>BSBN01000147.1:10000000-15179073 GCA_027924645.1 Cunninghamia lanceolata
TATTAGGTCATGCTTGGCACTACTCCCAAATGTTTTGCTAAGCTCTAACTTTTACAATGGAGAGATCTAAGTGAAATCGACCCATGGTCTTGTATGGGTGTTCAAAAATATATTTGAACTCATAGTTACTACCAAAGCTATTTGTTTTTGTCTTGTCATATATTCCCTTATAGGACCACTAACTAGTTGCCTCTCTAGGGTGACTATCTATTTAGCAACATCTTCTTTTTCTTGCTTTACCTACTCTCTCCTTGTTTCATTTTTAAGACTACCCCTAGTCTCAATGTTAACTACTTCATTTTTGGGTGATTACTTTATGTGTATCACTTGATCATTCTTTCCCTTCTCCTTATGAACCTTGAGTTATACTTCCTCTTTGACAACTATTTGATGTGATGTGTCAGTTGTGTGCAGTGGAGATGACAGTGGGATAGTGTCTTTGGGCTTATCTTGTACCTGTTTGGTCCAAAGGACTATGTCATAAGCATGTTTGGCTACTACGACCGCTTCTTCATATATATTTTGTTTATTTTTCTTAATTTGTAGATTCATTACCAATGTATCTACTTGATTTTTAGTTTTCAATTCTTGATCTTGCAAAGATTGAACCGGACTTAATTTTTTTAGTGAGAGATTTAATTCATTGGTTACTTATTCCATTTCTTGACTTTTGAGTGATATGCCAATTTTGCATGCTTCCTCCCTGTTGAGGGGTGTTTTGACACACTCAACAACAAGTAGGTAGAACGATAAATGAACTACTTCTCTTAAAAGGAAACCAACCTCAAGAGTTTGATAACCCCAATGTTCCTTCTATGTTGGGTCTCAGTTGTGATGGATAGATTAGTGGTATATATAGTTGTACTTGTTTAAGGGGCTGCTAGTAATCAAGTAAACATAAGGTTATTTGCACAAGGAGGTCAACAAGTACGATAAACTAGGTACAAACAAATTGCTCCAAAAACCTATTACTCAAAATAAAGGTTTACAATTCTGTATCAGCAATAGGACTGCTTGCAAAAATGATAAATCTGATTTATAACAGCAAGCAATTAACAATAAAATCCTATTATAATCCTAACCTACTCTTATACTAACTAGATTTGAAAAAAAAAACAAAAAAGATAAGGGTTTTAGAGGAATGAAAAGAAAAAAAAGTAATGGACAACCTCTATATTTGGCCTTCTACTTCGCATGAGAAGCTAATGAGATTGAATTAACCAAGCAGTGGATGACCGGTATTTCACACAATCATTAACATTGTTGGTACAATACTCTAAGGAAAGAAAGGCACCGGAATATAAGCACGAAGACACCATATTACATGCGCAAAATCCAAACTATATTCATCAACCAAATTTAAAGATAATCATTCAAGTACTGTATTTCATCAACATAATCATTGCAAGAAAAGGAAATTGTAGATACATTACCACGAAGAGAAAATAATCTTATAGTTTCATATTAATGGACATCAGATTGGCAAATTACAAGTAAGTAGAGGTTCCACACTCTAAATGTATGTAAGTTTCCCTAACTGTGCCTATGGGAGAACTAGATTGCATGTGACAACTTTGCAGAATTCTCACACCCTCACTATCATTTTGTATTTATGTGCTTAGCCTTGTCTCCGTGTGTTTCTTTTTTTTCAAAATGAAAATATATCTCCTTTTATAGGAATTACAATGTATTACAAATTGCCTAAGTCGGCTTGCATTTTCAATTTTAGAAACTTTTAATTTCATGCTACATCTTTGACATGGGTTGACTGAGCCTTCTTTATGCATTACATTATTTTCATTTCAAATTAAAATCCTCCTTGTCTTCTTCTTGCAGTTGTATCCTTCCTTCCAATAATCTTGAACAACTGTAGAAAATAGGCTTATCTAAGTTCAATAGGTCTTCATCATGTCTTCATAACATCTTTCAACCTCCTATACCTGCAAGAAAGAAAAAGAAGCATCAAATTATTCAAAATCAAACCAATTGTACGCTAACAACATCAAGATGTATCATTTCAATTAATAAGTTTTATCAATCCTAATCTTTGGATAGATTTGTTGCCATTGGCAACTTCACAAATTTGGCATTAACCTTGGTTCTCTTCTTCAAATCCTACACCATCTTGTAAAAGATCCTCAAGTTCATTAAATCAAACTCATAAACACTTGGTTCAAAAGGACTATCCTAGGGCTATAAATTCATGACTGTAAATATGTAGTCTCAAAACAGTTATAAGATGTTTTCAAGGAAAATAAAGATTGAACTTTTATACTCATGTCTATAGAGCATTTTCCTTACTACCTAGGCATATGATGAAGTCACCTTCATGAGACATTGGTTTTGTAAGTTACAAATGAAGTGAATGACAAATTTGGGTCTTCCAAGATAATACTAGTGCCACTTGACAGTCTTATATTACATTAAATAATGTTCCTTACCACTTTACATTCCACAAGCCATGGAAAACACATGATCTCCAATCCCAGAACTACTTGTGAAGGTATAAATAGGGATTCCAAAGGAATAAGATAGCTAGGATGGTTTGCAATTGGGACAACTTAGGTACCACCACTACCCCAGGAGAAGATAACGTATTCTTTGTTATCAACATAAAATTTGGTAGTGCCATCCTGTGTGGATTTGATAAGTGGCTTGTATCCATCAAGTCTAAGAATTCCCTAAGATATTTCTACCTTGATCTTGGACTTGTAATGCAATGATAGTTTCATGTCCTCTAAGTTCAATACAAACATGACTGTCACCATCTCTGATGGACTGTTGTTCCAATTAGTCATAAGACCGCACTTCTTCCACTCATCCTTTGGGCATCTTCAAGGGGTTTGGACTTTTTTTATGACTTGTCCTAAAACAAGAGTAATATCTCCTCAAAGACCTTGAAAGAAGGTTTTCTAAGAAAAATGTAGTCAAATTTTCATGGCTATACCAACATGCATGACTGTTCAGGATAGTCTGCAGTCTCCTTTACTATGATAGTTTAGGATTATCCTAGCCCAGCAATCCATTTGGTGCAACTCCCATATGCATTTATTGATCTCACTTTCTTACCATTTAGACTTCAGTGCTAGGGACAATCAAGAAGAGATAACTTTGTAGAATATGACTATCTAAAGAGAGACTAGAGACTTTTGTTATCAATTCACGATCATGGAAACATAACTTTATGTGGATTGAAGGAGTGGTTCATAAACATCTCATCTGAGAGACCCTTAAGGCATTTCCACCCAAATTGGACCAATAAAGTAATGTCAGACCCTAAAGAAAACCTACAATGAGCTCATGACTGTCATAACAGTCTTGTGTGACTGTGCTTTCCTCCCCTATAGTCCCATTGAATTGTATAGGGTAGACAGTAAGTGCCTACACAAAGCACAAGTTTTGTATGAATTCATTGGATCATTTGATGTCTGTGAGGCATCTTGACCATCCCTCTGGATAATACCCACTTTTCATACCAACTCCAATCTTATAATAGTCTTAAGATGGTACAGTCAAGGTGGATTAAGAGAAAAACATAATCATACTCTGAGTCACCATTGAATGTATCTTTCCCAAGGTTATATACCCCACCAATCCCCTCTTTACATGGGTTGATGTCAAAAGGATAGGGATTAGGATAAAGGTTACATGACATTCCTATCAAGACCGGCTAGGGTAGTCATATTGGGTGTGACAGTCATGAAAATCTTTTTTGTTGATTACAATAGTGTATTCATTCGAATGTCTCCCTAGATGATATTCAAGACCAATTGAGGTTGATCACCATCTTTCCTAATCAAGGTATGCCTTGGTATGATAAGGCAAAGGCATGACTATTCCTTTTCCAAAAATAAGGCATTTTTGTACAAATTCCCCCTTAGCCCTGCCATGGACAACATTTTGTGACAAATGTCTCAAATCAGGACTCTGACACCTTGAAGGGACACATACATTCTAGGTTTGAATAGAAATTATGTTGTATCCATCCCCCAAGACTAGAGGAGACTTTCTTCAATCCACATTACACCCTAGGGTTTGGTGTGTTACCAAGGGCAACCAAACCCTAGGTCTTTACTTGAGACCTTATCCATTGGGGTTCAAATCTAACACCAATATCCACACTTAACAAGTGAAGACCATCTCATTATGTAAAGGTAGTCACCATTGGATCACAACAACCCTTTCTTAGCAGCATCTTGGCACAAGCTACATATCATCCATCCCTACAAGGAAGAACCCAAAACATCAAATCAACCACAACACATAAATCCCATATATTTAATCTTATTTTAAATGTAAATGAAGTCTTACTTAGATCAAATGAATACAATGTTCCAAATAAATGATTCTTCACAATATCTGCATGCTATGTTATCCCCCTTTATCATATAAATCTACTTCTTATTTGCCTTCAAAAGTAAAATTCATGGTAAACAACCTTCTACAAACTTTAACTCTATTGTCAAGGCGTTAGAACCAGAAACCCTACCCTCTGATAGTAAAAACCAATAAAAATGAATATAATGGATGCTTTAACCATCTATGAGTAATCCTTGAACAACTATTGTTTCAAAGGGTGAGGATACTAAAAATTTCCTTTGACATAGTGGTAAGAGGGAAAAAATAAGAGAACAATCAATATGGGCAAATGAGAATTTTCTTATTTGTTATCCAAAAGTAAAATACAAATGAATTTCTCTCACTTATAATTCAAAGGTTAGTGCTTATGTCTTTGCATGGAGACTCTAAGGTGGTTTAGAAATGTTTTAAGTGTTCTCTCAAAAGTTGTGACTGATCTCAAGGCAAAAATAGATGATTCAGAGGCAACCTACAAATGTTTCTTGGACAGGACTGCAGATTGCAACATGCCTCAAAGATTAACACCAACAATTAGTTCAAGTTTTCACACAAACTTTATTGTATTGAAGACTAAAGACACATCACCCATGGAGCTAAGATGAGTATGATCTTGTTGAGATCATATTTAGGCAAGAATAAAATAATACCAAACATATCAAAGCCATCAAAAGGCTCATGAGAACATAGGAATGAAGTGAAAATGCAACCATCCCAATTAGATCAACATGTCCACAAAATCATTGAATGGAGAAAAATAAGGATCAAATTGGCTCACAAAGACAGGACAACAAGATGACATATGAGTCAATTAGGACTTATGAAGAAACACTTCACTTTCTAACCAAAACCCATGCAATTGGTGCAAGTATGTGCCTAATCGGTGTTGTCATTGATGTCAACATATTCTTGTTTTCATTGGTGTCAACTATATCTTGTTCTATTACATGTTTAGAATATTTGTATGTTGGGGATATTGAGAAAATTAGCCCCTTTGGAAGAAACTAGTGAGCTACAAAGAAGTGCAGTATAGACAGTGAGTTGTATGCTGAAGAACAATCTGGTAAACTATTTCGCATTTATTTCTGCTTGAAGATCGTGGTCTGTGGATTAGAATTAAGTTTGAAGTATATCTGAGGATGCTACATTCCAAGTTTGAGCCATACGCATGAAGATCTGAGTGAGTTGTATTCACTAGAGTGAAACCTGCTTTTTCTATAAGTTCAGTTGGGACAGGAAGAAAGTATTATGCTCCGCATTCCTCTGCAATAAAGTATTTGGCTTTGTGGTTCTAGAGGGAAGTCTAGGATGATGACAAGTGCCTACAATTGCAATGGTTCATGGTTTGGTGGTCTGCAATTTATCTTTCCTTTATGACAGTTGAAGACAGTGAGGTTCATGTGTTCTGATGAGAAGATTCATATGGATAAAGTGGTTGTGGTTCATGCAATTTCTCTTGATGATTATAGCGTTCTTGTGGATGTCTCCTAATAATGTTCCTATTTGGACTTTGGTCCGCATTAATAAATTGATATAGTGTTTAAAGATTGTTCCCAGATAATGTAGCGTGTAAGTAGTCTTGGCCAACTTGGTTAATCCTAATGATTGCAGAGATCTCTAGAATATTGAGGAAGCATGTTGTGGTGTGGAAGATTGTGTTTGAGTCCGAGCTAAGGCATGGTGTGATCCATGTTCCATTCCCTTTACATAATGTTGCAATAGGTCATGACCTATTTTGTAAATGTTTGTAATACCGACCTTGGAGGTTGTTCCAATGGTTGATGATTATGATGTCGACCTTGATGATCATTTCAAGGTTGATGTAGTGTATAAATACTTGTAGTTGAAACGTGGAAAAAGTGTCCTTGATCAAAAATGAGAATATATTAAGAAAGGTCCAAAGGGCAGAGCAGAGAACGGGGCAGAGGAAAGAAGAGAAAGAGAAGAACAAAGGAAGAGCAGAGCAGAGGAAAGATAGAGCAGTGAAATTATTATACTTTAGTTGCAAATAGAGATAGTTGTTGATCATGGTAGTGAATAGGGTTTAACAGCCCTCGGGGTTTAACAACCCTTATTATAATATTTCTAGGTTTAGGGTTGAGGCAGTGACCCTGCTAGACCTAGTTGTTCTTCATGGCAGTAAGTTAGTATGTTTAGGCTCGTGGAGTAACCAAGCCTAAACATCATTATTTCAAGATTACAATATCTATTGAGAGTTAATCCTCTCTGTGGTTTTTTTCCATCTTGGGGTTTTCCACGTAAATCTGGTGTCTCATGTGTTTGATGTTGTATATGTGGTTAAGTTTCTAATTTCATACACTCATTTTTAAATCATAATAATTATAGATAAGTGATGAATGTTTAATTGCAAAAAGTGTTTAAGTTTTTTGGGACAACTGATTCACCACTCCCTCTAAATTGTCTAATGCATATCAACAATTGGTATCAGAGCTAGGTTCCTCTGAAGAAAGTTTAACAACTTGAGGAAGATCCAAAATGTCTTACAAGAAGGAAGCACCACATTTTGATGGAATGAATTATGTTCTCTAGAAGGATCAGATGAAAAGCCATCTTCTTTCTCTTAGTTACAAAGTTTGGAAAGTTGTAGAAACATAATACACCATACCTCAAAATGGTCCGACGACTAAAGATGAAATCAAAGAATATGAGATAGATATCAAGGCAAAGGATGCTCTACTAAGCTCATTAACTGACTCAATATTGACGAAAGTGGTGGATCCTGAAACTGCAAATAAGATATGGGAAAAGTTGAAAAATCTATATGAAGGAGATGATTCCATGAAGGAAGCCAAGTTACAAAGTTTGAAAGTGAAATATGAAGGCTTGATGATTAACAGTGATGAAAACATATCAGCATTTATGCAAAGAGTTGATGAACTTGTTACAGGGATAAAAGCCATAGCCGGAACTCTTAAAGAAAAGGCAATTGTTATGAAAATTCTTAGATCTCTGCCCAAGTCCTACTATCACAAGGTAGCCACGATTGAAGAGTTCATGCAAGTAAAATCCGTTAACAGGGATCAGTTGCTTGGCAAGCTTACTGATTTTGAAATGAGGGAGTTAGATGATGCTCTGTCGAAAGTTGATATGGCCTTCAAAGCCAGTACCCCTGGAAGTACTTCCAGATTAGAAAAGTATAAGGTAGAATTTGATGATGAGTTAGATGAAGTTGAAGCCAACTTTGTGAACAGACTGTAAAGAGGATTCGGTAAGTATAAAGGCAAACTACCTTTCAAATGTTTTTCCTGTGGTAAAGTAGGTCATTTTGCTTCCAGATGTCCTGAAAGAATTGAAAGTAATAGAAGAAGATATGAGAACAGGCCTAGGACCCAAAAGAAGTGTTATTATGCTGAAGATTTTGACGATGATGAAGGAGTATCAGATAATGGTGAACCAGATAATGCTAGTTCCTCTGTAAATGAATGCTTGTTCATTGTTATTAAGGAAGATCTTGTGTCTACTAATTCTTCTAGTTGTATGAAGGAAGAAAAACTAGTGGAAAGTGCTTTGGCTGCTCAGGTCATTAAGGACAAGGATGAATGGGTTATTGATAGTCATTTCTCTCACCACATGACTGGTGACAAAAGTAAGTTTGTAAGTTTAGAAAGATATGATGGTGGACTGGTTAGGTTTGGAGATGATACAACTGGTAGGATTCATGGGAAAGGATCTATTTCTTTTGATGGAAAGCACAATATTGAAGTTGTCTTGTATGTTAAAGGATTAAAGCACAATCTTTTGAGTGTGGGTCAGATGTGTGACAAGGGCTATGATTTAAGCTTCAAGGACAATGGATGTAAAATTAGGGAAAGCTCTGGAATAGTCATTACAACTGGTAAGAAGACCAAAGGTAATATCTATCACTTGAAAGGAACCGAGAACTACTGCTTGTTAACTCAGACTGATGAGAATTGGTTATGGCATAGAAGGTTGTGTCACATAAATTTTGATAACATTATGAAGATAAGTACTGCATAGATTGTTAGAGATTTACCTAAGCTTGTAAAGCCTACTAATCCTATTTGCAAGGAGTGTCAATTTGGAAAGTAGACAAGAACAAGTTTCAAAAGAAAGGACTAATTAGTTGGAGGACTACTTGAGCTAGTACATACAGATCTATGTGGACCTACTAGAGTGAGAAGTTTGCAAGGATATAGTTATTTCATGTTTCTCATTGATGATTATTCTATAGTTACTTGGCTCGCCTTTTTGAAAGAGAAATCTGAAGCTCTAGACAAATTCAAGGCATTTAAGACAATGGTTGAAAATGAGATGGATTTGAAAATAAAATGTTTAAGGTCTAATAGAGGAGGAGAGTTCACATCAAATGAATTCAATTTCTTTTGTGAAGAACATGGAATTAAGAGACAGCTATCTGCGCCTAGAACTCCACAACAAAATGGAGTTGTTGAAAGGAAAACAGAACAATTCAAGAAGCTGCTAGAACCATGATGAAGGAGGATCACCTTCCAAAAGCATATTGGAGAGAGGCAATTCACACTGCAGTATATATCCTAAACAGATTTCAAGTAAAAGGTAACAGCTCAAAGACTCCTTATGAATTATGGCATGGAAAAGTTCCTAGTGTGAAGTATTTCAAAGTTTTTGGTAGCAAATGTTATATCAAAAGAGAAGAAGATTTAGGCAAGTTTGATGCTAGATGTGTAACATCCACATTCTATAGACATAGCAAAATCAAAAAATTTACCATGAAGTAATTTAACAAGGTAAAAATGAGATAGAGAAAAAAAAATTCTTTTATTCAACATATAATTAAGTAACTACAATTACAAGATTTCTCAATACAAAATACAATAAACTATATTGTCCATCTCAAGTACAATTATTTACAAAAGTAAATCAATTAAAATATATAAACTTTGGAATATTTACTGCCTCTGAATATCTGACATCCTTATCACAAGTCCTGGCATGTTTCTTGCTTGGAGAGAGATCATCTTTCCAGTGATTTACCTTCAACCACAGACCGGTGGTCTCCCACACATCTTCCACATAGGAAGTGGCCCTACCCTTCACGAGGAATATAGACCATAGGTGACCAGTGGTTATTTGCCTTTTTCGAGTACATAGTGTTGTATTCTACTCAACTCTATCAACCATACAACCCTAGATGCCCTGTAGATAAGTATGATTTCTGATAGGTTGAGCAATCCGAATACAGTGAACCGACAATGCATGCAGAAAACAAATGCATTACTTTGGCCAAAGTTTTTAATTATAAATAACGTTCATATGAACGTAGTCATTGTGTTCACCCACCCCTACTCGACTTGGATAATGTCATATTCATGCAGTTATTCACCCTAACTATCTTTACATAGTTGGTTTAATCATTATGACCTAATAATAGTCTACTTAGACTTAGTTAAGTCTAATCGACATTAACCTTCATTTGGTCCTAATCGACTCTAGGGTTTTAAACAACCATTGAGTACTACAATACTTCTACATTATCATATCTCATTAAAGATTATAATAGACCTTTGGTTTAACCCAACCATAACTAGGTTTACAATAAATCTTGCTAAGGTATTATCCTTTATTCAACAAGAATATAAATAACTATTCAATTCAACCATATGTGATGTCATTGCTCATCACTACAAAAATGTACCCATATATGCTTTATACAAGGTTATTGGTATATAGACATGGCCTGTTTCTACAAATTGGTTTACTATAGACCGAACTCATCATGGTTCTAGTTTAGATAGGAGAAGATCTTTGTCTCTTTATCCTATTCAACTAACTATCAGTAGTTATTCTATCATTTTAAACGATACTTCATAGTCACTATAGTTCACCAAGAATCTAGGTTCCTTGGATAGGATACCATTTAGGCAATACACGGAAAAAAAATAAGATTGGTTTCAAAACAATCGACTTCACTAAATACTCTAATCCGTATTACTCTTGATTGGAGACTTTACTAATGAAATCCCTTTACACTATTCTCATAAAATTTTAATACATATTTCACCTATGATAAGAATAATCGACTTACTACTGAAGATTGCTCTTCTCACTATGCGACTAGTTTTCCAATCGATAGAAGACTATAACAATTTCTAAGAAAGTTCATTTGTATAAAACCTGAACAATAAAAGAGTCTACCTATCAGTTACATATAGGTGTAATATCAACTCACTGTGGTTATTCAAAACTAAATACATTATCAGAACTTGCATCTGCCCATAATAGGCTAAACGACGCTTCTCAGATATACTAAAACTCACATTAACCATCGACTCAGACAAATAAGTCACAATGATAGTATTTAAGTCGACACAAACATCTTATCTCATAGCATATCTTACATATAACACTAATAGGATAACCAAACTTAGTTAACAATTGCTCATAACAACTATACATTATGATTATCTCTGTCTTATAAAAAAACATACATGAATATCTACCTGACAACGTCGGCTTACTGAGGTATATGGGCTGGTGATAAGCTACTGTGTTCATCCCCGACGACCACATTCTTACTTAGCTTTACCAGCTTCCTCACTGCCCGTCGTGAACTCCCTTCTACCTCATAACCAGACCTACCCAAACAAAACATAAGCACTTACCAGATATCCCATCGACCATCCCAACCATGGCTTTAAGAGCTCAAAACAGACTCATAATGAGTCATCCTGTCTGTTTGCTCCCACTCCAAAATAGTTCTCAAAACTCATTAAAATTAAATAGTAATGACCAACGGTTCGAATTCAACTTAGCTAAAAATGTGTAAACATTGACAAATATTAATGATGGAAACATCATTTGAGGAGATCAGCGATGGTGGTGGAGTTATCCGCCACTCCTCCTATACCAGGCTGCCAACTCTAAAAACTAACTTAAGCAATTGGTTACTCTTTAATGAGTAAGTTTGATCCATCATGCTTTTATCATTTAAAACATTCCTCAAAAGATGCCTATGGCTGCTCAACCTAAAACCATACTATTATATCATGAGGTATTTCCTCATTCGACACATTTATATATATTTTGATTAAATCAAATATTATTTATATATCATTAGCTCTATTTGATTTCATGATTTAATCAATAAGAGAATAATACTTAAACAAGAGTTACAAATAACGTGATTGAGTTGAGCTAGTCTCCTCATCACAATCCGTCGATAGAGCATGTCATCTTAAATCGACGATTAAGTCTTAACATTAAGAATGGGTTTAAAACACTTCAAAAGACTTAGCAATAATATAACAACCTTTTTATGATAATTACATCACAATATTTACGTTAAACTAAAATGGTCGTAAATCAAACTTAACGACGTCGTTAACGTTATTAACGACTAAGACGACTTAATACGACTAAGAATGATTGTAAAATAATATCGACTACATGTCAATTAGGTTCAAAAGTGAATTGACAAGACAAAGCTTACCTCTTACAACACATTGGTTCACATTTTCATTAAACACTTTTAACTCAGTTTGGCAAATAAACCACTCGTATCCCAAGGTCTATATCTGTTTCCTAGAAAGATACTCTCTCTCTTCTCTGAGAGTCATCTGGTAACTTGAAATCATGTTTCACTTGTCACCAAACAATATGTGATCAGTGCATCATTATTCATTTAATTAACTAATAAATCAAATCTCATAATATAAATATTAAATCAGTAATAAAAAAATCATTCCCATGATTTCAATAAATGACATTCAATATAAAAAAACAATGTTTTTCCCTTGTCATTAATCTAAACATCACAACAAATTTACTTATGTCCAAGTAAAAAGTAAAAGTAAAACAAGACAAAAATTGGGGATGTAACAAGATGTGATAAAGGAATCTTCCTTGGTTACTCCACCAAGAGTAAGGCCTACCAATGCTATAATAAGAGGCTGAATAAGATCATTGAAAGTGCAAATGTTAAGTTGATGAATGCAAGGAAAGAATTTTCATAATCAAATGGATATGAGTCAGATGATCTAGATGTTTCAGAAGTGGTGCAGCATGAAGACAACACAGATGAAGAAGAACAAGCTCTGACAAGTCCTACCAAAACTCCAAGGTATGTAAGAATCAGTCACTCTGAAAACCAAATCATAGGAGATAAGAGCAAAGGTATCTTAACCAGAATAAAAGATGCAAAGGAACAAGTAAATTTCTGTCTGATTTCTGAGATTGAACCTAAAACTATGGATGAGGCTTGTAAAGATGAGAATTGGATAAAGGCTATGGAAGAGAAATTGATGCAAATAGAGAAGAATCAGACTTGGGATCTTGTTCCCAGACCAACAGACATGAATGCAATTGGTACAAAGTGGGTCTTCAGAAACAAGATGAATGAGAATAATGAAGTGGTAAGAAACAAAGAAAGGTTGGTATGCAAAGGATATGCTCAAGTTGAAGGAATAGAATTTGAAGAAACCTTTGCTCCAATAGCAAGGATTGAAGCAATAAGAATGTTTTTGGCCTTTGCAACATACAAAGATTTCAAAGTTTATCAAATGGATGTGAAGTCTGCCTTCTTAAATGGAGAGTTGGAAGAGGAAGTCTATATAAAACAACCGGAAGGATTTCAGTCATCAGATTAGGGTGACATTGTATGTAGATTGAAGAAAGCCTTGTATGGATTAAAACAAGCACCTAGAGCATGGTATGCACGGTTGGATAGGTACCTGACACAGATAGGGTTCAGCAAAGGTACTACAGATAGCAATCTCTACTTCAAGATCAATGATGAACAAACCCTGATTGTTGCAGTTTTTGTTGATGATATTATTTTTGGAGGCAACGAAGGTATGTGCTCAGTTTTTGCTAGAGAAATGCAAAGTGAATTTGAAATGTCTATGTTTGGAGAGATGAACTTCTTTTTAGGTCTGCAAATAAGTCAATCAGAAAAAGGTATCTTCATTTCTCAATCTAAGTATGTGAAAGAACCGTTAAAGAAATTTGGGATGGAAGACTCTAAACCAGTATGCACACCTATGATAACTGGTTGTAAGTTGAGAAAAGATGATAACTCACCCATGGCAGACCAGAAAAAAGTATAGATCTATGATTGGAATATTACTTTATCTAACTCAAACTAGACCAAACATAATGCATGTAGTGTGTCTTGTGGCAAGATTTCAGGTAGAACCCAAGGAATCTCATGTGATGGCAGTCAAAAGAATTTTGAGATATTTAAAAGGCACAATAGATTATGGCTTGTGGTACCCCAAGGGCTATGATTTTACTCTCAGTGCATATACTAATGCAAATTGGGCCAAAGATGTGGATGACAGAAAAAGTACAAGTGGAGGTGCATTCTTCTTGGGAAAAATACTAGTATCTTGGTTGAGAAAGAAATGGGATTCAATATCCATGTCTATTGCATAAGCAAAATACATTGTAGTAGCATGCAGTTCCACTCAAGTGTTATGGATGAAGCAGACTTCGAAGGACATAAAAGTTGTGTATGAAGATCCCATTGCAATCCTTTGTGATAACACAAGTTCCATTAACATATCAAAGAATCCAGTAATGCATTCAAGGATAAAGCACATATCCATCAGGTATCATTTTCTGAGAGAAAAGGTGACAGAGAATGAAGTGAAGTTGGAGTATGTTTCTACTAAGGATCAGATTGCAGACATTTTTACCAAGCCTTTGCCTAAGGATACTTTTGAGTATCTCAAGGAAAAGTTAGGGGTTATCACCCCGCCTTCTCTAAACTATGATGCACAATAGTGCATCAATCTGGAGGTGTTCAGAGGTCCAAATTGATGCTTTTTAGGGCTACTTCTTAGGGGGAGTAGTTAGAGAGTTCAGAAGAGAGATTAAATCAGAGCAAATGAGTGCAAGTATGTGCCCTTTGCCATTGGTGTCAAAGGGGGAGAGAAGTCATGTGAAAAACTTAGAGTGCAAATGTGTAAGAGAAAGGGGGAGAATTTTGGAGAAAGAAAGAGTGCAGGTGTGTAAAGAGAAAGGAGAAGAATCTTGTCTTGATGGATGTTGCAATTTTTCACATCATATGTTGCCATCAATGACAAAGGGGGCGATTGTTGCAAGTATGTGCCTAATCGGTGTTGTCATTGATGTCAACATATTGTTGTTGTCATTTTTGTCAACTGTATATTATTCTATTACCTGTTTAAAAGACTTGTATGTTGAGGATATTGAGAAAATTAGCCCCTCCGGAAGAAACCAGTGAGCTACAAAGAAGTGCAGTATAGACAGTGAGTTGTATGCTGAGGAACAGTCTGGTAAACTAGTCCACATTTATTTCTACTTGAAGATCATGGTCTGCAAATTGGAAGTAAGTTAGAAGTATATCTGAGGATGCTACATTCCAGGTTTGAGCCATACACATGAATATCTAAGTGAGTTGCATTCACCAGAGTGAAACCTACTTTTTCTATAGGTTCAGTTGGGACAAGAAGAAAGTATTCTGCTTTGCATTCCTTCGCAATAAAGTATTTGGCTCTGTCATTCTAGAGGGAAGTCTGGGATGATGACAAGTGCCTACAGTTTCAATGCTTTATGGTTTGGTGGTCCGCAAGCTATCTTTCCTTTATGATAGTTGAAGACAGTGAGGTTCATGTGTTCCAGTGAGAAGATTCCTATGGATAAAGTGGTTGTGGTTCGTGTGGTTTCTCCTAATGATTATAGTGTGCTTGTAGATGTCTCCTAATCATGTTCCTATCTAGACTTTGGTTAGCATTAAGAAATTGAGATAGTGTGTAAAGATTGTTCCCAGATAATGTAGTGTGTAACCAATCTTGGCCAACCTGGTTAATCCCAGTGATTGCAGAGATCTCTGGAAGATTGATGAAGCATGTTGTGGCATGGAAGATCATGTTTGAGTCCCAACTAAGGCATGGCATGATCTGCATTTCATTCCCTTTGCATAATGTTACAATAAGTTAGGACCTATTTTGTAAATGTTTGTAATACTGACCTTGAGGTTGTTCCAATGGTTGATGATTGTGATGCTGACCTTGATGATCATTCCAAGCTCGATGTAGTATGAAAATACTTGTAGTTGAGTCGTGGAAAAAGTGTCCTTGAGCGAAAATGATAATATATTAAGAAAGGTCCAAAAGGCAGAGCAGAGAAGGGGGGCAGAGGAAAGAAGAGGAAGAGAAGAACATAGGAAGAGTAGAGCAGAGGAAAGACAGAGTAGGGAAATTATTATACTTCAGTTACAAATAGAGAAAGGTGTTGATTGTGGCAGTGAATAGGGTTTAACAACCCTTATTGTAATATTGCTAGGTTTAGGGTTGAGGCAGTGAACCTGCTAGACCTAGTTGTTCTTCATGGCAGTAAGTCGATATGTTTAGGCTCGTTGAGTGACCAAGCCTGAACATCATTATTTCAAGATTGCAATATATTTAGAGTTAATCCTCTTCATGGTTTTTCTCCATCTTGGGGTTTTCCACATAAATCTGGTGTCTCATGTGTTTGATCTGGTATATGTGGTTAAGTTTCTAATTTCATGCACTCATTGTTAAATCATAATAATAGTGGATAAGTGATGAATGTTTAATTGTAGAAAGTGTTTATGTTTTTTGGGACAACTGATTCACTCCCCCCCTCTCAGTTGTCCGATGCACATCAATAACTCACAAAAACCAATGAAATAATGACACACCTTACAAGTCAAGATTCTCGAACTTGGGTATGCTGAAATCAACAATGTATGAACATGCATCAAGAATGAACCTAAGAAATCAAGCCAAATCAGGGGTTATCAGGGATCGGGAGTCGGGTATATTATGTAAACTCTACCACCTTCCATAATGGAAGAGTGAAATGAGAAGGTCTGATGTCATGGCTCTAAAAAATATACAAGTGAGAAATCAGTGGGAGTTGAAGGTCGTGCGTAACCTCTTCCATTTTCCAAAATAGAAGGCTGAAACAGGAAGGCCCGATGTCATGAATCCAGAAAACACATAGTCGATAAATTGATGAGAATCAGGGATACTAGTTTACCCATGCATAAATGGTAGGCGAATATACGAAGGCTCGATCAACTAATCTCAAGAGCCCAAGTGAGGTGTTGGGAATCAGGACCGGGAATGCCATCCAACCTATGCCAAATATTAGAGATTCCTTTACGATCATGCCAAAATGACCAACTCCAAAAATTCTACGAAGGTGAGACACCAACCCAATGTCAGCCTATGGGAATCAGGACGTTGAGGGTTACTTTACAATCATGCCAAGTTGACCAACCCCGACAAACTGATGGGAGCGTAGGTAAACAAGCAATGTACAAAGGGTGATGTCAAGGTTTCAGGGATGTTTCTAATGCCATGCTACCATGAAAAACCCCAAAATCCTGACAAGGTAGAAAGGCATACAAAGTGAACATGATAGAATGAAAATCTAAAGTGTAGGGGTTCGGGCCTACCCCTTTCAACATGCAAAAATGGCACAGTCTGAAAGCCTGAAAAGCATAAAATCCCTGAAAAGACTGAGGACAAAGCTTGCAATCAAATGGGTCAAAACTCATCAAATGAATGATAACACTCGAAATTGACTCTAGATAAGCATGTCAAAGAATATGAAAGCATCAAATCATACAAGTGAAATCAAAGAGACCAAATCAATTCGAAGTGATCAAGAAAAGGGGTCCACATTTTGAGACAAAATGGGGTGTGTTGTGTAGGGCACAACACTCCCATTGTGTGGCCACTTGGTTCTATAGTGTTGTTCTTAGTTCAATTGGAAAACCTTTAGTAAATTGCTCCAATGAGTACGGGCAGGTGGATATGAAACTCATCAATTCTTGAATTATACTTTATTTATTTGTTGCAATGGCAAAAGGGTATGATCTTGCTACTTCTACTGGTTTTCTAGCTGTATATCAAGACTTTAGTAATTTTGGGGCATCTAAAATAGTTTCTTGTAAATTTTCCTTTTCCTCTACCACTTGACACCCTATTACTCTTTTCTATGGTGGAGATATTATCAACAGTTCATTAGTTTCTTCCTCTTCTAATGAGCTAGAATATTGTGCTAATCCCTTATGTGCCTTTTTCTTGCGACTTTGGCTTGCCTCATTATTTTTCTTCCTTTTCTTTCTTTGAACTCATTTATAACAAGATTTTGGTATTTTTTTGTATAGGTGTTCTTTGTTGTGAGGGAGAGACTTCTACTTGAGTGGGTTCTTTTTTTCTTCCTTTTTGTTCCTTTCTTTTCACATTGTTTTGTCTCTTGATGTATTTCTTATTGAACCACTTGTTTCTTTGTTTTTATGTCCTCATCTTCCACCTTTTCTTTTTGTGATGGAGTAGTTCCACAAGTCAACCCTACTCTATGCCTAGTTGTTCTATTACATCAATTATGTGTAGTGGAGGAAGATCATTATCTTGCCTTAGCTTGATTTGTAGTTTTTTCTCTTTTTATCAAACTTCTCTTGTACATCCTTCTTTTATTTTTTTCAATGTACTCCTACCATGTGTCAAACCTTTCTGTAGTAGCATCTCGTGGATGGTATAGGAGAGTTGGTGTTTTACCTTCCAACAATTGGTTGCTTGCCTCATATGGAATTGGTGGTGTTAGAAATGTTCCAAAATTTTTTGGTTCATCCTTGAGAGGTTTAGGGTTTATTCTATACTAGGGTTTATCCTATTGTGTGCCTAAAACCTGTTGTACCTTGTACACACGCTCCACTTTTTGAATGAGTAAAATGGGGACCCCCTCTTTTGACAGGTGCTTTCGATGAGTTTTCTTAGCCTCTCTTGGGTGTTTCATCTTGTTATGAGTGCTCTAAGTCTTGGTTGAGTAGATTGGTTTGATTGTACAAGTTCGTGATCCATTGCATTATGTTGACATAGTTTGACGATTTCTTGGGTCTTAATTGGTTCACCTAGGTTTAGATGCAGTTTGATAATCTATCTATTTGTATGAGTTTTGATATTCTTTGATTGGTTTGGTCTTGGCATGTTTTGAGTTTGATGAGTCTTGATAAAGTATGTGCTTCATTGTTTCATGTGGTTTTTAATTTGCATGGATGTTGTCATAGTCAAACAACAGTGTATACATGGACATAAAAGCCACAAAACCTTGAAAGAAACTTTATAATTGCTAAAGGACTTAAAGGATAATGTTTTATAAGTCACCTAAATGAAATTACAATCATTGTTTCACCTAAAATGGTTAGAAAATAGTCATAAAACTGAATTTTGACAATCCAAAAACCCTAGTACAACCATGAAGAAGTTGAATTTCTGATCTTGTTTTGGCCTATTTAATGGAATCAAAATACATTTTAAATTTATGAGAGGCTTTATCAGGTAGGGAGGATGGTAAGTTCAAGAGGATGCATTAAAAAACCAAAGGACTCAAAGGAAAACCACAAATCTAATGACAATATGATCCTAATGATATATTAGCAGAGAAAGATAGTAGGTAATTCCATCATATCTCGTGATTGAAAATATAGGTATGGATAATGTCTTGTGGAGATATAGAAACCTAGATTCCACATATACCCTAAAAATATTAGAAAAGCCCAGATCATAAACTAAAAGTTATGGAGGCCTCAACAGACTGCTTGTTTTCATGACAGATTTACCAGTTTTTTAAATGAAAACAAGTTTTGATCATTATTTGTCAACTTGCACATGATTGATATATTATGAAAATGGATATGATTAAATATGTATTGATTTAAAATGATTTGTTTTTAAGGAATCTAGTGCTTGGATTTGTTGGTTGAAGGTTTAAGAGGTTGAAACATTAAAGGATCAACTGGAGCCATCATGGAGAAATGAAGACCTAGAGATACCCTATTGTCCCAGCTATGGAGAAACTTGATTTTCATACCCAGATCACTGCTACACCTACAAAATGAAGCCAAATTCATGTCAAGGATGATGAATACAAACCTTAGGAGCTGTTGAAATAGAAAAATCAGACCTAAGCACTATTGTACATGCACACTTGGAGCATAAAATGGTGGAAAATGATGGAAACAATGTCATGCATCCGTTGGAAGATGGATTGTGCCTCCTTGTACCTAATTTGTAGCCATGTTCATGACTGATATAACCTTCCACAAGTGCCCAAATTGCTGTTCCAGATTTAAGTTGAAGATTTATGGTTGAAAATCAAGAAAACAATGAAGAATAGAGGGTTGGAAATGCATTTTTATGATAAAATCAATCACCTACAACTACATACTCATAGTTGCACGTGGAGAAGGGACAGCTACAACCACCAACAATGAATAAAATGACTTTCTACAGCTGCTTATGTATTTTTTTATTAATATTTGTCTTACTACAACTTGTCCGGGAGTTGTAGTATCAAATATTTTAATATTTTTTGGCTTCCAAAGGTTACTTTTGTCATATTTAAAAAACTTAGTATTAAAAAGTAAATAAAAATATTACTTTTGGTACTAAGGGAAGCTTGTTGAGGAAGCCACATGGGATGGAATGGAAGATTCCTAGCCACCAAAATTGACTTTTGTGTTGGAGCATCAAATGTGAGCCATTTGATCAAATTGATCATAGCCATTGGATTTTAGGGCAAAAAAACTTAGTATTGTAAGAGAGGTAGAACCATTGATAATTGGTGAAGAACTATTGAGTTATTGTTGGTGTTTTGAGAGAAACTCATTGAAACTCAATGGAACTCAATGGAAAGTAATTGTATTATTGGGATTTGAGGCCAAATACATAGTATTTTCTGATTTTTCATAATATTTTCATTGTTTTCTCCGCACCGAGTTTAGAAATTGTTGATATTTGTTAATATTTTGAACTTAATAAAAGTTTAGTTCATGGTTTCTAGTTCAATATTATGAATAGAAATTGTTGAGATTTGTTGAACTTGTCATCATAGAAAGATTGATTCATGGTTTCTAAACACTAAGTTGGGTATTTCTTTCATTTTCAACTGAAGATTCATGGATATTTGATGAGTTTGCAAAGTGTTCATACCATTAGTAATTTGCTAATTATAAATTACCTTGTGTGGTTACACTGAACACACAATTTCACCATTGAAGATTGCACCTCCTTGAATCTTGATTGTTGGGTTTTCAGGGTCAAATCAAGGATGGTTAAATGTGTTTGCAAACTTGTCTATCCATGGTTGAAGCTGAAATGATTGAATAGGTTTAGATTTTAGTTAGTTTTCTTAATAACCTTTCTATATCTTGTCTTTCTTTTGCATTTTTTATTAGATCCAGTTAGTGTAGAGTTATAATAGGGTTTTCAAACTTGCATGTTGTTGTAAGTTTCATATTTTATGAATGCAAGTTGATATATTGTTGGTTATGAGTTGAAATGATATATTTTATGGCAATATATGATTATCAATTTGCTTATGCATTGCTAAATTTCAAAACTAATTTGTTTATGTGTATTCTAACCTTGTTTTTTGAAGTTTGTCCAAATTCATGTAGGCCCCTTGATTGGAACATCAAAAGACATCATGCAATTGAGTTATCTTGTGAAGGCCAAAACCTGGTTGTATAGACCTTGGGGTAGTTATCTTCCATCGTTTGGGATTTGATTCCTTTCAAGAGAGATAAGATACTTGGTATTTTAGCTAAGTTGTGTGCAAAAACACCCATCAATAGAATTAGTGCTAGAAGGAGGGCATGAACATTGATTTTGGTATGAACTTTCACTTTCATTGGTTTGTTGCACATTTTGGGATGGATTAGGTATTGACTCACTTGCAGGCTTCAAAGGCCTTATGTTTTTATAGGGAAATCACTTAACCTATTTCATTTTGGAACAACACTTAAGGCTATTTTTAATCTTGCACTTTTTATGCCATTTGCTATCCTTTTGAGTTAAAATTTGCATCCAAATCTTATTAAGATAACCTTGCATGTTGTTTAGCACTTTGTTTGATCATTTTGTAGCAAAATAACTTGGTTTTGTGCAGGTTTTCCTTTTCTGTTGCATCAACACCTCGGTACCCCATATCAACACATTCAACCTCTATGGCAACACATAGGTATATCATTTTTTATTTGCACAATAAAATAGTGCCTCTGGTTTCTTTTAGTATAGTAGGTCTGAGTCTATTTTAGTGCAGTAGGTCTCCGTTTTAGTGCAGTAGGTCTCTATTTCAGTGCAGTAGGTCTCGTTTTCAGTACAGTATGTCTCTATTTCAGCACAGTAGGTCTCTATTTTAGCACAACAAGTCTTTCTGTTAGCACAATTGGTCTCTATTTTAGCACATGTGGTCTAACAGGTTTTATTTCAAGTTTTTGGGCACTACCACACTTTTTGTAGGTATCAAACATTTGTCCAAGAATCATAATAAAAAATATTAACACTTTTTGTGTAGCTCCACTGTCAAAGCATTGTTTTTATCACTAGCATTAGTTGCACATTAAGTTAAAGTAGAGGTTAATTAACTTTGTTTGATGTGTTTTTGTTTGCTTTGGATGTATGCTCTCTCCTCACACCTTAGGATGATCGTGGGGATCAACAGTCCATTTACAAACCTTTTTTTTTTTATTTGTATCTCAACGGGGTCATTTTTTCATGTATGCTCTCTCCTTGCGCTTCATGCAATCTTGGGTGATCAAAAGTGAGAAGTGGTTTCTGTTAGCAAGAGACACTATATGGATTCATGATTGTTGTCATTGATGGAAACAAAGTTCATCCCACACATCCGCAAGACATGGTGTGTCTCTACTGGAAGTCAGAATGAAGATTGTTGTGGTCCGGTAAACAAGAACAGAGCATGTGGTAAGGTCCGACAGACAGGTTTGGATCTCTCAAAGGAAGTATCTTGGTGAAGTACAGATTTGGGGAAGTCAAGAGGACTACCTTGAGTGTTATATTCTAAGGATTTAGCCTCCGGTGATAGATGAGGAAAAAGATATGAATAGTTGAGTACCGGATTCCTGAGTGACAGTATGAACAGAGGAAGAACTGACTGACAGAACATCAGACAACTTTTCGGATGTGTTACTGATGGTGGTAAAGGTTATGAAGGCATGAATCATGTTTGGCCGACATGATTAATGATTTCTACAAGCATATACTTGATCCGCATTACTTGATGTGCAAGGATTCAGCCGACAGATCAGAATTAGTGAAAAGATTGACTATTCCGGGTGCCGACTAGAAAGGTGATGAAATTACTTGTGCGGATATATATACACGATGGATTTAGTTGTGAGAGTTGTTGTTGTTGTGAGTGATGTGTGAATAAAAGCAGAAGAGTAGAGTAGAAGCAGTAAGGAAGGTCCGGTATGTGAAAGGAAAGTAGCAAAAGAGAAGAGGAAAGATGAAGTGCAACAAATCAGTGTACTGAGCTTAACTGAAACTGAACCCCAACATTTGTAGATGCTCCCAATCAATTCAAGTATTGTATAACACTCTTTTTGTAGATAGTGAGTCTCTTGTAGGCAGTGTGCCTCTTTGTGAGCAGTGTGCTCGGGCAATGAGCCCTAATTGGCAAGTGCCATTTTTATTTTTCTATTCTTCTAATAGAGAATACAATCTTGGGTTAATCACCCTGTGGTTTTCTCCCTTAATAGGGTTTCCACGTCAAAAATATTGTGTCATGTGTATTTCCATTTCATGGTTATGTTTGTTTGTTTGAATTAATGCTGCATTGATTAATAAGAAAGTTCAGAAAGAAGAATTAATTAGGATAACTGATTCACCCCCCCTCTCAGTTATCAACAAGTGGTATCAGAGCTAAGTTCCTCCTAAACAGAGTCTAATAGCTCGAGGAAGATCTAGGAATCCAAATGGATACATATGGTTTAAGGGAGCAACTCAAGACTGCCCTTGAGGATCTTGAACAGTCAAACTCTGAAGTCAATGAATTCAAGGAAAGACTCAAACAGGCTGATGATTTCATGAGAGAACTAAAAGACAAATTAAGTCTCTTTATGAAAAAGAAAAAAGAGCTGCTTCAGGAATTGGCAAGACAAGGTGAAGCAAATAATGCAAATGAAGAGTTGAATGAGAAAACCAAGTTATGTGAAAAGTTATCAAAAGAAATCATTATGGTAAGACATGAAATGGAATCAGGAGTTATGAAGTTCACCCAAGAAGTTGAAGAGAAAAGAAAAACTAAAGATAATCTAAGACAATCTCTCAAAGAGAAATCAAAAGACTACCACCAAATGGATAGAATTATCAGACATCTTGAATCTGATCTTGAAGATGCTAAAGATAATGAAGAAAAACTTGAGGATCAAATTGTCTCTCTCAAAAGGGATCTTCAAACAACAAATGAATATAAAGAGAAATTCAAGATAAGTTCTGCTCAACTTGAAGTTCTTCTTGGAAGATAAAAGAGGGCAAATGACAAGTGTGGTTTGGGATATGAGAAAGGAGAAAGCTCCGGATCCGGTCAGAAGAATTTTGGATCAAAAAATCTAAGGAACAGGCCTAGAAGACCTCCGGTAAGACAGCCTAATGCTCAAAGATATCCATCTTTCAATGGATACTGCCACAACTGCAACAAATTTGGTCATAAACTAATTAGTGCAGAAAGATAATGAATCAGAATAATTCATCCTTCTCCGGACAGTGTTTTAACTGTAAAAGGTATGGTCACAAATCTCATGAATGCAGAAATATGCAAATGAACAAATCATTCAATGGTAGATGTTTTGCATGCAATAGAATAGGTCATATGGCTAATCAATGCAGATCAAAAGGATATCAGTCAAATATGCAAAGAAATGTTATTTGCCAAATCTACAATAGATCTGGTCACAGTGCAAAATTCTGTAGAAGTAAGAATCAGGACAAAAGAGGTCTGGTATATCATAATCAGAATCAAGATAAGGGTAAACAAAAAGTGAATGCGGATGAAGTTAAAAGTGAGATGAGCAAGATTTGGGTGAAGAAAAGTACAGAGAATGTAGAGGTTGGATCCGCACTAGACTCTGGTGCTGATATTCTTTCCAGAAATTAAAAAGTGAGCTCTGGCTCAGGGGGAGACACAAAGAAAACCTTGTTCCCCCAGCCAGTCAATTGGTGTCAGAACTAGCACAAGAAGAGTTGCAGATTGAAGGGTTCATAAGAGAAACATCCAAACAAACTATGGTTAAGATTTGGAAGATCCGCATGATGTTTAAAGATTAGGACTCATCCGGTTCTTCAAGTCATCCAAATAAGGCCAACCGGAATAACTTAGGTTGAGCATTTATTACAACCTGACAGTAGGGTTTGCGGAGCAATATAAGGGTTTTATCATTAATCACTTGTTCATTATGCATTCAAGAAGAAGAGAGAAAAGGAGCTCTGCAACTACTTCTCCCAAAGATCAAGACGATTATTCATACAATTCAATCCAAATTTCATCGTGTGTGCCCTAAACAGTGCAAAAGGTATTCTTCGTTCTTGATATCTCTCAATAAGATTCCTTGATGATGGGTACTCCAAATATAGTAAAGATTTCTGATAGACCTCACCCCATATTTAAGAAGCATCCATACAAATCCTTGGAGGTAGATCCCCTAGGAGCCTTCTCTAGTGTTCCGCATGGCATTTTGCATACCGAAGATATTAGGGTTTACATACTTGTGAGTATTGAAGAATTTGGGTAATCAAAGTTAGTAGATATCTATCACAAACAGTTGTTAGATGATTCTTTTGAGATTAAACCTCAGTATAAAGCCATCCGGGATAAGCATTTTGCACAGTGCATTCATTTCCCCTATTTTGAAGAAGATGAATGGGTCCGGTATGTATTGAGTAGAGTGCATGACAATTACCTATGGTTGAATAAACCATTTAAGATCACCAAAGATGCAATTAGGGCAGTAACCAGTCTGCACTCATCCAGTGGAATACCTGATCTTAAGTCTGTCAAGAATCAGACAGTAAGTGATGCAACTAGATCAAAATTTGACAAGAGAGCTATGACAATTGAAGACATCATTAAACCGGATGTCAAATTTGCTTCCATAATAATTGGTTACATGATTTATCACTCTAGTAGGGAAAATTCAGTATCAGGAACTGCAGTTTACACAGCCTATCAAATGCTAAAAGAAAATGCTAACTATGATCTGTGTGAACTTCTTCTCAGCCAACTATTGGAAAATCTACAAAAGATCAAGAAGGATAAGAAGAACTCCTTCAAGTATGGTGGCTTGTTACTCTGCCTATTCTTTTATTACATGAATGAGCTTCTCGGATCCAATGGCTGGGTATGGCAGAATGACAGACCGGTTGCAATTCAGATCAGAGACTATTTGCATGGGCTTGGGGATGCTAAAGCAAGAAATACAGCCATGTGGGGATATTTCAAGAACTTTCAGAACATGATGCATGCAAAAGGATTCCCCAGTCTCTTGTTGAGAAATACAAAGACATAGTCTGTTTTATGGTAGAGACTGATCAGTGCCTAATGGAGCCAGTAGAACCAAGGACAGTCTGGATCATGCCCATGGGGTATGAAGTTGATGAACAGATTGTGGAGCTGCATGTTCAACACATGCTAAGTCAGCCAAAGGATCCAAAGGCAGAAAGGTTTGGAACCTTTGAGGAGCTGAATGTAAAGATTCATGTGGAACTCAGAGAACTAGAGATCAAAAGGAAGGTGAGAAAAGAAGTAGAACATATTGCCCAAGGCCTTGGCATCTCAAAGGAGGCACTTGATGCCCACAGGGAAAAGAGACAAAAGGCTGAAGAAGAGAAGAAAGAGGCAGAAAAGGGAAGCAAGGAGGAAAGTGCTCCGGTAGAAACCTCAACCCAAACCAGATCATCAAAGAGATCTGCACCTGTCACAACCAAAGGCTCAAAAACATCAAAACTGGAAGTTCAGACATCCGGCAAAGGAGAGAAAAGGTCTAAAACAAAAGCCACAAGGGCTTATGCAAGTCAAAGAGATGAAGAGGAAACCAAATCAGATGAGGGGGTAAAGGAAATAAAGAAGTAGAAGAAGAAAGGATCCGGTAAACCTTCCACAGGACAAGACAAGGAAGAGGAATTTGTTGAAAAACCCACTCTCTCCTTAGATGATGTAGTGAAAGCAGTCACAGTGGATGGGAACCTACAACCTTTAACAAAATTCTATGATGAATATAATGAAGCAAATAAAAAGATTCTAGAGGAAGCCACAGTTAAGTTTTTGAACATTTACAATAAAGCTTTTATTGAAATTATCTCTCTAATTCCTAAGAGCCTAGAAAAGGAGTTGGAAATGAGAAAGACCAATGCCATGGCAAAAGACCTTAAGATCCAGGAACAAATAGCTATTTAGCTATATCCTTCAATCGATCCCAAGACAATGAATATGGTATTCAAGGATTGCAAGGATGAGTTCAAGAGCAAAGCAAGGATGAATCAGCTCATGCTTGGTGAGACTGACAAGGTAGCCAAGGACACTGAAGAGATTCTCTAAAAAACCTTCAAAAGATTTAATCTTCCTATTATAGAGGACTTGGGTACTGATCCCTCAACCACAAGTGTTGCAGAAGAAACTACTGAGAAAATGATAGAAGAGGTGGGCCCTGAACAGACTAACATTTCTCCTCCGGTTTCCCCTACAGTCTCCGGATCTAAAGGAGAAGAAAAATTACAGGAGAAAGAAGTAGAGGTGAAGGAAAAAGAAGATGACAGTGCTAAGGTTACAGAAGGAGAGAAGACTTCAACAGAGAAGACCACAACTGCTAGTGGTGAGAATGTAGGAGCGAAAGCTCCGAAGGATAGCTCCAAGATTGCAGAAATAAAGAAAAATTTGTCTCTGGCAAGATACACTGTAGAATCAGTCAAGGACTTCATGACAAAAGCAACTATAGAAATTGATGAACCAGACCTATTAAAAGTACCATTAGATTTTGACTCTCTATCACCGGTGTAAACAATGAAAATAGCCTCATTTGCAAATGAGAAGGTCAAAGAGAAACTACTAAAATCTCACATGGAAGACTGTGAGCTTATGGAGGTAGCATCTGGAGTGCTAGAAAAGATCATGCCATCTTTTCAGAAGGATCCCACAGCCTCCTCTTTCGGTAATCTCAAAACCCTAGTCAACAGTGTTAGTACACATTTTGATTCTCTAGAAAAATTAGCTGAAGAAAAGGTCCAGAAGGAGTTTTTGGATAAAAGGTTCTCTGAGGTACAGGGTTTGATCATTAATGATAGGAGAAACATGAATATTGGGATAAAGAGCTTAGAAAATTCTCTTAAGGATGGCGGAGAAATATACAAATTTTGTATCTCCTGGTCCAAAGTAATAGTGGAGATTGAGAAGAAAATAAAAGAGCAAGAGGACAAACTACTAAGCTTGTCTCAAAGTTTTGATCCTCTTTCATCCTCCATAGTAAATCAAGAGTGTCAGACTATTGCAATCACAAATGCAATAAAGAATTTTGAGAAGGAAAGGAAGAACATAATTAACCAGATGGGTGAACTTAGAAGGATTATTATCCCTAAGTTAGAGGCCATGCATGAGGCCATAAATGATGCTCAGATTATAGCCCAGACCAATGATTCGACAGATCTTAAAAAGGTAGAAGCATTTGCATTCCTGTTGAGTGGTCACATCTTAATTTTGGACAGGATGAAGCAGAGTTGGGCGACAGAAGTTGTACAATTGAAGAATACTTTTTCAGACATACTTAAGCATATGTAAGTACAACTTGTATATATATACTTATGCGGCTAAATATAGGTAAGTTTTTAAAAATTTTGGTATGTGGACCCTACCCTTTGCCATTGATGTCAAAGGGGGAGTGAGGAGCAGTGAAAAATGAGGAATCCAACTAAGGGGGAGCTCCAGAAAATGTATATAAAGATAGAGCATCAGCTAAGGGGGAGCATAGTGTAAACACTTAGTCTTTTTTCACTAAGTGTTGCCATCAATGCCAAAGGGGGAGATTGTTGGCAAGAGACACTATATGGATTCATGATTGTTGTCATTGATGGCAACAAAGTTCATCCCACACATCCGCAAGACATGGTGTGTCTCTACCGGAAATCAGAATGAAGATTGTTGTGGTCCGGTAAACAAGAACATAGCATGTGGCAAGGTCCGACAGACAGGTCCGGATCTCTCAGAGGAAGTATCTTGGTGAAGTACAGATTTGGGGAAGTCAAGAGGACTACCTTGAGTGTTATATTCCAAGGATTTAGCCTCTGGTGATAGATGAGGAAAAAGATATGAATAGTTGAGTACCGGATTCCTGAGTGACAGTATGAACAGAGGAAGAACTGACTGACAGAACATCAGACTACTTTCTGGATGTGTTACTGATGGTGGTAAAGGTTATGAAGGCACGAATCATGTTTGGCTAACATGATTAATGATTTCTACAAGCATATACTTGATCTGCATTACTTGATGTGCAAGGATTCAGCTGACAAATCAGAATTAGTGAAAAGATTGACTATTCCGGGTGCCGACTAGAAAGGTGATGAAATTACTTGTGCGGATATATATACATGATGGATTTAGTTGTGAGAGTTGTTGTTGTTGTGAGTGATGTGTGAATAAAAGTAGAAGAGCAGAGCAGAATCAGTAAGGAAGGTCTGGTATGTGAAAGGAAAGTAGCAAAAGAGAAGAGGAAAGATGAAGTGCAGCAAATCAGTGTACTGAGCTTAACCGGAACTGAACCCCAGCATTTGTAGATCCTCCCAATCAGTTCAAGTATTGTATAACACTCTTTTTGTAGACAGTGAGTCTCTTGTAGGCAGTGTGCCTCTTTGTGAGCAGTGTGCTCGGGTAGTGAGCCCCAATTGGCAAGTGCCATTTTTGTTTTTCTATTCTTCTAACAAAGAATACAATCTTAGGTTAATCACCCCGTGGTTTTCTCCCTTAACAGGGTTTCCACGTCAAAAATATTGTGTCATGTGTATTTCCATTTCATGGTTATGTTTGCTTGTTTGAATTAATGCTGCATTGATTAATAAGAAAGTTCAGAAAGCAGAATTAATTAGGATAACTGATTCACCCCCCTCTCAGTTATCAACAGTTTCTTCTTAGGAGGCCTACTTGGGGATTTCATCACCCCAAGGGATGACCTCAACCACATGTACTAGCGGGGTATATCAAATGGGGAAGAAGAAAACTTGCACCCCAATCTAGTCACATTGTCATTGAGACAACCTTGGGCCCCAAGTGATTCCAAACATAAGGTGAAGTGGTATTTCCTTAATCACTTATACCACATCTCTTCAACAAGGTAATGTTTATGGTTTGTGCCTCACGTACCTAGTGTATATTAAAGACTCCCTAGTAACTTGTTCAAGCCTAGCTTAAGACCTTTTAGTTGTATGAGATTGTAATACACTGAATACTGGTTAGGCTTGGGAAGTTACTTACTGCACAAGCCACATTGATTTTATCACCAAGTGTAAATTCCCTCCATAAACGGGCGTTCATGTCATGTATGCTCTCCCCTCGTGACATAAGAGTGACCTTGGGCGATCAAAAGAGGTAAGTTTCCTCCTCATGGGACTTGCACGTTATGCCTAAATAAAGGCATCGAGGTGGGCTTATAATCTCATACACTCCCACTTGAATAATTATAGGGATGTTCATGTGAATGGTGTGCCTTCTATGTTAAAACCTGTAAAAGAAAAAATCATTTTTATGCATTGAAGTTAGCCATTGTGTTTTCATTGCTTACATAGTCTCTTTCCAAGGAGTGGAAGCCAAGAAAAATCAAATTTCTCACTTAAATCAAACAATTTTCAAACTTTAGAATGACCTTTTAGTGCCTTCATACCGACTATCAGTGCTATAGGACAAACTCTTAGCACCAAATGTTAGACTATCAATGCCTTCGATCAGTCTGTTAGCGCCAGAGGTTAGATTGTTAGTGCCTTTGAATAGTCTATCAATGCCTATGATGCTTCTATCAGTGCCTCCAATTCCTATGTCCAACAAGCATTCATTGACCAAAATTTATTTTCTTAGGCAAAATTTGACCATCCTCAGCATGTGGAAACTTTTGAGAACCATCTAAAAGTCCTCCATCCTCCACTTAGTCCATCTTTGTCAAAATTCAATCATTACACATCCCCCATTTGACCTTAGAAATATCTTGATTTTATCTTTGGATATTCATCCTCACCCCATCCATTTCACTAACATCAACATCATCCAAACCTTCATCAAAAATCTCTCCATATCAAAATCAATATCATCCAAACCTTAATTAAAATTATCCAAATCAAACAAAAACCTATCAAATCAACATCCAAACCATCCTTTAAATCAAATTTGTACAAAATTAAATTTAGATCTTATCTTCGTCCTCTAATCTATAGGAAGCTTGAGAACTTGTCTATCTTAAGTTCTTTTATAGATTAGGCCAATCAAGCTTAGATAAATTAGCTTAAGAGCTTAGACTACTCCTAAGTTAGTGGACTCTAAGGATCCTATTTTGCTTGGTGTGTCTTGTCTACCCCAAGTAGAATAATCCCTATCCCCTTTCTTGCTTAAGTGTCTTAGTCTACCTTAAGTAAGAAGAGAAAAATCCTTTCGAAATCAACAAGATCTAGATTTATTTAAGCCCTCTTTTGATTTGATCACCCAAAGTATCCCTGATCATCCACCCTATCCAAAATCACCCACACACTATCATAAACTCATCCATTTGTTGGGATAAGGTGCCATTAACCTTGTAAATCCCAATATTGTATTATTCCATTTATTATTTGTAATTACCCATAAGGGATGTACAAGTTTCACCGGTAGTGGTAAAAAATATTTACTGTCCACAGTAATTACAAAGTTACTACACGGTAAATCTTGGAGTTACCAGCGGTAGTTATGGGATGTTATTTACTATGGTAAATGGTAATTGGTCAAAGTGGGGTGCACATGTGGAGGAATAATCTATTTTTAGTGTTATGACACGCATCATAGATGTTATAAGAAGGTGTAAAAGATTCTATGACAACTGTAATTTGTCATAAGAATCTATGACACTAATAATAGCATATGACGTGTCATAAGATGCTGTAAGTGGCTATTTTTGGCCCCAAGGCGTTCAAGCTTGCATGGGCACATTTTCCCAAGTGTAGGATACATGTATGACCTCGTAAGAGCCTATTCTTTGCCATGGACGCCCAAGGTTATATTGTTGACTCTTGACAAGTGTTATGGGCTTGTAAGAAGTCATTTAATGTCTTGAGGTTGTGTAAATTCTATATAAACCATAGCATAGTAGATGAGATGCATAATAACAGTTTACAGGTACCCAAGTTCTACCAGAGTGAAGGTTGGAGGATAGAGGAAGTGAATGTATTTGTAATCTCCTTTTGTGAAGATAATACAACTTGGCCTCTTTTCTTGGTGGAGTTTTTTACCTGAAAGGGTTTTCTCCACATTAAACACTTGTGTTATGTGCTTCATTCTACTTTTGGTACATTTTTTGTATTATGGGTTTATGTTTTGTTACAATCTCCATTAATAACACATAGTTAAAGTTTGCTAAAATTTATCTTGAATCATACTTCCATTGAAATAGTGTTGCTTTCATTTCTAACATTTGGTAACAAAGCCTGGCCAGCTTTGACTCTTGGGTGGTAGTGTGGAAGCTGTAGCTGCAGTGGGAGATTTGGTTGTGTTTGTTTTGTAGATCTTGTGTTGTTATTATGGCTACATCCATATTAGCATCAACCTCTCGTTTGGACATTGAGAAGTTCAACGGAACAGGATATGAGTTGTGGAAGTTGAAAATGGAAGATTTGTTGGAAGAAAGAAACCAATGGTTGGTTGTTCAAAAAGAAAAGAAACATGATGATGTCTCTCAAGATGAGTGGGATAGACTAGATAAGAAGGCACGAGGAACCATCTGGTTGTGTCTTTCAGACTATGTCCTGTTGAATGTTGCAAAGGAAGAGACTGCATACAAGTTGTGGAAACGGTTGGGTGAGATCTATCAAGCCAAGAGTATGGTAAATAAACTTTATTTAAAAAGAAAATTATTTTCCATGAAAATGTGAGAAGGTGAATCAGTTGCAGAGCATTTAAACTCTTTTAATTTGTTAGTGAGTCGGCTTGATTCAATAGATGTTGAGGTTAGTGAGGAAGATAAATGTATCTTACTTCTTTATTTTTTCCCTGAGTCTTGGGAGAATGTTATCCTTGCTATCATTGCTAACCTCATGGATCCAAAGTTGGATGCTCTTGTTTCAATGCTACTATCATAGGAATTGAGGAAGAAGAGTTCGGATAGTTCAGGGGATGCTCTCAGCGTCAGGGGAAGGTCTAAGGAAAGAGGACCTAAAGGAGATCAGAAAGGGGCTAAGGACAAGTCCAAGGGCTGGTCTAAGACTCCTGGTAAAAAGAATAGAGTTAAGTGTTGGAACTACGGTAAAAGGGGACATGTGAAGAAGGAGTGCAGAAACCCCAAGAAATAGTGGGAGAGTGCTTCAGATAAGTCCTCGAATGCAGGTGAAGAAGTTTTACTTTCTGCATGTAATCTTGTCTCTAATGATCACTGGTTGGTTGACTCAGGATGCTCATTTCAAATGACCCTGCATAAGGAATGGTTCTCCACATATGAAGAATATGGTGGAGGTAATATCTATCTTGGTGACAACTCTACATATTTGATTGTCGGTAAAGGAAAGGTATTGGTGTGTTTCAGTGATGGGAGGATTAAAACCCTCCCTAGTGTTTTGCATGTTCCTAGATTAGCTAGAAATCTAATTTCAATTTCAAAGTTGAATGATTTGGGAATGCATGTGACATTTGACAAGCATGGCTGTAGATTGGTGAGAGGGAACTTGGTGGTAGCGAAGGGGAAGAGATTGGGAAACCTGTTCAAGCTTGAAGCCACTACAGTGTGTAATGCCTCCTATGTATCTGAGGCTACTACTAAAAATACATGTATGTTGTGGCACCATAGATTGGGCCACACAAGCAATAATGTACTGAAAACTATTAAGAATGAAGAATTGTTGGATGGTTTCTCTTATTCTAATGAGCACTTTGATTTCTATGAGCATTGTGTGTTTGGTAAACAAAATAGAAAATCATTTCCTTCAAGAAGCAATAGAGCAAAAGAGAAATTAGAAATTATTCATATGGATGTGTTTGGACCTGTGGATAATGAACCTATTGAAAAATCTCATTATTTTGTCACCTTCACTGATGATGTATCCAGATTTACATGGATTTATTTTATGACACATAAATCTGAAGTTTTCACTAAGCTTAAGGAATTCAAAGTCTTAGTAGACAACCAATCAAGTTTAAAGATAAAAATATTAATATCTGACAATGGAGGGGAATATTGCTCCAAGTAATTTGATGAGTTTGGCAAGAATGCAAGTATAATCAAACAAAAGACAACTCCATATACACCACAACAAAATGGTGTTGCAAAAAGGATGAATCAAACAATTATGGAAAGGGCCAGAAGTATGCTTAGTGATGCACAATTGGATAAATACTTTTGGGCAGAGGCTATGTGTACTGCTTGCTACTTGATAAATAGATCTCCTTGTAAGGCTCTTGATTCAACACCTTATGAAGTGCGAACAGGTAAGAAACCTTCTGTTTCACATTTAAGGGTTTTTGGATGTGAGGCTTTTATTCATTTGCCTAAGGAAAAGCGATCTAAGTTGGATCCAAAGGCTAAAAAGTGTACATTCATTGGATATGGTGATAATGTCAAAGGGTATAAGCTTTGGAATCCACTTACCCGCAAGATAATCTTTTCTAGAGATGTTATTTTTAGGGAACTTAGAGCTATTTCTAAACCTGAGCAGCCAAAAGAAAAAGATAAAAAGGTAAAGAAGGTGCACTTTGATTTAGAGCAGCAAGATGCACCTCAGGAAGAACATAATGATGGATTCGAGGGTGAAGAAGAAGAAGAAGATTCGAGTAGTTCTGATGAAGATGAGTCTGTTGTTATAGAAGAAGTTGTTGCAGATGATCATGTCAAAGAACAAGTAGATTCTCTTACTCCACCCTTGAGGAGATCCACAAGAAAATGGAATCCAGTTGACAGGTATAGCCCACCAGATTTCCATTGTGTATATGCTTTATTGAGTACTAATGATGAACCTAGATCCTATAGGGAAGCTATTTCTACAAATGATAGTGAGTCTTGGCAGCTAGCCATGCAAGAGGAGATGATGGCTTTAGACTCTTGTAATACCTAGGATCTTGTTCATTTGCCCAAAGGAAGAAAGGCCATAGGTTGTAAGTGGGTCTTCAAGAAGAAATTTGGAGGAGATGGGTCATTGGAGAAGTACAAGGCTAGACTGGTAGCCAAGGGCTACTCCCAGAGAGAGGGAGTTGATTTTGGTGAGATATTCTCTCCTGTTGCTAAATTAACTTGTATTAGATTTCTCTTATCCATTGTTGCAGCTTATGATTGGGAGATTGAGCAAATGGATGTTAAGACTATGTTCTTGCATGGAGATCTAGAAGAAGAAATTTATATGCAACAGCCTACAAGTTTTGAGGTAAAAGGAAAAGAACATTGGGTTTGCAGGTTAAAGAGGTCTCTCTATGGTTTGAAATAGTCCCCCAGAATGTGGTATCAAAAGTTTGATTCATTTGTTTTGAAATTGGGTTTTGTTAGAAGTGAGAAGGATCATTGTGTTTACATTCATTGTGTTGATGATTCTATATTGGTTATTACTTTGTATGTTGATGACATATTTTTCAACAATACTAAGGGTATGGTCAATGAGCTTAAAGCCCAACTTCCAGGTGCATTTGAGATGAAGGATCTTGGTACTACAAGGTATATTTTGGGAATGGAGATCAGGAGGGACAGAGTTAACAGAAAGCTTTGGTTGTCACAAAGTAAGTATGTGAATACTATTTTGCAGACGTTTAGTTTGCAGGATTATAACCCAGTTAGAGTTCCTTTACCCATTGGTGCTAATCTTTCATTAGATATGTGTCCAAAGACTGAGGATGATCTTGAGGATATGTCTAATGTGTCATATGCTAGTGTTGTAGGGAGTTTTATGTATGCAATGGTTTGCACTAGACTAGATATTTCCCAAGCAATGGGAGTTTTGAGCAAATTTATGTCTAACCTTGGTTGACAGTATTGGAACTATGTGAAGAGGGTGTTTAAATATCTTGCAGGTACTCCTAATCATTGTTTGGTTTATTCTGGTACTGATAAATCTTTGGACATACAAGGTTTTGTTGATGCATATTGGGCAAGTGACTTGGATAGTTGAAGGTCCACTAGTGGTATGTGTTTACTCTGTTTGGAGGTGCAGTGAGTTGGATGAGTAAGAGGCAGCCCACAGTTGCTTTGTCCACTATAGAAGTAGAGTATATGGCTACTACTCATGTCTCTAAGGAGGAAGTTTGGTTGAGGAGACTGTGTACAAGTATTGGTTTTGATTGCAGGAACATTCAGATTGGTTGTGATAGCCAGAGTGCTATTTGTTTGGCTAAGAATCCCATGTATCATGCTCGAACTAAGCATGTTGATGTTCAATATCACTTTGTTCAAGAGTTGATTGCAAATGGAGAGATTGAGCTGAAGAAGATAGACAATCAGGAGAATGTTGCATATTCATTGACCAAGTCTGTGAGCACAGAGAAGTTTGTGTGGTGCAGAGAGGCCATGGGCCTTTTTCTAGTGCCTGATTATTTTTCATTTGATTTCCTATGGGTTATTTACAATGTATAATGTCAAGTGGGAGAATGTTGGAATAAGGTTCCATTAACCTTGTAAATCCTAATATTGTATTATTCCATTTATTATTTGTAATTACCCATAAGGGATGTACAAGTTTCACCGGCAATGGTAAAAATTATTTACTGTCCACGGTAATTATGGAGTTACTACACGGTAAGTCTCAGAGTTACTGGTGGTAGGTACGGGATGTTATTTACTACGGTAAATGGTAATTGGTCAAAGTGGGGTGCACATGTGGAGGAATAATCTAGTTTTAGTGTTATGACGCACGTCATAGATGTTGTAAGAAGGTGTAAGATGTTATAAGTGGCTATTTTTAGCCCCAAGGCATTCAATCTTGCATGGGCACATTTTCCCAAGTGTAGGATGCATGTATGACCCCGTAAGAGCCTATTCTTGGCCATGGAGGCCCAAGGTTGTATTGTTGACTCTTGACAAGTGTTATGGGCTTGTAAGAAGTCATTTAATGTCTTGAGATTGTGTAAATTCTATATAAACCATAGCATAGTAGATGAGATGCATAATAACAGTTTACAGGTACTCAGGTTCTGCCGGAGTGAAGGTTGGAGGATAGAGGAAGTGAATGTATTTGTAATCTCCTTTTGTGAAGATAATACAACTTGGCCTCTTTTCTTGGTGGAGTTTTTTACCTAAAAGGGTTTTCTCCACATTAAACACTTGTGTTATGTGCTTCATTCTGCTTCTAGTATATTTTTTGTATTGTGGGTTTATGTTTTGTTACAATCTCCTTTAATAACACACAGTTAAAGTTTGCTGAAATTTATCTAGAATTAGATTTCCATTGAAGTAGTGTTGCTTTCATTTCTAACACTATTCACTTATCCATTTTGGTCCAAACTTTTGAAAATCAATTTCTAAGCTCATATCCTTCACCCACACCTATAATCACAAAACCAACCCACACTTCTCTATTGTATTCCACAAACAAGGTCACAAGCTAGGAAAAATCAAGAGATGGAATCACATAGAGCATATGGGATGCTTCCTACCAACAAAAATAATGTCATGTTGTATTCTTTTGGAAGTCAACATCTATCTAATGAAAACAATACCATGATAAATCCTTTTAGAAATCAACCACAACCATCCAATAGTAACAACATTGATCAAGAAGTTATGGACTTCATGCAAGATGCTGACTCTATGGATTTATTGGACCGAGTCCTAAAATCCGATCCCAATAGATATTTAAAATTCTTGATCCAAAATGGTGTCAAAGTATCAACCCAAACCTCCACTAACACATCCCAACCATCTTCATCTAGCAATATCCCCAACAATTCCCAACCTTCATCATCGAATAATTTACAAAACACCTCAACATCAATATTAATTCCCACATCAACACCTACATCAACCATAACCACATCCATCCCACAAATTAATAGAACCTACGCAAATGTTTCCACTAGTGTACCCCAACTTAATTTGAATACCATCCCTTTCATATCCTATCTTTTCTCCCAACCACCAAACAATACATTCAACAAGCCTAATAACAATCCACAAATGTCCACCTTCACATACATGCAACTCCTATCTCACAACCACCTGCATCATCTCCCACTCAAAACACTAGCCAAAGACTTCTCCAACAACTCCAAAAACTCCAACAATTCCAATTCAAAAACAACAAAATCAAAATCCACCACAACAACAAATACCAAAAAACATCCTCCAACAACTCATCTCCCACAAATAACAACAAAATAAAAATACACCACAACAACAATTACCCAATTTCCTCCAACACCTCATCCAACAACAACAAACCAACATACCAAATCCACCATTCACATATTGATCACACATTGTCCAAACATTGATAAAAAAAGGTAGGTGACATGCAACAAGGGCACAAAAAGAAACAATACTCCTTTGAGGATATTTGTCCATATCCTTTTGATCATTCCATCCACATGCCGCCCTCTCCTAAGAATTTTGAAACACCAAAATTTGACAAATACAAAGGGAAAGGGGACCCTCGAGAATATCTTAGGGAGTTTTATATTGCTTTCTTAGAAGTCTCCTATGATGACACCTATCTCATGAGACTTTTTCCTCAAAGCCTAGGATGATAAGCCATTGAATGGTTTACACACCTTCCCCCAAGAACCAAAACATTTCATGAACTACGAAGAAATTTGTTAATCACTTCTACAATTTTGAACATGAAATATCAATGATAGATATTTGTAACACAAAACAAAAGAATGGTGAAACCTTCACTGCCTTCTTTCAACAATGGAGAAGTCTTGAAAGTAAGCTTCCATGGCCCATCCTTGAAAAACAATTGGTCAACATGTTTGTCACAAACCTTAACCAAGAGATGGGCATCCATCTCCAAATTCAATGTGCCTCCACATTCGAAGAAGTCATTGTTAAAGGCACTACCATTGAAAGAGCCCTTATTGCAAAAGGGGCTATCATAATTTATAAGGAGAACAATGAAAATAGGAACAACAAAAAAGTTCAACAACAATAACAACCAATCCTATGAGAAACCCCATTTTTTAGGAAAACATAAAAATACTCTTAACAATGGTGTAACTGATGTCAAAAAATTTCAAAACATACAAACCCCCACACCATCTAATCCATCCACAAGCAACAATAATGTCAACATTCCTAGGGGTCAACCAAGATAAAGTGATGCACCTAAGAGGAAATTCACACCTCTAGGTGAACCAATTGAAAATGTCTTGCAGAACGTTGTTAAAGTTGACTTAATCACATTACCTGCCATTTACCCCTATGATGACAATCAATTCAAACCCTCATGGTTTAATGAAAATTCCTATTGTGAATATGATCATGTAAAAGGGCATAAAATATCTGATTGCATGAGGTTAAAGAATTGCATAAAATATCTCGTAGATTGTGGTGACATTACAATTGATGAATCTCTCAAAAAATCACCCAATGAGAACTTAGGAGCATACAAGGATCCACTTCATAACCATAACAAAGGAAAAGCCTCTATCTCCAATCAAGTATATAATGTTGTTCTCCCTCCTTTCAATTCTGTTGTGGGTCACATAGAAGAATGTGCTAACCGTGTGGCCACTATCATCATACGGGAAGAAACCCCCAATTGCACCATCACCACTCATTGCAGTTGCATATCCATTTGAGGAGCCCCAACTAAGGATCAAGCTACCACCTCTACACCCACAAACCTCCCACCCACCAACAAATATAATCTCCTTGAACACCTTGGAAAAACCCCCACACAAATATTCATTCTCAAATTGCTTCGCACGTCACCCCTCCAAAAAGATATCCTCGACAAAGCATTGATGGAAACTCGCATCCCTAATGACCTGAATGTGAAGCAATTTCAAGCCATGGTGAGACACCTTTACTTGTCTCACCATCTAACATTCTTTGAGCAAGATCTCCCCACCTCCAACCCATCTCACAATGAGGCCTTGCATATCAAAGTTTCTATCCATAAACACACTATCAAATGAATCTTAATTGGTGGTTTTGGCCTAAATCTTTGCATTCTAAAATGAATAAAAAACTTGGGATATTCTGATGTGGTTGTGGACTCAAGTGAAAGTATTACCATCAAGGGATAGATTACACATAACAATAATCTGAAGGGGCTATCTGTTGGGAATTAAGGTGTCTCAACCTTGGTAATTCCTTGTATTTATTATTTGTATTGTATTTATTTATTTATTGCCTATTATTGTAATTTTGGATGCAAATCATGTTTCGTCATCCTGTGGGAGTTGGCATGGTGATGTGTCATCCTACATGGAGGGTGACCACATGTATTTTTGTCCTCATATGAGGAGATAGGCATCCCACTTTGTGGTAAAGGAGTTTTACCATGTGTCGACATCTTGACTAGTGTGTAAGGGAATCATGATTGAAATGGTTATGATAGATTCATATGACAAAATCTATGACACATAAGAGTCGAAAATAGAAGATCCTATGATAGGTGAGGAGATGTGTCAAAGAGCATCTTGGAGAAAGGCATCTTTGGGCTCCCCAAGGTGGGTGATGATGTGTTGTAAGTGGAATATGCTATTTATAGGTAGTTATAACAAATTCTCTTACAGCTATAAGAGTTGCCAGTTATGACAGATTCTATGACATCCGATAGGTGCAAAAGAGCATTTGTCATTGCCCATCTTGGGACTATGTGCCCACATTGGGATGGGTGATGTGAAAAGTGTCATGACCATGTTGTTGTTGGATAAGTGTCCCTAGGCGTAGGTTTTGGTCCATGAGGCCAATATGGATGCCCATTCCAAGAAAGGTCCAATTTTGCCTTGAAACTTCTTTATAAATAGGTGCTTGGAGAGGAGATGTATAATGTGATTGACAAGTATTGTTATGCTACCAGAATATCTCTAGATACGAGTGTCGAAGACTCCTGAGAGCTTGCATTGTAAGTGTGTTGTAAAAAGTATTTGTTTTGATAATACATTGTGCAAGTTTTGGAGTGTGAGGTTTTTCTCTCGAAAGGGTTTTCCCCACGTTATATCTTGTCTCTCTTTCTTTTGTCTACATTATGTGTGTATGTGTATTACTTCAATATCTATATTGTTGGATTAATAACACTGTAACTGTAAAGGTTAAAAAGAATTTGCACTCATCTCTCCTCTTTAGATTAGCATAGGAAGCATTTTCCACACACCTAACTTCCTTTCAGTTGGTATCAGAGCCAGGTTAGTTTTGGTTCTAACTACTGGGTAGGGGTTTTCTGAGCTGATCTTAGTTTGAGTGGGAGTTTGTGCAGAGTATTATGTATCTTTTTATAGGAAGGAGATGGCAAGCACATCTAGAAGAGTAGAGGTGGAGAAGTTTAACAGCACCAATTTTGAGTTGTGGAAACTCAAGATGGAAGATATGCTTGTTGATCATGACCTATGGGAAACCATTAACGAAACAAAACCTATGGCAACTCTACAAGCTAATTGGGACCTCAAAGATCAGAAGGTTAAGGGTCTCATTAGACTCTATCTAGCTAACTCTGTCCTATTGAATGTCCATGAGGAGAAGACCGCGAAAGATCTTTGGAAGAAGCTAGGAGATGTTTATCAAGCCGAGTCCTTGGTGAACAATTTTTTTCTGAAAAAGAAGTTGTTTTCTCTAAAGATGGAAGATAGAGGATCTATTGTGGACCATATGAATGCTTTCAACATGATTGTTGTACAGTTGACATCCGTGGGTGTGAAAATGGAGGAGGGGGATCATTGTATGACCTTGCTTTGTTCTTTGTCGGATTCGTGGGATCATCTTGTCATGGCCATCGAAAGCACAACAACCACCTTCAAGATGGATGAGGTAGTGTCTTCACTGTTATCTAAAGAAATGTAGAGAAAGACAACTGAGTCAGCCAAAGAGGCTCTTGCGGTTCGTGGAAGACCCAAGGAGAAAGGGAAAAAAAAGGACAAGAAAGTTGAGAAGGATAGATTCAAATCCCATAGGAGATCCAAATCTCCTAGAAAGTTCAAGGATCTCTATTGGAACTGTGGAAAAACTAGGTATTTCTAAAAGGAATGCAAAGAGGACAAGAAGAAAAAGAAGAAGAATATCCCAGACTCAGATTCTGATAAGTCATAAGATGATGGTAATGCCTTCATCGCATCCCTAGCCACCCATGCATCTGAGGATGTGTGGTTGATTGATTCTGGTGCATCAAGATTGATTTATGAAATATGAAGAGTTCAATGGTGGAAGAGTGTACCTGGGTGATGATTCTCATCTGAAGATTGTTGGTCATGGAAGAGTCTCAATCTGATTCCGTGATAGACAAGTGAAGGGGTCACTAGAGTCATGCACATCTCAGGCTTGGCACGAAACCTGCTTTCTGTAAGTAAGTTGAATGATGCAGGTGTGTAGGTTGTCTTTTCGAATGATGGATGCAAGATTACTAGAGGATCTATGTTGCTTGTGAAGGGCACTTGGAGAGGTACTCTGTTTTAGCTGGAGGCATGCACTTCACAGTGCAATAGTTCTTCTTACTCAAAGAAAAGAGATGCAGTCACTTCATCCCCACCATCTGAACTAGCAGTGAAGAAATTTGTTAATGTAGTGAGGATTTTATCACACTTAAAAACCCTCTTAAAAAAACACTTAGATATTTCAACAAATAGTTGGCAACAAAACTCAAAACTCAGAAATTTGGATCTGCACACATGATTTCTTATTTGCAATAAAAAGGATGTTAGATTACATCAATATATCAATCAAAATATATTGATAATAGTAGCTCAAAAGCAAATACAAACATCAAACATTCCATGGAATTACATTCACAAGGTTTCAAGCTCAAACAATAAGAGCTTCTGCCAAACAATGCATTCTCCAACACCTAAAACCCTCCTGTAGCTTCTAAATCTTGCAACCTTCAATCTGGAAATGATATGGACTATGGTAATCAGTCCCAAACCTGAAATAACAACTTCAAACAATCCCCTCCAAGAATGCCACACCTTCCTCTCTACTCTTTTTTGCAACCTAAAAAAAAACTCCTCCAAAAATGAATTATAATTTCCTTTTCTATTTCTTCCTTTGTTGCCTAAAATGTAATTTTCCTTCATTTTAATTTCATTTCAATACATTAAACATGCCAACTTATAGATGCAAGTCCCCCTCTTGGGAAAATCCAAATTTCACTTATTTTAATCAATTAAATTGATTAAATTTAGCCATTCCAACTTGGTGCCTTGTCATGCTTTGTGGTGGTGCTATTTTTAGCTTTCTTGCTTTTATGCATTAAAGAAAAATCTGATTTCCACTCTCTCCACCCCTATTTTTTAGGGATTTTGGAATCTCAAAAATAATATTTTAAATAACATATAAAGTCTCCAAATACCCATGCTCCTTTTTTCTTTTTCTGGATTTTGTGCTTTCAAAGCACGATTCCCACTAGCTCCACTATCTCCACTTTTACCAAATTTAATTCCAAATTCAAAATTTAATTTTAAAACATTCATAACCTCCAAATGCACATCAAAATTAATTTCATAAGATAAAATATGAAATTAAAACCACCACCAAAAATGCAAAAAAAAATTAAACATATTTTTGGTTGACACAGGATTGCCACTATGCCATGGATGCTCCTGCATCAGACACCCATGGTAGAAAGAAAATGTTTCATGAGTGTGACTCATAAACATTTGTAGATTCCATGCTCTTTTTGAATCCATATTCCCACCTTTTCCAACTGAACTTTCTTTCTTACATGTCCCTACAATTTTATATCTCTTCCATCCTTCATTCGTTCTCTTTTTCTCCCTCTTTTCACATAATTCATCTCCCACCAACCTAGATTGTGAAACTCTAGAAAATCATAAACATTAGCTTCTTTATCATCATTAAAGTAATTAAATCCATTCATTACCTCTTTCTTTGTTATTTCTTCAACCACTTGTTCATCATCACCCTTGGTTACAACATTATTGTCTTCCTCCTCCATGCCTTCTAAAAGACAATTTTCAGCTGCAATCACTTCATCCTCTGCATTCTTATCAATGTTAGTGACATAATCAAAAGATTTATCCTCTCCAACCTGAAATAAACTATCATTCATACCAATCTCTTTATCATATAAGTCAATAAATGATGCAAAGGGAAGTTCACCAAACAACTCAACATCCTCCTTCTCGTAACCTTCCTTACTTTCAACCATTGTGCCTTCTTTTACTAATGCATTATTTGCTGCCACCTCATCTTCTAAAACACTTTTACCATGCTCAAATAAATTAGATTTAACATCAATCTTGTAAAAATCAGATTCTACCTCTTCTTCTTTCTCCACTGAAACCTTCATTTTACCTCTCTTGTATGCCATCAATACTGCTGCAACTTGCATTAGCAAATCAAAATCTTCATCTTCATCCTCTTTCACTAATTGTTTAATTCCATTAACCAAACAATTTCTATTTCTATGACATACCTTTCCATCTTCCTCATTCAAGGGCTTCAACTTGTGTTTGATTCCATCCTTTGTCAAAGAGTATGTATTAGCATACCCATCATGCACTGCACACCTATCAAACTGCCAAGGTCTTCCCAATACCACATGACAAACATCCATAGACATTATATCACACAATACTTCATCATGATAATCACCAATTGTAAACTTTACTAGACATTGTTCATTTACTAGAACTTTGCGGTCTTCTTGCAACCAAGCAATCTAGTATGGATGTAGGTGTCTTCTCCTTTCCAGCTGCAACTTATTCACCATTTATTTAGAAACAAGATTGTCAGTACTACCACCATCAATAATAACATTACAAAATTTACCTTCACATTTGCATCTCATTTTGAACAATCTCCTCCTTTGACCAAGTTCTTTTCCCTCATTCATCAAGGCTCTTCTTGAAACAAGTACTTCTCCACTCTTTGCCTCTTCTGAGTGCGAAGACTTAGCATCTTCCTCAATCACATATGTTGCCCTTGCATTATTTTAAGTCCTCTTAGTTGTCTCCCCTTGCTCTGGACACTCATAAGATTTATGTACTTCCTCTCCACATCTGAAACAAGTTAATTTATAATTTCCTCTTCCAAATCCTCTACCCGGTCTTCCTCTTCCTCTGAAGTTTTGATCATGGGTCTGATTTGAACTCTCACCTCTTTCTTCCTTGCTTCCCTTAATGTCTCCAATCTGGTTTTTGTCCTCATACTGCTGCACATTACTTTTACCCTTTCCTCTTTGCTTATTTTCAAATCTCTTGTTCATTCTTTCTTCAATCTTCAAGGCAATTTGGTATACATCTTCCATTGTCAAAAGTCTCACCAAGGTCATCTCCTCTTGAATACTTGGCCTCAAACCATTAATGTGCCTTGCAACCTTCTCCTTAGTTTCTTTAGTATGTCCCGTTCTAATGAGAATCTGATGAAACTCTTTAGTGTATTCTTTTACTGTCATTGTTCCTTGCTTCAATGCTTGCATCTTCTTGAGCAAATCCATCTCATAGTCTACTGGAATGAATTGCCTTTTCATTTTCTCAATCATTTTGTCCCATTTTGTTATTTTCTCCTTCCATTTTCTTCCTCTTTCCATCTGAATCTCTCTCCACCAAATGGAAGCATGACCCTTTAATCTAGTTTTTGCAAACCTTACTCTATCAAGGTCCAATTCAATTCAATCCAATCTATCTACTCCTCTGGATTCAAATTACCATTAAAGGTAGGAACATTAATCTTTGGCCTCTTTCCAATATTTGAAAGGGCTCTCAACAATGGGTCATTTGCAACTCCTGCAATTGCATCTCTTTGCTCACTTGTCAGGCTGGCATTCTCTGAGGCTTCTTCTTCTTCATCACTCTCTGGTTCTCTTCTATGTGCAAACCCTCTTATTTCTTCTTGGATTGTTTCCACTTGTCTTCTCAAATCTCTAAAATCATCATCATGGACAAAATTGTCCATTCTTCCTCTTCCTCTAACTCTTCCATGATGGGTTCCTTTTAAATCACCCACAACTCACAGATCCTGGCGTAAACTGCCTCTCTTTAGCAGTCTGTCTACACACTCAAGATCAAACTGGCTCTGATACCACTAATGTATTGAGGATTTTATCACACTTAAAAACCCTCTTAAAAAACACTTAGACATTTCAACAAACAGTTGGCAACAAAACTCAAAACTCGAAAATTTGGATCTACACACATGATTTCTTATTTGCAATAAAAAGGATGTTGGATTACATCAATATATCAGTCAAAATGGACTAATAACAGTAGTTCAAAAGCATATACAAACATCAAAGATTCCATGGAATTACATTCACAAGGTTTCAAGCTCAAACAATGAGAGCTTCTGCCAAATAATGCATTCTCTAGCACCTAAAACCACCCTGTAGCTTCTGAATCTTGCAACCTTCAATCTAGAAATGATATGGACTGTGGTAATCAATCCCAAACCTGAAATAACAACTTCAAACAATCCCCTCCAAGAATGCCACCTTCCTCTCTGCTCTTTTTTGTAATCTAAAAAAAACTCCTCCAAAAATGAATTACAATTTATTTTTCTATTTCTTCCTTTGTTGCCTAAAATGTAATTTTCCTTCATTTTAATTTCATTTCAATACATTAAACATGCCAACTTATAGATGCACATCCCCCTCTTGGGAAAATCCAAATTTCATTTATTTTAATCAATTAAATTGATTAAATTTAGCCATTCCAACTTGGTGCCTTTCCATGCTTTGTGGTGGTGCTATTTTTAGCTTTCTTCCTTTTATGCATTAAAGCAAAATCTAATTTCCACTCTCTCCACCCCTATTTTTTAGGGATTTTAGAATCTCAAAAATAATATTTTAAATAACATATAAAGTCTCCAATCCTAAATCTACTAAACTTTATGTAAAGAAAATGCAAAAGGAAAGGGAGAGAGAAAGGGATAAGAGATCTTATAGACAATTGCAGAAATGATCAATAACCAGATAGACAGATTCCCAACAATAAACAAATCTCTGCTTAACCAGGCAGCCCACAATGCCACAAAGAATGTACAATCTTCTAAGGAGATGTAATGATTTTTAAATTGTAGAGGGTTCATCAAACACCCAATCCTTGGCACAGTTCAATGAAATCATACAATTGAACTTATCTCATAAACTATGCCTAGACTAACCATGCACAATGACATACAATCGGTAAGCCATTAATGGTATGGATAGGAAATCCATCAAATATTTGAATAATTAATCACAAGTGTAACTGAATATCAACTAATTTCAGATTGACATGAACCATGAAGACCAAAATAAGACAACACATAATCATAAATTCCCAGCAACCTGCAAAACTTGCTTTGTATTGATTGTATTTTGGCAGTCTCAGCAATTCATTATCAAATCTTACTTACAAATGAGAGAAAAAGATGGTCCTTTTATAGACAAGGCACCATATCGAGTTTTTTAATGGATGGTGGAGATTAACTCAACACCAAGGGTCTAGATTACATGGCATTTAATGAAGCACAACAATTTGTTGCATTTTCGGATTTGTATTTGTCCTTTAGGAAAAAGACAAAATATAGCTTGTAAATACATTGAATCCAGAAAAAATAGATACACATTTGGTTGTACATGATGAAAAGTCAATTTTCAAGGCCTAATAAAGCCAAAATAAAGTCACATGACATTTGAAAACTTGAGCTGATGTGGATTCACGGGATTCCAAGTGCTAACTGGATCAAAAGGAATATTTTGGTGAAGGTATATGCAACTAGATGCTTGTTGGACTGATTCTTGATGACTGGACTGATGGAGTAGCTATATGTATGTCTTTGGACATTGGACTGGATCTGCAAGAACAACAATGAAATAGACTTGATCTTGTATGTCTTTAGCTCCTATAGCTCATCTCCATCATCTTGGACATCATACTAACTTTCTCTTGCAGGTACACCAGCAATTTGGTTGATAAAATGAAGGTTCTACATTTCTGGGTCAGCATCGCATATATGTGTGTATATCCTTCTAAGACGGCTCCAACGAGATCCTGTGTCCTCCAAGACCTACAATTCATAATGTAAAGCATCAATTTCATCTTAACAAGTCATTTTTCACCAATTTAGATCAAACAATGTCCATTTACAGTCATGGATCAGTCAAAAATAACTCATTGTCAATGTTGCTTCCTTATAGTCCTATTCACAAATCCAATGATTTTTGCATGATTTTCTAATTTTTTACCATTTTCAAGTACCCATTTGGCCAATATATTGATTTAGGAAGTTTTTGTGGTCATTAGAATCCATTTGCAGACTTTTATTTCATATTTTTCTCACCTTTTCTGTAAAAATCAGGATTTTGTGGGTCATCCAACCTTGCGGGGATTTTGGGTCCGACCGACTAAAAGTCGGTGTAATGCAATTCTCACACAATTCGGTAGAATCTAATTTTAGTGCTAACATCATAAATGTTTCCAGCGCGGGTTTTGATGTCAACCGACTAGTAATGTTTCATGAGGTTGGTCTGCGTGAATTTCAGCGCAAGTCAGTGGCGAATGAATTTAGCGCAAAGTGTAAAGTGTTAAGTCAGCGCTGATTTTTTATGCGATTGACTTTGTGCAGATCTTGAAGGTGTCCGACGAAGGTCGGTTGACAACATTTTTAGCGCAAGGTCGAACCATGGTGATTTTCGCGCAAGGACTTGGTGGCGGGATTTTTGAACACTGCCGACTATTTTTATGTTTTGGGTCGATCAAGGGTATTTTTAGCTCAAGGTCTGTGGAAGCTATTTTTAGCGCAAAAGTCGGTAGGGAGCATTTAGCACCAGATTTTGAACTTCCCAGGGTGAAAGTATATTTAAAAATATATTTAAGTATAAGTTTAGATATTCTTATATTTTAAATATTTTTAAATATACTTTTAGAATGTTTGAGATAGGTTCCAGATCCATAGGATTTCATATGCAGATTCTAGAATTTTGAGGTTCCACCAAATTTCAGACTTAGCCATTTTTTAGGATTTTTAGGGTTTCAGACTTAGCTAAATCAGGGCTTCAGGACCATGTGTCAGAATGAAAGTATGTGAACCCCTTAGTGAAATCTTATGGAATTAGGCATGATTTTGCAACTCTAAGACCTAGAAACTAGGAATTTCAACATGACACATCCTATAGAAGCAATTTCAAGGGCAATATCCAGTGACATGGGATTTTGACGCAAAATATAGTAACACCCAATTTCAGTACAAAAGGCAACAAATGGCTATTTTTCAAGCACAAGACCACTCAAGACACTTCCAAATTAATAATGCATGACATTAAATCACTTCAAACATGCCAAGAACTCAAATTTGAAGCAAATCCTGCATTCTAAGCACAATTTCACCTTCTCATCATCATAAGGTAGAAAGGTTGAGACTTCAAGCCAAAACAAAAGAGGGGGTCTCCATTTGGCAAAATGAGGCATGTGTGCAAGGCACAACAAAACCACCACCAAAAATGCAAAAAAAAAATTAAACATATTTTTGGTTGACACAGGATTGCCACTATGCCATGGATGCTCCTGCATCATCTGTTGTATCAAATTCTAATGGTAGTGCATTTTGGGTACCTAAGGGTGCTCATGCTTTGGAAGCCAAGCTTCCTGCTGAAAAGATAATGTTATGGCATAAGAGATTTGACCACATTGGTGAGAAGGGTCTCAAGACCCTGAAAAATAAAAACATCGTTGAGGGGTTAGATGATTGTAATTTCTCGATTTTGACTTTTGTGAACATTGTATATATGGAAATAAAAACCATTTTTAGTTTTACTCAAGTTCTTATAAATCTTTTGGTGTGTTGGATCTTATTCATTTTGATGTGTTTGGTCCAAGTAGTGCTCCTTTTATTTCTAAATCTATATACTTTGTATCTTTTATAGATGACTACAGTAGAAGGACATGGGTTTATTTCATTAGAAGCAAGTCTAAAGTCTTTAGTTGGTTTAAAGAGTTTAAGGGACTTTTGTTGAGAATCAAACTAGTAAAAAGATTAAGTGTTTGAGGACCGATTGTTACCTAATTTCACTACTAGCTCAATTAGGTAGAGCTTTTGAAGTTTTAAAGAAGAGAAAGGTACATTTTATTGTTGTTATATTATATCCATGTGCACAAATAAAACAAATTAAGATTATAGTGCCAATTTGCATTTTAGATGCATAACTTATTTGAAGGATTGTACAAATCTTTTAGAGGAAAAGTAATCTTTATTGGAAAAATAAATGTATAAGGTCTCACACAAGCCGTGAGACTAACTGATTTATTGCAAATGAAAATAACGACTATGCATTTATAGAAAATTAAAGAAATAAATGTGCAAATGGTATTGGGTGACTCGTCATTGCATGAATGATGAGCCTTGGTCCTGTTTGTTTTGTCTTGCGTCGTCCTGTGTTGTCTACGTGTCCTGCACCCAACTATTATCTCCTTGTTGCCTCTAGTTATCTACATTGGAAGGTGAAAAATGATGTTAGAGCAATGACGAGTCATCATATAACATATGACATATATCTACAAACATACAATATGATTTTCAGATGCAATAAACCAGTCAGTATCACATAGACCTTCAAGAAAGCAACAGGATAATCAAGAACATCAATCACATGCACATTGTTTTTCTAACTTGTTTGTTCATTGTTCAGGTATAGGTAAAATCCTTATTTTTGAATCATATGTATTTCTGATCAGCATGTGGAGTGAAATGGGCTCCCACAAGGGTCAAGCCCTGCATGCTGCCCTCTTGTGATTTAAGAAGGGCAAAAAGGTGTAAATTCATCTCATTGCTAACAGATACATATCACTCATAAGAGTGAAGTAATAGATCACTGTCATGAATAACATTTATCTGTTAAATTGGTTCATTTTTTAGAAGGAGCAACATATACTAATATAAGTCATACTATAGAGTTCTAAAATGCCAAGAGAACACAGAATGTCAAATGAGATAGTCACAAGATCATAACAGTCCAACAAGGTTTAAAGGCTAAAAGGTGCAGTTAAAACAGTAAAGGAAATAGGGACAGTCCCAAATAAAGTTTAGAGAATCCTTTTAGGCTTTTGTGAGGAGTTATAGAGTGATGATATGAGAAGAATGGAGTCTTGAAAGCTACAAGACAGTGTGCAAGATGATGACAGTCAACATTTTTACTATGACAGTCAGTAGGTTATGGAAGAAAGACAAGCATATAGTTTGGCATCTTCTTCCAATGCTCAAGGACTGGCATTCTTAAATGACATCAATGAGGAAGATTGTTACAAAGATGTTAAAAGGTAGAGTCCTCAAACAATAACCTCGCAAGGGTTTGAATTCTCATAAATCAACATAATATCTCCAAGTCTCCCTACATTATTGTAATAGTGCAAAGACAGTCATTTTCAAGATAATGAGGGTCATATGTTGGTTTTATGGGGAATATCATGATAGACTGAATATGATACTATAAAGATAATAATCAAGATAGCGGCAGGTGCACTCCAAATAATAGAACAGTCATGAGAGTCACTAAAGAAAAGAGACTGTCTCAGTTTAGAAGATAATGGTAATCAGTAGGCAGGGTGTGAAGAATGTTTGTGTCAAGGCATAATGGTACAGAACCAACTAACAAATAGTTAAAGGTTTGCTTAGGAAATATTAGAGACTGGTGTGGTATCCTTATGTCAGCTCCAGAGATTATTAGGACCACCTCCGAAGATGACCAAAATTACCAAACATCTGCACCTGTAGATTCAAAAAGACAGAATTTTTGCATATTTCCATTAATTCAGTGCACATTAGTCCTTCAATTAGAAATTATGATTTTAAGTAATTCATCTCTTATTAATCATAATTAGAACAATCTTGTTAATCTACTTTGGTGTAGTCATCAGGACAATTGAATAAGAAGGAAGAAAAAGAGGAGTAAAAAGGTGTATTATCATGGGTGCTACCTGGCACTCATCAGAAGGGCCAAGAGAAATAAACACATCAAACTACCTAGTAACATTTAAAACAATATCCTCTCCTTTATCACAAATAATAGAAGCATCTAGAGCAAGAGGCTTGGCAAAAAACCACCTCCACTAGAATCGACACCATAATAGGAATAACATCATCATGAGAACATACACCAATACTTGCAGTAATAACAAGATAGCTTGAACTACCTTCAAAAATAGGAATAGAAGAAGCCATGTGAAGAGCACCAAGATCAAAAGACTACTATGAAGAGGCACCAACCAATATAATGTCATTTTGTACTAGCCAACCATCATGATCATAAACCAAATCATTAGGCGCCCTACTCCACTAGACAGTATGAGGATCAGAAATTAGCTTTCCCTAAGCTATAAACTCTTCAATATCATCATTCTTCTTATGCACCTACATAGCAACAATATTGGAAACCAAGGAAATTTTGACTTTTTAAGAAAAATCAATAAGCATGCATTTACTTCCTTGAAAGACATTCATTTCTAGTAGTCCATATATACCAGAGAACTTCAAAGACATGAAAAACCACAACCTATCTAGAAGTTTACCAAGAGGAAACGAACACAAGATCTTTCCATATATAACATCATATCAACTAATACTAGCTTTACCAAATGCAAAAGCCCAAGTAGGTAAAAAAAAGTCAAACTAACATTGTAAACGAACAATCAAAAAACAAATGCACTAGATTCAACACCACCACATACCAAACAAGACTTAGACCCAAGACCCAACATGACCTCACCAACAGCAAGCTTATTAAATAGCAACATCCATCTAAAAAAATCTTAAGGTTAATATAATTGGACCAATTCCTCTTTATTAGTCTCTTAGCCCAAACATTAACAAGATCCTGAACACCCCAAATTAAATTTGATCTCTTAAACCATTCCTTAGTAAAAGATAGAAGAGAATATTAATATCTAGGTGTGACATTCAAAACTTCTTTCCATCCACCCAAATTGCATTGTCCCACATGTTAGCATTCTAGTTATCAACATTAGAGAAGCCATCCAAACCAAATCTTTTAACCATGGTATAAGCCATTTGTTCTAAATAAGCTCCCAATCTATCAAACTACCATTTTCAAGAATTTCATCAATAGATTTTTAGCATTTATTATACCAATAATTAGCAAATTAACCCTTATTAGAGGTCAATAAATAATTGTTTCCAACCAAGATCCACCAAATAGACCTAAACACCAATTCCTTATCTTTATTGGCACAAAAAATTCCATGACCTCTAGTTAGATCTTTTACATGTAACTAGGCCTACCAAAATGAATAGAAAATAGCAAAACCAAAAGGCTTGACTTTGAAATTGCCAAAATGAACATCCCACAAATGTAGCTCATTCCATTTAGAGTTCACTTTAGGCACACGGTTTAGCAAGGTTATGCCTAAATAGTTGCTACCAAGGCTCATTACTAAACATAGCCTTGGTCATCCACTTTGCAAGAGATACACTATTTAAATAAATCTTTTACACCCATAGCTCCCACTTCCATGGGAGAAGTACACTAAACCCAAAAGATAGCATGTCTTTTTATGTTACTTCTACTACCAAACCAAAGAAAATTTCTAATAATCTTATTCAACTAATTAATATAGGAAGAGGCAACAAGCCAATAGGAAGAAAAAAATAGATATTATAAGAAAAAAATTTATGGCAAACTTGAAATCTTTTTTCCAAGGACAACAAATTACCCTACTACTTAGAAATATTATTACTAAACTTATCCAAAACCCACTCTTGCATTCATTTTAAAGAAGGGTTTAGAAAGAATAGAATACCCAAATACCTAATGATCACATCAAGTCTATAGCATATTTAGCCCCTATCGAAAAGCCACTTCGGATATGTAATACTCCAACTTAAAGTGTTAGATTTATGAACTGCAACTTTAGAACTAGAAGCAACATGATACAATTCCAATATTTTATCCAAGAATTTAAATTTATCTTCATCCATATCAACAAATATAGAAGTATCATTAGCAAATTAAAACTCAACAACAAAGTCACCAAAGGGCAAAGACAAAACTTTAATAAGAGGACGTAAACATAAGTCCCTTAAAAGATAATGCATAGATTCAGCAATAATAACAAAAAAGATAAGAGGGAATAGGGAAACCTTGCCTAATGGGCCTATGAAGAGGAAATGAGCCTAAAAATCACCATTAATACAAATTTGTGTAGAAGTGTTACTACACAAAACACTGATCATTCTACAAGAGAATTCACCAAACCCCAAAGCCTTAAGCGTTAGCAAAATAAATGGCCATTCAATCCTATTATATACTTTCTCAAAATCCAATAAAGTTGTAACAATATTTTGATTAGAAATCTTAGCCCAATGCATCCTTCCCAACTAGTGTCAAATTATCAAGAATATATCTTCCCTTAACAAAGCTAGATTGAGAAGAAGAAATAACATTAGATAGCTCATGCATTTTCAAAGCTAAAATTTAGCAAAAATTTTATAGGAAACATTTAATAAGGTAATAGGCCTCCAATTATTAAACTAAGAAGGAACACCCTCGAGAATAAATTTAATAATGTCTTTATTAATATGACTTCCTCAAGTAACAATCATAATAGCTTCATTATAGACGTCTAATAGAATCTTACTAGTTCAATTATTATTAGCTTTATAAAACTCATTACACCCAACAACCTTTCCCTTCTTCATATGACAAATAGCATTAGAAACTTCATCAAGAGAGAGACATTTGTCTAGGGAAACAAAATTATTATGACTATGTTTAAATAGAACAACCATAACCACAATATTTCTAGCATTGTTGATATCATCACTATCATCACCTTTAGTAAAAAGGTTGCCATAAAAAAAAAGAGAAAACACACCTAATATTAGGATCCTCTTTCAACAAAACACCATTCACATCAATGGAAAAATTATTCTCTAGCATGTTTGAGTTTCAAGAACTTGAAAAAAAAATAGAACCTCTATCCCCCAAGTGCAACCACATAAGCCTAGATCTAAACCTAGCCCCTCTAGCCTTATAAAACTAGTCACATCTCAAAGAATGCTTTGATCCACAACCTCATGTTGCAACACAATATTAGAAGGTTTCTATAGAAGCTTACTTTCTACAAAAACCAACCCTTACAACCTCCTAACTCTCTCAGCTCTAACCTTGGCTTTATATATACCAAAAATTATCATGAAAGAAATAACATCAATAGCCTTATTCCACCTATTGACATAAGAGTGCACACACACACATAGTTCATGAGGCCTATACATTGAAGGATAATTTGTGCAACCTTTAAAAAATTATTGCTAGGAACAAATAATTGAAAGGAAGCTAGGTGTGCAAAAATCGCTTCTTACACTTATCTAATGAGGGGAGAACTATACAAATTCAAATTAATCCTTATAATTACAGCAACATGAAACATATAACAAAGATATTGCAGCAATACACATAGAACCAGAAAGAAGACAGAAGAAGAGAGACAATATATATCATGGGGAAAACCCTTATCGGGTGAAAAACCCCACACTCATAAACCTGCACAATGTACTATCAAAACTGAAAATGGTTTACAATACACTTGTAATGCAAGCTTCAATGGTCTTTGACACTCGTGTCTGGAGTCAATCCAGTAGCATAATAGTACATGTCAATCCAGTAGCATAACAGTACCTGTCAATCACATACATCAACTCCTCATCCAAGCACCTGTTTATATGGAATATACAAGGCAAAATTGGCTCTATCTTGATATGGGCGTCCAACTTGGCCTCATGGCCTAAAACCCATGCCTAAAGAAACTTGGTCAACATTGTAGAATGTTCCTGACACTTGTCCACAGCTCCCATCCCAAAGAGGTCTCCTATGCCCAAAATGGGCTATGACAGATGCTCTTACGACTCTTATGACTATCATAGAATCTGTCATAGCAGTTACAACTTACAGCTATAAGAGAATCTGTCATACATAGGCTATAAATAGCATATTCTCTTACAACATGTCATAGTCCACCTTGGGGCACCCAAAGATGCCTTTTTCAAAGATGCTTCATGACACATGTCTTCACCTATCTTGCAAGCTTCTATTTCTGACTCTTACATTTCATAACTTCGTCATAGGAATCCGTCATAACCGTTTCGATCAATATTCCCTTACACAACATCTAAGATACCGACACATGGCAAAATACTCCTACCACAAAGTGGGACGCCTATCTCCTCATGTGAGGACAAAATTACAAGTTGTCATCTTCCATGTAGGATGACACATCACCGTGCCACATCCCACAAAATTACAATAGGGAATTTATAATTAATTTACAACATAGGCAATGAATAAATAAATACAATCATAAATAATGCAAGGAATTACCAAGGTTGAGTCACCTTAATTCCCAACATTCTTCCACTTGTCGAACACCTTGTAAGAGCTAATAGAATAATAGGATTTAACTGCTATAGGCCGAGAGGCCCATAGACTCCAAACACCATATGAACTTCTCTATGCTAACTGGTTTCGTTAATGCATCTGCAACATTCTTCAAAGTATCTACCTTCTCCAAATTTACCTTCCCATCTTCTACCATGTCTCTCACGAAGTGAAACTATACATCAATATGCTTTGTTCTGGTATGAAAAGTTAGATTCTTCGCAAGGCAAATCGCACTCTGACTGTCACAACAAATCGTAATCTATCCTGCATCAACACCAATATCTGAACACAATCTTTTTAACCAAATGGCTTCCTTACAAGCATGAGTTGCTGCCATGTACTCATCTTCTATCATGGACAAAGCAACCACAGGTTGTCGCTTACTCATCCAACTAATAGCACCATCAAATAGTGTAAATACATAAGCACTGGTGGATCTCCTGTTGCCAATGTCACCTGCCCAATCTGAATCCACAAATCCACGAATATCAACAAAATGCGGAGGTCATGTAACATTACCATGATAGCATATGGAATACTCAAAAGTAACCCTCAAATATATGAACACTCACTTAACTGCATCCCAATGTACCTGTCCAAGATTAGCCATAAATCGACTTAGGACTCTCACTGCTTGGGCAATGTCTAGTCTTGTGCAGACCATAGCATACATCAAACTGCCAACAACACTAGCATAAGGTACTTTGCTCATGTCCTCCACCTCATTAGGAGATTTTGGACAATCATTAATAGACAACTTTGTCCCCAAAGAAATAGGAACACTCAATGGTCTACAATCTTCCATGCTAAACCTATCCAACACGGTCTTCACATACTTACTCTGGCTTAGCCAAAGTTTTTTGTTAGCTCTGTCTCTTCTGATTTCCATTCCTAGAATGTCCCTGTCTGCCCCTAAATCTTTCATTTCAAACTGTGCTGACAACTATGACTTAAAATCAGAAATCATATTCTTATCATTCCCAATGAGCAACATATCATCAACATACAGTGCAACAATGAGAATACGATCACCATCAAATTTATAATATGCACAGTGGTCCGATTTCGATCTCACAAATTTAATTGACAACACAAAGGCATCAAACTTCAAGTACCACATCCTAGGAGACTGCTTCAAACAATAAAAAGACTTCTTTAACTTGCAAACCAAATTTTCTTTACCTTTCACCATGTAATGCTCTGGCTGTGACATGTAGATTTCTTCCTGCAGATCACCATGAAGGAAAGTTGTCTTCATATCCATCTGCTCCACCTCTAAGTCATAAGTTGCTGCAAGAGATAACAGGAATCAAATGGATGTCAGCTTTGTAATGGGAGAGAAGATCTCGCTATAAACTATACCCTCCACTTGTGAATACCCCTTCGCAACCAATCTGGCCTTATACTTCTCAACACTGCCATCTGCACCAAATTTCTTCTTGAACACCCATTTGCATCCAACAGGTTTCCATCCAGCAGGCAAAGGCACCAAGTCCCAAGTTTGATTCTTTTCCAAAGAAGCCATCTCATCCTCCATGGCCTCCTTCTAGGAACCTACATCTTTCATTTCCATAGCCTCTGATACAGTTCTAGGTTCATCACTGTTAGTAATCAAAGCATAAGCACAACTAGAATCAAACAATGTAAACCCAAACCTTTCAGGTTGCTTTCTTATCTGTGTAGACCTCCTCCAAGGCTGAGGTTGAGGTTCAGCTTCCTCTTCTGAGCTTTCAGAGCTGCTAGAGCTCTCATCATCAGGTCCAACATTGTCTTTATGTTCAGTCTTCTCAGGGGTAGCAGTTAACTGAACAACATCCTCTTTCTTTTCTTTTTCTTCTAGCTGTAAAATAGTGGAAGAAGGTGTAAGTTCTCTAAAGATGACACTTCTAATATACAACACTTTTTCAGCCACAGGATCCCAAAGCTTGTATCCTTTCACACCGACACCATAGCCAATTAAGATACACTTAATAGCCTTGTTCTCCAATTTTGATCGCTTCTCCCTAGGCACATGTGCATATGCCTCACAACCAAAAACATGAAGATGCCTTACTGAAGGCTTTCTACTAGACCACACCTCCATGGGTATCTTACCAACAAGAGCCGATGTAGGAGATCTATTTACTAGATAGAAAGTAGTGGCAACAGCTTCAGCCTAAAACTTTTGTTCTAGGCCAGCTCCACTAAGCATACTCCTAACCTTCTCCATCAGTGTCATGTTCATCGTCTCCGCAACTCCATTTTGCTGCGGGGTATATGGAGTTGTCTTATGTCTTTCAATCCCAAGTTCCTTGCAATATTTATCAAATTATGTAGAACAAAACTCACCACCATTGTCAATTCTCAAACATTTAATCTTTTTACCAGTCTAATTTTCAGCAAAGGCCTTAAACTCCTTAAACTTACTATAGATTTCAGATTTGCTTCTGAGAAAATAAATCCATGTCCTTCTACTATAGTCATCTATGAAAGATACAAAATATACAGATTTTGATAATGAAGGAGCATTAACAGGACCAAACACATCAGAATGAACAAGTTCCAACACACTAGAAGACTTATGAGAACTCGAGTAAAACTTAACATAGTTTTATTTTCCATATATGCAATGTTTGTAAAAGTTAAACTCAAGATTACAATCATCTAACCCCTCAATGAGGTTTTTATTTTTCAAAGTTCTAAGACCCTTCTCACCAATGTGGCCAAATCTCTTATGCCATAACATTGTCTTTTCAACAGGAAGTTTAACTTCCAAGGCATGATTACAACCATCAAAATAAGATACAATAGATTTCTTCACTGCTCATTCAGATGGTGGGGTGAAGTGACTGCTTCCTTCTTTCTTGAGTCAGAAGAACTATTGCATTGTGAAATGCATGCCTCCAGCTAAAACAGAGTACCTCTCCTAGTACCCTTAGCAAGCACTATAGCTCCTCTAGTCATCTTGCACCCTCCTTTCAAAAAGACAACCTACACACCTGCATCATTCAACATACTTACAGAAACCAGGTTCCATGCTAATCTTGGGATGTGCATAACCCCAGAGATCCCCTTCACTCGTCCATCAGGAAATCTAATAGAGACTCTTCCATGACCAACAATCTTTAGAAGAGAGTCATCACCCAAGTACACCTTTCCACCATCGAACTCCTCATACTTAGTGAACCAGTCTCGATGCAAGGTCATGTGGAATGATGCACCAAAATCAATCAGCCACACATCATTAGATGCATGGGTTTCCAGGGTTGCGATGAAAGCATCACCATCATCTTGTGACTTGTTAGAATCTGAATCTAGGTTCTTCTTTTTCTTTTCTTTTCATCTTTGCATTCCTTTTGGAAATACCCAGATTTACCACAGTTCCAATAGAGAGCCTTGGACTTTCCAGGAGATTTGGATCTCCCACAAGATTTGGATCTACCCTTCTCAGCTTTCTTGTCCTTATTTTTCCCTTTCTCCTTGGGTCTTCCACAAACTGCAAGAGCCTCTTTGGCTACCTCAAAATACTTTCTCTACATCTCTTCAGACAACAACAAAAAAACCACTTCATCCATTTTGAAAGTGGATGTGGTGCTTCCAATAGCCATAACAAGATGGTCTCACGAGTCTGGCAAAGAACAAAGCAAGGTCATACAGCGATCCTCCTCCTCCATCTCTACACCAATGAATGTCAATTGTGCAACCAGCATGTTGAAAGCATTCATATGTTCTGCAACGGATCCTCCATCCTCCATTCAAAGAAAATACAACTTCTTTCTCAAAAAAAGTTTGTTAACTAGGGATTTGGCTTGATACACATCTCCCAACTTCTTCCAAAGCAAGTTTGTAGTAGCCTCCTCATGGACATTTAACAGGACAGAATCAGAAAGACTAAGTCTTATGAGACCCTTAGCCTTCTGATCCTTGAGGTCCCAATCATCTTGTGACATTGCAGTTGGTTTTGTTCCACTGATAGTTTCCCAAATGTCTCGATCAACAAGCATGTCTTCCATCTTGAGCTTCCACAGCTCGAAATTAGTGTCATTGAACTTCTCCACCTCTATCCTTCCAGATGTGTTTGCCATCTCCTTGATGTAATAAAATTTAGAATACTCTACATAGACTCCCACTCAACTTAAGATCAGGTCAAAAAATCCCTACCCAACAACTAGGACCAAAGGTGATCAAGCTCTGATACCAACTAAAACGAAGCTAGGTGTGTGAAAATTGCTTCCTACACTAATCTAATGAGGAGAGAACTATACAAATTCAAATTAATCCTTACAATTATAGCAACATGAAACATATAACAAAGATATTGCACTAATACACATAGAACCAGAAAGAAGACAGAAGAAGAGAGACAAGATATATCATGGGGAAAACCCTTATCGGGTGAAAAACCCCACACTCAGAAACCTGCACAATGTATTATCAAAACTAAAAATGGTTTACAATACACTTGTAATGCAAGTTTCAATGGTCTTCGACACTCGTGTCTAGAGTCAATCCAGCAACATAACAGTACCTATCAATCACATACATCAACTCCTCCAAGCACCTATTTATATAGAATATACAAGGCAAAATTGGCTCTATCTTGAGATAGGCATCCAACTTGGCCTCATGGCCCAAACCCACGCCTAAAGACACTTGGTCAACATTGTAGAATGTTCCTGACACTTGTCCACAGCTCTCATCCCAAAGAGGTCACCTATTCCCAAAATGGGCTATGATAGATGCTCTTACGACTCTTATGACCGTCATAAAATCTGTCATAGCAGTTACAACTTACAGCTATAAGAGAATCTATCATACATAGGCTATAAATAGCATATTCTCTTACAACATGTCATAGTCCACCTTGGGGCACCCAAAGATGCATTTTTCAAAGATGCTTCATGACACATGTCTTCACCTATCTTACAAGCTTCTATTTATGACTCTTACATGTCATAACTTTGATTACCAAGGTTGAGACACCTTAATTCCCAACATTAATAAAATTTAAATTTTAGGTACTTCTAGCAGGATTGAAAATGTGCGAAAGCAAATGCATAAATGATATTGTTATCGAGGGTGAATCATTGATCACCATCAACATGGTGCTAAAGAGAAACACTTCAAATTAGAATCTTAAAAGAATCCTCGCACTTATATGGCTGATTTTGAATAAAATGGACAACTACTCTATCTATCATTGTTATAGGAAAATAAATAAAACTATGATCACATTGGCAATTTATGCCATCAAACAGAGTGAAGAAATTATTTTGGTTTATAGTTTAAATGCTTGGAAGTGTCACTTCGTAAGAATAACCAAAAATATCATCTTCAGTATAGGTAGGACAGTTGTGGAACTTCAAAACAACCTCTCCCATGGGAAAAATCTTGGCAAGATCAGGAAAAAAATCATGGCACCTAGTGTGGGAGCTTTAAATATGGTAGTTTTGTATGTCATTTCTCAACACCAAATATGTCCCACAGAATCTCTCTATCCATGGATATCTACAACTATAGATATTTATCCATTCCCAATCAGTTGGGGCAGATTTTTTGTTTTGGCTCATCGCATTCTCTTGACGCAATTCGAGTAGTTATTGAAAATAGTTTATTGGAAAAACAAGTACATAAGCACAACTAGTATTTTATAGAAATTTTTTGATGCACGAGCATCCGAGTCCACGAGAAATCCTCATCAACCAAAAATATTTCTTTGCTTTTTTTATTATTTTTTTTTCTTGTTTTGTTGCAAGAGTTGATCAAATTTCTAGAAAACTTCCTTTGGATTTATGGCCAAGTATTCATTTTATCTTGAAGAAGATCCAAATGGGTGCTCACATTTCAAATTTGGCAAAGATCTGACCTAAATTGGACAAGTTATGTAAATACGGAACTTTCAGTATCAACAAGATATGTGAGACTTTCCCTGTCATCAGGATATATGCAAATGACTCTTGAAATCCATCATATCCAAGTGATGACTTCATCTTGTTAAGGAGCCAAATGGGTGTCCAAAATTTCACTTTTGGTGAGATTATGATAAAAATTGAGCAAGTTATGCTTAGGCAGAACTTTGAGTGTCAATAGGATATGCAGAACTTTGGTCTGCAACAGGATATGCAGAACTTTGGTCTGTAATAGCATGTATATATTAGACCCTCGAAATCTTGTAATATGCAGTAGACCCCCAAAATCATGCATTATGCAGTAGACCCTAAATTTCTCACAATATGTAGATGACCTAGTTTTTCCCGCAATATGCAGATGACCCAGTTTCTTCCACAACATCCCAATGGGTCACTTTTTTTGTTGCACTGCCTGAAAGCGCCCAAAAAGTGACAAAAACAATTTTTGACTGCTTGTATGACTGATCCAAGAGCTAATTGATGACTAACACATTTTCCATTCACGTGATGAGTGTGGTAGCCGCCTCAAATGCCTATAAGTAGAGGATTTTCACACTAAAAGAGGTTGATTTCTCCATAGTGAGTTTTTTTGCTTTTGTACTTCTTCTGCATATTTCAGATTTGAAGGCAAATTATTTTGGGTTTCACAAGGAGGCTAGGATAGTCTGACCTGACCATTGGAATGATTGTAAGGCTTAGACCAGGGCATGTATGAAGTTCATTGTACTCCTGCTATAATGTTTTGATTGCAAATAAATAAAAGATATTTATGTTTGTTGTTGTGTGTTGTTTTGTTTTAGTTGCTTGGTTTAATAGCTTGTCAAAGCCCCTAAACCTTGATCTACATCAAGTGGTATCAGAGCCCAAGTTTGGAATTCCTTGAGACCATGGAGGTGTTGTGCAAGAGCCCTAAGGAGATTGTTGTAGGGAGAGTGAAGAGGAAAACATGCAACTGTAGAGGATCTGCAAACATGGAACACCAAGTAAGAGGAAGAAGAGGAGATGCTCAAAGAGCTAGAGATGCAGCATTGGTAGGTATGATGAGAGGTATGACAGATAAGCTAGATGCAATGGAAAGAACACAACCCAGAGGAGTACCTATAGAGAATGTGAGTGCAATGAGGAAGAATTTAGTGACGAAGAAGCAGAAGAAAGAGAGGATGGATATGAGAGGAGGTTTCTGAGTGTAGTGACAAGGATTACCAGTAAACCCTGTTTAGAGTTACCCAGTTACAGTGGTAGTCTGAAACCAGATGAGTTGATAGACTAGATTTTAGAGATGGAAAAGTATTTTGAGTTGGAATCTGTTGAAGACCTTAAGAGGGTGAAACTTGCAGTTGCAAAGCTAAAGGGACATGCATCTCTATGGTGGGATCATGTGCAAGTTGAAAGATAAAGAAAAGGAAAGGAAAATATTAAAACCTAGGAAAGGATGTTAACTAAGTTGAAGGAAAAATCCCTACCTGCAAACCATCAGATCACAATGTTTAAGATGTTGCAGAACGTCAAGCAGAGGGAGAAAAGTGTGCAAGACTACACCTAATAGTTTTACAAATTGAACATCAGGGCTGGTCACATTGAAGATGACACTGAGAAGGTCTCCAGGTATGTAAATGGTTTGCATTATTCTATCTAAGATGAAATTGGCATGGTCGGAATTACCAACATAGAAGAAGCCTATCAATTTGCATTAAAGGCAGAAGAAAATATCTCTAGAAGGCAGAATAGTTCTAGGGGAAGAGGTAAATCCTCCAAAGGAAAAGGGCAGTCAAATCATGGGTGTGGTTCTCAAGATAAGCAAGGAGAAACAAGTTCTTCTTGGACTAGTACCCAAGGAGGTAGAGGAAGGGGCAATTACTCCTGAGGTAGAGGAAATTCTGGAAGAGGAAGAGGATTTAGTGGAACATGTTTCTAGTGTGGACAGGTTGGACATAGGGCATTTGAATGTCCTCAAGTATATAGAGCAATGACAAGGGAAAAGAGACTAGAGTCTATATAGAAAAAGTTAGGGAGGAGAGTGTGGCAAGTGTAGACTCACTAAAATTTGGAAAAGAACCTAAGGATAGAGAATCCTTGATGCTGAGGAAAGTTCTTCTAACGCCAGAGAAGGTACATGAGGAACTAGAACAGCGAAGAAATATGTTTAGAACTAGATGTAAGTTTGGAGGAAAATGTTGCAAAGTCATTGTGGACAGTGGCAACACTAACAAATTAGTGCCAGAAGAGATGGTGGAGAAGTTGAAACTAAAGAGGTTGAAACACCCAACTCCCTACAAGGTTTCCTAGCTACAAAAGAGACATCAATTATTGGTAAGTGAACAATACCTTGTTAAATTTCACATTGGGAATTATAGAGATGATATAATGTGTGACGTTATGCCAATGGATGCATGTCACATTCTATTAGGCAGACATTAGCAATATGATATGCAGTTCATTCATAATGGAAAGAATAATTGCATTAAAATCAAGAAGGATGGGGTTGAGTATGTGTTGAATCCTTTGAAGGATAAGGATGAGGAGGTTGAGAAAACCAATAGGATTTGTCTAGTGACTAGAAAATAGTTCTTGAAGGAAATCAGATTGGAGAAGGTATGTTATGCCTTCCTATCTCAGGTTGCAGAAATTATGATAGCAGAGAAAGGGGCAGAAGTTCCCACATAAATCCAAGAAATTTTGAATGAGTTCAGCAACATTCTAATGAAGGACTTACCTAATGGATTACCTCCAACTAGAAGCATAAGTCACTGCATGGACTTGATACTAGATGCAAGCCTACCAAATAAGGCACAATATATAATGACACCCATGGAAAATGAAGAGATGAATAGACAAGTGCAAGAGCTGTTGAATAAGGGGCTAATTAGAAAGAGTCTCAGTCTATGTGTTGTACCCATTGTACTGGCACCTAAGAAAGACGGAAAATAGTGAATGTGCATTGTTTCAAGGGCTATAAATAAGATAACCATTAAGTACAGGTTTCCATTGCCTCGTATGGATGACTTGATAGACTGTTTGAGTGGAGCAAGGTTCTTCAGTAAGATTGACTTGAAAAGTGGATACCACCAAATTGGAATTAGAGAAGGGGATAAATGGAAGACAACATTCAAGACCATGCCTTGCAGTACATCAATAGTCAAGGTAAGTTAAACTAGAGGCATATGAAATGGGTGGAGTTCTTGCAAAGTTATTCTTTTGTCTTGAAGCATAGGAGTGGTAAGTCGAATAGGGTAGCAAATGCACTTAGCAGAAGATGTTTATTAATGAATGAGTTAAGGGTCAGTGTTGTTGGATTTGATGCAATGAAGGAGTTGTATCTTTATGATCCTGATTTTAAGGAAGAAAGGATGGCTAGTAGAAGTCCAGTGGAGGGACATAGGACACCATGGTTGGAGTATTTCATCCAATATGGATTCTTGTTGAAAGGACAGAAATTATGTATACCCAGAGGTTCGATGAGAGAATCTAATAAGAGAAAAGCATAGTGGAGGCTTGAGTAGACATTTTGGAGTAGATAAGACATTGGCACAACTGAGTGAAGGTTATTGTTGGCCTAGAACAAATGTTGATGTGAAGAGACTGGTACAAGGCTGTAGAATTTGCTAGCATGCTAAAGGAGCAAGACAAAACATAGGACTATATCAGCCATTGCCTATATCAGAGAGACCATGGGAGCACCTAAGTATGGATTTTGTTTTGGAACTACCTCAAACACAGAGAGGTAATGACTCAATTTTTGTTGTAGTGGACAAATTTTCAAAGATGGATCATTTCATACCATGTCAGAAAGCGAGTGACGCATTCCATATAGCTACATTGTTTTTCATAGTGGTAGTCAGGCTTTATGGGCTACCTAAAAGCATAGTGCTACCTAAGAGCATAGTCTCAGACAAGGACGCAAAGTTTGTTGGCCATTTTTGGCATACATTACAGAATAAAATGGGCACTGAATTAGGATTTGGTTCAACCTATCATCCCCAAATTGATCAGCAGACTGAAGTTGTGAACAAAAGTTTAGAAAACTTATTAAGATGTTTGGTGGGAGACAAGCCACATCAATGGGATCTTATCTTGGCACAAACAGAATTTGCTTACGATAATCAAGTAAATAGAAGTGCAAGAAGGAGCCCATTCCAAATAGTTTATGGGTATAGCCCAAGAGGTGTTGATGGGATTGGAGATAGTACAAATTTGAACAGTAAGATTGCCTATAAGTAGAGGATTTTCACACTAAAAGAGGATGACTTCTCCATAGTAAGTTTTTTTTTTGTTTCTGCTATATTTGTAGACACCCAAAATTGTCTCTGTCCTACAAGTGACATTTTTTCCTAATCCCATTCTAATCACCTAGACAATTAATTAAATAAATCCTATTGATTTAATTAATTTCCCTCACATGTTCCAACTAATTGAATTAGGCCCTCACCTTTCATCACAATCAAACACATTGCACATACTACATTTTTCATTTAATACACTTCACATGTCCCAGTAATTTGAATAATCTTTTATTTGAATTAGGTCTGCCCTACACTTGTCACATGACTACAACTCCTCATGGAGTAGGAAACCCTATTCGATCCTAGTCGTCCACATCGTCAAAACCAACATTCAATCTTAGCCATTCATTCAAATCACTCACTTCCTATAAATTAACCCTCACACAAGCCATATGATCAATGAGTTTTCAAGTAGCCTCATGTTGTCGAAATGACATTAGAGCCTCTCATCATTCATCATTATGCCATTGTTATGTTGCTGGAATGAGCAACCAACATTCAACCTTCGAAATTATGCATTCCTATGTAAGATTGAGAAGAGCAATGGAGATAAACCAAGCTTAGTGTGGAGATTTGGTTTGCATTTGCTTAATCATTTGATTTCTATGCTATCTTGTACTTCATTGTGCTTGTTAGGGTTTGATGATTTTTTGTTTGTGATGCAGACCTGATTTTTACCCTAGCTACATTTGGTGAACCTGACATGAAGCTTGCAAATCTAACAATTTTGGGATAGTTTCTAAAAATTAGGTTTTGCAGGTGACCTCTAGGCCTAAAATGGACCTCATCGTTGCGTTTGGGAGGCCTCGCAAGCAAAAAATGACATATAACACTTGATATTCTGTCACCGAAAAAAATTGAATGTTTTTTTAGGTTGACCCCTGTTGCAGGGTCGTACCGTATGGATCTGTACGGCCCCGTACGACCCCTATGCAGGGGTCTAATTGAAATTTTAGCATATTAGGGTTTTCAATATTTTGATGGTTCACATTCTTTAATCGCAGAGTTAAGATCTTTGGATGTATGACTCATCGTTCCAGGATTAATTTTGGTGGTCGCAAATTTGCTATGTTGCAGTTTTGAAGTTTAGTCGTTGCTGAAAAACCTTCTGCCGCCCAGGATTCTTCCCTGCCGCTTATGGTAAGACCATTGTCACCGCTTCCAATCAAGGTCATCACCCCTCTAAGCACTGTCACCTCCAATTCAAAACCCTACCACCTTATACCTCCCGATCATGCCTCCCCTCCAAGACTTGGTTGTGGCCCTAGCATCACTTCCACCACCATCTCAAAACCCTAAACTATCTGTCGCCCTACAACCTCCAGGTCGCCACCTAGTTTTTATTGTCATCACTAAGTCTCCCTACCGCCGGTCTGCATGGCTTGGTCGCCACCAGTGATAAACCAACCACCGCTGCTCTGTTCTCTCTCGACCCCCATTCTCCCATTGAAACCTCTGCAAACCACCCTTTAGCACCTATCGCCATGAGTCTCATCCATTGACTCTACAAAAACAACCTAAATTCTACTCCCATTGCCATTGTTAGCTCCACCTCATCGCTCCTATCAAAACCCTCTGCTCCACCTAAAGTGTCAACTCTCCCATCCTCCACCTATGGCAACTCGGTCACCACCTCTTCACACCAACTGCCACCCCCAAAACAATGACCTCCTCGTACTTAGGAAAACCCTAACTATCGAGGTGATAGGCCAAGCTCAAATTGTTCTTTATTGTTTGGTCTTTAGTAGCTTGGTCATATCGGTGACTAGTGGGGAAGGGGACCTGGCGCTCTCCATTTTCCTTTTTTTTGTCTTTAACCCCTGGTCACATGGGTGACCAGGGGGCTATTTAGACCATAACTGCCAGCATAAACCACTAGACATATGACCACTAGCATGTGACCACTGCTATGCTAACTGCTAGTAGTCGGCCTCAAACAGCCAGTCTTGACCCCTTGCCTTCTACTTGCCCTAATAGGGCATTTGTTTTCTTTTCTTCATAACTTGGTCATACAGAGGCAAAATTTCATGATATTTGCGACGTTGGAGAGCTGACTTAGCCAAATTCACTATGATGTAGGTTTCATTAGGTGACTGTGTCATTTTATCAAACTTTTTTTAGTCAAAGTCAAACTTAATTTTGAATTTCAAACACATATATCTTTTGCAAAATTTATCTATTTTTCATGATATGTTTTTTAAAACTGCATAGAATCTCCTAAATTTTTTGTTCATGACATTCATTCTTCTGTAGCTATTCATCTTGATCAAATTTATCATATTTCTTCATTTTCACATAACGCTTTCGTTTACAAGTTTACTTGTTCTTCCTTCTATTTTGTGCTTCTAGGTGCATCTAAGGAGTTGTAGCAGCATTAGGATCAGTCACAACAATAGATTGGAAAGAAAAAATATTCAGGTGCACTCCATTCATCTTTCATCTCTTTTCATTTCTTCATAATCATTGTTTTCAAACACACTTCAATTTGGGCATAAAAAAAACATTTATTTGCTCTCACATTTGGATTTGGACTCTAAAATGAACTTGTCTTTATTCACACATTGAAATTGGGCATAAAAGTAACCATTGTCTTCCTTCACACATTTTGATTTGGGATTAAAAAAAATGTCTTCATTGCTTGGTGAACTTGAGTGAGATTAAGGGTGTGTATGCTCTTCTCATGCACTTCGGGTGATCTTGAGTATCAAAAACACCCTTCATCCATTCAATTTCACACCACACATTTCATTTTTTTAAAGGGAAATTAACAAGTGCGAGTGTGAATCAAGTGTTTGTGTGTATGCTCTCTCCTCGCACCGCAAGGCGATCTTGGAGATCAAAAACACCCGCTTGGTTTGCTTTTGTCATACCCTTCCTAGGAGGCCTACTTGGAGACACACCACTCCAAGGGATGACATCAACTTTAGCGTTCCTACGGGGTATAAACAGCGAGGTGTGAATCGAAAGACACCCTTTTTGGAAGTCAAAATCTTGTCACCCTTGGCTAAGCCCCAAAGAACTTTATACCTTTGGGAAGTGAAGGTGAAGGGTGGGTTACCCATTTCTCCTGGATGTGTGGCATTATTTCCTTTCATTTCACGAAATTGTGCCCCTCGTACCTTAAGTATATTGGGGACATCCTTAGTCAACTTGTGCAACCTAGAGTAAGACCCATTTGGCCATACCCACTTGACTAGTATTAGGCTTGTTGATGTGTCTTTAAGTGCTTGCTTAATCATCACCTTCAAATTTGCTTATGTGTCTTGTGTGTGTGATTCATGTGTGTACATGTGTAATCATTTGTTTGCAAATGACCACATCAAGCTATAAACACGAACACAAACACATAGACACTTCTTCCTAAACATTCTTTCCAACACATTCATCCTTGTCATTCCATCCTAATTAAAACCCTAATCATCCTAATCAAAACCCTAATCGTCCTTGTCTTATCCACATCATCCTAATCACCCTTCTTAGCCACCTCATATCCTAATCATATTCCATCATTCCACATCTTTCAATCAATTTCATCCTGATCATACCCTAATCACATCCTATCTATCCTTATCATTCCACATCATCATTCTAGTCCTAGTCAAACACTTTCCAAAATGGTCTTGATTCGTAACAAGCCTAATCCTAATCATAAGCCCAAACTCATACTTAGAGGAGGCCCTCCCTCTAATCCTAATGATGAAACAAAGTCAAAACCTAAGCTCATACTTAGAGGAGGTCCTCCCTCTAATCCTACTAATGAAACAAAGTCAAAACCTGAGCTCATACTTAGAGGAGGCCCTCCCTCTAATCCTAATGATGAGACAAATCCTAGACCTAAACTCATACTTCGAGGGGCTCCTCCTCCTACTTCAAATGATGACAAGAACATGTTGCATACCTTGAGGAACAAGATGAAACGCAAAGACTTAAACACGTGTGTGACACCATTCCAACACTGGAAGACAAGACCCTAGCACTACAACTACAAGACCTCATCCAAACACTTCACCAAATACCACAACCCCTAGACCAACAAACCATATAACAATTCCAAGCCATCATCCAATGATTTCAACAAATCCAATCACCTCACATACAACAAATCCTAGTCAAATCCAAACACTTCATAGCCACTTGTCAAATCAAACAAATACAACCTCAACATCAACCACATCATTCACTTCAATCCTACGTGTCATCCCCCTCCACTTCATACCAATCTAGTCCATCCACCTATCATCTCAATGCCACATCAACCTATCAATTCATTCTACAACAAGAACATGTGAATCTAAACTACCCCTTGCAACAAGATCAAATATCTTTGGGTCCTAATGCTACCTTTGACAAGGGAGACACCAACCTACCTCATGCAAGCCCTTCATTATATTTTCCACTTTTCAATCCATCAAATCCACGTCATAAATTTAAACATTACAAAAGTAAACCTATGGGGTCATCCAAATCCACCAATCCATTCAATCCATTTGACCTTTCATCCAATCAAAATCCTAATCATAATCTAACACCTTTCATCCCTCTTATTCCTCCACCATGGGAACTTTCCACTTCACCAAATCCTTTTCATAAGCCAACACCAACTACCCTCATGATCAATCCCTTATATTGTTCGTCCACTCATACCCTTGCGAAGGATGTGATCCATTGGCTACTAGCAAGGAATAAATCATGTCACCAAACACCCATCCTTAGTCCAATGATGGATTCCTCAAACATCATGTACATCCCTTCAACCCCATCATGTAGTCCATTACCCATTGAGCCTATCCAAGAGTCATCCACTTCCATTCAAGAGAGTCAAGAGTTATGTCAAGAACCTAATCCTAAGCATGTGGAAACATCAAGCCCTAATTCTAATCAAGATCAAATCACTTCCATCCAACCCATCCATAGCATACTTAATCCTATCCATGACCAAGATCCTATCTATGATCAAGAAGGCCATGATGATCCTCTTAATCAACTATATGCATTCCATGGTCAAGAGCTTATAACTCCACCCATCCATGAACCACCAACTTCCACTTGTCATGATGAGACACATACCTCCCAAGCAAACATAGATGATCAAACCAATACCTTGGATCTTAGTGAGCATAATGAACATAATCAAGATCCTAATGATCCTTCATCCTCATCCACTATCAACCCCATTTCAAGTCCACCATCATATCCTATTAGTCTTACCACTTTCATCCATGAGTGTTCTTCCCTAGGAAAGCAACAACCATTGTGTACCACTTCACCTTCTCCATCCAATAATGAACTCAAGTCTAGTGTCCAAAACACCTCTAGTATCATTGTCCATTGCATGCTCCAAAACATGAATTATCAAGGCAAAGGCTTAGGCCTTCATAAACAAGTTATTTTGGAGCCTGGCCATGTCAAATTCCCTCCACACTCAAATGGCCTTGGATATACACCCCAAGGACAACAATTTCAAGATGTTGGTACTTCCCCAATGCATCACAAATCCTATCATACCCCTAAAACATATGTTGTCGTTCCACCTCCATTATCCTACAAGTGTCAAAAGCATGTGACCATACACCTCCCTCCATCCACTTTGTCTCCGCTACTTCCAACTCCTAACATCCCGCCATCTAATTTACCACCACTTCTCCCAACACCAAATCCATCCATTTACACATTCCCTCACATTCCTAATCATGACCAACAAATGCACACATCGACCAAACATGAAGCTTCCACTAACCCCATGCGATTCAAAAATAAACATTTGGATGCATCTACCCATAAAGCTAAAAATCCTAAGGCTCTCAATGCCTTAGCGTACAAATGCAAAGAATCAAAGAAAAGTACATCTAAAAATCTATCCAAGCCCGTACCTCCAAAAGCAAAGATAAAAACTAAAAAGGTTTGGGTACCTAAGCAAAAAGCAATCAAGTCAAATGAGGCATCCACATCTCAAAATTCCCAACAATCCTCTTCCATCCAAACATCCCAAAAGTCCTACTCGATTCAAAAATCCCATTCCATATACAAATCCCACAAGCAATACAAAAATCATAAAAATCCTAAGTCTATGTGGGTAACTAAATCACTAAATCGACCATCCCCTAAGAAAACATCTCCATTTCTTCCTACACCACCTTCAAATCAAAAGCTTCAAAGTTTATCTCGGTGTGTGCAACTGTTGGTCATGGTTCCCTTCTATTCCACATACCTTCATCTCCCCATCCTTCATCCATTATCCTACATATCTTCCCCATCACCTTCCTATGGTCCATGCTTTTGAATAAACCTTTCATCCATCCTTTTACATAAGTCCTACATAATCCACATCATAATCCACCATACTTCCATTCATAAACCTTTCATAATCCACTATCTACCTACTCCATCTTACTCTCATGCCATCTCTTACCAACATCAATGAGCATAATGACTCGACATGGTCCATGCGATGAAATCCATCTCTAATGGGACTATCACCTTTCATGGAACTAGACACTTGAGTCCCTCTCGTCCATATCCACCTATCCCATTAAAAAATTCAAAAAAGTCATCAAAAAAAATCAAAAAAGTAAAGAGAAATCCCTTCATCCAATGGTGAAAACCACCCTTAGTGGCACCTTGGATAAGTACCATGATGAAAACCTGGCAAACAGGCGTCATGTGTAGGTTGATCTTCTATGTCACTTACACTTAGGAGCACATTGTCTCATCCATACCACACTATCATTTTCCAACCTTTCATTTCTCATCCTATCATATCCTATCTTACCATCCTTATCCATACACATACCTATCCTATTGAATCCATTCATCCTCTCTTCTTCCTTTTGATCTTGATAAAGACAGAGGCAAAATGTTGACAAATGTTTAGGATATCCTTTCCAAACCCATCCAATCATTATCCTATGGTCATAAGCCTTGCCATGAAAAATCCTAAGTATTCCACCTAGAATGGGGCATGTTATTCCTATGTGACGTAGTCTTTGGAAATCACATCCTCCCCCCTCATGAGCCTTCCATTTCATTTTTCCAATCCTACCTCGATCCTTGCATCTACACTTGGTTTTCCCTTGTCATTGGTGTCTAGCATAAAGGTTATCCAAATTGTCATCCAATGCCATTCCCCAAACATCCCAAAAACATAAAAAATCAAAACATTTCAAAATCCAAAAAATTAAAACATTCAAAAATCCAAAAAAATCAAATATCCAACAAAAATTCAAGCAATAAAATCATTCATCATCATTATGCAATCAATCAAAAAATGCAATCACCCATTCAAATCAATCAAATTCAATCATCAATTCAATTCATCAATTCTTCCAGTCAATTCTTAATCATCAAATCAAATCATGCAACCAAATCAATTCTTCTAAACAATTCTTCCAATCCATCAATCAAATCAATCAATTCCATCAAAGCATATAAACCAATCAATTCAATCCAAGTCAATTAAATCAATCCAACCAATAATCCAAATGCAAGTCAATCCTTAATCCATACCAATCAAATCAATCAATCTTGACAAATTATCCAATTGCATTCAATGGTCTTGATCCTAATCTTGACATAAACCAAATCAATCAATCAAACAATCATTAATCAAATCCTGGTGTTGATTCGCATGGCCAACAACACTAGTATCAATCAATCAATTGTCTTATACAGGATGTTGCATTATCGAAACTAGACCAGGCATCTTATACATGTTTCATTTCCTGAAACCAGACATTATCATTATTATTATTATCAATCAATCATTGGTTTATAGTTTGATAGGGGCAATACCTTGTTTGTTTTTGAATCACTTGTGCATGCTTGCTTACTTGTGTGCGTTATTATTTTATCTTGCATTTGAATCAAATCCAAACCCTTCCAGCTAATATTCATATCTTGTGTATGTTGGAATAGCTTTTTGCATTATCCTTTGCATCTAAGGTCATATCATACCTTTTGTGCATTAGGACTTTAATGCTCTAAGTTTACTTCATCATACGTTTAGACAAGGTTGTATTACGTTGGGTGCACAAAACACATCATCACCTTGGTCCTTATACCTTGGTGCATAACATCTAGTACTACATCAAACTCCATGGTTGCTCACCTTCATAGTAGCATAACGTATCATTCATTTATTCTATCCATTCCCTTATCTTTCTTCCTTGACCATTCCCTTTCATTTCGAGAGCCTACTCGTGTTTGTCCAATCCACCTATCCTCTTGAGAGGGCATCATCATCCCATTTCTTCATCTTCTTTGAAATGATGTTACTCTTAGTTGTGAACATCTCGAAGAGGGGCAAAATATAAACATCCAAAATTGTCTATATACTACAAGTGACATTTTGTCCTAATCCCATCCTAATCACCTAGACAATTAATTAAATAAATCCTATTTATTTAATTAATTTCCCTCACATGTTCCAACTAATTCAAATGAAATATTTGAATTAGGCCCTCACCTTTCATCACAAACACACATGTCACATACTACATTTTTCATTTAATACACTTCACATGTCCCACTAATTTGAATAATCTTTTATTTGAATTAGGTCTTCCCTACACTTGTCACGTGACTATAACTCCTCATGGAGTAGGAAACCTTATTTGATCCTAGTCGTCAACATCGTCAAAACCAACATTCAATCTTAGTCATTCATTCAAATCACTCACTTCCTATAAATCAACCCTCACACAAGCTATATGATCAATGAGTTTTCAAGTAGTCTCATGCTGTCGAAATGACATTAGAGTCTTTCATCATTCATCCTTATGCAATTGTTATGCCGTTGGAATGAGCAACCAACATCCAACCTTCGAAATCATGCATTCCTATGCAAGATTGAGAAGAGCAATGGAGATAAACCAAGCTTAGTGTGAAGATTCAGTGTGCATTTGCTTAGTCATTTGATTTCTATGTTATCTTGTACTTCATTGTGCTTGTTAGGGTTTGATGATTTACTGTTAGTGATTTAACCCTGATTTTTACCCTAGTTACAATATGTCTTCTGCATATTTTAGATTTGAAGGCAGATTGTTTTGGGTTTTCACAAGGAGGCTAGCATTGTCTGAGCTGACCATTGGAATGATTGTAAGGCTTAGGCCAAGGCATGTATGAAGTCCATTGTACTCCTGTTGTAATGTTTTGATTGAGAATGAATAAAAGACATTTTTGTTTATTGTTGTGTGTTGTTTTGTTTTGACTACCTGGTTCAATATCTTGTCAAAGCCCCTAAACCTTGATCTGCATCATTTTTCTATCCAATACCATCGACATCTTCTAGGATTATAGCTTTGCCAAATCGATAATAGTAAACTACATTCGACGGAAGTACAGATGTGAGACCCTCGCAGCCATTGAGGAGTATGATGTGACTAAATGCAACAATGACATCAGGGGAGTCTTTTTTATTAAGGCGATAGAAGCAATGAAGAAAGTTACAAATTTGTTAAGAGGAGGGTTCATTTCATGCTCTCTTGGCAATCTATAGATGCACCTAGAGAATAACATGTCACTGCTAATAGTGAAACAAAACATTCGATTAGGAGCTGGTGGAAGGTTTTTATATATTCTACATAATGATGCACAAGGAGAATATATCTCCAATGACATTGAGAAGGAAGCTTAAACCTTGAAAAGTTGAATTTGATTTTGTAATCGTAAACTTTTGGTGAGCCTACGTGCTCTATACCCTCAGGCCTACATGCCAAAACTAAAACCCTCAAAGAACACCTCCCAAGGACAAACCTATTTATGGGCATAAATGATTTTGAATTTAATCATGTGTTCTTCAGCTATAGTGCTACCATGATCCATACCACTCATCGACAATCCACTTGAAGCCCTGACGAACATCTTGCAACATAAATTGCATATCAACAAGATGAGCATCGACATATGTAATCTTGTTGGGTCTACTCTAAAATATTTTTTTATACTAACAATGCGCTTATATCTTAGTAAATTACAGCCACTAAGTTCATGAACTAATTCATATGTACTTTTTCCTCTTATGAATATCATTAAGACCACTCTACAACACTCCCAAGCCTCTCAAGTTTTAAATTGGTTTGTATTGATAACCACTTGATGTCACTCAAAGCCCATGTAACATTGTCGTGGATGAGAATATCATTACTTGTGAAGAATATAGCCCTTGACATGAATTACTCCTCTAAATTAACGAACCAAGTCGCTCATGACAGGACATGTGAGTGTTGGCAATTGTTGTAGATGTGTCAACTCTAGTTGTAGAGGCGTCAATTAGCTTGAGTTAGGTATCACATTAGATTCCTAGTTTGTAGGGAGTTGTTGAACACCTCTCCTATTGTAAAATCTTTTTTGTTAAATAATATAGATTAATTTGTGCAGCGATTGTATTTGTCCTGCTATTTATATTTTTCTCAATATTTTATCATGGTATCAGAGCTAGTTTGGGTGTGACTCCACCATTGGAGTGTCCAAGAATATGAAAACATCTTATGAGAAATTGAGTTCGTTGTAAAAGAGTGTTGTGCAGTCCTTTTTCTTTTTCTTTGTTTTGTAGGTTGCAAAGGAGGCATCCATCTACTGCTTCGAAACATTAAGTATTGAAGCCTGTACATCCAACGCAAGGTCAATCTAGGTATTCTAATTGCTATTTTTTATTGTGTATGATTATCAAATTTTTGTTTTGGTATTAGAGAGTTGTGTTAGAAAGACACTCTACAATTAGGACTGCAACAATTGGATTAAAACTTTGTTGGTTGTATCAAGATCGTCCATTTGTAAAGCCAAGGCTAAATTTGGTGGACTCTTATTTCTTTTATCCGCGGTCAAATGTGTATACTGCTACTGTGAAGGCTACTTCATTGAGAGGAGCGTGGATTAATCAGAGTGCTCACTACCTTGAAATAGTCTTCTGTAGCATTTGAGAGGAACGACTTTTTGTTAAGTTTCTCACTGAGAAAATAGAGGTGATCTCAAGTGATTCTATGATTGATTTGGTGAGAGGAAACGGATTTTACAACCATGTGTTGAGCAAAGAGAGAGTTGTTAATCTTGGTTGGATTTGCAAGGTATGAAGAAGAAGAGGAATTTATTCAACTACTTGCTGATATGACTATTACATGTCGTGGGGATCATCAAAACACAATTTAGAAAAGGTTGTCAAGAGGAAATATGGGTTCCTCGAAATGCCTCCATTTATGGTTTTGGAGGAGAGGTGTATGAAGTCTCAAAGGAGCATGGTGTGTTCATGTGAGTTGAAAATATTTTCAATTCTTCATTAAAGAGTGTTAGAAAATAATGAATATTGTTGTAGATGTGTCAACTAGAGTTGTAGAGGTGTCAGCTAGCTTGAATTAGGTGTTATATTGGATTCCTATTTTGTAGGGAGTTGTTGAACTCCTCTCATATTATAAATGTAATCTCTTTTGTTAAATAAATATAGATTAATTTGTGCAGCTATTGTATTTGTCCTGCAGTTTATATTTTTTTCAATATTTATTAGAGTTGCCCTTACAATATAAATCTTCTATGGTATGGATAAATATTCACTACACCTATTTCAAAGTATTTTGTCATGATAGTATTTTTTGAAGCCACAATGCCTCTAAAGTCGCATATAACTCTCCTAGAGTGGTTATGCCTCTAGTCCAAAACCTTGTGTGAGTTAGGACTCCACGTCCTGGGTAATCTTGGATTCAATCTCTCCGTCATAGTTATATCAACCAATTTGGACTAAATTCTACATTTAAGTTCCATTCCCATTTCATCTCTATAGCACTTAGGAAGGCAACGATACTTCCTCTTGTTATCAAGTAGCTGCATAAGTCAACTCATGAAAGGTGGAAGATATTGTGACTCTCCTAAGAGCACTCCCCCTCCGTTGCTCATCTTTAGAAACATCAAAGCTATTGAAGAACAATTCTCTTTAAATGAAAAAAGAGAATTGTGTTTCCATGATTACAATTGATTTGTAATGAAACTTTATCAAAACCTAGATATCCACCTCAATCTAAAGGCCTCCAAAACTGATCTTTAATACAAAGATCAATCTCAAATCAAAGTATCATTTCACAAAAATATTAAAACTCAAAGTAAAGGCCTTCCAATCTAAACACATTGAAAATGAAACCTACACTAAGGCCGATACATAATATCACATTATTTCTTCTAGTCCTAAAATATTAATTGTGATACCTAATGTGTAGCCTACTAGGGCTATTAAAATGGAATTAGTACGTAATGTACGAAAATTTGTAAGACTGTTTAGTATATCATGAAGTCAATAATATATTGTTGCTAACACTTATCTCTCTTCAAATTCAAATAAGAAATTGATAATATATAGTCAGAAACCACCTGCATCTTCTCAAAAAATATTTTATGACATCTTTTGTTAACTTACGTTATTATTTCCAACAATTATAACATTTGAATACAAAAATGGATTGTTAGCATGGCTATGGTTGAGCTGTGACTATTTAAAGGGCCCAGTTTCCACGCCTAATGAATTAACAAATGGTAAATGGGACATTTTACACCGTAGTCTTGGTTGTTATATAGTAGCCATAAATACTTGGACATAGGGGTTGATCTTATAGCAAAAACTCTCACAAGTAAACTGGTTTTATCAATCCAATAATATTTTGCTTAACTAAAAAACAAAGGCACATACCATATAAGAAATACCACCAATTATAATGCATTGTTCCCTTCTAATTTACACAACATTTTAAACGTGACATATAAATGGTTATGCTTTGACCAAGAAATCATTCAATGAAATAATCAGACATCCCTTAAAAACACCGTTACTAGTCTGATGAAAAATGTAATGTTAAAATATGGGGTTTCGATCATGTAATAAATATCTTTCTTTGTTGCAGCTGAATAATATAAATGTATTTAGGATCATTTATACAAAGGACTGCTTCACAGCTATTTCAAACAATTAGAACTGACGCAAAAGTTAGAAAAATAATGTTGCAATCATTAACATAATATGCATACATGTGTATTTTTGTTATGCATAGGTTTCATACAATATCAAAGTTGTACCAAAATTATAACATCATAGATTACCATCACACAAAGCACAATTAAATACAAAACAAGCTAAATGTTTTACCAAACTTTACATTTTGTTTTTCATAGTTTCTACTTCTATTGAAAAATGCTCCATCACATCGTTGTAAGATCTTCATACTCAACTTCACAATGTTGTATACCCACTCCAACTTCTTAACACCAAACATGATAATATATACTTCACTCGTACCAAGACGGGCTTCCACAAACCTAACATTTCCTTCACGGTAAGGTTGGTAAATGGCAACACAAAACAAACTACACAATAAATGCATCGGTCCATATAATCACTTTCAAGTCATTTAAATTGAGCATCTATTCAACTTGGGAAAACAATTAGGGGTGGTAGGGTGTGGTAAAAACAAAAAGAATATATCCCCAATAAATAATTAATCAAACAATTAATGGCAATATGATGATGAAAAAATTTATCCAAGACAGACCTGCGAAAGAAAATGAGTAGAATGTTCATTCAGCGTGAAAGCAGGAACAAAAGAAATTAGTGTTGAAACTCCTTTCGGAAGGACAAATGCCATATGCCTGTTTGTGTGTAAAACAGCATAAGTAGCTATCCCTGAAGACAGGGCAAAATCATATTCAGCTAACAATAGGGCCACAAATAAACTCTCTAAAAAAATGTCACCATCTTCGGATGATCAACAGTCAAAAGAACTTCATCCTCAAACAGGTTGGCAGGCTCAAACGCTACCAACAATGATTTTGAGAATTTCAATTACAAAATCTCTACCACTAAAGATAGACAATGCTGAATAAAATCAGTTATTATCAACTATAGTCAATCCTTTGTCCCCAACTTGTGTAATCTTGAACCACAAGATAAGATGGGGTTATACTTGAAATATTAACGTACTGAGATAACCTGGCCAGAGATCAACAGATTATATTAGGAAATAAAAATATATGCTAAAGAAACCAAACAAAAGATGCAGTGAAACTTTTTTCGCATCAACTAGCAACCAGAAGTTTGACATGAACCCTAAAATTGATGAGAAGAATGCACCTTACGTTGAAAGTCTCTTGCACTAGTTTATAAAGATTTCAGTAATAGCGTGGAGCTGAGTCATACACTCGGCCCCCAGGGTAGGGTCCCCTTGCATCATATCCTTGATTTCTGTTGAATGGATGTCCACCACTACCATAGAATGCTGCCCTGTCCCTATAGGAGTCATAACCTCCAGGGTAGCCCGGATGACCCTCCCCAAGCCCTGCACCATGGCCATGATGGTCATGCATATTCTCGTTGTATGCACCCATTGGACCACCAGGATTATGCTGTAGCTGACTTAAAGTTGCCTGTTGATATTGCTGTTGTCTTATTTGTGCTTCTCGGCGTAAAAATTCTTCACGATATTTAGACTGCTGAGCTCGCATTGCTCTCAACTTCTCTTGGTATTGATAATTTATCTCTCTAGTACGCTGCAAATAAAAAAGGGAAAATACATTCAAGAACTTGTTCATTGTAAACAATCAGTGGACCACAGGTCTTTCCCCACATTTGCAATTTGAGATTACTACTCAACTTTGCAACACAAATACATGCTAAACTTCTAACATATTTATCACTAGTGTTTTCAGTTTTATACATGCATTTGATAATATATTACTGACCCACACTATTTTAAATTGAGACCTAACATGATCATTAAAACATCCTAAACACCAATCATAAACAGCAGCAAGACAACTAGAGGCTAAGAGAGCCATCAGCAGAACCCTGTTTCAATCTCTATGAATACAACTTCCTAGAATAATAGAATAAATGGAAAAATGGTTGTATTCTAACACATCCACACAACTAAAAGAACCCAATTCTCAAATAAAAATGAGCGAGGGGAATTCTGCTACCAGATAATACAAAACAAGAATGCATGCCCTTACTGTGACATTGTCTCTTGATCCATAAGAGTTTTGAATCTATGAATTATTTTGTTTTGAGATCTGTCTTTGTTTTGAAGGACTCTGCATAGGTTGATAGTAGGAACATCAACAAATAGAATGGCACCGTGCAAGCCTTTATCGGGTTTGTTTCCTAACGTAACCTGCTACCCTCAGCCTCAGGTATAGGGATAGGAGATGGATGTATATGATTTTACAACATCAAATCTCTATTGAAGAATACAGCCATGCGAGTCCTTATGAATGGGATTCAGACAGTTCACTGACAGTCTTACCATCTAGTAAGAATAGGAGTTGATCACATTAAGTTGACAAAAGAAAATCATAAGGAAATTGTTTATCATAATGAGGACTATTATTGTATGCAAAATCATATTTCTGCGAAGTTCGCATTCCCAAACTAAATTTCAATACAGACCAAAACTCAAAACAAATTTAACAAATATACTGATATTGATGTTAGCTCGTCAAACTGGGTAGTGCAAGATAAATTAATAAGAGATAGAAAAAAGAACTACAAACTTCTTGGTGCCTGATGTTTTCCTCATCCTCTGCATCATTTTGCTCCTTTGACAGCTTCATTATCTCATCCAAAAATTTCTGCTCAAGTAATTCTAGTGTCTGAGGTAAAGATTGATCTTGATAACCAGCATCCATTTGCTGCTCATGCTCAGATCCTTTGACATCTTTGACATTTGTTTTTTCCTGCTGCCCTTTAGAGTCTGGCATTTGACCTGGATAAAAGGGGCTACCCGCATCAGGCCCTGTGGGAAGCATGTTCGCACTGCCTGGATCTGGAGGACCTTGACCTACAATATATGCACTTGAACGGTGTAAATTTACATGCCTCATTCAACTTATCAGATTACAAAAACAATTAGCTTTTCTACAATCTAACTCATCAAAAATAATTACCAATACTGCCCATGCTGCAAAAATAATCTAATATCCAAATGCATTTTAGTCAAAATAGACCTGTTTCCTAAAGTAGAGTCTAAATGAAAGTGAACCTAGATGTAATTTTAAACAGTACAGCTGAATTTTACATTATTTTCCTGACCTCCCATGAAATGTTTGATCATCAATATGCTTACTGATTTTGTTCCTGTGTTATGGAATAACACACATGATATACTCCAGGACCATTTGCTAATAAATATCTAATGTTGCATGAAAAGAACAGGAAACAATTTTGCACAGCCATAAAAGAAATTACAAAAAACTTAAAAGCGACAATGGAAATGACCATTTCCTCAAAGGCACAAAACTTAGAACCTTAAATCTCAAGCCTAAATCAACAATTGTCGGTAGTCATCAGAGAAGTATTTTGTTAAATGTTAAATGATAAGGGCATTAAATAAATTTAAGAGTGGCATCAAAGAAGATTACTGAACAGCTGAGTGGAAACTCGTCACATTACCTTCTTTATAAATATGAGGTGGCATATTTGGCCCCTTTGGATCACCACCTTCCCACTGCCAGTGACCTTCTGCCTTTGAAGACATATAGCGCTGCTCCTCCTCTAAAGGTGGGACATCTGGCCTTGCCGGATAAGGGTTCAAACCGGGATTATGTTGCATTCTCTGAGCAGCAATATGCTGCATCTGAGCAGCAACCAGAGGATTTACATTGGAACCACCATATGCACCTTGTCGCCTCATGTTTTCTTCTACTCACCTTTGACCTAGACTATCAGTTTCTCAACAATGCCTTTGAATTCAATACCCTGACTGTAAGGTCCAACTATTTGCAGGTGAAATGCACTGGGACGTCGCCAATATTTAGCATCTAATGGAAATTAGTCCACCTGCTTCCAACATTCTTTTTAGCAACCCCTTAATAATACCCTTGCCAGCAAACACGGTATCTCCTATTTTCTCTCAATGATGCTTGGGGTCTCTGAACACATGCAAGGTATGTAAAAGACCTAGAACATAAGCCACTAATATTATCTGAACTTATGCAGCAGATAATTAGAAAATAAAACATTCTCTACAGGAGAAGCAGTTGCTTAGACAACTGAATTAAAAAACATTAGAATCTTATTCAAGATAAATAAAAAGACAATCTAGCTACAATAACATAGAAGGTGCATTGAAGATTAAGTTTACTGTTTAACGAAAATAAATTTATTTACCAACTTTATACATAAAATTATTCAATTCAAATGATCTTTAGGTGTCTTCCAACCCTTGAATAATTCTGCAGGAGAAAAAGACCCAAAACTAGACCACTCCGGAAAAATGACCTTCATAAAGAGAATAAAAAACAAACCTAGTTTTTACATAGATAATATCATAAATGCCACTCAACTTCCAAGTCTAACAAAAGAAAGAGAGATATAATGTAATATTAAGGCAATATTATTACTTGCTGCAGGAATCTGGCCTATGAGAAAATTGGCGGATCATTAACTAACTAATCAGCTAATCAATTAGCGAAGATTAAATTGACAACTCAGACAGATTTTCATGTTACTGCAGATCCTGTCATTTGTAACCATTCTTTATTCAAAAGTGGATCAATCATAAAGCATGTGCATGTTTGCAATGGCCATGAGGGAATTAAGACAGTTTTCTACTGCTCTAAGGGATGGAACCTTTAAACCGCCTGCAATTAGTATCATAATCAGATGCTCAAGATTTTAGCCAGCTGGGGAAATATAATGAGACTGCAAGTTCACAGGAATATCAGCAACAAGTATTTCAGAGAGCAGCAATCCTTATTGACCCAAGAATTGTGTAAGATATTTTTTCATAAACTTGGACCAGAAAATTTTTTAATTATTATAGGTAAAGGGTAGAGGTATAGGTGGTTTTTTATGCCACTGCCAAGCAAACAAGGGATTGTTTGTCCATTTGCCTCAAAACTGTTTTGATACGTATGACTTTAACCCCACTTCAAATTCACACGTGACCTCCGCTATGGAGTACCACGCCTTCACCATCAGGCCACCTCAGAAACAAAATAAAATTACTTATGAACATTGAACAAAAATACAACATTAGTATGGGTGAACAGACTATTCTCCAATACTTACAATTTACAGTTTTTGTACATTTTTTACAATAGAAAACGTTAACAGTTAAAATTCTCTTTATGCTCAAAATATTTGCCACAGCACACATAAAACCCAAAAAATATAGGGTCTAAATTGTATATGCTAAAATATTTTATGCAAAAGGAAAAATAAGTATCTTTGAAATCTAAGTAGATGTCACTCTAATGATGGTTTGCCAGGTCATTTGACAATGCACTCTCTGTATCTTTGTAGAATCAAAAACTACAGGAACATATAGTTCTAATCCAAAATGGAAAAAACCTTCAAAGAATGGCCTGGTCATTATGAAGCTGGCTGGTCATAGCTCAGTGTTTGTCATTTATACAATTTCCCAAACATGTAAGGACATTGTGAAAAATTACGGTATTAAAACCCTTGCATATAACTTATTCATCAAAGAATCAAATATATAGTTTACCTGCTGAGCACTCTGGGGAGATAATGTGCTGCCTTCTTGATTGTTTCTGCAGTTTCATGGATCCTTCAATCAACAAGTATGATCAAGACTCACATACGTATGGTCATAAATAATCTAAGTTAGCAATTCGTTCAGATTAGAGCTCTGCACCCAGGTTCGTCCAGGTACACTCTGCAGGGTGCCCGAACAAACCGGGTGGGCTCTCCCGTGCCCAGGGTGAAATGGGTGCCATTCTCTTTTTTTTAACTAGTTTTTTTAACTTTTTTCAAAAAATGGCGCCATTACAGTTAGGAAGCCAAGAAGAATGTGGTAGGAAGGTCATCATTCCCTAGCTTCTCCTCCTACTCACTTCTCCATCCAATGATGGTCAATGAGTATGTGCATAAAAACGATGGTGTTCTAGTGGCGTCATTATTATTGTTGGTGCTCCTGCTGTTCCAAGTTCGTAAGCTGCTCTTTCACTTCAATTTTTTCTTTTTCACATTTTGGGGATTTGTACAGCTTTTGAGGGTTTTTAACTTTTATGACTTGTCTTTTTAAGGTAAGTCTTGCAGTATTACTTGCTGCATTTCTCTGTAAAAAGCAAAAATTACCAGCTTTGTGCTAATTAAAATAACACATGCTTTACTTTTTAGCACCTTTAAATGTCCACTGCATTCATATAGTGGGTTACATTTATTTGAAGGTGCTAAATGTTAATTATTTACAATGCTTTACATTTAATTATTTCTGTAGTCTTTCAGTGTTAATTTAATAACATATACAACCTTTAAATGTAAGCTTTACCATATATATGTATGTGGCATGTGGTTTTAATAACATGCATATGTTTAGTTTTTCATCTTTAGAGGTTACAGCCATATTTTTTGGGGGTTATTTAAAGTGAAATATATACATACGATTTTTTATAATTTATATGGCGACTCACCTTGTTAAGATATTATATGCATGTTATGTGGTATTCTGAACCCTATTCCTGTTTTTAGGCTGCAAATATGTATATATTTATGGTTTTTATATGTTTTTTGTACAGACGTACCCAATGTGAATGTGAACTTTATCTAGTTCATGAAAAGAGAGATTTACCAACATTGCAGTGTACACTCTTTGGCATGTGGACCTCTAGAATGGGTTATACTTATCATGTTATGGTATATCTGACAACTGGAGAATTCACATATCTTGGTAACAAAAGCAACATTTTGGTACCCATCCTCTGGCTATATGGTTTACTGATTGCTGAACAGTTATGTTAATGGCAACTTTACTTGTATCACGTTATTGTTCTGATAGAGATGGTTCTAATAAATTTTGTATTTCTCAAAATGCAAGCATGCAGGAGGGCATTATTAGTTAGTTATTTGATTATATTTTGGATTGAAACAAGTATTGAAGACTACCACAATTAACATTTGGAAATATTGTTAAGAAATTTAAGTTTTTGATGACAATCATCTATGAACTAAATATTTTTTCTCACCAATTTGAAATCTAGCATATAAATTATATGACTAGCTATGACTCCCAGTAAGTAAAGAGAAAGGCCAATCAGCAAAATAGGAGACACAAACAACATAAAAACCAACTAATTGTATACTCTTAAGAAGTACCCTAGGGAGGCCAAGTTCACTAAACTGCAAGATATGTTTGTGATGACTACAGGCCGGATGGTGACCCCTTTCACACGTTTTAACTTTTGGCTCAGAGAGTTTCTCAGATAGCCTTCTGCACATTTGAAATTGGTCGTTGCTTTGCATTCTATTTTATTTCACAAGGCTCCATTCCACAAAATGAGTAAATCCCCACCTTAGCCTGCAAACAAATCTCAATATAGAGTGGTAAAAACTATTGACACACTAGTTTTTATTTATGTTATTGTGTTTGCTTAGAACCTAACTGATTCCTAGACCAGTTTGTATTGGATACAAATCCCGGTCAGGGTACAAACAGGGTTCATCCAAAGTTCTGTCTGGCCCTATGAGTCTGCTCCAGATTCGACCAGGGTCATTTACGGTTCTGCCTGGGCCTATGGATCTGCCCTAGGTACGATTAGGGTTAACCCAGGGTTCTGCCTGGACTTGTGGATCCACCCCAGTTACAAACTGAAATGAAAATAAATAGCACCTATGCTGAGATGTGTATTATTTTCATTGCTCGCATGCTATTCTATTTGCTAAATCTGATTTTCAACATAATAGCAATAAAATAGACATTTTCAGATTTCTATGCTAAACAGAATAAAGCACAAGGGCTGAGAATAGAAATGCAACTGTGAAAGAAATGGGAAAGGGTTAGCAAATCATGTCTGTTCCATCATTTGGGGCTGATTCGGTGATGACAGATGACTAGACACTTAACAGGAGGTGCTTTGGAAGTGCTCTGGATAGGTACAATGACTCTAGAAGTGCGACAAACAGTAAAAACCCCTTAGATACTCTCCTGACCTTCTGGATGCTCTCCCAACCTCCAACAGTTAGTAGTGTCCTTGTGTCCCATGCCTCTGCAACTTTCAGGGGTTGCTCACCTGAGTCTTCTCTTCCCTGTGGCACATACAGATTCTAGCAAATTGCTGCCATTACTGAGATATTACCTGTCAAAGTCATAAGTTTGAAAACAAAATTATGTTTGTTTGGGGGCTTGCCTTGGTAAATCCCCCAGTTTGGCATGTTTCAGCCTTCCAAGTAATCTGTGAGTGTGATTCTTGTGGTGTAAGATGAAACCGATGCATGCAAGAGATGTAAATAGAAACCCTGGGAGGCTTGCTACCACAACAATTGTGTGTGTGGTATTTTGGAAGAGAAAGAAAGTAGGTGTAGGATCAGAAGGTGTGCTAAGGGGCTTGATCATGGAGTCACTTAGATGGCTGATCTGCAAAAATGTAAGTCTTGCAATGGAGTCTTTGGAAAACTTAGTATGGAGCCTTCGAAGGAAAACCCTAAGAGTGAGAATGCCAATAGTATGTGCAAGAGAGTAGGATAGAATGAGAGAGCCAAGAAGTGAGAGAGAGTAAAGAGGTGAACAGAACAAGTGTAAAGAGTCACAGTATCTGTTAGAAGAAAACTCAATATAGCAAGGATTAGAGTTTTGGAGGGAAAACAACAATTAAATTTGCATTGGACACTAGCATGTGCATGCAGGATCTCAACAATGAAGGGAAGCAATAGTGTAGAGAGTGTAGGAAGATCACTAGGTATACCAAGAGTGCATCAAGAGAGCCAAGAGACAAGAGATGAAAGAGAGCTTCAAATGAGTGTCAAGGGTGTATAAATAGAGTGTCTTTAGTGAAGTATCTGTTAGGAGAAAACTCAGTATAGCAAGGATAAGAGTTTTGGAGGGAAAAGAACATTTAAACTTGCATTAGACACTAGCACGAGCATGTTGGTGTCCGCGTGGACACAACAATCCAAAGCAGGGGGAACAAGGTGTTGGTGGCAGAAAGGGTCCTAAATTGGGGGAATTGACACACCTGTATAAGGTTTTTAGGCTTGGAAATAGGAAAGTGAGTTCAAAACACAACTAGAGGTGACATACACAAAAATGAGTGCAAAACATAGAATGAAAAGTGTGAAGTATGAAATTTTTGACTCTACACGAATAGGGTTCAACCTAGGCCTGTAGGTCTATCTCAAGTACGAACAGGGTTCATCCAAGGTACAGCCTAAGCTTGAAGGTCAATCCAAGTACGAACATGATTCACCCAAGAATTTTCCTGGGCCTACAGGGTCTTCCTCACATACAGATAGGGTTCACCCAAGACTCTGCTTGAACCTATGGGTCTGCCCCAAATCCATAGACCCTAGCAAAACCCTGAGCAAACCCAAGAACAACCCACCCCAAAATCATTAAAAACTCATTTTTTTTATGACAAAAAACAAACCTAATTTAAACCTAACTAACCCCAAAAAATGGCTTCTAAGTCACTAACAATACAAAATACAAAAGTAAAACTACAATCCTACCTCTCATTCCTCACTCACCCACAACTCCATTTCTACTCATTGCCTAGGGCTGCAAGCTTTCTTTGTGTTTAAGCATTTTGTTCTCGCTATTCCTGTGCCTCAAGGAACTTGCAACAAAGATAATCTCCATTCAAGGTAAGTTATTTTTTGTTTTTTAAGTTTTTTAAATTTCTTTCCTAGTTCTAAAAAAGAATTTTCTTTTAAACGGTTTATTGTTTTCTTTATTCATTTTTACAAGAAGTAATGGTGGTCTAGAGTTACATTATTGTCTTTTTTTCTAACACTTGTTTACTTTAGAACATGTAGACATAGGTTTAGACTAGAATGGCTACGAGTTCTAGTCATGGGCAAGGGTCAGCTAAGGCTTTCAAAATTGACTATTTTTTGCCACTTTGGCAACACATGAAATTGACTGAGCAGCTACCCAAAGGTGGGCGTCATCTTAACATTGTAATGAATGCCAAAACAAGTATGGTTGCTCCTATACTTGGGTGAAAGCCCACTTGCATTAGATTGTTGGCCAAGGAATCAGAACTTATGGTGCCTCAACCAAACATGGGTTGTCCAAGGGACAAATTATTGCATATGTCAAAGAGCAAGAGGAAGCAAACAAAGCAACCAGAAAATAAAGATCAAAGTCTCCTCTTTTGGCCATGAATGGATCTCGCAAGCCCCCTATAGGTCTATCCTTGAGTACTCCAGTAGATGCTGCCATGCATTCATTTCTTGCAACACCGTCTTCAAAAGAAAACAATACCACCCCTCTTTCCCACAAGCAAACAAAGGATGCAAACCCAGTAGAAAGGGCATTTAAAAATGAGTCGAGGGAGAATGTCTACTTGCCCATTGTGCATTGTGTTTGTGACAACGCGCTTCCTTATAGCCTCATATGATCACCACACTTGTGAAATTGGTGAGGATGATAAATGAGGTACCTACAGGGAATACAAGTCCTACCTATAGAAAGATATGCACCATTATATTGACCAAAGAAAGAAAATTCGTAGATACTCCATTGCAGCTCATTAGGGATGGGCTGAAATGGGGGTGTCCATCATTTCTAATATATGGAAAGATCACAAAAACAAGCCCATTAATGTCATTACCACACAAGTGATTATGCAGGGCTAGTGAAGGATGCAAACTTCATTGCCAACATCCTCATAGAGTCTATTGAGACAATGGGGCCTTGTCCAAGTAATAATAGACAATGTTTAAAACTGCAAAGTCATGAGGTTGTTGGTTGAGTTGTGATACAAGCACATAATTTGGATACTATCTGCAATTCACTAGCTAAACTTGATGATGTAGAAGCTTCACAAAAATATCAAGTGGATGAGACAACTATCCACTGAAACTCAAATGTTTGTGACTAATCATGATATGTAACAAACCATCTTCAAGTCCTTGTCAAAATTGGGAATGTTAAAAATTACTTCCTCAAAATTTTCAATATTTTATTTTTATTAATTTAATTTTAAAAATCTAATTTGAATCTTTTATTTTACATAGTCTCTTTTGTTTTTTAAAAAAAATTTAACTTGAAATTTATTTTATTTTTTCTAATTTTGTTAACAATATATTAGGTTCTTGAGACTCAAGTTGTCTCACACAATCATCTTGAGGCAACTTGTGAAAGTGCAAGAGGCATTGAGCGCCAACAACCTTTTAAGTGCATGGAGGCACTCTAATACAAAGAGGGACAAAAAGGTCAAAGCATTGGTCCAAGACAGTGATTGACAAGCTCATGTGGATTATGTGTTTTCATTGAGCCCATCATTAGTACCATGTTTGGCCGAGATATATGACAACATTGACTCCATGAAAAAAATTTAAGAGGATATGTTGGTACTCAAATATTGCAACCATCTTATGCATAAGCCAAGTGCACCCTATCCCAATGCCACACATAGAGTGCAACAATGGGAACTATATGAATGTGGGACTTGATCCGCAAAACAACCTCTAGGATTAAATGGCCAGCCCCTTGTAAGATTTTCAATGAGGCTCTCACTACAAAAGAAAAGGTAAAAGGGAGAGAATGCATGAAAATAAAATCCTAATCTAAGGACGCTGCACCAAGATTAAGTTGCTCTTTCTATCTATCACTGGAAGATAACAAGACACATGAATCAATGGTCTACGAACAACCTGAATCAGCACATTACCAATAATAGAGAAAACATATATTTATTCAAACAACAAGGTAGGACGGAAATGAAATAGTCACAATTTCTTATATTAATATTCCTAAAGTGATACAAATCTGTGTACAAGAAAAGCCTTGAAGCCTTGGACACATGAAGCAAGGTCTGGATTCCAGACTTAACAGATAAAGAAGAAAGTGACAACAAAAGGCTCGATACCATAGTTGCAAGACTCGCCAAAAACTTGCGAGTTTTTCTTGGTGCCGGGTTTTCCAGGCAAAAACTCGCCAGAAAAACTCTCCGAGTTTTTGGTAAAAACTTGCCGGTTTTTTGGCGAGTTTTTGCCAAAAACTCGGCAAGTCTGTAAAAAAAACTCGGCAAAAGGGGCATTGGGGCATTTCAATCTCTTAAAAAATCAGGAACACGCTTGGTCAGTATATTTCAAAATATATTTAAGTATAAGAATTCTTATACTTTAAATAATTTGAAATATAATGTCATGGTGTTTGAGATAACATGCAGATTCTAGATTTTGGAGGATCCATTAGATTTCAGACTTAACCAATTTTTCAGTGTTTTAGGGTTTCAGACTTAGCCAAATTCAAGGTTTCAGGGTTTCAGACTTAGAATCAGCCATCAGGATTCCGCATGAGGATGCGATTTTGTACTCAATTTGCATTCAAATCAATCAAATTCGATAGAAAACGCTTTTGTACTCATTTATGAACTCATTGGATACATCTTGTCATTGAATCTTGCAAAAAAGAGTGTTTTTAATGAAATTTAAGCAATTTTTTAAGTTGCTGAGTTTTTACCGAGTCGTATTTTTTAGGCTTTGGCGAGTTTTTCAATTCGGCGGGTTTTCCAACTATGATTGGCATCAATGGGCCCACAAGGTGCGTTTTGTGCAAGTCAAATGAAGAGGATGCGGATCACCTGCTACTCAACTGCCCATTTGCATACAAAGCTTGGACTTGGTTCCTAAGTTGTTGTGAGTGGAAGGGGACTCTCCATAGAGAACTTTTATTACATTTCAATTCTTTGCCTCGTTTGAGGAACTCATTATGGGAAGGTGTGTGGGTTGCTGGTCCATCGATGATCTTATGGCATATTTGATGAGAAAGGAACTCCAAAATATTTCAAGATAAGGAATCAACGATGGAAGAAGTAATTAAGAAAATAGAAGTGGGCATATGCGAAATAATTATGGCAACGCAGAAATAGAGCAATGGTAATCCCAAACCATTCACCAATTGGGATGACAAAATTATGAAAAAATGGCACCTCTTAAAAGCATCCCTAGAATATTGCACGGTTGGGCCGCATCCTCCAAGGACAAGAAAGAGAGCAAATGTGAAGTGGAAACCCCCTCCCTCAAGTCGGTTAAAATTAAATTTTGATGGAGCGGCGAAAGGCAACCCCGAGATTTTGGGCACAGGGTGTGTTATAAGAAATGACAAGGGAGAAATTTTGTGGGCTATTTCAAAAAAGATACCATGTTGAACCAACAATGAGGTCGAATTTCAGGCTCTTCTGGCTGGTTTGAATCTCTGCAAAGAAAAGGGGCTACGTGACATTGATGTGGAGGGTGATTCATAGATATGCATGACATGCATCAACGCGATCAAGACCCGCAAATTCACAAATTGGAAACTCAACAACATAGCCTCTTCCCTATGGTCAATCATGGATAGCCAACAAACTATTTCGATCACACACTGCTATAGAGAAGTTAATACCATTGCAGATCAAATGGAAAACAAGGCATGTGTCCAAGAGGAAAATGAAATCATTTCAAATGACATCAAGAGGTGGTCAAATATCCAAATTTAAAAACAAAATCAAAGGCAATCTACGGCACTTGCAGACAGCATATCCACACAGAGATATTGAGAGCATTGCGGATCCCGTGGAGAGGAAAAACTGGAGCTTCTTACGGCCGATCAAAAAATGAAGGGAGGAGATCCCTTCCTACATTGTCGTACCCTGAAAAGAAACTGGTGCCCCTGAAGATCACGGTAGATATCACGAGCTGATATACAAGAGGTTTTAAGGAACTGGCACCATAGCTAATTCACATAAGGTGATCGGGCAGGATGGAGGTAGACGTCGGGTGCGGATGCAAGCAAGAAGACACACAGACCCAAATCAAGTGGTTGTTTAACGTAGAGAAGAATGGTCTGGTTAAAGCAACGCAACAAGTGATCAGGTAGAAACATTTTCAAGAGGGCCATGTTCAGGATGACAAGTTGTATGAAGAGTTTCTCACGTCCGCAATACTGTTACTGGGCAAGGAGGGAAGAAGCTGAATCTGAACTTCACTAAGAAAGAGAACAAGAATGTCGTAGTCAGAGCAATAAACACCTTCAATGACAAACCTGATAAAAGCATGATTGGGGGTGTTTTTGATGCGGAAGTCATGAAGAAAAAAAAGATTGCCGCAGAAGCTCTGAAGCTGTTTCGGGAGGGCCTGATGAGGAATAGCTATTTCGGGAGGAACTATGCGAATCTCCTGTCACGTGAGCATGTTGAGCGTGCAAGTGAAGTCGCAGAAGGAATTCGTTTCCTCCTGCACATGAAATAGCTGGCTGGAAATAGGCTATGATATGCATGCTCCTATAGAGAGCTAGTCTTTGTATTTTCCTATCTCAATATTAATATATATAGCTGTCATACAAGCAGCGGCTTACTTAATTGGAAAAAAAAAAAGGTTTGTGATTGGAAACAACTTCTCAAATGGGTCTTATTTGGTCAAACTCGGGCAAAATTGGCGAATTGCCAAACTCAATACCAAACTTTTTCTTGTACATAGCATCTGAAAATTTTGTTCTGGAGATTTACCAACAACAGAATTTTGAAGTCTCTAAACTCTCCATAAAGGGCCGATAATTGATTGAAAACCCAATGTCTTTAAACAGAAAGACATGCAGGGATGCATTTTTGTGAATGAAACTGCCCCACGACACCATTCCAAAGCTCCTACACTAAAGTTAAAAAAATATAATCAGTAACCTCATGCACAAAACTCTGCATTCAGAATGTTTCTCTGGTTTTTTCAGCATATTCACATCTTCCAAAATTGCAACATCTTGAACATTTTGACATACATAAACTATAATCTGTTGAAGTGCCATCCACTATAGACTGAATGGAGCTTAAATACCATTTGGTTTTTGCCAAATGGTTGATAACATATATACAAAACTTTTAGCTTAGAGAACTTCATCTAATGCCAATAAATTTTATTGAAATCTCATTATATCAGCTTATACTAAGTTACCACTCTAACTGACATCTTACTAACCACTACTTAACCTTATCATGCAAGGATAAATAATCCAACAGGCTCAAAGTAGGTCACATATATTAGTAAAAACTAAAAAGTCATCTGAAATGTACTTTTATTATTGGCTAAATTAATCAATTCCTTTCTTGTGATGCTTTATAAAGAATCTGTATGCATGATCTTTACAGTTTACTGCATTAAAAAAAGAGAGATAGAAGTAACATAACACCAAATGTAGAGATCTCAGTCCAGTGATTCATGGTGCATTTGTAATGCGGAGCAATTTCCATGATAATGGCCCAGGTTCAAGCCTCGCTAAGCATGTTGCCAGCGCAAAAATGCAATCTAGCCATACAAGGCCAAGTGCAAGTCCCAAATGAATTTTAACAGAAGGAGAGCTCAAAAGAAATGGTTTCTAAGCTAGTTATTATTTTAAGATTGATAGAGCATTTGCTATGCATAAAACAAAACAGCAAGTGTGAATCTTACTAGCTTACAAAGCAAAAAATAACATAGATACCTTAGTCTTTAAATAATAATAACTGTAAAATCTACTTAAAAGCAAGGCCCGTATTTTATACCAAGAATTACAAATGAAGAACGTCGGAATAGATATGAAGGACCTCCAATATTCGACTGTAATTTCTCCACAGCTAGAGCACAATAACAGTAAAACAAAACAACACAAAACATAAAGATAACTACAACTTTCTACTAAACATAATAAATCCAAATAGAAGAAAATTATCTAAATTTACATTGCATTGAACAAATACATGAAGACCTTCTCATTAAAGCATGGTCACTGTGTTGAAAACAAAAAATGACAATGCGTGCCAGATACCTGATGAGGCTGGATACAAGTCCTAGCACAAAAAGATATACCTCAGAGAAAGCTTCCCAGACGATAATTATCCAAAGTGATATAGTGCAAATCCTAATTAATAAACAGGTGAATGGAGAGAAAATAAACACTACCATTACATCCCATTACTGGCAACTTTTGCTAAATTTAAATATTAATGGTTTCTCTAAAAGTGAATTGTGCCTATTAAAACAAGCTTTAACATTTACATATTGAGTTTTCACCAGCTTAAATAATTGTGCCGTCCAGCAGCCCCATTATAGTTGTATGAAAGAGTGACTCCCATAATGATGATCAGACCCGTGTTTAAGCCTCCTAAGCATGCTCTGCAGAGGTGAAGTTGGGTGCAAGTCCTAAAAATTATGAACAATTATGAACCCTTAAAACTAAGCCAAAAAGGTGATCTAAGCTCGATGAAGCATTTTTCGTATTTATCTACTAGGGTAGAGCGCTGAGAGTTAACTTCTACTTATAGAGAAACAAAAGTAAATGTGCCAAAAACCTCAACTGGTCTTTAAAAGCAAAAGAATTTTTAACAAAATCTAATAAAAAGACCTTACAGACCTCCGTTCAGAAATATCCAAATAAAAACTGTAAAGAGCACTACTTTTCAACGTATCCTGCAAAAGAGATAGCATTACTACTCCAAAAAAGGATGTCTTTGAATTCGGATAGGTATATACACAATGCATATATGACTACACATCAAGTAGGCGAAGCAGAACATGGACTTTTTCTCAGAGTTTAAGGTTTTGAAAATGAACTGTTTTGGGTAAATTTTTCAGCATTAGGGTTCTAAAAGTTTAAACCCGCTGTAACCAAAAGCTGATAAAGATATGATAATTTTTGCTTGAAATTTTGAACAAGGATAAAAATAGATAGCAGAAAACAACTTTGTCAAGTAGTACCTGTTTAAAATTGCAGGAATCGGAAATATTGCAGATGCGTAGGTTTGTAGTTCGAATCTCGTCTTCTCCTATAAAACGCATATATTTCGCTAGAATCGAAAGGGCGAAGTACGATGATAAGCGTTATGACGGATATTTTATATAAATTATAATTTAGAGATGGTTTTAGATCCGATCATTTGAGAGGGGGCGAAATTTTTTTTTTTTTTTTCTGTGTTTTTTTAGTGAAAAGGAAAAATAAACAATTCTCCCCTAATTTTAATCTTAAAGGAGAATAAGTGTCATGTAGTGGCCATACCTCCTTTTGTAGTGTTGTGAATCACATGGTAAAGTATAGTAGCTTAAAGAGATGTGATACTATCCATAGATAACTTTAAATCATGTGGTAGTCCTCCAACAAAGCTTAAATAAGAGGAAAGTTAACGATCTCACATGCCCCCTTCAATTAGTTGTATACAAAGGATGCATATAGGTTGGAGGACAATAGATAATACATATGAGGCAAGATAAACCTAATAAAGGTCAATAATCATGGAAAATATAGTGTCATATGACACCAAAAATATAGTAAGTTGTGCTCATAAAACACTACCTTTAACTAACAAGAGGTATGTTACAAAATCAAGACAAGTGAGATGTCATCATAAAAGTCATAAAATCTCATAATCATGTGAGTCTATGATATAAGCACAATAAGCATAACACATGCAGATTGGAAGTGTAAACTTGGTAGAAGATAATAATAAGAGCTATAGGTTATCCTATAATTAGAGAAAAAGATAGGAATTAGTAATACACATGATCAATATGTTAAAATATATTCCTACGAATCATAGGAGGCATACTATAAACACATAGGAGTGTTAGATGTCATAATGATAATCTTGTTAGAAAAAGAATAATCATCGTAGAACACAAGAATCATAAGATGTGAGCTCAATGGTATTCATGGATGTCTTTGTAATCATAATAGAAAAAGATTGCATTAGTAAAGCACATAGTCAAAAAAAATACAAAATTGTTGGAATCACATCGTAAAGTATTGAAATATCTCATCAACATAGTACAATAGTGATCAATGCCATAAAGAATATGCCCGAGAGTGGGAAATACCATAAGAAAAGTATATATAGATGTGTATGTAGAGCATGGAAGCCCCAAATCTCATCCAACAATGTTAGATGAATCATCATTTACTAGATCATCTCATCTTGATTATGTGGTTTGTAACTATGATAGGTAAAATATGAAATGCAAAGATATGCGAAAGTAAACAAATCAAATGCAATTATACCTTCCCTTGCATACAAATCCAACCTCACTGATTGAGCGTATTGAAGTGCACCTGAACTCCAATGATTTGCTCCTTAGATATGTTGAAATGTGGATTGCTCAGCTCAAGCATAATCAGTTGTATGAGGATGATAGATAAGAGGATCTAGAATGATTTCATCAGCATGATGTTGTATGAAGACCAGAGATCCCTAGCAGTTGAGAAGGATGTTTCATTTATAGACCCTCAAGAATGAAGATCAACGGTTGTGAATGATCAGAGAGATCAATGGCTAGAATTGGTTGAGAGGATGTGAGCAAATGAGAAAGTGACAAGTGTCCTTGTCCTCTCACAAATCAGGGGAGCTAACAGAATTGATTGATGAGTTGACTGAGTTGATTGCTTAGTTAACTAAATTGATTGACTTGTTAACTAAATTGATTGATTAATCAACTAATTTGATTGATTAATTAACTTGATTGATTGACTAGTCAATTGAATTGATTGATTAGTCAATTGATCTGATTGAGAGTGAATTATGGTGAGGGGGAAATAGGAAATTAAATAAATAAATTATTTAATTTAATGTGTCCATGGAAAATAAATAAAATATTAAATTTTATTTATTTTGGAGGGAATGGAATATTAGGTTTAATTAAATAAATAATTTAAATTTATTTAATTGATGTGCGGAGGAAAATTAATTTAATTAAATAATCATAATTATTTAATTAAATATGGAGGAATAAGATGGAGATCAATAGATGAATTTAATCAAATAATTAAGAATTATTTAATTAATGTGAAGTATGGTAGATGAATGCCTGATCTGGGAATGGGACAATTTTAGGTGTCTACAACAACCACCTTCAATTATTTGAATTCCATCGTGTATGATATGTCACTCTTTGTAAATGTACTTGATATATACAAAATAAGAGATGGACCCTTTGTAATCCATTTTTGTTGTGCTTGTGGAGTGGGCTCCAATTGTTCTATTAGAATAGTTTGAGTGCTATTTAGAATCCATTTGAATGTGGTACCTTTAGAGGATGTTATAGTAATATCTTGAAATAAGACCTTTTTTGGTTTCATTTAATAAGGATGGGATCTTCCTTGCTTTGGCACATACGAAGGGATGGAATTATTTTTCTCTTGCTTGACTTATGGTGTACGACAAGTATTGTAAGTTGGCTTTGTTCTTGTTGTGCCTTAGGAGTCAATAAAGAGGGCTTCTTTATTAGTTCCTTATTTTGCATTTACATTTTCTCTTGATTCTTTCTTTTCAACTGCATTTGATATAGATGATGAACACTATCATTTTGTTCATAGGGAACGTCAATTTGATGTTCTTTACTCTTATGGTCATGGCAAATGTCCTTGGGAGTTTCAACATAATTATCAAGTGTGCAATGACTTGAATTGGAAAAAGGTACATAGTAATCTCCATTCACTTTTATAATTCTATCTCCATAAACATGTTTTAAACATTGTGTACCATAGGACAACCTTTAGTTGTTCCAACCAAGGTCCTCCGGGTGAGATAGAGAGCCTATCTAATGAAGGAATGATATGGAAAAATACATCCATTTCCTTAATCTCCACTTGGAGAGACAAGATGATACTTCCCAAAGTGTTTATAAAGACACCATTGTTGATCTTTGATGTTATGCCTAAATGTGTATAGTTTTCTTATCCTAAATTGTGATCATATATAAATTATTTTGTGCATATATTGTATTAATTGGTTGGATCAATGAGGATACCTTGACATTGATGTCCATGTAGAAAACCTTGATTATAAATCCTAGCCATAACAACTATTGTTGGTTACTCTTCCTCATAAAATGAAACACATTAGGGAAGATAAAGGGGAGAAATATTATAATTCATTCCCACAAATATTTCTATAGAAGTTTGGGAAGTGGAAAAAACATGCTCTATATCCATAGGATCTTTGGTCATATGTATATGCACCATAGGATGCTCAAACACCTATTGATTTCAATATTTTTAAACTACGTATGTGATGGAAAAGCATTTGTATAAGTTTTCAAATTTTGATCTAGTGGAGAAAATGAATGATTGCCCCCGTCATTCACATCATCGACATGTATAACATTGTTGTCAATGAGATGTTGGATTTTATTCTTGACTGTCACACAAATTTGAGTGTAATGTCCATTAAATATATCGAAGTGTGTTAGCATTATAACCCTTAAGTGATTCTCTGGATGGGTCTAGTGGACAGATTGAAGGAAGAGTGATCGAGTTATTAGTAAGTAATATTTGAAGCAAAATTTCCATTAGTTCACTAAGCTTTGTAAATTTTATATGCCCTTGAGGTTTCAAAGATATACTATTGGAAGTAGTAGCCACTTGGTTGGCACTCTAGGTTTAGATTCTTTCTTGTCATTACCTTTTTGAAAAGTTTAATTCTTTTGAAATTTTTGAAGGGTATGAAGACATGGAAGAGGTATGGAAGGATCCATACTTCAAACCATTAAATACTAGTTATTTAAGTTCAACTTTTCTTACACAGGCACACAAATCCATAAATGAATCAAAGTTATTCAAGTAAATGATATCTTTGATGGGAAGGAGTTACTCATGGAAAATAGATTGTAATCTATTCTTTAGTTTACCACATAAAGATTGGAAGTGAATGAAGTATTACTGAGAGGATAATTATATCATTAAGCACATTTTATTAAATTAGGCACATTTGTTTTTAAGCCCATACTGGCACAAAAGTGACACAAAAAAGAAATGTATAACTCATCAAAAGAGTGGATAGAACTATGAATTAAAGTATAAAACAATTAAATGGCATGGTACCTTAAGGTTTGTAAAAATAATTTAGCCAAGGCTTAATCTTTGTATGCAACATCTTGTAAATGAACATTAGGATCTCATTTTTCATATATAATTCAAATATAGGTATTATAAAGCTCACGGTTAATGGATATGTAACATCTTCAAAGGTAAGAGGTGTGTAATGTGGATGATTACATATAATAGAGCCCTAGTTAGTAGGCATATTATCTAGTTTCTTCTTAATTTGATCAACTTCTTTCCATAGTATCAAAGGTAGAGGTGTGAATAATAGCGGTATGGGGAGCATAAGAAACAATGGATATAGTGTAGAGAGGATGAGCAATAAGAGGAAATGTATGGCAATGGAAGGAGAAGCTACAGTATAAGGTAAGGTGGTCATATGGTTATAAGGAGGCATATTGATGCAGAGCATCCACCAAAACCCTAACATACATTTACAAATGTATGTCTATGCATTATTAAATATGCATACATCCTTCATTGACATAAAATCTCACTTCTCTCGCCTATCGCAACACCTAAATACTTTATTCTCGAGCACTGTAGCACTTGTATCTTTCAAAAGATACATTCCTCTTATACATACAAATCCTTACCTGCTGCGTTCGCGACCATCTTGTCCCATCTTGGGGTAAAAAATTACCTTTGATCCTTGCTACCATCTTGTCCCATGAAGAAATCTTTGACTTACCTTGCTTTCTCCTTTCTGACTATACATAATCCCACCATACCAAAGCGTGACCTGTCAATTTGGTCTTTGCAATCTTTACCCTCTGCTCCTCAGGAACCTCCTCACATTCAAAGTGATTATCCAATGCAGCAATCCAATCAAGTAACTCTTCCTCATTCAAACTTCCAGTGTACTTTGGAACATCAATCTGTACCTTAGGTTTGTCATTCTGAACTGCCCTTAACAGTTTTGCAAACCTCTGATCTTCAGCATTCAGTTCTTCATCTACCTCTTCGAATTCTTTAGCATCATCTTCTTCCTTTTCTGATTCACTGTCTTCCACTTCTCTTCTTTTGTTTGTCTCCAAGGCTGCAAGCCTGGCTTGAAGTGCCTCAGGAAGCTCTTTCATCTTCCTCATCTCTTTAGCATGTTTTTCCTTCATCTCTTGCAACTCTCTGGCAGTACCATTACCTTTTGGAGGCATCTTGTCAACCTCTCACTCCTACTTCTGCCTTCTCAGTGACAGAACCAAACACATAATAGCCCAAACCTTTTACTGAGCTCTGATACCACTATAATGCAGATCATCCACCAAAACCCTAACATACATTTACAAATGTATGTCTATGCATTATTAAATATGCATACATCCTTCATTGACATAAAATCTCACTTCTCTCACCTATCGCAACACCTAAATACTTTATTCCCGATCACTGTAGCACTTGTATCTTTCAAAAGATACATTCCTCTTATACATACAAATCCTTACCTGCTGCGCCCGCGACCCTTTGTACCTACTTCACGTTGAACACTCAGACATACAACAATTACCCATTGGCGCCGATTACCTCCACGATTCCTATCAGTCGCTGCTTGCACATAGCCCTTTGTATCGCGGAATGTATATTCCAATATACATTCGCAATATACATACAAACATTGTTCACCCCGCCAACATACATACAATCTTTACCCAACTCTTTCGATCTCCTCACCTATTATTGTCGGTCGCGCAGAACAAAACTCTTTTAACCTTCATGCGGGTTACCATCTCGACCAGTCACCTTTTGCATCACTTGGTAATGTATCTGCGGAATGTATATTCTGATATACATTCAAATATACAACTCAAAACATACATCCACCGAATATTCCTTCGGATATGCCTTCGATGGAAGTTTGACCCATTGACTTTCCTTGTATCACCCCGATGTACATATCCAATGTACATTTAACACATACAACCCGCCAGATACAATTGACAGATACACAGGGACTGTCTACACATGCAACAGGGGTATACACACATACTGCATCCGACATACAAAAGACATATACTCATAAATTGTATAACCTGATATATTTAACCTTGTATATTTCCAACATGCATTTTCAAATATGCATTTGACCGAACCTTGACTTCCTTGTATGCCGACTGGAATCTTGGACTTTCTCTCTCCCTTGTACATGTGATAGACTTGTATATTTTGATGTATGTTTTAACATACAACAACGATGAACCAAAAGCGATATACTCATGATATGTGATAGCAATATACTCACAGATTGTATATCACGCATGCAAATGCGATATACACATAAATTGCATGTTTTCTTCACACTTGTGGATTTTCACAGTTTTCACCCGCCAAACTCCAGCGATGGTTTGATTTGTTTCTTAGGTGGATTCTTCAACCCGATTTAGTCTACACAGTCTAGCACATACAAATGCTAAGGTCCTCAACACTTCCGACTTGCGGCTTTGCACAAATGCATGTGAACAAAAATAAAAACAAAACTACCAAACCCTAATCTACTATACACGCCCATTCCACCAATTCAGAGAATCAACTGGTGGAATGGATAAATGGATCCATCTGGCCTCAGCAAAATGATTTATTTAGAAGAACCCGATGGCAGAGAGATGTATAAACTCAAAACAAGATTTTATTTATGCTTCAGAAATGTTTACAGATGTTATGTTTACACTTTCACAACTGAACTGAACTATAACTGATTACAACACATACTATGTCTTCATTCGATCATCTGGGGGTATTTATCTACTCACAAAGAGTAGTACTGACTTGGATTCCCAGCGGCTGGGAATCACTTCCAGGCGGCTAGGAGATACAACTGTCCAACAGACTCCAACTAACTCTAAACTAACAACCTAAAGATAGAATGCATTGGTCAAACTGACCTTATTACATTTAATGATCATTTGAGACCTTATTGAAAACATAAAAATAAACATAAAACAACTAAATGCCTCATGGAGGCCACCGTGGGTTAGGTGCACCTGCACCACATATGAAAAATATAAGTGTGGGGGATAGTGTTAGTAGGTACATGGGTATGAGTAGAGTGGAAATAGGTGAGCCAAGTGCAACACTAGTGGAAGGAAAAGCGGTGGTGATATTAGATGTGGGAATGGAAGAGGAGGGTTACACTAGGAGTGACAACATGGGTGGTAGACACCATGGAAGTAACAACTATAGGATTAGAGGAGGAGGAATCAGAAGAAAAAGAGGGGTGGGTGGATGGTGGAGAGGATATACCATTTGCATAAGTGATGAGAGTGCCCATATTATGAAGAATATTTATTCCACAGGGGTACTATATGTGCCAAAATGGGCACAAGGCTCCAAAGGTTGAACACGTGACTTCCTAGGTCATGCCAAAGCAAGAAGTTGAGCTCTAAATGTAGATCCTAGCAAGAATCTATATCCAAAACTTAATTTATGCCCATAGGATATCTCTCAAGGAAATCTCAAGGATGAAGACTATGCGACCAAGACTAGTTAGCTTAGGAAGAAGTCCTATCTGGTATGCTTATGGATAATTAGGTTCACCAGGTGCATTTAAAGGTTGGATTGTGCCTTGAAATCAACAAAGTCAATCACAATAATCTTAGTCAACAAGCTATGTTGAGCAACTAAGACCAAGATAAATGAAAATGGGGTGAAGATTAGAAATGTGTTAATGGATTTCTACAAAGATTGTTTCTCTTCAAGTGGTGAGGACTCTATGGTCCTTAATTAAAGGGAGGTCATTAAGAAAATCATCCCAAAGAAATGTAATTCCTTAGATGCTTTGAAGTTGGATCTACCATTCTCTTTGGAGTAGGATAAGAAGGTCACTGAGTCCTTGAGCGATGATAAAGCTCTTGGTTTTGATGGCTTTTCTATTAAATATTATAAATATAACAAGGATTAGATGTCTCTAATCCTATTGCAAATTTATAATGAGGCTATTGATGTAGGTAATCTTCGAAAGGATATTAATAAGGTAATCATTAAATTGATTCCAAAAGATGGTGATACTTCTTTAGTTAAAAATTGGAGGCCTATAACTTTATTGAATGTATATTATAAAATATTTGCTACGATGATTGATTTTAGGCTCAAATATCTTCTTCCCTCTATTATTTCCCCTCCCTAGACTAGATTTTTTAAAGAAGATTAAGCTCAGAAAATCTTATAATAAGTTGGGAAGGTATGTGTTGGGGTAAATACTCTCGATAGGATGTTTGTACGGCATTAATTGATTTTTAATAAGCTTGTGATAGAATTGGGCGGGGCTTTATCTTTATGGTTATGAAATCTTTAGGATTTGGTGATAAATTTTGTAGGTTTGTGAGCATTTTGTTTAAATCCATGCTAATGCTTAGACTGGTGTTAATGAGGAATTGTCAAGCTCTTTTGATCTTCAAAGATCTATAAGGAAAGGTTGTCATTTAGCTCCTTCCCTATTAATTCCTACTAAGACAATTCATTATGTGTTGAGACAATTCATTGCTTGGGACCTCTTGTCAAGGGAATTTATCTTCTTGATAATGATTATTTGACAGAGTGTCAATTTGCAAATGATACAACCTTTTTTTTATTATAGATGAGAGGCACTTTGAGAATTTATGAAGTAGGCTAGATTTTTATTGCATCTCTTTTGGATCTAAAATTACTTTTCACAGATCAATTATTTTATCTTGGAAGGATAAGCCTTATTATTGGGTGGTTGGTAAAGGTTGGGAGTGGGGTGGTCCTTTTAAATTGATTATGTACATTGGGATTCCTTTTGCTCTTTCTCCTTCCTTGAAATGTGTGTGTACTTGGGTGACAAAAAAAAAAGTTAATAATATTTCTAAATGGAAAGTTAATCTTTTGTCTATTGTTAGAAGGCTCTAAGTCTGCGAGAAAGTGTTTTCTTCATTTTCTGTATTCTTTTCCTCTTCCTAGCTAGTGTCCTCATCTCATATGAGTCAACTAGACAAATTGTTTAGATCTTATATCTGGTCTTACAGTAAAGGTGGTAAGAAAAGGCATGTTTTTAATTGGGATATTGTTGTAGACCTAGATTTAAAGGTGGTATGGGGCTTAATAATTTGTTTTTATAGGGCGTCTCCCTTGTAATCAAGTAGGTTCTTAAGGCTCTCGATGGTTCTGAGCCTTGAAAGGTCCTAGTAATAAATAATATTAAGGGTGGTTTTCCTAAAGGTAAATGATTGTGGAAGGGTATTGGTCGAGTGGACTTACTATTTCAAAATTTTAGCAATCATGTTAGGCATTCAGTGATTTTTGACTCCTTTTGGAAAGCTTCAGAGAAAGCTAGGAAATATGCGGTGGATTGAAATGTTAAGAATATAAAAATGATCCTTTTTGCCCATTTAGATCTATATGGTGATCCATAGAAATTTATGGTAAGCCCCTTGCTATGCATAGGGGATGTTTTGCCCTTAAATGGTTTAATAAAGGTATTAAAGTATTTGGTCACATTAGCAATGAGAATGAGGTTGTCCCATTGGATGCACTCAAGAGTTTGTTTGATTTACCTAATACTTAGAAAAAACTTACTCAATTATTTTTGATATTAGTGTTGATCACCCAATACTAGAAAGGAATTATAATAAGAGATTATGGAATAATTTCTCTTGGAGTTGTGGTGATAAATTGTTAGATTCTATAGTTAAGAATGTTTATACAATGCTTTCTAATGTTGATAAGTTTTATTTTCATGTCAACTCTTTTTGGGGGTTGAAAGATTGTGAGACTGGATAACTAGGTTTGGCATTATTTGGTCTATTATCATTGAGCCAAAAGTCATTTATATGGTTTTTAATTAGGAATAGGTTGGTTGTGGGTGAAATTCTTTGGTCTAGTAGAAATTTGTGTCTTCTATGTCAATCTTGTGAATCCTTTGAGCATCTTTTATTTGAGTGTCCTTTGGCTAAAGTTGTTTGGAGTTATTTTGTGCTACTATAGGCTAAATGGAATGGAGTTTTGTAAGTACTAAAAAAGTGCATGGGCCTACATGGTAATCCAATGATGAGTTGTAGTCCTAATCACATACATGTAAGCATGTAATTATGACCTCTCAACAATATTCTTCTTGGTGACATGTGGATCAAAGTTTTCATCTTGACTGTGCTTCCCCTATCTCCTAGCTAACCTTCTAAGGTCCTATGTCTTCCCCGTTTCCCCTTTGTCGATAATTCATTTTTATCAATTTTTAACCTTGTCGATTTGACCCTCCGGTATCATAAGGAGAAATTCACTTTCTCTAAGTCCCTTTCTTCCACTTCAACCTTTCAGAGGCCTCCAATTGACCTCCCAAATCATTCCCCATCCTTAATTTTGTCTCTTTGTTCTTCCTTTCTAAGTCACCCCCTGTTATTTCCAGATCCCATTGGGTGACCCTAAATCTCCCCCTTGGATGACCTAGGATCCCCATGGGCAACTTGTCCTGCTAAACTGGGTGACCCACCCTCTTCAAGTCCTTCAATCAATCTTTAGGTCTTGAGATCATCTTCAGCCCCTTCTAACCATTCTTAGCCCCTGAAACCACATGCAAACCCCTATATTTCTAGGTCACCCCTTTTATCTTCTGGATCTCCCTGGGCAGCCTTGAATCTCCCAAGGGGTGACCTAGGATCCCCATGTGCAACCTACCTTGCTAAACTGGGTGACATAATCATGTTTAAACATGGAAGTCTCTCTTCAGTTTGGGCCCAAATTAGCTCTATTTTTCCTCTAGTTTGCATGGCTCTTTGACCCTAACTGAACCTAGTCTATTTGTAACTCCTCCACTTCCAATCACTCTATTCTTATATCTAAGAAAGTTATTCTTATCTCTAAGAAAGCTATTCTTATATCCCTTTCTTCTCATGCTAACTCCATCTCCTCCTTGAATGATAAGCTTTCATGCCCAGTCCACTCTCTAATCAGACTTGTTCACTCCCAAATCAATCATGTTAACTCATCAATTAATTGAGTTAACTCTTCAATCATCTCTACCCATTGTGAGCTATCCCAACCTATAAATACCCCCCTCCTATATGCAATAGAGGAGCAAATTTATTGTTACAAACTTGTGCCCAACTTTGCATTTTGTTCTCCACAGCATGCTTATGCTCTTCGTAGAACTTATGAGCCTTTTTCTTTCTTGGTATAGTTGCCAAGATTTCAAAAGCTTCAATAGTGTTGTTACACTCACAAATTGCTTTCACAAAAACTAAACCATAGTGCTTCATTAGCTTTGATAGCTCAATTCTCCATAGCTTTCAAAGCTCATTCCCATTTTCAATCAATTATTACTTCATCCCTATCGCCGAGAGGAGTTCCCCACTACTACAAAGGAAAGGATGTTGCCACACAAGGACTTCTAAAGATACGTCAGGCTCATGTGCCAAAGAGAATCCAAGTTTTTCATGCTTTCAAAGTTAATTAAATCACAAATTTGCTCTTGGTGAAGTAATCTTTGCATTATTATTTCCTTGATAGTACTTTCTTACATTTGATTAGATTAACATTGCTTAGATTATATTTATTGAAATTTGTAGATCACAATTTAATTTAAGTATTTTCATTTCTAGATTAGATTCAAAATCATCTCAAAAAACACAAAAAACATAGTTTAGATTACATTTGGGAAAATTCATATTAATTGCATTTATATTTCAATTCACAGTTAATTAGATCACTTTATTATTTAGATTTGGAAAAGGAACCAAAAATTGTCTTGCATTCATACAAAGATACAAAAATATTAGGAAACTTAGAAAAACCAAACCTCAATTCATAACAAGGCACAATTCATGTTCAAACAAGGTCAAAACATCGATTCCATCACAAGGTGCATTTTCACATTCAACATTCAATCAAAAGTGAAACAAACCTTTGACCTCAAGTCAAAGTCAACTCATGTTAAATTAGGTGAACACTTAATCAACAAACTGTGTCCCAAGAATTCAATGTGCCTAGGGATTAGAAGAAATTGGATTAGGGCTATTCTCGAAGAGATAGACGAAATCCACCCAAGACCACAACACACAACAAACCATAGAAGAGCAAGAACACACTCTTAGGATCTTTCAATAGAGAGATATCATATGATAACACATTCAAATGAATGAGGATTGGTTACAATGCTCTAGACTCATCAACAAGCAAAACATTCTACCCACTAGACATTGGAACCTGGGAATTCCTGATAGGAGACATAGGATTAGTGACCCTTCAGGTCATATAATTATCTCCACCACAACATTCTTAGAAATAGATCATCAAACATCAATCCATACTAGGCCCCCATAGACCATCCAACCACCCTCCATGAAGTTCTACTTCCTCACCAATAGAACCATCCCCAGGTCTTGCCTCCACTCAACTGACTTTTAGTACAAGAGTGAGAGTGACTTGGAGGTCGCCCATAGCAAGGAGAGGCCCGTTCATGTGTGCCATCAAGACTGACTCATTCACGTTGTTCTTGAGTCTTGTTTTGAATAGCACAGATTAAATCTATTATTAAGTTGTTTTGATAACTTTATTATTAAGTCGAGTAATTTGTCCAAGAAGGTTTGATTGGTTCTATCTACTAAAGTATTATGGTTTATGTGGTTTAATATGAACATGCATGTTTTCTAAGGAAAGTGCAGAGTGGTTGTTGACTTATCTCCAAAAGCCCCAAATTTCTTAATCTACTTGCAAGTCTATGAGCAAGTGGAATTGTCTAAGAATGAGATCGATTGTGCCATCATAGTCACATGGTCAACAAAGGTAAATTTAACTACCTGGTGGTACAGTTCCAGTAGGTTTTGATGATGTGATTAACATTGATGATCTTGGTATTTTTGATAATGTCCCTAAGCGTGCCTTTTTGGAATGGTGTGTCATGAAATGCCTCAAGTGCACTATAGTTGACCTTGCTATGAAGATCCTAAAATCATTAAAGATGAGGAGTTGGTAGAGAAAGATAAGAAGAAGGATGTTGTTGTTAAGTTTTTTATATTGGTTTTACTTTTCAAGACTGATATAGCTTTGCTAGTCTTATTATTATAGTTTATGAATATGTAATTATTTTGGATACTTCTTACAAGTTGGTATCGTGAGGGCTTATTGCCTTGATACTACTTTGTTATAATTTTGGACATAAGATTTTGTATACTTAGCATTGCAACTACTCTTTGATCCATATTTGTAAATATTTTCCAATATAAAGAAAAGACCAAGATAAAAACCTATGAATAGATTTAAAGATGTCCCGGGTAATGTCTAACCATATCCTAAGGTAGATAGATACACAACAATGTGATGATGGAAATGGTAAATGTTTTGGGTTTTTCCAATGCTTTGTTGTTTTTTATTTTAGGTCTAGTGATGCATGCAACTATATAAATGTAATTAGTAAGGTGCAAGATTCCTACATGGCTCTTCCCTAAATGAATTTGTTTGCTAATGTAATTTGTTCTTGTGTTTACGTGGGAAACAGGGCAAACAATATCTAAATTATTTAAATAATATGTCAATCAAGTATAATATAGCTTAGAATGCAAACTAGTATTCAACTATGCTAGTATGCCAGCCAAAACATGCTTTCCAATGATTAATACACTAAACATATACTTCAAAGGAAAAATAATAAAATACTATATTATTTTTATTAAATGGTAAAATAGGCTTTAAAAGGATTTGAAACCTTTTACAAATAGAAGGGCAACAACCAATAAAATATCCAAATAACAACACAACTAGAGCCAAGCTATCTAGAGCTACCACCAAACCAACAAGACACATCCAAAAGCAAAACAAGGAATAATATTCCAATGGCACAACACACCAATAACATCATAAAATAAGGAGATCAACAACCTACACTATGCATGACCCTAACCTAGCAATCTACATGACCTTAACCTAGGTGTGGGATTTAGAAACAAATTTAGGAAGAGCTCTCCTCCTTTGAATGATAATCCAAAACACACAATTGTCCAAATCCTTAGATCAAGGTGATAGAGGAGGGAAATCCACCTTCGTCGCCCCAACTAGGAGCCCTGCATGAGGAGAGGGCAAATGCCCAACTTGAGAAGCTGACTACTAAATCATAGTAGTAGGCTAAGTAGGTTCAAGACCCCTAGAAACATCCTCCACAAGGGGACAAAATCCAATGAAGGAGCATCAGGAACTAGAGCTAGGGAAGATCCCTCGATAGGTACGACAGACCTAAAAGGACCCACACCATCAAAAGAAGTAGTTAGAGGCACAATAGGATCAAGATCCTCCGACAAAGAGTCATCATCATCATAATCAACAGTGAAGTGGTTGGGAAGATCATTTTTCCATCACAAGGTTGAGCTTGAAACCCGATGATGATGTTAATCAAAAGCCAAACATCCCATAGCAAAGCACCACTAACATCAGAAAGGGGAGACCTCATAATCAAGAAGCTAAACCCATGACTGATCTACCACCTACAGGATAACATCTACTAGGAGGGGCTTGGACATATCAATGTCTGTCAAGATGCAAGCAAAGGTAGTGTAGGTGAAAATTGTAGCAGTTGAATCCACCTTTAGGGAAAACCCCAAAGAATTTCCAATAGCCTCATAACATGAATCACACTAAAAAATAGATTGGGAGGTTTAGTAGATGGATCCACAGTGGCATGACATTGAGAGATTTAGTGAGAGGGTTGAAGGAGGAAAACTAGGGATTGATCAAAGGGAATTTTGGCCCCATAACCACAACCAAACATCCATCAATGTATCCTTCTCAAAGGCCAAATTGAAAACCATAATGAAGAAGCCGTTAACACAAGGGTAAATCTCAATTTTACCCTTAGTAAGAGGATGCCAATTTTTATAAATCCATTTATGTAAATCAAGAAGCCATGGCCATAGTTTGTTAAACCTATAAATCAAACCCTTTTAAAAAAAGTCTCATTATTGATCACATCCGATCTCAAAACAACCACATGGGAAGACTAGGCATGTAACATCCCACCCTCTTAACACTCGAGTAAACTTAAGAATTTACAATAAAGTAAATAAACTTGGTAAACATAAGAGAGATTTTTTTTATTAAATTTCATTTGCATAAACATAAGAAATAAAGTACAACTTTCTAGATAATTTCAACTTGAAAACACAACATAATCAAAGCTAGATACACAGTGAAATCCTTTCACTTATCATTTACAAAACATAAACTGCACTTGGCATAAAGAATAGTTTTACCTCATAATTTTGACTGTCATAAGTCATAACATGGAGAACACTGAATCTAGAAATTTGATAACTATCTTCACGAGCCTTGGTGAGTCTTCTACTTCAGAGGGAGAGCATCATTCAAGTGCTTTACCTCCAACCACAGACCAGGGGTCCCCCGCACACCTTCCTTCCTGGAAGTGGCCCTACCCTTCATGAAGGGTATAGATATAAGGAACCAACAAGTGTTTGACATCTAAGTCCTAGTGTTGTGTCTCTCATAACTTCAATTGACTATACAACTCTAGACCCCTTCTAGCTAAGTATGATCATATTGATTGGTCATGCCATCTAGGCACACACCTATGACTTGACTTAAGGACTATCTCACCCTACAGTTTGAATTTCATCATTTAGTAACTCTAGACTCAAACTTGTCTGTATTAAGAATTCATTCTAGTTAATCTGACTTAGAACTAATCCTTCACCTAGGATTTACATGCAATATATATATATATATATATATATATATATATATATATATATATATATATATATATATATAATATGGTAATTCAAACCTTTTAGAGATTCCCTCTTTGCATACTTGCAACTTCTAGGGTCTATGACCTTCTGTCACTCTTATCTTTGTCTCAAATATCAAGCATCTTTAATGTGTTTAAACAAGTTTTGACTCTACCTTAGAATAACTTAAATTTGATAAAGTACCACTAAGACTCTTCCTGTCTTGCTCTAAAGTTATCTTGACCTTTCACTGTCGACCAATATGGTTATCTCGACCTTTCACTATCGACCAAATGGTTTTCTCGACCTTTCACTGTCGAACAAAACATAAATGACAATGTCATATCCAACATAGGAGTTATAAGTTTTCTAAACCCTTTAGGTTATGATTCTAGGGTTTAACTTTTCTAACCCAGTGCATGGAAATATCAATACTCTTGTGTTCCAAATATAATAACATATATAATATAGTGTGGAAACAAATACCACTAGTCTTCCCTAGACTTCTTGGCTTTGTTAAACCCACATTCACAAAACATGAATAATTCTAGTATACTAGATATATCCTCATTCATATAATTTCTTGATATATACTATCATTTTTTAGAACTACTCTTTTGACCAAGTTCAATCTATCAATCCTAATCGGTTAGAATTACAAAAGATAATAAAATACTCTTGACCTCTTGGTCTAATTAAATCTACTGACCTCCCTTGCATATATTCCACATAAACCTTATCTATTCAGAGAAATAGTGATTATACACTTCAAAAGGAAAGAATAAATCCATGGATTAATCATAGCCTTCATCATAGCTTTATGGTTCAATTTCCATTTTCATAGGTTCTCTTTTCTTACTTAGAATCCAAGTATTAGTAATATAATAATACGTTATGAGTGTAGTACCCTCTAGCCTTCTTTAGACCACTCAAGCACTATAAGAATCCTCGTTACTCATAATACGTAGAATACGAGTACACTAAGAGTAATATAAACACTCTTGACTTATTCAAACTCTCCCTTAAATAAGATTGAGTCTACCATAAGATAAATTCAACCGTTAGGCTTCCTTGAGATCACTGACTCCCAATAAAGAAAGGGTTTTATTTGAAGAAAGAATGATAATTCTTTTCGTTGCTATACAAGTCTATGTGAAACTATAACCTTCTGTGATATTGAGGACAACAGTTATCTTTAGATATCTCAAAATTAATGAATAACCAATCACAAAATCTTATGATTATAGTTAATAATACTATACATATAAGTCTTTAAGAAAGAGAGATAACTATCTCGATCAACTTATTCATTTTGATTCAAATCTTTATAAACAGTGAATTCAAAAGATTCAGTCTCTAATTCATGGATATAAATACATATATCATTCAGCTGAGTTAGTTAATTTGAAGATCCAAAACAAGGTTCACTTAGCCTTTCGGCCACCTTTAAGTTTGGAATAGAAAATTCTAACAACCTACAATTATTTGGTTTTCTTTTCTATCATCCTTCAATGACATAGAAACATTCAAAATGGTTGTGAGTTTATGCAGAGGTAAACAAGATTCAAATATATTTCATCATAATAAGGGTAATTATACTCTACTATTGAATACTTATAGCCAAGATATAACCCTATCCTAGTTTTGAACTCACAAGTCTAATGCTATATAACTGTTGCTTTGAATTAAAATAAGGGATATACTATATCCAACCATTCTAAGCTTTCTTATCTGTAGAAAATCTAATCTTTTTGTTTGCAGATGAAGAAACTTCCATGCAAGTTAATAATGAATAGACTTTTTGCAAGAATTAATAAAATATACATTTGATAGTAAGTCCTCCTACCTTAAACGTTGTCTCTCTCCGCTTAATGAAAAAGAAGCTCACGGTTTGCACTTACAAACAATGCACACTGAGTATGGCTCCTTGCGTAGGATATCATAGTCCAATCATTGAGAATGCCCCATAAACACAAAAATTTGTGTCTTTAAATCTATAATCATGAGGAACCAAGCTCCTTTCTCCTTTGCCTATGCTCACTAAGAATCGTTCACTCCACCGCTGTGTTTTTAACTTCCAAGGATAATAACCCCACACTCCAAGAGAATGCTTCAAATGGATGAATTCATAGTCACTCCGGTGTACGCTATCTGCATCTCTTTTCATAGTCTTATCTTTTTTTTTAAATGGCAAAGCCTTCTCGGCAGTTCAGTATGGCATACCCAAGTATATCTCATTGTGTTCTCTTTAAAATAGATTTGAGTTGGTGTTGGAGCTAATCATTTGTATTTTTTTTAATCTCATATACAAGAGTAAATCATAGTTTTGTAGCATGGACAATCTATCATGGCACTATTGTGATAGCTCCACCAAACATCCTCATCTTCATCCCTTTGCCCCTCCACATTGCTTTGAACAGCTCATTATATATCACCAAACATGCAACAACACCTTTCACTAATAATATCACAATGCCATAGGATTTCAAGCACAGATGGCAGTGGGCGTAGATTTTGGTAGTTTTATGAGATGTTCAAGCTAGAATCTTTGAAGACACACATTACAGAGTTTATCTCCACTCTGCTCTTCGTCTATGTAGGCGTGAAATCATCAATGGCTTACCATTTTTTTGCTCTTGTTACCTCCCGATATCTGCCAGCATCCTCGTGCTCAAGACTGCACCCACCTCTTACTATTCTCCATTTTTGAGCACTCACAGTGAATCCTGCTCCATCATCTCCATGACTTGGCCTCCATAAGGCTTATTCATCCTTTCTGTGCGATAAAATAGGCAAAAACTTTGCCTTTCCACATGCTTCGAAAGCATGCATGCATTAAGGAGTAGCTGGTCTCAATGATCACTCTCTTTCAAAACCGTTTTCTCTTTTAATTCCCACAAAGGCCTCTATAATAAAGGAGGTAATGGTCTTATTAAAGTTTTGACCACTACACCATCTCACAAGGCCTTGGAAAACAACTTTGCCTAAAATCATGTTTCACTCGCATGCAAGAGTAGTGGAGTAGTTGGTATTAATGACCATACTCATACTCCCACTTAACTCCTTATTGGTCATGGGAATAGAAGTTGAGTACTCTCTTAAATGCATAAAGATGTTTACAATAATGTTATCATACCACGATGTATATAAGCTTTTTAACATCATGGTATAAATACAAACTTATAGATAGTATCTAAATAGATATAAAATAACATAGTGTAGGTATGAACAACATACACTTACGATGTTCCAAACACTTGGTAAGATTATGACAATGGGGTTGAGGTATTCTCCCCCTCTCGACCTTGCATAAACACTTAAAATAAATAGGTTATCCTAATGGAATTCATACCGGAATTACCAATAAAGAAATAGTTTAATTCTTTAATAATATTATCTCTTGAATATAAACTATAGTCATGAAACAAGGACTAATGACTATCGACCATTTCTGTGTTGATGGTCAAACTATCCGACTTGGTTTACGACAAAACATAAACTTATTTGGTCTTTTGACAAATTAATGACTGTTGAATCAACACCAAACTCAAACTGGTTGGGGGTCGAGCACAACTTACCAACTTGGCAATGATTCACTAATTGTGCAAGCACAAGACTAAGATGGCAATAAACTATTCTTTTCCTTATATCTATTTCCTTCTCTCCGATGATGCTCTCCCTCCCTTTCGCAAAGGGGCAGAAACCTGTTTCCTGAGTGCAACTTGCAATCACCAACTTGAAATTAGTGTATCAATAATTATTTCACAATCCTTAGGAAATCATAACATCTTGACAACTTATAATCACATGTCCATTATAGCCAAATAAACATAACTCATGAAAACATTGATTTTTTCCAGACATTTTTACTAAACATCAAATCATTGAATTACGCATAATCATCTACTAATTACTCCAAAAGTAAAAAGTAAAACATAGTCAAAGTTAGGGAATTAACAGGGCACATGGGAAAGGCACAATCTTATTGTAATATTTAAATTTGTGTCCAATGAAAGATTGAACAATGTAATCTAACTAGAAGCAAATTTATCCAATTACATGAGAATCTAACTGGCCTCAATGAGAGATATTATATTGCTATCTAGTCAGGAAGAACAAAACAAATCTAGCTAGATTCTACTTTGCTCTAAACTTAGAAATTTACAAATTTCGACAAGAAAAAATAGCAAGACACAACAGTAAAATTGTGATTTATGGGAATCTAGAATAAAAGATTACAAAAATAAATGCAGAACAAAGAACGAAAGATTTAGAACCTGGCACCAAGAGGAGAGAGTCTTGGCCTCAGATGCCGACGCATCGTGGGGATGTATGTGCATTGTGTTGTCATCTCTATGACAACAAAACACCAAGAATATGTACTGTGAAGTTAAATCTAGGTTTGCTATCTCATCTAGCCTACACATAGAACTAGAATGAGCACCTAGTATTATAATAGAGCACCAAATCGATAAATAAATATATTTAATCAACTAATAATAAAGGAAATGAATGATAAAGAAGGAAAAGAGGTAAAAATCAACAAACTCTCATGTGTTTGAGTCTTTTCCAAAACCTTCAATAATGTCGACCAAGAAAAATGGTTGGGAATGCTTGGGAACTTGCCTTCAAGTCAAACCCCTATTTCGGTCTTTCCACCTCCATAGGTAGCCACTATAGAAAATAAAAAATAAGAGTGTGCGCTCCTATTTCCTAAGTGCATCTAAGAAATAAAAATACTGATAGAAAATAAATAAAACTAAGAGTACTGACCCTAGTCCATGGGGAAGAATACCCTAGTGTGCATAGGAAAAATAGGGTGGTAGTCTACACCACAAGTTTGTCAAAATGTAAAACAAATAGTATATAACAAAAACCAAGAATAACACTATTTCCTCTCAATGAAACAATGTTACAAGATCTTTGAAAGAATGGAGGAGGCTACAAGCTCCTTGAGGACCAAAAGTTGCAAGTAAATGGCTCCAAACCCTTGTAAGAGAGCCTCCATAATGAGTAAGCTTCACATATAACTCCACGAAGCTGAAGAGGGAGGTGCTGCAATATAGATGAGCACCCAAATCACCAGGTTTCTATCATGAGAGCCAAGAGGACCAATTTCCAACAATTTGTTATATTTTTTCTAAAAGAATGTTAGAGAGAGAGCAAGCAAGTGGAAGAAACTTAGTTTTTCTCAATCTTGCCTTTTTGCATGAGGAAGGAGAATCTGGAAGGGTTGGGTAGGCTACAAGGGCCATTTCACTACTGCATGAGCGTTACCACTGATAGAATCCAGTGAGAAGGTGAGAGAATCAATGTTTAAATTTTTGAAATATTCAAGATGCCAACACGTTGTAGGGACATCAGTGCATAACACTTCCATCCTAAGAATATTCTTCAAAATCACACATGTTCTCAAAAAGTTGACTTAAATGAACATGTGATATGATTTTTGGTAAACCTTGGTGAGGGGTAAGATAGGCCAAGGTTAAGGTTGAGTGGCCCTAGAAACATGTTAAGGGCGTGGACACCAAAGCAAGTAAAAACATAATGTGAAATTGTGAGGGTACACAATTTTCTACATTACATTTTGCCCCCACTTTAGCAGGCTGATGATAGTAAGTGATAAGCTACGCTAAAGTATAGAAATGAAATGCTAAAAATAAATAAGCATGCAAAGGATACCCAAAAGGATATTGTAGAGGCCATAAAAATTTTCCAAGTGAAAGAATGATTCCCCTAGACTAGGATTCTACAAACCCATAGTGTTAGGCACCGCAAGCTTGTAAAATCACTTCGTTAGGAGTCAAATAATCTTGCAAAATCAATAATATGTTAGTTCAAAAATTAGAGCTAAGATGACGAAATTCTAGAATGTTAAGAAAATTGACATGAGAAGAAAATAAGGCAAAATGAAAATAAGGGTGGACGTATGCCCCCGTGTTTGTGCCTACTAGTACAAAGGGCAAAAATAGGGAGAAAAATCTACCTCGTTGAAAATTTTCATAAAGAGTGATGAATATGCCCTTCGTAGGGTTATTTAATGGAAGAACACCAAAGTGAAGAGTATATGGAAAGAAAGAGGGTAGAACCAAGATCCCAACACAATAAATAGTGCAAAAATCAGAATTCGTAGGCCTAAGTTATGAAGGTTTTTATGAAAAAGTTCTATAGAATTTTTTCTATAAATAGTAAAAAATCACTTTTTACTATTCATTTTAATTTACCATTTTAGTAATTTCTGAGCACCCGAGTGGTTTAGGGAGTGAAGATGACATGCAGATAAGCTTACTGACCACCATGATTCGATGCCCTAAGGGAGCGCATTGAGTAGGAAGCTAGCTTGTGTGAGGTAGGAAAAACTTTTGAATTTAATGCCCTTTTTTCCTCTTTTTTCATGTTGAATGGGGCCCATGCAAAGTATTGGCGTCCCATTTGGGCCCTAGAGTTTGATGGGTGTGCTGACATCCAACTGGTATGTTGGCTTCCTTTGGACGTGCTAGCATCCTTGTCGAAAAGACGCACTAGTGTCTAGGGGTGCTGGAATCCATAAGACTTAGAGAAAAAATTTACATTTTTGAGTTTAGATTTGAATAAATTTTGAAGTGGAATGGATAAAAAATTATTTTTGTGATTGCAGTACCCTCTAACTATGTAAGAGCACACTGGCGGTGTGATCTTCACATTGTTGAGAGATCAACAGAGTTCTCTTACACTAGATGAGGTCACACTTCTACGCACGGTTGGAGTGTTCTCGGTTTATATGATGCTAGAGATGTGGTTCCATGATCGCATGCTTATGGCATTGATGGAGAGATGGGATGCAGACACCTTTGTCTTCCATCTACAGGAGAGATGATTGTTATACTGGAGGATGTGTATTGGATTACACAACTATCAATTAGAGGGTGCATCATTTCTATTGTAGAGCATATATTGATGACATACATTCAGGAGGGACAGAGGTATGCCCTCGGTCACATTATCCTTGGGGAAACCTTAGGGAACATTCACCTGTGATGGCTAGAGTAGGGAGGATATGAGATCCCACTAGTTCGTCAAATACTTATTGATACCATCGCCCTATGTATTGCACTAGACATATGAGATGTGTAGATGCATGGCGGCCTCGTCCATACCATCAAGGTGATGGAGGAGCACTAGAAAATATTTGTGTGGGGTTACAACATGATCTCTCACTTGTACCAGGATCTAGGCAGGTATGTCCATTATGAGAGCCAGAGCCTGATGAACTACACATGACTCTAGGTGTGGGCCTTTGAGCACATTAGGTGCACTCGCCCAATGAGGGTACCCACAATGATCAATGGGGTAGTGCCATAGGCCCATGCCTATGGACTTAGGAGGCCATGGTAGTTTGGTGATTTACTATTCTGGAGACAAACATTTGACCGTCTACAGATCACATACATTATCTAGCAGCAGTACAGAGGGATGCATACCCAAGCAGGATAGAGGTGATAGTTAGCAAGGATGCATAGGGACCAACTATTAGTCGATCACCTCAATCGCATCACAGTGCTTTTTTAATATGGTCATGTGATGTGATAGTTTGGGTAGGTGCAAGGTATTCCTACAGACATGTCTAGGTATGTGTGCTAACATCGCAACGTTGTGAGGCCAAGGGACTAGCCCTATCCTACCATCACAGATGTAGAGCTCAACGATCTAAATAGTGATGAGTGGGATGTAACACCCTTTTCTAATGATGAAAAAAATGGGTGTGACCCCATCATATGCAGCGTGGTGGGCCACATCTCAACTAGCAATTGTCTTCCCTCCTGATGCTCCAGCTAGAGACCCACAACTATTGATAGAGCAGGGTCTAGAGAAGGGGGAGGAGAGGAGATAGAGAGTGAGGAGGAGGATGATGATGATGACAATGAGGAGCCCCACCATCACAAACTGGGGAGGTGACATTAGAGGGATGAGAGCGACGTCACTGAAGAGGAGAGGCCTAGAGCCCAATCTTAAGTGGCACCCACATCATTGTCAACCAATAGAGCAACCAATTAGAGGGAGTGAGGGGAGTTGAGTAGTGCAACTACGATGAGATCCGCTTCAATACCAGTGATAAGGAGAGCATCAATAATTGTTAGCGCACATAGCATGACACCAGTGAGGTGTGCAACTCTTATAGATCCTGACTAGCAGGTCAACGATCCAAGTGAGAATGTGTTTTTTGTATTAATTTTTCATTTGACTAGAACACTAGATGTAACATCACCATTAAATATCTATATTAGAATAATGCATTAATGCCATATCAATGATCATTCTAACTTCTATAATTCCATTTGACATTTTGTCCACACATGATTAACAGAAAATGATAATCAATTAACATAAAGTTAAGCTATTCTTAATGTCCATAAGATCATCATAGGTTAAAAATGATGAGCCTATGTTTTGTTCTATTTCTCTTGCTTTATTTCATGCTTTTCAAAGACATTCCCAAACTTCTACATATATTGTCTATGCCTATAATCATCCTTAAGACGTTGGAAGCATTAAGATTGGTATATGATATGTTGGTAAATGACTATGTATGAATTGATGATTGCTCATAAAATATGATAGTGCTTTTTGTTACTTTTAGTAGTTTGTAATGTATAAATATCATGTGATGAACTAACCCCTATGTACAACAAGTATGTGGCTACATTTCATGAAGCTCACCTGTCAGCCCGCAACAAAGGAGGCATTCTCATCCATAGCAGACATTATAGTTACCCGCAGCCAAAGGGAAAGGACTCCGAGTTGAGTGAGCATGAAGTTAATCATAACTCTCCACTCCTCGACGGTTTCCTTCGACACTTGACACAATCGTGAATAATGAAGGAAGCTCAGGTCGTGGTCCATGTTCTATTTCTAGTTATGACTATTTTCATAATGACTAGAAGAGTCATAGTGGGACTTTACTGTCTGCATGTTATCTTTATGGTAGTCAGTTTCCTACTCCTAGTCTGATTAATAATAATGTCTTCTCCCTATTTTGTGGGAGAATGGGCGAGTATGATATTAATTGCTCAAAAGTTCTATTCAATCAGGAAATGTAGATCTTGTAGATATATATGTTAGATTTTGTATATGACAGGAGAGGTTAGACAGAGATTGTATTATCAAAGTTATTTTGTATTTCTCAACATTCAATAAAGAACATAGTTTTCAATTCAGTCAATGATTCAGTTGATACAATAGTGATCTAGTTTAGATTTTGTGGAGTTTATACTCACTCAAGCAAGGGCCACTTGAGGTAACTGTATCTCTCTTATAAGTTCATGTGATTAGTTCATGTTACTAGTTTATGTTTGTGTGATTAATTCGTGTCGTGATGAGTTTAAGTTATGTGGATTAGTTAGATATTGATAATTTATATTGTTGGGTTAAGGTGATCACTGACTTAGTTATTAATTGTTCCCCTATTTTAATTCACATAGATTGTTTTTATTTACAACCAATTGAATAACATTGGTTATTTCTCATCAACATCACTTACTCATGGTACTTGTCAATTATTGTAAAGTAAAGTTTGTTTTCCTTTCCATGATTATTTCTATGCACAACTTCTAGATTACAATTCAGGAATCCTTGATTATACACATAGTACGGGCACCATCCAAGAAGAATACGATTCCCTGGTTTGACAATTTAAATGTAACACATTATAGCCAGTAGGTTGTGATCAGCATGTCAGGTAGCACTCATCTAAACATGCCTTTTTACTTCCTTTTTCCTATCTTTCCATGTTGCTTGTCCTAGTAATTGCACTATAGGAACCGTGAAGTCTTGTTTTAATTATGCTAATAAGAGATGAAATGCCAAAGATTATTGTTATGATGAAAAGACTTATGTTGCAATGAAACAGATGAAATTGTGCAGAATTATCTCTTTTTGGTTTCATAGGTATCCATTGCGCAGGTGAGAGGCAGTTTTGAGGAACTCCAGAGGTAATCCTAATTATCTCCAGAGTTGAGCATAAAGGACACCTCATTATACTTCAACGTTTTCTAGCTTGTTGGAGGATCTCTAGAGTGATGTAGTAGAGCAGAGAGGATGATGATCTCTGGAGCTATGTCTCGGTAGGTTTTTGAAGCATCTTCGGAGCTACTAGAAACAACATGGAGTCTTCAGAGCTACACAGAGTCACTAACATCGTTGATTACCAGGATCTCTGGGGTGTCTATAGAGCTACGAAGTCTGCTTATTTAGGCTTGAGTGTCCCAGCAGATGACTCCAGTTGTCCACGGGGACATGATACACTTTCACCTATTTTTGCATGAGATTAGAGGATTTCTTTTGATTTGGTATTTTAGGAAATCAAGTTCCTTTTTATCAGGGCCTTGTAGCATATTATTGTTATAAGTTAAACTCTAGATTTAGTGGTACCTTCAATATCACTAAAGTCCTTTTTCAGACTTTGCATGATTATACTCTAGATGGACAGTTGCATGTTTTAGTTTTATGAATAAGAGATTGTTTATATCTCAAGTTGAACTGTCAGGTAAAGTAGTTAACTCCAGTAATATTATGTCACTCAGACTGATATATATTTGGATGTGAACAACAGAATAATCAATTAGGATTTTGTAGCAGTTGTTTATGTAATTTTATTTCAGAGCAGAAACATATACTTTTGAATATATTATACTTTGACAGACTGGATTAAAGGAAGCCGTGTTGTTATACTTTTGTTTTGAGTTTCTTGTTTAGCCTTCAGTTCTGAAGGTGTGGAGCAAGGGCCCACTCCCACCAACAGATAGGAGGCTAGTATCTTTGCTTTATTAGTTTATTACAGTTTTTATTAAGTATAGTTTTCCTATTTTCATAAGATAGATTAATTATTGTTAAAGCAGTCTTGTTTCCATTTAATGCATATTTTAACTTTTGTGTAAATTAGATAGATTATTTCAACAATTTATTGTTTTAGTCTTTAGATCAGGTTTTCCTTTCAAGCAGATAATTAGCAGCATTGATTTGATTAATTAGGACAGTTCAATTTAGTAGATTAGTTAAGGATTGTTGATTATTAGGTTCCTTATTGCAAATAGCTAAGGATACAGCCCTGGATTTGACACATAAAATATGATTAAATGCCAAGGTACAATGGCCCTTGTCATTTTTGGCACCTTTGCCAGGGATATGTGTTAATAAGTAAACCCTAGTTAACAGTCCCTTTTTAGATTAAATATGTATGGTTAGACCTAGGTATTCAAAAGGTAAATACATTAAACAAACACCCCAGCAACAAACTACAGGTGAAAGCAATAGGGTGAGACAAGATCTTGTTGAAAAGGAAGAAGCACATTTAGAACCTACCTTAGAAATTGCACCACAATTAGATATTCCCACAAGTGCTAAGAACCTTTCACTCTCTGAGTATATTCAAGAACTGTGGGAGAAACACTAGGCAGATCTGTTAATAGGATCCATTTTGCCAGAAACTCACACTGAATCTTGGGAAGGAGAACCATTAGACATGGGGGATAATCATGATAACCTAGCAGATCCTCTACAGGAGACTGCAAGAACCTTTTCATACCTCATTGTTCTTGCTCTTGGAGATAATGCCCTTATTAAGAACATCTCACCTTCAAACCTACCAACATTCAGGGGTCTTACTTATGAGGATCTAGATCATTTTCTTTTTGAGTTTAAGGTCTTATGCTAGACATATGACTATGGATCTGATAAACAAAAACTCAAACTTTTCCCATCTACCCTGAAAGATTCTGCCATGAGGTGGTTCATAGGTTTATCCCCGTATTCCATCCACTCATGGGATCAAATGGAAACTGAGTTCCTGGACAAGTACTAGGACTATTTTAGAATCAGTGATAGGAAGGAAGAGCTATTTAGAACTAAACAAAAGGAGGATGAAAGTTTAGAGGACTATCTAGATAGATTCAACTTAGCCCTAAGGAGATATGGCAACCCTATAGCTCATAGCTTAGCCAAAACATTATTTTATAAAAGGGTTGGACAAATAGTCAAAGCAAGCACTGGATCTAATGGGGAGAGGGAATATCAACAAAATGGACATGCCTGCTATAGAGGAAATCTACAGGAACTACTCTAAAACACAAGATAGAGTAAAAACACCAAGGTATCTAAAAGGAAAGAACGATATAGGACAATTAATGGAGGAGTTTGCAAATCTAAAAACGGATATCTTAGTTCACTTGAATACCACATTAGATGGGATTCAGGCAAAAACTAGAACAACTGAATAGAACAAAATAATTGAACCCCTTTCAATAAATTGTCCTAGATGTAGGAACAAACACCTTTTGAGAGAGTGCCCACTGGATAAATCTAAGATCTACCAAATTTGTGACAAAGAACACTCTACAAATCACTGTGATCAATACCCAACCCTAAAATAGCTGACTAAAAAGAATTCCATAATAGAAGAGGAGTTGAAGTATGTAGGGCAAAAACAAATTGGCCATTTCCCATACAACCAGTACCCAAATTAGGATTCTTGTAGGGGACCTTCAAACTGGGGAAATAATCAATGGAATCCAACATGGCAAGGACCTCAAAACATTCCTCCATTGGTACCACAAGACTAGTCAAGCCAGTAGTGACAAAACCAACCTTGGGGAAACCAACAGTGACTGCAACAATTTCCATCACAATATGGACCACAAAACACGCAGCCTCAGTGGGGTCCTCGATAGAGTTACAATCAATAATACCAAGGATAACCTATACATTTCCAACCTCAACAATAAGCACTCCTAACTGGACCCCCAAACACACAGGGACAATCTCAACATGAGCCAATTAGTCAACCACCCTTACCAACTCAACCTATAGAAAACCCATGAAATAAATAGGGAGCAATTGTTTACATGATAGAGCAAGAAAACATAGCTGGTGTAAACTCTATTTACCTAAACACCCTCCAGCTACGTTATGGGAAACCACTACCAAGACCATCTTCTCCACTTATAGTTGAAGTAACAGATGATATGGAACCTGAAAATCCATCCACTCAACCGCAGGAAGAGAATACTATAAAAAAATTGCCACAAAAACAACCCTTGGGTAACTCTGGAGTTCCTCCTAAAGGAACAGCTCTGAAGATTGAAAAGTAGGCACCATACCCAAAATGGCTCAAACAACATGTCCCTTAGAAAATAGTCCTACAAAAACAAGTCCAACCTACCATTGAAAAATTAGGTAGCTAAACATTGAAATTCCACTCCTCCAAGCAATCATGGATGTTCCTAAACTGAATCGATTTATCAAGCAACATTGTGTTAAGACCCAAGGTAGGAAGAAAAACTTTCCTACCACCATTCAGGGGGAAGGAAAAGTAGTAGATCTTCTAGTGGGGGAAATGCTCCTCCCGAAATATGGGGATCTCAGGAACCCTGTCATAACTATGCACATTTCAAGAGTAGAAATATCCAATATTTTGGTTGACCTAGGAGCATCAATAAACGTAATGACAGTTCACACCCTAGATAAATTGTCCCTTATAGGTGTACAGGCCACATCCACAATTCTACAATTGGTTGATCAATCAGTATCCATTCTGAAAGGAGTGTTGACTAATGTCTGAGTTATTTTGAAATCATGGGACTTCCCAGTGGACTTTATGATATTGGAGGAGCCTAGAAGTCAAAGGAATGCTTATCCTCTTATTTTAGGGAGGCCATGGCTAGATACTGCAGCAACATCCATTGATTGTAGAATTGGAGACACGGTCATTTCAAATGGTTTGGACATGAAGAAAATCTCCTTGTACCCTCCACCAGAACCATCTATACATTATTCAAGGAAAGTGTGGGTAGATGAGCCTATTCAACATGGAAAATAGTGCTCTGTAGCTATGGTTACCATTAAAGAACACTTAGGTGAGTTGGAAGAAGAAATAGACTATGACACACCTAAAGATATAACTCACATTCTTATTGGAAAAGAAACAATGGACTTAGCCTAAGACTTAAGGAAAGAATTTCTGACTGTTGTCCATTGTACCCTTGCTAATATCATTCCTTGTGGGGAAACTTTCTACAAAGACCTAGCATCTTTTCATATGTTGCTTTCACATTATTGCCCTCTTAACACTATGACTCTAGAACATGGGTTAGGAACATCTATGGAATATATTACAAAATAGGTCATGATCTTACCTGGGAAAACATTGAACATCAACACTCAACTAACAGAACAACATGAAGGAGCACTTGATCTTCTCATCTCACATTCAACAACTTTTGCTTGGTAATATCAAGATATGAAGGGCATCCCTCTTGAGATCTATACCCATCACATATACATGGATGATGTCAAACCTATTAGAAAACTCTAGAGAATATTAAACCTTGCACTCAAAGAAATTGTTAAAACTAAGATAGAGAAATTGCTACAGGCATGATTCGTCTATCCTATCTCTGACAGCTAGTGGGTTTCACCCTTGGTTATAGTGCCTAAGAAGAATGGGAAATGGAGAGTATGCATTGATTATAGAGAGCTAAACAAAGCTACAAAGAAAGATTATTTTCCCTTACCATTCATTGATCAATTGTTAGATAACCTAGTAGGGAAAAAGTACTTTTCATTCCTAGATGGGTTTAGTGGGTACAACCAGATTCAAGTAGCACCAGAAGACTAGGATAAAACCACCTTCACATGTTCATGGGGAACCTTTGCATATAGAGTCCTTCCCTTTGGCCTATGTAATGCTCTAACTACCTTTCAGAGGGTTGTTTTAGCCATTTTTGTTGAATTAGCCAATGACTATATGGAGGTCTATATGGATGACTTTACTTTGTATGGGGACACCTTTGAAGAAGCCCTTAAGAACCTAGATAAAATGATGCAATTTTGTGAGAAAAACTAGTTGTCCTTCAACAAGATAGTTGCACCTATGTTTTCCCTACTAACTAAGGATACTGAATTTTAGTGAACAAAAGACTATCAAACAACATTTGAAACCATTAAAGAAAAATTTACAATCACACTTGTTCTGAGGGGACCTAATTGGAATCTCCCCTTAAATCACATCCAAACATATGCTTTAAATGAGTCAATAGGGGTAGTCTTAGGAAAGAAAGAGGAAGGGGAAGGTATACATGTAATCACTACATAAGTAAGATCCTTACCCCTGCTGAAAAAAACTACACAACTGAAAAGGAATTCTTGGCAGTCATCTATGCTATTAACAAATTTAGACATTATATCACATGATATAAAATATTTGTGCAAACTGATCATGCAACCATTAAATGCTTAATGAACAAACCTGTAGTAGGTGCAAGGATAATCAGATGGCTGTTACTATTGTAAGAATTTGACATTACTATCATAGATAATCCAAGGAAATTCAATCTGATTGTTGACTTTCTGGCTGTGTATATCCTACAAAAAACCCATATTTCAAATGTCAGAAGAATATCTTAATCATTCAGATTTTAGTGTCATTTTAGGGTTTCTAAGTTTTGTATCAGAAAGACCTTTCACAACATGTCCCCGACATTGTTGTGACTATCATGTTGGTGAGACTCGCAGGCTTTATCCTGATTCATCTCTCTCACCAATATGTCTCCCTTGTATATCGAATACATTTCTTTCATATACAAGCGCGGGCCCAAGCTAAAATTCACAATATTTGATATGTCATTCAAACCCGAGCTTGTATAAACTTGTATATCCATTGGTGATGGGGCCCACGTGGTGTTTCGTGCATTTGTATATTTCCTTTGTATCTCATATACATTTGCCCTTGTATCTTGTATACATACAAGCATTAAACATACAAAAACTTTTCTAGACATCTGGCTTGTATGTACTGTAATGTATGTATCCAAAACATATATACAAGGCCCGAGACATACAAGGATAAAACCAATTTTAACATCACTTTCGGTTCCATCACTTGTATAAGTGCAATGCATATCGCAATGTATGCATATCGAAATGTATGTATATATAAAGCATGATACAACAACAACTTAACTTTATTTCATATTTTTTCGAATCCACAATATGTATATTAGCCTTGTATAACCTGAAACATACAAGATGCAAAACATACAACAATTTCACCACATTTCATAATCTTTCAGTTCCACGCTATGCATATCGCCTTGTATGTACCGAAATGTATGTATATCGCAACATACATACAAAGTGCAAACATACAAAGACTTAACATTAATTTATAATTGTTTCAGTTCTGGGCAATGTATATTGTGTTGTATGTGCCGCATTGTATATTACTGTGTATCAGCATGAGTTTTGCATTGTTTCGCCGAATGTACATTGCATACATATATCACAAAAGCATAGCGAGAAAATATCTTTAGAATGTATCTTTCGTCAGATGCAAAGGGTGACTAGCTGTAACAGTGAAACCAGACTAAAGATACTTTAAGTCCACCGGTGATAGCAAGTTAAGCAATGCATATACAATTTAGTATATTGGCGTATCGGGAGGACATAAAAGGAGCTCACCAATGAGGGAAATCACGCCGAAGTGTTGGAGATAGTCCTCAAAGTCAAATGTGTCCATCGATATAAGATAAGTCTACGGTAAGACTTGGGAAAGTCTTTCCGATATCAGTTGTCTTACCGATAGTGCAGAATATATATGTTTCGGTGTTGTTTGGACCTAGGGAGTGGATTTTTTAAAGCTGATTAAGGATTAATCTATCTGAACTGTGGGATAATGACTTCCACTGAGTGCTCCACATCACTTAATATTTGCCAAAAGCTACATACACCCAAACCCACGGGGACATGTTGTGAAAGGTCTTTCCAATACAAAACTTAGAAACCCTAAAATGACACTAAAATCTGAACGATTAAGATATTCTTCTGACATTTGAAATATGGGTTTTTTGTAGGATATACACAACGAGGATCAAGTTATATAAACACCCACGAAAGGATCTTGAGTAACTGATAAATCATCGATAAGGGAAGTAATTGTTTGAGTAAATACATATGTTTAAGTAAATTTGTTTTAATCATTTGATCAGAAACTAACTTGTGTTTTATTTGGTCTTTTTAGGATAATAAAGAAATCCTCGAAGGAGATTAAGCGGAACTACAGTTAAAGAGCTTTATTTGATCCTGAAATGGTCATCCATTTGGTGATTAAAGACGAGTATTAATTTTCCTGAATTTGTTTATTAAGACAAATATTGTTGTTTGGTTATCAACTGTCACAACCATTGTAATTGGTTTGAAGCTTGTATGCCTCTCTTTATAAGAGATGACCAAGACCAGAACGAGAAGATAGAGGAAAATAGATAGATAGAATAGGATCAGATTACAAAACAGAACAGGGGATACTATAGATTAGATTTGAACAACAATGGTAGTTCATTTTTAATATATTTTATTTTTGGTAGACCATGTGCAAGCATTCTCTGATGAAGTCATGTCTATAAGCATGAAGCAGTGACTGCAAATTTCGGTATCAACTATCTGTTAAATTTATTCAATTATATGACTGTCTCCTTTCAAAGTTTTCTCTGTTATTCAATTTGAGTTATCAAGTATATCCTAAAGTTGTCTATGCATATTTGCTGTTATAGTGTGATAAGATTAATTGGTTTCTGCTTTCAGAATTAAATCCTTTAAATCTGTCACAGTAATTGTGAAGACATTATCATGGATATGTAAGAAGAGTCATATAGTTAGGGTTTATATTTTGTCTCCAGTTTTTGATGAATCTGTTACAATTGCAGTATTATTCTGACAGGTTCCTTCAAAGAGGGATTAAATCCTTTTAGATGAATGCAGGTAATTTAATTTTGTTAATTAGATATATAAGTATGGAATATTAACTACTTCCTTGCAGGGTTGTACAAGTTACATACCTATTCTTTCATGCCAGATAGTTCAAGTTTTTACGAAACAAACAGTCATATATTTCATGATCATACTGACTCTATATTCAATAAGGCACTGGTCTAGTATTTTCATTTTCACTTATACAAATTCACTTCAAATTTACTTAGTTAGATTGCATTATTGTTTTAGCATTACAATTTAGATCATTTAGGATTAACTTGATGTCTTTTCATCTGTTTATAATTTGTGCCATTATCAATAGTTAGATTAATTCTAATCAAAATAGTAATCATCTCTTTATCTGCTTTATTAATTAGAGGTTTACCCGCCTAGGTTTGGTAAACCCTGAAGTGAAGGGGATTTAGCCATATCTACCCCATGTCAGTTAGCCAAAAACGTCAAGAGAGCCTGGCAACCTCTTAGGGTTAACGACCTACGTTTTTGAGACCTAACAGAGTCATTTTTCTATCCATCATTGTATCTTTCATCCTTGTCCAGTCAATCTAAGTAGTGATCAAAATGTAAGTCCATCCTTAATCCATACCAATCAAGTCAAGTCAATCTTGTCAAATTATCCAAGCGCCCTCAGTGATATTGATCCTTGTCTAGTTGTAAACCAACCCAATTAGTTAATCAATCAAATTGTCTTATACAGGATGTAACATTGTCGAAATCAGACCAATACATGTGTCTTACACGACATGCTTCATTTCCTGAAACCAGACACTATCCTTCGTGTTTCTCTAGGGATCTATCATTCCCCGCCATGACAACACGCCTGCCGTGTTGGTCTAGGGATAAATCATTCCCCGCCATGACAACACTATCGTATATCGTTATCAGTATATCGTTGGTTTACAGATGGACAGGGGCAATACCTTGTTTGTTCTTGTATCATTTGTGCATACTTTCTTACTTGCTTGTGTGTGGTATCATTCTATCTTGCATTACGTATCATTCAGCTCTTTCTCCAACCAATTTCTTCAAACCTAACCAAGTTTTCCCTTCTTCATCGTGAGATTGCCCGTCTCACATCCTTCTGCCTTCTTCCCATCCAATCTCCCGAGGGGGCATCCTATCATCATAAACCTATACCAGGGAAAAACTGGGGTATGTATCATTATTAGACTATCTATTCTTTGAAGCAACGCCGTAAACTGCATTGCATCAAAGAGGGGCAAAATGTATATGCCTAAAAATGACACGATTCAGACTAGATAAATATTCTTAATATTTATCCCATTCTAATTCTCCTATCAATAAATAAATAAATAAATTTATTTATTCGATTCACATTCTTCTAAATTAATTAAATATCGAAATATTTAATTATCTCTTCTAAAGTCAAAATTAAATAAAATCCTTTATTTAATTAAATTCTTCCAAACAATTAAATAATTCTTAATTATTTAATTAAATCAAAATCATTCCTCCAAATTTGAATAAATCAAATCAAATTTATTTAAATCCTCTCAATCTCCAAAAATAAAATATAATCAAATATTTTATTTATTCTTCCAAATCATGCACAACCATTAAATAAATTTATTTATTTAATTTGATTTCTAATCTTCTAAATTAAATAATTCCAATTATTTAATTGTTTTCTTCCAATAATATCTTCTCTAAATTTAAATAAATCAAATATTTATTTAAGTTCACTTTTCTTCTAAATTGAGTTATCTCTAAATATAATTCAAGCTTTGTGAACATGCAATTAAATATTCCTAATATTTAATAAAGCAAAATATCTTCTTATTCTCATGCAAATCTATTCTTCTTGTTTTAAATCACTTAACTGATTATTATATTCTTTTAAATGCTTTAACTCATTCTTCTATTCTTGTTAACTACTCTCATGCAAAAGAAAGCAAGACACATGTCTTCTTCTTATTCACGCATGTTCCTTGTCTATTCTATATCGTTGATCTTCTCAAGTCTTCTATACCGTTGGTCTTCATTCTCTCAAGTCTATAAATTGAACCTTATTTCTCCATTACATTCATCCAAGATTTAAGTATTGTTACTCTGCAGGAATTACAGCGCACCTTTGGCACCAATTCCTTCATTGCTTGTGATCACATTCATTACTACGCACTACTACCATCGTTGTGAAGCTCATCTTCATAGTGATATTATCATAGCCATTCTCAATTGACATTCTTGAAGCATAGCAAGGAAGTGCACTCTCTGAGGGCCCTATTTCATACATGCAAGATCGATTGTGATAGACAATCAATGGAAGCCTCGAATTAAGGAGGTTTGCTTTGTTGTTTGTTCATTGTTTACTTTAATCTTCTTAGTTCACTATTTAATTGAGTTTTGGGTATCTTGATATTTGATATTATTGATTATTCATTTGAAATCCAATTTTCCCTTAACACATAGTGTTGTTAGAATGTATGTGTGCTTCTGGATTAGACTGTGTGTAGCTTTTTTAGATCGACATTTCGGATCACACTCCGTGATCCATCATCACTCATTCTCTTCTCTTCATCTTGATGATGGATCACGGAGTGTGATCTGAAATGTTGATCTAAAAAAGCTACACACAGTCTAATCCAGAAGCACACATACATTCTAACATATCATGGACTATGGAAATATCATGTCTTTAAACATAGTTTTGTATTCTACTCAACTCTATCAACCATACAACCCTAGATAACCTCTAGCTAAGTATGATTTCCGATAGGATGAGCAATCCAAATACAGTGAATCGACAATGCATGCAAAAAAAAATGCATTACTTTGGCCAAAATTTTTAATATCAATATCATTCATAATGGACGTAGTCATTGTGTTCACCCACCCCTACTCGATTTGGATATTGTCGTATTCTCACAGTTTATTCACACTAACTATAATCACGTAAATAGATTAATCATCGTGTTCTAGTAATAGTTTAATCTACAAGTCATAATAATAATACCTTTTGACTTAAATAAGTCTATATAACATAACCATTCATTTGGTTTGTAAACGACTCTAGGGTTTACCTATTATCCTTGTTAACATGATACTACAATATAACCATATCATATATCTAGGAGTTCTAGACTCACAAATAACCCTTGATTAACTCAACCAAGGTTAAGAATACTATAGTTTTTAAATAGATAATATCTCCTATACAAAGGAACGTAGAATAACTTTGATAATATTTATAAACAAAACATACGTTGAATATATATATATATATATATATATATCCCTACAAGGTCATTTTCTAGTAGACTTAGCCTACTCCATTGAATTGGATCTCTTCATGAATAATAAAGACAAATAATCTTAAATGGGATTCTCATAATAACCTTATTCCATCTTCCATAGTATCTCTAAGTTACTATCATTTGATATAACACAAAAGTTTACTAACGATTCTTATGAATCTAGTACTCTTGGATAGATAACATTATCCGTTATGCATATATATAACCTATACAAGGCAATATGTTAAATCATTATAACCTTAATACTATACAGTTCAAGTTGAGAGTATGAAAAAAAGGTTCATTCATTCGAGAGCCTAATGTTTGGTTAACTCACAATCATTCCATTGACTTGCTACAAACTTATTCGATAAGAGAGAACTATTTTCAAAGCTAATAACAACTATGACAATCTCATACTAAGAAAGTCATTTTATCCTCATACTAAGATTTGATATGATTATCGGTTTAACAATCAATAAACAAATGGTCGATTAAGAATACCTTAACAGAGTACTCACTTGTATTACCAAGCATCGGCCGTATCACTTTGCATTTGTTGCCTTATCAGTTTTCAAAAAAGATCAGAATGGTTTACTCAAAATGTTATCTGCATATCCCTAAACTGACACTTAATAGTTTACGACTACATACTGAAGCATACAAGAGGTTTTACCTCTTTGGTGTACTCACATAATAACCCAAGACACAAGTATGAACAATTTAGATGATTTCCTCATTGATAATATACACAGAAAACTAAGGAATACCTGGTAATCGATGGGCTCAAATTGACAATATGTGCAAAAAGACACAAAGTTGACTCTTTTGTTGCATATTCCTTGTCTCCTTAGCCACAACTCCTCTTTCCTGTTGTTGTTCGATCCTAACTCTCAAGTTTTTAACTTTGTTAATAAAAATAGCCCCCACGACTCAACTGAGTTGTTCCTCCTTATTAGCTCAGGCACGACTTCCTTATTAGTTGCCCTTCTTCGCACCTTTCATAAAGATACAGTTGCCGACTTCATAAATACATAATAGTCCACAACATTTTTGGTTTTAATAGTCACCACATTTTATGTAAATTTTCCACTTGTCGATGGAAGATAGCCATTTTCTTGGCTCATCGGTTGTGGTGATTATTATCACAGTTCTCTTTGAATGAGGTCGACACATCACTTAAACTTTTTTGATCATTAAAAGATCACTAACAAGTGGTTCGATCCACCACTAAGATTTTTGAAGACTCTTCTTTAATGAAAGCCTTCGACTATTCAAACATTACACCATCGACTCATTATGAGGTATTATCCTCACTCGATGCTTATATTCGAGTATATCAAATATACATAACATCACCTCTATATTAGATAGTTATGGTTTAATCAAAATAATAATAATATTTAAACAAAGGATTACGAATATTGTGATTGGGTTGAGCTTGTCTCCCCATCACAATCCATTGACAATATACACGTCTTCTTAACTCGACGAAAATGTCTTAACGTTAAGAATCGTTGATAACACCTCAAGGTACCTAATAATGATAGGACAACCTTTTTACGACAATAACATCGTAATATTTACGTCAAACGTAAATAGTCACAATCAAACTCAAATGACATCGTTAACGTTATTAATGACTAAGACAACTTATTACGACTTTAAAAGATTTGAAAACAATATCGACTAATTGTCGATTAGGTTCAGAAGTAAACTGACAAGACAAGGTTTACCTCTTACGACACATTGGTTCACATTTTCATTAAATACTTATACCCGATTTGGCAAATAAACCACTCGTAACCCGAGGTCTATATCTCTCTCCTGGAAAAATACTCTCTCTTTTCTCCAAGAGTCACCTGATAACCTATATCAAACTTGTTACCAAAGAAACTATGATCAATGCATCATTATTCAAATAATAAATCGAATCTCATAATGCGAATATTAAATCAATACTAACATAATCATTTCATAATTTCATAAATGACTTTCAAAATAATCGATGTTTTTCCTTGTCATTAATCTAATCATCATAATAAATTTACTTATGTCCAAGTAAAAAGTAAAAGTATAGCAAGACAAAAATTGGGGATGTAACAATTCCTCTTTCTCTTTCTCCCTATTTTTGTAAAAGTACCATTTCATGAGGCTCCAGTGGAACTAGATGATATGGACTAACTCATACCAAACTCCACTTTTTACATTATAAAAGTACCATAGCCTAATCTTTAATGTAGGGTTTTCCATTAGAATGCTTGACCATAACCCCATCTATCACACAATAGAACACTTTTTTCCACTAATGTTAATGAAATTAAACTTAGTTTTATAATCCCATAATGACCAATGATTTTCTATTTTAGGAAATGTCTCTTCAATTTTCATGGATGGTAAAGGTAAAAACTAAAAATTAATTATTCATAGGAAGGTTATGCATGTAGCTATGTTTTCTACTTGGAACTAAATAGTACTTTGAATCCACAAATTTTAGTCCAAAATCATACATAAATAAGGATATGGTTTTCCCATACACCCTTTGGCATGTACTATACACATATTATAAGTAAAAGTATGGTGGGCCTTGCTCAAACTCTTTAAGATTCCACTACTGACCCACAAAGGTGATCTAGAACTCCAAATCCAACCGATCCTTTAAGATGGTGTAGCAAACACAAATTTATATCTTTATTTTCTATAGACAAACCTTTGCAAGACATACTTTCTTTGAGATTTATCTTCTTAAATGGTTTTTTGTGATGGGTTTCATAGTAATGCTTTTCTAAATATAGAGATAAGTGATATAGAGGGAAAGAGACATAGAGAAAAGAGAGAAAGAGATAGAGGAAGAGAGAAAGAGACATGCAAGGAGGGCAAGAGAGAGAAATAGAGAGGGAGATTGATAGAGAGGAATAGAGAAAGGGATATAGAGTAAGAGAGAGAGAGATAAGTGATATAGAGGGAAAGATAGATAGAGACAAGAGAAAGAGATAGAGGAAGAGAGAGAGTGAGAGACGCGACGAGGGTAGGAGAGAGAAATAGAGAGGGAGAGATAAAGATATAGAGAGGGAGGGATATTGACAGAGAGAGGAATAGAGAGATATTTTTGATGGCTCATCTGCCCATCTTCCAAGTGTTGGTTTCTATTTTTTAATTCCTTAGTGCCAATATTTAGGGTTTTGGAAGAGATATAGAGTAGGAGAGAGATAAGTGGTATAGAGGGAAAGAGCGCTCTAGAGAAAAGATAGAAAAAGAGGAAGAGAGAGAGTGAGAGACACAGTGAGGGTAGAAGAGAGAAATAGAGAGGGAGAGATAAAGATATAGAGAGGGAGGGATATTGACAGAGAGGAATAAAGAAAGAGAGATTTTTGATGGCCCATTTGCCCATCTTCCACATGTCGATTCCTATCTTTTAATGCCCTAGTGTCAATATTTAGGGTTTTGGAACGTTAAGGAAAAGGAGGGTAGAAGGAGAGAGGAGAGAGAGGAGGGAGAGATAGAGAGGAGAGACAGGGAGAGGGAGAGATAGAAAGATAAGGACATAGAGATAGAGATAAAGAGAGGGAGGGATAAAGAGATAGATAGATAAGGGGAGAGGGACAAGGAGAGAGAGATAGAGGGGGAGAGAGTGAAGGAGAGAGATAGATATAAATAGAGAGGGAAAGATAGAGAGAGAGGGAGAGGGAGAGGGAGAGGGAGAGGACAAATAGATATATATAAAGGGAGAGATAGAGAAAGGGATGGGGAGAGAGAGACAACTCGAGACAGGAGAGAATTAAAGAGCGACACAAAGATATATAGAGAGGGATATTAATAGAGATAAAGGAGTAGAGAGACATACTACCTTTTGATAAGTCATTTAATGCCAATAATCAAAATATGACACATCCAAATTCAAGGTTAGTACTACATTAATGATCATGAATCTTGGTATGGGTTGATCTAGATCATCTACCTCCAGTGGAGCCTCATGAAATGGTACTTTTCATGTGAAGGATCCAATGATAGAGAAAAAAGAGTGTGACTTTCAATCGATCATTTCATGCCAACGATCCAAAGATGCTATGAACTATTTTGAGATATCAATGGTTGATAGTTTACTATAGGCCAACAGAAAGAATCTCGTGAAAAGAGATTCTCTTTTCAATTCCTTGTGCAGTCCTTATTACTTCTTTTATAGGACAATTAATAGAGAACTCTATTTTGTTATCCATCAAATGCTTTGCTAGACATCCATCCCACATAAATACTTTTGGGAGATGGTTACCTGGACTAGATAGATATTGAGCTTGTGCTCATGTAAAATGGGCCGTAGGGATATTAAGCTTATATATAGTATACCTAGATCATGACTAATGGAATGCAAGTGAACTCCATGACACTCAAGAAAACAAAAATGAGATGGGCCATATGGATACAAGTCAATCGACATTCACTTAAAGATATGGCAATTGAACTTCCACAACTCTTTGGCGTACCCATTGCACACCAAGGTGCGATTGCTAGTACTAAATATGTAATAGCCATGAAGAAGGCTATTCTTAAATATCATCTACTTCAACAATCAAAGGTCAATTTTAGCCAATAAAAATAGGACAAATATTTACCATTTTTGGTTGTGAATGAAGTGTAAAATCGCTATTGACTATTTGATCATTAAAGTGGATGATATTTAAGTAGAATACATGCAGAGTATGGAAAAGACACCTATGAGACAATACTTGCTTAAATAGGATATTTAGCAGTGAGTCCCCATGAAGGGTAGACAAACAGCGGAATTTTGCTGGGAACACTTAATCCAAACTCTTCTGCGATATCTATCTCACCCTCCACAATCCAATCGAAGCAATGAAGCAGCTGAGCAAGTGCCAATTCAGCAATAGAAAGACCCATGGAAATCCCAGGGCATCCTCTTCTTCCTGTTCCGAAGGGCAACAAATCGAAGTCCTGGCCTCTCACATCCTTGTTACTGCCCATAAACTCATGACCATCTTTCCCAACGTTTTCATCCCTTCCCATCGCCCATACATTCACAAGCAGCCTCGTCTTTGGTGGAATGAAATATCCTTCCATCGACTGGTGCAGAATGAGTAGAGTGTTAGTTTTAGGATCAGAAATGAAATAAGCAGAAATACAACACATAGAGCAATGAACACAGCAGGTACCCTGGGAAAAGCCTCCAACTCGAGGGAGAAAAACCCAGCAAATATATCTCTTATATATTGAAGGAATAGGAGCAGAAATCTGCTTACAACTCAGGCCCAACACAAGGGCAAATTTGATACAATGAATAATAGAACCTCTCCTAGATACAAAGATACAAATGAATATGTTTCTCCTTGAAATCTGCTCTGCTGCTAAAGAATGACCGAACTTCTGCTGGAGGTGTTAATGAAGTGATTGAATCGATGTATATATACAAATCAAGGTGACTCTTGATATGCGTTGGTGACTCTTCATATGCTTAGGTGTCTCTTCATATATTTTGGTGTCTCTTCATATATTTTGATGTCTCTTCATATATGACTTTTCATTGAGTTGATCTGAGTAAATCTCCTGACGCTACAATAACATCAACACTCCCTCTTAGCTAAGGAGATATCTTTCCAGTTATGTCATGGAGTCTCTCAACATGACACCCACAATGGCTACACCTATTAGTGAGAAGAATTTATCACGGAGTCTCTCAACGTGATATCATCATGGAGTCACTCAACATGATGTCCACCATGGCTACTCCCATGATTGGAAGAAAACTAGTGCACAAGTACCCATCACGGAGTCACTCAATGTGATGTCGTCATGGAGTCTCTCAACATGACGTCCACTATGGCTACTCCCAGAGGGTGGAAAGAAACATGTGTACAAATGCCCATCACGGAGTCACTCAATGTGATGTCCACAATGGCTACTCCCATTAGTGGAAAAATACATCGTCATGGAGTCACTCAACATGATGTCCACCATGACTACTCCCAGAGGGTGGAAAGAATCACATCTCCATCTTAGAGATGGACAAGGGCTCGCATCTCATATTTCTCCATCACAAAGAAATATACACTACAAGGGCTTTCACCTCATACTTCTCTGTCACAGAGAAATATACATTACAATAGATCTTCATGATGATGTGACTCCCTCTGAAGCTCCAAGTACTTGCATCAACCTTCTGACCTTCTCGTCCAAGATTGCCTGCAATGCTTGCCTTAGAGAAACGGTTTTCAACGCACGCCTCTGGCACTACTGACTTGCGAGAGTTCAGGACTATCCTCCTTGATCTCATCCCAGATCACTTTATTTTGAATAGGTTTGCGGAGCTACCAAAATCAAATTCAGATTGATAGTCTTGTTTAATTCTGTTCTCAACAGCTGAAGAGGTCTTCCAAGTACTGCAACCCACTTAGCTGACACCTTCACTTCTTCTCAGTGAGTCACAGAACTCCCTCTTGATCCCTACCTCAGAGATTGCAAGGAAGTGAACTCCCCTCCATTGATTTATCTCAGAACCTTAGTCCTTTTCCCGGACATGCTCTCAACTCGTGCCTTGAATTCTTGGAATTTAACTCCCTCTGAATGTCATTTCCTCCTCTTCGAAGTGGTTGATCACCATGACAATCTGTAAGGGTTCTCCGTTGTTTAGTGTCTTCATCTTTCTCAATCTTCTTTGCTGATGCAAATTCCTCATCCAAGGCTGACCCAACCTTGTGCCCTCGAGAGATGTCTCCAGTGAAGTTATGTGCCACCAACTCAGTTCCATGGCTGCAAGCTATGACTCCATGATTGTTCATTTATCTAGCAGGCATGCCTTCCTCACAGGATGTCTCAAGCTCTTTCTCCCTTTGAATTACTTATGCAGTATCTCATCATCCTTTTGCTCCTCGATCCATCCTGGAAGCATTTTTAGAGAGATTACTAATAGTTCATAGAATCAAATTACCCCAAAAAGAAATATTCAGACCAATGCTAGAAGCATACATGATTTACTATTCCCAATGTTAGTGTATGAATTAGCTACATCATTATTCAAAGGCACACACATAAAATACTTATCTCTTTATTTTGATTCTCTTTTCACTTCATCTTCATCCGCTGTAGAAACAAAACTTAATAGCCTAGGCCTTCATTTGCCCCTTTATGCATCCCGTGAGTTCTCGTATCAACCGTGCAGCCCGCTACATGTTCATTATCAGCCACTAGATCAAACACTTCACCCATCTGCTCATGGAAGCGGTGCAGACGCAACCTGCTATGGGCATCCCATGCATGCACCATGCCATCAATAGACAGAAATGCTTGCCACATGTTCAAGGTCCTGAGAACTTTTCTGATATGATATAATTACTATTGCTGCTGCCGGTGCTTGTCGAGTTACTATCTGTCACTTCGTCAAAGGAGAAGCCGCAAACATCTTCGAAGTCTGTAATTCGACATATTCTAGCAGCGCCATTATCTGACGCCGTCAAGAATCGGTCTTTGTTTATCTCCACACTTTCTATTATAAGATCTTGTTCATCAAGAGCAATTTCCTTTCTGCTGAAAGGCAACCCATAGTTTTCGAGTCTGAATGCCACAAGCTTCGATCGTGTCACTGTTAGAAGAATCTCATCACTATTCACCCTCACACGACCAATGTGCTCTACCTGCTTCGTCAACAAATGCCATCCTCTGGAGTCAACAACCATTTCCACACTTTGCCATCATCAGAAACAGAGATAAAACCTGTCTCCAGGACAAGAGTAGAATGCCCCAATAACATGGAAGAAGTGGCTTGTTCTGCATAAGCAGGCAGCTCAAAGGGCTTGAAACCAGATACTTCTTCTAAATTTATTCTGTGAGCTTTCTCTATCTCAAGTTCTGAAGAGTAATAAGAAACAACAATTATTGTTGGCGATGGCACTGATGTGCCCATCAAGGGCATTAATGTTTCTAGCATACATAATATATAAGTTTGCTTCCCTTCCTTTCTCTTCCACTCCATTGTCGCCTCGCAGTTTGGGATCGGCGGCATCCATCAGGCTCTCTCTGGTATACAATTCCCACACCCCTTCCAAAGGATACACCACTTTCCTTACCTGTATCGGACCTGGTACCTCGTCGGCCATATGAAATGAGCACTAACACTCTTAATAATCCTGACACATACACATGCTGCCATGAAGACGATCAGGCTCGTGGAGTGCTTTCAAAACAAAATTAATACTCCCGATGAAATATGAAGCATTGCACCATATAAACATTGGACATTACAACAATACCTTTGAACATATGCAAAGAGTACAGAACACATATAAAACTCGTACCATGTGCACAGGATACCATTGAAAGCATTGGACCTTGGAGATACTTGGGCCATCAAAGGATGCCCAACCGTCACGCTGCATCCTGATAGGAATACCATTTTGTTAGGCTCGGATGAATCGAGCCTCCACCTGATCACCATCCTTGAGCGGGGAAAGAGAAACCAAATGGATATGCAAGAATCAGTGACCCTCAGCACATGAGTTGTCTGCGGGGTTTCTCGCTGTGGTCGTACAATCTTGCCAACCTAAAATCCCCAAATCTTCCATTGAGCTCCGAGTTCAACAACACATTGCTCGATTTAATGTCTCTGAGGACAAACCTCTTCTCCCACTGCTCGTGCAAATACAACAACCCCGCAGCGACTCCATTGAGAATATTATATCTCTCAGACTACCGTAGCACCACTGTGGGTCATCCAAAGATCAATTTATCGAGGCTGACATTGGGCATATAGATGTAGACAATAAAGAGTTACTTATGTCGCCTGCACCAGCCCCACAGTTGCACCGAATTCCTGTGTTGCAGCCGCCCCATGCTTGTGATCTTGCTTAAACAAATCTGATCAGATCTTTTCTTAGACCCGCTCTAATACCATGTTAGTTTTAGGATCAGAAATGAAATAAGCAGAAATACAACAACACATAGAGCAATGAACACAGCAGGTACCCTGGGAAAACCCTCCAACTCGAGGGAGAAAAACCCAGCAAATCTATCTCTTATATATTGAAGGAATAGGAGCAGAAATCTGCTTACAACTCAGGCCCAACACAAGGGCAAATTTGATACAATGAATAATAGCACCTCTCCTAGATACAAAGATACAAATGAATATGTTTCTCCTTGAAATCTGCTCTGCTGCTAAAGAACCGAACTTCTGCTGGAGGTGTTAATGAAGTGATTGAATAGATGTATATATACAAATCAAGGTGACTCTTCATATGCGTTGGTGACTTTTCATATGCTTAGGTGTCTTTTCATATATTTTGGTGTCTCTTCATATATTTTGATGTCTCTTCATACATGACTTTTCATTGAGTTGATCTGAGTAAATCTCCTGACGCTACAATAACATCAACACAGAGGAAGTGGCGGATGTAGTCGAGAAGTTTCTTTCACCACGCACTGCAACTAGTCCAACTTCACAACGTCACTCTCCTTTACTCTGCGATCTCTGCCCACTGTTGATTGCGGGATTTCTCAGCAGCTCAGCCATTGCCCATTCTACTGTTGTCGACGACGTTTCAATTCCTGCAGTCAATATATCCTGCACACAGACAGTTTATTTTATTTTCTACTTGAATATCATCCACTTTAATGGTCAAACAATCAATAGCAATTTTACACGCTTAAACGCCTAAAGTTGATGGCCGTATGATCGTATTTTACATGCTTAAATTTGATGGCCGTATGACCATATTTTACACTCCTCAATTTGATGGCTGTATGACCATATTTTACATGCCTAAATTTGATGGCCGTATGTTACACGCCTAAATTTGATGGCTGTATGACCGTATAGCAATTTTACATGCCTAAATACAATCAAAATTTTAAAAAGATTGCATCAAATGAAAGGAGAGATTTTGGATAGAGTGTCAAAATTTATATAGAATTGTGATGATATATATATATATATATATGACTTATATTAAGGTATGTCATAGTATTTTAAAGGCAGCTTTGAATGGATAACCATCATAAAAAATTGCTTGACAAGTAGGGTCGACCATCAAATTTAGGCATGGGGAAAGGATCCAATTGTTGAGCATGTACCAATAGCTGTGATAGTATTTGTGTATCTAAGTCCAAATTTTTTAAAAAGTTTAGCACTAGTAGTTGTGACTTTAAGGTTGTTAGTGTTACTATAAGTACTTATAATTGAACAAAATGTGTTCATTAGATTTAAAAAGCAACCAATCATGTGATGCCACATCAGTGCACCAACAAAACATGACTTAATGCACACCTATTGGTCCACCCTTCTTTTTGGGAAACTATTTGACACCTCTTCCTCTCTCACAAATCTGAAAGGTTCTCTTCACTGCGAGCAGCTCCACCGTGCACAGCTTTCTCATCTGCCTCCAGTACGCTCCATAGGGGCCATGCGCCACGTCTTTATGATCATAGAATATGTATTTCCCCAATGTAGAGTTTGGTCTGGTTGCAAAGACCAAATCATGCGTTTTGAGGAACTCTTTTGCCATGGCAGGAGAAGATACCACAACAGTGGGGACGGAGCCCAAGTGGAGAAACACAATGGATCCGTATTTCTTTGCCAGAGCTGCCAGAGCCTGATGAGGAAGGTTTCCCAACAGATGGAGACTTCCTAAAACAGGCCATGGACGTGATCCTGGAGGCAATTTCAATTTCAATTTGTTTCCATTGCTTCTCACTTTGTACACAAAGCAGTAGAACAAGAAGAAGAAGAACCCAAGTCCAATAGTGACAGCCTCATTCAGAGAGCAAGGCAGCAATTCCATGCTGGTGGCCTTCTATCCAATCAATGGAAACCTACACACCAACCCTTTTAACAGGCTTGAGGAGGTTTATTGGCCTGCTATGAATGGATCAACTTGTAGATTTGTAAGTCAAATATGTTTTTAAAACAGTATAAAGTAAGGCATAGTTACATATATAATCTAGTGCGCTCTTATCTTTAATTTCTTTTTCAAAATCATAAAAAAAAATTGCCCAGCAACTTACTACATTTTAGATGAATAGCAATATAATACATTATTTCCATTTGACTGAAATTTTGTACTATAAATACAACCCACTTACTACATTTTAGATGAAGAACAATATGATACATTATTACGTCGAGAGGCATTTCTACAGTCACAGCAGGGGTGGAGTTGAAGAGCGCAAAGATTCTTTAGATTCCGTATAATTTTATAAGATTCTTATTAAAAAATAAGATATAAGATTCCATAATAATAATAAACTTTAAATCCTTTAACATTATGATTTAAAATTATTGAATATTTTTTACTTTGAATGATTGAATATTTTTTAATATTTTATGCCAGATGCCAGATGTCTAATGTGCATATACCCAGTCATGATAATTTATTTAAGGAAGTCTTAACATGATTATGGGCGATGTTTATAGAATTAATACCTATCTTTAAATTGCAATGGCAGCCTCTATGCCTAATAATTATTTAGGCATCCCTATCTAGGAGTTGTTTAGACATCATAGAACTATTCTTATTTTTATATTCTCTCCAAATAGGTGGGAGGCACCATTATATCTCTCTAATCAAATTTCCAAAGATTAAAGATGTTTTTTTTTTGTAGCAGATGAAATCTCAGTATCTATCAGTAGAAATCTCAACTTTCCTATTAAATCTGATATGTTCAATGCTCATAATTATAGGTGGAAGCCCGATGAAAGCAAAACTATCAATCCAACAACTATCAATCCAACCCTTCTTCCTACAGGCGATTACAGCATAGTTTTTAAATATAGGTAAATTATTTTAACCATTATAACAAGACAATCTTATTCAATAGAGGTGCCTCTGTACATCTTAGGTAAAAAGAGAGGTAAATATGAAATAAGGAGGTGTAGAGGGAGGGGAAAAGAAAATTATAAGGTGATAAAAGAATAATATCAATTTCTGTATGATGAAATTTGAAGAGTAGTTTTTAAGTTTTGATTTGATTTACATATGTATAGGAAAAAAAAACTAAAATAAACAATATGCTCTATTGTTTATTTTAATTTCTATGTAGAAATTAATATATTAATATATATATGCTCTTTGGAAATTTTTATTAAAAAGATGCCATCAATTGATAATTAGTTGGGCCCTATACAACTAATTAAAAATTAATATATTTTCTCTAAATTTAAGTTAGGGTTTTAAATTTAATAAGGTAATGATAAATAAATAAATAATAAATAAACAAAAAACAAAGGTTTGGGGGCACTGCTACATGAGCAACAATGGATGCTTGCCATGAGCAACACTGCCCCTCTTTTAAAATATATATATATATATATATATATAGAATGCAATGCAATCTTTTTTAATGAATTTTTTTTAAAGTTAAAATAATAATATATATAAATTTAAAAAAAAAACCCTCTTTGAACAATGATGCATGAACAATACATAAATAAATAAATATATAAATAAAAAATAAATAATAGTCCATATGTGTTTACACACAATTATCTGAACATTATCAATCTTTCTTCCATACGCTGTTCATGCAAACACTAAAACTCTGCAGCCATAGCTTCCTTACCTGCACAAAAGCATGCCAAACCAATTACAGAGGAAATTAGAAAAAAAACAATATAAAGTAGGAGAGAATGGGTATTTAAAGGGTTTGTTTAATTTAAAGATTGCATGAATATAGGTTATTTAGTTTTAGTTTGTTTTAGAACTTTCCATTCCAAAACTTAGTCTTTAATAAAAAAAATATTTATTTAATTGGTATTATTAGATTAGAAGTTTTATTTTATTTTTTTTTGGAGTCTTTTTAAATTTTAATTTTATAAGTTAAAATTAAAATTTTAAAAGACTCCATATTAGTTTTTTGTTTATTGTTTATTTTAGTTATTTTATTAGAAAAAAAAATAACTAAAATAAACAATATGCTCTATTGTTTATTTTAATTTCTATGTAGAAATTAATATATTAATTTATATGTGCTCTTTGGAAATTTTATATTATAAAGATGTCGTCAATTGATAATTAGTTGGGCCCTATACAACTCATTAAAAATTAATATATTACAAATTAATATATTTTCTCTAAATTTAAGTTAGGGTTTTAAATTTAATAAGGTAATGATAAATAAAAATATAATAAATAAACAAAAAACAAAGGTTTTGGGGCACGAATGCCTGCCATGAGTAGCCCCTCCTTTGCAATTTTTTTTAATGATTTTTTTTTAAAGTTAAAATAATAATATATATAAATTTTAAAAAAAAAAATCCTCTTTGAATTCAATGTTGCATGAACAATAAATAAATAAATAAATATATAAATATATAAATAAAAAAAAATAATAATCCATATGTGTTTATACACAATTATTTGAACATTATCAATCTTTTTGTGACCTTGTAGTTCCATATGTTGTTCATGCAAACACTAAAACTTTGCAGCCATAGCTTCCTTACTTGCACAAAAGCATGCCAAACCAATTACAAGGAAATTAGAAAAAAACAATATAAAGTAGGAGAAAATTGGTATTTAAAGGGTTTGTTTAATTTAAAGATTGCATGAATTTAGGTTATTTAGTTTTAGTTTGTTTTAGAACTTTCCATTCCAAAACTTAGTCTTTAATAAAAATTTTTTTTATTTAATTGGTATTATTAGATTATAATATTTCTTTGGTATTATTAGAATATTTCTTATGCATGAAGTTTTATTTTATTTTTTTTGGAGTCTTTTTAAATTTTAATTTTATAAGCAAAGAGGAAGACTTATAGATTATTTAAATATTTATTTAGAATGAATTAATTTTTCCCATTGTCATAGTATAAAATAATAATTTTCTCTTTGCATAATATTAATTAAATTTTTCTTTAGGTTGGAATGAAGGAAAAATTAGATGAACATAGCTAAATATTATCTACCCTTTTTTAATTAAGTTTATTATGGCTATTAGGTTATTTAGTATTTTAACAATAAGTAAAAATAACTGTTAAGCTTAGGGTGTGGGTAACCATTATTAAATTAATTTAATAGTAATATTAATCTAATTATCTATTTATGGTAATTATTAATCCTTATTTATTTATTTAGGAATTCTAGAATGGAAGTTAAGTTAAACATCAATTTCTGTAGAAACATCACTAACCATAGGAAATTCCACTATTTGCAAAAAATATGAGGCGTTAGTATTTCCAACATTTGGTTTTCTATAATTTATTAAAAAAGAATGCATATGTATTTCTTAAATATACATGTTTATTATAGACTTAATTTTTTTATTGTTAATTAATTTCATATAAGGTAATCTTATAGTTATATATTTATAGACATTAGACTAATAAAGTTGTTATTTATTTTTTTCAAACAAAAAGTCTAAACATTTTTCTTCCAAAACTAAAACAATTATAGCGTTCGGTAATCATGGTACCTCTGGTTCACATTTACGGATCATGCCGTCGCGATTGAACTACTGTATCTGCTACCTAAAATTGCTGTAACAACGGCGTCTGTGGCATCATCCCTATAAATCACCGGAGAGAAATAAGGACACTCTCATTTTCACTTCCTTCTGTTACCCATTCTTCACTATCGTAAGACATAAATCTTGACTGAAAAGAAATTTGATTTCTTTCTAAGCAGGTGTCGTCGATAGGATGAATCCTTTTCGTGTATTTCCTATGTGCCACATACCACTCTCCTCTCATGTGCTTTAACATTTCTTTCACTTACCAACGGGTATAAAGAAAGGATGGGCTTCTTCCACGTACTGACGGGTATAATGGAAGAGCGAGCATACAGAGAGGCTTGGTATATTGGTCTGGTGATATATAGAAAAGGCAACCTTTTGGAGTGATAAGGAACCAATCCATGAAAACTTGACAACAAAAGTCATTATGTATATCATAAATGCTATTTATATAGATGAATATATACTTGGTTCTCTTTGTTCGTGTTGTTTTTCTCCAAAATCTTTCTCCACGTATATTTTTTGTTACTAAACTTTGTTGATTAATTATTTGTTATTTGTACAAAGATACTTTCACATTTACCATAACCTTAAGTTACTCATAACCCTTAGTTACTCAAATGAAACAACCATGATATGAATGATTTGTGGACAAATACTATTCTTATGTGTACAAGTACTGGGGTGGCAATGTACATGCATTGGAATACTTCATATTATATGTTTGTCTTATGATGTGTTGATTTATGCATATTCTATGAAATTAACTTCATTAAACTAATAATAAAAGTTGAAATTACGCTTCACTAAACTAAATAATTATAAAGTAAAATAAAATAAATGTTAACTCTAAAATAGCAAAATTTATTTAAATTACTTACACAACACATAATTATTATGATAATTAATATGAATCCAAGCACTACAATATTCTATATTTAATGAATTTCCAAAAAGATTAAATTAAAAAAATGATCTTTTTACAACTATAATATAACTCTAAATAGATTAAAACCTTATTGTAACCCTAATTTTAAGCATTACCCTAATTCTCACTCTAACCCTCAATCTAATCCTAATTCTAATCTAACCTTGGCTCTTAGCTTAACCAAAACCCTATTTTTAAATCTAACCCTAATTCTAACCATAACCATAAGATCACACTTACCATTGTTTTATAAGACTAATGCTATATATCTATCCCTATTTATAAGCCCCACCCTAACTCAATACCTAAACAAAACCCTTATTCTAAACCTTACCTTCATTCAAATCCAAACTCTAAACCTAACACTAACCTTAACCATTATTTGGTACATGAACAAAATGTTAAATGTAACTAGATTTATAAACACAACTATAACCCTAATTAGATTAAAACTTTATTTTAACCCTAATTTTAAGCATAACCCTAAGTCTAACCCTAATCCCAATTATAATTATGATCAAAACCCTAATTGTAATAATAAACCCTAATTCTAACCCTAATTTTAAGCATGGAAGTAATTATGACCTAAATCAAAATTTCAATCAAAATCCTCAATCTAACCCTAATTCTAATCTAACCTCAGTTCTTAGATTAACCAAAACCGTAATTCTAAATCTAACAATAATTCTAACCATAGTTGTAAGATCACACTTACCATTGTTTTATATGATTAACACAATATCTAACCCTAAATAAAACCCTAATTCTAAACCTTACCTTCATTCAAATCCTAATTCTAAACTAATCGTAATTATAACCCTAATTCTGGCCCTAACTCTAATACTAATCCTAACCATAATTCTAACTTGAACACTAATATAATATAATATATTTAATCTATATTATAATTTTATATTATATAGTTATAATTAGACTTGCCGCTACGGGTGCTACTAGCATACCTATATTAAAAAAATATATCTAAAGTACGTTGAGAGATATCCTTCTCGAGGCGCCTATTTTTTAAATCAATGTACCACACATAGGTGGAAATAGGCGCCTCAGAAGGATATCTCTCAGTGTACTTTAGATATATTTTTTTAATATAGGTATGCTAGTTACTATTTGACTGAAATTTTGCACCATAAATACAATCCACTTGCCACATTATAGATGAATACCAATATGATACATTATTACCATAAATACAACCCACTTACCACATTTTAGATGAATACCAATATGATACATTATTACCATTTGACTGAAATTTTACACTATAAATACAACCCACTTACCACATTTTAAATGAATAGCAATATAATACATTATTACCATTTGATTGAAACTCTCCACATGATAAATACAGTCAACTTACTACATTTTAGATAAATAGCAAATTACTATTGACTAAAACTTTGCTTGATAAATATAATCAACTTATTACATTTTAAATAAATAGCAAGATAATACATTATTACCATATTACATTTTAAATGAATAGCAATATGATATATTATTATTATATGACAGAAACTTTGCATGGTAAATATAGCCAACTTATTACATTTTAAATAAATAGTAATATGATACATTATTACCATTTAACTAAAAAAATTATGATAGATACAATTAACTTAATGCATTTCAAATAAATGTCCACAATCCATAATATTGAATATATGAATGTCTTTGAATGGGTCCTTGGTCTACTAGTGAAGTTGAATGGTTTAGAATGAACCCATTAGAGATCAAATCTTGTTGAGTGTAAGGCCCCAACACCATAAGGGATGAGGTCAGGATCGTGCCCAAGCGACTTTGGCAGAATGGATACCCCTCAGTCCTTGGCTCTTAGTCAAAGAGGTTTCAACTTAAGGCTCATGTTGTCATACCAAGTAGCTAAATGATTTTGTGGGTTTGATATGAAGCCCTCCAACAAGAAAAAATATATGAATGTTTGGATTTTACTATGTAATAGTTTTTCTCATCAACATTTCAAATCACACCTCTGATCCATCATTAAGGTGCATGAATTTATATTTTATGAATAACATTCTTAAATTTTAATATAACATCATATGATGATTTTACAAAGTGATTTTGTCAGCTAAACGAATAATTGAAGATCATACAATTTATCCCTGATTTTTGATACAATATATTCTTCTACACCATATAACTTAGACCACATCTGGATTCTAACAGTATCAACCTGGTATTGAAATAAGATTATGTTGCCCTAGCTTTACTACCAAACACAAATTTCTATATAATTCTAGATGCGAAATACCAGAGTATATATCATTCTCTTCTCCATGTCCATGAAAAATAGAAAGTATTAGTAAATTTCTTGTATGCATCAGTCAATGCAAAAGTTAAATATGAAAACAAGAGCTGCGCAATAGCAGGAGTCCCTGCCAAATGCTGCCAGCATAGAGCAAGATAAGAGCATGGAAAAAAATAGATGTGTTAAAAAGTTAAATTATGTTTGATTGAAACAAAACTATTGGATAGTAAAAGAATTATTCAGAAAAACTGAGGATGCTTTTGTATTTGATTGTGAAGATCTCAGAGGAATCCCAAACGAGTTTTGAGAATTGAAGACTGAGTTGCTACACAATTATAGACCACTTAAACAAAGTCCCCTTAGAATGAAGGGATGTGCGTACAAAGAACCTATATGTCTAATTGAGAAGAACTGTTGGATCTATTTCAATACGGTAATGTCGTGCATTTCCCAAATTTCCAAGGATTGTGATTGTCATTTTAGGAATTGTGTCCACCAATTTCAAAAAATTATATAAATGACCGTGTTCTCCTCATTTGTCTCAAATAATCCTCACTGTCTGCAGAAAGTTTGGGGCCCCACCAAATATAAATAGATTGAAGTTGTTGGCAAGTTAATAAAGTTGTTGGGGCTCATAATTTCCTAAGAAATAGATTTATAATGGATCCTAATTAAGGTAAATATAATAAAAGATTCTCCAACATCAAATCTATTCCAAGCCAAATACTCTAAGGAACATAATGTTTGCTGCCAGATTTTGTGCCCCTGGGCATGTAAAAATAACACTTCCTATTGTTATACCACACAAGCATTTAAATAACGGCCCTAGGTGAACTATTATTGAGGAATTGCTAAGAACTTATTGCAGACTCAACTTGTTAATTTGTCCAGCTATAAACCCAAATGTGACAAAGTTCACATTAACAACTTATCTTTTCAAATAGTGCTTTAATTGGTTTGGTCCTGTTGACACTCATTTTGACCAGGGGTTGATTTGTCATGATCAGGAGGTTTCTTCATTTGAAGCCTTTATCTTCTTGCCCATTTTTTTTCTTCTAAGTGTTGGACCTCCTCAGCATTTTTCAACTGCAGCATCATATTTTCTTGAGGAGGAGGTCATCGTCATCATGTTTGTTTCGATGATGGTCATCATCATCATGTTCTCCGTCGACCGGTTTCTCATCGTCATCATCATATTCAGTTGTCGGGTGATGTTTGCTTATTATCCTGATGATACTGATGAGCTACAGTGCGCGCTTATCTGCTTGCGAGGGTGATTCTTCAAAGTCTCCGGTGATCTTCCATTTATCACCTTGCGCAGGCATGATGATGATGTTGCTTATTCTTTGAGTTGCTCGACCTAACTTGTTTTATCCTAAGGGTCGTCGTCATCATCATGATATTTTTCAGTTGTCATCCTGCTGCTTGCGGTGGTCATCATATTTTCTGCCTTCGTGATATTTCACCGGGGTGATATTTTTATCATCGGGTGATCTTGGTTATGATCATCCTGATGATGTTGTTGAAGAGTTCTAAGTGCGACCCGATATTCACTAGGGTCATCATATTTTGAACGTCAGGATGATCTTAGTCAATATCATCCTGATGATGTTGTATCACTCCTTGTTCGTTGTTTCTTCATCCTGATGATGCTGACGTCATCCTTATATCAGGGTGATATCTATTTCTCTGCCTATCTGCATCATGATATTCCGAAGGAGGGGGTGATATTTTCATATCACCCGGATATATGTTTGTTTGTTCGAGCATCATGATGATGCTAATATTAAGGAGATATCCGCCTGCTAGCTTCGCGCATTATCTACTGGGGGTGATCTTTTCAAGCAGCATCATCATATTCAGTTTTCGCCCCGATCTTACAGAGGAGCTACAGTGCAACCTGATATTTTCACATCAGGAGGATATTTCCAAATATCCGGTTGTCTTCCGAATATCATGATGATGTTAATATGATGATGACGTCAGCAGTATATGATGATGACGTCATCAGGATGTTCATCGGCCAGACTTTTGGTATAGGCTCAGCAGGAGGATGTTTCTCCGATGGATCAGGTTGTGCCGATGAAGGCGATTATCATGTAGGCTATATTGCGATATCATGATGACGTCAGGGTGATATTTCGAACAACAGGATATCATGCTGCTGGAGGATGATGATGATGAAGTCTATACTAGTGTCGTCAGGAGCAAAAGCGCCGACATGATATATGCTCATGACCTAGTATATAAAGTGCAAAGGAGGTTGCTGCGGGGTGCATGTGGGATAATGTTATCCTGCATATTCAAAACATCATGATGATGAATCTCGGCGGGAAGCGGTTGCGACTGTCTATTTGATGTTCTTCCCGAGGCCGCGGGTTGGTGCGCCATCAATGGCGATTGTTGCAGAGGTATGGGCGATGGCGTGGACGAATGTTGTACCTGATTGAAGATCTGAATCCCTAGGCGGCGGTGCAAGGCTCGAAAAATCTTCCTGTCTCCTCCCCTACCTGCTGCATTCAAGTTTGAGCGCCATTTCTATGGTACGGTATATCTGGCGGGAGTTTTGGTCAACCTGGTAGTCAATGCTGAATACGCCCTCCTGCTATATGATGCAGATGGTGTTGATCATTCAAGGTTGTTGAAAGTTGTAGATTTTTGGCTCTGTAATCCAAAACCAGCTGATCTGGTTGCTCTGTACAGTTTTTCTTGTGAGTTTATGTATCTCCTGTTGTAGGACTTGGCATGAATCCACTGGTTTCATGGTTGATCTTATATGAGTAATGCTACCTTAGCATGTGTTGTGTTAATTCTGTCTCCAGTATTGCATGTATCCTTCTTCTGGATCTGGATGTTTGCTTATGTTTAGATTCTAGAGCATAGAATTCCTATGTTGAATGTCTGATCTTTTAACCTCTGCTCAAGGGGCAGATTAAACTGTTTTCAGGTTGAACATTGGGAAGGGTATACTGCAGTAGGGATACCATAAGTAGAGATAGCTCAACACTCTATATTGGGAGATGTCTGTAAGGCAGATATCATGTGTATCCCCCTGAAATCCAGTTTTAGCTATTTATGCTGATCATTCACAGGTGTATGTCTACCGACTCCAAGCCCTGGATAGGCACCAGTCATGTTGTGTTCTTGTGTTATACACCATGTCCAGCTTTGCATCCAAATTCATATCAAAACACTTCACACCTCCACCTGTTAGTTGTAGGAGTAGGATTAGGAACCCCCTGCATGCTCTCATACCCAACCAGACATCATGTCCAAGAATGTTGCCAGCCTTGTGATCTATCATACAGATCTTGGTCCATACATGAGAGCATTCTGCCTGCTGTTGTCAAGTCAGATCTTTCTATCTTTGAGCCAGTCAAGGTTACATCTTAAGTTATAGGGATACCCCCTTGGTGCGGCAGAACCAGAAGTGAAGGGGAGGAGCTCACGCAACCTCCTGTATTCAGTTGGCCTGAATCTGCCTGTGCATTAGAAGTGGCAAACCCTAATGCTGATTCAGAAGAAACGTCAACAGGTCCTTTTACAATCACCCATATCCAAGAAATGGTTACTTGTCATTGGTTGCTCAATCAATGAATCCTTCAACAATTGATGAGGCAAACAGAGATGATTTATCCAAACCAGCTCATTGAGAAGCAGTGGGAAGCACCTTTAACAAGTAAATCTCAAGTTTGAAGACATTCTTCTGCAGTAGTTGTGTGTTGACACCTTTGACTCCAATATAACAAAACTCCATGTTCTTTTTGATAGATAATTGAGGGTTTCAATTGGGGCCCTCACCCTTAAAAGAAAAGATACATTTTATTACATCCAAAAAAGACCTGAGCATTGACAAAACTACTTCTAATCAAAAGAAAGGCCTATACTCACAAACCAAACCCATTATCAAATTGACAAATACTGAAAAGTAAGATGGGTCAAGGCATGACAATATATAAATATCATTGGAAAATAATATGTCTAGAAACAGATATGGAAGCTTGAGGAGCTGCATGTATGTAGATGAAATCAAAGCTTTTCCTTGGGGAAAGCGATTGTAACCATTTGGGATAGTTGTAAAGGGAGTCTCCCGTTTTAGACATACCCCAAATAGGGCCATAAAGCCCTTGAATTGATATCTTAAGGTTATTCACGGTTTAGTTAGATTTTTTTGTAATAATTGTAGAATATCTTTCATAAGTCCATCCACTATGGCTCCAAGAGGAGGTCACTATCTATGACACCACAAGTGGAGTGTTGTTTGCACATAATGCATTCAGATTAGTAAGATGATGGATGCCAAATATATAGACCCCTGTTTAATATTTCAAACTTCAAAATATTTAGTGTATATTACTAGGAGACTGGGGATTACCTACCGGGGAAGGAGATGGTTTGGGCTTGGTTGCTGGAGATGGAGATGGGTGAGGTTTAGTAGGTGGAGATGGTGTGGGTGTGTTTGTTGGGGCAAGAACAACAACTGCACAGTAATACAACCAATTAGTAGACAAGATTAAATTCAATCAACCTTTGTATTTTGAAAGATAGTTTTATGAAGGATACACTAAATTATTGGGATATTGTACATGCATATGAAAGAAAATAGAAAAAAATAAATAATGCCTAACACATTCTGGACAATAATCATAGGAAGGATAAATCATGACATTTCTTTTTTAATGCTGAAATAAGACATTTGCTAAAAGACATTTATGGTAGAAGATTTACATACAATATGCTCAACTATTACTATTAAAATCTTCTCTCTATGAGATGAATGCTTTGATGTTTATTCCCGAGTTAGTTAGCATTCTTATGCTGATTAGAATCAACAACTTCCTGTTGTGTTACTTTTCTTTTATAGCTGGAAAAACAAAAAAAAAGAGGCAAATAGAAACAACAAAAGATGTAAGTGCATTTTCCATTGTTTGTTGCAACAAAACAAGTAACACATTCAACAACATTTTTTGTATTTATCCCAAAACCAACTTTCTATTATAGTAAAAGAATAAGGATACTCTAGAAGTCATTGTTAAAGGTGACAATGTATCTTAGGGAGCAGTTTGACACTAGCAAAAAAAGTTTGTTGGTAATACATCATTGAGAAAGCATTATGTGTGACTCTCGAGCTGTGCGGCCCAAACCAAATGGTAAACAAACCTACAAACAATAAAAAGAAGCATCAACCAAACAAAAATGCATGTATGATAAAGTAAATCTACCAACCGCTTAGTAAAGCCCCATGTGATGAGAGCTATCATGAAAATCGTTTAGTTAGACAATGTTTGAATCAAAGTCTGTCCATATCTTTAGCCTTGTTTTCTTTTTTTTTCTTCTTTTCTAAAATTTCATGAAGGGAATTAGAGTGAGAGTGGAGTAGGTAGCATATTTGCACAGGATGAACCTGTTCCAAATCTCAGGAAGAATGACTACAGGCTTTTTCCTTTGGTCTTCTTAAGGGACAAAAGAATAGGGAGAACATTTTTTTGGGCACAAAAGAAGGGTGGGGCCCTGTCATTAAGGCTGTAGCCTCTCCACTCAATCAAAGAGCCTGGCACCGAGGGGTGTGGCCCTACCAGTGAGGCTATGGCCTCTCCACCCAAAAAAGTGAGCCTTTGGTGGCTCGTTCCACCATTAGGGCTCATAGATTGAACTATAAACAAAAAACAAGAACCAATCAAACACTACAACTATCAAAATGGTGCAGCTTTGACATTAACACTAGAGGGGTCGACCCTATAGGCTACCCTTGGCATGTGGAATTCACCTCCCTTTTGAGCTCTGCCCTATTTTACTTTACCTGGATCTACTTAATCGACCACCAGAGAAACCCCTAATTTATCTTCTACCTGCGACAAAGAAAAAGCATAGGAAAAACACAAGAATTAATGTTAGTTTCTAGAGATAATAGAACAAATTGCATGATAACCCTACCAATGCACTGCAAGAATGAATCACCTGCATTTTGGCCTCCTCCATGCCCCTCTCCTTGCTATATTTGTCTCCATAATCGCCATAGTTGAGAAAGCAGGGAAGAGCATACAACATCTCTATAAGATTTCTTTGACAGAATACGAGTTAAAACTAAATTATCTGATAATTTAGACAACCTGTTTGTTGCGAATACTCTTGCCATTGACCTTGAAAGAGAGACGAAACTATACTTCTATGGGCATTTTTTGGTGAGGTGGCCCTAATACGCATGTATGCAAAATGTGGAAGCATAGACAAGGCATGTCAACTTCTCTGTGAATGCTACCTAATCCTCTATATCTCCACGCATCCCTTTAAACATATCCTAAAAACATTTTGGCCAACCTTAGATACCAAACACAAATTTTTTTCCACCCGTTTCTTATTGGACAAGGAAATCCTAGCCTCTTTCTAGGAATAAAATATATGGGGTTTAATATGCTTCCAATCAGAGAATACAAAATGGACAGAGAAACATTTAAAAAAATAATAACCGATCACAAACATTAGATTTGTATTTGATTTTCTGCCTTGGCACAGTTCACTAGGCATACTAATTTGAATTTAGTTGAGTGAAAACAATAGTCCCCCCTTGCCGACATGGGCTAAAAATTGTGGATTAATACGACACCTTGGATGATGCATTGGCCAGTTTATAAACCTTGGCCCTCATGTATAGAGATTATTTGTTTTAAAAAGGTTATTGTCTACTTGCCTAGTAGCATATCTTGAAACAAAATGTGCTAAATATAGAACAATCATGTAACATTTTTGGATCATCATTTTCATCTTAAACATTTTGTGACTTTGAAATTCCAACCCCCTCTGCCACCAATGCCACAGCCCCATGTCTAGGAACCATAGTGGAAGAAGATCGCCAGCCATATCACCGAGGTGAGTCACCATGCCATGCTTCCTCATTGTCCTATTTCAAACCACGATATGAATTTGTTACAGATGTAAGAGATTCTTGCTTTGTAAATGATATAAAAGTTGCATTAGAGAAGATTTGACAAACCTACCAAACATGATAATTAGTTTTTTTAAGAAATCAAAATTTTTAGTTCATCACCTTAAACATAATAATATTCATTTTGCCTCATTTACTAAAGTAGTTATAAAATCATCATTTTCCTTCAAGTATTGTTCGAAACCATTGATTGTATATTTGATCTGAATCTAGATGGAAGAGGACAACACCTAGTGAGCAGGTTAGGTCTACAGTGTTGTAGGAATAACAACGATTGGTTGGAGTGTTCTGACAATCTCGCTGAGAGATGTATCCCTGATTCCTACTTGTCTTCTTCACTAGGAAGGAAGTAGTATTTATTTATTCCCAAAAGTCACGATCAAGGGCCATCACAACTGTTGAATTGGAATAATTTACAATTAATTAATGTTAGTTTAATTTCGATCATTCCTCCCCCTTGAAAGGAATGGTCCCCATTGCATCAATGTTCGGTAATAAATGAGGGAAGTGTTGTGCAATGTGCTCCTTGGTAAACCACTTTCCCTAACGAGGCAACTGGCATGCCTGAATCACATGATAGACTCTAGGAATCGATTGTTGTTTTAATGTCTTCACAAGAACATCAATAATCTTGTCATCGGTAAATATAGTAGTAGTCTTAGGATTCAAGTCAAAAATTTGAATATGTTTCAGGGGGTTGTGTAGCCTAGATCGAAGAGGACAAAGTTTTTTTATTAGGTCCTGAAAAGTGCTCCTTTTGGAGATGAAGCCAAACTTTGTCATCAACTGAAAAGTGATGAGATATACGATGCTGGTCATGTCACTTTTGAATTAATGCTTGAGTTGGTCGCCTGATCTTGCCATTCTCTAAAACTAATTTTCTACACAGTGACCCATTTGGGAATGGTGTTTTTGAGATAATTGAATGTTTGATTTGACAGTGTAATGGAACCTCTGTTGGTGAGGTGAATATATTCTGATATTTTGTCAATATCTAATCCATCGGCTTCTGCTAAATTGTGGTGGTGTTTGCTCGAATTTTTATCACCCTCAAAATTGAATCCACAAGAAAATTTTCATCTACACTTGCAAGAATTTTGCCCCAAAACAATTTATGACTTTACTAAAATAAAATTACATTAATTCTCTTGGATTAATTAATTTTATTAAAGTCATGAATTAATTCCAACTGATTATAGATTAATTTGAAGTCACTATGTGGGAATTATTAATTCCTTTTGAGGATTAATTAATAAGAAAGGGTAAAATTAGTAATAGTTGTCGTTGGTGTGATGGGGAAAATGGTTAAAGGTAGGTAAATTATTCTGAATGTGGGAATAATATTGAGTGAAAGAATTTATTATTATGTAAAATGTGAGGTAGTTGGTTTGGGTTTGAAAATTCCCGTGAACCAAAACAAAGTGAGTAAATATTTCAAAGGAGAATTCGGTGAAAAGGAGTTACGAGAGTTAAGGTAGTTACGGATCTTCTTGGTGTGGGTAAATTCTTTAAAAGGGAATTTTTCCATGGTAAAGAGGATCCTCTCTCCTCTTCTACATGTTGTACACAATGTTTTAAAAATTTTCTTATAGAAGTTATATGAAATTTTCACAGTGGGAAAATAATTTTTTCCTCTCTCATGGATTTATTTTTCTGGGAGACTTTATGCTTCCAAAAACAAGAGTGGGCTTTGTATCACATATTCTAGAGAAATATTGATAGACTTTGTGCTACCAGTATTTAGGAAATATTTATTTGTAGATTCAGGAGGATATTAATAGACTTTGAGCTATTAATATTCCAGATATCTTTCCCTTTTTCCCATTTGAAATAGTTATTTCTTTTGTGAAATACTCATTTCATTATTTTGATATTACCCATTCCAGTGAATATTAGTAGACTTTGTGCTATTAATATTTTATTTTATTTTTTTTGTTTTACTTACAAGTTTATATGGCATTGAGGAGAGAATATTATTGAAAAATCTAAAAATTATATATTCAGACAAAGGAAGCTGCTCCTTTTCAAAATGCAGAGAACAAATTGTGAAATCCATTTATAATTTGTTTAACTGTTAGTGCAATTGTCACCTTAAGATTGGGCAAAATACACAGAGGAATTTCGGGTGACAAATTTGTTTACTAACAGATTTTTGACGACTCTATTGGGGAAAGAATCGAAGTGCCAGCATCTTCTTTTCTTAGAAATCTGAAGGTACCTCGCCTAGGATGGAGGTTGGCGGCTCTATTAAAGATGAATACTAGAAGATGCTTACAAAATATTCAGAAATACTGAAAGATTGGATTCCTGCAAGTAGTGAAAATGAGGCAAACTTCTTCCTGTTCATGCCCCCTTTCAAGCAAAATCAGATTATTGAGGTGGTAGGTGATTTGATAAAGGAGGTACAGTTCTTAAGAAACTTCTATGGTGCTGTACCAATTAAAAGAAAAGAAATATTTCCACCACAAGACCTAAACAAAGAAGAGCATAAAGAAGATGTTGGCACTGAATGTGAAGATGAAGGAGATCTTGAAGCTGAAACGAAAAAAGATGAACAAGAAGAAATTCTTGAAAATTTTCAGCCTCCGGAAGTTCTAGCCCCAATTTTGTCATTGAAGGCATCCAAGGAAGATCTAATTCAGTCGCATACAATTGAAGAGCCACAAAGACAACCATTGAACAAATTTCTTGGAGGTATGGGCAATCTTGATGACATTTCAATTGCTTTTGTGGAGAAAGATATGTTTGTTACATAGCCTCTTATAGATGCAAATAATGTTGATATTCCAATGGTTTATGAGAAGACTATGTGTCCCACATCTTTGGTCAAAGAAGAAAGTAATTTGAGTATTCCTGCTACCCAAAGCCAAACTTTTGAGTCAATATTACTTTTTCCACCTATACCCCATGCCTTCCCTGTTGATGCAATTAAAATCTTGCTATTGTTGATACTCATATCCTTGCAAAGGCTGCCCTCTTATGGCCCAAAATTATCCCAAAAAGGCTCATACTTTATCCAGCCTATAAATGGTCACATTTAGTTTGTTGCCTTTTCCTCATTTCCAATGTACATAGTCCATTTTCTGCTTTCAATTTTGGTTTGTCTATTTGTGTTTCATGTTGTGTGTGTTTGGAATAAGTTGCAGCAACATTATGGTGTTGTCCTCTTCTCTATTGTCATCATTATTGTTGAGGTTATAATCCTTTGTCTTTAAACCCTTGATGTTAAGCCAGTTGTTGTATCACAACTTATTATGTATCCTTAACCTAAATTTGTCTCATAGATTCAAATTTCTTTTCAAATCTATGAAGGAAGGTCTTACTGCATCTAAGGAGAAAGATATTGAATTGCCTTTTTCACCTCTTCATCATAGTTTGTGCTTGGGAAACATCTCAGTTGGAAGAACCTTTGTCTTTGATGACAAGCATAAATGAAGGAGTTTTATAGCTATCTTAGACCTTTGCATTCTTCTAGCCACAGCTACTCACACCTATACATTGAGCTTTGTGAAAGAAGAAGATACATTAGATCTATTTTTGTGGAGTGCAGGGCTTAGGAACCAAAGGTCTTGATTTTTGATCCAGTAGCCTTGGCCCTATTTTTGTAAATTGTTATAAAGGCGGAGCACGAGATGATAGTGATTGAGGATGGAATGTTGTATTCTACTTGTTTTTGGCCATGGTGTTCCATGAGATGAGTTCCAGTCATATGCTTAACTATCCACAGTCTCCACATCATCAAAGATTTCGAATCATCTGCAGTTAGAAAAGTTCACAAACTATGTAAATTCTTTGGGGAAAAGAGGTCAAAATAAAGGACTGATTTGACAGTGGAAAATCACTTTTAGAAGTGGAAAACCCAGGTATTCAAAATTTGTGTTGAAAGAACTACTTTCAGAAAAGGAAAGTATTAGATAGGATTCGATAACAAAAAGCAGAATTTTAATAAGGAAAAGCTCATATACTCAAACTTGGATAGAATTTATGTGCCTCTTCTATTGAAAGCGGAAATGCTTGAGGTAGAAGAGTAGTGTTAGTTGCAAGAGCTGAAGCATAATAGCAATTCTACACACAATTTAGAGAGAACGATGAATGGGATGATAGGAATGTTTTCAAGCCCAAGTCCTAATATCTCTACCAGTTGTTCTTCTTCTTTCGAGAAATGGCAGGCCATAATTGAATCCTATCAGCAAGATGCTGAATTTTTTAAAGCTGGAAGTAGTATTTATATAGATGGTGGGTCAACCGTTTCAATAGCATTATCAGTTGGAGATCATCTGTATGTTGCCAATGTTAGAGATTCTCGAGTGGTTATATCAAAGGCAGGGGAAACCATTCCTCTTTTTGAGGATCACAAGCCTAATAGGATTGATGAACACCAACGCATTGAGCAAGTTGGAGGAATTGTTTTGTGGGTTGGTAGATGGAGAGTTGGAGGTGTTCTTGTTGTGTCTCCTGCATTTGGCAACTGGCCAGGGATCCTTGCCTCGCTTGGCTCCTCTCCATCCAATGCCTTTGTTGACTCTCAACCCCATGCACGTGTAGGTCACAGGTGGAATGGCTTGATTCAGCATCTTTGTTCAAGTTCATCCAGTACGTAGTGGCTGAACTTGGGTGATCCCACAATAATGGGTTACACTTTTTGGCCAAAGTTGACATTGAAATGAACATTTTGGAAAAAATCTTCACTTTCAGACACCTATAGTTGCTAAACCATGAGGATTTTGGAGATGATGTAAACTCGTGATTTGTCACATTTTGTCTGTAGATTCTAAATATATTTGTTAAAAAAAATTTGGAATCAAATTACATTTATTTTTCCATCTTTAATAACTAGTTTTTAACAGTAAACACCATTTTTAAAGAGTGATGTGAACTGTGTAAAACATAACTTTTTTTCTATAAAGGATAAAATTCTATTTTTTTTCAAATTTAGATTTTTAACTACGATATCTAGAGGATGCATTTGGTTGCATAATGTTTTATTGAATATTTTTCTTCTAATTAACTTTTGAAGTCAAACCAATTACACTTTAGACATAGGTGTACTGTGTAAAGTATAACTTTTTTTTATGTATCAAAATTTATTTTTTTTTCTATTGGATCAAGGACATGAATACCAAGAGGATAGATATTTTTCATAATTTTGTTTTGGTAATATACTATTTTTCCACATGTGCAAAACAAAGAGCTTGATTTTCGGTGAAAAACCTATGTTTAATTAAACTAAAAAAAATGTATAATAAAACCAAAATTTATTAAAATTATACTTGATAGAAAGCTTGTTTCGAGGACTATAATCTTCCAGATGGGTTTGTCAAATTGATTCAATTTTGATCCTCAACCTAGGCTTCAAAACCCAAAAATTTGCATAAAATTGCAATTAGAGAGGGGCAAGGGCAAAATTAGGGGGTTCGAGCGAAAGGGGTTCGAACGAACCCTTAGAGAGGGGGTTCGATCGAACCCCCTTTCAATAGAACCCCTAAAAATAACATTAAAAATTTGAAATAACATTAAAGGGGGTTCGATCGAACCCCCTATTTTATTAAAAAAAGCTCGACATAAAGTGGGTTCGTTCGAATGGGGGGGTTCGAACGAACCCATTTCTGGGTTCATTTGAACACCCCTGTTCGACTGAACCCCTCCAAAACATTTTTTTGGTGGACGAGCATTTTTCCTTCATCAATGCAATTGGAACCCAGTATTGTGGGTTCACCCACTTGAAATTCAGGTTTTGAATCCCTCAGGAAGCAGTGATCAAGGATGATATGGATTTTTTTTAGTTCTTGCAAGTGATGGGTTATGGGATGTAATTACCAACAAGGATGCAATTGCTCTTGTTAAATCAATAGAAGACCCAGAAGTTGCAGCCAGAAAGTTGACAGGAAACTGCTTATGCTAGAGGGAATGTCAGACAGTGTACTGGGAATGACAAAGAATATGTGAGTAAAATTTTATCAAGGGCTACGATTTTGCAATGATGCTGACAAGTGTTGAAAATTTGAGAATCAAATTAGCCACAAGTACTTGGATTGTGTTTGGTACAGTGATGATAGTGCAGATATATGCTAGATGAAGGGGGGAGAAAAACAGTTCCAAATAACTAACAATGTAAAGAGTGTGGGAGATCTTGCAATGGTGTAGAAGAGAATGAAGTACTAGAAAAGGATCGACTTCATTTGAACTAAATAAAAATCTACATTTGTTGTTTCAAGATGAAACTAGCTTTAGGTAAATGCTGAAGAACATCAGGGGTATTGAAAGTGTGGTAAACCTTCATCAACTATATATATCTGCCAACTTTTGCATATTTGACTCGCTTGAAAAAGTTTAAAATGAATTATTGTCCCAAAGTTTCTAGAGAAGGTTTCCAACATTGTAGATCATTGGAGGAGTTAGAAGTAAAAACCACTTTGGAATTGCCAGGAATATAGAGTTTGGAGAAGGTGGAAAAATTGAAGGATTTGTGTATCATGTGTCACATCATTTCAGCCCTAAAGCCTTATATTCAGTCTATGAAGGAATGTCCCTCCCAAATGGAAATATAAGGAAGTGTGTTTGGCTTTATACAACCAATTTTAAACTCTTTGTAAGTTCCTTACCTTAGGGTAACAGGATGGGAGGTGTTTGATCTGAACAAGTTGATTTTGTACTTCCCAAATTTCTTGTGTTATTTGGAGGAGGATTATTCTGAGGATAAAAAAAAGTAAAGATTTGAAAATCAAATTTGAGCCCCTATATAAATCCATGAAAGAGATCTTGGGTGACCGGGTTGAGAAGATTATAGTTTCTGATAGGGTGGTGGACTCTCCTTATTTTCTGGGTATAGGTGAATATGGGTGGTGAGAGAAATTTCAAATTATGTAGATGTAAATACCATGGAATAGTTGGCAAGATCATCTAACTTGCATAGACATGGTATGTGCTTAATGGAAAAAGTATGGAAACCCTGGGTCTTTTCCAACAAATGTAGCATGTAGGTGTAAAGTTTGAATTACACATATTTGCCAGTACCCTCCCAACATGTGCCAACTTAGCATCTATGGAGCAAGTGTAGATGGATCTATAGGTATGGGAAGTTGGCATCAAAAGAAGGTACAATTTCATCTTGATTATCAAATGCAGTTTCAACCCAATGGATAAGGCACTGGGGATACAAAGATTCTGGAGTTCTCTGCATTCCACTAGGGAATGCAGTCCCTAATAAGAGCCAATTGTTGGCTCGAATTTTTATCGCCCTCAAAATTGAATCCACAAGAAAATTTTCATCTACACTTGCAAGGATTTTGCCCAAAAACAATTTATGACTTTACTAAAATAAAATTACATTAATTCTCTTGGATTAATTAAGGATTAATTAATTTTATTAAAGTCATGAATTAATTCCAGCTGATTATAGATTAATTTGAAGTCACTATGTGGGAATTATTAATTCCTTTTGAGGATTAATTAATAAGAAAGGGTAAAATTAGTAATAGTTGTCATTGGTGTGATGGGGAAAATGGTTAAAGGTGGGTAAATTATTCTGAATGTGGGAATAATATTGATTGAAAGAATTTATTATTGTGTAAAATGTGAGGTAGTTGGTTTGGGTTTGAAAATTCCCGTGAACCAAAACAAAGTGAGTAAATATTTCAAAGGAGAATTTGGTGAAAAGGAGTTACGAGAGTTAAGGTAGTTACAGATCTTCTTGGTGTGGGTAAATTCTTTAAAAGGGGATTTTTCCATGGTAAAGAGGATCCTCTCTCCTCTTCTACATGTTGTACGCAATGATTTAAAAAATTTCTTATAGAAGTTATACGAAATTTTCATAGTGGGAAAATAATTTGTTCCTCTCTCATGGATTTATTTTTCTAGGAGACTTTATGCTTCCAAAAACAAGAGTGGGCTTTGTATCACAAATTCTAGAGAAATATTGATAGACTTTGTGCTACCAGTATTTAGGAACTATTTATTTGTAGATTCAAGAGGATATTAATAGACTTTGAGCTATTGATATTCTAGATATCTTTCCCTTTTTCCCATTTGAAATAGTTATTTCCTTTGTGAAATACTCATTTCATTATTTTGATATTACCCATTCCAGTGAATATTAGTAGACTTTGTGCTATTAATATTTTATTTTATTTTATTTGTTTTACTTACAAGTTTATATGGCATTGAGGAGAGAATATTATTCAAAAATCTAAGAATTATATATTCAGATAAAGGAAGCTACTCCTTTTCAAAATGCAGAGAACAAATTGTGAAATCCATTTATAATTTGTTCAATTGTTAGTGCAATTGTCACCTTAAGATTGGGCAAAATACACAGAGGAATTTCGGGTGACAAATCTGTTTACTAACAGGTGGTTATTGTTTTGGTATGGGTGCTGGCTATGATTGTCCTTGCCTCCTCATGTTGAATTGTTAGCATTGATACAAGAGCTCTAGTTGGAGCAATCAAACACGTGCACTATTTTGTACTAAATAGAGATGTAAATTTTGTAGGACTTACCTCAAGTATCCGATACTTTTGTTCACCTAACTCAACAATAACACTGCGAGGTCTGGACTCATAGATTTCATGATGCTTGTACATGTATGGTTGTCCCAACAATACATCACATACATCCAAAGGTGCCACATCACAGATTGCCTCATCTTCGAATGGTTTGATGGAATAAGATAAACAACATTGCTTGCTTACCTAAATATTTCTCCCTTGGCTCACCCAATCCATAGAGTATGGTTGTGGATGGGGTGTTGTTGGTAAGTTCAACCTCTTCACATTCTCAATAGAGATCAAATTCTTTTGACTTCCACTATCAACAATGAAATGTAAGGCTTTCCTATTCACCCACATCTGTGAATGGAACAAATGTTCTTCATCTTTACGAGGCAAGATTTTGGCAGTGACAACCATGACATAAGGGTTTGCCTCAATGATCTACTCATCATCCTTTTGTTCAAAAGGGTTTGTAGGTAACAAATTAACTTCTTTCCTACTTCATGCATTTTTGCCATTAATGTTCTAGCAACTTGACAATCTTTAGTGTTATGCAAAGGACTTTTATGAATTTCACACCACATGCTTGTGTCTTTTTGTATCTTTTAAGCACCTTGATCTGATGTTGATGATTGTGAGGAGAATCCCTTGGTGGATTGTTTTCCTACAAACTTGTTATTGCCTTCCCCTTTTGATTTGCTTGCCAAATAATCTCTTTTTTCCTTTTGTTTGAATTTTTCTTCAATCTTTGTTGCATATTTGAAGGTTGTGCCTAGTGTCTCAACATGCATCTCAGTCTGCATATTTTGCACTATAAATACAACCCACTTACCACATTTTAGATGAATAGAAATATGATATATTATTACCATTTGATTGGAATTTTGCACTATAAATACAACCCACCTACCACATTTTATATGCATAGCAATATAATACATTATTACCATTTGACTGAAATTTCACCCTATAAATACAACCCACTTACCACATTTTAAATGAATAACAATATGATACGTTATTACCATTTGACTAAATTTTGCACTGTAAATACAACCCACTTACCACATTTTAGATGAATAGCAATATGATACATTATTACCATTTGACTGAAATTTTGCACTATAAATACAACCCACTTACCACATTTTAGATGAATAGCAATATGATACATTATTACCATTTGACTTAAATTTTGCACTATAACTACAACCAACTTACTACATTTTAGATGAACAGCAATATGATACATTATTAACATTTGACTAAAATTTTACACTATAAATATAACCCACTTACTACATTTTAGATGAACAGCAATATGATACATTATTACCATTTGACTGAAACTCTCCATGATAAATACAACCAACATACTACATTTTAGATAAATAGTAATATAATACACTAGCAGTTGCACGAAATTTGTGCAACGAATTTGCCGATAGGATAAGATATTAAAGTAAGTCTAAAATATTGAAGTAGGTATAAATTTACAAATTAAGAATATATTACATGTTGCCATATGGGAAAAGAGTCTCCTAAAAAATCAGGAACAGTAACTGGAAACTTTTAGCCCTTCCATTTTCTTGGCTGCTCAAAAATTACTACAAATTTTCATCTAAAGATTTTATAATTTCCCGTTACTTAAGTTTTGCATTATGTCTTTGACAAACTGGCAACTCTATTCAGATTATAGCTCTATATGTAATGAAACAACTCTTCATCTTAGTCATTGTGCATTGCACAGAGAATAAATATACACTTATAGCATAGACTACACAAATAAGGTGACTAAAGAAGCTTATGCGCTATCACATACTATCATCTGTTCATTGCATAATTTCATATGACAAACACTAGAAGCTAAAGGGAGTGAATAAATATTAAATGGCTATCAATCCTGAACACAAGTCCCCATATTCAAAATCAACTTTTTTAAAAATAGTCTTCATTAATCAAGGAATATAATAATCAGGTTCAGAGCAATCTGAATTTTTTAATTTTATTTGATTTGGATATTTATGTCTACAAGTTATCATTTGGATATTTATATCTACACCAAAACCTTATGCCAGAAAACCTAAAATAAAGCACCATCAATAAATTTCAATATAAATACTAATCCAGAGATGGAAATTAAAATAATTTTGAAACCTGGAATTCTCTATTGACGATTTGACTTACTTCATAGAAGCCTCTTCTAAGTTGTGATAACCCAGTTAATTAATCTTGTATTGAAGTTTCCTCCCAATCATCCCCTGATATACTCTTCATTAAAACACCCCACTCGGTATTTAATCCTACTCCAGTAACCTATAATAAGCCAGTTGAGTTTGTCAATTGATTAATCACAATTAGAAAGCATAACAATAAATTTTCCAGATTAAAAATTACCAGCATTGTTCCATAGCCATCTGCTACCTTACATTCAGACATCAAAAATGGATTTTTCTGATTTTTGTGAACCTGGTGCCGAAATGGGGTAGTTATAGCTGATGACAATGTCTCAGCTCTTAGCATTGAAAACTTATAAGATATCTACCACTTAGCAATCAAGCCAAGGAGGCAACATAAGAGAGAGTTACATACAAATTTGCTTTCCCTAGTCATGTTGGATTCATCAATTGACAAGGAGTGTCCTGTAATTAGAATGTCGTCTGCAGGGACCTGAAAAGAAATGATAAATGTCTAAGAAAACAATAATCTAATTTCAAGAATGGACTATAGAATATATTGGATAATAATGTTAGGCAGTTTCCATATGTATACCTGATCACCAATATTTAGAGGTAGAACATCACCTACATCAACTCTTAGCATCAAAAACTTATAAGATGTCTATCACTGACAAGGAGTGTCCTACAACTAGAATGTCGTCTGCAGGGACCTGAAAAGAAATGATAAATGTCTAAGAAAACAATAATCTAATTTCAAGAATGGACTATAGAATATATTGGATAATAATGTTAAGCAGTTTCCATATGTATACCTGATCACCAATATTTAGAGGTAGAAAATCACCTACAAGTAGATAAAAAACGGAAACTTTGAATCTTCTCCCCCCTCAAATAACTTGAACAGGTAAGGCAAATACTGTCAAATCAAAGAGACTGAATAGTAAAAAATCAACTTGATGAATTCATCATGTTTGTTGGTGAGATATAAGATGGAGGAAAATAGCAACAAGAAATAAACCTGCAGTTGAATGTTTCTTTTTTCTTCATTCAGAGTTTAGAGCTGGAGATACTGCTAGTAGTCGCTAATTGCCGCAAATTAGAAAGACCAGGCGCATACTTGTTTGTGAAATGTAGTACAAAGCCCAACAAAAGAAATTTTGATGTGAATACAAGTTCTTGAAAATAGTTTTCCACATCACATAAATGTTATTGGAGTAGATCGTAGGAAAGAAAACTATCTTAAAGCAATAAAATTGCACTCACAAGCCGCATTGAGCATTTAGGCAGGTAAAATTTGTTTATACCCTACATAAAATTCAAGACTTTAATTTTGAGTTGTAAATTCAATTTAAGAGATTCTAATTTTTCTTAGAAAGATTCTCTACCTATGAAAAGTAGCAAACACACAGATGAACACTGATCTTCAAACAAAAACCATTTCAAATTATATCCAACAAAAGAAAAAGCTACAACATGCAGAACAAATCTTACCTATGACAAAAATTCTAAAAATAACAGCAAAAGTTGTACTTCCACCATCATACCACCCTTCCTTGATGAACTACGTGTTGCAAAGTGAAAAATTGTTATAGAACTTCAACGTTGTACATTGTTTAGGTTCAAAATGTATCATTTGAGAATGAAAGTTGCCTTGCACATACAAGCAAGTGTAATGGAGGCTGAAAGAGAGCCATTTAAGCCATCCCAATTACTATGTGTCCTTACAAGTCTCAAAAACTTAAATGCAATTATTAGCATAAAAGTAGAGAGACAGATAGTTGCTTGAGTAAAGACTGTTACACGCCAAGAGTGTGGCATCTCTGTACAATATCACAAATAGTGCTTAATTTTCATTAGATTCAAAAATTTAATAGAGCCTTGCTTTCCAAGTGTAGAGTCTTGCTTTCCAAGTGGTGCTTTGTCTCTGTTATGTAATTAACAACAGAAGATTTAGGAGTTTAATTAACATCACTGTGACGAAGTCTAATTGAATTTTTAAGCAAAACAAAAACAAATGTGTAATACCTAAATGTGTTAAGAGGATAGTAGTTCTAGGTGAGGCTTTTATTTCCTTGAAAGTATAATAAAACTTATCCTTAGTGTAGAGTAATGCTTTCCAAACTGTGCTTGATTTGTTTTTTTCATATTCCTACATAAAAAATAAGAGTGTAGGTAACAGTGTAGTGAGGATGTTAAATTGATTTTTTAAGTAAAACAAAAGAAAATGCATGTACCAAATTGTGTCAAGAGGACAGTAGTTGTAGGCAAGCCTCTTCTTTCTTTCTGATGATGGTGTAAGGGTTGTTCTGCATTTTAGAGTATCGTTCAAAACTAAACACAAGTTCTATGCAAAGACTTTCTATGGATTTGACTCTAGATATAGTTGTAAATGTCAGACCTTGTCTTTCAATTTCACCTATTCTTATTGTAGCCTTGTTGAATGTGAGGCCTTGGGATTTATGGATTGATATTGCGCAAGCCATGGTCAGGGGTATTTGTCTATGACCGCCACGTTTTATAGGTATCAAAGGTGTGTTCTTTGGTCTTTCCATGTCCCATGCTAGGCCATTGTAGGTATCAAATTGAGCCACGACATACATTAGCAAGTCTGGGGGTTTTGAGTTGATATCGTAAACAATAGCTTTGACTTCTCCCAATGATCCATTTACAAGTCCTACTTCAATCCATAAGTTTGTTGTTAGCATCACCTTTCACCTATGCATAGGAGCAACTCTTGCTGCAGATGGTCATCATCAGTATCATTGTCTAATTTTTGATGTGTGTTTTGTGCTACACTAAGTGCCACAGGAAGATTTAGTAGCTTCAACATCTTTCTATTATGTAGCATGACAAAGTTATTGTTCGCAAATAAATGCATGGAGAGATTAAATTCTTCTTGTTCTATTTGGGTTAGTGATTTATTTGTGCAGCTCATTAGTATTTCCCAGTCATGCTGCATTAGTTTTGCTTCACGTATGTTTTGTAATATGGCACGAAATTCTTTTTGGGCCTGGCTATCACCTCCTTGATGGAATATTGTTTCCAATGTGATGATTGTGGTAAATGTCTCCCATAACATCCTTGTAGTTGAGTGTGATGCATAAATTGATTTATCCATTACAGGTGGTAGCTGTGCAAGGTCACCAATAAGGATAATGGAAACACCACCAAAGCATTGGTGTTGCTAGTGGGGAAATGCCTCATGTAGACGATTGTCTATTTTTAAGAACAATTTTGGGCCTATGAAGCTCATCTCATCTATGAGGATGTATTTAATGTTACACATCTCTTCTTGGAATAGTGTAAGAGCCTTTCCTTGTAATGGCCGCATTTCTCTTATTGGAATTCTAAGACCTACATGGATTGTGGTGGCACGTATGTTGTAAGCAACCACTCCTGTAGGGGCAAGTGTGAGTAGTGGATTTTGCTTGTTTGGATTCAATTTGTTCAAAGTGTCCTTGATGCAATCGATTAAGTATGATTTTCCAGTGCCTGTTGTTCCTTGAATGATCCTACGTAAAGGTTGTTTCAAGCATGGATCCCTATAGTGTTGCACAATGGTGTTTAGTGCAAGTTCTTGCTTTGGTGCTAGTTGGGAGTTTGGTTTAGTGAATGATGAGGATGAATAGGTATGTTGCATGCATGACTTGTTTGTGGTTATGAATTGAAGGGCATTATCATGTAAATTCCAGGGCACATTGTGTTCATTCCACGTATTGTTGTTGTCGAAGTCTCGTCTACCAAGCATTTCTAGCTCATTTATGTTGACAATAGATGTTAGACCCATTTGTAATAGTAACTCCCACTCATAAAGGATGGTGGTTTCTTCGGCCAATGTCTCATCAACATCACTTTCATTTTCTTCATTGACATCCTCCAGTTGTGTTATGCTGTCAACATGCCAAGGCTAGTATTTGTTTGCATCCATTTGTCTCCAGTTTGCTATGATTTCTTGTTTTGAAAGACCTATGTCTGTCTCTATGTGTTGGAAGGGCTTGTATAAAAGGAGTTCACTCCAACAAAAGGTTTCAAAATGCTCTGAGTCTTCCATTGGAATACTATAGAAGCAAGGGAATACATTGACAATTGCATTTTGTTTCCTCTTTTGCCACTTGCTTCCTTTGCGATGAGAACAAAATGAGAACATTTGTGTTGATTCTATCAGGGAAACTCTCTCTAACTCAATAGGTCATTTTGTGTAGGAGTTTATGTAATTAGTTGGCAATTCATATTCATCCATGCTTCTTGTTATATGTTGTAGTACTTTCCTGCCAACATTTAATGATACGAATGTACGAATGCAAGTGACAAGAGGTAATTTTTGCAACATATGGCATGTTTCTTGTGCTCTTATATCACTATCTACAATAATCTCAGCCATGAATTTGTGATATGCTATCAAAGCTCCATCTTCACTCTTTCCAACATCTGAAATTCTTTTCAACATCTCGACACAGCTTTCTGACTTCCTCTCATCTTTTGATGCATATTTGGCGATATACTTGAGAACAAGTTTTTGTGAAATTACAGGTTGGCAGTCTATGTTAGCTCACCATATTTTAAGCATATCAGGGATGTGGATGTTTAACCTATCATCATTTCTAGCTGGTTCGTAAGTCTTTTTACCGCCTTCATCACATATTAAGGTTGAATCCATGCGTTCAGTCCACGAAGCTTTATAACGACATTCGACAATCTGCCCTTTCTTATGTAAACAAGTTCCCTTGCTACGTTTTGTGTGTCGTTGTACACGGTTGACTAACTCCTCATAATCTTTCATGGGGTTAGTAGAGAATATCTCTGTTGTGTTTAGTAAGCATGGATCATCGAGAGGAGATTGATATGTTACATTGCTTCTTTGGACTGCACTACGAGGATTCCATGCACTAACATATCTGTCAAAGAATTTTCTAGATCTCTCCAGTTCAATGCCATTGTTCCAATCAAGTTTGTCCATTTCTGGGGCATTTGGCAACCACAAGAACCCATGTACATGAGCAGATCCTTGATGTTGCCACTCATATCTGTACCAATAATCTTTTGCTTTCAACAATTTCTCTATGACTTCTTCACGGAATATCGTAAATCGTTGGTGCTAGTATAAGGATGTTGTGTGTGGGTTTTGAATTACATCTTCTGTGAACTATTTTCTCGAGTAAGATATTGGTGCCAAATTATCTCTTATAAACAATGCATGGAGGTCAAGCCATTTTGTATCAGAAGAGCTCAGCGTGAAGAATATTGTGGGAGATCCTAGTTGGTTGATCATATTTGTTAGTTCAGAATGATACTTTCTCCAATATGATCAGGTGCCTCGTAGAGAAGTGCCAAAACGCATAAGTTGCTCAGCCAATTAACTGTCGAGGACATTGTGCAAGTTTTGGTGAAGGTCTTGTATAGTAGTTGGTATGTTGTCTTCCACATTTTTTTTCACAAAAATTGAAGCAGCTTATTGGCTACGATGATGCATTATGAGATTGTAGAGGAAATAGCAAAATCTTATGTGTCTTCCAAATCTATTATCATGATATCTCATAAGGTGTAAAGCATATTCATGCATTTGCACTTCCCTTGTTCTGGCTTGTAGGGGTAGTGCAACTCCATTTGGGAAGAGCGTTGGAAAATCCATGTCTAATAGCCCCTCAGTATTGTACTTGTTTATTGAGGAAGTGCTAATTTCGGGCTAGGGGATGACGCTATCATTGTTAGGATGTAGTTGCAAGGTTTCTTTTATGGCTTCTAGCTCTCGTCATCTATTTGGTAATCTTGGAATAAATGATGATGAATACTCAAATTCAGTATATGGCTCATACTCTTGGGTATGAATTTCTACTTTTGGCACCATCATTTCTTCATTATCTATTTTAAAACTTCGCAACATATCTGAAACATCGGTGCTAGTTTCAAGCAATAAGGCCAGAGAGTCAATATCCATTTCAACATCCTTGTAGTATGGATCATTTCTTATCTTGTATTCAATGGCATTCATGACATGGGATCTACTTACATAACAGTCATAATGATTTCCTTCAGTGTGTGATCATCTAACTATCAGAAAATTTAGGTCCTCAAGTCTACGTGGGAGGTATTTTGCTATCGATATAGTATCCTGGGGAAAACTTATTGTGTGGCCATTGTATTTGTATTGCCCTCCACGAGCATGCCTAACTTGTAGTATCGGGCTCACTCTTGCTATAAGCATCTCCTCCACTTGAGTGAGCACCTTAAGGACAATGGGTTGTTCGCTTGGATCTAAATTGTTAGATGGAGAGAATCGATGGACTCCTTTCTCCCTGAAACATCTATTACAAATAGAATCAGTATTAGATGAACGGATTTGTATACCATGGTAGCATTCCTTACATATCATGCATGTCCTTAAGTTTGATAGTGCATCTATTCTTTTGCAAAAGCGTTGCATTACTTCTAAGGAATTGGCAGCATTGATTTCCTCATCTGTTAAGTTTGATGTTGATGGTCAGGTAATTAGGTCTCACAATGATTGTTGGAAATGTTGGGCATTACTACGAGCTAATATTTGTTCCTTACATCGAATGTAATACAAGTTGTTTGGCTCCTTTTTTTTGTTTTTTGACACTGGGACACTACATATCTTGTAAGGAATTTATGTCACTATTCTCCCCATTTATCAAGTTTTGCGTTGGTTCTGTCTGCATTGTAATTTCATTAGGTAAGTAACGCAAGCTACTATCAACTATTGTTTCTTCTATGTTGAATGTGGAGTTTGAATAATTTCCTATCTGTAGTTTATTCACTGGGTTCTCTGAATCACTCACAATCATGATTACTTCATTAGATGTTACTGACTATCAGGTAAGTAACGCAAGCTACTATCAACTATTGTTTCTTCTATGTTGAATGTGGAGTTTGAATAATTTCCTATATGTGGTTTATTCACTGGGTTCTCTGAATCACTCGCAATCATGATTACTTCATTAGATGTTAGTGACTAATTTTTTCATGCTTTTTCCTTATGGCGGATATAGTACAAGTGGTTTGCTTCTTTTTCCTTTCATTTTTTGAGTTCGACAATTGACATATCTTTTGGAGGGGTTGAGCTTTGCATTATGTGCCTAGAGATACAAGAGAACGATAAATTAAACACTTGATAACAACACTCAACACTCAACAGAATAGTTGCATACAAAACCAATTCACTAATGGTTTTAAAACAGAATAGTTGCATACAAAACCAATTCACTAATGGTTTTAAAAAATGTATAGATTTATGGTGAAGAAAACTGATTAAAATTCCAAAGACTATTATTATCTGTGACTCTCTAGCAACAAGCAACAACAATTCACTGAGAGAGCAAGTAGAGGATTAACCACACAAGTTACATTGAGATTGTTGAAGAAATCAATCAAAACACAGACAAGTTACATTTAGTTTGATAATAAATCATTAGAAATCAAACAACGCCCTATAAGATTTTTTAGTTCATTTCTTTACACATTCAATAAATGAAGGTACAGTTACAAATTCTTGAAATGCTTGCCAATAATTAAAATGGTGGACAAGCAGGGTTATCCATTAAATTTAGGCCCACGTTAATTTGACTTTTAATATTTAATATTTATAATAGATTTAATTATAAATTTTAAAGATATTAAATTTAAATATATTATAATAAATTTTAAAATGTTAAAATATAAATAAATTTAAAACTCTAATTTAAATATTGTAGATGTGTTAAATTTTATTAAAAATAATAATTAATAATATCCCAAACACAAAAACAAAAATAAACAAGAGACGCAATGTGTCATGTTCCTGCCTTTATGCATTTAATGTTGGTGTAGTATATTGTGAGAAACAAAAACTTGATGGGATGAGAGTAGGTCATGTGAGTAATGATTTTATATGTCAAATTTAGTCTTGAGACCATCAAATAGAAGATTGAGAACAGAGGAAAAAGCATTAGATGAAAAGTGTGCAATGAAATCTTGGATACAAGATAGTCTGAACAGATTATTTCATTATGTATTATGGACCATAGTTCTTTTTTCTAAATACTTTGTGTGTAGAGTCTGTCTTGATAATTAAAGCAATGGAAATTGTTTAGGATTGCTATAGCAGTACTGATGATTATTGTAAAATAAATGTATATATTGCGCCTTTAATTCCAATTTTTTAAAATCAATTTTTGCTGAAAGTACACATATATTGGTCAAGTATATGTTAAGAAGCTGTTGTGATGTTCACAAGACGCCCCGTTATGCTCCTTAGCAAAATGGGGACCCCTGTTGGTGTTTGGTTTTTGCTTTTGCTTGTGTTTTTTTGTTTTCTGGCGGTTTGGTAAAAATGAAGGCTAGGTGCATCATCATCATGATATTGGATAAGGTAGGTCATTATCACGAGGTCAGTTTGTCAAAGTTCATATTTTGTTTCTATGACGTCATATTTAGAAAGAGCTTGAAATTCCATGTAGGTTTGCCTTTTACTTTACTTGAAAATTCTACCATATGTGAAAGTTATGCATGGTCAAAGTTTTTGTCAAACCTGATATTCGTAGGAGTATCATTATGTTTTTATATGCTAAGTCATGTTGTCAAGATCATTATGATCTTGGTCTATCACTCGATAAAAATCATGTAGTCGCAATATTTGGACGTCAATCTTAGGTTGTAGTGCGCTTTACCCGTTAAATGGCCTTAGGTGCATTGTCAACATTATGATTTCTTCTAGGAGGGTCATATGTTATACACTTGGTTTTGGTTAGATGTAGATGATCATTATCATCATATTTGAACCCCCCCCGATAATATCCTGAGGTTCAAATATCATGATGATATCAACTTTAGGTCAGGGTAAGTTTCCCTGTCGAGTGGTCTTTGTATAGGGAGCATCATCATGATATTTCAACATCACCTAATCTTATCATATCATGCTGATTGCCCTTAGAAAGTCCACCATCGGCATATTTGCATGCGCATGTTATAATCCTATCGCAAGGTCATCGTCATGATATTTGCTGAAGTTCGAAATATGATGATGACAACTTCATATCCTCCTGATCTCCTTTTGCATAATTATGATCATCATCCTGATCTTTCACGAGGGTCATTGGCTGAAATTCGCTGAGTGATGGAGACATCATCATTATAAATCGATAAAGGGGATCATTATCTTCATATCCTCCTGATCGCCTTTTTTGCAATATCATGATGATAGGTCATCATCATGATATTTGCTGAAGTTCGAAATATGATGATGACAACTTCATATCCTCGTGATCTCCTTTTGCATAATTATGATCATCATCCTGATCTTTCACGAGGGTCATTGGCTGAAATTCGCTAAGTGATGGAGACATCATCATTATAAATCGATAAAGGGGATCATCATCTTCATATCCTCCTGATCGCCTTTTTTGCAATATCATGATGATAGGTCATTATCATGATATTTGCTGAAGTTCGAAATATGATGATGACAAGTTCATATCCTCCTGATCTCCTTTTGCATAATTATTATCATCATCCTGATCTTTCACGATGGTCATTTGCTGAAATTCGCTAAGTGATGGAGATATTATCATCATAAATCGATAAAGGGGTTTATCATGTTCATATCCTGCTGATCGCCTTTTTTGCAATATCATGATGATCAGCTTATCTATTCAGAAGAAGGCGATATTTGATTTCTTAAACAGCATGATCATTTTTTTACAATATCACCCTAGCGCAATATCATGATGACCTCAACTCATCGCTGTGCTTCGAAGACAAAATATCATGACGACGCCATCATGATAATTCGATGAGGAGGGTCATCATCATATTGTTTTATCTTGTCATGTTGTCAAGATCATCATGATCTTGTTTGTTCAGCCGATATTTCGTAAAGTCCTCCTGCCGATGAAATACAACCTTTTGAAAATATCCTGATGTTTATCATCGTCACATTTTCCCTTCGGAAGGATATTTCCCAAACATGATCCGGCTGGCGAAATATCATGATGGCGTCATGTTCTAAGTTTAACAAAGGCTGCGGATATCATGATGACGTCATCGCGATCTAGTAAACGAAGAAGCAAATATCCTGATCATCATCATCATCACATTTTTGCTTCAACAGGATATTTTTCAAGCATAATCTGGTTCGCGAAATATGATGATGACGTTTTATTCTAAGTTCGATGAAGAAGCAAATATCCCGATGCTCATTATCATTGTGATCTTTCGAGAGCGTTGCCTTGGCTGGAGAGGGGTCATATTACATTCACCATCCTGATCATGTTCCTTAGGTGACCCGATATTACATTTATCCGCTGATCTTAATGAAGATGATGATGATGTCATCCCTAGCATTCCAATGAAGCCCGAATATCATGATGACGTTACCATCATTTTCCTTTCCTCGGCAACATGATCATGTTGCATATCGTCGTTTTCTTGTTCAACAATATGGTGATGATGATGTTGTTCTTTTGTGCAATATGCAGAAGCGAAATATCATGATGATGAAGTAAATATTGACGAACACGTTTTTTTTTTATAATATCGTGAGGTTCAAATATCATGATGATATCAACTTTAGGTCAGGGTAAGTTTCCCCGTGGAGCGGTCTTTGTATAGCGAGCATCATCATGATATTTCAACATCACCTAATCTTATTATATCATGCGGATCACCCTTAGAAAATCCACCTTTGGCACATTTGCATGCGCATGTTATAATCTTATCGCAAGGTCATCATCATGATATTTGCTGAAGTTTGAAATATGATGATGACAACTTCATATCCTCCTGATCTCCTTTTGCATAATCATGATCATCATCCTGATCTTTCACGAGGGTCATTCGCTGAAATTCGCTGAGTGATGGAGTCATCATTATCATAAATCGATAAAGGGGATCATCATCTGCATATCGTCGTGATCACCTTTTTTGCAATGTCATGATGATCACCGTTTGTATTCAGAAGAAGGCGATATTTCATTCCTTAAACAGTATGATCATTTTTTTACAGTATCACCCTAGCGCAATATCATGATGACCTCAACTCATCGTTGTGCTTCGAAGACAAAATATCATGATGACGCCATCATGATAATTCGATGAGGAGGGTCATCATCATATTGTTTTATCTTGTTATGTTGTGAAGATCATCATGATCTTGTTTGTTCACTTGATATTTCGTAAAGTCCTCCTGCGGATGAGATACAACCTTTTGAAAATATCCTGATGATCATTATCGTCACATTTTCGCTTTGGCAGGATATTTGCCAAACATGATCCGGTTGGCGAAATATCATGATGGCGTCATGTTCTAAGTTTAACAAAGGCTCGGAATATCATGATGACGTCATCCCGATCTAATAAACGAAGAAGCAAATATCCTGATCATCATCATCATCACATTTTTGGCTCAACAGGATATTTTTCAAGCACGATCTGGTTCGCGAAATATGATGATGACGTCCTATTCTAAGTTCGATGAAGAAGCAAATATGCCGATGTTCATCATCATCCTGATCTTTCGAGAGGGTTGCCTTGGCTGCAAAGGGGTCATGTTACATTCATCATCCTGATCATCCTCCCTAGGTGACCCGATATTACATTTATCCGCTTATGTTAACGAAAATGACGATGACGCCATGCTTAGCATTTCAATGAAGCCCGAATATCATGGTGACGTCACCATCATTTTCCTTTCCCTGGCAACATGATCATATTCCATATCCTGCTTTTCTTCTTCAACAATATGATGATGATGATGTTGTTCTTTTCGCTAATATGTAGAAGTGAGATATCATTATGATGAAGTAAGTATTTACCAACAGGTTTTTTTTGACACGCTGATGCCAATGATCATGCCATCTATAATATACAGTCAAAATGTGCATGCACAGTCATAGTGCTTTTCTATATACATATTGGATCAAAGCTACAGGTTACATATTCACAGCCAAAATGTGCATGGACAGTCACAGTCTATCAAATTACTTTAAAAATAGTTAATTTGATAGACTGCGGCTATGACTTAAAAAACAGTTAATAACATAGTGTGACTACTAAACAGTATTGGTAGTAGAGTATTTACTAAATCAAGGTATAATAAAGTGCATAACTAAAAGATGCTGATTGTTTAACAATTTTGACAACTGGGAGAAAAATATGGCTTTTAACACTCCAGCAACTGAAACAGATTGGACTTATGACTATTTTTCAGTTCTTAATATATCTAAGAGACTTTTTACAACACTATGAAGTGTTTGACTGGCCCTCAGTTGCACTTAATTAGTTTTCTATTGAATTTACTGTAGTGCACTTCTTCAGACCCAAAATTATACCGCACGATGGCCATTTTGTCATAAACAGTTCAATTGGGATTTTTGTGAAGCTACGGCCCATTGGAGGTCTGAGAAGAACTCTTTTATTTTGAGAAGAAAATGAAAGATACACTGGTTGTAATCATGTCTAGCATTGTGTCATGTATAGGTCCAGTCAGTGAAAGGTATAGAGAATATGATACATCAAAATGCTAAGGTCCTGAAAGAGGTAAGGTAAGGAAAAGACTTCAGTTAGGTAGGGTAAAATTCTATGTGCAACATTTACATTCATGTGCAAGATATCTTGAGTGGATGTGTTGATTTGTTCATTAGGTTTGCAACATTAATACCTAGTCAATTGACAACAATGCTATGTCGCAAGAAATGCAATGAACTCCCTACTTTTTGAAGTTAATTTGATAGAGTGCGACTGTGACTTAAAAAACAGTTAATAACATAGCGTGACTACTAAACAGTATTGGTAGTAGAGTATTTATTAAATCAAGGTATAATAAAGTCCATAACTAAAAGATGCTGATTGTTTAACAATTTTGACAACCGGGAGAAAAATATGGCTTTTAACACTTCAGCAACCGAAACAGATTGGACTTATGACTATTTTTCAGTTCTTAATATATCTAAGAGACTTTTTACAACACTATGAAGTGTTTGACTGGCCCTCAGTTGTACTTAATTAGTTTTCTATTGAATTTACTCTAGTGCACTTCTTCAGACCCAAAATCATACCGTACGATGGCCATTTTGTCATAAACAGTTGCAACCAACTCCCTACTTTTTGCCTTTTATTAGACAACCGATCTGCAATGCTGAACAACTGCTGTAGATGGAAAATATGTTTTTTCATTTTGAATGGTAATGCAGTGGCCATGGAACAGCAACGGTTCCATTTATGGAGTGTTGTGTTCCATTTAATGGTGTCCTGTTCCAGATGCAAATGCCTAAACTTGTAAAAAAATAAAAAACACTTTAGAATCCTAAAACCATTGTTAAACTTTTATAAAATTTGTACCATGTCTATGTTAATATGTATCAATTTTAGAAGTCAGGTGCACCATGAATCTTAAAACCATCACAACAAAAAAAATTTGAAAATTTATGTCTAGAAAACAGACAACATAAACCATATGTATGATAACAGCTATTCACACTTTTAGAAGTGTATAAAAGTTGAGACAACTTGGTGAAATGTGAGTAGTCGTTCTCTTTGACAGTTTAGTACACGGTTGGTTGACACGTGAATGGATTCTTCTCCACGACTAAATAGCTGTTGCTTAAATAGAATGAATGCTTTATAGTGTTTAGACAGTTGCATATATAGAATTAGATTTCATAGACACCGGAGAGAGAAATGAATATTTTTTAAGAATGTGTCATCATATATATACAAGTGCCACTACCAGTAAGATCATGCAAAACCAGACACAAAAGTTGACGCCTTCGTGAGGTAAATCAATGAAGCAAGAAAGTTGAAGATGATTTTAGTGCAGATTATCATAGTATGCATAATGAGAGAGAGGTTTACAGCATTCTTATTTTGGTTGAGAGAATTTAAGAAGCTTTGCAATATTTGCTTATAACGAAAAGAAAATTTAAGACATATTTGATTAAGGGATTTGATTTTGTACTCAAAAATACCAATTACATATAATATTAGGTAAAATGATAAAGTAATGTGTAGTTCAGAGAGTAAAGAGAGTATTAAAGAGGTATCGTGTATAAGATATATGTAACAAAAATGTAGTTTCGTATGCTTTGTGTTCATTCTTCAGGACAACATGCATCAATGATGACATTGGACTTATTCAATGTAAATTGTCCTTTTCTGCTGAAGTCTCGTAACATAAAGATGACTGCTGATTTATCCTTGAGGTATTCGTCATAGCTGATTTGTTGCAGGTCTGGCAGTAGCATTTGGATGATATTGTTGGCGCATGAGCAATGTATTGTCTGTTTGTTGTCTGTTGTCAAAATAGTCTTGAGATAGTGCGAGTAGATATAGGCGACCTGTTCCTTGCATCTATCACACTGGGCAGTTTCATTGTCAAGTGCTCCATAGGCATCAAATTTATAATCGCATTTTGAGCAAAATGCGTGGAAAGGACTGGAAAATGCATTAGCTATTTTCAATGTTCCTTGTACCTGCAATACATATGAAAGTATTGTTTGGTTAGGAAGATTTTTTTTTTGTTAATTTTGTTTTAGATTTGCCAGGGAGAAGATTGGAGATTTCAAGAGTTGTTACCTCAAATGTTGAGTGCAGCAAACTGTTTAAGTGATCCAGGGTCCTTTTGTCATTTAATACATCGATATATGTTGACTGGCAAGTGTGAAGCATGTTGTCTTTTGCATTGATCCGTTTGACAATATTTTTGAAAAGGATAAGTGGAAATTCATTGCTTCGGAGCTGTTGTTCGATTTTTACAAAATGGTCCTCAAAATTTCGGTGCATCTGCAGCTGTAGGTGTAAATAGTGTAAGTAAGAAATGAAACTGCAAAAGAGTAATGTATGTTAATTGAAAAGTAGGTTCAAGAACTAGAAACAATTTAAACAAGAAAGGAGACAGTCGAAGCATAAACAAGTACATGTACCTCTTGCATTTGGAACATGTTGTCCACTTTAAATTCCTAATTTTTGCTTTATTTTGAAGCTTTACCGAGACAAAGAGCTTTTATTTTTGCATTTGTATTTGATGAAAAAATCGATTTGAAGTAGTCGCCTATTTATGAAGACATACATTAGTCTATGTTCTAAAAAGTATGGAACTGAGTGAATTGTTGACTTATGTGCAATTAATCGGTGTTATCAAATGTTTAGAATTTTACTTAGAGACGTGACATCAGACCGTTGTTCATTCCTGCAGATACCAGCTCTGTGTTGACGCTTGAATGCATTTCTGTGAATTTAGTTGCTATTTTTTGTGGCTTATATGCATTTTTTTTTGGCCTTTGAGATACAGCTAGATTAGTGATTGTCAATGCTAGGGTTTGTATCTGATGAAGGATGAGCATTTGTAGTGTCAGTTCTTATTGTCAATATTGTTTTATTGTTGTGTATGTGATTGGTTTTACATTTCCTTTGTGTACGGTCATTGCTGTGAGTAGATTCATACTTGTTTATAACACTTTAGATCAAGTGATTTAGTGTTTACTTTTTTTCCCTGTATTGCTCCTGAAATCTGAATCACTGCAGGGTCCAGACCAAGTATCTAAGCAAAAGAGGGGCAAACTGTATTCCACATGGAAAGCAGATTAAAATAATACTTACTTGAGTCTTTAATCAATAATGATCAAACAGTAATCTAATAGCAATGGGACTGAATCTGGATGCTTAATTTTGAACTGGCGAGGCTTAAGGTTGAAAGACAAGTGTTCGCTTATTAGCAGTCTGAGTTCGAAACTTGGATGTTCTAGATGAGCTGCCACAGGGGTTTTCTCCAACTCGTAACTAGTTGGAGTTTTCATGTCAAAACCTCTATTTAGTTGGTGGAATCTTCATAGAAGACGTTAGGAATTGTTATTGATAAGATAGATGAAGGAATAGGATTAGTTATGGAGGATAATTACATGTGTTTGCGTGAGCCTGTGTGTAAATTCCATTATTGTAGTCTGAAACATATTTTTAACGATGAAAAAATTGTACCTGTCTCTGTAGTGAAGTAGTTCTAGATGCTCTAATAATTTAGGGATCTATCTATTTTCAAGCTAAGAAAATGCGACAGCGATTTGCCGAACATCAATTAGAATGGGCTGCATATCATAGTTGGCCGCAATCTTTATTAAGCATTGTTTTATGTCATCTCGTTAACTAAAAGATGATGTTAATTAGGCAAAAGGCTTTTATAAGTGAACTTGAAACAAGAAATCGTTGTCAGGAAACAAGCTTTATTAGTGTGTAAACTTTTTTAATTAGCCGATAGGCTTTAGTGTGAGCATTGGCACCAAAATGGCTGGAAATGTCATCTCAGCATGAAATCACTGCAGAAGTCATTACAATTTCTTTTGTACTAGAGAGGTCTGGACTCCACAAGATGGGTGCACCAAAATAACTTAGTGCAGGCAATTGTTTTCCCAAGAATGTAGCAATATACCCGGCCACTCTAAAATGGGGTAGTTGACCTGCAAATGAGGGCTCTATTTCTCTATTTTTTAATAATCAAAGTCTCATGCTCAGACTTGGAGAGTCTTTACAATTTGATCCATTTTGCACATTAGGGTTGCTTGCTTCTCAGACTCATGTATTTTGTGACTCAGTTGGCGAGTTACACAACTATGATCCCTTCCACTGGGGAAATCAATACTTTATTATGATTGGATGGTGCAGGTTTGATTGATTGAATGGCAACAAAAAGCGAAAAGGACACTGATTGCAATTATAAAAATAACCATGTATACAGATATGTCAACAGTCACATAACCTTTGAAAATCAAATTCTATAACAATGCAAATCCCAAGCAAGAAATTACAACAACCTAAAAGGGCTTAAAGTTTAACTTAAGATAACCATTGTTTGCAAATAATGAGAGGAGAAAAATGAATATTATTACAGTGTAGCATGCAGGCAGAGTTTTGAGAGAACTTATACAGTGGATCATGAGGGGTTGTGGTCTCAAGTTAACTGAAACATTGTTTTGTTCAAGCTGGGAAGATATGATAAAGAGTTGGAAGAGATAAGCATGTTAAAATGTAGTGCAGTTACCATATAAAATAAAATTTTCAAAATGATTTAAAGTTAAAACTAGTATGTGGAACCTTGAAAAGTGTACCTGGGCTTTGTCGAACTCTGAATCTCCATCTTGCACATCAACAATATATTGGAGACCTATTTTTTTTGCTCTTGTGACCAATACACCTATGGTGCCTGTAGCATATTGTTCGGTACTTGCCAACAATTGTTTTATGGCTGTGCTAGGGATGAATTTATAGTCAATACAAACTCGTGGAATGATTTCCACTATTGAGGACTTTGTTAGAACCAGTATGCAGTCGCAATCTCCACGATCATAATCTGTTCTAGGTGCAATCTGGAAGTTGGATATGGATAGTCCCGAACCTGGAATTATTTTGTCTTCATAGTGAGCAACGAGATCAGCAGTTGCATTTAGCGTAATAGTCATTTCACCTTTTGTGTCTGTGAGGTCTGCGCGTAGTACTTCACGTGTCTTGTTTGTCTTATCCAATATAGCTTTATACTTCACAATGACATCGCCTTGGAAAATGTTGCCTGCTTTACGTGCATTCAAGTCTTCAATTGAAACTTGATTTTGACTCTTTACTTTTGATCTGGAAAAAACAAAACAAAATTAGTTGAAATCTAGAATCTTGACAAGGTACAGTGTACATGTAACCAAAGAATATTGTTTACCTTTTCAATTGTTGTTGGTTAATAGTGTCCATTTGTTCTTCTGTTCTTTTGGCATTGTCCATTGTAACCTGTATTTGTTTATCAATTTGTCATTTGCATAAATTTCTGCAGGCAAAATGAAAATATGTTGTTGTTCTAATGTTATATCAGAATATGTAGAATTGGTACTATGGAATAAAAGAATAAGACAATTTGTAGACAGAAGAAAATGAAATTGTATTGAAATGATGAAGCTATGTAATACATATGTCTTTTCTTCGTGGACATTAGGGATTGTTTTATTTATTAATTTGATTGACAAGATTTTGATGGTGTTGGTTTAGATGCTTTTGAACTAAAACAAATGGCATATTTAAGAATATTTAGTTTTTTGAAAGGATTAAAATTAGGGAAAATCAGTGAGGTTGTTGCTGTAATACGCTTTTTATTTGTAAATTTGGATTTTTTGTATTAGTAAATTGGATGATACATAATTGAACAGTAGTTTGTACATAGATTGGATTTGTCAAAATATGTTTTTTGTTGATTTGGATGTTATTGAACAAAAATAGTTGAGATATTTAAGAACATTGAGCGTTCTGAGAGGGTTGAAATCTTAAAAAAGTAGCAAGATGGTCACTCCAATATGCTTCCGATTTGTAAACTTCAATTTTTTTTGTTAGTGCATTGGTCCATAGATGATCGATCAATGGTCTAGATAGAGCATGACACCTACTTAATAAGAAATGCATATTGTGGTTTTGCATATGATTCAGGAGCTGTTTTTTTTTGTAGTTTTCTGTACACATGTCAATGTTGAAATCTCCGACTAGGTACAAGGTTTTATTTCCATCAATACATGAGAATACTTGCTTGGTGATTGCTATAATATCTGCAAATGGAGCATTGGGTTTGGCATATAAGTTACATATGCTAATTTGATTGTTCATAGAGCTTATTGTTAATGTTATTGCTTCTGTATATGATGTTGAATGTTGCATTGTTTTAGAGACTAATATGTTTTTCTTGGTTATAGACATTAGTCCGTGTATATGGTATGTTGAGTAACAATTGAAATCTTTGAAAAGATTATTTGTATGGTAGTCTTGGATATATGTTTCTTGAAGGCATAAGATATCAGATGCCATGATATCAGTGTCATTAATCATGTCTTCAATATGTAGGTGTAGATTGCGAGTGTTTAATGTGCACAATAGTAGTTCTGAATTAGTCTTTTGTTTGATATCTCCATTTTCAAATTGCCAGTGTGCTGTTGATTTTAGACGAGACATTTCAAGAACTATTTTTTCTTTTATTTTGAAATTTTGCTTGGTAAGAGGCTTTAACAAGAATAATGTCTGGATTGTTTTTGTCTGCGAAAGTGCTGTATATGTTAATCCATGTTGCCTTATGGCTGTAGGATCAAATGCCAAGCCTTGCATTGTGAGTCCTTGAGATCTATGTATTGTTCTAGCACAAGCAAGTTGAATTGGAAATTGTTTTCTAATAGTTATTTTCTTGTTGTTTGAGATTTTTTGGATTGGCCTTGTGGTGCGAAGTATAGGTGTCCATTGTTTATGAATGTCATTGTTATAACATTGTGTTAATTTAACACGTTGATGGTGGCCAATGTTTGGGTCATTGAATTCTATCCAAACAATGTCAAAAGCATTGGATATGGTATATGCTTTAAATGTTCCATCTGATCCATTGACTAGACCGTCTTGCGTATCATAATTACCAGCATAAATTTCTACAAGCATGTCTGGTTTCAAAAGTATTTGAGATGGTAAAGACATTGTGTGATTGTACAGATGTATTTCATTGTAGTTTTCGTCATTTTCATCAATTGCACTCAGTACAATTAGCTCTCCTGGAACTATTGACAACATATTTTGATTATGTGCATTAACATCTTTCCTTCTGTAAAATAGATAGGGGAATGTTGGGTCAATGGGTGGTGAGCGTAAACAAGTCTGATTCAAGTACTGTATATCATTATCTGTTAGTGAACCTACACGTATTCTATTGAGTATTGCAATAAACTTCTCATCTGTTTGCCGCATTGTTGATTGTAGCTCATAGTATTTTATGTTGTGTTTCCAAAAGTTGTATGGCATTAATTCAGTCAGTGTTGGTGTATTATCAAATACAACTGAATCTAGTACAGGTTGTGCTTGATATAAATCACCACAAAAAATTGTATCAAGATTTCCAAAGTATGTGGTTGGCATTTGCATTATATCTCTTAATCGCTTATCGATGTAACGTAAAAATGTTGCACCTACCAATGAAATCTCGTCTACTAATAGCACACGCAGCTGCTGATAATGCTTTGACATTGTATCTAAGATTTCAGTATTCAATGGAACGAATTCTGATTTGTTGAAAGGTATTCGAAATGCTGAGTGTAATGTTACTCCACCTATATTGTAAGCTGCTTTTCCTGTATAAGCAACTACTAGGCCTTTTGGTTTGTCCGGATCACTATCAATGGAGTTATTATATATGCGAAGGAGAGATTGAAATATTGCTTTTGCAGTAAAGGTTTTGCCAGTGCCTGCTCCACCTGTTAGAAACAAGTGTAGTGGAGTTTTAATATTTTTTAATTTCTTCAACACAATGTCCTTTACAATTGCTTGTTGTTCACTGTTTAACATTCGTCTCAAATTGAAGTATTCAACATTGTCCATAATATGTGGATGTTTTCCAATTTCAAATGCATTAGAGAATTGAGTTTTTGATTTGTTATGCTTTAGTGTTTGAATATCGTCTTCTATGTTGTATGTTTCTTTCTGTGGATTTTGATTTGAAATGATCAATTCATTTGGTATGTGATTATTTTCAGAATAGATTTCATCTATAGCTTTGTCAATATCGCCCCATTTAGAGTTTATGTGGTAATTGTATTTGATACGATTAGTATTAATTGTGTTTTCATGATATGAATAAGCATGATGCCATGAATGGAAACCATGGTTCAATGTTTTTTCATTTATTGTGAAGGGTACATAAAGCAATAAATTCTCTCTGCAATAATTTTCCAAGTCAACATGTTTGTTAAAATTGGTAAAACGTATAATATTTGGTTTAGCTTTGCGGTGCATTGGTTTCCCATCTTTTCTATATTCTGATACGAATTGTGCAAGGCAAATATGTGTGAGTGTTTCAGGTCGTGCTAAATAGTAATCTATTAAAGATCTACAGGCCACATTTTCTGATTCATCTGGTTCACTATTCAATTGTTTTGCTGACTTTAGAACAAAAGTTCGATCACTATCAGCTCTTGTATCAATGAATATACACTTTCTTGAACTATAGTTTAGTGGAAGTGATAGTACGATGTGAACAGCCTGTTGTGTAGACATTTGTTGCAGATTTAGCAATGCATTTCCAAGTCTACTTATCATTTTTATAGCATCGATATTATTTTGTTGATGGTCCCTACGAATTCTTTTAAATGCATTTGTCATTGTTTTATCCACTTTTGTCATGTATGAGCTGCAATACATTGCTGCAGCATATGCATTAAGCACAAATTGTGCATCTGTATTTGCTTTCCATAGCTCTGGTATTTTTTTTGAAAAGCTGTTATTCCATATCTGCGAAGGGTTTCGTTTTAAGAAAATTGTAGGCCTATGGATTGTTGATTTTATAGCTGTGATGTAATCATGCTCATTCAAGTTGATGTCTTCTAGAAACATTTGAAAGGAGAATAATTGGTCATAATTAGATTGTTGTAATACGGAAAAGATTTTTGTTGCCATTGAAACAATAATTTCATTATTGTCTTTCAGCGGTTCGAGAATCATAGTTTTTTTCATTGGTGGAAATGGGAAATTGTATTTACAACAGTGCTGTTTTGATTTTCTGCATCGTTTTGTATGATGGTGCCTATGCAGGATAGCTATTTGAGGAGTCAAATCATCAGTGTTACAAGTGATGTATTTGTCAATAAATTGTTCAATATTTGCAAGTTCATCTTTTCCATAAATTGGAGCATCTTTAATCCATAAAAGAAAGTGGTCATGTTCATTGCCACGATTTTGGAATTCAGTTACAGAGAAATAATCCAAGAGCTGTCCGAAGAAAGAGCTATCTGTAAATATCAATTGTTTTAGTGCATTGATTCTATGTTTATAATAGCGTACACATGTTACAGGATCTTTTTTTATGAGATAGAAAATATTTTTCTCATTTTGTATGTCGTATTTTTGTTGTGAAGATGCACAATATGTATTATGCAAGGCTTCAAGTGCTTTTGAAAGGTGTTCCCAATTTTGTTCAGCACTAGTAAATGTAAGGAAAAATGTAGGCGGTCCAAGTTGCCGAATCATTGCAAAGACATTTTTTTTTAATTGATGTAAATAATCCGGAGATATTCTTATTCTTTTAAAGTCAACATATCCAATGTCTGATTTGAGAATCTTCTCTAGGTTAGGTTTGCATTTGACATCTTTTGCTATTAGTTTTCTTCCTTTTAACTGACCTTTTCGTACTCTTATCCACATTGTAGATAAGACTTGATGTATCAATATCTTGACTGTTTTGAAAAATAGATTAGTTGTATGATATGCAAATTGTCTATTGGAATGAAGTAGTTCCCATTGTGCAATTTTTTGATAGGAAAAATTCTTGACAATGTCGTCATTACGTGGGTTTCCAAAGAATAGTGTGGGAAAGTTCATTTCTTCTGCATATTTGTCTTTAAAGATTCCAATAGGATAATGGTTTTCTGCTGGTGCAATTTCTATGATTTTGTCTTGCATTTCATGTATACATTTAGATTCTGTGTATCCATGCACCAAGGTCTCACAAGGATTTTGCTCATCTGTATCAGACTCTGAACCTGTTTCATTTGTGCAAGGGTCGTCTACTATGCCACTTTCATCATCTATTTCAAGAGATTGTCTCCAGTGCTTATTTAGTTGGAATTTCTCATTTTTGTATAGAGTTGTTTCGCTCAATTGGTTCAAAGCTTTCATTATAATAGTCGATCGCACCATCCCCTTCTGATATGCATTTTTATATTGTAGCCGTCTTTTTAGCGCAACTGCAATAGTGTATGTTTCATCGGCAGAGCGTGGCAATGCATTTTGTACAATGTTCATGTTGACCGGGACATTAATTATAGACCCAGTCAATCCAATTTGGGGTCTTTTGTAACCTAATTCCCATATTTGTGCGAATGCAATTCTCAGTGAAACAAGGCGCTCTTCTAGTTGCGTAAGCATTTTTACATATTGTAAAGCTATATTCATTTGAATACGGTGTGGTGTTGCATATTTTGGAAGCTTGCATTGTTTCAATGTTTCATGGCATATGCGACAAATACAATTCATCAATACATTGTTATTTTGATTTGTCAATTTATAATATGTTTGCTTTTCTTTCTCTCTAAAAGCCATAATGTTTTTCTTAAAATGCAATGTCTGACAAATTGCACAAGTATGTATCGGTGTATCTTGAATTTTTTTTTGAAATAATTCTATTGGTGATGCTGAGTGTCTAGTTTTCTTGGTTGTATTTTCCATTTGATTATTAGCACGTATTTGTTGTTTGATCTTGCGAAGTGATGTAGTGTTGCTATTTGCAATTTTTTGTTTCCTAATAAAATCACCATCATGATGTTGTTGATTACTGCTTTGAAATTGTTTTAGTTGTCTAAATGTGATACATGGGCTAGCATTGTTTGCTTGTACTAGATAAGGCACAAGCGGCTCAAAATGTCCTTGGATGGGATTTGCATCATGAAATAAGATAGAATACGATTGTCCTTGGGATGACGGATTGAAGTGCAAGTATTTTTTTCCTAAAGTAGTTGACCAAAGGCATATTTGTATGTCTAGCCACTTTGACAACCAACGGATGCAAAACAAGTCACCCCATAGGCCAACTTCATTATTATTTGTAGAATGCATTACAGAAATACGCATTCTACGCAAGTACTCTTCAACATTTTGTACACCATGTAATTCATGCAATGTACGACTATCCAGTTCATAATTATATGAGGTGATTGCTTCTGGATCACCTTGTGTGAGGCAACTCAAGAAATGGTCTATAGCTCCATTCCGTAATTGACTTGATGTGTATTTAGAATGAAGAAGTAACTCCAATGAGTCAAATAAGCAATCCCCTACATTGTATTTAAATACTTGAATTCTACACAATCCTTCATTTCTCAATGCATAGTCAATGTTTAGAATTTCAGTCTGAATTGCTAATTTGTATTTCTCTACATCTATGATCTGTTTTTGTTTATCAACTATTGGCACTCTTGTTCTCTTCATTTTTTTTGCAAACAAGGACAATTTCGTTGATCCCAGAATATCAAAAAAATGGTGCACCTGTAATATATTCATAACCATTGGTTAGATAGTTTTGATGATTGATAATTACAAAAGGCATATTACAAATGGAAATTAGAAGCAGGCTGTTTCCTAAAAGCAATGTCGATATGCAATTTTGAAATGCATTTAGTATTTGGTTTCCTTATTTCAAATCACAAATAAATTCAATGCTAAAATTCTAAGTAGTCAAGGCATTGTTTAAATGCAATGAAAATAATCGTTATTTTTGGATTGTACAAGAAAATAAGGCATTGTAATGAAGAAGAGAATTTTGAAGGATTTAAAACTAGTGGCAATGGCAATGTCAGATTCATTCACTTGCATTATTTTCTTCAGAAAATAAAGAAATAGAAATCACCATTTGGTAGATAGTTCTGATCATTGATAGCCACAAAAGGTTTATTAAAATTCAAAATAAGAACCAAGTTTTGATTTGAAAACAGTGTAGACCTGTGACTTTGAAATTCATTTTGTACTCGGTTTTGATATTTGAAATCAGAGGTTTACATTTAAAAATAAATAAATACAGTGTTTAAATACTAAATAGCCAAGCCATTGTTTAAATATTGCAAAAATAATTGTTATGTAGTTGTGTAAATAGTGTAGGAACAATCCTTGGACAACTCTAATGACATCACATATTCTCTGAGCCATAGGCTTTAAATAATTAGCAATTTGCATATATGAACAATATATTGAACATATAAATTAAACAATGGAAGAAACAAACAAACAAGAGATATGAAGGAGCAAATGAACTTGAATAGATGACAATAACATTTTGATAAGCTTGTGCTTGGATTGTAGATGCAGGTGAAGGATTAGATTGATCTGCAAAAGTCTAAAGGATTGTAAACTAGTTGCAATTGCAATATTATATTGATGGGATTGTGTTAATTTCTTTACAAAGTGAAAAGGTATTGTGCATTATTAAACAGTATATGCCTTCAAGTGGTTTTGTCACTTATATAATCATTAATAGAATTTTGCTACTTACAACTTGCAAACTGCGTTATCTATTTATATTTTGATATTGAATTTAACTATAACACGTAAAAATAACAAATACAGTAGACATGGATAGACTGTAACAAGATCCAAAGCTAGGACACCAAACATGTAACATCAAGATTTCTTCAATGCTGGCCTATACACAAAAAAAGATATTATAACTAGTTGTTGAATCTTGCAAATCATATAACTATCACGGGAATATAATTCCAATATTAGTTTTCTTGTTATCAAGTCTTATAGAAATCTAGACAAAAAAATATTGAAAACTATTAGAAGCAATTTTTACAATTTACTATTGTTATATGTGTTTGCATTCATACTCAATAATAGCTAACTAGCACCAAAGAAGTACAGTAAGACCAATGCATAAAATATAAGTGACATGCAAAAGTGTACAGTGTTTTTCACAAATTGCAAATAACTGCCCACATCACTGTTATTACAATTTACATAGTTTTCTAGAACATCGAAGAGATGGCTGCATCTATTTATGATGATTTCATGTTGCAATCATTTGTTATTCTAAAAAAAAAAACACTTTAAAATTCCACCGCTTCATTTGTTGCCCATCGGCATGATCATCGCCATCGGCGTGTCAAAAAAAACGTGTTGGTCAATATTTAATTCATCATCATGATATTTCGCTTCTGCATATTGGGGAAAAGAACAACATCATCATCATCATATTGTTGAAGAAGAAAAGGAGGATATGGAATATGATCATGTTGCCGAGGAAAGGAAAATGATGGTAACGTCATCATGACATTCGGGCTTCACTGAAATGCTAAGGATGACGTCATCGTCATTTTCATTAAGATCAGGGGATAAATGTAATATCAGGTCACCTAAGGAGCATGATCAGGATGATGAATGTAATATGACCCCTTTGCGGCCAAGGCAACCCCCTCGAAAGATCAGGATGATGATGAGCATCGGGATATTTGCTTCTTCGTCGAACTTAGAACAAGACGCCATCATCATATTTCGTGAACCAGATCGTGCTTGAAAAATATCCTGTTGAAGGAAAAATGTGATGATGATGATGATCAGGATATTTGCTTCTTCGTTTATTAGATCGGGATGACGTCATCATGATATTCGGAGCCTTTGTTAAACTTAGAACATGACGACATCATGATATTTCGCCAACGGGATCATGTTTGGGAAATATCCTGCCGAAGGGAAAATGTGACGATGATGACCATCAAGATATTTTCAAAAGGTTGTATTTCATTGGCAGGAGGACTTTATGAAACATCGGGTGAACAAACAAGATCATGATGATCTTGACAACATGACAGGATAAAACAATATGATCATGACCCTCCTCATCGAATTATCATGATGACGCCATCATGATATTTTGTCGTCGAAGCACAAGGATGAGTTGAGGTCATTATGATATTGCGCCAGGGTGATATTGTAAAAAAATGATCATGCTGTTTAAGGAATGAAATATCGCCTTCTTCTGAATAGATAGGGTGATCATCATGATATTGCAAAAAAGGCGATCAGGAGGATATGAAGATGATGATCCGCTTTATCCATTTATGATGATGATGTCTTGATCACTTAGCGAATTTCAGCGAATGACCCTCGTGAAAGATCAGGATGATGATCATAATTATGCAAAAGGAGATAAGGAGGATATGAAGTCGTCATCATCATATTTCGAACTTCAGCAAATATCATGATGATGACCTTGCGACAGGATTATAACATGCGCATGCAAATATGCCGAAGGTGGATTTTCTAAGGGTGATCAGCATGATATGATAAGATTAGGTAATGTTGAAATATCATGATGATGCTCGCTATACAAAGACCGCTCGACGGGGAAACTTACCCTGACCTAAAGTTGATATCATCATGATATTTGAACCTCAGGATATTATCGGGGGGGGGGGGGGTTCAAATATGATGATGATGATCATCTTCATGTAACCAAACCGAGTTTATAACATATGACCCTCCTAAAAGAAATCATGATGCTGACAATGCGCCTAAGGCCATTTGACGGGTAAAGGGCACTACTACCTAAGATTGACGTCCGGATATTGGGACTGCATGATTTTTATCGGGTGATAGACCAAGATCATGATGATCTTGACAACATGACCTAGGATATAAAAATATGATGATCCTCCTGCGAATGTCAAACCTTAGGATATAAAAATATGATGATCCTCCTGCGAATATCAGGTTTGACCAAAACTTTGACCGTGCATAACTTTCACATATGGAAGAATTTTCGAGTGAAGTAAAAGGCAAACCTGCATGGAATTTCAAGCTCTTTCTAAATATGAGGTCATAGAAACAAAATCGCCCACATAAATTTAAATGTGAATGTCTAAATAATCGTTTGAATTCCCTTTTAGAAAAGGAGTTTATATATCTGAAATTGTCTTTTAAATTTTAAAATAAACTAAAAAGTCAGTGCATAGGAAAACAATAATGCCACGGTTCCTTTACCCTTGAAACTAAAATTAAACTGGCCTAAAATCTAAATCGTGACAAAAGCAAATGCAATCGCCACATGCAAACACAATCGCCACCTGTCTCAGAGGTGGACAGCTGTAGCCCTAACAATTTTATCAACACATGCATCTTTTAAGGTTCTCAAATGTGGAACGGAGGCTAGTAGCTTTCAGACGATCTTCAAATGCAACCACATACAAACAGGTCCAGAGAGGCGCATCAGTTTTAAAGGCCAAGATTTATTAACTCCTACCCAGGAAATAATTAGTCCCAGAGCTGGTGATCTGGAATTGGCATCATTGAGATCAAACAGTTCTAAGAAAATGCATTTTTAGACTTCCTCATTGAGATGAGACAGGTTTAAAGAGGAAGCAGCTGCGCTCAAAGTACAGAAAGTTTATAAAAGCTAGCATAGAAGATGGAATCTTGCAGATTGTGCTCGGTACATTCATGTCTACATTGAGGAACTCTGGTTCTATACTGTGCCATGCCCTTTTTTTTTCACTTTTGCAAGTCGAGATCCAACTAATTGGTTGCATGGGCTTGCCGTCTTCACCTCCTTTCTAATGATTTTGCTAATGCCAGTTGTTAAGATTCGTTTTTATTTAATTTGTGTCTTGCAAACAAAAATTGGTAATTTTTTGTTCTGATTAGCAGAACTGTCTTTGTTATTAACCTACATTGACCTCTCCCTTCTTTCCCCAATTTTACCTCAGTGTTTTCTTGCTTATAATTTAATTTTGTAGCAACGGCCCTCATTTGGAATATATTTGGGTATTGTTGTTTAGATATTCAGATGAAAACAGTCTATTTTATTTTAACTCTTCATGTCCAACATTAACCTCTTCTACAGAATTTCACAAAATAGTATTCCAATGTGTGGAGAAGGGTACCAACTAATGTTGTTCTGTCATAAATTCTCTTTCACATATAAATTTGCATTTTCCTTCACAAGATTGGAGCACTTTTTTTGTGGGTATTTTCCTTGTGTGACCATAATCTGTGCCATTAAACATTATAGGGACACGATAACATATCCTTATTCTTTCTTTCAAAACAGAATATTTGGTAGAGGACCAAACAAGAGGGCGAGCCTCTGTTCCAAATTGGGATTACTAGCAAATTACCTAAATTCGTTAATACTCTCTGCTTCAAGGTATGAAATTCACACCCTTGCTATGTATAAGTAAGGTCTATAGCACCGTCGGCATAAAATTCCAGCATATTATATGATGGGTACTGAGCGAACTCCGAGCCTCAATCATTCAAACGTAAATTAAACAGTGAACACATGCATGAAATCACTTAAAAGGAACTGTAAGTTGTACCAAAGAAATTGCAGAGTAGAAAGTTGCAACAGAATATAAGTAGATGCTTTACAGCTTGAATATATACAATGTATCTGGAAATGAAACAAGCAATACTGCATATAGCATGAGCACTTGTACAGTTAGTTCTTCCTGCAATCTTCTTCAGGATGATGATCATAATTATGCAACAGGAGATCAGGAGGATATGAAGTTGTCATCATCATATTTCGAACTTCAGCAAATATCATGATGATGACCTTGCGATAGGATTATAACATGCGCATGCAAATATGCCGAAGGTGGATTTTCTAAGGGTGATCAGCATGATATGATAAGATTAGGTAATGTTGAAATATCATGATGATGCTCGCTATACAAAGACCGCTCGACGGGCAAACTTACCCTGACGTAAAGTTGATACCATCATGATATTTGAACCTCAGGATATTATCGGGCGGGGGTTCAAATATGATGATGATGATCATCTTCATGTAACCAAAACCGAGTTTATAACATATGACCCTCCTAAAAGAAATCATGATGCTGACAATGCGCCTAAGGCCATTTGACGGGTAAAGGGCACTACCACCTAAGATTGACGTCCGGATATTGTGACTGCATGATTTTTATCGGGTGATAGACCAAGATCATGATGATCTTGACAACATGACTTAGGATATAAAAATATGATGACCCTCCTGCGAATATCAGGTTTGACCAAAACTTTGACCGTGCATAACTTTCACATATGGAAGAATTTTCGAGTGAAGTAAAAGGCAAACCTGCATAGAATTTCAAGCTCTTTCTAAATATGAGGTCATAGAAACAAAATTGCCCACATAAATTTAAATGTGAATCTCTAAATAATCTTTTGAATTCCCTTTTAGAAAAGGAGTTTATGTATCTGAAATTGTCTTTTAAATTTTAAAATAAACTAAAAAGTCAGTGCATAGGAAAACAATAATGCCACGGTTCCTTTACCCTTGAAACTAAAATTAAACTGGCCTAAAATCTAAATCGTGACAAAAGCAAATGCAATCGCCACCTGCAAACACAATCGCCACCTATCTCAGAGGTGCACAGCTGTAGCCCTAACAATTTTATCAACACATGCATCTTTTAAGGTTCTCAAATGTGGAACGGAGGTTAGTAGCTTTCAGACGATCTTCAAATGCAACCACATAGAAACAGCTTCAGAGAGGTGCATCAGTTTTAAAGGCCAAGATTTATTAACTCCTACCCAGGAAATAATTAGTCCCAGAGCTGGTGATTTGGAATTGGCATCGTTGAGATCAAACAGTTCTAAGAAAATGGATTTTTAGACTTCCTCATTGAGATGAGACAGGTTTAAAGAGGAAGCAGCTGCGCTCAAAGTACAGAAAGTTTATAAAAGCTACCTTTATCCATTTATGATGACGATGTCTCCATCACTTAGCGAATTTCAGCGAATGACCCTCGTGAAAGATCAGGATGATGATCATAATTATGCAAAAAGAGATCAGGAGGATATGAAGTTGTCATCATCATATTTCGAACTTCAGCAAATATCATGATGATGACCTTGCGATAGGATTATAACATGCGCATGCAAATATATTTGGAATATATTTGGGTATTGTTGTTTAGATATTCAGATGGAAACAGTCTATTTTATTTTAACTCTTCATGTCCAGCATTAACCTCTTCTACAGAATTTCACAAAATAGTATTCCAATGTGTCGAGAAGGGTACCAACTAATGTTGTTCTGTCATGAATTCTCTTTCACATATAAATTTGCATTTTCCTTCACAAGATTGGAACACTTTTTTTGTGGGTATTTTCCTTGTCTGACCATAATCTCTGCCATTAAACATTATAGGGACACGATAACATATCCTTATTCTTTCTTTCAAAACAGAATATTTGGTAGAGGACCAAACAAGAGGGCGAGCCTCTGTTCCAAATTGGGATTACTAGCAAATTACCTAAATTCGTTAATACTCTCTGCTTCAAGGTATGAAATTGACACCCTTGCTATGTATAAGTAAAGTCTATAGCACCGTCGCCATAAAATTCCAGCATATTATATGATGGGTACTGAGCGAACTCCGAGCCTCAATCATTCAAACGTAAATTAAACAGTGAACACATGCATGAAATCACTTAAAAGCAACTGTAAGTTGTACCATAGAAATTGCAGAGTAGAAAGTTGCAACAGAATATAAGTAGATGCTTTACAGCTTGAATATATACAACGTATCTGGAAATGAAACAAGTAATACTGCATATAGCATGAGCACTTGTATAGTTAGTTCTTCCTGCAACCTTCTTTGTTATTTAGTGACACAGTTGCATAGCTACTTTTATGTTCCCAAATCATGAATTTGTCAATATATTGAAACTTGGCAATTCATACCTGAATGTCTGGGAATTCTATAATTGATATCCGAGTTTCTAAAATAGAAAACTTAAGTTCTAGAAAGAGATATCTGAACTCTAACAGAAATTTGAGAAAACTGTAAAATTTCTATAACTGAGAGTGCTCTACAATCTAAAACTCATATAATATCTGAAATCTTGAAATTTCTGTGAACAGTAGCACTGATTTTCTACACGAATTACGAAATAGAAGTCCATATAGAAGCTTACCACAGATGCAGCTTCACAGGCCTCCGGATGCCCACCTTCACTACTCTCTGAGTGCAAACAAATTGAGAAACAACAATCCAAAGCGCATACAAATTGAAAACCTCCGATCAAGACATGACCTGTCATCTTGTAAGGATGATTAAAAATCATTATTAACATTGCAAATGAAATAAAAATCATTAATTAACATTGCAAACGAAATAAATTCAACAAGCTCAGCGGCGCCGTCACTTTGCACGACCTGTACTTAACTGTATTTGCTAGTTCCTGCCGTCACTTTGCACGACCTGTACTTAACTGTTTTGTTTATTGGCATCATTCGAAAATTCAATAATTTTTTAAATCATTATTTCATTTTTTACCCTTACTGTTCACACCATAGACCAATCAGACAATAGATAAATGGTATTTTTTAAATGATTAAATTAAAAAAAAAATAATGAACTATAGCATTGTGGTTGCAAATTTTTAGTTCTTTCACATGATTGGACGAATAATTTGAGAAATTGCATCTAGCCGATGCAATAGTTATACCTACCGAAGGCAGGGACTAATAAAAAGACACACTCTTAAATAACATAAATAAAAATAAAAACTAAACCTAAAAATAGCAACGCAAATGCTGCCTACCTATGGCTCGCCTCAACGAATCTATGAAAGCCTTGCTGCTTGCACTTGTCACTCATCTCTGCTTCCACCGCCTAACTCAAGTTGCTCGTAACTGCTCCTGGACTCTAAACCCTTTTCCATACGAAATTCAGGGTGAAGTAAAATGATGTTTTGGGGTTTTCTTTAAGTTTGTCATACCTCAAGCCGTGACAAGGTAAATTCTTTCATGCAACTATCTTCTGTAAACTGTAATTTCCATTGCTGCAAAAAGAGTTAAGAAGGCGCTGTGTTAATAAGAAATAAATGAAAAACAGAGCATTAATTTCATTTATTATAATATGACTAATGCCACAAATGAGTTCAAGAGGATAGAACACACAAAATTTATCCCCACAATAAGTCCAATTATAATTTATTGAACACTGATGTTTAATAAACCAACAAAAGCCCTAAAATTATTCCAGATTGCTACCCAATTGAAATGTTCTTATAGTCTCACGAAATCCAACTTTAAAAAGGCTTACAAAATTTAACAAACACCGCAAAACATCAGTAATTATTTAAACCTAGAGCTTACCTACGAGACTGGCAATTATTTGATGCCTGAGTGCCTACAAATATTAGAACAATCAGTAATACCAATTTAGTCCAGCAAGGTAAAGAACCCATTAATTCTTATAATCTGGAAGAAGAATTATCTAGAAGAATTTGTTTTTCCCTCCCACAGCTGCCACTTCCTCTATTCCGCCTCTTCTTCTGCTGCCGCACAAATTCAAAACCAAAAAATGGAGAAAAAAAAGAAATCACTGGTAAACAACAAAGACAGACCAGCGTGCACGCTAAAAGAAACCGTCAACAGACAAATGGAAAATCCTAAAGCAAGACAAACCAAAAAAACTCAAGGAAAAACACAGAGAGAAACATAATACATTGACCCAAAAAAAATATAAATAGATACAGAACAAAACATTGACAGAAGGGGGAAAAAAAAATAAATTATTTACTCGCTGTGAGTTTGTGTAACTCTCTGTATGCAATTAATGTATAGCAGAATAGCGCCGAAAGTAAATTGGTAATGTGGAGGGCGGCAATAAACTCCTCGCTGGCTAGGCACCGCCATCATCACACACAGCGCCCACGCATTGAGGGAGAGGAGTTCCCAACTGTCCAAGCAGGAAAAAAACATCACTAAGTAGGTGAAAATAATTGAAGCGAAGTATACCTTTTTTGTATTATTAAATTTGAATTTAGGTAATGTTTTTCTACTAGATGGTTCCAGTTTACGTGCTTTCCGGCATCTTATTTCAAGCACAAACGGGGATCTTATTTTTGGCGATCTGACTGCCGGATTATCTTAAAAATCCGGCAGGCTGAATTCTGGCGGGAGCCATTCTCGCACAAATAGCCTATCGGCTAATTATTACCATTTGAAAAAAACTTTGCATGATAAATATAGTCAACTTATTGCATTTTAAATAAATAGCAATATAATACGTTATTATTATGTGACAGAAACTTTGCATGGTAAATATAGCCAACTCACTACATTTTAAATAAATAGTAATATAATACATTGAAACCATTTAACTAAAAAATTATACATGATAGATACAATTAACTTAATACATTTTAAATAAATTTTCACAATCCATAATATTGAATATATGAATGTCTTTGAATGGGCCCTTGTTCTACTAGTGAAGTTGAATGGTTTTGAATGAGCCCACTAGAGATCAAATCTTGTTGAGTGCAAGGCCTCAACACCATAAGGGGTGAGGCAACACCATAAGGGATGAGGTTGGGATCGTTCCTGATTGACTTTGGCTGGAATGGATATCCCTCAGTCTTTAGCTCTTAGTCGAAGAAGTTTCATCTTAAGGCTTATGCTCACATATCAAGTAGCTAAATGATTATGTGGGTTTGATATGAAACCATCCAACAAGAAAAAAATATATGAATGTTTTTGGATTTTACTATGTAATAGTTTTTCTCATCAACATTTCAAATCACACTCCGTGATTCATCATCAAGATGCATGAATTTATATTTTATGAATGACATTCTTAGATTTCAATATAACATCATATGATATATATTTACAAAGTGATTTTGTTAGCTAAATGAATAACTAAAGATTATACAGTTTATCCCTAATTTTTTATACAATATATTCTTCTACACCTATAACTTAGGCCACATCTCGATTCTAACAGCATCAACCTAGCATTGAAATAAGATTATGTTCCCATAGCTTTACTACCAAACACAAAATTTCCATATAATTCTATATGTGAAATACCATAGTATATATCATTCTCTTCTCCGTGTCCGCTCCACATCCATGAAAAATAAAAAAGTATTAGTAAATTTCTTGTATACATCAATCAATGCAAAAGTTAAATAATAATATGAAAAAAATTATGGATTAATACGACACCTTGGATGATGCATTGGCCAGATTCTAAACCTTGGCCCTCATGTATAGAGATTATTAGTCTCTATCGTAGGTAGGGATACTGTTGTTTCACTTCTAAGTACTAGTTTTGCCTCAGAACATGTGTAAAGGGAAAAATTAGTGCTTTGCCTAAGTTTTTTAATTTTCCTAGAATTTTGGGAGAGAGATATTCAACAAAGTTGGTTTTCTGATTGGGCAGTTGATTTTTGAGCCCATTAGTAACTATTTTCCGTATTCGTAAAATATTTAATTTTTTTTGTGGATGGATACTATGGAGGTGAATGTTTCTTGTGTTTTTTCCTCTTATGCGGGTGTTTGTTTATTTAATAATTTTTTGAGCAAAGTTTTATGTAGCTATCAGTTATCTATATGTACCTGGCGATGTTATATAGTGCATGGACTAGACTCTATTCCCTCGCCCTCCACCTCACTCTCGAAATAGGTAGATCTATATAGTTCATGGCTACCTCTACTCCATATTGCTCATGATGTAGCAACTATGATCATAGCTTTAGACCAACAGTAGAAACCCTTCTATGGGGGAATAGTGGTAGACTGTGTAGCTCTAGACTAATCAGACTGGAGCCAATGTGAGCTAAAATGTTGTAATAGGCGGCGAACACCATGACTGCTACTCCCATGGTAAAATCCTAAGCAGGATGATTGTTCAGGAAGTTATAAAGAAAGCCATAATTGCCAAGGCCAATCCTTTTGCTATATATCCTAAAAATTTGGCTTTATATCCTCCTAAGTGTTCGTGGAAGGGTAGGCTATATTTTTTAACTTGAGTACAATTTTGAATATTATTCAAAATATTTAGGTAGCCCAATGGTGTAAATGGGTCTCATAACAACAAACACGCACCACTTAACCACTCACTTGGATCTAGGGTTTCCGAAGCTCTTTATTCATCTTTCTTCACTTTATCTATTTATTTTCTAAATAGAGAGAACTTTATCTTCAATTTGTTCTTTTTAGAGCTTCTACAGTTTTCCAAATCATTCCACTCTACTACTAACTATTTCCTCTATTTCTCACTTACTTGTTTGTTTTAAGTCTAATTAATTGTTGATATTATTAGTGGACTAATTACTTTTATCTTTGTAAAGTTTAAATCACGGTAAGAAAACTACAATTCCTTTTTGAAAAGGCAACTATGCTTATAACTAATGCAAAATCTTACCACATCATAGAGTGCATCAAATTGGACAATTAAGAAGTCAAATTAATTTCTTTGATATCCTTGAGGGGAAATATTTTCACCCTCTAGCTATAAGTTTTATACCATGCCTTTGGCAGTCTAAATCCAATCTATGACACACTGCTTTTCTCTTTTTTAAAGTAATGTATCTTTAGGTCCTACAACTTTTAGGATTGTGAATTTATGATCATGATTTTTTTTACCATTTCAAGCAATACATTATTGCAAATATGGATTGGGTTGCTGCTACTCCAACAATTGAGTGGAGTTAATGGTATTATGTTCTACAATACCTCCATTTCAAATCTATAGGTAATTCCTTTCTATATAACTAGCATACAATGATTTTTTTCCCTCTTGACCTATGTTCCATTTATTGTTGTTTAGCTCACAATTTAACCTAATTACTTTTGGTTTTATCCATGTGCATAATTTTCTAAGGTAAATATTATATGGCATGTAATATCTATCTATTTTTCTATGCCAGAATTTAAGCATTGGTTCAACAAGGCATGGACATCCATCAAAGCATAATCAATACTGAAATATTTGTCACTGATTGTGGTTGTGATGCAGGAGCATCTGAGTGCACATGCAATCAACAACAACCAAAAATATTTTAGCTTTGTTTTAGTTCAGTTTTGTGGTATTTTGTTTTCTCTTGTGTTGGTTATTGTGGTTTTTGCTTCAGGAGGGTTTTCAGATTAAGTTGGCCAAGTGAAGAGCATCATCTTGAAGAAGAGCCAATTGGGTATCTCAATTTCAAATTTGGTACAATTTGGATGAAAAATGGTGAAGTTAGAACAAATCGGCCAAGTTCAAGGTTTGCAAACTCTTTAGTTCATTGATCAACTAGTTTGTCGATCACCTAGTTCGCCAATGGCGAAGTTCACTGATGGCGAAGTTCACTGATGGTGAAGTTCACCGATGGTGAAGTTCATCGATTGTACGGTTTGCTGATTGCATTAAGTTTTGAAAATGCCTTCATTGTTATCACCAATGTTGAAAGTTTTACAACTTGTTTTCGCTAATAAAGCTTATCCTCTTAGTTATCAGCCAAATCATCAGTTTATGAATCCTTTAGTTCGTCGATGGCTCATCTCACTGATGAAGGATTTGAAGAATGGAGATCAAAATTTCTTTGGTTCGTCGATTGGCAACATCGTTGATGAAGAAGAAGTTGATAATGTATAGTTTATAGAGATGCAAAGTCACCGACAGAGAACTTGAAAGATTATAGGTATTCTATCGGCCAACTTTCTAGTTTGCAAACTTTTGTTTTTGTTGATGGAGCTTGTGTCGGCGAACTCTTAAGTTCACGAAGTCCTATTATCACTGATAGTGTTATTCATAATGATGTGTCAATGAAATTTTAAGTTCCCAAACTCTTGAAATTGCCGATGGTTAGTGAAAGACTAAATTTTCCAATAAAGGCTATTATGGATTGCACAGGATAGGCTATGTCACTGGACTTTATTAAGTTCACATATTTGAAAAGAGTGTTGATACATTGAAAATGAACATTTAAATATTGAATTATTAGTTTCAGTGATATAGTTATTATCCTAGTTTATTTAATCATAAAGATGTAGGATGTTGAACACACCCAGATACTGAGAGGGGGGTGAATCAGTATTCAAACAAATCTTAAACCCTTCAGAGCAGATTAAAACTTAAACTTTACAAAATTAACAAAAACATAAGAAATCAACACAACACCAGATATACTTGGAAAACCCCAAAGGGGAAAAACCATGGTGAGAAAAGATGCTAGGAGCTATTGTCCTAATCCAACCTCACAAAAGAATCACAGTTACAACTTTGTTTTAGGGCTATAACCCAAGGAAGCTACTACTCCCTGAAGAAAGGTTTTAGAGTCACTCCCAAGGAAGCTACAACTCCCTATAGACTTTGTTTTAGGGCTTCAACACATGGAAGCAACTACTCCCTAAACTAAGAACAAACTCAAAAAATATTACAACATGACAGTCCTTCTACTATCTAAAACTGACAATGAAGCTCACTCCTTTTAATGATTGCAATTCTACCTTTTCACTCCACTTTTGATGATTGCACTTCTTCTTTGACAACTTTTGCAACTTCTTCAAATGTCTTCTTTATAGCTTATAGACTCACTGCTTTCAGCGTTCAAGAAGTTTTATCTTTGGCTCACTACCTCTAGCAATTAGTTAGGCACACTCTTCACTTCCCTACTATCTCAAAAATATCTTCAAGATGAATCCGGACATAATCTTATTGCTTTTTCTCTTTCTCCTTCAATCGCACATCATAATGCATTACACATCCATATTTGGCTCCTTGCACTCACACTTGCAATCACACTTCACCTAGATCAACTAGGTTTATAATATATACATGATATTATATTGATTACATTACAAGTTGGCCAGAGAGAACAAGAATATTACAATTACAAGTCGCCCAAAGATCAAACAACATGAAATGTATAGAGGGTAAGCCCTAACATGAACTAAACACAACACTAGGAAGAGAAATGTGCCTTGCAGATTCAAACACATGCTTAACCTATTCCTAAACATCCTTCATAGCATCATCCTTCAAAGAATAACATTTGCACACTTCACACATTTGAAATAGGTCGGCCTTAAGCAAGAAAACATGAAACTTGAAGCATATCGGCCATTACAACTTAGTGGTACTCTTGGAAGATTAAACATTACTTGCGCTTCTCCCAGATGAGTCGGCATGACCCATACAACATCTCCAAACACTTATTGAACTCCACACGGAAAAGACTTTGTGGCGCACACCTTCAACATACCTTAGTCGACCAGGCAAAAGTATAACCCAACAACACCTTCATTCTGAACCACAGCTTGTTTCGGAGAAACCAAAAAACACCTTGCAGAGTAGCAGGAAACATCACAAGATCGTTAGGATCATTCTCCATCAGCCAATTCACCATTTCATATAGAAACAAGTTGGCCCAAGCCAACAAACACCTAAACCAGCCACCGGGCAATACAGCCTTGCACTCTATCACTTACAACTTTCTTTGCGGAGGGACAATTGATATGAAACTTTGAATGTAGCACCTTCTCACCACACTAAACTTAACTTCTAAACCTCATGACCATGTCTTCAAATGCGGAGGAATGCAGAGCATTTTCCCAACTAGTCTTCAAGGCAACTTCCTGCAGCAAAAACCTTCACCAACTTCTAGAGATCAGAGCCTCCTTACAACAACACACACTTCCTTAGGAACAACAATTAGAGTTCATATAATATGCCATAGACCATCAGCAACATCTCCCCAACATCAGCATTACTTGATGCTTCTAATTCTCATCTTAATGCTTCTAATTCCCATCTTAATATATCACCATGATATCATCTCTGCTGACAACAAGCATACTTAAGACATTAAATAAGGCATGCCACCCAACCATGAACATCAGCAACATCACTGTTAGCACACCATCAACATAAGCATCAATGAGATCCCAAACTAAGTGTTGACATCGATGACAACCACAACAGTAACAACCTTAGGTAACATATGTGCAATACGGGATTGGTTATTTGAAGCAATGATTTAGTTTGGTAATCATTCAATTGTTGGAAAATGGTTCATCTTCCTAACTAAGTTGTATATAAAGAATTCTTGGAAACTTTGTTGAGGGGGCTACTATTGATGGGCTTGTGACACCCAGAATAATGGAAGGAGTTTGCTGGAGATGGCAAAAATGAACAGATCAAAGTTTTGTAAAGAAGAGTACATTGATTTTGTACTCCTGTAGAAGTTGCATGATTGAATAAAATTGATATTTTGTTGTGATTGTGGATATTTCCATGGCATAGAGTTGTAAGTTAAATATTTGAATAAATTCAAATGAAATGTGTGTTATTTATGAGTTAATGCTTCTGTTGTGTTGTTTGGCTATGTGATTAGGTTGCCTGATAAGGTTCCTTGATCACGGTTGCATCAAATGGTATCATAGTAGGTTTTCTCGTTGGGGTGTGTTGAGAGGTTTTCTTGTTGGGAAATGTGTTGAGGTGTGAGAGGAATTTTTGCAAGTGCATAGAGTTGAATTGTGTGAAATGTGTTGGTTGTCCTCTAGTAGAGATTAAAGCTAGATAGAAGGTGTATGGATTTCCTCCACTAAGAGAGAGTGGGTAGAGAAAAGTTTGAGAGTTGCATCTTCCAGGATTTCTATTGGGTAGAGGATACTTGTGTGTAATTTTGTTGCAGGGAGGATCTGTAACTATAGAGAGTGTTGTCTCTAGAATTCCTATAAGTTGATGAAGGTGTGTGTGTGTAGGTTGCAAAAATTGTGGATTGTGAGATTGTAGATTGTGTGTGAAGATGGCAAGGAGGAAAAGTATGAGTTTGGCCTTAGGTAAGGCCTTAATAATTTCTTTTATTGAAAGGCAGTAAAGAAGGTCGGATGAGGAAAGTTGGGCGAGAATTCAAGAACAGTGTGTAGAGATTTCTGGGAGGCTGGATGCTTTGGAGAAGAATAAAGAGATGGAAAAGAAGGCATAAAATAATATGAATAAGGTGAAGTCCCATTATTCTTCTTATGATAATTTGTTTGCAAATAAATTTGTGTGTGTAGGAAAGGAGGATGAAGAAGATGAAGAGGCAATTCATGAAGAATTGAGAAGATTGGATGCAAGACTAACTGCATTAGAGATTGCAACAACATGCCATGAGGAAGGCATGGAGAAAGAGAGTGATAACGAAGAGAAAAGTGTAGTAGTGGTTGAGGATGAAAAGAAAAAATAAGTGAGTAGAGAAGAGATTACAGCAGAGGTTGTTGAGGATGAGGATGCAGTTGTTGCAGATAATGAGGTTGCAGCAATAGAGAATGAAGATGTTGCAGTGGATAGCGAAGACAAAGATGATCTATTGTCGCATATTTTGGAAATAGAAGAGGAATGACTTGAGAAGGTTTCTATAGGAGCTAAAGAGAGAGTTGTGATAGCTGAGGAGGAGGAGAAGACTACTGAGGTAATGATTTGATATTGAGTGGTATGTAGATGAAGTGGTGAGGATGGATAAGGAGGTAAATTTTAATTTTTGCAATAATGAAGCATATGTTGATTTGCATCAATTTGAATTGGTGAGAGTATAAGTTATGAAGTATAAAGAGATGAGTGTAGAATGGGAGGATATGGAAATCTTTAATTCCCATAAAGTTGATCATATGGACTTGTGTACAAATGAGTGGGCAAGAGGATTTTGGTGGAGGAGGTTGGAATATGGTGGGTTGGATCCCACGAGAGGAGGGAGTGGAATGGAGAGTAGTAAGATGAGGAGGAGTGATGAGTGGAGTGGAATTTGGAGGAGGTTGGGCTATGGTGGACATGGATCCACGAGAGGAGAGAAGAATGGTAACCATACTTGGTGGAGGTGGACAATACTTATCCTAGCCAGATGTTGGAAGAGGCGAAGGAAGGAATTTTGTGATGAACTTATTACAGTGATGGAGATTGTTGTAGGTTGTTTACAACCTAGAAGGGTAGTTCTACTATTCATCTCTATTTTGTGAGCCCAAGCTCACAAACCTTTTTTTACCCAACGTGTCTGATGCAGGAGCATCTGGGTGCACACGCAATCAACATCAACCAAAAATATTTTGGGTTTGTTTCAGTTTAGTTTTGTGGTATTTTGTTTTCTCTTGTGTTGGTTTTTCCTTTCAGGAGGGTTTTCGAATTAAATTGGCCAAGTGAAGAGCATCATCTTGAAGAAGAGCCAATTGGGTATCTCGAGTTCAAATTTGGTGCAATTTGGATGAAAAATGGTGAAGTTAGAAAAAATTAGCCAAGTTCAAGGTTTGTGAACTCTTTAGTTCGCCGATTGCCCAGTTCACTGATGGCAAAGTTTGTTGATTGTATTGTCTGCCATTTGCATTGAGTTTTTAAAATGCCTTTAGTGTTATCACCAATGCTGAAAGTTTTACCACTTCTTTTTGCTAATAAAACTTATCCTCTTAGTTATCAGTCAAATCATCAGTTTATGAATCCTTTAGTTCGCTGATGGCTCATCCCATCGATGAAGGCTTTGAAGAATGGATTTTAAAGTTTCTTTGGTTCATCGATTGGTGATATCACCGATGAAGAAGAAGTTGATAATGTATAGTTTGTAGAGATGCAAATTCATCGACAGAGAACTTGAAAGATTAAAGGTATTGTATCGGCCAACTTTCTAGTTTGCGAACCTTTGTTTTCACTAATGGAGCTTGTGGTGGCAAACTCTTAAGTCCGTGACCTCCCATTATCACTGGTAGTGTTATTCATAATGATGTGTCAGTGAAATTTTAAGTTTCCAAACTCTTGAAATTGTTGATGGTTCGTGAAAGACTAAATTCACCGATAAAGGATATCATGGTTTGTGCAGGATAAGATCTATCGATGAACTTTATTAAGTTCATATATTTCAAAGAGTGTCGATATATTGAAGATGAACATTTAAATATTTCATGTATTTGTTTTGGTGATATAGTTATTGGCCCAATTTATTTAATCATAAAGATGTGGGATTGGTTATTTTAAGCAAGGATTCAGTTTTGGTAACCGTTCAACTATTGGAAAATGGTTCAACTTCCTAACTAAGTTGTATATAAAGAATTCTTGGAAACTTTGTTGAGGGGGAAGCTACTGTTGATGGGCTTGTGACACCTAGAATAATGGAAGGAATTTGTTGGAGGAGATAGTAGAAAATGAACATATCGAAGTTTTGTAAAGAAGAGTAGATTGATTTTGTACTCCTATAGAAGCTGCATGATTGAATAGAATTGATATTTTGTTGTGATTGCAGTTATTGTTGTGGCATAGAGTTGTAAGTTAAAGATTTGAATAAATTCAAATAAAATGTATGTTAATTATATTGTAACATACCATCTCATATTACCTTGGTTAACAACTCAATTTACCAATAAGCAAATGATCATGATCATAAAAAAAAATCATATTTTTTTACAATTTAATCAATTCATAATCAAAGCGTTAGTGCATATCTTATCTAAATAATTTCAAATTTGAAATTTGCATCAAATTCGAAGATAACACAATAGTGATTTCCTTCAATTTACAATCATAATGATTTTGCTCAAGGCAATAATAATAAATTTACATAAAATCTGACTATCAAGTCATATAAAAGAATGTATTGCATCTAGAGTTTTGACATCCATCTTCATAAGTCTCATCTTGTCATCTACTTGGGAAGGAGAGCATCACCTAAATGCTTTTCCTCCAACCACAGACTGGCGGTCCCCTGCTCAACTTCCTTCTTGGAAGTGTCCCTACCCTTTGCGAAGTGAATAGATATAAGGAACCAATTGGTTTGCCATATGAGTATCTAGTGTTGTGTCCTTCGTAACTCATCACAATCATACAACTATAGATCCACTCTAACTAAGTATGACACTACTGGATGGTTATGCCATTTGGATCACTGTGAACCGACTAATGCATGCAGAGACAGATGCATTACTATGGCCAAAGATTTATATACATAGACGTTTCACAATGAACGTAGTCGAATGTTCACACACCTCTGACTCAACTTAGAAGCTATCTCATCCTATAATGTTTATGGTTTGACCTGCTTTGGTCATGGTAAGGATTTATTATATTTACCATTAGTCCATCTACCTTGGACTTCTGACTCCAATTTCAGGAGTACATTCCAGAACTTGTCTTGTTTCCCATGCAATAGGGAGCCTGTGACTCCACATCACTCTATTCGCGTTCTTTCTTTTTAAAGAATTTAAAGGTTCATGGTTTTAGTTATTAAGACAATCTTCAGTCTAAGACTCTGTGTTTACCTTGAACCAAGGTATTTCATCAAATTGCTATCGACTATAATACATCTTATCATAGCCATTAGTATTAATAAGTTGACAATAAATAGACCTTTAGTCTAAAAGAATTTAAAAGGGTTTTTAATACCCTATACTTCATGTTAGGAATAACATGTAGATGATATCAATTAAATGCAGATAAAGATTAAATAGAGGAATGAAAAATACATAGAAATAAAACAGCAAGAGATAATTTTAACATGGTTCACCCAAACTCAGGCTACATCCACCAACAGAGAGTTCAATATTATTATCCAACAAATAGAACCGATTACAATCAGCAATCTCATGCAACCCAAATCCGTTGCAATGTATTATAGATACAATACCCAATAGAAACCCTAACCCTTAGCCTTTTTATGAAGACTTATGTTGGTTACAAAAAAATGGTTTTTTTATGGTGGCCAATAGAAAAATATGTCGATGCCTTTATAAAATAATAGGCAATTTTTGCTTTGGGGGCGCTGCCCCCAGCAACCCTCGTTAGGGGCGTTGTCCCCAAACCCCCACCATGGGCTCCGCCCCCAGGCCCTTGCCAGGGGGATAAGCCCTCCGAGCCCCGCAGGAGGAGCTCTACACCCCCTACACTCCCCCATAAAATACTTTGAGGGGAAACTACGCTGACAAAAGTGGGGAAAATTTAACCTCCAAGTTTTATTAGGCTCCATATAACAATATTCTCCCACTTGGAGACTAATCAGACTCCACACCATATCATCTCCCACTTGGAGACTGATCAAACACTGTTGCCCCTGTAGCTCCCACTAGAAATAAGCACCCTAGACTCTGTTGTTCTGATTCTATTGTTTTCAATCTTGAAGGCCAACCAAAGCTGAAGAGGAGCTCAACTTCTCCCTTGTCACTGCCTTTGTAAACATATCCGCTAGATTTCCATCTGTATGTATCTTTTCCATCCTTAATTTTCTATCCTCCAACACTGATCGGATGAAGTGATACCTCAACTGTATGTTTTTGGTCTTTGAATGCAAGGTAGAATTCTTTGCAAGATGTATGGCACTCTAGCTATCCATAAACAAATAATTGTTAGCCTATTGTTTTCCCAATTCTTCCATGAAAATCTGCAGCCATATCATCTCCTTGCTTGCCTCTATTGTAGCTACATATTCTGCCTCCGTGGTGGATAGAGCAACCACCTTTTGCAACCTTGAGATCCAACTCACTGTTGTCCCACCTACAGTAAAGACATAACTTGTAGTACTCCTGGTATCAATATCCCTTGCCAAATCTGAGTCCACATAGCCTGCTAAATTAGTATTAGAGCCCCCAAAACATAAATGGTTATTGGATGTGCCTCTCAAATATCTTAGAATCCATTTTACTACATTCTAATGCTCCAAGCTGGGATTACTCACATACCTGCTTACAACTCCTACAACATGTGCAATATCTAGTCTCGTGCATACCATGGTGTACATTAAACTCCTTACAGCTGAAGCATATGGTACCTTAGACATTTTTTCTTCCTCCTCTTGTGTCTTTGGACACATCCCCTTAGTCAATTTCAAATGACTGGGATAAGGTGTGCTGACAGCTTTTGCATTCTCAATATGGAATCTCGGCAAAACCTTTTCAACATAATCAGCCTGAGATAGACTCAATTTTCTGTTCTTCCTATCTCTGCAAATTCTCATACCAAGGATTTGTTTCACTGCTCCCAAATCCTTCATAGCAAATGATCCATGTTGTTTTAACTCATTTATGTGATCCATGTTCGACCCCGCTACAAGCATGTGATCAACATATAAACATAAAATAATGTAGTTGTCATTATCTAACCTCTTAAAATAAACACAATGGTCAAAATTACATCAGTTGTAGCCATGCTCAGCCATAAAACTATCAAATTTCAAGTACCATTACCGAGGTGCTTGTTTCAAGCCATATAAACTCTTCTTCAATCTACAAACTAGTTTCTCCTTACCGTTGACCTCAAATCCTTGGGGTTGTTCCATATATATCTCCTCCTCTAAATCACCATGGAGAAAGACAGTTTTCACATCTAGCTATTCCAAATGCAAATATTCAACAGCCGCAATACTTAAAACAGTACGAATAGAAGTCATCTTAACAACTAAAGAAAAAATCTCATCAAAATCAATGCCCTTTTTATTTGCAAATCATTTTACAACTCACCTGGCTTTAAATTTGTTCTTACCTCCATCTTCTTCTTTTATCCTATAAACCCATTTGTTTGGTAAAGCCTTTTTATCTGCAGGCAACTTGCATATTTCCCAAGTCTGATTTTTCAGCAAAGAGTCCATTTCTTCTTCCATTGCATGTTCCCACTGAACCTTTGCATCCACCTACATAGCTTCATCATACCTTCTGGTTCACCATCATTTGTTAACAAAATAGAATACAAAGAAGAAGAAAACCTGTCGAGAGGTCTACTTGTCCTTGTTGATCGTCTAACATTCACTAGAGTTTGTGGTATTTCATGTTCTTGTTACAGAGCATGAGGAACCACTGGAACATCACTATTTGAAGTATCATCTAGCACCACATAATTCTTTTATTTCTTCTTGTGCTGCTGCAATTGATCATTGTACAACACCGTCTCATTGAATACAACATCCCTGCTTCTCACAATTTTTAAATTTTCAACATCTCAAAGCCTATAACCAAATTCATCAATGCCATATCCAACAAAGATACATTTTTTTTAATTTTGCATCCATATTGGTTCTATTTTCAGAATCTACATGTGCAAATGCTTCACATCCAAAGGTTTTGAGAAAAGAATAACTCACCTTCTTACCTGTCCATGCTTCCGCTGGAATACCACAACCCAAAGGAACTAAAGGACCTCTATTAATTAAATATACAACGGTATTGATAGCCTCTGCCCACATGTTTAAAGGTAGCCCAACATGCAATCTCATGCTCCTTGCACACTCCATTTTCCTGTGGAGTCCTTGGAACTGTTTTCTACCTATGAATTCCATTAGAGGAACAATAATCCTCAATTCTTTGCTGCAATACTCACTACCATTATCAAATCTAATACATTTCAATCTTTTACCCATCTCATTCTCAACCAAGCTTCTCCATTTCTTAAATATTTCAAATACATCAAATTTTTGCCCAAGGAAATAAATCCAAACCTTCCTAGTTGCATCATCTATGAATGTAACATAATACCAAGAGCTGCCAAGAGAAGATACCTGAGTTGGTCCCCATACATTTGTATGCACAAGCTCCAACTTTTCATCTTTCTTTTGCTTCCCATCCTTATGAAAACTAACTCTCTTTTGTTTTCCATACACACAACTTTCACAAAAATCTATATTAATATATTTCAGACCTGGTAAAACTTTCTTAGAATAAAGTACCTTTATACCTTTTTCACTCATATGCCCAAGTCTGTTATGCCACAATGTTGTCTCAGAACCTGCAGCAACTGTTCCTAAACCTGTTTAATTTTTTTCTGTAGCAACTAAAGTAGAAGGAACAGTATGACCTATACAAAGATATAAGGTGCCTACTGTCACACCTTTTGCTACTATTAAGGCACCTCTTGAAACCTTCCAATTTTTATCACTAAAAATAACTATGCAACCTTCATCACCTAGCTGGCCTGCTAAAATTAAATTCCTACTCAGCCTTGGAACGTGCCTTACCTCTTGTAGTAGGCAATGATTCCCATTCTGCAACTTAATCTTAATTCTTCCATTTCCAACAATTTGATAGGGTTCATATCTCCCAAATAAACTAGCCCAAAATCCCCTTGGATGTAATCAAGAAAATAAATTTTATGGGGTGTAGCATGAAATGAGGCCCCTGAATGTAAAACCCAAGATTCATCAGCATTATCTAGGGAAAGAATCAAATCATCATCTTCAGATTTATTACTTACCACATTTGTCTCCTTATTGCCTTCTTGTTTGTCTCCTTCTTTATTCTTCCAAGACCAACAATCTTTCTTCAGATGACCTGGTTTTCCATAGTACCAACAATCCTTGTTTCCTCTGGATTGGGACCTCTTGTCCTTTGATTTTCCTCATGACTTCCCATGACCTCCAAAACCTTTTCCTCCTTTGGTCTGCCTCTGCCTTCTGCATTCAAAACATTGCCTAATGTGGATCCACCTCAGCTTTTTCATCGCATTTCCTCGCTAAGGATAACACCAACAACATCATCAAATTTCAAAGTATTTGAACCAAAGACAGAGCTTTACTTACAGCCATTACCAAGTTATTTCAAAATTATGGCAAAGAACATAAAACCAAGAGAGCCCTCACCTCTTCATCAAACTTCACTTTTATAGAAGTTAACTGACTGGTAATCGTATTAAACTCATTCAACTGATCTGTCATAGATCCACCTTCAATCATTTTCAGATTAAACAAATGCTTCATGAGAAATACCTTATTTGAGGCTAAGGGTTTTTCATACAATTTTGCCAAAGCTTTCATCAGTTCATCTGTTGTCTTTGCTTCTATTATATTGAATGCCACAGATGATGCCAGGCACAACCGAATGGTTCCTAGTGCCTTTCTGTCCACAAGTTCCCGATCCTCATCAGTCATTGCTGTCAGTTTCTTGGCTTTTCCTTCCAACACCCTCCATAAATCCTTCTGACAGAGATAATCCTCCATCTACATCTTCCATAATTGATAGTTCTGCCCATTGAATTTTTCTACCTTCAATTTACCCTCGTCTTCCATTTCTCCCACTTAACTATGAGACACCCACTCAACCGTAAGACCTTCCTGCAGACGATAATCAAACACAACCTAGCTCTGATACCACTTGTTAGGAATAGCATGCATAAGATATCAATTAAATGCAGATAAAGATTAAACAAAGGAATGAAAAATGCATAGAAATAAAACAGCGAGAGACAATTTTAACGTGGTTCACCCAAACTCGGGCTACATCCACCAACAGAGAGTCCAATATTATTATCCAGCAAATAGAACCATTTACAACCAACAATCTCATGCAACCCAAATCCACTGCAATGTACTACAGATACAATACCCAATAGAAACCCTAGCCCTTAGCCTTTTTATGAAGACTTATGTTGGTTATAAAAATAGGGTTTTTTATGGTGGCCAATAGAAAAATAACTATCAACACCTTTATAAAATAATAGGCAATTTTTGCTTCGGGGGGCGCTACCCCCAGCAATCCCCGTTGGGGGTGTTGCCCCCAGACCCCCACCATGGGCTCCGCCTCCGAGCCCCCGCCAGGTGGATAATCCCTCCAAGCCCCGTAGGAGGGGCTTTGCCACCCTCCACTCCCCCGTAAAATACTTTGGGGGGAAACCGCGCCGAAAAAAGTGGAGAAAATTTAACCTCCGAGTCTGATTAGGCTCCATATAACAACACTTCATTCCCGAAGTATTGCCATTATAATAAGGAACATATTCCTAATACATCACAACAAATGATTTATCATACTCTTTTTTTTTTCCTTCATGGAAATTAAATGACAGTCAAGGATTTACTCCCTCTATTCAAGGCTCGACATGCACTTAGTACAACCTAATAATATTACCAATTATCAAGCTAATTTTTCTCCATAGATAATAAAGAGCCAAACTACTCATTCTTACATAAAGAATAAACCTGAAGGTAAAATATCAACTTTTCATAAACAATATTAATATCATAATTCCCACCTCATGTGCCTTGAAAGCCATAGGGACTTTGGCACTATCAAAAGCAGTAATTTTCATGAATGACTTAAAATTCAACAATGCACGTCTCTTGGCCTATTTTAACTATGCGTTAGGCTTTACTCAACATGACAATCATTATCTTTTGATAACATTCTAGTTTGAAGACTTAATAGTCTCGAGATAAAAGAATGAAATAAAGTATCAACCATTTTTGGAGACTTAACAGTCTCATAATCAAAAGGTTATAACAGTTGTTTACTATCCTCAGCCTTATCAGTTTCAAGGGACACAAGTATGCTACAACAAAACTCTCAAACATTCGGCCTCAAAGGCCTCAACAAAGTTATTCAAACAAATCAAATGCTATCATATGAAATAAACATAGTCATCAATATTTCAATGTGTGGTTATCAACATTAATAACTATGTATACATCTGCATAGCTTAATACCACATGATAGTATCTTACAATCATACCTGATTGAAAGGTATTATCGCCAAGTTATGGCTTGTTATAGTATGATCTTGTCGTTATTGCTATCTACTCTTTCCTACAAGCTTGCTACCCTGTAGTTTTTTTTTGGCTTCCCAGCACCGTCTAACAAATGATAATTATAATCATCACATATGCATGCTTCCCATTCTCAAACACAAAACCATCACCTTTGAAATGAAGGTTGGAAAAATAGTTTCTATTATCGCGTACCACCTCGCGAGAATATTGACACCGCATACTACAATACCTCCCATTTGAGAGTATGCTGCGAAGTGTTACACTTATGATAAGCTCAAACACATCTTCCACTCACTCCACTCTTCGTGGATTGTGGGTATGGTTTCAAACAAGAACGTAAAAACTTAAGATCCAAAGGTGCTCGACTCCACTACAGGTGGATAAATGATTATATCCCACATAATGTCATATACATCTATATGATATTATGAGATTACTTAAATAATCTAAGTTATCACCAAAATTACATTACCAACATTAGGGTGATAGCATCAATATGTGAACATGGGGTCGAGACTTACTCCTCCACTTCGCTATCTTAGACTATAGTTAAAATAATTAAACGACATTCACAAAACTTACTATAGAAATAAATAAATAAACAAAGGGAATCTTCGGCACCAAACAAAGGTTACTAACAACTATATTAATGTTTCGAGAACATTATTTAGTCAAATCGACATAAGAGACATCAAGAAATCATAAATCGACATGATGACTATAATAGACATCAAATTTCCGCAGTCCATAATATTGTAGTTGGATGCTTTTGGATTAAACTGTGTGATATTATTTTTCACTCAAAATTGAAATTGACATAACAAGGAAAAATAGCTTATACTCACCCTATCTTGCATAGGTTCATGAACGAACAACTTCGATACTCAAATGACAACTTAACCTTTTCCAGAACATCTATTTCCTTCTCCCAGGTGATACTCTCCTTCCATTCTTGAAGGAAGATTCTTTTCCTAATTACACTCACAACCATATAACCATAATCAATGTATCATCATTAAATCATAAAACATTATGATAAGAAAATCTCAACAACATGTAATCTCATGTCTAATCTAAGCATTATTCATAATCCATATAATTCAATGATTCAACTTGATATTTTCCACAAACATCAAATCATTAATCCAATATTATTTATCCTTTTTACCACATAAAAGTAAGATTAAACTTAATCAGAAATTGGGGATGTAATAATTATGAGTTTATGCTTCTGTTGTGTTGTTTGGCTGCATGATTGGGTTGCCTGATAAGGTTCCTTGATCATGACTACATCAGGTTGCAATTGCAATAGCTAAGCATTTGTGCAAAATGTAAAGACATGCAAAAGGCATGCAAACAATTTAGGCAAAAATTCCTCAAAAGATGCAATGCACAAAAAACATAAATTGTGCATATGAATTGTTTTGTAAAATGTCTGAAAGAAATGTACTCTCATGGAATACAGTGATTTCCAAACATGTACAAAATGGTCTATGCAAAATATAAAAGCATAGATAATGCATATGAACTTTTTTGTAAAATGTTTGAAAGAAATGTACTCTCATGGAGTGTAGTGAATTCCAAACATGCACAAAATGGTTTGAGAAGAGTATGCATTAAATAGTGTTTTTTTATTGTTATTGAAACTATACATATACTAGGTTATACTAATAATAATATATTTGTTCTCCATCACAATCACATTCAGTTCAATCTTCAACCTACTTCATGAATGCATTTTTGCATATTTCCACATTGAACAAGGCATGGGACTGAAACTCTAGCCATTTTATATATGTATTAAAAAACCATTTACAGAAATTATGGTTGTACAGGCTAGAAACCAGGCACTTGACTAAAATAATGGCCAATTAATATTATATATAAAGCACACCCATTTATTAAATCTATAGTTACACTTGTTGAGAACCAGTCACTATAGATCCAATGATTTTGGCAGCATGGGAATTAGTATCAATGGCTACTTTGAAATTCCATTCCAAAGAGGATGACTTTGTTTTTTGAGGATTCTTTAGTAGATCATTGGGGACCCAGTTACATGTACTTCCATGACCTTGTTCAGTAAATCAAAGCATTGAAATTCTAACTTTCTCAAAGGACTGAGAGCTTAAAATTGAGTTAACAGAAAACATTAAGGGGTACTTTTCAATCTTGTAGGAAGAGTAGTTGCTTTTCAAGGGGTGCTTCATTCTATCGTGGATTGACAAGGTTTGTGTTTAATTTCATTGCATTCTATTAAACAGTTATGAGTTAGCGTAATTACACTCATCCAGAGTGTTTTGTAAAGCTTTGGGATCTCAATTTGAATAACCAACTAATCTAAGTTACACACAATCTCAAAACATCATTAACCTAAAAAGTGGAAAGCTCATATTGGAAGAGTTGTTGGGAATAAAGATCTCTACTTGGGGACATATGGTAAGAATAATGTTTTAAGATTATATAATATTTTATTAAGTACAACATTTAAACAATTGTTATGCATTAGCTGACTATTTGAAATCACAGGCACCCAGGAATAGGTAGTTGAGGCTTATGATATTGCAAATATAAACTATAGAGGTATCAAGGCAATTACAAACTTTGACAAGAGTAGATATGATTTTGAAAGTGTTCTGAGTAAGCCACTACCTATCATAGGGCTTGAAGAGATCATTAAACAAGAAGAATTAGAAGTTCAATATGACATGGTACTGTGTTCATCAAATGCTCATCTTAAGTGTTAGTTTTAAAACCCAAATTTTTTTAAATAGATAGATTTTTTCAATAATGGGTTATGACCATAATTTTATGGATTTAAAGTGGATTGGATGTCTGTTTGAGTTTTTTAAACATTTTATGACAGAAATTGTGTTTGTTGGATAAATTACTGATTTTTGATTTATCCTAGAAATAGGCTTCTGTTAAATTTTCAAAATTCTATTGTGGAGTGGAAGTTTGTCTTATTTCTCAACATTTCAAGAAAAAAATGAGTTCATTGGTTGCCTATGAAAATTGTAGATTTGTTTAATGGACGTAGTTTAGTAGTTGGTTGTGGTCTAAAGAACAATATTGTTAATCTTTAGGGTAGTTTTTTCTATTATAAGTACCAGTTAGAGTTGCATGTGTTTGGGGAGAAAGGAAACAAATGTGAATTGGCTTAAAACTTTAGACAATTGAATTAGAATGGAAATTCCCTGCCAATGCCTAGGATGAGGCTATAAATGAATACATTTGGGCTTGATTGTAGGAAAGGGAGAGATCAAGATACGTAATGGTTTATTCATTTGAATAAGATACATATTCACTGTGATATATGTTTAGTATTTATTCTTTATTGATTATTATTTATTATTTATTGCATGGTGTGTTGCTATATTCTTCTCTTGTCCTCTATGATGGATTCTTATCAACAACGAGTTAAATAATTTGCAGACCTGAGCATAAAGATCCATCTGCATCATTGATGATTCAAAGTTTTCTTCTTTAAGTTAAGAACATTATTTTTTTCTTTTTTACTTAAGAATGATTTGGATAAAGAGAAAAGGTCAATGGTGGTGAGCTTTTGTTTAGAATGAGCTTGCAGAAAAATCTCGTCATTGGAAGAATAGTTTTTGAGGGATTGCAATGGTATAGCTGGTTAGGGGAGGAGCATAGTAGTGCATATGGGAAATATGTCAAGTTTCATAGAATCATCTAAACACTAGTTCTCAAATATGCAGGGAGAATAAGAAAAAATGGGTGCTTTGAGTACAATCAATGTAGATAGACTCATTTATTTGTAGCTGGAAATGAATGAGATGAAGAAGCCACACACTCAGATCAATCCATCAAGTTATAGATGAACTGATTTACTTACAGTTGTCTCAGAAACAAATGAGATAAAGAAGCCACACACTCAGATCAATTCATCAGATGAACAAGTCTAGGATGACAATCCAAAATGCAGAAGCCAAATACAAATTATTGACTGTTATGTTGTAATTTCTACTGTCACTTTATTTAAGATGAAGTTATTTATAATACAAGTTACCAACCTTTGAGCTTCATGAAGGAATGTTTAAGAAGGCAATATGGTATCAAATATTCTTCACAGAAGAGATTTTGAAAGATGAATACAATTGACAGTTAATAGGGATCTGGATTGTAGTCTGTCCCTACTCGTATTATGGATTTGTTCTGTTTATGATAGAAATAATGACCTAGCTGTGTAACAGACATATATAGAACTATTTGAACAAGATTTGTACTCATTTTATTTGCCCTTATATATTTTGTATTATATGTAAATCTATGACAAGATTTAACCTTATTTTATAAAGCATTTAATGCAATATTTAAATTACACATCAGTGCAACCATTGAGTAAAATGAAATCTTATAGCACAAGAAAGAACCACTAGATTATGCCTCATTTCAAACTATCATATAAATAAAATTGTCTAACTTTTAAGTCTATGCACAACAGTAAGTTTCTACATAGGAGTAACATACCTATCATAAAAGACTCAAAATTGATTGCACAACTTAACACAATGGGAAAAGAACTAAATAGGAGTAACTTGTACACATCTATAACTCTCAAAGGTATAAGAATTATAATCAGTTAGAAATAATAAACACGTGATTGCTTACAAAGTCTTTTAATTTTTCCACTTGACCAACATCAACCAGCCAGCTGAGTATCTTAACAGTTGTATGACTTGGAGCACAACCTTGTTTTTGCATTTGATTCATTAATAAAAATATTTTTTACAAGTCATATTTTGCGGAGTCCACAAAATAATTTATTGTATGTGAAAACATGTGGAACCAAACCCTTCATTCGTATATCATCTAACATTGTGAAAGCAATATTAAGTTTGTCTTCTTTGTAAAATGTGTCAATCAGAACATTATAGGTAACATGATTTGGAGTAAGGCCAAATATTATTATGTTTTCAAAAAGCTTTAAAGCCTTATCAATTTTAGGAAAGGCTTAAACAGCCGGTGAGTTGTTAGTCCCCAGGTAGTGTGGGTCCGTTTCCCTCCCTTGGCATTCCTTATTCGCATGCCACGCACACCATATCGGAATCAGACATGGGTTGCATGATGGGATGGAGAAAAAGTACAGCTATGTTTAATGGATGCTACGTGCAGTCTACAATGGAGTTTAAATGATTTTAAATTTATTCCTCAACCTGTTCAGTCAAATGATTTTAAATTTATTCCGGGGGCATCAATTCTTTTAATAATTTTGAATTTATTAGGCCCGGTCCAAATTTTTTTTTTAAAGCAATAGTTTTGCTGCACTATTGTTTTGGATTAAAAACAATAGTTTTCGTGCATTAATAATTTAAAACAATATTTTAATGCATTAAAAAAATATTTTATATTTTAAAATATTTTATTAGTGTAGGCTTGTGTAGCCAAGTTATTGTTGTCAAAAGACTTTTAAAAAAATACAAACATTAAGAATTTAATGTTTTAGATTTTTTTCATTTTTTTTATAATAGAAATTAGAAGGTTTTTTAAAACTATTGACTAAACACTTTTTATTGGAAGAATTTAGAGTTTTCAATTTGTAAAAATTAAGAAATTATTTTATCCAATCACATATCAATATAATAAAAATTTTGAACCTTTTTAAGGATGTTGTGTAGTTTTAACATGATTTTGAAATGAAAATGGTCTTTAATAGTTTGTTTTGGATATTTGTGTGATGTAATAATATGTGATGGAAGAAAGATTTATTAGACCTAAAAACCAAAATGACAAGAATATAAAATAATAATATGTAATTGATTTTTCTATATAAATATTTAATATTAAAATCTATTTTAACTAGTAAAAATACATAAATAGATAAGTAAATAGATGAAAAAAGATACAAAGATATTTTTATTTACATAAGAGTTATTTTATTTTAGTTTAAAACTCTTTTATTCATTACATGGACACATACTATTTCTTTGTAATATGGTAACTTCAAATCTTATTTTTGAAAAGCTCTTTCAATATTTTGGTAATTGTTTAATTTTGTTTTTACTGAAAAGTGTAGTAAATCTTATATAGTATTAATATATATTTTAAAATTTTGATGACTGTAATATATAAAAATTTATATTAAATTATGTGTTATATTAATTATTATGATAATAGTATACTCTTTTTATTATATATTTAAATAAATAAATGCTTTAATATTTAACTCAGAAAATATTTAATAAATTAGTGTAAATTTTAGATTTTTCAATATAAACAAAATATGATTATTATTTGGAAATGTGTTTGTAAGATGATTATTTTAACATTCTTATGATAAATATAAATAAAACAAATCGTTTAACAGATAAAAAGTAACATATAGGTTGGATCTGTTACTTTGTCCATTTTTGACAATATTGATTTTGCCTATGAATCAAGTATTTGAACCTATAATTTTCTTAAAAAATATTCAAAAACACAATCTTTGTGTTTAGACTAAATTTTGAATTATTTCAAAAATGAGTTATCTATGGTAGGGAATGAAAGTAATTTGGAATTTAAAATGTCACTAACAATTGTAGGGTGTATATGGAGGTTGAAAGGCACAAAAATTAACTTTTGAGATAGAGAAAAATACAAAAACTTAAGAAGGTCTAAAATTTTCACCCTTCTATTTTTTCTATCAATAATTTTTAAATTAATTTGCATATTAATTTTTTGAATAAGTAAAAATGAGTTATTTATAACAAGATATGTAATTAATTTGCAATTTAAAGTGTCATTAAAATTTGTAAGAAATGGGTGCATGTGGAAGTTGAAATAATATATTCCAACCTACAATCTTCTTCAACAACATTCTATTACACAATATTCATTTTTCTAATATACAAATTCTATTACAAGTGTTAGTGATAGTTTAATTTACAAATTGGATTTATATTCCCATTCTTTATATTATCAATACACTAAAATATATTTATCTTCCCAATATTGTGTAATAGAATGTTGAAGAAAATTGAAGCTTGAAAACACAATATGTATTTCAACGTATACATATTTAGTTCATGATTTATAAAATATTTTTCAAATTTATGAATATATTTGCTTCAGAATTTGTTTTATTTGAAATTTTGGGGTTCATACATTAAAAAAATGCATATTATGTGAATCAATGTTGGTGAAGAAAATTAAGTTGAAAATGCAATGTGTATTTTAATGTACAAATGTTTAGTTTATGATTTATAAGATGTATTTAAAATTTATGACCTTCTCATTTGATTAATAGTTTATTGTATTTGCTCAACTTATATGGAAATGCTTCTGGTCAGTTTGTCAATAAGGACAAGTCAAAAAAATTCTTCTTTTTTGTTAACCCCAGGCTTGAACAGCAGATTCTGAATGTCTTCAACTTCAATAGACATTGTCTCCCTTGCAAATATCTTGTATGCCTTTGGCTACAGGATCAAGATTAGACAAGTTGTGGGATCCCCTTGGTCTGAAGATAAACAACATGCTAGCCTCCTAGAAGGGGTGATGGCTTTCTAGATCAAGAAGAGTAGTCATGCTCAAAGTTGTGGTGGTTGCCATCCCAATTTATTTAATGTCTTGTCTTCCTTTAACAATGGATGCTAGTCAAAAGATCAACAAGAGTATGAAGAATGATGGTCATATTCTCTTCATTTTTCATGTTGTCAATGTAACTTGCATTTTGTATTTTAGAGTATCACTCAAATGAGAATGGTGGTCATATTCTCAATGAGTTGATAAATTTAACTTATCTGATTGTAGTGAACATCAAACCCACCCTCTCTATATAGCCAACATCTATTGTGGCCCTTTCTAACATTAACCTTTATGACTTGTATATGGCTAAATCCCATGCCATTTTAGTATAAATTTGTGCATGGTTGCCCCTTGTAATAGGTATAGCTATAAGGACCAACCCTTAGTTATTAATGTCCCATGGCACACCCACATAATTCTAAAATTCCATGGTCACACATAATCACAAGTCTGATGGTCAAGTACCTCAATGATATAGTATATTTTTTATAATGCCAAGTGCCCCATTAACCAAGCTAGCATCTACCCATAAATTGCACACCAACATTACATATTCACCAACACACAGTAGGACTACATTGTCTAGATGATTGTCACTGGCATCATGTGATTCAATACACCTAGTATATGCAAACACACTACAAGAAACTAGTGTGGTCAATGAATTTAACATTCTCTTATTATGGAAGCTGACTATATTATTTATTGCAGCAAATGCACAAATGCATCAAATATTGAATGCTCCTCAATAGTGAGCAATGATATATTTGTTCAACTTGTGAGTGCTTGTTAGTTATCATATATTGTAGATGCATTCCTTATATTTATTAACATTTATTTAGATTTAACTTGTTCTAGATCATGTCTTAGTTAATGAAAAACCATATTCAAGGTCACATATGTCAACAATGTAACCCACAATACCTTACCATAAGTGTTGCATGTAAACACACAAAGTACAAACATTACATAAAAAGTATATGGTCAAATTGCACACTACTCAATGATCTACACATATATCAATAAAGTGTTATCCTACACAATGTAATAAAATGGGGATACTTGCATAAATGGTATGTCACACACAAGTAATAACAAGACAAGATTGACAACAAGAATGATGGACCTTCCACAAAAATATTTTTTGTCATGTGATGGAAACACCTATTTCAAATATTTATTGATGGCAATAAACAACTTGGAGCTTATAAAACTCATTTAATCTATGAGTTCAACTCCTCCTAACATGTGGCAAATCAATATGCTTCAACTCATCCTAAGTTGTCTAGTTTTATGGAAAACCAAGAAGGTGACAATGCCTACCCCTATCATGATTAATATAATCTCATACAAGAGCCACACCCACCACCAATCCTAGATTTTAAAATAAACATCCATGCACTTATTCAAATATTGAATGATGACATACAAATAATGGGTCAACCAATACCTTGATTGGTTTTGACTGAGATGGTTTATGCCCAAATTCTTTCTCAAAGGATTATGAATAATCAACATTAAGCTCCTAAGTGATATATGCATAGGTAAATCATGATGGTTCATGCTTTGAATTAGATCTATCATACTTTGTGTGTGGGAACATGAAAATGAGGAACAAGTTTTCACTTGAAGAGGAGATATGTGACTACATATAGATGAGTTAAACTGAAGAGTGGTATGAATTTCTTGATTAGGTGCTAGAGGAAGATTCATGTGTATCTTATATAAAATAATTTTCTAATAATAATGGTGGAACATGTAAAGCTTTTCAAGGTAGTAAGATTGATTCTTGTGGTACTAATCTTGATCTCATAATTAACAAGAATGAATCCTCATGTTTTAAATTTACTAATACATAATATTGCATTGATTTTAATGAGGTCCTTTATGGTTTTGTTTGAAGTTTATTGTTGACCAATGATTATGTTGATTGTGTGCATGTAAACGAGGAACTTGAAGAAATTTGTGGTGAAATGCTAGATTTTTTAGGAGGTGTGTTCTAGGACTAACACTCATCTCCACATGGCATCCTTACAAATAAGGAAGTCTCTTTATCCCCACTTGTGCTTTATCCTAGTTCTTATTTTAATTATGGTAATTCAAAGGTTAAAACATACCAAAGGGATATAACTCAATTCGTTGAGATCAATTGGTGAGGGTGATGCATGTTCCTTGATTACATCATCCACCAATGTTGTTCTATATATCTTGCATTCACTTTAACTTAAAATTATATTATATTAACATTTGGGATAAAAGAATATATGTCCAATAAAACTATGTTACCTATATCTTTATAGTTATTTTAAAAAAAATTATGCTCAGTTTTGTTTTTATGTACATTGTCACACTCATCCCCTTAATGCCACTATATAACCCTCTAGGCTTAATTAAAGAGTACATTCCAATATGTGGATTTAATAAACCAGAAAGGCATTAAAACCCTAAAAATTTGCTTTGAAGTTATTTTCTTGCAGTATAACACAATTTAGCACAAAGTTAATACCATATATGAATTTAATTTATGAACAAATCTTCAAAACTAATTTAATTTATGAATAAATCTTGAAAACTAATAGCAGTTATGGTAAATGTAGATTAGATTTATATTTTAGACTAAAGTGAAAGAAAAAGCCATGGATCAGTCCATTCATGGAGTCCAAGTAAAATATATACAATTGAGATCAATTGAATGCAATGTGAAATCAAGCCCAAACAAATAAATCCAAAAGAAAAGACATTTTTCCATTATACCCTTTACATCATGAAAATGGAGAGAGATATCTGAGAATGAGAATGAGAATGCAATGCGAAATTGAGCCTAAACGAAAAATACATTTTTTTCCATTAAACCCTTTACATCATGAAAATGGAGAGATATTTGATCTAAGAATGAGAATGCTAAATAGTAGAAAACATCTTTCACTGCATAAAAAGAAGAAAATAAAGGAATACCAAGACCAACATGAAAAAGAGGAAGTTGTAATAGTAAGGATAAACTAATGAACCCTAATTAGCAGGAGGAGTGCCATAGCCTAGATACATATTGGTAGGAGAACGGTTGTTCATCTTGGGTTCAGATGGCGGAGGTGGCCATGCAGGATGCATAGGAGTGGCATTGCAGTTCTTGCATGGAATAATTAGGAACAAAAATAGATAGCAAGCTTATACATAATTTAATATTAACTTTCAATAGTTTAACTGATAGGTTCGAAGATGTTAATTTAAATTGGGGTCATGAAAATATTACGCCTCTTAGCATAATGACAAATTAACACAGTGTAAATATAGAAAAAATGAGACAATCAATGAGTATGTACTTCAATTTTAAACTATGATAAATAAAATAAATATTAAATTGTTGAACAATAAACTTCAAGGTTTACTTAGTAATAGTCTATTTCTAATATTCGAAGAAAAAAATATTTTTTGTCACTTACTATTTTTTTTATAAGTTATGTGCTAGTGCATGTCAATGTGAGCTTACCTTATTGGACAATAATCTCTTACATTATAGTGTCTCTAGCACTCCTCATCCCCTTGAGTTGAAATTCAAGTCAAATTTAGAAAGTGGGGGCAACAAGCATGGCTATCACATTTGTAAACAATCAACTAATGTTCATCATGGAAATATTAAACAAAGAAGATATAGAGAGTTCATTAGCTTGGAAGATTCTCCACTTGTAGTGCTAGAAAAACTTTTTGAACAACATGTCATTTTACTTATTGTAACATAGATTGATACATATAGAAGTACCCCATGACATTTCAAAGTTAATTATTTTTGTGATTACCGTCAAACACGTGGACATACTATGGATTGGTGTATCATACTCAAGCATAAAATTTAAGACCTAACTGAGAAAATATGATACAATTAGAATGCCATTAGTTCGGTGTATCATAGGTGAATGTCTCACTTACAAACGCAAAAAAATTGTTAGTTTAGTGTTTGTTTGGCTAATGCCTTGGGTGAAAACTTGGAGCATTATAAATTCCTTTGGGAACCTTCAGAAGAAACAAGGAAAGTTCCCCTTATTAGCTAGGAAACATCATGCAAGGAAAAGAATGAGGGTTGGAGAAAAAAAATAAATAATTGTGCATTGGGAGCTAAGTTAATCTGGAAGATGTATGAGGATCCCTCTTCTCATTGGTGTTGATTACTGCAATGCAAGTATCTTGATAATGCAGACCCCTGTTTAATTCTAACTACTCTAAATCCTCCTAGGGGCTCACACATTTGGAACTTCCTAATTCAGTACTGACCCATTATCACAAATCATCTATCTTGGACCATCAATAATGACCATTTGGTTTGCTTTTGGAAGGATTCATGGAATGCATTTCCCCTAGTGGTGGAAGATCAGAGACTTCATAATATTATGGAGATCCTCACTGATACATGGGGATCACGAGTATCTGATTATCTTATCCCCCTTTTGAATGGTTCCCCCACATGGATATGGAAAGACCTTGATGCAATTCTGATGCTAGAGAACTAAAAACTCATATTAAAGCAAACCCTTGGATCAAGAGACATCTTTATAAACCAGAAAGAGGACTACATTGTTTGGACGAGGGTGAAATCTAGTACATATGCAGTCAAGCTAGAATGTAAAATTTAGAAAGCTCTTATATCTAGGGTGACTGGTCGTCAGAGATTTGTTGAAGCCAATGGTGTCTCCCCAAAGCAAGTGCATTTTCTTGGATTGCCTTGCATAAAAGAATCCTAACAAGGAACCAACTAAAAACCATAGGCATTTTGGATCCCTCTAGATGTATACTCTGCATAAATGAAGAAAAAAGTGTGAATCATCTATTATTGAATTGTGAATTTTCTAGTAAATGTTGGGAATAGTTTATCAATAGTCTTGAATGGTTTGGTGTACTACCTAATGACATTCTGGGTCTTTTCTGCAGTTGGCCCAAATTGAGAAACTCTCTTTGGGAAGGAATTTGGACTGCTTGTCCATATTTAATCATATGGTACGTATGGAGAGAACACAACAGTAAAATTTGTAGAGATATGGAGCAACTGAATGAGAGTGTTATAAAGAAAATTAAGGAAAGTATTTACGAAATAGTCATCTCCAAACAAAGATCCTCAAGAGCATGCCCTAGGCCATTTACTAGCTTAGATGAAACCATCACGAGGAAGTGGAAGCTTCTCAAGGTTTCCCCTTCATATGTTGTAGGAAGCCCATACATACCCAAGGAGATTAGGCGTGGATCTATAAAATGGCATTCACCCCTGAGTGGAAGATTAAAGATGAATTTCGATGGTATTTCCAAAGGAAACCATGAGATCTCTGGCACAAGGTACATTCTTAGTGATGAAGAGGGGAAGTTGATTTGGGCCTTGTCAAAGAAGCTAATGCCTGGAACTAACAATGAAGTAGAGTTCCAGACCCTTCTAACAGGCCTTAGAATGTGCAAAGAAAAGAATATCTCTAAAATTGACATTGACGGTGACTCACAAATATGCATTAATGCAATATCTAGCCACAATTCTCTGAATTAGAAGCTTAGAAACATTACAGAATCAATCTGGGCCATTTTATAGGGGATAGCAGACTTCAAACTCATGCATTACTTTCGAGAAGCTAACAGAGCCGCAAGCCAGCTCATAAATTTCACATGTCAACAAAGTGAACTAGAGATTGCTGACTGTAACCACATGTGTGGGGTACATTAGTGGAGTGATAATCTAGAGGAAGACAGTGCAAGGGCTGTTAACCTTATGGTTGAACAAGGCATATCACATGAGGGTGTGCAGAGGGGATCAAGGCATATTATACGACATGCAAAGCCATCTACAAGAAAACCTCACGACTTCTACAAACTATCTTGAGGTAGATTTTCTAGTTGAAATGGGATTGCTAGTAATGATGATGCATCGGGCTAGATTTCCCTTCAAATGCAGTTTGGTCACCTTCATTTGGCAAAAAATTGTAAAAAGAGCAATGGCATGCACCAAGGTGGATGGAGCGGATTGCCCTTGCGACACCAATGACCTTACCATCCAACTTAGGCATGTTTTTATAGTGTAGAACAAGGAGATGGATAAAGCTTTGTGCCAAGTTCTAAACGTGGGTGCCTTCACTGAGCATGTCTTTCTACTAGGTAAGTTCCTCATAGACTTCACACTAGCCCAAGGGCACAAAGGGTTGATGAAACTAGTGGCAAAGAACTTAGTCATGCCTCATCTACAATAGACAACAATCAAAGGGATATCTTCTTTCAACGAGATGCCTAAGACTAGAAATTGGGGCAATGTTTTTGACATAGCAGTTTCTCTTAAGAGTAAGGACATCAAACATGCAATATATCTTTTTATGGATGGTGTTACCTGTGATAACATGGAAACATTCTCCTTCTACGTGGAGCATATGGTACCTCCTCTCTCTCCCAAGCAAGTCGAAAGGATCACCAAATTTGCAGCTGGAGTGAGGTTTATACATCATAAACTCCCCAAGTAACATAATGTCACCCTCATGGCTAGTGTATTTATCATTTTTATTAATGTCAAAGGGAGCTACCCCCAAGGTAGCATAATTAAAAAAATTATTTAGTAATAACTATTCATGGTGATGATGGGAATTAATCCCACATCAAACTCTAGATAGGGAATATGGTGGCTTGATGTAATACCCCTTAAAGGATGCTTTAAAATCAATTTTAATAGAGCATTTAGGGGAAACACTGGCATCTCAAGAGCTCATTGTATAGTTAGGGATCATGAAGGGAAGATGGTTGGAGTAGCCTCAAAAAAACTAGTAACCAACAACAAAGTAGAAGCATAGGGATTTCCCTTAGGCCTTTGGATTTGCAAATAGTATGGATTTAAACAAGTGCATATCAAGAATGATTCTGTGGTTATTATAAATTCTATTAGAAAGAAAGGTTCCCTGAAATAGAAAATAAACAATATTCTAAGGCAGTGTTGGCCCTTCCTTGAATCCTTATCAACATTCACAATAAAGCATGTTTTTAGGGAGATCAATAGTCATTCAAATTCACTAGTCAACTTGGCATAGACATGGAAGGAGATTGTATCATGAAAAATTCACCACATATGTGGAAAAAACTAGTTCCATACATATTTAATATTATATGCCCTTTGCGCAACTTGTGAGGCCCCATCATTAGAAGATGGTGAAGCTATTATAGACATAAGCAAAGCCAATGTAAGGCATCCTTCCATGGTATAATTCTAGGCATACAAATCATGATGTTTAGATATGCAGTCACCTCCCACATTCAAATTATAAATTCTTCCAATTCATTCCATTCTTGGTGGCCTTGGAGTAAATACAAGATGGATACAACAATGATTACATTTTTTGAAGGAGATTACTGATCATAGGTTGAGGAAGATCTTCAAGTTGAACATGATAATCATGATACATGCTATTAGAATGACCCTTGGTGAATTGTTCCTTTCAATGAATCACAAATATAGGGTAAATATCGATGCACCTTCCATGTTTGTTATTGTTTTCGAGGTAGGGGAAGCCAAGGAAACTATGTGGGTGGTTTCAAAGTCTTTAATTAGGCTTCTCTAGTGACAACGACTCTAATCCATCCTAGATGAGGTTGTGATAGGCTATGGCTTCCATTTCAACATAGAAGTATGGTCAATGCTTAACATTGTACCTACAAGACCATGGATACCTTTTATAGATAAGTAAAAACCATATAGAATCTACTATTAATAGTGAATGTAGGAGAAATCTATGTATTACGGGTATTTTTAAACATAAAGACAAAAAAATATATTAAAACAACTAATTACAAAGTGAATTTGTCAATCTTAAAAAAATCATGGTACACCAACTCTAAAAAATTAGGATCAATCAATACAAGAGGAGGAACCCTCCAAACCCTATAGACAAGGTATACACACTTGTTCCCTTAAAAATCCTAGATTTTTAACTCTTGAGTAAATAAAATTGAAATCCCCAAAATAATCTAATTTCATAAAATAAAATATGTAGAACCCTAACCCTAGTTGGGTGTGGAGAGATTTGAAATGTCTCCCTAACATATTAATTTTATCTTAGTCACTTAATTTTTTGTTTAAGTAATAATAGTAAGTACTTTTAAAAAACATGATTTTAATTATTTTAATTAATCTAATATTGTGGTTTAGTAATAATTTTTTCTAAAGATAAAGAATTGTTTATCATTGCAAATTTGTAACTATTATATTTGCAGAACAAAATTTATAAGGAAAAATTTATGTGAACTTGTTTTGAAATGTCTTGGGTAAATAAAATTGAAATCTTAGAAATAATATAATTTGGTAAAAATAAAATAGCACTAAAATATTTACTTAGTTATAAAACTAAACTTTACAAAGCCTATTAAATAACACAAATATTTCCTTAACTATAAAACTAATAGTTATAAAACTAAACTTTACAAAGCCTATTAAATAACACAAATATTTCCTTAACTATAAAACTAAACTTTACAAAGCCTGCATATTTGTATTATGTGGAGATTTCAAATGTCTGCTTAAATATTATAATAATATTAATACAATGATAATTTCAAATGCATTAAAATATTGTATGTTTGAAGAATAAAATAAAAAATGTAATAACATGCAAAATATTATTCATGATACTGTAGATTTTTAACTTTTTATAAGAAATACTAGATTTTTAACTCTTGAGTAAATAAAATTGAAATCCCCAAACTAATCTAATTTCATAAAATAAAATGTGTAGAACCCTATATTTTTAATAGTATTATTATGAATCAAAAATTAAATTCATAAAAACTGATGATTCTTACCTCTCATAATTATCACCATCCATTTAGGCATGACTTAACTAGTGGGAGACAAAATTTGTGTAATGATAAAGTTAGCCATAGGGAAATCAAGAATCCAAAGAGACATTGTAGTCAAGCATTTAGAAATCACTAAAGTCTCTACTCAAATCCTAAAGAGGCCATGCTAATTATTTTGAGAATCACAAACTTCATGTCATGCCAATTAAAAGTTGATTTAATATTATTATTTTAAATAATTATTTTATAACTTAATTGATATGTAAATAATTATGCTAAAGCATTCTATAATAGAATTTTATGTAAAAACCAAAATATATCTAACATGAAACTTTAATAATAATTATAATTTTAAAAAATTGTTAAAATATAAATAAATGTATATATTAATTATAAATATGAAAAATAATTTAATATAAAAAGAACACACTAACAAATTTATTAATTAATTTTATACATATAAAATTTAAACCAAACTTTAAATTTAAATGTTTCTATTTTGTTTTTATGATTATAGTTGTATATAAATATAAATAAAATAAAATTAAAGCAATTACATTAACATGGCTTAAATTTGACAGTCGACCTTGCCTGTCAAGCAAATTTTTTATGATAGTTATCTATTCAATATTGCCTTTAAAATACTATGACCTATCTTAATATAAGGAGATTATATAAAAATCAGATATATATATATCAACGTAATCCTATGTAAATTTTGACAATTTGTCCAAAATCTTTCCTTTCATATGATATAGTCTTTTTAAAATTTTGATTGTATTTTACAGCAAAAATGGCTAAATACAACTATACAACTATCAAATTTAAGCCTTGGTTGCATCTATATAAATTAAATTAAATTAAAAAAGGTAAAAAAATTAGAGAAGTTGAAGCTTCTTTTATTTCCATTTAACATAAAAAACAAAAACAACTCTTCTTTACAATCACATTAAAAATCATAAAAATGATTTTAAAAATTATTATTTATATATAGAAATAGTATCTTATTTTTTTTCTATTATAAAAAATATTTTTTTAAGTATAAAAAAACAAATCTTAAAAGTATTATAAAATAAAATAAGTTGTTCTTTAATTTTATTTTATTTTATAATACTTTTTAGATTTGTTTTTTCTTTCACAAAATAAGATACTATTTTTGTAAAGAAGAGTTGCTTTTTGTTCTTTTTCCAAAAAAAATAAAATACTATTTCTATATATAAATAATATTTTTAAAACAATTTTTATGATTTTTAATCAGTAAAGAAGATTTGTTTTTGTTTTTTTAGTGAAAATTAAAATATTTTTTTAAGACACTAATAATTCAAAAAAGTTTTTATTTTTTAAAAAGATAAATCTTTTAAAAAAACTATATTGATGTAATAGAGTCAAAACTTTAAAGTCCAAAAAATGATGTCGTGGTTTATATTAAGTTTTTCCCATTCTCCTTGCCATTAGCAAGAGGAATTGATTTACAAAATAACGCTTCGGCTTCCTATATGTGATGACATCTCTGATGATATTCTCCATGGATTTTTTGAGAACGACTCTCATCTTTTCTTTTACCAGGTTGTTAAAGTTGCCTTATAAAAACTATAAAAAAAACTCAAAATCTACATACATATATGTTTAATGCATATAATTATAAATTTACAGAATCTAAAATGTTGTGAAATTTAGCATAGAATTAAAAAATTGGTCCACATACGATCGAATTACTGCAATAAACTACTTGCTTTTCTCACAGACTTCTACATTTGTCTCATAGATCTAAGGAAACCCTACATTAGAGTTAACTATATAAATCCAGAAACCCTACATTAGAGTTAACTATATAAATCCAGGTTTCTACTGACCTTCAAACCCTATTCCATGCTCAAATAAAATTATCTTACCCTCCAAATAATGAGTGTTTTAAAACTCTAAGGCAGACTTGTTCATAATATAACACAATAAAAAAAATTGGGGATTATTTTCTCTGACAACGCCGTATTCAAACAACCTAAAGTGGTAGCCCCGGGAAAGACTCTTTGGACTCCTCTGACACTTCACACCCTTTTTCTTCTCCTCTATCGCAAGACTCTGGCTCACCAACACTATGTAGCCAAATTTCCTAAATTTAATTATCAAAGCGGCAGGATCCACATCCCCTATTACATAAAACTATCCTCCTCCTTGTCCAGCGTTACGGAATTCATCCCTAAAATAAAAGTGTTCATCAGATTTCATAGATGAATAAACTGTGTCTGGACTTGAAACGAATAGGAAAAGGTATCGTACCCTCGAAACACTCAACCATCTTGAAGGCCTTTTACTCGGTGCGTTCGTCCTCGATTTTGAATCTAAACACTAGTTTCTGCAGAGAAGCACTGTCAGCTACCAGAGAATGACTTGCAATTAGAATTAACATAAAAAGGAATACAAAAAAAAAATCACCATCAGCTACTGCCCTGGATGAAGCCATCATAGGTGTAGAAGTTCTTTCCAGCAAAAAAATTGTCTGCATTGCTGAGAATGGCATCAACAACAGATGCAAGAGGGAAGCCCATTTAAGAATTGATTGGCGGCCAATTTAAAAAAAATTGAATCTGGGCGGCAAAATGTCCCACTTTTTGTCTCCATCCCATCACGGCACTTGGGTATGGTATGGGCATATATGAGATGGTAACATGGTGGCATATGAATAAGGGATGCCAATGGGAGCGAAATAGAAATGAAAACGGAAAAGATAGATGTTAAAAGTCAAAGTGCCATGGCAGCAGGGACTAACAACTCACCGGCTCTTTACACTCAGCGTCAATTTTACCTACTTTGCAATAACCATTAATCAGAACATTATAGTTGACCACATCAGGACCCATACCATTATGAAGCATCTTATTCATCACTAAACGTGCACCAGCAAAATGGCCTACTTTACACAAAGTAAATTATTGTGCTGCATGTTACATCATTAGGTTTCAAACCCCTAAATTCCATTTCATCTAACACTTCACATGCCCTCTTTTATCTTTCCTATCCTGCAAAAAGTAGATAGTAAAATATTATATGTTACTACATTAGGAAGACATCCCATGTCTTCTATTTGAGAATTATAAGTAATCACATTTAGCTGCAAACCCTATTCCAAATGTTATGAAAACAGTCCCAAGCCTCATAAATCTTACCATCTTTATATAGACCATCAATGATTGCACTAAATGTCACTTAGTTGAGAAAAGGACGAAACTCCATCGTTTGTACAAACATATTGTAGGCTTCATCTATTTTTCTAGCCTTGCAAAAGCGTCTCTTAAACATTTCTTTTAGAATGAATATGTTATAGAATCACAACATTTCAAGATGAAAAGAGTGCTCAGTGGATGCTTGTTTTGTATTTTTCTTATCAAAACTTAGAATCTGTTGGAAGCAATTGTTTATAAATTACATTCAATAATGTATTGGTTCAATATAAACAATTGTTCTGAGCGGACAGGACAATGTTGTTTTGTCTAAAGGAGCAATGTATCAATCAAACCACGGCTACTCGATCTGGATCTAGGACTCGATTTGCACCTGGATGATCTACATATTGATCCCTATTTGCTTCTCACTATAGTGGTTCTGTGGATGGCTAGAGATCTTGATATGTTGTAGGGCTAGGAGGAGTTGTTGCTCCTACCACTATAAATGTAATTGAGGTTTGTAATTTAGACAATATCTCTTAGTAAATTATCTATCAATTTTTAATTAACAAATTAGCATTTTGTTTTTGAATAGATATGAGTGACACATGAGAGGATTCTAAGATGTAGTCTCATGCATAGAAGCAAAATTTGGGAAAAATCCATGGTTAACTATGGGTGCCCAGCACCTGGCAACTTTCTTATGTTGTTGAAAACCAGAATGCTTGGTTTACTCAATAAACTAGTCAATGATGTTCAAAACTAGGTCAAACCATCAAAAAACCAAGTGGATGTGAAAAACACATTGGTTAAATGCATTTTATTGAAAAACCATTGTGTTTTTCAAAATAACGGTGAATTTTTTCTTATAAACCCCTCAAATTTTAGTTTTTTTGTCATTTTTCATCTTCAGGTAGTAGTTAAACAATTATTCAGTTATTTAGTGTTTTTTAAATTGTTGTGTTTTCCCACGTTAAATGGTGTTATTATACTAAATTTTATGTCCAGTTCTATTATCCACTATAGTTATTTGTAACATGAATAATAATTTCAATGTCTTGTTGGTAGAATAACGTCTCTCTTTTGTTCTCTTTAAAATTTGTTTGCACTATAGATAATTAACCAATAATTTTTGGGGTTGCTTATTTTTGCATTGAATTGTTTTAATCTAATTATTTACCCACTCATGGATGCATGTTTGAATTGTATAGATCTACATAAGAGGCTAGAGTAGGGCCAATAGATATAGATAATTCTTAATATTTGCCTATACTTTCAGGTGTGTTTTTTTGTTCATTTTAAATTTTCTTTGCAATATGAATTGTATTTAAATTTCTTAGTTGTTTTGCTAATGGTATCAATCTGAAACACATACATGATTTAACAAGTCATGAAAGTTGATTCCGTTGGTAAGAATTATATAGATATAGTATAACAGTTGATTGATTAAGGTGTAAACATGTTTTTTTCCTTGATATCACTTAATTCCTATGGTAAACAAAGAAAACTTATAGTATTTACGAAGCTAAGGAGCTATTGGCAAGGTGTTGAATCTTTAACATTGTAGGTCCTCCTCTTATTTTGAAATATATTTATAAAAAAATAAATGATGATATTTGAGCTATATGTGACTTGCATCCTTTTGTTCTCTTACTTTTTACCTTAGATGTTGAGTATTTTTCCTATGTTTTATGTGCAATGACTAGAAATTCTGAAATACCATTCTTTTCCTTTCTCTAAGCAATTTTATTATGAGCATTTTCCTAGATTTGGTGTAATTAAATTAAATCTTCTTTTTAAATTTGGATACCAATATCTCTATTAGACAACACTCTCAATTCACCTTACCAATTCTTTCTCATCCAACTTAGATGTTCTCATATAATCTTTGCCTTTAGTGATGCTAAGGCAATTGTTTCATTACAAAGCCTATGAAATAGCTATGTGAGAGTTTTCTACTGATGAATGTGTTGTGCTTTCCTTTTGCAGTCACCTCTCAAGGCCTATGGCATACCATATATCCTTTTTATGTTGGAGGCAAAAGAATTTTGCAATGTGGCTTCTAAAGGCTCCCTGTGTAAGAACCACTCTAATAAGCTTTAATAAATTAATATTATTTTAATAAAATTATGTGGAATAAAAGGAAGAATTAAAAAATTTCCCATAAATATTACAAATCATGAAAAATCAATATAATCAAATAAGATTCATTACATCAGTTAATCAAATAGCTTAGTAAAAAGGACTAAGCCTTTACAACACCTAGTCATATAGGCTCATACAATGTATTTGATACCATACCATATCTTCAACACTGAATATGGTGGAGAGACAGCATCATCAAGGTGATTTACCACCCAGCCACAAGGCTCACGCCTCCCCAGTCTTACTCCTGAATGGAGAAGATCGACCCTTCGTGAGGGGTCCAGAAAACTGAAGCTGACATGCATTAAGGAATTTGGTACAACATGATATATCTATCATCTCTAGCATGTGTTAAATGCATACTAATCTAATACCATGATATGGTAGAGAGAGAAAATATAATATCAAATAGTAACTACTACTAATTTGATTGACAACCTTTGGCCAAAGAATTTTTTTTAGTCGTGTTTGATAGATGGGTTATGAATAGAAACCTACCCTTCTCAATAACTCCATATTCAACACCCATCCATGCTCTTTCTCTAACTCATCATACAGTAATGCAGGCAACATACATATACAATAAGACATATTTCTTCTCAAGGAAGCATTCATTCATAATTAATTTCATCATTAAAGAACATTCATCACGAATACACTCATTTGGAAGACAAGTCATTAATAGATAAATAGATAGTCTTATCTCTCCATATAAAATTCAAGATCTTTCAAATCAATCATTCTTAGTCTTGGTTCACATTTCCTCATCAATCTAGAAGAAGACAACATTTATTATCTATTAAGGTCAATCTAATTCTCATATCATCTATTATTAATCTAGGAAAGGACACCTTTACTCTATTTCTTCATATATACCTAAGATAACCTTATAGGCACTTAGCCAAATTATGCTAGTTTCCTAGAACAAGAATTTAATGAATGGAAAGCTATATCATCCAACACTTATCTAATTCATTGTCTACCTATTTCAATAATGAGAATAGTATCAACAGATAAGAGGTGGCACTAACTACATCCATGCAACGTTCTTCTTAGATCCTAACACTAAAACTCTCAGTTCTAACTAATTACTTTAATTAACAAAGTCATCATAAGAAAGTGGGTGTGACCTTATAATTATAAATTTAATTATATATCTTGAGAGAGATAATCACTACATGCATATGTGATCTATGTCTAAGTTGTTCATTATGTCTACATGAGATGTATGTATGAGTTGGACACTAAGTGATTATACTAGTTGTTGATACAAGAACTGCAAACCTCTAATAATAAAATAAAAAATAGCAGATTGCAAATGGAACTAAAGATATAACACAAGTTATTTCCCTACATTGTTTATAGCACATGCAATTTGGAATCCAATATACACAAATCTCTGAAGATATATTAATCAAAAGCTCACAAAATATTTAACAAAGTTTATATTGCTAAACTATGGATACTAGAAGAACCTAAAACTATAATTAAACTAGCATGAGGAACAAAGAGATATATTTGAAACAAAGATTAATTGTTTCACCATTAAAGACTAGCACCTATTTATTGGAAACAAAGTCATCTTTAGAAAGGCAAGGATACATTCACATGAATCTACAAACAAGAATGAGACTTGCATCAAGTTACAAATTAATGAGACAAAAGATATACACATAATCATATCTACTTGAAATATCCATACATACTTAGGAAAATCCCATGTCATTAGGTGAAGTTTTTCCTAAAACCAATAGGAAGTTTTACTATACTACAATACTAACAACATTGATGACACCAAATAAGTAAACTTCTGATTTCATTAATGTATTCATATTCCCTAAGAAGTTTTAGTTACATATAGAGACATTGAACTATGGAAAGGTCTCTGCATTACAATACCTTCTTGAGATTCATAAAAAACAAAACCCCAACCATTACAAGATGTAACATACAACAATTGATCCCCTAGACTACACTTAGGTGTGCCTATACAAGAATGGCCAAAAAATCTATTTTTATAAGAGAACCATATATTTAAGATAGATTTCACACCTCTAAATCTACCTTGTTGATGACACATGTAAATCTAATGTTACAAGATATAGATTAGATTATCAAACATTTAATCTCTCAGTCATTTAGTAGGTTAGATTTGATCTTTAGTCATTGGTAAAAAAACTTTATTTGATCAAATTTCATTGTAGGAATAGGTAAAATGTATCTCAAAGTTATGCACACAATCTCTTGCAAGTACCCAAATCCATCAATTCTTAGCTCAAATTAAATGTTGGAAACACAAGTTGTGCCCAATCATAAGTAAAATTTGCATTGATCCATGCATGTGACATGGACAATTTCATGTTCTTAATTAAACTCCTAGCTACCTTCTCCTCTAAATATTAGCACAACTCTGAAAGATCTAATTTGATTTTATCTTTGTAGGCATCCACTGATACCATTAAATCTCTCACTTGACCCTGCACAACTTGCTCCTACACCTATTCCTATTATTTTTTCTCAATGCACTTCATTTGAAAACATTGTGGGAGCCATCATTAGATCACCCATTGGTCCTCTAGAGGTCAATAAATATTGTTTGTGCATATGCCATGTGTTTTACTTCAATTTCCCCAAGCACCATTAATGTAGTCAAGGTAGGGTTTCAAGTTAAGGACCACTTAACCTTGTAGCCTAAATACTTTCTCTTAATACAAACAAATTTATCACTTAACATGATAAAATGAAAGTTTGTATATTTTATTTAAACATCATTTCATCTTTTGACTACCACACACAAATTAGTCTTCAACATACAATACAAATTACATGAAACACCTTTGCATAAACTCACACATTAATTATCAAGAATACTCCAACATGATACCAATATCTTTGCTTCAAATGAGACCAAAATAATGCTCCTACAATGAAATAATTTCCTTCTAGCTAAGGATGATCCTGCTATATTGGCTGCAACTATTTGGAATGCTAATCAAACTAGGCTTCATTTAGGAATTTTGTCAAAGATATCATTGTTATTCCCTCTATCTCTAGTAAGGTATTCATGTTTGTCTCTTTAATAAGCTCTTCTAGATTGCACTACCACACCAACCTTGCACATGTGGACAAATGAAATCCCTTTAAATGGAGCAAGGTCTCCCTTTTTTGCCTCTTTACCAAGTGACTATTCCTTTGATTGCTCTTTCGCAAAGAATGAGAGCTCCCTTTTTCCTAAAATTTTGTCTTCTTATATCTATTTTCCAATGCTTCCCTGAATATTCTAGTACATCAGGACAAAAGGGAGCCTTTCTATAATGTTTGTCCACCGCTTACTTGAGCCCCTCCTTTTTTCTACAATTCTATTTTTCTTTTCTTTTTTAGCGACAACTTTTGTCTTCTACAAAAAATGCAAGTTAATTGGTAAAACAATTTAGGAGGATTAAATGGAGCTTGTGGGATCCCAAACATGATGTCAATGCCCCTAAAAATGAGAAAAAAAATATAACTCCCTAAGAAAGATCTAAATATAGTCCATGCATTTATTTATTCATTTATTTTATTGATGAGGATGGTTGGTCAACCAAGGATGCTCCGGTAGGAAAAGATGAGCTCTAGCTCATGAAATTTGAATGAGTTTGTCTAAGGACTAGCCATGATGACTAATCTCAAATGGACTCATCCAAGTAGCCTGTTCAATTGTTTTGATCTTCCATTTGACCAGATACTCTTGGTACTCTTTACCTCATGTTTGTTTGATGACCTTGGAGTTGATGATTGATTCAACTTCTTATCTTTCCATTTTAGGTAGTTGTTGTCTCCAACCTGAAATTTGCATATGTGAACCATTATTATCTTCACTTGGTTGGCTCTTATGGTAAAGGTACAAATCTACAACATTGAAGTTAGGTGAAATGTCTATTCTATATGACAATTTGATCTCATATGCATTCATAGAAAATCACTTTACTACCGTGTATGGTTTAATCTTTTACCACCTAAGTTTGGTGTAGGTCCCTTTTAGAAGCCTCTCTTTTCTTAAATGAGTAAGGATTAAGTCACCAATATGAAAATCCATTGCCCTTGTCTTCAAATCTACATGTTGCTTGCATTTAGTGGTGCTTTGTTTGTGCTATTCATGCACTATATCATGCACTTGTCTCATATATTTAGAAAAATATTCTCCTTTAGCACTACATTTATTCACATGCACTATGTCTTGCAACTTAGTTACACCACTTGGAGAGTGCCCATACACAATTTGAAAGGGTATCTTTCTAGTGCTCCTATTAGTTAATTTTTTATAGGTAAATTCAACTTGTGATAGGACTAAATCCTAGCTCCCTTGTTTGTCTCCTACAAGTCATCTCAGTGAATTCCCAAGATTCTATTCACCACTTTTGTTTATCCATAAAATTATGGATGATAGGTTGAACTAAATTGTAATTGTGTATTTTATTTCTTCCACAAGGTCCCCCAAAAATGGCCAACAAATTTTAACTTTATTTGACACTATGCTCCTTGGCAACCCATGCAATCAAACTACTTACCTAAAAAATAAATTTGCTATGTTTGTAGCATCACTAGTCCTCTTGCATGCAATGAAATGAGTCATTTTTTAGAATCTATCAACAATTACAAAAATAGAAGCATTTCCCTTTTGGGTCCTAGGCAAGCCTAAGATGAAGTCCATATTGATATGCTCCCATGGTCTCTCTAGAATACATAATGGTTTATACAAACCATTATTTTGGCTCCTCCCTTTTGCAAGCTGGCATATTTTGTGACACTCTACATACCTCTTTACATCTAGTTCATGTAAAACATTGCCTAAGATTTTCAAGCACCAAGAGATTTTACCTTGGTTGCACATTATGGTGTGGAGGTGTTGCATAGGAAATTGAGGTGCATATTGGCTTTCTCATTGATACCCTCTAAATCCTCATGCAACATGAAATATCCTACTATCATTAACAACATTGTAGCAATGTTGAGGGCCTAAGCTATATCAATATATTCCTCCTCCCAATTGACTATTTTGGATCAAACATCACTTTAATCATCACTTCATCAATCATCACATGATCATCCCCATCCATATCTTTGGAAAAATCCCATAGATGTAACATCCATATGTGTAGCTTAGGGTTTGTCAATTCCTTAGAGATATAATTTATGAAATATTCCAAGACTTTGGCAACATTCAGTTTACCACCTCTCACAATCTCTTCCGGACTTGTCTCAAATTTCACCCTTGATTTCTTCTTCCCCTTTCCACATTCCTTCTTACCTCCATAATTCGACCTTGATGCCATAATGCCACTTATGCATTTCAGAAAATGCCACCTATCTTCAGCACCTTATACATGGAAAAAAATGTGACATCTAGATACTACTTACATTGTTATAATATGACACACATGATGATGAAGGTTCCATAAGTATTGGAATCCTCCACACCCTTGTTGTCATACATTGTTGTGCCTTTTAATGAGTGTCATTGTAGGCCTTGCATAAAATATCATTTATGAACAATTACTAGGCTATACAAAAAATAGTACCATGAAATCTTAACATATCATTCCATAAATGCCTATAATAATGATAAGGTGTTCACCCATCTCATCACGTTTGCCCTTTATTAGGTTAAGAAGAATGAGTTATTAACTAACATTAACAAAAATATCAATAAATTTGGATTACAATCCATAAGAGATAATTATGAGTTCATAGATTCATCTTAAACAATCCCAACCTCAAATTATTGATTTTAAGGAAGATAATGTTTATGTGTGAACTCTTCTAAGATCTAATTCATTATAGTACGCATGAATACCCAATTTCATTATGTGTGAACTCTTCTAAGACCTAAGATATAATGTTTATGTGTTGGCAATCCTCTCAATCCTTTAATTGCAAACATCCACTTCTATAGGGTTGTAATTAATTTCTTTCAACCATAATAACATCTTGATCAAATTAATGCATAAGAACTCATATTAGATCATGCCCTCATGATTATAGTTATATACGACTTCATTAAAACCTTACAATGCCAGGATAATACACAAAGGTTCGAGAGAAACTTTATTTTAAGTTTTATTATGGTTTCCTTTACTTCAATTGATTCCTTTCTTGATGATGGTCAAATTTGGCTACCTCAAATTCTATTTTATCTTTAACTTGGATTTAGCTATAGTTTAATTTGAATCCACTAAGCACCAAATACTATACATTATCATTATTATGGTTTCCTTTACTTCAATTGATTCCTCTCTTGATGATGGTCAAATTTGGCTACCTCAAATTCCATTTTATCTTTAACTTGGATTTAGCTATAGTTTAAAATTTAAATCCACTAAGCACCAGATACTATACATTATCTTTTTTATCTAATAACAACATTTTTTCTTATTCAAAAAACATGATGATAGAAACATGGGATAGGAAAACACACACTATAGTTTATTTCTAATTAATTTGTCATTGTTTACTATTGCCAAACAAAGCTCTCAACCACCCTCACAAATGGGTGTACATATCCATGATGATTATTTAAGTACAATGATGTATCCATTTTTATTTTTCATTATTGGTGGTTTGATCAACCCCAGCCTTTAATTTCCCATCATAACCATTACACACTTCCCTTCTACTTATCACAATTAGGAAGAATTTAAGGTTAAACACTAGTTACACACAATCTACACATGCAATAAGAGTATAAATTAATATATAAAGTTGTTGCTGATAGGATAGAGCTGACTTGATAACAAGTTACATCCATCACAAAGGGTATGCAACACATTTAGATAACCACCAACACATCCAAAGGTCATAATGTATGAACAAGAGACACACCCTTTGATGTACTTACATTAAAAAAAACTCAAAGATGTAATATGTTACAATATAAGGTAGATGTAAGAAAGAGAGTAGATCAACAATATAATAGGAATGAATAGAATTACAATGTAAACTAATAGACCGAGATATGAATGTAATATGAAAGAATGAATGAGAGTTAGAAGAGAACATCTATGAATGGACTTTATATCAAACTTCTATATGATGAATATAATATACCACATAGTGGTTTGATGCATATATAATGTGTTATGGACTATAATGTGTATGTACATTATCAATTTTATTTGTTCTTTCCTACTGCAATCCTCTATAACTCACAACATAAGCTTTGATATTCCTCTCATCACTCATACTAGGGTATAAATACAACACTCAAGTAACTTAGGCTCAAATCCTTGATCTATGCCCATTCTTGCTAATATTTTGGTTATGTTGTCGAGACCTTGGTAAATGAAAGAATCAAATAAACAAGTTTATCAATTGAAGCGGTAAAAGGAGTCAACAAGGAGGGGATGTAGATAAGGAGAAATGAGATTTTATGGTTTGCAACAAGATCCTCTGGGTTCTAACCTCGCAAGAGGGGGTTAGGAACATAGGGGATGGAAATTAGAAAGGGGGTGATCCTGAAGGGATCTATGAAGAGATGTGCCCACTAGAAGAAGGATGAGACTAAGCCATTAGGGAAGGATAAAGGATTAATGAAATACCAAATCAATAAACACCTATGGCAAAAGGCGATAAAAAGAAGTAAAGAGAAATTAGGGAACAAATTGACAATGGAATTGAACATGGAAAAAAAGAAAAACAAATGAAAGATGAGAGAGATACCACAAAAGAATAGAGAAGGCTAGGGAAGCTGAGTTAGAGTGCACTAGGGGGGTTGCTACTAGAGAAGATAATGATTTTTGGAATGAAGGAGAACTAGAGCATGCTAGAGGGGTTGCCGTTAAGATTATTAAGGATAAAGATGATAGTGAAAACCCACCATCAAAAGAACTGAGCATAAATGAGCACATTAAGGGGGCTACAGCTGAACATAAGAATTCTATGGAAACCATTATAACTTTACAAAAAAATGAACAAAGGATAATTGTATCACTCCATAACAGAGACCCATCTGAGCAAATCAATGACTATATAAATAAAGCAACTAGGATCTTATAGGGGTTAGAAAAACAAATTAAAGAATATGTGGTATTTAGAGAGTCATTAGAGGGGTGTGGAAGTAGGGGTACTTTTCCATTCAAATTTTTTACTTGTACACCTCATTTGGATCTTGATTCAAATGTCTAACCTGAAAATCATAATTAATGATGGATTTGAGGGTTTACTAACCACTTTAACAAAATTTAGGGCTCTAGATTTTAGTGTGGAATATTTAGACAATGTAGTGAGTAAACATGTGGGCTTACAAAAGGTGAAAATGATGAGAAATTTAACTTTACAAGAAAAAAAGATAACTGTGGAGGAAAAAGAAGTTGAAAACATGTTCAAAGACCTTGCCATGGACATAATCAAAATAATTAATGAAAGATGGGAAAACCATGTATTAATCGATGAAATGTTGTTGACTAATGAAAAGTTATCTCCTAAATTGAAATGATCACATGAAGAGGTGAAACCCCTAGACCAAGAGTCATTTACCATGTCGATCAAGACAAGAAGAGTGCTTATAGAAGGTATATATAGTGATTCAACTCAAATGAGAGAAAAACAACAAGAAGAGTTTGTAAGTAGTTGCACAGAGATATTAGGGAGTGATTTCTTTGTGTTATGTCAAAAATTGTTCTCCTGCATGGAATATCACAATTTCACATAGTTTAGATCCTCTCCTTCAGTGTCCTCTTACCCTTGATGTTTCTGGCTTACCTAAACCTTGATTAACTTGTACCTCATCGAAGAAATGTCATATTCTGAAGCAATAACTGATTGAACCTGAAATTAAACTTTGGAGTCTGGACATTCTAGACCCCCTAAAGGCAGACCTTGAGTGAAATCTAGGGTTTGGACTAGGGCGCCCGCACCCTTGTCCTACCCTATTTTTTTGGGTCCTGAATTTCGGGGTGGTGTCAGCTTGCCCTGTACACCTCAAGATTTCGATTCCAAACTTTGGTTTTCATGCAATATCAGAATATTATTTTGAATATTTAAATTTCTAAAATAAGGTATTTAAAGAGATTTGAAAATCATTTTAACACACACAATTTACATGCAAGCTTACTATGCCAAAATTCTACCACTGTTGCTATTAAAGATCAACACTTTGTCAAATCTCTTTGAAGATATTAATATTTTCTATCATGGAGATATTCGGTGGAGATTAGGAATCAAGATCTTGAGTCTATCTTGCTCTTCCTAGGGTTTGCCAAGCCCTTTGTATGATCGGGAGAAGGGTTGAAGCCTCCAACTTGAGCTTGGAAATCCTCTGCAGATACGGTTGCCTCGCCTTCTTATTCTACAAGTCTTCATCACTATCATCTCCTTGAGGTGAAGTTGTTGTTGTTTCATTGAGTGAAACATTGTGTTGATCTATCCTTGATGCTTGAGTCATCTACGGTTTTATATTTCTACATACACATATGATCTATGAGCACACACATTTGCAGACTTTTATCATTGGCTATTGTTGAGGTAGAAATACCAAAGATGGGGTTTGACTTAGGCAAACTCCTATATAGCCACAATCATCTTTCTCCTACTTTTATATGTGCAGGTCGTATATGATAAGATCTGACATAAAAGAGCAGAAGAAGAAGAGGTATTGCGGATACAGTCATTGCAGAACTTTAAGTTTCGTCATCGCGAAATAATTAGGACTATGGGGTGAGTGCCCTAGTCTAACTGGGCTTCATATCCAGGCTTCTGAACCCTCTTGAGACACTCTGATATCAGGTACAAAAGAATTCAATAGGTAGAATCTTTTGGGACTCCGAGGCGGGCGCCCTTATCCAACATGTCCTCAATTTCTGGTTACAAACTCTTTGTAACCTCTACTATACATTGATGTAGTCTCCTTGCTAGTTTTTGTGTCATAAATTTGTATGTCATTGCATATCTTACAATTAGGGTTTCAATATTCTATGATTGTTTGAAGCTTGTAAAAACCTAATTAAGACATCTATTCAGTTACAACAAGCATAAAAGGACATGGGAATCAGTAACTTGATCATTCATAGTGAGAAAGCTTGGTTCTTATCTCCTAATGTGATGTGAGTGAAAGAGGGATTTGATTTCAGTTTATACAAACTATCCTTTCCCCACTTTTCCACATTGCATTTTGGTGAACCCATGTTTTAAAGAATTTGCATCCTTTTTACATCAGATCTAAAAGTGTTTGCTGCCCTAAATCAAATTTAGATTACAAACCCTCTTTTATGAAAAGTACAAGCATTGAATTTTGATTTATATCTTTAGCTTTTCATTACAAGAGTATAGAACTATAACTTTGCTCTTTGAATAGAGATATCTTGTTTTATTTTTCAAAGTTTATGTTATCTTGTTACATTTAAGTATTGGGTTAATTAGAACATGTTATAATATCGGATTACTTTTTACAAGACTTTAATGCATATAATGAGCCATTTAGTTGTGATGACTTCAATATGTTAGATGAAGCCCTTGAGGACTTTATCTCAATTGAATATTCCACTACGACTCCTAAACTATTGATCTTCCAAAGAATAATAAATGCAATCTATGTTCCTAAACCTCAAGAAGAACCTGTGAAGCCAAAAATAGTAGTCAACATGTGTTCAAATGTGCCTTAGACACAATTTAAACTGGTACTTACTCTTAGAGGTCTTCCGCCTTCTTCTTGACCTCCTAATTACATCTATAACTATGCTAAACAAATAACATATCGAAGTCAACAAGATGGATTACAACAACCTAGTCATACTATGATTGCTCATACATACAATACACAGAATAACAAACAAAGTAAACAAGAATCAAGCATTCCAATATCTTTACCAACTTCTCAACCTATGCTTCCTCAAGCACCTCATTTAACACATAAACTTGGTCAAGATTATGATCTTGTTGAGAAGCTTCATGCTACTCCTGCAAAGATTTCTCTTTGGGAACTTATACAAACTTCGCCTACGTACCATGGAATGCTCCAAGAAGCTTTACAAAAGGTGATTGTACCACCTGTTGTTAAGTCGAATGATGTAGCGTCTCTTTTAGATTGTATGCATGCGACAAAAATAGACATTCTATTTCAACAACATGAGTTGCCTCCTATTGAAGTTCAAAATCAATATGACCCTTTAATTATCTTCATCACAATAAACAAAAAAATGATCAAGTGAGTTATGATTGATAATGGATCGACTCTTAATGTTTGTGGTATTAATTTGTTACATAAGATTAAGATTGATACTTCTTTAATTAAACTAGATATAATTAGCATTCATGGCTTTGATAATGTTGGAAGACAATCTATAGGGACTATAACTTTACCTATACAAGTTAGACCTGTGACTTTGTCTACCCTTATTCATGTCATGCCTGGTTCTTTATCATACAACATGAATCTTGGTAGACCTTGGATTCATGCATTGGGGCTAGTTCCATCTACCCTTCATCCTTCACTCAAGTTTATTTATGCAAACAAACTTCATACCGTCGAAGTTGATCCTGAACCGGATAGTTGTTTACATATTGAAATGCGAAAACAAGTTGTTCATCATAAGATCCTAAATAACTTGAAGGTTGATCCATCAACTCCTCTTGCCATAGATAATGTTGCGCAAGACTATCAACAGTCGAATGCATTCCTTGGTGATGATTGGGATTCATTAGACTTTACTTCTACCTCTATGGGAGAATACAAACTTAACAACCCTAATCCCGAAACTTCAAAGGTTGCATCAATTGCATCTAAGAATTCTATTTAGAAGCCTAAAGTTTCTTTAGTAGCAAACACATATAACACTCTTACTTACACTACAGACTATGAGAATTAAGAGTCTCCACCTTCTTCTAGAGAGATGGCCTCTCTTTATGGTCGGGGATTTCAGATTCTTTATAAGACTTGCGACTATGTGGGTAATGGTTGCAGCATTAATCAACAAGGAATTCAAGTACCTATAGAAGCTGCTTTGTGACACTACTCAAGTGGCATTAGATATAATCCTTTCAAGGAAACCAAAGCCCACAGACATCCTAATCTTAATGTGAATACAATATCAACACTCAATTTGATATTTCTTGAGATGATAGACATGAATTGTCCTCCAGGAGATATTCCTTTAGATACCTTTTCAACAGATGAAGCAATAATTGAATTCTTAGGAGCTTATGACAATGTTCCTCGTTATCATCACAAGCAGGGATTGCCTTAGCTAAATGCCGATGCATATTTTGGAAAATCTATTGGCTTTGTAAATACTACTAACGAAGAATTTGAAGAAGCATCACAATCACCCAACCTCCTAGACCACAGTACTTTACTTAATGAAAATACTATCAAGGTTTTTATGGAGAAAGATAATATTGAGAAAGTTATTCCTATAGGTGATTGTTTAAGTACTAGAGAAAAAGAAGACATGACCAAACTTTTACATGAATTTTCTGAATTGTTTGCTTGGAATTATTTGGATATGCCTGGCATTGATCCTAAGATTGTAACACATAATATTGTACTACAACTTGATGCTAAGTTGTTTAAATAGAAGATCTGTAAAATGAATCCTAAGGTTGAATTGTTAGTTAAAGCTGAGATAGAAAAGCTTTTACAAGTTGGTTTTATCTACCCTATTGATTACTTGCCTTGGATCTCGAATATTATGGTTGTTGCTAAACTTGATAATCGTATTTGAATGTGCACTGATTTTAGGGATTTAAATCTTGCTTCTTTGAAAGACGATTTCCCCCTTCCAAACATTGATATGATAGTTGATTCAATAGCTAGCCATGAATTACTTTCCTTCATGGATGGTTTTTCAGGTTACAATCAAATTTTCATCAACCCTCAAGATCAATATAAGACAACTTTTATAACCCCGTGGGGAACATTTTGTTGGGTAGTCATGCCGTTTGGATTAAAGAATGCTGGAGCAACTTATCAACATGCTATGACTCTTATTTTTCATGATTACATGCATAACATCTTAGAGGATTATGTCGATGAAATTATCACGAAGTCTATTTGTCACCAGGATCATGTCACAATCCTCCATTAAATCTTCGAGCAAATAAAGAAATACAACATGCATTTGAATCCTCATAAATGCGTCTTTGGTGTAGATAGTGGAAAATTGTTGGGATTTATAGTATCTCATCATGGTATTGAAGTAGACACAAATAAAATTGACGTGGTTGTTAATATAACATCACCTAAGAACATATCTCAACTTCATAGTTTACAAGGGAAGATACAAACCATTCGTCGATTTGTTTCACAACTTGAGGATAGGACTCACCCCTTTACTCAACTACTGAAGAAGGATTTGAAATTTTAATGGAATTTTGATTGTCATAAAGCTTTTGAAGAATTAAAAAACTATCTAGCTAATCCTCCTGTTTTACAGCCTACTATTGTTGGTAAACCTTTTCTTCTTTACACCTCAGCATCCAATAATGCTCTTGTAGTTTTATTAGCATAACATGATATTTGAAGGCAAAGAATGTGTTGTAGATTACATAAGTCAAACTTTGCTCGATTATGAAGTACGATATACCATTATCGAGAAACAATGCTTAGCTCTTGTCTTTGCAACACAGAAGCTTAGAGATTGTATCCTAAATTTTGAAGTTCATGTAATAGTGAAATCTAATCCTTTGAAACATCTTTTCGCTAAAACAGATCTTTCAGGTCACCTCACTATATGGGTTATGTTTTTAACTGAATTTGATCTCAAATTTATGAAAATGATTAAAGGACAAGCATTAACTGACCATTTAGCTGAGGCACCTCACCTTTCTCTATCCATAATCAAGAAACATTTCCTGATGATCAAATTCTAAATATAACTATAGATGATAAATGGGAATTGTATTTCAATGGTTCACAATGTAGAACTAGCTCTGGTGTTGGACGTATCATACTAGTACCTCCTTCTGGTAAGCCAATTCCTCTATCTTACCATCTCAACTTCTCATGTACAAACAACATTGCTGAGTACGAAGCTGTCATTGTAGGACTTCATGCCACTTTGGCTCTCAACATCAAATGTATCACCATATATGGCGATTCACAATTAATTGTATGACAAATCATAGGATCATATCAAGCTAAACAAGATAAGTTATCTCAATATTGTAATCTTGCCTTATCTTTATTAAAACAATTTACATCATTTTCAATTGATACTATCCCGAGAAAAGACAATCGACACACGAATGTATTGGCAAGTGCAGCTTCCCTTATATCCCATGTTGATTCACTTGACGAATATCTCTTCATCATTCATAATTTCAAAACACCCATAATAGATGAGATTGTACCCTCGGATGTTGACCTCTGTTGTAACACAAATTCTCACAAATGGTTCTCCCATATATTTTATTTCGTGACTACAGCAATCCTAACTAAAATCTAAAAATGTACGAGTTTGCGTACACAAACTCGCGACGTGTTATATCATTCTATCTAATGTCTTATATAGACGAATCTATAATGGTGTTCTTCTCCAGTGTCTTAGTAATTCAGAGATCCCGATAGCTTTAGAAGAAGCTCACTCTGGTGCTTGTGGAGGGTACTTTGGAGGAAAAACATTGGTACAAAAGTTATTACGTATGGGGTACTATTGGCAATGCATGGAACAAGATTCCTTCACATATGTCAGGAAATGTCTGCAATGTCAACAACATAAACATTTAATCCGAGCACTTGCCCATGAACTTAGAGCCCAAGTTTCACCTTGGCCATTTTCCATTTGGGGCTTTGATCTAATTGGTAAAATTTATCCACCTTCTTCTCAAGGACATATTTTCATCGTCACTACAACTGATTACTTTACAAAGTGGGTTGAAGTTGTTCCACTTCGATCCACGACCGCTGAAGTAATATGTTGTTTTATACAGGATAATATTATCTCTCGATTTGGTATACCTTCCTCCTTAGTTTTTGATAATGGTACACCATTTAAGAACAAGGACATGAAGAAGTTCTTTGAAAAGTATCATATCCAACATCGCTTCTCTACACCTTACTACCCCCAATCGAACGACCAAGCAGAAGCTTCAAATAAGATTATTGGACAAATTCTACGAAAAACTATTAATAAACATCAAAAAGGATGGCATACTCAACTCTCCTATGTGTTATGGGCTTATAGAACAAGTGTTTGTATGGCTACTGGAACTACACTGTATAATCTTGCCTATGGCGTCGACACGATAATGCCTTTAGAACTAGAAATTCCTTCATTACGAGTTTCCTTAAAGGACATTCTTGACGATGATCTGGAATGAGAGAAGAGATTACAAGATTTTTAGATGTTTGATGAACAACGTATTAACACTCTCGACTACCTCAAGGCTCATCAGAAGAGTATCCAGCAATCGTATAATGAGTGTGTCATACATTGTTCATTCAATGTTGGAGATTTGGAACCATATGAGAATCAACGTAATGTGAATGCATCTCCTAGAGAAAAAAAGGAAAGTTTAGGCCTAATTGGCTTGGACCATATGTTATTACGAAAGCCTTTGGATCAGGAGCATATAAATTAGCTGATGAACATGGTATGCTGCTTAAAGAACCTATTAATGTTGCACATCTCAGAAAATTCTATGTTGAATATGGTATGTTAGATGTTATTCCATAAAGCGAATTTGTTAGTATAGTCAAGTTTAGCTTCAATTTAGACAAGATAGATTATTTTGTCTTAATTCATTTAACATAAAATCTTTTTTGGTTAATCATTGTTGTATCTTGCTTAAATCGGCTTTATTAAGATCACCTTTGCATTAACTAAATATAGCATAGTATGGTACTTATGTGTAAAATTTATTAATCATTGTTGGTTCTACTAAACATTCTGCAAAAAGTTGATTAGTATATATCATATTAGCATTAATTGCATTTCCACATAATCTTTATCACTAGTTGCATTTTCATGTGATAAATTAATAACATTATAAAACATTAATAGAAAACATCACACACACACACACACACACACACAGATATATATATATATATATATATATATATATATATATATATATATATATATATATATATATATATGCATCAGTTCGAATATACATCACAGTCGACTATCCCATGCATCAAAATGGGATGTCACGTAGTATATAAGATACATCACATCTAGCTGAACCTTGGTCATTGGCCCCCTCAGGACCTGGTGGTGTACGTGTGACGAAGGGCTAACTATGTGTGGCCAATGACCGCAAATGACTCCTAGAGACACTTCGCGACCATAGACCCTTGAACTCACCTCTGAGACCCATCACCTCGCCCTGCAACTCCATGTACATCTGGTGGAACCTGTCTCTCTCTGACTGAGCCATGTCTCTCTCAGCTCTCACTTGATCCAACTCAGTAAGTAAGACCTAAGTCACGATAGGAGCCATCTCAGACGAAGATACTACTGCAGCCTAATCTTGTTATGTCTAGAGCTCAACCTCTGCATGCTCAGTTCTCTGGATCGTTTGATCTCTCTCCTCCGTAGCATGATCTAAGTTGGCATCCATAGCCACTATGTATCTCATAAAACGCATAAACAACTCTGCATGTCGCCCTGTAAAATGTTGTGGTGAATATCCCATCTGCACTCGTTGCTTGACCACATCGGTAGGAACTATCTCTACTATAACGCGTCTCACAAAATCATGCCATGCATCTATACCAATTGTAAAAATAAAGACAAGGATGGTATCAATATCTCATCATCACATATATATAGCATCATAAGTAATCATCAAAGCAATATATCAACATGACAATGTCTCACTTAGATCACCATCTCACTAGGATGGGTCTCGAACTACTGCTGGTATAATGAACTCTACAGCTGGCTCTGTAGTTGGGGGCATATGACTACTCATCTCCCCTCGCTCAAGGTGACACGATCTCCTAACACCAGTAGGGGCTGGACCACAAGCCCTTGACTGTGGTCTTGCCTCGTTCTCCTCGTCGATGTCTACCTCCTATTGGTCCCGTCATGGTCTCACTTTGAAGATGTACTACATCAAGATCTCCTCATCTTCATCATCATCATCGTCATCCTCATCAAGATCATAATATCCAGTGAAATCACTGACATCATCCTCTACTCCTGTGTCACTCCCATGACCCGCCCTTGGTCAAGGATTGCTTGTGGGGTGACTGGTAGGGAAGATAAGAGCAGGTCGTGCTATCTCCCACTAGGTCTGATACGCTGGGTAACACCGACGTCATCTGCATCTAATAGTGGCTCTGCATCCTCTACATCATAATCATCACTCTCCACTACCTCAACTATCATTGGTCGTGGGGTGACATTCACCCTGACTGTGCTATGTGCCAAGCATGTGTAGCTCATACGCATCCTAGGAACATCATGCTTGCATCCGAACTGTCATGCTACTCTATCAAAATAAAACCAAACAACTATGTGATCAAGGCGACTAGCCATCTGCCGATCCCATTACATCCTAGCTAGCTGTCTGTGTTGCTCCATCCATGGTCTTTGGCCGTGATATGGTCTCTAGATAATCTCGTTGTGCCGTAGTCTATCAAACACCACTCTCTAATATAATAAATCACCATGTCTCCAACATCTAACAAGTGGATACACATGCACACGTGGATATACCCACATCAGCTCTATGGGAAAACTTGTGGGTCGTGTGGACCTAATATGCTCAAACATCCATACCTATAATAAGGGTGCACACCATCAAACTTTGTGGCTCACATTGGATGTATCATTCCAAATCGTGGTAGAGGTGCACAAGCATATTTTGCCCCCACACGTACACCATCCTGTGCTCCTCCATCGACCTGATAGTATGAATGAGACCCCCGTGAAGGTGAGTGTCCTATCCATTTGGTGCAACTATTAGGGTGATGATAGCGATCATAATACACCATACTAAGGAAATATCAGCGCATCCCTGCTCTAACCACCAAAATATGATGCGTCATTGTCTCGGCTGAGTGACGACATGACATACACAATATAGATGACTCTCTCAAGTGTACTTCTCTGAGCGATGATCTACGATCCTCACTATCTCTCCTCGGACTGGCAATCACAGGATGTGATACACATCCTCTAGAGTCACGGTCATCTCACTTGTGGGCAAATGGAATGTAGATGTATCTACATCCCACCTCTCCATAAGCGCCATCAACATACTGCAGTGGAATCTCATCATGGGCATAATAAACACCCACCATAGGCCCACTACCTATAGGAAACCTTGATCCTCGTCAGAGATAGTACTGATGTGGCTCTGAAGCAATGTCCTCAGGTGGCCACCTATGTGCTCTCACGTCTCGGGGACATCCTGCATATCAAACATTCAAATTCAAATCAGTTTACATCATCAAAACATCAATTGACATCTAAATCATCTTTCTATGCCCTGTCCCTAGGGCCCTTGTCCTTTCTAGATTCGGGCACTCTAGGAGGACCTGGGCGCCCAAAGAGGACTTGGGTGCCTAGGCTGGGTATCATTTTCCAAATCAATCCGTATGGCATGAAAAATGATGAAAATAATAAGAACATGAAAGAAAATTTGATAGAAGTGAAATTTAGAACCCTACCTCAAGCTCGATCTGTCTATCTACGACTCGAGATCAAAGCACCTCTAGTCTTGAAAGCTGGTATGGGCATCGTGATGGTATGGTTGGTATCTTTCTTCTTCTCTATCTTTCCTCTACATAATGAAAACAATAATGAATAGTGAAAACTCCCTTTACTTCTAGTAAATGGATGAGAATTCTTGTCGCTATCTAGGTGCAAAACTATACAGCTTTATCCATGATGCAAAATTGTACAACTTTATCTAGATGCAAAACTATACAGCTTTACAAGATGCGGTTCCTAACTTTGTGGTCTTGCAGGATTACAGACTGGGGGCTTCTTCCTCTTACGTGACATCACTTTGGCTTCCTCTACAGTATCTTTTTGGGTATCATTTTCATGATTGAAGTAGTTACTTTCCTTTAGCTGCATATGCACATAGTGTCATAAGGCCACTAAAGTGGGGGCTAAATGTTATGTTAGAAATTGTACCCCTGTATGGATTAACACAATTTCACATAGTTTAGCTCCTCTCATTTGGTGTCCTCTTGCCCTTGATGTTTCTGGCTTACCTAAACCCTGATTGACTTGTACCTCATCGAAGAAATGTTGTATTCTGAAGAAACAACTGACTGAACCTGAAAACAAACTTTGGAGTTTGGACATTCTAGACCCCCTAAAGGTAGACCTTGAGTGAAATCTAGGGTCTAGACTAAGGCGCCTGCGCCCTTGTCCTGCCCTATTTTTCTAGGTCCTGAATTTTGGGGTGGTGTCGGCTTGCCCCATACACCTTAGGATTCTGATTCCAAACTTTGGTTTTTGCGTGATGTCAACATATTATTTTGAATATTTGAGTTTCTAAAGTAAGGTATTTAAAGAGAATTGAAAATCATTTAACACACACAATCTACATGCAAGCTTACTATGCCAAAATTCTACCACTTTGTTATTGAAGATCAACACTTTGTTGAAGCTCTTTAAAGATATTAATATTTGCTATCATGGAGATATTCGATGGAGATTAGGAATCAAGATCTTGAGTCTATCTTGCTCTTCCTAGGGTTTTGCCAAGCCCTTTGTATGATCGGGAGAAGGGTTGAAGCCTCCAACTTGAGCTTGGAAATCCTCCACAGATACGGCTGCCTCACCTTCTTGTTCTACAAGTCTTCATTGCTATCATCTCCTTGAGGTGAATTTGTTTTTGTTTCCTTAAGTGAAGCATTGTGTTGATCTATCCTTGATGCTTGAGTCATCTAGGGTTTTATATTTCTACATACACATATAATCTATGAGGACACACATCTGTAGACTTTTATCATTGACTATTGTTGAGGTAGAAATACCAAAGATGGGGTTTGACTGAGGCAAACTCCTATATAGCCACAATCATCTTTCTCCTCCTTTTGTATGTGCATGTCATGTATGATAAGATCCAGTGGAAAGGAGTGGAAGAAGAACATGTATTACGAATACAGTCGTTGCAGAACTTTAAGTTTTGTCATTGCAAAATAATCGGGACTATGGGGTGGGCACCCTAGTTTAACTGGGATTCATATCTAAGATCTAGAACCCTCTTGAGACACTTTGATATTAAACAAAAGAATTCAACAATCAGGAACTTTAAGGACTCTGAGGCAGGCGCCCTTGTCCAATAGGTCCTCAATTTCTCAGTACAAATTCTCTGTAACCTCTGCTCTGCATTTCTGTAGTCTCCTTGCTAGTTTCTATGTTAGAAATTTGTCTGTTATTGCATATCTTTCAATTAGGGTTTCAATACTTTATGATTGTTTGAAGCTTGTAAAAACCTAACTAAGACATCTATTCAGTTACATCAAGCATAAAAGGACATAGGAATTAGTAACTTGATCCTTCATAATGAACATTAGTTCTTATCTCCAAATGTGATGTGAGTGAAAGAGGGATTTGATTTCAGTTTATACAAACTATCCTTTCCCCACTCTTCCACATTACACTTTAAAGTTGAGTTAGCATGAGATAACAAAAGGAAAAGGAAACTAGTAAAGCAAAGAGATTGTGATAAGAAAGTTGGGCCTTTAAAGGAGAGGAACCACACAAATTAAAAAATAGAGAACCAAATCTCATTTACCTTTAACACTGGCAACTCAGGAGAACCAAACATCAATATGGATCATACCCTAAAGCTACTAGTCCTCTGTAAGGATACTATTGAAGCTTATGAACACATCTTTGTGTTGGAATCTGCTTGGAGAAGAAATGGGACTCAAAGTAATTAGGATAATATTTATGACTTTGTAGGGACACCAAAGAATGATGCTCTCAAATGGTATATGAAGAAGTGTCCACAACATGACAAAGAAGGGCAAGACATAAAGGAGAAATTCCTATCTAACTTTGAATCTCCTGAGGTGGTGCAGGAGCACCAGAAGACTTGTTTTTGATGTTCATTCTATCTAGTTGATTCCATAAGGTCTTGAAGACCATTCTCATGTTGTAATAAGGACCATGTCCATTTCTTGTTGATGTCATAAGGTGTAATAAGAAGTTCTATTTGTAAGCCTTCTAAGGCATGTAAAAGGTAGTCATAAAACATAGGGGTAGTCATATGTTTTCTCATGTTGTAAGCCTTTTTGGCATGTGTCAAAGGGTGGTAGAATTTGTCAAAGGATTAATGACATTTTCAAAGGTGTTGACAAGCCATAAACCATCGATGCCATTATGCCAAAATTTGTAATTAGTTTCAATGCCAAAACAAGACAGTTGCAGTCCTAAAGACAGGGTAGTTGTAGAGAGGAAATTCGATGGTTATACAGTTCCATCAACCTCAACTACCCTCTAACTACTCCAAGGTATTGTAGAAGGCTTCTTTAAGCCATTCAAATGATCATTGTAGACAGAGAAGCCATTTTTGTTGAATGAAATAACAACAAACCACTGTTTTCTACCTTTTTTCTGTGTTACTCACTGCTACAGGCCGTACTCTGCCACTGTACGAAAATGTCATAAGGCAGAAATCTGGGGAATGATGGAGGTATGAGTTAACTTTGCATTGCAAGTGGTTAGAGGTTTTGAAATCATTTTGTGTTGGAGTTATTTGCATTTCTTTGAAATTTGATCACCATAACCTAGACTAGGGTTTTGATATAAATCATGCATTTTCTTACCATTCCACTGACTTGATTCACTTTTGATCAGTGGAATGGGTTGTAGTAGGTCTGTATTAGTAGGATATGATAGTTTTTTGGTAGGAAACTTGAAGAGGAGAAGATTTCTTTGAGGAAACCTAACATCCTCAGGTGTTAGTTGATGTCTAGAAGCCTAGAAAAAGAACAAAAGAGGACCAATCAGTTGCAATCCAAGTTGGGACCCTAAAACCCACAAAATCCATGGTTTTGACATGTATTCTAAGTGCTCCAATCATTGGTTGGGTTCTATGCTTGAATTTTAGAGGGGTCTCTTTGTATTTTTAGCCTAATTGGGGCTCTAGGTCATTAGGGTGAGCTATAGGTTGGAGTATACCGTCCAAAACAACCTATACCTAGTTTTGGATATGTGATAGGGAGTCCAAATGGGTATCTCCTGATTGTCCAAGTTCTGCATTTGAAGGTTTGCAACAAAAGTTATTCATGACTGTTCTCTTTTTTAGAGCTACGAGCAATTTCTTGCGTTTGTGAAGGAAGTACTAATTATGAGTTTGGTCTGCCTTTGCCAATGATTGGAATGGGTCCCCCAACATCTAAAATCAACCTTTCCATGATGATCTTAGAGCTTCTTTCTATTGTTCCCACTTTTGCATGAAGAACCTTGAATTTGGGCTTTAGAGCATAGGAAAACCTTGTCATCTTGTCAAATCCTTCTACCTACCTAAGTGCCTCTACATCATAGTGGTCTCAGAGCCATAAAAGGTTTTGTTGTTGGTTGTGTAAGGCCTGGTATATGTCAGCAGAGGAGAGTGAAGGAGAGGCTAGCAATATGCCTCCAAAGGGGATGACCACTAAAGTGGTTAAGAAGTTCAAAGAGATGGAAGAAAGATCAAAAGTGGAGTCAAGGAAGCACTCCAAGAAGAGTTGAAGGCATTGAGGATAGGGAAGAGGATAGATGAAGGTTCTAATGAAGAAGAAGAAAAAGAGGAGGAAGAAGAAGATCAAGAAGAGGTAGAGGTACCTACCGATCAAAATTATTTCCTTGAATCCATCAAGGCAATTGGCAAGGATTCTTTAGAGGCTCGGATGGAGATTCCCATGTTCAGTGGCAAGATGAATGCTAATGAAGTCATGGAGTGGATTGAGACTCTAAACAACTACTTTGAATACAAAGAAGTTCCTGAAAACAAGAGGGTGAAGTTTGCAAAAACTAAACTCAAAGGTGCTGCCCTTACATGGTGGAATTACACCCAAAGTGAGAGGGTAAAGAATGGGAAGAGTATGATCTCTTCATGGAGCAGAATGTTGGAGAGGATCAAGTCCCAATTCCTTCCATCAAACTATGAGGTGCCGATCTACAAGAAGATGCAAAATCTCAAGCAAAGGGATTTGGATGTGGCCACCTACACCGAGGAGTTTCACAAGTTCTCTCTTCGTTGTGGGTACATGGAGGATGAAAAAGGTAAAGTGGCAAGGTATCTAAATGGTTTGAGGTTTAGTATCCAAGATGAAATCAGTTTATTAACCCTTAAACCGTGGAAAATGCTTTCAAGTGGCATTAAGGGCTGAAGAGAAGTTGAAGAGGAAAGGTGAGCAGCAAAATGGAGGAAGAGGTGGCAGAAATTTCAGAGGTAGGGGCAGTTTTGGAGGCAAAAATTAGTCCCAAAGAAGTCAAGGGGAATCTAGTTCCCAAGAGAAAAGTGGAGAATCAGGTTCTAGAGGAGGATTTAGAGGAAGGAGGCCCAATGGAAGAGGTAGATTTGGTGGACCAGGGAGAGGTCCTAATGTCTTCACAAGAAGGTGCTACAATTGCAACCAAGTGGGACATCCAGCCTTCAAATGTCCTAAAAAGCAAGCCTCAAGCTCTCATGGAGGAGAGAGAAGGAACCAATTGATCCAAGAGGAAGATTGCCAAAGTGTCAACTCACCAATTGGAAGTGCAACCCCAGTCCATGAAGGAGAAAGTTTGATGATGAGAAGAACCATGTTGAAGGTGCCTCAAACACAAGAACCCCCTCAAAGGAAGACATTGTTCAGGACAACATGCAAGGCCTATGGTGAGATTTGCAAGGTAATTGTTGATTCAAGCTCAACTGAAAATTTGGTTTCTATTGAAATGGTAGACAAGTTGAAATTGAAAAGACTTCCTCATGTTAGTCCTTATAAAGTATCATGGTTGAATAAGGGGCAACAAGTTTTGGTAGATGAACAATCATGGGTAGAATTTGAGATAGGAGAATATAAGGACAAGATTTTGTGTGATATAATTCCCATGGATGCTTGTCATTTGCTGTTAGGATGTCCATGGAAATATGATGTTCAATCACAACATGATGGTAAAACTAATTCTTTCATTATAACCAAGAATGGTAGGAAGTGTAAAATGGATCCATTGCTTGATGAGAATGTAGAGAAGAATGTTGGGTCAAGTGTCATGATTGTGAGTGGTAAAGAGTTTATAGACACCCTTTAGGAGGAAGGAACCCAAGGGTATGCTTTGATTTTGAAGCCTAAAAATAGTCCTAGTTTGCATGATCCTAGTAAGGAAGAAGTCCCTAAGGAGGTGCAACAATTGTTAGAGAGGTATAAGGGGATTATGGTAGAAGAAATGCCTAATGAGTTGCCACCTATTAGGGACATAAGCCATCAAATTGACTTCATACCAGGATCTACTTTGCCAAACAAAGCAGCCTACAAGATGACACCTTCTCAAAATGAAGAGATTGCCAAGCAAGTGCAAGAATAATTGGATAAGGGATTGGTAAGAAAGAGTTAGCCCATGTGCTGTCCCAATAGTCCTAGCCCCTAAAAAGGATGGTAAATGGAGGTTGTGTACGAATTCTATAGCCATTAACAAGATTACCATAAGATATATGTTCCCTATGCCAAGGATTGAGGACCTAATGAACTGTTTGGGAGGGGCTAGACACTTTTCTAAGATTAATCTTAAGAGTGGGTATCATCAAATTAGGATTAAGCAAGGGGATGAATGGAAGACAACATTCAAAACAAATGAAGGCCTTTATGAGTGGTTGGTGATGCCATTTGGTTTATCTAATGCCCCAAGTACTTTTATGCGTCTCATGAATGAAGTGTTAAAGGATTTCATTCACAAATTTGTTGTGGTATACTTGGATGACATTCTTATTTTCAACAGGACTAAGGAAGAGCATTTGCAATATTTGGATCAGGTTTTGAAGAAGTTGCATGATGAACAAATGATGATCGCCATGGAAAAGAGTGTCTTCACGAAGGAAGAACTCACCTATCTTGGTTTTGTCATTTCCCAAGGTAGTTTGAGGATGGATCCAGCAAAGGTAGAGGCCATTTTGTCACGACCAACTCCAAAAACAGCAGGTGATGTGAAAAGTTTTCATGGTTTGGCAACATTTTATAGGAAATTCATAAGAGGTTTTAGTCATATTTGTGCACCAATTTTGGATACCATCAAAGGGGGGTAGAAATGTAAATTTTTTTGGACAAAGGCAGCCCATGATTCTTTTGAAATTCTGAAACAAAAAGTAGCACAACAACCCATTCTTGTTTTGCCCAACTTTAACAAGTTGTTTGTGGTGGAATGTGATGCTAGTAACCTTGCTATAGGGGTTGTCCTAAGTCAAGAAGGCAGGCATGTTGCTTTCTTTAGTGAAAAATTGAATGATGCTAAGAGAAAGTACTTTACTTATGACTTGGAATTGTATGCAATGGTACAAGCTTTGAAAAAATGGAGGCACTATCTTTTGCCTAAAGAGTTTATTATTTATACTGACAACCATGCACTTAGTTTTCTGAATTCATAGGAGAAACTCAATCATAGGCATATGAAATGGGTTGAACAACTCCAAGCATATACTTTTTCAATCAAACACGAGAAGGGGTAGGCCAACAAAGTGGCAGATGCATTGAGTAGAAGGGTGTGTATGGTTCAAGAAATTTAGTTGCAAAGTGTAGGGGTTGATGCTCTCAAACATATGTATCAGGATGATGAAGATTTCAAGGAGGTATATGAAGTTTGTTCACAATTTTTAGACTCTTATCATTCTAATTTTTATGAGCTTTTATTGTAGCAGGGGTTGTTGTTCAAAGGAAGCCAACTATGTGTTCCTAGGTGTTCCATGAGGGAGAACATCACAAAGGAAAAACATTGTGGTGGACTAGGAGGTCACTTTGGGTTGGATAAAACATTGGATCAGGTGAAGAGGTTTTATTTTTGGCCTAAAATGCAATCAGATATCAGAAAATTTGTTGAATTTTGTAGTATTTGTCAAAGGGCAAAGGGTACTTCATCTAATCCTAGTCCATATCAGCCACTTCCTATTCCTAATAGGCCATGGGAAAGTATTAGCATGGATTTTGTCTTGGGTCTTCCTAGGACTCAAAGAGGCTTTGGTAGCATATTTGTTGTGGTGGATAGATTCAGTAAGACGGCTCATTTCTTGCCATGTAAATGCACTAATGATGCTTCACACATTGCTGATTTGTTCTTCAAAGAAATTGTTAGAATCCATGGTTTTCATCTTAACATTGTGACTGACAGGGATCCAAAGTTTGTAGGCCACTTTTGGCACACTTTGTGGAAGAAGTTGGGTACTTAATTGTCATTTACTTCAGCCTATCATCCTCAGACTGATGGCCAAACTGAGGTGGTGAATAGGTCCTTGGGAAATCTTCTTAGGTGTCTTACCAAACAACATGGAGAGGCATGGGATATGATCATCCCTCGAAGGAGTCCATTTGAGATTGTTTATGGTGTTCATCCAAGAGGTATTTTTGAATTGAGAGATCGGTGAGGACTTTGCATTGGCCATGAAGGACATCCATGATAATGTAAAAGAAACTCTTCAAAGGAACAATGACAAGTACAATGAGAAAGCCAATGAGAGAAGGAGAGATGTACAATACAAGGTTGGGGATTTGGTCATGGCACATTTGAAGAAGGAGAGACTTCCAAAGGGGCAGCCAACCAAACTCCTCATGAAGAAGATAGGACCATGCCAGATTGTGCATAAATTTGGGCCCAATGCCTATGAGATTAAGCTTCCTCAAGGCTTGGCCATATCTCCTATCTTTAATGTTTTAGACTTGTTCCCTTTCAAAGTTGATCATAATGCAGATTCAGAGGCAGATATGACAGCAACAGGAGATGAAGAATGGGTTAAGGGTCTTCCACCCAATCAACCATTGAAGTTGGAATGCATTCTTGACACCAAGGTCTTGAAGAAGACTAGAAAGAAGACATACAAATAGTTTCTTGTCAAATGGAGTGGCTTACCCATTGAAGATGCCACTTGGATGAGTGAAGAAGACATCTTGAAGCATGGTGTCACAGTTGTTGATCTACTTCCTCAAGAGACTTGAGTTCTCTTTCCACCTAGGGAGTATGGTGCAGGAGCACCAAGAAGATTTGTTTTTGATGTTAATTCTATCTTGTTGATTCCATAAGGTCTTGAAGACCATTCTCATGTTGTAATAAGGACCATGTCCATTTCTTGTTGATGTCATAAGGTGTAATAAGCAGTTCTATTTGTAAGCCTTCTAAGGCATGTAAAAGGCAATCATAAAACATAGGGGCAATCATATGTTTTCTCATGTTGTAAGCCTTTTTGGCATGTGTCAAAGGGTGGTGGAATTTTTCAAAGGCTCAATGACATTGTCAAAGGTGTTGACAAGTCATAAACCATCGATGCCATTATGCCAAAAGTTGTAATTAGTTTCAATGCCAAAATAGGATAGTTGCAGTCCTAAAGACAAGGTAGTTGCAGAGAGGAAACTTGATGGTTATACAGTTCCATTGACCTCAACTACCCTCTAACTACTCCAAGGTATTGTAGAAGGCTTCTTTAAGCCCTACCAATGATCATCGCAGACAGAGAAGCCATTTTTGTTGAAAGAAATAACAGTAAACCACAATTTTCTACTTTTTTCTGTGTTACTCGTTGCTACAGGCCGTACTCTGCCACTGTATGGAAACGTCATAAGACAGGAGTCTGGGGAATGATGGAGGTATGAGTTAAATTTGAATTGTAATTGGTTAGAGGTTTTGAAATCATTTTGTGTTGGAGTTATTTGCATTTCTCTGAAATCTGATCGCCATAACCTAGACTAGGGTTTTGATAGAAATCATGCATTTTCTTACCATTCCACTGACTTGATTCACTTTTGATCAGTGGAATGGGTTGTAGTAGGTCTGTATTAGTAGGATATGATGGTTTTTTGGAAATAAACTTGAAGAGGAGAAGATTTCTTTGAGGAAACCCAACATCCTCATGTGTTAGGTGATGTCTGGAAGCCTAGAAAAAGAACAAAAGAGGACCAATTAGTTGCAGTCCAAGTTGGGACCCTAAAACCCACAAAATCCATGGTTTTGACATGTATTCTAAGTGCTCCAATCATTGGTTGGGTTCTGTGCTTGAATTTTAGAGGCGTCTCTTTGTATTTTTAGCCTAATTGGGGCTCTAGGTCACTAGGGTGAGCTATAGGTTAGAGTATACCGTCCAAAACAACCTATACCTAGTTTTGGATATGTGATAGGGAGTCCAAATGGGTATCTCCTGATTGTCCAAGTTCTACATTTGAAGGTCTGCAACAAAAGTTGTTCATGATTGTTCTCTTTTTTAGGGCTATAAGCAATTTCTTGGGTTTGTGAAGGAAGTACTAATTATGAGTTTGGTCTGCCTTTGCCAATGATTGGAATGGGTCCCACAACATCTAAAATTAAACTTTCCATGATGATCTTAGAGCTTCTTTCTATTGTTCCCACTTTTGCATGAAGAACCTTGAATTTGGGCTTTAGAGCATAGGAAAACCTTGTCATCTTGTCAAATCCTTCTGCCTACGTAAGTGCCTCTAGATCATGAGGTCCCATCTAAAAGTGTTAATAAAATGAGAGAAATGATATAAGAAGAAGATGAAACCATTAAAGAATAAATCCTTAGATTCAAAGAAGTAGTAAGGATGATGGAGGAACCCTTTACTAAAAAGCAAATAATTGAATAGTTTGTGTCTGGATTACTATCATAGGTTAGAAGTATGTTGGATGGAAGAACATTCAAAACCTATTCAAGTGTGGTGGATTGACCTACAAGGTAGAAGCCCAACCTTGGAGGAGAGAGAATAAAGAAATGGAAAAATCCAAGTTGGAATTAGAGCAATTTTTAAAAATAGTAGGATATACTAGAAAAAGGTGAGAACAACTTGGTGTCATTACCCATTCAGACAAAGAAAATATGGTGTACCTATTGCTCTAACAAAGGTCACTTAAGAAATGAATGCTCTATGACGAAAGGGGAGAAGGGGTCTATAGTAATTAGAGTAGACTTACAACCAACCCCTAGAAAGTTAAAAAGTGTGTATTGTGGGATATGCAGAGACTAAGATGAACATGAAATTGATGATTGCCCATGTCCCCTATTTAGATTAATGGAAGATTATGAACATGAACAATGGTGTAATCACCAGTGTGAAGATATCAAGCCTATACATAAAGGAATGGCCAGGGCTAAAGGGCTAGTCAAGAGAGCATTCTACGATCATGGATATAAACACCTAGCATGGAAGGACCAACACACCATACATGTAGCATAGAATACACCACCATAGATAATGAATGAACAATCTCCTACAAATTACCCTAAGAGTGATAACATAAGTTACTATAATTACTATAGAGGAGGCCATTATAGAGGAAGAGGTCATGGTTAAAGAAGAACATTCAAAGAGTCCTAAATTTTGAGGCAATCCCCTTGAAATCATCCTAAGGGTTACAAACATCGAGGCAATCCCTTTCACTTTTTCTTGCAATTTCCTTCATATACACACATGAATATACAATCTCATATGCAAACAACAACAAAAATAATCACAATAATACATAATGGGAAGACACACATACACAAAATAACAACAATTGTCCTTCCTTTCCAAAATTGTTATCTTAACTACCATGGCACACACACATTCTTGTCTATGATTTCCCATGATCAAACTTTGAATCTTCTGCATTCTTCCTTTTATTTCATTTCGATCTCTTTGTTTATTTTTGATTCTTAAGAGAAACTACTATGATGAATGAATAAATCCCATTTCCTTCCTCAATTGATTGATTAAATTTGAGTTTTCCTTGTTTGTTCTATAAGGTAATCTAGCTTCTTCATTAATCTAGCACAGTGATGTCAATGCACTCCTCCCTAATTAATTTTACCAATTTGAGGTTTCCAATAAGTTTACCCTCGAACCTAATTTGTTCTACTTGTTTATTATTAGCAACTTTAGTGCCTTCTACATCCCTTGTACAAGTGATCTGGTTTTAATTGTGACAACTTCTTCTGAGACCAACTGGACCAACCCCCAAAATACTTATACACATAATTATTTAGATTTAATGTGTTGGTTTTGGGATTAATGTTCTACCCATTCTAGCTCAACTATTAGTCATTGAATCACACATCCCTTCAACTTGTTTTAGCATTATATTTGTTCCTATACTCTATAGAAACCACAGAAAACTTGTGGCATCTTGTTTCATAAAATATCATGAATAAAATCTAGAATATAAGTCACAATATATTTTAAAACCTACATTAAACTAGTTTAGATAGTAACAAATGAAAGTGAAGTCAACTTTACTGTCATGTCCACCCTTATAGAACACTATAAGTATGGACATGAACACAAAAATGAAGCAACTTTCATTTTTTTCTAAACACTAGATTGAACAATTTTTAGGAAGTAGTTTACGTAATTTGCACATCTCCTACTGATGTTGAAATGTTTAAAGGAGTATGCTACTTGTTTGCAACTATACAAGAAAAGAAATAAGCTAATTTGTTAGGCAAATCAACTATAAGTAATCACTAAGAAATCAAACAAACTAATCATATGAAATAAATAATAATATGATTGAATTCATGAGGAAATATTAAAAACAACCACATCCATTTTAGCATATCCATATAATCTAGGTTAGGAATAACCAATCTACTAAAGTCATGCATGTGATAAAGACGAGAATTCATTATTCAACTCCAAATGATCATCCAGTAATAAACATAATTTGAATCTTATAGTATATATATATATAATCTGAGTAACATGCTGATATGAAGATCTCTGATTTAACTATACATACATAATGAAGTTTATATATATATATCTCAAATACACATATATACACTAGTATAAAACTAAATTTAATAAGTATAAAATAGAGCTCAACATTATGAGTATATAGCAACCAGTAAGACAATATATACAACGATCATTTTACACAGCATCGAATGCTATTGTACATATATATATGTATGTGATATTGCATATGATATATATATATATATTAATAATACTAAAGATATTAGAAATGAATATACAACAAAATATTTAAAGTGTTTAAGACTTGTAAACAACAAAGAATGGCAATGTATTCGGCCACGACTGAGCCTATGGTGGCTTGGCTGGGCTGAGACCCACCATGACTAGCCATGCCACGCTGGTGTCGGCTCCCATGACCCTTTGGGCTGTGGTAGCCATGGATAGCCATGACTTCCACAGCCTAAGGCATAACAAAATTCATACAAAATACACTATGAATTATAATTTTAAAACATAATTTACTAACATTTAATCTATTGAATGTTACTCATTTTGCTATATGAAATTTAAACTCAGCTCTGATAAATTAAATACATTTATCAATATACAGTTTGAAAAATATAAAAATAATGAATTTCTATGAATTTGGAGTTGGAAATCAACCCGGATTTCTATTACAAATAAACTCAAATCATATATTTTTACCATAACCAAAATTTTCAATAGAGATACAATTGAATCCCAAAACCAAAGATTTCTTTTATGTTCATGGTTTCTAGCTACAAAGGCCAACTGACATAGGGTTTTCCCCCATGGAATTACCAGAAATATACAATGATTCTATAATCAAATTAATTGGCAAATACCAGTCAATAAACCAGATACATCATACATATGTTTTTTATTATTTCTCTAAGGCATAAAATTGGATTCAAATTTCTCTCCTTGATTGGAACAAGCACCTACAAACCACATGGACAACCCAATCCTGCTCTCCTCCCAATCCTAGGGCTTGGTTTCGAAGCCCACCCCCGATCGAGGGATCAAACTCAAATGCCCAAATTGAAATTCACAAATAAAACCACATTAAAACTAGTTTTGCAAACCAGATTTCACATAGGCTGACTCACACACAAATAATCCTTTCTAGATTATTGCAAAGGGGGAGAATGGGGATTCCCTTCCCTCTTGGGGATTAAATCATAACAATAATCACTCTTCTTTCACATGTAATGCCATCACAAAAGCAACTCCACAACCCTTCAAACCCTCACCCCATAACAACCTACAACACAACTCCACCCATCAAATCATAGCCATCTCTGCAACATCACAACCCTTCCATCCAAGCCACAACACACATCTCCACACCACAACCCTTCAAATCGCCAAAACCCCCACATCCTCCATAATGCAAATATGCCACAAAACTTCCCCAAGAGAGGCTCTACGCCTTTCTCAATCCCACACGAGGGAGGCTCTCAACCCTTAGGTGAGATCCGCTCCCTATTACACCAAAACCCAATCACATTCAAACCAACAAATTTACAAACAATTGCAATAAAATCTCATTCATTTGCTCATACACAAAACACCGTTGACATACAACAATTAACCCACAACAAATTCTACAAATTGCATTCATAAAACTAAAAATCAAAGGAATTATCAAACCCTACCTTGGTTGTCCAAGTTAGGAGCAGCCCAAGAAATGGGCTCCAATCTAAAATAAAACCCTCTAAATCAGATATTTCCAGCCATCATCTAGCTATACTCTCCATCATCCACCATCTGATCCAACCAAAACAAGATTCACCAATTCATTTCCATCACAAGCAAAGAGGAGCCAAAAACTAAGGGCATGTTGACCCATTTGACATTGGAAGAATTTGGCATTAATGTCAAGTTAGGTATTTTCCTTGGTGCATGTTTGAAAGGCATGCGATATTACAGTTTTGGTTAATATTTGATGACAAAGTGATATTTGTGTTCTTTTTATATGCAAAGTGAAAAAGGCAATAATGAAGTGCCCTGGTTTCGAATGGGTTAAAGTTGACAAATGTTTTGTTAAGGGCACATTATTACATACACATTATAATGTTTTTGGTTGGGCAGACTTTTGCACATATATAATATTTCAAGGTTCAAGAGCTCATTTGTGTTTGTATGGAAACATATAAATGTTTATCAATGCATATTATAATGTGCTAGGGCATGAAGACTTGGACCGGTTTGAAGGGTGTTTTAAACATATTATTTCACTGGCCCCATTTAGGGTTACCGGGATAGCAGGGAAGCAAAGTAAAAAGTTTGGAAATGCATTTTGTATTGAGCATTTTTGTAATGTTGGACTTTGATGTCTATGGCGCAACAAACTTAGGGTTTGAGCATTCATCATGATTCAGTTGAATGTTTGTGATAGTTGAGGATTCGGTTGGGATTTGTAAGTTATAGTTACAAACTGAGAACGACCAAGGTATGGATACTCTACACCTCATGAGATCATGGATTGATATATATGTGATATATTCAGGGTTCTTAGGAATATGAAAGACAGTGAAATGAAAATGTTGTGACAACAAAAGCTTGTTTTTGCTTTGGTTATATGATGTGGTTTTGAAAAGCTTTTGCTCTGCAAACTGTATTTCAAAGGTTTAGTGGGTTATCATTATGTTTAGTATTTGACCTAGCAAAGATGAAAGTGTGTCATACAAAGGATCTAGCCTTCGGTGACAAGTATCTCTATGTTGGTAACATTATTTGATGATGCTTTCATTTTTTAGCAGATTTACAATATGTACATTGTTCTGAAGCAGTTTTGTTTGGTTGGCTGAATATTATGTTGAAATCACTTGACCATATGGTTAAACAGTGAGATGGAAACTTAAGGCAACAAAATGCATTTGTTTCAGTTATGTTGATTACTTTGTTTTGTAGAAAGAGGTTTCTTTAGAAACCCTATATTGGAGTTGCTTGATAAAATGAATTCTTGAATATCATATCCTGAATCCCATGTTTTAGAAGACCTGTTACAGAAGAACAGTGATTTGTTTAATGTATCTTGTGTGTTCTAAACTTCAAATGAAAAAAAAGTCTATAGGACATGAAATACATTAAGACATAAAGCTGCCATGAACAATAGTGAAATATAGAAACCCTCTATACTTTATTCTTTATCTTGATATCTGAAAAAGCCAGTGAGGCAGTAAATGTGAAATGCTAGTGAGGCAGTAAATGTGGTATGCCAGTGAGGCAGTTGTATTTGCCAGAGAGGCATCTTTGTAACCAGTGAGGCACAAAAAGTAGCCAGTGAGGCTCTGTAATTGGGGGATTTTATTAAGCCAGTGAGGCAATTTTTCTGAGTGGTTTTTCATCCCTATGAGGGTTTTCCACTCATAAATCATTGTGTTATGGTGTCTCATTATTTGTGGTCTATTTGGTTTTCATGTTCAAGCATTCAACCTTGTGTAACTTTCAACATTTGAATTTCAATGTTGATCAAGCATTTAATCTTGCCTATCTGATTGAGTTAGTTTTAGCATTTGAGCTTCCAAGTTATTGCATGTGCATAAGTTTAATGAGAAACAAATAAATTGAATTTGTTCTAGAAACATTGATTCACCCACCCTCTCAGTGTTTCGGTACTCCAATAGGGCACACATGCACAACATGAGAGGAATTGAATAAAATCCCTCCATAAAATAAATTGCACAACAAAACTTTCAACTTCCAAAATGAAAATTGATGAGGAGCTACCAACAGATACCAGAAATTGATGTCCTAGTCACTCACAGCCGACGAACTAATAGGAAAACTCTCGTTTCAACTCCATCGACCAAGTCCCTTGGCATTCTCTAATGCCTCGATGGCATCCACCTCTGCAAGGACGCGTTCCGTCAATGGTCATGGAACCCTTGGCCGATCCAAAACACCGTCGCGTGGTTCTCCCTCCTGCGAACCCTAATATGCGACTGCAGGATACTCATTAAATATTCACCACATACATTTGACATATACACATAAAATGCACGATTCCTCCTCTGCAACCATTCTAACCGAACAACACATGGAAAATGCAAAAAAAAACATACAGAACAGAAATAGAACTCAATGATATGGAGGTCATTCCACTGATTTCAAAGAAATCCACTAGTGGAATGACCCCGAACGATATCCCTTGCGATTACACCAGAACACAAACTTCTTTTATTTCTTCACAGAATTGATTTACAATCTTTCTGATCTAACTCTGTCCTTCTTGTTCCTCTCCTCTGTTCTAAGATCGATCAGATCTCACATATTTATCCCCTCACGGGGTAGTACAGAAAATGACTCCCAGCGGCTGGGAGTTACAGCTGTCCCAACCAACTTAACAGCTGTCTAACAAACTATCCTAAAAAATAGCAAAGCACGGTCAACTCAGACCTTATTACATTTAATGACCATCTAGGACTTCATTGAAAACATAAAACAACTTTAAGACAACTAATGCCTCATGAAGGCTCCTGTAGATTGGGTGCCTCCGCACCAAAAACTCAAAAGACAATTAAAGTAATATAACTTTTTAAATATCCATTCTCAGATAAAAGAATGACTAAAAATTAATAACAATCATTTAAATTAAATCCATTCACACCAAAAATAATTCACATAAAATAATTAAGGCAAAAAGATCAAGATAATTAACCCAAATATCCCCAACACACAATAGTTGGTTTACCGCAACAAAATTTGAAAAATTAAATAAAATTGGGCATTTGAGAATATCTCCAAACTAAAAAGGATCTGGGCTGCCCACCTGCAAAACTCAATTTCGAACATCAATATATCATGGGAAAAATAGCCGAAGCAACATATAAATATCAATTAACTAAAATGTCTAAAATAAAACAACTTATTAATTTTCACAATTAAACTACAATATTCAGTTTTTTCAGAAATTAAATGCATAATCATAAACATCGCATAATTAAAAATATTTCATTAATTTAAAACATCTAATATCATCCATGATCCATAACAATGTCCACACACACATATATGTATAAAATATGCATATCAAAACACTAAGTCCATGATCCTGAAGTAGTAGTATCAACCATGTCCACACACAATGATCAAAATAGTCAACTATAAATAGTATCACATCATAGTCTCAAGGGCAGTGCTAGCTAGGCCTCACATTTACTCTTGACTATAGTAGGCCATCCATAGCTAGAATATATAATGTCTAAAGTCTAGGCCATATGCCTATAAAACATGCTTTACCTCCCATGTCTTCCCTTCTCTTGGTTAGGTTTCATATCTTTAAATTGTTTGCCATAGACATTAAAATATGAATTACACAATCATGATAAGCATTTCAAAACTATGCCACCATTAAATAACAATAAAGGTAGAATCACCCATAGTTTTCACTATCATGGTTATTGAGAGATAACAAGGAAAATTAAGGGATAATCAAACAATTTTCTAGAAAAACATCCTTAGTAATGGCAAGTAAACATACATTCAAACACATGAGACAAAACACAAAGAAATGAAATTTAGTCATTAAAGAATTATTGTGTGTATGTCATACCTTCTAAACATTTTTGTTTGATTTGGCCCATCTTGCCAAATTGCCCCTTCCTATATGATACCCTCTTTTTGTACATGTCACAAACATACAGATTTTTAGGCAACTTAAATATACACTAATGGTCAATATAAAAAATGATAATCAAGTATACCATAAATTAAAGCATTTATAATAAAGTAAAGCATTTATAACACTGTGCAATGATTGTCACAAATCTAAGTCAAAATTTAATCATTTTTTAATAAAATAAAATCAACTTTATTTAATCCATGTTCGATTACTTACTCATCATTTAATTTTAACCAAAATTAACATACACCATTAATTATTTAATAATAAATATGCAATAATAATTTAAATATTAAGAGGAGTACAACTCACCTTACACCATGAGTTGTGCCCTACTTAACCATCTCCCAAGTGGTTCTCAACTAGTAGGACTTCAAGGTGGCGCAACTACTCACTCTCAATAAGATTTTCTCTTCCTTTGTTTTAGTAGCAATGATGGATATCTTTGAATGCTCGTAGGAAAAGGTTAGTTGTTACTTTGTTGTTTTCCTGGTCCTCTCTAGCATGTGAGGTGGTAGGTTCGTCTAAGTCCATCTATCTGCCTAAGTGGATCATTTTAGTTTCTTTCACCTCTACTAACCCCACTACTCAAGATGGATGGAAACCTCTAGGATCCTCCCTCAAAGGAGCCTTCTACATGAGCTTTTTTCCTACCAAAAGATGATTAACATCCTTCCCCTTGTGTGATGGTGCATGCCCAATTCTCTGCTATGCTCTCTTCTAGCTATGGTAAGGCCATGGCATGCAATATTATTTTCTTTATTTGGTAGGTCATGTAAACCTACCAACACTTTTTATTATAAAACCATATATATACTTTTGTAATGCTGAGTAATATTTTTTAAAAATATTTTTCCAATAATTCAAATATATCAACGCATTTAAAGAATACTTGGGAGACCCAAAATATTTATTATCGTATTATATTTAATAGTTATAATCAAGATGACCAACATGCATCATATATTTTAGCTATTAAATATAGGCGTAGAGAAAATAAATGCACCCTACAAATATATCTAGGGATAAATCAATATAATTCAAAACCTTGGTACATTACTAAGTTGACTATGATTAGCTAAGACTAGACATGTGTTGAAATAAAACTGGGAGATATTAAGGTTTACTTTGAAATTGGATTAATGTCGACTTTCACTACTATGACTTTGTGATAGATATTTGTAAAATGAGAATTGATATTGGATTTTGGATCAGAGAGCTAAGATGATTGAGATCTTGGGTTGCAATTGCATTGTCGCAATTCAGTCTAGGTGGTGCGGTCCCATCCTTTGCATAAATAGATCCTTGGTACTTGTAGGAAGTGCTAATATGTTGTATATCCAAGTAAGGAAAATAGTGTGGTACTAAGGAGCACAAATGGGACTTGTGTTAGGATTGAAGTATGCAACTTTCTAAACCTTTAGTTAGCTCCCTTGGATTGAGTTAACAATGTTAAATGAGAGATATTGAATGATAATGGATGGTGATGTGAGGGGTGACAATAAATGCTATTGAGCATATCACTGATTGCAACTGAAGCCCGATACAAGGAGATGAATGGGTGTGTCTAATAGATGCCTTTGTAGTGCATTTTGGTTGTGAATGTTGATTGTTGATGGTTGTTGATGTCTAAAGCTAGCAGATTAGGATTGATGGTTGATTTCTGTGATAGGAGAAAAAATCTTTTATTGTTTTTGATCTATTCAATGATGTTAATGTGTCATAGGATGATGCCTTTATATACACAACCCTAGATGTATAATTCAAAATATGCAGGCAACCATGTCGATGTGTAATGTTCAAATCCTTAGATTGTCGACCTTGAAAAGAGGGAATTTAAAAATTGGAAACATGGGATAAAACTATACCTATGATCTTGTTTGAAATCTAGTATAAGGGGCAAAATCACAAGTGTGGTTCAATCTAGAATAAGAAAATTGTTGACATATATGTATCGAGAAAGTTTTGAACTAAGAGATATTATATATATAATGTTGGGTTAAGATTGAAGACTACAAACACACTAAATGAACCAAATTATATGATAAAATCATACATCAAACATATCAACCTAAAATAATCTAAAACATAGTAGAAAAAATACACTTTTCACCTTGCAATTGTATAACTTGGTCCAAAACATCCCATTAGACAAGAGATTAGAAAAACAAAAAAACTAAAAACAAAAAACAAAAACATGTTTCCCTACCCGCCATATAATAGACAAGAGTTGTAAGTAATGGCGTCGCTGTACCCCAAACTTTATCAACCCTTTAAGTTCAGACAATTATTATTATTTTAATGAGGTCTGGGAGGCTGCCGTGGGTCGGACGCTACAGTAGCCCAAATCCATTTGCTACACCTGCATGTCACAGGTTCGAATCCTTCTTCCTTGTACATGCACTGTATTGAGGGAGGTTAGGGTTTTTTACCATCTGAAGAAATGTAATGTATTGTTGATCAGGGCCAAGGGCGGTACAACTGGAATACAAGTTAGCTGCAAATTTTCTCAAATGGAGTCTGCTAAATTTGGCGAAGTCGTCATCGGTAATGTGGCGGAACTAGAGAAGAAAAAAGCCGCTATCCGAGCTTCTGGACCTGCTAAATTACAGGTTATAACTTATGAAAATAAAAATGAAATGTAATTTTACTAGGTATTTGCACTCGTGGTTGCGAGTCTGCAATTATTTAGCTGTATGACCTCTTTAGCAGGTGAATTTGTGCAAATATTTAAGGTAAACGGAAATAAATTCTGTCTTAGATTTTTAATAGGGGGGTCTTATGTGTCAAATTGGTGTCTGGTTTGGTTGTGACGTTAAAGAGGAGTCTTTGCGCATGGCTTGGTGTAAAGTAAGTTGGAATTTGAGCACCTAAAGTACTGTGTTCAATTCCCTTAAGGGAAAGTGAATGAGGTCCCTTTATTTTGGCTTGCCAAGCTTTAATACAAAAGAACAATAATCATTACCTTGATAAGATTTGATCACAGCTACAGTGCACCTAAAATAGATTATTTGGTTTAAGGTAACTTTTAATTATAAAGTAAATGGAAAGGGTGGGCTGTCGTCCAGTTGTAGATTAGTTGGGAGTTTGCCTTGGCTGACGCAGGTTTGAATATCAGGGTTTCATGCAGGCTGACTCCCTGTTGAGATACAAACACGTCCTCTTGGAACGTATTGGTAAAGAAAAGAGGTAATCTATTAGTAAAATAACTTTCATGTGATTGTGTCTGCCTAAAGTAATATTAAAGGGTCAAGGTTATTTTTCTTAACCCAATTTGGTGTATTCGAGGTTTCTTTCCATTTACCTTGTACCCCTGGATTTTGACTCCCCAAAGTCCTTGGTTTTAGAATTTACCAGCCAAAAATTCAGTAGACATGGAAGAAGACAACAATGATTCATTTGTTTTGCCTTTGTTGTCTGGGGCCGTCGACATGGGGACACATTGGGAATGTGCAACTCACATCTTTTCTGTTTCTTTTGCCATGTCATCGACATGTTTTGAAATTCTTTTGGTATTGAGGAGCATTTTCTATTCTGCGGGGTACCTTGGGACACTGGGGGACATCCCCAATCTGCTAGGTATAACTTAGGGATTTCATGAAATCACCCAAGTCAATAATTTGATTAAAAATTAGGAAAAAACATGTATGTGAAATAAAGAAAGAAGGGGGCATTTCCAGACAATTGTTTCCATTATCAGATGTTCATATCTATGATTTTTGAATTTGTATTTCCATATTTCACGCAATTCTTAATTTTAAGTATCAATGGTTAATGTTGGATGTTCAATGTTATAGGTATCTTTCACTACAAAACTACCCTTTGGGCCTCCTTTGGTTTCTGTTGAGCAGGCAAAGCTCATAGGCAACAATGAGAGATCTTGTTTCTTAGACTAAGGTATGAGTTACCTAAATAAATAAACAAAGAAAGCAGAACGTGCCTAAATTTATTGCTTCAATTTTTAAAATATGAAAGTGTAATTATAAATAAAGTTAAAAGTAAAACCTAAACCTTTTATTTATTTACAACTTTCTTTGAAGATTTCAAAGGGGTAACAAGACAAGAGAATCGTCCACTTAAGGTTCATTTAATTTCTATTCATTTGAAATTTAAACAGGATCATAATTGTCCTAAAAAATTTCAAGCCAATCATAACCTATGCAAAGATAAGAAAGACCATTCAACTGACATTAAACAACAAAAGTTCAAATAATAGAAGGCCAAATTCGATCTTATTTCTCAGAAAAAATTATACAAACAATTTAAGCAGAAATGTAAGATGTAAAACATTTACCAAGATAAAACCATTTTAAAGTAAATAGTGAAGAAACAAATATGCATCCAAACCAAACATAAACTTCGAAACAACAGTAGTATGAATTAACTTCTACACCAGATTGATTATACATAACAATAACCACATACGCTCTTTGCAAAGTGAAAGAGATGTATACATAAATATCGAGCCTTGGTATTTAATCATTGTTTACTTTCAACTACTTACATAATCTCCTCTTTTTTGAGAGCATTTAAAAAGCCACATGTAATTGAGGATTCTTTTTGAAAGAGGAAACTCAAGAGTCTAACTCTTTACCTTGCGGGAATTTCTTAGAAATCACAAATTACAGTAGCAATTTTAATGTTTTAATCCCCTAGAGGGAGATGAGAAAGCAAATGATTGAGCAGCTTGGAAGACATGGTAGTGTTGACGAGGACCCATGATATTCCTAAAGAGTAAGTTCTACTGTCTGCACCAATCCGGTGTGCTTCCTCTTCTTTTCTTGATGAAAATCTTCACTCTATTTACCTTGATTAATTGTTTTAACGACATAGTCCTTGAGATTGTGTTTACCGAAGTAGATCCTTCTCTAACACATTCCCTCTAGGGAGGCACCATTGCCTTAAACAAATCTTTAAATTGAGCTTAGAAGATCCAGTTGTCGTCCATGTTGTGTGCACCAAGCATTAAATGCTTCTTCAACAACTTAGGGGCCTTGTTCAAATAAGTTTGAACCTCAGTACAAATTTCGGTCAGTGTTTTTTTGTCTCTTTGCATTCTTGCTTATGAGCTCTATGGCACTTGGTAAACCACAGTATCTTTCTATTTCCAAGCTTATCCTTTGATGGGACTGCAGTTCTATATATCTCAGAAAGATTTAACTACAAAGTTAATCTTCTCCTTATTCTCCATCATTTGCATTTGCTCTTTGTTCAACCTCATGTGATTGGACTGTAACTTTTGGAATAGGGAGCTAAGGGCCACAATTAATGGATATGCATGATGATCAATGTCTCCTTGACCTCGTGAAAAGTTATACTAATGGTGATTTGGAGGTGTGCTGCATCGATAGGTTGCTTCTTGTATTCAAACAGAGTCCTCTCATATTCCTTGACCATACTATTCAATACATCAATCTTTTCTTTTTGTTTTTTCACCACCTGCTCTACGGCTTCCTTAAGAGCCACGTTGGCTGAGGCGATTTCATCTTTAAGGGTTCTCTCCACCTCTAATATAGTTGTTACAATATTTCTCTAATTACCCTGTTTCCCTGCATCTTTCTTGTGGTTCTCAATTGGTTAACCTTCCCTTCCTTCAACTAGTATCGTTCAAGCACTGGTTCTTCTGCTATTTGCTGCTCTTTGTTAGCAAGAGTAGTTGTGCTTGCTCTAACCATCGCTTGTATGATATAATTACATACTTCTCCGTATGGCAGGATTCTGGGTTCCAATGGAAAAATGGGGGTTATGAGTAAGAGATCCCACTTGAGTTTGGGAAAAGAAAGGGAGGCACTCATTTTAATTGTGATGGATGGAAGAGGAATGCTTGGGGTAATCATAGATGTATGAGAAAATTGAGAATGTGTTGTGGATGTTCTGAGTGGAGGGAAGGAATGAGAGACAACATTGTGAAATGGTGAAGATGTAATGAGAAAAATAAAGTAAAAGAGAAAGGAGACATTTTTTTTTGAGATGAACTATCACATTTGTGCCACCTAGAGAAGGGGGGATGTATGGCTCATGTTCATGGGTTGGATGATATCTATTTGCTCCAATTACACTGTTCTAGATGCCAATGTGTGAGCTTCTTCGTCCTTTTTCTCAAATGCTTGCACTATTGAAGTGGTCAATATTGTTCTTGTGCCAGCGATTGCCAATCGCAAAGAGAGGTCCACTACCTCCTTTGGATACCTGGCTAACTCTTCTCAAATGGCTTGTTGCATTAATTTTGTAAAGGACTGGTTACTTGTACCTTATTGAGTAGGAGGCTGCAAAGCATTGTAGCTACAGTTGCCGGGGTCTGCAACATTGCTGATGAGGCACTCATACATTATAAAATATGAATCTGTAGAAATTGAAGGTGGGGTTGTATGATATGGGAAAGGAACTGTGCTTGGCTTTTAATCATTACATGTTGTATCTTGGGACTTTTGGAGGTGAACCATGGGTTCTGAAAATTAGAAAACTGGAGAGGCCTCAGATTCACTGTGCCCACTTAAGTAGTTTGCAACTTTGCATCAATGGATTTAATTTTTGAGGTGGCCTCATAGAATGTCAGATTGTGAGGCTTCTGAGCTGATTGTTGCCCCCTCAATTTTATGCTTCTCTTCACCTTTGCATCATCAATTGTATTCTCAGACTCCCAATCCACAAGGTTGTACTTATGCCTATACTCCACAATGGTCATGGGATTCTATAAAAGCACATGCCCTACCAACCTTATCATATCTCCTGATGATCTGTAAAAGGGATTGGTTTCACTCCATGGCATGTGGTTCAAGATGTTTTGGAACGGGGGCAGACACTTGGATGCTAGAGAATGTTCAGGGTGGTATGGGACATCTATGAGCAGACTTTGGCAGAAAAGAAAATAGGGTTTACTGAGCAGTTTTGCCTTTTGAATGAAACTGCCGGTTTCTAGCAGCCAGCAGTCTTGAAATTGCTGTGGTGGTTTCGTAACTTCTAGGGCAGTTTTGTCAAAAGTGGCAGTTTAAGACTGCTGGAAAATGACAGTTTTGCCTGCACATAGGAAATGGCTCATGGCGTTCCAATTTCATCTGTTTCTTCAATTTCCTCTGTCTCTTCAATATTTTTATTCTTGTTGTAACTTGCAACAATGTAAGGCTATAATAAGCCATTGTAGATCCAAGTTTGGGATGCTATGCAAGTTGAGGGCATGTAATTGGGATTTAGAGTACAGCTATATGCATTTTTTGAGTTCCTAAGTAACTGTGCTAAGCGAGTGGCAGGCTAGTGGGTTGTGAGAGTGTTGCAGGGGTCCGAGAAGTCTGAATCAGAGTTGATTCATGTGTGTATCAAGCACAAGAGGCGTAGACCTGTAAATTGCCATCGAAGTGAGGTTCTAAGTGAGCGGTAGCTCACATTTTATTGGAGTTTTTGCCCATACGTGGGTTTCCCCAGGGTGTAACTCTGTACATTCTTGTGGTGATGTTTTCTCTCTCCATTTCTTTCAATTCCTATTATATTTGTGCTTTGATAAATCCAGTCTTCTTATGCATTATGCAAAATCCACAGTTGATAAATTGTCGAATGGAATAACCATTGTAGTTTACAGATCACGTGAGGGACACCTTTTCAAATTTATATAACAACATTTCGTTTTCAAGGAATTTTGGATGAGTGTAGTTTGTTATGGTTCTCATTGTGAGGGGAAAAAGTGGAACATTGCAAACCTATTCCTAACCATAAGTCTAGTGACTCCCCCATGACAATTTAATAAGCCATTTTTTGGGTCAATATTAAGTCAGTAATGTGCTTGGGAAATTAACGAGGGGCCTGTTGATGTGTTTTTTATGCACATGCAAACTCAGAATAAAATACCAAGTATTCTATCCTCTCTTGAATAAAGTCTCTCAAAGGCTAAACAATGTGATCCGATGAGACAACTCCAAGGTTCATGATATGTCAGGTCTTGACTTGCAATGGATAGACTCAGTAGTTGATGTGATAATGCTGGTAATCACAAAGGGACTTACGCTGAATATACTCCTTACTCCATTCAAATATATTATTCTCCTTGTTACGAAATGGAACTCACTCTAACTGTCTATGAAAGAAAAGGCAAAAGGAAAGGGTTAAGAGAGTCTAATCTAAGGACAATGGTATAATGAAACATGCTAGGATAGACAAACTCCTCAGGAAACCTGACTCTGCTTCGCCATGAGAACCAACAACTACACGAAGCAGGTGCAATCTTCTAAGGTAACCCCATGATTTTCATATTGTGAAACATTCATCCAAACACCCATAGTTGGCGCAGCTTGAACAATCTTCATAATCGAACTAAAGCGGTTCAGGGTAACTTTGCAAAGTGAGTTGCCTTCGACAATCCACGAAAAGTATGAACCAAGAAGGAATTCATCAAATATCTTAACATATTAACATTACATCAATGAACTTCTAATCTATTTCTAAGCTACTTGGAAACACATCTACATCATTTTGAGAATTAGAAACCATGCTAACATTCCACAATCACACAAATCACCATGAGAACAACCAACAATGAGATTGTATTGATTTTGGAAGTCTTTTAACAACAATTTCATGATCATCTTCAATGATTTCAAAGAGTCTCCTCTACTCTACTCCTATTTCGACAGCATCTACTCCTACTTCTATATTGATCTCCCTTGCAAATGAAAGAAGTGAGCCTTTTATAGACTCCACAATTACAACGAAGGGCCAGGATTGATTCGAAAATCAATGGCCAAGATTACACCACATAGGCAGTTTGTTACAAGAATTACTATTTTTAGACAACAAGAGAGACAATAAAGGCACGCTTTCCAAGATGATAAGGAATCTTTGGAGCATCTCAAGGTGGGCGCCCATTTTAGCTTCTTGTTTGTTATAGATATATTGAATCTGGATGGGTGATGTGGCAGAGTATGATTGGACTGATGATATGCATATGCCACCTCAGCATTGAGCAAACTGGTTTGATCTTCAATATGTTCACATTGCTTAGAATATCTTCCCAAATTATGTCATCTTTTGGAGTAGTCTTCGACTTAAGATTTTCACCTCTGGAACTTAGCTTCTCGAACTTGAAAACTCGGGAAATTTGGATTTCTTCATGTTATCCTTCATGCCTTAGTGTAATTTATGGATTTCTTGACGTACATGCTCTTTCTCTTCTCATCTTCTTGTGCATGACTCTAGCTTTGGACTCTGAGAGTAGGTGGTGTCTTATGCGTGAACTCTTGGAGTAGATTGCATGATAGATGTTCTCTCCTTCTGGCGCGTGAAATGGATGATTCGGAAGCTTGGATGTGCAAGATGCAGTAGACTTTTGGATGTGAATTCTTGGAAGCTTGGAACTTGAATGTGGAATGAACCTCTGGATGATGACTTCTTCTCATGCATGGTTCCTGGACGGGCCAAGCGAAATGGTGCTCCTCCTTCGGACATGAAGTCTTCTTTATGAACTCAAGCAACGCTTTTCCATGCTTTGAACTTCCCATGTGCAAGCTCTCGCCATTCTCCTCCCTTGAGATAACCTCCTTGTTTTGCAAAATGAAATATCATAAATTATTCTCATCATAAGGCTTGATAAACTTATGTCAAAAGTACAAATTTCATATGTATGTGCATAGATTTTGAGTGCTTATGCAAGATTAGGGTGAAAGTGCGCCTTAAAGAGAAAGCTTTGATCCTAGGCAAGTATAGATGTTCATTTTTTTTTTCACAATACAAAGAGCCTCAAAAAAATGCGCCTAAGGTGTAATGATCTGCACTCAAATTGATTCTTTTTGGATGAATGTGTGATTTGATAATGAACTTGCATATATGTATCTCAAACTTGACTCACTAGGTAGGTCGGCCTCCTTGTGGTTTTGCATAATTTTTCAATGTTTAAAACTTGTTCCTAACCTTCTCCTTCAAGGCCGACTTGACCACAAGCCAAGTGCTGATTGTAGGTTCACATGTGTATTGGCGCTGATTTCATACTTGTTTGAATAGAGCGCAGATTGCAAAGTGGCCTGTCTAAGGCGCTGATTTTTCTTAACTGTGTACAAAGCACAGATTTCATATGAGTTTGAAATGGGCGCCTTAGTAAATAAGCGCTGATTTTGGATATATGTGCATTAAGCATGTGTGAGGAGTCTTACAAAAAGGTGCGCCTAAAGGCATGAAAGGCGCTGATTTGAGGCTTTCATGTATAAGATAAAATTGCAAGCATCCTTGAAATATGATAAGCGCTGGTTTTGGATCTTCATGTATTAGATCAAATTGTGCAAGACCCCATTTAAAGTGCGCTTAAAGCATGAGAGGCGCTAATTTTAGGTGTTAATGTATAAATTGTAGATTGCGTAGACATCTTTAGAGTGCGCTTGGGAGGATGATGGGCGGCCTTTTATGCAAAGCATGCATAACATCAAGCTTTCAAAGCATGCAAAGTCTTCTCCAAGGTGCGCCTAGGGCGTGCTTGTGAGGTGTTTGCCCATAGATTGTCAAAGTTTCAAGATGCAAAGACCTTGTTGAGGTGTGCTTTAGGTGGAGTTTGAGTGCTGAATTTCAACCTTTATGTATGTCATTCACAATGCAAAGTCCTTCAAAGAATGCGCTCTGGAGTTTGGGCTGAGATTTCTAACTTGTATGTAAAATGATCAACTTGTGCAAAGCGCAGGGGAATCTTCCAAGTGCGCCTAGGGTGAGTGAGCGCTGATTTCAAGGGCTGATGTATAGTGTTTGCAATTCATAGTGCAAATACCCTCCATAAGTGCGCCCAAGCTCAAAAGCGCCAAAATCATGCATATATGTATAGAAGTCAAAATGCAGAGGAGGTTTAAATGTGTGCCTAAGGCAAAAAAGTGCCAATTTCAGGGTAGTGTGTATTATGTGCCCTAGCAAAGGTATGTCAAAAGTGCGCCAAGAGGGATGGGCACAAGTTTTATGCCTCTATGAATGTGTTATGCAAGTGTGAGGTAAATGTGCGCTCAACTAAGGAAAAGCGCTGGTTTGAGGCATGTGTGTATAAAATGTTCAAAATGTGCAATGCAAGGACCCTCAAAATGTGCGCCTTGGAGAAAAAACATAGATTTTAGACATGTATGTATAAAGCGTTTATGCAAGGGCAGGAGGAAAGTGCGCTTTTCCCAGACTTAGTCAATTTTTAGTAACCGAAATCCAAGTATATTTCAAAATATATTTAAGTATATGTTAATATTTTGAAATATACTTTCAGGATGTTTGAGATAGGTCTCGGATCCATGAGATTTAACATGCAGATTCAAAATTTTTTGAGGATCCACCAGATTTCAGACTTAGTCATTTTCTCAGGATTTCATGACATGCATCAGGATTTCAGACTTAGTCAATTTCAAGGCTTCAAGACATGCATTAGGATGAGAGGATATGGACTCCTTAGCAAGAATATGGCGAGACTTGGGCAAAACAACACTACCCAACCTACAAGCTCAGAGAAAACCTAAACCTAAAGCAAAACGAAGACAAAAAGTGAGAAAAAGAGTGGGTCCCCATTTGCAATGGGGCGATGTGTGATTAGGTCACAACAGGGCCTCCAATAGCCCACCTTTTCTAATAAAAGTGCCTTCTTGACATAAGAAATAGTCCCCCAAATTCTTGAGAGAATTTCTTACTTCCATTGACTGCTTGTGGGCAAAAGTTCCATAAAACCTTGTATACAATGGAGCTAGAAAATAATCACAAATGTTAGCATGGTGTTGGAGAAACTTGTGCTCATAGAGTATGAAGATATGAGCATGGATGGGCTCAAAGACTGATCTCTACATAGGGGAGAGTATTCCATGACCATCCCATTGATGTTCAACACGTAGACAATCTACAAGATATGAGGCCATATAAAAACCATTGACTCTCATTCTGTACTCACTAATTTTTTTATCCAAGTAGAAACAGATGATGTCTGACTAATTCATCATAGTGTTGAATCCCCAAACTTCATGCATAATGGGCACTCAATACTCTTCCAAGTAGGTGGTATCCTTTTGTCTCGGGAGTCTACACATAAGAGCCATCACATTCCTCATGTTAGACCTAAAACTCTTGATGGTATACTTCTATGGGGGAACAAGTAAGAACTTGTGGTCAATATGTGAAATGATCACCCTTTGTTTGCAATAAGAAACTCAATGCAATTTATTAGAAAAAACTGATGCAACTGATTATTCTAAATTTTCGTATTGAATGCCACTGTTGTTATAAGGCATCAGGGCATAGGATTGATAATCAAATAAATTGTTACCTATAAAACCCAGTGAACAAGCTGATTTGATATAGCAGACTGAACCAGCTCCTTATTCATCAATGTCCCATGGTATCCCTGCTGTCATGCTTCAGTGCTACAAAAAATCTTCCAACGCTGATGTATGGCAGCTCCATGAATGCAAGGTAATTCAGAAATCTTTTTTGTACATGCTTCACTCCCTTTCCAAAGTTGTCATCATTGCATTCTTCCACATTTGGGACTGTTAACAACCACTTTGCAACCTCAAATCACCAGCGATCTGTCCCAGGAGACTCACGCCCAGCAGTTAAGTTTGTATGTCCCTGTCAAGGTACAGCAGGCCACAGAAAATCATACACATCAGTTACACTTATGGGATGTGCTCAGAAAGGGTCGCCTCTAGGTAGATTGTAATGGGTGATCTTCATTTTTATACATACTTCAGTCTATGAGTCACTGCAACCACAATCATCACCTGCTGTACGGCCCTGAAACTGTATGGTATGCAGAAGAAAAGCAAGGAAAAACTCCAAGATACTCACTCACAATCAACACCAAAAACTCAAATATAAACCCACACAACAAACCAAAAACTAGCAAGCCAATCATATCAAAATACATCAAACTCCATTATGCACAAGTATGAATTCTGAGTGAAATCATCAACCTTTCCCAGCTAGGACTGATATCTCACAATCGAAACTGGATGATCCTTTGTGAAAAATCCACACAAACCCTTGCTAAATAGCACAGGCGCACCAAGAAACAGATGAATATCCAAATGCATGAAGAAGACCTCCCAAATGGGCGAATTTGACTATATATCCTCTTCCACCACAACTCCATGCTCATGCAACTGGATAATTAATTAAGGCCCACTATTGAGCGCTCCCACTCCCACGCTAGGCTTAGAAGAGGCGTATGCAGAGACAAGGGCCCCACCAGACCCAACGCCCACCAAACAATAAACACTAAACTTTTAAAAGAAATATAAGTTATATAATGAACGTTGGAGCAAATTAAAGCATACCATAACTTATATTAATCTTTTAAGAAGTCACATTTCCCTTATCAAAGTGTTAGCCTTCGGGAAATAGCAAAAAGGCTAACATATTTTTCTGTTTTTTGATCACTCTTGAAAAGGGGACATTACAATATGTGGCGAGATCTACGTATCCCACTAAAACATTGTAATGAAATTACTTGCACAAGAGAAGAATATAATAGGAAATCAGCCGCAAATACATAATAATAAGCCACTTCGAGGGGGTGATCCTCCAAAAGTATCCAATAAGAATAGAATATGATGATTAAGTAGTACTCACTACCTCCTATATATAGGCATCATTGGAATATTCTAGTGTCCTAACCCCAATGATGCCAACCTAGCATACAATAATTATACTTATGGAGTCATAAATGACTCAATTAAGGATTATGATAGCCACAAGTCGGCCACACATATCCCAATACAATCAATGGGTTATGGGCATAGCATATCTCTTGCTTTAGAGAAGCGTTGTCCTCAATGCAAATCAATTTTCGATGCTTTTGCATGAAATCTTCATTTTCCCATGTAGCATCTTCAATAGGAGGATTCTTCCACTTGATCAAATACTCTATAATCGCCCTCGTTTGCAACATCTTAGTGCGTTTTTTAAGGATTCCCTTAGGTTCAAAATTTTGTGCTCCTCATCAAGCTCCGGTAACTTTGTTTGGGTTGAAACTCTTAGTCCAATAACCTTCTTCAAGTAGGAAACATGGAAGACCGGATGTATTTTTGTTGACTTAGGTAACTCCAATTTGTATGCTACAACACCAATCTTTTGCAAAACCTTATAAGGGCCATAATACTTTGGTGCTAGCTTGTTATCCTCCTTCTATTGTTTCAGTGACATTTGCTTATATGGCTATAATTGCACAAAGATCCAATCTCCTACTTAAATTTTTTTTCATTGCGGTGTTGATTAGCTTGTTGCTTCATTTTGTTTTGAGCCATTGTCAAGTTCTCCCTAAGACTAGAGAGTACCTCTTGCTAGTGCTAAATGCATTTTTCAACTGCTATAACCTTTGGTGTGCCCACAATGAAGAGGTGATGGATGATAGATGGTACCCATATAGTGCCAAAAATGGAGACATTTTGGGTGAAGTGTGGAAAGAAGTGTTACACCACCATTTTGCTAGTGGCAGCCATTGCACCCATTTCTCTTGTTTATTGGAAACAAAACATCGAAGATAGCCCTCCAAGCACTTGTTGACCACCCTACTCTGTCCATCTGATTGGGGATGGTATGATGAGCTTTGAGCAAGTTGTGTGCCCAAACAAGAGAATATGTTAGTCCAAAAATTACTTGTAAATATAGGATTTGATGGTATGATTTTTGGAGTTTGATGCAGCTTTTGAGTGGTATCCATAAAGGCTATTGCTACAATACTTGCTACAATCTGGTGTGACAAAACACAAAAATGTGCATATTTGGTTAGTTGATCCACAACAACCATGATGACATTTTTTCCTAAAGACTTGGGCAAACCAGTGATTAAATCCATCGATACCTCCTCCCTCCTTTGGCATGGAATAAATAAAGGTTGCAGAAGACTTGGAGTCTTAATTGTCTCCCCTTTATTTTGTTGGCATACCATGCATTTTACCACAATGGACATCCCCAAAAATTCATGGTGGCTCTCATGGGTTTGGAAAGTTGTCTTATATATTCTCATCTCTATAACCAAGAAGAAGATAAAGTTTGGTAAAATAAATAGCACCATTTAGCTCATCTAACAAATCATCAATTACTGGAATTTGAAACTTATCTTTTATGGAGTACTTGTTTAGCTCTTTGTAATCAAGACACATCCACCAAGTGTCATCTTTTTTGCACACCATTACCACTAAAAAGGAGTAAGCGCTTTGACTATGCTTGATAATATTTGCTTGTAGCATCTCTTGTACCATCTTCTCAATCTCACTTTTTTGTACATATGGATACCTGTAGGGCTTCATGTTTGGTGGTTGGGTCCTTGGTACTAGTTGAATGTCATGATCATGATCTCTTTTAGTAGGCAATCCTTTTGAGATATCTCCAAAAACTACCTATCTACAATTGTTTGTCAATCTGGTGACATAGGAACCTTTGGTTGACGTGCTTTTAATGAAAACAATTGGGCCCACAAATTCGTCTGCCCCCTTAGATATCTTTTGCATTTGATGGGAGCTTACCATCTGTGGAGACTTTGCATGCAACCCTTATTAAAATAATATTTTAGATATTTAATGGTCAATATTGTATTCTATTAGATAGTTTCTAATTTTGTTTTAGTTTAGAGCGTTTCTATTTCTTTTGCTTTATTAGCTGTAGTTTCCTTTATGGAACTCTTGTATTCTTTATAGAAACATCTCATTGTAACTTTATTTAAGAGATTTGCTCTCATGTAAATAATATATCATTCTGATTTATTTCATTACATGGTATCAGAGCGGGAAACGATTTTTTGAATTTTTTTGTCCTGTGCTCTTTGTATTCCGTACGACGTACGACGATGTATGGGCCGTCGTACTTGTTTGATTTCTGTAGATGCAACCCGCAAACCCTAGTCGCGATTTCTTGTTTTGGGGTGTTTTGTTCTTGAAAATCATGGTCTTTCGTTGACGGTTTTCTCTGGTTGCCATCGGATTTCTGTTCGTGGGTCTCCTCGGCTCCTATTCGCGACCTGTCCGGGTTCTGTCCGCGACTTGTCCGCGTCCTGTCCGCAACTTGTGCAGACGTCTTCATCTTTTGATTGCTGTTGAAGGCGTCTTTTGGTGGGTTTACCTCGGGATTTGTGTCTTGAAACCCATGCTAGGGTTCTGTTCTCTGTCTGTGCCGTCAATCTACCCTGGTTTTTGTGCCATCAACTTGTAATCCGTTTTTTTGTGCCTTGAAAAACGTGAAAGATGGCATCCTTGTCCAACATCATGTTGGAAGGCAGTTAGAAGTTCAACGGCCGTAACTACAACACCTGGAAGTAGCGAATGTTAACCATTTTTGAGTATCGGTGCCTTGACCAGATTGTTCTGGGCAAAACTACACACCCTCCAATGGCGGGTAAAGATCAGGATAAGTTTGATGAGCAGAATCGAGAAGCGGTCATGCTCATTAAATTATCAGTCACCGATGACCAGCTGCCACAGGTTCCGTCAGGGAAGACTTCCAAAGAAATCTGGGAGCATCTAAAGGATTTGCATGAAATGTTCAACAAGAGCTGCGCGTTCTTTCATGATGGATCAAAAGATGTCTCTGCATGAGCATCTCACACAAATCAAGGACATCCGTGATTAGTTGGAGGCGATTGGTCGGAAGATGGAGGAGGAAGATATGGTAGTCATCACTCTGAAAAGTCTACCAAAGTCTTATGAGCACTTTATCGAGACTCTCAACATTACCTCAACTAATGTTGACTTGAAGTTTCCAGAGCTGTGCAACAAACTTTTGCAGTAGGATTGATGGAGATAACAGTTTGGTAGCAGTGCTAGTTCATCCTCCACGGAGCAGGCATTTACTGCCAAGTCCTTTCAGAAGAATAAGGGCCGGAATCAGCCCTTTCAGCAGACCAGCCAAGGTCAACCCCAGGATTCTTCCAAGAAGAAGAATATTCAGTGCAATTATTGCCACAAGTTTGGCCACATCAAGAAAGATTTCCGGAAACGCTTGGCTTTTGAACAGTCCAAGCAAGGAGAGTCTAACCCGCATGCTTATGTTGCAGAGCACATTGAGTAGAAGGAGTCTGCTTTCTATGCCTTTATGGCCAAAAGCCCAGCAGCTCCTGTTAAAGTCTCTAAGTCCGGTTAAGTGTGTCAAATTTAGGGGGCACCTTGGTGTAGTTCATAGATTGACCATTAAGGGGGGGCATTAAAATAATATTTTAGATATTTAATGGTCAATATTGTATTCTATTAGATAGTTTCTAATTCTGTTTTAGTTTAGAGTGTTTCTATTTCTTTTGCTTTATTAGCTGTAGTTTCTTTTATGGAACTCTTGTATTCTTTATAGAAACATCTCATTGTAACTCTATTTAAGAGATTTGCTCTCATGTAAATAATATATCATTTTGATTTATTTCATTACAACCCTCAGTTCGGCTATCCTAACCTTTGAGTGAAAACACATGAATAGCTCTTGGTAGTTCATTACAATTGTTTCTAATGTAGTAAGCCACTAGACTCCCAAAACAATGTTTATTATGCCCATGGATATAGCAAACATAGGGCAATCTAGTCGGTATTCTCCCATGGAAAGTTTAATGCTATGGCATTTTTTGATGACCTTGATCAAATTTGATGACCTCTATCTTCATTGTAGCAGCTTCAACATGTCCTTGATCAACCCTCTAGATTTCAGAAAAAAATCACAAAATTGAGAGAGATATGCGCTTTACAATCAACCTCCTAAATCAAAAAAAAAATCGCCTTGTTTTTTGCCTTCTAGACGCCAAGATCATGCTCTGATACCACTTGTAATTAAATTATTTGCATGAGAGAAGAATATAATAGGAAATAAGCTACAAATACTTGATATTACTTTATAATAATAAGCCACTATGAGGGGGCAATCCTCCAAAAGTTTCCAATAAGAACATAATTCGTACTATGATGATTAATTAGTACACTACCTCCTATACATAGGCATCATCAAAATATTCTAGTGTACTAACCCCAGTGAAGCCGACCTAGCATACACTAATTATACTTATGGACTCATAAATGATTCAATTAAGGATTATGTTAGCCACATGTTAGCCACATATATCCCAATACAATCAATGAGTTCAAGGTGTAGCAAACATCATGCATATCAGGTGGTTGTCTATTTATCTACCCATTTTTGTAGGAATCACTATTGTGGGTTGGGGAATTTGTAAATCTAGTGAAGATTTGAGCTTGTATAATCTACCATGACTTTGCTAGAGGGACCATATATTTTCTTGTCTCTAATTATTCCCTCATTAATGATGTCCTTGAGGCTATGTGGTGTAATATTTGATCAGTGTTCAAATGAATGATCATTGAACAAGCATGTATAGCACACAAACAAAAGCAAAACAAGGAAGACAAAGGAGGTCAAACAAGAAAACAAAAAAATTATTTGAAGAGAAATGAAAAGTGTACAAAGAGCCACCAATATGTGAAACCCAGTCACACTATGCTACCCAACTCCTCGGAGAAATATGCAGAGACTCTCTGTAGTTGTAGTCAAGCTTGAAACTCTACCCAAAACCGAATCTTCTCGTGAAAGGAATGTAACCCTTCAAACAACCAGGGCTTCACATTATATTATGCATGCCACTTGCACTAACTACCACGTAGAAGAGAAAGGTCATTGAAATAAATGTGTGCTTAGAAAGTAGCTTGACCAGCAAGGTGTTGTTTGCAATAAGAACAATCAGCTATTGCTTAATAAATTCAAACTTGACATCCTCTAAATCTAGAACAGACATGCCATCATAAGATTTAATCATCGTTGTTTGACAAAAGCATTATGACAGAATGAGCAACTCCCTAACATTTGATACTGGCTGATCACTGTAGTACATGTGCAAGTGAGAGTTGTGCGAAGAAACAATGGCCAGCTTCAGTGCAAAACAATTTGCGCTTAGCAGAGATGCACAAGAATGCACCAATAGGCAACAAACATGTAGGACACTAAAAACTGCCCAACACAACATAGTGTGCGTGGAAGCTAGAGCACAACAAACTATCACAAGATGGGGTACACACAAGATGAGCTTGTGTATAGGAACTAAACCTATATTTTTGGGTGATGCAACATTGTGCTGACCAAAGGATGCTCCTACCTCAATATTTCAAAGCACAAGAAGATTTAATGAGTGCAAAAATTTGGTGTAATTAGGAGGCTCTTATTTTGGCAGAATTCTCCCTTTCTATAATCTAGTTGGTCAAGTGGGATATCCAAGGAGTTGCACATTTGAAGTGAAAATAGAGGTTCAAGTAGTGCTTATACTTTTGATTGCAGCCAATTTGGTATCTCTATGTTCATTATTATGGGTGTCGGAGGGAATAGGGGCCCTCCCTTTATCTGCACTTCTTCTCTTACCCATTCTAAATCATTCTCCAAGTCTCTTTATACCACCTCCAAAGCTTATTGCACCAAATTTTGAAATCCCCAAACCTTACACAAATTGCCCAAGCTTCTTTCTTCAAGTATGAGAATTTACAAAGCCCAAAGTGTTCTTGGTAGCTGAAAATGCAAATGTTGAGAGGGAGGAGATGAATTTGTATCTTAAAAAGTAAGCTTTAATGGTGTCTTAAGGTGTTAATAATGATATAATTGAGATTTCTCGTGTTAAAGGAAAATTGAAGTGTAGAAATCATTGACACAAGTTTTAAACTTTAATCTAAAATCTAAATGGAAACATGACAATCCAAAGTAAACAATGATTACAATAATAAAGAACCACTACTGCCCATTAAAAGGATAAAAAACACATAAAATTTAGCAAGAATCACCTTTACCTATACCCAAGACTAAGGCCCCATGTGAAGTGATCTTCTTGGAATGTTGTTGAGAGGTAGGATCTTGATACTTGTCCAAATCTTGTGCCAACTTAATGTTTAAATCTACATCAAACAACCAACATAAAAGAATAAAGGGGACGGCCGTCTTGCAACAACCTCAAACACTATAGATTCAACATCTTTCTACTTTGCTCATCAATACCACAGTCCTACATTGAGATGAAATGACAGTAGAAGGATAAGATGTCAATGCTTGGAAAGATCCTTCTACACCAAATGTGAATGGAAACTCTTTGCTTAAAGGGTAGTAAACGAGATTGTGAGAAATGTAACTATCTTGCTCCCTTTTGAGGATACAAATATTAAAGGAAAAGGTAGTGGGATAGAGACACATGGTGCTATCTTGCTCCATCACAATAGAACCACATTTGAGGGCAATAGCAAAATAAAAGAGGTGTGAGATTATGACACTTGTCACAATCTCATTTCCTTGTAGAGAGAAAATTTGAATGGACAAGATAAATGGAAGCAACAGTGTGAGGAAGTGAGATTTGAACACTTGGTGGCTGTTGCATTCCTGTCAACTGACACCAAGACTTGAAGGATAAAGAAAAGGCAATCGAATAACCTCAAATAATGAAATGGAACACAAGAAGCAAGATTGAAATTCATTTTCTTGTCATTTAAACTTGGAGAGCTTCTAAGTGAAGCAAAATAAAACAAGGATAGATGTTTGATAATAGGGAGGCAATAACGAAGAAAAAGTGGGATACTTAGGGCGATGAGATGTCCTATTTCAGGCCATTATTGGCTAAAAAAGGTGACCCCAAATTTAGGGAAAAATTGGGCATGCTGGATACAACAATTTCTAAATTGGGAACAGTTTGCAGCTGACAGTTTTGGCAGCAGACGGATACATCCCCTATACGATAAAATAGCAAAACTAAAGTTTCATCTGGGAAGTTGAATTTATTCTCCTTACGTCTCTTTGCATGCAAGATGTTCCAGTACCTCTTGTTGACTCATGTATTTCCTCTAATATAAATAGATCTCTTGGGGTTGTGATAAGACATAGACTTCTTGGGTGATATGGTTTCATTTAGATGACAGGAGAGAGATAAGTTCAGTTGGAAAATGCATTCTTATCCTACTAGTCTTAGGGTTATTAACAATTAAAGGTAGAAGTCCATTGCCATGTTTCTTAAAATTGTATGGTCATATTGAGTTCTATAAATTAAATGAAAGTGAGAGGATGCTAGTGATGTTCTTAGTGGTCCTCATGAAGGGAGCAGCATGTCCAACTTATTTTGATAGTGGATTCTTGCTGGAGTTTTTTCTCATATTGTGTTTCTCCAGGTGTTATCTTTGCATATGATGTGGTTTCATTTTCTTGGTAAAGCTTAATTTTTGCAATTTGTTTACAACAAGAGCACGAGTAGATGTGAGCATGTTCAATTTTTATTAATGGATGTATGAAGTTTGGAAATCAGTTGTACAGCTGTAGGAACATCATAATTTGCAGCCTTTTATGTTGTTAAACTGAGCATAGTATTTGTGGGCAACAAGATGTTGAATTTAAGATTCGTATTGATGAAGCATGTAATGGAACATACATGCTGATCAGGAATTGTTGACAGTGATGAAGAATGGCACCAAGTTAGGCATCCATTGGACGTGGAAAACTTAAAAATCTTGTCTGAACTGCCTATATTTTTGTTAACCAGCTTAATTCTGTGAATATAGTTTGAAATGCGACTTTTCAGGCCTCTCTGCTGGACCCATCATCAGGGTAAAAGGCTACAAGCCAATTCTTGACAGAGAGATTAGCTTAGTATTAGCTCTATAAATAACATTTAGAGATGCATTTGCTTGATTATATACACTGTATGGAAACACATACGTGCACTCTTTCCAAGCCGTTTTCGTTGTCAAGAACAGATCTTCAGTTCTTAGGAAAGGTCACAAGGGAAATGGGCAGATTGAAAAAGAAAAAATGGGGAATGGAGTGAGGATGGGGTATAGTGGGATTTTATGTTTCCTTTCAAAGAAAGCAAGCTTATCCTGTTTGTGCGTCAAAATTTGCCTTGATATTCTTAGTAATTCAATTTGAATTTACATGCACTCATTTGCTCCCTGAACTGAGATAGGAATGTGTACTCTGTAGTGCACAACCAGCACTCATGTCATTTCATCTTCCCACTCTGATCCTGAGCTGGGTGGAGTTTGCTTCAGCTCTTCCTTTTTAAAGCAAGCACTGTGAGTAGCATGCATGAAAATTTGAAATAATGGAGCTGTTTTCTGACTGCCTGATTGCACAAATGGAGTGGAAATTCACTGCACAGTTCAGCTGATTGAAACAAGTAGCTTAAGATGGAGAAACCAATATCATTTAGAAGGTAAACCTCTTTTAGATAAGAATGACTAAATGATGCACAATAGGAAATCAAACACTGGCACTGACTGGGGAACGGAAAGAAATGAAAATGGGAAGCTTGGATTCTGGTTTCTTATCAAATTATTTCATTGATATTTTATTTGTCCTTTAAGTTGCATTATGAGGATGATTTGAAATTGGAGATATACAAATTTCAGCATTAGCACACATATAAAAAAGGAGGGATGAAAGAATAAAAAAAGATCCTTATGTGATTCTGAATTATTCTTTCTTGACAATTTTTTTTGCAGCACTCAGCAGTGCAGTTTATTGCCAAAAGAGCGTGAATCATTGGAACAAGATGACAGAGCCTTGGATCCAAGGCAAAGGGCAATTCCATCAAAGATGGCAGGAATGACAACTTAGATAGGAAGAATTGAGGAAAACAACTAAGCTTCTTCTATCACTTGATTTCATTATTGGGTTTTTTTGCTTTGGTTAGTTAATGCCAACTAGAGTTGGCACCTTGCCTACAATTTTTGGGTCTTGAATCCCTTAACCCCTATATTACCCCAAGTTTTGGGGCAAGGGATGGGGGGGCGCGTTTCGGGGATGGGGACGTCAGGGGGCCATTTTTTGGGGGATGGTAGGGGATGGCTATTAAAAAAAACAGGGAAAATTCAAAGAACATAGAAAATTTCAAATATTCATATGAAAGCAATGTAACATTGATAAGACAATCATCATATACATCATAGAACCTTAACACATAATATTAGAGTTCAATTGAGATTTCATATGAGAGCAACAAACAAATTAACAAAATTTAATTGCATTCATTGACAATGTGCATATATATTATATGAAAAATACATCAAAATGCCCAAAGGCTACAAGTCTCAACTACAAAATGACAAAAATATAGAAAATATAAAAATGCAGTTGTCTCTAATTAGCATCTGGTAACACTGCGTCAAAATCGGAGTTTGAAATACTGTCACTATGAGAGGCCGCCTCATCCAATGGAACCCCAAGCAATACATCTTGTGCCTCCTCATCATCAACTTGTGTAGTATCTTCGAGATCAACATCCCAACGTGTAGTTGGAGTCTGACGATATTCAGTAGTTTGTTGATTCTGAAGCCGAACGCACTATGCACAACCACCAGCTTCTCAGATCGTATAGAGGTAAGCCTATTCCTCTTGACTGACTAGATGGAGCTATATGTAGACCAATTCCTCTCTGTAGCAGAGGAACTAGCAACCTGCGAAAGGAGACGAGTGGCAAGTACCCTCAACTCTGGTGCATCTTTGCCATGCCATGTCCACCATCCAATAGGGTCGTCTTGAGCTAATATAGCTCTATCCATCCTCGCCTTTGGTCTACTGAATTTTGGGCCATGAAGATTCACAAAGTCTAGCCAACGTGCTCTAAGTATGGTAGACTCCTCACTACACTTTTTGCAAGGGCCTTCATGAACCCTTCTTTCACCTCTTCATCATGAGATGGAGGCACTCTCCCAGGCCTTGGTGCATACCATTTGGGATTAAGAGCATAGGCAGCCATATGAAGGGGGTGTTCATAGTGTCCCACCTCGGCGTCATAGTGGGCCTAATATGCTCCTCATAAAATCCTAAATTAGGGTCCCTGCTATGAATGGTTTGCTTCATTTGCCCAAGCATGTTGTCAAATGTCTCATAAATCTCTCCAAGGCTAGGAGAGTTTGTATCAACATATCTTATGACTTGCACAACATGTGAGACGATGGAGCAAATATATCTGCAAAGAACGAAAATAATTTAATAAATTTACAAGTTAGAAACAATAAAATCAGAAATTTAATGATGAAATCAACAACTTATTAATTTACTATTAATAATAAAATGAAAACCATAAATTTAATACTAAAATTAGCAATTTATTAGTTAATAATAAAATCAGAAATTTAATATTAAAATCAGAAATTTAATACTAAAATCAGCAAATAATTAAAAAACAACAATTTCTTACCTCACTGTGGACCACCAATCATCGTCAAGGAATTTTAGTTTAACACTTTTGCCTTCAGCTGTGCTTGCCTCTACCCATCTAGCCCACTCTGAATTAATCACCATTAATTGTAGAAGCTCTTGCACCTCAATCATCCTCTCCAACAAAATAAGGTAGCTAGCATATCTGGTATCCACGAGCTTGAGGAATTCCTTCTTCAAAAAAGACCTAAACAAAGCAAGTGATGTGTGATGATTGCAAATGGACATCTGAATGGCTCTAGCTCTTGACACCACTGCCTTCACCCAATCTATCTTCTCAACGTCTTCCAATGCTTTGTTCAACGCATGAACACATGGGGTCCAAAAATGTGCTTGTAAGCACCCTCCACCATCAAGCTGTTGCAAATAGGTTCCTAAGCGGTGTCGTCATTGATGTCAACATATCCTTGTTGCCATTGATGTCAACTGTATCCTATTTTATTACCTGGTTAGAAGACTAAAATGTTGAGGATATTGAGAAAATTAATGAAGATATAAGTACGCGGACCATATGGTTGTGTAGAGGATTGTTTGAAGTAGCTCCAGTTAAGATTTGAGAGGTCCGCATAAAGATTTGAAGAAGTTATGGCCATCTGAGTAGAACCGGGTTTTGCAGTTTTCAGAAGAGACAGAGTAAAGAAATTGGTCCGGATTGCTCTGCAAATAAAACACTATGATCTGCGGATCTAGAGGCATGTTTGGGAAGTCCGTGTGTATCCTCAACTCAAGTGGTTCGTGGTTTGGAGGTCCGCAAGCAATCTTTCTAATGTGACAGTCATGGCAAACAGTGTTCTTGAGGTACCGGATGAAGATGCAAGTGATTCTGATGATTTGGAGTAGTGCGGATGTTATTGTTGAATTCAATGTGCTTGTGGAAGTCTCTGGATCATGTGCCTGTTGTGTTGGAGGTCCGCACTAAAGATTGAGCTCATTGTTGAAGATTTCTTCCTTGGTGTTGCTATTCTTCCCAGTCTTGGCCTACCGATTGATTCAAGCGTGTTGCGGATGATCTAAGAGCAATTCTATGGAGCGTGGCGTGTTGATCAAGGAAGATTTGAGTCCCATTTATGTTTGGCCGACAACTTAGTGATTCGTATTAAGTTAGATGCTTGTAGTGCCGACCTTGATGTTTGTTCCAAGGTTGATGAAGTATATAAAGGCTTGTAGTTGAGTTGTGGAAAATCATCCTTGTGCAAAAATGATAAAATCCTAAGAAAGGTTCAGAGGTAGAGCAATAGAACAAGAGCAATAAAGGATGAAGAGATAGTGAAGGATTGTTTGGGGGCAAAGCAAAAGTTTTTGTGAGCTTTCAATGAGATTGAACTAGGAATGATGAAGATGCTATTTCTCAGTTAAATCTTTCTGTATTAAACATAAATTCCTGTAGGCAGTGAGCCTCTTTGAGCAATGAGCTCTGAGCAGTGTGCTTGAAGGCAAGTGCCTTCCCATTTCTTTCAAGTACTTTTAACAGGGTATGAATCTTGTGGGTTAACCCCCACCGTGGTTTTCCCTTAACCGGGTTTCCACGTTAAAATTTTTGTTGTCAAGTGTGTTCATTTTGTTTCTGCTCATGTGTTGTTGATTCATGCTTTAACGTTTACATCATTAATTTGTTTGTAAGTTGTGAAAGAAGATTAAAATCAAAAAAGATTAAAGTTGTGGGACAACTGATTCAACCCCCCCCCCTCTCAGTTGTCCGGCCTAATTCCAACACTAGCTAGCTAACTTGCATAGATGGGCCGAATCAGTCACTACTTGTACAACAGCAGAGGGCCCAACCTCTTCTATGACATCCTTCAAAATCTGAAATTGAAAGCTTGCATCATTTCTCTTCCCCAAATAATCAATAGCTCTAAGAAAATAAGAGTGTGCTGGATATGTGACAATAACATTGATGAGTGGCCGATGTCTAATATCGCTCCACCCATCCATAATGATAGAGTAGCCATCCCTTATCCAAACTTGTCTCAACTCCTCCATCACTATAATCACCTTGGAATACTCCTTATTAAGGAGAGAGGTGCACAACTTATGATCTCCAGGGGGAACATATGAAGGACCAACATTAAGTGCATCTTTGAACATTTGTTTAAAATATGGAGAGCATGCCACATGAAATGGTATGGCTTTAGCATAGAAAAATTTGGCAACAAAACTATCGGACACATCTCGTGATTGAACATTAAACATGCTTGCAACACTAGTGGACCTTTTCTTTCCACTTTGACTCTCAAGCTCAACATCTATAAATTTGGTAGGCAGTGACCCACTAGGCTGCAAAAACTCCATTGGCATTCTTATTTTTTTTGTTTCACTCTCCATGTGCAACCTAGTCACCTTAAACATGCTTTTACCCCTTGAGAAGGTATGCCCAAAAGATGGGAGTAAATTCTTGTATAGCTGCCCCTATAATCCTTGTTGCAAATATGACACAACCATACTCTACTCCCCCCTGATTTTTTTAAAGTGTCTATGGCTGTTGCAAATTGTAAAAGTGGTTTTTTAGGATTAAATGGGCCTTTTGCATATTTTTTCAAGGTGTCAGAAGGGCATTAAAATGGATTGTTTGAACTAGGTGTCCTTGAAACACTCCCACTTTCTGAAGTACCTCCAACATTACCTCTAATTCTACTACCATCTCTTTGTCCAACTTCAATTTCTTGACCCTCACTAACCTCATTGCTACTCATTGTTGTTTTTGATTGAAAATGTAAATGGCAGCTGCAAATGCAAACAAAGAACACAAACAAACAAAAAACCCTCCTAAGTATTGAATTTTTGACAAAAACAAAAAAAAAAGGCAAAAGAATTTGTAAAAATGAACAAAAAATAATGAACTTACCTCAAATGATGGAGACTTGGTCCTCTTTTGCCCTTTGGTCACGTCTCTTCCCTCCTTTCACTTGATTTCTCACAACTGTGGTCTTCTTTTCTTTTCCTCTTCACAATTTGTAAAATGACACAAATGAGCTTTTTTTTTGGATGTTATATTGTTTTTTTAGGTTTAGGTTTTATTTAAAGGGCCCCCCACATCCCTTTTTTTTATTACTTTCGTGTTTTTTTTTTAAGTTGAAAAGAAAAAAAGTTGGGCTGTAGGGGATGGTTAGATGTCCTTTGGGTGATCGGGTGACGTCCAAACATCTCCTGAATGTCTCAGGGATGGCTAGTCGTCCCTTGACGTTTCCGGAGTTTCCTAAAATGTCCCTGGGACGTTTTTGCAAAAAAAAGGGGGGGATGGCAGCAAGACGTTCTCGACCCGTCCCCGCGTCCCCGAAATGTCCTTTGTTGGGGGTGGCCCTGATTAGGCTAGGGATGCATCCCCGGGTTACATAGCTTAACCCACATACCTTTAGAGCGAGAAAATGTCCCACTGAAGGTTGGAAGTACCTACAAAATTTTGGAAAAAACGGAATGAGAAGACGAGAACAAAAAAACACAAAACAAAACTAGATCATTATATGAATCATAGAAGCAGAAATCGCCAAAAAATCGCGAATCGCCAAGTTTGGCGATTTTTACCCTTAAAAAATCATGATTTTTACCCAAAAATCCGGCGTCTAGGGTTTCATGCATTTCCTTTCGCTTGCTGTATTCATCTTTCTGCGTTATTCATCTTTCTGCATTTGGTTTCCCTGCTAATGGTGAGAACAACCGACGAGTTTAGAAATTTTCCGACGTGAATTTATTTATAGGCATGAGGCAATTTTTTCCCCACATGAGAACAACCAATGAGTTTAGAAAATTGTCCGGCGTGAATTTATTTACAAGCGTGAGGCAATTTTTTCCCTGCGTGAGAACAACCGATGAGTTTAGAAAATTGTCCGGCATGAATTTTTTTATGGCATGATACAATTTTTTCCCTGCGTGAGAACCCACGAGTTTAGAAAATTTTCCAGCGTGAATCTTTTTTTAGGGCGCAAGATAATTTTTTCTTCTAGGTGTTAAAAATTGCCTCGTTTAGCGTTTTCCGAAAGTTGAGACTCGATCATCGTGTTTTGCATTTTCTGATCTGTGCAATATTTCTGTAAGCAGAGAAAGTGAATTTTATTTTAATTATTTTGCATTCTAAAAAATCGTCGAAGTTTTAACTTTTTAAACTCCCTCTAAGGTAGGAGTCGATGGAGGGTGTCTTAAAATATTTCAGTTAGGGCATTTTACAAATAGGTCAACAAAAATCGCATGAAAAACATTCTCACGGGGTTTATTAAATATTTAATATGTTAGTAGTATTTATTATTTTATTTATAATATTTATGTGAATAAATTTATATATATTATATTATATATATTATATTATATATATGATATAAAATATTAATATTATATTATTAATAATTCTATATTATAATATTAAAATATAATATTAATATTTTAATATATAATATATTATTTGTATTTAATAATTTATTATCCTCTTATAATATTTATATCATTAATCTATATTTTTTAGATTAATATATTATAATAATATAATATTATATATCATATTATTAATATTTATTAAAATATAATAATATAGTATAAAAGCAAAATATATATATATATATATATATATATATATATATATATATATATATATATATAGTATAAATATTATTATATTTATATATTATATTATTAATAGTTATATATTATAATATTAAAATATAATATTTATTATTGTATTATAATATCTGTATCATTTAAAAATAATAGGGTTTCCTTTTTTTTAAAAAATTTTCTACGTTTTTCCTAGATCCAATTTTTTCACGATTTTTTCCCGATTTTTTGAAAAAATCTTATACTTTTGGTTTGCCGATTTTATCTCCAAACGATTTTTGCTTCTTTGATATGAATAGTTTGGTTTAATTTGTTTTTTAATAGTTATTTTAAGTTATCTTTGATTTTGTTTTTTAGGAGGGATGAATCCGCATGGTAGACAGGTTGGGGGATGTAGTGAGGACATTCCAAGTCATCCCCTTAAAGAGGGGACAACTTTGGGACATCTCCACCATTTTCCCCAGTCCGCATTGTCTATGGGACGGGTCCCTTTGGAAAATAGGAATTTAGTTATTAATTGATTTACTTATTAGATTGCTTTTTTTGAAATTGTGTAGAGTTTTCTGTTATCAATGTTTTAGATCACACTCAGTGATCCATCATGAGTGTGATCCATCATTGAGACGAGGATAGCAAATTCATGTCTTTAATTACTTATTAGATATCAACACTATACCACTAAGTTGCCCAATCGGAATTGGGTATGGGTATGCTGGTATGACAACTTTTTTCTCTTCTCAGGGCTAGATACATCCATACAAAAAACATATAAAAATAATAAATATATACATATTTGTAGCTTAAAAACAGGAATTAAGTTTAGAATACCACATATCATGCATATGCTAAAAAAAACTATCATAAATATTACAAATTTGAAATATATACTAATTCGATATCAATTTGTCAAACTAGAATCTCATGATAGATATTCATTTTTCAATATTAATTCTCGCTGCCAGCCACCAACAATATTTGTAGTAGTTGTAAACCAAATTGACATAAAGACACATATTGCATGTACTTGTCATTTTTAGATTCAACGATCTAAGCCTAATATTATTCTAAATCATTTTAGTAGAGACCATTTCAAGGGAGAAGAAAACATAATAAAAGTAAAAGTTTATACATTCTACGTGGAATCACCTGTGACAGAATTCATTTTGGTGACCACCAGCTTTGGGATAATGACGCCATCAATCCAACCTAACCTTCTTCAACAGTATTTAGCCTACCTATAATTGTTAGAGTTCAAAGGAATACTAATCTTTGATATACATAAAATATGCATCTATTTTAATGCTTTAATCGAGATTTTTAATCCATATCAAATAAATTTTGTGTAATGTCCCCAAATTATAAATTTTGTATCTTTCTGATTTTTCTGTATTTTTTTGAATATTTGAAACAACATGCCAAACTGAAACAGCCAACTCGAAATTAATTGCCAGCTGACTACTAACAGTAAATGACTGAAAATACTGTATCAAATCCTCCCATTCAATGGGCAGCCAAAATGAAACCCTTAATCAATGGAAATAAGTCAAATTTGAGAATAAGAATAAATTTATGCTGTTGGAAATATCACCATATAAACCCAAATCTGATATTTTATTTTATTGCAACAATAAAATGCTGATTTTCAGAGATGTAACACAATATTTAGAAATCACAATGATGACAATCCATCCAAATAATGCCAAATGATGTATAGCTAACCATATGATTGGAAATATGCCAAATTGGGGATGAATTTGCTGTTGTACAGTTTGTAGCTGGCTGCAGTAGCAATGAATTTGCCTCCCTGTACCTTTGTATGAACTGTAGAATGATGTCAAACCTTCTAATGTAGTGTGACACCTCCCCAATGAGGTTGCTACAGCAGCAAAGGCTATAAATGATGGCGGTCAGCTGGAAGAATGTAGTGATCAGTGATGTACCAGGGCTGGAATGATGCAAATCAACGGTTGATATGACTTTCACAAGGTTGGATATGATAGATTTTGCTCTCCCAGAGGTGGTGTTCAAGCTGTATGACTGATAATTCGACTTGTGATGTTGATACAACAACAAATTCTCTGTGGCTAGGGCTGGAATCTTGCAAATAATTGTCAAATCTGATCCAAACCCTCCAAAGATTGATAGAGCAGCAGCTAGGGTTTGCCAAAATGGTGTAACCTCTTCAAAGCCAACGAATGATGATGCAAATCTGCTCATAAAAATTCTGAAATTGTTGTAGGAACCTCCCAAAATGATGTGGCAACATTGTAGTGGCACTGTAGCAGCAACGTATAACCCTCCAAAGGATGAAATCTTCAACAAATCACTATAGTGACACTGTAGCAAGCTAAAAAAGTCTTCAAATTTTCAACTAATTAGTACAATTGTGATCCCTGGATGGAATCACCCAAAATGGGAAACAAGGGTTTTCGTCTTTGATCCCAAATGTGGAATCCAAAAGGGTTTTTTGTCCTCTCAAACCCCAAACAAACAAGGGTTTTCGTCCTTGGATGCCCTAGATTGAACAAACTACTCAAATCTGAAAATTGGATACAAAAAGGATAACTTGAATGATGATCAAATGAAGATAGGTGCCTCCTTGATATACCTTTTTGAATTGGGCCCTTGGGTCCTAAATTTCCCTCCAAGTATTTAAAAATGTATATTTTAAAAATTTTTATTTTATTTTATTTATTATTTAAAGTATTTAAAAATACTTTAATTTTAGTACTAGTGTTTAAAAACACCTTTTTATTTTAATTATAATGATATTAAGTTGCCTTTAGAATTAGAATTTATTGGGCCCAACTTAAATAATATTATTAATTATTTTAATTTGAAAACGGGGACATGACATTTTGTCCATTCATACGTTTCATATGAATATATGCAAAACATCCGATTTGAGGACTCTACGTGGGGATTTTAAGGAGGGGAATACACACGATAATGGGCAATATGCCACAGAACTTAAAATAGGTTTTGACACAACGCCACTCTGTTTATGGCAGCTGAAATGTTTGGTAGCAGGGTGCCAGATTTGTTGTTCTTTTCATCATAGTAATAGATCCTTTCAAACAGCTTTGTTACTTAGATATGCAGAAGAGATTATAGGCATTTGTGAAGAAGCCCATGCCTGCGATAACAATGGGGGTGAAGTGGTACAACTGCATCTTCGCAATGTCCAAGTTGTCGAGTACCTAGAGGTGGTTCTACGCCATTTTTTCAGACCCTTCTGTGACAAGCACAATCAGAACTATAGATGATGCTGATTACTAATGAGTTGCTTCTTGTTGGAATTGCCCTAGAAGCACCTCAACCAAGCTGGAATCGCCTGGGTATGTTCGTGGAATTCACTCACAAAAAAGTGCCCTGGACGATTCTGTAGGTGTTTCATACCCGAATCTGATTTGGAAACAAATTATACCTGGGTATGCTTGGTTTTTCTGCCGATTTGTTAACATAGCTAGAACAGATCAAGTGTTTAGCCATCCTCAAAGCATTGAGATGGAGTGCGTTCAATGTAGTTAATGATATATGTTTTGATTGCAATGGTGCAAAAGCATGTTAAGGTTGGTACTTCAGATTCAAGTTAGTAGCTGGGATTCAAACTCTCCCTCTTTTCACCTTTGCATTTTCTTTCAAGTGTTCACTGTAAAGAGAGTTACACTTGACCTTCTTCCTGACAATTTAAATTTGTTCCTTTTACCACAGTATTGAAAAAGCAACATAAGATAAGAATTTCATGATTATATAATTTTTTGTAGGCACAGGTAAAACTCTATAGATATTGAGCATGATAAAGGAGTTAATTCTAGTCATAAAAGAGACAAATGAATGCTATAAATCCTTGATCCCTAACTTTTCCAAACTAGATAATACATGGTAAATAATAATATATGAATATATTAACGATTATGAATAATGTATATTGATGTATGATATTTATATGTATAATAATGCTATTTAACCTAGGTTCCATTGAGTTCTCTTTTGCGTGGGATGGGGAAATGCATGAATGCAAATAGGTGATGAATAACTTATAAATGTTATTGTAAAAATACCTCCGCAGTTTTCGAAGTTGTAATAATTTTGCTCCATGCCCATAAAATCTTTGTACCTAGTCAAATGCTCAGTTACCACAACCTTTTTGTGTTCTGCCTTTGAAATTTAATATTCAATCAATCTCATTTATGGTTAAGTAAGTGTAAGAGTTGTGTTAAGCTTGGATGTTCCATAGCTTTTCAGATCGTCAACCTTTTACAATATGTTCTATGGCATACTCCATATCTCATTTTGGATCCCCTTTCCAAATGAATGGCCAGTGTATGTCACAGTAGATTGAAAAGAATCCCACATGTCCTGCACTGTGAATCCATTATTCTAGAACTTGTATTTATTTTTGCTAGATACACAGGGATTCTATTGAATTGGGCCACCAATCCAAAACACCAAAAATAGTTACATTAATTCTAGAATTACAACTTCTTCTACACACTTCTTCAAATTTTTTTGTAGTCAGCCTGGCACAAACAGTCATTAAGAACTAGATATCATACTCAGAAAAGTTTCAAGCTTCAAAGTATATCCCTGATGGTTGAAGATGAGTTAAGGCTCATATATGGTTTGAAACGAATGTCAAACCTCTTCTGATGAGAAATTATACTACATCTCATACTAGAGATGAAGAAATGAATTCTAGAAATCGTTTGAGCAGAATTAGTTATCAAGTGGGGTTTCAGAACCAGATTTTTTCACAAGCTCTTTCAGCCTTTTTGGATCTCTACCTCTGCCTATGTTGTAAGTCTTCAATATAAGTATCAACATATCATTTTATGCCAGCATTTCAATCTTGAATGCCTTAATAGTTTTGTTTAAGTAGGTAATGTCAGTCGTACCAGCTAAAACTTTTGAGGCCAGGGGTTTGCCCATAGTGTAAAGTTGTAAACATTTCTCCAGCCTTAGCCACATCTGAATTTGGCATAATGTTATCAACGGTTGTCTGATGTATCATTCTTATATATTGCATCAAACTGTAGATCCATTTAAACAGACTCCATGACCCACTTGTCAACATATGGCGTACTGAATTGCTTCTCTACCCTTCACTGAATTCATGTCTACACTTTGTTGGAAGTCCCACCCCTGGTTGTACTTAACACTCAATCCATGGGGATGCTCCTTACTACAGTTGCTTTGTCAGAGCTTGGTTTCAATGATGCTTTCCACCACTTTTCAATTGGATGGTGGTTCCATTTTCCTTTTGCTTTGCCTTTGGCCAGCTTAGAGGCTAATGCAGACGACCTATACTCTTCCTAGGGATCAACTTGAAGGGTCTACTATTAGGGTCAAACTTCCCCATCAAATCCGTAATCAGCCTTGTCTTGTCTATAAATTTGAAAAAAATGATATTTTGAATGGAAAAAGTAATATGAAAGTTTAATTTGGATTCTTTCCAAGATTTTGTGTTGGAAAGAACCAAGTTGTTGTGGAAGATTTTTCGTTTTTTGTAAAATTAAATCAAAACAATTTGAAATAATTTTTTCTTCTTTCCAAAGTACCTCTGTGTTGACCAGCATCCAGGATTTCACTTCAGTTGGAGAAGGTTCGTTTTTCTTAAAATCAAGAGAAATTTGTGAGAAATTCTCATATGCTAATTTTTAAAGATTCTTCACAGATAATTGCTGATTTTGACATGACACTTACAAGATGCTGGGTTGACGGAAAGCGTGGACAGAGTTAAGTGTTTAATCCTGTTTATCCATAATGAAGTTCTTGATTTAACAATCTGTGTATAACATGTGTGGCACTAATTCTACTTCGAATTGTCACTAGGCAGCCATGCCCTTTTGAAGCAAGGCAATACTGAATATGACCTCAAGCGGCAACAGTTATTTGATTATTACCGCCCGTTAGAGGTCTGTCCTACAATTACCATTGATGAGAAGACAAAGCTTATGGAGGAGTGGTAAGATACGTTTAATGCTATAGCTAGTTCCATATATATTCATGACTTCTGACCACATGGATTCACTTTTGTACTTGCCTTTGATCTCACATTTAGGATTTTATGGTAAGTTAGCTTGCAAAATGAATTATATCTATGGTTTATTACCATAATTACGGTTGTTTTAATTATATTTTCACCATGATTCCACCTTGCTGATGTGAACTGATGCTGCCTCATTTGCATTCAATAGCAATGTTGAAAAAATATATAGATATGGTTCATTTTTCTAGACAAGACCAATACTACGTTATTCTATTTAGTGAAGCAAGACAATACTGGAGGTTCAAGTTGATGTCATTGTGACCACATGACTTGGGCATGATGTGAGCAACTTGATGACAGTATCTGTCTTAGAAACTGCTGATATTGGCGATTTGACTTGTGACGTCAGCAATCCATATCCTTGACTGAATTCTGATTTCTTTTATATCAATTAATGTAGTATTGGCTGTTGTGATAGATGGTGTTCGAATAATGTTGTTTCACAAGTGTTGTTTGAATTCTGTTAATTGTAAAATGTGTTTTTCAAAAGTTATTGGCTGTAATAATGTTCTTGGAGTGCAATAAATATTATGAATGGCTTTCATACTATTCTTTGCTTTTTGTTCTAATTTTAGTATAAAAGCCTTTGGGCTAAATAAAATCTTTGAGTCACCAAATACAGCATTTTGGTCAAACAAAAGAGTCTTTGGCCACCAATAAAAAGCTCTTGGGGATAAATATCAAACCTTTTTGAAAAAATAAAAGAATCTTAAATGTTTGTTGCTATGGAGAAATCAAAGAGACACGTTGGTTAGAGAAATGAACTAGTGAGCTACAATGGCAAAGAATGTCAAGGCATGCCCATTTATGGATGTGGTTTGATGATGATCAATAACAGAAATTTTCAGATTTTCAATTAACACACTGAGATTCATAGAATGTTAAGGTTCTGCTGCCCAAATTTTCAGCCTAATTCCTTGAATGCATTGTTTGTAGCCTAGCCTTTGGGGATAACTATCATGCCTTAGTGGAAAAATAAAAGAACCTTAATTGAATCTTGAACCTTAATGGAAGTCAAAGAGACAAACTGGTTAGAGAAATAATCTAGTGTGATACAATGGCGAAGGATGCCAAGGTGTGCCTGCCTATTTATGGATGATGTTTGACGATGATCAATAACAGAAATTTTCAGATATTCAAGTAACTCATTGAGATTCATAGAATGTTAAGGTTCAAGGTGTGCCCATATATGGATGATGTTTTACGATGATCAATAACAATGACTTTCAGATTTTCAAGTCACTCATTGAGATTCATAGAATCTTAAGGTTCCGTCTCTCAAATTTTGAGTGTAATTCCTTGAATGTATTGTTTGTAGCCTTGTAGTTGTGATGGTTATCAAATTCGCCATGGTGTGGTTAAATCTGAAAACAGTGTACTTCACAATGGGATTCATCTCAATGGCCTTATCCAACCCCTAGAAGAGACCAACAAATCTCTTGCCAATCCAAGTCCCACTCCAAGTAACAAAGAAGGTCATTATTTATGATAGAGTATGTGCTGATTGAAATCAATCGCACTAGAAGACTTGAGGGTGTTGAAGTAATTGAATGTCTCTCTTCAAAGTTGAAATTTTAATTACCAAGATAAAATTATTAGTTACAATGACAAGGTAGGTTTATATTGTGCAAAAGGGAATAGAAGCAGCGAACCTCCTATATCCATCCTCCACCACAAAACATATTATAGCTTCACATTGCACATTTATTATTTCTCCACCCAAATAAGAGGTTGTTAGATTAGGAATAAAAGAGGATAAATCCTCTCTAAGCCTCACCTTGGACATCATTATCTTTAGCTATGAGGCTTTGAAGTTCTTAAATTTAATCCACTACTCAACTCCACATTTGCATTGCAAAGTTTGCAAGAAAATCCACAACCTTATTGCTTTCTTTAAGGGATGTGAACATTATAAAGTACAGGAAAGTGCTTATTACCATTTTCATAACTTTCACTATGGTAACCAACTAACAAGTTTTGGAAGCTTGATAGAAACCTTGTCAAAGGAGGCCAGAATCTAAGAATCGATTAACAGTAATTTTCATTTCTATGCCATATTCCTTTTTGATTACTTGGACTGGTGCAGTAAAAGGCGGTGTCAGGTGTATATACACCATTTGTAGTAATTCTTGAACTTGATGTTTACCTTTTTGTATCTACTATTTTGGAATGGCTAAGATCATTACCATCTCTAGAAGAAAAATAAATGATTTCATCTATAGACTACCTTGCTGCCATCCTGTCTAGCCCGCTCATGTGCATGCAATCTTCTATTGAAAAAATGCACAACTAGAAAAAGACAACTCAAACACAAACTGGAGAAACTAAAATAACACAGTTTGCAAAGACATGGAAACCAATTTGATGAAGTACAAGAAAATTAAGGGAAAGACAATTCAAAAGATTCAACCCCACTGATTCTTCTTACTTACAGAAAATATTAATCAATTATAATCTGACCTACTTATTATTTCTTGACCTTTTATTTGCATTTTGGGCATCTAATTACCTCATTATTGCAGGAGACATGTAGCCCATGGCATAAGAGCTTACTCTGCCAGTGTTTGTGGGTTGACTGTTGATTTTTAAATCCAGAAAAAGACTGCTGTGAATGGATTATATTTCATATTTCAGACAATGAAGGAAACATTGTTCTTTAGATTTCTGTTAAGCATGATGTGATGATGATACTAAGAATGAATGTTTTCCTTGCAAAGAGCAGGTGGGAAAAAACTCATGCACTCCTTGTTGAGGGCGGTCTGAATTATGCAGCTATAAGGAACTCAATTGCAAATTCGACAATTGATTTTCGGGATGGTGTGGTCCAGTTGTTTGAGATTCTCGAGGTGGAGATTTCGTCCCTTGGTTAGCATGTTCTCTTTTTCAGTTTTTGGCAGATGATGAATTTGAAGGTTGACAATTGTATTTTTGGAGTGGTTGATCAATTCTGGCTTTGTCTTTTGCAGAAAATTGGGGTGCCTGTTCTGATATTTTCAGCAGGCCTTGCAGACATTATTGAAGAGGTAGTCTGATATATATGCTTAACTTTTTTTTGCTTTTAGACTATAAATATACGGTTGAAATGATTGAGAAAGCAATTCTTGCATAAGAGATCTTTTTCTATTCTTTGCTGTTTGTGGATATTAGTTTTGTTGGATTTTGGGAAAGTGTTATCACAAACATCTGACTTGCCGCAAAACCTACTTTTGCCAGGTTATGCGGCAGAAACTCCACAGAAATTTCAAGAATGTCAAGGTGGTTTCTAATCGCATGGTTTTTGATATCCATGGCAATCTTATTGGGTTTAAAGGTACACTTCATGTTAGGTGTTAGTGTCCTATTTATTCATAGTTTCAAGCTATACATCTGCAAAGAATAAGTTTGCTAATAGCAGAAAACTGCAAGGATTAACATAGAAATCTGGGAAAGCAAAATGGGTCTATGTTTTTGCATTTTGTTATCCTTCCTCAGCCATGTAAGGTTGCTTATCTATTTTTCTTCCCTAGTCAATTTCCCTGACTTTTTGGTATTTTGTTTTTATCTTTTCTATTTTGCACTAGATTACTATAATAAGAATGGATGAATGGATGCAAGTTTAATATTTACTGTTATGGTGAATTGAGTGTTTTGTTTGATTGTTATAATATACTTTGTATGCTGGACATTTGTTGTCCAGCATATTCAAATTTTCATATTACATATTGGTGTAATGATGGGTTGTTTAACAGGCAAGACGATCCATGTATTGAACAAGAATGAACATGCTCTTGAAATGGCTGCCTCAGTCCGTGAGAAATTGGACAACAATAATGGGCTTGAAAGTGATGCCAACGGTGCTTCTGTTGTTAAGGATAGAACAAATGTCTTGCTACTAGGGGACCATATTGGAGATCTTGGCATGTCTGATGGTTTGGACTATGAGAATCGTATCTCAGTTGCATTCTTGTATGTTCTATATTGATTGTGCAGATAGTTTTGTTGTGCTTCTTTTAATCTTTTGATTGTTTTTAAGCTCTACTTTTTTGTCAAGTCTACATAAAATCAGTTTTTTAATTTTTTTTAAACAGAAACGAGAATGTTGAGAAATCAATGGAAATTTATAAGCAGGCGTTTGATATTGTCTTACCGGTAGGTTCTTATGTTGTACATTTTACGACAGTTGTACTTCATTTCTCATGTGGCCTTGTTTCCTTTCCTTCTGAGCATTTAACATGTTTTTGATTTTTTGGCTATAGAATGATGCACCCATGTGGGAAGTTGTGAACCTAGTTAAAGAACTGTCTTCGTAAGTCTGTTGGAGATTCAAATGTGGTCAGGATACAAAACTACGATTAACATCTTACTTATAAAAGCTCAGGTGAATTATTTCAAAAGACTAGACGTCAATAGCTGGAATACTTGACTCTGTCTGAAATCCATCACATACTCAGTTTCAGTTGTAAGGTCAACATTCTAATTTTCTGAGTCAATTTAGCTTTCTGCCATCTGTTTTGACTTGGTTTCTTGTAATTGCAGATTGATAATCTTGCATGTTGATGACTTGCTTGGACCATTGGTCGAACTAAAAGCAACACTCCTGGACTTATTTCAAATTCCTTGGGAAGGTTAATTTTGTATTGGGAAATACCTTGCAAATCTTTATATCCTTGTTCTTCACCTGGTACATACATTTGTTGTTAAACATGAATACAAATGTAATACAAGAATAATTTATTGTTTGCATCTGAAAATAGCTTGCAAATTTTTCTTTTGTTGCAACTGTGTTCTGAGTTTTTTTGATAATTTAGCTTTTGCTTTTGTCATTATTGTTTTTATACACGAGCAGTGATGAAGCATTGAAATTCCAGAAGTTGTTTGAAGGGATGGTTCTTGCATATTATGGTATTGAAAGATTAAAAATAAGAGAAATTAATATTAAAAGCAAGTAAGAAATCAATATACTATACATTGTTGGTTGATGATTGATATTTAAAATGCTCATTTGTTCCAGCAATAATGCTCTTATGGTATTAAAAGATTAATATTGAAGTTGGAACGGGAATTCACAGATCTCTCTCTTACTCTCTAATTAATCAATTTATCCTAACACTATCAGTTTAAAATAAGGGGACTTTTTATTAGTTGAAATTCATGATTGTGTAACATATGTACAGGGATGCATGGAATCTAAAAGAGTCCCATGACAAGATAGAACAAATCGATTGGAAGTCTAATAAGTTTAGTAGATAACATGCTTGAAAATATTTATTATAATCACTGTAGTATTCACCCATCGTGGATCTAAGATGTTTACAGAGACTTTACAAAGTAGTAGATGATTTCATTTTTTCAGAATTTCTATGAATCCTGTCAACAAATAATGTTATGGCTCGAATTAGGGCTTCACTTCGAGGAGAAGCTATTATTGCAAATTCAAACTGCTCAAAGAAAGCCGGAGGTCAGCAGCACAGCAGAGAATCTGAAGTAGTTTTACATTTTTTCAGTGAACATATTGTAACAATAATGTACATAATCTTAGGTGTAGTAGGATAATATTTTACATTTTATATTTTCTGGCTGCACTAAATGTTGAATAGTCATCTAGAAGATGAAATGAACAGTCATTTTCCTATTGTTAAATATGTACATTTTGAATGAATGAAAATAAGCTTTCATTGGATATCGTTTTGGTTGTCCGTTCATTTAATTTGTCAATATTTTCTTGCATTACATTTCCAGGCCTGACATTGGTATTGGAGCAGGTTATTTATCTTCCATCCATTTGTTTAGTGTTTCCAATTAATGTATTGTCCTTTCCTGCACGCTCATTTGAATTCAAGCATATGCATGATCGAGGGATCAAATCAAAGGCAAGGTTGACGGTTTAAATACACTCTTGTTTGCAATACAATCTGGCAATCGTGTCCAATCACAAACTGTGTCCATTATTCTGTGAAGTATTGGACACTTGCCCCATCTCCTCAAAAAGTGCAACTTCCTGCTTATGCCATCTACTAGTATATACAATTATGAGATCATAGTTCTTATCCTTGAACCTATCAACTCCTCCTTCAAATATCTTCACGGGATTTGACTTCGAATAGCTGCCATAAAAGTGAATCTTGGCCTTAGTTGCATTTTGTTTCAGCTGGTCAAAGGCACTTGCTCGGAAAGTGTCTGCACAAACTAAAGCTGGTTTTCACCCCTTCTTTTGGTAATGACAAGCATATTTTGTACAAGTAGTTTTTCCAGAACCTTGTAAACCAACAAACATGATGACATTTGGCTTTCCCTTATGCTGACAATTCGACTCCGGAAAGTTGAATTCATAGCTTCTCCTAGTGCGTGCTTTAAAAACTTCTTGTGCCAAAGTGTCTATAACCCACCCGGAGAGCAGCAGTCACGACTGTTTTAATCTATTATCCATGTAATCACTGACCTGTGTCAAATTTGAAAGTCGAAGGGATAAAGATTCGCGTAAAAATTTGGTCATTTTTTACATCCATGTAATCACCAGCCGGTGTATCAGAATCCTTGACTTCTACTTGAGGGCACAAATCATAATCCTCCAAACCTCTGCTCACAAGGCCATGCAATTCCCACATGTGGCAGTTTTGTAACTTGAAGTAACAGAAAATATTTGTTGTAAGCCTTAACCAGCCTCCTTGCGGTGGTTGCTTCAAATTCTACTGGCTTTAAGCCGACAACTCCAATGGGATGTTTTAAAACCACGGTCAGTTACTTTTAAAATTGGGGACATTTTATATTATAATCATATGGTAGAGTGTTTTTCAAATTTGGGGGCAATTTTTATTATACTCATGGAGGGTGTTTTAAAAAATAGAGGAAAAATTCATTTGAGAGGTCTTTTTATCATTTTTCTACTTTGGGGGGCAATGCATATCTCAAGCAACAAGTTGTCCTTTCATTTTTTTTTTTGGTAAAACCCAAACAATTGCAGTGTTCGGTTATGAGGTATCTTTGGTCCATGTTTACGGGTTAAGTTGTTGCGCTTGAATTATTATACCTAATGTCTAATATGGCTGCAACAACAACGTTTGTGGCTTCGTCCCTATAAATTGCCAAAGAGAAATAATGACACATTTATTTTCATTTCCCTTCATTACACATTTGTTGTTATTGTAGGGTGTAAATCTTGATTGAAAGAGGTTATTGATAGGACAAATATTTTTCACATATTGCTTGTGTGCCACATATCTTTTTGCTCTCACGTGTTTTAACGTTTCTTTCACATATCAACGAGTATATAGAAAGGACTAGTTTCTTCCACATATTGACGAGTAAATTGGAAAGGCGAGCATATTGAGACGTTTGGTATATTGGTTTGACAATATATAGAAAATGAAACCTATTGGAGTGATAATGAACTAATTCGTTTTCACTTGATAGCAAAAGTCATAAGGTGTTGTGAATTGTGTATTCTCAAAGCATTATTGGTGGAATCTAACTTGGAAGTGTAATCTTTGTAGTAATGTCCACATTATACATAAGTGGCATGTTATCTCTGCAAATTAATGTCAACAACATACAAGAAGCAAATATAATATTAGAATGTTGCTGTCAATACACACCCCTGTTCATGCAGTTTTGCATCCAATACAAGATGTGGTGGAAAGAAATCAAAAGTTACAAAATCAACTACAAGAGTAGACCCTTGATGCGTCACTAGAGAAGAAAGATGTTGTCAACAATGATGTTCTTTCTTCAAGTATTTCAACTCAAAAGGTGGTTAAAGACAAAAAGTCCTTGAAGAAGAATGTCAAGCCCCCTCACATGTCACAAAAAGTGTTGCAAAGAAAATAAAGCTCACATTCCTTCTTCAAGCAATGTTGAGCCTCCTCATGTGCCACATAAAAACATTGTTGATTCTAAGTCAAAAAATGTGTTGTCAAAAGCCATCAAGGATACAATACTTGTTAGTCCTATTGTTGAATTTCCACTTGTACATGTTTGGGAGACAATAAAACCCAACAAACATTGTCTTGGTCTAGGATATACAAGTGTTGTGAATTTTCATGTACCATAATATTTCAAACCTATCAAATTTGTGTCTGAAGGTATTCAGAACAATAGTCAAGTTGAGTCTTCACCTGTTGGTTAGCTACATGGAATTGACAAGTTGTCAAGTCAATCAAAATCAACTTGCACTAGAACGCATCAAGTCCAAACTTGTCATTGTGGATGTCGAGGGTATACCTCTCGCAATTGTTTTTATCTACATCCTTGTCTATCATGTGGTCAACACACATTTTGAAAAACGTTATGTCAAATCCACCTACAAAATCAATGAGGCGTATGCATTTTGGATGGATAGATCATTCCATATGGCAAATAGAGACTCACCTTTTGTCAAAATCAGGAGGGTCTAATCCACCATTTTAGATAGCTCATTTATGTTTGATTCAGATGCTACTATCGATCCAATTGATAATAAACTTAAGATCACATATATTGTTGAGCAATGGTATGAAATTCTATTGAGCTTGTCTACACTTGATGCGAAAGCTATTGAAAGTCTAATTGATGATGAGCTAAGCATTGTAGATGTAGATAGTAGTACTTGTACTATTGAGCGACAACCTATTAAAATAATTGTAGAGTTACACTAAATTCCCACAGAGGATAATGATGCTCCTAGTCTCTATGGTGTTGACAAAAGCAGTGATTTTTTGTTCTTGTGATTTCTCATTGGGATATTGATAATGAGCACATTGAGACCACCACATATGCAACTCTACAAATTATTTGAGACCATGGATACTTCCTCTTGTTGATCATGCTTTTGCACTTGAGTAAGTTGAAAAATCGAAAGGGTGGCTTAAGGAGACTTGTGATGAAAATTCGAGAAGGCGTCATTGAGTTGTGCATTTCTAAACACAGGTTCATGCATGTTGTTCTCTTTCCAGGGGGCCTTTGCAACAACTCTTCACTTTCATCTTACAAGGGGAACAACAAAATTTAGATTTTGAGTCTCTTCAAGCATGGTACTTGGAGAAACATCAAGATTTAGATTTTGAGCTCTTCGAGCATGGCACTTGAAGATTGCTTGCATTGTCCATTAAGGGTTTGTCATTGCAACATATTGCAAATTACAACATATTGCTACTCAACAAGTAATGTTTAGCTTTACACCTAAGATTGCACACTTCATTTTAATTTTTGATGACTATGCCATGGAGCAAGATCATCATATGCCTTGATTTTCGACATAGTTTTTCTTGTCACGAGCAATTTTTTTGTGTAGACATGTGTTCATTTGATAGCATCATGGATAGCAAGTGGTTCATATTTTCAGCTTGACAAAAAGTCAGGTCATTTAGTGCATGCTTCAACACACTTTTGGGTTACTCATGGGCACAATTAGTTTGGGTTATCTAGTTTTCAGGTCACATGGTGTAGCGGGCACACTTTTGGACTACTCATGGGCGCAATAAGCCTAGGTTCTCCAATTTTTACTCATAGAAGTGACAGAGATAGAAGTTGGACAACCTTCTTCTGCAAAATTCATCACTCATAAGTAATGCTGAGTTTTCAATCAACACAAAAAATGGTGGTGAACTCACAAATTTCATCAATCAGAAGTAATGTTGAGTTTTCAATCATCACAACAAATGGTGGTGAAAATTTTCACAACAAACAGGTGTGATATTATCTCAAAATGGGATATAACATTGTGGAAAGTTGACTCAACTTGAGAAAACAAACTCATGTCTAAATACCAAGTTTATGTCTTGCTTCTTGAAAAACTACAGAAGAGAATCACTCAGAAAAAACCTTTTGTAGAACACTGGAGCTTCGTATTAAGAAAAAGAGGCGCCATAACCAAGTTGTCTAATGCACAATACAAATAGTGGTTTTACCACTACCTCTACAGATTAAGGGGGGATGTAACAATAATGTACATAATCCTAGGTGTGGTAGGATAAAATTTTATATTTTATATTTCCTAGCTACATTAGAAGAGTCATCCAGAAGATGAACTAAATGGTGATTATCCTATTGTTAAATATGTACATTTTGAATGAATGAAAATAAACTTTCATTGAATATTGTTTTGGTTCTCGGTCCCGTTCATTTCATCTGTCAATATTTTCTTGCATTGCATTCCGAGCCTTACACATATTAGTAAATAATTTCTCCTATTGGTTTTGATGAGCATATGATTGATCTGCATTTATTTTGTTGAGTTTATATTAACTTGGCTTAGTGTCATTCTAGATGGAATAAATAATAATTTATTTTCATAGATTAAGGATTTAGAGGACAAAAAGGAGGATTCTCTTGTTTGGTTGATTACTCAATGCTTATGTTAGATAGAGAGATTTAGAGGACAACAATGACGATTTTATTTTTTGATTGTGACCATCTTAGCTTGGGAACTTAGAGGTCATGACAGGGGATTTTGTCCTTTTGATTGAGAGATGATGCCATCCCATTCTGTAGTGGGGGAGGATTCAAAAGAAAGAGAAGGATTTTGCTCTTTGATCAAGAACTCATGCCACACCTTGCCTACTACAGAGGACTTAAGGATACAAAGAAGGATATGCCCTTTTGATTGAGATCTTGTTTGATATGGATAACTTGGACATTAGTAGATTGATCACGAGACAATCCTTTTTTGATAGCTATTTTGGTTGTTTGGGACTAGGAGTTTAAGTTTGATTCTTTAAGTATAAGATTGACTCTTGACCATAATTTATCTATTTTTGAACATGTTGAAATAAATGCAATGGTGAAATTTGCATACCCCTTCCAATTCCCATTTAGTTTTGGGCCCATTTTGATGGAACATCTTAATACAATTACATATCGACAAGTGTCACCCTCTTGTGCTAAGTTTGGATCATACCCGATCCCTATTCATCTCTATTTCCTCTCATGTATACACATTCCCATGTTTTATCACTTGCTATTTATTGCACCGACATTTGCATCCATCTATATACATTTGCTCTATGCCTCAACATTAGCATTTTACCCAAGGGTCCATTTTGTGCCACTTGGGATTGAATCTAAAATTTGAGATTTAAAATTCCAATTCTAAAACTCCCACTCTTTCCTACTAGTCATTATGAACTAACTTGACACATATTTGAATTGTTGCTATGTTTTGGTATTTAAAGACATTGAAGGTGCCATTAATACACATCTAGAGGTAGGACTAAAATGAGGTATCACTATAGCACATTTCATTTTCCAAGGGACAAAAGAATCATAATCATTAGAATCATATTAGTCTTTGAATATTTGGTTAGAGTCATAAAGGCAGTCCATCTAGGGGATTGACTTAGGAGAACTTAACCGTAGCAATTTGATAATCTCCCTATAGGTGTTTGTCAACACCACCTCAACAAATTCAGAGGCAAGGAAGGCAAAAGTGAATAGATCTTTGCACATATTCTATTGGTTCATTCATGCACATTAGATCAAGCTCACAACACTCAAGTTTGAACTCAAGGGACTTGGATTTGAACCACAATGAATTTTGAGATTGCACAAATTCCAAGATATCCTCTAGTATGAGAGCATCAATTTTTGTACCTTTAGTGAATGATTCCAGCTTGACATTCATTATTGTTTCCAAAGGCAACTGTATCTATCCTCTTTTTTTTTTTTAGCATTTATTATTATTTATCAACCTAGCTCTAAAATTAATTTAGGTTAATAGTACTTAATTGTTTGCATTTATTTATTAGCCTAAATTATTTCTATAAAAAAATATTTTATTCCTTTACATTTTTGGTGAACCCTATTTATTTTTACATGCAACCTAGGTTTTACTTTTCTTGGCCAATTAGGGTTTTCACATCTAATTTATTTTTTAATTCTTTATCCTCTATCTTGATTTGATTAGGGTTTACTTCCTCTACCCTATTCATGATTCTTTGTTTTATTTTCCTTAAGGGTTTGGCATTCATTTTCTTATTTTACTTGTATCCACCCTACCCATCTTTAATTTGATTTTTAGGGTTTCATTTTTGAATTTGATTTTTGCATGATTTGACCCTTTTCACATTTCCTAGAGTATAGATTGATCTTTCATTGTATATAATTAGTATGCTTTGGTTAGAGTTTGGTCATACACGGTACGGTATATCTTTGTTTCCATCTACCCACCCTAGAATAATCCATCATTATGGCTATTATTAGATCATTTTCCTTGGCTAATTATATAAATTCATATATTTCTGATTTTGACATATTCCTACCCTTTGTGACACATGTCATTTTTCCATTCTTGATACTCACGACATTTTATTCTATGGACGAGGATGTATTTTCTATGGAGTTATTATTTTATCATGTATTAGCTTTCACCTCATTCATTGAATTGGTTAGTGCTTATCCTTTCCTCTTAGCCATACATACTTCATTTGTCCATGAGTTTCATATTGATAATATTTCACCCATAGCATGTGATAATGATAAGCATATACCTAGTGAGGATGTACCATGTGTTAGTGGTACATCTAACATGATGGCTATTGATAAAGTTACACCTCCACATATTCATGACATTGTTATACCTTTTGATGATACCTCTCTTACATGTATGGTAGCCCCATGTCCATAGATTCACGTGCTTTAAATGAATTGATTTTGTTTATACATGATGGATTTCATGATGATCATTTTTCATCTCATGTATGATAGTTTTTCACAATGACACCTAACACGATGATAGTGTACACCTTGATGTTAGTTCATTAGCTTTTCATATAGCTCATATTGATGCCACATTGCCTTCTCCTACACAACATGACAATGTTATGATCCTTAGTGAAGAATTATTACATGATGATTATGATGGAACCACAAATGCATCTTTACACATTAAATCATTCTTGCTTGCTAGTTACAAGTATATAGATAATGATATCTTATTGATTAGTGAGTTTAGACTTCATCTAAGGGTAAAGCTTTGCAATTCATTTGGTTTGTTTTACAATTCTTTTATGAATATACCACATGCTTTCATTGCTCATTTTTCTAAACCTAGTGCTCCTAAGGATAAAGTAGTAAACTAGAAATACCTTCTCATGATTTATCTTTTGATGCTTCCTTGCCTACCATTTTTATGACACTCACATTTTCATGGATACAACCCTGCTTTTCATGTTGGCCCTGATTCACACAATTATAACACAGATGGTCATACACATCAAAGACTAGCTAGAGGCCAAAATGTTCCTTTGCAACAACCTAATCTACCTCCTACTGTACTCAATCTCTCCTAAGTGTATACTTATGAATAAAACTTCAAAGGACTATGATATCATCGATCAACTTAGCAACACTCAAACTAAGATATCACTTTGAGATCTAGTATGCATATCACCTCTATATAAGAAAACAATCCAAAAAGCCTTAGAGAAGATTCAAATCAATTTTGATACTACTCCACAACCGGTGACATCTTTGATAGAATCCACTAGTCATAAGGAATCACATACTATCTCATTTTATAATAAAGAGCTACCATATTAATTGGTTGTTAATGAAGTTTTACCTTTACATATTGTGGTGAGACATAATAAGTTAAATAGTAAACAATCTTTAGTTGATAGTGGATCTAGGCTAAACATATGCATTGAGTATTTCTTAAAATAGTTAAATGTGGACATGTCCAAGTTACAATTATTCGACCTTACCATTAGAGGATTTGATAATGTGTGTTGGAAGCATATTGGGAGTAGTAGTAGTCACCACAAGGTAGCATTGAGGACACGTGGAGCATCAAGTTGACAAGGGAAGAAGATAGAAAGGTGTCACACAAAGGACACACCCCTAGATATTGTATATAGATATGTATGATATGTATGTAAAAAGAGACAAGAGAGATGAGAGGATGACTGAGTGATATATGTATAGAGTAGAGACATAAACCTGCCTTTTGTATATGATTATATGATGAATATATATATGAAGATATAAGGAGTATTGGCTGTGATAATGAGTGTTTTAGATTGTTTTATACGTTTACTTGCATGGAATCCTACCGCATTATGATGTCTCTTCTCTATGTTTACTTCTCTTCTATCATTGTTACTGTTGGGGTATAAACAGACTACATAAGAGTAACCTAGGTTCAGATCTCCGGATTGTATCCTAATTTCTCTTACCAACAATGTGGATAGATCTTGTATTGGTACTATAACTCTTCTAATCACGGTTGGACCTTGCATATTAGATAAATTATACCATGTGATGCCCAAAATGTATTATCTTACAATGTTCTCTTATGACATCCATGGTTACATGTTATGAAAGCTGTACCATCTAATTTGCATAGACGTGTTGATTTTTCTATAGAGGTAAAAAATGTCGCATATCTATTGATCCTCAACCATTTAACATTGTGTCAAAGAACATTACACAAAATCATCTAGTTGATAAGAATGTTGTAAAATAAGATATCCTACTTAGTGATGGTACTTTATCTGATGATGATTGGGGATCATTAGATTTCACACTTTGTGGTGTTGGAGAATATAGAGTTGATCCTAAAGCTTATAAAATCCCACCTGTTTACATGGATCCATCTTTTTATGGGAGAACACCTTAGGCATATAATGATGAGAAGGAAGCATATATGTGAGTGATTCTGAGGATACTATTGTTGATAATTGAGGGGGGGTGAATCAGTTATCTTAATTTATTCAACTTTCTGTTCTTCTTTAATAATTAGTGCAACATCAAAGCAAACAAGCATGAAAGTAGAAACAAAGTCAATACACATAACACAATGATTTTGATGTGGAAAACCCTGTTAGGGGAAAAACCACGGGGTGACTAACCCAAGAAAGTATTCTCTGTTAGAAGAATAGAAGTACAAAATGGCACTTGCCAATTAGGGCTCACTGCCTGAGCACACTGCTCACAAGAGGCTCACTGCCTACAAGTTATAAAAAGAGTAACAAGATATTTGAACTGATGAGAAGCATCCACATATGCTGGATTTCAGTTCCGGTTAGGCTCAGTATACTGATCTACTGCACTTCATCCTTTCTCTTCTTTAGAACTACTGTCCTTTCACATATCGGACCTGCCTTACTGCTTCCATGCTGATCTTCTACTTTTCTTCGCACTTCCTAATTGTCCCCACACTTTCTTTTCATTGAAATCCATTTGGTATATATATCCGCACAAAGGATTTCATCCTCTTTCTAGTCGGCATCCGGAATAGTCAGTAATTCCCAAACTTTAGTCTGTCGGTTGAATCCTTGCTTACCAAGTGATGCGGATCAAAGAGATACTTATAAAAGTCATCTAACAAGTCAGCCAATCACGAATGATACCTTAAGAATCTTGATCACCATCAACATCTCATCCGGAATAATGTCTGAAGCTCTGCCGGTAAGTTCTTCCTCTGTCTGCTCTACCAAACAGGACCCCAATACTTGAATGCTTATATCTCTTCACTCTTTCATCACCGGAGGCTCAAATCCTGGAATCTACCAGTCAAGGTATTCCTCTTGACTTCCCCAAGTCTGCACTTTCCAAAGATACTTCCTCTTAGAGATCCGGACCTGACTGTTGGACCTTGCCACAACACTCTGTTCTTGCTTACCGGACCACAACACTCTTCAATCTAACTTCCGGTATAGGCACACTATGTGCTGCGGATGTGTGGGATGAACTTTGTTGCTATCAATGACAACAATCATGAAGCTCCAATGTGTCTCTTACCAACAATCTCCCCCTTTGGCATTGATGACAACACTTAGTGAAAAATGATTAAGTGTTATACTATACTCCCCCTTGGTTGATGCTCTTTGCTAATGTACACTTTTTCGGAGCTCCCCCTTAGCTGGATTCCATATTTTTCACTGTTTCTCACTCCCCCTTTGACATCAATGGCAAAGGGTAGGGTCCGCGTACCAAAATTCCAAAAATTTAACTATACTTAGCCACATAAGTATATAAACAGGTTATACTTACATATACTGTAGTATGTCTGCAAAAGTTGTTTTCAACTATACAACTTCTGTTGCCCAACTCTGCTTTATCCTGTCCAAAATTGAGATGTGACCACTCAACAGGAATGCAAAAGCTTCTGCCCTCTTGAGATCTGTCAGATCACTGGTCTGGGCTGTGCTCTGAGCATTAGTTAGAGCCTCATGCATGGCCTCTAACTTAGGGATAATGATCCCTCTGAGTTCACTTAACCTGATTGTTCTATTTTTCTTCTCCTTCTCAAGCTTCTTTATTTCAGCTATGACTGCAATAGTCTGACATTCTTGATTTACTATAGGAGCGGAGAGAGGATCAAAACTTTGAGATAAACTTGTCAGTTTATCCTCTTGCTCTTTTACTTTCTTCTCAATATCCTTGGTCACTTTAGGCCAGGATAAACAAAATTTGTAGATATCTCCGCCATCTTTAAGAGCATTTTCCAAGCTCTTTATTCCAATATCCATAACTCTCCTATCATTTGTTATTAAGCCTTGTAACTCTGAGAATCTCTTATCCAAAAATTCTTTCCGGACCTTCTCCTCAGCTGATTTCTCTAGAGATTCAAAATGTGTGCTAACACTATTTACTAGAGATTTGAGATTACCGGATGAAGAGGCTGAGGGATCTTTCTGAAAAGATGGCATGATCTTCTCCAATACACCGGATGCAGTTTCTATGAGTTCACAATCTTCCATGTGAGACTTCAGCATTTTTTCTTTTGCCTTTGCTTGAGTGAAGGATGCTAGCTTCATGGTTTGCACCAAAGAGAGGGAATCAAAATTGAATGGACCTTGAAGCAACTTTGGTTCATCAAATTCCATCATCTCTTTGGTCAAGAAATCCTTGACTGCTTCTGTTGTGTCTCTTGCCGGAGACATAATTTTCTCCCCTTCTGTAGCCTTACCATCGTCGTCTATAGCTTTTTCTATTTTTGACTCTTCTTCTCTTCCCTTTCCTTGTTCTTCTTGACTGGATTTTTCTTTTATACTTTCTTCTCCTTTAGATCCGGAGACTGCTAGAGAGTCCAGATTTACTTCTCCTTGGACTTCCTCTTCCAGAGCAGAGGAATCTAAGTCCTTACCTTTTTCTTCACCTGTCTCCTTTACCTTTTCTGCCACTGTCTCAGTAGATTCATTTGTAGCTGAGGGATCATCACCTAGGTCCTCAACAATGGGAATGTTGAATCTTTTGTAAGCATTCCGGAGAATCTCTTCTGTCTCTTTTCCTATTTTGTTAGTTTCGCCGAGCATAAGTTGATTTATTCTAGCTTTGCTCCGGAACTCATCCTTGCAATCTTTGAAGATCATATTCATTTGCTTCTGAGTGATTGAAGGAAAGAGCTGAATGGCTATCTGTTCTCGGATCTCAAGATCCTTTGCCCTAGCATTATTTTTCCTTATCTCTAATTCCTTCTCTAGGCTTTTGGGAATGAGAGATATAATTTCAATAAAAGCCTTATTGTATATGTTCAAGTACTTAACTGTGGCTTCCTCCAAGATCTTTTTATCTGCATCATTGAATGCATCATATAATTCTGTTATTGGTTGCAGGTTCCCATCCATAGTAACTGCCTTAACTACATCATCTAAGGATAGAGTGGGCCTTTCAACAAACTCTTCTGCCATCTCTTCCTTGTCTGCACTGGTAGAGGGTTCACTAGATACTTTCTTCTTTTTCCTCATTTTCCTTACCTCCTCATCTGACTCAGTCTCTTCATCATCCTTTTGACTGATGTAAGACCTTGTGGCCTTTGTCTTAGTTCTTTTCTCTACTTCCGGTTTTGATTTCTTTGAGCTCTTATCAGTGGTAGGTGCAGACCTCTTAGAGGATCTGGTCCGGGAGGGTGCTTCTACCGGATCACTTTCCTTTTCTGCTTCTTCCTTCTCCTTTTCTGCTTCTTCCTTCTCTTTCTCTGCTCTTTCCATCTTCTCTCTGTTAGCATTAAGTGCTTCTTTTGATATGCCAAATCTTTTGGTAACATTCTCTACTTCTTTTCTCACCTTTCTCTTTATCTCCGGTTGTCAAAGTTCTACATGAATCTTTACACTTAGCTCTTCAAAGGTTCCAAACCTTTCTGCCTTTGGATTCTTGGGCTGACTTAGCATGTGCTGAACATGCAGCTCTACAATTTTCTCATCCACTTCATACCCCATAGGCATGATCCATACTGTTCTTGGTTCCACTGCCTCCATTAGGCACTGATCAGTTTCTACCATAAAGCAGATTGTATTCTTATATTTTTCAACTAAGGATTTTGGAATTCTCTCTCTAGCTTGCATCATGTTCTGGAAGTTCTTAAAATATCCCCAGAGTGCTGTATTCTATGCATTGGCATCACCAATTCCATGTAGATAGTTCTTGATTTGAATTGCTACTGGTCTGTCATTCTGCCATATCCACCCATTAGATCCGGGTAGCTCATTCATGTAGTAGAAGAATAGACAGAGTATCAACCCACCATATTTGAAGGAGTTCTTCTTATCCTTCTTTATCTTCTGCAGATTTTCCAAAAGTTGGTTTAGAAGTAGCTCACAGAGATCATAGTCAGCATTCTTCCTTAACATTTCATAAACAGTATATACAGCAGTTCCAGATACTGAATTCTCCCTGCTGGGGTGATATATCTTATATCCAATTATCATTGATGCAAACTTGATATCCAGATCTGTGATAGCCTCAATAGTCATTGCTCTTTTATCAAACTTCGATCCGGTAGCCTCACTTACAATTAAGTTTTTGACAGATTTGAGTGTAGGCATTCCATCGGTTGAGTGTAATCTGGTTACAGCCCTAATGGCATCCTTAGTGATTTTAAACGGCCTGTTCAACCACATGAAGTTGTCATGCATTCTGCTCAAAACATACCGGACCCATTCATCTTCTGAAAAATAGGGGAAATGAATGCATTGTGCAAAGTGTTTGTCCTGGATAGCCTTATACTGTGGTTTGAGCTCAAATGATTCATCAATTAACTGATTGTGATAGATATCCATTAGCTTGGATTCTCCAAACTCTTCAATATTCACATGAATGTAAACCCTAACATCTTCAACATGCAAAATACCATGCGGAATGCTGGAAAATGCACCTGAGGGATCCATTTCTTGAGATTTGTATGGATGCTTCTTAAATTTAGGGCGTGGCCTATCAGAAATCTTCACCACATTCAGAGTAGCCATCTTTCAAAAGATTTACAGAGAGATATTTAAGAACGGAAAATACCTTTTGCGCTTTTAGGTTTCACAGAGTGAGTCAGATCAATTGCTAGATGAATCAACTTCTACAAATGATCTTTGATGGGCTTGAGGAAATTTGTTGCAGAGCTCCTTTTTGCTTCTTCTTGAATGTAGAATGAACAAATGTTTAATAAGAAAAACCCTTATATTACTCTGCAAACCCTAATACCAAGTTGCAATAAAGCTCAACTTAAGTCATTTTGGTTTGCCTTGTTTTCCTTATTCAGATGACTTGATGAACCGGATCAATCTTATTCTAAAACATCTTGTGGATCTTCCATATCTTAACCATAGTTTATTTAGATGTTTCTCTGAGAACCCTTTAATCCGCAACCTTCCTTGTGCCAATTCCGGCACCAATTTACTAGGGGAAAAGTTTTTCTTTGTGTCTCCCCCTGAGCCAGAGCTCACTTTTTAATTTCTGGAAGGAATATCAGCACCAGATTCTGGTGCGGATCCATCCCCTACATTTATGTAATTCTCTTCACCCAAATCTTGTTCATCTCACTTTGAACTTCATCCACATTCACTTTTCCTTTTCCCTTGTCTTGATTCTGATTATGATGTACCGGACCTCTTTTGTCCTGATTCTTGCTTCTACAGAATTTGGCAATATGACCGGATCTATTGCAATTGTGGTAAACAACATTTCTTTGCATATTTGATTGATGTCCTCTTGATTTGCATTGATTAGCCATATGACCCATTCTATTGCATGCAAAGCCTCTACCATTGAATGAATTGTTCATTTGCATATTTCTGCATTCATGAGATTTGTGACCATACCTTTTGTAGTTAAAACACTGTCCGAAGAAGGATGTATTAGTCCGATTCGTTCTCTTTCTACACTGATTAGCTTTGTGACCAAAGTTTTTGCAATTGTGGCAGTATCATTGAAGGATGGATATCTTTGAGCATTAGGTTGCCTCACCAAAGGTCTTCTAGGCTTGTTCCTTGGATTTTCTGATCCAAAATTTTTCTGACTGGATCCGGAGCTTTCACCTTTCTCATATCCCAAGCCACGCTTGTCATCTACCCTTTTTTGGCTTTCAAGAAGAACTTCAAGTTGAGCAGAACTTTTCTTGAATTTCTTTTTGTATTCATTTGCTGTTTGAAGATCCCTTTTAAGAGAGACAATTTGATCCTCAAGTTTTTCTTCATTATCTTTAGCATCTTCAAGATCAGATTCAAGATGTCTGATTATTCTATCCATCTTGTAGCAGTCTTCTGATTTTTCCTTGAGAGATTGTCTTAGATCATCTTCAGTTTTTCTTTTCTCTTCAATTTCTTGGGTAAACTTCATAACTCCTGATTCCATTTCATGTCTTACCATAATGATCTCTTTTGATAACTTTTCACATAACTTGGTTTTCTCCTTCACATCTCCATTTGTATCATTTGCTTCATTTTGACTTGCCAATTGCTGTAGTAGATCCTTTCTCTTTTTCATAGAGACTTAGTTTCCCTTTTAGTTCATTTATGAAATCATCAGCCTGTTTGAGTCTTTCCTTCAATTCATTGACTTTAGAATTAGATTGCTCAAGGTCATCTAGGGCAGACTGAAGTTGTTCTCTCATACCATACACATCCATTTTAATTTTCATATCTTCCTCAAGCTGTTAGGCTCTGTTTGGAGGAACTTGGCTCTGATACCAATTGTTGATAACTGAGAGGGGGGTGAATCACTTATCTTAATTCATTCAACTTTCTGTTCTTCTTTAATAATTAGTGCAGCATCAAAGCAAACAAGCATGAAAGTAGAAACAAAGTCAATACACATAACACAATGATTTTGACGTGGAAAACCCTGTTAAGGGAAAAACCACGGGGTGACTAACCCAAGAAAGTATTCTCTGTTAGAAGAACAGAAGTACAAAATGGCACTTGCCAATTAGGGCTCACTACCCGAGCACACTGCTCACAAGAGGGTCACTACCTACAAGTTATAAAGAGAGTAACAAGATACTTGAACTGATGAGAAGCATCCACATATGCTAGAGTTCAGTTTCGGTTAGGCTTAATATACTGATCTATTGCACTTCATCCTTTCTCTTCTTTAGAACTGCTATCCTTTCACATACCGGACCTGCCTTATTGCTTCCACGCTGATCTTCTGCTTTTCTTCGCACTTTCTAATTGCCCCCACACTTTCTTCTCATCGAAATCCATTTGGTATATATATCCGCACAAAGGATTTCATCCTCTTTCTAGTCGGCATCCGGAATAGTCAGTAATTCCCAAACTTTAGTCTGTTGGTTGAATCCTTGCTTACCAAGTGATGCGGATCAAAGAGATACTTATAGAAGTCATCTAACAAGTTGGCCAATCACGAATGATACCTTAAGAATCTTGATCACCATCAACATCTCATCCGAAATAATGTCTGAAGCTCTGCCGGTAAGTTCTTCCTCTGTCTGCTCTGCCAAACAGGACCCCAATACTTGAATGCTTATATCTCTTCACTCTTTCATCACCAGAGGCTCAAATCCTGGAATCTACTAGTTAAGGTATTCCTCTTGACTTCCCCAAATCCGTACTTTCCAAAGATACTTCCTCTTAGAGATCCGGACCTGACTGTCGGACCTTGCCACAACACTCTGTTCTTGCTTACCAGACCACAACACTCTTCAATCTGACTTCCGGTATAGGCACACTATGTGATGCGGATGTTTGGGATGAACTTTGTTGCCATCAATGACAACAATTATGAAGCTCCAATGTGTCTCTTGCCAACAACTATTTCCACCATTTAACCATCTTCTTCCCTTCCATCATTTAAACAAATCTATGGTCCTAGATATAAACTTATGCACAAACTTAGATATAAAGGCAAAGGACTAGGGAAATGTGAACAAGGTTGACATAGATTAATAGGAACATAAGAAATCATATGATATCATAAGATTGACTAACATGAGGACATAGCCAATTGGCTAGAAGAAAGAAAAAGAAAGGAAAAAAAACTTGGAGTTCATTTTGACGAAAACTTCAATAAGGCATATTGTTCATTAATTACATGTGATTATAATTATGTGACTCCTTTTGAGGCATTGCTTGATTCATAAAGTCATTTAGTGTTAATTGATTACCAAAGCTAAATGTGTGTATTGACTACTCATGATACATCATTCACATACACACATTCATACATAAAGGAACACATTTATACATGCAAAGCACTTTAAAGTGCAAATGGAAACTAATCACATCAATGCACATAACATCATCAAACATCAAAGTCTATCATCAAATCACATGTGAAATACAATGTCCAATATCATAAATGGGGTTTCAAATAAATACGTGTTTGCAACATAAAAAGGATCAATAAACAATGAACAATGTCAAACACATCACTTGGGGATAGGCTCCCTAGATGATGCCTCCCCCACATCACTACATCTATTATCATTAGTTCTCATGTGAGATCTAGACCTTGACCTTGATCTCTCCTATAGTGCTATGGTCATCACTTGCATCCATGCCACCTCCTTGCAAAGGTTTTCTTCTTGTACTCGTGATTGAGCTAGTTGTTGAAGCATGATTATAGTACCTACGTCACTACATGCTACAAGCATGACTAACCTTGGCTTTGCTCGAGTCAACTCAACATCTAATCTATCTAGATCTTAGTTTGAATGTCATCGAGATCTAGGTGTAACCACTGTTACTCCTTGATCACATCATTTATCTCTAGCTACATTATTTTTTATGGAGATCATCCACAAGATTCTTTTTTCTACTCGATACGGGAGCACTATTTTTGAAAAAATAAATCTACACTATTTTTTAAAAAATTACAAAAATTGAAAATTTTGTCTAACCAAAAGATGACTTATTGCCTTTGAATGCTTGCCTCATTTGATGCTTATCTGTACTTGTTCTACTTGTGTAGGTACATGTTTGCATCTGCAAACCATGATGGTGTAGAGCTTTAGAAGGCTTATCTCACAAGAGTGTTGATAAAAATAAAAGTAACTTTTCACTATTCACCCTCCTATTAATAGATGGAGGACCTTTTATCCCTTATCACACCCTTAACCTGAAAATTCATCATTTTTGAGAGCTATTGATCTTATTAAAGACAACACGTGTTTTTAGCTATGATGGATGGCATGATAATATTTTTCAAGATATTTGTGTTGTGATGCATTTATTGACATGATAACCTTGCAACAACATTTATGACCCACTTATTATTACATGACACCTATCAAGATTCAATTGATCCATAATGACTATTTACTACTAAGTTTATTTATTACATGTGTGGATACTCATATGCTTCACTCTTATACCATATTTTTTTATAGAATAGTTGTGAGTGCTATTGAGACTGGTGCCCCCTAGAGAAAAAGATTACAAAGGCCAATAAAGGCTACAAAATACTGCTAAAAACATCAAATCCCTAATTTGATCTTAAGGCTAAACAAAAAAACATAACACCCTTAATGCTAATCCTGCTCCTACTCCCCTTCCTGCCCTGTCGCTGGTTGTTGCAGGTTTTGATCGCCTTGGTTCCCCTACTTCGGAAACTCGTCGGCATAAGGGCTCACCTGTCTGTCAGTTGGATCCCTTGATTGCGGTGGACATTCTAGGTACGGCTCCTTCTTCAGCTCGAGCTATTTCTCTTGCGCTCCATAGATCTCTCTCAGCCTCTGGAGGGTGTGACCCTTTCCATGTCCTATTTCCAGAGGTTGAAGGCTCTATTCCTTGGTGATGCTCGGTTGGTCGGAGCAATGCAAAATCATATGCAGCTACTGTGTAGGTCTATGGTATCCCTTCACAGAATGCCTTGCTTCATCTGTTGCCATGCGCACATCCTCCCCCGATTGTGGTGTGTGGCCAGGATGTATTAGAGAATGAAGAGTTTTATAAGAAATATAGGGTGATTTGCAAGTTTAGCAACTTCTGGCCGTCTATGCCTGTCCTGCATAATTGGGTCGTGGCTTCTTGGAAGCCCCTCATGGAGGGCAAGATTGAGCTCTTCCCTTGTGTAAGGGGTTTCTTCGTTGTAACTTTTGTGTCCACGGAGGATCAAGATACTGTGCTTAATGGTCGGGTTTGGTTGTGGATAGTGCACTCCCTCTCCATCAAACCTTGGTCCAGCGCTTGCAACCCACTCACCCAACATCTCAACATTAAAGCAGCCTAAGTTAGGATTCTGAATCTCCTGCTCTAGTGTTGGGAAGACTCTTGCTATGAGGACATCAATAATGTTATCGGTCACTTTCTAATGGTTGACTCCACAACTTCATTCATGTGGCACTCTCTGTTTTCCCATATATTGGTTGACATTGACATCTCCAAACCCCTTCATGGAGAGGTTGTTTTGAAGGTGGGGGGAAGTCATGGATGCGACAACTAGATTACAAGGGCCTTCCCTTCAGATGTAGATGATGCTTTACATCTAGTCACCTGGTCTCTGTTTGTCCACACTCTCGTCACAAAGGTGTGGCTACTTGGTGGAAGAATGCTCTAGATGGTCACTTGACTATTGGTGCTTCTGACACTTCGGTAGATGGTCCCTCCCAGGATGATGAGCCCTCTCTAGATGTTGTGCCCTCTCTGCCTATTCTTGGTCCTATGGGGGTGATGGTGGGTGAGATGACATGCCTTTTGATCCCTCCAGAGATTTCCTTTGTTCAGGCTCAGACGATTGTTGCCCCTTCTATGTTGGGCGGTGTGGAGCTCCCAACTCCAGATCTATCTTTGGTCCTTCCAACTTTAGGTTTGGGTACATCCCCCTCCCTACATGATCTATTTATGGTTGAGGTGTCGGTTGAGGACTCTCTCCTTTCCCCTTGTTCTAAGGACTTGGACTCTGAGTTTTCTTGGACGGTTATTTAGAGAAGAAAAAAAGACTCCCTAAATCTGTCTCTACTTCGCACCCTTGGGTGAAGGAAGTGAGATCTGGTTCTGATGTTGTCTAGTGTTCCGTTTTGTTGTATTGCGGTGTGATTGCCGTCCTAGTGTTGTTTGTACCATTTCTCATGGTACTCATTCCATTTGCCTTTTGGCTGTTTTGTAAAAGGGTTTAGGCTCTTTCAATGATTTTTACCATTAATCAAAAACATAATATCAAAGGCATGGTAGAAGCTCCATGTTTATTGCTTGTTATTTGTACACCAGGTTCTAAAGGGCTATTCTTAAATATCATCCGTTTCAAGAATCGAAGGTCAATTTTACCCAATAAAATAAGACAAATATTTACCATTTTTTGTTGTATATAAGGTGTAAAATTGCTATTAACTATTTAACTATTAAAATGGATGATATTTAAATAGAATAGTTCTGAAATATCTTTCAGATGCCTATGTAGAAGCCTTTCATGAGAGAGATTCATAGTAGTAAAATCACTGGGCTACATGATTATTATTATTACAGAGTTACCCTCATATTGTCTATGACTAAGCCAAATCCTCGCAAAATTCAAGCAAAGCTACCTGGTTATCCATATTCCTCATGCCACCTTCCAGAGCTTCAATCCTCTGAACTTTCGACCCTGCCGGCAGAGAGACTGCATTCCCATGTCGGCTGCTTTCAGTCATTACATTGGGCGATACCAGAGAGAGCGAGCATGTATAATCCATCTACATACCTCTTCATCAACTATCTGCAGACGTAGATTGGCTTCAAACATAGATATTGCATAATCCTTTTTATTTGCTGTAGCTGCAAATAAACCTTCGCGACCCAGAATGGCTTTTCTGAAAAGCAAAGTCGCCTCATCAGCAACCTTAAAGAAGTTACACAAATCTTCGTCTAAAACTACTTTGCACTCCCCGAGCAATCTGCAACTTCCATCATCTCCTAATCCTCCACCGGTTACCATAATGGGCTCCTGTTTTTAACACAATCACATGTAAAGTAAGAGAATCATTGCAATGTCTCTGCCTTCCACCACTGCTTGGAAAAGAGTTTCCTCATTAGTTCCCTCGCGTCAAATGTTGCAGCATGCAAAATTATTATTACTATCATTAAAGTATAAAATCATTAGAGGGAGATCTAAAGTTGGGTGGCGGTGGGGGTAGAACAATATGGGAATCAAAGGATATTAAATCACCAATTGCCCAATCTTTTGCATTGCTGCTTATCTTGAAAGCAATGGCATTTTCGTCGGTTCCACAATTTGCCAAGCCATCTGCTAGCAAATTGCTTTCTCTGAGACTTATCAAAGCTTTTAGCTGTCGTTTTGATTTCATCAACAATATTCTTGAGGTTCCAATCCTGTAGGGAATCTCTCTTGCAACCATTCATGATGACCATGTTGAGATTATAAATAGAGTAAAACAGAAATAAGGAGACACACACTTATAATGAAAACTCAAACACCAGATATATCGTGGTTCACCTGCATAGCAGGCTACATCCACATTAAATGGGATATCCCCAGAAATATATATAATCTCTCTATTAAAGTTTACATACACACAGCCTTTACAATGGCTGTTCAGAATCGAAACTCTTTTAGCTTCAATACGCTGCACAATAGAGAAGCGATCTCCGACAGAAATAGGAGAAGCAGTTGTAAACTAATTTTAAGTTACTTTGCAGTTTCGTAAGTTACTTGGTAACTTCCAACAGGTTCCGGTTACTTGGAGGCCACGTGGTGTGGTGAGTGGGCTTCACCGCCCTAACAAACTCCCACTTGAAGACCAGTCACCAACAGAGAAGAGACACAACTGAGAGATACCCCAAGATAGACAAATCATGGATGAACAAGACCGAGAGAAGCTCAGCAGAAAAAGAACTTCTCTCGTTTGACAACCTTTGTCAGAGCATCCGTCCGATTCTAGTCGGTATGAATTTTATCCAGCTTAAGTTTACTTTTATTAACAGCGTGATGAATGAAGTGGTATTTAATTTTTATGTGCTTAGTGCGGCTATGAAAAGCGGCATTTTTAGCCAAATGAATGGCACTGGCACTGTCACAAAACAAGGTAAGCATGAAACGCTGACCCCATAACTCACCAAGCACACGTTGTAACCATATCAGCTCCTTGGTTGCCTCAGTGAGAGAAACATATTCTGCTTCAGTTGAGGAAAGAGCAACCACCGGTTGCAAATGAGAGACCTAGCTGATCGCTGCACCGACGAATGTGAAAACATAACCAGAAGTGGACCTCCGCTTGTCTAAATCACCAGCCATGTCAGAATCGGCATAACCACACAGTTGAGTGTCCTGCCCGGCAAAATGGAGCACAAAGTCAGATGTCCCTTTCAAATAGCGAAGGATCCATTTAACCACTTGCCAATGGGGTTTGCCCAGATTACTCATAAAGCGACTGACAACTCCCACTGCATGGGCAATGTCAGGACGAGTAGCAACCATGGCATACATGAGGCTGCCTACCGCGGAGGAGTATGGAATATCAGCCATGGCATCTTCTTCATCCGGAGTGGAGGGACACATAACAGAAGACAAACGGAAATGATCAGCCAAGGGGGTACAAACAGACTTGGCATCTGACATATTAAACTTATTTAGCACTTTCAAAATGTATTTTTCCTGTGATAATATGAGTTCCCTCTTTTGCTTATTGCGGATTATATCCATGCCAAGAATTTTCTTTGTTGTCCCTAAATCTTTCATGGCAAAACAAAGTGCTAATTGTTGCTTCAATGCATTGACAAGCCGCATACTAGGACCGGCAACCAGCATATCGTCAACATATAATAGCAGAATGACGAACTCACCATTGAAAAACTGTTTATAATACACACAGGGATCTGAATCGCAGCAAATGAAATTGTGTTGAATCATGAAGTTATCAAATTTCAAATACCATTGGCGCGGGGCTTGCTTTAGCCCATACAAACCGCGTTTCAATCGGCAATATAGATGTTCTTTGCCCTTTTCAATGAAACCATTAGGCTGTTCCATATACAGTTCCTCGTCAATGTCACCATGAAGGAATGCTGTTTTAACGTCCAGTTGCTCTAGTTCGAGGTCCAAAACAGCAGCCATCCCTAACACCAAACGAATGGTTGTCATTTTGACTACAGGAGAGAAGATTTCATTGAAATCAATGCCATGCTGCTGACCAAAACGAACCAGTCTGGCCCTGAACCGTTTTGTCCCGTCAACTTCGTCTTTCACACGGTAAACCCATTTGTTTTTGAGCGGTTGACAGTCGGGAGGGAGAGGAACAAGATCCCATGTGTCATTGGAGATCAATGCATCCAATTCTTCATGCATAGCAGCCATCCATTTGGCAGAGTTAACATCATCGCAGGCTTGTTTGAACGTTTGAGGCTCTGGATGAGAAGTTTGGAACTCAGAAAGAAGGCATTCATAGTCAGCCAATCTTGGTGGATGCCGTTTTTCTTGAGTGGACCACCGAAGATGAGGTCCTTGTTGATCATCCAATGGGGTATCCCTAAAAAATTGTTGTGTACTCGATGCTGGCAGACTAGCTGGGCGTGGAGGTGAAATATCCCTATCAACAGGAGAGTTGGGAGCCACATCAGCGGCAACAGGGGGGGTAATATTTCTGGAGGCGTCAACACTGCCCGTGAAACCTCAGCGATTGGAGGAGGGGATAGCAAGCGACGCTGGCAGGTTGAGGAATCTCCCGTGGCAGAAGGGAGTGGGGCCACTTCTATGGAGCACGGACTATGCTGTGAGGGTAGGGAGCATGGATCTAACGCATCTAAGGAATGCTATGCAATAGTGGAGTGATCAGAAATGAGTTGGGTAACCATTGGAGAAGGAGAGTTTGAAATAGAGGGAGCAAAACTAACAGATTTGCCTTGTGAAAAATGTCCCTATGAAGTGGAATTGGAACCATTGCCAAACATATCAAATTGAACATAATCATCAGAAGTGTTGTGCTGTTTGTGCAAACCTGAAAAAGACCATTCGCTGAACACAACATCACGACTTCGAATTACTTTCAGTGCAATTGGATCCCAGAGACAAAAACCAAATTGATCCTCATCGTACCCCAGAAAAATACACTTCTTCGAGTGAAAATCCAATTTAGTTCTCTGTGCTTGCGGAATGTGGACAAATGCATCATAGCCAAAAACTTTCAAATGATGTATAGAAATCCTTTTACCAGTCCATCGTTCTTCCGGAATGTCGAAGTCAAGACGTGATGAGGGAGCACGATTAATAAGATAAACAACAGTGTTGCATGCCTCAGCCCAAAATTCTTTGTCGAGCCCGACATTGGAGAGCATACAACGGGCTCGCTCCAAAATTGTCCGGTTCAACCTCTCAGCAGCACCATTTTCCTGAGGGGTGAACGAGACTACTTTGATTCGCCAAATACCTTGGTCTGCACAGAAATTGTCAAACTCCAACGAGCAAAACTCACCACCATTGTCAGTTTTAAGACATTTAATCTTATGACCACTTTGATTTTCAACAAGAGCTTTAAACATTTTAAATTTTGAAAAAACCTTAGATTTCTTATTCAGCATATAGATCCAAATTTTACGTGTGCAATCATCAAGAAAAGTGACAAAGTAGTTTGCACCACCAAAAGAAGTTACCTCCGTCGGACCAAAGACGTCTGAATGCACAAGTTGTAAAGGAGATGATTTCATTTCTTGACCCGTCTGCAAAAAACTGGTTCGATGTTGTTTACCATATAAACAATGTTCACATAAAGACAAACCAATTGATTTAAGACCCGGAAGTTGATTCCTTAGCAACATGACTTTGAGCCCCTTCTTGCTCATATGCCCAAGATGCCGATGCCAAAGTTCGGCACCACTGTCCGTAGTAGCCATTGCTGCTCCCACTTCACCATTACACTCTAAGACATAAAAACTCCCTAATTTCATGCCTTTTGCTAAAACCAACTGACCTTTGGTTACTTTCCAAGATTCAAGTGAAAAGTTTACATTAAAGCCTTGAGCATAGAGCTGACTAATAGAAATCAGATTGTGTTTAAGAGAGGGCACATGTCGTACATCTTTCAAAATTAGTTTACTACCATTTGTCAAAAATAAAGGAACATCACCTTTCCCTACAATCTCACATTCTTTATTATCTCAAAGAAATACTTGTCCAAACATACCTTCATTATAGTTGATAAAGGCATCTCGGCATGGAGTGGCATGGAAGGAAGCACCGGAGTCAAGGATCCACAAGTTTGCTGTTGTGTCACTGGCAGATAAAATCAAAATACCATCATCAACCGTATTGACTTCATTGATATGAACCTTGTCTTGAGTCTTTTTGTAGTTCCAACATTGTTTCTTGGTATGACCAGATTTGCCACAGAACCAACAAACATCTGGTCTTCCTCTAGACTTCAAACGTCTTGCTGATTTTGACCACCTTCTACCCTTATACCTTCCTCTATCTTGACTCCTACCTCTATTCTTTGTGCTAACAGCCGTTAGGGCTTCACCACTTGTTCTGTGCTGCCCTCTTCTCATGTCTTCGTTTAGCAACGTGGCTGCAACATCATCATACCGTAACATAGTTTCCTTTTTCTTATCCTCTCCTTCTACGGATCTAGATTTTCCAGATACCAAGTTACTTATAGTCATAATCACATTTTCCCAACTATCGGGAAGAGAACATAACAATAACATAGCTCTCATTTCCTCTTCTAGGTTTACATCTACCGAGAGTAATTGACTAATGACTACATTAAACTCATTAAGATGATTTGACATGCTAGTTCCATCTTTCATTTTTAAATTTACTAATTTTTTCAACAAAAATACCCGATTTGTAGCAGAAGCTCGCTCATACATGTCACATAATTTCTCCCAGATTTGTTTGGCCATTGTCTCCATAGCCACATTGAACAATACATTGCTTGACAGAGATAAGATAATAGTGGCTGCTGCCTTTTGGTCCAAGATGTCCCATTCTGTATCCAACATTGTCTCTGGTTTGCTCTTTTTCCCTTGGAGTGCAATAGCTAAGTCCTTTTGAATCAGGAGAGCATGTATTTGGAGTTTCCACAGTCCAAAATTTTGTCCAGAAAATTTTTCTATTTTCCATTTATCAGAATCCTCCATTCTGATCAAGGATTCCACAATCCTCAACAAATTCTCTGATACTCACAATCCTCAGCAAATTGCTCTGATACTAGTTGTTGAGATTATAAACAGAGTAAAATAGAAATAAGGAGACACACACACTTATAATGAAAACTCAAACACTAGATATATCGTGGTTCACCTGCATAGCAGGCTATGTCCACACTGAATGGGATATCCCTAGAAATATATATAATCTCTCTGTTAAAGTTTACATACACACAACCTTTACAATGGCTATTCAGAACCGAAACTCTTTCAGCTTCAATACGCTACACAGCAGAGAAGCGATCTCCGACAGAAATAGGAGAAGTAGTTGTAAACTAATTTTAAGTTACTTTGCAATTTCGTAAGTTACTTGGTAACTTCCAACAGGTTCCGGTTACTTGGTAACTTCCAACATGTTCTGGTTACTTGGAGGCCACGTGGTGTGGTGAGTGGGCTTCACTGCCCTAACAGACCAACCTCAAGCTTATTAAAATTAACTGCTTTGGCCATTTTTGGGCCTTCTAGATGTAGGCGGATAGAAGCTATTTGAGAAAACTCAGAAAGCTTCATCTTTATTCAGCTTGATGATAAATTGTTTACATTTGCCTATATTCTTACTATCTAAATACTTAATATATTTTCTCTTCTAGAAACTATTATCAAATATTTACTATTTTTAATTTTGGGAGAAGTTACAATAGTGTAACACTCCCCCTTAATTTTTACCACTAGCTGTTTCAACATCTACAACATCCAAATTTTGTCTTAGATGTTCAAATTACTCCTTTGCTAATGTCTTTGTAAATATATCTACCAACTGATCTTCGGATCTGCAAAATTCCAAGAAGATTTCTTCATTGCTTACTAACTCTCTAATGAAATGGTACCTTGTATCAATGTGCTTGCTCCTCTTATGAAAAACATGATTCTTTGACAATGCAATTGTTGATTATTATCATAAACCATTGGTGTTGGATCCTCTTGATTATGCATTAAATCTATCAATCCTCTACGCATCCAAGCTGCTTGACATGTTGCAGATGTTGCTGCTACATACTCCATTTTAGCTTATGAAATTGTCACTATAGGCTGCTTCTTTGATGCCCATGAAATTGCATCTGATCTAAAATGAAACACATATCTTGAAGTACTCTTCCTATCATCGATGCTACCTACAAAATCACTATTAGTATATCCAGTCAACTCAAAATCACTATTGTGGAATATAATATTCTATATCCTATTGTCCCTACTATATAGCTTAGTATTTTCTTCCTACCTTGTCAATGTGAGTCTTTTGGTGACTCCATAAACCTAGAAATTAGACTAACTCCATACATAATATCTGGTCTTGTTGCTGTGAGATAAATCAAACTTCTAATAAGTCTTTTGAACATGGTTGGATCAACATTGGATCCCTTGTCATCTGTACTGAGTTTGGTTCCTATTGCAACTAAAGTAGGTGCTAGATTATGTAATTCAACATTTTGAATCTCCATAGGACATCCTTAGATTGACAAATGAAAATTCCTCTATTTGATTTCACAACTTCAATGCCTAGAAAATATCTCACCAATTCTAAATTTGTCATTTCAAATTCTTTCTTCATATGTAATTTAAACATGTCTATAGACAAATCTCTAGTAAAGATCAAATCATCAACATGTAAATAAACAATCAAAATCTGACCTTGCTTATTGATCTTTGTATATAGTGTAGGTTCACTACAACTTCTATTGAATCCATTGCTCATCATGTATGAATCAACTTGACTATACCATGTCCTAGGTGCTTGTTTGAGTCCATAAAAAACATTCTTCAATTTGCATACCTTGTCTTCCTGTCCGTACACTTCATAACCTGGTGGCTATTGTACATAGACTTCTTCCTCTAGAAAACCATTTAGGAATGCTGATTTGACATCCATTTGGTAAACTTTCCAATTGTTTTGTGCTGCTATTGCTAAGGCTATTCTAACTATATCAAGCCTTGCTGTAGATGCAAATGTCTCATTGTAATCAACTCCATATTGTTATGCAAATCTTTTAGCTACTAACCTTGCCTTATACTTTTCAACTTCACCATCTGCATTGAACTTAGTCTTATAAACCCATCTGACTCCTATGCATTCTTTACCTTCAGGTAGATCTACAAACTCCCATGTGTCATTCTTTTCAATAGAAATCATCTCTTCATCCATGGCCTTAACGCAATGTTCTTCCTTAATTGCATCCTCAAAATATATAGGATCATGAATGAATAAAGAAAAAAATTGAATGTAAATCTAAATTTTCTCCTTGATCATAAATTTCTTGTAAATTTTTGGTGTTCTTACCTTTGTATCTCAATCTTAAAGAGGCAAGTGTAGGATTAGATTCATCATTTACTTGTAAGTTAGGAGAAAAATGGCTCGATGGTTCACCTTGTTTAAAAGTCCTTGGTGTTCTCAACTCTCCTAAATTATCTCCTTGAGAATTTCTTGACAGAGTACCTTCTTGTGGACTAGGATGACCACCTTACATTCTTTGATCTTTTGACTCTTCTTCATTTTGAGATATTGTTGCTGCAACTGTAATTGTTTTATCAACACTTACATCCCATGCTTCTTCTTCTTTGAATATAACATCTGTACTAATGATTACCTTCTTGGTAATGGGATTGTACAACTTGTAGGCTTTTGCCTGTTCACAATAACCAATAAAGATACATTTTTTGCCTATATCATGCAATTTTCTTCTTTTCTTCTGACACATGTGCATATGCAACACAACCAAAAATCCTTAAATGAGACACACTATGATTCTTACCACTCCATGCTTCCCGGGAATCTTGTCCTTGACACTCTTTATAGGACTTATGTTCAGAATATACACTATACATGTGCTAAATTGCTTTTGCCTAGTATTCATTAGGCAAGTGCTTGACCTTCAACATGCTCCTGGTCATCTCCATTATTGTATGATTCTTCTTCTCTGTGACACCAGTTTGCTATGGTGTGTACCTTGTACTAAATTACTTCTTAATTGCATGATATTTAAAAAAATCTAAGAACTCATTTGATTTGTATTCACCACCTCTATCTGACCTAAGAACCTTGATGTATAGACCACTTTACTTCTCAACCAATACTTTGAAATCCTTGAACATTCCGAAGGCTTCAAACTTCTGCTTAAGAAAGTAAATCCATGTTTTCTTGCTAAAATTATCAATGAAAGAACTTTAGAAAATAAATACTTCTTCCAAATGATGGAGTTTGCATTGGACCACATAAACCAGTATGCACAAATTCTAATGGTGCCCTTGATTTGTAATACATCCCTTTTGGAAAACTTTCTCTATGTTTCTTTTGCAAAACACAACTCTCACATGTATTGGATGGCTCCTCAATTGGTGGTAGTCCTCTCACCATCTTCTTCTTCTGCAATAAGCTCAATCCTCTGAAATGAAGGTTTTCGTACCTTATATTACATAGCCATGTCTGATCTAAGTAAGTTGCCTTAAAATTTGCTTCCTAACTTACCTTATTCTCCTTTAGGTATTATTTCTACATATCTACTATCTCCACTTGTTTCATCTTGATCATTCTCATCAATCTTCAAACGTATCTTCTAGTTAGCTATTATCATCACACATCTATTCACAATTTATAACTTCCACCAATTTTCTATTCTTATCTACCTCATCATCCTTACTCTTATTCATTTATGAACCTTTTACTTTAAACACAACTATCTAATCATATCCATAGGTACTACTAAACTTTTCACAAATCACACTTCTTGATTCCTTTTTCAACCTTCAAATTTGAGCCCTATTATTTTGTTGTTTTCAAAAGCATTACTAACCTTTTCACAACTCATACCTCTGAAATCTTCTTCACTTGATGTTTCTTCCACAACAATGTTTTGGTCTTCCCAGTCATTTAATTCTTCACCCTCTTCTAGGAGGTCCAAAATGACTTCCTTGTCTTCATCCTCTATATCTTCTTCTCCTTCATTTGAACTGATCTTTAGGAAGCTTCTTCTTTCATTCACCTCAAGGCTTGTCATTCTATTTAAAAGGTTCTCTGTGATACTGAACATCATTTCTACCTTGTATGCAACATCATCATCTTCAAATTCAAATTTATCTTCTTTTGGTTCCACATTCTTCTAATTCTCATTGGAAATATGTTTTCAACTTCACCTGATGCTAGATTTCTCAATACACATTATTCATATCTTTAGTCATTACTAGACTTTACACTACTATATTTCTTCCTTTTGATCTCTATCCTTTCATTCTTGCTCACATCTAAAACTGGCTTTCTTTTTCCATCTTTTTGCTATCTAGAAAACATATTTGCTACATCTTTCATCATCAACTCTACCATTTGTAATTTGTCTTCTAGGGATCTTTCTATCACACTAGCAACCATAACTCTATAGCTCACATTCATTCATTTCATCTTCTCAACCATTAAATCATAAAATACTTACTTGCAAATTGCCTCAAAATTTTTGCTCTATCTACTCACCTTGTACATTCACTGAATTCTTTAGTAGATTGCCTCTTTAGTTAGTGATCTATCCACCATGTTCATAACTCTTCTTAGGTATCACTTCTCTCGTTCTCTTTATGTATACTACTATCAAATTACCTCATTGTTAATTCTCTATCTAAGAGTAATCTCCTTTCTTATTCTCACTTATTTATCTTTCATAGATTGGCTCACATACGATGATCTATTTGTTCTAGCCTTCAACTTTTATTCTTCACAAATTTGAGGTTGATTGCCTTAGGTTTGGTGATTTACTTACAAACTCCTTGTGACTACCTAAGACTTGGTAATCTATCTACAAGCTTCCTCAATTCGATAATTTGTCAACAAGTAGAAACTTTTCAAATCCTTCACTCTCTTACACTCCAACCTTTCACTCTTCTCAAGATTCCAACCTTTTTCTCTAATACCACTTGATATAGTCATGTAAAAAGGGTCTAATAAAGGATTGTCCAACCATGCAACCTTAACACAATCGTACACTCTAGGCACAATGATCCTCAAAACTAATATATTATTATAACAATCTAATTGATTCCATGCATGTATAATCAACAATTAAAATTACATCTTTAGTCTTTGTTGCAATGGGCTTACAACATGCTAGGCATCAATTGTTTGATTACAATGCAATATCAATACACTCACATAGGGCAGTCATGAATATTAGCTTCCTTAGACTACACTCCATCCTCCCACTCTACTCCAAACTTATTCAGACATATTCTAGTCCTTGGATCTCCTCATACCCTTTGTTTCCTTTTTGTAAATGTACTAGAACTGGACTTTTATAGTGCATCTTTGTGTAGAAGGTTCTTGGTTGGGTTGGGTGTGAATTATGATTCCAAAATCAATGTGGTCCTGAACATAACCCCTCTTGGGACCAATAAGTCTCCTTGAATGAGTAAACCTTGGTACAAGGCCCTAAAAATTGTTGCAAACATGTAGATCTCTTTGGGTTGACCTAACACACCATATTGTCAAATGATCATGAATTGATAAATAAACATGTAGGCATGCATGTGATACTCCACTTATGTTCTAGATGTAACTACAATTCAAAATGAATAAATGTGGTGATGTACCAAAATATTTGTTCCACTAGCCTGAGTGCTTGAATGACAACTAAATCAGAAACTCAAAAGAAAATAAACTAAAAAAGGAAATAATTTTGCTTGATCTGCAAGATGGCTTTTTGGCCTAGGATACTCCTACATCAACTACCCTTTTACTTGGAATGTATAGTGTTTTCTTTTGTCTCAATTTAATTCCTCTTGGATTTAGTTGGCCTCTTTGGAAGATCTTTTCTCTAAATGGTCCATTCCTTTTTCAAACTTCAAACTCAAGTTCTTATGGAAACTTTCTCTTCCTCATACTCTTTGGGGTTTTTGTTTGGAGCACAATTCTAGAATCTTCAAGGACAGGAAAGACCCTCATGTTCATTTGGGTACCAAAATCCTTCTTTCCATAAATGTATTTTGGGCACCTATCATGTTATGTTCGAGTCCCATTAAGAACTAGGACAAGATCCCTCATTTGTGGTCTTACTTAGTAATATTGGTTAACCCTAAGAGCAAACAAATCTCTTAAAAAAATATTAAAGTTTAAGAATATTCTCCTATTTAGTTCCTCTTAACGTGCACTCAATTTTATAATCAAACACATTGTGGTGGTCCATTTCTCCATCACTTATCACCAATAACCATCAAATTATATAGTCTTCAATTAAATACATAATAACAAAGAGCCACTTGCTCCATTTTTTATTATCATTCAAACCTCTCACAAAAAATTGCACTTTACCTAATTTTTCATATCATTTATCTTATTTAAATTTAACAAAGCCTAATCAAACTCCCTTATACTTAGTTCAACCTAGATTCTACCAATTTAAACAATAATTAAACCCTTCATTATTATTTTTTACGAACTAAACCATTCAATATTCTCATGCATGCTGGCCATGATTAAATTATTTACTTAATAAATGCTCTCATAATTATATCAAACATATTAGCCTTTAGTTTAGTAATCAACTAAAGGTTCTCAATATTATTTTTCACGAACTAAATCATTCAATATTCTCATGCATGTTGGCCATGATTAAATTATTTACTAAAAAAATGCTCTCATATTCATATCAAATATATTAGCCTGTAGTTTAGTAACTTTGTTATAGTATTCTTCTTTCTTAATAAAATTTTTGCCAAATAGTAGTTGATCTTGGTAATCAACCTCACCTAAAGGATCTCTAACCCATAATTAATAGAGAGAGAGTTAGGGAGAGGTACAAAGATAGAAATATAGAGAGAGATGAATAGAGAAAGAGACAAAGCAAGAGAGAGAAATAGGCCCAATTTTTGAGGATGCACTTGTTTTCTTTATAATTTTTTGCACATACAACATAATTGAGTGGTATACCCAAATGATGCAAATCAACTTTTGCACCCCCAGTTCTATAGAACAAAGAAAGGATATTGATCCCCTTTAGATAAATAGGCTTCAAAACAAAAAAAACACTAAGTTTAGGGTACCGATCTAGATAACAACATTTGTAGTTAAATTTTTTTTTTTAATTTTGATAAAATTAAATTTGCAGCCATTCAAATTATATAGTAAAATCTTCTCTCTCTCTCTCTCTCACTTTATCTCTCTTTCTTTATTCCTCTCTCTATTTTTGTAAAAGTACAATTTCATGAGGCTCCAATGGAGCTAGATGATTCGGACCAACCCATACCAAGCTCCACTTTTTACATCGTAAAAGTACCATAGCGTAATATTTAATGTAGGGTTTTCCATTATAATGCTTGACCATAGCCCCAAGTCTATCACACAACTAAACACTTTTTGCCACCATGTTTATGCAATTAAGCTTAGTTCTGTAATCCCATGATGGCCAATGAATTTGTGTTTTAGGAAATGTCTCTTCAATTGTCATGCATGGTAAATGTAAAATTTGAAAATAATTATTTATAGGAAGGTTATGCATGTAGGCATGTTTTCTTCTTGAAATTAAAAAGTACTTTGAACCCACAAATTTTAGTTCAACATCATACATAAATAAGGATATGGTTTGCCCATACACGAAGAGAGATAGAGAAAATAGAGAATGAGAGAAAGATAGAGATTCTCTTTTCAATTCCTTGTGTAATCCTAATTGCTTCTCTTATAGGACATTTGATAGAGCACTCTATTTTTTTATCCATTGAAAATGCTTTACTAGAAATCCATTCACTACAATGGAATTTTTAACATACATGAGAGGATATGCTCACTAACCCCATATCCACCAAGGCTTAATATCCTTTGCAAACACAAAATCTGCAAGGAAGCCCTATTGGCTACATTGCACAACATCAAGACAATTGTTCCTGCCACTTCTGTGTTGCATGCAAGGTGCCTGATGTCTAGATTGTGAGCGTAGAGATCTAAATGTTCTTCTCTCCTCTTAATTGGACCCCCCTTCCACTTTGCATATTTTTAGAATATAGTAGGAGTTTTGCAAGGAAAAAATACAGAGTTTAGGTTGCCGATCTAGATAACATCATTTGTAGTTTATTTTTTTTTAAATTTTGATAAAATTAAATTTGCAGTCATTCAAATTATATAATAAAATCAATAAATCTACTTATATAAATAATTAACCATAAATAGTTGGTACTTTTTTGCATCAGTAAAACAAATTAATTTTGCAATTCTTTGTTTTCAATTATAGTTACTTTACCTATTCAACTATGTATGTGTGTGTAAATTTAAATGATTTTTGGTTAATTTTATTTCAACTAACATTGAAATCATAATGTGCTGGCAAATTAAGATTTAACATATTATGAGGGGTAAATGTAAGCTTGTATTTTTATACCTTTGTTTTACATTATTTTTTAATAAATATCATAAATATACATTCTTAATTTTTAATTTGATTTTGTGTATCAATTTGCTTCTAACTTGAATCTCATCACCTAATCTATGAAGTTCTAGGTCATACAACATGACATACCTCATCTAAAAACCTAATGTCGAGCTCTCAAGTCAGTCCATCCTAAATATAGTTGTTATCCTATTGATCCACACAACAAAATTTCATTGTAAAGCATAGGAAAAGAGCATATAGAGATCAAGTGTTGTTAAAATTCTTCTTTAGACATTTTTAAGTTGACGTTTAAATTTAGGCACAACATTACTACATTTAACTTCTTGCATCTATATTGTATGCGTGATGTGTTTAAGAGGATACACTTATAAAGAAAACAAACTTATTCTCAAAAGTTGGCTGCAAAATGCAAAAAACACATCAAAAGAGTAAATTGATTAAGGTGGAAGATGTGCAAAATTTGCCAAAAGAAAGACTTGATGAAATGATTAATTCAATTGGAGGTTTTGATCTCATAATAGGTGAAGACCCTATCATAATCTGATAGGCAACAACAAGAACACAAGGAATCAGCTAGAGGGGAGTCATTCCTCTATTTTCTATGAATTTCCACATATTGTGAATGATGCAAGGCATGCTATGCATTCAAGTGCAGCTTGATAGTATAATGAAACCTTCATTTTGTACTAAGCATATCGAGTGTGGATAATTTGAGTATAATTGGATCTTGCAGGCCTATTTCCAATCTTTGTTTTCATCTCTCCACAAAATATTTTGCTCTTTCAATATTAATCACATTGTGCTACCAGCCAGTAAAGAAGCAAAGTCTTTCTGGAAAAACAAATTTGGTTTTGTAAAAATGTCAAGAGAACAAGTTTGTGGAATTTTTGTATACTCAAATGCCTCCAAAATGTCTACTTTGTTTTTCAGCAAAGTTTTGATTCTACGTAAAATCCTATATACTTAGAAAAACTTGTCTAGGAGTAAAGAACAAACTATTTTGTAACCTTAATCCCACTGGTTTTTGGCAACTTAATGAAAGTAGTCAAAAATGCAAATTGTACCCTTCAAAGGAACTTCTATATTAGACAAGCAACTTGTACAAAGCTCCAAAAAAGGAGGAGAAAATAGATAAAACTCTTGCACACAATGTTTTTTGATATATTTTTATCCTGCAGCAACACAAACCATTATAACAATATTGTGCGTGTATGTTTTTTACATGACACAAAGACACATGGGAGAGCATGTTGTGGTTTTACATCTCCTTTTCAAATATTAGATTGTTATTATCAATGGTCTTATGAACACATGATATTTCTTTTCAACAATGAGGTCTTACCTACATACAATAGGGATCAACTATATTTTTGTTTTTCACAAAAAAATTTAGTAGGTGTTAAACCCTTTCAATATTTTGTGTCCGTTATGCAATTTTAATTTAATTTTTTTGCATATTTCTTGTGTTGAACATTTGTTTCTGTTGTTCATTGTAAAGTTATTGGTAAACCTTATCAAACTAATTGTAATCCTCAACTGCTAATTAACTTATGAGTCTTGGTGATTTTTTAAACTATGCACATTCCACTTTATTTTCTACATTTACATGGATAATTAGCATTTTTGGTTGATTGTTGCTGTGTAAAACCTACCTACAATATATAAGATACTCAAATATTATTGGCAGGTTAGACTTCAGTGTGTCTAAAAACAACTTTGACTGCAATTTGATTTTTGACCTTCAGCAAAATGGTAGTCTAAGAAAATAGGTTTGGACTACATGGATGTGTAAGGATTAAAGAAAATGAAAAAGAACAAGAGGTTGGTTAAGAATATTTCAAAGAAATATCATGCTTTTCTTGCATCAAAAGAAATTATTAAGCAAATTCCTCGACTTCTTGGTCTTCATATAAACAAAGCAGGTAAATTTCCCACTTTCGTGTCACACCAACAATCATTAGAGGGGAAAGTAAATGAAACCAAAGATACAATCAAGTTCAAATTGAAGAAAGTTATCAGTATGGGTGTTGTCATGTGTAACTGTGCAATGGAGGATAAGCAAATATTTTAGAATTACCAACTGAGTGTCAACTTTTTGGTTTCCTTTCTTAAAAAAAATGGCAAAATGACATTGATTTTATCTTGCTAGAAACCAATCACAGTGTTTTATAGTAGTTGAAACATTGATTTCTAAAGTTTTCAAACCTTCTAAGTAAAAATTATAAGGCTTAAAGCATGAATACTTGATTTTATAGTACCCTCATGAAGTGTTGATCTGTAGAATTATTATTCTAGGTTTGAACTATTTTTCAGGAGACGACAAGTTTTCTTGCTTACTTTGGAATCCTACAACACTCTTGGATTGAAATATGTAGTGTTCATACAAAAAAACAAATGTAGTTTTTATCTGAAAAGACATGAACATGCAGTTTGTGTGTCTTTTTATTCACTTTATATGGAAGTCAGAGTTGGCAGTCAGCACATTATGGAGAATTCAAATCTTGAATCCCACGTAAACAAGCCCTTCACTCTGTGTCATTCCATCCCCCCTTAAATAAATGTAAACATTTTATTTAATAGACATATATGTTCTTTTTGATAATTATAAATACATTATATATGAAAAAAACTGAAGAAACATGAAAGATTCACAAAATGAAATCAACGATGGTTGGTTGTGAAAAGAAATCCACCAATACTATTTCAATTTCAACGTACCTGTTGGTTTTTTCCCAGACTAGATGCTTACTCCCAGATTTCCCTACAAGGTAGCCATCAATGATCAACAGGATCTCTGGGCCAGGGGCCAACAGTATAGGAGATAGACTCTATTTTTATCTCCTCTTCTTCTTCAGGCTCTGCAAAACCTAGGGGGTATTCCCTACTCAACACCCATGAGAATATGCATACAAAGGCTCGGATGCTGACATGAAGCAGATAAGTCCTCCTGTAAGTAGACCAAAATTGCAAGATAAGAGCAAAGGGGCTAGCTTTGGGCCTATTTTTAGTTGTAGACAGAGGACTTGGGATCCTAAAACTAATTCTACTATCCTAATGGTTATTTTGGAGTGATGAGTTTGATTTTGTGTTTGGATGCAGAGCTGGACCTGGTGTATAACCTCAACACAGAGCTAGATTGGTGCCTATCCAGGGCTTGGAGTCATAGACATACACATGTAAATGTTTAGCATAAACATACTAAAACTGGATTTCAAGGGGATTTGTATGATATCTGCCTTACAAATATCTCCCAATACAAAGTATCAAGTTATCTCTACTTATGATATCCTTACTGTAATATATTCTTCTCAACACTCAATCTGAAAACACTTTAATCTACCCCTTGAGCAGAAGTTAAGAGATCAAGCATTCAATACAGTAAACCTATATCCTAGAACCCAAGACACCCCTTAGATATCCAGATTCAAAAGAAGAGTATATTCAATACAGGAGACAGATAACAAAACACATGCAGTATAGCATTATTCATCTAAAACAACAATGAAACCAGTAAGTCTATGCACAAAACACAAGACATGAGACTCATAAACTCACAAAATCCACTGCACAGAGCAACCGGGTTAGTTGTATTGTATTACAGAGCCAGAAAATGTCCAAGTTTCAACAACCTTAAAAATGGGTCCAGAGTCTGCTTAAATAGCAAGAAAATGTACCCAGCAAACTAATTACATGGGAGGCCAAAAAATCTCGCTAGATACACTGCACTGAAAAGTGGCGCTCAAAATCATAAATGCTGCAGAGGGACAAAGAGGAAGGAACATGTGAGATTGGGACTCAAGCCGCCGCTCAAGGACATGCATCATCAAAATGGTGGTTGAGCTGTCCATCATCGACCCACACCTCTGTGCAATCACCATTAATGTTTCACCAACCTGCAGCCCCAGAGATGTAGCAACAGTGCGCCCATGGAGTTTCTCCCACCAAAACAGTTGCAAACACCCATCAGAAAACCCGCGCTTCAGGCTCAAAACCTGGCCGTCAATCAAAAACCTATCGCTGAGATCCAACGGCCCCAAAAATGCTGAAAAGTCACCCACCTACCAAAACGTGCCACGCATATACTTCAAGTTTCTATCGCTGGGTCCGTTCCCTCCATTTTCCCTTATCCTTTTCCCGCCGAGAGTCTGCTGCTGGAGACGTGCGGAAGCCGCCATGTGGCGAGCTCCGTAGCACCTTTGAGACATTAGAGACCCCTCGGAAGCTTGGTAGAGATAGACACATGGCGGGCTCCGCGCTCTCTTGAAACACAAAAGAGTCTCCATTGAAACATTGCAGTCTGCGACACTTGGCACCTTCCGAAGCTGCTCAGAAACTTTAAGGGGCTGCCTTGAAACTTATGCGGATGGTGACATTTGTTATCACCTGCGACACTTGAGACACTCATTAGGACCCACCACGATCTTCGCTTGCACTGCGGGAAACAAAATAGAAACTAACGCGGAAGCTGACACTTGTCAGCTTCCGCAACAACTTAGAAACTTTTTGAAACTTTCCTGAAACATAAGCAGAAGCTGACACTTGTCAAGCTCTGCGGCCTCCTCTTGAAACATTTGAAACTTTTATAAACTCTCATGCGGAAGCTGACATCTGGCAGGTTCTGCGCTACTTTGAAACTTTTGAAAGGGTCCCTCAAAACTTAGGTGGAGGTTGCCACTTGGCAACATCCGCAGTAGCAGGGACACTTAACTGGGACCCACCACGATCTTCGCTACACTTTGAAACATGTAGAAACAATCTCGAAAGTTGACACTTGTCAGCTTCCGCAGCAACCATAAGGGACACACACGGCATCCTCCGCCCCTGCATATAAACTTTTTGAAACTTCAGCGGAGAGTGACACGTGGCACGCTCCACGGGCCTTGAGAAACATTAAGGGTCTTTTGGAAACTTGGCGGAGATGTGAAACTTTGAGAGTCTTTTAGAAACATTGGCGGATGCTTCCACGTGGTGCCTTCCGCGCCACTCTCAGAAACACTTAGAAACTGCGTTGAAACTTTGGCGGAAGCTGACACGTGGCGCCTTCCGCAGCAATTCTTGAAACTTTAAGGGGCCGCCTCCACTGCAGACACGTGGAGCCACCCGCGGGAAGCAACTTAAAACACAATAGAAATAGTTTCTGCTACGTGGCATGCTCCGCGATAAAGTTACCCGTTAGAAACAAAAGTGCGGCTTAAACAGGGGCATGACACATGGCGGATCTCGTGGTGCTTGATATATGAAACCCTCACTACCACTCCCAGAAACATTCAGACACAAAAACATTGACCCGATACGCATCAAAAATGCATCTGACCCATTTTTTATCAATTTTCAGGGGCCGACAGTGATTTGTGACCCGCCACTACATATTTTGACTTGCACCTTAACTGATTTCTTACATTTTTCACAACTGCAAAGGCCAAAATATAAAATTTTTTTGGATTTTTTGGGAAGGGGCCTGCATATTTAAATGTTTGAAACTTGAAAGTTTATGCAGGCACCACTAGTGGCTCTGTCTGGGGACGCATGCCTCTTGCAGGCATGGCGAGAACCTCAGAACTCTGGGATGCAGACCAGTCCCTTATCCATTGGGTACAGAGTCAAAGTTGCACCAACCTGCATCACCAAACACACTTGATGGCCTAAGGCCACCAAGAAAAGAAAAACCTGTATCTCCCCTTGTCAAATATTTTATTTTCATCTGTATGCACTGGGTCAAGCCTGGAGATACTGTTAGGACCTACCCACAAATAAACCTTGCCATCTGCATATTGAACCTTCTGATCTAGCTGGTCACTGTCACCCCTATGTAGACAATACTCAGCATCCTGTGACATGTGGGTGTTAATTTTTTCAAACAATGCATACTCAAATGGTATGTAACATTTATCATCATCTGCATCAGTAGTATGCATTGCAAAATGATCTCCTAGCTGGACTGAAAACAGGAAACATTCAGAGTCCACCACACAACTAGGAAAATCAGGGCTCATTTCATTAGCCGGCCAATCAAAAGAAAAGCTTTCAAATTCACAATTGTGCACATCATGCACACAATCATTTGGCATACCAAGCTGGAAAAGATCAGGCTCCGACACCTCTTTACAATTAGGCACATTTTTACAGTCACTTACTTGATGTATGCTGGTTTCACTTTCATCAAGATGAGAAACAGAATCTAAGTCAAAAATAGTGTCTAAATCATCACCATACTTAGATGGATCCTCATCACCATGTGTCATAAATGGGTGATCCAGGTGCATCAGTTTCATCATGGTATGCCATTGGTTCATGGGTAGCAGAACATGCATCTTCATCACCAATGGATTCATTTTGTGGAGGAGTATCAGCCTGTGTGTCATAAGCAAAACAACCATCAAATAAAGAACAATCATGCTCTGCACTAGCACTTTTTTCAATCTCTGACTACTCTTCATGATCTCCATGTGTTTGAGAAGAAGGCAATGGTTCACACATGGAACTATTTCTCTGTTTGCTTATATCTTCTCTGTCTTGAGTACAATACTCACAATTATCTCCACAAATCTATTCAAAAAGTTGCTCATTGTTGTCCACAACCCCAACATTATTTTCATGGCTAGATGCCTCAACATTTGAATGGGAGTCATTACTAATCCTTTCACTGGCATCCTCAACATTTACTTTTTCATCTTCATATGATGCCTTAATCATTTGGTCATTTGCAGCTTCATAACCAATATTCACACCCAAACTTGGGGACAGGGATTTCAGCAGGTGCTCATTTCTCATTTCTTCTACATTTTCTAAGAATTTGTATGCCATCTGCATACTTGTCACCTTGAAATCCCTCAGCAGTGCACTAGAGTCCTCCTTAAAAGCTTCAAAGAATATGCCAACACAGGTTGAAATATCAGGTCTGAAACTTTCAGGGACTTGTGAAAGGGCTAGTGCAAACCTATGACTGAAAACAACACATGGCTCTTCATCTTGTTTTCTAATTTTCATCAATTCTGCAACAAGATTAGCAGGTTCTTTTGCAAATTCTTTTATGAAACAGTCAGCAAGCTCATCCCAACAGGCAAAGGATCTCTTTGGAAAGCTCAAATACCAATTTCTAGCTTTTGCATCCAAGGATTTAACAAAAAACTTCATCCACATATCCTCATTTCTAAAAGAATGTCTTTCCATAAAACTGTAAATTTTTTGAATATGTGCACCCCCATCACACACACTGTGACCACTAAATCTAGGCATCTGACTATACATCCCAGCAGGCATACTTTCAACTTTATAGTCAACCCATGACAAATCTAATTGGTCATACAAAGGATCAAAAGGGCTGACAAGAGGTTTAGCTTTCTGACTGGCAGACACAATAAGATTCTCACTATTTAACTGGGTCTGCCAAGCCTCTAAGAATATCAACCTATTTTTTAACTCTTCTATTCTTTTATTCAACATATCATCCCCCTTTTGACTGAGTATGGGATAATACATATTTGGATTCATAAAATTTTCCATCTTAGACATCCTATGATTGCCTAAGTCTTAAGGTTTCCCCTGGCATCTAACTTATGCAGTAAACAACAAATATAAAGGAGAAGAAGTTAGGTACCTTTTCTCATTCAGATGCAGAAATATGTACATCTTTGTCACATCACATACATCTATCTTTCATGTGCATTCAGATCTTTTTGCAGAGTCGCCACCTCTCCAGAGAGGACAAAATTTTCAACAACTGAAAGCTACTTTTCCAGGTTCATTCCACCAGCAGAGCATCATTTTGTTAGTGACTCAGATGGGTCACTAAATCTTTATTTTTATTTTTTATCAATGCTTCCCCAGCGGAGTTGCCAATTTCTGTTGGGTTTTTCCCAGATTGGATGCTTACTCCCAGATTTCCCTACAAGGTAGCCATCAATGATCAACAGGATCTCTGGGCCAGGGGCCAACAGTATAGGAGATAGACTCTATTTTTATCTCCTCTTTTTCTTCAGGCTCTGCAAAACCTAGGGGGGTATTCCCTACTCAACACCCATGAGAATATGCATACAAAGGCTCGGATGCTGACATGAAGCAGATAAGTCCTCCTGTAAGTAGACCAAAACTGCAAGATAAGAGCAAAGGGGCTAGCTTTGGGCCTATTTTCAGTTGTAGACAGAGGACTTGGGATCCTAAAACTAATTCAACTATCCTAATGGTTGTTTTGGAGTGATGAGTTTGATTTTGTGTTTGGATGCAGAGCTGGACCTGGTGTATAACCTCAACACAGAGCTAGATTGGTGCCTATCCAGGGCTTGGAGTCATAGACATACACATGTAAATGTTCAGCATAAACATACTAAAACTGGATTTCAAGGGGATTTGTATGATATCTGCCTTACAAATATCTCCCAATACAGAGTATCAAGTTATCTCTACTTATGATATCCTTACTGCAATATATTCTTCTCAACACTCAATCTGAAAACACTTTAATCTACCCCTTGAGCAAAAGTTAAGAGATCAAGCATTCAATACAGTAAACCTATATCTTAGAACCCAAGACACCCCTTAGATATCCAGATTCAAAAGAAGAGTATATTCAATACAGGAGACAGATAACAAAACACATGCAGTATAGCATTATTCATCTAAAACAACAATGAAACCAGTAAGTCTATGCACAAAACATAAGACATGAGACTCATAAACTCACAAAATCCACTGTACAGAGCAACCAGGTCAGTTGTATTGTATTACAGAGCCAGAAAATGTCCAAGTTTCAACAACCTTAAAAATGGGTCCAGAGTCTGCTTAAATAGCAAGAAAATGTACCCAACAGACTAATTACATGGGAGGCCAAAAAATCCCACCAGATACACTGCACTGAAAAGTGGCGCTCAAAATCATAAATGCTGCAGAGGGACAAAGAGGAAGGAATAGGTGAGATTGGGACTCGAGCCGCCGCTTAGGGACATGCATCATCAAAATGGTGGTTGAGCTGTCCATCATCGACCCACACCTTTGTGCAATCGCCATTAATGTTTCACCAACTTGCAGCCCCAGAGATGTAGCAACAGTGCGCCCATGGAGTTTCCCTTGCCAAAACAGTTGCAAACGCCCATCAGAAAACTCGCGCTGCAGGCTCAAAACTTGGCTGTCGATCAAAAACCTATTGCTGAGATCCAACAGCCCCAAAAATGCTGAAAAGTCACCCACCTACCAAAACGTGCCACGCAGATACTTCAAGTTTCTATCGCTGGGTCCGTTCCCTCCATTTTCCTTTATCCTTTTCCCGCCGAGAGTCTGCTGCCAGAGACACGCGCGGAAGCCGCCACGTGGTGAGCTCTGCAGCACCCTTGAGACATTAGAGACCCCTCGGAAGCTTGGCGGAGACAGACACATGGCGGGCTCCGCGCTCTCTTGAAACACAAAAGAGTCTCCATTGAAACATTGCGGTCTGCAACACTTGGCACCTTCCGAAGCTGCTCAGAAACTTTAAGGGGCCACTTTGAAACTTATGCGGATGGTGACATTTGTTATCACCCGCGACACTTAAGACACTCATTAGGACCCACCACGATCTTCGCTTGCACTGCGGGAAACAAAATAGAAACTAACGCGGAAGCTGACACTTGTCAGCTTCCGCAGCAACTTAGAAACTTTTTGAAACTTTCTTGAAACATAAGCGGAAGTTGCCATGTGTCGAGACCCGCGATACCTTACTAAACTGTGTTGAAAGTCTGAAGTGGCCCCCGCTTGTGACACTTGTCACAATCCGTGGCTTTGAATCCTGAGGCACATTAAGAAACGGGGCCCACAACCCCCCCGCTCGCCATCACAAAAGGAAAACAGGGGGAAGTCCGTGGAAGCTGACACTTGTCAAGCTCCGCGGCCTCCTCTTGAAACATTTGAAACTTTTAGAAACTCTCATGCGGAAGCTGACATCTAGCAGGTTCCGCGCTACTTTGAAACTTTTGAAAGGGTCCCTCGAAACTCAGGCGGAGGTTGCCACTTGGCAACATCTGCAACAGCAGGGACACTTAACTGGGACCCACCACGATCTTCGCTACACTTTGAAACATGTAGAAACAATCTCGGAAGCCGACACTTGTCAGCTTCCGCAGCAACCATAAGGGACACACACGGCATCCTCTGCCCCTACATAGAAACTTTTTGAAACTTTAGCGGAGAGTGACACGTGGCATGCTCCGCGGGCCTTGAGAAACATAAAGGGTCTTTTGGAAACTTGGCGGAGATGCGAAACTTTGAGAGTCTTTTAGAAACATTGGCGGATGCCTCCACGTGGTGCCTTCCGCGCCACTCTCAGAAACACTTAGAAATTGCGTTGAAACTTCGGTGGAAGCCGACACGTAGCGCCTTCCGCAGTAATTCTTGAAACTTTAAGGGGCTGCCTCCGCCGCAGACACGTGGAGCCACATGCGGGAAGCAACTTAAAACACAATAGAAATAGTTTTTGCTACGTGGCATGTTCCACGATAAAGTTACCCGTTAGAAACAAAAGCGTGGCTTAAACAGGGGCATGACACATGGTGGATCCCGTGGCGCTTAATATATGAAACCCTCACTGCCACTCCCAGAAACATTCAGACACAGAAACATTAACCCGATACACATCTAAAATGCATCTGACCCATTTTTTTATCAATTTTCAGGGGCCGACAGCGATTTGTGACCTGCCACTGCATATTTTGACTTGCACCTTTACTGATTTCTTGCATTCTTCACAACTGCAGAGGCCAAAATATAAAAACTTTTTGGATTTTTTGGGAAGGGGCCTGCATATTTAAATGTTTGAAACTTGAAAGTTTATGCAGGCACCACCAGTACCCATTGCACACTAAGGTGCGATTGCTAGTAAAATATACAACTCTTTAAACATAAAACATTGACTGCAAAAAATGTAATATTATAAAATCTTTAATTTAAACAAAGACCCAAACTATAAACTAGACAAATTATAACAAGAAGTACAGATAAGAGATCATTGCACATATACCTATGAACAACATATTAGAACATTAACTGAAAAAAGAATTAGAACATTAGCTGAATAAACCATGCACCAACACAACAACGCCCAAAAGAATTGAAATGGAGAGCTCAACTACTCTGCTGCTTCTTCCTGCGTTGAATAAACCATGCACCAACAAACAGAGTAACCAAAACAACGATGCCCAAAGGAATTGAAACGGAAAGCTCAACTACTCTGCTACTTCTTCTTGCGCTAAATAAACCATGCACCAACAAATAGACTAACCAAAACAACGACACCCAAAGAAATTGAAATGGAGAGCTCAACTACTCTGCTGCTTCTTCCCGTGTTGGGTGGCAACTGTGTCAAATCAGAAGCAACTAACCGAATAATACAAATTCAAATTTTTATTACTTTTAAATTTTTCCTATTAGTTAATTATTTCTCAAATACAAATTCAAATTTGTGACTATGTAGTGATAAGGCTCATGATTTGGTGGATGAAGAAGAATACTTTTACGATTAATTTTTTATTTTTAAATTGTAGATTAGAAATTGTTCAAGTGTTTTAATATTCAAAAGCTATATGTAAAATGTTAATTAAATGATCTTTATATCAATAGCCGTAGGATCAACAACATGTCCAGATGGTCAAAGGGGAAATTAGGAAGCCATAGTGGAAAAATGAGGAAATGAGTGTTGGAAAGTAGGAGGGTCGAATGTGGGTGAAGGTAAAGGATGGGTTAAGGCGAGTGAAATGGTTTTAACATTTCAGTCACCCACCATGCGTTTATCATTTTATGTATTTGATGGGAGTACCTAATGCACAATTTAATTGTAGTTGAGCACAATGGCTTTATTTGATGGGAGTACCCAATGCACAATTTTGTAGTTGAGCACAATGGCTTTAATTTCATGTTGACATTATATGTGTTTTTGGTGTATGATACGTTAATCATATTTGAAAATTCATTTGAAAAAAATATTTTTATTTTAATTGCATTTTATAAAATCAATTTGTCTCTACAATTTTATTATTATTCTTGTTTATAATTTATATTTTAAATTATATGCTATATTTTATATTGTTATGCAATTATAATTTAAGATCTATTTGTCAAGCCTCAGTCGGATGCATGTTAGAGTCTTATATGACATGGGAGATACATTAATACCATATTGTTGGTGCAAATATACAATATTTTTTTATGTTTCATTAAAGCTATAACAAGGCCCAAATATTACAAAAAGAAAGATAGCAAGTTGTGAAGAAGAACAAAATGACAATATTTTGGATAGTGAAGGTATTTCTTTTATCTTTTTGCATGGTTTTCCTAGTTGGTTTCTAGGAGGTGGATGAATATGATGTACTAGTGAAGAAAAGGTCCCAAGAATGTTTTAAAAATAGTGGGTAGAATATGTTCAAAGATTTGGTGGATAAATAAGGATGCTTTTATGATTAATTTTTTATTTTTAAGGATGCTTTGTAGAATATAATACTTGCTTTTTGGAATAACAATTATATGGTAGTAACCATAGTTTTTAGTGTAGGACATAACTAATAAAAAATAGTGCTATACTGCAAAATAATTTTTCCAAAACATGATAAGACTAAAACTATGTAGAAAATCTTGATTACAAAGCTTTCGTTTTACCTTTTCAACCTCATTTTTCTAGCTAAGTTCCAACTTAATCTAAGTCATTTAATATTAGGTTATATAGATGTGCTTAATGTAATGTTTTCCTAATTGAATACACACATAAGCAAGACTATAAAACCATAAAACAACAAAAACGTATAACTACAAAACAGTGTAAACAAAAATGTTGTCTTCCAATTATTAATTAAAGGTCTTAGTTTAACATAGGAAATCAGAGATACATTTTTGGAAGCCATTGCTACATAATCTTCTTGTCCACTTGGTGCCTACAAGATGCATGTAAAACCGGATGTGAGCATGTTATGTGTAAATAGTGAGCTCATAGACAAGATTTTTTTTTTAATAAACTATTAGGTAGTGGAGCATGATTGCAACTGTCCATAGGATGTGGTGACTATTTTGCACTACAAATTGCATTGGTGACAACATTGTTCTGATTCAATGTGAACTGGCCCTCTGCAACAAAGTTTCATGGCATGAAGATGACTGCTGACTTGTCTTCAATGTACTGTTCATAGGTGATGGTTTGTAAGTCTAGCAACAATTCTTCAATGGTAGACTTGTCACAAGAGCAATGTATTGTTTGCTTTGTATTAGTTGTTAGAATGGTTTTAATATAAAGGCAGTGGATATATTTAACATTTTCATTGAATTTGATACAATGGGCAATTTGATCTTCTAATGTTGCATAAGTATCAAATCTGTAGTTGCATTTAGGACAAAATGCATGAAAAAAATTGGAAAGTGCATTTGCCATTTTTAGGGTTCCATAAACGTGCAACAAACAACAAACAATATTTATTGAATCTTTGCGTAGAAAATCAATTCATTATATTTGGTTTTAGCACACAAAAATATACTTAAAAAATAACATCCATGAAGCTGGTCCCTTTGTTATAATGAAAATTGTCTCAATATCTGTTAACAAAGCAAAGCACTCAATTGATAGAAATTAACTTATCTAAAGCATATAAAAACACAGGCACTACGATAAAATACATTGTATGTTGTAATGAAATGTAAAAGTTTGCAATAAAATCTTCTGATGATTTTAAAATTGAATATAAGTCATAATTCAAGAGTTAGGAATCAATTACCTCAAATGTTGATTGCAGCCATGTTCTTTGTGTTTGCAACCATGTTTTTATGCTAAATTGACTTTAGAATTATATGTGCAAATTTTATAGCCATATATGTAAATTGACTAGATGTAGTGACATAAGTTTAATCAACACCCTAATATTTGTAGGTTTATGTATTTATGAAATAACACATGGAATGTCATTAGAAGCATATGTGCAAATTTTATAGCCATGTATGCAAACCAGTCATATGTACATGCACTAATATAATTTTAATATTAATATAATTATATCATTGAGTTGAATACATATTATCATTTAAGATGCACATTATCAATATTTACTATAACATAATTGATCATAGCTTTTGACAAACCCAATTATCAATCCATATTTTCAATATTGACAGAACCAGACACCACTTAACTTTTGACAAACCCAATTATCAATCCATATTTTCAATATCGACAGAACCAGACACCACTTAACTTTTGACAAACCCAATTATCAATCCATATTTTCAATATCGACAGAACGAGACACCACTTGTTAAAATTTGAAACCAAAAATACAAAAAAACCTTTAAACATAAAACTCTAAACACAAGGTAAGACATCCGATAATTCAAGACAAGACCTAAGACTATAAACTAGACAGATTATAACAAAAAAGTAAGATAGGAAACGACCATCCCACAAACACCTATGAACAAAATCTTTGAACATCAACTGAAAAAGAAGATACAATTCTGTTTTCAGTTTTATTCTCTTCTCAATGATCGTCGACTAGCATTTGCAGAGACTTCTCATATTGTTCCACATCACTCTCTGATTTGCCTTCCAAAATCCGAATAACTTGGGCCATGCTCGGCCTCCCATTCTCATCCTCCTGAATGCACGGAATGCTTACCACAGCTGTTCTTGTCACCTCTTCAACATCCGCCTCGTTTGCAATCCTTTTATCCACAATACCCATTATGTTTCCCTTGTGAATTTGAGTTGCTGCCCACGTCGGGAAGTAGTACTGAGATTCCTGCACGCTCAAGTCAAGATTTCGTCGGCCTGAGATTATTTCGAGCAGGGTCATGCCAAAACTGTATACATCCGCCTTAACTGTTATTGGCACGCCGGAGAGCCACTCGGGAGCCAAATACCCTCTCGTTCCTCTTGTTGTGGTCAGTACTCTACTGAAATCTCTGCCAACAAGCTTTGCCAGCCCAAAATCAGCCACTTTTGGAGAGAAATCGGCATCTAGAAGAATATTTTCTGGCTTGATATCGCAATGGATGATGCGATCTCTGCACTCTTCATGGAGATAAAGTAACCCTCTTGCAGTGCCTAAAGCGATTCCAAATCTGGTATTCCAGTCCAACACTTTGTCTGCTTCTTTGGACAAGAAAGAGTTGAGAGACCCGTTTTGCATGTACTCATAAACAAGCATTCTATTAGATCCCTCTACGCAGAATCCCCGGAGCCTCACCAAATTAACATGATTTATGATTCCAATGGTGCTTATTTCCGCACGGAATTGCTTTTCTGCTTGTGCTGAACCCTCTAATTTTTTCACGGCCACAAGTGTATTGTCTCGCAGAGTTCCTTTGAAGACAGAACCAAATGCTCCCTTTCACAGCTTATGGGCAAAATTGTTGGTCGCAATTTTCATCTCTTTGTAGGTGAATGTTCTGAGCAATGTTGATTTATCGTCATCCTTGCCTTTCTCAACCAGTCCTCGACGCCTGCGCTGAATAAACCATACACCAACAAACAGAGAAACCAAAACAGCAACGCCCAAAGGAATTGAAATGGAGAGCTCAACTATTCTGCTGCTTCTTCCTGCGTTGAGTGGCAACTGTGTCAAATCAGAAGCAGCCAATCGAATGAAGAAGGGTTGGCCGTCACATGAAATAGCCTGCATGCTTAACAGGTCACCAAACCACAATTTACAATTAGAATTAATGAAAGTAAAGGCCGTGCAGGAGCAATTGTTGAGACAAGCAGTTTTACATCCTAGTAGAGTCGACTCTGGATTATTTTGAAAAGGTTCTTCATCAGACAAGGACATATCACTGAGTTGGAGGAAACCATCTGTGGTGCTACTGTCACTGCCATTAATGGCGGAGCAGTTTAGTGGACTACGCCGAACACAACCGCTTAACCACCATTCCTGAGAAAACCAGGCAGTAGAGTCTCTTGACTGGAAGCCTTCCACACAGTTACATAACTGAATGTTTTCTTGGGTGAAACACACTCCATAAGCCCCGCATACACCATACACACTGCAACTTGTTTGGGGTGAATTATAAACCAGGTTCCAGTTTTTATTATCCCAAAAGTAGAATGATAGCTGGCCATTCCAGTTGAGAACTTCCCTTACCATAGTCGTCGAACTAGCTTTGGGTGTAAGCCTATATGTGTAGTACATACTTGTCGAAGAAAACTCAAAAAATTCCTGCTCAAGTGTGGGATCAGATATTACCCCTGGCAAGGGCCCAAAATATCTACCAGTCCAGTCTCCCGTGGTGTAATATGAAACACCATTTTTATACTGCAGCATAAAGTTTGTCTTTCCTGGGGATGGATTCATTTGGAGAAAGAAGGGCCCAGGCGCTGGATCCACCCTACTCTTCCAAGCGCTTACTTTCAAGCCTTTCCAAAACTTCATGCTAGGCATGAAATGATCTGTGGGATTTTCAAAGCTCTCCCACACAGTCTGAGAAGTGTTTTGAGCGTCTAAAAGAACAAAATTACCATTGTCGAGTATCAAAGCCCTGGATGCCTTAGCTTGCTGAGTATTATTACTCGACCAAATGACTTTTCCTTGCAAGTCAGATACCGTGAGATAACCAGATGTAGAGAGAGTGAAAAAGCCGGGCATGTTTCTAATGGGTGTTTCCCTGTTAGCCACCCAGATGATTGTCTTGTCAGAGATTTGGGCATACCAAATACCAATATACCAGTTGCTGGTTCCGTTGGGACTAAAAAATCCCAATTCAAAAGTGCCATTCTTTGAAATGATAGTCTGATTTTCCCTCAGAGAAGCCCCCAAAGAGAGGGTGTCTCCACCAGCAACTAATAAATTACAACTGCACTGGAGAATAAGAATGGCGAGAGCTAAAATGAAACGTTTCAAACAGTTAAATGCTAAGTGATCCTGCAGGAACCAATCCATTTTCTTTCGGCTATTATTTCTCTTAATTACAGGTGCCTACAAATGGAAGAAACATATCCTGTGATCCTTGGAAGTTTTTAATCAGATATTAAATAGACCACCAAAAACACGTTGTTGACTAAAAAACAGTGCCCATTTCTAATGGTCAATAGATTTTACAGACACATCATCACCGAATCCTTCGTAGCCTTTAAACAAATACCCACTTGGTGAAATTTATATATCAATAAAAAATATTTTATTATTAATCAATTATAATGAATTTTTTACTTATAAGATTCTAATGTTTGGAGGCTTCCACCGGGGTCCGGACCCACTTTTTATTACTTTTAAAATTTTCCTATTAGTTAATTATTTCTGGATGGTTTATCGTTGAACTTAGAGGTCCTAATAAATCCAAGTTTGTGACTATGGAGTGACAAAAACTGATTTTGAAATCCAAAACAAAGGAGAAGAAAAAATTAAGTTTTAACTAATACATATTTTTATAAATATATATTCCATGGTTTAAAAGCTTAGTTTATATCTTGTTGGAAAATGTTGATGGTCAAATTTAGACTATAATTATAGTCAAGGCACAACATAAATTTGTGTTGTCCTTCAATCTAATTATGTTTCAATATTAGTGTTTCAATATTGTATGCTTTCATAAATGTATTGTTCTATCTACCAATATAAAATATTTGGTCTTGTTACAAATGCAAGCAATATTGATAAAGTTGTCCCTAGCATTCCTTAGCTTTCTTTCTTTTGAATGTAATTGTGTGAACAATTTCAAATTTATTAGTCCTTGCCTTAGCAGAGGACTATTGTTTTAAGCTCACTAAATTTGTATTTGTTTTGTTTGGAAATCGTGCCTCGCAAAAATATTAAAGGAGTTGCAAAGGTTTGGAATTTTTTTGAGTTTTTATTGACCTTTTGACATTTTCTGATTGGATGCATATTTTACCCCTTGTTTTTTATTCCCAAGGGGAGGCTAGATTTTTGTGTCCAATGAAAAACCATCTGCAAAAAATTCCATGTGATTTCTAATGTTCTACATGGCTTCAAGCGTGTCACGGTGCTGGGCTCGAGGGTTTATCCAAGGGCATGTGTTCATGGTTGAGGGCATATGTTTTTCTCTGTTGGAGACAACTGTTTCGTTGGGGGGGCTGAAGCGTTTTTTTGTAGGACTTCTATTATTTTAGCCAGAGCAACAACCACTTCTTTTTCATGGTCAAGTAAAGGAAGAAGCATTCTAAGCAGTTGGATACTGAGAGTCAGTTGGATCAGAATCAATGATAGATTCTACTATTAGTTTACAGTGTTTGCTAGGGGCCTTCGTTGATGGTTCAATTTTCATTATAGATGTGATAATGCCAGATTGAATGAGGCCATCTATCTCTCTATCCAGCAAAAGAGGTGTCTCTATTTGACTTGTGTTTCGCTGAAAGGACTTAGGCGCGAGGGATTAATTGTGTTGGGAAAATAGTGTTGTTCACCTTGCATAACATTAATTAATTTAATTATGTAAAATAAATATTCTTTTGTGGTGCATCTTAATTGATGTGTTTAGCCACATTAAATATTTATTTGGTGCTACTTGTAAAAGTTGTATTTAACATTGGGAGACATAAGACAAATATTTATTATTTGTGCAAAATAATTAATTTTGGGGTCAATGGTTTTGTGCGCATGGTTTTGAGTCACATTGGTTTTATCCAATACCACAAATTGTATTTGTGTGACCTTGAGTCTATAAAAGAAAGCACATGGTTAGTGGTTTGGGTTGGCTCTTATTTTGTAGGATGTGTGAGAGACTATCATTATATTGAGTTTTCTCTTGTGAGTGCATATTGTAAAGCATGACATGGGATGTGTGGATTCATGCTTGGATACATGGAGGATGCATTAGAGGAGATTGATGTTTCAGAGGTGTTTATGGAGACTTTGTAAGTGTAAATTGTATTATCTTATTGCTGAATAATACATTGAGTATGGATTATTTTGGAGGCTTGGATTTTTTCCTCAATGAGGGTTTTCCTAGGGTATATCTTGTGTTATCTTGTTGATTGTCTATTGATCTTTGCATTATGATAAATTTGTAAGATTGTATGCATCATTATCTCCTTTGGGTTATGTGGAATTGGTTTGATCTACCTGTAAATTCTTTGTTGGCAATATGTGTTATCATTGATGTCAACATAGTAAATGGAAATATAAGGAAAAAATTGTACAGAGGTAGAGTCAACATGGTCAAGGAAAACCAGTCCGGGAGAAGAGAAAATAGTCTAAGTATGGTGAGGTGATTAGTTTTGTGTCTGAGCATGATGCAGAGGTAAATACTCATGTCCTTGCATGTTTCCAGTATCCCTACATGTATATCTCATTAGTTTGAAGTGCCACACTTAATGATAAATACCAAAAATATGTCTAAGGAATTCACAATGCATATCCCAAGGCTGAGTAATTTTTTGGTCCGCATTTCTTTGCAGAGCAAGATTTGATCTTGTGGTTCTGAAGATAAGTTTATCCAGGTATTGAAATTATATGTCTAAGCTTTTTAGGTCTTCACATCTTCAACAAAAAAAGTTACAAGGGACAGAGTACTAGTTACTAATACATGGCAAAGTAATGATGGAGACTTAATGGAATGCTCTGTATTCCTTCGGAAGATATTATTTTGTCATGCGGTTCTAAGGATAGGCTCAAAGAAGTATAAGGCATGCTATAATGAAGTATCAAGTGATTTGGTGGTCCGCAAAGTCAGCAATCAAGTGACAAATACACATGTTTGAGCTTTTGTGGAAGATGAAATGTATGTAGATCAGTCATAGAAGTTTGTATAGAGGTCTTACATATTCCAATATATCTCAGGTTTGATCCACATGCAGATATTCCTTATTATCCTACACCGCAATGCTATATCTTGAGTTATGAATTGTCACATGTGGTCTGGAGTACTCTGTTTCCTACAGTTCATCATATTTCTTACTGTATGGTTGTATAGATTGATATGATACTTCAACAGAAAAGTGAATGGATGATGTTGAGATTGTACATGATTGAATTCTTGGTCCACATGGAGATTTTGGCTTCTCCCCGGTAGTATGAAGATGAATAGTTAGCAGTTTTGAGCAGTTTGAGCTGACAGGTATTGTCTCTGGTATGTGCGGTAGATCCTGACCTATTGCTTTAACTTTGGAAGATGTGAAGAGACATGTTTTGAATACCTTGATGAAGTCCTAAGGTCCGCAACAAGTTTTCTTATCATATTGTATGTATTGAGGCCGACCTTTGAAGAGTTACACGTTTCATCCAATGATGTTTATGATGCCGACCTAATCAATATTTTGAAGTGTAGCAGAGGATATTTATAGAAAATCAAATTATTTGTGATGTAAAGATGTGAGCGCGAATATGATATAGTAGAGGGCAAGATATGAAGTGTGCAGAATCAGTTTGAAGGCATGTTTTGAGCAAAAAAGAAGACTGCATTATCAACATAAGTCAAATGTCTGTTTTACAGCAGTCCACATATCTATCTTTTTGAGTCCTAAATGCAGTGAGAAGAATATTTAGAGAGTAGTATCTTCCTTGGGTTCTACCTTAAATCAAAGTTGTAATTACTGTAAGCACAAAGTAAGGGAGTAGTAGCTTCCTTAGGTTGCAACCCAAAAATAAAGTAATATTTTTGCAGTGAGCATAATATATTGTGAGCTAACACTCACCGTGGTTTTTCCCTATTTTAGGGTTTTCCACGTAAAATTCTTGGTGTTCTTGTGTTGATTCTTGTATTGCATGATTTACTTTCTTCTCTTTAAGTTATTCAATTTTATCTGCAAATAGTTGTTTAAGTTTTAGTCTGTGTTGATTCACCCCCCTCTCAGTACCTCATTGTGTTCAACATTCCTAACAAGTGGTATTAGAGCTTTAAGGCTTTTCATGGCTTGCATGTACTTGCATGTGAGTTGTATGGAGTTGCATGTGGCTTGCCTGAACTTGCATGTACTTGAATGTTGCTTGTATGTGTTTGCATGTGATGTATCTATACAATTATGGTTTTGGGTAGTTTCCTCCATCTTGAGAATTTGTTGGAAGGAATTGTGGGTTGTAGTAGATCTTCTATGTGTTAACACTATTTTGTAGATATATGAGATTAGTAGCCATATTATCAGAAACATGGTTTGATTTTGTGGCATTTCACAGATCCATATTTTGGTATAACCCTTGTTTGTGTAGATCTGGTGCAAAGCTAAATCCACGACAATGCAGGAAAGATTTTGGACAAATACAAGATATGAAGGTTTTGTGTAGGTTCTTCTTTTCAGATCTGAGGGCTTTGGGGTTGCATATTTGTGGTGATTTTTTACAAATTTGGGTTTATAAATCTGAGTTGGAAAAAGGGTTTCTTGAATATGCTTCGTGAGGGTTTTAAGGAGGGATTTTTCACAAATGACCTCCTGTACAAAAACAGACCTCACCGTTGGATTTAGAAGGCCCAAGAGATGAAGATTGATATAAAATTTGACCTATTTAAGTCATTGGAGAATTTTTTTTTAACCCTTTCCCAATTCAGCCGTACGACCGTACGGATCTGTAGGTACATAGTTGAAAAACAATTACCCTGTGCAATGAAAAGATTTTATTATAGTTTGTTTTAAAAAAAAGAATTTTGAGAAACTATATAAAATTTTTTGGGAAAAGATTTTTAAAACAATTTTTTTTGCGGAGTACGGGGTACTTAGACCCTGTACCTACATGCAGGCATGACAGGGGTCGGACATTAACCGCAAGTCGACTGTCGGTTGCATGTTGGCCACCGGTTGGTAGGGCCATTGGCCCCCTGGTTTTGGCCATCGGACCGGTAGGCTGGGCCTTAAACCCAGGTCAGCCGACCTAAAACCGTCGCTGACAAGCCCAACGTACCAGCCTAGCAGGGCAGTCCAAATTCGAACTTAAAAACTTTCTCAAACACAGTTTAAAATTATTTTGGGTCCGCCTTCTTGGAATTTTAAAAAATTTAAAATTTATAAATTCCATTTGGAGTCCGCCATCCACGTCAGCCAAATCCTATGCTAGTGCCACGTCAGTAATAGTGGGACCCACAACACAGTCACCTTGCCTAGTCAACATGATGATGTTAGCGATGAGGATGCTAGTAAAGGTCATGGAATTTGCCTTTTACACCTGCTGATTGCATTTTCTTGAAAATTTCTAAAAGCCTTTTCACCAAATCCATTTTGTGTATATTTTGCAATCATTGTTATCCATGAAATCATCATGCCTTGAGGTATTTTGTCAAATTGTACACGTGCCTTCTCTATGCTTCCACATTTTGCTTACATGTTTACCAGAACTATTGTTGTTGCTTTATTTGTTGAAATTTCTCTATCCTTTATTCTTTGTTGGATGTTCCAATTCTCTTCGAAAACTCTTAATTTGGCACTTATTGGGAGCACATTGACAAATGTGGATGATCGAGTTGGAGTTTGGCTTTAGACATTTCAATTTCTTTTGCTTGCAGTGTCTTAGGCTTTTTCAATAGTTTCAGTAACTTGTTATCTTTGCGAAGGAAACTTCAATCAAGCTTTGGTAGGGAATCCCTTTTGTGGCCTTCAAATGAGGTTTCTCTCTATTATATGGTATGTTACCCTTGAAGGCCACTTTAAGTGCATTTTTCCTTTCTCTTAATGCTTTTAATTCAGTTTTGACAAAATGCATTTATTAGTTTCTTGTTGGTAAACAGTTTTGTTGTTGTAAAAAATAACTGATTTGTCCAATGGGCAGCAATACAATTCACCAACAATTAGATAATTCATTGCAAAGCTAATGATTTTACTCTATGTTTGAGAGGGTATCTCCCTCGTATGATGGCAATTTAGGATTTTTAGTACTTTTAACCAGAAAGTACAAAAAGGTAGGAAATAGAAAAAATGAGAGAAAAGGAAAAGAAATCAAATTGCAAACACAATAGAGATTTCTTGGAGGAAAGAAGGAAAGGGGAAATCAGATCAGACTAAAATCAGGAGTACAAAGTCTCCAAATCATCTGTACGCCAAGAGCAAGCAACAGAGAAAATAAGAACAAGAAAACTGATTGAACATAAGAACAACCGGCTTTCAAGAAGAATTAATGACATAAGAACAATAATCCTTCATGATATTAAAACAAAACTGGAGCACAAAGTCTCTTGGAATTCCCCTTACGAAGAAGCTCTTAGTTTTCCAAAGCAGAAGAAAATCCCTCTAACACATTCCAATTACATATTTATAGATTTTCCCTCTTATTGGAACATAACTACTTCTTGAAAGTCATTTACAATAAAGAAACTTTTCTTCTTTCCGTGTACACAACCTTTAACTCATAAAACGAGTTAAAACATTATTAGAATGAACTTTATAGTAAAATGATATGTTTAGCTCGAGATTGACTTGCAAATGACTGTCATGTCATGCTGCAAGGGTTGTGGGTGTTTGTCTGCAGGTGTATTTTGTCAAACATATTCATCATATCTTGTCAATAATCTACCTCTACATTGCTGCATTAAATCTGATTACATCTACACTTGAACAAGTTGAGGTTACCTAAAAAGTTCTTCCATATTCTATGCTTCCAGAAATCAAAGTACCAGAAAGAAGATTGAAAAGCCCCCATGATGTTTTGGTAGCAAATCTATAAGGATTGTGGAGAAGGATAAGGAAAATTCATTGAAATGTAACTTATGTTGAGAAGCAGGGGTGGATTAGAGTAGATATGTTATTCCCAAAATTGTAATCATGGCACTGATTCCTCATTCAAGAGAAAACTAAATCTAGTTCTCATGCTCATCTGCTAGAGCAAATAGCATTGTTTGTATATCCAATTTAAGAAGACAAGTTGTAAGAATTACAACAATACAACCAAAATCTAGAACTTCTACCACTCCCACTGCTTGTAGATCCTCTGGAATGGTTTTGTATAAGCCTTAAAAGAAACCTTTTACTATTTTTGAAACTATGAGAATCGACATTTCAAGTGTTCCAAACTTCACCAAGGTTGTGAGAAATCCATTCAAAATATACTGATATATTCCATACTTTGCCTTCCACTTTGAATATTCAAAACCTCGAACCAAATCTCATCTTGAAATATAAGTTAAATTCGGGACCCTGCAAACTCCTTAAGAGAAGCCCATAGGCATGCTTGCAAATTTTAATTCCATGTCAATACTAGAAGAACATCTCATCTAAAAGGCAGAAGAAGCAATTGAAGACAGATAAATTGTGCAAAGTACAAACTCTAAGTGGATAGTCAAATGAGGAACCCCATGCTCAGAAATATTTTCTTGCGGAAATAGAACTATTTGATTCTTTCTTTAAACTTCCATGAACTACAAAAAATGGTAAGCATGCAAAAGCATGGCCACAAACATCATCCACATATTCTCAGTCATGATCCCCACAAGTTTTTCACGATGTTGTTATGGTCTCTCAATTGTTATTCTTGGATTTGTTGTTTTTTGAAGAGAATATACTCAACCTCAATTTCAACCTCAACAAATCCTTGCTGTAGGTTCTTAACATCCTCATCCATATTACAATGAGCCTTGATCAATATGGTGAAGATCTTAACATAAATCTTAGCAGACCTCCCACTCGGATAATCATTCCAATTCAAAACACTTAGTTTTTGAGCTACTTTGATGAGTGCCTCTGAAGTATCTTTATTTCTGAAGGACAAATAAACTCTTGATAACCAACAACTCTTCTATCATCTATGCCTCTTAGTCTTATCAAGGGTTTCTCAATCGACACTCTTATAACTTTTGATATCTTTCATAAAAACATATCTCTTTAGGCATACATCCAAATAACTCTCTTGCAAACTCCAAATTCATATTTTAACATACATAGAAGTAAGAGAAATCTCTGTCATCGAATGAGATTTCTTTAAGGAACCCATAAGATGTCTCAAAGCTACCATTATCTTTACATGAGTCTATGTCATGTGTACACTATACAATTATTTCTTATGAGGCCACCAGGGCTGTTACAATAGTAACATCAGATAAAATACCTCTATCTTCTGTGCTTCAATGGGCATCCTATCTCAAAGCTCCTATTTAAAATAGGAATTCGGTGGCAGAGGTCATGGAGTTTAACTTTACACATGTTAAACAATAAATGGCAAATAAACAAAAATAAAATCAGAGATTCAGAAAACACAACACAAATTTACAGTGGTTCACCATAAAGGCTATGTCCACTCTCAAGCAGGGTAATATATTATTCACAATCTCTTCCAATACATTACAATACATAGCAGCATGCTTTATATAAGCAAACATTACAGAATGTGAAGAGCCAAGAGTCATGAGTGATTGTTGGGTTTCACATTCAACGATCTCCCACTTGAAACCCAACAACAGCTACTACAAATAATGATATCCTCTGCATTTCAATTCCTATCTTCACTTTGAAAACAAGCCCGCATTGCAAGGCTTTAACCTCTGTTCAAGGACACTTCGTATAAGTCTTTTCCAAGCTTCCCAATCAATCATAACACCTTCCTTTTGCAAAATGTTTCCCATTGCTTTCTTCCCTTTCTTCACCTCTGTCAAGAACTGATCCAAACCAAAAGGATCTACTTCCTCTGCATCCTTCTCAAACTCCACAAACCTGTTGACATGATCGGTAATGACCTCAAGAAACTTATCCCAATCCCTTGAACATCTAAACAACTTCAAGGTACTCAAATTCTTGGACCCAACAATCAAGGGTCCAAAATATTTTCCATCATATTCCTTCAGCTGTCTCACCACATACTCATCGATGGCATCCACATAAACAACACTTCATAACCTTTCTTCTTCAGCCTCTCCAGAAATGGGGAATTCTTCATTGACCTATCATTCTTATCCACCTCCGCCCTCTTCTATAACTCCTCCATGATGGAGTTATTAAGATTGATTTCCATGGTTTTCTTACTTGACATGTAGTTGACCATGCTACTGTCTCATAGAGCTTGCACTTTCATTATCCATTCCATGTTCACACTCAACCCATACTCCCTTGTCACAATCACACACAGAGACTCCACAACACACTCATGCACCACCACCTTCTCTACCTTTTCTCGCAATGTCTCCTTTATAACTTTGCATAGGATCTCAAATGCAGCTTTCTTCTCCTCCTTTGCACTACCAGTCTTGATCTTCTCTGCTTCCAGTTTCTATTGCTGTGGCTCTTCTACAGGAGGCTCCATCAACCAAAATGATGGATCGACGTCAATGTTACTACAGTTATCATATCTAGCATTCACTTCATCCCACACAAAATTCAAGCTCTCTGTAAAAGTGAAAGAATTCCTCACCTGCTGCATCAAATTCCAGTTCTGTTGAACCAACTCAGTCGAACCTAACTCCACAACTCTGTTAGGCATCAGAATACACACCATAGTTTGAATCCCAAATTGTTGGGCCCAGCAGGCCCTATCACAGTTATAATCCTGGAGCCTCTCAGGGCCTATAATCCATGTGTATTGTAGTAAAAAACATCTACCCAGGCACACCACATCCATCAGCAAACAACTGCAACATAGACATCAGATAGAACCATTCCGCATCCGTCACTTCCCCATCAAGAATTATTGTATCATCCTTTGATACAATTACCTTCTTTGTTGTACCAAACATTTCATATTCAACCACATCATCATGCTGATCAATCCTTTCCTGTTCAGGCTTTTCCTCATCTTGAACAATCAAATCAGACTCTCCAACCTCATGATTACCATCAATTTCATATGCCCCAAGTTCTTTGGCATCAACCTACTCACCATCATCTAACTGATCCCCAAAACTTTCACTGTCAAATATACTAAGAAAATCATTAATAACAAAATCATTTTTAGTATCTAATTGACCCAAAAAACTTTCCTGGGCAGTCCAGATTTCATGAATCAAGGCCACTTTCAATCTTTCCTTCTTCAATCGACATTGCTTCCACTCAAACTTGAATCTCTCCTGCCAAACGATCAAGCACAACCAGCTCTGATACCAATTGTTAAACAATAAATGACAGATAAACCAAAATAAAATTAGAGATTTAGAAAACACAACACAAATTTACAGTGGTTCACCATAAAGGCTACGTCCACTCTCAAGTAGGGAAATATATTATTCACAATCTCTTTCGATACATTACAATACACAGCAACATGCTTTATATAAGAAAACATTACAGAATGTGAAGAGCCAAGAGTCATGAGTGACTATTGGGTTTCACATTCAACAACACATGCCAAGTGCATCTGTTACAAAATTTCATATCAAAAAATTCATTTTATGAATGTCCTATAGCCATTGCATTCCATGAGATAATATCTCTTTGAGGTGTCTATCAAACAGTTCATGCGCCTAGTCTATGCTTCCACATTTTGTGTATAGGTTCATTAGAGTATTTTTAACTATAATATCTGATAAAACTTCCCCTCCATTATGCTTTGAAGGAAAACCATATGCTACTCTGAAGTTTCCAATTTGGCATGCTCTTGAGAATGTAGGTTTGTAATAATCAAAGATATGTAGAGGAATCTTCAAAGAAATTATGTGTAGTAAGCAGAATGTGTGTCACCTGCTTCAACTGGCCCTCCCTACATACTATTATGAGATTGAGACATGTAGTGGATGGCAATGACATTTTATGGTTCTTCTTTGAAGCATTCTGTTAAAATAGTCTGTGTGCCTAATCTATGCTTCCACATTTTGCATACTATCAGAGGATTTCCAACTATAATTTATGACAAAGCTTCCCCTTCCATTATGGTTTGATTGATATTCATACCCTCTTCCAAAACTCCCATTTTGGCTCGTTGCATTAAAGAAGTTGGAAGAGGTTGTGGCATTTGGTTTTACACCTACCAAATGCATTTGCTTGATAGTTTCTATAGCCTTTTCAACAACTTACACACCATGATTTGTAGGCACTCATACACTATTCCAATCATTTTGATATAGGTATGGAGGAGCATGATAGAGAAAGTTTTAAAACCCTAGATATTCCTGACAAAACATAACACCTTTCAGTAATTTGAGAGGTTCTTGAACTTTAAAATATGTCAAAAGAGAATTTTTTAGGCCTTTAAGAGGTTTGCCAACCTTTAAACTTACCAAAAGAGTATGTTTTGGGCCTTTAAGAGGTTTCCTAACCTTTAAAACTATTAAAAAGGAACATTTCAGTAATTCAAGAAAACTTCTAACTTTCTAACCTTCCACCCAAAAGTGAATTTTGGGTTTCCAACTATTTTACTAACTTTCTAACTCATTAATAAAGTAATTTTTTAGGAATTCAGAGATTTTGCTAAATTTCTAACTTTTCTAATCAAAAGTTAGTTTTAGGATTTTGGCATTTCACCAAACTTGCTTACTTTATAACACATCCATTAAATTTTTTTTTTTTAGGGATTCAAAAGTTGTCAGAACCTTTTAACTCTCCCATAAAGGTGATTTTAGGATTTTGACTAGTTAGCTAACTTGCTAACTCATTGAAAAAGTGAAATAAAACTTTGAAGAATTTTAAACCTCCAAAACTACCTCAAACACTTTGTATGATGACTTTGGATAAATAATGCAAGATGTCAAGCAAGCGCGTGAGGGGTTTAATTTAATATGTTTTAATTAGAAGCATATTTTGATCTAAAAATTGGCCACATTGTTTAGAATAATCATAAAAATTCCTCTGTAAACTTGTTTTGCTCCAACCTCTCTAAAACTCTTGATTTAATTATTTCCATAACCTACCCAACAAAATCATGTAAATTTAATATCTCCGAAATGGAAAAGAGTCATGCCCTGAAAATTTTCCACTTTGCTTTAAATGGAGTCATAAACATCCCTATAAAATGATTTTATTCTAGCTCAAACAGATCTCCCAATTTAATTATTTTTGTAAATCCCAATGAAACTAGCAACTACTTCTAGAGTTTCAATTGAAAACATGGACGAAAATGGTGTACAACTTCTTCAAATATTGATACATTAGCTTGCATGAATATGATCAAATACAACATTTCCAAGATTGGAAAATTTGATAGCTAAATGCTACAAAAATGCGATGCCAACATCTTGCAACTACACATGCAAATTGAGGACTCCAATTTGGTGAGTAATATGATGTTTGAGGGGGTTGGGGCATTTTCGACTAAGACCAAATCGATAGAGGTGTTCAACCATGTGACGTTGTCACTGGTTTGATGCAAAAATTTTAAATTTTTTGGGGTCAAAACAAGGCTAACAACTAGCTCTAACTAGGGACAAGGATTGTAAAGTATGTAGCAGGGACCTAAAATCTCTGGTCAAAGACTAGTGCTTTCTCTAATGGGTAATAGAGTCAAGGAAGAATAACATAAAATACAAGAAAAAAAAGAGAATTGTGCAAAAAAAAGGGACGAACAACAAAGGGCATGCAGAAACCTAAACAAAACAAATAGGTCAAAACACCTAATCAACTTATGTATAAGGTAGGAAAACTCCCTACCCAAACTAATTCAGGACGGTCATGCTAACCTATTGATAGGTTGAGAAAAATGTGAACTTGTGTGAAAAAGAGATGCACTCCTATGAAGTCTTGTGAACTCAGTAGCCATCCTAAAATGAGAAAACTAAAATATATGAGATGTGAGAATTCTCCAAATAATGGACCAAACAACCATTTCTCATGAAAAACTTCTGATTTTTCCTAAATCATATTGGAATCTCCCTATGTAGTGTTGGTCAAGTCCTTTTGCATCATATGGAGCATACCAATATTCTCAATTTGAACATACTTTGGATTGTTTAGATAAGAGGAAATCAAGCTTTGAATTGGACATCCTTTATGTAAAATGTGAAGTAAAGAAACCCTTGTAAGTGTGAATGATGAATCTGGTTTTTGAACATTGAATTGCATTAGCATATGATCATTTTCATTATAACATCCTTCTTTTATTTTGCTGCGAGAAACTTAGAAGATTCCTTATACAAAGATGATGAAATAAGAGAAGAAAGTGATGAATTTATACTCTGTAATTGTCCTACAATTTTTTTTTCATCTATGCCTATTAGAGATGTGGGAAAGATACATATTCACCATAAAAGAAACCATCACTTGATCTAGCTTGTAAATATGCCTTATGAATATCAACTTCCAAAAGTGTAAGATTATCATGGCTAAGATAAACTTCTTTCATATTAAGTGTAATTAATTCAAAAGGATTTTTATCAGATGATATAATAGGAGTTGTAGGTAGCAAATCTATATCTTTAGTTTTATCAATCAAAGAATCTTCTTTCATTAGTGGTGAAGAAAAAGGAATGACTCTTTTGTAAAGAAAATTGTCATTTGAAGTGTCTAGACACCAACTTGGAATGAAAACATCTTGAAATTGCAAACCTAATTGAACTTTGTCCAATTGTGTGCTTTGTATTTGTTGTTATTTTAATAATCTAGACTCCTCAAATTTTTCCTTTGCAATCTGATTAGAATGTGATGAATATAAATTAAAATCAAGAGTCATATGTTCAACATACCTTGAATATGATGAAGATAAAGATGATGGAACACATAGCTTCTCATCAACTACTTGACTGTTTGTAATTCCAACTATATCCTTCCTAAAATTAGAATTTTTATCTCCTTTTTTATTGTCATAAACATCATTCGAACTACACCCTTCAACATCATTATCCACTTTTTGTATTCCATTTGATAAATTGACATTCAAATGGATGGAACATTGAGATGAAAACATGATAGGATTTTCAAAACAAGGAGTTTGAGCGATACATCCATTTTTAAACTCTTCTTGTGTGAGTTGGGCTTCAGCTAGGGAAGTCTCTTCTCTAATTGATGAAAGATGATCCAAAACTTCTACTAGTTCAAGTTGTAAATTTACCTGACGGACAACTTCTTGAAAAAGTATATGATCATTTCCCACCAAAGAGTCCTCATCTTTCTTTCAGATAACAAACTTAGAAAATTCATTCTTTAATGATTGTGAAGAAGAAAAGAATGAATTTTCAAAACCTCTAGTTTCATTAATAGGGTCTTCCTCTTCCATGATCAGTAAAGGGGAGATAATGACTCCTCCACATAGAAAGTCATTATCAAACATTTCTGGACACAATCTTGGAATTAAAAAATATGGGATTGAGCATCTTCATTTTTTGATCATTATCAATTCTTTCATGATTGCCTATATCTCCTTCTCTGCTATCTATAGAATTCTCAGGATCATCATCTATTTCTTGCTTAGTAATTTCTATAACAATCCTTTCAATTGAAAAATCACGTGTTATCTGAAATGTGCATATTATTTCTTATTTCAGTGACATGCATTTCACATAGTGAATCAACATGATGAGAAAGAGGTTGCAATAGACTATCTAAAATTTGTATAACAACCTTTTCAAAATGAAAAGATTCAAAAATAAAGTCATTTCTAATATTTTCTTGTAGTATTGTTCTTTCAATATTTTGTTTAAAAAATTTGAAGACTTCATACTAAGGTTGCATGCAATTTGAAGGAATCTAGAAATATTTGATATTTGGTGCTCATGCCTTTCATTTTCAAACCATTCATCAACCTTTGTTTCAACTACATTTCTCTCCATTTATTCGTTAGCACCTTTAAAATTGAACAACACCAGTTTTGGAGGATAGAAAGGTGAAAATAGAGTATCATTTGTGCTTTCTTTCCTTTAGTTCATACTATCGTTGGATTGATGGGTAAGTGCACAAAGTTGGGGGACCAAAAGGGAGTCTTAAGATGCCACTTTTTTTTTGAAATCAGGAAGACTGATGTTGTATGAGAAATTGAAGATAGTTACAATCAAAATTTGAAGATACAACAAAAAGAAGAGTCGTAGTGCTTTGAATCTAGTTTCTAAACTTCTAGTTTTTTTCAAAAATGGTTGAGATTAAGAGGTTCAAAAAGGGGGGCCACACAAATTGGTCTTGTTTTTTTCAAAAAAACATAACATAGCGTCTGGTGTGGCCCCCCTAAAATGTTAATTTTTTTTTAGTATTTCAAAAATCGCTTCAATGAGAAATTAGCTAACACCATGTAGTTTATCCTTGATTTTTCTGATAATTTTTTCATGAATAATTGTTTTTTTACTAATTTTCAAAGTGGACACATCCTAAAAAATAGAAAATTGAGCATTGTCCCCCCTAAATTTTTTGAAAACTAATCAAAAATCCAAATTTTTTTAATGTGTAGAATGGAGTCTAGTTTCTTAAAATGTAATTTATTTGAAATTTTGATGAATGGTTAAAAAAAAAGTCAAAAGTACCACACATTGGTTTTTGACAAAAAATGGATACACTAACAAAAGAAATTAAAGATGAAAACCTTAACATACTCAAAATGTGAAAAAAAATATGGTTAGAAAGATAAGAGAGAGCTTAAAATTATGGTGGTATTTTTTTTGACTTGTCACTGAAACAAGTGCAAATCTGATGGGGAGAACGCTCCATATTATGTAATTTTTGCTATAATCTACAAAAACACGTCTTTGGACGTCCAAAACACAGTCCAAGCCTTTGGGTTGGAAGACCAAGGAAAATCCAAGCCAAAGGCTTGGAAATTACCAAAGAACAACATAACACCAGTGCATTATAACATGCTCATGTTATGGTGAAATAAAATCATCTCACCTTCGGGTGAGTGTAAGATCATCACAGGCCAAATAGTGGCAATATGAAAAAAAAATGTGTTTTAACTTAGCCAAAATTGTGAAAAGGGGAAGCTTGACTTTCCTAGGGATGGATAGAATATTTGTTTATAACGGATATCTATTTTGTGGGTCCCAAAACGGATATCCATTTTGAAGAGTTTAAAAAACACATTTTGGGTTTGCATTTTGCAAACCCGCGGCTTGCAAAATGCAGACAGGGACAAAAAATGGATATCTGAACCAGGGAGAATGGATATCCGATCTAGGTATGAGAATTTCTTCTTTTTTTTTGGTAGATTCAAGTAATTTTATCCATCTTTTATCCTAAATGGCTATGTTTTGTATTTTAAATAGATAAAATGGATGAACAACATGAAAACCCAAACCCTCCCCCTCCAACAATCGAAGAGAAAATTGAAAGAAATATTGATCAAATAAGTAGGATTGTAGAAATTTATTGTTGCCACCTTCGATTGTCTTCAATGACATTGAATTTAGAGGGGATTATTTCTCATGTTTGAACCCTCACAAGTCAACATGAATCGTTTAGGCAATGGTGAGAAACCAAGAAGGTGGAATATGCTAATGGTTTATCATATGATCAATTGAAAGAGTTAGACATTACCAAAGCTATGTTAGCCCAATATTTTGTCAATCCTAAAATCGGATTGCATGTTGATGTTCGTAAGCCTAATTATTCGATCAAATGGTGTACACATGAGGGTATTAGTTAGATTTTTTGGGATCATTGGTGGATGGTTTTTGATAAACCACCCAACAACAATTTAGATGTACCTTTGTATTTCCTTCGTAAACTATATTCAGAGTTTGTAATGGGTCACCACGTGAATTATTTTGATTTTAGAGAATTCTAGGGAGTAGGTAAGGGAATGCCTCAAGATAGACCTGGGGCAATGAGACAAGTGCAAGGTCCTTTTATTCCCCCTCTTGCTATCCCTTCTCCACCTCCAATTTAGCACCCGGATGTTGTTGCAAATATAACACAACATGGCCTCATTGCCATACAGTTTTTGACTGAGCACTTGATTATGCACACGTCTCAGTTTGCACTGTCACATGATGTTGGCGGTGATATTAGATCACCTGATTTTACTAGATCCTCCTCGTCCACACATGATTGTGTGCCTCATCATTACATTTTTTACAATCAGTTGTGCTTAGGTCCTCTTACGGAGAGTAGTGAGCCACTCTGAACACTTCAGAGTACGATGTCCCCCATACATCTATTTCACGAGATGACAGTGGTGTCCAAAACTCAAGCTGAGGGGTCGGGGACAAGAGCAAAAGCACAAGCATCAGTGGGTAGAGAAGGAGAGGAGCATGTCCAATCTTTTATGGAGGTAAAATTTAAAGTTAAATTTCATGGTGTATTCCATTCGAATAATATAAACAAATATTAGTACTAATGTATCTAAGGGGGATAACAATTGATGACAAAGGAGTTGACAGAAGTTCACTATGGAACTCTCTTTGCGATCTAATTTGGCTTGGACTTGTCGGTATAATTTTTTCTACACATCAACTTTTTTTATTGTATGCATTTAATTCTTTGTGAGTAATTATATATTAATTTATATCTGGATGTTAATTTACTTTTATAGTTAATCCAAAATGTGAATGATGTGGCATCTTTGCCAATGGCCTTTAGTCAAACTCTTGATCGACCCAAGGGACCATCATTCGCAGAACGACTTTCTGAACGCCAACAAAGGGTGGAGGTAATTTGATTGAACTGTACTTTAATTGATAATTTAGAAAACTTAAACATTTGATTATAGTCATTTAGATAAATAATAAAATAGAGAATAGATAAATTGATCTATTAATTTAAAAATTATTATGATTATTTGTATGCATAGAGTCTTACATTCTTGTCATTTTTCATAGAGGAGATATTAGTTGATTCATCCATGATGAGTCCTTCTCAATCGATGCAGGAGGCCTCGATGGTGGTATGTGCTAGTTTTCTAGTAGATAAGTTTTTGTGTAGTGCAGTCTAGCTTATTTATGTGTAACACATCTAACCTTTTTTAATGTATGCATTTCCTTTTTTGTTTAATAATATATTTTAATTTATTTCAATGTTACTTTACTTTTACAGTCTATTGAGATAGTGAGCGATGTGCCACCTTTGCCATCATGCTTCAGTAGGACACCTGATTGTCTTAAGAGAAAATCATTTGCAGAACGAATGTCTGAATGACAAGAAAGAGTCGAGGTAAATGAATTGAATTTTTCTAAATAACCGATAGTTTATAGAGGTCTTATAGTTGATTGTAGTGATTTAGATGTATGTAAATAAATGAAAGTTCTAAATTGTAGTAGATAAGATTCTATTTACTAACTCTAACTTATTTATATTTACCATTGAAGAGATTAATCAAATTTGTGGTTTGACTTGTTAATGCAGTCAACTTTGCCTCCATCAACTACTAGACATCATGGCATGAAGAGGACACTTTTTGAGGGTCCATCACAGATTGAGGATTCACCAGAGACATAGGGTCAAGTGGACCTTAGTATTTGATGTAGCTATTCGGCATGTAGATTGTATATAGATTTTGAGACATGGCATATGCCACATTTTGTAAAAAATGTTGAGTTGGAATATTTGCCAAATTTTTGTATATGTGTACCATTATGGACTAAATTTTAATATATATACACCTTGATATACAATATAATTTAAATTCATTATGTGCATGTAAATTCGTACTTTGAAACTTAAAATTTTAATGTATAATCAATTTACAGTTATGATCAATAACATGTTATAGATTGATTTCTTGTTATATATGATTGTTTTTCTTGGTAGAAAGATGATATATGTAGTTTCATACCTCAATACATAACTTGGTCTTAATTGACATGTGATTGTAGTTCCATATGTAGTTGTAGCTCTTCATTTTTCAAGTACAAACATCAAAAAGCAGTTGTAGATGACTAATTTCACCATAAAAAATTCATTTCTAGCCTCCTTTCTTCATGTTTTCTGCATTTTTAGTCTTAATCAGGACATCTGCAATCTAGAACAATAATTCGGTACCTCATGGAAGGCTACAACAATCATATCTAAGGCTACAATTCAGGTATAAGATTATAAAGTTCATTTTCATTCAAATCCAAGACCTTGATTCCTTCATCTTTGACCATTTCTAGCTATGATTGTGTAGGTACAATAGTTATATAGGTCTAAAAATCAAGTTGTTTCATGGCTGGTATAGCAAATTAGGAGTTTGAAATGTTGTCACAACAACACTTTGTAAAAAGGTTTTCAAAATTAGGTAAATGGGAAAATATTGTTTCATTTCATCTCCTAGAGTTTATCTTCAAACTCATTGGCATCTTCTAGCTTTCATTTTATAGGTACAAAAGAAGATCTTTCCATTTCATGAAGTTTCCACCATGTTTCTACCTTGTTTCTGGATGTTTCCATAATGTTTCCAGCCTCACAAACCATATTGTCAAATTTGTTGTTGTGGGAAACTTCACAAATTTATCATAGGGTCCTCAGCCTCCTAGATCTTCACCATTTATACATGACCAATCTTAACTTGTATAGCCTACTCTTGACTATAAATGATTTCTCTTGAGCTATTTATGAGGTATTATGGTAGCCTTTGTTGTTTTGACAATCTATTTGCATACTTATGGACCGTTGTGATAGTCCTAGGAGTCTTTTGATATCTCAACTTAGAACAATTAATCAAATAGATTCAATGTTTTATGTGAAAGTCCACTAAGGTTCACAAATAATCATTTCATCTCTCCCTTTAATAACCCCTACCATAGTGCAAAAGACCTCCACAATCATGGATGTCCATCATTTATGACAACTCTTCACTGATATGATAATCATTCCTTCAACCTTTTGACTATGTTAGGACCTCATACATTCACCTTCAAACCTTATGATAGTGTCTTGTTATTATGCCAACTTTATGAGGCATAAGGTTGGGATCCAAGGGTGTAGGTGACTTTCTCAAAGGATTGCAAGTAGCTTTATGGATTGTGGTAGTAGGATAAAACTCTTTATGATTGTCCTATAAGGACACAAAAGCATTCACAACATCCAAACCCTTTCAAAGTGTTTTATACAGTCTAAGGATTTATTGTTCTATGATATGAGACAATAAAAACATATGTTTAGTTTGATTTGGCATTTGAGTTTATTTGTAGATTTAGGGTTTTAGTAGAGCAAAGTTCATGGTAGCGGCATAGCAGACCTGAGTGCAATCATTTGAGAAGGTATTCTTAAGTACTTTGAGCCTAGAAGACCTAGGTTTTACACCCTAACTTGGAACAACAACATTAGAACCTTTCTCCTATCATTTTGTAAGGTCTATTTGCTTTGTAATTGACATTATATATTTAGACTTATAGCAATAGATATCTGATTTGCTTTCAGTCCATTATAGTTACAAATTGAAATGGTTTTCCTTGTATAATTCATTGTGGATTACAAATATATTGTTGGGAAGTGTATGGATAATGCTTTTGCAATGTATTGAACATGTTTTTTGAGCTGAGATAAGTGTATGTTTAGGTCTGATATAAAAATTAGAACTTCATAAAATTAGGGTTTGAGCAGAAAAATTAGAATTGTTGCATATATCTCATTTGGGATATTACAATAGTCTAGTTAAGTTGGAGTGTTTATTGACTAGATGACAGTCCCTTGTTCTATCCACATGCATTTTGTAGTTGTTGAATGATCTCCTCTAGTTGCATGACAAAGTCAAGAACAACATGCATGACTGAATTCCTAGAGACATGACAGTCCTAACATCCCTTATACAACTTTTATGTTTCATTTGACAAATATAAACTCCTATTGACTATCCTTCATTGAATCTAAACCCACTCTCCTCACTCCACCAAGACCTAAGGTTTATTCAACACAAGTTCCAATGCTTTAAACCCACCTGATCATGACTATATAATCCCTTTTAACTATAACAATCTTTTTCAAACAATGTTTACATGGTTTCTAAAGCACATAATGGAAATCTCCTTACATATTTAGTGTATTCATCCCAATGTAGAAACTTATGATGTATATGATACCCCAAATGATCTTAACTAAAGATGAATGTCATGACAACCTCATGTCTCCATGGCTACACTATTTGAGATGGCAATTATATAATCATTGACAACATAATGACATGGATAGATTTTCAACTTACATAGTGTCTAATTATGTAAATATTGATTCAAGGAGATCCATGACTATTATAGGGTTTAGGGAAAGATGATATGGTCATGGATCAAAGCATGACTATTCAAAACTGATCAAGACAACTTCCAAATTTCCCCATAGTTATATAATGGCAGTTAATAGTTTTATGGTAGTTTTAGGGCTCTTTTGGTATGATAGTCCCTTGACTATTTTTATGTTTTAATAGTGACGATTAAGGGTTTAGAAACATGAAACTTGATCATTAATTGTTGATGACAACTCCATGGTGTTGTCATAGTGATCTCCTACATAATAGGATAACTTTCTAGGTAAGATCCATCATGGTGTCATAATGTAACGAGAATCTTGATAGATGGTCAAGAATGAAGAACCTTGGCAACCATGTTAGAAACATAATGAAATACCCATACAACATCAACAACACACTCATTAAGATTACACCATCAACAACACACTTATTAAATTTTAATGTATAATCAATTTACAATGGTTGAGTTTAAAATTTTAATGTATTGCCACGTGATTGTAGTTTTAGTTAGATATAGGATTTTCTTAGAACATTTGACATGTGAGTTTTTTTTTTCATTCAAGAACACTAGCTTTGACATGTTAGATTTTCTTAGAACACTACATTTGATATAGAAACTACTAGATTTGATATGATAATCATTGATAATTTCTCATCTTACATGTTAAACATGCAAGACACATGTTAAAAATGATAAAACTTGTGATGTTTTTCATTTAATCCAAGATAGTTATTTTTGTATTAATGAGAAAAGACATGTTTGTGTGTTTACCCATTTAGTTATCTAGTTTATGCAAAGAAATGTCATCCACAACCCAAATTCAACAGCCATTGCATTTGGAAATGTAAATAGGCAAATGTATCTTAAATGGAAGTATGTTTCAATATCATATATACTCCATGTGTCAATATCATATCCTCATTTCATGGTCTGTATGTCTCCATGTAGGGAGAGAGACATGTTTGACATGATTTACATATCCTCATTTTACCTTCTGTCTGGTCTCCATGCTTTGCATATCCTCATTTCATAGGTCCACATGTTTGACATGATTCACTTATCCTCATTTCACCTTCTATATGTATAATGTATCCTCATTTCACTTTCTATATGTATAACATATCCTCATTTCACCTTCTACATGTATAACATATCCTCATTTCACCTTCTATATGTTTGACATTATTTTCTTAAGCTCATTTCACCTTCTATATATTTAACATGATTTTTTTATCATCATTTCATCATCTATAGGTCTAGTATACCCTCATTTCACCTTCCATATGGGTTATGGTAAGAGCAAAATGAGGTAGAGAGGAAGAGTGAAAGAGACATAGGGAGATAGATGTACAGTTGGCATGATTTGCAATCCTCATTTTACCTTCCATATGGTCTACATACTTTGCATATCCTCATTTTCCTCACATCTACATAAGTTATTGAAAGACCAGAATGAGTTGTGCCCTTGGTACGTTCCATTGTTTGTGGGGGAGTAGTGGACATTTTGCCCTTGCAGACAACGAAGATGACTACATAGAAAGAGAGATACATTTGGCATGATTTGTATTTGAACCTAATTGATAGTGCCAAAAGGTCAGGGTGGGTGGGTTTATGCTAGTGGAGGCCCTATTTCATCCCCCAAGTCTCCCAATCGAATCGGGCTATAGTGTACCAACAAAGTCTCTTAAGAGACCTAAGAGCAAAAAATTGCCAAACTTTGATGGAGTAGTTTTCGCACTACATGGCACCTAGGAATGATATGTTTGGACCTACAACTAGATGTCAGGCCCCTCCACAATAACCTCTCTCGGTTTTGACCAACTCAACATCATTTGACCGTGCCAACGATGGATGCATTCTTGAAAAATGACTCAGTGACATGTAGTGTAAAGGTGCCAGGAGCCATATTTTGCATTCTTCACCCCATGGGACCTAACCGATGACACTGATAGGTCAGGGTGGGTGGGTTTATGCTAGTGGAGGCCTTGTTTCATTCCCCATGTGTCCAAATTGAATCAGGCTACAATGTACCTACAAAGTCTCTTAAGAGACCTAAGAGCAAAAAATTGCTAGACTTTGATGGAGTAGTTCTCACACTTTGTGGAACCTATGAATGATCCATTTAGACCTACAATTGGATGTTAGGCCCCTCCACAATAACCTCTCTCAATTTTGACCAACTCAACATCATTTGACCATGCCAACGGTGGATGCATTCTTAAAAAATGACTCAGTGACATGTAGTGTAAAGGTGCCAGGAGCCATATTTTGCGTTCTTCACCTCGTGGGACCTAACCGATGGTGCCAATAGGTCGGGGTGGGTGGTTTTATGCTAGCGGAGCCCTTATTTCATTCCCCATGTGTTCAAATCGAATCAGGCTACAATGTACCGACAAAGTCTCTTAAGAGACCTAAGAGCAAAAAAATGCCAGACTTTGATAGAGTAGTTATTGCACTTAGTGGCACCTACACATGATCCTTTTAGACCTACAGCTAGATGTTAGGCCCCTCCATAATAACCTCTCTCAGTTTTGACCAACTCAACATCGTTTGACCATGCCAACGGTGGATGCATTCTTGAAAAATAACTCAGCGACAAGTAGTGTAAAGGTGCCAGGAGCCATATTTTGTGTTCTTCACCTTGTGGGACCTAACTGACAGTGCTGAAAGGTCAAGGTGGGTGGGTTTATGCTAATGTAGGCCCTATTTAATTCCCCATGTGTCCAAATCGAATCGGGCTATAGTGTACTCGCAAAGTCTCTTAAGAGACCTAAGAGCAAAAAATTACCAGACTTTGACAGAGTAGTTCTCGCACTTCATGGCACCTATGAATGATCTGTTTGAATCTATAGCTAGATGTCAGGTCCCTCCACAGTAACCTCTCTTAGTTTTGACCAACTCAACATCGTTTGACCGTGCCAATGACGGATGCATTCTTGAAAAATGACTCAGTGACATGTAGTGTAAATGTGCCAGGAGCCGTATTTTGCGTTCTTCACCCCGTGAGACCTAACCAATGGCACCAACAAGTTGGGGTAGGTAGATTTATGCTAATGGAGGCCCTATTTCATTCCCCATGTGTCCAAATTGAATCGGGCTATAATGTACCAGCAAAGTCTCTTAAGAGACCTAAGAGCAAAAAATTGCCAGACTTTGACGGAGTAGTTATCGCACTTCATGGCACCTACAAATGATCCATTTGGACCTACAGTTGGATGTCAGGCCCCTCCTCAACAACCTCTCTCAGTTTTGACAAACTCAACATCATTTGACCGTTCCAACGGCAGATGCATTCTTGAAAAATGACTCAGTGACATGTAGTGTAAAGGTGCCAGGAGCCATATTTTGTGTTCTTCACCCCATGGGACGTAATCAATGGTGATGATAGGTCGGGGTGGGTGCGTTTATGGTAGTGAAGGCCCTGTTTCATTCCCCATTGTCCAAATCGAATCGGGCTATAATGTACCGGTAAAGTCTCTTAAGAGACCTAAGAGCAAAAATTTGCCAAACTTTGATGGAGTAGTTCTCACACTTCATGGCACCTACAAATGATCCATTTGGACCTACAGCTGGATGTCAGGCCCCTCCACAATAACCTCTCTTGGTTTTGACCAATTCAATATCATTTGACCGTGCCAATGTCAGATGCATTCTTGCAAAATACCTCAGTGACATGTAGTGTAAAGGTGCCAAGAGCCATATTTTGTGTTCTTAACCCCATGGGACCTAACCAACGGTGCCGAGAGGTCAGGGTGGGTGGGTTTATGCTAGTGGAGGCCCTATTTCATTCCCCAGGTGTCCCAATCGAATCGGGCTACAATGTATCGACAAAGACCCTAGTTTTCATAGGGGGAGCCATATGATTTTAAGAGGTTTTGGGACTATTTTTAAAAGGTTTTTGGGTGATTTGAAGAGATATACTAGTTTATTGTTAAAATATTCATGACATAAAATCACTACATATATAACCATCAAATTTAACATTAAACATAATGAAAAAACACACCTTAAAGAGTGTACTACTAAAATCACATGAAATGGTTATCAATTATTAGCACTAGATGTGAAGAAACACTAGGAGGATGTGTAAGATGGAAACATTATTATATTATGGTCATAATCTCCTCATAGGATATACAAAATATACAAATATACAAATCTAAAATATAAAAAATGTCTCCACGATGGAAGCTAAATGCTTTAACCACTGATCTCAATCCCTTGAATACAATAGCTTTATAGTCGAAAACCCCTGCATTTATAAGTTAAAAAAATGTTAAGTAAAGTAAACACCATCAAGTACAACTAACTTAATATTTTTTATAAGAAGTTTGATGAAAAATGTCTTATATGTCACCTTAGGAATTATATTAAATGTCTCCAAAATGAAAGCTAAATGCTTTAACCAGAATCTTAGTCCCTTGAATGTACAATAGCTCTATTCTCCAAAACACCTGCATTTATATTAAAATCTGTCAAGCAAAAAAAACTTTAACCTACTATTAACTTAGCAATAATGGATATATTCCCATCGTAACCACGAGTCATACTCAAAACACAGTCATGGTCTAGGTAGAATACACAAAATGTTGTTTCCAACTGCATAAGTAGATCTAAGTACTCCAACCCTATATGAAATACACATGCATTTATAATGCATTAAAAAATTGTTAAGCAAAGTAAACACCATCAACTGCAACTGACTTAAAATACTTTGTAATAAGAAGTTTGATGGAAGATTAAGAAACACTAAGTTTAGAATTCTATCTTATATGACACTTTATGAAATATATCAAATGTCTCCAAAATGAAAGCTAAAAGCTTTAACCACTAATCTCAATCCGTTGAATGTACAATAGCTCTATTCTCCAAAACACCTGCATTTATATATTAAATTTGTCAAGTAAAAAAAATTTAACCTAGTGTTAACTAAGAAATACATGACCAAATCTCAAATACATAAGCAATACATAACATCTGAGGAAATATGAGGTAGGGTTGTTTTGTACGAAATGGGTAAAAATTGGGCTGTTATAGTCAAATTAGGCCTCGTTTTGAGGACTATTTTGTAACAACATAGGGTAAATGGATTGATTAGGTCATAAGATTTATATGGAAGGTGTAAATAGGCATATCTAAAATTTCTAAACACTCATCTTGCAATTATCACTTAAAAAACACAAGAAAACTCAAAAGAAATGCAGTCATATTGCCCTGTAGAAGCCCATAGACAAAGGGTTTGATGAAAAAGACATCTGTACGTGTGAAGTAGGTACAAAAAGATCAAAGAAATCTTAAGTAATGCATTAAAAACAACTTCATGATGCTCATGACTATGCTAGTGGACTGTTATATAGACTTGTGACTATCCTAAACTCATGAAAACCTCCTTTTTAGTGTTTTATCTCCTTATAACTCCTTTTGTATCATCTTGTATATACCCTAAGACAACCCCTAAACCTTTTTTTCATGGAGATTTCTTAGATAATGGGCATGATACAAATCTTAAATGACTATCACAATGGCAAATAGTCTTAAATCCCTTTATGTAAATTGTCTTCTTCTCCTTTACATGGACTGTCCTCTCTATCTCTAGTTGATGGTATCTTCAAATTATCTAAAATGAATGATACAATGGAAATAGTACCCATGAGTTTTCTAACAAATGGATGAGTGCTTCTTCTTGGAATAATGGTCCTATGACATGACATGATATAGAAGTAGGACTATTGTATGGATTGTGATGGTCCTTCTTTCTTCAAATTCAAAATGATCATCATGGGAATATTGACAATGTCCACTTAGAAGATGGTAGTCATGAATGATGCAAATTTGATACCCTACTAAGACCACAACCTAAATTTATAACATAAAACAATGTTCCTAAATGGATTATGGTAGCCTCTTAATATGACTATTAATATGATTGTTATAACATAAAACAATGTTCCTAAATTAGTTTTGAGACTTATAAACTCACTTTTCTCCCCCTATCCTTTTGGGATCAGTCCATGGTAGTGAATAGGACTATTATAGGATTGTTATACTGGGACTGTTATACTAGTCCATATGAACATGGTCATGGTGGTGAATAGGACTGTTATACTGGTCCATATGAACATGGTCATGATGTTCCTTAATATTTTTTATCCTAAGCTCTGGAGAAGGTTGAAGAGGCTATCTTAGAACATGCAAATATCAAACACAGGGATGGTGAAGAGACCTAAGACCAAAAAGAAAATCATCTTAAGACCTTTGTGGCTGTTCACTTTCAGCTAGGACAGTCATGAAGATCTTATAGTCTAGATTGATCATTTAATGGAAATACATGGATGAAGGTCTATTTCTAGATGAAATGATGAGAAAATGGAAAACAAGAAGCTACACACAAAGGTTATGATGCCAAAGGTACACATAGTATAGCTACATATTAATATACATGCTTGAAACATGAGAACCTAATGCTACAAGGGAAATCTTAATAACAAAATTATCTATCTTGTTATTTATGCTTGACATATGGCAAGTAGGCATGGCATATGGGGTTTGAAGAACTTTCTAGATCAGCACATGCCTTTCTAACCAAGTCATCACCTTGAAAATTGCATTCTTAAGGACCCCATGTTGTTAGAGGAGTTTTTTTTTGATGGAATGCAATGATTACAAGAGATGTTTGATGGAATGCAATGATTGCAAGTTATGCACAAAATGGATTTATTGCTTTAGAAAAATTCAAGCAAATGCAATTGGTGGGTGTAAAGTGTGGAAGCATAGACAAGCCACGCGAACTATTTGACAAAACAACTCAATGAGGTGTTGTCTGATGGAATGCAATAATTGCAAGATATGCACAAAATAGATTTGTTTCTTTAAGGATATGAGAATTTTGTCAGATGTTGTAGTTGCAATTACCCTATGACACATGTATGCAAAATGTGGAAGCATAGACAAGGCACATGAACTATTCAGCAGAACACATCAAATACATGTCATCTCATGGAATGCCTTGATTGTAGGGTATGCACAATTTGAATTTAGAAATTAGTATGTAGAAAAAGCTAGAAAGAAAAATATTAAGAAATACAAATGAACACTAAAAATCGTACCTCATGTCTATAATGCCATGCAAAATAACCTCATTCCTAGTCCTGTATAGTCAAAAGCATGCATTATAGTTAAAGAAACAAGATTTTTAATAAATCAATTCTAAAAAATACAAAAAAACAAGAACAAGTTAAGATAAAAATTGTCATACCTGTCCATCTGAAAGTTTAAATGCTAGTCAAGCCTACCTGGGGGGGTCATCTCTTACCTTCAGAGTATCCAATATTGCTTCATGATCAGCATTACTAATTGTCCATAGTTGTTTTATTTTTGGTTTTGTATGATGCTTTAGTAGCTTAACATTTGTTGCTACAACTAGGTGCAAATACATCAATATGGTTTTATGCTTCTCAAAATCTTCAAATGCAGGGATGCCATTCTTTCTAATCATATATGTTCGTAATCAAGTCCCAGTAATAACAACTAATACTGTAGGATATGTGAACACATCATCATATGTTGTAGGTCTTGTTAGCTTTTATTTTCCCTGTACACATCATGCCAACTAATAGTCTGATCTCTCTTCATTTCCATGTGGTGCAACAACTGCATAAACATGACCTGGTTGTACGAGGTCTAAAAGATGTTCATAGTCAAATGAGCTCTCCATGTCATTGACTAAAGATGATTGACCTTGAGTTAAAGGGGTTAAATATCATGGAATCCATGCATCTACCCACTCACTTGACTCACAATTATCCCAATCATATTTAATACAACTCTAACAAAAACACGCTAATTCTTGTGTCCAAATAGTCCATGCATTTGCATCTGAGCTTCAAAATGAATGCATCTTTGATGATTCATTGATTCTCTAACAATCTAATTTCTCTCTCGCTATCCCCTCATCAACCAACCAAAAGAACCCGTCTACTTCTGAATCAAGAGCCACTCCTTGTGACAATGCATAGTTACACCACTTAATAATAGAATCTGCATCACTGAATGTAGCACCACCTCTAATCTTTAGTTGTTCTTTAGAAAGAGCTCTCTTCACACATGCACCTGCTTCACCATGTTTTCCTTTTCTGTGCCCAACTTCAAAAAAATTCCAAATATGAGGTCTACCCTTCTCTGCATGCATTCTGCTCAACCAATAGAACATATGAGCATTTTTGAATTGATCAGTGCAATTATTTGACCAAATGAGATGTTGATCCATTCTAATATCTTTTTCTTGTAAGAACCCATAAAATTGTTGAAAATAATATTACACATACTCTGATGAATGAGATTGATCATCACTCATGTAAAAATGGTATTCTCTGACAATCTTCATGTTCTCTTCTGTACTCTCAGGGGCATGTTTGTATGTGATGTAAATAAAAATAACAATCTGAATAGAATTGTAGTATTGGGATTGCACTTCATTTTGGGGTTGCAACGTGTAGTTTTCTGCAAAATCAACTACAGAGACAATAGTTCCAATTGGGAAAAAGTCTTTACACACCCTAAACTGTTGATCTAACCATTGAGACTTGTGGCTGTGGCTAGCATACTTGTAGAAAAGATTTTTCTTAAAATCATCAATAAAATCAACAATAATTACCTCTCTTACAATCAACTCACATCTAGAACCTCCACCTCCACTTTTCAAATTGTATTTCACTGTCTCATATCTTTTTTTCTCAACCATTCTCTTTCCAAAATCATGCTCGCTGCCCTCATGAAAACATGATACAAACTTTGACAACCCACCACATTGTAAACACTTTTCATTTAAACAATCATTGTTGTAGAAAATGCAACCATCTCTAATACATAGAAATAAATCCATTAAGTCCCTAGATGACTTTGGTAGTTGAATTGCACCACACTCCTGTAACATTTTGTTAGTGTGCAAAGTAGAACGAATATTGCATAATAATTCATGGTACATAGAAAACTCTACATGGTATTTGCAACAACATGTATTACGAATTTTAAGAGGAACACAATAAAATGGCTTAAGAGATTCAAATGCTCTTTGTGAGATTGTCATACCTGGGTGTGTTTCATAATATTGTTTGTACAATGTTGTTTGGCGACATTCCAAGTAATGTTTAGGATGTTGTGTGCGGTCTTTATCACCAATTCTGAACTTTAAAACATATTTTGCATTTGGTGATACCCTAGAGTTAGTGTACCAAAATTGTTCAATTTCTTCCTTTGTGCTATTGATTAGCTTCTTATCAAATCGTGGAAGCCTACCACTGAAAGCCCAAGTATCATTTCCAAGAGGACTATCTAGTCTTGATCTTAATACTAGTGCTTTTAACAATTTTTTACAATTCAATATTAAGTGAACACAAGTTTGCCTCATTAATTAAGCCTTTCTTAATTGTTTGCTTACTATTGAGGTTGTTATTACTCTACGAGCAGCTCTTTTATCTTTCTCCTTGCTATTCTTTCCAATAGAATTGAGTGCATTGAAAAGGCTTCTAACAATAATTTTATTCCGATCAGACACTTTGTTTAACCAAATCTTTAATTTCTTTAGTAAAGGTCTCATTCTGTACATCTTTAGTAATTGCACAAAAATTTGGCATTGTTCAGTTAATGTTTTATTCTCAAAGTATTCATTGAAGAGTTTTGAAGCCCACAACCAAACCGTTTGTGATGACCTCTTGCCTTCAAGTTTTTCCATTATGTTCTCATCAATTTCAAGTAACCATTTTGGGGTTCTTGGATATTTTCCAATTTCATCATGCTTATTCTCTTCTTGACATACATCCTCTCTTCTTATGTAATTTGGAGATACATTGATTTTCATTGTTTCATCCATGTTATCAACCTCATCAATTTTATCAACAAATGGATTATGGAGTGCAAATTCAACATCATGAGGTTCATATCCACTTTCTTCAAGCAAACTTCTTTGTTTTTCTTCTTCTTTGTCCATGATATTGCTCTAATCAATAGGTGTTTCATAACATTTTGCAACATTTTCATTTGCAATATCATGGTCAATTTCATTCTTATCTAACATTTCATTATAATCAACATTAACACCTTCAATTTGCATGTCATTAGATGGTAAAGAAGAAGCTTCACCTTGATGAGCATCCACCAAACCCGATCTTCCAATCCTCTTCCTTGCTCCATTCTTTTCCCTAATTGCTTCAATTTCCTCCAATGTAACTTTCCTCCTTTTTTCTTTACGACAACTGTTGCTCCCCATTAGAGAAACAGAAATATCACCTTTATGATTGTAACAAGCAAATTATGTGTCAAAAAGTTCACAAAAGTGTTTTTTTTACTATAACAGACAGAGATCATGGGTTTTTCGAACATAGAAGGTCTGTGGGCACAGTTGTTGGGCCCAAAAACATTCCTTTTGTCTTTTTTTTTGCTTTTACATAATGGATATCCATTTTCAAAATAGATATCCATTACCTAAAGCCTAATTCTTTGGGCAATGGATATACAGTAACAGATATCCCTTGTACAAAATGGATATCCATTATGTTTTACTCTCAAGGTTTAATGCTAGAAGGGTAACTTGTTGGAGAAACATTAGACATGAAGCCAACACCAGATATGCGTAATACATGAAGTATACGTGATACACGAAGTATACACGTAAGACACAAAGCATGAAGCATACGTAATCTACGAAGTATACACATAAATACATGTGAGGCATGAAGCATATAAGTACACATGATACACGAAGTATGAAGCATACTCATAGATACACGTAATACACATAAGTACATATGAAGCATGAAGCTTACACATAAATACATGTGATACACATAATACATAGAACATGAAGTATACACGTAATACATGAAGTATACATATAAATAGACGTAATACATGACGCATGAAGCATACACGTAATACACCAAGTATACACATAAGTACATGTAATATAAGAAGCATGAAGCATACACGTAGTACACAAAGTATTCACATAAATACATATAATACATCAAGCATGAAGCATACATGTAATACATGAAGTATACACATAAATACAAGTAAGATACAAGGAATGAAACATACACGTAAATACATTTAATATACATGAATTATGCACATGGATACATGTAAGTCATGAAGCATACAATTGAATATACACAAGTCACGAAGTATACACATGAATACATGTAAGTCATGAAGTATACACTTGAATACACGTCAGTCACAAAGCATACACATGAATACACTACAAGTCATGAGGTATACACTTGAATACACGTAAGACATGAAGCATATACATGAATGTATGTAAGACATGAAGTATACACATGAATATATGTTGCATCAACTATCATTCACAGGATGGAAGAAAGGATGCTCTGATCTAGGGCCCAAGTTGGATCTAAGTAGACAACTCTCTAAATGAGGATCTAGGAACACCTATCTTTTACTTGTCATGCTTGGAAACACCTATTTGGGTTTTTTACATAGGTTTACAATGCTTAGTAAACACACATACCACAAGGTTTGATTCCTCAATATTATCCTTGCATTCATGCACTTGGTTATCATGATTTATACAATTGTTTAGAATTAATAGTTTTAATTTGACCATAAGATCAAAGAAATACACAAATTTTAGTCTCAAAGCTAGTGTTTGCACAAAAATCTACATATTAGGACAAAGTACTTTCAAACCATAAATTCAAACAAGTGTTCCATGAGTTCATAAAGTTGTAGGGTATATACATGAAATACACACATAGGTCAATCCTTGGACAAGGGGATGGAATACTATTGGTGATTTTTCTTACCAAAATTCAAAATATTTTGTAGTCAAGAGTCAATCATATTTTGTTGTCAAGAGTGAATTAAGTTTGAGAGAGATTTTTTTGCAATGTGTAAATAATAAATCCAAAGTTGATTTGTGTATGATAATGATTTTCAGAATTGATTTAATGCCATAAGATTTGTTGCTAAATTTAGTCATAACATACGAATATTTATCCACTTTTAGCTCAAGGAATTTAAATATTCTTCTTTCCATGTGTATGTAGGTTAGTGCTACCTAGAGTGATTTATCTCAAGTCAATGAGAGCTATAGCTAGGCCAAAGAAGTATGTAGAGCAATGCAAGTAGGATGGTCATTTAGAAGATTACAAAATGCTTATCCACTTGACATGAATGAAAAAGAGATTCACAAAACCTAAATGTAGCTATAAGACTATCATCTCTAAAACCTAAGGTTGTAGGTGTGAATACCGCAAAAAATGGGCTTTGCTTAGAGAATATGGACCACCTCAAGAGCCATGTAGATCTAAAGATGTAAATAAGAGGCCTACCAAGATAATCACCTGCTTGGAGGGAGAATGAAAGCATTCATATGATAAATTTTGTAAAATTTGATGAGGTTGCCCATGGCAACATCAAAATTTGATATTATGAGGGAAAAGAGAGAAATTTGAAGACAGGCTAAGTAGTAAATGGTTGTTTGTATTCTTATGAATAATTTATTCATTCTATATGCCTAGGTGAATTGAATTGTAATTTAGTCTTATGGTTTGAAAATCTCTATAGTCCTAAACATCAAAGGTGAAGATCTTCTAGATATATACAAGGATAGGTGTAGGTTTTGAAAGGAAGCTAGGTGTGCGGAAATTGCTTCCTACACTAATCTAAAGAGGAGAGAAGAGTGCAAATTTAATTTTATCTTTACAATTACAGAATGTTAACAAAAATAATGGAGATATTGTAGCAATACACATACACACATAAATGAGACACAAGAGAGAGACACAAGATATACGTGGGGAAAACCCTTATCGGGTGAAAACCCCACACTCCAAAATCTGCACAATGTATTATCAAAACTGAAATGGTTTACAATACACTTGCAATGCAAGCTCTCAGGAGTCTTTGACACTCATAGCTAGAGACAAACTGGCAGCATAACAATATCTATCAATCACATAATACATCTCCTCCTCAAAGCACCTGTTTATATAACAAATACAAGGCAAAAATGGCTCCACATTGAGATGGGTGTCCAACATGGCCTCATGGCCCAAAACCCACGCCTATGGACACTTGTCCAACACTGTAGGATGTCCTTGACACTTGTCAAGTCTCCCCATCCCAAGGAGGTTGCTTATTTCCAAAATGGGCTATGACAGATGCTCTTACGACTCTTACAACCATCATAAATCTATCATAGCTGTCATAACTTACAGTTGTAAGAGAATCTGTCATACACAAGCTATAAATGGCATATTCTCTTACAACATGTTATAGTCCACCTTGGGGCACCCAAAGATGCCTTTTTCAAAGATGCTTCTCAACATATGTCCATACCTGTCATAGGATCTTCTATTTCTGACTCTTACATGTCATAACTTTGTCATAGGAATCTGTCATGATCGTTTCGGTCAAAATTCCCTTACACACAACCCAAGATACTGACACATGGAAAAATATTCCTACCACTAAGTGGGACACCTATCTCCTCATGTGAGGACAAATTTACATGTGGTCAAATGCCATGTAGGATGACACATCACCGTGCCAACTCCTACAATATGACAACATAGGATTTGCATCCAAATTATACAATAGGCAATAAATAAATAAATAAAATGAAATAATACAAGGAATTACCAAGGTTGAGACACCTTAACTCCCAACATTCTCCCACTTGTCAAACACCTTATAAGAGCCAATAGAAAAATAGGATTTAACTGCTATAGGCTGAGAGGCCCATAGACTCTGAACACCATCTGAATTTCTCTGTGCCCACTGGCTTCGTCAATGCATCTGCAACATTCTTCAAAGTATCTACCTTCTCCAAATTTACCTTTCCATCCTCTACCATATTTCGCATGAAGTGAAACTATAAATCATATGCTTTGTTCTGGCATGAAAACTTGGATTCTTCGCAAGGCAAATCACACTCTGACTATCACAACAAATTGTACTCTGTCCTTCATCAACACTAATATCTGAACACAATATCTTAAGCTGAATGGCTTCCTTGAAAGCATGAGTTGCTGCCATATATTTAGCTTCTGTCGTGGACAAAGCAACCACATGTTGTCACTTACTCATCCAACTAATTGCACCACCGAACAAAGTGAACACATAGGCACTACTGGATCTCTTGCTGTTAGCATCACCCACCCAATCAGAATCCACAAATCCACAAATACAAATTGAATGCAGAGGTCTTGTAGCATTACCATGATAACATATTGAATACTTGGAAGTACCCCTCAAATATCTGAACACTCTCTTAATTGCATCCCAATGTACCCATCCAGGATTAGCCATATATTGACTAAGGACTCCCACTGCTTGGGTAATGTTTGGTCTTGTGCAGACCATAACATACATCAAACTGCCAACAACACTAGCATAAGGTACTCTGCTCATGTCCTCCACCTCACTAGGAGATTTTGGACAATCATTAACAGACAACTTTGTCCCCAATGAAACAGGAACACACAATGGTCTACAATCTGCCATGCTAAACCTATCCAACACGGTCTTCACATACTTACTCTAGCTTAACCAAAGTTTTCTGTTAGCTCTGTCTCTTCTGATTTCCATTCCCAGAATGTACCTGGCTGCCCCAAGATTTTTTATCTCAAACTGTGCTGACAACTAAGACTTCAAATCAGAAATCATATTCTTACCATTCCCAATCAATAACATATCATCAACATACAATGCAATAATGAGAATGCAATCATTGTCAAATTTGTAATACATACAATGATCTAATTTTGATCTTAGATATCTAATTGACAACACAAAGGCATCAAACTTCAAGTACCACATCCTAGGAGACTGCTTTAAACCATACAAAGACTTCTTTAACTTGCAAACCAAATTTTCTTTACCTTTCTCTATGTAATGCTTTGGCTATGACATGTAAATCTCTTCCTCCAAATCACCATGAAGGAAAGCTGTCTTCACATCCATCTGTTCTACCTCTAAGTCATAAGCAGTTACAAGAGATAACATGAATCGAATGGATGTCAGCTTTGCAAAGAGAGAGAAAATTTCACCATAATCAATTCCCTCTAGTTGTGAGTACCCCTTCGCAACCAATCTAGCCTTGTACTTTTCAACATTGCCATCTGCACCAAATTTATTCTTGAACACCCATTTGCATCCAACGGGTTTCCATCCTTCAGGCAAAGGCACCAAGTCCCATGTTTTATTCTTTTCCAAAGAAGCCATCTCATCTTCCATGGCCTCCTTCCAGGAACCTATCAGGTTGCTTTCTCATTTGTGTAGACCTCTTCAATGGATGAGGTTGAGGTTCTGCTTCTTCTTCTGAGCTTTCAGAGCTGATAGAGCTCTCCTCATCATTAGGTCTCATAGGGTCTGCCTATTCAGTCTTCTCAGGGGTAGAAGGAAACTAAATCGCATCCTCTTTTTTTTCTGTCTGTTCTGGCTGTACAACAATAGAAGAAGGTGTTAGCTCTCTAAAGATAACACTTCTACTATACAACACTTTTTCAGCCACAGGATTCCAAAACTTGTATCCTTTCACACCGACACCATAGCTAATGAAGATACGCTTAACAACCTTGTTCTCCAATTTAGACCTTTTCTCCCTAGGCACATGTGCATATGCCTCACAACCAAAAACACGAAGATGTCTGATTGAAGGCTTCTTACCAGACCACACCTCCATAGGTGTTTTACCAACAAGAGTTGATGTAGGAGACCTTTTTACCAGATAGCAAGCAGTGGCTACAGTTTCAGCCCAAAACTTTTGTTCGAGGCTTGCTCCACTAAGCATACTCCTAACCTTCTCCATTAGTGTCCTGTTCATCCTCTCTGCAACTCCATTTTTCTGCGGGGTGTATGGAGTTGTCTTATGTCTTTCAATCCCTTGCTCCTTACAGAACTTATCGAACTCTGCTGAACAAAAATCACCACCGTTATCAGTTCTCAAACACTTAATATTTTTACTAGTCTGATTTTCAACAAAGGCTTTAAACTCTTTAAACCAACTAAAAACTTCAGTCTTGCTTCTGATAAAATAAACCCATGTCCTTCTACTGTAATCATCTATGAAAGATACAAAATATAAAGATTTGGAAATCGAAGGAACATTAACAGGACCAAACACATCAGAATGAATAAGATCTAATACACCAGAAGACTTGTGAGAACTAGAGTAAAACTGGACACGATTTTGCTTTCCATAAATGCAATGTTTGCAAAAGTCAAACTTGAGATTACAATCATTTAACCCCTCAACGAGGTTTTTATTTTTTAGGGCAGGCAGATCCTTCTCACCAATGTGGCCATATCTCAAATGCCATAACATAGTCTTTTCAGCAAGAAGTTTAACTTCAAAAGCATGTGCACTACCATCAGAATGTGTTACAACAGATTTCTTCACTGCTCATTCAGATGGTGGGGATGAAGTGACTGCAGCTCTTTTCTTCGAGTCAGAAGAACTATTGCACTATGAAGTGCATGCCTCTAGCTGAAATAGAGTACCTCTCTGAGTACCCTTTGCAAGCACCATAGATCCTTTAGTAATCTTGCATCCATCCTTCGAAAAGACAACCTGCACACCTACATCAGTCAACATACTTACAGAAAGTAGGTTTCGTGCTAGGCCTAGGATGTCCATAACCCCAGTGATCCCCTTCACTCATCCATCAGGGAATCAGATTGAGACTCTTCCATGACCAACAATCTTCAGATTAGAATCATCATCTAGGTACACTCTTCCACCATCAAACTTTTCATATTTCATAAACCAGTCTCGATGCGAGGTCATGTGGAATGATGCACCAAAATCAATCAACCACACATCATCAGATGCATGGGTGGCCATGGATGCGATGAAGGCATCACCATTATCTTGTGACTTGTCAGAATCTGAATTAGGAGCATTCTTCTTCTTCTTCTTCTTCTTTTTCTTCTCCTCTTTGCATTCCTTTCAGAAATGCCCAGTTTTTCCACAATTCCAACAGAGAGCCTTAGACTTTCTAGGAGATTTGGATCTCCCATGGGATTTGGATCTGCCCTTTTCACCTTTCTTGTGCTTCTTCTTCCTTTTCTCTTTGGGTATTCCACGAACTGCAAGAGCTTCTTTGGCTGACTTGGATGTCTTTCTCCACATTTCTTCAGATAACAACGAAGATACTACTTCATCCATCATGAAGGTGGTTGTAGTGCTTCTGATAGCCATTACAAGATGATCCCACGAATCTAGAAAAGAACAAAGCAGGGTCATACATCGATCCTCCTCCATTTTCACACCCACGGATGTCAACTATGCAACAATCATGTTAAAAGCATTCAAATGGTCCACAACAGATCCCCCATCTTCCATCTTTAGAGAAAACAACTTTTTTAGAAAGAGCTTGTTCACCAGGGACTTGCCGTGATAAACAGATCCTGGCTTCTTCCAAAGTTCTTTAGCAGTCTTCTCCTCATGGACATTCAATAGGATAGAATCAACTAGATAGAGTCTTATGTGACCCTTAGCCTTCCAATCTTTGATGTCCCAATCAGCTTGTGACATTGCCGTAGGTTTTGTTCCATCAACAGTTTCCCATAGGTCACGATCAATAAGTAGGTGTTCCATCTTGAGTTTCCACAACTCAAAATTTGTGCCATTGAACTTCTCCACCTCTACTGTTCCAGATGTGGTTGTCATCTCCTTCTTGCAACAAGATATAGAATACTCTACAAAGACTCCCACTCAACCTAAGATTATCCCAAAAAACCCCTACCCAGTAGCTAGAACCAAAACTGGCCAGGGTCTGATACCAAATGAAAGGAAGCTAGGTGTGCAGAAATCGCTTCCTACACTAATCTAAAGAGGAGAGAAGAGTGTAAATTCAATTTTATCTTTACAATTACAGAATGTTAACAACAACAATGGAGATATTGTAGCAATACACATACACACAAAAATGAGACACAAGAGAGAGACACAAGATATACGTGGGAAAAACCCTTATCGGGTGAAAAACCCCACACTCCAAAACCTACACAATGTATTATCAAAACTGAAATGGTTTACAATACACTTGCAATGCAAGCTCTCATGAGTCATCGACACTCATATCTGGAGACAAACCGATAGCATAACAATACCTGTCAATCACATAATACATCTCATCCTCAAAGCACCTGTTTATATAACAAATACAAGGCAAAAATGGCTCCACATTGAGATGGGCGTCCAACATGGCCTCATGGCCCAAAACCCACACCTATGGACACTTGTCCAACACTGTAGGATGTCCCTGACACTTGTCAAGTCACCCCATCCTAAGGAGGTCATCTATTTCCAAAATGGGCTATGACAGATGCTTTTACGAGTCTTACAACTGTCATAGAATCTGTCATAGCTGTCATAACTTACAACTGTAAGAGAATCTATCATACACAGGCTATAAATAGCATATTCTCTTACAACATGTCATAGTCCACCTTGGGGCACCCAAAGATGCCTTTTTCAAAGACGCTTCTTGACACATGTCCATACCTATCATAGGATCTTCTATTTTCGACTCTTACATGTCATAACTTTGTCATAGGAATCTGTCATGACCGTTTCGGTTAAAATTCCCTTACACACGACCCAAGATGCTGACACATGGCAAAATATTCCTACCACTAAGTGGGATGCCTATCTCCTCATGTGAGGACAAATTTACATGTGGTCAAATGCCATGTAGGATGACACATCACCGTGCCAACTCCTACAATATGACAACATAGGATTTGCATCCAAATTATACAATAGGCAATAAATAAATAAATAAAATGAAATAATACAAGGAATTACCAAGTTGAGACACCTTAATTCCCAACAGGTTTAAGGCAAAGATAATGCTTTGTATCTTTTAAAGACTAAAATGTTGTCATAGGATCTTCTATTTTCGACTCTTACATGTCATAACTTTGTCATAGAAATTTGTCATGACCATTTCGGTTAAAATTCCCTTACACACAACCCAAGATGCTAACACATGGCAAAATATTCCTACCACTAAGTGGGATGCCTATCTCCTCATGTGAGGACAAATTTACATGTGGTCAAATGCCATGTAGGATGACACATCACCGTGCCAACTCCTACAATATGACAACATAGGATTTGCATCCAAATTATACAATAGGCAATAAATAAATAAATAAAATGAAATAATACAAGGAATTACCAAGTTGAGACACCTTAATTCCCAACAGGTTTAAGGCAATGATAATGCTTTGTATCTTTTAAAGACTAAAATGTTGTTGATCTAACTTGTTATAGATAAATGCTTTTGGACCGGTTATAGGTTTCCTAATTTAGAAGAATTTGATATTGCTTTTTGTTGTGGTTGTAGGACTACATGGTAATTAAACATGATTACTTCCTTAAAGTTACTACATGAGATAGATACACGAGATCATGAAGGCTTGGTGTGGAATTGTCACTACCAAGAATGAAATGGATTGTTGATTTGACATAAAAATCTTCTCCTATTATCATAAAATTCCCTTCTTGCCTAGCTACTTTGCCTTTGAAGTGAAGATTGAACTTGAAGAAGTCTATAAGGATGTTGTTGCCATGAGAACTTTTGACAAGGTGATGGTTAATCTACACATCCATGAAGGAGATAACCTATATGACAATAGGTTGACATAAGGAGTTGTTGCTACAATTCTTACTTGTATATAAAAGATTGAAATAACTACAACGTATGCTTTGGTGATCTAAAAAGAAGGTTTTATAGCCACTTTGGAAGGTTGTGGATCTATTCTAAACCATGCATTGTGGTTTCCTAATGGAGAGACTCTTCTCTCTATATGCCACCTAGGGTTGAGAAGGATTTATTTGGGGATCATTCAAGTTGATTGACACAAAAATCTCCATTTGAGAAATGAATATATGCCACCTAGGGTTGAGAAGGATGCATTTTTGTTTCCCAAGAACGGATATCTATTTCCCAGGAACGGATATCTGTTTATAGCTGTCCAAAACAGATATCCGCTAGTAACAGATATCTATTGTGCTTTGGTTTTGCCTTGTATTTAGGCTTGGGACTATCATAGTTGACTTTCCCTGAATTCTAACATTTTTGCAGGTTTTACTCTCTTCTTCAAACTTCACCCTTCATGTTGATGACTTTTTTTTATGAAAATTTGATAAAATGAAAAGGGTTTATTGAAGAAATTGTCAGCTTTCTAAAAATATAAGATTTGCTTGGTTATCATTTTATTAAATGATTATTAATAATTTTCTATATAGTGTGTGTCTGAAATCCTGATGGACACACTTATTGAAAAACATCTATAACTTTCAAACCATTTCACCTTTTTGAGATCTGAAAGCTGCGTCACACTCTATGCTTTTTTGGCTATAGGTTTAAAAAAAATTGAATTCTAATTTTTTTAACCGAGTTAGGTTGGCTGGAAAATTACTTTTTAGTTTTTTAAAAAGTCATAGTAAAAAAATCATAACTAATTATTTTATTGGAAAAAAGTTTCAAAAAAATATGTGTCACATCCGGGCATGAGTCCTTTACTTAATTTGAAAGATTCAAAAAATAATATTTTTTTGCTCATAGTTAGGTTGGCTGGAATGACACCCACTTTTAATTTTTTTTCTAAAAAATTTAATAGTTGTTCATTGAAATATTCATTTTTCACTAAGTAAATTTAGTTTTTTTAAAGTAGATCATAAACTAGATTCAATTCTCTACAAATTTTGTTCTTACATATTTTTCAAGTTGTGTAGATAATCCATTCAAATTTTCACATGAACTTGATTATGTTTGATTTTTAGTATTTTCATTGCCACTTAGAGGTATAGTTTGGCCCATCATGATCTTGCACATACCCCTTCTCTCCCTCCCTCCGCACCCCTCTCTCTATTATTCTCTCTCTCCCTCCCCTCCTCTCTCTAGGTCGAGAGAGAGAGAGAGAGAGAGAGAGAGAGAGAGAGAGAGAGAGAGAGAGAGAGAGAGAGAGAGAGAGAGAGTTGCTTGGGTTTAGGATTTAAGGGTTAGGGGTTAGGGTTTAGGTACATTATTTAGGGGTTAGGGTTTAGGAAATTATTTAGGGTTTAGGGTTGCTCGAGTTTTAGCTTTAGGGTTTAGGGTTTAGAGAGAGATAGAGATAGGGGACCAATAGAGATTGGGATACATAGAGGAGATAGAGGGGAGAGATAGGGAGATAGAGAATGAGGGACATGTCTAGAGATATAGGGAGAGAGATTGAGAGGTAGATAGATGATAGAGTTAGGGAGATATGGGAGAGATAGGAAGATAGAGGTTTAGGATTTCTTGGGTTTAGGGGTTAGGGGTTAGGGTTTAGGGGCATTATTTAGGGTTTAGGGTTTATGGTTTAGGGGCTAGGGTTAAGGTTTAGGGTTTAGGGTTTAGATAGAGAGAGAGGACCAATAGGAAGATATAGAGGAGACTGAGGGGAGAGATAGGGAGATAGAGAGTGAGGGACATGGTCAGAGACATAGGGAGAGAGATTGAGAGGTAGATAGACATAGATTTGGGGAGATAGGGGAGAGATAGGGAGATAGATGTTTAGAAATGCTTGGGTTTAGGGGTTAGGGGTTACGATTTAGGGACATTATTTAGGGTTTAGGGTTTATGGTTTAAGGGTTAGGGGTTAAGGTTTAGAGGTTTAGGGTTTAGGTTTTAGAGAGAGAGGACCAATAGGGAGATATAGAGGAGATCGAGGGGAGAGATAGGGAGATAGAGAGTGAGGGACATGGCCAGAGACATAGGGAGAAAGATTGAGAGGTAGAGGGATGATAGATATAGGGAGATAGGGGAGAGATAGGGAGATATAGGTTTAGGGTTTCTTGGGTTTAGGGTTTAGAGTTTAGGGGTTTGGGGTTTAGGGTTTAGGGGTTTAGGGTTGCTTGGGTTTAGGGTTTAGGGTTTAGGGAGAGAGAGAGGACTAATAGGGAGATATAGAGGAGACAAAGGGGAGAGTGAGGGACATGGCCAGAGACATAGGGAGAGAGATTGAGAGGTAGAGGGATGATAGAGATAGGGAGAGCTAGGGAGATAGAGGTTTGGGGTTGCTTGGGTTTAGGGTTTAGGGTTTCTCAGGTTTAGGGTTTAGAGGTTAGGGGTATTATTTAAGGTTTAGGGTTTATGGTTTAGGGGTTAGGGGTTAAGGTTTAGAGGTATAGGATTTAGGGTTTAGAGAGAGAGGGGACTGATAGGGAGATATAGAGGATACTGAGGGGAGAGATAGTGGGATATAGATTGAGGGAAATGATGAGAGACATAGGGAGAGAGATTGAGATGTAGAGGGATGATAGAGATAGAGATAGAGGTTTAGGGTTGCTTGGGTTTAGGGTTTAGGGGTTAGGGTTTAGGGGCATTATTTAGGGTTTAAAGGTTTAGGGTTGCTCAGGTTTAGGGGCATTATTTAGGGTTGCTTGAGTTTAAGGTTTAGGGTTGCATGTCAAAAGCAGTCTCTCTATCTTTATCTCTCCCCCTCCCCTCTTTATCTCCTACCCTCTCCCTCCTCTCTATACCTCCTACCCTTTCTCTCTCACCTCTGTACCTCCCTCCCCACTTTCCATGCACTTAAAACACTTATAGATTTCCATGCATGAAAGCACTTAAACTTTCCATGCATGACAAAACACGCTCGCATTATAATGCGAGTGCATTTTGGTGAACCAAAAAAAATGGACAAAAAACATGTGGGATCTATGATTTAGACCCACATGCTCTGTTATTCCATACTTTTCATGTATTATCGGACAAGAAAATGATTTTTCATGGTGTTGACATTTTGACAATCATTGTTTACTTATGCACCACCTTTTTTTGGTTTTTCAATGTAGAAGAAGTAAATTGGATGTTTTTAGACATAATTTGATTATTTAAACTAATAGTTTCATGTTTCATATTGTTTATATGCTAATTTTCATGTATTTAGATTGAATTTGCTGATATATGTTTGTTTTTTCCATAAATTTCACTAATCCTATTAGATTTATATAGAATTCAACATTGAATATGAAGGAACTTTCCAAAAAGCTCAAATTTTTGAGGATTTTGAAGCCAAATTTTTGAGGATTAGGCAACTCAAATCTTGAAATGTAAGGTATGTTCTTTATGTATTTGTTTACTTCACTTTATGATTATGTTAAAGCATGAAATATCATGTTATAGGACAATCATGAGGGAAGAGAGAGGATTATCATTTTGACTAGTTAAATTATCATGAGAAAGTGAAAATTTATATTTATTTGATATAAATCTATGACAATAAGTCATATCACCATGGGAAGGAAATCGTCAAGATAGTATTGGTATATATTTATGAAGGGAGTCTTATCAACATTCAAGGATAATCCTAAACTAGAGCAAGGTCATGGAAACACTTTCACTATGGAGTAGATGTGCAATCATGTTGCTATTATCCTGATTCAAACACTAACCTAAACAATTAGAAGGATACCAAGGAAAATCATGTTAGTCAATGAATTATCATCATGCTAAAATCAAGCTAAGGATTGTCACTTGAGCATACTCACTTGCAAGAACTATCATACCAGCATAAAGACTAAATTATACCACAATAGCTATCATGCAACCCTAGGAATAGTTATGACCTATCACCCATGGGTAGGATAGCAACTGATACACAAGGTGACAATCAAGACGAAATGATAAGTTAATTAATCTCAAATCCATGCAAAAAGTTATCCATGATACTATATAAACATATCTAGGTGGTCTTGAAAGGATATTCATATGGTAGGGAAGATTGCCATCAACTAAAAGATAACCATACATGCCATTGGCATAGTTATTAGGACAATTATAATCACAATGAGGTTGTCAGTGAATAGATAATGACTTTTCAAGGAGTTATTAAATAGTTAAAGAAGATAAAGTATTGATATTGATGGGTGCATAGCCTTTTCATGATTTAATGAAAGAGTCATGCATCATGAAGTATCAGTGAAGATCAAAAGAAAGACACCAAATTTGGTGAAGTTGTAAAAAGAAACTAAATTTGACACTTAATTATAATTTCACAACCAATTTGACTAGGAATGAGAGAAGGATTGGAGAAGGGATTTTTCCTAAATAGGAATGAATATGTTGCATCTTTAATCTAACTTGTCATGTTTTCATATCTTTCATTGATCTTTATTAAAATCTTTGTGTTTCATTTTTCATTTATCTCAATTTTTTGCTTACTAGTAGGAGATTGCTCTACATACACTATTTTAACAAGAATATGATAGAGGAAGAAAGTACTAAAAGAGATCCTAAGACAAGTTCAAGCAACATGTTGGCTAAGGGAATGAGATGAACAAATGACAAATTATTAATTTGATGACCTCATTTGTTGTTGTTCTAAAAAAACCAAGCTCCATACAATTTTATCTATAAATATGAGAATAAAATAAGGTAAAAAAGGTAGCGAATTATTCTATTGCTATAAGGAAGTTTCCTTTCTATTGAAGATTTATGATAAAAGAAGGAATACTACATGACTTGAAGATCCTTATAGAACAATTTATGCTTGTCAACTAAAGTTGTTACCTTGGAAATTGCATTCCCAATTCAGCTAGGTGAAGGAGACAAGCATGTTTGAGAAGATATGTTAAGAACATGTGAAATTAACCTAGAGATTGTTTCTACCACCATTTGTAAATGTTGACCATATCTTGGCCATTGATTTAATGCTAAAAACTCAGTATGGAAAAGTTGATTTCTATATATAGAGAGAGCTAAAAGACATTGTAAGTGTTGGAAGAGTTCCTTTACATTGCTATGATTCATTCTTAAATATCATCTGAACAATGAATGTTATTTACTCCATGAAGTACAAGAATGGTATGATATATGTCATCTTGCCTTGTAATTCAAATGTTATCCTAGCTTAATCTTGATTTGTAAAAGATTTCTAGTATATGACATGTGTGTGATCTTTATGTTTCAGGTTGGACCACCCTAGGAAACTATAAATTTTTAGATCTATAATCATTTATTCACTTTAATTATATGATTATATTTTGAGATTTGTGTATGAGATTACTTTACTCTATTGTACCAAGATGGACTAATTTATCTATGTCGTATTCATGATGCATATAGAAATCATCATCATGCCAAGGAAATGAGAAAAAGATCTAACACTAGAAGAGTATGAAGCTAAGAATGTGAAGAAAAGAGAACCTGAATGAGGCAACTTCGTGAAAGTAGGAAATTGTCAACCATAGAAGAAGACATGCCACTATTGCCAATTCAAGAGGGGCATGAATCATCTAATCAAGATAAGAGAGATGGAATTGGCGACACAAAGGCAATGAATGCAAACCTCTGTTCAATGAGGAAATTGAATCTTAAAGTTAGAGGCACTCCATCTTTCACAGGTCAAGTTTAAGATACACCATCATTCTCTTCGCAAGTTGGAGGCACTCCATCTTTCACAGGTCAAGTTGAAGGTACATCATCATTCTCTTCTCAAGTTGGAGGCACGTCATCATTCACATGTCAAGTTGAATTCTCCATCTCAACTTCAAGACTTTTCATCTTTTCCATCTCCAATTGAACGTACGCCATCTATCCTATCTCAAGTAAATATTGAATAAATTCCTAATACTGAGTCAACTTTACCATTGAAAACACCTCCTAGAATTTTGCATAGAAAGCCTAAGTTTCTAATTGATATCGATGAGAATGTTTTGAACCGCATGCAGGATAAGATTCCCAAGCGTACTTGTCAAAGATATACCAATTTAAGATATGGAAATTATTCTTTGAGAACTTAAATGAAACCAGAAGATGTCAACAATTTGTTGAATTGATGAGAAATCTAAAATTCAAGCCCATTATGAAGATTCTTGGCCTAAGAACATCGGATGCTTCAAGTGAAAAATCAATTGTAAAGAATCTAATGAGTGCATATGAGAGTGTACATTCCACCTCACGCACCAAGGATAGTAATGTCACATGATGTGTCATTACGTAGAAAATAGTAAGCCATCAAACAAAGAAAGTTTGCCTCATTAGAAAGACAAGTAAAGCATTGAAAATAATTAGAAAAACTCTAATGAGAGCCATTGGAAGGCATGAAAGAGTTGAGGACCCAAATACCAATGAATTGTGGACATTTTCTAGGAGACTCCCGTGGAAAGATAAAGTTGTTGTTGAAGCCTTAAGATCCCTCATTGAAGAATTTTGGAAAAATAACACAAGGGTATCTCTTAATGCAAGAGATGTTGTAAGAAGGAGAATTGGTTGTTGAAACATTGAGCCACATCCAAAACATTTTTTGGATGTGACTCAAACATATTTTTTCAAGAAATTTCAAGAGATGTATCCTCAAATAAAAGTTAGTCAAAGGTATTTTCAAATGGTAAAACCTTTTGTATGTCAAAATAAATCACACATTGATGGAGAAGCATCCCTAGTTCAAGAGAAATCTTACATCAACCAAAACATTTGCATTTTAGTTTGTTTACAGTTCAATTTGTTTCCTTTCATCTTCCAGTTCATTCCAGACAGATCAGTCCGAAGAAGTTTTTGTATTTTGGTTTGCATTCTACCGCAGTTACATTTCAGATCTTACAGAGCTGGACTTAGCATTTAGATCCATTCATCTACATCATATCCAGAATTTAGAGCATTTGGATCAAGCACCAGAAAGTTATTGCTATCAGAAGAACAACTATTTCTTAGAATAGAGCATCCTGACAGTCTCAGACGATTAGCTTTAGGAGAAGACCTACAGAGCATTTCCTGACTTGTGGAGCCTAATGACACATCATTCTATGATCTATGGTTCATGGCTGACCTTCCTCGAGATCTGCATATCATGCCATTCATTTGTGGAGGAACTCTTCATGATTAGGTTTGACCTATCCGTGTACACACGTTACAGCTCTACATTGGAGTTTGTGATCTTCCTTGGCTGACGCAGAGGAATCTTTTATACCAGAGATGATATATAAAGGTGTAATAGATCCTTAGAAAAGTAATATTTGGATAGTTAGCAATTGATTCATAATCTTGAGCTTAGATTTTGTGCTAAGCAGCTTCAAAGCTATATCTTGTGTATATTCTGTAATCAGGCCTGTGAGCCCTATAGTAAGCCTGCATGATGTCGGCTGATCTGTATTTGAATTCTTTGATATATTGAATAACTAAATCTGTATTTGCTTCATATCTTTGAGTTGTTTCCATTGTGTTTACTCTTGTTGCACGGCCTGGACAGTTCATTCTATGAACCCTCCTATCGTGACTGCACCAAGTGGTATCAGAGCGAAAGTTTTTGAACCTTTGGGAGTGAATTGAGTGAGTTGGCAAAGAGGCAGGTTACTTGTGTCGTAACCGATCACTGATTGTGAGGCAGTTGTCACCATGTAGCCCGATCGCCAAACTTGAGGCAGTTTGCACTTGATCCTAGGAAGATGCCACCGAGGAGAGTTGCTACTATTGGAACAATGGCTGGTAGAATGGATGAGATGATGGAAATGATGAGAACAATGAGAATTCGATTGGATGTTGTTGAAGAGGACAAGTGAAGGGGATTGACACCGAGACCTAATGTTGAAAGTGATGATGAAGAGGAATTTCAATCTGTTGAACAAATTGGTGAAACCCTAGGAGGTGGTGAAGAAGAAGAATTAGATCAAGTGAAGATGTTGTGAGCTATTTCAAAGATTGGAAAGAGGCCTAGAGTTGATGTACCAAATTACACTGGTAATTTGAATCCTAAAGAGTTGATTGATTGGATAAATGACATGGAAGAATACTTTGAGTATGAAGAAATTGAAGATCCTGAGAAGGTGAAATTTGCAAAGACAAAATTAAAAGGACATGCTTCTATATGGTGGAAAGAAGTTTAGTTGGAAAGAAATAGAAGAGGGAAAGAAAACATTACAAAATGGGATATGATGGTGACAAAATAAGAATGAATTCATACCTGCTGACTATGAGTTGGAACTGCTGAAAAGATTGCAGAACCTGAGACAAAAGGAGAAATCTGTGAAGGAGTACTGAGGAATTTCATAAGATGATCATAAGAACTGGACATAGTGAAGCAAGCAAGGAGAAATTGGCTAGATACATCAATGGACTGAGATTGAACATTCAAGAAGAAATAAGCTTGGTAAGGATGACATCTTTGGAGGAAGCATATCAGTTTGCCTTGAAAGTTGAAGAGAAGCTGAATAAGAGGCATGATCAGAGACAGAGAGGCATAGGAGGTAACTTTCAGAGAGGTAGAACATTTTTTGGAGGAGACAGATCACATCTGGAGTAGAACAAGTTTGACAGCCCATTTAAGAAGGATGACATAGATAACAATGCTTACTGGAGAGATGACATAAATTTTTACCGGAGAGGAAACCCTAGTGCATACTAGAATGAAGGATACAGAAGAGAAGGAAGAGGATTTGATAATAGAACATTTAGAGGAACCTGTTTCAAGTGTGGAGGTGAAGGACATAAAGTATTTGAGTGTAATCAGGGTAGTACAAGCAAGAGGATAGAGAATAGTGGAAGAGCAGCCTATGTTGAAGAAGAACCTGTTGGATCACCAAGTTCAGTTGGAAAACTTGAGAAAGGAGAATCACTTGTAATGAGGAGAGAACTATTTCAAGTAGAGACAAATGAGGAACCACCGCAGAGGAAGAGTTTGTTCAGAACTAGATACAAATCAGGAGGTAAATGTTGCAAAGTTGTAATTGATAGTGGTAGTTCTGATAATCTAGTTTTAGAGGAGATGGTGACTAAGCTGAAGTTGGAAAGATTGAAACACCCTAAACCCTACCAGAAAGCATGGATTCAGGATGATCATAAGGTACTGGTGAGTGAAAAATGTTTGGTGAAATTTCATATTGGATCTTATCATGATGAAGTATTGTACGATATTATGCCTATGGATGTATGTCATATCTTGTTGGGTAGACCTTGGTAGTATGATAGGAAAGCTATACATGATGGGAGACATAATACATACACTATAACATCTAATGGAAAGAGAATTACTTTGATTCCTTTGGAAGATGACCCTAAGAATGAAGTATGTGGAAACGCTAGAATCTATTTGGTAGATGGAAGAAAATTTCTAGATGGTTTGAGACATGAGAATATGTGTTATGCTAAATGATTCCTAAGAAGCCTGAAACATTGAAGAATGAGACTGAAGGAGAACAATTGGAGGAGATAAAAAAGTTGCTGACAGAATATGAAGACATCATATTAGACAATGTACCTAAAGGATTACCACCAATTAGGTGTATCATTCATCACATGGATCTTATATCGGGAGCTAGTTTGCCTAACAAAGTAGCACACAGAATGACACTGATAGAGAATGAAGAACTGAATAGACAGATACAAGAATTGTTGAGGAAAGGTTTGATCAGAGAAAGTTTGAGTCCTTGTGCAGTACCTGCAGTGTTATCACCAAAGAAAGATGGAGAATGGAGAATGTGTATAGACTCTAGAGAAATCAACAAGATCACAGTTAAGTATAGATTCCCTTTACTTGGGATGGATGATATCATGGATTGTTTGAGTGGAACAAGATATTTCACAAGGATAGATTTGAAGAGTGGATACCGTCAGATCAGAATCAGAGAAGGAAATGAATGGAAAACTGCTTTCAAGACAAATGAAGGATTGTATGAGTGGTTAGTGATGCCTTTTGGATTGACAAATGCACTGAGTACTTTCATGAGATTGATGAATGAAGTTCTGAAGAAATTCTTGGATAAGTTTGTTATTGTATATTTAGACGATATTCTGATTTTTAGTAAGACAAAAGAGGAATATTTTTGGCATATTAGACAAGTTTTGCAGAGACTAAGAGAGGAGAAATTGCAAATAAACATCAAGAAGTGTAGTTTCATGAAGGAAGAATTGATATACTTAGGATTCATGATTTCTGCGGAAGGATTGAAGATGGATCCTGAGAAAGTAAGAGCTATTGTGGAATGGCCTACACCGGAGAGCATTGGAGAGGTTAGATCATTTCATGGATTGGCTAGTTTCTACCAGAAGTTCATCAGAAATTTTAGTTCAGTTTGTAACCCTATAACAAAGGCAATGAGAGGTGATAGAAAAGATTTCAAGTGGACATTAGGAGCAAATAAAAGTTTTCAGTTGTTGAAGCAGAAAGTGACAGAGCAACCTATTTTGGTATTACCAGATTTCAATAAGGCATTTCAAGTAGATTGTGATGCAAGTGGAAATGCAATTGGAGCAGTGTTAAGTCAAGAAGGTAGACCTATAGCATATTTCAGTGAGAATTTGAATGATGCAAGGAGGAGATATTTAGTTTATGATCAAGAGTTCTATGCCATAATTCAATCCTTGAAGAAGTGGAGACATTACTTGTTACCTAAGGAGTGTGTACTGTATACAAATCATCAAGCTTTGCAATATTTGAATAGTCAAGGTAAGTTGAATCAGAGACATATGAGATGGGTAGAGTTCATGCAGAGTTATACATTTGTGTTGAAGCATAGGAGTGGTAAATCAAACAAAGTTACTGATGCATTAAGTAGGAGAAGAAACTTGTTGACAGAAATGAGAGTCGAAGTATTGGGGTTTGATGAGTTGAAGAACATGTATGAGGGAGACACTGATTTTGCAGAACCTTGGAGAGCATGTAAGGAACTTGTTGTTACAGATAGGAGTAAGCTGCTAGATTATTTCATTCAGGAAGATATGTTGTTGAAAGGAAATCAGTTATGCATACCTAGAAGTTCAATGAGAGATAATTTGATCAAGGAGAAACACAGTTGTGGATTAGCAAGACAATTTGGCATTGATAACATAGTGGCTTTGGGGAGTGAAAACTACTTTTGGCGTCAAATACATAAGGATGTTAGGAAATTTGTGCAGAGTTGTAGAGTATGTCAAATTACAAAAGAGAGTAGTCAGAATAATGGATTGTATAAACCTTTGATAGTACCGAAGAGACCTTGGGTAGACATAAGTATGGATTTTGTAATGGGATTTCCAAAGACATAGAGAGGACATGATTCAATATTTGTAGTGGTGGACACATTTTCAAAGATGGCACATTTCATACCTTGTAAGAAGACAATTGATGTAGTGCACGTAGGAGACTTATTTTTCAAAGAGATTGTAAGATTGCATGGATTACCTAAAAGTATAATTTCAGACAGAGACACCAAATTTCTTAGATACTTTTGGAAGACACTTTGGAAGAAGATGAAGACAGATTTGAAGTTTAGTTCATCATTTCATCCATAGACTGATGGACAGATAGAGGTAGTGAATATGAGTTTGGGAAACTTGCTGAGATGTTTGGTTGGAGAGAAGGTAGGAAGTTAGGATTTGATTCTTTCACAAGCAAAGTTTGCATACAATAATTCAGTGAATTAGAGTACCGAAAGAACACCTTTTGAGACTGTTACCAAAGTAAACCCTAAAGGAGTTGCAGAATTGAGAGAGATCAATGTAGAAGAAAAGAGAAGTGTAGAAGTTGAAGAATTTGCAGATCATATGAAGGCAGTGCATGATCAGGTTAAGAAGCATATAGAGGACATGAACAGTAAGTATAAGGAAAAGGCAGATGAGAAGAGAAGACATAAGGAATTTGTAGTTGGAGATGAAGTGATGGTATATTTGAGAAATGAAAGATTTCCAGTTGGAACATATAACAAGTTGAAGATGAAGAAGTTTGGACCTTGTAAGATACTTAGGAAATTTGATTTAGGAAATGCCTATGAACTGGAATTACCAGAGACATTGGGCATATCACCTATTTTCAACATTGTAGACCTATATCTGTATCATCAAGCAAAGATTAGTGACAACATTGAAGAAGAACTCAAGAAGTAGTTACCACAACAAGCATCGGAGCAGATTGAAGACATCTTGGACAATAGAGTTGGGCGTAGCACCAGAGGAAGACAATACAAAGAATACCTTGTGAAGTGGAAAGGCAGATCGGAAGAAGATTCATCATGGATTTATTAGGCTGAGGTGGATCATCTTGGTTCTCCCCTAGCCCCAGCAAAGTGAGGGACTCACTTTTCAATAACCCCAGATGTATGATGCAGGAGCATCCCTGGTTCAAGAGCAATCTTGCATCAACCAAAAACATTTGCATTTTAGTTTGTTTCCTTTCATCTTCCAGTTCATTCCATCAGAAGCAATTTTTGTATTTTGGTCCGTATTCTACCGCAGTTGTAGTTTAGATCTTGCGGAGTTGGAATTAGCATTTAGATCCATTCATTTATATCATAACCATAATTCAAAGCATTTGGATTAAGCATCGAAAAGTTATCGCTATCAAAAGAACAACTATTTCTCAGAATAGAGCATCCTGATAGTCTTAGATGATTAGCTAAAGGAGAAGACCTGCGGAGCATTTCCTGACTTGTGGAGCCTAATGACACATCATTCTATGATCTACGGTTCGTGGCTGACCTTCCCTGAGATCCACACATCATGCCATTCATTTGCGGAGGAACTCTTCATGATTAGGTCTAACCTATCCGTGTACACACGTTATAGCTCTACATTGGAGTTTGTGATCTTCCTTGGCCAACGTGGAGGAATCTTTTGTACCGAAGATGATATATAAAGGTGTAATAGATCCTTAGGAAAGTAATATTTGGATAGTTAGTGATTGATTCATAATCCTGAGCTTAGATTTTGTGCGAAGGAGCTTCAAAGATATATCTTGTGTATATTCTGTAATCAGGCCTGTGAGCCCTATTGTAAGCCCACATGATGCTAGCTGATCTGTGTTTGAATTCTTTGATATACTAAATGACTAATTCTATATTTGCTTCATATCTTTGAGTTGTTTCCATTGTGTTTACTCTTGTTGCACGACCTAGACAGTTCATTTTGTGAACCCTCCTATCATGACTGCACCACGCACGCACAACTTGTTGTAGAGTACATATTGAGTTCTCTAATCATTATGATGTTTATAGATATATATGTGTAGATTTGCATACTAACAATGTTTTGCAAAAGTGTAATATAAAATGTCCACCTAGATCTTCAAGAGATTTCATATTGAACATCTTATGTCAAAGAGTGGATGGTCAATTATTCCACAAGAACTTATGCTTGGATGGCACATGTGATCATTGTGGTGGGTTGCAACATTTGCCAATTTGTGAACATATGGAGAACACACATGCAATTGGAAATGAACTAGTAAGTTTTGGAAAATATAAGATAGCGGCATATAGTCTAAAAGATGGTAAAGAAGCAAAAAGGTGTGAATTGGTCATTGAAAAGATTCTAGTGTATCGGTTTATCTCTATTTTCCAAGATAATATAGTTTACTAGTATGCAAGGCATACCCATAGAGATCGATGGTTGGACTTGCAATTCAAGTTATGCAAGGACACGCTTCCACTTGGTACCATCGTTTCAATTGTTGACTTTGTAGAGAACTACATAGTACAACCATAGAATGAGGTGCAATCACAGTATTACAACTCTACATAGCTTGCTATATTTGTCCATATAGCATTCATTCATGTAGATGATAGTACAGAGGACGACAGGAAGATCTTGAGGGAGTATGATTTTTATATCAGTGATGATTGCACACATTCTACAGAGTTTGTGCAATGTTGCTTTCAAATGTTCTACCATGATTTGGCTGGCAGGAGCATATCATTTGGTCAACATATCATATGGTCAGATAATTGTGCATATCACAATTCAAGAACTTGTGGATGTTCTATTGGTTGAACATGATGCATAGGATGAATGGTGTTTAACATATATGGAATTTTTGTGAGGCCAGACATGGAAAGGGGGAGCATGATGGTGCAGGAGTATGTATCAAAAGAGCATTAGCACAAGAAAAGTTGAAGTATAAAGACAATGCAAAGTTGATAGATGCAAGATCTATTGTCAAATGGTGTAACACTACAATGGTTCTAGGTAATGAAGGTAAGTCTACAGTTCATAGATATTTTTGGTTGGTTGATGATACTAACATTACAAAATATGAGGATTATTGTACATTGATAGGATCGAGTGAGCTACACTCTTTTAGAAGCTCTAATGCAGGTTCATGGAGTATTCATATGTGTAAGATGGTATGCTTTTGTTCTTCATGTACAGATCAAGCTTGATATGATTGTGAGTCAAAGGAGTGAGTCGATGAATGGTGTACAAGAAGCCTAAGCTCGATTGACACATATTGACTCCCAACAACACTGCAACTCATAGAGATTGAATCATTGCTTGAATTTGACCACATTTTAGATATAGTTCAACCAAGTATTATCATCATTCAAATTTAATAAAATTCAATATTCCATCTTATTTTGTATCTTTTTGTATTGTTGACTATATTCATCGAATTGAATGCACATATCAATGCATGGCATATTTATGCAGTTATTGGAGCTGAAGACAATGGAGAAGGAATAGATTATTATTTGTGCCATTGTGTTGAGGCAAAAAATAAATTAGATGCCACTGTTATAGATGGAGAAAACATCGAGTACCCTACAAGATCAGTGGTTGTTATTCGAACATGGCTTAGAAGGTACCTAATGAAGAAGTCTGATGTGTGGTTGTTTGAGGATTTGACACACATAGGAAGATTCTTCATTATTCTAACCTTTTTGTGGCATCAAACATTCATTTGATCAAATATAGGGGTAGACCATTGAATAGGACCTTGTGGAAGGTTCATGAGTCTGACCGCGAGGCAATACTCGACACAATAAAGAGTAGAGTAGACCCGAATGGTTCATTAGATTGAATCAGTGGAATGACAGAAAGGTATGTTATTTTTCTTTTCTATCCTCATTCCACCTTCTATATTTTTGACATCTATCTTACCTTCTTATATGTGTTCCTTGGTCCTAGTTGATTAGCTTCATTTCGTTATAGTGTTCATTGGTGTACTCATTTTAGTTAAATAATACAATTGCATTTGTATGCAGGATTTGAGTATGATGGAGGTAGGCATAATCCTTATGAAGTTGCTTTTGGAAGGAAAGTAAGGTAGGTTTTCATGATTGTTTTATGATGATATGTCCTTTAGTTACTATTTCATAATGAGTTTTAATGACAAACCCTCATTTTTTTCTTCATATTTGGTGCTAACAATTGATAGCAGTGGTAAGGGCAGCCTTAATTGATGCCCTACAAGACATTGGATTTGTTATATGTGAAAAAGATGAATGATGAAGACTAGCATGCACACTAGATCAAACCCTCTTCCACAATAACATTCAAGGACAAGACTGAGCCAAATCACTACCAAATGGAGGTCGACTTAGCTACAAATCTTGTACTGAAGAGTTCTATGGAAAGATCTTATTTAATCAAGCCTTTTATCAAACCCTAGGTCAAATATGCATTAAACCTTAGTTCTATGATGATCAGAGCATAACTACCAAATGGTGATAGATATGGACAATCCGAAAGAAGCACCGAGATCAGTGAACAAAGGAGAACCTGATTCCAGAAGCAGAGGTGTCAAAGGACAAATTTGTGGGCACCCAAGTCCTATAAGTGAGAATCTACTGAAGATTTGAACTGAGAAAATGTTCTAGAGATTGCCCTAAAGTGAAGTCTGGAACTTGAAATGCGTGGAAGACAATTTCATGGGTGTCCAAGTCTTTCACAGAGGAATATTCCAAAAATGTTGTTAGATCTTGAAACCCTTTCCCTTACTCAACTTTCCTGTACCTTCACCTTTCTAGATATTGCACCTTTAACCTACACACAAGAAGAAAAGGGGTTTAGGGGTTATGGTGTTTAGGGACTTGCCTCAGTCAAATCTTGGGATAGCATTCAAGCTTCCTAACATTGTTGTTTGATAGAGAGAATGTGCCCTTGTAGGATAGAGGATAAACATGAAATCAATATGATGAAATCAAATGATGATGAACACAACTGATATCACCTATGTGATGAAACCCTTAGGAGGATGAAATCTCTTCAAGTTATAAGGAGAGATAGATGATAACTTCAAACCCGCAACAACACACACAATGACAACACAAATCTGCTCTAGAATCACAATGAATTCTTTGAATGCTCTATATTCCAATGCTTCAAGTTGGCTATTTCTATCTAGGTTCATAATGAATTTAAAAACACACTTATATATGCTTTCCTGCTAACATTCATGAAATTAACCAAAAGAGCTGATAAGGAGAGACCCTTTTAAAGGTCTTATGTCGACATCCATTGAAATTTGTCCTGACCAATCAGGGAGGACTTGGGCGCGGGTGCCCAAGTCCAAAGGCACCCTTTTGGTTTGGGGTAAGGTGTAATATGGGCCCCTAGTTCCTAATTTGCATTGGTTTCAGGGGATTTTGCATCGGGATGAATATTTATAATGTATAATGTTATCACAGGGACCTAGGAGCTAAACTAGGAGCTAAAAAGGCATGTGTCCACTTTTTACTCCATAACATAATCAAGCAGGAACACCTTTATAATACTGAATTATCATCTACTTGAAAGGTATTAGGACTGAATTTTTACATTCAAAATCTCCTGGGGCCAAACTAACTGCGCGAACACGTCTGGGTGGGTAGGTAAATGCTAGGGGAGATGTCTTTTCGGTGGTGAAGCCTCCTGGTCATTCTTGGCTACATTGAACGGAGACAGTCTCTTAAGAGCCCCAAGACAAAAAAGGTGTCAAACTTTGGACCGGCTGTTCTGTCAAACCGTGACACCTAGGAACATCTTCTTTCCATGAATAGGTGGATGTCAGGTCCACCTACAAAAACCTATCTTGGTTTTTTTAAATCAATTTTATTTTCCTATGGTGGCAAGGAACACATTGTTCCAAAATGCTCCAGTTTCATGCAGTGGAAAGATGCTAGGAGTGAGTTTTGTATTCCACAGCTCGTGGGGCCGAACTGATTATGGCAACGCACCAGGGTGGGTAGGTAAATGCTAGGGGAGGTTGTTAGAACACAAGGATATACTAAGAGGGGGGTGAATTAGTATATCTCTAAACTTATTTCAGTTTAACATCAATAATCAAAACTTCTAACTGCTTTAATCAGAAGATCAACAAATTAAACCAATTAAAGCACAACATAAGCACACAACAACAACACCAGATTTACGTGGAAATCCAAGAAGGGAAAAACCATGGTGAGCAAGCTGCTTGGATCTACTATCCAAATCTAGCCTCACAAATAAAGATAAAATAGAATTACAATATTATTTATGGGCTACAACGCAAGGAAGTTGTAACTCTTTGAAATATAATGCAATGACACTTACAAAATGAGGATACAACCTTTGGATATGACATTCAACAGATCTTACTAAACAAACCACCTTTGCATCATTTGCACACTTCACTTTGTCACAAAACTTCACTTTCTCTGCTCAACGAACACTACTACCTCCAAAACACCTTCAAAAACATTCTCACTTATTCTCACACAAATTCACACACTCTCACACACTCTTACCTTCCTCAACAAACAAGATCTTTCATTTATATCTTCCACAAATCCAAAAATCCTTCTCCCAAGTCGGTCAAGATGAAACGTGTAATCATGAAACATGCAAGGCCACTCCAAGTTGACATCCAAAAGATGTAGAAAATCAATGTAGTGTAAACCAAGTGATAACCAGGACCTATTCTTCATTAACACATCTTCCCAAGCAGGTGCACACTTCAAATCATTTGGCAGGATCATCAAAGCACATGAAGTGAACCCAACAAACACACATCCTTCCGCTCAATAGCTCCAAACCAAAAGTGGTACCAAAGTGATTAATTAATATCATGTGAATCATCACACAAGCAACATAAGATTTTAAATATATTCTCAATCAATCCTTCTTCTGAAATATATGTTTTCTTTCTAGCACAAGCAAACAGATACTGAGCCTAGTATCACAAACTAACATTGAACACACAGTCTTAAGATAGAACATTAAAAAAACCAACTTGTGGTGCACTTCAACACTTGAAACCTTAATTGAATCAGCTATCCAAATATCTAAACTTATCCTCCAAATATCAAAGCCAAAAGATAAACTGCAGTGAAATGCGGTGGCTTCTGCATTCTTCTCTAGACAACCCTAGTTAGCAACAAGATGTGTCTTTGTTCTGCTGACCTTGGAGAACCTCTACGGTACACCTCAGAAACTAAAACTTGAATATTACCATCTTCTCATCTATAAATGATCATCCTTCAAACCACAAGACCTCAACATAAACAGCGAAGAAATGCAGAGCATTTCTGAGACGCATCCTAACTACATCAATATTGAATAACTATCTTTACTCTGTGAGCTCTAGAATCTTCTGCATTAATCTTCAAGCTCTGAAATCAAGAACATACAATCTTCACACATGTCTCTGACCAACACCTAAATCACAAGGTTGTACCATCAAATACGGAGGAATGCAAAGAATTCTCTTGAGCTTATTCTGTGCAAACTCTAGTGCCTTGAACAACTTGAATCTTTCTTTCAAGACCAAATCAATGCTTTTTCTCAGGAAACAATGAATACACTATTTTCCACATTAGAGACTTCATTCTCAACTTCATACAACAACAAGAAACTCTTTTTTTAAAGCAATAATCTTCATGTCAGCACAACTTTTGTCTATACAACTTTAGGAGATATTACCTTGCCTTCTTATCACAACTTCTATCTTCTTTTGTCTTCTTCTCTGATTACATTGCCACAGACTTCCTTCTTGTTCTCTTTACTTCTGGCCTTCTTCATTCCAGAACTGCTGACAACACACCTGAATCTCACACTGTTGACATTAATGACAACACAAGTGCAACAGAGGTCTCATTTCATGCGCCAAGTGTCTCAGTCGTTCAGGGTAGCAAGCTACTAGCAAAGTCACTTAAGCTCCCTAAGAGAAAAAAACTAAGAAACTTTGATGGAGTAGTTATTAGAATTCAAGGTAGCTTGGAATTTTCTATTATGACCTACAAGTGAATTTGGGGTCTGTCCACAATAACCTCTCTTGGTATTGGTCAACTCCAATCGGTTTAACTGTGCTGAAATCAAATGCTTCAGTTTCATGCAATGGAAAGGTGCTAGGAGTGAAATTTTGCATTCCACATTTTGTGGGGCCAAATTGACTATGCTAATGTGTTGGGGTGGGTGGGTAAATGCTAGGGGAGGTCTCGTTTTATGCACCAAGTGTCTCAATCGTTCAGGGTAGTAGGCTACCGGCAAAGTCACTTAAGATCCCTAAGAGAAAAAAACTGCCAACCTTTGATGAAGTAGTTCTTAGAATTTGTGGTAGCTGGGAATATTCCATTCAAACCTACAAGTGCACATGGGGTCTTTCCACAATAACCTCTCCTAGTTTTGGTCAACTTCAATCTATTTGACCATGCCGAAATCAAATGTATTTTTGCAAATGCTTCAGTTTTATGCAGTGGAAAGGTGATAGGAGTGAAATTTTGCATTCCATAGCTTGTGGGACTGAACTGACTGCACCAATGCATCAATGTGGATGGGGAAATTCTAGGGGAGGTATCTTTTTGTGTGCCAAGTGTCTCAGTCGTTCAGGGCAACAGACTATTGGCAAAGTCACTTAAGATCCTTAAGAGCAAAAAACTACCAAACTTTGACGGAGCAATTCTTGGAATTCATGGTAGCTAGGAATGTTTTGTTTGGACCAATAGGTGCATGTGGGGTCCATCCACAATAACCTCTCTCATTTTTGGTCAACTCCAATCTGTTTGACCATGCCGAAATCAAATGCATTCTTGCAAAATGCTTCAGTTTCATGCAACATAACCTTGTCGGGAGCCATATTTTTCATTCTGCAACTTGTGGGGCCAAACCGACTGTGCCAACATGTCTGAATGGGTGATTAAATGCTAGGGGATGTCTCATTTAATGTGCCAAGTGTCTCAGTCATTCGGGACAGCAGGCTACCGATAAAGTCACTTAAGATCCCTAAGAGCAAAAAACTACCAAACTTTGATGGAGCAGTTCTCAAAATTCATGGCGGATGGGAATGTTTTGTTTGGATCTACAGGTGCACATGGGGTCCGTCCACAATAACCTCTCTCAGTTTTTGTCAACTCCAATCCATTTGACTATGCCAAAATCAAATGCAGTCTTGCAAAATGCTTCAATTTCATGTAGTGGAAAGGTGCTAGGAGTGAAATTTTGTATTCCACAGCTCGTGGGGCCATACTGACTACTCTAACATGTCAAGGTAGGTGGATAAATGCTAGGGGAGGTCTCATTTCGTACGCCGAGTGTCTCAGTCATTCTGGACTGTAGGCTACTGGTAAAGTCGAAAGGTGCTAGGAGTGAAATTTTGCATTCCACAGCTCACGGGGCCGAACTGACTATGCCAATGCGTTGGGGTCAGCGGGTAAATGCTAGGGGAGGTCTCGTTTCATGTGCCAAGTGTCTCAGTCGTTTTGGGTTGCAAGCTACCAACAAAGTTGAAAGGTGCTAGGAGTGAAATTTTGCATTCCACAACTCATGGGGCCAAACGAACTGTGCCAACACGTCGGGTAGGCAGCTAAATGCTAAGGGAGGTCTCGTTTCGTGTGCCAAGTGTCCCAGTCATTCTGGCATTTGATTTCAGCACAGTCAAACAGATTGGAGTTGACCAAAACTAAGAGAGGTTATTGTGGATGGACCCCACGTGCACCTGTAGGTATGAACAAAACATTTCCATCTACCATGAATTCTGAGAACTACTCCATCAAAGTTTGGTAGTTTTTTGCTCTTAGGATCTTAAGTAACTTTGCTGGTAGCTTGCATTCGGGAATGACAGACACTTGGCACACGAAATGAGACCTCCCCTAGCATTTACCCACCCACCTTGACATGTTGGTGCAGTCAATTTAGCCCCATGAGTTGTGGAATGCAAAATTTCACTCCTAGCACCTTTCCACTGCATGAAACTAAAGCATTTTGCAAGAATGCATTTGATTTCGGCATGGTCAAATGGATTGGATTTGACCAAAACTGGGAGAGGTTATTGTGAAAGGACCCCACGTACACCTCTAGGTCTAAACGAAACATTCTCAATTGCCATGAATTCTAAGAACTGCTCCGTCAAAGTTTGACAATTTTTTGCTATTAGGGATCTTAAGTGACTTTGCCGGTAGCCTGCTACCCTGAATAACTAAGACACTTGCCAGACAAAATGAGTCCTCCCCTAGCATTTACCCACCCACCCCAATGCGTTGGCATGGTCAGTTCAGCACCACAAGCTGCAGAATGAAAAATATGGCTCTTGGCAAGGTTGTGCTGCATGAAACTGAAGCATTTTGCAAGGATGCATTTGATTTCAGCATGGTCAAACAGATTGGAGTTGACCAAAGCTAAGAGAGGTTATTGTGGATGGACCCCACATACACTTGTAGGTCTAAATAGAACATTCCCAGTTGCCACAAATTCCAAGAACTACTCCATCAAAGTTTGGCAGTTTTTTGCTCTTAGGGATCTTAAGTGACATTGCTGATAGCCTGCTGCTTCATACGACTGAGACACTTGGCATATGAAATGAGACCTCTTCTAGCATTTACTTGCCCACCTCAATGCGTTGGCACAATTGGCTCGGCCCCATGAGCTATGGAATGAAAAATATCAGTCCTAGCACCTTTCCACTGCATGAAACTGAAGCATTTTGCAAGAATGCATTTGATTTCAGCACGGTCAAAGGGATTGAATTTGACCAAAATCAAGAGAGGCTATTATCTATAGACCCCATGTGCACCTATAGGTTGAAACAGAACATTCCCAGCTACCATGAATTCTGAGAACTGCTTCGTTAAAGTTTGGTAGTTTTTTGCTCTTATGGAAGTGACTTTGCCAGTAGCCTGCAGCTGGGAATGACTGAGACACTTGGCACACAAAATGAGACTTCACCTAGCATTTACCCACCCACCTGATGCATTGGCGCAGTCAGTTCAGTCCCATGAGCTGTGGAATGCAAAATTTCACTCCTAGCACCTTTCCATTGCATGAAACTGAAGCATTTGCAAGAATGCATTTGATTTCGACATGGTCAAATGGATTTGAGTTGAACAAAACTAGGAGAGGTTATTTTGGATGGAATCCACATGCACTTGTAGGTCTAAATAGAACATTCCCAGCTACCACAAATTCTAAGATATACTCCGTCAAAGTTTGGCAGTTTTTTACTCTTAAGGATCTTAAGTGACTTTGTCGGTAGCCTATTGCTCCGAATGACTGAGACATTTGGTGCACAAAACAAGACCTCACCTATAATATAACCTCCCACCATGACATTTTGGCATAGTCGGTTCAACCCCATGAGCTGTGGAATGCAAAATCTCACTCCTAACACCTTTCCACTGCATGAAACTGAAGCATTTTGCAAGAATGCATTTGATTTTAGCATGGTCAAATAGATTGGAGTTGACCAAAACTAGAAGAGATTATTGTGGACATACCCCATGTGCACATGTAGGTCTGAATGGAACATTCCCAGCTGCCACGAATTTCAAGAACTGCTCCGTCAATGTTTGGCAGTTTTTTGCTCTAGGATTTTAAGTGACTTTACTAGTAGCCTGCAATCGGGAACGACTGAGACACTTGGCACATGAAAAGAGACCTCCCCTAGCATTTATCCACCCACCCTAAGGAGTTGGCACAATCAGTTTGGCTCCACAAGCTTTGGAATGCAGAATCTCACTCCTAACACCTTTCCACTGAATGAAACTGAAGCATTTTGGAACAATGTGTTCCTTGCCACCATAGGTAAACGAAATTGATTAAAAAAAATTGAGGTAGGTATTTGTAGGTGGACCTAACATACACCTATACATGGAAAGAAGATGTTCCTAGGTGTCACTATTTGACAGAACAACCGGTCCAAAGTTCGACACCTTTTTTTGTCTTAGGGCTCTTGAGAGATTGTCTGCATTCGATGTAGTTGATAATGACCAGGAGGCTTCATCACTGGAAAGACACCTCCCCTAGCATTCACCCACCCACCCTAACGTGTTGGCATAGTTAATTAGACCCCACGAGGTATGGAATGTGTTGTAATTACATCCATCAAAGCATAAAGGATATGGGAATTTTATCAGATGTTGTAGTTGCAATTGCCCCGATAGACATGTATGAAACTATATAGAAGGTGAAATGAGGATATGTGAATCATGCCAAATGTCTCTCTCTCTCTCTCTTACTCGCTTCCTCATTTTGCAAGAGAAAGACAAATGTACAGTCAACGTAGGTAATGAAAATTTTGCATAAGATCTATAAGAGAGTTGTTATCACATGTATTTACATAATTTCTATTCTGAATTGTAGCTAACTTCACTCATTGACTGGTGAGTGTGAGGAAACAAGTCTACTTGAAGGTAATGAAGAACAAGAAGGTAAAGTTTATGAGGCAATGTAACTTTAGCCCTCACATTTCTTGAAAATTGTACAAAGAACACATCCATTATCATTGATAGCAAACATGTACACAACCATTATCCATCAGAAGATGAAACCATAGTTTATCCATTTGCATGAGAAAGTAAGATGAAAACATAGTTGTGAACTATACTTACTATTTACTTCTATGGTATGGACAACCATGAAAGAATAAAGGATAAAGGAATTTTGACAAATGTAGTTGCAATTGCCCTAGGAGACATGTATGGAAAGTGTGGAAGCATAGACAAGGCACATGAACTATTTGACATGATGCCTCAAAGAAATATTGTCTGATGGAATGCAATGATTGCAAGACATGCACAAAATGGATTTTTTCAAAAAGGCTTTAGAAACTTTCAAGCAAATGCGATTGGCAAGTGTAAAGCCAAATTCCACAACCTTATCTAGCATCCTCCTTGTCGATGCCCATATGGGATCTTCGAAACAAGGTATGGACATCCATCAAAGCATAAAGGATATGGAAATTTCATCAGATGTTGTAGTTGCAACTGCCCTATGAGACATGTATACAAAGTGATGAAGCATAGAAAAGGTAGGTGAACTATTTGACATGATGCCTAAAAGAAATTCTATCTCATGGAATGCAATTATTGCAAGATATATGCACAAAATGGATTTTTTCAAAAAGGCTTTAGAAAATTTTAAGAAAATGCAATTGGCGGGTGTAAAGCTAAATTTCACAACCTTAGTCAGCATCCTCCTTGTTTATGCCCATATGGGATCTTTGGAACATGGTATGGACATCCATCAAAGAATAAAGGCTATGGGAATTTTGATAGATGTTGTAGTTGCAATTGCCCTAGGAGACATGTATGCAAAGTGTGGAAGCATAGACAAGGCACATGAACTATTTGACATAATACCTCAAAGAAATGTTGTCTCATGGAACACAATGATTGCAAGAGATGCACAAAATAGATTTTTTCAAAGAGGCTTTAGAAAATTTCAAGCAAATGCAATTGGCGGGTGTAAAGCCAAATTCCACAACCTTAGCCAACATCCTCCTTGTCTATGCCCATATGGGATCTTCGGAATAGGGTATGGACATCCATCAAAGCATAAAGGATATGAAAATTTTGTTAGATATTGTAGTTGCAACTGCCCTATGAGACATGTATGCAAAGTGATGAAGCATAGACAAGGCAGGTGAATTGTTTGACACGATGCCTCAAAGAAATGTTGTCTCATGGAATGCAATGATTGCAAGATATATGCACAAAATGGATTTTTTCAAAAAGGCTATAGAAAATTTCAAGAAAATGCAATTGGTAGGTGTAAATCCAAATTCCACAACCTTAACCAACATCCTCCTTGTCTATACCCATATGGGATCTTCAGAACAGGGTATGGACATCCATCAAAGCATAAAGGATATGGGAATTTTGATAGATGCTGTAGTTACAGCTGCCCTAGGATACATGTATGCAAAGTTTGGAAGCATGGACAAGGCACATGAACTATTTGACATGATGCCTCAAAGAAATGTTGTCTCATGGAATGCAATGATTGCAAGATATGTACAAAATAGATTTTTTCAAAAAGGCTTTAGAAACTTTCAAGCAAATGCACAAAACAAACTTTCAAGCAAATGCAATTGGCGGATGTAAATCCAAATTCCACAACCTTATCCACCATCCTCCTTGCCTATGCCAAAATGGGATCGTTGTAACATGGTATAGACAACCATCAAAGCATAAAGGATATAGGGATTTTGTCACATGTTGTATTTGCAGATGACCTTGTAGACATGTATGCAAAGTGTGGAAGCATAGACAAGGTATGTGAATAGTTTGGCATGACACCTCAAAGAGATGCCATCTCATGGAATGCAATGATTGCACGATATGTAGAAAATGGATTTTTAAAAAGGCTTTATAAAATTTCAAGCAAATGCAATTGGCACATGTAAAACCAAATTCCATAACCTTTGCAAGCATCCTCCCTACCTGTGCCAAATTAGGATCTTTGGAATAGGGTATGGACCATAGAAGCATATATCTTTAAAATATCCCAATATATTCCAATATATCTTGATATATTCTTATATTGTTATTGTGATTAGTGATAATGGTTGTTGCCTTTGACAATAAAAAACACTTGTGTCATTATTTATGATTTATGGGCATAGTCATTACTAGACAAAACTGTCAAATGATTATGCTATCCTTTGGCTTGTCATTATTATTGCATCACAGATGTTAGTGTTGTTATTTGTACTTATCAATGGATATTGTTGTCATTATTTCATTTGCAAAATAGTTGTATTATTGAGGCAATTGTTTGGAAATTTTCATAATTACATAGCAGTTGTTAATAATGTTGTACCAGTTGAGATGGTTGTCATCATCATTGTCTTTGGACATAACTATCTTTTTGTGATTAGTCATCTTCTTATGATCACTAATCAATAGCATTCTGTCATTATTGTGACCTATACATTCTTGATCATTATGGTGTTTAGTAGCATCCTTATTAGTACCGTGGTCAATTAATATGGGCATCAATACTGTAGTCAACATTATAGGAAATATTAATGATAAAAATGATTAATATGAAACATTGTTGAAATAGGACATTGATGTCCTGAAATGCTTGCCACTGCTATAAAATTAAGAGGTATTTCAAGAGGTTAGGGAGACTGTTGTTGTGAACTGTACTTACTATTTTCTTCTATGGTATGGACAACCATGAAAGAATAAAGGATAAAGGAATTTTGACAAATGTTGTAGTTGCAACTGCCCTAGGAGACATGTATGCAAAGTGTGGAAGTATAGACAAGGCACATGAACTATTTGACATGATGCCTCAAAGAAATGTTGTCTCATGGAATGCAATGATTGCAAGATATGCACAAAATGGATTTTTTCAAAAAGGCTTTAGGAACTTTCAAAAAAATACATTTGGCAGGTGTAAAGCCAAATTCCACAACCTTAGCCAACAGTCTCCTTGTCTATGCCCATATGGGATCTTTAGAACAGGCTATGGACACCAATTAAAGCATAAAGGATATGGGAATTTCGTCAGATGTTTTAGTTGTAACTACCCTATGAGACATGTATGTAAAGTGATGAAGCATATCTACAAGGTAGGTGAACTGTTTGACATGATGCCTCAAAGAAATGTTGTCTCATGCAATACAATGATTGCAAGATGCACAAAATGGTATTTTGATAAGGCTTTAGAAACTTTCAAGCAAATGCAATTGGCAGGTGTAAAGCTAAATTCCACAACCTTAGCCAACATCCTCCTTGTCTATTCCCAAATGGGATCTTCAGAACAGGGTATGCACATCCATCAAAGCATAAAGGATATGGGAATTTTGACATACATTGTAGTTGCAACTGCCCTAGGAGACATTCATGCAAAGTGTGGAAGCATAGACAAGGCACACGAACTATTTGACATGATGCTTCAAAGAAATGTTGTCTCATGGAATGCAATGATTGCAAGATATGCACAAAATGAATTTTTTCAAAAAGGCTTTAGAAAGTTTCAAGAAAATGCAATTGACACGTGTAAAACCAAATTCCACAACCTTATCCAACATCCTCCTTGCCTATGCCAAAATGGGATCTGTGGAACGGGGCATGGATAGCCATCAAAGCATAAAGGATATAATAATTGTCACATGTTGTATTTGTAGTTGCCCTTGTAGACATGTATGCAAAGTGTGGAAGCATAGATAAGGTGCATGAACTGTTTGGCATGATGCCTCAAATACACAGTCTCATGGAATGCAATGATTGTAAGATATGCACAAAATGGATTTTTTGAAAAGGATTTACAAACTTTGAAGCAAATGCAATTGGCATGTGTAAAACCAGACTCCTGTAACCATAATTGATCATCATATTATATTTATGTAAACTGTAATATACATAATGTCATGAACATAACATTTAGTCTCTATATAAAGCCATATAGGCATGTACAAACAAAGCCATATAGGCATACACAAAGATATACATCGGTAACATACAAAAGTATGTATACAAAGCCATCTAGGCATACAAAAAAATGTCCCAAAATCTAGTTTCCTATGAAATGCTATCAAATAATCGGCGGCCCTTGCTTGGCCATGAATATGGAGAGTCAATCAATGACTCATCCTCTCTCTCTCTCTCCCATTGACTAGACCTCCTCGACAGAGATTTTTGCAACTCCACCTGTTAATACAATCAAACAATATGCACATTAATATAGAAAATAAGAAATATATAACATCGCATATGTAATCAATCACTTACTGCTAGCTGATGATCCCTCTTAATCATTTTTCTCTATCTTCATCTATAGTTGGACATGTTGGAGTTGTGACCTCCTGTGAGAAGCATCAAGAAGGAAATTTGAGTAAACATGAATATCATTTATGTACATCAAATGACATGAGATAAAACAAGAAATACAAATGACATTTACATGTTACTAGCTCATACCTCGGTCAAAGGATTTGCAGACAACACAATTGTAGCAATTCCTGCCTCCACTGACTGATGAAGATGAGGAGTCTCCATATTCAACATCTAAAAATTGAGTTCAAGTTTATTTGACCAAAATAGATACATGACATTATTTAAATGCATAATGAATACAAATGGTTAAATTGACCTCCGTGAAAGTGGTTCTACATCCAAGGGACTAAGGAAATCGTGGAGGTGCTGGTGATGCTCCTTGTTGATTATCAAATTATCACTAAATAAGATTACCATTGATATATATGTACTATATTTATGATCATGTGATAAATTACATACCTGTTGACTCGATCTCCTCTCATAACCCTGCAATGGATGGCTAATAGATGCAAGATGAAGACTTTGACCCTGGAATTTCATACTGCAGACAATTACATACATTAATTTTGACTTATAATATAGATAGTCATATAAAATTAATTACAAATTTCAAATACAAATATATTAAATCAAGATGAACCTTGTAAAAAATTACCTAGGAGTCAATACCAAATGTATACTATAAGAGGTCATCTATGAGAATAATACCATCCAATATGGATGTGTCCATCACTAGTTGCTGCCCCTGCGTCACAGCGTCCTGGCGAGAGTCCTGTGTCCCATAATCACACAAGTTCCCACATGAACTACAAAGATGTGGGGACAAACAACATCTATTTATCTCACCCTCATCAGCCTGGGTGAGATCATCGCCATGTTGTGCTAGAGACTGGGTGAGAGAACTCAATGAATGTAGTGCCTCCACCTCAACACTCTCCTTCAAAGTCAAAGGGAGTGAGACATCTGTTGGCCTAATGAAAGGTCTAGATATGCAGTTTTGGTCTCGATGTACACCCTCTCTATCTTGGGTAGAGCCACCACCTCTACCCTAGAACTCTCAAATGTCGAAGTAATTAGGAATCTCCTTGAGGACGAACTCACAATAGAGTTTCCTCAAAGAAATATTGCGGCACCTCATTTTTATTACAAGGACACTCATCAAAGACCGCATACCATCTATCAAATAATATTTTGGGATATATCTTCATTCACACACCAATGAATCATGAACCGTTTGCAAGTCTCTTCTAGTGTTTGGCTAGTTTTAGGATTGATAAATTGTGGACATAATACAAATTTTGTAATTTTTTTGTCCACTTGTTTGTAAGATAATTTGTTGAAGCATAGTATTGCTGACTCCTCTCCCTATAGTCATTCCATTTGATGATTTGGTTTGTCATCGATTCAATGTGAGAAACAATCACCTCTAATGACTTGGCAAGGACTCTCCTACGATTAGTGCTTGCACTTGGACTATTTAACATTTCAATTAGGGTTTCAAAATATTTTTTATTTTCTTCAATTTTCCTTAAATAGTTTTCTTGTGTGTCTCTTTCATGGTGAGGACATGAAGGTTGGAGGTTTTGAGGGTTTTGGGAGTTGTTTTGAGCCTCCTCTATTGGAATAGTGATTTGTGGTGCCTCATTGACTAAAAATTCAACATAAGAATCCAATCAAACATTGCAAAATGAAAAATTTCTTTTCAAATTCACAAAAAACAATCAAACCCTACCTTGTTCGACTGCTACACCATCTACACTTCATTCACAACGTCGTCGGGAGCGATATTAGCGAGGTGGCATGGTGAAAATGTCAATTACACTTAGAAAATGCTTGAACCCTTCTTCTTGTAATTCACTCACATTATGAAACCTAAAATTTAATTGCCAAAATGAAGAAATGAGCCGCGACCTTTTTAATTTTGGTTTTTATTTTGAGTTTTGATAGGTTAAAACATGAGCGTGTTATAACGTGCTCACGTTTTGCCTTGTATGGGACCAAAATGTCATGTGGCAAATATTTGGTCCCTCAACTCTTTGCACTTACCCTAACCAACAGTTGCAATCACTAGAGTGGAGAGTGTTTTTGCATTTTTAGATTGCATGTGATGATGATCAATATTTAGATAGGAGTGTGAAGGAATATAATCTTCTTCATCACTTGAAGAACTCTCAAATTCATCATCACTACCTCATACTAAATATTATAAATTTTTTCTCTTTTTTTATTATAGGATCTAAGATTTGAGTCAATTGTGTTATACCTTGAAAACTGCTCTTGACAAATAACTATGAAGTTAAAATACTTAATAGGCGAAGGTAATAGATTTGCCTTTCTTGGTTGTACATGATGAAAATCTACAGGATGATAATTTTGTTCATGCATTACAATTTTCTTTCGGGGATTCTTGTTTAGAATAAATTTTTCAATTTGATTTCCTTTTCATAACGTAGACAAAATCAAATCATGCCTAATTTTAATAGCTTCTTGTTGTGCAACTTCAAGATCACATACCATATTTTTCTTCAGAAGGAAATTGGTTTCAAGATGCAATGCAAAGATGAAAATGCACAAATGGTTTGGCTTACTTGGCTGATTGATACAAGAAATCCACTCCAAAGACCTTTTGAACCACTCTGCAAAATCTCTCATTGATTCTCTTTCCATCTTCTAGATCTAGAAAAATTGAGACAATAATGCACCCACATTAACTATTGATTTAAATCTTTCAAGAAACTTGTTTTTCAAACTATCCCAATTGGTAATTCAGCTATCCTCCAAATGCTTAAAATTTGTTGCAGGTCTAGTAAGGGTTTCAATGAATAATCAAACAAATAAATTATCTTTGATGACCCCTAAGATTCCACAAGCCACGGTGAACACTTGAATGTGATCTTTTGCATCCTAAAAAATTTCTCCAATAAACTTTAGGAAGTGCTTTATAGAACCTAAGGGTAAGGTTGTAAATTGAGTCAATAATAGAGGTCCAAAATGATTTCCCCATGGCTAAGGTGTAACCAATGCCATGATACAAATCTAGGAAATATAACAGCATGGATCTCATTCCAATAGGAGTTCTTTTATCAAATGTATATTCTTCTAAGAAGTTTCCACTATACAGAGTTGCCAACCTCCATCCTAGTGGAGGTACCTTCAAATTTCTAGAGAATAAAGATGTAGTGGTATTTTGTTTCCCTAGTAGAGTCACCAAAAACTATTGGTAAATTATTTTTTTGGTGTGAAAAAAAAATGACTCACCCAATGGGAAACAAAAAAAATTCACCAACAATTAGAGAAATCATTGTGAGGCCAACAATTTTCCTCTACATTTTAGAAGGGCAACTCCCTCATATGATGGAATTTTAGGATTTTCGAGTACTTTTAACTATAAAGTACAAAAAAGGCATGAAAGGGAAAATAAGAGAAAAGGAAAAGAAATCAAACTACAAACACAAGAAACACAACAAAGATTTCTTGGAGGAAAGAAGGAAAGGGAAAAATCATATCAGACTAAAATTAGGAGCATAAAGTCTCCAAATTATATATATGCCAAGAGAAAGCAAGAGAGAAAATAAGTATAAATAAAATTGATTGAACATAAGAACACCCATCTTTTAGGAAGAATTAATGACATAAGAAAAATAATCCTTCATGATATTAAAAAACTGGAGCACAAGTCTCTCATAATTCCCCTTACAAAGCTCTCAATTTTCTAAAGTAGAAAAATATCCCCCTAATACATTTTGATTATATATTTATAGATTTTCCCTCTTATTGGAACATAATTGCTTTCTTAAAAATCAGTTACAATAAAGAAACTTATCTTCTTGTCATGTACACAACATTTTGTTGATATGCACTAGACAACTGAGAGGGGGGGTGAATCAGTTGTCTCAAAAACTTAAACAGTTTATGCAATTAAACATTAATCACTTATCCATAATTATTATGATTTAACAATGAGTGCATGAAATCAGAAACTTAACCACAGATACAACATCAAACACAAGAGACACCATATTTTACATGGAAAACCCCAAGGTGGGGAAAAACCACGGAGAGGATTAGCTCTCAATATATATTGCAATCTTGAAATAATGATGTTCAGGCTTAGTCACTCCACAGGCCTAAACATACTGATTCACTGCCATGAAGAACAACTAGGTCTAGCAGGCTCACTGCCTCAACCCTAAACCTAGAAAGATTACAATAAGGGCTGTTAAACCCTACTGGCGGCTCACTGCCATGATCAACACCTTTTTATGTCTATCATTGAAGTACAACAATTCCTCTTCTTTTCTCTGCCTCTTCTCTGCTATGCCTTTTTGGACCTTTCTTATTATCTTTACATCTTCGCTCAAGGACAACTTTTCCACGACTCAACTACAAGTATTTATACACTTCAACAACCTTGGAATGATCATCAAGGTTGGAATTAAAATCATCAACCATTGGAACAATCTCCAAGGTCGACATTACAAACATTTACAAAATAGGTCTTGACCTATTACAACATTATGCAAAGGGGATGAAGTAAAAATGTACACGGATCATGCCATGCCTTAGCTAGGACTCAAACATGATCTTCCACGCTTCAACATGCTTCTACAATCTTCAAGAGATCTCTACAATCACTGGGATTAACCAAGTCGGCTAAGACTAGTTACACACTACATTATCTAGGAACAATCTTTAAACACAATCTCAATTCCTTAACATAGACCAAAGTCTAGATAGGAACATGATCAGGAGACATCCACAAGCACGTTATAATCATCAGGAGCAACTGCACAACATTTAACCACTTTACCCACAAGAATCTTCACACCGGAGCACATGAACTTCACTGTCGTCAAATGTCATGAAGGAAAGATAGCTTATGTATCACCAAACTGTGAACCAATACAACTGTAGGCACTCATCATCATCCTAGACTTCCCTCTAGAACCACAGAGCAAAATACTTTATTGAGGAGGAATGCGGAGAAAAATACTTTCTCCCTGTCCCAACTGAACTTACAGAAAAAGTAGGTTTTACTCTGGTGAATGCAACTCTCTCAATTCTTCACACTGGAGGCTCAAACTCAGGATTTAGCATCTTCAAACATTCATTTAAGTAACTTCCAATCCGCAGACAAAGATCTTCATCTAGAAAGAAATGTGGAGCAATCTATCAGACTGTTCTTTCAACATACAACTCACTGTCTATACTGTACTTTACTGTAACTCACTTGTTCCTTCCGGAGAGGCTAATTTTCTCAATATCCTCAACATTCAGAGCTTCTAAACAAGTAATAGAATAAGATATAGTTTACACCAATGACAACAAAGATATGTTGACATCAATGACAACACCGATTAGGCACATACTTGCAACAATCTCCCCCTTTGCCATTGATGGCAACATATGATGTGAAAAACTGCAACAATCATCAAGACAAAATACTCCCCTTTTCTCTTTACACACATGCACTCTTTCTTTCTCCAAGATTCTCCCCCTTTCTCTTTACACATCTGCACTCTTTGTCTACCTAAGTTTTTCACATGACTTCTCTCCCCCTTTGACATCAATGGCAAAGGGCACATACTTGCACTCTTCTACTATGATCTAATCTCTCTTCTGAACTATCTGACTACTCCCCCTGAGAAGTAGCCCTAAAAAGCATCAATCTAGGTCTCTGAGCACCTTCAGACTGATGCACTATTGTGCATCTTAGTTTAGAGGAGGGGTGATAACCCCTAACTTTTCTCTGAGATACTCAAAGGTATCCTTAGGTAGAGGTTTGGTAAAAATGTCTGTAATATGATCTTTGGTAGAAACATACTCCAACTTGACTTCATTCTCTGTCACCTTTTCTCTCAGAAAATGATACCTAATGGATATGGGCTTTGTCCTTGAATGCATCACTGGATTCTTTGATACGTTTATGGCACTTGGGTTGTCACAAAAGATTGCGATTGGATCCTCATACACAACTCTGATGTCCTTCAAAGTCTGCTTCATCCATAACACTTGAGTGCAACTGCATGCTATTGCAATGTATTCTGCTTCTGTAGTAGACAGGGATATTGAATCCCATTTCTTGCTCAACCAAGATACTAACCTTTTTCCCAAGAAGAATGCACCTCCACTTGTACTTTTTCTGTCATCCACATCTCCGGCCCAATCTACATTGGTATATGCACTGAGAGTAAAGTCACTGTCCTTAGGGTACCACAAACCATAATCTATTGTACCTTTTAAATATCTCAGAATTCTCTTGACTGCCATCACATGTGATTCCTTGGGTTTTGCTTGAAATCTTTCCACAAGACATACTACATGCATTATATCAGGTCTAGTTTGAATCAGATAAAGTAATCCTCCAATCATAGATCTATACCTTTTCTAGTCTGTCATGGGTGAGTTATCATCTTTACTCAACTTACAACCAGTTATCATAGGCGTGCAAACTGGTTTAGAGTCTTCCATCCCAAATTTCTTTAACAACTCTTTCACATACTTAGACTGAGAAATGAAGATACCTTTATCTGATTGACTTATTTACAGACCTAAAAAGAAGTTCATCTCTCCAAACATGGAAATTTCAAATTAACTTTTCATTTCTCCAGCAAAAACTAAGCACATACCTTCATTGCCTCCAAAAATAATATCATCAACAAAGACTGCAACAATCAGAATTTGTTCATCATTGATTTTGAAGTAGAGATTGTTGTTTGTAGTACCTTTACTAAACCCTATTTGTATCAGATACCTGTCCAACCATGCATACCATGCCCTAGGAGCTTGTTTTAATCCATACAAAGCTTTCTTCAATCTGCATACCATGTCACCTTGATCTGATGACTGAAATCCTTCCAGTTGTTCAATATAGACTTCTTCTCCATTTAGGAAAGTAGACTTTACATCCATTTGATAAACCTTGAAATATTTTTATGTTGCATAAGCCAAAAACATCTTTATTACTTCAATCCTTGCCACTGGAGCAAAAGTTTCTTTAATGTCTATTCCCTCAACTTGAGCGTATCCTTTGCATACCAACCTTGCTTTGTTTCTTACCACTTCACCATTCTCATTCATCTTGTTTTTGAAGACCCACTTTGTGCCAATTACATTCTTATCTGCTGGTCTGGGAACAAGATCCCAAGTTTGATTCTTCTCTATCTGCATCAATTCCTCTTCCACAGCCTTTGCCCAATTCTCATCTTTGCAAGCCTCATCCATAGTTTTAGGTTCAATCTTGGAAATTAGACAGAAATTTACTTGTTCCTCTGCAGCTTTTCTTTTGGTTAGGATCCCTTTGCTCTTATCTCCTATGATTTGATCTTTAGAATGATTGAGTCTTACATACCTTAGATTTTTGGTAGTACTTACTAGAGCTTGTTCTTCTTCATCTGAGTTGTCTTCATGCTGCACCACTTCTGAAATACCTGGATCATCTGACTCATATTCACTTGATTATGAAGACCTTTCCTTACATTCATCAACTTTAACATTTGCACTTTCAATGATCTGATTCAGCCTCTTATTATAGTACCGATAGGCCTTGCTCTTAGTGGAGTAACCAAGGAAGATTCCTTCATCACATCTAGCATCAAACTTGCCTAAATCTTCTTCTCTTTTGATATAATATTTGCTACCAAAAACTTTGAAATATTTCACAGTAGGAACTTTACCATGCCACAATTCATAAGGAGTCTTTGAACTATTACCTTTTATTTGAACTCTATTTAGGATATATACAATGGTGTGAATTCTCTCTAATATGCTTCCGGAAGATGAGCTTCCTTCATCATGGTTCTAGCAGCTTCTTGATCTGTTCTATTTTTTTTTCAACAACTCCATTTTGTTGTGGAGTTCTAGGCGCAGATAGCTGTCTCTTTATTCCATGTTCTTCACAAAAGAAATTGAATTCATTTGATGTGAACTCTCCTCCTCTATCAAAAATCAAGCATTTGATTTTCAAATCCATCTCATTTTCAACCATTGCCTTAAATACCTTGAACTTATTGAGAGCTTCAGCTTTTTCTTTCAAAAAGGTGACCCAAGTCATTCTAGAATAATCATCAATAAGCAACATGAAATACTTGCAAACTTCTTACTCTGGTAGGTCCACACAAATCTGATGCACTAGCTCAAGTAGTCCTCCGACTGATTGGTCCTTACTTTTGAAACTTGTTCTTGTATGTTTCCCAAATTGACACTCCTTACAAATAGGATTAGCAGGCTTCACAAGGTTAGGCAGATCTCTAACAACCTATGCAGTACTTATCTTCATAATATTATCAAAATTTATGTGATAAAACCTTCTATGCCATAACCAACTCTCATCAGTCCGAGTCAACAAGCAATAGTTATCAGTTCCTTTCAAGTGATAGCTATTACCTCTAGTCTTCTTACTAGTTGCAATGACTATTCTGAAGCTTTCCCTGATCTTGCATCCATTGTCCTTGAAGCTTAAATCATAGCCCTTGTCACACATCTGACCCACACTCAAGAGATTGTGCTTTAATCCTTTCACATACAAGACATCTTCTATATTATGCTTGCCATCAAAAGAAATAGATCCTTTCCCACAAATCTTACTAGTTGTATCATCTCCAAACCTAACCAATCCACCATCATATCTTTCCAAACTCACAAACTTACTTTTGTCACCAGTCATGTGGTGAGAGCAGCCACTATCAATAACCCATTCATCCTTGTCCTTAATGACTTGTGTAGCCAAAGCACTTTCCACTGGTAATTCTTCCTTCACACAGCTAGTAGAATTAGTAGACATGTGATCTTCCTTAATAGCAATAAACAAACATTCATTTCCAAAGGCACTAGCATTATCTAGTTCACCATTATCTAATACTCCATCATCATCAAAATCTTCAACATAATAACACTTCTTTTGGGTCCTAGGCCTGTTCTCATATCTTCTTCTATTTCTTTCAATTCTTGTTGATGATGATGTTAGTCATAAACAAACATAGAATAAAAGTTACACAACAACCTTTACTCATCTTGAGAGATACGATGAATTCAAAGAATACATGATCCCAAGTCTCCATTGATTAGTTCATAATCTACTGACGTTACTCAGTGGTTGATGTGTGTTGCTTTTAATCATTCAGAGGCCTTACGTATTTTGATTGTTCCTACAAAGTTCCTCAATATTGCTTCAAATATCTTGTTCTGTATGTCTGGCCTGCATAAATCTTTAACAATTCTACCTCTGCACTATGAATTTCCTCAAATAATGTGCCTACAAGTGGACATTTGCATGATTTCTACCATTAGTTGTAAATCTTTGCATGATAATTTCAACATTACATGCATTTAGCTCAAAATATGCTAAGGATTTTCAGTTACCTACGAGATGTCAGCATATTTTTCTGTTTCTGCTTATTATTTATCATGATTTGCAGTTATGGTGATGAATTTATGAAATTAAAATAAAGAAAAGAGTTAAAGAATGAGATTCCCAAAACCACTTGACTGAGATCACTGATCCACATACAAGCTCCCATACATGCAATGAAAAGAAGGAAACTAGAATCATACTTCACTAGGACATTCCACAAATCCGCATGACCTAGTGCAAATCTTCAAAGGAAAAGTTGACAAAAACATGTAATAAAATGAAAGCGCTTCTATTTGAACACAGCATTCACTAGTACATATCCAGAAATCAACTTGAAGATTACGTAAAGTTTACAATCAGTATGTAATCTGAAGCTTCATCTCCATTCAGTATGCTCAAGAACAGGTATATTTACAGTGATCTGAAGAAAGAACCTTGATGTTTCAACAGTTCGATCCTCATTAGTCTCAGCAATTCAACCTCTTGTATTAAAATTGGCTTGGTCTAATTTTTGAATAAGTGACCTCCCCTATCTATATGTGTATATCACTTTATGACAAGCTCTGGCCCTTATATAGGACAAAAGCAAGAAAATAGTTACATTGATCCAATGATCAAGATCCTCTCAAAACAACTAACGGTCCAGATGAACAGCACATGCCTTGCCAGTTGGCAAATGTACAACTGGCATAGAATATCCCAACATCTTTAATTTGATTCGGTCTCCAGCTGGCATACATCATATTTGACAATATCCTCCTTGTTTTTGGTTCATGTTGCCTCTGTGCGCAACTCTGCAATGTTCAGCTCCAAACAGCCTCAACCTCCTGCAATAGATAGACAAGCAATAAGCATCATCATCATCTTAAAATATAGCAGGAAATTAAACATTTAAAACTGACTAAATGTGCAAACACAAGGTAATCAGGTTCTAAATCCGTGAAAATCACGCATTAAATGCATATACATCGCTTAAAATAATTGGGTCAACCATCGTTGACCGAAATCATGCATTCGGGCATCAAAAATCTTCAAAAGGCTATCGTTTTATTTTCCCACCTATTTCTTTGTATATCGGGTGATCAATTCCTTTGTATATATCGGGTTGTATATCGTATTCATACAAGCATTAAAATGTGCAAAGAATTTGCTGCATTTAACTTTCGTTTGAAACCCGGGCTTGTATATCATCTGATTGTATATCGGGTGATGAATCTTTTGAACATACAAGCGCAAAAAACATACAAGGAATTTGCCACTTTTAATATCCTTTCGAATCCGACCTTGTATATCCGGTTATACCATGATCATCCTATTCATTCGGCGGACTTATCGCTTTTATCTACCATACTTAACCCACTATGGAATCCGCTATGTATACACCGACATGCATCTCTCAATATGCCTTTAATATGATACACTAATTACATCGGGTTTAAATCTCCTCTGAATTCCATGATGTACATCGAAACATGCAAGAACTTCTCCTTATTTCATAATACTTTCAATTCCAGCTTGCATAAATTATTGTATGTCACCGCAATGTATAAACTGCATGTATGTATCGAGACATACAAAAACTTAATATTATTTGATAACTATTTCAATTCTGACCTGTCTGTATAAAATGTAATGCATATACAACGCACAACATATACAATGATTTTTCGTTATTTCATAAACTATTTCAATTCTGGTTTGTATAAGTACCGTTGTATGTATATAATGCAATGTATATTCAACATTGTATGTAAGAACATACAAGCCGGAAACATACAACGAGTTTACCATATTTCATAACCTTTTCAGGTCCGTGTTGTATGCATAAAATCTTTTGTATGTCCCCGTCGTATATACAACCCTGAACATATACAATGATTTTTCGTTATTTCATAAACTTTTCAATTCCGGCTTGTATGTATAAAATGTAATGCATATACAAACCACTTAAAGATGCACCCGACAGATTCATTTAAGCATTCATTCTAACTTTTAGCCTCGTCGGGTCCGATATGTATATTAGCTAATATGAGGCATATTTAACTAAAATGACCCCCCCCATATATCTGGTTAGGATGATGATGTCATCATCGTGGACAAATTTCATTAACATGCTACAGGATGACCTCATGATCACATCAAAAGAAATCAGGAGGATATAAGATGACATCACCATCATCTTAAGTGAATATCAGTCATATTAGTAAATATGACCCCCTATTGAATATGCGAATGTTTTGACAGGTAGATGACCCTCTAATAGGAATTTGACGTGCGCATACAAATATGCAGATGGTAGATTTTCTAAGCAGGGTGATATTATAATATCAGGATGACCGTTGTTTGGAATATGACCCTCCCAGAAATATCATGTTTGACCAGACCTTTGACTGGTCACAACTTTCTCATTTGGTCAAATTTCAGGGTGATGTAAAAGGCAAACCTGCTTGGAATTTCATCCTCTTTCACATGGTAAGCTTTTTAAGGATAGATTCAGACTTTGAAATTTGGCTCAGATTTCAAGATCACAAATATACCTGACATTAAGCCTATGCATACTGACTAATATTGTTTTTACCATTACCGCCCAGAGCACAAAAGCAAGGGAACAAGCCAGCAAAGTTGGGTCCCTGTTTTGCTAATGCAAAATGGGGTGTGTTGTGTAACCACACAACAACTTGCCACCAAAGAAAACAACAAAAAATCAAATAATTCAAAAGATGAGGATAAGTTAAAAGATAATGTTCCAACCCTTATTAAGCATGATCATCCTAATCCTTTCTAAATGGTATCATGTTTATCAATATAACAATGAATTGATAAGGGATCAAGTGTGTGCACATGATTCATATACTCATCTTGAAAGTGAGTTGAATAAATTAGTGACTGGTGTTAAGCTACATAGTTTGGTTCATCCCTCATAGCCAACTGGATAGAGCCTTGCTGCCAGCAGGCGTCTATAGCCCCGGCAAGGTTATCATTGTAATTCTCCCAAGTAGAGCCCCACTGCCAGCAAGCGTCTATAGCCCCGGTAGAGTTACTTAGATGACTTAATCTAGATTTTTAGAAAATCCATTTTATTATTTTATATTTAGAATTATATTTCATAAGATATAACAGTTGTAGCTTCATGATGCAAGGAATGGTCACTTGCTGAAATTAAGCTGAGAATTGCAATGGTAGCAAGGGCAACCTTTAGATTTTTCACTTAACACCTACACTAATATGTTCAATAAACCCAAGGCTGTTAGGTGTGTCATTGTGAGGATAACCTTGACTCAAGAAAAGTAGTACTGATGAAAATGATACCACAGACCTGATCAAGAGTACTTATACTGATATGAGTTACAACCTATATAAAAACTTATATCCAACTTTTGAATTGTAACAATTTCTGTAGTGTTCTTAAGTAACAAGGTGCACCAGCTTTGCCCAACCAAAACAAAGGCTCAACAATGCAAAACAAAAACAAACACACAAAGCAAACAAAACAAGAAAGCAAAACAAGTAGACTGTACAAACAACTAACCTACAAAACTATATACACACCATTACTAGGCAAACAAAAACCAGAAAATGACCCAAAGATACCTGTATTTGCATACTTCTTTTGATTGTGCAGGAGCATCAGGGTATCAGTTATGGTTCTAATCCTAGAAAATTTATCTTTGTATTCTGAAAAATATTCTTGTATTCTGAATTCACTGTACTCAACAGAATAACTCTTGATTGTCAGCAATTGAGGAAGCTCATCATGTTCATGATTAATCCATATGCATGTCTTATCTCCTGAATTTCCATAATCAAAATAGTATTCAACATCATTTATTGTGGAAAGGAGAAATACAACCTGATGTATTTCTGGTTCTGTTGTTGGACATGCTTGTTTGACGACAACTGATCTTCCATTTGACTCTATAGTTTTGTTGCTCAACTCAATGTCTGGTCTCACTTCAAATTGAAGGATGTATGACTCTTGATGTATTAATTCTTCATCTTTATCCATATTTATTCCTTCGTTCTAGATGTATGGTTTATCCTCAAGTTCAGGAAACTTCTCAATGTTTTCTTTAATTTCCTGCACATCAGGACATAAATGAGTATCTTTATCATCATAACCTGATATACCAACAATTATCATTTCTAAATTATTTGACTGTAAAGGTGAATTAACATTCGACTGATAGGAATACTTCCCTATTTCATTTTCAAAATAATGTTGGATTGGCATCTGATCATGCACAACAACTCCAAAGCTTTCTACATCTTCAATTTTTATGAATTATTTATCAAATAACTCACATTTATCATCAAGTAGAGTGCCTGGTTCCATTAACCTGCAACAATCTTGCATTTGATCATTCAATTTAAAGAAGTCATTTATGAAATCAACATTTATTTCCTTTTCTATGACTCCATTAGTTGCTACCATAGGAACTTTGTTAGCAGTATTGTATTTAAATTGTTCTACCACCTATTTACACTTCCTTATCAACTAATTTCTATCAAAATTGCTGAACTCAGATCCAGAAACATTATCTTGACAAGAATTTTATAATTCAATATATTTGTCTAGTGTATCAAGATCAATTTCATATTTATCTTCCCCTTCATCAAATCTTTCTTGCTGATGGTCTAATGATGTGAAACAAGAAGTACTTTCTTCTCCATGATTTTCAAAAAATTCATACCTACACTCCTCTTTTGAAGAACTCCTATCAATGTCACCATAAAAGGACTCAAGGTAAGACATTTCCTCTTCTTTACCTTCTAGAATTGATTCAGCTATTGTATTTTCTAAACAACTCATGATTACGGGTGCTGCATCTTCTTGCTGATCCAGAATTTGAGCCTTCTCCAACATGACCAAACAAGCTTCACAATCTCTTTCTGAATGTTCCTCATTATGTAATCTGCACCAACTCTCAATCAAGACATCGTCAATGGATAAACCTAATATTTGACTACACTGTATATTTCTAGACAAGTATAATTCAAAATCTTTAAAGCGGTCCACTTCAGTGTCTGAACAACTAATAATTTCTAGTGTTGTATCTACTTGTTGCTCCAGAATTTCTTCATTTTCCTGCTAGACTTCAGCCCTGAACACATCTAAAAAAAAATAATCCTTTCAAATATAAATCCAACCTTGTGAGGAAAGTTAAACAATTAATTTCACTGTGTTCCACAGTCTTGTGTATCCTGCAATAGGTGGATAAACCAAAGTTAGGTAAACATTGTGGATAAAGCTGCGTATTCAAAGTTTCCTAAAATAAAGGAATGTTAACTTGATAATTATTTTCATATGCATCCATCAAAATGAGACTCTATTTTCAATTTTTTTTTTTTAGGATTTTAAAATTTTAATGAGATCTATCATATCTCAGAATAAAACTTGAAAGCTCAGAAAATCAATCAGATCTTTGAAGCTTTAAGCTGGATCTTTACAAAGATACAACGAAAACCTCTTAGATAAGAGATATTTGCAGACACTTAACTCAAATGAAGAAATATTTATGCAACATTTGCAAAAATCCACAAGTTCCTTGTTCGGCCCTCCTTCTAGTGCCAATTTATGTTGATGATAATGTTAGTCATAAACAAACATAGAATAAAAGTTACACAACAACCTTTACTCATCTTGAAAGATACGATAAATTCAAAGAATACATGATCCCAAGTCTCCGTTGATTAGTTCATAATCTACCGACGTTACTCAGTGGTTGATGTGTGTTGCTGTTAATCATTCAGGGGCCATACATATTTTGATTGTTCCTACAAAGTTCCTCAATATTGCTTCAAATATCTTGTTCTGTATGTCTGGCCTGCATAAATCTTTAACAATTCTACCTCTGCACTATGAATTTCCTCAAATAATGTGCCTACAGGTGGATATTTGCATGATTTCTACCATTATTTGTAAATCTTTGCATGATAGTTTCAACATTACATGCATTTAGCTCAAAATATGCTAAGGATTTTCAGTTACCTACGAGATGTCAGCATATTTTTCTGTTTCTGCTTATTATTTATCATGATTTGTAGTTATGGTGATGAATTTATGAAATTAAAATAAAGAAAAGAGTTAAAGAATGAGATTCCCAAAACTACTTGATTGAGATCACTGATCCACATACAAGCTCCCATACATGCAATGAAAAGAAGGAAACTAGAATCATACTTCACCAGGACATTCCACAAATCCGCATGACCCAGTGCAAATCTTCAAAGGAAAAGTTGACAACAACATGTAATAAAATGAAAGCACTTCTATTTGAACACAGCATTCACCAGTACATATCCAGAAATCAACTTGAAGATTACGTAAAGTTTACAATCAGGATGTAATCTAAAGCTTCATCTCCATTCAGTATGCTCAAGAACAGGTATATTTATAGTGATCTGAAGAAAGAACCTTGATGTTTCAACAATTCGATCCTCATTAGTCTCAACAATTCGACCTCTTGTATTAAAATTGGCTTGGTCTGATTTTTGAATAAGTGACCTCCCCTATCTATATGTGTATATCACTTTATGACAAGTTCTGGCCCTTATATAGGACAAAAGCCAGAAAATAGTTACATTGATCCAATGATCAAGATCCTCTCAAAACAACTAATGGTCCAGATGAACAGCACGTGCCTTGCCAGTTGGCAAATGTACAATTGGCACAGAATATCCCAACATCTTTAATTTGATTCAGTCTCCAACTGGCAAACAACATATTTGACAATATCCTCCTTGTTTCTGGTTCATGTTGCCTCTGTGCGCAACTCTGCAATGTTCAGCTCCAAATAGTCTCAACCTCCTGCAATAGATAGACAAGCAATAAGCATCATCATCATCTTAAAACATAGCAGGAAATTAAACATTTAAGACTGACTAAATGTGCAAACACAAGGTAATCGGGTTCTAAATCTGTGAAAATCACGCATTAAATGCATATACATCGCTTAAAATAATTGGGTCAACCATCGTTGACCGAAATCATGCATTCGGGCGTCAAAAATCTTCAAAAGGCTATCGCTTTATTTTCCCACCTATTTCTTTGTATATCGGGTGATCAATTCCTTTGTATATATCGGGTTGTATATCATATTCATACAAGCATTAAAATGTGCAAAGAATTTGCTGCATTTAACTTTCGTTTGAAACCCGGGCTTGTATATCATCTGATTGTATATCGGGTGATGAATCTTTTGAACATACAAGCACAAAAAACATACAAGGAATTTACCACTTTTAATATCCTTTCGAATCCGACCTTGTATATCCGGTTATACCATGATCATCCTATTCATTCAGCGGACTTATCGCTTTTATCTATCATACTTAACCCACTATGGAATCTGCTATGTATACACCGACATGCATCTCTCAATGTCTTTAATATGATACACTAATTACATCGGGTTTAAATCTCCTATGAATTCCACGATGTACATCGAAACATGCAAGAACTTCTTATTTCATAATACTTTCGGTTCCGGCTTGCATAAATTGTTGTATGTCACTGCAATGTATAAACTGCATGTATGTATCGAGACATACAAGAACTTAATATTATTTGATAACCATTTCAATTCCAACTTGTGTGTATAAAATGTAATGCATATACAACGCACAACATATACAATGATTTTTCGTTATTTCATAAACTATTTCAATTCCGGTTTGTATAAGTACCGTTGTATGTATATAATGCAATGTATATTCAACGTTGTATGTAAGAACATACAAGCCAGAAACATACAACGAGTTTACCATATTTCATAACCTTTTCGGGTCCGTGTTGTATGCATAAAATCTTTTGTATGTCCCCGTCGTATATACAAGCCCGAACATATACAATGATTTTTCATTATTTCATAAACTTTTCGATTCCGTCTTGTATGTATAAAATGTAATGCATATACAAACCACTTAAAGATGCACCCGACGGATTCATTTAAGCATTCATTCTAACTTTTAGCCTCGTCGGGTTTGATATGTATATTAGCTAATATGAGGCATATTTAACTAAAATGACCCCCCCATATATCTGGTTAGGATGATGATGTCATCATCATGGACAAATGTCATTAACATGCTACAGGATGACCTCATGATCACATCAAAAGAAATCAAGAGGATATAAGATGATGTCACCATCATCTTAAGCAAATAACAGTCATATTAGTAAATATGACCCCCTATTGAATATGCAAATGTTTTGACAGGTAGATGACCCTCTGATAGGAATTTGACGTGCGCATACAAATATGTAGATGGTAGATTTTCTAAGTAGGGTGATATTATAATATCAAGATGACCGTTGTTTGGAATATGACCCTCCCAGAAATATCATGTTTGACCAGACCTTTGACCGGTCACAACTTTCTCAGTTGGTTGAATTTTAGGGTGATGTAAAAGGCAAACCTGCCTGGAATTTCATCCTCTTTCACATGGTAAGCTTTTTGAGGACAGATTCAGACTTTGAAATTTGGCTTAGATTTCAAGATCACAAATATACCTGACATTAGGCCTATGAATATTGACTAATATTGTTTTTACCATTACCGCCCAGAGCACAAAAGCAAGGGAACAAGCCAGCAAAGTTGGGTCCCTATTTTACTAATGCAAAATGGGGCGTGTTGTGTAACCACACAACAATTCTCTCAGGACATCTAGAAGCAAAATGACCTACTTTGCCATAGGAAAAACATTTGAAAGGTAATTTGCCTTTATACTTACCAGATCCTCTTTACAATCTGTCCACAAATTTGGCTTCAATTTCATCAAGCTCATCATCAAATTCTACCTTATACTTTTCTGATCTGGAAGTTCTTCCAGGAGTACTGGCTTTGAAGGCCGTCTCAACTTTTAGTAGAGCATCACCAAACTCTCTCATTTTAAAGGCAGTAAGCTTACCAAGTAGCTGATCCCTGCCAACCTTTTTTACTTGCATGAATTCTTCAATTGTGGCTACCTTGTGACAGTAGGACTTGGGCAGAGATCTAAGAATTTTCATAACAACTTCCTTTTAATTGAGAGTTCCCCCTATGGCTTTTATCCATGTGACAAGTTCATCAACTCTTTGCATAAAGGCTGATATGTTTTCATCATCATTCATCTTCAAACTTTCATAATTCACTTTTAGACTTTGTAACTTGGCTTCCTTCACAGAATCATCTCATTCATACAGATTTTTCAACTTTTCCCATACCTTATTTACAGTTTCAAGATCCACAACTTTCGTCAATATTGAGTCGGTTAATGAGCTTAGCAGAGAATCCTTTGCCTTGACATCTATCTCATATTCTTTGATTTCATCTTTAGTCATCAGACCATTTTGAGGCATGGTGTATTCTATTTCTATAGCCTTCCATACTTTGTAACCCAGACAAAGAAGATGACTTTTCATCCGAGCCTTCCAGAGAGCATAATTCCTTCCATCAAAATGTGGCACTTCCTTCTTGTAAGACATTTTGGATCTTTCTCAAGCTGTTAAACTTTCTTCAGAGGAACTTGGCTCTGATACCAATTGTTGATATGCGCCGGACAACTGAGAGGGGGGGTGAATCAGTTGTCTCAAAAACTTAAACACTTTCTGCAATTAAGCATTAATCACTTATCCACAGTTATTATGATTTAACAATGAGTGCATGAAATCAGAAACTTAACCACACATACAACATCAAACACAAGAGACACCAGATTTTACGTGGAAAACCGCAAGGTGGGGAAAAACCATGGACGGGATTAGCTCTCAATATATATTGCAATCTTGAAATAATGATGTTCAGGCTTGGTCACTCCACGAGCCTAAACATACTGGCTCACTACCATGAAGAACAACTAGGTCTAGTAGGCTCACTACCTCAACCCTAAACCTAGCAAGATTACAATAAGGGTTGTTAAACCCTATTGGTGGATCACTGCCATGATCAACACCTTTTTATTTCTGTGATTGAAGTACAACAATTCCTCTACTCTTCTCTGCTCTGCTCTTCCTTTTTGGACCTTTCTTATTATCTTTACATCTTCGCTCAAGGACAACTTTTCCATGACTCAACTACAAGTATTTATACACTTCAACAACCTTGGAATGATCATCAAGGTCAGCATTACAATCATCAACCATTGGAACAATCTCTAAGTTTGGCATTACAAACATTTACAAAATAGGTCTTGACCTATTACAACATTATGCAAAGGAGATAAAGTAAAAGTGTACGTGGATCACACCATGCCTTAGTTGGGACTCAAACATGATCTTCCACGCTTCAACATGCTTCCACAATTTTCAAGAGATCTCTGCAATCACTGGGATTAACCAAGTCAGCTAAGACTAGTTACATGCTACATTATCTGGGAACAATCTTCAAACACAATCTCAATTCCTTAACATGGACCAAATTCTAGATAGGAACATGATCAGGAGACATCCACAAGGACGTTATAATCATCAGGAGCAACCGCACAATTGTTAACCACTTTACCCATAAGAATCTTCACACCGGAGCACATGAACTTCATTGTCTTCAACTATCATGAAGGAAAGATAGCTTGTGAATCACCAAAGCACAAACCATTGCAACTGTAGGCACTCATCATCATCCCAGACTTCCCTCTAGAACCACATAGCAAAATACTTTATTACGGAGGAATGCAGAGCAAAATACTTTCTACCTGTCCCAACTGAACTTACAAAAAAAGTAGGTCTTACTCTGGTGAATGCAACTCGCTCAATTCTTCACATCAGAGGCTCAAACTCAGGATTTAGCATCTTCATACATTCATTTAAGTAACTTCCAATCCGTAGACAAAGATCTTCATCCAGAAAGAAATGTGGAGCAATCTACCAGACTGTTCTTTCAACATACAACTCACTGTCTATACTGTACTTTACTGTAACTCACTTGTTCCTTCCGGAGAGGCTAATTTTCTCAATATCCTCAACATTCAGAGCTTCTAAACAAGTAATAGAATAAGATACAGTTGACACCAATGACAAAAAAGATATGTTGACATCAATGACAACACTGATTAGGCACATACTTGCAACACATTTAACTCATAAAATGAGTTAAAACATTATTAGAATAAACTTTATAATAAAATGATATGTTTCAACTCAAGACTAATTGAAAAATGATTGTCATGTCATCCTACATGGCCTACAGGTGTTTGTCTGCAGGTGTATTTTGTCAAACATATTCATCATATCTTGTCAATACTTGAACAAATTGATTACATCTACACTTGAACAAATTGAGGTTGCTTAAAGAGTTCTTCCATATTATGTGTTTCCATAAATACAAGTACTGGAAAGATGATTAAAAAGTGGCCATGATGTTTTGGTATAAAATCTGTAAGGCCCCTTTCGAGAAGGATAAGGAATATTAACTAAAATGTAACTTATGTTGAAAAGCAAGGGTTGGATTAGGGTAGATATGTTATTCCTAGAACTATAATCATGGCACTACTTCCTCATTCAAGAGAAAACTAAACCTGATTCTCATGCTCATCCCTAGAGAAAATAACATTGTTTGTATATCCAATTTAAGAAGATAAGTTATAATAATTGCAACACTAGAACCAACATCTCTAACTTGTACCACTCCCATTGCTTGTAGATCCTCTGGAATGGTTTTGTATAAGCCTTGAAAAAATATTTTACTATTTTTAAAACTATGAGAATCAACACTTCAAGTGTTCCAAACTTTTCCCAGGTTGTGAGAAATCTATTCAAGAATAACTCATATATTCCATACTTTGTCTTCCAATTTGAATATATTCAAAACCTTGAACCAAATCTCATCTTGAAATATAGGTTAATTTTGGAACCCTGGAAACTCTTTAAGAGAAGCCCATAGGCATTCTTGCAAATTATTTTAACTCCATGTCAATATCAGAAGAACACCTCACCTAAAGGGAAAAAGAATCAACTAAGGACAAATAATTTATGCACAATACAAACTTCAAGTGGATAGTCAAATGAGGAACCACACAGCTCATAAATCTTTTCTTGCAGAAATAGAAATATTTGGTTCTTTCACTAAACTTCCATGAACTAAATGAAATGGTAAGCATGCAAAAACATCTCCAACAAACATCATCCACATATTCTCAGTTGAATCATGATCTCCACAAGTTTTTCATGATGTTGTTAGGGCTTCTTGGTTGCTATTCCTAGACTTGTTGTTTTGCCAAGAGAATATGCTCAACCTCAATTTCAACCTCAACAAGTCCTTTTTATAGGTCTTAACATCCCCACCCATATTATATAGTGAGCCTTGATCAATATGGTGAAGATCTTAACATAAATCTCAACAAACCTCCCACTCGAATAATCATTCCAATTCAAAACACTATTAGTTTTTGAGCTACCCTGATGGGTGTCTCTAAAGTATCTTTATTTTTGAAGGAAAAAAAACTCTTGATAGCCAACACCTCTTCTATCATCTATGCCTCTTATTCTTATCAATTCTTACTTTTAATATCTTTCACAAAAAATAGATCTCTTTAGGCATACATCCAAATAACTCACTCGTAAACTCCAAATTCTTATTTTTACCATACATAGCAATAAGAGAAATCTCTATCATCGAATGGGATTTCTTTAAGGCACCCATAAGTTGTCTGAAAGCTTCCATTATATTTGCATGAGTCTATGTCATGTGTACACTGTACAATTATTTCTTATGAGGCTACTAGGTTTGTTACAATAGTAACATTAGAAAAAATACCTCTATCTTCTATGCTTCAATGGGCATCCTATCTCAAAGCTCCTATTTTGAATAGGAATTTGGTGGATGAGTTCATGGAGTTTGACTCTATACTTTCCAAGTGCATTTGTTAGAAAATTTCATAACAACAAATTTGTTTTATGCATGTCATGTAGTTGTTGCATTCCATGAGATAATATCTCTTTGAGGCATTTGTCAAACAATTCATGCACTTGGTCTATGCTTCCACATTTTGCATACAGGTTCATCAGATTATTTCTAACTGTAATATTTGATAAAACTTCCCCTTCCATTATGATTTGAAGGAAAACCATACACTGCTCTAAAGTTCCTAATTTGGCATGCTCTTGAGAATGTAGGTTTGCAATAATTGGAGATATATAGAGAAATATTTAGGGAAATTGTATGTAGTAAAGTAGAATATGTGGCGCCTACTTCAATTGGTCCTCTCTACATATTGTGAGATTGAGATGCATAGTGGATGACAATGGTGTTTTATGATTGAACTTTGAAGCATTCTATTAAAATAATTAGTGTTCCTTGTCTATGCTTCCAAATTTTGTCACACCCTATTTTTTAAACTAATGTATTTATTTTCTTTATTTTTGTGAAGACAGATAGTTAGTCAGAGAAAATATTATGATTATAGTAATGATGGAAAATGTATTTGCTTAATATTAGTTTAGATGCAAAGGATAAATGTTTATGACGCCATTATTGATCATGTGGTTAAATGATGCAGGAACAATGTTGTTTTCCCTCCAATATGAGGAGAGAGAGTATCACCATGGATAGGATGCTAGATCGCGTGAATTCAATGATCCTTATGCCATATGGAAATACACACACACATATACTTAGTACAGAGATCATGTTTGTTCTTGTCAATTATGTCATCGTTAAGACGAAGGTTAAAATCCTTTTCATCATTTGATAGAAACTTGGTGTATGTTTTGGAAGACAAGTCAACGTGTGTAAATCAACTAAACATGTTTAATGTTGTTGTCAAGATCATAATTGACATGTGGGAATTCTTCATCGACAATTGTGCTTACAAATAAGCATAATAAGTGTTTGAGAGTATGCAATAGTGACATCTAATAGATAAGTATATTATTGTCTATTTTCAAATTATTATTTTATTATTGTTGTTGTTGTTATAGTTAATGATCATGAACTGAGAAAGTTAAAAAGTCTCTCTTTTTCTCCTTAGCGAACTCCCTAGATGCTTGGGGAGTGGGGGAGGGAGTAGTAGCTCCATACTCCCCACTCTTTTTTGCATGTAGAAAGCCGCGGGGATGTGGAGAAAGGTGCGTAGTGGTGCATTGATTAAGCACCCATAACTATGAGAGGCCAGCTTAAGAAGATAGGAAGATAGTGTTTTTGGATAGGAAGGGAGGAGATTACCTTTGGTGAAAAGGCTTGAAGGATAGGGAGTAGCGAATAGGAACATAGGAGGAAGCAAAAATCTTGTTATTGTGCTACCTATAGCATTACATAGGGAAGTTGATCAAATACCATTGAATATAATGATATAGATACATTGATATTACCTTACATTCGTTGAATTTACAAAGTAATATATATATATATATATATATATTCGATCGTTGTTTATCCACAACAGAGGATTATATCTCGGTTAGGGATAGCGTTAGGATAACTCAGAAGGCATATTTATTCATTGTGTATATATTTGTATCCTTAAGGGAGATTTTTTTGTGCATGATATCTTAGGATTAAGAGAATCGTATATCTATGTTTTAACGTAGGAAGTTCCTTATAATGGTGTTTTAGAAAAGTAGAAGTAGAAATGATACATGGCCGGTTATTCATGTTTTAGGTTGACTGTGATAATATACTTAGGTTGTCCATGATAATATATTTAGACTGATTGTGTTAGTCTATGGCCGATTGTTCATGTCTAAGGCCGACTATGTTTTTGATATAATAAGGTAACAAAAACCAGGGGCCGAACCCTTTTACAAAACTAAGCCCAGGGGGCAAGAAAATAGAGCATTGACAGTACTTAGACAACACAGAGAAAAAACTAGCAGCACAGGCATAGCAGCCTTGCTGTAAAACAAAAACCAACCAGAGGGTCTACACAATAGATCCTGAGCTAACAAACCTGACTCCCTGAACCCGAGGACGTACAGCTGCAATAGATTTGGGAAGTCCTTTCTTTTTTCTCTGGACCACTATCCAAGAGGCTTCCAAATCCAAATCCTCCGAACGGGGTGAGAGGGGAACCTCACCTGATGCCTCAACCAAAGAGGTCTCGCGCAAAGAGGTAACAACACCCCCTACCGTAGACAGAACACCAACAACAACAATAGCCCCTGCCATAGACGGCACTCCAACAGTAGAGGGCACACCAACAATAGCAATAACCCCAGTCATGGGTGGAACATCAACAGAAGAAGAAGAAGTTAAAGCAATAGGAGCAGCATATGATAGGTCCTAGGTAGGAAGAGGAGAACTAATCTTAGGCTGGGGAGCCACAACGTATGGAGAGGAAGGAGGTGACTCCTCAGGAGGAATAGTGAAGTTTGAGCGTTCAACATCACACCACCATGAAGCCACATGATGATGTTGCTTAGATTTAACACACTGCTCAGCCAAGTGACCAGTGCCAAAGTAGCGCTGACAATGAAAAGGAATACCCTCGTAGTCCAAAACCTGACTCCACTGATGATCAACAACATTAAAGATAATCTCTGCAGGTAATGCCTTATTCAAATCCAGATCCACAAGGATCCGAGCATAAGTTGTATGTGTAAACTGTAAGGTAACAGGATCAATCAAAATAAACCACCCAAGAGAGTTCCCAATCGCAGAAAAGCAAGAGTCTTGCCAAAACTGGAGAGGGAGGTTGGGGAGCCTAACCCAAGTGGGTGAAAGATTCAAAGATTCAGTCACTAGATTAAAGAGAGGAAACCAGGGATGAATCAACAAGGGATGCTAGCCCCAAAACCAAATAGAACCCTCAAACACAACATCCCTATATTTGAGGCCGACTGTGTTATTATACTGAGGTTGACTATGTTATTATATTGAGGTCGACTGTGTTATTATATTGAGGCCAATTGTGTTATTGTACTGAGGCTGGCTATGTTATTATACTAAGGCCGATGGTGAAAAGTATAGGCCAAGTTTTACAAGAGACTGACTGCTATTTGAAACTAAGCTTAGGTTTAGCAACTTAATAAGGGTCGACAATAGATTTAATGAAGGACCTAAGAGAAGGTCATTTATAAAGTTATACTTTTCTTATCAGTAGTGGATTGAGAAGGTTGAGAGTGTATTTTGAAAGCTTAAAAAGCTAGTAAAAAAGACAAAGTCATAGTGTAGAAACACTTGACATTAGAATGATATTTCAATAGAAATATGAAGAAAATTTGAGTTATTTGTAGATTCTATTTTAGAATTATCTTTAATAATCTATATCCTGGTTTTGTGGAGGAATATTCTTTTACCTAATCTTAAGCTAAGAATAGCCATAAGAATATCTTGAGAAACACTTTTTATACCAATGAAAGGTCAAGATTTAGACTATCATGATATTTTGGAATTCTCTCTTTCAATATATATAAAGAGAATTATTTAATTCATATGGTTACGAAGTTATAGCTTATTATTGACAGATTATGAGTCAAATGTTTATTAAGATAGACATAGTCTTTAATTGTTAATCTATATGCCTAGACTGTCAACTTTGTATGTGTAGAAGATTATGAATGAGCATGAGAATAGGTAAACAAGACATTGAGTAAATGACAGGATGTCATAGACCCATGATTGCAAGGATGCAAAGAGGGGCTCAATGCATGTATACTAAACTCTCATCCTAGACTTGTCAAGACTAACTAGTAGATAAGGGTATATGTCTTAATGACTAATGTGGTATAAGTAAGACCAAGAGAATTATTATATATAAAGCAAATAAATTATTAATAAGAATGTTGTCTCCAAGTTGAGAAAAGAGTGAGTGAACATTTGACTATTTTATATATATATAAATAAACTTTGGCCAAAGTAATGTAAAAGTCACTGCTTGCACTATCAGTTCACGGTGTAACAGATAGCTGAACAATCAGAATGGGTCATACATAACTAGAGCTAGACTAGAGTTGTAAATTTGATTGTCATTAACTATGACACATCACTACTTCTCAGATGGCATAAAGAATCAATTTATTCTCATTATCTATTACCCTCATGAAGGGAAGGGCCACTTCCAGAGGGAAGGCATGTGGGGGACCACCGGTTTGTGGTTGGAGGAAAAGCACCAAGGTGATGCTCTCTCTCTTGCAGTTGACTACCAAAGACTTGTGAACATGATCACATTGCTTATTTTGTATATGATATTGATAAAAATTGTAAGTTGTAAGAAATATGACAATTTGTTATATGTGCAATTTTATAGTCGCATGTGAAACGACCTTCTTTTGAAATATATATTGTACTTGGATAATTGCAAATGTAATATATAGATAATAGATATTTCTCTTTTTGTAAAAAAAAAACAAATGAGATTTTTGCTTAATTGTATTTGAGAATATTTAATATTCTAGTTGGGATGTTACATTTTGCATACTATTAGAGGATTTCCAACTATAATATTTGACAAAGCTTCCCCTTCCGTTAAGGTTTTATTGATATTTATACCCTCTTGCAAAACTCCCATTTTGGCTCATAGAATTGAAGAAGCTAGCAGAGGTTGTGACGTTTGGTTTTACGGTTGCTAAATGTATTTTCTTGATAGTTTCTATATACTTTTCAACATATGACACACCATGATTTGCAAGCATTCATACACTATTCTAGAACTTCCATTTTGATACAAGTATTGAGGAGCATGACAGAAATTTTTAAAACCCTAGATATTCAAAAACACAATGCCTTTCGACAACTCAAGAGGTTCCAAAACTTTAAAACCTGCAGAAAGAGTATGTTTTGGGCCTTTAAGAGGTTTCCTAACCTTTAAAACTACCAAAAAAGAACATTTCAACAATTTGGGAAAACATCTTTCTAACTTTCCACCCAAAAGTGAATTTTGGGTTTTTGGTATTTTACTAACTTTCTAATTCATCAATAAAGTGAATTTTTAGGAATTTAGGGATTTTTCTAACTTTCTAACTTTTCATTGTTTCATTGAACTTGCTAATTTTATAACTCATCCACTTAAAAAATGACATTTGGGGGGTTCAAAAGTTTTTAGAACCTTTTAACTCTTCCACAAAAGTGATTTTAGGATTTCAACTAGTTAGCTAATTTGCTAACTCGTTGAAAAAGTGAAACAAAACTTTGAAGAATTTTGAACCTTGAAAATACGATGAGCACTTTGTATGATGACTTTGGATAAATAATGTTGGTAGTTGAACAAGAACGAGAGGGGATTAATTTAATATATCTTAATTGGAAGTATATTTTGATCTGAAAACTTGCCACATTATGTAGAATAATCACACAAAGTCCTCTGTAAACCCATTTTGCTCCAACCTCCTTGAAACTCCCAATCTAATTATTTTTGTAACCTACAGGGTAAAATTATGTAAATTTAATATCTCCCAAATAGAAAAGATTCATGCCCTAAAAATTTTCCACATTGATTCAAATGGAGTCATAAACATCCCTGTATAATTATTTTATTCCAACTCAAATGGATCTCCCAATTTAATTATTTTCCTAAATCCCAATCAAACTAGCAACTACTTCTAGATTTTCAACTGAAAAGATGGACGAAACTAGTGTACAACTTCTTCAAAGCTTGATATATTAGCTTGCATGAATATGATAAAAAAACATTTTTGAGATTTGAAATCATGATAGCTAGATGCACAAAACATGTGACGCCAACATATTGCGACTATACATGTAGACTGAGGGCTCCAATTTGGTGAGCGACTTGATGTTTGAGGGGACCAGAGCATATTCTACTAAAACTCACTCAAGAAAGGTGTTCAACACATAGTGACACTATCAATTTGATGCAAAAATTTTAAATTTTGTGGGGTCAAAATGAGGCCAACACTTCCCATTTTTCTTCTCTTGTCCTTTGAATAATCTATGCTTGAGGTGAGTCATGTAGTCTCTCTATCCTCCCATTACACCATTCACTCATCTTTGTTTTCATTAGCCATGCTTTGTACTCCAAAGTATCCCCTTCCTTGTCAATCTCAGGGGTAGGGATTGAGTCACCCCAAGTTGAACACAATCCTAGCAAGAGAGAGGATATTTGCCTTACTACAAAGGTAGTCTCTTATCCCTTCAAGTGATAAGGAGGATTTTATGGGTAAAGGTTTGATTGGGAGGGTGTGACTATTAGTAAGAAGGGTTATGAGAAGGTTGTTGGTTGTGAGGACCTATCTACTAATTTTAGTCTTCCATAGGTTGAGGACTCATTCCCAAGGCCATCCTTTAGCCCTGCTAATTTTTGTTGCACCTTAGAATCTAGCATCAAGGTGAGGTTACTTATGTGGTGGAACTCTTGGGTGATAAAGCTTGCAACCTAGAAAAGGAAGTCAAAGTCTATCATAACATCTTGAAATGGTTCTTTCTAGGAGTTAATAGGATAAAAAAAAAAATTCCTTGGTTAATCAAATGTTCAAAGGCGATACCTTGTAGTAGGAGAAGGCTACTAATTTGAATCAAAGGAATCAAGATGCTCTTGAAGAGATATGCAGATTGAAGGAGGCCAAAGAAAAAATATATAAGAGACTCAATACTCTAGATGAATTGTAAGACATCAAGCTTAACCTGAAAAAGGTGATGGATGTTAGTAGGTCTACCATACAAAATTATGCAAATAGTATTAAAATGCTATAAGGTGGTCTCAAATATCAGGCTCCTTTGAAGTAGGTGGACCCTAGCTCTAAGATGCTCAGTTGATAGTCAAAAGAAAGGAGGGCCCTTGTAGCCCAAGAAGTGGAGTTTGTGGAAAAACTCCTAGAGTTTCTTAAGGATGAGTGGGAGGCAATATTTGCCCTAAACTCTTTGTGATCATGTTGTTCTGGTCCCTCCTATTTGGTTGTTGTTTTATTGTTGCTTTGTTGCAATGCTATGTCTTGGCTTGGTTGTTCCTGTTGTATCTCTTTCTCTCCTTTGGGAGTTTTGTGTTGTTATTCTCTTACTATCTAGTTGTAAAAGGGTTAGGGCCCCTTTCAAAATCCCTTCTTTACCTTTAATAAAAAAAAGTAGATGAAGTACAAACTATATAAGGAGTTTGATGAAATAAACTACTTGAGATTAAGTTTTCTTCCTAAACATATAGGTCTTAGTTTGACACATGTGGAAAAATAGAAAAAAAATCATAAAATATGAGCACCTCCATATTGATGTCCTTATTTTAACAAAAATAATAATTTGGATTATGTTAAAAAATGCATTATGGGAAATATGTGTCTAAATTTATTTAATTTGAATTAAAAATTAATAATAAATAAAACATACAACATAAAATTACAAAAAATATACATGGCCTAGATATTATTGTTAATGATCTATGTTCAAGAAATTATGAATTGATCTTATTTCTAATTCAACTATGTGATATGAAAAAATGTTACTTATTAAAATACTACAAAGTATAAGAAACAATTTAATAAAAAATATCTTAAATTGAGACAATTATTTTAATTTTATAAAGTACATAGTTAGAATCTTTAAATGAAATCTCAGAAATCATAGTTTACATCATCTTTAAATTTTTTCCAGGTTGCTTGTTATAAGTGAAAAAATGTGAAATTTTGGCTTAAAATGTTGATTTGAGTGTCCCGCTTTGTCACACCCCGTTTTCAAAAACTAATGTATTTATTTTCATTATTTTTGAGGAGACAGATAGTTTTTTTTTTTTTTTAAAGATAATGCGCTTGGTAAACTTTTTAACGTGACCGGCGACGTTGGTGCGACACGCCCTCCGGCTCCACGCGAATGCTTTTGCCTGGAGCAATGAACCGGTGAGGCCACAACTGGGGGACCTCATCCCCTAGGAAGAACACTTCAAACCCGCGAGCTCATTGGCCCAGCGAAGGCGTAAAGCCTTGCGAGCTCGTTGGCCCAGCGGGGGTTTGAACTCTGGTGGCTGCCACTACATCCTGAGCGACTTAACCACCGAACCATGCCATCATCGGCCGAGGAGACAGATAGTTAGTCAAAGAAAATATTATGATTATAATAATGATGGAAAATACATTTTCTTTATATAGATTTATATGCAAGAAATAATTGTTTATGACGTCATTATTGAACATGTGGTCAAAATGATGAAATGGACTAACTACCATCATGTAACTGAGGTGGATGTGGGAACAATGTTATTTTCGAGGCTTTGATATGAGGAGAGAGAGTATCATCATGGAGAGGATGATAGATCGTGTGAATGTAATGATCCTTATGCCATCTGGAAACACACACACATGTACTTAGTAGAGAGACCATGTTTATTCTTGTTAGTCGTGTCGTCATTAAGATGAAGGTTAAATTCCTTTTCGTCGTCTGATGAAGCATGGTGTAAGCCTTTGGATATCAATTCAGCATGTGTAAATCGACCAAACATGCTTAATTTGTTGTCAAGATCTTAGTCAACTTGTGAGAATTCTCTGTCGATAATTGTGCTTCAGATGAACACAATTAGTGTTCAAGAGTATGGAATTTATTGACATCTTTTAGTTAAGTGTGTTATGTCTATCTACAAAATTATTATTATTATTACATAGTAATTATTAATAATATTGTCATAAGTTAAAATCTTGTTGGAGTCTCTCTTTAAACCTCCTTAGTAAACTCCCTAGATGCTAGGGGAGTGGGAAAGGGAGTTGTCGCTCCATACTCCCCACTTATCCTTGCACACTAAGCCATGCGGGAGTGGAGAGAGAATCTAGGGCGATGCAATTATTATCTTCCATAACTGTTGCCCAGTGGGTTAAGTAGGAGTGAGGAAAGGTCTTGTGTATATGAAGAAGGAAGAGCTTGGAGCAGTGGAAGAACAAAGGAATTGCAACAAGGTGAATGCAGTTAAGAACTTAGACTATCTATCAAACATATAAGTCTACTACAATTTGTAGACTGTGATAATGTCTGAATAACAGTCTTGTTTTTGAATAGATCAGTTAGCATAGAAAGAGTAGATATGATTGTGTTGTTTTCCATATTGCAAAATGGATTATCTCTGTGCTATTGCGAATGTGGATTAGATATATATGGACTCTACAGAGGATTATCATTATTTGAATTACATTAATATAACCTAGAAAGAGGAATAGTATGTATAATTTGTTATTTGTCATCTTAGGCTAAGATTAGCTACACGATAATTGAGGGATATACTCACTACGGTAATGATAAGTCGTAATATTGATTACTTTATTAATATGATATCTCTTTGATATACATGAGGAAGTGTATTCAATTTGATGGCACATGAAATTATAGTTATCTTTGACAGATTATGAGTCGAACGACTATATTCTTTGACTAAAATAAATAAAATCTTTAATCATAAGAACCCTATGGCTTAGATGTTAGAATCTTGCTTGTATAGAGAATACAAATGAGCATGAGATTAGGTTGACAAGGCATTGAGTAGATGACAGGATGTCTAGACCCGTGATTGTAAGGATGTAAAGAAGGACTCGATGTATGTTATATACTCACCTAAGCTCTCACCTTAGACTTGTCAAAATGACTAGTAGATAAGGTTCATGATATATCTTTATGAGCAGTATGGTATAAGCAAGCTGAAAAGAATTATTTATTTATGTGATTTAAATAGAGTAATAAGAATGTTGTCTCCAAGTCAAGAAAAGAGAGTGAATGTATACGACTATTTATATATATATGAAACTTTAGCCAAAGTAATGCAAAAGTCACTGCTTGCATTGTCGGTTCACAGTGTATCAGATAAGTTAAATAATCAGAATGGGTCACACATAGCTAGAGCTAAACTAGAGTTGTAAACCCGATTGTCTTTAGTTAGGACACATCACTAGTTCTCAGATGGCATATGGAATCAGTTGATTTTAATTATCTATTACCCTCATGAAGGGAAGGGCCACTTCCAGGAAGGAAGGTGTATAGGGGACCGTTGGTTTGTGGTTGGAGGAAAAGCACCAAGGTGATGCGCTCTCTCTCTCTCTCTCTCTCTCTCCTGAAGTTGACTGTTGAAGACTTGTGAACAAGAACACATTGCTTATTTTATATATTATATTGATAAAAATTGTAAGTCGTAAGAAATACGACAAATTGATATATATGTGCAAATTGCTAGTCGCATGTGAAGCGACCTTTTGAAACATGTATATTGTACTTAGATATTACAAATGTAATAAATTGATTATGGATATTTTTCTAGTTTTTCTTTAAAAAAAAGTGAGAATATTTGCTTAATTATGTTTAAGCTTATTTAATATTCCAGTTGGGATGTTACACACTTAGACTAAAAAGTGGGGTACACCTTTACACTTCCATTTAAAAATATGCTACAAATTAACAAATCTCTTCACAAGCTCTGGAGAAAATTTCAAAAATGTAAATTTACTTGAAAATTTGAAAAAAAAAAAGAAAAACTAAATTCTTGGTTCTTTTGTTTTGAAATTTATACTTATTTTTATCTAAAAGTCGTGAAAACTAGGAAACAAATAACTTTGGAATTGTTCACACAATTACATCTAACTTGGAAAGAAAACTAGGAATGTTAAGGACAACTTTATCAATATCTCTTGCATTTGTAAGAAGATCAAATATGTGATAACATAAAATTTTGGTAGATGAGAACATTACATTTATAGAAGCATACAATATCGAGACACTAATATTGAGGCACACTATTAGGTTGAAGGATGACTTTGTGTTGAGTCTTGCATCAGCATTTTCCAACAAGATATAAACTAAGCTTTAAAATCATCAAGCATCTAATTATAGAAACATGTATTAGTTAAAACATAATTTTTTCTCCTCTGTTTTCGATTTCAAGATCATGAGTCTTATCAATGCATAGTCACAAATTTGAATTTGAATTTAAGAAATAATTAACTAATAGGAAAAATTTTAAAGTAATAAAAAGTGGGTCCGGTGGAAGCCTCCAAAAATTAGAATCTTATGAGTAAAAAATTCATTATAAATGATTAATAATAAAATATTTTTTATTGATATATAAATCTCACCAAGTGGGTATTTGTTTAAAGGCAACGTAGCATTTGGAGATGATGTGTTTGTAAAATCTATTGACCATAGAAATGGGCCCTTTTTTCAAGTCAACAACGTGTTTTTGGTGGTCTATTTAATATCTGATTAAGAACTTGCAAGGATCACAGGATATGTTTCTTCCATTTCTAGGCACCTGTAATTAAGAGAAATAATAGCCGAATGAAAATGGATGCATTCTGTGCATTCAGGAGGATGAGAATGGGAGACCGAGCACGGACCAAGTTGTTCGGATATTGGAAGGCAAATCAGAAAGTGACATGGAACAATTTGAGAGGTCTCTGCAAATGCTGGTCGACAATCATTGATAAGAGCAACACTCTAAAAGAGAATAAAACTGAAAACAGAGTTGTATCTTCTTTTTCGGTTGATGTTAATAAGAATATGTGGAATGGTCATCTCCTATCTGTACTTTTTCTTATAATTTGTCTAGTTCATAGTTTGGGTCTTTGTTTGAATTCAAGATGTTATACGTCTTACCTTTTTGTATTCAATATTTTATGTTTAAAGGGTTGTATATTTTACTAGAGCTTTGTGTCAAAGTAGCTTTTAGTTTTTGTATTTTTGGTTTAGAATTCTAATATAAAGGGTGTGACTCCCCTAGAGCCACTTTATCGGGCAAAAAATATAAAAATAAAGTAGAATTGCTAGATTTTCCAACCACGTGTAGATATAAGTTGAAGTGATATTTAAAATAGAATTTTAAGTGATAATTTTTTATTTTTTACGATTTATTTTTTTAATAAAAATTTCTAAATTATATATATATGGTATGAGGCGAAAATGGGAAGCGAGTGAAATTGGGAGAGGTCGGCAGAAAAGGTTAGAAATGAAGTCAAAGCCACTGAAGGCATCCACGAAATCCCCCTGCTATGTCCTGCCATCGATCTTTCTAAAGATTGCACGGAAGAAGTGGACATGCTTATTAACATTGTTGTTATATGCAGGTTTATTGGTCCTAAAATGCGAAGAAGTTAGATCCAAAAATGGGTCGAAGAAATTTGGAAGGTCCAGTGTGTGCTCAAATTCCTCCCAAAAGGTTTCTTTAGTGCAATTTTCTTATCTGAATCAAACAGAGACTCAATCCTTAAAGGAAAGTCTTGGAGTAAAGGAGAGATTCCACTTTACATCTGGCAATGGTGTCCACTTTTTTATCCGACCATTTATGACCCATATGATGGACCTGGATGGATCAGATTGTACAATTTGCCATTAGAATTCTGGTCTGAAGGGTGTTTGAGGAAGATTGGTAGATCACTAGGCACTCTTATAAATCTAGACCTTGAATTGCTAGATCAAGACTCATATCTATATGCGTGCATCTAGGTAGTTGCTATCAAACAATTCCCATCAGAAATCACACTATGCTCTGCACATAAGAAATAGAAGCAATCCCTGCAAATAGAAGAAAAAAAAATATTGTCTCTCATGTGGGAGCCAAAGACACGCTTGCGACGATTGCCCTAAAAAAATTAGAGAGGTTCTCCTTTGCAAACAAACCTCCCAAAGGAGCAACTGAAAACAAACTATCATGTTTCGAGCTCCAACACGGGCAAGGAAAGTGGTGCAGCCGATGTTGGGGTGACGCAACCTCAAACACAAATGAAGGTGACCACCCCAACTTCGACACAGTCACCCACACTCAAAATATCCAAAGAACCGCTTCCTTCAGAAAGGCATGAAACTTCAACGATCCCGGAGGCTAGGGCTTTGCAACCAAAGAATTTGACTCCGAACCAGACATGCAAAAAGGACTTCCCCATAAGGGAAGATAGATTCACTATCCAAGAATTCTTTGCAAGGACTAGAGGAGGTATTGCCTCCTCAAAACCCTGAGGTCTTCACAATTCGGGATAGGGGCCAAGGTGCCCCAGACAGGTTGGAATCTCAAGTTAATGTTAACTGAGACTTAATTTTCTCTTTTTATCTCAGGGCTTCGCACATATTATCTTCATTACTCTCTTCGGGTGATCACGTAAGCAAACTTTAGAAGTGATTGCCTCTGGCCTCTTCGTGCCAACCTCCTTACAACTGAATGGAAACTATCTAATCTTCACATGTGGGAAGGACAATTACAATGAGTGTGTTCACAGAGAAGGACTACACTGACAAGCCCTTATGAATTTAGAAGTTTGATATTGGAGGCATGGGACATCCAGCATGGTCAGATGCTTTAAAGACACTCTTAGGTAAAATTGATTTTGATCTAATGGCGGATTTATTTCCCTTCAAGCATAGGTTAACTCTAAAACTAATGTTCCCTCTATGTATTCACCTCTAAAGAAAGCCATTTCTGCAACTACCTCTGGCTTCAAGGATTGCTCCCATGGCATTTGCACCAGTTCGTGGCTATCAATTCCCTTGTGACACCAATAACATGCTTACCCAGATAAGGTGAATGTTCATAGTGAAGAATGAAGATACCTTGCGAGCACTGGTATAGGTCATTAATTCGAGGTTCCCAACTGGCTTCCATGTCCACGACCATTTTCTCATGGGGTGTTTTATTGCCTAGTTCACTCTAGCCCATGGGCACAAGGGCCTCACAAGAATCATCGTGAAGCAAGTGGTGGCACTGCACCTCAAACATGGTGCTTTAGACACAGTTTCGACCTTCAACAAATGACCGAGGTTTGGAAGTTGGGGAGGCATTTTGGAATTGAGGAACCTGCAGGGAAATGAAGACATGGCATAGATCATCTCCCTCTTCCATGAAGGAGTGATTCGTGATAATATGGAAACCTATGACTTTGTGGTGGGTTTCTTGGATCCTCCCCTGACGGAAGAACGACAACAAAGACTGGGACAGTTTGCAACTGGTACCAGATACCTCCTCCACTAGCTCCCGAAGTGATGGGTCGTAGCTCCTATTGCTCTATATTGTAAATGTTTTACATGAATACATATAGTTCCTTTATAGTTTTGTCCTCTGCACCCTTGTGTTTGCAAGGCATGCAATCTCTATTCATTTTTGTGGGAGTGGTTCCCTTAACCGCATTCATATAGCAAAAAATATATATATGTCTTTTGAGAGGACGATTGAAGCTCAATTTTGATAGGGTCTCCTAAGGCAATATTTAGATCTCTAGTGTTGGATTCTTAATTAGAAATGAAATGGGAATCCTCATATGGACATCTTCAAAACATATTCTTTTTAGAACAAGTAACGAAGCAAAGTTAGAAGCCTTGTATGATGGATTACAATTGTGCATATTGAACAAGATGGATTATATCGACATTGAGGGGGACTCAATGATAAGCTTAAATGTGATCAAAACCAAGAAGGTGCAAAAGTGGAAGCTTCAAAAAAAGGTGGACGCCATTGGTACGTTGCTAAGTTAGTTGAATGACTACTCGTTTAAGCATGTGTTCAGAGAGGAAAATGCGGTGATGGACCTTCTGGCAAATCACAGATGTGATCAACCTAACACCGCTAGAATTTCAAATCAGCCAGATGAGTGGGATGGTCTACAAATAATTTTATGTACAAAGAAAATCTAGAGAGGAGATAGTGTAGATTCACTAGGTCCTTAAAGATATTAAACGATGACTTGCAAAATTGTGCATAATAGCACACACTTCATGTTCAATTACCTATTTAACAATGACTAGAATGGCGATGAGTAAACAAAATGTCAGACAAAGTGGTCATGGATGATATGCAGTGCGTATGCGCACAAGAAGAGGTTTCTATCCAGTTGTGACACCTCTTCAAACTGCAAAATTTGGAGATGCAGGTCACCATCATGGAAGTGATCGGAGTTGCAAGACTTACTGTTGGGAACATACACAATTTTGATTTGGTTAGCAACATTCTCATAGTTTATGTGAATATGATAGGCTGAAAGATGTTTGCCAAGATTGTTTCTCACCTTTATCTCAATGACAGTTTGATGAAGAAGGCTTATGCAACCATCTCAAACTATGATAGGAAGCACTCAAAATGTGATCTTAGGGTGTTTTCAGTAGGGACATCAAGAACAACATTACCATGTGATTGTGCTATGAAGCCTTTATAGTGGGCTTGCTCTTAAGCAAATTTGAGGACTTTTGGAAAATTGTAACAAATAACCCCCATCTCTTTCCCCGTAGCAACTGGCTAGGTTGGAGGAAATGAAGAAAGGAATCAAGCTTATTCAAAAGTCCTGATATAATGTAAACTTGCTTTGACAGGGATTTTTCTCTTTTGCCTTTATATATAAAGGGAGCTGCCCCCACCAGGGCAGCATTTGCCTATATATATATATAGTCTTTCTATCAAGACTATTTAAGGGTGTTTTGGTTGTTAATGGTAAATTTATATTATATGATAGTTAATCGTTTGGGGTTTCGGTCTCTATTTTTTTAAAGAGGGCTTGATTTTCTAATTGGTGATTTGTTTTTTACAATAAATATGAAACCACAAAACGTGAAATGGAAAAAAATATGGGGATTTCATTTTTATTTTTCTCCATGCCGTGTATTATGAAATTTGAAAATTTGTATCTATTACATTATCTATGATTTGAATAATAATGATAAGAAGAAATAAATTATGTAATATTATTGTTTGACCACATTTCTTTATTGTGCATGATATTTTATGGAAGATTGACTCATTCTCCCCATTGTTATTTTTGTTATCATAATCAGTGGTGCTTATATATATTCTATCCAAAAGGTCATTATCCTACTATTCTATTTGCTTTGATCATGTTTGGTAGTAAATTTTCCTAGAAAAATTTCTAAATTATTATGTTAATAATCTTGTGTGTGCATTCTTTCTATCAAGACTATTTGAGGGTGTTTTGGTTGTCAATGGTAAATTTATATTATATAATCGTTGTTATTTTCTTGGGGCTTTTATCTCTATTTCTTTTTAAAGAGGGCTTGATTTTCTAATTGGTGGTCTCTTTTTTCCAATAACTATGAAACCATGGAATGTGAAATGGAAAAAATATGTGGTGATCTCATTTTTTATTGTTCTCCATGCCATGTGTAATGAAATATAGAAATTTGTATCTATTAGACACACCAGGATAATGAGAGGGGGGTGAATCAGTATCTAAACAATTCTTCAAATCCAACAACTTCAACTTATCCGGAGTAGACCAAAACTTAAGCATCACAACATTAACACAATGCATAGCAACACATAACACCAAATATACGTGGAAAACCCTAGAAAGGAAAAACCATGGTGAGCATTAACTCACAATTTATGAAGCTCAAATAATAACTTTGTTTTAGGGGCTTTAACCCAAGGAAGCTACTACTCCCTAAGTAACTTTGATTTAGGTTCACTCCCAAGGAAGCTTCTACTCCCTAATGACTTTGTTTTAGGGGCTTTAACCCAAGGAAGCAACTACTCCCTAATTTGAGAACAAACTCATAGATGATTATAGTATGACAATCTTTCAACTGTCTGAAAACTACTTTTGAAGCTCACACTTGATGATTGCACTTCTAGGTAAGTGCAAAAAGATGGGGGGCCAAAAAGGGGTCTTAAGTGGCCACTTTTTTCTGAAATCAGGAAATGCTGGCCTTGGATGAGAAATTGAGCATAGTTACACTTAAAATTTGGAGATGCAACCAAAACAATGTTCGTAGTACTCCGAGTCTACTTTCTAAACTACTAATTTTTTTTGAAAACGGTATAGATTAAGGGGTTCAAAAGAGGGAGCCACAAAAATTGGTGTTGTTTCTGTCAAAAAAACATAACATAGCATGTTTTGTGGCTCCCTCAAAAGGTCAACTTTTTTTTGCTATTTTTAAAATCGCTTTCATGAGAAATTAGCTAACAGCATGTAGTTTATGCCTGATTTTTCTAATAATTTTTTGATGAATATTTGATTTTTTACTAATTTTCAAAGTGGACACATCCTAAAAAATAGAATTTTGGCCATGCTACTCCTATAAATTTTGAAAACTAATTGAAAATTATTTTTTTCTTTTTTTAATATGTGTAGAATGGAGTCTAGTTTCTAAATATGTAAGTTTTTTGAAATTTCAATGAATAGTTAATTTACAATGAAAAAAAGACCAAACAGTGGTTTTTGCCCAAAAACGGACACACAAACAAAAGAAATTAAAGATGAAAGGCTTAACATTGTCAAAATGTGAAAAAAATCACATCGTCAAATAGCTAAGAGAAAGCCTAACATTACCCAGGTGTTCAATTTGTTCGACCTTGAAACACGTGCAAATTTGAGGGTTAGCACGAACAAAATTATGTGAAATCCTGTAGAATATAGAAAAATGTGTCTCTGGACATTGGGAAGACACTCCAAACCTTTAGGTTGGAAATCCAAAGAAAATCCCAAGCACAAGGCTTGGGATTCCCAAAGCAAAACATAACGCAAGCGCGTTATAACGCGCTCGCGTTATGTTCAACTTTGCATTTTTCCTTTTCCGCAGAAGTTTGTGGACTGTTTGTCATGTTTGCAATAATGCGAGCACGTTATAACGCGCTCGCGTTATGTCCCCCTTGAATTTTTTTATGTTCAAGGTTATTAATCATGTATGTATGTAAGTATCTATGTATGCCTATATGTATGTATGTATAGTGTCGAGGGTAGAGGAGGGTAGAGATGGGGGTGAGCCAGATAGGGGAGGAGAGGAGGGGAGGAGAGGGGTGGATAAGGATTGAGTGATTAAGGTTTAAGGTTGAGGGTTGAGCGTTTAGGGATAGGATTTAGAGTTTAGGGATAAGGGATTGGAGTTTAGGACCTTGAGGGATTAGGGTTTAGGGTTGAGGCTTTAGGGATAGCATTTAGAGTTGAGGGTCGAGGGATTAGGGTTAAGGTAGAGTGTTGAGGCTAGAGGGATTAGGGATAGGCTTTAGGGTTGAAAGTTTAGGGTTGAGGGATTAGGGTTTAAGGTATAGTTTTGAGGGTTGAGGGTTTAGGGATAGGGTTTAGGATTTAAGGTTTAAGTGTTGAGGGTTGAGGATTTAGGGATAGGGTTTATGGTTTAGGGATTAGGGTACCATAAATTATAATTAGGGTTTAGGGTTTAGGGTTTAGGGACTAGGGATTAGGGTTTAGGGTTAAGGGATTAGGGTTTAGGGTTTAGGAATGTACAATTAAGGGGTACCATAAATAAACTAGAATTTAGGAAGGGTTGGGAAAATTTTGTGAATTATCATGGGCTGAAGATTAGAGATTTTGCTGTGTTCAAGTACATATCCATGTCATAATTGAAGGATAAGATATTTCAAAGAATAGGGTGTGTGAAAAACATCAATACTCTTTGGCTTATGAATACGAACATTGATATAGATAAACGATGTCCTTCTTCTAACAGAGTATGCAGTTCAAGTCAACTGATGGGCAACAAGTTGTCGAATGAGTTGGTTTAATGGGCGTGCCTCCTTCTTCAAGGCCCAGGTGGGCAAGAGTGGGATGTACAATTAAGGGGTACCATAAATAAACTGTAATTATGGACATTATGGACCCTATCATCTAGAAAAGCACATGACAGTGAACTCTGTCCCACCTTTTAAATTAGATATTTACCTTTTTATTCAATGAAAATGAAGTCACAGAATCTAAACCAACCATGAATACTAGTAAGATCAAATTCTCTGCCTTCTATTCTTATTACTCTTACTTTATTAAGAGAAGAGTGTCAAAAAGAATGGGTTTAATTGTAAGCTAACATAAGGCAAAGCAGTTTTGTTATTACATTCTTCTGAGGGATCTCTAATAGTCTAATATAATGCAGTCTTCTATAATATGAACATCTGCATTTGTGTGAATGCTAAGCTTTAATATAGTAGAGTATTAAATCAATGCAATCAGCTATTTATTGGGTTAAAATAACTTAGTTTTTGTAATGGTTTGGGAATGCAGGAGTTGCCAAAAATAGGTGAATGTCCTCTACAATTACCAAGAGAAAAAAGTTTAGTGGTTCTTGTGGATAGAGCCAGTAAACAATGGGAGATTATTTGCCTATTTCATAACAATATACCTCCCCTAAGTGCGGGGTGGACAGCAAGAAACATAGATGTACCCCAATGCAAAGCTTTTCTCATAATGATCATCCTTCTGATTTCAACTGGTAATTACTCATTGTGGATGTACCATACGCAAAGCTTCTCTCATAATGTGTACACCTATTGGCATAATGAACCCCAGATGGGCCAGAAAAACATGCCATATAACATTACTAACATTAAAAAAGTTCATAGCCATTTTTCTGACATATTCTTGCAACTCAGATATCTTTAAGAGAAGAATGTCAAAAATGATGGTTTAACAACCTAACATAAGGAAAAGAAGTTTTGTTGGGTTTAGGGATAGGGTTTAGGGTTTAGGGTTGAGGGATTAGGGTTTAGGGTTGAGGGATTATGGTTTAAGGTATAGTGTTGAGGGTTGAGGGTTTAGGGATAGGGTTTAGGGTTGAGGGATTAGGGTTTAGGGTTGACGGATTAGGGTTTAGGGTTAACAGATTAGGGTTTAATGTTGAGAGTTGAGGGTTAAGGGTTGAGGGTTTATGGATAGGGTTTATGGTCAAGGGATTAGGGTTAAAGTAGAGTGTTGAGGGTAGAGGGATTAGGGATAGGGTTTAGGGTTGAAGGTTTAACGATTGAGGGTTGAGGCTTTAGGACTGAGGGTTAAGGGATTGGGGTTTAAAATATAGTGTTGAGCGTCGAGGGTTTATGGATAGGTTTTAGGGTTTAATTTTTAAGTGTTAAGGGTTGAGGGATAGGGTTTAGGGTTTACGGATAAGGGATTAGGGTTTAAGGTATAGTGTCAAGGGTTGAGGGTTTAGGAATAGGGATAGCGTTTAGGGTTTAGGGATGAGGGATTAGGGTTGAGGGTTGAGGGATTAGGGTTTAAGGTATAGTGTCGAGGGTTGAGGGTTTATTGATAGTGTTCAGGGTTGAGGGTTGAGGGATTAGGTTTTAGGGTTGATGGATTAGGGTTTAAGGTATAGTGTTGATAGTTGAGGGTTTAGGGATAGGGTTTAGGGTTGATGGATTAGCGTTTAATGTCGAGGTTAGGGTTAGAGTGTCGAGGGTAGAGGGATTAGGGATAGGGTTTAGGGTTGAAGGTTTAAGGATTGAGGGTTGAGGCTTTAGGGATGAGGGTTTAAGGCTTAAGATATAGTGTCAAGTGTTGAGGGTTTCGGGATAGGGTTGAGGGTCGAGGGATTAGGGTTAAAGTAGAGTGTCAAGGGTATAAGGATGAGGGATAGGGTTGGAGGGTTTAGGGATAAGGGATTAGGGTTTAAGGTATAGTATCGAGCTCATTGAGGGTTTAGGAATAGGGATAGTGTTTAGGGTTTAGGGATGAGGGATTAGAGTTGAGGGATGACGGATTAGGGTTGAGGGTTGAGGGATTATGGTTTAGGGATAAGGTTTAGGGTTGAGGGCTGAGGGATTATGGTTTAGGGATAAGGTTTAGGGTTGAGGGTTGAGGGATTAGGGTTTAAGGTATAGTGTTGAGGGTTTAGGGATAGGGTTTAGGGTTGAGGGATTAGAGTAAAGGGTTGAGGGATTAGGATTTGACGTTGAGGGTTGAGGGTTGAGGCTTTAGGGTTTAGGGTTTAGGGATAGGGTTCAAGGTCAAGGGATTAGAGTTAAGGTTTGAGGGATTAGGGTTTGACGTTGAGGGTTAAGGGTTGAGGTTCGAGGGTCCAAGGTTTAGGGATAGGGTTGAAGGTCAAGGGATTAGGGTTAAAGTAGAGTGTCTAGGGTATAAGGATTAGGGATAAGGTTGGAGGGTTTAGGGATAAGGGATTAGGGTTTAAAGTATAGTATCGAGCCCGTTGAGGGTTTAGGAATAGCAATAGTGTTTAGGGTTTAGGGATAGGGTTTAGGGTTGAGGGATTAGAGTTAAGGGTTGAGGGATTAGGATTTGACGTTGAGGGTTGAGGGTTGAGGCTTTAGGGTTTAGGATTTAGGGATAGGGTTGAGGGTCGAGGGATTAGAGTTAAGGGTTGAGGGATTAAAGTTTGACGTTGAGGGTTGAGTACATTGAGGTTCAAGGGATGAGGGTTGAGGGATAGGGTTGAGGCTCAAGGGATTAGGGTTATAGATTGTCGAGGGTATAAGGATTAGGGATAGGGTTGGAGGGTTTAGGGATAAGGGATTAGGGTTTAAGGTATAGTATCGAGCTTGTTGAGAGTTTAGGAATAGGGATAGCATTTAGGGTTTAGGGATGAGCAATTAGAGTTGAGGGATGACGAATTAGGGTTGAGGGTTGAGGGATTAGGGTTTAGGGATAAGGTTTAGGTTTGATGGATGAGGGATTAGGGTTTAAGGTATAGTGTTGAGGGTATAGGGATAGGGTTTAGGGTTGAGGGATTAGGGTGAAGGGTTGAGGGATTAGGATTTAATGTTGAGGGTTGAGGGTTGAGGCTTTAGGGTTTATGGTTTAGGGATAGGGTTGACGGTCAAGGGATTAGAGTTAAGGGTTGAGGGATTAGGGTTTAACGTTGAGGGTTGAGGGTTAAGGATCGAGGGTCAAGGGTTTAGGGATAGGGTTGAGGGTCGAGGGATTAGGGTTAAAGTAGAGTGTGAAGGGTATAAGGATTAGGGATAGGGTTGGAGGGTTTAGGGATAAGGGATTAGGGTTTAAGGTATAGTATCGAGCCCATTGAGGGTTTAGGAATAGGGATAGTGTTTAGGGTTTAGGGTTGAGGGATTAGTATTTGACGTTGAGGGTTGAGGGTTGAGGCTTTAGGGTTTAGGGTTTAGGGATAGGGTTGAGGGTCAAGGGATTAGAGTTAAGGGTTAAGGGATTAGGGTTTGACGTTGAGGGTTGAGTACATTGAGGTTCGAGGGTTGAGGGTTTTGGGATAGGGTTGACGGTCGAGGGATTAGGGTTAAAGTAGAGTGTCAAGGGTATAAGGATTAGGGATAGGGTTGGAGGGTTTAGGGATAAGAGATTAGGGTTTAAGGTATAGTATCGAGCCTGTTGAGGGTTAAGGAATAGGGATAGCATTTAGGGTTTAGGGATGAGGGATTAAAGTTGAGGGATGACAGATTAGGGTTGAGGGTTGAGGGATTAGGGTTTAGGGATAAGGTTTAAGGTTGAGGGTTGAGGGATTAGGGTTTAGGGATAAGGTTTAAGGTTGAGGGTTGAGGGATTAGGGTTTAAGGTATAGTGTTGAGGGTTTAGGGATAGGGTTTAGGGTTGAGGGATTAGAGTGAAGGGTTGAGGGATTAGGATTTGACGTTGAGGGTTGAGGGTTGAGGCTTTAGGGTTTAGGGTTTAGGGATAGGGTTGAGGGTCAAGGGATTAGAGTTAAGGGTTGAGGGATTAGGGTTTGACGTTGAGGGTTAAGGATTGAGGTTCGAGGGTCAAGGGTTTAGGGATATGGTTGAGGGTCGAGGGATTGGGGTTAAAGTAGAGTGTCGAGGGTATAAGGATTAGGGATAGGGTTGGAGGGTTTAGGGATAAGGGATTAGGGTTTAAGGTATAGTATCAAGCTCGTTGAGGGTTTAGGAATAGGGATAGTGTTTAGTGTTTAGGGATAGGGTTTAGAGTTAAGGGATTAGAGTTAAGGGTTGAGGGATTAGGATTTGACGTTGAGGGTTGAGGGTTGAGGCTTTAGGGTTTAGGATTTAGGGATAGGGTTGAGGGTCGAGGGATCAGATTTAAGGGTTGAGGGATTAGGGTTTGACGTTGAGGGTTGAGTACATTGAGGTTCGAGGGTTGAGGGTCAAGGGATTAGGGTTAAAGTAGAGTGTCGAGGGTATAAGGATTAGAGATAGGGTTGGAGGGTTTAGGGATAAGGGATTAGTGTTTAAGGTATAGTATCGAGTCCGTTGAGGGTTTAGGAATAGGGATAGTGTTTAGGGTTTAGGGATGAGGAATTAGAGTTGAAGGTTGAGGGATTAGGTTTTAGGGATAAGGTTTAGGGTTGAGGTAGACAAGGAGCAATTGATATACATAGAGAGGGGAGAGGTAGAGAGGTGAGGGGGAGAGATAAGTGAGATATAGAACATGAGCTGATGGAACTAGAGGTGAGATATTGTAAAGGTGAGATACGCACAAATATTTATGGGTCAATCTATAGCAGGATAAAACATGAGTGCGTTATAACGCGCTCGTGTTTTGTCCTGCTATAGAAACGGTAAAAAAGTGTTGACCCCCAGCCCACATGCTCTGTTTTCATGCTGATTATGCACGTGCTCTGACAAAAAAGAAGTGCTTTCATGCTATTGGGAAGTACACATGCACATTTTACACATTCTACCACCTTTGTATGATCTTTCCACCACCTTTTCTGCTTTGCCAACTTGAGAAGGAGGAAATAACATAGTTTTCACACCAAGTTTGGTATATATCTATTCAAGTTTCAATTTTTGTAGTGTTGCAATGTTAATTGTGATTCAATTTTAGGAATTTAACATTATAGATTGGTTAATAGTATTGTTGTTAGTAATTATATTTGAGTGTTATTCAATTTAACATTGAAAAGGAAGCAAGTGGTGAAAAACTCAAATTGTTGAGGAGTTTGATGCAAAAAGAAAAAAACACTACATAATTGTGTACTCTCTCCATTCGAATCTTCATTTTTTAGGTATGTCAAGTCTTTACATGCATGTTCTTTACATTTTCTTTAATTCTATTTGAATTACTTTATCATGCTTTATCATACATGTTTAAAACTCTTCACATTCCCAATCAAGAAAGCAACCTACAACCTCACATGATGCCATGTATATTTTCTACACTTGGGCTCTTTAATAATTATGTGTAATAAACAGACCTTAACATACCATGATGTCAAACTATACAAGAATAAATCCTTACAACATAATAAAAATACAATCCCACTATTATCTTGTCATATTAACAAGTTAAAATACAAATGAATAGGTGCCAAGATCATACAAGTATGCACATGACACGATGATTTCTATGCACATATCTTGGGCTAGGACATTCCTTATGTACTTATTCATGATGATTTGTACATGCACATGACACAACAATTGTTGTCTATTCCTTCACAAGCCACCCAAATCCAAGTATCCCTAGTACCAACAAAACACCTCAATTCTAAATCCTAGTAGCCCTAGTAACAACAAACATGTCAAATTGGGTCTGCCTCAACCTTTTCAAGCACGAAGTCCCATGTACTCTTTTCATGGCTGCAATAATTTGCTTTGTATGCTTTGTACCTATTTTGGTTGAGTGACATTTACTCTTTTACATGATGATTGTATGTACATTTACTATGAAGGGTTGAATGACATATATTTTAGTTATTTGTATGGATTCCTTTCTTAGGAACTAATATTGGTCTCTTTATCATGCTATAGACAAATTCTCTGTCATGCTGAGGAAATGATCAAGAATTAAACCAACACAAGAAGAGATAGAAGCTAAGAATGCAAATAAAGCAGTGGCTATGAGGGAACTTCGTGAGAAGAGGAAATTGGACACGATAAATGAAGACATGCCAATTGAAGAGGAACCACAACCATCACAAAGAGATATGGTATTGGTGGCACAAAGAGAATGAATGCAAAAACTTCATGCTATGAGAGATTTGAATACCATAGTTGGAGACACATCCTCTACCGCAAGTCAACATGTAGGGACACCATCTACCACATCTCAAGCTGAGAGTACATCATCACTCACATGTGATGAAGGAGGTACGCCAGCGTTCCCACCTCAACCTCAAGGTATGTCATCTATTCCATCTTCGATCGAAGGTATGCCATATAGCCCATCGCATTTAAAGATTGATGAAATTCCTAATGTTGAGATGAATTTATCTAACTTAACACCACCTATAATTTTGCATAGAAAGCCAAAGTATTTGATTGATATTGATGAGAATATTTTGCAGCCAATGGAAGGTAAGATTCCAAAATGCACTTGTAGAAGATATGCTCATAAGATTTAGAGATTGTTCTTTGAAAAGTTAAATGAGACTGCAAGATGTCAACTATTCCTTGAAATGATGAGAAGTATAAAGTATAGGTCCATCATGAAGATTCTTAGGTTGAGAACATCAGAGGCTTCAAGTGAAAAATCTATTATCAAGAATCTAATGAGTGCGTATGAGAGTGTGGGTAACACCTCACGTACAAAAGATAGTAATGCAACACGGTGTGTGATTACATCAACTATAGTAAGTAGTCAAACGAGGAAAGCTCGTCTCATTAGAAAGACGAGTCAAGAATTGAGAATTAATAAGAAAAATTTATCAAGAGCCGTTGGAAGACTCTAAAGAATTGAGGACACTAATGCCAATGAATTATGGGCATTCTCGGGCTGACTACCACAAAAAGATAAACCAATTGTTGAAGCATTGAGATCACTAATTGAAGACTTTCGGAAGAATTACACAAGGGTATCTCCAAATCAAAGGGAGGTGATAAGAAGGAGAATCAGTAGTTAGAACCATGAGCCACATCCAAAGCATTTTTTGGATGAGACTCAAACATAGTTTTATGGTAAATTTCTAGAGAATTATCCTCAAATTAAAATTTGTCAAAGATATTTTGAAATGCTAAAACCTTTCTATGTCAAGATAAATCACACATGCACTACTTGTTGTTGTAGATTACATATTGAATTTTCTAACCATTTTAATGTTTATAGGTCTATATGTTTAGATATGCATACTAACAATGTTTTGCAGGGTTGTACCATACGTGCCCCACCAACATCTTCAAGAGACTTCATATCAAGAATTTTATGTGAAAGAGAGGAAGATCAAATATTCTACAAGAAATTATGCTTGGATGGCACATGTCATCGTTGCGGTGGCTTGCAACATTTGCCAATATGTGAACATATGGAAAGAACACATGCGGTTGGAAATGAACTAGTAGAGTTTGGCAAGTATAAAATAGTGGCATACAATATAAAAGATGGTAAAGAAGCAAAGATGTGTGAATTGGTTATTGAAAAGATTCCAGTGTATCAGTTTATGCCTATATTTCGTGACAGCATAGTGTATGAGTATGCAAGACATGCCCATAGAGATCGATGGTTGGACTTCCAATTCAAGTTATGAAAGGACACATTTCTGATTGATAGCATTGTTTCAGTTGTTGACTTTGCAGAGAACTACAGTCTACAGCCACAGCGTGAAGTGCAATCACAATATTACAACTCCACACAGGTTTCTATATTTGTGCATATCGCATTCATCCATGCGAATGATAGTATAGATGATGATAGAAAGATCATAAGGGAGTATAATTTCTATATTAGTGATGATCACATGCATTCTACGGAGTTCGTGCAAGGTTGCTTTCAAGTGTTCCACAATGATTTGGCTAGAAGGGGCATATCATTCAGTTAGCATATCATATGGTTGGATAACTATGCGTCACAATTCAAGAACTCGTGGAATTTCTATTGGCTAAGTAGAAGGCATAATTTTATAGGTATTCAGCATATGTGGAACTTTTGTGAGGTCGGGCATGGCAAGGGGGAGCATGATGGTGCAGGAGCATGTATCAAAAGAGCCATAGCACGAGAAGAGTTACAGTATAAAGACAATGCAAAGTTGACAGATGCAAAATTGATTGTCGAGTGGTGTAATGCTTCCATGGGTGCAGGTAATGAAGGTAAGTCTTTAGTTCGTAGATTTTTTTGGTTAATAGATGATACTAACATTGCACCATATGAGGACTATTGTACACTGACAGGATCAAATGAGATGCACTCTTTCAGAAGCTCAATTACAGGTTCATGGAGTATCCATACACGAAAGATGTCATACTTTTGTTCTTCCTATACAATTCAAGCCTGGGATGAGTGTGAGTCAAAGGAGTGGGACGAATGGTAGTTAAGTTATCTTAGCCCACTTGACACGTATCGACCCCGACGTCACTCGAACTAACACAGATGGAATCATCAGTTGACTTTGACCACATATTAGATCTAGTTCAACCAGGTAATATATCTATTTGCATAGTTTTTGAAATTCCTAATGTCATCTTACTTCGTAGTGTTTTTGTAATGTTGACTAATTTCATCTAATTTGCTACACATATCAATGTAGGGCACGTATATGCAGTTATTGCAGATGAAGATAATGAAGAGGGAACAGATTATTACTTATGTCATTGTGTTGAGACCAAAAAGAAATTGGAGGCCCCAGTTACAGATGGAGAAAACATCAAATACCCTATAGGCTCAGTGGTTATTACTGGAACATGGCTTAGAAGGTACCCACATAAGAGTGTTAATATTTGGCTGTTTCAGGACATTGGCATGCATTGGAAGATTCTTCATTACTCAAACCTTGTCATGGCATCCAATGTTCATTTGATACAATATCGGGGTAGAACTTTGAACAAAATCTTGTGGAACGTGCGTGAGTCTGACCATGAAGCAATACTTGACACAATAAAGAGTAGAGCAGACCCGGATGGTTCATTGGATTAATTTGTAAGTATTCACATTGATTTTGTAAAGTCACGTTACATTGAGTTGTAAGTATGCACATTAATTTGTAAGGTTTGTCTTTTTAATTTCCTGTTGCACTTTTACTCATATAAACATTTTTACATCATCATGTTATGCTTCATGGGGTTAGACCTAAGTGATGGATGAAGTTGATCTTGAGAATAATGTATAAAATCTAGGTAATGTATAAAATATAGGTGTCTCCAGGTGTCTTGGTTTCTAACTAAATAATAGGTATCTCTAATTGTGATGTAGAGGCAATGGGATAGTTGGAGGATGGCAAACTAGACAAGGTTTCCTTATGCTCTAAAGCCCAAATTTTATGATCATTATAAAAAAGTGGGAATAGTAGTTAGAGACTCTAAATTCTTCATGGAAAAGGTGATTCCAGATGCTATGGGACCCATTCCAATCATTTTCAAAGGCAGACCAAACTCAGGATTAACACTTGCTTCACAAACCCAAGAAATAACTTGTAACCCTAAAAAAGGAGAATAGTCTTAATAACGTTTGATAGAGATCTTCAAACATAGAACTTGGACAATTAGTAGATACCCATTTGGACTCCCTATCACATATCCAAAACTGGGTATACATTGTTTTGGATGATATACCCTAACCTATAACTCCTCTCAATAACCTAGAGCCCCAATTAGACCTAAAATACAAAGAGACCCCCCTTAAATTCACACACAGAACTCAACCAATGACTTGAACACTTAGTATTCATGCCAAAACTATGAATTTTGTGGGTTTTGTCCTCCTACAATCTGTTGTTCCCAAAAATGCCTCTATGGTTCCTTCTCTATGTCTCCAAACATCACCTAACACATGGTTTTGTTAGGTTTCCTCAAAGAAAACTTCTTCTCCTCAGATTTCTTGCCAAAAACTCATTATGGCATACTAGAACATACTACTACAACCCATTCCACTGATCAAATCAGTGGAATGGCCAAAAAATGCATGATTCTTACCAAAACCCTAGATAAGGGTTTCTTAAACTATTTTCAAGAAAATGAGTCTTACTCTACTCTAGAATTGTTTCAAGATGCCAAACTAGATGCAAATGAATATCAACTCACTCTAGTTTCATGCCACCACCATAGTCCTTCAGTTGCACTAATGGTGTAGGGGTACCTAGGTTGTCATGCCTCCAAGAGGGGTCAAAAAATAAAATTTTGTTTTGATTGAGTCAATTGTATGTAATAATGTCTTCTAAGACCATTTAATTTCTTTTTAAGTCACTTTGAATTATTTGGGGTCAGTTTGAGTCTTTGAATCCTGTTGCAAAAAAGTGTCAATGTTGTCAAGTTGCACAAAGCAACTTTTGCATTTTTGGTGTCCTGCTCCTGATGCGACCAAACTGATAGTTCCAACATGTCTGGATGGGTACGTTTAGGCTAGGCATGGTTCTATTTTTCACCCAAACATGTCGAAACAGTCCAAGATACACTGTACCTACGATATCCCTGAAGAGTCCAAAGTGTAAAAAGGCAGCAATCTTTGATGAGATGTTACTCGAAAACCGTGTCACTTAGAAACATTCCGTCTAAGGAAACACAATCACATAGAGTGCCTCTATAATAACCTCTCTTGATTTTTTATATCTCTGAGGCATTTACCCGTGGTGAAAGGTTTTATGCTGCCCCAAAAATCGTCAGAAGGAGGCAGTGTAAAATTGTAAAGGGGTGTAACTTTCGCCATGCTCTTGATGTGACCAAAATGACTATTCCAATGCGTCTGGATGGGTACATTTACGCTATGCATGGTCCTATTTTTCACCCAAACATGTCGAAACAGTCTGAGCTACATTGTACCGACGATATCCCTAAAGAATCTAAAGTGCAAAAAGGTAGCAATCTTTGACGAGATGTTACTCAAAAACTGTGTCACTTAGAAACATTTTGTTTGAGGCAACATGATCACATAGAGTGCCTCTACAATAACCTCTCTTGATTTTTTATCTCTCTAAGGCATTTGCCCGTGGTGAAAGGTTTTCTGCTGTCCCAAAAATCATTAGGAGGCAGTGTAAACTTGTAAAGGGGTGTAACTTTCGTCATGCTCATGATGCGACCAAACTGACTATTCCAACGTGTCCAGATGGGTACATTTACGCTAGGCATGGTCCTTTTTTTACCCAAACATGTCGAAACAGCCCGAGCTACGTTGTACCGACGATATCCCTGAAGAGTCCAAAGTGCAAAAAGGCAGCAATCTTTGACGAGATGTTACTCAAAAATTGTGTCACTTAGAAACATTTCATTTGAGGAAACACAATCATGTAGAGTACCTCTAAAATAACCTCTCTCAATTTTTTATATCTCTGAGGTATTTGCTCGTGGTGAAAGGTTTTCTGCTGCCCCAAAAATTGTCAGAAGGAGGCAGTGTAAAGTTGCAAAGGGGTGTAATTTTCATCCTGCTCCTGATGCAACCAAACTGAATATTCCAACGCATCCAGATGGGTATATTTATGCTAGGCATGGTCCTTTTTTCACCCAAACATGTCAAAACAGTCCGAGCTACATTGTATCGATGATATCCCTGAAGAGTCCAAAGTGCAAAAAGGCAGCAATCTTTTATGAGATGTTACTCGAAAACTATGTCACTTAGAAATACTTTTTCTAAGGTAATGCGATCACATAGAGTGCCTCTACAATAACATCTCTTAGTTTTTTATATCTCTGAGGCGTTTGCCCGTGGTGAAAGGTTTTCTGCTGCCCCAAAAATTGTCAGAAGGAGGCAGTGTAAAGTTACAAAGGGGTGTGACTTTTGTTCTTCTCCTCATGTGGCCAAACTGACAGTTCCAACGCGTCTGGATGGGTACGTTTAGGCTAGGCATGGTCATGTTTTGCACCCAAACATGCCGAAACAGTCTGAGCCACATTGTACCGGCATATTAAATTATTGACAAATATTAAATCATATAAACACATAGAAATCATTTTAAAGCATAAACTAACTCCTCCAAGTCAAGGCGCAGATTAAGGTATGTGAAAAAACTAAATATTGAATGGGCGCCTAAGCTGGATGAAGACTTTTTACCCACCTAATCCTTCAATCATTATAATTGTTCTCAAAAGACATCATCAAAACATGAAAAAACTCCAAGACTTGTAGTTTTAAGTTGATTTCCTCCAATGCGCCAATGTGAGGTTGTTTTGATGGAAAAGGGTGCCTTGATTCATGATGTTGAATCTCCTTCCTCCTAGGTGCCAAAATGGATAGTTTAGACAAGAAAAGGCGCCTTAGTATACTTAGCTCATTTCTTGGCAATTTGATGGCTTCAATCACTTGTTCAAACCTATAGGAGACCATTTTACACTTAGGCACTAGATCTTAAGATTTAGAACATCTTCCTTCAAGGTGCCAAAATGAGGTTATTTTGACACAAAAGTGTGCCTTCATACAAGATGCTTATTCTCCTTCCACTTAGGTGCTCATTCACGATGATCCAAGTGACAATAGGTGCCTAGACTTCCTTTGGTAAGATTTAGTCATTTTGAAGGTTCTAACACTAGGCGCTACAGTTGGAAGTGATTTGAAATTCATTTTTCTTTAGGCACCCAAAATGGATGGTGGAGACAAGAAAAGGCGCCTAGGCTTCTTTTGATGATTTTCAAAGTCTTCCTAAGTTATATTATATTATATTAACCCTTAGGTGCAAATGGATGATCTAGGATGACTCTAGGCGCATATCCAAGGTGATATCTTTCTAGGCGCAATCTTCACTAAGTTTAGATTTCACTTTACATCAAGGCGCCAAAATGGATAGTTTAGAGAGAGGCAAAAATGTTTTGCCTAGAGGTATGATGCTCAATTTGATGTGTTTGATCAACTTTGATAATCAAGATGAATTGCCTCCCTCAAGGCGCCCTCCTTTATACTTTGAAACATCCTTTCAATATCAAGGCACAATTTTGAGGTTGTTTGGATGATGAAAGGCACCTTGAGTTCTAGGCGGAGTTTTGAGGTTATGCAAGTAGAGAAATGCACCTAAGGTCTTAAAGAAAATTTGTGCCTAAAACTGAAAATCCTCGAGGTATGACTTATGGAAGCCTATAGCCCCAATGTTATGTTGCATACTAAAATTAGGTAAGACTCAATGTAATCTCATAACCTCACCTTATATGCAAGAGGAATTACATTTAATAACCACAATGGTCATCAGGTGCTCATAAGCATATGATTTTGACTATCTTATTCAAAACAACAAACATACTCTTTGCATCCCAATATGGTATAATAACAAGAAATTAAAAAAAATTCAATTGACCAACTCATAAAGAATATGGATCAGCATACTCATTTGAATATTTTCAATTGAGCAACTCATAGAGAATATAAATATTTTATGTTCAACATGATGATTCATTTTTTTTTAAATACAACTTTTATCTTTTAGTTCCAAAATGAGGTTTAGGTGATACTTGAATAACAATAGCTAGCTTATTGGATCAACAAACATCCTATGTAATACAATTGGACTTTAAATATTTGAAGTAGCCATCTACAAATATCCATTCAAATGTGGATTTATAATGCAAGTATGGATGCCATCAATAAAAAAGATTTGTATTAACCAGATATCCATATAGGCATACATCAATATCTATCGATATAAGTATAACATATATACAAAATAGCCATATAGGCTTACAAGAATGCCATATAGACATACAATGTCAACTATATGCAATACAAAATATATGTCCACAAATGCCATATAGGCATACAACAAAGGAACACAATAAAAATTCATTCCCCTCTAGCTGGTGAAGAGAATAGATCACGGGAAACCTTTGATCTTCTAGGGGATGGAGACGCATATGTGGGTGATCTACTATGAACCTGAGGGCTGCTCCTATTTAGTTCTTCCTGCATCTTTAGCTGTTACAATAAAAAGTATAGACATTAATATATAGAAATCACATGTTATAAAAAATGAAACATTTAACAAAATAATCACTTACCACTACCATATAATTTGTCTCCTCACTTGCCTCAGTAGAAGGAATAGGCCGTGGTGATGTCATGTCCTATAGAAACCATCCAGATAGAAATTAAACTTCAAATCAATAATCTTTTAATTTTTCAAAAATAAACAACTATAACAATGAATGTAAATTGAAATTTACTAATCTGCCTCATACCCCTGTCAATGCCATAGAGCTATGAATCGCAAAGGTCACACCATGCTCCATTGCCCTATGAACATCGAGAGGTGTCTCTGCAGCCTGCATCATCTAGAAATAAAACAACATTATTCAATTACAAAAACTATAATAGTGATGCAAATCATGGCTCCTAACATACACACACGTTCATCTAAACATGGAAGTACACACAATAAAGCACACAAGTCACATACAAAAATCTAGTAAGTACAATTCATTCATTAAACTATTTATTTTATTACCTCTGTGAAGCTTTAAAGTCCACCACCGCTGGCAGGTGTTGCCATGAAATCTCCAATATTAACCTATTCAACATCCAAAATTAGATATTAGAATACCATTCATATAACGATGCTATTCACATATAATATTTATAATTGTTTACTACTTACATACCCCGACAGTAGATGATCTAGTGTAATATGCAGGTGGAGAACCTCTGAAAACTGCATCAACTCTATGACCCTGAAATTTCATTAAAATCATCAAACTAAATTAGTTAATCTTGCATTTCAAAAATGAAATTTAATAAATTAAATTCAATAAACTTTCTAATATTTACCTGAGTATCAAGGTCGAAAGTCTCACTTAGGAGGGTATTTGTCGTCACCATTTGCTTAGCTGCAGATGTAGCATGTGCACCTATGTCCTAACTATCCATGGGGTCATAACCACAGGCTGACCTGCAAGTCTAACAAGAATGGGGTGGGACCCTACTCCTTGCACTATCTCCCAACCCACTCTGTGCTGCAGGACTGGCATGCTCTATGATGCTCTGGGTCAAGGCACTAATGGACTGAAGTGTATCGACCTCAACACTCTCCTTCACAATGGAAGGGATAGAAACATGCTCATGGGTTGGTCTGTTGATTACTCATCTCACTGCCCGTTGTGGGTCAACACGTGCCCCTGGTCTATCTTGTGTTGACCCCCCACCTCTACCCTGGAAGTCCCACATATCAAAATAGTTTGGCACTTTATTGAGGACAAACTCGTAGTAGAGTTTCCTCAAAAAGTATTGTAGGACATTATTATTGCATGAAGGATGGTCAAAAACCATCCACCACCTTTGCCCAAAATTGTCCCTTATGGCTTGGTTGTTGCACCAATGGATAGGGAACCTATTGCATGTAATGGGTGGAGGTTGATTTGTTTGTGGGTTTGTGAAAATCGAACACAAGTCTAATTTTGTAATTTATAATTTTTTCACATCTTGGTATGATAGCTTGTCTGCATAATAGTCTCTAAACTCTCTCCTCTTATCCATCCAACTAGATATTTGCTTGCTAATTGAATCTACATTTGATAACATAGATTCAAGAGATTCAGCAAGCGTGGACCTATGCAAGGTTGAAGTGGAAGGATCTTTCAACCTTGCAATTATATCTTCAATTTCTTTTTTATTGTTTTCAATTTGCCCCATTATATTTTCTTGTGTTCCAGGGGCATGTCGAGGAATGGATGGAGGAGGTTGTTGTTCTGCAGGTATTTCCTCCTTAGGATTTTATGGATTTTGAGGAGGAGGAGGTGCATTAACATTTCCTGACAATTAACAAAATTTACATCAAAAATCAACTCAAACCTACCTATTTAGAAACAAATTCAAAAAAAAAAAAAAAACTCACTTCTTTGGCATGCTCGAAGTCATGGCGGCATTTTGGTGACGAATCGGTAAGATTTTGGTGTTGAATTGACTTTTCCAAAATGTGAGCGTGCTTCCTAGGGTTCGCAGGCCGCGGGTATAGAGGAGAATAAAGAAATGAAATGAGATGATAAGCTTTTTTTAATTTATAATAAGTCATAACGCACTCGCGTTATGGTTTGGTTTTGATGAGCCTTAGGCTCATCATTACCAAACCATAACGTGAGCGCGTTATGCATTATTTTAAAAAAAAATAATTTGGCCACTTTTTGGCCCCCCAACTCTTTGCACTTACCCTTCTGTCTCTTCACACACTCTCTGCTGAAGATCTGATCAATCAGGCACACTCTATACTTGATCTCTATCTCAAATAAGTCTTCAAGATGAATCAAGACAACATCAACAACATCTACTCTTTCTCCCACAGTCGCACACAAGAATGTATTATTCTGCTTTTATTTGCTTGCGAACCTTATTCATCTTCTTGCAATCATATCATCTACACTCAATTTGATCTACTATTTATACATGATATCACATTGATTACATAGCTTGTCGACCAGGTTAAACATGAAAAATATATTTACAAGTCGGCTATACAATACACAATATGAAACATGTAGAAGATAGGTCTAACTAGGACAACACGTTACACCAGTAGAAGACTCAAGCCTTGTGGACCCCAACACCTGCTTAACTAGGTCCAAAACATCCTTCACAACTTCAAACATCAAGGGATTACCTTCGCACACTCCGCTCATTTGAAAATAGGATAGCTTTAAGGTAAGCTCATGAAAACTTGAAGAGTAATGATCATAACAACTAGAAAACCTTGTGCGGTACTGGAAATAGGAAAGATATTTGTGAAACTCTTCTAGATGAATCCAAATAACTCATACAACATCCCTAAACATGTCTTTGCCACCGTACATCAAAGAATTATGATACACACCTTCAATCATTAACTCTGAGAGCACACTATTATCTAGAACACACTGCAACATGCTGTCAATTGAAAAACTAAGCTGTATACCACCAAGAAGCTTGAAATAGGAAAGAAACATGAAATGTACATTCAATAAAATGTTCACAAAACTGCAAGGTCAATCATTTACTGCCAGAGGAATGAGGAGCATTCCAATGAGTCTTCAATGCTACTCCATTCTACCAGAGCACATATCGGTACTTTATCATTCATAACTTTCACTACAGAGGGAATGATGATCTGGAACTTTGGAAACAACACATTTACCACTTTCTAAACATAGATCCAAAACCGCATAGCCATATCTGCAAACACGAAGGAATGCAGAGCATTCCATTCACCTTTCAATCATCACATTACATTATCATAGCCTGAACCAAAACTCAATCACTGATATCTTTCACTGCAGATGATCAAACACTCTCAAACTTAGGATTTAGTATATTTTCATCATACTCAACTTAACTCTTGAACTGCAAGACCATATCTTCAAATTTAGAGAAATGCAAAGCATTCCATTACCATGCTTTCATAGAGCAAACACTGTCTTCAAACTGTCATCAACAAAACAACCTTCTGGTGATCAAAACATCATGAAACTTGGAACATACATAAGATAACATTGTACGAAGCTATGTTCCAAACCGTAGAAGCTTAACAACAAGATCATGAAAGTACGTAGTAATCTTCTGGACAGTCTTCAAAGAGTAAACAGTCTGAAACAAGGACTATCACCTTCTTCCGAAGGCCAAGTCTTCTTTGCATCACCATATACAATTCAGGATCAGTAGGAATGATCATACAACATGCTTCAAAATAGGAACACATCCTCAGCATCAGCAACACAACTTGATTCTTCTAATTCATATTGATCAGGCTTCAAACACAACTCTGCTTTGATTTTCTGCTTTGATTAGGAATGTAACTTTTAGGATCTCCAATGACAAGCTTTCTCTTTCTTAGGAGAATGACATCCAACCATGACTAGTCTCTTACTCTTATGATAGTGTTGACATCAGTGTATGCTATGTTGGCATCAATGTATGCTGCTATGTTGACATCAATGACCACACATATGGTCAACAGTATCTATGACAAATTTATGATTTGAATAATGATGATAAGAAGAAACTGTTGGCAAGAGACACTACTAGGCATGATAGATGTTGTCATTGATGGAAAATAAGATCATTCTAATCATCCGCATAACACAATTTGTTCACACCGGAAGTCAGATTCATAATGTGTCTAAGTCTAGGCAGTCAGGAACAGAACAGGTGATAGGGTCCGGTGTTTTGGTCCGGATCTCTCCGGTGGAAAGTCATGATTAGCTATAGGTCTAAGGGAGTTATAAGCATTGTCAAGATAATCTAAATCTAGGTTTTTGTCCTCCGGTGATGAAAGATTCAAAAGATATTAGCCTCTAAGTACCGGGTTCCAGTTTGTCAGAGTAGACAAAAGAATAGGCTGACCTTGTAGAAGATCTTGATTCCGGATGTATGGAAGTTGTTTTTTGGACAAATGGTGATGATTAGTGATAGTGGCCAATATAAGTGATGATTTCCAAGAGCAATTTTTGGTCTGCACCTCAAGTTTTGCATAGATCTAGCCAACAGAGCAGAGCATTCATAAAAGTTCTAAGTGTTGATGAAGCTGACTGATAGAATGATTGTAGATCATGTTGCGGATATATATAGCAGATGAAAGTGGATGATTTAGTGTGTGTGAGAATGTGAAGAAGGTGTATGTGAGAAGATCAAAAATCCTAAGTGTGAATGAAGGTAGAACAGTAAGAAGAGCAGAAGCAAAGATGAAATGTGTAAGATCAGTTTTTGTACTTAATTGGAACTGAAACTCTTGCATAGGTAGATGCTATTAATTAGTTCAGATCTCTGTTATTTTATTGTAATATTTTCATAAGGCAGTGAGCCTCCATTTGAGCAGTGAGTTCTGGGTAGTGAGCTCGAATGCATGTGCATTCCCATTTGTAAAATACTTTTAACAGGGTATTAATTTTTGTGGGTTAACCCCCACTGTGGTTTTTCCCTTAATCGGGTTTCCACGTCAAAATCTTGGTGTCAAATGTGTCATTCATGTTTTTCTCTTATGCTATTGTCTAATGCTGAAATGTTTATATCATTGATTTAATTTTAAGTTGTGAAAGAAGAATAACAGCAGAAAAAGGTCAAATTGAGTGACAACTAATTTACCCCCCCTCTCTCAGTTGTCTGGACCTAATCCAACAATTGGTATAAGAGCTAAGTTCCTTTCAAAAAGTTTAACAGCTTAAGGAAGATCTGGGAAGATAGCAGAATGGATGAATATAACCTTCAAGGGCAACTTAATCTCACCTTAGATGATCTTGAGCAGTCCAAGGCAGAAGTTCAAGAGCTGCAAGATAACCTCAAAAAGGCTGAAGACTTCATTGAAATTTTAAAAGAAAATTTGAGAAAATCCAATGCAAAAGGAAAGAAGCAACCTCTTCAACTAGAAAAACATTATGAAGACAAGGCCCTAAATGAGAAGACAAAGGAATGTGAAAAGTTAACTAAAGAAGTTACTATTCTAAAACATGAGATAGAAATTGGGGTGATGAGACTAACCAAGGAAATTGAAGATAGGAAGAAATCTGAAGAAGAGATAAATCAAAATCTGAAAAAGAGTTCTGAAGAATGCTACAGATTGGATGCGATAGATTGCCTTCTAGAATCTAATCTACAAGAAAGTAGAGACAATGAAAGAGAAATTGAGAGACAGATTATCACTCTTAGACATGACCTAGAAATTGCAAATGAGTATAAGGAGAAGTTCAAGATAAGCTCAGCTAAACTTGAAGCACTCATTGAAGGGCAAAAAAAGGATGTTGATAAGCATAATCTTAGGTATGAGAAAGGTGAAAGCTCCAAATCTAGGTAGAGAAATTCCCAACCTAGGAATAAGAGAAATAGAACCAAAAAACCTCTGGTAAGACATCCTAATGCTCAAAGATATCTATCATTCAATGGAAATTGTTTCAACTACAATAAATTTGGTCATAGAGCTACTCAGTACAAAAGAAAAGCAAATCAAAATGATCCATCTTTCTCTGGTCAATGCTTCAAGTGTAAAAGGTATGGTCATAGATCAAATGAATGTAGAAATATGACAATGAATTATGCTAACAATAGAAGAGCTAGCAATTCCTTCTATGGTTACTACTTTGTTTGCAATGGGTTTGGACATATGGCTAATCAGTGCAGATCAAGAGAAAACTAGGTTTATAAGAAAAGAAATGTTGTATGCTTTAACTGCAATAAATCTGGTCATATTGCAAGATTCTTCAGAAGTAGGAACAATGGAAGAAAAGGTACGGTAAATAGAAAATTGGATGAGCAGAAACAAGAGAGAGGAAAAAGGAAAATTGATGTGGATGAGATACGGAGTGAAATGAACAAGATTTGGATAAAGAAAGATACAGTAAACAATGATAATGAGTCTGCACCAGAATCTGGAGTTGACAATTCCTCCGGGAATTAAGTCAAAAACTCTAGCTCAGGGGGAGCTGCATAGAACATCAAATTCCATCGATTAGTAAGTGGGTGCTTGATTCTGGCACAATAATATAAAATACTCTAAATTGGTATGGAACCTTTGGAAGGATTTCTGGAAGAAAATATGTTGATATGAAATCTTACGGATTGATACATGAAGAACTGTCAAAAATAATGTAACTGGATATAATTAGGGCAACACATTTATTACAAAGGCAAATTAGGTAATGCGGAGCTTTAAAAGGTCCTTGATCACTCATTTGAATCACCTTGCATTCGAAGTAAACAAGAAGAAGAGCATTTGAGCTGCAAATCTAGAGACTGAGGAGGAGAATGAATTCAACCGGCAATTGATCAACCTTAACCCCGCGAAAGAAAAAGGTACCTCTCTGTAAAGCTTTGAATCTAAAATCTATTGAGATGGCTACTCCTCATGTTATTGACATTACTGAAAGTGTAGCACATTTCAAAGTTGAGCATATTGTCTTTTCATTGATGTCAAAATGATGGTGGTTTTCATTGATGCCAAAATGGTAGTGACATCAGTGACATGGTCTTCATCAGTGACATGGTCTTCATGGTAATGACATCAGTGATATGGTCTTCATCAGTGACATGGTCTTCATGGTAATGACATTAGTTTTGATCTTGTGTGAAGTTGTTCTGACTTAGTCATTTCAGTGGATTACAATTGCTTAATCAATGGCATCTCTTATGTTGGTTTGTCATATTGATCAGTGGCATTCATTGCATATTATCAATATTGAATCAGGGCAAGGGCTTGTATCATTTGACAAAAGTTAATATGCATTATATTAATTTCATCTAAATTGGCTTCATGACAGTGGCAGATCTGATGAAGTATGGTTTACAATTTAGTGCTAAAGATATGTTGAGGTTTAGTGTATTTGAAGTGGTAATTATGTTTTGATTAACACTTAACAAGTCTTAAAAATTGTGCTCAACACTTATTTTTCCTAACCATACTGCCTGTCATCATATTTTGCACTTTATGTTATAATTTTAAAGTGACCGGTGACAGCAGGCTCTTTCCAAATGATGACCGGTTGAAGGCATCGTTAGTCATTGAGTGGTAAGTTTCTTTAAGCCCGATGCCCTAGCGGAAACGGTGGTCTCAAGTCATTCTAAAAGGCCTTAAATCCAATGATCAGAGTTTAAAACTAACATGGCAGGCACCGCAGATCGAAGGATCTAGTTTAAATTAGAAGGAATCTACAAACGGTTATTTGGACTTGCTAAAATTGACGGCCACTGTGTTTCTAAAAGGCATAAAAGCATGCTATTTTTATGTCTTTCATCGAAGATGAAGAGGGACTCAAGTTAGATTTTTTGGTAAGAGTAAGAGTGAAATTTGGAAGGTTTCCTACGACAAAGAATATGAAAAGAATGTGATCTTCATGATATTGTTTTTAGTTTTATTTTCTTTCAGAGAATGTGATATGAATAAAAACATGGTGTTGGCAGTTGAACCGATTTTGAAGATATTGTATGATGGAAGTTTATTTTGTATATAGAGAGATTTTGTATGGCAGGTGTGTGATCAAGCAGATAAGAGAGAAGATCTTGTGTGTGGTGAGAAGCTTTTAATGGAATTTTTGCTATGAAATGTATTTTTGTATTGCAGGTATGAAGAAACAATTTTTGGACTGGGAATTATGTTGAGTTATTGAAATAGTGATGATGCAATAAATGGATGGAGTTTTTTTTAATGATCAAGATGGATTAATATTTGTTCAGAGAAGGTGAAAGTGTTGAAAGACAATAAATTCTCAGAGAGGGTCAATTGTTCAGTTTTGCACAGTGAAAAAGTTCATGAAATGGTGAATTAGATTTTGAGATTATTTTGCAGAGGTATGAAGTATTTTGAAGATCAAAATTGATTGATTGTAGATGATGATGACAGTTGAAGGTTGATTGCAAAGAATATATTTTTGTTTGTTTTAAAAGGGAGAAATAAGGTTTTATTTTTATTGAAACAGGGAAATCCCCTGAGTTATATTTTCATTGAATTTTAGTTGTTGTAATGTCAGTGAGACATGCAGAGAAGTACAATATGCCAGTGAGGCATAATTGTAATGTCAGTGAGACAGTTGTAATCTAAAATTTGTGTTAAGCCAGTGAGGCAGTTGAGTGGTTTTTATACCCCAAGAGGGTTTTCCACTCGGGAAATTTCTTGTGTCAAGTTTTGTGTTGATACTCTGCATATTTTCTTTGTTCTATCTGAAGAATTCTATAATTGTGAAATTAAATTAATCAAAAGGAGTAAAAATTGTTAAAATTGTTAACAACACTGATTCACCCCCCCTCTCAGTGTTGTGTGTATTCCTACAGAAAGGACTAGACCCAAATTTAAGAAGCATCCTCACAAATCAATTCAAGTCGACCCGTTAGGTGCTTTTTCAAGTGTTCCATATGGTGTGTTACATGTAGAAGACATTAGGGTTTACATTCATGCAAATATATATGAGTTTGGAGATTCAAGGTATGTATACTTGTTTGAGAAACAACTCATGGATGAAAATCACGAACTTAAACCTGAGTATAAGGCACTACAGGATAAACACTTTATTTAGATTATGGGGTTTCCAACATTTGATGAGGATGAATGGGTCTGATACGTCTTAAGTCAGATACATGATGAATTCATTTGGTTGTTAAAACTGTTCAAGATTACCAAGGATGCTATCAGAAATGTAACTAGTTTAAACTCAACCGGAGGATTGCCCATGCTAAAAGCAGTGAAAAACTAGACAGTAACTGATGCTACCAGAGCTAAGTTTGACAGAAGAGTAATTACCATTAATGATATTATAGAACCAGATGTCAAATTTGGCTCCATGGTGATTGGGTACAAGATTTACCACTCGAGCAAAGAAAATTCTATTTCTGGAACAGCCATATATGTTGCATACAAGATGCTAAAAGAAAATGTTGATTATGACTTGTGTGAACTACTGCAGAATCAACTGATTGAAAATTTAAACAAGATCAAAAAGGATAAGAACACCTTCAAGTACGGTACATTGATTCTATGTCAATTCTTTTACTTTATGAATGAGGTACCTAGGGTAAAAGGTGTGCACTGCACTAAGGATGAGCCAGTTGCCATTCAAATCAGAAATCATCTTCACAACATTGGTGATTTCAATGCTTAGAAAACTGCAATATGGGGTTACTTCAAGAATTTTCAGAGTATGATGCACTCAAGGGAAAGAATCCCTAATTCAATTCTTGACAAATACAAAAATGAAATATGCTTCATGGTTGATACTGATCAATGTTTAATGGAAGCAGTGGAACCCAGAACTGTTTGGATCATGCCCATGGGGTATGAAGTAGATGAAAGGATCTTGGATATGTATGCTCAACATCTGCTAAGCAAGCCCAAAGACACAACGGTTGAAAGATTTGAAACTTATGAGGAGCTGAGTTTAAAGTTGCATACTGAGCTCAGAGAACCTGAAACCAATAGGAGAGTAAGAAAAGAAGTTGAGCAGGTAGTTGAAAATCTTGGAATAACTAAGGAAGCTGTGAAGAAATTCAGAGAAAGAACAGAGAAGGATGAGAAAGAAAAACAAGATAAAACACAAACAAGTGATCCGGTGGAATTCTCTTCCACTTCAAGAACTACTAGAAGTTCTGCTACTACCTCTGCTCCTTCCAAAACTACAAAACTAGAAGCAAAATCATCCAGAAAATGGGAGAAAATGAAGAAAACAAAAGCATCCCAAACCTATGAAAGCATAAGAGAAGAAGAAGTAGATACAAACTCTGACATTGAAATCAAGGAACTAAAGGTCATTGGAACAAAAGCTACAAAGTTAACCAAACAAAAGTCCTACGGAAGCAAAAGGACTAGCAAAAAGCAAAAGACAAAAGAGTATGAAGAATATGTTGAGAAGCCCACACTCTCCCTAGAAGATGTGAAAAATTAGTCACTATGGATGGTAATCTAAAACCCATGATTGAATTCTATGATGAATATAATGATATGGATAAAAGGGTGTTGGAGGAAGCAACAGTTAGATATGTCAACATCTACAACAAAGTACTAATTGAGATAACTTTTGAGTTACCACAAAGTCTGGCAAATATCTTGGAGTTGAGAAAATAAAATGCCAAGTGCAAGGATGTGGAGATTAGAGAACATGAGCTAATAAATCTGTGTCCTCAAATTTCTCCTGATCAAATAGATATGATATTCAAGGAAGTCAAAGATGACTTTAAAAGCAAAAGGAGAATGAACAAGCTCATGCTTGGAGAAATAAGTGAAATAGTTGAAGAAACTCAAGAGATTCTTTTGAAAGCATTAAAGAAGTACAATTTTCCCATAGTCACAAAAGAAGTGCCGGATGGTGAAGAAGAGAACATTATTGAGTAGCAATCTAAGATAGGTGAAGCCTCTATTCTAGAAGAAGAATAAGCAATTTAGGAGAATACAGAAATGTTGGATAAAGTATTTGGTGCAGGAGATACTCCCAATCCACCTGATTCGTCATAGAAAGAGGATAATATTACTACCTCATAGAGCCCTCTGGATCAGATAGCAAGTGATGAACAAATAAGAAAGAGTTCTTCTGCAAAGAACACAAAGAAAGATAAAGTAGAAGAAGATGGTGCAAATGTTGAAGCACCTAAAGTAGATGTTGAGAAATCAAATGAATAAAAGGATGGTTCTGAAATTACTGCAAGAGACACTGCAGATGTAGTAAAAAGTCTTCTTGAAAAAGAGATGAGTGAGCTTGATGAATCTAAACTACTCCAAGGTCTAGCAAATCTAGATGCTCTCTCTCGAATTCAACTGATGAAAATAGCATCATTCACCTAAGTAAAAGCTAGAGAAAAGATGTTAAAATTCCACATGGAGGACAATGAACTACTAGGGTTTGCATCCAGAATTCTGGAAAAGTTAATGCCTACCTACCAAAAGAATCCATCTGATTCCCCCTCTGGACATCTAAAGAATCTTGTGAGTTCTATAAATACTCATTTTGAGTCCTTTGAGAAGTCTGCGGAGGCAAAAGTTCAGAAAGAATTCCTAGATAAGAAATTATGTGAAATAAAGAACCTTATAGGAAATGATAGAAGAATACTTGGCATTAGCATAAAAAGTATTCAGAATGCTCTAAATGATGGAAGTGATATGTACAAATTATGTCTATCATGGCCCAAAGTTAATGAGGATACTGAGAAAAAGATAAAGGAGTAAGAACAGAAACTATCAAATCTCTCTCAAAATTTTGATCCTCTAACAGTTTCACCTATAAGTCAAGAATGTCAAGTAATCAACCTAACAGATGAGATAAAGAGACTTGTTAAAGAAAAGAGTAACATTATGAAGAGGATGTGTGAGCTCTGGTGATTGATTTTCCCTAAGTTAGAGACAATGTATAATGCCCTATCTGAAGCTCAGACTACAGCTCAAACCAATGATCCATTAGATCTATCAAAGGAAGAAGCATATTTATTTATGTTGAGTGGGCACATTTCAATTTTGGATGGAATGAAGAGCACTTGGGCATCCGAACTTGTGCAAATAAAAACCATCTTTGCAGACATTCTCAAGTTCATGTAAGTAGAACTTAATGATTACTTGTACGTATGCGGCTTTATACACAGAGGTTTTGGAGATTTTTGCTTGTGAACCCCACCCTTTGCCATTGATGTCAAAGGGGGAGTGAAGGGTAGTGAAAAATGAGGTATTCAGAAAAGGGGGAGTAACGGAATAAGCAATATGCACGAATGTACAGACAAAGGGGGAGTTGCACAAGACACTTAGTCATTTTTCACCAAGTGTTGCCATCAATGTCAAAGGGGGAGATTGTTAGCAAGAGACACTGCTAGGCATGATAGATATTGTCATTGATGGCAACTAAGACCATCCTAATCATCCGCATAACATAATATGTTCACACCGGAAGTCAGATTCAGAATGTGTCTAAGTCTGGGCAGTCAGGAACAGAACAGGTGATAGGGTCTGGTGTTTTGGTTCGGATCTCTCCGGTGGAAAGTCATGATTAGCTGTAGATCTAAGGGAGTTATAAGCATTGTCAAGACAGTCTAAATCTAGATTTTTGTCCTCCGATAATGAAAGATTCAAAAGATATTAGCCTCTAAGTACCGGGTTCTAGTTTGTCAGAGCAGATAGAAGAAGAACAGGCTGACCTTGCAGAAGATCTTGATTCCAGATGTATGGAAGTTGTTTGTTGGACAAATGGTGATGATTAGTGATAGTGGCCGACATGAGTGATGATTTTCAAGAGCAAGTTTTGGTCCGCACCTCAAGTTTTGTATAGATCTAGCCGACAAAGCAGAGCATTCATAAAAGTTCTAAGTGTTGATGAAGCCAACTGATAGAATGATTGTAGATCATGTTGTGGATATATATAGCTGATGAAAGTGGATGATTTAGTGTGTGTGAGAATGTGAAGAAGGTGTATGTGAGAAGAGAAAAAATCCTAAGTGCGAATGAAGGCAGAACAGTAAGAAGAGCAGAAGCAAAGATGAAATGTGTAAGATCAATTTTTGTACTTAGTTGGAACTGAAACTCTTGCATAGGCAGATGCTATTAATCAGTTCAGATCTCTATTATTTTATTGTAATATTTTCATAAGGCAGTGAGCTCTGGGTAGTGAGCCCGAATACATGTGCATTCCCATTTGTAAAATACTTTTAACAGGGTATTATTTTTTGTGGGTTAACCCCTACCATAGTTTTTCCCTTAACCAGGTTTCCACATCAAAATCTTGGTATCGAATGTGTCATTCATGTTTTTGCTCTTATGCTATTGTCTAATGCTGAAATGTTTATATCATTGATTTAATTTTAAGTTGTGAAAGAAGAATAACAGCAGAAAAAGGTTAAATTGAGTGACAACTAATTCACCTCCCCTCTCAGTTGTCCAGACCTAATCCAACAATTGGTATAAGAGCTAAGTTCCTTTGAAAAAGTTTAACAGCTTAAGGAAGATCTGGGAAGACAGCAGAATGGATGAATATAACCTAATCCAATAAAAATAAATTATGTAATATTATTGTTTGACCATATTTGTTTATTGTGCATGATATTTTATGAAGATTGACTCATTTTCCCCATTGTTTTTTTGGTTATCGTATTGACTCATTCTCCCTTATTGTTATTTTTGTTATCATAATTAGTGTTGCTTATAAATATTATATCCAAAAATCATTATTCTACTATTCTATTTGCTTTGATCATGTTTGGTCTTAATTTTGCCTAGAATAAAAGAAAACTAATATAAGGAAAAAATAAAAAATCTCAACACTTGGCCTACTAATAATATTCAATGATTTTTGTTACAATGCAGGTATTGGTGCTTTTCATCTACAATCCTCCAAAATGAAGTGAGAGTAGCAATGACAATGGGAGTCTTAGGCCAACTTTGTCAAGTTTATTCTTGCTTCATTCCATAACTTATTAAACAATTCAATAATTTCATCAAAAACTTGTCTATGAATGTATGGTCCTTTCATCTTAAAAGATATGATACCACATCATGTCATTTTATAGGTAAAGGTATTTTGCAAGGATGTGCTCATATTGACACAACTTACTAGAGAAGGGAGAGGCTTTACCTTGAACTTATGTAGAATATTTTTGGAGATGTATAGTGTTATCGTGTTCTAGAGGAGAAAATTGTATTCTTCCTTTGTGTTATCATGTTGTAGAGGATAAAATTGTATACTTCCTTCTTTTTCCCATTTATTTTGGATCTTCTCCTAAAATATATTATCGTTACATGTTTAATTTGATTTATTTTATACATAATCTAAAAAAATCTAAAAAAATTATCAGCCTTTAGCCTTATTGGTCCCATTTGTCTGAAGTTATTCTAATGTATACCAATTTTCCCATTTTAGACTAGATCACAAGTGTGATTATTTCCCTAAAAAAATCACATCCATAGCTTATACTCGCACCAAATTCTAGCATCCTTATAGAATTCCAACCTATATATGTGGTGTTTATGGGGTAGTCCTTTGCTTTAAAATTCTAACATGCTTACAGAATATGTCAAACCCTTTAGGATAGAATTCACTACCATTATTTGTCCAAAGCACCTTTATTTTCTTACCTGTCTAATTCTCAACAAGAAATTTGCACTCCTTAAAATTGAGAATGCCTCAAACTTCTTCCTAAGAAAATTGAATGATAAATAGTATGTAGAGACTTACCAATGGATGGGATATCCACAGGACCAAACACATTGTTAGTAGGGTGAAGAAATAAAGGTAAACAACATCTATAGTCCACTACACCTAATTCCAAAAGGAATGTGGAGCTCTAAGATGACCTCTACACAAGCTAAAGAGGCATAATGAGTACAAGGGACATGTCCCTAATGTAATAGCATATTTATATAGGACATATAGTATGGAAAGATAGGATATAGGAGCAATAGAGGGAGGATAAATCCTCTAGGAATAGAATGTATATATTTGTAAAAAAGAACATGGAAAATATAATGTTATAAATAGATTTATTGATGAATGGAACATACCGCAAGTAAATAGTTTATTGTTATGTGATATTAAGTGACTTGAATAGATGTGTTAACTATTTACTAGTTTTATCTTCTTATCACATTATAGAAAACTACACTGCATGTATCATCTAACTATTCTTATATTGTATGTATTGGGGTATAAATACAATATATAGGAAACTAGGACTCAGAACTCTAGTCTATGCCTCCATAATTTCCTTGCTAGCATTTAGTTCTATTTCTAGGACCCTGGTCATACAATAAATAATAGATTAGATCAAGAAAACTATTATTTTTGTTGATAAAAAAGTTGCTAAGAAAAGAAATATAGATAAGTTAGATTTTTTGACCCACGGTAGATTCATCTAGATCCTAACATCATGAGAGGGGGTTAGGCACCTAGGGGATGATGAATGGAAAGGGGGGATCCTAAAAAGACTCCTAAATAGATGCGACCAATAGAAGTAGGATGACAATGAGCAACATGGGATGCATAAAAGGATCAATGAAATTCCAAATCATTAACACCCATGGCAAAAGGAGATAATAAGATATTAAGAGAACTTAAAGAAAACATTGAATTAGAAATAGAGTTGAATATGGAAGAAAAGTGACAAAAACAAAATCAAGAAAGACAAGAAAGGTACCCCAAAAGGATGGAAAAGGCTAGGGAGGTTGAATTAGAGCATGCTAGAAGGGTTTCCACTATAGAAGATATAGAATGCATCAAAGGGGTTGCCATAATAAAAACAAAGGAAGACAGGAGGGCACATTGATTAGAGTAATGGAATACAAATGAGTGCGCCACAAGGGCTACAACTAATTACAATATAGACAAAAATATTATGGTTTTACAAATCAAGGGACATATAATTGGGATGCTCAAGAACAATGATACATTTGAGCATGTAATCAACCATCTCGATAAAGCAACAAAAATTCTCTCCAAACTAGTAGGGAGGATTGAGGAATATGTGATTTCTCATGAAACATTGGAAGAAGGTCACAATAGCATAGAATCTCCACCATCCCCTAGGTTGACATAGACACCACACCTTCAACCAGACTTGTCCAATCGTACAATCACAATTGATGAGAGATTCGAAGGCTTTCTAAACCCCTTTACAAAATTACAACCTCTACACTTTGATGATGAGTAGCTAGATCAAATAGTATGGAGAAGCGTGGGTCTCAAAAAAGAAAGATGATAAAGGATTACAAATTAAAAGGGATAAAATATCATGCAGTAGGAGATGAAACTGATGATATGTTCAAAAACTTAGCTAATGATATAATTGAGATGATTAGGGAAGAATGTGAAACACCTGTATCTAAAAATATGTCATTATCTAATAATAAATCATCTCCTAAAATGAAACATCCCTAGGAAGAGGTGCAAACCCTAGACCAAGAGTCATACCAAGTGCCATTTAAATCAAGAAGAGTTTCACCATCAAATATATCTAACCATTCAAGTAAAGACAAGGGAATCATAACAACAATTTGTGAAAGATTGTGATACAATATTAGGAAAAGATTTCTTTGATATACAATTACCAAGAGATAAATGTCAGGTTAGAAGGATAGTAAACCAAAATACCAGGAAGAAAATGGGTATCCATCAAACAATGCACCAACACACCACTGCAAGGAGGCCAAAGGAACAGTTTCCCACATGGAACCACCAATGAAACTTCTAGATTTTGGGAAGGATACCATAGAAGAATCCAAAAACATATTTGTCCTAGAATAACTATGGCAAAGAAGTAGTATAGATAGAGACCAAAATAAATTATTTGACTTTGTAGGAACTGTTATATGTTAAAAGGGGGAAGGATGCAAAGTATGTGAATACACTAGATCAAACCCTCCTTTCACTACAACATTCAAGGACAAAACTAAGCCAAGACACTACAAGATGGAAGAGGGCTCAGCTATAGGTTTGTACTCTTGTTTGCAGAGGAAAGATATGATTCAACCAAGCCTATCATCAAACCCTAGGCCAATCAATGCTCAAAACCCTAGATCTATGATAATCAGCTTATAACAGTGAAACATAAACTACAAATCAAAATCTAAGAGTGCCAAGATGATCAGTCAGATGTCCAAACCTGTCCCTCAAAAGCTAAAATGTCAGAGGACACAGGGGCTAGTGCTCGAGTCTGAAAAGTTCAGATCTTTGATAAATCAAAACTGTAAAAATTCCACAGAAGATGCTCTGATGCTGAATTTTAGATTTATTTGGCCTACTGGACAATAGGGCTCACGCCTTAGTCTTCTACAATAGATTTTCTAAACTTAGGTTTTGGATCTAGAATCTTTATCTCTCAAATAGCTTCCTTATACCTTCACTTTCGCAACTCCTGTACCTGTAACCTACACACATGAAGAAATGGGTTTGGGGTTGTGGTGTTTAGGGATTTGCCTCAGTCAAATCCCAGGTTAGCATTCAAGCTTTCCCAACACCATTGTTAATGAGAGAGCATGCCCTAGCAGGGAAGAGGCTAAAGATAATCCAAATAATGATGAAATGATTCAAACACAATGATGTCAACTTGGTGGTGAAGTCCTTAGGAGGATGAAGATTCTTCAACTCATAAGGATGTTGATGATGGATCCAAATCTGCAATAAACACAATACTAACACAAGTCCACGATAAACACAATGAATGCCTTGAATTCACCTTTGTACAATATCATAACCTTGTTATCATCAACCTAGTTACAAATGAATCCAAACACTTGCTTATATATGTTATTATGTTAAATTGTCATAAATTAATTGAAAGAGCTGACAAGGGAGGACCCATTTAAGAGTCCTAGGCTGACATAGATTTAATTTTACCCCAACCAATCAGGGTGGACTTGGGCATGGGCACCCAATTCCTAAGGGGCCCTTTTGGTCAGGACTTAGACATAAAATGGGCCCCTAGTCCCCATTTATCATGGGTTTCGGGGGATTTCTCATCAGGATGAATAATTTGCTCATAAAGAGTAAACATGGGGACCTAGGAGCTAAACTAGGAGGCAAAAAGGCATGTGTCCACTTTTTACTCCATAACATTTAGCCCCCACTTTAATGTGTGTATGATCCTACGATACAACACATGCATTAAAGTATGGTTGAATCATATTAAAACATATCAAACACATCAAACACTTAGAATGAAGACACACCCCAAGTTTGAAGGACTATTTCTAGTCCCCAGGCTTAGGCAAACATAAGAAAACATTGAACAGTCACATAAGACACAGTGAATACAATAAGGAAGCATACAATGCATGGCGAAGATACTGAAAGCATGCAATACACGTAGAAGACATGAGTACAGTTACGCAATACATGAAGTATACATGAAGAGAAGACATGATTAAGCAGTTCATATATATATAATGCTAACTAAAGTAAATAAAACACACATGGGGAGGGACTCATCACCGCACAACTTTAGACCACACACAAGCACACAAAACACATACAGCGTGGGGAGGGACTCATCACCACACAACTTTAGACCATGCCAAAAACACTCAAGACACACAAGCAAGACATGTAAAACACACGAAATACACGAGCACTGCATAGTATGCCATAGACACATTACACATCTTATACACAAAAAACATGAGCGATAGGAAGGAGCTTGTCATTACTTCACTATCTAAAACATGCCAAACACACCTGACGGTTGAGGACTTTGTATAAAGGGATGTATAATAGCTCAAGAGGTACACCATCCCACCTTGCGATGAGGGCTTTGTATAAAAGGATGTGCACTAGCTTAAGAGATACGCCATCCCACCTCGCAATGAGGGGTTTTTGCTTTAAAAGGATGTGCACTAGCTCAAGAGATACACCATCCCACCTCCTGATGAGGGTTTTTTGCTTTAAAAGGATGTGCACTAGCTCAAGAGATACACCATCCCGCCTTGTGATGAGGGCTTTCAAACATGCTTTGTCAGTGTCAAAAGTAATCAGACATATACCATTATATATGCCCCCACCTTAAGGTGGTTGATACTGCTTGTCGATCTCAAGCACATTAAGGTAGAGTGAAAACACGCAAGGGAACAAGATCTTTCACAAAGCCCATGCCCCAAAAGTGACATGTGCCACAATCGTTGAATGTTCCCACAAACACATCGATATCATTTGCTAAGATAATCAACAAGATATAAGCTTTGATTAGAAAATCTTACTCTAAGATAATAACCAAATAAATTCATGAAAGCTATGCATAAATTAGATATTAGATCACATCAAAGACCAAGGTTACACTTGCAGGTTTGAAATTGAGTATAGTCGTTGGGCTATACTTCAGGTATCTCAGAACTGAGTGTAGCGACTAGGTGAGATACAAAACAATCCAAAGTGCGTTGAAGCAGATTGAGAGTATTTGAAAAGTTTGTTACAAGAAAAGTTCTCAACACGATACATCACATGGATTGATTCTACTAGTCAAGCGTCGCATATATAAATATCAACCTCATCTTCATATATGGACTAGGTCCATTTTTACTTTCTTACTAAAGGGACACATGGTCCTTATTAATATTTGTTTGTTTTTGTCATCTGTCGGCTAGTAGAGCCATTGAAAAATGAGAGAGAAGACAAGAGTGACTTTGGTTTACAACACAGGAAAATACCCCCAAGACATCCTCCATGACATTATGCCCTTAAGGCACAACACACAACAATAAAATAGAGGAGAGGAAAGTAGAGGAATGATGAAACAAATAGAAGAATGCTCACAACAGAGGAGATCTCTTTGTATCCTTAACCTTACAAGAGTATCAAGGGTCATCCAAATAGACCTAAAAACATATAACAAAGCACGCGGAAACACAACATGTAAGAGGCCATGTAAGCAAGCAACTCAAAGAGATGCTACAACAAAGGTCCCTGAAAAGGGTTAGAAATACTTACCTGTTTACACAACTAAACTAGCATTTGTCGTCGAGCAAATCATCTTCCTCAAAATCTTGAATGCAAGAGGAAAGAGGTACATAAGGTACAATTTCCCAACTTGAATCATTGTCCTTAATCTCTTCAACCTTTAGCTCTTTCTTACTTGATTCAATAGGAGTTGGTGGAATATTTTCTTGTTGAGGTGTTGCTTGTCAAACTAAGGCTTGTCTCTTCCTCCTTTCTCTTTCTTGCCTATTCCTTTTTGTTTTATTAGTGATGTTTGCAAAAGGATTCTCATGATTTTCCACATTCTTTGACATCTCAGAGGAGGAAGCTGGTACAAGGTTGATTTTATGTGATGAAATGCTTTTTCTTTACTGGTATCTCTCGATCCTTGTAAGGATGGCGAAGGAGGAACCTCGGCAAAGACTCTCTTACCTCATGGGCGAGGGGGTTCATTCAATTCAAGCTTCTTTTCATCTTTAACTTGTTCAAAAGGAGGTCCAACCAATTTTCTTATTAACTTTGCTTTGTATCTTTGATATCCCAGCAAGAATTGATCTTCTCGTGGTTGAGGAGGCTCAGTAGGTTGTGGCCAAAAGTAGTCTAGGTTCAAATGTCCACGAGTAACCATAGGCTTCCATCTACTATGGTGGTTAACATACACTCTCCCTTGGTGAGGAAATTTTAGACATTTATGAATTGTAGAGGGGGCCGCTTTCATGGTCTTGAGCCATGGATGGCCAAGTTTCACACAAAATAGGTCGTATGTAGGAATGATGTCAAATGATTGTTCCAAGGCTTTCTCTGCTACTTTAATCAATAATGTAATCTTCCCTATAGCCAGGAGGAAAGCTCTAGTATGTATCTTAATCATCATATGTGTGGGCTCATAAGTTTCTTGTATCAAATAATGTGCATAGAGGAACTCTTCAGTAATCACATTCGTCATACAATTAGGATCAATAAGGACCCGTCTTGTAGGATTTCCACTTATATGTGTGGTGATGTAAAGAGGTCCCTCAATGTCTCCAATTGTTCTATCATGTGGTGTGAATGTTATTTCGGGTTCAGGATTCTTTCTTTTCCTATAAACTCGAGGAGGGACCATAGCATTATTGTTGTGATGAGAAGCCATGTATGTGAGATTGTTTCACACCAAAGCACTTGTTTGAGGAAATCAGGTTTTTTAAAGAGAAAAAACACATTGATTTCATGAAAATCCAAGTAAGTATGATGGAAATAATGCTACACAACAAGGCAAGATGAAGAATTTAAAATTTTGCTTAAAGATATGTGAAGAAAGTGTGTACACTCCTTAACATTGAAATACACACCAGTGTAATTGCAAAGTTTGAAATTTAAATGCAAGGACACACAATGAAGAAACATTACAACTCAAATCAGATTTTAATGAGTGTTTAAAGGAGCAGAAAAATCTGAAATAAGATTTTGACTACAAACCCTAGCTTTTTACAAAAACTAGGTTATGTGAAAAATGCAAAATTTCAACAAAACCCTAACAAATGATATATGCAAATGCAAGGTGTGAGATAATTAAATTACTAATTACTGTAATTTGTCTTAGATATGATATATATATCAGATTTTCAAATGTATCCAATGATATGCAATGAAATAATGCAAAACTATGCCTTTATGCAAGCCTAGAATGCTCATTTTTTTAATATTTTCAAAAGTATGCTAGATTTTTCAATGAAGAATGACAAGTATGATATGGATTAATGCAAGATCTGATTTCAATACTCAACAAGATGCAAATTCTTTAAAACACAGGTTCACCAAAATGCTATATGTTAAAAGGGGGAAGGATGCAAAGTATGTGAATACACTAGATCAAACCCCCCTTTCACTACAACATTCAAGGATAAAACCAAGCCAAGCCACTACAAGATGGAAGAGGGTTCAGATATAGGTTTTGTACTCTTGTTTACAGAGGAAAGATGTGATTCAACCAAGCCTATCATCAAACGCTAGGCCAATCAATGCTCAAAACCCTAGATCTATGATAATCAGCTTATAATAGTGAAACATAAATTACAAATCAAAATCTGAGAGTGCTAAGATGATTAGTGAGATGTCCAAACCTATCCCTCAGAAGCTGAAATATTGAACGACACAGGGGCTAGCGCTTGAGTCTAGAAATTTTAGATCTCTGATAACTCAAAACTGCAAAAATGTCAAAGAAGATGTTGTGATGTTGAATTTCAGGTTTATTTGGCCTATTGGCTGCTATAGTGGATAATTTTTTGAACTCTATTTTCAGATCTAGAATATTTATCTCTCAAATAGATTCCATGTACCTTCACTTTCGTGAATCCAACACATGTAACCTGCACACATGAAGAAAGGGGTTTGGGGGGTTGTGGTGTTTAGGGATTTGCTTCAATCAAATCCTGGGTTAGCATTCAAGCTTTCCCAATACCGTTGTTAATGAGAGAGCATGCCCTAGCATGGTAGAGGCTAAAGCTAATCCAAATGATGATGAAATGATTCAAACATAATGATGTCACCTTGGTGGTGAAGTCCTTAGGAGGATGAAGATTTTTCAACTCATAAGGATGTTGATGATGGATCCAAATCTACAACAAACACAATACTAACACAAGTCTACAACAAACACAATGACTGCCTTGAATTCACCTTTGCACAATATCATAACCTTGCTATCATCAACCTAGTTACAAATGAATCCAAACACTTGATTATATATGCTATCCCGTTAAACTTTCATAAATTAATTGAAAGAACCAACAAGGGAAGACCCATTTAAGAGTCCTAGGCTGACATAGATTTGATTTTACCCTAACCAATCAGGGTGGACTTGGGTGCGAGTGCCCAAGTCCCAAGGGGCCTTTTTGGTCAGGAATTAGACATAAAATGGACCCCTAGTCCCCATTTATCATGGGTTTCAGGGGATTTCTCATCGAGATGAATAATTTTCTCATAAAGTGTAAACACGGGAACCTAGGAGCTAAACTAGGAGGTAAAAAGGCATATGTCTACTTTTTACTCCATAATAGGAACATTGCAAAATGATGCCCTTAATTGGTATAGGAAGACATATCCTAAACATGATAAGGAATGGCCAAAAGTTAAGGGGGATTTCTTGTCCAACTTTCAATCTTCAAAGATCCCCATAGAAAGTGTTGGATGTAAGACATGCTTCAAAAAGATGGAGAATCTATTAAGGATTATGACCATTGGTTTAAAGAAGTCACTAGAAAGTTGGAAGAACCACTAACACAGAAATAACATATTGAATGGTACAAATTTGGGTTACAACTAGAAATTAGAACTTCACTAGATGGCTATACATTTGAGAAATATTCTAATGCGATAAAATTATCTTGCCAGGTTGAAACTAAAACATGGTGACAAAAAGATAAGAATACTAAGAACAAAGAAATAGACAAGTTGTTTATGTTTGGCAGGTCCTGTAGTGTTTGAGAGATTTCTATGCTTACACCTTGTGATTTGCATGTGTGAATTAGTTCCTTTCTAATATCACTCCCCAATGTATGCAAGTTGTCTTTGTGTGCGAATTAATGATGAAGGACTATTTTCAACATGACCATTGTAGGAAAGGATTTTATCTATGCAAAGACAAGGAAATGTTTCATTTCGTTCGTGTGTCTCACACTATATCTGGCCACCTCTAGAGAATTCTTGTCATCTTTTCATTGTTTGTTTTATGTGTGAGGAAGAGGTAAATTTCATGGAGAATACCATGCACAACAGGCGTCTCCTTTTTGCACTTCAAATGTGGGAGATACCTATACACAAAGCAATTAACTTTAATCTCCTTTCCAAATATTTCAAGATCCCTGATGAAGACGTCAAAGAAGCCATCATTGAAGTGTGTGGTAAGGATTTTCTAAAAGGTTCCCTTTTCATTTACTCTTCAAAAATTGTGTCGCATTTTCTTTCAAATGCCATGGATGTAGTTCAGCATGCGTACCTTGTTTGTGCACCGGCAAAAAAAATTATACATGAGTACCTATTCTCGGAGGAGAAATTTCGTGAGCCACTAAAAAATTACAATATTTAGTCTAGTGAGGCCCCAGTTGGTGGTCTCTTTCCATTGAAGGAGTTACAAAGGAAACCTAAAATGCACTGCTTTTATAATGTCTTTGTGCATGGTCTTCAAAATAATTGCAACATTTCTCTAAAACATTCTCTCTGCTCCCATGGCTGTCAAATTGGTGCAGAGAAATGTGAAAAGATAGAGGACGTGTTTCATGGGTGGATGTTTCTGCTTCATTTTTAGCCTCTAATGCCTATTGTTGAGGATAAGGATGACAATGTTGAGAAACAGGGCTTTCTTGTGGCTGATCTCAACGAAGGAAATCTAATAGTTTAACTTGCTATGTTTTTAAATGTTCATATATAGTATATTCTCCCCTACTATTTTGGGTTTTGTTCATGATACCTTTGTCCCAAACTTGGGACATGAAAGAATTGGGAGGGAGTGGCACACATTTCTTCAAATACCTTCATTCGAAGATATTTCTTCGAACAAAGGTACCTACGAATGAAGGTCATTACGCAAAAACCTTCACTCGAAGGACCACCTTTGAGAAAACATCATATTCAATTGAAGGCTCTCGTTAATTTAAAAAAACATTAAAATAATACCTTTGAGCAAAGATTACTTTTACTCAAAGGTATTATTTTAATGTTTTTGTACAGCTATATGAACTAAAAACTCCATTTTGTCAGTTCATTTTAGCAAATTGATTTTCTAAGTAGAGCATTCTAAAAATAGGGAGGGCAACCGCCATTGCTGCGAGCGAAGGTGTGTTTAGGCATTCAAGCGAAGGTGCATCCAAGCTAAGGTAAGCACAGTCCGGCACCATTTTCATGGTGGTGGAGCTATCTGCATTATTATCTGTAAACCCTAATTTAGCTAAAAATGTAAACTCTAATTTAGTTGTATTTTGGCATTTTTGTTGTTAAATACAATCAAAATTTTAAAAAGACTGTTTCATATGAAAGAAGAGATTTTGGACAAACTGTCAAAATTTATATAGGATTATGATGATATATATATATTTTATTTTTATATGATTTACTTATATTAAGGCATGTCATAGTATTTGAAGGGCACTACTGAATAGATAACTGTCATAAAAAAATTGCTTAACAAGCAAGGTCGACTATCAAATTTAAGCCCTACAGGTAATAGCAGATTAAAATGGTGAAAATTTAAAATTTAAACCCTAATATAGATTCAAGATGTGAAGGCATTAGACTAGTTATGTTGCATGCCCTAGTTAACAAATTCAATATGAATCCTAATAACCATACTATTCTTATGAAAAATCATATGTAAATTATCCAAGAGAAAGTCACACTTCAAATGTGTAGTTCCTTTTTAGACGTATCTATGGTAGTTATTGTAGTAAAAAAAGTTAATAGTGCTTAATATCCTCAACTATAGGAACCCTTCTTCCCTTACTTGACCTAAAGCTTATCATGGTGGTAACCATCCAATGTGTGAGTCAATAAAAAACAACAATAAAAATAGTGGACTTCTCCATGCAACCAAACTCTTATATCACAACACCAACAAGAATAAATGACCTTCACACCATTGAGAGATCCTCTTAAACAAGCATTCCAACTCCTATTGAAATCTTAGATGATTATCCTATGCCCTCTCAAATACAAAAAATCTCATAAACATGCTCATACAACACTTTATTCACTTACATATTGCATGCATCATAGGATACTAACTCATTCTACCAATCAATGCCAAGCACTATAGAATAAAATAAAGATTTGGTCGATGAAACTAACAAGGTAATACATTTCCCTCCTCATCCATCTTAAAACATAGATTCAAACTAGATCACTATAATTTTTAACTCATTTAATTTATCAGTAACATAGTCTCCACTACTCATCCTAAACGAATACAACTTGAACCACAAAAAAACATGTTCACAAGGGACTTTGTCTAATGAAAGTCCCATAATATTGTCTAGAGGTTATCATTGGTTGTCTCTTAGAATACATTGAGGAGCATTGAATTTGACATGCAAAGTTGAACCAAGTTTCTTACCTTCTAATAATACTTTCCCTACAATGATCTAGAAAATCATGTCCAACTTTTATAGGATCTCAAGTAATAGTTAAAAGAAAATAATTCTCTCAAGAGAATGTAGGTTATGAATAAAGCGTCTCTCTCTTGCATGCATTTCTTAAACAAAGTGTCTCACTATTTTATGCATCTGGGTAAAAGTACAAAGTTGTGTCACACTTTTATAAAGGAAACAACCAACACTAATCTAACTTTTAAACTTGAATCACTAGAAAGTGGCATATATGTTTTGAATTTTGAAATGATGTAAACTAATAAAATCTGTATTTTTTAGTATATTTTATATTTGTGTTTTTTTGACAAAATAAAAAAATTATTTGAATAGAGTTTTTTAAAAATTAACACTATAATTTGGTTGATGAAAAATGATGTGACATGAGACGTCAAGCTTTATACAGTAAATTTTCTTTTTTTTCCTCCAATTTTTTTGTGTATATTTATAACTTGAAACTTTAGGGCATGGATTTTTTTTTGCAATTTTAATAATATATATTTTTAAATAAATATTTAAATGTGCGTGTATTAAAACACGGTTGTTTCCAGTTGACGTCAACTTTTATATTAAATATTTATTTAAAATAGAAAACAAATTATACTACCCTAATCTAGATTCTTTTATCTAGGGCATCATATTTTTTTAATTTTTTTAATAAGTTTTAGTATTTTTCTTGATGTGGTAATCAACCTAATATTTTTGTGCTAATAACCTACTTTTAGTAAAAAATAAAAATAAAATATAAATTATAACTGAACTATTAAAATAAATATATATTTGAAAACTAACTTATGGATCTACAGAAGGGTATTTTTACATTTTAAAAAAAATGTCATTTATATGAGTAGGAGTTGTTGAAACATTAAATTTTTCAAATAATTTCATATTTTAGTAAATTGGCCTCAAAGTGGTGCTACATATGCATTTAGCCGACAATTTTAGTTGGAAAAGTTGTGGACATATTTAACTTATCTAAATGAATCTTACTAGATCATATGTTTGACCAAAATTGATTTTTAGTTATAAATACTAAAATCCACTTGTGCTGATAAGTCAGCTGAAAGTCTAACACAGCTTTGTACTTTTACCCTTATGATTATAGTGTCTCACTCCATCATGGATTTAGTGATTACAGTGTCTCATTTGATCATGTATTTTAATTGATATATTTTCTCACTTCTTTAGGCCTTCAATAAGTAGAAAGTGTTTCAGTCTCTCAAGATTTTCTTAGGTTGAGTGTCTCACTTGTAAAAGCCAAGATGCATAGATGTGTCATATTTATATTTGATGATTATGCCACATTATTATCATATTAAATCTATATGTGCCACATGTAACTTGGCATTGATCATATATGATTAGGATAAGTTATATATGTTGGATCTAGGGCATACAACTGAGAGGGGGGGGGGTGAATCAGTTGTATAAAACTTCTTGTCATTCAAACACTTAACTCACTGTTGTTAGTTAGCAGCACATCAAATAATCATCCATGGAAGCATAATACATAAACACAAGAGCAGATAAGCATCAACACATTGAACACCAAGATTTTGACGTGGAAAACCCGGTTAAGGGAAAAACCACGGGGTGATTAACCCAAGAATTATTCTCTGTTAGAAGAATAAAGAAAAATGAATGGCACATGCCAATAAGGGCTCACTGCCCGAGCACACTGCTCACAAAGAGGCTCACTGCCTACAAGGAGACACACTGTCTACAAAGTGATGAAAATCACAGTCTTGAACTGGAGAATGACATCTCTACCATGTCCGGATCAGTTCCAATTAAGCCCAACAATCTCTGCTCTGCCTTTCGCACCTTTCTTCACTAGATCATACTCATCCTCACACCACACACTGAAATGAACTCACAAATCATTATTTATACAAGACATCGACTTAGGAACAAGCATCTAAGTCGGCAAACAACCATAGGAGTATCCGCAAGATGAATAACACATCCGGTCGGCCATCACAAGAACATTCGCAGGATGAACAACTCATCCGGTCGGCTACACAGAGCAAGAACTTCATCCGGAAGAATAACTTCAATTCCGGGCTCTACCATCAATACGGACCAACAACACAACCTAAACATGATCCAAGAACCTTCACAAGCCTGTCTGAATGTCCGGATACATCCGCACTTCCTCTGCTTACTGGGATCTCTTGTCTTCCTCATCCGGAACTTCAAGAACACAGTCTGTCGCCACTGTCATAATGCAAGAGGTACTTCCGGACCTCCAAATCACACACAAATCAGGATGACACATCACAAGGACATCTCAAACACTCCTTCCAATCCGTAGATTATGATAATACAATTCCAGACCTCACCGGACCTTTTTGTGATTCTCTGTCACCTCCGGATACTTGCCGGACCCGGTTCTATACCGGCAGCCACAACTCCTTCCGATCTTCATGCGGACCTCTGAAATCTTAACTGTAGCATCTCAAGACTCATATCTACTAACCCTTTAATCCGCATCCTCCGGTTCTCATCCTATACAGTACATTTACCTTCTTCTCATCACTGTTCTTCACTGTTCCTGACTGAGACTAATTTTCTCAATATCCTCAGCACACAGCTCATCAAATCCTTCTTGTCAATGCAATATGAGTATGTTGACATCAATGACAACACTGGATAACCTCATACTTGCAACAATCTCCCCCTTTGTCATTGATGGCAACATATGATGTGAAAAACCATTAAGACAAGAACTTCATCTTTTCATATGTCTTCTCTTCCTTTACTGCTCCCCCTTTGATCATCAACCATTTGTTTTTCACATGTCTTCTCTCCCCCTTTGACATCAATGGCAAAGGGCTCATACTTGCAATTCTCATACATCAGAATCATACCAGCTGCTCCCCCTTAGTTGCAGCTCCCCATTAGTCCGGATCACAAGATATGACTGTGATAGCCACCGGACTGATGCACAACAGTGCATCTTAGTTCATTACCGGAGGGGCCATGACCCCTAACTTCTCCCGAAGATATTCAAAAGAGTCCTTGGGAAGAGGTTTTGTAAAGATATCTGCAATCTGATCCTTGGAGGGAACATACTCCAATCTGACTTCTTCCTTGTTTACTTGTTCTCTCAAAAAGTGAAATTTGATAGATATGTGCTTAGTCTTAGAATGCAATACCGGATTCTTGGAAATATTAATTGCACTTGAATTATCACAGAAAATTGTGATAGGCTCCTCATATTCAACTTTGATGTCTCTTAGCATCTGCTTCATCCATAAGATTTGAGTGCAACTACCTGCTGCTGCAATGTATTCTGCTTCAGTTGTAGACAGAGATATTGCATCTTGTTTCTTGCTTAGCCAAGAAACCAATCTCTTCCCCAAAAAGAATGCTCCACCACTAGTGCTCTTCCGGTCATCCACATCTCCTGCCCAATCTGCATCTGTGTAAGCATGAAGAGAGAAATCCGGATCTCTAGGATACCATAGACCATACTCAACTGTCCCTTTCAAGTATCTAAAAATTCTTTTGATTGCCATAACATGAGATTCTCTAGGATCAGCCTGGAATCTTGCCACAAGACCAACAGCTTGCATTATATCTGGTCTAGTTTGAGTGAGATACAACAATCCACCAATCATTGATCTATACTTTGTCTGATCTGCCTTTGGAGAATCATCATCTTTGCTTAACTTACATCCGGTTGCCATAGGAGTGTTCATAGGCTTTGAGTCTTCCATACCAAATTTCTTTAACAATTCTTTCACATATTTGGTCTGAGAAATGAAGATCCCTTCTTTTGTTTGAGTAATTTGCAGACCCAAGAAGAAATTCATTTCACCAAGCATAGACATTTCAAACTCACTTTTCATCTGATTTGCAAAAGTTTTGCACATACTATCTCTTCCTCCAAAAATGATATCATCCACAAATACTTCAACAATCAGAATGTTTTCATGATCAATTTTGAAATATAAGTTACTGTCAGCAGTACCTTTGTTGAATCCAATCTGCACAAGATGCTTATCCAACCTCTCATACCATGCTCTTGGGGCTTGCTTCAATCCATACAAAGCTTTCTTCAACTTGCAGACCATATCATTATTATCAGACAATTGAAATCCATCCGGTTGTTCAATGTAGACTTCTTCTTCTAGATCACCATTTAGGAAGGCAGACTTGACATCCATCTGATATACCTTGAAGTCTTTGAAGGCAGCAAATGCAAGAAGCAATCTGACTGCTTCAATTCTTGCTACCGGAGCAAAAGTCTCTTCAAAGTCAATTCCTTCTATTTGAGAGTAGCCTTTGCAGACCAATCTAGCTTTGTTTCTGATTACTTCACCAGCTTCATTTAGTTTGTTCCGGAAGACCCACTTGGTTCCAATTACATTCCTGTCTCTAGGTCTGGGAACAAGATCCCAAGTATGATTTTTCTCAATTTGCATCAGTTCATCTTCCATTGCTTTGGTCCAGTTTTCATCATTGCAGGCTTCATTTATTGTTTTAGGTTCAATCTTTGAAATCAGACAACATTCATTCTGATCTTGAGCAATATTCCTTCTAGTTTGTACACCTTTGCTTCTGTCACCTATGATCTGATCTTCAGAGTGATTCAGTCTTACATACCTTGGAATTTTGGGAGTATCCAGCACTGCTGTTTCTTGATCAGCCTCATTCAAATCTAACTCTTCTTCCTGATTTACCGGATCAGGCTGACTCTGTCTCACCGGAGAGGATTGAGGTCCTTGAACACTGTCTTGGTCATCTTCATCAAACTCATAAAATCTTGAAGGCTTCTCAATTCCTTCATCAACCTTCACATTGGTGCTTTCTATCATCTTCCTCAATCTCTTATTGTAACACCGGTATGCTTTGCTTTGAGTGGAGTAGCCCAAGAAAATTCCTTCATCACTTCTAGCATCAAACTTTCCTAGATCTTCATCTCTTTTAATATAACACTTGCTACCAAATACTCTGAAATATTTCACAGTAGGAGTGATGCCAAACCAGAGTTCATAGGGGGTCTTACCGGTGTTGTTTCTGATTTGAACTCGATTGAGAGTGTAGACTGCAGTGCTGATAGCTTCTTTCCAAAACATTTGAGGAACATTTGCTTCCAACATCATTGTCCTAGCAGCTTCCTGGATGGTCCGGTTCTTTCTCTCAACTACTCCATTCTGCTGTGGAGTCTTAGGAGCAGACAACTGTCTCCTTATACCCTGTTTCTCACAAAAGTCAATGAATTCACCAGATGTAAATTCTCCACCTCTATCAGACCTTAGACACTTTAGTTTCAATCCGGTTTGATTCTCCACCATAGCTTTGAAGATTTTGAACTTCTCAAAAGCTTCTGATTTTTCTTTTAGAAAGGTAACCCACATCATCCGGGAATGATCATCTATTAACAACATGAAATATCTATCACCTTGCAGACTCTTGATTCTTGTTGGTCCACATAGATCAGTATGTACTAATTCCAACAATCCGGTAGAAGACTGATCTTTGCTTTTAAAAGAGACTCTGCTTTGTTTGCCTAACTGACATTCTTTACACACACTATTTGTAGGTTTTATCAACTTTGGAAGATCTCTCACAGCATGAGTATTGCTTATTTTGATGATGTTATCAAAATTTACATGACACATTCTTCTATGCCATAACCAACTCTGATCAATTTGAACAAACAAACAACTTTTATTTGAACCAACCAGATGAAAGATGTTACCTCTTGTCTGAGTACCGGATGCAATTTCAGTTCCGGAGCTTGTGAAGATTCTACATTTTCCATTCTTGAACCGGAGATCATAGCCTTTATCCACTAACTGACCAACACTGAGAAGATTGTGCTTCAATCCTTCAACATACAGTACATTACCTGTTTTGCTCTTACCATCAAAGGAAATAGTTCCCCTACCTCTGATTCTGCCAGCAGAATTGTCACCAAACTTTACCATTCCTCCTTCATATCTTTCCAAGTCTAAGAACTTATTCTTGTCACCAGTCATATGGTGAGAACATCCACTGTCAATAACCCAATCATCCTTTTCTTCCACTTGAGCAGCCAAGGCTTTTTCAACAACTTTGTGATTGATAGATTCAGAGAGCAAGGAATCTTCTTCCTTGATGGCTATAAACACCCACTCATTTCCAGATTTGCTTCCTGGTTCTGATTCGTCATCTGTTACTCCTTCATTGTCATCTTCTTCATGAACATAATAGCAATTCTTTTGAAACCTTTGTCTGTGAGTATTAGATCTTGCAGATCTCTCCGGACATCTTGAGGCAAAATGACCAATCTTATTGCAGTTGAAACACTTAAAGGGTAGTTTTCCTTCATACTTACCGGATCCTCTTGGCAGTCTCTTTGCAATGAGGGCTTCAAGTTGAGCTGTTTCTGCTTCTTCTTCTTCCATGTCTCTTCTTGCTTGATCATACCATGACATTTTCTTTGATGAGTTTTCACCCGGATCAAATCTCTGTTTGCCTTTCACATAGGCACTGGCTTTGAAAGCAGATTCAGTCTTGGGAGGATCATCTCCAAACTCGGTCATTTCAAATGCAGCTAGTTTGCCAGCCAGTTGTTCTCTTGTGACAGTTGTGTGGGCTCTGAATTCATCAATGGCAGCAACTTTGATTTTGTAGGCAGCAGGAAGGGATCTTAGGATTTTGCAGACAATCTCATTTTCATCTAAAGTTCCACCAGCATTTCTGATTCCACATACCAGCTCATTTACTCTTGGCATAAAGGTAGTGATGTTTTCATCATCTCTCATTTTCAGTCTTTCAAATTTCCCTTTCAGACTTTGCAACCTTGCACTTTTGACAAACTCATCTCCTTCATACAGAAGTTCCAGTTTAGTTAGGATCTCATATGCAGTGGGTAGGTCAATGACATTCGAGAGATCTGAGTCATTTAATGCGCTTAGAAGAGCTTCCTTGGTCCGCAGATTGTTTTCAGCTTCTGTGATTTCATTCAGAGTTGTCGGACCACCTTGTGGAGGTACATATGGTTTTGAAATCATACCCAGGTATGCTTTTCCCATGCATTCCAAGTGACACTTCATGCGACCTTTCCAGAGAGTGAAGTTGGTTCCATCGAACTTCGGACTATCCTTCTTGTATGACGACATCCTGGATCTCCTCAAGCGGTTAAGCTCTTGTCAGAGGAACTTGGCTCTGATACCAATTGTTGGATCTAGGGCATACAACTGAGAGGGGGGGGGGGTGAATCAGTTGTATAAAACTTCTTGTCATTCAAACACTTAACTCACTGTTGTTAGTTAGCAGCACATCAAATAATCATCCATGGAAGCATAATACATAAACACAAGAGCAGATAAGCATCAACACATTGAACACCAAGATTTTGACGTGGAAAACCCGGTTAAGGGAAAAACCACGGGGTGATTAACCCAAGAATTATTCTCTGTTAGAAGAATAAAGAAAAATGAATGGCACATGCCAATAAGGGCTCACTGCCCGAGCACACTGCTCACAAAGAGGCTCACTGCCTACAAGGAGACACACTATCTACAAAGTGATGAAAATCACAGTCTTGAACTGGAGAATGACATCTCTACCATGTCCGGATCAGTTCCAATTAAGCCCAACAATCTCTGCTCTGCCTTTCGCACCTTTCTTCACTAGATCATACTCATCCTCACACCACACACTGAAATGAACTCACAAATCATTATTTATACAAGACATCGACTTAGGAACAAGCATCTAAGTCGGCAAACAACCATAGGAGTATCCGCAAGATGAATAACACATCCGGTCGGCCATCACAAGAACATTCGCAGGATGAACAACTCATCCAGTCGGCTACACAGAGCAAGAACTTCATCCGGAAGAATAACTTCAATTTCGGGCTCTACCATCAATGCGGACCAACAACACAACCTAAACATGATCCAAGAACCTTCACAAGCCTGTCTGAATGTCCGGATACATCCGCACTTCCTCTGCTTATTGGGATCTCTTGTCTTCCTCATCCGGAACTTCAAGAACACAGTCTGTCGCCACTGTCATAATGCAAGAGGTACTTCCGGACCTCCAAATCACACACAAATCAGGATGACACATCACAAGGACATCTCAAACACTCCTTCCAATCCGCAGATTATGATAATACAATTCCGGACCTCACCGGACCTTTTTGTGATCCTCTGTCACCTCCGGATACTTGCCGGACCCGGTTCTATACCGGCAGCCACAACTCCTTCCGATCTTCATGCGGACCTCTGAAATCTTAACTGTAGCATCTCAAGACTCATATCTACTAACCCTTTAATCCGCATCCTCCGGTTCTCATCCTATACAGTACATTTACCTTCTTCTCATCACTGTTCTTCACTGTTCCTGACTGAGACTAATTTTCTCAATATCCTCAGCACACAGCTCATCAAATCCTTCTTGTCAATGCAATATGAGTATGTTGACATCAATGACAACACTGGACAACCTCATACTTGCAACAATATACTTCAACTCAAGTGCATGAGTTCTTTGTAGATAAATGAGATAATTATATTGGAAAGATCATAGACTAGACACACCCTATGTATTCTTCCCTCTTATCCTTAACTATGTTCAATTTATACTAGGTATCACTAATTAGTATTTATGTAGTTCGGTGATTTTCATCAATAAGACAACTGTCAATGCTCTTTGTGATTAGAAGGTCATCTCTAGGGTTACAGATTGTTGTTTCATGGGTTATAGGGTTAGAGTGTCATGAAAATGAGTTGGAGGTGTTCCTATCTATAGTATCTTAGACACATGGTCATGGATTAATGTTAGTTGTATTATGGAATCTTTCCACATGGTTAATTGTGTCATGTACAATTACACTAGTTGCCTTCATTTTTCTCACATGACTCTCTTGTATAACCCATATGTGAAGGGTAAGGTCTTGCCTAGTATTGGTGGTGCATGGGAGAGTTGTGTAAGTTCTATGGTTAGAAAAAGAATGTGGCCTCATGATATTCTCTCCCACTTTTAGTAGCTCTGACATAATGCAACACATGATAAAATTGCAAGTGGAGGTGGTTTATTATACAATCTCAATTTTCTTGATACATATATTATTATATATTTAGTTTGGTTTACCATGTACCTTATGGTGATTAGATGAATTGATGTGCTTCTATGATTGTAGGTTATACATTATTGATATATTTGGGTTCTCTAGACATAGACATGGCAACATTATTGATTAACACTTAATAATGATGGTTACATTCCTTATGTAAGAAGGAGCACATGTATCCTATTGAATTATTATTATATTTATAAAATATTATGCATAACAATACTTGTATTATATGTTGATATATGCATGTACATGAACACATGATATATTTGTGATGGAGAAGAAAGATGTGTTAATAATTGATTTGAATGATGAAACAAGTGATATTCCTTAAGGCACATAGTGCTATGCGTACATGAAATTAAAGGAAAACTATTTTCTATGAATTTATTTATCTTAAGTTTGGAGTCTTACTAAATGCATTATTATATCTTAAGCACAATGTACATTAGGTAAGATTGAGTTGAAAAATCCATGTCATGAAATTGGTCACTATTTAAGCATAATCTTAACTCAAGAGTGGTACATTTTCCTTAAGATCAAACAAAATAACATTAGTTACCTCAATGAGTGTTATGAAGACACTTATCAAAAAATAGAAAAATTCTTGAAATTTTGAATTAATCACAAGATAAATTGGGTTGTGACATTTGTTATCAGAACCTAGGTTGATCTCCAACCTAGGACCTACTACACTAACTAGGAATTAATTTTAATAATATTGAGTTTAACCAAGTATTCAATGTTGGTACGAAATGGGGAGATCACAAAAACCAAAGGGGAACTCTAAAACATGTTCAATCAAGAACTAGGGAACACCATGCATGCACACCTATTCTTCGACAAAAAAATGATTTAAAATTTGACATCAACATTAAACCATCTTAGTGTCACGTGGCAAGAAAAGTACTCAATAAGAAAAAGTAGAGGAAACTTCCAAGGTTGGTAGCAAGAAATCATTAGTTGTTCATGTGAATTTCTATTTGAATGTGGTTAGAATATACCTATCATGGGAATATAGTATATGAAAGAACCTAAGAAAATGGAAACTTCTAAATAAGAAGAATAAAATTTGAAAAATAATCTTGATGCAATTTGGAAAAAAATTCCATAAGACTAGAGAAAATAAGCCTTAGACTCTTGTGATTGATATATTAAATATTAGATAAAGTTATCTCTTTTTTGTACTCTTTAAAAATTGAATTCCTTTGAGTTCATTTCAATTGTCTATAAATGGGGAAGCACTATTAGACCAACTAAACTTGTCTTAGATAGATGCAATGTAAACATTCAAGGTAAAACTAGATACAAAAGTTCTAGGCGTGTCTTCATGTTAAAAATACACAATGTTCTTGGATAAGAATAATATGAGATTGAGGAATATATATGATGTTCATGGTTATGATTAATACCATAAGGGTAAAAATTATACTTTGAGAAGAAACAAAAATAAACCTTTGACAACATTAACCCTAGTGAACTTCCCTCACATTTCATCTAAATCTTAATGCAAGAAAAAATTCAACCCCACCAAAGGGATCGAATGTATCCCAAGAATAAAAAGTAAATATACAACCACCCAATATGGATAACACCTTAGATCAATAAAAGGTATGTTATAACATAGTTGAGGACATAAAATGAACTAAAGAAAATGCATCATTATTTAATGTAATTCAACTCTAATGAAAAGGAAATTCTAAAATTTGAATCACTGACATGACCTAAGGAATCAACCAAAATATATAAAACATTGAATATTTATGTGATCATATAAAGGAGAAAAATTTAGTCACCTCTACTCTTTCTCACCATTAGGATATTTGGAAATAATTTAATCAACTACCTTGGTGATTTGGGCACATTTATAAATGTGATTCCATATGATATCTATTAAAGACTTGGCCTAGTACCTATACGGTCAATTCAAAAGGTATATGGTTTGGGAGATGAATATCATTCCCATACAAATTGATTAAATTCTCAATTTAGATAGAACATATATATTTAAACTATGGATACTCCTAACACCTTTGTCATGCTCTTGAGCTTAGACTAGTGTGAAATGCTCAATAGCTATGAGACTAATTTATAACATATGTGTCTTCCATGGAAGGTGATTCATAATAAAATTAGGAAAAAAAGAGAGGCCGACATAAAACATCTCATCATAGAATACAAAAAACCTAATGCTCTTATGTTCATTGTACACTTGAGCTAGCTATTATACATTAGAAATCCAAAAATAGAACAAGATTAGCTATCTCAATTGTATTTCTAAGTAAAAATCATACCCAAGCATGGTGTGTAAAGTTAGATTTTATGTATTGAAATAAGCTTCATAGTAGATAAACTAGTCAACCCCTCCAATTTATGAGATATGGGAGACCCAAAATAAATTTTCATTGTAAATGAATTCTGAATTCACTCCAAGGATAAATATTTATTGGGATTATTAGAATATTTTTATGTGGTGGGTTTAGAATATAAATATAGAACTTCAAAGTGAGAGAGATCTACTTTGTACGAGCACATATGAAAGAAGAGGTGAATTTTAAGGATTCCCAATCATCATTATGGAATGTGTTAGAAGAAGACAAGTCACCTTGAAAAACATCATTTATAAGAGGTGATAATAGTGCAAATTATTTAGCTTAAGAAGTGGGTATGAAGCTACAATTACTAGAAAATGTAGAAGAAATATCCTAATGACCAAGATCCATCTATTAAAAATATTAGAGAGGATTGGATCAACTTTGATTGTAAACTTTTTATTGTTAGGAAAAAACCTAATAGACTAATGGAAGGTAGATGGGACTACAACCATAGTGTGTTCATCCATAATCTACCCAAGAGTAGAAATGATAAATCTAAAATGACATAATAGAGAGCCTTAGATTATTTTTTCCAATAATCTTGAGATACACAACAATGGTGGCATGTTATTGTCATGTTGGATGAGAAATAAATCATATCTAATTTTTTTGTACCAAATTAAATCCTTGGATGGGGGAGGATATTTCCTTGGACGAGATGGTAGTGGTTCATATAACCCTTTTTTTGCCTAAGCTCATATTTCCCTCATCTACCTACACAAACATGTTTTTGATCATCTTCATATCCTAATCATTTTCTCATATAAGTCCAATAACCTTTTTTCTTCCTCTTGAGCTCTATTAGAATCTATTCATGATAAAGTTGACCAACTACAATTGTCTACCAAAGCTCAATTCAAAGAAATGCTAGAGTAGTTGGGAGATTTTTAGAACATGCATACTTCAAACAAGAGTTAGTCCTCTATCAATGTAGATGGATTCATGTCCCAAAATTAAGGTAATTTCCCATACCCCCAAACTAGAATTTCCCAAATTTGATGGTATTGATCCTACCAATTAGATATATAGGGTAGACCAATATTTTGTAGTAAATATAACTCCCCGTGATCAAAATCTCTTTAGTGCTTCTTTCACTTAGAAAATGAAGCCATTTAATGGTTAGATAAAACTCAATCCTTTCTCACATGGGAAAATTTTTGTAAGGAATTCCTTAGCTAATTTTCTCTATATGTGGTTAGGTGTTTGATTCAACAATGTATTAACATTCATACTCTCTCTTTGGATCAATCTAGTTAAGTGCATTTAATCTATTCATGATTAATTGAAATCCTAAATTATCATGTTTAATCATCATGTTCTAGCTAATTCATTTATTAGTTTAGGTTGATTTATGTTGATGTATATGCATTTTTTAATTATTCTGAATTAACATTAGATAAAGTTAATTTTTCAAGTCATATTTTAATTATGAAAATTTATTTGGTTTAACATCATACCTGGTTTCACTTTAGGGTTTAAATTTATCTTCATTAGTTTTAGGTTTTAGATTTATGCTTTCTAAAATTGTGCATCATCATTATTTTTAGATTTAGGGTTATCATTTTCTTGATTATAAAACATGTTAAATTTCCTTCATTCTCATTATGGTATATTATTTCTGTTTAAATTCATGTATATTGTGTACACACATGTACATTATGTGAACATATATATATATATATCCAAACCTATGTACATGTGCTTGAACTAAAATTAGAACTTAATTAATTTTTGTGCAATGCACTGATATGGATGGGCTTTGGGCACATACTGATACAGAGATTCAAAGATTGAGATTGATTTTAGATGACCCTTCGACCACTAGGGTCTACAGAAGTAATTGTGATATGATTTTATAGAGTTTAGTTCCGATTAGATAGTCATTAGGAGGTCTGCATGCATATTCTGGGGAGACTTTAGTAGTCGTCCTTGCCCAGATGAGGGATTGGGTTTCAGGTGATGTTCCTTTGAGCACAGTCTAGCTGAGAGTGCCAAAGGAAACTATCGAAACTAAATGTTTTCCTCAGTATTCCACTAGATCTTAGGTGAGGGCATATCAGGTGAGTAGGTGCATATGCCCTAGGATGGCCCCTTTAATTTATCTATGATTTCTTGCAACACATAGTCATTATCCAAATAATGACCAAATTCCATTATATTTTGTACAGTAATTATATGCTAAGGTCCATTTAGGCATCAACATTAAATATTTGGATTTACCACCTCATTTGGGGCAAGGGCGTGGTAGGGTCTATGACAGGGATGCTTACCGTCGTGCAAATTGACAACTGCTAGATTACAAGGCCTTGGTTGGGCAGAGGATGCCTTCCATCGCTCCATCCATTAGTCCTATTGGCGATGAGGTTGTCATTGCTTCCCAATGGGAAGCAATTGATAGTATTGTTGATATTGCAGTCTAGGCTCAGTGGATATCTACAGATCATGTGGGCTGATACTTGATGAGACATCCACATAGGTCACCTATTGATTTAGATGCATATACCATGACAGGTATCCCATCTTTAGATGAATAGACCACATTACACATGATGTCCAGATTCTGAGGGATATAGGTTATAGATTGTCTGACGACCTGATGAGAGCTTATCATGTGATCTCATCACAGTTGGGGATCCCCTTAGCAGATGTTGGTTCATTTGTGGGTCAGTGTTGTGGAGATTTGCAGACTCCTGTAGCTCAGTCCCAGCATTCTGGTATGGATCCTACATCTAGATCATCTGGTGGGGCACATGAGCCACATATCGACCATACTATCGTTTCGGCACAGGTTCATCCATAGGCTGATGATTATACTGCTACAGGTGCCTAGTCATCTATTGCTAGCTATAGGTGCTCAGACATCTGCTGATATGCTTGAGTAGGCTGCAAGAGGTCTAGGTTTAATGGAGATACTCTCTTCAGGGTTGATGCCATCTCACTTGCATAGTCTGCTACACACATCATTGGTAGAGCTAGTCCAGGGTAGAACTACAAAGGAGTTGGTGGATTATATGATTGCAGAAGGAGACATTAAGGATGCAGAGGTGATTCAAGTATATGTACATATAATTTTTAAGTAAATTTTAAGTTTTAACTAAATACATGTAGTATGTAACTTCATTGGAATCGTACAACACATTTTTATAAATTATATAACTCAAAATTAATTTTCTTTTTTTATGTATTCACATGCATATGTGTCTAGGTGGAGGTAGCACATGTTACTCCTAGTTTGAGGGGAGAGTGTGTACGCACACATTCTTCACCTGACCATGTCAGTAGACAGGTGAACTTTAATTTTCATCTAAGTTAACGTATATATGTACATATTCACTTGTTCATGTGTCTGTTTATATTTAATATAATTTTTAATAATTACACTTTTGTATATGTATATATGTAGGGCTCAATGCATTTATCAGAGCAAGATTCACACTCGGATGTTCGCTCGATTAGGAGCCACATGATGACCCAAAGACTAGCTGAGGCACTAGTTTATACATGTGTTTATTACATTTTATGTATATATTCTCTAGAACATAGGCATGTTATGCTTGAGATCTATTGAATATATGTGCATACATGGACATTTTATATTTATGAACTTATATTTCATATCTACTCTAGACATGTTTATATATTGATTCCAAACATTTGAGTTTATGTTTATGTTTTAGATATATTGATGTATGTGCATATGTGTACATTTATGTTTGAGATATCTATCATAGATGACATTTGTGTTTATGACTTCTTATGTTTCAAAATATGTATATATGTATGTTTATATATATGTAGATTTCAAATATCATATTTCCCTCAAGGACATAATTTATGTTTATGAACTTATGTTTTGAAACGAGCAATAACAAATATATATATATATATATATATATATATATATATATATATATATATATATATATATATATATATATATATATATATATATATATATATATATATATATATATATATATATATATATATATATATATATATATATGATTTGGTTAGCTAGATCTACATGTACATGTGTATATTTTCATTCAATTTGTAAGTTCCTTGTGGTCAATAGAATCAATTTCAAATATGTTACTATTTATGTGGAGTAATTTAGAACCAATTTGGATATCTCTAAGAATCTTTTCATGATAATATGTCTATAAAAAGACCTGGCATATTACATTAAAATTTTACCAAAGTGATATATCTTAGTTTGAGTTCTTTGTGAATGTGATAAATCATTTATGTAGTTGTAAATATTAAACTCAAAATTTTAATTTTAAATTTTAAATGTTTAAACATTGATGATCTTTTCATTAGGCATTGTGAGTTCCCCTATCCATATTATGTTGATTTTCAAATTGTATGTTGTTATATTTTAGGACATTCATTACATTCCATTTAAAATTATGCTTAGATGCCACATGCCCTAATCTATTGGCATATCATAATAATAGAATCATTAATCATTATATAAATGCATTATAAGAGAATACATCATCACAAGCATATTGCATCCTTTCCTACACCATCATTGATCTTGGTTCATTATCATTGAGTTGATTTGTTTGGGGGCATAACTAAGTAGAATATGATCCTCACCTAGTGCAACTTCCCAAATGATGTATATATAAACCACCCCACTTTAGACATAGGTACAATGAGATGAGAAAAATCTACTATAACCATCCATTGTTGTTATATGGAGCCTAATTAGACTCGAAGGTTAAATTTTCCCCACTTTTATCATCATGGTTTCCCCCCCAAATTCCTACGAGGTCAAGGGGCAACGCCCCTTGTGGGGGTTTGGGGGCAGCACCCCCAAGATGGGATCAAGGGGCAGCGCCCCTTGCGGGGTCTAGGGGCAATGCCCCTGGCACGCTCCTTGTCGCGATATAGGGCAGGGTCGAGGGGCAGCGCCCCCATGGGGGCTCGGGGGCAACACCCCTGAAACCTCACACGATTTTTATTATTTTATAAAGGCACTGGGAGTTATTTTTTCATTGATCGACATAAAAAAAACCCTATTTTTGTAACCAACAAAAAGCTTGATAAAAGCAGCTAAGGGTTAGGGTTTCTATTGATTGTATTGTAGCATTTTGCAGCGGTATTGAGTTGTAGGGATTGTTGGTTGTAATCGGTTTGATTTACTGGATAATAATATTGGACTTTGTGTTTGGTGGATGTAGCCCGAGTTTGAGTGAACCACGTTAAAACTTGTCTCTCGCTATTATTATTTTTGTGTATTTCCATTCCTTTGTTTAATCTTTATTTGCATTTAATTGATATCTTCTGCTGGCTAACCCTAACATCCATCCCTACTATTTCACTTTTATAAATTGAGGTTTAATTGTGTGTGTCAAATTAGTTTTAAATACATGTGGATTTGAATTAAAATATAACAAAATCAAAGTATAAATTTTGGGTGTTCATCTAGGCAAGGCCCTACTATTAGCATATTGGAGAATCACTACTTAGCATTTTCAACAACATATTCCTCTCTCTAGAATCCAATTAAGTATATTATTTTATTTATTTAAATTCCATGTATTTAATTTCAATGTCATTCCCAACTCATATATCTTGGCTTATTATTTATTAATTTCTTTAATTATTTACAACTAGCCTATATTTTTATGTAAGTGCAATTTATTTTCATTACAATCATGTAATGAATATTAAAAACTAAAAAACGAGATTACTTTACTCATAAAGGAGCATATCTAATCAAGAGAATATGACCTTTTATTTACACCACTTGATGTATATATGATTGTGTTAGATTAAGGGGACCCTTCTAGAATTAACTAATAAAGATGAATGATATCAAAATCCTTAGGTTGTTTAGATATTAATTTTAAGGAATGAGAAGTAAATTAATTGAGTAAATGATGGTAATGTAATGTCTTGGCCTCTTGCTAATATTTAATGCATGTATGCCCCACAAGATTATAAGTTCCATGTTGTGAATTATGGTTCACAATCTAGAGGTAGGAATATGAGAGACATAACAACATAAACTAAACTCATTAAATTTAAATATAAAGAATTTACAAGATGCATCCAATCATGTTGTAAAGCTCTACCACTTGATTCTAATATAAAATTGAACTAGAATCAATAACATAACATCATCTTTAATATAATTTAAATAGAAATAGAATATGATAAATTTTACATGTAAAGCTCAGCATCCATAAAACCATCATAATCATCACATAAAATTTATTCACTAAGGCTCATGTATTTTCATCATGTACATAATGAGAAAGGTGTTTAATATAATTTATCACTTGTCATTTGTATGCATCCAACCAAATTGTAACTTGCTCTACCACTTGATCATTCTAATATAAAATCACTAATCAATTTATAACATAACATCATATAATATAATTTAAATAGAAATAGAATATGATTTTACACATGTAAAGAGGCCCATCCATAAAACCATTGTAATAATCACACATGTATTTTAACTTTATGAACACTAAGACTCATATTATCATCATATAATGATAAAGACACATAATAATTTATCACAATCATTTGTATGTAGAGCAGCTCAAGTAAATATATTGATCAACCATGTGTACATTTCAATGAAACAAGAAAAATCACATATCACACCCAAATGTTATAGATCTCTAAGGTGCACACTTATTGTTCTTAATTGCTTGAATGTAAATTAACTTTGAAAATACTTTTGATTATGACCAAGATAATAGAATTGCTTGAACTAAGAAAAATATTCATTCCCGAACAGCTCACTCATTCATGTACCACATCTATTGGTTCAGCTCGCTCTTCAATAACTTGTAGTATTCTATAATGATCATCTCTATCTAGACTCCACTTATGACTTCCATGTGCATGTGGAACTTGATGAAGAGATAGGCCAGAAGCAATTACTAGGTGGCTATACTGATACACCATGTTTTCAAGATGGTAATCAATAAAATGAATCCTATTTTGAACAATTTTGACTTGTTTGAGATATGTCCCTTGCACTACAACTGAACCTATGGGAAACAACATTCCATCACTTGTTTATGGTTTTGTTATCTTCATCCTCTCCTTTGTGCAACAAATAAATAATAACTAACACCTTCTATGTTTCCAGCCTCTGCTATGACCACAAAAACATCTCATGTACACATCTATACAATGTTTAATTTTAAAAAAATTAGAACCAATCTTTAATTGTAGAAAAAAATTAATAAACAAATTACAATTAAATTTTGTCTAAATTAACAAATATTATAATTTATAAATCAATTTAAAGTTACAAGCTTTGCAAGAATATATATATATCACTTGTTTATGGTTTTGTTATCTTCATCCTCTCCTCTGTGCAACATAATAAATAATAACTAACACCTTCTATGTTTCCAGCCTCTGCTATGACCACAAAAACATCTCATGTACACATATATACAATGTTTAATTTTAAAAAAATTAGAACCAATCTTTAATTGTAGAAAAAAATTAATAAACAAATTACAATTAAATTTTGTCTAAATTAACAAATATTATAATTTATAAATCAATTTAAAGTTACAAGCTTTGCAAGTATATATATATATGCACACGTACCTTTTTTAATCAATCCTGAAATGTGGTCATAATCAATTGAAATCAAAGGAATGTCTTCAAATCTTTCATCTTCATCTTCATTGTATGTGTCAGTAACAACTTGTGGTACCGAACTCCATTCACTAACATATCCATGTCATTAGTTGTTACAATTCTCACAATTTCCCAAAATGTAGTCATAAAAAAACAAGAGTAAACCCTAGTGCACAATGCCCATGGGTGCCTATATGTACTCATGACACAATGTAAAGATCTTGTTTTCTCTACTCTCTTGCATCCATGCATTGTTCTTCTATCCACACCTACAAATTATATATATAATTCAAAACAAAATAAATAATATAGAGTTCTTAAACTTAAATTTTTAAAAACAAGTGAAACTTTTTTCAAACAATAAATTAAATACCTGATATTTCCCAAAACACTCTATTTGGACATGGGTTCCTCCTTGAAGATGTGCCAACATCACATGCAAAGTGTTTCTTACACCATTCAACATCATGTGCATCATTTATATGATAGCCCTCATAATTTCTTAGAGCACATTTGATGCAAGCTCCTACGCCATCATGTTCACCCTTTCCATGCCCACTCTCAAAGAAACTCCAAACATGTGGTATATTATCGTGTCAATGATATCTACATAGTGCATAAAATAGCCTTGATGATTTGAATTGTGATGCACACCCATCAAACCATACAAAATATTTTTCAATCTTCACATCTCTTCTTGCCAAATCTTCAAAAAACTTCTTAAAGCAATGTTGGACAAAAAGTGTGCCATGCTCTTTTTCATCACTAATATAAAAGTGATATTCTTTCTTAATGACTCATTTTTCATATGTACTATCAACACCATCCAAATCCAATTGTGCATGTCGACAACACACACCATAATAGTGACATACTCTAAATAGTAATATTGTGTTTGAATCTCCTTTTGATGGGTAAAAGAGTAATTTTCTGCAAAGTCAACTACTGATAAAACGGTTCCAAGTGGGAAAGTATCTCTTAACAACTAAAATTGTTTTGCTTGTCACTTAGCATAAAATGCATGATGTATGTACGGTTGTATCAATTTATGAAAATTTTCCATAAATGTTCCAATAGGTACCTCCTCTTCTACATAAGCTAACCTTGTGGAATCTTTCCCAATTTCTGTTTCAAACTTTATATACTTTTAACTCTTGCAATTTACCATCTTTGTCTTGTCGGTATCTTCATTTCTCAAAGGAATTTTAGCCAAATTTTCACATGTTTCACAAAGTCCTTTTATGCATTTCATTGGACCATCTACATCATCACCAGGTTTATCACATAAGATGGATGTTATGAATTGACTTACCCATTTAGGAGGTGAATTTTGAGAACCATCACTTTCTTCTTTGATCTTTCAAAACACCTGATAGTAAAGATCAAATTCAATATGATAACAACAACAAGTTTCAAAAACCTTGTTTTCCTTCACATAATGTGGCCTTAACATTTGAAACATTGTTTGTCCAATCTTTATATGAGGATTTGCATCACAAAACATCGCATTCATCTTATGTTGTGTTATGTCTAACCAATGTTTTGTATGCAGTTCAAAATTGTCTGGCCTGATCCTGTGTTTTAGAACATCTCTTTTATTTGATGAGGGATGAGTATGATCATGCCAAAAACTTGAGATCAAGTTCCTAACATCATATTCAATCTTGTTAGAATAAAGAGCCCTACACATCAATGCCCAATTGCCTTCTACAGTAGTATCATCCAAAACCTTTCTTCTTTTCACATATCTTGTTAGTGTCTTTCTACTTAAGCCAATTTCACTTGAAAGTGAAGAGATTTGATGTTTTCTTGATATTTGTGGACTTACAATAGATGTCAACATCACTCTTCTTGAAATGTTCTTATCTGCTGATCAAGATTGTTTCCCAATGGAACCCAAACCTTTTTTAACATTTTCAACAATATCTTTTTCTAGGTGTCTTTCCTCTTTTTTCTGAAATCTACACCCATCAATTATAATGTCTCTTTTAGGTCATCACGAAGAAGCAATGTTGTTAACAGTTGGGCTTGACCAAGTGTATCATGATTTTTGAAATAAGCCTCAATTATTTCCTTTGAAGTTCTTGTCAATGCCCTCTTAGTAGTTTGACTAGGTTGTTCAGCATAAAATTAAAATTTTTCTATATCCATTTCAAGTAAATGATCTATGTTTTTGTAATAAATTTTTCTCTTCACCTCTTTAATTAGATTCATAGTATGAATATCGGTAGAAGGAAGCAATCTTGACCCCTATCCAACATCAAAGTGTGTATGGGCCTCTTCTCTAACATCAATTATGTGTGCTTGGGTCTCCTCCCTAGCATCAACTATGCATGCTTCAACCTCCTCTGCTCCAGTAACTAAATTAGGATGGACCTATACTCCAATTTCTGTATGTTGAGCCCCTACACATCATATAAAAGAGAAGATTTTAGAATATATAAAAGTTAGATTATTAAACTATGGATAAAGATCAAGGTGATTATGAGTTCAAAATGAGAAAGTGTTAGGGATGTAGTACTCATCCTTACAATTTTCTCCAGCTTTGAATTACAATTAAACTACCGATCAAGTGCATGTATGTCAAAGTATTTACAAGAAGAGAAAATGAACTTGTAAACGGAAATAACATCTAGAATGATATGTCCATATGGATTGTCATGTCCACAAGTTCCATCTAAAGTTAACTTTTCATGTCCTATTTATGTTACAATCAAAATATTCTAGGAGTATCATCTAATCAAAATCCTAAATAAGCTCATTAACAACTACTTGCTAATTTGTCAAATTATAATATATGTAGAAGTAAACTTATAGGTACATTTTCAATTACTAGATTATATAACCTAAAAAGAGATTCAATGTAATAAAGATTTAAGTGTGTACCTACAATATTATAGATCATATATAATAGTAATAGAGGAGGAGATAATATTACATGTTGCATGAATAATGTTAACTATGTCCTATGAATAAATAATTAATCTTAGAACCATGGTGAATGTGGTGCAAAATTCCTAGAGGGCTACAATAATCATATGCACATATAAAATATTAGTTCAATATATTATATATATGTCCCCTCTAAGTGGTTTTGCACAAATTATGTAAGTGATTAAACATGTGAGTGGAGAATAAATGAACATGGTAAAAATATAACATGTTGTAAGATAAATAATCACGTAATGTACCAAAGGGAAATGAGATATCGCCAATATTGCACCAATCCAGTTCACTTGGATAATAACTATGTAAGCATGTGTAAGTAAAAGAACATGTAGATTTAAAACTCAATAATATTTAAGGTTTAAGGTTTAGGGTTTAAGAGTCTAGGGTATATAAGAAACTCTCACAAGTCTTTAATTTGTAACTATAATTTATTTTGAACATTACAACTTTAATACTTAATTATTATTTATTTATGTTGTATACAATACATTCTAAATTCCTAATTTATGTGTGTATATTTAACTCAAATTATAATATTTAAGGAACTTAGGGGTTAGGGTTTAGGGTTTAAGACTTAGTGTTTAGGGTTTAAGACTTAGGCTTTAGGACTAGGGATGTTTCAAGGATAGTCAAATTACACATGTCTCCATTGGGGTAGGGTCCTAGATAGGACCTAGGGTTTATCATAGATGCACTTGGCAAGTAAGGTACAAAAATATAGTAGAAAGTCATTTGATTAGTTAATTTAGTGGAAGAGAATTTAGCCAAAACATCTAATCATATATTTAGCTCAATAATATTTAGGGTAAATAGGGTAGATATGGTTTAGGGTTTAGTTAAGTAGACTTAGGGAACATAATCATTTTAGTAGAGGACTTAGGAATGGTAATGGGATCTGCAACATTTAAATAAATAAATATATTTAAAACATACTTGAATTGAAAAAATTACTTCAATTGAAAACAATTTGATCTTATTGATCCTAATCTTATCTAGAAAATGATTTAATTGAAAAAAAATTCATAATTTATATAAAGTATACATACCTTCTCTTTGAGCATAATATCTTTGCATCCTTTCTTCACGCAATTTTTGTTCCCTTTCTATTGAATGATATCATGTAGCCTTATTTTTCCTTGTCCTTTTATTTCCCATCTTCAAGGATTTGCAAAATATGATCTCAATAATTTCTTTTCCAATTCCACATTCCAAATTTGTAAAGCACTTGCAAAAATATGACCTTTCAAATAGACCTAGCGAATTTTCCTTTATTTTTTTATATTAAAATCATAAAATATGACCTTCTATATATACATGTAATTCGAATCTAGACATTTTTTTGCGAAACGTCGACTAACATTGGCCTCTGTTCAAAGGTTAGCTGCTAAAATTCTATAAATATTATTTTATTCAATGACCTTCGTTCGAAGTTCCTTAAATAATATTTTGTCTGGTCATTACTACCTTCATTTGAAGGTCCTTAAATAATATGTTTTTGTCAGTCGTTACTACCTTCATTCATAGGCACCTTCGATCGAAGGTACCTACAAACAAAGGTAATATATTCGAACAAAGGTACTTAGCAAGACACTTTCTATGTCTGCTTCAAAACTTCCTCAGAAAATCTAGTTTCAAGCCTCATGTGATCGAAGGTACCTACAAACGAAGGTACTTAGCAAGACACTTTCTATGTCTGCTTCAAAACTTTCTCAGAAAATCTAGTTTCAAGCCTCTTGTTGGACCTTCAAATGTAATTAACTTTACAAGATAATTTGCAAGATCGTAGTCCTCAAAACGAGCTTTCCAACAAGTATAATTTTGATATATTTTCATTTTATTATGTATTCAATTTTTAATTTTTATTGAACATAGGTTTTCACTGAACATCAAGTTCTTTGTTATACACAGGTGGAAAAATAGTGAAACATTGAAAAAAAATCCAAAAAATACCTTTGCACTAGGTATTGATGTCCTTGTTTCACCAAAAGAATATTGAATTGCAATATATACACAACAAGTTATGCTTGATGGCATACACCTATGTCCAAATTATAGTTACCCTGACTTCAAAAATTAATTAGAAAAAATATGTAACAAAAAATTATGAAAAAATATCCATGCACTAGATATTGATGTTAAAAATCTATATTTCAAAAATTAGAATTTTATCCTTTCTAGAAAAAAAAGTTATGTTGGACGACATAAACGTTACTTTTTGAAAATGTTGTTTACTATTAAAAACTAGTTATTAAAAGAGATGTTGAAAATTTCATGATTTATTTCAAAAAAAATAAAAAATATATATTTAGAATCTACACACAAATCGCCACAAATCACTAGTTCGCATCATCTTCAAATTAACGGTTTAGTTGCTATAGGTCTCAGAAAGTGAAGATTTAGTTAAAAATGTTGATGTCAATGTCCATCTTGGCAAAAAAGTGGGACTCATTATTGTGAGATTACCCAAGATGATCTCACACTCACCCTGATATACTTCAACAATTCTCCTTCTATTTCGAACACCACCCATACTATATGGTGCGGCCAACAAATACCTTGAGTATCATCCAAAAATTAAATAGGGGAACATTAAAAGACAATCACTAGATCCTTATGTGGCGCAGAAGAGCATAATATAAAACAATTTGAACTTATTCAATTTGCCTCTACAACATACACAAAGGTCGTGGCTCCCCTATAGATGGAAAGCACCAATGGAATTAAATAAGTTTTAGTTAATAGGATGAGAATCGGTCAATTAATAGCATAAATGCCTCTCCCTTCCAATTCACACCCCAAATACTATTTCAATAGAAATTAATATCCAAAAATAATAATGCTATGAAAAGTGCAAGAGGTGGGCAGCTAGTAATGGCTCACAACCATGAATGAGGTCCATGATTCATCTTATGGATATCACAGAAGTTTGGCCAACTAATGGCTTTCTAAAACTGTAAGCTCCTTCCACAATTAGTTAAAATCAATTAAGGTGTAAAGTCCTTCCAAACAACATCATTCATAAGGTTCAACAATAGAAAAATAGTATGTCAAAAAAATATTAAATGGTATATAGCCAAAATATAAAAAATTACATCAGTATGATGGTACGACTAAACCAATATTAGTATGGTTCAAGTAATATAAATAAATTTGACACTAATCACTCAAATAAATATTCAAGTTTCACTTCCAATTGAAATCCTCAAATTCACAAGAAAATTCTAACACCAAACTAAAACTCACCGCAAACCACAAACTTGGTAAATATGAAACACACTTCAAAATCAAATGATACTAAACTTCAATTCTAAAATTGGAATGTTGAAAGAAACCTCCTAACAATATGACAACCTCACATAAACCACAAATTTGAAAAACCAAAACAAACATCCAAACACCAACACTAAATCTATAGATACTGAAGCTCTATTCAATCCCCAATTGGAATAACCAATGGAGTTTGAGATTTTTTCATTCCTAAATCCTAAGACCACAAGGGGTTTTGTCCTTGGATTGGATTTTGAACACAAGTGCTCTAAAATTGAGAGAAATTCGTAATATCAAATCTAGATAATCTTTTGTAGCCTTTTCTCCACCTTTATAGAGATATTTCTTCTTTCTTTTCTTTTCTCTTCCACTACCATCATTTAATACCCAAAATATATTTAACTTCAAATATTCCAGGTCCTAGTTTAAACTATAACTCCCCATCTCCAAGAAATAATTGAACTATTCCTAGAAGTTACAAATGGCCATAATTACCCCATTTAGGCAGCCCACTGTCTAAATAAAATAATAATTATGTTGTCCTTTACAATATTTTAAAATAATATGATCGAGGACCAACTTATTAATATTATTTTATTACAATTATTTTCCTATGGAAAAATAAAATAATACCTTAAGGAAAAAAAGAAACATCACATTAATACTAAGAAGAGTTGGCAAATGCTAATAAATACTGTAAGCTCAACCCTTTTGGAATGTTATGGATGTGAGTTAAACTTTAATGGGTTTTATCTACAAAATTTGAATTGTACATGACATTGGTGAAGCTATCTTAGAACTGGATTCACACAACCCCAATGTGTTAAAATTTGATGGTGATTTTATTAGGTTGATGAAGATAAAAAAATATTTAGTATAGTATTTAAAGTAATATATCAATTTAATTTGTTTAATAATTTAATAACTAAAAGGCTATAAATAATTTATTGATTTTATAACACAAAAAATATATAAATTTGTAATACTATTAAAAATATATATATATAATATTGCCGATGATGGCATGGTTTGATGGTTAAGTCGCTTGGTTGTAGTGGCGGCCACCAGAGTTCAAACCCCCGCTGGGCCAACGAGCTCGCAAGGCTTTACGCCTTCACTGGGCCAATGAGCTCGCGGGTTTGAAGTGTTCTTCCTAGGCGATGAGGTCCCCCAGTTGTGGCCTCACCGGTTCATTGCTCCGGGCAAAAGCATTCGCGTGGAGCCGGAGGGCGTGTCGCACCAGCGTCGCCGGTCACGTTAAAAAGTTTACCAGGCACATTATCTTTAAATATATATATATATATATATATATATATATATATATATATATAATATAATTTTTTTATAGTATTACAAATTTATATATTTTTTGTGTTATATATATATAAACAAATCCAACCAACAAAACAACTCTTAAGTAAATAAAAATAACTCTGAAAATAAAAATAAAGTAAACAATGCAAATAAAATAATACAAAAACTTATAAATAAATATGAATAACTCTTCAAATAAAAATGTAAATAAAATAAAATAGCTTTGAAATTAAATAAAATAACTCTTAAGTAAATAAAAATAGGTGTTCAAATAAGAATAGAGCAAACAATGTAAATAAAATAAAATAATCTCGTCTTAATATGTTTTAATAAAAAAAAATCATATTTATGACAAGTTTTCTATTGAGGACTATTTTCACAATGAAATAACGCATGTCCAACACTAAGGTTTTCCAACTAGCATGAGTTTTTAATGTATTAACAACACATATTACTTTACTTACAATTAACTACTTCAAATTTGTTTTCAAAAATAACACTGAAACTAATCCAATTCTAGTAGCTTGTACTTGTGTTATAGCCTAGTGGGGTTGTGGTGGCTTCCTTGGCCACTCATATTGTACCTAACTATTTTCTTATTAGTAATAGATCATCAATTTTTTAAAAATAACACTTAAAATATACTATATATGAATGGTACTCATTTTCAAGTGATATAATAGTAGTTGTACAACTGTATGCATGATGACGACATTTAGAATAAAATAAATATTAATAGAATTTAGAACTAAAATGAATACAGAATTTGAGCTTGACAGTACCATGCCACTTAGGAAATAGACTATGATTTTTGTATAAAAGGTTTGAATAAGACCTTCAATTTTTTATTCAATGCATTGAGCTCTATACAAAAAGTGTTTTCTATAGATGGAGCCACAATTGCTTTGCGTGGACCTAATGTTGATGTTTTCCCTAGTGGGGATGCAATAATTTCTTCTTTAGAAGGTTAGTCTGCTCTAGATTCTTATACGGTGGAAGTTGGTAGATCTATAGTGTACACTCCTCGCCCTCCTCCTCAGGCCAATTTGTTACCTCTCCCTTGTGCTCTATTTTCCCCTATGGTGGTCCTAGGTTAGGATGTGGTGGACAATGAGGCTTGTTTTGCTAAGAAGGACCTAGTTTGTATATTTAGCCATCTATGGCCTTCCCTTCCAATTTACACCAATGGACATCTAAGCATGGCAGTCTCTTTTGGAGGGAAAAGTCGAGATTTACCCCTATGCTAGGGGGTTCTTTATTGTGACTTTTAAATCATCTAAGGACAATGACATTATGATGGATGTGGGACCATCACTCCCTTTTACTTTAGCCTTGGGTCCCTTCCTTCAATCCTTTAATCAAAATTATTGATATTATGTCGATTTGGGTCAGATTGCCAAATCTGTCTCTCTAGTTTTGGTATGACTCATGTTTTGAGGCCATTGGGAACTTTCTGATGGTCGACTGGGCAACTACTTCGTTCTTCTCCCATACTTCCTATGCTCGCATCTTGGTGGGCATCAATGTTTCTAAGGCTCTCCTTAGGGAGGTTATTTTGTAGGTAGTGGACTTACCTTGGACTCAATCTATCGACTATGAGGGTCTCCCCTTTTGATGCAGATGCTTCTTTGCCACTGGCTATTTGGCTTTGAATTGCTCTTGCTCAGCTACTTGGTGGTAGGGCACGCTTTCCCACCATCTTACAGTGCATCCTAAGGACTTTGACTCTGAATCAGAGGAGTTGCCTCCTTCGAAGCCCCTTTCGACGATCCCTGCTACTGCAATTGTTCCTTCTAGGTCGAGTGTGGTGCTTACAACCCCCGCAGTTCTTGATGGGATATCTTCTTCGATCCCAAGCCTTGGTGATCCATTGCCTAATCCCACACCCTCTAAAGGGATTGGTGTGGCCTTTTTTGGCTCTAGCTCTTATTGGGGCTCCTTGGAGCTTGGTGGTTAGGGGGTCCTCTCTTCATAAGGTGCCTACAATAGGGGCTTTGGTGGTGGATTTCCCTCCCTCGTCTCCTAGGTCCAAGGATTTGGAGAGTTGTGTTTCTTGGACTCTTGTCCAAAGGCAGAAAAGTGGTCTTCTTAAAATTGTATCTCATCCACACACTTAGATTAGGGTTGTGTAGATGGCTAGGATGAGGCCTATCATTGTTTAGGCTTGCTCTTTTATTCTTGTGATATAATCGATAGTTTGACTGCAATACTGTTATTTCTTTTTCTATTGGTTGTTCTTTTTTTAAGTCTCACGCCTCATAGGACATGTTTCATATGTTGTTGGGTTCATATTTTGTAAAAGGGTGGGGCCCCTTTCAAAACCTCTTTACCTTAATCAAAAAATTTTCAATCAATAGAATTGTAGAAATTTAATTTTTAATTATTTTTAGTTAAAAATTATGAATTTTAATATTAGTTACAATGAATTTAAATTTGATTATGAAAAATTATAACTAATTGCTTGGTAAAAAAAATTGATAACTAAATAAATAATTTTGATTGCAATAATATCTACTAAACACAAACAATCCTCATATAATAATTTCTACTAAACAATCCTTATATAATAATTTCTACTAAAAATAGGTACTAATAATAACAATCCTCATGTAATAATATCTACTAAAAATAGATACTAATAATAAGTATGCAAGAAAACAGCTGAAAAAAATTCATCTTAGACAAGGTAATTAATTTTATTATAAATATTCACCAAACACTATCAAGAGCTGATCCAAGAGAACAAATGTAATTTTACCATTAGCAATAGCTGCTATCTATGGGTCCTAACTATAAGTAGCAAGTGGAATAATTAACCAGTTTCTATTGGTTAGGTATAAATATTAATAGACATCAGATTTCCACAGTCCATAATAATGAATAACAGAGTGTGATCCTAAACTTGAAGAAAAAACTCTCACAGGTATAAATATTATTTCAAAATAATTTAATTGAAAAGTCTAAAAAGTACTGCAAAAGTTTCAGAACAATAATCTTTCCCTTCCCTAATTTTCCACGTTGAATGGGACCACGGGAGCATTAAAAAAAGTTGGAACCGTTTCCTCTCCCTATTAATGACCTCTGTGAAAACGTGGGAGGAATATCAAATTAGACCGAGCATTCTTGATGTACTTTTTTTCGCTATAAAAGACTTGCTAATGCCATTATCTGTGAATCACAGAAAAAGAGAAAAGTAAGGCAGAAAAAGAGGAGATAGAGAGGGGAAGATGAAAAGTAAGGCACAAATTAGGGAGGCAAAGGAATGGGTCCAAACGCTTTTAATAGTTGCAACTCTGATAGCTACTGTTACCTTCGCTGCAGCGTTCACAATTCCAGGGGCAGTCAGAAGTGAAGTTTGGATGCATTCAGCTGCACTCAGGATTTTCGTAATATCTAACACTTTAGCCCTTTGTTTCTCCATGTGGGCAGTCATTCTAGGTTTCCATGTACGTAAATCCTATTTTCGCTACGTCCATTTGCCTCCCTCCGTCCGTGCCAATTCTGAGCTGATCCGTAAGAGTTCACAGGACCTAGATAATATGTTGACGTGGGCAAATATCCTGGTCCAGTGGGCGTTCCTGGTAACTATGGTTTCATACTCATCAGGTTTATATGTTTTGGTGGCACCAATCTGTTTATGGTTGGCGATAATCAGTTCCATAGCGGCACTAGCCGTCCCCTTCGTAGCGACTGCATGGCACATGGCAATAGTTCTTAAATTGTTGCCCGATCTAGGATCTCATGCGCTCAAAGTATCGGCGACATCTACAGCTCCGGAAGAATGTGATGCACCTGATGAGGGCACCTGTTATTGCGAAGAGGAGTGACTTTGGGACGCGCCATTATGAATCAGATGATGTTTAAGTAGAGTGGTAGTAGGACTTAGGGCGTAAGAACCTGCTGTACCTGTTGCACAAATCTAGGAGTGACATTGCAATGAACCAAGAAGCTGCTGCTGTACCTGTAGTGTTTGACAGGATGATGTTTAAGTAGAGTGTTACACATGATGCAGTAGGACCTAATATTGTTGTACTCTGATGAAGAAGCTGTTGTACCTGGGGCACAATTGAGATAGTAGGGAGCAGGTTATTCCAGTGTGTAATATCCAACACTCTAGCCTACATTTCCTCTGAATCTAATGAGTATGTACATAGAAGATGAATATTAGCCTGGCTTATGATGGATCCACAATAAATAGGTCATTATGTTGGAACACATCTTGTAACTTCCAAGTAGTCTTTTTGGTCCTACACAATTAATTTTTTTTAGTGGTTAAAAGAATAGAAATATAAACATATCTATGTATAATTTTATTTTTGTCATTGACTTATTATTTTATGATTCTAAATTTAATATTGTTATGTTTCTCAATTTAATAATTGTGATGACTCCAACATAAACATAACAAGTATCATTAATGGCAAGTATTTGCTTTGAAGTACTTTAATAATAGTATTTATTTTGGAATTGAAAAGATTAATAGAAATGTGATTCTATCTTACTCTCTAGATACAGTGCATACATTATACATCCTAAGCTAGCAATTCATATATAATTCAACTTGTCCCCTAATAGCAAAGGACATAGGACATAGGGGTGCTTTACATTGCAGAATCTATATTTCTACAGAAAGGAGTCTGCATAACAATATAGTATCAATGATTCTCTATATTTCTATGTGTTGGGAACATTGTTGATTTTTGTCCTGGGCGGCAGTAAGAAAGCCATCGATGTGAGGAAAAGCAAGGATTTGCAGGTTGGTTTACAACTTAGTTTACCAGAATGAGGGCCAAGTGGAAGAAGAAGCGCATGAGACGTTTGAAAAGAAAGAGGCTAAAGATGAGATAGTGATCTAAGTCAGTCAAGGTGTAGGTAGCATAGTACAGGGTCATCAGATGCAAAGGAAAATTATTGATTATGTAGTTAAGGATGGCTGGTGCCTATCATAGAGGGGGCCTCAGGCTGTTTTATCACCTTTTTTTGTTTGGTCAGGGGTCAAGTCACACTGTGTCCATTTTGTTGCAAAAGCATATCAGCTTGCACTGTGCACCAAGATGTCCTTATCTTATCCTTTTTAATAGGTTTTGTGCTTCAGACAATACTTTGAGGATGTCAATGACATGTCAATTTAATTGAGACCTCATAGGTTTTATTTTAAAACAAACTATCCAATGCATTGTGTCTGGTTCTTGTCGATATTGGTTTGATAATTGAATTTGACAAATCTGTGATTAATTATGCTATAGCAATTATGTAAACACAAATGTGGAATAAAGTCATGGTAGTTTGGTGGACTTTGATGTATACAATTTAGTCCATTTATTTAAGATGGACCTTAGTCAAAATGCTTTCACATTTTTTTTGGCATAAAATAACAACATATTAATAAATTAAATCAATTATTATACAATTCTAGTGTGTGAAATAAATGTGGAATATATTGTTAGCTAGTTAAGTTATACTAACTACCCTATACTAGAGCAAAAAAATAACTTGCTCAAATTTTATTTAAAGATTGAGTAAGGCTTAACTAAAAATGTGGATATCAAGGAGTTTCAATTTATGATTAAAAACAGTCTTATTAATAATGTGTGTTAAAATCATTGGTTAATTCAAGGATGAAGCAGAAATTATAGACTATTACCCTTTGAAAGCCACAATAATATGTGTCTGTACATAATGTTGGGTCATACATGGTTATAAAATTTGCACATATGGTTCTAATGTTATTCCATGTGTTATTTGATAGGTACATAACTTACAAATATTTAGTTGTTGATTAAAGCTTTGTTGTTACATTTGGTTAATTTGGATATACAACTATGAAATTTGCACAAATAATTCAAATGTCAATCCATGGTTTATTCGATAGATAGACAAATTTGCAAATACTAGGGTGTTTCTTAAAGCTATGTCTACATGGCTATGGAATTTGCACATATGCTTCTAATGCCAATGCATGTGTTACTTGACAAATACAAAAGTATAAATATTTTTTGTGTATGAAGCAGACGTCAAAATGAAAATGTTGATCGATAAGCCAAAGATGGGAATCAATATTCCATGTAAAGCAAATTGTAACAATCAAACACAAGTTCATGTGTATTAGGAATCAATTTCTTATGGTATGCAAAATGCCAGCAATTAAACACAAACTTGTGACTATAGCCACTATACAAGGTAAACTATAGGGGTGCTTTACTTTGCAGAATCTATTTTTTTACAGAAAGGAGTCTGCATAACAATATAGTATCAATGATTCTCTATATTTCTATCTGTTGGGAACATCGTTGATTTTTGTCTTGGGCGGCAGTAAGAAAGCCATCGACGTGAGGAAAAGCAAGGATTTGCAGGTTGGTTTACAACTTAGTTTACCAGAATGAGGGCCAAGTGGAAGAAGAAGCGCATGAGACATTTGAAAAGAAAGAGGCTAAAGATGAGATAGTGATCTAAGTCAGTCAAGGTGTAGGTAGCATAGTACAGGGTCATCAGATGCAAAGGAAAATTATCGATTATGTAGTTAAGGATGGCTGGTGCCTATCATAGAGGGGGCATCAGGCTGTTTTATTACCTTTTTGTTGTTTGGTCAGGGGTCAAGTCACACTGTGTCCATTTTGTTGCAAAAGCATATCAGCTTGCACTGTGCACTAAGATGTCCTTATATTATCCTTTTTAATAGGTTTTGAGCTGCACACAATACTTGGAGGATGTCAATGACATGTCAATTTAATTGAGACCTCAGGTTTTATTTTAAAACAAACTATTCAATGCATTGTGTCTGGTTCTTGTCGATATTGGTTTGATAATTGAATTTGACAAATCTATGATTAATTATGCTATAGCAATTATGTAAACACAAATTTGGGATAAGTCATGGTAGTTTGGTGGACTTTGATGTATACAATTTAGTCCATTTATTTAAGATGGACCTTAGTCAGAATGCTTTCACATTTTTTTTTGGCATAAAATAACAACATATTAATAAATTAAATCAATTATTATACAATTTTAGTGTGTGAAATAAATGTGGAATATATTGTTAGCTAGTTAAGTTATACTAACTACCCTATACTAGAGCAAAAAAATAACTTGCTCAAATTTTATTTAAAGATTGAATAAGGCTTAACTAAAAATGTGGATATCAAGGAGTTTCAATTTATGATTAAAAACATAGTCTTATTAATAATGTGTGTTAAAATCATTATTTAATTCAAGGATGAAGCAGAAATTATAGACTATTACCCTTTCAAAGCCACAATAATATGTGTCTGTACATAATGTTGGGTCATACATGGCTATGAAATTTGCACATATGGTTCTAATGTTATTCCATGTGTTATTTGATAGGTACATAACTTACAAATATTCAGTTGCTGATTAAAGCTTTGTTGTTACATTTGGTTAATTTGGATATACAACTATGAAATTTGCACACATAATTCAAATGTCAATCCATGGTTTATTCAATAGATAGACAAATTTGCAAATACTAGGGTGTTTCTTAAAGCTATGTCTGTACACATAGACAATTTGCATACATGGCTATGGAATTTGCACATATGCTTCTAATGCCAATGCATGTGTTACTTGACAAATACAAAAAGTATAAATATTTTTTGTGTATGAAGCAGACCTCAAAATGAAAATGTTGATCGATAAGCCAAAGATGGGAATCAATATTCCATGTAAAGCAAATTGTAACAATCAAACACAAGTTCATGTGTAAATGCTAGCAATTAAACACAAACTTGTGACTATAGCCACTATACAAGGTAAACTATAAAATGCCAAAGCCATGTGATTGATGTGTAGTGCTTTGACACTAATTTGAATCTTGTAATGTACTTGTATGGTGCTATATCTAATTGAAAAAGTCTAAAATCTTTTAGCTATATATATTCTACATTTTTCATAGGTTCACTACAAATGTTAGAAATAATTTTGGACAAATATTCAATTTTGCATAGGCCGAGTGTATAGTGGAAAATGTGAAGTGATTAGCATCCGAAAGATTCACTGCATATGGCTGATTTGCAAACATGGCTATGAAATTTGCACATATGCTTCTTATGTCATTCCATGTGTTATTTGATAGATACATAAACCTACAACTATTATCTTGTTGATTAAACTACTTTGGATATATGGCTATGAAATGTGCACATATAATTCTAAGCTCAGTTCAACACAAAAAAATGGTTGCAAACACAAAGTTAAGTTATACTACTATTTGCACAATTTTCATAGACCATCAGAGTTTATTGATTTTTAGTCCATGTATTCTATTCTAATGTGGAATAAAGAAACATTTATATCTTGCCATTACTCGATTCTTATTATGCATTTCATTTTTATGTTTTGTTCTATTGTTAATTTATCATTTGGGTTCCCTCTATAGTAAATTAGAATGGCAAAGACTATCTCATTATTCTTGGAATATTATGAACTCAAATAAGTTATCAATGCCTTATGTCTCTATCTATGTGTTTTGCTATGATTCTCTTTGTTCCATGTGCAAAGTGTAATCTCTAATTTACACAGGTGAAGAAGTGACATATCCAATAAAAATCACACTTTTTAGTTACTCTGAACATGAGTTATCTTGAAATGTTATAAGGCACTTCTTGTGTGTTTTTTTGCAAAATAATTTATTTGAGAACATAACATATTTGAATATGACAACTTAGATGATCCTACTATGCAATCAAAGTTCTTAGCTGTTCAAAACATGAGTTATTTATAAATGTTATGAGGTACTTCTTGTGTCTTTATTTGCAAAATAATTTATTTCAAAGGAGAAAATAATTGAATATGATAGAGAAGATCCTGCTATGGTCTTTTTTGTAATGGAAATGTTTTGTTTCTAGATTCTAATATATTTAAAAAATGCTCTTTATACCTAGGCCCATGGTTGCCTATAGGTGTGGGTGTATGGGTAGAGTAGAGAGACAAGGATGCCAATCAAACTAGGGTATGTCAGTAAATGAGTAAAGACACCATAATGAAGTTTTCTAGTAATTATACCTCTTCCACATTCATGAGGTTACGAGTAATTGTAATTGACATAGGGAAGATTTTTGGGTCTATATTTGTCAATTGTAGATGTACAACCACATGCAATTGAAACCCAACCAACAACCATTGAAGCCAAACACACAAAATAGATACTAGAAAAAGTATCTAGCTCTATTGCAAATAGAGACTAGACATACTTCTATAACTAGTTCTATTGCAAGCTGGAGCTTCACTTTATTTTTTTCTAAGATACAAATGGCGCATTAAACACCAAATCAAAATGGCTTAACACCTGTTTGTCACAGAGCTAATAGCAGTGATAAACATAGATGCAAAATATGGGAGCACATAGAAGGCAACTTGTTAATAATGCATAATATTGCTAGGCATATTATCTTCACTTCAACCCAAATACTGGAAATAAAATATAGAAGAAACATAATGGAAACTATGATGTCACACGTTGTTTTCACCAATGACTCTCATCACAAATGACACCCACAATCCTGTGTATACTAGACTTATGCTTGGCCAATTCCCAAGGTCAGGATGAAAACCCAACGCCAAGATAGCATCATCTACTATGTTCTTTAGGCGGGTAAGTGCAATAAGTTGGGCCCACTTTTAGTGGAACACTCAAGACTTTTAGTGGAACACTCGAGGAAAAATATTTTTAGAAAGGATGGATTTTGGCAATATGGCTGACAATTTTTTTTAAGAAATTTTGGATGAACTTAAAACCCATTTCAGATGATAATGTCTAGTTTTAAAACATGTATGTTTTTTACTGTTGAACATATTTTTCTATTTATTATTTATTTTTTAAACAAAAAGCTTCAAATTTTTTGGAAGGAATGGACTTTGGCAATATGGCTAATGACTTTTTTAAATAATCTTTAGATGAAATTAAAACCCATTATTGATGACAATGTCTAGTTTTCAAATATGTACATTTTTTAGTATTAAACATATTTTTCTACTTATTATTTATTTTTTAAGTAAAAATCATCATAAATTTGAAATAACATATATTACTATCTTTTTAATAACTTTTGATTTTTGAATTTTCTTTGAAAAAAATTATGTTTGACCAATCTAGACATCATTCTATACACAATGAAAATACAATTCACATTACGATTAGTTTAGCTCAAATTATGTTGGTCGTACACAAGGGGTTTTAAAAAACACAAATTAGGGCTAGTAAAAAATTAATTAAAAAAATTATTCATCAAAACAATCCACCTTATCCCTATGCCTCCATAACCAATTTATTCTAAGGATGATATCTTATGATCCGAAGGGGGCTACATAAAGGTTTACTTCAGTTGAGAAACTTGGGAGTTCAACCTTGGCTTTGAACAAACATTGTTATACCTGAGCTCTTGTCTGCTAGATACTCTACTGACATGATTTTTCCATGTAACCAACTCTTCTAGATATCTTATTTAAAACCTTTGGAGAAATAAAACATCCTGTAGCTCTACTATCTATTAAAATTGAAATTGGAATACCAAACAAAGTACCTATGGTTTCAATTGGAGTAATCTGGTACTCTGTCTATTGGTTATCCAAGGCTACATGTATTCGCTATTGGAAGGCTACCTATTGCGAGGGTAAGGGACTTCCTCGCGGTTGAGTCCCTTGTGTCTTATTGGGACACTGATTGGCATAATGGTCACCACCACACGAAAAACACCATCCCTGGTGTCCTCACCTTTCATAAGACTTTCTTGAGTTATCTCCATTCTTCTTGGAGTTATTGTTGTTTTTTTTCTTATCATCCCTAGATTCATTTTGATTGTCCCTGAATCCTTTATCACCTTTCCTTTTGAAATTCTTCTTATTAGCCTTTTTCTTGAATGATTGGGAGGATTGTGACCAATTAAACTTTTTACGGTTCTTCTCCTGGCATGCAGATATGAACTTTAACTTTTGTTCCTGTTTAATAGCTTTCTCATAAACTTGGTCCATAGAAGTGGTACCATGCACATCTACTTCACCTCCAATTTGGGAATTCAAACCCGTGATGAACTTCTGGATGCAAAACCTCTCATCCTGCTGGTATTGAGGAACATATTTAAGGAGATGAGTAAACTTCTCCCAGTACTCATTTATAGATGAGTCACCTTGTCTCATGTTTTGGAAATTTATGAGCTTCTAATCAAAATATAAATGTAGCAACCATCTTTGCTTGGAGAGTTCCACAAACCTTTCCCAGGTTAGACTCAAGGAGCTCAATCCCAGCTCCATTTTCTTGTTCATCCACCAGGTGGATGCTTCACCAGCCAATTGGTATGCTCTCCATACCGCTTTGGGTATTTCAAAATAGTTTCTTATTTCAAAGTATTTTTCCATTTATGTGAGCCAATATGCCTCTGTGGCATCTCCACTCATAGTGCCATCAAATTTGGGAGGTGTGACCTTTTTTATATCTCTGGATAGTTCAAGAGACAAGTGGCTCCTCTTAGCCTCATCTTGTCTCAATTCTAAGTTATTCTCTCCACGCCCACTCTAGGTGGTATGTTCATGACGTCTCTCATCTTCACGCTTGTGGAAGGTTTCATGTCTAGGTCTACTCTGACCTTTGACCTCTTGCTCTAAATTTCCAATCCTTTCCCTCATTTCATGGAGCATGGCAAGAATTTAGTCAAGTTTTGCATCAGAGTTGCCAGAAGGTTGCCCTTCCTCTTGGCTACTCCCAAGATTAGTTCCTATCCGAACCATGCTGCAACTCTACTTCTCCTAAAGTTTTCATGTTAAGCATTCAATTAGTTTTTCATACTATTGAATCCATTCATGAATAAACATAAATCCATTTTCATTTATACAATCTTAAATAAGAAAGGGAAATTTTTGCCAAATTTTCAAAATTGTATTATAATATCTATGGATAACATGTAATATCCATCATTTATTACATTTTTTTAACATCTTGCAACTACAAGTCACTGTCAGAAAGGGGAATCTTCTGAGGTTCATCCTCATCCTTGAGGTTTACCAAATCAAACTTGGAATGTGGATGTACTCGTAGGTACTCATCCGTAACTTCCCAACTAATGACAGGAGCATTAGGACCAGATCCAAATGGTAAGTCCTTATGCACAGAGGGTTTAACTAATTCACCCTCAGGGGTAGGAACAATAGCCTTAATTGCTTTGTCCTTCTTTTCCTTCTTGTGCTTGATATGCTTAATAGCGTTAGCAAAGGTCTCAGCATCAGTTAACCATGGGCCTTCAATGTAACAAATTTGGCTTAGGCTTCTCATTCTTGAGGTTAGCTCCCTCATAGCCTTTAGTTAACTGTAATACTACATTTCCATGATAATAATTATTCTTCTTTCAAAATAGTAATAATATATTGTAATCAAGGGACTCAAGAATCTATCAACCTGTATTATGGTTTGAGAGTCCTTCATTCTATAAAATAGAGCTCAAGAGTCTAAGTCTCAACTCTTTCTTTCTGCCCATAAACATGTAAGATTATTTCTAAGTTGAAATAATACAAGTCTTAAACATCTATGTTACATCCCTCTTTTTGGAAACAATTATGTTATTTACTTTCTTGCAAATTTCAGTAATTTAATATGTGGTGGACGACATGGAAACTAATAATTTATTTTATAAAGTTGTTATATGAAATTGTCGAATCTAATGGTTACGATCAAGGTGATATTGTAGACTAAATGTCTTTATAATAAATGCAATGATGTTTGGATATATTATGTTTTGATTTGAACATAGGTGCTTTGACCACAAAATTGTATGTGAGTCTGTCGATGCAGGAACAGGTGGACCGTGTTCGACAGGAAGAGAAAGTATCTTCGAGAGAGAGTATAGACTCTGGAAATTAACCATGGGCGTTTGTCACTGGGATCGCCAAACAGGTAGATAAACCTTGGAACCAACCAGTAAGTCTTGTATGTCGGTTGGGTTAGTTATCTAGACATCGACGTCAAAGGATAGAGTGTGACATCCTAGTTGAAAGTCGTCATGTAGAATCTTGGAGTCGTCGATGTCGTTGTAAGTCCATCATAGCAAGTTGACTTATTTAGACGTTTAATATTTTCGCTTATAAGTATTTATTAAACCATCTTGTGGTGAAATTGTAAGTCACGTCTCGTAGTCGAAATGTACAAGAAGTCGGCTTGGTCCGTCTAACGTTGTAAGAACTCGTTCGCGTTACGATCAATCCGTCGTGATTGTCGTAAAACGCGTCGAACTTGTGTTGTGAATTTATTCTTTTCCTTTTTGGCCAATAAGTTGCTCTAGAGACTTGTTAACCATCGTCTTGTCAAGTTTAACCTCTCTTTTAGCTTTTAGATGCTTTGTGTTCGAGTGAGTTTTGGTTAACAAAGTCTTCACCATGATTGGATCCGTCGCAATGAGTTAAACATTTACCATGGTAATCCGTGAACCTTGGGTCTATGCATGTCATCATGACGTGTGTCCTTTTGTAGGCAATTGTGTGATGTTGAGATGCCAAGCGTGTGTAAACCGTGCAAGAATGGCTTAGATTTTATGCCATGTATTCTTTTCTTTCCTTAATATTCTTGTTGATTGTTAAGTTGCGGAATGTTATTAAAAATCATTTACCCATTTAAACCTTTATGCTTAGCCTCGTATGAGAATTAAGATTCTACTCTCACCATAGCTTGAGAGAGAGAAAAAGATGGACGGCTGAGTTGTGAGACGTCGCAGTTGTGGCAGATGCCCCATCATTATGATGGGTGCGAAGGCATCATGTAAGTGGTTGTGAGAAACCGCAGGGAGTTTCCTACACGGTAGGGTAGTTAGTTTGGAAGGTAGTTAGTAGTGGAGACACTGTCGACGGAAGAGGAAGCCCGTTGTTGAGTAAAAGGGAGTGTTGGAGTAATGACGGTCGTGGGAAGTTAGAAGAGGTTGGCGGGCAGTTGGGGAAGCTGCGTAGTAAGGGATAGGATAACTATTTGTAGAGAGGGGAGACTGTTGGTAGAAAGCATTCGCTGTGGTAGAGAAGATAGACTGTTTTTAGAGAGCTTTCGCTGTGAGGAGAGCATTCACTGTGGTGAAAGCATCCACGGTTGTAGAGAGCATTCGCTGTGGTGAAAGCATACACGGTTTGTAGAAAGTATTCACTATGGTGAAAGCATCCACGGTTGTAGAGAGCATTCACTGTGGTGAAAGCATACACGGTTTGTAGAAAGTATTTGCTGTGGTGAAAGCATCCACGGTTGTAGAGAGTATTCGCTGTGGTGAAAGCATCCACGGTTGTAGAGAGTATTCGCTGTGGCAAACAAGAAGAACACAGTAGAGTAAGGGAGTGACTTATACCTGTATTGTGGAAGTGTGAGGAGTGTTGAAAGAGTTTGCGAGAGGAGAGGTTGAGAAGTTGCGAAAGGGCAGTGAGGGAGTGAGTTTTTCTTTGAAGGAGTGATCAGTTTTCTGAGTAGAAAGCAACAGAGAAAGAGATAATTGAGGAAGCTTGTAGCTGTCTGAGGGTGTTCGGTTTCTAAGTAAGGAGCCTGCCTTTGTCTTGAATAGTGTCCGGCAGAGAGGAGGACATTTAACCAAGAGGAGAAGTCAAATTTGTCACAGCAACCTCCATTATCGTCCACAGGTTCATTTCCTTTATTTTCTTCTCTCAGTTTAGACCAGTATGTAAGCAAGTTTTATGTTTGCGAATGATGTAAACGTATAGTATGAGTAGAATAGGAGGACAACGTAATTCTACTACGTTTTTCAGTGTGCAGTTAATCCATGAAATAGAAGTATTGTTGTTTCATTACTGTGTGTTAGGATTTAAAAACTCAGAAATAGAAGTGTGGCTGTTTCATTGCTATGTTCGTAATTTTAAAAACTCAGAAAAAGAAGTATGCTGTCTTCTAGAATTCGTAAACTCAGAAATGGTAGCATTTCTTGCCTTGAAGAAACTGTATAATAAAAGAACGCAGTTCTCTAACGTATATTCATTTAGGAATGAACTTATCTTGATGCAAGATGTAAATTTACCTTCCTTGAACGATAGCTACACAGCAAGTAAACACGCTGTTCCACGTGCATGCTGTGTAAAGTCAAAACCGCAGTTTTTAAGCACGTTTGATGTAAAATTTGTGTGTTTGATAGCCAGAAAATGCAGTTGTGAGCAATTGATGTCTTAACCATCGTACATCTTTAGTTAGAGGTCGACCATGCGTTGGTCATCTCTATGACATAGGAAAGATTCCATAATCATTTATATTTTATTTACGACTCTCATTTTGTTGATCCATGTGAAACTAATAACACGGAAAGAGGAATAGGAAGATCAAGTTTTAGCAATGGTTAGGAAACCGTCATAGATCTGAAACGATCCATTTGAGTTGAAAACCGGCATGTGAGTTGAAATTACGTTGCATGCGACGGTGTTAGAATCGTTTTACCTTGTAGACCATATGAGTCTAGAATCCTTGAATTTTGGGATAACGGGTAAAGGCTCTATATATTTGAGTATGTTGTGTAAACATGAGAACCAAGTAAACAAATATGAAATCACTTAGGAGTGGGTGCTTATAAGCAATGTTTTTATCTGAAATGGATTATGAGACTCTGAACTCGAGATTAGAGTAAAAAGTGTGCCATGCGCTATTGTAGGAGGATATCCTAAACCCTTGAGGTCATCAAGGTCATCAAATAGTCAAAACTAAACAAATAGGAAACTGTAGGATTTCGACCAGTTCAAGTCGAGTAGGGTGGGTGAACCAAGTTCATGCGTTCTTAGAACGCTAATTACAAACAAAACCTTTGGCCAAGGTGATGTACTATCCTCAAGTGCATCGAACGTTCACCGTAACTGGATGGCATTTCTTGTGGAGTGTCGTGCATGACTAGAGGGTATCTAGGGATCTGCGCAATAACAAGACACGTAGGTTACAACACCAGAGCTCAGATGGCAAACGCCGATGGTTATCCTAAGTCTATCCTCTTGAGTAGGGTAGGGCCACTTCCAGTTAGGAAGGAGTGCGGGAGACCGACGGTCTGTGGTTGGAGGTTAAGCTCCTTGAAGATACTTTCTCTTCCAAATACTGAGGAATGCCGAGTCTTGAATGTGATGGATCAACAATCGAGATGCATGATAATGGTATGTTTCCAATTTATGTTGTTTCAAGAAAATTTCATTTGTTAGAAAACAAAATGTTTAATGTATATCATTTCTTTCAGCTTTATGATAATGAGATCATGTGTATGATAAAATGGAAAATGTTGTATTGGATTATAGATGAGTAACTTTTGCATGTGATTTCCTAGTTAAAAAAAAAAATTACCATTGTGAAAACTTAGTTACTTCTTGTCATTTCGGATTTGGATGTTACAATCTAGTTAGCAGACTAAGAAGATTGGTTTATATTTCAATGGCTTTATTCTTTGCCATGCATACATTCTTTCAAGGAACTAAATCACAAGTTTATAGGCCACAACTAAACCACCTTTGTGGCAAAGGATAGCCTCGATAAAATAAAAGAAGTCAGTTGTAATGTATGCAAGACTGTGATAAGGTTTTAATCCCATAAACTTCTATTATCTATCTATCTATTCTCACTAAGAGAATTCCTTTTTGGTCTGTTTATAAAACCTGAACACTATTATTATAAGTTTAACAACAAGATAGTTTTATGGACATGCCACAAGCTTACTACCATCATTGTTCTCTCACAGCAAGTATACAATGTATTTCCCAAGCTATCGACCTTTGATAGCTTTCAGATAATGATATAGTATAAATGAATAGGATGAAAACTATAATAGATACAAGCATCGAAACTTATCCAGTTTAGCTATCATAAATATATATATATATAAGCATCAGTGGTACCTATATAAGGCTCCTTCATAGTATTGCTGAGCTAGAATACTTTCTATTGTCTTTCCTTCTACGAAGCTTGTCACACTCTCTTCTTTGTTCTAATCTTTCTCTTGATTCTTGTTCATAATACTCTCTTATGAGGATAAGAATCTCCTCCTTAACCTCCTACCACCTGTGGCAATAACTACCTTACTTCCTACTAAATATCCCATGAGGAGCATGCAATGTAAGTTGGGCTCTCCACTACATCGACCCCACTCCAAACTTAACAGCCAACTCTCCATTCTCTCCATGTTTCATGGAGTATGGAGTCATTTCCACCTTATGAGTGGAATGAATGGCAACAACCAACCCTATCATGAGATGACAAGATCTCAAAACTTAAAATATACAACCACATAACTCACTTATGTATATATTAATACTCAAAATAATAAATGATTATAATCTATAATAATATAATGGTAGAAATACCATAAATACAGTTGAGCAAAAAGAATGATCATACAATCAAATGTGAGCATGGGATTGAGATTTGCTCCCCCCTTGCAACCTTGTACAGACATAACATAATTAAATCAATACTCACGGGGAATTTTATATATATATCAGAAATTTCTGACAAAAGAAGATAATTAAACTCTACACATCAAAAACGTTCCCTGAACATTTCTCGAATCAAACGAAGTTTGACATCGGAAACCTTTCCTAATGACAAATTGATAATGGTCGAATTGAGATTAACTAAACAAGAAGAATTAACTAATACATACCTTGTCTCAAGAAGGTTCACGAGATATACATCTTGGAAATCAAATGGCAAACCTGTCTCTTCCCAAACATCTACTCCTTTCTCTCTGATGATGCTCTCCTTCCTTTCTCAGAGGTGGAAATCTATTTCCTGTTTCACTCATAGTCATACAAACTTTGATTAGTGTATCATCAACAAATCTTTATACATCATAATTAAATAATCTCAATATCTTTTGACCTTATGTCAAATTCTATGCATTAATCATAATTCATGAAATCAATGATTTATCCTGACATTTTCCCTAAACATCAAATCATTAATCTATGATAACTTATCACTTAATCATATGGAAGTAAAAGTAAAACTTAGTCAAAATTTGGGGATGTAACATAGTAACATCATGATATTATGGTCTTGATCTCCTCATAGGGTACAACAAAGCTAGTTTGAAATAATATCCTTCTATGATTTCAGGATGCAAAGTTTGATGTATAATTTGTAACTATGGTTTCCATGAATGAAACCATAATGTAACATGATGAAACAATCTTTGAAGGAATCCCTATCACTATGATGCATGAAGAACCATGGCTGCTCCCAAGCTTGATAGAGGATATTTTACCCAATAATGCCACCATTGGTACCATAAAACCTTCAAAATCTCAGGGCCTACAAGACAACTGAGAACAATCATCAAGTTGAATCCAAAGGACATAATGACATGACCCTTCAAGCAAACAAGACCCGTTAGGCAAACAAGACCCTTCAAGCAAACATAATGGCATGACCCTTCAAGTGAATGAAAAATCATCAAATTGACTCCAAAGGACATATCATCATGAAAACCTACCTTACTTTCCTTCCAAAACCAAATTCATAAGGATTATGCCTACCTCCATCATACTCAAATCTTGCATGCAAATACAATTGCACTATTTAGCTAAAATGAGTACACCAACATGACGAAATGAGACAATACCATCAAAATACCTCCACATGGTACAATCTATGTTTCTAAACATAAATCTATGTTTATTGCTATCCACCTATTCAAAGATGCAAGTTTTTGTTATTCCAATCCTCTTGGTAAAGGTACAAATCAAATGCTTACTTTGAAAGTTGAAATAAATTAAATTAAAGACTTACAATTACGATTTTCTTCCATTACTATTCATAAGCTGAAAAGTAGCGATATTTTTCACACACCCTGCTATTTGAAATATCTTAACCTTAAAATATGAGTTTGATCAAACCAACTCACCAATCACACCCCTGGGGAATATCCAAATGCATCAACAACCATGTCATTCAATCATGAGCTCTATAATGAAATGAAGCTAATCAACTAGGAACAAGGAGAACATATAATAAGGTGAGAAAAATGTCAAAAATATAGAAGGTGAAATGAGGATAGAAAATAAAAATAACATACCTTTCTGTCATTTCACTAATTGAACCTAATGAACCATCTGGAACTGCTCTACCCTTTATGGTGTCAAGTATTGCTTCATGGTCAGACTCACAAACTTTCCACAAGCTTCTATTCAACGGTCTACCCCCATATTTGATCAAATGAACGTTTGATGCCACAACAAGGTTAGAATAATGAAGAATCTTCCTATGTGTGTTAAAGTCCTCAAACAACCACACATTAAACTTCTTCACTGGGTACCTTCTAAGCCATGTTCTAGTAACAACCACCGATCTTGTAGGGTACTCGATGTTTTCTCCATCTAAAACGGGGGCATCTAATTTCTTTTTTGCCTCAACATTTAATGACACAAATTATAATTTGTTCCTTCTTCATTGTCTTCAGCTACAATAACTGTATAAACATGCCCTGCATTGATATGTGCATTCAGTTCGATGAATATAGTCAACAATATAAAAAACTAAAAAATAAGATGGAATATTGAATTTTATTAAATTTGAATGCTAATAATACATGGTTTAACTAGATCTGAAACATGGTCAAAGTCAACTGATGATTTAATCTCTGTGAGTTGTAGTGTCATCGTGAGTCGATACGTGTCAATCGAGCTTAGACTTCTTGTACACCATTCATCAACCCACTCCTTTGACTTACATTCATACCAAGCTTGATCTATACATGAAGAACAAAAGCATACCATCCGTCATGTATGAATACTCCATGAACATGCATTAGAGCTTCTAAAGGAGTGTAGCTCACTCGATCCTGTCAATGTACAACAATCCTCATATTTTACAATGTTAGTATCATCAACCAACCAAAAAAATCTACAAAATGTAGACTTGCCTTCATTACTTGGACCCATTGTAGTGTTACACCATTCAACAATAGATCTCGCATCTATCAACTTTACATTGTCTTTGTACTTCAACTCTTCTCATGCTAATGCTCTTTTGATACATGTTCTTGCACCATCATGCTCCTCCTTTCCATGACCGGCCTTAGAGAAATTCCATATATGTTGAACACCATTCATCCTATGCATCCTGCTCAACCAATATAACATCTGTCAATTCTTGAATTGTGATGCACTATTATCTAACTATATGATATGCTGACCAAATGATATGCTCCTGCTAGCCAAATCACAGTAGAATATCTAAAAGTAGCTTTGTACAAACTCTATAGAATGTGTGTGATCATCACTGATATAAAAATGATACCCCCTTAGGTTATGTGCATAGAAATGAGGGACCAAAAGGGGGTCAAAAGTGGCCACTTTTCTTCTAAAATCAATAAAAACTGATCTTGGATGAGAAATTGAAAATAGCCATGCTCAAAATTAGAAGATGTGATAAGAACAAGATTTTTAGTGCTTGGGATCTAGTTTCTAAACTACTATATTTTCTAAAAATGGTGGAGATTAAGAGGTTCAAATAGGGGGAGCAAACAAAGTTCTCATGTTTTTGTCAAAAAAAATAACATAGCGTCTGGTGTGCTCCCCTAAAATGTTGATTTTTTTTAGTATTTCACAAATCACTTCAATGAAAAATTAGCTAAAATCACGTAGTTTATGCTTGATTTTTTTTTAATGTTTTAATCAATATATGAATTTTATGAATTTTCAAAGTGGACACATCTTGAAAAATGAAAATTTGAGGGTGCTCCCCCCTAAATAGAGTCTAGAATATAAAAATGTAATTGTTTCAAATTTTGATTAAGACATAAAAAATGACACCAAAAAGAACACATTAAAAAAATAAATTAGACATGGAAACCTTAATATTGTCATATTTTTAAAAAATTTACATGGTTAGAAAGCTAAAAAAAACTTGAAGTCACCTTGGCATTTTCATATTAAAATTGAAAAACGTGTAAACCTAATGGAGAGCACAGTCAAGATTTAGTTGATTTTCTATGTTTTGTTGAAAACTGATGCAGGAGCATCTTGAGCTCTCAAGCTATCCACATCAATATGTACATAAGAAAATTTTGTTCTCAATTTTGTTGTGTTTTGCAGATGCATTGAAGTTCTTTTTGTAAACCCTAGCCCGTTAGATGGTGTCACTTTTCATCAATATGACATTATGTGTTCGGCGGGAGCTTAGTTGCAATCTCCTCGACAATCTGATGTAAGCTGTGTTTCAACAGTGGGACCATATGACTTCGGAGAGACATTGAATATAGTCTCCTCGATGCCCGATGGAAAACATGTCCATAGTGCATAAGCGGTAAATCTTCATCAGAAGGACTCTCTTGTATTGGTGGAAGGTGTTTAGTCGTCCCCTCAATGCAATGATGCAATGTGTTTCCATGGGAGTTGTTCACTTTAGCAGGACTCACTTAGTTGTCCCTTCGACAGCCCGTTACCAAGCCTTGACTCTCATCTGTGGGAGATTGGATGTCGACAGGGCTATGATCTCGATCTCTTCGACAACCCGATAGGGCAGTTCTATATGTCAGTGTGGATGTATGGTGCTACATGCTCCATCAATGGGACATTCTTTATCGAAGGGAGTTCCCTTTCCATCTCCTTGACATCCCAATGGGATGGAGTTGAAGACTATGTGGTGCGACGGTTCATTTGGTCTTTGATAGTTAACTGTTTCGGGAGACCGTTTGATGGTGGAAATTAAAACAAACTATTTTCCTTAGTAGCAGCAGAATGTGAAATAGGGGAATGTGACAATAGGGGGTGTTTAGAATGAGGATTTCTGATCGGATTGTATCAGATGAGGAATTAGGGAAAACTGTTGATGGAAAAGTCAATTTGGTCTCTAAGAAAATGCTTTGTAATTAAACTTTGAATGTAATTTGTACTCTATTGATTGCAATAAAAGGAGGGTTATTTGTTGTTGAAATCTATTGCATTGTACTATGGTTTTGCTGCTTGATTGACAGCCTAATAAGGCTCTTCAATCTCAACTGCATCAAGTGGTATCAGAGCAAGGTTTTCTCCTGGAGTGTCAAAGAAATTACAAAGTCCTAAAGGGAATTTGTTGTGGGTAAGTGAACAAAAGGAAGAAGACCTACAACTGTAGAGGACCTACATAAAATAGCACAAAGAGGACATGGCAGAGGAAGAGGGGTGCGAAGAGATGTAGACCCTATCTTGATGGAGATGTTGAGGGGAATGATGGCAAGATTGGAAGCCGTTGAAACTGCACAACGAAGAGGTCATCATATCGAGGACATGAGTGATGCTGAAGAGGAACATGTTGAAGTTGAAGGAGAAGAAAACCAACCTGAACTTGATCAAGGAGTAGAGTGGTTCATTCAAGACCTAACCAAAATAAATACCAGACCATGTTTTAACCCTCCAGACTATAATGGTAACTTGAATTTAGATGAATTGTTGGATTGGATCATCGAGATTGAAAAATACTTTAATTTTGAAGGTATAGAAGAAGACAAGAAGGTGAAATATGCCTGTACGAAGTTGAAAGGGCATGCATCCCTATGGTGGGATCATTTGCAAATTGATAGACAAAGAAGAGGCAAGGAGAAGATAAAGTCATTGGACCGAATGGTAAACAAATTGAAGACGAAGTTCATGCCTGCAGACTATCAGATAAATTTGTTTAGAAAATTGCAGAACTTGAAGCAAAGAGAATCTAGTGTCAAGGAATACATAGAAGAATTTTACCGATTGAGCATTCGAGCATACCACACAGAGAATGAGGTTGAGCAAGTTGCAAGGGACCTAAATGGCTTGCAGATGTCCATACAGGACGAGATTAGATTGCTCAGATTGCAGATTGTGGAAGAGGCCTATCAATGTGCATTAATGGCTGAAGAGAAGCTGAATAAGAAACAACAAAACAATAACAGGGGTAGAGGCAGAAATGCTCATGGCAAAGGGCAGAGTAGTGGTGGAAGAGGATATTCTGCCAAACAAGATGAAGATGGTACCTCTCAGACTCAGCAAATGGGAGGTAGAGGAAACTTTCGATGAAGAGGAGACTCTTTTCGAGGAAGGGGTAATTTTGGAAGAGGAAGAGGCAAAGGCTTCATTGGTACATGCTACCAATGTGGAGAGATCAGGCATAGGTCTTTTGACTGTTTCACAAGTTCAAGGTGGAGGTAAGGGAAAAGAGGCCAAAGTTCATGTGGCCCAAGCAGAAGATGAAGTAGTAGAAACTTCAAAACATGGAGAAGACCCAGAGGATAGAGAGTCTTTGATGATAGGAAAGATTTTGTTAAGTCCTGAGAAGGCAAAAATAGAACCAATATAGAGAAGAAATTTGTTCAGAACCAAATGCAAGTAAGGCGGCAAGTGTTGTAAAGTAATTGTAGATAGTGGTAGCACAGACAATATTGTGTCTAAAGAAATGGTGAGGAAGTTAAAGCTAAAAAGAATGAATCATCCCAACCAGTATAAGGTCTCGTGGTTGTAGAAGGAGCACCAATTGGTGGTAAGACAACAATGCTTGGTTAATTTCCAGATTGGTAATTACAAGGATGAAATACTCTGTGATGTAATGCCAATGGATGCCTGTTGAATATCTTGCTAGGAAGACCAGAGCAATTTGATAGAGAAGTTGTTCATGATGGTAAGAGTAATGCATATACCATTAAAAAGGATGGACAAGAATTTGTTCTGAAACCTATGACGTATAAAGATGAAGATATAGAAGGTACTTCTAGGGTGTGTCTTGTCTCGGGAAAGAAGTTCTTGAAGTATTTGAAGAAGGATGGTGTTTGTTATGCATTTATTTCCCAACCATTTCAAAACATGACAGCTGAAAAAGAGGAGAGGCTACTAGTAGAAATTCAAGAATTAGTTGATGAATATGTTGATATAATGATGAAGGAGTTACCGAATGGACTGCCACCAGTAAGAGAAATCAATCACTATATGGTTTTGATCCCAGGGGCAAGTTTACAAAACAAGGCACCGTATAGGATGACACCTCAAGAGAATGAGGAAATAAATAGACAAGTCTAGGAGTTGTTGGACAAGGGGCTGATTAGGGAAAGTCTTAGTCCATGAGTTGTACCTACAGTATTAACACCTAAGAAGGGAGGTGAATGGAGGATGTGTATAGACTCCCATGCAATTAATAAGATCACCATCAAATATAGATTCCCACTGCCTAGAATGGATGATTTAATGGACTGTTTGAGTGGAGCAAGGTACTTCATGAAGATTGATTTAAAAAGTGGGTATCATCAAATCAGAATCTGTGAAGGGGATGAGTGAAACACAACATTCAAGACAAAGGATGGATTGTATGAGTGGCTAGTCATGCCGTTTGAATTGACAAATGCACCCAGTACATTCATGAGATTGATGAATCAAGTGTTGAAGCCCTATCTTGGTAAGTTTGTCATAGTTTACCTTGATGATATTTTAACTTTAGTAAAACAAAAGAGGAACATTTAGAACATATTAGGGTTGTTTTGCAAAGATTGAAAGAAGAAAAACTAATGGTGAATCTGAAAAAGTGTACTTTCATGAAGGAGTTAGTGTACTTGGGATTTGTAGTTTCAGAAGAAGGGTTGAAAATGGACCCTAAGAAAGTAAAGGCTATTGTTGAATGGCCATCACCAAGGAGTATGTTTGAAGCCCATAGTTTTCATGGGTTAGCAAGCTTCTATCAGAAGTTATAAGAAATTTTAGTGGAATTTGTGCTCCTATAACTGAAACCATGAAGGGAGTAAGGAAAGAACTCAAGTGGACAGTTACAGCAAAGAAAGCTTTCAGTTGTTGAAGAATAAGGTAATAGAACAACCGGTGTTGGCGCTGCTAGACTTTGGAAAAGTTTTCCAAGTGGATTGTGACTCAAGTGGAACAACAATAGGAGGAGTTCTCATCCAAGAGGGAAGACCAATAGCATACTTCAGCGAGAAGTTGAATGAAGCTAAGAGGAAATATTATGTGTATGACTAGGAGTTCTATGCAATTGTGCAAGCACTCAAAAAGTGGAGGCATTATTTGGTACCAAAAGAATTTGTGCTATATACAAACAATCATGCCCTACAGTTCATAAATAGCCAAGGTAAGCTAAACCAGAGGCATATGAAGTGGATTGAGTTTTTACAAAGTTATTCTTTTGTGTTAAAACATAGGAGTGGCAAATCCAATTGAGTTGTTGATGCACTGAGTAGGAGAACTTTGTTGTTGAATGAGATGAAGGTGAATGTTGTTGGTTTTGATGCTTGGGGTGAGTTGTATGAACAAGACCCAGATTTTAGAGAGGCATGGTTAGTACGCAAGAATCCAGTGGAATTGGATCGAACTCCATGGCTGGAGTATTTCATTCAAGAGAACCTACTGTTCAAGAGAAAGAAGTTATGTACTCCTAGAGGCTCCATGAGGGAGAATCTAATCAGAGAAAAGCATAGTGGCAGATTGGGTGGACATTTTGGAGTAGATAAAACAATAGCTCTGATAAATGAGAGTTATTATTGGCTAGGAACGAGCATTGATGTCAAGAAGATGGTACAAGGATGTAGAATTTGCTAGCATGCAAAGGGTATGAAGCAAAATACCAAACTGTATCAGCCATTACCAATTCTAGAGAGGCCGTGGAAACACATTAGCATGGATTTTGATCTGGGACTGCCTCAAACTCAGAGAGGTAATGATTCTATTTTTGTGGTTGTTGATAGATTTTTGAAAATGGCTCATTTTATTCCATGTCAGAAAACTAGTGATGCTTCCATATAGCAAATTTGTTTTTCAAAGAAATAGTTCGGTTGCATGGTTTATCAAAGAGCATAATATATGATTGGGATACAAAGTTTGTTGGTCATTTCTGGTGCACATTGTGGAAGAAATTAGGCACACATTTGGGTTTCAATTCAGCCTACCATCCACAAACAGATGGTCAAACTGAAGTTGTGAATAGGAGTTTGGTAATCTCCTTTGATGTTTAATTGGAGATAAACCAAAATAGTGGGATTTGTTGTTGCCATAGGCAGAGTTTGCCTATAACAATTTGGTTAATAGGAGTATTAGAAACAGTCCATTCAATGTGGTGTATGGTTTCAGCCCTAGGAGCGTAGATGAACTCAGAGATAGTGCAGACCTGGTGAGAACAAGTGTTGTGGCAGAGGATTTTGTAGAGTATATTAGAGATTTGCATCAAGAGATGAAAGAAAAGTTGGAGAAGAGTACGACAAAGTACAAAGAATCCACTTATCGTCACAGGAGAGAGCAAGAATTTTAGATTGGGGAACTGGTTTGGGTTCATTTTAGAAAGGAAAGGTTTCCATAGGGAACCTATAATAAGTTAAAATGGAAGAAAATAGGTCCTTGTCGGATCCTACGCAAGTTTTCAGCCAATGCTTACGAAGTTGAACTTCTAGAGCATGTAGATATATCTCATATCTTTAATATCAGTGATCTGTAAAAATATTTTGAAGGGGAGACAAGTGCTCAACCACATTTGCCTGAAAATATCATGGATAATACAGATTGGGTGAATCAGCTACCTGAGAAGCAAACTAAAGAAGTAGATGAGATCATTGATTCCAAGGTTGCTAAGAAAACACGTGGTAAAGAGTACATGGAGTACCTAGTTCGCTGGAAGGGTAAATCAGTGGATGAAGCATCTTCGTTGAAGGCACATGAGTTGGCTCAGTTTGGAAGGTTGATTCCATATTGGCCTAAATGTTCCTGAGTCTCCACTCTTGGAACATTTCTCCTTCCCAGGGTGTTTGATGCAAGAGCATCTCGGGCTTTCAAGCTATCCGCATCAATATGTATATAAGCAAATTTTGTTCTCAATTTTGTTGTATTTTGCAGATGCATTGAACTTCTTTTTGTAAACCCTAGCCCATTAGATGGTGTCACTTTTCATCGGTATGACATTATGTGTTCAACGGGAGCTTAGTTGGCATCCCCTTGACAATCTGATGTGAAGTTGTGTTTCGACGGTGGGACCATATGACTTTGGAGAGACACTGAATATAGTCTCCTCGATGCCCGATTGAAGACATGTCCACAATGCATAGGTGGTAAATCTTCATTGGAAGGACTCTCTTGTATCGATGGAAGGTGTTTATTTGTCCCATCGATGCAACGATGCAATGTGTTTTGACAGGAGTTGTTCACTTCACCAGGACTCACTTAGTTGTCCCTTCGACAGCTCGTTACCAAGCCTTGACTCTCATCGGTGGGAGATTGGATGTCGATAGGACTATGATCTCGATCTCTTCGATGACCCTATAGGGCAGTTCTATATGTCAGTGTGGATGTATGGTGCTACATGCTCCATCGATGGGACATTCCTTGTCGAAGGGAGTCCCTTTACCGTCTCCTCGACATCCCGATGGGATGGAGTTGAAGACTATGTGGTGCGACGGTTCATTTGGTCTTCGACAGTTAACCATTTTGGGAGACCATTCGACAATGGAAGTTAAAATGAACTATTTTCCTTGGTAGCAACAGAATGTGAAATAGGGGAATGTGATGACAGGGGAAGTGGTGTTTAGAACAAGGATTTCTGATTGGATTGTATCAGATGAGGAATTGGGGAAAACTGTTGATGGAAAAGTCAATTTGATCTCTGATAAAATGCTTTGTAATTGAACTTTGAATGTAATCTGTACTTTGTTGATTACAATAAAAGGAGGGTTATTTGCTGTTGAAATCTATTACATTGAAGTGTGGTTTTGCTACTTGATTGAAAGCCTGATAAGGCTCTTCAATCTCAACTGCATCAAAAACATGTATTTGGTGTTCAAAAGGTAGGTCCAACCCTTTGGGTTGGATGCCCAAGGAAAATCATGTTAGTCTTAGGGCAGACAATTGAGAGGGGGGGTGAATCAGTTGTCCAAAACTTTCTTTCCAATTACACACTTAAATCATCTTAGCATATCAATAAATCAATCATGAAAACATAATGCATTAAGTCAAGAGCAGAAACACATCAACACATAAGACACCAAGATTTTGACGTAGAAAACTTGGTAAGGGAAAAACCACGGGGTGATTAACCCAAGATTGTATTCTCTGTTAGAAGAATAGAAAGAACAAATGGCACGTGCCAATTAGGGCTCATTGCCCGAGCACACTGCTCACAAGAGGCTCACTGCCTACAAGAGACACACTGTCTACAAAGTAATAAGTATCACATACATGAACTGGAGCATAGCATCTTCACCATGCTTGATTCAGTTCCATTTAAGCCCAAAACTTTTGCTCTGCTTTTCGCACTCCTCCTCGCTACCACACTCACATCTCCACAAGACACACTTAGAAATGACTTTGCAACTCCTTATTTATACAAGACATCGACTTAGGAATAATCATCTAAGTCAGCAAACATCTACAAGAACATCCGCAAGATGTGTAACTCATCCGGTCAGCCAGTCTTAGGAAGAACACCATCATTCGAAGGTTATTCTTCAATTGCGAGCTCCAACTCCAATGCGGACCACCAACATGATCTAGACATGATCCAAAGACCTCCACAAGATTTCTTGAATCACCAAGAACATCCGCACCTCCTCTTCATACTAAAATTCTTCTCTCCTTCATCCGGAACCTCAAGAACACAGTCTGTCACCACTGTTACAAAGGAATGGATGCTTCCAGACCTTCAACCCATGAACCAAACTAGTTAACACTTCACAAGGACTTCCTCAACACTCCCTCAAATCCGTAGAATAGGATAATGCTATTCCGGATCACACCGGACCTATCTGTATCACTCTGTCACCACTAAACACCTGCCAAAACTGGTTTAACTTGAACAGCCATAACTTCTTCAGATCTTCATGCGGACCTTTGAAATATCTACTAGATCACCTTAAGACACATATCTACATACCCTTTAAACCGCATCCTTTGATCCTCATCGTACCTTAGACTTTTACTTTACTGTCTTTACTGTTCTTCACTGTTCCTGATTGAGACTAATTTTCTCAATATCCTCAGCACACAGCTCATCCAATCCTTAGCATTAATGCAACAGGAGTATGTTGACATCAATGACAACACTGGTTAGGCCCATACTTGCAACAAATCCAACCCTTAGGGTTGGAATTTCCCAATGTAGTAAAAAATGTGCTCACATTATAACACACTCACATTTTAGATTAGTTAAATGCCTTGGATGATAAGTGGGACAAATTGTATGAGAAGACTCATGTCACTCCTCCATCTTATTTCACTCTAGAGCAGCCTCGTGTATAGGAAGAGACAACCATTATATCATTGGGTGATGAGGAGGAGGGAGATTCAAGGCCTCCATACTTTCAAATAGAAGAGGCAGTGTTGGAACAAGTAGTTCTATCATAAGCACCTTGTTAGATGAGGAGATAGAGTTAGAGAAGGGGAGAGAGAAAGAGAGCTAGAAGATAGAGAGATAGAAAGGGAGAGAGATAAAGAGGGGGAGAGAGATAGAGAGGGATATATATATATATAGAGAGAGAGAGAGAGAGATTAATGCAACATTTTACTTTAATGTAATCTTGGTGCTTTGTTATAAGTAAAGCATATCACATAATATATAACAAGTCTATATATAGTAAGACATTCTTAGGCCTCATCCAAACAAATACAATCAAGTTGGCATTCAATCACACCTCAAAAATGTGTGAGAACACTAAGTGAGTTATACACACCATGAAGAGCAAAGCACATTAAGACATTTAATTTGACCAACTCTATATTCTATGGTACTTATTTAAAGTACATATCCTTTCAACGAATTTAATTATCATCTCCTACATCCAAGCCATTGAAATCTTTATAGCATAGGCATTGACAACCCAACAATTAGAAGTGTCCTCCCCCCAAAAAAATATTGAGAAAGGATTTGAATTGTATTTACAAACTAAAATCTCATAGCACAAAATCTATATTTTACATATTTAATCCCAACAAGAAGATTAGGCCTAAGTCCTTTCACCACAAATTTGCCTAGCAAGTTAGATATCCTTAGGCATTATAGTGACCCTCTAGGCATGAATTGCATACAAATTGGTGTCTTCAAATAAGCTCATAGAATAAACCTTCATAACTTCTTGGAGTGAGAAGATAACATGGCTCAAGAAACATTTATCTACAAGATAAAACACTGACAAGGGTTTATTACTGACCATGGTTATATAAGGTCTTGGAAAAAATAAGAAGTGCGTTACTACTTGAGAAATTCCTGACAAAATCCAATGAAGGCAAGAGCGAAATGAGCCAACATGTGTAGTAGAAGTGTAAACATGTGTTTTAACTACCACCATAACTATTGGCTCTTCTATCATAAGTATGGTGTTGAGGCCTCGATTGTTTGTCATTGGCAACAACATAATTCTCACCATAAACTTTATCACCTCCACCATGTAACTCTATCCTTAGTGGCTAAAAAATTACCTAATTGATGAATGTGATAAAATGTGGAGTTGTGGCAACCACCCCGTGTAAATAAAATCATGTTCCTATGTTTAAGACTCAAATCCCTAGGGTAATATCACCAATGCCCTTATTCTTTCCTTCAACATGCTTTCATGACAACAAGGATAGATAGCATCCAAATAAATTGTAAACCCATTGCTTTGAGGTTAAACACCATGGCAACAATCTGCTCTTTTGAGAAAATCCACTTGCTACCAAACACTTGATGTAAACCACAAATGAAGGCTCATGCTTATCAATCCATCTTAGGTAGTAACAAACTCCTACATAGAAAGGTTCGCCTTGCCTTCCTTAGGAAGATTTGATACAAGAGGGCCCACATGAAACACTAATGTTTTTGCTACTTCCTCTAGATATCGTATAAACTTGCCTTCTAATTCAAATAGGGATCAAATAAATATAAATGAACTTCTGTTAATAAATGATAAATACCCTCACAACTATTGGGTCATTTCCCTAGTTATCATGAAGAAGCTATTTTACATTGTCCATCTATCAACTATCCTATCAAAAATGATATATAAAAGCAATAAAGGAAACAATTTTTATTCAATCATTTGTGAACTACAAAGATTCAAGTCTTTTAAAATGTGTATTAAAATTACATATAAGATTATTTAATACCGCCTACTTTTTCAAAAAATAAGATAAATTCTATACATGTGTAAATGAGAATCAATTTTAGTACATTATTTTCTTGGTATAAAACACAATTTTGGATAAGACACTGCACCAAAACCAATTTATATGAGCATTCGAATACTATAAAAATTACCACTTTTATTACAATTTTTTGCAGTTATTTCTATAATAGTCAACGTAAAATATAATCACCCATAAATTCTTAATCAAACAGATTGGAATTTGTAGAAAATAAGAAGCCAATCACAAATTAGGTATACATTTACTTTTCTAGTTATCATTATTTGATATGATGCTTGTAGTTTGAATAGTTATAATGTAGTGTATTTCCTCTACAAGTTTTTTCATAGTGGGCCTCTCTTGTCTCTACTCTTGTGAGCAACCCACTGCCATTAAAGTCACCACCTTTATGGTATCCATATCCATCACTAACTACAACACATTTTCCATTAATGTGATGGTTCACAATGTCCACCACATTTTCTTCCTTGTGTTTTAACGTAGACATTTAGGTTCACATAGTCAAAATATTTGTTGAAGTCAATTGCCTTCCGCAATGTTACAAGTTCGAGTAACACTACACCAAAACTATGGACGTCACACTTATTAATTATTTGATGGTTTTTGGAATATTTATATCCAAGTAAATAGAAATGTGAGACACACCTATTCTAAGAGACAAGATAAACCAAAATCTAAAACTTTAACATTGATTTTTTTATTAAAAAACATCAATACATTTAACATTCCTATGATAAATTGGCGGAAATGATATAATCCAATCATTTTTATTAAAAACATCTTAGAAATATGAAGACTTAGATTACACTTTTATGTTTCCTCCACACTCCACTCATGTTTATGTCATCAATTACTCACTCCATTTCTAGTGAGTGAAATTTGGAGGGAAAAATGTACCAAGCTAAACATTGTAGCTTAGAAAAATCTGAAAAAGAGCACATGTACAAAACCAAACTCGTTACTCTCAGAGTACCTTTATTTTATTATTAACAACCAACAACCACTTGCAATGCAGTTAAGCACTCTACTTAAATATCAACTACTTCAACGGTCAAACACTCAAATAGCAATTTTACACCTCATTCACAGCAAAAAGTGGTAAATATTTGTCCTATTTTTATTGGGCCAAATTAACCTTTGGGTGTTGAAGTGGATGATATCTAAGAATAGCAGCAATTAAACATCATATGAGGTGTGAACAGTTTATCTTCCAATGGTGTGTGCAGACGTGGAACACACCACAGTAGCTCGTGATTTCTCTTTAAGTGCCTACCTGAATGCTTTCTTCTCCACCAGATCTAAAACTTTCTCTTGCCTATTGTCGTAGCTGGAATTGAGACACCACGCCGGACGGTGCTGTCAAACGACGTAAATGGAGCTCAGATACAGTGCAAAAAAAGCTTAAACAAATGGACATTTGCTTACATACACGCACTGTGCTCCATCTACACTCTTCTTCTCATTTCATTTCATTCCGTCTCCTTCAAATTGAAGCGTTCTCGTAATGGGATGGGAAATCTACGGCCTTTGGAAACAGGAACAACAATAGAATAGGTTAGAAGTGTGTCACTATTTTGTGCGGTGCGATTTACAGTTTTCATTTCAGAAGTTAATGATAGCACATGGTTGTCTGAAGTGTACCGTGTTATGGGTATGTAATTATGGTGGGATTTACTGTTTCTAGGTATTCTACAGCTTTATGAGAGGACATGGGCACTGGTATGAAATTGCGGTGGGATTCACTGCTTTTATTTCAGAGGTTTAAGAAAGCATATGGTCGTTTGCCTACCAAATGTACTGGGGTGTTTATTGCTTTTATTTCAGAGGTTTATGACATTACATGGTTGGTGGCAGCTGTTATTCTGGGTACACAAATGTTTAAGATAAGGGAGAGGGACCAATAGCCGCCCACGCCTCAATAACCGCTATGTTTTTGTGCACCCTACCCCCCAATAAAATTTTTAAAAAGAATTATTACATGTAAAAAGAAAATTACCACATATGCACCAATACATGTTCACAACTCCATGTGTAGTTTACCATCGAAAAAAACTAACACACATGCTCTTCCACTTGCATTTACAAGCCAACTTGATGCAAATTGGAGAACTTCCAATTTAAATATACACTTTATTATTTTTATTACAATAGGTCATGTTTATAAAAAACCACCCATTTGGACATTAAATAAAGTCAAACTGGTCACATTCACATACTTTTGTGCACAGCTATTGGTACTTAAGCTACCATAAACACACAACACTCCAATCCCCAAGGGCTGTCAATCACACATTCTCCCATACTTGCTATCTCATCCCCCCCCAACTTGTTGTCGCATTCTCCCATACTTGCTATCACATCCACTTGCACCTACAAACACATAATGGTGTCAAACTCCCGATCCAAGAATATATTAAATAAAAAAACAAAATTAAACCAGTTTAAATAAAAAAAGTGAGATTTATAAATAACATCATCGAATACAATAACTTCTATGCATTTAATCAAATTCAAATCTCAACAACCAAATTCAATTTTGTGTATCATAAGATCGAATACAATAGCTTCTATGCACTTATTCAAATTCAAACTCACCAACTAAATTCAATGCATTCATTTTTCAAATATCAATCCATTATAAGACAAACATTATGCAACGTAGAGATTGTTTTAAGCATAAATTTCCTAAAGGAGCACTGCAAACCCTGTCTGCTGCCAAGAGGAATTTTGCAGACTTCTACATTTAGGTTCAGGTTGGTACATCAGGTTCATTTTTTTTTTTTGTCTTTTACTTCCTCTTTATGCTATGTTTCTTTTGTTTTTATTGTATTTTTACTTCCTCTTTATGCATATGTTAAATCTATATTAATGTGAATGGGTATGATTTATTTTTTATCTTTTACTTCCTCTTTATGCATATGTTTATGTTCATATTAAATCTATATTAATGTTCATACATATGATTGTGTTCATGTTTATTTTCTTTGTCTTTTACTTTCTTTTACGCATGTATCATCCATATTAATGTTATATTAATGTTACATGTATTTGTTCATATGAAGCAAATGTAATATCTGTTCATATGTCATCATTAAATATGTTAATATGAAGTAAATGTATCTGTTACTATATGTTAATATGAAGTAAATGTATATGTTACTATTAATGTTAAATCTATTGAAATGCCATATAAATATAAATATATTGAAATGCCATATATATATATGTTTTAAATATAAACCAATGGTTTCCAGATATACATTTATATTTTATGATCCTTCAATATATACTTACTGCACTATACACATCTATGGTAAAATTAAACCTATATATTACAATTGTCAACATACTATACTAACCCAGAGTAATATTAATATTGATATTACAGAAATATATTAATATTACTATTGGTTAATTTACTGAAACCAAAATTATATAGGTTTATTTTTTTAGAGTAGGTGTATATGTTGCATTAAATATATTCTGAGGCATTTTTAGCAGCATTAGAAACAGTTTCAGCAGCATTAGGAATCAGTTTCACTTTTTTTTTCTGAAATAGTTTGAGTATATACCCCTTTATATATTTATGACCCCATAAATGAAACAGGTTTAAACTTTAGTGTAGATGTATACATAGGTTTAAACTTTACTGTAGATGTCTAATTACGTTCAGTGTACTAAGCAAATGAAATAGGTTTCAACTTTAGTGTAGATGCATACATAGGTGTAAACTTTACTGTAGATGTATAATTACGTTCAGTGTACTAAGCATCTAAAAGACCACATTGTCCAAGAGAAGGATTTGCTTTACAGAAAATATATTCTCACAGCCTCCAAAATATGGACTTGACAGTTTTGTCAGCCTTCAAAATATGGACTTGACATTTCAGTCTTCTTTGATATTGGAGATCTTTGATATTGGAGAATTGGAGCCCGTGAACCAACTGCCTTTCCATCCTATAAAATCACTTGGACAGGATGAACTCTCCAAACACACAACGCAATGGAGGTGGCCAGTGGATGTGCTTGCCTACAAGAATAGCACAAGACCCAAATCAAGCAGTTGTTCAATGCTGGTTCAGACCAATTGGTCACTGCAATCCAGCAAGTTGTAGGAATGCAACACTTCTAGGGAGGGCATATATGTGACTATGTGATCTATGAAAAATTATTCTCCATAGCAATCCAAATTCTAGGCAACAAAAGTCACGGAAACAACCTAGCCAACAAGTTCGTGAAGGAGGAACACAAAGACACTGTGACCAATGCCATCTCCTATTTCGATGAGTTTCCAAAAGAAGGTATGATTGGAGGTGTGTTTGAAGTTAAGGTTGTCAAAAAATAAAATGTGACAACAACAACTCTGCAACTATTCTAGGAAGGAATACTTAGAAACAATCTGGAAATGTATTTCAATTTTATCTGAGTAATTATGGTGACTTGCTCTCTCCTGCACACATTGAGAGAGCAAGTGAAGTGGCTCAAGGCCTTCGGGTATTGATCCACTGGAAGCCATAGTGAAAGCCTATGGTGGTAAATCTTTAGCATTGCTTTTTTGTATTATTTGACAAGCAGTGCTATAATATGATAAAAAATCTATATAAAGGCTTTTATTTTATACAAATGTTGCTACATGCAAACATATATCTATTTACAGTATGTATCTCCTACATTAATAGACATGATTTAAAAAAATTATGTTGGACATAGATATCATTTCTCCTTGTGATTTCAGCACTGCTTTCATTCCATTCTATTGGTTTCATACGATGTTGTTTATACAATCATTATACAGTCGTTTACCTTCATTTTTGTCTCATACAACCCGTGAGTTGAGTATTGATATATAATTTTGTTATTCACATCTGAATACATATTCATCTACACATCGATTATATATATATATATATATATATATATATTCAACTACACATTGAAAACCTAATCATTTTACTAACTTGAGTTTACCACTTTAAAAAAACTCATTAAATTTGAACAACATAATATACAACCTGTTTTGTCTTAGACAACCCTTTTGCTATGATTATTTCGTTGTACAGAATAATAAACTGTTATTTATGAGGGTTTTATTTTACACATACAGATGGGTTCGTATATTTTTAAGGGTATATATTTTGCAGTGGCATTCTTACCTATTCTATCTAAGACAACCATTTCAGGTTGGCACTTAGCATATAATGGGTAGCTTCATTCAATAGATTAAATCATGTATGTTAATGTACTATATATATAAGGGTATATATTTTTGAAGGTTCATTGTCAATGGTTAAGAGTTTCATCATATCATTGTCAATGGTTTAGGGTTTCATTATATCAGGGTTTCAAATGCTTTGAATCCTACAGCTTTGTCTCTACAATAATTTTACAGTCAAATTCTTCCCAATTTTGACCGAATATATATTTATTAATTATTGTTACATTAAATATTTACAATTGTTTTCCTATGTTCTAATATAATGTATTGAGGGTTTCATTTTATATAATCTATCTAGGGTTTATATGAAAAGCTTCTACATATATTTGGATTAGACTGTTAATGAACTGTATATATATACATGTCTATCTATCGACATATGTATATCTATAGACATATGTATATATGTATACATTTCTGTATACATATCTAGATATTTGTATACATATCTGTATATCTATAGACATATGTAGATCTATAGACATGTATATTGATATACATATGTATATGTATAGACATATGCAGCGTAGACAATGGAAATATTTTAAGCCAGTACTTAACATTTCAACATTTTACAATTCTAGAAATACATGTTGGAGTCCAATTTGTTTGCTGAATTTTGCTACATCTTTTATAGTTGTTTGTTGCATGGGTAACTTCATTGAATTGATTAAATCATATCTGTTACTGTACTAATTATATATTGGAAACACGTAATGATGAAACCCTCAATCGTTGATGACACAGTGTCTAAAATGGAACAACACAATGGAACATTACAAAATGGAACACATTATGTTTGTCGTCTATGCCACTGCAATAATGATGCCTCAATTTGTTTTTAGTCATTGCACTAAGGATGCCATTATTTCTACAAATCACTTCGGGTACTGATTATGTTTGCATTTCTTGTAGGTGTATAGATACTTATGGCTCGAGGTAAAAAGGGGAGAACTTCTAGAAGGAGGACAGTCAGAAAACCTGGGGGGTGCAAGTTTCCTAATGTGGTGTCTGGGGATGAAGATACACATACCATAGAACCATATCATTTTGCAATGGAATGTATATTTCCCTCTGCACATACAGAGGATTTGGAAACCAATACAGATTGCCTTCAAACTACTACTGTGGAAACAGGTTCTTCAAGGTTGAACAGAAGTATATGGACAAACAATGACATCCAAAGTGCTATCGTTGATGTCGAGGATAAACATATGTCAATCAGAGCAGCTGCAAAGAAGTGGAGAGTGTTTGCTAGCAATTTGAGGTCCTGGTTACTAGGTCTCACGAGCACCAAACGCAGGGGGCCACCAACCATCCTAACCGATGAGGAGGCAGAAATAGTTTAATGGTGCAAGGACATGGCCGACATAGGCCATGGGATTGAAATTTCACAGCTATAATCTACTATGGCAGAGGTCATTCAATCTAGGCCAAATCCTTTCACAGATGGGATGCCAGGGAGGTCATGGTGGGAGGGATTTAGGAAAAGGCATCCAGATCTAATTATTCGCACTGCACAGGGTGTGGACATCGATAGAGCCATTATGCTAAGGCCAAGCATAGTAAATTCATTCTACGACAATCTGGAAAATCTTTACAACACATAAGTATGGGTCTAGTAGAATATGGAACTGCGACGAAACTAGGGTACAAGCTAGCAAGAACTATGGAATGCGGGTAATAGCAAAATTGGAATCCCGCTGTGTGCCCCACCTCATCTCAAAAATCATGGAGTGGATTACTGTTTTGGCATGTGTTAGTGCATCAAGTTGCAGTATACCTAGTTTTTATCTGGTTAAATCCAAAAGGCATATTAGAAACTACATAGCCAACTGTGAGTCGGGTGCATGCATGGAAGCTCAAGAACATGCGTGGTTGATGAAAGAACTATTTCTGAATTAGCTACAGCATTTCATTGCATCTATCCCCGGAGGGGTTTCACCAACCAACAGAGCTCTTCTGATATTTGATGGTCATGGAAGCCATGTTGCCTTCAAGACCATAGAGGAAGCGCAGCATTTAGGGATTGACCTCATCACCCTCCCAGCACATACAAGCCACAAATTGCAGCCACTAGATGTGAGTATTTTTTCACCATTCAAAAACTATTTCAAAAAGTAAAGGTCTGCATGGATGGCAAGCCACCCACAAATAGAAATTGGAAGAGAAGTGTTGGCCACTCTTGCTAGCAAGGCATTCAAGCAGGCCTTGACCCCTGCTAATATAATTAGTGGGTTCAGAAGGACAGGCATTTGGCCACTGAATAGGTCTACGCTTCAAGAAGACATGAGGCCAAGTGATGGCTTCCAAGTATCAAATGAAGACAGTCAAGATTATATGGTTACTGCACCAAAGAATCAAGCCTTCGCAGTGGATGAGGATCCTGAGATAATTGCACTTGAAACCTTCTTGTAATTCGCTGGATATACAGATGCACAAGTTGAGGAATTCATCAGCACATACAATAAAAGTGGAAGTATACAGAATCCAACGGAAGTACAAGAAGAATGCACTAAAATGCCAGGAAGTCAAATAGTTTCTAATGTTATTGAAATTCTACAGCCACTTCCTAATGCTGTTGAAACTATTTCTAATGTTGTTGTTACAGTTCCTAATGCTGGTGATATTGTTTCCAATGTTGCTGATACAGTGTTTAATGTTGCTAATAGAGTTCCTAATGTTGCTGATACAATTTGTAATATGGAAGGTCTTAGTTTTCCAACTCAAGTTAGCCAACCAAAATGGATGGCTGAAACTGCTAGAAACATGGGGATACAAACAAATTTCAGTCAGGTGGATGTCAGCCTTTCAATGCCTTCACCACCAGATCATGATCCATCTGACATCATACACTACTTCACTACTGCATCAAATTGGGATCCATAAATCGAGGACATTATAGAAGAAGAAGAATGCATAGGTGTTTTGGAAGAAGATTATGTGCCTTGCACCCAAGATAGTGAGATGTAGCCACAGCCATTTAGTCAATTTCTCAAGCTCCTGGTTCCAAGGGTACAGGCAAGGAGTGGTAAGAATAGGACTGGGGTACTACGTTTAAGTAGGCAGTCCCATATCTTAACATCTGAAGCATACATTTAAATACTCAACAAACAGGAGAGGGAGAAAGCTCGCCAGGAAGAGTTGCAGCTGAGGAAAAAGGAACAGATGTTGGAGAGGAAACCTAAAAAAGAAGTCCAGCAACAAGAGAAAGAGAGAAAAAAATTGGAAAAACTGTTAAAAAATAAAGAGCGGCGGAGGAAAAATGGGAGAAGGAAATTCGGCGTGAGTAGACAAAGAGTGCTGGGGGGACGAAGACAACAAAAAAGAAAGGGAAACAATCAGTAAATGAGAGACCATTGAGTACCCCAAATTCTCCTCTACCGGAGCAACATCCCATTCTAATGGACATGTTTGTCATCTTGAGCCCAGCCTTTGCAGCTCTAAGCAATTTGCAGGCAGGGTCTAACTCAAGAATCTCAAATGAGTTGCTTGTAAATGGAGATTCTAATCAGGTTTTGCTTGCCCAAATTGTTGCATCACTATAGACTATAACTAATCCACTCGGTTTAACTCAAACTACAAATGAATTTGCTACTACAAAACCTGAATTGCTATTCATTTTCCTAGATTTATGGAGAATTGAAGAAGAAGGTTTTTTTTGGATGGAGATACTTGACATTAGTGAAATTTCTGTGTACATCTCATTTAGTCATATCATTATGTAATATTTTATGAAAAAATGAACAGATTGATGTCGTGTTTATATGTTTGTATGTTTGTAACTATTTTGGAAAAAAAGTAACAGATTGATGGCATGTCTGTCTATTGATCTTTTTATATAATATTTTGTGAAAAAGGAACAGATCGATTTCATGTTTATATGTTTGTATGTTTGTAACTGTTTTAGAAAAAAAATAAGAGTTCAATGGTTATTTCTGAAATATCTATGTGTTGATCTCATATTTCTATGTTTGTATGTTTGTATCACTGTAACTATTTTTAGAAAAAAAAAAAGACTTGAATGGTTTCTCAGCATGGTATTACAAGTTGTCTACGTAATTTGCTTGTAATAGCATGGTGTTTTAGCATTCTGTTCATATAAGTCTACCTTAATTGAAATCATTAAAGCATCCAAGTAAATGTAGTTCCATTTAAGCAACAAGGAAATTTAAACTATCGAAAAGAATTTAAATTAAAGTATTGTAAATTGATTGATTGATTAAAAGTAAAGTAAAGTAAATTGATTGATTAATTAAAAGTAAAGTAAAGGAAAATGATTGAAAAGAACCTAAAATTAAAGTAAAGTAAACTGATTGATTGATTAAAAGTTTAGTAAAGGAAAATGATTGAAAAGAACATAAAACCACTATGAAGAAAAACCTAAAGCCTAATGGGTCATTGCTCAAGTAAAGTCTTATAAGACTTTACCTGAATTGATTGCTCCCAATCGAAGGTGTTCTAGAAAACATTGACCATGGTTGTATGCCTGCAAACATATAAATGATAATCGGGGTAGTAACGAACATACATCATAAACAAAATTATTAAATTGAACTACAAGTGCATCTATCTAAACACATCGTTCCATAAGATGTAATAAATAGAAAAAGGTAAATGCATTGTTCCATTTATATTACATATCACATGTACATGTATATAGATATACAAATACATATATATATATATATATATATATATATATATATATATATATATATATATCAACTAATAATAATCTGAGCATAATAATAATAAATGTTTATTAATCTGAGCATAATAATAATAAATGTTTATTAATCTAAGCATAATATTTATTTGTCCCTCATTATCCTTTTACTTTTAAATCAGAATGAACTAAAATGTATAGTTCAATTTATATTAGACATTGAAATACATATACATATATTACATATACACATGTTATGTACATGTATATACAGATATATATATAGACATATACATATAGATATACATGTATAGATTTATATATATATATACATATAGATGTATACGTATATATACATATACATGTATACATATAGATATACACATGTATACATATAGATATATTACTTTAGATTGGCTAGAAAAAATAAATTCAATGTGCAATTTATATTACTTGTTCACATATGTATACATTCACTTTCACTTAGCCAAGGAAATTAAATAATCACATGCAATAATTACAAAAGAAGACTATATATAATAAGGCATGAGAGCAAAATATTCCATCAAAGCCATCAGAGCAAAATATTCCATGAGTAGTGGTGTGTTAACAAACACAATTGCATAGTACAATTCGTCAACCAGTGTTTTAAGTAAAGTCTTATAAGACTTTACCTTCATTGAGTGCTCACATTGTAAGGTGCTCTACAAACCTCTCACATGCCTGCAATCATAGAAATCAAAAGTCGGGTAGTCATCTGGGTAGTAACGAACAAACATCAAATCATCCAAATAATCTCATGCATTTGCAAAAGAAAATATAAACTGCATTCAGGCATTTTAATTTAAATAATCACATGCAATTGCAAAAGAAGACTATATAATATTGTAGCAGAGCAAAATATTCCATCAGAGCCATCGCGGTAAAATATTCCATCAGTAGTGGTGTGTTAACAAACACAAATGCATAGTACAATTCGTCAACCAGTGATGTAAGAAAATTCTTATAAGACTTTACCTTCATCGAGTGTTCGCAATGCAAAGTGCTCTGCAAACCTCTCACATGCCTGCAATCATAGAAATTATATGCTGGGTAGTCATCTGGGTAGTAATGAACAAACATCAAATCATCCAAATAAATTCAAGCAGTGCAATGATACAACTATGTATTGCATACATATATAGTGATACATATACATATATGTATACATAATAAAAATATACATGTATCCATATATATGTATATATCATTTATATCCACTCTTCCACTAAAAAGGAACATAGTTAATCCCTTTTGTAGTTAGGATAGGTTTAAAATACGTTTATTAACACCCCACCATAAATCAAGTTGGTGGAGCCTTGGAATTTACCCACCCATTTCCTAAACCTACTGACACCCCTTTGATGCGTTTAATAACATACTTGCAAATTAAACCAACACCTTTGTTTTTGTTCATCCATGATAAGGTGAATGTGCTGGCACGGACGACAAACATAACGTGTTTGAATTTATATAATTTATGCACACACATATAGAAATACATGTATAATATATACATGTATTCATATATATATATATATATATATATATATATATGACATGTATTTATTTTTTAGGGTGCATCATAAATGTTTGAGGGTTTCAACAATTTCTAGAAAACAACTCGAAAAGATGTAGCAAAGTTTAGCAAATGAATTGGACTAAATTCCCTACAGACTTTGAATTGCAGATGTATTTATATAATTGTAAAATGCTGAAATGTGAGGTACCGAATTGAAATTTTAACATTTTCTATGCTGCATATGTCTGTAGATATACATATGTGTATAGGTATACATGTGTAAATATATACATATATATACAGATATGTACATATAGATATACATATGTATATTTATATGTAGAGGTATACATTATCTGACATGATTTAATCAATTGAATGAAGGTGTAAAGTTTAGTGCAAACAAATTGGACTAAAATTGAATATAGATGTGCTACAATTGTAAAATTCTTAAATGTCAAGTACCAGACAGGTTTTGTAGCGATCCTTCAGGAAATTTATGCTAAAAATAATGTCTATGCTGCATAATGTTCCTCTTATAATGGATCCAATTTTGAAAAAGGAATGCATTGAAATTGGTTGTTGAGTTTGAATTTGATTAAATGTATAGAAGCTATTGTATTCGATGATATGATAAGCATAATTGAATTTGATTGTTGAGTTTGAATGTTGAAATATTAAGTACCAGCCTGAAATGTTAACATTGTTTAGGCTGCATATGTCTATAGATATACGTATGTCTATAGACATACATGTATACACACATAGATGCACACAGACATGCACACACACACACACATGTCTATCAATATACATATGTCTATAGATCTACATATGTCTATAGATATGTATACAAATATGTAGATATTGTAGTGTCCCCTCCGTTCTCACTTTGGTTGTACAGGTAGTCTGGCTAAGGAACCTGAAGATGATGATGGAACAAGAGCTTCTGTTAGTACTTTCATAGGTATGATGCATATTGTTGTTATTATTTTTATGCAAAGAATTATTTAGATAGTTAGGTGATGCAGTAGTATGTTGTTAGGATAAGTGGAAACGGCGACATTGTACCATTGAACGTATGGGGAACATACGGGAATGAGATACGAATGTTAGAGTTCCTTTCCAAGTGCTTCAGCTATTAAGAATTTGTGCTCTAATCAGTATGCTTGAGTGAACAGGTACTAGGTTACATCTCCACCTGAATTGGCAGGTTTGAGTGTACCTTGAAACCCAATGGATCAGTTGATTGGAGATAGCACGAATTCCCCTTCCCTAACCACCATTCTCGAATATGAGTATCCGATTTGAAACCCTGTCAGTTCTATCGGTGGTTAGTCACTGTTGTTGTGATCATGTTTGTTTCTTACCATGCTTGTATGCTTATGGTTTCTATGCTTATATGCTTATGATCACGACTTATAATGCTATATGCTATCTTGACCACTTGATGCCTAGATATTTATGTTATCTTGTTGTTTATGAGCCTTATTTATTTATCATGCATAGAGTGTTCTTGTGTTATCCTTAGCTCCATGAAAACACATTAGTTATAGCTTCTCTCACATCCTCTTAGTATGTTCTCTATGTGCTTTTACATCTTTGGGTTTTCTTGGAGATGTTAACATTGTCCCATAGGGAATATATACCTAGCTCCACTCGCGGGACCTAACTTGGATAAAATCCCTTACCAAGAGAAGATGTGGTCAAATAAAAATCTTCTGAGAGGAGTATTCCCCATTTGTATGGGATGTCTGCTACCACCATATCAATAACCATCTTTTTAGTTAGATGCATGCCTAAAGCTATAATACATCATTTAGCATATGCTCATCATGGGTACTTTTCATACTGTTTGTAAATTATCAGATTTCCATGTATAATATCCATCTTCAATTGCTTCATCATAATCCTATATAAATTTTGATAGTTTGTCCAAAATCTCTCCTTTCATATGATACAGCCTTTTCAAAATTCCAGTTGTATTTTACAGCGACAATGTCTAAATGTAGCGATACAACTATCAAATTTAAGCCCTGCAGTTTCAACATTCATATGATTATTTTTAGACGGCAATTACTGGAAGATATTTCTGACAGTTACAAGAGATTATTGAGCATAGGTTACAGTTTCCATGCTCGACATGGACACTAACTTTATCTATCGATAGCCTATTTTGGGGAAGGGGGCTCTCTATTCACTCCCTCCTCATTCACTCTCTCATAGAAATTTCGGATCTGGGAAGACTAATTGCACCAGTAGAAAACTTTCGTCTTGAGGCATAAAATGTATTCTGAATTCATTACGATAGGAGAGCTATTACTGAGGTATGTAACGAATCTTATATTTATGTAATTACCTTGCAATTATGTGCAAATCCTTTCCATTTGTTCAAACATTGTAGTCACTGTTTGAGAATCCTCTTGAGGCAGTAAGGAGAATAGTTCATGATCCCATGTGGTCCTTCAATATTTCCAAGGGAATCTGTCTCATACTGTGTATTCCATTTACTGGCTCCGTTGTGGATTTGGGTTTTCATCTACCTTTTACATTTGCTTGAAAATATTTAACAAAATTTCATTTTCTGCATATCCTGCTAACATTGTGATTCATGACGTCTCTGTGACATCCAATGACCTGTTCAGGTGCTTGTTTTGCTTCCATAACTTTTTTGTCTGTATGATTAACTACATGCATGCAATTTCTGTGTTGATCTCAAGCATCCATGGGTAGCTTGATCTTGATCGTTATGATAAGTTACAAACATAAGCCATGCTAGATAAAACTTATAGTGCACAATGGCTTTGTAAACCGCGCATTGCTTTGTGTACCATGCACTACAATCTTCATAAATCACTCCATTCACCATCAGCAACTACTTCTCTATGGCTACCTCCAACAGTTACCTTCACTATTAGTTGTCCCTGCAGACTATTGCCCACTCCAATCACGGTTGCCACAACCATTAGCATAAGGCGTAACATCTTAAGCTCACATTGCTAGCATTCTATGATCTTGTTTAAAAATGGGTGCTTTGGATTAGGGTATGACATCTCTTTGAGGCATTTTTTCAAACAGTTCGCATGCATGTCTACCAGAGCATAATTTCCATATATAATATGCTGGAAAAGGGAAGTAGAGTCTAACTTTACGTTTTCGAATGCATTTACCTAAAAGTTTCTAAAGTCTGATCAACAAATATGCATTCCATGAGATGGCATCTCTTGAGGCATTCTTTCAAACAATTTGCTTGCCTTTTCTATGCTTTTACATTTTGCATGCATGTCTTCCGATGCATTTCTGCCTTTATCAATGGTTAAAATTTGCTTTATCACGTAGTATTTGAGCTCTCTTTTCCACCAAATCTTTCAACATTATGTAGAGAGGGCTAGATGAAGGAGGCATTGATGTTCTGCTTGCGTCACAATCCCTCCATTCTTTCATCACACTTGGGCATTTTGTAACTGCTTCTTGCAACTACCACAAGGTTATAATAGCATCTAAATGATAAAGTTTAGGATGACCTCAAAATAACCAGCATTGTCGTGAAGGACAATCATGCACATATAAAGATCAAACCTGGCACCATTTAATACTTGCAAGATTTTGGACTGTATCTTTCTCTATTTTACAATCTCTCTTTGGTGTTATCTATACCTCCTTTTTGTCTTCTAAATGTTTTTAAAACTGATATATTGGAGTATATCTTTTCTTTCTTTCTTTAACTTGAAATCTAGAAAAAAAAAATAGCAATAGAGATAGCCTTCTTAGTTGGATTAAGAATTATAAAAGGAAAGATTCTAATTCTATTTGTGTAGATAAATATTTAGAATTATTTATAAATGACAATTGAAAATGTATTCTTGTAAATTACAATTAAGAAATTATTTTGTTAAGCTATCATTGACTTGTTTTTGGATATTGATGTTTATATATTTTTAAAAATTCCTTAAATATGAAAAGAAAATTGCTAAGCTTTGAAAGGATTCCTAGGAGTTTAAAACCAAATTAGAATACTTTTGAATTAATTTAATTGAGCATGAGAAGAACGTTAAATAAGGTGTTTATTTTGAAATCATTGATAATGGTTTACTTAATATTTATTAATTGGTAATGGTGTATTTTATTGATAACCTTGTGAGATGGAATTGAATTGGTTATGAGTTCTATGAATAGGAAGATGTCTAGATTTTGGGTATTTGCCTCTTAGAAGTAAGTTCATTAAACTTTTATTATAGATTGAAGACTATTTTATTGTTTACATAAAAGACTTTTCTTCCAAAATAATGTATTTACTATGTATAATCATTGATAAGTTGCACTTTTTCTTACCACCATGGTACTACATTATATTTTGTATTGTGTTTATATATACATGTATAGAGCCTCCTCTTTAGATGAGTTATATCACTATTTTATGCATGTAGATAATAAAATATATATATATATATATATATATATATATATATATATATATATATATATATATATATATATATATATATAAAATCATCTGAGTGGTTTAGATCAATGTCTGTTGTTTTGTAAACAAATAGACAAATTCAAATATTGGTTTTCAATTATAGCAATCATCATGTTTAGCTCGATTTCTTTCGAATATGTTTATTAAATAGTAACTTTGAGAATGTTATACCTTAGTCTAATATTGTGAAACTAAATAATGGACAGATGTCTAAAGGATCTTTGGGTTGTTCTGGTAATTTTAATGCTTATGATCGTTTAAAGACTTGTCTTCCATATGAGAGTAATCATAATGAATGATGGAATTAAGTAGGTACACTACCTTGAGTAGATGTATGCTTTTGCATCATTGGATGATGTATGCATCATTGGTCATAATAGTTATTAATGTTTAAGATCTTGCCTTAGCATGCTTCCTCCTTGAGTTAGTTGAGGGAATGATATTATAATTTAGTAGGAGAGAATGGAGAATGATTTAGCAAATAGACACATTGAGTTGTATTTGTTTATTTTACCTAGTTGAGGATTAAATATTTTATAGGACAATTATTGTCTCTATATGTTTGAGAGTTGGATGGTTGGTTGTAATAGGGCTATATGTAAATTGTCAAGGTTTACTTCCAAAGGCATAGGACATTGTGTCTAGATTTCATGCATTGGATTGATAAAAGCCTCAAGTGGGATAATGAAGTCATAAAAGTATGTCATTTTATGTCTATACATAATAAATATTGGACTCCACATGTGTCAGGTAATCCATGTCAGGTCATGTGATGATACTTTCCTTACAGCAGCCTAGCTTCCCTAGTTGTGCTTGCCTCATTCATAATATGATTGCTTCTTGAAATGGTGTTGAATTACTTGTGACATTGACCATTTTACATTGGAGTCATGTGTAGTTCTTTCGTCAAATAGTCTATTGTCTACCTTACTGTTTTGTTGTAGTGGGCCTGGTGTTATCTCCTAGCATAGGGGTGGACCTTAGGGTTCCACATGGTTGGGTGGAAGTGCTTTAACTCCATTGGTTTTGTTCTCTTGTCGACGTTCGTGTGTAATGAAGGTATCTCCTGTCATAGGTTCCAGATCATGTTCTTGCTCGAGGAGACAATAATTATGTATATCAGTGGATTCATGTATTGTTATCTTAGTGTATGTACTCCAATATAATCAGGAAAATGATATTGTAAACAATGTATTGGGTACTCTCTTGTAAAGAATATTGTATATGTACTTGTAAACCTATATGCAGGATCTTGATGATTACTTATCTGATGATATAATATGGAAATGTATGTAATTAATCATTGATGCAATCAGATTTAAAATGATCTATGGTTGTTAGGTAACTCATAGTATTGCTTAGATCTTGTTATTAGTAATGCAGTCATGGAATCCCTAGAGGACAGAGCTTATTGGTTGTTTGAATAAATATGATCTACAGTTCTTCACTATTACTTTGTATATATATATATATATCCCTTTTTGTATATATATATATATATATATATATATATATATATATATATATATATATATATATATATCCCTTTTTGGTTAATTTAGATTAGTTGTTCTCTAGGGTTTCTTGGCGGGGCATTACAGATATGTATACATATGTATAATCAGTACCAGAAGTGTTTTGTAGAAATAATGGCATCCTTAGTGCAATGACTGAAAATAGATTGAGGCATCATTATTGCAGTGGCATGGACGGCAAACATATCGTGTTCTATTTTGTAATGTTCCATTGTGTTGTTCCATTTTAGAGTATGTTATCAACGGTTGAGGGTTTCATCATTATGTGTTTCCAATATATAATCAATACAGTAATAGACATGATTTAATCAATTCAATGAAGTTACCCATGCAGTAAACAACTGGAAAAGATGTAGCAAAGTTCAACAAACAAATTGGACTAATCTTTCCAACATGTATTTCTAGAATTGTAAAATGTTGAAATGTTAAGTACCAGCTTGAAATGTTTCCATTGTCTACACTGCATATGTCTATAGAAATACAAATGTATATCAATATACATATGGCTACAAATTTACATATGTATTTAGATATACAGATATGTATATAGATATGTATACATATATGTATATAGATATGTATACAGATATGTATACATATGTATACAGATATGTATAGATATACAGATGTGTATATAGATATGTAGAAATGTATACAGATGTATACAGAAATGTATACAGATATACATATGTATATATACAGTACATTAACAGTCTAATCTGAATATATGTAGAATCTTTTTATATAAACCCTGGATAGATTATATAAAATGAAACCCTCAATATATTATATTACAACATAGGAAAACAATTGTAAATATTTAATGTAACAATAATTAATAAATATATATTCGGTCAAAATTGGGAAGAATCTGACTGTAAAATTATTATAGAGACAAAGTTGTAGGATTCAAAGCATTTGAAACCCTGTTATAATGAAACCCTTAACCATTGTCAATGAACCTTCGAAAATATATATACATATATATATATATATATATATATATATATATATATATATATATATATATATATATATATATATATATATATGTATATATGTATATGTATCTATATATATGTATATATATATATGTATGTATATATGTATATATATATATATATGTATATGTATATGTATATGTATATGTATATATATATGTATATATCTATGTATATATATGTATATATGTGTGTGTGTATATTACATTAATAGACATGATTTAATCTATTGAATGAACCTACCCATTATATGCTATGTGCCAACCTGAAATGCTTGTCTTACACAGAATAGGTAAGAATACAACTGTAAAATATATACCTTTAAAAATAAACGAAACCATTCTAAAACAGAAAATTTTAATTAAGGTATAATTATGTGAACAGATTGCTAAAACATTATTCGGACATAATTGGGAAGAATAATGTGAACAGAATGCTAAAAAAAATGCTAAATGTTAACCATTATAAGCTTTTTATGTAAACCAGGAATAGACTATATAAAATGAAACCCTCAATATATTATTCGGTCAAAACTGGGAAGAATCCGACTATAAAATTATTACTGAGACAAAGCCGTAGGATTCAAAACATTTGAAGACCTGATCTAATGAAACCCTTAACCATTGACAATGACATGTTGAATCCTTGCAATGATGAAACACTTAACCGTTATGAATGATATGATGAAACCCTTAACTGTTGTCAATGAACCCTCGAAAATAAATACCCTTAAAAATCTAATAACCCATTTGTATGTATATACTTTTTATATAAACCCTGGATAGATTATATAAAATGAAACCCTCGTTGTATTAAATTAAAACATAGGAAAACAATTGTTAATATTTAATGTAACAATAATTAAAAAATAGTATTCAATCAAAATTGGGAAGAATCTGACTATAAAATTATTGCGGAGACAAAGTCGTAGGAATCAAAACTTTTGAAACCTTGATATAATGAAACCCTTAATGGTTGACAATGATATGATGAAACCCTTAACCGTTGACAATGAACCCTCAAAAATAAGATATACCCATAAAAATATATGAACCCATTTGTATGTATAAAAAAACCCTCATTATATAATAGTATATTCTTCTGTACAGTGAAATTATCATAAGACAAGGGTTGCCTCAGACAAAATAATGAAACCCTTAACCATTGATAATGCACTCTCAAAAATATATACCCATAAAAATATACAAACCCATTTGTATGTATAACAAAAAACCCTCATTATATAATAGTATATTCTTTTGTACAATGAAATTATCATAAGACAAGGGTTGCCTTAGAAAAAATAATAAAAAATCCGAAAGTAAATTACATGCCAGTACTCAAATCATGAGTTGTTTGAGACAAAAATGAAGGTAAACGATTGTATAATGATTAGAACCTTCTGTAAAATGATTAGGCATTCGGTGTGCAGTTGAAAATGTATTCGGATGTGAAAAACCAAATTACATTGTAGTACCCAAATCACGGGTAGCATGAGGGAAAAACAAAGGTAAACAACTATATAATGATTGTATAAACATCGTTGTATGAAACCAAAATAATGGAATGAAAGCAATGCTGAAATCACATGGAGAAATGATGTTAAATCATTACCTGCACGGAGAGGGAACTGCATGGAGGACGACAGCCAATGGAAACAGATAAACCCTTGTCTTTCCATCGCACCATGGAGAGCGGTCGGTAAAGTGATTAGATTTTGGTGCTTAATGGAATATGTATTCGGACCCGAACGGGCATTAAAACGATTTCAATTTGTTTCCCATCCGCGCCAACACAAACACCAATACATGGACATGTGGATATATGTTGGCGTAGGTGTAAGTTTTAAAGAAGCCTAGGAACGCATGAAGGGGTGTCAAGTCGTTTAGGAAAGGGGCAGGTAAGTTAGAAGGCCCCACCAACTCGATTTATGGTGGGGTGTTAATAAACGTATTTTTAACCTACCCTAACTACAAAAAAGATCAAGTGTGTTACCTTTTTAGTGGAAGGGTGCATTTGTTTGGGGGCCATGGCGATCGGTTACCAGCACGTTGGTGCACATGTATGGGGCGACATGTTGAAATGACCATTTTTTGACCCATGTGCACATAACGCGTCTTACGGGGAAATGTATAAGTGCCCAAAAGCTGAAAGAATAGCTTTAAGTTCTTCAGTCGCATACAGAAAAACCTAAAAAAAATCATCAAAATTCGACATGTCTAGCTATGTACTTGATGTGCGCGAAGTTAGGGTGTGTGGCTACTGGCCCCTCTCCCTTATCATATCATAATTTTTGTTGGGAAATTAGGTGTCAATCCTCTAATTTTTTAAGTTTATTTATTATTTAACAATATCTTGTAATTATTTGGCATATTTTCATCGAGAGGCGAACTATAGTTGCAGCGGCAGTGGAGATGAGAGCACTCATTTTTTGGTTGTAATTATAATTCGCCGAGAGGCGAACTAGAGTTGCAGCGGGGGTGGAGATGAGAGCACTCATTTTTTGGTTGTAATTATAAACCCAAAAAAAATGAAAAATAAAACTAAATTGCATTTAAAGAATTAAACTAGCATATTTATATTAAATATAATATATCTAAAGTACGTCGAGAGATATCCTTCTCGAGGCGCCTAATGTTAGGCTTAGTGATTAAAAAAATAGGCGCATATATTAATTGAACTTAAATCTAACTAATTTAGAGGCGTTTCTTTTCGATTACTTAATCAAAATCAATAAACAACACATAATAAAACTTTTCATAAAATTAAATGCAGAGGGATGATCTACTTCAGAGGAAAATCTCTAGTTAATAAAAATCCATATAGGTATTGTAGGTGGGCTAGCATTACAATCCATGTAACTAATTGTGTAAACCGATTCCAATAAACATGTTATAATTAATTTGACAGCAAGATTGTATAAATTTAGGGCAATACCTTTTGAAAAGAATAATTCACTGCATTAAGGGAGGGTTTTTAGCAAGAGCGGTTCAAGAATTACAAATCATGGCCATGCCATGCACCAAGTTTTCCAGAAATTCATCAAGAAAAATCTTAGCCAATGCAAATTTTCTTCAAAACCTAATTCAACTCTTGAAAAATATAAAATCACATTATCTACTTGCCATCAAACACACTGTAACAAAACCAACCAAGAAAAGCATGTCTAGACCACAATCATATAATTCACATTTTTAATAAATTAATCACATCTTATTGAAATTTATCTATTTCCATAAAAAAATTACAAAAGATTATATAAAGAAATTAATGAAAACATAAGTAATTTTACTAGATCATATATTAATAATAAAAGGTAATTTTTAACTTAATTGTTTTAACTCGATATTAACTATTGTGAAATCCAAACTCAAAAATAGAATTTCCTCAAATTTATGACCTAATTGCTATATTGCTATAACCTCTTAAATCTTCATTCAAAAAACTTATATTCTCATTCAATTCATCTCTGTCTCTTTTCATCTCATTCTCCTTAATTTTATTTTCTTTTCTTCTGTTTAGGGTTTCTCTAGAAGCTACAGGACAAGGATGCTACAGAGTTTGTTTTTCTGGATGATACAGATGCATATATATTTAATGTATCTTAACATACTTTTATCATATATATATATATATATATATATGATAAAAGTATGTTAAGATATATTAAATTTTCTTTTCTTATATATATATATATATAAAAGAAAAGAAAATCAGGGTTTAATCTTCATTGCATCCATAGCAGTGTTTGTATATATATTTATATATTAAATATGTGATTTTATATATATATAATTTTTAAATAAATAATAAAAAAAATCTTCAAAAGGCCGATGGGGGCAATCTGTCTAAAGGGGAGTCACTGCCTGGCCAGCAGCCTCCCTCTTAAGGGAGCTACCGACGTGGCAGGATCCGCCTCCCATGGCCAGGCCAGATCAAAAAAATTATTATTTTACTTTTTTATATATATTTGTTTATAACAATAAGCCCTACATAAATTCGTGTATTTACTTTATGACAACTTTATTGCTTATAAATTTATACTCACATATGGATGTTAATATTTATAGCAATTAATATATATATATATATATATATATATATATATATATATATATATATATATATAAATATAATTTCTTCATAAGAATACAAGTATAAAAATTATACAGCTAAGTACATATGCTAATTTGCAAATAATATATTTTTAGATGTATGCAAGGGAGAATATGCTTTTTTTTCATGATTGTAAATGAATACAAATGTATCTATCTATGGAAAAACTTACACTAAGTAATTAAATATTTGTGACATAAGATAGCATAGATGTGTCCATTTCTCACATAAATATTTAAATTAAGTACATATTATAAAAACAATGTAATGTGCACAACAAAACAATTGACCCATACATACATGTCAATACAACAATTGACCCGTTTAAAATAGTATTTAAATTTTATGGATTATAAAAATATATATATTTATCTAATTCCTAATAAAATTTTTACAAAATTTCATTTTATAAAAAACAAATCCCTACACTTTCTATCTTTCTAATTGAACTCAAATTGCTTAATGGAAACTTCTAAAACATTGTTTAAGAGGGAATAAATAATAAAACATAAGTATTGTTCTCCATTTCACATGAATAAACTATGAATATTTTGTGCTCCAGACTCTATTTTTTTCCTCATGAATAAACTTTTTGAAAATTTCTACACAGGTGATAAGGGAGATCTCACAAGGGTTTAAGTTTAGGCAGCCCAAGAAGTTTATGCAGCCCAAGATAAAATTGTAGCATGCTTGAAGGATGAATGGCCTCCTACAGGAGTTGCATTATCTTTTTTTTTTTCAAATTTCTTTGCAAAGATTTTAATTTGTTATGCATCTTAATCAGAAGGAGCTGCATTATCTAATTTTTTTCAAATTTCTTTGCAAAGATTTTAATTTGTTATATGCATCTTAATCAAAAGTAATTGATGGCAAGAATAAAGAATGGCATGTAAGGAGAAATACGCAACAGTTTGAAGAGTTTTAAAGGTTTTAAAGATAAAAGTAAAACATTCATGGAGAGAGATGTAAACTGGGATGCCAAATGAATCATGATTTGTAGATAAAAGTAAAGAACATCTCACCAAACCCTAGATAATTTTGTACAAAATAAAACAGATAGTTCACACACATGCAAAGCATTATAGGTTGTTCTGACACCAGACTGCATTTACTTTAATGAGTTTTGTATCTAAGTTGTAAGATGATTGGAGAATCGAACAATGCCTAGTTTTGTTTATTGATTGTAATTAGTTTTAGTTTTAGTTTGCATGTCTTCTGATTGCAGTTGGGATCAGGAAAAGCCTCTAAATTTATTGATAGCAAAGTTGATATTGATGGATGGGAGCATCAAGGAGTACTCCCGTCCTGTGAAATGCCATGAGATAGTAGGCAAGTATTCAAGCCATTTCATCTGTGGCTCAGGTGGTCTTTACACAAGTCGACATATTTTAGAGATTCTACATCTGGATAATGAGTTACAGCTTGGGGAGCTCTATTTTCTTTTCTGTTCTCACTCCCGTTCAGCTCACCTCAAATCTTGCAAAATTAATGGAGCTGTCTAAATGAAATTATCCAGAGCTACAAATTACATCACATCAAAATTTCAAAACTAAATGCAAAGATCAGAATACGGCTAAAACCAGAGAACTCGTATTTAACAGAGCATCCAAGATGTAAAGTGATTTAAGTGATATTTTAACTGATGCAAATACCTTTACAAAAAAAATATTTCTTCCAGGGCCTTCTATTGATTCTTTGGAAGGCAATTCTTTTCTTTTCTGTTCTCACTCCCGTTCAGCTCACCTCAAATCTTGCAAAAGTGATCCTTTTGTTTTATGTTCGCACTGCTCACTTCAAATCTTGTAATTTGATATGCTCGTCTGAGTTATTTGCCTCAACTCTATGAAAAACAAACCACACCTTCATATGGTGGCTCTTTATAGAAATTTTATTTATTGTAGTGCATCCGTTATCTCACTAAGAATAGTTACAGCACTATCTTATAATTTTTTTTCTATTTTTAATCCTCCCAGCCTTTACAGACTGGACGTTGTGGTTATGAAATACCAAAGGATATAGATCTCGAGAATTAATTCATCTTTTTGTCAGTTATTTTTTGTAGTTGGGAATTAATTCGGCTTCTTGGCAGTTATTTTTTATTCATGTATTTTGAATCTATTTTTATTTTTTTCCAGAGCACCAATTTTTAGATATTTATTTTGCCGAGAGGTGAACTACAGTTGCAGCGGGGGTGGAGATGAGAGCACTCATTTTTTGGCTACATTTGCAACTGTAGTTCGCCTCTTGGCGAAAATAATATCTAAAAATTGGTGCTCTGGAAAAAAACAAAAATAGATTCAAAATGCATGAATAAAAAATAACTACCAAGAAGCTGAATTAATTCCCAATTGCAAAAATAACTACCAAAAAGCTGAATTAATTCCTGAGAGATATCCTTTAGTATTTCATAACCACCACATCCAGTCTGTAAAGGCTGCGAGGATTAAAAATAGAAAAAAAATTATAAGATAGTGTTGTAACTATTCTTAGTGAGATAACAGACCCGTTACAATAAATAAAATTTCTATAAAGAGCCACCATATGAAGGTGTGGTTTGTTTTTCACAGAGTTGAGGCAAATAACTCAAACGAGCATATCAAATTGCAAGATTTGAAGTGAGCAGTGTGAACAGAAAACAAAAGGATCATTTTTCTAAGATTGTGAGTTAAACGGGAGTGAGAACAGAAACGAAAAGAATCACCTTCCAAAGAATCGATCGAAGGCCCTAGAAGAAACCTTTTCTTTGTAAAGGTATTTGCATCAGTTAAAATATCACTTAAATTGCCTTACATCTTGGCTGCTCTGTTAAATACGAGTTCTCCAGTTTTAGCCGTATTCTAATCTTTGCATTTAGTTTTGAAATTTTGATGTGATGTAATTTGTAGCTCCGAATAATTTCATTTAGACAGCGCCATTAATTTTGCAAGATTTGAGGTGAGCTGAATGGGAGTGAGGACAGAAAAGAAAATAGAGCTCCCCAAGCTGCAACTCATTATCCTAATGTAGAACCTCTGAAATATGTCGACCTGTGTAGAGATCACCTGAGCCACAGATGAAATGGCCTAAATACTTGCCTACTATCTCATGGCATTTCACAGGCTGAGAGTACTCCTTGATGCTCCCATCCATCAATATCAGCTTTGTTGTCAATAAATTTAGAGGCTTTTCCTGATCCCAATTGCGATCAGAAGACATGCAAACTAATACTAAAACTAATTACAATCAATAAACAAAACCAGGCATTGTTTGATTCTCCAGTCATCTTACAACTTAGATACAAAACTCATGAAAGTAAATGCAGTCTAGTGTCAGAACAACCTGTAATGCTTTGCATGTGTGTGAACTATCTATTTTATTCTGCACAAAATTATCTAGGGTTTGGTCAGATGTTCTTTATTTTTCTCTGCAAATGATGATTCATTTGGCATCTGAGTTTACATCTCTCTCCATGAATGTTTTATTTTTATCTTTAAAACCTTTAAAACTCTTCAAACCATTGTGTATTTCTCCTCAATTTCTTTCATTCTCTACTCCATGCTGGATAACTCTTGTCAAAAAATAATTGCATAATGAGAGTGTTGATAGTTTTATCATAGTACTAGCACCAATGTTTTCATTACTCAATATTTCTTTATGGACAACGTATTTCTAGAGATTTTATGATAGATTTTATGACAAATGTAAGAGCCAAAAATAGGGGGAATTATTGGGAATCTAAACTAGCGATGACATTTGTCATAAAACATTTTATTTATACATGCTATTATTGGAAAAAGTTGGGTGAATATATAAATTTTATGACAATTGTAAGAGGTTATTTATAGTCAGGTGCTATTCTTAGTTTGTGTTGGTAAACAAATTTGGTCACTATTATATTAAACTCTATTTGTCTGTGACAGTTACACAAACATACCAACAGTTGGTAAGATTGATTTGATATTTAACAATCAACCTCTGCATTTAGAGGTGCATCTCCCTCTTTGAATAAAGATTATGTTTGTGTGAGGTTTTTTAAACCCCAAAATACCCAAAGGATATAGTAAAATTCCAAAGATCCAATATTTTCAAGAAACCTTTATTAATGAACCCAAGAACACCAATATAGATTTCTTGCTACTAGTCAAAACTAAGAATTATTATTTCGCTGCTAAAAAAGAGAGCACTTCTTAGATAATTACTGAGAAAGCACCATAGACTTGCTATGCAATGGAAAAGAATTAACTGCAATAATCTTTAACACACATCAAAGATTAACAGAAGAACAATCTTATAGCAATGTTAAATCTTTACACATTACACAGAAATTGTGACTCAATGATTCCCACCAATAAACTAAAGAGATATGCAAAGAAGGCATCCATTCAACACAAGAAGAATAATAACCCAGAAAATACTATAACAACATTGTTCAAGTATTCATTTCTTTGCAAACACAACTATACAATGTCATGACTCGATATTTTCCAATTAAAGATTGGAAAGAATAGCATTGAGAATCTCTCCCTATCACTCTCTCTCCCTTCCCATACCAAGAAGAAAAAGACAAAATAGGGAAAAGGACAAAATAAGAATCAAGACAAAATAAGAGCAGGACAAAGAAACTAACAAATAATTATTATTATATCTTCTAAAAAGGATCTGATTCTTGAAGAGGCATTCGTTCCTCTCAAAAGGCATGTCCACTTTCCAAAAGGCAGATCGCATGGTATAAAGACAGTGGATATCATTCTCCTCAAGGCATCGAACATACTTCATTCATTTGTAGGTCATCAAATAAATATCATATAGTAAGCGATTCAACAGATACAACACCAATTAAGTAACATCAATAAATAATACAGTGACAACATTAGTATCTATTAGTACTAACAGCATTAAAGAAATATATCTGACATTATAATCAGATCCGCCATCAAGATTATTGAAGTAAGTACAATCCAGAAGCTATATCAGTGGTAAGCATCTTCACATTATCATTCTTTCTATATTCTGATCAGACTATCATAACCATATAGGTATGAATATTTATTTATATATCTTTGTTGTTGTTATTCATACATGTATCATTATGATAGAAATGAGACTTATATACAGTCATCACTAACAATGTAATGTATAGACAGTCATATGCAATTATTCATAATGATGTATCTTGTATACAATTATCCATAACAATATGTGACTTATTAACCTCATATGGGAGAATGGGAGAAAAGTGCCAAAAGGCCATTCATGGGTATTTAGAGGCTTTTGTCACATGAGGTATAAGGTACCCATAGTGCAAAGGATATTTATCACATAGAGGCCTTGTCACATGTGGTATAAGGTACCCATAGTGCAAGGATAGTGATATAATGGCCTTGGCTACGTTGATGTAAGGCATCATACAAGTACCAAGGAGTCTCATAGAGGCCTTGACTCTAAAAGTATTAAGGGTACCACTTGAGTCTAAGGATAGGAGACATTAGAGCCCCATGGTGGATAATGGCAACTCTCATCTCATCTCTCATAGGCTGTTAATGAGTGACATATGAAGAGATAGCAAGTATGCAATATATATTGATAAAGATCATGAGTTAATAACAGATCATGTGAAATGTCATGATAGAGAATATGCAAGGCATATTGATAATGATCATGAGAGTAACATGTGAAATATTAATGATATGCAAGGCATATGGATAGTGATCATAAGAATAACATGTGAAATATGAATGATAGATAATGTGCATTGAGAGCAATCATAAGATTAGTAATAGAGATATGCATTAAAAGTAATCATAGATTGATGATAGTAATGTATATTGAAAGTAACCAATGATGAATTAAAGTTGTGAGTTGGAAATTGATCATAGAAATGATAAAAGCAATGTTATTATGTAAATTATATATGTGGCTTTAAATGCAAAATATACTAATGTTCTCTTTTTGCAAGTTAAAATTTGTGAACAAGGTAAAGAGGTTTTGATTTGTGACAAGGGAACATTACATACAACTTGTTGTCTTTCTCTTTTCCAAAATTGTGTGAAAGCCAAAAAGTCCCATCATTACAAATAAACCATATATTTGTAGGCTATCCACCATAACTGATTCATAACTAACTATAATTTACAACTTTAAAGCAATAAAGTTCACGATAAAGTTATAAAATTAACAAGTCTCAATTAAGTCATACATAAATGACTTAAATTAAACATTATAAAGTATCATGAAATGTAAGAGACATAAATCACTAAGGTTGATCAACTGGAATATATTTTATTGCTCCTTCAAACTTGTCTATGGATGACGAGATCTCTTTGTAAATTCTGAACTGTTTGACCACCGAAGATATTGTCTTTATTTATGGGACATAACATTGGCTAGACGATGCTTCCACATTAAAACAGATTCCTCAATTTCTTTCATTCTCTACTCCATGCTGGATAACTCTTGTCAAAAATTAATTGCATAATGAGAGAGTGTTGATAGTTTTATCATAGTACTGGCACCAATGTTTTCATTACTTGATGTTTTCATTACTCTGTGAGCATATGGCCCTAAGTCAATTTTGGACAATTCATAGTCATCTTCTATGGCCTCCCCTTTATCTTTATTTGCTAAGTGCTTTGTAACTTCAATATATTGGTTCCCAGAAGAATCAAACATCAATCTAGAAGCAATATGTGCCTTCTTAGCTTTAGGAGTTTTCACATGCAGCAATTGGGCTACTGTATTATAATATGGTTCCATTATTTCATGATATTTTCTCTTTTTACACACTATTTCCCTTAACCATTGGGAAGAGCTTGGCATTTTAGATGTCCACTAAATGAAAAAGAAGAAGAAATTGATGGAAAAGTGGCTCTAGGAGATGTTGGAATATTAGCATCTGAATCTTCTTTCTCTGGAGATGAAGGTGGAGACATATGAACCGTATCTTCTACATTCCCTTGAGATTGATCTAATATAGGGGGTGGTTCCGAAGATTTTTCCTTTGGGTATTCTGTAGTTTCTTTTGGTTCATGCTCTCTTACATCTTCTTTGTCAGTATGAGGCCTCTTAACCTGCAATTTAGCCCTTATTGTTACATTATCTTGGGCACAAGTACTTTGTAAATTGAACCCTTTATCAGGCTCCTGACCATCTCCTCCACCTGATTCAATTATTTTAGATTTACTAGGGGCATCAATAACAACGGTGACTACATGTGTTTCAACCTATTTATCCTTTTGCCTAACATCTTTGGATGAAGATCTAGATGGCTTAGTAGCAGTATGCTCAATTTCCTTTTTGTCCTTCAACCATTTCTCAAATTTCTTTAAAACAAATAAAGAATGTTCTTTGACATCTTTCATCTCCTTGTCACTCTAGTTAATAGGTGAGAGGCTCAAATTGGATAGTTTTGGTATAGACCTGGTCTATCATGTCTAAATCACCTTCTTCCACCCCATCAATATCCCATCCGAGTTTATAATCTCATTTGTTGCAAGGTCATTCATGACCAATCTCTTTTTCTCAACTCAAATTCATTATCATGATCTTCCCAGTAGTCTTCCAAATGGGAGAGATGATAGTATTGTGGTCCTAAATGTAAATTATCCTTGGCATAGTTTTTACTATCAAATAGATATCTCATGGTATGATAATTTATAGTAATTTTAACCAATGACCTTTCAACAAATTAGTTGCATCTGATGATGATCGACAAGTGTAGTAAGTTAACCCCAATGGGAAAGGATACCCTGCTTTCTTCAGATTCTTGCATTTCTTGTTGGCACTTTCCATCTATTTACACATTTCAATGAGTACTAGATCATCACAAGGGTATCTAGGCAACTTCTAGGGATTCTCATCAAACCCTCTAATCCTTAGGTAGGAGAACCTAGTGAATTGAATAAAATAACTTCCAAACTTTTTGATCAATTAGGCAGCTTTAGAAAAGAATCTCTAGCCTACATTGGCATCCAATTCCTTCACAGTTAACATAGTAAACACAACGTTTACTCTTCTATAATTTTTATTACTATTTTTTAACTGTAATTGTGGGTAATAATCATAAATCTGATAGTGCTTATCATATGCCCCAACTGCATGCAGTTATGGCTAGGGGTACATACTGGAAATAGAGTAAAACAAGTAAGAAGTCATGTAAAACTCCTGCTTAGTTGAAAATTATGTCAACTGTTTGTGTAAATTGTCACTTATTAATTATCCCTAATCAATGAATTGAGTTTTATTTGCAATTATAAGAATGAACTAGCACATCCAATAGTCAAAATCAGTGGAATCTAGATCTCCATTAACTCTGTGCAGAAGATTTATAATACTAGAGATGTCTACATTGAAGTGTGCTCTGGTGAGCCTCTTTGGCAGTTGTGATTTCCCCTTATTGGGTTTATTGAACCAAATCTTGGCAATGTTATTTTCATAGGTATCCCTCAATTCAATAAAGTAGTTTGTAGCTATCTCAACATTCAATTTTACATAATTTTTCCTCTCAACAATCTTAACATTTGACTGATAGAAGGTTCATCCAACTTAGCTACAATTCTATCATATGCGCTCTTGATCTGTCTATCCTCTAGTTTGTAATGTTTTACATGGGCTAAGACTAGGTCAATACATTACACAGATGTTGGAAAACCACCTACATGTGTTAACCCGCTCAAAAGGGTAGCCTCTGCCATGTCTGACCTAGGAGACTTCCTCATACGCATTTAGAATTCATCTAAATCCATGTGCCCTAACTATGTATCTCTAATATTTGACAAGGAATTTTCTAGAACCGACTCCCTCTCATAACCTTAGTAAGCATACTTCATTAGAGGCATTTATAATTTGGCTTAGAGGATTAGGGAATTAAATACCCTAGTGGAAGAAAAATTTTAGGGGAGGGTAAAAATAGAATTATAGTAATTTAGGGTTAGGGTCATAAAAACATTAGTGGGAACTAGATATATAGGAACGATTCTTAAAATATTGGGTTGAATCCTAACTTACCCGGCAGTGTGAGCAATTGCAGGCAGTTAGGGTTTGGTCGATCTCCAGTAGTAGACTCCTCTTTTGTCGGTAGATAACCTTCTTCGTCAAAATGTTTCAAAGGGCCTCCCTTTATATAACTTGTTCCTTTCATTTATTCTCTTGCTCTTCTTTATTGTTTATTCCTTATGTGATCCCCTTTTCATTTCTTTTTTTAGTTTCAGGGTTTATAAAGAAAATTGAAACCTTATCAAAGGTTTTGTTGGTTGTGAAAACCACACAAACCTCTGGTTCTCTTTTTGTCTCTTTCCTTCAATTTTTCTTTCATTTTGTTTGTTGGAGGTTTTGTTGGTTGCGAAAATTGAACAAAATTCTGGTTCTTTCTTTACACCTTACTTTTCCCTTGCACCTTCATTGGTTGTGAAAACTGAATGATACCATATTTATAACAAAATTCAAAAATTTCAGAAGAAGAAAAGTTTGATGCATTATCAGTGACAACCTTCTGGGGAACCCCAAATCTTACAAGAATATTCTCTTTGAGGAAGTCGCGCACCGCTTGCGAAGAGGTTTGTTTAACAGGTACTGCCTCTACCCATTTGGTAAAGTAATTGGTGGCAAATAAAATGTGTGTATGCCCAGTGCTGGATGAAGGATGAAGTGGACCAATAAAATCCAATCCCCATTGCTGAAATGACTCCTCAATAATGACTCGTTTTAATGGTTGAGTAGCTAGTTTAACCTTTCCTTTGAGTTTTTGGCATGACTCACATCTTTTCACCCATTGATATGCATCTTTAAATATACCAGGCCAATAATAGTTATGCCTCGGGATCTTGTAGGCTGTAACACTAGATGAGAAATGACCCCCACATGCTTCATTATAGAAAAAGTGTAATAATTTATAATACTATTCCTTACCCATGCACTTCAGAAAAGTCCCATCCATCCCTTTTTTGCACAGGAAACATCTCCCCAAATGATATACCTGGCAACCTTTAATTTAATTGTCCTATTTTGCTTCAGAGTTAGATGTGCAGGACATTCTCCATAAGTTAAGAAATAGGCAATGTTCGAAAACCATTCATCTGTAAGGCATACAAATAGTACTCGAGGTAGTTTAATTTCTTCTTGAGGTGTCTTTGCTATGAGTTTACACAAGCCTTTGCCTCATACCAATTTAGTAGGTCTTATGTTGATATCACATTCCTAGACTTTAGCAATCCAAGAAGCTCTTTTATTTAAACCTATTTCCTATTGAGTAAGAATTATCTTAACTATAGTTTCTGATACAAAAAAATTGGAATGAGAATCTAAAATATAAAATCTAAAATGCTTAACTTCTTTGACCACAACATAAGCATGTTTCTCCATCATGGAATAATTGAGCTCATGTTTTTTAGAGGGATGCTCATAAATGTTATAGGAGCTTCAATATTCTCATCATTGTGTCGGGTTAATATGGCAGAAAAAGTATATTTGGAAGCATAGCAATAGATAATGAAGTCTTTTGAGAAATTAAGATAAATCAAGACTGGAGCATTTGATATTACAGCCTTAATATATTGAAACACTCTTTTCCCTATTTAGTCCACTTAAATACAACTTTATTTCTCATCATGTATCAACAATGTGCTGAGTCAGTTCAGAGAAATCTGGCACAAATCTTCTTAGAAAATTGATTTGGCCAAAAAATGATCTTACCCTAAGTTTTCTTGATGGTAATGGCAACTTTTGGATAGCTTTGACATGTTCTGGATCAACTCAAATGCCTTCTTTGAATACCACATGTCCAAGTAACTTTCTCTCGATAACTCCAAAAGTAGACTTCTTGGGATTTAAGGAGATACCTTGTTCACAGTAGCGTTGCAGAACTTGTTCCAGATGATATATATGATCTTCGCTCAAGTTTTCAAAAAGACTGTTAAGTCATCCAAATAAATCACAATAATTTTTTCCTTCAAATCTCCAAAGGAGAGATCCATAGCTCTCTAAAAAGTTGCACCTGCATTAATCAGTCCAAACAACATTCTGTTATAAGCTAGAGTTTCCCAAGGAGACGTAAAGGATGTCTTATGTTGATCTGTGAGGGAAACTCTAATATGATTGTACCTAGAAAACCCATCTAATAAAGGCATCATTTCTAACCCAACAATTGTTTGTAAGATATGATCCATCACAGATAATGGGTAATTATCCTTTAAGGAAGCTTGGTTGAGATTTTGAAAGTCAAGACAAATCTATGTTTCACCATTATTTTTCCTTACTAGAACAATATTAGCTACCCAAGTTGAATGGTGAATAGGATATATTATTCTTGCCTTCAACATCTTATCAATCTCAGCAAAAATGGCACCAGCTATCTTGGGATTAAATTGTCTCTGCTTTTGTCTAAAAGGTGTAGCTCCAGGTTTAAGAGTGATATGATGTTGAAATGTACCATTCATAAAAAATTTCAAATCATCATAACACCAAGTGAACACTTTTTTGTATTTAACTAGCAGGGTTGTGAGATTTCTCTTTTCATGAGGCAAACATGCTTTACCAGCACAAACAATTTTGTGTTCATTTTCTGAGCCAATATTGATTTTTTCATATTCAGAAATATTTGAAACCTTATGTTGAGATTTACTCTCAAAATAATGGTCATGTTTATCAAACAAACTTTCCAAAGTAACCAAGCCTTTAGGAATAGTATTTTGTTTTAACTGAATAATTTCATTTTATGTGCGAGACTCACTTGCTTCAAAAAATAAATTAGCGAAAGTACCAACCTTTTCAAGGAAATATATTATTTGTTTGACATTGTCAAAAATTTACCAATGCTAATCATTATCAGGTATACTTGACCTGTAGACTAATTCAATTTTATATTTGTCTTTTTCAAATTCTAGATGTGGAATTAACAATGCAACAGAGACAACAAGGCAATCAGCCTTAGAATTAAGGATTCGAGGGATTTCTTCTATAGAAAAAGCATAAAAAAACTCTATATAATCCCATACCAGGTTTCTATAATTTTTCAATTTATCATTCTTAGTTTGGAACTGGTTTCTTATTTTTGTTACAATTAATTCAGCATCTCTAAGAACTATTAACTTTTTAATTCCCCTTTCTCTAGCAGTTTGGTGACCTAAAAGAAGAGCCTCATATTCTACTATATTATTAGTATTTTCAAAAACCAATTTGAAAGCAACAAAAAACTTTTCTCATGTAGGCGCAATGAAAACAATTCAAACAATTCTAGCCCCTGAGCTAGAAGAAGAACTATCGTCAAACTCCATAGTCCACAAATTAGAAGACATGTCGAGAGAAATAACTTTAGGGGTTGAAGATGAGAGAAAAGATCAAGGTAAAATAACAATACCAAATGCATAAAAACACAAGATATACCTTGAAGAATCTCCCACTCCTTGATAAGGTCAAGGAGAGTGCACCCAAGAGCTCTCCTAGCTTTACCCAAGTTGAAGTAGAGAATATGGATTGCTCTTGCTTTCAACATAATGTAGATGAAGGGGATTTGGTTATGGATTGATAAGAGGTTTTGACAGAGATTGAAATGAGATGATATGGCTATAAGATGAGGGATGATTTTGGCATGGTAAGGATATGATGAGAGGAGATGAGAGAAATTTGGGCATGGTAATGATACTATGAAGAAGTTATGAAAATGGCTTAGAAAAGCTTGTATTTATAGGAAAAATGGAGGGAGATTTGATCCAATGGTGGATATTGAATGTAGGGATCAATAGATGAGGTTTCTTGCAAGATGGACGTCTTCGATTTGATCAAAAAGATTGGATGGATGAGATTAAATGTGAATTTTTAATTCACATTGGAAAGGGGTTTGCATTAATGAAGTTAGATGAAGGGGATTAGAAGTGAATTTTTAATTCACATGGGGAAGAGCTCCATTAAATGAAGACTAGGACAAATTAGGTGTGTAAGAGCTCATTAAATGGGGTTATAGGACAAATAAGAAGAAAAAATTACCTTATGTGGAATAAAGGTTAATTTTTTATTTGGGAGGTGTGGGAATGAGTGTTAAGTGAGGTTTGACCAAGCTAATCAAGAGGATTAGCTTAATTAATATGGCTGGAGAAAATTAGTAGATGAATTAATTAGGGGTTAAAATTAATAAAATAATGATTTATCTAATTAATTTAGGTCTAGGGGTCATGTAGGCTAGGGTAGCTAATTAAATAATATGTATTTAATTAGCTAGATTAGGGGTAGGCTAATTAGTAGGCTTGATTAATCAGATAAACATAATTTATCTAATTAATTAGGTTTAGGGAAGTGGAGAATTTAATCAAATAAATATTTGTCATATTTATTTAATCAAATGGGCTAATGTTAGTAAGTGCAACTATTGAATTAAACATACACAATTTAATCCAGAAGCACTATCTAATTAATCTAACTATTGAATTAATTAAATTAATTCAATTTTAGGGATTAAATGTTGAAGAAAAGGTGAATGGATGAGATAATTAATTAAATAAAAATTTAATTAACTAATTAGAGGAGAAATTAATGATATAGGTGATGATGGAGGTTGGTTAGATGGTTAAGACATTTTTAGGTGTCTACAGGGGCTATTTCTTTTTCCTACATGAGTAAATAGGTACCAAGTCCAGTCTCTTCATACAAGATTTCTACTCTAGGATCTTCTAATTTTAAGATAGTATACTTTGCCTTAGGTTCCGGATTCAACCTAACATTCTTTCCATTAATAAGAATCAGTGCATGTGACCAGTCCAGTTGTATCTCCTTGCCCAAATCCTTACAAAAATTTTACTAAGTAACATCACGTAGCTTGTGGGTATATCAACAACAAGGATGGTAAGTTTTAGCTTCTTTTGATAGAAGGCAACTAGTGCAACTTGGGCATCTTTAAGTTGACCTACCAATGGGACCGACTTTGACTCCATAGAATAATCTTTTCCATAAGGTTTATTTAATGACAAACCCAAGGCATGAGCTACTTTAGCAGGAATAATATTATCTGAAGCACGAGAATCAATTATGTAATTGAGATGTAGAATAGGTCAGGTTTTTCTTGAACCAAAGGACCAACAATAGGGGTATTGATTTGACATGAAGTTTGAAAAATGTCATCATTTAAAACCTCAACATATGGGCACTCATTCAATTATTGATGGACTGATGAAGAGGAATCTAAGTTTCAGATTTTCCTTTAATATATTGTACTAGTTTTTCTAATTGATGAGGATTTGCTTTTAAGTAATCAATTTGAGAAATTTGAACCTTCGTCTTCTTACAATATTCAATGAAATTGAAAGAATCGTCAATAAGAGGAGATAATGGATCGGCTAAAGGAGGGCTTTGTGTACCTTTATCTTTTGTAGCAAAAGGCTAGTCCTCTTGATGATGTTTCTTTGTTATAATCTTTGGCGTGTTCTCCATAGATTTATGCGTAGCTCCAACTTTGCCTCTTTCTTCATTCTTCTGATATTAGTTTCATGTGAAAACATTACAAGAATGTTTATTAATATCACATACCTCTTCCTTTTCAAAATTAGATTCGTACTCTAAGAAGATAATTGTAGGCTGACCATATGTTTCATTCATCTCATCTTCCTGAGCCACAGACTCTTCTATCTTCTCACTTGATAGATTCATCTACATAAATCTTGCCATTTCTAGGCAAGTGCTACCATCACGATCCATGGTTAGATGAAAGTCACATATAGTTGCAGTTTGTCAATGGCTAGAAGAAGGATGCTCAATGGCTAATCTTCGTGTAGATGGAAAAAGATTTAGTTGACTATTCTATTGATATGGAATATATTTTTTCCTCGGTATGTCATTATATAATGGTGTTGGATTTTGAGGAATTCACTTCTTCAATTGAAGTAAATCATTGGCCATTTTTTGTACCATCGGATCAGTAGTGGAAGAGTTTGTTGATTGACCTTTACCTTTTTGTAAGTCTTTATTCCGCTTACCAGCACTTAACAAGTCATACTCTATTTCAATAGCCATGGTTTGATCTACTTCAAGGTCTGCCACCCTAGCTCTTCTCAAATGAAAACTTACATCTAGCGGTTATGCATTTATAAAGAAACATTTTTGGTTCTCTACTATCGGTCTCTTAGCATTTTTAATTTTGTTCACCACTTTGTTAAAATGGGCCACAAATTCCCTCGTGGGCTCATGTATTTCCTTTTTCATTTGAGTCAACTGAGCAAGGATCATATGTTCATCCTATGCACTCTTAAATCTGTCTTCAAATTTATGTTGCATAAGACCCCATGAATTAATGGTTCCAGCTAGTACGTGAGAAAACCATTCAGCAGCAACATCGATAAGGGATTCCACAAACAACCAAACAAAAACATCTTCATGCATGACTACAAGAATGACACAAGCAACATGATACAAGTAACAAAGAAGGTATTGCTGTGCTCATAGGTTGTAGTTTTCTCATCCCCATTAAATTTGGGCAAGACCTTCCTAGACCCATGAGGTAATTCATGTAACTGGTTACCTAAAGCTAGGGGTCCAATGGTAGTTCCCCATGGAACCAGTTGTGAGGAAAGGTATTGAAAATTAATGACAATGGGGACAGAAGTCCTGTGCAAGGTTAATGCTTGATAAGTGGGTGATATAACAACCCTTTTTACAGGAGAAGTGGGTCTGCTTGTTGATTTAAACTTTCTGGGAGAAAAGAAAGAACATCTAAAATAACAAAATATAATCTTGTAAGCACATGTATCTAGTGTTTAAGTAGACAAAACATAATGGCAAAATACACCTTAAAGAATGTGCTACAAAAATCACATGAAATGGTTATCAAACTAGGGTTTATGATATTTTTTGAAAAAATGGAAGGATCTGTTGTTGTTTTGACTATTGCAACTATGGTAGAAGTTTCAAAATGGATTAAATTTCATCTTTTTAGACTTACATTGTGGTTTCATTGTCTTCCATTCATATTTGATTAATGTTTGTGCATAGGGATATTACCTATGGTTGTAGGGTTCTTGTCTTTAGTATTACATCATGGGCTTGCCCTTTTCTAATGAATCCATGAAGTTATCCTATTGAGTTAGTCATTAGATCATCAAGGAAAGCATTATGAGGATACTATGAGGGTGTCATGAGTGGAGGGTAACCTTGTTGAGCATCCAAAACCCTCATTATCATTGTCAAAAGCATGCAAAATTGTGATAGTCCTAAGATTGTAGCAGCAACAAGAAGATGTCTTATTCATAAGCAAAGACCCTAGTTTTCATCAACAGTGTTCTCCCTATGTGTTAAAGTACATTGGTCACTAATCTAGGTGCATAGAATGTGGGTAAGAATTCCATCTTTTGTTTCAAATTACAAAAGGAATAGTCATAAAGAACAAGATTGCAAATTACAAGTTCCATGAATAATTTGTATAAAAATAACCATTATTATTTTATGTCCAAAATGAACACCACAACTAATAAAAGAACCACTTACCTAAGTCAATGCATCTTTTGGGGTGTTGTATCGCATATATACTTGTTGTTAAGCACATATACAACTTGTAGTGGTTTATTGTCACATGTTGTAAGCCATGTATGTGAAGATGAAAACATAGTTTATCCATTTGCATGAGAAAGTAAGGGATATAACATGTATTGATGACATGAGCAACACTACGACATATTATTAAGTGTTGTAAATATGCATCTTCTTATTTCATCATGTTGTGCTTCATTGTAGCATGAATCACTTGTTGGAAGCATGTACAATTATAGCATGTTATATGCACATCACAAATGAAGGAAGGTTGTAACTCCAACACAAGCTGACATAAACAAGGGGGAAATGGGGGAAATGTTGTCTCATGGAATGCAATGATTGCAAGATATGCACAAAATGGATTTTTTGATAAGGCTTCAAATAAACTTTAAAGAAAATGCAATTGGCAGGTGTAAATACAAATTCCACAACCTTATCCAGCATCCTCCTTAATAGGGTATGGACAACCATCAAAGCATAAAGGATATAGGAATTTTGTTAGATGTTGTATTTGCATCTGCCCTTGTAGACATGTATGCAAAGTGTTGAAGCATAGACAAGGCATGTGAACAATTTGGCATGACACCTCAAAGAGATGCCATCTCATGGAATGCAATGATTGCAAGATATGCACAACATTAATTTTTTGAAAAGGCTTTAGAAACTTTCAAGCAAATGCAATTGGCACGTGTAAAACCAAATTCCATAACCTTTGCAAGCATCCTCCCTGCCTATGACAAAATAGGATCTTTGGAGCAGGGTATGGACAACCATCAAAGAATAAAAGGTATAAGAATTTTATTAGATGTTGTATTTGCAACTGCCCTTGTAGACATGTATGCAAATTGTGTGGAAGAATAGACAATGCACATGAACTGTTTGACATGATGCCTCAAAGAAATATTGTCTCATGGAATGCAATGGTTGCAAGCTATGCACAAAATGGATTTTTTGATAAGGCTTCAAAGAAACTTTCAAGCAAATGCAATTGGTGGGTGTAAATCTAAATTCCACAACCTTATCTAGCATCCTCCTTGCCTATGCCAAAATGGGACCTTTGGATCAAGGTATGGACAACCATCAAAGCATAAAGGATATAGGATTTTTTTTAGATGTTGTATTTGTAGCTACCCTTGTAGACATGTATGCAAAGTGTGGAAGCATAGACAAGGCATGTCAACAGTTTGGCATGACACCTCAAAGAGATGCCATCTCATGGAATGCAATTATTTCAAGATATGTACAAAATGGATTTTTTGAAAAGGCTTTAGAAACTTTCAAGAAAATGCAATTGGCGCATGTAAAACCACATTCCATAACCTTTATAAGCATCCTCACTGCCTGTGCCAAATTAGGATCTTTGGAACAGGGTATGGACATCCATCAAACAATAAATGATATAGGAATTTTGTCAGATGTTGTATTTGCAACTGTCATTGTAGACATGTATGCAACTTGTGTGGAAGCATAGACAATGCACGTGAACTGTTTGACATGATGCCTCAAAGAAATGTTGTCTCATGGAATGCAATGATTGCAAGATATACAGAAAAATTGATTTTTTGATAAAGCTTCAAAGAAACTTTCAAGCAAATGCAATTGGCAGGTGTAAATCCAAATTCCACAACCTTATCTAGCATCCTCCTTCGCTATGCCAAAATGGGATCTTCAGAACAAGGTATGAACAAGCATCAAAGCATAAAGGATATAGGAATTTTGTCAGATGTTGTATTTGCAGCTAACCTTGTAGACATGTATGCAAAGTATGGAAGCATAGACAAGGCATGTGAACAGTTTGGCATGACACCTCAAAGAGATGCCATCTCATGGAATGCAATGATTGCAAGATATGCACAAAATGGATTTTTTTAAAAGGCATTATAAACTTTCAAGAAAATGCAATTGACACGTGTAAAACCAAATTCAATAACCTTTGCAAGCATCCTCCCTGCTTGTGCCAAATTAGGATCTTTGGAACAAGGTATGGACAACCATCAAAGAATAAAGGATATTGGAATTTTGTTAGATGTTGTATTTGCAACTGCCCTTGTAGACATGTATGCAACTTGTGTGGAAGCATAGACAATGCACATGGATTGTTTGACATGATGCCTCAAAGAAATGTTGTCTCATGGAATGCAATAATTGCAAGATATGCACAAAATGGATTTTTTGACAAGGCTTTAAAGAAACTTTCAAGCAAATGCAATTGGCAGGTGTCAAGCCAAATTCCACAACCTTATCCAACATCCTCCTTGCCTATGCTAAAATGGGATCTTCAGAAAAGGGTGTGGACAACCATCAAAGCATAAAGGACATGGGAATTTTCTCACATGTTCTATTTGCAACTGCCCTTGTAGACATGCATGCAAAGTGTGGAAGCATAGACAAGGTGCATGAACTGTTTGACTTGATGCCTCAAAGAAATGAAATCTCATGGAATGCAATGATTGCAAGATATGCACAAAATGCATTTTGCAAGGATGTTATCAACATATATATAATGTCATGATTTAAATACATATAATTTCATAAAATATAATGTCATGAAAATATACATAATCTCATATATACATAATGTCATGAAAATAACATATAGTGTATATATCAAGCCATATAGGCATGTTCAAATAAAGCCATACAGGCATATACAACGATATACATCGATAACATACAAAAGTATGTTTACAAAGCCAAATAGGCATATGTAACAAAATGTCCCAAAATCAAATCTTCTATGGAATGCTATCAAATAATCGACAACCCTTGCTAGGCTGTGAAGATGGTAAACTAGTCAATCACTCATCCTCTATCGCCCGTCGACTAGACCTCCTCGATAAAGATTTTTGAAGTTCCCCCTGTTAATACAATCAAACAATATCCAGATTAATATAGAAAATATTCAAAATATATAACCTGACATATGTAATCAATCACTTGTCGCTATTTGGTGATCCCTCTTGATCATTTTTTGTCTCTCTTCATCTATCACTAGACGGTTTAGAGTTATGACCTCCTATGAGAGGCATGAAGAAGCAAATTGAGTAAACATGAATATCATTTATGTACATTAAATGACGTAAGATAAAATAAGAAATACAAAATGACATTTACATTTTACTGGCCCATGCCTCAGTCAAAGGATTTGCAGACAAAATAGTTGCAGCAATGCCCACCTCCGCTGACTGATGAAGATGAGGAGTCTGCATATTCAACATCTAAAAAATAGAGTTCAAGGTAATTTGAGAAAAATAGATGCATAACATTATTTAAATGCATAATGATTAGAAATGGTAAAATTTACCTCAGTGACAATGGCTCTGCTTGGGGACCAAGGAAATCATCTTTATGGTGATGCTCCAACATCCACCTATTCATCATCAAATTGTAACTAAATAAGATTACCATTGATATATGATAAAAAGTTTACATGTACTATATATACGATCTTGTGATAAATTACATACCTGTTGACTGGACCTCCTCTCATAACCCTGCACTGGATAATTAACAAATGCAGGATGAATACTTTGACCTTGGAATTTCATAGTGCAAGCAATTACATACATTAATTTTGACTTATAATTTATCTCCTCATATAATTAATTAGAGATTTCAAATACAAATATATTAAATTGCAGAACCTTGTAAAAAATTACCTGGGAGTTAATACCAAATGTATGCTGAAAGAGGTCATCTATGAGAACAATATCATCCAATATGGATGTGTCCATCCCCTGTTGCTGCCCTTGCATCGCATCGTCCTGACGCTCTGGAATGCTTGCATCCTTGGTAGCATCCTAGGTCCCAACATCACACAATGCCCCACATGACCCGCAAAGATGGGGGGACTGACAATGAGTACTACTCTCACCCTCTCCAGCCTACGAAAGATCACCGCCATGTTGCACTAAAGTCTAGGTGAGGGAACTTAGAGAATGCACTGTCTCCACCTCAACACTCTCCTTCAAAGTCAAAGGGAGTGAGACATGTTGTGGCCTCATAATGGGTATTGGTGGATGATCTTGGGCATGATGTGCACCCTCTCTATCCTATGCAGAGCCACCACCTCTGCCCTAGAACTCCTGGATGTCAAAGTAGTTTGGGATGTCGTTGAGGATAAACTCACAATAGAGTTTCTTCAAAAAATATTGGGGGACCTCATTATTATTACAAGGGAGGTCATCAAAAACCATGTACCATCTATCCCAAAAGTTTTGGGATATTTCTTCATGCACATACAATGAATTGGGAATCATTTGCAACTCCCATGTAATGGTTGTTTTATTTTAGGATTGATGAAAAGTGCACATAGATCACCTTTCAAAATTTTCTTATCTTTGACTTGTTTGTATGATAATTTATCAGCGTAGAATTACCGACACTCCTCCCTATAGTCCTTCCAATCAGTGATTTGCTTTGTAACTGAGTCAATATGAGAAATAATCTATTATAATGAAGTGGCAAGGGTTCTCTTGTGATTGTTGCTTGTATTCAGATTTTTCAATGTTTCAACTAAGGATTGAAGAATTGTTTTTTGTTTTCTTTGATTTGGATTAAATAATTTTGTTGGGTGTCACGTGGAGGGTGAGGACGTGAAGGTGGAGTTTGAGGGTTTTGAGGTTGCTCTTCAGTAGGAATTTCAACATATGGATCAAGGTTTTGTAATGATTCATTAACTAAAAAATTGTAGAAAAATTTAATTAAAATAATGAAAAATAACTTCATTTTGTTTTGAAATGAATAAAATTGATAAAACCCTACCATCTTCAGTTGCCCTACTTTGTTGCCCACATCCACGATGGGATTGGCGACATGACATTGTGTTCGATGGTCTTCTCCTTCAAATCATTCAACATGTGCTCGTGTTAAAGCCCTAGTCACATTTTGGATGCAATAGGAAAATCAGATTGAAAAAGTGAGGTTGTGGGACTGTGCTCTTTCACTTTATTTAGCAGTCAAAAATGCGATTGTGTTATGGTTTCCTAGCACTAAAAAGTGGGGTGGCCACTTTTTGGCCCCCCATCTTCATGCACACGCCCTGTATACACAATAAAAAAATCATCATTGATATCAAGGAAAGCACCTACACATCCTTATAATTATTTGAGTAATTCTAGAGTGTGTGAAAGATAATACTTTAGCTATCTAGCCACCATCACCCTACCTCAAACACCATTTATTGTATTACAAAATATATGTCTCTTATGAGTGTTCCTTTTCTATTATATCATTTAGATTCTCTTAATCATCAATCTCCATGCTTTCTACCAATGAGAAAGAATTTTGCATTACACCCAAGTTAGCTAAGAGGTCAAAAACCTTGTTTTGTTCCCTATAATAATGAGAAATTTTAAATGAATAAAACTTATATCTCCATATCAATATTTCTTCTAAGATAGTGTATGGGGTGTGGTCAAGTGGCTAAGGCCACTTGGTTATCATGATGGAGATCGAGGTTCAAACCTCCTCGAAGACACGTTGTCTCTGACTTGCATGTATTTTGTTGTTGTACCTAATTCATAGCTCCGGTCAAAAGCATTTACCCATAATGAATAAATATTTCTTCTAAGATAACCTTTAGACACCAACCATTGTTAACTACATTAACAATTATTTGTGAATCACCTTCTATTTTAGTCTCTCTATAGCCAGTTCTATAAGATGCTTAGGTATCGAAAATAAGGGCATCCCACTCTATATAGTTATTGGTTTTATTCTTTAGAAATTGGGAGCCTCCTAATATGAATTTATATTTCTCATTTCTTCTAATAAAACCTATCCCCAAAGTTACTCTTAGAGGTACCATCAAAATTTAGATTTACCTCTCTTACAAGCACTTGTCATTTCTTTTCTCTTCTCTTATTCTTGTTGTCTATTAAGCTCTAAATGAATACTATCACTTTAATCATTATATCTAGGTAATGAGTGAATTAGAAGACTAAATTCTTAGGTTAAGGGTAAATTATTAACCTCTAGATGAATACTATCACTTTAATCATTATAAAGAGGTAATGGGTGAATTAAAAGACTAAAATCTTAGATTGAGGGTAAATAACGAACCACTTTAGATCCTCAATATGGTATAGGAATATACTAACCCCCTCCCTAAATTCTTTCATAACCATAATATTTTTAATACTTAACTCACAACTTAGAGGTGTAAGAAGTAATTCAAAAAGATGATTTGAATTCCATATACTATTAGTATGAAAGTAACTACAATTGATATATCTAAATCCCCTAAAACATACGCTTTCACACAAGAAGCATTTAATGTATTATTTGCATAGCAATTTGTAGGCTATACCATTTGTGACCATGGATAATGGGTGGTGATTTACATAACTTATGAGGGTACTCTTGTATTTAATTGAAATAAAATTAGATAAAATTTCCTACTTAATTTATGAAGAGATTTGTGCTAAATAGGTTAGATTTGACAATTTTATATAGAAGCATCACACATGCAATAATATCCAAAGACATGTGAGTAACATGCAACACATAAAACAAAGATAACATAATTTTTACCCTAGGAAAATCCTTTTCAAGAAAAAAACCCAATAGCAAAGGAGTCTCAATGTATGTTTTGTAATCAACTAGTGGTTAGAATACAATATTAAAGTATATCTTACTCTTCTATCACACCAACTCTGTCTGAAGATATTTCAGTAGCATGACCCCTGCAAAATTGCATGTATATAATCTCCATCCCAAGCATCTAATATATAGCTAAGCCCAAATCACAAACCATAAAATAGTTTCACAAAACCATGGGATAATACCATGGGCTAAATGTGGCACCCAAGTCTCCATGCAAAATTCCAATGCCCCTCTCATAATGGATCAACAAAACTAAAATAGCATGTAACTCTCACTTTGTAACCATGTAATGACATCCCATCAAACTTGGGTGCTCCACTTTGGACTCAATATCTCCTTTTAAAGATGGTTTATGACCCATCAAAACTTACACATCATAAGTTGGTCAAAAGTAATTTAATTCACCTTGTAACTCCATCTTACATGCTCTTATGCATGTCATAGAATCGCTTACATCTTACAATGTCATAGATGCTCTTACACATCGTACATGACATTAGATATTTTCTTACACACGTCATAATACAACAAACATGTTGCATAGAGTGCCACTTCAAGTGGGATGCAATTTTCCATGAGGACAAATAAATACTAAATCCAAACATTAAAATTTGCAAGGTGTATGAAACCTAATCCTAACACCAATTAATGATAATTTATATCTTAGATTTATAATTTTGAGTTGCTTCTATCCTATTATGAAGACTTAATTCACTAAGTTCAAATGACCCTTATCTCTCCAAACATCAAAAAAGAGGTATAATATGAAGGATCTTATTTTAGATCTCAAAACTTATAACATAAAACAATTGATTTCTAATCCTACCCGTTTACTCACTTTCATCCAATGTACCCTAGGGACACATCCTTGAGGTTTTTCTTATATTCTCCCATATAAGGACATTTAAGAGACATGGGGACAATGATATAACATCCCTTCTTTGTCCTTAATTTAATATTTTGGGGAACGTCCTTAGGATGTCTCCCCAAAGTGGATGATGTTTCTCGAGATGTCTCCTAAAGTGGGGGATGTTTCATAGGACATCTCCCTTTTGTAGGGATTCTAAGGTCCCTAACGTCCTTATGATGTGTTAAGTACATCAGAATGTCCCCTACCCTTGTCAAACTTAGACCCTAAAATCCCTAGCCCACGTCCATTTTTATATTTTCATCATTTGTCATAATTTGCTTTATTACAATTTACTTTTCCAAGCAAGGAGGAGGAAAAATACATGTACTATAGAGGTCCTAATACCCCGGAAGGCCTTATTGGAGAGAAGACATTATGGTTGTTGCCACTAGACCTTGCGAGAGTGTTGCCCCTCGATTTTATTGCGGATGTTACCATAGACTCCCACTCTAATTTTATTTTATTTTTTTAAAGTAAAGTTTATATTATACTATGTCAGATTAATTCAATGTTTTGTTTTAAATTTCTAGATTGGATTCCATTTAAACTTTTGATTTACCAAATCAATTGCATGCATTCTCTTATTATAAGATAAACCATACTATGGTTAATATTTATGATTTTGATAATTGACATTGAATTATCAATTATCAACTTGTCCTTTAATTATTCTTAAACTTTCAAGCAATCAACATATAAAAACTATTTCCCACTTTTTAATATAGTATGATGTTTTATGCCAAGTATACCAGGCTCATTACAATTGATTCGGTTTCGGCTCATTATATATAAGCTTTCCATATTCCATTGGCGATCACAATCATACAAAATGTTACAGTTCAGTTTTCTTGGTTGCTTTCCGATGAGTCATCACAAAACTAGCACAGACATTAATGCCTTTTGCAGGAATGGCCATGTTCAACACGCGCTATCCATTTTGCATGCAGAGGATAATCCCAACATTGGTTTTCACAGCGATAAATATGCAACGCTCATTCAAGATTGTGCAGATAAAAAGGCACTAGAACAAGGTAAGCAAGTTCACGCCAATATCATTAAAGCTCAAATTTGGTTAACTTCATTTCTGGGTTCGAATCTCGTGTCCATGTATGCCAAATGTGGCAGCCTGATGGATGCGCGCAAAGTGTTTGACAAAATGCGTGAACGTAGTTCTAATACACCTGTGTGGAATGCCATGATGAGAGGATATGCTATGCGTGGAGGCTGTGAAGAAGCAGTTAAGCTGTATTATGAAATGCAACAGTGTTTCATAAAGCCGGATAGCTATACGTTTTCTTGCGTTCTCAAGGCTTGTGCTGGACTAAAAGCTCTGCAAGAGGGTAAGTCTATACATGAATGTTTAAGAAGAAGTGGTTTTGAATCCGTTGTTAATGTGGGGAATTCTCTTGTTTCTATGTATGCCAAATGTGGGAGTATGGATGATGCACGTCATGTGTTTGACAAAATGTCGGAGAGAGATGTTGTGTCCTGGAATGCCATGATTGCAGGCTGCGCTCACAATGGCTATTTTAACGAGGCCTTCAAGTTGTTTAGGCAAATGCAAATGGAAGGAGTGAAGCCGGATGTTGTGAGTATTTTGAGTGTTCTCCCAGGTTTGACTCTGCAATTGGGTAGAGAGATTCATAATCACATTATTAGAAATAGTTTGGAGTCAAATGTTGTTGTGTGTAATTCCCTCGTTGCCATGTATGCCAGGTGCAGATGTATAGAGGATGCAGTCCGGGTGTTTGACAGGCTCTGTCAGAAGACTGTTGCTTCATGGAATGCAATCATTACAGGCTATGTTCAGAATGGAAAGCCTAACAAGGCCATGAGTTTGTTTCGCCAAATGCAAGCCACGAGAATGAAACCTGACCAAATAAGTGTTATTGGTGTTCTCCAACTGTGTGCCAACGTAGGATTGCTGAAACAAGGGAAGGAGGTGCATAACTATATAATTAAGGGTGAGATTGATACACATGTCATTGTGCAGAGTGCCCTTGTAGATATGTATGTGAAATGTGGAAGTATGGAAGATGCACGCCAAGTGTTTGACAAAATATTACAAAAAGATATTATCTTGTGGACTTCAATAATTGCAGGCTATGCTCAGAATGGGTATGCAGATCAAGCCTTGAAACTTTTCCATCAAATGCTGTCAGGCATGAAACCTGATGTTGTTACCATTACAAGTGTTCTTCCGGCATGCGCTCACTTAGCAGTTCTGCAACGGGGGAAAGAGATCCATGGTTACATAACCAGGAATGGATTTGAGTTAAATGACCATGTAGGTAGTGCTCTTGTACACATGTATGCTAAATGTGGAAGCATAAAGGATGCACGCCTAGTGTTTGACAACATGCCTCACAAGGATTTAACCTTGTGGACGGCAATGATTGCAGGCTATGCCCTTCATGGATATGGACATGAGGCGCTCACACTCTTCCATCAAATGCAAGAAACTTGCATAAAGCCAGATTATATTACCTTCATTGCCATTTTATCTGCGTGCAATCATGCAGGCCTAGTGGCTGAAGGTTGGAAATACTTTGATTGTATGAGTAGAGATTATAATATCCAACTCTCTCTGGAGCACTATGCCTGCATGGTTGACCTTCTTGGAAGAGCAGGCCGTCTGAATGACGCATATGATTTTGTCAAAAACATGCCACTGAAACCAAATGTTAGTATATGGGGAGCCCTGCTGGGTGCATGCAGAAGTCACAAAAATATAGAATTAGGAAAACATGTGGCAGAGCATCTGTTTGAGTTAGAACCTGAAAATAGTTCAAATTATGTATTGTTGTCAAACATATATGCTGCAACTGGCCATTTGGAAGACAAAGAAAAGATTAGAAATGTGTTGAAAGATAGGGGTTTAGGAAAGAGACCTGGTTGCAGCTGGATAGAAATCAAGAACAAGATATATACATTCCATGTAGGTGACAGGTTTCATTCACTAATGGGAGAGTTCTTGCTTAGCTAGTAAGCTTGGCTGGACATAAGGGTCTATTACTGACTTGAAATTTGTTTTGTAATGTGGAGGAGAAAGAAAATGTCCTCTATGGCCATAGTAAAAAGCATGCAAATGCTTTTGGGATCATGAGCACATGTCCTTGGACAACTATGGGCATCACAAAAAGAAACATTGTGCTTGTGGTGATTGCAATATTGCTACCAAATTTATCTCCAAAATTGCTATGCGAGAATCAACTGTTAGGGATGGAAATGTTTTCACCATTTCAGATGGTGCTCTTGTGGAGACTATCGGTGATGCTAACAGAAATAGAGGATGAAACTGGGCTGGTAGCTAGATACTCAGTTGACCTTTAACTGCAGTGCATATTAGGCAACCAGATTGTAATGTCCCCTTTTAGGATATTCTTGATTTCTTTACCTACATACAATAGAAATATTAAAGATCAATAAATTAAGATAACATTCAGTTCTTAGCATCATTCATATTAAATTCATCTATTATAGCATAATTAATAGTGAGATCAATACTTCGTAACATAAATAATGAGATGAAATCATCATAGCATAATTAATAGTGAGATCAATACTTCGTAACATAAATAATGAGATGAAATCATCATAGCATAATTAATAATGAGTTCAATACATATATTAAACAAGCACAAAGTATACACATCATACACGAAGCAGACATATAATTATTTCAAGGTTATTCTGACGCAAAGCGCACAGTGGAAGCGTTCAACTTATCAACTTACTTGTTCGGCAAGATGTGGCTTATGTCTTGGCAACCAAACCTTGTCAGCCAAACATACCCTGTCGGCCACCTTGCAAACTCTCTGCCCGATCTCCCAACTCTTCTCGACGCTCGACTTCCTTGTCTTCGGTGAGACTTCTGTTGTCGGCTGTGTATTCTAACCTCCTGCCGATACCCGATGGTGGTTATGTTTCCACTCGACTTAACCGTGGCGGTCAGTTGCAACCTTGTCGGCCAGACTTTGACCGTCGGTGACCTCCTTGTATGTCCTTCCAATTTGCCGATATACTAACTTGTATATACAAGACTTGACTAACTATTATCGGTAGACGAAAGTATCTCCACCCTGATTTCACCACTACGGCCGGTCACCATTTGCATCCAACGAAAGGTGCATTCCCAACATACATTCTATTTTACCGTTTCTACCAGTCACCTTTTGTATCCGATGGAATGTATATTCTCAACATACAATCTCAATATACATTCTCAATATGCATTTGCGATATGCATTCGCAACACACATTTGCGATATGCATTCTCAACATACATTTGCGATATGCATTCGCAATATACATTCGGTGAACCAATACCAAAACTGGCGCCGATGTATATTTCTTCGGTGAGACAATATGAACCTTATGCCGATGACGACTCCTGTGCCTCCGCGACTACGCAAACACTAAACAAATGTACAGAAATGGAAACTCAACAGAACGAAAGGGGTCTACAATCCACTACAAACACTCTATCACCCTGTCAATTTGGCCACTCCACAACAGCGCTTTTTCTATCGTTTCAGCGACTAGTCACATAGAGATGTCTAGTCAACTCATGCCCAAACTCCTTGGATTCCTGGGTGTTGACACAAAACAACAAAAAACACAAAATGTACACTATATTCCTCCATCGCACTGAACATGAGAATCTTGCTTTCAGTGGATAGAGGAGATACAGTCCATTTATTCATAGAACCCTAGTTTTGAGGGATTCAGACCAGTCTTTGTAAAAAGGCACAAGACCTTACAAACTACAACCCTTTTAAGACACCAGGCTACTATCAAATGGAAACTACTTCAATGCATGAACATTTCCAATCAGTTTCAGATGGACAACTACCCGTACAGAATGACTACTACAGAAAAATACTCAGAAAGAACAATGTTTCCAGACACCCAAAAATCCTGATCTTCATTCATTCCTCTCTCTCTCATTACATCCAACTCCTTCGCCTATAGAAGGCTTGGAACATCAGTTACATTCTTCCAACCGTGCAAAAACTGATTTGAAAAACAGTTAGCCGTTGGTTGTCTCCTCTCACAAGAAAACTACATGTTTTCATTGTGTGATTACATCAAACTTGACCAAACATGGTCTACATAGGTCTAGTGACCAAATTGACACAAAACACCTTATTACAAACATGATGTGGCTTAAAAAAGCCTTATTGAAAACAAAACAAAACATGACTCTTGCACCATGGAGAAGGTGCTCCTGCACCATACTCCCCCTGCAAGAAAAACTCAAGTCCCTTGAGTTGCTAGCTGTTGGAGTGTCTTCCCATGCTTCAAAATGTCTGCCTCACTCATCCATGTAGCTTCTGAATCAAGAAGATCCTGCCACTTGACCAAGTACTCCTTGTACACACCCTTCCTTGTCTTTTTTACAATTTTGGAATCTAAGATGCATTCCAACTGTAAAGGCTTACTTGGAGGTAGATCTCTGACCCAATCTTCATCTTCAATCACAACATCTGATCCATCTTCAGCATTCAATGGAGGTCTGAATGGAAATAGGTCTGAAACATTGAATATGGAAGAAATACCAAGACCGGATGGCAATTCTATTTCATAAGCATTTGGACCAAATTTATGCACTACCTTGCACGGTCCTATTTTCGTCATCAGAAGCTTGGTTGGCTGTCCTTTAGGCAGCTTTTCCTTCTTGAGATGGGCCATCACCAAATCTCCCACCTTGAACTGTACATCTCTCCTTTTGAGATCTGCCATATCCTTATATTTGGAGACTGTCTTTTTCAACTGAACTTTGACTTGATCATGAACTGACTTCATGGTGGTCACAAAATCTTCTCCTAGAGCACTCCTCTTATCCCAACCTTGTAAATCTTTGAGTTCAAGTGGTCCTTTTGGATGGAAACCATAAACAATTTCAAATGGACTCTTCCCAGTACTTATATTCACTGAATCATTGTAAGCATACTCAGCTTGACTGATCACCAAGTCCCATGCCAACCCATGCTGCTTGGTAAGGCATCTTAAAAGGTTTCCTAAGGACCTATTAACAACCTCAGTCTGACCATCGGTTTGGGGATAGTAGGCTGATGAGAAAGACAATTGTGTCCCCAATTTTCTCCATAAGGTCCTCCAAAAATGACCAACAGACTTGGAGTCTCTATCAGTAACAATTGAAAGGGGCAAACCATGGATTCTGACCACTTCTCTGAAAAAGAGACCAGCAATGTGAGATGCATCATTTGTGCATTTGCATGGCACAAAATGAGCCATCTTACTAAATCTGTCCACAATGACAAAAACACTGTCCACACCCCTTGCTGTCTTAGGAAGACCAAGTACAAAATCCATACTAATGCTTTCCCAAGGGCTGTTGGGAATCGAAAGGGGTTGGTATAAACCAGCATTAGAAGACATACCTTTGGCCTTTTAACATATGGTACAACTTGCAACATATCTCCTTACAGCCGATTGTACTTTTAGCAAATAGTAGAATCTAGTGACTTGTTCCAAAGTCTTGTCCAACCCAAAGTGTCCTCCTAAAGTTCCATTGTGCTTCTCTTTGATGATGTTATCCCTCATTGAACATTTAGGAACACATAGCAAACTGCCTTTGAATAGGAGACCTTCCTGCAACACAAAATTTGAATATTCACCATGAAAAGTATTAGCCAAACTAGCACAAACTTCATAAGTAGCCTTGAAATCTACATCCTCCTTGTATAACTCCTTCAAATAGTTTATCCCCATGCTTTCCATCTATACTTCCTGTATGACAAGCATCCTTCTACTTAAAGCATCAACCACTTTGTTGGCAACACCCTTTTTATGCTTAATAGTGAAGGTATAGGCCTGCAATTGTTCTATCCACTTGACATGCCTATGATTCAACTTTTCCTGACTATTTAGGAAGCTAAGAGCATGGTTATTAGTAAAAACAATGAACTCTTTGGGCAGCGAATAGTGTCTCCACTTTTTGAGAGCTTGCACCATAGCATAAAGCTCTAGGTCATAAGTAGAATACCTTTGTTTAGCCTCATTCAACTTCTCTGGAAAAAAAGGCCACTGGATGTCCATCTTGACTGAGAACAGCATCTATTGCTTGCTGACTTGCATCACATTCCACTACAAAAACTTTGTCAAAATCTGGGAGCACCAATGTAGGTAATTCAGCCACTTTCTTCTTTAATAATTCAAAGTTATCATCTGCTTGCTTTGTCCATTGAAATTTGCACTTTATTCCACCCTTGATGGTGTTGAGAATAGGAGCACTTATGTGACTGAATCCTCTAATGAACTTCCTATAAAAAGTTGCCAAGCCATGGAAACTTCTAACATCTCCCACTGTCTTAGGAGTAGGACAATTGAGAATGGCCTCAACCTTTGTGGGGTCCATCTTCAAACAACCATTTGAAATCACAAAACCAAGATACACAAGTTCAGTTTTCATGAACTCGCACTTATCCAAGTTGATCATCAACTTACTCTCATGCAACTTCTTCATCACTTGTCCAAGATGCTTCACATGTTATTTTGTCTTGCTGAAAACAAGTATGTCATCAAGATAAACAATTACAAATTTGCTAATGAATTCGACAAGTACCTCATTCATTAAACGCATGAATGTGCTTGGGGCATTGCTAAGGCCAAATGGCATGACAAGCCACTCATAGAGACCTTCATTTGTCTTGAAGGTAGTCTTTCACTCATCTCCCTGCCTAATTCTGATATGATGATAACTAGATTTCAAATCAATCTTTGAATAGTAACATGATCCTCCAAGATAGTCCAAAAGATCCTCAACCTTGGCATAGGGAATCTATACCTTATTGTGATCTTATTTATGGCCCTTGAGTCCGTACATAGTCTCCACTTCCCATCTTTCTTTGGAGCAAGTACACTAGGGACTGCACATGGACTAAGACTCTTTCTAATCAATCCTTTCTCTAAGAGTTCTTGAATTTGGCTACTTACCTCTTCATTTTGTTGTGGTGTCAATTTATAGGCAGCCTTATTGGGCAATGTGGCACCTGGAATCAAGTCAATTTGATGACTTATATCTCTCATGGGTGGTAAGGAGTTAGGAGTATCCTCTACCACAAGATCTTGGTACTGATCTAACAATTGTTGCACTTCTAGTGGAACCTCTTTCTGCTTTTTGCCTTGTTGGCCTGATTCATCTTTAGGCTTCATTATCAAGGCATACCCTTGGGTATCCTTCTCCTTCATGAGGTGTAAGAACTTTTTGCCACTAACCATCATGACATTGGTGTCATTACTCTTCTCTCCAATCTGTTCTTGCATAGGATCCATCCTAAACTTCCTTCCATTCTTGGTGATGAGGTATGTGTTCTTCTCACCATCATGTTGTGCCTTCACATCATATTGCCATGGATGTCCAAGAAGAAGGTGACAAGCATCCATAGGAATAATCTCACATAGTACCTTGTCCTTATAATCACCTATCTCAAACTCAACCCACGTTTGTTCTTCTATCATGTAATTTTGATTCTTATTCAACCAAGAGATCTTATGAGGACTAACATGGGGCAATCTTTTCAACTTACATTTCTCTACCATTTCAGTAGACACTACATTCTCAGTAGAACCTGAATCAACAATGATTTTACAAAGCTTACCATATGCTATACCTTGGGTTCTGAAGAGAGTCTTCCTTTGTGGGGGCTCCTGTTTCAATGGCATCTTCATCAAGGTTCTCTTGATCATCATGCTCTCTCCTTCAAGGACTGGTGCAGCACTACTAATGGGTGAATTCGCACTTTGGCAATCATCATCTTTCAACAACTGATTCCTTCTCCCACCATCATGGGAACTAGATGCCTTCTCAGGGCATTTGCTCACAGTATGGCCTACTTGATTGCAGCCATAGCATCTACTAGTGAAAACTCTGGGTCCTCTGCCTGCACCACCTCCTCTACCTCTGCCATTAGGTCTTCTCCAACCTCTGAAACCACCACTTCTATGGTCTGCATCAGAATGAGACTCTTGTTGACTTGAGTTTTCATTTCTACTTGACTGTCCTCTACCAAAATTGCCTCTTCCCCTATTATTTCTGCCACCTCTTCCTCTAGTGTTTTGATCACCCTTTCTTTTCAATTTCTCCTCTGCCCTAGAGGCTAATTGAAAACACTCATCCATTGTTTTAGGAACCACCATACTGAATTCATCTTGTATGTTATACCTCAAGCCATCGAGATATCTAGCCACCATCTCTTTCTCCTCCTCCTTGTGATTGGCTCTCATGCTCAATCTATGAAATTCTTCAGTATATGTAGCCACATCCATATCCTTTTGTCTGAGATGATTAAACTTCCTAATGGTCTGCAACTCATAATCAGATGGCATGAACTTGTCTCTTAGCATGGCCACCATTCTACTCCATTTGGTGATAGGGTTCTTTCCAACTTTCTCTCTTTCACATTGTGTATAGTTCCACCGAACTAGGGCAGAACCTCTCAGTCTGGTCTTAGCAAACTTGACTTTCTTGCTGTCATTATACTCCTTGAAGTCAAAATAGTTACACATGGCTTCAATCCAATCCATGAGAGCATCTCCATATAGTTTCCCATTGAATGTAGGAACATCCATCTTTGGATCGCCACTATCTCCATGAGCACCTTTGAGTGCATTCAAGAATGCCTTTTGGTCTGCAGACATATCTTGTCCTTGAGGACTCTCCTTTGCCTCTTCTTCTTCTTCTACATCAGAAGCACTTCCATCGTCTTTACTCTTACCCTTGGACTTCTCTTCTTTCAACCTTGCTTCAAGCATCTCCTCTACCATCTTCTTGATGGCTTCTTTGCTCATAGACTTGGGAGGCATTGTGCTAGCCTCAATTTCTATCTGCTCATCTTACATATACTACTCCAATTCAAATATTGGCTTTGATACCAATATGATGCAGAGCGCACAGTGGAAGCGTTCAACTTATCAACTTACTTGTTCGGCGAGATGTGGCTTATGTCTTGGCAACCAAACCTTGTCAGCCAAACATACCCTGTCGGCCACCTTGCAAACTCTCTGCCCGATCTCTCAACTCTCCCTGACGCTCGACTTCCTTATCTTCGGAGAGACTTCTGTTGTTGACGATGTATTCTAACCTCCTGCCAATACCCAATGGTGGTTACGTTTCCACTCGACTTAACCGTGGCGGTTAGTCGCAACCTTGTCGGCCAGACTTTGATCATCGGCGACCTCCTTGTATGTCCTTCCGATTCGTCGATATACTAACTTGTATATGCAAGACTTGACTTACTATTACCGGTAGACGAAAGTATCTCCACCCTGATTTCACCGCTATGGCCGGTCACCGTTTGCATCCAACGAAAGGTGCATTCCCAACATACATTCTATTTTACCGTTTCTACCAATCACCTTTTGTATCCGATGGAATGTATATTCTCAACATACAATCTCAATATACATTCTCAATATGCATTTGCGATATGCATTCGCAATGTACATTTGCGATATGCATTCGCAATATACATTCGTTGAACCAATACCAAAATTGGCGTCGATGTATATTTCTTCGGTGAGACAATATGAACCTTACGCCAATGACGACTCCTGTGCCTCCGCGACTACGCAGACACTAAACAAATGTACAAAAATAGAAACTCAACAAAACGAAAGGGATCTACAATCCACTACAAACACTCGATCACCCTGTCAATTTGGCCACTCCACAACAGCACTTTTTCTATCGTTTTAGCGACTAGTCACATAGAGATGCCTAGTCAACTCATGCCCAAACTCCTTGGATTCCTGGGTGTTGACACAAAACAACAAAAAACACAAAATGTACACTGTATTCCTCCATCACACTGAATATGAGAATCTTGCTTTCAGTGGATAGAGGAGATACAGTCCATTTATTCACAGAACCCTAGTTTTGAGGGTTTCAGACCAGTCTTTGTAAAAAGGAACAAGACCTTACAAACTACAACTCTTTTAAGACACTAGGCTACTATCAAATGGAAACAAACTACTTCAATGCATGAACATTTCCAATCAGTTTTAGATGGACAACTACCCGTACAGAATGACTACTACAGAAAAATACTCAGAAAGAACAATGTTTCCACACACCCAAAAATCTTGATCTTCATTCATTCATTCCCCTCTCTCTCATTACATCCAACTCCTTCGCCTATAGAAGGCTTGGAACATCAGTTACATTCTTCCAACCATGCAAAAACTGATATGAAAAATAGTTAGCCGTTGGTTGTCTCCTCTCACAAGAAAACTACATGTTTTCATTGTGTGATTACATCAAACTTAACCAAACATGGTCTACATAGGTCTAGTGACCAAATTGACACAAAACACCTTATTACAAACATGATGTGGCTTAAAAATCCTTATTGAAAACAAAACAAAACATGACTCTTGCACCATGGAGAAGGTGCTCCTGCACCATATTCCCAATGGTCAACCACATAATGAAATTCTATGAGAAAGCCTATGGGGCGCTACGAGTCTGTCCTCCTCAACTAAGCCCAAGGGTGGGTACATCCATCCCGGATAATTCACCCCCTTGGCCCACAAGTGGCAGAAACACCCGTCCATCCAACTTGGGGTGGGCTACTTGATGAACGGATCAGTGTTGCTGCTCATCTCCTAATATGCATTTCTCTGTCCTCCTTAATCAAGCCCAAGGGTGGGTACGTCCATCTTGGATAATTTACCCCCTTGGCCCACAAGTGGCAGAAACACCCGTCCATCCAACTTGGGGTGGGCTACTTGATGAAGGGACCGATTCCAAATGTAATGGTTCATTGTAATATAGAGTACCTCTTGATGGATTTCAAGTTCGGTTCAAGGATTTTAATATATCCTTCTTTGCTGTTAACACTTGTTGTATAGCCAATATATATACTTGATATATTTCCTTTTGCATGTTTCTTATATGACTTCCTTCCAATGAAGATAGCTTCCTTTGATTGCTAATTGATATCTCAGATATTTGCTGATTTGATTGATTCAATAATGGAATTATAGAGCGATAGGGTGATAGAATCATAGGACGGATAGAACTATAGAATGATAGAGTGGCTGCAATAAATGATTCTCTGTTGTTGTATATATATATACATCTGTTGATGACTTCCTTGCAAATTTATCTCTGCCATATATATATTCTCCCTTAATGATTTCCTTCATGCATCTGCATATGTCCCTTGTCAAATGATTACCTCTACACTTGTTCTAAGAGTACCTAATTAGACATTACTTTTTTACATCTACACAAATACTTTTGGTACAACTATAGTTCCAGTCTTTGGTCACAAGGAAGGTAAGGAATCTTATGTTATTTACTATATTACTAAGAACTTAATTGGCACTTAAATCAATTATGCAGTAACAAAAAAATTCATGGCACTTCTTTATTCCATCAACAAGCTCTAACATTATATTATTGACTATCTAGTTTATATTTATATGGACCATTTAGTTATTTGATTTCTTATGATAAGCTAGTAGTCATAGTTAGAATTACTAGGTGGATGCTTCTTTTACAAGAATTTGATATTATAATACTTTATAAACTTGGTTATGAAAATATATAGTTCCAAATTTCTTATCCAGGTTACCAAGAATTTTAGTTGAGGCACCAATTGATGATTCCTTCCTAGATGAGCACCTCTTTGCAATTTCAACTAAAAGTCCATGGTTTGTAGATCTTGCTAATTATTTAGTTGTGGTGAAATTTTCTCATCTTTCTCCTAGAGAACGTAAGAAGTTAGTAATGCAAAGTAAATCTCATGGATAAGTGGGATTTTATTCCATTTAGGTATGACAATGTCATGCAAAATTATGTCAATGAACATGAAGTTTTTGACATTCTTCGATCATTTCATTTAGAACCTTGTGGAGGAAACTTTTCTACCTATTGCACTGCTACTAAGGTATTAAACATTAGCTATTATTTGTCAACTCTACATAAAGATGCAAAAAAAAATTATTTATTAGTGTCACAAGTGTCAATGCATGGGTTGTCCCATGCATTTAAATGAGATGTAACTTCATCCATAACTATAATGTCCCCTTGTCACAAGCCAAAATTTCACAACCTTGGACACAATTTCAACTTGCAAAAAGAGTACATTAGAATCCAATTCTTCTATTTTAATCATAATAAACCATAATAAATCTTAAATCAAACTTTATAAACATAAACCATATGTATTATACTTTCACTATAACTATTACACATATCCATTGAGAGAGTTATACTTAGGTCTACATGTCCATCAATTCACTTTCCCACGAGAGAGGGCCTATAGGAGGTAGAATCATGGGGTCCATATTCCATTCCTTTGACTTGGAGACCAACCCAAATCAAAGGCCCATCCCTTGCCTCGTGCGGTCCTCTAGACCAACATTAGACAAGGGCCTATCCATTGTCCCGTGGGGTCCCTTTGACCAACATGAGACAATGGGAAACCTATCCCTATGGGGTCCTATGGACCAACATTGAGATAAGGCATGTTGGGTCTTTAGCCCAGTTCTCTTGACCAACTCAGGCATCAACCAAAATACCAAGTTGCATTGCCTCCTTTCCCTTTGTCTCGATCCTTGGGATATTGATTGATGGGTCATGAGCCTCTATTTCTAATCTCTCCTTCATTATTAACTTATCACATCTCTTTCCTAAACTCATATAATATAATCATTTAACCCTCTATTCTAGATTTCATATTCATAATGATAAGGCATATAAATGTTCTATATCAATTACATGATCCAACTCAATTGATTGCTATCCTAATTCATATAATGTAATGCATCCTATAAGCAATTCATATCTTATTCTATGATAATTTCATGCTATGCATTACTATCTCATATTTACAACTATGAACAGCAGCTATCGATATGATCTCATTATGCATTAACTATTGTTTATTTCATACCATATTTACTTAAGAGAGATTCATTTATTTATGCTCATTATAATGATGAATGCACTGGATAGTAAACTGTAACAACAATATAAACAAGAGACATACCTTGGATCGAATATGCAGATATAAAATTGGAATGCTAGAATGATGGTAATGGGCTACCGTTGATATTCCCATAGGATTCGTCCTTGTGACTGCTGTGAAGAATGGTGGAGACTTACTATATATGATTTGGTTCCCTCTAAGCGGATGTAGATAGTTTGATTTATTATTGCTTTGCGTTCGATTCACCCAAGACTTCCTTTTTCTTTCCTTCCGTCTCACTTCCTTTACATATCTTATGTATCTATTGTAAAGAGACGTCCTTTACGGAGGGAGGCACCTTTCTATAACAACTCGTGGTTCTCTTTTTTTTTAATATAACAATCGCTTCTATTATAATCTGATCACTATTAGTGATCTGACATCCTCTTTTCTTGTATTTTGGCGCTGCCTTGTAGTCGGCCAGGAATTAGAGCATTTTGGTTACTTTATAATATCTCATTTATAATATCTGGTTATAATATTAAATATTAATATCATTAATATTTTATTTTCATATTTATATATTATATATTATATATTATATAAGTTATATTTATATTTATATAATATATATTATATCATTTATCTATTATATTATCTAATATTGTTGTATATTAATAATATTATATGCATGATTATTATCAAAGCGATTTCTCATCTATCATGATGTTTAAATCTTTAATTTAAACAATGCCTTAATATCGAAACATGACAACCCTCCCCACTCAAGATTGCTTGTCCTCAAGCAATGAGAATTGTTGATATTATTTTTGTCTCAACAACTATCTGTTGGCGTTTCAATTCGCACCTCTGGTATGTGATTTGGAAACGGACAGCTATGCACAAATAAACTGCTCTCCTATTGGAAGGGGGAGTTCCCTTTCTTGCTAATGTTCGCTGAAAAGATAACTAGAATGAAACTTCGCCTATCTTCTTTTTGATTCTCAACTGCAGAGCACAAGGTTATAAAACTCTAAACGCTGCAGAAGAGGTTTTTCCTTTTTAATAAAACTTCTACTACAACTAGCATAGACTAATGACGCTTTCAACCTCCTGAGTAAATTCAGAGCAAAGGAAGTTGAAAGTGAACGAGGAATGATTGTTAACACAAAAACTCAAGTAGTTTTCCTCCAGATTTACACCACAAGACTAAGAGTACTTTAATGATGAAAGCTGAAAATGAAAGCCACAGAAGTTACACATCTGACGACGAAAACTTGATGAATCGATATAGAATATCAGAGCAAAGTAGGCATGAGATTTCTATTCAATATTAGAAAGTTTAATACAACTCCAGGACAGCAAGACTGCAGCAAAAGGTAGGCATACAGTAAGCGATCAAACACCGGAGAACACTGAACACAGATTGAACAGACACTGGGAATAACAATGTTTGCAGGCTAGAATAGGCATAGCAAATTTGCTATCACAACTACTATTACCAACAATGGGCAAGGATGCCCTTATTTATACTAAAATCAAAGGAGTAGGGAACCCTAAAATCTCCTTGATTAACCCTAACTTGCCAACTCGCAAGCTTTATTACTATTCTAAGACAGAGATACAATAAACAAATGCTTTAAAGCAATCTGCTTTAAAGCAAAAAGATTCCAACTATCACAAGGTGCTTTCTTTCTAAATATAGAATGGATGAGCTTAGGATGAAAGCACATGCTTTAAAAACAAAAAGCATATGTTTTAAAGCTGCTTTATTTTGGAATGCATCCTCATCAACATTCTAGCTTTTTGGTGATGTCATCCATCGTTATTCTGGAAAACAATATCTTCTAAAAAGTGAGTGACCGCATCTCTGCCAGGAACATTGATACTCTCTAGAACAATATTCTGATTCTTTAACATTTCTTCACCATTGGCAACCATCTGAAGAAATTCGTGAACTTCACCCGCAGCCTTGTCAAATTTCACTGACATTGCGGCAAGACGACTCATCTTGCCGGCATTGATATCATCATTAAAGTTGTTACGGACGAGAGTCTGGAACTCTGCTTGCACTTCCCCGAGGTCATACAGGGTACCATCTTCTTTCTCATATGAACATGGGATCTGAGAGACAAAGGATCTGACGAACTTGAGGATGCCGATTACCTTTTCTTTCCATTCTGTCAACTCTGAAATCATACTGTCATAAGTTTTTACTGTGAAAAGATATTGTGCTTTCCAAGTAGAAACTGTCTTCTTATCTTCAGCTGAATCAACAGTATCAAGTGCAATCTTCAAGTCAGAGATAATGATCTCAAACACCAGTCTATTTTCTGCCATGATCTGCTGCGACCCCTGTATGCCTTGGCGTAAATCATGAGCGTTGTACTTCAACTGATAAAGCTCTACAAGTACAACTCTCCCTTTGGTCACAAATTCTTCTACCCAACTGTCCATGTGCCTCCCATAGAGGACCAACTTACTGAAATGCCGCTGATCGGCTGGTGATCCAAGACTCGGTGGAAGAAGCAAATCAACTTGTGAAGTGCCATGGAAAAGGTTGGAAATATATTGCCGCAACTGTCGAACTTCAGCTTTGAGAGCTGCCTTGTCTTCTCCATCTCTCAACACCCTTTCCTTCAAGCTATCCGCTGCAACCTCAAAGAGATTGACATCTGTATGGCAAGTACTTCTGCCAAGGTTAGCTTTGACAACTGTGAAGTCATCAACCTCGACATCATTAGCACTTCTATTTTCTGGAGGTGTTGCAGTCTCAAGAATGATTTCTCTATCCGCATTCTTCTCAATGTGAATCTGCTTCTTCAGCTGCTTGTCTGGTGTGTCTTGATAGACTCTTTTTAGCTCTATTAAGTCCAGCTGATATGAGGGCTTTCTTCTCTTCCTTCCCAGAATGTTTTCAAGCCAAGATGAGCCATCCTCTCTTGGAAATTCGGTTCTCGCCTCATCAGCTCCTGATGAATCAATGCTTGCATCAAAGTTGTGAACCGGTGAATCTGGCTCTGAATCTATGTGAATAGGAGAAGGGATCGATGAAGAAGGTGGAGATACATGATCTGAAGGTAACACTTCAACATGCAGCGTTGTTTCAACAGGAGCTTCTGGTTCAACTGGTGGATGTTCTTGTTGGACATGAGCTGGAGACTCATCTTTCTTCCTCTTTAACTTTGCCATTTTTGTTCCCTCTGAGAGAACACTCATAGCCTTAACTCTTTGTTTTGGCTTGGAAGTGGAAGGTTCTGATGGTTGCACAACTGGCAGCTCTGCTACTGGAATATCGTCCTTCCGCTTAGTCTTCAAGAATATCAAACTGTTTTTAACCACTCGACTTGTTCTCTCCTCAATGGAAGTACTCTCTTTTACTGACCAGTTAACTGGCGGCAATGGTTGTTGCTCAATTTGGTCCCTGAAATACGTGGGAAGTAGAACTTCACCACTCTCTGTCAAACCCTCTATGTCTTCTGATAGGATATCAAACATTTGTTGAAGAGTGAACCTGCTGTAACTGCGTCTTCGCACTTCATACTCATCAGCACAATTGGCCCAGAAGTCTTCAACTGCAAACTTGTGTGTACAATTCTGACCAAGATGTGATGCATAAATACCACGGGGATCATATGAAGATCTCCTGTCGAAAAACTTAAGACCATATCTGGATAATTCATTACCAATTGCCTTGGCATCTGCTCCAGATCTACATCTGTAAATACTCATCCCAAGTGGAAAATTGAAGGAAGTCTTGCGTCTGCTACGCAAAAATGTATGCACTTGATAAACTTGCCTCAAAAATTCCATAAATGCTATTTCATCTGTAGGATATCGCAGCAACATGGCTGGCTCTCCTGAGAAGCCATATACTCTGATGTAGGAAAAAGTAGGAAATTGGATAAACCAATCAGCCCATTCTGCCATTGCTATTCTAGCCTCTACAGAAAACCGTATATGCAACTCCTTGTCCATGTCTCGCACTGCATGCATCAAGAATGCATCATTCACCCGCCTGTAATGTCGTTCAGCTTGAGAGATCTCTAACTACGGGAAATGATGATACACATGCTGAGTACCCAGAGTTCCAACAACATTCAAACCTCTAAATTGACCCTGAAAAGCCATCAAATACATAAGGTATGATATCATATGGAATTCATGAGCCCTTTGAAAATCAATTATTTGTTGGTGGAGACAATCACTGATTAGTGCCGACCAATCATAGAATTCGGTTCCGTCAACAATCTGGGACATGATGTAAAACATCCAAGGCTGAAATTTGTTTGCATCTGCTTGACCCGTGATACGACTTAGCAAAGTAATCATTATTGCATGCTCCTCCTTGAATTCTCCACGTCCAACATTCTTTGGCATAATATTCTATTTTTCTTTCAACCACCTCTGACCAATCTTTTTTCTGTATTTTTCCTTATCATTATTCCAAACCCTCTTGCATTCTTGAAGTGAAACAGTTACGTTCTCTCTCCAAATAGGTATTGTAAAGCACTTTTCAATGTCGTTTGGCCTCAAGCTGCAGAGCACACATCCATCACCCGACTGAATTTCTCTTGTGACCGAGTTGTAATGCGTCAAACAAGCAATCACAAACTCGATACTTTGCACGGTGATAGGAAAGGATGCCGCTGCAAGCAAACCGGAGTGTCCAAGATTCCTGATGGCATTATTTCCTGCATCCTCCAAGGAGTGTAAATTAATTACTGGAAGTACTTTATGCAAGTTTGTTTCACAAGTTTTCAGGTAATCATGAACCAATGTTGTTTTGTGCCTGAATTGTGTTGGAGAGTACTGCATATTGGAAGATTTGAAAATCAACTGTGAACACGCCTATGTTGGAAAAAGTATTGAACAGATGGCTGAAAATTGTTTGCTAATTTTTAGAAAAAGCAGAGTGTGAGCTAAAAAAGCTGGCACATGGGTTTTGTAGATAATTCTGTTTCTAAGCAACCCAGATTGTCGGATTTTGAAAAAGCGGAGATTTTCTCGAAAAAGCAGGAAAAAAGCAGTTTCCCCAAAAAAAAGCACAACTCCTAATCTTCAAAAGGATGATAATCTAGATGGACCCATCTTGACGAAAACTGAAAAAGCCTGGTCGGATTTCTGAAAAATGATCTCCTTGAAACAAGGACCCTGAAAAAGCAAGCCTCTCTTCTTCCTCAACCCGAATCTATGAAGAAAACTAAAAAAGCACCTGGTTTGGGTCTTCGAATCTTCGTTGAAAGAAAAATAAAATCTTTCCTCTGGATGCAACCTACAAAAGATAATGAAATAAAGAAGCCCAAAGCTTGTCTTTATAAATCTTTGGTCGAAAAAGCAGCTTTACTTGTGTGAGAAGAAAACTTCATCCTCATCTATGAAGAAAGCATCTTTTAAAGCATAAATCCAAGTGGATGTCTTCGAATAGGAAGAATCCCTATTTTGTAGGAGCCTATGGCTTCATGTGCAAGATGACAAAAAATATCTTCTTTGATGATGTCATCGAATGCGCGAGTTGGAAGAAGTGTTAACAAAATTTCTTCATTTTCGACACTTCAACACTTGTTTTTACTCAAATATGGCCTGTCTCCGACTTTGACAAGGTGGAAAAATATCATCATGAACTGAAAAAGCTAACTGATCCTGACATTTTAGAGATTGATCAGCTAAGATTCCATCCCTTGTCTCCGTTTGACGATCTTACATCGTTTGACCAAGTTTGACCTCCCGAAAACTACCAACGAGCAAAGATTGGTAACAAGACATGTCGGAAAACACTAAAAACACAAAAATATTCTAACACTGCTCAAGATGGGTGCCCCAAGCCTCCTGGGGCACCCAGTTTCCCAACACTTAGCCATTTTTCAAAAATTGTCAATTTTATACCTTTTCTCGATTTTCGTGCCGATTGCTCATGTTTGATCTTTGATTTCGGTTGTTCTGACAACTATCGAGGTGGGACGGAGGGTGATCTGAGTAGTCCGAACATATCTGTGATGAAATCCTGGCTTTGACTGACTTTTGACCAAGTTTTACCAAGTTTGACCAACCGGAAAGGAGCTGACAGAAGCATTTCGACGTTTCTCGAAAAACGTGAAAAAAACTAACACAGGAGAGGATGGGCGCCCCAAGCCTCCTGGGGCGCCCAGTTTCACCAAACTTAGCCAAATTTATGATTTTCCAACTTTTCAATTCACCTTGGATCCATCTTGCATCGTTTTGCGTGCATCGTCGAGTCGACGGCCGTTTGTCAGTTTTGCATCGTTGAAATAGCGTTGGAAACTCATCGAAGAATTCTGGCAGGTGAACTTTTCTGTGTTGATGACTTTCGAGCTCATGCTTCACCTTGTGAAAAAGCAAAAATGACCCAGTAGAGAAAACTTGGTCGTTTGAAGATTCCGTCTGAACCACGCCGATCGTGAAGGAAAATCGACCAATGAGAATTGAGCGCGACACCTGATTTGGAGATTCTATTTTTAGAAAGTTTTGCCAACATCCATATCTCAAGAAGCCCAGAAAACTGAACTCGACATCTATTTTTAGAAATTTCTATTTTTAGAAATTTTGCTTTTTTGACTTTTTGACGAAAAATTTTCTAGACTTGTTTCAAAATGCCTTAATGAAGCAAAAAATTTGGTTGGGTACAACACTATCAACACTTAGCATTCTCCAAAGGGTGAGGTAAATTGTGTTTCGATCTATTAGTGTGTTTGTATTTCCCACTATCTCTTATAACACAACTAGGTAGTTTGGGACAAGTTTCTCTCACCTAATGCATATGTAGTACGTAGGACATGAAGTATACCCCTGCATACGCATACGTAGACATGATTCATGTATGAAGCAGATACGTAGATATACTGAATATGGTGAAGAATACACACAATTGTATGTGAAGCATGAATTGTAGCATGTAAAACATAAAGCATCAATACATGTAAGGCCTGAAGTATACATACACTTAATACATGACAAACATACACACGTGATACATGAGACATACACTTGATACCCCAAGTATCAAGTATACAAGTATTCACACATAATATGCAATACATGCTCATAACAACATAAGTATGTACAATGTCATGGCACATACCAAGTTTATCCACATAAGTCACAAGAATGTAAGCAAGTTTCAAGGTATACATATGAATACAAGTTACAAATATACATATGAGTACACATAAGTCAACATGTATACACAGGAAACATGAAGCATACATACACAAAGATCATGAAGCATACTTGCATAAAGTATGAATACATGAAGTCACATGTGTACACGAGTCATAAGATGTACACTTGAACACACATAATTCACAAGGTATCACAAAATATGTGCTTGAACATACATAGTCATGGAGTATACACTTGAATACAAAGTTATAGAGTATGCACTTGAATATAAATTTATAGAGTAGACACTCAAATACAATTGCAAGTCATACCATTCATAGAATCATTGAATACAAGTACAAGTCATAAGTATGCATGTCATTGGGTGTTTACTCATAGAATCATAGGCATACACTCGATTGCAAATACATCTTCATAGAGCATATATTTCATAGAGCATACACTTGAATACGGTTACAAGTCATGGAATACAATTTCAATTTATAGAGTAGCCACTCAAATACAAATGCGGGTCACAAAATATACATGTGAATATATAATCATACTTGAATACGAAGTTATAGAGTATACATTCACATACAAATCATAGAGTATACATTTGTATACAAATACAATCATGGAGCATACATTTGAATACAAGTACAAAGTCATAGAGCACACACTCGAATACATAGTCATCAAACATACTCAAGTATGAATACAAGGCATAAAGTAGTCACTCACGAACACTATCATGCTTGAATACAAAGTCAGAGAGTATGCACTCAATTACAAATATAAGTCATAGAGTACACCCTCAAATACCAATACAAGTCATACAATTACACTTTATACAATTGTGAATAGAGCATGTACTCATTCAATTTGGACTACAAGTCATACAATTTCATACAATTGCAAGGTCATAGAGTATACACATGCACTCACTCAATTTTCAAATACAATACAATTACAAATTCATAGAGCATGCACTCAAATATAAGTCATAGAGCACAAGCTTAGTCAAAGTCATACTCCAATTCAATTACAACTTCATAGGGTATACACATGAATACAATTGCAAAAGAATACACTCAAATATAGTTACAAAGTCATGCAATTTGTAAAGTATGCACTCACATATAAATCATGCAAATACAAATCATAGAGTATGCAAGTTATAGAGTAAAATCATGAAGCATACAATTGAAAAAACTTAACGAATACACTTAAACCATGAAACGTTCATATACATACAAGGTATACATGAAGCATGCATATGAATACATAAAGCATTGTAGCATACATAGGAATGTACACAAGGTATAACACATAAGACACAAACATGAATTTAATGTACAAGTATAAAAGGCAGCATGCATTTGAACATATATAAGTCATGGAGTTCGCAGTCATAATTATACAATCGAATGCACAAAGTCATATAGAATACACTCAAATACAATTACAATCATAAAGTATACACTCAAATACAATCACAAGACATAGAGTTTACACTCAAATACAGATACAAACCACAGAGTATACACTTGAATTTCAAGTCAGAAAGGCCACACTTGCATTCAAATACAAATCATATAGTATACACTTGCATACAAATACAGTCAAGAAGTATACAATCACATACAAATGCATCTTCATAGAGCATACATGTTCATAGTGTGTATGTTTTGTATCCAAATCATAGAGCATACAAAGTCAGAGTATACAAGTATAAAGTCATAGGGTATACATTTGCATACAAATACACTTAATGAAGTATATACATAAAACATACACATGATTGTCTAAGTGGCTCACACATACAATCAAGGCAAGAAACATATAGGAGCATGCAAGTAAGAAGCAATGCATGGAAACACGCAAGATTACTCAGATAAGATGTAAAACACACATGAACATAGACATAAAGCATGATGCAAATACAAAATATATGTAAATACATACAAAGAGCATACAAATGAGGCAAGAATACAAGTAATACGCAAGGTGTGAGTCATATATATCTTATAGCGTTCTCTTTAGGATATCCTTGATTTCTCAACCTGTAACAAGAATAATTATGAGTAAGAGATGTTAGTATCATCATTAATAATAATTAATACAAATGTAATGTTACTTCTGCGTGCATATTTAATCCCTGCAATCACCAATGTTAACAACATAAATAATAAATGCTTATCATCCATAGGATGGCAGGATGACTTCTCTGATACCACTGTAATGTCCCCTTGTCACAAGCCAAAATTTCACAACCTTGGACACAATTTCAACTTGTAAAAAGAGTACATTAGAATCCAATTCTTCTATTTTAATCATAATAAACCATAAGAAATCTTAAATCAAACTTTATAAACATAAACCATATGTATTATACTTTCACTATAACTATTACACATATCCATTGAGAGAGTTATACTTAGGTCTACATGTCCATCAATTCACTTTCCCATGAGAGGGGGCCTATAGGAGGTATAATCATGGGGTCGATATTCCATTCCTTTGACTTGGAGACCAACCCAAATCAAAGGCCCATCCCTTGCCTTGTGGGGTCCTCTAGACCAACATTAGACAAGGGCCTATCCATCATCCCGTGGGGTCCTACGGACCAACATTGAGATAATGCCTATTGGGTCTTTAGCCTGAAAGGTTCTCTTGACCAACTCAGGCATCAACCAAAATACCATGTTGCATTGCCTCCTTTCCCTTTGTCTCGATCCTTGGCATATTGATTGATGGGCCATGAGCCTCTATTTTTAATCTCTCCTTCATTATTAACTTATCACATCTCTTTCCTAAACTCATATAATATAATCATTTAACCCTCTATTCTAGATTTCATATTCATAATGATAAGGCATATAAATGTTCTATATCAATTACATGATCCAACTCAATTGATTGCTATCCTAATTCATATAATGCAATGCATCCTATAAGAAATTCATATCTTATTCTATGATAATTTTCATGCTATGCATTACTATCTCATATTTACAACTATGAACAGCAGCTATCGATATGATCTCATTATGCATTAACTATTGTTTATTTCATATCATATTTACTTAAGAGAGATTCATTTATTTATGCTCATTATAATGATGAATGCACTGGATAGTAAACTATAACAGCAATATAAACAAGAGACATACCTTGGATCGAATGTGCAGATATAAAATTGGAATGCTAGAATGATGGTAATGGGCTGCCATTGATATTCCCTTAGGATTTGTCCTTGTGACTGCTGTGAAGAATGGTGGAGACTTACTCTATATGATTTGGTTCCCTTTAATATGAATGGCCTTATTCAGTCTGCAGATGCAGATAGTCTGATTTATTATTGCTTTGTGTTCGATTCACCCAAGACTTCCTTTTTTTCCTTCCATCTCACTTCCTTTACATATCTTATGCCTCTCTTGTAAAGAGACATCCTTTATGGAGGGAGGCACCTTTCTATAACAACTCGTGGTTCTCTTTTTTTAATATAACAATCACTTCTATTATAATCTGATCGCTATTAGTGATCTGACGTCCTCTTTTCATGATTTTGGCACTGCCTTGTAGTCGGCCAGGAATTAGAGCATTTTGGTTACTTTATAATATCTCATTTATAATATCTAGTTATAATATTTAAATATTAATATCATTAATATTTTATTTTCATATTTATATATTATATATTATATAAGTTATATTTATATTTATATAATATATATTATATCATAATTAAAATTGATAATATTAGCATATATCTATTATATTATCTAATATTGTTGTATATTAATAATATTATATGCATGATTATTATCAAAGCGATTTCTCGTCTATCATGATGTTTAAATCTTTAATTTAAACAATGCCTTAATATCGGAACATGACAATAACCTTCTACAAAGTGTTTTAAAAAATGGGGGAAGGACTCATTAGTTTTCGTTGACAAGACTTTTAGCCTTATATGTTTACTCAACAAGCATGCTACTCAAAACAATCAATAATGGAAAGATGAGCCATTTTGAGACAACCAACAGATCAATCTCCAAGCTAGGGTTGGCTCCCTTCCTTTCTAGCTCACAACAATTTTAGGGAAAAGGGAGAAAAATAACTTAAAGCAGACTTTTGAATAAAAGGGCCATAAGCTAAAGGATATTTTTTGCACACTAATTAAGAATGGTTAACTCACTACATAACTTAATTAATAATGATGAAACTTAGACTACTAGAGTAATCACAACACTTCGTGCCAATAATAATGAGTCAAAATTTAGTTGTTCATGGCACAATGTGATGGTTAAATTGTGGTGTTGTTATCCTTGCTACTAAGGTTCAAACCCCTATTGGGCCAACGAGCTTGTGGGCTTTGAGCCCTATTGGGCCAACAAGCTCACAAGCTTTGAGCCCATGCTGGGCCAACGAGCTCACGGGTTTAAATCCCTTGCTAGGTCAATGAGTTCACGGGTTTGAACCACCATCGTTAATGCAACGTTCATGCTCTAGGCGTTCATGCCAGGGGATGAGGTCCCCCGTGTTGTGGCCTCACCAGTTCATAGCTCTGGTCAAAAGCATTCATCGATCAAAAATAATAATAATGAGTCAAAAATTTTAGAATAATAGCCTCATAATTATCGATCACTATATTTCCATTCAAAATCATAAGAGTAGAAAATAGTTTATCTTAAGAAATAATCACAGAGGTCTTCTAATGTTTTGATATTGATGATCGGGAAGGGCCTGTAACCTTACAAAGAAGCCAAAAGGCGAATGAAACAAGTTTCACAAGAAGTGAAACTGGGAAACAAAATAGGATTTTGAAAGCCCTTGAACAACAAAAGGCAGCCCATTGCGAAAACAAGGACCAAACGTCAGGAACTAGACAACACTAGAACCCGACCTAGCAAAACGAATGCCTTTGACCTGAGGGTGCAAAGTAGATACAAACTTAGGAATACCTTTCTTCCTTCTCTGAACAATGGTCCATGAACTCAAAGAGTCTAATTCCATAGAACAAGAAGAGAGAGGGGAATCCTCATCAGATTCCACAAACACAAATGGAACACAAGAAGTGGGGGAAGCCCCAATATAAGAAGTTGGGGTACCCAATGACTGAACTGGAGCAGGGAACTCCACAACACCCTCAAGGGAAGGGGCAATCGTCGGCTGAACAAAAGTCACAGGAGGAAGCGAGGGACACATGGCAAGCTCGGACACTACAGCATCCACAGGACATGAAGGAGGTGAAACAACAATCGAAGAGGGCGCCCCAGCTGATGAAGGAGCAACCGCTCAGGAATCAGTAGCACTAATGGTCAAGTGATCATTCGAAGCATTCTTCCACTAGGTGGTCGCACCCTTGCGACGAGAGTGGGGACAAATAGAGACCAGGTGGCCCATGGCAAAGCACCGCCTACATCTGAACGGGAGGCCCTCATAGTCAAGTAGCTGCGTCCATGACCTATCCCCAACCGGCAAAACCACCTCCCCATGAAGGGGTTTGGAGAGGTCTTCTAATGTTAGACATGCAAAGAGAGAAGCTAATATGTCATTTCGGTAGGCTCAATTGTAAAACTATCTCTATCTTCCAAGGTAATAAAATATCAATATACATATTCAATCCTAGCGTTGACTCATCATCCCCTTAAAATATTTATCTTTAAGACATTAAATCCAACCATAATTGATACACATCACCTCTTTCATTCACCTACCATGAATAATCCTTTGGTTAGTTTAAAGAGACACAATAATTCCTTACAAATTATGACCACAATCTTTGGTGGGTGAGATATGTGATCCTGAGAATTATGGATTAAGTTGTGGCACTCATCTCTATTGTCATCAATTCTAACTTGATATGCATTGGGATTATGCACCCGGTAAATGGGTCTCATCATTGGATATCTCTATTTGAATGGAGTTGATGTTCATTTACGTATTTGTGAACACAAGATCATGCAGGCCATTGGATGGGATTCGTAAGCTAGCAAATTGGATGATGTGTGGAGAAGCATGATATCAATCCCTTTTGATCCTTCATGAACCCCCACGGTGATGCATGTGGTTAGTACATAATCCACTTTTGTGTTAGAGATTTTGTGGGTCCTACCTAGAGGTCAAGACAACTTTTAGCTTTTAATCTTGGCCCTTCACTAATGAGTTGGACCAATGGCAGAAGCCAACATCCTTGTGCTCATTTCCTTTTATTGTGCACATCATGAACTACTAGATGAGGACTCCAAACTTGGAATATCAGATGACCCACAAGGAGAACCAAGGAGAACCAAAATCTTTCAACTTTATATACAAAATGTCACCCATAAAACAAAACAATGTTTTGAAAATAAAAGATTACAATTGCTTAAATAACATGAGCACATAAACAATAGCTTTATACAACATAAGGCTGAAAGCACTTACCAACCGCCTATAGTGGAAAATCCACTATAGCTTTATTATCCACCCTCTAATAAAAAAGAAGATATCTTGGTATGCATAGACTATGTCACTAAGTGGGTGGAAGTCAAAGCATTAAAACATGCACAAGACGGGAAAGTAGTTGAGTTCTTAGATGAATATTTTTTTTACCAAATATGAAGCACCAAGGGAGATTGTTATAGACTAGGGACTCCAATTCACATCTAATCTAATCACTACTTTAATGGAAGAGTATCAAACTTTACATAGAAAGCATTCTCCATACCATCCTCAAGCTAATGGCCAATTGGAAGTTGCTAATCAAGAACTTGAAAGTATTTTGACATAGATTATTTTATTGTATCATAGAGATTGGGTTCACCATATATATGAAGTTGTTTGGGCCTACTGATTCACCTAGAAGATCACAATGGGATTACTCCTTATGAGCTTGTTTATGGTAACAAAACCCTTCTACCCATTGAGTTTTAAATCAAAACTCTTAGAATTGTATTAGCTTTGGGAATAAATATCACTAATGTATAAAAATAAAGAATTAAACAATTGTATTATGGTGCATGTCTAAATTTAGGGGTCTTATCAGACTACCGAATTAAGCAGCAAAATGAAATCAACACAAAAGACAACACAACACCCATAACCACTTGTATTATTTATTCAACAACAACAATGAATTACAGGAGTACAAATTCAAGTTCTACAATCATGCTTCAAAATCACATCCTCTTTACAGAGTGTTCTGCAACATCTACATTCACCAGGAGGATCGAACCAAACTCTGCCACTATGTAAAAGTTTTCACTTATACACAGACTAGAAAACTGTCCAATTGAAGGTTGCATAACAACCACATAACTGTCACTAAATAGTTGAACAATTACAGAATGGAACCACTGCCATTAAACCTCCCCGTTAGCATACAATAGTTTCCATGACATACATTCAACAGTTGGCACATATTCATCTCTAAGATAGTTATCAGCAAAATATCCATCCCACAAACCATCGGGTGCTCCCTCAAAATCTTCTTTATCGTTGTTCCTTTCCAAGCACACCGAATGGAAGAAGTTATCAACAAAATTTGTATTTCGCAAACTTAGAAGTTTGCCGACACACGTTATCGGCGAAACAGTTAGTTTGCAAACTAAAAAGTTTGTCGATACAAGCCTTAGGACATCAAGTCCCCTTTATCGGCAAAATAATCATTTTGGAAACCAAATACTTGTTGGTACAATGCCTTCAACCATCAAACTCTTTTATAGGTAAAGTTTAACTTTCATGAACTTACAAAAGCTTTGTTTATACTCTTGTCGGCATATCGGCAAAGTTTGGAAACAACAAACTAGTTCACAAACTATAAAGTTTGTTGATTAAGCGATCAGCTCTTTCTATCGGCATAATTGACATCTTCCATCCTTTTATCAGCTTATCGGCAATTTTTGGAAACCATGAACTAGTCAATACTTATACTTTTCCTTCTATCGGTGATTTCTTCTCTCCACGAACTAAGGAACTTTAAGTTCAATTTCCTTCTGTCGGCCATATCTTCAATCAGCTAAACAGTTATAAGGTGAGTGGGTCATCGACAAACCGAAAGGTTTGCGAACCGAAGAGTTTGCTGATAACGCAATGAACTGCAAGTTCCAACCTTTAAGACTTTACCGGCAAAGTGACCTATTGGCGAACCGAAAGGTTTGCAAACTGGAGAGTTTGCCGACAAAGTTCTCAAACTCTCCATTTCACCGATAATAAAAGAACTTCGTCCAAAGTTCACTTAAATTGCAATCGGTAAAGTTACCACCAACTAACTTTGAACAATTCAAACTTCCTTTATGACTTAGTCAGAGAAGTCACCCATTGGCAAACTAAGTTGTCGGCGAACTGAAGAGTTCATGAACAAGGAATTTTCCTGACAAAACTTCCCTTCAATAGACTTTTCAAAATGTGAACTTCCTTTTATGACTAGTCGGCAAACTATCAAATCGAGTAATTGTTGGGTTGGTGAACTTAGCAGTTCGTGAACTGAAGAAATTACTGACAAGATATCGCCGACTGGCTATAACTTAGCTAATTTTTGCCCAATCTTCACCAAAATGAAACTGGGGATACCCAATTGGGTCTTTAAGAAGATGATGTCCTCAATTTGGCCCAACAAATCTGAATTTGCTCCTGAAATATAAAAACCAACATTGCAAAGAAAACAAAGCCAAACAACTTAGAAAAGAAAACATATTTTTTTTGACACAAGATTACCAGTGAACCCAGATGCTCCTACATCATATTCTATAGATGAATTGCATAGATATGCTTTGTTTCATACAAAATTTATTTAGTAGCAATGAACTTTGCAGCACGATCGTTTTATTAAAAAGTGACCATTTCATTAAAGTGATTGGGCACTCTTATATGATTCTCACTTTCAAGACTTCAAAGGAAAATTCCACACTTGATGGTTGGGTCCCTATAAAATAGATCATGTCTTTGACAATAGAGTAGTTAAGTTACACATAATGGACTTTGAAGGAATCAAATTGATTGTCAATGGTCATCAGTTAAAGTTATATCATAAGTCGTGTTCGAAGGAACACTTTCTTCTGCCATTGTAGGGGGAATTACAAACTTTGGATGCCATCAAGTTGATGTCCATGATTGATACTTTACCCCTTGATTTTATTGTTGTTGATTTTTAAAAAGCAATAAATTCTAATAGTGAAAACCCTTTTGGGCACTGTTAGATAGTAGTAGTTTGAAAACTAGTTCACTAGTAGACTACTATTGTAAATAAATTCCCTACTAATGAAAACCCTTGTGGCATTAAAAGGTAGTTAAGATACTAACGATTGAGTCACTAGTGGCTCCTAGTCATGATAAAATTAAGTATAAAAAGATGATTTGCAACATTTGACTTCTAGCAACTCTCTTGCAACAATCTCTTCATTGCAACATCTTCCTATTGTATCTCACATGCCACATTTCATTTGCCACCTTATAGTTATACTTGGAGTGTGAGATTTATCCACTTTATCACACTACGTGGAGCACATGCAACACATTGAAGTTGCCACCTGAATTGCACTTGCATCCTTTTGATCAAAATTTTAGGCACCCTTCACAATCTAATGGTTTAGTGATTTTACCTCATATATTTTGTTTTCTATGTTCTTTGTATTTATTTCTTAATTTTGTAACACTCTTAACTGGAATGTTAGCACAATTTCACAATTTTAAAATCAACTCAAACCCAAGCCTTTTCTAATCACCAAGATCCCGATGTGGGCAAGGTGAGAGAATATGGACGCTGAGATGAGGTCAATAAAACAATAATTTTAACTCACTAGTGGAAATCCATCCAATTTATAGAAAATATCAAATTGGTAGAGAAAGTAACAGAATCGATCAATGACAAATTGACAAATAATGATATGTAGATTCTAATCAACGCCAAACTGGTATATTACAAGTAGAATTGTGTTAATGTCAAAATGGCAGGCTATATTATCCAATTTTGAATCAAGCCAAAATGGTTGATAATGAAATGCAAATATAGAGAGGGGACCAAGTGGTTGAACCGATCAGGATCCATTACATGCAAATAGTTATTTGGTGAATATGCCTTCTAGATTTACAATAACAATGCAACTACAATCTAGCAATAAACCATTCAAATTTTTACAATCAAACAATATTGTAGTCTGAATAGTTAAATCTTATTTGTAATAGCAACAAACTCTCTAAATTTATTGATTGTAGAAATCTTCGAGTTAATAGCCAAATAGTAGGTATATTATGCAAACTACTATTAGATAAAGAACTACAAACCCATGAGTGAAAGTGGTTGGAAATAGATAATTTTTTGCAATGTATAATAATCATACCACACTAAAACCTAAATTTAATGCACATAAAATACCTACAACAATTTGTGCAATTAACAATGAGGGTACAATAAGCAAATAATGATAAGATCCACTCCTTAAATCTGTATACCTAGGTACAGGTATGGTACGACCCTAAAATTTGTACTGATTAACTTAGAAAATCTATATAAATGCCTCTAAAATGTTGTATGGTTGTAACTAGAACTATTTTAGCTTTTATAAGGTGGTAGGGCCGGTTTTAGTATTAATGCAGTCAAATATTAAATCTAATCCTTCCTCAATTTCTATACAGCAACATCCCAAAAGCTTGTTTAAATCTTAAAAAGCTAATTTTTGTCTTATTTAGCAAACTAAAAGCAAATGTTGTCAGATTCTATCCCCTTAGCAACTTAAATTAGCATCTTTAAATCATTTTAAAGTGAAAAACTCCCCATAAATGAATCTCACCTTTTTGGCATTGGTACAACACCCTAAAAATAATTCCAAGGGTTACAATTCCTTCTATAATTGTTATTTCTACCTTGTAGTGGGGTGGCCAATGCTTAGAATAATAGGTAAGTCCATATTTTGAGCTGCTAAAATGGTACAATCAAATTTCAGGTGATTTAGCCTACAAATAATAAGAGGTCTCCCCACCTTCTAATATAAATAGATTAGATTTGCATTGCAAATAATATGAAACCTCTTCAAATCTGAAACTAAACTTATCTTGAAAATAAACTCTCACGATAGAAAAACTAGAACACCACACAATTATTTATTTTATTTTCTAAAATACTACAACACCAAACAACTAGAAAAATACCAACATTCAGCTCTAATAAAATCTCTAAATCTAAAAAACTAAAACATCAAAACACCAAATATCAAAAGAAATTGGAAACATTCAGCTCACTGATGATTCCTGAATGAAATCACTCTAATGGCTAAGAGGGTTTTCGTCCTCCAAACCATTCTTTGCTAAAGGGTTTTCATCCCGAACAAAAGAAGATGAACAAAGTTCAATCTTTGAAACAAGGGTTTTCTCAAATTCAACAATAGCCTCTTTCATATTCAACTCCTCCTTTTATAAACACTTTTAGGGCACTTTTAAAGTAACAAAATATTATTTCTTTTATTTTCACTTTTCCCCCTCCAATAATAAAAATAAAGTAATTTTTGAATCTTTTAATTTAATAATAGTTTTGATCCCCATTTTCTATATCACTTTTATGTCCCACTTTTAAAACAACTTTTTAAGTCATCACTTTGTACCCCATGCCTAGTGTTATCACTTATGGCCCTCTTATAAAAACACTTTATGGCGGCCACCCTTCTTTTAAGTAAATAATTAAACATTAAGAAAATAATATAAAGTTTCATGTAAACAACTTAAGTTAATAAAAACAAAGTGAGTTTTGAATCTTTTAATTTAATAATACTTTTGATCCCCATTTTCAAGTCACTTTTATGTCCCACTTTTAAAACAACTTTTTAAGTCATCACTTTGTACCCCATGCCTAGTGTTATCACCTCTGGTCCTCTTTTAAAAACACTTTATGACGTTGGCCACCCTTCTTTTAAATAAATAATTAAACATAAGTCACCTTTAAGAAAATAATATAAAGTTCCCTATATACAACTTAAGTTAATTTATTAATTATTTCTTTAGCTCAAAAGGGGGACATGACTCTCCAGTACCCTTCCTGAAATTGCTTGGCCTCAAGCAATGCTAATTCAATTCCTTAACTCCTTCTGACTAGAACCTTCTACAAATACTAGGATCCCAAAGTAATCTTGGGAATTTGCAATTCCCATTATTTGCACCTTCATGTGATGCAGTTGGCTCCTACTATGCCTCTCTAATATAATTGAAAATTGGAATCCCTACACCAAGTGATGCTTCTTCATCTATCTCAGTGAATGAATCTTCTAAATTTTCTCCCATGATAGTTGAATCATGAACCAACTGGAATCTAGGATTATCCTAGCCTTTAGTTTGGAAATTAGCTCTCTATCTATACCACTCTTCATGTTGGACTAACTATGTGCCTTTGTCCTCTGAAGCCATTATTTTTTATTTCTGTCCAATTGTGATATCCTCAAGTTGCTTTGCTTTTTGTTTGTCGATCAAAGGTGTAGAGCACCTAAACTTATATTAATATATAAAAACAAAATTCCCAAGAAAGGATAACAGAAGATAGTAGCAGAGATATACAAAAATCTCGATCCATGGATGAAAGTAAAACCTTAAACCAGTCCACAAGGAGAGAAGAAACCAAAAAAGAACAACAATTTATATGATCATTACATATATAAGGCTGAACCAAAACCATAGATATAGCTAGCAGGGATTAAATAAGAGGATTATCAATGTTTAAATCCTCAACCACAAAACCCTGGCAAGGAGAATCACCCAGAGGAACAACATCATTCGGATTAACAACAGCATTTGGAGAACCATGGGGTTGAAAATGAAGCAAAAAAGACCACGCATTGAAAACATCCCTTACATGTTCTACCAGCTCAACACCCAATTCTCTGGTATGGCAGAACAGATAATTCTCCATTGTAACCGAGCAATCATTCTGCAAGCCATAAATAACAACATTGAAAATGCAGTGGTGGGTTGGAAGTCTATGAATATCATGATGAAATAAAATGCCTCCAATTGGGGTAGATCCCAAGTGCAAATCATAGTTGGTAACTGTATCATCAAACTTCACTTCCTAGAACAAGAAATCTTGAACCAATTTGACAATAAGAACTTTAACCATGTCTGAATTTTGCAAAAGATTCATAGCATTTGCTTGTTGATTCTCAATTTCTTACAAAACTTCCTCAGCTATTCCCAATTCTGTATTTGCAAATTCAAACTCCCTTAGAAGTTATTCTTCATGAAGATTGATGCCTCCATTCAACTTACTATGTGCTACTCTCTTTACATAAATCTTAATTTACATTAGAAGTTAATGCTCCTGAAGCCTTAGTTGATTCTTAGTTGATTCCATCTCAGTATTAACTTGTAAGACTCTAGGAAATCCTATCATTATTTCCTTAGATTACCTTTCTCTTGCTTGGACCAAATCAAATTCCTATTAAATGTTAGGAAATTACCAGGTTGATCAAACCATTCCTACATAACCCTATGAGAGATAACGATGCATACAAGCTTAAAGAAAAATCATAAAGCAAAGATCAAAAGACAAGTCACAAGATAACACAAGATATACCCTGGGAAAACCCTCAAGAGAGAAAAACCCAACCTCCAAAAGCATCCATACTCTATGTATTATTTAACAATAAAACATTACAATTCACTTATAGAGTCTCATGAATACTTTTGAAACATCAAGCTCCTTCAATGCATCATCCATGTGTTCAAGCATGTAACCACACATCCCATGCCATGCTTCACATATGCACTCACAATAGAAAGTCAATACAAAAATAGCTTACTCAACTAGCCAACTCAAACCACTAACTATGTGCTTGTTTTTATAGACTCAAGCTCACACAAATATAACTTGTGGTATTGGGAAAACCACGTGTCTCAAAAACATGAGTAGACAAAACCATTGACCCCTCATTTAATTCTTGATACTGAATTTCACAGTATGGTACTAAGTTTTCCAAATATTAATTAATTATTTTGTCTCCCACACATAAAATAACTAACCCAATGTTACATACAACTTTACAAGTGGACTCAAATAAATATTTAATGTGGCTAAACACATCACCTAGATGCACCACAAATAAATAATTATTTTACATAATTAAAATATTTCATTATTTGTGCAAAGTGTACAATGCACCATTTTCCTAATATTCAGTCACTGGTATACATTGCATAAGGGTCAATCAATGAAATACATCATCATAGCCATACATGAAACCACATGAATCTCTAGCATGCTCTTGTGCTCCAAAATTGTTAGGAAATTACCAGGTTGATCAAACCAATTTCTACATAACCCTATGAGAGATGATGATGCATACAAAATTACAAAATTACCATAATGCAAAGATCAAATAGACAAGCCACAAGATATAACACAAGATATATCATGGGAAAACCCTCAATAGGGAAAAATTTAGCCTCCAAAAGCATCCACGCTCAATGTATTATTTGACAATGAAACATTACAGTACACTTATATAGTTTCCATGAATACTTTTGAAACATCAAGCTCCTCCAATGCATCCTCCATGTGTCCAAGCATGTATCCACACATCCCATGCCATGCTTCACATATGCACTCACAAGAGAATCTCAATATAATGGCAGCTCAGTCAATCGGCCAACCCAAACCACTAACTATGTGCTTGTTTTTATAGACTCAAGTTCACACAAATACAACTTGTGGTATTGGGAAAACCATGTGTCTCAAAACCATGAGTACACAAAACCATTAACCCCTCATTTAATTCTTGCAACTAAGTTTTCATTTTATGCTCCAATTAATTAATTATTCTATGTCTCCCACACATAAAATAACTAACCCAATGTTACATACAAATTTACAAGTGGCCCCAAATAAATATTTAATGTGGCTAAACACATCACTTAAGATGCACCACAAATAAATATTTATTTTACATAATTAAATAATTCATTTTATGCAAGGTGTACAACACATTTTTTCCTAATAAAAATACCTGCAATAAGACCAAGGTGACCACCATCTCAAGCAAGAACTCCTCTCATCCTCCAACATGCCACCTATGGAAGAAAAGGGACATGCTAAGGTGAACATGCACCAATCCAAAGAACACAAGCATCAAATCCAAGTGATAACAAAGGCTCCAAGTTGTCATCAAAGGTAAAAAACCTACATGACTAGAAATAGCACCTACATCAAATGCTAATACATCCAACCATCCATACCTCCTAGGTATCAACAACATCAGTAAACTCATGCCAACAATGTGTCCAACCCGTAAGCCACAATCACAAGCTCCCTATATAAAACCTGCCAATGAATAACATACATATCGAGAAACTCCCACTGCATGGGTAATGTCAAATTTGAAAATAGATCAAGGCATACTAAGTCTACCAATCAACACTCAAACCAAGGTGTGGCTAATGATCAAAACCATGTAGTACCAAGAACAATCACAATGATCCATACATGCAACACAAAACACTGCATACTCCCTCACAACATGTTAGCATAACTCTCCCAAGTCAAACCATATGAACATGAACCTCCAGGAAGTAGCCATAGAACAAAGAGAGAAAACCTATAAATCATATCATGTCCTTCTACCAACACCTCAAAGTGCTAAGGTGTGTCAAGTATGATCTCCCTTACAATCCCAAGTGAAAAGCATTAACAACACCCAACCATTTAATCTCATAGATCAAAATATAAAGGACAACTTCCTTCACCCCAAGCATACGTCGCAACTCAAGATAACAAGGTGATACTAAAGGTTCAGTTCAGCTGGAAGATGGTTGCATTGAGGATGTCCTCTTTGTTCTTGAGCTTTCTACCAATCTTCTCTCCATCTATCAGATATGTCATACTGGGGATGGAAGACTGTTGAATTTTCTCCACATCATGTTGTTGTTCATGACCTACAACATCCAGAGAAGATCATTGCTTCAGATAGAGCATATCATGGGTCTAGATTGTACCGGTTTCACAGTTTTGAGACATCCAATGGTTCATCACACATTACCAATGTAGACTCTTTGAGTTGACTTTGGCATGAGAGGTTTGGACACCTCAATTACAGTTATCTTCAGTAGTTGAGTACACAGGAGATGGTACTTGGTCTCCCTAAGGTTTCATGCACAAAGGGCGTTTGTCAAGGTTGTGTGCTTGACAAACATCATCAAGAACCCTTTCCTAAGGGTAAAGCCCATTGTGCTACATCCTTACTTGAGTTGGTTCATAGTGACCTCATGTCATTTCCAACTCCTTCATTTTCTGGAGCCAATTATGTACTTACTTTCATTGATGACTTCTCTCGCCACACATGGGTGTACTTTTTTTAATATATTTTTTAAACACACACAAAAAAAGTTTTTAATAGTTTGTTTTTCAATAATTTTTTAATTTTTTTTAAATATTAAGAAAACACATGCCCCCTATACTTATGTCCCTACCTTAGCAACTGTGCTAAATATTTGGCCTTAGTGCCAAATTTGGCTTTATATTTGGCGGGTTTTTTTTAGTTTTGCAGACCGCTTAATTTATCTGGGCCCCTCTATACTTGGCAAACCTCCAAATCATCTGGTGAGTCTCTATTTTTGGTAGGCCTCCAAATTTAGTGGCAATTTTACTAAATTTGGTGGAGATGGATTTTTTACCCCTCGCTATTGGCAGTTTCACTTTTGTACCTAATTTTCAAATGGCGATATCTTGGCCATACGAACATATTTTTCAATGTAATTTTTTTTTAAACAAGGTAGAATTTCACGATCTTCACAGTGGTGTAGATGGATTTTTTTATTTCAGATCCTGGTTTTTTCTATATTTCTCTTTTCTCATTGTTGTTGTTGTGCAATTCTTGTTTCAGGAACTTTGACGGGCCATATCTTGGGCGTATGGACTCCTTTTTTAATCTCATTTTTTTTAAAGTGAATGTTTTTTCGTGTACTTCTCCATGGTGCCATTGGTTTCTTCATTTTATATCAGATAATTGTATTTTCAGCATGTGATCCTGTTTTAGACATTTTTAAGAACTCCAAATGTATTATATTTGTTTGTAAGCACTATTTGCTTTGTAAATGCACTAACATAAAGTGCCAAAACTGATCTTATGTTCTTTTGGGGGGGTTTTTGCACATCTCTAGTGCCAATTTTGTACATGCACTAATTTATAAAGTGTCATGGGGGGTTGTGTTCATGTCTTGTTATTTACCATCACAATCTTGTCCAGTGAGCATACCTCCATGACAACATTCTAGCCTCATGTGTGGGTGCCTTGTTTTTGTACACTCTTTTCCAATTTCTTGTACTTCATATTGGACCTGATGTTGCATCTCCATCTACTTAAACACACATTTCAATTTATCCTCCCATACCTCTTCCTATTAGCATTATCGGGGGTATCACATGGTTCTGTTAATGCTTCTTTTTAGTGAAGTATTTGACACATCATCCTTCTATGTTTCAGTTGATCAGTGATTGTGAGACTTTGGCATCTTTGTAGAGAACCATTTGCCCATTGAGTAGTGTCATTTGAGGTCACTCGTGTAGTGTTATTTGTGCCTCTTTGATCATTGTATCATTTGTACTTTCAACTTCATAGATTGTTGTGCCTTTGTTGTCATATGTGCTATATAGTTGAGTAGTGTTATTGAGGGCACTCGTGCAAAGTTTTGTCTCTCTCTCTCTCTCATCCTGATCTACATTCTTGGAGGGTTCATTGATTCCAGCAAACACCAGTTCTTCTTCGGCAGAGTTTACAGCTTCGACATGCTTCAGGAGTTCTTCATGTTCTTATCTTTCAGGGACATCTTTGAGGAGATTTGTTTTCTTCTCATTCTCTCTTTTGGACAGGAGTTTTATTTCCCATTGGGTTTTCTCCTTTTTCTCCATTTGTGAGAGAGTTTATTGTACATGGGTACCTCATCAGGCCTAGTAGCCAGGACCCATATTTTTGTACCTAATGCACTTTTGTGATCTCCCCAAGTATCACTTAAGGGGGGTGTTAGAGTGAATAATTTATCTATTCACTATAGCTTGAGTGTACTTAGGTTGATGAGGTTAGACAACATCTTGTCTAGCTAAATGTGCAACCTTTTAGAGGTTAGAGGTTACCTAGTTGTTTGGTAAATCTTATGTGCATACCTTTTGAGGTTGGAAGACTTTCCATCTCACCTCAAAAGGCACTTTTTAGTCATCCAAAATTTGTCACACAAGGTTGTTGGTTTGCACATTCCAAGTGTAATGCCCCTCATTTTGGCTTGAGATAGTTGATAGTATTATACTACACTTTGAAAGTTTGAGACATTTTAGTTATTAGACTTATGTTTTATGTTTACTATGATCATGATGGACTATGTTTGATGGATGTAGTTTTGACATGTGTTATGAGTTTATGATGACATTATTGTTATTCCAATTATAATGTGATTGACATGTTCAGTAATGGTTTGATATTATCATGTTTTATGTGATTTGTTGTCATCTGATTATTAAGTAGAAATGTTTATGATTATTGTCTTGTTTCAGAGCATGGACGGTGTAGTACTACTCATTTCGAGCACCCTACTACGCTATGATTCTCTGACTCTGTGTGTGTTTGATATATATGCATTGGTTCATATACAACCTATCATTTTGATGCAGGTTACAGGTACCAGGCATCGACTCCACCTAACTTAGAAGGTATGAGCATGCCCTTGCACCAATGGATAACGTTGATGGGAGATAACATGAGGTTTCCCCTAGGTCAGTTTCAGTCATCAGGTTGTTGGTCGTCAAGTGGTATGTGGAGTTATTGTCGAGTTTTGTTTAGTTAAGCCTATGTGTATTTTGGTAATACATTAATGAATTAATATTATATTAATAATGTTATTAATATGTCAAATTTAATAGTATTTTGCTTAGTCGTAGAGTATTAAGGAAATTTGGAATATTCTTTAAGTAGTTTTAATGTAGATTAAATTAATTATTTTAAGGTTTTTAATAGTATACGAGTCATAAGTTTTTATTATGGTTAATTAGTATATAGTTATTTAAAGAATAATATTAGTGAATAATTTAATGTTTGTTAGTTTTCGAATAAGATTCCAGATTTGGGGAATCTCTATGTAAAGTAAAAATTTTAAATTCTTTTGAGTAGTGGGATTCTATGTAATGGATTCATGATAGTGGAAATTTATGAATTTTAGCTATTTTTGCTTCTGTAGAGGTTTATTTTGAGGGGAATGGTTCTGAGGAAGGGAGAGAGAGAATTTGGGGGAAGAAAACGTTACAGAAAAATTGAGGAAGAACTGGAGGTAGCTGAAGATTTTGAAGCTTGGGTCGAATTTCCAAGTATGTTTACTTGTGTTTTCTGTAGCAAATTTAGACAAATTAATTTTAATTTCTTAAGGAATCTCTTGTGTGTATTGGAACCTGTCTCTTTATCCCAGTGAAATTCTTGCTTTCCTGTCACCATTGGACTCTATATCTAATAGCTTGTTTTTTTTCCATCCTTGAGAAAATTAGGATTCTCTCAATCCTCCGTCAATCTAAATGGGAAATTTGCAAGGTTTATGAAACAAATTATTAATTAAAATTGCTCTAAATCAATCTTTTATCAGACTCCTCTGCCAGAAAATGAGATTTTTACTCTTTAATCACGCATTGAAATGAAACTTCATTGGAATCTCATCAAATTTCTTTTACCTCTGTTTGATTTGCTCATCAACCATTTCCCTGATTTCTATCAGATTATAGTAATGTTTTTGGGTCGGTTTCAGCATTAACTTAAACTGCTATCCTCTATTCCCTTATACCCAGTCATACGGCCTTCTCTTCTTCATTTTTTGTTTGCATTGTATTGCCAGATTCAATATGTTTGATTGGCAAAGTTCTGTCAAATTTTATATTGTTTATAACTAAAATCTTCTCACCCAAGCCACCATACGGCCATACCTGATGCTCATTATTTTTTTTAAATCCTATTGACTACTAAGAGATCGCTTCAGCTGAAGTTTTTGGGCAAATACCTGATTTATATCTTTAACTGTGTTTTTTTTTAATCTTGGATCTCCTCCTCTGTGCAGCCGTACACCATGCCATACAACGGCTTCCAACCTCTATTCTGCAACAAGTATTAAATACTATATACCTGAATTTGGGAGCTGTGATCTAAATCCTCTTTTATCTTGCAATCCTTCATTCCCTCTGCAAATCCATTCATCTTGACTCTTGTGATCTTCTAACCGTACGCCGTGGGTTAGGGGATCTGCTTTTTTTTTTTTTTGCTTACTTAGCTCTCTCTCTGAATCTCATGTCTCTGTCTACAAATATAATCTCATTATTATTTATGCTTTTTAGCAAGAGTTTGAAGCTTGCATAGAAGGAGTAGTAAATAGTCTTCTTTTGTTTAGAAAGTTTCTAATTAAACTCCCTGAAAAAAAAAACTAGTAAGTCTTGTCTTGAGTTTATCTTTTGCTTTAGTTAAATTGTTACAATGACTTTTAATCAAACTCACTAAATGAGAATAGTGATAAAGCTAATATTAGTTTAACTCATAGAATAGTTAGGATAGATTTGTAATATTTATCCTATATAGAAATTAGTTATATTAGGAATAGAATTGAATTAGTAAATGTAAAAATGTTAATTGAGTAATTCTGAGTTTTGGTAATGTTAGTATTATAATGTTAGAGTTAAGTATATTAAGTTAAATATTAGTTATACTCATTTTACCTTGTTAAATATAAATTTGTTTAGTTATGATTTTGTAATATGCTATCTTGTGATACATTGATTTTAGTAAGTAAATAATAAGTTGGAATTTTAGAGTGATTTGAGTTATTATATTAGATTTCTATGGTAATGGTGATGCAAATATTAGATGTAATAGTATATGTTATTTTTTTTTTTTTAAAGAGAGTAAAAATCTTATAATGTTTGTCGATTTATATCATCCATTGGTGTTATGTCAAGTTGATTTTAAATATGGTTTTGTTGGAGTCCCATTATTTATTGTCAGCGTCAAGTAGTAATGATGTAATTGGTTTATTATGTTATTATTTGGCCCTGAGCCATATTGTTCTAAGGGAAAGTCATAGTCGTTTAAACCCTTGTTTCTATTTTGGAAGATGAACTTGTGTATAGTGGTAATGAGTTCAATTTGCCGACTCCAGAGGTTAGGCTACTTGGGTCTTCAATCTATTTTTGTGTCATTTTGTTCAAATGTTTTATTGATTTGAGATTGTTAAAATGGACAAGGGAAAGTTTTATTGTTGAGGTTGAAATTTGAAATGGCCTATGTAATGTATTGGATTGTAAAAGATAGATGCCTTGTAGTCCCTTGTCCATGCATGTTTTGGTTTTTGGATGTTGGATAGGGGTTGCTAGTTATATGTAGGAGAGTGGCTTTCATGGTGAGGCCGGTGCCCAAAGTGGCTACCTGGATAACCCCATGGAAGTTGTAATCAAGTGATAACTTAATAATTTATCTAGGTGGGTTGGGTAGTAATTCACATAACAAGATAAGTATGATGCCTCACCCATGCCTTGAGTGCTCTCAAAGGCTAAGGATGGGATGAGAAGGCCTGGTTGGCAAGGTCGACCTCCTTGTCTCCATGAGAGGATGTGTTAGCTCCGCATGTGTCACCCTATCGGGCTGGTGCCTAGTGAGAGGTCGCAAGGATAACCATAGATGGGGGCTAGTTTCTAGTGAGAGATAGCCTAGATAACTCATGCTAGGACCATGTGATGACACTCTCCCTACTACAGCTTAGTTACTTCATCTTTATCTTTTGTTGTAGCCTCTGGAGTATTGCCTTGTCTTAATTGCTTTGACTTGTGTTGATGATTTGACTTGTCTTGATGATTTGTGTAGTCTTGATAATCTAAGTTGTCTATGTCAAGTCTTTATCTACTTGCTTGTATCCTTTGACTTAGTGGAACCTCATTGTTATCTCCTAACTCGGGGTGTGGACCTCAGGGTTCCACATGGTTGGGTGGAAGAGCTTAATCCATTGGTTTTCTTGGTTGACCTGATTTGTGATCATTGCAGATGATTCTCCAGTTCCAATCTTGTACTTGCATCCTTAAGAGCTATAGTATAATTTCATAATTGTATAATTTTGTAGTATCTTGTAAACCAATGTAATCGGTCATGAATCTTATAATCATGTAATCTTGTATTTGAACCTTTGTAACTATTCATCTCTACAAAAGAATGATGTAAACTCTCTTCTGTTGTATTATAATGTATATCACTTGTATTGTTATGATTTCATGTTTATCTGATGCAATTATGTTTCCCTAGGGGTGTTAGTTGATCATTTTTGTGTAAAAGTAGTAGATAGTATAATGTTATCTAATGTTAATGCATTTACTTGCTTCAAAAAAATATATATCTGTAAGTTTTTGCTCTTGTTAATCTAACACTCTAGGGTTGCATGATGGGGCATCACACCAAGTGATCCAAAGGTTGACACCTATTGGACACTTGTTTACATGCATGTGCCACATCACGGGGCACTTGTCAATCCATGTGCAAGGTGGATTGCCTCTTCCATGCCTATATAATGAAGCATTCTCATGTAAATTAGTAAGTGAGGTTAATATATGTTTATGCTCCATATTCATATGCTTATTGATAGTTATTGGCTTTCTTTGTGTAATTTAGTTTTGTGGAAGTGTTCTTGATTTTGCAAGTGATCGTAGCTACTCCAACATCATGTAATAACTAACATAGATGTAAGCCTCTCTAACCAAGGAAGATCAAATTCAAAAATCCATTCCCAAATACTAGGAATAAGCCCAATAAACATTTCCTAAACTCCTCATAAAAGATATCATAAATAAAACTCATAAGCACAAGGAGATAACCATGCCAAACACCCCTCAAATGAACCCTTCAAAACTAACAACCATAGATCAAGATCCATATCCATGAGAAGATAAAGTATAAAACAAAATGCATCTAAAAAGATGGGAAATACCTCTTAGATGATAATCTTCCAAGTAGACCAAGAGTGGGTAATGAGAATGCTCCTCCAGGATACACCAAGCCACATTGACTCTCTCCAAGAACAATCTCCTCTAAGGTCCATGAACTCATGTCCATATCTAGGTGTAGGCTCCTTGGTCTTCCTATTGAAACCTCCAAAGAGTAAATGTCTAGACAAATGTCTCTAATCCCAAGAGAACCCTAGCCTAACCTAAGTCTCCAAGTACCCATGAGCACCTACAACTGAGCAATCCATGCTAATTCCAAATGTAATACCACACTATCATGAAACTCCCAAGCACATGTCCAATGTACTCAATACTAAGAGAACCAACAAGATCATTGTCAAAGCTCCAATTGTAGAATCAGGAACCCTATCATGACATCAAGATCTAACATCTCCTCCTAGGAGATCACATGCTCCAATGAACATAGCATGGTCTCAAGAGAACATGTATCATGCATAAACTCCAACTGGTATCTAGAGTAAACCAAGACAGAATACTAATTATAATCTAAACCAAGGATCAACATCTCCAATCACATGAAGACAACCATCTCCTACCAATAGTACCCAATATGTCAAAGCACTCTCACTGCAATAAGAATCATAATCCAAGAGTTTATCCATGACACCTAACCACTGTAGAAGATCATCCATCACTCAGTGATGAATTCCAATCACTCCCAAATCTCCCAATGAACCATGATGCAAGCTATCCAAGGCATCATCATAACCATCTCCTAATCTAAAGATCACCCATGGTCCACACACACAAATATAACACCAATAAATCCAAAGTAGAACCAAGATCTCTAAGCCAAGAAGATAAACCATCACTGTCAAAATCTCACACTAAATCATGTGACCAAGTTATCCATGACATCATGATAAATATGCTACAAGTCTCAATAACTAACTATCCAGGCACTCTAATCATACGTCCTCTCATCCCAATGCAACATACCAATGCACAAATGACCACGGACAAGGCCAACTAACAAAGTTTGCATCAACATTGAATCAATCTTGTGGATATAGATAGTCCACATCTAAGTCATCCTATTGCAACCAATGGGTAGCCAACCCAAAAACTACATAACTCGAAGATCACAAACAAAAGAAACATGCAAACTCATCATCACATTAGTAACCTGCAAACCAAGATATAAAATAAGATAACCTATAGACCTCAAGATTCAAACACCAAATCAACCCTAGATTTGATTTGTCAATCAAGTCCACAAATGAGTAACCATAGTCAAGGAACCAATCAAGCATCCAAGAGATAAGAACAACCCATTAAAAATGAACCACACCACCACTTGTAATCATGAATCAAACATCATAACCCATACATATCAACCGCATACATGATCATGTTGTGCCAATACTCAAATGTACCTGCATATCCATGACATCATAATCATCAGCATTGTTGTACCTATACTTGACTCCTACTGAATCGAGACTCTTAGTCTCATATGTGTATCAATCATGTCTTCAAACTAGAAGACTACATGTGTACTTGTCTCCATCAAAGTCCAAACTTTAAAAACACTTGTAAACAAATATCTAGAAGCACCAAAATTGTAAACTTGGTATACCATGATGTTGGTCTCATAACAACATGCACTTCCACAAGTTTGTGCCCAAAAATTCATATGAATGCTCTCACAATCACTCCCCAAATCCCAGGCTCCCATAAGTACAAAACTCTCTCTGCACACCAAACTAAAAATCTACATAATCGAATATGTAGTACACTACAAATGCTCTCCAACGCCTATCTGAAATCAAACAAATATGATGTTGTATGCGAAGGTTATGACCAATTAATTTTCCTAAAGTAATTCCTAGCTTCAGGCACCAAATTATGACACAAACAATAAAATCTAATGACCAACCCTATACCACTATGTAATGCTCAAAGAGACCTTTCTAATGCCCATAAGAAGTCAAAAATTTGATATCGTGGGTGAAAGTTATGCCCCCCAAAATAAAATGCCCTCCGAGGACTAGAAGGGGCACATTGGTGGGACCCTGTCCATACGACCATACGAACTATTGATGTCACAGTCTATACTAATGATGTAATCATGACATCATCGCTAATGTGGCTGTTGGGTGGTGCAGGGGTTGATTTCATCAGGGTTGAGTGGTAGTTGGTGAACTCCAAAGAAGGTTTAAACATGTTTAATTTTTTCAATTCAAATCCCTTCCATAGTAGATCCGATAGGAATATAAAACAGTTTAAATCTTTTTTAAAATCTTTTGGAAATGGTTTAAACACTCGTAGAGGGGCTTAAGGGACATGTCTTCCTGAATGGGGGGCCGAGACTGAGGGCTAAAGGCCCTGCCAACCCGATCACCACCAACCAAGGTCGACAACCAACTGACAAGGCATGTTGCCACTACTGAAGGGCTATGAAAAGGTACAAGGGTTTGCAAATATCATACCCACCACCCCCCCCTGCCATTTTTTTTTGTTTTAAAAAATATTTTCCCTTTCTATAGTTTTTTTTCCGGTAAGTTGTGGGATGTGGACCCACTCCCATAAAGCATAGATACCAAAAAGAGAAGAAAGCTTCAGACTCAAAACCAAGGAGCAAAAAGATAGAGAGAAAGAGAGGCAAATAGGAAGAAACATCTACAACAAACCATCTTAACCATCCACGAGATCAACTTAAGATATCAAGTAAGCAACACCAAAGATCAACCTTTATTTTGTTTTTGCTTGCTCCTAGTAAGGAGCGCTTCCATTTTCCATTGTGTACCATCATCAATCACGTCCAAAGCTTCCATCCCTCTGCACTTACCACTCTTGGGAATGTTTGGCTTTGAAATCTTTCTTGCAGTATGAGAAATGGTGCGAATGTCAGAACATGGCAAGACATCAGCCCGATCTAAAAAATAATCCTCCTCTCCAGCCAAAGCCAGCAATCGCTCTTCATCATTTGAGGATAAAGAAATATCCTGATGATCTGAATCACCTTTATCTTGCTAATCTAAAGCAAACCCTTCCCTAGCAATAGGAGGGGTTGTGCTCTCAAAACCTTCACCAACAATCCCACAATCGATTGGGTCTAGTGAGCGATGTTCCATGAAAACACCATGATTTCTCCTCATAAAATCTACATCTGGACTTCCCTCCTTGCGAGCCCATCTATTGAGACTTAGATCTTGAAGACCATTTATGGATTCTTCATGGCAGCCAGCAATCTTGTGCCCAAACAGGTTACATCTAAAGCATGACTCTGGAAGCCCTTCGTAATTTAGATATTGCATCCACGAACCCATAAAAGAATTAATATGAATCATGTGTGGCAGAGGCCTGGAGATATCCATTAGGACACACACTCTGGTGAACCCTCTAAGAGCCAAGGAGGAAAGGTCCTTAACCTTGATAAAAGTTTCGACATGGTTGATCAGGGATTCAATTGGCCCCTCATTGTGCATAATCAGAGGTAAGTTCTAAAGTAGTAGCCAGATCAGAATGGAAGTGATTTGAACATTTGTAGGATCAAAAAAGGGGACCAAGGGGTCATGAAAAAACTAGATCTACCATAAAACCAAGGCCCATTGTTCAAGATAAACCTGCAATCTTTAGAATTTAGAAATGTAACAAGGAAGAAACCATGCTCCATCAACTCCACCAAAGGAATTGTAACGTTGCTCCAAATATTTTTACTCCAAGATAAGAACTCATCCACAAATGACCTCTTCCCCACAGCTCTGAAAACTAATGCTTGTGACCTGATGTTAGACGAAACCTCTAAAATGTACTCATCGAAAATGTGAAAATCCACTAGTCAGGAGCCAGAACCACCATAGTGTCACCCATAAATATGGGTGGGGAATAATCTGAGATCTTTGGTGGAGGAGGGGGGTCAGGGGCAAGGGAAATATTTTCCCCATTCCCCATAGGCAGAACCACCCCGTGAGCAACAAACCCTAAATCGATCAAAGGGTCTACCCTCAAAATCTGGTCTTTGCAAAAAGCACTGCAAGAATGGAAATGGTTTGTCATATTTTGACCAATGTCTGATATTTTTTTGGCCTATTCCATCGACACCTTAGGGGGTGAATCATTGAAATGACATCCCAAATTAGAAGGGCCAGTGCATCCCGATCCTACCCTAGAAGCTTCGTGTGTGGTCTTTCCCTTGCTTCGCACCCCCTGCTCCTATCTTGGATCATCCTTCTGAGTTCTCCCTTTGTCATGCCTTCCAATATTTCCCTCCTCTCATTGTACCTACACACCTTCCATCCACGTCTTCACAACCTGTTGTTGCAGTGCAAGCTCACACATTGCGCTCTCACTATCAATTAAACTTTTCTCCTTAAATTTAACATGTGTTGATAAAGATTGTTAAAGTGTTGGGGTGAATCTAATTTTTACAATTGTGACAGGATTTGTGGTATATATAACACTTACAAGCTTAGGTTGTTAATTTTGAGTAACTACAAAGTCAAAAAAGAATTCTATGTAGGTTAGAATCTTGTAGAAACCTCAACACATGGATTTGGGTAGTTAGATTTGAAAAAGGATCAACTAGGACACCAACATCCAACTTGAATGCTAATGTCTAGTCTAGATAAGATAGGAGTCCCCTTTCTATAACTTTTAAATAATACTTTTCAAATAAAATTTTCAGTAATAACCAACTATAGAAAATATATGTGCAAAGATATATAATTTTTTGATTTTTTAATTTTCAACTCTAAACACAATCGTATGACCTAATAGGGCAAAGGGGTTAATTTTTTGTTTCAAACCAAGGTGGCCAAAATAAGTCAAATTTTATGTCATTTTTCATGTCTCGAGCCTCTTGGATCCAATGGTGAGGTCAGTTTTGTCCCATGAGGTCATTTTTGCAACCTCTTCTATAAAACCCTCATATGAAGCATGTCCAAGAAACCATATTTGCCAAACATTTTTCAAACCCTAGATCTGCAATAAACACAAAAAAATTGCAAACCCCAAATCTACAAAACAACCTCCACAAAACCCTCATACCTTGAAATGTCTCAAATCTTTCTTGTATTGCTATGGATTGAACTTTACACCAGATCTACTCAAACAAGGGTTATACAAAACTAGGGAGCTCACACCTCCCTCAACCATAGATAAATCTTTGACACTTGTTATGAAATTACCAAGTTGATCAAACCATTCCTACATAACTCTATGAGAGATAATGATGCATACAAGATTAAAAAACAACCATAATGAAAAGATCAAAAGACAAGCCACAAGATAACATAAGATATACCCTAGGAAAATCCTCAAGAGGGAAAAACCCATCCTCCAAAAGCATCCATACTCTATGTATTATTCAACAATAAAACATTATAATGCACTTACAGTCTCATGAATTCTTCTAAAACATCAATCTCCTCCAATGCATCCTCCATTGTCCAAGCATGTAATCACACATCCCATGTCATGCTTCATTTATGCACTCACAAGAGAAACTCAATACAATGACAACCCACTCAACCAGCCAACCCAAACAACTAACCATGTGCTTGATTTTATAGACTCACGCTCACACAAATATAACTTGTGGTATTGGGAAAACCATGAGTACACAAAACCATTGACCCCTCATTTAATTCTTGGTACTAAAATTTCACTTTATGGTACTAATTTTTCCAAATATTAATTAATTATTAGATATGTCTCCCACACATAAAATAACTAACCCAATATTACATACAACTTTACAACTGGACCTGAATAAATAATTAATGTGACTAAACACATCACCTAGATGCACCACAAATAAAAATTTATTTTACATAATTAAAATATTTCATTACTTGTGCAAGGTGTACAACACACCCTTTTCCTAACATTAAAGCCTATCAAGTTCTTCAATTCCCTATTTGACTTCCTTAGCCCTTGCTTCAGTCTCTTGCTCCTTGTAAATTGCTGCAACAATTAATTGATCTTCTGCCTTATGAAGAGAAAATAGGTCACACTAAGCTTAAAAGTGATTTCATCAACTTTTTCCTCCATTTCTTTGAGTGCATTAAAGGCCTCTTCCACAAATATGATGGCATTATCTCTATCTTTTATCAAATGCAGATATTCTGAATTCATTGTTTCCAATGCATTTTTTGCTACTTGCAAACCTACAAGAGTGATTGTATGCTTAGTCCTTTCAACACTTACTTCACCCATTATGTATTTATTCTTTTCCATAATTTTTGCACTCTTCAAAAGTAGAGTTAGATATTCAATAAGCCTTTTCATTCTATCCAACTCCGTTAGGAAATGCACCTCTTTCTCTATCAGTACCCATAGTTGCTTCTTCAATTCATATCTCTTTGGGTATCTGCTCAATTTCTACATAATGACTCCTTCTTGCTTGATCTTGGCTACAAAAAAATATGTTGTCACTTGGCTGTAACATTAACATCTTCATGTAAGTACATTAAATTTGAAGTATCTCAAATGATGGGAAAGAAATTACTTGTATATACCACATGATATTGAAGACTTACTGAAATATCTTTCCCTTGGTGAGATTGATCTACATATCCCAACTGATTAAATTTTGATGCTACAGATTTCTCTTTAAATATTGTTTCATGGGCAACAATCTCATGTGTTCCATGAAAGTTAGTCATTCCAGGAAGATTCTGAATCATAAGATTTTGATTTCTTATCATGGAAGGTTGCACTACTTGTGACTTTACTACTTCACAAACATCATTTGTTTGGCCATCAACTACCTCTTTCAAAATGTCCTTCACATTATTGAAAGTTACCTTGCAAACTCCCCAAGCATTTCAAATGTTTGAACCATGAACTAGTTGAGGCTTTAGGTTAGAACCCATTGTTTGTTTTACTTCAAAATTCAAAATTAGGTGTTTCAAAACATTACTCAAATCCCATATTCTTATGCATAGACAACCTTGAATGGAAGGATTTATGTACTCCTCATTGAAAGTTACAACTTTTACCATCTCTCAATCTTTCCCATGATGACAAAATTCTTATAAAGCTATCAAATCTCTATTGGTGTCATTACTTTCAAGCCTTGAGCTGAAATCATAGTCAAACTTCTTATCATTAGTTGTTGATCTAAAAATTTTAGCAAGCTTAAAACCAAAATCCTTCTATGGAAAATGCCTTTCAATGGAGAATTGAATCTGAAAGTGAATTTGATAAGTTTCCTAAATTGGAATATCTCTTTCATATTATGAACTATCACTAGAAAGAGCCAAGTACTTATCTTCCTTTGTTGATGCTTCTAATAAATCAACACCATTACATTAGTATCTACTAAGACATTATTCTCTTGTGCATACCTTTCAACAAAGTTATTTTGAAATTCTACCTCATATGTTCCTTGAATTGAAACATCTTTTCCATTTTTTGAGTTGAAAACACCAATATTATCCAAGAGTCCTTCTCTTTTAGCCATTGATCCTTCATATGGTATGTACTCAATCTTTAAAATATTGAAGGGTGCATCGTGAACATGAACATATTTTCCACTTGTGCATTCAAGCAATGATGTTTTCTCCTTTACTTCATTAAAATAACTCTTTTGATGGTATGCAGACTCAGAAGTCGATAAGGTAACATTTTCTACATTAAATTCCACACCTTACACTTGAATAGTGGACTCCTCCAAAGCCTAGTTCCTTCCACTTTCTTGCAAATTTGAATTTTCTTCTTTCCCATGCTCTACTATCACAATTTTGGGTTCCTCTATCTTCTTTTTTGGCTCTTTATCTGATTCTTTATCTAATTTCACCTCTTCTTTGCTCCAACATCTGTGACTTAGCTCCCAAGTTTCCTTGCATGAGAGGCAAAGTTTCTATCCTCTAAGAACATTTTTGCTACCATATTTCCTACTTGCAATAGGAGAGTTCTTTTTTTGTTGTTCACTTGAAGTAAGACTCTCAACTATTAAGTATGACTTCAAATTCACTATGTTTAGCAACATTTATGGAAAGTGCATGTGCAACTAGTGAAATTTCCCACTTATTTCTCAAACTAGCCCACAAAATGGATACTAGTGGTTGAGAAATTTCATCACTCTCTTCCAAAATCAAGATCATAATCATTTGCATTGAGGTACAAACATTTTTTCATCATTCTTATTGAAACCAATAAATGTTGAAACATTTAAAGAATAAGATCATCACATTCAAGATCTAACATCACAACACATGATCTGACTATTAAAATAGTTTCTATAATTGTAACCCTTCTAGCAAAATAAGGAATTTTGATATCATACAAACCTTGAAAACTTTCCACAATCAATTGAAATATCTTCCTCATGATATTGTTGTTATATGGAACTTTCAGCACTGTTATTCTTGTAATTTCATTGATACAAGTGATAACTACAAGGCTCACATCTTGATCTAGGTATCTTATAAGCTTTGGCTTAATTAAATAAGTCATTGATGGATTCACTACCCATTGCATAGTCTTAGAATCTGACTATTTTGCCATGGATAAACAAATTTATGTGCTTCCTCCAAAATGTTGAGTAGATCATCTTTCAACTGAGGGAGGTGTTCAAGTTTTCTCCTTGCTTTGTAAATCTTCTTTTTCCAAATCATTTTCACTTATTAATGCCATGATCCATAGGTTGGTGGAATCAAGGCTCTGATAATCCTCTGAATGATAAATCATTGTGGATACCTTAACATGTAAGTGCTAATCCCTACTAATATTTGTTAAATTTTTCAACAAAGGGTTAGCTCCTAAACAAGTTGGCAAGATCACCAACTCTGATACCACTATAATATCCCTAACTAGACTGTTAGCATAATTTCACCAAAATTTTAAAATCAACTCAAACCCAAGCCCTTTCTAATCACCAAGATCCCAATGTGAGTAAGGTGAGTGCATATAGAAGCTGGCATGAGGTCAATAAAATAATTATTTTAACTCGCTGGCAGTAAGCTCTCCAATTTATAGTTAGTATCAAACTAGTAGAGAAAGTAACAAAAGTGATCAATGCCAAATTGGTAGATAATGATATGTAGATTCTAATCAATACCAAATTGGCATATTACAAGTGGAATTATGTTAATGCCAAAATGGCAAACTATATCATCCAATTATGAATCAAGCTAAAATGGATGATAATGAAATACAAATTGAGAGAGGGGATCAGGCAGTTGAGCTAACCAGGATCCATTACATGCAAATAATTATCTGGCAGCTATGCCTTCCAGATTTACAATAACAATACAACTACAATCTGGTAGTAAACTATCCAAATTTTTATAATTGTTTGCAACTACAATTTGGCAGTAAACCATCCAGATTTTTACAATCAAACAATACTATAGTCTGAATAGTTAAATATGATTTGTAACAACAATAAACTCTCTAAATTTATTAATTGCAAAAATCTTCCAGAGTTAATAGCCAAATAGTAGGTATATTATGGAAACTAATATTAGATAAAGAATTGCAAACCCATGAATGAAAGCAACTAGAAATAGATAAGTTTTTGCAATGCATAATAATCATACCACACTGGGATGATTCCATCATGAGGAAGTGGAAATTATTGAAAGCATCACCCTCATATTTGGTAGGTAGCCCCTACATGAACAAAAAAATTAAGCGAGAAATCGTCAAATGGTTTCCACCACTACCAAGAAGGTTGAAACTCAATTTTGATGGGGCTGCCAGAGGAAACCCTGAGATTTCCAGCGCAGGGTGCATTCTAAGAGATGAAGAAGGTAAGTTGATATGGACATTGTCGAATAAGATGGCTCCTAGAACTAATAATGGGACGGAGTTCCAAGCCCTTCTAGCAAGACTCCAATTGTGCAAAGACAAGGGTATCACTAACATCGACATTGAGGGAGATTCACAATTATGTATGTCATGCCCGTTATTTCACCATTCCACTTTAATCATGTGTCCATCTTACCATTATTTCTTAATTATTATTTCGATTTCATTTTGACCTGAGTTAGGGTTAGGTTTCGAAGCTGGCGGAATCATCTTCACACCTAGGAGACTTAGGGTTCGGATTAAAAGCATTCTAACCCTAAAAGTGACACACTTCGTGTCACATATCCCCTAGACGGCTATCATCACGTAGGGGACTGCGTGGGACAATGCACCTCCCTGAATTCTGTTGACATGTTTATGCCTTATGCGTATTGCCACCGAGCACATAGACGCGTGCGAGGGGGTTCCTAGGGATAGGTAGAAAAGTTTTTCGTAATTTGTGTCATGACCACATGGTAAATGTGGACATGACACATGTGTTGTGTGTTGTGACCACATGTTAATAAAATGCCATAAAATTAAAACCCTAGAAATCAAGGAAAAATTCAACAACATAACGTGTTTTTGATAATCGACTTAAAAATTTAAAAATAAAATAAAACACCAATAAGAAATTAGGCAAAATTTAAGAATAAAAATTTAAACTTAGGAACGAATTTTAAAACAATTTAAAATAACAAGTAAATACCTTGCCAAGGTCAATTAAATCGACCTTGCATAAAAAGGTTAAAAATTCGGAATAAAATAATTAAAATAATAACAAGTCGCCAAATAAATTTCAAAATCGAGTCCATTAATAAATATAATTACGGCATTATATTTATGATCTAACTCGCAATAATAGAGGGGAAAGGGATTAAAATACTCTTTCCCGTAAAATAATAATGAAATTGATAAACGATAAAATAATAAATCACGCTAGGAAAAAAACAAAGTAAATGCCCTAATTAAAAAGAATTAAAAACGAAGGGGATATACTCCACCTAATAACAAAGTTAATCCCTCCCTTTAAAAATATACTTTCATAAGGCAATAAAACAAAAATACAAAACCCCTTTTTAAATTAAACAAAATTAAAAGAGCACAAGAAATGAAATAAGGGCAAGGCAAAATAGAGGATTTAAAAATAAATATAAAACAAATATCCTCATATACTCCTCACAATAAAATATTGTTTAAAAAAGAAAAACCCTAATTCCATTTTATAATTGTTTTCTCCATTGTGCCCTAACTTCTCTATCATTTTGGTTTGCCTCCATTGTTTTTCCTTGTTTTGTTTTCCTCTTGTTTGCAGTTGGAGATCTTGCAACAATGGCATGGAAGCCATTAACCTACCTCACGGAGGTATGCATTCAAATCCTTAAGAGTTCTTTGTGTTCCTAGATTCATTCTGAATATATATATATGCATACTGAATATGTTAAAAACTACCCACTTGCTGCAGGGTTGAAGGATCGTTAAGGGCCGAGCAGTGGCTGAGGTGGGGGCGAAGCGCAGGATGCTGGCGCAGGTTGAAGGAGTGGTAACTGTAGGGAGTTGGAAGAGTTGACGGGTGGTGCAGAATTCACAAGGGGTGGCGTGGTGTTAAGGGCCGCGGAGGGGGTTCTTCGGCTGAGGGTTGCAGTTGCCGAGAAGTGAGGCATCGCGATAAAGGTTGAGGCAGCGCTGAGCTATTTGAAGGAGATGGTGGGGATTAATGAGCGCAGTCTTTAAAAATGTAGAACGGTGGGGAGGGGGCCGAAACCCCCACCCACACCCCTACTATTGACGGCGGCGGCGGTGGGTGCTGTGGTGGGCGACGCCCACCACAGCCCCACCCTAAAATATTTCTTTTTTTAAACATTTTCTAACCTGTGGCCCACAGTCCGCTAAACGCCTGAAAACACAGTTTTTTTTTTTGAATATAAATTTCAGTTTATATATATATATATATGTATGTATGTATGTATGTATGTATGTATATATATGTATGTATGTATGTATGTATGTATGTATATATATATATATGTATGTATGTATGTATGTATGTATGTATGTATGTATGTATGTATGTATATATACACACTCAGATAGATACTAATAATTTGTTCAAAAAATATCTCAATATATTTGCACTTTCCCATTTATTATTTTTTTAATAGATATGTGTATACACTTATATGTGTGTGTGTGTGTGTATACATATTTTAATATATACACAGCAATTATATACAACTTTTATAAAAGCTTTTCATTTTCATCTCATAATTTCTGTATAAACATAGTAATATAAAATAAACAGCAAGCTTAGATTAGAAGAACAAGTATGTATATATATATATATACTCAATAAACTAACTTTTCACAGCAATGGTTAAATACAGAATTACTAACTTTTAGTTTTGCAAATATGAAATATTCAGTAGCATTCTTTTTCTTTCTCTTTTTTTTTTGAAGGCATAAAAATACATAGATGACACTTTTTTTTTTGAAAGGATCATAGAAGGTAGAAAATACATTTCATTCAAATTTCTATCAACCTATCTTTCATGACAGCAACTATAACATGGTGGTTCAATACATTAAAGCAGCAATAATACATTAAATTTCCCTTTCATATTTTCTAGTATGCACTAAGGCATAAACAACAACTAATAGAATAAAACTGTTAATGCAACAAAACAAATAACTAATCTCAAATTCCTCTTTCTTGTATGCAATAAAATTTATTTAACAACACTAATATATACATTTTTTCTTGTACAGAGAACATGACAACAACAAGAAAATTTCTCATGCACTACTCAAAAACCACAACTCCACAACATAGAGAATAAATAGCCTTAAATAAAATAAAGAGAATGTTTACATTTAATACTTTTTTACAGCCAACTCCAAGGGCATAAAACTTGACAAAAATAAATAAATACAATAGGGCCACAAAGGCCATGGCTCAACAGCCAATAATATACAACTAAAGCAACACAAAAATAGACTTCCCAAAAGCTCCATTCCTCAATAAACACCTGCATTAAAACCCAACCACAAGGGAAAACCCAGCCACTTTGAAATGCCCTCCTCCCTACTGTAGACCCGCAAGAGGGTCACCCCCGAGCTAGGGAGGTAGGGATTCACATCATTGCAAGCACACCACAACAAGTAACAAACAACCACAACACAAAAATCAACCCCAAGGATAAGCACATAACACAACTCATACAAATGAGTTTGATGGGGGTAGGGAATGGACCCCTCTACTTCAAAGGCCACACCAAAATACCAAAATACCAAGCCTCATGGCCTCAAGCCAAAACCTCCATATACACAACTCCTCAAATATCTCAAAATAAACTTCCATGGCACTCTTGCCATTCAAATAATCTCCACAACAAGTAAGAAGCCCTCAAGGCATAAATAACACAAATATGGGAGTGACCTCAAGGAGGTTCCTTTCCCCTACCCCAAACAAGTTGAGCGTTACCTCCAAATGGAGGTGCTCTCACCAAACTCCCATCCCACACAAAAATGAAACAAACAACCAAAACTGCAACACATTACAATAAAGATATGCAAGGGTAAAGAACATAGACAAGAGGCTTAACTTCAAAAGCCCTATAATGGAAGCACGTTTGGTGGTGAGCTCCAAGCTTCTCCAAACTTTCCAATCTCCAAGAATTCCTTTAACTTTTCCAAAATTGCTCCAAAATAGAAAGAAACTCCAAAATGCAAGAACCCCACACTCCTCAATAAGAGGAGGTAATATAGGCCTTCTAATTTGGCCTTGAAGAATGAGAAGGTGACACTTGTCAGCTTCTCCTTCCTCCTCCTATGCCACTTGCAAGGGAGAGGAAGTGTGAGGGTGACAAGTGTCATCCTCCAATTCCATCTCAATCCTCACCTTATCCACTTGTGCTCTCACACATGTGTGAGAGAACAAGTGGTGAGGTGGCATTCCCATTCAAACCTCTGTGAGGATAAGGGATGCCATATGGCATCCTCTTATTCTCTAAAAGAGTCATCTCCCTCCAAGATGCTCTCACACATGTGTGAGAGTCTTGGAGGAAGATCACACACACTTGAGAGTCTTGGAGACCTCCCAAGTCCTCCTAAGGAAGGGATTCCCAAACTTTGGGAAGGGAGATGAGTCTTTCCCAAAGCATGACTCATCTCCCACCTTATCTAATTCAAATTTCGTCACTTTGACTAAACCTTAGTTTAGAGTGACCAAAAGTGAGTTAATCCAAGGGTTAGTTAGTCAAAATTGACCCTAGACCCATGGGTAACCACCTAGGGTAAATTTTGGAACACTAAGGTTCACCTAGGGGGTCATAAATCCACTTTAAATGGCCTCAAAAATAAAAACAATTACCAAGTGGTATAAGTCAATAAAAAAATATACAACACATAATATTAATTAATTAAAACAGGGGGTACTAGGCCAAAATGATAAAATTGAAACAAGCACTTAAATCAACACTCAATTTCAAACGTGATCCTCATCCCTCTTGGGAATGGATCGGTTACACAAGGAATAACATATGTGTGAATTCTACCTCCAATTTCCCATGGACTGGGAATGTAAATCCTGCACATCTCAATCAAGTGTCAATCATATCATGAATAATCATAGCTGAAGCAATTGGAATTAAATTCATGCCATTGAATACAACAATAATCATCTATAACATAATTCTGAATTAAATTGCATTTTTCTATCACATGTCAAATAGTCATCATCACATAAATAACTAGAAATCACATCACAAAACATCATCTAATATATCTCATATGTCGGATCACAAACTAGCATCAAAATATGACCAAATCGAATCACCATATGTCTAATCAATGTCATCAAAATCAGGAGATATAATCAAGTCTGCAAAATGAAACCATAGTCTCTAAAAGTCTGATAATGTCATCAACTGAAATGCATAACGATCAAAATAAGGAAGGAAAAATAATCGGCCTCACAATGTATAAATGCAATATCAAGCCACAACATCCAAAATTGGAAGCTCAAAAAAATCACAGAGTCAATTTGGGATATATTAAAAGACTTTGAGGATTACAGTGTAACGCCCCGCCAAGGGACCCCAGAGGACAACACTAAACTAGGTCAAATTAATGGATCAATTTTTGTTTTTTTTTTGTTTTTTTTTTTTAAACAAATAACAATAGAATGCATATAACATAATAATCTAAACCCAGGTCCTCTAAGGTTCCTCGACTGCGCTACTCACAAATCAAGATTACAAGAAACAAAGGTTACATAATCAATCTAACAAACAAGATTCACTTCAAGGCACCAAATTAAATGATCCTAAATTACTCACTTCCATAATGTGGTAACTGATAATCAAACATTACAACTTATTTTCTAGCTAACTAACATATAAATGATACACTACCTTACAGTACTCTTTACAAGAAGGAATCATCAATAATTGTTACATCATTACAATAATTACAACAATACTTCCCCTAGTACATGTGGGAAGATTACATCAGGTTACATTAAGAGATACATCCCAATTTACGAATACATGATAGGAGATCTTCTCAAACAGGAAGAGGAACTGGAGTCCTCAGTGCAATGAAAAATCTCCACGCACGTGAACAAGTAGGAAGAATACCCAATGGAGAAAAGCACCAACCTCCTGACCATTGGAACCCTGAGGTCCACCCCTCGAGCTAGGAGATAACACAAGGTCCCACATCCAGCAGTCAGTCAAGAAAGCAACAGGATAACATACACAAGAGCTATACATGACTCCAACACAACACTGCTAACACACCATCATTACTTACAACACTTACTTCACTTCCAGTGGCACTCATACATCAAGAGGAAATGCAACTAGGGAGTGCTAGACTGCAATAGGAAGGAGTGTCATCACATGGTCCTAGCAGGGTTGTCCTTATAGTCTCTCACTAGACCCCAACCCTCATCTATGGTTGTCCTGGTAACCTCTCACTAGGTCTCAACCCCATAGGGTGACACATGTGGAACCAACACACTAAACACATCTTCCAAAGGCACAGAGCCTTACACAAACTTTACACAGATGACACCCATCTTTCAATAATTACATAGGCACTTAACCCAATAATCGAGACACATTGTTTAATACAAGAATTAATCATTACATTAAAACCATGAAAACATTCCTTTAATAAAGCATTATTCACTACAAGTAATATATTTAAGAATAAATAAAATCATCATCACTATTAAACTAATTTCTATAAAACCCTAATATTAAATTGCATCTTTAATTAATATTAAAATAACAACACCTAGGTAATTGAAGAATCAGCAAATTTGAAAAGTCATTGAAAGATTGCATTACAAACGTTTAAGGAAGACAAGAAGAACTACTTAATATAGCTGATAACTTTCACATTAATTACAAACAAGTAATTTCTGCAAGAATAAATAATATATATAAAAACCACCTCGATTTACTAATTGGTTTGCTATTATGTCCATATATTATATTTAGATAATATGCCAAAGGTAACGTATACAAGGCATGTTGGCTGAGTTATATACTCAATTTATTCATATATGATGGGGACATCATAACCGAAGATCGCTACTAAATCAAAATAAAATAAATATATAAAAACCTATTATTGAGTGATACTGGAGCGATGATTTATTTGGAACTATATTCTATCTTTAATATTTAAGTTCATGAAACTCATTTTTAGCTGAGGCTTTCTTTACTGATAGGTTCTTGATTTTTTTAAAACCCAGTGATTGGGCGATATTAGGAAAATTAATAGTTTGCAAACTTTATATTTGAGCGATGCATTCTCCATCGTTGGCTTTTAGGGTTCATGAACCCCAACTCTTTTCAATGGTTGTGTGCAATATATACACAAACTAGATCTGTGGAACAAGTTTTAGAAAATTTCAAACAAATTCCTTTGGCAGGTGAGTCTGTGCTGACTTCTTTTGTCTGCACCAATGTGGAAGCATCGAAAAAGAAAATAGAATATTTTGAAGTGTCTCAAATGTCATTTCATGGAATGCAGTGACTTTTGTGTATACACAAAAATGGATGGTTTGAGAAGTTTTAAAGTTTATAAACAAATGCAATGGACAGGTGGAAACCTAAATTGTATTCCCTATCTGCCAAACGTGAGCTTTATAACAGGTAATGGATATCTATCAAAGCGTAGATGGAAGGAAGGTTGTTTTTAGATATAATAATTGAAAATATTTTTGTAAACGTATATGCAAAATGAGGAAGCATATATATAAGAACTCATCTCCTACCCACACAAAGTTAGATATTTTAAATAAGCAATGTAAAACATGAAATATGGATGGGGGCGTAAAATGCCCTAATGGCAGGTTTCACACTAGATCGAATTGTTGAAAAGGCTCAAATTTTTTTTGAGGAAATGTAATTAACAAGCGCTCTCCTTGTTGTGCCAAGCACAAGAACTTTAAAAATAAACAGATAATGGATATTCATCAAAAAGTTTCAAAAGGGGAATTTTATCTGATATTTTATGTTGGAACTACCTAGTCTTCGCAAAGGTGTACATGCATTCATAATGCATAATGAACAACTTGACCAAAATTCCTCATAGCAATGTGGTTCCACACAATGCAATGTTCCTAGGGTATGCACAAATGGACTTGTTGAAACGGATTTAGAAACTATCAAGCAAATTCAATTGGTAAATGTAAAGCCAAATTGTTCAGCGTTTTCCATCATCATCCCTCCCGGTTTACACCCAAAATGGGAGTGCTAAAATCATTTATGGACATCCATGAAGCATAATTGAAAGTGATTTTCTGTCGGATGTAATAGTTGTGAATGCTCTGGAAAACCGGTATATAAAACGTGGAAGCACAGAACCAACACACATGAATTCTTCAACTAAATGCCTCAAGGACATGTCATGTTATGGAATGCAATGGTTACAAAGTAAGCGTAGTTGAAAAATTGTTGAAAAGGCTTTAGAAACTTTCAAGCAAATGCAATCGGCAAGCATAGATCCTTTCACATTACAACGACAGTTGATTTTATGTGTGCAAGATCGCCCTTAAGGTGAGGTTTCATAAGATGCAAATTGATGCATAAATTCTAAAAATAAAGGTAGAACTGTTGCTATAAACTTTAAAATTTTGTGTATGCAAAGCTGAAATTAAGATTAATCTATAACAATTAATGAACAAGTGCTTATGCACTTTCAAACCAATGTAGAAGAGAAGAGAAGAGAAGAGAAAAAGCTTGCACTGTATTTACATGGAGAAACCCTTTCGAAAAAAAACTCCACACTCAAAGATGTTTCCTTCTTGTATTAAATCTCTTTGGAAAAGATTACATTTAATACTGAAATTTTTCTAAGTCCTTAATGCACTTCACAAAAACTTCTTCAATCTTCAAACCTGTAAAAAGCTTCAAAAAAGCTTCCTCTCTAGAAAATGTATGGGTTTTACAATTAAATCAAAAACCCTCTTTTAATTCAAAAGCTTGAAACTCAAATTATAATAAATTACAGTTGATAACATAGCTTCCAAAGCTCATGCAAAAATCAAGCTCACTTAAATTGAGAAGATTGAACTCAATCAAAGTCTAAACTTTGAGTTAATTGCCCCTTCATGATGTGTGCACACAAGTATGCCAAAATTAGCTTTGCCAACATCAAACATATTTCCAAATAAAAGAAACAACTGAAAGTCCCAAGATTGGGTGCTCAAGTTAGCCCAATCTATTTTAGTCAACTAAAGTGATCAACACACACCAATTCTCATGCAATAACTTGCACAATTGATGTCCCCAATGTTATTCTAAATTACCTTGTTCTGTACATGCAAGTGATATGCAAACATTGGATCCAACATGCAACTGATACCCATTACCTGAAACACTGAAATGTGCCATCCTACAACTTTCTGGAGTTGGAGTGTTCTGCAAGTAATATCTTAAAACTAACATGCAAATGACATGCAAGCATTTTCAACAACATGCAACTGATACCCATTACTTGAAACACTGAGATGTACCATCTTGCAACTTTTTAGAGTTGAAGTGTTCTGTAAGTAATCTCACAAAACTGACATGCAACTACATACAAGGTCACATAACCGACATGCAAGAACATGCATGGTCATACAATTCCATAGGAATGACATTCAACAACATGCAAGCACATGCACGTGACATGTAACAACATGCAAGCACATGCAAGTGACATGCAACAACATGTAAGGTCATACAAGTCCATACGAGTGACATGCAACAACATGTAAGGTCATACAAGTCCATAGGAGTGACGTGCAACAATATACAAGCACATTTAAGTGACATGCAACAACATGCAAGCACATGCATGTGACATGCAACAACATGCAAGTCCATATGAGCAACATGCACAAGCATGCAAGTACATGCAAAAACATGCAAGTCCATGCAAGCTATTCTGACCACATGCGAGTAATATCTAATTCATGCATCTCTAACACTGTAGTTAACTCCAACATTATATCCATGCAAGATGTCTCAACATTATCCACTCTTGTACATAAAAAAGCACAACTCTAAGTCTAAATATAAGTCCCCATCAAAAGGGGACACCCAAGTTTAACTCCCACTCATTAGGAGTTATCAAACTCTCAAAATAGACTTAGGAGAAGTCAACAAAGTCTTCATGGCCCCCACTCTAAAATGGATGCCCAAGTTTGAACTTATCAATTAGGAATTGATTGCAAAAGTCAAAGTGATATAATTAATAAATAATTAATCTCTCAAAGTCTTAATGTGTTGGGGAACACATTCCAAGAACTTTGGAGACACATGAATTGGTTAGGATTGCAAGTTAATGGCAACTTATCCCAACATAAATTACATAGTAAATAAAAACAATGTAATACTAGTGTCTAAGGGAAATCGCCCTCAGGCAACTAGGAATATCAGCAAAATGTTTACTTTCAGGCATGTTTAATAAAGAAAATCATTTATGTATAACTTCCAAAAGATAAGTCATTGTAGAGGGTTGATAGCATGTAGAGGGATCTACCAAAACACAATACACATGAAGTAAAACTAAGAACACTTACCTGTTCATCTTGGATTTTCTTGAGACTTTGTATGCGGATGCAAAACAAGCATATTTTCAACAAAAAAAACCATCGTATATACCTTCATGAGCTTTCAACATCTCATCTGGATCTAACGCTTGGTAGAGACAAGGATTTGATGCCAAGCTCTGAAAATTCCAACTTCTGATTCCACAATCTGGATTTCTCAAACCACCATTTCCTGCAACATCAACATACCAGAATTTTTTTACCGCCCCCAAATCCTCCCAAAAGAAAAATATTTATAGGAAGAAGAAGGTTGTTCGTTGAACGGGAAGACCAACCAACTAAATAACAAATTATAATTAACTCAAATTAACCTTCCCGACAAAAATAGTTAATTTAAATCCGTTAGAAGCATTTTACTTAAAAATTATAGTTTGGGTAAAAATGATGGATGCCCAAATTCACACGAACAGGTAAAACCATTTACCCACATTTATGCATAAACAAAAATTAATTAAATAACTCTAACCTTATTATATTTTTATTTATTTATCATATTATTTTATTATTCTCTACAATTATTTATTCATATATGTATTTATATATTTATTTATCAAAGTATACCCCAAATTATTTTAATAACCAAAGGCATAATATCAAACAAATTAAACCAAATGCCAAAACAATTACCTGACCACTATCCAGGGTCAAAAGAAAAACTTCAAGCAACACTAACTGACCATTGACAGTACTGACAAGGTATCAAACCAGATACTCATCCTCTTTGAGGATGATGACTAGGGTAGGGGACCAAGTGTTATCTCTGATCAACTAATCCATTAGGTTCAAGGCACACTCAGACCTACCAATTCAGGTGGGGTCGATGCCTGGTACCTACAACCTGCAACACACAAAACGGTTGTGCATATACATGTAAATAGACACACTATGAAAGGAAATTGCAATGTCGCAGGGTACTCACAAGTGAGTGATGCGACACTGTCCCTTTCACCTAAGCACATCAGTAAGAACAACACCTAGCAATCAAATCAACTCCTAAACAATCAGCTACATAGAAATCAGAATAAGATCGTTCACATAAGATAATCACATAATAGTCATGATAAAATAATCACACAATAATCGTGTGCATAAAACCTCAAGTACCAGAAGTGTCATCAAAGGCATCATCATCATAACCATAAGTCTAACATCATATAATGTACAACATCAATTGTCCAACATAATTAACGCATACACTAAATATTCCTATTATTTTACCTTCATCTTCATGTTCCTTAGCCAGACTTCCTGCACATCCAAAGTGAGAATGGAGGGGCACTTTATTACAGGATTATGCATTGCTATCGGGAAGCTAACCGTGTAGTAGATCAACTTGCAAATTTTTCATGTGAGCAAGATGCACCTGAGGTCATTGATTATCGCTCGCACGTATGGGGTACATTGGCAGTCCAATGACTACAAAGTTACTCAAGGAGACTGGATTGCTTATGGGACATTGAGTATCAGCGCAAGCCAGACCATAAGTTTGTTGGCAACCAAAGGAGATACAACTGCAATGAATCTCACGAACTCTGCAACTATCCATGATGAAACACATGGAAATGATGACATTTAAAGGACTTTCCATCTTTAAATTCGGTGAGAAGACTCACTTGATAAAGAATTTCTCTGCAGAGAAAGAACATGGCAATGGTAAGAGTGCGTGGTGTTGACTATCCATGTGACACCAGTGATCTTTCCATCCAACCCCAGAGAGGTTTTCTTGTCCAAAACAAGGAGATATACAAGGCAATACACTAGGTGTGGAACGCCAAGGCAATTAATGAGCACATGCACGACCATGCATTTATGGGTAAGTTCTTGGTGGATTTAACACTTGCACAGGGGCACAAGGGTTTGGTGAAGCTGGCGGTGAAGAAGTTGGTGGTTCCCCATCTACAGAAAGTGACGATAGAAGCAGTCTCCTCCATCAAAAAGAACCCTAAAGAAGGCAATTGGGGTGGTGTTTTTGACATCAATGATGCATTGAAAAGCAAGGATACCATGCAGGCCATCTCCTTTTTTAATGATGAGAACCGTCGAGTGGGTAACGTCGACAAAATGAAATTTGTTTTCTATCGGTCAAACAACAATGATCGGTATGACTTTCTCAAGTCTTACCGTTGATCAATCTTACGCTGATAGCTCAACCGAATTTATCATTGGCGAGATACATCAGGACTCACACCGAGTCAATCTACTCTCCATCGTCGATGAGATGTGGCTCTATTGGGAAGCTCCTTTGATGTGTTTCTAATATGCCAATGGCATTTGTCTTCGGTGAGACTCTTCATTATCAGTGAACTTTGGAATTGTTTTGTCAAACACCAGGTCTGTCCGATACCTCCTATCAGCGAGACTTCTTCTTCGTTTGACCGACAGTTATTTCAACAGTGACCAACCTCTCATTGCCATGACCCTTATCATCAGTAAGCACTTACAACCTCTGGCCGATGCACTGATGGACCAACCACTCATCGGCGTGACTTCAGCCTTCGGTGGGACTTACTTCAGAGTTGCCGATACGCCAATTTTTCCTGATGGATCTCCGTCAGTGTAAGTTATCCCTTATCATTCCAATACCCTCAATCGGTAAGACCAACACTGTTGGTCCAACGCCAAATTATCTACCTGATGCGTTGATAATCTTGACTCTGTTTGACTTCGGCGGAAACTCAGTTTTGAGTCCCAGTGATACGCCGATAGGGTTGTCACTCTCACATAGTCTGATCTACACTCTACGCCTAGCACATAAAGATGCTAGGGCATGCTATTGTGCACACTCCTCAGTTAGGAACATCTGCCCCTCCAAATAGGTAAGTGAAAGGAAAAACAAACAAAAATATCTACAGACCAATGCCATTCCACTGATTTCTTTGGAAATCCACCAGTGGAATGGTTATCGACTCATCTTGAACAATTTAAACTAAACTATTCCAATTACAGAGAATAGAAAGCTATTATGAACAGTTGGGAAATATTTACGACACAGATCAAACACAAAAAATGGTGGACAAAAGTTATTATTTCTCAGATGATTTTCGAATCACAATCCTTGAAAACTACATAACCCTTCTCGGTTGCTCCTCTGTGCTTTTATTAAGCCAGAGTTGGAAGATTAACAGTTGCTCAATAGTTAGGGAAGGCCAACTGCCCTGAATCCCAACCTACTCCGGGTGATCTTATCAGATTCTATGAGATACAAAATGTGTCCATTATTTGCCAAATGGAATACAAAGACTTCTAGGTTTTTAGAAAACAAAACATGAACAAGATGACATGGCCAAATAGGCCTTATTTAAACATAGTAGATTTTACTATGGTGCCCCTGCACCATACTCCCCAGAAGAAAATGTCTCAAGTGCTCTTAGAGACCAATTCTTGTACATCTCTGCCTTGCTTTAGAATGTCTTCCTCCAGCATCCATGTAGCTTCTGAATCTGGAAGCCCTTGCCACTTAACCAGATGTTCAAAGTATGTTTTGTGCCTTGTCTTCCTGGCTTCTCTGCTTTCCAAAATGTACTCTATTTTTTGTGGCTCCCTAGAAGGTAAGTGCTTCAGCCAGTCTTCATTTTCCTAGACAGGGTCTTCTGCATTCTCCCCTATATTAGGACTTCTATACAATTTCAAATCAGCAATGTTGAATATGGGTGAAATGGCAATATCATCAGGAAGCTCAATCTTGTAAGCATTTGGACCGTACTTCTCTAGAATTTGATAGGGTCCAATCTTCCTCATCATTAGTTTGTTGTGGCCTCCTTTTGGCAACCTATTTTTGTTCAGATGAACCATGACCAAGTCGCCTACCTGATACTGCACATCCCTCCTCCTTTGATCCATTCGAGCCTTTGTCTTCTGACTATTCTGGTGTAAAGTATCTCTGACCTGTTGGTGTATTTCTTTCATGGCTTATGCAAATGCATCAGCATGACCACTCCTTTTGTCCAACCCCTGGATGTCTCTTAATTCAAAAATACCCCTGGGGTGACTGCCATATATAATTTGAAAGGGACTCAGACCTGTGCTCCTGTTTGTCGAGTCATTATAAGCATATTCTGCTTGTGGGAGTATCACATCCCAACTGTTGTCATGTTCTTTTGTTAAGCATCTAAGGAGATTGCCCAAAGATCTATTGACCACCTCGGTTTGCCCATCAGTCTGAGGATGATAGGCTGAACTGAAGGACAAATTTGTTCCCAATATTTTCCACAAAGTCCTCCAAAAATGTCCTACAAATTTGCTATCCCTATCAGACACAATGCTCAAGGGTAGCCCATGAATCCTAACAATTTCTTTAAAGAACAAACCTGCAATGTAACTAGCATCATTAGTGGTCCTGCAAGGAATGAAATGAGCCATCTTGTTGAATCGGTCTACCACTACAAACACACTGTCACAACCTGCCCTTGTCTTGGGTAACCCCATCACAAAATCCATACTCAAACATTCCCAAGGCCTGTTCGGTATTGGCAAAGGTTGATACAATCCTGCATTGGTCGAGACTCCTTTTGCTCTTTGGCATACTATGCAACTTTCAACAAATTTTCTGATGTCAGACTGCATTTTTGGCCAAAAATAAAATCTTCGTACCATATCCAAAGTCTTATTCAACCCAAAATGTCCTCCTAAACCACCACTATGTTTTTCCTTCACAATATTATCCCTCATTGAGCATTTAGGGATACACAACTGACATCCTTTAAATAATAGTCCATTCTGCAATGTAAAATCTGAAAACTCACTATGAAAAGTATTAGCAAATTCATTGCATACCTTGTAGATTTCTCTGAAATCTTGATCTTCTTCATACAATTCCTTGAGTGACTCAACACCCATGCTTTGCAACTGCACTTCTTGGACTGTCTACCCCCTCCTGCTAAGAGCATCTGCCACCTTGTTTATGACTCCTTTCTTATGCATAATGGTGAAAGTGTATGCTTGCAGACTTTCCACCCATTTCATGTGTCTATGACTGAGCTTTTCCTGTCCATTCAAAAAATTAAGAGCATGGTTGTCAGTGTACACAATAAATTCCTTGGAAAGTAGGTAATGTCTCCACTTTTTCAGAGCTTGAACCATAGCATACAACTCTAAGTCATAAGAGGAGTATTTCCTCTTGGCTTCATTTAACTTTTCACTGAAGAAGGCTACTGGTCTGCCTTCTTGGCTCAACACTACTCCAATGGCCAGTCCACGTGCATCACATTCAATTGTGAAAACCTTATTAAAATCAGGTAACACTAAGACAGGGAATTTAGCAACTTTATGTTTTAGACTCTCAAAGCTCCTTCTGCTTCTCTCGTCCACACAAACTTCACCTTGCAACCACCCTTGATGGTTTCCAACATAGGTGCACAGATGTCACTGTAGTTCTTAATGAATTTCCTATAGAATGTGGCCAAACCATGGAAACTCCTTACCTCCCCTGCTGTCTTAGGTGTGGGCCAATTCAGAATAGCCTCCACCTTTGAAGGATCAATCTTCAGATCACCTTTGGAAATGATAAAACCCAAGTAGATCAACTCTTGTTTCATGAAATCACATTTGTCCAAGTTTATCAACAACTTCTGGTCTTGCAGACTCTTCAAGACTATTTCCAAATGTTTCAAGTGTTCTTCCTTGCTCTTGCTGAACACTAGGATATCAAGGTAGACTACCACAAACTTCCCTATGAACTCCTGCAACACCTCATTCATTAGTCTCATAAAAGTGCTAGGGGCATTTGAAAGACCAAAAGGCATCAAAAGCCACTCATATAACCCTTCATTGGTTTTAAATGTTGGCTTCCACTCATCCCCTTCTCTTATCCTTATCTGATGGTACCCACTCTTCAAGTCTATCTTAGAGAAATAGGTAGCACCCCCCAAATAGTCCATTAGGTCTTCAATTCTAGGAATAGGAAACCTGTATCTAATGGTTATCCTATTTATTGCCCTAGAATCAGTACATAGTCTCCATTTCCCATCTTTCTTTGGTGCTAAAATAGTGGGGACTGTGCATGGACTCAAACTCTTTCTTATTAACCCCTTGTATAAAAGTTCTTGAACCTGCCTGGCTATCTCCTCATTCTGTTGAGGGGTCATCTTATATGTTGCCTTATTGGGAATTACAACTCTCGGTATGAGATCAATCTAATGGCTGATATCTCTAATAGGTGGTAGTGCATCTGGTATATCTGCTGCAATTACTTCCTTATAACTCTCAAGTAGTTCTCTGACCTCCCTAGGTCCTATCTCTCTCATATTTTCTCTTTTCTTCTTCTTAGGTTTTACAACCAAAGCAAAACCTACTCCACCTAATTCTTCTATTGTTTCAAGGAACTCCTTTTCTCCTACCAGCATTACACTAGACCCTACATGCTGTGGATCCCTTTCTACCAACGACTGTATCCTATAAGTTACACCATCCTTTTGGAATGAGTAAGCATTCTTTTCTCCATCATGATGAGCCTTTCTGTCAAACTGCCATGGTCTACCCAACAGAAGATGGCAAGAATCCATTGGAAGGATGTCACACAAAATTTTGTCTCTATACCCCCCAATACTGAATTCTACCCATGCTTGTTCATTGATGACTATATGTTGTCCCTTGTTTAACCAACTGACCTTATATGGACAGTTATGGGGTATCTTATCTAATTTCAATTTATCTACTGCTTCCAAAGATATAATATTGTCAATAGAACCAAAGTCAATAATAACTTTACAAACCTTACCTTGGATCTTGTAGTTGACTCTAAACAAAGCTCTTCTTTGTGATGGTTAAGTCTGCACTGGTTCTTTGAGCAACGTCCTCTTGATCATCAGATTTTCTCCCATCTCTGATGTCAAATTCACTTCAGGAGATGTCACACTCCTTGCATCCTCTTGAATCAAAGTGGTTCTTCTCTCATTACCATGAGAAGTTGAGGCCTTCTCTGGACACTTGTATGACAGGTGTCCTACCTGATTGCAGTTATAACATCTCATATTGGAGAACTTAGATCCTCTACCTGATCCATTTGTCCCACCTCTTCCATTAGGCCTTCTTCCTCAGTAGCCTCCTCTGCTACTTGAGTCCCCAACTTGCTCTCCTTGGCTAGACTCACCATTAGGCCTCTGGTTAGGACTTCTTCCTCCAAAACTACCTCTGCCTCTAAAATTTCTGCCACCTCTTCCTCTACCTTGTTGCTCACCATTCCTCTGCAGCTTCTCTTCAGCTCTTAATGCTGCTTGAAAGCATTTTTCGACAATTTCAGGGGTCAATAAACTTATCTCATCTTGAATATTGAACCTCAGACCATTTAGATACCTTGCTACCTTGGCTCTTTCATCCTCCATGTACCCACAACGAAGAGTGTATTTGTGAAACTCCTCGGTGTAAGTAGCTACATCCATATCTTTTTGCTTAAGGTTCTGCATTTTCCTGTATATCTGCACCTCATAGTCAGATGGAAGGAACTGGGACTTGATCTTCTCCAGCGTTCTGCTCCACGAAGAGATCATACTCTTCCCATTCTTTATCCTCTCTCCTTGGGTGTAATTCCACCATGTAAGGGCAACACCTTTGAGTTTAGTTTTTGCAAACTTAACTCTCTTACTTTCAGGAACTTCTTTGTACTCAAAATAGTTATTTAGAGCCTCAATCCACTCCATGACTTCATCAGCATTCATCTTTCCACTGAACATGGGGATATCTATCCGAGCCTCCGAAGAGTCCTTGCCAATAGCCTTGATGGCTTCCAGGAAATGCTTTTGTTCAGCCGGTATCTCTGCCTCTTCTTGTTCCTCTTCTTCTTCCTCTCCATCAGATTCATCATTTGATTTCTTTCCTATCTTCAATGCCTTCAACTCAGCCTAGAGTGTTTCCTCGACTCCAATCTTGATCATCTCTTCCATCTCCTTAAATTTCTTGACCACTTCGATGGTCATCCCCTTTGGAGCCATAATGCTAGCCTCTCCTTCACTTTCTCTGTCTGACATACACTATTCACAGATAGCACCCAACACTCCTGCAAATCCTTAATTCGACTTGCCGCCCAAATCTTTTCGGGCTCTAATACCAATATGATGAGAACCATCGAGTGGGTAACGTCGACAAAATGAAATTTGTTTTCTATCGGTCAGACAACAATGATCAGTATGACTTTCTCAAGTCTTACCGTTGATCAATCTTACGTTGATAGCTCAACTAAATTTATCATCAGCGAGATACATCGGGACTCACACCAAGTCGATCTACTCTCCATCGTCGGTGAGACGTGACTCTATCGGGAAGCTCCTTTGATGTGTTTCTGATATGCCGATGGCATTTGTCTTCAGCGAGACTCTTCACTATTGGTGAACTTTGGAACTGTTTTGCCGAACACCAAGTCTGTCCAATACCTCCTATTGGTGAGACTTCTTCTTCATTTGACTGACAGTTATTTCAACAGTGACCAACCTCTCATCATCGTGACCCTTATCATCGACAAGCACTTACAACCTTTAGTCGATGAGCCAATGGACCAACCACTCATCGGCGTGACTTCAACCTTCGGTGGGACTTACTCCAGAGTTGCCGATATGCCAATTCTTCCCGATGGATCTCCATCGGTGTAAGTTATCCCTTATCATTCTGATACCCTCGATCGGTAAGACCAACACTGTCAGTCCAACGCCAAGTTATCTACTCGATGCGTCGATAATCTTGACTCCGTTTGACTTCACTAGAAACTTGTTTCTGAGTCCCAGCGATACGCCGATAGGGTTGTCACTCTCGCACATTCTGATCTACACTCTATGCCTAGCACATAGAGATGCTAGGGCATGCTACTGTGCACACTCCTCAGTCCAAAACATCTGCCCCTCCAAACAAGTAAGTGAGAGGAAAAACAAACAAAAATATCTACAAACCGATGCCATTCTGGTGCAGGAGCACCCCTACAAGACAGGATATAGGTTCATTATCCGCATGACAGGACATTAGTCTATTTTTAGCATGTTTGATTTCTTAATGTAATAAGGTCCATTGGACCAATGCATATGTATTAGATCAGCCTAGGAGAGTGTGCAGGTAGTTAGAGCTCGTGATCAGGTTGTCTGAGCTATCCTCTCCCAGCCGCTTGGAAGCTCCCAGCCGCTGGGAATCGAGTTGGTAGTACTTGTAGGATATTGCTATAAATAACTCAGATCAGTAGGGTTTGATATCGTATCAGAGAATATCATATCAGAGGTAGTAGTTATGTTATGTTGTACTGGTGATTGAGTGAGATCCAGAGATCAGTTTAGACATTGTGAAACATTGTTGTAGAAACAGGACATTTGTGTTTCATCTAAATAAGATCTCATCAATTGCATTATCTGGTTTATCAGTTGTTTATGTTTTGATTTCTGTTCTGATTACAGGTTAATGGATTCTTTTAACCCTTCCACCGGTTGATTCTCTGAATCGGTGGAATGGTCATGTATGATAGTTTAGTTTGCATTTTAGTTTTCTGTTTATGCATTTCATTGTTTGAGAGATCAGTTGGTAGCATGCTATGAATCAACCTAGCATCCTCATGTGCTAGGTTTAGGAAGATAAACTGTTAAGTTTGTTTTGAAGGTGATCTGGCCCGATCATCATATTTTCTTTGTGAAATTGTGCAGTTCTGTGAGTTTGCATGCAGTTGACGGATATACAGGGGTCTGCATGTGCTTTTCCAGTCGGAGTGAATCGCATCGTCATCTGCGAGTATATCTCTATCCGGATCGGGTTATGAAGCTGACGAAGATTGTATGTTTCAAGTGCATCAGGATGATATAGGTTGGATATATACTCAGTGTGTATATCATCGTCAGGGTCATCTTTCATGTGTACCCATCATCCGCATATCGCTATCGTATGTGGAAGGAAAAATCATTTTTTTGGCTAAGGACCGGAGAGGTCATCATCAGGATATTGAAAAGATCACCCGATATTTCATTATCATGCTGCGGAGGATATAAGGATCTTATATCCGGATGACATCATCATCAGGTGCATTGACATCATCATCAGGTGCATGTGACGTCATTGTCATCAGGATATTGCGAATATCACCCTATGCAAGTTTATCCTGCTGTCGCTAAGTGTTTTGGCATCGGCGTAAGTCATCGACATAAAGTTTGGGTAACATCATCAGGATGTTTCAATATGACCGGATAAGTCATATCCTGATGCTGTTGTTTGAGTAGTCGGATATCGAGGTGACGTAAGCATCAAAGGAAAGGTGCTTGAAGTTGTCGTCATCAGGATATATTGGAGGAACCGGATATTTTATATCCTGCTGATGAAGATGATGCTGAACATCATGATGATGAAGATAGAGTTTGGCGGTAAGATGAACAGTGAACATCAGGAGGATGTTTGCGCTTGCCGAATATGATGATGCTGCTGACAGGCGAAAGGCGAAAGGCGGAGGAAGTGAACAGTAGTCAGCAGGAGGATATTTCATGCTCGTCCGAAATATGATGATGCTGTCTGTATTAGCAAGAAATATGATGATGATGATAAGCCGATAGGATTTTAACATGCTAGTTGTGTTAATGACTCCTCCTTCCCATTTGTAAGCTCCCGTTGCGTTTACCTCTGCATCACATTCCACTGATTTCTTTGGAAATCCACCAGTGGAATGGTTATCGACTCATCTTGAACAATTTAAACTAAACTATTCCAATTACAGAGAATAGAAAGCTATTATGAACAGTTGGGAAATATTTACGACACAGATCAAACACAGAAAATGGTGGACAGAAGTTATTATTTCTCAGATGATTTCCAAATCACAATCTTTGAAAACTATAGAACCCTTCTCGGTTGCTCCTCTGTGCTTTTATTAAGCCAGAGTTGGAAGATTAACAGTTGCTCAACAGTTAGGGAAGGCCAACTGCCCTGAATCACAACTGACTCCGGGTGATCTTATCAGATTCTATGAGATACAAAATGTGTCCATTATTTGCCAAATGGAAAACAAATACTTCTAGGTTTTTAGAAAACAAAACATGAACAAGATGACATGGCTAAATAGGCCTTATTTCAACATAGTAGATTTTACTATGGTGCCCCTGCACCATTTAAGGATGGGGTTATTAGAGACAATATGGAAACATTTTCATTTTATGTGGGGCACATAGTGCCACCCCTATCCCTTGAACAAGTAGAGAGACTTAGGGATTTTTCTAATGGGGTGAGGTTTGTGCTACACAAACTCCCCAAGTGAATGTGCCTTCATGGATTTTGTATCCATGCTTGCATGGTGTTTGTAATTATCTATTTTGTGATCAATGGAAAGGGAGCTACCCCCAAGGCATTATTTTATGAATAAAAAAATCATACCACACTAAACTAGGGGTTGAATTTAATGAATAGAAAATACTTGCAATAATTTGTACAACCAACAAATGAGGGTACAACCAACAAATAATGATAAGATCTGCTCCTTAAATCTGTATAGCCAAGTATAGGTATGGTACAACTCTAACATCTACACTGATTAACTCAAAAATCTATGTAAACTCCTCTAAAATGTTGTACGACTATAAATGGAACTAATTTAGCTTGCATAAGGTGGTAGGGCAGCTTTTAGTATTGTTGTAGTCAAATATTAAATCTAATCATTCCTCAATTTATGTATGACAACATCCCAAAAGCTTGTTTAAATCTTAAAAAGCTATTTTTTTCTTATTTGGAAAACCAAAAGCAAATGCCAAAAGCATATTTAAATCATTTTAAAGTACAAAACTCCCCACAAATGAATCACACCTTTTTGGCATTTGTACAACATCATAAAAATAATTCCAAAGGGTGTGATTCCTTCTATAATTGTTATTTTTGCCTTGTAGTGGGGTGGCCAACACTTAGAATAATAGGTAATTCCATATGTTGGACTGCTAAAAATGGTATGATCTTATTTTAGGTGATTTGACCTGAAATAATAAGAGGTCTTTCGACCTTTTGATGTAAATAGATTAAATTTGCATTGCAAATAATATTAAAGCTCTTCAAATTTGAAACTGAACTTATCTTGAAAATAAACTCCCACGATAGAAAAACTAGAACACCACACAATTATTTATTTTATTTTCTGAAATACCATAACACCAAACAACTAGAAAAATACCAACATTTAGCTCTGAGAAAATCCTTAAAACTAAAAAATTACAACACCAAATACCAAAAGAAACTGGAAACATTCAACTCACTAGTGATTCTTGAATGAAATCACTCTAATGGTTAGGAGAGTTTTCATCCTCAAAACCATTCTTTGCCCGAGGGTTTTCTCAAATTCAACAATAGCCTCTTATGTCTTCAACTCCTTTTATAGACACTTTTAGGGTAAAAAAATATTATTTTCTTTTATTTTTATTTTCCCCTCCAATAATAAAAATAAAGTGACTTTTGAATCTTTTAATTTAATAATACTTTTGATCCCCGTTTTCAACTTCACTTTTATGTCTCACTTTTAAAACAACTTTTTAAGTCATCACTTTGTACCCTATGCCTAGTGTTATCACTTTTTATCCTCTTTTAAAAACGCTTTATGACATTGGCCACCCTTCTTTTAAATAAATAATTAAACATAGGTTGTCTTTAAGAAAATAATATAAAGTTACCTTTGGACAACTTAAATTAATTATTTAATTATTTTCTTAGCTCGAAAAGAAACATGACAAATTTAAACAATGTATAATATTTATTGAATTGTTCTTAATGGCATATGACATTTTCTTTACATGATTTCAAAACTATCCCCATTTAATTTATTTAATGTAACCACCCCATGCACCATTGGCATGCCATGTACTCTATCATCCTTTTTGTCCTTTATATTGATGTCACACACACTTGCCATGGATGGTTCACAAATAAGTTTTGGGGGGGGATAATGATGGATGATGTCAATCAATAGGCAATAGATTCTATCATCATTTCCATATATTGAGTTGATGGTGCTATTGAGTAACATGCCATTTGGGAAAGTTAAGTATCCATTTATAGAATATATGTAGCCATTAACACTTGAGCCTTACTTGTAGCTTGAGTTTTGAAGGTTTTTGTTCTAGTCTATTTAACTCTACTTCACTCCTTATAGTACAATAGATGGAGTTTTGAATAGAAAAGAGCCATTTGGTGTAGAATTTGTGTAGTAGTTTCCACAAGTACTTGTGATCTTTAAAATGTATGGTGGCTTCCTTTATTTAAAATGTAGTAGTTTCCACAAGTTCGCTCAAGGTATTTAAGATACTTGGGTCACTCTATGGGGACTTCAATTTGTGAGCATTGATATAGATTTAATTGTAGTTGTTATTGAATTACCTACAATTGGTGACAATTGGTTCTTTACTTGACTTAACATTGATTAATATCACAATGCATACTAGGGGAACAAGTAGCAAGCATAGGGAACCAAGGAAATCATGCCAACACTCTGGGATGAGGTGGCTCTTGTTATCATGAAGTACATTACCTATGAAGGTAGGTTTTCTAACATATATAGTGTACAGTTTTATCTAATGACATTATTAAGGCATAGTAGGCTAATGAATATGCCTTTTTTTTGCACTTATTGAAAAATATGGTTGTGGAAGTTCAAATTGGAAAGGCACGTAATCTTGCCCATCACAAGCTTATTAAACTCATTGTAACCCAAGTCCTGCAACATCAAGTTCCCATATATCTTGGCAATTATACTTACAGCAAGAGGATGTTGCAAGGAATGTTGAGAGTAGGAAGAAAGTATTTCCTCGACTTCATAGCCCAAACAATTTATTCCTACACATGCTTTAAAGAAAGCCCTAGTCAACTAAAATGAAGAAGGTGGGTGATTATTTTAACATATTTAGATCAAGAATATGGGATAGCCCAAACCCTTGTTCTACCTCCTCATCGGTGGCTACATTCCACCTCCAAGTTGTCTACACTTGCACAAGATACAAGTTATCTTACATCTAAGAGTGATTTAGAAATTGAAATCATAACAAAGGAATAAATAGAAACACACAATGGAAGTGTTAGCAATGATGTGTTTTCTTAAATAGGAGAAGCTCCATCGCTTTCCTCCAAAGCCCATTTATTAGATAAAGAAACAAGTCTAGGTCATTTGTTAATATGACCAACCCACTTGGAGGAAAAGTAATCTCATTTGTCACACAAAAATTCCATTTGTAACAAAGGAAACTCTACTTGTAGTATAAGAAACATGTATTGTTGAGACAAGTTTTGAAACTAAGCACAAACAACAAGAAATCAATAGTTCAAAACCAACCATTACCTATATGTATTTCACGTAGGGTGGATAGATATGTGTTATGCATAGGGTAGAATGAAAAAACTATGTATTTGAAAAACCTATGTATCTTTATGGCACATGATGACTCGAAAAAGGATTCATTAACTAATTGAATCACACTAATGTTGAGCAAGACTAGAATGAATGCTAGATTGATTCTTCATTAGTTGTGCACTTCTAATGTATGGAGCTTACAAGAGTGGGAGTAGGGTAGAGAACAAAAGGTCATTAGGAGGGAGACCAAGACATTCATGAAGATTAATTAGAGATTACTAACAATAATTCCTTATTCCCAAATAGATAGACCTAACCAACCCCCTACCTACATAACTAGGGTTGAACCTATTTGTTTGTTGTTTGGGACTAGAACACCCTAGTTAAATGGGTAGGGCTCTCTTGGGACCAAGCTCCATGTCTTCATACCAAGACCACTTGCTATATTGAGGGAAACAACCTCCATCATAAATTGAGGTGACTCAATCTAGAATATGCAAGAATTGCTAGAAGCCAATAGGAATAATTAAGACTATTGAAGGAAAAGGTTACTAAATTGGAGTCTATAATAGCTGTCAAAAAATAAATACAAAGGACCTAGGGACCAATGGTCATTGAAAAACAAGTTGAGAGAATGAAGGAAAATGGCGCATTATTCATAATAATCAACAAGAGTAGATAAAATTTTTAAAGGAACAAGCACATGCATATACTAAACATCAAGAAGAGATTAGGACTCTACATGCAATAATTAAGACTATTTGCTCTATCTCCTACAATCTTGAAAGTTGTCATCCACCTCCTAGGTTATATGCCATGTATCTCCATATGCAATGTTACAAGATATAATTAAAATGTGTGGCTACAAATCTATCTAGTTTTTAATCACCACTTAATATTGTTGTACTACATTATTTAGTAGTGATGAAAAGATCAAAAATTTTCTAAGTGAAGCCTATATGCGTAGTTTGTTATTACTAGTTGAATTAGAATGGAATCCTAACCCTTATGTAGGGGATATTTAGTTAAGATCTTTTATGTCCTTAGTACAAAATTAATTTCAATGGGGAAAGGAAAAGTCCTTGTATGACATTGAGGAGATGAATGCATAAATTCTCATTAGAGGTGAACACACTTTGTGAGAACAATTTGAAGAAATGTGCATAAACTTGTAAGTAAACTAGAGACAAAGCAATTGGTAGAGAGCACAAGATATGGAGTCATTAAAGTAGCAAAAGAAATTCTCTTGCAAATTGTAAAAGTGGAAATGCATTTCTAATAGAGGTGGGGGACATTAACTTTAAAATTGAAAAAGAAATGAACCCTTGGGATACCTTGCTTTTTAGCTAGCTAAGGAAAGGATAAGATACTATGTGAGAATGATGACAAACATAATATTATGGTGGATTGGGTTGAAATGTTTTCCATCCATAATATGGACTCCTATTCTAGGGTGGCAATAGAATAATCTATCCATACACCTTGCAAAAGTATTTTAAAGCATGGTGGATTATGGGGGAAATAAAGGACAAGAAAAACCTAGGGAAGCTTCTCACTCTACCCCTCACAATTCAGTTGATATGATAGGAAAACCCAAGATTTGATTGCATAGGGACGTTGTTGTTATATGGAGCCTAATCAGACTCAGAGGTTAAATTTACCCCACTTTTATCAACGTGGTTTCCCCCCAAATTATTTAACGGGGTCAAGGGGCAACGCCCCTTGTAGGGGTTTGGGGGCAGTACCCCTAAGATGAGGTCAAGGGGCAGCGCCCCTTGCGAAGTCTAGGGGCAGCACCCCTGGCGTGCTCCCTATCGTGATACAGGGTGGGGTCGAGGGGCAGCACCCCCAAAACCTCCAATGATTTTTTATTATTTTATTAAGGCATCGGGAGTTATTTTTCTATTGGCCAACTAAAAAACCCTATTTTTTAAACTGACAAAAGGCTTGATAAAAGAGGCTAAGGGTTAGGGTTTCTGATGATGTATTGTAGTATTTTGCAGTGGTATTAAGTTGCAAGGATTACTGGTTGTAATCGGTTTGATTTACTAGATAAAAATATTGGACTTTTTGTTGGTGGATGTAGCCCGAGTTTGGGTGAACCATGTTAAAACTTGTCTCTTGCTGTTATTATTTCTGTGTATTTTCATTCCTCTGTTTAATCTTTATTTGCATTTAATTGATATCTTATGTCGACTAACCCTAACAAGTGGTATCAGAGTGGGTTGTGTTCGATTATTGTCTCCAAGAAAGTCTCACGGTTAATTGGGAGCAATGGCAGACGAGGGTAAATTGAAGGTAGCTAAATTTAATGGGAAGAACTATCAGTTATGGAAGATGCAGATGGAGGATTATCTCTATCAGAAGGATTTATGGAGGCCATTGGAAGGAATAGCCAAGAAACTGGCAACAATGACTGATGAGGATTGGAATCTTCTAGATAGAAAGGCACTGGGAACCATTCAGTTGTGCCAGGCACCATCTGTGGTGTTTAATATAACAAAAGTAAAGACAACAGATGAACTGATGAAGGCTTTGGCTAAATTGTATAAAAACCCTCAACCTCAAATAAGGTATTTCTCATGAAGCATTTATTTAATCTGAAAATGATTGAAGGTATATCTATGACAAATCATTTAAATGAGTTTAATACAATTACCAGTCAGTTAACTTCTATAAAAGTAAAATTTGATGAAGAGGTGAGGGCTCTCTTGGTTTTATGTTCTTTGCCAGAAAGCTGGAATAGCTTGGTAATGGCTATAAGTAACATTGTCTCTAGTTCAAATACTTTGAAATTTGATGATGTTGTTGGTGTTATCCTTAGCGAGGAAATGTGATGGAAAAGCTCAAGAGGGTCCATATTAGGTAGTGTTTTGAATGCAAAAAGTAGGGGCAGATCAAAGGTGAGAGGAAAAGGTTCTGGAGGTCATGGGAAGTCATGAGGAAAATCAAAGGACAAGAGGTCCTAATCTAGAGGACAGAAGGATTGCTGGTACTGTGGGAAACCGGGTCATCTGAAGAAAGATTGTTGGTCTTGAAAGAATAAAGAAGGAGATAAACAAGAAGGCAATAAGGAGGCAAATGTGGTAAGTAATAAATTTGAAGATGATGCTTTGATTCTTTCCCTAGATAATGCTGATGATTCATGGGTTTTAGATTCAGGGGCCTCATTTCATGCTATGTCCCATAGAAGTTATTTTCTTGATTATGTCTTGGGCTGGTTTATTTGGGAGATAACGAACCCTGTCAGATTGTTGGAAAAGGAAGAATCAAGATTAAGTTGCAGAATGGGAATCATTGGCTACTACAAGAGGTAAGGTACATTCCAAGGCTGAGTAGGAATTTAATTTTAGTAGGGCAGCTAGTTGATGAAGGTTTCATTGTTACATTTACTGATAAAAATTGGAAGCTTTCAAGAGGTGCCTTAATAGTAGCAAAAGGTCTGAAAGTAGGCACCTTATATCTTTGTACAGGTCATATTATTCCTTCTACTTTAGTTATTGTAGAGAAAAACTAAACAGGTTCAGGAATAGTTGCTGCGGGTTCACAGGAAGAGATTGAAACAGTTGCTGCAGGTTCTGAGATAACATTGTGGCATAACATACTTGGGCATATGAGTGAAAAAGGTATGAAGGTACTTCATTCTAAGAAAGTTTTACTAGGTATGAAATGTATTAATATGGATTTCTGTGAAAGTTGTGTGTATGGAAAATAAAAGAGAGTTAGTTTTCTCAAGGATGGGAAGCAAAAGAAAGATGAAAAGTTGGAGCTTGTGCATACAGATGTATGGGGACCGACTCAGGTATCTTCTCTTGGTGGCTCTTAGTATTATGTTACATTCATAGATGATGCAACTAGGAAGGTTTGGATTTATTTCCTTAGGTAGAAATCTGATGTATTTGAAACATTTAAGAAATGGAGAAGCTTGGTTGAGAATGAGACGGGTAAAAGATTAAAATGTCTTAGATCTGATAATAGTGGTGAGTATTACAGTAAAGAATTTGAGGATTATTGTTCTTTTAATGGAATTCATAGGTAGAAAATGGTTCCAGGGACTCCACAAGAAAATGGAGTGGTTGAACGCATGAATAGGACAATAATGGAGCGTGCAAGGAGCATGAGATTGCATGTTGGGTTGCCTTTAAACATGTGGGTAGAGGCTGTCAATACCATTGTATATTTAATTAATAAAGGCCCTTCAATCCCTTTGGGTTGTGGTATTCCAGAGGAAGCATGGACAGGTAAGAAGGTGAGTTATTGTTTTCTCAAAACCTTTAGATGTGAAGCATTTGCACATGTAGATTCTGAAAATAGAACCAAGCTAGATGCAAAATCAAAAAAGTGTATCTTTGTTGGATATGGCATTGATGAATTTGGTTATAGGCTTTGGGATGTTAAAAATCTAAAAATTGTGAGAAGCAGGGATGTTGTATTCAATGAGAAGGTGTTGTACCAAGATCAGTTACAACAACATGAGAAGAAAGAAAAGGATTATGTGGTGCTGGATGATACTCCAGATAGTGATGTTCCAGTGGTTCCTCATACTCCGCAACAACAACAAGAAATATGACAAACTCCAATGAATGTTAGACAGTCAACAAGGTTAAGTAGACCTCCTAACAGGTTTTCTCCCTCTTTGTATTCTATTTTGTTACCAAATGCTGGTGAACCTGAAGAGTATGATGAAGCTATGCAGGTGGATACGAAGGATCAGTGGGAGCTTGCAATGAAAGAAGAAATGGACTCCTTGCTGAAAAAATAGACTTGGGAATTATGTAAGTTGCCTGTAGGTAAAAAGGCTTTACCAAACAAATGAGTTTATAGGCTGAAAGAGGAAGATGGAGGTAAGAAAACATTTAAAGCCAGGTTAGTTGTAAAAGGATTTGCACAGAAAAAAGGTATTGATTTTGATGAGATATTTTCTCTGGTTATCAAGATGACTTCTATTCGTACTATTTTAAGTATTGTGACTACTGAAGATTTGCATTTGGAATAGGTAGATGTGAAAACTGTCTTTCTCCGTGGTGATTTGGAGGAGGACATCTATATGGAACAACCACAGGGATTTGAGGTCAACGATAAAGAGAAATTGGTGTGCAGATTGAAAAAGAGTTTGTATGGCTTGAAACAAGTGCCTTGGCAATGGTATTTAAAATTTGATAGTTTTATGGCTGAGCAAGGCTACAACTGGTGTAATTCTGACCATTGTGTTTATTTTAAGAGGTTGGATAATGATAGCTACATTATTTTATGTTTATATGTTGATGGCATGCTTGTAGCAGGGTCTAACATGGATCACATAAGAGAGTTAAAATAACAGTTAGCACAATCACTTGCTATGAAGGATTTGGGGCAGAAAAACAAATCCTTGGTATGAAAATCTATACAGATAGGAAGAACAGAAAATTGACTCTATCTCAGGTTGATTATGTTGAAAAGGTGTTGTAGAGATTCCATATGGAGAATGCAAAATTTGTCAGCACACCTTTGCCTAGTCATTTGAAATTGACTAAGGAGATGTGTCCTAAGACACAAGAGGAGGAAGAAAAAATATCCAAGGTACCATATGCTTCAGCTGTAGGAAGTTTAATGTACGCCATGGTATGCATGAGACCAGATATTGTACATGCTGTAGGAGTCGTAAGCAGGTATATGAGTCATCTCAGATTGGAGCATTAGAATGCGGTAAAATGGATTCTTAGATATTTGAGATGTACAACCAAAAAACACTTATGTTTTGGGGCTCTAATACTAATTTAGTAGGTTATGTAGACTCAGATTTGGGAGGGGATATTGATACTAGGTGGAGTACTACAAATTATGTCTTTACTGTAGGCAGGACAGTAGTGAGTTGGATCTCACGGTTGTAAAAGGTGGTTGCTTTATCCACCACGGAGGCAGAGTATGTAGCTGCAACAGAGGTAAGCAAGGAGATGATATGGCTACAATCTTTCGTGGAAGAATTAGGCAAACAACAGGCTAACAATTCTTTGTATATAGATAGTCAGAGTGCCATACATCTTGCAAAGAATTATGCCTTGCATTCAAAGACCAAACACATATAGTTGAGGTGTCACTTCATTCGGTCGGTGTTGGATGATAGACAGTTACAGCTGGAAAAGATACATACAGATGAAAATCCAGCAGATATGTTTACAAAGGCAGTGACATGGGAGAAGCTGAGCTCCTCTTCAGTTTTGGTTGGTCTTCAAGTCTGAAAACAAAAAAAATTAGAACAACAGAGTCTAAAGTGCTTATTTCCAGTGGGAGCTACAAAGTCAACAGTGTTATGATTAGTCTCCAAGTGGGAGATGATATGGTGTGGAGTCTGATCAGTCTCCAAGTGGGAGATTGTTGTTATATGGAGCCTAATCAGACTCGGAGGTTAAATTTACCCCACTTTTATCGGCATGGTTTCCCACCAAATTATTTAACGGGGTCAAGGGGCAGCGCCCCTTATGGGGGTTTGGGGCAACGCCCCTGGCGGGGTCCAAGGGCAGCTCCCCTGGCTTGCTCCCTGTCACGATACAGGGCGGGCTCGAGGGGTAGCACCCTTGAAACCTCCAATGATTTTTTATTATTTTATTAAGGCATTGGGAGTTATTTTTCTATTGGTTGACATAAAAAAAAAACCCTATTTTTGTAACCAACAAAAGGCTTGATAAAAGTGGCTAAGGGTTAGGGTTTCTGATGATGTATTGTAGCATTTTGCAGCAGTATTGAGTTGTAAGGATTATTGGTTGTAATCAGTTTGATTTACTGGATAATAATATTAGACTCTTTGTTGGGGGATGTAGCCTAAGTTTGGGTGAACCACGTTTAAACTTGTCTCCAGTTGTTATTATTTCTATGTATTTTCATTCCTCTGTTTAATCTTTATTTACATTTAATTGATATCTTCTATCGGCTAACCCTAACAGACGTACAATTAGGTAAGTTGGGGGAATGATGAGTTCTATAGAAGGTATCGTTTCCTCTATTCTTTACCTTATTTTTCTCCCTTTTCATGCCCAACTGTGCCATTAGAACTACTTACTAATATTATAAACATTTAATTATGTTGAGAAGACAAATAATAGGAAAATACAAAGGTTTACTATATGATGATACCTTAATTGTACATTCTTGTTTATAGTATTTTTGTTCATTTAGGATTATGTAGTAATTCAATAGAGGATGGTTGGAATCACTTGTAGATTGCAAGCAATGTCTACTTTAATGATTGACCAATGGTTGTTTCAAGTTTACTCGCAACAACATAACATTGTTTAAATATAATTGAAATATAAAATTAGGTCATTGATTTTATATTTTACAGCCAATAATGATGAGGAAAATAGTTATATCATATATCTAAATTTCTAAAGATAAGCTCTCCATGATTTTGTCCAAGTCAACACATGGATAATTGTAATATTTTCTATTTTTGTTGAAAGGCCATCTTTGAGATGTGGAGAAATTGTTAAAACTATGTTATTTATTATGATATTGTTTGTTTACAACATGGATATACGTATGGTTATCATAGGGGAGAGGACCCAATTGTTGAGCACGTTCCAATAGGTGTGATAGTATTTGTGTATTTAAGGCCCAATATTTTTAAAAGTTTAGCACTAGTAGTTGTGACTTTAAGGTTGTTAGTGTTAGTATAAGTACTTATAATTGAATGAAATGTGCTCATCAGATTTAAAAAGCAAACAATCATATGATGCCACATCAGTGCACCAATAAAACATGACTTAATGCACACCTATTGGTCCACCCTTTTTGGGGGGGAAATATTTGACACCTCAAAAAAGAACAAGTTGATGTGGCGTCATATTTGATGATGTGGCCCTTGTTAGTTCCCAAAATTACTACAACCCAAAACCCTAAAACATTTTACAATCACCTGGGCCAGGGGTGTCATCAGGGTGATTAAAAGAGGTTTGTCAATAGGTTAAGGGTAATTTTGGCCAACTTACAAGAGTGGGTAGACTCATCTACACTTCAAGCTTAGGAGGTTAATCTTGGAGGTACCCCTCAACAGGGATTGAGATCAACAAAATATATTATCTCATCTATGATTTTGTGACAATACTAGATCGTTGTTTTAATCCCAAATATTGTCACTGAACCAAAACACACTTGTTACACTTAATAACCTCCATTTTAATCTGATGAAAGCAACCCTATAGAATGACGATGCTCATGGAACTATAACTGCATTTAAATCTTGATATATTGTTTTAATTTTTTCAATAGAGTGTGGGTGATCACTTGCCTCTTTGATTGGTGCCTATCCAATAGGCTACAGAGTTTCAAGTTTATCAAAGGGAAACACTAAACAAGGGTATGAATGCCTATCTGAATATTTTAGATGCACAAATGTTAATATCAACCCATGAGAATACTTATTAATCTAGCACTATACAACATTCATCCACATATAACTCTGAAATGACCATTCACAAAGCTTGAAATGGATTAAGAACTGTCATATTCATTCAAATCAGAAATTACATTTGAAATATGGTAAGAGAAAACCCTAACTGCACTGGTTTTCCTAGAGGAACACTTACAGCAGTGGAGAAAAAACAAAGATTGATATCAAAGTTACAACATAATCCACATACACCTTTGCCAAATGATTCCTGAAGAACTAAAACTAAACAATAGATGAAACCCTAAATGCCTTGGACCCTACACCCGTAGAGAGAAATTCTACCCAAAAATGACCAACCCTTGAAAGAGTTTCAATCTTCCCTTTATAACTTTCACAAATGGGCAGGAAAATCCCCAACAACCCCACCTATTGCAGTAAAAACATAAATTTCAACTACCCATTTCGCATTAATGGTAATCCAAGAAGTTGTTGGCGTGTCCCATCACATTCTGAATAGTGGAAGGAGCAGGGAGGGCAAAATAGTCGGGCCTTGACCAATCGGGCTTCCACCAGGCAATCGGCCTCTGAAAGGGTGAAGAAGGAAACCTTGATCTCCAAAGTCTAAAAGGAACAAATGGAAACCATTGGGTTTTAGAGATCGGGCCTTCACCATATGTCATACATTTGGAAGATAAGAAAGGGAACCGCTTGATTCCTCTGTTTTGAAATACTTAGAAGAATTTGAAGATCGTTGGGATCGGGCATCAGACCCCACCGCTAACACTTGGAACCCTAGAGAAATGATCGGGGATTGGGCCTCAGACCTCCACCCTTCTATCTTCAAAAATAAAAGAGGAAGACAAACCTCCTAATCTCCAATTCCTGAAAGACTTAGAAACTTTTGGAGCTTCGTCGGACTTCGGCAATCAGACTTTCTACCTAAAGTCATTTTAGAAGAAGAAGGAAGACTGCCACCCCGACCTCTGCGATCCGAAACACTTGGGCTATTTATAAATTATCAAGGTGGAGTTTTTAGACCCGATAGGAATGGCATGATGGAAGAGAGAACCCTGAAACTCTGAAGCTCTGAAAAAGGTAAAAAATACAAGGGAAAAGCGAGGAAACTTTGGACTTAGCTTTTTTGTGGGCTTCTTCCTTGCACTTAGAAATTTATGGGATTTTCTGGGAGAAAATTCCCTGCATTAAGGTGTTTCAGATCGGATATAAATGATGGGTTCAATAACAAAGGCACAAAGTGGGAATTTTGATGGGTTAGGGGCAAAAAATACATGTTTGGGAACTGGGCAAGATTTTGCAAATATGAGGCTGAAAATCTAGATGCCAACACTGGCTTTGGTTGGGGATGTGTGCCAAGCAATGGCACAGTGAGAATCACAGATCTCAAGGGTAGACCAAAAAGCAAAATATAACACAATGGGAGTGGAAACACAAACACTACCAAGACCAATAGTGTTCGAGATTGCTCGATGTCAAAATATAACATATATAACAAGATTTCATCACAAAATTTTGAAGGACCATATTATTTACGAGAAGTAAAGTTTCAAATGTTGTCCATGAACAAGTAGCTCCAAAAGTTCTCCTTCCATATTTCTGATATAAAAGGTGTCTTGGACAACCTTTTCATTAATCTGATATGGGCCTATCCATAGTGGTTCAAACTTACCATGCTTGCCCTTGTCCTCTGATTTTGCATTCTAGAAGAGAACCAAATCACCAATTTGAAAACATCTTTTAATCGTTTTCTTGTTGAATAAATGCTCAAACTTTTGTTGTTGTAGAAATTTTTTATCATGTGCCACCCTTCTAGCTTCATCCAACTATATCAACTCATGCATCCTTAATGCCAAAGCATCATCCCCATATTCTCCTATTTGTTGCAGCAGTTGATACATAGGAAATTCTAATGACATTGGCATTTTGGCCTCTAACCCATATACTAGCTCAAAAGGACTTTTGCTTGTAGCACATTTATCAATGATCCTATCTTTTACCTTGTCATCCCACCTTTTCTTGTTCATATCTAGACTCCTCTTCAGGATTTTCATGAGGCTCTTATTATTGGACTCAGATTGTCCATTACTCTGCGGATGGTATGGTGATGAATGAATTAACTTTATCCCATATTTGGAACACATACCTACAATATCTTGAGATCTGAAGCACATGGCATTGTCTGCAACAATTCTAGATGGCATGCCAAATCTGGTTATCACATTGTTCAAAAGGAACTCAATCACGACCTTGGATGTGGCATTGCGAGTTGGAACAACCTCAACCCACTTTGTAAAATAATCAGTCGCCACCAATATCCATCTATATCCATTGCTTGATCTTTCTTAAATTTCCCCTATGAAATCAATGCCCCATTATTGAAATGGTGCTTCAGTGGTAACATTCATAAGGGGAAGAGCAACTTGAAATTTTAACTTACCTGCAAACCTTTGATAGGAATCACATTTTTTGATTTGTTTTGCAACATCCTTGAAGAGGCTTGGCCACCAAAAACCTATCCTAATAATCTTATGTGCTATGGTTTTAGCATGGAAGTGCCAGCCACATATTCCTTGGTGATATTCTTCAATTATTTTCTCAAATTGTTGTTGGTCCAAACACTTCAACAACACTCCCTCATGATTTCTCCACATTAAAATACCTTGAATTAAAACATATTTCTGAGACTAGAGCTTAAGTGTTCTTTGTTGAGTTACATTCATACCTAGGGGACAATGCATGTTGACAAGATATAAAATGATATCCTTGTACCATGGATCATTTGTCAACGTACACACATTAGTAAATGGAACAACATCTACCTCATTTATTTCAGCAACCTCTAAGTTAGAATTAGCCATAAACTTAGCTAAACCTTGGCCTCTAACCAGTTTGGTGACTTGCACCTCAATGTCATACTCTTGAATCCTATTGATCCATCTACATCTTCTCCTAGAAACTTCCTGCTACATGCAAATATCTTTCACAGCTGAATGGGGAACATATGCAATTGTCTTTGCACCTATAAGATATGGTGTGAAGTTTTTTACTACCTTAACCAAAGCATATGCATGCTTTTCCATATTTGAATAATTTAATTCAACTGCCTGTAAGGACTTCCTAAAGAATCCTATGGGCTACTCAAATCCATCCTCGTTCTTTTGCAACAATACAACAGCAATGGTATAATATGAAGCAAAAGAGAAGAGATGAAAAGGCTTGGACTAATCTGGGCTCACCAACATCAGTGCATCCTTGAGGGCCTCCTTTATGTCAATAAAAACTTTAGCTAGTTCCTTGCCCCATGCAATAGACTACCCCTTCTTGAGCATCTTGGAGATTGCCTTGGTCTTCCCAACAAAGTTAGGGACAAACCACCTCACAAGTTGATTTGTCCAAAAAAAGATTGGACACCCTTAACTGATTTAGGCTGAGGGATAAGTTAAATGGCCTTAACTCTTTCAGGATCTATTCTAACCCCATTCCTTGACACAATATGTCCCAGAAACTTTCCTTCTTCTACTCCAAATTGACATTTTTTGGGATTCAAAGAGATCCCATACTCTAAACATCTTTCAAAGATCAATTCCAAATGCTTGAAATGATCATTCCTATCTTTGGATAATGCAGTGAGATCATCTTGGTATACTACCATGATTTCATCAATGAGGCCTGCAAAGGCAAAATCCATTGCTCTCTGGAATGTTGATCCTACATTATTCAACCTGAATGGCATCCTCAACTAGACATAGGTTCCCCAAGGAGTAGTGAATGTTGTCTTGTACTATTATGGCTCCTTGACCAACACTTGATTATAGCCTGAGAATTCATGCATCATAGACATCAGTTCTGAACCAACAACTCTTTGCAAAAGATGATCCATACTTGGAAGAGGATAGTTGTCATTAAGGGATTTGATGTTCAAGTTTATGAAGTTTACACACAATCTAATCTCCCCATTCTTTTTCCTCACTAGGACAAGATTAGATACCAATCAGAATGTTTGATTGGTTTTATAATACCTCCCTCTTTCATATTTAACAATTCTTTCCGCATCTTGGGAGCTATGGTGGGGTTTATAGGTCTTTGCTTCTATCTAAAGGGTTTTGCATTAGGCTGAAGTGGAATAGTATGTTGAAATAAATCCTCCCTATATGCCTTCAACTCATCATAGGACCATGCAAAACATTTTTTGAATTTTCTTAATAAAATAAGCATCATTTGCTTTTCATGGGGTTTGAGCCGCTTACCAATGTAAACCATCCTAGGTGCCTCCTGGGTACCAAGTTTAACACCTTTAATGTTGTCCTCTTCAACTGGTTTACCTTTTCTTTTCCATCGGTCAACATTATCAAACATTCTTTCAAGTGCAACCAAACCCTTGGGAATAATATTTGTCTTCAACTGTACCACTTCATTCCCAAACAATGTTTCCTTTCCATCTTCTACCTCTATCATAGGTTGCCAATCGATTAACTGATTATCAAACTCATCCAAGCAATTGAGGAAATTGAAAATCTAATTGTTGTCATTGAAAACTTGCCAACTATATATGTTATCAGGGATTGTTGGCCTTGTAAGCACTTCCACAACATAATGTCCATAAGAAAAATTTGACTGATGGTCAAATTTTGAAGCAACTAGAGCCAAGGAATCTGCCTTCTCATTTTCAACTCTTTCAACCCATTCAATGCCAATAGCATCAAACAGTTCTATAGTGTCCCCCACTATGTTTCTGTATGCCATTAACCTATTAACTTTGGTAACAAAAACATTTTTAATATGCTGCACAATTAACTCTAAATCACCATGTATCTTCAAGCACTTAACTCCATGCTTATGAGCACCATTTAAGCCTAACAACAATACCTCATACTCAGCTATGTAGTTAGCACACTAAAAATCAAGTCTAAAAGATATCCCAAATTGTTCTCTATCTAGTGCTATTAGAACAATACCAGCACCTGAGCCATCCTTAGAACAAGCACCATGAAAGTATAATGTCCATAACAAATTTTCATTATGCACAAGATCAACAATCTGTGACAGATTAGCACATAGTTTATGTTTGTTGTCTTCACAAAACCCCTTTAAACAATCAATATCAGTATCGAAGAAGTTCACTTCTTCTTGGGTTTTGTAATGGTCATCTATGGTTTGGTCTTCTGCCTTCTTCTCCCTGTGGCGCTTCACCTCAACACCCTTGACTGGAATGGTGTCATATGATAAATCCATCTATATGCTTCCACCCATGGCAGTTGCCCACTTTCTAGATAATAACATACCACATTTAGTAGGGCAGTCCACAATAATTATATCCATCAAAAAGGACTTGTCAGGATGTGCAGCTAGTTGGACATCAACATCTTTGACAAGACAATTCACATTTACTTCCCTATAATCCATAGCAAAACATTTACCAAAAGACTTAGACACCTTCAACCCCAAATCATTCATGATTTCAAGTGGCATGAAATTGCTATATGCTCCAGAATCAAGCATGCAATTATGTAGCAACCATCCATTTATGATCAATGTGGTGTAGAAAGGATCCACACCCATCCGGCTATTCACCATAGATGACCCTAAATAAACCTCAATTATTTCATCATCTTTAGAAGGAGCAACAATGGGCTATATAGGTGCACTAGAGGCTGTGATAAATGAGACAACCCTATCTCTATGCTCAGGAATCCTAAGAGCTTCCCCTAATGCCATTGAAATTCTTATCTGACTCAATACATGGTCCATGCCAATGGGATGATATGGAGGTAAAGGGGTGTCACATAGAATTGTAACATCATTCACATCAAGAATATAAGGTATCAATTGACTGGAAGAAATATCCATACCTTTCACCTCCTTCTTCTTGTCTTTTCCCTTTTGTTGTTCACCTAATTCTTTAGGTTGGCTCTCTTTGTCATCACCTTTTGTCTTGTGAGTATCAATAACAGGTACAACAACTAATTGGACCACGTGTGTTGGAACTCTTTGTACATATTTCTTTTTGGTGGATGCTAGTTGCGTTGGAATTTTCTTCTTTTCTGGCACATTCTTCTTGGGAGCAATGTTGTCCTTCTTCTCCACGTTTACCTTTTTGTTTTCTTTGTCACCATATAATGCACCATGTCTTGACTTTGCAGGAGAGTATTGCATAGGCACTTGCCTATTCCTTAGCTAATAACCCCATTCAACCTGCATAATGGTTGCACTCGTCAAATCTTTCAAATCTTTCTTAGAAGGTCGAGACTACTTGTACTTTTTCTACATAAGATCCCTCAAGTGCCCAAAATCATGAGCTGGCAGTTGATATCTCTTTGGACCAGCATCATAATCATATCAGAAAATGTGATCATCCTCTTCATAGCTTTCACAATCGACATCCTCACCCATCTGCTCATATCCAGTGGTATCAAACTAGTTTAACTCATCCTCTTTATAATACTCAATTGCACCCTCTTCGTTTGGAAACTCTTCATCTCTGCTCATTGAATGAGCCACTGCACAATTATCTAGATCATGGTGAAGGAAGCATACCTGGCACCATAAAGATTTATCTTGAAAATTGATTTGATCCTTTCTCAATGGATCAGATGTGTCTCTTTCAGGTTGTTTGAAATTACATGTCTGGGGGCTACATGTTTGTCATTTTGCTGTGGTCTCTTAGACTAGTCAGTATTGGAAGGTCTATTATACAATCTTTGATCTTCATTGAAATGTGTTGTAGCACCTTAAGGTGGCAAGCCTTTCTCATTTCTAGCTACCTTGTAGGTTAAATATTTCATAATCCCCATAAGCTTATCCAATTTGTCTTCAGTGGTGAGGGGCTTATTGAAAGTTGCTTTGTCTGGCTGGGACAGTTTTACATCAGACATTTTAATGTGTTTCCCTAAAGCTAGATCATGTTTGTTTCAATGTTGATAGTTGTAGCATATGCCTCCCTTAATGTTTGTGGATTCTTGTCCCTCAAACAATAACCAATCTTTGAATCAAATGAACCACAATACAACACCAAACACATAGACTCATTAGGTCTCATATGAGGAGGTGCTTTTCTCATTTTCACGATGAAGTGACTGTTAAAATCAACTATTGTCTCATTTATTGCCTTTTTGATAGTTGTGAGTTCATGGATGGCAAACTTTAGGTCAATCCTATCCCCGTATTGCAATCGAAATACCCTCATGAACTCCTCCCAAGAGTCAATATAGCTATCTGAAAGAGCCTTATACCATTCTTTGGCACTTTCTTCTAATGAATGTACAAATAATTTCATCATGACATCTTCATCCTCAATTTCATACTGATCATTGGTGTCTAAGATGCTCTTCACCTGTGACAACATTATTGCCTTGGAACCTAGGAATATTTCCCCTAATCTCAATTGGAATTAGGTTGGGAAAATCAAGAATTCCAAAGAAATCAAGTTGTTTATACCTATTAGCTCCTAGTGGCTGCCTCAATGGAGGAAATTTTTATGCTTGTCTTCGTTGTGCTGGCCTAAGATTCTAAGCATTTCCATATTGTTGATTCATTTGATTTTGTGGTAGCTGATTGTGAACATTTTTAGCATGGGTATGATTCATACGTTGTTGCCCCATTTGTTGATGTTGTTGTTGATGTTGTCTCTAGTTGTTTTGCTGGTTATATTGTTGATTATGGCCCTGCTACTGTGCATTTTGATTTCCCTGGGCCTGTTGGTCAAGTTGATCTTGTTGTTGGTCAAGTAGGGCTTGTACCTCTCTTTGTCTATTCCTGATATGATAAAGCAGGTCAAGCTCATCCTAGAGGGTCCTTTCTCTTTCCTTAACATCAAGTTGCTCCTGTTGATCTTCTTCATTGGGAATGTTATCATTTCGGCCTCTAAGTGATCTTGTTAGAGAAGTAGGTTATCTAGTATTCTAATATGTCTCTTCATTCTCATTGGGCATTCTAAATGCTCTCAAATGTGCACCATGAGACCTATCTCTACTTCCTCTGCCAAAAATGTTCTCATTTCTTTTAACATCATACTCATTCCTATTAATCCTTCTATTTGTTCTGAGTATGTTATTGGCTGAGTCCTCAAAAGTATACTGATATTGGTTCACGAGATCTTCATATGCATCATTTATGCCAAAGGTACCTATTTGGTCTTGGGCATTCAATGGAGGCATCACATTGGGGTTTCTTTCCCTCCTTATACTCCTCCAATTTCTTGCACTGCTAGAGGATTCATCATGCCCAGACTGCTCCTGGTTTCTTCCTCTATTCATTATGAATCTCTTTTTCTTTTCAAACTACAATTAATTTCTGGGTTGTAAAAAACAAAGTCGCCACTCCCTTGTTGGGAAGATTTTTTTTAACAAACACTGTACTTCAATACTACAACAACTAGAAGTAAAATGATTTAATGGATTCCCTGGTAGTCGCACCAAAATGTTGGTTCCCAAAATTACTACAACCCAAAACCCTAAAACATTTTACAATCACCTAGGCCAAGGGTGTCATCAGGGTGATTAAAAGAGGTTTATCAATAGGTTAAGGGTGATTTTGGCCAACTTACAAGAGTGGGTAGACTCCTCTACACTTCAAGCTTAGCTAGGCTTGGGAGGGTAATCCTAGAGGTATCCCTCAATAGGGATTGAGATCAACAAAACATATTATCTCATCTATGACTTTGCAACAATACTCAAATCATTGTTTTAATCCCAAATATATTGTCACTGAATTAAAACACACTTGTTACACTTAATAACCTCTGTTTTAAGATGATGAAAGTAACCCTACATTATGAGGATGCTCATGGAACTGTAACTGCATTTAAATATTGATATATTGTTTTGTTTTTTCAATAGAGTGTGGGTGATCATAGGCCTCTCAGATCGGTGCCTATCCAATGGGCTATAGAGTTTCAAGTTTATCAAAGGAAAACACTAAAAAGGGTGTATGAATGCCCATCTAATTATTTTAGATGCACAAAAGTTAATATCAAACCATGAGAATACTTATTAATCCAACACCATACAACATTCATCCACATATAACTCTGAAATGACCATTCACAAAGCTTGAAATGGATTAAGAACTATCATATTCATTCAAATCAAAAATTACATTCACACCATGAAATATGGTAAGAGAAAACCCTAACTGCACTAGTTTTCCTAGAAGAACACTTACAATAGTAGAGAAAAAACAAAGATTGATATAAAATTTACAACATAATCCACATACACCTTTGCCAAATGATTCTTGAAGAATTGAAACTGAACAATAGATGAAGCCCTAACTGCCTTGGACGCTTGCACCTATAGAGAGAAATTCTACCCAAAAATGACCAACCCCTAAAAGAGTTTCAATCTTCCCTTTATAACCTTCACAACTTAGATCTAAGGATGAAATAGGTGGGATAACCCCCAACAACCCCACCTACTGCAATAAAAAACATAAATTTCAATTACCCATTTCACATTAAAGGTAGTACGGGAAGTTGTTGGTGCGTCCCATCACATTCTAAATAGTGGAAGGAGTAGGGATGGAAAAATAGTCGGGCCCTGACCAATTGGGCTTCCATTAGGCAATCAACCTCTAAAAGGGTGAAGAAGGAAACCCCGATCTCCAAAGTCTGAAAGGAACAAACAGAAACCATCAGGTTCAGAGATCAGGCCTTCACCATACGTCATGCATTTGGAAGAGAAGAAAGGGAACCGCTCGATTCCCCGATGTCGAAATACTTAGAAGAATTTGAAGATCATCAAGACTGGGCATCGGACCCCACTGCTAACACTTGGCACCCTAGATAAATGATCGAGGATTGGGCCTCAAACCTTCACCCTTTTGTCTTCATAAAGGAAAGAGGAAGAGAAACCTCTAGATCTTTGACACTCGAAAGACTTAGAAACTTTTGGAGCTTCATCAGACTTCGACAATCAAGTTTCCACCTAATACCTACTTGGAAGAAGAAGGAAGACCACCACCCCAACCTCCGAGATCTGAAACACTTGGGCAATCTATAAATTATCAAGGCATAGTTTTCAGAGCTGATAGGAATGGCATGACAGAAGAGAGAACCGTGAAACTCTGAAGCTCCGAAAAAGACAGAAAATACAAGGGAAAAACTAGGAAACTTTGGACTTAGCTTTTTTGTTGGCTTATTCCTTGCACTTGGAAATTTCTAGGATTTTCTAGGAGAAAATTCCATCCATTTAAGGTGTCTCAGATCATATATAAATGATGGGTTCAACAACAATGGCACAAAATGGGAATTTTGATGGATTAGGGGCAAAAAATGCATGTTTGGGAACTTGGCAAGATTTTGTAAATATGAAGATAAAAATATGGGTGCCAACATCCCTAAAACCTTAGTTATAAGTAGGGGCCTTGCCAAATAAGATGCTGTATAAATTTTGGAGTGATTCGAAATTGCCACGTATGATTTTGAGAGGCATGAAGTTAGGGTGCTCAACTACTGGGTCCTCTCCCCTAGTTGCTAGGATATATAAAATATAAGTTTGCAATGCATTTTTTTAAATACAAAATAGAGTGCTATTGATTTAAAGAAGCATTTGTCAAGATTACTATAATAGAGAGTGAGAAAGGGCCCACTCACTACTCTACCGACAACTACTTCATTTCTAGTCATGTGATGTGTTGTAAGATTTTGATTGATTTCTAATTATCATATGATTTGATATTTTCTAATTGTCACGGGAATTTAATTACTTGCAACAAAGTTATTTTGTAGTCATCTACTCGTAGCAAAGCAATTTCTACTTACAACATAGTTGTCATTTACGTGTAGGTGAATTACTTTTAGACTAATGATTTATTCACTTGTAGCAATTCTATTAAGTTTGAATTTCATTTTTATTTTGAAGAAATATTATTGTCTTCCTTTACAATTAGATTCACATGGGATCTAGTTGACCTACGTCATTATAAAGAGAATTGAAATAAGGGATTAATAAAAAAACCAAACAAATAAAGGTTTAGTTTAGTCTAATCAACTAATGTCTTTAAATACCATGGCATAACATGCATAAAATGTGTGCTAGGTCGACTCACAACAACTAGTAAAAGGCCGAGCGAGAAAGTTAGAATTTAAATTTGATGACTTGGATTTTGAGAGTCATTTATTTGCTCCCCAAGATTGACCTAGGTCAATTCCACATCCCTCAAAAATAATTTGAATATCTGAGAATATATTTTAAATTAATGCAAATAGAGGTTAAGTAAAAATAACTAGGTCTAGAATTGTGAGCCAATTCTAGTCTTTTTGCTTGAGTCTTATTTGCTATTTATGCCTTGTTTGTATTTTCTCATCCTACTTATATCTTTCACTTTTCCCTTTTATACTTTTTATTTGTGGTACTTGTCATTTCTCCCCCATATGTGGGGCATTTCTCCTATGATTATTTCCCTCTCCTCTTAAGAGATAGCATATCAAATTCTATTCTACGATGATTTCATACTTGTATCTCATTTGGTGACTTTGTTTATGTGCTCCTCATGGCATTACTATTATGATTTTACATGATGCATTTACTCACTCATGCTTCACTTTCATGGTTATATCACATATGACATGTTATACTCTTACACACTATGACACTCAATTTTTTTTTATCTTTTGTATATGAATTGTCCTCATATTTGGATGCATAGTTGGGACAAATATTTTGTCCCCATTTCACTCATGAGCTTAATGTTTTATCATTTTCATACACTAGGTGCAATACATTGCTACATATGTCAAGATTACCTCATCCTCTCCTTAAATAGTAACTATAACAATGTACATATCCAGTTTGATGGGGGTATATTACATCTTTATTATTCCTTCACTAGGTCTTCAATGTGTAGACTAAGGGGAGCACATTTGGTCCAACTCCTTGATAATCAAATTATATGCATTAGGATATCATTTTTTAGATTTTGCTTGCCTTCATGTTATGTATAATGAGGGGCCCACAATGGTTCCAACTCCTTGACGAACCTACACATATGTTGTCTATCATTTTGGGCTTATGTTGTATAGTTTGAGGGGGGCACACTAGTTCCAACTTCTTGACAACCCTAACAATTTGATGCCTTCTTCCTTCAAATCGCTTTCACATAGTTTAATGGGGGATGCAACTTGGTGACATCCCCATTATTCCCCCTATTGGTGTTTTTCACAATGAAATGATAGTGCATTCAAGTACACACATTGCAATATCTTCATGATTTTAATGATCATGTTAGTATGAGTGCTATTAACACTTTGTTGTGCCCACATGTGTAAATTTAGAGACATGGCCTCATGAAGAATACAAGGAAAGAGAAGTACATCTTCCAAATTATGTCCTTTTACAACATGCTTTCTAATTTACTTATCGTCTTATTTTACTTTAGCATGTATGACTCATGTAGATTCACATGCATGCTAAAATGGGGGCAAAATATAGAGATGGAAAGTGTAAACTTCACACTTTTCCTACTTGTTTTGTACTCACATTAGTCTTGTTGTTAAGTATGTCATTCAAGTGCTTAATTCAATGGATTCTAGCAAACAAGCTAACTAAACCTAGCCATTTCCTTATCCTTTTACTAACTCAACCCTATGGTCTAGACTCAACTAAGATCTTACTTACTTCTCCACTCTAGTTGGAATCATAGTTGTGATTCTATCTTTTGGGTAGAATCTTAGGTGTGATTTTGTTCACCTTATCCAAATCCCAATTTCATATTTTCTAAGGTGACTCTCGTTTGAAATTGAAGCATTACCCATTAACGTGTGTGCAAGATATTTTGAATTGGAACTTAGGATGACATATTTAAAGGTAAGTCCATGTCGTTCATTGACCACCCCATCTCAAGCTCATCAATCATGACATATTATTTTTTCCACTATCAAACTAACTTTCCTAATCACTTCATCAATCATCAATCTTATTTCATATTTATCTAAATATAATCAATATTTTCATTGATAGGTAATTATTGGATGAATCATTTTTAGTAAGTTTTTAAAGTTTTTGTAGTCCTATAAATATTTTATCATGTAAGAATTACAATTTTTAAAGTTTATCTTAACACACAAACTTAATAATAATATGTTTTATCCAACAAATTTATACTAATAGTATATTTCCTCATTTAAAAATCACAAGTTTTTATTTTTTAAAAAGTTTATCTTAACATGCAACAAACTTAATAATAATATGTTTTATCTTAGCATGCTAATAGTGGTCTGCGAGACCTACTAATAGAAATGAGCATGTTTTATCTGAACATGCAACAAATCAAAGGTAAATGTTTTAATGTTAAATTCATTCATCATTTTTAATTGTAATTAAATTTTAATTATATTAATTTTTTTTAAAGGTTGTTTTCTTCAAAACATTACATATGTAAACTTATTTTATTTTTTTAATTAATATAAATTTTATATCAAAAATTATAAAAATCAACCCCTCTTAATGGGGTTTGGGGGAGTTCAATCCTGGAAGAAAAGATTGGAGGCCAAATGGACTCCACCGAAGTAAGGGTGGTATAAGATGAATTTTGATGGTGCCTCCATGGGCAACCCTAGAGCCTCTAAGTAGGATGTTTAGTGAGAGATTAGAGAGGGGTGGTGTTAGGGAAAGCAACAAAGAAGCTCACTTATGGCATGAACAACGAGGCGAAACTTCAAGCCTTAATTTTGGGTCTTCAGATGTGTCAACATCTCAAATTGAAAATAGTAGTGGTGGAAGGGGACTCACAGGTAGTGGTGAATGTTGTTAGGAAAAGATACATACAAAATTGGATGTTAAAAATGTTTCTAAGTGAAGCCTTGATCATCATAGATAAGTTTGAAGGGGTCATCGTTAACCATACATTTTGGGAGTCAAATGGAGAAGTGGACGCATTGGCAAATTCAACCATTGAATCAATGCACAACATGATTTGGGAGACATCGACTCAATGATGACAATACTAATTGTAACTGACGAAAGGTCCTCTCATTCCTTCAGTTTTGAGGTGGCAAAGCGTGTGAAGGGATTGTTGATAGGAGCGAGCTTAAATGATAACCACAATGAGTAAATGGAATTTTTCTTCGAGATTATTCTCTCATTACTCAATAGAGGCAATGAATAGGGTAGAATGGAGATGCCAAATAGGTTGTTCAGCAGAAAACAACAAATGTTCTTTTTGTGTGAGATTACTAGGAATAGGATGCAAAGGTGTTTAAGTCATAGAGCGGATTAGTTTTATTTGTAATTGAATGGGTATTGGGAGAGGGTTTCATGGTTTGCTCAAATAGAGACACGGTCAATTTGGACATTTCGTCCATGTTCATGGCATCCCTATTGGATTTGGGAGACGACAAATGAGTGATTAAGCAGTTGATGGAGACCGTTGTGGAGAAAGACTTCAGGGGGTTTTGAAGAATCTCTTGGGGTGGTGAGAAGTGATGTTGGGATACCTTTATCAGAAGATTTCCACATGGTTAACATGGCTGGGGATATGGTGGAATGGAAGTCGCTCATAACAGAGAAGTGGGTAGAGAAGGTGGCAGCACAGAGGAGAAATGTGGCAATGAGGGCAGGGTTCTTGAAGAAGTTATTGGGGCTAGAGAAGGAGTATGCATGGATGTAGGACTTCATCAATCATTATTACAAAGTTGATAGTAATGCATAATGCATAGTATGTATCTCAGTTTGTAAATAGTAGTGAATAGGTGAAGATAGAATGTATCACAGGGATTTTGTTAGTACCCTGTTAGATTGTTTGCTCACACATATAGACCGAGCCTTCATGTTCAAACCATTTTTGTTAATTTATTTTGATTGTAATGAAAAGGGAGCAGTCCCCTAGATTGTAGTTTATCGATCTAAAAAATATATAAAAATCAAAATAAGAGTTTTTGTTTAATTCATTTTATTTAATTGTAATTTAGTTTTTAATTTTTAATCTCAATTTTTTTTTAATAAATTAGACATTAAATTTTAAATTGTAAATATGTTTTAATTTAATTAATAATTTAGTTGTACTTCTAAATTTTAAATTAAATTAAATTATATTTAATTTGAGTGATTTTGTTATTTGTCTTTTTTAATAATTTTTCTTAAATGTTTAAATTTGTACTTTGCTTTAATTTTAGTTTAAATTTAATTTTAAATTTGGTTGCAACTTATATTTAAGTTTAGTTTAATTTTATTTAAATTTAAATTTAGTTTAGTTTTGTTTAAATTTTAATTTATTTTAGTTATTTATATTTAAATTTAGTTTTATTAAAAAGTTTTTTTTGGCAAACACTTTTGGTTGGAGCTATGAAACGAGTACATGAAACAATAGTATACATGTAACACACCATTCAGTGGTAACGTGTCCTCCAGGGGATTTGAACCTTAGTCTCCATCATGATAACCAAGTGGCCTAGCCACTTAAGCACACCCCACACAATTTACTAAAAATAATTAAAAAAATTATTCTAATATGAAGTTTTTATAAAAGTGTAAAAAAATAGTTTATCTATTTGACTCACTTTAGTGAATGTTTTGCTGTTATCCTCTATATTATTGTTTTTAATTAATTACCATATCTTCCCCTAAAGCTCTAGTTATCAATCCCATGTATACAACTACCCAACTCGCAACTATAGTAGAGAGGACAAGGCATTTAATCTTATGGGAGAAGGGGCCCCATAGTCCTATTTTCATTAACATTCATGACAACCCCTACTATCTATAGGAGCCCCTTTAGAATCCTAGATTTCTAGAATACATGTCTCCCTCAATACCTTTGTGTTTATTTGTTTGTAGGAGTACATACCATGTGCTTTAAAATTAATTTTGTCGTGTACAAGTACCTTTAATATAATTGCACATATTTGATTGAGCATAACTTACAATTATTTAATTGTTTGATTGTGGACTATTTCTTCCTAAAAACATTCACAAATACTATAGGATAATATGGCGCCCACTTTTCCCAAGGACTTGTTTCCAGTTAAAAAAAAATGGTGTTCTTGGTCTTAAACCTATACTCCAAATATTGGACGTGAAGCAAATAACAAGTAAATAGATTTTGAAAAATAAATTATGTGCATTACTATCATATGGATTTGAAACACACTTAACACACTTAGTTTTATTACTAGTTGATTCCAATGAATTTGTTATCTATGGTATTCTCAAAAGAGGGACAATATTGTAGATCAATGACTATGCATGTAGCAACACACACAATCACATGGAAGATTTTTCAATTACATTAAGTAATTGAATGTGTTGTGTGTTGTCATTAATAACATAACTTTTAAATTTTGGCTTAGGTTCATGATCATTCTTAAGATGGATATTGTTGAACTAGTTGCTGATATTATATCATTCAAGCATATCATCAATGCCACAACCTTCCTGAAAGTGATACCTCTTTAACCTTACATTGCAGTGATGTTATAATGTCATCCTCAAATATTAGTGGCTCAAGTAATATGCATTGTGGTTGCTCTTTGAACATGGGTTTAGTGCATATGGTAAACAAGGCAATCCATTCAATTTTGATAATTGTTTTGACACCTTTTCATGAAAGATAGACTATCAAATGTAGAGTGACAAATAAGGCGATAGTTCGACACTTCAATAATGCTAGAGGATAGGGCAAGGTGTTTAGTTTTTATGTTGTTGACAAGAATGATGGAAAAAATCACATAATTTGTTTTAATAAACCTGTTGATGAATTTTGTGAAGAAATAAAAGTTGAGTCTATATACCAATATCAAAAGAAAAATTAAATTGATGGATAAAAAGTTCAATAATTTATATTGAGTGATTATGAGATAACACTAAATAATGCAAACAACATAGACCTTTTATCTGGTGATGATTTATCCAGTCCATTTGAATTTTTTTTCTTTTCTTTTAAAAAGTGAAATTAAGAAGATGCCACTAAATTCAACCATTGATGTTATTGGTGTTGTGTTTGAAGTAAGCCCTTACGATACAATATTCACAAAGAATGGAGGAGAGTTAAAAAAATAGTTTATTTATTAGAGATATGACATATTGTAGCATTGAGTTGACCATGTGGGAAGCGATTTGGATGACAGAAGGTGCTAAATTTGAATAACTACAAAATGATGGGAAATTGTCTGTCATTGCTATTAAGGGTTTATGAGTGTCAAAATTCCATGGTAGATGCATATGAATAGTCACTACAAGCAAGGTATTTATAAATCCTGTTAGTGAAATTGCACACAAATTAAAACATGGTATAATGATAATAAAAAAATAATCCATGTCACTATCTAACAACCCCATCTCAAGCTCCTAAGCTTGTTTTAACACTTAAAAGTGCTATCAAATGGTTGATACACAAATATTTAAGACCTTTTGAATGAAGCATTATGTTGTGTCATTTTCACAGTACTCGTAATGAGCAAGCACATGATATTTCATATAGCCTTTAGTTATTTAATATCTTATGGAATGTGAGACATTTCATATACATTTTAATCTCTTACAGAATTTGAGATACATCTTCATAAATTAGAGTTCTCAAACTTTCAATCCCTTTGAATTGAATGTTTCTGATTAAGATAAGTTGGGAAAAGGGTCCCAGTCCCTTACATGTCCGTAGAGAAAATAAGACTAAACATAGAACCAACATGAATTACAACAAGGGCATTGGTAACACAAAACCAATCCCATAGCCAGAATAGTCAAAAAATAGCACAAAGACAACAGATGAACAACAAAAAAGACAGCAACACATCCAAACTTAAAATAAAGAAATTACTTCCTCCTGCTACCGAGCAGGGCATCCCAATCCTTGGACATAGTCTTCAAAGTCTCCTCCCAAGTAGCTATTCCCAGAACCAGCTGCTCATTTTGCTTCTTCATCTTCTTATTGGTCATTTGAAAATTACTCTCCTGCTAAAGTATACGCTTATTTAGTTCAGTTCAATTCAATTTGAATGTTGCTTCTGGAATGACAATGAATAAACTGTATTTTGATTTATCTTAATATATTGTTCATGAGAAAATTGTATGCGAATACAATTTGTGTATTTTTATTGCATTCATCAAAATAACTTTGCCTTTATGTCTTTAGCATACTTCGTATCATAAAAAGATAATTTCCTTCAGAATTTCAAAATTATGCCCTATATTAACTTATTTCGCAACTATTAACCTTTCTTTTGAGTTTATGGCAGATTGGATTTGTAATAATTTTTTGGAACAAACAAATGAATCTCGAATTAACTAACAAGTATCTTTAAATTGTTTGTTCCTTATTTAAAGTTATGTATCTTAAACAATTAAGAGCATGCAAGCATTAAGTGCTATCTTCAACTCATTTTTTTCATAGATGGGTGTCTCTGGATTTCCTTGTTGGAACTAAGAAATCCATTCATCTAACATATTGGTTAAACAATTAGTTTCATGGAGAAATTGAGCCAAAGTTCTTTTTAACATTTTGTTAATAACTTAGGATATCTCTTCAAACATCAAATTCAAACATCAAACAATCTACTCTCCATAACCAATACTAAATTTTCAATTTATTTTCATGGAAGTTCAAGTTTCAATTTCAAAATTTTTAATTTGAGATATACAAGTTTGCATCATCAAAATTGCAAGTTACATTTTTGTTTTCATATATAAAATTGAAATCTTTCTTTTAACATGTATGAAATAAAATCTCAAAAATTATTACACCTTTTAAATTATTTCTTTCCTATAAAATTATGGACCACTTTTCATTATCACATCATCAAATTCTTCAAAATTAATAACATAACTTAAAGTACTATCATTGTTTGAAATAAACTATATATATCCATCACGTTTGATAACACCTCTAGATGCTGTTACTAGTATTTAATTAACTTAAATACACACCGGAGGGTGTTTTCTCTCTTACAATATTATAGGGTTTTTAATAAAAAATTAAAAGAAAAATCGATTACTATAATAATAATAATAACCTCAACCTGTCAATAAAAAACCGAGGATTGATCCCCCATTAAACCGCTCCTGTAATTATTCAGCGGCACCTGCTTAAAAAATGATGTTATATGTCCATATGACCACCGCCTTATCGTTTGCCCCTGTCGCTGCCCCTCTCGCCCAGAAATAAATCGGCAAACATTACAGTTAAATTTTGCAGTTAACAACAGCAACTACTGGCACACTAGATGCTACAGAACCAGAACAAACGATCGAAGAATGCGCTAGAAAAGATTCAAAATTTTTCTCCGGCAGGTCGAAAGATCGACTCTTTTCCCTTCTTTAATCTGTGTTTTTTGCCCAGAGAAAGATGAAGCGAGGTTACGAAGATACTTCTTCCTCATCCTCGCCTCCGCGTTCAAAGCAAAGGAAAGCCAGTAAGTATATATTTTTATGTCCATTGGAGAATTTTTATAAAGTTTCAAGAAATTTCAAAATGCCAAGCCTGTCAGATGTTGAAAGCCCGCCTCGGGGATATGTTTGCATGGCTATGTATTTTCCGTAAAATGAAATTTAGATTTGGCAGTATAAAATTTACAGAGAGTGTCTTACGTGCCTAGTGTTAGGAAATTTAAATTTTAAAGTTAGTATCTTGAATCTTCTCCGTGGTTACATTCTTGTGGGAGATATGCTAAGCTAAGCTTCAGAGAACAGAGATACATTTTCTTTAATAGAAATTTAATTTGGCACGATTAATTTAAAAGCAATGGCTTCTTCCCTCATGGTGAGTTCGTTAGTTAGGTTCGAAATGTTGGAATTTTTTTTTTTTTTTTTCAGTTGGTTCCAGAAATCCATCTCACAAATTTGCACTTTGAACACAACCTATGCACTGTAATGGTTAATTTATAAGAAATTTTACAAAAAAATAGTCAGGATTTCAAAATCAGGGAATTTCAGTCTGCTGGCTAATGCAGGTCTTAAAAAATTGTCTTAACCTTTAAATATAGTACGGCTATGTAGCTTATGTTAAACAGATTTAGCTTTGGCTTGGTAAAATTCACTGAAGAAATTACAAATTTTTATAACAGGCATTTAGAATCAGGGAAATTCTGGAGCTAGAAATTTCTTCAGCAAGCTTGGAAGTGAAGATTCTTAGAGTTATGATTTGTTTTTGATTTTTGATTTGCACAGGTGAAAACGATAATACAAAGCACCTTGCACAGAAGGTCGCCGAACACTATAGTAAACGCACTAACCAGACCCTAGAGGAGAGAGAAGCCAGTCCTATCATTCACTTGAAGAAGCTTAACAATTGGGTAATTTATCGTTTTCTTTCCAAGCCATTGCATTTTTTACTATACATAAGTAGTTAATTCTCAGAAACAGAGATGGTCTGCTGCTTTGTCTGAGACTAGGCATAGAGCATATGATAGTTTGAACTTTGTGTTGCATGTATGGAGAATTTTAGTGGCTAATATTATCCAGTTGGCCGTTTTTGTTAGACCTTTACAAGAACATTTTCCTTGTGAAGACAAAGATGTGGTCCAATTTCTGTAAAACTATTTTTACTCTTTGAGATTTTGCCAAAATCTTATGTAAAAGGTACAAATATGTTGTTTTATCTTGATGATGGATCACGGAGTGTGATCCAAAACATTGATGCAATTAAAAAATGCAGAAATTTTCCAGAAGCTCTGCATTTCACTTTTAAGGAGTCTTGAATGTTTTTCTTGATTGTCACCAGACTTAACAATTTAAGAATATTATTAAATCTTTTTCCCAAGATTGTTAAACTTATTGTAAAAGTATGTGTTCCTTGAAATTTTCTCTACCTGTCGACTCATAGAAAGTGAGAACTTTCTAGTTTCTGATATACATTGTGATGATCATACCTTGTTTTTGGAATGCTTTCCTTAATTACTGTGATAAAGCCTTGTCAATTTTCATATTCTTGTTACAGATCAAGAGTGTATTGATTCAGCTTTATGCTCGACGGGGCGATGTTGTTTTGGACCTTGCGTGTGGAAAGGTAATCATTTTCTGACCTCAGCAAATATTATTGCATTTCATATACAAAATCTGGGCTGCATCCTGAGTTATGTTTAAGGTTGCTTTTAAAATGCATCAAGAATTTTGTTCTAGGTCATTTTCATCCTAATTTGTTGTTGGTATACTTTTGATCTTTGTCTTGTTGAGATGTTAGTTTTATCCATTTGTTGAAGATTGTTTCTACCATTTATTGTGGCACTTTAATATCCTGTAATGGAATTTTAATAATTTCAATTTGGTTCAACAAATAATTCTTCTAATCCGAATAAGATTATGATCAGATTTCAAATCAGATATAAATATTGTCAGCGAACCACACTATTATTATTGCTTGATTATGCAAATTTCAAATCTTCGCTATGACTTATATATGCAGTATTTATGGATATAAAAATTCACAACAATATTGTCAGAATTTGGCCCTGCAGGAGCAGACCTTAATACATCTCAAACTGCCTTTTATTAATATTCAGAGTCAGCCTTCAACTGGAATCAAAACAGACCCATAAAGGAGCGGACAGGTGTCAAGTGTTTAGGAAGCAAACTTAATGATGAGCAGTCGCACCTCTTTAAGACTTTCTCTTGATTGGATGTGATACCAAACTCAATCGCTGTCCCTGTAGATTGGAATTCAAACCTTAGAACCAATATAACTGTACTTTGTGACTTCTGCTCAAGGGAGATTATGATCAGCCCACTTTTATAATAGATCTGTATAAATTACTGATCTACCATAGGCATCTTGCTTCCTTCTCGAATGTTATCGCCTTAATTATGATGCAGATATGAATCACTGGGTATAGGAGTGTTGAATGATATCAATCTGCATGTTACATGAAACTCATATGCAATGCTTGGGTGAGATTGCTCAGTTCTGAATTAGGGGGTTTTGTCCACAAATTCAGTGATGGAAATCATGGGGTTTTCATCCTCTAATTCCAGACCTAGAGGGTTTTCGCCCTCAGGTTGATTGAACCAAAAGTTCAATGCTCCAACAAGGAGTATGTTGTGACGTTTTCACACATCGCCCCATTGCAAATGGGGACCCCCTTTTTTTTTGCTTTCTGTCCTCGTTTTGCTTTAGGGTTTGGGTTTTTCTTTGAGTTTGTGGTTTGGTAGTATAAATTTGCCCAAGTCTCGCCGAGTTCTTGCTCAAAGTCCCCATGGAAACTGAAAAATTGACTAAGGATGAGAATTAACTTGACTAAGGACTGATTCTGGAACGTTAAACTCAAGGAAAATTGGTTAAATTTCTAAGAAAGTCGATAAAATTCCTAAGGTTGAAAAGTACCAAAAAATGGAAGTCCGGGCAAAAGAAGATGGAAATCCACTTGCTTGTAGGACTGGCGCTCAATTTGGGTGGGAATCCACTTGCTTGCAGGATTAGCGCCTAGCAGGAGTGGAATTCCTGTTCCTATCAGGATTGGCGCCCAACACAGAGAGAATCCAGTTCAGGGTCCTAGATACGCCCAGGAAAAGAATCCTTGGAGTTGTCAAAATTTCATCATTCCTTGTCAAAATTTCAATATCCCTTGTCAAAATTTCATCATTCCTTGGCGAAATTCCTGAATTCTCTACTCAAAACTTGAAGAATTCCAGGACAAAATGAAGAGTTCCTTGTCAAATTTGGAAAATCCTTGTCAAAAGTGTGAATTCTTGACTCTAGAGTAGAAATTCCTTGTCAAACGATGAAATTCCATCAAAATCGAGTCCAGATTACCTAGAGAGGAAATCCAGTTCCCATCAGGAATTCTGCCCTGGAGTTTTAGGATAAAAAATTCCTATTCCAGTATCCAAATGCGCCCTCCAAGTGGAAAATCCATAACCTCAAGGAAAATCCGCCCAGAAAATCTTGGTCAATGCCCCAAATGCGCCCTGCCCTGGATATTCCTCTTGTACTTGCCTGGTAATCCTGAAAAAAGGAAAAAGTTAGTTTAAGTGTGGAGAATGCAAGAAAAACAAAGAAAATCCTTTGTTTACTCAAGAATTTATGAATGAAATTGATCAATCATGCAAAATTATTCATGTTTTATCTTAATATTTCATTGCGTTAAGGATTTTATCCGCCATTACTGTTCAAGGTTTTCCTTACTTTTGCAGGTGTTGAAGACAAGGATCACTTCCATGAAGAAGATGTTTGTTGGCGATCCAAGATGTTCAAGACGGACGCAAAGAGCTTCAAAGGCTAGAGAATGAGATTACTTCAAGCGTCAAGGAGACCTTACATGAAGATGAATTCCTTTCAAAGACATCTCAATGACACAAGGAAAGCTAGTATCAAGGTCATCAACAGAAGGAGAAGATATACTTCAACAATCCAACATCAAGGATTCCAGTACCCGGAGGAAGATCAATTCACAGAAGTCCAAGAATGAGAAGAAGATCAAGCCTAACGTCACAAAGACAAGAATTACACCAAGGAATCCACGCCAATACAAGAATCCAAGTAAAATGCAACACAAAGACAAAGTTCTCAAGTTCGAAGTACACTCAAGAGATAATTGTTCGAAATATGCTAAGGCAACATCCGGTGATCATCAACCAATCAAATTATACCGTGTTAACATGTCTAGATTCAATGAACCTGGTCACCAAAGAAAGAGATAAGGGGGGCACCCTTCTAGAAGATCATGTATTGTTGATATTTCATTGGTTGAAAGTGGTGGTAGTTGTAGCTACCTTCCATTAGGGTTTTGTTGTCATAATCTCGACCATTGATTTCTAAAATCAATCTGGGCCCTTGATTGTAATTTTGAGCTCTATATAAGGCTCATTCTCTTCATTTGTAAAGGGTTCTTCTCCTTAGAGTTAGTTCTTGATAGATTAGAAAGTTAGTTCTTCATTAAAGAGTAGGAGCTTTTGAAGAGTTGGAGAGACTATTGTGAAATTGTTGTAAAGATACTACCAAAATCAATACATACTCATTGAAGCTTGGTGAATAATGTGTTATTTTGGGATGTTAGCATGGTTTCTGATTTCTCAAAGATGATTCAAAGCAAATTAGATAAGTTTTAGTTGAAGTTCATTGATATGGTGGATTAATGTGAAGATATTTGATGAATTCCTTGGTTCATACTTTTTGTGGTTTGCTGATTGTAAGCTACAATGCAAAGTTAGCCTGAACCCCATTTTGCAATAGTTCGATTTGTTAGGGTTAGCCGACAGATGATATCAATTAAATGCAGATAAAGATTAAACAGATAAATGAAAATACACAGAAATAAAACAGCGAGAGACAATTTTAATGTGGTACACCGAAACTCGGGCTACATCCACCACCAGAGAGTCCAATATTATTATCCAGCAAAATAGAACCGATTACAACCAACAATCTCTTGCAACTCAATACCGTTGCAATGCTACAATACAATATCAATGGAAACCCTAACCCTTAGCCGTTTTTCTCGGTTACAAAAATAGGGTTTTTTTATGTCGGTCAAAAAAATCTTCTGACGCCTTTATAAAATAATAGGCAATTTTTGCTTCGGGGGCGTTGCCCCTAGTAGCCCCTGCTGGGGGCGTTGCCCCCAGACCCCCACCGTGGGCTCCGCCCTTGGGCCCCCACCAGGGGGATAAGCCCCTCGGGCCCCACAGGAGGGGCTCTGCCCCCCTGCACTCCCTCGTTAAATATTTTGGGGGGAAACCGCACTGATAAAAGTGAGGAAAATTTAACCTCCGAGTTTGATTAGGCTCCATATAACAACACGATTGTGGATATTTTGTTCAAGTTGCGCCAGCTGTGGGTATTTGAATGCATATTTGCAATATGAAAATCCTTCATTACCTTTGAAGACTGCACTAGTTTCGTGTAGTTGTTGTTCTCATGGCGAGACAAAGCTTGGTTTGAAGGAATTTGTCTATCAAAGCATTATTCATTATCTTTTTGTCCTTGGAGTAGATTAGATTTCTCCTAACTCTTTCCTTTTATTATTTCTTTTTAGATAGATTGAAGAAGTTTCCATTCATTCACAAATCTAAGGAGTAAGGAGTAGATTTCATCCATAAGTAAGGAGTAATTTAGCGTAAGTCCCTTTGTGAGTTTCAGCAAATCACATCATTTCCATTGAGTCTATCCATGTGCACGTCAAAACCTGACATTGAAGGAACCTTGGAGTAATCTCATTTGATCACATTGTTTAGCATTTGAGGTCACTTTGTTCAAGAGAGGATAGAATACTCAGTATTTTATTTTAATGTTGACGCTGTCATAAAAAACACATCAACAGAGTAGAAATTAGAAATATGATTATTCGTTAATGCACACCTCCTTTTCCTTGCTTGGCTTCTCTTAAATAGAATTTCCCTCCAAAAGTCATGACTCTTCATATTTCCTTCATGACCTTCGTTTGATATTTGAGAGGAATTATTATTAAAATAAACTGTATTTTTTTAATTTTATATTTATAATTATATTATATTTTATTTTTTGTATTTAAATTTTACTCGAAACCCTTTTTATTATAATTATATTTTATAATATTTTATTATGGGTGTTTGGGTTTATCTTGATTTAATTTTTAAAAGGGGACATTACACTCTGCCCTTCCCAAGATTGCTTGTCCTCAAGCAATCACAAACTAGGATCTTCCAAAATTGCCTCTTCACTTGACCAAGTCTTTCTTGAAGATACTGGGATCCGAAATCAACCTTGAAAATACTCAGAATCTCTCTAATGATGTGTATTTCATTAATTGCTTATCTGTTGCTAAGTCTTGTTGATGTGGTTTCTTAACAACTTTGTCTTTTTTGTCTTCAAATAGTTTTGCTTTGCGATTCATGTTGCCCTGCAAAGCTTTCTGAGTCATACCCAATTTTGCTAATTGCTTTGTCTCTGCAACTTCTAACTTTTCGGGAGTTGTTCTTTATGAAGAACCATTTCATCATTCAACTTCTGTTGTGCTACTCTGATATTATCACAAGTTGCTGAACTTGAATCAGGAGATTTCTCTGCCTCCATTTCAAAAAAGTGGGTTATCCCAGTGGACAAATCTCTTTGCATCCATTTTAAAAAGTGGGTTATTTGCAACCTAGTGGAAAAATTGAAAATTATTCCTGTTATTAGATTGGAAATCAATTTTCTATTCAGATCATTCATATTGGCTTAATTCTGAACAATCGTCTTCTAAATCCATTATTTTTGGTTCCCAGTTAGTGTATGTATTCCCAAATTGCTCATCATTAGTTGTTGATCTAACAATTTCAGCAAACTCAAAACCAGTGGTAGTAACTTTCAAAACCTTTTCTTTAGCTTGTGGCTCTAATGTGTTTACTTCCTCATACTCCACCTTCTTAATTTCTGATTCTTCATCAAATTTCCTTGACTCTGTTTTAGATGTCACCACTTCTTTGCTCCAACAGTTGTGGCTTGGCTCCCAAGGTTCCTTGCATAAGAAGCAAAGATTTTCTCTTCTAAGTTTGTTTCAGCTGTCATCAGTCTTTCTTGCAATAGGAGAAATCTTCTTTTGTTGGTTAGGAGGAGATGCCTTAGATTGGGTTTGGGTCCAAGGCACTGACTGCTCTAGTGCTGTAACCCTTTTGATAACTTATTGGAGTTTTGGTTCTAAATGTTCTTTTTCTTCTGCTCCATCAATTCTTTACTGAAAATTTGGAAATCCTTGTGAGGTTGAGGCTTAGGTCTTGATCCACTTCCGGTTCTCTTCATATTCATCAAATTTGTGAAAGACATTGCCTTTTGGATCTTTGTAGGAATATTTCTATAATCTGCATAACTGGCACTAATATCTTCCTGTATTGAATTTTGAAATTCCACCACAGGAACTTCTCTACGAATGAAAGTGGGATGTAGAGGTCTATCAACAAACCTAACAACTGTTCTCTATGTGTGATTGTTCTGATTATTGTTATTGGTTCTTGAAGTGCTTGCCTCACTATTCCACCTTCTCGAAGCATTCGTATCATCCTGCATCATGTGGAGCATCTGACCCAACATGTCTATCATTGTATCAATCTTTTTTCTTTATTAGCATCCATCTCCTATTATTAATAATTCCTAATGAGAATAATCCTTTTTTTTTGTTGGCAACTCTTCTTGAACAATTTATATAACCTCCAAATTCTTCTTCACAGGCTGGCAAAGATCCAACTCTGATACCATTGTAATATCCCGTAATGGAATTTTAATAATTTCAATTTGGTTCAACAAATAATTCTTCTAATCCGAATAAGATTATGATCAGATATAAATATTGTCAGCGAACCACACTATTATTAGCACTTGATTATGCAAATTTCAAATCTTCACTATGACTTATATATGCAGTATTTATGGACATAAAAATTTACAATAATATTGCCAGAATTCGGCCCTGCAGGAGCAGCCCTTAATACACCTCAAACTGCCTTTTATTAATATTTAGAGTCGGCCTTCAACTGGAATCAAAACAGAGCCATAAAGGAGTGGACAAGTGTCAAGCGTTTACGAAGCAAACTTAATGATGAGCAGTCGCACCTTTTTAAGACTTTCTCTCAATTGGAGGTGATACCAAACTCAAGCACTGTCCCTGTAGATTGGAATTCAAACCTAAAAACCAATATAACTGTACTTTATGACTTCTGCTCAAGGGAGATTATGATTAGCCTGCTTTTATAATAGATTTGAATAAATCACTGATCTACCATACGCGTCTTGCTTCCTTCTAGAATGTCATCGCCTTAATTATGTTGCAGATATGAATTGCTGGTATAGGAGTGTTGAATGATATCAATCTGCCTGTTACATTGAAATTCATATGCAATCCTTGGGTGAGATTGCTTACTTTTGAATTAGGGTGTTTTGTCCACAAATTCAGTGATGGAAATCAGGGGGTTTTCCTCCTCTAATTCCAGACCTAGAGGGTTTTCGTCCTCAGGTTGATTGAACCAAAAGTTCAATGCTCCAACAAGGAGTAGAAATCAGAAATATGATTATTCATTAATGCATGCCTCCTCCTCCTTGCTTGGCTTCTCTTAAATAGATTTTCTCTTCAAAAGTCATGACTCTTCATATTTCCTTCATGACCTTTGATTGATATTTGAGAGGAATTATTATTCAAATAAACTTCAATATTTTAATTTTATAATTATATTATATTTTATATTTTAATTTTACTTGAAACTCTCTTTATTATAATAATATTTTATTATGGGCGTTTGGGTTTATCTTGGTTTAATTTTTTAAAGGGGACATTACGGGCACAGTTGAACTAAATGATGCTACGGATTTTGCTGTTCTTGTACGATAGACCATGGGAAAGTCTGAAAAAACAATTTTAAGTTTGAATTGATACTGCATGGAGGTACTTAATAGTGTAAGAAGAATTATCAATCCATTAAATGCAGGAGACAAGAAAGGTCTGCCTGACCTAAATAGTGATATTTTTCACTATTTGTACATCTCATGCTCCTTTCCTAAGTGTTCTTAGTTAGCCTCAAAGGTAAGGGTTAAGCCTGGCTCTGGTACAGTTCTTTCTGTCACTGCCAATGATTGATCTTCCCAATGATTATTCTTCAGAATGAGGAATCCTCAATCATCAGCCAACATGTTTAAGCTTGTATGTGGAAAGCTGTTGAAAGGAAATTTAATTTTTAATTGAAACTGCTCGAGGGTACTTAATAATGTAAAAAGAGTTATGCCCATCAAATGGAGGAGATATACAAAGAGTTACGCCAATCTTTTCAATGAAATCTCTACTCATTGACAATGTTGACATATTATATACAGAAAAACTACAGTATTGAGCTATATTGATTTGTCCTTTTCTAAAGAACATAGTAGAAGTATTATGTAGGAGTGCTCAATGGAATTAAAATTACATGCATTGGCTGTCTTCAAATTGGGACATTTACCTATTGGTGGGCAATTTACCACCGAAGGATAAAGGATTGCTTCTCAGACACCAAATTTTGAAGATTTATTTCTCTGAGCCCAATCAGTCTTTTTGAGTACAGTGATCCCAATATTCATGTATGCAAACAGCATTCATTAAAACTTGGCAAGTCAATCCAGTTTCCCTCATCAAATGAATCAGTAAAATTTGCTAACTCTGTGTTGAAGACAAGGACTCAAACTTTTGGCAGATTTGGCAAGTTTGGAAAGTATTGTACACTAGAGTAGCTTGCAAGGGAAAATGTTAGGATCTCACCTGCAAAATATTATCAAACTAAGCAATAACATGTGAAATGGAACATAGTGCTTGGAAAATAGCTTCAAATATTCTTATATTTATGAAACTAGAACAAGTATTGTAGGCCTCTTTGAGGGGGCAACCTCCTTAAGAGCAAAGTTCTGGTACAAAACATGATTCCAAGATGATCTTCTTGTTATTACAACATCAACATAAAGGCCTCACAAGGAGAGACTTATGAGGTACAACTAATGTAGGATAAATCCACCCACTTAATATGAACTCATTGCATTATTAATTAATAACTAAACTACTATGTTACATCAAGTTTCTGGGACAGGGATGGCACAGGATGGGGGTCGTATTTCTGGAACAGATTTTTTGGGAAGCCAATTTTTAGGGGACGGTAGGGGATGACTTTTAAAAAATAAGGAAATTTTTAAAATATAGGAAATTTTTAAAATATAGGAAATTTTTAAAATATAGGAAATTTCAAATATTCGTATGATAACATTGATAAGGCATTCTTCATATACATTATAGAACCTTAATACATAAGTGAAGAGCGAAATTTGAGATTTGGCATGAGTTGACAAACAAATTAACAAGATTTCATTACTTTCATTGTCAATGTGCATATATATTAACCAATATTAATAATTGGCATCTATAAATTGAATTGAATGTGCTTACCACTTGGAACAATCAAATGTTCTATCTATCTATCTATCTATCTATATAGTTCTATCTATCTATCTATCTATCTATATATAAAGTTGAATGTGCTTACCACTTGGAATAGTCAAATGCTCATTTGTCCATATCTATGTTCCACATAGTCTCAGGATGGGGGGACTAAGGAGCTAGATTTGGGGATGGTGGTGAAAATATATATAGTACTTAAAAAAATGTAAAGGAATAATAAATGAAACTTTGAAATACTCAAACATATTGCGTTGAATAATGAAAATGCCAAAAATTAGTATAGTTGTATCATATTCAAAATGATTATTACATTCAAAATTAAAATACAATTGGATAGTGGCACAATGCCTCTAATCATCATTCATCCCCAAAGTCCGCACCAAACTCCTCATCACTTGAATTGTTGGACTCCTCAAGGTCAAGCTCCTCCAAACCAATATTGACCAACCTTGTCTATGTTGCATCATTATCAACTTGTGTTGGCTCCTCTGGCCCTACAACCCATCGGGCTGCTGGTCTCTCCTTGTACGTAAGTGTGTTGTGGTCAATGAGATGCAAGGCGCTATGTACAACTATAAGCTTCTCTGCCCTCCTAGAGGTAAGTATGTTCCTCTTAACAGAGTGGATGAAGCTATAAGTAGACCAGTTCCTCTCCGCAGCAAAAGAATTATAAACTTAGGATAGTTGACGAATGGCTAGTGTGGTTGTCAAAGAATTAGGCCCATGCATAGTCCACCACAGAATTGGATTCTCCTTTGCCATAGTCTCCCTATCCACCTTGGCCTCTTCTGAATATCTCGTAAGAGTGGCAAATTTTGTCTACTTAGTACGAATAATGCTGGCCTTTGTAGAATCATACATCTTCTAAATAGCCTTCACATCAACATCTTGTATAGCAGTAACTTTGCTAGGCCTTTGCACATACCTCTTTGGATTCAATGCATAGGCAGTGATGTGCAAGGGAGTGTTGAGGTTCTCTCATTTGTGATGAATGATTGGTTGAATAAGTTCATTGTAGAACTACAATGTGGGGTCTTTCTCTTGTACAATGACCTTCATTTGACCAAGCATACTGTCAATGCACTCATACACCTCTCCAAGGCTAGGTGCATTAGCGTCCCCATTTTTAATGACTTTGAAGACTGGAGTAATGATGGCAACAATGTATCTCGCATCAGCCCAAAAAATGTCATTCTTCACCACCTCCTTCACCCTCCTCCCCTGCTTTGACTTAAAATTGGGCCACTAATTCCACTCTGTTGTCATGACCATTAGTTGCAAAAAACATCCTCTCCAATGCATATCTAGTCTTTATAAGTTTGAAAAACTCCTAGGAGAATGTTCTGAATAGTGCATGTGAAGTGTGGTGGTTGCAAATAAATATCTACACATCTCTAGCATTATTAACTACCTCTTTGACCCAACTGATTTTGCTCATGTCCTTGAGTGCATTATTCATGGCATGCACGCAACAAGGATTCCACCAAATATGCTTGTAGGCTGCCTCAATTACTTTCCCTGCAACTTTGAACACATTTGCCACACCTATCACTACTTGCACCACACTTTGGCCTAACCCCCTCAATAGCATCTCTAAAGATTTGGACCTAACTATCAGCATCCTTGCGGTGCCCTGAACAATTGATATCCCTAAGGAAGTAAGGCCCTTTGTACATGTGACCATGATGTTGATGAGTGGATGATGCTTGATGTCTGTCCACCCATCCATGACTATACTACATCCACTAGTGACCTAGATATCCTTCATTTTCTCCATTAGAATATTAATCTTGGTATAGTTCTTATCCAAGATTGTCGTCCTCAATTTTGTCTCCCTCCTTATAATAAGGAGAGCGAGTCACATGGAATGGAATGCCTTTGGCAAAGAAGAATTTCCTAATGGCATCATTTGCCTCATCCTTATTTTACACATTGAACAACTCTGCCACTGTGTTTGCAACATCACTAGTACTAGTCATTCTACATCTTCCCTTAGGCTCTACTGCCCTTGAACTAGATGGAAAAGTAGTAGTACGAAGTTGTGGATCTTGGGAAGTCCTAGTACTAGTAGTAGTACGACCCCTTGATGGTAGGGTAGTAGGTAGAAGTGTTTGGTCATCACCACAACCCCACATCTATTTATTTCAGCTCTTTTTTCAAGCGACAATTCCTTACATACCTCTACACCTTTGCCTCAGACATGGAGGTGTGCCTTAACTCTTGTAATGTTGCCTTGAAATTCAACTTTACATAAATGACATCACAACCTAGTGCCCCCTGTTGCCACAAGTTCTGCTTGTAGTTTGGTTGCAAATTGCCTTAAAGGGTACTTCTTATTGAGGGGACCCTTGGCAAATTCTTCTATTAACTTGGAAGGGCAATTGAAAGCAACACTGCCAATAGAACTAGTTGCCTCACCCCCCAGATATGTACTCAGAGTCTTAGATTCAATCCCGATAGGCTTTGCCTCATGTTGATCCTCTTCATTACTCATGCTGTGGAAAGAACTTATAGTGACAATGCAAGAAATGAAAGTTATGGTTACCATACATATGTCATAATGTCATTAAATTTAATAAATTATGCATGGGCTCAAGACACAAGAATTTTCTTTTTGTTTTTCTTACTTCACGTCGCACGATTCAACAACAAATATTCTAATGGAGAAGCAGAGGATACACAAAAATAGGAATCCTTGTTCTTCAACCTTTGTCAAACAAGGATTCAACTTTAATTTTTTTTACTTCAGGTCGCATGAAGCACATAAGCAAAGGATGCATAAAAGACAAAGACCTAATTTGACTAGTATTAAAAATTACAAATTTAAATCTGAACCAGCTTTTCAATAATTTATGCAAATTTGCAAATAAGCATTTCAATTTTTTTTTAAAATTTAATAAATAAATTAAAAAACCTAAAATACTATTGTTATAAATGTAAAGTTAATACATAAACCCCTAAATGCTGTTTTTAGGGTTGTCTAATTGTTGTTTTTGATAAAAACAACAGTTCAACAAACCAAAAACAACATTTTATAACCAAATATGATTCTATGAACAATTTATAATTTTATTGTATATTTAAAGTGAAAACAAAACAAAATAACTATCACATAATCATTGATTTCAGATTTAGCCATTTAGGAATGAACAATTAAGATAAAAAATCCAAATCTTAAAGATGAAGGGCCATGGTTTACCTTGAAAGATTGACGGCTTCCAGATTGAGCAATGTGTTGAAACTGACACTTGCTCTTCCTCTTGCTAATGCTATCCCTTTTGCTTGCTCTCACTCTTCCTATGCAATGTGTAGCCTTGCTCAATGCTCCCAAACTTTGATCGTGATTTGGAGCGAGAGTGTGAAGTGTATTTATATTTTTTGGAGTGCTTATGGTGTGAGTGGGGCCCATAAGCTTTTAGGGTTAGGGTTAGGGGCACAAACATCAAGAAAAATGTTTTTTTTTTTTAAAATAGCTTTTTGGAAGTGTTTGACGTAGGGGATGACTGATGGTTTCGGAGACGGCATAAGAGACGCTTGGGAGTTTCCCCTAAGTCTCGGGGACATCTAGAAGTCCCTCAACGTCCCCAACAAAAGGAGACATCTCAGAGATGTCCCCTCTTTGAGGGAAACGTCTCGAGGATGTTTCCTGCTAGTGGTGGCAATGGGAGGATGGTGGTGGGATGTTTTTGAGCCATCCCCACATCTCAGAGTGATCCTTATCCCTAGAAATGGCAGATTTGAGGGGGGATGTGTCCTCGTGGAACACTGGTTCATATTCTTGTAGTAGCTTTATAATATTATACAAATACTTAAAGGTATTGTAGTGCTCTTGTGTTTAAATGTTTGCACAATTGATACGACAATTTGATTGGATGCCTTCTGCCTTTGCAATCATCTTATTTGACTTCAGCTAGACTTGGGGCAAATTTAATTCAAAAATACATTGGAATTAGAAAATGTTTTGTCCACCATATTGGCCTCGAATTTCAAGTTAATATAAATGGCACTTAAAAATGATTCACACACTATCATAAGCAATGCATAGGTGTCAAACATATGGATTGCATTTTAATAGAGTACTGAAATTTCCTAATTATAGGGTGCACATCTAATGATTTGATAATCAATGGTCCATTGAAATAGTAGTTTCCTTTAACATTGCTGATAAGTCTCTTTGGCTGAAGCAAGTGGTGTTCTCATCGAAACCAAGATTTACTTGAATTCAGAATTGTGGCAGGTTGATTGACAATCATTTGTGTTTGAAAAACCTTACATAGAAATTGTTGGTGTGGCTTGTGATTGCCAAATACTGGGTATTGGACATGTTGATAGCAAACATTTGTTGAATTTGGGCAAAAGTTTGAGTGCTATAAGGAAGTGTTATCTATATCATGAGCTGCTAGTAAGGTGACATTATTGTTTTATCCGTAGACTATTGGGTGTGATGTGCCGTACCTGTTGGTTCTTTTTAAAGATCTTAATAGTGTTATTTTTATTTTTTTTAATGTGTTCTTTTAGACTAGACAGAAGATGCAGAAGGGGTTTCAGTTTTCTTAAGATGTGTATGATTTTTTGTCAGAATACATAGAGAATATAGCATGCAAGTGAAACCCAGAAAAAGTACAATAGATATGAACAAAATAAGAGATACCCAGATCATAAATTGGCCAAATATGAATTACTATAACATACCCATATCAAGAAATGCAACTTCATACATATGCTGTAGCTGGACTAGCAACTGGGTAGTGTGAAACTCCTTCGAATCACTCCGAATGACACAGGAAGTACATTACAAAGGATTGCAGCATGTTATAAACCTTATACGTCAAGAATGAAGATGAGAGAAGTCACGGAAATGATGAAATATCAGGTCCAATAAGTCCCACGTTCCTCCAAGTGGTGTACGGCCTGGCTGGTCTGAGATATCAGCAAATACAAAATCCCAAAACTCTCTTAAACTCCTCTTTCATGACTGTTTTCTGCAGCATCAACAAGGGCGACCAGATTGAGCTTCAAACCAGCAGCAAATACTCCATAAATATGTCCCAATATGGTACGGCCAAGCATGAACACGGTACGGCCAGCAAGGTATGAAATAAGCAGTCCAAAAGACACCACAAACTCTCCAATATGTCACTGTAAAATGGCCCTTAATTGATCACAATAAGTTTGCAAATGATGTACCAACAAAATCCTCAAACCCTCAACAATATTACTCCATTGAAGCACAATTGCGAATATTGGATGCATCTGCCTTAGAAGCACCTTTGGATGGTATTGCACATCTGTAGAATGCTGTTACCGAAGGGAGTTTTCGTCCCCAATCATCCTTATGTATTCAATCCTTCAAACCCTCACACAAAAAGCCCTAGTAGAGCAAGTAAACAATTTTTAATATCCAAGCATAACAAATGAACTCACTTTTCCACCTTTTATTTCTTCTCCAAGAGGGCGTTGGCTTTTGGGGGGAAATATTATGTTTTAAAATCACTTTATTCCTCCCTAGGGATGGGCGCCCAAGTCACTTTATAAAATATTACTAAAGTCCCCATTAAATAATTTAATCAACTTTCAGACTTTAAAATAACTGCCAAAATAATATCGGAATCCAGTGTTCTATAGCTTGCCGGAAAGGTCTCGACGAGACGCATCACCTCCAATACTGAGATTCCCGAAATGGCCCCAATCCCGAATTTACTAAAAATAGCAAATCGGAGATTCTCCTAGGGGCAGAGAGTTGAATCATCATGTACCTTGGAAGTACTTGGCAAGTAAGATGTAAGGAATGGTGGAGGTTGGCCACACACAACTTCATATTGTGTCATCTTGGTGGAAGAATGATAGGAGGTGTTGTACCACCATTTTGGAAGGGCTAGCCATTTAGTCTGTTGAGTTTGTTGTTTTGAAGAAAAGCAACATGAATAAATCTCCAAGCAATTATTTACAATCTTTGTTTGAGCATCAATTTGTGAGTGATATTCTAAGCTCATTACTGTAGAGGCAATGGAAGTGGTGTACAATGGAGATGGAACATTTGGTCAAGGAAGACTTGGGCAATAGTAGATGCTTTATAAGGATGGGCTAATGGACAAAAGTGGGCATACTTGGAGGGACGGTCAACCACCACCAAAATGATCGATTTGCGACTTGAGTTAAGCAATCCTTTAATCAAATCTATGGAAATGTTTGTCCTTATTGCAGTCGGAATTGACAATGGTTGTAGATTGCATGTAGTCTAAACAATTGCACCTTTGTCCAACATTGGCACATATCACATTCTACAACATTTTTTTGTTATTATTTTTCATTTGAGCCCAAAAAAAAGTGCATTTTGTTCTTTCATATATCTTTAAGAAGCTTAAATGCCTTGTGGAAGGGGATGCAACCTATAATAGTTGGGCCCAAAGAGAAGAATTTGTAGAAAGAACAATTCATCTTTTGTAAAGCAAGTATTGGCCATCCCAAGAATATTCAGGCATAGTTGTGGGTTAGTTGCTAACTGATGAATAAGCTATTGACCCTGTGCATCCTACTACCATTCTTTTTGGATTCCTGCAACCAATTTGGAGTTGGTAAGGTTAAAGCACATAATGTCCCTTGGTTGTTAAAAAGGGCATCTGCCACCACATTCTCCTTCCCCTTTTTGTAGATAATTTCATAATCATGGTCTAATAATTTTGTGACCTGCTTTTACTTTTTTGGAGAGAAGACTCGTTCTAAGTACTTGAGACTATAATGATTTGCTTTTTTTATAAAAGTGGCTTCCCAAAGAAATGACCACCATTTATTGACAACATGAATGATGAGCATGTCCCTTTCATAAGTTGATTTGGCAAGATTCTGCCCGGTAAGTGCTTTGCTGGTAAATGCTAATGGTTGACCTTCTTGCATTAATACGACTCTAATGCCACTTTTCAAAGCATCACTTTCCATGGTAAATGGTTTGGAAAAGTCCAACAAAGCAAGTACTAGTGTAGTGCACATGGCATGCTCGAGAAAGCAAAAGCCTTATCTACGATTTTTCTTTAACATTGGGGTCAATGGGATGACAATTTTACCGTAATCCTAGACAAATTTACTATAATAGCCAATTAAACCTAAGAATCCTCAAAGACTTTTGAGACTTTTGGGTTTGGGCCAATTCTTCATATCTTCAAATTTTTTAGGTCTACCTTAACTCCTTTTGACACAATATGCTTGAGATATTCTATATATGGTAGCCAAAATAACTCTTGGAGTGCTTTACACATAACTATTTTGCTAAAAGAAGTTGGAGGGTTTGATCTAGGTGAATGAAGCGCTCTTCCCATGCCTTCTTGTAGACAAGGATATCGTCAAAGAATACTAGGATGCGTTTCTTGAGAAATGGCCAAAAAATTTGGTTCATCAAGCTTTGGAATGTAGATGGCGCATTAGAGAGGCCAAATGACAACAAAAAATTTGTAGTGGCCCTCATGAGTTTGGAAGGTAGTCTTGGGAATATCCTCTTTGTGTAGGCGATCTGGTGATATCTAGATTGTAAATTCAATTTGGGGAGGAAGTGGGCCCCATGTAATTCATTAAGCAACTCATCAATTAGAGGAATTGGGAACTTCTCCTTGATGGTGATTCTGCCATGAACCATCCTTTTTTCAAACAAGGAGTACTAGGGAAGAGTATGGGTTGATGATAGGCTGAATGACCCCTGCCTACAGCAGTTTTTGCACTATCTATTCAATCTTGGTCTTCTACACAAAAGTACTTAATGCAAACAAGATCAGGGTACCCTTACCACTTAATGCAGACAAGATCAGGGGACTTTACCACGCAGCCCAATCTTGCAGCCTACTTCTATTACAATAAATTATATAGTTTCTATAATGGTCAATTAGTTAGAGTTTCTATTTCTGTTTTCTGTTTAGTATGTTTCTTTCTGTCTTGTTTTTATTAGCTGTAGTTTCTATTCTGAAACTCTTGTTCTTCTTTAGAAACATCTGTGTATTTTCTTTATATAGAGCGCCGCTCTTCATTGTAAATATCTCATTCAATATAATATATCTGCATATTATTCAAATCTGATAACAACTCCACAACATTACACAAAACATAAAACCTCAGCTCAACACAAAACTTAAACAGCAACAAATTCTTCTTTATTGCAACTTATTTGTATCAATAAACAAAACTACAAATCTGCATCAATTTTTCAGAGCAAACTCTGCAACCATCATTACAAAGAATGGCCTTTCATGGCCTCTCCTACAGGAAACTCTCTTGTTCACTTCATTCTCTTCAAACCTGCATTGAAGTCCATTCTTCTTCCTCTGAAATCTGCACAGAAATCAGCTACTCTCCTCTGGATTCTCCAGCCTCTACATGAGGCGTCTCATCCCTACCAGGCGCCTTCTTCTCATTTCTTGGCGCTGCCTTCCTCCTCTTATAGAGAGAAAATATATATCAAAAACAAATGAGCCTCAAAGAGGCATCCCCAATTCTTATGGCGTCCCCTCTCTTTGGTGCCTCCCTTTTCATCTTCTATGATCTGCAAAACAAAACAAGACTTTTGGTGCTCACTTTTGTCATTTGCTCTAGCCTAAGAAAGGCGTTTTGACTTCATAAAGGCACTGCTCCATATACTTAAGGTTTGCAGATTTTAAAACCAGAAATAATGCATTGAAAAGTCTCTTATAAGGCGCTCCATATTCTATCTTTTATTTTCTTTTTGAAACAATATAGTCGACCTCCTTTATAATGTGTTCCATTTGACTGTTACATGACCAATCAATGAATAAAGGAAACATATTGTTCTTCAATTGCACAAATGACTAGCTACACACTACAGAGACTCTGCATACACGTTCATCAACATTTCTTCACTGTTACGAACTCATGAAGAGCTTGCCACATAGACACCATCGACAAGTCACCAACATTACAAATTTTAGCTGATTGACAAGAGAATTCAATGAAGGATTGTCCCATCATGCAGCCCAATCAACTTCTCTTACATACATTGTAATAATGACAATATTCATGCCTTCAATTGCTTATGACATGTGCTCAAAACTTCAAAGATTGTAGCAAATTGTATGTGCCAACAGTTTTGTAAAATTTCAGCTTTAAGATGGTGGTTTGTCAAGATTATTCCACTTCTCTTAGATGCAAATTAACTTTGCTAAATTCTTGCCCTTAAGTATTGTTTTTTTCTTTGATTCCTTTAGTTGCAGCAAAATAAATGTAGATTAATCTCTTAAACTTGCAGCCCTTAAGTGAATATAGTTTGTGAATGTTGTAGTAATAATTTCAGTTATGAAGTAACAATATATTTTGAGAATTTCATAAAACATAAACAGCAGCAAATACTTACAACCCAAATGTTTTTATGCAGCCAATCAAGGTGGCAACACACGTACATAACCTCCACAAATCCAACTATAAAATATCTCTATCCAACTTTCCAACTATCCACCTCCACAAACTTACAAATTCAGAAATTTCTCACCTAACAACTCACCATGGACGTTCACTTTCTTTCTCATCAAAATGGATGTATTTCCCTTGGAGAATTCTCTTCAACATCACCTATGGACGTCTTCTTGATGACATGCAAAAATCAGAAATAAACTTGGGCCCTTCTCTTCTTTTTCAATGCCTCTTTGGAGCCAAACTTCCATCTATTTATAGTATCTCCTTTGCCAAGTTTCATCTTCCTCAATTGGGCTCCAATTACTCTTGGTATTCATTTTCTTGCTTGGTGGCGTCCAACTTGGAGAAATGTGACTTGCGATTCCTTCATGACTTGGATGCTTGAAGACTCTTCATTGTCCAATCTTTGTCTTCTAGCATGTAGGTGACTAGGATTTTGTCCATATGCAAGTTGCCTTGTCTTTTCCTTGGAGTGTTGGAGAATTAAAATATTTATTTTATTTTCCCCAAAGTTGGTGTATGAAGTTGATTAGAAACCTGTAAGACAAACAAAAGGGTAAAAGAAATAAAATATTTTTTTGGTTGATGCAAGATTGCTTGTGACCTTGGATGCTCCTGCATCAAAAAGGGTATTGGTATGGTCAAATATTTGGTGGCATACTATATGGAATCAATTGAATTGCATGATCATTGGAACAATGAGGGGGTAGTCGATGTGGCTCCTCAAGTATTGAGGCATGTTTGGTTAGAAGTTCATGCAACTCTGACGATTGATTTGAGTCTACTGAATTTGTGAGTTGCACAACACAAAGTTGGGCCATGACCCTATAAGACCTCTTTTTTCATAACTTCTTTGTATGATGGGAGCTAATTAGGTTTGTGGGACTTGTTTTTAGGCCAATGAGAATATTTCTAGTTGTTAGCTATAAATTGCATTCGAATTCCAAAGAAATCCCATAGGATGGGTCCTAGAGTGCGTAACCATTATGCTCCTAGAACCACATCACAACGTCCTAATGAAAGGATAAACATATCAGATTTCAAATTGTAGTTGCACATTGAATATCAGACATTCATGCATTTCCTCTTGCAAGTTAGTGTTCCCCCATTAGCTATCATGACCTCAAAACTAGAGCACGAATACACAAAAATTTGCTTCTTTCGCTACCCGAGGGTCCATACATATGGGTGTTGCTCGAATCAATGAGAATGGTTAAAGGTTTCTTTTTGAAGTACCCCTTAATCTTCATCATTTGGGGTGTGGTTATTTTGGCCAAGGCATGATTCAAAATCTCTAGGGTAGGATCATCGTTTGGTTTTGACACTTGCTCTTCTTCCTTAATGGAAGTTACCCTAGTTGTCATGTCCCCTTTTTGAAGTAGCATCATGGAGAAGACGTCTAGCATATTCTCTTTCCCATAGGCTAAAGGTTTGAGCAAGGGAAAGGAAATTATAATATTATTTCTAAATTGGGCCTATTAATTTTTATTTAAAGGGGCAATTTAATATAATATTATAATTATAAAAAAGGTGTGTTTTTAAACATTTAATTATAATAAAAGTATTTTTAAATACTTTTTATAAAAAAACATTTTGTTAAATGTTTGGGTCAAAAATAAGTTTTTTGATATTAGTGCCCAATTTTTGAACAAGGAGGCAACTATAAAAGGAGCACTTGGCTTCTCATTTGATTATCCACTTTCAAGCTATCATTTTGCATACTATTTTCAGAATTGAGCATTTGTTCAATCTAGGGCATCGAAGAATGAAAACACTTGGCATGTCTGAGGATGAAAATCCTCTTGGGATTCATTATTTTGGATCAAGGACGAAAACCCTTGGCGTGTTCGAATTCTAGAGAACAAAAATCCTCTTGGGATTCATCATTTTGGATCAAGGACGAAAACCCTTGTTTCCAGTCTGGGTTATTGCAGATTTTCAGGTTTTCAAGTTTATTTCAGCAAGGACCTAATTTGATTTGCAAGCAAATATCTTTCATTCGTGTTAAGGCCGATTGGAGAAAGTTTGAGAGAAATTTTTAGGATTTTTGAGGCATTTTCCAAGTGGTGAATTGGTAGATCTGAATTGTTCCTATTTATCCGGTTGGTTGCCATATTGGAAAGAAGAATTTATCATTTGTGACATCAAATCAGGCTCTTCCAGCGCTGCCCTAACCCTACTTAGCCACCAATAATCAGCAAAGTGGGTGCCTAAAGGAGGAGAAATTACTTCCAAGCTAGATTTGGAGCTATCCTAACCGCTGTATATCTCAGGGGTGGCTGTACAACAACAGTTAGCGCTGTACAGATTGGAAGGTGCAAGGAAAAGTCAGAAAAACCAGGAAATTGCCTATTTTCAGTTCCATTCCAACAAAAATCAGCATTTTAGAATTTTCTTGAGGTTGTTGTACATTTGACATACTCCAGGAACCATTTGTACACCTGTTGGAGACCAGGCTGCACAACTGTACTTGGCCATATAGGCCCATTTGTGAGCAGAAAACTTCAGTAAAATTCAATTTGAGCTCTATCATTGTTGGATTAAATCTTTCTGGAATAAAATAATATTTTTTAGGAGTTTGGTGTCAATTCTGCCCAACTAGGGTTTATTGTAATAAATTTTGATTTTTGCAACAGTTAGGGTTGACTTTTTAAAATCAGAAAATTACAATTTCAGAATTAAATATTGGCTATTATAATTCAGTTATTTTGAGAAATCAGAAATAAAATCAGGGTTTTGCCATTTCTGTATTTGGGACATTCCAGTGGTTTCAAAGCAAGAGATCTTGCCAGCCTATTGTAGGAAATCTAATTTTGTGACGCAGATCTAATTTGATGCAAGGCAAGGATAGAGAAGTGAGATATCAGCAGAGGGAAAGAAGAAAGGAAAGAGAAGAGGAAGCCATGGGAGATAGAAGAGAGGAAACAAACATGGAGAAAATGACCAGGGAGATCCAAAACGCCATAGGAGCGTCAATGGTAGAAATAGCTAAAGCCTTGAAGGGATTGGGTGAACAAATGAGTGCATCTAGGCCAAATCAAAATAATTCAGTAGAAGGGAGCAATTCAGCCAATGAGAGAGTCTCCATTAGACCACGCAACAAGATGTTTTGGGCCAAGTTCCTACAAAGAGAGGAAGAAGATCCATTTGAGGAAGAGCCACATTTGCAGCCTCACATAGTGGAAGGTGTGGACAAATATCATGATGCATATGATGCCCTAAGTCAAGTCACCTGCAATGATTTATCTTTCAAGAGTTTTATGAGATGATGACAAAGAATGGGAATAGAAGGGGATGAAGACATAATCAGGATCAACATGATCAACCACAAAAAGATATACAACAATAATTGGGTAAGATTACCATACCAACCTATGATGGTTCAAGCAAATGTTCAGCTAGGGCTTGGTTGCAAAAATTGGACACATACTTTTCATTGAACTCCATGTATGAGGAATAGGCAATCAAATTTGCTACTTTACATTTGGAGGGTGTGGCTCACGAATGGTAGTACCATGGCATGATTACACAAGGACATAACTCCATCACCACTTATGAGGAATTTAGCTAAAGGTTGGTAGAGAGATTTGATAGGAAAGATCTAGACATTCACTTCAAAGAGCTAGCACAATTGATGCAAGAAGGTATGGTAGAGCAGTATGTGGCAAAGTTTCAAAGGTTATCCGTGATGGTGCCAGATGTGACAGAAAAGAGGCTTATTGTGTTGTTCATGGAAGGATTAATTGAACCCCTCAAAGGGTTGGCTAAGGCTTTTGATCCATCATTTTTACAAGATGCTATCAAGAGGGCTTTAAACTTGGAGAATTCGTGACAAGAACAAATTTTACTCCAAGATTCCATGGTTCCACCTATGGGGCAGCATAAGAAGCCTTTTCAAAAGGGTCTCTCTCAACCAAAGGCACTACCTCCAAAACCAAGCAAGGTTGAAGATTTTAGGAATGAGCTTTGAAGGAAGAACTTATGCTTTTCTTGTAGAGAGCCATGGGAGCTTGGACATAGATGCTTGGGAAAAGGACAAGTACACTACATAGAGGTTGTTTCAAATGATGATTTAGAGACAGAAGGACTTGAGCTCGAGGTTGTAGTTGATGAGATAGAGCATGAGGATAAAGAAGAAGGAGAAACTTCAGGAGGCACTCTTGTTACTCTTTATGGAGTGCTCAAGTATCTTCCTTTTCGAGTTTGAGGAGTTTTACAGGGTCATAGAGCGATAGTGTTGATTGATAATGGGGCCACCCACAATTTCATTGATGAGGGATTGGTGACTAGGATGGGTCGGGAAATAGAAAAGTTTGAGGGATTTAATGTTATTGCAGCTGATGGGTTCACTATCCTTTGTACCAAGAGGATTCAACATCTTGATATCACTTTGGGAAGACAGAGTATGTGATGACTTCTATTTGGTTGGCATAGGTGAGACAAATGCAGTTTTAGGTGTTCAATGGTTGCATTCATTTGGAGAGTTTACCCAAAACTACCAGACTATGGAATTGAAGTTCAAATCCGAAGGGAAGGAGGTGGTTCTTCAAGGTCTATTCAATGGAGCTCCTAGAGTTGTTTCGGCCAAGAGGATGGAGAGAGCTTTTCGTAGAGTCCAAGTAGCTTGGGCAGCACAGTGTTTGATTACAGATACATATTCATCCACAGGTGAGAAATCCTACCATGTTGATATTCAGTTCATTTTGGATAAGGGAGCTTCTAGAGTTGTTTCGGCCAAGAGGATGGAGAGAGCTTTTCGTAGAGTCCAAGTAGCTTGGGTAGCACAGTGTTTGATTATAGATACAGGTTCATCCACGGGTGAGAATCCTACCATGTTGATATTTAGTCCATTTTGGATAAGCATAGTGTGGTGTTTAGTGATATTCCTCCAGAGTTGCCACCAAATAGAGGGTTTCAACATGTTATTGAGTTGGAGGAAGGATTGAAGCCGATCATTACTGCCCCTTATCGCCATCCTAGAAGGCATAAGGAAGAGATTGAGAAGATGATTAAGGAGTTGTTAGACACGGGGCACATAAGACTGAGTTCTAGCCCATTTACTTCTTTTGTGGTGTTGGTCAAGAAGGATGGTACCATAAGGATGTGTATTGATTATAGAGCTCTCAACAAGAAGACAATCAAAAGTTGTTACCCTATTCTCAGGATCGATAAGTTGATAGATGAGCTTCATGGGGCGGTGTACTTCTCCAAGATTGATCTTCGATGTGCATAAGACAACTTTTAAGTGTCACTAGGGGCATTACGAGTTTTTGGTCATGCCATTTGGTTTGACTAATGAACTGCCCACATTCCAGTCTTGCATGAATTAACTATTCATTAATTAGTTGAGGAAGTTTGTGTTGGTTTTCTTTGATGATATACTTATCTATAGCAAGACTTGGGAGAATAATTTGAGATACATAGATGAGGTGCTTGGTATTTTAGAGCAACGGTATTTTTTGCTAAGGCATAAAAAAGTGAGGTTGGATTGACAAAGATATTGTATTTGGGACATAAAATTAGTGCCCAAGGGGTTAGAGTGGTTGATGAGAAGATTAAGGCAATCATAGACTGGCTTCCACCTAAGACTCTTATCATACTTGAGAGGGTTATTTGGTCTTTGCAGTTATTACAGGAGATTCGTCAAAGGATTTTCATAGTTGGCTGCACCATTGACAGATTTGATGAAGAAGGGGGCTTTCTCTTGGAGTGATTCAGCGCAAAGAGCTTTTGACAAGCTCAAGGAGGTAATGAGTTCATGTCCTGTTTTGGCTATTCCAGATTTTTCACATCCTTTTGTTTTGGAGTGTGATGCTTTAGGAGAGGGAATTGGAGTGGTTTTGATGCAAGATAAACATCCCATAACATTTGAGAGTAGGAAGCTCAAGGAGTCAGAAAGGAGCTTCTCTATCTACAATAAGGAGATGTTGGCCATCATGCATGTGTTGGCTAAGTTCAGACAATATTTGGTTTGTGAGAAATTTGTGGTAAAGACAGATCACAATAGCTTGAAGTTCTTCCTCAATCAAAAGGATTTGAATGATAGCCAACAAAAGTGGGTATGTAAGCTATAGGCTTATGATTTTGATATTGAGTAAGTTAAGGGGAAAAATAATGTTGTAGCTGATGCACTATCTAGGAAACTCTATTTGTGCTCCATGACTGATATATCTGCTGATTGGAGGGTTTCTATAATAGCTGAGTATGCTAAGAATGCATTTGCTATTGATATTTTGGATGGCAAATTACAAGATGACAGGTATAAGGTGGCTAATGAGCTCATCCTCTACAAGGATTGGTGTATCTTGTCCCAGAGTCAAAGATGAAGGAGAAGGTTTTGAGAGCATGTCATGACACCATCTAGGGTATTACAAAACATACAAATAGGTGAGAAAGCGTTTTTCTTAGAAGGGACTCAAGGGAGATGTTTTGAAGCACATTAGGGAGTGTGTGGCATGCCAACAAAATAAAACAGAAGAGGTATTTCCAGGTGGATTATTGCAGGTTTTACCCATCCCAAATCAGAAATGGGAGAGTATTTCTATGGATTTTATCACTGGTCTACCACAAGTACAGGGTAAGGATTGTATTTTTGTGGTGGTTGACAGGCTCACTAAGTATGCTCATTTTTATGCTATATCTTTAGAGCATAAGGCACCAAAAGTGGCTGATTTGTTTTTAAAGAGGTGTTTAGACTCCATGGGTTGCCTAGGAACATTGTGAGTGACAGGGACAACAGGTTCCTTTGTTTTGACAAGAGCTCTTTCAAATGATAGGTACAAAGTTGTCTCCTAGCACTAGCTATCACCCTCAAATGGATGGTTAAATGGAGATTGTGAACGAATGGATTGAGGGATATTTGAGAAACTATGTTATAGGGCAACAAACAACATGGATTAAGTGGCTTTATCTTGGAGAGTATTACTACAACTCATCAAATCACATGTCCATTGGTATGACTCCTTTTAAAGCATTGTTTGGGTATGATGCATTATCTTTTGTGGATTTGATCATTTCAGATAGTAGAGTACCGAGAACAAAGGATTTGGTTCAGTAAAGTCAAGACATTTTGAATGCACTTAAGGAAAATCTTCAACAAGCCCAAAATTAGCAAAAGATGTATGCAGATTGCCACCATTTGGAGAGGACTTTTAAGGTGGGGGATATGGTATTTTTGAGGTTGCAGCCCTATAGACCCTTTTCTCTCAAAGGGAGTGGAGTTGAAAAGCTTAAGCCACGATTTTGTGGGCCTTACAAGATATTGAGGAAAATTGGAAAGGTTGCTTATGAGTTAGAACTACTGGAAAACAACAAAATTCTCAATGTATTTCATGTTCCATTCCTCAAAAAGGTACGTGGACAGCATGTCACTCCTTCCTTAGAGCTCTCACCACTCGATGAAGATGGAAAATTGGTCTTGGTACCCGAAGCTATCATGGATATGAGAGAGAGAAGGTTGAGGAACAAGATTATAATGGAGTATTTGGTATGTTGGAAAAATCTTCCACTTGAGAATGCTACATGGGAAGGTGTGGAAATATTTCATCATCCAAACCTACAATTGCTCCAGAATGAGCAATTTTGGGAAGGGCGGACTGTCATGTCCTCTTTTTTGAAATAGCATCGTGGAGAAGACCTCTAGCCTATTTTCTTTCCCGTAGGCTAAAGGTTTGAGTAAGGGAAAGGAAATTATAATATTATTTTTTAAATTGGGCCCAATAATTTTTATTTCAAGGGGCTTTATGCAGATTGTTCAAAGTTTGATCTGATTGTGTCTGCAATTGGATAAAAGAACTTTCTACATCTTTGATACGAGCATTATTATCCATCACAATATTGCCAATTCTGTGAACATTGTTGTGAATAATGGCAATTGATTCTTTTAAAGACAAAATATCTTGACAAAAATCATCTACATTTTGTTGTAGATGAGCACAGAACCTTGTAATATAATTTCTCTTGAGTTCCAATTTAATATAATAATATAATTTAAAAAAAATGTTAAACATTTAATTTTAATAAAAGTATTTTTAAATACTTTTTATAAAAAAACATTTTATTAAATGCTTGGGCCAAAAATAAAAAATGTTTTTTAATACTAGGGCTCAATTTTTGAACAAGGAGGCAACTATAAAAGGAGCGCTTGGCTTCTCATTTGATTATCCACTTTTAAGCTATCATTTTGCATACTATTCTCAAAATTGAATATTTGTTCAATCTAGGGCATCCAAGGACGAAAATCCTTGGCGTGTTTGAATTTTAGAGGATGAAAATCCTTTTGGGATTCATCATTTTGGATTAAGGACGAAAACCCTGTTTCCAATTCAGGTTATTGAAGATTTTTAGGGTTTCAAGCTTATTTTAGCAAGGACCTAATTTGATTTGCAAGCAAATATCTTTCAATTGTGTCAAGGCCTAATTGGAGAAAGTTTGAGAGGAATTTTTAGGATTTTTGGGGCATTTTCCAAGTGGTAAATTGGCAGATCTGAACTGTTCCCATCTATCCAATTGGTTGCCACTTTGGAAAGAAGAATTTATCATTTGTGACATCAAATTAGGCTCTTCCAGCATTGCCCTAACCCAACCACCAATAATCAACAAAGTGGGCGCCTAAAGGAGGAAAAATCACTTTCAAGCTAGATTTGGAGCTATCCTAACCGCCATACATCTCAGGGGTGGCCGTACAGTCCCAATCAATGCCGTATAGATTTGAAGGTGCAAGGAAAATTCAAATTAATCAGGAAATCGCCTGTTTTTAGTTCCATTCTAGCAGCAATCAACATTTTAGAATTTTCTAGAGGCTGTCGTACATCTAACACATAGTTCAAAGACTCGGACTCAGAGAGTACTCGGCAAGCCAAAAATTTCCGACTTCGAGAGTACTTAGCAAGAACTCGACAACTTAAAAAACACTTAAATTTTTGAAAAAAACCATAATTTTTATGCAAAATATAGCTAGAAAATGTACCAAATAAGTTTGATTGGGGGTCTAGGGGCAATGCCCCCAATGGGGTTGAGGGGCAGCGCCCCTAACAGGGGTCTAGGGGCATTGGTAGTGCTCCTAGAGGGGTCGAGGGGCAATGCCCCCAACGAGGTCGAGGGGCAACGTCCCTCGTGAGGGTTTGGTCGTTGCCCCCAGCGGAGTCGAGGGGCAATGCCCTGAGCGCGTTCCCCATCGCAATTAAAGGCGGGGTCGAGGTGTCATGATTCTCAAACACCAATTATCTTCCAATTGAAGACTGGAATTATGTTAGCGTTGTAGCTGTGATTATTACACCCCTCCCTCGTATGTATGAAGATGCCACGCACAGTGATAACGACTATATGTCTAAACACAAGTATAAGAGGAGAAAGTGCTAGTCATAAGGAGTTAGACGACAACTAGAATAAGACAAACAGTAATAAGACAAAAGACTTAGTGTAAAAAAAACAATTAATAAACAATGGTTATGTAATGCAAGGGCGCCGATCCTATGCGATTGTTCATAAGAGATGTGACTCCTCTAAGCATCGGGGTATAAGAGGGAATTCAGTTCACACATCATCGGGGATAGCATCTACATCTCATCGGCACTGATCTCAAGCATCAAATCAGATCAAACATCATCTTAGCATTGTGGAACTATCATTGAAATTCAAAATCAAAAGGAGATCAACTCATAAAGCGATTCAATATTCCAGCATCGGTAGCCTGTAAGACACAGTGATAATACAATTTATTGGTATCTATTATTAAAATAGCGCAACAACAGCATACAAGAGGTATGTCATAATCTAAACTCCATGAATCACCTTAGAATGTGTAATGATCTAGTAATGTCTATGGAATAAGTACTCGTATCATGAAATGTGTAAAATCTAATATATGAAATATGACTGAAATATGTTTAGGAGTTATACCAGACTTATAGGATGAATGTAAAGGTAAATGGTAATTATCATGGATAGGAATTATTTAGATAGTATGATGAATTCTTATGTAAATGAAATGAATATAGCTGAAATAAGAATAGATGAATCAAATGAAATAATAGATTGATTATGTATAAAGGCTGTCATTTGATATGATAGAATGACTTACCATTGTTGAATGAAATATCATGAAATACGAAAACATTAAAAATATCTTATCCTATGAATGATTATGTCAAAGTATGATGCCAAATGAATGGAAATAAATGAGATAGTATAAATTGATTAATGGTACTATCTTGTGATCCATGAGGATCACGAGATGGTAACAAGTAAATATGGTAATGATAAGACTAAAATGATAATGATAAGTAAATCCATGATATACTTGGAGTTGACAACCGTACTATCCTTTAACCCCTTTATCACCATTCGAGTATGATGTAAGTTAAGGAAGGGCGGTATAATGGACCTAGGTGACCCTCAACTGGATGAAGAACACTGCATGTAGTGTGAAGCCCCTTGAGCCAAGAAGCGAGGAACACTGCATGTAGTGTGAAGCTCTTGGGCCTAAGGTTATAAAATGCATAGTTATTATAAATATGCGCAACGGTAGGTGACCCTCAACTGGACGAGGAATGCCACATGTAGCATGAAGTCCCTTGAGCCAAATGGTGAAGTACACCGCGTGTAGTGTGAAGCCTTTGAGCCTCCGTGTGGGATGGTTACACTAGTGCCTTAACAAAGTCATGCTCATATAGGGTGGTGTAGTAGAGCTGGTTAACGATCAAGTCTAAGTGATGTCCCTCCTGAGATATATCATGGAAAAACTGTATGAGAAAGGAATGTGCATGTGAAATGCACTTAAGTTATGAAATTTAATATGGTATATGTGTCATTTTCCTCGATAACTTGAGCATTACATTCCAATTAAAGATTGGAATGATATGGCAACATCAAAATTGCAAGATCCATCAATCCAAATCGAAGAACTACATCAATTACATACTATGCATGATGACACCTTATATAATGATTAAATATCTAAACAAGTTAAGAGAGATGGACGTGGAACACAAGTTGGCAATCGGCGCCCAAGCCATAAAGGATAAGACAAAATACATATAAGACAAAAGACTTAACAAATGATTATGTTTCCATAAGGAGTGCCGATAAGGTGTAATGTTTAATGGAACATGGTGACTCTTCCAAAGATCGGGGAGTATAAAGGAGCATTCGATGGAACCGAAGAAGGCATCAAGTAAGCAATTATCACTTAATACATTATAGAGAGTTACAGATTGAAGCAAGAACCATCATACGAAGGCATTATCCATCAACATCGACCAAGTGAATATCGAATATCCCCAGCATTTCGAATTGGCTAACTATTGCTAGGGTTCAAGGCACAAATTAAGCATCAAAGGCTACCTAATACAGTCGTACAGCAGATCGATCATTCAAGCTATAATTATCATTGAATATATATATAATCTAGTTCGAGGAATCAGAGGCACGTCTGAGTAACAGCCATCAATAACATCATCGCAAGGTATGATATGATCTCCTTATCTTCTTATTCTAATCGATCTGCATATGGATTAAAATATGATTGCATAACATCTAATATAGTGAAATGATTAAGGAGCATGTTAAAGAAATAGGCAGTCAATATCGAATAATATACAATTCGTAATTTCGTATAATGCAATGCTTTCATTGTTGTTCAATATGAAAGATTAATAGGATATAAATGTTGATCATATCTAATGAACTGTAATTGAAATAAGGAAATCAGTATCTATAAAAATCATTGTAATCAGAAATTGCCTTGACATTATAGATGTCTCTATCTGAATTATGAAGTAACAAGAACTGAACCTATAGAGTTGAATGTGAATAAATATATATGGCTATTGAAAAGAACGTCATTATATAGGAAAGGATAAAAGATATCATTAGAAATAAGAAAGGAAACTTACATAACATGAAATGAAGAATAAATAAAGAGATTAGGAATTATATGATTACATGAGATAGTATGATTAATATACTATCTCGTGATCCAAGGGATCACGGGATAGATAGAAGGATTCTAAGGCATAAGGATGAGAGTGTAGGATGATGGCCCATCATGAGTGCTTGATAAGAAGGCCTTAGGCTAACCCCCTAAGGAGAAGGCCTTAGGTTAACCACCTAAGGAGAAGGCTTTAGGGTAAACCCTAAAGATTAATGAAGGCCTTAGGGTAAAACCTAAGGAGAAGGCTTTAGGGTAAAATCTAAAGATTAATGAAGGCCTAAGGGTAAAACCTAAGGATTATCTATGAGGGCCTTGGGTTAAACCTAAGGAGAAGGCCTTGGGGTAAAACTGAAGGATTAATTATGAAGGCCTTGGGGTCAAACCCAAGGATACATGAAGGCCTTTGGCTAAGTTGAGGATTATTCCCACTTGAGACAAAGGAATTGAATATCAAGCCCATGGTGACCACTCATGCCTAACTCATCATCCCTATGAGAGAAAGATGACATGATTATTATGATGAATATGATATTAATGTGCATAAATATATGGTTCTAACCCTAAACGGAAAATAGAAGAATATGAATTTTATGAGATGACTAAGATATGAAAGTGAGCTATGTACTAATGTTCCCTCTCGCAAGTTGAAATTGTGTGCAAGGTTGCGAAAAAGTCGGACTTGCTAGAAGGGGACATTACAATTGGTATCATTGCTTCATCCAGCCATCCTGTAGGGTAGATGCAACATTACACAAGGTCCTTCGCACGAAACAATAGCGACATGGAAATGATCAACGAAATGAGAGCCTTTATGGAAACAACCACTAAGGCAATGATGGAACAAACTCAAGCAGTCACGCAACAAACAAAACTAATAATGGAGCAAAGCGCAAAGTCAAATCAAGTCCTTCAAAACACCATACAAAATATGGAAACCATGATGAACAATTTCAAGGGTCAAGCTTCAAATGAAAGGGAAGTGATCTCCAACCAAGCGGAAAATGGAAACTCTTCAACAAGCACAAGGATCCCAATACCACCGTTCCTACCAAGCGAAGAAAATCCAAGAATGGAAAACGATACCCCTCAAAACATAAGCACAGAAGACATGATGAGAGCTTATTGCAACCTAGAGCTCGAACTAAGAAGAATGGTATCTTTCATCGAATATAGCAATTCAAAAAGGAACGAGTTAACAAGAAGAGAGAGAAGACCCGCGAACAAGGATTTGAAGCAAAAAGCCAATAAGGTGAATTTGCCACACTTTGATGGAACCCATAAGATATCCCCGCATGCGTGGTTGCAAAAGCTAAATGACTATTTTCTTCTTAACCCCATGACGGAGAAAGATGCCTTTCAATTCGCCATCCTACATCTAGAGGGCTTGGCCTATGAATGGTGGCATCACGGGAAGCAAACTTTAGGTCATGAAGCCATTACATCTTATGAAGAATTTTCTAAGAGGTTTCTTAAGAAATTTGATAGGAGACATCCCCAACAAGACTTCAAGGACTTAACTTTAAAAAGACAAAAGGGTACGGTGGATGAGTATGTAAATGAATTCGAGAAAATAGCCCTCCGAGTTCCCGGAATGGAGAATGAAAGACTTACATTCTTATTTGTGCAAGGGTTAGATGAAAAGCTAAGAGGATTAGTGGGAGCACTTAGACCCACTACACTTGATGATGCCATAGAAATGGCAACCCAATTAGAGCAAAGCAAACCCTCTCATCCATTCACTAAACCTTTCCATAAGAAAGAGAAATTTGATAAAACATACCACCGTAGGGAAGGAAAAAGAGATAAAAACCCATGTCACGAATGTGGAGAACCTTGGAAACTAGCGCATAGTTGTTGGAAATTGCAAGACTTAAAGGAAAAGGGGTTGTGCTTCAAATGTAAAGACAAATGGGGACCGGGACATAAATGCGGACAAATACACATCATAGAGGCTTTATCCGATGAGGAGAATGAAGAGAACCCCACCAAAAGAAGAAAATTTGAACCCGAGGAGAAGGTCACACTAGCAGCAATATCTAAGGTATCCAAACATCACCCATTTAGACTTAGGGGCCAACTCAAAGGTAACAAAATAACTGACTTAGTAGATAGCAGGGCTACTCATAACTTTATAGATGAGTCCATAGCTAAAAGACTTAGACTAAATTCACAAGACTTCGAGGGGTTTATGGTAGCCTTAGTTGATGGTTCCACAAAGAGTTGTTCCAAAGTATTACCCCAACTAAACTTAACCATAGGAAAACACCCTATTCACGATGATTTCTATGTGGTTAACATGGGGGACAACGATATGGTCCTTGGCACACCATGGCTACACTCTTTAGGAAGAGTCACTCTAGATTTTCCCAAACTAGAACTATCCTTTGAAGACCAAGGACAAAGGATCACTTTACATGGCCTCTTCGATGGATCACCACGAATGGTCTCTTCAAAAAGGATGGAAAGGATATTTAGACATAACCAAGTAGAATGGGCAGCCCAGTGTTTAATTTTAGACAAATCAACCCCAACAAGACAAGCCATCCACATTGATGTCCAACCTATCCTTAGAAAACATAAGGAAGTCTTTGATTACATTCCACTTGGCCTACCTCCCAAACAAGGATTTGAGCATATAATTGAGATGGAAAAAGATGCAAAACCAGTCATCACCACTCCCTATAGGCATCCCAAAAGTTCAAAGAAGAAATTGAGAAGACAATCAATGAACTTTTAGAAATGGGACACATACAACCGAGTTCCAGTCCATTTGCATCCTCGGTAGTGCTAGTAAAGAAGAAAGATGGGACCATGAGAATGTGTGTGGACTATCAAGCTTTGAGTAAACAGACTATTAAGAATAGATACCCAATACCAAGAGTGGACGAACTCATCGATGAATTACATGGAGCAAGGTATTTTTCAAAGATTGATTTAAGGTCGGGTTATCATCAAATCCGAATGAGGGAAGAAGATGTTCCGAAAACGGCCTTTAGGTGTCATTATGGCCATTTTGAATTTTTGGTTCTACCCTTTGGATTGACAAAGGCCCAGGCCACTTTCCAATCATGCATGAATCGTATATTCTGGAAACAACTAAGGAGGTTCTTGCTGATATTTTTCGATGATATCCTAATCTATAGCAAAACATGGGAGGATCATCTCAAGCATATTGACGAAGTCTTGTCTATATTGGAGCAAGAATTCCTATATGCGAAGGCTTCCAAATGCGAATTTTGAATGGAGGAAATACTATACCTAGGACATAAGATAAGTGCCCAAGGAGTGCAAGTCGATGAGGAGAAGATCAAAGCCATCAAGGAATGGCCAAAACCAAGAACTCTGACTCACCTTAGAGGATTTGTGGGGTTTTGTAGCTACTACCGAAGATTTGTTAAACATTTCTCCAAGATTGCAGCCCCACTCACAAATCTAACCAAGAAAGGATCTTTTGTATGGAGTGATGAAGCACAAGAAGCTTTTGAGAAATTAAAGGAGGCCATGAGTACTTGTCCCGTACTTGCCATTTTGGATTTTTCACTTCCTTTCGAATTTGAATGCGATGCTTCCGGTGAAGGCATTGAGGCAGTCTTGATGCAAAATAAACATCCTATTGCTTTCTAGAGTCGGAAATTAACCCTGCCGGAAAGATTATATTCTACATACGATAAAGAGATGTTGGCAATCATGCATGCCTTGCACAAGTATAGACAATACTTGGTTTGCGGGAAATTTGTAGTCAAAGCCGATCAAAATAGCCTCTAGGTCTTCCTAAAACAAAGAGATTTGAATGACCGACAACAAAAGTGGGTTAGTAAATTACAAGCCTACAATTTTGATATTGCATATGTAAAAGGGAAAAATAATGTAGTGGCGGATGCACTATCAAGAAAACCATCACTATGTGCCATGACAAGCATCTCACCGGATTGGAAGAATACTCTAATAGCGGAATATGCCAAAGATCCTCTCATTATGAGTATACTCGATGGAAGTATACCAAATGATGAATTCAGGGTAAAGGATGAAATCATTCTATACAAAAACAGAGTCTATGTGGCCGCAGGATCCAAGTTGAAAGAGGAAATCATTAAAGAATTTCATGACAAACCTCTAGCTGGACACCAAGGTTATTTCAAGACATAGAGGCAAATTAGAGAAAAATTTGCTTGGAAAGGATTAAAGGGTGATGTACTCAAACATGTTCGGGAATGTGACACGTGCCAAAGGAACAAAAATAGAACAAGATCACCCAGCAGGACTACTCCAACCCTTGCCCATTCCGGAACAAAAGTGGAGTAGCATCTCCATGGATTTTATAACCGGCCCCCCAAAAGCACAAGGGAAGGATTGCATATATGTGGTCGTGGACAGGCTCACGAAGTATGCACACTTCATGGCTATCACCTCCGAGCATAAGGCACCACAAGTGGCATAAATTTTCTTCAAGGAGATATTCCGATTACATGGACTTCCAAAGTTCATAGTTAGTGATCGAGATAGCCGTTTTATGAGCTTGTTTTGGCAAGAGTTATTCCAGTTATCAGGAACCGAGTTAACACCCAGTACTAGCTACCATCCTCAAACAGACGGGCAAACGGAAATCGTGAACAAGTGGATTGAAGGTTATCTTCGAAATTATGTCACGGGACATCAAAGAGCATGGATCAAATGGTTACATCTTGGAGAGTATTGCTATAATACAACACATCATATGTCGATCGGAATGAGCCCCTTTAAGGCTCTATATGGATATGATCCCACTTCATTTGGGAACTTGATACTACAAGAAAGCCGATGCACCAAGGCAAAAGATTTCATCCAGCAACATGAGGACATCATGAGGGTTCTTAGAGACAACTTACACCATGCCCAGAATCAACAAAAGATATATGCTGATCGGAAGCATGTGGAGAGAACATTTGAAGCTAGAGACATGGTATTCTTGAGGTTGCAACCCTGTAAGCAATCCTCCTTAAAATCTAATGGTGCAGAAAAGCTTAAACCACGGTTTTATGGTCCCTACAAGGTGTTAAGGAAGATAGGAGAAGTTGCATATGAACTCGACTTGCCAGGGGATGGCAAAATCCACAATGTGTTTCATGTATCCAGGCTTAAGAAAGTACTTGGCCAAACAACTACACCATGCGAGGAACTACCACCTTTGGATGATGAAGGACAATTGATATTAGAGCCGGAAGCGATATTGGATACTAGGGAAAGGAAATTGAGAAATAGAACCATCATGGAATATCTAGTTAAATGGAAGAATCTTCCCGGTGATGATGCCACGTGGGAGAAATCAAAAGTCATAGATACACGAGGAAATTGCTTGAGGACAAGCAATCCTAAGAGGGGAGGCCTGTCATGTTCCTTGATCACTCGAGCATTACATTCCAATTAAAGATTGGAATGATATGGCAACATCAAAATTGCAAGATCCATCAATCCAAATCGAAGAACTACATCAATTACATAGTATGCATGATGACACCTTATATAATGATTAAATATCTAAACAAGTTAAGAGAGATGGACGTGGAACACAAGTTGGCAATTGGCGCCCAAGCCATTAAGGATAAGACAAAATACATATAAGACAAAAGACTTAACAAATGATTATGTTTCCATAAGGAGTGCCGATAAGGTGTAATGTTTAATGAAACATGGCGACTCTTCCAAAGATCAGGGAGTATAAAGGAGCATTCGATGGAATCGAAGAAGGCATCAAGTAAGCAATTATCACTTAATACATTAAAGAGAGTTATAGATCGAAGCAAGAACCATCATACGAAGGCATTATCCATCAGCATCGACCAAGTGAATATCGAATATCTCCAGCGTTTCGAATTGGCTAACTATTGCCAGGGGTCAAGTCACAAATTAAGCATCAAAGACTACCTAATACAGTCCTACAGCAGATAGATCATTCAAGCTATAATTATCATCGAATATATATATATATATATAATCTAGTTCGAGTAATCAGAGGCACGTCTGAGTAATAGCCATCAAATAACATCATCGCAAGGTATGATACGATCTCCTTATCTTCTTATTCTAATCGATCTGCATATGGATTAAAATATGATTGCATAACATCTAATATAGTGAAATGATAAAGGAGCATGTTAAAGAAATAGGCAGTCAATATCGAATAATATACAATTTGTATAATGCAATACTTTCATTGTTGTTCAATATGGAAGATTAATAGGATATAAATGTTGATCATATCTAATGAACTGTAATTGAAATAAGGAAATCAGTATCTATAGAAATCATTGTCATCAGAAACTGCCTTGACATTATAGATGTCTCTATTTGCATTATGAAGTAACAAGAACTGAACCTATAGATTTGAATGTGAATAAGTATATATGGCTATTGAAAAGAATGTCATTATATAGGAAAGGATAAAAGATATCATTAGAAATAAGAAAGGAAACTTACATAACATGAAATGAAGAATAAATAAAGAGATTAGGAATTATATGATTACATGAGATAGTATGATTAATATACTATCTTGTGATCCAAGGGATCACGGGATAGATAGAAGGATTCTAAGGCATAAGGATGAGAGTGTAGGATGATGGCCCATCATGAGTGCTTGATAAGAAGGCCTTAGGCTAACCCCCTAAGGAGAAGGCCTTAGGTTAACCACCTAAGGAGAAGGCTTTAGGGTAAACCCTAAAGATTAATGAAGGCCTTAGGGTAAAACCTAAGGATTATCTATGAGGGCCTTGGGGTAAACCTAAGGAGAAGGCCTTGGGGTAAAACCTAAGGATTAACTATGAAGGCCTTGGGGTCAAACCCAAGGATACATGAAGGCCTTTGGCTAAGTTGAGGATTATTCCCACTTGAGACAAAGGAATTGAATATCAAGCCCATGGTGACCACTCATGCCTAACTCATCATCCCTATGAGAGAAAGATGACATGATTATTATGATGAATATGATATTAATGTGCATAAGTATATGGTTCTAACCCTAAACGGAAAATAAAAGAATATGAATTTTATGAGATGACTAAGATATGAAAGTGAACTATGTACTAATGTTCCCTCTTGCAAGTTGAAATTGTGTGCAAGGTTGCGAAAAAGTTGGACTTGCTAGAAGGTGACATTACAATATGATTATGAGATTACTAACCCTAAGTGGAAATGTGGAAAGTATATGAATTTTGATGTTGATATTAATAAGTGATTATTAACCCTAATTGTAATATGTTGATATTATAAGAAGAATTGAATACTAATGTTCTCTTTTTACAAGTTGAAATTGTGTTCAAGGTTGTAAAATTTTTGACTTGCTAGAAGGGGTCATTACACGAGGGGCGCAGCCCCTGCCACCAAGCCCAAATGAAGACCTTCAACACCACACAGACATTCATGGTGCACACCATTTTCATAATTTTTTAAAAGGCAAAAAAACAATGCTTATAAAGCCCAAAAAAGAAAGTTTTTGGAGTGTTTAACCCATGTTTTTTTTGCGTTTTTGACATGTTGGCGATTCAAGTTGTTGGAATCGCTGAGTTTTTGACGAGTCTCAGTGAGTACTCACCCAAAACTCGGCGAGTTTTATCCAAAAACTCGTCCACAGATTTGGCAAGTTAAACTTGACAGTATTTGCGGAGCAAAAAAACTCGCGAGTACTCGGCGAGTTGCCGAGTCTATGAACTATGATCTGACATACTCCAGGAACCATCCGTACAACTATTGTAGACCAAGCCGTACACATGTATTTGGTGGTATAGATCCATTTGTAAGTGGAAAAGTTCTGTAAAATTTAGTTTGAGCTCTACCATTGCTGGACTAAATTTTCTGGAATAAAATAATAGTTTTTAAGGAGTTTGGTGTCAATTCTGCTCAGTTAGGGTTTATTGTAATAAATTCTGATTTTTGCAGCAGTTAGGGTTTACTTTTTAAAATAAAAAAATTACTTTTTTAGAATTAAATATTGGCTGTTATAATTCAGTTTCATTGAGAAATCAGAAATAAAATCAGAGTTTCGCCATTTCACTATTTGGGACATTTCAGTATCATGAGGTATTTTGTTTATTGGCAATTATGGGTTTTACTGTTTTTATATGTTAATATTTTTAATATATATTAATTTATAATTATACTTGTATTTTTTTGGTTGGTGAAGCTGGTCTAGGGGGCCATACCCATTATATTGAACAAAAAAAGAAATACCTGAGGGTCTGCTCCAGCATGGGGGGTCAAAAACTAGAACCCCTATGGTGTTGGAGATTACACTACTTATCCCGTTCTTCCTTAAATGAACGTTTCTGTTTCTTATATTCAAAATAAAAGGGGTATTAACTATACAAAATCTCCATGCAAGTATACTATCTATAAAAACTATACATATCTGCTAGTTCATTTATGCTTTTGTCTTGGTGTACTAGGAATGTCCTCCCCATTGTCTGTAGTCTCATCTCTGCTTAGCACTATAAAAGTCGAGTCGATATCTCCATGCAAGTATACTATCTATAAAAACTATACATATCTGCTAGTTCATTTATGCTTTTGTCTTGGTGTACTAGGAATGTCCTCCCCAATGTCTGTAGTCCCATCTCTGCTTAGCACTATAAAAGTCCAGTCGATTCCTGTGGATGGAGTTGCTCTGGTTGCAGACTTTAGGAATTATATATCCCATTTTGCCTGGTGCATGTGTTGCTCCTTGTTCTATCCATGAGCTGAGATGATAAATGGTATCCAGGAGCACATTGGTGCCATATTGTGTAGGGGCTAAGCCCTTGCCCTTGGTGGAAGTCCCATACTAGTGACAGCCTCGTCTAGAATTGTCCTCAATCCTTGACGCCATTGGGGTTTGATTAACACCTCTGCCACAACTTTGATGACCTTTTGTTCCCCAGCTTCTAGGAGAATTGCCAGAAGCATGGAGGAGATATCTATATTCAATCTATACCTGTGCTTTGTCGTCAAGAAAAATTCTCCAAGCATTGTTTTATAGCATGGATGATGATGATAGCGTTGGTTTTAAACACCTTTAGTTTCAACTCATTTATGTCTCCAAGAAATGCTATCTGGCGCTTCTTTACGAGGAGCCTAATCACAGTATCCATAGTGTGAAGCTCCAAATGGTTACAAAAATGTGGGATTGAATGTGTAAATAGAGCTCCCTGGAAGTTGCTTTATACATCCCAAGTCATGATGTTCAGGGGGCTTCTAAGTACTAGCATGGAATCTCACGTGTTGTGGCTAGACTATCGGTGTCATCATCAATGCAACATATGTGACTCAAGGTGAAAATAATAATCATTTGCCACCTTCAGAGTACATTTATTAACAAGTTGGTGATTTTGTTTGGAGGAGCTCAAGGGGAGCCTGAACCCCTTCCAAATTGCTAGTAATACATTGGATGTTGCCATTTATTAAAGGAGTCCACATGCTGATTTATCTCCCTGTAGATATGTTTTATAGTAAAGGCCATTATTGAATCCAAGAGTGGCCAGATTTGTCTATCTTCCAATTGGGAGTACCTCTATTTCTGATGGCGTTCACAATTACCATTGAATCCCCTTCAATGTGGACTTGTTTGACTCCAAATTGCTTGCAAACTTAGTGTATATATACATCTATATAAACAGTAATACTCAATATAAGTATAATTTATATATGTATATATGAATTTTAAATTATACTTATATTAAGTATGACTGTTTATATACATACATATATACAAACCTGTACCTGTACCTGGGGGGAAAATGCCTTACTGACATAGCCAAACCCTGAACCCATACTTGTTCCCATACGAGGACTGACAACTTAGTATAAGACTCTAGACACATGGTTTCTAACCTAGACCACTACTGCGAGGAATTTTTTGTTTGGCCAAAAATGGTTAGGTACCCACTACTTTTACCACTTTCTAATCATCAAGATTCCATAAGGGTGAGGTGAGAGCATTCAATGGCTAGTTGTAAGCCACTAAATTGTTGCTATTGTTGTAGACCGAAACCCTTGAAAGAGCCTTGATAGCTCTTGTTAGGATCTTACCTGCAAAATATTATCAATTAGAGCAATAACATGCAAAAAAGAACACAGTGCTTGGAAAATAGCTGCAAATATGCTTATATTGATGAATTTGGAACAAGTATTGCAGGCCTCTTTGAGTGGGCAACATCCTTAAGAGTAAAGCTTCGTTACAAAATATGATTCCAAGATGATCTTCTCTTTATTACAACTTAAATATAAAGGCCTCAGAAGGAGAGACTTATGAGGTACAACTAACTAAGAATAAATCGATCCACTTAATATGAATTCATTACATTATTACAACTTCATGTGATTCATGTGGGATAAATCCACACAACATAATATTAACTAAATATTTAAACTATGATTATTACAATGCTTAGAGTTAGAATAATAAAAGGTTAGGATGTAAGGGTCCAAATAGAAAACTTGTGGGACACAATAAAGCCATGCTAGAAGAGATTTCCAATCTTTGTCTTTATTGTTGGAGATTGATAGACATGCCAAGCCTGGTGAATACTCCTTGATTGCTGGTGAGAACTCCCTGGATGCACCATAAAGCCACACTAAAAAAGAATTGCCAGTCTTTAAGTTCACTAGGAGGGTGATCTTTTCTACTACCAAATAGGATCAGACACTTAAAGGAAACATATTTAGAAAAAGATGATTCTTATTGTGCTCTAGCAAGATTGACAAAATGGGTTTTTGCAATCTAATTGACTTACTCATCCTGACCTCTCTGCACCACTCTCAATGGCAAGTCTTTCACATGTCTGGTTTTGTAATTTATTTTAGTAAAAAAAAGGTTTGTTTGGTTGATACAATACCAGATTTAAAGTGGCCGGCCATTATTTGGCATTTATCAAGTTTGAACTTTGTACACTTTATTTAGAGTGTTGGAACTTGCATTGTCAATTTTCTGAAATTCTTCTCAATTCATTTATTTAAAGCGATTTTTTTCCTTGACTTAATTTTTAATTTGATGCTTATAAAATGAATTTGTCATGGAACCTAAGCTCCAAAGTTCATTTGGTGAAAATTTGAGGCATTATGTTTCTTCATTTGCTTGGTTCTTGAGTTGTGAGTGTTGGGACCCAAAATAGCTGCAACCCTAAACCCTAAAACATTCCTAAATCACCTAGGCCAGGGATGGTCGTTCTGGGTGATAGGAAGAGGTTCATCAACAAGTTTATGGTGATTTTGGCCAACTAACAGGAGTGGGTAGACTCCTCTGCACTTCAGGCTTAGCTAGACCTAGGAGGGATATTCCTAGAGGCGTTAAATAAGACACAAACAAACAAATACAGCCATACCCAATGTACACTTGACCCCAAAGCTGTCACTAGGTCAAGACAAACTGACTGTGCATGCCTCTGATTAAGCTGATTCAATTGTGCGAATGTACATGCACAAGAAAGGTGGTTTTTACCCTGAACCATAGATGAAAGATTTGTTTGATTTATAAAAAGTGTTTGATCCCTCTCCAATATGGACCGGTGCCTACTCCATTAGGCAACAGAGTCATAAGTATTAAAGGGAAGAAAAAACTGAACTAGCGTCAACAGAAGGCTAAAATGTATTTACATACATTCCTCAGATTATACTTCATACATTGGACATACTTAATAATCCAAAACCAAACTACAGTGACCCACTTGCAATAAAGAGAAGACTCAAAACAAAGCCTGTATTGATTTAAATGCTGTCACACATCATCAAATCTCTACTACAATCACACCAGCAAATGTGGTGAAGGAAAACATACAACTGCGATTATACAGTCCCCTAAATCATTACAAATGGCCATGGAGACATCCAATGCATAAAATATGCTTTACAATTCATTCCTACACCACATCAAAACATGTTCCACCATTTAACACCCATACTGGCTTGATTTGAAGCCCTGAAACTATCCTAAGGCACTACAGACCAGACAATTGGCTCAGTGACCAACAACAAATACATCTTTTACACATGCATATATAACATTTCATCTTTACTGTAGCAACAATGGCGTGGAAGGGGAGAAGTCAACAAGGGACGTCGACCATGCTGCATTAACTCGAATTGGCGTCCTTTGAAGCGTGCCCTAGCGCATATCTGCGAAATCCACTTTAAAAGGATTGCTCGCCCATGCCCAAAGGTACAAAGATTGATCAAATGGAGTCACATTGGCGTGGGGAGGCGGGAAAGCTATTTGCTGCATGAAAACAAACCCTAACTAAGCATTAATGGCGACCAGGAGGGTAGTTGGCCAGTCAAATTGCGCTTTCTCCATGAAGAAGCCGTTGGAGTTTCAGAGATCGGGATTCTGTTCCCCCACCCTATCGCTTGCAGAAGAAAGGTGGAAGGTGAAAACCCCGAGCTCTGACATTATAACACTTAGAACATTTTTTGCCTTTGCGGAGATTAGGCCTTGGACCTTCGGCATTTGGCCTTCCACCATGACGTCATTGCCACATGGCAGCATTCCGCCGTTCCGTGAACGGGCGAGGGATCCACTGAAAGAGAACGACGGAATGGCAGAATGCCACCACATGGCCATCGGCGGGCTTCGGAGTTTCAGCGTTCAGGCTTCCAAGAGGGAAGGCGGAAGAGCAAAACTCCGAAGTCCGACAACAAAACACTAAGCACATAATGAACCTTGCGGACTTCGGCCTTCGGGCTTTAGGCACTCTGAAGTAGAAGGATGAAAAAGAAAAGGCCGACTTCTGACAACTTCTTCACACTTAGCTGATTTTCGAAAGAAAAGCTCGGGCCTCGGGCCTTCCGCCCCATAAGGAAGAATGCGAAAAGGAAGAATGCGAAAAGGTAGAACCTCGATCCTTGAGACCCCGCAGAGCTTCCAACACATAGCCGAATTGCAAGGGAAGAGTCGGAGCTCAGACCCCGACCCTTTCGCCTTCCAAGGAAGAAGGGAGAAGAGGAGAGCTCCGAACTCTGGTGCAAAAACAGTTAGAATATTTTTGCGAAGGAAACTGGCAGAGTTCGGGACTTTGAGCTTGACAATGGTGAAGAGGTGAAGCCCGAACTCTGACATCCCGACAAGGCAGAAAAACACAAGGAAAACTCTGAATTTTCTGGGACTTAACCATTTTTTTGATGTTTTTCCTTGCATCCTTAGAAGGGGAAACACCAGGATCTCATGGATCTTAGACTATTTGGCCAGGGGGGCAAAATAGGATAACATGACTCCAATAAAACCTGGGGGCAAAATGGGGCATTTTGAGGACTGATTTTTAAGTCCCAACAGTGGCTCTGGTTGGGGACGTGTGACAAGCAGTGGCACAGCAAGAATCCAAAATATCTCCGGGAAGACCAAAAGGCAAAGAAAAACGAACAGGGGGAACAACTTATTTACAAGGCATACAGTCATAAGCATGGGGGCACAAAAGGAAAGTTGACTATATTCAAAAATTCAGAGCATTGCAGGTGAAGCTTGCACAAAATTGTTGCAACTACTTGCCTTTGTCAAAGACAAGCTGAATGAAAGAGCTGATCTCCCTTAAACCAAATTTGCACTTCTCACCCAATTGCAACAATTGAAAATGGCCCTCAGCATGCACCAACTGCAACATATGCTTGTGGAGCCCAGGTCAACTTCATCAATGAAATCACTACTGCTGACCTTTTCATGCAAATTGAGGGAAAAAGAAAACACCTCCAATTCACATGGCAAAGCAAACTGTGCCTGAATGCACTGTTGATCCACAAGAGAAGGTACTTCATCTTGTAGAACAAGCTGGAAAGACTCCAGCTTAGTCATATCTTCAAGTTGGGCTGCAACATGTTGAAACTCAGGCATAAACATTCCTCGTTGCTCATTCACATTAATGTCCCATACAAAGGACTCAACCTCTACTACAACACCAACACATTCAAGAGCTGGCAAATTTTCCACATCAAAGTGGAAGCATTCATATTCATTTGTAACTCCAAGCTCTTGAACAGAACTTTCATATGTGCTGCTACAAATTTCAATTTTTGATTCATAATCATGACTCAGGCTGCAATTCAAAACATGAGCACATAAATCAATATCATGAGACGCCTCAAATGAAGAACCATGTTCTTCCAATTGTCTCTCTGTTTCACTTTCACTCTGGCAATCTGTTGTGTCATATATGTTACTGCAAACTGACTGATGACACACTTCTTCTTCCTTCATCTCCATCTTGTTTCTTTGTGGTTGAGATGAAGCACACTCTGCATGAGGAAGAGAACATACCTTGCATCACAAAAACAGGTTCTCATATGTGTCTACATGATCACCATCCTCAAAATCCAAAGCAAGCTCTTCACACTGAAACTCCATGACTGCACCAGTAACTGTCTCTGATTGGTTATCACCAAGTGCAACCACTTCTACATCAACCTCATGCAGACAAATATCAACTGCTTCATCACAAACAGGAACAAAGGAGGGCATCAAATCAAATAAGAAGCAAGTTTCTTGTTCATCCCATGTTTCATTACCTGTGCACAAATTTCATACTCAACCATAGAAGCTGATCCATCTGATTGTTCTTCCCTGTACACAACATCCTCATCATTCACTGAACCACATACCTCAACATTGGACTAGAAGTCACCATCGGTTTCATCATTTTCACTTTCACTTGATGAGCTATCTAGCCGAAGGCAGGTGCATATACTGTCCTCATCATCTGCATCACTGTCAAATGATACACCAGCACCTTCATCTACTTCTACCCTTCTGACTACACAATCATCATTATCTGATGCTAGATTCACCTGATTATTTGTATCCACATTGTTGCTCTTCAGATCAACATGTTCATTACCAGCAACACATGCATTTGTGGACAACAAACCCTTTATGTAGTCATCTCTTATTTTCTCCATGGAGTCTAGGGACAAATATGCCTGCTGCATACTCGTTATTTTGAAATCTTCCTGCATATCACTCAATCCGGTTTCATATGCTTCGAAAAACATATCAATGCAAGCGGGAATGTTAGGTCTAAAACCTTTAGGAATATGGGAAAGGGCAACAACAAACCTGTGACCAAAATCTCTGCTTGACTCTCCCTCTTGTCTCCTGATTTTTTCCTGCTCTATAACAAGATCAGCAAGGTCAAGACCTCTGGCAAATTCATTTTCAAATGCTGCCACAAGTTCATTCCATGAGGCAAAGGACTGCCCTGGAAAACTTTGGATCCATTCTCTTGCCTTTCCATGCAAGGACCTAACAAAGAACCTCATCCACATGTCTTCATCCTCAAACTGATGTTCATCCATGAATTCTAAAAATACATCAACATGTGCGTCCCCTTCCCAAATATTATACCCATCAAACTTGGGCAACTGTTTGTAGACCTTGGTTGGCATACTCATTGTTTTGTAATCAACCCATGAGAGGTTTAGCTGATCATACACAGGATCTAAGGGAGGAGTAGGGGACTAATCAAACTGATTTCTAGGGGCAACAGGGAATGCACTGGACTGCGTCCTAGACTCCAACAGCCTGATAGTAAATTGTGTTGTCTCTTTTTCTTGCTGCAATAATGACTCCAACAGCTGTTTGGTCTTTTCTATTTCATACTGTTGAGCTGCTAGGTCATTATGATCTTGCATGGGTGCATATAGGTTTGGGTTTGTATAACATGCAGAGCCATGACTGGAATATGCATTGCTAGGATGGTCATGGGAATCCACACCAATGTAGTTTATAGGGTCTGAGACATAGGGAGACTCACATGAAGGAACATCCCTAGGGTATCCATGTTCATACGAATTGGTCATGACTAAAACATCCTATAATGTTGGGCAAAAAACTGAGGCATAGAAAGTTGTTTCTTTAACATGACAGGAACAACAAATACTGAAAATGGTAAAAGAAGAAATCGTGTACCTCTATTTCACCAGCTGCTGCACTCTGAGATGGAGCATTCAATTCACCAACAACAACCAAGGGGCAGCAGTAACAAACTTCTATTCTTTGATAGCAGAGTCGCCACCTCTTCCAAAGAGGAATTCCTTGAAGTGTGATTGAACTTCAAGGCTACAAATTGATTCTGGGTTCAACTTACCAACAAAGTCTTCAAATGATTCTAACCCAGCAGTATCATCCCCGACAACGACGCCAATCTGTTGGCGTAAGTTGACGGGAAGCCAAACTTACCCAAACAAAATGCAGAAATATAGATCACTATTACATAGGCGTTTAACATATTTCTAGCTGCCTAGACCCGACAACAACTAAAGTGACCTTGTCCCCGACAACGACGCCAATCTGTTGGGACTCAAAATAGCTGCAACCCTAAACCCTAAAACATTCCTAAATCACCTAGGCCAGGGATGGCCGTTCTGGGTGATAAGAAGAGGTTCATCAACAGGTTTATGGCGATTTTGGCCAACTAACAGGAGTGGGTAGACTCCTCTGCACTCCAGACTCTTCTAGATCTAGGAGGGATATTCCTAGAGGCGTTAAATAAGACACAAACAAACAAATACATCCATACCCAATGTACACTTGACCCCAAAGCTATCACTAGGTCAAGACAAATTGACTGTGCATGCCTCTGATTAAGCTGATTCGACTGTGCGAATGTACATGCACAGGAAAGATGGTTTTTACACTAAACCACAGATGAAAGATTTGTTTGATTCATAAAAAGTGTTTGATCCCTCTCCAATATGGACCGGTGCCTACTCCATTGGGCAACAGAGTCATAAGTATTAAAGAGGGAAGAAAGAACTGAACCAACGTCAACAGAAGGCTAAAATGTATTTACATACATTCCTCATATTATACTTCATACATTGGACATACTTAATAATCTAGAACCAAACTACAATGACCCACTTGCAATAAAGAGAAGACTCAAAACAAAGCCTGTATTGATTTAAATGCTGTCACACATCATCAAATCTCTATTACAATCACACCAGCAAATGTGGTGAAGGAAAACATACAACTGCAATTATACAGTCCCCTGAATCATTACAAATGGCCATGGAGACATCCAATGCATAAAATATGCTTTACAATTCATTCCTACACCACATCAAAACATGTTCCACCATTTAACACCCATATTGGCTTGATTTGAAGCCCTGAAACTATCCTAAGGCACTACAGACCAGACAATTGGCTCAGTGACTAACAACAAATACTTCTTTTACACATGCATATATAACATTTCATCTTTACTGTAGCAACAATGGCGTGGAAGGGGAGAAGTCAACAAGAAGGGACGTCGACCATGCTGCATTAACTCGAATTGGCATCCTTTGAAGCGTGCCCTAGCGCATATCCGCGAAATCCACCGTGAAAGGAGTGCTCGCCCATGCCCAAAGGTACAAAGATTGATCAAATGGAGTCACATTGGCGTGGGGAGGTGGGAAAACCATCTGTTGCACGAAAACGTACCCTTACTGAGCATTAATGGTGACCAAGAGGGTTGCTGGCCAGTCAAATCATGTTTTCTCCATGAAGAAAGAAGCCGTTGGAGTTTCAGAGATCGGGATTCCGTCCCCCCGCCCTATCGCTTGTAGAAGAAAGAAGGTGGAAGGTGAAAACCCCGAGCTCCAACATAATAACACTTAGAACTTTTTTTTTACCTCTGCGGAGATCGGGCCTCGGACCTTCGGCATTTGGCCTTCCGCCATGACGTCATCGCCACGTGGCAGCATTCTGCCATTCTGCGAATAGGCAAGGGATCCACTGAAAGAGAACGGCGGAATGGCAGAATGCCACCACGTGGCCATCGGCGGGCTTCGGAGTTTCAGTGTTCAGCCTTACAAGAGGGAAGGCAGAAGAGCAAAACACTTAGCACATTATGCACCTTGCGGACTTCGGGCTTTTAGCACTCCGAAGTAGAAGGATGAAGAAGAAAAGGCCGACTTCCAACAACTTCTTCACACTTAGCTGATTTTCGAAAGAAAAGGTCGGAGCTCGGGTCCCGGACCTTCCACCCCATAAGGAAGAATGCGAAAAGGTAGAACCCTGATCCCCGACACCCCGTAGAGCTTCCAACACATAGCCGAATTGCAAGGGAAGAGTCGGAGCTCGGTCCTCGACCCTTCCGCCTTCCAAGGAAGAAGGGAGAAGAGGAGAGCTCTGAACTTCAGCGCTGAAACACTTAGAATATTTTTGCGAAGGAAAGGGGCGGAGTTCGGGACTTTGAGCCTGACAATGGTGAAGAGGTGAAGCCTGAACTCCGACATCCCGACAAGGCAGAAAAACACAAGGAAAACTCTGAATTTTCTGGGACTTAACCATTTTTTTGATGTTTTTCCTTGCATCCTCAGAAGGGGAAACACCAGGATCTCATGGATCTTAGACTATTTGGCTAGGGGGCAAAATAGGATAATAGGACTCCAATAAAACCTGGGGACAAAATGGAGCATTTTGAGGACTGATTTTTAAGTCCCAACAGTGAGTTGACTCTTATTCTTTAGTTTGCATAGTCCTTTCCGACTTCAAGTTGTATGGCTTAGCATTGTCACCAATCTCCTTGGCTTAGCATCTGATGGAGGAAGCAATGCGGCTCAATTTCAGCTATAGGAAGTGGTATAATAACAATGTTCACTTGTTTATCCTTTTCAATGGGAAGTCCATCTGTGCCAGTCAGCTTCTCCTAATCAAGTCCAGGAGTCATTTGCTTGACTGGGTGAATTTAACTGATTATGATTGCACATATACCCCCAAGTTAAATATGTTATTGGTATTTAATTATTTTGACCAACATGTTAGGTACTTGTTAAAATGTGTATATTAGTTGAGCTTGTTGTACTAAATTTTGTGAAGTGACCCTTATATTACAGAATAACAGAATCAATGATAACATTGCATGAATGCACATATAACAGGTTCAACCTAGTTCAAGGCTCTGTGATGAAGGCTGGCTGTGTTATAATATGATTAAACTGTCATAATGTATCTCTTTATTTCAATCTATATATTGTTAGTTTCTTAGTTTAGGATTCTGATTTATTGTTTTTCAGGGAGGTGACTTGATCAAATGGGATAAAGCAAAAGTTGGATACTATGTTGGTATTGATATTGCCGATGGATCGGTAAACTCAACAATCCCACTTTCAAATAACTTATCCTATCATTTTCAGATTCTTGTAGAAGATGAAAATATCTTATTTTTCTTCATATGTTAAAATAGTTGGTTCTGCTCATGTTGTTGGATTGAGGGATGTGTTTTTCTTTGTTTCAAGTGGTTAGATGCACATAATCTTACATACTCCATTTGATCAGTTATGGTTAGGTCTTGCCATCAATTATTGGCTAAATCTTGTCTTTTGACTGACCCAATTTTAAACAGCAGTTGAAATATCAATTTATTAAGAAAGCATATATTTAGTCAACTTCAAACTTATTTCTACTCTCTTTTACTATGTTATTTTCTCAACTAAAGCTCCAAATTATTTGCTGTCATTCTGTCTTAAAAAAAACTGATACATAGCTGGAAATTTAATGGATCACCGATCAACTATTAGAAAAAACGTAAGAAGTAGAAATTACAAATTCCCATGAATGAAAAAATATGGTCACTTGGTTATCAAAAATATAGTATTCCATACAAATGCCTATTATATTTTCAAGTTAACTGCAAATAAATGAATAGAAATGTATAACTTGCAATCTCCATAAAAGAGACACCATTAAATGTGACACATCTATCTCAAATCATAAATTGCAAGTACTACCTATCCTTGTCCATCATTATAAATTTGTTGAAAACATTTATGAGAATTTCATCTAGAGAAGAGTTTGTTGCTACGAGGAGCATGCAATGCTGTTTTTTCATAATAAAGTCAGAAATTCTGATCTTCAGATTGGGCACACTGACAAGCAAATCTTGCATCAACCAAAAAATTTTCTTTCAGTTTGTCTGTTTGCAGGTTTTCATTTTCCAGTTAGTTGCAGAAGAAGTTACTGCATTTTATCGCAAGTTGATATTTGGTTTTGTGATTTTGGGAGTATGCTTTACAGTGATGATTGGATGTTATGTTTATGTTTGAGGAAGATTGGATCAACATAATGGTGTAATTTGGTTTTTGAACATATATTGGGCTGACAAACTTGCACAGTTGTAACTTTCCCACTTGTGCCGGATTATTTCGAGTTTGCACCAACAATGGAATATAAGAGAAGATTCATTGGACCATGAAGGATGAACGTTGAGCACTGCACAGATTCCTTTATGTTATCACCATTTTGATAGAAGAAATTGTTTACACTGGCTAACTACACGTTGTATGAAGCAGTGAATTTTGCACGACCTGGAAGCCGACGCAAATCATTTTGGAGTTTTGAGATTGCTATAAATATATCTTTCACAATCATTTGAGATTATCAAGGAGAGTCAGAGAGAATTCAGTACGGAGTTGGAGGTTTGAGTGTGAACATAAGGATGAAGGTTCAAGATGGAGTTTGATGATGAGGATACAAATGTCACATAATGTATCTAATTTCATTTGAATGTAATAGTTTCCATAGTAGTGATCAAACGTTTGCAACCTAGCATGTAGGAAGCCCATTGTGGCATATCGTAATCATCTATAGTTTGGATTCAGTAAAGATCATGTTCCTGTTTCATTGAGTTTTGCTATGGCTATTGTGTGTTTTGGGTTTTTGCTGCATGGTTGGACTGTCCTTAATTGGATCCTTCGTCCATGACTGTATTGAGTGGTATTAAAGCATAAGGTTCGAATCTTGAGGGGAGCAAGCCGATGTTCCAAAAGTTCCGCTTGTGAACAGATTGTCAAACTGAGGCAGCTTGCAAGAAGCTTGTCAATAGATCACTGATTGAGAGGTAGTTGCAAGGGTTGATTGTAGGTAGACTACTGACTTGAGGCAGTTTGCACCAAATCCTAGGAAAGATGCTTCGTGAAGAGTCTAGGGTGTTGCTAAAATTGCTGGAAAATTGGATGAAGTATTGAAAGAGGTAAGGGAGAACAAAATCTGGTTGAAGGCTTTGGAGGAAGATAGGAAAAGGGGTCGAAGCCCAAGGGACAACAATGAGAGTGACGTGGAAGAAGATGTGCAAGATCTGGAAGACTTAGAAGAAGAACTAGATCAGGTGAAGGTGTTGAAGTTCATTTCCAAAATCAATAAGAGACCTAGGATTGAAATTTCTAACTACTGCGATGATTTGAACCCTGAAGAATTGATTGACTGGATAAATAATTTGGATGAGTATTTTGAGTATGGGGAAATTGAAGACCTTGTGAGGATTAGTTTTGCAAAGACCAAGCTGAAAGGACATGTTGATGTTTTGTGGAAATAAGTACAATTAGAAAGAAACAGGAGGGGAAAGGAAAGAATAACATAATGGGATAGGATGGTTGCAAAATTGAAAAGGTAATTCATACCAATGGACTATGAACTAGAATTACTAAAGAAATTGCAAAGCCTAAGACAAAGGAATAGGACTGTGAAGGAGTAGATTGAAGAATTTCACAAGCTAATCATTAGGACATGGCATAGTGAAGCAGGCAAAGAAAAGGTTGCAAGATACATTAATGGGTTGAGAGAAAGTATCCAAGAGGAGCTAAGTCTGGTCAGGTTTTCCACCATAGAAGAAGCATACCAATTTGTGATCAAGGTCGAAGATAAGCTGAATAGAAGATTTGAGTGTAGGTATAATCGACAAAGAGGAAGGGAGGAGAGACCCTAGAGGGAGAGATTATGGTGAGGTGACAGAAGACCATCCTAGGAAGACAGGACAACTGACAATATCTATCGCAAGGACGGTGGCACTTACTGCAATGAAGGAGTCGTGACACTTACCGCAAAAGCCAAGAAGATGGCAACTACTACCACAAAGACAAAGTAGAGGGTTATACATACCGCAGAGATGGATAGCAGAAGGAAAGAGGATATGGAAGCAATGAGAAAAAACCTTTTAGAGGAATGTGTTTCAAGTGTAGAGAAGAAGGGCATAGAGCATTCGATTGTTTTCAAGGTTAAGGAAAGCAGGTACAAGGTAGCGCCAGAGTTGCATTTGGGGATGAGGAACCCCAAAGATCATATGAGTTGGATGATGACCTCGAACATGGATAATCACTAGTGATGAGAAGTGCCTTGTTGAAGCGCCATGAGGAAGGACCAATACAAAGAAAGAACTCGTTCAAGACTAGATGCAAAGCTGGAGGCAAATGTTCTAAAGTTGTTATTGATAGCAGAAGTACAGATAACCTGGTATTTGAGGAAATGGTTGAAAAGTTGAATTTGAAGAGGCTAAAACACCCAAACCCTTATGCGATTGAGGTAATGGCCAATGAGCAATGGTGGGTAAGATTCAAGATAGGGGGTTATCATGCTGAAGTCTTGTGTGACATAATGCCGATAGATGTATGTCATCTACTATTGGGGAGGCCATGGTAGTTTGACCAGCACACTATTCATGATGGAAGGGCAAATACATATATTGTAACCAGGAATGGCTGGAGACATAGGTTGATGTCAAAATCAAGTTTGTAGCAATGCCAAAATATGCTTAATATGCTTGGTGGATGCAAGTTTTTGGATGGATTGAGACATGAAAATGTTTGTATTGCATTGATTCCCAAGGTGTGTAGCACCGTAGATGCAGAGAACACCACTGCAAGTGATGAGGAAGCGCCACAGGAGATTTCAAAATTGTTGACTGAATATAAAGACATCATATTTGACATGCCAGAAGGATTGCCATTGGTAAGGAGTATCGGTCATCATATGGATTTGATTTTGGGAGTCAGTTTTCCAAATTAAGGCACCACATAGGATGACACGAGCAGAAAATGAGGATTGAATAGGCAAGTACAAGAGTTACACAGGAAGGGCTTGATTAGGGAGAGTTTGAGCCCATGTGCAATACCCGCGGTATTAGCTCCTAAGAAGGATGGTGAGTGGAGAATGTGTACTGATTCCAGAGGAATCAATAAGATCACAATAAGGTATAGGTTCCCATTGCCAAGGATTGTCTGAGTGGAGCAAAGTACTTTATCAAGATTGACTTGAAGAGCAGTTATCATCAGATTAGAATAAGGGAAGGAGATGAATGGAAAATAACATTCAAGACTAATGAAGGATTGTATGAATGGCTAGTTATGCCTTTTGGATTGACTAATGCACTAAGTACGTTTATGTGGTTGATGATTGAGGTATTGAGGAAAGTTTCGGATAAGTTTGTAATAGTTTAGTTAGATGGCATTTTGATTTTTATTAGGACTAAAGAGGAACACCTAGAGCATATCAGATTAGTATTGTAGAGGTTGAGAGAAGAAAAATTGCTGATCAATTTGAAAAAGTGTAGCTTCATGACGGAAGAATTGGTGTATTTGGGATTTGTGATCTTAGCTAAAGGTTTGAAGATGGATCCAAAGAAAGTCAAAGCCATTGTGGAGTAGCCTACACCAACAAATGTTGGGGAAGTAAGATCTTTTCATGGGTTGGCAAGTTTCTATAGGAAGTTCATTAGAAATTTTATTAGCATTTGTGCATTGCTAACTGAGACAATGAGGGGACAAGAAGGAATTCAAATGGATTATCAGTGTAGATAGGATCTTTGAATTGTTGAAAAAGAAGGTAATAGAACAACCAATGCTGGCTATACCAGATTTTAACAAGATATTTCAAGTTGATTGTGATGCAAGTGGAAATGCAATTGGGGGTGCTAAGCCAAGAGGGAAGACCAGCAGCCTATTCAGTGAAAAGTTGAACGATGCCAGAAGGAGATATTTAGTCTATGATCAAGAATTTTATGCCATAGTGCAAGCGTTTAATAAGTGGAGACATTACTTGTTACCCAAGGAGTTTGTGTTGTACACTGACCATCAGGGACTACAATATTTAAATAATCGAAGTAAGTTGAACTAGAGACATATGCTGTGCGTGGAATTCATGCAAAGTTACACTTTTGTGTTGAAACATAGGAACAAGAATTTAGACAAGGTTGTTGATGCGTTGAGTAGGAGACAAAATTTGCTGACAAAAATGAGGGTAGAAGTAGTGGGTTTTGAGGAAAAATTTGTATGAAGTTGATCCTGATTTTGCGAAGGCATGTAAGGCATGCAAGGATCCGATGAGCATGGATAGGAGTAAATGGTTAGACTATTTCATTCAAAATGAGATGTTATTTAAGGGAAGCCTATTATGTATACTAAGAAGCTCCATTAGAGAGAACTTGATCAATGAAAAGCATTGCGGAGGCTTGGCTAGACATTTTGGAATAGACAAGACAGTTGCCTCTGTTAGTGAGAACTATTTTTGGCTGGAAATACACAAGGATGTAAGGAAATTTATTAAAGGTTGCAGAATCTGCAAAGTTGCCAAAGGAAGCAATCAGAATGTCGGATTATATTAGCCATTACCGGTATCGAAGAAGCCTTAGAAGGACATAAGTATAGATTTTGTATTGGGATTGCCAAGGACACAAGGGGGAATGATTCAATACTAGTAGTGGTGGATAGGTTATCTATAATGGCACATTTTATCCCATGTAAGAAGAACAATAATGCAGTACACATAGAGGACCTATTTTTTAGGGAGGTTGTAAGATTGCATGGTTTACCGAACATAGTTTTAAATAGGGATAGTAAGTTTGTGGAATAATTTTGGAGAATATTATGGAAACATATGACAATAGATTTGAATTTCAGTTCAACATACCACCCCCAAACTGATGGGCAAACGAAAGTTGTGAACAAGAGTCTAGGGAACTTACTTAAATGCTTGGTTGGAGAGAAGGTAGGAAATTGGGACATGGTCCTATCTCAGACAGAGTTTGCAAAGAACAATTCAATGAATAGGAGTATCGGAAAAACACCATTTCAGATTGTGAGCGTAGCAACCCAAGGAATGTATCAGAATTAAGAGATATCAATAAGGAGGACAAAAAGAATGTGGAGGTAGAGGAGTTCGTAGAACACATAATGAAGGTGCAAGTGGAGGTAAGGAGCCACTTGGAGAAGAATGATAAATACAAGCAAGAAGTTGACAAAACGAGAAGACAGATTTTGTAGTGGGAGATGAAGTAATGGTGTACCTCAGAAAGGAAACATTTCTAGTTGGAACATACAATAAGTTGAAGATGAAGAAGTTTGGTCCTTGTAGAATTGTAAGAAGGTTTGATTTAGGAAATGTAGATGAGATGGAGCTGCCAGAAGGATTAGGCATATCTCTAGTTTTCAACATTGCAGACCTATGCTAGTAGTATGAGGGAGACTCAGAAGGAAACAACACAAATGAGCAAGGGTAAAACCCCATACCGCCACAACCAAAAGAAGAGATCGAGGAGATATTGGATAGTAGAATTGGAAGGAGCACTAGGAATAGGCAATATGTGGAATATTTGGTGAAATTGAGAGGAAGGCAGAAGAAGACTAGAGAAAGATTTCCAGGGTTGAGGTAGACGGTCTCAGTTTCCCTTTAGTTGTTGGAAAGTGAGGAACTCACTTTTCAAATAACCCTAGGCGTCTAATGTAGGAGCATCCTTGGGGGACGAGCAATCTTGTATCACCTAAAATATTTTCTTTCACTTTGTTTGTTTTCAAGTTTTCATTTACTAGTTAGTTGCAAAAGAAGTTATTGCATTTTACCGCAAGTTGATATTTGGTTTCACAATATTGAGAGTATGCTTTACAGTGGTGATTGGATGTTATGTCCATGTTTGAGGATCCATGTTTGAGGAAGATTGGATCAACTTAATGGCGTAATTTGGTTTATGAACATATATCCTGTTGATAGACTTGCATGGTTGTAACTTTCCCACTTGTGCCGGATTATTTGGGGTTTGCGCTAACAAAGGAGTATATGAGAAGATTCATTGGACCATGAAGGATGAACATTGAGCATTGTACGGTTTCCTTTTTGTTATCACTATTTTTATAAATGAAATTGTTTACACTGGTCAACTACACGTTTTATGAAGCATTGAACTTTGTGCCACCTGGAAGCTCACACAGATAATTTTGGAGGTTTGAGATTGCTATAAATATATCTTTCACAATCTATTGAGATCATCAAGGAGAGTCGAAGAGAATTTAGTAGGGAGTTGGAGGTCCGAGTGCAAACATAAGGATGAAGGTTTAGGATGGAGTTTGATGATGAGGATACAAATGTCATAGAATGTATTGAATTTCATTTGAATGTAATAGTTTCCATATTAGTAATCAAATGGCCGTGGCCTAGCATGTAGGAAGCCCATTGTGACATATTGTAATCATTTATAGTTTGAATTCAATAAAGATCATGTTCCTGTTTCATTGAGTTTTGTTGTGGGTATTGTGTGTTTTGAGTTTTCGCTACATGGTTGGACTGTCCTTCATTGGATCCTCCATCCATTACTGCATCATATGTGTTGTCTTGTCATAAATCAATGAAAGAATAATCATATTACATTAATATACAAGTGTTGAAGGTGAAGGGATGTCTTGGCAGTTGCAAGAAGCACAAACATTCGTCTTTAGTCGATTCATTTCCTCTATTTTGTTCGATTTGACCATAGCCTCACGCACTAGTTTCAGCAGTGCACTCAACATTGTGCAAGGTGCATGTAATGGCCACCCTAGAAATTTTTTTCCAAATCCCACGAATATTACTAACTTCACTGTGCATGCATTCCGTCAAGCACTTGCATATTAATTGTTTTCAATGTACTTCAATATGTTTTTGGTTATGGGATCATTCAAGGTGCAGGTTATGACAATATTCATTCAATATCTAAAACCAGAATGTAGATAATTCATTAACATTTCATCAAACACTTACATGCATTAAGAAACAACAATCTAACCTCAAACTCCGGCAATATATTGATCTTCAAAAGGTTTGCTTGCTGTTACATACTCAGATTTTACAACAGCGATGATATAGTAGCAAATAATGATGACCCATGAACCCTTATGCTGCTCCAATCACCTCTAAATAACAATATTTCAGTGCTGTAGCTGCCTTTGTGAGTACTGGTATTGCTGATAAATCTGTATTTCTTGAACACTATCACCCCTTCAATGATGAATATCATTCCAAACTAACCCATCTATTCAAACACTGCAATGATCATATCCATCCATACTAAGTCACTCATAATCAACTGAAAGTGCTAAGCTATTATCCAGCTGCAATTTCCAGCTGTCCTTGCTGGTATGGCAGGTACAGCAAGCTAGGAATCACCAAAAATGCTCATATTACCAAAAATACTCCAAAATCCCTCATGAAACATGTTGCAACAGGGATTATCCTTCCAGGTGCTCAGAATGAGGGAGGAAGGGAGCCCAAAATAGCATCGATTCAATTTCCTATGACTCACGTCCCATTTGGTGTTGTACGGCAGCCACAAGGGATGTACGACTCTCTATTCTCAGCCCCCAACCTGCTTACTCAGCAGTCCTTTGTCATTTGTGACCCCACTAGAAGACAAGGAAATTCATAACTTTAAACTTAATAAACTTCAAACTTTCAAATGAAGACTTTTCCATGGTATGGCTGCAGCATGAAGGTACGACCCTCCTTAGAAATGTACGGCTTCACTAAAACATTGCATTCTCTCTCAAGTGCAGTCTGAAATCCTTCACAAAATCATGTGAGCAGCAACAAAACCCAAAATCTCGATTAAAACACAATTAAAGTAACTCTTTTCTGCTCCACAACACAAAGACTCCATTGAAGCTCCATGTGATTTCTCAGTAAAATCACTAGATATCCAGCTAGGGTTGATCTTCCACAACCGAAACCAGATGAGAAGTTGAGGCTAAACAACCCCAGAAAGAAACTCTGGTCAGCAGCACAAGTTTTTCAGAAGAAATAAAAAATATTTTCCATTGCCTTCCCATGAGCGTTCAACTCAACCATAAATAAGCTTTCTCGTGCATGCCCCAAATAATAAAATATATTATTTCATATAGTGGGCATTTTAATGCACTTTCATGACCACTAAGTGAGCTCTCCAAAAGTAATAAATTATTACTTTCTTTTCCAACGCTCAACTCACTTTTAAAATAATATAAAGTTGCTGACTTTATAATATGTGACTAAAATAAGGCAACTTTATAAATCATTCTTATAACTCCCAAGTGAGCGCCACATTTAAAACTTTAACTTATATTTCCATGCACTCAATAAAACATTAATATCCACCTTATAATTAATATTATACTAAGTCGCTAATATTAATTCCAAACCTTAGGCGACTCTAATGAAATATTAATTAACTGCCCAAAAATAGCCCCAAGCTACGGGAAGCATAGAATGCACTGATTAAACAATTCTAACCATTCCAAGAATGTTGGAGTTCTCCCAAACACGTTGAATAGCCTCCCGAAGACTAGGAACAAGCATAACGCGCACACAAAGTCTATGCGCCAAAAAGAGGACATTACAGTGCACAATACAATGCTTGCGCAACTATGCTTAACATTGTTCGCACAACTTTGCACACAGTACACGCGCACAACCACATAATGTTGCTTGTCTACATAGTGTGGCCTTGCACATGGTTGTGACAAGTTAGACATACGTGTGTCACATGAGACAAGACATTCATATGTTATGCTGCCATACACACTTGGTGGCCTTTGTGCCATAGGGCATGACACCATAGGAGTATGATACTTGGCACCATATGCATCTAACACATGGCGGTGTCTGTGCCACATGATATAGCACCATATGGGTTTGACACTTGGCGGCATCCCATCCACATACGCCACATGTCCATATGCATTGGACATCTGTTAGCATCTATATGGAGCCTAGATGGCGTCCTAGCTGTACTATTATGTATACATGCATTGTAAATCATGTCTAGTTAGAGCGGAACTTACAAATTCACATCTTAATTGTCTGTTCATATTTTCCCATGTTCATTCTGAATAGAAGTGACATATTTGCCAAAAGCCTTCCATGTGTCAAATGTGTATTTGGTTTGCATTTTTGTTTTCTCTTTGCATATTGTATGATCTTGTCCATTACTAGCGAATACACAAGTTCGTCCCCCCAATCTCGTGGGACTTAAATGATTGGTGTCAAAGCTAAGCTCTTTCTTCATGCTTATACAACCATGCACATAGTGGCTAGGGGAGTGCGGTACACTTGGTTTAGTTTGTGAAAGGATGAAAATTGAAAACAAAGAAAATTGGCCAACGAATGCATACTAGAGGTCTCAATAGACATTCAAAGAATGTTGAACGCTACCTTGGAAACATAGCTCCAAGAACTATTTGAAAGTTTCACAACTTCATAAATCAACTTAGGCCAACACCACAACACCTTGCACAACTCCTTCCTGCAGACACTGTAATCCTTTAAGAGTTCAAGTGAATCTAGGTATTGTTATGTTTGAATGCAAAATTGATGCCTCAATGCTAGATATTTGGATTTGACAGCTTGAATCATATTTTTTTTTTCCACAACTTCACTCACATCGAAAAGATTCCTTTCATAGTGCTGAAAATGTAATCCGTGTGCAATTCTACACAACTCACACTCTTGCGCATCGAGTCAACATAAGCTTGTCTCATGCCTCAATCTTTCCTTGCGTGCATTACATTGCACCAAGATACTTTTTGCATAGATGAGACACTTTGGCAAAATGGCTTCTTGCAAATATGTGCAAGCACTGATTCCAATAGTTTTGTGCAAGATAGAGTAGGGAGCATTCTTTAGTTGCACCTTGCAACTTTAGGAGTTTGCAACTTCGACTTCGACAACGATATGGCCAACTCTTGTAATCCTTTCTACATTGTGCACCACATGCACACGTGCACCTGCGTCAATACTTTTCGGCTCCATAGATGTTTGACACATGGTTATGTTTGCTCCACATGATTGTGCCAACCAATTAGTACCATACAAATTTGATGTCTAGCACAACCCTAGCCACATGGGAAGCGCACCATACATGCATGACACTTGTCATCATATTGTGGATGGCTTAGCTAACAACCTATTTTACAAAATTACAAGTACACCTTACTTTACATTTTGTAAACTAGTCTGCTGATCAGCAAGCCCAATCACATCATTCAGCCTAGTTTGGTTGTACTCCAAAGTGCTTTGGCAAATCAGGTGGACACATTTTTCTTGCTTGATCATCAGAACATGCTTTCCTGCCATAGCCATTGTACTTATTTGTACATTCACACAATATCAATGAATCAAGGACAACACATTTTGTGCAACGAGCACCTAATGGACATCAGCCTATGTGTTGTTCTATAACCTTGTTGCTACAAGCAAGGTTGTCCTCCGATCGCAGACAAAAATCAGATCAAAATGTCCATTTGAGTATCTAGTTAGTCACTAGCACTTAGCACATAGCATGATAGGGATCACTAGCCAATGCTTTGAAAGAGGAATTTAATCCCCTCAAACATTATGAGGATGAATACCTGAAGTTCTAGTAGTTGTGCCAATGTAAGGAGTAGTTAGTGGGAGACTTCACCAACAATTTCCATGACTACTCTCCATGTTTGCACGAGAACCTTTTTGAACAAAATCAAGTGCTCAAGTACATTAGTGGAGTATCACCTTGTATCTGCACTAAGATGGAGTTCTTTTTTTGACTTCAAACTGTAATATCCCCAATGGGATCTGCCCTAAAATTCGGAAATTAATTTTCTGAATTCTGCTCTAAATTTCCGCACTTTAGTTTTCTGCTCTTAAACAAATTATTACAGCTAACTCATAGATGCCCAAACATGACAAATAAGCATGGCAATTGATGCTATCAAATGATATTCTTATCAAACATGAATTACACCATGAAATACACAAGATATACCCATCAAATGTCACACAACAGGTCTGATTTTCAGAATAGAAGTCTGCTGCTATAAATCAGAATATGAAGTCTGAAAATTACATCCAAAACAAGGGCTAAAACATCATAAACATAGCCCGGAATGCCGCTGTCCAAATCAGACCTAATACATAGGTTTGTACATACCAAAAGATGATGAAATGATGCTCCACAAACCCTCCAAAATGGTGGCGCTTGGGTGAATGATGGCGCCTGCTAGGGTTAGGGTTTGGAAACCTTCAACAATGATGAAATCGCCTCCAAAAGCCAAGTCGCCCTTCTCAAGGGTGGCACTCCAAGTTAGGGCAAAGCCCTTATGCAATTTACTAACAAAATGCCACAAAATCAACCACCAATGCTGATCCAAAAATCTGAATATGCAATCAAGCTCCAATCCTCCAAAGATCTCTAATGAAGTCCAAGTTGAACTCCGTAATGAGTCCACCACAATGATGAGCTAGGGTTTCGTCCAACTCACCAAGAATCACAAGGTTTTTTGTCCTTGGATTCGTGCCCAACAAACGTTGCAGCCGAATGAGATGAGACAACAATGAATGAATGATGATGAAATGATTTGCAAATGACCTTGTATTTATACACAATCCTTATTCTCTCCTCAAGGCCGACCTCCTCTTGGCAATTCTTTTGTTTTTTATTTTATTTCCTTCTCCTATAGGCCTGACCTCCCTTTAGGCGCCAAACATAGAGAAATATTCTATTTTATTTTTTTTATTATTTTCTCTTTCCATTCTCCAAGTGGGCAAACCACTTAGGCATATCATACATCATGATTTTGACCTCCAATTTGGTCGTCCTCCTCCAAGGGAATTTATCTTAATTTATTCTTATTTTTTTCTTCAAACTCCCAAAGTCATTTCCATCATTTTTTCTTTTCTCTCCCTTGGTTGCTCATCTCTAGGGCAAATTATTGTAATTACATTGACTCCAATAAATCCACAAAAATATACAAAGTCATCCCTTATGATCATTTTGCCCTACAAAATTGGCTAAGTATGAAATTGAGCCAATTAGGTTATTCCCTTAGCCCTCTGGCTTAGCCTATGGGAATGGAATAGGCTAGCCAACTCCACTAGGTGATCACTCAGAAAATGTGGACATTACACAAACACCTTGGGTCAAGCATTTTGCAATGTATCCAAGATTGAAGCCAGAACTAAGATTAAGCAAAAGTTCTCCTTACGAAGAACAAGCTCATGTAGGAGACTAGCTACAAGCCTTTCATGCAGAAGCAACATTCCCCTACGCGAAAGCAACAACTTGATATGGACAAGGGTAAGAAGCAAAAATAAGGTGATATATGGTGCCATCATTAGCACACTAGCTCCCACATTGACGTTGAATGTTGCACACAGTAGTCCCTGATTGTACAAGCCACATCAGATTTTGTTGAAGTTGAAGATATTGATTAGGAGGCACAATGTCTCAACATCTGTTGCGAAACCTCTAACGCATCAAAGGAACACAAATTTATCTTCTACATGAAGTGCTAGGTCAAGAGATAGCTTGTCCGTATCCTCATTGACAATAACAACCAAAAGTACACCATTGCACATGATATAGTTAGGTTCTTGGGTCTTTCCAACACTACACATCTAAAATCCCACTCCTTGGGATGGTTGCAACAAGGCAAGGACATTTAAGTGTTTAGACAATGCACTTTCAAGTATGCAATCAAACCTATGTAGGACACTGTCACTTGTGACATTGCACCCTCAAAAGTCTATGTCATTCTATTTGGAAGACCATATGTTTATGATTGGGATGGCATTTACCATTCCAAGACATAGCAATTGATAGTGTATGTCAGCAACTAGTACTTCAACCTTTGTGAGTTGACATCATACGCAAAACTAGCTTTGGTCTTTGCTAAACAATGTTGTAAGATCATTGCCCATACACAAAAGTTCATGCTTCTTATGGTTTGTTTAGAGGCACCTATATAGGCAAACACGTGAGTGCTAGCAATGTGCATGAATGTGTCAACGCCGTCTTAGCAACAACTGCTTGACAAGGTATTGCAGTAGTACGAAGACATCTTCAAGGAGACACAAGGGTTTTCCAATACACTACGTGGTACAAAACTAGATCACTTTGGTTCTCGAATGCCCTCTCCCAAATTGTCCTCTATCACATATCTATCTAGGAGAATGATGAAGTTCGACCCCAAATCCAAGAACTACTTGATAAAGGCAAGAACCAACGTAGTTCTTCACCATGTGGTAGCTTGATAGTCCTTGTGCATAAAAAGGATGGCATGTGGTGCTTTTGCATTGACTATCACATGCTCAACAAGATCACGATGAAAAACAAATATCCTTTACCATGCATCAATGACTTGTTGGACTAGCTTCGTGGTGTGCAATACTTAACCAAGATTGACCTCAAATTAGGGTATCATCAAGTGCTAGTTCAGATTGCAGATATTTGGAAGACAACTTTCAAAATCCAGGAAGGATTGTACAAATGGATGGTTATGCCTTTTAGCTCAACCAATGTGCTAGCCATATTCATACGCTAGATGAATGACATCTTGCGACCCTTCACAATTCCTTCATCATTGTATACTTGGATGACATCCTCATCTTCAACAGGTCTTGGGAGGAGCATGTGTCATGTCCCCATTTTTGGAGTGATCACCTAGAGGAGTTGGCTAGCCTATCCTATTCCCGTAGGCTAAGCCAGAGGGCTCAGGGAACGACCTAATCGGCAAGTTTTCACACTTAGCGAATTTTGTAGGGCAAAATGAGCATGGAAGATGACTTGGCATATTTTTGTAGGAATTTTGACGAAGTCAAAACAATTAAAATAATTTGCCCTAATGTAGAGTGAGCAAGGAGAAGAATGGAAGAAGAAAATGGAGGGACAATACCTTTGGGAGATCTTGTGATGTCAAGGGAAAATATTGTAAAATCCAAATAAAATAGCATTGAAGGTGGAAGACCAAGAAAGAGCCCAAAAATGTAATATCTAGTGCCAAAAGAGGTTCTCCCCTCTTGGAGAAGAGAATAAAAGAAAATAAAGGAAAATATTCCTTTTATGTGGTCGGCCAATATGTGAAGGAAAGAATAGACAAATGATCATAAAGTGAGCACCTAGTAGGGATTCGGCCTAGGAGGAAGGAGAAAAAGCAAGATTAAACATTTAATCCATATTTTGGGCACCTAGCATCACTCAAGGAGGTCGGCCATCTTTGGGAGATAAAAGATTGATATAAAGGAAAGTAAATTGCAAGTCATTCAATCATATCTTACATCACATCTTTCATTTGGGAGTTTTACTCTTGGCTGCCTTTTAGGTCAGCATATTCCAAGGACAAAAACCCTTGAGAATATTAGGTGGATTAGACGAAAACCCAATTCCATCTTGGAGGTGAATTCATATGGAATTCATAATTGCACTTCATTGGATATTTGTGGAGGTTTCATCATGGAAACCTAATTGTACTTTATTGGCGTCCTTGGGAGGAGAAAACTACATTGCATATTCAGATTTGGAGATCTATTCTGGAGCAGCACCTTGGTGGCATTGCAGAGATTGTTGCATTAGGGTTTCACCCTACTTGAGCGCCACACTTGGGCAGATTTGGAGCTCTCATCTTCGAGGGTATTTTCATTTGTCTTGGAGGCGATTTGGAGCAGCAAACCCTAGGCACACCTCTTGGAGAATTCACCCAGCTAGGGTTTATCATTTGCCCTCTAATTTGCATGTATTTGGTATGTACAATCATAGTTCATGAGTCTGATTTATAATTCAGAAAATTCTGGGCATTGTGTGGCATGTTGTGCCCTAGAATCCATTGTAAAAATCAGATCGGAACTTCAGTTTGTAGCAGTAGAGTTTAATTCAGAAAATCAGATCTATTGTTGCAATTTGGTTGCCCTACATTGTGTAATTCATGCTTAGTATGTTTATCAACTTGTAGTATCTCTTTCCATGATTATTTGTCATGTTTGGACATGTATAAGTTTGCTGTGATTATTTGTTTAAAAGCAGAAATAAAAATAAGAATTCTAGGGTTTGAGCAGAATTCTAAAAGTGCAGAAAACTAGGGCAGAAATCAGAAAAAATAGAAATCAGAATTTAGGGCAGATCCCATTGGGGATATTACAGCATGTCTTGTGCGTATTAGATACATTGTGTCATCACAAGTTGCAACACAACCTCGACAAATGCCCTTTTGGTACTATGCAGATCCAGTTTGTGGGCTACATCATCGTCCACTCTAGTATACATGTAAACTTTGAAAAAATCAAAGCAATTCAAGATTGGCCAACACTGCACAACCTCATTGATTTGCGTAGCTTTCTTGGATTTGTGGGTTTAGAACATTATGATGTGTGTGCATGCTCTAGAAAAGTTCTTGAAGTTGATAGTGTAGACATTATATGGTGGAAATTGACACCATACATTGTGGGAGTTGAGTGGGGTTAGAATGTTGCACTTTAGGAAAGGTCTTGAAGTTGATAGTGAAGACAACAAATGGTGCAAAGTGACGTCACACCACGAGTTGATCAAAGTCATAGGTACCCCCGAATTAGTCGCCCTTCCTTGAGAAGCAGTGGTCCCTATTGCTACAATATATGGAAGAAGGTGAGTAAATATATTTGCAACCTGAGCTTCTCTGATTTATTTTCCCTAAGAAGGTATTTGACTTGCTTTGACAATTTGATAAAGAGGTATTTCTTGATTTTTGGTGTGTTCGACTTTGGGTGTCAACTACTTAATCTGCTTTTGCTAGAGTTCTGCAATCAAGATTGATTTCTGCTAATTGAAGTTCTTCTACAATATATGGTGTGTCCAACAAAGGTGGGAAGTAAGGTTGCAATAGTTTTGCATTGAATATTGGATGCAGGACAAAGTAAGCTGGAAGATTCAACTTGAAAGCATTATCTCCAACTTTCTTGGTGATAGCGTAATAGCCATATTGAGAGGCTGGCTCTTGCGGTAAGGTCCTATGACACTTTCCTTTTCAAATGAAGCCATACTCTGTCACCAACCTAAGAGGTGTGTGGCGCTTGATGCTGGTCATGGCATTGCTTGTATTAGACATTAAACTTCTGCAGAATGGTTTGCACTTGCTGTTGAATTTGCTGAATGTGCTTGATGAACTTGGCAGCTGTATCAACTTCCTTTTAAACTGGAAGAGTCATTGTTGTAGAAGGTTGCATAGCATAACCTACATGATTGGGTGCCAAAGGTTGGAAATCCAATGAAAGATGTTGTGTGGAGCTATGCCAAGCTTTGTTGTAGCTATGCTGAATGAAGGAGAGACTTTTATCGCATGTGATGCTTCTTGAAATTTAATTCAAAGAAGATGTACAATTATTGCTATTTACCGCTTTTGTTTGTCCATCTGTATGGGGATGGAATGTGGTAGACTTTAAAAGCTTTGTGTCCATCTTTAACCAATGTACTTTCTAGAAATGGCTCAAGAATTTGGTGTCCCAATCAATATGATGGTGGCTGATGACTGAAAATGAACCTTATGTGCTGAAAGTACAATTGAGTTGTTTCTAGAGCTGAGTTCTCTTTCTTAAAAGAGAATTGGCATCTTTGAAAGGCTATCAACTACTACATAGACACAATTATTACCATGTTTAATAGTAGGTAAAGCTAAAAGGAAATCCATGGAAATTGATTCCCAAGGCTCATTTGGTACCAGCAAAGGCCTCCCTGTTTCTTGTTTGTTGGCTTGGCTGTGGCATAGGCGATACGAGTTTTGATGTATTTCACATCTGATCTGAGATGTGGCCAAAAAAAAAATTCTTCAATATTGCAAGGGTCTTTTCAACTCTAAAATGATCTACAACCTTGCTGAAGTGAGCTTTTCATACGAACTTCTGATTATCATCCTTGTATGGTACACACAAGTGTCCCAAATTGTATAAGAGTTGTAACTTCAAATGGTAAGTGGCAATAGCTTACTGTCATGCAAAGTGCAAAGTCTAGGTCAAATTTGTACAATTCTGAGGAAGTGTTGGTTTCATGTCTATACAAGGAGTTGAGCCTGAACATTAGGTCTTCTCAAATAATCTGCTATTGGATTGACACCTCCTTTTGTGTGCTTGATGTGAAGACCATTTTCATGTCTCTCTTGTCACAACTTGTTCTGTGTCTGCAAGAATTGCAACATTTTGTGATTTGTGTGGATGGTAGTCTTTGTCCCCAATATGTAGTGTTTACAATGCTCACATTCTTGGACAATAGCATAAAGCTCCAGTCATATGTGGGATACTTGCTCACCAGAGTAGTGAATATTTCAGTCATATTGGGTGACCAAATTGAGTGAGGATCATTCAAAGGACATGCTCAGACGCACAGGCTTCAATCTGAAGGGGCTCTTGAAGATTAGGTAATGTGAGAACTGGTGCAGAATAGAATGTGCATTTCAATTCCTTGAATGCTTTTGTTGTCTGGTTGGCCAGTTGAAAATTGCTTTGCCACCACCTTTAGTAATCTGATTCAATGGCCACATTATATAAGAATACCAAATAATAAACTTCCTATAGAAAATTATTTAAATTAGAAAACTGTGATGTTTTGTGAGGGTCTTTGTTATTGGCCATTCTTGTATGACACAAGTCTTAGCCGGATCCAAATGTATTCAGTGTGCATCAATGCTATACCGCAGGTACCGCACTTCCTACATGACAAAATAGCATTTTCCCATGATTTATGCAGTTTGTGCTGCCACAAAGTGTCAAGCACTCACTAACTATGGTGTGCATGTTTCTCCCATGAATTGCTGAAATTGAGAATTTGATTGAGATAGACAACTAAAGTAGTGAATGGTCGAAGTATGTCATTCATCATCTGCCCAAATGTTGTGGGGTTGTATACAATTTGTGCTGCCACAAAGTGTCAAGTACTTGCAGAATATAGTGCCAATTTTTCTCCCATGAATTTTCTGAAAGTGAGAATTTAATCAAGACAGACATGACAAATGATATATTGAATGGGTGAAGAATGTCATTCATCATTCACTCCAATGTCGCGAGTGCCCTAGTTAAACCAACAGGCATAACCAACATTTCAATAAACCTTTCTTGCCTTAGAAGGTTTTCTTCCATTCCAAATGATGGGGGGGGGGGGGGGGGGCGGGGGGCAACTGGAATCTGATGGTACCTTGACTGAAGATTAGTTTTGGTGAAATATTTTGCACCATGGAGCTGGTCCAAGAGATCCTCGGTTCTGGGAAGAGGATAGCAGTTCTTCATGGTGATATTGTTGAGAGCTTTGTAGTTGATACACAACCTCCAAGTTCCATTCGTCTTTGGCAGTGGCAACCCTGAGAAGTAGGTCTGTGATGTCCTTTTTCCGCCTAGTTCATGGATCTGTCGTTTGATCTCTTAATTCTCTAGGTATGAATGAGGGTCAAGAGAGGCATTATGAAGACATGTTGCTGGAATGAAATCAATATAATGATACACAACATGTTACATAGTTACTCCAATAGGTGACTGAAATATATCCTTGTACACCAACATTTTCACCTGTTGTTCTGCTTGAGGGAGTTGCGTTAGCATGTACCACAAGGATGTGTTTCTCACGTTTGATGTCACCATTAAGAGCACAATTTTTTTTATTGAAACTAATAAAGTTTTTACATTTTTCGTAGTTGATGAGTAATAACCTAGGGACTACTTCTGGTATGTTGTATCTATTTTGGTCAACATCTATAATAACATTTCTGGGGTTTGCTTCAGATTGTACAACGTTCAAACAAATACGGTCACCCAAATAAAACTAAACATACCTTTAGTGTTGCTACATGACAAATGATTGTATCTTGAAAAGGTTTGATCTTGTTGACCAGGTGGCATTGATGAATGACATGCTTCTCAAAACCCAAGCTAAATGACTCAGTGGTGTATGGTTGTGGGTGAGGTGTCATCTATAGTTTCATTCTTCAAATTGTAAATGGAGAAATCAAGTTTTTTCAGCTACTGTTATCAACAATGAAGTACATAGGTTGTCGATTGACCCACATTGGAGAATGGAACAATCTCTCTGCTTCTTTAGGATATGAATTGAAATATAAGGCAATGTTGGTGGTTGCTCCCCAAGTCTCTTGGCTCACAGTTGATGATCTTTTTATTTTTATTTCGTGCTGCTATGGTAGAACTGGATGCTTCCATCTATGCAAGTAAAGCTTTCCGAGCACAAAATTAATCAATGGAATGTCTGCTGGAATTGTGTATTGTGTACCACTCACCAGTCTTTGATTGCTTCTTCTGCTCTGTAGATGACATGTTCTTCTTTCGGGATTGACATAGAGATCCTTTTCTTTGCTTTGATTTCTATTTTTCTCAAGACTTGCAATTATTATTTTGCAACTTATCTAGGGACTTTAAATCTTCATTCTTTGACTTCTGCTTGGCATTCAGTTCAAGTTTACAAGTGTACTTGTACGTTTCTTCCAAAGAGGAAATATGAAGGAAATCCATGTTAATCTGGATATGTGATCTTAAGCCTAACTTATACTTCAAAGTGGCTTTTTGTTCATATTCTTGAATGCTCAAATTGGAAGTTAAAGTACAATGGACTACATCAGTTTATTCTTAAATAGACTGGTCACAACCTTGGTGATGTTGGGATTACTTGACATATTGACTAGGTTAATAACTTAATAACCTATAGGTCTCTCTCATGGCTTCTAAAAAATTATTTCAAGTATCTAGAGGTGTAATGGCATCCTCATGGTTAATGCAGTAGTTATTCCACCATTTTTAATGGACAAGAAAACTCTCAGAAGTGCATAGGTAGTTTTTTCTTGATTTAAAAAGTGATTGACTGCATGGTAAGAGCAAATGAGGTAAAGTTAGTTATCTAGACTCTAGAGCATAAACATCTCGTTTGCATTTAGAAATAGGGATATCTAGATCGAAATTGTACCTTTAAGTATTTGACTGCCAAATGCTCTATTTGGTGTTGGAATCAACCAGTCAGAAGGAGATTGAACACACTGTAACAGTTGAGCAAAGTGATCAATGATCCCTGCTCTTTGTGCATAATTGTGCTCTAAATCATCTCTCTGTTAATGCAAAGCATTCTCTCTCATTTTCTGAAACATCTTTGAAATCGATATCTTTGGTGTAGATTTGTTTGCCATCTGCTGAGATAATAAAGGGAGATGCGATGAAAGGTTGCTGGTTTCGAGATCAAGCTTCTTCTACTCAAAGCTCCTAGCAGTGAGCATGCAAACAGCAAAGAAGGATATAGACGAAAACTCAATATCATTAGAATTGAGAAAGAGATTGAATTTTTTGATACCATTGATCTGGAGCCCAATAGTGCTTGCAGGACAACACACTCAAATTGGTTTAAATGCATTATGTACAGAAGCAAATTACAAGAATGATAGAGTGCAAGTGTTACTCAGAGTTCTTAAACTAGATAGATTCAAGAGAGAGAAGATACCATGTTAGAATTGTAAATTTGCACGATTATTGCTTCTAAAGTTCTGTGTGAAATCTGAGAGGTTGGATACACTACAAGATGTCTGTCTTTGCTATCTTGCCATCAATCTATGAGAGAACAGTCATATCACGTTAGTAGACAAGTGTGGCAGGCAAAGGGATGTCTGGGCCATTACGTGAATCACAAATGTTAGTTATCAGTCAACTCATTTCCTGTCTTGTTTTTTTTTTGGAAACATTGAACAACACCTGCACAGAACAGAGCTGACACTGTGTGAGCTGTGAAGATTAAATGGAGAGGAGTTAGGACATTGCAGTCTGTCCACATGATTTAGAAGAGGTCGTGAAAATGATGGTGAAGATGGCATATAACATGAAGTAGCACCATGGCACCACAAGTCATTCAAAGTCAAAGATCCTCTTGCATCAAGGATTGTTTTCTTTTTTTCAATTTCATAAGGCTAAAATCTTGTAGTTCTTCTAAAGTGGCATGTGAATCTCCCCTTTCAATCTCCTCAAAATGCCCACATCAACCTAGATGGCAGGCAGAAGCCGGATAGAATCTTAAAACATATTAGCTGCTGTAATCTTGATTACAGAAGAATTCATCCACTGTGAAAGGGAGAGGAGACTACCTCAGATGTTCCATCTTTTTCTTGAAGAATTTCTGATTTCTTGATGCCTTGGCAGGTCAATTATTCTTGGATATATTCATCTAGAATGTTAAACATTTGTGGATCCAATATTTTCTTTTCTATTATTTACATTTTTGATACAATTTCAAATAATAGTGTTCCATCAGAATGTCTATATAAGAACTGAATCTTAAGGAGATGCAGTACAGGTTGTGTACCAAGGAAGCTGCTGCTTGTGAACGATTATACATTCAGGAAATATTTTTATGTATTGTGTGTACTCTGTGCAGACACTAGTAATATAAGATTGGTTGATGTGTTCATGGCTATAATCAGTGAAATGGTCCACTTTTCTGTCTCAATATGGGTGCAATTGTGACCAAATCACACATCACCCCATCATGATGGGGACCCCCATTTTTGTTCTTCATCTCAGAGTTAGCTCATCTTAAGGTCAGTCAATCAATCAAACTTTGTAAATGCATCATAGAGACTCCCTGAGAGTCGAGATTGAAGGTATTGTGTTGAGGAGGCACCTGGGCACACTTTACTACTTATTTCACTCCTGTTGAGCGCCTAAGAGAAAGATAAACCTCAAATGGGTACTTAGAAGGTATTTATGAGTTTGGGCGCCCATTTTACATAAAATAGTTGACCAATCGCGCCTAGAAAGGATAAATTCCAAGTTACATCTAAGTGGGTGCCTTGTGTCCAAACCTCTAAGATGGCTAGGTCTCAGTAGATGAACTCTAGGCGCATTTCCTGTTGATTTGGCCACTTTTGGGCGCCTAAGGGTTGTATTGATAATGTTAATCATCATGAGCGCTTTGAGTAGAAACATGTATGAGAAGGTTGATTGAATGTAAAGCATGTATGTTTGAGAGTGATTAAATGTGAAGGGAACCTCATACAAGGCGCTCCTTTGTCTCCAACTCATCAAGTTTTGGTGCCCATTCTACATAAATCAACTAAACAATGGCTCCTTGGTGAAGGACCTCCACTTTGGCGCCTAGGCAAGAATCTCCAATAAAAGCGCCCTGTATCAAAGTTCCTAAATGGACAAGTTTGTAGTGCAAAAGAGTCTAGGCGCACTTTATGCCTTCTTTCAACACCTTTTGGCGCCCTCATGTGGAATCTTGTTTGTTTTGGCGTCCTGTGGAGGAGATGAAGAATGTTGTCTTGTGGAAGGTGAGTGAAGTGTTCCATCTTGGCACCTAGGGATTGATTCAAATGTCAGAGCCTTTAAAGTATCCATGAGTAAACAAAATGTAGTTAGGCGCTCATTTCATCTGTATAGTCTATTCTGGGCGCCCTAGTATGAAAGAATTGTTTACACCAATGAGGAGGTCTCTGTATGAGTTAAGACCATTTGAAGTGCTTAGCAACGAGTCTTGGCAAATGAAGTATTCTAAGTACATTTCATAGTTCATACCACCCTTCATTGACTCCTAGAGTCAGAGGGTTTGTTGAGAGGATTTTGGGCACCCCACCTTAGATGGCCTTCATCAATGAATGCATGTTTTGATGGAACATAAAGCAAAACCACCACAAGGTAGTGCCTAGAGTGAAGACATTTTGAGTAGCCAAATCTAAACTTAGAATCCTAAGGCGCTTCTTGCCACCAAGATCATCTTTTGAGCGTTCAATAACTTTAGCGCGCCTTGTGTCTCCTTTTTGCTCTCTCTGGCGCCCTTCATGTGGAAGTTCAACCTTTCTGGCACCTTGATGTTGGAATCACCTAGGATGCGCTTTTGGGTAGGGGTAATACAAGGCATGTAGGAGAATGAATGAACCTCCAAGTGCGCCTTGGGAGAATGACAGGTAACTCATCATTAGGTTTGAGCGCCTTAAGTTGGAGAAATCATCAAATGGGCGCCTTGGTGAATGCATTATGAAGACCCTCTAAATGATAGTAAATGAGAAGTATTTGAAGGTCCTCATGATATAAATGCATGCCAAAACTTTCAAAGAGTGGCGCCTAGTGTTGAGAGGCTTTAAATAGTTCAAACCAAGCATGAACTCTTTGGCGCTCCTTGCCTTCAAGTTCATACCCCCTTCATTGGCGCCTAGATTCAGAGGGTTTGTTGAGAGGATTTTGGATCATCCCTTGATTGGAAGATTGATCACCTTTTGGCGTTCCAGAGGAGAAGTATGTAAGTCCACAAATGCGCCTTGGTGGAGTCTTATGGAGGCCATTTGAATGATAGTAGATGAAAGCATTCGAAGTTCCTAATGAAATGAATACATACTAAACATGAAACCAAATATCTCAAAGAGTAGCGCCTAATGCCAAGAAGTTTTTTATGGATCAAACCTAGCATAAAGTCCTAAGGCACACCTATGTCTATTCTTATCTATTTTGGCGCTCTTGTGTAAATTTTGACATGATTTGGTGCCCTAAGTTTGAATGGAGATCATTGGGCGCCCTTGTTTGGAAGATGGATGACCTTTGGGCGCTCGGAGAGGAGAAGTTGAAGTCTTAAGGTGCTCCTTTCAATAACAAGTTCTTAGGACAAACTAAATGAAGAAGTTCATAAATACGCCTTTGGATGACTAAGGAATTGAATGACATTTAGAAGTATGAATGAACCTCAAGAGCGCCTTAGTTCTAGAGGATTCAAGTTCATCATCTTGGGCGCCCTTCTTAATCTTTTGTGTATCTCATTGGCGCCTAAAATTAAAGACATGTCATCAAACTACACAAAGTGTTCACATCTATACAAGATGAAGTGAATATCTCCCGAGCAAGGCACATTTCTATCAACTAGTGGGAGATTGGATAGAGGAAGCTAAGGCGCTTATGATTACTCATTTCGTCATTTGAGCGCCTAGGGATTTGAATGTTGAAGAGGTTGTCACTAAGATATTTCAAAGCATATATGCAGCCTCAACTCATGCTTAAAGCATATAGGAGTTCTTAAACACCAAGGCGCATTTTCATGTTACTCTTATCATTCTTGGCGCCCATATGCACCTAAAACATCATTCTTGGCGCCTAGAAGGGAGAAGGATAGTTTGTGGCGCCTTCCATAGGGATTTTCATCATATTTTGAAGGTTTCAAATTGCATTAAATGCTTACCTTGGCCGACCTCCTTTTAGCCGACCAACATTAAATGCAAGTGAAATCACTACATATAGAGGAGCGCTCCTCCTCATTTTAACATAATCTACATTACAATTTGCACTAGGAGAGAATTTTTCAAGGAGGAGCAGATTTTGAAGGCAAACCTGCATTTTGAGGACTGACTTTTGGCATTTCATAGCTGATTTCTGCCATTTCAATACTGATTTTTATCATTTTATACAGAAATCTGCATTTTCTAGGTCAAAAAAATTGGCATAAGGTATGTTTCAGCCACCTTTTTCTTCATAAATTTGGCTTTTATTTATTTAATTTTGTAGATTATTATAGTTTTACATCTAAAAATCAGGTTTGCCTATCATTTCAAGTCACATACTGAAGTCTTTTTTGTAGATAGATGGGCATGACGGCAAAGGAGAGGCAAGTGATGATCAAGATGGATGCCAAATCCACTATATCCGACTCCAAGCTTGAAATTCATTGGAAGAACGTGGGGGATACCAACATGGGACACGTCAACTTGGAAGAGATGAAGGATTTCTTGCTCGCCATCACGAGGAATGAAGACATCAAGGCCATTGCGAAGAGTGGAATTGTTCAAGCAGCATGCTTCCCACCTACCTTACCTAGCACTAAGTTAGTGTTGGAATGTATTCAGCACTATGACAAACAGAAGAGACAAATTATAGCTAAAGACGGGACTGTCCTAGCTTACCTGCAAAGAGAAGCCATTCAGGAGATCTTCAACATCCCAAACCGGAAGGCAGTGTTCATCTGTCCTACAATTGCTCAATGTACTTTTGAAGGCAACCCCAAGCACTACATGCAAGAAGTGAGAAAGAGGTGGATGGTAGATTCATTAGTCAAGATATAGAACTCTGAAGATCCAAAGTTTCACAAGGCAGACTTCAAACAAGAGATAAGTTACTTCATCATGTTTTTGAATCGAGTAACAGGTAGACCTCAATCATCTAATTTTGAAGGATGGATGTATACCTACTTTGATCATGTGTTTACAAAGAATAAGATGGTTGATTGGGCTGGTCTTATAAGCCATTGCCTTGACGAGCAGTTTGAAAGGTTTGATGAAACAAAGTCTTTCTTTATGACTTCCTATCTTGTTTACATCCTAGCAAGGAATGTGGTTTATAAGAGATTAACATCTAAAGGAGTAGGTACAAAGTCTGGACAGGTTCTATCACATCAGTGTTATCCTCAACTCCATTTGAAGAATATTAATCATTACAAGAGGTTCAATGATGCCTTTGCCATGTATATAGTAAGAAAGTTGAGAGGAGAATTGCATAGAAGACTAACAGGTGCTGCTAGAAACTTCATTGAGCAATATGGAAGGTACTACATTCAATATGACAAGTTTACCTATATCAGAATTCAAGGCTTCACATCCTTTCCATATAGATTGCCGAGGTATCCTACCAATAGGATGGTGTTGTTAGAAGTTTCAAGACAGTTATTAGAGTTCCATAAAATGCAAAGGGCAAGAAAGAAGGTTGGAGTTCAATTTCCTCTCGCACTAGGGAGATATTATTCACGTACATCACTTCAAGCAGCTGAACATTCAGAGGTTGAGCTTCAAGTATATCATCTACATCTTCATGATTCAAGGAGGGAGAACGTTGATCCACACGGAGCTATTAAGCAGTCGTATTCTTCCTACAGGCATGTTGAGCAGCTTGAGGATCATTAGGCTAATGCCATTGATGATGATGATATTAGGATGCAAAAGTGTTCAAGGTTGAAATGGGATCTAGTGAGGGCTACTAAGGTATTAAGGATTCCTGATCAGTTAGAAGATGATAGAACTCTTTCAGGTGATGAGTACAATAAGATCCAGAACCTGCCTTATGACATTAACTGGACTGATAGAGAAATGGTTTATGATGAAGAACTGATAGAGCCTATCATTGCTATCACTGAAGAACATGTAAACGAGCAAGTACAAGCATTGATAAATGAGGGGAAGAAACTCACATTAAAATGGGAGAAGTTGAGCAACAGGAACAACATACTGCACCTGGTAGGAGTTCGCGAAGTAAGGACAATGAGAGGGATTCAAGTCAGGCGAAGAAAAGAAAACAACTCGAATCTACACAAGGAGAATCAAGCAAGAAAAAGAAAAGAATAAGTATTGAAACTGCTTCGTCTAGATAGCCAAGTGATACTCCAATGAATCAGGATATAGTGGTGCATGTTGTTGAGGATACAGTTCCAAAAACTCCATTTGAAGAAGCCCCTTCAAGTCCACATGATACTGAGATCATTGATGAGGCTAACTCTGAAGACAAGGATGAAGCTGAAGAAGAATCATTGCCTGTACAAGGAAAGCAGATACAACAGTTAAAGGATCTTTCATCATTGCCTGAGTGGCTGCAGGATAGAATTAAGGAAAGTTGTGAAGTTGAGAAATATCCTCCTATTCCAATTGAAGAGTTGCTTCTAGACATGTCTAATGAAAAACCAAAGAAGAAAGCAACTATTCTTCCAAAGATAACCAAAGATGAAGCAGGTGTAAGGAAAGTACATGTAGCAGTGCCAAGGCTTGAAAAGAATGTAGAAGATATAACACCTGGAGATTATGACATCAATACTATTAACTTGTGTCCATTAACTGGAACACAAGTAGAAGAAGAACTTCAGGATTCAATTGACAATGCTCAAGCTATCATAAGACAGGAAACAAAAGGAAGGATTAAAGCTGAGCAAAGGTGTCAAGCTTTAGAGCAGTATATTCAACACGTGGTTCATCCTATTCGTCAGTAGGAGAGAGTTTCTACACCTCCATCTCTTCTTCCTGCAGAAATAGTTGTACATCTTGAGGAGTTGAAGTCTTCATCTCACAGGTTGAAAGATTGGATGACAAGGTCAAAAGAAACTACATATCTACACCTGGAAGATATCATGCAAGTGTATGATAAGATTACTGATCTCAGAGAAAGGGTACTTGCATTGCTAACAGTTTGTGCTGAGTTCAAGGCTATCAAGGAACAATACATGCCACATTTGAAGAGCTTGATGGAGACTTCAGTTGATGATTTGATACATGCTGAAGTGATTGAAGAAGACATGACATATGACTTCTCTTCTTGGTATTATTGCTTTCGCAATAAAGGACAGCTACTTGATAAGGTAGAAACAGATATGTCAAGAGTAAGGAGTGTACTTCAAAGAATTCAAGATGGAATACATGCATCCTTGATGAAAATATGTAATCCATTTGGAGAGATGACTCTTGATAATATGAAAGAACAAGTTCAAGCTTTCTACTTCCAAGAGGATGATGTTTCTGATGAGAAGCTTGACAGTATATTCTCACTTGTTGTCCACCTTGGCGCCAACAAAGCTAGGATGACTGCTTGGGAGAAGACACTTGGCCTCTATGCGGATGATGTACTTGAAGTTGAAGGAACCACTAAAAATACGCCAAGTGTACCTTTTGATGATGTCAAGCAGATAGTGTCTAGATTCATTGAATCTCAAAATACTAGTGATGGTTATTCACATGGAGACTCCTCATAGGCTAGTGATTTGTCATCCTTATCTTCTTGGGAAACGTGCCTTCATTGCCTCTTTCATATACTAAAAATAGGAGTTTGTTATAACTACCTGTGATGTGGCATGATTTGGTCCATTGGCTTTGCCGATCGATCTTGACCCTTCATGCATTCTTGAGGTCTATATAAGGGCTCCTTTTGCTCTCATTTGTACGATTGAAGACTCTGAAAATTGTTGCAAGAGCTCTCTGAAATAATATGACTCATTGTTTGGTGATTCTATATATGTTTCTAAGTGTTGCATGGTTTGGATTTCTTCAAGCGAATATTAAGATTAGATTAAGTTTTCTTTAAGTATATGTTAGTTGGTGGAAGGCTTCATTATTGTTTGTGGTGAAATCTTTATGTTCACACCATTTGTGGTTTGTGGCTTGCAAATTGCAGTGTATGGTTGGTTTGAACAAAATTGAACTTAACTTTGATCTTTATGTTTGTTGAATTCTTCATGAGCATAAGTGATTTAAACATCTTGTATACCCTTAGAAGATAGCATCAATCTTGTGTAGTTGTTTGATCTGGCAAAGCAAGATTTGATTTGATTTCACTTGAGCAGTAATTATCCCTTACATCTAGGTTTAGATTAGTGTTACTGAACCTTTTCATCTTGTGCCTTTTCTTTTATCAATTTGGTTAGAATTAGGATCAAGTACTTCATTGCCATATCATACGTCATAAACTGTAGTACTTAGATATTCCGGTGTCCACCTCTTTCATTAAATCAACAAGTTGTTTGAACAATTGTGTAAGTCCCTTTGTGTTTACCAGCAGAATCATACTAAGTCACTGAGCTATCCCTTACGAAATCATAAGAGAAGGAACCTTGGAGTCATCTTGTTTGATCACTTTGATTAGCATTCAAGGGGCTTTGCTCAAGAGAGTTAAATACTCTATATTTTACTCTATTGTTGACTTGTTGAAAAACAATCATCAACAGGTGCCTTACATGTCATCAATCATAGTGCTTTATTTTAGGCATAAATTGTCTATATAGCAATAATGCTTAGAAAATTTGTAGGGGACATCTTTCGTCAATTGCAAATTGATGAGTCCTATCTCAATGTCAGATTATGGATGTAAAATAATAGCTGACTTGTCTATATTGCTGCACAGGAATTTGTCTATTTTTTTTGTTTGTAATTCTCTAAAAATTAACTAGGCGCTTATGTTAAAACATAAGCTTGTGCTTTGTAAATGCTTGTTTTCACAAGTGAAAAAGATGATTTTGACATTTGTAATGTTTTGTATGCATGTGAAATGCAATATATACCATCATCACAGGGAAGATCATGGAAATTGATTATGTTATGACTAGAAATGAATTCTCCTGTGGTTTAGTTTTCTGCAGTAGGAATTAGTAGAATTACGACAAAGCAGGAACAGATGGATTTTTTGTTCTTTCCTTTCTATCAATGTAGTGGCCCTTCAGTAATTAAACAATTGTCATACATATTGAAGCTTTCTTCAGTCCTTAGAGGTGGAGAAAGTTTGGAACTGATCAGGCGGAGAAAGTTAGTTTAGAACTGATCATTACAATTTAGGTTCTTTCTTTCTTTATGAGTCTTGGCATATTTTATGGTGGCTGCTGCTGTAGCATTATTGAAGACTTGTCATTGTTCATCCCTCAACGTCATTGCCATAATTCTACTCTGTTGTCTGACTGCAGTTAGCTAACTACCTGCATTTACATTGTCTGTTTTATCCTATATGATTCTCTTCCATTCACTGCTGCTATTTGTTATCAAAACGTCTCTCTGTCTCTCTCTACACACACACATGTATATGTAGATATATAGTTTTTGATAGGCAAGTGAGGGAATCTATTGGACCCCTCACCCAAAAGCCAAAAAAACCAAGAACATCACAACACCTATCCAGACAAAAAGGCAGAGCCTCGAGTTCAACAATGCACTCCAGCTTGACAAAGCCAAGGGAAAAAAATAACCAAAAGCCTAAAGCTTTCACCCCAATATTGAACAAACACCTAGAATCTACTGTCTCTGACTCTCTACATCAAAACCTCAACTAAACTTCAGTTGAGAAAGTAGCCATCTCAGGATTGAGCTCGGATCAACCTCCTTCCTTTATGGGAAAGGAGATCCTCCATAGTCCATTGGGATACATCCCCAATGAAGCCCCTGGCCTCCAAGCACAACCTTTCTGCTTCTGATTTCCTACCTCTTCTTTTCTTACTTGAAGGCAAAACCAATGGGAAATCTGAAGACACAATAGGAAGAAGAGTCTTCCTACAAGATTTTAGCTTTACAAAATGGACCACAACTGTGAAAAGAATTCAGAGCATTTTTACAAGCTTTGATAGAAAACCTGCTCTTCAGTCTTCTTCGTCTGCAAAGAAGCATTCCCAGTGGAGCTTTTCACCATTTTGAAAATACTGTTGCCTAAGAAATTACCAACAGAGGAGCCTTTCACTGATTGGGAAACCGCAGAAATAGCACATGTCGTGCATAGAAATCCCTTATGGAAGGGTTTAGAAGAAGCTGCCGCTATAGAAGAGTTACTGCAAAACCACATCCCTGTCCCCTTCACTGCTTACCGCCCACCACAGAAAAAACGATTTTCACCAATTTATAGATTGCATTCCCTGCAATTGATGTGCTCGCTTTCTTTCCTTCTTTGCCATTGCTGTTTGCTTTCCTCACACATTTTCATTATCCTAACACACACACACACATATAACCTACATTTCTCATTATGTGTCCTTTCAACATACCTGGCAGATCAGCATAAAGGCATGATGTTTGGTTTTTTAAATCTGTGTATGCTAGATATTTCATTGCAGTCCCAAGGTCATGATGTCCACTTCCTTTGATTTATATCATTATTAGTTACTATCAATAGCATTTTTGGTATTTACATGGATTATTTCATTGTTAGTACTGTTAAAACACAACATTGGTGCATAGACAATCGTTACTTTTAGGAACATAAACTAATAATCGTTACCTTTAGGCAATTGTTAGTTTACACACAGATGCTTATTGATGGCATAGCCTTTGGCCCAAAAACTTGAAACACGATCCCATTTTTTTGTATAAGCCTATGCTTTCAAGGAGAAATGCTAAATTGGTGGCATAAATTTGACTAAGTTTAAATATGATTTCAAAACATTTGAGAGAGTTTTCTAAGAGAAGTGGATAGAACTGTTCCGACAAGAATAATTTTTAAAGCAAATTGAGGAAACACAAATAGAATGGCCTGAGGGAAATAACAATAGTGCAAAATTTCACTATGAAGTATGAGCCAAAACTCATTAAGGAGATTATAAGTTTTTCGAATAGTAATCCAAGTGGCATCTCCAAATCCATCACCAACGGTACCGCCAAACCCAATTTTAGGAATGACAAAAGAGCTAAAAATCAGTCACATGATGACATGCATAACAGAAATTTGGTAATGATTTGACACTCAAAGAAATAGAGAAAATGTACAATTTAAAGGAAAATATTTTTTTCCTTTTCATTCCGTACCTAATATATTTCATAGACATCAAAATGAATATTATACAGAATATATTAGATAGAAAATTGGTTTCAGCAAGTCATTAACTTGCTAAGCATCAAATACTAATATAACTAATAATTACAAGTACACAATTATGCAAAGATTTTAAAATTTCAATTAAAAATTTTATAAGAAAATCTCCACTGTCTGGAATCCACACTTTGCATTCTCCAGAGGGCCAAGTACAAACTACAAAGCAAAAATCTTCAGAAATAAAGTTTGGAGTCCAACTTTGTGCTACATTGCTCGTTGGTTTGGATGAAGATGAGATTGTGAAGTGGAAGGCCTTAGGTCCTTCTATGTTGCTGCATCTAACTGACTAAAATCCTTAATTGTAAATATTGGCTTTTCCTTCTGAATGATTCAAAATCTGAATTGGGTTGATCTAAAATCAACTCAATTGAGAGATTGTTAGAGCTGCTTGACGATATTCAAAAACCATTTTGATAAACTAAAAAGGCTACAAAGACATGAAAACATTAGATACTAATTACTATCAAAGTTTAAAACAGAAAAGAAAAGAGAGTCCAAGACCTTCCTATGTGTTTTACACTGGCTACTTTTAGGCTAGCTTTGACCACCATTGATGGTTTTAGGGTAGGCAGTGAAATAGATTTGTCCTCAAACTTGTCATGCCTTGCTCTAGTGAAAACTAACAAGAAACATATATAGGCCAAAGCAATTTTTTTCATGTTAAGTTTGCTCTGACATTCATTATTCCTTGAATTGCTACAAATTAAATATCTTTAAGCAATACTATTAAGAATTGATCTGTTCATACCTGTTTGTAATTCATTTGTTTTACCAAGCTTGGAATCTGGAGGTTACAGCCTCTAATGCTGACTCTTGTGGCCTTAACAATCCTTCTTCACCATTTACAATTAGCCAATAATCGCATTTATCAACTTTGGAGCAAAATCATTAATTAATTGCATCAGTTCTACACATAGTTCCACGGTGTTTCGGGGACGGGGACGGGGGGACGGCAGGGGACGTGTTTCGGGTTCGGGGACGGGGGGGGGCCCTTAAATTTGGGGACGGGGGGGGGACGGCGGTGGAGCGGTGCGCTGAAATACATATAGTACTTGAAAAATTAGTTACAAAAAGATGTATAACTGTAGAAGTCTATAAGATGTATAAATTAGTTATAAATTAGACATGTATGCAAAATGTGGAAGCATAGACAAGGCACATGAATTGTTTGACAGAATGCCTCAAAGAAATGTGGTCTCATGGACTGCAATGATTGCAGGATATGCACAAAATGGATTTGTTGAACAGGCTTTAGAAATTTTAAAGCAAATGCAATTGGCTGGTGTAAAGCCAAATTCCACAACTAACATAGACATGTATGCAAAATGTGGAAGCATAGACAAGGCATGTGAACTGTTTGACAGAATGCCTCAAAGAAATACATCGGCAAAACTGGGGGACGGCGGGGGACGGCGGGGGACGGTGGGGGGATGGTGGGGGGATGGCGGAGGATGGTGGGGACGTTTCCCTGAAGTCTCCCCGTCTCGGAAATGGGGAGACGTGGGGACGGCTGTATTTCAGGGGAGGGACGCGTCCCCGTGGAACTATGGTTCTACACCTCCTAAATTGATATCGTGATATTAGATCTATTGCTGTAGTATATGACTGACATGAATGCAAGCGGGAACTCTTCAAGTAGTAATCATATCTGTTATAGTTATTCTTTTGCTGTGTTAACCCAAACATGAGTTTTACAGTTACATTTTGAAATTCAAGGACAGATTTATATGTTATAGTTTTGAGATGTATACGATTTCTTATGAGCTCACAAGATTTAATTTTCTGTTTCAGATAGAAGATTGTAGAACTCGATACAATTGTGAGACAGATCCGTTACACAGAAGAAAGAAATTCTCATTTCCAGCACGCCTGATATGTGCAGATGCTTATGAGGTTAGCTATTTTCAATCCTTTTTAGCTAGAGTAAGTTTTAGTGATCAGTTTCATGAACTCTCTGAGAAAGCTGTGATGATTCTATAATGTGTCAGTTCCTAGTGTTTAATAGGTTCTCAACTTACATAGGAACTTAATGAAAATGCTTTGCATGAGATTTTGTTTCTACTTTGGAATTATCCATAGGGTTTGTTTCTGTTTTCTGGGGATAAGTGGAGTAAAAGTTTGATTGTGTTTAGTTTTGTGGACATAAGGTTTTGGTGGGTTCCTTTTATGTGAATGTATGGCTGTTTTTTGTCTATGTATTTTAACTCTTTCCTGAAGGTCCTGTTTAGACAATTTTTTTGTACGACCTCTTAAAATCAGGTCAATGGAAAGAGTATTCGGAGTCTTTACAGGGAAACTTTATGTATATAGGAACCTTGTAAAAACTTATTGCTACTGAGATTCTGAAGTAATTATGATCTAACTTATAAATAAAAGCTTTTACATTTTGATGTTAACTATTTTTGCCTATTCTTGTTTTGCTATCATTTTTTAATTTTAACCATTAAAGGTCTAGTGAGTTTTTTTACAATGATCCTAATGATTGCTTTCAGGTCCGTTTAGATGAGGCATTAGAGGATGATGCACCCTTTGATATATGCAGCTGCCAGGTATGTGATCTGTCGAACTCAAGATGGTATAGTTGCTCTTCAGCCAATTCATTACTTACTTTTTCATCCCATGATATTATCATTTTCTTAATTGTTGGTATGTTGGAAATGTGTAAGTGCTGGCTGAATACTGCAATGATAAATATTATCTTTTTTGTTTTCTACCTTCAACTTGCTGCCAGATTTATACAATTTAAAATATTGTGGTTCTCGTAAGTTTGTTTGCTTCAAACTTCAAAGACATGACAAGTTTAAACTATTAGACAACTCAAGCGTATAGAAATTGCATGAAGAGGATATAAAGGTAGAAGGCTATAGGTGAGTAGAATAAACATGTTTGTTGCTAGATCCTGTTGCAAAATTTGTTGGCACAAAATGAGTCTCACTTTTACTATTTGTAATTTAACATTTTGGATTTCTGCAATAAAGCAATGAAACAAATACTTGTGAATAAATGCGCAGTGGTTATCTTTCAATTTGATTAGGGAGAGGCATTGCATGAATGGAACCCAAATTGAGGATAAACAGCTATACAAGTGAAAACATTTGGTATGAGAGACAACAGGGTCGATCTGAATTTTTGGAATACAAATTACATGTGTGTAGTAAAAACCCAGAAGCTCAAGCTCTTATTATTAGTGTTCCTTGAGGACATGTCCCCCCTGATTATTAGCCATTTTCTCAAAAGGGGATGCACTGGGGATGGGGGGATGAGGAAACTCCCTCTACAAGGAGAACGCCCCTTGGGAACGTCCCAGTTGGGAATGCAGGGGGACACTAGGCTGTCCTTGACGTCCCATAATGTTCTGAGAAAAAAATTAAAACATCAACAAATTTTATGTCTTGCTGGCATTGCCGTTAACCCTTATTTTGTTTGCATGAATTTCTTGCCATACCCTCGTAATGCTGTCATTTTCCGCATCACTTGTTGTGTTTCATCCTCCTTTAATCACTGTTATTTTGGTCAGTTAGCTCTTGGAGAAACAGCTTTACCTTTTCCATTTTTGTGGTTCGTCCTCATTTTTCCGTTGTTTGAGACTTTGAGTGAAAGCCCTCATGTACATTAATATTTTTAGAATGTAATTAATCAATAAGAAAATAATGTTGTCTTTTGATTAGAAGAATGGAGTCTCACTTCGTGTACATTGTAAATTACAAATTTTTTAGCATGTAATTTAATTTTTTAAAGCTTGTAAAATTTATGTTAATTTCATATTAAATCATTCTAGGCTTAAATTGTATAGGTATAATAGATTATGTTATGCATTGAATGGGTTGGAATCTCAAATGAATTTCGGTGATCACAAGCTCCAATATCTAGCACATAAGATTTTATATATATATAAAGCTTGTAAAATTTATATTAATTTAATATTAGATCATTCTAGAGTTAAATTGTATAGGTATAATGGATTATTGTAATGTCCCCTTCTAGCAAGCCAAAAATTTTCACAACCTTGCACACAATTTCAACTTGTAAAAGAGAACATTAGTATTCAATTCTTCTTATCTAATCATATTAACCACAATATATATTAAATCAAGTCTTATGATCATAATCTATATGCATTCTATCTTTATCTATTAGACATGTTTCATGATTTTTCTTGGGAGAGATATACTTGGGTCTACATGTTCATCAAACCACTTACCCAACGAGAGAGGGCTTATAAGGGAGCAATCATGGGTTCCATAATCCATTCCTTGACCCGGAGAGGTACTCTAGACCAACACGAGACAAGGGCCTATCCATTATCTTGATGGTTCTCTTGACCAACACAAGACAATGGGAACTTATCTCAAGGGTACTCTAGACCACGTGAGATAAGGATTTATTGGTCTTTAGCCGGAAGGTACTCTTTGACCAACTTCGGCATCAACCATGATATCGGTCTTTAGCCGGATGGTACTCTTGACCAACTTCAGCATCAACCATGATTATACCCCATTGCTTACCCTTATCCCTTCATCTCGATCTATGGGTTTGGTTGATATACCATGAGCCTCTACTTCTCATCCTTATTCATCATGATTAACTTAAGTACTCATTCTTGTCATTTAATCCATGCCTTAGTATCCTAGGCTATAAGAATTTGTATTATTATCCATCCATGTATTCTATTTACTTAATCAACAAGCTTTCTAATCATTTCCAAAGTTCATATGATTCTATTTCCAATTTATATATTTTCATCATGCCGTATCTACGAACTTCATACAGTTATTCATATCCTTATTCATTCTAATTCTTATCTAATATCAGTATTCATATTTAACTTAACTTAATTCATTCCATGTTATGATAGCTGAAGTTATCCTATTATGGCAATTCATCTATCATTCATTTATTCTTGTATTACATATGGTGATTACTTACTATCTTTATTGAATGCATTTGTTTACATCATTAAGGAAATCGATAGATTGTGTATATCACACATACCTTTTAATTGCTGCGATTATGATGTGGAGACATGCTTGTTAGCAGATTTAATGATTGGTGCTATCTGATGATTCGATGAAGTTTATAATTCTTCAATGCTTCGATAATGCCTTCTATTCACTGCCTTACTTTATGTCAGCAATGCCTTCTATGATGAATTTGATATCAAATTGCCTTTATGACTCGATTTCTTTCCTTCGTTTCTGCCTGATGTAATTTTTGTTTAGTATTGTTGATGTCCGATGATGCAATGATCGATGAGATGCTTGCTCCTCAATGTTCGATGAGTGATGAGATTCAATGTTTGATCAGATATACTTGAATGTATGTTCGAATGATTTCAATTGCAGATTGTCTTTTTCTAATCTCCGAACTCCTTGCTGCGTTCTTGACTGGATTCTGAGTATGTTGCTTTTTATCTATCCCTGTATTCAGATTAGAATGTCCTTAAATACCTTTGAATATGTGACTCAATGATCAGACGTATCCTTTCATGGGAACCGTTGGCATAATCGGTGCCCACTAGTAATTCATGGTTTATTTTTAATTGATGTTTGTCTTAAGGAAGCGCATGCCGTTAGAGTATACGTATCATGTGTTAGCCGATGATGCTTGTAATAGTTTATTATTTCTGCCACCTTTATTTATCTTTAGTCATTCTTTTGTCTTAATATTTGCTGAGGTGGAAAATGACTCCTTTTGCAAACAAGTTAAGATACTATTCACCAACACTCTCCTCTAATCATAGCTCTATCACTCTTTCTTAGAGGTGACGGGGTAAAAGCGCTCGCTCCCCCTTGATAATATTAATTCATATTAATTAATTTATAATATCTATAATATAATTTAATTTATAATATTTATTATAATATTTTATTCTTAATCTTTATAGATATGTATATATATTTATAATAATATTTATATATTATATTCAAATAATATTTAATATTTATATTTATATTTTGATAATTATAATCATAACATTATCTTATGGTAGTATTAAATTGCTATTATTTCTTTTTATATTTTAAAATATTCACATAATAATATTATATATTATTTCGAATTGATATTTTACCAAGGTACTTTCGCTGTTTTCTTTATCATGATGTTTAAATCTTTAATTTAAACATTGCCTTAATACCGGGACTTGACAATTATGTTATACATTGAATGGGTTGGAATTTCGAATGAACTTTGGTGATTGCAAGCTCCATTATCTAGCACATAAGATATTAAATATTTTATATAAATAGATATATTTTAATGTATATTTATAATATATAAATTAATTTTGGTGATCACAAGCTCCAATATCTCGTACATAAAATTTTAAATATTTTATATTATATAAATATATTTTAATACTATATATATATATATAGTTAGTTAGTTAGTTAGAGCATAGTGTTTATTAGGGTCTATACATCAATAAATAGGCCTAAAATAAATATTTATAAATCTCTAATATAAGGTATAAAACCTCATTATGTAAATACTAAATATGCTTTTAGCATATTACAAAGAATACTTAATTAATTAGTAAATTATATAATATAAAAAGATGTCTTTAATATTAATTAATTTACTAATTAATACTAATGTTCTTTGTAAAATGTATGGTAACATTCCAAAAGGGTGCTACCTACTTTATATCCCTATATTTAAGGGATTCCCATTGGGGATAAATTATTAGAGGATTTGAAATTGTGAATATTGAAATACTTACTTTGCACTGGATGTTTATGTGAGGCCCTTTAGAGGGAGGAAGGGATTTATCCCAAGTTCATGTGTCTGTAAGTATACAGACAAATATGTAAGTTTTCTTAATAATGATGCTTTGTAGGGTTTTGTCTTACCATATGGTTTTTACAAATGCCTTTTACCGCTGCTGTTATGAAAATTTTTATTCAAAAATGACCTCTTATAGCCACTGTTCGTGCTGATATACACCTGCAAAAACAAAATTCTGCTGTTATAAACACTACTGTACTTGCTGCTAGAAGAAGGAATTTTGCTGTTTATTCATTGTTGTGTGAAAAATCAGGCACTCTGCTGTTGTACTTGCTGATGTGTTCTCAAAATTTCGGCAACAATCATTCCCTTGAGTTCTGTTTTTGCTGTTAAAACCTTGCTACTTCTGCTGTTGAAAGAATGGATTTCTTTCAAAAAGACGCCACCTCTCCTTAAAATAGCTTGGTCAGCTGAATAGACTCATGCTTTTTATGTTTTATGATTCCTACTTGCTGAAGATATGCACCCCTTTGTATAGACGTGTCTTTGTCATGAGATGTACACCTTACCATTGAGGCAAAATTCTAACAAGTTTGTGTGCCTTTGTATTGGCACGTTCCTAAACACCGCAAACCACCTTTTCTTATTAATATTTTTCCTTCCCTGCGCCCTTTCTTCTCTGTTTTGATGCCACAAATCCAGAAATCCTTTTGCTTAGGCACATCCTTCTCCTCTAAGATGTGCCACTACTTTGGAGGGATTTTTTTTTTTTAAAAAATTTGATGTCTATAGATGTGCACCTATACATAGCTTTGAAATTTTTTATCTCTTATTGAGGCGTGCGCTAGAAGATCTACATGTGCTGACACTCTTGAACTTGGATTTTGGATTTAACAGAAGTGTGCTAGTCCTCTAGTATATGCGTCTGTGACCTAGAAGAAAAATGTTGATCTTTCCTAAAGTGCACTTCTCTCTAGCATGCGCCAATGCTTTATAACAAAGTTTTGAAAAATTTCATTCCTTTACTTATGGTGTGCCAATGTCCACCATTTAGGCTTTGACATCCTTCCTTAGGTGTGTGTTGATCTTCCTGCATGCATTTGTACAAAGGCTCCTTTATGTTGATGCGCACCTAGACTCCTAGGCATGCCTACTTTCATGGTTGCTTTGTGTAGGTGTGCAACTTTCTTGAAGCACATATCTATACATTGTAAAATTTTCTTCATAGTGACACGTTCTTCATTTTCCACATACATGTGTTTCTTCTAGCTTGCCCATGAATCCTACAAGGATTAGGAAAGAACCAAAGGGCGACAAGACAATTGTGAAGCATACAAGATCCAAAACACGACTTTGTGAGAAAAATATGGAGTTCAGCTTTAAAAACTTGGCACAATATGAAAGTTTCATATGGGTATAACAAACCCTTTTGGGAGAAAAACCCACACTCCAAAGCAATTCAATGTATTATTTAGTAATCAACGGTTACTATACACTTGTAGAGTCTAAGCCTTTATAGGAGTATCACCAATAAGAGATTCAAAGCAATTCTAATCGCATAATAGTACTTACAAAACTCACTATGGAACCTCCATCTCAAGCAACCAATAAATAGGAGAAGTAATACATGAAGCTGTCAAATGGTAATTAGGAAACACTAGCTAAAACCACTCAAAAATGTGGTGCCCAAATCCCTAGTCTAAATCCAATGCCCAAATCCCAAGATGAGTTCACAAGCTAAAAATAACATATACCTTACACCTGTCATAAGTTCGTCATAGTCCACTCACCAACTAGAGCGCTCCATTTTGGCTCCATTATCTCCATTCAAAGATGTCTTATGATGTGTCATCACATGCGTCATAAGTTGGTCAAAAAATGTAACTCCCTCTTATAGCTCTCTTATGCATCATAGATGTTCTTACGTTTCTGATGTGGGAGGCCCAACTTCTAAAGCTCTTAATTGATTTGGGAAGTCGATTGAGCTCTTTTTTTCCAAGCTTTTGGTTCTGGTTCGGGTTTGCGGATTCGGCAAAATTTTGTTTTGGGTTGGGTTTGTTTGTACAAAATTCATGTTATATATATATTACATTATAAATATTATAATATATATAATATGATATATAATATAATTATTATAATATATTAGTAATAGAATATAAATAATAATATATAAATATTATAATATGATATGTAAATATAAATATTATAATATATTAGTAATATAATATGATATATAAATATAATAATATATTATAAATATTATAATATATAAATATAATACTATAAAATATAATATAAATATTGATAATATAATATAAATTAAAATATAATAATATATTACTAATACATAAATATATTACAAATAAATGAAATAATAGTCATAGATGATCGATAGATTCGGCCCCACCTGGTTATACCGGCCGACTGATCATCGATTAGGGCTTGCTTTACCAAAAAAATGGCGATTTACCCCTCCCATTTTTACCCTTTTGGATTCTGATTGACCAAAAAATGGCAATTTACAGAGTTAAAAATCGCCGGTTCGTTCTGACAATGGAGGAAAATGGAAAAATTCGCGACGGATTCGCCAGGGTTCGTCTCGAACGAACCCATACTATATTTTTTTAACCTTCCACGAATCGCCCTGCAAATTGAACTCGGATCCGTATCCGGGCCGGATCGGCCTTGGATCAAGGGTCAAATTGAGCGGACCTGGTAACATAGCTTTTTTTTTCTAAATTGAAGATCTTGAAGAGATCCATGTCATTGTAATCATCTAGCTCCAGTTAAGGTCCAATTCAACTTTTTTTTGAAGCCAAAATCAACCTCCAGAACCTTGAAAATTGCATTTTTGTGTTCTATAGCTCGAAAATTGCATTTTTTTGTTCTTAACATTAGGATGCAAGTTTGAGACACCTTTCCTAACATAGCCCATTAATCCTTAATTGGCTGTGGTGATGTTGTTGCAAATTGTTTTTGCATTGCCAATAAAGTAGTGCGCATGTTGTCATACCTAGGACTTGTATAATTTGCATGTGTTTGACTAATTGCCATCACCATTTCCCACCAATATGGTGATCTCACGAGGTTGAAAGAAAGCCCATTGGCATAAATGCAATCTGCAATGCCCCTTACCTCACTTTGAAATGCCCTTTGTAACATGCCTCTTTTGTGTGAAAGAAAAAGGCTATCGTTCTAGGAAGATGGTGTGCAATGAAAGGATGTGTTGCAGCTACTATTGGAGAGGCAGAAGATGGCCATGTAGGTGGCTTGTGCAATCCTTTCTTGGATAAATTATGGGCTTTTGATTTTTCTCTCTGAGTGACAATATTTGTGTCTTCTTGCCCTTTGATATACAAGAGAACTTACTTTTTTGGCAACCCCTTTATTTCAGGGCTTGGATAAATTTTGATTCACATAGGCAAGATTTCACTTGACTATATGACCCCTCATATTTGGCCTATATGATGCTTAGTCAAATTTGAAAGACCTACCCACTTTGGCCCCACTAAACCATAACTAGCAACAACCATTATGTATATATGTACCTAGACATTTTAAAATAAACAAATATGAAGAAAATTGAGAAAGAAATTGTAACCCTAGGCCACAATAACATAGAAAAATAAAAATAAAATAAAAAACAACAATATAATCCTACGATACATTAAGAAATGAATAAAAATTTGGAGAACAATAAATTGTTTAAATAAAATAGGAAGCTTGGAAATGATTTTTAAAAAACATACAAAAAACTTACCTTTGAATGATGAACCTCCTCGGTGCAAGCTATTTGATCCCCATAGCACTTACAAACATGCCTTCACACCCTTGCAATTCGTTAGCACTCTGTTGTACCCATACGAAATTTTTCGTCTATGCATACAAACACCCTAAAAAGATGCGTAAACACACCTCCCAAGCACCATGTCGCCTTGTCATTATTTGCTAACCCCGTAGGTACAAGATACATCAAAGGTTGATACGAGGCCCGAATGGAGAAAGATTCGAAGAAGCCAAATTGGCTATGAGCTGTGAAAGATCATGTAGAAACGAAGGCCAAAGTGATGGATTGAAGACTGAAACGACGCAAAGGAACGGCGAAGAACAACGATAAAAGATTTGGCGACTCAAAAATCAAATTTGAAAATTTTTTGAAAAATTTTTCTAAGGCATTGGAGCGTTTTTCCCAAGGCACATGCTCGACCTTGGCGTGCGCACCAAGGTGAAAAGGCTCCAAATGTCAAAATGCAAATTTCAAGTTTGAAGACTCCTCTTCATCATTCAGAGTGATTTCGGTGAAAAAAGTGCATCAAAAAGAGCACTTTGTTTGCGAAGAACGCTCCTAGGCGAAGCGCGCTCCAACTCCAAAGCACTCCAAGGTGAAGTGCGCTCCAAGGTCAAAGCGCTCCAAATGGATGAGATCAAAATTTGAAGGTTTTTAAAAAAATTTCTAAGGCAAATATTGGAGCATTGGTCAAAGTGAAAAGGCTCAAAGCAAATTTGAAAAATTGAAAATTTTTTCCAAGGCATGGAAAAAGCGTGCTTTTCCCAAGGCACGTGCGCCACCTTGGTGCGCGCGCCAAGGCAAAAGCGCTCCAAAGTGAAAAGTGAAAATATCAAGTGTCAGAGACATTCTCTTGTCTATTGGTGAAGGTTCGTCTCAAAATTTGCTTCTTAGGTGCAAGTCAAAAGAGCACTTTTCTCATGGACCGCGCTCCAACTCCAAAGCGCTCCAAAGTCGAAGAAATGTCTAAGACATGAAGAAAAGAGCACTTTCAAGGTGAAGCGCGCTCCAAGGTCAAAATGCTCTTTTGGTGCACATTCAAGGTGAAGCGTGCTCCAAAGTCAAAACGCTCTTTTGGAGCACTTTCAAGGTGAACCGCACTCCAAGGCGAAGCGCGGTCCAACTCCAAAACGCTCCAAACAAAAACCAAACAAACAAAAGTCTATTTTAGGGTTTTGGCGTCCCAAAGGAGAAAAAACATGTTTTCTAAAAAGCAAAGGTTATAAATAAAAGAGGAGCTCCACTTCATCATTTGTTATTTTTGCATGGTGGGGAATAAAAAAGCACTCTATTTTTAGAGGAAAGGCAGATTGAAACCCTAGGATGTAAAGCCAAGCTATAAAGGGGCCATTTCTACATTGTTTTTATCATTTATAAAAGCTTCAAGGAGGATTTAAAGGCAGCGCTCAAGGAGGAAGGGGTTTTTCTATCAAATAAAGGCATTTCTTCATGATTTTTTTATCAAATCAAAGGCAGATTGAAGGCATTTTTGGGTCAGCGTTTCACCTAGAGGGCATATTTTGCACATCATGGCATGATTTTCTTTCTCTTTCTTACATTCCAAGGCAGATTTGCATGCTTAGAGGACAGCGCTTCACCTTGGCAGCCATTTTTGAGGGTTTTTGAAGCTTTTTATTTGCCGTTTATGACTGTCCAAGACTAAAATCACCACCTACAGCCATAGAAAAAGGAGTTTTCAAGGCTGTTATGTCCATTTTTTCTCATTTTTGTCACATACCCACCTTGGGAAAAGACATTTTCCATCAATCTTGACCATCTAGAGCTCAGATCCGACACATTTTTGAAGGTACAGCTCCATATTTTCACTTTCCAAGGCAAAAATACATGTTTTTTTATGAAAAATCAGAGTTGGACAGCGAAGAGAAAAGTCTGATTTTCTTGGACAACAAGATTAAAAAGGTCTGATTTTACCTTTTTCAACACGGGGCAGCAAACAGAGCTTTTCCAAGCCACAAAGTCACCATGCAATATTCTTCTATCACCATGGAAGCCAAATTGGCAGTCATTCATGAGTATCCGAAGGTCAAGGAGTATTTGGATCTCACGAAGACAGTGGAGGATGCAAACACCATCCTGCGGACGAAGATCGTGCATCTGGATCCTATCTTTATACCAGACGAGGCTAAAGTTGATGAATTGGAGAGAAATCACAATTCCTAGACTTAGCCATTTTTTAGTATCTGCAGGAGATTCTATTTTGGGTAGTTGGAGAGATTTTCAAAGCAGTTTCTATTTTGAGAACTGACTTTGCTTTTCAAAGATAAATCTATTTTTGGATTTGTTTTGGAGATCATGCAAAATATCTTTAAGTGGAACTCAATGTGTAATAACATGCAAGTTCAGTTAACTGAATTGCATGAGAGATGTTTTATTATTTTAAATGCTAATAAGCTTGCATGCTTCCCATGCAGCATTAGGGTTAGGGTGGAGAGTGTTAGTTAACTCTTCCTTTTATTTCCTTGCACCTTTGGTTTTTAGGGTATAAATAAGTGTTTTCTACACACTTAAACTTAATAATGGTAAATGCTGAAGCTTTTATTGCTCACATCTTATTGTTCAATGATCTTGCGTATCTTTATTACTTTGAGAATGAATATATGCGTTGTCTTTCTGAAAGTTTTTTGTGTTATTGAGATTGAGAGGAATTGTTTATGATTTTGTGCTTAAACATTTGATTCAGATGTTCTTTGTTCTTTTGTGTTAAATCAAATCGCCTATGTTCATTTGTTTCTTTCGATCTCTGGATTTAATCAAAGGAATCAAAAGTATTCAATGTTCAGTATCCAGTCTTGTGTTCAATCAAAGAATAAATAGCAATGACAATTCTCATGCCTCATTTGCTTAGATTGTCATTATCATATTCACCTGATCGTGTTCTTGTTGTGTTCATTAATGGATTCTAGTATGCCTATTTTACTTCCAAGTATCCATTAAAATGTGTTATTTGTGCTGAAGGTTAGGTTGATTCAACAAATCTGCAAACTTTGCATTGTAGGTGAAATTGAAGGAATAAGTCGTATCTTTGCATCGCCTTATAGTTGATCTGGTCTTGGCATTCATAACTGTGTGGTTTTGATTTGTTCAATCAATCCAAATTGTGTACTTGCTTTATTCAGTTTTTGTATTTAGCTGAATAGTGTAAGCGTTTAGCCTAGGTTTTGTTTTCAGTCCAAAAGCATAAAAATCTTTGCTTCGCTGTTGAATGTGCGTCTCTGCCTTTCTGCATGTTGCAAAAACCCAAAAAGATTGTAAAGTTTTTAGTTAAGTTTTATTTTATAGGGAGCTTTCCTATCCAATTTGAAGAGCGGTTCTACTGCACATCTGTCTGTTTTTCTTTATCACCGAAAGGTGCGAAATTAAACGCTAACACACTCTAAAAAACCAACAATCTTGAGCAATGAAAAACAATAAGCTTTGGAAAGTTGGAATGATAGGTAGTATTTTTTTTGCGTTGTGTTTGTATGTTGCTTTTTAGGTTTTGCATTCTTGTTTTAGGGTATTTTTAAAATGTGTTTTTTAAAATCACTTTTTTGCTTAGTGGGCCATTCGACTTATGGGTTCACCCAAGGCACAACCCGGATGATTTGGATACTTCCATGTACATACTTGGGTGTATCTGGGTCATTTGGACCATGCCTTGAACAAACCTTGGCAAACCCATTACCAGATTAGGATTTGGACCCATTTGGGCTGAGTGTAGGGGTTGGGAAGGGCGAACTCAGTAATGTAGGATAAAATGAATCCTTTATCACTTATATCAAGAAAGATCCATTTTGGTCATGCTGTAATGTAAAGTTTAGACATATATGTGGAGTTTAAGGAGGTTAAATTAGGCCCACTAGATCAAGTATGTGTTTCATTGCATTGGAATGAGTGCACTTTCTTCTATTGCAGATAGGATTCTGGAATAGCAGATTGTATAATCCTAGAGGAGTACATAGTAGTAATTGTTGATTTGTTGTAATGGACTGATAATAGTATGCTAGGGCATTGTGGAGTGGATATGGATTGAACAATCTTGCGGTTTATTGTGTATATACCTGTTCCAGAACTAATATGGGTATATCTAACTTCTAGCATGTTGTTTAAAGCCAGTGTATAGAGAATGTGAAATAACAGTTTTATTATTTGTTAGGAATAAAATTATTAATTGTATTGGAATGAGATTATCTATTCCATTCAAAGTATACCGGTTTTACTATAAAACTTAGTTTGTTGAATTTTCTCATTTGTCTAAAACTTGGAAATAAGGAGACAAGAAGGGTGCCAGATATGAAATAATTAAATAATTATAAGTTAGTTAACTAGCTTACAGCATGATATGTCAGTATAGTACTGCATATAAATGATGCTTTGGCCAAAGCTATTTTGAAAAAATATAATACTTAATTTTTTGTATTCTCTGTTTTATATCATGTTTTGTAAGGACATGTGAATTAGATAGAATACTAGAATGTTAGTGAAACATGTTGCACTAGATTATTTCATTCATGTCGGCTTCAGTTTTCAACATCCTTCATTGAAGGGTGAGGCTTCTCCATTTTCAAAGCTAATGTGGGAAAGCATAGGCTTCGAGTGTTGGGCAGATAAAATACCCCGATGATGCTCTCTCTCCAAGTTTCAAAGATAACGGCTTCATGAAGTACACGCATGTGATAGTCTATTGTTATGTCATTTTTTTTGAGCCTTCAAGGCCTTGATGCTTGTAAAAGGACTTGGTCCTTAATTGTGTTTTTATGCTCATTTGTATTAATTTAAATAATTGGATATTTTTAAAATTAAAAAATTAAATTCTAAGCATTGCCTTTAGTTTAAGTTATTTTTATTTAGGCAATGGAGATTATTTTTGTTTAAAATATTATTTGAGGATTATTGTTTTAAAATTATTATTTTGTTACATTTATTTTAATAGTTTTAGAGTAGTTTATTACATGTGGTATCAGAGCTTTAGGTTCAATTTTCGAGACATGAGTCTTCTTCGCTAAAATTGCGTTCCTTTGATTGTAGGGACAATTAGTTTAAGGGAGATTCAAGCATGGTTCAAACAAGAACTTTTGACCATTTGGTCCAAGTAATGAGAATGGACAACAAGACAAATTGGATTAGATATTGGCCCTTTTATCTGACACTCAGAACATAATGGATACCTTAGAACAAGAGGTCAGAGTAGATCATGAAGTGCCAGATCAGAATATAAACCATGATCAGAATCAAGAAATTCTTGTCAATTGGCAGTGTGTTGAAGAACAAATTTTTGGGGAGGAGGAAGCAAGACATGGTAATAAACATGCGAGAATCGAGAGTATCATTGGGGCATTTTATCTGCTCAACACTCGAAGCCTATGCTTTCCCGTGCTAGCTTCGAAAATAGAGAAGCTTGACCCTTCAATGAAGGATCTAGAAAACTGAAGCCGACATGAATGAAAGAATCTAGTGCAACATGTTTCACTAACATTCTAGTATTCTATCTAATGCACATGTCCTTACAAAACATGATATGAAATAGAGAATACAAAAATTAAGTATTATACTTATTTCAAAATAGCTTTGACCAAAGCATCATTTGTATGCAATACTATACTAACATATCATTTTGTAAGCTAGTTAACTAACTTACGATTATTTGATTATTTCATATTTGGCACCCTTATTGTCTGCTTAGTTCCAAGTTTCAGACAAAAGAGAAAATTCAACAAACTAAGTTTTATAGTAAAACCGGAATACTTTGAATGGAATAGATAATCTCATTCCAATATAATTAATAATTGTATTCCTAACAAATAATAAAACTGTTATTTCACATTCTCTATACAGTGGCTTTAAACAACATGCTAGAAGTTAGATATACCCATTTTAGTTCCGGAACAGGTATTTAATTTTTGTTTCCTTTTTTTATGCTGTTATTACCAACCCTCATCAACATCGTCTTTTCTTTTCTGTTGATTTATATCAGGGTTTTGTTTACGTACTTTTTTGAGCTCTGCTCTATCTTTAATCTTTATGTTTGGCAGATACCTTGTATAGAAAACAATCATGTACTTATTAAGGATTTGGCCTTTCATGGAGGAGAGGTCATCCTCCAAAGCCCAGATTTTATTCAGCACAACACATAAAATAGACTCCCTTTAATTAGTTAATGTTTTTGAGGTTCACTTTTTTGGGTTTTTCACTCAAAAGAAATTGTTTTTTTTTGATTGTGGGTACAGTGGGTCTGCACTGGCTATGTTGAAATGTTTAAAGTGACTTTAAACGTGGTGCAGACCTACAGGCCGAGGCCATACCCTAAGTGAACCTGGGCCGTACCTAGACCGGGATTTGTACTCGGTTCATAACACAGGTGAACTTTCATTTTGGCATCCAATGGTTTGTTCATTTAGCTGCTCCAAAGTTCAATACAGCAGTTAAGTACCCTTTTTTGGTTTTTTTTTTTGGTTTTTTTTGGAAAATTGAAAGTATGTATCTAATCAGCCACGAGGGAAGACAAAGGTCTAGATCAATCTAACTGCCAGTCTGCCAGATCCCACTTATTATTCAGAAATTAAAATTTGCATCATGTTTCCTTTTGAAATTAACTGCTAAGTATGCTAAATCCACTTAAAGAGTTATAGATCCTGCCATCCTAAATACTGTTTTCCCCTAATTATGTCACACAAACTGAATTGTTTAGGAAGCAATAATATTATCTAAAATAAAACTCCCAATTATAAAACTAAAAAGCTGTTTGCTTGGGGCAGCTAATCCTTGCCATAATCAACTTGATCCATTCAACTAGTAGCTTAGCCAATACATTACATGAGACATTAAGGAGTGCGATAAGTCTTCATTAATCACTGTCTAAAAAATAACAAAGATGGCTATTTAACCCACCAGATTTACCATCTGACATATCTTCTAGAGTCTATAGCCTTCATCATTGCTTTCTTATGGACATCAAACCTGCGGCATTTTTCACCAGTAGGTAAATATTGGGACATCCAGTCCATAGCTGCATTCTACGGCTGCCAACTGAATAACTTGTGGCATAAGAAGAGTACCTCAAGTTGTGCCAACAATCAGAACTGTAGCCCAGCAGCATTTAAACAACTAGTTCACCGCTCTGGGAATCATAAGAGGGGGACCAACTATCGGTAACCATCTTCAGTAGGTTCTTTCTCCTGTGCCTTTTGCCATCTCAAGGACATACCCTTCTATCTCTTGCTCCAAAATATAGTTTCCTGAAGACATGTTTGGTGGCTTCTTTCAAAACCTCTGCTGACAATTGAGTTGTGTCAGTGAGATTTGAAGCCTTATTTGAGCTCTCTCTTGCATAATACCATCTGTCCAGCATTAATTCCCTTAAAAGCAAGTCTGCAATAAGGTTCAGAAGAAAGAAGTTTCAAGTGTTAAACAAGTGGGGGCATAGTCATGTCCCAGCTACTAATTTTAAGAAAACCACAATGCTATCTGCTACAATTTAGTACGGAAAGAAGGAATGGTCAAAGAAATTATTGTTGCATACAAATGATCAAAGTTGTCCAATGGGACTGAAAGTTACAGCCAATTAAAAATAGTTTGTCTAAAGGGCACGTCTAAACCATTCCCCATTGAAGACAGGGAGAAAACGACTCATTAAAGTGTTAAAAGATAAAAAGCTAAGAATAGGAAGAGAAGATAAACCTGGACATCACTACTGTGTAACGTGCAAGAAAACGGACATGTCCCCATTTTCGGCATGATCACCAAATAGAAGACTGAGTTAGCCTATCCTCATTTCCGTAGGCTAATTCATTAGAATAAGGGAATATTTTTCGCTGAGCTATGGCTTGGAGAATATAACATTGTTCAGAGGCTTGAAAATTGGAAAGATGTTATTGGGCTCAACTAATTACACTGGCAAGATGGAAAATGAATTAATGCAATTTTGCATTAATTATCAAAAGAAGACAATTAAATAATAATATTTTATTATTATTTAATTCTAGCGCCCAAGAAAGGAGAAAACATAAAAAAAATAAATTAAATAATATTATTTAAATATTATTTAATTGGGGTGCTCAACATTGGGAGAAAATATTAAATTAATAAAATAATATTATTTTATTAATTTTGGGTGGCTCCTTGGAGATTTAAAAATAATAAAAATGTTGTTGTTTTGGCCGACTTGGAGGGAAAAGTAATTCAAATCTTCAATTTGAGTTTGTCGGCCTATTTCGATGGAAAAAGAAGAACCAAGTATAAATAAGGCATGAGGGAGCTCATTTGGACAAGATGAATACTTTGGCAATTTTCGCATTTATGCTTGGCATTTGTTGCTTGATCTTCCAAGGACGAAAACCCTTGCGGAGTTGTGGGTTGGATGAAAACCCAATCACACTTAGAGGTGAATTCATACGGAGTTCACATTTGCACTTTATTGGAGATTCAAAGAGTTGTTTGAGCTTCATCGATTCATCATTCGAATATTGGGTCGGAGACCATTGTTGAAGTTGTTGAAGAGTTAATTGCATTTTGTTTGAAGATTTGAAGACTTGAAGACCACTTGCTTGATTTCATTGAAGACTAATTGCATCGTGGAGTGAAGCGCCGATTTGTAGAAGACAAATGATTTGTTTGATTGTTTGAAGACTAATCGCTGATCTGTCCCAGCTGCCGCCATTAATGCGATCATCGTATTTGGGAGTGCTAGGAGAATTCGTTGGGTTCTATGCTCAGCGCCACCATTCTAAACATGCCGATCTGCTATTATTGAGGCAGCGCTTCATTGAAGACCAGCATTAGTGAGATTGTCATCAACTACATCCTAGGAGACAGCGATCTGCTAGTGGATGGGCCGATCAGCACATTTGTAGGCAGCGATTGGCATTCATTGGACAGCGACCAACAATTGGGGTGGAGTGATCAGCAGTTGGAAGACTCTTGACATTGCATTTTATCATCACAAAGAAGACCGATCTGCTACAGCAGTCTTGCCACCATCACTGTATTGTATTTCGGTCCATTTGTCATCATCCATGGTATGTATTACCTCTGATTTGTATAACAGCAACATAGACATTTATTTGGCTGTCATAAAGCCATGGTGTTGATGTATTGAAACAATAAGCAAGTCTGATTTCATACCAGCAAGATCTAGCTGAGTTGATGTTTGTAACTCTTGATGCAATCCATATTAAAGTAGTTGATAATAGTACAATTGTTTACCATCAATATTCTGGTACATGCTGTTCTATATTTCATATTGTTGAAGTCAAATTGAAAGGTGCAAATAAGAAATCAGATTTCAGTCCTAGGGTTTCATTGTGAAATTGGCAAAAAACAAAATTATTGTTTGAACCCTACTTCAGCACATGTCAAAAACTCATAGTAAAAGGTCTACAGTAGACTGTACACTGCATAATGTCACCAGAGTGTATAGAGGCTATGGAGTCATAGATTACTTAGTTCTCTTCCATAGAGTCTGCTAATCTTTTTAGTAGAATGTTATGTACTGTCAAGTGAGGCTGAAGCTATTCTTGAATGTTGCAGTTTATATTTTGCTCTCCTTGATAACACTTAGAATGCCCAATCACAGAGTCAGAAGATATACAGGTTCCCTAGTGAAGACAAAACCCAATGTAAGCAGTCCTCTGTTAGATCTGGCTGGAAAGACCTCAAAACACATTTCTCTAGTTAAACAGCTGTCATACTTGACTCACTGGAAAAAATACCATGTAGCAGATACTTTTCTAACAAATTATTCCACTAGTAAAAGAATTTTGATACTTAATAGAAAATTGAATTGCAGGATAGCATATTCTTAGAAATACAGGATCTCATTGGATGTTTCTGTTTTTCATATGAAGTTTGCATTAATATTATTAGATTTTAGACTTTTAGTACATATCCTGTCCTCCACTCAAAGCAAACCTACAAATCTTCTTGGTGTTTATGCATGTTTTAACTCCTTAAGGTAACAGCAGAATATTCAAGTGATTCTTCCATTCTCCTTTACTGATGTTTCTGAACCTAAAGAAATGTCTGAAAAAAGCTCATTTGATAATTAAACCTCAACGTGATCTTTGGAACAGAAAATGAAAGTTGTTGCTTCATTTGATTATTAAAAGGAATAATCATGATGAAAACCAGGTTCAACGAGAGGGACAAACTCTCTGTACCCATACCCACAACTTGCAGTGACTGACTAAGTATATATAGCTGTACCTTTATTCATGTACCCTCTTACCCTATTTCAAAATGACATCTCCATCCCCATAACTAAATTCCGCTTATGATAAAATGTTGCTTGTTATACTTGATAGGATTCTTGACTAACTATTCTTTTAAAGGGGAAAACAATTCACAAGGAAAAAAATGCCAAATCTTGAATCAAGGATGAAAATCAAACCTCCAAGTTTATGGGATAAAGAGCAAAAATGATAGTCCACTTTCCATGACATGATACCTATTTAGCATTGTGATTTGTTACCATATTAAATTTTATAGATGATTTGCGAGCCCATCCAAAGAATTAATTTGAATCCATTTGGGTCCCCTATCTTCTTTCTCCATAATTTTAACTTCTCTTGAAGATGAGTTGCAACTCCGGATTAATGTTGTAGCAAGTTTTTGTATCTTTTAACTATCTTCTTGGCAGCATCAACCTCCATAAGATTGATGCACTGTAGTGAAATTCTCTTTTATCACGTTGAAATCTAACAACCTAGGATTTATTAGACTGAAGGGGTGAGTAACGAGGACAATGTTACAACTGGGATTTACAGACTTCATACAAACATACAGAAGGTTGCCAATTCTAGAATAACTGCATAAAGATTTTAGTAAACTTCCTCACAAACAGGACTTGGGTTTGGACCAATGATTACTCTTCAAGATCTGAGTCCAGGAGAAGAGAAATTAGAGAATATTGAAGGCAAAAAAGACAGCAAAAACCCACAAAATTTAATGTCAAGGAAAAACATAGAAGAATCTAATTCTAAGAAAGAAATTTCTTTATCATAATAACTGTAGTTAGGTTCTTGATAATTGATAAGTCATCAAGTTTATTTTTTACACACACACACATATGTATGTATGTAATTCTTGTCTAATCTCTTAGTTGAGAGCTTTGTTGTCTACTGTCCTTGTTTCTTCATGACTTATTTACCTTCATAGTAACCTACTAACCACAACAAATGGAGACACTCCTTTTAGATCAGAAAATGGAGGGATGAGTCCAAGTTAAAGAACATTTTCCAATTTATTTCAGTAAAGCAGATTATAACTGGATTCAAACGTTGTAGTGACTGTTTGCACATGCTTTCTTTTTCCTTCTGTGTATATAGTGGTTGCAAAAAAGTATTGATTACTTGCTGTGGTAATATAAATCCATAAAATGACCTCACTTTTTCTCTAACAGAGATCTTCTATCTTATATTGCTCTTCAACAGATTGTAGCATATGAAATTTTATTACGTCTTTCTAGAACATATGATGTTGTTATTTTGATGTAGTTGCACAATAATGTTTCATGCATTTGGCTTAAATGCTTGTGTATGTCCCTTATGTTTTGGACTCTTGAATGATACAGTTTGCCTTGCACTACTCTTGGTCAACAGAGGAACGTGCACGGCGAGCTTTGTTAAATGTATCTACATTGCTTCGTCCAGGAGGCACTTTTGTTGGTGTTATGCCAGATGCAAATGTGATTGTTAGAAAGCTACGTAAAGGTACCCATTTCTTCTAAGAAAGTTTGCATCAGCGGTTACTAAGTGGATTGAGTAGACTGTGTACTCCATAATCTTAAATTTCTATAAGAAATTTAATAGTAGACAATATGCTCACAAATATCAATGTCTCATTATTTTTGAGTGGATTCTTAATAGTGGTTTAGTCTGATTTGAATTATTTCAAAATGTCTATCTTATTTTATGATTCAGAAAAACATGTATTCACATAAAATCTCATGGTGACATGTCAATATGATTCAGTTCTAGTGGGATGAAAGAGAGAAGTAATTATTAATTTTATGTGTACATTGTTTGGATAGCCTATTAAAAAATAGTGTGTGCTTTCAAAAACATATATGGATCAAAGGTAGTTGAAAGTTCAACAGAAGAGTTGAAGAGTCAGAAATGTTATATTATGTGAGTTATATTGATCATTCAAATCGGCTTTCTATATTTTCACCTTAAGAAATAAAGGGTTTAATAGAAATAAGCATATTGACTGGTTGTCTTAGTAAATAAGATGTTCATTTTTGGTAGGTAAAAAAAGATTTTGATGTTAAGAACCTATTCTTATTTTTCACATCATGATGAGGAAATTTAGTTTTATTTCAAAAATTTGACGAGGATAACAAAAGCAGGAATGTATTTCTATTTCCAGTGGTGCCAAGTAAATACATGAAATCATAAAGCATTCATTGATCCCCCATGTAAAACTGTAAAAAATATTACCTTTAATAAAATAACTTAGTATGGTGACAAAGTCCAATAAGTAATTGTCTCTTGGAAATTGGAATTCGAAGTCTTTTGTCAAAACGAGTCTTGTGCTGAAAGCCCATCTTGAAGCTAGATTTCTGTAATTTTCTGGCTTTTATTATCAGCTGTTTCTTGTAGGGAAAACATACAAAATTTGGAGATCTTGATGAATATTTTTCAATACTATATTCTCAATTTCTTAAGTTTAGTGAAAATCTTTAAATGATTTTCCATTTTTCACAACAACTTTATTTTGTAGGCAGAACACTTGCAAATTCACAAGAGATATAGATTCTTACATAGTAGTAACTGGTGGTTTGTGCAAGGAAGGTTGTGTGGTTGAAGCATTAGAACTTTGCAAAGAAACGAAGATTGAAGTGTCTATAAAGAAAGCTATTTGGGAGATGTAGACAAGATTTTGAAGAGATTGTAAGTTAAAGGACTTGTTCTTGATGCTACTATTTATAATTCAATGATTTATGGATGATACAAGCAAGTTAAATTTGAAGAGGCTCCCAAAATCTTCGCTGAAATGCAAAAGCACAATGTGTTGCCAGATGCTTTGACTTGTCATGCCCTGATAAATGGTCACTACAAGAAATGTCTAAGTGGAGGCAGCTTTGATATTATTTCATGAAATGGAGAGAAAAAGTACCGTTCCAAATGTTTTTCATTTACCACAAGCTTATTATGGATACTAATAAATCATTGGTTGAGCCAAAGGTTAAGTTTTCATTTCATGAATACATTAAAATCCTTTGTCTTCAAGGAAAGATACTAGAAGCAGGTGCTCTGGAGTCTGTATAATTCACTCGTAAGCCCACAAAATACTGCAGCAATTGGAGCTCATCTAAGAAGTGTGGTCTTGTGCAGGAGTATGCAGCAGGAGCCTTGGGGAATCTTGCTTTGTCTGAAGAGATGAGAAAACAAATGTGCTTTAGAGCCAACTTAAACTATTACTAGAAAATTATAAAAGATTGAAAGAACCCAGGTCAAATTTCAGCAACTGAAAAAAATGAGCATGTTAAGGCTCCAGTAAAACTGATTGAAAAGAAACAATTAGATACAGAGAGAGCTCATAGGAACTTAAAAGGAATGTGAGTTAATGGACAAGGCAATGGTCTTCAAAGTAGAAGATTCTGGAGTTCTCTTGCATTCTTCCAGGGAACGCAGTCCCAAGTTAGAACAACTGTTATCCCCTGATTTTGACAATCTAGGATAACTCCCCCAATTGCACTTCATGAGCAGCTGAAAGTTAAATGTAGTCAAGGCAGGATCAAATAATTAGAGGCATGTTCACGAGATAACTTCACAAGGGCAACCAAATGGAGGCAATCATGTGATTATAACGTGAATTTAGTTAGACTCTATTACCAAATCCCTCTTGGTGTCTTAGTTTAGTTAAGGCAGAGTTTTAATGATTTTATAAAATTAAATTATATTCATTCCTTTAAATTAATTAGTTTAATTTTAAGTCATAAAGTGACTTACATTATTTCTTTTATGAATTAATTAAGGGTTTACTTATAATATGCAAACTAGAAGTTGTGTCAAGTCAAGTATTAAATGACTTTGTAAAATATATTTAATTAATTCATTGTGAATTAATTATTATTATTCAAATACAAAGTCATACAAGTCACTATATGTAAAAGTCAAGCAATTTAATTGCTAGTGTGTAAAAGAGTGCCCGGGATTAATAAAAATAATAAAGTGGGAAAACTCAAGTGAAGGCTAGTACGTTTTAGGTTCAGTCCATTTATAAAGGTAGTTTCTCAGTGACCTTGAGGTAATGAATTTTACAAAATGGCTGAATTTTCTTTTCTCCCAGCCTAAGGAAAGGGCTGCTGCAACTTTGTATACAGCTATTCACCTTCCCAGATTTTGTGACTACAATGCAAGTAATGGTGTAAGATCAATTTTTGTGAGCTGAGTTTTAATGTTCTTTGCTTTTTTGAAATTATGCTTTGCTGTTCATATGCATAGAAGTTATTAAACTTCTGCATTTTCCTTATTGTATGTTATAATCTGGATTTCATAAGCTTTGCCACTATGAACCCGGGTGAATGGGCTTTGAACGAATCACATACTTAAAGATTTGAAAGAGGACTTTGTACTTCTAGGCAATTGTTTATTCTCACCATATTTGCTACTCTGTATTCCCATTCACTAGCTAGGGAAAGATTTCAACCTACTTCATTTTAATTTGGGTTATCCAGACAGTTTTCTGCATTTGTCTTATTGTGGGTTTCCCATTCTCCTCTATATCTCCTCCCATTCTTTCTCCATTTCTATCTTTCTTCATTTTCCCTTTTTGCTTCCTTTTGTACTTTTTGGTTAAAAGCATAGTTCACAAACTTGGACTTGACTCGGACTTGGTAGACCAAAAATTTCTAACTCAGCGAAAACTTGGCAAAATTCAACAACTTAAAAAATACTTAATTTAAAGAAAAACATAAATTTAATGTAAAATACAACTACAAAATGTTTCAAATGAGTTTGGTGAGGGTCTGGGAGTAGCACCTCTGGCGGGGTCGAGGGGCAGCATGCTTTGCAAGGGTTTAGGGTTAGCGCCCCTCGTAGGGTTCAGGGGCAATGCCCCTTGTGGGGTATGGGGGCAATGGGTCGAGGGATAGAGCCTCCACCACCAAGCCCAAATGAAGACCATCAAAATGACATAGACCTTCATGGAACACGCATCTTCACAATTTTTTAGAAGACAAAAAATCATGTTTTTTCAGCATTTCAACGTTTTCAATGCATTTTTGATATAAGATAAAATTCATTCCTTGAAAAAACTCATTGCTTTGTTTAACATGCCCAAATAGGGGGTTCTTATAGCCACAATTCCGTGTAAATTTTGCATTTTGCAGCATGTTTTGGGCTTTTTTGGCCGTCCTAGGTGTATGTTCTATGCAAGCGAGTCAGGTGCACGGACTCGTCGGGCAATCAGCGAGTACTTGTATGAAAACTCGCTGAAAACTTTGCAAAACTCATCGATTGAAGACCTACGAGTTTACTCCACTAAAACTCATTTTCAATTCTTTTTGGTGAGTACTCTATGACTTGACTAGTTCTTGTAGAGTCTTCCATCTATAGTTAAAAGCATAGTTTAAAAACTCGGACTCGACAATTACTTGGGCGGACCCAAAAATTTTAAAAACTCGGGGAAAAACTTGACAAAGCTATTGAACATAAAAAATACATTAATTTTTAAAAATATGCTTTAAAAACATGCATATTACTGAATTAATGGACCATATTATTGATTTCCTTCAATACATTTCATCTAAGTTGCCTAGAACGTGCTCGGGCTAGGGCTCGGGTTCGGGATTTGTCGCAATTTTTTTCCCCTGGCTACAGTTACTATATATATAATAATAAATTATAATATTATATATAAATATTGTATTAATAGTATAATAATAATAATATATAATATATTATAGTACAATATTATATTTTTATTATTATAATATATTATAATAATAATATATAATTATATTATAATATATTATATATTATATATTAATATTATTATATTATTAATACAATATATAATATTACTAGCAATTGGACCTATAGGTTCAATGGGCAGGCTGAAAACTTTTATGAAGAAATTATAGAATTTGTTAGATATTTTTTATTATCTGTTAATTTATAAGTTATTTAATCCACTAAATTCTTATTGAAATTTCATCACATTAACTATTGTCTTCTTTCACTTATATTAGTAAATTTCTTTTTACATTACATATTGAGATGAACAAACATAGTTGGGTAAATGTAGTAAATTAATTGAATCTCTTATTGATTTTTATATAATACACTATAGAAACAAATGCATATTTAATCATATAATTATTTTAAAAATAATTATGTGAGGGTACAATAGATTTATGTTTTACAACTTATATCTAATATTATGCAGATAAAGTATAACTAAATTTTTCTATTAAATACATACTAAGATGGCTCATAATCATTTTTATAAGTATGTATTTGCTATATGAACTTTTATAATATCTATCACATGATAATTCTACTAATTTGTATAATCAATAATTTAATATACATTCTATTATTGATATATAATTAAATATATTATTTCATTAATATTTAAAATATCAAATTTATAAATAATATATATACAATTTTGTTATAATATTTGCCTAGATTTAAAGAAAAAATATTATTTGTTTAACATTAAAATAAATATTATTTGTTTAATAACTAAATTCTTGCCGTATTTTTTTACTTGATTTTAGTGTGTTTGTTTTATTCAAAATAATATTTCCCAAAAAATTTCTCATGTAAACCTAGTAAAAATTAAAATTTATTAACATGAAAAATAATACTTTGTTTTGATTGATAATCACTAGATAAAAAAAAATCATTTTAATAATACTACAGTTACCTAGTAGAAAAATAAAATAAAAAATTAACAGTTTATCAATTGTCAAAGTGATAAAGGTAAAGGGAATTTTTTTGTTTTATTTATGACATTTTGTAGAAAAATAAAATTAAAAATTAACAATTTATCAATTGTCAAAGTGATAAAGGTAAAGGGAACTTTTTTGTTTTTTTATCATTTATGACATTTTCTAGAAAAATAAAATAAAAAATTAACAATTTATCAATTGTCAAAGTGATCAAGGTAAAGGAAACTTTTTTGTTTTTTATCATTTATGATATTTTGAAAAACAATCAATGGACAAGATTGATTTCATTGTAGTCCTTTTAATCTAGGCCCTTCATCTATATAATTCATCATGTGATGCTCACATAGGGAAGGCTTTCAACCTAATTAAAAATAATATAAATATACCCAACGCAGAACTTAGAATATAAAGTAAAACATTAGAATAAATTAAACAAATAATAATTAAACAGGCTATTTGATTTGACTGTGTAGATGTTCCTTGAAGAAAATTTAAAATAAACATCCAACTTTAAACACTAAACTTTGAAAATGTAAAAAAAAACGCGTTTTAGGGTTATGTGTAGGTCGAGTGGTTGTAATGGCGGTGAACTTTTTACTCACCTACCTGAGAAATTGCCTTTGTATCCCTCGCGTCCTTCTAAAACCCTAATCGTGTCAGCGTGTCCAGTTTCAAGCTCACGGAAGGCAAAAAAAACTCATGTTTAACTTTTATAGCTCTTAACGTTTTTTTTACAATGGGCGAGTTATTGCAATTTTTATCAGAAATTGCGAGTTTTGCTCATAAGTCTGCCTTTGATTTTTACTAAAAATCCGGTCGCGAGTTTTTGCAGAGAGAACTCATGATCAGTTTTCCTGAGCGAGTACTCGTGGGTACTCACGAGTTTTTGGCAGGTTTTTAAACTATGGCTAAAAGTACTCAAAAACTTAATAATCCCCATCATACAAGGGATATAACAAAAATCAAACACAAATTGATTACTAAGATATTCGATAATAAAAATAAGAATCAAAACACTTTCTTATAGAGGTTACAATGAACTAAAAAGAAACTGAGCTAATAATAGAAAACTAAAAACAAATTGAGCTAAAAATAGCAAAAACTAATTAAAGCAAATTGTCTAATTAAAGACTAACCTAACTAAAACTAAGTTGACCATTACAATATAATAATACTTTAATACTCTCCCTTAATGGTCAATCTACTAACTACACCAAGCTTATCTCGAAATTTTACAAATTTGTCAGGACCCAAAGGCTTGGTAAGGATGTTTGCAGTTTTTTCCTTTGAAGAACAATACTGCAACATAACTGATCCATCTTCTACAAGTTGTCTGATGAAGTGACAATGTAGTTCCACATGTTAGGTATGCTTGTGGAAGACTAGATTCTTGGCAAGTTTGAGCACCCCTTGATTGTCACAAAACAATGGTGAAGGCTCTGCTTGAGGCATCTTCAGGTCTGAAAGCATCCTTCTGAGCCACACTACCTCACACGTTGCTTTTACTATTCCTTGATATTTTGTTTCAGTCGAGGAAAGTTACTGCCTGTTGCTTCTTGTTGGTCCATGTGACTGCACCCGTGCCAAGGCTGAAAATATATCAAGAAGTGTATTTTTTGTCATCAACAGAACTTGCCCAATCTGAATGTGAACCCAACCAGCCTAAGATCTTTGCTTTTGTTGTACAAAATGCCAAAGTCAAGTGTCCCTTTCACATATCTCAACACTCTTTTCGTTGCAGTCCAATGTTCTACAGTTGGTGTTGTCATGAATCTGGAAACGAAACCCACAACATAGCTCAAATCAGGTCTAGTGGCTGCAAGGTATATCAAGCTCCCCACTAGTTGCTTGTAAATCATCGACGAGCTTAGAGTCAGTTTTGGCTGAAAGTTTCGACCCTTTCTCCATAGGTGTTGACAAAATTTTGCAATCTGTCATTCTAAATTTGTCGAGCAAACTCTTGGCATATTTGGACTATGAAATAAAAATGCTGCCACCTGTTTGCCAAACTTTTACACCTAGGCGGTAATGTAATAGGCCTAGATTAGTCATGTCAAAAGATGTACTTATATTAGATTTGATCTTTGCAATCATATGTGCCTCACTCCCTACAATAATGATATCATCTACATATATGACCAATAAAATGATATCATCACCACTGCTTTTGACGTACAGATTTGGATCCGAAGGACTCTGTTGGAACACTTGTTCGACCAAATACCTGTCAATTTTGATGTACCATGCCTTGGGTGCCTGTTTCAGGCCATATAGAGCTTTCTTCCGTTGGCATACAAGATGGTCCTTCCTTGCAACCTAAAAACCCTGTGGTTGAGTCATGTACACTTTTTCCTCCAAATCTCCATTGAGGAAGGCACTCTTCACGTCCATTTGATGGACTGTCTAGCCAAACTGAGCTGCTATGGCTAGGACTAGTCGAATGGTGCTCATCTTTGTTGTAGGTGCAAAGGTCTCCTCATAGTCAATTCCCTCTCTCTGTGAAAACCCTTTAGCAACCAACCAAGCTTTGTACTTGTCTAATGTACCATCTGCCTTGTACTTGACCTCGTAAACCCATTTGCAGCCAATGGGTTTCTTCCCTAGTCGAAGATTTGAAAGATCCCAAGTCTCATTCTTCATAAGACTCTCATGTTCGGTTTCCATGGCCTTTTCCCATTCAGGTTTACCTTTTGATTCAGCAAACACTTGTGGCTCATACACTCCTTGAATATTGGCCATGAGAGCAAAATTAACTGTGTTCATCTTACTCTTACCTCTCGATGATCAACCCTCGATCATTTCACTTACCCGAACATCTGCAATGGTGCTTTCCCACCACTTGGGTCTCCTTTTGGAAGTCCCAACATCCAAATCAGCGTTGCCATCATGGCTTGTGCTACCTATATCTGTGTCATCTGGATGCTGATCCAAGTTATCATCAATGAAAATTGAGTCTATTATTGGCATGGAAGACTCATCATGCTCTGAATTCCCCCCTTCAGGTGGAGCTACCTGAACACCTGAATCCTTAGCCACAATAGGCTGGTCTGTGGTAATTTGAAACTCTGGAGATGTCTGGAAAGGACCTAAGGTCTCATCAATTACAACATCTCTCTTGAAAGTGAAGAGGTCATTGTCAACATCAATCAATCTGTAGGCCTTATGATTGTCATTGTACCCTGTAAGCATCAATTCATTACTCTTAGGATTTAATTTGGTTCTCTTTTCATCTGTAATCCAATCATATGCAATAGAACCAAAGACCTTAAGATGACTAACTTTTGGTTTCCTCCCAAACCATGCTTCCTTTGGTGTCTTATGTTTCACCGCTTGTGTTGGAGACCTGTTGAGTAAAAGAACTACAGTATAGACTGCCTCAGCCCAAAACTTCTTGGGAACACTCCTGTTCTCCATCATACATAGGGCCATCTCTGTGATAGTACGGTTCCGCCTCTCAACAACTCCATTCTGCTGTGGAGTGTAGGGTGTGGTAAATTGTCTTTTGACGCCATGTTTAGCACAAAAGTTGCTAAATTCTTTTGAATAGAATTCGCCTCCATTATCAGATCTAAGAGTCATGATGTCACAATCGAACTTTTTCTCTACTAATGCTTTGAACTTTTGAAATTCATTAAACACCTCAGATTTTAATTTCAAAAAATATACCCACATTTTCCTACTAAAATCATCCACAAACAAAAGAAAATACCTGCACCCAGTGACTGAAGCTGTGTTCATTGGTCCACAAATATCTACATGAACTAGTTGCAAGACTTGCTTGGCTCTCCAAGCTTGGCTGTCATCAAATGGTGTTCTATGCTGTTTCCTTGCCTAGCAAGCCCTGCACACACCCTATATCTGTTGCTGAATGTCAGGAATGCCATCTACCAAGTTCTCTTGAGCTAATTGAGAGAGATAGGATAAATTTAGGTGCCCATATCTGATGCACTCTTGGCTGCCAATGCATGTTCCCTAACTTGTTTAGTGTCAACCAGTCTATACAGTCCATGATCTTCTATACCAAAAGCAATAGTCTTCTTGGTCTCCTTGTCAATGATGTTGCATTTGTGTTTGTTGAAAACAACATCTAGATTAGGATTATGTCGCATAATCTGACTTACCGAAAGAAGTTGAAGCTCCATTCCCGGTACATAGCACACATTGAGAAAAAGTAACCTTTTCCCTCCAGAGGATATTTGCACAATTCCTCTGCTGACAACGGTGTGCTTCTCACCACCACCAAAGATCACTGAATCAGAGCAAGCAGTGTACTCTGTGAACCAGTCTTGCTCGGTGAAGTGACTTTATGCTCCTGAATCAATGTACCATGTAGATGACTTTGACTGATCTACTAGTCTTCTGGTCATGAATGCATAGAGAGCCGACGCCTTCTCCTCGTAATGCTCTGTGACATGAGTCTTATGTTGAGACCCTCCCTGGTTGGATTTCTGTTCAACCAACCTCTTTCTGCAGTGCTTCTTGGCATGACCCAACTTACCACAATAATGACGTGATATTTTTTAGATTCTTCGTTGCATCCTTGTTGTTACCTTGTCCTTTCTTCTGGGACCATTTGCCTTTAACTTTGTCTTTGGCTGCAAATGCCTGTTCCATAATCGCTGTCTCACTGTTGCTACCGAACTGTTTCTTCCATCTATCCTGCTGCAAGAGCTTATTGCATAGCTCTTCAAACTTTAGGTCAACATTCGTAGTAGTGATGTTGAATGTCTCAATGAAATGCTCATATGCATGTGGTAAGCTTTTCAGCGTGATTACCACCATGTCCTCTTCCATCTTCCGACCAATTGTAATGTCCCCTTCTGGTAAGTCAAAAAAATTTCACAATCTTGCACACAATTCAAACTTACAAGGAGAACATTAGTATTCAATTCTTCTTAAACATATTACAATATCCACATGTAAATATCAAATTCATGTACTTCTCACATAATCATAAGCTATATGCATTTCACATTTCCTTATATCTATAATATATATTTCATGATTTTTCCTCGGGAGAGATATACTCAAACCTACACGTTAATCAAACCACTCACCTATTTGAGAGGGATTGTTAGGGTGCTAGTATTCAAGACTTGCGGCCATGGGTCCAAGGGCTTTTCTCCTTTGACTCGGAGGGGTGATGGTATCACCAGCTTGAGTCAAAGGTTTTCTTCTTGTCTCGGAGGGGTGATCTCTCACTAGCTTGAGACGAGTGTTTTCCACTTGGCTTGGAGGGGTGATTTCTCACCAGCTCGAGTTTTCCCACCGTTAGGACATAAATAACATATCTATGCTACCATAGGTGCAAATATCTAACCGCTTATCCAATTCCCCGTCTCTTATCTATATGGTGGTAGGTGGATTAACACTAAGGCTCTGCTCTTCCCGGGTATTTATGTTTAGAGTCATATATCAGGTCTTACAATGGATTATTCATAGTTTTATTGACTGTCATTCACGAGGCATCATATAACTTTCAGCAATTAAACATACTCAACATTTCATATGATGAATTTTCATCTTAATCTATCATGATATAATTTATCATGCTATTCGATCTTAATTTATGATAGACTTCTATCCAATTTTATATGTATTTTTTCCTTTGTATTCTATAATGATCATTATCTTATTAATTTGATTATATATATCTTTTCATAATGCATCTATGCTATGATGATCGCTGGATTAGAATATTAAATATAAGAGACTGTAACTTTGCTGAAGATCATATCTCAGGGAAGTCGATAATTTGTATAGGATCTGCCGATGATGTGCTATAATATAATATAATTGGAATTACTTATGCCTTCTCTACTGCGTGCACTTAATCAATGGTTCCCTGTGTATGTGCTTGACGATTGTCGCTATTGCTTGATGTAGCAACCGTCGGAATGGCCTAACAGAGACTGCTCCGCTGGTTTGGAAAATACCCGATGCTTCTTATTATTCTAGTGATGATAATATAATGGAAGATTGCTTGTTGAGTGTTAATTGAATCGATGATGATATGCTGGAAGCTTGCTCGTCGAGTGTTAGTTAAATTGATTTCTGATGATATTCTCCCCAATCCTGTCTTGCCCGATGCCTCTTATATCATTTATGCCGTGTAGAAACGATGCGACTCATTGATGACTAGTCACTACCTTTGATACTTGCTTTCTTTAATTAACCTTTCTTAATCCAGATCGGCGTCAATAATTTTGTCTTCATCTGATTTGTTATTGTCTTTTCTGTGACTGCTCATTACTTGCGGTTAATAAATAATTACTTTTGTCTCCTTTTATTGGATGTGTATTTAGTATCTCCGTTTAGGCTGAGACTACTTCCCCATCGGCTAGAAAACACCAATACTATCATGGATGTAGATGGCATCGGTTTTGTGACGAGATCGGACTGAGGTCTTTGGTCCCTTGCTTGTAATTCTATGGTCAATGCATACGAGGGAGCATCACACCAATGGCTGACAACTGATCTTTGATGTCATTGATCTTGAGTAAATGCTCGTACAAGGACGTTTGCTCAACCATAGTGATCGAAAAGAGCATATTCTTCAGAAAGAACACTCAGCCTTTATCTGAAGTCTCATGGAGTTCTCGCAAATGCTTCCAGATTTCCGTTGAAGTCGACCTTGTCTGAACTTCAGGAAGCATAGCATCTATAACTAATAATTTGATCAACATGACGGCCTCGCGGTCACATTCATCAAAGTTGTCCTAGTCTTTACCCACAGTTGCTGACCGGGTGTTGGTACCTGTTGATGATTGTTTTTAGACAGCACAACAATAGAGTAAAACACTAAGTCTCTCACTCTCTCTTGAATAAAGCTCTTCAAAGGCTAAACTATGTGTTCCAATGAAGCAACTTCAAGGTTCCCTTTTTTATAACTTATGGTGGATAAACTCAGTGATTACATGTGATCTTGCTGGTAATCACAAAGGGACTTACGTAGACTTCTTACTTCTTTTAACTTGTTTCTCCTTTCAGTGTGGATGATGTATCAATAATAAAGAAAAGGCAAAAGATAAGGGTTCAGAAAGGCTAATCTAAGGTCAATGAGGCAATGATGATGCAAGAATAGACAAACTCCTTGATTAACCTAACTCCACTTCGCCAAGGATGCCTACAACTACATGAAGTTGGTGCAATCTCCCAAGGATAGCAAAAGGTTTTCAAATCATGAAGGCTCATATAAGTACCCATTTGACGGCGCAGCTCAAACAAGCATCCACAATCAAACTTATGCAAATTATAATGAAGCTCAGACTAGCTTTACACAACACTTCACCAACGATGAATGTCAAAAGCATGAGCTAGGAGTTGATCAAATATTCAATACATACATGCATTACATCAATGAGCTCTAATATACTTCTAATCTACTTTGAAACATCTATCCACTTCATCAAGATATAGGAAACCATGTCATTTCACAAGACAACACTTAACACCAAACGAGCTCCAATGTCTTTGCATTAATCTTGAGAAATATTTACAACTTCAAGCACTCTCAAAGAATTTCGAGTCTCTTCTACTCTACTCTACTCTACTCTATTTTACAAAACTATATATTACAAATGAGGCAACAAGGCCTTTACATAGAGGTCCAGGATTACAATGAATGGCCTAGATCAATTCAGATAGCCAAGGGCCAGGATCATGCCACCTCAGCAGGTAGTTACAACAACTTGCTATTTTTAGTACATGAAAGAGGCGATGAAAGCATGTTTTCCAAGAAGATAAGGATAAGATGGAATCTTTAAAGCATCTTCCACATGGACGTCCTCTTTGGCTTCTTGCTTGTTGAATGATGTGGCGAACTGTGATTGGCTTGATGACGAGTGTCTGCCACGTAGGTGCCACCTTAGCATATTCCCAAATTGTATCATCTTGTGTGATGTCTTCGATGTGATTGCTTTGATCTTGAATACTTGGGATGTATCTTGTTGATCTTGCCTTGTTCATTGTAAGTTGAATGTATGATGTATGTAGCTCATTTGCTTAACTTTGTTCTTCTTCTCTTGTAGGTAGGGTACATAATGATCTTCTTGGATGCATCTTGATGGAGAGTAGTGTAGATGATGATGATGCTTCCTTCATGACATGAGAGACTTCTCGGAGACTTGAAGATTGAGAGCGCTTGAAGCTAGATGGATGAAAGTGTCTTAAAACAATGTAGATGATGAAGTTTTCCGGCATGTTGGACTTGAAGTGATCACTTGGAGTAGATACATGATGTCTTTTCCTTTTAGACTACCTCTTGACTTGCCTCCCTACATGAAAGTGATTCCAGCACTTACTCCTCTGATGACTCCTTAGCTTCTGCAACACAAACAAAGAAGCAATATCAATCCCTTTGATAATACTTAATTTCATAACACATAAGAATCATCTCATGCATTTCTAACCTAGGCGCATTAGATGGGAAATTGGTTCTTCACATGAAAACAATCATAAAATTTAAACTAAGCATAACATTGAGAATGGCGCATGGGATGGGAAATTCATCCTTCACTTAATTTTCACAAGATTTACACTTAAACAATCAAAACAAACTTCTTCAATCTTGGCGCATTAGTTAAGAATTTTAGTCTTTCGTTGAAATTTGTCTTAAAACTTGATTTAAACCATCCTCTACTAGTGGCGCGTTAGATGAGGAATCTGGATCTTCTTTATCTTGTCAAAACTTCAATACAACTCATCCAAATTGGCGCATCGGATCCACGTTTTGTTTGCTTCTTGAAAAGGCTTTAAAACTTATCCTAAACTTGCATTTGATTTTATCTAAGGTGATCGCATTGGATAAGGCGCATTAGATTCATGTTTTGAATGCTTCTTGTTTTTCAACTTCAAGACAAACCTTTCTTTTTCCTTGGGCGCACGGGATAGGTCGCATTGGATGAGCATCTTGAATCCTTATCTTGCAACTTACAATTACTCCATCAAACAAGCCTTTCACCTTGATTGCATTGGATGAGCATCTTGATGCTTGGATAGAATGCCTTCTAAAATCATAACCATCTCTTGACAAGGCGCATCACATAGGGCACATTGGATTCATGTTTTGAATCCTCTCTGAAGCTTTACTCAAAGTTGAACCTTGTTTCCTTGTAGATGGCGCTCCAGATGAGGCGCATTGGTTCAAGGTTTTGATTTCTCTGGAATAAATGATGTCAAACTCAAACCAAACCCCCTTCAAGGATGGCGCATTGGATAAGGGATTTGAATTCATCTTAAAACCTCATCAAATCTGCATTTTGATACTTGAAACCAACCTCTCCATCTTGGCGCACTAGATCTAGATTTTGAATCCTCTTGTTATTGGCGCATTGGATGGCAATTTTGATGCTTGGTTGAAATCCTTCACAAAATCATCATTATATATCTTATTAACAAAGCACATCACATGTGGCACATTGGTTGAGGGTTTAGGATCTTCTATTGAATGCTCTCAAAAACCTTGAACTTAACATCTTTCATAAGGGCGCATTGGTTCAAGCGCACTGGATCAGCATCTTGGATCCTCTTGAAGGTTTGCACTTTCATCATCAAGATAGACTTCTTCACCTTGGTCGCAATGGATGGGTCGCATTGGATGAGGCGCATTGGATCATGATTTTGCGCTCCGGTTGAATGCTCTCATAAGGGCGCATTAGATCAATAATTTGAATCCTCTTGAGTACTTAGCCATTTTCTACAACTTTTCTCAGGGTAAGGTATATTGAAAAATATTTTTAAGTATTTGAATTTCTTATACTTTAAATATTTTTCAATATACCTTTCAGGATGTTTGAGATAGGTCTTGGATCCACCGAATTTAACATGCAGATTATAGAATTTGGAGGAGCCACCAGATTTTAGACTTAATCAATTTTCAGGATTTTTAGGATATATTAGGTTATCAGACTTAGCCATTTCCAGGATCTCAAACATGCATCAGGATATTATGATTTCTACTACGAAGCTATAGACTTGAACACCACTAACTTCATCATGAAACAAACTTAAGACATCATCCAAAACTTAATGTAAAGCATCAGAGCTCAAAAAAAAGGGGGGTCCCCATTTGCAATGGGGTGATGTGTGATTAGGTCACAACCGTACTGAGGACGATCTTTTCGAGACATCTGTACTCGAAGATCGTGAGCATGCGCTGCTTCCACATGTTGTAATTCTTGCCAGTGAAACGTTGGCTGCCTTCCAACATGATATTGGGTAAAGAGGCTATTTTCCCTCTCACAAATTAATCCCATAGTAAAAAAAATAAATCCTCTTCTATTGTCAAAAATCAACCTTTCCACAAACCCTAGCAAATGAAAATTGCTAAAGCCCGTGCCCTAGCCGTGGGTTAAAAACAATTTAAAAAAATACTTATATATTTGTGAAGAATACCTAAAATGGGTCGACTAAAACCCTAGTAGTCTACTGAAAGACGCACGATTTTGGAAGAAAATCGTCAAAAAAATCTGGAAAAACCTTCCAATTGCAGCTTGGGAAAATCCTCCCCGAAAAAATGAAGGAATGTTGTGATGTTTTTGTAAAAAAACGCCAAAAAACTCTAGGCGACGTAGGTTTTCAAACCCTGCACAGTCCCGTTTTTTAAAAAACACGATTTTTTGTAAAAAATTGACAAAAAATAGTCCGTTCTGGTGTAAAAAAGACTTATCCATCCTAACTAGGTTGCGATTTTCAAAAAATCCGTGATATCTAAAGACTTTCTAAACTCGCGTGTTGAAAAGACCCTGCAATAAAAAAATGCCCAAATAAAATCTCGATTTGTAGACACCAAAAAATGACGCGATTTTCCTCCTTTCTGTGACAACAAATCCGTGATTACTTTCTGGTAAAAACGGCCCAATAAAAGACGCGATTTGATAGGAAAAAAATCCGCCCAAAAACCTTGTCTTGGGATTTCACAAACCATAAACCCTAATTTTGGGATTTTGAAACCCTAGATGAAGACTCACAATACCGTACTATTGCGTACTATACCGTTGATGTCCTTTTGGTATGAAACTGTGCTTCGAACCAAACATTCCTCGAACCATCACTAGCGGTAGCAGTCCCTAGGTCTTCATGCGTTCGCCAATCCCAAGGTTCGACTTGGGCTTTGATACCATATAACAAAAATCAAACATAGAATGATTACCAAGATATTCGATAATAAAATTAAGAAGCAAAACACTTTCTTATAGAGGTTACAATAAACTAAAAATAAATTGAGCTAATAATAGCAAAGTAAAAACAGATTGAGCTAAAAATAGCGAAAACTAATTAAAGCAAACCGTTTAATTAAAGACTAACCTAACTAAAGCTAAGTTGACTATCTAAGTTGACCATTACAATACAATAATACTTTAATAAGGGAGTTGCCCCTCTCAATTGCACAGGAAATTTTTTTGTTCAATGACCATGACTTCTCCAACTGTTGCGAGCACATGCCATTGCCGATTGCGCGAGTCAACTAATTTTTACAAAAACCGCAGTGACAAGTTTACTTGCTAACATAGTGCTGACTAGACTTTGTGTAATTTGTTAGTCAATTTGAGACACTCTTTTTTTGATGTTGTCTCTTGTTCGCCTATGTAGACTATGCTTGGATTTAAGGTTTGGTTGTAATTGGTTTTTATCTTTTGGAGTGGGCATCTATAGAACCACAATTAACCTATTAGAAAAAAAACAAATAAATGAAATATTAGATTAAGTTCTAACACATCAAATCAAAATCAAATATTATATAAATTAAACCTAATAAAAGTTGATTAATATTAAAAAAATAATAATCTATTAAACATTTAAACCAATTATTAATAAATATTAACTAAAATAAAAATTGAATGTTTAACCTAAATTTAAAAAACATATAGAAGCTCTATGACTGGAAAATCAAAAACCTTGTTTGATTGAGGAAATGAAAGCTTTGGTAGTTTGATGACACTCTTACCCAGCACCCATCTGCTAACTAACCACTAACATTAAGGACTCACTAACATTTATTTACTAACAAACTAACATATTAACTATGACTATGCTATGTAAAGATCATGTAAAGTTTCCAACTGGAACTTTGGGATGTCTTTAGCCACAGACACAAACCTCACTTAAGACACCACTGTAGCACTCATTCCCAACCTCACGAGTTGCTTTATTTTTAATGGAGATCTATTTTAACACCCTCTCAATGTCACAAGAGCCTCTCCCCTCCTTGATCCACTTCATAGCTGAGAGGCCACCCTCTAGTCTGGGCTTTTGAGGTGGACCATTGAGTCTGCCTTATTAGAAGGATGTGGTGAGGAAACTAAAATTGACCCTGATAATGCAACATCACTAAGCAAATAAATTGAAACCTTTTCTGCTAGCTTGAGAGAGGAGGAAAAGTTCTTGAGCTCCTTGCATTGGGATAAGTAGGTCCCTACATTGCTCACTACAACCAACAATCGAGCTTCTATTGCTTCATCCTTGTCGGAAATCTCTCACTTTTGGTATTGCAGTAGGCGACAGTCCAGGAGAGCTTGTGCTAGAGTGCCTGAAAAACCATTTCTATGTTTCTAGACATTGCTTCAAGGTTAGCAGTAAAGTGGATGGCCTTCTTGAGGGATTTCAATTCTTGGAGAGAAGAAAGTTAGGCAGAGTAAGGGTCTTGGCAAGAAATAGGAACGTAAAAAACATAGGGATGGTGGAGGCTACTTTGAGGAGGAAATCTTCTTTGAGGGAAGATTAGATTCTCTTCACTCCTTGAATGCCCTTCCTCCTGCTCTCTCTAAGCTTCCAACACACAAAGTCTTACATCTGTACCTTTGTCAGTAATGAAGCATTATGACAGTCTCTTGGACGACTGCTCTGCCAAATGCCATATCTGAATGAGATATGCTATTGGAGATGCCAATAGAGCCTGGTTTAGGGGAATGAAGTGAAATATGTGAAGAGAATGCTAGGAGGATGAGAGGACAACCTTTGATAAAAGTTGCCTACAAACTCATGTGCACCTTGTTGCAAATGTTGTCATTGATGTCAAGAAAGGATTCGTTGTCTAAGTTTATTGTCATTGATGTCAAAGGCGTATGAACGAGATTGTTGGTGAGATTGATTGTCATTGATGTCAAAGGAAAATGAACGTTACGATGATTTAATGTATGTTACATACAATAACATTGGTGGATGCAAAGAGCAGATTGAGAAAATGCGAGAGGTTGTAGAGCATTCAATACTACACAGACTTGAATATTGCTGGGAATAGAAAATGCATATAAGTACATAAGAGTATATTTGCCTAGAGAACTATAGACATGTCGAGTGGAAGATATTAATGTCGATGGTCGTATCAAAGGAAGACGGGCATTATTTCTGAAGTCGACATCCTGAAGTCATGTGGGCACATAAGTTTGATAAGTTATTACGCTGAAGGCATTCCCTTTGGCAAAGAGAGGCCTGGCGGAAGATCAACAGTGCGGCATTCTCCAGCAGTAGGCAAGACGATTGAAATCATCATCACTGTCCATTTCGTTTCGACGTTTTTTCGTCCGTTTTTGGTTGCTTTTGCTGTTTTTCTTCAACGTTGTAGATTTGTCGGTTGCTTTGACGTCGGGAAAAAAATCGTGTCTTTGGTATCATTTCTCATGAAATTAATATAGTTGTAAGCTCCAAAGTAGTCGGTAGAGGTTTTGTACAAATACGGTATTTTATAATTTATTTACAGTTTTCATAAGCATGTGCTAGTGGAAGTGAAATGCGATTCAGAACAGCCATGTAACTCTGCAGCCTTAAGGAAGATTCTGAAGACTCGTCAGGCATAAAAATAAACATTTTAAACGATTAGGTGATTTGATTCGAGATCCCATTTGGTAAGCAAAGCATGTTTGACGTTCTTTTACACGGGATTAATGTATTGTTTTGCATTGCCCCAACAAAAATCAAGTATAGGGGTGTAAGAATAAAAACATGCCCTATCTAGGGATAATAAAGTAACAATACTTCAAATTCTAGATGTATAATTATTTTAAAAAGTAATTTTTATAATTATTTTAATGCTCATAAATTTATATTTATGAATTTGTTTTTATATTTGAATATGTGATATTATTTATAAGATAATTATGTTTTTTATTATATAAAAATAATAGTATATTATAATTTTATGAAGCATTGTTCCCTCTATGAGGTGAACCGGCTTGGTGTGTGTTAGTAAGGGTTGAAAGACGTCTTCAAGGGATGCAAGACGATGAAACAAATCGTGGACGTTCGTTTATTTTTTTTGATTTTCTGGCAGTGCATTGCATGATCGAGCAGTATTTATTGCATCCCGTTGCCAATTTTCCCGCCGTCGTCACCGTTTTCTCCTTCTCGGTGGCCATTTTCCCCTTTGTTCACTTGCGGTCTGTCTTTTCCCGTTCACGCATGCCCTCCCGTGGTTGCACCTCCGCATTTGTTAAAAGATGTTAAAACATGCAATTTTAATGTATGTGAGGATACCAGTTAAAAGATGCTCTTGGATCCATTGTGCTCATTTGGATATATGTTAAAATGGCTTTAATCAAGTTTTTTTTAAGAGTTTATAAAGGGTGCTCGGTACAAACTTTGTTTATTTATTCCATTTTCTTAAAATGGAGTTTTGACAAAGCAATCATCTCCGATTATTTTTTAGGAGCATATCATCACCAAATCACTCTAATAAAGGGTGAGGGTTGTATTTTTGTCCATTTGGGATTTTTTTTAAAGATTTATTCTACTTTGCTTTATTTTTTCATTTTATATTTAAATAAAATTTCAATTTTATAATGAATTTTGGGAGTATATTTTATTTAAGGTAACAAAAATATACTATATAATATTTTAATAGAGATATAATTTAAAATTATTTGATTATATTAATAATCTGATAGGGTAAATTTAAAAGATATTTAAGATTTTAAAATTTTTTTTTTATATTTTTTCTCCTCAAAATTACTTATGTAAATATAAATAATTATTTTTATAGTTTATTTAAAAATATTTATATAAATGAAAAAAATTATTAGGGTTTTATTTTGAGATGAATTAATGTGTATTATTGTTGTATTTGGTAGATTGCTGACAAAATATGGTTTTGGAATTCTATGAATTGTAGAGTTGTTTGTAAGGGTTAGATTTAACATATTAAGGAAGTGCCAAAATAGATAAAAAAAATTTTAATATTATATTTTAACATATTTTATAGATGTTAGGTTTTTAAAGAATTATATTGTAATTTTGATAGGTTTAATTTTTTAATTAAAAAAATTATTATTGTTTTTTAATATTTTAATTACATGTTTTGTAGGCCAAAGAGTTATGGAAGTTCAATTGCTATGTCTTTGAGTGAACGTTTATTGTCTTGTATCCCTATGGCCCATGTCAGTTTTGTTTTCTGAGTGTCATGAATTAATTTGCATAATCTTAATGTATTTCAAGATCCTTGTGTTTTGCTTAGTAGCTACTTCAAATGTGTGTGCTTCCTTTCTAGATTTTTGTCCATACAGTGCACCTAGGTTCACTTGCATTCATTAGTCATCACCTATGCATATTAATAATAGTGAATATAATAATCATATATATAAAATATAATATATATTATATAAAATATATAATTATGATTAATATTAATATATTGGATGATTTCATGTGAATTAATATCCATATCTATCCTGATGGATTCGCATTCCTCACTCTGAGCTTCCCACATCGATTTCATTTCATTTGTCGGCTGTGTTGATGATTGTTTTTGGACAAGTTCAACAATAGAGTAAAACACTGAGTTTCTCACTCTCTCTTGAATAAAGCTCCTCACAGGCTAAACTAGATGCTCCAGTGAAGTAACTCCAAGGTTCCTTTTTCTTATGATTCGCGAGGATTAACTCAGTGACTTGATGTGATATTGCTGATTATCACAAAGGAACTTACACAATTGTTCTAACAACTTGATTGTTTCACTTGCTAGAGGCGAACACTTAGAATTTCTAAGGACTACAATTCTCAATGCAAGATATGGCAATGAAATTCTTAATCCTAATTCCTAACAATGATATATAAAAAGTGAAAAAGATGAAGGTTTAGGAAGTTACTCTAATCCTAGATGTAAGAAACAATTATTGATCTGGTGAAATCAACCAACTCTGCTTTGCCAAGTTAAACAACTATGCTTTGCCAAGTTAAACAACTACACAAGGTTGATGCAATCTTCTAGGATGATGTAAGATGTTCAAATCACTTATGTTCATGAATGTTCAAAAAACACAAATAATCGAAGTTAAGTTCACTTTGTTCAGACTAACCATACACTGCAACTTGCAAGCCACAAATTACAAATGGTATGAACATATAGATTTCACCACGAAGCAATAATAATAACTTCCACCAACTAACATAGCACTTAAAAGAAAATTTAATCTAACTTAACACTCGCTTGAAGGAATCATAAACCATGCAACACTTCGAAACATAGAGAGAATCACCAAACAATGAATCTTATATTATCTCAAAGAGTTCTTGCAACAGTTTTTCCAGAGTCTTCAACCTTACAAATGAGAGCAAAAGGAGCCCTTATATAGGCTTCAAAATACATGAATGGTCAAGGTCGATTGACAAAGCCAATGGACCAGATTACGCCACCTCAGCAGGTGGTTACACCAAACTTCTATTTTTAGCATATGAAAGAGGGAACAAAGGCACGTTTCCCAAGAAGATAAGGATGACGCATCAAAAGCCTATGAGGAATCTCCATGTGAGTAACCATCACTAGTGTTATGAAATTCAATGAATCTAGACACCACTTGTTTGACATCATCAAAAGGCACACTTGGCGTATTTCTAATGGTTCCTTCTACTTCAAGTACATCAACTGTATAAATATCAAGTGTCTTCTCCTAATCAGTCATCCGAGCTTTGTTGGCGCCAAGGTGGATAGCAAGTGAGAATATGCTATCAAGTCTCTCATCAAAAACATCATCTTCTTGAAAGTAGAATGCTTGGACTTGTTCCTTCATACTATCAATAGTCATCTCTCCAAAGGGATTGCATACCTTCATCAACGATGCATGTATACCATCTTGGATCCTTTGAATCACACTTCTTACTCTTTGACATATTTGTTTCAACTCTATCAAGTAGCTGTCCTTTATTGTGAAAGCAATAGTACCATGAAGAGAAATCATATGTTTTTCCTTCTTCAATTATCTCAGCATGTATCAACTCATCAACTGAAGCTCCAATCAAACTCTTCAAATGTGGCATATATTGTTCTTTGATGGCCTTAAACTTAGCACAGGCTGTCAACAATGCAAGTACTCTTTCCTTAAGATCACCAACCTTAGCATACACTTGCATAATATCTTCAAGATGTTCATATGTCGTTTCTCTTGACTTCTTCATCCAATCTTTCAACCTATGAGATGAAGATCTCAACCCCTCAAGATGTACAATTGTTTCTGGAGGAAGAATAGGTGGAGGTGTAGAAACTCTTTCCTGTTGACGGATAGGATGTATTAGGTGTTGAATATACTGTTCTAATGCCTGACACCTTTGCTCAACCTTTATCCTACCTTCGGTTTCCTGTCTTATGATAGCTCGAGCATTATCAACTGAAGAACAACGGACCCAAATCAATTGTGTTGATATGATAATCCTCAGGTACAATGTCTTCTATATTCTTCTCAACTCTTGGAACAGCTACTTGAACCCTCCTTACACTAGCTTCATCTTTTGTTATCTTTGAAAGAGTGGTTGCTTTATTCTTCGGTTTTTCAGTAGACATGTCTAGAAGCAACTCTTCAACTGGAATAGGATGATAACTTTCTACTTCACAACTTTCTTTAATTCTTTCCTGTAACCACTCCGGCAATGATGAAAAATCCCCTGGCTATTGTATCTGCCTTTCTTGTATGGGCAATGATTCTTCTTCAGCTTCATCTTTGTTTTCAGTGTTAGCTTCATCAATTATTTCAGTATCACGCGGACTTGAAGGTACCTCTTCAAATGGAATATCTGGGACTTCATCTTCAACTACATGCACAACTATATCCTGATTTATTGGAGTACCTCCTGGTTGCCTAGATGAAGTAGTTTCAATGCTTATCCTTTTCTTCTTCTGACTTGGTTCACCTTGTGCAGATTCAAGTTGTTTCCTTCTCTTTGCTTGACTTGAATCTCTTTCATTATCCTTACTTCGTGAATCTCTGCCAGGTGCACTGTGCTATACTTGTTGATCAACTTCTCCCATCTTTGTGTAGGTGAGCCTCTTTCCTTTATCTATCAATGCTTGTACTTGATCTTTAGCATACTCCTTAGTGATAGCAATGATGGGTTTTATCAACTCTTCATCATATACTCTTTCTCTATCAGCCCAATCAATGTCATATGGCAAATTCCATACCTTGTTGTATTCATCCTCCGAAAGAGTCCTATCATCATCTAGCTGATCAGGAATCCTCAAGAATTTTGTAGCCCTTACCAAATCCCATCTCAATCTTGAACATTTTTGCATCCTTATATCATCATCATCAATAACATTTGCCTAGTGATCTTCAAGTTGTTCTATATGTTGATAGGTAGGATATGACTGCTTGATTGCTCCATGTGGGTCAAAGTTCTCCCTCCTTGAATCATGAAGATGTAAATGATATGCTTGAAGCTCGATCTCAGAGTGCTCGACTACTTGTAGTGATGGACATGAGTAATATCTCCCAAGCTTTAGAGGGAATTGAACCCCGGCTTTCTTCCTTGTCCTCTGCATCTTATGGAACTCTAATAGTAGGATATCTTGGCAATCTATATGGATAGGATGTGAAGCCCTGAATTCTGATATAGGTGAACCTATCATATTGAATATAATATCTTCCATATTGTTCAATGAAGGCCCTAGCAGCACCTGTCAATCTCCTATGCAACTCTCCTCGCAATCTCCTTACTATATACATGGCAAATGCATCATTGAATCTTTTGTAATGATTGATGTTCTTGAGATGAAGCTGTGTATAACATTGATGTGATAGGATTTGATTGGATTTTATGCCTACTTCTCCTTTAGATGTCAAGCCCTTGTAGACCACATTTCTCGCCAGTATGTAGACAAGATAGGAAGTCATGAAGAAGGACTTTGACTCATCGAAATTTTCAAATTGCTCATCAAGGCAATGACTTATAAGCCCAGCCCAATCAATCATCTTATTCTTCGTGAAAACATGATCAAGATATGTATACATCCATCCTTCAAAAGTTGACGATTGAGGCCTACCTATCACTCTATTCAAGAACATGATGAAGTAACTTATCTCTTTCTTGAAATCAGCTTTGTGGAACTTCGGATCTTCGGAATTGTATATCTTTATTGAAGGATCCATCATCCACTTCTTCCCTACTTCTTGCATATACTGCTTGGAATTGGCTTCAAAGGTATGTTTGTTTAGTTGTAGGACAAATGAACATTGTCTTTCAGTTCGGGATGTTGAAGATCTCTTGAATAGCCTCTCTTTGCAAGTAAGCTAAGACAGTCCCATCCTTAGCCACAATTCGCCTTCTTTCTTTATCATAGTGTTGAATGAATTCCAACACCAATTCAGTGCATGGCAAGGCAGGCGGAAAACATGCTGCTTGTATGATACTACTCTTCGCAATGGCCTTGATGTCTTCATTCCTTGTAGGTGCAAGCAAGAAATCCTTTATGTCTTCTAGGTTGACATGTCCCATGTTAGTGTCTCCCACATTCTTCCAACACGTCTCGAGCTTGGACTCCGGTAGAGTTGACTTGGCATCCATCTTGATCATCACTTGACGCTCCTTCACTGTCATTCCCATTTACCTACAAGACAACACCTCTATTAGAGACTTAAAATGACAAAATTATCTCTATAAGACTGATTTTTGCATGATGAAGCTATGAAAATCTAAAATTTGAATAAATAAAAGGCAATTTTATGAATTAAATACAGCTGAAACATACCTTTTGTTCAATTTTCAGACTGAAATAATACTAATTTCTGTAGAAAATGATGAAAATCAGTTTTAAACAACAAAAATCAGACTTGGATAAATGCAGATCTGCTGTAGAAAAATGCTGCTCCTCCTTCCAAAAAATCGCTCCTAAGTGAAATTGCAAGTGAATGATGTTAAAATGAGGTGGGCACCCTTGCATATATAGGCGATTGACCTTGGATAATGAGCAGGTCAGCCAGCCAGGTCGGCCAATATCAGCATTTAATGTATTTTGAAACTTTCAAAAATTTGAAACAAACTTCTTCAATTAAGGCGCCAAAATTGGTGAAAACATGCATGAAGGGCGCCTAGTTCAAAAGCCTCTTATCAATGATTTTACAACACATTTTTAATTCAAACAAACCCCTATGTTTCTTAGGCGCTGAAATTGGGTAGAATAAGCATGTTTGAGCGCCTAGTATTGATGGGATATCCTTTTGTCTTAGGCGCTAAAATTGGATGAATTTCACAAGGAAAGGCGCCTAGATTTGATAAGGTGCTGACAAGGTTCTAAGGCGCCTAGACCTTCTACCTTAGCTTGCAACTTTTAATTCTTTCAAAAGGCCTATTCAAACTTGCAAGAAACTCTTCTATCTTAGATTTGCTTATACCTCAACATTTCATGTTCTTCATACTCAAGGCGCCAAAATTAGTGAGGGAAGTTTAAATGGGCGCCTTATGTCTAAGCCATCTAGGCACTGATTTTGGTGCATAAAATCATGAAATGGTGCCTTGCTTCTTTGACTCTTCCTTGGCCTTTGTTAACATCTCAAATCACTCTTTCAAACTTTCCAATGCTTCTTCTTGTCAAGGCTCCCTCTGGAGGTTTATTCAAACAAGAAAGTGCGCCCATACTTGACTTCAACATGTTCTTAGATCATTCTTTCTACTCCGGGAGTTCTTCTTACCTTAGGCGCTCAAATGGTGTCATTTAGGAGTGAAATGGCGCCCAACCTGATAAAAACCTCTTAGGCGCTGATTTGAGTTCAAACAGCTAGAAATGGCGCCTAACTATCTTAAGCCAATTTTGGCTAAGTCTAACTCTCTAGGATGTCTCAAGTGTAAAGTAGATGTTTCCAAATGCAAATTTGTCAATGACAACAATGATTCCTCAACTTCTCATCTCAGGCATTGATTTGAGTTCAAACAAGAGGGATCTTGTGCCTAGACACAAGGACTCTTTGAATAGCATTTTATGACTTCAAATATCTATTACTAGGTTAGATTAGGTGACTTCAAATGGCTTACATTCCTAGACGCTTAGAAGTGATTGCACAGAGGGTGAAATGCGCCTAGAAGACTTAGAAGTTCACATCATATGAAGGTGCCAAAGTGAGGTTGAATAGAGGCAAAAAGGCGCCTAGACTCACTATTAGTGCTTTTCAAAACTTTAAGTCAAGCCACTTCCTTAGGCTCAAATTTAGATGTTATTCATTCACTCTATTGCCAAGGCGCCAGAATAAGGTGGTTCCAACATAAAGTGCGCCTAGACTTATTTGATTTGTACTTAGCATTCATAGTGATGATGAGTCAAGGCGCTAGTGCTTGGGAACTCTTACTCCAAGGTTTTACCAATGCTTCAAGGTTCTTTACATCCTGACTCGGTTTCTTTACTTTCCTCATGCTTAAACCATTGTAATTGCTCTGTAGAGTCAACCACCTTCAAGACTTGTAATTTTAAGTTGATCTCTTCCTTGGGCGCAAATGTAAGGTGGTTTTGATGCAAAGTGGCGCCTAGCTTTTTGGTGCTCAATTTAACATGATTGATCAATTTTGAAGTCCAAATGAACTATCTCTCTTAAGGCGCCAAAAAATGAGTGATTTTGATAAAAAAATGCGCCCTCACTTCGAAGACCTCCAATCTCTTTCCAAGGCGCTAAGATGTGGTTGCATTGATGAAGAGATGCACGTTAGGCTAAAAATGACCCAAGAGGTTGGATTTAGGCAATTAGAATCATCTTAAGGTCCTTAACTCCTCAAGGCGCCCTTTGTTCATTAATTGAATCTCCTTCCTACTCAAGGCGCATATTTGGAGTGTTACAGATGATAGTTGGTGCCTAGTCTTTACTTAGCCATTTTCTATAGATTTTCACTCATCAAGGCATGCTGAGTTCAAAACATCATCTAGATCCTTTCAACTTGACCTAAGGAATACCTTTGCAAGCTCATTGACTGGGCAACACTTGAGATAACACTAACAAGACACCCTAAAACAACTAATCCTATGAAGGAAATTGGGTGTCCCCATCTGCAATGGGGTGATGTGTGATTTGGTCACAACAGGCTACTACGAGGGATTCACAAGTTTTATAATATGTTCGAACCGGAAAAATATTAGACAGAGAAAAAGAGAGAGGTAGAGTGAGAAATCTCAAAGAGAGGAGTGTGAGAGAAACATAGGGAGACAAAAATATCTAAGAGAGGAAGTCTCTGAGACAGAAGGGGGAGGGAAATACAAAGATAGAGAGGTAGAGAAAGAGATAGAAAGGAGAGAGATATATAGAGAGAGAGGAGATGGAGATAGAGGGATAGAGAGATAAAGAGAGGGAAAGATAGATAGAGACCAAGAGAGAGCTATAGAGATAGAGAGGGATAGAGAGATGGTGAGAGAGGAGAGGGACAAAGAGAGTGAGGAAGAAAAACCTAGAGAAGAGAGATAGAGTGATAGAAGAAGAGAGAATAATATAGAGGAAGATTGATATAGAGAAAGGAAGAGAGGAAGAGAGATAGAGAAGAAAAAAGAGATAAAGAGACGGAGAGCTTAGATGGAAAGGAGGAGAAAGAGAGAAAGAGGAAGATAAAGAAACACAGAGATATAGAAAGAGACATAGAAAGGAGACAAAGAGACATAGAGAGTTGTAGAGTGATATAGAGACAGAGAGGGAGAGAGAGATAGGCGAGGAGAGATAGAGAGAGGAGACAAAGATATAGAGGTAGAGTGATACAAAGATAAAGAGGGAGAGATAGTGTGAGAGAGATAGATATATAAAGAGAGGGATATTGGTAGAGAGAGGAGTAGAGAAAGAGATAGGGATAAGAGATAAAAAGGGGGAGAGAGATAGACAAGGAGAGATAGAGAGAGGGAGATTTATGAAGAGGAATATATATAAGTGATATAGAGGGAAAGAGTGATATATAGAGAGAGAGAGGAATAGAGATAAGTGATATAGAGGGAAAGAGATAGAGAAAAGAGAGAGAGATAGAGGAAGAGAGAGAGTGAGACGCACAACAAGGGTAGGAGAGAAAAATAGAGAGGGAGGGATATTGACAGAGTGAGGAATAGAGAAAGAGAGATAGAGTAGGAGAGTAAGATAGAGATAAGATATATAGAAGGAAAGACAAAAAGATAAAATGAGAGAGAGAGAGAGAGGTGACAAGAAATAAAGAGAGATATGGAAAAACAAAGATATACATAGAGAATGAGAGAGAGAAAGAGAGCTAGAGAGAGAAGTGATAAGTAGAGGGAAAATAGACAATGCGGGAAATATATATAGAGAGAGAGGGAGGGAGATTAATATATAGAAAGAGAAAGAGAGGAGAAATAAAGAAAGAGGAATATATATATATATATATATATATATAGAGAGAGAGAGAGAGAGAGAGAGAGAGAGAGAGAGACCTACCAAACAAAAGAATTAGTTATAAAACATTTTATAACTATAATAATAATAATACATATAGAAAACTAACTTTAAAAAATTTAATAATATAGTAATACTTGTAATCCATTTTTAATATTACTAATTATATTGTAAGAATAACAATGTTTTATGTCAGGTTGTCACAATATAAATTTAATGTAATTAAGAGGCACTTTTAGTATTTTAGGCTATATTGAGGCAGAAAACCTTCCTCATCCAAACATTTGATAAAATTATATAGAGAACTATTTAAATTTAATATCTATATGTTAACTAGGATCATAATATATTTAATTTAATATATTTATGTATCCATGTACATAAAAGTATAAATAAATCTATAGAAAGATATTACCCTACCACTTCTAATAGGTACAATTGTATTAAAGACTTCCCATCAAATTGACCCAAAACTAAATGGGAATTAACATGAGTATGCTAATTTTGCCTTTACAAGATTATTCATTTCTCTAATAATTTAAAATAATTAGATACATACACACAACATATAATATATAGGTTAAGAAAGAGAGATATATATAAAGAAATAAAGATCTAGAGAGAGAGACATAGATATAAAGAAATAAAGAGCTAGATAGAGATATATAGAGACAATATAATAGAAAGGGAGAGATAGTGACAAAGAGAGATAGACAGGGAGGGAGAAAGAGTTAGAGAGAAAGAAATAGAGAGCAGAAAATATATAGAGAGACAAGTAGATGGAGAGAGAAATAGAGAGGGACACAGAGATATATAGACAGGGAGATTGATAGAGAGAGGAATAGAGAGATTGACTACCTTTTAATCAGTCATTTCATGTTGAGAATCAAAATATGGTACATGTAATGAGAATTCCAAATTGGAGGTTAGTACTACATTAAATATCATGGAGCTTGGTATGGGTTGGTCCAGATCATCTGGCTCCATTGGAGCCTTATGAAATGGTACTTTTCATGCCAACGATCCAACAATCATGAAAAGAGAGAGTGACTTTCAATTGGTCATTTCGTGCCAATGATCCAAATATGATATAAGCTATTTTGAAAGTTCAAGGAGAGAGAGAGAGAGAGAGAGAGAGAGAGAGGGGGGGAGAGAGGGAGAGATACATTATATCTCTCTCTATCTGTCTAATGCATTATCTCTGTCTCTCTCTCTCTCTAATGTATTATCTTTGTCTCTCTCTAATGTATTATCTCTTTCTAATGCATTATCTCTATCTAATGCATTATGTGTATAGAGAGAGATGATAAGAAAGAAGAAGAGAGATCAAGAGAGTGTGTGAGAGAGAGGAAGAAAGCAGAGGAGATAGAGATAGAGGGATAGAGAGAGGAAGTTAAAGACGAGAGAGATAAAGAGAAATGGATAGATATAGAGGAAGACAAAGAGATAGAGAGACAAAGATGGAGAGAAAGAGAGATAGAGATATAGAGAAATAAAGAGGGAGACAAAAAGAAAGAGAGAGCTAGAGAAAGATAAAGGACAGAGAGAGGAGACAAAAAGAAAGAGAAAGAACTAATGAACAAAGAGATAGAGATAGAGAGGGGAAGATAGAGATGGTCGAGAGAGGAACAAATAGAGATAGAGATAGAGAAGGGAAGATAGAGATGGAGAGAGAGGAAGAAATAGAGAGATAGAGAGGTAGAGAAGGTAGAGAAAGATAGAAAGATAAAGATGAAGAGAAAGAGAGATAGAGATATACAAAGATAAAGAGGGAGAGAAAAATAAAGAGAGATGGCAAGAGAGAGAGAGAGAGAAAACGAGGTTGAAGTAATATTCATTGTACTGTCTTTGATTTTGTTTCTTAAATTTATTTTTTATTTTTTTGAATATATAAATTGAATATAGAATATTTGATATATTTATCTTTTTATTAGATTGTTTATATAAATATTTTAGAAATATAATGAAATGGACAAAAAAATGTTGATGGGATTTGGAATAGATACATTAATAGCCATATTTTAGTATTTATATTTCCAACTTTTATATATTAAATATTGATGAATTACTGTAGAATGTATTAATTTTGAACTATAATAATAATATTAGAATCTTCTAATTCATTTTTTTAATAATGAAATGATGGTTAAAATTATATTTGATTATTAATGAAAAAGAATCTTGTATTATAATTGATTAAAATATAAATTAACAATAATATAATGTAATTTTAAATTTTAAAACCTATTCTATAATTTAAAGAATTTAATTTAAAAATTAATAACTCTTTAATTTAGAAGTCAGTTTATAATTTTGTAACTCTCAACTTAAAGTTTTAAGTAATTATTATTATAATATTTTATTTAACTTAAAACTATAATAATAAATCTTATTTATGTTTATTTAAAAATTTGTTTTTGGTTGGAGTAAATAATAACAAAAAGAGATATATAGGCAGAGAAAGAGAGATAGAGAGAGGAAGATAGAAGAAGGGAGAGGGAGAGAGAGAAATGAGAAAGAGAAATAAAGTAGGAGAGAGAGATAGAGAAGAATAGAGAAATAGAGGGAAGGGAGAGATAGAGAAAAAGAGAAAAGAAGAGAGAAAGAGATAGAGCAAAATAGAGTAGAGAGAGAGAGAGAGAGAGAGAGAGAGAGAGAGAGAGAGAGAGAGTACCTTTCAATTTCAAATAGAGAACATGGTTACATGCATAACCTTCCTATGAATAATTAATTCCAAATTTTACCTTTACCACCCACCACAATTGAAGAGACATTTCCTAAAACACAAAATCATTACCCATCATGGGATTACAATACTAAGATTAACTGCATAAACATAATGACAAAAAGTGTTCCATTGTGTGATAGACTTGAGGTTATGGTCAACCAGTCCAATACTCTTTCAATTTCGGCGTACCCATTGCACACTAAGGTGCGTTTGCTAGTATATTACCATTGAACTGCCTGATGCAAAACAATCTGAAAGTGAATCTTTCTCTGCAAGAGTTCGGAAATATCAAGTATTATACGAAGTTGATCTTGAAAAGAAATGGTGGAAGCAATTTATACAATGCACAAGTTTGTGTTTCACATCGACTCCACGATGGTGATATCCTTGAAGCTAATACAATTCAAGGATCGGGTTACTTTGAAGAAAATTAAGGCAGATTAGACATAAGTAATGTTAAGGAATATGAGGAGCAGGAAACAAGCGAATGTCCACATTTATAGTGCACTGGTTTATGGACTTTGCAAAGAAGGGAAACTGGAGGAGGTAGAAATGTTGATTGGTGAGATGGAGAAAAAAGGCATAAATCCAAATCCAGTAACATACACTTCATATGTATAGCAGCGTTGTTTTCATGAAGAATATCTATCATATTTTAGGAATGCATGCAAGCCGACCTCCTTTGTGTTAGCGCCCACATTTGCCTTGATCAAATATCAATTTAATGAAGCTGACTCTCTAATGTGAAGCGATTGAAATTAGTGTGAAGCAAATATAATATTAAAGGAGCAGCGATTATTTTAATAGGGAAGCAATTCATTATGATAGAATGTCTTATTAAGGCAGCGATCATCACATATATAATGAGCAGCACTTATACTTATTAATAAGAGTTGCCTCTTTTATGAAGAGGTATGCTGTTACATGAAGTCGCCTCTCTCTATAGATGCATCAAGGTATATAAAGAGGTTTGTGAAGTGTAGAGAAGCAAGTAAGAAAATATAATGTAAATCATTCAAATATTCAAGCAGATCTAAAGAAGAGAATATGAAGAGTAATTCAGATATATATTAAAATATATGAAGAGAGTGTTAAGATTGTGAAGAGAAATATATGATGCATAATTTGGGGCCAGAGTTGTAAGTGAAATTAGAGCAGACCTTAAGGCAGAATTATAAAGGAAAGCATTGTATTATTTGAGATAAAATTTGTGAAGGAAAGTTGTTGCATCATCATCAAGTAGGCTTGTGAAGGAAAACATTGCATCATCTACAAACCAAATTGTGAAGGAAAGCACTTGTGTGATAACCGTTAGATCACCTACAAGCAGAGTCGTGAAAGAAAGTGCATCTATAATTAGATCTTAGTGAAGACAATATCATCCATTGAAGAGTTTGGACGTTGGTGCCTACAAATTCTACAAGCGGGGATTGGTGTCTCTAGTGGGTTGGTGCTCACAATATATACAAGTGGGGATTGGTATCTCCAGTAGGTTGGTGTCTACAAAAGAAGATTTGTAAGAGAAGTAGGTTGGTGCTTACAAAAGAAGATTTATAAGAAAAGCAATATTTTGCTGTGGTTTTCTCTCGAAAGGGTTTCCATGTAAATCACGTGTTCTTCCTGTGTTGCATAATTGTTAGATCTTGTGTGGTTGTTAAGTTTGGAAAAAGTAAAAGATTGCCTTATACTGATTCACCCCCCTCTCAATATAAGCATGTGCTCATCACACCTATGCATTGAAAGCTCCATACCTATGCCTTATACTGATCAAAAAGAAAGTGACAACGAAATGACAAGAGTGCAGTGGTCTAATAGATAGAATGGGGAGTTTATATAATCCTTTGGCCTTAGCAATGGACCATAAGCCTCACGAATATCACTAGCCATGGTTATAACCGTCTTACCATATATTAAAGGCATAAATAGTTGTTTGACGAGCTTTCTCGTTAACCGAGATTCTATGATAGCATACTTACTATCCAATCTTGAATGCAAGAACTCCAGGAGTTCGAACTTCTAAACCTAACAATGCAAATTCCTATGAGATCAAGACATATTTATTTTGCTACATGCTTCAAGCTGAGTATTATTTCTAATGCAAATAATGAATTAAACAGTATCTTTCAGCCAACAAGAAATTTTTTTAAAGCAGATATGAAGGAAATTGTGAAGAAAACTTCACAAGCTTTGGTCAAATTCCTAGACATGCTTGCAGGGTAACTTTCTCGAGGAAGTAGTGTTGAAGACACAAGATTTTCATCAGGGTTACACAGATAGAAGCACGGAATCCAAGGTAGAAAGAAAATATGAATAATATGAGAGCCAAATAAGTGGTTGCAAGCACTAACAGGTTGTCATGGAAAATATATGTAAAGGCCAATTCACTTCTTACTGGGCATTTCACTTCTATCAGAGAGATACAAATGTGAGATAAATTGCAAGAATGAATGGGATAAGAGGTTGATAAAAGCTTAAAATTGAGTCATCTATTTCTCAGGATTGAGATCACAATGCAAGGTTGCAGATGATGGGCACATGATTTCAGAAGGATTAAGACAAAGGCTAAACCAGAAGAATACATCTTGAAGGAATCTACAGAGGTTGGAGCAACATTCAACTACCCAGGCACAAGACGATACAAGCCACAAAGATAATTAAATTCCAAATTATCGAACATGCAAGTTTCACACACAGGACATGCTAGTTCCACACACAGAACAAGCTGCAATAAAATATAACTTACAAGCTACAACAATTGTAAATTTCACAGAGAGACAAATCACATACCCAAATCTCAGTCCCACCTCAAAATTTCTCCAACTCCTGCAACCAAATCCTTTGTTTTTGCTCCCCAGAATCTGAATTCTCTTTCCAATTCTCTCCCAGAACAAAATTTTCCCCTCTAAAAATGGTTCAGCTCATAAAATAAATGCAGACATGCATCCGTTACCCAACATCCCACGCCTCCGAGAAATTCAAAAATTTGCTATAAAAAGAGATCCCAAATCTTCCAATTTCAAAATTGACAACTCAAGGCATTAATTTCACTTATCAAAAATTATTCTGTACCAATATATACTAATTACCCGTAGCTCCAACTTATGACAAATACTTTAGAATAGCAGATAATTTAATCTAGTCTATTTTAAAATTTAACCAAGGTGTGATTCAAAGTTTTAGGCTAAACCAATTATTATCTAATAAACATAATAGAAGCATTATTATTTTAATAATAAATCATTAAAGTATTATCCAACTACACATGAACATAATTAAGCATTAATAAACACAACTCGACTATACTCCAAAACACAGATTCCAAACATACAAGGCAAGGACCAAGCATCACAACACGACTCGAGACCACAACAGAAGACAAGGACCGACCTAGTGGAATAGACCTCGCGTTATCTCCCATCACTGATACCCATTGGTGCAAGAGCTCGCTCAAACCTGCTATATCAGGTGGAATCGAGGCTCGGTACCTGCAGCCTGCATCCGAACAATTGGTTGTATATGATCAAATACATATATGTCAACATACACAGAGAGTCAGAGAATCACGGCGTAGTAGGGTGCTCGAAGTGAGTAGTACTACACTGTCTCTGCTCTTGAAACAATATCATAACTTTTATCTGAATTCAAATACCAACAGATCAAATGAAACATGGTAATATTAATTCATTACTAAACATGTCAAGCGCATCATAACTAGAGTAATAGTAATGCCATCATAAACTCATAACACATGTCTAATTATATCAGTCTAACATAGTCCATCAAGATCAAAATAAACATAAATCATAACCTACTAATCAAATGTCTTAGAACTGTATCAATGCAATGAAAGACTAGCAACTGTCTCCGACTGACAAAGAGCAATGCAGAACTATCACAAGCCAAAAACGAGGGGGCACTACACTATATATAGGTGTGCCATTGTTTAGAGGCCGACTAGTATTTGTCCTAAAAGTAGAACCTATTAATAGAAGAGTGTACCCCATTCACACAGTCATGACCTTTTAAAGGTAATAGATCACACACACACACACACACACATATATAAATAGCAAATTTGAACAAGAGGAAAGCAAAATATATTTGGTAGATAGTGAGTGCCTGATTTGGGATTAAACTGTTATTTAAATAAAGCTTCAATTGCTTCTATTTTTACTTAGCAGAACAGCAGGGAATTCTGTTATAGCAGCAGTGTTTCAGCCTATACAGCAGCAGATATTATCAGCCACAAATTCAATCAGAATAACCTATCTTTTCTTCTGTTCATAAAAAAACTTATGGTGGTTGATTCAAAAGTGCTCAAATGACCTCATTTTTATACAATACAACTAATGTCTGGGTGGAGGGACAAGAGACACATGAAGTAATTGACTTGTATGACATCAATCTACGTTCTGATTGGATTGTTTAGGATGTGAAGCTCATGTTTTCCATGGATGAGATTGTTGATTTTGAGAGGGAAATGTAGAATGGGCAGCAGATGTAGTGGCGTAGGTGGGAGACAAAAGGCACTTATCATATAATCAATAGGGTCATCATTGGATGATCATTATATGCCTGAGGATGATATTGTTTCTTACCATCCAGTTTGAGGACACCCATACAACCACTTAGAAGCCTCAGGTCGGAGAAGAAATTTGTAAAAGATATATACAGATTTGTAATTTATATTCATGACACTGTGATGTGCATTGAACTCCTTGTTTGATTTATAAATGAAGGAAAAACTACTCTAAATTCAGTTTTATGCATGTTTTTTAAGATTATTTTACAAATTTATGTGTTTTTTTAATGTTTGGAAATTTCGCCAAGTCTTGAGTCCATGTCAAATTTTAGGTCTGCCAAGTTTGTGCCCAGTTTGAGTTTTTGAACTATGGATTAACTATTTTTACTGAAGCAAGTTAACCATGCAAATCATGATTATACAAAAAAATGTTTTCCTAGATACACAATTGTTTTTGCTACTTAGAAATTATTTTACTGATTTGTTTTTGAAGTGCTATTGCACTTTACATTTAGCCAAAACTGCAAATGATTGAAGGCAGGAAGTATACAATGTTCAATATGTTCTTTTTGACTTTACTGCAGCTGATGGACTAAAGTTTGGGAATAGTGTTTATTGGATATCTTTTGATGAGAAATATGCTCAGAAGGTATGGCATATCAGAGTCTTTCCTGTCCTAAGTGTCTATACTTAGTAATGATGCACTTGCAGCTCATTATATGTAGTTATCTATTTAAGATTTTATTTGACATTTCACTTTCTCTTGTTAATATTTTGCAGCAGTTCAAGTCGTCAAATCCTTATGGGATTCAGTATACATTTCACCTTGAGGTATAAAATGAAATTGCTCTCTTTTCTTTATATATATTTTTTCTTCCTCAATCTATTTGAATATATTTGAAATAAATGCTTTAATCATTGTGATTGGAGAAAGAAAACAAAATTGGAGAGGAAATGCCTCTTCTTGCATACAAAATTGTTTCTGTTAGAATAATTTCTTCTTACTGGTTGTCTGGTCATTAATTACATTATCTGGTTCTAAAAATCTCACAGAAATGGTGTCAACAGCCTCAATCTTTTCTCGACTCTACTGACACAATCTTTGAGTATTTCCTTTAGCAGGGCATGCTTTGCAAGTCAAATTTTGATTCCTAGGTCATTTTGCACAGTTGAAAGGCAGATTAGGGAGGAAAGGCATATTAGGGAGGAAAAAGAAAGCTATTTATGAATAACTCTCTAAATTTATAAGAGGATAAAGTTTATTTACCCTTTATAATTAAAAGGGAGATGGAAAATAAAGGATATTATGATCCTTTTGGTTAAAATGGAGATAAATAAAGAATAATTATGAAAAACCCTTTAAAAAGGGAGGAGTTATTATGTTTATTAAACCGTTATGAGTGACAATCTTTGTGAAAGGGTGTGATGGTTTAGAAATCAACCTTAAAGGGTTATATAAGGCATTTGTGTGAGACTTGAAATGGGCATGGAGAACACTCAAGGAAAGATAAGGAAAGAAAGACAAGAAATCACGAAAGAGAAGGATTATAGATTTGATAGAGAAAAGTATATAGGAATCAGAAGGCACAAAGGAGTGAGGATTAGGGTCATTGGCTGGGCACTGAGCATTTGGAGAAGGGGCACACAGAGTGTGTCCAACTTAGGGTACAACGTACACTCGGGAGTGTCTTGGCCAGGGCTGTGTTTGTTTTATGCCGTGAGGCATGGTTGGTTTTGTGTAAGAACTGGTTTCTTTGGGGGTGCTCTTTGTTGGGAACAACTGTGACTTGTGATTATTCCTCCGAGTGCGGTATAACAACATCTTAGTGCTTCACAGATAAGTGATATATATGTATTTATTTCCACTGTTATGTAAATTATTTGTGAATGGGAATTAGTGCATTTTCATATAGTTAAAAGTTTATAAAAAGTTCTCTGATATTTACTTGTTTTATGTGATTTAAGTAAAAGATATTGTCATTAAATTACATTATGATTTAGATGGTAATTCGTTGTGCATATTTTCACTTTGAAACAATATTACATAATATTTGGTATCAGAGCCTAATGATCAAGATTTCTTATATAAAGTATATACTATATGCTTTCAAAATCCACATTAACCAATCCTTAATTACTCCTTACTTATATCCAATACGAGCATAAAATTACCCAGAACTTTTGCTCTTCTTTTTAAGCTTTTTTTTCAAGAGTTAATATACTGTTTATAAAACAATTTAGAAAATTAGATTAGGGATACATTTTGATTTATATAAAGAGCCATTTCCGTTAAAAAAAAATAATAGTCATGGAGTAACTAATAAAATAATTGGTGTGTAGCATACTGATTTTAAACTTTGTAAAAAAATAGTGGTTGTTGTTTTTACTAGTCATGAAGTAACTTATAAAATAATTGGTGTGTAGCATACCAATTTTAAACTTTGTAAAAAAAATAGTGGTTGTTTTTACCAGGGAGTAGTGTTATTTTCGAGAAAAAAAAAACCCAAAAAATCAAATAGGGAGAATATTATACACTCGCTTCTACACGTTTTTTTTGGGATAGAAATAGCACTTTAAACATTCATTCCACACAGTCAAAGTAATTGCAATGAACTACATAAGCCTATTATTTATACATAGTGTAGTGCCCCTCCGTTCTCACTTTGGTTGTGCAGGTAGTTGGCTTTGGAACTGGAGAAGAAGGTAACATAATAGGGATATTTAAAGGTTTAAGTGAGTACAATGAATGCGTCCTATGATATACTCCTGGTATGTGCAATATCTCCCGTAATATTTTACACTATTATGATTATTTGGTAATATTCAATCTGATACTCTTTGATATCCTGCTAATATATTGCCATCAGTTTAGCTGATCTTCTTTTGGATAGATAAGTTACTTGACATTGAATGACATGTGATATATTGATATCGATTAGGACCAACTTGTGGTATGTATGTCTAGGGTTGCACGGTGGGGCATTACATTTGGTATCAGAGCCAGGTTTCAGCACTGGGATCTTTGGTTAATGTTGTCGCCCATGTTTAGTTATAGTAATACTTCTTATGTAGGTGGTAGAAACCCTTGTGTTGGATACCATGCTTTAATCTAAACACCTGGCTTGATGTAATGGATAGATGATCATGATGTTGATTTTTAGTATCATGTGAAATGTAGAAAAGTTGAGTGAAAGGATATTGGAATAGGGAATTGGATAGCAAGTAATGTTATGTTTTTGCAAAGGGAATCACATTGGTTATGGAAATAAATGTACTTATGGTAGTAATGAAATTGAGTATGTAAATGTAAATTTTCCCCTATAAATGTGAGAAACCAGTAACTGTGCATTGGTTGAGTGTTGTGAATACCTCGTATTTGCTTTGTGTGCCCATGGGATGGTGATACTGGGTACCCATCCATGGGGAATATGCGCATTTTAGGTGTGTGATTAACCACACCATTATGTGTGTTTATATGTTTGTTATCCGATTGAGGGCCAACCCTTGTGTGGTTGAAAAAATATATATATATATATAAGTAGCCAGAAGTTAGATTCATAGATTCTCTTCTTTTGGTTCTCTAGTCCCTCAGTCTGTGAAGGGGTAGTAGCAGCCACAAAGTTCCTTGGGCGGAGTGTGCAGCGTACGCTTATGACGGCGCAGAGCGGTCCCTCGCTCAACTGAACCTGAGGAAACGTACTCACTACTTCCCCTTATGATGGATCAGGGTACTTGATCCATATGTGGTAGCCAAATCCCCATAGTTTCTGAGCATCTGGATGGTATTTCCTGGAGGATCATTTACCTTGTCTTCACGAAAGGTATGATATGCCACATGAGTTGCTAGTTAGGGGCCAAGGTCTAGGACCTGCATGGACAACCCAATTGGAACTATGTGATGACATGAGTCGTCACTTGGGGGCCGGGGTCTAGGACCTGCATGGATAACCCAAGTGAGACCATGTGCCCCATGTATATTTTGAGGTCCAGCATGTGGAGGGAGATTTGTTACCCATGTTCAGATAGATCCCATATCTGCACATGTTCTGACATGATGCAATAGGTACGATGCCACACCCCACTAATGTTTCGACATAGTGTTGGTGATGATGCCGTGTTGCTGATGGTAGTGAGTTGGGCTCGAGGACACGATGCCATGTGCTTAGACGCGTGAAGGTGCACTATGAGATTGTGTTATAGCCTACTTGTGTGATGAGCATAATGGGGCCTCGCACACTTGTAGATGGATACTCATGTTTGCTTTCGACATTGTTTGGGTCGGTTAGCATATGGGTATGTCCTAGCCATGTATACCTTTGGCTATGGTGAGTACCTGCGTGTGCCTTTTCCACGAGGTGTCGCTATGCGGGGTGTGTTCTGCGCGTGCCTACTTGTGCCTACTTCCGTGGAGCCACAGACACACTGCCATGCGGCATACGGCCAGTACGTGCCTTCTTCGGCTGGCGTATGACCATGCCGCGCTGAGATGCGATGCGGAATGTGGCTGAGGTGCATGTTCCATGCGGGCAGCCAAGGAGTGTGCGGGCCACTTGGTTAGTCCATGCCGCGTGATGACACGATGTAGGGTGTAGCCGAGGAGTACACTCTGAGCCATGTGGATGGTGTGCTCATTCTGCACCACATGAGGGCTACTGTTATAGCCTGACGTTGTTCCCTCCTTCCTCGTTTGGTGGCTAGTATCTAGTCACAGTGTTGTACAGTGTAATTTCGAAGATTGTGGACTTTCTTTATGGTTATTGACGATTTTCTATTGATTGTGAAGGCCGACACCTTGTTTATATTTGATTGTGATGGTTTAGCCACACCTTGTGATCTTATTTGCTTGTAACCCTCATGGTTACATTTGACTTAGTGTTGAAATTGCGCGCATTTCTTGCTTTATTGTTGAAATTGAATTTCTATCTTTTTTTATGACTTTGGTGGCTAAACCAGTTTATCCTTATTGTTTTCGATGTCGGCCAAGTGTTGTATTGTGATTCCTCTCCAAGAACACATGAGGTGGACTTGGTGAGTGTATACGAGGAAGAAGATGCAGGGAACCTTGAGGATGGGGGTATGTGAGGCTGTTATACAGCTAGGACCCACTACCCACCTATGTGTGATGACCATCTCTTGGAGGCTAACAACCTTATACAACAAGAGAGAGGTCATTGTGGCTTATTTGGATGTTCTCACCCTGTGAGTGTGGCCTAGCACCAACAAGTCACTAAGTGTGAGGTATGGATTATGTGAGATGGATTTGGGTCTTGGCTCATGGATTATGTATCATGGATTAGTATGCGGTTTCTGGTATCCAGACGGACCCTTGTGCAGCCTTGTGATGTGAATCCCGGTGATGTATATTGGTGTGTATGTGAAGAATGTATGGTAAATCATGAAAATTGTACTTATGAGATGATCAGTTGTGTTTCCATGCTGCAAATAGGTAAAAAAAATCGTGATCTTTTGGTGAATATGTTATGAGATTTAGTGGAAAATATGTGTTTTATGTGTATAAATATGTTGATATTTTGTGAAAACATACTATTCTGACCTATTGATTTCTTAACAACAAAGTGGAAGAGGAATTGTAATGGAAGTGCATTTGAAATGAAATACTTTATATGTTTAGGATGAGAGAATTTCTATTACTTAGGATAAAAAAAGAGTGCAATGTTTTCCTTGTCCTGGAAGAAATTGTTGGATGTTAATGCTAACATGTAAGGAATTTGAGTGGTTTTTAGTACTGTGGAATCATTTTTGAAATGCAAGTTGTGATTGGGTTATTGTTGAGACATTGAAAAATTAAAAGGGTAGATTATATAAGTTTATATTTTAATGAGACAAATTCTTTCCATAGGAAAATTGGTTTATATTATTATTATGAAAAGAATCGGCTTTGATGTTGTTACTAACATATTATGTTTCCACCCTAGGGTGCGACTTCTAGGAGTAAGTCGAGTTTTAGAGGGGGAGGATGTAGTGCCCCTCCGTTCTCACTTTGGTTGTACAGGTAGTTGGCTTTGGAACTGGAGAAGAAGGTAACATAATAGGGATATTTAAAGGTTTAGGTGAGTACAATGAATGCGTCCTATGATATACTCCTGGTATGTGCAATATCTCCCGTAATATTTTACACTATTATGATCATTTGGTAATATTCAATCTGATACTCTTTGATATCTTGCTAATATATTGCCATCGGTTTAGCTGATCTTCTTTTGGATAGATAAGTTACTTGACATTGAATGACATGTGATATATTGATATCGATTAGGACCAACTTGTGGTATGCGTGTCTAGGGTTGCATGGCGGGGCATTACACATAGTTTTAGCCCTACGTTTATTTGTTTGGCTCAGAAGACAAGATAGCCATGTTAAAATAATATCGATATTCTCACACCTGTATATGATGACCAATTTAGGTTTTTTTGGGAAAAGAGAAAAAACTATGAGTACATGACTAGGGAGGAAAAAGAAAGCTATTTATGAATAACTCTCTAAATTTATAAGAGGATAAAGTTTATTTACCCTTTATAATTAAAAGGGAGATGGAAAATAAAAGATATTCATATTATGATCCTTTTAGTTAAAATGGAGATAAATAAAGAATAATTATGAAAAACCCTTTAAAAAGGGAGGAGTTATTACGTTTATTAAATCATTATTAATGATAACCTTTGTGAAAGGCTGTGACGATTTAGAAATCACCCTTAAAAAGATTATACAAGGCATTTGTGTGAGACTTGAAATGGGCGTGGAGAGCACTCAAGGAAAGATAAGGAAAGAACGGCAATAAATCATGAAAGAGAAGGATTATAGATTTGATAGAGAAAAGTATATAGGAAAAGTATACATGAAAGTATATAGGAATCAGAGGGCACAAAGGAGTGAGGATTAGGGTCATTGGCTGGGCACTGAGAATTTGGAGAAGGGGCACACAGAGTGTGTCCAACTTAGGGTACAACATACACCCGGGAGTGTCTTGGCCAGGGCTGTGTTTGTTTTATGCCGTGAGGCATGGTTGGTTCTGTGTAAGAACCGGTTCCTCCGGGGGTGCTCTTTGCAGGGAACAACCGTGACCTGTGATTATTCCTTCGAGTGCGGTATAACATCTCAATGCTTCACAGATAAGTGATATATATGTACTTATTTCCACTGTTATGTAAATTATTTGTGTTTGAGAATTAGTGCATTTTCACATAGTTAAAAGTTTATAAAAAAATCCCTGATATTTACTTGTTTTATGTGATTTAAGTAAAAGATATTGTCATTAAATTTACATTATTATTCAGATGGTAATTCACTGTGCATATTTTCACTTTGAGAAAATGTTACATAATATTTGGTATTAGAGCCTAATGATCGGGATTTCGTATCTAAAGTATACTATATGCTTTCAAAATCCACATTAACCAATCCTTAATTACTCCTTACGTATATCCAATACGAGCATAAAATTACCCAGACCTTTTGCTACTCTTTTTAAGCATTTTTTTCAAGAGTTAATCTTAGGGAGGAAAAAGAAACTATGCATCCTTTTATGCTATTGGATGATTATATATATATGCTAGAGGGTGAATATAATTGAATATATTGAATTAGACTTTCTTTCTCCATTCTTCCTTTGGACTAATGATGACCTGGAGTTAATTCTGAGTCAAAGATCTTTTTCCTTGTTTGCTAGACTATTGGCAAGTCCAAGCAACAACCTACTGGGCAAGCCTTTATCCTCTGACATTTTATGGAGATGGAAGCTGAAATGTACTCTTTGGTGATATCTTTTTAGTAGATCACATATTTGAACTAGGTGAAGACATTTTTTAATAAGTTTGATTATATAGTTATAGGTAATTTCTTTGTGATAGTAGAGACAACAATGAAAATTTCCCAATCTGTTGACTTTTATAGGGGTATTGTTATTTCCTTTTAAGAGAGAATTGCACATTCCGAAATTCCAAGTTTCTTTTAGAGATACTTTCCACATGTACTTTGACTAAAATAAGACTTCCCAAAGGAGAGATAACGTCCTCTTTCCTTTATATGAGTTAAGACTTAATTGTGGAACCTAAATGTTTCTTGGTTTTTTATGTCTTTGACAATCTAAGTTGCCGGTTCTGGTACGGTGTTGGGTACGGGTATGGGGTTCTGGTATGCCGGTATGGCAAATTTCTTTTTTTCCTTGGGTTTAGTACGATTGGGTACGACTGTCTATATATATATATATATATAATTGTTAATATAATATAATATATAAATTTATAATATGTTATATATAATATATTATATAATATAATATATTATTATATAATTATTAATAAATAATACAATATAATTTATAAATTATAATATATTAATATAATATATAAATTTATAATATATTAATATTATATAATATAATATATTATATATATAAATTTATAATCTATAATATATATATTAGTTTTTTAAAAGAAAATTTACAAAACAATTGGCTGAAATGCCCCTGGGAGCGCTCGGGGCGCATCCACAGGGAACCTGGGGTGGTAGGGTCGTGCCCTGCCTGCTCCCGTCACCGCTCCCGTTGCCGCTTTGGGACACACTCCCGGCCGGTATGGAACCAGTACCTCCGGGCAAAGAACCTGGAAACTTAGTTGACAATCCTTTATGTAAGTAATGCAAACCCTTGTCTTTCTATCAATTTTGCAAATTCCCACTTTTAATTTTATCTTGGATATCTAGCTTGCATTTTTTGAATCCATCATCCCCCTAATAGTTTAGAACTTTAGAGGTAGGAGCAGAGTAGCTTGAATACCCTTTATGGTAGTATTTGTAGGTTCTTACTGACATTTAAGACAATTAAAATAGATTTGCCTTTATATAAATCAACGAGGGAAATTTGGAATTGGCTAATAGTTGATGATACTTATTTAGGAAAATTGGTTATCTTATCAAACTTGAGTTCACATTGCACAGGATGGAAGTACAGTAAAACTTACATTTATGATATATGTTTTTCAGTTCTTGCACCGTATAGGGAAATGCAAGTCCAAGAATTGGTTGATCATAATTTAATATTATTTTGATTTTTAATAAAAAGTTATTCACAGGGAAGCAGGGAAAGAAGGTTGCAACGGTCAATTCCTGCTGAGAACAAAGGAGCTGTGGCAAATCAGAAGCATCTCTACAAGAGTAATGGTATTACAAGTGTAGAATAGGACCAACTTGGATCAAGATTACATCAATATGAGCAGTGAGCAGTCTCAAGAAGAAACAAATCCCAGCTATCGCTTTGAATAATAGAAAACAATAAAGTGAAGGAAAGCAAGATAATGTTCGCTTTTAAAGCAACATGTAAGATAATATGCCAGTAATAGCAGAAAGTGCTGAAAAGATAATAATTGTCAAAGCTCATGGCTGTCCAGAACTTTTAAAAGCACATTTAGGTGACAACTCTGCCTTTGTGGATTGGAAAAGTGGACACAGGGCCTTCATTTGCAGGGTTTTGGTCCTCCTTAGCGGTACCTTCTTTCTTAGGAATGATCCAAGGAGTGTTTGCAGTTCGGGGTCTTAATTTGTAGAGGATAAAATGACAGTCTCTACCTCTTATAGAAGCCTCCACTGTGCTCTCCAGCTGGTAGATGGCTTGGTGTTTGGCACTGATGTGTTGACTGTTTTGCTGCATTGCCTCGAGAAGGTGCCATTATTATGAGTTCTATCCTGTTGTTTCAACTTTCATGCGTTGGTTGGATCAATGCTTGTATATACAAATGCTTTAGAGCCTCTTATTATAACCAGTTCAGTCTTCAATGAATTCTAGTAGTATCTTGTTCAATGATGTATCACTTTTTTCTTTGCGTAAAAAAATATAATTATACTTGTATTATAAAAGGCAGAAGCACAGTAAGATTCCAGGATATTGAGATTGACTCTGAACACGTAAGACCCACATCTTGTATTGAAATTGGATCTGAATAACAGGATAAACAACAGAGAGTGCCAGTCACACTTATTGGTCCGGGCATGATACATGTAAAACATTTAATGGTGACAGTTTAGAAGATTTCTGACCATGGCACCAATGCTTAGACCAGAACTGAGAACTACAAGTAATAGTGAATGGTAAACAGAAGAAAATTCTAAGCAATTGTATAATTTTGTATTTACAGTATAACCAGGACTTGATAATTCTCATGAAGTTTCTAACTGTGACCACGAACTGTTATTTGATAGTGAGAAGGTTGACACTGAATGGCCTTGATTTGATGAGCTAGTCATTTCTTTCTACATGTTCATCGAATCGCTGCAAAGGTCTTAGAAAAGTGACTCTTCAATATCCCTAATAAAGGGACAAGCATAAGTGTCTTCTGGGTTTAAAACATTAGCTCAGAAACAATTATGGCTGTCTCTAGCAGCTTGAGATTCAAAATGCAATTGAGTTTGTTCATAATTTGTATTGCATGAAAAGGACACCCCATTAGTAATATATATGTCCTGAGGTTTACACCTAAAAATTGCCCAATTGTGTCAAGACAATGTTTTTTGCAGTCAAATAACGATTCCTTCCATCCAGATGATTGCCAAAATGCTTTTCTAACACACAACTGACTTTATGTGCGCTGAATTGACACCTCTGGACTGCCTACGCAATAAAATATGAATTGTAGATACTTGGTTTAGCAACAGGGAAAGGGGTTGACTGTAGATTATATTTCAGAGGCAGAAGTATATGAGAAGGAAAGTTCAAGATTATGGACTTTGCTAGAATTCTTTGTTCATGTCTTAGTGAAATTATTGGGAAACACTTTCATGATATCTTTGCATAGCATTCTGCATGAACTCGGCAGTAGTAAGGCTGAAGTCCAGAACCGAGTCTCCTTTATTGTCATGAAAATTGTTGAGGCTAAGGATCAAGTCTCTGACTTGAAAGGTCTTTTGTATAATTTTATTGTTATACACAACAGCAAGTCTTTTCTTATGGGCTTAATTTTTCTCACAGGTTCTCAGTCATTTCTAATCAACTCTATGTTGAATCAAACAAGTGGTCCCATATATATAATTGCTCCAAAGATTGTCTAAGGACACCCTTGGGGACAAAATCTTAACTTCTAAGGGGAATATAGGTTCCACACCATATACTAAGAAGATGCCCCATTAGGTTTATGGATTCTTATGCAGTAGGCCCACAAGGCAGGGCAGAGTTTGAGATGCCAGTCATGTTTACTTTCTCGAATTGTCTTGTTTAAAATGTTTCTAAGGATTTTATGAATAGCTTCAGTCTGGCCATACGATGTTGGATATGTAACTTGTCAGCTGATCTTTCACATCTTTTTAGAACATGTCTTATTGTAATGGTAAAAGGGATACTGGATTGTCAAATGATTGGATTAAGTATAAACTTGGAAATTGTGAAGTTTAGTGGAGGGCAATGGCACAGCCTCTGCCTATTTGGAAAAAATACCTAGTGATTCTAATGATGAAGGTGTGGCTGTTAGAAGACACGGGGCTGATTTCTCCAGTATTATTGAGTTCCCAAGAAGAGATGCTATAGGGAATTAATAGGGTGCAAGGGTTGTGAGGGTGTGTGTGCAATATTTGTAAGATTGAAAATGTGAATGAGTCGTTTTCTTGAGTTGGCTACTAATAATCCATGAAGAGAAGCTTTCTTGTGGTAAAGTGGCTGCTAAAGTGACACCCACAAAGCTTGGAATCAGCTTCTTCGAGGGAAGTATGAACTTTTTGTTCATCAATGCATCAAAGTAACATGCCATTATGACTCTGGTAATAAATGATATTGCCAAGGATAACTGCAGTCAAGCCATGGACTGGTTTCTATGCAACTCAGCGGAGTTAAACATTTTTTTCATATGAGGCTGGTCATTAAGATAGCAAATAATATCCTTTTACAATGGGCTTTTGTTGATAGATTCTTCAACCACAAGGACTTGGTCACAAGATGCATTAGAGAAAATGATAACGTTTGATTGTATCTTTACTTCAAATCTTTCATTGGTCAGGATATTATGAGTTAAGAAAATAGGTGCAGATGAGGCCGTAAGACCAACAAGCTTGTTTTGTTCCATTGGTACTAGTTTAAAGGAAAAGGTTTTCAAAGACTGGCTAAGTTCATGGGACAAGTGGTGATAAGGCAGGAGTTTTTCAACTTTAGTTTCATACATTTGCTGAATTGATTGGCAACCAACTTGGAATCTCCAAAGATTTTAAGACATTTGACCTCCAACCATCAGGCAGTAAGGAGGCGAAGGATAATGAGTTCATATTTAGTTATATTATTGGTTTTCTCAAAGTTAAGATGGAAAGAGAAGGCATCAGTTTTCCTTGGAGATATTTTAGGATGATTTTTACACCTTCCTCAGATTGACATTTAGCTCCATCAATTTTACATTCAAAGCTGCTGTATGAGGTTTAGCTTCCTTAGGTTCTTTAGGTAGTTTATAATGGCCTGTTTAGACTCATCCTTGAATTTTTAATTTTTCTTTAAGATCAACTTTAAAAATGTTTATACACTTTATCCCAGGCTCATTCTGGAGGTGGGGTTGGAAGTGAGTTGATCAGCTATAACTTGGCCGTTGACCAATTTTATGCAAACAATCTTGAGACTGAAGTCTTGAAGCATCACTGTCCAGCAGCTAATAAATCAGTGTTGCTAAGATAATGACTTAGAAGATTGAATTTGACAATCATATGGGTGGTGAAGCATATTGGCAGATCTTAGTGATAAATACAATGGCAGCACATAGTTTCTTGATAATAATATTATTCAACTCATAAGAAGGAAAATGATACATGATGTAATAGATGGTTCTTTCTTTTTCATTGGCATCTTTGTAACAAAGCATTGCTCCTTATGAATGTTGGGTAATGAAAGGATAAAGATTTAACTATATTTCGATATAGAAGACAACTAAGGAGGGCTAGTGAGAAGCTTTATTGCAATCATGGGTTTGTTGGGTAGCCTTGGCATTTTGGTCCTTAAACATTTCATATCCCGTTCTTGATCCTCATACGATATGTTAGGAAAGGTGTCTCAACCTTGCACCTAATGTTAAGACTTACATAATGGAATGCCCAATTTGGTGAATGGATTATAATGAGGCTATGATAGGTGGAAGGAATATGCTATTTTTAGCCTATGGACTCATCTTGGAATTTGGGTGTTGGTTTTCTAATTAAGGATTTGGGCACCACTATTTTGGGTGATTTTAGCTCATGGTTTTCTAATTACCATTTGATGGTTTCATGTACTGTATCTCCTATTGGCTATTTATTGGGTGCTGGAGATGGAGGTTGAGTTTTGTTGTTTTGTTGTCACAATTCCTCCAAATCTCTGGTTGGTGATACTCTTGTGAAGGCTTGCTTTGCAAGTGTATTGTAATTGTGTTGTTTACTGAATAATACATTGGGCTGCTTTGGAGTGTGGGTTTTTTTCCCGAAAGGGTTTTCCCCACGTACATTTGTGTTATGGTATATTGTTTATCTTATAGTTATGTGTTTCTACTTTCTATAATTGTTAATGTTGACCTATTTTCCTCTGTCCGGAGTTAAATAGTCCACCTTGTATTTTCCTTGAAAATCCTTTAGAAAATGACCCCACAAGGCTTAAATCCTTCAAATTATTCATGTTGTGCCTTGCAAAAAATCCCAAAAATCTCACCTTGAGAATCCTTGCAGAAAACCTAGAAAAACCCAGAAATCTTTTAGCTTCAAGTATTTTCCATCGCAGGGATTTCTCAGTTTCATGCTTAGTTTTGTGTGTGCATTTTTTGAATGTATATTCGCATATACATTCGCCATTGTATGTTCGCATATACAAAGGATAACATGCAAAAGGCCAATGTACATCGGCGCATATACAAGGGGAAGTATGCATCGGCAAAGATACAAAGTCAAATGTACATCGGCGATATGCAAAGGGCAATACAAGGTTTTGCTTGTACATTCGCATTGTATATGCGATATACAAAGGCCACATGCAAGCAAAAGATACATTGGCCGATAAACATACAAGCATCAATAAAGGCAAAATAAAAAGGGATGGGCCCACCAATTGGATGAATATGCGATTGTATGTTGCACATACAATCGAACATACAAAGGAGTTACATACAAGGCCCGGCCCTGATAGTGATTCCAATCCGCTACATAATCATTCGAGGTCCGCACTATGCATATTGCGTTTGTATGTGCAAATATACAAAGCGATATGCAAGAGGAGATACAAGCCGGACCCGAGTGCATTTTCAAATTGTTTTATAAATATTTGGGGTCTGCGCCTTGTATGCAGGGGATTGTATGTATATACAATCTCAGAAAACAAGCATATACAAGACAAATATACAAAGGAAATATGCAAGCCGGACCTGACCCAGAAGTCAATTTTGGCAAATACAAAGGTTAAGGTCCGCGGCTTGTATATTGAGTCACATTGTATATTGCGATATACAAAAGAAATATACAAAGGGAAAACATACAAGGCGGATCCGACTGGGGAATCAAATGTATTGAATAGTCATTTGGGGTCCGCAGCTTGTATATGCACAGTGCATTGTATATGCCAAGATACAAAGAAGAAGTGATACAAGCCGGACCTGCTGCAAAGTTACAATATGGTTGATGATCTTTTGAGGTCCGCGCATTGTATGTATATTTGCGATTGTATGTTTGCATATACAATCAGATATACAAAGGTTTTTGTATACGCCGAAATGAAGTGTTTGTATGCAGTTTTCCTTTGTATATTTCGCATTGTATGTTGAAATATACAAAGGCCAGATACAATGGCGATATACAAGGCGGACCCGATTTGAAAATCAAATTCAGCATATTCAGCATTGAGTCCGCAGTTTGCATGTTGAAGTGATTGTATGGTGGCATATAAAATTGGGCATGCATATACAAATGAATGTACAAAGGGCAATTCAAAGGCTGATATATACAAGTTCAAAAGCAGATACAAGCACACAGATGCAAAGCAATATACACATATAGTTGACAGAAATTTTGATCGTGAATATCTCTCTCGTCCTGGCGAATTTCGACATGCTTCAAAAGACAAAGATGCTTGTTTTTGCCTCCTCTTTCATTTGGCGGGCTTTTCAGGGGAATACTGTCACTTTTTAATTTCGGATTTGGATTTGCATGCTTTGGTGACTGGACATTTTAGCGGCCATTTTTAGATATGCAAATGCAGATATTTGTGGCATTCATTGCTGCAGATTGATGATGCAGCAGCTGGCATTGAAGACTCAAAATATCTTCTACCTACCCTGTTCCAGATCTTTTATTCAATAACTTCTGCAGGGAGACGTCCCTTCAGGTAGATATTTTTTGGCGCCCATGGGCGAAATTGGTCGTAACCGACTAAGGTCAAAATGTAAAATGATATATATACATGTAAAACAGATGTATAAGGTGGTTGGTTGTTCTTCTGGGCTATTTTGTAATGGCTACTTGGCCTCTATAATCAATAAAAACTGGTATTTTTTGCCTCTCTTTTATTATTTTAGCACTGTGTCTGCTCTTTGGATTACTGTAGGCTGTGTATTGTGGACAAATGTCCCTTTCATTCCTCCATTATTCTGTCTGGACCTCTCTAGAACTAATATGAGTCTGTGCAAGTCTTTCCAGCTGTGAGATTATTACTGTGTCGATTCAGTTGCAGCCAAACACATTTAAATCTGCTGTATCACTTTTTTATTTCATTTCAGCATTCCTTCTAACCCTTTTCCCAGCAAGCATTAGCACTAGGTTTAGATGCATTTCTCTAAGCATTAGGCTTAGAAAGAGGAAGCCGGCCTTCTCCGGAGGTCTGATCTCAGTTCGCAAGGTCCCAGACTTCGAGATCATTCCCATGTTTCTCCAGATTGCTAAAGTTTCACAACTGCAGCAAAGGGTGCAAATCTGGGTGATAACAGTTAAAAGATTGAAATTTGCACAACTCCCTCCTCAGAAGTTTAGTTTAGGAAGAATTTCTGCATACCTTACTTCCTTTCATGATATATTTTTGAAACACATGAAACACTAGGCTGTTTTTGCATTGTTTCTAGGATGTACTTGCAGAAATACATGGGTGGAACATTAAGAACACCTCCAAAAAACAAAACTTAAACATAGACTAACACCCCCTAACCTAGCATATGAATTCTCATAATTTTTAGCAAAACCAATCTCATGTTCTAACATGTAATTTTTGGAAATTTTATTCTGACTATGTTGAATTTTGTTTATATTTATATTTATATATTTATAATTATTTAATTTTTAGTATTTTTGTTACATATGTTTCCAATCCATGTCCTTTCTTATTCGTGGTTCCTTAAAAATTGGTACCCAAACGGTAAACCTATACCCCATATCTTGGAAATGTGGATCAAACAGGTGAGAATATTGTGACAAAGCCACCTAGGATGAATTATGGTATGACACATGGCTGAGGCAATTTTGTGAGTTAGTTGGAAGAACTGCACAAGTATGGGAAAAATATTAAGTATAGAACATATTTGTGAAAAATATGTAGAAGGAATGGTGCCAAAACCTTCCAGCACCCTTTGACACTTAGCCCTGGCCTCCAAACCCTCCAAAAAACTCCTTCCATGCTGCACAATACCATTCCCCTTCCTTCCCACGCCTTTTGCATCATTCAACCCATGAAGAACTATGAATCCGGCATTTGTTACACCCCTCTGGGGCTCCATGGTGGATAGCACAGCAAGTGAATTAATGAACACCACTCCCACTCCTTAGAACTGTTAATGGAGAGTGGATTCCCCTGAAATTCATAGGCAAAAGAGAAACATGAACTAAAGAAATGAAGTGTAGTAAGGATAGCTTGGGCAAGGAGGGGAAGAACCCTAAATGCTTGGGGTGGCTAAGGAAAGCACCAAGATCCACAAATTATACCCACCTCTTTCATGCAAAAAGTCAATGTAGGAGATAAAAGGCACCAAAAATACTTACGTCATGGAATGCAAACAATGCACCCCACACTATGCACAATGACTAACAATCACGGCCTTCCAATATGGGAAATGGCAACATTGAAATCAAAGTGATCAAAGAGGGTACTGCTTCTGGATTTTATAGATTTGCAAATAGAAGAAGGATTGCTTATTTTTTCACAAAAAGAGAAATACATGATCGTGAAGCACCTGACTCTTGATCCTGTTAGCCAGCTGATTCACATTCTGAAGAACCAAGGCAATCAATCTGGTAGCCTCTTAAAGATAACCTTTTTGATTCAAATCTTTCCAGGAAGCTGCTTAAATCTGTTAATTCCTGCAAATCACTTTTCAAGTGAGTTTTTTGACCAGTGCAATTGTTGTTCTTGGAAGTGAAATCTTCAGAAAACCTTGACCAAATCAGTTCTCATAGTGATTCCCAGCTGAAAGAAAGTGAAAAATGCTGAGAACTCTCGGTGGGTTATAATTTGTGTCTTGGAAGCAGAATCCCTAGCTGCAGGTGATGAAAAGGTAGGGCAGCAGAAAAGGACCCAGGAAAAATGAAGTAAAATCACACTTTTCTTTTTAACTTTGCAGGTCTTCCAATTTGCAGCAGAGCTTGTCATGTCCCGATATTAAGGCATTGTTTAAATTAAAGATTTAAACGTCATGATAAACAGTGAAGTTGCACATGTTCCCTCCATAATCAATTTGAATAATAGAATGCCTCTTGTAATAATCGTATGTGTAAATAATATTAAATACGATTATTATATAAATATTTTTAATATAATCAAAATATAATATATTTATATTTATAAATAACAAACGTAAATATATATATATAAATATAAATATAAATATCAATATATATATTAATAATTTAAATATTATTATAATTATAATCATCATAATATAAAATAAATACAATTACAAGAGACCGATTAAATGGTTGAATAAGGCAAAGCTAAAGTTAAAGTAATTTAAGATTAAAGTCACTAAATAAGACAAAAGTAAATAGACCGAATCTTCTATATTTGAAAAGTCATGTTTATGACTATAAGGTTGACCAAGGCAACGATCAAGAATGGACAAAGCAGCAATTAAAATCAAATTAAATACAAGACAATGTATAAGTGATCGGTTATAGAGGGGGTGCGATGAGGAATAAAAGAAGAACGGTTAGAAGTTTAGAGACAGCAATTAATTATTAAGGCTGCAATCTACAGTGATTAGGAAGAGGTACGATCGGCTGGGAATCATCACCTTTTGAAAAGGGATGTATCCCTTCATAAAGATAATGATATATGTATATTTGTTTGGCATTCGATGAGGAGTAGGAAGGAATATATATCGGAGTGGAGAATAGGCAGAATAAAATATATATACATATTCTGATTTTTAGGAAAGAATAATATATTTATTGAGTATTGGGGAGTCTTGTATGAACCAAGCAATCTGTCTATAATCGATAAGAGAGATATATCATTGTTTGATATCATGGACATCATTGTTCACCATGGCTCGAATGTAGAGTTTCCTGCTTGTATGATAGACCTTATAGCAGTAGAGACTAATCCAAGATCTTAAAGACTACCGCGGGTCAGGAAGAGTTTATGGAAGCCGCGCGGGTGTGATAGAATCGTGGAAGTTTACATGGTAATCCTACGTGGCATCCAAATCAGTCACTAAAGACAAGAATAAGAAAAGAGAACAAAACAAAAAGGACAAGCAATCGAATTCCTTAAGACAAATCGTCTTCCTATGGAATCGACGATCCATTTGATTAAGAATTAGTTAACATAAATTGATTTAAGGAAAGATCAAATGATGTGTCCCTTGACCCAACGTGGCTGATGGAAGAAGTATATATTATGTAGAATGAGGAGATAATCGGTATCGAATCCTTCTTCAAGCGAACAATCTCATAAATCATCGAACAACAAAGATTCTTACTTATAAGGAGGAACATCAAAAATCCATCATTCTGCAAGCACATTCCTCAGTCAGCAATATATCAATAATCATTCATATTCAGGGGCAGCAAGCAGATATTAAACAATGCCTTCAGCAGTCAACCCTATAAGGTATGTTCCCTAACATGAGTCATATGTCTCAAATTTGTCTGATAGATGAGAAATAAATACTCATAAGAATGCTTGAATCAAACAGCATAGGAATGTTTATCATAGAAATAAGAGTTCATCATAAAATGAGACTGTTTATATATGTTAGGATAAGAATGTTTATAGTTCTAATGGCATGAACATATTCCTAACCATAATAGACTAAAAATGTCCATAACATGATAGACTAAGAAAGCTTATAATCATATTAGAATGATGAACATTATTATATGATGCCAAGTAATTAGAATGGCAATTGATGAGATAGTACAAGTTGGGTTCTCGTAGAGGAACAATATGATCAATTGTACCATCTCATGATCCATGGGGATCACGAGATAGTAATGATAAGATTTACAAGACACGATTCATAAAACCGTGATATACTCGGAGATGAGCAAGTAGCCTCACCATTAATCTCTCTATCACCCTACGAGTATGGTGGTGAGTTAGGGAAGGGCGGTCTAATGGTCTAGCACCTAGGTGACCCCCAAGTGGATGAAGAATCGTCACATGTAGCGTGAAGTCCCTTGAGCCAAGAGGTGAAGAATCACCGCATGTAGTGTGAAGCCCTTGGGCCTAAGGTTGTGTAGACTTAATAATTATTATAAATGGCCTAACGATAGGTGACTCTCAAGCGGGTGAAGAATTGCCGTGTGTAGCATGAAGCCCCTTGAGCCAAATAGTGAAGAATTGCCGTGTGTTGCAATGAAGCCTTTGGGCCTACGGCAGTGGGATTGTTACACCAACGCCTTAACGTAACTGTACTCATATGGGGTGGGTGAAGTAGAGTAGATTAACGATCAAGCTCCTTTATGACTCTCCCGAGGTATATCATGGAAAACTCTATGTGAAAGAAATGAGAAAATGAAATGCATAAATGTAGCAAACTTTAATGTTGATTATGATTATGAGGTTACTAACCCTAAGAGGAAATGTGAAAAGTATATGAACTTTGATATTGATATTTATATGTGGTTATTAACCCTAATTGCAATATGATGATATTATAAAGATGGAATTGGTTACTAATGTTCTCTTGTACAAGTCAAAATTGTGTGCAAGGTTAAGAAATTTTTGAACTGCCTAAAAGGGGACATTACAAAGCTTTTGCCTTTTTGTGAGTCTCTAGATTGATTTTCTGAAAATTTTCTAAACACGAGGTTTTGAAAGACATGAGTTGTTTTTGTGTGTTTGATGAAATGGCTGAAGTTTGATCGAGTGTGGGGGTATTTATGCCCCGCGTCTCCTTTTTGACTGAAGTTGTGTTCACCATCTATAAAAATATTTGCTGAAGCTTTAACTTTATTCTCAAGTAGTTATTAGCTTATTGCCTAAAGCTTGATTTCATAGCTTGCTGTGATAGTATTGTGGATACATGGGGGTTTACCTAATCTATTATATTATTTGAACTTCCTTGTTGGTACTCTTTACCATGCAAGAAAGCAGATATCGTATCTGAACTTTTTTTTCTTTTTTCTTTTTAATATTTTGGGAATTTTCATTCATACAGCAAAGTTTGTGTATTTATTAGACTCTCAAATCTTTCAAAATTGTTTCCTATTTGAAGTTTTTTATCAATATTATTTCAGATTTATCTGTATATACTGATAGTAATATTGTTGTAATTATTGATTAGTCAAGTTTCGATTTTGCTAGGATGTATAACAGGACAGTCCTTAGTAAATTGAATATGTAATTAAAGGTTTGGATGTTTGAGATCACCATGATGTTTTAAAAATTGGAAAAGTGATTGTGGACATGATATTTGTCATTGATAATGGGAAATTTAACTTGCTAATTAGTTTTAATACATGTTGCAGGATGCAGTTGATTGTCCAGAATGGCTTGTACCCTTTCATAAATTCAAAGAACTAGCAGAAGAGGTTGGTTTGACATATGTATTGCGGATACATTCTTTACACATTTAATTTTGATGTATGTGTGCTTACATTGAATAAATGTCTATGTTTCATCGTTGACGTCCACCTTGTATTGTGATTTTCCATGTTCTTTGCTTGTCTTTTTTTTCTTGTTTCATGATTAGATTCATTCAAACTGATTCCTCTTGTATTTGGATTAATTCTCCATGATTCCCCTGTTTGTTTGTATCTACCTCTTATTTTAAATTTGCTTACTTGTAGTGGGGTCCCCTTTGCCCTACCATAGCATACTTCTTCAAATTTCATATTTGTACCAAGGCTATCCCATGTCGTGATCAATGCACATTGACCGGATACATTTGGTGCCACTGTGTCATGGCAGTATGATCTGGAACTTCTTTTCAAGATGAATTCACATGAATTTGTGCATGAATACTTAAAGAAACCAGAATTTGCAGAACTGATGCGGAGATTAGGTGCTCTTGGTGATGGAAGTGGTGATGAAAGTAAGTATTTTATCTTTATTTTAATTTGTTCCATTATTATGTTGTTCTACTTTTCTACTAGTCTTTCAATTATTCTTATCCATACTACATTTCTAGTGAAGTGATTTGCTTATCAACCAGCTTGAGAACATTCTGTCTATATTCTTTTGTAATGATCACCCCCCTATCTACAGATTTTTTACTGAACAGCTAATACCACTCTGAAATAATATTGTGTTGGCATTAATCTTAGAATTACCACATGTGCATCTTGTGAATCTCATTTTATGTAGCCTGCTTCAGAGCTCTAGTATAATTTTGTAGCTAAATCTCAAAAACTTTATCTACAAGGCTGGAATCCTGCAGCAGAAACTTTTGGAAACATTTTAGGAAATTTTGGAAACATCTGCAGTAGTCTCCAGATGTCTTCCAGGAGTTTCTGGAAGTTTCCTGCATTGGAGTTCAGTTTTCTCAAATATTATTTAAGTTTGAATACATCTTCAAGGAGCTTCCAATAGTTTCAGATTTATTTGGTTCTCACGAGTTTCAAGAAGTTTCTACTGTTTCCAATACCATTTCCCGCTGTTTCCTGTTTCTTTTAGAAGTCTACCCAAAAGCTTGTGTAGTTTCCTGACCCAGAATCACTGCATTAAAAAACTTGCATTTCTAGAGTGAAGCAACTGTTCCAATCCTTGGTGCAACATAACTTTCCAAGAGTAGGAAATTGACATGGAAACATTCATGATGGATAATATCTGCTTCCCCTAACATATATGTCATTATTAATGCTTGACAAGCAGAATTTGGCGGAAACCTATAGAGGAAGAAGGGGATGACTTTAAGGTGGTGAAACAATTATGCATTTAAAATTCTGATTCATTGAAATGTTTACAAGCTTATTTGATGTTCAGAATGCAGTGGTCATGGAGAACTATTATTTTAATAAGATATCTGCACTTGGGAATTTCTGAAATTATTTCTCATGTCTGGGTTGTCTTTATACTCTTATAATTCATGTAGGTGTGAGGTGTGGATAGGGAATTTATAAGGGCTAAATGGAAACTCTGAGATGGTATTAAAGTGTATAAATGCTGCTTTTTCTAATGCAATAAAAAGTTTTATCTACTAATAATTTGAGCTATTTAATGTCAAACTAATATTAATCAGTCAATACTGATTAAGGTTGTAACTAAAAGGAATATACAAGGGCCCATTCTGTTATTATCTTAATAATTTAGTAATATACAGGGGCCATACCATTATTATTTTAATAAATTATCTAGATTTGAGATTTTCTGAAACTATTTCTCGTGTCTGGGTTGTCTTTATACTCTTTATCATTCATGTGGGTGTGAGGTGTGGATGAGGAGTTTATAAGGGCTAATGGATACTATGAGATGGTATTAAAAGGTATAAATGCTGCTTTTTCCAATGCAATAAAAAGTTTTATCTATTAACAATTTCAGCTATTTAAAGTCAAACTAATATTAATCAGTCACTACTGATTAAGGTTGTAACTAAGAGGAATATACAAGAGCCTATTCTCTCATTGCCACTGAATGGAATCATTTTAATATTAATCAGTCATTATTGATAATGTTGTAACTAAGAGAAATATACAAGGGCCCATTTTTTATTATTTTAATAAGTTATATAGATTTGAGATTTTCTGAAACTGTTTTTCATGTCTGGGTTGTCTTTATACTCTTATCATTCATTTAGGTGTGAGGTGTGAATAAGGAGTTTATAAGGGCTAAATGGAAACTATGAGATGGTATTAAAGTGCCTAAATGCTGCTTTTTCCAATGCAATAAAAAGTCTTATCTATTAATATTTGAGCTATTTAATGTCAAACTAATATTAATCAGTCAATACTGATTAACATTGTAACTAAGAGGCTTTCGTTGCCACTGAATCGAATTGTATCTATAGCTGATTCCTATTCTTTCTTTGAAATAGGATGGGGATAGCATGGATTAGAAGTGTTATATGCAACAAAGCTATTGCCTTATTATGAAGGCATAGAGCCATAGTTTCTCCAATGCGCTAAATAACTATCTAATTGTGGAAGAACATAGATGGTAAGAGATAGCAACTGCCCCAATCACACCATAAATAGTATTCAATGTACAACAAACACCACCCTTCAATAAAATCATAGCATATGAGACAAAAAACAACAGTCCAGAGACATGCAACAAATGGGATATAGCCAAATTGACACTGATTTGATACATAAACTATAATCATGGCTGAAGATGGGGAAAATTCGATTTCCTCTTCTCTCTCTCACACAGTAAAAATACTTATCAGAAAAGTAACACTGCCAACAGGAGAACTAGTTGAATACCTGAAGTAGATGACAAAACTACCTACTGTTGTTGTAGGAAGAAGCACAAGAACTAAAGTTTGATGTCAAGAATTTTTTTGACTCTGCTTCTATAGATATTCCAACAATGAAGGACTTTAAGAAACACATCTGGACCCAAATTGAAAGAGCTCTACTTCGCAGATTCATGTGTCGATATCCTTTCCAAAATGTCTTTAAGAAATGGATACAAGAAAATTTTCACTAGTGTAAGAGGTTGAATGGTCGCCATTGGAGAGAGATTGGGCTAATTCCCACAGGATTTTTGGGAGACATCTGGAGTATTGGAGATGACTTGTTATACTTTTCTTATGTCTTTGAGGCACTTTTCTTGGATAAGATAATTTGTCTTCCTTGGAGCGAACTATATGGGAGAGTCACACAAATAGAGATATGTTATCGGGAGTGCGGAGACTTGCCATCATCATGCCAAGAGGTAATATTATTTCATATATGGATGAGTGATATAACATCTTCATTCATTTATAAGTGCGAGGTCTCCTTGTGCGCCTTTACATCAGCAGCATTGCAGCCTTGTGCGCCCTCCATTGAAGAAGATATTCATGCATATTTTGACATATTTTGGTATCTAACTATTGCTAGTAGTACTTGCTATATTGTGAGGCTTGTGGCTGTTCGCCCTAGCCATATATTTTGTATTTGAAGACTGCATATATTCAGATTTTACAGCAGCAGGCTTATCTATTCATATTGGAGTTGTTTATCATGGTTGCCAATATGTGCTAAATGGTGTAATTCATTCCTATGCTTGGGCGAATCATGTGTGATGCTCCTTTGATGCTTTGATATGGTTTACATTGGTTGTTATGAGTGTTTCAATCTGAAAATTGTTGAAAACCAGAATTCAGTCATTAGGGTTTGAGCAGAAATTGAAGTAGAAAATATTTGGAAAGCCCATAAATCCAAACTTGTCCATAATATCCCCATTTGGGATATTACAGTAGAGGACATAGAAGAAACTTTTAGAAATTATTTCATCCATTTTATGGCTGAATCTTTGGAGCTCTGTGGTTCTCTATTATATATGTCACATAATCAACCAATGTCAGGAAATTGAGGGCTTTCAGGTGCTTGACCTTTAGGCAGGCAGCAGGCATAGCAAACCCCTCACCCAATGGTAGAGGGCCTTTAAGCTGCTTGACCATATCAGAATTTCATCATTGGTTGGGGAGGATAATTCTGCATCACATCTGATTTGCATATTTGACTAGGAAAAGAGATTCTAGTGTATTATTTTTGCAACTACATTCATTGGCTCAATCATGTTACACATGCATTTCATGGAGTTCTTGATGCATCAAATGGCCAACTCTATTAATGGTCAATGAGATGCTAAGATTGATGAGCACACGATTATACTGAGAGGGGGGGTGGGGGGGTGAATCAGTATAATACAATCTTTTTACTTTTTCAAAACTTAACAACCATAACAATATCAATCACACAAGATCTACCAATTATGCAACACAAGAAGAACACAAGATTTACGTGGAAACCCTTGCGGGAGAAAACCACAGAAAAATATTGCTTATATATAAATGTTTCTTACAAACTTCGTAGACACTAACCTACAGGAGGCACCAACCCCTACTGCTAAGCACCAACTTAGCAAGAGACACCAGTCTCTTCTGTTTGTAGGCACCAACCCGTTGGAGACACCAATCCCCACAACTGAGTACCAACTCAACAAGAGACACCAATCTCTTCTTTTGGGAAGCACCAACTTTCAAATTCTTCAATGGATGATATTGTCTTCATCAAATCTGATTACACATTCTCTCTCACAGATCTGCTCTTGAATGATGCACTATATATTCCTTCCTTCACAAATTAACATAGACTCACTCATATGTTCCATTATTGATTCACTTCATAAATTCTATTTCAAAAATGATAAAACATTTATTCCACTCACACTCCCTTTCAAATCTGCATATTCCTCTTTTCAAATCTGCATATTCCTCTTTTGAGATCTGCATGTACCTCTTTTAAATTCTGCATATACATACTCATATGTATGCTGGTGTGTATATCGGATTTGTCCTCTTCACTCCACACTTCCCATCTCTGAATCGCACTTCACAAAACTCTTTATATACCTTCTCCAAGGGAGGCGATTTCATAAAGGATTGCATACTTTCCAAAGGAGGCGTCCTTCTAAATACATGTCCTTTTGTTAATGCTTGATCGCTGCCTTTTGAAACTAATTCATAATCACCTTTTTGTCTTTGCCTTATGAAATATAATCTCTATCCTTAAACAATCATAATTTCTGCTTTATTAAGTGTTAATTACTGTTCATTATGCATCGCTGTGCAAAGGCAATTGCTGCTCTAAAGGAATATAGTAATCGCTGCTCTTATTACATTATAATCGCTGCCTTGTAAAGAATAATCTTTAATTTCATTTTCTTTAGTCGATTCCTTAATTATAGTCTTTCTTTACTCCTTAAATAATATTTAGATTATATTTGCCATTCCATAACTTTAATTGTAAGCCTTCCTTTGTGGGCTTGCGAATCTCACTGAACGCTCCACTTAAAACATACAATGGACTGGATCTAACATCTCCAAAGACCACTCTAATCGTAGAGTATGTCCATTCCATTCGACCATAAAAATGATAGTAGTTCTTCAAACAATAAACTCGATATCACTTTCCCTTTCTCCATCGCTTGGCCTTTTTAAAGGCATACATATATATAAGCCTTTTTCCTCCTTGAGAATTGTGGGAGGGCATCCTTTTAACTATTCGCCCAGGTTAGAATACTTGCCAGCTGAAGACGACATTACAAGTTGCCTTGCCAAATTTATATAAGTCGATGGTAAAAGAAGTCGCCCAACATAAATGAAAAGAAGCTGCTACCGCCAAAGAAAGAGTAACTACCTTCGTTAATCTCATACAATGTTTATTGGACAGAGCAATAGGTCTCATGCTGTTCTCCATTATCTACTTGTTGAGAAGCATTAGTCACCTCGTAACACTTCTTGAATGCTCTGTATAACATCGTCAATTTTGCATTGCATCCTTGGTACCTTGTAAACATGTCAACATATCCATCGTTCCGTCTTCACGCTTCCTATCATTTTATCCAACACTTATAGAGATGCTATCTGCCCTTGAATGAGGTCGGCCATTCTTGAACTGCATAGGAATTAGAGTGCTGTCATAACTTCTTTTGATGAAACGATTTATGGCCTTCGGCCTATAATGATTTTCCTCTTTCATCAAATCTTTCCTTTGACATCAATGGCAATTTTCCAACAATCTCCCATTCACCTTTTGACATCAATGACAACAATCTCTTTGACATCAATGACAATATTGCTAACAAAGATCGGATGGGAGGTGGCTTGGAATTGACCCAACCTATTTGAACTATACCAGAATGAACCAATCTTGAAGACAATGTTATGGGCATCTCTTTAAAATTCATTTCAAACTTATAACATCCATATGATTGAGCAATAATGCCAATCTTTGAGGAGCTCTAGGAGGCAGTCTTTTCATTACATTAAGAATGCTTCCAGACTCTAATCGAAGCCCTTTTGATCCTTCCATAGATTCTGGGATATTATTAAAAAAGACTTGCTGGTCACAGTCAGTGAGTCTGAAGAATGCAAAAACTTTTTATGGAGCCTAATTTTACAAATATCATCCTGGTTCACAAGGATGACCGTCTAAACAAAATCTTTATGCAACACGTCTTACACAATCATCTTAGACATCACCAGAAGGCTTACTGCTCTATTATATTACCTCAAAGGCTTAGTATGGCTTTGTCAAGGGAATATCTACACATGGATACAATCTAAAGCATCCTTGTAACCAAGAATGAGAATCAATCAAACGAAGTCTAGATAATTTTAGAACTTTTAGTTGGAAAGCCTATGACCACCAAATCTTGAGTTGCATAACTATATTTGTGCTTGTTTCCATTCAATACCAAATCATAAGGATCACTTTAATGTCTATGAGTCTATGTATTGGTAGAAGCTTGCTTCAATAACTAATATGGGATTAAGGCAGCAATAAATGAGCAGTTTTCTTTATCATCATTTAATTGTTGAGGGTATGCTGAGCTTGACAGATAAAATCCTTGGGATTCATTTTTGCCATGAACAATAAATACATGAAAATCATGCTTGAGTGCCTATTTTAGGAGATTCTCTCAGTTAATGAGCATTTGAACACATTGGAAATGTCGCTTAAGGAAAACAACTATGTTCCATGGCGTTTCGAGGATGGTCACGGGGGGATGGCAGTCCGAGGGCCATTGTTTGGGGACGGCGGGGGTACGACAATATATATATATATATATATATATATATATATATATATATATTGTCGTCCCGCTGAGCTTGACAGATAAAATCCTTGGGATTCATTTTTGCCATGAACAATAAATACATGAAAATCATGCTTGAGTGCCTATTTTAGGAGATTCTCTCAGTTAATGAGCATCTGAATACATTAGAAATGTCGCTTAAGGAAAACGACTATGTTCCATGGCGTTTCGAGGATGGTCACGGGGGGATGACAGTCTAAGGGCCATTTTTTGTGGACAGCAGGGGGGACGACAATATATATTTTAAATTTGAGTATCTCTCTCTCTCTCTCTCTATATATATATACAAAGAGAGTCAAATTTCTACAAGTTAATGGACAACAGTATAAGACTATAATTTGAATAACAACAATAAATATTAACGACAGTATAACATAAATAAAATTAATCATGACAGAAGTATAACAACAATATAATTTAATCATGACAACAATATAACAGTAGTTTAATCATGATAACAGTATAACAATATTTCATTGTCATCTGTGAGTTTTTTTTAAGAACATTATAAATGTATATTTGATGTTGGGGACGCCTGTTCGTCCCTGGGACTGTTAAGGGACGTCTAAGACGTTCCCTGCTGCCTTGGAGACGACCAGGCATCCCTGATGTGTTCCCTGGTGTTTCCGAAAAAAGGGACACATTTAGGGATGTTTCCCTTTTTTAAAATTTTTTAGGGACAGCTAGGGGACGTCCCCTACTGTCCTGTTGATGATGTTTTTGTGCCAACAACAACAATAGAATAAAACACCAAGTATCCTATTCTCTCTTGAATAAAGTCTCTCAAAGACTAAGCTATCTGATCCAGTGAGACAACTTCAAGGTTCCTTATTCGTGATTTGCATTAGATAGACTCAGTGATTTGATGTGATCTTGCTGGTAATCACAAAGGGACTTACGCAGACTTCTTACTTCTCCCAGCTTATTCCTCCTTCCAGTGTAGATGATGTATGTGCTATGTTTCAATAATAAAGAAAAGGAAAAAAGATGAGGGTTTAGAGAAACTAATCTAAGGTCAATGAAGCAATGATGATGCATGAATAGACAAACTCCTCAACAAACCTAACTCCACTTCGCCAAGAATGCCTACAACTACATGGAGTAGGTGCAATCTCCTAAGGTTAGCGAATGGTTTTCAAATCATGAAAGCTTATATAGCACCCATTAAACGGCGTAGCTCAAACAAGCATCCACAATCGAACTTAAGCAAATGATAATGAAGCTCAGACTAGCTTTACACAACACTTCACTAACGATGAATGTCAAAAGCATGAGCTAGGAGTTGATCAAATATTCAATACATACATACATTACATCAATGAGCTACTACTCTACTTTACTTTTAATCTACTTGGAAACATCTCTTCATTTCATCAAGATACAAGAAACCATGTTATTCCACAAGACAACACTTAACACCAAGCGAACTCCAATGTCATTGCATTAATCTTGAGAAATATTTACAACAATCTTCAAGTACTCTCAGAGAATTTCGAGTCTCTTCTACTCTACTCTACTATTCTACTGCCTTCTAACTACTACTCTTACAAATGAGGCAACAAGGCCTTTATATAGAGTTCCAAAATTACAATGAATGGCCTAGATCAATTCAAGTGGCCAAGGGCCCAGATCATGCCATCTCAACAATTAGTTACAACAACTTGCCATTGTTAGTACACAAGAGAGGCAATGAAGGCACGTTTTCCAAGATGATAAGGATAAAATGGAATCTTTAGAGCATCTTCCACATGGGCGTCCTCTTTGGCTTTTTGCTTGTTGAATGATGTGGCAAACTGTGATTAGTGAATAATATGTATATGCCATGTAGGTGCCACCTCAGCATATTCCCAAATTGCATCATCTGTATGTTGTCTTCGAATGTGATTGCTTTGAACTTGAATGCTTGGGAATGTATCCTTGTTGATCTTGCCTTGTTCTTCTACAAGTTGAATGTGTATGATGCATGTTGCTCATTTGTCTAACTTTGTTATTCTTCTTCTCTTGCAGGATATAGGTTGATCTTCTTTGCTTCTTCATGGAGAGTAGTATAGATGATGATGCTTCATGGATAATGGAGTAGGAGACTCTTCTCAAAGACTTGAAGATTGAGGAAGCACTTAAAACTTGAATGGATTGGATGTCTTCTACAATGCAGATGATGAAGTGTACTTGCACAATGAACTTGATGTGATCCTTTAGAGTGGCTACCTTCTATCTTCACTTTACTCCTTGCATGAAGGTAACTCCAGGCATCTGGCTCCTTGAATGACTTCTCAACTCCATCGATGCTCCTACAACACAGGGAAAGCAATCATATTAAACAATTGATAACATTGCATTTCATAGCATATAGGAACCATTCTTAAGCATTTCTAGCACAAACAACACCTAATTTGACTAGGTGCAAATCTAGGTTTGCAGAAGTAAGAATGTGCGCCTAGAATCCTTAATGCAAATTTCATGCTAAGTTGCCGAATCGGGTACGAGTACAGCTACAGGTACGTGGGTACGGTACGCCGGTACAGAATTTTTTTTTGGGGGAGTTGGGTACGTTTGGGTACGTCCATGCAAAAAAAGAAAAAATAATAAATATATATGTATTTGCAGCGTAACATATCATGCATATGCTAAACAAAATTGAAAATTACCATAAATGTTACACATTTGAAATATAATAAAATATCATGGATATGCTAAACAAAATTGAAAACTACCATAAATATTACACATTTGAAATACAATATAGTAATATACTATTCCAAATTCAATATTCATATTGATATCAATTATCAACGATAATTTGTCAAAACTTGAATGTCATCATAGATACTCATTGTTCATTGGTTCAAAACTTCAATATTAAAACAAAACAAGTAGTAATTACTAATATCTAATCACTAATCAGCATTATATTGGTCATCATGAAGACCAACATCAACATCATCATTGACATTGTCAATAGATAATCCAGGTAGATGAGAACATGAACTGGCTATTTGAGTCCACAAAAAGTGAAGATTCTGTGGCAGCTGAAAAATCCAAGTCAGTTTGCTCTGGATCTACATCCCACAACTTTGTGCCCCCTTCCTTGTACTCATTTTGTGTGTAAGAAGGCGCAAGTTGGAATGCACAAAAACTAACTCCTCTGCCTTACTTGATGCCAATCGGTTGCGTTTCACTGAATGGATGAAGGAGTATGTACTCCAATTCCGCTTAGATGAAAAGGAACTAGCAACCTATTGAGGCAAAGTGAGAAAGTTACGGTTATAAAATTGTAAATCAAACTTCAAATTTGTTTCAAAATTTTAAACTAACAAGTTTATTATTTTAAAAATGAAAAACAATTCAAATTTTAAATTTAGAGAGTGCAATAAAAATTAAGAAACTTACTTGCGATAAAACTTTGATTGCAAGACTCTGCAATTGTGGTGATGTTACACCATTGAGGTACCACCAAGTATGAGCATCCTTCCTATACTTGTCATGAAGAGCTGAAACACTTTGATTATTGGAGGCTATAAATTCACAAAACTTAGTTGTAACTATATCCTCCATCTCAGGATCAGGGAAGAGTTTAGTAAATGCCTTCCTATACCCTTCGTTGACTTCTGGATCTCTGTATGGTGCAACCCTTGATGGCATAGCAAGAATCTCTTCACTATAAAACTTGGGAGTCAATGCAAAGGCAAGAAGATGTAGTGGGGTGGTCATTTTGTTCCACCGATCAACACAAATTGTTTGCACCTCTTTGAAGAAAGTTTCAAGATCTTGCTCTTTTTCATTTATGATGGACCTCATCTTCTCAATCATTGAGTCGATGCCATCATACACCTCTCCCAAACATGGCTTATCCATGTCAGTAAAACGGATCATACTCATGATGGGCTCGGTGAAACTAAGAAGATATTTCACATGATCCCACCAATTGTCATCTAGGATCAACCGCTTTACATTTGCTGCTCTGTCACTATTGGACTGCCTCCATAGGGACCAACTTTGGCTAATGACCATGCTAGAAAGTGGCACCTTCACCTTCACAAGTCGTCTCAAGACGATTGTGTTGGATGCAAATCGAGTCTCAGCAACCTATTAAAAAAATTAAAACGAGCAAAAGCATACTTAAATAATAAATTTTAAAAAGTAAATTAGAAATTTCAAATTACTAATTACAAAATCTAAATGTAAAATTTAAAAATTTAGTGTTTCAATTACCTTCAATAGCTCCAATTGCGAGAATGATCTAAAAATGGCTTGAGACATGTGATGGTTTGTGATGAACATTTGGATCTCTTCAGCCTCAGCATAGACTTGTTTGATCCACTCTATCTTCCTACCCAACTTTTGTAACATGAGGTTAAGTGAGTGGACAGCACATGGTGTCCAAAATATGTGTGAAAATCGTGTCTCAACCAACATACCAGCTGCTCTACAATTCTTTGCATTGCCTGCTATGACTTGGACAACATTTTCAGGACCAACTTCTTGAATGCACTGTATAAGGATGTTAGCAATAAATTGTGCATCCTTCACTTGCCCTTCACAATCCACAGCTTTCAAAAACATTGGCCCTTTAGGGCATATTGCAATCACATTGATTAGTGGTCGATTTCTTGTATCCTTCCATCCATCAAAAACAATGGACAACCCTGTAACTTTCCATGAATTCCTAATGGGAGCCAATGAAGAGTGTATAGATTTTACCTCTTTTGCCAATAGTGTGGTACGCACCTTCTCATAACCTGGGCCTTTGTACCCTTTTGGAGCCTCATTTACCTTTCTCAACATATCTTGCCAATACGGTGATCGAACAACGTTGAAAGACAAACCATTTGCATAGAGGCATCTTGCAACAGTTTGATCTGCAATCTCTTTAGCATCACTTTGAAATGCCCTCTCCAATGGACCCTTTGTTCTCTTCACAATAACGGGCTCTTCTTCATTCCCACCCAAAAATGGGTGGCTATCTACTGCATCATCAGGTGAAGCACGAGGAGAAGTAAGGGGTCTTTGTGATCCCCTTCCTCTCCTCAAAGGATGGTTTGCACTATGAGCAATTCTTGCATCTGCTTCCTCTTGCTTTCTAACATATTCTGCGATTTGATGACGTGACAAACCATTACCATCCGGTCCTGGACATGCTTTGATTCCCAAGTTTGAAATGGCACAGAAATGAGCTTTCACTCGGCTGTAGGAGCTAGTATACTTAAGCTTACAAAGACTGCATATCCAAACATATGTCCCACCACCTCGAACATTCTGTATCATTTCTACATGCTTCCATAAAGGTGAACGAGGGTCGGTTTTGAAGGTGGGTTGACGAATAGTACTAGAACTGGCTGCCATTGCTCCTTGTCTACAATAAATTCAAAAAACAAATATTGAACAATAAATATAAAAAATTAAATAACAAATGCATATATAAATTTCATTTATAATCAAAATTAAAAAATATATATATAAATTAAGCATCTAGTATATACTATTAGTCTATTACATATAATTTTATAAATATAAAAACTTCTAAAATCTAAAATTACATACTATTAAAATTTTAAAAATTAAATATACTTGTATTATTATATTTAGTTTTACTATTTACTTTACCAGTTTATATTATAATTCTATTTAATAGAATTAAACCCTAACAAGTTTAATTTTGGTTTAATTTTACTTTTATTATTAATTATTAATATAATAATATTTAATATTTAATCATTCATATAATTATAATATTATATAATTAATAATTATAATATAAACTGGTAAAGTAAATAGTAAATAATTATAATATAGTAAATTAGTAAATATATAATTTAATAATTATAATTTATTGTTATAGATTTGTACTTGTAAATATAGTTTAAATTATAATAATACTAAATTAATAAATACAGTAAATATTACTAATAGCAATTACTAAATTAGTAATTTATATAATATTAATATATAATACACTAAATATTACTAATATTTACTGTATTTATAATTTATTAATTGCTAAATAAACTAAATATTACTAATAGCAATTACAGTAAATATTATTAATTTAGTAATTGCTATTACTAATATTTACTATATTTATTAATTGCTAAATAAACTAAATATTAGTATATTTAAATAAAAAATTACAAATGTAATATATCACTATCGAATCCTGTTTAATTTTTAACATTATAAAACAAACTTCAAAAGTTAAAAATTAAAAACTTAAAACCATTCCACTAAACAAAAGCATTGAAAATTGATAAAAAACAAATCTGTGTTTTCGAGCTCCTTCGACGATGAGAATGAGAATGTGTTTTCGAGCTCCTGCGCTGGCTTCCTCACGGCGGCGGCTTCTGTAAATTTATGGCGGCTTCCAGATTGGCGGCTTTTGTAAATATATGACTTGAGTGCGTAAATATTACTCACGGCGGCCCTTTTACTCGCGGCTAGGTCTTGACTCTTTTTTAATTTGCTTTTAGGTTAAAACTTTTAGACTATTAAAATAATAATTAAAATGAAAAGTCGAAAATCTTTAAAAAACTTTAAAATACTTCGCGAAACCTCATGGAAGCGCCACGTCAGCAACAGAAACGCCCGGAATCCTTCGACATTGCCCAGAATCGTTTCATGATCAAATTTGTAGATTCCTGTTCGAATCCACAGGGATTCTTGGCCGTACCCGATTCGGGTACGGACCGTACCAGGAAATGCCAGGGGAGGGGGGGAGATTTGGTAACTTAGATTTCATGATATCAAACTCTTGTAAACACTTAAAGATATTCATTCTGGTAAAGCAAAGTGTCCTCAACATTACATCATGCTCTTTCAAAACTAGGCGCTAGGAATGAGTTGCAAAGATTGAAAAATGTGCCTAACCTCTTGGTGTAGTTTTAGTGAATCTCAATGGTTCCAAACCTTTGCTAACGCTTGAAGATGTTTGTTTTGACAAAGAAAAGGCCCTTCCTCATTGATTACCGCTCTTGAACTTGAGGTGCATATCTAGAGTTGCTCAGGTAGAAATGTGCGCCTAAGATACTTGGCTAGTTTTTTGACATTTTTATGATTTCAAACACTTGTTTGCACTTCCAGGAGGCTTCTTCATCAGGGCGCCTACTCTCAAGGTTTCCAACACTCTACATTCTTAGGCGCTAAAAGTGGTATGCAAAGACAAGAAAGTGCGCCTCATCATGATAGGTGTTTAACATGTTCATCTTGATGGTCTTAAGTCAGTGCAGAGATGTCTAGAAGGCTTCTCACTTCAAAGTGATATCTAATTTGATGAGTCTAAGCCTCCTTTTGCCTAGGTGCATTTGGATGATTGTGGAGGTGTGAAATTGCGCCCTAGTTCAAATAGGCGTTTACTTCATCATTGATGGATTTGTATGCTTATGAACAGACCCTGTCACTCAATACTCTCAAGATTAGTGGATTTAAATATGTTTTCCCTTAGGCGCAAGAATGGGGTTGTACTGATGGAAAAGTGCGCCTCACTCAATGAAGTTCATTTTGTTGACTTAATCCATCCTGGTGACTCAAGGGATTGTTATACTCTTTAGGCGCAATCTTTCATAGATTAAAACATGCATTTTATGCCAAGGCGCCAGAATTGAACTCCAGAGATGTAAAATTGCACCTAGCCTTAGGGAGTGTATACTTCCAATTTTAATGATTCAAATCCTTAAGGATAAGCAAGAGAGCTTCATTCTATCATGGCGCCACTAAAATTTTTGACTTCAAATTCAATTTATTCAAGGCGCAATATGATGCCTCCACAGATGATAAAGTGCACCCTAGTATGAATGAGTGAGTGTTGGACTTAAGTGAGTGTAGATGTACTTTGAGAGGTCCAACTCTTTCAAGGCGCCACTTCCTTTATAATTTCTAATCATCCTTTACTTAGGGCGCAAGTTGATAGTCCTACAAGTGATAAAGTGTGCCCAGCTATCTTGAGCCAATTTTGGCCAAGTCTAAACCTTGAAGGTGTCTCCAAGTGTAAATTTGTCAATGACAATGATGATTTCTCAAGCTTTCATCTTAGGCACTCATTTGGGGTTGTTCAGGTGATAAGATGCGCCTAGACTTAATGAAGCAATTTTGGCTAAGCTTTGAATCCTCAGTTGGTCCCAGACACATATTCTGCCACTAACAATGATGATTGCATAAGTTTAACTCAAGGCGCTCATTTAGGTATCTAGAAAAGCATATTGGCGCCTTGACTCTCTGAGTGATTTTCAAGATTTTCTAAGTCAAGCACTTCATCTTTCATCCAAATCTAGAGCATGAGATTGTCATTCAATTGCTTGAGATGCAACTTATCTCGCCATTTTCACCGATTTCATCATGAAACGAACCTTAGACATCATCCAAGACTTAAGCAAAACACTGGAGCTAAAAAAAAGGGGGTGCCCATTTGCAATGGGGCGATGTGTGATTTGGTCACAACATGTCCCCTCATCTCTGAAATGCCAAAGGGGACGGGGATGGGGGTTTGAAGGCAAGGGACGCGTCCCCATGTAACACAGGAAAACAGGCTTCTTGCACCACCTATTCAATTTGGAGATTTGATAATATTGTTTATACTTCATATATACAAGAGCTCCTTTTTATAAGTTATTAGACACATGTCTCACATATGCTCAGGATCTTGAAAAAAAGAAGCATACCTAGAAAGGAAGCCATCCTATCACATAGAATAAGCAACAATCCATATCCTCCCATAATAAAATCATTGTACAATACATATAAAGCACAAGAAGTGGTTTAACCACCCTCACAACTACCATGTAACCACCCCTTATTTAATTGGGTGTGGTTAATACTAATCCATGGGGCATAGAAAGCATAGCGTAGAGATGACCTGTGGTGCAATGTGAGCAATATCTAACAAACTCCCCTGTAATCCAATGTCTCAAATCAAGCTGCAAAGGATAAATCTCTCCAATGGATCCATATCACTAACATCATGTGCAAAAGAGGGCAAATAGTTTGGATAACTCAGATACATATCAATTAACCTAAAAATAAAGAAATAGATCCTATGCACAATTGTACACTAATATATTTGTGGACATGTCAAAGTTCTATCACCAAAAGCTCTCAAACCAGTGAAGGTGCATGTCATCATGGAAAAAATTGCAACTTTGGTGGAATAAGTGTTGATCCTCAAAAAGCATGATGACTCAACTCCTAACATGACCATCAATCAACCACTCAAATGATTGCATTCCTCAATCTGATGCAATAATAAATATAGATGACACATTCTCAGATGCTGTCACTTTAACTTGATGACTTCTCCTACTGCTATGCTGAGCCATATCTCAAAATGGCGAATCTACACTTCCAATTGCTAGTGCAATCACTCTAATAAAATATGATAAACTCGAAGATTGACCATTAGTGAGTCATTCTCATCTTTGGTGCTCATTCAAAAATCTTGATGTGTTAGGTATTATAATTGACCATCTCCACTCAAAAATTTGGAATCAATGTTTGGAGTCACCGTAATCCAATGTTCAGAATCAAGAGACAAATGATTTTTTATCTTGAATTATTGATTTCCATATTGTGAGAGTGATTCAAGTGTTGCAGAATATCCTTGGCTATTCCAACATGGTATCAGAGCCATGCTGCAGACACGCTCCTCAATTTGAGGGAATCTGGAGGTGCATCTTTTTTTCTTGGGCAAGCTTTGATGCTCTGCCTGGGGATGTTACACAAATGGGCTTTCACCCGACTGTATGAGCTTGAGTATTGGACATCACATCCATTGCAAATCCAAATATAACACCCACCACCTTTTACTTGTTGCACCATATTAACATATTTCCAAAGGGGTGAACTTGGGTCTGTTTTGAAGCGAGGTTTGCCCACGGAGGATGAACTAGTTGCCATTGTAATCCCTATGGCAACAAATTGAATACACAACACTTTTGAAAATTGAAACAAATAAAAACAAAAAAAATTATATAGAACCTAATTGAGTTTTAAAAAATTAAGCATTTGCCATTTGATTCATAGAAGAAACTTAGAAATGAAAAAAAATCAAAACAAAACAAAACAAAAATGTAAGGAAAAAAAATAAAAAAACCAACCTTTCTTGTAGAAATCTTCCTCTACAATTTCCTTCTTTGCAAATGAGTTTTTGCACACGTGTAGGAATTGCAACCCAATCACTTGGGAACCTTCAGCGATCAATCTTCAACTTCGTTTGTTTGTTGCCAAGCAAGAGGGAAAGTTCAGCCACAATGAATGAGTTTTTATGTTTTGCTTTCAAAATGAGGTAAATAGATGTGTTTTTGTCTTTAAAATGCATTGGGAGGATTTTTCTAGGGTTAGGGCGAAGTCAAACGGTGGTCAAAGGAGTTGTAATATTAAAAAATTGCAAAAAAACAAGTGTTGACCCGTCAAAAGGTGCGGATTCTTCTGGATTCAGCTTGGGTTTGGCTTGGATTTGCCTTGGATTCGCCTGGGACGAATCTGCAGGTGGAAAACCGTTTCCTGGACGCACCAGAAGCAGAATCGGACCAGAATCAGTATCCGAACCAAATTCGACCAGGATCCAGGCACTGAGGAGAAGGATCCGGTAACATAGGTCTAAGGCAGAAATAAATAAGGATTATGGAAGACAAATGATGACCGACTATGAAGATTTCATAAAAGAAATAATTACAATGTATTATGGCCGATTTCCTTAGAGGAGTTAAAATAAATTTAAAAGTCTCTTAATTTGGCCGACCCCCATATGAAAGGTTGATTTAAACTTATGTTTAATACATGAAGATAGCCGACTTCTTCCAAAGGCTGATCCTTATAAAAAGAGATTTAATGGATAAGGAGTCATCCCACATGTTAGAAGAAGCGCTCCTTGTAAGAAGTTTAAAATAAAGTAAATGCAGCCGACTCTCCATAAAGTGGCGCATCCTTTGTAAAGGATAAAAACAAAATAAAGAAGCCGACTTTATGAAAGCAGCAATTACATTTCAAATACAAACAATTAACATTGATTATGGGGCCGACCCCCTTAATGGAGTGCACCTCATAAAAGAACAAAATCGTCCCACTTAAAGTATAATGAAAGGTTGCATATAAAATGAAGTGTTGCCTCCCTTCGTAAAAGACATGTTTTTTGGTGAAGTCACCCTTTTTTCATGAAGGTATAAATGGAGTTTGTGAAGTGTAGAAAAGTAAGCAAGCAAAATGTGAAATAATTGGAATTCAAGCAGATCTTGGGCAGCAAGTATGAACAGTAATTCAGATCTATATTAAATATATGAAGAGAGTAATATATGATGCATAATTTGGGGGGAGATTTGTAAGTGAAATTAGAGCAGACCTTAAGGAAGAAATATAAAGGAAAGCATTGCATTATTTGAGATAAAATTTGTGAAGGAAAGTTGTTGCATCATCATCAAGTAGTCTTGTGAAGAAAAGCAATTGCATCATCTACAAACCAAGTCGTGAAGGAAAACACTTGTGTGATAATCGTTAGATCATCTACAAGCAGAGTTGTGAAAGAAAGTGCATCTATAATCGGATCTTTGTGAAAACAATATCATCCATTGAAGAATTTGGAGGTTGGTGCCTATCAAAATAAGAGATTGGTATCTCTTGCTGAGCTGGTGCTTAGTTGTGGGGATTGGTGTCTCCAGTGGGTTGGTGCCTACAAAAGAAGATTTGTAAGAAGAGTAGATTGGTGCCTATAAAAGAAGATTTGTAAGAGTAGATTGGTGCCTACAAAAAAAGACTTGTAAAAGAAGTAGGTTGGTGCCTACAAAAAAGATTAATATTTAAGCAATATTTTGCCGTGGTTTTCTCCCGCAAGGGTTTCCACGTAAATCGTGTGTTCTTAATTGCTAGATCTTGCATGTATGTTATTGTTGTGATTGTTAAGTTTTGAAAAAGTAAAAGATTGTGTTATACTAATTTATCCCCCCTCCCTCTCAGTATAACCATGTGCTCATCACAATAATGATAACGTTGACAACCACTAGAGACAAGGACTCAAGAATGGCTTACAAACAAAAAACAAGTAGCTTTTGGCTTGAAATTTGACTCAATATGAAAACTTTTGTATGGATACAATAAATGATTAAAGGAGTTTTTGTTTAGCAAAGCTATTAGGCAATTATGACTATCATGTTTATCCATGAAAATCTCTTTCCATGCCGAGAGTGGTTTTTGATTAGATCAGCACCTTAGATATACAACAGAACTTGACATAGTAGAATGATCACCACCACTAAGTATTATTATGTTACTATTGATTTAACTTGAAATACACTCTTTTTCGAGTTTTATGGTCTCTGAAGAAATAGTTGTATGTCAAAGAAGTTTATAAGTACAGTATTTACATGTTTTGCAAGAAGCCAAGGTCTTAAGTTTAGTTCTGATCGTTGATGGTAAGGAAAGCAATGAAGATATATTTAGGACTGAAGAGGTCATTTCAGGTGTTATACTTAACACAAGGCTACCCATGGCAATTTCCTTTTTTTTTTCTTCTTATTTTATAGAATTAGCAGAATGCATCGTTGTTATATTTATATTGAGCTCTTTTGACATTCTGTTTGTGCCATACAATCGCATGGATTTAGAATGATTAATTTTGAGCTCTTTTACAGAGACACTATCAGAAGATGAATGGGAGGCAGCATACCTGTACTTGGTGTTTGTCTTGAGAAAGGTAATTTTATATGACTACCTTTTAGGCTTTAGTAAATTTGATGAGCAAGAGCAAAAATAGTTAGTACTGTATTTTTTTCCTCTGGATATTTTAGGCCACACTACCTTCATTTTCTTTGGAAAGATACGGTTAGAAAAATTTATTCGAGTATTTTGTTTTAACTTGTGAAAGTGTTATAGCATAGCTGGTGTATTTTGGCTTGTCATTTTAAAGATTCATACAATGAAAAATTATAAAGCCACTTTGGATCTATTTGATCAGTCAATAGGTGTCATATTATTAGAGGTGAAGTGTACAAAATCTAGGACCTTTGTAAAACCCTGCATACCCTCATGTTTTTGAGTTAGTTGAAGTTGCGAAAATGCAAATTGCGGATGTGGGAAAACATAGATTAATAGTAACTCTATGCTGATATTCCCTGATTGTAAGTTGTTACAGTAGTAGATTTGTACAAACAAAATAAAATCTAACAAAACAGAGTACACAAATGGACCATCCACTGCTGTTAGAAAATGGAAGGATTCTCGAGGACTGCACAAGGACAGCCGTCTGTGCAAATTGAGGCAGGAGCCAGAGGATGAGAAAACAAAACAAATGATGGAGGATGTGCCAGTGTTCCTTCTGACTCTGCAGGCTGCAATTTAGAATATTGCAAAAGGAAGTCTTCAAGAACTTCAACATTCCCATTCCTATGGAGTTCTTCACAAGGAATGCATAGAACAACTGTCTTTCATGTTACACCACCCAAACGCTAAACATCTAGTGTCTCTTCTATATTATGCTGTGTCGACCCCTGAAGTGAATGCTTTTCATTGCTATCTTCTTCTTGTTCCTAATAAATGCAACAAGGTATTCATAAATGATAATTATAAAGATATCTGCTACTGATTTCCTCATATAGCACAAAAAATCTAAATTGCCCAGCAAATGCTAGCAGATTATGGCAAATCAGTTCTAAAGTTCTCAAATCAGACATATTAAAGCCGCCTAGGTACCAGTCAGCAAGAATGAGGATGATGTCCTCATACACTATCCAATGAGGCAAAGGGAACAACTTGACTGGGCTCAACACAATCTAAGTGTCTCATATCATTAGTTTGCAGGGAAGTCAGTAGGAAGAAAATGTTTTAGACAATTTTTTTTCTGACTATAGCATTATGTCATTAATTACACTACGACCTGTGCTCTATTTGCCAGTGAGTGACAAGGTCTTTTGGCTCTTTTCAATTTGATTTTCTAGTGCTAGACTCTCAAATAATAATTGGCATGAATTCAGAATAACATAAGCAGCAGTTGGCTCCACAAGGCTCAATCTATAAAAGGAGACATCAGGTACTGCAAATACAGATGGCTCTATGTGATTACTTCTCTAGAAACTTACAAGAAACAGAAGAAGAATTATTCTTAAATCTTGAAGCTGCACTGATAAAGAGAGCAGCCATTCAGCAGTGACAAATCAGGCTGTTCTCTTTATCAGTGTATCTTCAAGATTTAAGTCAACTTTCAGTGACTGATTTAAGCTATGGAAGCCAAAGGAGCAGAAAAAGACCTTTTTGAAAACTTCAAAAATGTGTTATCTTCTTGTATTCTACATCCAATGCCAAAAGGATAGGCAGTATATCCTTAAAGAATTCTTGAAGGGCAAAGTTGAATGCCTTCAACTTTTGAGGCAAAAAAAATTGAGCCTCCAGAGCAGAACTGAGGCTATAGCTGCTAACTACAGAAAAAGCAGGAAGGCTGCTTGCTGAGGTAATTCAACAAAACAAGCAACAAGTGTCTGCAAGAAGGTCCATCAATACGATGGATTTTTCTATTGCTGATATCTCCCATGCACATGAGGAGTGGTTGCAACCTGGACACGGAACCAGGTACAGACAGAAGGGACAGCTGCTACAGCTCAAATGTATCCAAATGCCAAATGCCAGTGCACGCAGACCTAAACAAACCCCTAGATGATGCACTGCTTCATTCCTCTGTTTATGATGGGAAATACAAATGTGTTTTTGTAAAAAAGGCTGTTATGTACTTTGGATTTTTTTCTTTCTGCACATTCTCTTGCTCTATGTTATCACAAGACTATACATATCTTTTGTACTAATCACAGTGGCTTTGCCAAGGCAGCCTTATTGGGGTTTTTGTAATATTATACTCTAATCAATACTATTATATTTTAACACAAAGGACAAAATCCATGCTATTGTAGGGTGTTTTGTGGAAATCTTAGCTTAGGGGAGTAGAATAAAGGGCAAAATGCCATTCAGGGCCAATGCAAGGTGTTGAAAAATGTGAGAGCTTATAGCATGAAATGGAATAGCTATGAACAAGATGGAGATAAGATGCATCTTGTAAACTTTGAAACTCGAAGGGAAGATCCTTCAGGAGCATTGTAAGGGATAGAATTTTCTTTCAGATAACATTCTTAGAAGAACACTGATACCAATGATAGCCTCATGGTCACGTGTTGATAGCTTCCTCCTTTTATTAAAACCAAATTGACCAGCTGCACAAAATGATCAACAATATTCTATACATCTCTTCCTCTTTTTCTTGCTTTATTGAGAGAGAGTTAATACGAATGGGTTCACTCTTTAAGTTCTTAACATGTAGATCAGATCATTCTTTTGCTAGGTTGATTGAATAATTGACAATTTCCTATGGACATTTTTCATTGTTTTGAAGAGGAAGACTAAATGTTTTATTTGAATTTCAAATGTGCCAGAGAGGCCAAGGAGAAGCCACCAAGAAGAACACACAGCGCAGACAACCAGTTCAAATAAAAGAGAAAGATGTTATGTATCTCAATTGATGACAACATTCACAGAATTCTTCTTGTCTGCTCATATGGGACAGATAAAAATTGTAAAGTTTCATGTCCTGTATTTTCTGTACTTGTTTTAGATAGGCAGAAGTTATTCTCTAATCTCAAGGAAGCATGGCATGATGTTCATCTGCAACAATGTTATTTTACATTCAATAAGAAGAGCAAGATATTCTTGTGCTGATTATTGGTTTGTAAGCTTCTCAATTATGTTATTTATTCCTTTTTCCACAAAACAGAGGTAAACATTATTCAACATACATTCTAATTATTGATATGTAAGCTGCTAGATTATGTTATTTATTCGTTCTTCCACAAAACAGAGGTTAACGTTATTCAACATGCATTCTACTTACCATGTGGTGAAGAGTTGATTTTTACGTTTTTTCAAATAAATTCTAAGCAATTCCCATGAGTTGAAGATGGTTGATCTTCAGGAAGCATAACATTTGTTCATTGGTGTCTGTTGTCATTCTCAATGTCCAAATTGCAAAGCTTAGCAAAAGAATCTATTTTCTTTATAAATATATAGACCTGAAACTTAACTCTCTTATGGTTGGCCCCTCGTTGATAATTGACAGCTATGTTCTACATTTAATTTTTGCAACAATTTATGGCATGAGAAGTAACAGGATTTTCCCTGTTTTAAAATTCAATTCAACATTATTTTTCCTTAGTGTCGTTGTCTTACTTAAGACACATCCAAAAGATATTTTTTCAGCCAAGATTTGCAGCTTGCAAAAATACTTATTTGACAGGTCGCTTCAGCAATGTACTTATGCACTTGCAAAATGGTTAAATCCAATTTCAGGGGATATGGATTCTTTTTTCATGCAATGCTGTTTCTGTGGAATTCAATTCATGTTCAGTTTGGAATTTGAAGTTCTTTTGGGTTTCCTTATTGTTACTTAACAATTTTGCATTCATTTTTGTTTTTATGTATGGATAAGAAAGGTTAAACCTTAGAAGACATTTTTCTTGTGGAAAATTTAGATCTTCCTCATTTCATTCATAGGAACAGTATTAAGGTTATGTATGTGAGGATTATGAAGGTCTGTTACAATTTGGAAACGAGTAAAGATTTTCTGTATTTGACTGTAGAGGGATCCTATGGGCACTTTTGCCCATTTTGGAACTAGAGATCAATAACTTGTGAATTCATGCTTAATGGATCAATAGTGTATGAAGTTGCTTCTAGTTTAGCCTTGATGTATTCAGTGTGCTACTTGCCATGGACAAGTTTTCTCTTTTGTGGATCTAATGCATAAGTTTAAGAGTTGTTATATGGGAACTGCCACAACACAAATAGTTGTTTTACCTTCCCTTGTGCGAGATATGTTAGAACAAATGGACCGATCCCAAACTGAACTTGCTCAAATTCTCATCAGATTGGTACCAAATAACAATAACAAACGATGTAAATAATTGTGGAGCCAACCACAATGACAGAAGAAACAATGGGAACAACGGTGAAAATAATGCAAACAATGGAAATCATGGAGACAACTCAGTTAATAACAGCGCTACCCCTCAGCACACTATTGTGGAATCAGCTAGCACAAGGCCTCTAATGCCTTAATTTATTCTGGAAAACAATACCCCGGAGGAAGTTAATGAACCTACTGAGTAGGGACGTAATGCACAATATTAGAGGGATTGGAGAGCAACGGATGCAGGTTTTCGAGCAGATATGCCATTTCAAGCTTACTTGGCTTTTAGGGAAAGGAGTAAACCTCATGGAGAGGGAGAAGTGAGACCTCAGAACCAAGACTTACAAAAGAAAAACGGTAAGATGACCATTCCCTACTTCGACGATTCAAGTAAAACTTCAGCCAGAGCATGGGTTTAGAAATTGGATAATTATTTACAGTTCAATTCCATGACTGAGAGGGATGCCATTGAGTATGCTACTTTACATTTGGATGGGAGTGCTCATGAATGGTGGTATCATGGACTGGTTACATTAGGCCATGATCAGATTGTGTCCTATGTTGAGTTCATGGAGAGATTGATTGACAAGCTTGACAAAGGGGACCCCAAATTGCATTTTAAGGAGTTAGCACAACTCAAGCGGTGGGGAATAGTTGATGTATATATTGCCGATTTTCAGAGACTCAGTTTTGGTGACCAACATTTCAGAGAGGAGACTTATTGTGTTGTTTATGAATGGATTGTTAGAACCATTAAGAGGATGGATTAAGGGATTTAATCCACCCACACTATAGGAGGCAATTAAAAAGGCAAAGGATATGGAATCCTCTTTCTACAAAAGTAAATTTCAATCAAAGGGATTCCAACAGAAGAGGGATAAGGATAAGAAGACTTTTTATAAGAATTCTAATCAGCCTAAGATGTCCTCTAGGTTGGATAATGATCAGCTCAATGACCTTAAAAGGAAGAAACTGTGTTTTCATTGCAGGGAACCTTGGGATCCAACACACAAGTGTGTTGCCCAAGCTAAGACAAAGTAGATTGAGTATTTTTCAGCTAAAGAATCAACAACTGAAGATTGAGATCAACACTTTGATCCAGGAGATTCAGAGACAGAGAATTCCTCCAATGAGTCAGAGGAGGAACAAGGTGAGGAGACTCCAGCAGCCCACTTATCTAGAATTCAGAGAGGGATCATTCAGGATTCGTGGAGTCTTAGGAGGTCAGAGGATTGTCACTCTTCTTGAAACTGGAGCTACACAATTTCATTGATGAGGGGCTTGTAGCGAAGAGAGGCCTCAAAACAAAAGAATTTGAAGGGTTTAGAGTTAGGATAGTAGATGGATTCATCATCACTTGTAAAAGGAAGATCTCTAATTTGAGTAACCAGTTGAGTGACTGAGCTCAAGGCAAATTTTTATGTGGTGAGTATGGGGGAGATGGATGTAGTTCTTGGCATGCAGTGGTAGCGTGCCATCGGTGAGTTCTACTTGAACTTATGCACTATGGAGATGAAATTTGAAGTGAATGGTAGGAAGCACGTACTTAGAGGTATGTCCGATAGTGGATTACGAGTTGTATCCTTCAGAAGAATGGAGAGACTCATCAGACATGACCAAGTTGAGTGGGCAACAAAGTGTCTTATCATGCCTATGGTGTCGGAGCAGCAGAAGCAGAATTACCATCCAAACATTCAAGTCTTGCTATCTAAGCATAGCAAGGATTTCGGTAGTATACCTCATGGGAGGCCCCTTGATAAAGGCATTGAGCATGTTATTGAGTTAGAGGAGGGCGCCAAGCCAGTCATCACTACACCATATAGACACCCATAGAGACTCAAAGATGAAATTGAGAAGACAATTAAAGAGTTGATTGAGATGGATCACATTAGACCTAGTAAGAGCCCTTTTGCTTCTTCGATGGTGTGAGTGAAAAAGAAGGATGGGACACTGCGCATGTGCATTGATTACAGAGTTTTGAACAAGAAAACTATAAAAAATAGGTATCCCATTCCACGCATAGATGAGCTCATTGACGAGTTGCATGGAGCTTGCTACTTCTCCAAGATTGATTTGAGATCAAGTTATCATTAGATTTGGGTTCAGGAGCAGGATGTGGAGAAGACAACATTCAGATGTCACTACGGACATTTCAAGTTCTTGGTTATGTCTTTCGGCTTAACCAATGCCCCGGCTACTTTTCAGTCTTGCATGAACAGTGTTTAGATATCAACTTCGTAAGTTTGTCCTCATATTCTTTGATGATATTTTGATTTTTAGCAAGACTTGGGAGGAGCACACGAGACATTTAGAGGAGGTTTTGAGCATCCTAGAGCGGGAGTTACTATATGCCAAGGAGTCAAAATGTGAGTTTGGGATGACATCGCTTCTCTACCTTGGGTATATTATGAGTTCACGGGGTGTTCGAATGGATCTTGAAAAGATCAAAGCTATTATGGATTGGCCTCCCTCGACAAATCTTACACAACTCAAAGGTTTCTTTGGCCTTTGTGGATCTATAGGAGATTTGTTAAGGGTTTTTCACAGGTGGCTGCCCCCACTCACAGATTTAACCAAGAAGGGTGCTTTTGCTTGGTCAAATGATGCACAGAGATGCTTTGATTGATTCAAACAAGTAATATGTACTTGCCCAATCCTAACCATTCCAGATTTCTCCAAACCATTTGAGTTGGAGTGTGATGCATCGAGAGATGGGATAGGATGTCATGTCCCTCCATTATGTATTATTCATTCAAATCAAATATATGAATGATATTATAAATTGAATATATTTAAATAATAATTATTTAAAACAATTAACAATATATATTATTATTATATTTATAAATAACACATATAAACAATAATAATATATTATAAATATATCTAATAATATAAATACAAATATTTTTATATTTATCTTATATTATAATATAATATAAATCATATATCATTTATTATGATATAAATGATATAATATAAATAATATATCATTTATTATAATATAAATGATATAATATAAATACAAATAATATAAATAAACTATGTTAAGGGAGTTACGTATGGTTAGAACTAGTTTTACCACAACTCATAAAAGGGAATAACATAAAGTAATACAAATTATAAAAGGGTAAGCATGTCTTTTACCACCAGGCATAATAAATATCCCTTGAAAGCGAAATAAATAAAGGCTGTGGGATAGAAAGAAAAGAGTATGGGCAATAAATAAATAAAAAAAGAATATTCGATAAATAAATATATTTAGATCCGCATTATATTTATATATATATTTCTGAGTCATAAGTAGAAAAGATACCATAAATATATATAGGGAGGAATTATTCAAGTAAAAATAAATATATATAATAATAATAAGAAGAAGAATATATAATAGTAAATATATATTTATTCATTGCATAATATAAGGGCATTCATATATGGAATCGGGCCTCTTGAGAAGATGTCGATCTCATAATAAGTAGCGCTTAACTAATACAAACAAATATAGAGTATCATCAAAGTTTAATAATATTTATTTATTAAGGGTGGTGACGGGTGGTAAATTGCATCCCTTCAAACTTATAAATATAAATTGGCCCCTCTAACAAAAGGGGAAATCAATAGAAAAAGGAAAGAAGAGAATAAATATCTATAACAACAGATAAGTATTTTAATATATTTAATTATTAAGATGTAATATATCTATTTATATATATACAATAATATTAATAACATATATAATAATACAATATAGAGATATTATTAATATTATAATATATAAATATTAAAGAATAGGCAAAAGAGAATAGAATCTAGTCAAGTACGTCATCTATCCTAAGATAAAATAATATATATATATATAATGTTAGATATGTACATCAATGATAGAATAATAAGTATATCTCTACAAAGGGATTGATTATGAGATCACCTTTAATAAGTAATAAACATGACCATGGAGTACCGGGCTAGGATTAGTAGCCTTCCTTTTAATCCACCTACACACCTTTAAGTATGGGACTAGTGGTTAGAGGGAATCTAGTGTCTAGCACTCGAGCTGGCAAGCCATTGCCCCTCAGAGCTAAGAGTGAAGTATTGCCGGGTGTAGCATGAAGCTCTTAGACCTAGGGTAAGAATGAAGTATTGCCAGGTGTAGCATGAAGTTCTTGACCCTATGGTTGCGTAGGACCTAGATAATATTAATGGCCTAATGGTAGGTAAACCTCGAGTTGGCTTTAAGCCCCTCCGAGCCAAGTGTGAAGTACCTCTGAATCATGAGGCGAAGCCTTGGGCCTACGGTCGTGGGTCTTGAAAACCTTAACGCACCCTCTCATATTAGGTGAGTGGTCTGATTAATGGGTAGGATCACGAACATCCTCCCCGAGGTATGTCCACGACTCGTGTGATTAATGATATAAGATAGATCATGAACATGGATATACGACTGGTGAGGAGATGAAATAGATAAAGTTTAGCACTTTATCTGAACATGATGAAATGATTAAATGATTGGTATACTAATGTGCTCTTTTACAAGTTGAAATTGTTTGCAAGGTTGCGAAAATTTTGGCTTCCTAGAAGGGGACATTACATAGGGGTTGTATTGATGCAAGACAAGCATCCCATTGCTTTTGAGAGTCAGAAGTTGATAGGAGTTGAGAAGAGTTATTCTATTTATGACAAGGAGATGTTGGCCATTATGCATGCATTGGCTAAGTTCAGACCGTATCTTGTGGGAAGTAAATTCATTGTTAAAATTGACCACAATAGCCTCAAATACTTCCTAAATCAGAAGGATCTCAATTATAGATAGCAGAAGTGGGTGAGTAGATTGCAGGTGTACGATTTTGACATTGTTGGTTGTTGATGCACTTACTTGAAGACCTCATTTGTGTTCCTTGGGAGAGATTACAATTGATTGGAGAGAGTGGATTTCAGCTGAGTATGCTAAGGACAAGTGGGCCATGGGTATTATTGATGGTACCATACAAGATGACGGGTATATAGTTGTAAATGATCTTATTGTAATGCCCACCCGTACACGAAGGGTACGGATGAGCAAACGACGCGGATTTTTTTTTAAAGTTAAATTAAGTACATTATTCTAATTCCAAATAAATTTACCTGGCAGAGTTCCCAAACGAGCAACTCAAAAGAGAACAAGTCTCTACGGAAACTCTTCAATTCAATGATCTACACATAACAGAAACACGTCTAGTTGTTACCACTTGTTAAAGGTTCCCAAAACTTCTACTACATTAAACTTATAGTCAAATATTATTAACAAGAATGTCGTAAAAATTAATGACACAATGAAATAATTACTTTAATTAATTTACTAATAAATAATTAATTAAAAACAAATTACTTTTTAAATCTTATTAAATAATTAATGGATTAACAATTAAAACACTAATCAAATAAATAATTTATTTTAAACTAGAGTGAGCAAAGAATAAATCAACTATTTACACTTCTATTAATTAATGAGTTCTAAAACACACTTTTTCATTGTTTTTTTCTCCATTAACTCCGTAATCTAAATTGCTTTAAAACATGACGATTTCATTGAGGAGATAGATTGGTTATCATATATATATATATAGCTGACACTTTAGTTCAACAGTTATGAAATTAAAACTGCAGTGTTATTTTTATTATTATGCAAGGAATGGAATATTTGTATAGTTTCTTAAACCAATCTATCTTTTCAATGAAATCATATCATGATTTAAAGCAATTTAGATTAAGGAGTTAACGGGGAAAAAGCAATGAAAAAGTGTGTTTTAGAACTCATTAATTAATATAATAGTGTAAATAGTTGATTTATTCTTTGCTCACTCTAGTTTAAAATAAATTATTTATTTGATTAGTGTTTTAATTGTTAATCCATTAATTAGTTAATAAGATTTAAAAAGTAATTTGTTTTTAATTAATTAAAGTAATTATTTCATTGTGTCATTAATTTTTACGACATTCTTGTTAACAATATTTGACTATAAGTTTAATGTAGTAGAAGTTTTGGGAACCTTTAACAAGCGATAACGGCTAGACATGTGTTTCTGTTATGTGTAGATCATTGAACTGAAGAGTTTCCGTAGAGACTTGTTCTCTTTTGAGTTACTCGTTCAGGAACTCTACTATATATATATACAAAAAAATGATTTACAACTCAAATATTAATTTATACATAACAGATGTAACTAAATGTTGAAACACAGAAATAACAATTAAGTGAGATTTTAATTAATAAAAAAAAGGGGTTGTGGTGGACAACCTGTGAAAGGGCGCTGCCCACACCTGGGAGCTACCCATGGCAGTGCCCAATAGGCTTTGCATGTTGTGCCTACCATGGGGGTTCCCCAAGTCGGTGCACCAACCAAAAAACTTCTCTTCTATAATCTTTTCATAAATTCTATAAAGAGAATTTATGAAATGCACTGTTCAGAATGATACAGGGGAATGTAAGAATTTAACAACAATAACCATTTTTTTTTTCAAAACTTTTCTATAAACCCCATCCTTTCAATAGGGTATATATATATATTACAAAGATCAAAATCAAATTACATACACCAATCATTTGTTTGTTAAAATTTTCAACAACTTTGTTTTCCTTTTTCTCATAACTTCAAAGGCGCAATTTTCACTACATGAACCCAACTTTTTCAAATCAACCAGATCAGCAATAACTTGCACAAGACAAGCCAAATTGGATGGCCCAACTCGCTTTCCACTCTACCGTAGGGTTGGAATACCAACCCACCCCTGAGCATGGGAGAGTCTATCTAGAACTTGGGATTCAAACAAAACACACAAAATTTACAAATACACAAAAAAATTTCCAAATTCCAAATTGAAAACAACAAAGGGCACCATAATCTAATGGATTCTTGAAAACACAGGGAAAGAGAGAGTGGCCTCCTCTCTTGGGGAACAAATCAGTAAACAACCCTTATAACTTCATAACCCAACTACGGAGATTTTCACCACTCTTCAAAGAATAACAACTCAATTACAGAAGTATCACAACCCTTCATTTAATATCAACCCAACTACGGAAATATCACAAACCTTCAAATATACAAATCCCAATTTCAAAGGCCCAGAGAGAGGTATGACACCTCTCTGGATCCCTTATTAACAATTTCTTCAAAGAAAACTAACAACAAAACCAAATCCAATACATTCATTCATAACATTTTTTTTTTGCATGTAGATCCTACCTCTGCCTTCCAAGTTAGGAGAGGTAGAAAATCCAGATGACAAACATAAAACCTGCACGGGCAACTTCCAAACAACAATAACCCCCAAAATCCTTCCAAGCTTGCAACTCCTCTCTATTTTTCCCAAAAAATATTCATGTAAAAACCCTCTTCCTCTCACAAATTTCTTTTTAAAATTCAAGAAAAATAAGTTTTTCTTTTTTTCGAAAAAACAAAACAAAACAAAAAGAATTAATTTTAAAACTATAAACCTTCCTCACGACAATAAAGCAATAAAAAGATACAACAATAAATCCAATAAAAATAAAAAAAATAACAATAATAAACTAAACAATAAAAACAATAAATAAATAAAACTAAATCATTATCTTCTCACATCAATAAAGAAAATATTTTAAAAAAATGTCAATTTTAAAATATTTTCCCCAAATTAAAAGCCATGACAAATATAAAATTAAAACAAATTACATTCCTCTTAATTAAACAAAAATTAAAAATAATAACATAGCAAATCATAAAATTCACACCAAAAAAATAACTTGCCTTATTCCTCTAGGCAGAATAGGCTTGGGTAAACCACTGGTTTGACACACAAAAACACTGGATAGACCTCCATATCTTATAAGCCTTGGCCACCCCTTGCAAAACTCCATTTGAAACATCAATTTGTATTGAAGCATATATAGCCGAAGCAACAATTTAATAAAAGAAAAATACATTAAACATACTAGATCATTACACAAGTAAATTAATTTTTGTATAATTGAACAATATCACATTCTTTCATAATAAAAATAAACATGTGCACCATACTAACATGATACCATTTATTTGAACACCAATTAATCAAACCACTTCATGAATAAACATCTAATAACCAACATGCCACAGATATAAAATCCCACCCACACACATTAACCAATAATAGTTTAAACCACATGTTTCAAAGTCCATAAAACAATATCAAAACACAACCAAAAACAAGTCCACAAGTCTAAAGTTATAAACACACATGTCTAAGCAAAATAAAAGGGTAGGCCTTACATCCTCCCCCCAGGATTAGGCTTCCTCTTGGAAGCCCTCAAAGAGGTGAGGATGTGAAGACATCATCTAAATTGCATCCCCCCAAGTAGAAGAGGCCTCATCATAGAGGTCCCATTGGACCCTGACTTGGTCCAGCACCCGACCTCAAAGGCCCAAAGTTTGACGATCCAAAATGCGAATGGGTTCAGAAATTAGCTCCCTATCCAACTCCACTTGTAAGGCATCCCAATCCAAAACATGAGATAAATTAGACATATACTTCCTAAGAATAGATACATGAAACACATCGTGGATGTGAGATAGGTTGGGTGGCAACGCTAAGCGATAGGCAACTGGACCAATCCTCTCTAGAATCTCAAAAGGACCTACAAATCGAGGTGCCAACTTAAAGCCCTTGCCATAACGGATAGGACTCTTATGTGGTCGAACTCACAAAAACACTTTATCACCAACCTAGAAGCTCCTGTCAACCCTCTTAGCATCTGTATATTGCTTCTGTCTATCTTGTGCCTTTTGCAGATGTTCACGGATAAGAATTACCTATTTTTCTATTTCCTGAACCAACTCAGATCCCATTGCAAATCTATCCTCAATGCGGTCCCAACTCAAAGATGTCCTATAGGGTCTACCATACAAGGCCTCAAAAGGAGACATGCCTAAAGAGTTGTGATAACCATTATTGTAGGTAGGGCTTAAATTTGACAGTCAACCTTGCTTGTCAAGCAATTTTTATATGACAATTATCTATTCAATGATGCCTTTAAAATACTGACATACTTTAGTATAAGTAAATTATATAAAACCAAATATATATATCATCATAATCCTATATAAATTTTGACAGTTTGTCCAAAATCTCTCCTTCATATGATACAGTCTTTTCAAAATTTCAGTTGTATTGTACAGCTAAAATGCCTAAATACAACTATACAACCGTCAAATTTAAGCCCTGATTGTAGGCAAACTCCACCAAGTGTAAATAATCCTCCCACTTCGACTGTTGATCCATCACGTACATTCTGAGCATGTCCTTTAACACTTGATTCACTCGTTCACTCTGTCCATCAATCTCGCGGTGATAAGTTGTGCTAAAATTAAGTTTCATGCCTAGCGCTTGTTGTAACGTTGTCTAGAAAACTGATGTAAACACAGGATTCCAATCAGAAATTAACTTACAAGGTATACCATGAAGTCGAACAATATCATTCAGAAAAACTCTCGCCACCGAAGGTGCATTATATGATGATCTCATAGGAGATAAATGAGCCACTTTTGTCAACTTTTCCGTTGTAACCATAATGACATCATGTCGTCAAGCAGTCAAAGGAAGACCTACAATGAAGTCCATAGAAATAGCATCCCACTTCTATTTCGGGATTCCATGAGGATACAACAACCCTATCAAATGCTGATGCTTGGCCTTCACTCTCTGACACTCGAGACATCTTGCTACAAAATCATCTTTATCACTTCACATACCATCCCAAAAGTACAACTTCCTAAGATTTGTGCGCATCTTCTTAACCCTTGGGTGTGCCGCATAAGGTGCTCTATGTGCCTCTGCCAACACAAAAAAGCTAAGGTTTCCCAAAGAGGGTAAATAGATACATTCATTGTTCTTAAGAAAACCATCAAAATCAAAAGAGTACCCCTCAAACTTGTCCTTCAAAACACCATTGAGTCGATATTCCTACTCTACTTCTTGATACCAAGAGTCCTGGGGCAATTGCTCTAAAATATGACCTCTCAAACCTATCTTCAAAGTTAGAGAGGATAACTCATGTTTTCTTCTACTTAAAGCATCTGCTACAACATTTTCTTTTCCCTGGATGTACTGTACATCAAAATCATACTCACAAAGGAACTCCATCCAACACCATTGATGGGCATTGAGATTAGGTTGTGTAAAGATATACTGCAAACTATGATGATCTAAATGGAACTCGAAATGATGCCCCAATAGAATATGTCACCATCTCACCAAGGCATGCACTATTGTCACTAACTCAAGATCATGTATGGGATAATTAAGTTCATGAATTTTTAACTTACGAGACTCATATGCAATTACCTGCCCTTCCTACATAAGGATGACACCAAGACCCTTAATAGAAGCATCTTCACACACGAAAAAGTTAGCCAAAGGATCAGGTATTGTTAAAATTGTAGCACTAGTGAGTTTCTCCTTCAACAACTGAAATGTTCTCTCGCATTGGTCTGTCCAAACAAACTTTTTTCCTTGCTTCTAAAGAGACGTAATAGGATGAGATGTCCTGGAAAAACCCTCGACAAACCTTCGATAGTACCCATCTAGACCCATAAAACTCCTAAACTCTAAGACATTAGTAGGAGCAGGCCATTCCACGATGGCTTTGATCTTAGCCAGGCTAATCGAAACTCCATCCCCTAAAACTATATGACCCAAATAATGAATTTCCGTCTAGAAGTCACACTTAGCCAAATTTGTGTACAACTGATTCTCTCTCAAACACTGTAAGATCAATCTCAAATGTTCCTTATGCTCTTCCTCATCTCGAGAATAAGTTAAAATGTCATCCAGGAAAATTACCACAAACTGATCAAGAAAAGTGCGAAAAACCCCATTCATCAGACTCATGAACATTTTCGGTGCATTAGTCAACTCGAAGGGTACTACCATAAACTCATAATTACCATAGTGAGTCCAAATGTTGTTTTATGAATATTTGCTTCTGCTATCCTCAACTGATGGTAACCAGAGTTAAGATCTATCTTTGAGAATAATCTTGCTCCCTGAATTTGGTCAAACAAGTCGTCAATTTTAGGCAACAGATGACGATTCTTCATTGTCAACTTATTAAGTTGTCTATAGTCTACACAAATGCGCAAAGAACCATCCTTCTTCTTAACGAAGATAACAGGAGCACCCCAAGGAGAAACACTAGGGAGAATGTGACCCTTTGCCAACAGTTCCTCAAGTTGAATCTGAAGCTCCTGAGTAGTCATCTTGTAGGGAGCCCTAGAAATAGGTGCTGCCCCGGAACTAAGTCAATGTGAAAAACAATTTCTCGACGAGGTGACATTCCTTTAATCTCTAAAGGAAACACATTAGAAAATTCCCTGAGGATAGGGTGATCATCTAAAGATGTCTCAAGTCCCTCCTTGAACCTATCACTAATAGAGATAACGAAGAGTTGGCAACCCTTACGCATACTACGCTTAAGCTACTTAGCTGAGATCATTCGAATAGAAATGAGTCTCTGAACTCCTAAGATCCTCACCGATTTACCTTTACCATCTAAGCATTCAATTATCTTTTCCCGGCAATATATCTTCACCTCATGGGCGTTCAACCAGTCCATACCCAAAACCACAACATAAGAACCCAAAGAAAGAACTCAGAGATCCACTGTTGTAGTGAAAACACCAAGTCTTAGATGACAATCTCTAACAAAATTCATTGACGCTCTAGAACTAGTTGCTAACTCCATTTCCTAGTCAACCGCCTGCCTAATTGCCACCAGCTCGCATCACTCCACTATCAAAGGGGATATGAAGGAATCTATAGCCCCAAAATCAAAAAGTATAGAAACTGTCACATTACCAATTGTACCTGGGGTCTCAATCACTATCGCCTGATGCTCTGCCTGTTGATTATCCACTACCACAAAAACTCTATGCGGCCTCCCAACATCACCCACTGTCGGCTCATAAACACATGCTTGTTGACCTCCTACTAATGGACAATTACGGTCTATATTTCACGTACCCCCAAAAGAATAACAAGGTCCTTTGGATGGTCCCTGAGACTGTATGCTCAAAGTTGTGACTCTGGTTGCTTGGGGTTGTCAGGTCAGATTTCGGCATGCACATAGACCCTTCCCTCCTTGCCACGGGGCGATCCGACACGTCACTCTCGCTCACGTGGAAGTAGCCAGTCGAGAGGAGGTGAGACATCGCGGGGGTCTGGCTCGTTGAAGAGCTGGACTTTGTGGAGAGGGGTCGACAAGTACTACGGCCTTTGTTGTTGTGTGCTAAGTTGAATGTTTTGTTCGATTGTGGTTATAGTTGAGATAACCCTATGACCCAAAGGGTCACTAATTTCTCGTCTTTTGTTGGGGTTTCTTAGATTCCACCTCTGTGTGGGCAAATGGTTCTGTTCGCTTATGTCCTCTTGTCTTTGTATGCATTGAATGAGTTTTTGTTGTACTTGGCGTTGTCTAATTTCTTCTAACAATAAGAGGACAAATGGGTCTTCTTGTGGTAGAACAAATGTTTCTTGTTGTGGTCGTGGAATGATCTCCTCGATCTTGTCACGAATAGCCCTCACCCACTCTCCTCTCACTCCTAAGCACATTCATGAATCAAGATGGAGTTAGATGTGTGATTACTAACCTTAACCAGATCTAGGGTTTTGACCTAGGGTTTGACTATGTTTTGATTTGTTTTTACCTCGTGATGGTATCGAGGGTTTGATTGAATCATTTTCACTGTAGTTGCCTCGTGATGTGATCGAGGGTTTGCAATTTTGTCTATTCTAGGGTTCCTACATGTATGCAAACTAAATGATATGTAAAAAAAAATTTGTGCTTTTTTAGTGTTTTGGAAATGAAAAGTGCTTTTAATCTATGAAAGGGAAGTATGTATGCAATCTAATATGATTTTCCTAATGCAAAGTTAATCTATATTTTTTTGTGTTTTCGACGATTTAGAAGTAATCTAATCTAAAGAAAGGGAAAATGTTTTTTCTAATAATCAAGATCTAGAAATACGAAAACAACTAATCTAACATGCAAGATCTAATTACCAAGGAAAAAATAATGTTTTACTGTTCCCAAGAGCAAATTTGGTTTTCTAATTACTATTAAATTGAACAAAACAATGAAGGAACCTGAGAGAAACAAAGATTTGTGTGACTCCACTACCCTCAGAAATCCTTGATATTGGCAACCTCGAGTCCTTTTGAAGCAGCGAGAGATCCTCTTGACAACAAAATGGCGCAAAGAAGCAAAAAGAAGCTTTGATGAAGCTTGTATGAGCTCAATGAAAGCTTTAGTTGAGCACAATGGCATAGAATGAAGCAGTGTAACATTGCTTGGTTGAACAAATAAAGCAAAAGGCACCTTCATCTTGTAAGAGCATTTGAATGCTAAGTTGGAGAGAAAAAATTGGCAAGAGCTGTGTGCACAATGAATTTGCCTCTCTTTGTGCTTCAGGGAGGGGGGTATTTATAGGTTTGAGGAATGAGATTGATTGAGGAGTTAACTCATTTGATTGATGAGTTAACAAAGATGATTGGGGAGTTAACAAGGTTGATTGCCCAATGAACTCAGCTAACTGTGGAGTGATAAATCAATTATAGCTTATCACTGAAGAGGAAATGGAGGTGAGGGAATGCATGAGATTGATTGGAGAGTTAATTTGAGATCAAATAGAGCTAATTATGTATGTGTGAGTGCATGAAATAGTTAACTCTATATTAGGCATCAAAAACCATGCAAACTGGAAGAAAAATAGGCAAAAATAAAGCAAAAATGAGTGAGAAACTTGAGTTTTTCCACAGCTAAAAAAAAGACATGGTCACCCCTTTCACTAGTAGGGTCGCCCCTGGGCAACCATGGGTTGCTCAGGGGAGATTTGGGTTGGACAGGTCTGATGTAGAAAAACAGGTTGGGAGATGAAAGAAGAGAAGAAAAGGAGGGGTTCTGCCTCCAGAAATAGGTTAGTCATGTGCAAGAATCCAAATCTCCACTTGTACCTGTAGGATCTCCTGGGGGAGATCTGGAAATAATAGGGGGAGATTTGGATTGGTTTGGCGGAACTGAAAACTGAAAGTGGGAGATGGATAGGGAGACATCTAGAAGGCTTCTAGGAGGTGCATAGGATGAAAAACATGGGGGAAGGGTGAAAATGCACCTACAAGACACTCACAAGGCTTAGGAGCAAGGTCAAAAGCTTAGACAATGCAAGTCGACAAGTGTCGCAACAAGTGTCGAAAAGCATCGCAAACGAGGAGAGAGAGAAATCGACAAAGAAGAAACAACACAAGACAAGAAAGAGGACACGCCATCAAGAGGTTCACTGCTTAAAGAACATTATTTCACACTTACATGTACGTTACAAGGATTTGAATCATGATAGGGGTCCTCATGGAGGCTGTACGTTATTTTTGTGCTTACATATTTGCCCCCTCAGGGACGGTAGTCTACATGAAAGGTAGGTACTGTTCCCGAACTAGGCCTTACCTGTTGTTGATTTTCCCACAACTTGTACTTGCAATAACTAGTATTAGTCTGACATTAACATATATCAAAATGAATAATGAAAATTGAAATGACAAACTTACCATGAATCGTTTGAGTTCGACTAGTTGTTTGCCTTTGTCGATTTGAACATGTAGGGATGAAATCACGCAAAATGACACACAAAAGAGATGCATAAAAGCAAAGAACTAATCTAAAAATGCATAAATGAAATTAAGCTAAGGGCAAACAAAGCAAACCAAATTGTGAGATCAAAGCGAAACGGTGACAAAATCGTTCGTGTGAGCAGTCGTTAGAAAGGTATCGTCGAGGAGATCGCAAAGACGGTTGCCTCGTCTTCAGCGGCGGAGAATCAGGTATGCAATCAGTGAAAAACCCTTCTCTAAACCCTAGTTTGAATTTTGTGAAAAAACTCTTGAAATTGTCTATTTTTGATGATTTTCTCTATTGCATTGTGTTTGTCTCATTGTTTAGAGCAAGATTGGTTTTTCGCTTTCTGAAATCGGCTAAAAATGAGGTTTTTAGAGCAGTTTTTGGTTGAGGGATCCTCCTCTAGGGTCACCCCTTTTGTCAGGTAGGGTCACCCAGGGGAGATCCTGTCTGATAGCAGGGTCGCCCAGGGGAGATTTGAAAAAACACCTGGGTCACCCGGGGGCGACCTTGTTGGACTGATTTTGACTGAATTTTGATGTTGTTTAATGCTTGTTTCACTCTGATCTGACATGTTTTGACTGTTGTACTCACCTATTTATTACAATTTTGAGGGTTATACATTTTTAGGCTTTTCTGTAGTTTTATGATTTTTAGGGGTTTTTACGAGTTTACGAGATCTAATCTAAAGTTCTTTGATTTTGCAGGACATGCGTATCTGATGGAATGCCTGTTGAGAGCAGGGATGGCTCTCAGGGATGTTTACTTCATTAAGTACTGAGGATCGTGCTATTTTGAAGAGGGTAGGTCTAGCTAGAGTTTGCCATGTGCCTGTGATTCATCCTATATCTCGTATCTGCTGTGACATTCTGACCTACTAGGATGCGGACAGAAACACATTTAGGTTCCCACAGATCTCAGGAGAGTGGACCATCACTCTTTATGATGTGTACCGTATACTTGGGGTCCCTGTGAGAGGACAGCCTTTAGTTCTTCTAGTTTACGAGTCCTTTGAGGACAAGGCTTCTTGGGCTGCATTCATGGGGGTTAACCACCCTGGGGATCAGATGGGAGTTCAACTCACTTCTGTGTAACACCTCCACATTCCACTTTTGAGGCGATTCCTGATTGGTTTGATTGCATCAAGGTTGTTGGGAGATAAATCCTCAGCCCGTCTAAGATGGTGTTGGGCACCCATCATTCGTGATATTAAGGACACAATTTACGCTTGGGGACCAGACATTTTGGCCATGGTTTATCGAGACTTCTATCGTATTTCACAGTGAAGGGCTCTAGCTTTCAGCCACTCTTCTTTGATCATGACATGGATATTTGAGCACATGAGGCCCTATCAGAAGTTCATTCCACTTCCAGATAGACGCCTACCGAGAGCAGCAAGGTGGATGCATGTTGGTCATTTTGATGCTTCTTTACCCATTGTTGCTACTCTTACAGATGAGGACATGATCTTTGATCCTTATCATGACATGGAGGGATCTTGGGCCCGTGATGGAGATGTTAGGGAGTACTGTTACGGAGTATCTGAGCTTTCAGACCGTAATGGTCTGGTTGAGGCCCATCAGGTTGATTGTGTTTCACAGTAGTTTGGCAAGGACATCCCTGAGGACTTGCCCCTAGTGTCCACATGCTACAGGACAGTCCAATAGTTGAGTGAGATTGGACAGAGGACAGTCATTTGGACTCCTTTGACTCCTAGAGTCTTCATTACTAGAGATTCGAGACGAGGATAGAGAGGAGGGAGAGGGACTCCTTCCCGATCTCTCATTGTGACTGTGGACTCATAGTCTACCAATGAGGACTACGTTCCAGATGATGATAATTCGTCAAACGAGGTCCTTCCTGAGGATGATGATTTTGATGATATTGATGATTAAGATGATGCTCCTAATATCCTTGAGGGTCCTCCTATTGTTCCTCGACCTCCTCATTCGGATGAGGTGATGCGACAATTTGACCCTGATTGGCAGCCTGGTGATCCTCGTAAGTTAAGTCTATTTGCTTTTCATACTTTTGTCCTTTCTCTTTTCATGGGGAACTGACTTAGCTTTTCTCTTGATTTTCTCTCTCAGGTAATGTCAGAGAGTGGAGGGATTTTGTTCGCAAGATTAATGTTGGATTAGCTTCTCCCTTCACTAGGCTGACTCGTGAACATCTTTTAGATGATCCTGGTGTGCCCCCTGCTATGGGGCGACACACTGACATTTTTGCTCTTGTCTACCATGGATGTCAGATGAATACAGAGTTGAAGACCTAGGTTGACACCCTTAACGGTGAGAATCAGGTACTCTGAGAGATGGCTCGCCTTAATTTTAGACAGCGTGATGCTAGTATGGCGGGGCCTTCAAGTCACATGCTCACATCAGAGCACCTCACTCTCATAGGTCTCATGGAGTGACGAGTGGTATTCGTAGACAGAGGAGCTGAAGTCCTGAGGGTTCTGTTGGAGGGAACCACCCTTGACTTCCTTTCTTGAAATCGTGCCCCCTTGCATGGGGAGCCTCTACTTCTTTTGAGAGCATTTTGTCCTAGCTCTTTGATACCCTTGGTATATGTAAACTTCAGATGTATCTATGAAAGTTTATCCTTTTATGGTTTTCGTCTATCAGATTTGTACTCATCTCTTGTGCATGTTTGGAGGTTTGAGAACTCTTTGATTATGTTTGACCTTTTCAACTCTTTTAATGATGCAAGTATGATAACAATGACATATTTTTGTAATTTTTTTGTAGCATATATATGAGATGTCGTTCACGATATGATAATGCAGGAACACAAGAAATGCTGAAATGAAACTTTTACTTCTATTGAATGTCATGAGGTATGACATTTGACTTTATTTCTTTGAGACTCTTTTTCTGATTTTTGAAATGGATGCAATGTGGGACAAACAATTTGACTGCTCTTAAATACAATTTTTGATTCAGGGGATTGCGAGTTGTCCTGATATAAGAAACTTATTCAAGGTTGTGAGATAGGATTTAGGGAAACTCAAGTGGGGAGTGGGAATGAAAATGGAGCGTTTCTGATTTTGGGCTTTACTAAAGGCTAAACATTGATCCTTATCTTGATGAGACAATCTAAGAAGGTTTCAACTTTAGACAAGTAGCAAATTTTATTGATGTTTACTAGACTTAGATCATAAATAGAAAGCAAGATAGACCCGGGGTAAAGGATAAATGGGAAAGAACAAGGTCCCTTGGTAGAAGATGATCCTAGAGACTACTAGACTCTTCAGTTTTTCTCAGCTAGTGCATGTGCGTGCTTTGTACCTTTCTTTCTCTGTTAGAATGTCACCCTTGAGGCTTTGAGCTTAGACTGATCTCCACCCAAGAGTATGGATATTCAACAATCTTCTCTCTTTCACTCTTTTTTTTTGCATCTCTCCTTTTTTTCTTTTTGCTTTTTTTTTTGTATTTTCCTCACTTGATTTTTCTCATTTTATTTTGGATTTTTGACTTTTCAAGAAATGAATGCTTTTTGGAACTTTGATATGCAATACTTTGATCTCTCAATTCTCACTTTTAGACACTCTTATTTTGACCACTCATTTTTTTTTATTCACTCGAATCTTAGATTGCTTCCTTCCGAGTTTTGATCTTCCTGGCATTTTTGGTCAAGAAAGATAAAGGGTTGAGCGCCACCTAAAGTTTTTGTAATCTGGTTGGACTTCTCTAATACTAGGGAAGAATTGGGAAGGTCTACTTGCAAGCTTCCTTTGAACACTGTAGATTTGAATACTGACTTTGTTTAGACCTAACATCTTGACTCATAAGACTAGGATCAGTGTAAATCTAAGAGCTAGGCTTTGATTAGAATCACTAGGAATGAAGGGGGATAATGGAGATTGTGAAAAATGGGGAATCTCTAGGTCTTGAAAGGATGATGTATATCTAGACAACATTAGACTCCTTACTAAAAAGAAAATAGTACAAGAGCAAGTCACTAACAGTAATGCAAGATGAACAGAATGATACAAAAATGCAAGAAACAAATTGTTTTTGACATTTTTTATTTTTTTATAATTTTTTTGTATTTTTATGTTTTATGATTTTTTTGGTATTTATTAGACATAGTATTTCTTGAGGTGAAAGGCATTGACTGTTTTGCCAAATTCCTCTCCCTCCATTGTGCACAAGAGATAGGCACCATTTCTGACGTCTTCTTTGACCATGTAAGGACCTATCCAATTGGGTCTAAATTTTTGTCCTTCACACGCTCTTTTATCGATTAGATTGTCTATCCCGAGCACTAGATCTCCCACTTGAAAGGGTCTTGGGATGACCTTTTTGTTATATTTCTTTTTCACTCTTGCTAGATAATAATCATCTCTTTGAACAACTCTCAAGCGTGTTTCATCCATCATTTCTAATTCGGCCAATCTTACTGCTCTATACTCTTCGTTATCCAATAGTCCTTGTAATGATACTCTCAGGCTAGGCAATTCTACTTCCAATGGTAATACCGCTTCTAACCCAAAAGTGAGGGCATAAGGGGTGGTTCCAATTGGGGTCCTAACACTTGTTCTGTATGCCCACAGAGCTGGGTATAATTGTAAATGCCAATCTCTCTTAGAATCTTTCACAATTTTGACCAGTATTACTTTCAGAGTTTTGTTGGCAGCCTCTTCTTGTTCATTCATCTAAGGATAGTAGACTGAGGGAGAATTGTGATTGAGGGTTTTTAAATGACGATGTGTTATCTTTTACTATCACTTGGGGAATTCTGAACTGACAGATGATTTGATTCAATATGAATTTAGCTATTACAGTGCCTGACATTGTGGTGAGAGGCATGGCCTCCACCCACTTTGTGAAATATTCTGTCACGATAATGATGAATAGATGTCCATCCATTGATGGGGCAGATATCGTCCCCACCAGATCTAACTGTAGAGGAAAACTAATGCGTTGTAGACTTAAACAAAATTCAGGGGTAAACCTATTTGAACAGTCCACTCTATCATTGCATTCCTACATTGAATTATCAAGCAAGGAGCGTAAGCTTATGATGATGCCCGCACTATATATGCCTTCAAGACTCATTTCTATCCTAAACTAACTCATACAAACTTATTCTAATTAACTTAATTTACTTAAGTTCACAGAAATGAAAGAACAACAAAAATAGTTAAAAATCTAGTTGCTACGGGTACCTTCAACATAAGCTGAAGATAACTATATTCAACAGAGAATTACATAATTATCTCAAAATACATAGATTGATAAAAGAATTGACACTAACCTTCGGAGGACTTCAAATATGTATTCTATTCATGGATCACAACTACTAGAAATAGAAATTAAGATATCCTACTCATTCCACAATGTAACTTTTATAAAATAACATGAAACGGTTTTAACTAGAAATGCATGAATAAATAAGGGAAAATACAAAGTGAGAGTTAGTACCTTGAGTGGCCATCTCAAGGAACTATCTCACTTAATCTGGAAACTAAATCTACTTCAGATTCTCATAACACATAGTTGTATTCACTTCATATCAGAAACAGGATCTTTTCATATTGTATTCAATAAAACATGTCTAGATAAAAATAGAGTAACTGTTGAATAGTTTTAAAAACAAAGTAACTTGGAAAGAAAATCTTCTCTAACTTCCTATTGAAGTCATCCCTCCTAACTTATACAAAAATGGGAGAGTACGATGTAACTACCAACTAACTTGATCATCAATTCATCCCTAGATATCAAGGTATAGGTTTGAGATCAATTTATTATTCTAACTGAAACAAAGGAAGCAGAGTCCTGCTCAAATAGAAATTCATATTCAACAGATCATGAATGAAAACACATAAGTTGCGATTAGAATCCTAGAGCAAGTCTTCTTCTTCACTTGTATTTATTCCTCCATGATGATCACGTTCAGCTTCAGTTGGCGCTTAACTACATGACTTTCTTCAATGCTCTGTCTTGCAATGTGCTACGAATTCTCCTCTCCTTAACGCTACCAAATTGTTGCATAGGGTTAATCCATAAAACATATGCATACAAAATAGCCTTCATAATTAATCCACAAAATCCCCTTTATATACATACATACTTATGTCTAACTCATGCAATTGACAAATATTATCACCATGTTTCATATTGGCATATTAAGTTCAAGGTTTGCAGAATATATAAAAGACAACATATTATGGTAGTAATGTTTTAGATTAGTATCTGAAATAGCATAGGTATAAAGTCTAGAAGCATAAGAAATAGCATAAAAGAAGTCAACATTTGAACCCATCATTTCCCCCCAACTTAGACTTTTGCTTGTCCTCAAGCAAAATATTCAATAAAACACCTAGGGGAAAAGGTTATAATGCAAAGTTATCTGCCTCAAATCTATATCTTCTCTGATCCCCTTTCCCTGTTTGAGATAGAATCCATTTTAGCATGGAAGTTTCTCCAACCTGATCAATTCAGTACGCCTGCACTCATCACATCTTCCTCCTGCCCAGTGTGGCACTGGATAAAGAAGAATAGGAGGGTGATAAGGGGTACCCATTCCACTCCTTTTTTCTCTGAGATCTGGATGTACATGCACAACCTCTCAAATGTATTCATAAAGTTGTGAAGAGAATGAGGCTCTATCTTCTGTAACTCTGGGGTCAAACTATCCCATCTATTCTACACATACCTTTTGTAATTCTAAACGATAGATACTGCCAACCACTGTATTCTCCTATAATCCCTGAGTCTTAAATCCATAATTACCTTACTTGGACCCTTATGAGAAAGTAGTGTTAGCCATTGGGTTAGGATTACTTTGGGATCTAATGCTTCTTTCCTAATTTGCAATGGCATTTTCTTTTCCTGTTCCTCATATCTATCCATCAGCTTCCCTCTAAGCTGCTCATTTATGAGATAAGACATTAGTGCTCTGACTTGAAGATCACCAACATAGATCAAGGCGTTCCACTATGTATCTTCATCCATCAAATAATTGTGCAAACAATATTCACACAGCTAATCTTGTTCTTCCAAACTGACTCAAAATAACTAGAAAAAATCATGCCTTGAATAGATGGAAATGGATTGATCATTGATGAATCTATTGAATTGAAAACTAAGAAACTTTTCTTTGAGAAATAAGGTATAAAATTTTGCTGGAGGTTTGCATTTTATGATTTGAATTGCCCTGTCAACTACCTTTGTTAGCTTCCCTTCCAACCTTTTTAACTCATTATTCTTACTGTCTAATGATGTATTAAGAATTTGTTTCTCATTTTCCCATCTTTCTTTCTCTTGCTTGAATTCATCATTGAACTTCATCAATTCAAAACTCACATATAGAATAGTGAGGAATGTTGGAGGTCTTATTACAGGAGGCTGCAGGGTTGGAGCTTCTTTTTCCTCATTTTCCATTTTACTCTCAATTACTTGTGCTAAGAGATCCATGTTAGAGCCATGACCATATGTCTAAATCTTTGCCTCCAATTTTTTTATTCTTATCTCTTTCTCCCTATCCTTCTCCTCATACTGTTTCACTTGTTCTTCTAATTGTTTAATTTTATTAAGGGCTTCCTGCAATTCTTGCCTGATGCTTCTATCTTCTAACAACTTTTTTTCTTGTTCAACATCAAAACCTTCATTCTTACTTTTAGTAACATTAAAAATTTCTCTAACAGGGCTGCCAGGAACTGTTTTTCCCATTTTTATTGCAATGAAAATGTCCTCTAAATCAGAACTGGAGGATGAAGAAACATACCTTCTATGTTTGGCAGGTACACTGGCATCAATAGGAGTAATCCCAGGGACATTTCCTTCCTTCTCTGAAGTTGTGTCCAACAATGTTGGATCTTGCTGTTGTGCTTCCTCCTTTTTTGCTTCCCCTTGTCCCTCATCAACTCTTTTTCCTACATTATGCCTCCTCAATCTTCCTGAATGCCTAGGTGTGACAGTTTCTGGCTTATCCTCACTTTTTCTCTTTTTTTGACTTCTTCTCTTCTTCCTTTCCCTTGCACCCTTCTCTTTCTCAATGCCCTTATGCTTCTCTACATTCTTCTTACTCTTATTCTTCTTAGAAGAAGAAGCATCACTTCTTGTAGTTCCTCTCATAGGTTTAGGGTTAGGAATTGAGGTTTCTTCTGTTGTCACTGGCATAGTTTCTAGAGGAATTTCCTCCTGCGGCTCTTCTCACTTGGGCTCCACTTCAGGTTCAACCTCTGGTTCTAGTTCTAGTTCAACATTAGGATCAACTTCTGGTTCCAGCTCCTATTGAGGCTCATCTACTTCCAGCAATTCAGAAATATCCTTGCATTGATTAAAAACATCCCAGCTAACATGTCGGTGATGGATTCTCAAACTTGTTTTAACCAGTAGAGCTACCAAACAATGGTGATAGAATGTAGTCTCTATTTGTCTTTTTTGATACTCAAATGCCATTCTCTTCAACATAATGTACAGATAATTGGGAACATTAACCAGTTTGTCATGGCACAGGTGATTCAACAATTTAAAGTGTGCAGTATACAATAAGTTATGTCTACCATCACAAGTGATATATTTGATAATATATGAAGCACATTTCCCCCAGTAGAAAAGAAGAGATAATCTTTTTGTACCTTGTGTGGTCCACTCTGGGTTCTCACCATGCTCGTAGAATTACTCCCCCACCACTGCTGCATCAACATGGGCTAGATACTCAGACCCTATTTGTGGTAATCCAGTGACTTGGGAAATAGCTATTTCAGAGGCATCCACAACTAATCCCCTCACTGTCGCTTCGTCATAATGCAAAGTTGCTGCAAAATCCCTTGCCATATCATTGTAATACTCTGTTAACTTTAGAAAATAGTCTAACCACCCCACTCTAGTAAAGAGTGGGAGAACCAATACATCCTCCAATATCTCCTTATGCACCAATGGTTCTCTTCTGATTACATCACCCTCCATTGCACCTATATTCTACATTGTTATCACTTCTCAATTCTGCCTAATTTCAATTTTACCACCTCAGAAAACTGCCTGTCAATACTTTCACCCCCCAACTGCAGCTTTAAAAAATTTGAAATTCAGCTCACTCACAGGAAAATAACAAGCTCACAATTCAGGGCAGGTCGACTATCATGGAAAGTGGCATAGGAAAACCTCAACAACAACTTAAAGAAAATTTGATTGATGGTTAAAAGAAAAATAAAAACTTTAAAACTGACCATATACCCCTCCCCCCAACTGAAAGGTGAAGTGACAACACTTCATGAACGAATGTGCAAGGATGAAAGAGTAATGATTACATGAAAAGGGGTGATATATTTCTGCATGCATAAGATAAACACTTAGTAATAATGAATATAAATAGAAACTTTGAAGATAATCATTAAAAGGTTACCTTATGTGCATTGATTATGGAAAGCATGGAGCAGATTGCTTTGGAAAAAGAGATCAGTATGTTGGCACGAGCGGAGTGATATGCATAGAGTAGATGGGAGGGTGGAGAGTACATCAGAATTTATTCAACTTGACAAACCGTAAAAGTTGATGTAACAGCCGGTTAATACAATTTAAACAAACATGCCGCAACTGTTGGATTATGGAAGGTGATTGAAGCACGTGGAGCAGTAAGGAAATGCGCATGAAGAAGAATTAAATGTGTACCAAATGGATGAAAATCTCTGCAGACACTCGTTGCTATAGGCACCTGCAACACATGTCCTGACTGAATATGTTCAGAAATAGGAAACCAGGACCCAACTGCAACAAGTCCCTATGATATGTGAAAAATAGGTCCCTTTGAAATTGACAGTAGTCATCATGTACAATGTGCTGTGTGTGCATGTGATTTTAAAGCAAAGAAAATTATGTTTCAGCAACAGGGGTTGAGTATTGTAACTCAACCTTCACATCAGTGGATAGTGTTGATGGATCAATATCTGAAGGTGTATCATCTTGTGTCACATCATCGTCATCAGGAATATTAGGAGGACCATACTGAGTAGCTAGAGAAACAAGAAAGTCATCCTTCTGAAGTGGCTTTTTATTCAATTTTAGCCTATGCCCATTTACTAGCAGTGAAAACCAAACTGCATCAATAGTCTGCAATTGAACTACACCATTAGGAAAGACTTGCTTGATCTCATATGGGCCTAACCAATGTGACTGAAGCTTGCCCTTGAAGTCCTTATATCTTGAATCATAAAGGAGTGCCCAGTCACCTGTAGTGAATTCCTTTGTCTTGATGTACTTATCATGCCATTTTGCTCTTTATTTATGTGTGACCTCTATATGATGAATAGCCTCCAATTGGATTTCATCCAAAGCATTCAAATGTTGTAGCCTTTCTTGTTGCACTGTGGTCAAATCCATTCCTAGTTCCATTGCTGTCTGCAGGGTTTTGTGTTCAAATTCTATAGGCAGGACTGTTTTCTTGCCATAGACAAACTCATAAGGTGTAAACCATGTAGTTGTCTTCCAGGTTGTTCTATATGTCCAAACAACTTCAGGGAGCCTAGAAACCCAATCTCTTTTGTGAAGTTGCACTGTCTTTGTCAAGATGTTCTCAATCTCCCTATTTGTGACTTCTACCTGACCATTGGCTTGAGGATGATAGGGAGTGGATTTCTTATGTCTGATCTAATATTCCTCAACCAAATTGGTGATTAAATCAGATGTAAATTGTGGTCCTTGGTCAGTTACTATCTCCCTTGGAACACCATACCTAGTGAAGATGTCTTCATACATAAATTTTGCCACATTGCCCTCTCTGGCAAATTGTAATGCCTTCACTTCATCCCATTTAGTTAAGTAATCAGTACATACTAGGATATATTCTTTGTTGTTGTATGTAGGAGATATAGGACCCATAAAATCCAATCCCCACTTGTCAAAAGGAGCCAATGAGATTTGTGGCTGCAAGGGCATCTCATCACTTCTTGTAGGCCTCCCCATTCTCTAACATCTATCACAGCTCCTATTGTAGTTGACAGCATCTTTATGAAGTGTTGGCCAGTAATACCCTATTGTTAATATTTTGAAGGTTGTCCATGAATAAGGAAAACATTTGTGAACTAGCTACCCCTTCTCCCTTGGAGAGAAGTATCCTAGAATCTTCCCTGTAACCAAATAATTGGTTATATCTGCATGCCGTGGAGTGTGTATAGTGAGAGAAAATAGATGCTCATTAGGAAAAGAATCATCAACCACTCCTTCTGAAGATTGTGTAGGTAGTCTAGACAGAAAATCAACAACTACATTGGCCTTATTTAGTTTGTCAACAATTGTAATATCAAATTCTTGTAACAACAATAACCATCTTACAAGTCGGCCACCCACTATTGGCTTATTCATCAAATATGTGATGGTTGCATGATCAGTATGTATGAATACCTTATAACTAGTTATGTAGTGCTTGAATTTGTTAATTGCATAAACAGTTGCCAACATCTCTTTCTCTGTCATAGTGTAATTTAACTCGGCCCCTTGCAGATTTCTACTTACATAGTATATGGCGTATTCTTTGTTTCCTTCCTGTTGGCCTAGGACTACTCCAATGGCAAAATCTAATGCATCTGTATGGATGTGAAAAGGTAGTGACCAATTCGGACCTCTAAGAACAGGGGCTTGTGTCAATGATATTTTTAGCTTTTCCAAAGAAATATGACAATCTGATGTCCATTCAAATTCACTATCCTTGGTCAGTAGAGTAAACAGAGGGGCAACAATCTTGCTAAAATCCTTAATGAACCTCCTGTAATATCCTACATGGCCCAGGAAGCTCCTTACATCCTTACATCCTTCTATTTTTGTGGAATAGGCAAGGTAGATATGATCTCAATCTTCTTTGGGTCAACATGGATGCCTGCACTTGAGATGAAATGTCCCAAGACTATTCCCTGTGACATCATCAAAAAACACTTTTCATTACTCAAAGAGAGGTTGTGCTCTGTACATCTTTTCAACACTTTCTCCAAATTGTTTAAGGCTTCATCATATGTGTCACCATATGTGGTGAATTCATCCATATAAATCTCCATGTTATCATGGGTAAAATCAAAGAAAATACTAAGGACTACTCGTTGAAATGTAGCTAGAGCATTGCACAAACCAAAGGGTAAGACAGAATATGCATGTCCCCTAAGGGAAAGTAAACGTTGTCTTATCTTGATCCTTTGGAGCAATCTTAATCTGGTTATAGCCACTAAAACATCAAGAAAGGAAAAATATTTCTTGCCTGCTAAAGAGTCAAGAACTTGGTCAATAAATGGCAATGGAAAGTGATCTTTCCTGGTAGCAGTATTCAATCCCCTGTAATGAACACAAACTCTTCATTTGCCACCTTTCTTGGGTACTATGACCAATGGTGAAACCCATTCACTATCTGAAATGGGGTATATAAAGCTTGCATCTAGAAGATTTTGAAGCTCAGCTTTCACAATCTCTCTGAGGGCGGGGTTCATGCGCCTCTGTTGCTTCCTGATGGGTCTATAGCCATCATCAATATATATTTTGTGCATGCATAAGGTAGGATCAATGCCTTTCATGTCATTGTAATCCCAGACAAATGCCGCTGAGTGTGTATGCAATATTTCATGCAGGGATTGTTGTTGTTCATCAGTCAATGTATTGTTAATATTCAACATCTTACCTGGCTTGATTTCTACTTGTTTGGATGGTTCTTGCATGGAAGATAAATCAAGGCTGGGTAATATAGGTAAGCATTGCTAAGGTAATAATGCATGGAAGATTTGGGAGACTTCTTTTGATGAACTGTTGGGTATTATGCTGCTCAAAGGGTCTTATAAGCAAGATAGGTAGTCTTGCTGCTATGGGTGCCTCCCACAATTATTTTGTATGACGTGAGCAATTAACTCATCTTCATCTAGAATATTCAATAAAGGGATGCATTCAAGAGTCATCAGGGTTTGCAGGGAATAGGTGTCCTCATCCTCTAGGCTAGGCCAAATGGTCTACTCAAGCTCATGGTATGGCTGGGCTGGTGGATATAAAACCAATTTCTTGGTCACTGTCCCATTGGATATGATCATGTTTCCAGACCTGCAACCTATAAATGCATCAACAGTGGCAAGCCATGGTCTACCTAGTATAAGAAGATAACCGACAAGATTAACCTTTGGTTGCAAAACTATGAAATCAGCGTGGTATTCCCAAGAATCTAATGCAATGACCAAATCTTCTATGACTCCTCCAGGTTTGACTGTAGACCTATCAGCTAATTGCAAGACTGTCTGAGTAGGCCTAAGGTTGTTCAATTGGAGTGTCTGCATTGTCTCCTTGGTCATGACATTAATTGCAGCATCTAAATCAATCAAAGTATTCTTAATTAGAGTCCCATTGATCTTTACATCCACCACTGCACTACCTGGATCTGTGTATTTGGGAACAGTTATATTACCCAACATGATATGAACAAGATTACCTCAAACATGCACTGTCTGAGGGTCTATTCTCTTCCTTCTTGGCTTCTTTATGCAAAGATCCCTAATAGTTTTGGTGTAGATAGGAATATCCTTGATGGCTTGGATTAAGGGAATCTTGATGCTTATATATTTTAGCTAGCTGAGAAGGACAATATCAGTTTGGGTTGTGTGCTTTTGCATAACCAAGAGCTCAGGAAAAGGAGGAGACTTCTGTTGTAAGGTAGTTTGGGCATCTTGGGTTGATTCAGGTTCCAAAGGTGGCTTATCTGAGGCTTATTTAGTGGGTTCTACATCTTCAAGCTCTATAATTTGGGGAGATGAAGGCCCTGCAAGTTGCTTCCCTAATCTAAGATGAACATTACTCACTTCCACCCCATAGGTGGGATATTGCATTACCTCGTTAGTATAAGCCTGTTGAACAGGCTTGTTGTTAGGGTTAGGTGCAGATTGGGTAGGGATTTGGGTAGGTCTAGGAGGTGGATTTTAAGGTGTTGATGGCAGAATTATTGTGGCTGAGATGGAATCATAGGTTTCTAAAATTGTGCATTTTGTTGCCATTGTTGGCCCTTGTTCCACTGAGGCTGCCATTGTTGCTGCTGAGTAGGCCACTGGGGGTTATAGTTGGGACCTTGGAAATTTTGTTGAGGCCATGAGTTTGGCTATTGTTGGTTCCAACCAGCTTGTGGAGTAGGCCATTGGGGAGTATGCCATTGGGGGTTTTGCCATGCATTTGGGTTACCAAGCCATTGTGGAGTATTCCAAGCAGAGAAGTTCTAATTTGCAGTAGGAAAGGGAGAGTTAAAACTAAGTGGATCAGAGGGCATACCTTGATTTTGCTGCCAAGGTCTCCTCTGAGCTATGAAGAACAATTGTCCATCTTCTCCTTCAAATGGCTACAATTCTGGCCTTTTAATCTTTTCTTGTTGGATACTGGCCACCCTTTTGCATTTACAATTGGCCTTCCTCTGTCTACAACTGGGGCAGTATTCAGTAAGCATTGCGTCTGCCTCTTCTTGTTTCTTCTTGATATGAAGAGTGTCCAGCTATGTAGCCATATGGCTAATAATGTCCTCCTTCATGTTGGTCAGTAGGTTACTAATCTCCACTCTTGAAACTCCATTAGTTGCCTTGCATGTGATGACTGCTCTTTCTCCCTTGGTTTTCTAGAAAATGTTCTAGAATAATTTCTACAGGCTCTACAGACATCTTCAAAGGGAAGTTGAGATATAGCACCTATTCTAATGAGATTGAGGGCATCCATGCAGTCATCATTAACTCCCCTCAAAAAGATCAGCTTCAGTGATTCTTCAGATAATCTATTTTGAGGGTTTTTCTTCAAGGCAAACTGGAATCTTTCCACATAGTCTTCTAGTGGTTCATCCTCTTTCTGTGACATCTTGAAGATGTCATCTCTTCTCCTGTCATGTCCTCTGCAGTAGTCTTTATATTTTTCCAGGAACTTTGTCTTCATGGTATCCCAGTCTGGAATGACATCCTTTCCCAACCCCATAAATCATCTTAAAGCAGCATCTTTTAGTGTGGCATGGAACAGCTTGAGTCTGTAAGGATCAGTGGTGTAATCATAACTCCTACACAAGACATCAAACTCGAACAAGAAAGTGTCAAGATCTTCGGTCACCAAGCCGTAGAAAATAGGCAATGCAGAAGGTGGTATATTTTTCAAAGTAGCAGCCCGTGCTTGGTCTGGGATAGGGAATTCAAATGTTGCTTGTCCTGGAGGATCCTCTACTGTAGCATCTGCCATGGTTCTAAAAGTCCCTTTTGTGGCTGTGGAGGAAGCTGATGGAGATGTAGGAGGTGTTGATGAAGATGTAAGAGGAAACTCTTCTTCAGCACTTTCTACTGTGTAGTTGATAAAATCAGTTGTGTCCTCATTATCCTGAGAAGTTGAAGGGAGGAATCTACCTCAGTGATCTCTCTTCCTTCGCATACAATATTTTTAGCTTGATATTTCCACAGTCCTGCACAATGTTAGTATAATGTCTGGTGTTTCCTGAAGAAAAATGAATTCATTAAATCTAATGTTGGAATTAGAATTTAATCTATGAAAGCACATAAAACTAATGAGACTATGAAGATAGCACCATCCCCGGAAATGACACCAAAAATGTAGAGGAAAACTAATGCGTTGTAGACTTAAACACAATTCAGGGGTAAACCTATCTAAACAGTCCACTCTATCATTGCATTCCTACATTGAATTATCGACCAAGGAGCGTAAGCTTATGATGATGCCCACACTATATATGCCTTCAAGACTCATTTCTATCCTAAACTAACTCATACAGACTTATTCTAATTAACTTGATTTAATGAAGTTCACAAAATGAAAGAACAACAAAAACAGTTAAAAATCCAGTTCCTACGGGTGCCTTCAACATAAGCTAAAGATAACTATATTCAACAGAGAATTACAGAATTAACTCAAAATACACAAACTAATAAAACAATTGACACTAACCTCCAGAGGACTTCAAATATGTATTTTATTCATGGATCAAAACTACTAGAAATAGAAATTAAGATATCCTACTCATTCCACAATGTAACTTTTATAAAATAACATGAAACGGTTTTAACTAGAAATGCATGAATAACTAAGGGAAAATACAAAGTAAGAGTTAGTACCTTGTGTGGCCAGCTCAGGGAACTATCTCACTTAATCTGGAAACTAAATCTACTTCAGATTCTCATAACACATAGTTGTATTCACTTCATATCAGAAACATGATCTTTTCAGATTGTATTCAATAAAACATGTCTGGATAAAAATAGAGTAACTGTTGAATAGCTGTAAAAACAAAGTAACTTGGAAATAAAATCTTCTCTAACTTCCCATCGAAGTCATCCCTCCTAACTTATACAAAAATGAGAGAGTACGATGTAACTACCAACTAACTTGATCATCAATTCATCCCTAGATATCAGGGTATAGGTTTGGGATCAATTTATTATTCTAACTGAAACAAAGGAAGCAGAGTCCTACTCAAATAGAAATTCCTATTCAATGGCTCATGAATGAAAACACATAAGCTGCGATTAGAATCCTAGAGCAAGTCTTCTTCTTCACTTGTATTTATTCCTCCATGATGATCATGTTCAACTTTAGTTAGCACTTAACTATGACTTCCTTCAATACTCTGTCTTGCAATGTGCTGCGAATTCTCCTCTCCTTAATGCTACCAACTTGCTGCTACACAGGGTTAATCCATAAAACATATGCATACAAAATAGCCTTCATAATTAATCCACAAAATCCCATTTATATACATACATACTTATGTCTAACTCATGCAATTGACAAATATTATCACCATGTTTCATATTGGCATATTAAGTTCAAGGTTTGTAGAATATATAAAAGGCAACATATTATGGTAGTAATGTCTTAGATTAGTATTTGAAATAGCATAGGTATAAAGTCTGGAAGCAAAATAAATAGCATAAAATAAGTCAACATTTGAACCCATCACTAACCTCCAAGTAGAAAAGAGCCAAGGGGTAACGATTGGTTGTAGATCTCTTGTTGGTGTGTGGTGGACATGAGCGTAAGCCTGACATTTCAGACATCTCTTTATGAACTTAATCGCATCCCCTTGTAAATAGGGCCATAAGTATCCCATTCTGTGTATTTTTCGTGTCGTGGTGTGGCCTCCCAAGTGTCCTCCACAGATTCCACTATGACATTCTTCTAATATCTTTTGTGCTTCTTCTTTGTCAACACATCGAAGCAACATTCCGTCTAGGGCGCTTCGATATATCACATCATTTATTAAACATATCTTGCGGTGAGGACGCGTAATCGTCTTTTTCCCAAAGGGGTCATGTTTTCCGAGTAAGTTTTGTTTGCGAGATAATTCACAATATCTCTGTACCAATATGAGGCTGCATACTTCTCAAGATCTAACACAAAAATTTCTTCATTGGGGAAATCTTCATTCACGGGTTCCTCTTGGGGAACTGGATTATCTGCTAACCAATCTACTATTATTTGTCCCTTGACTGGTTTTGGGTTGACGTAGGTTAGCTCAAATTCACTCAACAAGGTTATGAATCGGCCGACTCTTCTTGAGAGCATGGGATGATTTAAGAAAGTCCTCTGTTGCTCTGACTGTATCATGACTTTAGTTTCCTAATTCAACATGTAGTGTCACATCCTTCGAGTTGCAAAGACTATAGCAAGACATTCTTTTTCATCTTGGGTATAGTTCTTCTCATATTCCAACAAGGTTTGACTTATGAAATAGATGGCTCTTTCTCTTCCACATTCATCTTCTTGAGCTAGCATGCATGCTACGAAGATATCGGTTGCTCTAAAGTATAAGATGAAGGGCTTGTCATGTTTTGGTGGCATCAATGTGGGTGGGGTTAATAGGAATTTCTTTACTTGCTCAAATGCGTTTTGATAGTCCACGGTCCAAGTTATGTTAACTTGTTTTTTCAATAGCTAATTGATTGGATAAATTTTGAAAATCATGTCTAGTATGAATCATCTGATTGTGCCTAACTAGCCTAAGAAGGCTCTTACTACCCTCTCGCTTGTCGGTGGGGTTGCATTTAAGACTACTTTGACCTTAGTTGGGTCGACATCTATGCCTCTTCACGAGACAATGAATCCCAACAATTTTCCTGCCGTGACTCCGAAAACACATTTTTCAGGGTTCAGCCTTACTTTATACTCTCAAAGCCTATTGAAGATTTTGTGAAGGTCCTCCACATGTTTTGACCTTTGTTCTGACTTGGCCAAAAGATCATCAACATATGTTTCAACTATCTTGTGGATGTAATCATGAAAGATGTGTGTCATTGCCCTTTGGTAGGTGGCTCCTGCGTTCTTCAATCTGAATGGCATGACTATGTAACATAAAGTTCCCCAAGGGCTGGTGAATGTTGTTTTGTTTTGGTCAAATTCTGCAATTTTGATTTGGTTATATCCTAAAAATCCATCCATGAGGGAAAGTACCTCGTATCCTGCCATTGAATCGACAATTTGATCGATGGATGGTAAGGGAAAGTCATCTTTTGGGTAGGCTTGGTTGATGTCTCTAAAATCAAGGCATATCCAAATTTTTCCATTGTTCTTCAAGACTGGGACAATGTTTGACACCGAATTTGAATAATCCACTAGTTTGATGAAACCAACATTTAACAACTTTTTTAGTTCTTCCTTCACCATTTCAGCTACTTGTGGCTTTATGGGCCTTGATTTTTGTTTCACAGGTTTTGCATCTGGTTTTATCACTGAATTGTGCACCACAACTTTTGGATCTAACCTTGGCATGTCTGAATAGGCCCATGCAAATATATCAGAATATTCGATGAGGAACTCAATGTACTCTAGTTCTTCATCATTTAGCTCTCCTCCTAGTTTTAACATCCTAGGTATTTCGGGTGTTCCAATATTAATGTCGATTGTATCTCCAGTTAGGGATGGGTGTCCTTCCTCAAACTTTTGAGGAGCAGGTGGTAAATCTGAGTTTGTTTCAATCTGAAGGATTTCTTTCTCATCCCCAAAATAGTCCTTTGGATGAGGGAGGAGCATGTATCCTTTTTTGTGGTGAACTCTTGGAAGTCCATCATAAGCATGTAAATATTCCAAGATGGCTTAGTCGTTATCAGCGTAGTCTTGGGTTGGTCTCTCTTTTTGACCCATGGCATAATTCAGGATATTTGGTAATTCTTCGCTTTCCAATAATGGCTCTCCACGCACTGACACAATATATTCTAAATTTTGTAATTGAGCATGTGGCAAAAATAATGTGGCTAATGTGGCCATTGAGTCTGCCACTTGATTTTCTTCTCTGGGTATGGCTTTGATGGAGAAGAAATCAAAGAACTGAACCAACTTCCTAATGGTTTCTTTGTAAGGTTGAAATCGTTCTGATTTTGTCTCATAATTTTCTGCAACTTGGTTGATTATCAGTTGAGAATGCCCAAAAGCAGACATCTTCTTGATCCCCACTCTCATGGCTAGCATGATTCCTAGGGATAGGGCTTCATACTCAGTGATGTTGTTGGTGCAAAAGAAATCTAGTCTAAAGGCGAAGGGGAGAACTTTTCCTTCAGGAGATGTCAAGATTATCCCTGTTCCTGCCTCTGTTTTGCAACTAGCTACGTCAAAATGTAGGGTCCACAAGCTTTCATGGTTTTGTGAATGAGATGTTTCTCCAAACTCATAAGTGGAAGTTCATTTTTCTTTTTTTTCATCTCCTTCTTCAATGATTTCAATTGTTCCAACCAAGAGGTTTTTGATATCCCATTCATTGATACATGGAATGGCTACTAAGACGAACGGTGCATGGGATTTAGTGGTACGTGAATCAAAGGGTAATTCCCTAAGATCATCCATTCTTTGATAGGATATGTTGTGAGCACTTGTATTTGTTTGAACATCCTGAGTTTCCTCTTTCTGTTTTTCTTGCATTTTCAACTTGTCTTTTTCTTCCTATTCCTTTCTATAGATACTAAAAGGATCAGGGTCTTCTTTGATGACGATGACCTTTCCTAGATGATGGAAATGTATTTCTTGGAATAGAGTGGAGGTAATGGCCTTCATGGCATGAATCCAAGGCCTCCCAAGGATCATATTATAATTGGTTTCTTGATTGATAACATAGAAATCCATGGAGATGGTTTTACCCATCAGAGTGAGTGGTAGGCTCATTTTCCTGATTGTTTGGATATCATGACTGTCATAAATCCTTAATGTGGTAGTTTTTTGCTTGATTCATGTTTTGCTATATCCCATCCTTCATAGAAAGGACATTGGAAAAAGGTTGACTTCCAATCCTTCGTCAACCACTACTCTTTTTATAGTGACCTCTTCGACTTGAACTTGTATATATAGAGGTGAATCCTTTTTCTTACTTCCTTCTCTTTGGGGTAGTTTGTAAACATCGAATGTAAGAGGAGGTGATTCCTCCTATGTGGAACATCCTACTTCCAGCACTTCCAGAAGTGTCTTACGATGTGAGGGAGAGGCTTTCAACAAGTTTATTACTTGTGAGAATACGTTTTCTGTTTGATCTATTTGTTCTTCCTCATGGATCACAAACACTTCTTGGTTTTATTCTATGTGATTGGAATTGTTTTGATTTGCCTTCCTTTTTGCATTCTGAGGTTCCTTCTCCTTTCTATGGGACTGGAGGAGTTTAAGGAAGTTCTTTTGTTGATCCAGAGTAAGTTTTGAGATTTCCTTATTGTATCCATAACAAGTGTTTGTTTCATGACCCTTTGTCCCATGGAACTAGCAATAAGTATTGGGGTCATATGAAGGTCGGTTTGATCCTTGATTTCCTTTTTGTCGCCATTTGTCATTGCCAGGATTGCTTTTTATGACATTGACATCCCTATCTTGGGGTACATTGGATGTAATCTTTTCTGTTTCTTTGGATGGTCAAAGTTTTCCATTGGTATCATAAGTCTTTTGACCGCTATCAATAGTGGCTTGGTCAATCCTTAAAGAACTTTCCAATGCCTCTCCGTAGGATTTGTAGGGTAATTTTTGAACATCTTCTCTCATGTCCCTATTAAGGGCATGAAAAAAGAGGTCGCACAGTTCTCAGTGGTCCATGTTCGGAGCACTAGTCAAAGAATAGAGGACTTGCCTCCATCGAGTGACAAAGTGGGCTACAGAATCGTTTGGCTCTTGTTTCATTGTGAGGAACTCTCTGATCCCTGTTTTAACGAGTTTGTTCATATCGAACGCCATGACAAATTCTCTAATTAACTATCTGAACGAATGGATTGAAGCTTCTGGGAGATGATAATACCAATGTAAAGCAATGCCTTCAAGAGTTTTTGGAAAGATTTTTGCTACAACCCCATCCCAAGGGAGGAGTTCTCTTATGGCCGTGGTGTAGGCTTTAATGTGGGAATTTGGATCTCCCTCTCCTTTGAACTTTGGAAGATCTAGCAATGGTTGAGGTAGTTGCACGCTTCTTATGCTTTGGTCCAAAGGTTCTTTCAAATATTTGAGATATGTTCCTAAAAAGACACTTTGAGATTGTGGGGTTGATAGTAATAACCATGTAGGCGGGTTTTGATAACCCATTGTTGGATTTGTTGGACTATTCTGAATAGGAGGATTCCCATTCAGACATGTGTCGTTGCTAGTGTTCCATGAATAGTAATTGAGGTAGGGGGATTTTTTGATGCCCCCTGGTCCTGTTCATGGGATTTTTGTCTTCTTTCTGGAGCGGTTTGCTCCACTTCCAAATTTATGATTCTCTACACTATAGTTGCGATTAAATCTACAAGAGTAGCAGCTCTAGGTGTTTCTTCATTTCTAGGATGTTCTCGTCGAGTATGTTCATGGTGATATGTTTCTTTGTGCGTAGCATTTTCCCTTTATTCTTCTCGCAAGTCAATCCTCAATGCCTCTTGAGCATCCTTTGCTTCTTGCAGATATTTTTCCAATCGTTTAACTTCCTCATCAAGATGAGTACTTGATGTTCTTGTGGAAGGTTGTTCAAGTCAGTGTATCTCCGACCTTATCCTTCTTGATTTATGTTGTGCATTTGGTATGGCCAGGTTGTTTTCCCAAGATGGGTTGTTAAAAGATAGAGAATGCCTGGATTCTCTTTGATCCTGTTCATAGTCAAAATCTTCGTAGTCATAACAGTTGGTGATCGGTGCATCAGGATGTGGTGACACATACCTATCAAATGAGGGAGTTTCTGGTTCTCTTGAGGGGATGTTCCCTTGGTTTAAGTCAGGTTCTGTCATATTCGGGGGTGCCATAAACACCATAGAATAAATGGAACGGATGATGGCATATGTGACAGAAGCTGAAGCGGATAAAGCAGCTATGAAGAATGGTGTGAAAATGTTTCCAAGCTTTTGTTAAATGTTTTGAAATGTTTGAAATGGGAACGCAAACTACAAAAAGAAAAGATTATGTAATTCATGTCGGGTTCACCAAAATATGTATGCTCAAAATCATGACTCTGGTTGCCTGGGGTTGTCGGGTCAAATTTCGGTACGCACACGGACCCTTCCCTCCTTGCAATAGGACGATCCGCCACGTCACTCTCACTCATGTGGAAGTAGCTAGTCGAGAAGAGGTGAGACACGACGGGGGTCTAGCTCATTGGAGAGCTGGACTTCGTGAAGAGGGGTTGACAAGTACTGTGGCCTTTGTTGTTGTGTACTAAGTTGAATGTTTCGTTTGATTATGGTTATAGTTGAGATAAACCTATGACCTGAAGGGTCATTGATTTCTCTTCTTCTGTTGGGGTTTCTTAGATTCCAACTCTGTGTGGGTAAACAATTATGTTCATTTATGTCCTCTCGTCTTTGTATGCGTTGAACGAGTTTTTGTTGTACTTGGCATTGTCTAATTTCTTCTAACAATAAGAGGACAAATGGGTCTCCTTGTGGTAGAACAAATTTTTCTTGTTGTGGTCGTGGAATGATCTCCTTGATTTTGTCATGGATAGCACTCACCCAGTCTCCTCTTACTCCTAAGCACATTCGTGAATCAGGATGGAGGTAGATGTGTCATTACTAACCTTAACCAGATCTAGGGTTTTGACCTAGGGTTTAGTTGACCTAGGGTTTGACTATGTTTTGATTTTTTTTACCTCATGATGGTATCAAGGGTTTGATTGAATCGTTTCACTGTAGTTACCTTGTGATGTGATCGACGGTTTGCAATTTTGTCTATTCTAGGGCTCCTATATGCATGCAAACTAAATGATATGTAAAACATTTTTTTGTGCTTTTTTTAGTGTTTTGGAAATGAAAAGTGCTTTTAATCTATGAAAGGGAAATATGTATGCAATCTAATATGATTTTCCTAAGGTAAAGTTAATCTATGTTTTTTTGTGTTTTCGATGATTTAGAAGTAATCTAATGTAAAGAAAGGGAAAATGCTTTTTCTAATAATCTAGATCTAGAAATACGAAAAATAACTAATCTAACATGCAAGTTCTAATTATCAAGGAAAAAGCAATGTTTTATTGTTCCCAAGAGCAAATTTGGTTTTCTAATTACTATTTAATTGAACAAAACAATGAAGGAACCTGAAAGAAATGAAGATTTGTGTGACTCCACTACCATAAAAAATCCTTGATATTGGCAACCTCGAGTCCTTTTGAAGCAGCGAGAGATCCTCTTGACAACAAAATGACACAAAGAAGCAAAAAGAAGCTTTGATGAAGCTTGTATGAGCTCAATGAGAGCTTTGGTTGAGCACAATGGCATAGAATGAAGCAAGGTAACATTGCTTGGTTGAACAAATAAAGCAAAAGGTACCGTTGTCCTGTAAGAGCATTTGAATGCTAAGTTGGGGAGCAAAAATTGGCAAGAGTTGTGTGCACAATGAATTTGGCTCTCTTTGTGCTTCAGGGAGGGGGGTATTTATAGGTTTGAAGAATGGGATTGACTGAGGAGTTAACTCATTTAATTGATGAGTTAACAAAGATGTTTAGGGAGTTAACAAGGTTTATTACCCAGTGAACTCAGCTAACTGTGGAGTGATAAATCAATTATAGCTTATCACTAAAGAGGAAATGGAGGTGAGGGAATGCATGAGATTGATTGGAGAGTTAATTTGAGATCAAATAGAGCTAATTATGCATGTGTGGGTGCATGAAATAGTTAACTCTATATTAGGCATCAAAAACCATGCAAACTACAAGAAAAACGGGCGAAAACAGAGCAAAAATGAGTGAGAAACTTGAGTTTTTCCGCATCTGGAAAAATGGTAGGGTCGCCCCTTTCACTAGTAGTGTTGCTCGGGGGAGATCCGGGCTAGACAGGGTCTGATGTAGAAAAACAGGTTTGGAGATGAAAGAAGAGAAGAAAAGGAGGGGTTCTGCCTTCGGAAATAGGTCATTCATGTGCAAGAATCCAAATCTCCACTTGCACCTGTAGGATCTCCTGGGGGAGATCTAGAAATAATAGGAGGAGATTTGAATTGGTTTGGCAGAACTAAAAACTGAAAGTGGGAGATGGATAGGGAGACCTCTAGAAGGATTCTAGGAGCTGCATAGGATGAAAAACATGGGGGAAGAGTGAAAACTCACCTACAAGACACTCACAAGGCTTAGGAGCAAGGTCGAAAGCTCAGAAAGTGCAAGTCGACAAGTGTCGCAAAAAGTGTCAAAAAGTCACAAACAGGGAGAGAGAGAAATCGACAAAGAAGAAACAACACAAGACAAGAAAGAGGACATGTCATCAAGAGGTTTTCTGCTTAAAGAACAGTATTTCATGCTTGCATAAATGTGACAAGGATTTGAATCATCATAGGGGTCCTTGTGGAGGTTGTGCGTGATTTTTGTGCTTACAGAGACTGTTGCTGAAACCTTGTTTGGCTAGAATTAGCTTGACTGTCTCTAAGAGTCTGTTGTTGTGGACGCACTAACCCTACACTCTTAGTCTAAGTTTTCTAATCTTTACGTGAAGGTGGAGCCTTCCAAGCCCATGGAGGACCTCCCTGCATTGCCTAAGTTTTCTGACTCTGATTCTGTTGTTGTGGATTAGGTTTAGGAGGGAGTGTATTTGTCCTTTTCCCACCTCTTTGCCGAAAAGATTATTTGCTAAAAATTTATTTCTGTGGTGGCCGATTAAAGTTTTTGTGATAGTCTCTATTATCCTATTTGTCGTGAATTTATTTGGCAATTAATGCTTTTTCCACTGCCATCTGCAAGGTAGAAGGTTCTGCCAACCGAACAGGTCCTACGATACTGAAATTAAGTCCTCTAACAAATTGATTCACTAGGATCTTCTCATCCTACATATACTCAATGTACCAGGCACAAGTTCTAGGAAATTATTCTCATACTGTGCCACAATCAAACCCCTTTGCTACAAATCATGAAACTCGTCTATTTGACACTACCTGAAGTGCTCTAATATATATCTGTTTTTGAACCTCTCAAGGAACAACTCCTAGGTCAACATGTCCATAGTATAACGGTTCTTGCATTCCTCCTAACACCACCAGGTAGTTGTTGTGCCCTTAAGAAAATGCACAACCACTCGAGCCTTAAGATTGCTCCCATAATCTTTAAGTGCAAAGCACTTGTCCAATCCTATCAACCATGATTCTGCCTTGATACCCTCTATAGCACCAACAAAAGAAGGTGGTTGGAGATGCAAATTTTTTTGATTTGCTTGCCTAAATCTTGATGAACACCTCAATCCTCAAAATGATCCCTCTATCTAACCCTAGGAGGGGTACCATGATGCCCTGACTCATCCAACCTTTCACGAGATTCTACCCTATCTCAAATGGGACTATGCTTGTGATGAGATAAAACATGCTCAACGGAGTGTTGAGACTGACACCCAAGAGGATCCTGAACTGGTCATGGAAGTCTTGTCTGAATCACATCTAACAACTGCTGCAAAACTTGCATCATCTGAGGCGTCAGATCCACAGGTGGCTCCTGCTAGATGGACTCAGACGACATAGGTTGCGATGGTACTAGGTCCACAGGAGGAGTTTGATCTACCCCTGAGACTGAGCACACCTATGCTTAGGTGGTGTTGGTTGTTTTTAAATCCCAACTTTGTCTCATGAAATACCCTATGATTTAGCCACTTTCAATGTTCAGCTATCATGAGGCTCTGGCCAACACATAGGTGAAAGTTAAAACAACTTTCCCTCTTCACTTTAGGCTCTACAAAACCTAGGAGGGTAATCCCTTAACAGTATTCAATAGCTTCTTATACCAATTAATTATAAATACTGTGAAAAGCATATTGGTTCTATGCAGATTTGCTTGAGGATTATAAAAATATGAAGACTTGGCTCAAATCAATCAAGCTTTTGCATTCCTCAAAGCCATAGAACTAGGTGAACAACAAATAAACAAACACTTATAAGGGATTTCAATGATTTTAAAGTATTTGGGCGCTTGATTGCTTCTGAAGCATGAAACTAGACATAGAGGCAAGAGATTGGTGCCTTATTCTAGCGTAACAGAGTCAAATCAGATGTAATTGAAACTGGATATCAGCAGGTGACATAAGCATCAAAAGATTTATAACATTGCCTTACAACATTACCCTTAATGTTCTTGATTCAATCATTCTTACCATATCCTTGTACACATCCACACAAATTTATGTCTCTGATAAAGCAATTTAACCTATTCTTTGAACAAGAGCCTTAAGAAGAAACATACATCCATAAGAAATTTCATGGAGACAAAATGAAGAAATCCTTGATTCATTCACTCATAATTCATGCAAACCACACCTTAAGAGATAATTGGACCAAACATTTATTATTCAGTTCATAGGATGCTAGTATTGATAAACAAGTTCATAAGACATGAGATTCAGACTCAAATAAGACCTGAAAATAGAACAAAAACCTTCAAACTCTCTATGTTTCATTTATACAATTCTAGAAGATCAACCAACAACCACCCTAAAGAATGGCCCTGAATTCCTTTTTAAAGGAGCAACAAGCTTCAAGCCACCTACATTCTTCCAGATCCAATTATGAAACAATTGGATCCTCAATGGAGCAATCAAACCCTCTGATAAAAATCCTCGATGAAATGTACTAGAATTCAATTGTTCTGAGCAGATTTGATTTCTTGGCCACGGTCACGCTGAAATTCCATTAATTATAGAGTGAAAGCTCGCGGGAATGGCGCTGACAAACACCCGCCTTAGGTTTGAATCTCGGTCGTGCATGGAAATTGCTTTAGGACTCAATCGATGGCCACCGCATATCCAACATCCATCGCTTTCTTCCTTCGAGACTCCAAAATCAAATCTTCCATCGCTTATCGTGAATGTGAAGAATCTCCATTGCATAATGCCACCTCAAATCTTGCAATCCCACCTAGAGATATTTAGACAACCCAGAAATGCTGCCACATCAGGTCTCGCGGGCTCGCTGGAGGCACTTGAGAGCTCTAGAAAAGACTCCATCCCTGGTGGAATGCCAGTATGCTGCCACGTAACCTTCTCCCATAGTTTTAAATCTTGCCACCAACGCCAACTCATGCCTTACATGGCCATGTGGCATCATTCTGCAGTCACGCGGTAGAAAGTGGGCCACCTCCATTTGGCTTCGGAGGTGCGTGCTAAGCCCCTACGTGGTCCTCCGTTACTTAAGCCTTTTCATTTCTTCCAAAAACAAGCCATGTGTCCACATCTCGCAGTCACATATAGAATCTTTCCTGTAAACAAGATTCTTCTGTGACACTGTGCTACCATCCGATCCTTATTGGCCCCATCTCTTTACTTCATCCTTCGACACCTGGAGCAATATGCTTCATTTAACCAAATCATCGATCTTATGGCCATAGACCATAGTATACCTTACACCTATCCTTATTTCACAGCCACGCGGTGGAGATATGACGTCATCGTCATCGGTCTGTGGGCTTGCGACATCCTACCATGTGGTACCTTTGGGCCCCTACAAAGACTTAGGGCATGAATTTTATGAAGGACATAACTTTGATAGGCAACAAAGGGTTAACACTAAGTCTCAGGGTCGATCACTTCATGACATAAAAGACATAAGGTCATAACTTAGCTGATCGGGAACCTAGGCTAGACGGTCAACAACAAATTAGAACAAAAAGTAAACTTTCGACCTTAAGACTTAGGGTTTTAAGGAAAATAAGGAAAACACTTGCATGAAAATGACTCAAAATGCTAAAACCTAGGCAGGTACCACCATTGGCTCTTGTTCAGGCACGCATGCCTCTTGCAGGCATGGCGAGGATCTAGAAGTCTTTAGGTGGAGGATACTAGACCAGAGAAAAACATAGAGAAACAAAAATTAGACCGCCAAAAAGAAACGGAAACCCTATGTACATATGATACAATGTACATGGAAAACAACATACCTCAAGAGAAATATGGCTTAAGGAATTGTCCATGTACTGGGAATTCCAGAAGTTCACCTGTCAGAGACTATAGAAAATATGAATCTTCCCCATGAGAACTGTTCATCATGTAAGGACCCAACCATAATGCATCAAATTTTCTATGTTTCCCTTTGTCTTCAATCTTGGCATTCCACATTAGAACCATGCTTCCATCTTCAAAATTTCTATGAGAAGACCTTTTTTCATACAACGTCTTGACCTACAACTACAACTTTTGATTTCTTTGTTGTGCCACCTTTCTAACTTCATCTAGCTTTGTTAAAATATTGATCCTATGTTGCATATCATCTGTAATATTCTTATCATATTCCTAAATGAATTTGTACACCTCCGGCCTGTAGCAAGTTATTAGTTGGCATTCTAGTTTCTAGGCCATAAACTAGATTGAAAGGAGAATGCCCTGTTGCCTTTTTTATTGTCATCCAGTCAGCCCAAAGGGCTTGCCTTAGTTTTGAATCCCAAGCTCTTTTATTTTTCTCTATTACCCTTCTTATGATCTTCATCAAACTCTTATTTCTAGATTCAACCTGTCCATTCCCTTGTGGATGGTATGGGGTTGAGTAGTAAATTTGTATCCCATATTTACTATAAAAATCTGAGAACTCTTCTGATCTAATGCACATAGCATTGTCAGATACTATCTTCTCTAGGACACCAAATCTAATCAAAATATTATTCATTAGGAAATCAATCACCACCTTGTTGGTAGCCCGCCTTGTAGGGATAGCTTCAAACCATTTTGTAAAGTAGTCAGTGGCTACCAAGATCCAGGAGTGTCGACCACTAGACTTTTCTGCAATCTCTCCTATAAAATCAATCCCCCACAATTGATAAGGTGTCTGCACTGTGACTGGTTTGAGAGGCAGATTTCCTAAGAATTTCAACTTCCTTGAAAATCTTTGACAAGCATCACATGACTTCACTAGTCTATGTACATCTTTGAACAATGTGGGCCACTAGAACCCAGCCCTTAAAATCTTATGGGCACTTATTTTGGCCATATAGTGACCTCCACAAACACCACTGTGCATTTCAGTTAAAATTTCTAGAGCTTGATTTCCATCAATGCATTTCAACAATACTCCATCAATATTTCTCCACCATAACTCATTTTCAATTATGACATACTTCACAGCCTGCATCTTCAATATTCTCTTTTGATTATTATTCATTCCTTCAGGGCATGACATATTTTGTAGGTAATACACCACATTTTTATACCACCCTGGAATCTGTATATCACAAATAGGAGATACATCAACATATTCAACATTGTTTACCTGATTCGCCTCCAGATTTGCCTCTGCCATCAACTTGGCCAATCCTTGTCCCCTGACCAATTTAGTGATTTGTACATCAATGTTGAATTCCTGAATTCTATTTATCCATCTACACCTCCTTCCAGTAACCTCATGTTGTGTAAAAATGTCTTTCACAGTAGCACTTGGTACAAAGGCAACAATGTTTGCACCAATTAAATATGGTCTAAAAATTTTTACTGTCTTTACCAAAGCATATGCTTGCTTTTTAGATATATCATACTTCAGTTCAGCTACTTGTAATGACTTGCTAAAGAAAGAAGTAGGCTGCTCCTAGCCTTCCTCATTCTTCTGTAACAGGACTACATCAATTGTATGAAAAGAAGCAAAAGAAAAGAGCTGGAATGGCTTTGAGAAATCTGGAGACTTCATTGTTTTATACCTTTAAATGCTTTACATGGTTCCTCACTCCAAGATATCATTTCTCCTTTCTTCAACATTTTAGAGATAGGCCTTGTAATCTCAGCAAAATTTGTCACAAATCTCCTTAAGAAATTAACTTGTCCAAAGAATGACTGAAAACCTTTAACATTTCTTGGTTGTGGTATTCTATCAATGGTAGGTACTCTTTCAGGGTCAATCTGTACCCCATCCTTGGACACAATATGTCCCAATAACTTCCCTTTAGTGACTCCAAAAGTACACTTTTTTGGATTGAGAGATATTCCATACTCTAAGGCTCTGATAAAGATCTTTTCCAGGTGTATACAATAATCCTCTTCCTTCCTAGAAAAAGCTATTAAATCATCCTGATATACTACCATGATGACATCAATCAGATTAGAGAAGGCTACATCCATAGCTCTCTGAAACATAGTACCAGCATTAGTCAAGCCAAAAGGCATCTTGACATAAACATAGGTACCCCAAGGAGCTGTAAATGTTGTCTTGAACTGCTCAGACATCTTAACCTTCACCTGGTTGTAACCTGAAAGCCATCCATCATAGATAATAATTCACAACCAGTGACTTTCTGTAGCATTGTCTCCATGTTTGGCAATGGGTAATTGTCTTTTAATGATGATAAATTCAAATTTATAAAATCTACATAAAGTCTGATATCACCATTCTTCTTTATAATAGGCACAAGATTTGATACCCAAGTTGAATGCCTGATTGGCTTTATGATCCCACCCTCTCTTCGCTTTGCTAGCTTTGCTTGCATTTTAGGCACCAGTGTTGGGTTTATGGACCTTTGCTTCTACCTGAAATGCTTTGCATCTGGTTTGAGAGGTATTTCATGCTAGAACAAATCCTCTCTGTATGCCTTCAGATCGTCATAGGAAAAAGCAAACACATGCCTATTTTTTCTCAATAGTGCAATCAACATTGCTCTAACTTGAGGCCTCATTCTCTTTCCTATGTATACCTTCTTTGGAGCACTCTCAGTTCCTAGATTTATTTTCTCTAAATCATCTGGATGTGTAGAACTCTGTTTAACAACACTTTTATCAGGGCCATCAAAAACCCTTTCCAAATCCACAAGACCTCTAGGAATTTTACTAGTCTTGAGTTGGATCACTTCACATCCAAACACTATTTCTCTTCCATCCTTTTCTTCTACAAAAGCTCCAAAATCTATCTCTTGACCCTCATATCAATCTACACACTGCAAGAAATTCAATATATCTTGATCATTATTAAACACATGCCAATTCTAAACATTGTCAGGGATAAAAGGCCTTATTTGTGTCTCAACCTTTAAGATGCCTACAAAGGTCATATCATTAGGCCTCAATGCTATGTTTTCCAGCAAATTAGCCATAGCATTCTTATTTCTTTCTATCCATTCAATATTAAAAGCATCAAACATTTCTACTATGTCCCAAACAACATTTATGTATTGCTTCAATCTGCTATTCTTTGACATGAAAACTGACATTACTTGAGACACAATTAATGTTGAGTCACCCATGACTCTCAACTTTCTTATTCCATGCCTTAGTGCTACTTTAACTACAAGTAATAGAGCTTCATATTCAACAATATTGTTTGTACAAACAAACATCAATGAAAATAAAAATTTAAAAGTGTTACCACTAGGGGAAACAAAGATAACACCTGCACCAGATCCCTCCTTAGAAAAAGCACCATCAAAATACATATTCCATAATTCATCATTGGACGCCTATTCCTTTACTTCATTTTCCAAGGGTACAGGTTTCCTATCCTTTTCTTCTTCTGTCATTTCAACTCTAAAGTTATCAAGATCTGTATCAACAAAGTGGATACACTCTTGAAGACGATCTTCCATAATTGTATATGAAGAAAGGGGCTCCCTATGAAGTTTGACATCCTTGCCATCAATAGGGATGGTGAAAAAAGACATATCACATTGCATACTTCCACCAATGCCAGCAGACCACTTTCTAGACAAAAGAATCCCATAAGTTGGAGGAATATCAACCACAGTTGGAATCATCACAAACTCCTTGTCAATATAGGCAGCCAATCTATATGGTATTTCTCTTATAATCCCTATGACTGGGATCTCTCTATTATCCATTGCATAGCACTTTCCATAAGCCTTTGTGATCTTCAAACCCAATTCTCGCATGATTCTAACTGGTATAATATTGGAGGATGCCCCTGAATCAATCATGCAGTTCTTTAGAGTCTTATCATTTATGATCAGAGATATATAAAAAGGATCTATTTGATTCAGACATGCAGTGAGTGTGGCACCTAAAAATATCTAAGGTTTATCATTGCTGCTCCCCTCAGCTTCCCTTACATTTGTTCTTACTCTACTCCCTTCAGGCTAAACATTATCTTTATTTTCACTACATGATGTATTTATATTATTTATAAAGGCTATCACCTTATTTTTATGCTCCTTAATCTTCATCAACTCCAAAAATGGAAATGACACTTTTACTTGTGTCAACAACTGGAACATATCAATAGGGGCATATTTAGGTACATCATTATAAGACTTTCCTGGGATTGTCCCTTATTTGCATCAGAAGTTCCTTCCTCTTGGGTCCCACTCCCTTTCATTTCTACCCCATTATTCAGCTGATGAGCTTTGTTCAGATGTGATGGAGAGGTCAATGGTTCAGCAACATGCTTTTCACTAGGCTTCTTTCCCCATACCTTGGTATTGCTGACCGTGGACTCTTACCTTTTCGTATCTACTAGATTTTCCTTAATGAAAACACTACTAACCTTGCCCTGATCACTGTTTACAACTCTATTCCTCAAATGATAATTGCTTTTAAACTGAGAAACAATAGCATCAGTTAATTTTTTAATCTCTTCATCTGATGGTCTTCTCAAAGTGACATCATGTTCTTCAATTTCAAGGGCATGCACAACACAACTTTCTTCTTCATCTTCATCTAAAAAATATTTGTTTTTGATATGCACTTGCTATATACCTTTGGTTTTCAACATCAACTTCACTTGTCTCTTCATCAGAGTAAAACTCGTCATTAGAAAATAACATATTAATCACTCCATCCTGTTCATGAGACAGGTCACAATCACCACATGTATTTTGATCTTCTTCTACAGATTGGACAAGAGCACACTAGTGTGGTGAGTGGGGCAATTGGTGAGCTAAGCACCAAGGAGTATGATAATCTACAAAATTTGTAGAAGCCTTTTTCAATGGATCAGGAGGATCCCTACTTTGCTGATTCTTCTGATTGTTAGGAATTGGTTTACCATTATACGAATTTGTATTGTATGGCTGATCATGTAATCTTGGTGGCTTATCATTCCTTTGGAAAGTTGGTCTTTCATTTTCCAAACCCTTTTCTTGTCTAGCAATCTTATAATTCAAATCCTTCAAGGCACTCATAACCTTATCCATTTTATCTTCTTGTGAAGATGCTTTGTAATGTGCCATACCTGTTGGTATATTTAAAAATCTTTTATGTGTGATATTTTATTATTATTTTGTGTGGTCTTTCAGATAGATAGAAGATGCAGAAGGGGTTTTATGTTTTCCTGCAGATGTGTGATGTTGGAGCATACAATACAGAGCATATAACCCAAACCCAGAAAATATATAACAAATATAAAGAAACTATCGATTACCCAGATAGTAAAATGACCAATAATGAATTACTGTGACATACCCATATGCAGATTTGAAACTTCAATTTTTATCTATTGCTAGACTAGCCACTAGGTATTACAATATTGTTCCAAAATCACCAAGAATCATAGAGTATCACACATTCATTATTTTCAGCAATACATTAGGCCTTGGATGCCTCATACAATGCAAAATAAACACAACCCACAATGAGAAATAAGCTCCACACTTCCCAACGTCAATCCTGGTGGTGTACGACCATAGATGGAAAGGTATAATAGCAAATAGAAATGTCACAAGCCACTGAAAAATCTCTGTGAAGTGTTGTAGGCTGCTAACAAGGAGGGACAATCAGATTTGGAAGAGATATATGCAAAGAAACAACCTTAAAATGCCCTCAAACATGGTACGGCTGGACTGGGTAGTATGGCCAGCTAGTTGCAAATGAAATATAGTCCCAAATATGTGTATTTCTACCTCAGACCTCCAATGAACTGATCTCCATTCTTCTATGAACAACTCAACTAAAAATACAAGAGAAATCCTCAATACTATATCAACTCTTCGTCACAAACTCCATTGAAGCACATAAGTGAATACTGGATGTATCCACCATAGAAATATTTGCTAATGGAGGTTTCCATCCCCAAAAGCCAAGATCAAACAATCTTGCAGAGGTTTTCATCTCAGCAAGACAATACCAAACCAAGGAGCCAAGCTCCAAAATCCCTCACGGGAATATCTCAACAAGAGAGAAAAATTAGTATCCAAGCATATGCAAATGAGAGCACTTTTCCTCCTTTTATACTTTTCCAACTGGGAGTCTCTAAAATCCTCTTGCATATGGGATAAAACATGAGAGGGAAAATACATTTTAAAATATTATAATTTTCTTTAATTATTTTCTCAACATCACCCTTAAAGTCCCCTCTTTTAAAGCAACATTAAGTTGTCGAGCCTAGGCACCAAGGTCCAATATTAAATAATAATGTTTAATTTACGGACTTTAAAATGGAGGCCAAGATGATGTTAGAAACCAATGATCTATAGCTCGTTAGAAAGGTCTTGACAAGACGAGTCCAACCCCACTCTCAAAATCCCATTCCGGTGCCAATCCTAAACTTACTAAAAATAGTAAGTAATGGCCATAAGCAAACTGAGCCAACTCAAAGGGTGCCAACTGGATCCACAAACCATCTGATAACTTTGAGCTTAGTGCAATGTCTATGAAAGCCAACAACTGACTGCCAAGTCACCCAAACAATGCCAAACTACCACTTTCTAAAAATAGCAGTGACCACTGAGGACCAAAAAGAACAAACCCAAAAAAACCCAAAAAAGATTAACAACATGCAAGCACTTACTATAAATAGTAAGTACAGACAAGTTGTCTGAAATCCCTCTGGAAAGTGTCAACCATCTCCATTGGATCACCCGAACACCCTGGTGACATCGAAATATTCCTCTGATTATGCTGTCACCAACCTAGAAAGCCCGCTCTGACTGATCTGCAAGAGAATCCAAAAATGGGGACATTACAGTCTGCCCTTCCCAAAGATTGCTTGTCCTCAAGCAATTTGCACCTGCATGCCCAAGTTGAACACTAGGATCCCAAACCAATCTGAAAAATGTCCAACATCTCCACTGCATCCGCTGGGTAGAGGTAAAACCATGCTCAGCATCAATGTAAATAGCTACCCCAATACAAAACAATCTACTAGACATAGGAAACCCTGGGTCCCAAAGCTAATATGGAAATCTGCCATACACATCACCCATTGATTCCCACTGTGCAACTCTAATATAATCTTCACCATGCAGAGAGTGGTGAAGCAACACGACGAAATCCAACTAAACTGATATGCCAAACCTGTCACCACCTGGATCCCAGCACATCAGAACCTCACATCCACCAATCATGAAGATGTAAGTGAATCTCAGATTGTCTGACCCACATCCCCTTCCATCCTCTGCAAAACTCCTATGGATGTACTGACTATCCAACATAGGTGTTGGAAGATATGAAACTACCTCTCTCAAATCGAGGGAATGATAAAACTCTCCTCCATCACCACTATAAAAACTAAACATACCATCATGCCTACTGATACTGCAACCTCTTAGAAGCCATGTCTCAACTGGAAGTTTTCGAGACCAAGAAGTTGCATACTCTGTCTAATACATGTCACCATGATAGTAATCTGATCTCTGGCTCTACAAATAATCCTCTAACTATATCTGAGTCAGCCACCTGAAATCTTTAGTTCCATCTCCTGTAGATGGCAACCCTTCATCCCATAATGGGTGGTATAAACCCTGAGCCAATCCACACTTACGCATCATCAAGTCATCTGTGTGTGGACTAAAGGAAAAATGATGAGCACTCCTCACTATGTAGTCACGATAAGAAGCACCTGTCTGTGTCAATGGTTGACCATCATAGTTATGAGGAACACACTCCTCATCACTCGAATCAGAAGATGGCTCATGTCTCTGATCCTGAATATTTAATTGGGTAGATACTTTGCAAGTCCTCTCTGTATACCCAATAGCAAAGTCCCGATCTGAAAGCAATTGGAGGTACTTTGATTTAATCCACTCCATGGCATGTTGGATAGTTCACAAATTAGATGTATATGTGCCCACTACTACCCCTATTTGTCTCTCCTCCAATTGTGCTGTCCAAAAGAGATCCTCCACAAACTTGTGGGTACTGTCAATACGAGTTAAGGTTCAAACAACCTTATCCTTGGAAACCTTCAACTAATCTCTCCAACCCTGAGGTCTAGTAAGTTGTCTATCACAATTAGCTGCATAGGACGCAAACTCTGATTTGCTTCCAAGAAAGGGAAACAAATCAACGTGAGAATCGATCACACCACTGGATGATGCCCTGCATATCTCCTGTGAAAATGATAAAGTAGTGTGGTGATCTATCACACCACTCTCTGGAAATTTCACTACTATACCACAAGAGCCATCAACAACCTGCTCTGCATCACCTGTCATGGGACTAACCTCAGGAGAGCCTGGTGCATCATGTGGTTCTCTGTATCTCTCAACCAATGCACTCATCCCATTAGTAACAACTGCACCTATAACTGTGATGGATGTAACCACATCCTCAACCTGCTCACAAACATAATCTGTGGATAAATGCTCCTCACCCCCTATTGCTAGAGAAACCTGAACTGTATCTGTCGATGGTGAAGATTGTGCCAAGATCAACTCCACAGTAAGCTCATCTATCCGCATCTTAGACTCTTGAAGGGCTATTTGAGCATTCTTCAAAGAGTCCATGGTGACCTCAAGCTCATAGGTGAGCTCATCAACCTCCTCTTCCTTTCCCCTTAGAGCATCATGATAAATACCGTCAAGCCTGAGAAGATGATCTCTATCTGATAACAACTATAGGTAATTATTCTTCATGATCCCAACTGCATCTTTAAGTGCCTGAAATTCAGCAAGGGAAAGTCCTCTATCATCATGTTCCTCCATCTCAGGAGTACTCCAACCATAGGTTGCTAACATATGTCTAGCAACATCAAAATGTTCCAAAGCTGTAGCAATCATATTGTCATTAACCTTCAATTGCCCAGTCAAATGATGATGCCCCTATGACGAACCATCTCCACGCCAATCTTTCGATTTGCAATCTGCACTATGGAAAGAGGTTGAATCATCATCACTCACCGATTGGTAAGCATCCTCATGTGTGCTATCATCCCTGCACACTTCCTCAACAAAGGTACTACTGTTATGTACCTTATGGGATGGCTCCAATGACATGATAGAGGTTGTAGATTGGACATAACCATCTCACACTGCTGCCTCCAATGTAGATGCATGCATGACCAAAGAGCTATCCTAGGACTCATCATCAACAAGTAAATCTTCTGATTTGTTCTCCTCTTCTAAGGACTGATTTGCAAAATCAAACTTGCTGCAGCTTGAATATGCATCACAACCAAGCTGAGTGTCACGCTCTGTCTCAAATTTTGAATCTTCTCCCAAATCCCATACCTGGTTATTTTTACCAAGTGTAATGCTACAACTAGAAACAACTCTATCATCCAACTCCAAAGGTGGATTGTCATATGTCATGTCAACACCCATCTCAAGTAATGGGTTAACAGTAATCACCACAAATTTATTCTTGCAATCATAATCATGCAAAGGAAATGAATTGTTGTTATGACGAATACTAAAATTAGAACCTTCATACGTATCATCAATGACTCCAATGCTGTCCCAAATCACCTGTACCTCTTCCTTATCATCCTCAACAGTGAACTGTGAATCTAAATCAACAAGGCCACAAGGTCTCTGCTCAGGATCAGCTACATGCAATGTGAAATCAGATTTGTTTTCAAAATCAAGAACACCACCTATATCATCATTCCATGTTTGATAAGCATCCTCATGGGTGCTATCATATAACTCTTCTGAAAGGTCACTTGGTTCTTCAAGTTGCAAGGGAAATGAATCATTTTCTTCATTACTCTGGTCAAAAGTTATGGCAGCATCAAATTTGTCACCCATGGTTGGTTTAAAATCTTCATCCGCATACCTTTCACCTAGGTCCTTTGAGGACTTAAGACTTTCATCATCAATTCTCTCAGGCTCGCTTTCAAAGTCACCTTCTAGCAGTCTATCAATCATTTTTAATTCATTCTCAAAAGTAGTGACTTCAAGATCTTCATCAAAGCAAGGCCCAACTTCACAAATTTTTGTTGTAGTCTTCCTTAAATCGCCAAGCTCCTCTTTGCATCTCTCTTGATTGGTGATCTTGTTTTCATCATACAAAGGCTTAGACTCATTTTTTCCAGCTATCAGGCCTTCATCTTCTTTGCTCTTATCATGACTTGGCTGCAATAAACAGGTGGTAGGAGTTTCTATTTCACATTCCTTGTTGTTCCCGTCTCCATGGTTTTTGTCACCATTATTGTTCCTTTTTCCGTTATTGTTGTTGTTATCAATATCAAGTTTCTTGCGGCAATAATCGGCCATCATATGTTTCAATTGATTAGAATTATGTCGTAACACTCTCATATCCTCTTTTTGTCTCCTACACCAATTTTTCAGTATGTCTTGGATACTGAGCCCTTCCCAATCTTTATCATCCATTTCCTCTACCCAACTATATCTGTACTTGTAGAGGGGTAAATATGGGGAACCTAAATGTCTTGTTGTGATCTATTTTGTCTGGGATAATACTGATGTGTAGGCTACATGTTTCATTTCATCTTCTGCATGTCTATGTTTGACCTCATAGGATGGCAAGATCTTTAGCTCTGATACCACTGTAATGTGTCGTACCTGTTGGTATATTTAAAAATCTTTTATGTGTGATATTTTATTATTATTTTGTGTGCTCTTTCAAATAGATAGAAGATACAGAAGGGGTTTTATGTTTTCCCGCAGATGTGTGATGTCGGAGCATACAATACATAGCATATAACCCAAACCCAAAAAATATATAACAGATATAGAGAAACTATTGACTACCCAGATAGTAAAATGACCAATAATGAATTATTGTGACATACCCATATGTAGATTTGAAACTTCAGTTTTTGTCTATTACTAGAACAGCCACTGGGTATTACAATATTGCTCCAAAATCACCAAGAATCATAGAGTATCACACGTTCATTGTTATCAGCAATACATTAGGCCTTGGACGCCTCATACAATGCAAAACAAACACTACCCACAATGAGAAATAAGCTCCACACTTCCCCACGTCAAGCCTGGTGGTGTACGGCCATAACTGGAAAGGTATAACAACAAATAGAAATGTCACAAGCCACTAAAAAATTTCTTTGAAGTGTTGTAGGCTGCTAACAAGGAGGGACAATCAGATTTGGAAGAGATATATGCAAAGAAACAACCTTAAAATGCCCTCAAACATGGTATGACTGGGCTGGGTAGTACGACCAGCTAGCTACAAATGAAATACAGTCCCAAATATGTGTATTTTTGCCTCAGACCTCCAATGAACTGATCTCCAATCTGCTATGAAGAACTCAACTGAAAATACAAGAGAAATCCTCAATACTATATCAACTCTTCGTCACACAAACTCCATTGAAGCACATAAGTGAATACTGGATGTATCCACCATAGAAATATTTGCTAATGGAGATTTTCGTCCCCAGAAGCCAAGATCAAACAATCTTGCAGAGGTTTTCATCTCAGCAAGACAATACCAAACCAGGGAGCCAAGATCCAAAAACCCTCACAAGAATATCTCAACAAGAGAGAAAAATCAATATCTAAGCATATGCAAATGAGAGCACTTTTCCTCCTTTTATACTTTTCCAACTGGGAGTCTCTAAAATCCTCTTGCCTATGGGATAAAACATGAGAGGGAAAATACATTTTAAAATATTATAATTCTCTTTAATTCTTTTCTCAACATCACCCTTAAAGTCCCCTCTTTTAAAACAACATTAAGTTGTCGAGCCTAGGCACCAAGGTCCAATATTAAATAATAATGTTTAATTTACGAACTTTAAAATGGAGGCCAAGATGATGTCAAAAACCAATGATCTATAGCTCGTTGGAAAGGTCTTGACAAGACGAATCCAACCCCACTCTCAAAATCCCATTCCAGTGCCAATCCCAAACTTACTAAAAATAGTAAGTAATGGCCATAAGCAAACTGAGCCAACTCAGAGGGTGCCAACTGGATCCACAAACCATCTGATAACTCTGAGCTCAGTGCAATGTCTATGAGAGCCAACAGTCGACTGCCAGTTGTCCAAACATCGCCAAATTGCCACTTACTAAAAATAGCAGTGACCACCAGGGACCAAAAAGAACAAACCCAAAAAAACCTAAAAAGATTAACGACATGCAAGCACTTACTATAAATAGTAAGTACGGACAAGTTGTCTGAAATCCCTCTGAAAAGTGTCAACCATCTTCATTGGATCACCTGAACACCCTTGTGACATCAAAATATTCCTCTGATTATGCTGTCACCAACCCAGAAAGCCCGCTCTGACTGATCTGCAAAAGAATCCAAAAATGGGGACATTACATGCTCTCTCTATAGATCCTCTATCTTCTTTCTTTGGATTCTTCAAAAGCTTCACATCTTCTCTCCTCCCCACTTTACCAGCAGCTTTTCTATTACTTTCAATATGTAGGGCAACTTTGTAAGCCTCTCTTAGGGTCTGGGGATTCTTATCTCTAAGAAGATATCCCATTTTAGGATCAAATGCATTGCTATATGTAACCAAACATACAGGCTCATTTGGTCTTAAATGATTTAGAATTCTATGCATGGCTTTTTAAAAGCTTATGTTGAAATCAGAAACCACCTCATTTTATGCTTTGGAGATATTGTTAAATTCATTCAGCATGAACCGAGGATCATTCTTGTCACCATACTATTCTTTGAACACCATTTTGAATTATTCCCATGACCCAATGCTTCCCATTCGTAATCATCTATACCAATCTCTAGCATCCTCAGTGAGTGATTGCATAAACAACTTCATCCTTACATCTTCATATTCTACTTCACAATCATCCATCATATCATTAATTGACCTTAGGTGATCTTCTCCACTTATGGAATTATTTCCAGAGAATCTGACTAACACATTCCTTATATCATCTGGGAGAGGATTTGGATACCCAGGTATCCCATCAAAGAAAAGTTGTATGTATCCATCTACCCTCATAGGTTTTCTAGTGAATAGGTCTTTATGATCTTCCGGTTGTCTATTTACACTTCCCCCTGCACCCAGACTTCCCTATTGTCTCATACTTTGACCTCTAGACTGAGTGTGTGTATGAGAGTTAGAATTTGATTGTTTAATAGAGGTTGAAAGATTTACATCAATGGGAGAAGAGGTTATTAGATTTTGAGAAGCAGATGTTACAGGATTTCCAACAGAGGACTTTAGAAATGCAATTTTCCTCTGGATCTCAGCATTTTTAGCCAATATCTCTGCTCTTTCCAATTCCTTTTGCAATAATTCATTTTCCTTCAATTTAAGATCTAGTGAATCAGACTCTTCTATTGCAACAACATTTTGAGATGACCCACCTTCATTGGCATGCACTCCTTTCATAGGCTTCTTCCCTTTATCACCACATTGAACAGAAGGTTTAGAAGGGGATTCAACACTAGTGGTAACAACAGAACTGGTCCAAGTGTTTGCATGGATAGTACTCAATGGGACGGTTACATTATTTTGGATAGATAGTTGAGAAACTACTTGGCTATTGGGTATGATAGATGTAGGCTCAGGTTCTCCTGGAATCACTGACTTCAATCATTCTAGATTTCTCCTGATCATGTCCCTCCTATCCATAGCACTTCTAATCTTTTCCTCTCTTTCCTTAGCTCTTCTTATATTCAACTCCTTTACTCTCTCAGTCTCTCTATGATACTCATTAATCTCCATTAATTCTTTTTCACTAGGTAATGTAGTGTTTGAATCAGAAGTTTCCAGGGTACTATCCAAGAGATTTGTATCTCTCATGTAACAAGTAGGGGTAGGTGACCTACTAATAGGATTTCCTAATAGGTCAAAATCTGTAAGCCTAGGAGGACTTGTCATTCTAGGGATTGATTGTTTGTTAGTCAGGAGTCTTGAAAGGGAACTTTCACCTTCTCTCAAAACAAAATTATTCTCATTTGTAACAAACATATCAAATTCATATGGTCTTTGCAAATTATCATCATTATTATGAAAATAAGGCCTAGATCCTAGTGGAGGAGGACAAATATCAGACTTACTCGTATTTGCATTCTTCTTTTTCTAGGATTACCGAGTATTTTGCGGCAATTCCCCTTCCAACTTTTGTTCAGGATGATTCCTCATGTGTCTTCTGGTTCCTTTCATTTCTCTGATTATTTCTTTGAAGGAAATTTTTTACTGATATAAGAGAGTCAGAGTTGCCACCCAATCAAGGGAATTCAATAAATTCTATTCTTCAGAGAAGCCCTGCAAAGATATAGGTGAGAATGCAGAGGAATCCTTCTTTTTTCATGCACAACTATTTCTTTTTCTAATCAGAGTTGCCATCCTCTTTAAAGGGAATGATACAGCACCTCAAATGTGCTAACTCTACACACCCTTGATAGACCACTAGACTGTCCCTAGTAGAGTCACCATTTTTGTTGGTTGTTTTTAAATCCCAACCTTGTCTCATGAAATAGCCTATGATTTAGCCACTTTCAATGTTCAACTATCATGAGGGGCTGGCCAACACATAGGTGAAAGTTAAAACAACTTTCCCTCTTCACTTTAGGCTCTGCAAAACTTGGGAGGGTAATCCCTTAATAGTATTCAATATCCTCCTATACCAATTAATTACAAATACTGTGAAAAGAAGATTGGTTCTATGTAGATTTGCTTGAGGATTATGAAAATACGAAGACTTGGCTCAAATCAATCAAGCTTTTGCATTCCTCAAAGCCATAGAACTGGGTGAACAACAAATAAACAAACATTCTTATAAGGGATTTCAATGATTTTAAAGTATCTGGGTTCTTGATTGCTTTTGGAGGATGAAACTAGACATAGAGGCAAGAGATTGGTGACTTATTCTAGGGTAACAGAGTCAAATCAGATGTAATTGAAACCAAATATCAACAGGTAACCTAAGCATCAAAAAGCTTTATAACATTGCCTTACAACATTACCCTTAATGTTCCTGATTCAATCATTCTTACCATATCCTCGTATACATCCACACAAATCTATGTCTCTGATAAAGCAATTTAACCTATTCTTTGAACAAGAGCCTTAAGCAGAAATATATATCCATAAGAAATTTCAAGGAGACAAAATGAAGAAATCCTTGATTCATTCACTCATAATTCATGCAGACCACACCTCAGGAGACAATTAGACCAGAAATCTATTATTTAGTTGATAGGATGCTAGTACTGATAAACAAGTTCATAAGAACATGAGATTCAGACTCAAATAAGACCTGAAAAAAAAAAAAAAAAAAAAAACATCAAACTCTTTATGTTTCATTTATACAATTCCAAAAGATCAACCAACAACAACCCTGCAGAATGGCCCTGAATTCCTTTTTGAAGGAGAAACAAGCTTCAGGCCACCTACATTTTGATAGATCCAATTATGAAACAATCGGATCCTCAATGGAGCAATCAGATCCTCTGATAAAAATCCTCAATGAAATGTGTTGGAATTCAATTGTTTTGAGAAGATTTGATTTCCTGGCCTTGGTTGCACTGAAATTCCATTAATTGTAGAGTGAAAGATCACGGGAATGACACTGACAGACAACCACCTTAGGTTTGAATCTCGGTCGTGGATGGAAATTGCTTTAGGACTCAATCAACGATCACCGCATATCCAACATCCATCGTTTTCTTGCTTCAAGGCTCCAAAATCAAATATTCCACCGCCTATCATGAATGTGAAGAATCTCCGCCGTAGAATGCTACCTCAGGTCTTGCAATCCCACCTAGATCTATTTGGACAGCCTAGAAATGTTGCACATTAGGTCTCGCGGGCTTGTTGGAGGTGCTTGAGAGCTCTGGCAAAGACTCCATCCCTAGCAGAATGCTAGTATGTTGCCACGTAACCTCCTCCCGTAGTTTTAAATCTTGCCGCTGAAGCCAACTCATGCCTTACATGGCCATGTGGCATCATTTCGTAGTCACGTGGTAGAAAGTGGACCACCTCCATTTGGCTTTGTGGGTACATGCTAAGCCCCCATGTGGGCCTTCGTTACTTAAGCCTTTTCATTTCTTCCGAAAACAAGCCATGTATCCACATCTCACAGTCGCGCATAGAATCTTTCCTACAGACAAGATTCTTCTGCAACACTGCACTATCATCTAATCCTTACTGGCCCCATCTCTTTACTTCATCCTTTGACACCCAACGTAATCTGCTTCATTCAACTGAATAATCGATCTTATGGCCATAGACCATAGTATACCTTACACCTATCCTTATTTCACAACCGCACGGTAGAGATATGACATCATCATCAACGGTCTACGGGCTTGCGAGATCCTGCCATGTGACACCTTCGGGCCCCTACAAAGACTTAGGACTTATGAATTTTATGAAGGACATGATTTTGACAAGCAACAAAGGGTTAACACTAGGTCTCAGGGTTGGTCACTTCATGACATAAAAGACATAAGGTCATAACTTAGCTGATCAGGAACCTAGGCTAGACGGTCAACAACAAAATAGAAGAAAAAGTAAACTTTTGACCTTAAGACTTAGGGTTTTAAGGAAAACTCCTACATGAAACTGACTCAAAACCTTAAAACCTAGGTAGGTACCACTAGGCGGCATCCTACATTAACAAAACATCCATTAATACCCAGAGTTCCCAAAGTGTGGAAACCTGGCGCTCTGATACCAAATGTAATACCCACCCGTACACGAAGGGTACGGATGGACACACGACGCATATTTTTTTTTTAAAGTTAAATTAAGTACATTAATCTAATTCCAAATAAATTTACCTAGCAGAGTTCCCGAATGAGCAACTCAAAAGAGAACAAGTCTCTATGGAAACTCTTCAGTTCAATGATCTGCACATAATAGGAACACATGTCTAGTCGTTACCACTTGTTAAAGGTTCTCACAACTTCTACTGAGTTAAACTTATAGTCAAATATTGTTAAAAAGAATGTCATAAAAATTAATGACACAATGAAATAATTACTTTAAATAATTTACTAATAAATAATTAATTAAAAACCAATTACTTTTTAAATCTTATTAACTAATTAATGGATTAGTAATTAAAACACTAATCAACTACATAATTTATTTTAAACCAGAGCGAGCAAAGAATAAATCAACTATTTACACTATTATATTAATTAATGAGTTTTAAAACACGCCTTTTTATTGCTTTTTTTCCATTAACTCCTTAATCTAAATTTCTTTAAAACATGATATGATTTCATTGATGAGATAGATTGGTTATCTCATAAGAATACACACACACACACACACACACACACACACACACACACACACACACACACACACACACACACACACTCGACTTGAGAAACTATACAAATATTCCATTCCTTGCAAAATAATAAAAATAACACTGCAGTTTTAATTTCATAATAGCTGAACTAAAGTGACTTTAGAAATATATATATAGTTATCACTTTAGCTCAGCTATTATGAAATTAAGATTGCAGTGTTATTTTTATTATTCTACAAGGAATAGAATATTTGTATAGTTTCTTAAGTCAATTGTTTGTATGTATATATAACATATTGAAAAATAGTGATAACATAACTATGAATATATATATATATATACAACGTTGTATATATATAATATAAAAATAAAGCAAATCAATTTACAACTCACATATTAATTTATACATAATAGATGTAACAAAATGTTGAAACACAGAAATAATGATTAAGTGAGATTTTAATTAATAAAAAAGGGGTTGTGGCGAATGGTGTGTGAAAGGTCACCGCCTAATAGTGGGTAGCTGTGGGTTCCCACGGCTGCCCACACCTAGGAGCTACCCATGGCAGTGCCCAACAGGCTTTGCATGTTGCGCCTACCATAGGGGTTCCCTAGGCCAATGCGCCAACTAAAAAACTTCTCTTCTATAATCTTTTTAAATGTATAAAAATTCAATGTAGCGAATTACCATAAGATCCCAACATTAAAAACTTTAATTTTTTTAATAAATCTTCTGAAAATCCTCTGCTGTCAACGACAACATACTACTATTAAAGATAGTCACCGATCATAACAGAATATACTTAAATCTTAAATTTCACAGTTATATATATATATATAAGAGAATTTATGAAATGCACTCTTTAGAACAATACAGGGGAATGGAAGAATTTAATAGTAGTAACCATTTTTTTTTCAAAACTTTTCTAAAAACCCCATTCTTTCAATAGGGTATACATATATAAATATATATTTTTTACAAAGATCAAAATCAAATTACATACTATAATCATTCGTTTGCTAAAATTTTCAACGATAGAACAACTACAACTTTGTTTTCCTTTTTCTCATAAACTTCAAAGGCACAATTTTCACTACATGAACCCAACCTTTTCAAATCAACCATATCAACAATAACATGCACAAGACAAACCAAATTGGATGGCCTGGCTCACTCTCCACCCTATTGTAGCGTTGGAATACCAACCCACCCTCGAGCATGGGAGAGTCTATTGAGAACTTAGGATTCAAACAAAACACACACACAAAATTTGCAAATACACAAAGATTTTTCCAAACCCCAAATTGAAAACATTAAAGGACACCAGAATCCAATAAATTCCTAAAAATTCTGGGAAAGAGAGTGACCTCCTCTCCTGGGGAACAAATCAGTAAACAACCCTTCAAACTTCATAACCTAACTATGGAGATTTTCACCACTCTTTAGAGAATAACAACCCAACTACGGAAGTATCACAACCCTTAATTTAATATCAACCCAACTACGGAAATATCACAACCTTCAAATATACAAATCTCAACTTCTAAGGTTGTTCCCCAAAGAGAGGTATGACACCTCTCTGGATCCCTTAACAACAATTTCTTCAAAGAAAACTTTAACAACAAAACCAAAATCCAATGCATTCATTCAAAACATTTTTTTTTGCATTTAGATCCTACCTCTACCTTCCAAGTTAGGAGAGGCACACAATCCAGATGACAAACATAAAACTTGCACGAGCAACTTCCAAACAACAAAAACCCCCAAAATCCTACCAAGCTTGTAGCTCCTCTCTATTTTTCCCAAAAAATACTCATGTAAAAACCCTCTTCCTCTTACAAACTTCTTTTTTAAATTCAAGAAAAATAAGTTTTTTTTTTCCAAACAAAAAACAAAAAAAAAATTTAAAACTATAAATCTTCCTCACAACAATAAAGCAATAAAAAGATAAAACAATAAATCCAATAAAAAAAATAATAATAAAATAAAATAAAACTAAACAATAAAAATAATAAATAAATAAAACTAAATCATTATCTTCTCACATCAATAAAGAAAATATAAAAAATTTGTTAATTTTAAAATATTTTCCCCAAATTAAAAGCCATGACAAATATAAAATAAAAACAAATTACATTCCTCTCAATTAAACAAAAATTAAAAATAATAACATAGCAAATCATAAAATTCACACCAAAAAATAACTTAGCCTTATTCCTCTATGCAGAATAGGCTTGGGTAAACCACTAGTTCGACACACAAAAGCATTGGATAGACCTCCGTATCTTATAAGCCTTAACCACCCCTACAAAACTCCATTTGAAACATCAGATTGTCTTGAAATATATATAGCCGAAGCAACAATTTAATAAAAGAAAAATACATTAAACATACTAGATCATTACACAAGTAAATTAATTTTCGTATAATTGAACATCACATTCTTTCATAATAAAAGTAAACATATGCACCATACTAATGTCATACCATTTATTTGAACACCAATTAATCAAACCACTTCATGAATAAATATCTAATAACCAACATGTCATAGATATAAAATCTCGCCCACACACATTAACCAATAATAGTTTAAACCACATGTTTCAAAGTACATAAAACAATATCAAAACATAACCAAGAATAAGTCCACAAGTCTAAAGTCATAAACACACAACATGTCTAAGAAAAATAAAAGGGTAGGCCTTACACTTATCATTTACAAAGGGAGAATATTTTTGGTACCGGGATCAACAATGAAGTAGAAAGTTTTGAGAGCATTTCATGATGTTCCTATCGCTGGTCACCCAGGGTATTTCAAAACATACAGGTAGATTTGGGAGCGATTTACGTGGAAAGGTCTCAAAACTAAGGTTCTAAAGTATGTGAGGGAGTGTCCTACTTGCTAGCAGAACAAACATGAACACTCATTTCCTGTTGGTTTGTTGCAGCCCCTACCCATTCTTAATCATAAACGGGAGTGCATCTCCATGGACTTTATCACAAGCTTGCCCAAGGCCCAAGGCAAGGACTGTATATATGTGGCAGTTGATCAGTTGAAAAAATTTGCTCACTTCTTTGTGATTTCAGCCACATATATAGCAGCTCGGGTTGCTGAGTTGTTCTTCAGAGAAGTATTTAGGCTATATGGATTGCTACTGAGCATAGTTAGTGACAGGGACAACAAGTTCCCAAGTCATTTTTGGCAGGAGATTTTCAGATTGAGTGTGACTGAACTCACTCCGAGTACTAGCTATCACCCACGAAAAGATGGGAAAATGGAAATTGTTAACATGTGGGTGGAGGGATACCTCAGGAACTACATAGCAGGGCAATAGAAGGCATGGGTTAAGTGGTTACATTTGGGTGAGTATTGCTACAACACCACTTATCATATGTCTATTCAAATGTCACCTTTCATGTCTCTCTACGGATATGAGGCTCCTAACTTCTTGGATTTTTTTTTTGGGGATATTAGAGTGCTTAAGGCTAAGGACTTACTTCAGGAGAGTCGGGACATAATAAAGTTCTTGAAGGAGAACATCCAGAAGGCGCAGAACCAGCAAAAGAAATATGTAGATCAACACAGGGTTGAGCATTCTTTTGAGGTGGGTGACATGGTTTACTTGATGTTACAGCCTCATAGACAGTCCACTCTTAAGAAGAGTGGTGTAGAGAAATTGAATCCTTGATACTATGGATCGTTCAGAGTCTCTTAGAGAGTGGGAGAAGTGGCTTATGAGTTGGAGCTACCGACGAAGAGTAGGGTGCACAATGTCTTCCACGTGTCTCACCTTAAAAAGGCATTGGCACACAATGTTGTACCTTCTATGGAGCTACCTCCTCTTGATGAATAGGGTAAGTTGATTCTAATACTTGAGGCCATCATTGACACTAGAGAATGTACCTTGCAGAAGAGAGTCATCAGTGAATACTTGGTGAAGTGGAAGAACTTGCCGGTAGAGGATGCTACATGGGAGAATGAGCAGATCTTGCAGCATCCAGAGTTGAAATTGCTTGTGGGCAAGTAATTTTGGGGAGGACGAACAAACTGTAATGTTCACTTCCTAAGCAACTTTAGTTCTTTGGGTTAGTCTATCGCTAGGGTTCTCGTAAACTAATGTGGATGGTTAGGGAAACTATTACAATACAAAATAACCAGTAGCAAGAAAAGACACAGTATAGTTAATTACAATCATTGGTGGATTAATCAGAAGAAAGCAGAGGCCAAGCTACAGGCATAGTGAGTCACATTCCAGTAAGCATGTAATTACACTAAGAGGTCTGACTACAAGGAATTTGGCGGCATAACAGTCTAGAAAATACTAACTCCCCTCATAATGAGATTACAATATATTTTTATAGCAAGTTCTTGTGCAAAGAATGTTGAAACAGATGCACGGGATCTAAGACCACCAATGCCACCATCAATGCAAAACTAGGATCCAATGGCACAGAGGACAAAGGCCATACCTCTGGTAGATTTACAACCTTAGAAATGGTTGCCCATACGCAAGATAGGATAGGGCATTAAAGATGAAAGCCCAAAAGTCATCGTAGATCACAAAGATATCTTCCACCGAGCCATAGGAGTTTCCTCGCATTGAAGAACTGTGCCAATCCCCACGAGTTTCGTCTACAAAGCCCATCAACTGAGATAAATGCCTTTGGCGCCACAAAAGTATTTGAAAACCTTGAATTTGAATTGGGACCATTGGATGAAGAACGACTCGAAGATCAATAGTCCCACGAGCTCTACAGCATACTTTATAGGTGTACTCCCCTCGCTGTCCCACGGAAGGAAGTGACGTCATCTTAGGTCGGCAGTGGGCTAGCGGGATACTGCCACGTGGCACTGCGGGCCTAGGGGAGCAGCAAGAAAGACTAGTCAGCAAGTCGGGGACTTATGGAACATTTAAACCATAAGTCGAGAGTTAGGAATTTATGAAAACTCCTAACCTCGCGACAATAAAGGTTTCCTTTAACAAAGGCAAAGGCGGAGGATGCAACGGTTTAGAGGCAAGTTGGGAAGTCGAGCATTTTTAGAACTTCCGAACCACAAGTTGGGAGTTTAGAAGTTAAGAAAACTCCCAAACCACAAGTCGGGAGTTTGGAAGTTAAGAAAACTCCTGACCTCACAACAACAAAGGTTCGAAAACTTGAAGATTCCCCGACAACAAAGGAAAATAAAAGGCTCGAAGCCGATGACTTTGGCGAATGGGGCTGGTAAAAGAACGACCCACCTAGGCTCAAAGTTATAACTTAAGTGAGTTTTCACGGGAAATAGGCGGTCAACTTTGATTTATAACAAAGGGCATCCGAACCCCTTAAAAGCCTCTAGGATTTAGGGTTTTACTGCTTTAGGAGCAAGGCTTTTCAATTTTTTTTAAACCCTAAGACTCTAGATACATAGAAAGTTGAAGATTTTTTGGGGGGGAATTGAACAATTCAGCCTACATACCAGAGAGGAAAACACCAGAATTAAGATTCTTTAGACTATTTAGCCAGGAGAGAAAAATAGTATAATATTTTGGCAACTTTGTAGGGGTGTTTTCCTATCTAAACACATGAAAACCAGAGGCCTTATCAATCCATTGGGAATGGTGTCAAATGAGACTACAACAAGAACATAGGAGCTGAACAACTGGGCCGACACCACCAAGGCAAAACAAAACAAACAAAGCGAGCATGTATTCTCCTAATGAGAATACAGCAAGGTACAAAAGCACTTATTGAAAAAAGACACCTAACCTATTTACAAGATCTCACAACCACACTAAAAGAAAGGCTTGAGATGAATCCCATTGATTGGGATTGGCAGAACCTCTCCATTCAGCCTAGAAAGTTGGAATGCATTGGCATGTTTGCAACTAGTAATGATATAAAGGCCACTCCACATGGCATCAAACTTTGAATGTCTTCCAACTTTGGCCCTATCTGCATCCCATTTCAATACTATATTTCCTTCATTGAATGTTCTGTCAGTAGATTTATGTCAAAGGTTCTCTTTACCTAACCTTGGTGATGCTCAAGGGTCTTCATAGCAATATCCCTCTTCTCCTCAAGTTCCAACAGCTCTGCAAGTTTGACAGTCATGGCATCATTCTCCATTAGTTCCAGTTGATGTGCCAACTCAAGAGAAGGCAATTCCAATGATAATGGAACCCTTGCTTCTCTTCCATAAACAAGTATGAAAGGGGAATTACCTATAGCTCTTTTGGGGGTGATTCTATTAGCCCAAAGAGTAGTCTTTAACTTGGAGTGCCAAGTTCTTTGATTATCTTCCATTGTTTTCTTGATGATTATGATCAGGTTTTTGTTGGTGGACTCAGCAAAACCATTGCCCTGAGGATAGTAATTAGATGAGGCCTTCATGTACACTCCATAATTTAGTGCCCATTCACTGACTTTTGTGCCTATAAAGGCCCTGGCATTAGCAGAAATGATGGTGGATGGCACACCAAATCTCGTAGCTATACCCTCAAGGAAATCCACAATGGATGCTTCTATGGCATCCCTTAATGCAACTGCCTCTGTCCACCTAGTGAAATAATTAGTGGCTATGAGAATCCACTTATGACATGCGCTAGAAGGTGGGTTAATCAATCCTATGAAGTCTAGACCCCATTGAGCAAAAGGCTGATCTGTTTGGATTGGATGAAGGGGAAGAGCTACCAGTCTTTGCTTCCCAGCAAATAATGCACATTATTTGCTTTTTCTGATCCATTTGTATGCATCACTTAATAGACTAGGCCAATAATAACCAGCCCTCATGATTTTTATTACAGTTGTCCTTGGAGAATAATGGCCACCAGCGAGCCATTATGAAATTTTTCTAAGACTCTAGAAGTCTGATCTTGTGTAATGCATCTAAGAAGAAGTCCACCGATGTCTCTTCTAAACAAGACACCATCAACAAAAACATAAGGGATAGATTGGAGTCTGAAATACCTTCTTTTGGCTTGATCCAATCCATTAGGACATCTACCTGACTGTAGAAATGTGAACATGTCATGATACCAGTCAGTTGGAGTACGAGGCTCAACTGGTTGTGCCTATCCTTAAACACATACAACTTCACTCCTATCTTTAAAATCTGCTTCCATTTGTTCACATAGACCTTTGCTATGAACTAGTCTGGTAATGTTGATGTTGATGTCATATTCTATTACCTTAGTGATCCACCCAGCCCTTTTCTCATTAATATCCCTGCTCAAGAGAAATTCTTTCACATCAGGGTGGTTCACCATCAACTGAATTTTGTTGTTAGAAAGCATATATGTCTAAAAAATTTTAGGGCCTTTACTACATCAAACACTTATTTTTCTATAAAGTCATAACTCAGTTCATATTCTTTGAGGGGCCGGCTAAAGAAAGCAATTGGTTGTTCCATCTTCTCTTCATTCTGTTGTGTCAAGACAACTGATATACCCTCTTTGCCTCTAAAGGCATACAGAATAAAATCTTTCTCATAACTAGGGTTTTTCAGTGGAGGAGCTTGTGCAATGGCCTGCTTGACATTTTCAAAATTGTCCCTGCCTTCTTTAGACCATGTGAAGGCATCATTCTTCTTCAGCATAGCTATGAGGGGTTTTGCTAATGAAGAAAAACTAGGTATGAACCTCCTCACAAAGTTGATCTTTCCTAGAAAACTCTGTAGACCTTTCTTATGATTAAGGAGAGGAAGAGCAAGGATGGCATTTGTTCTTTCAAGATCAATGACCAATCCTTCTTTAGAAACCACATGCCCTAATAGCTTGCCTTCTAGAACAACAAATATACATTTCTTTGGATTCAATGATATCCCAAATTCTCTGCATCTCTCAAAAAAATTTCTCAAATGACCCAAATGGTCAACTACATGCTTGGAATACACAGTCAAATCATCAAGATACACTAAAATAATATCATTAATCAGGCCTTTGAAGGCCAAATCTATTGCTCTTTGAAAAGTGGCTCCAACATTTGTCAATCCAAAAGGCATCTTTTGATAAGCCAAAGTACCCCACTTGGCGGTAAAGGTCGTTTTGTACTGATCTGATTCTTTTATAAGAATCTAATTGTAGCCTGAGTAGCCATCTAGGAGTGAAAACCTTTCCACACCTGCTACTGTTTGTAGAATCTGGTCCATAGAAGGGAGAGGGTAGTGATCTTTGAGTGAGGCCTTATTTAAGTCTCTAAAGTCCACACATAATCTGATTTCTCCATTTTTCTTCCTAACTGGAACTAAGTTGGCTACCCAAGAGGAATGTTTGATGGGATAAATGATCTTGGCCTCTATAAGTTTGCATAGCTCTTTTCTCATTAATGGCTCAATTTTGGGATTGACAGGCCTTTGCTTTTGGTGAACAAGCTTGGCATCAGGGTCTAGGTCAATAGTATGTTGGATTACACTAGGATCAAAGCATTTTAAATCCCTATAATCTCAAGCTATCAAATCATTAAATTCATTACAAAGCTCAATGAAACATTGTCTTTCAGCTTGGGTACATACCTCACCATGTTTTAGAAACCTACCTTCTAAAATCTCCACCTCTTCATAGTCCTTTCTAGCTGTCATGTTCATTTTCTCCTTCTTTGGCTAATCATCAGCACCAAATATACTTTCCAAGGTGATTAATCCTCTAGGCAATTTGTTGGTCTTTAGCTAGATTATATGATCACCATACTGTTCTTGTAACATTGACTAATTTTTGGCAGCAAACTCTGCCTCATCTCGCAAGAAATTCACAATTTGCTAGTCACTTTCAAACACTTGCTAGCCTATCACATTGTCAGGAACAATAGGCCTAATGACAATCTTTACATGTCGATCTGAAACTTGTTTGACATTCTGAGGAATATCAAACTGGGCACCAATTGTGGCTAATCTATCAACATCCTTATTTCTTTGTCTAGGAACTGCCTAAATATTGAAGGCATCAAAATCTTTAATCAGGTCCCAGACCCTGTGTTTGTATGACTTTACCAAGTCATTCTTTGAAGCACTTAGTTTCTAATTTGGTGAACAACCAATTCACTGCACCAAATACTTGTAAAAATTTTATTCCTCTTTTTTGAGCTAGCTGTATGCCTTGAATCAAAGATTCATATTCAGCTACATTGTTAATACAACTAAACTACAATCTAAATGAAGAGAAATAACTTTCCTTTTGGGGTGAAATGAGTACAACCCCAACACCTACTCCATTTTTGCTTCTAGAGCCATCAAAGTACATTTGCGATACCCCACTTGGATATGATTCTTCCTTTTCAAGATTGGGGATAATGGCATCTTCCTCATGGACATAATAAGTACCCATCCCTGTATCATCTATGTGATATGGAGTGTCAAATTGAAAACAATTAGCCCACTCATCAAGTAGAATATCTGGTATCTCATCCATAGGTGTGATAGCTTCATGCATGATGTTATCAACATCTTCCAACTCATGTATTGTGCAATTCATGTTGTTTGGGTTAGGAGAGTAGGGTTCTATATGGTCATTCGCAATAGACTCGGCCTTAATGGTCACTTTGGTACCACATCTAGTTCTAAACAACATGTGGGACCAATCAGAAGATAAATACCCACCTATTTTAGCAGTGAAGTCCCTAGACAAATATATACCAAAATATGCAGGGAGATCTATAACAGATATATCTTGTGAAATAGAGCAGCCAGGGCATGCATGCAAGGTGAGTTCCAAACCTTTAATAACTCCTACTATCTTGACAACAGTACCATCTAATTGAACTACACCCTTTCTCACAAACTCATATTCTATCCCCAACCTATCAGAAATGTTTTTTGGCATAACAGAGGTACCCACCCCAGAATCTATCATACAATTATATAACAATTTATCACTTATGATTAGGGAAACATAAAATTGAGGGGGCTTGTTAGTTTTTCTTGTACTTACTTCCTCTTTTGGCTGACATAGGTTGGTTGGGGTAGTTGCCTTTTCTTTTGTTGTTTCAGTAGCAGGATGAATGAATTATGTTAGGGCCTCTTGAAGAAGATTCCTTTGGGATGGGATCAACAAAGCATCCCACATATTGACATTCAAATTTGTCTTCTTTATCTAATCCACTATACTGAAGGGTACTTGATTGCCCTTTTGGGATGTTTTAGTGACAACTAGGTCACCTTTTGACTGCTGACTGGATTGGGGCTGCATTGTTGAAACTGTATCTGCATTTTTAGTTGTCTGATCTGCTCTCTTTGAAGGGACCTCAAGTACTTTCTCTTTGGCTATGACTGTTGGAGACACTTTAGGTATAGGGGCATGAACAACTACAAGCACTAATGTATCTTCAGTAGCTCTCTTCTTTGATATTGTATTGAATGCAATAGGGCCAACACCTTGGTTGACACCACAATAGTCATCAGGGGTCCAGTTCATCAAAGTGGCATTATGTTGTATTTGTTCTTGACCACCAACTATTCCTTGGTTGGTGTTGCGTTACTGCTCTGCAATTGTTGGTTGCTCTTGCACCATCAAAGCATGACTGAAATGTCCATTTTGGCACAAATTTTGATCATGTCGCTGATTGCAAGGGTAACACCAGTTGTCATCTTGGGCTAGGTTGTTCTGAAGTGGCACAAGAGGCTCTAAAGTACTTGTTGCATTAGGATTAACAACATTCAATGGTCTAACATAACTAGGCTACCCTTGCCTTTGCATATTTCCCTGATATGGTGGTCTTAACTGTTGATAACCCTGAATGAAGAGTTGATATGTTTGGTTGGGAGGCTAATAAGGCCTGCTTGATTGTGCATTTTATCTCTTTATTGCCACCAACTCATTAGTAACATTTTGTAATAGGCTTTTGACCTCATGTAGTTCATTTGGGGGCACATACAAAGGAGTTGTGGAGGTGGTTGCTATAGGAATTGGAGGCACAATAGGCTGAATAATAGGAGCCTCTGGAAATATAGGCATGGGTGGCCTTGGAGCAATATTTCCCACCTAAATTAAGTAATTTTTTGCCCTTATGGTTGTATCATAGGCATTAGGTAATACAATCCCACCCATGGATTAAATCATGAAAGCAATATCTAGATTTAAAGACCTTAGGTAGTAGATAAATGTTGTGTTTGGAGAGGGCTCCATTGACAAGGGGATCATGTCCCATGTCTTCTAAAATCTGTAATTGAAATCCACCATGTATTCATGTGGAGCTCTCTTGATGGTGGCTAATTATTCCATGAGTGACAAGTGGTCACTACTATCTTCAAAGTGTTGGCACAATTTAGTGCCCAAATCATCCCAGTTATGTATGGAGTTGGCTTGAAGACCCCTATACCATTGTAAGGCCTTCCCTTTGAATGAAGAAGCTAGCAATCTCACAGCCACATTATCAACAGTGACATTGTAGATAGAGCAGACACTAACAACATCTTGAATGTGCTCAACAGGAGTAGTAGATTTTTCACTAGTAAAGAATGGGATAGCCTTTAAGGCTGAAGTAGGTATGTCATCATATTGAGCTAGGTCTAGAGGGCTACCTCCATTAAAAGCAACAAATGGGAGATTTCTAGCCATATTAGGAATATTCAAGTTAATTATAGGTATACATAGGGTTCTTCTCAAATATTGAGACCTAACCTAAAAATTGACTGGAGGAGGAGTAGACTGAGCTCTTGAATGGTATGAATTATTATTTCTACTTGTCCTCACATGGGATCTAGAGAGTCTATTTCTTTTTCTTCTATCAACAAATGAGAGTTCTATGAATTAGAAGTTACCTCTAGAAGAAGACCTTGTCTGCTCTCTAGGCGTGAAATGTTGAATGATTGTGTAGGAACTGGATCAACAGAGTCACCAGGTACCTGATGAACACTTTCACAGCAGCAAATGAACCAAGAACAGCACCAAAATCCTTATTTCAACTCTCACTCAGAGCAGAGGGTCCCACCGGGTGTGCTAGGAACTATTGTCACATAGAATTGCACCCAGCTTGGAGGGAGTCCAAGCATTCTAATGACACAATGGGAATGATCTCAAGGTGTGGGACCTTGCAAGTTGAGATCAGACCTCCAAAGAAGGCCGGTTCCTCATTCTAAGGCTAATGCTTAGAGAAAATTATATAAACCTAGTGCTAATATTGCAGGGAAAAGGGTTAGAAGGAAACATGAATAGAAAAGAGGTGATGCACCAGATTTAATGAGTAGTAGTAATTATGGAAGAGACACAGCAACGATCTCAATCACAATGGGAGTTCACACAGACTTATAGGACCTATTGAGGCTTCGGTATGAAGACCTAACCTATAGAGGAGCCATTTTACTCAGAATAGATCAAAACTTCAAGTAAAACACAAAAATCAGAACACAAGAGGTAAGAATTATGAATATATTGATCATGAAGGTAAGAAACCACTACAATACAAAATAACCAGTAGCAGGAAAAGACACAATATACTTAATTACAATCATTGGTGGATTAATCAGAACACAACAGAGGCCAAGCTAAAGGCACGGTGAATCACATTCCAATAACCCTATAATTACACTAAGAGGTTTGACTACAAGAAATTCGGCAGCATAACTATCTAGAAAATACTAACTCCCCTCATTATGAGATTACAATATATTTTTATAGCAATTTCATGTGCAGAGAATGTTGAAGCATATGCACGGGATCCAAGACCACCAACACCACCATCAATGTAGAACTAGGATCCAACAGCGAAGAGGATAGAGGCCATGCCTCTGGTAGATCTGCAACCCTAGAAATGGTGTCTCATATGCAAGATAGGACAGGGCATTAAAGATGAAAGCCCAAAATTCATCGTAGATCACAAAGATATCTACCACTGAGCCATAGGGGTTGCCTCGCATTAAAGAACTACGCCAATCCCCGCGAGTTTCATTTGCAGAGCCCACCAACTGAGATAAATGCCTTTGGCGTCATGGAAGTATTTGAAAACCCTGAATTTGAATTAGGACCGTTGGATGAACAACTCAAAGATTGACGGTCCCATGAGCTTTGCAGCATACTTTACAGGTGTACTCCCCCCGCTGCCCCGCGAAAGGAAGTGACGTCATCTTAGGTCGAGAGTGGGCTAGCGGGATACTGCCACGTGGCACTGCGGGCCCAAGGGAGTAGTGAGTAAGACTATTCAATGAGACGGGGACTTATGGAACTTTCGAACCATAAGTCAGGAGTTAGGAAGTTATGAAAACTCCCGACCTCATGACAAAAAAGGTTTCCTTTAACAAAGGCAAAGGCGGAGGATGCAACGGTTTAGAGGCAAGTCAGGAAGTCAGGCTTTTTTAGAACTTCTGAACCACAAGTCAGGAGTTCAGAAGTTAAGAAAGCTCCTACCCTCGTGACAACAAAGGTTCAAAAACTTGAAGATTCCTTGACAACAAAGGAAAATAAAAGGCTCGGAGCTGGTGACTTTGATGGATGGGGCCGGTAAAAGAACGACCCGCCTAGGCTCAAAGTTATAACTTAAGTGAGTTTTCACAGGCAATAAGCGGTCAACTTTGATTTATAACAAAGGGCGTCTGAGCCCCTTAAAAGCCTCTAGGGTTTAGGGTTTTATTTCTTTAGGAGCAAGGCTTTCAATTTTTTTAAACCCTAAGACTCTAGATACATAGAAAGTTGAAGATTTTTTTGGGGGAATTGAACAATTCAACCTGCATACCAGAGAGGGAAACACCAGAATTAAGATTCTTCAGACTATTTAGCTAGGAGGGCAAAATAGTATAATAATTCCATTTGAGATCAGATCTAAGGTTTCTATATGTTGGGTTATGTTGTTACAGACCTGTACTTTCCAATCCAACAAATGGGTATGTAATAAACTTGTTTTAATTGCCAAAAATTTATCTAGGTATTTGATAGTTTTAGTTGTATGGATGTTTCCCACATAAATAAGCATTTGGGTAGTTTTAAAATGCTTAATTTCTGAACATATGTATGCATGCAAAACACAAATGTTATGTTCAAAACACATAAAATGCACCAAGTTTAACTAAACTTTAGAAGAAAAAAAAATAGGGGTGGGACATTATAGCTACCTTTAGTTTCCCTAAGTCTATACACTCAACACACCCATTATGGTTTGTTTAGGAGCTTTGAGTCATCCTTCTAGTAGATCATTTGCATCTCCCAACATCATATTATTACATGTCCTTCATATTCCAAGACATGGATTAGTTGGTATTTTACACCTCATTGGGATTGTCTTTGAGGTGTCCTACTCTATAGCATATATTTCTTAATTTACTTTGTTGCTATCTTGTACCATTAAATGCATAAACCATTAATTTTATTGAACATGTTAGATTATAATAGCATTTTTTCTTGTGTTGCATATTTTGAATGTTGATGTGAGAATTGATAAATTTTAAAATTACATTTTCTACTCTATGCATTTATATTTGTGCTTTGAATTATAGGACATAAAGTAGTTGGTGTTGTACACCCCATTAGGTTAGTTTTCAACTTGGGTACACATGCTAATGCATGAAAGATGTACTCCTCTCATGTGTAATTTACCATGTAGTGGCCACAAGTTTGGGATATCTTATACTATCTCCATCAACAAAGAAAAATATATATGCTATAAGGAGCATAAGAGATGAAGAACCAAACTTCAATTTTGTAGTTGTACACTTTCTTCAAAAATTACTTCCTCCACATGATTAAGGCAAGGGAACTTTTCTATTTTTTTGAAGCTTATGCAAATTTTATATGGATTATTCAATATCAAATCAACGTAATTCTTCTTGGATAGGGAGTGTAGATGCAATGCACATGAGTCTATCTAAAAATTTATCATGATTCTAGGTTTAACTTAACACAAATAGTAAGATGGAATGGCTCAATAACATAAAGTAGTTGGTGTTGTACACCCCATTAGGTTAGTTTTCAACTTGGGTACACATGCTAATGCATGAAAGATGTACTCCTCTCATGTGTAATTTACCATGTAGTGGCCACAAGTTTGGGATATCTTATACTATCTCCATCAACAAAGAAAAATATATATGCTATAAGGAGCATAAGAGATGAAGAACCAAACTTCAATTTTGTAGTTGTACACTTTCTTCAAAAATTACTTCCTCCACATGATTAAGGCAAGGGAACTTTTCTATTTTTTTGAAGCTTATGCAAATTTTATATGGATTATTCAATATCAAATCAACGTAATTCTTCTTGGATAGGGAGTGTAGATGCAATGCACATGAGTCTATCTAAAAATTTATCATGATTCTAGGTTTAACTTAACACAAATAGTAAGATGGAATGGCTCAATAACATAAAGTAGTTGGTGTTGTACACCCCATTAGGTTAGTTTTCAACTTGGGTACACATGCTAATGCATGAAAGATGTACTCCTCTCATGTGTAATTTACCATGTAGTGGCCACAAGTTTGGGATATCTTATACTATCTCCATCAACAAAGAAAAATATATCTGCCATAAGGAGAATAAGAGATGAAGAGCCAAACTTCAATTTTGTAGTTGTACACTTTCTTTGAAAATTAATTCCTCCACATGATTAAGGCAAGGGAACTTTTCTATTTTTTTGAAGCTTATGCAAATTTTATATGGGTTATTTAATATCAAATCAACGTAATTATTCCTAGATAGGGAGTGTAGATGCAATGCACACGAGTCTAGCTAAAAATTTATCATGATTCTAGGTTTAACTTAACACAAATAGTAAGATGGAATGGCTCAATATTGAAGGTTGGGTAGGACCCAAAAAAAAGAAAAATAAAAAGTGAACCTAAAGATAAGAAGTTCAAGGAGAAAGAAGTGTAGAAACCCCTAAGGCTGGTTCAAAATGATTTTTTATGGCCCTTCCAAAAATAACTCTAGGAATTGAGAGTGAAAGAAGGTATAAGACTTAATAAGGGTAAAATGACTAGCTTAGGGACACTTTACACAAATATCAACACTAATAATGTATCCAAAGGTGAAGGTATGCTTCTTGGTTTAAAATTTACACTCAACTTCAAGATCAATAAAGATCTGAACTTAAATCCTCCATATAGTGGCCCACACTTTTCTTTTGTTTTCCATGCATTTCCCCTTTAGAAGTAAGAAGCCTTATTGACAGATTTCTCCAAATTCCTATATTTATTTTAACCAAATCAATATTAGTGTTGGTTTCTTCTATGAGCTTCTCCATGTCTATTGTAACCATAATCTGCTAATAATGTCTCATTCTTCTCTATCACATTGTTCAAGGTTTCATTCTTCTCTATATAAATTAAGTAATATAATTATACAAAGTTTTATTTACATAATTTTCAATATACATCTAAAATATGATGATTACAAACACTATATTATATGTCAAGTTATCACATTTTGTAATTTTTTGTGATGCATCCATAAAAAAAAAGTCATTTTAAATTTAAACACATGAAAGCAAATGTTGTTGTGATTGGTAATGTCCTAAGTGATTTGTAACATTAGTGTTGAGATTGAAATTAAGAAATCTGATCTTTTAAAAAATTTCCAAATGCAAGGGGCGTAAGATTCAAAACTTGAGGAATAACTATAGCCCATCAATAATCCTATAATTGTATAAAATCTAAAATCTAATACTAAGAGTGGATTCAAGTTTATGTCCATTGCGAATTATTTTTTGCAAGGCAAGTGACCTTTGATTCATAATGTTGTTGTGATTGGTAATATCATTGGTGATTAAAAACATTGGTGTCATCAAAATTTAGATATATTTAAATAGAAACATTACCAAAATTTTTAGAAAGTTTCAAAATGGCAAGGACATAAGATCCAAACAATATAATATTAGTGCTTTAAAAAAAATGCAAGTATACAACTATAGTAACTAAGAAAATCTTACTTAATCAAAAAAATTTAAGTCCTTTCAAACCTACTTTTACCCCTTAATCAAAAACTAAAGAAATACTACTTAATTTTATTATTTATAAAAAAATTTAATTAAATTATGAATTTTCTTTATTTTTAAAATTTCACCATATAATTAATATAAACTAAATTAATTATTCTAGCTAATGTAATGGAAATTCAAAGCAAGACTCACTCTTTCGTGTGTTAACCCTAGCTTGGAAGATTTGGGATCTATTGTGGAGGAAGGACATATATGACACTAGATTCTAGATGAGGGGGGTAAGATGGTTTCGTGGCCAATAGCTAATGTTGTAGAGATAGTATTGGGCTCCATGCTATTAGGTGTGAGTTGTGTTTTGCTATGGATTCTAAGGAGAATATAGGGTTTTCTGGTAAATTAAGATAAAGGGAGTCCTTTTTCCAAGAAGAAAGGATAACAAAAAACTGCAATTTAGGGAGTCCCTTTTCCAAGAAGAAAGGATAACAAAAAATTACAATTTATTTGATTAAGATTCACAGCAGAAGATCAAGGATTCTAAAGGAAAAAGAGGTCAACAAGAAGACACTATTTGGGCAGCAGCCCATCTGGGGCTTTTGTGATAGGTAGCGTTGTCGGTATCAGTTGGTCCCATAGGCTATTTGGCCTCGTATTAAAATCCTCCATTCATTCATTTTGCATAAGAATGAGCAGGAATAGGGGGAGGTAGCAGGGGAAAGGAAAGATGCAAAATTAGGGTTGGTATTGCAAATGTGGTGGTTGAATCTTGTTCCATGCACTAGTAAGTCTCAAATCCTAATGTTAAGTGAGGAAGTACTAAATGGGGAAGATAAGTATTTAGAGTGAGTGTTGATTCTAGATTTAACACTCTATGGCCCGAACAAGCTGATATGCATGCTTGGTTAATGAATTGTTTTTCCTATTCATTTAAAAGGATCTTTAGATATTTATCCCAGTGCTCAAGGTTTTCTATGTCGCTTCATTAATGTGTGGAAGATCGAGAATGCATACTCGTTAATGGGCCCTAGTTCTCGGATACGTTGGTGTTGCTAATGAAACTATGGTTTTCATTGTTTAATCCTATGATCGAGATATTCTTGGTGATGCTACCAGTGTGGATTAGATTGTTGTATTTGCCGCTTCAATTTTGGGTAGATGCTTGTTTTCATGGGATAGGCAACTTGTTAGGGCACTTGTTATCAATTGATCTTAAAACTGATGGCTTAATTCATTCTACATTAGCTAGGATTCAAGTAGAGTTGGATTTATCTAAGGGTTTGGCAGATAGAGTGTGGCTACAGGTTGGCGATTGTATTTGGAAGTAGGCCTTGGACTATAAAAATATCCCCTTTTGGTGTCGTAGATGCTTTCAAGGAGGCCATATAGTGGCAAAGTGCTCAAAGGAGAAGCCAAAAAAAACTCAACAAGCAACATGGTGGTAGGGGGATAGGTTTTCACATCCATCTGTTAAAAGGGCAATTCCATATTCGTTTAGTGAAGAGGATAGTGATAGGCAAGGAGTTATGAGAGGGAGTGATAGTTGAATGCTAAGGAGAAGGATTCGTTATAGCTTTAGGATACTCTGTAGCCTCTGTCTCCACAAAAATACTTTGATATTGTCAATTAAGGGCCTCAGGTTTGTTCCTTTCAGGAAGATAAGTAGCAAATCTTTGTTAGTATGGAAAAATGTGAAGGAAGGCAAGATAAATCAATAATAGGTATGGGAGATCAACTAGTGTTTAATCCCTTATCTCCAAAACAATCGATGTGAAGCATTATGGGGCAAGGATGGCCTCTGGGTGTTTTTGCAGAGGAAGAATGGGGTATTGCATCTCATTTTCAAGAATCATTGCTAGCAACGATCAATCAACCATTATCGAATTCTTCCCAAATGGACTATGAAGTGGATGAGGCTTTGAATGGCTAGAAAAAGGTCGAACTGAGGAAGAAATCTATTAAGTTTTAGCCAACTGTATCAAGAAGCAAGAAAAGAAAGAAAAGTGTAGTTTCCTATTAAGTATGCATGATAGTACTCTTTGTTTTGTCCTTGTTAGTCAGTTTCTATTTGTACTTATGATGGACCATTATATTGATCCTCCAATATTATATTTAAAATATGAACTAAACTAACTTTGCAATAATAATTGTTACTTTCAATTTTTATATTTAAATGGTATAAATATTTATTAAATATTATTTTTTTAGTTTTAAGGATATTTTATTCAAATATTCTCTATTAACAAGGTTAAATATTCTCTACTAACAAGGCCAACAACATGAAGAAGGAAGTTGACATGGCCTCCCCTAACCTATACCTACAACTACCTATCCTATATCTACTTCTACTTGACCTAGGACACCTAGAAAACAAAACACATCATCATATGAAACAATACCATACCTATGATACATTTTATTTTATTTTATTTATACAAAATTTTATTTACTTTCTTATAAATATGCTACTAAAATATGATGATCACAAGAACTATATTATATGTGATGCAGGAGCATCCCAGTTTGAAAGGCAATCTTGCATCAACCAAAAATAATTTGTTTCTTTTCTTTTCTTGCATTTCAGTCAGTATAGTCTCATCATTTTGCATTGCATTTTACTGCATGATCATTTCATAGTTCGCAGAACATGATCAAGACTCTACAATAGCTCATCTACATCATATCCAGATTTCAGGAGATTTGCAATCATCTATAGAAAGTTATCACTGTCAGAAGCTTCATCAGGGTTCATTGTTTAGAGCATTCAGCATACATCTTGGCATATGGAGTTTGCGGAACCTAATGGGACATCTCACAAGGCATTATGGGACTAGAGGTACCTTCATCCTAAACTACAATGTGTTTTATCAACATTGGAGGCTTCACCATTAGAATTAGACTGGCCTCCACGTTTCATTAGGCATTGGGTTATGGAAACCCTTGCGGCCAACACAGATCACTCTTGGAGCTTGGAAAAGATATATAAGCATCTTTTAGACTCATTGGAAAGCAATTATAGATCAGAAGTTAGAGTTTAGATCATTAGTAGTTCAATAAGAGATAGTTCATAGTTTTGAAGGGCAAATGTGCCAATTGTCATATCTTTCGCATATCTAATTGTAAGGGATTGTAATGCCCATGTGGTAGGCCTGTGAGCCCTATTGTAATCATTTATGAGGTTGAATCAATGAAATTCCAATTTGATGTTTCAATTCTTGTGTTTATTCCGCTGAGTTTACTCTAAGGCTGCACTGTTAAACAATCCTACCCTGGACCGTCCATCCGTGACTGCACTAGGTGGTATCAGAGCATGTTTTTGAATTCTTTAGGAGAGAAGGCATTTCGATAGATCATGAGGTGAATGGATCGTGTTAGAATGCACAGGACAACTGAGAGGGGGGGTGAATCAGTTGTATGTTAAACCTTAAACCCTCAAAACATCAACCACTTATAATGCATTAGCAGAATGTAAACATATGAAGCATCAATGCAAACACATAAGAACACTAGATTTACATGGAAAACCCAATAAGAGAAAAACCACAGTGAGGATTAGCTCACAATATATATGAATAACAATATCAAAAATTAGTCTAACTCACTGCCCAGAAGAGAGAAGAAAGAAGAAGATTGTTACAAAGAGATTCACTATCTCAAAGAAATAGGAGAGATCCACCATTGATACTCTTTGCCATCTGCAACCTTTGGCTCACTGCCTCCAGCAACTTCTAGCACACTAAAATGTAGACACCTTCTTCTCACTGCATTCTGAAGTCATAAGCATTTAAGTTCATACACAACTTCACTGCCCTTGATTCACATTCGCATATTCTTCTCTACCTTGCTCCATTCAACTTCATCTTGCCTTTATACCATCTATAACCAAGACCTATCTCAATTAGGTCGGTCCTAATGAAGTGTGTGCATTACACACATGCAACATTACTTAGGTCGGCACTAAACACTTCCGTGGTGGAAAGAAGTGAAAGTGGACCATATCAAGGTATAACCAGGACTCAAATTTGTATCATCAAGATGCTTATCACATTCACAATCCACGAGGTACCTCCACAAATAGTGTTAGCATGCCAGGTCGGCCAAGCCTGAGCTAACGATCACATCCATGCTTCTCCAAGTCTAAAAACATTATGTGAACCAGAGAAAGACACTCCATAGCACTCGTGCACACCTTCTCAGAACATTCAACATCATCAAAATTCTTTGTCATACTACCGCAACCACCTAAATCAAAGAATGTCTTCATTATACACATCAGGATAACTGCTACTGATCACCAACACAAGAACTAAACTTGCGGAGCATCCCAACACTAGAAACTTCAAGGGAAGATTGATGTGGACTGTATAAGTGCATTCCCAGATCTTCGGGTCATAAAATCTCAATGCAGAGAAATGTGGAGCAATCTCATTTCTCCTAGACAGTCTTCTTCATAGTCAAATATTATGTCAAACACACCTTCTACTTCCGCACGAGCTAGGACCTGAAACTTGGGATATAATACCTATGAACACCTTTGATCAGTACTTCCAAACCGCATAAGCATATCTTCAATTAGGAAGAAATGTGGAGCATAATACTAATGGTACCTCTATCATACTGCGCATCTTTTTATCAAATTTTCTCAAAAACACTTGAAAACCAAGTGAACCATCTGCTGGGAGTTGACATTAATGACAACACCAACAAGTTTCTAACAATCTCCCCCTTTGTCATTGATGGCAACACCAACTCTTTGAAAACCCATAAAGACTAAAAGTATCTCTTACTCCCCCTGACAGAAACAACTCTTACTCTTCACACACTTTTCTACGCAATGGTTTTTCAATCTCTTCAACTCTCTCTCCTCCTTTGAAATAAATGGCAAAGGGCAACAACACTAGCAAGTATTTGCTTCATTTCTACTGCTCTCGCTTTTCTTCACTATCCCCCTTAAGATCATGGGATGTGCTCCATTTGACTATACCAACTAACAGTATCTCTACCTACTCCCCCCGAGAGGTAGCCTTCAACATCAATCTAGGTTCGTAAAAATGTATCTTGAAATACTTCTAGGACAAATGCATTCATTTATGCATCTAGTTAAGAGGAGGGGTAATAACCCCTAACTTCTATCGGAGATACTCAAAAGTATCCTTAGGGAGAGCCTTTGTAAATATGTCTGCAACTTGATCCTTGGTAGGCACATACTCCAACTTCACCTCATTCTCTGCAATCTTTTCTCTTAAAAAGTGATACCAGATTGAAATATACTTTGTCCTTGAATGCATCACCAAATTTTTAAAAATGTTGATGGCACTTGTAATGTCATATAGGATAGGAATAGGTTCATCATATGTCACTTTGATATCCTTCAATGTTTTCTTCATCCATAACACCTGTGTGCAGCAAGATGCTCCTGCAATATATTCTGCTTCTGTAGTAGATAATGATAATGAGTCCTGCTTCTTACTTAGCCAAGAGACAAGTTTGCTTCCTAGAAAGAAAGCACCACCACTTGTTCTTCTTTTGTCATATGTACATCCTACCCAATCTGCATCTATATATGCACTCAGGGAGAAATTGGTGTCCTTGGGATACCATAGGCCGAACTCCAAAGTGCCTTTCAGGTATTTGAATATCCTCTTTACTGCTACAACATGTGGCCCTCTAGGATCAGTTTGGAATCTAGCCACAAGACAAACTACATGCATGAATCCAGTCTAGTAGCAGTCAGGTATAACAGTCCAACAATCATTGATCTGTACTTGCTCTGATCAGCCTTAACAGATTCATCAACTTTGCTTAATTTACAACCAGTAGTCATGGGGGTACATACTAGTTTGGAGTCTTCCATTCCAAACTTCTTCAACATTTCCCTAGCATACTTTGACTGTGAAATGAAAATTCCCTTTTCTAATTGACTGATTTGTAACCCAAGGAAGAAGTTCATTTCCCCACACATTGGCATTTCAAATTCCTTTTTTATTTCTTCTGAAAATCTCTTGCACATATCTTCATTTCCTCTAAAGATTATATCATCTACATGCACTTCTACAATCAGGATTTGATTTTCTTCAACTTTGAAGTATAGATTGTTATCTGTAGTGCCCTTTTTGAATCCTCGTTGTAGCAAGTACCTATCCAACCTTGCATACCAAGCTCTAGGAGCCTGTTTGAGTCCATACATTGCCTTCTTCAATTTGCAGACCATATTTGGATCATTAGATAACTGAAAGCCTTCCAGTTGCTCAATATATACTTCCTCTTCCAATTCTCCATTTAGGAATGCAGACTTCACATCCATCTAATAAACTTTGAAGTCCTTGTGAGCTGCAAAGGCCAAGAACAATCTGATGGCCTCCAATCTTGCCACTGGTGCAAATGTTTCCTCATAATCTATTCATTCTACTTGTGAGTAGCCTTTACACACCAGCCTAGCCTTATTTCTGACTACTTCCCCATTCTCATTCAATTTGTTCCGGAAGACCCATTTGGTTCCTATCACATTTTTGTCTGCTGGTCTTGGGATAACTTCCCAAGTTTGGTTCTTCTCAATCTGCATCAATTCCTCTTCCATAGCCTTGATCCAATGCTCATTTTTACATGCTTTAGTCACTATTTTGGGTTCTATTTGAGACAATAAGCACAAATTTACCTATTCATCTGCTATAGCAATACTTCTCCTTGTTAAAACACCTTTGTTCTTATCTCCAATGATCTGATCTTCAAAATGATTCTTCTACACATACTTGGGAGTCTTGGGAATCTTCTCTGGAGCATTTTCTTCATCTACTTGCTTCTCCTTTTCCTTTTCTTCCTCTCTTTCTTCTTCTTTGTAATGGTTCTCATCTAATTCATATCCTTCTAATAGCATTGAACTTTGGTATGGTTCTTCATCCACTTTGACATTTGTACTTTTCACTAATCTCTTCAGTCTCTTGTTGTAGCACCTTTAAGCCTTGCTCTTTGTAGAATATCTAGGGAAGATTCCTTTATCTGATCTTGTATCAAACTTTCCCAAGTTCTCTTTATCTCTCCTAATGTAGCATTTACTTCCAAACACACTAAAGTATTTTACAGTAGGAGCTCTTCCATACCATAGTCCATATGGTGTCTTTGAACTATTGACCCTGGTTTGCACTCTATTTTGTATGTAAACTGTTGTGTGGATGGCCTCTCTCCAATAGATAGCCGGTAGATTTGCTTCTTTCATCATTGTCCTTTCTGCTTCTTGAACTATCCTATTCTTCATTTCCACAACTCCATTCTACTGAGGAGTCCTAGGTGTTGTCAAATGCCTTTTTATTTCATGATCTTCACAAAAGCAATTAAACTCATTGGAGGTGAACTCGCCACCTCTATCAGACCTTAAACACTTTACTTTCAGATCAATTTCATTTTCAATCATAGTCTTAAAAGCTTTAAACTTATCTAGAGCTTCTTATTTTTCTTTGAGAAAAGTTACCCAAGTCATTCTAGAGAAATGATCAATCAATAACATGAAATACATGTCGCCTCGAAAGCTTCCTACTCTTGTAGGTCTGCATAGATCTATATGCACTAACTCCAGAGATCCGGTGGTAGAATATTATTTGATCTTGAAATTCTTCCTTGTTTGCTTCCCAATCTGACATTCCTTGCAGGTTGCATTGATAGGCTTTGTAATCCTTGGCAAATCCCTCACAGCTTGAGCAGAGCTAATCTTTATTAAACCATAAAAATTAAGGTGACACATTCTTCTATGCCATAACCAACTTTCATTAATTTGATTCATAAGGCACACGCCTTCGGCACCTTTGAGTTGATATATGTTTCCTTTTGTCCATGTTCCTGTAGCAATCAGAGTTCCAGAGTCTTCTTTTCTGATTTCACAGTCACCATCCTGAAACACAAGATTATATCCTTTGCTACACATTTCTCCTACACTAAGAATATTGTGCCGAAGTCCCTTGACATAAAGAACATCATCTATATTGTGCTTGCCATCAAAACTGATTGAACATCTTCCACAGATCTTAGCAAATGCATCATCTCGAAACTTAACAAACCCTCCATCAAACTTCTCAAGCTTCACAAACTTATTCTTATCACCTATCATATGATTTGAACATCCACTATCAATTAACCAAAGATATTCCTCCTCTCTTGCATGAAAAGCAATAACCAATCCTCCTTCAATGTGGTATCATGTCTCCGGAGCAATATCCTTCATACATCTTCTAGGATTAGTAGAATCAGTTCCAACATTCAAAGCCATGAACAAGCATTCATTATCATCACCATTTGGATAGTCAGACTCATCATCAGATATGTTGTCATCTTATTTAACATAATAACTTTTCTTGAATTATTTACCTTTGTTCTCCTTGTATTTGTCATTAGAGATTTTGATCAGACATTTAGAAGCATAATGACCTATCTTTCCACAACTGAAACATTTGAAAGGTAACTTACCTCTGTACTTTCTAGAGCCCTTTTTCAACCTACTCATAAAATTTTCTTCCACTTCATCAAAGTCATCTGAATTAGATTCAACATTCTTTCTTGTCTTGCTAGCCTTAAAAGTAGTTTCTTTTCTTGCACCATCTTGACCAAATTATCTTATCTCAAAAGTAGTTAGAGTACAAAACATTTTATCCCTAGCATAATTATCTAGATCTTGAGTCTCTTCAATAGAAGAAACTTTAGCACTATAAGATTTAGGAAGAGTTCTTAGGACCTTCTTTACCACTTCTTTCTCCTCTAGCTGTCCACCAAGACCATTAATGGAATTGACAACTTCATCCACTCTCTGCATGTAGCTTGCAATATTTTCATCCTCTGACATCCTTAGGGCTTCAAACTTGGACTTTAGAATCTGCAACTTTGTTTGCTTGACTTTGTCATCTCCTTCATAGGTGCTTTCCAACTTCTTCCATATCTCATGAGCAGTTTTGTAACTCATTACCTTCACCAATTCAGAATTAGAGAGATTGTTCAGAAGAGCACTCCCTGCCTTCCCATTGTTCTCATATTATTTAATCTCATCTTCATCCTTTGGACCATCTTTAGGTATAATATACTTTTTGTCAACAATCTTCCATACGCCATATCCTAGTGAGACAAGAAAGCTTTCCATCCTAGTTTTCCAAAAAGCATAATCTGTTCCATCAAACACTAGTACCTCCATACCTTTCCTGTGTGCCATCCGGATCTATCCCAAGTTGTTAAGCTTCTTTAGGGAACTTGGCTCTGATACCAATTGTTAGAATGGACAGGACAACTAAGAGGGGGGGTGAATCAATTGTATGTTAAGCTTTAAACCCTCAAAACATCAACCACTTATAATGCATTAGTAGAATGTAAACATATGAAGCATCAATAAAAACACATCCAAACACATAAGAACACCATATTTACATGGAAAACCCAATAAGGGAAAAACCACGATGAGGATTAGCTCACAATATATATGAATAACAACACTGAAAATCAATAGGCTCACTGTGAAGGGCTCACTGCCTAGAAGAGGGAAGAAAGAAGAAGATTGTTATAGAGATTCACTATCTCAAAGCAACAGGAGAGATCCACCACTAATAATCTTTTCCATCCACAACCTTTGGCTCACTGCCTCCAACAACTTCTAGCACACTAAAATGTGGACATCTTCTGCTCACTGCATTATGGAGTCATAAGCATTTAAGTTCGCACACAACTTCACTGCCCTTGATTGACATTCACATATTCTTCTCTACCTTACTCCATTCAACTTCATCTTGCCTTTATACCATCTATAACCAAGACCTATCTCAATTAGGTCGGTCCTAATGAAGCTTGTGCATTACACACATGCAACATTACTTAGGTCGGCACTAACACTTCCGCGGTGGAAAGAAGTGAAAGTGTACCATATCAAGGGATAACCAGGACTCAAATTTGTATCATCAAGCTTCTTATCACATTCACAATCCATGAGGTACCTCCATAAATAGTGTTAGCATGCTAGGTTGGTCAAGCCTAAGCCAACAATCACATCCACGCTTCTGCAAGTCCAAAAACATTATGTGGACCAGAGAAAGACACTCCATAGCACTCACACACCTTCTCAGAACATTCAACATCATCAAAATTCTTTGCCATACTACCACAACCACCTGAATCAAAGAATGTCTTCATTATACACATCAGGATACACTGTTACTTATCACCAACGCAAGAACTAAACTTGTGGAGTAAGGGAAGATTGATGTGGAGTGTATAAGCACATTCCCAAATCTGAAGGTCAAGAAATCTTAATGTGGAGAAATGCGAAGCAATCTCATTTCTCCCAGACAGTCTTCTTCACAGTCACATATTCTATCAAACACATCTTCTACTTCCACACGAGCTAGGACCTAAAACTCAAGATATAATACCTCTGAACACCTCTGATCAACACTTCCAAACTGCATAAGCATATCTTCAATTAGGAAGAAATGCAGAGCATAATACTGATGGTACCTCTATCATACTGCACATCTTTTTATCAAATTTTCTCAAAAGCACTTGGAAACCAAGTGAACCATTTGCTGGGAGTTGACATCAATGACAACACCAGCAAGTTTCTAACAGATCGCCGACCTGAGGCAGCCTGCAAGTGTTTGTCAATAGAGCGTCGATATTGAGGCAGTTGCAACCTTGTAGTCAGATCACCAAATTAAGGCAGATGCATCGGATTTGAGGAAGAGATGCCACTAAGGAGGATGCCTGGTATGGCCAATGTTGCTAGAAGAATGGAAGAAATGTTAGAAATGATGAGAACAATGAAAGTTTGTTTGGATGTTGTAGAAGAAGATAGGAAAAGAGGCATAAACCTTAGACATGAGGATGAGAGTGATGATGATGAATTAAGAGTTCAAGTTGCAGATCAAAATGAAGAAACCCTAGAGGAAGAAAAGTTAGATTAGGTAAAGATGTTGAAAGTTATTTCTAAGATTGGTAGGAGACCTAGGATTGAGATTTCAAACTATGTGGGTAATTTGAACCCTCAGGAGTTGATTGACTAGATAAATGACATGGAAGAATACTTTGAGTATGAAGAAATTGAAGATCAGGAAAAAGTGAGATTTGCAAAAACTAATTTTAAAGGACATGTTGCTATTTGGTGGAAAGAAATTCAGTTGGATAGAAATAGGAGAGGAAAATAAAGAATCACAAAGTGGGATAGAATGGTGACAAAATTGAACAATCAATTCATACCTATTGATTATGAACTAGAACTGTTGAAGAGATTGCAAAACCTAAGGCAAAAGGAGAAAATAGTAAAGGAGTATACTAAAGAATTTTACAAGATGATTATTAGGACTGGACATAGTGAAGTAAGCAAGGAGAAAGTGGCATGGTACATTAATGGGTTGAGAACAAATATTCAAGAAGAACTAAGCTTGGTGAGGATGACAACATTGGAAGAGGCATATCAATTTGCGTTGAGGGTTGAAGAAATGTTGAACAAGAGGTTTGAGCCTAGATAGAGGGGTAGAGGAGGAAGATTCCAGAGAGGTAAAACACAATGTGGCAAAGGAAGATCATATATGGAGCATAATAAGGAAAGTAGCCCATACCACAAAGAAGAAAGAGACATCAATTCATATCACCGTGGGAGAGATGACAGGAGTTTCTACTGCAATAACAAAGGGAGTCATAATTCTTACCACAATGAAGGATACTTCAAAGATGAAAGAGGATTTGACAAGAGGTCATTCAAAGGAACTTGTTTCAAGTGTGGAGGCAAAGGACACCAAGCATTTGAATGTCATCAAGGGAGTACTAACAAAAGGATAGATTATAGTGCAAGGACAACATATGCGGAGGAAGAACTGGTTGGATCACCAAGTTCAATAGGGAAACAAAAAAAGGGTGAATCATTGGTTATGAGGAGAGCTTTGTTACAAGAAAAAATAACTGAGGAGCCACCAGAAAGGAAAAGTTTGTTCCGGACAAGATGCAAATTAGGAGGTAAGTGTTGCAAAGTTATCATTAATAGTGGTAGTACTGACAATTGGTTTCAAAAGAGATGATAAGGAAGATAAATCTAAAGAGGTTGGAACATATGAAACCCTACAAGATAGCATGGATCCAATTTGAACACAAGATACTAGTAAGTGAACAATGTTTGGTGAAATTCCATATAGGATCTTATAATGATGAAGTATTGTGTGATATCATGCCGATGGATGTATGTCATATATTGTTGGGAAGACCATGGTAGTATGATAGAAAGGCAATTCATGATGGGAGGAAGAATACCTACACTGTTACATCAAATGGGAAAAGACATATCTTGATACCTTTGGAAGAAAAGAACAAGAGTGAAGTATGTGGCAATGCTAGAATCTATTTGGTAGATGGAAGGAAATTTTTGGATGGATTAATACATGAGAACTTGTGTTTTGCATTGATTCCAAAGAAGTGCGGTACCTGAAGAACAAAGAACACCATTGTAAAAGGAGAAGAACCACTGCAGAAGGAAGTAGCAGAATTGTTGACAAAATACCAAGATATTGTATCAGAGAATGTGTCAAAAGGATTACCACCAATCTGGAGTATCAGCCATCATATGGATCTCATACCTAGAGCTAGTATACCAAACAAAGTAGCACATAGGATGACACCAATAGAAAATATGGAGCTAAATAGACAAATACAGGAGTTTTTGAGGAAGGTATTGATTAAATAAAGTTTAAGCCCATGTGCGATATCGGCAATGTTAGCACCGAAGAAAGATGGAGAATGGAGAATGTGTACATATTTAAGAGCAATCAATAAGATCACCATCAAGTATATATTTCCATTGCCAAGGATGGATGATGTCATGGATTGTTTAAGCAAAGCAAGATATTTCGAGTGGATACCATCAAATCAGAATCAGAGGAGATGAATGGAAGATTGCATTCAAGACAAATGAAGGATTATATGAGTGGTTAGTCATGCCTTTTGGATTAACTAATGCACCAAGTACATTCATGAGATTGATGAATGAGGTACCGAAGAAATTCTTGGGTAAGTTTGTTATTGTCTACTTGGATGATATTATGATTTTCAGTAGGACCAAGGAAGAACATTTGCGGCATATTAGACAAGTATTTCAAGGATGAGAGAAGAGAAATTGTTGATAAACATTAAGAAATGTAGTTTCATGAAGATAAAACTTGTATATTTGGGATTTGTGATTTGCACAGAAGGATTGAAGATGGACTCAGTAAAGGTAAGAGCAATTGTTGAATGGACAACACCTGTGAATATTGGGGAGGTAAGATCTTTTCATGGACTGGCAAATTTCTACCAGAAGTTCATCAGAAATTTTAGTACTATATGTACACCAATGATAGAGACAATGAGAGGGGACCAAAAAGATTTTAAATGGACATCAGGAGCACATAGGAGTTTTGAATTGTTGAAGCAAAAGGTGATAGAGCAACCAGTGTTAGCACTACTAGATTTTGACAAAGTATTTCAAGTTGATTGCCATGCCAGTGGGAATGCAATAGGAGCAGTGTTAAGTCAAGAAGGGTGACCAATAGTATATTTCAGTGAGAAGTTGAATGATGCAAGGAGGAGATATTCAGTATATGATCAAGAGTTGTATCAAGCCTTGAAGAAATAGAGGCATTATTTATTGCCGAAGGAATTTGTATTGTACACTAATCATCAAGCTTTGCAGTATTTGAACAGTTAAGGTAAGTTGAATCAGAGACACATGAGGTGGGTAGAATTCATGTAGTTATACACTTGTGTTGAAACACCAGAGTGGAAAGTCAAATAAAATTGCAGATGCATTGAGCAAAAGGAGAAATTTGTTAACATAAATGAAGGTAGAAGTATTAGGTTTTGAAGAACTCAGGCACAAGTATGAGGATGATTTTGATTTTGCAGAACCCTAGAAAGCATGTAGAGAACCAGTGGTGACAGATAGAAGCAAGTGGTTGGATTACATCATTCAAGATGGTATGTTGTTCAAAGGGAATTAGTTGTGTATTCCGCAGAACTTGATGAGGGAGAATTTGATCAAGGAGAAGCATAGTGGTGGATTAACAGGACATTTTGGCATTGATAAAATAGTAACTTTAGTGAATGAACATTATTTTTAGCCTCAGATATATAAGGATATAAGGAAGTTTGTTCAAAGTTGCAAAACTTATCAAGTTGCAAAAGATAGTAGTCAAAATACTAGATTGTATAAACCTTTAACAGTACTGGAAAGACCTTCAGAAGATATAAGCGTGGATTTCATATTAGGGTTACCAAGAACATAGAGGGCACATGATTCTATATTTGTAGTAGTGGATAAATTTTCAAAAATGGTGCATTTCATGCCTTGTAAGAAGACAAATGATGCTATACATATTGTTGACCTATTTTTCAGGGGGATTGTGAGATTACATGGATTACCAAAGAGTATAGTTTCAGACAAGGATACAAAGTTCATAAGATATTTCTAGAGAACATTGTGGAAGAAGATGAAGATAGATCTAAAGTTTAGTTCAACATTTCACCCACAGATAGATGGATAGACAAAAGTGGTAAATAGGAGTTTGGGTAACTTGTTGAGATGTTTGGTAGGAGATAAAGCAGGAAATTGGGATATAATTCTACCGCAAGCAGAGTTTGCATACAATAGTTTAGTGAACAGAAGTACAAGGAAGACAGTATTTGAAATAGTGACAGGAGTACAACCTAGAGGAGTTGCAAAACTCAAAGACATCAGTATGGAGAACAAAAGGAGTACGGAAGAAGAAGAATTTATTTGGTACATGGAAATAGTGCATAATTAGGTACGGAAGCATTTGGATGAGATGAACAAGTATAAGGAACAAGCAGATGAGAAGAGGAGACACATGGAATTTTCTATTGGGGATGAAGTCATGGTATATCTCATAAAGGAAAGATTTCTAGTAGGGACATACAACAATCTGAAGATGAGGAAGTTTGGGCCATGTAAGATTCTCATGAAGTTTGATTCAGGGAATGCATATGAAGTAGAGTTATCAGAAGCACTTGGCATATCACTAATCTTCAATATTCTAGATCTATATCAGTATCATGAAGGATAGTCAAGTGACAATGCCATAGAATATTGTTTGGAGGAAAAGATACTGCATCAACAACAGGAATAGATAGAGTAGATTTTAGATAGTAGAGTTGGGCACAACACAAAAAACAAGCAGTATAAGGAGTACCTGGTTAAGTGGAAAGGAAGACTAGAAGAAGACTCATCATGGATTTCTCATGAGCAGGTAGACTGCATTGGTTTTCCTCTAGCCCCAAGAAAGTGATTGACTCACTTTTCAAACAACCCCAGGTGTCTGATGCAGGAGCATCCCAGGTTGAAAGGCAATCTTGCATCAACCAAAAATAATTTGTTTCTTTTCTTTTCTTGCATTTCATTAGTAAAGTATCAGTATCTTGCACCATATTTTACTGCATGATCATTTCATATCTCATGGCACAGGATCAAGACTCTACAATAGCTCATCTACATCATATCCAAATTTTAGGAGATTTGCAATTAGTTACAAAAAGTTATCACTGTCAGAAGCTTCATCAAGGTTCATTGTTTAGAGCATTTGGCATACATCTTGGCATATGGAGTTTACGGTACCTTCCCGTGACTTGTGGAACCTAATGGGACATCTCACAAAGCATTATGGGACCAGAGGTACCTTTATCCTGAACTGCAATGTGTTTCATCAACATTAGAGGCTTCACCATTGGAATTAGGCCGACCTCCATGTTTCGTCAAGCATTGGGTTATGGAAACCCTTGTGGCCGATGCGGATCACTCCTAGAGGTTGGAAAGGATATATAAGCATCTCTTAGACTCATTGGAAAGCAGTTAGAGGTTAAAATTTAGAGTTTAGATCATTAGTATTTCAATAGGAGATAGTTCAAAATTTGGAGGGCAAATGTGCCAATTGTCATATCTTTCATATATCTGATTGTAAGGGATTGTAATGCTCATGTGGCAGGCCTATGGGTTATATTGTAATCATTTATGAGGTTGAATCAATAAATTCCAATTTGAGGTTTCAATTCTTGTGTTTATTCCACTGAGTTTACTCTAAGGCTGCACAGTCCTATCTTGGACCCTCCATCCATGATTGCACTAATATGTCATTTGCAATAATGTTCATATGTGATGGTCCAATAGGGCACTATGTATTTTTATGTTGTGCAAGATGTCAAGTACATTTTGTATTGATGGTGATATGGTTATGCCTAGTGTGAATTGTTTTTTTAAGGGGAGTTCATGGTTATGTCTAGTGTGAATTGTTTTCATAAAGGGGAGTTCATGATAATGCCTAATTTGTAAACTATTTTAATAAAGGGAGGGACTTGGATTCATAAATGATAAATTTTAAATTTGTATAATAACTTGTGATTAAGAAATTAATAAAATATAACTTAAACATCAATAGAAAATATTTCAAAAATGCAAGGGACACTTGATATCTAGACCTTAAGGAATGACCATGGCCCATTGGTCATCCTTTAGGCTATCAAAATAATACATAACTTTTTTAAATAAAAAATAGTTTACCAAAAATAATAGGTTATTATATAAGGCGTGTCAAGAAAAAATCACAACATCAATATAGGATATTCAATCAATCCAAAGTTGTTTACCAAAAAGATCTTAGATCTAACAAAAAGTAATCACACCCTAGGCATGCTAATAAAGGCTTGGTGGATGCAAAACAACTAATTAATTACATAGTGTATTCTATATATGTTCAACAAAAAATACAACAAAAACAACCATTAGCAATATATCTCATTCCCAACAACACTTTACATTATTGTTGTATTTATAAGAGTCAAATTCAAAAGCACCAATAAGAAGAATAGGTAAAAGATTACTGCCATCTATCTTACTACAAACAACTTGTGAATCCATTGTAGTATTCTATTGAACAACTTCAAGCTCAACTTGCTCATTAGTAACGATATTATTTTCATACAATCCCGAAACATTATAGTTCCGAGTTTTCAAATATTCTTTTTAAAACTCTTTATTTAAATAACAAACTTCTCATCAACTTTTCTCCTATTATGTAGCCATAATTGTGCACTTTTAATCTCTTTTTTTGTAAATAGTAGTATTGCTTCCCCCAACCACTTGAAGAAACTATCTTTAGGAATTTCTATAACCATTGTAACCTACAAGCCAACATGAAGAAATGTGAGCCCACTAAGAGACTCCATAAGGTACCTAAGTCTATTCTGGAATGCTCCATCATTTCTTTTTTAAATAAGTCACATAATCTCAATAGTTAAAATCAACCAAAATCTGTTAAGTATCACACTAAAATTATTCACATAACCAAACAAAATTTTCTATTAGGTAAACCCATTTTGTTAACCTACGCCAAACAATCCCCTAAAAAAATCAAATGTTGCTAGCATATATACAATAAAAAAAGGGTTCACAGGTTTCAACCACATTACACAGATTACAAGTGTTAGGAGAAAGACCAACACTAGTTAAATGGACCTAACAAAAGATTTTTGAATAGAAAAAAAGTATTTAAAATATATATTTTTTAGGTTCTAAAGCATTAGACCAATAAACTTTTAATACAATAGGCCGTTGATCATTATCAATTTTAATATTTCACCTGTCATTTAAACTGGATAGTACCTCATGGGTGTCAATTAACATAGTGTATAATTTCTTAGCATTAACTTTAGAGAAAATAGTTCCCTTAGTCCAATAGAAGTTATCCAAAATCTCGATATTAAATTTTAAAGAAACAAAATTTGGTACTATATAAGGCATTATGTATAATTGAAAAATGTTCTTTTGTGGGAATTAGGAAAAAAGAAATGCTTTTGAAATTCTTCCCAACTTCTTATTTGATCATTTTCAAATGTATCCCTAAATTCATTTACACACACCTTTAGATGCCCAATATTTTGTAGAATATCCTTGCAATGACGCTAATAGTTTGTTTTTCCAAACCAAATTTTGCCAAATACATCTACAGCTAAAGAAATAACCATCAAGACTAAGAAAACATCATGTCTCACAAACAATGAGATGTTTGACAACCTCCCATGCTCTTCACATACTACAAAAATTATTAGACCCAAAAGACTTAACATAAAATTTTCCAAACAATAAGTCATGTGGATGAAGACCTTTTCAGTTTCTATTTTTTTAGGCACAAACAAACTAATATTATTTCTTATCAAGATTTTCTAAGGTTCATTTCTATCGAAAGCCTTAATTATCTATTTCACAATCAAAGTAATACCCTGATAATTGATATCCTTGAGACCTAAAACCCCTTTTGACTTGGAAAGACAACACCATCCCCAAACAACATCATATCTTTTTTATTACCTCTACCATCTAACTAGAGAAAATGTTTTAAGATCTTTTAAAAAAATTCAACTTAACAACTACCAAAGAGCCAAGTGGATGAGTAATAAATGTTATAAAAAGAAAATATTTTTTTGATAAACCTATAATCTACTTGGAAGGGAGAAAAGATGAGATTGCCATTTGAGGTTTTTATTTTCAGATTTTTCTAAACATCCATTCCCACATATCTTTCAAAAAAGTGTTGATAGCAAAAGGCATACTCAAATACTTGACAAATTTATTAGGGTCTCCCCATTGCCAATTCATCTTATTAAACCAATTTGGAGGAGAATTCTTCCAACTAAGCACAGCATATTTACTTTCAAAAATCTTAGCTGTAGATGCTCTACAATACATACTAAGTCTATTCATGATATTATCAAAATTTCCTTCATTTAAGTCTATAAATAATGTAGTATCATTAACAAACTGAATATTGATCAAATTATCATTATTGGGTAGACAAATTCCTTTTACAAGACCTTCAAAAATATTAGACCTTAAAATATAATGCAAAGAATCTAAAACAATTACAAAAAGAGTTGGAGCTAAAAGACAACCTTTTCTTATAGATCTTTGCAAATAGAATAGATCAGAGAGTGGCACATTTATATCAATCTGTGTTTGGACATCTTTGAAAAATGTTTTGACTATACTACATAATTTTGGAGGAAACCAAAGGATTCCAAGACAAGAATGATAAATGACCAGTCAACTCTATCATGGGCCTTCTCAAAGTCTAGCAACATCATACAAACATCTCGATTAGATTTATTAGCCCATTCCAACCCCTCTTATCTATTAATTGAATTCTCTAAAATATACCTCCCTTTTATGAATCCAATTTAGGTATTCAAATTGATCTTTGGGATAATATAAGTGAGTCTTAAAGCCAAAAGATTGGCTAAGATTTTATAGGAAACATTTAGAAGAATTATACTTGCCTCCAAGAGCTTTATCCCCATCTTTAAGCGATGGTTTTATTAATTTTTTATGGATACATTTTCCAAGAGAACCTTTTCTATGGATTTATTATAAACCCTTAACAAATAATCTAAAATCCAATCAATATTGAATTTGTAGATTTCAATCAGAATCCCATCGACTCTTAAAAATTTCTCATTCTCAAAGGACTTGATAGATTTTATCAATTACTTGTTAAAAATATATGTTGTTGTATGGAGCCTAATCAGAGTCGAAGGATAAATTTTCCCCACTTTTATCGGTGCGGTTTCCCCCCAAATTATTTAATGAGGATTTGGGGACAGCGCCCCCAAGATGGGGTCAAGGGGTAGCACCCCTTGCGGGGTCCAGGGGCAGCGCCCCTAGCGCACTCCCGAAACCTCAAACAATTTTTTATTATTTTATAAAGGCGTCAGGAGTTATTTTTCTATTGGCCGACATTTTAAAAACCCTATTTTTTGTAACTGACATAAGGCTTGATAAAAGCATCTAAGGTTTAGGGTCTCCGTTGAGATATTGTATTATAGCATTTGCAGCGGTATTGAGTTGCAAGGATTATTAGTTGTAATCAGTTTGATTGCTGGATAATAATATTGGACTCTCTATTGGTGGATGTAGCCCGAGTTTGGGTGAACCACATTAAAATTATCTCTCGATGTTATTATTTCTATGTATTTGCATTCCTCTATTTAATCTTTATTTGCATTTAATTGATATCTTCTGCATGCAATTCCTAACAAGTGGTATCAGAGCGGGTTGTGTTCGATTATCATCTATAGGAAGGTCTCACGATTGAGTGGGAGTCTCACGGTTGAGTGGAAGCAATGGTGGACGAGGGCAAATTGAAGGTAGATAAATTCAATGGGCAAAACTATCAGTTATGGAAGATGCATGTGGAGGATTATCTCTATCAAAAGGATTTATGGAGGCCATTGAAAGGAATAGCCAAGAAACCAACAGCAATGACTGATGAGGATTGGAATCTTCTGGACAAAAAGGCACTAGGAACCATTAGGTTGTGCCTAGCACCATCTATGGCATTCAATATAACAAAAGCGGAGACAACAGATGAATTGATGAAAGCTTTGGCTAAATTGTATGAAAAACCCTCAGCCTCAAATAAGGTATTTCTCATGAAGCATTTGTTTAATCTGAAAATGATTGAAAGTGGATCTATGACAGATCATTTAAATGAGTTTAATATGATTACCAGTCAGTTAACTTTTGTAAAAATGAAATTTGATGAAGAGGTGAGGGCTCTCTTGGTTTTATGTTATTTGCCAGAAAGCTGGAATAGCTTGGTAATGGATGTAAGTAACTCTGTCTCTAGTTCAAATACTTTGAAATTTGATGATGTTGTTGGTGTTATCCTTAGTGAGGAAATGTGACAGAAAAGCTTAGGAGGGTCCACATCAGGTAGTGTTTTGAATGCAGAAAGCAGGGGCAGATCAAAGGACAAAGGAAAAGGTTCTGGAGGTCATGGGAAGTCATGAGGAAAATCAAAGGACAAGAGGTCCCAATCCAGAGGACAAAAGGATTGTTGGTACTGTGGGAAACCAAGTCATCTTAAGAAAGATTGCTGGTCTCGAAAGAATAAAGGAGACAAATAAGAAGGCAATAAGAAGGCAAATGTGGTAAGTAATAAATCTGAAGATGATTCTTTGATTCTTTCCCTAGATAATGCTGATGATTCATGGGTTTTAGATTCAGGGGCCTTATTTCATGCTACGTCCCATAGAAGTTATTTTCTTGATTATGTCTAAGGGGATTTTGGGCTGGTTTATTTGGGAGATAACGAACCTTGTCAGATTGTTAGAAAGGGAAGAATCAAGATTAAGTTGCAGAATGGGAATCATTGGCTACTGCAAGAGGTAAGGCACATTCTAAGGCTGAGTAGGAATTTAATTTCAACAGGGCAGCTAGCTGATGAAGGTTGCATAGTTACTTTCAGTGATAAAAATTGGAAGGTTTCAAGAGGTGCCTTAATAGTAGCAAAAGGTGTGAAAGTAGGCACCTTATATCTTTGTACAAGCCATATTGTTCCTTCTACTTTAGTTGTTGTAGAGAAAAACCAAACAGGTTCAGGAATAGTTGCTGCGGGTTCGCAGGAAGAGACTAAAACAGTTGTTGCAGGTTCTAAGACAACATTGCGGCATGACAGACTTGGGCATATGAGTGAAAAAGGTATGAAGGTACTTCATTCTAAGAAAGTTTTACCAGGTCTAAAATGTATTAATATGGATTTCTGTGAAAGTTGTGTATGGCAAACAAAAGAGAGTTAGTTTTCTCAAGGATGGGAAGCAAAAGAAAGATGAAAAGTTGGAGCTTGTGCATACAGATGTATGGGGACCGGCTCAGGCATCTTCTCTCGGTGGCTCTCGGTATTATGTTACATTCATAGATGATGCAACTAGGAAGGTTTAGATTTATTTCCTTAGGCAGAAATCTGATGTATTTGAAATATTTAAGAAATGGAGAAGCTTGGTTGAGAATGAGACAGGTAAAAGATTAAAATATCTCAAATCTGATAATGGTGGTGAGTATTGCAGCAAAGAATTTGAGGATTATTGTTCTTTTAATAGAATTCGTAGGCAGAAAATGGTTCCAGGGACTCCACAAGAAAATGGAGTGGCTAAGCGCATGAATAGGACAATAATGGAGAGTGCAAGGAGCATGAGATTGCATGTTGGGCTGCCTTTAAACATGTGGGCATAGGTTGTCAATACCGTTGTATATTTAATTAATAGAGGTCTTTCAGTTCCTTTGGGTTGTGGTATTCCAGAGGATGCATGAACAGGTAAGAAGGTGAGTTATTCTTTTCTCAAAACCTTCGGATGTGAAACATTTGCACATGTAGATTCTAAAAATAGAACCAAGCTGGATGCAAAATCAAAAAGGTGTATCTTCATTGGATATGACATTGATGAATTTGGTTATAGGCTTTGGGATGTTGAAAATCTAAAATTTGTGAGAAGCAGGGATGTTGTATTCAATGAGAAGGTGTTGTACAAAGATCAGTTGCAGCAACATGAGAAGAAATAAAAGGATTATGTGGTGCTGGATGATACTCCAAATAGTGATGTTCCAGTGGTTCCTCATGTTCCGCAACAGCAACAAGAAATACCACAAACTCCAGTGAATGTTAGACAGTCAACAAGGCTAAGTAGACCCCCTGAAAGGTTTTCTCCCTCTTTGTATTCTATTTTGATAATAGATGTTGGTGAACCAGAAGGGTATGATGAAGCTATGCAGGTGGATACAAAGGTTCAGTGGGAGCTTGCAATGAAAGTAGAAATGGACTCCTTGCTGAAAAATTAGACTTGGGAATTATGTAAGTTGTCTACAGGTAAAAAGGCTTTACCAAACAAATGGGTTTATAAGCTGAAAGAGGAATATGGAGGTAAAAAAAGATTTAAAGCCAGGTTAGTTGTAAAAGGATTTGCATAGAAAAAAGGTATTGATTTTGATGAGATTTTTTCTCTGATTGTTAAGATGACTTCTATCCGTACTATTTTAAGTATTGTGACTGCTGAAGATTTGCATTTAGAACAGCTAGATGTGAAAACTACCTTTCTCCATGGTGATTTGGAGGAGGAGATATATATGGAACAACCATAGGGATTTGAAGTCAAAGGTAAGGAGAAATTGGTGTGCAGATTGATGAAGAGTTTATATGGCTTGAAACAAGCACCTCAGCAATGGTATTTGAAATTTGATAGTTTTATGGCTGAGCAAGGCTACATTCGATGTAATTCTGACCATTGTGTTTACTTTAAGAGGTTGGATAATGCCAGCTACATTATTTTATGTTTATATGTTGATGACATGCTTGTTCCAGGGTCTCACATGGATCACATAAGTGAGTTCAAACAGCAGTTAGCACAATCATTTGCTATGAAGGATTTGGGGGCAGCAAAACAAATCCTTGGTATGAAAATTTGCAGAGATAGGAAGAACAGAAAATTGACTCTATCTTAGGTTGATTATGTTGAAAAGGTGTTGCAAAGATTCCATATGGAGAATGCAAAAGCTGTTAGCACACCTTTGCCTAGTCATTTGAAATTGACTAAGGAAATGTGTCCAAAGACACAAGAGGAGGAAGACAAAATGTCCAAGGTATCATATGCTTCAGCTGTAGGAAGTTTAATGTATGCCATGGTATGCACGAGAGCAGCTATTTCACATGTTGTAGGAGTCGTAAGAAGATATATGAGTCATCCTGGATTAGAGCATTGGAATGCAGTAAAATGGATTCTCAGATATTTGAGAGGTACATCCAATAAACACTTATGTTTTGGGGGCTCTAATATTAATTTAGCAAGTTATGTAGACTTCGATTTGGCAGGGGATATTGATACCAGGCAGATTACTACAAGTTATGTCTTTACTATAGGTGGGACAACAGTGAGTTGGATCTCACAGTTGCAAAAGGTGGTCACTTTATCCACCACGGAGGTAGAGTATGTAGTTGCAATAGAGGCAAGCAAGGAGATGATATGGCTGCAATCTTTCATGGAAGAATTGGGCAAACAATAGACTAACAGTTATTTGTTTATGGACAGCCAAAGTGCAATACATCTTGCAAATAATTCTACCTTGCATTCAAAGACCAAACACATACAGTTGAGGTATCACTTCATTCGATCGATGTTGGATGATGGACAGTTAAGGCTGGAAAAGATACATACAGATGAAAATCTAGCAGATATGTTTACAAAGGAAGTGACAAGGGAGAAGTTGAGCTCCTCTTCATCTTTGGTTGGTCTTCAAGACTGAAAACAATAAAATCAGAACAACAGGGTCCAGGGTGTTTATTTCCAGTGGGAGCTACAGGGTTAGCAGTGTTATGATCAGTCTCCAAGTGGGAGATGATATGGTGTGGAGTCTGATCAGTCTCCAAGTGGGAGATTGTTGTTATATGGAGCCTAATCAGAGTTGGAAGATAAATTTATCCCACTTTTATCAGCGCGGTTTCCCCCCAAATTATTTAACGGGGGTTTGGGGGCAGCACCCCCAAGATGGGGTCAAGGGGCAATGCCCCTTCCGCGACGGCTCAGGGGCAACACCCCTGAAACATCAAACAATTTTTTATTATTTTATAAAGGCGTCGGGAGTTATTTTTCTATTGGCCGACATTTTAAAAAACCCTTTTTTTGTAACCGACATAAAGCTTGATAAAAGCGGCTAAGGGTTATAGTTTTCGTTAAGATATTGTATTGTAGCATTTGTAGCGGTATTGAGTTGCAAGGATTACTGGTTGTAATCAATTTGATTACTGGATAATAATATTGGACTCTCTGTTGGTGGATGTATCCCGAGTTTGGGTGAACCACATTAAAATTGTCTCTCGATGTTATTATTTCTATGTATTTTCATTCCTCTGTTTAATCTTTATTTGCATTTAATTGATATCTTCTACATGCAATTCCTAACAATATCTTTTTCCAATTCCACTACATCCTCTTCGCTAAGTTTCCTAGGTAGAATTTTAGCACAAAAACTTCTAGCTTCTTTCTTTAGATATTGTCATCCTTTGTAGTAAACAAGTTATTGTAAAAGTCCCTAAGAGTAATTTTCATGTTTTCTAAATTCTCATTCTATGTCCCATTTATCAAAATTGGACCAATAGATTCTTTTGTTTGCTTGCATTTCAAATTATTAAAAAAATATTTAATCCCTTTATCTCCTCCTTTAAGCTAATTCATTTTTGTCCCCTAAGCATGATAATTCTAAATGCATCTTAATTTATGCTTAACTTCCAAAAAAAAGTATTTTGAAATGATCCATTCTCATAATTAAGTTTGAAGTTGGGATTCCCAGAAATTAAGCTTTTCTTTCATATTTTAAAAGCTTCCTTCTATTTAATGTTTTCTTCTTATCAATAGTATTTAAAAGATTTCTCCAACCAAACATCATATTATTCCAATGCTCAATCACAAAGCAAGAATAAATAATAACATTAGTGATGTTTGTAAAAGTAAAAATATCATTAATACAATCTTAATCCTTCAACAAACTCACATTTAGTTTAAAGTATCCATCTATGGACTATTATGATCAACAAATTTTCCTATAATAATAATCTTTGCTTCAATGATGTCGTGATTAGACTTAGTATGGGGAAAAACTTGGACATAGTTGTTATCAAACATTTCAAAGCTGAATTTCTTTTTATAAGCATAAAATATATCAAGTCTTGAATATACTCTTTTACCAACAATTTGACTACTACACCATGTGTACCATATCCCTTTACTATAATTTTTTTAAAGCTTAAGAGGATCAGACAAACTCAAGATCCTCCTAGTTTTAGCATAAAAGTAAACTTCATTACCTTCCCAAGTGTAATGGGTAAAATGTTGAATTCTAACTAGTTTAAGATTTCAACTGATCAACACACTAGATAAGACTAAGTTTCAGAAAACACTACTATTTATGATTGATAACCAATAATGTGCTTAATCTTATCTAACTTATATTTTTGCCTAACTAAATTGTGTTTATCCTTTAAACAAAAGTCTTAAAATGAGAATAAAAATAATGAAAAACTAGAAATAGACAAATAAGATACAGAAACTAACTACAAAAATATAAACTTAGAGTTATAGAGGTTTTGGAGAATGAATTTGGAAGACCAATTCAAACACTAGCACACTAGTGTTATCGTCCTGAAATCGTGTTTTTATCCTAGATTCACATTGTCATTCAAAAGAAATAGAAAAGTAAAGCATCTATATAGAATTTGGAATATCTACACACAAGAAAAGTGGAGACAAAAAGCACAAAACACTAGAAATACACAGGAAAATAAAAAATAATAGTGGTATAGTCTAATTTGACTTAACTTAAATGAAATGACAAAATGACAAAGGAAGACTAAGAGATGCAAACCCCAGTTCGAACAGAACCTTCAAAAAATATGTTCCTGGAATAAAGACAAATGGGGTGACTACCTGGGAGATTGCCAAAATGGTCAAGCCCCAATTTGGTTTTTCAACCTCTACGAGTAGTCAAATGGAAATAATAGAATGAAGAAAAAAAATGTGTGCTCTTAATCCGAAGTTTTTCTAGAATGTAATAACAACAATATTAATTAACTATTTGCTCCATAAGAAACCCCACGTCCCATTTTGGGTTTGCCATCCCAATAAAATAATAAAATATATTTAATATTCAATTGGCTCAAATTAAGCAACTTGAAAATATAAATTAATTGTGGGTCCAAAATATTAAATAAATTATTTTCCAACCTCCTTCCTTAACCCATAAATATTGTAATGAACATTTTGTCTATAAAATTAATAAAAAATCGGACATTATAGGTTGAGGGATAAGTATTTAATTATTATTCTCCGAATGACTTGAAAAATTTGTTGTATGGTAGCATTGAATGGGGGGACATGATATTTGTCTCATTCCACTTGTCTTTAGTGGAGGAGCATCTAGGACAACAATGATAGCTATGATAGATTCCTATGACATATAAGAGCAGTTATAGGGTATAAGAGAAGTTATGACATGGTGTAAGAGCATCTTTTGACTATATGATGACTATGACTAATTATAACTGGTTCCTTACAAGATGAGAGTTACATACTATTCCAAGAGATTCCACATGTATGGAGGAGCATTAGAATTTGTGCCTTCACATGTGAGCTATGTTTGGACTTGAATGGGTATTTTGAGTGCCAAAAATGGGTCCATAGTTTTAGCACTTGGTTTACAATACCATTTATAGTATCTTGTATTGTATTTGCCTATTTATTGAGACCTTGGGATAGTAGTTTTATAAGTTTGTACCTGTAGAGTAAAAGACTTTACATTTTGTTTCAGTGGCAGCGCATTCACAGGTTACAATTTTGTCTCTGTGAATGTTTCTAAGTGTTGCTACAGGGGTTTCTTATTGCTAGAGTTGCGGACTCCGCCAAGTGTCGAGCCCCAGTTCAAGCCACTTTTTGTTTCTAAGTTACAACTTTGGAGCGGAGCGTGCCACGTAGCGGAAATTGTTTCAAATTTGTTTAAAGTTACAACCCTGCGGAAGGCGCCACGTGTCATTAGCAGAGGCACTCCCTTAAAGTTTCAGCATGAGCGCAGAAGAAGCCATGTGTCTTTTGTGGTAGCTGTGGAACCTGCCAAATGTCAGCTTCTGCATGTTTGTTTCTATATATTTTGATGCTAAGTAAAGGATGGAGGTGGGCCACAGTTTGCAGTATCAGTAAAGCGGAGAATGCCACATGGTGGATGCAGTGCCAAAGATAAAAGCTTTTGTCCCTTTCTCCGGTGTATTAAATGTTTCTTAAAGAATGTGGAACTCGACATGTGTCAACCTCCACTTAAGTTTCAAGGAGTTTCTAATAATGTTTAAAGTGTTGCGGAAAGCACCACGTATCAGCTGTTGTGCGTGTGAAGTTTGCCACCTGTCCCTGTTTTCTTCCTTTTGAAAGCTAACGAGTGGGAAGTTGTGGGCCCCATTTCTAATGTGTCTTAAAGTTTCAGAGCTACGAATCGCGACAGTTGTCACCTATGGAGTTCTCCCGAGCATAAAAGACACAGTTAAGTGAACTATTGCGGAGCAAGACATGTATATGTTTCTAATTGCTACGAAAGCTGCCAAGTGTCGATTTCCTGTTTTCTTCCCGAGAAACGAAGGAGTTTCAAGTTATGCATGCGGATGCTGCCATTTGTCACAGTTTATTGTTTCTAAGAGTTGCGGGAGCCGCCAAGTGTTTGTTCCTTATAGGAGGAGGTATGCCACATATGTTTTGTCATAGCCAATGGGCTTACAGGAATGAGTAATTGTCGCAGATTCTAAAGATCTTAATTGTCAAAGACTTCCAGTTGTCTTGAGTTCGGTTGGGCCATTGGGATTCGATTGTTGCAGACAATCTAGAGTTGATCTTGTGCTATAAATATGTAACATTTGTAATGAATCAGGAGTTTTTTAAGTTAGAGTTTTTAGAGAAATTCAGACAGTTTGCAGAGATCTAGAATTTTCTATCAGAGATTTAAGAGAGAAGTTTTGAGACTTTTGTTGTGACCAGTGAATATCATTTGCCTTTATTTTGTTATTCTTGATTAAGAAAGTGAATGTAACTGTGCATGTATATGTGCCTCTTATGTTGCTGGAAAATTAATGAGAAAGACTAAGTTCTGTGCCTTGGTTGATACTTCCTGTGTCATTGCAAATTGTCTGGTTGTGAGCCTTTGATTTTATTCATTTCATCTGTTTATGTTAATCATGCAACATCTGCTCTTTAATATAACTAAATCTTGAGAATAACTTCATTGTGCTTAATTGGAGAAACACTTTTATTCAGGCGCATCGCCATAGATAGATTTGCTTTAATTGTATCTATAATTTTGTTAGTTTCTACCCTTTTCCCCAAAACCCATTTAAGATAGAGAAGAGCCAGCTTCTTTAAAATCTAGAGGTTGTTTCAGGTAGCAAGTCCCACATTCCTAAAACTTCCCATGTTGGTGTTGGAACCTGCACAATTTTATACATCAACAGTTTTTGGCATGCCCGGTGGAACCATTCTTGAAGTTTTTGTCAAGATTGTATGAGACAGAAAGCCACAAGGAGTCAGAGCTGTGGACCTGTAACAAGAGCTCAATCTGCTACTAATCCAGGCATTCTTTTGCCACCACTGATAGGTAATCCAAGGAGAAGAGTGAATCAGTTTGCAGCAGCACCAAGAGAAAATATGGGAGCACCTGTAGCCCCAAGAAATTATGCAAATTGGAACACTGGCAGTCCTATGATTCTCCCAATACCACCAGCCACTTGGGATGCTATTCCAACCAATGCTCTGAAGGCTCTGCCTAAGTTCAGTGGGGAAGATTTCAAGACACTTGAAGAGCATCTACAAGATGTATCTGATGTCTGTGCAGTACATGTTATCACTCAACAGAATGTGGCTATAAGACTGTTGGCAGCTTCTTTCAAAGGGAAGGCTCTGGACTGGTATAGATCTTTAACCCCAAACACAATATCCACATGGGATCAGCTTGGTGATGCTTTCTTTGCAAGATTTAAAGAAAATGGTGATAAATCTTCTTTGCTGCAACAATTGATCACTATCAAAAGGGCACCACAAGAAGCCATGACTGATTTCAACTCAAGATTTCAAAAGACTTGGGAAAGAATTCCTGCTACAGCAAGACCATTACTAGGTATGGCTATTGTGTTTTACCTTAAAGCTTTAAACTCAGATATATCAGTAATGATTCAGTCCCTTGGAGGTCAAACACAACCAGAAGCTTATGAGTTGGCAGTCAAGGCTGAAAATAACTTAATAGATGCTGGAAAGTTGCCCCCAAGGCCTCCTATGCCCATGTTCCCAGAAATTACCTTACCTTTGCCTCAAGAAGTTCGTAATCCTACAACCCCACTTGTGTCTATGTATGCATTTCCTCAACAACCTGCTAAGCCAACCACCCATGTTCAATCATCTGAAATGGATGATGTCAAGAACATTTTAAGGACCTTCTCAAATGAGATAATTAATCTAAAGAGACAACAAAATCCTTATCCAAAGCCCCCTTATCAAGGTTACTAAGGAAATAGACCTCCCTTTCAGCCAAATCAATATCAAGGCCCTCAAAGGCAAACTAATCCTCAGCCATCAAACTAGTTAGTCACAGTCCCTATACCCTTACAAACTGTTCCTCCTAATCCCAACAGGGAAATCGTCAAAATAATTTTGCAAATGGCACAAATGCTTGGTGTTTTCCTTGCAACAATGCCCATATGCCCAGAGACTGCCCCGAAGGAAATTTACAGCAAAAGGTAGCAGAACAGAGAGGATTAGAAGGACAATTTGCAACTTCTAATGCTTCACCATATCAGTCTCCTAGTGTACAAAATGTAGTCCTGGTGGCCCAAATGCAAGGGATGTCCTTACAACAAGAAGAGGAAATAGCCCCTGAGCATGCTTTATTTTCATGGATTGAAGAGGAGGATTCAGTGTTCTTGAATGAAGCATCTACTTCCAAGAAGCCATTGGTGCAATTAGATTACTATACCAAAGCAAAGAGGAGAATGATAGAGCAGCCTGAATTCACCAATAATGAGATCATGGGAGCTCCTCCATTTCAAAGTCATCAGAACACAGCCTCTAGACAAGAAATTCCCCAACCTGTGCAGAATCAAGTAGCCTCAAGACAAGTTCTAGAAAAGTTAAGGTACCCTTATTACTCAAAGGCCCAAGCATTAGGACCTGTGAACGTGGTGGATCAACTAAAAAGAACTCCAGCACATGTATCAATTTGGGACATGTTAGCTATTCCTGAGTAGAAGACACTGTTGCAGGAGGCTCTGCAAGGCCAAGAAATTCCTAAACATACTAGTGCTAAAGGAGGATCTGTTGATAAAGAAAAGTTGCAGCTCAAAGATAATGTACCTTCATAGACAACAGCCCTGTTGAATAATGCACCTAAGGTAGGTAAATCTAAACCAGATCCCTTTTATTTAACTCTAATAGTTGGGAAGAAATTACTGCATAATGCAATGATAGACTCTGGGGCCAGTACTACAGTAATGCCAAAGCAAATAGCAGATGCTTTGAAGATAAAATATGAGCCACTTACAAGAGGGGTCATGCAGTTGGATGGGAAATATGTGCAAACAATAGGGAAAATTAAACAACTCCCATTGCAATTATATACTTTCCCCAATATAATTGTAAATCAGGATGTGGTAGTCATAGATATTCCCCCTGTATTTGGGCTATGCTTATCCAGAGATTTCACAGCTAAGATAGGAGGTTACATGTCACTAGATTGGTCACACCTCATCCTAAGAACCAAATATGGGACAAAGATGAAAATATTGTCTGAGCCATTATCAAAAGACCATATCACAAATGAACCAGCCCCAAAATTAGAAGTAGCCCATGCTATGCTGAATAAAGAAGAGAGGATCTTTGTTGAAGAGTTAGGTGACTGGACTGAATATGATCAACAGGAAGAAGAGAATAACCAGTTGTTGACTATGATGCAAAGTGAACCCTATGGAAATTATGACTCTACAAGTCTAGGCACTTATGTCATATTTGAAGAAGACCAAGAGATCCCCAATGTTTTAAGGAAAGAAACACCATAGACTCAAGAATCTGAAAAAGACTCAGAAATCTAGACTTTAAATTTTGATGGGGCTAGAAGTAAGAATGGAGCTGGAGCAGGAGTTTGCCTTACTACCCCAACTGGTGAGAAAATTTTAAGAGCCATTCGCTTTCAGTTTACCTGTACCAATAATGATGTTGAGTACGAATCCTTGGTGCATGGACTCATGTTGGCAAAGAGAAAAGGAGTAAAGAATCTGATAGTAAGAGGAGATTCAGAACTAGTGGTGAAACAAATCAAAGAAAAGGCAGTAGCCAAAAATGTAAGAATGAGATCCTATAGGCACAGAATTTGGGACCTAATAGATGGTTTTGAAGCTTTCAATATTGAAGTAGTTCCTAGAGCCCAAAATTTTGAGGCAGACAAAATGGCACAGATTGGTTCACAATTTGATCCAGCAACTGATCTACTAGTAAATAATGAGTTAGTCAAAGTTATAGTAAGGCCAAATATCCCAGACAATGACCAAAATTGGCAAGTTTTTGAAAATGATTTTCAAGTACTCTCATTTTTGCAACAGTCAAGAGAATTTGCTGATCAATTGCACCCTAAAATTGAAGAAGCATATGGTGACCAAATTATTCAACTGAAGTCAAATAAGCTCCCTAAAGGACTGATTACCTTAGAAAACTTATTTGACCCAGAAGATGTAAGCCTAGAGAAGAAGAGGTTTCAAGCAAATAAAGAAGATTATTATAAATTCAAGTTAGTGAAGGAAGAAAATTGAAGATTGGTAATTCTACAACCCAGCAAGAAAGGGAAAGATTGATTGATTTGTGTGAAAGATATGATAGGGTGATTGCCTGGACCTATGAAGACCTCCATGGCTATAATAGAGATATCATTCAACACACCATAGAGCTGACTGAAGGATCTAAACCAGTCAGACAAAAACAAAGGCCAGTGAATCCTAGAATTGAACCTGTAATGGTGGATGAGTTGCAAAAGCTCTTAGAATCAAAGATTATTTTTCCAATTAAGCATTCAACCTGGGTATCAAACCTAGTGCCAGCAAGAAAAAAGAATGGTGACATAAGACTCTGTGTAGATTTCAGGGATCTGAATAGAGCATCTTTGAAAGATCATTATCCCCTGCCCTCTATGGAACAAATTTTACAGACTGTGGCTGGATCAGAGAGATTTTCTTTGCTGGATGGTTTCTCTAGGTACAATCAAATTTGGTTGGCTGATGAAGACCAACATAAGACTGCATTTACTACAAAATGGGGAACATTTGCATATGCTAAGATGCATTTTGGCCTTTCAAATGCTGGAGCTACTTTTTAACGAGCAATGGATGTAGCATTTGGGGAGCTTATAAACAAAATCATCCTGATTTATCTAGATGACCTCACTATTTTCTCTAAAAATGTTGTAGATCATTTTGACCATTTAGAAGCTATTTTTAAGAAATGCCAAGAGTTTGGAATATCCCTGAATCCCAAGAAGTGTATCTTTGCAATACCTCAGGGTAAACTATTAGGGCATATAGTGTCAAAGGAAGGAGTCTCTATTGATCTAGAGAGGGTCACTGCCATAATGAACTTATCTCTGCCAATCAATAAGAAAGCAATTCAATCCTTTCTTGGGAAAATCAACTTTGTTAGCCGATTTATATCTGACTTTACAGATCTAATTAGACCAATGACACTGTTGCTAAAAAAGGACCTGGTTTTCAAGTGGACTGCAGAGGGAAGGCAGGCTTTTGAAGAGATCAAACGAGCCATTTCAATAGCCCCAGTACTCAAAAATCTAGACTTCTCTAAGTCTTTCATAATGTATGTGTATGGAGGAGAATTCAGTGTTGCTGTTGTTTTAACTCAGAAAGATGAACAGCAAGAAGGAGAACACCCAATAGCCTTTTTCTCTAGGACTCTCAGGGAATATGAGGCTAGATACAATTTTGTGGAGAAGCAGGCATATGCCATGGTAAAAGCTCTTAAAAAATTCAGACATATGGTAACAGGGAATAAAATTATGATATTAGTGGCTCATCCTAGTGTAAGAGAATATATTATGGAGGGTGAGATCACTAAGAAAAGAGCCAATTGGATAACAAAGATCCTTGAATATGATGTGGAAGTCAGACCCACTAAGTTAGTCAGAGGCAAAGGATTGTGCCAATATATGGCTCAAGACATGGAGAGAATGATGATTGAAGAAACAGAAAGTGAAAATGTATTAAAAATACAAGAGGTTGATCAAGATTCTTGGGTCACAAACATAATGCAATTTATGAAACATGGGGTTTTCCCAAATCAGCTCTCCCATGATAAGAGAAGATACTATAGGCAACAAGGGGCCCATTTTGTACTAATTGATCATATTTTATTCAGGAGAAATGTTGATGGCATACTTTTGAGATGGATAGAGAAAGATGAAGCTCAAAGAATACTACATGAGTTACACCATGGAGCCTCAGGTGGACACTTTTCAACAAGGACCACAGCAATCAAAGTGACTCAAGTAGGATATTTCTGGCCCACCCTGTTTACAGATTGCTATCAGCTGGTTAAAGAATGCCAGGCTTGTCAGTTTTATACAGGAAAAAGAAGAAATGCAGCAATGCCTCTAAGCCCCATAATTGTGGATGAACCCTTTGCCCAATGGGGTCTAGATTTTATTGGTATGATAAATCCAGTGTCAAGTATGGGACACAAATGGATCCTTACAGCCATAGATTACTTTACCAGATGGAGTGAAGCAGTACCACTCAAGGAAGCAACAGAAAAGGTAATATTAGACTTTCTAGAAGGTATTACTGCTCGGTTTGGTCCTCCTCGTACCATTATATCAAATAATGCTAAGGCATTTTGGGGAACAAAAATATCTAAGTTTGCATTAAGGAATGGGATTTACTTGAAGACTTCTTCAAACTATTACCCTCAAGGTAATGGCCTGGCAGAATCTACTAACAAGAACCTAATCAGACTCATTAAGAGGATAGGGACCAATCATCACAGAGAGTGGCACAAACTACTTAATACAGCACTGTGGGCTGACAAGATCACACCAAAGCAAGTGACAAAGATGTCTCCATATGAATTAGTTTATGGTAAACTAGCAATAATGCCATTGAGCTTAAAGATCCCTGCTTTGCAATTATTGAAACAGATAGAGATTGAAGAGAATGGCCCCATGCAAGTCAGACTTGCTGAACTGCTGGAAGTACAAGAGAAAAGAGAAAAAGCACATGAGTCACTGATGAAACACCAGAAAATAGTCAAGGACTGTTTTGATAAGAAGACTTCAAATCCCTTTTTTGAAGTTGGCTCAATAGTGTTAAAATGGGATGAGAGAGTTGCCAAGCCAGGTCGACACAGCAAATTTGAATCGCTGTGGACTGGTCCTTACAATATTCGTTCCTGTAAGCAAAAAAATTGTTTTGAACTGGAGACTATGGATGGTGAGCCTGAAGAGATTCCTGTTAATGGGATCTATTTGAAACATTTCAATCAAGCAGGGGCTCTTAATGTATCATAGTTAGTTAGTTTCCTTTTCTTGCTTTCTTGTTTTCCCGCTTTATTTTTCTCGCTTTGCTTTTCATTAAGTGTTATGTGAACACGTGTCATCAACGCAAGCCCCTTCTCTTTTTAAAAATCTCGCATTCATTAAGGTTGTCTGCAATCCCCAAAATCCCCAAAAGTACACACTTTTGCAGCCACTCCCATAACGTTTCTGACACTCCTTTCCACATGGATTTGGAAAGATACACTAACGGTTTCTTGGTGTTAATGCCATTTATAAGATAGGATGTGTCATTAAAGCCCCATTAAATTAGAGTTAAATCCTAATTGTGGCTTTCATTTGTTTCTATCTCTCTGTTGCGAATCATTGTTGCCTCCAATCCCTAGCAAGCGCTTCCTAGCTGAGTGTCTCTTTTGTTACGCAGTTTCTATCTTTTCCGTGTCCAAGCTTCCCACATTCTCTCCGCAGATATAGACATGGCTAAACCACAGTCTTCTCAGGAGGGACTCTAAATCTATGAGTCAATTGATAGGTTTTTAAGCAGTAAATCATATGCATCAGCGCCCGCGCAACCGAGGAGAGCCTATTCAAGAACGAGGGTCCCTGAGGTAGGGTATTCTGTCGACCCAACAAAGGTAAAGGATTTTGCAGATGGCATCTGTGACCCAGCCCTTCAAAAAGCTACCAAGACTCTCCGTGAAGGGGCACACCAAAGATGCATTCAAAAGGCAAAGAGTGGACAATCTAAAACTTTTGGAATGAGGATTTGGACCTCACAGTTGGCACAGTTCATGGTCCCGAGTGTGCACCTATGTCCTGACCTAATTGATATATGCGTGGAGCTATTTCATGCACCCTCAAATACCATACAACATGGTCCTTTTATAGTGCAAATCACACCCAAAGCCATAAGAGACATGCTGGCCCTGCAACATAATCGAATGGCCACATTTCCCACTATTGCTAAAATGCAAAAGACATGGGCAAATGTCAACAACCAGATTAGATTCCTCAACTCAGAAATGCAGTTGGGGATGAGAACACCCAGATGCCCATACTACCTACAGGAAGGGCACAATTCAGCCAAGCTAGTCAAGAGGCATTGTCAATGATATCTTTCATTTTTGGGATGAAGGAAGATAATACAGTCTATGACTGGCAAATTCCTATCATTTTCAGATTGAAGACTATAGACAAGTCACAGGAATACCGGCTGGATTTCTCAGAACAAATTGCTTACTCCATGGTGGATCAACTCATCAATTTCAAAACCACGGGAGTTTTCAGGTATTATGCTTATCTGTTCCATTTAATGTTATATCAGAACCACAGTCTTTTTGCACAAAGTATGCAATTGAACAAGTATGACCCAGAGTTTGGTCAAAATAGAACTATTCCTGTGTCTGCATGGACACATGTGCTATATGAGGCATCAGACCCTTATGAGTTCTGGGAACTCTTTGTTGCCCCTGCCTTTTGCCATTTGAGCCCTGAGCCTATAGAACATAGGTTGATGCAGAGCATTAGGGGTTTCATGACCAAATGCCCAATCCCATGTGATTATTTCTTTAGGGCGCAAAATACTATCATTAGGGTCCATGGCTTCAATGAGGAACCTATGCTGCTACCTAAAATTTTGACCCCTAGGGTAGCGTTTCTAGAAGTAACCCGGCAAGTGTCTGTGGTTGACAATGCGTTTGGCACCAAGAAAAAGATGTATGACATCCCATGGGTCAAAAGGAACATGGCCCTAGAAGTTAGAGATGTTGAACACCTGTTGCTAAGAAAGCTAGTTGTCTTGGGATTCTTCATCATTGAAGATAAGTGGAGGTATGACCCAGATAGTTTTATAGCCTCCTAGGTTAGAAACAAAAAGGTCCAGGCTAAAATAGTACATGAGGGTCAGCCTTTCTGGGAAGATAGGACAAACCCTAAAGAGGACAACCCAGACCTATACGTGGAACTAGCAGACTTGCCCTTTGAGGGGCCCAGGCCATGGGAGACCTTTTATGTTAAACAAAAGGCCCATGACCCTAAGATCAGAATGGGTACTGGTTTAAAGAAAGCTTTGAAGGCCTAGGAATGGAAACCAGAGAAAATTGAGGCCTATTGGAAATATAGGCAGGAAATTTTAGAATCGACAGTCTTTTGGGAAAATTGACACAGATGAGAAATGGGAGTCGATCTAGGATGAGTGGCATCCATCCCCAGTCTCTAGCCCTGATACAAGCAGGATTCACAAGAAGGGTGAAGAGTCAAAAGAGGAAGCTGAGTCAACCCATATAATGCAAGAAATAGGGCAGGCCTCATCTGTTGTTCCTGTATCTTCCTAGCCCCAATCTCTCAGTACTTTAGCAAAACAAAAGGGTGTGGTGTCATCACCAACCAGAGGGACTCCATCAATTTCAGCTACTGGGGCTTCCAGTTTTGTATCTTTGCCACCCTCAGTAGTGGTAAATGTAGAAGAGAAGGAATCAGAAGAGGAAACAGGAGAAAGACCAAGGAAGCATAGGAGACTGCACCTACACGATGAGTCAGAAGAAGAAACAGAACCACTGCAACAGCAAAAACCAGCCACATCTGCTGCTCCTCAGGTAATTGTTTCTTCTCCTTTTTCCCCTCTGTCTCTTTCTTCTACCTTAGGGTTGGCAATCCCAACTGGCCAAACATTTGTATCCCCTACCACTTTTGCAGTGCCTACATCACTACTTGCCCCAATTGCCAGTCCTCAGGCCATGTCTTCACAGGCCACCTCATTGCCACTCTTTTCCCCCTCTATTCCAAAAAGAGCCCCTCCCCAGATTTCCCCTAGCCAACAATCATTGGCTATTCCTTATGGCCTACCTCAAGGTCATCCTTTTGTTGGGGGATACATTGCTTCACCTCCCACTTTCCAAGCTCAAGCAGATACAGCAAAAAGGGCTAGAGAAGCCAGAATAGACAAGAAGAGAAAGAAAGAAAATAAAAGCTTGGTTGTGCCACACATGAGGTCACTTTTTGACCATATCCAATAGCAGTTGATAGTCACACATTTGTCCCCAAATGTGGTGAAGCCCAATGAGCAGATGCAGCCTCAGGACTTTTCAATGAATGTTATAGCCATGGACATGTCTCTTTTCAAACCACAAGATAGGGTCAAGTTGTTCAATGAAACTACATTTGCTGTTGCAACTGACTACTTGAAAGTGTCTAGGAAGTTGCAGAAAGTTGTGTTAGTTTTTCTTCTGAATCAGCATTAGGGTTTGCCACTTCTAATGCACAGGCAGATTCAGCCAACTGAATACAGGAGGTTGCGTGAGCTCCTCCCCTTCACTTCTGGTTCTGCCGCACCAAGGGGGTGTCCCTATTTGATAAAAGTATAACCTTGACTAGCTTAATGACAGAAGGATTTAACTTGATAGCAACAGGCAGAATACTCTCATGTATGGACCAAGATTTGTGTAACAAATCACAAGGTTGGCAACATTCTTGGACATGATGTCTGGTTGGGTATGAGAGCATGCAGGGATCCTAATCCTACTCCTACAACTAACAGGTGGAAGGATGAAATGGTTTGATTTGATTTTTGGATGCAAAGCTGGACATGGTATATAACCTCAACACAGAGCTAGATTGGTGCCTATCCAGGACCTGGAGTCGGTAGACATACACCTGTGAATGATCAGCATGAACAACTAAAATTGGATTTCAGGGGATATACATGATATCTGCCTTACAGATATCTCCCAATACAGAGTGTTAAGCTGTCTATACTTATGGCATCCCTATTGCAGTATACCCTTCCCAATATTCAATCTGAAAATAGTTTAATCTACCCCTTGAGCAGAAGTTAAAAGATTAAACATTCAACACAAGAATTCTATGTTCTAGAATCTCAGACATTCCTTGAATGCCTGGACTCAGAAGAAAGATACATGCAAAACTGGAGACAGAATCAGCATAACACATGCAAACATAGCATTATTCATATAAAATTGACCATGAAATTAGTGGATTCATGCACAAATGTACAACAGGAGATACATAAACTCGCAAGTTTTGCTGCACAGAGCAACCAAAACCAGTTGTATCTTATTACAAAGCCAAAATGTCCAGTTTTCAACAACCAAAACAATGGTAACACAGTCTACCTATATCGGCCAGAAAGTGTACCCACAGTAATTAATTACATGATTTTTACAAAAAACTGCCAGATACAGCCCATGAGAGATGGCGCCCATAAGTTATCAATGCAGTAGGCAGGAGAGTTGACAGGGGTGGCCTCGAGCCCTGTGCCACCATCTGGAAGTCTTCATGCTAAAAATTAGGTAGTTTAATCACTTGTACTATCACCCACACCCCTACTACAATCGCCATTGATGGCTCAACCACCCGCGGCCTACTTGGAAATTGTCACACTATTCAAAATGGAGCTTCCCGCCAAGAAGCGCTTCCTCGCAAGTTCAAAATAATGTAGGGAGATTAATCCCACATGCATAGTGAGAAGACCACTTCAACGTTTTATAAACATGGCCACAAACATACTAAGTGTCGAGCGCTTTTGCCGCGCTCGACACACAAGCCCTCGCCCAAAGCTAAGCCATCGGCTTGCCCCAAAAAACTCTCACCGATCTATCAAGTCTCTCCGATGGCAAACAAAACACACCCTCTGTCGCCATGACTCCCTCCATCGGAGCATCCAAAAATCCTCTGGCCGACCTCATGTGTTACACCGATGAAGCCCATCGCAATCCCCTGTCGGCCAAACCAATCCCATCGGCCAACCTGAAACTCCTCTGACCGACCTCAATAGTCTCGCCGATGCCATCGCAAACTCCATATTTCCCATCATCGGCCAAAGATAGACCATCGGGCCAACTTCCATCGACTAGGCCGATAAAACAAGTCTCACCGATGGCCAAGCAAAAAACACCCGTCGCCAAGACAAAAACCATCGGCCAACCCAAAAGCAACGCTCGCCGACAACAAAAGTCACGCCGATGGCAACTTGGCTTCCCATCTCCGTCGGTGTGACTTAGACCGTCGGAGCAAGACCACAAACCTATGCCGATAGCTGCCATCATGCCGATGAAACCAAAAACATAAAGCTTTGAACCATTGAACCGATTCAAACAGATGGTTCAATGGCGAGGTTCAACACTAAGGTTCGCCGGCGAGGTTCAAACCGAAAGTTCAAAGACACAATCGGAGCACTCAAAAAAACAAAACTTTCACTGATGGACAAAACATGATGACCCCTTCCTCAGGAAAGATGAAGGGGTGCCAAAACTTAGAACCTTTTGGATTTTTTGGGAAGGTGCCTGCATGAAAAATTGCTCGAAAACTGACAGTCAATTCAGGCACCAACAGTGGCTCTGATTGGGGACGTGCAGGTGCAAGACTGCAACGAGAACCCCAGATCTCTGGGATGCAGACCAGTCCCCTATCCATTGGGCACAGAGTCAAACTTGCACCAATCTGCATCACCAAACACATTATTTTAAAATAAACATGGTGGCCCATGGCCAACAAAAAGGAAAAACTAGACTTTTCCTTTGTCAAACACCTGATTTTCTTTTGATTTCTTCAAATGAAGCCTAAAAGCATTTAACTGATTGCAGCAAGCCCCTTGGCAATTATTTGTGCTGCTGCTCATTTCTTTTTCTTCAACAAATCTACAGCTAGCTTCATCAGCATATATAATTATCAGTTGTAGAATGTCATCATCATATGAGTCACTGATGTTGCTTGGAAAAATAACAGACTCACATGAAACAAATGAATCCACATCAGAATTTTGCCCTTCCTCAAAAAATAAGAGCTCCTCTGTATCAAACATGCAATATTCAGGCACAAGCAACATCTCATAATCAAATTTATCTTGATGAACATACAGATATCCATCATCATCATGCACGGTAGTTTTGTCATTAATGTCCACCTGAAATGTCTCAAGAGAAGGCAGAAATAACTCAGAATGTAGCCCTACACTGAAAGCTTCATAGTCACCCCTGCAATCAACACTATCCCCAACTGTATGAGCACACACATCTACAATTTTCCCATCCACCTCTGAATAGTGACCTTGTTTTTTATCTTCACCAGTGCCCTGATAATCAAAAGCAAAGTTTTCAACCTCTGCACTATGAAGGTGGCCAAAATCTTCAAGGAAACATTCATAATTAGCATCCAAATATATTTCATTATCTGAAAGGCTCACATATGCATCTGAATGTTGGCAATCACTAGCATATTCACTACCATCCCTTGAATCAATGTTTTCTATATTCAGAGTGAAGCTCTGCATATCGACTTCATATAAATAATTAGGCATAACTGGGATATGCACACTGCTGCAAGACACAAATTCATGTATGTCTCTCATTTGATCAATTGGAGGGCACCTTGTGTCTACAAGCTTGTCTTCTAAAGGCTGATAACAATCTTTGTTTTCATTATTACAAGATGTGCTTACATTTTCTACAACATTTTCTTCATGCATCACATCATGGCTGCACACATTATTCTGAATTATATTTCCCTCTATACAATCATTTCTCAATGCACATACTGGGAGAGCTGAAATATATTCACTTTGATAACTGCTTTGACAACTTGCAGCCATGAAACCTACTGGCATTCCATATTTCTCATTGTTTTCTATGTCCATAGCAAATTGGAAAGCCTGGTGAAGTGTGACTGGTTCTTTATCTCTCAACAGATAACTCATTTCTTCATCAAATGCAGCCAAATAAATTGTCAAGCACAATGCATTATTAGGTCTCATATATTCAGGGATCTGCCTGAGCAATTTAATAAACCTAAGATTAAAGGCTGGAACCAGCTCCTCACCTTCCCTTTGGATATTCATAAAATGTATGATTAATGAGGCCACATCAAACCTTTCACCAAACTGCCCTAAGAATGCAACTTCTAAATCTATCCATGAAGAAACTGAACAAACAGGCAGGTCTAAAAACCATATCCTAGCATCATCTTCCAATGACTGAACAAAGAGTCTCATTACTACATCTTCATCCTCTACCTCATAATCTTCTATTAAATTACAAAATCTTTGCAGATGTTTGTTTGCCGATTCAGAATCTGATCCACTATATTTTGGCAAACATATTCTAATTTTATTGGGAATAATATTTGGGTAACCATATATCCCTGTGAAATTTAGGGCTTTATATCTTTCGATAAAGAATGGTCTTCTCTGAGAGCATGACCAGGCTTGCTGTTCTAAACTCAACATTTTGAATCAAAGATGAATACCTGGATATATGTTGCAGCATTGATAGGTTCTTTCAACAGAGTCGCCACCTCTCAGAGAGAGGATAGAATGTCAGCAAGGCACTTTTGTTTTCTGGATTCATCACCCCAGCAGAGCACCACATGGTTCCTTTTTGCTGCAACAACTTCACTGGAAACTAGATTTTCCAGCCCTCAGGTTACTTGACTCTCTCTCTCCCCAGCAGAGTCGCCAATTTTGTTAGTTTTTCTTCTGAATCAGCATTAGGGTTTGCCACTTCTAATGCACAGGCAGATTCAGCCAACTGAATACAGGAGGTTGCGTGAGCTCCTCCCCTTCACTTCTGGTTCTGCCGCACCAAGGGGGTGTCCCTATTTGATAAAAGTATAACCTTGACTAGCTCAATGACAGAAGGATTTAACTTGACAGCAACAGGCAGAATACTCTCATGTATGGACCAAGATTTGTGTAAAAATCACAAGGTTGGCAACATTCTTGGACATGATGTTTGGTTGGGTATGAGAGCATGCAGGGATCCTAATCCTACTCCTACAACTAACAGGTGGAAGGATGAAATGGTTTGATTTGATTTTTGGATGCAAAGCTGGACATGGTATATAACCTCAACACAGAGCTAGATTGGTGCCTATCCAGGGCTTGGAGTCGGTAGACATACACCTGTGAATGATCAGCATGAACAACTAAAACTAAATTTCAGGGGGATATACATGATATCTGCCTTACAGATATCTCCCAATACAGAGTGTTAAGCTGTCTATACTTATGGCATCCCTATTGCAGTATACCCTTCCCAATATTCAATCTGAAAATAGTTTAATCTACCCCTTGAGCAGAAGTTAAAAGATTAAACATTCAACACAGGAATTCTATGTTCTAGAATCTTAGACATTCCTTGAATGCCTGGACTCAGAAGAAAGATACATGCAAAACTAGAGATAGAATCAGCATAACACATGCAAACATAGCATTATTCATATAAAATTGACCATGAAATCAGTGGATTCATGCACAAACGTACAACAGGAGATACATAAACTCGCAAGTTTTGCTGCACAGAGCAACCAAAACCAGTTGTATCTTATTACAGAGCCAAAATGTCCAGTTTTCAACAACCAAAACAATGGTAACATAGTCTGCCTATATCGGCCAGAAAGTGTACCCACAGCAATTAATTACATGATTTTTACAAAAAACTGCCAGATACAGCCCATGAGAGATGGCGCCCATAAGTTATCAATGCAGTAGGCAGGAGAGTTGACAGGGGTGGCCTCGAGCCCTGTGCCACCATCTGGAAGTCTTCATGCTAAAAATTAGGCAGTTTAATCACTTGTACTGTCACCCACACCCCTGCTACAATCACCATTGATGGCTCAACCACCCGCGGCCTACTTGGAAACCGTCACTGTTCAAAATGGAGCTTCCCGCCAAGAAGCGCTTCCTCGCAGGTTCAAAATAATGTAGGGAGATTAATCCCACATGTATAGTGAGTAGACCACTTCAACGTTTTATAAACATGGCCACAAACATACTAAGTGTCAAGCGCTTTTGCCGCGCTCGACACACAAGCCCTCGCCCAAAGCTAAGCCATCGGCTTGCCCCAAAAAACTCTCGCCGATCTATCAAGTCTCTCCGATGGCAAACAAAACACACCCTCCGTCGCCGTGACTCCCTCCATCAAAGCATCCAAAAATCCTCTGGCCGACCTCATGTGTTACACCGATGAAGCCCATCGCAATCCCCTGTCGACCAGACCAATCCCATCGGCCAACCTGAAACTCCTCTGACCGACCTCAATAGTCTCGCCGACGCCATCGCAAACTCCATATTTCCCATCATCGGCCAGAGATAGACCATCGGGCCAACTTCCATCGACTAGGCTGATAAAACAAGTCTCACCGATGGCCAAGCAAAAAACACCCGTCACCAAGACAAAAACCATCGGCCAACCCAAAAGCAACACTCGCCGACAACAAAAGTCACGCCGATGGCAACTTGGCTTCCCATCTCCGTCGGTGTGACTTAGACCGTCGGAGCAAGACCACAAACCTATGCCGATAGCTGCCATCACGCCGATGAAACCAAAAACATAAAGCTTTGAACCATTGAACCGGTTCAAACAGATGGTTCAATGGCGAGGTTCAACACTGAGGTTCGCCGGCGAGGTTCAAACCGAAAGTTCAAAGACACAATCGGAGCACTCAAAAAAACAAAACTTTCGCTGATGGACAAAACATGATGACCCCTTCCTCAGGAAAGATGAAGGGGTGCAAAAACTCAGAACCTTTTGGATTTTTTGGGAAGGTGCCTGCATGAAAAATTGCTCGGAAACTGACAGTCAATTCAGGCACCAACAAGTTGAAAATGACTTAGCTCAGGAGAAGACAAATAGTGGCAACCTTGCTGGAGAGTTGCAATCTAAGATGGATGAAATAGAGAATCTGAATAAACAGTTGGAAAATATTGTTTCTTGTCAGATTCATCAAGCAACTCAGGCCCAAAATGCTTCTCTAAAAGTGGAGCTAGCTTAGGAGAAGGCTGCAGTAAATGTTATGAGGCAAGAGAAGGCCACCTTGGAGAAGAAATATCAGGAAAAGTTGCAACAAGCCACACAGTTTCAGCAGAAGTTCTTGAGTGAGAAGAATGTTGTTGCTGCAATACAGGCACAACTCCTAGCTAAGCAACAAACAACAAAACAGCTAACACTTGAGTTAGCTAACAGGCCACAGAATGCTGGAGTTTTGAATCTGGTCAAAGAGCTATATGTTTCAGTTTGGAAAAGAATCTCTGATGAGATTATCTAGCTAAGGCCATCATTAACATTTCTGTTAAATGCACAACAGTTGTGTGAGAAAGTGGAAACTTCAGTTTAGGCCACTTTATCTACTATTTCTTTGAGAGTTTCTGACTCTCAACTGTTGCTAAGGAAACTATATGACACAATAGATGAAATTTTGTCAGCAGCAGGGATCAGTGACAAAATGATAGCTGCAAAGAAGGTAAATGAAGTTCTAAGTTGCAACTCAGCTGCAACAAACTGCCAGGAGCTCCTAGATACTGTCAAGGAAGGAGTCAAACATATGAAGAAACACATAGAGGGTTTGGTGCAGTTAGGTCTTCCCTCACCATTTCCAGATAATAATACTATACTGATGATTGATGATATCAAGGCCCTGCTTTTAACAAGGCAAAATGATCAAACTATTTTTCAAGGTTTAAGTGATTCTTCATTAGTACAAGAGGTAGAAGTTGTCTTGATACCAATGGCCCAGTTGGAGTTTCAATTAAAGGCCGCGGTTCAAATTTTGCAGATATTCTCCCACAAGGATATAATAAATCTTGATTTTGCCTTTCAAGATTTACAGAGTAAACAGGGACTCTCTGATTCGGAATGGTCTATTTACCAGACAGCTTTGCAGAATTTGTGACCCTGTGTTGTATTTTAAAATACATATATTTTTGCCAAATTTTGGGTTCTTTTTTAGCAGGCTCAAAAGTCCTACTGGTCGCCAAGAACTGTAGAGTAAAAGACTCTACATTTTGTTTCAGTGGCAGTGCATCCGCGGGTTACAATTTTGTCTCTGTGAATGTTTCTAAGTGTTGCTACAGGGGTTTCTTATTGCCAGAGCTACGAAATCTGCCAAGTGTCGAGCCCCAGTTCAAGCCCCTTTTTGTTTCTAAGTTACAACTTTGGAGCGGAGCGTGCCACGTAGCAGAAATTATTTCAATTTTGTTTAAAGTTACAACCCTACAGAAGGTGCCATGTGTCATTGGCGGAGGCACTCCCTTAAAGTTTCAGCATTAGCGCAGAAGAAGCCATGTGTCTTTTGTGGTAGCTGTGAAACCTGCCAAGTGTCAGCTTCTGCATGTTTGTTTCTATATCTTTTGATGCTAAGTAAAGGATGGAGGTGGGCCACAGTTTGCAGTATCAGTAAAGCAGAGAATGCCACATGGTAGATGCGATGCCAAAGATAAAAGCTTTTGTCCCTTTCTCTGGTGTATTAAATGTTTCTTAAAGAATGCAGAACTCGACATGTGTCAACCTCCGCTTAAGTTTCAAGGAGTTTCTAATAATGTTTAAAGTGTTGCGGAAAGTGCCACGTATCAGCTGTTATGCGCGCGGAGTTTGCCACCTGTCCATGTTTTCTTCCTTTTGAAAGCTAACGAGCGGGAAGTTGTGAGCCCCATTTCTAATGTGTCTTAAAATTTCAAAGCTACAGATCGCGACAGTTGTCACCTGCGGAGTTCTCCCAAGCATAAAAGACACAGTTAAGTGAACTGTTGCGGAGCAAGACACGTATATGTTTCTAATTGCTGCGGAAGCCGCCAAGTGTCAGTTTCTTGTTTTCTTCCTGAGAGATGAATGAGTTTCAAGTTATGCGTACGGACACTGCCATTTGTCACAGTTTATTGTTTCTAAGAGCTACGAGAGCCGCCAAGTGTCTATTCCTTATAGGAGGAGGTATGCCACATATGTTTTGTCACAGTCAATGGGCTTACAAGAAGGAGTAAATGTCGTAGATTCTAAAGATCTTAATTGTCAGAGACTTATAGTTGTCTTGAGTTTGGTTGAGCCGTTGGGATTCGATTGTTGCAAACAATTTAGAGTCGATCTTGTGCTATAAATATATAACATTTGTAATGAATCAGGAGTTTTTTAAGTTAAAGTTTTTAAAGAAATTCAGACAGTTTGCAGAGATCTAGAATTTTCTGTCAGAGATTTAAGAGAGAAGTTTTGAGACTTTTACTGTGACCAATGAATATCATTTGCCTTTATTTTGTTATTCTTGATTTAGAAAGTGAATGTAACTATGCATGTATCTGTGCCTCTTATGTTGCTGGAAAATTAATGAGAAAGATTAAGTTCTGCGCCTTGGTTGATACTTCCTGTGTAATTGCAAATTGTCTAGTTGTGAGCCTTTGATTTTATTCATTTCATCTGTTTATGTTAATCATGCAACATCTACTCTTTAATATAACTAAATCTTGAGAATAACTTCACTGTACTTAATTGGAGAGAAACACTTTTATTCAGGCGCATCGCCATAGATAGATTTGCTTTAATTGTATCTGTAATTCTGTTAGTTTCTACCATTTTCCCCAAAACCTATTTAAGATAGAGAAGAGCCAGCTTATTTAAAATCTAGAGGTTGTTTTAAGTAGCAAGTTCCACATTCCTGAAACTTCCCATGTTGGTGTTGGAACCTGCGCAATTTTATACATCAATAGTACTCTTATGTTGTTAGAATGCTGCTGGATTGAAGGGGGGAGTTGTGTTGATGTAGTCATTTTTTGAGATTAATGCAAGCTTGCACTCTCTTTGGTAGTGGGTTCTTTTACCTAAAAAGGTTTCCCACATGTATATGGGTATTCTTGTGGTTTGTGTATTCTATTGTTATGTTTATTTTCCATTTCTATTCATGGTTCATCATATTCAATTAATTTGATGGCACTAAAGATTAAATGCTTTTACTGTTAGTTTCATCAGGATTCTCCACATAAATACCTATTGATAGTCTTTGCTTTTGTTCTAAAGTGTAAGTTCAGTTTATCTTTAGGCACTTATTTTAGTGAACAAAGCTATTTTTTAGACATTTTTTTGTCTTATTTTTAGGGCTATTGTACCTATTCTAAGTTTTTCTTTTTAAATATTTTAATCTGGGGTGACTGCATATTTTTTAAATTAGACTTTGGTGTTCAAAACCTAAAAATAAGCAGGTTATGTGCACTTAGTTCATGGGTTATTTATTAACCCTTGGCATCATTATTTTATTGTAATCCAAACTGCAAAGAAGTGTTGCTCTGATTTTCTAGAATTTCTTTTTTGTTTTCCAAATTGCAGACTTATTCTGATTTTAGATTATTGTTATAGGTTTTCATACATCTAGTTTTTTTTCTGTATACAGGTTAAGGCACTCTAGCTTCGGGTTTGAATACTCTAGCTTCGGGTTTGATTGAAGGTCAAGATTCATCAATTTTATTCAAACCCTAGAGTACAAAATCTACTTACCATGGCCTGAAAATGAACACTTTTCGTCATTGGAACTCATTACTCTTCCCTTGAGGCATGCTTCACATCATCCATGTATCTTTCCCTTACTTGAAATTGTCAAAAGTATTTTTCCATCAAGGTGTGTTCCAAAAGCCTTGATGATCATTTCCCTACCTTAGATTGCCTCCACCCTTCCTTCATCATCCAAGTTTCGGTGCTCACATTGTCTAATGTGTTGGATAACTCTTTTCATTGGCCCTGCAAAGGTGTTAGCTAAAAACAATGACGATAACATTAACAACCACTACCACTAGAGACGAGGACTCAATAATGGCTTACAATAATTTAGCATTCATTAAACTCCACAATTATTATAATTGAGTCACTTTTGTCTACAATTTAGCGTGATGCCATAAAATTTTATCTCAAAACAAGAATTGGCATGTTAAAACAATATGAGCAATTCTTGTGATCTGACTGATTGTAAACGTTGAATTTCTCTAAATCAAAAAAAATTAAAGGAAGGCGGAACAAATCAAAAAATTAAAAATATCGACAAGAGGAATAAAAGAAATAAATGATTACACGAGACAATGCAGGGTAGTCGCACAAATCTTCTTGGCAACGAGAGCACAAAGGTCTATGTGTTCCTTGCTGATGGATTTCAAATACGCCGCGTCCACCGGAGGAGCCATTGGTCCTTTCTTCGCTGGTGGGTTAGTCCCTTGAGGTGGCTAATCGATGTATCCAGTCTATCTTTTCCGCTCGTGGACTAATAGAAAAGTTTTGAAGTCTGCTTTATTAAGCTCTTATGAATGAATGAATAACTTTTCATGTCGACGAGGCTAAAAATAGCCTATGGGACTACTAGCTTTGTCATATTTTTTTGCATGTTAATCCTTTTCCTGTTCAAGTTGATGAAGAACTCTTCCAACTTCTCAACAACCCCCTCGTTGAATAAACTATGCCAAGAAACAGTTGTCAAGATATTAGCATATTTGCCCCTGATGTCTTCAAACTCATCACACTCCAAAATGAAGTGTTTTTCTAATTCCACTGTCCCAGTAGTGCATAAAATATTGAACCAATTAGACTCTTTGTTGAAAAGACAAAAATGTGTAAGCGTGCCTTTGCTAGATTGGTTGGATCCAATATATGGTCGACACATTATTTAAATTGGCATGTATATCTCTAGGATGCATATGCACATTGGTAAAATTTATTGCACACTAATAATGACATAAACCAATAGCAAGGGAACATGTGGGTATTTGTCTATGACAAAAACATCGCAGAATGTTTAGTACTAATAGAGTACTATCACCTGGATGGGGAGTGATAACAACTAAAGTGCCTTTCTAAGTCTAAGATGTAGATGAAAAATGATTGACCAACCCCAGTGCCTGACCACATGTCGACATAAAAAGGATAGTGGTGAAACTAGATTTGATAGTTCTATTAATAGTTATTATTGGGGTTACAGAAGTCAACTACTTTGAAACCCTTCAAACAAAACCACACATCAACACTTTGATAACACTTCTCAAAACCAAAACCAATCAAAAATCTAATATAGAGTTTGTCACATGCACACATGTACAGACACACAGAGACGTGAATAATTTGAGATGCATACCTTTACATAATGCAACCTGAGCCAATGCACCTAGGTGAGTGTGTGGTAGATTCCTTCATAGTATGTTGCCTTCAAACATCTAAATCCTCCTCCCCAATGATACTCTCTCTCTTACCTAAGAGAGTTAGTATTTCCTGTCGCTTTTACAGAAATAGAACACATAATTAATCATCACCAAGTTGATATCTAATATAAACTCTTAAATGAGTAAACATTATAAGAAATCATTTAAATTTAAATTCAAAAGATAATTTTCATATTCAATTATATTTTCTAATCATTCTATTAATCAATAATTAACTAGGCAAAGCCAACGGGATGTGACAGATGGGTTTTAATAAACCACCCAACAACAACCTTGATGTGCCTATTTATATTTTGTGTAAATTATACTCAAATTTTGTTTTAGTACACCACGTAAATTACTTTCACATGAGCGAGTTCCAAGTATTTGGTAGATGAATAACATAGGATAGATTTGGGGCCATGTATGTTGTGGAATGTCTTTGTGTCCCTCCACCACAAGTATCTTCCCTTCCACCCATTCAACAAACAACCATTACTTCTAAATCCACGGAGTAGTCACTTGTAGTGATTAAAGATCTCACGTAGAGTTTGATCAAACACACCTTGTGAATGGATCAATCTACTCTTTTTGGCAAGAGCACATGTACTTTCTTTTCTACATTAGGAGTTGGTTTGCCTAGCCATATTTGTACATACATAGGTGTACAAAATATTAGTAAGTACGAACTAGATCTATTCTACCCTAAGGTGAGGCAAGATCCCTAGAAGTCAATGAATACATCTAGGCATCCAGTGGTCTAATACAGTAGGATTTGGTGCAAAATGAGTAGAAACAACAAGAGACATTGTAATAATAGACACATGAGAATTTACAACACTAGACACATTAGGTTTTGTCTTTTTTACAGAAAATTCCAAGTTTTAATGTTTTAGAATTAAATTTAAACTTTTAATTAGACGATATTAATTTTTAAAACAAAATTACTCGATAATATTTTCTAAATAGTTGCTAGTTGAATCATTGTTAGAGGACCAATAGAGAAAGGTTGACGGAGCCACAATAGATATATATACAAATGGACTTGGCTTTAACAACACAGTCTAAAGCATGCAATTAAATTTGCATGTCCCCTTTTTTTTCAATTTTGTACATGAAGCCTAAATTTAAACTATCACGTCCCATTTATAATAAATAAAACCTTATTGCCCCATGTTAATGGGGATGGGGAAGTTCAATCCTGAAAGAGAAGGTTGGAGGCTAAATGGAATACACCGGAGGAAGGGTGGTATAAGATGAATTTTGATGGTGCCTCTAGGGGCAACCCTGGAGCTTCCGGGGTAGGATACATTGTTATAGATTGGAGAGGGGTGGTGATAGGGAAAGCAGCGAAGAAGATCACTCATGGCATGAATACCAAGGTAGAACTTTAGGCTTTAATTTTGGGTCTTCAGATGTGTCAACATCTTAATTGAAAAAGAGTGGCGGTGGAAGGGGACTCATAGATGGTGGTGAATGCAGTTAGGAAAAGAGATATTCAAAATTGGAAGTTAAAAATGCTTCTAAGTGAAGCCTTGGTCACCCTAGATAAGTTCAAAGGATCCGCCATTAATCATATATACAAGGAGTCTAATGGTGAAGTGGATGCATTGGCAAATTTAGCCATTGAATCTTTGTGAGACATGCTTTGGGATATGACGATGCAATGATGACATAATACTAATTGTAACTAATGAAAGGTCCTCTCAATCCTTCAGTTTGAGGTGGTGAAGTGTGTGAAGGGATTGTTGGCAGGGGTAAGCTTAAATAATAACTACAGTGAAGAAATGGCATTTGTTTTCGAGATCATTTTCCCATTGCTCAATAGCAGCGACAAATAGGGCAGAATGGAGATGCCAATCAGATTAACAAGCAGCAAATGAAAAATGTCATTTTTGGGTGAGATTACGAAGAATATGATGTAGAAGGTGTTTAAGACGTAGAGTGGTTTGGTTTTATTTACAATTGAATAGGTATTGGGATCTAAGATTTCATGGTTTGGTTGAATAGATACAAGGTGAATTTGGAAATCTCGTCCATGTTCATTACATCCTTGTTGGATATGGGAGAAGAAAAAGAAGTGATAAAGTAGTTGATGGAGGCTTTTGTGGATAAAGACTTCACAGGGGGTTTTGAAGAATCACTTGGGGTGGCGGGAAGTGGTGTTGGGATTCCTTTGCCAAAACATTTCCAAAGGGTGAATATGGTCAGGGACATGGTGGAATGGAAGTCATTCATCACAAAAAAGTGGGTTGAGAAGATGGTTGCACTGAGGAGGAAAGTTGCAATGGGGACAAGGTTCCTGAAGAAGTTGTTGGGGTTAGAGGAGTACGCCTGTGTAATGCCCCGCCATACAACCCTAGAGATAAGTCACTTAAAGTAATAAAAGGCAGAAAAAAAATTTATAGAAGTAATGGTAACAAAATATAACATAGTCTGATACAACAAATTAACTAATATCTCTAGGGAAAGCACGACTACATTACTACAGACTAACATGATCTAATTAACATCCATAGTCTGTTCTAACTCCAAATGCATCAAATGAATACACACACACATTTTGTGAAAATAACAATAATTAAATTAACAGGGTGATAGAAAACAATTTACAAAATTTAACTTAGTAAATTCAGATTACATATCAGAGTATATCAACATTGTAAGAGACAATCATTTCAGATTAATGTATACACATTTACCATAGTGCCAGATAATCATCCATACACTAAGTGGAAAGGTACCTCCTTAGCTCTAGAGTCCTGCATGACTATAGATCTTAACTGTACATCTAACGAAATATTAGTCCTGTATAATATAGATTACATAATACAAATATCAATTGTATGAAATGATAATCCTAAGGCCCTAAGGGGCCGACCTAATGTCTCAGGGGCTCATCCATGATGGCCTTGCCTACGTACGCATAGTGCAGAGAATTCATAGTTTGGGACTTGAATAATTTGCAAATCAAAATATGGCTTCATACAATCAACAATTATAAGATATTGTCAATATCTTCACAAGCATATACACAATAACATTATCCATGTTGCCAACATCGACGATCATAAACAACTTCAATATCTGAAATTTAAGCCACAATAAAGAATTTTAAGTCTGGATCCTTCTTTAAAATGCACATTCCTTAATTTAGCCAACTTGTCATTAAATATATCCGATATGAATTTTCACATGAAATGGTCTAAACTATACTACATAACTCAAAGTCAATTTTAATAAATCATTAAACAAAATTCCCTCAAAGATCCTAATACATTAATAGTCCTAGGATCCAATGAAGTAAAAGACAACATAACTCAAAAACCCTTGATCTTGATTGAAAAGCATAATATTATTTCACTACCTAGACAAATTAGGGTTAAGTGATTATAAATAAAAGGAAAGACAAACTAGATGCTTAATTATCATCCCAAAGGTATTCGAAAACAATATTATCATATTCTTATTTTACCCAAGAGTAGAAAAGAGAGAAACTTTGATGCCCATGGGTTATTTTATAACACTTTGATCATTCTCCTGAAATCAACTACTACTAAATTGTTTCTATCCGACGATCAATTAATACTTATTTTTCCAAAAATAATCTATTCCTTATAAAGACTGGTTGAAATTCCAATCTTACATGCATACTCAAAAAAAGCATAACAAACATGTTCAATACATCAAAACATTTTCAAGGCACAATTATATCAATTATCTAGCTTCACTAAAATTTAAGTCCTATCCACACCGAAGTATCAAAGTTTCCTCTTCCTCAAATTACATATAATATTGATACAATAATTTTTATTTTTATTTTTTAGAGCAAATAAAAGAATACATAATGTGGACAATATAATTCTTTGTGAAATAACAAGAAAAGATGACAACCCTATTACTTAAAACAAGATATCTTCTATTAATGGTAATATTTCAACAAAAGATCATTATCTTACTATTATAATCATACCTCGAACAACTTCACTATATCCTTTCTGAAATGACTAAACTTCTTTTCTACAAGATTTAAACATATTTATCTTTTTCATTCCTCTAAAAATAAATTAATACATTTAACTAATAATAAATTAATATATTTATCTATATTACAAGATAATTTTATATATACACATATATTCATAATCTTTCAATAACTATAAATTCTTTTGTTATATCTACTAAATAATTTTATATTCATAGACTCTTATCCAAAACATAATTTACTTTCTATTCTAAAGATCTTTCTAAAGAGAGATTCTTAAAAAAAAACATAACCTCCTTTCTATTAGTGAGAAAAATCTTAAATAGAAAATATAATAACATTGGATGATCTCAAAGGGATAATATTTATTAGACTTATTCTTTTTTTAGATATTAATAAAAAATTTATATTCTTATCACATAAGAAATCTAGTAAAACCTTATGTCAACATATCTCCCTTCTGTTGTTTTAAATTAGAAAAGTATAAGGAAAAGCTGGTTGCAAAATAGAAGTACGGCTTCCCTTAATAATTTTAGTAATGCTAAATGGAGCTGTCGATTAGGTAAATGCAATAAGGCAAAATACTAAATCAAATGCAAATGAAACATAAGATTATACCTCATAAAATACAACCTAATCCCATCAAGGGAAGAAGGAGCCTTTGCACCGAAAAGAAGCTCCCAAGACCAAGATTATCCCTAGACTATGGATTCAAATGTGAAATGCTCCATAATTGTGCAACTCACTAACTACTCAAAGGTGATTTTGGCATGGTAACTTTGCATGGAATTAGATGATGAAAATGACTTGTGAGAGGTGGTATTTATAGACTTTATGGAGAGATTTTGATCCAAGGGTGGAAATTGAATGGAGAGATCAATGGTGGAGGATGAAAGTGATGTGGAGGGCCTAGATTTGATCTTGGAAGATGGAGGGCTAGGAATAAAATTAAATCTTTTATTCATTTTTGGGAAAGGGGTGAATAAATGAGGTTGGGTGAGATGGATTATTTGTGAATTAAAAATTCACATGGGGAAGGGTAAATGAATTAAAAATTTATTTGGGGAAGAGTGGATATTTATTAGTTATGACATGTGTAAGAGATGTGTAAGAAGAGTAAATGTGATGTGTGATTTATTTGAATTTTAAATTTGGGGGATGTGGAGAGAAGTGCTAATGAGGGTTTGACTCTCTTAATTAGGGTGATTAGCCTAATTAATGTGGCTGGAATAAATTAGTAGAGGGATTAGAGGGGGGATAAGATTAATTAATTAGTGATTTAATTAATTAATCCTAAGGCTAGGATAGGGTAGGCTAGAGTAGGCAATTAAATAATAGCTATTTAATTGTCTAGGGTAGGGATAGGCTAATTAGTAGGCTAGATTAATTAGTTAACATGGTTTTTAACTAATTAATTGGATTTAGGGAAAATAGGGGAATTGATTAATAAATTTTGTATATTTATTAAATCAATTGGCTAAGGTTTGGACTATTGAATCAACAGAATTAATTCAATTTTAGGGATGAAATGGTGTGGATTTAGGAAATGAAAGGGGTAATTAATTAAATAAAAATTTAATTAATTGGTTGGAAAGGAAATTGGTATGTTTAGGGATGTCGGGAGTCAGTTTGGTGGTCGAGACATTTTTAGGTGTCTACATTTGCCCCTCTTTGACGTGGCGTCAAGACCTAGGAGGGAAGTGGCGTCAGGTCAAAGAAAAATATGCCCCAGTTGTCGGGAAGGAATGAGATGGATAGGGGATGCCCCCTCGAGAGGTTAGCGGGAAAATGAAAATTTTGCAGGTAAGATCTCGAAAGGATGCGATGGTAGTGACAGTTGGAGAGGTGATGGAAAAAGAAGATGGTAGGAGGAAAAACGGAGGAAAAAGGCTGAGATCTACACCCTGGAGGAAAAAAGAAGGGATGGAGGGATGACATGGCCCACTATATTAGGCAAAGTGGGCCCAAAGAGTGCCACATTGGCACACTTTTGACTTGGTAAAAGAAAAGACAAAGGAAAGATGGTTGAGCGCAACCCACAGTTCCCACGACTTCATCACATCTCATAGCGATTCCGAGAGGTCAGGCGGTCACCCGAGGCTGGACCCCAGGTAGGGCCTAACCCGAACTTTGTGATTTTTTATTTTACGCACATGTTTTTGGGTTTTGGGACATGGGTTTGGAGCGCGTGGCGCCAAAGATAAGGCGAATTAGCGCAATCCTGCGGATTAGCGCTATCCGCCAGGGTAGTGTAGGGCGATTTTGTCACCATTTGGGGGAAATATTGGCGCTATCGTCTGGATTAGCGCCAAAACTCAGAGAGAAGAAACATAGTGTTTTGACGCCATATTATGGTTAGAATGGCGCTATCGTCTGGATTAGCGCCATAATGGGGAATAGCGCTATCGTTAGTTTTAGCGCTAAAATGTAAAGTGAAGCTAAAAGGGAATGCGTCACCATCGTCTGGATTGGCGCTATATAGGGCGCGCAGTGGCACCATTATCTGTATTGGCGCAATGGGTAGGGAAAAGCAGCGCTATTTTAAAAAATAGCACTAGGAACTGTCTGTGTGGGGCCACATGATTTGAGCCTGTGAGACATTCAGAAGAAAAAAAATGTGTGGGGAAGCTAAGCTAGTATCTAACGAAGAAGTGGTGAATGCAGGATACACAGTGGTTTATACTGCAGTCGCGGGAGCGACGAGTGCGATCCATGATGGCACTATTTGATGAGGAGTGGCGGCCTCGACTGGCGAGGGTGGGGCTTTGGACGGTGGCGGCGATGTCAGTGTTGCGAGCTCATAGAGCTCTGATGACGGCCGCAGTGGAGCGATACCGCAGCGAGACTTCCAGCTTTCTTCTACCGATAGGAGAGATGACCATCACACTTGAGGATGTTTATCGCATCCTCAAGCTGCCGATTCTAGGTCGACGTGTGAGATATGACATGAGGAGGGGGCGGACTGCATTGATCAAAGTGTTCGGAGTAGAGCACGTGGTTTTTTCAGCAGATGGGAGGGAGATGGATTATGATAGGACGTTGGCGGCGGGTGCAGATCCCTTTGCCTTATTTCTGTGTGCGCTGATTGGAGGTGTGGTGCTGCCGGATAGGCGAGGCAGAGGTTTTCCTGTGGGCTGGGGCGGGATGATAGAGGGGATAGTGAGCCATGATATTGTTTATGCATGGGGGCTGGTGATGCTAGCACAGTTGCTTCACGAGATGCACACGGTCGCTTATCTTCATGACAGGGCTTTATCTGCTAGGGTGACGCTTTGGGAGCACATCCCTGTGACTCGGCCGACATGCGGTTATTATCGGCGGCCGTTTGAGGCATTTGTGTTCCTGTATCGGGATGCAGAGTATACCTATACTGGACAGGTCCGCCACTGGCGGAGGATATTGGATGATGTGATTAGCGTGGTATGGCAGGCATATATTGGTTGTGAGGAGTGGCCTGATGATGTGATGCATCTCTCATACACATTTCAGCAGAGATATCTTATGGGTCCTGCAGACCGTACCATAGAGATGTATCTACCCTCATGGGCAATGCGTCAGTTTGGATTGGTACAGGATACGCCTCAGCAGATGGTGATATATGCGCGAACACCGCGGGATACAGCTTACTGGCCCGCACCATTACAACCATAGGTTGCACTGAATGATTGGGAAGCACTTCGGCCAGTTTAGTGGGATTGGAGGAGCACAGTGAGGGATGCAAGTACTACACCTGCTTATGAGGGATGGTGGCAGATGCATCGGCCTACTCGACTGACAGATCCGACGGTGGAGGTATCAGAGGATGAGGGAGATGGGGGTGGAGATGATCCAGATGGGGGAGATGAGATTATGGAGGACTATATCGTGGAGGTGATGGATGATGGGGAGGAGAGGGTGATTGCGAGAGATGGCCAGCGTGTAGAGGAGTTGGCAGCAGCGGCAGTGAGACAGGGACAGGTGGGGCAGGAGGTTCCAGCACAGCAGTTTCCAGCACAGCAGGCCCCGGTTAGGGGCGGACGACAGCATAGAGGACCGCGGTGGCGCGGTGGACAGCCGAGGACAGAGCAGGGTGATCTATCTCCATCACGGGTGGAGCAGCTGCGAGTTGGTAGACATGATACCGAGGCAGGGAGTTCAGGGGCAGGGGTGGCGGCAGAGGGTGAGGCTGACACCTCGGTGACGTCCACGGGAGGAGACGGAGGAGGTGGAGACATTACGTGCTCAGGTGGCCAGCCTAGAGGAGGCGTTAGAGCGCCGAGAGGCCGAGAGGCCGAGTTGGGACAATTGCGGGGAGTAGATGGGCAGGTGGCAGTGCTAGAGGCTCAGCTGGCTCAGGCCAGAGAGGATATGGAGGATTTGAGGATAGAGCAGGATGCAGCACTTGTGAGAGCACATCAGGCAGAGACTGCGTTGAGCAGTGCACAGGCCGTGGGTGGGGGCCTTGCCCCGATTTTAGCAGGGATGCAGACTCAGCTGGCTCAGGCTCAGACACATGCGCATCAGATACAGGGGCAGTTGAGCCAGGCACAGGGACAGGTAGCTCGGGTATAGGGAGAGCTAGCAGAGGCCAGAGCATGGACGGAGTATTATCAGGGGTTATACTATGCAGCCGTACCCGCAGCGTAGCGAGCACCGAGTTATGGCCAGGTCAGCAGGTCGGGGGCATTGAGATCACATAGATCGAGATCTGTGCAGTCAGTACAGCAGATGATGCCTCTGCCCTCACATGTGCCCCAGCAGGGTCCTCAGGTACCAGTAGCGCCATAGCCACAGCTGCCATCGGGATCACAGGCTCGACCAGGGTCAGCGTCTCCTACCCCCTCAGAGAGAGGATCCTCTATGTGATAGTTATATCATGATAGCCCTTGGAGGCATTTTGTATCAGGACACTATATGTATTTTTTTTTTGAGTGATGTACATTTTTTGCGGTGATTATTATATATGATGCGATACTTTTGATGGTTTATGAAGTTCTATTGTGATGATGCTTATATGATGGACGCACATGTTATATTTTATATGTTGTGGATGTGTGATGTTGTTGCAATGGTAATGATGATGATGTTGTAATGCAACTAATTGTTTATGAGATGTTTACATGTATGGAATGCAATGTGATGATGCTATTTTTAATTGTATCATGCACCTATGTGATAAATGATTATGATATGATGTGTAATGATATGCAGCTAAAATGAATCTACTTGTGTTTTTAAATGGATGAATCTAGAATGGAATGCAATTAAAATGGGTTAAAATGAATCTAAAATGTGATGCAACTTAAGTGGATGAAAATGAACCTAAAATGTGATGCAAACTTAAATGGATGAAAATGAACCTAAAATGTGATGCAAACTTAAATGGATGAAAATGAACCTAAAATGTGATGCAATTTAAATGGATGAAAATGAACCTAAAATGTGATGCAAATGAATTAACTGCAGTTTAGGTGATAGGTGGTATGCCCATTAGGTGATAGATGAGATGGCCTAGTCTTGATACACATGATGTTCCTTGTAAGGACCCTGAGGGGTGAGACTGTGGGAGAGCGAGTTAGATGGTGGGGATGATAGCGGTAGGAGCGTCTAGGAGATGGCGGTGGGGAGATTGGAGGCTTGCTAGGTCAGAAGACACCACGTCATTGAGGGGGGGGGGGTTTGGGTTGGTTCAAGATGTGTTAGGTGGAGAGATAGTGGGAAGATGGGGTTAGTTAGATTGGGGGGGTTTGAAAAGTGTTTATCAAATCTAGGCCGATATGGGATAGTTGACTGAGTGATTAGGAAGATGATTGTGAGCTAGTAATAGTAGTTTGCAGAAAATTAATTGAGAACATTTCTTAGTTTAATGTAGCAATGTAGGATACAGTTCACAAAGGTATGAAAATGACCTAGGTGATGATGTATATCCGACGATTGCATGGACTAGACCCACAAACAATAGGTTGATTTCATGCATGCCCAATGTAGTATAATCTTGTCTAGTGAAGGAAGGGGACTCATAGCAGTGAGTGTGAATAATGCATCTAAGGTGTTGATGCCTGCAGATGCAAATAGGACACTTCATGCTAGAACCGACCTAGCCTCAAGATATGAATACTATTCTTGGAGTAATGAAACCAACCCTAGAAGCACAGCATACCGAAACAATGACTATGTCTACTCCAAGGGCTATCCGCTACGTACCATGATATAATGAGATCAAGGTAGCTTTGGAGATTACTTGGAGCGAGACAAAAAGATAAAAATCAATAAGCAAAAAGACCAATGAAAGATACAAATAGCCTTTGTGTGCTCTTGCCAAGAGACGGGATGATAGAATGATAGACTTTTGTCCATTGTAGGAAAGACATATCCTAGGACGCAGATCTGTTTTGATTGGAGAGTTTTTTGGAAGATGGGCAAAAGAACATTCGGGCCAAATGGAAGATTATAGTTGGTATATTGCTTGATGATTTTTGCGCGAGGGACTATGTTTCAATGGTATGCGTAGCATGCGTATCGTTTCGTAGATCTAGAAAGCTCAGTGAGTGGAAACCATCCCAATGGGTGGGATGGGTGCATCTTAGATACCTGAGTACTGGAAACATCCTTCGTATTCTAGACTGCCTACATACCCTGTGTCCACGGGATCAAGGTACTTTTAAGATGCGGGCGAAATGAATATGTAGTTCTGGCAAGACTTGATGATGTGGGAATGGTTTGTGATGGGATGTGATGAGGGTTGATGTGTTTAGATGATCGTGATGGGATGCGAGATTGATGCATGGGGTGATTGTTTTTGGATTTTCTATTTTTTATGATGTTTTTGGATTTTCTAATTTTATGATTTTTTTGGATTTTGTGATTTTATGATGTTTTTGGATTTTCTGGTTTTATGATTTTTTTGGATTTTGTGTTTTTTACGAACTGTACAAAGGAGAGCTTACAAGGATCCTTGTTCCATGGATGGGGTTGTGGGTGGGTGAGGTAGTGCGGAATGGGGGAACAAACTGGATGTTTCAGAATTTCAAGCCATGGGATGCGTGGGTATGGAGTGTTATGATGGAAAGAGGACTTATTAGATGGTAGAACCGGCCACTACGCATGGCGCCTGAAACAAGTTTTCACCATGGTACTTATCCAAGGCATCACCAAGGTGATTTTCACCATTGGAATTTTTTATTGCACTCTGATTTTTCTTGATTTTCTGATTTTTTTTTTTTGGTGTTTTATTTTTTTGTATTTTTTTCATTTTTTGACTCGTGGTACCAGATGGGTTATGCATAGAAGCGCTTGAGATGCAAGATGTTCATCGACTCATCTAGAGGCTGCCCCTCGGGTGTTGCAAGCTGGTAAGCTCCCGACCCATAGTCGGCAATGACGACATAAGGTCCAAGCCAATTAGGTTCGAACTTTCCTTGCTTCAGACGCTCTTGCAAGTTTTTCTAATTTTCCATTAGGACCAGGTCACCGACCTCAAACTTTCTGGTTCTGATCTTTTTGTTGTAGCTTCTTCTGAGGCAGTTTTGGTATCCCTGTAAGTGATATAATGCATTCAGGCGTTTCTCATCCAATAATTCAAGTTGATGCAACCTTGCGACACGATAGTCTTCATCAGAGATAATGTTTTGCAATGATACTCGGAGGGATGGGAGCTTGACCTCTATAGGTAAAATGGCTTCTAATCTGAATACTAGTGAGTATGGAGTGGCTCCGGTAGGAGTGTAGATGCTGGTGCGGTAAGCCCATAGGGCGGGGTTGAGTTGGAGGTGCCAGTCATGGCCAGCTTCATTGACTGTCTTTTTTAAGATGCGGAGGATGCTTTTATTAGAAGCCTCTACTTGACCGTTTCCTTGGGGGTAATATGGCGTGGAGAATCAGTGTTTGATGTCAAACTTTTCGCACAAAGTGCGAACTTCTTGGTTTTTGAATGGCTTCCCATTATCAGTGATAATGGAATGGGGGATACCGTAGCAGCAAATGATGTAGTGGAGAATGAACTTGGAGATTTGGATGCCTGTGGTGAAGGTGAGTGGTATTGCTTCCACCCACTTTGTGAAGTATTCTGTAGTAGTGATTATGAATTTATGGCTGTTGGAAGATGGAGGATGGATTTTCCCTACGAGGTCAAGTCCCTGCTATGAGAAAGGCCATGGTGTTGTGATTGGTTGCAGCTCCTGTGCTGGGGCGTGGATGAGATCGCCATGCTGTTGACAGGGGAGGCATTTTCTGATAAACTGATGTGCGTCTTTGTCCATGGTGGGCCAATAATAACCAGTCCTCAGGATCTTTTTAGAAAGAGCTGGTCCACTTGAATGTGCCCCGCAAATACCTGCGTGTACCTCTTCCAAAGCTACCTCGGCTTCCCTAGAGTCTAAACATCGTAGAAGCGTACCATCAAGACTCCTTTTGTAGAGGGTGTCACCTACAAGGATGAAACGGGAGGCTCGACGGATGAAGGATTTTTTCTGTGATGGGGATAGGTTGTTGGGGAGGATATTATCGTGAAGGTAGAGATAGGTTTCCTAATACCAGGAGGATAAAGAACCAATGATTTCGCACACTAGTTTAGATTGGGGAACGTCATATGTTGGGATGGGGAGCTCTTCGATCAGGAATTCGCATTTCTTGCTGTCTTGCTTCATGTCAACCAGAGATCCGATGGTGGCCATGGCATCTGCCGCTTTGTTGTTTAATCTTGGGATCTGCTCAAAGTGGATGTCACCGAAATAATCTTTAAAGTCATCGACCATCTTCTTATAGGGAAGGAGCTTATCGTCCTTGCTTTTATATTCATTATTGACTTGCCTGATGACTAGTTGAGAGTCGCCATACACAGTTAGTTTTTCTATTTTCCATTGGATGGCCATTCAGAGACCTGTGATGAGGGCCTCATATTCTGCTACATTATTGGTGCATGGAAATGTGATTTTGAATGATTTAGGGATCGTGTCCCCTTGAGGGGTAACAAACAAGATGCCTACCCCCGAGCCTCTGTGAGTGTAGGATCCATCAAAATACATCTTCCATGTATCTGTGGCTGGTGTGATTGTCAAGATGGCCTCGTCTGGAAATTTTTCTATTGTAGGATGTTCTACCTGAATAGGTGCCTCAGCCAGCTGATCTGCTATGACTTGTCCTTTGATTGCCTTTCTCTCTGTGTATTCTATGTCAAATTCAATGAGAATCATGACCCATTTTGCCATTCTTCCAGTGAGAGCTGCTCTGTTTAGCAAATATTTGAGCGGGTCGATCTTAGCAATGAGCTTAGTCTTGTGATTGAGCATTTAATGTCTTAACTTTTGTGATGTGAAGACCAAGGCAAGGCATGCTCGTTTAATTTATGTGTAGTTAAGCTCATAGGAAATCAAGGTGCGGCTGATGTAGTAGATGGCTCTTTACTTCCCCTGCTCGTCATGTTGTGCTAACAAAGCCCCAATTGCTGTGTCGGTCGCAGAAATATACAAGAGGAGGGGCCCTCCTTGTCTTGGTGGAGATAGAATAGGGGGATTAGCTAGATATGCTTTTAGCTGGTCGAAGGCATCCTGACACTGAGTAGTCCAGGCGAAAGCCGTATCTTTCCTGAGGAGATGCTGGAATGGTTGGCATTTGTCAGCAAGTTGAGCAATAAATTGGCGAATAGATTGTAGTTTACTCTGCAGGATTCTCAGTTGTTTCAAGGTTTTAGGAGGTGGCATTTCAGTAATAGCTTTGAATTTCACCGGGTCCACCTTGATTCCTCATCTGGAGACTATGTATCCCAACAATTTGCCTGAAGTGACGCCAAAGACACACTTTTTTGGATTTAGAAGAACATTATATTGCTCTAGCCTGTCAAAGATCTTGGCTAGCACGTCTAAGTGTTCTTCTCTGGTCTTTGATTTGCCGAGTAAGTCATCAACGTAGTCCTCCATGATATGGTGAAAGAGGTCGTGGAAGATGACAGTCATTGCTCGTTGATAAATAGCTCCTGCATTCTTTAGGCCGAACGGCATTAACTACCCAACAGTATGTCCCCCATGGGCATATAAAAGATGTCTTGTGCTGATCTTCTTCGGCAATTTTGATTTGATTGTATCCTGAAAAGCCATCCATGAGAGATAGCATCTCATGACCTGCGGTAAGATCCACGATCATATCAATGTTGGGAAGGGGGAAGTCATTTTTCGGCAGGCCTTGTTGAGGTCTCTGAAGTTAGTGGCAACAGCGGATTCTGCCATCTGGTTTAGCAACAGGTACTAGATTCGAAACCCATTCGGGATAATCAATTGGACGTATGAACCCCACATCTAGTAACTTTTTGAGCTCTGCTTTGACAAGAAGGGCCATTTGAGGATTCATCTTTCGGAGCTTTTGTTTGACTAGTTTGGCATCAGGACGCACTGCAAGATGATGTACAACCAAGGCAGGATCTAGCCCTAGCATGTCTGCGTAGGTCCACGCAAAGTTGTGATTTCTGCGTGTGATGAATGCCAAGAAGTCTTCATGTTCGAACAGGCTGAGAGATTCTGCTCTATATGTGATTTTTGGCTCTTCCTCTGTCCCTAGATTCATTTCCTATGCTGGTTCAACCAAGATGGGTGATCTGTCAGGATATACTTTATCTATTTCAGGGAGGCCCATGCTTCCATCCCCTGGTGCCTCATGGAGGTTTTCACTAGGAGATACGTCCTTTATTTTTACTTTTTTAGGATCTGATATTGCCGTGGAACGGTTTTCACCATCAAATCCATTTTTTGTTTTTGTATTTTTGTGACTAGAAGCAGGGGTTGTCTCCCCAAAATAGGCAGCCGGATTGAGTTCCATGATGTATCCAGCTCTGTGATCTCCCAAGGGAAGTTGTCTCTTACTCCCATCATTTCAGCAATGGCTTCATCATTAGGTGCGATATCGAAAATAGGAGGTCCTCATTGGTCCCAGTCGATGAGGTCAGGATACACTAATGGTAGGTCATTGGATGATGAGGCGAGAGTAGTGACGAGTAGATGGTGCAAATAGAGGAGGTGAAGAAATCTGCAAAGTCGCTAAAGGAGTCTTGTAGGTCCGTTTCGTAATATTGTCGATGTCTAGAGAAACTAGAGCAAACTCGGCTAAGATGCATTCGCCGGTATTAAGGATGCGCTGTGGTTGACCATACCCTAAGCCTTGAGTATAGGGGTTTCGTGTTGCTTGCAGTGGTTCTACAATCCCCTGTTCATGAAGGCCAATGCCGCCTTGTCCTTTGTAACCCATACTTTTGACTATCTCAGAACCTTTGCCGTAACTGTTTGCTGGGATGGTGGGGATGTCTTGTTCTGTTTCCTCGTCCTTGTAAAGCCAGGATGAAATATCTTCAAGTATGTCCTGATCTAGAAGGTGTTTTTTCTCAAAGATGGCGAGGGTTTGCATTTGATGATGACTGTGTCAGCTGCCTCTGTGTTCGGAGTACCAAATGTCTTAGGAGTGGGTAATAAGCCCACGCAAAAGGTGCCGTGAAGGTTGTATTCCCCACAGCCTTGGTCGCTAAGCTTGATCTTGACCTCAGGTGGTGAAGGTGTTTGGGATGAAGTGGTGGCGATGTTGGCGGGGTCCATGTATGAAGTGGAAGCTGTTGGGTGATTTGGGTGGTGGCTTTATTGTATGGACAGAAGGTTTGGTTGTGTCCTTCCAGAAAACTGCAGTATTGGAAGGGACGGGGATTGGCATAAATAGTGACTTCGGTGCCATTGTGGGGGAATTTGAGACATTGATGGAAAGTGAAGGGGACGGCTTGCATGGCATGGATCCATGGGCGGCCGAGAAGAATGTTATAGGGAAGGTCAAGATCTAGAACCTGACATTTGGTTTCGAGGATTTTCTGTCCCACTTGAATAGGGAGCTTTATGGTGCCCTCGGATAGCCTCTCGGTGTCATCATATCCTTTGATTGTTATGCACTTGCTAGCATCCACAACCACATCTGAGTACCCCAAGTGTTTTAACAATTTTAGAGTGCATATATTTAGGCTGGAACAACCATCTATTAGGACTCTTTTAATGGTGTGTTTGTGAATGCGGACCTCGATGTGTAGTGCATCATTATGTAGGTGTTCGGAAGCAGGGAGATCTTTTTCAAAAAATGTGATATGGTGTGGTGTAGCAATATGGCCGACCATGGCTTGAAATTGATTGACATCTAAGTTTGCAGGGACTTGTGTTTCCAAAAGGGCCTTGTCGAGAATGTCCTTGTGGCGGGGTGATGTGCGAAGCAGCTCAAGGATGGATATTTGCGTGGGTGTCTTTCCTAGATGGTCTAGGAGGTTATATCAAGTGGTGGGTGATGGACGGGCGTTTGGACGAGGGGGGAGGGGATCGGATGTGGATGGGGGTGTTGGTTCAGTGGGAGGGGCAGTGCGGATTGAAACACAGCCTCAACGGGTTGTTACGACACAATCGGGTGTTTGTGCCCGAATGGTGATTGTGTTGACAGAGTGGGATGAGGGTTCGATGCGGCCGACAATGGAGTCGTAGTGTGCGGGTGGTGGAGTGACGTTGTACGCTTGGTTGGATGATGAAGCTTTGTTATGGTTGGGCAAAGGATCCTTGTAAGCTCCAAGATTAGCGTTTGGTGATGGCTGTGCACTGTGCTCGAGGTTGACAAGATTTTGATCTATTAGGTCTTGGATGCAATGTTTTAATTACATACAATCAGCTGTTTTATGACCTGCCACGCGGTGGTATTCACAATAGTCATTTTCATTATACCATGCTGCCTTGAGGTCATTGTCTTGGCATGGTCTAACAGGCGGGAGTGTGATTTCTCCTTGCTTGAGACATCTATCGAGGATGTCCTCAATAGGTTCTGCTAACGGTGTGAATTTCGACGAGGTTTGCGGGGTTTATTTGGTCCTCTTTGGTTATTGGCGTTTGTTGCATACGTGTGTGCAGGTGTGTGGTTTTGGATGTGTTGGACGGCCTTCACATCGGTGATGCCATCATTCAGATTATTCTTGTTCTTCCCCCAATAACGTGATTTATCATTAGATTGCGTGTTGGTGTTGTTGTTGGTATTGGGGGCGTTATGATTGGTTTTGTGGTTGTTGTTATTGTTGTTGTTGTTGGATTTGGGATCGTAAAGTTTGATAGAACCCTTGGCAATGAGGGCTCATTCGACAGTAGTGCCTTTGTCAATAACCTCTTCGCATCGAAGGGATGCGCAAAGAATTTGTAAGTGAAATCCTAGTTCCTGATTGAGATTGGCCACGAACATGGTGACAAGTTGTTTTTCAGGAATAGGCCATGGGAGCTTGCTTGCTAGGCCCCTCCACCTTGTAGGAAAGAAGCGAAAGCTTCGCCGTTCTTTTGTTTGGTGTTACAAAGGTCGGTCATAGACACCTCATGTTCAAAGTTGTAGGAGAAGTGGTTGACAAACTTCTCCGCAAGCTCGGGAATGTTTGAATTCCAGGTGGAAGATGGGCAAACCATTCAGCGGCTTGGCCGCCAAGACTTCTTGGGAAGAGTCTCATGAGATATGTATCGTTGTGAGAGACTTTGAGGCAAGCAATGTAGAATTCCCGAAGGTGGTCCCTAGGATTGCCCTTTCCCTTGTATTTATCAAATTTTGGCATTTCAAAGTTTTTAGGGAAAGGGGGCATGTACAAGGTGCGGTCAAATGGGTAGGGGCAAATATCCTCAAAAGAATAGTATTTGCGTTTGCCCCAGTTTGTAGGTCATCCACCTTTTGGATTAAGCTTTGTAGGACGGTGTTGAAATCATGCGGTTGTTGTGGTTGAAACGTGTAGGGTTGTTGGTTGGTGAGATATTGGAGATGGGGCGGGAGTTGGTGTTGGGGATTGGTTTGGTTGAGATGTGGGTGTTGCAAATTGGGGTTTGGATTGATTAGAGCCTGTTGTTGTTGGTGCGCGTAGAGTTGTTGGAGAATATGTGGGGGTATTTGGGAATTGGGATTATGTTGACTTATGGGATTGACGTTGGGTATGTGTATGTTGGATTGGTTAGATGTGTTGTGGGATTGTTGTGAGAATAGTTGTCGTAGGTATGCGAGGGTTTGCGGGTTTGGTGGGGGCACACTTGTGGAGGTACTTGCTTGCGTGATGTGACCTTGTATACCCATGGTGATGTGCGAACCGAAGGATGACGGTGGTTGTGGTAGTAGAAGTGATGACGGGTTGGGAGATGTTAGGTATAGCAGTGGATGTGGAAATTGTAGATGTGGTAGCGGTTGAGGTTGTGGAGGCGGTAGATACGTTAGGTGTTGACGTTTGAGAGATGGTGGGTTGGGTATGTGATGTAGATGCTTGCGTATTTGATGTGTTAGGGACGATTGTAGAAGTGGATGGTTGTGATGATGTTGTGATGGGGGGAAGTTGAGCACCAAGCTTGAGAAGATGGTCAAGATATCTCTTTGGGTCCGATCTTAGGACTTTATCAAGTAGGTCCATATTATCGGCATCTTGCGTGAAGCTCAAGACATCTAGGTCATCTTGGGATATGGTGGGGACATTTTGTGGTGGTGGTGGTGGTGTTGGTGCTTGTGGTAAGAAGTGAAAAGGGTCGTTGGCGCCAAATGGGGGGATGAAGGAATATGTAGGTGGATTGTATGTTTGATAAATGGGTATGTTGGTACTGTCGGTGTTAGGCATGCCAAAGGGCCATCGTTCCGCCATTTCTTGATTCTTTTTGTGTTGTGATCTCGTGGTGGGCATACACATGTGGATTTGATTTTCTAGACGTGGGATGAGGTGGAGACCTTAGAGAATCGAATTGATTTTGTTGGACCCAAAGATGGATGTGGTAGTGAGATGGAGTAGAAGGGTATGGTGGAGATCGATATGTTTTTCCAAAGGTTTTATCCTAAGGGTGATATGAATGGGTGATATTGATTTTTTGCACAAATTTTGGACCAAAGATGTATGATGAGAAAGGGATTTGTGATGTTTTTGATTTTTTGATTGATTTAGGATGGTGAGGATGATGTTGTTGATGTTTTTCGAATTGAGCTTTTGGATAAGATCTAGATTGTGATTTGGCACAAAGAGGATGATGATTTTCTTTGTTTGGGGTAGACTAATGACCTTACGCAAAGAGAGGTGATTTGTTTCTCTTGAAATTTAGACTAATGACTTTTCAAGGAAAATGTGATGTTAATGATAAGATCTAGATCCAACTTTGGCTCAAAAGGATGACAAGCTTTGGTTGGTGATTTGTTGATGGGGTTTTGATTTTGGGTGTAGATTTTTTTGAAATGATTTGTCTTGGTCCAAGAGATATGCAAAAGGATTGAATTGGGGATGGATAGATATGTATTTGGGCTGATAATGATGTATCAAAGGGGTCCAACAATGGTGGTGAACTGATTCTCTAAGGTCAAAAGGAAGGTGTAATTTTGGAAAAATTTGAAGAAAATGGTCGGACTATTGACGGATTTCTGCGAGATGGATATGGATTATGGCAGTGGAGAGGGTGTAGATCACAACTAAATAGGTCTCTGTCTCAGGCACGTCAATCTAAAAATAGTGCCAATCCACGGATGAAAAGGCGCTACAATCAAACAGATATGGTGCTGAAACAGGGTAAACAAATTTCTGTAGGCAAAATTTTGGATCTATTTATTTGGAATGGGACAAATTGATTTGTTCTATCTCAGGCACGTCAATCTAAAAACAACACCAATCCACGGATGAAAAGGCGCTATAATCAGATAGAGATGGCACTGAAACAGGTTAAACAGATTTCGGATCGCAAATTTTTGGATCTGGTTGTTTTGGAATGTGACTGACTGGTTTGTTCGGTCTCAGACACGTCAATCTAAAAATAGCGCCAATCCACGGATGAAAAGGTGCTATAATCAGACAGATATGGCGCTGAAACAGGATAGATAGATTTCTGATGGCACAATGTTAGATTTGTCTGTTTGGAATGTGACCAACTGATTTGTTTTTGTCTCTTGGCAAGTCGTTTGTGAAAAATCAAAGCACTTTAACACACATTTGAACGCAAAACAAGCAATGATTTTTGTTTGTGAAATGACATGACTTTGTTTAGAACAAGCACACTTTTACAACCTAAGGCGAGATTGTGACAATATTTGTTGAATCCCCTAGCTGCGCCTATTCAAAGCGGGTAGCTCCAGGATCTTGGTAGCACCGGCTCCTCCTTACAATTACACACACTTCTCACGCATACCAAGATCCAGGTTTTTTATAAGGCTTGTCCCTCACCAAACCTTTAGATTGTCCTTGCTACCTTGGCTAAGAACCACATGAATCGGGGCCGCTTCAAGGGTTTTGCCCTCTGCGTCAACAAATAGAAGGATTTTGGCTTGCTAAAACAATGGCTCTTAGTAAGGGCATCTGTTCAGGTGGTTATACGTGCGGCAGCGCTACTCTTCATTATGGAGTCTCCCAGCCTCCAAGGGTTGCGCCTTGGAGGGTTTATGGGGAGGTTGGCTGTCGGTATAACAAAACAACACCTGTCGCTTGAGACTTTCATCCCAAACGCCTTATTTTATATAGCGGCTTGGAAGAGCTTGGCTTTAGCTTGATGCTGCTTGGGTCGTTCCCACCTTTCGAAGCGGGGTGGCAGGCCCTCTAAGGATTACAAAAGCGATACAATCACAAAAAACACTTTTGATCCCCAAGTTCATAAAAAGATGCGAGGGGAGAGCATACGTGTTCCCTATGATTATATCACACTCAACATGGTTCAATTTTAGATCTTTGGATTAGATGGGGGGTGATTAATGCAAAGTGTTGTGAGAAGTTTTTGATTCCCAAGATCACCAAAGGGTGCGAGGGAAGAGCATACACTTCTCACTCTACTTGACATAATCACGAAGACACTTCACACAAGTATTAGATTGTCTTGATTAGATGCGTGGAAATGCAAGTTTGTTGTTCTTTTTATCCAATGAAGTATGCAATTTGTTGTTCTTTTTATAGCCCAAATTGAAGTGTTTGATTGTTTGTTTGTTGGCACACAAAAGAAGTATATTTTAGAGCACCAAAATAAATGTTGTAGTCACACACTTCACACAAGGAGTTTGTTGGGATTGATTTTAAAACACCAAATTGAAATGTTATTTAAGACCTAACAAAGCAAAAAAGGGTTCATTTTAGTTTCCAATTGAAATGTTTTCTAACTAATCAACAAACCATCCTGTAAAAAGACTTGTTAGTACCCGCAGTACCTGCAACAGATAGAAAAGCAAATTACCGAAATAGCCCTAAACTAGACATGTACAGGCGCCACTGCAGGCAGAACAACCTGACTTATGAAAGAAGGCGCTAAACTATTTTATGGCGCTAATTAATCTCTACGATAGCGCTAATTAAAATAATGGCGTTGATACAGTATTTAGCACTAATAAATCCTAAGTTAGGCGTCAATACAGAGGATGGCGATGATAATTAGTAGTGACGGCGCCATTGCGTAGTGTTTCTGAATCCGGGGGGAAAACACAGATGGCGCTAATCTGAAGGATGGCGTCAAAACGGGGAACTGATGCTGCTTTGTCGTTTCTTTCAAAAATTTGCCATAACCTCCCCCTGTAATTCCTAATTTTCCTGCAAAACAGAGAACAGATAACACAGAAAACAGCAGGAAAAGCAAGAAACACAACATGTGAGTATGGTTAGTATATAAAAGAAAATCGCGCAGAGATAGCGCTAAAAGAGGAATAGCGCTGAAATACGGTAGTGATGGCGCCTCTGCGACGGTTGAATAGCGCTGAACCTGCAAAAAGTCAAATACTAACACAAAAAACTCACAAACAAGGATTAGATTGGACCTTGTGGGTCCCATTGGGCGTGCCATTGTAGATTAGGTAAATGCAATAAGGCAAAATACTAAATCAAATGAAAATGAAACATAAGATTATACCTCATAAAACACAACATAATCCCATCAAGGGAAGAAGGAGCCTTTGCACTGAAAAGAAGCTCCCAAGACCAAAATTATCCCTAGACTATGGATTCAAATGTGAAATGCTCCTTAATTGTGCAACTCACTAACTACTCAAAGGTGATTTTGGCATGGTAACTTTGCATGGAATTAGATGATGAAAATGACTTGTGAGAGGTGGTATTTATAGACTTTTTGGAGAGATTTTGATCCAAGGGTGGAGATTGAATGGAGAGATCAATGGTGGAGAATGAAAGTGATGTGGAGGGCCTAGATTTGATCTTGGAAGATGGAGGGCTAGGAATAAAATTAAATCTTTTATTCATTTTTGGGAAAGGGGTGAATAAATGAAGTTGGGTGAGATGGATTATTTGTGAATTAAAAATTCACATGGAGAAGGGTAAAATGAATTAAAAATTTATTTGGGGAAGAGTGGATATTTATTAGTTATGACATGTGTAAGAGATGTGTAAGAGGAGTAAATGTGATGTGTGATTTATTTGAATTTTAAATTTGGGGGATGTGGAGAGAAGTGCTAATGAGGGTTTGACTCTCTTAATTAGGGTGATTAGCCTAATTAATGTGGCTGGAATAAATTAGTAGAGGGATTAGAGGGGGGATAAGATTAATTAATTAGTGATTTAATTAATTAATCCTAAGGCTAGGATAGGGTAGGCTAGAGTAGGCAATTAAATAACAACTATTTAATTGTCTAGGGTAGGGATAGGCTAATTAGTAGGCTAGAATAATTAGTTAACATGGTTTTTAACTAATTAATTGGATTTAGGGAAAATAGGGGAATTGATTAATAAATTTTGTATATTTATTAAATCAATTAGCTAAGGTTTGGACTATTGAATCAACAGAATTAATTCAATTTTGGGGATGAAATGGTGTGGATTTAGGAAATGAAAGGGGTAATTAATTAAATAAAAATTTAATTAATTGGTTGAAAAGGAAATTGGTATGTTTAGGGATGTCGGGAGTCAGTTTGGTGGTCGAGACATTTTTAGGTGTCTACAGGAGCAACTAAAAAAAAACTAAGGCTAACTTTATGCATGTAGATTAAAACATTATGACCTTATGCAATGCCATTATTTGGCAGTTTTAACATATCATTATTTGACTTTTCATTGCTAAAATATTGATGTAGTAATCTTAAAGTTTAAGTTAAAAAGCCTTTAAAAACATACAAGCAAAAGAAATCATCAGGTGTAAAGTTCAAGTTGAAAAGGCATGATTTGTTAATGATTAGAAACAAAGATAACATACTATTGAAAACTATAGTACACTCCAACTCCAAACATCTAAAGTATTTACATCTATAAATTTGCATGCTAAAAGGGAATTGATCTCAACCGAGTTTGAGAGTTTTAAGCAAGAATTGCATGTAAATGAAAAGTAAAAACTACACATCTCTAATACTTCTCGGATATGAGAAAGCCCCAAATATTATTACATAGCACATTCTCTCCCTTATTCCAAGCTATTTATTTGACCAAATATTTATTCCAAGATATTAATTAGTTTCACATCTAGATTTATTTGACCAGAATCTGAGGGTGTTTATATATATTTGAGCTGAGGAAGCATTCTTACAAACATTTCATTTTGCAATAGCAGGCTATTGTAATGCGTTGTGTCCTTCTGGATTGGGGAATTGTAGAATTTCTTTTCCAAAAGGAAGCAGTGGTTGGAGAGAGCGCATCTGAGGGAAAACGATGCGATTTTCCAAGGAGAAAGAAGCAGATGCTTGAGGTTTGGGCATCCTGGGGGTAGCCATCACCGAAAAATCAAGCACAGGGGACAAAGAAAGAGTGAAGATATGCTACAAAGGATATAAGAAAAGATAGATTTATTTCTTTATAAAAGATCATAGTAATTAGAGATCTTCGAGTATGAACTAATGAAACCTATCTCCAAGATTGTTTTGGAGAGAAAATAAATTTGAAGAGAAGTGAACCGTTTCCAACAGAGAAACAATTTTATTGAGGAGATTATTTGGTGATGCTAAATGAAGAAGTCTGAAAATAGACTTGCACTATAATAATGTGCCGGGTCAAATAAAAGGAACATCCATCAAAGCAAAATAGGAGGATAATGTCAGATATTATAGTTGGAAATGCTTATCTAGTCATACAAGCAAACTGTGAAATTCTATAGGAAAACAAGCGAACTGTTTGACAAAATGCCCGAGAAATAAAATATGCACATCCAAAAGATAGAACATTTTGAACTTGAATGATTGTAGAATAAACACAAATTGGTCTTGGGTGAAGGATTAGATAGAACTTGAGAATCTACCCAATAGAAGAGATTTGTGGGAGCACAAACATGCAGGTCATACCTTTTTTGGGAATAACAAACAGAAACACAAAAATAGTTCATGCCTAGATAATATCCATATTCTATCCAACAAATTTTGTAGAAACTACAGCTACTCCTTCCAACATGCCACAAAATAAATTAAAAATGGAGAATTGGGTTCAGATACACCTATATAAAGCTTCTAGAGCATTGAGAGAAACATAAATTATCTTTCTTCCAAACTTGCACCATCAATCCATCCATCCAAGAATCCCAAGACGTTATCTATGCCTAAATGGCAGCTCTCCACCACATATTGGAGGATTTCAAGGTCATTCATCAAATCCCACCAGTGTTGGAAACAATTCTTCATCCAAAGATTACCATTTTACTTCCGATGATTAGAGCAATAGGCAGATCGAGGATAGGATAATGCATAAGAAAATTTTTTCTTGTCTTTCAAATCTGCAAAATTCATTAATCCTTCCAAGGATCTCGGACATAAGGATCCCCATGTGATTTCATATTACACGTCTACTTAAGGGCCATTTTCTTCATGTTTTCCACTATGTGGAATAATTAATTAGCATTTACTTTCCCTTCCTCTTCTTGTAACCTTCTCCCCCCAAAACAAATGTTCAGAATTAAAAATAGCAAATGAAATTAATTTTCTTCCATCACTCCTACAAAATAATAATGACCCAAACACTGGAAAGATTCCATCAAAGAGATGCATAACCGTCACTTCTTGTTTGTGGCTAAAATTAGAAATCAATTAGTAAGCATAAAATAACTATATATGATTTTCTTATGAAACAATATTAACTCATATAAGTAATTATTCCAAAACAATACAATTAATAGAATATCATAATTAGTAAATACGTTTCAAGTATGCTCTATACCTCTCGGTGGAGAGTGTATTCCGCACCTGAGTTAGACTTAGTCAATGATCGTTAAACTACACATTCACGGTGAGAATGGAGGGGCACTACATCCTCCCCCCTAAAACTTGACTTCCTCCTGGAAGTCGCAAACTAGGGTGGAAACATAACACGTTAGTACCAACATCAAAGCTGATTCATTTCCTAAAAATAATATACACCAGTTTGCCTATGGAATAGATTTATCTCACTTATACACTCTAATTCAAACAAAATCTACCCTTCTAGTTTTCAATGTCACAATAGTAACACAACCAAGACTTGCATTTTTTTTTAAAAGATTCCATAGTACATAAACCACTCAAAATCCTTACATGTTAGCATTGACACCCATTAGTTTCTTCAAGACAAGAAAACATTATCCCCTTTTTTAATCCTAACTAGTAGAAATTCTCATATCATAAACATATAAAGTATTCAATTTCAAATACACCACCATTGCAACTCCTCTTCCAATTTGTTGTTAAGCAATCATTAGGTCAAAATGCTATATAACAACATAACTATACACATAAAGTACACACTTTCCATTAAATATCCATCATTTATAAACAAGACATTTCACTTTAATTATTTTACAACACTAAATCTCATAACATATTTAACAAAAGATCATGATTTTTCACCTTTTTGAAGCATGCAAACAAATTTTTATTTCATAAGTACTATATTCATGATTTAACATACATTCTTCACATATACACAAATTCACATCACCGGGAATCACATCACAAGGCTACACAAGGGTCCATCTGGACACCGGAAAACAGCATACTAATCCATGAGCCAAGAGCCAAAATCCATCTCACATAATCCATACCTCACACTCAATGACTTGTTGGTGTTAGGCCACACTCACAGGGTGAGACCATCCAAACAAGCCATAATGACCTCTCTCTTGTTGTATAAGGTGGTTAGCCTCCAAGAGATAGTCATCACACATAGGTGGGTAGTGGGTCCCAACTGTATAACAGCCTCACATACCCCCATCCTCAAGGTTCCCTGTGTCTGCTTCCTCGTATACACTCACCAAGTCCGCCTCATACGTCCTTAGAGAGGAATCACAATATGACACATGGCCAACATCGAAATAATAAGGATAAACTAGTTTAGCCACCAAAGTTATAAAGAAAGATTAAATAAAAATTTAATTTCAACAAAAAGCAAGAAATGCGTGCAATTTCAACATTAAATCAAATGTATCCATGAGGGTTACATGCAAATAGATCACAAAGTGTGGCTAAACCATCATAATCAAATATAAATAAAGTGTCGGCCTTCACAATCAATAGAAAATCATCAATAACCATAAAGAAAGTCCACAATCTTTGAAATTGCACTGTACAACACTGTGTGACTAGGTACTAGCCACCAAACGAGGAAGGAGGGAACAACGTCAAGCTATAGTAGTAGCCCTCATGTGGTGCGAAGTGAGCACGCCATCCACATGGCTTAGAGTGTACTCCTCGGCTACACCCTGCATCGCATCGTCAAGCGGCAAGGACTAGCCAAGTGGCCCACGCACTCCTTGGCTGCCCGCATGAAATGTGCACCTCAGCCACAACCTACATCATGTCTCAGCGCGGCATGGTCATACGCTAGCTGAAGAAGGCACGTACTAGTCATATACCGCATGGCAGTGTGTCTATGGCTCCGCGGAAGTAAGCATGCGCAGAACACACCCCACATAGCGACACCTCGTGGAAAAGGCACACACAGGTACTCACTGTAGCCAGAGGTATACATGGCTAGGACATACCCATATGCTAACCGACCCAAACACTATCGAAAGCAAACATGAATATCCCTCTACAAGTTTGCGAGGCCCCATTACACTCATCACACAAGTAGGCTTTAACAAAATCTCATAATGCACCTTCACATGTCTAAGCACGTGGCATCGTGTCCTCGAGCCCAGCTCTCTACCATCAAAAACATGACATCATCACCAACACTGTGTCAGAACATTAGTGAGGTGTGGCATCGTACCTATTGCATCATGTCAGAACATGTGCAGATATGGAATCTATCTCAGCATGGATCAAAAACCTCCCTCCACATGCTAGACCTCAAACTACATATGGGGCACATGGTCTCACTTAGGTTATCCATGTAGGTCCCTATCACCCTAGACCTCGGCCCCCAAGTGGCAACACATGTCATCACATAGTTCCAGTTGGGTTGTCCATGCAGGTCCTAGACCCAGACTCCCAACTGACAACTCATGTGGCATATCATACCTTTCGTGAAGACAAGGTAAATGATCCTCCAAGAAATACCATCCAGATGCTCAGAAACTATGGGGATTAGGCTAACACATATGGATCAAGTACCCTGATCCATCATAAGGGAAAGTAGTGAGTACGTTTCCTTAGGTTCGGTTGAGCAAGGGACCGCTCTGCACCATCATAAGCGTACGCTGCACACTCCATCCAAGGAAATTTGTGGTTGCTACTACCCCTTCATAGACTGAGGGACTAGAGAACCAAAAGAAAAGAATCTATGAATCTATCTTTTGGCTACTCTTATATATATATATATATATATATATATATATATATGTTCAACCACACAAGGGTTGGCCCTCAATCGGGTAACAAACATACAAACACACACATAATGGTATGATTAATTCCACACCTAAAATACACATATTTCCCATGGATGGGTACCCAGTATCACCATCCCAGGGCACACAAAGCAAGTACGAGGTATTCACAACACTCAACCAATGCACAGTTACTGGTTTCTCACATTTACAGAGGAAGCTTACATTTACATACACAATTCCATTACTGTCATAAGTACATTTATTTCCATAAACAATGTGATTCCCTTTGCAAAATCATAACATTACTTGTTAAACACTTCCTTTTTCCAGTTTCCTTTCACTCTACTTTTTCTACATATCACATGATGTTGAAAGTCGATATCATGATCATCTATCCCATACATCAATCTAGGTGTTTAGATTAAAGCATGGTATCCAACACAAGGGTTCCTATCACATGCATAACAAATATTACTTATAACTAGACATGGGCAACATCATTAACCAGAGATCCCAGAGCTGCAACCCGGCTCTGATAGCCTGGATGTAGGACTTCATCAACCACTATTACAAAGTTGATGATAATGCTTAGTATGTTTGCAAGCTTAGTATGTATATAGTAGTAAATAGGTGAATATAGAATGTAATACAGGGATTTTGTTATTACCCTGTTTAGCTTTCTACTCAAGCATATAGGCTGAGCCTTCATGTTCAAACTGTTTTGTTAATTTCAGTTGATTATAATGAAAAGGGAATAGTCCCCAAGACTGCAGTTTACTAATCTAAAAAACTAAAACCTTATTCAATAAATGATGATATTGCTAGTTATTATTATTTATTTCTAGATTAAGTATTAATGCGATTAGTTAATTCTAACTTGAGTTATATGAAATTGATAGAATGTTTAGTTTTCATTTATCAATAGAATTGATTTTCTATAAATTGGTTTGGAATTAAATTACTTCAATATCTCATGATTTGGGTTGAATATTTTGACAAAAATTTTCCAACATGATCTGAATATCATTGTTAAAAATCTTTCAAAAGAGTTCTCTTCAAATCTTACAATTTGTAATTGTAAACACCTGAAATTCACCTTACTTCTCAGCTTCTATTATTCTTCCACATCAATTAAATAATTATTAATTATTTAATTAAGTTAATTTTCCCACTTCCTAGCATTAATTAAATAACTTACAATTATTTAATTAATCCATACTTTCTTCTAATGTTAATTAAATAATTTATAATTTTTTAATTAATTAAATCATAATCCTACATTAATTAAATAAATCAAATATTTATTTAATAAATCCAAATCACATCTTCTCAATTTCTTTCCAAAATTAAACTCATGTGTATCTAATTAATTAAAATAATTAGATAAACTTATCAATTATCTTTTCATCTTTTTCTAGGTTTATTTCCTTTTAAAAAATAAAATCAAATCCTTTCTATTTTTTCAAATCTTATCTTCTCGATTTATTTCCTCTTTTGATCAAATAAAGCAAAAAAATAAATCTCTATCTCCAAAATCAAATCTTTATCTCTCCATCATCAAAAATCTATAAATCTAGCTTCAACAAAGCCATTATGAGGACACAAGAAAATAATGTTATGTTGCAGGAATTACGAGCAATCAACATCTCATTCTATCCATCAAAGATCACTAGAGAACAAAGCTAGTAGATTTGAGTGCATCTACTCTGTTCTATCAAGTGTGGAGGACTTGGTTTGAAGGTGAAGGTATCAAGTGTATTTGCATTTATCTTTTGTTTCCTTTGATCATTTTCTTGCATACATTTTGGCATGCCTAGTGGGACCCCTGTCCCTGTATCTAAGCTTGTTTTGTAGATTTTACTAGTTCTTTGTTGCACTTGTTCAAGCTCATTTTCATCAAGATCTGGAGGTGAGCAGTTGCAAAAAGTATCCTGGGTGAAAAAGGATCTCACCGTTGTGTCCGGGAGGCCCAAAAACCTTAGGAATCATATATAGTAAATGCTATATTTTCATCCCTGAAAATTTTTGAATTTTTTTTACTAGCAGGTTGTATCGTACAGATCCGTACAGTACAAAATGTCGTACAGTGCTTTTCACACTCTATGGATACTATTGTTGGATTATAAAACAAATTCTGGTTTATATATATATATATATTAGTTTTTTTAAATCAGACTCTTTCAAAAAAAATTGATCATATATATATATATATATATTAGTTTTTTTAAATCAGACTCTTTCAAAAAAAATTGATCATCAAGTTTATTAAAAAAAATTGATCAGTAGGGTAGCCGGAGGCCACGCACACATGACCGCCCATTAGATGCCCAAGGAACCTGGGCGCATAAACACCCAGTCCCTGTTTGTCAGCATCAAGGTCATGTCTGTGACCTGGGGGTTTATCCCCTATAGCTCTTTGCCTGCGTGCCCGAGCCCTATGGTCACATGCATGACCAGGGCTAGCGACTAAACCGTTGGCCACCAACCTTAACTGTGATCTTCAACAAGCTGCCAAGTTTAGAGTTATATATTAGTCTTCATAGTTCTGTGACCCCCAGCATTAAGTTTAACCACCTCTCAACTAAACCACCTAGATAAACCGCCAGGAGAAACATTTGCATGTGACCACTTTTCACTAACCACTAACAGCTTAACTAGACCCCTAACCACCACTGCTAACCACATGCACCTAATTGTCACTTGTGATTGCCATTGTGCTAACCACTAGTGGCTAGCATTAACTGCCAGGGCCTAACCCTTGTCCTCCAAAATCCATTTTCTAGGGGTTGTTTTCATTTTCTCACAACTTGGGCAAATCATATCAGAATCATACAAAAGTATAGTCATTGGAAAGATGATTCGATGTACTTTTCAGTGGTGCAATTTTCATTAGTAGATTTGATTAGATTTTTGAGGTATAATTAGTCAAACGCTACATTTACTTGCAAATCTTAAAATCTCTATAACTTTTGCAACTTTTGACCAAAAAAAATTGAAACTGTATAGAGTCTCGCATAAAATCTGATTATCCAATCTAATCTGCTATACCTAATCATCATTATCAAAAAATTTCTAGACTTCAGTTTTTCACTCTAACAATTAGGCTTACAAGTTGTTTGTTTTCGTTTTTGTTTGGTGGAATAGTGGAAGACTTAAGGCGCTGCATCAGCATCAAATGTAAAGACAAATATTCCAGGTGCACACAATCCAACTTTTGTATTTTCAATTGATCAAAGAACACTTGTTTGCATTCGTCACACTTTGATTTTGGGCATAAAATGAACATGTGTTTGTATCATCACATTTGAGCTTGGACATAAAACAAACTTGTGCTTTCTTTTCTTGGTGGATTTGAGTGTGATTTAGGATGTGTATGCTCTTCCCTTGCACTTAGTGTGATCTTGGGAATAAAAACATCCTTTAATCCATTCATCTTCACACACACATTTCAATTTCTAAAGGCAAATCAACATTGTGAGTGTGAGTCAAGTGTGTGTGTGTGTGTGTGTTTATGCTTTCTCCTCGCACTGTAAGGTTATCTTGGAGATCAAAAACATCACTTGATTTGCTTTTGTCACCCATTTAGGAGGCCTTCTTGGAGACACACAACTCCAAGGGATGACCTCAACTCTTATCCTCCAACGGAGTATAAAAAGTGAGAAGTGAATCAAAAAACACACCTCTTGGAAGTTGGAATCTTGTCATTCAAGCTAAGCCCCCAAGAACTTTGTACCTTGGGGAAGTGAATGTGAAGGGTGGGTTACCCCTTTCTCCTAGTTGTGTGGCATTATTTTACTTTCATTTCATAGAATTGGGCCCCCCGTACCTTGTGTACATATTGGGGACATCCTTAACAAATTTGTTCACCCTAGATTAAGACCTATTGGCCATACCCATTTGATTAATATTAGGCTTGTTGATGTGTCTTCAAGTGTCTTCATAATCACAACAATCAATTTTCAAAGTCAAACTATCAACCAATACACATCATCCTAATTGTCCTTGTCATCACTTTCATCCTAATTGTTAGGAATTTACAGATCTAATTAAACCAATTCCACATAACCCAATAAGAGAAACAAGATGCTAAAACAAACCATAATGCAAAGATCAAATGAACAAGAGACAAGATAACACAAGATATACCCTGGGAAAACCCTTTGTAGGAAAAAACCTAGCCTCCAAAAGCATCCACGCTCAAATGTATTATTCAGCAATATGAAATTACAATACAATCCATGAGCCTCCATGAATACCTCTGAATCCATCAAGCACCTCCAATGCATCCTCCATGTGTACAAGCATGAATCCACACATCACTTGCCATGCTTCACAATATGCACTTACAGGAGAGAGCTCAATACAATGACAGCCTCTCACAAACCTCCAATCCACCTACAATGAAATAGCCAACATTACCCAAATCACTAACCATGTGCTTGCTTTTATAGACCAAGCTCACACAAATACAACTTGTGGTATTGGATAAAACCATGTGCCCCAAAAACTATGGTAACACAAAACCATTAACTTATAAAACCACTTGACCCCACATTTGACTATTGGTACTAACTTTTCTCAATAAATCAAATAATACAAATAATAGTTAATTACTCTATGTGTCCCACACACATAAAATAACTAACCCAATGTTACAATACAACTTATACAAGTGGTAACTGAATAAAATAGTACAATATTATGCAAGGTGTACAACACCTATCCCAACATTCTCCCACTTGTTGTATACATTGCATAAGGGTCAATACATGAAATACATCATCATAGGCAAAACATGAAATCACATGAATCTCCAGAATGCTCTTGTGCTCCATCAAGATACCTGCAACAAAATCAAAGTGACCACCATCTCAAGCAAGAACTCCTGTCATCCTCCAACGTGCCACCTATGGAAGAAAAGGAACATGCTAAGGTGAAGATGCACCAGTCCAAAGAACACAAGCATCAAATCCAAATGATAACATAAGTCTCCAAGCTGTTGTCAAAGGTAAAAAACCCACATGACTGGAAATAGCACCCATAGCATATGCTAATACATCCAACCATCCATACCTCGTAGGTATCAACAACATCAACAAACTCATGCCAACAACAAATGCAACCCATACACTGCAATCACAAGCTCCATGAATAAAACCTGTCAATGAAGAACACATACATCCAGGAACTCCCACCGCATGGGTAATGTTAAATCTGAAAATAGATCCAAGGCATACCCAAGTCTATCAATCAACACTCAAACCAAGGTGTGGCTAATCAACAAGCCAATGTAGTATCAAGAACAATAAGAATGATCCACACATGCATGATAAATCACTACATACTCTCTCACAACATGTCACAATAACTATCTCAAAGTTCAACCATATCAACATGATCCTCCAGGAAGTAGCCAAAAGACAAAGAGAGAAAACCTATAAATCATAATGTCTTTCTACAAACACCTCAAAGTGTTAAGTTGTGCCAAGTATGATCTCCTCTACAACCCCGAGTGAAAAGCCTCAACAACACCCAACCATTCAATCTCATAAGATCAAATGAACGTATATAACATGTAACCAACATGGATGTAAGCCTCTCTAATCAAGGTAGACCAAACTCAACCATTCCATAACCAAGAATAAGCCCAATCACATCTCCTAAACTCCTCATAATGAACATCATAAATCAAACCATATGAACAAGGAGATAACCATGCTAACATCCCTCAACTGAACCCTCCAAAACCAATAACTGTAGCTCAAGATCCATATCTATCAGAAGATAAAGCATAAAGCAAAATACATCTAAAAGGATGGGAAATACCTCATAGATGATAAACTGCCGAGTAGACCAAGAGTGGGGTATAAGAATGCTCCTCCAGGATACACCAAGTCACAATGACTCTCTCCAAGAACAATCTCCTCTAGGTCCATAATGAACTCGCGTCCATGTCCAGGTGTAAGGCTCCTCCATCTATCTGCTGAAACCTCCAAAGAGTAACAGTCTCAACAAGTATCTCTAATCACAAGAGAACTCCAGCCTCACCTAAGTCTCGAAGTATTCATGAGCACATGTAACTGACCAATACATGCCAAACTCCAAATGCAACATAGCACCATCATGAAGCTGTAAAGCAAATGACCAAAGTACTCAATACCAAGAGAACAAACAAGACCACTATCAATGCTCCTATTGCACATCTACATAATCAAGAATCTCATCATGATATCATGATCTAACCATCTCCTCGTAAGAAGATCACATGCAACAAAGCATATAATGATGCATACATCGTGTCTCAAGAGAACCTGTATCATGCCAAAACTCTAAACCAGTATCAAGAGTAAACCATGACATAATAACATCTCTAAAACATGGATAAACATGTCATACTGACAAACCATAAACCTGACACCTCAACCAAAGACTCAAAGAAGTCCTCCATGGTAAACCAAGATGCCAACATCTCCAATCATATGAAGATAGCCATCTCCTGTCACCTGAACTGAAAATGTCAAAGAACTCTCAAAGCCAAGAGCTCCTCCATGACACCAACATCCACTGCAAAAGATCATCCATCACGTATGATGAATCCAACATGCTGCCAAAGCTCCCACTGAACCGTGATACCGAGCTATCCATGACAACAAAATAACCATCTCCTAAATGAAGATTATCCATGATCCCAAAACAATCAAGGAATCCCGTTGTAACATCAACAGCTCCCAAAAGGTCTAGTGAACCAAAATCTCCAAACAAGAAGATAAAACCATCACTGTCAAAAGCTAACATAGAATCATGTATCCAAGCTCTCCATGACATCGTGATAAACATGCTATAAGTCCCAATCTACTGACTATCCAGGCACTCAAATCATCCATCCTCTTATCCCAAAGCAACATACCAATGCACAAATGACCATAGACAAGGCCAATTAATGAAGTATGCATAAACACTGAATCAATCTGGTGGATATAGACAGTCCACATCTGAGTCATCCCACTGTAGCCAAGGGATAGCTAATCCACAAAACTACATAACTCATAGATCCAAAACAGATGTAACATGCAAACTCATCATCACACTAGTAAACTGCAAACTGAGATATCAAAGAAGATAACTTGTAGACTCCAAGACTCAAACACCAAATGAACTCTAGATTTGATTTGCCAACAAGTCCACAAACGAATACCATGGTCAAGGAACTAATCAAGCATCCAGGAGATAAGAACAATCCTCTAAAACAACACAACACCACCTGTAATCCTGAATCAAACATCATAGCCCATACCTGTCGATCGCATACATGATCATGTCATGTCAATGCAAAAGTGTAATTACATATCCATGACACCATAATCATCATCATCGTTGTACTTGTACTCAACTCCCACTGAAATGAGACTCCAAGTCTCACACGAGTATCAACCATGTCCTCAAACTAGGAGACAACCTGTACCTGTCTCTATCAAAGTCATAACTCTGAAAACACCTGTAAACCTGCTATACCATGTTGATGGTCTCATAACAACATGTACTCCCACAAATTTGTGCCAACAAATCCATCCGAATGCACTTGTAAATGCACTCTGAATCTCAGGCTCCCACAAGTGATCAAACAAGTACAATTCTCTCTCTGTACACCAAACTGAAAATCTACATGATCCAAACTGTAGTACACTACAAGAGCTTTGTAACGCCTATCTGAAATAAAAAATCTGACTCTGTATGCGAAGGTTATGAGTATAAAACTGTACCGGAGCAATGAGGGTTTCAAACAACAAATTCTGACACAAACAGTAAAATCTAATCATGAAACCTATACCACTATGTAGTTCTTGGAGAGAGCTTTCCGATGCCTATAAGAAGTCAAAAAATTGATACCGTATGTGAAAGTTATGCCCCTCGGAAGAAAAGGCACTCCTAGGGCTAGAATTGGACCCCTGGTGGGCACCTGTACCCTGATGACGTGGCATGATGTCATTGCTGATGTCATCACTGCTGACTGGACATGAGGTGGCACTGACGTGGCATTGGGTTGGCATCTTTGACTGGGCTTTGACCAGCAGATTTCAAACTGGGTTTAAAAAATGTTTAATTTCTCCATTGGACCCCACCACCATTTTAATTGGATTTTAATATTTTTTAAAAAGGTCCAAAAATAAAAATAATAAAATGCTGTCATAAATTTCTTTACCCCACCGCCACCTTTTTGGTTTTAAAAAGGTTTTAATAAAAATTTTAAAGTTTATTTGTCTTAGTTTAAAGCCCATACGGGCTACCCACTCCACTCAAACCTTTTTAAAGGTTTTAATAAAGTTTTTATTTGTTGTCATATGCCTAGGCCCAAAGGCCAACGGGAGAGGGTACAGCGGTGGTCGTACCCTTTAATTCTATGCAGGGCTGGTGGTATGGGGGTCTGCATACCTTCTGCAGCCATAATTTTTTTTTTTTTATTTTCATCTTGCAAATTTCATTTCACCTCTATAGTTTAAATTTTATTTTATTTTTCAAAACTATAGAAAATTTTGAAAATGTGCAAGAATTTTTTTTTTTTTAATCAGGCGTACCTTGCGATCGTACGGTCATACGGTCGTACAAGCAAACCAGGGAGGGGGCCAAAAAATTTTGCATTTTGCTCCTATGGCCGAAATAGGTCAAATTTTATATGAATCTTCATTTCTTAGGCCTCCTGGACTCAATGGCGAGGTCCATTTTGTCCTAGGAGGTCAGCTATAGAAATTTCTCCTCAAAACCCTCATGAAGCCAAACTAGAAAAACCCTCTTCAGCCATATTTTTTAATCACCAGATCTGCAACATGCACAGTAAACCTCCAATACCCAGAACCCCCAATCTGCAATACAACCTACACAAAGCCTTGTAATGCCTTCAATCCTTCCATGCATTTCTATGGCTTCCATTTTGCACCTGATCTACACAAACAAGGGTTATACATATCTAGGGAGCTCACACCTCCCTCAACCATGAACATGGCTCTGATACCAACTGTTAGGAATTTGTAGGTCTAATTAAACCAATTCCACATAACCCAATAAGAGAAACAAGATGTTGAAACAAACCATAATGCAAAGATCAAATGAACAAGCGACACGATAACACAAGATATACCCTGGGAAAACCCTTTGTAGGGAAAAACCCAGCCTCCAAAAGCATCCATGCTCAAATGTATTATTCAACAACATGAAATTACAATACAATCCATGAGCCTCCATGAATACCTCTGAATCTATCAAGCACCTCCAATGCATCCTCCATGTGTACAAGCATGAATCCACACATCACTTGCCATGCTTCACAATATGCACTTACAAGAGAGAGCTCAATACAATGACAGCCTCTCACAAACCTCCAATCCACCTACAATGAAATAGCCAACATTACCCAAACCACTAACCATGTGCTTTCTTTTATAGACCAAGCTCACACAAATACAACTTGTGGTATTGGATAAAACCATGTGCCCCAAAAACCATGGTAACACAAAACCACTTGACCCCACATTTGACTATTGGTACTAACTAATACAAATAATAGTTAATTACTCTATGTGTCCCACACACATAAAATAACTAACCCAATGTTACAATACAACTTATACAAGTGGTAACCGAATAAAATAGTACAATATTATGCAAGGTGTACAACAGCTATCCCAACACTAATCCAAGTCACCTTCATCATAATCAAAACCCTAATCATCCCTAATTATCCCAATCATTCCAAATCATCTAATCCTATCATCTCTAATTATCCAAGTCATCTCTTTACCCATCCTCATCATCTCAATCATCCAATCACTCTATTCTAGTCATCCTCATCACCCCTCTTATCCACCTCATCCCTAATCATTCTAAGCCTTCATCATAATCTTTAATCAATCCCAACCTATCCATAACCCAATCAATTCATCTATCTAAAATCCTAATCATATCCTAATCACTCCATATCATCATTCTAATTCTACCCTAATCATATCTTCCACCTATTATCCTAATCATAATCTCATTCTTGAGTCCCATCTAATCCATCCTTTGTCAAAATGGTTATGACACTAGAAAACAAGAACATAGAGCAAGATCGTTATGGTGTTAGAAAAATGCTTGATGAACATAGGATGCTCTATAAAAAGGAACAAGTCACTACTCCACCACAACATCAACACATACAACAACAACAACCACCCCTAGACCAATAATTCCAACAACAACAACTCCTAGAGCAACAAATCATACAACAACAACAATCCCACATACAACTGCAAGCTCTTTAACAACAACAACAATTCCAAATGCAAAAACAACAAGTACAAACACAACCACAACCTCAAAAAATTACACCTCAATCCCATGTGTCACCTACATCATCATGCCAACCTAGCCTACCTACATATCACATCAATTCCACATCAACCTATCCTATGTATACCCAACAACATCCACCCCAAGATCATCCAACTCCTTATTCCAACATTTCAACTCATCTTCAAATCCATTTACAAGACTATCAAGTTCCTTCGCAACAAGAACATGCAATTCCAAGTTACCCTTTGCACTAAGATCATGTGTCCTTAAGTCCTCATGTTACCTTTGACAAGGGGAAAATCACTCTAGTTTATGCATATTATGGGTATCCTCCATAATCATCTAATCAAATGCCTATCCAAGAGCCTACTAGTCATATCCCAACACCACCATATAATCCATTCACCAATCCATCAACCCCTTCAATCCCTTCATTACCATCTTCCTCTAGATTTCTTAATCCTAATCCATTAACCCGCGTTCCTCCTATTCATAATCCCTTCATTCATCTACCACATAATCCTTCTCCCAATATACCATATCATTCTTCATCCAATCCACAATATCCTCCTTCACCCAATATATCATATGATCCACCACCTAGTCCTTTAACTCCTTATATCCCTCCGCCATGGGATCTATCCAATCCTAATCCATCGAATCCCATTATCCCTCCGCCTAATCCCAATCCCAATCCTAATCCTAATCCATCCATCCCTATTATCCATCCACCTAATCCTAATCCTAATCCTACACCATATACCCTTATTATCCATCCACCCATATACTTATGAAAGATGTGATCCAATGGCTATTAGCAAGGAATCAACCATCTCCATGTCATCAAATGCCCATCCTTGAACCTATCCAAGAACCTTCAAGCAATATGCCTATTCCTCTGATCCCATCATGTAGCCCACAACCCATCAAGCCTATTAAAGAGTCTCCTATCATGAGTCCAAGCCAAGATCCATTATACACTCATGTTGTTGATCATCTAGAACCTTTCAAGCCTATCCAAGAGTCTCCCACTCCCATCCAAGAAAATAAAGAGCTATGTCAAGAGTCTCATCTAAAGCATGTGGAAACATCAACCTCTCATCCAAATCAAGAACAAAGCACCTTCATTCAACCTATCCATAACATATCTCTTCTCTATGATCAAGATATTATCTATGATGAAGAGCCTATCCATGAGTAAATTCATCATATCCATAGCACACTTAATCCTATTTACGATCAAGCTCCCATCTATGATCAAGATCCTATCTATGATCAACAAAACCATGATGATCCTCTTAGCCAACTTTATGCATTCCATGATCAAGATATTATCACTCTACCTATCCATAATCCCACAACTATCCATGGGCAAGATATCCAAACTCCCCATATCCATTCTCCACCTAGCCCTATCCATGATCCAACAACATCCACTTACCTTGATGAGACACTTGGCTCCCAAGTAAATCTAGATGATCAAACAAATGCCATGGATCTTAATGAGCATAATGATAATCAAGATCCTATTGATCCTTCATAATCTCCTATCAACCCCCTTTAAAATCCATCATCCTATCCCCTTGGTCTTGCTACCTTCATCCGTGGTGGTTCTCTCATAGGAGAGGAACAAACCCTATCCACCACCCATCCTTCCCCATCTAATAATGGACTTGCACCTTGTTTCCAAAGCAACAAACATCCCATTGCACATCTCATGCTCCAAAACATGAACTATCAAGGAAAAGATTTAGGCCTTCTTGAACAAGGTATCTTGGAGCCCATCCATGTCCAAATCCATCCATGATCACATGGTCTTAGCTATGTATCCCAAGGACAACAATCCAAACATGTTGGTACCACTCACACACATCATAATTCATCTCCTTCTACTCCCAAGCTCGCTGCCCCTCATCGCACCTCCAAAGCATATGTTGCTATCCCTCCATCATCATACCAATCCCAAAAGCATGTGGCCATACATCTCCCTCCGTCCAATCTACCTCCACTCCTCCCAACTCCTAATATCCATATCCTTAAATCCTCCAATCCATCTATCCACACATCTCATTCCCTTAAATCCCCTAACATTCCTAATCAAGATCAACCAATGCACACATCGACCAACCATGAAGCTATCAAAAAATCCATGGGATCCCAAAATAATCATTTAGATGCTTCCCCACATAAAGTAAAAATCCTACAAAAGCCTCCAAATTATCATGCCGAAGGGCATCGATACACAAATCACAATAAAAAAATCCAAAAGGATACAAACGCCCACACCCCCAAAAGTGAAAACTAAAATGGTGTGGGTCCCCAAGAAAAAAGAAATCAATCCAAATGAAGCATATGAATCCCACTATATCAAAAATTGTAAATCCCACAAATCTCACTCCCCATCTAAAAATTCTACTAATCCTTAAGTCCATTTTGGTCCCTAAGTCCCCAAATTAGGAAAAAAAAAACCATTACTCCCCACACCCCCTCCATAGCAAAAGCTTCAAAATCCATTACGGTGTGTGCAATTGTTGGTCTCAGTTCCCCTCCACCCCATGACATTTTCACATAACTCTATCCCCCATCTTATCTCCCCTATTTCGCATATTTCCCCCATCACATCCTTATGGTCCATGCTTTCACATAATCCTTTCATCCATCATCCACTTCCTCCTTCCCTTCATAATCCACCATCTCCCATCCATCCATAATTCACATCATAATCCACTCCATATCCATCTCATCTAAGCATATACCAACATCCATGCGCATAATAACACTTGACATGTTCTATGTGTTGTAAACATCCAAAAATGGGATACTATCACCTCCTCTTGGAAATAGATGCTTGCATCCCCATCCTCCATCCAAATCTCTCTTTCCACCCATCCACCCATCCCATCCAAATATTTAAAAAAATACAAAAAAATAGTAAAGAGAAAACATTTGTCCAATGGTGAAAACTTGGCAAACAAGCGCCTTGGATAAGTATCATGATGAAAACCTAGCAAACAGGCATCATGTGTAGATCAATTTTTTATGTACCTTACACTTGGGGGCATGTTGTCTCATCTAACCATCCTATCATTCCTTCTACCTATCCTTCCTATCATATCTTTGTTATCCATTATATCCGCATAATTATCCCCTTGATCCAACCCATCCTCCTTTCCTCCTTTTTGATCTTGATAAAGATAGAGGCAAAATGTTGAAACATGCTTTGGAGATCTCTTGATATACCTCATCCTTTCTAACCAATCCAATTAATCCTATCGTCATAAGCTTTGTCATGTAAAATCCTAAGCATTATACTTATAATGGGGTATGTTATTCCTATGCAACATAGTCATTGAAGATCACATCCTAAACACTTCATCCATTCCATCCACTATTGTCTATCCTTTTAATCATCCATCTATCATGAGTCTTCCCTCCCATTTACTATCTCCCATCCTTTTATCCATTCATCCAATCCCATCTCCATCCTTTGCATTTAGACTTGGTTTTCTCTTGTCATTAGTATCTAGCATCAGGCTATCCAATGCAATCCCAAAACAATTCAAAATACAACATCATAACATTACAAAAAAACCAAAAAAATTAAAATATCCAAAAAATACAACATTATGAAAATCCAAGCAATAAATCCAAATGCAAGTCATCTTTAATCCATATCAATCCAATCAAGTCATCTAGTCAATCATCCCAAAGCATACTTTGGTTTTGTTTCCAACCTTGCTGTCAAACCTATCAATCGATCATTTATCCAGTCATCATCAACGGGATATATTGTTCCTACATCCTTGTGTTGTTCTAGGGATATATCATTCCCCACAATGACAACATTATCCGCAATCAATCCAATCAATTGTTGATCACTTAATCCTTGGTTTTCAACTTGGCAGGGGTAATCACCTTGTTTGTTTTTCAATCATTTGTGCATGCACGGTTTCTTGCTTGTGTGTGTTATCTTTTTTATCTTGAATTTGTATCAGTCCTGGCAACATATTGTCACCACAACATAATGGTGTTCCATATCATGGTACCCAACGGCATATGTTTGCTTGTGACCTTTTATCTTTTATGCACAGGACACATCGTCACCCTGGTCTTTATACCTTGGTGCATAATGTCTAGTGCTATATAAAACTATTTGATTGCTCACTCAATGCAACATAACGTATCATTCATCCATCTCTTAGCTTTCCTCCATCTCCTTAACCAATATGTTTCATCCATTTCGAGAGCATACCCCTGTTCTTCTAACCTGTCTATCCTCTCGAGGGGGCATACCATCCCTGCATCATTTTTCCTTGTCACTTTTGCTTCAAGTGATTGGGGCATCATCATCCCTAATCCTACCATCTTCTTCTATCTAACCAAGCACTATAGTTTATTTTCTTTGAAATGATGTTACTTCGCCACACCATCTCAAAGAGGGGCAAAATGTAGACACCTAAAATTCACCTTACTTCCCAGCTTCTATTATTCTTCCACATTAATTAAATAATTTACAATTATTTAATTAATCCATACTTTCTTCTAATGTTAATTAAATAATTTATAATTATTTAATTAATTAAATCATAATCACATTAATTCTAGATAAATCAAACATTTATTTAATTAATCCAAATCAAATCTTCTTCTCAATTTCTTTCCAAAATTAAACTCATGTGTATCTAATTAATTAAATTAATTAGATAAACTTATCAATTATTCTTTCATCTTTTTCTGGATTTATTTCCTTTTAAAACAGAAAATCAAATCCTTTCTATCTTTTCAAATATTATCTTCTCGATTTATTTCCTCTTTTGATCAAATAAAGCCAAAAAATATATGTATCTCCAAAATCATATCCTTATCTCTCCATCATCAAAAATCTATAAATCTAGTCTCAATGCAGCCATTATGAGGACACAAGAAAATAGTGTTATGCTGCAAGAATTATGAGCACTCAATGTCTCGTTCTATCCATCAAAGATCACTAAAGAACAAAGCTAGTAGATTCGGGTGCATCTACCCCGTTCTATCAAGTGTGGAGGACTTGGTTTCAAGGCGAAGGTATCAAGTGTATTTGCATTTATCTTTTGTTTCCTTTGATCATTTTCATGCATACATTAATATTTATTTATATTTGTCTATTTTTTGTAATTATATTTTTAATGTTTTGTTGAAAAAAGTTTAGGCACCCATAAAAAATAAAATAAGCAACTGTGCAATATCATGGATGCTAGTGCCCCAAGATTTTTATTACCATATTCCAAAACTTTGAGAGGGAATAATTATTTTTCCTAGAAAACCAAAGTCAAAACCCATCTTGTGTTTGAATACTTATGGCTAGTTGTTGATGAAAGCATCAGCAAGACGCACACGATCATCTAGAAAAGTTAGAAAACTCAAGTTTTTATCTTGTTTGGTTTGCATGCAAGGAGGCAAATGCACACAATAGAATATTTTGGAAACTACTAGAAAGGTATAAAGTTAAAATCCAATCTAGGCTAACTGATTTAAATGAAATATTGAAATGAAAAAGAAGAGGTAAAGAGAACAATAAACCTCCATGCTTTGAGAGGCTTCAAATACCTACAATTCGAGTCAGAGAGAAAGGGGATGACTGCTTAGGATCTTGCCCTTAGGTCAAACCCCTAATTAGTCTTTTAGCCTCCATAGGCAATCATAGTAATTTAAAAATAACAATGCAATAGATCTATAAATGCAGTAAATCTATAAATGTGTTTCAATCTAAGTTGGGTAGGAAGCCAATAGTTCAAAATTTTAAAACTCATGGGATGTTGATTGCATAGACATTTGTGTGTCATAATGGTGTCCTGGAGAAAATGCTCAAAACTCAAATAGATAGCTCAACATCAATGAGAAATATTGTCCAATGTGATGTAGAAATTGGCAAATTGGTGAAGGAAACATGGGCCAGGGCTAGGCTCAAATGATCCTAGAACATGCTATAGGGGATAGACACTAAATAGAGCCCAAAACATAACATGATAATTGTAGGGTATGTAGTTTTTAATATTACAACATGCTAGTGTTTTGAACTTGGGTGAAGATTTGATGGTTGTATGGATGTATTTCTACATTTTTCTCATAAAATTATACAATTAAAATTTTAGAAAGATCATATCAGATGAAAGGGGAGAGAACTTTGGCTATAATATATTTAGGGTGTAAGGTTTTTAAGTTTAGGATTTAGGCTTTTCATTTCTAGGGTTTATTTTTTAGGTTTTTCAGTTTAGGGTTTCAACAAAATAAAATAATTCTATGCAAAATTAAATGATAACCCCTAGAGCAAAAGAATGGTAAAATAGGGAAAAATGAATTTTCATTGACGTAACCTAAAAATTATAAGAAAAAATACAAAATACTTGGACAAAAATTAAAAAATTCCCCTTTTTCTAAACCCATGGACCTCTATATATATTTTTTCATAATTTATTATCATTTTCATCCAGGTTTCTATTGTCCTTGAATGCTATCTCCATTCGAATGCGTGTTGTCTACTATAAAAATTTGATTGTATGTTAGATTGTGGTTGTTTGTTTCAAAATTTTGTCATTAAAAAAAACAATAAAAGAAACTTCACTCAAAAATGCCTTTTCTTGAAGGTTTTAAGTGAAGATACTACCTTCAAATCAAGGTTATGATGATTTCTCTTTTGAATGAAGGCACCTTTATTCAAATATTTTGGTTTGTTTGAAGGTATTTTCTATTTTTTTTGCAATCGATTCATTTTTTTGCCCCATCCCACAAGTGGGACACACTATTGTGGGATTACCCCTTGTCACCCACATTAATAGACCCTCTCCCACACACCTCAATAGGAGTGTCATCACCCATCAACATAGTCAACATAGTACAAGGCTCCAAAGATGTGAAATCATCTTGAGATGAAGCCATTTGGTGTGAAGCACCTGAATCAAGAACCTAAGTGGATGGTGGAAAAGAAATTGCCATGAGCTTATCTTGCTCCCTTGTGAGAGTGGTAGAAAATTCATCTAGATATGGCATTATGAACTAAGCTCCTAGGGCACCCTTTGTGGCATAGAAAGTAGAAACAAAGGCTTAATAGTCTAAAATTATTTTGGAGAGAATGCTAAGGATCAACTAGGTGTCTTCTTTCTTAAGTCCCCATTGTTTAACTACAATCTCAATGATTTCAACTTAGTGAATAAGTCTTTAATGGTGTCAAAATTGCTAGGGCTCAAACTAACGAGTTTATTCTCCAATTGGTAACCTCTCATGACATCTTGAATCCCAACAAATTAGCCAACTTAGTCTAAATTTGGTTGGGTGAATCTAAGGATTTAATGTGAAAGAAAAGATCAAGAGTTATAGATAAACATAACAACCCACATGCTTCATCACATTTGTTAAACCATTTAATTTCTTTGCATCTATGGTAGGCTTTACCTCTATAGCCTAAGGTTGAGGCATGTATAGGCCTTAAAGATGGTGCAGAGCTACAAGTATTTTTTTGACAAAAGACTTGTCCTATTGGAAGATTTGGAAGTAGATTATTCTATAAAATAAAGAGAATCCATCTCTAAATGCTCAAGGAATGAATATGGTATCCCCTTAAAAAGGTAATGAGGAGGAAGGAATGAACCGAACACTTATGGAAAGAGCCAAAAGTATGTTGAACGATGCATAGTTGGATCAATGCTTTTAGGCAAAAGATGTGAGCACCACTTTTTAATTGGTAAATAGATCTCCTTGCAAGGATCTTGATTCTACTCCTTATGAAGTGTGAACAGGTAAGAAACCTTATGTTTCACATTTAAGGATTTAAGGATTTTTTACTGTGAGGCATTTATTCATGTATCTAAGGAAAAGTGGTCTAAGTTGGATCTAAAAGCATAGAAATACATCTTCAGTAGATATGGTAAGAATGTTAAAGGTTATAAGCTTTGGAATCCTCTAACAAGGAAAATTGTGCATTCTAGAGATGTGATTTTCAGGGAACTTCAATTTATTTCTGATCCTATACGGCCAAAGGAAAAAGAAAGGAAAAAGATAGTGCATTTTGATTTATAGCAAGAAGATGCTCATCAGGAAAAACAAAATGATGGATTTGAGGATGGAGAGGAAGAAGAAGGTTCAAGTGAAAGTTTTGATGAGGAATACTTTGTTGTTATAGAAGAAGTTGAGCATGCAGAAGAACATGAGGAAGAATCTATTACTCCACCCTTAAGAAGATCCACAACACAATGAAATCTAGTTGACAGGCATAGCCCACCAGATTTCCATTATGTCTTTGTTTTATTGAGTATTGACGATGAACCTAGATCCTATAGGGAAGCTATTCTTATAGATGATAGTGAGTCTTGGCAACTAGCCATGCAGGAGGAGATGATGGCATTAGACTCTTGTGATACCTGGGATCTTGTTCATTTTACCAAAGGAAGGAAAACCATTGGTTTTAAGTGGGTCTACAAAAAGGATTTTGGTGCAGATGGTTCATTGGAGAAGTACAAGGCTAGAATGGTAGCCCATGGCTACTCCTAGAGAGAGGGAGTTGATTTCAGAGAAATTTTCTCTCCTATTTCTAAATGATCTTCTACTATATTTATTTTATCCATAATTACTGGTTATGATTTTTAAATTGAGCAAATATATGTTAAGACTGCATTTTTACATGGAGATCTGGAAGAAGAAATTTAAATGCAACAGCCTAAAGGATTTGAGGTAAAAGAGAAAAAACACTTGGTTTGCAAGTTAAAATGATCTCTTTATGGTTTGAAATAATCCCCTCATATGTGGTACCAAAAGTTTGATTCTTTTAAGTTGAAATTGGGCTTTGTGAGAAGCGAAGAAGATCATTGTGTTTACATTCAATGTATTGATGATCAAATACTAATTGTTGTCTTGTAAATGGACATCTGACATGTTTTTTAGTAACATCAAAGGTATGATTAGTGAGCTAAAAGATAAACTTTCAAGTGCATTTGAGATGAAGGATCTAGGGGTAGAAAGGTACATACTAGGAATGGAAATTAGGAGAGATTAACGTAACAGATAGATTTGGTTATCCTAGAGTAAGTATGTTGATAATATTTTGAACATATTTAGTATGCAGGATTGTAAACCGGTTAGAATTCCTTTACCAGTTGGCACTAAGATTTCATTAGATATGTGTCCTAAGAATGAATATGATCTAGAGGATATGTCTAATGTGCCATATGCTAGCGCTATAGGAAGTTTAATGTATGTAATGGAATGCACTAGACCAAATATTGCCCAAGCAGTGGGAGTTTTGAGTAGGTTTATGTCTAACCCTAGTAGAATTGGAATTATGCAAAAAGGGTGTTTAGATACTTGCATGGTACTTCTGATTTCTATTTGGTTTATTCTGGTACTAAGAGTGTGGATAAGACATTGGACATATAGGGTTTTGTTGATGCAAATTGGGCAGGTGACTTGGCTTAATCCAAAAATGAAAAATATTTTTTCCTGCTAGATTATCCAAAACTTGATCAATAAATGGTAGGGGAAAGTAGTCTTTTTTTAGTGGCCTTGTTCAATTCTCTATAGTCTACACACACTCTCCACTTTCCATTTTTCTTAGGCACAATGACTAAAGGAGATACCCACTGACTATCAGAGATTGGGTAGATAAAATATGCTTGTAACAATTTCTCTATCTCAGTTTTTACTATCCCTTTAGTGCTAGGTTCAATCTCCTTTGAGGTTGCCTGACTGATTTACATCCTTAGTGTATATGTGATGGGTGCGTATTTTAGGGTGAATTTCTTTCATGTCTTTATATTCCCAGGCAAAAGCTGCAGTATGGGATACCAGAAGATTAATGAGTTTTGCCTCTTGTTCCCTTGTTAACTGAGTATTGATGTTTAATGTTTTTCCTGGTAAAACCATGATTTGTTTGGTGTCCTGGTCAATAGACTGAATTATTTTATGCTTAGTTTTCATTATATTCAGAGGACAGGAATGTGGTAGTAACATGTGGAAGGTAGCAATATCTTTGTAAAAAGTTTCACCACAGGGTATAACATTTGCTGAGGTACAGTGAGCTGCTACTAGAAATTTCCTTCTTGACTCCTAAGAAAAATCCATTATTTTATTATCTATAATGATATGAGTTATATACTCTGGAGTTTCAAAATCCATATCCTCATCTAGTTCTCTCAGGTGTTCAGTGATGGTCACCATAGCCAATGAGGCAATATTTTTTGTGTTATTCGGTTCATCAATCTAGACTTTGCCTGAATACTTCATAGAGAGTTTGGCTAGAGGATATAGAGAGATATTTTTAATTTCTAACCCATTGTATAATGACCATATCTCCAGTTCTATGGTCTATTGAGGCTGCAACAGTAGCCAACCTTGGTCTTCCCAAGATCAAGGGGAAAGTAGTTTTCTCATTTCTTGGTTCTAAGATTAGGAAATCCATAGGAAATTCCCATGACTCCACTATGATAGGTACATCTATTAACACTCCTTTTGGGATTGCCACTAACTGATTAGCTAATTGTAGAATTGTGGAAGTGGCCTAAATACCTGTAAGAGCCAGTTTGTCTAAGGTGTGGACTGTCATGACATTGATTATTGCTCCCAAGTCAACTAATACATTTGATATTTCAATCCTTGAGATGGTGACTATGATAACTGAGTTACAAGGGTCACCATACTTAGGGGGAGCATTTTTCTAACCAGCAGGTCCAACACTTTACCCTCCACCTGAATAGTTTTGGGAAAGTTCCTTTTTCTACCCTGAGTCTTGACACAATTTTTTTAATAAATTGGTTGAGTTCTGGGATGTCCCAAATGGCTTGAAGGAGTGGAATTTCAATGTTTAACTACTTGATTTCCTGAAGCAATTTAGATTCAGTGATAGGTTGAATCTTTGTGGATGGAATCTATTTTTGGGGAGTAGTTTGTTTAAGTCATTCAGGGAATGGTGCCTTTTTTGCAGTCTCTAGAGGAGCTCCAGAGAAGCTTCAGAGTGTATCTCTAGAGAAGCTCTGAAATGAATCTCTAGAGGAACTCCAGAGGTACCTAAAGGTTGTTTTCTAGGCACTTTGTTGAGAGTAATCTCTTCATGGGGTTGTCGTGTAAAGGAATCAGAAGATTCTTGTTCATCTGTATTTTAATAATCGCAGGAGGATATGGTCTTGGTAAATCCTTTCCTAAACATAGTTGGAGATTGTTTAAATGAATGACGTTTATTCCATCCATATTTTTCTGTTCATTTAGGTAAACTTATGCTCCTTGTTTATTGTGTTTGGGATTTACTAAAGGTTGGGCAGGTAGGGGTGGATGACTAACTAGTTCATTTTGGGACTATGGTGTATTTGTGTTGCAAGTATGTGCTAACTAGTGTTGTCACTGATGTCAACATATTTGTGTTTTCATTAGTGTCAACTGTATCTTCTGATATTGTTGTCTGTTGATTGATTGAAGAACATTGTCTAAGTATTTTGCTCCGCATTTTCTCTATGTCGAAGACTGGAGTATGAGCTTTGGATATGATTTAGAGAAGTGTTTGAAGATTCTAAATCCAGAATTTGGTGGTCTGGATTGTTGTGCAGAAAAAGTTCTACTCGCCAGTTTGAAGATTGTGCTTGGTAATATGTGTAGAGTGACAGGGAGAAAATGTTTTTGCTCCGCATTTCTCCACAGATTGGATTTTGGCTTTGTGGTTCTAGACTTAAGCTTATAAGGTCCTTAGTTATCTTCATTCCAAAGGATTTGTCATTTGGGGCTTCGGAAAGCAAGTAATTGACTGGCAGAGTTTGACAGTGTCTGTTAAGTAGTTTGTGATATGTTCTTCAAGTGATATATGTTGTGTTCATGTTTTGATTATGCTATTCATGTTTAATGTTCATAACAAAATAAGGAGTTAAATTAAGTGAATGTGAAAGTGATATTGTGTAAAGAAGTTAAAAGTTTTGATGCAATTGATTCAGCCCCCCCCTCTCAATTGTCTTGTGCCTTTCAACAATTGGTATTAGAGTAGATTCCTTGGAAGAAAGCCTAACAGATTAAGGTAGATCCGGGATGGCACACAAGAAAGACATTCCTTAGTTTGATGGATCTAACTATGCCTACTAGAATGTATGAATGCAAAGTTTTGTCTTATTCTTGAATAAATAACATTGTACAGCCAAATATTTCATCAATAAATTTTAATAACATCAATTTACAACAATAATTTAATCAATGCAACATTGGTAATATTTACTACAAATAAATATATAAATCACTTATTTGTGAAGCATTGAGATGATGTTATACGACACTTAGAGGAGTAATCACAGGTCCCGTCTATTCCTAGCAAAGAGCACCCCCAGAGGAACTGGTTCTTAAACAAAACCAATCATGCCTCACAACACAAACAAACACAGCCTTGGCCAAGACACTCCCCAGTGTATGTTGTAACCCGAGTTGGACATGCCCCTTCTCCAAATGCTCAGTGCCTAGCCAATGACCCTAATCTTCACTCCTTTGTGCCCTCTAATTCCTATATACTTTTGCCCGTATACTTTCCTGTACATTTTTCTGTATACTTTTCCTCCATGATTTCTCAAATAATCCCCCCCATTTACATTCATTTTATGGGTTTAAATAATAACCCAAAGGGTGGCTTCCATCCATTACACCCATCTTTACAAAATAAGGAATAAAATTATTTTTATTTGCACTCTTCTCGTAACAATCACATAAATAAGAGTGTTTTTATTTTTATAAGGTTCTTTTAACCTTTTAACTTCTTTTTTAACTTGAAAGTGACTTTCTTTTCATTATTTTGTTTTACATACCTCCTTTACTATAAAATAATTTTCTTTTATTTTCTCTTTTTTATTATTTAATAATGTTTTATAAACTTTACTTATTTAATTCATTTCCTAAGGGAAAAGTCCTATAATAGTTCTCCCCCTATAGCTTAGTTGTCCTCAGTAGCTCAAAGAGAATCTATAACAAAACATGCAAAATCATTTAGTTAAATAACTATGGATGTATCACTATCAATCATGCTATGAATTCATTTCACTTAACTTCATCTATAATTCTATTTTACAATTTTCTAGATATTTTCAGTAATAGATTCAACAGGAAAATTTTCTAATCAATAATCTAATCATAACTATATACACTTCTACATGAAATAGATCATGAATTTGCAATCAAGGAGTTAATGCAAGTCTATATACTAAATCCCTTAATAACTTTTCAATTTGGTCACTCATGTAACATACATATCTCATACTATGTGTAGACACCTAAAAATGTCTCGACCACCAAAATGACTCCTGATATTCCTAATCATATCAATTTCCCTCCTAAACCAATTAATTAAATTGTATTTAATTAATTATCCCTTCATTACCCCATTTCTCATCAATTTATCCCAGACAATTGAATTAATTTCATTAATTCAATAGTTTCAAACCTAGCCAAATGAATTTAGTAAATATGCAATATTTACTAAATCATTTTTCCCTTTTGCCACTAAATTCAATTAATTAGTTAAAATCATGTTAACTAATTAATTTAACCCATTTATTCTAGCCCTAGGATTAATTAAATAAAATCAATGTTTAATTAACCCTAAACCCCTCATTTGGATGGTTAAACCTAGTTTAACCCATTCTCCCACATTCTCCAAATAAAGAAATGGAAATAAATCCACCTAAAATCTCACATCACAATAAATAATCATTTTTCCCATGCCTATACCTCTATTTCCCCCCAAATGAATTTTTAATTCATTTGCATTTCCCCCCATGAATCTTTTATTTGGGAATAATCTTCCCCCCATAACTTATTTAATAATTTCCTCTTCCCCAAAATGAATAAAAGAATCACTTTTATTCATAACCATCCATTCTCCTAGATTAGATCTAGGCCCTCCATATCATCTCCATCCTCCACCATTGATCTTTCCAATCAATCTCCACCCTTGGATCAAAATCCCCTCCATAAGTCTATAAATAGAGCCTCTCCCAAGCCATTTTAAAGGAGCCAAGTCTATGCAAAGTAATAATGCCAAAATCACTCTTGAGCTAGGATAGTGAGTTGCACAACTTGAATGAACATTTCACATTGGAATCCATTGTCTAGGGATCATCTTGGTCTTAGAAGCTTGTTTGGGTGCAAAGGCTCCTTCCTCCCTTGATGGGATTAGATTTGTATTGTGAGGTATAATCTTGTGTATATTACATTTGATTTAATATTTTAGCCTTGTTTGCATTTCTAATCTACATTGGCATGCCCGGTGGGACCCACAAGGTCTAGTCTAACTTGTTTTTGTGAGTTTTGGTGTGAGATACGGGTGTTTTACAGGTGTAGCGCCATCATATCCTCGCAGTGGCACCATCACTGGCTCAGTTCAGTGCTATTCTTTGTTTTGGCACTATTTCTGCGCAGCACATTTCACTTCTTGCATTCACTCACATTTTGTTGTTTTAAGATCTTCTTGCTATTTCTGGTGTTCTTTCGCTCTCGGTTTACACAGAGATGTTGAAGTTGCAAGGGGGGTTATGTCAAAAATTTTACAAGGGGTCTAAATAGGCACTTTAGCTTTGATATCATCTCATTTTTCATTTACTCCGACTAACAAGGCTAACAAGACATCGATTTTACTATCTGACCCCTTGCATTGTGTAGAAAAAATTACTTTTTTATAGGACGGACATGTTTAGTGTCGTATCAGTGCCATCACTCAGATCGGCACCATCCACAGGATAACCAAACTCCCTGAAAGGTTGCACAGTAGTGCTTTCCCATACCTTTATCCTTACTATCATCCAGATCGTCACTTTCCATCTGCTTTATTAGCGCTAAAAGTTAAATTAGCGCTATCGTGTATTTTATCACTTTAACAGTCTTAAATTAGCGCTATCTTGTATTTTGTCACTTTCACAGCCTTAAATTAGCGCCATAATTTTAATTAGTGCCATTTCTGGTAAGTCAGGTTGTTCTACCCGCAGTGGCGCTTTCACATACCTGTTTTAGCGCTATTTTGAGAAAAAAAAACTAACTTTGCTGTCTGTGCAGGTGCTGACAAGGGTTTTGCATGTTTTTATCGTCCTTTTGCAAGATACTAACAAAATTTTTGCAGGGTTCTTTTAGTTTTTATTGCACAACATCATTTCATGTGGGACTTAAAATGAACTTTTCTTTTGGCATTCTAGTTAGACAACACTTCAATTTGGTGTTCTAAAAAATTGATCAAACAAACAAACAACTCTTTGTGTGAAGTGTGTGTGCCAACAAACATTTACTTTGGTGCTCTAAAAATTTACTCTTTGATGTGCCAACAAACAACAAATCAAACACTTCGATTTTGGGCTTTAAAATGAACCACAAATTTGCATAAAGCATCTTGGTTAAAAAGAATAACAACTTGCATCTCTCACGCATGTAACCAAGAAAATCATCTTAATTGTTTGAAGTGTTTTGTGCTCTTTTTGTTTGTAACGTGACAGAGCATATGCTCTTCCCTCGCACCATTTTGGTGACCTTGGGAATCAAAAGCTCATCACAAAACTTGCAAAAACCACACCCCATTTAAATCTGAAAGATCTAAAATGAACCATGCTTAGTGTGATACAATCATTTAGAATACGTATGCTCTCCCCTCGCACCTTTGAGTGAACTTGGGGATCAAAAGTATTTTTATGATTGCATTGCTTTTGTAATCCTTAGAGGGCCTACCACCCCGCTTCGAAAGGTGGGAACGACCCAAGCGGCATCAAGCTAAAGCCAAGCTCTTCCAAGCCACTATATAAAATAAGGTGTTTGGGATGAAAGTCTCAAGCGACAGGAGTTGCTGTGTTATACCGATAGCCAACCTCCCCCAAAACCCTCCAAGGCGTAACCCTTGGAGGCTGGGAGACTCCATAATAGAGAGTAGCGCTGCCACACGTATAACCACCTGAACGGAAGCCCTTACTACGAACCATTATTTAGCAAGCCAAAATCCTTCTATTTGTTGGCGCAGAAGGGAAACCTTTGAAGCGGCCCCGATTCATGCAGTTCTTAGCCGAGGTAGCAGGGATAATTTAAAGGTTTGGTGAGGGACAAGCCTTATAAGAAACCCAGATCTTGGTATGCGTGAGAAGTGTGTGTAATTGTAAGGAGGAGCCGGTGCTACCAAGATCCTGGAGCTACCCGATTTAAATAGGTGCAGCTAGGGGGTTCAACAAATACTGTCACATTCTCGCCTTAGGTTGTAAAAAATTGCTTGTTCAAACAAAATCATACGTCATTTCACAAAACAAAAAATCTTGGTTGTTGTTCATTCATGTGCTTAATTGTGTATTAAATGTGCTTTTATTATTCACAAACAACCTGCCAAGAGACATTGAAAACAATTTGATCAAAATCCCATCAAAGAAAATCCAAATTTGTCCTCAAAATTATGTCTGCCCTGTTTCAGCGCCATATCTGTCTGATTTTGGCACCATTTCACCTGTGGATTGGTGCTATCCATAGATTGACTGGCCTAAAACAGAGACCTAGTTAGTTGTGATCCCCACCATCTGCACTGCCATAATCCATAGTCACATTCCAAAAATCTGACAACAGTCCATCCATTTTCTTCCGAATTGTTCAAAAGTCACACCTTCTCTTTTGACCTTAGAGGATTAATCACCACCATTTTTGGACCCTTTTGCTATATCAAACCCATTCAAATTCCTATCCTCTTGTCTTCAGTGATTTTTACATACCTATTGGACCAAATCAAAATCCTTGTCATAAGAAAATCATTCCAAAAATCCCCAAATCTCCCAAATCAAAACATCATCCAAATTTGTCATCCTCTTGAGCTAAAAATCAACTTAGATTTTCTTCTACGCACATCATATCTTGCTTGGAAAGTCAATAGTCTACCTTCCAAATTAAATCATTATCCCTCTTTGTGTAAGGTCATTAGTCAACCCCAAACAAAGAAAGACATCCCCTTTGTGCAAACCACAAATCTAGGTCCTATCTAAGCTCAATTTGTTGACTACCAAAATCATCCATCAAAAAATCAAACATCAAACAAAATCTCCTCCAAAACAAATGTCATCTTTGGTCCAACATTTATGCAAAATCAATATCAGCCATCCACATCACCTTTCAATTGAAATCTCTAGCAATACATCCACCGCATTGCCTCTTCTACTCCACCTCATTACCACATCCATCTTTGGGTCCAACATAATCAATCAAATCCTCTAAGGTTTCCACCCCTTTTTCATTTTCACATTGTAAATCAAAACATATCCACTTGCATGCCCATCACGAGATCACAACACAAGAAAATCCAAGAAATGGCAGAGCAATATCCAGGCATGCCTAATACCAACAGTCATAACATACCCATCAACAAAGCATTCAACCAATCTACGTACCCTTACATCCCCTCATATGGTGCCAACGAAAATCCCTCCCATTACTTACAACAACTACGACCGTCACCACCACCACAACAACACATCCCCCTCGTATCCCAAGATGATCTCGATGTCTTAACTTTCACACAAGACACCAATAACATGGACATGCTTGACAAAGTCCTACGGTCGGATCCAAACAGATTTCTAGATCATCTTCTCAAAATTGGTGCTCAACTACCCCCCATCACGACATCAACACAACCATCCACCTCTACAACCACCCCTAACCCATCAAACAAACAAGCATCCACATCGAACACCCAACCCACTATCTCTCAAACAACAACACCCATCATCTCTCAAACGTCCACACCTGCCGTATCTACCACCAACACGACCTCTATCGCTACCACATCTACCATCACTACCAATATCCCTAACCCCACCACTTCACAACCCGTCACCACATCCACTACTACAACAATGGTAAACCCTTCCATGCCACAAATTACCATGGGCATACAAGGCAACATCACACAAGCAAGTACATCCACAAGTGTGCCTCCACCCAATCCCAACACCATTGCCTATCTACGACAGTTGTTCTCACAGTACAATACATCCAACCCATCCCACGCCCACCAATCCAACGTCAATCCATCCACTGTCACATATCCACATAATCTCGTAACATCATCTACACAATATCAAACAAACCCCCAATATCAAACCCCACCCCAATACCAACATCTCAACCAAACCAATCCTCAACATCAAATCCCACCCCACCTCCAATATCTCACAAACCAACAGGCGTACATACAACAACCACAGGATATCAACACTGTTGTACAAGGCTTAGTCCAACAGGTAGTGGACCTACAAACTGGGGGCAAACGCAAATATTATTCTTTTGAGGATATTTGCCCCTACCCATTCGATCACACATTGTACATGCCCCCTTTCCCCAAGAACTTTGAGACACCCAAATTTGACAAATACAAGGGAAAGGGAGACCCTAGGGACCACCTTAGGGAGTTCTACATTGCTTGCCTAGAAGTCTCTAATAACAACACATATCTTATGAGACTCTTCCCAAGAAGTCTTGGCGGTCAAGCCGCTGAATGGTTTGCCCATCTTCCACCTGGGATTCGAACGTTCCCTGAGCTCGCAGAGAAGTTTGTAAACCATTTCTCTTATAACTTTGAACATGAGGTGTCTATGACTAACCTCTGCAACACCAAACAAAAGAATGGAGAAGCTTTCACTTCTTTCTTACAATGGTGGAGAGGCTTAGCAAGCAAACTCCCATGGCCTATCCCTGAAAAACAACTTGTCACTATGTTTGTGGGCAATCTCAATCAGGAACTAGGGTTTCACTTACAAATTCTTTGTGCGTCTACCTTTGAAGAGGTCATCGACAAAGGTACAACTATCGAACGAGCCCTCATCGTCAAGGGCTCCATCAAACTATACGACCCCAGTTACAACAACAACAATCACAACAAATACAACAATAACAACCACAAGTCCAATCACAACACCCCCAATACCAACAACAACACCAACATGCAATCCAACGATAAATCACGCTATTGGGGGAAGAACAAGAACAATCTGAACGACGGTGTCACGGATGTGAAAGCCGTCTAACATATCCAAAACCAAACACCTGCACATACGTATGCAACAAATGTAAGTAACCCAAGAGGACCAAATAAACCACACAAACCTTGCAGAAATTTCACACCATTAGCAGAACCCATCGAGGACGTCCTTGATAGATGTCTCAAACAAGGAGTGATCACACTCCCACCTGTTCGACCACGTCAAGACAATGAACTCAAAGCGGCATGGTATAATGAAAATGACTACTGCAAATACCACCGCGTGGCGGGCCATAAAACAGCTGACTATATGCAACTAAAACATTGCATCCAAGACCTCATAGACCAAAATCTCGTCAGCCTCAATCAAAGTGCCCAACCATCACCAAACGCAAACCGTGGAGCTTACAAGGATCCTTTACCCAACCATAATAAAGCCTCCTCGTCCAACCAAACATACAATATCACCCCACCACCTGCGTACTATGACTCTATCATAGGACGTATAGAAGCGTCATCCCATCATGTCAACACAGTTACTATTCAGGCACAAGCACCCGATTGCGCTATTACAACTCGTCGTGGCCGTGTATCCATCCACATAGCCCCTCCCACCAAACAAACACCTGCGTCCACGTCAACTCCCTTACCTCCTCGTCCAACCACACATCCATCACCTACCCACCATTATAACCTCCTAGACCACCTAGGCAAGACACCTGCACAAATCTCCATCCTTGAGTTGCTTCGCACATCTCCCCTTCATAAGAACATCCTCAATAAAGCGCTCCTGCAAACACAAGTCCCTGCCAACTTGAATGTAATAGAATTCCAAGACATGGTAGGACACATTGCCTCACCCCATCATCTCACCTTCTCAGAAAAGGACCTACCCACCTCTGATCACGTACATAACGATGCCTTGCACATCGAAGTCTGCATCCACAAGCACACCATTAAAAGAGCCTTAATAGATGGTGGTTCCAACCTCAACATATGCACTCTAAAAATGTTAAAACACTTGGGGTACTCAGATGTGGTTGTCGACACCAACGAGTGCATCACGATCAAAGGCTATGATGATACTGAACGGCTCTCTAAAGGTACTATCAAGCTTCCCATACAAGTGGGACCAAAAATCCTTGAAACAAAATGTTAGGTTCTGGATCTTGACCTCCCCTATAACATCCTTCTCAACAGACCATGGATCCACGCCATGCAAGCCATCCCATCCACCTTCCATCAATGCATCAAATTCCCTCACAACGGCACAGAAGTCACAGTCTATGCCGACCCTCGCCCCTTCCAATATTGTAATTTTCTGGAAGGCCACAACCAAACATTCTACCCATATAATAAAGCCACTGCCGACTTTTTGTGTGGGCACATTACCTAATCCTAAGACATTCGGCATCCCAACAACAGAGACAGCCAATACTGTCATTATCAAGTGCAAACCCTCGCCCACCTTCGAGAAGAAGCATCTCCTGGATCAGGATGTTCTTGAAGATATTTCATTTTGGCTTTACAAAGATGACGAGCCTGAACAAGAAGTCCCGACAATCCCAACTGAAATCTACGGCAAAGGTTCTGAAATTGTCAAGAGCATGGGCTACAAAGGACAAGGCGGTATAGGCCTTCATGAACAGGGCATTGTAGAACCACTACAAGCAACAAAGAATCTCTATACTCAAGGACTAGGGTATGGTCAACCACAACGCATCCTCCCTTCTGGCGAGTGTATCTTATTCACAGCCGCTACGCCCCCTTAGACATCGATGATGTTAACGAAACGGGCCTTCAAGACTCCTTTAGCCATTTTGTTGACTTCTTTGACTCATCCATTTGTACCATCTACTCCGTCACCACTCTCGCTTCATCTTCCGCTGACTTGCCACTAGTCTACCCTGACCTCATTGATTGGGACCAACGGGGACCTCCTATCTTCGACATTGCACCTAACGACGAGGCCATCACCGAAATGATGGGGGCAAGAGATCACTTCCCTTTAGGAGATCATCGAGCAGGGTACATAATGGAATTCCATCCAGATGCCTATTTCGGGAAGACAACCCCTACTTCCAGTCACAAAAATGCAAAAAGAAAAAATGGATCTGATGGTGAAAACTATTCCACGGCAGTAGCAGATCTCAAAATAGTAAAAATAAAAGATGTATCTCCTGGTGAAAACCTCTACGAGGCGCCAGGAGATGGAAGCATGGGCCTCCCTGAGGTAGATAAAGTATATCCAGACAGATCACCCATCTTGGTAGAACCGGCTCAGGAAATGAACCTGGGGACAGAACAAGAGCCAAAAATCACATACAGAGCAGAATCCCTTAGCATGTTCGAATAGGAAAACTTCTTGGCATTTTTTACACGAAGAAATCATAATTTCGCATGGACCTATGCAGACATGCCAAGGCTAGATCCCGCCTTGGTTGTGCATCATCTTGTAGTCCGTCCCGATGCGAAACCAGTCAAGCAAAAACTTTGAAAGATGAATCCTCAAGTGGCTCTCCTAGTTAAGGCAGAACTAAAGAAATTACTAGATGTGAGGTTCATTCGCCCTATCGATTATCCTGAATGGGTTTCAAACCTTGTCCCAGTTGCTAAGCTGGATGGCCGAATCCGCTGTTGTACTAATTTTAGGGATCTCAACAAGGCCTGCCCCAAAGATGACTTCCCACTACCAAACATCGACATGATAGTGGATCTCACAGCAGGATATGAAATGTTATCCCTCATGGATGGTTTCTCAGGATACAATCAGATAAAAATTGCCGAAGAGGATCAGCACAATATGGCCTTCATATGCCCATGGGGAACATATTGTTGGGTGGTAATGCTGTTCGGCCTGAAAAATGTAGGAGCCACCTATCAAAGAGCCATGACCGTCATCTTCCATGACCTATTCGACCACGTCATGGAAGACTATGTGGATGATTTGCTAGGGAAATCCAAGACCAGAGAAGAACACTTAGATGTGCTAGCCAAGATCTTTGACAGGCTAAAGCAATATAATGTTCGTCTCAATCTGAAGAAGTGTGTCTTTGGCGTCACGTCAGTTAAACTGCTGGGATACATAGTCTCCAGACGAGGGATAGAGGTAGATCCTACGAAGGTCAAGGCTATCACTGAAATGCCACCTCCCAAAACATTGAAACAACTGAGAAGCTTACAGGGGAAACTACAATCCATTCGCCGATTCATCACCCAACTCGCTGATAAGTGTCAACCATTCCAACATCTCCTCAGGAAAGATACAGGTTTCGCCTGGACCGATCAATGTCAGAGTGCCTTCGATCAGCTAAAAGAATATCTGGCTAATCCCCCTGTTTTAACTCCACCAAGACAAGGAGAGCCCCTCCTCTTTTATATATCCACGACAAACACAACAATCGGGGCTTTGTTAGCACAACATGATGAGCATGGGAAGGAAAGAGCCATCTACTACATCAGCGGCACCTTGATCTCCTATGAGCTTAACTACACACAAATTGAACGAGCATGTCTAGCCCTCATATTTACGTCACAAAAGTTAAGACATTATATGCTCAATCACAAGACCAAGCTCCTTGCTAAGATTGACCCACTAAAGTACCTCCTAAACAGAGCTACTCTTACTGGCAGAATGGCTAAAAGGGTCATTATCCTCACAGAGTTTGATATAGAATACACTGAAAGAAAGGCCATCAAAGGGCAAGTTATAGAAGATCAGCTGGCTGAAGCACCTATCCCTGCAGAACATCCTACAATTGCAGATTTTCTAGACGAGGCCATCCTGACAATCACACCAGCCATAGACACATGGAAAATGTATTTTGATGGATCACACACCCACAGAGGCTCCGGGGCAGGCGTCCTATTTGTTACCCCTCTAGGCGACACGATCCCTAAATCATTCAAAATCACATTTCCATGCACCAACAATGTAGCAGAGTATGAGGCTCTCATCATAGGTCTCCGCATGGCCATCCAATGGAAAATTGAAAAGCTAACTATGTACGGCGACTCCCAACTGGTCATTAGGCAGGTCAATAATGAATACAAGACCAAAGATGACAAACTCGTGCCCTACAAGAAGATGGTTGATGATTTCAAAGACTACTTTGATGACATCCAATTCGAGCAAATCCTAAGGCTCAACAATAAAGCAGCAGATGCCATGGCTACCATAGGATCTCTGGTCAATATGAAAAAGGATAGCAAGAAATATAAATTCCTGATAGAAGAGCTCCCCATTCCCGCATACGATGTTCCTCAATCAGAACTAGTGTGCGAAGTCGTTAGCCCCTTGTCCCCGTGGTACCAAGAAACATACCTTTACCTTCATGGCAATATCCTTCCCCCTAACCTATCCACTTCCTAGCGAAAATCATTCATCTGTCGAGCCTCTCATTTTATTCTTGTCGACGACACACTATACAAAAGGAGTCTTGACGGCACGCTTCTCTGATGTTTAGACTCTAGGGAAGCTAAAGTAGCCTTAGAAGAGGTACACGCAGGTATTTGTGGGGCGCATTCTAGTGGGCCTACCCTATCTAAAAAGATCCTTCAGACTGGATACTACTGGCCAACCATGGACCGTGACGCCCACAGGTTTACCAAGACATGCCTCCCATGTCAACAACATGGCGATCTCATCCACACACCAGCACAGGAGTTACAACCAATTACAACACCATGGCCTTTCTCACAATGGGGACTCAACCTCGTAGGAAAAATACACCCTCCATCCTCAAATGGCCATAAATTCATAATCACCGCTACCGAATACTTCACAAAGTGGGTGGAAGCAATACCACTCACCTTCACCACAGGTATCCAAATCTCCAAATTCATCCTCCACTATATCATCTACTGATATGGTATTCCCCATTCCATCGTCACTGACAATGGAAAGCCCTTCAAAAACCAAGAAGTTTGCACTTTGTGCGAAAAGTTCGACATCAAACACCGTTTCTCCACACCATATTACCCCCAAGGAAAGGTCAAGCAGAGGTGTCTAACAAAACCATCCTCCGCATTCTCAAGAAGACAGTCAATGAAGCTGGCTGTGACTGGCACCTCCAACTCAACCCCACCCTATGGGCTTACCGCACAAGCAACCGCACTCCTACAGGAGCCACCCCATACTCACTAGTATTTGGATCTGAAGCCATTTTACCTATAGAGGTCAAGCTCCCATCTCTCCGAGTGTCCTTGCAAAACATTATCTCTGATGAGGACTACCACGTCGCAAGGCTGCATCAACTAGAGCTACTGGATGAGAAATGCTTGCATGCCTTAAATCACTTACAGGCATACCAAAACCGCCTCAGAAGAAGCTACAACAAAAAGATCAGAACCAGAAAATTTGAGGTAGGTGACCTTGTCCTAATGGAAAATCAGAAGAACCTACAAGAGCGTCCGAAGCAAGGAAAGTTTGAACCCAATTGGCTAGGACCTTATGTCGTCACATTGATTATGGGTCAGGAGCTTATCAGCTTGCAACATCTAAGGGGTAGCCTCTAGACGAGCCGATGAATATACTGCATCTCAAGAAATTCTATGCATAACCCATCTGATACCCCAAGTCAAAAAATAAAAATCAAAAACACCAAAAAAAAATCAAAAAATCAAAAACACCAAAAAAATCAGAAAATCAAGAAAAAATCAGAGTGCAATAAAAACTTCCAAAGGTGAAAATCACTTCGGTGACACCTTGGATAAGTACCATGGTGAAAACTTGTTTCAGGCGCCATGCGTAGTGGCCCGTTCTACCATCTAATAAGTCCTCTTCTCGTCACACCACTCCATATTTCACGCATCCCATGGCTTGGAATTCTAAAACATCAAGTCCTATCGCCTGACCCATCCTATTCTCAAGACCAACCCATGGAACGAGGATCCTTGTAAGCTCCCTTTGTACATACAAAAATCAAAAAATCCAAAAACATCGCAAAATCAAAAAATACAAAAACAATCAAAATACAGAAAATCTAAAATACAACACATCTCATCATCAAACACCCATCAATCTTCAACACATCAAGCCCATCGCAAACCATTCCCACATCATCAAGTCTAGCCAAAACTACATATTCATTTCGCCCGCATCTTAAAAGTACCTTGATCCCGTGGACACAGGGTATGTAGGCAGTCTGGAATACGAAGGATGTTTCCAGTACTCAGGTATCTAAGATGCACCCATCCACCCTGTTGGATGGTCCCCCCATTTACTAAACTTTCTGGATCTCATAACAGACACACAAGATACGTATGCACTCCAAACAAGTTCCCCAACGCAAAAATCATCAATCAACATACCAACCACAATCCTACACATGGCCAGATTGTTCCTTTGCCTTTCTTCCCACAGTTCTCTAAGCAACACCAACGGATCTATGTCCTAGGATATATCTTTCCTACAATGGACAAAAATCTATCATTCTATCATCACATCTCTTGGCAAGAGCACACAAAGGCTATTTGTATCTTTTCGTTGGTCTTTTTGCTTATTGATTTTTATCTTTTTGTCTCGCTCTAAGTCATTTCCAAAGCTACCTTGATCTCAGTATATCATGGTATGTAGCAGATAGCACCTGGAGTAGACATCCTCATTGTTTCTGCATGTTGTGCTTGTGGGTTGGATTCATTACTCCAAGAATATTATTCATATCTTGAAGTCCGGGTTGGTTCTAGCATGATGTGTCCTATTTGCATATACAGGCATTAAAACCTTTTATGCATTATTCACACTCATCGCTATGAGTCCCCTTCCTCGACTAGACAAGATTATACTACCTTGGGCATACATGAAATCAACCTATTGTTTGTGGGTCTAGTCCATGCAATTGCAGGGTATACATCATCACCTAGGTCATTTCATACCTTTGTGAACTGTATCCTACATTGCTACATTAAACTAAGAAATGCTCTCAATTAATCTTGTGCAACTACTATTACTAGCTCAAAATCAACATCCTAATCACTCAGTCAACTATCCCATCTCGGCCTAGATTTAATAATCACTTTCCCCCATCCCCCACCAACCAACCCTTCACTAATCCCATTCCCCCACCACATCTCCAACTCAACACATCCTGAACCGAAATAAATCCCCCCTCAACTGACATGGTGTCTTGCAACCTAACAACCCTCTCGTCTCCCCGCCCCACCCCCCGTCTCTAGACACTCCCAATCCTACCCATACCCATCCATACAACCCTATCCTCTCCCCACCTAATCCCCTCTCCCACAGCCTCACCACTCAGGGTCAACACAAAGAACATCATGCATATCAGGACTGGACCATATCACCTATCACCTAGTTTGCATACCACCTATCACCTAAACTGCATCTAAGCATATCATCTAGCTACAGTCATGATCATTTAATTACATATTATTTTAGGTGCATATCGTCCATCATTGCATATCACATTAGATTCATTTTTAATCCATTTAATTTGCATATCATTTAGGTCATTTTAATCCATTTAATTTGCATATCATTTAGGTCATTTTAATCCATTTAATTTGCATATCATTTAGGTCATTTTAATCCATTTAATTTGCATATCATTTAGGTCATTTTAATCCATTTAATTTGCATATCATTTGGGTCATTTTAATCCATTTAATTTGCATATCATTTAGGTCATTTTAATCCATATCATTTGCATATCATTTAGGTCATTTTAATCCATTTAGTTTGCATACCATTTAGGTCATTTTAATCCATATCATTTGCATATCATTTAGGTCATTTTAATCCATTTAATTTGCATATCATTTAGATCATTCTAAATCCATTTCATTTGCATATCATTCAAATCCCATTTACTTTGCATATCATTCAAATTCATTGTAAATCATATCATTAGGTCCACCATTAATAGCTAACAATTTGCACAATAATTAGGTCCATTTTAGAAATAGTTAGTTGCACATTACAATCATATCATACCCATTTATGTTTGCCATCACATAGGTGCATATTAAAATTAAAATTAGTATCATCACATTGCATAACACATGTTAGTTACATCACATCATCACAATCATTGAACCAGCATTTAAATCATCTAGTAGCATATACATACTTCCATACATTTCCATTATATCACATTGTTGCATCCATAATAAATATTTCTCAGCCCAAACATTCATTTGTATTATACATCACATAGTCCATAAAATCACAACACCATGCATATATCACAACAAATCCATCATAAATGCATCCATAACATCAAAAACATCATTGCATAAACATAACACAACCATAGCATATAACATCCATAAAGAAATATTGCATCCATCACATAGGCATCATCATAATAGAGCATCATAATCATAAGCATCATAAACCATCAAAAAGCATCACATCATATATAAATCATTGAAAAAATGTACATCGCTCATGTATCCATCCAAAAATAAAATGATACAAAAATGCCTCCAAGGGCTACCATGATTAGGCTATCACATAGAGGATCCCCTCTCTGATGGAGTGGGAGACTCTGATCCTGGTCGACCCTGTGACCCTGTCGGCGGCTGTGACTGCGGCGGTGGTTGTACCTACACCTGAGGGACCTGCTGGGGCACGTGTGAGGGAGGAGGCATCGTCTGTTGAATAGACTGAATAGATCTCGATCTATGAGATCTCGATGCCCCCGATCTGCTGACCTGACTATAGCTCGGGGCACGCTGCGCTGCTAGCACGGCTGCATAATACAGCCCCCTGTAATACTCCACACAAGCTCTGGCCTCTGCCAAATCTCCTTGTGCCTGCATCACCTGCAACTATGCCTGACTCAACTACGCCTGTAGCTGATAAGTCTGTGTCTATGCCTGAGACAACTAAGCCTGCATCCCTGTCAAAACTGGGGCAAGTCCACCACCTGATGCCTGTAGACTACCCACTGTAGCCTCTGCCTGTTGTGCCCTACCAAGTGCTGCATCCCGCTCCCTGGTCAACACCTCTATATCACCCTACACCTGGGCCAACTATGCCTGCAACGCAGCCACCTGTCCATCTGCCCCATCTAATAATGCCAGGGCCCCCCGCAACTGCACCAACTCTACCTCACGGCCCTCTAGTGCCTCCTCCAGACTGGCCACCTATGCCCATAGGGTCTCCATCTCCTCCTCCTCATCTCGTCGCCTCCGACGAGACGAACACCCCTCAGTCTCTGCCTCCAAAGCTGTCCCTGAGGTCCCTGCCTCTGCATCATGCCCACCAACCTACCATTGCCCCTCCTGTGGTGGAGGTAGGTCACCCTCATCTGCTCTCGGCTACCCCCCGTGCCGCTGGGGTACTCTCGGCTGTCGCCCCGATCCAACCTGTACCTGCTGTGCAGGAACCTAGTGCGCCTATGCCTGTCCTGCTGCCATTGCTGCCAGCACATCTATCGGCTGGCCATCCCTCCCAATCACTCTCTCCTATCCATCATCCCCAACCTCCACAAGGAAGTCATCAATGATCACATCCCCCTCCACGCGACCCTCCCCATCAGGGTCATCTCCACCATCTGAGTCATCACCCCCTGAACCTGCTGCCTCCTCTGCTGAATCCGTCAACTGAGTAGGCCGATGCATATGCCACCAGATATCATAAGCAGCTGTGGTCCCTGCATCCCTCACCGTGCTCCTCCAATCCCACTGTACTGGCCGAAGCACTACAAAGTCTGCTAGAGCAACCTGTGGCTGTAGGGGTGCAGGCCAGTAGGGTCCATCTTGCGGGGTCTGCGCGTATATCGCCATCTGCTAAGGGGTGTCCTGCACCAAACCAAACTACCGCATAACCCGCGAAGGTAGGTACATCTCTATGCAGCAGTCTCCTCGACCCATAAGGTATCTCTGCTGAAAGGTGTATGGGAGATGAATAACGTCATCTAGCCACTCCTCACAACCAATGTATGCTTGCCAAACCACACTAATCACGTCATCCAGCATCTGCCGCCAATGTCGCACCCGGCCCGTATATGTGTACTCTACATCCTAATATAGAAACACAAAGGCCTCAAACTACCGCCAATAGTACCCACAAGTCGACCGAGTGACAGGGATGTGCTCTCAAATCCACACATGTAGCAGCGTCACACTAGCGGATAAGGCTCTATCATGCAGATAGGTGATGGTGTGCATCTCATGATATAACTACGCTAGCATCACTGGCCCCCAAGCGTAGACAATCCCATGCGACACCATCCCCTCTATCACCCCTCCCTAGCCAACCGGAAAACCCCTGCCTCGCCTATCAGGCATCACCACGCCTCCAATCAATGCACACAGGAACAAGGCAAACAGATCTGCACCCGCAGCCAATGTCCCCTCATAATCCATCTCCCTCTCATTTGGAGAGAGAACAAGACGATCCGCACCAAACACTCTGACCAGTGCCATCCGCCCGCTCTTCATGTCATATCTGACACATCGACCGCGGATAGGTAGCTTGAGGATGCGATAAACATCCTCAAGTGTAATAGTAATCTCTCTTGTCGGCAACAAAAAACTGCAAGTCTCAGTACGGTATTGCTCCACCATGGCCGTCATCAAAGCTCTATGAGCTCGCAAAACGTGCATCGATGCCACTGTCAGAAGCTCCAAGCTCGCCAACCGCGCCTTCGTGGCATCATCAAAACCATTGAACAAGGCCATCACCGCGGGAACTCGTCACTCTCGCGACTGCAATATGAACCGCTCTGTATCCTGCATACGCAACATTATGGTTAGATGTCAACATATCTTCTTCTAAATCAATCTTTCTCTTCTTCTAAGTATCTAAACAAGCCAGCATCAGGTGGCATGCAAACAGACAACACATGTGCCATTTTTCAAAATGGCGCTAAAATTTCTTCTAAATAGCGCTAATCCAGAGTATCGCGCCACTGCGCATACCTTTTTGCACCAATCTAACTAATAGCGCTACTCATCGCGTCATTTCACCATATAGCATCACTATTAATTTTGGCGCTAATTCGCCCAATGGCACCAATCCTCCCAATAGCGCTAGAATAAATTATCGCGCTAAAAGACACGATCGCGCTAGAATGTGTCATGGCGCTACTTCCCAAGATGGTGCTATTTCAGACAATAGCGCCACTTTGACCCCCATTTGGCGTCAAAACACCTCTAATCTATTCTTCATTAAATGGCGCTAATCTAGAAGATTGCGCTAAAACACCCACCTAATGGCAAAAAAACCGCCCTACCCTACCCAGGTAGATAGCGCCAATCCAGAGGATGGCGCCAATCCGCCTTGCCATTGGCGCTACGCGCTTCAATCCTGACCCCTAAAAACCCTAAAAAAATGCACGAAAAACAAGAAAATTACAAAGTCAGGGTTAGGCCCTACCGAGGGTCCAGCGCCGGGTGCCCGACCAAACTCTCAGAACTGCTCGGAGATGTGTCGAAGTCGCGGGAACTAGGGGTTGCGGTCAGCCATCTCTCCTTCACTTCTTCTCTAGGGTCAAAGTGTGCAAATGTGGCACTCTTAGGGCCCACTTTTCCTAATATAGTGGGCCATGTCATCCTTCTTTTCCCCCTAGGGTGCAAATCCTAACCTTTTTCCTCTATTTTTCTTCTTGCCATCCTCTTTTTTCATCCCCTATCCAACCTTCACTCCCGTCACATCCTTTCGAGAGCTCACCTGGAAAATTTTTATTTTCCCGCCAACCTCTCAAGGGGGCATCCCCTATCCATCTTATTCCTTCCTGGTAGCTGGGGCATATTTTCCTTCGACCTGACGCTACTTCCCTCCTAGGTCCTGATGCCACGTCAAAGAGGGGCAAATGTAGACACCTAAAAATGTCTCGACCACCAAACTGACTCCTGATATTCCTAATCATATCAATTTCCCTCCTAAACCAATTAATTAAATTGTATTTAATTAATTATCCCTTCATTACCCTATTTCTCATCAATTTATCCCAGACAATTGAATTAATTTCATTAATTCAATAGTTTCAAACCTAGCCAAATGAATTTAGTAAATATGCAATATTTACTAAATCATTTTCCCCTTTTGCCACTAAATTCAATTAATTAGTTAAAATCATGTTAACTAATTAATTTAACCCATTTATTCTAGCCCTAGGATTAATTAAATAAAATCAATGTTTAATTAACCCTAAACCCCTCATTTGGATGGTTAAACCTAGTTTAACCCATTCTCCCACATTCTCCAAATAAAGAAATGGGAATAAATCCACCTAAAATCCTACATCACAATAAAAAATTATTTTTCCCATGCCTATACCTCTATTTCCCCCCAAACGAATTTTTAATTCATTTGCATTTCCCCCCATGAATCTTTTATTTGGGAATAATCTTCCCCCCATAACTTATTTAATAATTTCCTCTTCCCCAAAATGAATAAAAGAATCACTTTTATTCATAACCATCCATTCTCCTAGATTAGATCTAGGCCCTCCATATCATCTCCATCCTCCACCATTGATCTTTCCAATCAATCTCCACCCTTGGATCAAAATCTCCTCCATAAGTCTATAAATAGAGCCTCTCCCAAGCCATTTTAAAGGAGCCAAGTCTATGCAAAGTAATAATGCCAAAATCACTCTTGAGCTAGGATAGTGAGTTGCACAACTTGAATGAGCATTTCACATTGGAATCCATTGTCTAGGGATCATCTTGGTCTTAGGAGCTTGTTTGGGTGCAAAGGCTCCTTCCTCCCTTGATGGGATTAGATTTGTATTGTGAGGTATAATCTTGTGTATATTACATTTGATTTAATATTTTAGCCTTGTTTGCATTTCTAATCTACACTATGCATTCACCCACCATTCACTACTATATAACTTACATACTTATATATTCCAAGATGATAATCATGCATTCCGAACTACATGATTATCCTCTCTTTCTATATAACATTACACAAAGAACATGTATAATGTTATTGGGTTGATCAAGTCCAATAACATAACACAATAAAATAAAAGGTAGTACACATAATCTTATAAGGTATTTATAAAAAAACAAAGCATTAACAAATTACCCACATAGATTGATTGTTCAACCACCTAATTATGTCTACTCCTATAAATAGATTGTATCATCTCAATTCAAAGTATTTGGATTGGTCATCCAAATCCAAATCCTAAATAATTATCTAAAAATGGATCTTAAATGGGTTGTCAATTTATCTACTCCTTTGGAGCCTTCAAATTGTAGGTCAATTAAAATTATGGATTAAAGAAAAAATACATGAATAATAGTGTATAAAATAACATGTGATACCAAAGTTCCCAAAAAGGAATCCACTCTGGCTATAAGTCTACAACAACAAAAATATTCATTCAATAATGAGAAACAACCAATACCATGTGACATTTGAATTAACAATTTTGTAACTGTTTTATTAGAACAATTGCATCTTATGCCTTAGCCTTGAATATAGGTTTTTTTTAATTAGCCAACAATAATTCCATTTAAATATCCATGTGGGCCTAGTATGGGTAAGTTGATTACATCGTAGTACAATAAAGAGCTCAAGTATGTTGTTCTTTCAAGACCTTCGACTATGTTCACGTTTTTTATTTGGTTTGAGTTGATGTTTTAGTTTATTTTGTCAAAAATACTTATAAGTCTTTAACAACCTAGGCTTGGTCTGAATTTCAAATTTGTGGAAGATATAAACATCTTTAACAAAATGTTCATCTTTGTACCATGAACTACTTTCTCTTTTCAAAATCAAATTTGTATAATAATCATATATATTATTGTAATCATAGATCATCTCTCTCCCTTTAAGATTTGACATGTCCCCATGGTAGATGCTAAGATAATATGTTTGGTTTCATATCTTATAAAAGATTGTTTCATTCCACTTAACGACATCATTTTTCCCAAAGTTTAAGATGTAACAATGAACCTAGGACCTGTGGGTTATGGGCCCACAATGTAACTTATGTTAAATCAATATAGTTATCAAGTTTTTGTTTTTAGCTATCAACAAGTATAGGAACACCACTTCCTAAGAAATAGACATAAAAACTAAATGAAAATTGGAAGGGATTTACAATTTTGTCTCTTAGAAAGACTAACTTATTAGCTCTATGTTTCCAAGAGAACTTTCATGTACAAGAGAGTACGAGCTAAATTGAAATAGTTTTAATAAGACTTAAACTTAATACAACTAAAGTTGCATCTCTTAATTGAGGTGTCATGATGTATAATAAATCTTTCCAAAACTTCATGATTAATCCAATACTATATTTACATGAGTGGATTATCAAAGTTACGATTCTAAACACCCTTCACAAGTGGTCAAGAAATAAAATTAGAAAGAAATGTTTTTCCAACCTTTAATTAAGGTCCACCCCAATATATTTTGAATGTATTTCTTTACCATATAGAAATTATTATATAATGCACCAAAAAATATCTCTTCTAAACCAATTTTGCACCTTAGAAGTATACTTGACTATAACTAAGGTAAGTATTTCCTTTAGACTATGCCACTAATACACTATCATTAATAACTATTATAAATAAACGACACTTCACACCTATATGATTATTTGACCCTTATTCAACAATCCCACTATATATTAGTAGATAAAAAATAGGTTACATAGGATAATTCCCTCATCTAAAGAAGTACCAACCTAATGACCTTTTAAAATGTTATCTTGAGTTAGTGATGATCTTAACTATAACATGATTATAGAGGAACAATAGTTATAATGAGACAACATTGTGGTATGTGCTTAAATCCTATGCGCCATAACTCATATCTACACATTTAAATACATTACAGCTAAACCATGCGAAGAGGAACGACACACCTAACATCATAAACTCTTTAGGAAGACTAGCCCTTAACCTTAACCACTAAAATTCCTCCTAAATGAATTAACATGGTTACTTATTGAGCTACATGTAGGTTTCTAGGAACAACTAGGATTAGATAGGGCCCCCATATGCCACATGCAACACTAATACTTAGAGCTAACATGTGTGTACCTAATTTGACAATGTGTAGGTTAACACTAACTTGGTTTGACCAATATATTACAACAAGACTAATAAACAAAGGATGATCCACATTAACCTCTTATCAAATTCATCATGATTCATCACTCAACCATCTTAACTATGAATTCATAAATTAAGGACACCTTCTCAATTCAAGGTCTTTAATTATCTATCCAAACCCAAATCCCAAACAATGTTTTAAAACTCAATATTTATATAAAAAAATGGGTTACCGATATTTCTATGCCCTTGGAGTCTTTAATTTATGGTAGCTACAATATTATGTCATTTCTCAATCCTAAAAGGAAAAAAGGAGATCAATATTCATATCTCCTTACAACAATATTTGCATTTTGACAATATGTTTACAAGCTCCGTGATTAATTATGCAAGATCCTCAAGGTTAGATTCAATTTTTAGTTTCAAAGATTATTTTTATTATTATGAGTATGCAGATCAATTTTTTGTTCATACTATGACTTTAATCCTAAGAGAAAAGGTTACAAGACTCTCCAAGTCTTATATAATAATCCTTAGATTTGGTTGAATAGGTGATTGGTTCTTTGGTCCCTCTAATACTATCATAAGACTCTTTAGAGACTTTTTTGGGTACTTAGGTAAGGTGTATGAGTTTCCAAAAAATGTGATAAACAAGGGTTTTGCCCTAGGATATGTGAGACATATTGACAACATTGATTTAAAATTTGACAATGGTAGAGGCAAGGTAGCCTTCTATCATCTTTCTCATCCCTACAGCAACTTAGTTGTTATAAAGAGAAAACTTGCTAAGTTTCGAGAAACAAAATTAAAGGAGTTACAACTAGACCCAATCTTCACCCTATTATGATACAGACTAGCATGCAATCTGATGGAGGTGGATCATGTGGGTAAGAGTGAAGGGTCCCGAGTAGGCACTTGTAAAGGAGTCGAAATAGACATTTATGAAGACCACCATACACAACAGTCTCATTCAAACAATCCCATTCAAACAGTCCCATTTGACCAATATTTCCTGGCCATAGTAGTTTTTTATCTACCACCATTGTGAAAAATCTCTTATAAAGTCATTTTTTCCAATTTCTAAAATCGTCACTATTCAACCATCCAAGAATTGTCTCTTCCTTTAACAAGATTAATTGTTTATAGTTTTTCTTCAAGTCACAATGTCCTATCTATTACAAATTATTTTATTGGTTGGTTTGTTAGGTTGTACTAAATTAGAGATAACCATAGCTAATTCCTAGTCCTAATGTTCTCTAAGTAAAATTTTAAAGTGTAGGTTAGTTGGTGAGGACAAATAATTCTAGTTAGTAAGTGTCAATTAATTTCTATCTTTTATATTCACCAAATATACACACTTAGATTTGACCAATTATAGTATACTCAAATACATAAATATAAATAATATTAGTAGATATAATATGTTAATCAATCCGTCCAAAACATTATATTCATATTCATATAACTTAACCCCATAATTGAGCTATCACTCAAACAACTTAATCATGTATAATCTAAATTTTTCATATGCATCCAAGTAAAACCAATATCTAATTGTCTTGGTCAATTATCACACACTAAAATTATAATATATATAGAGTTAGTAATCAACTTAATAGTCAATTTTTTATTTTCTTCTACCTATAATATATATTTTCTAGCCAATATTTAGAGGCCCAAATAACTCTATATATTAATACCTATTAAATAAGTTGATTATAAATATTTAATATTGGTCTTAATAAATTACCTTTTAAACCCATATTACATGAATAAAGAAAACAAGGTGAGAATATTTCTTATAGATAGTCTAAGTTTTTAAAATACACATTATCCTATTTATGAGATTTTCTAAATTTATATAATAGTATATTGTAGTTTTCTTATACTACTAAATAATTCTTCAATTGAAAAAGAAATCTTATTAATATGAATATAAAATAATTATAGTGGTATCGTAATTAACCCTTATCTATATACACTTCAATTTATAATTATATGATATAATATTTATAATAATATAATTTAAATAGTTATTTATTTAATATATGTAATAAATAATTATTAAATAATGTTAAAAAATAAAATATACAGATATATTTTTAAGAAATATATATAACTCAAACCTTAATTTGTGATGATATAGACCCACATTATAAATTTTTATTTACATATTGTATCAATTATAATATTAATTTTATTATTATCATTTTAACATATATGTTACCATTCTAATAATAACATGACCTCTACTGATTATGAGAAAAAGGATGGGGAAATCTGTGGAGCAATGGAGGAAAAAAACGGGCATTTTTTCAGACTGCCTCAAACCAGCAATGGGGAAGATCAATCTACAGGCACCCAACTCATGTTAACAGGAGTGAATGCTATACCCTTAGGTATCAAACATTTGCAGCATTCTTCTTGGTTTTTTGGGAAGAATAATAGATTCAAAGGCCTAGGGTGACAAGAATATCCTACTGCGGGTAATAAAAATGCCAGGATTCTAGAAACTCTTCGACCACGAGGAAGTAAGCTCTTCTCAATACCCTCAAAAATAATAGCTTCTACAATGGACCGCTTGAAGGAAAAAGCTTTGTTGGTCAAATGGTGCGGTATTGGAGGGTCCTCCCAGAGATCATAGCTTGGTGGAGAAGCTCATTCAGTGATAGGGTTAGTATCAAACAAATTCCTAACTCTTTTTACCTCATTGAGTGTGTAGATCTGAATCTAAAGTGGGAAATATTATATGGTAAACCCTTATTCTTCAAATGGTCATGCTTCCACTGCATCAAATGGGCCCCAAACTTCAACCCATGGAAGTATTCCATTAGAAAGATCCCCACATGGATCACCTTACAAGGGTTATCGTCAAAATATTGGAGCATGGAAGCCCTCATTCGCATTGGGGATGCTCTAGGATCCTATTTAGGGGTAGATGAGGAATTTTTAAATGGTAAGGTTCAGAACCAGGTGTTTTAGTGGAAATAGATATTGGTGTTGGCATCTATGGCACTCTGGAAATACCTACCTCAAATGGAAAATGGTTTCAAAGAATAACACCAAACTTTGGTCAGACCAACCAAAAATGCCTTCTCAGAAATATGTGTGAAGTAGGAAGTTCAAAGACGCCCCTGCAAAGGAATGAAAAGTCTCTATCGTCTCCAATGGAAAAGAGTTTGAATGGGGACAACTCAATGTTTGAGAAAGAATTTGTTGAACACAGAAGTAATATGAAAGATCATCAGCTTTTGGAATCAGAGCTTTCCCTAGATGTAGAAATGGTAAAGGAAACTCAATTTTAGGATTTTCAAAAAGATAAAGAAACCATCCCCCCTTCAATGGATGAACAGATTTTGGCCACAAAGTCAAAGGTTGAACTTATCCACCTTTTGAAAGAAACGAAATGACTTCATAGAGACATTAGTCAACAACTTGTGGATCTAAGTAAAGAAGGGGTAGCTTCAGGTAGTGCTTTTGTTGCTCCTAACTTGCAACTAGATATAGCTAACAAAGAAATTGTCACAGAAAGCCTTCAAGAAATAGAGGAAGATAGGGGTGATGCAGAGATCCAGAAACTCAGTTCAGTTTGTGAAATCCTTGGAATCTTCAATGAGGAAGATTCAAAAAATGGGCAGGGAAGGCAAATGTACCCAGAAGAGCAGCAAAAAAAACTTGCTCTTATTCAAGGATGATGGAAGAAGATGGCTTAGAGCAGAAAGAAAATGTTCTTTTATTTCAAATATGGAAATGCAAATAGAACATCAGACATTAGGTATCTAATAAATCCAAGCTAGATTTTGGGTGCAATTCAAACAAAAACGTTGGAAGGAAATATTTGTTAGAACTCAGAAATAAGGATGGGGATGCAGATGGTCAGATGAAAATAACATTTTTAATAGATTTAGGGAAGGACAAAACCCTTCCCCAGGGGCCATGAAAATCCTTTCATGGAATGTTAGGGGCCTCAATGCCCCTAGCAAAAAGTGCATGGTAAAGCGTAGGATTTGCTTAACCAAGGTGGATATCATTTTATTTCAAGAAATAAAATTGCAACCATCATATATGGAATCTTTTTTGTACACCTTCAGGAATTGGAAAGTTGCCTTAGTACAATCAGAGGGTGCTTCGGGTGGTCTGGCCATTGCATGGAACTCAGCTAGAGTTACATTTGAACCTCTAGGTGATGGCAAATATTGGATGGGCAGTAAGGTTAGTTCTATGATTTCCAAATCTCATTTTATGTTGAGTAATGTCTATGGCACCAATTCATATCTTGGAAAGAAGGAACTATGGAAGGAATTATATTCTTTTATGATTAAATTCCCTCTTTTGCAAAAAAATATTGGAGGGGATTTTAATGCAACTCTACATAGTGGGGACAAAAAAGGAGGTATTTCCCATCCCAAGCAAACTCAAAAGGATTTCAGGGATTGGGTATAGCGTAATGAGTTGATGGAAATTGAATTTGAGGGTGAATCTTTCAAATGGAATAATAGGAGATCAGAGTTTTGTAACATAGCAAAAAAATTAGACATGTTCTTTTTTTAAGGTGATTTGTCCACTTTTCCTCATACTTTGGTCAGTAAAATCCTTCCATGCTTAGGCTCTGATCATTCCCCCATTATTCTAGAGATTCTGGGAGATGAGACACCTTCCAAGTCTTCGTTTAAGTTTGAAAACATGTGGTTGAAGGATGACAATTTTTTGAACTTGGTGGAAGGGTGGTGGTTTGAAGATCAGATAGAAGGGTCCAAACTCTTTTGTTTTATCTTGAAATTGAAATATGTCAAACAAAAGATTTTGGAATGGAATAGATTGCATTTCAAGAATATTTTCAAGACCAAGGAAGGCATTGAAGAAAATTTAGCCAAAGAGAATGCAGAAGTAATTTCTAATGGCATGTCCCAGGACTCTTTTTTCAGAGAAAAGGAACTTTTAGCTGAATATGAAGTTCTTTTAGCTAAAGAGGAATTATTTTGGAAACAAAAATCAAGGGAAATTTGGATAGCAGCAGGTGATAAGAATACAAAATATTTTCACAATATCACTAAACAGAAGAGGTGTGCTAATAGAATTCTTAGCCTAGAGCTGGAAGATGGAAGTCATTTACAAGAACCAAAACTCATTAGAGATCAGATTGTGGGCTTTTATCAAGAACCGCTCAATAATAGGGAAGGTTCTAGCAGGGTAGATCAATAGGCTTTCCTTGGTCACATCCCTAACCTGATAAGTGAAAACCAGAATTCCTTTCTCAACAACAAATTTTCCTCAGAGAAAGTGGAAATAACCCTCAAACAATTGCATCTAGATAAGGCTCCTAGTCTGGATGGATTTCCTGCTGGCTTCTTTCAGGCGTGTTGGCCCTTTTTAGGTGGAGAGTTGACTGAAGCTCTGGAAGCAGCTAGGAATTCAGGTACTTTGTTAAAGGAAATTAATAACACCTTTATTGCTCTCATTCCAAAGAAGGAGAAAGCTTGTAGGTTGGAAGATTTTAGACCTATTGCACTTTGCAATACCATCTATAAAATCATGACAAAGGTTATAGCCAATAGACTCAAAACATTATTAGGGCACATAATTTCAGAGGAGCAAACAGGGTTTGTTCCTGGAAGATCTATTTTAGATGGTGTGATCATTTCTCAAGAATCATCCACTCTCTTCAAAGCACCAAGGTAGCAGGTATGTTGATTAAACTTGACATTCGAAAAGCTTATGACAAGGTTGATTGGAGGTTCTTGTGTAAGGTTTTGGAGTCTTTTGGTTTTGATAAAAAAATGGATAAACTAGATTTTTGAATGCATTTTTGGGCCAAGATTTTTGGTTTTAGTTAATGGCACTCCTGAAGGTTTTTTTGGTGCTTCAAGGGGTCTAAGACAAGGAGACCTGATTTCCCCTTTTTTGTTCATCATTCTGGCAGAAGCATTGGGGAGGGCCATTACAAATGAGTAGATTTTGTCCCAGATAGAAGGAATCAAGGTGTCAAGGGATATTAGTGTCACTCATCAACAATTTACAGATGACACTATGTTATTTGGGGTAGCCAAGTCGTCAGAAGCTCATCACTTGCTTAGGATTCTAAATTCATATGCTTCAGTTTCGGGCCAGGAAGTAAATAAAAATAAATCTGAAGTTTTCTTTTTTTCCACCAATCCTAGAATAGAAAGAGAAATTCTAAACATCCTTAATTTTAGAAGAGGAGCCCTGCCCTGCACTTATTTAGGCCTGTCAATTGATAAAGGTGTCAGAAGTTCAAAGTTGTGGGATCCTTTGAAGGACAGAATGGATGAAAGGCTAAATTCTTGGAAGGGTCGATGGCTCTCCTAGGCAGGAAGGCTTTTAATGCTAAACAATCATCTCTTCTTTACCTATTTATTTGTTGTCTTATTTAGCTCTTTCAAATGGAGCAAATCAGGAAATAATTCAAAAGATACGTAGGCTCTTTTGGCAAGGTAATTCAGAGAAAGATAAGCTAGCTCTGATAGCCTGGGACAAGGTTTGTAAGCCCAAGATCAAGGGAGGCTCAAGTTTGAGAAATCAATTATGGCAGAACAAAAATCTAAGAGCAAAACTTATATGGAAAATGCTTAAGGAGCCCAACTTGAAATGGGCTAGGATCCTCCAATCAAAATACTTGAATAGTGATAGTTATCTAGATATTGTCCAAGTTTCAAATCCTCCTAAAGGCTCAAGAATTTGGAACTTTATTTTGTCCTGCAACAATTATCTCTGATCTAATCACTTGGGATATTCATGATGGGGCCTCAGCTCTCTTTTGGGAAGATTCATGGGGTAGAGGTAAGTGCTTAGATAGGGAGATCAATTTTAAGCATTCAAAGGCCTTCCTTAAAGAACATTGGGGGGATAAGGTTAAAGATTATGTTCTCTTTCCTCAACATTTTTTTTCTATGGAGTGGAAGTGGAAAGATTTCTCCTCTCTCCCCTTACCAATGGTAGAGATCTTGAATTTAGGTAGATTGCTCACACAAAGGGAGTTAGTTTTTCGAAGTGGATTTGACAGAATTATTTGGGCTGGCTCAAAGTCTAAAAATTTCAATGCTAAAAATGGGTATAAGATTGCAGCAGGTTTTGCTCATATGAAAAACACAGATTTATCCATTCATTTATGCTGGGACAAATTATGTGTGCCCAGGGCAGGTATTTTTGCATGAGTAGCTATACAGAAGAAGATTTTGATAGCAGAGAAATTCAAGAAACTTGGTTTTGAAGGGCCTTCTAGGTGTGAATTATGTAGAAAAGAAGAAGAAAGCATTGATCATTTGTTTTTAGGTTGTCCCTTCTCCCAAGAATGTTGGAGATGGTTGTGTACAAAGTTAGGCTTGATCACAGCTCTTCCAAATGATATAAAAAGTCTTTTTTTAGGGTAGCCAATTAGATCATGTTCGGGTCTTCTCAGCAGTCTGTGGATTGTTTGTCCCTTTCTCCTTCTTTGGGAATTATGGAAAGAAAGAAACGGGCGATCTTCTCGAACAAGGAAATGTCTATTGTTTCTTTTCAAAATAAAGTGGAGGCAGCCATTGTAGAGGTGGTTAACAGCAAGTCAGGTTTGAGTTTCAATAAGGGAAACAAATTCACAAATTAGGATAGCTTTATGAGACGGACTTGGTTTGGGATTAAGATCCCAATTCATATTGGGGTCAGAGAGAAGGCTTCGGTAGTGGGAAGAAGGAAAGTTCAATGGCAACCTCCCAAAATTGGTTGGTATAAATTAAATTTTGATGGGGCCTCTAGGGGCAACCCAGGACCCTCTGCTGCAGGATGCATCATCAGAACTTGGCAAGGGGTCATCATCAGTAAATTACCCATTCCTTTGGCTGAAGACACTAATGATGCAGCAAAATTTCAAGCCCTGGTTTTGGGTCTTCTCTTTAGCAAAGACCTTCAGTTACAAAAAAAATTGAAACAGAAGGGGACTCTTCCTTAGTTGTTAATGCCATAAGATCAGAATCTATACCAAAATGGAAACTATCAGCTCATTTGGAGTGAGCCCTGGATCTTTTGAAGTTTTTCAGTACTTATACTATCAACCACACTTTCCGTGAAGCTAATGGGGAAGTTGATTTACTTGCCAATTTAGGAGCAGATGGTCAAGAGATCAGGGAGATTGGCCCTTGGTCATAAAGGGCTTAGACTCCGTCCTCAAGTGAAATTTTTTTTTCCTTTCTTGGAACCGATAGCTATTTTTAACTAAGGATAGACTTTCACTTTTTTAGGGGCATTTAATATGATTTGATAGACCCAGGCTCTTCTTGGATTGAGGAGATCCTAACGGGAACTTCAAAGTCACTTCAGTACCTTTCTGCATTGGATTTCCTATCCTTCAAATGCTTCTGATATAAATTCCCCTACATGAAGGACATCTCTTCACTTATGCGGCTGACAGCATACTTCTGTCGAAATGATGCTCACTCATGTTTTTCTTTAATGCAACAAGGTTGGGCATTTATTGTAGTGCTTGCAGAATTCTATAAATTTGAGGCTCAATATGGCTTCACTTATCCTTTGCCAATATGGAGATGTCGATCTGTCTCACCTGCACTAGAAGACAATTAGCCTTTTTAGGTTAAATTTCTGATAGCAGACTCAAAGGACTATGCAAAGTTAAATCCAAATTGTTTATTGAGGTGGTCAAGATGGTCCTGGGGCTGTGCTTCCTATCTTTAGTAGATAGGTATCGCGTTAACACCAACATTTCCTCAAGATTCCTCACTTCCTTGCTTGACCTGGGGATGCCTAAGGTGGATGCTTTGGTCTGTATTCGAGAGACGTTTAAAGATACAATATTGGGAGATGATGTTGAGACAACGGTCTTTGTAGATTTGGCTAATGGCATTCCAAAGGTGAGTGACTTACCCAAACTTTTAGACCCTGAGGTAGATGTGGTCCGCCTTCCTTTCCTCACAGACTTGGTTGGTTGGCGGCTTCTTGCTCACCAGCTCTGGGCATCGAGAGCGAAGGACTTCATTGTGCGTGTCATTGGAATGGTCCACGAAGATTATCCCTTGTGGATTCAACTTTTTTCAGTGTTTATGGATTCAGATGAATTTTACCAGCAGGAATGATTGTGGCTAGTTCCTTTTTGTTCATTGGTTTTGGAATCAACGTTGGTCTTTTGTATAGCAAATAGCACTTTTTTGCTATCTGTTGTATATGACAGGAATTTTGTTTACATTCCTGTAAAATGTAACTCAATACTCTGTAATTATGATTTTTTGATCAATATATTATGGGCACTCTATATGCCTTTTACCGAGCAAAAATAATAACATGACCTATACTTATTTAAAATCTAACCTATGACTTATACTATAGAAACATCCACTAATAATCATATTAAATTCAATTTATATATATATGGGGAAGTGAAGAATATATATGTTTTACCCAACTTTATTAATTTTAATTCAAGTGAAGATATAAACCATTTCACTTTACACTTTTCACTTGTTTTGATATAGATAAGGTGCTAGCACGGGAGCAGAACCCGATAACAAAAGCCAACCGGCAACAAAATAGGCCCAAGGTCACCAACAGTCGATTAACAATTCATCAAAAACTAACAAAACATTAAACAAGTCTTTAACCAAGTCTTTAATGAAATAAAACAAGAACCACCTAGCTAAGAAGAGATTTCCAATCATTAGATATCATATTGACTAAATTTTCCTGATCCTCCAGCAAAGGATCCACAGTCTTCTTTCGATCCACCTGCAGAATAGAAAAGGCATCAGCAGCCTTGTGGGATGACCTCAGAACCAACTTAACCAGAGTCTTGACTTTGTTCTCCATCACGGACAGGTGAGATTTGACTTCAGCTAGCTCCATTTCTAGTTTCTTGTTATCCACATCCCTTCTGGCACTCATAACTCCCTTGTCAGGGGTTTCCTGCACCTCAGTATCTTCATTATTAGTTTCGTAGAATGAGTTGTTCATTAAAGCAAAGTGGCTCATGCCCTCCTATTCCTGCATAGGGGTGGTTTTGGTTCCCTTAATATCCACTTCTTGCACAATGTCTTCCCGATCAGAAGCAGTGGAATAATCAACAATCTTTATTCCCTAGGACGTACCTCCCTCCAATCTAGAGGATCTCCTTATGCTCGGTCTTCTGACAGAGCTAGTCTTTCCCATAGCTTTTTATTTTACAAACATAACCTCCTCCTTCCCCTGATTCCCCTATTTTTTATTTGTCTCTTCAACACCTTTCCTCTCACCCCTTTCACTACATCTCTTTTTCTCAGTTTTGTTTTGTGCAGGATTCCCTCCCTTACATTTTTTGTTATCTTGTATGGGGTTTCTATTTTTCAAGTTACACAAGCCCTCAGCAGCTACAACATGAGACTGGTCCTGTGAGGTCTCAAAGGTTTGACCTAAAATTTGGCTTCCTGAGATAGCCTTCGAAAAAGAGGTTGCTTTTGACACAGGTGGGCTAGACAAAGGGCTAGAGGGACTGCTCATAAGAAGGGTAGATGGGGAGGTGGGCTGAGAGGCCATCGGAGTGGTTGGCTTCCCAAGTCAAACACTTAGGGGAATTTTATCTTCAGTGTCTTCATTGGAGCTATCCTCCATAGGCCAAGCAACGGGGGTTTTAGGAGAACACATAGCCAAATGGTATTGATACAAACGAAAGATTAGGACTTGGTGTAAGGGCAAAGCAATCACCTCTGGGTCCCCTTCACGGGCTTTTTTAGTGTGCATTACAGAGGCTTCAAGGCTAGATAACAGGAAGGAGGGGAAATTTACCAGTGTTTTATGGAAAAAATGATTTAAGAAGGCAAAATGATAATGGTAGAACACTCTGTATCTACCCTCAAGAGTAAAATATTTCATTATCAAAAGACATACCCAATTCCACAGAGAGACCAAACTCTCACATTCAAAGCCTCCCTAAATCCAAATTTATTTCTCTCCTTCTTTATAGAATAGTTTCATGCCCTCCATGTCTGGGACACGAGTCTGATTCTTGAGTCTGTTCCCCAAACACGGCAAACCAGTCGCAGCAACAATGGAGTCCTTAGAGACAATGAATTAGACCCCGCCAACTTTCACCATTCGACTCCCATCCCACGATTCAGCAAATTAGGTCGATATATTTTCATCATAGCCATTTAGAGATTCTAGGAAAGCAGTAACTCCTCCCTCATACGCTATGCTCCATACATGTAGGTCCTCTTTGAATTCATTACAATTCATTGGCTCTGTTCTCACTTTATCCCCCCCATTTTCCTATGCCTCCAGTGCTCAAAACTAAAACCCTAGATGCAAACTAAAATAAATTCCCTGCAGAACAAGTTGTTGCAGAGAGTAGGCAGATGTCAAGCAAATAATCTAGAAGAGAAAACTTTTCACTTGTTTAACCTAATGGTTTTCTACGTTTTCAATTATATCTTTTTTTTATTACTTTTTCAATTGTATCTTTTTTTTTACCATATATATAATACATATAATTTTAATCTCATATTCATGTTATATTTATATTATTACTTTTAGTTAATATTAAATTTATTTTATTTCTTATAATTTAATTTAACATTTATAATCATTTTCTTTTCTATTTTTCTAGGTTCCAAATGTGATCTCCTTTTCACCCAAGTAACATTTATTTACCAGAGTTATTATTTTCTTAACAACTATAAAGCAAGTAAATTATTTGAAATAGAAATAAATAAATCTATTTTCATACATTGAATAAACGTTAAAACATAGCAAATAACATTGTACAGCCAAATATTTCATCTATAAGCTTTAATAACATCAATTTGCAACAATAATTTAATCAATGCAACATTGGTAATATTTACTACAAATAAATATATAAATCACTTATCTGTTTATATGACACTCGGAGGAGTAATCATAGGTCCCTGCTATTCCTGGCAAAGAGCACCCCTGGAGGAACTAGTTCTTACACAGAACCAATCGTGCCTCATGACACAAACAAACACAACCCTAGCTAGGACACTCCCAGGTGTACATTGTACCCCGAGTTGGACATGCCCCTTCTCCAAATGCTCAGTGCCTAGCCAATGACCCTAATCCGCACTCCTTCATGCCCTTTGATTCTTGTATATTTTTGCCTGTATACTTTCCTATACATTTTTCTGTATATTTTCCCTCAATGATTTCTCAAATAATTCCCTCCTATTTACATTTATTTCATGGGTTTAAATAATAACCCAAAGGGTGGCTTCCAACCATTATATCCAATCTTTACAAAATAAGGAATATAATTATTTAAATATAAGAGTATTTTTATTTTTATAAGGTTCTTTTAACCTTTTAACTTCTTTTTTAACTTGAAAGTAACCTTCTTTTCATTCTTTTGTTTTACACACCTCCTTTATTATTAAATAATTTTCTTTTCTTTTCTCTTTTTTATTCTTTAATAATGTTTTATAACTTTATTTATTTAATTCATTTCTCAGGGAAAAAGTCCCATAACATGAGTTTTTTTTCCTTATCAACACTTTCCTGTTGTACCCCAATGCTTTCACCTATAGAGTATGGTTGGGGTTTTTGTTTGATAAACCTACCTTGCTCGAGTCTCTTGGTCTAACCATGCAATAAAAAATGATTTTAACCCTAACTATAAGAATTGCTAACTAGAGTATCTACTAACACTAGTCCCCGGCAACAACACCAAAAATGACAAGGGTTGTACACCTTGCAATTAAATAGAATAATCGTCTAAGTTGTCAAATCCAAGGTGTGTCCATGGCTATCTACAGTAAAGTCTATAACTAGCAGTCCTCCTAATACTATATCTAGAAATCAAAGTCTAGTTTTTTAGTTATTATCATGCATCTAAATACTTGCTTGAAAGAATCTTTAATCTAGGAATATGAAAATGTCAACTACTAAAACAAAACTATTTTAACAAAGATTTGAGAAAACAACAAATAGACTAAAGCAGTAAATCTATCAAAAAATTATCAAAGCAATGAATCTAGCTAAGCAATTCAGAAATGTGACAAAACGGGAAATCTGATGCACTAAATACTGGTCCCTAACCCTTTGGTGGGAGTGGGCCCTTGCTCCACACTTCCAAAGAAAGACCAATTCAATGTTCTAGTACACACAAATGTAGAACTACCTACTTTTTTATTTCTAATTTCTCTAAAAGATGTATTTTTAACAAAAATCAACAAAAAAAACTATCTCTATTATATGACTCCCTCATATATATATCAGAGATATTTTCTAATAGGTATCTCTAGATTCTTATTCTTCTACTACAATTTTGTATCATATACAAAATCATTTATTCATCATTCTGAACATGCAACTACTACTTCTAGAAAAAGTCATGCAAATATTACAGGAAATTATAGAGTGGCACTGACTGTGCCACTTTAAACAATAGTTCAACTTAAGTTTAAACATGTTTTGAAGGCCACTGAATAAAAAGTAACAACACAAAACAACAATTTGGCAAAATTCTGTCACTTCTGCATGAATAGTCGACTAGCGGTTTCCTTTCTTCAACAGATTAGTAAAAACAAAAATATAAGTCACTTCATCTCATAACAATTTAGGGGGGTATGTGCTAGCATGCTCTACTGCAGTCTTCCTCAAAGTCTCCAGAGTCTTTTGTATAGCTCTGGAATGCTGGTAGCACCTCCGGAGCTTCTGTAAAAGTTTTGTTATGGATCTCCGGAGTTGGAAAAAACTCACTCTGGAGCCTCATGAAGACCTTGTTGCTTATAATGAAGGAATTCTTGCAACCAAAAATGTGTTTTTGCATATACTTTGTCAGTAAAAACTTGCAACATGAACCCATCTAATTCCAAAAGTGACTGTAATATTATATCTACTATTAACATACTTAAATGAGGTTTTTAACAATTTTTAAAGTACAATCAAGAGATGGAATGGATTTTAGGGTAGGAAAGGGAGATACATTTGTAGATTTAGATGAGCTCTCTTCGGACCTCATCACTAGCTCTCCACTAAGAGGATTTGATAGTGTGATCTTGATTTGTAGTACACAACTTTCTAAGGTTCTGTAAAGAGGCTTAAAATTGTGTGAGAGTCTAGTATGCTTGCTCAAAGGATGTATCCTTGTGCGTATTGATGAAGAGGTGACACATGTGAAAGTTAAATATGAAGCTTTCATAATTTGAAGAGAGATTGTTGAGAAGAATACTAGCATCATTAGAGTTCTTCTCTTGATGTTCTATCACTCTAATGTTTGCATGGAGGATTTAATTGAATTGCAAAATAAATTCATTAAACAATCATAATTACGAGCTAGAGAGCATACATTTTTATTTCTAGATCATTGAACAAAATATGTTATTGGTACCCAACAAATCCTTGAACTTGTCCCATTATTTAGATGGGTCACTCTCTTTTGTGCAATAGTTCTTGAATTTGTCATCTACCACAAGAGTAATGATCCCATGAATCCTCTCCTTGCATTATCCGCCCTTAAACTTAACTCGACTGTGTTTTCTAGTGATAGACCACCTTGAGAGATATACATCGATAGCCCTTGTCATTTTAGAAAGGCTTCACACTGATCTTACATGATGAGTAATTTGATTTGTAGATTTTCATTAGACTAAAGTTAGACTGCATTGCCTCTACCCTCCCTAACATAGAATTAGCAGATAAGAACAACACCAATGTGTAGGGGATGAAAAATCTTATAAAATGAAAAAGGGGATCTAAAATGCTTTTGTATGATAAAGTTACAACCTTTAAAAGACTTGGTCAAAAACAAGTCGTTAGAGAAAAAAATATTGCCAAGTCAATTACCAAACACTAAATCATAAGCAAAAACATAAACCAAAAAATTAAAATAAATTGATACCCCAACAAAAGTGAGAAAAGAATTTTGAAATGGGGAAACCATTTGACATGCACTAATGAAGATGACAGATCTTGAAATTTTACAATATTTTATGATGCTTACAATCTCTCCATTACATAATTCACAAGAGTTTTTAAGATAATAAGATAACTAAGTACCACCTTAAAGAAAAAGTGATAGAGAACCTCTATTTTATAGAGGTGAAAGAGAGGAGTTATGTATGTAACTCCAAGCCTCTATATTTGCCACCTTGCATTAGTATGTGCATGTGCTCTATTTCTTATGACAAGAGGTGTGCACACATGCCTGCAAAGGAAAGGAGTTACACTCCAATATTCCATGCAAGCAATATAGAGACACTTAAGAAAGGAGTTGCAAGTTCAAAATATTCCTTGTAATGAATATAGAGACACATAAGAAAGGAGTTATAAAAAAAGGTGTAGGACAATCTAAATTAATAAATATAGATTAATAAACAAGAGTTTGAAGTTCTTTCGCCATGCTCCGCTCTGCTCCTTCTACAAGGACGCTCCTTTCCTTTAGCATCAAGGACTCCTTCACTCCGCTTGATGGCACATATAGAAAGATATCAGTGGTGAATGCCATTCTGGGCAAGGTTCCTAGTCTCCTCAATGATGGAAAGGGTAATTTTGTGGATAGATTTTCTTTTGGTTCTATGTAGTCTCTGGCCATGCACCATCCTCCCTACTCTGGTTCTTCCCAACAAGGCCTGGGTATCAGGGGCTCTGCTTCGGGGTGGATAGGTGAAAGGTCCCCCCTTACCACATCTCCAAATGTTGTCATTGGATATGTTGCATCTGTGTAAGGTGGACCTACAATTAGGGTTTCACATTTAGTCGATGTCCCTGAGATCCAGATGGATAGATTAGTCTCTGATAGGGAAGAATTTTTACAGGAAAATGCCTTGATTTTCATATTTACAAAGTTATGGCCAAATCTAAGTGAATTGCATTCCTGGCTATCTAAAATTTGGGAGAAGTCTTTGGAGGAGGAAATCTATTTATTTCCTTGCGCTAGAGGATTTTTTATTATTGAATTTGAATCCTATGTTGACAAAGATTGGGTGCTGAAAAGTGGCCCTTGGGTATTCCAAGGTGATTTCATGTGCATGAAACCATGGTATCCCTCATTTGATCTGCGATCTAAGACATTCTCTTCTGCTTTTCTTTGGGTGTGCTTGCCTTACCTTCCATTTCAATTCTAGGAATTAGATTGTTTACAAGGAATTGGCAATGGTCTCAAAAAGCTTCATTGCAGTTCAGATGAAACATTGAATTACCAGAGTTCTACTTGTGTGTGCATCTATGTGGAAATGGACCTCTCAAATGGCCTCCCAACTGAGATTGCATTGAAGGTTGGAGATCGCTATTGGATGCAGCTAGTGGATTACGAAAAAATAGCTTTTTGTTGCAGAAAGTGCTTCTCAACTGACCACTTTACGCCTTAATGTCAGAAGCTACACACCCATAAGCATGATTCTGGTGGAAGGCCCACCTGGTGGGTTGGGGTGGAACACAAACACTATGCTATTCCACCTTGCTCTCATAATGTTTCAGACTTGCCTCAAGATCCTACAGTTGCTAGCACACATAAGATTCAAGTTGACAGCTCCTCTCTAATCTTGCCTCTTAACAATTCACGGGTGTCTGGTACTATGGCTATAGCTGTAGTCTCAAAGGGGGATGTTCCTATTGCTTCTACAATCATAGTTTTGGCAAACTCAAAGTCTTCCCCTAAACCATCTCCCCTGGTTTTACATCCCAAGGTAAGTCCAAACGACTCTTCCTGCTCCCCTCCACAGTTAGAGCAAGATTGGATAGAAGTGAAAAGGAAGAAACATGCACAATCAAAAGCCAAGCATCAGATGATTCTAAGATTGGCTATGAAAGAGCAAACAATGAAAGGAAAGAGTAAATTTGACACAATTGTATCTAAGGATTAAACCACCTGGGGTTGTTGTTTAGGTGAAATTTGTTGCACCCCTGCTAGAGGGTTGCTGCTTTTCTTGTTTTTATCTATATATGGGAGTGGACCCCTTGTCCACATCTTACGAATAAAAAAAAAAGATAAATAATAACATTAACCACCTCGTTAAGGACAAAATCTCCTTAAATGTAGGAATTTTTCATACACAAAAGGACAAAAGAAGACTGAGTAAACATTTTCATAAAAAATAAATAAAATCTATCATGTGGCTCTAGGACCTAATAACTATGACTCTAATGACCAAGGAAAGATTAATTCTAACATAAGCAAATATGTGCTAAATTAGTCTTTTAAAAGAAAGGTGTGACCTGATTGTGCCACATGACCATTTAATGTTGGTGTGGCAACTATTGAGAATTTTTTTGTTGATGTGGTGACTTCTAACAAGGCTTTTGATTCAAAAAATTGCATTTGCACAAGTTGCGCTTTGTGATTGGCGATAAAGTAGAATATATATGAAAACTACAATGTCCTTTTGTAGAACAGGAAATTTTGGCCTTGGGTTTGAACTTGGGGCGGTTGGGATGGATGCATGAAGGAGCACCCCCTTAGTAAAGGCATTGTTGTAATTCCTCAATTCATTAAGAGAAGTCACTTTATTTTATAAGGACCAAGCTGAGTCGAAAGGGAAAAGGTGCACTCATTTATAGCAAAGGTCTGTGGTGGCTTTGCTGTCCATGGAGACCATCGAGGGGAACACAATATAAAAAATGCCACATTGCCTTAATTAACTAAGAGCTTACATGCTATGTGCTGAAAAAATTCATTTGATTTTTAAAAAAATTTGACTTTTCTTTTGACAGTCTGATCACTGTTTGGAGGATTTATAGAGGCTAAATATGGAAAAGTCCAAAGTAGTCAACTATTTATAAGATTTGAAGGATTTTAAATCATTAGATGGATTTGAGAAATTCCAAACAAACATAGCTTGATCTGATATTTGTAATGTCAACATTATACTTCTATTATTCTTTAGAAAAATATGTTGCACTTGCCTCCTTACATATTTTTTTAATTCAATAGGATTGGGCATTTATTATTTAGCTTTTCTTTGTTAAAGTCATCTTGATACAATGTTTCTCATACGCATGACTTTATCAGGGATCTTGAGAAACACAACCTTTACTATTATGAAATGGCATCCTCTTCCTAAGGTTTGCAATTGCTCCATTCAACATGCAAGGTGCACATAACTCCTTTCTCTTGAAACCTTTTCCTTGGGTAGCATGCAACCATAATGTCATCATCTGATGTTGGTGGTTGTTTGATATTTCAATGTTTTTCAAGTCAAGCCATGTACTTCTTTTACTCTCTAGCAAAGTAGTCTGCTTTTACCTCCATATTACTTTTGTGTTAAACTTGATGTTGGTGGAAGTTTAATGTTTGTCATGTCAAGCCTTGTGCTTCTATTACTCTATAGCTAAGTTGTTGGTTTGGCTATGGGTTTGCTAGTACAATTTTTTTTCTATGGATTTGATATGGTTGTGTATGATCGTACTATATATACCCATAATTTGTGAAAAATTGTATACAAAATTGAAAACATACTTGATAGTGATAAAGATAATTGATAATTCAATGTTATTCATATATGTCAAATCAATACAAAAGAGTAAATACGATCAATAATTTTTATCTTACTCTTCATCAAGAGCATCAAAGTCATCATTTGGTTCATGTGAACTATAAGCAACTGCAATGCCACTCTCACTAGCTACATCTTGTGTAGAAGCCTCTTCATCCTCTAAAGTAATTGTGGTAAGCCGTGCAATAGATGATTTCAAGTCGACACATTCGTAGGTTACATCTCAATTATTTTTCACCCCTTTCTTGTAGTCAATTTCCTTATGTGACAAGAGGTGCAAGTTAGAATGCACATTAACCAAATCTTATGAATTTTTTGTAGCAACGGGTTGTACTTAATTGAGTGGAAAAAGGAGTATGTATTCCATTTTGATTAACTGAAGAACAACTCCCAACCTGTTGAAATTGGAGACAAAGTCAATACAATATTTGTAATTATAAAACATAGTAAGTAGTTGTGAAAGAATGGTAAGAACGTAAAAAATTTTAAAATGCTTACTTATGATAGAATTTTGATGCTTGCACATGGAGGTACCACCATGTATGAGTGATCTCCTTGTACTTGTCTCAAAGAGTGCTAAGATTGTTATTCTCTAATGAGATGAAGTTTCTAGACTCAATCATAATAGTGTACTCCACATCTAGATCTGAGAAGATTCTTCAGAATGCAGGCTTGTACCCTTTAGCAACTTTAGTGTCTCTAGATAGGTGCTTGTCTCCTAGGCAAAGAAAGCATCTCCATGTTTTAATATTTGGGAGACAATGCAAATGCAAGGAGATGCAAGGATGTGGTCATCTTGTTCTATCACTCAAAAATGATTCTTTTCACCCTTTTGAAAAATGCTTCTTCGGAGTCATTCTTCTTTGTTGCTATCATGACCTTTATTTTTCTATCATGGAGACCATGCCATTGTATGTTTCTCCCAAACATAGCGATCCTTATTAGTGAACCTAATCATACTCACGATGGGCTTGGTGAAACTTGAGATGTAGTCCACATGAGACCACCAATTATCATTTAGGATCAATGATTTGACATTTTGTGCTCTGCAATTTTGCCTTTCTCCACACATTCCAAAGGTTGCTAATGACCATGACGTTTAACACTTATCACACCTTCACAAGTTCTCTCAAGATGATTATGTGAAATTTGAATCAACTCTCAACAACCTAATGTAGTGTAAAAAGTAACAAATTAAAATTTTAAAAAGTAGATGTCATATAAATTTATAATTCAAATTTTATTACAAACTTAGGTAATTTACAATAAATATTGAAATTTCATTAACTTACCTTCAACAAAGTCAAATTGGAGAAACTCTTGACTATGCCTTGTGACATATGATGGTTTGTCATGAACATTTGAATCTCCTCGTCTTTATTGTATATTTCTCTCACCCATTATTTTTGTGTGAATCTTTTTCATCACTAGGTTGAGGGAGTGGATAGTACATGGTGTTGAGAAGATGTGCTCGTATCTTTCCTCAACCAATAAACCTACTTCCTTGCAATTTTTAACATTGTTCATTATGGCTTAGACAATGTTTTCAACACCTATCATCACTATAGACTCAATGGATATTTAGAAATGAAGTTTGCATCCTTCACTTGCCCTTCCCAGTCAATTGCCTTAAAAAACATTGTCCCTTTAGGGGACATTACAATGACATTAATTAAAGGTCAATTTTTACAATCTTTGCATCCATTAGAAATGATGAACACTCCTGTTTTAGCCCATAAATTCTTGATTGGTTGTAATGATGTCTCTACAAAACACTTTTGTTTTACTAATAAGGTAGTGTGCACTTTCTCATACCTAGGATCTATGTAACCTAAAGGTGTTTGATTAATTGTTGTCACCATTTCTCACCACTATGGTGATCTCACTAGGTTGTAAGTGTTGGCACCTACCCAAAAATGTGAAAATTTCCCGCATTAGTGTCCCTTTGTTGCCTTGGAAGTGTTTTACCCATTGTTGATAACCGATCTGAGATTTCCTTCAATGGGCATTCCCTTGGTCAATTTTATCTTGTAGTTGTATCTTTCCTATCCCCCATGTTCTTATCATGTGTTGGAGTGTCCAAAAATCTAAGAAAATTCTAAGTGTAGAGAGTTTTTAGGTCATTTTGAGTGTTTTGTAGAATTGCAGACTTTTAACAGACTTCTAGACATTTCCCCTTTGTTCCTCATCTAATCCTTACCTCATCTATCACACGAAAGTCTCATAAATCTTATCAATCCTTTAGTCTTTCTTATTCCACTCATTTCTTCTATCTTGCGGGACTTCATTGGATTGCTAGACTTCTTATTTCAAGTTCTAATATCCTTTCCCCTGTCCCCTTTTGCATTCCCATAAATCCTTTATTCCTTTGATCCCTTCCTTTCCCTCATTTTTGCTCTATTTTGTGGAATTTCTAAGTTCTTTTAGATCATATCCATTCCCCCCCTTTTCCAGACATCCTGACATCCATCTCTTCTACAAATCTTGTTTTTCACTTCCCATCCTACTTGCGAAATTTCCCTCTTGATTTGGACATTTCCACCTCTGATTCTTCCTTCCTTTCATTCATTCCTCACAACCCCTTTCACACGATATCATCGGGCTCTTGGATGACTTCTATTTAACACCTCCATTTCCTACATCTGGTCCTGCATGCTTTTCTCGCACCTTCATATCTTCCATTCCCTTCTATTTGTAGACTTTCCATGGACTTTGGGATATCTTTCCTTTCACCCCATAACTTGTCCAATTCTGCAACCAAACCCTGCATCTCCCTGTGTCATCAAATCACTCATTTTCTTCTTTTGTGGAAACCTGATTGACTTATGGATTTTCTTCACACCTTTTCCTAGATTCTAAATGTCCAGTCCCATGTCAAATTCCTGTAATTCTCTAAGAAACTTCACCTGCCCTAACAAATGCTCTACACAATCCATAACCTCCTTTAATGGTCTCTAATGGACACAATCAAGCATATGAAGACTTTTAAACACCTTGAGGTACTTGTGGACCTTGCATGGACATGATTTGTGTACAAAGACATGGATCAATGGTCTAATTTTGTATGTTTTTAGGTGTGAGTCATGTGAAAGTGATGCAAGTAGACATGGGTGACTAGAAAATTGTGTTGACCACTCTAGGATTCTCATTCAAGCAACAAGAATGGATTATAATGCTATATATACATGTCAAGAAGATGTAATAGTTGTTGGTCGTTGAGCTAATTTCTTGACTACACGTGCTTTGAGCTAGTTCTAAGGCATCAAACTTTTCAAGTTTGGCCTATAAGGGGTAGGAATACATTTTGTAAATCATAGGAAGGGTTTTGAATGAACATGGTGCATGTAATGGTATGTCTCCATTGCAGTTTGTAATGATTTAGGGGGATGCTCGAACCTTGTTGTTCATCCTCTCTTGCCACATTTGCTGGTATGCATGTAATTGAGGTTAGATAAATGTGTAACAACATTTTAATTTGTTACAAAGCTTTTGTCTGTCTTTCCTTTGTTCCATGTGGATTCTTGTAGTTTTGAGATAGATTATTAAATATGTCGATTTGCATGTAGTGTTATCTTTGATTTGTATGTATATGCACATCTGGTTCTCGTTATGCTTTGTTGGCATATCTCCTTCCTCCTTACAGTTCATGACTATGTTCCTCAATGGAGTAGGCATCGGTCTAATTGGTGAGAGATCAAACATCTTTTATTTTAATTATCCTCTCTTTCCTCTTTAGCTTAGAAGTAGATTAGGTTTCACATGCTTTCATGATTAATTATTGCAAACCAAGAAACATCCTAAGTGACCTCAAATGGTTAAATTGTTAGAGAATCATGTCATGCATGCCTACACCTTGCAAATGTCTATGAAATGTTAAGTAGATTCACTTGTGGGGATATTATGTTGTTATCATATGTAGGTGCATATGTAAGGTTGCATTATTAGCTTAATTAGAGGTTTTATAGGCATCTAGTTAGTCTTTGACCTCGTGAAAAATATAGGGGTCAAGCATACATTGGGTATAGCTGCCATTGTTCCAGTCATGATTTTTCTTAATTGTTTTAATACCTTGTTAAGGATGCCTTTACGAACACCCTCCTAGGTCTGGTTGAGCCCAAAGTGAAGATGAGCATGCCCACTCTCATCAATTAGCCTCTAATCACTCATATTTTGTTGATGAGCTATTGATTCACCCTTTAAGATGACAAATTCTTGGCCTTGAAGTGGATTGATTCCTCTAGGAGTGTGAGCAATGATTTTAGGACCCAACAATAAGGAAGCCTGTTGGTGTAAATGCAATGGGCAATGTGTTCATTTTTAATGTCCCTCGCCTCATTCTAGAATGCCTTATCCAATGGGCCTCTTTTTGAGAAAGAGAGTGATCATCTTCTTTGGAAGATAGTGTCGCAAAGAAAGGATGTGGGCAACCACTATTGGAGATGCCCTTGTAGGTTGCTTGCATGATCCTTTCTTTGACAAAGGATGAAATCTTAATTTTTCTCACTTACACTATCAACTTCTTATTCTTCTTTGATATGTGATACAATTTGCTCCTTTGGCAACTTTTTTTGTTTTGCCCATGAAAAAATCTAATGGCTTGGCTAGTCATAGCACATGTTGGGTCCCAAAAATACAAATCCAAAATCCTAGAGCATTTCTCCTCCTAAGCCAATAGTGTTGTCATAAAGGTGAGAAAGGGGCTCAACCATAGATTAAGGATGTTTAAGTCCAACTAACGAGAGTGGTATGCTCTCTTGCACTTCGAGCTCATCTAGACCCAAGAGGGATGTTCCTAGAGGCGTGAAATGGAATACAAATTGATAACCACAGCCATACCCAATGTACACTTGACCCCATCACTGTCAATAGGTCAAGACAACTAGCCATATAAAACCTTTAATTAATCGGATTATGCACCTTGCACATGCACCCAAAGATGATGATATAATATCCCGCAAGATGAATCCACTTAACTCTACATACATAAGTTACAAGGTGTAGGCATGCATGAACGTGATTCCCAAAAGATTTAAACAATTTTGGATTTCTTAGAATGATTCCTTGGTTATGAAATTATATTGAATTCTGAACATGTGAAGCCTAATCTAATCCTAATCCTACTCCTACAGCTACCTAGGATAGAGGATTAATTTAAAGAGAATGTTGGCCCTTCACCAAGCTGGATCGGTGCCTACTCCAATGGGCAATAGAGTCATGAACGACAAAGAGGAAGGAGATACATCCAAAAGAACGTCAACAAAACCAAATTTAAATACTTGCATACAAATCAAATATTACATCTCATACAATGGACATACATAATAATCCCAAGTAGAACTACAATAAATCATATGCAACAAAGAGAAGACCAACACAAAGGCTTTGTATTACATTAAAATGTTGTCATACATTTATCTAAACTGTGTTACATTCATACCAACAAATGTGGTAAGAGAAAACACATAACTACATTTATATATTCCCTTGGATCATTATAATCAACCATGGAGACATACCACTACAAGTAGATGTGCTTTACAAATCCTTCCTACACTCTACCAGATGTACTTCATTTACAGCCTAGACTGGCTTTGCTTGATGCCCTAAAATTGCCTGAGGCATTTACAGATCCAAATTGGCTCAGAGACCCACCCCCTCTTTCATCTTTCTAAAAACATGTATATATAGCATTTTATCCACCATTGCACTTTGGCAAGAATCACCTACCCATCAATTTTAGTAACATCAACATTGAATTGCATCTACCATGTAGTTAGGCTTCAAAAATGATCATTAATGGCAACCCAACAGAGTCACTGAAGCATCTCCGCAACCTTGATATGCACGAAGGGCACACCAATTGGGAAGACCAAGTTATCAGGCTTCGATAATCGAACCCTCACCAAACAATATTCCAATTTTTAATGGGAACGTCGACCAACTCCCTGATCTTGAAGTCCGAAGAAACACAAAGACAAAGCAAAATTATCGGGCTTTGGCAATTCAGGCTTCCACTTGACATCATTCTATTTTTGAACGAGAGTAAGAGACTCCCTAAAGCCTGAACTCTAAAGAAATACCAAGGGTGCAATAGCTCGAAGGCAAATCCATTAGGCCCTGACGAATTGGGCTACCGCCAAATTTCCTTCCCTTTTAAATGAAAATGAGCACCTCCCCGACTCCCTGATCCTGAAATACTTAGAAGTTTGAAACATCAAGGATCAGGGATTAGAACCATGTAAGGTCCTAAAAGTTCCAATAACTTAACCATAGTCAAAGATTAACTCTAGTTCATAATTCTCAAAATAAAACAATAAATATATATACATCTTTTATTCATAATATCAGTTTTTACATGAATACAACTATAAACCACTTAGAAGTTCGTATTATTACAAATTTTGAATATCTATACATCCTAGGCTTATAATAGCCCATCCAATTGTCCTAACATCAATGAAGGAATCTCAATATAATACAAGTATGAAATATCAATAATGTCAATCAAATCCAAAAGTCTCTCTACCTGCTGATGAGTCAGTCTGCCATCCGCAAGCCAAGGATGAGAACATGGATTGGGTGCTTTTCCACACAACCACGAAGCATACGCTTACCCAGAATCCTTCAAAAAGAAGGATACCTGACCCTACATGAAGAGCCTAGCAATCTGTAACAATAAGCAGGATGGAATCTGGTGTGTGCCTATTAATCTACATGTATTCCTAACATGAATGTAGCATCTCAATAACAGGATGAGGTAGAGAAATAAAACATCTAGGCATAATTCCATCTATTTCAATGGTCCAAAAGTTAACTTTGAACTAAGTATGAAACCGATTATAATTGTAGTGCAGGCTTTGAAAAAGAAAACCTACTTCTCTGTTATTCCTCATTCGGCACCCATCCCGGAAGGTATCTTTCCCCAAAACACACAAAACATATCAAGCAATGCATTCAGTTCTATTTTTAGATTAAATATTCATTTTCATGCAAGTATGACTTGAGAAATAAACAAATCGTTATGTTTGATTTTAGCATACCTAAACAATGTTTCCAAATATCATATCAATCACAAGGAAAACAATTTCTTTCAAAGACATCCAATCACTTCTCTTTGATTCAAAAGGAAAATTAAGACAATTCTTTCTATCAATTTAATGCATGAGATAAATCAATCATTATATTCAGCCTTTAACATCCATGCAATGATTTATTTAAGTTAAATGCCATGTTTTAGTCATGTTTTTCCAATGAAGGTTTCCAAGTATGATTTATTGTATAAAAATGAGTATCTATGTTATCTACTCTCTAAAACCCAATTTTATTCTTGTTGTCCTCTATCAATTAGCTATCAATTTCCACTCAAAATTGGTCTCTTAAGTTTATATCAGCAGCATATATGATGAGATAACAGTGTATAAAGTCAGGACAGCATCATGAAATCTCAAAAAAATAATGTATAAGGCTGGAACAACGATCTAATAAGCTAAAACAGCAGAATGATAAGCTGGAACAATGATCTAATAAGCTGGAACAACAGTATGATAAGCTGGAACAACAGTATGATAAGCTAGAACAACGATCTAATAAGTTGGAACAACAACATGAATGATTATAACAACAATATGAAGTTTGAAGCTACAGTATAAATGTTGTAATAGCGGTAAAAATGTTTGAACAACATCATAAATACACGCTACAACAGTGTATATACACGCTACAACAGTGCATATACACGCTACAACAGTATTTTGAAGAATGTCTCAACAATGTATGTGTCTAAAATACAATAATAGGAAGAATTTTTGGTCTCAAATGTTTTGAATCAGCATGACAACACTAATTTTGTCTTAATCATTGGTTTGAACAGCCATGTGAATGGCATAAATATGCACATATATACATGTATTGGAAAATACATGCATATATAGATATGTATATTTATTCACAATTTTTGAAAGATATCTACAGAAATCCTTTTAAAACAGTACAATAATTCATGGAATTGATGATATAAGAGGTTATTGTGCACATTCAAACTCAGATCTACAAGAGATTCACATAATTTCTTGCATTTAACAAGCTCATTTATGGTATAGCCATGGAAAGCAAAAATATGCATATATATGCATGTATTGATAAATATATGCATATATTCACTAAATTTTGAATGAAATCTATAGATTTTTTTTAAATAAAACACAAAAATTCATGGGGTTTGCATTTTATACTGTTTTTATGCACATGAACAGCTCAGAACAACAATGGATTCACATTTTTCCTTTCTTTAACATTCATTTTGTGGTGCAAATGGAAAATAAGACAAGAGGAACCTAGAATAATGAAGATATTTGACCTTTCTTAGGTACTTTTCACCAAACTTGCACAATTCTTTGCCTCCAATCTGCTTTCTGCCTCTGAGATTTTGTTGTCCTTCCCCTTCTGTCTGTATTCTCTCTTCTTTTTACCTTCTTTTTAACTTCTTCCACCTCTATTTTTGGGCATCCCCCTCTTCCCTTAAAGAGCCCTAAATATCTTGCTCTATTTCTAAAACCCTTTCCCCAATTGTTTAACTCATTTTTACCTCCAATCCCGTGTCCCCAAAACTACGTTTCAAATATGCTAAATTAGCGTTTAAATCCAAGGGCTTTCTATGGCCTTACTGGCTGCTTTTTCCTCCCATGTGTGGAGCTTTTCTTTTGTTAAAACCTTGGAACTTATGCATGCCAAAGGCCTCTCGTAGAAGGCTTAAGTTATTATACTTATCACTGTTGTTCTTGCAGTCTTAGCGCCTCAAACAGGCCACTTTTTCTAACACCTCCCATATATATATATATATATATATATTACAATAAAATTTCCATTCTATTTATAATCTTTAGAATCTTCAAATATATATAATTAGATATATATACAAATAATTAGTTGTATTTTATATATCTAACTATATATTTATGTGTGTATATATATATATAACATTTAGCACGGAAAATAAATAGTGTATTAAGATATATACCAAAAAATATGACGACTAACTACCTTGCAAACAAGTATATGCACGGAACAACATTGATATACATTGATGAAAATTAAATTGAATACAATAACGTTTTCACAAAACAAATTGATCAGTAAGATTGTATACAACTCCATCATTCAAGCATCTAGCTAGTCTACTTATGCAAAGATATATATATACACGACATAAAATCAAACAATGCAACTACTCATGCAAAGATATATACACGACGTAATCAGACAATGCAACTATTCATGCAAAATGATCTACGTGAATGTGTGTGTGATACACCAATTCTATCCACCTTATTCTTACTGACGGCTAGGACTCCTCTTCCCAACCCATGTTCTCACCTTCAAAAACCTGCATCATGCGCACTCATTCCACCATTAATAGGTTAGTTTCTAAGAAATCATAGTTGAAGCACAAGTATTCAATCTTTCTGTAATAAATAAGCATCATTAATCAATTAATTAAATACAGTTAACACATTCACATGCAATTTTCACCTTAATTTAACTAATCATCATAGATTTTGATCTAACTGAGTCCCAAAATTATGGAAATTAAATGAAAGTCAAATTCGAGACATGACAAACCACAACTAAACTCATGCCTAAAAGTTAAAGAGAACCGAGTAAAGCCTCAAGGCAAATTGGAGGGGGAAACATGGGATTTTTGCAAGCTTGGGAACTAGAAAATCTAGGTCCCAATAGTACATAGGTGACCTTTTACTTGATTATACGAGCTCTTGTACTTGATTTGGCACTGTCTACAATCCAATGACACTACAACAAATCCCTATGATTAGCTCCCTTTTTTGCTCCATTTTTTGCTTCCACCCACTATTTTAATGTATTTTTCTCCAATTTTTTGAAAAAGTCAGTGATATTTATTGGGATGGCACTATTTTTGGCATTTTTTGTGCTGATCAGATCAAACTATAATGCCCAATTTAGCCCCTCAATTAGCGCTGACTTTAACTCCCAATTTAGCGCCTAAATTAACACTTACTTTAACGCCCAATTTGGTGTCTGCTTTAGCACCTACTTTAGCACCTAATTTAGTGCCTAATTTAGTGCCTGGTATAGCACTTAATTCTTTGCCTGACTTAGCACCTAATTTATTCCCTAATTTATGTTTACTTAGGTTAAGGAGTATTATTTAGGGTTTAGGGTTTATGGTTTTGGGGTTAGCGGTTAAGGTTTAGAGGTTTAGGTTTTAGGGTTTAGAGAGAGATAGAGGACCAAGAGGGAGATATAGAGGTGACTGAGGGGAGAGATAGGGAGATAGAGAGTGAGGGATATGGCCAAAGAGATAGGGAGAGAGATTGAGAGGTAGAGGAACAAAGGTGATAGGGAGAGAGGGGAGAGATAGGGAGATACAGGTTTACGGTTACTTGGGTTTAGGGTTTAAGGTTTCTCAGCTTTAGGGGCATTATAATTTAGGGTTTAGGGTTTATTGTTTAGGGGTTAGGGGTTCAGGTTTAAAGGTTTAGGGTTTAGGGTTTATAAAGAGAGGAATTATAGGGAGATATAGAGGAGACTGTGGAGAGAGATAGGGAGATAGAGAATGAGGCACATGGCTAGGGACATATGGAGAGAGATTATTGAGAGGTAGAGGGATGATAGATATAGGGAGATAGGGGAGAGATAGGGAGATAGAGGTTTAGAGTTGCTTGGAATTAGGGTTTAGGGGTTTGGGGTTTAGGGTTGCTTGGGTTTGGAGATAGCTCGATAAAGAGAGAGAGGAGACATAGAGGGGAGAGATAGGGAGATAGAGAGTGAGTGAGAGATAGGCCGGAGAAGGATTGAGAGGTAGAGGGACGATAAAGATAGGGAGATAGGGGTTTAGGGTTTCTTGGGTTTAGGGGTTAGGGGTTAAGGTTTAGGAGCATTATTTAGGGTTTACGGTTAATTAGTGTTTAGAGGTTTAGGGTTTAGTGTTTAGAGAGAGAGGACTAATAGGGAGATATAGAGAGTGAGGTACATGGCCAGAGACATAGTTGGAAGAGATAGGGATATGGAGAGTGAGGGACATGGCTATAGACATAGGGAGAGAGATTGAGAGGTAGAGGAACGATAGAGATAGGGAGATAGGGAGATAGAGGTTTAGGGTTGCTTGGGTTTAGTGTTTAGGGTTTAGGGGTTTGCCGGGGTTTAGGATTTAGGGGGTTTCTCAGGTTTAGAGTTTAGGGGTTAGGGCTCAGGGCTTTGGGGCATTATTTAGGGTTTATATATGTTATAGGGGTTAGGGGTTAGGGTTAGGGTTTAGGGGCATTATTTAAGGTTTAGAGGTTTAGGGTTGCTCAGGTTTAGGGTTTAGGGGCATTATTCAGGGTTTACAGTTGCATGTCAAAAGAAGTCTCTCTCTCTCTAAATGTTAGAGAGAGAGAGAGAAGTTATATCTCAAAAGATGTTTATATCATTTAAAAATGAAGTAAGGTGATTCTACTGTTGAACATTCTGACACCTTTAATATGATATTGAGTCAAATAGGTTCAATAAATGTTAAAATTGATGAGGAAGACAAATGTATCTTCTCCCTTTTTTCTTTACCCAAAAATTAGGAGAACATAATGCTTGTTATAAATGGTAGTGTTGCAAAGGTGACTATGGAATCCTTTATTGTTACAATGTTCAATGGAGATATGAGGAGAAAGTTCAATGATGAAGGTTCTAAGGATGCCTTGCATGTTCCGCAAAGGCCCAAGGACAAAAGTGGATCTAAAGGGGAATGGTATAAATATCAATCCAAGTCAAGAGGAAAATCTATAATCCCTAGGAAGATAAGAGTAAAGTTTTGGAAATATGGAAACAAGGACACATGAAGAAGGAATGCAAAAAATTAGTTAATCACTACCACAATCTCATGATCATTATTCTAGTTGAAAATCATAGTTTTCATTCTTTTTTTCATAATGCATTAGTTAATCACACACTTCACATTTGACATCATCTAAAAAGATCAAATAAGTTTTGTATTTCTTCTCAACTATTTCATTTATCTATCTTAATTACTTAATATCTCAATATTTTATTCTACTCTCAACTCCTTGTACTTTAAAGTTTAATTAAATTTAGGATTGGACTTAAATCTTCTATTATAGGGTATGATTTATTTTCCTACATTTTTTTGAACTCACAATTTCCATGCCTATGTTTAGGATAAAAAAAGATTAATTTTTTATTTTGAGATTTTTGTGATTTGCATTTGTTGGAAACAACCCAATGCCTTTAATTTTGCATTCCTAAGAAACATCTAGGATCCTTATGTCCCTTTCAACAAAGTACTAGGTCAAACCCTCACCTTGCAAACATGACTACCTCTTTCTCCTACTTCCTATGACGATCACATGTTGCATTCTACTGATGAAGAAGAATATTATGATCATGATGTCTTTATTAAAACTGTTGAAAATGAATAGAAACATGATATCGTTGATAAATTGAAATATTTGTGCAATCAATTAGCTAATATAGATGATAATATGTCCACTTCATTTTCCATTGATGGTCTTACTCAAGTACTTATCACAAGATAACATGACATAGATACAATTAAGGATATATATGAAAAACAATTAAAGATTAAAAAACTCCTCATGTGGCAGGCACTGGTCATTCTCTTTTGAAAATCATTCCCTTGTATATATTTTCAAAATCCAATTTTGTTTTTCTGTTTTAGGAGTAGGGTTTACAGATTTATAGAAAACATTAATCCATTGTTATGTTCTTGTGTTGACCATTTGTTGCTAGTTGTTGATCCTTTGAGTCACAACCTTAAGTCTGATATACATATTTGTGTAGTGAGATTCATGTCTTGCCTATCTATATGTGCAACATGTGCATCATGATGAAAAACATCTTCCCCATTAAAATATGTAGCAGTCATCAAATCCTCAATCACAACTTCCTCGCAATGATTCGGGGCCATTGTAGAGTTAAGCCTAAGGTTTCTTCTTAGTGCAAAATGAGGATTAGGTTGAGACATTGACATTCAAGCAAAATATAAAGCAATGAAAAGGAAATTGCATCCAAGTAATCCTAATTTTTTTTGCCAACAATTCATACCAAAGATTGAACAATTTAAGGATATTGCAATAGGTAATTTGTATCGACACAAATATTATTACTGAAGCATTTCAAAGTTTAGGCCATAAGAATCATCCTTTTTTAAACACGGATTGCAAATTCTAAAAATTTAGAAGTCTTGGTCATTAACATTGTTGTCTACTACAATGTCATCCAGTGTATCATTGTCAATGTTCATATGTTCTTTCAAGTATTTAATATTATCATCATCCTCATCTTGACTTGCATCATCTTCATCATCATTGAAATTTGACTGTAGACCATCTATATTGTTACCAAATGTATTTGGATCATCATTTTCTATACCATCCATATTGTTGTCTTCCATAACATCATCTAACTCTGGATTGTTGTCTTCTTGTGCCTGAACATAACCATCTTCAACATCATCATGGATGTCAATTTCTTTGATGTTCTCTAATCCCTCACTCTTATTTTGTTGGCCATCATTGTTTTGCTCAGTATCCACTAATGCATCATCAAATACATGTCTTAATCTTGGATCATAATGTACGACAGATATCCATTTCGGGTCCAAAATATCTTCATAGAAAAATACCTACACATGAATGACATACATATATTAGATGTATGGTATAACAATTTTATTGATTAATAAACACATGTATATATTCGCAATAAACTATGAATTAATAGATTCATGATCACTACCGCTTCTTGTTTGAGTTAAAGAAATACCTGCTCATAATGAATTGGTAGAACATAAGGCTCCTGATCCTCCGGTAGGAAACATGAGGAATCTATAGAAAACAATCCACTATGGGTATCATGTCTTCATGTCCTCTCAAATGCTTCATACCATCTACACTTAAAAATACAACATTTAAAAGAGTGGTAATCCAACTCAACAATTTCTTGTATTTTCCCAACATATTGTAGATTCCCTTCAATTATATTCTTATCTTTTGAGCTTGATCGACTGGATTGCTTGAAGTCAACCATGATGCCACAATTGAAGGATCATCTCTTTACATCTACCTTTTCTACACGATAATGTCGACCATATGCCCACATTGCTGGATATTTCCTCGCCTGTGAAAGACCATTTATTTCAGTGAAAACAAATATAATGACGAATATTAAAATAGTTAATAGTGTCAAAAATGTAAGGAAACAACATTTTATAAAATTCCAACTGTACCTTTCTTTCACATCCTCTAGACATGTTGATTTCATCTTCTGTTATTTTTGAATCTATACTTGCATCTTCTATTTGATTTTGAATTTGTTTAGTAACTCATTCTAGTGTACATTCTTTGCCCCATTCCCCAAGTAGATCAGTGGGAAGTCGAGTATTCCTTGGGTTCAATCTCTTAAACTATGTCCTTGCTTCTAACACTTCTTCTCTCTTTTTATCATACAAATCAATCCATTTGTTCATAAAGTCCATTTGGTATAGAATGAACTTGTCGAGTATAGCACTTTCGTCTACACCTATTACATGTCAACATTTTTATTTCAAACTCCAAATGTCATGCTGTTAATTTGACAAATAAATTACAGAGTAAATTAATGATTGTAAGAAAAACAACCACATTGATCATGAATTTACTTACTAATTTCTACTTGAACACCATTAGATTGTGGTTTTTCTCCATCAATAATATTCGATGCTCGTTCTTCATCCCAAAAGCATGGCCCATCTTCAAAATCCTTACCAAGGAATTCACACAGGAAGAAAAATGCTTCATTCAATACATACCCTTCATCCATGCAACCCTCTGGATGTGCCTTTTGTCAGACATATCTTTTAAGAGTTTTCATATACCTCTCAAAGAAAAACATCCACCTCATTGATACGACACCCGCCAATTCAATGTCATCGACTAGGTGTATAAGTAAATGGACTTGTAGGGAGCTCCTTCTCAAATATGCATACAATTTGTGCAATTTCCTTCTTCCATTTTGGCACTTCACATTCGTGGATCTCCTTGGAGGTCACCCACCTAATATAAGAATAGCAAATTAGTATGAACCTTTAGTCAAAAATTAAAATGCAATATAATATCTCTATGTCTCTCACACATGAACATTTCATATAACCACATACCTTGTAAATGCCGACAATCGATTTATGGCATTCCTTAAGTCAACTATAAGACAGGAATCCCCCCTAATTGCCAATGGCATGATATGCTATCAAACACATTTATGAAAAGGTCATTAGTATTTTTTTCTCACACAATAAAATATCAAAATATTTTTAGTACTTAATCAATTTAACTAGTAAATGATAAATGATGATATATAATACCTTCACAAAATTATGAAAATCATGTGTTTTAAATCCTGTGATATGTCCATTAACTATAAAAGCTTTAGCCAATGATGACCCATAGCCACTAGGTGTCCTTATTGAACGGATGACATTTTTTAGTTGGTCTAGCTCTTTTTTTTTTCAAAATCCATGGAGCTTCTGCATATGTTTCATTTTCCCTGTTTGGCCACAAATGTTTTCTATCAATTTTGGTATGTGAAAGAGCAATATCTCTCCTCGAAGACAAGGTGTCCTTCTCTTTGCCCGATATATGTCAAAATATAGAATCTGGGACATTTTTAAAGATGTGCATAGGATCTAATAGGTGAAATATTAATAGATCCTTCCAGTAAGGGAGCTCATAAAATATGGATTTCCTTTTCATTCCTTCTAGCATATTAACTACAACTTGTTCTGGTTCTTCAATTGAATCACCCCGATCAAAAAAATCCTCCCAAGCTTTCAATTCAGCATCTTCATACTTCTTAAGCCAATCACCTGGACCCATAATCATGGGAGGGCCTCTATTTTCAACTTTTCCATCAAATTGATTCTTCAGGTGATTTCTAAACTTATGATCTAGTGGTAGAAAAACTCTGTTAGTTGCATAAATAAATTTATGTAGATCTTTAGAATACCGCCCTTGAAATTGTTCTGCACATCTTGGACATGCAAATGTCCCCTTTGTTTGAAGCCCTGCAATTCAATAAGTAATGTTAATAACATCAAAAAAATAGTGTAAAACTAAGTATGAAAGTTGGGATGAAAATAAATTATGAGTGTAAATACGTAAATATTTTATCTTACTAGAACAAACACCAAGTCCTGGGAAATCATGAATAGTCCAACATAGCACACCGTACAACATGAAGGACCTATTTTATGGGGGATGTGATGTCATACATTCTTATATCTTTCCATAGTAGTTGCATCTCATCAATAAAAGGCGCAAGATAAACATCCATGTTTTTAACTTGATGTTTTCCTGGAACAATGAGAGTCAGCATAAGGTGCTCCTTTCTAACACTCATCCATGGGGGAATATTGTATACTATCAATCCGACTGGCCAAACACTATAATTTGAGCTCAGGAAAGAGAATGGACACACTCCATCAATTGCAAGACCAAACCTGATACTATGAGGTTCATCTTTGAATTTTCTTGGCCATTTTTCCTCTGTGTTTCATTGCTTTGGAGTCGGCTGGAATTTGCATGAATCCATCTTTACTCCTATTCTTTGCATGTCAGTCCATCAATTGTGCAAGTGACTTGCAACAAAACATTCATTAAAGTCTAGGTATAATTGGCATGTGACGTAAAACTTTCTTTGGAACTGTATGACCTTGTACATTTGTACGATATCTCTTCTCTTTGCATATAGGGCATTCTACCTTGTTTTGATATTCATCTCTATATAAAATGCAATCATTTTTACATGAATGAATTTGCTTATATTTAATCCCCAACTCAGCCAACAACAGACGCGCCTCTCTGCAAGTTGATGGCAACACATTCTCTTCAAGGAATATTTTAGTTTTTAGTGCCCTGCAAGATTGCCAAAGATTAAATCAATTGAATGTTTGACTTATGATGAACATGTTTGATATGTCAATCTATACTAGGACTGTTTATATACAATATATGGTTTTAAAATCCGCTTAAAGAAATATAAATGAAGTTGATGAATGTTTACGAATTATGTACACCAATTGACAATTGCAAAGTAAGAAATAGATTTCAACTCACTTCAGTAGGGTGGTGAATCCTTTGTCTGACCAACCAAATAGTGACTTGATTTCTAATAATATTAATGTGCATGTCAGTTTTGAGGTTCTACTTGCACCCGATTTGAACACAGGTGTCTTCATTGCTTGCTTGATGGAGTCTTTCAGGTTGTTATCATCAACATTACGTTGGTGGTAATTACCCATGCTATCATTGTTACTGTCAACCATATGATCATTATTGTCATCATTGTTTTCATCCCCAAAGAAATTTGTAAGCATTTCATTCAATCCTTCTTCATGTACTGCATTTTCACCATCATGATCATCATCATTAAGGCTAGGTGGCATGTCATCAGTGTATGCAGATCTCATCAGCTCTTCAAATTTCTCAGATGGTAGTATTCTCTTCAATAATGCTCTTTTCGCCCTGGTATTGTTTAAAGGATGGTTTGGATCATCCCGTCCAAATCTTAATAACCCAGTTGGATCTTGGGTATTAGTATGTGTTTCATCAACATCTTCTACCTATCAACAAACACAAGCATTTTTAATGTTTGGCAACAATTGGATAAATCATAAATGTATCAATTTCAAAGAAATATAATCAAATATGGCTTAAGAAATAAAAATATCAATTGTATGAACATATATGCATCAATTGAATAATGGAACATTATTTTATAGACTCCCTTTTTTATACAATAATTTAAATAAAACATAATTTTGACAACATAGTTTATAAAACATCAGTCCACACTCATTTATTATTCTTTGGTTTTCTGCCCTTAAGAATATCCTTAGGGAGACCTTGTTCTTCCCTCTTCTTTCACGCAGGAGTGCGTTTTAAGAAGGGGTAATCAATCAATAACTCGTCCCCAATGGTAAGGTCCATAATAGCCTGAACCATTATCAATCTATCAACCTCTCTTTCCATATCTCCATCTTTATCATTTATAACCTCAACAAATTGACAATTCGGTCTTACAGTAGGGTCCCTTCCCTTACTACTATTTATAAATCCTGCAATATTTTTGTGTGTGTGTGCACGTCCATCTATATACATAAGATGACCTCTATTCATTTCTTTTCCACTTTCCAATTGGAGACGATGTGTATACATATTTGAATTTAGACCATATGTTGACATGCTAGGCTTATATTCTACTAGCCTTCTCCATTCACCACTGTAATATGATGGACCATAATATGGCATTAATCTCCTAGTGGTTTGTTCTGAATTGTTTCTATGTTTAGATCCCACATGTACATTTTGGACAATAAAGAGGCCTAGATTCACTCCATGAATATTGGAGGGTCGTATCATATAGCTGTATCCCCAAAATTGAAACACCTCATACACTCTAGGTAGTTGTTGATCGCTAGGCCAAGAGCAATATAGTCGATGATCAAATGTCTCTTTGTAAATTGATCTCAAACTCAAGGGCAAGTCATCATCTCCATCACATTCATTCTCATAGGGTATGTAGTCCACCTTCCCCTTGTCTTTAAGAAAATTATGCATCTTTAAACCGGTTCTTGTTCTGTTGCTTTTTTTCATCAATTCCTCATCTTCCGAGCTGGTATATTGGTACATATTTTTGTTAGATATATCATCTGATAAATGATCATTTCCCTCTAGGCTAAAAGTTGGTGATCCAGGAAACTTTAAACCAAGAACTTTATCCTGCAAGTATCCATTAAGAAAAAATTAGTTATTTAAATAATATAAAACAATGTTTAAACGAAGTATACATGTTATTTATATCAATTTGGAAAATTCCTTACCAGAATTCTTATTGGATTTGAATCAATTGTAGGAGGCATAATATCGATTGGAAGTTCATCATATATGTAATGTCTTTGTACAATCACTCATTTGAATTGTTTATTTCCACGACATACAGAACATCCACAAACAATAATTTTCTCAAAGTATTCATCCAATGTACTATTGTCATTCCTCTTCCACCCACTGTCATCTACGAGATTTAACAATTTTAGGTCCACGTCCACGTACATATCTTTTTCGTTTGCTAGTTGAACACTCAAGCTCTGCATTTGCTCCAATCTCCATCTAAAATAATCAACAACATGCATTTATTTATGTCAAGATTGGATAATACATTATAAATTTCAATAATATTGTGAAAAAAGATGGACGTATCTCAAAATGGCATCAGATCATTTTTTCCTAAGGAAATTGGATTTGAGTACCTAATTTCCCGCTTCATCCATTGTGTCCTCATTTGATATGACACGATCTATTGCGATGGCCTCGTCTGGCCCCTATAATACACAACATAGTAAATAATGTTTAGTACACCAATTATATCATTTCAACGAATAAGCTATCCAACACAAAACCTCACTTTAGTCATATATTTGACATATTGATATCATGTTTTGGCCATCCTAATTTTCAAACTTTTCCCTTGATCATAGAATCACATTTAATCACCATTCCTGTGCATTTTCAACCAATAAGTTTGACCTTAGAGGCCTCGTGGAAAACAAAATGACTTTATCTCCTCTATGTTGTAGCATTTGTGAATTCATAAACACCTTCCTCCTTTGGTTGAGGTTGCTTTCTCTTCTTACCTCTATTGTATCTGCAGATTCCGTTGTCATATCTATTTCCACCCACTTGTCTCTCTGTAATTTAGTAGTTCTATGCCGTCCACGTCCTCTCTCCATGACCTCCTCTGGATCCTGTAATACACAACAATGACAATAGTCACATAACAGCTATGCACCAAGAGAATATTCTTGAATTTATCTTGTTAATACACTCGCTTTTCATTAAGATGCACTATGAAAAACAAAATAGGACATTGCATCATTTTGCTCTTCAAAAAAAGTTTACACACAGAATCTTGACAACTAGAGCTCAAATCTTATGATTACAAGATGACTACAAATTCACATCAAAAAGACATTTATTTCATATTTGACTCTCCTTTTTCTTTTATGGGTCATTTTAAGGCAATCTATATCTCTCCAAGTGGCCATAAAACCCTCAAAACTATCATAGAACCCTCAAAATAGTCTTTGGCACCAAAATTTTAAATTCTTGATGGAGGGAAGGATAATTTAGATGTTAATTTTGAAATCACATCATTAGATCTTTGTTAGGTTGATCCTAGCCATTGGATATTCTTTAATTATAGGGACTTTATGTTATAATTCACCATTACCTTTCACTCCAAAATTAATGGTTTCCTTTGAAAAAAAAACCATCCATTAGCTATCATAACCCCAACCATGTGTTGAAGTGAACTTAAACATTATGTGCAATTGTCATTGCTCATATTAAGCACCTACCTCCCTTCTTAGTGGTCCCACATGTGTGATGTATGCAAATGAGTTATATGGTACCTGTGCTACATGTTTAAAGTTTGAATTTTGCTCATATTGTTGGAAAAAGGCCCAAAAAGACCTTTGATTTTTGAGTTTTATACTCTATAACATGCATCTCCTTGATCTTTTCATCTAATCTATGAATGGTTTCTATTCTTTCAAACCATATATGCAATAAGTCATTAGTTTGAGAGAGGGAAGTTTTGAGTTACCATGAAATCCAACATTTATTCTAGTTTTTTTCCCTCAAATGTGAGAGTTTTGTCACCTATAGTTGGAGCAGTAGTTGGCCCTATTATGCACTAATAGGCACTAAGTTAGGCGCACTTTGTGCCACCTTTTACACCCCAAAAAGATTACATTTAGGCCTAAAAGTCAGCACTATAGTCGGAGCAGTAGTCGGCGCTAAAGCCAACGATAACTGCTCCGACTATAGCGTCGACTAATGGATAAAAAAAAAAAATTCTCACCTGCACATACCCCAAAACAAAAAAAAACACAAAACAAAACTTTTTTGATTTTTGGTGTTCATTTTTTGTTTGGAGATCGAGCGTTTGGCGTGCAAAGATCGAGCTTTTGGGTTTTTTGTGTTCACTCTTATTTTGGGCAGATCCTTGGCAAGGTTTTTTGTGTTTGCCCTTATTTTGGGCAGAGCCTTTGCTTCCAGATATCTCAAACTTTCAATTCGTGCCAGGTAAGGGCATCACCTCTCTTTTTTTCTCGTTAAATGTAATATTATAAATGCGGACAAATGCGGGTATCGTAATATTCATAGGGCATCTGTTGAAGATAATTTTGAGAAAGGATTTTCATAATAGACGACAAATTTCCATATTCCATAATATTATAAATGTGTGCTTCAGGATTAAACTGTGTGAATCAAATATCTCAGCCTTTGCTTAAAGGAAATTGTTGTCTATCTTGATATGGATGAAATCACATTTTGCCACTAGTTGATAAAATTTCTCTCCCAAGGTGCCAATTGATTCATAGGAAAACAACTTCATGATTTGCTCTACAAAGTAAAGGTTAAAAACCTTGAGGAATACATAAAAACTGGATGAAAACTTGCATACCTAGCAATGTGTACTTTTTTTGCCTCCACAAACTGAACGAAAATAATTTGCCCTAGGTCGCCTCAAAATGTCAAGCAATAGAGGGAAGAGAGCAAAGGGAGTAGACTCTGGCCACAATGAGGTAATTCATTGTCAATTTACAGATTTGTAAATGTTTCCATTGTTTCTTTGATTTTTAGTTTTTAGTTTTTTATTTGTAAATTTAAAAGAAGAAATTTATTTTACATATATATATATATAGGGACATGAGACTGACAAAGATAAAGAGGCATTGGCTTCCATATTGGGGGTAGAAGCAGTGAACAAATTGGATGGTGTGGACTTGACAATGCTTGCCTGATACATAGAAAAACAATTTGGTAAAGCCCCTGAAACATTACAACCAAATCAATAGTGTCAAAGGGAATTAATTGATTCCCCAACCAGTCCTAGATCGAGCAAAAGATCCAGGAGGAAATCAATAACAATAACCTCTAAGAATGTGGAACATGGAACAAAGTCTTCCAATGTCCCAACCACTCCTGGGACACAGACTTCTTCAACCACCACGCCATGTTTTGCATCTTGCGTTGGTACCTACGATACCAAGATAGAATATGATATGGTTTCAGCGGAAGTCCAAATGATAGATGTTGGAAAAACATTTGTGAATAGGTTGAAGGAATCATGCCTTCAACGGTTCAAAGACCATCTACATTTTCCATTCTCAAAGATACCCATGCACCTGCAAAAAGCAGTTATCCATGACATGGAGACTGAATTTGGCACAGGTTGGTCTGTAAAGAAGATAAAGCTACGAATGTCTCAAAACTGCAAGAGATTTCGGTGCAACCAAACAAAGAAGATAAAAAAACTCCCTCTTGAGCTAAGGCTCAAAAAAAGGCCAATTGATGTAAGTGTGAAAGTATGGAAAGAGCTTGTAAAAGCATATGAGAAGTCTGATGCACGGAGGAAGTCCAATGAGGAGAGTACACAGGTATTTGAATTTGGTCATAAGATTATATCTAATTTATTAAATGATTTTTAAATTTTATTTGTGTATAGTTAAATTGAATTAGTATATGTTTTAGGACAAGGCCTCCAAGGCTAGGCTTGACAAACTTCGTGCCACGCATCACAATGGCCAGAAAGGTTTACAGGCATTGATCTGTACATTTGTAAGTATATTTAATATGTTAAATGATATTTTTTTTAATTTCCTAGGAAAAAGTAAATGATTGCATATTAATTACTTTAACTAGTCCATGTGCCATGTTTTGACAAGAGAAATATGGTCGGTATCCAATGCAATTTGAAAAGGATATGTTACAAAGAAAAAAGTGGACCGATTTTGTAATTTGGATGGAGAACGAGGTATCAATAGTTGACATTCAATAACTTAGTTGGATATTGTTGTGTTAATATGTCAATTTGCATTTCTTGTGTTGAGTTGTTTATTGATGCGTAGGATGAGTTCTAAAGTGCTTCTCTGTTGGCCCTAGCGCCCTTAAATGTAATATTTCTCTTAGATGACAAATGATTACTCTTATATCATTGGGGACCCTTCTTGGTGCCATTAGGATCATAATGAGTATACTAGTCTTGTGCTTGCTTACAAAAAGTGGTTGCAATTAACCTAATCTTGTGGTCATTATCCACAACATTTTGTGTGTGCCATGCTATCTCATATGCTTAAGTTTAACGGGCTAATAATGAATAGAAAACCCTTGTTTGCCTACCTCCAACTAATGGACTTGTTGGAACCTAAAATTTCATACCATTTTTTGCAAAAAATTTAGGTTCCCATGATGAAAAATCTGACTGCAACACTCAAAAATGCACCTATACAATATACTCTAGTGGCCTACTTTGAAGGGTTATAATTCGAAGCCTATTCATTTTTATGCCAAACCACTTGGTAGGCATACTTATCTATCATATGTGAGTGTACATGCTTGATTTCAACTTCCCACGATCAGATTGGACAAGGTTTTGCAGTGCCAAGTTAAAGGGTTCTGGTGGTATATGGTGGTACCCACCTAGGGTTGGGGTTTTAAGTCGAGTCTGCAAGCCTATATTTTTATTCCTTTAAACCCCTCAAGGCCTTAAGTTTTATTGTCCTTTGGCCTCTTGCACTTTATCTTTTAAAACTGCATTGACTTCCTGTATTAAAGGGCAATTGTCTTGAGGTCTTCTTAGAGGGGTGATATGTGACTAGGGTATGAAGACTAGGACTTTTTATGTAATCTTAGGCCCTCCTTTTGGATTTGTTGGAAGCCTTCTTCACTGACACATAAGGACTGTCAAAACTCCTATGATAGTACATTAGAGAGGCATTGAAATCACAAAGGAGATAAATGTTATTAGGCCATCACCCAATGGAGAAGGGATTGTCATAAAGAGCATGACGGTGTTACCTTGTGATAGTCACAAAGGGGATAGTCTTTGTGGTGGTAATTAAAGTCACCAAGTTTACATCCACCTTCCTAGGGTCTACAGAAATGCCTGAAGTTGAATATGCCTATTTTAAAGATCTTGCCATGAGTATTTTCCATGTTTTTACCAATGGAGACCTCCCCAATCCTCATCTCAAGTTTCAAATGCACAATGAAACGATGGAGGACAATCATAATTGTCATAACAATACATTAGCATTTTTTGTCTCAAGGTGGCCCTTGAGATTGCTAAGGGGATGGATATAGAGTTGGGATTATGGTTTTTGTTTAAAAGCTTTGTGTCATTGACCTAATATTTATTTGTGGCAAGGATCCCAATAGTCTAAAGATTACAAATTGTTGTCAAGAAGGGACTGTCATAGTTAAGTGTGGTACAGTGATACAATTTCATCTTGGTTGAGTATTGTATAAATCTCAAGCTATTTAGAATGCATGGGGCATTAAAGTGTGGTATCACTATATAGGTAACCATCAAGTGATTTCTTCAACCTAATCTTGGCCTATATAGTACCCAGTCTGAAGAGCAAGATAGTGTTGTCCAAGAACCTTGTTATAGTCACAAATGAGGGCAGTCTTAGCTATTGTAACCATAGTTGGAATCCCTTGTTGTTACCATAACATACGTGACCTAAAACCATGACTCTATGAGTATGAGTTGTTTGAAACTCCTCTGAGAAGATCCCACTATGGGAATGAATCATAATTCAATGTTAAATAGGATTGTTGTCATTACAAAAAATTTAGGGCAGTCATTGTATCCTCTCATTACCATCATAGAATTAATGCAACTATAGTTTTCAATACCAAAGAGATCGAATTGATGGTAACCATAAGGTCTGTGTTGACTAGTCTCAATCATCCATCCCTTGATGGTAAAAAATAATGTCCCAAAGGAGACAGTAATGATGATACAAATGCAGACACAAAATAAGACCACTTTATATTCTTCTATTTTAGAGGACTGTCTCTACATTGTTGATCTAGATTAAGACATGATTTAAGAGTTCATTAGATTTGATGGCTACAAGCCATTCATCAAATCCACACAAGGTGGCATGTTCAGGTTTCTGAATGCTTAAGTTTAAATTTCGTCAGATGTTGTAGTTACAACTACCCTACTAGACATGCATGCAAAATGTGGAAGCATAGACAAGGCACATGAACTGTTTGACAAAATGCCTCAAAGAAATGTGGTCTCATGGACTGCAATGATTGCAGGATATGCACAAAATGGATTTGTTGAAAAGGCTTCAGAAATTTTAAAGCAAATACAATTGGCTTGTGTAAAGCTAAATTCCACAACCTTTGCCACCATCCTCCCTGCCTGTGTCAAAATGGGAGCTTTGGAATAGGGTATGGACATCCATCAATACATAAAGGATAGAGGAATTTTGTCAGATGTTGTAGTTGCAATTGCCCTGTTAGACATGTATGCAAAATGTGGAAGCATAGACAAGGCACGTGAACTATTTGACATAATGCCTCAAAGAAATGTGGTCTCATGGACTACAGTGATTGCAGGATATGCACAAAATGGATTTGTTGAAAAGGCTTCAGAAATTTTAAAACAAATGCAATTGGCTGGTGTAAAGACAAATTCCACAACCTTTGCCACCATCCTCCCTGCCTGTGTCAAAATGGGAGATTTGGAATAGGGTATGGACATCCATCAATACATAAAGGATAGAGGAATTTTGTCAGATGTTGTAGTTGCAATTGCCCTGTTAGACATGTATGCAAAATGTGGAAGCATAGACAAGGCACGTGAACTGTTTGACAGAATGCCTCAAAGAAATGTGGTCTCATGGACTCCAATGACTGTAGGATATGCACAAAATGGATTTGTTGAAAAGGCTTTAGAAATTTTAAAGCAAATGCAATTGGCTGGTGTAAAGCTAAATTACACAACCTTTGCCACCATCCTCCCTGCCTGTGTCAAAATGGGAGCTTTGGAATAGGGTATGCACATCTTGTTAGGTCTCCAAAATGCTAGTTATTAAACCATAAGAGGGTGCCAATCTCTTAATACGTTTTTGGCTAACGAAACAAGGTTTATGTAATTGAAAACCCCCTACTCTTTAGGCTCTGCAAACCTAGGTGGGAGTACCTGAATGATAAAGTAGATTTTGAAAGCCTGAAAGTGATTCTGATTTTGAGCAATCTCCTCACTATGGCACATAGGTGCGAGGTAGATGCAGAGTTTTACCTATTAGTTCCTAATGAAAGTGTTTGAAGTTTGAAAATTATGAATAGGATTGTGAAATGATATTTGTGATGACTAGTGCTTTCATCTATTGGGCAATAGAGTCAAAAGTTAATGGTATATGGATCCCTATAATTGGTTTAACTTAGATTACTAGGCACTTAGGTGAATCTACACCTTGTGTAGATGTGCAAAGATGTTGAGTTGTAAGGTTCTTCTTACTGATCCCAATGATATTTTATTAAATTGTTGTGATCGTAGGAAATGATTTTTATTCAAGTGGAAAGGAAACCTATCAAGATGACCAGTCTTAAAGGATTTTTAACTCTTAGGAAGAGACCAATAAACACAGACAACTTTAGTAGGAATTAAATCAATTTTCCACAGAAAACAATCAAATTGATCACATAGAAACAACAATTACGCTCTGACAAATTAAACATACCCTTGATATATTAATTTGAACTGATTTAAGAAATCATTCTGGAGACAACCACATAGCTCATAAACATGAAATTCCACACAACAATTGAACACCAAAAATATAATCCACCAGATATCTTCTACTCCTTTGCATTAAATTATAAGTTCAGAGCACATGAGAATATAACATAACATAAGTATTACAGGTTTTAGATTTGCATATATATATATATATAAGAGTCTTGTAATTGTTCTCATAATTTGAAGCGGCCTTGGTATCCCTTATTTATGGGATGTGAAACAAGCTTCAGGCTGAAAGGACATGCCTTTTCATAAACATACTCCTAACTAATGCAATGATTAAGGAAATAAGAAAATAATTTGTAGATACGCAAGGCGATCAATACTGTGCTCAGTTATTCATCGGAGGTAGACTCGTGACCCATAGGTCTGGCAAAGTCATTTCTTCAGGATCAGTTTTGACATGTCCAAGATATCTGCTCAAAAATGTATCTCCACACTCCTGTATATTCACTATGTCCTGGATATAAACATGTTTACTCTGGCCAAGTGATCAATGTACTCCTATTCAACACATGTCTCTGAAGCAATTATATCACTTATAGCAAATTCCAGGGCGAACAGCTTCTCGAGGCACTGATAGGTATTATCCAATACTTTTTCTTCATAATTCACCTTATCCAGGAGTGGTTGCAGCATCTGGTTCATTTCCCTTACCCAATCATCCTTATCTCGAAGATCACTTCCAGAAATGAAGTTTGGAAATGTTAACTCAAGTTTTTGATCAAAATCATTTAGGTCATCAGTCAATGTAGTGTTATACTTTTCATGCTCAACAATTTAGTTGTTATATTCCTCAAGTATTTGAGCCTGGAGACCTAACTTAGTGCTCATTTCTTCTTTTGTTTCTAATAGCCTCAAATGAAGCCTTTTATGCTCTTGATGTGCAAGATATGTCCTTTTATGCATACTCCAGGTTTGGTCACTAAACTTCATTATTTTATCAAATCTTCTTTTGATCAATGTTGAGGCCACGTGGTATTTGATTGATTTTATCTCGACCTCAAGATGTTCACTTTTCTTTTGAAACCTTTCTACTTTGATCTTCCAGTAATTTGAATCAGCTTTTGCTTGAAGGATCTTTTGATCTTTTTCCAGGTGGGGTGAATAAGAACTTGAAGGCAATCTATCCTTGTAAGTGGCCACCTCTTGTCTTAGTTTTGCATTCTCAACCATATAAGCATTGTTTTTCTTTATCAACTGCTCAATCTGAGCCTTAGTAAATCTTTCCACATTGATATTGAGGTCAACAGTTTCAAGAGGGTCTGCATCCTCAACTCTCTAGATCAACAAATGGCCAAATGCTTCATTAGGATTATTTATAACCTGAGGTTTCTTATGTGAAGGATAGAGGGACCATATTAGCAATATCTTTTTATCAAGGTCAAAGCCTGATCCATTATTAATCTTATCCAATGCCTCAATACTAAGCTACATTTTCTTTTCTTGATTCTTTCTAAAGGTATAAAAAACAATGGCTGAAGTCATGTCCCACCTAGGGACCAATACCACTCCTACTTCTTTGAGCAATTTTCTACCTTTTTCTGGTGTCATGTCATTCATGGCATTGTCTATTTCTAACTGAAGTTCTTGTAGAACTTCCTCTTGAACTTCAGAAGTAATGCCCTTCATCCTTTCCCTGGCCTGTTTTCCTTTGTACTCATAAAGGAAGGCTTTGAATTTTGAGGTTTTAATGAAATCAGCATCTGCAAGGAATTTCTGATTGGCCAAATATCTCACATCATCTTTTAATTTATCAGAAGTTTCTATTATGACTTTCTCTCTATCCACAGGGGGCTCATATTCCTTAATAAGTGAAGAGGATGCTCGCAAGTCTTTATTTTTCCCCTCTTCACTTTCTTCTTCAAAAGAAATTTCTAGAGTTTGTTGAGGAGATAATTGGCAAATAGGAATCTCATCTCCTGCTTGAGTTCCTTTAATAGCTTTTCCTTTTCTTTCAAAAACATAGGGACATTTTGAATCAAATATGCAGCATTTATTACCAATGTATCCAGCCTTTCAATAGGATCATTCACATCCATGAAGGCTCTGATAAGTGGGGTTTTTGGCTACCCTCCAAGCCTCAGCAAGTGTTATCTTATAATACAAATCTCTTCTTTCAATTGCAGCTTGCTCATCACAGTTTCTAACCAAGTCATCATCGACAAATAAAATATGGTCATATCCTCTAAGCTTTTGTTTTGTCTTGACACTGTTTATGAAACCTTCTCGATCAAAGCTTTCTCTGTAACTCCCTGATGGTAGCCTATAATGTTCCATTTTTTTGTCAATTAACTGGTACCCCTTGTCGGACATAACTGTGAAATCACCAAAACATAGAGTGCCTGGCATAAAAGACTGCTTATTATGTCTTTTTAAGTGCATAAAATCAGAAAGAGCAAGTTGTCTTACAATCTCCAGATAAGCCACCCTATCAAGACAAGTTTTTTGTAGTAGTAGAGGAGACTCTTCAAACCCAAACACTCTTATTTTTGTACAGTCAGTGTAAGAATACCAATCTCCCCAATTATGAGCAAATTTTCCAGTCTCATACTTATCCTTTGGTCTCAAAAACTTCTAAATTTCAGGTGATTAGTTGTAATTATAAGGATGCCCTAAGTGTTTATACATTGGTTTCACGAAGTACTCTTCAAAATATATATAATGGGATTTGTCACACCTGCTGTCCCATATGGCAGTCCATCTTTGGACAGGCTTCACATCTCCATTTATATCCAAGTCCCTTACTCCCAGGCATTTGTCCCACAATCCAAAGTTTTGGCCTTCATACAAAATGAGATGCATTAATAGGGAGTATTGCCTAAATTTACTACCTCCTCCCTTGATGGAAACCAGTTCGTTGTGAAGGGTACTAGCTAAGAACTCAGCATAATCAAAATGCAGGACATGTTGGCTTTGGATATCAGTTGTTAAAACCATGGGAGCTACTTCCATAAACATTGAGGCCTCCACTCCTAACAATTGGCATATAGAGTAATAAGTATATTGAAAGTGTTCTTCAAATAGTTCAATGGAAAATGGGGGATGCTCTGCAACTGAAAAAACCCTTAATTTGTTGTTTCCATCACGAGGTCGGTGCATAGGCAATCTCCATCTTTTGTAATTGTTACTCAAGTTATAATATTCACCAATTAAATCCCTAATTCTGAGTTTCACATCAAAGCTACTATGTAGTTGGAACACCATTGAAATGTAGTCCCAGGTGACAGGGAAAAATCCCGTACCATCCTTCAATTCAATCATGCGGTTCTGTGGGTTGTAGCTTTCAACTAACATTTTTAGGAATTCCACATTCACAAAAACATTTGGCACTACCAACTTTCCTAAATTCAGCCACCATGGGTTTGACAGAGGGGAACGCCTATGCATTTTCTTGTAGTGGTAGATGAAAAGATCATACCCCCTTATGGGAGTCCACACATCTCCTACTTGTTTGTATTCATCCTCTAATTTCTCTGCGTTTGGATTTAATTGGCATTCCTCCAAGATTTTTGCCCTAATTTTGGACATTGGTCTATTAAGTCCTTGTTCAGGTGTCTTTCATTTAACTTTTGCCTTTTAGCCTTAGGGTTATCAGATGTTTCTTCCATAATGGAATGCAAGAGATTTTTCTTAGATGCAATTCTAAATCAGAAAGCTTAAGCTTCAAAATACTTACTTGGAAAACTGAACTGTATCAGTTGCAGATGCTTTCCCCAGCTCTCGTGCTTGTGTACTAAACCAAATATTTCAAGATTTCCCCTTTTACTCTACTCTGATCATTAATGGCAGCTTTCAAATCATCGGGGAAACATTAAATTTTCGCAACATATCACCTCCTATCACCTCACCAAAATAATCATTTCGTTTGAAGGATTTATTATTTCTTTATTTATCGGGACCTCGTTATAGCTCAAATAGTGGTCTTGCCGAAATCCCCTCCTTTCAATACATGTGCCTTTCCTTAATGTTTTCTTAATTATCAGCGTGTTCATTTTTCAGGGAGACTGAATATGGACTCCCTTCAACCTTCGAAATATCAATTGTTCAACAAGACATATCTCTAAGTCACCTCATCATGTCGAAATGGAATGTTACTTCTATATTTTGAAATCTCATCGATAGATTCCTTTCAGGCCAGAATGTCGAAGAGACCTTAGAAAGATTCATCCCGACACTCTGATATCTTTGTCTCTTTGAACTTGAAATGTCAACTGTTCATGTATGTAGATATTGATTTAATCATTTTATCAGTGTGACACATTAAAGGTGTCACACCGCCCTCCCAATCACCTTTTAACATTTTTTGAGGCGTCGAAGTGATTTTTGAAGAAGTCCTGCCGATATGTCGAAGGTTCTTCCATAAAGACTAAGGCTTTGACACACCGTATATGAATTTTTCGTGGGTCGAAGGCGAATATGGTGGGGACATTGATTAAATAAATGAGAAGTACATGGCGGGAAATGGATCTTATGGGTGAATTCTTTAGGGTTCAAATTTTTGTCCCAACACATCCATCAATACATAAAGGACAGAGGAATTTCGTCAGATGTTGTAGTTGCAACTGCCCTATTAGACATGTATGCAAAATGTGGAAGCATAGACAAGGCACATGAACTGTTTGATAGAATGCCTCAAAGAAATGTGGTCTCATGGACTGTAATGACTGCAAGATATGCACAAAATGGATTTGTTGAAAAGGCTTCACAAATTTTAAAGCAAATGTAATTGGCTAGTGTAAAACCAAATTCCACAACCTTTGTCACCATCCTCCCTACCTGTGTCAAAATGGGAGCTTTGGAATAGGGTATGGACATCCATCAATACATAAAGGATAGAGGAATTTTGTCAGATGTTGTAGTTACAACTGCCCCGTTAGACATGTATGCAAAATGTGGAAGCATAGACAAGGCACATGAACTGTTTGATAGAATGCCTCAAAGAAATGTGGTCTCATGGACTGCAATGACTACAGGATATGCACAAAATGGATTTGTTGAAAAGGCTTCAGAAATTTTAAAGCAAATGTAATTGGCTGGTGTAAAGCCAAATTCCACAACCTTTGCCACCATCCTCCCTGCTTGTGTCAAAATGGGAGCTTTGGAATAGGGTATGGACATCCACCAATACATAAAGGATAGAGGAATTTTGTCAGATGTTGTAGTTGCAACTGCCTTGTTAGACATGTATGCAAAATGTGGAAGCATAGACAAGGCACGTGAACTGTTTGACATAATGCCTCAAAGAAATGTTTTTTTTGGTAAACACTACCAAATATGGGGGTAGCTCCCTATATTAAAATATAAAAAAAAGTTACATAGAAAGCTGAGGCATTACATCTAGTGATATATATAACCTATGCCTTCAGCAATATCCACCATCCTAGCTATTACATTTTCATCAATCAGACCCGAGTTGGCTTCCAGGAATTTCAAAAACTCTCCTATGTTATTTTCTTTCTCCATGCCCTTTTTGTAGAGGGCCTAGGCTTTGTGCAGCTTCACCTTCTTCTTCTCCTCGTTTAGGTTGAGGGTGGCAAGAACAAATCCTTGTTCGGGCTCCACTGCCACACCATCCATGGCAGTCCTGACCATGTCCATCAAATCTTCCCTAACCAATCTCATCGCAGCTCTTAGCCCCCATACCCTTGCTCCCACAACTTGTACATAGTTCTAGAAAAAAATCTTCCAGCACTTGTCCGTCATGCGTGTGCCCTCCTGACCAGAAACCAGCCCCGATCACTTTCAAGATGGCCACTTTTTCTTCATCGGAGGCTTTGTTGAACAGGTACGCAATCTGTTGCCCTCCGATTTCATCCTCCTCGCAGTGGCACTCCACTCTGAAATGCTGAGGCATTGCTTCATTTGGACCATTCCTAAGAACAAACAGCATAATATGCTTCAATCTTGCCTTAGCTTAAAAAGAAGTCCGTGGGCAAGTTCCCCCCAACCTCCAATCCTGAGGATCACCATTCCAAGCGCGGGATTTTGCCACCTATGGGAAGGTGGTACATTCCCATCATTTGGACTACCTCCATTTGCAGGTTCGTTCTTAGAGTCTGCCATCATATCCTGCTTGAGGATTCTCTTGCTTCTCCTACGACGGCCTCTTGTTTTATAGAAGCCTTGAGAGGCTTCATCAAAGATTACAGATCCCAAGGCTAGCAAATGAGAGGACGGACTATGTCGAGCCTGCAACTGATTTGCACTTTAGTAGTACTTCTGCGCTCATTCCGCCCGCCTCCATTCAGACTCACTTCCATCCTTGCCTTCAAGAGATTGATGTGTGACAAACCTTGCACTAGTAATTGATAGGAACATCCTTTCACTTTTGTAGTAGTTGACAATTTCATGAGTCTCATGACATATGGTGCAATTAGGTATCTGTTGAGCAAGAGGGAAGTATATGGCATTAATAGCTTGAGCTCCCACCACTAGATAGTTTGTAGTTGTATGCCCCTTAGTGTGGCACTTTGTTCATCATAAACATAAAAGGATAGAGGAATTTTGTCAAATGTTGTAGTTGCAACTACCCTGTTAGACATGTATGCAAAATGTGGAAGCATAAACAAGGCACATGAACTATTTGACAGAATGCCTCAAAGAAATGTGGTCTCATGGACTGCAATGATTGTAGGATATGCACAAAATATGGAATCATAGACAAAAAACGTGAACTGTTTGACATAATTCCTCAAAGAGATGTCATCTCATGGAATGCAATGATTGCAGGATATGCACAAAATGGATTTTGTAAGGACGCTCTCAAAATCTTTGAATTAATTAAGCACTCTGGAACATATCCTAACATTGTAAGCTTTGCTTGTATCCTAGGTGCATGCAGCCATGCATGTTTAGTGGATGAGAGTTGTACATACTTCAATCACATTTGTAACCCTTATTGTATTACACCTATAGTTGATTATTATTTGTGCATGGTTGACCTCCTTGCCCGTGCTGGCTATCTTGAAGACACCCTAAACTTTATGTTTCTTTCTAAATCCCCAAATTTGCCCTATTCCCGCTCACATTGAAGACCTGTGAGCGGGAATAGGGCTAACATTTTTTCTTTCTAAAATCGGCCAGATAAAGCCATATTGCTAACTTCATTTTTTTTTCAAACAAAATAGACCTTTATCTTAAGGTTACTCATGAACCTTAAGATAAATAATTATTGAAAAAAAAACTATGCATTCCTTAATGACATGTAAGAGAATTTAATCAACTGCTACTTAAAAACTCTTTAATGTTTCTGTCTAATGCAGGTTATTAGATTAATAGTGAAAAAGAGCATACATGGACCAAGCAATTTGTGGCACTTAAGGTTATGTAATAGAATTTACAGTTGATAGTTAAATTTATAACAATTTTTTTTATGATCTTTACTAATGTTTATTAGAATTGTTGCATGTTTTACATCATTGGAATGACATATTAGCTGTAACTTTTTTAAAATTTTATTATGGTATGTGCACTTTGATATGATGTAATATGATTATGGTTTCGTTTCATATGTTGTAATATTAGATATATAATAGAAAAATAAATTATTGCATGAAATAAATAATAACTTTTCATTTTAAATATTTTTTTTGCAGAACACGGGTCTTCCAGAAGATCAAGATGATCCTCATGATAGAGATCCAGATTATGTTGGTTCTGGTATAGATCACATGGCAGAGAATGATGATGACGCGGATACAGAAGACACTGAGGCCGATGACAATGATGATGATGATGATCGTGATGATGATGATAATCACAATGGTGATGATGATGATGAGGCAGTTGCTGGTAGTAGCCAGTGACATTCATGATCATATAAACTGCATCATGGATCATTGTTGATATATCGTTAGGATGCCTCTTTTCATGGTCAATATCATATGTATCATTTTCACGCCCTGTAGTACCATCTTAATGAGTTGTATCATAAATTTATGTATCATTTTGACTTACATCATTTGGACATGTATCATCTTGACTTGTATCATTTTGAGTTACATAATTTGTCATTTTTACTTATATCATTTGTACATGTATCATTTTGACATGTTATTGATCTACTGGCATATTTGACTTTCACTTGTTTTAGTTATATATGATAATGATCTTATCAGTATTGACTTGTCAATTTATATATATTGAAAGTGGTCAATGATTTTTGGATGGATATTTATTATGTGTGATGATTTTAATTTACTGCTCAGGATGGATGTTGTCAAATGCAATTAAATTATAGATATTTGACTCACTTGTTTTAATTATAGATGATGATCATGTTATAATAATTATCTTGTTATTTAATCATATGAGTTAAATAATTAAATTACTTACTCTATAATCATATGAGTTATTTAAGAGGCATAATATATTTAGCTAATTAAATTGAAATAAAACATATTAAATTAATAAATGTAAGCAAAACAAGAAGCATTTTTAGAAGCAAAAAAGGAAGCAACAATGGAAGCCAAACTAGAAGCAAACCAGAAGCAATCTTGGAAGCAAAACTTGGCGTTATCTAGGAAGCAAAAATAGAAGCAATTCAGGCAGCAAACAAAGAAGTAATAATGGAGCAATTTTAGAAGCAACAAAAGATGCAATAATACTAGCCATATTAGAAGCAACAAAAGACACAAAAATGGAAGCAACAAGTGACGTTATATCGGAAGCAAAATTGGAAGCGAAATTGGAAGCAAAATCAGAAGCAAAATTGGAAGCAACAGTGGAAGCAAAACTGGAAGCAAAATTGGAAGCAAAACCAGAAGCAAAATCGAACGCAAAATTGGAAGTCAAACTGGAAGTAAAACCGGAAGCAAAACCAGAAGCAAAATTAGAAGCGAAATTGGAAGCAAAATCGAACGCAAAATTGGAAGCAAAATTGGAAGCAAAACTAGAAGCAACCCTGGAAGCAAAATTGGAAGCAAAATCAGAAGCAAAACCAAAAGCAAAATTGGAAGCAAAAATGGAAGCAAAATTTGAAGCAAAATCGGAAGCCAACTTGGAAGCAAAACCAGAAGCAAAATTAGAAGCAACAGTGGAAGCAAAACTAGAAGCAAACTTGGAAGCAAAATCGGAAGCAAAACTGGAAGTAAAACCGAAAGCAAAATTGGAAGCAAAACTGAAAGCAAAACCAGAAGCAAACTTGGAAGCAACACAAGAAGCAAAACCATAAGCAAAATTAGAAGCCAAACTGGAAGCAACAAAATCTAGCGCTAAACTTGGCACTAAAACCTGGTGCTAAACCCGACATTAAACCTGGCGTTATAACCGGTGCTAAACCTGGCACTAAATCCGGAAGTGAAATGCAATTGGGCGCCGAGTTTGGCACCAGTAGAAAGTGTCCAATTCATGGACTCAAATGCACTAAATTCTGATGCTATTTTAGGCGCTAATTGCCTATTTTGTTGTAGTGCATGAAAACCCCTACCTCTAGGAAGCTATTCAATCATTATAAAATATTGTCGTAGAGGTGATGCTTGATCAAATTTGAATGACCTATATATCCTTGGGCCCACTGAATTAGAACTAACAAGAATTCTATATGGATTCTTATTATAAGAAAAATAAAAATAAAATGAAAATGTAACACAAGGGTATGTTAACGTAGAAAACAAAAACAAAAACAAAACAATACAACCCTACAATATGTTTACAAATTAAAAGTAATAAAAATGATTAACAATTCAATAAAAACATTTAAAATGTTAAAAAAAAACTCAAAATTTATAAAAAAATATGAAAAAACTTGGATTTTTTTTGAAATACATGAAAAATCTTAAAATAAACTTACCTTTGATCAATAAATCTCTTTTGTGAAAGCTAGTTCCCTCTCATAGCACTTAGAAAACACACTCTATGTTGTTGTAATCCTTCACCTTTGAAAAAGATTAACAATCTTCATGAATGAAAAATGGCCACTTGGAATCATATTGGAGGTTTTTGTGTCTTGTGTTTTTCAAATGACATTTAGAGTTCCAAATGATGTTTTAGGTTTACTTTATGAGAAAATAAATGTAATTTTCCTTTTAAAAATTTGAGTAGTTTATTTGCGTTGGTTTATCAGGATATGACCGGGTCCAGCCTAGGTATGCCCAGTGCATGGCCCTACGGTCTTGGACTCATGTCCATACCTAGAACTGTGCTAGTTTGGTATGAAGAAATTCTAACAAGGCAATTGCTGTCCTAATATTGAATTAAATAAATTCTAGAATATTGCAACAATCACACAATAATTAAAATTCCAAACAGTGAAAGAAAATACAGACACAAATAATTTACACTTTCAAATTAGCTTTGCATTCCTTCAAAATCTTACAAGGAAACCTCTATGATCTGTTCCAATAACTGCAAAAAAATATATCACTGTGTTTGATCACACTTGATCACTGAGTCATTAATCTTCTATCTTGCACCTATCTTTACACTATTTAGCTAAAAATCTAATCTTCAAAAAGCTTCTTATCTATTGCAGGAGATGACTTGGAAGATAAGTTTAAACCATTAATGCATATCTACACTTTATCGAACTTAATTAGCTAAATAAAATAATTTCACTTTATCACTTAAGTGAAATGCAAAATAGAATTAACTTGAACCACTTGCATGTTCACATTGAACTTGTGGAGAAGTTCTGAATTGAGCTAGAAAACTCAACACTCCCTCTTAGTGAGAAAGGAATTCTGCACCAATCCAAGTTTGTTTATGAAAGCTTCAAAATTCCTTTTTGCTAAGGGCTTGGTCAGAATATTAGCTACATGCTGATTTGTGAAAATATGCTAAAGCTTAACTACTCCCTTTTGAATCATGTCTTGAATGAAGTGATATCTAATCTCTACGTGCTTTGGACATGTCATGAAACATTAAATTCTTACAAAGTTTCATGCAACTTTGATTATCATAGTAAATGATTGTAGGATCCAACTCCTGATCAAATAATATTGTAAGTAACTTGTGAACCCAGGTGGCCTCACAATTGGCTGTACTAGTTGCCATGTATTCTGCCTCTGTTGTGCTAGGTGCCATTGAAGTACGATTCCTGCTAAACTAGGATCATTCTTCAACCCAAGCTAAAGCAACACCCTGAGGTGCTCTTCCTATCTGTTGCACTACCTGCCCAATCAAAGTCTGTATACCCCTGCAACTTTACTTCACCATCTCTAAGATATCTCAAACCACATTCCATTGTGCCCCTCAAATATCTGAGCACATGTTTTGCTGCTACCCAATGCTCTTTTCTTGGCACCACCATGAATTGACTCATGGTGTTCACTGCAAAACATATATCCGGTTTAGTGTTGATAAAATACATCAACCTGAATGTATCAGTTTCCTGGTACAACATGGGATTAATCAACTCCAAACCTGAAGTTGTTACCTTCTTCATATTAGTGATCATAGGTGTGGCCATACGTTTGCAATCCTCCATTTGAAATTGCTTCAGTATCTCAATTGCATACTTACCTTGCCCAAGGAAAATCTCCCCAAGTTTCTAACAAACTTCTAAACCTAAAAAGTAATGCACCAGGCCAATGTCCATCTCAAACTCAACTGCTAAATATGCTTTGCACCCTGTAATGAGCTGCTTCACTCCTATAATGAACAGATCATCTACATACAATATTAAAATAAGCATATTTGACCTAATCATTATATAATGTAGATAGGATCTGCTTCACTTTTGGTGAAGCCCATACTTTACAAATATTCATTGATCCTAGAATACCAAGCTCTTGGTGCTTGTTTGAGCCCATATAAGGCTTTCTTAAGCCTGCAAACATGGGATTCCTTCCCATTTACCTCAAAGCCCCAAGGTTTCTCTATATACACTTCTTCCTCAATGATACCATTAAGAAAAGTTGTCTTAACATCCGTCTGATGTATCTTCCATCCCACGATTGAAGCTAAAGACATAATTGCTCTAATGGAAGTTTATTTGGCGACTGGAGCAAAAATCTCATAGTCTACTTCCTCAATCTAAAAGAACCCTCTCGATACAAAACTCACTTTGAACTTCTTAATGCTGCCATCTGTAACATGCTTGATTTTCAACATCCACTTGGAACTCACAATTGATTTCCCTTATGGTCTTGGGACTATGTCCCACACATCATTTTTCATGATGGAGGTGTACTCCTCCACCAGGGCATCTCACCAAACCTGTTGCCTCTTGAAAGCTGGAAGGCTTAAAACTTATGATATTGCTCATTAATGCTACTAGTACTGGTTCACCCTATAACCTATAAAAATTGCCTTCTCTAACCCCTATAACTTGTGCAATATCTAGGCTAGATTCTTTCGGGTTGATAACGACTTGCTAATTTCTGAATTCTATTGCAAAGCCTTTATCTTCTATAACTGAGATTGAAAGCAAATTTTTCCTGAGACCAGGAACAAACAAAACATCATCAACCTCTAAAGAGATACCTAACTGAAGTTGAAAGGGAATTGTACCGACTCCTACTACTGGATACTTGGCATCATCACCAAGCTTAACCTAAACTCTAGAGTTATGTTCTGTGAAATTGGTAAAATATTGTTGGGATGATGTCATATGTCTAGATACCCCATTGTCCACATACCAAGCATTCCTTGGAATTGTGCTAGTAGAAAGACAAGATACCATTGAGAACTCCTCAAACTTGGTATCAAATTCGTTCATTTGAGTTTCTGCAGAGGCCGCCACTTGCTTTTCTTGTTGCTTCCCTTTGCCTTTCTTATTGTTTAGATATTGTGATGCACAATGGCGAAAATTATGACAAATAAAGCACTTGATTTTACTCAAGTCCTTCTTTGCTGAATGTGAGGATGGATCCTCATCCTTTCTCTTACCCCTGTTGTTACCTTTTCCTTCAGTTCTCTTCATCTGTCCAAAGAGGGCTAAATTATCCTCACCATCCTTCTTGTTGTTGACTCCATTCGAGTTTCCTACTGGATATCTAGTCATCCCATAGCCTGTCAAAGGAAGGAAGATTTTCCCTAGCGCAAATGCCCTGACACAAATAATTTCCACGAAGATGAGAATCCATTCAAAGCTAAGTTTATTAGCTTTGCATCTTCAATCTTCTCTCCAACTATTGCAAGTTGGTCACGAAGCTGTGTGACCTTCATCAAGTGACTAGTAATAGTATCCATTTTAGACATCTCCATGGATCTGAGTTTGTTTCGCAATATCATTTTCCTGTTTATGTTCTCACTTTGGAAAAGACTAACCAGAGCATCAAACATCTTTTTTTTTTTTTTTTTTTTTTTTTTTTTTTCTTTTTCAGACAAATGTGAAATTAAATGATCCTTTATCGCATCCATTCACATCCGCTTGGCCTTAATCTCTTTCTTTTTATGAATTGCTAAATCTTGCAATTTGTCGACAGAGACACCTCATCTTTTACGATTTCCCAAAGATCATTTACTTCCAACAACAAAGTCTCCTTGACTTTCCAATGCGAAAAATTTAATGCACGATATAATCTAAGGCTACCTATGCCATTATAAATATTTTTTACTTTCAAAACAAAACTCCTTTATCAAACAAAGAAAAAAAGAAAACTGGTCAAATGTTATTTTGAAAATACTTTTTTCCAAAACTCTAGGTTACAAACCCTAGTCATTGTTGGTTTGATGAAACTCTAGTGGGTTTATGCCCTAGCCGTTGCTTTAATGTAGCCAGCCGTTTTGAACTCTGAAAAAGGACTCAAAAAATTAAGAAAACCTGCCGATATCTGCCGCCAAAGCCATTGTTAATAGAACAAAAACAACATCAACTGGAAAAATCGTCCAAAAAAAGGCGATTTATCTTTTCGTGCAATTTGAAGGGATTTAATCAGGTAAAAACTTGCGATTTTCAATGATTAATTGGAAAAAACTCGAACTAGGCGATTTTTTTTAACTCAATCGTGATATTTAGGTTTAAAAAATCAGGAAAGGGGTGAACGATGAGACGCAATTTCTGCTACTATGTTTTGTATAGTTCAAAGATTCCACAATTCAATGCACTTTAATAATTGTTAATTGCAAGTGCCAATACTACGAGGTTTGTAATATATATGTATTTTGAGGTGAAACATTCCAAAATAAGTATGCCAAATCAATTGCAATTTGTTGCAGAGGTGTTAGTAGATGCTTCCACATGTTTTTGTGGATGTTTCTTTTTGATGCCCTTGTCTTTCAAAAGGAGCACCGGTGCAGCTGCATAGTTGTGCTGAAGTAGCACATACTAACGAGCCTTCAACGTTTAATTATTTGCCGCGCTTCAAACTGCCGTGGTTAAAACTTAAATTCCTAGAAAATTTGAGATTTTGATCTTTTAATAGAAAATTTTAAGGCTTGGTTGCTTTGGGTAAGGTTGCCCAATCTTCCATTACATTCTTGGACTTATTCTCTGAAAAGTGGGAAATTCTTTGGAAAAATTTGTATCCATTTTTTTTTTTAATTGAAAAGCTTTCTCATTATACTTTTGCATGTATATTGGTAAAATTTGACTGAAAGTAGGCAATAATATATGGAAGTAGTGTCTTTGACTTAAAAAAATTGACTTTTAGATGTAGAAACTATTTTGGAATTGGGCATTTGTGTGTTTCTTGTCTAGGCCAAATAAGGAAATGTTTTGGTAAAGTGTCATGGTGGCATAATGCTGAGAAGCAAAATGAGATTGTGTTTGAACCCCATAATATTGTACTTTTGCCCTCTTCTTTTAGGCTTGTCTCTTGTCAATGTTCTCATTAATTCAAAGGAGCTTTTGGATGCGAAAATACCTTTTCCAGAAAATGGAACAAATCTGCATAAATCTACCGATATCATAGGTTTTGTAAATATGAAAGGGAGAATGTATCTCCAAACTTTAGGAAACCTATAGAGGCTCCTTTTAAGGTCAATAAGGATATGGTTAATTATATGAAAAAGCCTAAGGTTGAGGCATGTATAGGCCTTAAAGATGGTGTAGATCTACAAGTAGTTTTTTTGCAAAAGTCTTGTCCAATTGGAGGATTTGGAAGTAAGATTATTCTAGAAAATAGAGAGAATCCATCTCTAAATGCTCAAGGAATGAAGATAGTAGCCCCTTAAAAAGGTAATGAGGAGGAAGGAATTTTGGCATTGCTAGTCTTTCAAAAGGAGCACCGGTGCAGCTGCATAGTTGTGCTGAAGTAAAACATACTTTGCTACGAGCTGGTTGACATGGCAGGCGGGCCTCGACGAGGCTCACTAATGAGCCTTCAACGTTAATTATTTGCTGCACTTCAAACTGCCGTGGTCAAAACTTAAGTTCCTAGAAATTGTTAATTGCAGGTAAGCAGTTAAAAGTGCCTTGCCCTAATTCTACCGCGAGGGAGTGTGAATAGATGGGATTTCCAACAAAACAAAGAGGGCCTAGGATGATGAATTGGTTGTGACATCTGTCGGACAGGCCAGTATGTAACAACTGTTTGATGGAGGGGCACATGCCTATGTGGTCACGATGCATGAGACTGCAGGTTATCATAAAAGTTGCCAAAAGGGCCGCTCATATTCAGATGTGGTGGGTGAAGAGATTGAATATAGAGTTTCGCCAGATTAATTGTAGGTAAAGAATACTTTCTTTTTGAAATTTGTAGTAAATGCTTCGCTTGGAGCTCAAGGATCTACTATCTGAATCTTATCTATTGAAAGCAACAGATAAGATTCAGATGGTAGAACTTGATGGTGAGGTAATGACAAAAGCGGAGCTCTATGTAGAACTGGCACAAGGACTTTTTATCATTGTATTTGAATCTAAAGGTGATACAGATGGGATTGTGGTTAAGGGTCTTTGGGAATGGGGAAATGCTGCTCTCTATGCTAAGCCTTGGTTTTGAGATTTTGATCCTTTAATAGAAAATTTGAAGGCTTTGTTGCTTTGGGTAAGGTTGCCCAATCTTCCATAACATTCTTGACTGACTTATTCTTTGAAAAGTGGGAAATTCTTTGGAAATATTTGTATCCCTTTTTTTTGAAATTGAAAAGCTTTCTTATTCTACTTTTGCATGTATATTGGTAGAAATGGATTTGTCTATAGGTTCGCCAACATAAATTTGGCTGAAAGTAGGCAATAATATATGAAGCAGTGTCTTGACTATGAAAAATTGACTTTTAGATGTAGAAACTATTTTGGAATTGGGCATTTGTGTGTTTCTTGTCTAGACCAAATAAGGAAATCTGCTGGTGAAGTGTCATGGTGGCATAATGCTGAGAAGCAAAATGAGATTGTGTTTGAACCCCATAATATTATACTTTTGCCCTCTTCTTTTCGGTAGTCCTTGTCTCTTGTCAATGTTCTCATGAATTGGAAGGAGCTTTTGGATGCGAAAATAGCTTTTCCAGAAAATGGAATAAATCTGATAAATCTACCTTGTCTCTTGTCAATGTTCTCATGAATTGGAAGGAGCTTTTGGATGCGAAAATAGCTTTTCCAGAAAATGGAATAAAGCTGATAAATCTACTGATATTATAGGTTTTGTAAATATGAAAGTAGAAGTGGGTTAGGGGAATGTATCTCCAAACTTTAGGAAACCTATAGAGGCTCCTTCTAAAGTCAATAAGGATATGGTTAATTATATGAAGAAGCCTAAGGTTGAGGCATGTATAGGCCATAAAGATGGTGTAGAGCTACAAGTAGTTTTTTCGCAAAAGTCTTGTCCTATTGTAGGATTTGGAAGTAAGATTATTCTAGAAAATAGAGATAATCCATCTCTAAATGCTCAAGGAATGAAGATGGTAGCCCATTAAAAAGGTAATGAGGAGGAAGGAATTTTGGCATTGGTAGTCTTAAAATGGGAAGGTCCATGTTTAAGGAATATGGAGAATGTGGAGTTATAATTAAATAGTTACAGATACAACGGTAAACATTGAGGTGACAGAATTTTCTGTGCTTTGAGGTCATTCTGTGATCTTACAGGCCATTACCAAGTTTTGTTGGAAATCAAAATCAGCTGTCCCTTTCTCAGAAATAATCTAATACAGGTTATTTCATTTCAAATTTCTATAAGCTCAAAAACACCTAATTGTCACTCGCATGCCCATTTGCAGGAAAATAATCCACGAAGGATCTTCCTGGTTGTAAATAAAATTGCTCGTAAGATCCTCTGCACGAATGCTAAAACTGTATGAGATTCCTTCACAATTCTTTCCAAATGCTAACTAGCAAAATCAGTCGTATGTTTCTCAGGAATTATCTAAACCAGTTCATTTTCATTTTGTACTAAGTAAAAAAAGATCTAATTAGCACTTCAATTTATAAGAAATACTTGTAATATACACCGCTTTCATTGGACATCACAATCAGCTTTCTCTTTCTTAGCAATATCTACTATGGGCCATTTCCATTTTCAAATTCTACTGAGTTCAAAAAGACTTAATTGCCACTATCATACCCATTTGTAAGAAAATAATCCATCAAGGATCTTGCTGGGTTGTAAACAAAATTTTTCTTCAGATCCTCTGCATGAATACCAAAATTTTATGAGATTCCTTCACAACATTCTATCCAAATGCTAACTAGCAAAATCATCTGTCTGTTTAGCAGGATTGATTTAAACCAGTTCATTTTCATTGTATACCAAGTCAAAAATATCTAATTAGCACTTCCATTCATAAGAAATACATATAATATACTGCAAAGCCTGGTTCTATGTTTACTACTTTTGTTTAGGCACCCTGATAATTTTTTTGAAAGTAAAACAGATGGTTTTGTCATCACTTCAATTCTGCCTTGGAAGACCTAAAAAAGAACCAGATTTTCAAAATGGCTTTGAGCTGGCTTTCATTCAAAGATGCCTTTTCTTGAAGGTTTTAAAGTGAAGGTACTACCTTCAAATCAAGGTTATGATGACGTCTCTTTTAAATGAAGGTACCTTTATTCAAAGATTTTGGTTCATTTGAAGGTGTTTTCCAATTTTTTGTGCTTCAGATTCATTTTTCTGCCCCGTCCCACAAGTGGGACACACTATTGTGGGATTACCCCTTGTCACCCACATTAATAGACCCTCTCCCACACACCTCAATAGGAGTGTCATCACCCATCAACATAGTTGACATAGTACAAGGCTCTAAAGATGTGAAATCATCTTTAGATGAAGCTATCTCGTGTGAAGCACTTGAATCAAGAACCTAAGTGGATGGTGGAAAAGAAATTGCTATAAGGACCTTACCCTTTCCTTTTCGTTGTTATTATCCATTTCCTTAGAAGACCCCTCATATGAAGAACTTTGTTTCATTGACTTAGGAACAGTGATGTTATTCTTTTCCAAAATATGTGTCAAGAGATCAATTTATTTCTTCAAACACTTATGTTCATCATGACCATGCCTTTTGCAATAGGCACTTTTGACCTTCTTTTACTTAGGCTTGTCACGTTTAGAAGATGAGGCCTTTGAAGCTACTTTGGAAGCATTAAGAAAGAAGACACCTAGTTGATCCTTTTTCTCTTTCTTATCCTTGTTTTTTGTTTCTTATCCTCATTCCCCAATCCTTTCTATTATTTTGTGCCTTGGTTAGCAACTAGGGCATGTGACTTAGAAGAATTTAGAGTACCCATTTGGATGACCTTATCTTGCTCGCCGGTGAGAGTGGTGGCAAAGTCATCTAGAGATGGCATGACGAACTGAGCTCCTAGGCCACCCTTTGTGGCATAGAAGGTAGAAACAAAGGCTGAATAGTCTAAACAAATTTTACGATATCCCATAGATCATTTTCTTTCAACAACAAAGTCGCCTTGACTTTCCAAGGTAAAAAATTTAATGCACCATATAATCTATCCTTGAATCTAAGGCTAGCTGATGCCATTAAATATATTTTTTATTTTCAAAACAAAACTCCTAGATCTAGGGAGAAATAAAACACTGTTCCATTTTTTTTGAAAATACCTTTTTCCAAAGTTCTAGGTTACAAACCCTAGTTACTGTTGGTTTGACGAAACTCTAGCGGGTTTATGCCCTTGCCGTCGCTTTAACTTAGCTGCCGTTTTAAACTCTGCAAAATTGACTCAGAGAGAGCCCAAAACATAACAACACAATAATTGTAGGGTATGCAGTTTTTGACATTACAACATGCTAGTGTTTTGAACTTGGGTGAAGATTTGATGGTTGTATGGATGTATTTCTGCATTTTTATCATAAAATTATACAATTAAAATTTTAGAAAGACTGTATCAAATGAAAGGGGAGAGTACTTTGACTATAATATATTTAGGGTTTAAGGTTTTTTAGTTTAGGGTTTAGGCTTTTCATTTCTAAGGTTTATTTTTTAGGTTTTTTCAATTTAGGGGTTCAACAAAATAAAACAATCCTATGCAAAATTAAATAATAACCCCAAGCGCAAAAGAATGGTAAAATAGAGAAAAAATGAATTTTCATTGAACCTAACTTAAAAATTATGAGAAGAAATAGAAAATACTTGGACAAAAATTAAAAAATTCCCTTTGCCTAAACCCATGGACCTCTATATATACTTTTTCATAGGTCATTGTCATTTTCATCTAGGTTTCTATTGTCCTTGAATGCTATCTCCATTCGAATGTCTGCTGTCTACTATTAAAAAACTTGATTGTACATTAAATTGTGGTTGTTTGTTTTGAACTTTTGTCATTAAAAATTAATAATAAAAGTATCTTCATTCAAAGATGCCTTTTCTTGAAGGTTTTTTAAGTGAAGATACTACTTTCAAATCAAGGTTATGATGATGTCTCTTTTGAATGAAGGCACCTTTATTCAAAGATTTTGGTTCGTTTGAAGGTGATTTCCAATTTTTTGTGCCTTGTATTTATTTTTCTGCTCCTTCCCTATTGTGGGATTACCCTTTGTCACCCACATAAATAGACCCTCTCCCACACACCTCAATAGGAGTGTCATCACCCATCAACATAGTTGACATAGTACAAGGCTCCAAAGATGTGAAATCATCTTGAGATGTAGCCATTTGGTGTGAAGCACCTGAATCAAGAACCTAAGTGGATGGTGGAAAATAAATTGCTATAAGGACCTTACCTTTCCTTTCCCTTGTTATTATCTTTTTCCTTAGAAGACAAGCCCCCTCATATGAAGAACTTTGTTTCATTGACTTAGGAACACTGATGTTATTCTTTTCGAAAATATGTGTTAAGTGATCAATCTATTTCTTCAAACACGTATGTTCATCATGACCATGCCTTTTGCAATATGCACATTTGACCTTCTCTTTCTCAGGCTTGTCATGTTTAGAAGATGAGGCCTTTGAAGCTACTTTGGAAGCATTAGGTTTCTGATCTGTTTTCTGTTTTTTATCCTCATTGCCAAATCCTTTCTATTATTTTGTGTCTTGGTTAGCAACTAGGGCATGTGTCTTAGAAGATTTTAGAGTACCTATTTGGATGAGCTTATCTTGCTCCTTGGTGAGAGTGGTGGCAAAGTCATCTAGAGATGGCATTATGAACTAGCTCCTAGGGCACCCTTTGTGTTATAGAAGGTAGAAATAGAGACTGAATAGTTTAAACTAATTTTGGAGAGAATGCTAAGGATCAACTAGGTGTCTTCTTTCTTAATTCCCCATTGTTTAACTACAATCTCAATGATTTCAACTTAGTGAATGAGTCTTTAATGGTGTCAAAGTTGCTAGGACTCAAACTAACGAGTTTATTCTCCAATTGGTGACCTCTCATGACATCTTGAATCCCAACAAACTAGCCAACTTAGTCTAAATTTGGTTGGGCAAATCTAAGGACTTAATGTGAAAGAAAAAATCAGGAGTTATAGATAAACATAACAACCCATTGGCTTCATCACATTTGTTAAACCATTTAATTTCTTTGTATCTATGGTAGGCTTTACCTCTATAGCCATAGTTATTTTAAATAATCCCTTGATTCTCAACATGACTAGTTTTTTAGATTTCCATTCATATATATTAAAAACAACATATATATTTGCTAAAAGTTTATACATACATAGAAACATACATACATATATATTTGGTTATCATATCGACAAGCACAAAGACAAATAATTGGAACACTTTATTAATCTCTTCTTCCAACTACAGGCAGAAACTAAGTCACAAGCTTTGGCGAATTTTTGGCTTGGTGTTCGAAATTCGTTGAACCTATGAATAGGGTATGAAATTCGCTTGAAATTCCTAATGTGTATAAGCGCTTTTAAAAAAAAAAAAAAAAAACATTGTCAACGGTTTTTTAGGGGTCAAAAGGCACATTTCAAATTTTATTTCGGATATAAAACTCCCCGTGACGCTTCCTGTGACTGTTGATGCTTCCTGTGACTGTGCCCGCGACCGGATATATAATATTTGTTGGTTTATCCATTTATTGTGAGCGGCGGCGACGACGACTCCATTGAGTTGCAGCCTACGGGAAAGCTAGGCGCCCTGAATTACATTACAATATTGGATTTAGGTTTTTTTTTTAAATATAAAATCTAAACTATTACAATATTACTATATTACATTTTTTAATATTATTTATTAACATAATATATATTATATTATTAATATTATATTATAATTTGTATTTTCTAAAATGAATTTATTAATTTTATTAACATAATATATAATATAGTATTATATAAAATATCATATATGTATTTTAAATTAAATTTAATATTTATAATAACAATGTTAAAGTCTAAACTACTTATATTTAAAAAAAATCAAATTTATATAGGCAAATTTAATGTTGAATTTTATTTTCCCTTGCCGACAATCATCCAAATTTTATAGTTGCCGAACACGAACTCGAACCTTGTGACTTAGGGCAGAAATGCAAAGCAAACATAGGGATAAAACTTCTGAACCCTCGGTCAATGGGTTTCACCCTTTGCATAGAAGAATGATGGTTATGTTCATAGTAAAAAGATAAGCAGTAAAGAACCCTAAATTTACTAGACTTATCGACCCAAATGTAACAATTTTACCACACACATATATGAATATTTAAAAAGACTTGTAAATAGTGAAGTGAAACAACCATAAACAAAAATCCTTTTGATGCCAACATCTTATTCCCAAAGCATGGAAGTAATATTCACAAAAATGGAGAACAACAAATAGCAAGAATTCAACTATTCACGCTTGCAACTATGGAAGTTGACACACCAACACAACCATGACTTGTGAGTATTGCACTGTGATTCCTTCCCCTGCAATGCTCTGTATGTCTCCTCTTTCCCAGATTTCTCCTCTCCCTCCTTTCAATACTAATTGATCCAAACATAGGTTTTCCCCTCTCCCAAAATGTGCGGCTAGCATGCCCAACTAACCTCAAATCTTGTTAGCATCGAAAGTGCATTAACCGAACACTTCCACCACTCCACAAATCATTGTGGAGTAGTTTTTCCTCCCAAAAATTATGCAGGGGTCGGCCATCAGGCTAGTTATCTTTACTTCCCTCTATCTCACGCCCATAAAAATGTCAACTTAACACTTCCATGACTCCCAAGCATTAATGAGAAGTAAAGAGTGACTAACACATCATCTACTCAATTAAAACCAAATGGTGTGATATTATTATGCACCAACTTTTATTTAATACATTAAACAAGTTTCAATTCAGACCTTCACTAAAGCACGAAGATCAAATTTACTTAACATCATCATATGCAAAAAAGACGTTAAACAACTTCGACAATGCAGTGATGAATGCAGGGCGACACCAAACTGGACATCAAGATTACGCCTCAAGCAACAATCGACAAAACATCACCAATTAACATTTTTGTAAGACAATGAAGTGTGTGAGTGGTTCTTGGGGTCATGGTATAATTTTGCCATTTTGCCTCGATCTGCAACCCTCTCCCTAATGATGCTCTCCCCCTTGAATGGGAGGGGGATTTACTTGTCCTACATCCACCTCATTACCAGTGAAAGAGTAGTTAGTCCGAGATTATTTAACAAATCAATAATTTTCATATAGGAAATTCATAATAATATAAAATTAATTGCCGTATTTCAACAATTCATCATAATCATGTCATGATGATAATATTAAATTAACATAATAGCAATTTAACCACAGATTCAACGATTTCCAAAATACATCCATAAAGCAAATACCTTCATTTAATAATTGCATGATTGTTTCAGAACAATAAGACATGCTATCATTTAATTGAAGTATCATTTTCCACAAAAATACTTGATAATCGGTACCTTAAGTACATAATATACTTAGCCATATTAAAATAATAAAACTGAAAATATGTTCCAAAAACAGGATGTGACAAAATCTTCTCAACATGTATATCTTTATGAGACCTTAAAACAACTTGAGCATAACTTGTAAATAATTGATCTAAATGTGATGCATAAAAAGATTTAGTCAAAGAGATATGAGGTGACACAAAGGTGAGGGGAGTCAGGCATGTGGCTTGACTTTGTGCTAGGTGCTCATGTCCTAAGTAAACTTTGACAGGTGGAATAAAATAAATAACTCATTTTTTGTAGTTTACATCTCGTCAGTAATTAGACCACAAACAAAAAACTTTTGCCAAAACTATAGTTTTTCCATGCCTTGCAAGTAGCACCTTTCAAGTTCAATTTTTTTATAATGAGATGAAACTTTAGAAAACAGTTAAATTTTTATCTTGTCTGTATTTTGAGTGGAGGTGTTTTTTCCTACTTTTAAGCAAATGCAAAATTAAATGAAAATAATCAACACCAATTAACAAATTAGTCTTTAGCTTTTTCTAAGAAAAAAAAAATCTAAAACTTCAGAAGAAAAGTAAATTTTCTTCTAAAGAAAAAAAAACATAGCCCAAAATTGAAAACATAAGTATTCCAGCAGGGTCTTAAAATTAGAAATCATGTCCATAAAATTATATAAGTTAAAAACAATACAGGATTTTAAACAAATGCCCTAACAATTTAGTTTTTGAATTTTTTTTATTATTATCATTAGGGATTTAGGGTTTGAAAAAACAGAAGATTTGGAGAGTTCATCCCACTTATTTTGTTGTTAAACTAATTGGTAAGCCCATTCCGCGCTTCACTCTGAATAAAATTTCAAGTACGAGTATTGGTTTATGAAAAAATCTTTTTACACTGGTCTTTCTGTGTGCAGATAATGGTGGTTTCAGACCAGTTAAAGAAGAATAGGAAGAAAACAAAAATGAAGATGCAAAAGAATGACTCCAACAATAAACTGCAAAGTAAGTCAATTAGCAGGTCTTTCTTTATGTATTATATAATATATCAGAGTGGTGTTGTTGCTGGTTTTTTTCCCAAAAGGGTTTCTAGTGTAAATCTGGTCTACCTATGTGTGTTGTGTTATTCTTAGCTTTGTGTTGCTAGGATCTGTTCTATTTGGCATTGCTTCTGTCCTTGAGATTATCAACATTGTTATTTCCCTGCATTTGCAACACCTTGTCAATGCAGTGTAAATGGAAAGCTATTATGTCTTAATCAATATTTATGTGTAAATATTCAAACGAATGTTTACACGTGGGACTTAATAGCTATTGCTGATTGTTCATTTTCCAAATTGGTCTTCTTGGTATGCCTTGGTGGGTCTATCATGTCTTCTATGCATAGATCTAATGTAGAAATGTAGAATAAGAGACCTAGGAACAAAGTGAAATAAGCTTCTAATCAAACTCCAAATAAATGCACAAGAGACATGAGAGAATATGTAGAAGAGCCTTTAAATAATACACATTCTATATAGATAGAAAATGAATGAATGGATAATTGAACAATGAGATTGGCATTTGTAGATATACACATCAAAGACATTCATAAGTGGGGCCTACCAGTCCACACCAAGCAACCTGGCTGCAGAAAACTTGCGTGATTTTCAAAGAGAAAACCTTTGAAATCCCTTCCTCGGGCTGCGCAATTTTCCTCCCACCTATGCTCTGATACCATGAAGAAATTCTAACAAGGCAATTGTTGCCCTAATATTGAATTAATTAAATTCTAGAATATTGCAACAGTCACAGAACATTTAAAATTCCAAACAGCGAAAGCAAATACACACACAAATAATTTACACCTTTCAAATTAGTTTTGCATTCCTTAGAAAACTTACAAGGAAACTTGTACAAGTTGTTCCAAGAACAGCTGCACGGAATTATATCACCGTGTTTGTTCACACTTGATCACTAAGTTATTAATATTCTATCTTGCATCTATCTTTATACTATTCAACTAAAAATCTAATCTTCAAAAAGCTTTTTATCTCTTGCAGGTGATGACTTGGAAGATAATTTTAAATCATTAGTGTAGATGTACACTTTATTAAACTTAATTATCTAAATAAAAGAATTTCACTTTATCATATAAGTGAATCCTTGCATCCTTTTGGTATGTGAATCCTTGGACCCCCACAATATTTCATCCTTTAGGCATGCAGAGTCCCGAACTCTCGAAGTTGGACGTTGGGAGTATTCTTTGCTCAATCTATCGGCAAGTGTTTCCTCAAATCCTTGCCTTCTGGCATACTCTTTCACGGAACCCTATCATTCGAACAAAGAAATTCACCGACCGTCAAAGCTGATTAGGGACGCCATTAACGCACCCAAATTTGAATGTAAAATGGCGGGAAACTTTCAAATGACTCTCGGCTCGAGTGGGCCCATGCTAGGCCTTCAACCTCTATATAAGGCGAGCAACTTCATTAGTTTGGATCATCTTTTATCAACACATCAACAAATCCCGACCCTAGTTCGAGCACTTGTGTTCAACTATTGGATCTAAGGACGAAAACCCTTGGATATGGAGATTAGAGGACAAAAACCCTTTGGTATCTGGAGAGTAGCTTCATATGGAGGTTGCATCAGCACTTCAACCTAGAGGACTACAACAATGTTTGGTTATTTCAGTATAGTCATTTTCAGAATATGTTTGTAATCATTGCAGATTTGATGATCAACAAATATTTGTAGCAGCAGATCTATGTAATCATTTGATTGAAATGTGTGAATGAAATACTCTATTCAAACCAGATTATATGTGCAGATTTGCTTAGTTTATGTGGGCATTTTAGATCTAAGGATTTTGCATGAATGTTTTTGTTGATTTCGTTGCATTATTCCAGATCTAAGAAATTTATATGAATATTATAGCTAGGGTCATTACTCTGGTATCAGAGCATTGGTCTTGCGACCCTACAGGATAAACCAAATTGTGGATGCTTCCCAGTGAAAGAGAAATCAAATATCAAAGAAGGGGGCAAAAGAAGGCAAGCACGAGATTCAGATAAAGAAGAAGATATGGCGGAAGGGGAAAGAAGAAGAGACAACTCCCCCCATGACGATATGGCCATACAGTATCAAGATCATGAGGGAGTGACGGATTTACTGTTACAAGTGTTGCATGCTATAAAAGACTTAAAAAAACCTAGGGCCTACTAAAGCATCTCTAGCAGAAGGGACTACATCAGCAAATAGCAGATCCGTGGCTAGTTCCATGCCAAAACCATCGAAAGCTATGTTTTTGCAGAAAGAGGCAGAGGAAGAACACGTGCTTGAAGACTCTCCCATAGAGGAGGTTGCCAAACCTTTTGAGGAGTACTAAGGGCAATCTAAAGCATTCAATAATACAATATCTTTTGATAGTTACATAACCATTGTTGAAAAGAGAACTTCAAGGAGAAGAGCCCTAGATGGAAATAAAAGCAATGGAAAGATAATTCTGCAACAAAAAAGTAGGTAAGTAGGTGTTGCTTATGATTGGTGGCACCATGGTTTGGTCACACAAGGACATAGCCTTGTGAAAATATTTGATGATTATTCAAAGGGTTCTGGACTGCTTTGAGCAAAAGGATGAGGATGAGTATCTTAGAGAACTTGCGGGAATTAAACAACACTCTGTGGAATCCTATGTTACTGAATTTCAGCGAGTTGTAGTGATGGTTCCTGACATTTTTGAAAAAAAGAATCGCTTTTCTATTTGTTGAAGTTCTGTCCAAACCCTTTCAAAGGTATTGTTAAGGCTTTTGCACCCACTAGTCTGTAAGAAGCAATCAAAAGACCCTTGACATCTAAGCCATCTGTGCTTAAAAGCAAATTCCTATCCCAATCTAAGGCATCCACCCTTGTGGAACATAAAGGGAATTTTCAAAAAGGGAGATTGTAATGTCCCCATTTTCCGAGTGGTCACCTAGTGGGCTAGCCTATCCTATTCCCGTAGGCAAAGCCGGAGGGCTAAGTGTTGTGACCAAATCACTCATCGCCCCATTAGGAATAGGGACCCCCCTTCTTTTTGAGCTCTGAGCTTTTCAGTGAGTTTCCAATGAGTTTTCAATGAGTTTTGCTGAGATTTTAATGATGTCCTGACTTGTTTTCCTTTGCCGGCTCGGTAACAATTTCCTTGCCTATGATCTTTGGTTCACGATTAAGGGTAGATGAACGTACAATAATGAAGAATTGTGATCAAATCCTATCTAGATATTGAGTTTTGAAGTGAATCCTTCAGAATGTTTGAGACCCTGAAAAGACTAAGACTAAAGCCTGAAATCCTGAAAATCCTGAAAAAATGGCTAAGTCTGAAATCTGGTGAATCCTCCAAATTCTATATTTTGCATCTTAAATCCGGTGGATTCGGGACCTATCTCAAACATCCTGAAAGGTATATTGAAAAATATTTAAAGTATAAGAAATTCAATCTCTAAACTTATACTTAAATATATTTTTCAATATACCTTTACTCGCGCGATCCTGAAAAATACTTGACGAAGTCAGAGGATTCAAAACACTGATCTAATGCGACCAGACACTTAGATGGCGCAAATCTGGGCGCAAAATCACGAAGCAGAAGACATTTGAGCCAGAGGATTTGAAAACATGATCCAGTGCGCCCATCTAATCCTTCATTCAGTGCGAAAATATCAGAGGATTTGAAAACTCCATCTAGTGCGCCCAGACTAAAAGGTCATTTCGGAGGAAGGGATGAGGATTTTAATGCCTTCAACCAATGCGAAAATGAAAAAGACAAGTCTAAAGCCAATCTTGGAGCGAATTTTAATGAAAATTCCTGAGGATTTCAATCCTTGAAGTGATGCGCCACCAAGGAAGAAGAAGGAAATGTGAAATTTTGACTTGACAAATGTTTACAAGTTCAGAGGATTCCAAAAGAGGAAACAGTGCGCCAAAACCTAAGGATATTTTCCTTTGATCCCATGCGCCAACTCCAGAGGATTCTTAAGACCCCATCTAATGCGCCAAGAGTTAGAGGATTCTAATCCTCCATCAAATGCGCCACCAAGAAGAGAAAGGAAGGTTTGAAGTTTTGACTTAAGAAATGTCTAGAGTTTTAAGAGGATTTCAAAATGCGAAGTAATGCGCCAAAGCCTAAAGGTCTTTTCCTTTGATCTAATGCGCTTTCATCTAAACATTCGACACAAGTGTTAACCCCTTCACCATTATGAAGTCTAGAGGATTTTAAAACATGAAGCAATGCGACTTCTTGAGAGATAAGTTCAGAGGATTCTAAAACATGAAGTAATGCGCCCAAGTGATCTTAAAGGTGAAGTTTTCAAGGACCCTAACTAAAGCGCAATCCAGAGGATTTAAAAACTTTATCCAAAGCGCCAACACTCTAGCGAATTTTACAAGGTCATCCAATGCGCCTATGACAAGATCATTCAATAAGCAACGCTAAGGTAAAGTGAGGATTCCACAGGATCCTACAAGGCCATCTAGTGCGCCCACACTCTAGAGGATTCACTATGATTGATCTAATGTTCATCATAAGGTAGTAATGAGATTTGAGTCAGAGGATTTCGAAGTTTCATCTAAGCTCCACAGGAGGAAATCTAAATAGTGATCTAGTGCGCTAGGCATCTGAAGATTCTACACCTCCATCTAGTGCGCTAGGCATCTGAAGATTCTACACCTCCATCTAGTGCGCTACCTACATGGAGACAACGAAATTTCATTCCTTAAAGATCTCCAACTAGTGATCCAGTGCGCCACATAAAGGGGGAGAATGAAGTTCATTTTGAAGAAACCAAATTATTCATCCAATGCGCTATCCACAAGGAGAATTCAAATTCCCTAAGCAGTGCGCCCAACTTGTGAGGATCTCAATCTTTCATCTAATGCGCCAAAGTTTGAAGGCTTCAAAAGGGGTATCTAGTGCGCCAAAACTTGAGGAGTCCTAAAACACTATCAAATGCGTCAAAATTTAAAGGAATCCAAGGTATGATCTAATGCGCCACTTCTTGAAAGAATCCAATCTTTCAGCCAAAGCGTCAAGTGTCAAGAGGATCTCAATCCTTCAACTAATGCGAAATGTTTAAGGGGAATTCTATGCCTTGAACCAATGCGAAATCACTTGAAGATTCTACCAACTCCATCTAGTGCGACTCACAACAAGAGGATTCTAATCCTCTATCTAATGCGAAACATGAAGGAGGATCATCAAGGAGTTAACTAGTGCGAAATGTTGAAAACAAGTTTTAGAGTTTCAAGGCAGCAATACAAAAGGATTCCATGAAGGAGACTCCATTAGATCATCCAAGGCGAAAAGACTTGAAGATTGTTAAAACCCCATCCAATGCGGAATATTAAGAAGGCCTCGAAGACCTCATCTAATGCGAATTGCCAAGGAGAGTTTCAATACTTGATCAAATGCGAATCCAAAGAGAATAAGAAGACTCCCTACGCTTCAACTAATGCGAAATGCAAAGAAGATCTGAATTCATGATCCCATGCGCTTGGAGAAAGGAGGAAGAAACGTCCAACAAGAAAGAAATCATAAACATTTAATAGTTGTTGCCTTCGAAAAACGTGAAATGCATTCATTTAATAAAGATCAAAATTAAATTAAATGTTTGTGCATGAGGTCGGCCTAGGAAGAAGGAAAGTTTTTTAAAGTGAATTATATATATGTGCCTCATTTCTTTTTCATTTGATTTATTTTCAAGAGCAGATTTGTTCTCCAAGAGCAGAATTTTCTTCAAGGAGCAGCCACAAGAAGTTGATTTTAGAAGATAAATCTGATTTTATCAAATTTTGTCAAGTGGGAAATCAAATTGCAAGGTATCAAATACAAAACAGCTCATCAAGTAAGTCTGATCTGAGTTTTTTCTGATCTGATTTTCTTATTTTTCTTTCATTAGATGCCTTGAAATTGTCCAAATATTGATAAAATTCTGGAAGAATAAGTGGATTTTTATGATTCATAACTATAGAGGAAAATTTCATAATTTAATCTACTAAAGTTGCTGAAGTAAAATCTAGATTTTGTTTGCAATCACTTATTCGCGTCAAGTCTGCAGAATAATGGCAATGACTTCCAAGGAGCGACAAGCCAAGATCCGGATGGATGCCAAAGGGAAGATTCCTGAATCAAAGCTCGTCTCAAGGTGGACCAATGTAAGCGATACAAATATGGGAAGCAGCAACTTGGAAGATATCAAGACAGTCCTTGAAGAACCTAACGGAGGAAGCCTCGCTCGAGCCATCATGAGGAGTGGAGCCATTGAAGCTGCTTGTTTTCCGCCAACTTTGCCATGTCCGGAAATGATCATCGAATGTGTCAAAAAGTATGATGTAAATACAAGGCAAATCATAGCCAAGGATGGAACAATACTAGCCTATTTGCAAAGGGAAGCAGTCGAGGAAACTTTCAACATTCCAACCAAGGAGAGGATGATCAGCATCTCAAAACAACAAGGCCAGCAGGAGTATGATGTCGACACCAAGATAAAGTTACAAGAGATAAGGAGAGAGTGGATGGCCAATCCAGCCATGAAGTTCAATATGAATAATCCTCCACAGTTCCATAAGTCGGATTTTCATCCGGAAATTGGATATCTAATCATGTTTTTGAACAGAATGACAGGAATGCCTCAATCTGCTACTTTCCAGCCTTGGATGTACTCTTTCATCAAGTCAGTTCTTAAAGGGAAAATGATTGATTGGGCTGGACTTATCAGTCAAAGTATACATGAGCAGTTCCTCAGTTTTGCTAAAACTAAGACTTGTTATATGAGTTCCTATATAGTGTATCTTCTTGCCAGAAATGAAGTCTACTCAGGTTTAACCAAGAAAGGAGAAGTCGGCATTGGACCTAACAAATACTTGTCACATCAATGTTATCCTCAGTTGCACCTGAAGAGTATTAATCATTATACAAGGTTTAATGATGCATTTGCTATGTTCATAATGAAGAAACTGAGGGGAGAATTTCATAAAAGGTTGTCTAATGCAGCAAGAGAATTCATTTCAGCATATGGACACTGGTATACTCAACATGAAAGGTACACTTACCTAAGGATCCAAGGATTCACATCATATCCATACAGATTGCCAAGGTATCCAACCAACAGGATGGTAATGTTAGAGGTTACACGACAACTCCTAGAACTCATCAGGTTGCAGAAGTTGAAGAAGAAAGGAGGAATCCAATTTCCACTTCGTCTTGGACAAAATCTGGAATGTCCATCTTTATCAGCAGCTGAGTATTCCGAAATAGAGCTACAGGCTTATCATTTGCAGACTCATGGCACCAAGAGGCCTAACTTTGACCCTTTCCAAGTTTGCTGGAAATACAACAGAGAATTCAAACATATCAAGCAGTTGGAAGATCACTGGGCCAGTGCCCAAGATGAAGATGATCTCCGAACTCTTCAAAGTTCAAGACTCGACTGGGATTTAGTCAGAGCCACCAAAGCATTCAGGATTCCAGACCAGTTCACCGAGGATGATACTATGCTAGTAGATGAATTTGACAAGATAAAGGATTTGCCTTACACAATTGATTGGTCAAAGAGAGATGCATCCGAAGAAGATTTGATAAAGCCGGTTTTAGCCATGACACAAGTGTGTATCAATCAACTATTGCAGGAAATGAGTGCTGAAAATCGAGATCTCACCTACAATAAGGTGGATGAAGGAGAACCCAAGCAGCATAGTACACATAGCCAACCACAACACAGTGGGAATGATCAGAGCAATAATTCAGCCAGAAAGAGGAAAAGACCTAGTCAAGATCAAGGGGAATCAAGCCGAAGACCTCAGAAAAAGAGTAATCCATCTATTTCATCTAATCCACAAGAAGGTGTTTCAATTGTTCAAAATCCAATACAAGAGATAGAAGTAATAGAAGAAGTTGCCTTGATTCCATCAGAAGAAATCCAATCAAGCCCCACTGTCATAATAGAAGAGGATGATGATCTTGGTCAGGATGAAATAGGACAAGCTGAATCTGATGAAGAAGTAGCTCGTGTTCAACACAATCAAGCTCATGAACAACGAGGTCTTTCTACTTTCCCACCATGGTTGAGACAAAGGATTGAAGAAAGCACAATTGTAGAGACTTATCAGCCTACTGCAGTTGAGGAATTGCTTGTAAATGTACAAAAGAATAATCAGAAGAAGAAAGCAACGATCCTTTCTAAAATCACTCAAGATTCTGCTGGAAACAGAGAGGTCCACATAGCGGTTCCTAGAAGTGATAAGGAGATAGAAAACATGACACCTGAAGATTATAATTTGACTACAATTGGTATAGGTCCAATCACAAGGGAACAAGTCGATGAGGAACTACAAGATGCAGTGAATAATGTAAGAAGTATGTTGAAACAAGAAAGAGAAGCAAGGATGAAAGTTGAACAAGATTTTAGTACATTGAAGCATTACATCCAACAGGTCATGCAACCTATTCAACAGAAGGAAGCTACTGCAATTCCTCCTTCCATTCTTCCACAGGAAACAGTATCCCGAGTTGAGGACATGAGAAATTCATCCCAGATGATGAAGGGATGGATAGAAAAGACAGAAGACAAGGCCTATATTTACCTAGAAGAAATTGTGCAAGTGTATGACAGAGTCATTAAGCTCCAAGGTCGAGTCCAAGCTTTATTAGAAAGTTGTGCTGAGTTCAAACCAATCAAAGAGCAATATATGCCACAACTCAAAAGCTTAATGGAAGCTCCAGTAGAAGATTTAATTCATAATAAGGTGATTGACAGAGATACTCCACATGACTTTGTCACTTGGTATTTCTCCTTTCACAACAAGGGGCAACTAGTTGATAAGATTGAAGTAGATATGTCCAGGATAAGAAGTGTTCTTCTAAGAACAGAAAATCATATATATACTGCTTTGACAAAGATTTGTAATCCTTATGGAAATGTTACCATTGAGAACATGAAGCAACAAGTTAAGGCATTCTACTTTCAATATGATGGACTTGATGAAAGTCAACTAGATAATATATTCACACTTGCATATCGTCTTGGGGAAAATAAGTCTTGGATAAACGACTGGGAGAAGACACTTGGAGTCTATGAGGCAGATGTAGCAGTGGCAGAAGGATCCATTAAGGCAGCGACAAGTGTACCAATGGAAGATATTATTCAAATTGTGTCCAGATTCATTGTATCTCATAGTACTACTACATAGTACTCGCCTTGATGATGTGGCTTCCTTATCCTCTTGGAAAGCGTGCCTTTGTTCTCTCTTTCATGACTTCTTTCATTTAATATGAGTAACCTCCTGTATTTAATAAAGTTAACCTCATTCATTTAATAAAGTATAGTTTGTTGTAACTACTTGTGATGTGGCTTGATCTGATCCGCTGATTTCGCCGATCAATCTTGACCCTTCTCTCCTTTGAGGACTATAAAAGAGCTCTCATTGCTCTCATTTGTAACGGTTGGAAATTCTGAAATTGTTGTAAGAGCTCTCTGAGATAATAAAGGACTCATTGATTTGGTGATTCTATTTATATTTCTGAGTGTTTGCATGGTTTCAATTTTCACACGAATATTAAGTTAAGTTACAAGTTTCCTTTTAAGTATAAGTTAGTTAGTGAAAGGTTGTTTTATTGCCTTATAGTGAAGTCTTTACAATTGAGCGTCAATTTGATCTTTATGCCTGTTGAATTTTCATGAGCATAATTGATTTAAACATCTTGCATACCTTTGAAGATAGCACCTCTCTTGTGTAGTTGTTTCATCTTGGCAAAACAAGATCTGGTTCGACTTCACTCTAAGCAGTAAATGTCCTTCCATTTAGGATTAGATTAGTATTCCTCAACCCTATATCTTTTGCCTTTTTTTTATCAATCATTTAGATTTAGGATCAGAACGTCCATTGCTAAATCATACGCGTCAGTTGCAGTACTTAGATTCCCTAGTGTTCACTTCCAGAGTCTTTGAAACAACAAGTTGAACAATTGTGTAAGTCCCTTTGTTGATTAACAGCAGAATCATACTTAAATCATTGAGCTGTTTCCTACTGAAATTGAAACATTATTATTAGAAGGAACCTTGGAGTTATCTCGTTTGATCACTTGGTTTAGCATCCGAGAGGCTTTGCTCAAGAGAGAGTTAAATACCTAGTATTTTACTCTATTGTTGACTTGTTGAAAAACAACCATCAACATATTTGGCGCTAGAAGGAGGGCCTCTTACAAGTTGTTTCAGATTAAGGAAGAACATCCTGGAGCGAATTGGTTCTTTCTCGCCAGAGAGGCACCAAAGAATTCTAAGGTCTGCACCAGGAGCATCCAAGGACTTTTCTGAGTTGGGGTTCCCTTCAAAGTCGAAGAAAGGGAAGAAAGGGACTTCAGCCAGCCAAGGATCTCCAAGTGGGGGTGATACTTCAAATTTATTTCAAACTCCACCTCCGAAGAATCAAAATCAGGGAGTTGTTCAACCAGGCAACGTCCAAGTAACCACCACAGGCACTCCACTTCAGCAAGGAGCTACTCAAGCAGGTCCAGGACAACCTAACATTCCAATGGCAGCACCAGCACAAGCTTGGCCTTTGGGAAATGTCTCACCCCTTGGGACTTTTACTGATTACCATGATATGCCCAAGAATCCCGAACATTTCTGTTCGAAATTTCATGTCAACGATCCGAGCAGGACAGCTGAAGAACATATTAAGATCTTTGAAGGTACTCTGGTAAATCGAAGGATTGAAGATGAAGATGTAGCATGCCGACTATTTCCCTACTCTCTCGAAGGAGATGCTACTTTTTGGTATGTCAATCTACCGGCTGGATCTATTACTACCTGGGAACAGATGAGAACCGCTTTCCTGGAGAAATTCAAGATTCTCATCACTCCTGCAGAACTCTATAAGCAATTCATCGAAGTTCGAAGACAGGAACACGAGCCTATTGCCGCTTTTAATCACAGGTTCCATAAAGCATATTCAAGATTGCAACCTCCCTATGATATCACTCCAGTAATGGCGATGGAGATCTATTACGCTGCATTGGATCGCCTTACTTCTATGTTCGTGAAAAGAGCAACAACCCCGCCGACCACTCTGACAGGGGCATATGCTGAAGCCGTTAAGGTGAACACAGATTTGGGTATGAACACGCATGGGCCACTTAATCACATAGGGCATGTGGCAATGCCAAACCAGATTCAGGGAATCAATCAAGCATTGGCTCAACATACACCTGTAATGAATCCAGTTCCTGTTTCCACTCCTGCTAATCAATTAGTCCTACATCCAGGAGTGCCAATTTCACAAGTTGTACCGGAAAAACCAGTGTATTTGCAAGGATCTTCATCTTCTGCGAAGGCTCAGGAGGAGAAAGATGAAATGAAAGAGCTGATTGATCAGGTAAAGAAATTGTCTACTGAAGTTACACATTTACGAAATCAGAACAACTATTTGCAGAAGAATTTCCAAGGCAATCAGGGTGGATACCAAGGAAACCAAGGAAATCAAGGATACAATCAAGGATATAATCAGGGATACAATCAAGGTTTTAGAGGAAATAATCAAGGCTTTCAACGACAGAATAGAACTTGGAACACTGCACCAAACACCGGCACAGTTCCTTCACCACTTGACAATCCACCAGTTTCGGACCCAAAACCTGCAGAGAAAGTATTCTTAGCTGAAGCTGCACTATCTACATGGTGCCGGTTGCATAACACCAATCAGCATTCAGAACTTCAATGTCCCGAATTTAAAATAGCAGCTGACATCTTTCAACAGGAAATGCATGGTACACAGGTACCAGAGAATCCTCCAGTCACCGGATATGAAATTGTACCCACGCAGAGGTATGATCAAGCTTTGATGATTGAAGATTTTACTTTCCCACCTATGATGGAGTATGATATGACAGAATATAACGGAAGATTCCCGCCAGCCTCTGCAAATGAACCAGTTGAGGATACATACTACACTCCGCCATTCGAGGGTGATTTCCAAACCCAAGAAGCAGATGAAGTTCAGGCCTTTCAGCAATCTGCTGGCAATGCACCACAAAGAGTTTATCAGCGGAATTACCGGCCACAAGATCCTATTACCACGTCAACTCCTCCTAATAACTTGCATACTCCGCCAAATCCAAATGCAAGTAACAATCCAAGCTATCCAAGGGATGCACCTGAATACAGACAGCGAAATCCAGTTCAGAACGTTGTCCCAGCACAAGAAGTTCAGCAGCAGAATGTCTCTACAAGGATCGATCCAGTCAGGAAGGAATTTCCTAAAGAGGATTTAAAGAGATTGAGTCAGTGTGTTGTCGAAGAACTCAAGAAGATTAAAATCAACCTACCATTGACAGAATTGATTCGAGTACCTGAAATTAAGGAAGCTTTTCTAAGAGGTGTTGATGATACCATCTCAAAGGGTGGAAATCAAAATGTCCAAGTCACCACAGGATCAGCCGGTCCATCTACTTCAAACGTACCAAGAGCATATGTAGGTCAAAATGCAAATCCAACCCAAATGAGGCCACCTCACCCACAAGGCCAGACAAATGCTATTTTCATTGCACAGGAATCATCCAGTATAACAGATGGCAAAACAGTTGCGATAAAGGAAGAGCCTACTGAGGGTAATAATACGCCGAAAGTTCAAAGTTCACAAGTCAATTCAGATCCAGTAAATGACCGATACAGTGCACCAAAGAAGAAATCAGTTGTCTTCTATCAAGGAAAAGATGAACAGCCTCCTTTCTTGATATCAGTTAGAATGTTTGGCAAATTATTACACAATTGTCTAATGGATTCAGGAGCCTCAAGCAACGTGATGCCTTTGGGTATTTGCAAGAAACTTGGCCTCATCCCAAAGCAGACAAATAAGAAAGTTACGCAATTAGACAAGACCGAAGTTCCAGTTATTGGAGAGCTACATAATATTCACATGCAGTTAGCAGCTGATCCCAGGATTCAGCATTACATTGACATTTCAGTAGTAGACATACCTGAAGGGTATGGGATGCTGTTAAGCAGAGATTGGTTGAAGAAGCTCAACGGATACGTCTCCACCGACTTTTCGCACATGTGGTTATCATGGAAAGGATTGCCTAATCAAATCAGGATAGATAGCACTCCACGTCTCAAATTGATGATTACTGAGTATGGTGAAGACAATGAGATCCTTTTTGTACAAACAGACTTAGGTGTTTACAAGCCTACGGTTGAAGAGATTCTAATGTTTCATAATTCAACAGAGGTCCTCATAGAAAGTGATCACAGCGCATCATCAGATGAAGAAGGGGAGGGTATGTTTGAAAACTTCCGGAATTTTGTGATGAGACATGTGAAGCAAGGAGTAGAATTGGGAAGTCACGCATCCGTTCAAGATCTATTGCTACCTAATTGGTGTAGGATACACAATGCTTTCCATTCCGAGTTCTCTTGCTCTATGTGCATAGTGGCCTTAGAACAAGTTAGAAAGAGAATTCCAGAGGCCATGGGCTTGGAAATTCCAAGTATGATGAAACTAAAAGAACCAGTTAGGGATACAGCCGTTACAGATGAAGCAAGCACTTCGGCATCAGCAACAGAACATACCCAAATTGAACCTACAAAAGTAGATCAAGGTGTTGATATGTCAAATTCAGAAGATAATCAAGTATGGACTCTAAGATTTGATGGATCGAAATCCAAGCAAGGATCCGGAGCTGGCTTCGAATTGATCAGTCCGCTGGGGGAAGCTTATTTATCAGCTTTAAGATTACAGTTCCCATGCACAAATAATGTTACCGAGTATGAAGCTCTCGTACACGGGTTGCTCTTGGCCATAAAAAAGAAAGTTAAAATTTTGCACGTGTTCGGTGATTCAGAAATAGTTGTCAGACAAGTCAGGAAGCAATATGTGTGCCATGACAAGAGACTAAAGAAGTACAGAAACAGAGTATGGGATTTGATTGAAGACTTCGATGCTTTCAACATCAAGTCAATTTACAGGTCAACAAATCGAGTAGCTAATGCACTAGCGCAGGCCGCAAGTTCCCTTGAGCCATTGGCTATGGAAGGATTAAAAAAGTTCACAGTGGAACTAACATCAGTACCATCAGTACCAGATAATATCACAAATTTTCAAGTGTTTGATGACGACAAACATATACTGGATTTCTTGACCAATTCAGGTATCTTCACCACCCAGGTCATTGACGAAAGCGAAGTGGAAGCTGAGTTTGATCCAGATGGGATCATGAATCTGAAGGACAATAATATCCCAAAGGGTATGATTGAATTAGAAAGACTCTTCGATTCAGATAAGTTGGGTACTCCTCCTCACCACAACGAAGATGGAAACAAATGTGAAGCAGTCAATCTGGGAACCGACGAAGATGTAAAAAATGTATTCATAGGGAAAGTTTGCACACCGGAAGAAAGAGAAAACATCCTCAGTAGTATGAGAGAATTCCACGATGTTATTGCTTGGGGATATGATGATTTGAAGACATACGACACATCCATCATTACACATACTATCCCTCTCAAGCCAGGAAGCAGACCTTTCCGACAGAGGCAGAGGCCGGTCAATCCTTTATTGGAGCCACTTATTTATCAAGAAGTCAAGAAGCTGCTGCAGGCAAAGATCATATTTCCGATCAGGCACTCGACGTGGGTTGCCAATTTAGTTCCAGTTAGAAAAAAGAATGGAGAAATAAGATTATGTGTTGATTTCAGGAACTTGAACAAAGCATCAGAAAAAGATAATTATCCTTTGCCTTCATTGGACGAAGTGCTGCAAATTGTAAATGGTTCACAGATGATGTCTTTTCTGGATGGATATTCAGGGTATAACCAGGTCATGGTTGAAGAAGAGGATCGATTGAAGACCGCTTTCACTACCAAATGGGGTACTTATGCATACCGAAGGATGCCTTTTGGCCTAATCAATGCAGGAGCCACTTTCCAGCGAGCTATGGATATTGCTTTCAGAGATATTATTGGAAAATGCATTATCATCTATATGGATGATCTTACGGTGTTCTCAAAGGTCAGAACAGATCATGTGGAGCATTTAAGGAAGGTTTTCGAATCTTGTAGAACATATGGAATTTCCTTAAATCCAAAGAAGTGCATCTTCGGGGTGACAGAAGGAAAGCTCCTGGGTCATGTCATATCAGAACACGGTATCTCTATTGATCCAGATCGGATAGAAGCCATTAAGAGAATTGGCATGCCTGCCAGTAAAAAGGAATTGAAGTCATTCTTCGGCAAGATTAACTTCGTCAGGAAGTTTATTACCGGATTTGCAGAAATTATTAAGCCATTGAATGATATGTTAAAGAAAGATGCGAAAGTTGAATGGACTCCTCCAGCAAAGAAAGCATTTGAAGAAATCAAGCAAGCAATTGCTAGGGCTCCTGTCCTCATCAGTCCAGACTATTTGAAGCCGTTTTATTTATATTCTTTTGCATCTGATCACACCTGTGCAGGGATTTTGACCCAGAGGGTAGATGATAAAGATGAACATCCCGTTGCATTTATGAGTGCCCCTTTTAAGGATGCTGAGCTGAGATACCCGGCAGTGGAGAAACAGGCTTATGCTCTAGTAAAGGCTACCAAGAAATTTCGGCACTATATCTTGCGGAGTAAAGTGTATGCTATAGTTCCAGATGCCGCAGTAAAAACACTACTAATGCAAAATGAACTAGGCGAACGAAGAGGCAAGTGGGTCGCCACTATTCAAGAATACGACATTGAAATTCAACCAATGAAGTTGGTTAGAGGACAAGCATTGACTCAGACTATAGCACTTGAAGAACCTGGATTAGTTCAGCAAGCTTACGTACTTGAAGCAGTATCACCAGATGAGTGGTACGATGATATTGTTTATTACCTATTATCTCAGAGATGTCCAGAACATATGAGCCCAACACAGAGGAGAGCATTGAGATACAGAAGCAAACGCTTCATGTTGCAAGGATCAGTTTTATTCAGACAAAATCATGAAGGCATCTATCTAAGGTGTGTTGGGAGGAACGAAGCTAAAAGTATTATGGAACAATTTCATGATAAGTTCGGAACTTGCCACGGTGGTGAGCTAGCAACGGCAAATCAGATATTAAGGGCAGGCTACTATTGGCCAAAATTGTTTCAAGATGCTCATCAGCATGTCAAAACTTGCCATATTTGTCAAGTAGCAGCTTCAAGAGAACGAAACCCAGCTATGCCTTTGCAGCCAGTTGTTGAATTCAGACCTTTTGCTAAGTGGGGATTAGATTTCATTGGTATGATAAACCCACCATCTTCCGCACAGCATAAATATATTTTAACTGCCACAGACTACTGTACCAGATGGACAGAAGCCCATGCTTTAAAGTTTTGTACTTCTGAAGTAGTGATCAAGTTTTTAGAAGAGAATATAATTACCAGATTTGGTTGCCCCAGTGCCCTTGTATGCGACAATGGCCCTGCATTTTCATCACTCAGATTTTCAAATTGGGCCTTTGAATATGGTATAACCCTGAAATTTTCATCGAATTATTATCCACAGGGAAATGGCCTAGCTGAGTCCACAAACAAGAACCTTTTGAATGCAATAAAGAAATTACTGGATAAGAATCCAAGAGACTGGCATACACAGCTGAAGTTTGCTCTTTGGGCAGACAGAACTCGAGTTAAGTCTTCTCTGGGTACTTCGCCATATCACCTGGTTTATGGGCAGGATCCCATCTTCCCAATACAATTGAGGATTCCAACCTTGCAATTCATGCAAGAGTATTTAGATGAAGATGAGCAAGTACAAGTAAGATTATCACAGCTCCTGCATCTGGAAGAAAAACGAGACATCGCCTTAAATAAATTTATGAAACATCAAGGAGTGGTCAAGCGTTGGTTTGATCGACAGGCAAGAGTGAAAGCCTTCAGAATTTCTGATCTGGTTTTATATTGGGACAAAGCACATGAACGGCGAGGTGATCACGACAAGTTCGATTATCTCTGGAAGGGCCCATATCAGATCGCTGAGATCCTAGGAGAGAACGCTTTTAAATTGAAGACTCTGACCGGAGAAGATATTCCATTGCCTGTCAATGGGCAGTTCTTGAAGCACTATTTCCAGCCATGAATTCTTCGGAACACTGGTTTGTACATAATTAGATAGGATTTCCTTTCAGTTATTTTTTTTTTTTTTTTTTCTTAGATTAGATTTGTTTGTCTTGATGTCATTTGACTCAAGAATTTTTCAAGAAGTTTTCATAGTTTAGTTGTTTTTGTTTTGCTTTCGTTTTTAGAAGTAGTTGTTTTTGAAGGGTTCTAGTTCTTGACAAGGTGGTGTGTATCCAAAATACATTTGGTATACTTTCACTAGGATATGTGAGCTCATTTCTTAAACATTTATTCACGAAACTCTTAGGATTGATAGATTATTGTTTTCAATTGTTGACGAAGCGAGCACTGAGCTTGACTGGGACATTAATCATATATTGTGTCTTGACACCATTATCTTTTGAACATAATATCTTAAAATGTCAAATCTAATTTTACGAATTCTTATTTGTTCTTTTGAGAAACTTAAGTCATGATTGATGGATTTCCCGTGGATTCCATCGCGAGTATTAGATAGCGTGACTGCTTGTTCTTAGGAAACGAATCAGTTGTTCGGTATTGACTGAAGTACTTTGAGGTTTCTTACACATCTTAATGATCCCGAAGTTTCTAGGAAAGCCTTTGTAAGCCTGGGTCAAGTGAAAATCATAAGGTAATTCATGCTTCCATTTCCATTCCATAATAAAGTATTTTGCATACTTTCACATCCGTCATTTCATTTACCACATCCCGTATTACAATAAAATTGTTCATTCATTTCATTCCACTACAGTTAAACCTCCATCTGCATTGCATATTTTCAATCAAAAATGAATTCGAGTCTAATGACCGCATCATTTATATGATTCTGTGTTCATTATACTCCAGAAGGATACAAGTTGAAGTTGAAATCAAGTACTTGGAGTATTTTCATTATCCACTGTACAGGATAAAATCAAATGTTGGTATTCCCACCCCATTCCATTTGAAATCCACTTCCTATATTCACTTCACTTTTGTTACTATGCAAAGTCTCAAAGCATGTAACTATTCATCCATTTTGCCTTCGCCTTCCAATCACATTACTATCCACACCTTTTCACCCCTCTCCTAATCATGATTGATGAATGTGAGTGTCGTCTGAATGAGAAGCTTGCAATTCCTTCCGCCCATTCCCCCATCTTTCCATAAAATAAGTATTTGGATGCTTTTACCTTTTAAGTAAAGAGATTCCTGAAAATCCAAAAAAATCTCTATGTATCATGATATAAATGCCATAATTCCTGAATCGGGCATGTTCAAAGTATATTTCGTGCTGTACTTTCAAGTCAAAGAATCCTTGCGAAATAAAGTTCTAAGTACTTGTAGCCGAATCCAAAGAGGCTACCGCATCCAATCCATCCATTCCATTTCCATTCAATTCCATTCTATATTACTTCACCCCGCGAACCAAAATTAAAGGGAGAAATCCTAAGTTCGTGAAGGACATGAAGGTATCATTACTAGTTATCATTAATCCCCGTTCCCTATTTACATTCCCTTTTCCACTTGCAAGCTTCGAAGTTTAGGTTGATACAAACAAACGTTGATCGTGATTTCATTCCATTTCATTTTCCTTATTTACCGTCCATATTTGTTTCTTGCTATTCAACATATCCCGTCATTCCTTTGGTTTATGGTTGAATACGCTTTCACACAGTCATAATCCGCCATCATCCAACTCTGTTCCCTTTATCCCATCATTTCCTACCAACATTTGTCAGTATCAGAACGTGACATGATTTTATCGCGTCCTTCGCAGAATCAGACTCTTGAGTTCTTATCATTCGTTACCTCGGTGAAAACCTGGCAAACAGGCGCCGTGTGTAATGGTCATCATGATTCAAAAAAAAAACAAGAAAAAAAAAAAAGAGAAAAAAAAAAAAGAAGAAAAAGTAAAGAGAAAAATTTTCGTTCACTGGTGAAAACCCGGCAAACGGGCGCCATGAATAAGTATCTTGGCGAAAACCTGGCAAACAGGCGTCATGATAGAGCCACATTGTTTCATTGCATTTTCATTCCATCACCACTCCATTTGACATCACTTACTTGTCATGCATATTATCATTCACCTATGTCATCCATATATATGTCCGTCCATCCGCTTTCATGAATATACCTAGCTTGATACAGGTCAGCTTAGTCGATCCTGGTTTCTAAGGGATGGGAATGAACCTAAGTGCTTGCACTTCAAACCTCAGATATGGATAGTCCCGCTGGCAATTGGTTTTGATTCTTTGATTGAGTAGTCGTGTTTATTTGATCTCGTGTGTGGGTGTGCATGGAAATGTTGAAGCTTGATGTTTGTTTCTCTTTAGCACATTCAAGAAGTTGTTTTAATTGAAATCAATCTTTAATCACACATCAGGAGATGCAGTGTCTTGATCCAATTTATGATTCCTTTCCCTTTTAAGCTCGTTTTGTATAGTTTATGATTGAGGATGATAATTTGATATTCTTTGAGTGAGCTTTGCATTTTTTGTTTTAGAAATGTTCAGGAACATTCCTCCAGTGGAGTCGCCAGATGTTGTGACCAAATCACTCATCGCCCCATTAGGAATAGGGACCCCCCTTCTTTTTGAGCTCTGAGCTTTTCAGTGAGTTTCCAATGAGTTTTCAATGAGTTTTGCTGAGATTTTAATGATGTCCTGACTTGTTTTCCTTTGCCGGCTCGGTAACAATTTCCTTGCCTATGATCTTTGGTTCACGATTAAGGGTAGATGAACGTACAATAATGAAGAATTGTGATCAAATCCTATCTAGATATTGAGTTTTGAAGTGAATCCTTCAGAATGTTTGAGACCCTGAAAAGACTAAGACTAAAGCCTGAAATCCTGAAAATCCTGAAAAAATGGCTAAGTCTGAAATCTGGTGAATCCTCCAAATTCTATATTTTGCATCTTAAATCCGGTGGATTCGGGACCTATCTCAAACATCCTGAAAGGTATATTGAAAAATATTTAAAGTATAAGAAATTCAATCTCTAAACTTATACTTAAATATATTTTTCAATATACCTTTACTCGCGCGATCCTGAAAAATACTTGACGAAGTCAGAGGATTCAAAACACTGATCTAATGCGACCAGACACTTAGATGGCGCAAATCTGGGCGCAAAATCACGAAGCAGAAGACATTTGAGCCAGAGGATTTGAAAACATGATCCAGTGCGCCCATCTAATCCTTCATTCAGTGCGAAAATATCAGAGGATTTGAAAACTCCATCTAGTGCGCCCAGACTAAAAGGTCATTTCGGAGGAAGGGATGAGGATTTTAATGCCTTCAACCAATGCGAAAATGAAAAAGACAAGTCTAAAGCCAATCTTGGAGCGAATTTTAATGAAAATTCCTGAGGATTTCAATCCTTGAAGTGATGCGCCACCAAGGAAGAAGAAGGAAATGTGAAATTTTGACTTGACAAATGTTTACAAGTTCAGAGGATTCCAAAAGAGGAAACAGTGCGCCAAAACCTAAGGATATTTTCCTTTGATCCCATGCGCCAACTCCAGAGGATTCTTAAGACCCCATCTAATGCGCCAAGAGTTAGAGGATTCTAATCCTCCATCAAATGCGCCACCAAGAAGAGAAAGGAAGGTTTGAAGTTTTGACTTAAGAAATGTCTAGAGTTTTAAGAGGATTTCAAAATGCGAAGTAATGCGCCAAAGCCTAAAGGTCTTTTCCTTTGATCTAATGCGCTTTCATCTAAACATTCGACACAAGTGTTAACCCCTTCACCATTATGAAGTCTAGAGGATTTTAAAACATGAAGCAATGCGACTTCTTGAGAGATAAGTTCAGAGGATTCTAAAACATGAAGTAATGCGCCCAAGTGATCTTAAAGGTGAAGTTTTCAAGGACCCTAACTAAAGCGCAATCCAGAGGATTTAAAAACTTTATCCAAAGCGCCAACACTCTAGCGAATTTTACAAGGTCATCCAATGCGCCTATGACAAGATCATTCAATAAGCAACGCTAAGGTAAAGTGAGGATTCCACAGGATCCTACAAGGCCATCTAGTGCGCCCACACTCTAGAGGATTCACTATGATTGATCTAATGTTCATCATAAGGTAGTAATGAGATTTGAGTCAGAGGATTTCGAAGTTTCATCTAAGCTCCACAGGAGGAAATCTAAATAGTGATCTAGTGCGCTAGGCATCTGAAGATTCTACACCTCCATCTAGTGCGCTAGGCATCTGAAGATTCTACACCTCCATCTAGTGCGCTACCTACATGGAGACAACGAAATTTCATTCCTTAAAGATCTCCAACTAGTGATCCAGTGCGCCACATAAAGGGGGAGAATGAAGTTCATTTTGAAGAAACCAAATTATTCATCCAATGCGCTATCCACAAGGAGAATTCAAATTCCCTAAGCAGTGCGCCCAACTTGTGAGGATCTCAATCTTTCATCTAATGCGCCAAAGTTTGAAGGCTTCAAAAGGGGTATCTAGTGCGCCAAAACTTGAGGAGTCCTAAAACACTATCAAATGCGTCAAAATTTAAAGGAATCCAAGGTATGATCTAATGCGCCACTTCTTGAAAGAATCCAATCTTTCAGCCAAAGCGTCAAGTGTCAAGAGGATCTCAATCCTTCAACTAATGCGAAATGTTTAAGGGGAATTCTATGCCTTGAACCAATGCGAAATCACTTGAAGATTCTACCAACTCCATCTAGTGCGACTCACAACAAGAGGATTCTAATCCTCTATCTAATGCGAAACATGAAGGAGGATCATCAAGGAGTTAACTAGTGCGAAATGTTGAAAACAAGTTTTAGAGTTTCAAGGCAGCAATACAAAAGGATTCCATGAAGGAGACTCCATTAGATCATCCAAGGCGAAAAGACTTGAAGATTGTTAAAACCCCATCCAATGCGGAATATTAAGAAGGCCTCGAAGACCTCATCTAATGCGAATTGCCAAGGAGAGTTTCAATACTTGATCAAATGCGAATCCAAAGAGAATAAGAAGACTCCCTACGCTTCAACTAATGCGAAATGCAAAGAAGATCTGAATTCATGATCCCATGCGCTTGGAGAAAGGAGGAAGAAACGTCCAACAAGAAAGAAATCATAAACATTTAATAGTTGTTGCCTTCGAAAAACGTGAAATGCATTCATTTAATAAAGATCAAAATTAAATTAAATGTTTGTGCATGAGGTCGGCCTAGGAAGAAGGAAAGTTTTTTAAAGTGAATTATATATATGTGCCTCATTTCTTTTTCATTTGATTTATTTTCAAGAGCAGATTTGTTCTCCAAGAGCAGAATTTTCTTCAAGGAGCAGCCACAAGAAGTTGATTTTAGAAGATAAATCTGATTTTATCAAATTTTGTCAAGTGGGAAATCAAATTGCAAGGTATCAAATACAAAACAGCTCATCAAGTAAGTCTGATCTGAGTTTTTTCTGATCTGATTTTCTTATTTTTCTTTCATTAGATGCCTTGAAATTGTCCAAATATTGATAAAATTCTGGAAGAATAAGTGGATTTTTATGATTCATAACTATAGAGGAAAATTTCATAATTTAATCTACTAAAGTTGCTGAAGTAAAATCTAGATTTTGTTTGCAATCACTTATTCGCGTCAAGTCTGCAGAATAATGGCAATGACTTCCAAGGAGCGACAAGCCAAGATCCGGATGGATGCCAAAGGGAAGATTCCTGAATCAAAGCTCGTCTCAAGGTGGACCAATGTAAGCGATACAAATATGGGAAGCAGCAACTTGGAAGATATCAAGACAGTCCTTGAAGAACCTAACGGAGGAAGCCTCGCTCGAGCCATCATGAGGAGTGGAGCCATTGAAGCTGCTTGTTTTCCGCCAACTTTGCCATGTCCGGAAATGATCATCGAATGTGTCAAAAAGTATGATGTAAATACAAGGCAAATCATAGCCAAGGATGGAACAATACTAGCCTATTTGCAAAGGGAAGCAGTCGAGGAAACTTTCAACATTCCAACCAAGGAGAGGATGATCAGCATCTCAAAACAACAAGGCCAGCAGGAGTATGATGTCGACACCAAGATAAAGTTACAAGAGATAAGGAGAGAGTGGATGGCCAATCCAGCCATGAAGTTCAATATGAATAATCCTCCACAGTTCCATAAGTCGGATTTTCATCCGGAAATTGGATATCTAATCATGTTTTTGAACAGAATGACAGGAATGCCTCAATCTGCTACTTTCCAGCCTTGGATGTACTCTTTCATCAAGTCAGTTCTTAAAGGGAAAATGATTGATTGGGCTGGACTTATCAGTCAAAGTATACATGAGCAGTTCCTCAGTTTTGCTAAAACTAAGACTTGTTATATGAGTTCCTATATAGTGTATCTTCTTGCCAGAAATGAAGTCTACTCAGGTTTAACCAAGAAAGGAGAAGTCGGCATTGGACCTAACAAATACTTGTCACATCAATGTTATCCTCAGTTGCACCTGAAGAGTATTAATCATTATACAAGGTTTAATGATGCATTTGCTATGTTCATAATGAAGAAACTGAGGGGAGAATTTCATAAAAGGTTGTCTAATGCAGCAAGAGAATTCATTTCAGCATATGGACACTGGTATACTCAACATGAAAGGTACACTTACCTAAGGATCCAAGGATTCACATCATATCCATACAGATTGCCAAGGTATCCAACCAACAGGATGGTAATGTTAGAGGTTACACGACAACTCCTAGAACTCATCAGGTTGCAGAAGTTGAAGAAGAAAGGAGGAATCCAATTTCCACTTCGTCTTGGACAAAATCTGGAATGTCCATCTTTATCAGCAGCTGAGTATTCCGAAATAGAGCTACAGGCTTATCATTTGCAGACTCATGGCACCAAGAGGCCTAACTTTGACCCTTTCCAAGTTTGCTGGAAATACAACAGAGAATTCAAACATATCAAGCAGTTGGAAGATCACTGGGCCAGTGCCCAAGATGAAGATGATCTCCGAACTCTTCAAAGTTCAAGACTCGACTGGGATTTAGTCAGAGCCACCAAAGCATTCAGGATTCCAGACCAGTTCACCGAGGATGATACTATGCTAGTAGATGAATTTGACAAGATAAAGGATTTGCCTTACACAATTGATTGGTCAAAGAGAGATGCATCCGAAGAAGATTTGATAAAGCCGGTTTTAGCCATGACACAAGTGTGTATCAATCAACTATTGCAGGAAATGAGTGCTGAAAATCGAGATCTCACCTACAATAAGGTGGATGAAGGAGAACCCAAGCAGCATAGTACACATAGCCAACCACAACACAGTGGGAATGATCAGAGCAATAATTCAGCCAGAAAGAGGAAAAGACCTAGTCAAGATCAAGGGGAATCAAGCCGAAGACCTCAGAAAAAGAGTAATCCATCTATTTCATCTAATCCACAAGAAGGTGTTTCAATTGTTCAAAATCCAATACAAGAGATAGAAGTAATAGAAGAAGTTGCCTTGATTCCATCAGAAGAAATCCAATCAAGCCCCACTGTCATAATAGAAGAGGATGATGATCTTGGTCAGGATGAAATAGGACAAGCTGAATCTGATGAAGAAGTAGCTCGTGTTCAACACAATCAAGCTCATGAACAACGAGGTCTTTCTACTTTCCCACCATGGTTGAGACAAAGGATTGAAGAAAGCACAATTGTAGAGACTTATCAGCCTACTGCAGTTGAGGAATTGCTTGTAAATGTACAAAAGAATAATCAGAAGAAGAAAGCAACGATCCTTTCTAAAATCACTCAAGATTCTGCTGGAAACAGAGAGGTCCACATAGCGGTTCCTAGAAGTGATAAGGAGATAGAAAACATGACACCTGAAGATTATAATTTGACTACAATTGGTATAGGTCCAATCACAAGGGAACAAGTCGATGAGGAACTACAAGATGCAGTGAATAATGTAAGAAGTATGTTGAAACAAGAAAGAGAAGCAAGGATGAAAGTTGAACAAGATTTTAGTACATTGAAGCATTACATCCAACAGGTCATGCAACCTATTCAACAGAAGGAAGCTACTGCAATTCCTCCTTCCATTCTTCCACAGGAAACAGTATCCCGAGTTGAGGACATGAGAAATTCATCCCAGATGATGAAGGGATGGATAGAAAAGACAGAAGACAAGGCCTATATTTACCTAGAAGAAATTGTGCAAGTGTATGACAGAGTCATTAAGCTCCAAGGTCGAGTCCAAGCTTTATTAGAAAGTTGTGCTGAGTTCAAACCAATCAAAGAGCAATATATGCCACAACTCAAAAGCTTAATGGAAGCTCCAGTAGAAGATTTAATTCATAATAAGGTGATTGACAGAGATACTCCACATGACTTTGTCACTTGGTATTTCTCCTTTCACAACAAGGGGCAACTAGTTGATAAGATTGAAGTAGATATGTCCAGGATAAGAAGTGTTCTTCTAAGAACAGAAAATCATATATATACTGCTTTGACAAAGATTTGTAATCCTTATGGAAATGTTACCATTGAGAACATGAAGCAACAAGTTAAGGCATTCTACTTTCAATATGATGGACTTGATGAAAGTCAACTAGATAATATATTCACACTTGCATATCGTCTTGGGGAAAATAAGTCTTGGATAAACGACTGGGAGAAGACACTTGGAGTCTATGAGGCAGATGTAGCAGTGGCAGAAGGATCCATTAAGGCAGCGACAAGTGTACCAATGGAAGATATTATTCAAATTGTGTCCAGATTCATTGTATCTCATAGTACTACTACATAGTACTCGCCTTGATGATGTGGCTTCCTTATCCTCTTGGAAAGCGTGCCTTTGTTCTCTCTTTCATGACTTCTTTCATTTAATATGAGTAACCTCCTGTATTTAATAAAGTTAACCTCATTCATTTAATAAAGTATAGTTTGTTGTAACTACTTGTGATGTGGCTTGATCTGATCCGCTGATTTCGCCGATCAATCTTGACCCTTCTCTCCTTTGAGGACTATAAAAGAGCTCTCATTGCTCTCATTTGTAACGGTTGGAAATTCTGAAATTGTTGTAAGAGCTCTCTGAGATAATAAAGGACTCATTGATTTGGTGATTCTATTTATATTTCTGAGTGTTTGCATGGTTTCAATTTTCACACGAATATTAAGTTAAGTTACAAGTTTCCTTTTAAGTATAAGTTAGTTAGTGAAAGGTTGTTTTATTGCCTTATAGTGAAGTCTTTACAATTGAGCGTCAATTTGATCTTTATGCCTGTTGAATTTTCATGAGCATAATTGATTTAAACATCTTGCATACCTTTGAAGATAGCACCTCTCTTGTGTAGTTGTTTCATCTTGGCAAAACAAGATCTGGTTCGACTTCACTCTAAGCAGTAAATGTCCTTCCATTTAGGATTAGATTAGTATTCCTCAACCCTATATCTTTTGCCTTTTTTTTATCAATCATTTAGATTTAGGATCAGAACGTCCATTGCTAAATCATACGCGTCAGTTGCAGTACTTAGATTCCCTAGTGTTCACTTCCAGAGTCTTTGAAACAACAAGTTGAACAATTGTGTAAGTCCCTTTGTTGATTAACAGCAGAATCATACTTAAATCATTGAGCTGTTTCCTACTGAAATTGAAACATTATTATTAGAAGGAACCTTGGAGTTATCTCGTTTGATCACTTGGTTTAGCATCCGAGAGGCTTTGCTCAAGAGAGAGTTAAATACCTAGTATTTTACTCTATTGTTGACTTGTTGAAAAACAACCATCAACACTAAGGGGATAACCTAATTGGCTAGATTTCATACTTAGTCAATTTTATTTGGGCAAATTGATGTTGTGATATGACTTTGTGTATTTTTGTGGATTTATTGGAGAAGTCAAGAGTAATTAAAATAATTTGCCCTAGAGATGAGTGACCAAGGGAGAGAAGAAAAATGAAAAGAAGAAAGAAAAATGATGGAAATGACTCTGCGATTTTGAGGAAAAAAATAAGAATAAATTATGATAATTCCCCTTGAAGAGGAACAACCTAATTGAAGGTTAAAATCATGATGTATGAGATGCCTAAGTGGTTCACCCCACTTGGAGAATGGATAAAATAAATAAGAAAAATAAAATACCTTGCCTAGGTCGGCCAAGGTGGAGGAGAGAACAAAATAAAATATTTTATTGAGCACTTGGGCGCCTAGCATGAGGTTGGCCCTATGGGAGAAAGAAATAAAATAAAAATAAAAGAATTGCCAAGACGAGGTTGGCCTTGAGGAGGATTCATCACGGAGTCCTAATTGTGCTTTATTGACATGATTTGGAGGAGAAAAACTTCATTGCATAATCAGATTTGGAGATCAGTTTTGGAGCAACACCTTGGTGGCATTTTGGAGCATCTTGCATTAGGGTTTTACCCTACCTTGAGCTCCACACTTGGGCAGATTTGGAGCACCCATCTTTGAGGGCATTTTCACTTGTTTTGGAGGGCGATTTGGAGCAGCAAATCCTAGGTGCATCTCATGGAGATTTCACCCAGCTAGGGTTGATCATTTGCCTTCTATTTTGCATGTAATTTGGTATGTACCAACATATTTCATTGGTCTGATTTATAGTGCAGAAATCTGGGCTTGTTTGTCATGTTTGTGCCCTAGATTCGATTGTAAAAATCAGATCAGAACTTTCAGTTTGTAGCAGCAGGGTTTTATTCAGAAAATCAGATTTGGTTGTTGCATTTGAATGCTCTACATTGTGTGTTTCATGGTGTAATTCATGTTTGTTATGAAAATCATTTGATAGCATCATTTGCCATGCTTATTTGTCATGTTTGGGCATATATATGTTCGCTGTAATAATTTGTTTAAGAGCAGAAAATAAAATCAGAATTTAGGGTTTTGAGCAGAAAACTGAAGTTCAGAAAATTAGGGTAGAATTCAAAAATTTATTTTCAGAATTTTAGGGCAGATTCCATTGGGGATATTACAGAGTTCATATTTGTTGAGTAATAGTGACTCAGATTACAGGTCAACTGATATGTGATGACTATCGGCATAAGGTTGGCCATCGGCGAGAGTTTGGAGTCTTACATCAATATGCTAGGTTACACCAATGAAGGGAAGTTGTCGGGTTGACATTCTCTATCGGGCTTGCCTAAAGATGTTGCTCCGATGTTATGTCTCACTCCGATGAACTGTGGAGGTTTTGGATCGGTGGGACTTACCTTTGTCGGAGCAGTTTGAGAGACTTCTTCCGATGTACAGGGTCTTACCGATGACGGGCTAGTGTATACTCTATTGGGAAGACTTTACTATCGGCATGGTTTAGAGTACTTTCTCCGATATGCTGTGTTACTCTGATGAAGGCCTGGTCATCGGTATGAAGTTTACTATCGGCGCAGATGAAAGTAGTGTCACCGATGATCTGTGTCTTGACGATGATGTGGTTGGTGTGAAGACCATCGGCGTAAGAACAATTGTTGGCCTAGCGAAGAGAAGTCTTTTCGATCTTGCCGGTCATGCCGAAGGATGAAGATTTGGGCATCGGCAGGAGGAACATTATCAGCGAAGAAGGAAGAAGTCACGTCGAAGGTTTCGGTCACTCCGATGAAGACGTCGGCCAAGGTGTTTCTGATGTTCAGTGAGCTGCTTGGTCTTGTCAGTAAAAGTGCCGACGATAAACTTACCGTGTGTTCGTGCATATATGCAGTTGATGTGTTTGTCGACGGATGCATGTGGGACTAATCTCACGAATGCGAACAGTCAGAAACGGTAGTTTGGATGGTTGGTGAGCGTAACTGAAACGATTGGTTGCTCAGACGGTTGATTCGATTAGATTGCTAAAAGCAATTTGAAATCGATAGAGTTGATGTTGGAGAGTTTAATCCTGTGAGCTCTGTTTTTCTACTTCGGTGAGTCCTATGCTGTATGTTGTACGCTGCATGTGAAGGGACTGAGGAGAGATGAAAAAGAGCAGAGTTCGGATGAAGGGGATTCTGACCGAGAAGGGTTATACTGGCAGCTATTCTTCACAAGGAACAAGATGTTAATCTCCTGTAAAGGCTATGAGCCTGTAAATGTATTTTAACTATTTGGTTGCTGAATAATACAATGGCTCTATGATTTGGAGTGTGGGGTTTTTTTACCCGTAAGGGTTTTCCCCACGTAAATCTGTGTTCTTGTTCTGTCTTTCATGTTTAATGTCTCTGCTATTGAAACTGGTTAATGTTCGCTTGTGCTTTCCTCTAAGGGTCAATCTTGGAAATGTTCTATGTCAGTTTCTGCTTTAATGGCATAGTTGTGCGTGTTTTTGAAGCAATTGAAAAGAATTTTAAATCTGTCGAAGACACCACTGTTCTTAGAAATATGTTTTGAGATGCTCACATTTCCTAGCAAGTGGTATCAGAGCCTTCTTCTGGGATTTGCTTTGTTGCTCACATAGGTACATTTGTGTGCTGGATGTGTTTGCATGCAATTGTTCCTGGTGTATAAGGTCTGGGTATTCCTTCTGTGATGATTTCTTAGTGTGATAGACTTGAGGAAATCTGAAGGAATCGTCTGGTGTTTTGATCCTTGTTTTGAGTGAAGTCTGGCAGTGATGTTTTTTGTTTCAGCAGTGCTTGAAGGATGGTGAAAATGAAGAGACTGGAGTTGGTCATGATGTGGCCTGAGGCTCGTAGTTGATAGTATTTAATCCTGTTGCATGGGGTTTGCTTTGTGGTTGTGTTGCTGTAGTAACTTTCATATTGGGTGTCTGTGTGAGAGGCTCTCTAATGATATGAAGAAGTTTGTGTTACTGCTCAGCCATGGAGTATTGTGCTTATGCTGGGTGTTTTGTTCCTGGTATTGGAAGGCATAATTTTCTGTTACCCTGATTGCATGTAGGCTATGGAGTTGATCATTGGATGGTCTGAGAGCTTCTGTAATAGCCTGATTCTCTTGGATGCATGTGCATGTTGGTGGTTTGAGGGATTGGTCTACAAGTGGGCATGAAGCTCTTGAACTGTTGTTTCCTTAAATGGATATTTTGTACTTGCATGACTCAGATTCATGTTTATTGGATTTGAGGGGTTTTATAGTTTTTCCTTAAAATCTATGGTTATGCATATTCATGATGATCCATTTTTCTGGTTTAACTGTTATGGAGTTTATGTTGCAGACTTTTGGGTCTTCCAGATGTGAAGTGGGTATGGATGTGCATGGGTGTTTTACAAACACAGTGGTTTTGCAGGTTTTACACGGTCAAGAGAAAAACTTGTGGTTTTATGAAGCTGCAATTAAGCTATTTCTAGACCCTAGCTTTTGAGGTGTTGCTGGCTGATATATTTGCAGTTTTGCATGCATGCTCTGTGCATGGTGTGAGGAGGTGAAATGCTTTCTCTGCATGGGAGTGCTGGTAAGTGATATGTCACTCGGTATTTCTGTGGTAATGCTTCTGGTTTCTTGACTATGGTGCTCAGGTTGTGGACATGTTTGGCAAATCAGATTTGTAATGTAATCTGGTGTTTAAGTCATGTTGTCTACATTGTTATCTATTCCTTGAAATCTCAGTTTTGCAGTTTCTAGTGCAATAGTGAGTTTGCATGTTTCAGTATATCTGGATCTATGAGTTATGCAATTTTTTAGGTGTGTACAACCTATTGATTGCAGTGGGATAACTCGGAAGTGGACGGTCTATATCCACAAGATTGATTATGTGATTGTGCAGATTTATTAGCTGGCCTTGTCTGTGGTCACTTGTACATTAGTGTGACTGTTTTGGAAAGAGAGGATAGATGTTGTAGAGTAGCTGAATAGTTGGTTATGGAGACCTGTAGTATGTGTATCATGGTGTCATGAATAGCTTGGACTCACAGGTTTGTGTAATGATAGTGATAGTTATTTCCTTGGTTTGGAGATCTTGGTGCCACTTGGTTTTATTGTTAGATGGACACGTTAATGTGTGAACCTGGTGGATTTTCAGATTAGGAGATGTTTGGTCATGTTGCTTGGAAAGCTCGGTTGCCACAGTTCAGTGGGAGCTTTAGCAATGACTGCTGATTCATCACTTAGTGGTGAATGATCTTCTTTAATGTTGTAGATGTTACTAGGAGAAGCTCTTTGATCCTGTTGCTGCAGAAGGGTTCTTTCGCTTTTTCAAGGACACTATTTGAGGATGTGTAACATCTTGGAGTCATGGAGGATTCATGAAATCCTTGGCTGAGGTGTTGTTAGTGCTTGTCAGGTGATGTTGGTTTAGAGTTTGATTGTTCATGTCGTGATATACTCTTGTTTAACCATTTGAGTTTTGGCATGATATATTTCTCTTGAGACTTTGGTTAAGTTCACCTAAAGCATGGAATCTCCTAAGGGAGATGATAAGATCATGATGTCATGATAAGTTTTTGATTCAGATGTTTGGAGCTTTGACAGTGGTCTGGTAACTTCTCTATGTTTGGGTACATTTATCTTTTGCTTGATTACTTCATAGTGGTGTAATATTGCAGTTGGAGTTTAGCATGAGGTGATTGTTCAAAGGTACTCATGGATACATGGAGAATAAGGTGAGATTGAGTATGCTGTGCTTATTCAGAGTTTGCAGCAGGAAGTCCGAGGAGTCTTTACCTTGTTTGAACGTGAGTTCAATAGAGACCTATAAGGAGATTGTTCTTGGAGGAGTCATGATGACTTGTATATCTTGAAGGAGCATTCTTATCCCCTATCTTGGTCTACTTGGCAGATAATCATCTGAGAGGTATTGCCCATTGATTCTCTCAGGTGTTTTATGCTTTCTTTCATAAATATGGATCTTGAACTGCTTATAGAAGGTTCTGGAGGATTCATTGTGAGAGATGGATAGCAAATTTAATCTCCTTTTGTATTTGAAGTTTAAAGATATCATACATTGATGAGAATTGTTAGGAGATGTTTTTTATGGGCTGATTTCCTGAAATGAGAAATGGATTAATTTGATCTTCTTTGGCTTGAGTGGCTTACATTCATGTTTGTTGCATTTGATCTCTTGAGATTGAATGTTTATTTGGATGTTGTTATGCTGTTCTCTTTGGGATTTTGAAGAGGAGATCATACTTGACACAGTTGGCATTCAGAAGTGTATGTAGAAGGATTTTATACAAGTATATGATGTGCAGTGTTTCTCCCTTTGTTCTGGTTATCTTCCTGGATGGTTTGTTTCACACTACTTTGGTTTGAGATTCTGTTGGAGCTGATTGTGATCACTAGCCTGTGGTCATGTGTTTTCACTTATACTTTTGGGTGATGACATGGAAGTTCTGTTATCTCTTTCTTTTGTTGGATGTGGAGAACTTGGTGAGCTTTGGACTGGTGGTGAGGAGTTGTTGCAGGTTATTGTTTACAGATTTTGCATATCATGGTGGATGTTTCCTTGGTACTACATGATACTTACACTTTCTATGTAATGCTATTGGTGGATTTTTGTATGCCATGATCTTTTTTAGATCTGCATTACCCATGCAGTGGGAGTTCTTGGATGTGTTTGGTCTTGTTTGACTGGTTGACACATGGAACTTGTTTTTGCAGTTGTTGGGTATATATGTAGATGGCATGAGTCTACTGAAATGTATACCTTCAAGGTATTAGTGATTGGATGTTTTAGCACTGGTTGTGTGTGCTAGTTTCAGTCACGTGGGTTTTTTGTTCAGTTGGATGGGTGCAGTCAGTTTTTTGATTGTTGATCTAGCTGATGTTCTATCTTGTTTATGGAGGATGGTTTCATGGCTGTGCTCTTGAAGTTTTGAAGTTGGAGCTTCTGTGTAGCTTGTGAGCACAGTGAAGTGAAGGCAGTTTTAACTTTGGTTCTGAGCGTTGATGGTTTCCTGTAATTCCTTTGTCAAGTGGGAGAATGTTGAGTAATAGTGACTCAGATTACAGGTCAACTGATATGTGATGACTATCGGCATAAGGTTGGCCATCGGCGAGAGTTCGGAGTCTTACATCGATATGCTAGGTTACACCGATGAAGGGAAGTTGTCAGGTTGACATTCTCTATCGGGCTTGCCTAAAGATGTTGCTCCGATGTTATGTCTCACTCCGATGAACTGTGGAGGTTTTGGATCGGTGGGACTTACCTTTGTCGGAGCAGTTTGAGAGACTTCTTCCGATGTACAGGGTCTTATCGATGACGGGCTAGTGTATACTCTATTGGGAAGACTTTACTATCGGCATGGTTTAGAGTACTTTCTCTGATATGCTGTGTTACTCTGATGAAGGCCTAGTCATCGGTATGAAGTTTACTATCGGCGTAGATGAAAGTAGTGTCACCGATGATCTGTGTCTTGACGGTGATGTGGTTGGTGTGAAGACCATCGGCATAAGAACAATTGTCGGCCCAGCGAAGAGAAGTCTTTTCGATCTTGCCGGTCACGCCGAAGGATGAAGGTGTGGGCATCGGTAGGAGGAACATTATCAGCGAAGAAGGAAGAAGTCACGTCGAAGGTTTCGATCACTCCGATGAAGACGTCGGCCAAGGTGTTTCCGATGTTCAGTGAGCTGCTTGGTCTTGTCAGTAAAAGTGCCGACGATAAACTTACCGTGTGTTCGTGCATATATGCAGTTGATGTGTTTGTCGACGGATGCATGTGGGACTAATCTCACGAATGCGAATAGTTAGAAACGGTAGTTTGGACGGTTGGTGAGCGTAACTGAAACTGTTGGTTGCTTAGACGGTTGATTCGATTAGATTGCTAAAAGCAATTTGAAATCGATAGAGTTGATGTTGGAGAGTTTAATCCTGTGAGCTCTGTTTTTCTACTTCGGTGAGTCCTATGCTGTATGTTGTACGTTGCATGTGAAGGGACTGAGGAGAGATGAAAAAGAGCAGAATTCGGATGAAGGGGATTCTGACCGAGAAGGGTTATACTAGCAGCTATTCTTCACAAGGAACAAGATGTTAATCTCCTGTAAAGGCTATGAGCCTATAAATGTATTGTAACTATTTGGTTGCTGAATAATACAATGGCTCTATGATTTGGAGTGTGGGGTTTTTTTACTCGTATGGGTTTTCCCCACGTAAATCTGTGTTCTTGTTCTGTCTTTCGTGTTTAATGTCTCTGCTATTGAAACTGGTTAATGTTCGCTTGTGCTTTCCTCTAAGGGTCAATCTTGGAAATGTTCTATGTCAGTTTCCGCTTTAATGGCATAGTTGTGCGTGTTTTTGAAGCAATTGAAAAGAATTTTAACTCTGTCGAAGACACCACTGTTCTTAGAAATACGTTCTGAGATGCTCACATTTCCTAGCAATATTCACAGTGAAGGAAGATCACACCTCAACCACCCAGGACTAAGAAGGCAGATGACTGCAACATAAATGAACTTAGGTGGAGGAAGCTACGTTTTTCCTGCAAGGAGCCATGGGAATCTAGCCATAGATGCTTGGGCAAGGGTCAAGTCCATTATATTAAATAGTATCTCATCTGGAATAACTTGAGACACTATCAACCATTAGAGGAACATGAACCTGAAAATTGGGAGGATAAAAGAGCACATAATGACACACTTGCATCCCTTTCATGAGCACCCTGATATCATCCATTCGGAGTTTGAGGAGTGCTGTATGGACAGAGGATAACAATGCTTATTTATAGTGGGGCAGCGCACAATTTCATTGATGAGGGTTTGGTGACTAAAAGAGGAATGAAAGATTTTGAAGGATTCAATGTCATTGTTGCTAATGGATTCACCATTCTTTGCACCAAAATGATTCGACAACTCAACATAGCCATGGGAGACCATAAGGTATGTGATGATTTATGTGTTGTGGGTTTAAGAGAGACTGACATTGTGTTGGATGTGCAATGGTTGCACTCCCTTGATGAGTTTTCGCAGAACTATTAATCCATGGAGCTTAAGTTTAAATCTGAGGGAAAAAATGTGGTGCTTAGAGGAATTTTTGATGGAAAATCGCGAGTGGTTACAACGAAAAGAATGGAGAGGACCTTTTGCAAGGGACAAGTTGCTTGGGCAACAAGCTGTTTGGTTATGCGTACAAATTTATCCACGATTAAAGCAATGCACTTATCATGTTGATAATCAAAATATTTTGGATAAGCATCGTATGGTGTTTAAGGATTTTGCCTCTAGGACTACCACTTGACAGAGGATTCTAGCATATCATAGAGTTGGAAATAGGCTCTGACCCTGTTACGACCACTCCTTGCCACCACCCAAGAATGTACAAAGAAGAGATAGAAAAGGCCATCAAAGAGCTCTTGGAGATGGGTCACATTAGGCCTAGTTCTAGCCCATTTGCCTCATCTCTGGTTCTTGTAAAGAAAAATTATGGGACCATGCGAATGTGTATTGATTACAAAGCTTTGAACAAGAAAACAAAACAAAAAGGTATCCCATTCCCAAGATCGATGAGCTAATTGATGATTTGCATGGAGCTGCGTATTTTTTGAAGATTGATTTGAGATTAGGCTACCATCATATCCGTGTAAGGGATGATTATGGGCATAAAACAACATTCAGGTCACTTTATACATTTTGAATTTCTAGTCATGCCTTTTGGCTTAACAAACACACTAGCTGCTTTCCAGTCACGCATGAACCATGTTTTTAGCAATCAATTAAAAAAAATTGTGTTGGTTTTCTATGATGACATTCTGATTTACAACAAAACTTGGGAAGATCATTTGAAACATCTAGATACCGTCCTTGGAGTATTAGAACAACAAGCTCTCTTTGCAACAGATTCAAAATGTGAGTTTGGGGTGACAAAGGTCTTGTACTAGGGCCACGTCATTAATGCTCAAGGTGTTAAAGTGGACCAAATCACACATCACCCCGTCAGACTGGGGACCCCCTTTTTTTGAGCTCAGATGTTTTGCAGGAAGTTGTTATGTGTCATTTTGGCTAAGGTATTCCGGGGCAGTGAAGACGTTAGGAAGGAGATGATCGTTTGGATGGTTTTGAATGCTTTATCTCTCCTTGTTCAACTAGGCATCATGTCAATCAGTGTTGCTGAGGCTATTAGGCAGATGAACGCCTTTCAGAAGACTTTCCAAAGGGCACCTAGTGTAATCTGGTGCCTAGTGGTGCAGGAAAGTCCAATGGAGCGCCTTGGTGAGGTTACAGTGTTTTGGCGCCTTGGACCTGTTTGAGTATCTAAGAGTTAGAGTGCACCCTAGAGTGAAGGTCATGTTTTGGCGCCTTGGGGTTGAAGTTGGTCTATTTCAAAGTGTTTGAGCGCCTAGAGTTATATTTGCGCCTTGGAATAAGATAACATCATGATTGTACCTTAAAAGATTGAGTGAACCTTAAAGATTGAAGACAATGCGCCTAAGAGGTTTTAGTGCCCATAGTAGAAAGGGTAGTATTCTAGCGCCTTGAATGATGATTGAAGACTGTCTTTTGCTCCCTTCGTGATAGAGATCTCTTTAATGCGCCTTACAAGCCAGATCTGGGCGCCCTAGAGGGGAAGTACGCCCAAAGAAGGGTATCTTGAGTTTGAAACTGTCTGAGTTGGCATGATGAGCGCCTTGCATTGTAAGCGCCTTGGAGGTAGCAAGGAGTTTTAGCGCCTTCATGTACAGTTAGGACAATGCGCCATTGGGGAGTTGATCCTTGAAGAGTTGAATTAAGCGCCTTGGAGTAACATCTAGTCACTAATACATTCAGCGCCTAGATTGAGGTGAGTTTTTGGCGCCTAGGAGGTTGTTGAGGAGTCAAATTGCGCCTTGAGAGGATTGTGCGCCTTGGGTGATGAAGATTGAAAAGATAGATCATGTGTGAGCGCCTTAGATCTCCATGAGCACCCTGGGAAGACTTGATGTACCTGGAAGTGTTTGAAGTGCTTTATTAGGAAGACTCCTTGGCAATGGATGAAATGCGCCTAGAGTGATAACTCCTTGAACTTGAGAATGGTACATTTGAGCACCTAGATAGGAGTGTTTGAGCGCCTAGTCCTGAAGTGATGTTTGCACCTTGTGGGGAGAAGTGTTTTGAATGTTCAAAACAAGTGATTTTGGCGCCTTGAGTTACATCCAGAGAGTCTCAATGCTAAGGAGAGGAACTGGCGCCTTTGGAGTGTTTGGAGCACTTAGTTGGAGAGTCTCCTTGTTTGCGCCCTTGATCTAGGAGGATGAACTATGATGTATGCGCCCTGGATAGAGTGAAGTCCAGAAGAGCGCCTTGGAGGATTGAGCGCCCAGAGAGAGTTCTTGCACCTAGATCTTGTTAAAGAGAATTGGAAACTTTGAGGAGAATTTGCGCCCTCAGAAGTGTTTGGAATGTCTTCGAGGATGTGGAGCGCCTTCAAGGATTGATTGGAAATGTAAAGTTTAAAGCGCCCACCATTAGAGGATTTGGCTAGGGTCAAATTGCGCCTTGAAACTAGGATGCGCCTTCAGGAGAAGTCAAGTTATAAAAGATAAGTTTTGGCACCTTGAAGGTGAAGTTAGAGACTATGAGCGCCTGGAAGGATGATTAGCGCCTTTATTTGTGCTTAGAGCTAAGTAGGAGAGTTGAAGTATAGGATTTGCGCCTATGTGAAGGATGCCTTTGTCACCTTTGAAGAGCACCTTGGATGTGTTAGAGGGTCTTGAAGGAAGGAAGCGCCTTTGGATGAGGATATGAGCGCCTCCAAAAAGATTTTGCACCAGGGAGTGAGTATTTAGCGCCTAGGAGAAGCTATGGCGCCTTAATGATGCTGAAGCGCCTAAAGTATGATGGGGTAACTCTGCTAATTCCAAGATTGTTAAGTGTGCGCCTAGAGTAACGAGTTGAGCGCCCTGAATAGGTGAATGAGACCATTTAGTACCTTGTCGAAGGTGAATGAGCGCCTTTAGAAGTCAAATGCGCCATGTGGTAAGTGTCTCCAATGGGTGAGTTTGGAGCGCCCAAACTAGGATAGCACCTTCATCAAGATCAGGAAGGTCTCCTGCATGTTTAAACGCCTTGGATGGGTTCATAACAGTGAATGGACATCTAGGTGAAGGAGGCCTTGTATAAGGTGAAGAAAGGGAGCGAGTTGAATCTTGGAGCACCTAATGTGAAGCTGGCATTCAGATGTCAAAGAGCTTAGAAGAAGAGATTAGGCGCTCTTTTGCAAGAGACAAACGTGATAAGTGCGATGGACCCTGGGGAGTTTGGAAGTATTGAAAGGCGCATTGGAAGGGGAGCGCTCTCTCTAGTAAATTATCTTATTTTGGCGCCCTCAGGAGGAGTTAAAGACTTTAGGTAAATGCAATTGTCCACTTTAGCGCCTTGAAGAAGTGAAATGGTTGAATTAGCTTGGGCGCTAATATATGCATGAGTTTACATTCAAGAGCGCCCTCTCTAGGACTTGTTATTTTAGCGCCTCTGGGTATGTATGATCTCTAAACACCTTCAAAACACTAGCGCTTAGCAGAGATGTGGAAGTTGAATGGTGAATTGCCTTTGCTTGATGATATAATAGTTCTTCAAGATCTTTGAAATCCTTCCAAGTGTGATGATACTTCCTTTGAACATGATGCCAATGATTTCCTAAGACGATTCCGCGGCTTCACCAACACTCCTTCTAGGTAAGTTGATAATGATCTTGAAAAGTAGTTGAAACTATGAGTTTAGCCGACCACATGCATTTAAACTTCCACAATTAGCGCCCTCCATGAAGAAAATTATCCTATTTTGGCGCCCAAAGATGTTTTGAAAGATTAAAGTTGCAAATATTAAATGCAATGAGGCCGACCTCACTTACTTAGCCGACCTCATTTAATAGGGGTAAAACACCTATTTAAGGGGAGCGCTTTCCCTTCTTTTCACCTCATTCTTCATAAAGAGGAGCGAATTTCACCTAAGAGGAGCGAATTTCATCTTTGAAGCAGCAAATTACCTTTGGAGCAGCGAAATTCTAATAAGGAGCAGCAATTTGTGAAGAAAAGGGTAGAATTCTAAGGCAGATCTGAAGTCTAGAGGGTTGATTTGCTTTGAATTGCATTATTCATACTGATTTTTTGCATTAAATTCCAGAAATTTGTATTTGCTAAGGCAGAAATTGGGTATAAGGTATGTTTTGATCACTTTTCCTTGATAAAATTACCTTGTATTTTGCAAATTTATATTCAGAAATCAGATAATGCTTCATTAAAAATGACTTGAAAAATTGAATTAAGACATGATAATATGATAATAGTAATGTAGAAGACTCATAGAATTTATCGTTTCAAACTACTTATTCGAGTCTATTCTTGCAGATAGATGGGAATGACGGCCAAGGAAAGACAAGTACTTATCAAGATGGATGCTAAGTCCAGCATACCGAAGTCCAAGCTGGAAACGCAGTGGAAGGATGTCGGCGACACTAACATGGGACACGTCAACTTGGAGGAAGTAAAAGACTTCTTGCTCGCGATCACCAGGAATGAAGATGTCAAAGCCATTGCGAAGAGCGGGATTGTACAAGCGGCTTGCTTTCCACCTGCCTTGCCAAGCGCCGAGCTAGTGTTGGAGTGTGTTCAACATTATAACAAAGAGAAAAGACAAATCATAGCAAAGGATGGAACGGTTCTCGCTTACTTGCAGAGGGAAGCTATCCAAGAGATCTTCAACATCCCGAAGGCGAAAGGAGTCTTCATCTGCCCTACGACAGCTCAGATGACATTCGAAGGCAACTCAAAGGTCTACATGCAAGAAATCAGAAAGAAGTGGATGAATGATTCTTCGATGAAGATATACAACTCAGAAGACCCCAAGTATCACAAGGCTGACTTCAAGCAGGAGATAAGTTACTTGATCATGTTTCTGAATCGAGTAACAGGTAGGCCACAATCATCTACTTTCGAAGGATGGATGTATACTTATTTTGATCATATGTTTACAAAGAACAAGATGATTGACTGGGCTGGCCTTATAAGCCACTGCCTAGATGAACAGCTTGAAAACTTCGATGAAATGAAGTCTTTCTTCATGACTTCATACCTTGTGCATATCTTGGCAAGAAATGTAGTCTATAAAGGACTAACAGCTAAAGGGCAAGTGGGTACAAAGCCGGGACAGATTCTCTCTCATCAATGTTATCCCTAGCTCCACCTGAAAAACATCAATCACTACAAGAGATTCAATGATGCCTTCGCCATGTTCATAGTGAGGAAGTTGAGAGGTGAACTACACCGGAGACTAACAGGTGCAGCCAGGAACTTCATCAAGCAGTATGGAAGGTACTATATTCAGTATGATAAGTTCACTTACATCAGGATTCAAGGATTTACATCATTCCCATACAGACTGCTTAGATACCCTTCAAACAGGATGGTGTTGCTAGAGGTCTCCAGACAATTGTTGGAATTTCATAAGATGCAGAAAGCAAGAAAGAAAGCAGGAGTTCAGTTCCCTCTGCAACTGGGTAGATACTATTCTTGTCCATCCTTACAGGCAGCCGAGCATTCAGAAGTCGAGCTTCAGGCTTATCATCTGCATCCACATGATTCGAGGAGGGAAAACTTTGATCCACATGGAGCCATCAAGCAGTCTTACTCTTCTTATAAGCATAAAGAACAACTAGAGGATCACTGGGCTGATGCTATAGATGATGATGATATCAGGATGCAAAAGTGTTCAAGATTGAAATGGGACCTGATAAGAGCTACAAAGGTACTAAGAATCCCTGACGAGTTAGAAGGTGATCGAGCTCTTCTTGGTGATGAGTATGATAAAATCCGCAATTTGCCTTATGAAGTCAATTGGGCAGATAGAGAAAAGGTTGATGATGAAGGTTTGATAAGGCCTGTTATTGCTATCACTGAAGAGCAAATAGACAAACAAGTACAAGCTTTGCTGGATGAAGGTAAGAAGCTCACCTATACTAAGATGGGAGAAGTGGATCAGCAAGAACAACATAAAGCATCTAGTAAGGATTCACGAAGTAAAGGAAGTGAGAAAGATTCGGGACAGGGAAAGAAAAGGAAACAGATTGAGATTGTTCAAGGAGAATCCAGTAGAAAGAAGAAAAGAGTAAGCATTGAGACTGCTTCTTCTAGACAACCAGGTGATATTCCACCGAATCAAGACTTAGTGATTCCTACTGAGAATGTAGTTCCAGAAGCTCCAATGGAAGAAGTACCTTCTAGCCCACATGATACTGAAATCATCGATGAAGCTAACACTGAGGATAAGGATGATGCTGAAGAGGAGTCATTACCTGCACAAGGAAGACAATTACAACAGCAGCAAGACCTTTCATCACTGCCAGAATGGTTACAAGAAAGAATTAGAGAAACTTGTGAACTTGAAAGCTGTCCTCCCCTTCCAGTTGATGAGTTGCTTTTAGATATGTCGAAGGAGAAACCAAAGAAGAAGGCAAATATCCTTTCCAAGATCACTAAAGATGAAACAGGTGTAAGGAAAGTACATGTAGCAGTTCCTAGGTTTGAAAAGAACATAGAGGATGTAACTCCTAATGATTATGACATCAATATAATCAATCTAGGTCCTTTGACCGGAATGCAAGTTGAAGAAGAGCTTTGGGATTCCATTGATAATGCCCGAGCTATCATAAGACAAGAAACAGAAGGCAGGATCAAGGCTGAGCAAAGATGTCGTGCCTTGGAGCAGTATATTCAGCATTTAGTACATCCTATTCATCAGCAGGAAAAGGTTGCTACACCTCCATCTCTCCTTCCTCCTGAAACAGTTGGACACCTAGAAGAATTGAAGTCTTCATCTCACAGAATGAAGGATTGGATGAAAAGGTCAAAGGAGACTACATTCAGACATCTGAAAGGTATTATGCAAGTGAATGATAAGATTACTAGCCTTAAGGAGAGGGTACTTGCACTAATGACAGCTTGTGTTGAATTCAAAGACTTCAAGGATCAACATCTACCCCACCTAAAGAGCTTGATGGAAACATTAGTTGATGATTTATTACATGCTGAAGTTATTGAAGAAGGTAGAACATACAACTTTTCCTCCTGGTATTTTAGTCTTCGCATCAAAGGACAGTTGCTGGAAAAGATAGAAATAGACATGTCAAGAATTAGAAGTGTGCTTCAGAGGATTCAAGAAGGAATACATGTTTCTTTGATGGAGATCTGCAATCCTTTTGGGGAGATGACCTTTGAGAATTTGAAAGAACAAGTTCAAGTCTTCTATTTTCAGGAAAATGATGTTACAGATGAGAGACTTGATAGCATATTCTCACTCGCTGTCCACCTTGGTGACAACAAAGCAAGGATAACTGATTGGGAAAGGACACTTGGCCTTTATTCAGTTGATGTACTTGAAGCCGAAGGAACCATTCAAAATGCGCCAAGTGTACCTGTGGAGGAAGTAAAGCAAATAGTGTCCAAATTCATTGAATGCCAAGCTTCTAGTGATGGATATTCGCATGGGGATTCTTCATAAGATAATGATTCTTATCTTCTTGCGAGGCGTGCCTTTGTTCCTTTCTTCATAGCCTCTGTCATTTAATAAAGATAGCCTCCCTCATTTAATAAAGATAACTTCTTGTTAAGTCCTTTTCATTTAATAAAGTTGACCTCTTTCATTTAATAAAGAGAAGTTTGTTACAACTACTTGTGATGTGGCTTGATCTGGTCCGCTGACTCGGCCGATCGATCTTGACCCTTCTTTTCTTTTGAGGTCTATAAAAGAGCTCTTGTTGCTCTCATTTGTAAGGTTGAAATTTCTGAAATTGTTGCAAGAGCTCTCTGAGATAATAAAAGATTCATTGCTCTGGTGATTCTATTTGAGTTTCTGAGTGTTGCATGGTTTCAATTTTCAAACGAATATTAAGTTAAAATAAGTTTTCTTTAAGTTTAAGTTAGTTAATGAAAGGTTTCTTTATTGCTTTATGGTGAAATCTATAAGTTCATACCATTTGTAGTTTGCGGCTCGCGGATTGCAGTGCATGGTTAGTCTGAACAATTGAACATCAATTTGATCTTTATGCTTGTTGAATCTTTCATGAGCATGACTGATTTAAACATCTTGTACACCTTTGAAGATTGCACCTATTTTGTGTAGTTGTTTGTCTTGGCGAAACAGGATCTGGTTTGATTTCACCTCAAGCAGTAAACATCCTTGCATTTAGGATTAGATTAGTGTTTCTAAACCTTATACCTTTTGCCCTTTTTTTTGTTAAGTTAGAATTAGAATCAAGAACATCCATTGCTAAATCATACGCCATCAGTTGCAGTACTTAGACCCTCTAGTACCCACTTCCGTAGTCCTTGAAACAACAAGTTACTTGAACAATTGCGTAAGTCCCTTTGTGTTAAACAGCAAAATCATTCTTAGTCACTGAGCTGTCTCTTACCGAAACCATCAGAAGGAACCTTGGAGTCATCTCGTTTGATCACCTAGTTCAGCATTCGAGAGGCTTTGCTCAAGAGGGAGTCAGATACTCTGTATTTCACTCTAATTGTTGACTTGTCCAAAAACAATCATCAACAGGTCACATTAGGCCTAGTTCTAGCCCATTTGCCTCATCTCTGGTTCTTGTAAAGAAAAATTATGGGACCATGCGAATGTGTATTGATTACAAAGCTTTGAACAAGAAAACAAAACAAAAAGGTATCCCATTCCCAAGATCGATGAGCTAATTGATGATTTGCATGGAGCTGCGTATTTTTCGAAGATTGATTTGAGATTAGGCTACCATCATATCCGTGTAAGGGATGATTATGGGCATAAAACAACATTCAGGTCACTTTATACATTTTGAATTCCTAGTCATGCCTTTTGGCTTAACAAACACACTAGCTGCTTTCCAGTCACGCATGAACCATGTTTTTAGCAATCAATTAAAAAAAATTGTGTTGGTTTTCTATGATGACATTCTGATTTACAACAAAACTTGGGAAGATCATTTGAAACATCTAGATACCGTCCTTGGAGTATTAGAACAACAAGCTCTCTTTGCAACAGATTCAAAATGTGAGTTTGGGGTGACAAAGGTCTTGTACTAGGGCCACGTCATTAATGCTCAAGGTGTTAAAGTGGATCAACAAAAGATCTAAGCCATGTTGGATTGGCCTCGTACCACATTGACACATTTTAGAAGATTCTTTGGCCTTTGTAGCTATTATATGAGATTTGTTAAGGTTTTTTCACAGATAGCAACACCCTTAAATGATATGACATAGAAAGGAGCTTTTGCATGGGCAAAAATAACTCAAGAAGCTTTTGATAAACTTAAGGAGGTAACGAGTTCATGCCCTGTTCTTACTATCCCACAATTCTTACAACTAGTTGTTGTAGAATGTAATGTTTCAAGAGAGGGAATTGGAGCTATCTTCGTACAAGAGGGACATCCCATAGCATTTGAAAGCAGGAAATTGAAATAATTAGAAAAATGATTCTCTATCTATGACAAAGAGACGCTAGCTATCCGACATGCTTTGGCCAAGTTCCGACAGTATTTGGTGTGTGGAAGATTTGTGGTGAAGATAGAGAATGACAGCTTAAAGTTCTTCGTTGGCCAATGTGACTTGAATGACAAACAACAAAAATGGGTGAGTAAGCTCCAAGCTTATGATTTTGACATAGAGTACATGAAAGGAAAAAATAATGTAGTTGTTGATGCTCTTTTTAGAAAGCCTATTCTATGTTCTACTTTTTCTATTTTTTGTGGATTGGAAGGTCACTATTATGGCATAATATGTTAAAAATGTGTTTGCTAGTAATCTCCTTGATTGGAATGTGAGGGAAGATGGATTTGTAGTAGATGATCTCATTCTCTATAAAAACAAAATCCTTCTAATTCTTGAATCTTGACTAAAGGAGAGAATTTTAAGGGCTTTTCATGATGCACCGCTAGTAGGTCACCCATGATTCTACAAGACCTACAAACAAATTAGGGAAAGGTTCTCATGGAAGGGCTTTAAGAAGGATGTCCTCAAACACATTAGAGAATGCATGACTTGTCAGTAAAACAAAGTAGAACATGTTTCTCTAACATACTTGCTTCAGCCATTGCCAATCCCAAATTAGAAATGGGAAAGCATATCCATGGATTTCATCACAGGCCTCCCCAAAGTACAAGGAAAAGATTGCATTTATGTTGTGGTGGACAAGGTAATGAAGTGTGCACAATTCTTTGCTATTTCTTTAGAACTCAAAGCACAACAAGTGGCTGGTTTATTTTTTAGAGGAGTGTTTAGGTTACAAGGGCTGCCTAAAAATATTGTTAGTGACATAGATAGTAGATTTCTTAGCTCTTTTTGGTAGGAGCTATTTTATCTGACTGGTACAAAACTCACCCCTAGCACAAGCTATCATCCCCAAATAGATGGACAAACAAAGATAGTGGACAAATGGGTTGAAGGCTATTTAATGAACTATGTTTTAGATCAGCAATCGGTTTGGGTTAAGTAGTTATATTTAGGAGAGTACTACTACAACACTACCCACCATATGTCCACTGGCATGTGTCCATTTGTGGCATTATATGGTTATTATGCACTAACCTTTGTTGATTTAGTGTTCACAAATAGCAGAGTGCCAACAGTCAGTGACTTGGTGAAGCATAGCGAAGACATATTGAGATCCCTCAAAAATGACCACTTCTAGCATGTTCAAAATCAACAAAAAATCTATGCAAACTAGAACCACACATAGAGGCCATTTGATGTTGGAGATATGGTCTTTTTGAGGTTGTAGCCTTATAGGCAAACCTCCATCAAAACTAGAGGGGTTGAAAAGATCAATCCATGCTTTTATGGGCCTTACAGGATCTTGAGGAGACTTGGTGAAGTTGCATATGAGTTGGAATTGCTAGAAAATATGAGAATTCATAATGTTTTTCATGTGTCTCAATTCAAGAGGGCCCTTGGACAACATATCACAACGTCAGTGGATTTGCCACCCCTGGATGATGAGGGAAAGCTCATATTGGTACTTGATGCTATTATTGATACCAGGGTGAAAGTTTGAGGAACATAAGCATTACATAGTATTTGGTTCAATGGAAGAATCTGCTTGTCGAAGATGCCACTTGGGAAGGATTGGAGATCTTGGAGCTTTCAAAATTGCATTGCTTGAGGGCAAGCAATTTTTTGAAGGGCAGACTTGTAATGTCCCTAATCCTAAGTATGAGAATGTCTGAGTCATTTTCCAGCCTTGGGCGAGATTTCAGACTTTCTCATACTTTATTCCATTCCTTGCTTCCCTGCCACTATTGGATATGCCAAAACCCTGATCCCTAACCTCTCGTTCCTTTGTTGTTGGCAGACCTGTAGACCTTTGCTTCCTCATGCACTTTGTATTACCAACTCTCGATCCTCACTACCTCCAACCATTGCATCGTTTTGGTATGCCGCAATATTGCATCCTTCAGGCATGCAGAGTCTTGAACTCTCGATGTTAAACCTCGAGAGTATTGTCTTCTTGATTTGTTGGCAAGTGTTCCGTTGGACCCCCGCCTTTTGGCATGCTCTTTCATGGAACGCCATTGTTCGAACGAAGAAATTCACCAACCATCAAGGCTGACCAGGGACACCATTAATGGGCCCAAATTTGAATGTAAAATAGTAAGAAACAATCAAACGACTCTCAACTTGAGTGGGCCTGTGCTAAGTCTTCAATCTCTATATAAGGCGGGCGATTTCATCAGTTTAGATATTCTCTTATCAACACATCAACAAACCCCAACCTTATGTTCAGCTATTAGATTTAAGGACTAAAACCCTTGGATTTGGAGATTAGAGGACGAAAACCCTTTGGTTTCTAGAGAGCATTTCCATACGAAGGTTGCATCAACACTTCAACCTGGAGGACTACAACAACGTTTTGATATTTCAACAGTTTAGTCGTTTTTAGAGAATCTTTATAATCGTTGTAGAATCAACAAATATTTGTAGTAGCAGATCTATGTAATCATTTGAATGAAATACTCTGTTCCAACCAGATTATGTGCAGATTTGTTTAGTTTATGTGGGCATTTCAGATCTAAGTATTTTCCATGAATGTTTTGGTTGATTTCATTGCATTATTCCAAATCTAAGCAATTTATATAAATATTTTAGCTAAGGGTCAATACTGTCTAATTATTCCAAGTTGGACCCATGTGCCTCTCTCCAAGATTAACTCTTTCTGGAACAGAATGTAACTCCCAATGTTGACTTTTGACTCATTCGTACAAGGGGTCCAATATAACTCTCAAGTGCTCCATGTAGCGGCACTAATTACACTTACAACCTGTTGATGATTGTTTTTAGACAAGTCAACAATAGAGTAAAACACAGAGTATTTTAACTCTCTCTTGAGCAAAGCCTCTCGAATGCTGAACAAAGTGATCAAACAAGATGACTCCAAGGTTCCTTCTTTTATGATTTTGTAAGGGATAGCTCAGTGACTTGATATGATTCTTGCTGATAATCACAAAGGAACTTACAGATCTTTCTTCTTTCATTTAGCTTATCTCTCCTTTAGTGTGGGTGACATATATACAAGACTTCAATGATAAAGAAAAGTAAAAAGATAAAAGTTTAGAAAGGCTAATCTAAGGTCAATAAAGCAATGATGATGCATGAACAGACAAACTCCTCAATTAACCTAACTCCACTTCGCCAAGGATGCCTACAACTACATGAAGTTGGTGCAATCTCCTAAGGTTATGCGAATGGTTTTCAAATCATGAAGACTTATACAAGCACCCATCAGATGGCGCAGCTCAAACAAGCATCCACAATCGAACTTATGTAAATAAGGCTCAGACTAGCTTTACACAACATTTCATCAGCAATGAATGTTAAAAGCATGAGCTAGGAGTTGATCAAATATTCAATACAACATACATTACATCAAAGAGCTTCTAATCTACTTCTAATCTAATTTGAAACATCTCTCCACTTCATCAAGATACAGGAAACGATGCTATTTCACAAGATAACACTTAAACACCAAGCGAACTCCAATGCCCTTGCATTAATCTTGAGAAATATATACAACTTCAAGTCCTCTCAGGAAATTTCGAGTCTCTTCTATTCTACTTCTACAAAACTATTGCCTACAATCTAATCTCTATCTTTACAAATGAGGCAACAAGGCCTTTATATAGTCGTCCAGAAATACAATGAATGGCTTAGATCATTTCATGTAGCCAAGGGCTCAGATCATGCCAACTCACAGGTAGTTACAACAAACTGCTATTTTTAGTACAAAGAGAGAGGCAATGACGGCACGCTTTCCAATGTGACAAGGATAAGGCAAAATCATTTAAAACATCTTCCACATAGGCGTCCCTTTGGCTTCTTTTATTAAATGATACATTTAAAATAGCGCGGCTGATATAATTGGAGGGTGATGTACTTGCCATGTAGATGCCACCTCAGCATATCTTGTGGATATCAACAATTAATTCAATATACTTTGTGGGCATATTCCCAAATTATATCATCTTGTATGATATCTTTGATGTGATTACTTTGATGATGAACACTTGAGATGTATCTTGTTGATCTCGCCTTATTCATTGTAAGTAGGATATGTATGATGCTTGTAGCTCATTTGACTAACACTGTGATGTTCTTTCTTCTTCTTGTAGATAAGTTGATGTTGATCCTCTTCAATGCATCTTCATGAAGAGTAGATGATGATGATAATGATGTGGCTTTTTTCATGTAGAGTAGAAGATCTCTCTTGGACTTGAAGGTTGAATGGAACTTGAAGTTAAATAGATGAAGTGCCTAGCTTGATGATATGATGAAGATGAAGTAGTGCACTTGACATGTTGACCTTGAAGTAGCCCTTTGGAGTGTAGATGATAACACTTCTTTGAATGACCTCTTCAAGGAGACTTTGAAGCTTGATGAGTCTTGAATGCTTCAAACATGATGCCATTGATGAAGTACACTTGAACTTGATGTGATCTAACATGATGTAGTACTCCAGCTTGAAAGGTCCTTTGAAGTGTAGATAAGCCTTCTTTGAAGCTTGATGAGTCTTCGAATCTTTAATGGGTGAAGTGCAGATGATGAAGCATGTGAAACTTGATGATGATCTTGAAATGATCTCCAAAGGTGGCTAGCATGATGCTTCTTCTTGCAATGACAATTTCTTGACTTCACTCCTTGGATGAAGGTGACTCCAGACTTCTCACTTGAAGGTGACTCCTTGTATAACTCCTTAGCCTTGATTGATGATCCTACAAGACAAGATAAACAATATATCAATCACTTCATAACAAAGGAAACACCCTAAACATGCAATAATCCTTCTTCAAGCTCTAGGCGCTTATACATGTGAAAAGAGGAGCAAAAAACGCCTAACATCAATTTAGTCCCACATACATAATTTCAAATGATTTCTAGCAATTGTAATGGTTTAAAAAAAAGTCAATCCCCTATAAGGTTCACTCAAAAGGTATCTTTCAATGCAAACTCCTCCCTTAGGCACCAAAATGATGTGATTTTGGAGAAAGTAGCGCCCAACCTTTTGAAGATTTGTACTTGCAATTTTGTAATTCTAAGTGATCAATCATGTCTTGGTGATGACTTAGACTTCAAGCGCCCAACCTTAATGCCTTTATATTGAGTGATTTTCTTCAAAGCGCCAATTGAGATGGAGGAGCTAGAAATGGGTGCCTTAATCAACTTGGACTTCCTTTTGTCATTTTTCATGCTTTAAGTAGTAATAAATGTCTTAGAAGGGGCTCCTTCACCTAGGCGCCAACTTTTGGATGTCCTTGGATGTAATTGAAATCTAGGCGCTTATAGAGGCATGAGTGACAAATCAAGACACCTAGGTTCATTTATTCAATCTCTCAAGAGGTATTCTCATCACCTACATGCTAGGTGCCAAAATCAGTTTTGGTATACTCCAAATCACTCTAGGTCTTTCTTACCTTAGGCGCCCATGGTTATGATTTCTAATTCCTAAGGCGCCTAGAATGATTCACTTACACAAGAAGAGCACCTAGTTTCATCATACTTGCTAATATTTGATGATGATCTCAAGTTGCTTTACCAAGGCGCCTAGAATGATTCACTTAGGCTTCAAGGCGCCAAAACCATACAACTTCAACCTAAGGCGCAATCTGATGGTCATTTGAACATGAAAAAGGGCGCCTAAGTTCCTAGATCACTCCTTTGTCGAATTCTTCGATATTTAAGGTCTTTTATGTCAATTTGAATCAAGGCGCCTATCTAGGAGAGGTTGAAGGTTGATTGTCCTCTAGGCGCACTTTGAAGTCTACACCTAAGGCGCACTTTTGGGGTCTCTGCAAGTGGGAAAATGCGCCCAACTTCGTGGAGTAAATTCGCGCCTAGATTTGGCAGTCCCCAAGCATAAGGTATATTGAAAAATATATTTAAGTATAAGTTGAATTTCTTATACTTTAAATATTTTTCAATATACCTTTCAGGATGGTTGAGTTAGGTCTCAGATCCACTGGATTTAACATGTAGATTATAGAATTTGGAGGATCCACCAGATTTCAGACTTAGTCAATTTTTCAGTGTTTCAGGATTTCAGGCTACCAGACTTAGTCATTTCAGGATCTCAAACATACATCAGGCTTGGTCTCAGTGTTCATTATTTGGATTGATAGGGCTTAACTTGGCATGTTAGATCAACTTTGGAAATCAAATAGACTGCCTCTTTGAAGGCGCCTAAACTCTATCCTCAAGGCGCCAGAATGAAGTGATCTTGATGAAAAATGTGCCTTTTCTTGAAAATGCACTTAGAAACAATCTTGGAGTTCTAACTCCTCAGGGCGCTCAAAATGGACAAATTAAACTGCTTTCTAACTCAAGGCGCCCAAATTGTGTCATTTAAGAATGAAATGGCGCCTAGACTTATAGGGGGTTTCCTTGTCAGATTTTCAATGTTTCAGGCTTCCCAATATCAATTTCAATCAAGGCGCCCTAGTTTACTCTCTCCTTGCTCAAGGCGCACATTTGAGCTTCTGCAAGTGGACAAAATGCACCTAAATTCCTAGAGTGAATTTGTGCCTAGATTTGGAAGTCGCAGAGGGTAAGGTATATTAAAAAATATATTTTATACTTTAAATATTTTTCAATATACCTTTCAGGATGTTTGAGATAGGTCTCAGATCCACCGGATTTAACATGCAGATTCTAGATTTTTGAGGATCCACCAGATTTCAGACTTAGCCAATTTTCAGGATCTTCAGGATCAGGATACCGGACTTAGTCATTTTCAGGATCTCAAACATCAGGATTAGGTCATCAAGGGACTATAGGACTCAAACACCACTGACTTCATCATGCAATAGACTAAAGACATCATCAAAAAACTTAATGCAAAGCACAAGAGCTCAAAAAAAGGGGGTCCTCATTTGCAATGGGGCGATGTGTGATTTGGTCACAACACAACCCTCTTTGACACTATTTTTAGCCATTCAAAGATGCTCCTCCTAGTCCACTATGTAACTCCCGTTTCAATGCTCTCTTGCAACCACCATAATACTTTTGTCAAGTGGTGTAGTGTGTCATCCAAAGAATCTTGAGATTCCTCCCAAGGTTGGTGCCCTATTCCATGAGGGCCCAAATTACAACACATTACACTAATTAAATATTAATAATTACTTTGTTCCTAGTAGTTGTAAGGTGTACAACACCGAGTCCTATCAATCTCCCACTTGTATACATTGCAAAAAAACATAAAGGGCTCCAACGAAATGAATTAATTGCTAGGGGTAGAAATGCCTATAGCCATCCTACATCATTTGTACTTCTTCGTGTTCATTGGTTTTGTCAATATATTTGCAACATTAACAGAAGTATCCAGCTTCCCAATCATCACTCTCTTGTTGTCCACCATGTCACAAACAAAATGGTACTGCACATCAATGTTCTTTGTTCCCTTGTGAAAAGTGTGGTTCTTTGCTAAGTTGATGGCACTCTAACTGTCACAAATCAATCCGCACTATATCTTGACTCAACCCAACATCCGAGAACAATCTTTGAGGACAAATTGCCTCCTTGTAGGCATAGTAGTTGCCATATACTTTGCTTCTATAGTTGAAAGATCACAACCTTTTTTGCTCATCCAACTTATTGCATTGCCAAATAGGTAAAAACATAGCTCTCCTACTATCTGTGTCACTTGCCTGATCTGCATCAATGAATCCTTGTATATCCACTATCATGCTCAAATGAGGTCCTCCTTAGTAGCAGATAGAATATTCTAATGCTCCACGAAGGTATCTGAAGACCTTAATTATAGTCTAATGCTTCTTGCCCTGATTGGACATACCCTTGCTTAGGCAATGTTTGGTTCGGTGTAGATCATGGCATACATCAGGCTACCATCTGCACTCACATAAGAAACACGGCTCATGTCCTCAATCTCATTATGTGTAGGACATTATTACATTGAAAGTTTTGTTTCCATAAGAATAAAAACACGTATTGTTTTGTAATCTTGCATCCCAAATCTCTAAAAATTAGAGTCAACATATATCCTCTGACTTACCCAAAGCTTTTTGTTAGATCTATCCCTCCTAATCTCCATCCATAAGATAAACTTGGCAGCCCCCGAAATTCTTCATATCAAATTGTAATGAAAGCTGAGATTTTAGAATCCTAATTCTATGGTTCAAATTTTGATTAATGTGTCATCACCATGCAAAACGATAACAATAAATTGATTACCTATCTGCTTATAATAAACACACCAATCAGATTTAGCGCTCACAATTCCCAACTTCAAAACATATGAATCAAATTTTTGATACCACATTTTAGGGGATTGTTTCAAACCATGTAACTCCTAAGCTCTCCATGTAGAAGCACTAATTACAATTACAACCCTCTTACAGACGACTGTTTTTAACTTGTCAAAGATACTCTTCCTAGTCCACCATGCAACCTTCATTTCAATGCTCTCTTACAACTGTCATAATATAATTGCCAAGTGTTGTAGTGTGTTATATAAGGAATTTTGAGATTCATTCCAAGGGTGTCACCCCATTACGTAAGGGCCCAAAATTACAACACATTACAGTAATTAAATAATTACATTATTTTTAATATTTTCAAATCCTTGCATGAAATGCCAAAACATGACCACCAATGGCAATTTCTGCAAGTTGGCTTACAAATGTAAATTTAAGAATCATTAGTTTTCCACAGTTCATAATTTTTTGTCGAAAAAGCTTTTGGATTAAACTGTGCAAAATTTGTAATATCAATGTTTGGGCTCTATTTATCTTGATGATGGATCACTGAGTGTGATCCGAAACGTTGATATTTAAAATTTTGCACACAGTTTAATCCAGAAGCTTTTTCAACAAAAAATGTAAATTTATTATATTTTGGTTTTTAAGTTCTCTCTATATCAACTATTTAGCCAAAATTCCATATTAATATATTTGCAGATAAATGTTAGAAAGCATACCGACAGTATCTAGAAGCAGTACAAGATATGGTGGTATGCAGTGGCAGATGATGAGTGATATGCTATATGATATTTTATAGCGTTGTGTTGTATATGCAAAGGTACCAAAAGGTATCCATTTAAAGAGGGGACAACCTTTGAATGCACCAGTTCATTATACGTCTGTTATCTAATATACAATGGATCATGCTAATCAATACAATATCTCTATTATATTGTAACAATTGCAGTAAGCAATTCTTTTAAAATTGTAGGAGCTATATGCATATTTATTTCTACTTTCATTGTCCATATATGTTTGTTTATGTTTAGATTCTTAGAATTTAAATATTTTTGACAATAAAAGTAAAATAAAGCATTGTCAACAGTCACATAGGCAAGGGAACATAGAGATCTTGTTCCATGAGGAGAGAATATTAGCATATTGAAGACCTTATTTGCACCTATTGATGCTCCTTTTAGTGAACAAAATTCATGTTCAATTGATTCAAAAATTGTCGAATGCAATTTGCTATTTTTCAACATATTAAATGAGGGCGACAATTGCATAGGTTACTTAAATCATAATTAAAGGATTTAGAACAGTACATAACAAAAATTATATAACTGTATGTCTTACCATGTTGATGAAAAGGGGGTACATTAGATCTTAATTTTTCAATTTAATTGAACTCATAATCTTTTGCTGATACTGACTGCCACCAATCAGTGAAATAACTGATTACAACTAAACCTTATATTTTTTTAGTTGACTTAGTCATGTTATTGATTAATGTACATTGTAGCATTAGCTTAGGCAGTGTATCTTACTTTGTAGTTATGAATGGTTAGGTTAATGGTTGTGTCTTAAGTTCTTAACTCTTTACCAATAACTGTTGTTCTCACAAATAGCAAGTCGAATCTCAGGTTAGGAGTGTTGATATGGCAGGTCCTCCCTGTACCAAGCTTACCTGAAGATTAAAGCTGCTGTTCTGTTATCGAATATTCTCGTGTTATGTTCATTAAGATGATTATATTTCTGAAAAGTAGTGTTCTTTGTTAGTGTAGCAATTTTGTAGTAAATATGCTACTCATTTAGCTAGATTGCCTAAGATGCATTCCTTTCAACACTTCTTTTCAAGGTAGAAACTTATGTTTCCAATTATGTATGCTCCGTACTCTAATTTGCCTATATTTGCTGTTAATTAGTCACATGATGAGTGGACCATGCTTATCCACTTCTCTATTTGGTAATGTCTGATCCTGCTTAGAGGAACCATATTCAGGTTTGTTGGGGTGCTTCTGTTTGTTGAAATGCTTGTTACTTATAAATAATAAATCTTGGTATTATTGGGACAGAATGGCTTCTTGATTACAATGGGAAGAGACCAGGATTACATGTTCTGTTGCGAGAAATTGATGAATTTATCATGGATCATGAAGATAGAGTAGAGAAGGTACGGTCATTGAAAATCTCTGTTTGGTCTTTCTTAGTATACACATGATTTTTCAAGCACCGGTAGTTCAAGTTATTGCAGTTAAGTGTATTTCAAGTGTTCCATACTCCTTGCAAAATAATTTGAACTTATTTTCACACGATGATTCCTCAACATTACATTGTTCATAATTTTGTATAGTGTTATATGGAACATGCTTATGCAGTGTGTTGTTTATTAAGCTGCCTTAAAACTTACAGGAAAGAAAGGAGAGAGAAGCAGCAGCTGCTGCTGAAGGATGGACAGTTGTTGTCCATCAAAAGGGGAGGAAGAAAACTGTAGATGCTGAGAGTGGAATAGCAGTAGGTTCTGTTGCAGAAGCAGCTGCAAAGGCAAAAAGTGCCAAAAAGAAGTCCAAGGAAACTGATGTGGCTTTTTATCGATTCCAAATGCGTGAGGCTCACAGAAATGGTACATTTTCTGTTCTTTGTGTGAATGGATGTGATAGAGAGATGATGAGAAATACAAGAAAAGAAAATGCTTTTGTGGCTCTTACTTCTATGTATTTTGTTAAAGGCATTCATGTAGGGTGGAATTTTTACTTGTGTTGTTGGCATTTTGTTGTTTCCAAAGTAGTGTTTCTCCTAGTTTGTGGGACAGAGGAATGCAACGACTTGGTTTCGGGAATGGAAAAAATTGTGGAATTTTGGGGACAGCAGAGGGATTGCAGGGGAATGGCTACTTAAATAACGTAAACAAACTAAAAGCAGCCAAAATTTAAAAAAGTAAAATGTGATATGCTGAATTTGCAATGACAATTCTTCTCCTTTTACCTTTCAAGGAGGTTTTAGCATGTTTTTCTTTTTCTTGAAAGTTACTTTATTTTTTATAATGGAAGGGAATAGTCAGTCATTTACAGGAGTTATCATGTATCTGACAATATTTTTAGTCAACTCCTCAAGAACACTACTAAGTAAATAAATGGTTACTGACATTATGCTGCAATTCCAAAAAATTAAGTGGACTGTGATGAAGAAAAAGGTCGCAAAGGCAATGTAAAATAAAAATGGTTTTCTTGGCATTACTTAGTCTGTGAATTGATTGCCAAGTTCATTTGTACCTTAATGCAGAGCATTAAATGAATTAGAGGTTCTTTCCAATATTCTTTTCTTTTCTTCAAATTCAGAACCATTTGGATGGATAGAATAGGTTCGATTCTAGGGGCTGACAATTTGACTTGTATATCAAGTTAACATAAAGAAAATTGCCATTTATGTTGTTTCACCTGATTGGATAATTTTGAGCTATGCTATCCTGCATGGGCCATATCTTTGCATTTGTGTACAGCTGATGTGGGCTTTTCTTGCAGCTGTGTTTGAATACATCTTTGTTTTTAAAAAACATTAACCAGAGGAATCGGTAGCCTAGCGACCTGGAGCCATCTTACCCAAACTATATAAGATCATAGGCAGTTGTCCAATGCAAAACTACTAAGCTTTATATCGCAAATTGAAAAGTGCCCTTGGATTTTTGCAGAAATTCTGGAGCTGCAAAAGAAATTTGACGAGGATAAGAAGCGAATAGTGCAGATGAGAGCGGCCAGGAAGTTTCATCCTTACTAATAATGTTTGAAGGTTTTTGCGCTGCATTCTATGTGTACTTCAGATGTCATAGTTCAAAACAAAGTTCTGAGCTGCCATGGAAAATAGCCAATGAAGGAGGTATTAAGCAAAAGTCAAAAAGTTATTTGGTATGAATTCATAACAAGGTATGCTTAAGCATGGTAGTGAGTTCTTCGATAGTCTCCTTTGGCTGTGCAGGTAAAGCTGCGTCATTCTTTCTTCCTTCTACAATTATTGGGAGAGAGTGAACTGTAGAATCTGTAATTTGAAAATAATAAAACTGCAAAAATTATGTAATCGATATCTTTCACCATGCATTCCCAGTAAGATATGTCTGGTCATTTGGCATGTCTGTTCATGTGAAATAATGTAAAACTTGATATCTTGGCTAATCTATTATAATTAGCTGATAGGCTTTTATATGTGAGCATTATAGTGCTCGGAATTGTCTCACGCCGTAAAAAAAAATTCACATTGGAAAATTTTCTAAACTTGTCAGTTGTTCCTATCGGCGTATTCCTTGAACCTCCTATGGGTGCAAGTGCTAGTATATAGTTTTTGACGCTCTTTAACAAGGTTGTAACATGCCTTTTCTTTGGAGCCTAGCAGTGAAACCTATATTTCTGTGAGGCCCACCCCTGTGCGATCGTTTTAGTGGCACTATTAGACCTAATTGTATTGCCTTACCCAGGGTTAGTTTTTTGTATATGGTATGGTGACCTTGTCCTAGAGTCGTTTAATGTTGTTGTGAATCTATTAATAAGGAAGTTTTGTTGATTGTGAATGCAAGATACATGTCTTGACTTGATAAATCATATTTTGTTCGACTATGATGATGTCAACTTACTTAGAAGTGATTATGTTAATTTTCAAATTTTAAATGAAAGATGATTTGCCTTACCGTTGATTGTCTAAATTACTTATGTGAATGGATTTCAGTGATATAGGAAAATTGGAAAGGATTATATCTTTGAACATAGGGATAAGTTTGTAATGTGGTTGATTATGTTACTTCTTGATTATTGTGAAATGAATTGTGATTAAATTATAATATTCTAAGTGAGATTGAATTGTTGCAATGTGTATTAGAACCCCTGATTTTGATGATTAGCAAAGGAATTTGTAAAAAGGTTGAAATAAGATGACTATTCCCGGATGATGTGGGTAACCTTTCTAAAGGAGAAATCAGAAGCTCTTGAGAAATTCAAACTATTCAAGGCTATGGTAGAAAATGAAACAGGATTAAAGTTGAAGTGTCTGAGGTCAGATAGAGGTGGAGAATTCACATCCGGTGAGTTCATAGAGTTCTGTGAGAAACATGGAATCAAGAGACAGTTGTCTGCTCCTAGGACTCCACAGCAGAATGGAGTAGTTGAGAGAAAGAACCGGACCATCCAGGAAGCATCTAGGACCATGATGATGGAAGCAAATGTTCCTCAGATCTATTGGAGAGAAGTTGTCAGCACTGCAGTCTATACTCTTAATCGAGTTCAAATCAGAAGTAATACCGGTAAGACCCCTTATGAACTCTGGTTTGGCATTACGCCTACTGTAAGATATTTCAGAGTCTTTGGTAGCAAGTGTTACATCAAAAGAGATGAAGATTTAGGCAAGTTTGATGCTAGAAGTGATGAAGGAATATTCTTGGGTTACTCCACTCAAAGCAAAGCATACCGGTGTTATAACAAGAGACTAAGAAAGATGATAGAAAGTACAAATGTGAAGGTTGATGAGGGAATAGAGAAACCCTCAAGGTTTTATGAGTATGATGAAGATGATCAAAATGGTGTTCTAGTTCAAGGAGCTCAATCCTCTTCTAAAAATTAGATTCAGAATGATCTGGTAAATCAGGAAGAAGAGATAGGTCTAAATGAGCCTGATCAAGAAGGAAAAGTGCAAGAAACTCCCAAAGTTCCAAGGTATGTAAGACTGAACCACTCTGAAAATCAGATCATAGGTGACAAAAACAAAGGTGTGCAAACTAGAAGGAAAATTGCTCAAAATTTAGATGAATATTGTCTGATTTCAAAGATTGAACCTAAGACAATAAATGAAGCTTGCAATGATGAAAATTGGACAAAAGCAATGGAGGAAGAGTTGATGCAAATTAAGAAAAATCACACTTGGGATCTTGTTTCCAGACCTAGAAACAAGAATGTGATTGGAACCAAATGGGTCTTCCGGAACAAACTAAATGAAGTTGGTGAAGTAATCAGAAATAAAGCCAGATTAGTCTGCAAATGCTACTCTCAAATAGAAGGGATTGATTTTGAAGAAACCTTTGCTCCGGTGGCAAGAATTGAAGTAGTCAGACTATTTCTTGCATTTGCTGCCTTCAAAGATTTCAAGGTGTATCAGATGGATGTCAAGTCTGCCTTCTTGAATGGTGACTTAGAAGAAGAAGTGTACATTGAACAATCGGATGGTTTTCAATTATCTGAGCATGGTGATATGGTCTGCAATTTGAATAAGGCACTGTATGGACTAAAGCAAGCCCCTAGAGCCTGGTATGAAAGACTAGACAAACATCTTTTGAAGATTGGTTTCAACAAAGGTACTGCTGACAGTAACCTATATTTCAAAATTGATCACGAAAACATCTTGATTGTTGAAGTATTTGTTGATGATATCATATTTGGAGGAAGAGACAGTATGTGTAAAACTTTTGCAAATCAAATGAAAAGTGAGTTTGAGATGTCAATGCTCGGTGAAATGAATTTCTTCTTGGGTCTGCAAATTACTCAGACAAAGAAAATAATCTTTATTTCTCAGACCAAATATGTGAGAATTGTTGAGGAAATTTGGAATGGAAGATTCAAAACCAATGAACACTCCCATGGCAACCGGATGTAAGTTGAGCAAAGATGATGACTCTCCTAAGACAGATCAGACAAAGTACAGATCAATGATTGGAGGATTATTGTATCTCACTCAAACTAGACCAGATATAATGTAGGCTGTTGGTCTTGTGGCGAGATTCTAGGTTGATCTCAGAGAATCTCATGTCATGGCAATCAAAAAAAAATTTAGGTACTTAAAAGGAACAGTTGGGTATGGTCTGTGGTATCCTAGAGATCATAATTTTTCTCTTCATGCATATACAGATGTAGATTGGGCAGGAGATGTGGATGATAGGAAGAGTACAAGTGGAGGAGCATTCTTTTTGGGAAAAAGATTGGTTTCTTGGCTAAGCAAGAAACAAGAGGCAATATCCCTGTCTACAACTGAAGCAGAATACATTGCAACAGTAGGTAGTTGCACTCAAATTCTGTGGATGAAGCAGATGCTAAGAGATATTCAAGTAGAATATGAGGAGCCTATCACAATTTTCTGTGATAATTCAAGTGCAATAAGTATTTCTAAGAATCCAGTGTTGCATTATAAGACTAAGCATATATCTATCAAGTTTCACTTTCTGAGAGAGCAAGTGAACAAGAATGAAGTCAGATTGGAATATGTGCCCTCCAAGGATCAGATTGCAGATATCTTTACTAAACCTCTACCTAAGGACTCTTTTGAGTATCTCAGGGAGAAGTTAGGGGTTATTGCCCCTCTGGTGATGAACTAAGGTGCACTGATGTGCATCAGTCCGGTGAGTATCACAGTCACATCTTGTGATCCGGATTGATGTTGGGGAGCTGCTACTCAGGGGGAGCAGCAAGTATGAGTCTGAGGTGGTTAAATTGCAAGTATGAGCCCTTTGCCATTGATGTCAAAGGGGAAGAGAAGACATGTGAAAAACAAGTGGTTGCTGATCAAAGGGGGAGCAGTAAAGGGAGAGAAGACATGTGAATGGTTGCTGTTGACAGGGGGAGTTGTGACAGTAAGGATAAGTTCTTGTCTTAATGGTTTTTCACATCATATGTTGCCATCAATGACAAAGGGGGAGATTGTTGCAAGTATGGGTTTAACCGGTGTTGTCATTGATGTCAACATACTCATAATGCATTAATAAGAAGGCTTGGATGAGCTGTGTGTTGAGGATATTGAGAAAATTAGTCTCAATTAGGAACGGTGAAGAATAGTGATGACAACAAGGTAAAAGACCAAGATAGGTTGAGGATCAGAGGATATGGTTTAAAGGGTTTGTAGATATAAGTCTTGAGATGCTCCAGTCAAGTTTTTAGAGGTCTGCATGAAGATCTGAAAAAGTTATGGTTGTTCAAGTAGAACCGGCTCTGGTAGGTGTCCAAAGGTGACAGAGTGACACAGATAGGTCCGGTGAGGTCCGGTAATGCATTATCCCGTTCTGCGGATCTGAGGGAGTGTTGAGGATGTTCCTGTGAAGTATCAAACAGATTGGTTCGTGGTTTGAAGGTCCAGAAGAGCCTATTCATTTGTGACAGTGATGATAGATTGTGTTCTTGAAGCTCCGGATGAAGGAGAGAAGAATTCCAGTAGGATAATGAAGTGCGGATGTTCTTGGTGATTCAGGGAAGGTTATGATGATCGTTGGATCATGTCCAATTCATGTTAGTGGTCCGTATTGAAGTTAGAGTTTGCTTTTGAAGAATAACCACAGATATTGGTGTTCTTCTTGAGACTGGCCGACCGGATGTATTACATGTCTTGCGGATGTTCTTGTAGGTGTTTGCCGACTTAGATGATTGTTCCTAAGTCGATGGCTTGTATAAATAAGGGATTGTGAAATCATTTTGAAGTGTCTTGCAGTGATGAGTGTGTGGTAGTGAAGAGAAGTGCGAAAGGCAGAGCAGAAGTATTAGGCTTAAATGGAACTGATTCAAGCATGTTGAAGATGCTATTCTCCAGTTCATAAAGGTGATACTTATTCCTTTGTAGATAGTGTGTCTCTTGTAGGTAGTGAGCCTCTTGTGAGCAGTGTGCTCGGGCAGTGAGCCCTAATTGGCATGTGCCATTGTGTTTTTTCTATTCTTCTAACAGAGAATACTTTCTTGGGTTAATCACCCCGTGGTTTTTCCCTTAACCGAGTTTTCCACGTCAAAATCTTGGTGTCATATGTGTTGATATGTTTCTGCTTTTGATTTGAATGCATTATGGTTCATGATTAATATTATGCTAATCACTAAAGAAGATTCAAGTGTTTAAAAAAAGAAAGTTTCGCACAACTGATTCACCCCCCCTCTCAGTTGTATGCCCTAAGTCTAACAAACTTATTATGACAATTGAGTCGACGGGCCCTAAGGGACTGACCTAATACCTCGGGGGCTCATCGAAGATGGCCTTGCCTATGTGAAAGCTTAGAGGCATCATAGTTCGACCAAGTGGACTTTGGTTTGATTTGAGAATTGATTTGACTGATATGATGTTGTGATTGATGAGATCAAGGGAAAAACTACAATCATGCAAAAATTAAACCACAACTAACCCTAGCTCCCAATGGAGTGCAAACTAGCCTAGAAAATAGTTAAATAAACACAAAAACAAGTAAGAATCTAAGCTAACTTTGACCTATCTCCATTGTCCTCCTTAACCTTGCATAGTGTTATCAGATTTTGCATGTTTTTGCAACAATCTAGAGAAGCTCATGTATGTGATTAGTAAGATTTTGGAGATTGTATAGTAGATACAGAGATTCAGAGCTTAGAGAGATGAAAATGAGCTGGAAAAAGTGATTTTATAGAAGAGCCTATTTGAATGGAGGGCTAGGATTAAGAGTTGACTTTGGAGCTAAATGAAGGGCTGAGATCAGTTAGGGTTTTCTTACCACTAAAGGACAAGGGTGAATTTAAAATTGGGAGAAATGATGAGGTGGAGAATGTTTAAATTAAATAAACTTGGTTAATTTATTTAATTCATTTGAAGAGGGGAATAATGTGAGATGATTAAATTAAATAGGTGAGACCTATTCAATTAGGATAAGGTCTATAATTTAAATAAATGTTCATTTATTTAAATTAAAGGAGGAAAGGGGATAGTGAATAATTAAATAATTAATCAATTACAATTAATTATTTAACCATAGAGGAAATTTAGGGAAAATAGTAGAATGTGGAAGAGATTGGTGTTTTGTGATCTGAGGACACTTTTAGGTGTCTACATTTTGCCCCTCTTTGAGATGATGTTCAAGATGATGAGATTTATGTCGAGTAACATCATTTCAAAGAAGCTAAGGAAATGGATAGAGGAAAAAGATGTTGATGGAAATATAGGATGATGATGCCCCCTCGAGAGGATAGGTGGGTTGAACAAACACGGGTAGGCTCTCGAAATGAAAGGGATTGGTCAAGGAAGAAAGATAGGGGAATAGATAGAAGAGATGAATGATACGTTAATTTGCAATGAAGGTGGAGGAATGAAAGATTGGCTAGAAGAATGGGAATGAGATCTTCCTTTGATAGATTTTTGAGCTTCTCACTTGCAATTTTTGCTTATCATCATAGAACTTATTATGTCAAGGAATGACAAACACAATGGCATGACAGAGGACAAAGTACGAAAATGTGATCCCTTGCGAAACAAGCACATGACAGACAAGGAATGCCTGACTCAAATTAGTAACTGTGGTACCCTGTCGAAACATGCGATGAGATAACTGTGAGGTGTGCAAGTCCTTATGCAAGGAAGCAGTTATTCTTTCCAATGCATAGAATGTCTTTGATTCACACCCAATGGAATCCCAATTACACGCAATACACCAAGTTGCCCCAGTCATTTTGCCAAGACAAACCACAAACAGAAATTAGAGAAAAAGGTCTCACTCTATTCACGCTTCTTTGTTAGGAATTGCATGTAGAAGATATCAATTAAATGCAAATGAAGATTAAACAGAGGAATGAAAAATACATAGAAATAATAATAGCGAAAGACAATTTTTAATGTGGTTTACCCAAACTCAGGCTACATCCACCAATAGAGAGTCCAATATTATTATCCAACAAATCAAACCGATTACAACTAGCAATCCTTGCAACTCAATACCGCTACAAATGCTACAATACAATATCCACATAAACCCTAACCCTTAGCTGTTTTTATCAAGACTTATGTCAGTTACAAAATAGGGGTTTTTTTTTATGTCGGCCAATAGAAAAAATAACTCTTGACGCTTTTATAAAATAATAAAAGTTGTTTGAGGTTTCGGGGGCGCTGCCCCTCGACCCCACCTTGTACCTCGACCCCACCTTGTATCACGACAGGGAGCATGCCAGGGGCACTGTCCCTAGACCCTGCAAGGGGCGCTATCCCCAAACCCCTGTTAAATAATTTGGGGGGAAACCACGCCGATAAAAGTGGGAAAAATTTAACATTCGAATCTGATTAGGCTCCATATAACAACATTCTCTTCATCACTTAGGGACTGCCTTGAGAAGCATAAGAACGAGACCGAACAACAATACAATAAAAAGATAAGACAGACTAGACCAGACCAACAGAGTCAACAACCATTAGATCGTTTGCCAAGTGATATGTGTGTTTTGTTTGTTGGATTATGATTAGATGAGTAGGGCCTGGTTTCAAGATAGGAAGTATGTCGTATAAGACGTCTGGTTTGGTTTCAACAATGCAACATCCTGTATAAGATAAGTGATAAGATTGAGACATCCCCCGTATAAGACATGTGGTCTGTTTTTAAGAATGTCGCAAACTGTGAAATGATTGTTGATGTTTGATAAATGATGCATGTCATATAAGGCGTAGAATCTTGGTTTCAATGATGCCCCATTCCATATAGTGTATGTGATAGTTGATACTGATAGTGACATGATTATCACAAGGCGATTGATTGATTTGATTGATTGGATAGCTTGTCTTTGTTGATTTTGGGATTGGTTTGAAGTGCGTGTTTCTGTGAAAGGTTTGACTATTTGATCAAAGTGTCCATCTCACCAAAGGATGACTTATTATGATGGTTGACTCAACTGGCCCTAAGGGACTGACCTAGTTTCTCGGGGGCTTATCGAAGATGGCCTTGCCTACGTGAAAGCTTAGAGGCGTCGTAGTTCGACCAGGTTTTGACACAATTTATTGCTTGGGATTTTTGGTTGACTATGTGATTTTTTTTGTGATTTTTGATGATATTTGATGTTTTTGTCCATTTTTGGGAATATGTGGATTTTTTGGATTTTTGAAAATATTTGATGTTTTTGTATTTTTGGAAAGTTTTGATGGGTTTGATTCAAATGCACGATAAATGATAACACACACAAGAAAGTATGCACAAATGATTCAAAAACAAGGTATTGCCCCTGTCAAGCTGTAAACTAATGATTGATTGTGTCTAGTTTCAGGAAATGAAACATGCCATATAAGACGCCTAGTCTAGTTTCGACAATGCAACACCCTGTCTAAGACAATTAATTGATTTGATTGACACTAGTGTTGTTGGCCATGCGAGCAACACCAAGATTTGATTAATTGATTGATTTGGTTTACACCAAGATTAGGATCAAGACCATTGATGCAATTGGATAATTTGGCAAGGTTGATTGGCTTGATTGGTATGGATTAAGGATGATTTGCATTTGTGTTTATTGTATTTAATGTGTGATTGACTTGAAGAGTTGGATTTAATTTATTGCTTGGATGTTGTTGGATATTTGTTTTTTTTTGTATTTTGGGAATATTTGATTTTTTTTGTGTTTTTGAATGTTTTGATTTTTTTGTATTTTGAATGTTTTAATTTTTTTGTATTTTTGAAATGTTTTGGGGATGGCATTGGATTGCAATTTTGATAGCCTTTGCGCTAGATACCAATGACAAGGGGGGACCAAGTCTAGGTGCAAGGATGGAGGTAGGATTGAATGCATAAGAGAGCAAGGATGTGATCTTCAAAGACTATGTCGCATAGGAATAACTTGCCCCATTCTTAGTGTAGTTCTTAGGGTTTTCATGACAAGGCTTATGACACTAGGATAATGATAGGATTGGATGGAAAGGATGAGGTATATAAAGAGATATCCAAAGCATGTTTCAACATTTTTGCCCCTAATCTTTGTCAAGATCAAAAGAGGAAGGGATGATGAATGGACTCAATATGATAGGTATGTGTATGGAATGGATAAGGATGGTAGGATAGTATGGAAAATGATAGGGAATGAGACAACATGCCCCCAAGTGTAAGTTGCATAGAAGATCAACCTACACATGACGCCTGTTTGCTAGGTTTTCATCATGGTACTTATCCAAGGCACCACCAAAGGTGGTTTTCGCTATTGGACGAATGGATTTCTCTTTACTTTTTTGATTTTTTTTTCTTTTTTGACTTTTTGAATGGGAGGGGGGAATATTGGTGCAGGAGCACCAAGCTATCGAGATTTTATCTGATTTTCCCTAAGGTTGTCTTGTTCAGATAAGGTCTTTGAGACCATTTACATGTTGTTATTAGGCTTGAAAGCCATATTTGTAAGGGACCATGTCCATTTAGCTAGGGTCTATTTTGCATGTTTACTATAATCTTTTATATAAGCCTTTGTAGAGGCATTAGGACAGTTTTTAATTTTTATATTTGTTTAAGATAGTCATTAAAGTTTCCTTGTTGTAAGCCTTTTAAGGCATGTCTAGGTGTGTTGATGTGTTAAAAACCTTGTCCAAGGGTTAGTCAAGAGTTAAAAAGCTTTCTAATCATGAAAACAGTCAGTAGGAGACAAGTTTCAAAAAAATAGTTTCAAGAAGACAGTTTCCATTTTAAAACAACAATTAAAAAGCAAGAGAAATCGATGGTTCTGGAAATGAAAAATGTTTTCATGCATTGTAGGAGGCTGGTATGAAGCCAAGGAAGATTGTATAGAAGGAATACATTCAAGAGATTGGAGAAATATAACAAACAGACACTATTTTTCTGCTCTTTACTATTTTTTCTGTATTTTTCTGCCTTTTCCTGCCGTACCCGCGACTGTACGGCTTCATTATTGCCCCAAGTTCATGTTGGATGGAAAATAGGAAGTGTTAGCTTTGATTTCAGTTTGGTTTGGAAGCTTAACTCAAAACAAGATGGAAGATATGCAAGTTTTTCCAGAAACTGCTTTGTGACTGTTTTTGAATTTACACTTTGTAACAGTCCGTACCTTTCAGCTATACGGCCCTGTCATGGGATGGTGGGTACTTGGAAATGAAGGTTGGTGGATAGGCTGTCCATTAGAGTGAAATTGAATCCTTGAAGTTAGAGAATGACAGGATAGAATCTCCAAAATCCCAAACTATTTTTTAGGAAAATTGTTGTCTCTGTCAGAAAAAAACCACTATTTTCTGCCTTGATCCATACTAGTACGGCTGAGGAGTAGTTGATGTTTATAATGCATGTTTAGAGTGGAGAGTTAACTTTCATCTGCAAGTGGTTGGAAGTCTTGACACAAGGTTTAGAGTGAGAAATCATTGTTTTGGTGTTAGACTGTCATAAATCCTGAATCAGGGTAATACTGAGCAATCTAATGGATATGTCTTCATTCCATTGATCCCTTCAGTCACTGATCAATGGAATGATCTGTATACTAGTTAAAGTAATGTCTTGTAATGGTTTGCAGAGGTAGGAGGATGGTTGATGTTGAGAGTTCCATATGAATGACCCTGCAGAGTTGTATGTTGTGAGTTTGGAGAAGGACAGCAATCACTACAAGGTAGGAAAAGGTAAATTTGATGAATTGTTTCTCTGTCAATGAAGACAATAGGCATGTAGGTATGTGATTTGGCTTGGCATGTTGGATTATACCAAGTTGTGTTAGAGGGAGATTACTCCAAGGTGGATATTAGGACTTTCCTGGTCTTGGAGCTATGAGATTGTGACTGCCCATGAAGGGTATGATAGGTGTTGCTGTCCTGCAGGGTCTGTATAGTGGTTTGGCAAGAAACCTTGATGGAATCTTGATGGAGTTGGCATCTTGGAAGGTGTGTCCTGGAGTCCTTCATTGTGTGTGTGTCAAGAGTAAGTTGGAGATGGTGTTGGAGGTTGTCTTTAGAGATCTTTGCATGTGAACTTATGTTCATGCTTTTGCTGTCCATGATGCTTTGCATCATTTGTGGTATCAGAGCTAGCTAGTAGATCCTTGAAAGTGTTGTGGATCTTGTGAAGAAGATAAGATTTGTGAGAGAGTTGTGAAGATGCCTCCAAAGAACCAGATGGAAAGAGAGAATGCTGAGGTGAGAGAAGCCTTAGAGGCAAGAGAGAAAGAGCTGAGGGACAGAAGAGAACATGATGCTGCCAGAGACAGAGAGCTGAGGCAAGTAAGAAGGGAGAATGCAACAATCTTGGCAAGATTAGAAGCATTAGAGAAGAATCCAAGAAAGGTTGAACAAAGTGAGTCAGAAGGAGATGAGGATGCAGATGAGAATCCTCCTGAGGATGAGATAGATGCTGAAGAAAAGAAGTTTGTAAGATTGCTGAAGGCAGTCCAAGGAAGTGGAACTAAGGCAAACATAGAGTTACCTATCTATTAGGGGAAGATGGATAGTGAAGAAGTATTAGGGTGGATAGATGCCCTGGAAAAAAATTGAGTATGAGGAGATGAGTGATGAGAAAAAGATTAAGTTTGCAAAGACAAAACTGAGAGGAACAACACTTAACTGGTGGAGTAGTGTGCAGACAGAGAGAATGGCTATAGGTGCATCAAAAATCACTTCTTGGAGTAGGATGAAGGACATGATGAAAGACCAATTCCTTCCATCTGATTACTCCATTCAGAGAAAGAGGATGAGGCAGAATCTGAAACAGAAGGACATGGATGTTATGTCCTATACTGAGCAATTTCATAAGCTTAGTATTAGAGGTGGGTTGGAAGATGAAGAAGAGAAAGTGGCAAGGTACCTTAACGGGCTTAGGTATAACTTGCAGGATGAGATTGGGTTGGCAGTACCAAAATCACTTGGAGAGTGTTTTCAGTTAGCCATCAGGGCTGAAGAGAGAGTGAAGAGAAAGCAAGAAAGGCAAGGAGGTTATGGAAGAGGAAATAGAGGTAGAGGCAAACCTACTAATGAAGTTCAGAACAACAAAGAGAAGGGTAAGGAGTTGTCTACAGAACAGAGAGGTGGATATAGAGGTGGAGGTAGATTTGGATCAGGTAGAGGAGTGTTCACAGGCAGATGTTATCACTGCAATGAGGTGGGACACACATCTTTCAACTGTCCTAAGAAGGATGGTGTTGACAAGACCAAGGATAAAAGAGTTCACTTGGCACAAGAGGAGGAGAAGCTAGAAGAAGCAGAGATGTCGTCAGGCTCTCCAATGATGAATGGAGAGATGCTCATGGTGGAAAGAGGTAAGATGCAACAACCACCACAGGTATCTATTTTCAGAACTAATTGTTCAAGCCATGGCAAGATATGCAAGTTGATTGTAGATTCAGGTTCTCATGATAACTTAGTTTCTTGGGAAATGGTGAATAAGTTGGGGTTGAAGACTTTTGATCATCCTAGTCCTTACCATGTCACTTGGGTGAGTCAGGAGCAGCAGGTAATGGTCACTAAGAAGGCTTATGTTGATTTCACAATTGGTCCATATCAGGACTCTGTTTTGTGTGATGTTATTCCTATGACATGTGGGCATGTAATCTTGGGCAGACCATGGCAGTATTCGAGAAGAACTATTCATGATGGGTATACTAATACCTATGTAGTGCACAAAGATGGTAAGAAGTTCCAATTGATTCCTTTACCTTGTGAGGAGAAGAAGGAACAAGTTACAATTTGCTTTGGAGAGAAATTGAAGTTGAATGTGCAGGTTCAGGGTGATTGCACACAGCAGACACAGATGCAACACAAGAAGGTGGATGACAGTCCTAGAGAGCAGCAGGCTTGGGACTTGAGTTATGTCAAAGTTGGAGACATTGAGTGTCCTATAAGGAGCCATTAGAAGGAAGACAAACAGCAAAAGGTGCAGGGAGGAATGAATCAGAGCCTCTAGTTGAAAAGAGTTGAAGCATTGCAGCAGCAAGGTCCTAGACAAGGACACCAAAACAAGTTTTATGGTTCTAACACTATTTACAGGAGCCATGCAGGTTGGAGACGGAGAAAGATAACTCTGGGTGAGTTCATGTTTCCTAGTTTGAGGAACATTCCATCGAGATGGAAGATTGGTTGGAGCAGATCCCCTAACTCTTGGGACAAGAGTTTTCATCATGCCGGGGAGTATGGTGCAGGAGCACCAAGCTATCGAGATTTTATCTGATTTTCCCTAAGGTTGTCTTGTTCAGATAAGGTCTTTGAGACCATTTACATGTTGTTATTAGGCTTGAAAGCCATATTTGTAAGGGACCATGTCCATTTAGCTAGGGTCTATTTTGCATGTTTACTATAATCTTTTATATAAGCCTTTGTAGAGGCATTAGGACAATTTTTAATTTTTATATTTGTTTAAGATAGTCATTAAAGTTTCCTTGTTGTAAGCCTTTTAAGGCATGTCTAGGTGTGTTGATGTGTTAAAAACCTTGTCCAAAGGTTAGTCAAGAGTTAAAAAGCTTTCTAATCATGAAAACAGTCGGTAGGAGACAAGTTTCAAAAAAATAGTTTCAAGAAGACAATTTCCATTTTAAAACAACAGTTAAAAAGCAAGAGAAATCGATGGTTTTGGAAATGAAAAACGTTTTCATGCATTGAAGGAGGCTGGTATGAAGCCAAGGAAGATTGTATAGAAGGAATACATTCAAGAGATTGGAGAAATATAACAAACAGACACTATTTTTTTGCTCTTTACTATTTTTTTCTGTATTTTTCTGCCTTTTCCTGCCGTACCCGTGACTATACGGCTTCATTATTGCCCCAAGTTCATGTTGGATGGAAAATAGGAAGTGTTAGCTTTGATTTCAATTTGGTTTGGAAGCTTAACTCAAAACAAGATGGAAGATATGCAAGTTTTTCCAAAAACTGCTTTGTGACTGTTTTTGAATTTACACTTTGTAACAATCCGTACCTTTCAGCTGTACGGCCCTGTCATGGGATGGTGGGTACTTGGAAATGAAGGTTGGTGGATAGGCTGTCCATTAGAGTGAAATTGAACCCTTGAAGTTAGAGAATGACAAGATAGAATCTCCAAAATCCCAAACTATTTTTTAGGAAAATTGTTGTCTCTGTCAAAAAAAGCATTGTTTTCTGCCTTGATCCGTACTAGTACGGCTGAGGAGTAGTTGATGTTTATAATGCATGTTTAGAGTGGAGAGTTAACTTTCATCTACAAGTGGTTGGAAGTCTTGACACAAGGTTTAGAGTGAGAAATCATTGTTTTGGTGTTAGACTGTCATAAATCCTGAATCAGGGTAATATTGAGCAATCTAATGGATATGTCTTCATTCCATTGATCCCTTCTGTCATTGATCAATGGAATGATCTGTATACTAGTTAAAGTAATGTCTTGTAATGGTTTGCAGAGGCAGGAGGATGGTTGATGTTGAGAGTTCCATATGAATGACCCTGCAGAGTTGTATGTTGTGAGTTTGGAGAAGGACAGCAATCACTACAAGGTAGGAAAAGGTAAATTTGATGAATTGTTTCTCTGTCAATGAAGACAATAGGCATGTAGGTATGTGATTTGGCTTGGCATGTTGGATTAGACCAAGTTGTGTTAGAGGGAGATTACTCCAAGGTGGATATTGGGACTTTCCTGCTCTTGGAGCTATGAGATTGTGACTGCCCATGAAGGGTATGATAGGTGTTGCTGTCCTGCAGGGTCTGTATAGTGGTTTGGCAAGAAACCTTGATGGAATCTTGATGGAGTTGGCATCCTGGAAGGTGTGTCCTGGAGTCCTTCATTGTGTGTGTGTCAAGAGTAATTTGGAGATGGTGTTGGAGGTTGTCTTCAGAGATCTTTGCATGTGAACTTATGTTCATGCTCTTGCTGTCCATGATGCTCTGCATCAAATATGGATAGGAGGTACTCAAGTGTCTAGTGCCATGAAAGGTGATAGTCCCGTCAAAGATAGATGTCATCGCAAATGGACCATGTCAAATGTCATTATGCTCATGGATGTTGGTAGGGGATTGCATGAAAGTGAGATGGATAAGGTAGATAGTGGATTATGGATGGATGAAAGATTTATCCAAAAGCATGGACCATAGGAAGGTGATGGGTGAAATGTGTAGGATAGTGGACGAAGGATGGGGAGATGGATGTATGGAAAGGAATCATGACCAATGGTTGCACACACCGTGATAAATATTGAAGCTTGTGATTGGAAGGTGGTGTAGGAAGCAATGACGATGTTTGCTTAGTGGATGGGTGATGTAGAGTTTAGGTACCCACATAGACTTAGTATTTTTATGATTTTTGCTTTGCTTGTTGGATTTTTGGGATGTTTGAATGGAATGAGAATTTTGGATGGAAGGGGATGGTTGGGATTTTTGATATGTGGATGACTCATTTGATTTGCTTGCTTTTTGCTTAGGGACCCAAACCTTTTTACTTTTGACCTTTTGTTTTGGAGGTATGGGCTTGGATAGCTTTTTAGGTGGATTTTACTTTGACTTTTTGAATTGATGTCATAAGGCATTAGAACCCTTAGGATTTTTAGCTTTATGTGTGTAGGCATCCAAATGTTTGTTTTTGAATCCCATGGGTTTGGTGGAATGAGTGGAAGCTTTATGTTTACATGATGTGTGCATTTGTTGATCATGATTAGGAATGTAAGGGTATTTATGGATGATAGGGATATTAGGTGTTGGGAGCAATGGTGGGAAAGTGTATGGAGGGATGGTAGGAGTTGGAAGCAACAGAGGTAAAGTGGATGGTCACATGCTTTTGACATTTGTAGGATGATGGAGGTGGAATGACCACATATGTTTTCGGTGTATGATAAGATTTGCGATAGAAAGTGGTGGACTTAGGATGAGTGGAGGAAGTACCAGCGTCTTTAAATTGTTTACCTTGGGGTGTATATCCAAGGCCATCTGAACAAGGAGGGACTTTGACATGTATAGGCTCCAAAATTCCATGTTCATGAAGGCCTAAGCCTTTACTTGGTAGTTCATGAACTAGAGGATGCGATTCACGATAGGACTATGTGTGTTTTTGGAACTAGACATGAGTTCATTATTGGATGAAGAAGGTGAGCTGGATAAAGGTTGTTTCTTTCCTAAGGAGGAACACTCATGAATTAAAGTGGATAAACCAATAGGATAAGATGGTGGACTTGAAATGGGATCGATGGTGGATGTGGAAGGACCATTAAGATCTTGACTAGTATTGTGTTCACTAAGATCCACGCTATTGGTTTGATCATCTACGTGTGCTTAGGAGCCACGTGTCTCATCATGACAAGTGGATGTTTGTGCATCATGGTTAGGTGAGGTGGCAATCTCTTGACCATGAAATGTATAAAGTTGGCTAAGAGGATCATCATGGCTTTCTTGATCATAGAGGGGATCTTGATCAAAGGTGGGAGCTTGATCATGAATAAGATTAGGTGTACTATGAATGGGTTGGATGGAAGAGATTTGATCTTGATTAGAATTAGGAGCTAATGGTTCTGCATGCTTTGGATTAGACCCTTGACATATCTCTTAACTTGGAATGGAAGTGGAAGTGGAAAATTCTTGCATGGACTTTATGGTTTGTGGACCACATGATGGGGTTGAAGAATTGGACATGGCATTCAAAGGTTCTTTGATAGGATCATGAGTGGGTGTTTGACATGGGGAGGGTTTATCCCTAGCTAGTAGCCATTGGATCATATCCTTTGCAAGTGCATGCATGGAAGGACAATATAGGGGATGGACAATGAGGGGAGATGGTGTAGGCTTAGGATTAGGATTAGGTGGAGGGGAAAGTTACCATGGTGGAGGAATGAAAGGGATGGAGGGTGTTGTAGGATTAGGATTTGGACTTTGATTAGGTGGAGTGTCAAAGGGATTGAACAGATTGGTGGATATGGATAACCCCTTAGGCTTGGTTTTGTAATGTTTGATTCTAGGACGTGGAGTTGATGTAGGATTAGAGTGCGGTGGTAGAATGTACTTATAGGATGGATGAGGTAGACTTATGTTTCCCTTGTCAAAGGTGGCATTGGAATTTGAAAGCACTTTGTCTTGTTGCCAAGGTGGACTTGGATAATGTTGGGGATAGGCTTGCGGTGTTAGAACGTTGTTCTCTAGGATTGTCATGGAATGACACATGTCTTCATATCGTTGTATGTCATCTTGTGGGATTAGGACCATGTTGACAAGTGCTTGACTAGGATTAGGGTAATGATAAGGTGGAATGACTAGGAATGTGATAGAGTATGAGATTGATTGTATGATTAGGTGGGTGATTAGGGATGATTACGGTATGGTTAGGGTTGTGATTAGGATGACATGACAAGGATGAATGTGTTGGTGAGAATGTTTAGAATTTTGTGTGTATGAGGGATGACTAGGAGGATCTACTCCCTTTCTCTTCTTTTTGCAACCGTGTCTCTACCAAATGAGGGTTGTGAATTGTAGGATGCTATGTGGATGTCAATGCAAGGTGATGAGGTCCATACTATGATAGAGGCTAATGATATTAGTCTTCGAAAAGTCTATCTCCAAGAGGGTACTCTCGTCTACTAATGACCTTGTCAAAGTATAAATTGGATTTATCAAGACCTTGAGGTGTGGAAGGAATGATTGATTAAAGTGAACCCATGAGTTTCAGAATTCACTTGGAAGGATGGACTTAAACTAGCCTTGTGGTATTAAGCCCAAGTTGTGATTGATTTGAAAAAGATATCAAGGTCTCTTGGTCCAGATTTGTACTTGTGATACAGTCAAGCTTCGATAGTTTCTCCTTATGTTTCAACCTTAAGAAGAATATGTTTGGGAACCTTTATAGATGTCAAGGGCTGAATTCTAATGAAATGTTGTGATGAAATTCGATCCTAAAGGAATGAAATTGAATATGTAGTGGGTGAATAGAACCAGCAGGTCTATGATGTTTTGACACAGTTGCAATCAAATTCGATAGGGAGAGTAGATGCTCAAAGGTTTCCCTACAGTTGTGGTGTATTGTGATTAGGATGAAATTGATTGGATTGGAATGAATGGTTAGGGTATGATTAGAAGGTGGTTGATTGGATTAGAAGGAAAATGATGTGTAATGATGCGATTAGATGACTTTGATGGATTAGGAAGAAGTTGATTAGATTATAAATGAAAATGATTATGCGTAGGGATAAGATTAAATGATTTTGGATGGATTAGGAAGAAGTTGATTGGATTATGGATGAGGATGATTAGGGTATGATTAGGATGTGATTGGTTAGACTAGAAAGAAGATGATGTTGTGTAATGATGAGATTGGATGATTTGGATGGTGGTGATTGGATGAAAGAGGTGATTAGGGTTTGATAAGGATGACTTGGATATGATTAGGAGAATGATTATGATGATGTTGATTGGATGAGGATGACGATGTGTAATGATTAGGATCGATGATTAGGATATGATTAGGATGAGGTAGAATGATTAGGAATGATGAATAGGATATGATTAGGATGAGGTTTAATGATTAGGAATGATAATTAGGATATTATTAGTATGAGGTGGAATGATGAAGATATGATAAGAATGTGATTAGTATAGGACAAGTAGGATGATCAAGATGACTTGGATTGAATGGATGAAATTGATTGGCTTAGGGGGGTGACTAGGATACGAAGGTTGAATGATGAGAATATGATAAGAATGTGTTGATGATATGATGACTCGGAATGAATGGATGGATTTGAATGTTTAGGGTGATGACTAAGCAAGCACTTGAAGAAGACACATAGAAGACACTTGGCAATCAAATTGGTTGTTTTTGGTGACTCTTGATGTTTTGCATTTTTTGATAAGTTTTGAAAGCACTTGAAAACATGCACAATCCTAGGCTAGTCAAGGATACTACCTATTGATTCTTCACTTAGATTTCTCCAAATACTAAGATAAAGTGGACAACAAGAGAATCTGGTGACACTGGCTCCCTCTTACATGATACATGCACACCAAAGCTCTTACCCTTCGATCCTAGGGACCGAGGGAATTCCTGTCTCTACAATAAATAGTACATGTGGGGTGGCTTGGGAGGCCTAACCTTCTGCACAAGCAAGTAAAAAGATTTTTGTCCACTAGCACAAATGGTTCTTAATCAGTGTTTTGAGATATACTGGTGTCTATATATGTGGCAGTTCACTCATTTAAGAGGCCTCCTAGCCCTTAGAAAGGATTTTTACGCATCACTTGGATACTGAGGGAGACTTCCATCGGTATAGAACAGTGGCACCGAGTGATTGATGACTTTCGTCACAACCACAATTATTTGTATAGAGGACTGAAATGAAAGTACCGCTTGGGTTGTTCCCTCTCACAAATCGGGAGGCAAGCCCTTTAAATGTTTGCACAAAAGTGGTACAAACACATGTTTTTGATCTCCAAGGTCATACAATGATGTGAGGAGAGAGCATACACATGTGTTTGACCGCACTAGACAATGTTCATTTACCCTTAGAAAATAGATGTGTGGTGTGATAATGAAAGTGTTAAGAAGTGTTTTTTATTCCCACGATCACATAACATGCAAGGGAAGAGCATACACACCTCAAAACACCAACAAAATCACTAACCAAAGTAAACACTGATTCTTTTTAAGCCCCAAGATAAGTGTGAGAACAACAAGATAATGTTCGTTTTAGTGCACCAAAATCCAAATGTTCCTATGATAACCAAGCACATGCACATGAAAGGAGGAAACCTTACATCAAAATGTGTTAGTAGTTTCAATCAAGAGTCTTCTCCCAATGAGTGCCACAAGTTGCAAACTAGATAAATTAGTAGCAGAAAATCCTCTATTGTAGTGTGCGAAATTAAAAAAAAAACATCAAGTGAACACCCCCCTTTGAAAGTCACCAAGTCAAAAAAGCTCATAATATGCAATCTAGAAAATATTTGATAAAATTGATTAGCTATAGCAAAACAAATAGTAGCATCAGAAAATTTAGGAAATTTTAAGCAATTTTTTTTTTTTTTTTTTTTTTTTTTTTTTTTTTTTTGAAATTGAACCAAATTTGCACTAGTTATGCTCATGTGAAGTTTGAAATTAGGGTTGACTTTGACCATAAAAATAGCTGATAAAATGGTTCTATTACCTGAAATCGACTTTTCCACAGCGAAGCTGACTGAATCCTCTTTCCAACGCCACCAATTTCGTGAGATTTCATTACCATATGCGAAAGTTACGTGAGTTTGAAAAAAACTACCTATTAGGGCATGTAAGGACAAAGGAGGTACATGTTGACTGTTAAGCAAAACTGCTAGTGGTTAAGGCTGGGCGGTCACATGAAATGGTTAGTCCTGGTGGTTAATTGTTTGTGCTGGTGGTTAATTGTTTGTGTTGTCGGTTAACTATTTGTGCTGGTGGTCAAGTCAAAAAGTGCTCACATGTGCAGTTAGTGTCCATAGTCAGTCTGGGCGGTTAGAGTTTGATGTTAAAGCTTAGATTAGCCCCTGGTCATCCATATGACTAGGGGTGAAACCTAAAAAAAAAAAATTTAAAAAGCAAATGGAAGTTAGGGGGCATAAAAGCCCCTTCCTTCCTTGCCCTCGGTCGCAGATGTGACCACCTACGAGCTGGACGACCGACGGTTTAGGGATTCTTAGTGGTGACCAGAGAGTTTAAATGGAAGCAGGGAGGCATTGATGGGTAGTTTAGAAGCCGTGGTCAAAGGTAAACACAGACAAAGGTTAGGGTTTCAAGGGACAACGACCTAAGACTACGAGGTGGTGACAATCCTCAGGGAGCGGTGACCATGAATTAGAGGATGACGACTAAGACTTAAACGATGGTGATCCACGGTATTGCCTGTGTGGTTAAAGTTTAAGGAAGGGCCAAGTGACGGATGGAAAAATGAGTGGCGATGGGTCTTTATAGGGGTGGCGATCATAGTTCCTAGGTGGCGACAAGGAGTTCATAGGTGGCGAGGGAGCCAAGGCCAGGTGACACAGGTGTAGTATGGCGGGGGTGTCGACCCAACAATAGGAGTAGTCAACAAGGATTTTTGTAGTGGTAGCGACGGGTTTGTTGGAGGCGGCGATGCGGTGATTTATAGGTGGCGACCACACAGATGGGAGGTCAAAGGACAACACACAATGGCGGATACCCTTAGGGTTTGCAAGGGCGGCGACAGCTACATAGGTGGCGACGGGGTAAAATGGAAGCGGCGACTGGTTTTCTTAACACCAGCGTAGGGTTTTTCAAAGTGATAGAAAGGATTCAGAGGTAGCTAGGGTTTTTGAGATGACGGTGGATAATGGTTGAGCGGGGATCAGGAAGATTTGTGAGCGGTGGAGAGGCAAAAAATAGGTGACACTATGTTTTTAGAAGCGCAGATGGGCGGTTTTCACAGTAGAGACAAGTGAAAGTTTGGCGACGACACGGTGGTGAGAGGGAGGTTTCAGACCGAGATTAGGATTTTGGAGGGTTAGGGCTTTTCAGATACTCAGATCAGTGCCCAAATGCAAAATCCAATATTTTAACCTGCAACACATAAAAATAAACATGCGTTGACTCAGATTCTAGTGATAAAAACTCAAAAGGAAAACTTAGAAGTTTTGACCCAAGGCCTCTGCGTAGGTGCTGTACAGTACGGCCCTGTGGAGGGGCCAAAACTTAAAAAAAAATTAATTTTTTTTCTGTAACCAAATTTGATGAATTTACAAACATTTTTCGCCGAAAGGGCCTCCCAAACTCAACGATAAGGTCCGTTTGAGACTAGGAAGCCACCTACGAAAGCTGAGTTGCTAAAATCAACAAAAAATTTAGATTTTCTTCGTTTCACGTCGGGTTCACCAGATGAGATCAAGAGAAAAGCTACAATCATGTAGAAATTAAACCACAACTAACCCTAGCTCCCAATGGAGTGCAAACTAGCCTAGAAAACAATCAAATAAACACAAAAACAAGAATCTAAGCTAACTTTGACCTATCTCCATTGTCCTTAACCTTGCACAGTGTTCTCAAATTTTGCATGTTTTTGCAACAATCTAGAGAAGCTCATGTATGTGATTAGAAAGATTTTGGAGATTGTATAGCAGATACAAAGATTGAGAGCTTAGAGAGTTGAAAATGACCTGGAAAAAGTGATTTTATAGAAGAGCCTGTTTGAATGAATGGCTGGGATTGAGAGTTGACTTTGGATGAAAATGAAGGGTTGAGATCAGTTAGGGTTTTCTTACCACTAAAGGACAAAAAACAATTTAAAATTGGGAGAAATGATGAGGTGTAATGTGATTTCAAATTAAATAAATTTGTCCAATTTATTTAATTTATTAGGATGATGCATGTGAAAAGGGGATTTTGGCAATTAGGTGAGGGGGTATTTGTTTAAATTGATTGAGTGAAAAGGGACATTAGGGTATGAATAATTAAATAATCAATTAAAATTAATTATTTAATTATAAAAGAAACATGGACAAATGATTAGAAAGGATGAAATTGAATTAGTTGAATTATGGAATTTGAAGGAGAAATTGTCCTGTCACATTTGCAACATGAGGACATTTTTAGGTGCCTACAAAAAGTTCTCTAAATATTTGTTACATTTAAGTGGATAAATTATTTAGGCACTTATTTTCCACATACTACACATTTTACATTTGTAATACTTAGTTGTTGTGGTTACCAAGAACATCACATTTTTGGAAGATCCTGCTTCTCTCGTGCTTGTAGGTCTTTGATTGCAATCTTATTTTGATATTGGTTGTACTTGATTAATGAATTGTACATTTCTACTCCATATCATATTTTCATAGAGTAAACAAGACTTTTCATTATGTGCTCTTCTAGTTGCTCCTCTTTGGTATCTTTGCATGCACATATCATAGATTTTGAAAATTTCTCTAAATTCATTAATATGCATCCATATGTTTTAGATCACATAGCATCCATGTATGATATTAATGTTTCTATATGTTCCATATATGCTATCCTTTGTTATATATCTTATTTTGATAGCTTCATAATTCTCATGGGTATGTATCCTTTGATATTACAAGACTTTACTAATTTCATCTTCATGAATTTTCATGAGAAAGATGATGGTGATAGTTCTTCTACAAATATTGATAATGCCATGTCTATTCCAATGGATCTACTCTCTAATACATGTGATGGTGACCTACCTTTGTCTATTTCACCCTATGATTTGAATCACGAGAGGATGAAATCATTGACACATTCCTTAATATTACTTTACCTTCTCTTCATTTGGATGATCTCTATTCTAGAGATGAGGCATTAGATGATGTTGAACATACTAATTTTATTTCTAAAATAGTACATGAAGTTTCTATGGCTCATCCTATGGATCTTCTGCCTTTGGTTGAATGCTCAAGTACCATGGATATCAGTAAGGATGTGAAGACCCTTGATCTTCCTCCTTTGTTTGAATGTTCAAGTACCTTAGATATCACTGAGGATGCGAAGACCCTTGATATTTCTCCTTTGTTTGCATGTTCAAACCCCTTGTACATCACTAAAGATATGATCATCAATAGTTTTCTGATGCAAGAGCATCCCAGGTTGTAGAGCAATCTTGCATCAACCAAAAACATTTGCGTTCTTTCTTTTCTTTCATTTTTAGTTCAGCTCAGCTAGTTGCAGTTTTAGCATTTTGCACTAAATCTTCATATCAAAGCTCACGGAGCAGAACTTAGCATCTACATATCATCATCTACATCATATCCAAATTTTAGGTCATTTGGACTTGTTTGCTAAAAGTTATCGCTATCAAAAGAACATCAGCTTTCACAAAGCAGAGCATTCAAATAGTTAGTGAAGGAGAAGGTTTGTGGAGCACTTCCATGATTTGTAGAGCTAAATGAAACATCATACACGACACATATTGATTTGATAGACCTTCCTTGAGGTCCTCATGAAGTTTCATCCATTTGCGGAGCATTACCAGTTGTTTAAGGTTGACCTACTTGTTTCTACATGTTACATCCTTCTTTGGAGTTTGTAACCTTCCTTGGCCGACGCAGAGGATTTCTTGAGAATGGAGATGATATATATAGATCTCTTAGTGACATTAGGAAGTCATTTAACAATTAGTAGTTGATATAATTCCATTATGCAGTTTAGAGCTATAGAATTTCTTTCTGGAAGGCACTTCAATGCCCTATCTTACATATCTGTTGTAACCTAGAAAGTAGGCTCGTGAGCCCTTTGATTGTAGCCCGTATGTTGTCGACATATTAGCATTCTAAATATATGATATATTGAGCCTTTGAATCTTCCATTGAATTCTATAATTGAGTTGCTTCCGTTGTGTTTACTCTAGCTGCATGGTTTGGACAGTTCATTCTGTGAACCATCCAATCGTGACTGCACCAAGTGGCATCAGAACAAAGTTTTGAATCCTTTGGGAGAGTGAAGACATTTCTTAAGATCTTGTGGTGAACCAATCACTGACTTGAGGTAGTCTACTTGCATTTGTCAACAGAGCGCGGATTGTGAGGCAGTTGCCACCTTGTAGTCAGATTGTTGAATTGAGGCAATTGTACTGGATCCTAGGAAGAGATATCGCCAAGGAGGATGTCTGCTATGTGTTGCAAGTATGGGCCTAACCGGTGTTGTCATTGATGTCAACATACTCCTATTGCATTAATGTCAAGGATTGGATGAGCTGTGTGCTGAGGATATTGAGAAAATTAGTCCTATCAGAAGCAGAGAAGAACAGTGAAGACAGTGAAGCTCTATGAATTGAAGATCCCAGCTAGATGAAGATTAGAATGTGCATCAAAGGGTTTGTAGATATGTGCCTAAAGATGATCCAATCAAGATTTGAGAGGTCCGCATGAAGATTTGAAGAAGTTATGGCCATATGAGTAAAATTGGTTCTGGCAGATGTTCAGAGGTGACAGAGTGACACAAATAGGTCCGGTGAGATCCAGAAATGCAATATCTTGTTATGCGGATTTGGTGGAATGTTTAGGAAGCCAATGTGAATTGACAACTCAATTGGTTTGTGGTCTGGAGGTCCGCAAGCATTTATTCTAATGTGACAGTAATGACAGACTATGTTCTTGAGGTTCTGGATGAAGATGCAAATGATTTCAGTAAGCAGAAGTGGTGTGGATGTTCTTGATGATTCAAGCAAGCTTGTGGGGGTCTCTAGATTGTGTCCAGTTTGTGTTGGCAGTCCGCATTGAATATTGATCTCGTAATTGAAGATTTACTTCCGAGTGATGATGTTCTTCCTAATCATGGCTGACCGGATGTTTTACACATTTTGCGGATGATCTTGAAGATGTGCGAAGCATGGTGTGTTCCTCAAAGAAGATTGAAGTCCTAGATATGTGAGGCTGACAGTGTGGTGATACACATGAAGTTCTTGTAACAAATCAAGTTATATTTTTGTGATTGCTTGATAATAGAATATGTTGTGTCGACTTTGATGATCATTCCAAAGTTGATGAATTGTATAAATAAGAATTGCAAAGTCATTTCAAAATATATATGTGGGATGAGAAAGCGGTAGAGAAGAGAAGAGCGAAAAGCAGAGCAAAAGTGTTGAGCTTAAATGGAACTGACTCAAGCATGGTGAAGATGCTAATCTCTAGTTCAAGTATGTAATATTTATTATTCTGTAGACAGTGTGTCTTATGTAGGCAGTGGGCCTCTTGTGAGCAGTGTGATCGGGCAGTGAGCCCTAATTGGCAAGTGCCATTTTGTTCCTCTTATTCTTTTAACAGATAATACAATCTTGGGTTAGTCACCCCGTGGTTTTTCCCTTAACCGGGTTTCCACATTAAAATCTTGGTGTCATGTGTTAATGTGTTTCTACTCTTAAATTATTGCATTATACTTCCATGATTCAATTATTATTATGCTGTTAAAATACAAGAAGGATTTAAGTGTTTAAAAAAAAGAAAGTTTTGTGACAACTGATTCACCCCCCCTCTTAGTTGTCTATCCTAAAACCAACAATTGGTATCAGAGCTAAGTTCTTCTAAAAGAGCTTAATCGCTTGAGGAGATCTAGGATGTCTTCCTACAAGAAGGATAATCTGAGGTTTGATGGAACTAATTACACTCTTTGGAAAAGCTGCATGGAATGTCACTTGCAATGTATGGGAATGCAATATTGGACCATAACTTCAAAGAAGTATGTTCCTCCAAAGAATGGTCTATCAACTGTAGCTGAAATCAGAGATGCTGAAGATAATCTTTGAGCTAAAGAAGCCTTATTAAGTGCCTTATCTGATTCAGAGCTAACAAATGTTATGGATTTAAAAACTGCATATGAGATTTGGGCAAAACTAGAACTTCTGCATGAAGGAGAAAATATGTTAAATGTGCCAACTACAGAGTCTAAAAAGAAAATTTGAGAACCTGAAGATGAATGAAGATGAGAATATCACTACATTTATGTCAAAAGTAAATGAGCTTGTTTGTGGCATTAGGTGTGCTGGTGGAACCTTGGATGAAGATGAGATTGTTGCCAAAGTTCTCAGATCTCTACCTCTTGCTTACAAACATAAGGTTGCTACTATTGAAGAATTTAGATCTTTATCAAATATCACAAGAGATCAATTGGTTGGAAAATTATCTGCATTTGAATTAGCTGAGTTTGGAGATGCACTCCCCAAGACTGAATCTGCATTCAAGGCTAGTACCTCTGTAAAAGGCAAACAAAGGTATGATCCAGGAGAGAAATCCTCAAAGAAACTATCATGGTATGAAAAAGAAAGAAAAGATCTGGAAGAAGATGAGGCAGAAGCTGCTCAACTTAAAGCCCTTATTGCATAAGACTGCCAAGAGGATATGGTAAGTATGAAGGAAAATTGCCCTTCAAATGTTTCAACTGCAACAAGATTGGTCATTTTGCTTCAAGGTGTCTAGAAAGATTTTCAAGAACTATCCTAATAGATCAAGATTTCAAAAGAAATGTTACTATGTTCATGAAGATGATGATGATGAAGGAGTAACAGATGATGAATCAGAGACAAGAAAAAAATCTGGAAGTGACTGGGTGTTTATTGCCATCAAGGAAGAAGATCCAATGCCTATTGAATCTATTAATCATAAAATGGTAGAAAGAGCTCTAGCTGCCAAAGTTGAAGAAAAGGATGAATGGGTCATTGATAGTGGATGCTCCCACCACATGACTGGTGACAAAAATAAGTTCATAGATCTGAAAAGATATGAAGGAGGATTTGTAAAATTTGGTGATAATTCTGTTGGCAGAATTAAAGGCAGAGGAACTATTTCTTTTGATGGAAAGAATAAAACCAGTGACGTACTGTATGTTGAAGGTCTAAAGCACAATCTTCTTAGTGTTGGGCAGTTGGTGGACAAAGGCTATGATCTCTGATTCAAAAATGGAAAATGTAGAATCTTTGAAAGTTCTAGAACAGAGGTTGCATCCGGTACTGAAACAAAAGGTAACATCTTCCACTTGGTTGGTACTGGAAAAAGTTGTTTATTTGTTCAAATTGATTAGAGTTGGTTGTGGCATAGGAGAATGTGTCATGTGAATTTTGATAATATCATCAAGATAAGCAACACTCAGGTTGTAAGAGATCTTCCAAGACTGGTGAAACCTACTAACAGTTTGTGTAAAGAATGTCAGTTGGGTTAGCAGAGCAGAGTCACATTCAAAAGTAAGGAACAATCTTCTACCAGATTGTTGGACTTAGTACATATTGATCTATGTGGACTGACAAGAATCAGGAGTTTGCAAGGTGATAGCTATTTCATGTTTCTAATTGATGATCATTCTCGGATGATGTGGGTGACTTTCCTGAAAGAGAAATCTGAAGCTCTTGAGAAATTTAAAATATTCAAGGCTATGGTAAAAAATGAAACTGAGTTAAACATAAAGTGTCTTAGGTCTGATAGAGGTGGAGAATTCACATCTGGAGAGTTCATAGAATTCTATGAGAAACATGGGATAAAAAGACAATTATATGCTCCAAGGACTCCATAGTAGAATGGAGTAGTGGAGAGAAAGAACTAGACCATCCAGGAAGCATCTAGAACCATGATTATGGAAGCAAATGTTCCTCAGATCTACTGGAGAGAAGTTGTAAGCACTGTTGTCTATACTCTTAATCGAATACAAATCAAAAGCAATATTGGGAAGACCCCTTGTGAACTCTGGTTTGGCATCACTCCCACTGTAAAGTATTTTAGAGTCTTTGGTAGTAAATGTTACTTTAAAAGAGATAAAGACCTTGGAAAATTTGATGCTAGAAGTGATGAAGGAATATTCTTGGGTTATTCTACTCAAAGCAAAGCATACCGGTGTTATAACAAGAGATTGAGAAAAATTATAGAAAGTACAAATGTGAAGGTTGATGAAGGCATTGAAAAACCCTCGAGGTTTTATGAATATGAAGAAGATGATCAGAATGATGTTTTGGTCCAAGAAGTTCAAGCCCCTTCTAAAATTCAGATCCAGACTGATCCGGAGAATCCTGAAATACATGAAGAAGAGATAAGTTTGAATGAACCTGTCCAAGAAATAGAAGTGCAAGAAATTCCCAAAACTCCCAGATATGTAAGACTGAATCGTTCTGAAGACCAAATCATAGGTGATAAAAGCAAAGGTGTTCAAACAAGAAGAAAGATTGCTCAAGACTCAGAAAAGTATTGTCTGATTTCAAAGATTGAACCAAAAACAGTAAGTGAAGCATGCAATGATGAAAGCTGGACTAAAGCAATGAAGGAAGAGTTGATGCAAATTGAGAAAAATCACACTTGGGATCTTGTTCCCAAACCTAGAAACAAAAATGTGATTGGGACCAAATGGGTCTTCTGGAATAAACTGAATGAAGATGGTGAAGTAGTCAAAAACAAAGCCATATTGGTCTGCAAGGGTTATTCTCAAGTAGAAGCAGTTGATTTTGAAGAAACTTTTGCTCTGGTGGCAAGAATTGAAGCAGTCAGATTATTTCTTGCTTTTGCTACCTTCAAAGATTTCAAAGTATATCAAATGGATGTCATGTCTGCCTTCCTGAATGGTGACTTGGAAGAAGTATACATTGAGCAACCGGATGGATTTCAATTGTCTGATCATGGTGATATGGTTTGCAAGTTGAAGAAAGCACTGTATGGACTCAAACAAGCCCCAAGAGCTTGGTATGAAAGGTTGGATAAACATCTTTTGAAGATTGGTTTCAACAAAGGTACTGCTGACAGTAACCTGTACTTCAAGATTGATCATGAAAATATCTTGATTGTTGAAGTATTTGTTGATGATATCATTTGTGGAGGAAGAGATAGTATGTGCAAGACTTTTGCAAATCAAATGAAAAGTGAATTTGAGATGTCTATGTTTGGGGAAATGAATTTCTTCTTGGGTCTGCAAATCACTCAAACAAAGAAAGGAATCTTCATATCATAGACCAAATATGTGAAAGAATTGTTAAATAAATTTGGAATGGAAGATTCAAAACCAATGAATACTCCCATGGCAACTGGATGTAAACTAAGCAAAGATGATGAATCTCCTATGGCTTATCAGAAAAAGTACAGGTCAATGATTGGAGGACTACTGTATCTTACTCAAACTAGACCTGACATTATGAATGTTGTTGGTCTTGTTGCCAGATTCCAAGCTGATCCCAGAGAATCTCATGTCATGGCAATCAAGAGAATTCTTAGATATCTAAAGGGAATAGTTGAGTATGGTTTATGGTAGCCTAGGGATCATGATTTCTCTCTTCATGCATATACAAATGCGGATTGGGCAGGGGATGTGGATGACTAGAAGAGTACCAGTGGTGGTGCATTCTTTTTGGGGAAAAGATTGGTTTCTTGGATGACCAAGAAATAAGAGGCAATATCTCTATCCACTGCAGAAGTAGAATATATTGTAGCAACAGGTAGTTGCACTCAAGTATTGTGGATGAAGCAAATGCTAAGAGACATCAGAGTGGAGTATGAGGATCCTATCACAATCTTTTGTGATAACTCAAGTGCAATAAATATATCAAAAAATTTGGTGTTGCATTCAAAGACAAATATATATCCATCAAGTTTCACTTTTTGAGAGAGTAGGTGAACAAGAATGAAGCCAGATTGGAGTTTGTGCTCTCTAAGGATAAGATTGCAGACATCTTTACTAAACCTCTACCTAAGGACTCTTTTGAGTATCTCAGGGAGAAGTTAGGGGTTATTACCCCTCTGGTTCTGAATTAAGGTGTACTGATTTGCATCAGTTCGGTGGATCTCACAGTCATATCTTGTGATCTGGATTGATGATAGGAAGCTGCTACTAAGGGGGAGCAGTCTCTATGATTCTAATTGAGGCAAGTATGTGCCCTTTACCATTGATGTCAAAGGGGGAGAGAAGACATGTGAAAAACAAAAGTGGTTGCTGATCAAAGGGGGGCAGTAAAGAAAGAAAAGACATATGAATGATTGTTGTTGATAGGGGGAGCTATGTCAGTTAGTGAGGAGAAGTTCATGTCTTGATGGTTAAAATAGTTTTTCACATCATATGTTGCCATCAATGACAAAGCAGAAGATTGTTGCAAGTATGGGCCTAACTGGTGTTGTCATTGATGTCAACATACTACTGTTGCATTGATGTCAATGATTGGATGAACTATGTGCTGAGGATATTGAGAAAATTAGTCCTATTAGAAGCAAAGAAGAATAGTGAAGACAATGAAGCTCTATGAAGTGAAGATCCTAGCTAGATGAAGATCAGAGACTGCACATCAAAGGGTTTGTAGATATGTGTCTAAAGATGATCGAGTCAAGATTTGAGAGGTCCGCATGAAGATTTGGAGAAGTTATGGCCATATGAGTAGAACTGGTCCTGGCAGATGTTCAAAGGTGACAGAGTGACACAAATAGGTCCGGTGAGATCCGGAAATGCAATATCTTGTTATGCAGATTTGGTGGAATGTTTAGGAAGCAAATATGAATTGACAACTCAATTGGTTCGTGGTCTGGAGGTCCACAAGCATTTATTCTAATGTGACAGTAATGACAGACTGTGTTCTTGAGGTTCCAGATGAAGATGCAAATTATTTCAGTAAGCAGAAGTGGTGTGGATGTTCTTGGTGATTCAGGCAAGCTTGTGGGGGTCTCTAGATTGTGTCCAGTTCATGTTGGCAGTCCGCATTGAAGATTGAGCTCGTAATTGAAGATTTACTTCCGGGTGATGATGTTCTTCCTAATCATGGCCAACCAGATGTTTTACACATCTTGCGGATGATCTTGAAGATGTTCTGCGAAGCATGGCGTGTTCCTCAAAGAAGATTGAAGTCCTAGATATGTGTGGCCGATAGTGTGGTGATACACATGAAGTTCTTGTAACAAATCAAGTTGTATTTATGTGATTGCTCAGTAATAGAATATGTTGTGCCGACTTTGATGATCATTCCAAAGTTGATGACTTGTATAAATAAGAATTACAAAGTCATTTCAAAATATATGTGGGGATGAGAAAGCGGTAGAGAAGAGAAGAGCGAAAAGTAGAGCAGAAGTGTTGAGTTTAAATGGAACTGACTCAAGCATAGTGAAGATGCTAATCTCTAGTTCAAGTATGTAATATTTATTATTCTTTAGACAGTGTGTCTCCTATAGGTAGTGGGCCTCTTGTGAGTAGTGTGCTCGGGGAATGAGCCCTAATTGGCAAGTGTCATTTTGTTCCTCTTATTCTTTTAACAGAGAATACAATCTTGGGTTAGTCACCCCGTGGTTTTTCCCTTAACCGGGTTTTCCACGTTAAAATCTTGGTTTCATATGTGTTAATGTGTTTCTGCTCTTAAATTATTGCATTATACTTCCATGATTGAATTATTATTATGCTGTTAAAATACAAGAAGGATTTAAGTGTTTAAAGAAAAGAAAGTTTTGTGACAACTGATTCACCCCCCCTCTCAGTTGTCTGTCCTAAAACCAACACTATGGCACTATTGCTGGAAGAATGGAAGAAATGATGGAGATGATGAAAATAATGAAAGTTAGATTGAATGTTGTAGAAGAAGAGGACTAACCCCTAGACATGATGTTGAAGGTGATGATGAAGAATTTCAATATGCAGATCAAAATGAAGAAACCCTAAAAGAAGAAGAATCGGATCAGGTGAAGATGTTGAGAGCTATTTTGAAGATTGGAAAGAGACCTAGAGTGTATATACCAAACTAACCTAGAAATTTGAATTTGGAGGAATTGATTGATTAGATAAATGACTTGGATGAATACTTTGAATATGAAGAAATTGAAGATCCAGAGAAAGTAAGATTTGCAAAGACTAAGCTGAAAGGACATGCTTCTATTTGGTGGAAATAAGTTTAGTTGGATAGGAATAAGAGAGGAAAATAAAAGATCATAAAATGGGATATAATGGTGACAAAGTTGAAGAATCAGTTTATACCTGCTAACTATGAGTTGGAACTGTTGAAGAGGCTACAGAACTTAAGGCAAAAGGAGAAATTTGTGAAGGAGTATACTGAAGAATTTCATAAGATGATTATAAGGATTGGACATAGTGAAGAAAGAAAGGAGAAAGTGGCAAGATACATAAATGGATTGAGGATGAATATTTAAGAAGAACTGAGTTTGGTAAGGATGACAACAATAGAAGAAGCATATCAGTTTGCCCTGAAAGTTGAAGACAAGTTGAATAAGAAACATGAGCAAAGACAAAGAGGTAGAGGAGGTAAATTTCAAAGAGGTAGAACATATACCAGAAGAGAAAGACCTTATGCGGAGAAGAACAAAGAAAGTAGCCCATTCAAGAAGGAAGATAGAGACGACAATTCATACCAGAGAGATGACAAAAATTTCTACCGCAGAGGAAATCATAATTCTTACCACAATGAAGAGTATATGAGAGATGAAAGAGGATTGGATAAGAGAACATTCAGAGGAACTTGTTTTAAGTGTGGAGGTGAAGGACATAGAGCATTTGAATGTCATCAGGGAAGTACAAGCAAGAAGACATAGAACAATGCAAGAACAACTTATGTAGAGGAAGAATTTGTTGTGTAATTCCCACTCAGGAAATTAACAATTAATAACAATATTTTACTAAACTAGTATATTTATATTTAAAAAAATATATCTACAGTACGCCGAAAGATATCTTCCAATTTGTTGGCATTTAAAAATTACTTAATAATTGATATGCTCACATGAGTTAATTTAAAGAGACTATGTTGCAAGACTTTTCATATTCTTCAAACGTAATAAAGATTTCACTCCATAACTGTCAAAGTTTTTCTATTTTTCTATCCATTTGGCTTCCACAAATTTATTTATATTTTGTTTAACGTGATAAAGATTTCACTCCATAACTGCCCAAGTTTTTCTATTTTTTATCCATTTGGCTTCCACAAATTTATTTATTTACATATTTTATGAATTTTGTTTACATGAGAATCTAAATCTTAATTGTTTACGGGAATCTGAATCTTTCAGCCCTTACTTTGAGTGTATAACGCCTCTCGGCGTAATTATTCAAAAAGAATGAAAATATGATATGATTATAGGAGAAAATTTCCTTATTATAAATAATTAATATCCAAAATTCATTGTAAATAAATTACAAGATACAAATGCTTCATATTCAAATATACACATTTAAAATAAACGTCTTAAGATCATCCTTTCGTAAGGTGGAAAATACTTTCTCAACTCCCATATCCTGCATAGTTATCAGATCTGAATTTGCACACTAAATGTAAAAATTAGTTCTGCATAGTCGCTAAATACACAAAACAAATATCAATTGCATAAAATGACAAACCTAAGGCCCTAAGGGGCCGACCTAATATCTCAGGGGCTCCTGATTGCCTTGCCTACGTACGCGTAGCGCAGAGACTTCGTAGTTCGAGGAATTGAACATGTAACCACATGACGGTATAAATCAACACCTCTAAAAATGTTATACACAAGATAGCGACTTCTTTCTAATTTTAGATACATATTCACAAATTCAATTCATACCCAAGGGTAGTAGAAAATCAAGGTTTACCTTCCTCACAATATTCCCATATAAAATTATCTAGACATAAATAATCTTCTTCAATGCAAAAATGACATCAGTTCTTCTTTGTAATGTAAACAATATTTATTTTTCCAAACTACTGTAATAATCAAACATCATAATTAGATTAAAACAAAACTCATAAGGAAACTAATCACCCTAATGCATTTAAACATACTTTTCTTTCAAGGTAACATACTTGATTCTATCATTATTCGTTACGAAAATACCCCTAATAATCTTAAGTCATCTATAGATTTTCACCTTATACATTTAAGATATGACATCATTTTACCTTTGCATGCTCTAAACACGTATATAAAATAAATATAACTCCAATCATTCATATTATTTAGAACAATTAAAAAATAAAACATATTCTTTCAATATTTATACAAATAGAATTTATTCTAATAATACTAGACAAATTCCCTTCTAGATAGATAATCCTCTAAGTTAAGAATCTAAACAAGTTCTGAAATACACTATCTTTGAACTAGGTAAGTTCTATAAGTAAAATACAATACTTTAAATAGATTATAATCCATAATAGATTTATAAGACAAGGGTGGTTGACCCAATGATGTCGCCATTCAATTCAACATTCAAAGGTAAGTACCTTCAAGCTAAGTTAGGAAAACAATTTTGCAATAAAATTATGTAATACTTTTATGCATACAAGATCAAATTGTTACAATCTTACTAAATTAACTTAATTTGTTAACTAGAATATGCCTGCACATATGAATAAACTTAATAGAGATAATTTACTTATCATCACTAACATTTCTAGCAATAATCTTTATCATGTTTACATCATCTCATCAAAACCTAAAGCATTATATATTAATCTAAATATAATGCAAAAAATGGTGGAATATAACTATTATTCCTTAAAAGACAAGATTGCAAGCACTATCTTTGGAGATCCTATACGTCTATGAAATCCAACAAAATTCTCATCAGAATCTAATCTAAATGATTCTAGCCAAACTATAACTAATTATTCTTTATGTTGATTATATCCAAGATAAAATTAAATCAAACCAACTATTATCCATCGTTTATCAAAGATTGATAATCAACTTATTTCTTGCTTTAAAATAACCCATAATATAAATATTTAAGAGACAATAAAACATGAGTAAATCCTATAATAATGATCAACTTATAGTAAGGTAAAACTATAAATTTATTATCATTATAGTTAAACTATATTTCTAACTTAATAAACCCACTTTCCATCTTACCATAATAATAATATGGTTGTTGTTTTGAATCACTACTAAGGTAAATTCATAAAAATCTAACTACAATATAGGAGTCATTGTAGACCAAGAGTTTATTACTGGAGTTCTCCTGAACAAAGTTTATCATTTACTAAATTAAACCATGCTTAAAAAAAAATATAACTATCACTTAACATTCTAAATAAGACCAAAAGATAATAAGAAGTTATTGAGGCATTACGCCTTTTCTAACTTTTCTATTATCCAAAAGACTTTGATATTAACATATCAATACTATGACAAAACATCTATATTACATGGGTCATTCTTACTAAATGATGGAAGTCCTATATCCTAATAAGAAGATCACAAATACTATATCAATCTATCATTTCAATAATTTTTAACTAATACTAACTTCCTCTGTAATAATTATCTTTGCAAGGCACTAATAATACTATAAAATTATTACATCTCTTTCTTCAATCCTAGGAAGATCTTCTTTCTATAAAACAATTCTTTCTAAGAGCTATCATAAATAGACATGTAATCACTTTATCTAAGCTTACTGTCTTGACCAGCAATAGGCAAAGATGAAGAAACTCAATTTCCGCTCATTAGTTCTTAAAACCACATTATTTCAGCCATCATAACAACAAGAAGAACATAGAATTCCAGAAAACAAATAGTCAAGATATGCTTTGATTTATGGATCTTCAAAAGATTCATTAAAGGAACATAGCTGCCAGTAATTACAAACCTAACCAGCAAAAAATTAATAGAATTTATAGCTGATATGGTGGTTGTACTGCTGTAAAAAGTTCACTCTCAAGTATGAAATGGAAAATAATCCAATACAGAAATTAATAACAATAGTTTCATGGAATTATAGTTATGATACAAGTAAAACTATTAAGAAATTGCTTGTCCCAATTGAGTTAATTTTAAATAAAATGGATTTGATGAGAAGGCGCATGGGTTTGGAGTCGCTAAACTTATTATAGTCACAAAAAAACAATATAAGTTACATAAGCTAAAGATTTAAGCCACATGTATGGAAAACAAAAGACAAGATTCAAATCGTTGTCTACATGATCGCTAAGAAGTGAAGGAAGGGAATTTTACAAAACTTTAAGGTTGAAAACAAATTGATTTCTTACTAACTTAGAAACTTTCCAAAATATAGATCAGAAGGAAAGGCTCAAATTGAGGAATACAATCACAGTCACAATGAGACTGAGGGTGGACTCGACTAGCACAAAACTGAATGTTGTAACAAGACAGGGAATGCTAACAAAATCCATAATACATAATAGTAAAAAGATTCACAAAAAAAGAAGGGTTCCTAAGTTTCCAACATATGTCTTACAGTGCCAAGATGAATTAGATTAGAAGATGGAAAATGTTATTGCAATGGTACAGACAGATATGCATGCAACATGAAGAATCAAGTGTAGATCATAAGAACAATTTGACAGTAAACCTCATGTATAGTCATGTCATGGAATGCCATGATCACGGGTTGTACACATAATGGATTAGTTTCTAAAGGCGTTTGTAGCTTTTATGCATAAGTAGAAAGGCAGGCATAAAGTCAAAATTCACAACCTTTGCCAACATCCCCTCTACTACGATGCAACAAAAGGTTTGATGGTTTCTTTAAGTAGGAGGATACGCTTTGATAGACATGCATGCAATAGAAATGGCAAGCGAATTGTTTGACAGAATATCACAAAGAGATGTCATCTCCGGAAATGCAATGATCACAAGAACAATAAGCTCCTGACCAAGACAAACTTTATAGGAAAACATTAGAGGTAAGATTTGATGCAATAACAAATACAAAATACATACACAGGAAGAAATCACCAAAAAAATGCCTCAATGAGTAATTTAACATATAACTTATGTTAAGAGAATTTGAGTAAAAACATTTTTGGATTGGCCTCAGAACTCCAACTCTGGTTTGTAAAATAAGATAGGGTTCCTAAACATCCTCATAAAATCCATATCATGGAGGAAATAATAAAACTCTGAGGAAAATAGATATTAAGCTTAAGGTCATGCAAACTTATGAAGAAAGAAAAGCTCTATGCACTTCATAATCACACATCTGACACATCAACAACAATGGTGGCAAAGAATATGACAGGACAAGAATAAACCAATCATTTCAAACTTATCATACATTGATCACTTCAAGAGAAATACCTGTCATGCTCAAAATCACCATCAACAAAATTTCATAGCATTCAATCATTACAATCAACAATGTATAATACACGAGGGTTAATGCACATATTCGGAAGTATATAATCAATTCTAAGATATGAAGAAGATCACTTACCTACTGCCATATACTAGAAATCTAAATATCAAATCCTCTCAAGCCAGCTCAAGTGCCCAGACAGAGTGCTGCAAATCAAAACTAATAATCCATTCTCTTCCCTTTTTCCATTTCTTCATCTTTTAAAAAAACTGCACAACATGGCTTTTCGTCTTCCACAAGGAAGTGATAAAGTAACTCTTCCTCTTCAACTCCTGACACCCCATTTTCTCATACACTAAAATTAGCTCCACTAAATAAATATCAATCCCATTTCTTGTAGATACTATAAAATAAAATAATCTTTATAAAGTATATATAAATATAAAAGCACAGAATAACAATGCATGATTTTCTTTCGTAAAAATTATCTAAATAATTATCATAATTAATAAATAGGTTCCGGATTTGCCTTACATTCTTCCCCCCAAGAATGGACTTCCTCCTGGAAGTCATCAAGAGAAATGAATATTTCTTGCACAATAACATCGCTCTATTCCAATCTTCTACAGATTCATTTACTGAAGGAATCCTTTTTCTCTTCAATACCAATCTTCATATCGCAAGAAATAGATTTAGTCTATAAATTTGCATACACAAAATTTTATCAACCCCGATTAGCTTACTTGATCTGCAACCACAAAATTAATAATAATTAGATTTGCTCACCACCCAGCCATAGACCCCCGAGCAATTAAAGAGAAACATTTTCTTGATGTACATCATATTAAACAGATTACAAATTTATTTTTTTCAAGAATCAAATTCACCTATTTATTTCACTTTCAATAACTCCCATAAGAATTAAAATCCCATTAAATATTAACTCCCTTAATCACAACTCCTGAAATCTCCCTTTAGCATAATCTCCTAGAAACAACAATCTCCAAAACACCTTTAAACAACAATCTCCTAGAAAAACTCCCAAGAGCATCAACTCCCAAAAACATTATCATTTCACATATCAACTCCCAACAATTCTTTCCATCATAACACCAATTTTAGGCAACATGCTCATGCAAGAATTCATCATTCTTGGCAAATTAAATATGCAAACAATAACAAACAGATTTATTCAAAATTAAGTTGCTACATTCATTTAAATCATAAAACAGAATATAATTTATTTTTCTTACCTTGGCTGTCCAAGTTAGGCTTAGCCCATAAAACTTTCACAGCAATCCCCACTATTCCAAAAAATTTCAGTTATACTATTCCTTCCATTGGAATTCTGTAATATCATCATTACTTATGTAGAGGAAGAACTTGTTGGATCACCTAGTTCAGTTGGAAAACCAGAGAAAAGAGAATCATTAGTCATGAGAAGAGCATTATTTCAAGCAGAGACAACTGAGGAACCACCGCAGAAGAAAAGTTTGTTTTGGACTAGATGTAAATCAAGAGGTAAATGTTGTAAAATGATCATTGATAGTGGCAGTATTGATAATTTGGTTTCAGAGGAGATGGTGACTAAGCAGAACCTGAAGAGATTGAAACACCCTAAGCCCTACAAGATAGAATGGATTCAGGATGAACACAAGGTACTGGTGAGTGAGCAATGTTTGGTGAAATTTCATATAGGATCTTATAATGATGAAGTATTGTGTGATATTATGTTGATGGATGTATTTCATATATTATTGGGTAGACCATGGTAGTATGATAGAAAAGCTATACATGATGGGAGAAAGAATACTTATATTATAACATCAAATGGAAAGAAACATATCTTGATACCTTTGGAAGATGAGCCTAAGAGTGAAGTATGTGGGAATGCTAAAATCTGTTAGGTTGATGGATTGAAATTTCTGGATGGATTGAGACATGAGAATGTGTTTTTCTTTGATTCCTAAGAAGTGCAGAAACCTAAGCATAGAAACTGAAGAATCACAGCCATAGAAGATAACTAAATTGTTGACAGAGTATAAATACATCATATCAGATAATGTACTTGCAAGATTGCCACCAATCCAGAGTATCAATCATCATATGGATCTTATACCTGGAGCTAGTTTACCTAATAAAGCAGCACACCAAATGACACCAACAGAAAATACGGAGTTGAATAGATAGCTACAAGAACTGTTGAAGAAAGGATTGATCAGAGAAAGTTTGAGCCCATGTACGGTACCTGCAGTGCTAGCACCAAAGAAAGATAGAGAATGGAGAATGTGTACAAACTCTAGAGAAATCAATAATATCATAGTTAAGTATAGATTTCCATTGCTAAGGATGGATGACAATATGGATTGTTTGAGTGGAGCAAAGTATTTTACAAAGATAGATTTGAAGAGTCGGTGCAGTCACAGTTAGGAGGGTGCTCAAAGAGAACAATCTAGACTGTGCAGTAAGAGTAAACACAACGGAAACAACTCAAAGATATAAAGCAAATGCAGATTCAGTCATTCAGTATATCATGGAATTCAAATACAGATTGGCCGGCAACATGCGAGTTTACAATTAGGGCTCACAGGCCTGATTACATAATATTAGAATATGCACAAGATATAGCTTTGCAGCTCCTTCACAAGAATTCAAACTATCAACTATCTCTATGAATTTTCACTTGCTTTCCTAGACATGGGTGTTGCCACAATAATGGGTTACACTTTTTGGGACATCTTGATTTTTGTTGAAATCACATATTTTTAGAAAATATAATGATTTAAGACTTGAAAGGTTCCATTTAAAGGATTTTAATTCAAGAGGGTTGATCAAACCTCTTTAGATTCAAACCCCCCTTGGATAGAACCCCGCTAGTTTTAAACCATACCTATAATGGAGTCTCCTCTATAGCTATCAAAATGTTGATAAAAACTACTTTTGATTTACCTTTTGGGGGATCAAATGAATTTATTTAAAATTTATATTTTGTAAGTATGTAGTCCTTAGTATAAGCTTCCCAAAAAGTATAATTTTAAATATATTTAATTTGATTATTATATTTATTTTTTATTTCTTGTGAATGTAGGTTTTTCACCGAACATCAAATTCTCTGTTCTACACACATGAAAAATTAGTAAATTAGTGGAAAAAAAATAAAAAAGATCTATGCCCTAGGTATTGATGTCTTTGTTTAAAAAAAAAGGAAAATTAATTTTGGATACATATAAAAAAAGTTATGTTTTACGGAATATGCCTATGTCTAAATTATAATTGGTTTTACTTCAAAACTTAATTAAAAAACTATTCAACAAAACATTATGAAACCAAATGCATGCCCTATATATTGGTGTTACCAATCTAAATTCAAAAGAATTAGAATTTTATCCTTTGTAGAAAAAAAGTTATGTGCTACGGAATACACATCACTTTAAAAAATATTGTTTACTATTAAAAACTAGTTATCAAAGGAGACACAAAAAAATTTACAATTTAACTCTAATTTTTTTTTAAAATATATATTTAAAATCTATAAACAAAATCTCACAAATCACTAGTTCGCATCATCTGCAAATTCCTAATGGTTTAGCGGCTATAGGTGTCAGAAAGTGAAGATTAAGTTCAAAATGTTGATTTCAATGTCAAGTTTGGCCAAAAAGTGTAACCCATTATTATGGGATGACCCACATCTATTACATCAATATATATCATCTCCATAACCTAATATTCCTCTGTGTCAGCCAAGGAAGATCAAAAACTCCAATGAAGAGCTGTAACGTGTGTACACGTATAGGTCAGACCTAAATGAATGGAACTCCTCCACAAATGAATGGGAATGATGAGCAGATCTCCAAGAAGGTTGGCCATGAACCAAAAAATATTGAATGATGTGTCATTTAACTCCACAAGTTGTGAAATGCTCTGCAAGTCTTCTCCTTCAGCTAATTATTTGAGTCTATTAGGATGCTTTGTTATGAGAAAACAATCGATCTTCTGATAGCGAGATCTTACCGGTACTTGATCCAAATGCTTTGAATTTTAGATATGATGTGCATGAATGTCTCTAGATGCTAAGTCCAACTCCACAAGATCTAAAATGCTACTACGGTAGAATGCAGACCAAAATACAAAAAATGCTACTGACTGAACTGCTTGAACTAAATTGGAAAATGAAAATAAATAAACTGAAATGTAAATATTTTTGGTTGATGCAAGATTGATCTTGAACTAGGGATGCTCCTGCATTAGACATCTGAGGTTATTGAAAAAGTGAGTCCCTCACTTTGCTGAGGCTAGAGGAAAACCAAGACAGTCCACCTCGGCCTAAGAAATCTATGATGAATCTTCTGTCGGTCTACCTTTCCACTTCACAAGGTATTCTTTGTATTGTCTTCCTCTGGTGCTACTTCCAACTCTATTGTCCAAAATGTCTTCAATCTTTTCTGGTGCTTGTTGTGGTAACTACTTCTTCAAGTCTTCTTCAATGTTGTCACTAAACTCTACATCATGATACTCATATAGGTTTGCAATGTTGAAAATAGGTGATATACCCAATGTCTCTAGTAATTCCACTTCATATGCATTTCCTAAATTAAACTTTCTGAGTATCTTACAAGGTCCAAACTTCTTCATCTTCAACTTGTTATATGTCCCAACTAGAAATCTTTCTTTTCTCAAGTACATCATCACTTCATCTCCAACATCAAATTCCTTATGTCTCCTCTTCTCATCCACTTTTTATTTATACTTACTGTTCATATCCTCCAAATGCTTCTTCACCTGGTTATGCACTGTCTTCATGTGTCCTACAAATTCCTCTCCTTCTACACTTCTCTTTTCTTCCATACTGATGTATCTCAGCTCTATCACTTCTCTAGGGTTTACTCCAGTAACAATCTCAAAAGGTATTCTTCTAGTACTCCTATTTACTAAATTATTGTATGCAAACTCTGCTTGTGCAAGAATCAAGTCCCAACTTACTGCCTTCTCTCCAACCTAGCATCTCAACAAGTTTCCCAAACTCTGATTCACTACCTATGTCTGTCCATCAGTCTATGTATGAAATGTTGAACTAAACTTCAAATCTTTCTTCATCTTCTTCCAAAGTGTCTTCCAAAAGTATCAAAGAAATCTTGTATCTCTATTTGAAATTATGCTCTTAGGTAATCCATGCAATCTTACAATCTCCTTGAAACTACATTCACTGCATCAGTTGTCTTCTTACAAAGTATGAAATGTGTCATCTTTGAAAATATATCTACCACTACAAATATTGAATTATGTCCTCTTTGTGTCTTCGACAATCCCATTACAAAATCCATACTTATGTCTTCCCAAGGTCTCTCTGGTACTGTCAAAGGTTTATACAATCCAGTATTCTGACTACTCCCTTTTGCAACTTGACAAACTCTACAACTCTACACAAATTTCCTAACATCCTTATGTACATGAGGCCAAAAGTAATTTTCACTTACCAAAGCCACTATTTTATCAATGCCAAAATGTCCTGCCAATCCACCACTATGCTTCTCTTTGATCAAATTATCTCTCATGGAACTTCTAGGTATGCATAATTGGTTTCCTTGAATAAAATATCTTCCTAAATGGAATGGTCCAACCACTTACTCCTGTCTATCACATTAGATTCCTTATATGCTTTCCAAGGTTCTACAAAATCAAGATCTTCTTCATACATGTTCTTCAATTCATCAAATCCCAACACTTCAACTCTCATCTATGTCAACAAGTTCCTTCTTCTACTCAATGCATCTGCAACTTTGTTTAATTTTCCACTCCTATGCTTCAACACAAATGTATAACTCTGCATGAACTCTACCCATCTCATGTGTCTCTGATTCAACTTTCCTTGACTATTCAAATATTGCAAAGCTTGATGATCTGTATACAACACTAACTCCTTAGGTAACAAATAATATCTCCACTTCTTCAAGGCTTGAATTATGGCATAGAACTCTTAATCATAAACTGAATATCTCCTCCTTGCATCATTCAACTTCTCACTGAAATACGCTATAGGTCTGCCCTCTTGACTTAACACTGTTCCAATTGCATTTCCACTTGCATCACAATCTACTTGAAATACCTTGTTGAAATTCGGTAATGCCAAAATAGGTTGCTCTGTCACTCTCTACTTCAACAACTCAAAACTTTTATCTGCTCTTGATGTCCACTTGAAATCTTTTTTGTCACCTCTCATTATTTCTATCATAGGGTTACATACTAATCTAAAATTCCTAATGAACTTCCTGTAGAAACTAGCCAATCCATGAAATGATCTGACTTCTCCAATGATCTCCAGTGTAGGCCACTCAACAATTTCTCTTACCTTCTTAGGGTCCATCTTCAATCCTTCTACAGAAATCACAAATCCCAAGTACACCAATTCTTCTTTCATGAAACTACACTTCTTGATATTTATCAGCAATTTCTCTTCTCTCAGTCTCTGCAATACTTGTCTAAGGTGCAACAAATGTTGTTCTTTTATTAGAATGTCATCCAAATATACAATAACAAACTTACACAAGAATTTCTTCAAGACTTCATTCATCAATCTCATGAAAGTACTTGGTGCATTTGTCATTCCAAAAGGCATCACTAACCACTCATACAACCCCTCATTTGTCTTAAAAGTAGTCTTCCATTCATCTCCCTCTCTGATTCTGATCTGATGGTATCCACTCTTCAAGTCTATCTTTGTGAAATATTTTGCTCCACTCAAACAATCCATGATATCATCCATCCTATGTAAAGGAAATCTATACTTAGCTGTGATCTTGTTTATTGCTCGAGTCTGTACAAATTCTCCATTCCCCATCCTTCTCTAGTGCTAACACCGCAGGTACTGCACAAGGACTCAAACTTTCTCTAATCAAACCTTTTCTCAACAACTCCTATATGTGTCTATTCAATTCTTAGAACTATGTGCTGCTTTGTTAGGCAAACTTGCTCCAGGTATAAGATCTATGTGATGACTAATACTCCTGATTGGTGGTAATCGTTCAAGTACATTATCTGAAATGATGTCTTCATACTCTCTTAGCAATTCAGTTATCTCCTCCGGTTGCAATTCTTCAGTCTCCTTCAATGTTTCAGGCTTGTTAGGGAACAAAGCATAACACATATTCTCATGTCTCAAACCATCCAGAAATTTTCTTCCATCTACCAAATAGACTCTAGCATTTCCACATGCTTCACTCTTAAGATCATCTTCTAAAGGAATCAAAGTAATTCTCTTTCCATTTTATGTTATATTGTATGTATTATTTCTTTCATCATGTATAACTTTTCTACCATACTGCCAAGGTCTACCCAACAAGATATGATATACATCCATAGGCATAATATCACACAAAACTTCATCATGATAAGATCCAATATGAAATTTCACCAAACATTGTTCACTCACCAGTACCTTATGATCATCCTGAATTCATGCTATCTGGTAGGGCTTAGGGTGTTTCAATCTTTCCAACTTCAGCTTAGTCACCATCTCCTTTAAAACTAGGTTATCAGAACTACAACTATCAATTACAACTTTACAACATTTACCTCCTGATTTGCATATGGTTCTAAACAAACTTTTCCTCTGTGGTGGTTCCTGATTTATATCTGCTTGAAATAGTACTCTCCTCATCACAACTGATTCTCCTTTCTTAGGTTTGCCAACTGAATTGGGTGATCCAAAAGGTTCTTCTTCCATATAGGATGCTCTTCTACTGTTCTCTATCCTCTTTGTTGTACTCCCCTAATTACATTCAAATGCTCTATGTCCTTCATCTCCACACTTGAAACAAGTTCCTTTGAATGCTCTCCTATCAAGTCCTCTTCCTTCTCTTCTATATCCTTCACTTCGGTATGGACTAGGGTTTCCTCTGTGGTAGAAATTTCTGTTATCTCTCTGGTATGCATTGTTATCTCTGTCCCCCTTCTTGAATGTATTCTCTTGTCTATTCTGCTCCACATATGATCTTTCTCCTTCGAAAAATGTTCTGCCTCTCTGAAATTTACCTCCTCTACCTCTCTATTTTTTATCATGCCTCTTATTCAACTTTTCTTCAACCTTCAGGACAAACTGATAAATGTCTTCCAATGTTGTCATCCTTACCAAATTCAGTTCTTCTTGAATGTTAAATCTTAGTCCATAACTGTATCTAGCCACTTTCTCCTTGCTTACTTCACTATGTCCTGTCCTTATGATCATCTTATGAAATTCTTTAGTATACTCCACAGATTTCTCCTTTTGTCTCAAGTTTTGCAATCTCTTCAACAGTTCCAACTCATAGTCAGTAGGTATAAACTAGTTCTTTAATTTTGTCACCATCCTTTCCCATTTTGTAATCTTTTCTTTACCTCTATTGTTCCTATCCAACTAAACTTCTTTCCACCATATAGCAGCACGTCCCTTCAGCTTTGTCTTTGCAAATTTCACCTTCTCTAGATCTTCCATTTCTTCATACTCAAAGTATTCTTCCATGTCATTTATCCAATCAACCAACTCTTTAGGGTTCAAATGGCCAGTATATTTAGGTACATCAACTCTGGTATTTTTCCAATCTTTGAAATAGTTTGCAACATCTTGACTTGATCTAATTACTCTTCTTCTTCACCTCCTAGGGTTTCACCATTTTGATCAACGAATTGAAATTCTTCATCATCATCACTTTCAATATTAGGTCTAGGTGTAAGTCCTCTTCTATGATCTTCTTCAACAACATCCAAGTGAACTCACATGGTTTTCATCATCTCCATCATCTCATCCATTCTACCAGCTATTGTTCCAACAACAAGGATTCTCCTCAGTAGCATTCTTCCTAGGATCAAGTGTAACTGCCTCAGTTTTGGCAATCGGGCTACACGGTGACAACTGCCTCACAATTGGTGATCAGTTGCAACACAAGTAACTTGCCTCAAATTCGGTGATTTGTTCATAGCAAGATCTTATGGAATTTCTTCACCAACTTTGCTCAATTCACTCCCAAAGATTCAAACTTTTGCTCTGATACCACTTGGTGCAGTCGCGATTAGGAGGGTCCTCAAAGAGAACAATCCAAACCATGCAGCAAGAGTACATAACAGAAACAACTTAAAGATATAAAGCAAATGTAGATTCAGTCATTCAGTATATCATGGAATTCAAATACAGATTGGTCAGCAACATGCGGGCTTACAATTAGGGTTCACAGGCCTGATTATAAAATATCAGAATATGCACAAGATATAGCTTTGAAGCTCCTTCGCAAGAATTCAAACTATCAACTATCTCTATGAATTTTCACTTGATTTCCTAGACATCTATTACATTAATATATATCATCTCTAGAACCTAAGATTCCTCCGCATTGGCCAAGGAAGATCACAAACTCTAATGAAGAGCTATAACATGTGTACATGGATAGGTTAGACCTAAATGAATGGAACTCTTCTGCAAATGAATGGAATGATGAGCAAATCTCAAGGAAGGTCAGCCACAAACCAAACAACATTGAATGATGTGTCATTTAACTCCACAAGTTGTGAAATGCTCCGCAAGTCTTCTCCTTCAGCTAATTGTTTGAGTCTGTCAGGATGCTCTGTTCTAAGAAAACAATCGATCTTTTGATAGTGATATCTTACCAGTACTTGATCCAAATGCTCTGAATCTTTAGATGCTCAGTCTAGCTCAGCAAGATCTAAAATGCTACTGCGGTAGAATGCGGACCAAAATATAGAAACTGCTACTAACTGAACTGCCTGAACTGAACTAGAAAATGAAAAGAAACAAACTAAAATGCAAACAAACTGAAATGCAAATGTTTTTAGTTGATGCAAGATTTCTCTTGAACTAGGGATGCTTCTACATCAAGAGTGGATACCATCAGATCAGGATCAAATAAGGAGATGAATGGAAGACTGCATTCAAGACAAATGAAGGACTGTATGAATGGTTAGTGATGCCTTTTGGATTGACTAATGCACCAAGTACTTTCATGAGGTTGATGAATGAGGTTTTGAAGAAATTCTTGGGTAAGTTTGTTATTGTATACTTGGATGATATTATGATTTTCAGTAAGACAAAGGAAGAACATTTGTGGCATATTAGACAGTATTGCAAAGGTTGAGAGAAGAGAAATTGCTGATAAACATCAAGAAATGTAGTTTCATGAAGGAAGAATTGGTATATTTGGGATTTGTGATTTCTGCGAAAGGATTGAAGATGGACCCTGAGAAGGTTAGAGCAATTGTTGAATGGCCAACACCAGAGAACATTGGAGAGGTAAGATCATTTCATGGATTAGCAAGTTTCTACCAAAAGTTCATTTGAAATTTCAGTTCAGTATGCACACCGATGACAAAGACAATGAGAGGTGACATAAACGATTTTAAGTGGACATCAGGAGCAAATAAAAGTTTTGAATTGTTAAAGTAGAAAGTAATAGAACAACCAAAGTTAGCATTACCAGATTTCAGCAAGGTATTTCAAGTAGATTGTGATGCAAGTGGAAATGCAATAGGAGCAGTGTTAAGTCAAGAAGCTAGACCACTAGCATATTTTAGTGAGAAGCTGAATGATGCCAGGAGAAAATATTCAGTTTATGATCAGGAGTTCTATGCCATAATTCAAGCTTTGAAGAACTAGAGACATTACTTGTTACCTAAAGAATTCATGTTGTACATGGATCATCAGGCTTTGTGGTATTTGAACAGTCAAGGAAAGTTGAATTAGAGACATATGAGATGCGTAGAGTTCATGCAGAGTTACACATTTGTATTGGAGCATAGGAGTGGGAAGTCAAACAAAGTTTCAGATGCATTGAGCAGAAGATGGAATTTACTGACAAAGATGAGAGTAGAAGTATTAAGTTTTGAGGAACTGAAGCATATGTATGAAGAAGATCTTGATTTTACAGAACCATGGAAACATGTAAGGAACTTGTTATGACAGATAGAAGTAAGTGGTTGAACTATTTTATTTAGGAAGATATTTTGTTCAAAGGAAATCAGTTGCATATACCTTGGAGTTCAATGAGAGATAATTTGATCATGGAGAAACATAGTGGTGGATTAGCAGGCATTTTGGAATTGACAAGACAGTGGCTTTGGTAAGTGAACATTATTTTTGGCCTAAATATATAAGGATGTAAGGAAGTTTGTGCAGGGTTGTAGAGTATGTCAAATTGCAAAAGGGAGTAGTCAGAATAATGGATTGTATAAATCTTTAACAATACCAGAGAGACCTTGGGAAGACATAAGCATGGATTTCATACTAGGATTGCCAAGAACACAAAGGGGATATGATTCTATATTTGTAGTGGTGGATAGATTTTCAAAGATGTCACATTTCATATCTTACAAGAAGACAAATGATGCAGTGCATGTTGCTGACTTATTTTTCAAGGAGATTGTGAGATTGCATGGATTGCCTAAAAGCATAATTTTAGACAGGAATACAAGATTCATTGGATACTTTTTGAGGACATTGTGGAAGAAGATGAAGACAAACCAAAAGTTTAGTTCAACATTTCATCCACAAATAGATGGACAAATAGAAGTGGTAAATAAGAGTTTGGGAAACTTATTGAGATGTTTAGTAGGAGATAAGACAAAAAATTGGGATCTAATTCTACCACAAGTAGAGTTTGCATACAATAATTTAGTGAATAGGAGTATAGGGAAGACACCATTTGAGATTGTGATAGGAATGAAACCTAGAGGAGTTGCAGAGTTGAGAGACATCAGTATGGAGAATAAGAGAAGTGTAGAGGTAGAAGAATTTGTAGGATACACGGAGACAGTACATAATCAGGTCAAGAAGCAATTGGAGGAGATGAATAGTAAGTATAAGGAGCAAGCAGATGAGAAGAGAAGACATAAAGGATTTTTAGTTGGAGATGAAGTAATAGTATATCTAAAAAAGGAGAGATTTCCAATAGGGACATACAACAAGCTGAAGATGAAGAAGTTTGGACATGTAAGATACTTAGGAAATTTGATTTGGGAAATGCATATGAAGTGCAACTACAAGAGACAGTGGGTATATCACCTATATTCAACATTGCAGACCTATATCAGTATCATGAAGGAGAATAAAGTGACAATATTGAAGATGGTTTGAAGAATTAGTTACCACAACAACAACTGGAGCAGATAGAGGACATCTTGGATAGCAGAGTTGGACGCAGTACCAGATGCAAGCAATATAAGGAATATTTGGTAAAGTGGAAAGGCAGACCAAAAGAAGACTCAACTTAGATTTCTTAGGCTGAGGTGGACCATATTGGTTTTCCTCTAGCCCTAATAAAGTGAGGGACTCACTTTTTTCAACAACCCCGGGTGCCTGATGCAGGAGCATCCCAGGTTGTAGAGCAATCTTGCATCAACCAAAAACATTTGCATTCTTTCTTTTCTTTCATTTTAAGTTCAATTCAGCTAGTTGCAATTTCAACATTTTGTACCACATTTTGCCAAATCTTCGTATCAGAGCTCGCAAAGCACTTAGCATCTACATATCATCATCTACATCATATCTAAATTTTAGGTCATTTAGACTTGTCTGCTAAAATTTATCACTATCGAAAGAACATCAGCTTTGACAAAGTAGAGCATTCGGATAGTCAGTAAAGGAGAAGGTTTGCAGAACACTTATGTGACTTACAGAGCTAAATGAAACATCATACATGGCACATATTGATTAGATAGACCTTCCTTGAGGTCCACACAAAGTTTCATCCATTTGCAGAGCATTACCAGTTGTTTAAGGCTGACCTACTTGTTTCTACATGTTACATCCTTCTTTGGAGTTTGTAACTTTCTTTGGCCAACACGAAGGACCTGCATCAGATTTTTGAACTGGATTGCATGATCACCCAATTCACGATTAGGCATGTCTGCAACTAGCATTGGCTGGATGGTCAGCTAGAGAGGGAGGTTAGATGGTCAGACGTAGTTTCCGTGTTCATTTCCAATTTACTGGACATCACCTTGGATGCAAAATTTGTCCTCCCAATTGCAATGAAACAACTCTTCTCTACTCAAAGGTGGAACAATGCCCTCCATGATTATGATATTTTGGTGGGAGATGCATGGATTGGCGGTCTCTTCCCTATTCATAGACTCTGCTCTTCTGTGGACTTGGAATGTTTATACAGGGTGATACAGAGAGGGTTGAGGTGTGGGTGCATTAATGAGCTAGAATTGGCTATCAAAGGGCATGTGTATGCGGTGCCTAAGAGAACCCGTGTAAGGTGCAGGGAGTTGTTTAAGGCTATCCAGATTTTGTGGTTTCATGTGGCGGATATGGCTCCTCACTTGCCAAAGGATCTGGATGCTATGGCCACAGTCTCGGAAGTGGACAACGAGACGGAGCCGGCTGAAGATGGTGACGATGGCGCGGAGGCTAGTGGGGTGGTAGGGCTTGTAGTGCCAAGTGTTGGACCTATGGATATGAGTGTTGGGTAGGCAGTGAGGTCTCTCTTGTTCTAGGGGTCCCTTCAAGGTTTTATTATCTCTTGGTTTTGGGCGTGTTTTGTTGTGGACCTAGTTTCCTTGAGGTCTTGGGGTCTTTATGGTTGAGTCAATTATTGGTTGTATTTTGCCCGAGGGTTCTTTTCCCAGTTTTCCTTTTTGTCTCTTGCTCTATAATTATGAGAGTTTTGGTGCCGAATGTCCATTTCCCAACTGTAATTTCTATTAATATGTTGGTTTCTTGGGCCGGATGACCAATTCCTGGCCTTAAACTATGTATTTTCTCTGTCTTAATGCAATCTGGTGCTCACCACCTTTTAAAAAAAAACACGAAGGATTTATTGAACTTGGAGATGATATATATATATATATCTCTTAGAGGCATTAGGAAAGTTTACAATTAGTAGTTGATAGGATTCCATTATGTAGTTTAGAGTTATAGATTTTTATTTTTTTTTCTGAAAGGCACTTCAATGCCCTATCTTGCATATCTATTGTAACTCGGAAAGCAGGTGTGTGAGCCCTTTGATTGTAGCCCCCATGTTGCCAGAATTTAAGCATTTTGAATATATGATATATTGATCCTTTGAATCTTCCATTTCATTCTATAATTGAGTTGTTTCTGTTGTGTTTACTCTAGTTGCATGGTTTGGATAGTTCATTCTATGAACCCTCTGACCATGACTGCACCATTTTCTTAACAACACTTTACCCTCCCTTCATTCCAATGCTCTCCCTTCAAAAGATGAAGCATTAGGGGATGAAGAGCAGTCTCTCACATTAAATCCCTCAAGGATGGATGTTGAACTTACTCAAAATGAAAACAATGTCAATTCAATCATCATTAATAGACTTATTCCGGCCACTAAAGGGATAGTGAATAAGTGCAATTCACCATTTTTCACTAAACCGGTGATTACAGTTCACTTAGGTGATCCAACACCACCTCAACCCCTAGGTTACATCCTCAATTATGCAAAACAAATTATTCAAAGAAATCAAGGTGTTCAAAGTGTGTTGCAACAATCTCATAATAATGTGGTTTCTCACACATAAAACACTTGCGGTAACAAGCAAAATAAGAAAGCATCAAGTGTGCCCACTTCTCTTCCACCTTCTCAACCTATCCTATCTCAAGAACCTTGTCTTCCTCCACATATTGGAAAAGAATATGATCTTGTCGAGTAGCTTTGCGCTACTATGGCTAAGATCTCTCTATGGGATTTAATACAAGCATCGCCTATATACCACAGAATGCTCTGTGAGGCTCTATAAAAGGTAGTTGTTCCACCTTCTATTAGACCAAATGATGTAGCATCTCTGTTTAGTTGTATGTATGCAACAACATCTGATATATCATTTCAACAACATGAATTACCTCCCATAGAAGTTAAAAACCAATATGAACCTCTTATGATATATGTCATTACTAATAAAATGAGAGTTAGACATACCTTTATCGATGGTGGATCAAGTCTTAATGTCTGTGGCATAGACTTGTTACATAAAATCAATATTGATACATCTCTCATCCAACCAGATAAACTCAACATTTGTGGCTTTGATAATATATGTAAGCAATCGTTAGGTACAATCACCTTAGATGTTAAGGCTAGACCTATGATGTTTCTTAATCTTATCCATGTCATGCCTAATTCTCTTTCATACAATCTTCTTCTTGGTAGACTATGGATTCATGCCATGGGGGCAATCCCATCTACCCTTCATCGTTCAATAAAATTTGTTTTCAAAAACAAACCTTATACAATTAAAGTTGATTTGACTCAAGAAAATTGCTTTCAAATGGAAGCGAGAAATTAAACTCCTTTAAGTAGTTTGATCCCTTCTTTACCACTATCATCCACTGCTAACAACAGTGTTGGTCCTTTGAATGCATTTTTTGGTGATGACTGTGGTTTGTTAGATTTTACACCCTCCTTTGTGGGTGAATATAAAATCTCACCCTTGTACCCAAAAACCTTGAAGGTAAATAAAATTTCTTCAACACAATTTTCTACTCCTACAAAGCTTAAACTCAATATTAATGATGATGGAACCTTTGAAATTGATGAATATTCACCTTATTCTATAGAAATGGAAGCCATTTGTGATAAAGAATAATCTAATTCTAATACATGTCTTGGTAATGATGAGGTCCATTTAGTTTTCAACCCCCATGGGCTTATTGAAAAACAGGTTGACCCTCCTCACCATGATAAAAAGAATGATCCTTCTTCATCTTCTTCAACACATGATGACAATTCTTACTTTAATAAAGCTAGTCATATGACCTCTCCTCATCTTGTAGACTTAGAGATTTGTTATGGGCATGGATTCAAAATTCTTTCTAAACTTGGATACAATGGAAATGGGTTAGGATGCAAAGAACAAGGAATTAAGGAACCTGTGGAACTAACACCGCACCTATCTAAAGTAGGGTTAGGTTTCTGACCTTCTCCTACATTCTCTCCACCATGTTCACAACAAAAAGGATTGCTTCCTACTCCACCTATATCTTCACTTCTATCTCAACAAGAGTGTATGTTTTTGAGTTTACTCAAAGACCACTTAATCACTCTTCCTCCTCCAAAACACAAAAATATTCTACAAAATAATCATTCAACACCTCATTATTATGCATATCATCGAGCACTTGGCCATTCCACTAAGGAATGCTGAGTCTTGGGTGACAAAATTCAACAAATTAGAACAAGATTTGGCTCTAGGACTCCTCATCATGTCTGATGTAGTCCCTAGAGCACCTTTTCCTCCATCCATTTCATAACAAGCAAGTTCGGGGAGGACAATTTGTTATAGGCCGACTCTCAATTGTGGTCCCTCCCTCTCATTTATGTTATGTTTGTGCATAATTTCATCCCCATATTGTGATGTTTTGTTGATTGTTAGTTCTCCCTTGGAACCCTTGTTAGCACAAAGGTATAGGAGAAAGAACGGGTTGTGTCAATCCTCTATATGTATCTTCATTCTTCTATATGTTGTGATGTACAATTTTTTTATTTTTCTTGGATGATTTAGCATCCTTTCATGATTCAATTTTTGTGTACTCTACTTTCATGTGATATTTCCTCTGTCATCTTCATAAGTTATGATGTTTTATTTATGTGGCACCTTGTTGTAATGCTCAGAGTCATAACATGACTACACAAGCCATTGTGTATCATGACTGTAAGCATCGCCTTGGTTTACTCATTTTGGGGGCAACCCCTTGTCGTGATACAACTTTTGAAAACACATATCATTTGGGTATGTGCTATTAGAAATCTCTTGTGCCTATTTTATATTTCTTCCTCACTCTACCTTAAAGGCAATTTGATGCAAGAGCATCCGAAAGCATTCAAAACAATTAGGGCATTTAATAGTGAATTTGCATAATACCGAGAGGGCGACCTTGGAGAATACTGCATTCTACCGCATTTACATATCAAAGGCTACGGAGCTAGACTTAGCATCTAGACATAGTCATCTACAACATATCCAAAATTCATATCATTTGAGTTCAATTCTGGAAAGATATCGCTATCAGAAGATTACCTATTTTTACTTGTTTTCACATAGCAGAGCCGACAATGTTCAGTGAAGTCTAATCAGCTTGTGGAGCAATTCCATGACTTGTGGAGCTAAAAGGAACATTATTCAATGAATTTTAGGACCTGTACCAACGGAGCAATACCTTATGTTTAGGTCTGACCTATCTATGTACACACATTTCATACTAGCCGTTGCAATTAGGCTGACCTGATAATGATTTGAAGGCTTGCAAAGGATATAAAGGAAGGATAATGATTTGTTACAAGACATGAGTGACAAAATGAATAATTATTCCAAGACATGAAGCAAATTCATAAGTGTTTTGATCTAAGGAAGAAGCAGAAGTGAAGCAGAGAGCAGAGCATAGAACAAAGGAAGTTGTAGAGCAGAGGATTGATAAGCAGATGAATTAAATCATGGAAGAATGTTGTTATATGAATCTTTTTTAGCCTTGGACTGTGGCCTAGCATCTGTAAAAGCCCGAGTGGCATATGTAATGTGTTTTGAGATCATAATAGAAGAGGAATGAGCTTTGAAGGCTAGGGTTTTCCTAGGATATATCTTGTGTCATGAGTATATGAATGTCTCTTTCTTTGTGTTGTTAACTATTTACTTCCATTGCATCTTTGATTAATCATCATCTGTTAATAGTTTAAGGCTGTAAGGTTGGACAATCCCTCATTGGACCCTCCTACCTTAACTGCACCAAGTGGTATGAGAGCTGGTTGCAAATCTGTTGGGAAGATGATGAATCTATTTGGAAGGTGAAAGTGTTGAAAGAAGTGTGAAACCCTAGAAGTAACATGTGTCACCACTGAAGGTCAAGACAAGGATGATTCGGTAAGCTTTTCAAATTAAGTTGTTTATCTAATTTGTTTCAATGGGGAAGATTGGAAAAAGGATGAAGAAAGAAAATGAAACCCTAATATGCGAAAAGGATATTTTGATAGAAGAATTGTGCAAAATCAAGAGGTCTAATTCAGAATTGATGGAAAGGATAAAAGAACTAGGAGAAGACAAGTATGATTCTCTTGAAGAAGAACTAAAAAATGTAAAAAGGAGGAATGAAGACTTAGAGGCAGAGCTAAAGTTGTTTGAGGATGTTGAAAAGAGATTTGAAGAATTGGAAGAAGGATTCAAGTTGTTTGGGATGGTGGAAAAGAGGAACAGAGATCTTGAAGAAAGTTTGGAAGAATTGAAAAAGGAAAACAGTCCATAGAAGAGTGAAGTATCATGATTGAAAGAATAGGTTAATCAAGTAGAGCAGTCACTTGTAGCATGCATAAAAGAGAATGAAAGTCTAAGATCTAAGCCTAAACTTTGTGATGTTTCTTGTGATACTAATGATTTGTGTGATGATGTAGAAGTTTCTTTAGACAGTGAGATTGAAGATGATAGTGTAACTAAACCTACAGTGGTTGGTGATGGTATTGGTTTCAAAATCATGTAGAGAATGGGATATGAAGGAAGAGGATTGGGAAAGCATCAGCAAGGAATTACAGAACCTATTGAACTAGTAATAAGATCAAGAAGTGAAGGCCTTGGATATGACGGAGGTAAGGATGTTATTGCAAATTCAAATAAATCAAATCAGGGAAGAAGAGGTATGTATTGTTCACATTATAATAGACATGGACATGAAAAGGAATTGTGTTGAGATCTACATCCTTGTAAGTTTTGTGGATTAAGGAATCATTCTAAAAAGTTATGTTGGAATAAAATGAGAATAAGAAAGCATATGACAAATTGTATGCAGATGGATTATGGATGGATTGATGGAGCAAAATAGAAATATGTTACTTGTATGTTCATAAGGTTGTATAGATGGAAGTATTCATATGTTAGAGAGAAAAGAAGATATAAATAAGGATATAGACCTTATATAGAGCAAAACAAGAATAATAATTCAAACTATAGAGGGAGAAATGACAGGAGTCCAAATTCTTATCACAGTGGAGGATATAGAAGAAATGAAAGAGGATTTGATAGAAGATCATTCAGAAGAACCTATTTTTCAAGTTTGGAGGAGAAAAGAATCAACCAGTGAATGTCAACATGAACATGTTACCAGAAAGGCTAATGATGAGGAAATAATAACTGATGCAGAGGTAGTTTATGCAGAGGAAGAGGAACCTTTTGAGTCATAAAATCTAATAGAGAAACCAGAAGAGGGTGAAGCATTGATCTTAAGAAGAGTTATGTTACAGATTAATCATTTGAGAAAGTAGTGCAAGGGAAAGTTTGTGTGAATAAGTGTGAAGCATAATAGGGGAATGAAATTCATATTGCAGAGAAAGAGGGAATGACAAGATATTCTACCAGAGGAGAAAGTTTGTGTACTAGAGTAAAGGAAACATGGATAAAGAAATAGAGAACAATATAGGAGACGTATATGCAGAATAGAAACTATAAGATTCTGAAGTGTGTGAAAGAAATTGTATCTAGAATAGAGAACATAAAGTGTTACAGAGAAATTCAGGAATGTATTGACTGTATCAAAGGAAGTAATTGATTGTTCTAGAGGATGCAAGTATAAATTGATTAGCTCTTAATTGATTGAAGCAAACATTGATCTTGAGGCAGCTTGCGGAGAAGACTTACTCAGAATGTTGATCATTGAGGCAGTGCAAGGCTTGCAAGTAGACCGCCAAACCTAGACCATGACAAGATGAAGAACTTGAGGCATCTTGCAGAAATACTTGCTCAGACCACCGATCATTGAGGTAGTGCAAGGCTTGCAAGTAGACCGCTAAACTCAAAAGAACCTAAGGCAGTTTTACAGGGTGGACTTGAACAGACCGTTGACCTTGAGGCAATTGCAAGTACCTATGAACAGACCACCGAATCTATTCAAAGAGACAACATTGAATCTAACATAATACAGATCAAAGTGAAGAGGCTCACTTGTCAATTAACCCTGAGAGTCTGATGCAGGAGCATCTGGAAGCATTCAAAACAATTGGGACAATTAATAATGAAGTTGTAGAATACTAAGAGGGCGACCTTGGAGAATATTGTATTCTACCTCATTTACATATCAAAGGCTATGGAGCTAGACTTAGCATCTAGAAATAGTCATCTAGAACATATCCAAAATTTAGATCATTTGAGTTCGATTCCAAAAAGATATCGCTACCAAAAGATTACATGTTTTTACCTATTTTCACAGAGTAGAGTCGACAGTGCTCAGTGAAGTCTAATCGGCTTGTGGAGAAATTATGTGACTTATGGAGCTAAAAGGAACATTATTCAATGAAGTTTAGGACCTGGCCGACCTTTGTAGAGATTCACATGAAGTTTTATGTACCAGTGGAGCAATACCTTATGTTTAAGTCTGATCTATCTGTGTACACACGTTTCATACTAGCCATTGCAATTAGGCCAACCTGATAATGATTTGAAGGCTTGTAGAGGATATAAAGGAAGGATAATGATTTGTTACAAGACACGAGTGATGAAATGAATAATTATGTGAAGACATGAAGCAAATTCATAAGTGTTTTGATCTGAGGAAGAAGCAGAAGTGAAGCAGAGAGCAGAGTAGAGAACAGAAGAAATTGCAGAGCATAGTATTGATAAGTAGACGAATGAAATCATGGAAGAATATTGTTATACAAATATTTTGTAACCCTAGGCTGCAGACTAGCATCTGTAAAAGCTCGAGTGGCATATGTAATGTGTTTTGAGATCATAATATAAGAGGAATGAGCTTTGAAGGCTGGGTTTTTCCCTTTTAGGGTTTTCCCAGGATATATCTTGTGTCATGAGTATATGAATGTCTCTTTATTTCTGTTGTTAACTATTTACTTCTGTTGCATCTCTGATTAATCATGCTGTTAATAATTTAAGGCCGCAAGGTTGGACAGTCCCTCACCAAATGCTCCTACCTTGACTACACCACAATTGCTCCCTGATGGAGTTAGCAATCACTTTAAGGTGGGGGCATATATTGTGCTATGATCCTTACTTTCATCTTTCTATCAAAACAATTGTTGATTATCTTTGTTACTCAACTCTCTTGGAAAGGATTATGGAAAGCTCGGAAACAAGATCTTGAGTCTATCTTGTTCTCCTAAGTTGAAACTCCTTGCACATTTAGGAGAAGGGTTGTGCCACTAGCTAGAGTTTGGTAGTAAGGTTGCTTCACCTTCTTATTCTGCAAGGCTTCGTGTAATTCCTCTTACAAGAGGTAGTTTGTGTATTCCCTTGGGAGGAAACACTTTTCTTGAGATAGATTATTTGTATAATGTGTTTGTGCCCCTATTGTGCTTCTCATTTCTAATTAACCCCTTCACATTCTTCTTATTGCATCTTGGGGAATGATGCATGGTGATTGAGACAAAATTTAGATTGAGATCTCCTTTGTCATGCTGACTTAGGGTCTTTTGTTATGTGTTTCTTGTGATAGATGTATGATGTGTGTATTCTTGTCATATATTCTTATTCTTTATTGTTGAAAGAATAATAATACACTGAGAGGGGGATGAATCATTGTATGTTAATTTTTAACAAATTAAACCAAGAGATAAGAATCAAAAGCACACATCAATCATAGAATACTAGATGTATGTGGAAAACCCTAAAAGGGAAAATCCACGGTGAGAATGTTGCTTGAGTCTACTGCTCAAATCCAACCTCACAATAAGAGCTTTTACAAATGTTTTGTAAGCACCAACTTACAGGTACATTGATAGCAAAGACAATGTTTTGAGGCACCAACCTTTAGGTACACTATACACCTGATTGAGCACCAGTCCAATTTTCTAAGGCACCAACCCCAAACTAAATAAAGAGGCACCAACCCCTGAATTATTATAAATTCTTATATGTAGACAATGGTTCTTTTCTAACCTAAAATGCACTTTTTTAATTCATATATTGTGCTCTCATTCTCTGCCTGGTGTTCTCATGAACACATTCTTCTTCACTCTATCACCCTTGAAACTATGTTCTCATTAACATTGTCTCTCTTTTTCTCACTACACTCTACCTATGAACATTTGTATGTTTGTGCAAACTTTTCACACTCTACTTGTGAAATAAAATGTTCAGTTTTGCGACCCGCTGCAAAAACATTCATGGTGACTACATAGTTTTTTAAAAAACTACTTACAAAACCAATTCTACCAAAAATAGCGACCTCCTTTAGTTAGAGTAACTGCATCAAGATCCATAGAAATGGTTTATGAAGTGATCTACACTGGTTTTCAAGGAATTCTTTGTCTCTGTGTTGTTTCTTAACAAGTCAGGAGTCGACCTTCTCCCATTTTTCGTTCCATCAGGAGTCAGCCTTCTCTGATTTTGCCTTCCATCTAGAGTTGGGCTTTCTGTCTTCCAACTTCCATTTTAGAATGAATCAAAGAATATCTCCGCTCTCTGATCTCTGATTTCCTTAGCTTTTTTGGATTTCACTTGCCAAGCATTCTTTCTTCCATCTTCCATTTTGGAATGAGTCAAGGAGCAAGTCCAGTCTCTGATTTCTGATCCCTTAGACTAAATTGGATTTCGCGTGCCAGAGATTCTATCTTCTGACTTCCATATCAGAATGGATCAAGGAATAGATCTGAATTATGATCTCTGATTTCCTTAGACTAAATAAGAGCTTTGCGATCGCGCCTTCCTTATCGGGCCTTTCTTCTTTCCTCAACAAGGATAAGGAGTAAAGTTGAAACTCCAAACTCTGATGATCTCTAGAAAACAAGTAAACTTCCCTCTGTTGCCTAGTCGATGAATCAATGAAAAGATGAACTCATGAACTTGTTTGCAAAATACAAGTTTTTCCAATAACTAAAGCCTTTGTTCTTCAACCTTTCATTTTCGAAACCTCCTTTGTTGTCAGCAAATCAAAAAAATTTGAAATCAGTGAATCAACAAAATTTGAAACTTACCAACAAAACTTTTGCCGAGATTTAACACACTTTCTATCTTCCAAATCTTCGTCAAAAGAACTTCCCCTTTCTCTTATGTCGGTGAATCAGCAAAAAATGAAACTGGTGAACTTGCTATCTCTCCTATCAGTGAATCGACAAAAAATAAACCGGTGAACTTGCTAGTTCTCGAACCAAACTTTTTTTTGAATAAAGCCTTAGCTAGCTATCTCTCCTGTCAATGAATCAGTGAAAAATGAAACCGGCAAACTTGCTAGTTCTTGAACCAAAATTTTTGCTGACAAAAGCCTTAGTGTCTTTTACTTCTCTTTTGCCTTAGAAACTTTTGTTGGGTTACACTTTTCCTCTGCTATAGACACTGTAATAACAACACCTCAACACATTCCTTTAACATCAATGACAACATTTCTAACATTTATACATTCTTCACGCCTCACTCATGCCTCGCATCCATTCTCTCTACATGTTCCTTATGTATGTCTCTTGAGTGCTTTTCATGTATTCTGTGTGTGTTTCATGTGTATTCTATGTATACTTTATGTCTTATGTGTATGCTTCGTGTCAAGTGTGTATACTTTGTGTATTACATGTATGCATTGTGATTTCTCAAGTGTATGCCTTTTGTATGTCTTGTCTTATCTCATATTTTCTAAGTGATTCATATATGAGTGAATTATGTCATGTGTCTTATGTGTATGCCAATCATCATAGACTCCTAGAATCCTAAACTTTGGGCCTTGATCACCCCTTTATTTTGGTGACATTCTATGGTTTCCATGTTGTTGCATTTTATATTTGTCTTATCCATCCCTTAGTGTGAGTTTGAATGTAAGTTCATACCCATGCTAAAATGGGAGATAAATTTTACGTCATAAAATGTGTACACTAGCATTTTACACCTAGTTTAGCACCTGGGTGGACCTAAAATGTTGCCTTTGTTAACTAGGACCTATTTCAACACATTTTTTAACATTAAATGATAAAATCTTGATCTCAATGATAAAACCTAACAAAATAACAATGAAACCGACCTAAGAACACCTAAAGAGACTTATGCTTAGATTTTTGGGGCTAAATAACACAGGCGTCCAAGTGCCCTGGTCCCTCATTTAGCCCTGACCTAAATTGATGTTATGTCGACTTAAGACATCCTAAGTGGTTCCTCATGTTGGCCCCATTTGGTTTTATTCATTGTCTATGAGAGGGAATGCATATAAAAGCAAGTTAGTTTATTGATTTGAACATCTCTAAGTTCTCTAAGCAATCTAGGCACTCTTGCACTTTCTCTTCTTCTCTCATGCTTTCTATGCTTCTCTAAAGATCTCTATGGTGGATTATTATTGTAGAAATCTTCTTATAGGTATGATGCAGGAGCATCCCTGGTTCAAGAGTAATCTTGCATCAACCAAATAATTTGCATTTCAGTTCTTTCATTTTCTAGTTCAGTTTAGGCAGTTCAGTCAGTAGCAATTTTTAGCTTGTGGTCCAGTTTTGGCATTTCACATCTTGTGGATCTGGACTTAGCATCTACATTCATTCATCTACATCATATCAAGAATTCATAGCATTTGGATTAGTTACCAAAAATATATCGTTATCAAAAGGTCAATTATTTTCTCAATGCAGAGCATTCTAGCAGTTCCTGACAACCAACCGAAGGAGATGGCTTGTAGATCATTCCTTGATTTGCAGATCTCAATGACACATCATTCAATGTCCTTTGGTTCATGGCCAACCTTTCCCAACGGTCCGCACATTGTTCCATTCATTTGAGGAAGTGTTATATGCATTTAGGTCTGACCTATCTGTGAACACATTACAACTCTTCATTGGAGTTTTTGACCTTCCTTAGCCGACGCGGATGAATCTATTAGTCCAAAAGGATATATATTGATGTAATAGATCCTTAGGAAAGTATCTATTCACATAAGAAATATCTGATAGTTTAGATTTGTGTGAAGGAGCTTCAAAGCTTTATCTTGCGCATGTATGTATTTAGGCCTTTGAGCCCTAGTTGTAAGCCCACATGATGCTGGCTAGATTGTATTTGAATTCTTTGATATACTAAATGACTGAATCTGCATTTGTTCCATTCATTTGAGTTGTTTCCATTGTGTTTACTCTTGCTACACTGCCTGAATAGTTCATTCAGTGAACCCTCCTATCGTGACTGCACCAAGGTCTTGTGAAGATATTTCTACTTAATTGGGCTACACCAACTTCTTGAGTCAAGTTGTGAGGTTGTTTCAAGCATGCTAGGGTTTCCATTCGAATGGTGACTTCTTTCCTTCATGCTTTGTTCTAGCATTCCATTCTACTTTAGATTTGCTTCTGCCCTCCTAGGGCATGTTCTCTTTATCTCTCATAATTTCTATTGTGGAGGTGGAAACACCATTCATGAAGCTTGACTTAGGTAAGATCCTAAATAGCACCCAACCATTTTCCTTATTATGTTTGTGCAAGTTAGATCTAGAGGAATTTGTAGAAAATAAGTTACAAGGAGTAGGAACATAGAAGGGTGAAGACACAAGAGGTTTAAAAATTTTCAAAACCCTAATTAGGGTCTAGGGAACCCAAGCGCCTTGGTCCTTTGAGCTCTCGAGTTTAGATCTAGGTTCTCCTCTATTCACTGGTCTCTACTATGCTTTCAAATTGTTCGTGTATGTTTTCAATAATCTGTTATGCTCCAATCTTGCTTAACTAGGGTTTCTAATTTACATTAGCTTGATTGGTTGGATTTGGTTGATTCTCCTCTATACAAAAAAGGGACAAAGCCCCTGTAGTTTGGCTCTCCTTCTTGGGTAGAAGCCAAGCTTGGCTTGTGTTCTAATGTTGGATAGAAGAGGGTTTGACCTAGTTTGATCTCTTGAGCTAGTCTCTCTTTTCTATCTAACAAATACATACACACCACTTCCCATTTTTCTTAGGTAAAATTACAAGTGGTGAAACCTATTGGCTATCTAAAATAGGATAAATGAATCCAAATTGTAAGAGTTTTTTAATATCTTCCTTAACTATGTCTTTGAGTGTAGGATTAGTTCTATGTTGAGGTCGCCTAATAGGTTTAACATCCTTTGTGTAGATGTGGTGAGTGTAAACACTTGGATGTATCCCTTTCATGTTTGTATATTCCTAAGCAAAAGCATGTGTATGAACTTGTAATACTTTTATGACCTTGACTTCTTCATTTGTTAACCAACTCTTGATGGTTGATTGTTTACCAATTTGGATTGTGACTTGCTTCATCCCCAAATGAATAGAATTAACCTCATGGTAGGGACTTATCAATATGTTGAGATGGAAAGTATGAGGAAATAGTTTATGCAATGTGTCCATAATTTGGTAATTTGGTCTTATTGGAATTGTTTCTAAAAAAGTAGAATCAAACGCTCTCAAAGATTCCTTAGGGGACTCTTTTACCCACCTTGTGACATCTTGTTGTATTGTGTTTGAGAGGCCCTACCTATTCTCTTCCTCATGTATATGGCATTCTTCAAAATATTTTGTTATTGTAACCATTGCTAGGGTAGATATATTCTCATCATTGGAGTTGCTCGAATCATCTACCCATAGTTTGTTTTCACATTGTAGGGATGGTTGAACTGGTGAGTATATAGATAATTACTTCATTTTAAATATATTGTACATCGTCATGTTTGCAAGCCTATGATTTATGAGAGTTGTTGTTGTAGCTAACCAAGGTTGACCTAGGATGATAGGATAACCTGATTTTCTCTTCTGTGCTTGGAGGATGAGAAGTTCCATTGGATATCCCCAAGTATCTATCATGACAATAAGATCATTTATAACTCCCTTTAGTTTAGTGAATGAGTGATCATCTAGCTGTAACATAATAGATACAGGTTCAATTCTAGTTAGAGACAACGTTTTTGTTGTGTCTATTGTAATAGCATTGATGGAAACTCCTAATTCATTCAGCACATTAGAAATTGTCACTCCCCATATTGCTACTAAAATGAGAGGGCTCCATGGATTTCCATACATTATTAGTACCAATTTTCCTAATAACATATCAGACAGTTTCCATTCTACTTTTATTTTTCTTGGAAGCTTCTTCTTCCTCCCTAGTGTCTTAATGAACATTTTTTTTATTATCTACTTTAATTTAGAGATATCTTTAATTTCTTGCAATAGTAGCACTTCTATGTTAATTCTCTAGAGCTCTTGTATCAATTTAGAGTCTTATGAGACATTCTGAAATACTCTGGAGTTGTCTTTAGTTCTTGCAATCATTTTAGGAATGGTATCTTTGGAGTGGAAATGACAACTTTTAATTTCAAAGGATTTTTGGGTCTTTTTCCTTCTTCATTCAACACTTCCCTCCCTTTTGAGATGTTGGGCAAAGGTTCTCCTAAGGTCTTTCAAAAATGTAATTGTATTTCATTAATCTCAATTACACTTAAATATGTTGTGTTTTGATCCATATTGTAAATTGGTTGTTGTGATTGGTTGTTGATGTTGGCAACTGAGTTTTCCAACCCAAATTTTGCCCAATATCCATTGCAAATCCTAAAGTATTATGTGGAAATTTTCAAAGTCTTGTTAAATATGTAAATTCCTAAAAAAACCCAAGTTTCCGTAGTCTTTTTTGTTTCTAGCATGGGTATTAACCACATCGACATCTAGCGGAACTTTGTGCCCCTATCGGATATGCAAGGTTTCCCTTTGGATTAGGATATCTCCAAGACCCTCTTGGATCCCTGCATCCTTGCTTTCTCCACTTCCCCATAGTTTTCCCTTTGCATGTCTTAGTTATGGATCCAGACATCCCCTTTGACTCCACTTTCTAGTCCCCCTTTGACTTCTGCATCCCTTCTTTAAGTCGCAAAGTTGAGGTTTGGGGTGGATGTGGATATATCTTCATCCATCCTTCGGACCCGCTAATCTATTTCTACCCCAAAACCCCACACTCCCCTTGCCCCATCTTTTGCCCTTAAATATCCTTTACGCAACTTCTATTTGGATTGGTATATATCTAGAATTCCCCCTAGATCTCCACAGATCTGGATCCCCCTTAAACCCCCACAAATCCTTATCTTCCTTCCACCCCCACATTCTGATGTCTTTAATATCCCCACTTCCTCCATTTCCCTGCATCTGGATGCCTTCCAAGTATCCTGCATCCAGTACCCCTCTAATGTCCTACATGCTAATGCCCCTCAATGCTTCACATCCTAATCCTCCCTCATCCTCCGCATATCCTGATGACCTTCCATCTCTTGTAGATCCTTGACCCCCTCAGGATTCCATTTTTTCTCTAGGCATATAAAGGTAAAAGTGAACTTTTTTAGCTACATCCTAATGAATAGTAAACTTCCACATATGGCCATAAATGCTGTCAGATGGTCAAATATAATGCATTTAATGCTGTGGGTGAGGCGGTCAGAGTTTTCTGACCCATTCCATCTTTCAGTTTGAGTTTCAAAGGCTATAAAAAAGGAGTTTGCAACTCTTTCCAAGGGTTGCTCTTTTTGACATTTTTAGGTGACTGGGATAGGGCAACTAGGGTTTCAAACACTAACAAAGTTTTAGATCTTCAAGGGCAACATTTGCAAACTGTATGGATGAATCAAAGAACATTTTGTAAGTAGAATCTTATGTCTCCATTATTGCAGGTATCCATTTATGGAATTTCATACTTTTGTGTAATTCCTCTTGCAACGATTGGTGGTATGATTGTAATCTTCATTTGAAGGATTTGACAGATCCGTAACATATTACATGTTGTAATGGTCATTTTGAGATTGCAAATGAATGAATATTATGTGGGAAGGGATTAATAAGTATGTTTGTTTTTGTTTTCAAGTTTCACGCATCTGGGTGTTTCCAGTTAGGCAAATACATACTATTTCTTTGTTATCTTATCCTTTGGTAGTCTAAAAACTATGTAACCCAGAGAAGGCACCAATCTAGGTCATGTCATTGATCAAAAAAGCTCTTTATAAATCAGATAAAATCAATCTTGTGTGAGATATAACTAGTCAGATCTATGTGCTTTTTTGTGATTTGCAACACAAACAGGGATTATGCATTGTAAATTGTTCATAAATGTGTCTAGAGGTTTGTTTTTTAGAAACTAATCTTTCAAATTTAGATTTTATACGTAAAATGCTTCAAAAACTAATTCAAATATTTCTCTTTCTTCCTAGATTATATACATAACATGTGATGAGGTCGTAGTTTCTCAATTTCCCATCATTTAATCATTAAAAGTCAATGCAGGTTGGTGTCCAAAGATGATATACAATAGGATTTTGAGTTCTTTAGCTACTAACTTTTCTTGATGAATCTCTACACTAGTCTATTCTCTGTTTAATTTATAATCAAATCTAAGCTATTATTACTAAAAAGGAAACACACTTGCATGAAAGGGAAAACTTAATTAATCTATTGTTACCATAAATGAAACACACTTGCATGGAAAATAAACACACTTTTCTTAGAAAGAGAAACACGCTGCATGAAAGTAAAAGATAAATAAAAGACTAATTTTGTCTTTTCTTATATATATGGATCACAAATGCCTATAGATCTTAAGTGAAAAACAAAACAATAAATTTTAAAATAAAATGTAAATAAAGATGGAATATTGAGAAAAGTAAAAAATACCACAATAATATTCCTTTCCTTTAGAAAGAGTGAGCCCTACCCCACCATTAGGATCAATTCTTTAACTATACTAAAGAGTTAAATTGGTGTGCTTTTCATTCCATAAAAGAAATAACAAAAACTAGATCGTACATTTTTTGTATTCTTTAACTATCATCTATCTATTCTCTTCTTCCAAAAATTAACTCTACCTAGGGACTAAGGACTATTAAATCTATAGAATCCTTAGTCATACATTTCTAACTATTTGGGACTACTAGATGTGAATCATGCAACTATCATTTATTTCTAAATCTAAGACATAAAATAATACACTTCAATTCTAACTTAACATATTTTCAAATCTTTGAATCTAAACTAAAAGATACTTTAGTTTCATAATAAATTATAGTTGAATCCTTTAAAACAAGGCATGTGTGTTAAAATTTCAAAGCATGGTAGTTAAGAGTCACTTCATAGTTGTGATGGTTGAAAGTACTCAAAGTGGTCATGTGTTCTCTAAAACATGCATTCGGTTGTGGTTCCTTATGATTTCTTCACCAAACGTGAGGGATAGGTGTGAAAAGTCATCCATCAATGATCTAAGTTGGTTTCATCTTATTCTCATGCATTCTAGAGCTTGGTTGAGCAATTCCAAAGTTGTTTAAATAATTGCATGGATAATGTTGACCTATTTTTCTCTTCCCAGTGTCAAATAGTTCACCTTGATAATCTCCTGGATATCCCTTGGAATATAGCCCCACAGGCCTTAAACCATCCAAATTCCAATGTCCTACCTTGCAAAAATCCCTAAAATCTTGTTTAGAGAATCTTTGCAAAAAACCTATAAAAACCCAAAAAATTTTAGTCTTCAATGTCTTCCTTTGTAGAGGTTTTCCATCTTCATACTTGGTCATTTTGGTGGATATCTAATGTCCAGATATCTGGACTTTAGTTAACATCTAGATATTATCTTAATATCTGGACCTTAGCTAAAATCCTGATATCTCTCAAGTATTCAAACCTCAACTAATATCCGGATGTTTTCTTAACATCTAAATCTTAACTAACATCCAAACCTTAGTCGATGTCTGGACCTTAGCTAATATCCAGATGTTTTCTTAACATCTAGATCTTAACTAACATCCAAATATTTCCCCAATGTCCTGACCCTTTGGTGAACATCCTGATGATGTCATCTAGATCCCCTCTCTAACAAAGTTCTCTATCTTGATGACATCATCAAGATATTTAGGGGTGGTTTATTAAAAGTTAATATCCTGACATCGGATATCCATGCAGATGACAATTTCTCCATGCTACAAAGGTAAATTTGACGGGTGTATCTGGATATCGAGATATGAAGACTCTTGTGTGCGGTCAGGATATATCATCTGGATATTTGCGAATGTGAAGACCTTGAAGATATTCATGCTATCCATATGTCTGTTGACCGAAACTTTGACCGCGAATATCTCCCTCATCCTAAGGAATTTATACATGATCCAAAAGGCAAAAGTGCTTAGATTTTTGTCCTCTTTCATTTGGAGGGATTTTGAGGAATATTCTCACTTTGAAATTATGATCCAAAATCATGATCTGAATATGGATATGCACATCCCGATATCAGGATAGTGGCCAACTGAAGATGAATATGCAGACTCGGCCGACAAGACATCAACAACTGACTTGAAGTATTACGAAATATTTCCAAAGGTAGATATTTCACATTTATTGTTGCAAGTAAATGATTCATCTACTCACATTGAAGACCCAAAATATATTTTAGATGCTCTATGGACCCAGGTATTTTTTGCATTGAAGTCTTGCAGGTAGACATCCCTTATGGCATGAATTCTCATTTGACAGCCTGTGGGGGCAAATTTATTGTAATTAACTTAGGTCAAGTGCTAAAATGCTATATATGCATCTTTGATAGATGTAATAATGGTTGGATAGTTATTCATTTCTATATTCAAACTGAGCCCTCCTCTAGTGTAACCATGCCTCTTGATTGAATATATGCTGATTATTCTTACCTCTTTATGCTAGTTTTTAGAACTGTGTAAATCTAAGGATGGTTTGTCTCTGAATATTTCATTCTATTCAACCATTTCTTGCTCCTTACCTCTGTTAGGATCAAATAAATCTGTGTATATTTATCAGCTATATCTGATTATGTTGTGCATTTTCTCAGTTCTGTGAGAGTTTTCATATTGAAACTTGGTGTATCACCCCCCTTTAATTTTAGTTTTCATCCCTCTTACCTTTTTCATAAACAGGTGGATAGATTAGGTTTAGTCTTAGGATTGTTGAATCTCTCATTCAGCAAAGGAACCAACATCTCTCTGGAGATTTGGCCTCCCTGTAGGGTCACACACCTCGAGACCATCTCAATGTTTCACTAAATTGTTGGAGCCCTAAAATCCTTCAACACTGGGTGTAAATCTATGTGACAACAGTTTTGGCATGCCCAGTGGGACCAAAGGCATAATCAATCAAAGCATCAAGCTGAGAATCTAGTGTTCTTCTCGGTACTCTGCATTTTGGTAGACATTTGATGCACATGGCGACTCTACATTCGTCTTGTTTTGATCAATGCCATCTTTTATGCTTGTGCAAACAAGGACATCTTCAAGAGGTAATTTCCAATTCATTGAATTATCTGTTGCTACTTCAAGGAGAAGGTCTAGGCTATCTAGGTCTCCTGTGCTCAAAGGAACAGTAACCTTACTCTACCTCTTTCAAGGGCTCAATCCACACCCCCTCTTGTTAGGTTTTAGTATAATAGAAGAAGATTGCATATTCCTAGACTGAATTTGAATATCCCTAGGAAGGCAAGGAATCTGCCCTTTTTGACCTTTAATGGAGGAAGACCATTAGATTTGGCTACATACAATGACATACCTATTGCAGCCTTGAAAAGTGTTTCACCCTTCACGAGTGATGATTCTATAGCTCCTGATGAGCATATCAAAGACATATCCAATGTATGCTCAGTCCATCATATACAACATGAAGATGTTGCAGTCTGTCTCATGGTTTCATCTTTTAAAGGGAGAGCTCTTCAATGGTTCATGAGCTTGACCCCTGCATCTACACATACCTAGGACAAGCTAGGAGAATCCCTTTACAAATAGTTTGGAGAGAGGGAAAACAATGTTTCATTGCTTGAGCAGTTGACGACTATCAAGAGGGCTCCAAGCGAGATGCTGGCAGATTTCAACTTTAGATTCCAAAGGACGTGGGAGAGAATTCCAACTACCCTCATGCCATCCCCACAAGGTGCTTTATTGTATTTTTTAAGAGCTTTGAGTTCTGATATTATAGTGATGATGCAATCCATGGGTGCTAAAACCCTACCCACTGGCTATGAGACAATTCTGAAAGCTAAAAATTATTTAGTACAGGCTAAAAAATTGCTCCCAAGCCTCCTATTCCACTTTTCCTAGAGCTACCATCCTCATCCCAGTAGCCTATTATTGCTCCCATCCCAGAACCTAAAGCTTCAATGTCCTCTCTTTCTCAAGAAGAGAGTGACCTTAAGACCCTAATGGCCAATTTGACCAACAAAGTGAATAGTATAGCTATTCAAACTACTCCCAAGCCTCATCAAAATTATAGTCAGGGGCAGTAATCTAATTCAAATTAGAACCAAGGGTATAATCCTAATAGAAATCAGAACTGGAACCAGGGTTACCAACAAAATAGATACCAAAATCCTAACCCTGCACAACCTTTACAAACAATTGACCTATCCAAAAAATACCAGCTGTGAATCTAGTTAGGGATTTAGTCCCTACTTAAAATAATATGGCCCGAGAGGTAGATTGGTGCTACCCCTACAACCAACCTCATAATTAGTCCTCTTATGCTTTTGGAGCACAAGAGAGGGATTTAATGGTGCAGAACTTCCATACCCAGTAGGCATCATTATCAGAGGTAGCTAATAACAACCCTGAGGTATCAAACGAGGCTACCACTGATGCCAGCATGATGTTATGGACTACAGAAGATTTTTGTGCTATCAATCAGCCTATGGACAATGTTGTTATGCCCATTGCAGACAACATCAAGTCAAACAAGAGGCAGTTGGAGGCTAGCCCTACGCCTGCTATATTATAAAAAGAGCCTATTTCAAAGGCTAAGGTGGCCAATACCACAATTCTAGTTCAGAATAGTAGATCTACTACTACAAAAGAGATTCCATTAGGCTTAAAAGTGCCTGAACAACCTACTGAACAACCAAAGAGGGGAACATGGGTTCCCTCCATGTATAAGGTGTCCTCTATTCCATTAAATATCATGGAATAGATAAAGAAAACAAACATCAATGTATCAATGTGGGAAGTAATTTCCATCCCTTCTTAGAGGGCTCTGCTACAAGAAACCTTGAGGCACTTCCCATCTGCTGAGATAGTGATAACAGATCAATCAACTAAGCAAAAAGAGAAGGCTCCTATTAGTCTTGTGCAACCAAATGAAGGACAAGTAAGTACAGTCAAGAAACCACCTCCTTTCTACTTGTCTTTGATCATTGGAAAGTTTTTAGTGCACAACTGCATGATTGACTCAGAGGATAGTGTTTCAGTCATGCCCAAGAAGATAGTGAATGCATTAGGCATCAAGTAAACCCCTGTTTCATTAGGAGTATTACAACTGGATGGCACCTTTGTGAATACTATAGGAGTGATCAAAGGACTAGACTTGACTTTGCATGCATGTCTGAACCTGAGTCCTCCTTTCTTTGCCATTTATCTGTCAAGAGATTTCACAACAAAGGTAGGTGGCTACCTTTCTTCTGACTGGTCTCATATGTTGTTAAGGACCAGATATGGCATATGGTTCACCATCAAGGCTGAACCAATTTTAGATTATCATGTGGAGATTTACGACCATAACCTAGTAAACCCACATGTGATGATTCAGGGTGAGAAAGTGCATGATATAAAACCTATTGATGTATAACCTTCATCTCTTCCTATCTCTGACCTATTTCCTGATGAGTGGGCAAGATATCATGAAAAAATTGACCCTTATGATACCATTGAAATAACTAACTTGAGCAACTACATGCTCCATGAAGGGCATTCTTCAGTCCCTTCTGTACTTAAGCTAGATGATGACTCCAAAGGCCCATGGAAGATGTTATTTAATGGTGCAAAGAGCATAAATGGAGCTAGTGCAGGTGTTTTTCTAGTCTCTTCGACTGGTAAGAAGTTGCATTTTGCTCATAGGTTGCATTTTACTTGCACCAATAATGTAGCATAATATGAGGCATTGGTCCATGGTATGTTGTTAGCAGAAAAGAATAAAATCAAGCATCAAGAGATATTTGGTGATATTGAATTGGTAGTCAACCAATTTAGAGAAAGATGTGAAACAAAAAACCAGCTTCTAAGAGCATATAGACATAGAGTTTGGGACCTGTTTGAGAGTTATGATGCTCTTAACCTGTAGGTGATCCCAAGAAAATTAAATGATGATGCCAATCAATTAGAGACAGTGGGGGCTCAGTTTTCTCCACCCACAGACTTATTTCAAGGTCCTAATTACCATGTGAGGATTGTTGTCAGACCATCTGTTCCTGATAATTATATCCATTGGCAGGTCTTTAGCAATGATGAACAAATTGTGAGCTTCATCCAAAATGAAGCAAAGTTTTCCTCTATAGTGCAACCTAGATTGTAGGAGTGCTATGGTGATTAGATTATCCAGCTCAAATCAAACAAGTTGCCCAAGGGTCTAGTCACCCTTGAGGCCATCTTTAGTTGTGATGATGAATTTAGGGGCAAGAGAAACAACATGAACTTCAAGAAAGAAGATTACTAGAAGGTAATCGTCACCCAAGAAAAGGAGTTACTATTGGGAAAAGTATGTGGAGACTGTTATCACTCAGTTTTGCACCCTTGCATACAGCTGTGAAACCTCTGCAAACTGGAGTAACATGGGACTGATCTCTAAGTGTAGGACTTTGCTAAATGAGATCAAACCTCCGGAGAAGGTCAGCTTCTTCTCTCTAAGCCTAATGCTCAGAGAAATTCATCTAAACCTAGTGCTAATGCTTGCTGGGAAAAGGGTTAGAAGGAATGCTAAAAAGAAATACTGAAATAAACTAAGTGATACACCAGATTTAAATGTGTTTGGCTACAACTGAATAGACATAGTAATAATCTCATAGCTAGAAAGACATTACACAGACCCATATTAATTTTAGAGAGGTCCAAAAGAGCAGACACAGGCCAAAAAATAATAAGAGAGGCAAAAATACCAGTTTATATTGATCATAGAGGCCAAATAGCCATTACAAAGAATAGCCCAGAAGAACAACCAACCCCTATACATCTGGTTTTACATGTATATATATATATATATATATCATTTCATTTTGGCCTCAGCCCCTTCCCATCAATTTCGCCGATGGGCTGTGTATTAGAAAATATCTCTGCCTGAAGAGACGTCCACCTGCAAGAAGTTATGGCACAAAATGATCTGAAACTGGGCAGATAGAAGATATTTTCCAGGTCTTCAATGCAAGTTGCATAGTCATCGATTTGTAGCAATAAATGCAACAAATATCTGCATTTGAATATCAAATGTCGCTGCTAAAACATCACGTTGGCCGAAACATGCAAAGCCAGGTCTGAAAAATGAAAACTAGAAAATCCCCCCAAAAAACCTACTCAAATGAAAGAGGAGGCAAAAATATGTACTTTTGTCTCCTACAACATGTCAAAATTCGCTGAAATGGGGAAGATACAGGCGGTCAAAGATCTGGTCAACTGCCTGTATATATCGCTTCTGCATCTGCATGTATATCGACTTCTGAAGATAACTCTAAATCTGACTTTACATGTACAAACCCCTTTGTATGTATCTCTGCTCTTTGGCGCCAAAAGGCCTCTGCAATCACTCCAGAAAGATGCATTTGAAATTGCTTTGTATATGCAAGAGCCTTTGTAATGCATCTGCCGCTGCCACGTGGCACCTCCTGATTTGCCGCTGTACCAAAGCCGGGACCCATCGCTGAAGAACTGCACCCTCCATCGGCCTTTGGAAAGACCCAAAAATAAGCTGCCAATGCATCATGTATGGCTGAAAACTCCCTTGCTTATCAGCTTGTATATGCAAAGATACAAGCAAATATACAAACAACTAGCACATGCAAATGTGCATTTTACCCTTTGTAATCGTGACTCGCATATGCATACAATCGCCCTTGTATATACAAGTCACAGACGTCAAACTCTTAAAAAGCAGATGGGAAACATTTTGAAATCCGGGTTGTATCTAACCTCCTTTGTATCTGCAAACATACAAGCCGCGGACCCCAAACTGACCATTAACTGTATTTGATTGCTCTGTCGGGTCTGGCCTGTATCTCCGATCTTTGTATATCACTAACTTGTATATCGCAATATACAATCGCCCATATACAAGGCGGACCCGAAAATTTTAATAAAACAAGTTAAAAATGCAATCGGGTCCAGCTTGTATATAAACGTTTGTATATCGGCTTTGTATGTGAAAACATACAAAGCAAAATATACAAGCCACTGTAGCAAATGTATCTCTAGTGAAGGTCCCTTGTATCTCTGATATACAATCGGCCTTACATGCGCGTGGGCCCCACCTCTTGCATATTCGGCCTTTGTATGTTTCACATGTATATTCAAAACATACAAGCAAAATATACAAAGAAACATACAAGGCCGAATGTGCATTCCACTGTAGCGGATGCACCTGCATGTTTGAAAACCTTGTACCCTTTCGTTGCATGTGCAAACATACAACACAAAATGCACTTGAAACCTGATATACAAGAGGGAATATTCCTGCAATGCATCTCCTGCTTTGTATATTTCTTTCCTTGTATATCTCCATTATATGAGCCAAATATACATGCAGACCCAATATACATTCAGCGAATATTCCGGGGATCTGCGATGTATATTCCATCCTTGTATCTGCCCTTGCATCCTTCCAGTGAATGTATATTTGCTTGTATGTTGAAATTACAAAGGCAAACATGCAAACCTTCCGAACATACAAAAGGGGAAACTTGAAGAAAAATGTGATAGATGCACAATATACCTTGTATGTCTCACTTGCATATCGCCGATATACAAACCAAGAATATTCCCAAGGACTTGCGGGAGATTCCCAAAATGTATATGTCTCTCCTTGGTCCGATATACATTCAGAAAATGCATAAAACTTAATTTTTTCAACATCTTCTAAGGCCGATGGAGATCTGCAAGCCCGCCAAATGAACATTTGAACTGTATGTTGACCCAAACTTTTGACCATGAATAACTTCTTTGTTTGGCCGAATTTCAGGGCGCCGTAAAAAGCAAACCTGCTTATTTTTTCAAGCTCTTTCCAATGGTAAGGTTTTTAAGGCAAGGCTCTTTGGGAAATTTGGCACTTTTATCTTTATAGGGACATTTTCCAAAGGATTTTCTAGAAAAATACTAGGTGGACTATTTGGCTCTGAACAGAGAAAAAAATAGGATAACATTCTTGGCGACCTCTATGGGATGTTTGCCTGCTAAACATAAGATCAGTGGCCTTATTGCATCCATTGGGCATGGAGTCACACCTAAAACATGCTGGAAAACTGGAACCTGCCTCCAAAACACAAAAAGGGGAAGGGGGCTGCATTCTCCTAATGACAATGCAGCCTGTGCAGAAGCACTTATGGAAAGGGAAAACTACAACAGAAATGAAACTTACTTCTAACTCTAAACTAACCAGTCAGACATGACCTTAAACAAAGCCATTAACTGGTTCTTGAAAATAACTGCCCCTCCTTAACAATTTACAATGTTTCCCATTCTTGTGGGCAGTTAAAAAGAGATAGGGGGAAAATGTACATATGACAAATTAACAAAACACCCCCCACAAAATGGAGATAAACTCACCTATCCACCTGGACTGATTGTTGATGTTGCTAACTTGTGGTGAATAAATGGGTTGATCCCACCCATTTCGATGCTCAACTTCATGCTTAGAGGTAAGCATTACAAGTGGTGACTCCTCTTGATATGCCTCCAGCTGGGCTAGATGCCTGATTGGGCATCCCCTTGAATGCTCTAATTTTTTCTCTTCTTGCTCTTCATTTGGTATGCTGGTGACCTCCACCCTTCTATCATGTTGCTCTTGTGTGCGAAACAGCTGACCTGAGACCTCATGGTTTTTTCCTTCATCCCTCAAAGAATCCAAGAAAGCTAACATAATGTCATCATGGTTGCAATCTTCCTCTTCTTGCTGGTCTGAAAACTCTAACTCATGTGATTCCATTATAAATATGGCTGCCTGTACCTTATGAACAAGATGTTCATGATTTTCTGATTTAGGCTCAAAAAATGAGCCTTATACATGTTCAAAAGAGAAAACTTCCCCACCAAGAAGTTGATATCCCTGTTGGATAACAAAGAACAAATCTTCAATTTGCTCTTGTCCATGTTTAGTCCCTTCATTATTTTCAATAAAGCATGGGAGATCCTTAAGCACATCAGCATAATCAGCCTCTGTACCATCTATCATAGGGTAGCAAGTTTGGCCTTCTTTATGGTTTGGAACCTCACTGTCATGCTCAGCCCCAAACTGCAACAATTTGTTATGATTTTATGCATTCTCTTGTTGCTGCCTGTTCACAACCAGCTGCACATATTCTTCATCTTCAACGTAGTCGGGTAACTCATGAAGTAGGGCAGCATCATCCATCTCTGAAGTGACCTTAACAACTTGTTTCCCTATGCCTCCATCCTTTGACTGCAACTCTTCTGAATTTTGGTTAATTTGTCTCTACAACTGAAGGCTTTCCCCATGCATTCTTTGCATTTCAACCTTGTTTGCTTGATCAGATGCATGAGAAAAGGCTTCAAAAGAATTAAAGTTTAAAGGACTCAATCCCTTATTTGTGTTAACATTACTCACAGGTGTAATAGATTCAAACAATTCTATCTCTGTGAGTGTAGGAACAAACTGCTCCTCATTAGTTTGATTTTCTTCCACCTCCTCTTTTGGCTCATCTTTCCAAATATCTTGGTAGACAACTTGCCCACCCATTTTGATTGAAATAGCAATAGGTAAAGAAGCCTGAATAACTTCTTGAATTTCTTGGAGGGGAGAGGGTTCTAGACAAATTTGTTCCTAGGGAGTGATAATTTGAGTTTTCACAGGAACAGGGACTTGTGAAGGGATATAGGCATTGAAGCCTGGAAACTTGTGGAGTCTAGGTTGCTCTATAGAATGAACATGTGCAGAAGAAAGCGACTGGTTGAAATTTGGAATTGTAAACACATGCTCCTTTAACTTAGCAGTCTCGTCATAACCGTCCATGCTGGTTCCATCTGATAAGGGAATTTGAAAGGGTTGCCTAAAGCTTGGAATTTTAAAATTTGGGACTTCTTCAGCAGTAGGCTGAGTAGGTGTCGTCCTTATAGCAAGGTTTTCTTGAAAAACCTCCTCTTGTACTTCTCGCTACTGGTCACATGTTAACATTTCTATAAATTCATCAGCCTCCCTATTCAAATCTAGAGACAGCTTCTTGAGACCATACATGCCTATGATGCTGAGGTCATAAAACTGCTGAGGCCGACTGTACCCTGCTACTCCTTTGGCCTTATCTTTATTTCTGTCAAGCTTTAGAAAACCCTCCATGAGCTCATTAAAAGCATCAATATTTGCAAGGATAACATTAGGGGTAGGAGGAAGGTTAGCATCATGAGGATGCTGATATTCTGCAGCGGCAGGGCTGTATGGCATAAAATCAGAGGCATTTGGGGCCTGGTATTGCTGATATGGGGGCCAATAGCCTGTATTTGGACTAGGGGTAGGGAAATAGCCATAATTCCCATAAAATTCTGACATCTTATAGCATCAATATGCTAGATATTCATAAACATGTCAGAATTAGAGCAAAATAGGTCTGCAACCCAGAAAAGACTGGATACAAACCAAAGAGGGAGTCGTCAGGTGATTGCAATGCTTCTTGAAGCTGAATAGGCCAAGAAAACCACCAAAATCCTGATCTTTAAAAATTGTTTAGGTACTTGGGCTGCTGAATCCAGCTGATTCGTTCAGTAGAGTCACCATAGTGTTGTTTGTATCACCTCTAAAGGCTGGTAATACTAGGAGAAACACCAAAAATCTCTTAGTATCTTGATGAGAAGTTCATCGAACTGGTCCCACCGGGCGTGCCAAAGTTGTTATCACTCAGTTTTGCATCCTTGCATATAGCTGTGAAACCTCTACAAAATGGAGTAACATGGGACTGATCTCTAAGTGTGGGACTTTTCTAAATGAGATCAAACCTCCGGAGAAGGCCGGCTTCCTCTCTCTAAGCCTAATGCTCAGAGAAATTCATCTAAACCTAGTGCTAATGCTTGTTGGGAAAAGGGTTAGAAGGATGCTAAAAAGAAATACTAAAATAAACTAAGTGATACACCAGATTTAAATGTGTTTGGTTGCAACTGAATAGACACAGTAATAATCTCATAGCTGGAAAGACATTACACATACCCATATTAATTTTAGAGAGGTCCAGAAAAGCAGACATAGGCCAAAAAATAATAAGAGAGGCAAAAAATACCAGTTTATATTGATCATAGAGGTCAAATAGCCATTACAAAGAATAGCCTAGAAGAACAACCAACACCTATACATCTGGTTTTACATGTATATATATCATTTCATTTTGGCCTCAGCCCCTTCCCATCAATTTCGCCGATGGGCTGTGTATTAGAAAATATCTCTGCCTAAAGGGACATCCACCTGCAAGAAGTTATGGCACAAAAAGATCTGAAACTGGGCAGATAGAAGATATTTTCTAGGTCTTCAATGCAAGCTGCATAATCATCGATTTGTAGCAATAAATGCAACAAATATCTGCGTTTGAATATCAAATGTCACTGCTGAAACGTCACGCTAGCCAAAACATGCAAAGCCAGATCTGAAAAATAAAAACTAGAAAATCCCCCAAAAAACCTACTCAAATGAAAGAGGAGGCAAAAATATGTACTTTTGTCTCCTACAGCATGTTGAAATTTGCTGAAATGGGGAAGATACATGCGGTCAAAGATCTGGTCAACTACCTGTATATATCACTTCTGCATCTGCATGTATATCGACTTCTGAAGATAGCTCTGAATCTGACTTTACATGTACAAACCCCTTTGTATGTATCTCTGCTCTTTGGTGCCAAAAGGCCTCTGCAATCGCTCCAGAAAGATGCATTTGAAATTGCTTTGTATATGCAAGAGCCTTTGTATATGCATCCGCCGCTGCCATGTGGCACCTCCTGATTTGCCGCTGTACCAAAGACGGGACCCATCACTAAAGAACTGCACCCTCCATCGGCCTTCAGAAAGACCCAAAAATAAGCTGCCAATGCATCATGTCTGGCTGAAAACTCCCTTGCTTATCAGCTTGTATATGCAAATATACAAACAACTAGCACATGCAAATGTGCATTTTGCCCTTTGTAATCGCGACTCGCATATGCATACAATCGCCCTTGTATATACAAGTCACAGACTTCAAACTCTTAAAAAACAGATGGGAAACATTTTGAAATCTGGGTTGTATCTAACCTCCTTTGTATCTGCAAACATACAAGCCGCGGACCCCAAACTGACCATTAACTGTATTTGATTGCTCTGTCGGGTCTGGCCTATATCTCCGATCTTTGTATATCACTAACTTGTATATCACAATATACAATCGCCCATATACAAGGCAGACCCAAAAATTTTAATAAAATAAGTTAAAAATGCAATCGGGTCCGGCTTGTATATAAACGTTTGTATATCGGCTTTGTATGTGAAAACATACAAAGCAAAATATACAAGCCACTGTAGCAAATGTATCTCTGGCGAAGGTCCCTTGTATCTCTGATATACAATCGGCCTTACATGCGCGTGGGCCCCACCTCTTGCACATTCGGCCTTTGTATGTTTCACATGTATATTCAAAACATACAAGCAAAATATACAAAGAAACATACAAGGCCGAATGTGCATTCCACTGTAGCGGATGCACCTGCATGTTTGAAAACCTTGTACCCTTTCGTTGCATGTGCAAACATACAACACAAAATGCACTTGAAACCTGATATACAAGAGGGAATATTCCTGCAATGCATCTCCTGCTTTGTATATTTCTTTCCTTGTATATCTCCATTATATGAGCCAAATATACATGCAGACCCAATATACATTCAGCGAATATTCTGGGGATCTGCGATGTATATTCCATCCTTGTATCTGCCCTTGCATCCTTCCAGCGAATGTATATTTGCTTGTATGTTGAAATTACAAAGGCAAACATGCAAACCTTCCGAACATACAAAAGGGGAAACTTGAAGAAAAATGTGATAGATGCACAATATACCTTGTATGTCTCACTTGCATATCGCCGATATACAAACCGGGAATATTCCCAGGGACCTGCGGGAGATTCCCAAAATGTATGTCTCTCCTTGGCTCGATATACATTCAGAAAATGCATAAAACTTAATTTTTTCAACATCTTCTAAGGCCGATGGAGATCTGCAAGCCCGCCAAATGAACATTTGAACTATATGTTGACCCAAACTTTTGACCATGAATAACTTCTTTGTTTGGCCAAATTTCAGGGCGCTGTAAAAAGCAAACCTGCCTATTTTTTCAAGCTCTTTCCAATGGTAAGGTTTTTAAGGCAATGTTCTTTGGGAAATTTGGCACTTTTAGCTTTATAGGGACATTTTCCAAAGGATTTTCTAGAAAAATACCAGGTGGACTATTTGGCTCTTAATAGAGGAAAAAATAGGATAACAGAGACACAGAAGAGCAAGAGTTCATAAAGCTCACCTAGAAATACGGTGATGTCCTTGCATGGACATATGAGGATCTTAAAGGATTTAATTCAGATGTGGCTCAACATGCCATTGATCTGGATCCTAATTGCAAGCCAGTTTGTCAAAAGCAATGACCCATTAATCCAAAGATCGAACCTTTGATGAGAAAAGAGCTTGCCAAGGTCATATAAGGAAGGATTATCTTCCCCATCAAGTATTCCACCTTGGTTGCTAACCTAGTGCCTGTGAGAAAGAAAAATAGAGAGATCAGGCTCTGTGTGGACTTTAGGGACCTGAATCGTGCTTCTCTAAAACATCATTACCCTCTGCCCTCTATGGATCAAATTTTTCAAATACTTCAAGGTGCAAAGAGGTTTTCATTATTGGATGGCTTCTTTGGCTATAACTAGATCATTGTCAAAGAGGAGGATAGATTTAAGACAACATTTACAACCAAATGGGGAACCATGGCATATGTAAAGATGTTGTTTGGTTTGTCTAATGCTGGTGCCACATTTCAAAGGGCAATGGATATTGCCTTCAAAGGATTTATAAACAGATTCATCCTGATTTATCTGGATGACATCATAGTCTTCTCCAGGAAGGGAGAAAATCATATGGAGCATCTCGAAATGGTTTTCCAGAGATGCAGAGAGTTTGGGGTGTCTCTGAACCCCGGGAAATGTATTTTCACTATCACCGAAGGTAAGCTTTTGGGTCACATAGTGTATGAGGATGGAATATCCATAGACCTTGAAAGGACATCAACTCTCCTTTCTCTTCCCCTACCTACACACAAAAAGCCTTATAGTCATTTTTAGGGAAAATCAACTTTGTTAGGAAGTTCATTCCTAACTGCGTTGACTTGGTGAAGCTTCTGAGCCTTATTCTCAATAAAGATGCAGTCTTCAGATGGACTAAGGAAGGGAAGGATGGTTTTGAGAAGATCAAGGAAGAGATCACCCAGGCACCTACTCTCATGAACCCAAATTATGTGAAGGATTTTATCCTCTATGCACATGGAGGAGAGAACAACATTGTTGTTGTCCTGATGCAATAGAATGAACAAGGAATGGAGTAGCCCCTGGCTTTCTTCAGTCAGACCTTGAAGGACTACGAGGTCAAGTACAGCCCCATGGATAAATAGGTATTTGCTATTGTTAGAAATTTAACAAAATTTAGATATATGCTAGAAAATAATCACATTAAAGTTTTGGTTTCTTAGCCTAGTGTGAGAGATTACATAATGGGGATAAAAATTAGTGAAAAGAGAGCTAGTTGGGTCACCAAGATCTTCAAGTATGATGTGATCATCAAGGCCACTAAGCTAATTAGAGGTAGAGGATTAGGTGAACAACTAGCTCAGACATTAGTAGATGAGGTGAATTCATCCTACCATTTGAGTGAGGAACCTGCAAATGGTCCATTAGTTGTGAGTTCTAAGACAACAGATATGGTTAGTTTCCTATCCACTGGTGAGTATCCCTATGGACTAGACATAACCAAAAGAAGACATTTCAGGCTGCAGTCTATCCCTTATGCATTGATGGATGGTTTCTCTTCAAAAGAGATTTGGATGAAGTCTTATTGAGGTGCATAGGAGAAGATCAGGTTGATAGACTTCTTAATGAGTTTCATGCTGGCCCAACTGGTGGTCATTTCTCTTCTAGAGCTACAACAATGAAAGTAATGAGGGTGGGTTACCTTTGGCCCACATTATTCAATGATGCCCATGTGTGGGTAAGAAGATGCAAAGAGTGTGCTCTCTTTGCTAGAAAGAAAAGATTGGCAACACTTGCACTTCACCCTATTCAAGTTGATCAACCCTTTTCACTGTGGGTATAAGATTTCATTGGCATGATAAACCTCTCTTCCAGTGCTAGTCACAAGTGGGTTTTGATTACAATGGATTACTTCACTAGGTGGGTTGAAGCAATCCCACTCAAGGAGGCCATTGAGTTGTCTATCATGGATTTCTTGGAGGAAATCATAACAAGGTTTAGAGCTCCTCATACTAATATTTCTGATAATGCGAAAGCATTCACTAGTTTCATGATTGCTAATTGGGCTCTTAAGTACAATGTGTTTTTAAAGACTTCATCCAACTATTACCCCCAAGGTAATGGGCTAGTTGAATCTACCAATAAGAACCTGATCATGATTCTAAATAGGACCATGGAGACAAATCAGAGGCAATGGCACAATATGATCAGATTATCCCTTTGGGATGATAGGACCACCTACAAGAGAGCCATTGGGAACTCTCCTTTTGTTCTGGTGTATGGAAGAGAGGCTAGATTGCCTATATCCTTAGAGCTTCCTGCACTAGATTTAGCTCATCAATTGGCATTAGAAGGAGAAGATGCAAGGTCTGTCAGGATGGCTGAATTAACTAAATTTGAAGAACAAAGATAGTCAGCCATGATCACATTAGAAGAACATTAGATGCCGACCAAAAGATATTTTGATAAGAAGGCCAAGGTCTAGACCTTCAAGGAAGGTGACCTTGTTCTAAAATGGGATGCAGATTGAGCCAAATCAGAAGGCCACACCAAGTTTGATGCACTGTGGAGTGGGCCATATGTTATCATTAGTAATAAGCAGGCAAATGCCTCCATTCTTTCAAGGATGGATGGACTCAAGCTTTCTCTGATCAAACCTTTCCTCAACAACTCCTATATCTATCTATTCAATTCTTCATTCTCTGTTGGTGTCATTCTGTGTGTTGCTTTGTTAGGCAAACTAGCTCCAGGTATAAGATCCATGTGATGATCGATACTCCTAATTGGTGGTAATCCTTAGGGTACTATATGCTCAAAATCATGACTCCAATTGCCTGGGGTTGTCGGGTCAGATTTCGGCATGCACACAGACCATTTCCCTCCTTGCCACGGGGTGATTTACCATGTCACTCTCGCTCACGTGGAAGTACCCAGTCAAGAGGAGGCGAGACACGGCGAGGGTCTGGTACGTTGGAGAGCTGGACTTCACGAAGGGGGGTCGGCAAGTTCTGTGGCCTTTGTTGTTGTGCATTTTGTTGTATGTTTCACTCAATTGATGTGGTAGTTGAGATAACCCTATGACCCGAAGGGTCACTAGTCTCTCTTCTTCTATTTGGATTCCTTGAATTCCACCTTTGTGTGGGCAAATGGTTGTTTTCATTGATGGCTTCTATTGTTTCTATGTCCCTGAGAAATGCTCTATGTAGCTGTAATTGCCCAATTTCTTCAATCAACAAGAGAACAAATGGATCTTCTTGTGGTGGAATGTGTGTCTGTTGTTGAGGTTGCGGATGCAACTCCTCAATCTTGTCACAGATAGCCCTTACCCACTCTCCTCATACTCCTAAACACATTCGTGAATCAGGATAGAGGAAGTCGTATAATTGCTAACCTTCACCAGATTTAGGGTTTTGACCTAGGGTTTTGTTTGACCTAGGGTTTGACTTTGTTCAACTGTGATTACCTCGTGATGGAACCGAGGGTTTGAAATGCTGTCTATTTTAATAGATCTATATGAATGCAAACTAAATGATAACATGCAAAACATCTTTTTGGTATTTTTAAAGTATTTTGGAAAGGAAAATGCTTCTAATCTATGAAAGAAATATGTATGCAATCCTATATGTCTTTTCAAATGCAAAGTTTAATCTATGTTTTTGTGGGTTTTTGGTGTTTTTAATGCAATCTAACCTAATGGAAATGGAAGATACTTTTTCTAACAAAGTAGACCTAGCAATGTAAAAACAATTAATCTAACATGCAAGATCTAATCTATCAAGGAAAAAGCAAAATGTCACTATTGCCAAGAGCAATGTATTTATCTAATTACTACAAAAGCAATGAAAGAACCTAAAAGAGATGAAGATTTTTTGACTCCACTACCCTCAATATCCTTGTATAGGCAACCTCGAATCCTTTTGTGGCAGCAGGTGATCCTCTTGACAACAAAATGACCTGAAGAAGCAAAGAGAAGCTTTTGTGAAGCTTGTAGGAGCTCGATGTGAGCTTTGCATTGAGCACAATGGCTAAGAAATGAGTAGCGTAGCGTTGCTTGATTGAAACAAAGAAAGTAAAAGGCACTTACGTCTTGTATGAGCATATGAATGCTAGGTTGGAGAGCAAACTTCGCAAGAGCTGGTGCACAATGAATTTACCTCCCTTTGTGCTTAAGGGAGGGGGTATTTATAGGTTTGAAGAAGGGATTGGATTGAAGAGTTACCTCATTTGATTGATGAGTTAACAAGAATAGATTGGGGAGTTAACACGGTTGATTGCCCAGTGAACTTAGTGATTAGGGAGTGATGAAGCAATGATAGCTTATCACTGAAGAAGAAATAGAGGTGAGGGAATGCATGAGATTGATTGAAGAGTTAATTTGAGATCAAATAGAGCTAATTATGCATGTGTGGGTGCATGAAATAGTTAACTCTATATCAAGGATCAAAAATCATGCAAACAGAAAGGAAAATGGGCGAAAATAGAGCAAAAACGAGAGAGAAACTTGAGTTTTTCTGTGGGTCAAAAGATGGTAGGTTCGCCACCTTCATCAGACAGGGTCACCCAGGGAGATCATGGGTCACCCCAGGGGTGACCCTAGGTCACCCGAGGAGATCCGAGATCAAAAGTGCAGAACGTAGAAATTCAGGCTGGTAGAAGGTATAGGGGAGGAAAAGCAGGATTTCTGCATCAAGAAATAGGTCAATCATGTGGAAGAATCCAAATCTCCACTTGCATCTTTAGGATCCCTAGTGGGGATCTGGAAATAATAGGGGGAGATTTGGATTGGTCGGTCGAAATTGAAAATGAAAAGTGGGAGATGGATCGGGGGACCTCTAGAAGGCTTCTATGAGGTGCACTAGATGAAATACACGGGGGAGAGGTGAAAACTCACCTACAAGACACTCACAAGGCTTAGGATCAAGTTCAAAAGTCAGAAAACACAAGTCGACAAGTGTCGCAACAAGTGTCGCAACAAGTGTCGAAAAGTGTCACAAACGGGGAAGGAGAATCGACAAAGCGAGAACAACACAAAACAAGAAGAGAGGACACATCATCAAGAGGCCTGCTGCCCAAAGGATTTATTTTCATGCTTACATGTACGTGACAAGGATTTAAATCATCATAGGGGTCCTCGTGGAGGCAGTGCGTGATTATTGTGCTTACATATTTGCCCCCTCGGGGATGGTAGTCTACATGAAAGGTAGATATCGTTCCCGAACTAGGCCTTACCTGTTGTCAATTTTCTGCAATTTGTACCTGCAATAACTAGTATCAGTCTGCCATCAAAATATATCAAAATGAATAATGAAAACTGAAATGATGAACTTACCATGGATCATTTGAGTTCGACTAGTCGCTTGCTTTTGTCAGTTCGGACCTGTAGGCATGAGAGCACGGAAAATGATGCACAAAACAAAATGCATAAAAGCAAAGAACTAATCTAAGTGCATAAAAGAAACTAAGCTAAGGGCAAACAAAGAGAGCTATCGGAGTGAAACATCGATGGAATCGTTCGTGTGAGCAATCGATAGAGAGGTATCGTCAAGGGGATCACAGAGATGGTCGCCTCTTCCTCAATCGCAAAGAATCGGGTAAGTAATCAGTAAAAAACTCTCCTCTAAACCCTAGGTTGAACTTTGTGAAAAATCTCTTGAAATCATCTATTTTTGGTGATTTTCCTATTGCATTGCGTTTGTCTCATCGTTTAGAGCAAGATTGATCTTTTGTTTTCTGAAATCAGCTGAGAAACAAGTTTTTTTGGACCGATCTCTTCTTGAGAGGGTCTCTCTTAGGGTCACCCCTTTTGGCAGGCAGGATAGCCCAGGGAGATCCTGTCTGATAACAAGGTCACCCTGGGGGATCCTATTTCACAACAGGGTCGCCCTGGGGGATCCTGCTTTGCAATAGGGTCGCCCAGGGAGATCCTGACTAACATCTGGGTCGCCCAAGGGCAACCATGTGGGACTGGTTTTTGGCTACATTTTTGTCATTGTTTAACACTTCTTTCACTTTGAACTGACATGAATTGGTCACTAAATCTGCCTGTTTATTACAATTTTTTATGGTTTATATGATTTTTTGTGTAAATTTTTCTACAGTTTTACGATTTTTAGGGATTTTTGTGAGTTTATGAGATCTAACCTAAACTTCTCTTCTAATTTTGTAGGAGATGCGCATTCGATGGAATGTTGGCCAAGAGCAAGGGTGGCTTTCAAGGATGTCTGCTTCACTTAGTGCAGAGGATTGTGCTATACTCAAGAGGACAGATCTTGGCAGAGTTTGTCACGTTCCCGTGATCCATCCTATATCTCGTATATGTTGTGATATTCTGACTTACTGGGATGCAGATAGGAACATATTCAGGTTCTCACATATTTCAGGAGAGTGGACTATCACTCTTTATGATGTGTATCGAATTCTTGGGGTCCCTGTAAGGGGACAAACTCTATTTCTTCTTTCCAGTGAATCTTTTGATAACAAGGCTTCTTGGGCTGCTTTTATGGGGGTTAATCATCCCGGGGACCAAACAAGAGTTCTACTTTCTTCAGTGCCATGACTCTGTATCCCACTTCTGAGGAGGTTTCTCATTAGCTTGATTGCTTTGAGGCTATCGGGAGACAAGGCATCGGCTTGTCTGAGATGGTGTTGGGCACCCATCATTCGTGGTTTAGAGGAGGGCATAGTTTACACATGGGGACCTGACATCCTAGCTATGGTCTACAGAGATTTCTATCGAATCTCTCAGAGAGGGGCTCTAGCTTTCAGCCACTCTTCTTTGATTATGACATGGATTTTTTAGCACTTGAAACCCTACCAGAAGCTTATTCCTCTTCCGGACAGGTGACTACCGAGAGCAGTGAGGTGGGCACATATTGGTCATTATGATGCTACTCTTCCCACTATTGCTACCCTTACAAATGATGACATGATTTCTAACCCCTACCATGACATGGAGGGGGCTTGGGCCCAAGATGGCAAGATGACGAAGTACTGTCGTGAGGTTTTAGAGATCACATATCGCAATGGTCAGGTTGAGGCTCATTGGGTGGATCGAGTCTTGTAGCAGTTTAGCGAGGATGTCCTGAAGGACTTGCCCCTTGTGTCTACTTGTTATAGGACCGTTCAAGAGATGGGGGAGATTGGACAGTGGGGCGTTGCTTGGACTCCTTTGACTCCAAGTGTTTTCATCACTAGAGTTTCTAGAGGAGGACGGAGGAGAGGGAGAGGGAGAGGGATGCCTTCCCGATCTATGACTACAATAGTTGATTTAGAGTCCACTAACGAGGACTATGTTCCTGATAGTGATGGTTCGTCAAATGAGGCCCCCCTCAAGGATGAGGATTTTGAAGATATTTATGTCCCGAATGAGGTTCCTGACATCCCTAAGGGTCCTCCTATTATTCCTCGACCTCCTCATTCAAATGAGGTGATGCATCAGTGTGACCCTGACTGGTAGCCTGGAGATCCATGTGAGTTCTATTCTATTTGGTCTTACTTTGGCTTTGTCTTTTCTCTTCTCATGTGGCACTAACTTTTTCTTGACTTTGATTTTGGTTTTTCAGGCAACATCAAAGAATGGAGAGACTTGGTTCATGAGGTTAATGTTGGATTAACCTTTCCCTTTACTAGGATGACTCGTGATCATCTCTTGGATGATCCTGGTGTGCCCCCTGCTACGGGACAACACACAGACATTTTTGCTCCTATTTACCATGGGTGTGAGATGATTATAGAGTTGAGAACCCAGGTTAACATGCTTTAGGGTGAGAATAAAGTACTTCAGGAGATGGCTTGCCTTAATGTTAGGCGTTCTGGCACTAGCATGGCGGGCCTTCACAATCGCATGCCCACAGCAGAGCATATCATTCTCATAGATCTCGTGGAGTGACAAGTAGTACTCGTAGACGGAGGAGCCGAAGCCCCAAGGGTTCCGTTGGAGGGAACCAACCTTGATTTGATTTTCTTGAAACTCGTGCCCCCTTGCATGGGGAGCCTCCACTTCTCTCGAGAGTGTTTTGTCTTAGCTCTTTGATACCTATTGTATATGTAAACTTCGGATGTATCTATGAAAGTTTATCTCTTTCTATTGATTTTTCTCTTTGTTGAATTCTATACTCATCTCTTGTGCCTGTTTGGACGTTTTAGGAATTTTTTTATTATGGTGACCTTTTCAACTCTTTTAACAAATGCAATTATGACAACGATGACATGTTTTTGTAATTTTGTAGAACACATATATGATATGTGGTTTACAATATGATAATGCAAGAACACAAGAAATGCAGTAAATGAAACTATAACACTTTACTAAATGTCATGAGATATGACACTTGACTTTATTTCTTTGAGACTCCTTTTCTAATTTTGATATGGATGCAACTTGGAACAAATAAAATGACTGCTCTTAAATACGATTTTTTATTCAGGGGATTGTGGGTTGTTTTGATATAAGAGACCTATTCAAGGCTATGAGATAGGATTTAGGGAAAACTCAAGTGGGGGAGTGAAAATGAATCATGGGGTGCTTCCGATTTCTAGGATTTGCTAAAGGCTAAACACTGATCCTTATCTAGATAGGACAATCTAACAAGCTTTCAACTTAGACAAGCAACAAGTTTTATAGGTGTTCACTAGACTTAGATCATAGATGGCAATCAAGATAGACCTGGGGTAAAGGATATCTAGGAAAGAACAAGGGTCCCTAGATAGAAGATGGTCCTAGAGACTACTAGACTCTTCGGCTTTGCTCAGCTAGTGTGTGTGTGTGTGCTTTGTACCTTTCTTTCTCTGTTAGAATATCACTCTTGAGGCTTCGAGCTTAGACTGATCTCCACCCAAGAGTACGGACATTCAACAACCTTCTCTCTTTCACTCTTTTTTTGTATCTCTCTTTTTTTGCTTTTCACTTTTTTTTGTATTTTGCTCACTTGATTTTTTGTCATTTTTTTTTTGGATTTTTTACTTTTCAAGAAATGAATGCTTTTGGGACTTTGATATGTAATGCTTTGATCTCTCAATTCTCACTTTTCCACACTCTTATTTTGATCACTCATTTTTTTATTCACTCAAATTTTAGATTGCTTCCTTCAGAGTTTTGATCTTCCTGACGTTTTTGGCCAAGAAAGATAAGGGGCTGAGCACCACCTAAAGTTTCTGTAATCTGGTCAGACTTCTCTACTCTAGGGAAGAATTGGGAAGGTCTACTTGTAAGCTTCCTTTGAACACTATAGGTTTGAATACTGACTTTGCTTAGACCTAGCATCTTGACTTATTAAGACTAGAATTAGTGTAAAGCTAAGAGCTAGGCTTTGATTTAGAATCACTGGGAATGAAGGGGGATAATGGTAATTGTGGAAAATGTGGAATCTCTCGATCCTAAAAGGATGACATATATCTAGGCAACACTGGACTCCTTACTAAAGGGAAAATAGTACAAGAGCAAGTCATGAATTGCAATGCATGATGAATAGAATGAAACTGAAATGCAAGAAATAAATTGTTTTTGACATTTTTTTTATAATTTTTTTTGTATTTTTATGTTTTCTATATTTTTTTGGTTTTTTAGACATAATATTTCTTGAGGTGAAAGGCATTGACTATTTCACCAAATTCCTCTCCCTCCATTGTGCACAAGAGATAAGCACCGTTTCCAATATCTTCTTTAACCATGTAGGGACCTATCTAGTTGGGTCTGAATTTTCATCCTTCGCTTGCTCTTTTATCGATCAGATTATCTATCCTGAGCACTAACTCTCCCACTGTAAAGGGCCTTGGGATGACTTTCTTGTTATACTGCTTTTTCATTCTTGCTAGGTAAGAATCATGCCTTTGAATAGCTCTTAGGCATGTTTCATCTATCATTTCTAATTCAGCCAACCTGACTGCCTTGTATTCTTCATTGTCTAATAATCCTTGTAATGACACTCTCACGCTGGGCAATTCTACTTCTAATGGCAGCACCACTTTTGACCCAAAGGTAAGGGCATAAGGGGTGGTTCCAATTGGTGTTCTGATACTTGTTCTATAAGCCCATAGAGCTGGATATAGTTGCAGATGCCAGTCTCTCTTAGAGTCTTTTACGATTTTGACCAATATTGACTTCAAAGTTTTATTGGTAGCCTCTGCTTGTCTGTTTCCTTGAGGGTAATAGACTGAAGGGGAACTATGATTGATATGAAACCTTTCACATAATTCTCTCACCTGTGAGTTTTTGAAGGATGAGGCATTATCTGTCACTATGACTTGAGGGATTCTAAACTAGCAAATGATTTGGTTCAAAATGAATTTAGCGATCACGACTCCTGATACTATGGTGAGAGGCATGGCCTGTACCCACTTTGTGAAATACTCTATTGTCGTTATGATGAATAGATGTCCATTTGTTGATGGGGGATATCTTTCCCACCAGGTCTAATCCCCATGTGGAGAAGGGCTGAGGTGTGACAATTTGTTCCAAATCTCTCATTGGTGTATGGTGAACATGACCATAAACTTGACACTTTGGGCATCTTTTAACAAATTTGATTGCATCTCCCTGTAAATAAGGCCAAAAGTATCCCATTCTATGTATCTTTCTTGTTGTGGCATGACCACCAAAATGTCCACCACAGATTCCACTATGACACTCGTTTAATATCATACGTGCTTCTTCCTTGTCAACGCATCAAAGCAATATTCCATCTAGGGCCCTTCGATAGAGCACATCGTTTATCAAGACATATCTCATGATGAGGACGCATAATCATCTTTTTCCCAAAGGTGTCATGTTTTCTAGGTAGGTTTTGTTTGAGAGATAGTTCACGATGTCTCAATACCAATATGATGCAATATACTTCTCAAGATCTATTGCACAAATCTCTTCATTCATAGGTTCTTCTTGGGGGATTGGATTATCTTCTAACCACTCTGTTATTATTTGTCCCTTGACTGCCTTTTGGTTGATGTAAGTTAGCTCGATATCACTTAATAATGTTATGAACCGACCGGCTCTTCTTGAGAGCATAGGCTGATTCAAAAAGGTCCTCAATTGTTTAGATCATATCATGACTTTAGTCTCTTGATTCAACATGTAGTGTCGAAGCCTTCAGGTTGCAAAGTCTATGGCCAAGCACTCATTTTCGGCCTGAGTGTAATTCTTTTCATATTCCAATAAGGTTCGACTTATGAAATAGATGGCTCTTTCTCTTCCACCTTCATCCTCTTGAGCTAGCATGCATGCTAGGAAATATCAGTGGCTCTGAAGTATAGGATGAAGGGTTTGTCATGCTTTGGTGGCATCAATGTGGGAGGGGTTAACAAGAATCTTATTACTTGTTCGAGCATGTTTTGACAGTCTATAGTCCAAGTAATGCCCACTTGCTTTTTTAGCAATTGGTTGATCAGATGAATTTTGAAAGTCATATCTGGTATGAATTATCTTATTGCACCTAGCTATCCTAAGAAGGCTCTTACTGTTCTCTCACTTGTTGGAGGGGTTGCATTTAGGATTGCTTTGACTTTGGTTGGGTCAACATCAATACCTCTTCGTGAGATGATGAATCCCAACAATTTTCCTGTCGTGACCCCAAAGACACATTTTTCACGATTTAACCTTACTTTGTATTCTCAGAGCCTATTGAAGATTTTCCGCAGATCCTCCACATGTTTCCCCCTTTGTTCTGATTTGGCCAGCAGATCATTGACATAGGTTTCCACTATCTTATGTATATAATCGTGGAAGATATGTGTCATAGCCTGTTAGTATGTAGCTCCAGCATTTTTCAACTTGAAGGGCATAACTATATAGCAGAAAGTTCCCTAGGGGGTAGTGAATGTTGTTTTATTTTGGTCAACTTTTGCAATCTTGATCTGGTTATATCCTGAAAATCCATCCATTAGAGAGAGAACTTCATATCTTGTTGTTGAATTGACAATTTGATCGATGGATGGTAATGGGAAGTCATCTTTTGGACAAGCTTGATTGATGTCTCTAAAATCGAGACATATCCAAATTTTTCCATTCTTTTTTAGGACTAGGACGATGTTTGACACCCAGTTGGAATAATCAACTAGTTTGATGAATCCAACATTCAATAGCTTTTTAAGTTCTTCTTTCACCATTTCGGCTACTTGTGGTTTTATGGGCCTCAGTTTCTGTTTTATAGGTTTGGCATCTAGTTTTGTTACTAGATTATGCACCACAATCTTTGGATCTAACCCTGGCATATCTGAATATGCCCATGCGAACACATCAGAATATTCAATGAGAAACTCTATGTATTCCTCTAATTCTTCATCACTTAGCTCTCCTCCTAGTTTTAATATCCTAGGTTTTTCAGGTGTACCAATGTTGATATCAATCATATCTCCTGTCAAGGAGGGGTGTCCAAACTTCTGCAGCGCGGGTGGTAAATCTGAGTTCGCCTCGGTTTGAAGGATTTCTTTCTTGTTTCCAAAATAGTCCTCAGGATGAGGAAGGAGTAGGTATCCTTTTTTATGGTGGACTCTTGGAAGCCCATCATATGCGTACAAATATTCTAGGATGGCTTCATCGTTATCAGCGTAGTCTCAGGTTGGTCGTTCTTCTTAACCCATGGCATAACTTAGGATATTTGGTAACTCTTCACTATCTAACAGTGGCTCTCCACACACCGAAATAATATATTCTAAGTTTTTTAATTGAGCATGCGGTGAGAATAATGCAGCTGATGTAGCCATTGTGTCTGCTACCTGATTTTCTTCTCTGGGTATGGCTTTGATGGAGACAAAGTCAAAGAATTGAACTAACTTCCTGATGGTTTCTTTATAAGGTCGCAATGGTTCAGATTTTGTTTTGTAATTGTCCGCAACTTGGTTGATCACCAATTGAGAATCTCCAAAGGCAAAGATTTTTTTGATCCCCATTCCCATGGCTAGCATGACTCCTAGGGATAGAGCTTCATACTCAGCTATGTTGTTGGTGTAAAAGAAATCTAGTCTAAAGGCGAAGGGAAGGATTTTCCCATCGAGGGACATTAAAATTATCCTAGTTCCTGCCCTCATCTTACAACTAGCCCCGTCGAAATGTAGGGTCCATAATCTTGTTTCTGCGAATGAGGTGCTTCTCTGAATTCATAGGTGGAAGTTTGTTTTTCCTCTTTTTCGTCTCCTTCAATGATCTCAATTGTTCCAACAAAAAGGTTTTTAATGTCCCATTCATTAATACACGAGATGGATGCTAAGCCAAATGGTGCGTGGGATTTAGTGGTATGCAGATCAAAAGGGAATTCCTTAAGATCGTCCATTCTTTGGTAGGATATATTGTGAGCGGTCGCGCTTGTTTGAACATCCTGAGTTTCCTCATTCTATTTCTCTTTCATTTTCAACTTCTTATCTTTTTTTCATGTTCCTTTCTGTAAACACTGAAAGGATCAGGGTCTGCCTTAACTATGACCACCTTTCCTAAGTGATGAAAATGTATTTCTTGGAATAGTGTTGAGGTGATGGCCTTCATGGCATGAATCCAGGGTCTCCCCAGGATCATGTTATAATTGGTCTCTTGATTAATGACATAGAAGTCGATAGAGATAGTCTTTCCCATCAAATTGAGCGGTAGTCTGATTTTCCTGACTGTTTAGATGTCATGACTATCATAAATTCTCAATGTGGTAGTTTGTTGTTTGATTCCTATTTTGATGTATCCCATTCGTCATAAAAAGTACATTGGCAAGAGATTAACTGCCAATCCTTCGTCTACCACCACCCTTTTTATAATGACCTCTTCTACTTGAATTTCTATGTATAGAGGCGAATCCTTCCTTTTATCATTTTGGTTTAGCTTAGCAACATCGAAGGTGAGAGGGGGTGATTCTCTTTGTGAGTGACATCCAACCTCTAATACCTCTAGAAATGTCTTTCGATGTGAGGGAGATGTTTCCAACAAATTTATCACTTGTGAGAAGATGTTCCCTATTTGGTCTATTTGTTCTTCTTCATGGATCATGAACACCTCTTGGTCCAACTCTATGTTATTGGTATGGTTCTGGTTAACTTTTCCTTTCTCAATTTGAGGTTCTTTCTCCTTGCTTTGTGATTGGAGTATTTTGAGAAAATCTTTCTGTTGATCGAGTGTGAGTTTGGAGATAGCTTTATTGTAACCATAACAGGTTTTTGTTTCATGACCTTTCCTTCCATGGAACCAGCAATAAGTATTGGGGTCATATGAAGATTAGTTTGACCCCTGATTTCCCTTTTCTCGCCATTTGTCGTTACTTGGATTGTTTTTCACAATGTTGACATCTCTTTCTTGAGGTACATTAGTTGCTGTCTTTTCTGCTCCTTTGAATGTTTTAAGTTTTCCACAAGCATCATAAGTTTTCCTACCACTATCGATGGTGGCTTGATCAATTCTTAAAGCGCTTTCCAATGCTTCTTCGTAGGACATGTATGGTAGTTTCTGAACTTCTTCTCTCATGTCTTTGTTAAGGGCATGTAAGAAGAGGTTGCATAGTTCTCGATGGTCCATGTTTGGAGCGTTGGTTGAAGAGTAGAGCACATGTCTCCATCGAGTGACGAAATGTGCTACAGATTCATTTAGTTCTTGTTTCATCATGAGGAATTCTCTAATCCCTATTTTTATGAGTTTGTTCATGTCAAATGCCATGACAAACTCTCTGATTAGTTGTCAAAATGAATGGATCGAAGCCTCTAGAAGATAATAATACCAATCCAAGGCGATGCCTTCAAGCATTTTTGGGAAGAATTTTGTGACAACTCCATCCCAAGGAAGGAGTTCCCTTATGGCTGTAGTATAAGCTTTGATGTGGGAGTTTGGGTCTCCCTCTCCTTTGAACTTTGGGAGATCTAGTAATGGCTGGGGTAGTTGCACATTCCTTATATTATGGTCTAGAGGCTCTTTCAGATATTCGAGATATGTTCCTAAGAAAGCACTTTGAGATTGCGGGGTTGTTAGTAACAACCCTGTGGGTGGGTTTTGATAGCCCATTGTTGGATTCATTGGAATGTAAAGAATAGGAGGATTCCTGTTCAAAAAAGTGTCATTACTAGCATGTCTTGAATAGTAATTGAGGTAGGGGGATTTTGAGATGCCCCCTGGTCCTGTTCATGAGATTTTGTTCTTTTTTTTGGAGCAGCTTGTTCTTCTTCTAGGATCCTAATTCTTTGCACTAGAGTTGCGATTACATCTGCAGGAGTCACAGCTCTAGGGTTTTCTTCATTTCTAGGATGTTCTCTTCGACTGCTTTCATAGTGACGGGCTTCCTCTCATGCGGCCTTCTCTTTTTGTTCTTCTTCTAAGGCAATCCTCAATGCTTCTTGAGTGTCTTTGGTTTCCTATAGATGCCTTTCCAACCTTCTGACCTCTTCATCAAGGTGAGTATTCGATGTTTTTGTGGAAGGTTATTCTGGTTGATGTACTTCTGATCTTATCCTTCTAGCCTTATGTGGTGCATTTGGTATGGTTGAGTCATTTTCCCAAGCTGGGTTATTGAAGGATAGGGAACGCCTAGACTCTCTTGGATCATGTTCATAGTCAGAGTCTTCATAGTCATAACAATTGGTAGCAGGTGCATCAGGATGAGGCAGCACATACCTATCAAAAGAAGGGGTTTCAGGTTCATTTGAGGGAATGTTTCCCTAGTTCAAGTCTGGTTCTGTCATATTCGATGCCATAGACACCGCAGAATAAATGGAATGGATGGCGACACAAAAGATGGAGATCAAGGTAGCTATGAAAAGCAATGAAAGGATGTTTGAATGTTTTTGAAATGTTTTTGCAATGGGAATGCAAAAGCTTAACAAAAAAGGCTTTGCTCTTCACGTTAGGTTCACCAAAATATGTACGCTCAAAATCATGACTCCGGTTGCCTGGGGCTGTCGGGTTAGATTTCGGCACGCACATGGACCCTTTCCCTCCTTGCCATAGGGCGATCCGCCACGTCACTTTGGCTTACGTGGAAGTAGCCAATCAAGAGGAGGCGAGACACGGCAAGGGTCTAACTTGTTGGAGAGATGGACTTCATGGAGGGGGGTCGGTAAGTTCTGTGGCCTTTGTTGTTGTGCGTTTTGTTGTATGTTTCGCTCAATTGCTATGGTAGTTGAGATAACCCTATGACCTGAAGGGTCACTAGTCTCTCTTGTTCTATTTTGATTCCTTAAATTCCACCTTTTTGTGGGCAAACGGTTGTTTTTGTTGATGGCTTCTACTGTTTCTATGTCCCTGAGAAATGCTCTGTGTAGCCATAATTGCCTATTTTTTTCAATCAACAAGAGAACAAATGGGTCTTCTTGTGGTGGAATGTGTGTCTGTTGTTGAGGTTGTGGATGCAACTCCTCGATCTTGTTGCAGATAGCCCTTACCCACTCTCCTCGTACTCCTAAACACATTTGTGAATCAAGATAGAGGAAGTCGTATAATTGCTAACCTTCCCCAGATCTAGGGTTTTGACCTAGGGTTTGACTTTGTTCAACTGTGATTACCTTGTGATGGAATTGAGGGTTTGCAATGTTGTCTATTTTAATAGATCTATATGAATGCAAACTAAATGATAACATGCAAAACATCTTTTTTGTATTTTTAGAGTATTTTGGAAAGGAAAATGCTTCTAATCTATGAAAGAAATATGTATGCAATCCTATATGTCTTTTCAAATGCAAAGTTTAATCTATGTTTTTGTGGATTTTTGGTGTTTTTAATGCAATCCAACTTAATGGAAAGGGAAGATGCTTTTTCTAACAAAGTAGATCTAGTAATGTAAAAACAATTAATCTAGCATGCAAGATCTAATCTATCAAGGTAAAAACAATTAATCTAGCATGCGAGATCTAATCTATCAAGGAAAAAGTAAAATGTTACTATTCCCAAGAGTAATGTGATTATCTAATTACTACAAAAGTAATGAAAGAACCTGAAAAAGATGAAGATTTGTTGACTCCACTACCCTCAGTATCCTTGTATAGGCAACCTCGAATCCTTCTGTGGCAGCAGGTGATCCTCTTGACAACAAAATGACCTGAAGAAGCAAAGAGAAGCTTTTGTGAAGCTTGTATGAGCTTGATGTGAGCTTTGAATTGAGCACAATGGCTAAGAATTGAGCAGCGTAGCGTTGCTTGATTGAAACAAAGAAAGTAAAAGGCACTAACGTTCTGTATGAGCATATGAATGCTAGGTTGGAGAGCAAACTTGGCAAGAGCTAGTGCACAATGAATTTACCTCCCTTTGTGCTTAAGGGAGGGGGTATTTATAGGTTTAAAGAAGGGATTGGATTGAAGAGTTAACTCATTTGATTGATAAGTTAACAAGAATAGATTGGGGAGTTAACAAGGTTGATTGCCCAGTAACTCAATTGATTAGGGAGTGATGAAGCAATGATAGCTTATCACTGAAGAAGAAATGGAGGTGAGGGATGCATGAGATTGATTGAAGAGTTAATTTGAGATCAAATATAACTAATTATGCATGTGTGGGTGCATGAAATAGTTAACTATATATCAAGGATCAAAAATCATGCAAACAAAAAGAAAAATGGGCAAAAATGGAGCAAAAACGAGAGAGAAACTCAATTTTTTCCGCGGGTCAAAAGATGGCAAGGTCGCCACCTTCATCAGATAGGGTCACCCAGGGAGATCATGGGTCACCCCAAGGGAGACCCTAGGTCACCCGGGGAGATCCGGGATCAAAAGTGTAGAATGCAAAAATTCAAGCTGGTAGAAGGTATAGGGGAGGAAAAGGGGGATTTCTGCATCAAGAAACAGGTCAATCATGTGGAAGAATCCAAATCTCCACTTGCATCTTTTGGATCCCCAGTGGGGATTTGGAAATAATAGGGGGAGATTTGGATTGGTCGGTCGAAATCAAAAATGGAAAGCGGGAGATGGATTAGGGGACCTCTAGAAGGCTTCTATGAGGTGCACTAGACAAAATACACAGGGGAGAGGTGAAAACTCACCTACAAGACACTCACAAGGCTTAGGATCAAGTTAGAAAGCTAGAAAACACAAGTTGACAAGTGTCGCAACAAGTCTCGAAAAGCGTTGCAAACGGAGAAGAAGGAGAATCGACAAAGCGAGAATGACACAAAACAAGAAGAGAGGACACGTCATCAAGAGGCCTGCTGCCCAAAGGATTTATTTTCACACTTACATGTACGTGACAAGGATTGGAATCATCATAAGGGTCCTAATGGAGGCAGTGCGTGATTTTTGTGCTTACAAGTACATTGTCTGATATGATGTCTTCATACTCTGTCAGCAACTCCTTTATCTCCTCCGGTTGTGGTTCTTCAGTCTCCTTTTTCAACATTTCTGGATTCTTGGGGATTTATGAGATATAAATAACCTCATTTCTTTGATGTAACAAATAGCCCTTTTTGCATTGCCCAATTCCCTAGCCTTGCCAATTTATTTATTTTTATAAGCAATATTTATCTATTTTTAATAAAATATTGTATAAATCTTTATTTCCTAAATTGATTGAAATTAGCTTTTAAATGTCGATATAATGGCATGTAGAGTTGGGTAATTGTGCAGGTTAATGCATTGCCTACAAAAGAAGTGGACTTCATGCAGCTGAGGATGAGTCTGCCGGAAGTTGGGGGCGCCAGAAATTTTAGGCACGCATTAAGTGAAGGCTCTATTTAAATTATGTTATTTCTGTTAATTACCCAAAAGACATTATGGCTCCACTTAGAGTCCTTTTTATGTTTTAGAAGACATCAGTAGTAAAGATTCTATTTTCCAGTTATAAGACTTCTTCAAATGGCATTTTCCCGCCATCTAAAATTTAGGAGTTTTGAATGTAGTTCAGTTTCAATTATTGCTCAAAACATGGATATAAATATATATACTATGAAAAAAATGAAAAAAAATCCTTATTTTTTGAAATCATCAGAGCTGTGTACTTGCAATTTTTGCCATGAATGCAAATAGTGTTGTTTTGAATAATTTCTTTTGAAATATGGAGATCTGAATAGAGTTATCATGTTGATGTGGAAATGATTGAATGTGACCTGAGTTAAAGACAAGTTTCTCCCAAGAGCTGGCCACTCGTGGGACTGTAGGATAGATAAGTACTTTCATTTCTGTGGATGTTTTCATTTAGTTGAAGTTAGTTTATGTTTAGTTTTCTATCGTGAACCTACAGGGTGTGTTGTGTAAAAGTTAAATCATTGTTTACTACTATTTTAGAACTCTCTATGTTGTTTAAATGTTTTTAGTGCATCTGCCTTAGTTAAACTGTTGTTTATTGATAGTTGGAAGTTAGAGTGTTTGCAGCATAGCAAATTGTAGTTGTGAATTTCTAGTATAGAATTTATATGCTTTCTAGTATAGAGTTTTCATGCTTTTTAGTATAAAATTTGAATGCTTTATGTAGAAGGATATAATTACTATTTCATTCCATATGTTGTTTCAATCTTTAAAGGAACTAGAAAATTATTTCTCAATGAGATATCCGAACTCCCTATTGCATACAGCCTCAGACACTACCCCAGTCGATAAACTAATAATTTTCATCTAAAGTGTTAGGACCTTACGACAGCCTGTCAGGGATCAAAGCATAACACATATTCTCATGTCTCAAACCATCCAGAAATTTTCTCCCATCTACCAAATAGATTCTAGCATTTCCACATACTTCACTCTTAGGATCATCTTCCAAAGGAATCAAAGTAATTCTCTTTCCATTTGATGTTATAGTGTATGTATTCTTTCTCCCATCATGTATAGATTTCCTATCATACTGCCATGGTCTACCCAAAAAAATATGACAAACATCCATAGGCATAATATCACACAAGACTTCATCATGATATGATCCAATATGAAATTTCAACAAACATTTTTCACTCACCAGTACCTTATGATCACCCTGAATCCATGCTATCTGATTGGGCTTAGGGTGTTTCAATCTTTCCAACTTTAGCTTAGTCACCATCTCCTTCGAAACTAGGTTATCAGAACTACCACTTTCAATTACAACTTTACAACATTTACCTCCTGATTTACATCTTGTTTTGAACAAACTTTTCCTCTGTGGTGGTTCCTCATTTGTCTCTTCTTGAAATAGTGCTCTCCTCATCACAAGTGATTCTCCTTTCTTAGGTTTACCAACCGAATTAGGTGATCCAATAGGTTCTTCTTCCACATAAGCTACTCTTCCACTGTTCTTTGTCCTCTTACTTGTACTCCCCTAATTACATTCAAATGCTCTATGTCCTTCACCTCCACACTTAAAACAGGTTCCTCTAAATTATCTCCTATCATGTCCTCTTCCTTCTCTTCTATATCCTTCACATCGATATGGACTAGGGTTTCCTCTGCGGTAGAAAATTCTGTCATCAATTAGGTATGCATTGTTATTGTTATCACCTAAATATGCACCCAGACTAATTTGCAGAAATTAGTCTATTTGATGAAACATGGGAGGACCTCTAAAGTTGTGGGTTACTCTATGAACAGAAGTTAACCTCTGGAGAAGGCCAACTTCCTATGGATATCACCTAAACTATTACTTTGATGAGGAAAAGGGTAAGAATATGCTTATTTAAAACAAAAGTGGTGAAAAATGAAGTAAAAATGGGTGATACATTAAACTAACAAAAGTTGTGAGATACTAAGACTGACATACACTTGGTTATTTATGATGAACACTGAAGATACACAACATGTTACTTTAAGTTTATGCATAAGTGTTTCATAAACATGTATGTTCTACATATATTTTCAAGAAGGAAAGACAAAAACTTTCACAAAACTAGAGGTTTCTATGCAATCCTAAGACACGATTTATAACTTGCATATTCCTACTTTTGCAAAAAAGGCATAAAATGAGACAAAGCTAAAGGAGAAAAGAAAAATCTCACAAATAACTTAGTCAATCACTTGGTAATGCACAATGCTTGCAAGAACAAGAAGGTAACAAGATTCTTAAATAATCTCCAAGGTAAAATCTGTATTTCATACTCCCAAAATGATGAGTTACAAAAGATGCTCAATACTGTAACAAAGAAGGACTGTATCAGTCACAATCTCCAGAAAAATATTTTGCATAATAAGAACTAACTACAAAAGAGTCACAAAAGTGACTATAACCACCATTGTCCAAGTGGTTCCACCATACAAGGAAACTCCAACTAACTGGAGTTGGATGGACCTAAAAAGCCAGAAATATAGTGCCTATATCCTCTCCAAAAGTGTCCATAATACAAGAAAAAGTCTATCAGGACTTAGTCAAACATGAAGAGTCATGAAAACAAGTCCGAAAGGACTCTAAGCGTAACAAAAACTCCTAGATACCCTCTAACAATCAACTCAACTACTAACTGTCACCAAGACTTAGTCAATCCTTCCCTCCTCCAAAACAAAACAAGAAGCTACATTCTTGGCATGTGTCTGCCAACTCCTTCATTCTCCTATATACTTGGCATATACCAAGACAGACGAGATCATCAATACCATAAATCTGTTTTTTGCAATTCTCTTTGCATCTAAAATAACAATAAACCTAAATGATTTATAATAACATCATTCAGATTAATTGTTTTACATTTTGTGTCATATGCAAAAGAAGGTAAAAGGACTTAAGTGTTGACCCTATCAAAGAGGGCATAAGGTAATACAAAAGTCTTATAAAGACTTACACACCTCATCGTGGCACATAACTAAATGCTAGACATTAATATTCAAGTCTTGTACCACGGGTTTTTTATGCAAAAGATGCAAAATGTAAAAACATGACAAAAGAGCCCATCGGGCTTCTAGGGCTCAAACCTTAAAAGACAAAAGTTGAACAACTTTTGAGGCTCATTTTACATGTTTCATTTTTTGAAAACTTGCTCTGCATGTTATGGCCGCCGTCATGAGGGTTTCACTAGAAGCTTCCTGTAGCTATCTCTGCCATCCTTGAAGGCATTTTCACTGTGGTTCAACGTTTTTCTGCTCCTATGTTGAAGGTGAGCACGAACATCTCATTTTTCTAGAAATTTTCATGATTTTTCTGTAGTTTTTACTCACCGTATATGTTCTATATTTCATTTTTCTGTCCATGGCTATGATGGATAATTTTTCTTTATGCATCAATAACTGTGTTTGAGCTTTAAGCCATAAAAAAATACTAAAATTTTCCATTTCTGCTTATTGTAAATGTGATCTTTGCATGTATTTGGCAAAACTGTGATGAGAAAGGCACCTTTGTAACATCTTATTTGTTCTCAAACCCTTTACCTAGGATTTCAAGTTGGTAAAACACTCACTACAATCCCTCTAGATATTACACTTACAACATGAAATACCTCTATTCTCTATTATTTTGGACAGCATGCACTTAGGGTTTGATAAACAAAACCCTAACATTTTGGAGCGACTATGATGAAAAGCACTTGTTCTCAAACACTTAACAACCTCTCTTAAAAAAAATGTCAAGGTATATTGAAGATTGTTTTCTAAATTGTCAAGTTGCTTACTCATTTGCATTTACATGTTGTGTTATCTCAAGATCTGTGCATTCTGCTGTGGCTGCTCCACTATTCATTTTCTGCATCAGTATAAGATAAATGCCATATTTTCATCTACTCTCAAGTGAAAAGAACATTTTCAGTATACCTTGGCATATCTTTTTCCTGTAGCTAAAAAGAACAAAAATATATAGATTTTGAACATGCTTCTGTCATTTTCTGTGCATATAGAACAGTTGTAGCTATATACTTGTACTTTTATGTTTGAATGTTTCTTCCAATGACTTGATAATGGTTTTAAAAAAAAAACTGCCTCTTATCCATTGATGGACTGCTACTTCATATTGACTATTTATTGTGGATAAAAATGATTATTTCTGTTAAACTGTTATGATAGTCTCAAAAATCATCTTAGGCATGATAGCTACAGCTGTTCAACTTTCCCCTCTATCTACAGTCATGACTATTACTGCTATTTGTTCAAAACAAATAGATGATTGTTGCAAAGTGTTGGCAGACTATTATGTTGATATTGTCTATACTTGATAAGGCTTTATCTACTCCTTCATTGTCATTTAAAAAAACATCTATGGACAAGCCTCTGGAAATGTAGCAGGCATGTTCATCTCAGAGTAGGACCTCTGCCACTTTCCTAGACGGTTATGATTACAATCCTCTTTTGATCATTGCCCTATTTTTATATATGAAGACTCTGATGTCCCCTTCCAAAACTTGATGTATGCATCTCCAAACCAAGCATGAGGAACTGTATATTGTCTAGTATTAATTATTTAGCCTTTCTTGAAAGATCCTTAGCAGTATATTGATGTGTAATGTATTTATCTAAAGTTGGGCTCTACATAGGATCTCTATCAGATGTTAACTGTTATCTCCTAACATTGGGTCTCTACACCTTCTTGTAGACTGCACCTTATCATAGTGACTGCTCCTTCTAGATATATGGGACTGCTCTTATAGTCATTGATATAGCTTGTCTTGCATCTATTCCCAGCTGTTGGATTCTTTGTCATTTGCTTGCACCAGTGTTGATGATTGCAGGATGTTGCATGATTCACGAAAGTCCCTTCACTATTCCATACAATCTTTGTAACTACTTTTGCCCTTTTACCCTTCACATTCTTGATCTCTATCTTAAAGATCCCTAATTCATGCTTGTCCTGGACTTCATAGTCTCTGACTGCCCTTGTGTGAAGACTACTATTCACTGAGTCCTCTAACAAAGTCTGTACAATTCAAATATCTTGATGTTGATATGTGGTAGTATTCTCCTTTAATTTTTTACTGTTATCTATGGCAGTTGATATTGTATCTTGCTGTCCTATGTAGTCCTCCATGACTAATATATAAAATCTCCTTGTGTCTCTTGGAAACTTCTGATGGCTGTCCTTTAGGACTGAACTTAGACTGTCTTTAGATCTTGCTTGCTTACATGTCTGAAGTCTATGACAGGATCATCCATGATGCATGCTCTTCACACCACTTAAACATTTGGGAAGCCCTCTGCTTTCATTACATAAAACTTAACCTCTCTAACAATAAAAAGATTAGATCACCACTGTCTTGTATCCTTGTTCTATTTTGTGTAATGATGCCAGTAGGTATGTTGGTCTTAATTGTCCTGAATGAGTTTGGTTTTGAATGTTCTCACCTTGTTATCAGTCATTGTGGCTTGTCTCTTCTATGCAACAAGGGATGATAACTTCTTGATATTCATATACATTGATATCTTGACTGTCCTGAAACGTATAGGTTGTCTCCATGGCAATCATGTTTATCATCTTTAAATGAATAATGTATTTGATAAATATACATGACATCCTCCAAAATGGCTATGAGTTGGGCTCAACCCTTGTGGGAGCCACATTTTCCCCACTCATATAATCTGATGAATCACACAGAAACATAATTTCACCTGTATCTGCACATGAAGCAAACTTGTCAAAAAAATAAATGCATAATTTGGATGTGTTTGATGATTGGCTATATTCTAGGACCTCCAAAGCATACATTTCTCATTTAATGCACATTGAGACCAATATATGCATGCATAGGGTGAATGTGTGTACAATGTTGGTAATCAGCCATTACTTAGAGCATTGCTCTAATACCATTACTTAATCTTTGGAGGAAACAGGAGCTAGGAGAAGGCAGTGGCTCGGAGCTACATCAACCTACAACATCCTCAGCCAACACAGTGAACCAGTCATTCAGGCAATGACTGGTTACCTTTCCTTCTATACACATTCATTTTCTCATTTTTACTTATTCATGTATATGTTTTTCTCAGTTTGCATTTGAATAAGCAATAGTCAATCTCACGGCTTGTGTGAGATAATGAACATTCTCACATTCAATAAATATTACTTGAAAGATTTGTGTAAATCTTTTCTCTATTACATGCACTTGTATAAATGCAATAATCTGTTACAATTACCTTGTAATCTTTTCCTAATTTTTTCTATTTATACAATTGAATGTAATGAAGGAAAGTAAATAAAATGTACCTCACTTCTTCAATTTAAATTCAACAAATCCACCTGATTGAGCTATAGTGAAAATCTGGTAACATTTTTGGTGACATCTACTATATGTTTGCCTGCTAAACATTAGACTAGCTGCCTAGACCTTATCCATTAGGCACAGGGTCACTCAGAGACTTCAAAACACTTTTGACAAACAATTTTTAACTTCTGTAACTCAGCATGACAGCAGTGAAGAACACTTGGAAAACCCAAACTAAAAGCAAAAATGTTGAAAGCAACCTATCTAACTGTGCTAAACAACACTTAGGGAAACAAAAAGGCATCTAAACTATTGTGCAATAGCACTTATTGAAAGCAAGAAACCTATCCTACTATTCACAAGGCAACTCATACCTCAAAACACCTTTTTAGGTGTATCCCATTGACTGGGATAGGCAAGTTTTCTCCATCCATGTTTGATAACTGAAATGCGTTATGCTCCTTACATCCAGTAATAATAAATGGGCCACTCCACATGTTGTCAAACTTGGAGTGCTTTCCTGGCCTGCTTTTCAACTCATCCCATTTGAGTACCATATCACCCTCCCTAAAAATTTTGTGAGTGGCTTTCTTATCAAAGACACTTTTTGTTTGAAGCTGATGATACTCCATAGCTTTCATAGCTCTATCTCTGATCTCTTCAACCTCCATAAGCTAAACATATCTAATAGCCATATGATCTTCTTCTTCAAACATCTCCAACTGATTCATGATATCAAGAGCTGGTAGCTCAACAGATAAGGGTAGCCTTACCTTTTTTCCATAAACTAACATATATGGAGAGTTTCCAATAGACCTCTTGGGAGTTATTCTATCTGCCCATAAAGCAGATTTCAAATTGGTGTGCCAGGTCCTTTGGTTATCTTCCATTGTTCTTTTGATAATCCTTATGAGATTCTTATTTGTGGATTCAACCAAACCATTACCCTGTGGGTAATAATTTGATGAAGTATTCAAATAGATTCCATTTTTCACAACCCAATTAGTTACCTTCAATCTAATGAAGGCTAAAGCATTATCTGAAATGATTGATTCAAGTACTCTGAATCTGGATACTAAATCATAATAAAAGTTTAAAACAACACTTTCATTGGCTTCTTTCAAAGCCACTGCTTTAGTCGACCTTGTGAAATAGTCTGTTGCTGTAAGTACCCACCTGTGACCTGCACTTGATGGTGGGTTAATGGGACCTATAAAATCAATGCCCCATCTCATAAAGGGTTGTTCCACTTGAATTGGCTGCAAAGGTAAAGCTGGCAGCCTCTCTTTGCCTGCAAAAATGGCACATTTTACACATTTTCTAGCCCATGCATGGCCATCCTTGAATAAGCTGGGCCAATAATAGCCAGCTCTCATTATCTTCCAGGTAGTAGTTCTTGGGGCAAAATGACCCCCTGTTGTTCCATCATGAAACTCATGCAGCACTTTTTCAGTCTGATCATTATCAATGCATCTTAACAACATGCCATTAAAATCCTTTCGGAAAAGAATACCGTTGATTAATACATAAGGAATAGACTGCAGTCGAAAGTATCTCCTTTTAGATCTATCTAAACCTATGGGGCACTCACCAGTTTGTAGAAAATGAGCCATGTCTCTAACCCAACCTGCTCCAACTACTGTTGCATCATTATGAGGTTCATCTTCAATGATCAAAAACACTTCTTCCTCCTTTTCTGTTTCATTTTCAGACCTAGTAGCAAGCTGTTCACTGAGTCCTCTACCTCTGATAAGCTTGGTTATCTTGATATCTATGTCATACTCCATGACTTTGGTAATCTAACCAGCCCTTTTCTCGTTTACATCTTTTCCTAACAGAAACTCTTTCACCCTAGGGTGAGCAACCATCAAGCGTACCTTGTTGTTAGAAATAAGATGCCTAAACTTCTTTAGACTCTTAACCACTGCAAGGACATGCTTTTCAATGAAACTATACCTCTATTCATACTCCTCTAGTCCTCGACTAAAAAAAGCAATTGGCAGTTCAGAGCCTTCATTTTGCTGTTGTACCAGAATTGCAGAAATTGTATCTATGCTGCCATAAGCATACAAAATAAAATCTTTTGAAAAATCAGGATTTACCAAAGTTGGTACAGTTGATAAGGCCTCTTTTATGGACTCAAAACTGAGTTTTCTCTCTTTTGTCCAACTAAAAACTGCATTTTTCTTCAACATAGAGATCAATGGCTTCAATAAATTTACAATGTTAGGTATAAATCTTCGCATAAAATTAATTCTGCCAATAAAACTTTGCAGCCCTTTCTTGTGGCTGGGTAAAGGCAGCTCTAGAATAGCTCTTACTCTTTTTGTATCAATGGTAACTCCCTGTTTTGATACAATGTGTCCTAAAAGCTTGCCTTCATGTACAACAAAAATGCATTTCTTGGGATTGAGAGATATACCAAACTCTCTACATCTCTCAAATACTTGTTTAAGATGTGATAAATGTTCATCTGCATCCTTAGAGAAAACTGTGATGTCATTAGGTACACAAGTACCAATTTGTAAAGTAAACCCTTAAAAGCCATATCCATAGCTCTCTGAAAAGTAGAGCCAGCATTTGACAGATCAAAAGGCATCCTTTTGTAGGCCATGGTGCCCCATTTTATGGTAAAAGTAGTTTTAAATTGATCTTTCTCCTTAACTAAAACTTGATTATAACCTGAATATCCATCAAGTAAGAAGAATATTTCTGAGCCAGCCACTACTTGTAGAATCTGCTCCATTGAGGGCAACGGGTAGTGGTCCTTCAAGGAAGCTCTATTAAGGTCTCTAAAGTTGACGTAGAGCCTAATTTCTCCATTCTTCTTCCTCACAGGAACAAGATTAGAGACCCAAGATGTATGCTTGATTAGAAAAATGATATTTCCCTCAATCAGCTTGGTTAATTCCTTAATCATCAGAGGCTCAAGCTTTGGATTTAAAGGTCTTTGATTCTGCCTTACAGGTTTTGCACTTGGCTCTAATTCTATAGTATGCTGGGCAATTTGAGGATCAAATCCCTTTAAGTTTGAATATTCCCAAGCAAATACAGCCTCAAATTCTTGACAAAGAGTAATAAAGGCTTTCCTATCTTCAGGTGAACAGATCTTACCAATTCTGAGGAGCTTACCTTTGAAAATTTCTAGCTCCTCATAATGTTCTTCTTTGACCTACATGCTAGTTTTGCTCTTTTTCAGCTGATCATCAGTGCCAAAAATAGATTCCAAGGTTACCAATCCCCTGGGCAGCTTATTAGTCCTTAACTGAATGACTTGATCATCACCATATTATTGTTTAAGATTGTTTTGATTCACCACAGAAAACTCATCCTCTTCTAACAGGAAACGTAAAACCTGCTCATCACTCTCAAACACCTGCCAATGAATGTTATTGTCAAGAATAGAGGGTCTATCAACAATCTTCACATGAGGCTGTACCTTTTTCTCTCTGAATATCACTGGGGATATCAAACTGAGCCCCAATTGTAGCTAACCTATCTGCATGATTATTCTGATTTCTTGGAATAGAGATTAGATTGAAAGCATCAAACTCCTCAATCATGTCCCATATGCTATGTTTATCACATTTCAAAACATCATTTTTTTGTAACATGCAGCCCCCTCACTTGATTCACAATAAGTTCGTTGTCCCCATATACCTGCAAACAGCCAATTTTCCTTTTCCTTGCCCACTGCAAACCTTGAATTAACCCTTCATATTCAGCAGTGTTATTTGTACATGAGAAAGCGAAACATAATGCAGAGTAATATCTATCACCTTGTGGAGACACAAGCATTGCACCTCCACCAGACCCATTCCTATTCCTAGAGCCATCAAAGTACATTTTCCATACCTCGTCTTGCTGTCCTATCTGCTATTCTGCACTCTTTACAAGGTTTGGAATTGTTGTTTCAGGTTCATGCAGCATATAAACCCCCATACCAGTTTCTTGAATGTGTCCATTAGGATCATCCATAATATTTTCTATTGCCCACTCCTTTAACAACACTTCTGGTATACTTTCAGCTTGTAGCTCTTGAGCAGCAACAAGCTCACTATCATCAGAAATAATGCAATTTGCATTAACAACACTTGGCACATAAGGCTCTATGTGATCATTGGCAAGCAATTCAAATTTTATAGTCACTTTTGTACCATATCAGGTCCTAAAAAACATGTGGGACCAATCTGAGGATAAATATCCTCCTATCTTGGTTGTGAACTCTCTTAACAAACACATGGCAAAATAAGGAGGTAAATCTATGATGGACACCTCCTAGGAAATGGAAACATTGGGACTGGTATGCAATGTGAGACCTAAGTCTTTTATCACACCTACAATGTTAACAGATGTACCATCTAGCTGGAGCACACCCTTCTCAAGGGGTTGGTATTCTAGTCCTAATTGGTCTGCAATACGTTTTGGCATTACAGAACTACTTGCACCACTATCCACCATGCAGCTGTGTACTAATTTGTCTCCAATTATCAATGACACATAAAATGGAAGTGGTTTAGCACTCTTACTTGGCTATTTACTATTATCTTGTGATGAATTTGTAAGGACAACCCTAGCTGGGTCAACTGTTGCATCATTTAACACTCTTAAATCAGATAAGGCAGATTGTAACATGTCCTTTTGACCTAGGATGGTTAAGGAATCCCACATAGATATTGTCACATTCATTTTCTTCATATTTTCAATGATATTAAAAGGTGAAGTGACATTTACCTTTTGATGTGACTTTGCAGTAGCAATATTAGCCTGAATATGAGGTTGTTCTTTGGCAGTTGCTTGAGTGTTCCTTTGCAAAATATGAGGGGTTTGGGATGTAGAAGGATTAGCAGATCCTTTTCCTTTGTTTGTTGCTTGATCTATCTCATAACACCTCTTTTTAGCTCTTGTATTTGCTGCAACTAAAGTATTATCTCTGTTCACACCACAAAACTCATCTCCCTACCAGTTTAGAAAGGCAGTATCATTTTGAGGTTGTTCTTGCTACTATACAGCCCCATCATTAGGTGCGTTTGGCTGTGAAACTGCAACATTTTTTACCATTAGGGCCTAATTTATCACTCCATTTGAATAGGTTGCTTGACTGTGTGGCTGATTGCAAGGAAAACACCATTCATATTCAACTGCAAGGTTGTTTTGAACAGGGATAAGGTCTCTAACTGCATTAATAGGTGCAGGATTATAAGGCTGAAAAGGCCTTTGGTTTACACTCTGCCTAGCACCCTGGTAATTACCTTGATAAGGTGGCCTATTAGCTTGGTATGGCAGGTTTTGTCCTTGATAAGGTTGATTTTGCCCTTGGTTTACTTGTTGATAAGGTTGTATGTTCTAGGACTGCTATTTTTTTATATTCACCAGCTCATTTTCAAAATTTTGTAGAATGTTCTCTATCTTTTGTTGGCTATTTTTTATCTCTCTTAACTCTTGTGATGAGCTAGAAGCAGCAGCCTCAGGGTTGGCAGTACTTGGTAATGCTGCTACAGCAGGTAAAGGGGCAAAAGATGGGATTGGCAAAGGCATTGAAGCTTGAATCTTAGGAAAAATGGGCACTAGTGGTCTAGGTGCTATTTTCCAAGCCTAAATCAAACTATTTTCTGCTCTAATAGCTATTTCATATGCACTAGGTAAACTTGTACCTCCCATTGATTGTATCATTACTGAAATATCACTATTTAGAGCTTTCAAATAGTATAGAAATGCATATTCTGATGAAGGCCTTACCGTGGCAGGAATTTTGTTCCATGTCTTCTGAAACCAGAAATTGAAATCCATCATTTGCTCCTGGAGAGATCTCTTTATTATAGTCAATTGTTCAACCAGCAATAAGTTATCAGACTTATCTTGAAACTGCTTGTTCAGCTTGTTGCCTAAGTCATCCCAAGTTCCAATGGTTTGCACTGGTAGACTCCTGAACCACTGTAATGCTTTCCTTTAAATGAGGCAGCCAATAGCCTGATGGCTACATTTTCTTGAGTTACATGATGAACACCACATAGAGAAGCCACATCCCTAATGTGTTCGATTGGGGTAGTTTGATCCTCCCCTGTGAAATAAGGTAGGTTCTTCAAGGCTGCCATGCGTATATTATCATGCCGTGTTAAGTTCAATGGGCTGCCCCCATTAAATTCTATAAACGGCTAATTCCTTACCATTGGAACAGTTGTAGGTGGGTTTACTTGAACCAGTGCAGGAGCTGCAGGTACTACCGGTCTGAAACTTGGTGGGGTTGATTGAATTCGTTTTGAAACTAGAGTCCTTCTCACAGTTCTACTCTGTCTTCTAGGCGGAGACAGCTACAAGTAATCAAAGGAACTCAAACTCTGAGTTTGTATCTTTCTCATAAAAGTGTGACAGCACTTATCTACTTGTCTTTTCTTCAGTATGAGTCGCCAGATATGCAGACAATTGCCTCTTAAAGGCCTGACAATGTTGGTAACATATCAAAACCAGCAATATGAGTGAAACATAAGTACTATTTAGATTTGAATAGTCCCACCGGGCATACCTTGTTATTGTTATCACCTAAATATGCACCCAGACTAATTTGCAGAAATTAGTCTATTTGATGAAACATGGGAGGACCTCTAAAGTTGTCAGTTACTCTATGAATAGAGGTCAACCTCCGAAGAAGGCTGGCTTCCTATGGATATCACCTAAACTATTACTTTGATGAGGAAAAGGGTAATAATATGTTTATTTAAAACAAAAGTGGTGAAAAATGAAGTAAAAATGGGTGATACACCAAACTAAAAAAAGCTATGAGATACTAAGACTGACATACACTTGGTTATTTATGATGAACACTGAAGATACACAACATGTTACTGTAAGTTTATGCATAAGTGTTTCATAAACAGGTATGTTCTGCATATATTTTCAAGAAGGAAAGACAAAAACTTTCACAAAACTAGAGGTTTCTATGCAATCCTAAGACACAATTTATAACCTGCATATTCCTACTTTTGCAAAAAAGGCATAAAATGAGACAAAGCTAAAGGAGAAAAGAAAAATCTCACAAATAACTCAGTCAATCACCTAGTAATGCACAATGCTTGCAAGAACAAGAAGGTAACAATATTCTTCAATAATCTCCAAGGTAAAATCTATATTTCATGCTCCCAAAATGATGAGTTACAAAAGATGCTCAATACTGTAACAAAGGATTGTATCAGTCATAATCTCCAGAAAAATATTTTGCATAATAAGAACTAACTACAAAAGAGTCACAAAAGTGACTATAACCACCACTGTCCAAGTGGTTCCACCATACAAGGAAACTCCAACTGACTGGGGTCGGATGCACCTAAAAAGCCTGAAATATAGTGCCTATATCCTCTCCAAAAGTGTCCATAATACAAAAAAATGTCTATCAGGACTTAGTCAAACATGAAGAGTCATGAAAACAAGTCCAAAAGGACTCTAAGAGCAACAAAAACTCCTAGATACCCTCTAACAATCAACTCAACTACTAACTATCACAAAGACTTAGTCAATCCTTCCCTCCTCCAAAACAAAACAAGAAGCTACATTCTTGGCATGTGTCTGCCAACTCCTTCATTCTCCTATATACTTGGCATATACCAAGACAAACGAGATCACTCAATACCATAAATATGTTTTTTGCAATTCTCTTTGCAGCTAAAAATAACAATAAACCTAAATGATTTATAATAACATCATTCAGATTAATTGTTTTACATTTTGTGTCATATGCAAAAGAAGGTAAAAGGACTTAAGTGTTGACCCTATCAAAGAGGGCATAAGGTAATACAAAAGTCTTATAAAGACTTACACACCTCATCGTGGCACATAACTAAATGCTAGACATTAATATTCAAGTCTTGTACCATGGGCTTTTTATGAAAAAGATGCAAAATGTAAAAACATGACAAAAAAGCCCATCGGGCTTCTAGGGCTCAAACCTTAAAAGACAAAAGTTGAACAACTTTTGAGGCTCATTTTGCATGTTTCATTTTTTGAAAACTTGCTCTGCATGTTATGGTCGTCGTCATGAGGGTTTTACTAGAAGCTTCATGTAGCTATCTCTGCCATCCTTGAAGGCATTTTCACTGTGGTTCAACGTTTTTCTGCTCCTATGCTGAAGGTGAGCACAAACATCTCATTTTTCTAGAAAATTTCATGATTTTTCTGTAGTTTTTACTCACCGTATATGCTGTATATTTCATTTTTTTGTCCATGGCTGTGATGGATAATCTTTCTTTATGCATCAATAACTGTGTTTGAGCTTTAAGCCACAGAAAAAAAATACTAAAATTTTCCATTTCTGCTTATTGTAAATGTGATCTCTGCATGTATTTGGCAAAACCGTGATGAGAAAGGCACCTATGTAACATCTTATTTGTTCCCAAACCCTTTACCTAGGGTTTCAAGTTAGTAAAACACTCACTACAATCCCTCTGGATATTACACTTATAGCATGAAATACCTCTATTCTCTATTATTTTGGACAGCATGCACTTAGGGTTTGATAAACAAAACCCTAACCTTTTGGAGCGACTATGATGAAAAGCACTTGTTCTCAAACACTTAACAATCTCTCTTAAAAAAAAATGTCAAGGTATATTGAAGATTGTTTTCCAAATTGTCAAGCCGCTTACTCATTTGCATTTACATGTTGTGTTATCTCAAGATCTGTGCATTCTGTTGTGGCTGCTCGACTGTTCATTTTCTGCATCAGTACAAGATAAATGCCATATTTCCATCTACTCTCAGGTGAAAAGAACATTTTCAGTATACCTTGGCATATCTTTTTCCTGTAGCTAAAAAGAACAAAAATATATAGATTTTGAACATACTTCTATCATTTTCTGTGCATATAGAATAGTTGTAGCTATATACTTGTACTTTTATGTCTAAATGTTTCTTCCAATGACTTGATAATGGTTTTTTTTTTAAAATGCCTCATGTCCACTGATGGACTGCTACTTCATATTGACTGTTTATTGTGGATAAAAATGATTATTTCTGTTAAACTATTATGATAGTCTCAAAAATCATCTTAGGCATGATAGCTACAGCTGTTCAACTTTCCCCTCTGTCTACAGTCATGACTCTTACTGCTATGTGTTAAAAAAAATAGATGATTGTTGCAAAGTGTTGGCAGACTATTATGTTGATGCTCTCTATACTTGATAAGGCTCTATCTACTCCTTCATTGTCATTTAAAAAAAATCTATGGACAAGCCTCTGGAAGTGTAGCAGGCATGTTCATCTTAGAGTAGGACCTCTGCCACTTTCCTAGACGGTTATGATTACAGTCCTCTTTTGATCACTGCCCTATTTTTATATATGAAGACTCTGATGTCCCCTTCCAAAACTTGATGTATGCATCTCCAAACCAAGCATGAGGAACTGTATATTGTCTAGTATTAATTATTTAGCCTTTCTTGAAAGATCCTTAGCAGTATATTGATGTGTAATGTATTTATCTAAAGTTGGGCTCTACATAGGATCTCTATCAGATGTTAACTATTATCTCCTAACATTGGGTCTCTACACCTTCTTGTAGACTGCACCTTATCATAGTGACTGCTCCTTCTAGATATATGGGACTGCTCTTATAGTCATTGATATAGCTTGTCTTGCATCTATTCCCAGTTGTTGGATTCTTTGTCATTTGCTTGCACCAGTGTTGATGACTGCAGGATGTTGCATGATTCACGAAAGTCCCTTCACTATTCCATACAGTCTTTGTAACCGCTTTTGCCCTTTTACCCTTCACATTCTTGATCTCTATCTTAAAGATCCCTGATTCATGCTTGTCCTGGACTTCATAGTCTCTGACTGCCCTTGTGTGAAGACTACTATTCACTGAGTCCTCTAACAAAGTCTATACAATTCAAATATCTTGATGCTGATATGTGGCAGTATTCTCCTTTAATTTTTTACAGTTATCTATGGCAGTTGATATTGTATCTTGCTATCCTATGTAGTCCTCCATGACTAATATATAAAATCTCCTTGTGTCTCTTGGAAACTTCTGATGGCTGTCCTTTAGGACTGAACTTAGACTGTCTTTAGATCTTGCTTGCTTACATGTCTGAAGTCTATGACAGGATCATCTATGATGCATGCTCTTCACACCACTTAAACATTTGGGAAGCCCTCCACTTTCATTACACAAAACTTAACCTCTCTAACAATAAAAAGATTAGATCACCACTGTCTTGTATCCTTGTTCTATTTTGTGTAATGATGCCAGTAGGTATGCTGGTCTTAACTGTCCTGAATGAGTTTGGTTTTGACTGTTCTCACCTTATTATCAGTTATTATGGTTGTTCTCTTCTATGCAGCAAGGGATGATAACTTATTGATATTCATATACATTGATATCTTGATTGTCCTGAAATGGATAGGTTGTCTCCATGGCAGTCATGTTTATCATCTTTAAATGAATAATGTATTTGATAAATATACATGACATCCTCCGAAATGGCTATGAGATGGGCTCAACCCTTGTGGGAGCCACATTTTCCCCACTCATATAATTTGATGAATCACACATAAACATAATTTCACCTATATCTGCACATGAAGCAAACTTGTCAGAAAAATAAATGCATACTTTGGATGTGTTTGATGACTGGCTGGTTTCTAGGACCTCCAAAGCATACATTTCTCATTTAATGCACATTGAGACCAATATATGCATGCATAGGGTGAATGTGTGTACAATGTTGGTAATCAACCATTGCTTAGAGCATTGCTCTAATACCATTACTTAATCTTTGGAGGAAACAGGAGCTAGGAGAAGACAGTGGCTCAGAGGTATATCAACCTACAACATTCTCAGCCAACACAGCGAACCAGTCATTCAGGCAATGACTGGTTACCTTTCCTTCTATACACATTCATTTTCTCATTTTTACTTATTCATGTATATGTTTTTCTCAGTTTGCATTTGAACAAGCAATAGTCAATCTCACAGCTTGTGTGAGATAATGAACATTCTCACATTCAATAAAGATTACTTGAAAGATTTGTGTAAATTGTTTCTCTATTACATGCACTTGTATAAATGCAATAATATGTTACAATTACCTTGTAATCTTTTCCTAATTTTTTCTATTTATACAATTGAATGTAATGAAGGAAAGTAAATAAAATGTACCTCACTTCTTCAGTTTAAATTCAACAAATCCACTTGATTGAGCTATAGTGAAAATCTGGTAACAGTTATCTTTGTCCTCCTTCTTCAATGTGTTCTCTTGTTTGTTATGCTCCGCATATGGTCTTTCTTCTCCGGTAAATGTTCTGCCTCTTTAAAATTTACCTCCTCTACCTCTCTATCTCTGATCATGCCTCTTATTCAACTTCTCTTCAACTTTCAAGGCAAACTGGTATGCTTCTTCCAGTGTTGTCATCTGCACCAAACTCGGTTCTTCTTGAATGTTCAGTCTCAGTCCATTAATGTATCTAGCCACTTTCTCTTTGCTTGCTTCACTGTGTCCTATCTTTATGATCATCTTATGAAATTCTTCAGTATACTCCTTCACATATTTCTCCTTTTGTCTCAGGTTTTGTAATCTTTTCAAGAGCTCCAACTCGTAGTCAGCGGGTACAAATAGATTCTTTAATTTTTTCACTATCGTATCCACTTTGTAATCTTTTCTTTTCCTCTTCTATTTCTATCCAACTGAACTTCTTTCCACCATATAGCAGCATGTCCTTTAAACTTTGTTTTTGCAAATTTCACCTTCTCTGGATCTTCAACTTCTTCATAGTCAAAGTACTCTTCCAAGTCATTTATCCAATCAATCGACTCTTCAGGTTCAAATTGCCAATGTAGTTAGGAACATCAACTCTAGGTCTTTTCCCAATCTTTGAAATAGCTCACAACATCTTGACTTGATCTGATTCTTTTTCTTCATCACCTCCTAGGGTTTCGCCAATTTGTTCAACAGATTGAAATTCCTCTTCATCATCACTTTCAACATTAGGTCTAGGTGTCAATCCTCTTCACCTATCTTCTTCGACAACATCTAATTGAATTCTCATTGTTTCATCATTTCCATCATCTCATCCATTCTACCAGCCATTGTTCCAACAACAGGGATTCTCCTCGGCGGCATCTTCCTAGGATCAAGTGCAAATTGCCTCAAGTTCGGCGATCGGGCTACAAGGTGACAACTACCTCACAATCGGCGATCAGTTGTGACACAAGTAACCTGCCTTAGATTAGGTGATCTATCCACAACAAGATCTAACAGAATATCTTCACCAACTTCACTCAATTCGCTTCTAAAGATTCAAACTTTCACTCTGATACCACTTGGTGCAGTCACGGTAGGAGGGTTCACAAAATGAATTGTCCAGACCGTGCATCTAGAGTAAACACAATGGAACCAACTCAAAGATATGAAGCAAATGCAGATTCAGTCATTCAATATATCATAGAATTTGAATACAGATTGGCTAGCAACATGCGGGCTTACAAATTAGGGCTCACATGCTTGATTACAGAATATCATAATATGCGCAAGATATAGCTTTGAAGCTCTTTCGTACAAATTCAAACTATCAAATTATCACTAAGTGAATCACTACTTTCCTAGGGATCTATTACATCATTATATATCATATCTAGAACATAAGTTTCCTCCACATCGGCCAAGGAAGATCACAAACTCCAATGAAGAGTTGTAACATGTGTACACTGATAGGTTGGCCCTAAATGAATAGTGTAGACACCTAAAAGTGTCCTCAGATTGCAAAACCCTAATCTCTGCCATATTCTACTGTTTTCCCTAATTTTCCTCTATGGTTAAATAATTAATTTTAATTGATTAATTATTTAAACATTCACATTCCAAATATCCCCTTTCATTCACTTAATTAAATAAATTCCATTTGTTTAATTAAGGTTCATATGTCCCCTTCTCAAATAAATTAAATAAATGAACCCAATTTATTTAATTTAAAAGTATTCTCTCCACCTCACAATTTCTTCCAATTTAAAATTCAATTTTGTCCTCTAGTGGTGAGGAAACCCTAACTGATCTCAACCCTCTATTTGCCTCCAAAGTCAACTCTCAATCCTAGCCCTCCATTCAAACAGGCTCTTCTATTAAATCACTCATTTAGATTCATTTTCACCTCTTAGAAGACATTTTCTTGGCTTACAATCCTCTATCATCTCCAATATCTTGCTAATCACACACAGCTTCTCAAAATGGTTGCACGAACTTGCAAATCTGAGAGCAATAATGCAAGATGGAGGGGAACAATGAAGATTAATCAATATTAGCTTAGATTCTTAGTTTATTTCTGTTTGTTTGATTGGTTTTCTAAGCTAGATTACACTTCATTGCAGTTAGGGTTTAGTTAGTTTGTTGTTTTTGACATTAAACCTGATTTTCCCTAACACAAAATGGTGAACTCAATGTGAAACGAAGAAAATCTAACTTTTTTTGTTGACTTTAGCAACTCAGCTTTCACAGGTGGCTTTTTGGTCTCAAATGAACCTCACTGTTGGGTCCAGGAGGCCCTTTCTACAAAAAATGACTATAAATTTGACCTATTTTGCTTACTCTAAAAAAAAATTATTTAAAAAAAAAAATGATTTAAAAAAAAAAAAATTATTGCCAGTCCGTTCTGTACGGTACAGACTGGCCGTACTAATATTGTGTGGTGTTTTTGCTGGCCTTGTGGTTATAGGTTTTGATTTGTAGGGTTTTATTTGTTGGTTTAATGATTTGTTGATTGTTGCAGGTTTTATGGTTATTATCGATTCTTTGTTGCAGGTTTTATTTGCAAGTCAACTGCTGAGAAAACCTAGTCATCACTATCCTAAACCTGCCTTGCAATCCATTGGGTTTCCCAATGCAGTTGCCTCTAAAGCCTCCACTCAGTCACCACCATTAGTGGTGACTAAGTCTTCATCCGCCCTCAGAAGCCCCTGTCATAGTCGTTAGAGCCTTGAGAATCCTTAGAAGCACCGGATTCTACTTCGTCGCCTCCCATTTTACCGACATCTTCTAGTCAAAACTCCCTAAACATCTACTTGAACCCTAACTCCGCCTAGTTTCTGCCTTGTCGCAACTCCAAAGATTTGGTAGCCGTTGCTCTGCATTCTCCCCTAGACCTACCTCCACCTCCGTTGAAACCCTCGATCACCAATCCTTATACCACCACCGCTACATGCACTGAAACAATATTCTCTGTCAACCTGTCCACTTGGAAACCCTCTTGATGACCTTTGTTTTACTCTTCCTTTGCTGATTTGAACCATAGTTGCCACCTATGGTTTACTCAGTCGCCGCTCATCACTTGCCTTTGAAAACCCTAAATTTGCCACCTATTCAAAACCTGGCAATCTATTGATCACCTCCCGATACCTTTGTCGGTACTCGCCTACCACCATCAAATCCTTACCGCCCAATTGACGCATCTATTGCCTGTATCCCACCGTTCCACCTTATTCCATCTTGTCGCCACCAAAGGGGCTTCCACTTCACCACCGCCATTGGTGGTGACCAGGGAGTCGCCTCCTCCGCTCAAAATCCTCCTGGCCACCTGTGTTTCGGTCTCTTGTCTGTGCCCCCTGCCATTGTCCATGCAATCTACATAGGTATTTGCCATCTTCGGGAGAACCCTAACTCTCTTTAGACCCAGTTGTCGTCACCATTTTCAGTGTTGACTCCTTTTTCCTGTTGGTCGCAGTAACACATGCCCGCCACTTGCTAATCTACTAACAACTAACATTGTTTTACTGGCGGTTTAGCTTAACCCTTAGCTTAGCACTTAGCATTGTCATTTGGCATTGTTATCCTCTAAGGGTTTCGGCCATCCTAGGCGGTCAGGCTTTCTCAGCCCCTCTTACTCTGGGCCTTGGTCACTTTAGTGACCGCGGGAGAGGGCTAGCCCAATCCCATTTTCTTTTCCTTTTTTTTTATTTGCCCTGGGCCCCTGGTTAGTGACCAGGGGGTATTTAGACCTTGACCACAAATTGTAACCGCTAGGTTCAGATTGTGACATGTGACTAGTCTCTGGCCTAACTACTAGTGGTTAAGTCTAACAATCAAGCTTGTCCCTTTGTTTCTACATGCCCCAATAGGGTAGTTATTTTCTTTTTGCCATAACTTCTGCATACGATATCAAAATTTTGCAAACGAGGGATCATCGGAAAGATGATTCAGTGAGATACACAATGGTACAAGTTTCATTAGGTAACAACATCATTTTATCAGGTAAAATTTTAGTCGAAGTCAACCCTAATTTCAAACTTCAAACGAGCATAACTTGTGCATTTTTTATCCAATTTCAACGAATTTTTTTAAAACTGCATAAAATATCCTAAACTTTCTAATTTTGCTATTTCTTTTGTTGTGACAGATCAATTTTCTTAGATATTTTGTAGATTTGCTTTTTTGACCTCTTTGATTCGGTGGCTTGCAAAACAAAGTGTCTACTAAATTATTCATTTTTTTTTACATTATCATGGGGGTTATATGCTACTAATTTATGTTTTGAAGCCTATGGCATTAGTTGGGAGAAGAATTTCATTTAAAACTACTAATACATTTGATACAGGGTTTTCTCTTTTCATGTACATGTGCTTTCTTATCATAGGAACATTTGGATTTGGTGCAATAAAATTAACATCATCCTGCTATTTTCACACTTGGTTTGGGCTTAAAATAAATCAATGTCTACTTTTCTTAGTGATTTTGCTTGTGTTTATGAGGTGTGTATGCTCTTCCCTCGCGCTCTAAGCGATCTTGGGAATCAAAAACACTTCTTGAACACTTACATTTGTCACACCACACATTTTCTTTCTAAAGGATAACGAACATTGTCTAGTGTGGTCAAACACATGTGTATGCTCTCTCCTCGCATCTTTATACGACCTTGGAGATCAAGAACATGTGTTTGTACTACTTTTGTGTAACCCTTTAGAGTGGGCCTACTCTTAAGACACATCTACACGGAGAACTCATTTGTGACCCCAAGCGGTACTTTCATTCGGTCCGCTATACAAAATAGGATAAGGTGAAAGCCAAGTCCAAACTGGTATCAGTGCCTACCATACAACGTTAGCTCAAAAGGAGGTGTACCTTTGTGTATATGATACTCCTAGTAGGGTTAGTTAAATCTTTAAGTATCTTGTTGGATGCTTGTAACATGCTGGTCCCCCAGATATTTACTACGAACCTTTTGTGCTAGTGGCCAAAATCCTTCTATTTGCTGGCGCAAGAGGTCAGACCTTTGAAATCATCCCATGTTCTCGTAGTTCAAAGTAGAGATAGCAAATTCCTTGAGATCTTCGGGTCTTTGGGAATTTAAAGTTTAGTGTGCCCGAGAAGTGAGTGTCGTGTAAGGGGGAGCTAGTGCCACTAAACTTTTAAGCTATCCGCTTTGAATAAGTGCAGTTCAGATTTATCCACAGTGGGAATCCAACAAATATTGTCCTTGACTAGCCTAGGATCATGCATGTTTACAAGTGTTTTCAAACTTGTCAAGAGTCACCAAAAATAGCCAATCTGACTACCAAGCACCTTCTATGATTGATGTGTGTGCTTGCTTAATCATCATCCCAAACACCCTAGTCAACACATTCATTCCAAGTCATCATCCTCCTAATCATTCTTCCTAACCATATCATCCTTGTCATTCCATCATCCTTATCATTCCCATAACCCATATCCTAATTATCCTACTTGTCCCATCCTAATCGCATCCTAATTTCATTATCATCATTCCACGTCATCCTCTTTCTAATCCAACCAACACTATTCCAAGACCAACACCTAACCATCATCCTTGTCATTCCACATATCCTAATCCATTTTCATCCTAATTGATCCAAGTCATTCAATCTTATCATTCCTCAACATCCTAATCATTCCACCTCATACCAATCATATCCTCTTCATCATTTCTAATCATTACACATAATCCTAATCATTACATATCGTCATCCTCATGCAATCAACATCATCCTAATCATTTTCCTAATCATATCCAAGTCATCCTTATCAAAACCTAATCACCTCTTTCATCTAATCACCATCATATCCACGTCATCCTTGTCAAGCCCTAATCACCTCTTTCATCTAATCACCATCATCTTAATCGTCCTTATCAAACCCTAATCACCTCTTTCATCTAATCACCATCATCTTAATCATCCTATTCAAAACCATAATCATCTTCATCCATAATCTAATCAACTTCATCCCAATCATCCAAGTCCTCTAATCTCATCATTACACAACATTATCTTCATTTTAATCAAATCAATTGCATCCTAATCATATCCTGGCCATTCATTCCAATCAAATCGATTTCATCCTAATCATTTCCCATCACAATACACCACAACCATAGGGAAAACTTTGAGCATCTACCCTCCCTATCGAATCCAATTGCAACCGTGTCAAAACCTTATAGACCTGCTAGTTCTCTTCACCCACTACATATTCAATTTCATTCCTTTAGGATCAAATTTCATCACTACATATTCAATTTCATTCAGCCTTTGACATCTATAGAGGTTCTCGAACACAATCTTCCTAAAGTTGAAACATAGGGAGAAACTGTCAAAGCTTGATTGTATCACAAATACAAATTTGGACCAAGAGACCTTGACATCTTTTTCAAATCAATCACAACTTGGGCTTAATACTCCAAGTCTAGTTTAAGTCCATCCTTCTAAGTGAATTATGAAACTCATGGGTTCACTTTAATAATCATTTCTTCCACTTGGGCTTAATACTCCAAGGCTAGTTTAAGTCCATCCTTCCAAGTGAATTCTGAAACTCATGGGTTCAATTTAATCAATCATCTCTTCCACACCTCAAGGTCTCGATAAATCCAATTTATACTTTGACAAGGTCATTAGTAGATGAGAGTGCCCTCTTGGAGTTAGACTTTTCGAAGACTAATATCTATTAGCGTCTATCATAGTCTGGGCCTCATCACCTTGCATTGACATCCACATAGCATCCCAAAATTCACAAGTCTTGTATGGTAAAGACACAGTTGCAAAAAGAAGAGAAAGGGAGTAGACCCTCCTAGTCATCCCTATAGCGAACACATCAACACAACATTCTAAACATTCCTTCCAACACATCATCCAACCGACATCACCCCTAATCATATCCTAATCTAATCATTTTCTAGTCATCTTAATCATCTCTTTCATCCAATCAATATCATCCCTAATCACCCATCTAATCATCTAATCAATCCCACACTCTATCACATTCCTAGTCACTCCACATCCTCATTCATCCTAGTCAAGCACTTGTCAACATGGTCTTAATCCTTAGCGATCCTATGTCCAAATCAAGACCTAAGCTTGTACTCCAAGGAGCCCCTCCTCCTAAGCCCAAACTCATACGTCGAGGAGGCTATCTCTTTAGTTATGAGGATGAGACAAGTCCAAAACCCAAATCATCAACACATCAAGTCAATGCCACATCAACCTATCCATTCATACACAAACAAGCACATGTGAGTCCACCTTGACAACAAAATCAAGTGCCTTTGAATCCCAATGCCACCTTTGACAAGGGAGACATCAACCTAGTCCATGTAAGCCATTCACTATCCTTACCACTGCACTCTAATCCTACATCAACTCCACGCACTAAGGTCAAACATTACAAAAGTAAACATGTGGAGTCATCCAAATCTACCACTTCATCCAATCCTTTTGACCCTCCACCTAATCAAGATCAAAATTCAAACCCTAATCCAAAACCATCCATCCCTCTTATCCCTCCACCATGGGAACTTTCTGCTCCACCTAATCCTATTCATGAGTCCACATCATCTACCCTTATAGTCCATCCCCTATATGGTCCTTCCACACATGCCCTTGCAAAGGATGTGATCCAATGGCTATTAGCAAGGAACAACTTATCCCCATGTCAAACACCTATCTTGGCACCTATCAAAGACCCTTCAAATGCCACCTCTAATCCTACAAACCCATCATGTGGCTTATCGACCATCAAGTCTCTCCAAGAGCCTCCCCCCATTAGTCCTAGTCGAGACCCATCACACCCTTATGTCATTGACCATCAAGAACATATCGAACCTATCCAAGAGTCGTCCAATTCCACTCAAAGTCAAAAGCTATGTCAAGAGCACAATCCTAAGCATGAGGAAACATTACCCCCTCGTCCAAATCAAGATCAAAGCCCTCTTATTTCTCCCATTCATAACACACTTGATCCTATCCATGATCAAGGTCCCATATTTGATCAAGATCCCCTCTATGATCAAGAAGACCATGACAACCCTCTTAGTCACTTTATGCATTCCATGGTTAAGATTTTATCACCCATCCATCCATCCTCCATCTAACCCTAATGCACAAACTTCAACTCCCCATGATGAGACAAGTGCCTCTCAAGCACACATAGAAGATCAAACCAATAACTTGGATCCTAATGAGCAAAATCAAGATCCTAATTATCCCTCTTCATACACCATTGACCCCATTTCAAGTCTGCCACCATATCCCCTTGGTCTATCCACCTTCATTCATGAGTGTTCCTCCTTAGGACAACAACAACCATTGTCCTCTTCACTTTCTTCGACAAATAATGAGCTCGTGTCTAATTTCCAAACCACACATAGTCCCATTGTTCATCGCATGCTCCAAAACATGAACTACCAAGGTAAAGACCTAGGCCTTCATGCACAAGGTATTTTGGAGCCCATACATGTCAAAGTTCCTCCACGCTCATATGGCCTTGGATATACACCCCAAGGTAAACAATATAAAGATGTTGGTACTTCCTTTGTTCATCCTAAGACCACCACTTTCCATCATAAATCCTATCATATACCCAAGAGATATGTTGCCATTCCACCCCCATCATCCTACAAGTGCCAAAAGCATGTGACCATACACCTTCCACCGTCTACTTTACCTCTGCTTCTTCCAACTCCACATATCCCTCCATCCACTTTGCCAATGTTGCTTCCAACACCTAACATTCCCATCATCCATAAATACCCTTACATTCCTAATCATGACCAACAAATGCATGCATCGTCTAAACATAAAGCTTCCACCAACCCCACTTTCATCATGTCCATGGGATTCAAAAATAAACATTTGGATGCCTCCTTTCATAAAGCCAAAAATCCTAAGGGTCCTAATGCCCTAGGATACAAATGCAAAGAATCAAAGCAAAGTACATCTAAAAAGCTACCCAAGCCCATACCTCCAAAAGCAGAGTCAAAAAATAACATGGTATGGGTCCCTAAGCAAAAAACAATCATGTCAAAAGAGGCATCGACCTCTCAAAAATCCCAACCATCCACTTCCATTCCAAAATCCCAAATTCCTTCATCCCACATGAAAAGAAAAAATCATAAAAATACTAAGTCTATGTGGGTCCCTAAATGCTTGCATCATCCATCTCCTAAGCAAACATGGCCATTGCTTCCTACACCGCCATCCAACCAAAAGCTTCAATGATTATCACAGTGTGTGCAACCGTTGGTCATGATTCTTTTCCATACCTCCATCACCCCATAATTCAACTATTATCCTACACATTTCACCCACCCTATTCCTATGGTCTATGCTTTTGCATAAGCCTTTCACCTATCCATCATAATTTGCTATTTTTCCTACATAATCCACATCATAATCTGCTATCTTTCCTACATAATCCACTATTGTTCCCTCCATGATTCACTATCTACCTTGTCCATCTTTCTCACATGTAATCCCTTACCAACATCGATGAGCATAATGACATTTGACATGGTCCATGTGATGACATCCATCTCTAATGGGACAATCATCTTTCATGGAACTAGACATTTGGGTCCCTCTTTTCCATATCCACCTATCACATTTAAAAGTTAAAAAAAAAGTCAAAAAAGTAAAAAAAAGTAAAAAATTCAAAAAAGTAAAGAGAAATCCCTTTGTCCAATGGTGAAAACCATCCTTGGTGGTGCCTTGGATAAGTACCATGATGAAAACCTGGCAAACAGGCGTCATGTGTAGGTTGATCTTCTATGCCACTTACACTTGGGGGCACGTTGTCTCATCCGACCTATCATTTTCTATCCATTTACCATACTTATCCATTACACCCACATACATATACCTATCATATTGCATCCATTCATCCTCCCTTCCTCTTTTGATCTTGATAAAGATTGGGGACACAATGTTGACAAATGTTTTGGTTATCACTTGATATACCTCATCCTTTCCAAACAATTCATCTCATCATCCAAGTGTCATAAGCTTTGCCATAAAAAATCCTAAGCACTACACCTAGAATGGGGCATGTTATTCTTATGTGACATAGCCTTTGATATCACATCCTTGCTCTCTTACACATACATACTTTCCATCCATTATCACCCATCCTTTCATCCATCCAATCCCACCTACCTCCTAGCATCTAGATTTGGTCTTCCCTTGTCATTGGTATCTAGCACAAAGGCTATCAAATTGTCATCCATTAACATCCCAAAACATTCCAAAAAAATACAAAAAAAGCACAACATTCCAAAAACTCAAAAAAAATCGAAACATGCCAAAACCCAAAAAAAAATCACAACATTTTCAAAAATACAAAAAAATCAAATATTCCCAAAAACCCAAAAAAATCACAACATTAAAAAATCCCAAAAAATCAAAACATATCATAAATCCCAAAAAAATCAAAACATGTCAAAACCCCAAAAATCAAAATATTCCCCAAAATTCAAAAAAATCAAATATCCTACAAAAATCCAAGCAATAAAATCAATCAACTCATCTAATCAATTGATTATTCAAATCACATCACCCAATTCTTTAAATCAATTCATCATCATTCTTCAATCCCTCAAATCAATCAATTCATTCCAAGTCAACTCACTTCACCAAATTAATTCTTTAAATCATTCAATCCATTCAATCACTTCAAATCAAATCAAATCAATCCAATTCATCTAATCAACAATTCTTCAAATCACATCACCCAAATCATCAAATCAATTCTTCTAATTCAATCAAATCAATCACACCATCATATCAGTCAAATCAGTTCTTCAAATCAACAATAGTTCACTTGGTTGAACTACGATGCCTCTGAGCTTTCACATAGGCAAGGCCATCTTCGATGCTCCCTCGAGGCATTAGGTCGGTCCCTTAGGGTCCGTCAAGTCAACCATCATAATAAGTCATCCTTTCATGAAATGGACACTTTGATCAAATAGTCAAATGTTTTATAGAAATCCGCACTTCAAACCAATCCCAAAATCAACTAGACAAGCTATTCAAATCAGTCAAACCAATCAATCGCCTCATGATAATCATATGTCACCAACAGTATCAATCATCACATACTCTACACGGAATGGGGCATTGTCGAAACCAGGACTTTGCACCTTAAACGACATGCGTAATTTATAAGATCAAACATCAATCAATCGTCACAAGCCAATCATCTCATAGTTTGCGACATTCTCGAAACTAGGCCACATGTCTCATACGGGATGTCTCAATCTCATCACTTACCTTAGACAGGTAGGGGCATTGTCGAAACTAGACCAGACATCTTATACGACATGCTTCCTATCCTGAAACTAGGCCTCCTTCATCTATTCATCATAATCAATCAAACACATATCACTTGGCAAAAGGTCCAAATGGTTGTTGGTTTAGTCTGTCTTATTTTATTGGATTGTTTTGTAGTCTCATTCTTATGTTTCTCAAGACAGTCCCTAAGTGATGAAGAGAAGCGAGGATAGAGCGATACCTTTTCTTTGATTGATGTTTGTGGTTTGTCTCGGCAAAATGACTGGGGCAACTTGGTGCCTTGCATGTGATCAGGATTCCATTGGGTGTGAATCAAAGACATCCTATGCATGGGAAAGAATAAATGTTTCCTTACACTAGGACTTGCATACCCCATAGTTATCTCATCGCATGTTTTGACAAGGTATCATGGTTACTAGTCTGAATCAGGCATTCCTTGTTTGTCATGTGCTTGTTTCGCAAGGGATCGCATTTTCGCACTTTGGCTTCTGTCACACCATTGTGTTTGTTGTCCCTTGACATAATAAGTTCTATGATGATAAGCAAAAAATTGCAAGTGAGAAGCTCAAAAATCTATCAAAGCAAGATCTCATTTCTATTCTTCTAGCCAAATATTTCATTCCTCCACCTTCATTGTAGCTTAATGTATCATTCATTTCTTCTATCCATTCCCCTATCTTTCTTCCTTGACCAATCCCCTTTCATTTTGAGAGCCTACCCGTGTTTGTCCAACCCGCCTATCCTTTCGAGGAGGCATCATCATCCTATTTCTCCATCATCATCCTTTTCCTCTATCCATTTCTTTAGCTTCTTTGAAATGATGTTACTCGACATAAATCTCATCATCTCGAACATCATCTCAAATAGGGGTAAAATGTAGACACCTAAAAGTGTCCTTAGATCGTAAAACCCTAATCTCTGCCATATGCTACTATTTTCCCTAATTTTCCTCGATGGTTAAATAATGAATTTTAATTGATTAATTATTTAAACATTCACATTCCAAATATCCCCTTTCACTCACTTAATTAAATAACTTCCATTTGTTTAATTAAGGTTCACATGTCCCCTTCTCAAATAAATTAAATAAATGAACCCAATTTATTTAATTTAAAAGCATTCTCCACCTCACAATTTCTTCCCATTTAAAATTCAGTTTTGTCCTCTAGTGGCGAGGAAACCCTAACTGATCTCAACCCTCCATTTACCTCCAAAGTTAACTCTCAATCCTAGCCCTCTGTTCAAACACACTCTTTTATAAAATCACTCATTCAGCATCATTTTCACCTCTTAGAAAACATTTTCTTGGCTTACAATCCTCTATCATCTCCAATATCTTGCTAATCACACATATGAGCTTCTCAAGATGGTTGCATGAACTTGCAAATCTGAGAACAATAATGCAAGATGGAGGGGAACAATAAGGATTAGTCAATATTAGCTTAGATTCTTAGTTTATTTTTGTTTGTTTGATTGGTTTTCTAAGCTAGATTGCACTTCATTGCAGTTAGGGTTTAGTTAGTTTGTTGTTTTTGACATTAAACCTAATTTTCCCTAACACAAATAGAACTCCTCCACAAATGAATGGAATGATGTGCGGATCTCGGGGAAGGTCAGCCACACCAAACAACATTGAATGATGTGTCATTAAGCTTAGAAGGTCATGAAATGCTCTGCAAGTCTTCTCCTTTAGTTGGTTGTTTGAGGCTATCAGGATGCTCTGCTCTAAGAAAATAGTCGATCTTCTGATAGCAATAACTTTCCTTTACCTAATCCAAATGTTCTAAATTTCGGATATGTTGTGCATGGATGAATGTAGATGCTAAGTCCAGTTCCGCAAGGTTTGAGATGCAACTAGGGTGGATTGCAGACCAAAATGCTACTGACTGAACTGGAAATTGAAAAGAAACAAACTAAATTGCAAACAAACTGAAATGCAAATGTTTTTGGTTGATGCAAGATTGCTCTTGAACTAGGGATGCTAGACTACATCAAGAACATAATCATTCGACTCTTAATTTGTTGAAGATTTAACTATTATTTCATATACCAATAACTTGAATTCACCTTCTCATGAATATCAAAAGATAACATAATATCAAATAATCTAAAGCATAACATCCTATTGACATAGTGAATTTATCCCTTAGCAATCCTATGGCTATCCTTAGCCTAAAATAGGATTGAAGATCATTTATCTATAAACCAAATTACATATAATTTAAATATCTCCATAATAGTTTTCTAAAACAACTCATTCTTCAATATATGCTTCACAAGTACGACCTTCACTTGGTCTCTATCTCACTTAAGTTACATTAGCTCAATAATAAAGATTCTAGGCACAACCATACCTCTCTTAAGCATAGTTGGCCTCTTAAAAGGGCTCAATCAACCTTTCTTATAACTCAGTCAACTTCTACTTGAGACATAATCAACCTATGAACATTACATTCGGCCATTTGATAACTCATTCGACCTAAGAACAAAGCATTTGACCTATAATTACACATAAGGCTTAATAATACATACTTGACCTACATGGTCATCACATATGGCTTATCATTATTGTAATCGTCCTATGTCAACACGTATGGCCTTTCCTTGATATATTCGGCCTTCTATAGTAAACACTGTCGGCCAATATTTATACACTATCGGCCTACCGAATACACAGTGGCTTATTGTAAGCACACAGTCGGCTTACTAAAAACATAGTGGTTATCATAAGAACATTGTATAGCTTCGTATACATTGTTGTTAATCTATTAAGGTATATACAGTCAGACTGGAAAACAAGTACGATCTGTATATCTTATGGATATAAACACAGTTGATAGAATAATAAAATAAATAATCTAAGACTGCATATGGTAGTAACTTTGCTTGGTTTTCAAAAGACTTTATGGCCAATATATCCATGTCTCTACATAGCCTATCGAGCTTCTTAAACAATGCAGAGATATAGGCATCGAATTACAACCATAAGGCTCTCTGTTGCATAGAGGTAACAATCTATTTTACCTCTCTAAGCATATACAATCCATCAATGGTTACTTAAATACAAAGTAAGACCGCTGCCATACGTAAGGTAAACAATATTATCTTAGCTCTAATGCTTACTATGCTAGATAAGCAAAAAATTATCTTACAGGGTTTATCATAGTCTTCCATGAAAGATAAACTTACCTAAATAACAGTTCAGTCTGTGCCTTTGAACCTCTTATTGTCTCGTCCACTCCTACAACTATTGAGCTCCTTTCTATTCTTATTTTTACATGCCTTCTTGCTCTCAATCTCCCTCCTAATAATCCCCTCTCGCCACTTGATGGCTTGTAACCAAAAATAATGGCATTGTTCATCATTAACTCTTCCACTCCCATGAGTTTAATAAGCAGGTTTATGTGGAGATTATGGATAAAGTGGAGTGACTGCTCCTTTCTCCCCACTCTCCAAGCATATAGGGGTTACGATAAGAAGGAATAAAAGAGACTCAAAAACCTCCATAACATGATCTTGGCTAACAATAATTATAATTATAATTATAATAATACACTTATCTAATAGATGTCACTACTACGAACTCTCCAATGCTTACCATGCTTAATCGTAAATGAATTCATCGATGGAGAATTCTTGCACATCTGTTATAATTTTGATGACAAAACTAAATAGGTTTAGTTGATTTAGAAACATCGACTTAACATCCAAAGTCATGCACAAAGTTTCTACTTGACGACGAAAAAGGATTTAACCTTCGTCTTAATGATGACCTCAGAAGACAAGAATGATATGATCTCTCTACTAAATATGTGTGTGAGAGTTTCAGATGGCATAAGGATCGTTGTATTCACAAGATCTAGCATAATTAAATATTAAATATCCTAAAACATAATTAAGCAAAAAATTAAACAATTTTTTTTATATAATCAAAAGATATTACATCTACAATTTCAAGTACAATATATATATTTGGAAGAATGGTCGTTTACTTGCAACTAACAAAATACCATGAATAAAAATTAGTCGTATTTCTTACGACTTACAATTTTACCAATATCATATACAAAATAAGCAACGTGTTCTTGTTCACAAGTCTTCGATAATCAACTGCAAGAGAGAGAGCATCACCCTGGTGCTTTTCCTCCAACCATAGACGAACAGTCTCTCGCACACCTTCCTTTATAGAAGTGGCCCTTCCCTTCATGAGGATAATAGATAATGCGAATCAACTGATTCCTTATGTCATCTGAAAACTAGTGATTTGTCCTAGCTAATATGATCGGGTTTACAACTCTAGTCTAGCTCTAGCTATGTATGACCCAGTTTGATTGTTCAGCTAACTGGTACATTGTGAACCGACAATGCAAGCAATGGCTTCTGCATTACTTTGGCCAAAGTTTCATATAATTATATATAGTCTTATGTTCACTCACTCTTTTCTCAACTTGGAGACAACACTCTTATTTCTCAATTTATATCATAACAAATAATTCTTTCGACTTGATTATACCATACTGGTTTTAAGTCACAACAATATCCTTATCTACTAGTCATTTTGACAAGTCTAAGGTGAGAACTTAGGTGACTATAAAACATACATTGAGTCCCGCTTTGCATTCTTGCAATCACGGGTCTATGGCATCCTGTCATCTACTCAATGACCTGTCTACCTAATCTCAAGATGATTGTATTCTTCTACATATGCAAGATTCTAATACTTAAGTCAAAGGATTAAAAGACTCTATCTGTCTTAATCTAGAACATAATCATTCGACTCTTAATCCATTGAAGATTTAACTATTATTTCATATACCAATAACTTGAATTCACCTTTTCATGAATATCAAAAGATAACATAATATCAAATAATCTAAAGCGTAACTTCCTATTGACATAGTGAATTTATCCCTTAGCAATCTCGTGGCTATCCTTAGCCTAAAATAGGATTGAAGATCATTTCTCTATAAACCAAATTACATATTATTTAAATATCTCTAGAATAGTATTCTAAAACAACTCATTCTTTGATATATGCTTCATAAGGACGACCTTCACTTGGTCTCTCTCTCACTTAAGTTACATTAGCTCAATAATAAAGATTCTAGGCGCAATCATACCTCTCTTAAGCATAGTTGGCCTCTTAAAAAGGACCCAGTCAACCTTTCTTATAACTCAGTTGACTTCTACTTAAGACACAATCGGCCTATGAACATTACATTTGGCCATTTGATAACTCATTTGGCCCATGAACAAAGCATTCAGCCTATAATTACACATAAGGATTAATAATATATACTCAACCTATGGTCATCACATATGGCTTATCATTAATGTAATCAGCTTATGTCAACACATATGGCCTTTCCTTGATATATTTGGCCTTCTACATTAAACATTGTCAGCCAATATTTATACACAGTCGGCGTACCGAATACATAGTGGCTTACTATAAGCACATATTCGGCTTACTAAAAACATAGTCAGCTTATTGAATATAGAGTTGGCGTATTAAAAACATAGTCAGCTTATTGAATACAGAGCTGACTTACTAAAAACATAGTCAGCTTATTGAATACACAGTGGCTTATTGTAAGCACACAATCGACTTAATAAAAACATAGTGGTTATCATAAGAACATTGTATAACTTCATATACATCATTGTTAATCTATTAAGGTATACATAGTCGGTCTGGAAAACAAGTACGATCTGTATATCTTATGGATATAAACATAGTTGATAGAATCATAAAATAAACATTATAAGACTACATCTAGTAGTAACTTCTCTTGTTTTTCAAAAGATTGTATGGACAATATATCCATGGTTCTATGTAGCCTATCAAGTTTCTTAAACAATGTCGTAAGACTCTTTATTGCACAGAGGTAACAATCTATTTTACCTTTCTAGGCATATACAATCCATCTATGGTTACTTAAATACAAAGTAAGGTCATTGTCATACGTAAGATAAACACTATTATCTTAGCTCTAATGCTTATTGTGCTAGATAAACATAAAATTATCTTACAGGCTTTATCATTGTCTTCCATGAAAGATAAACTTACCTGAATAATAGTTTAGTCCGTGCCTTTGAACCTCTTGTTGCCTTGTCCACTCCTATAGCTACTGAGCTCCTTTCTATTCTTCTTTTTCCATGCCTTCTTGCTCTCAATCTCCCTCCTAATAATCCCCTCTCGCCACTTGATGGATCATAACAAAAAATAATGGCATTGTCCATCATTTACTATTCCACTCCGGTGAGTTTAATGAGCAGGGTTATGTGAAGATTATGGAGAAAATGGAGCGACTGATCCTTTTTCCCCACTCTCCAAGCATATCGGGGTTACGATAAGAAGGAACAAAAGAGACTAAAAAACCTCCATAACATGATCTTGGTTAATAATAATATTAATTATAATAATATTATTAATAATATTATTAATAATAACAATAATAGTAATAATAATACACTTATCTAATAGATGTCATTACTACGAACTCTCCAATGCTTACCATGCTTAATCATAAATGCATTCATTGACGGAGAATTCTTGCACATTTATTATAATTTTGACGACAAAATTAAACATGTTTCTGTTGATTTATAAATGTCGACTTGCCATCCAAAGTCATACACAAAGTTTCTACCTGACGACGAAAAAAGATTTAACCTTCATCTTAATGATGACCTCGAAAGACAAGAATGATATGACCTCTCTAATAAATATGTGTGTGTGAGTTTTAGATGGCATAAGGATCGTTGCATTCACATGATCTAGCATCCTCTGTTAGTGTAGGAATATTAACACTATTACTTATTATTTAAATAAGTAATTATGTGTATATTCCACACATGGTTTTAAACCACCTTAGGTAGTTAGGTGTCGACTTGGAGAGTCCAACACAACTCTCCAAGACACTTGTCAACACTTTCTTCCACCTCTAGTTGAGTGTTGAAGTTGACTCAACCTCTCTACCCTATATGTACAACTACCATGTTCATAATCTATTACTCTAATTTGTAATCAACAATGCGTTAGTCAATCCTTTGTTCTAACATGGTATCAGAACTACGCTAATTAGCTTGTTGGTTCATTTGGAGGCATAAATTTCCTTTTTGACAGAATTTTTTTTTGTAAAAAATGCAATTTTTTTTAGAAATTTGACATTTTGCAAGTTTTCGTTCATAGTTTTTTTGTTGAAAATGCAATTTTTTTTTTGCAAAATCAACATTTTGTGGGAAATTTTCTCTTGGATTGGGTGAAATTTTTGAAGGAGGTAGTCATTTTTTAGCCTATCGGCCTCAATTTGTGTTCACTGGTTTGAAGATCTAGGCATTTTTCTTTGTTTGTGGCGATGTTTCATCCTTTTAGGCAAAATTTTAGAAGGAGGAGGTTGTTTTGTGCTATTTTTTGGCCTCTATGGCAGCGCTTGTTCTATTATTTGGGAGTTTTTGTCTCTAGCCGAGGGTTTCACACATTTTTGAGCATTTTATTATGGTAAGAAATTCATTTTCCTGGTTCATTTTTACCTTGATGAAGGGATTGTTGTGAGGTGAAAATAAAGTAGAAATATGTGGAGAAGAGCGTTTAAAGAGAAGTCGAGAGAGATATTTGATTACTTTAGTGATGGTCTCGATAGTGAGAGGGCAAGGCCTCGAGCGCCACCTGAAGCTCATATAAAACCTCGAGAGGCTCCACCTTGCCTTTCTCTTCTATTACGGGACATATGAGCTCACACACAGTCTGGTCTATCACTGGCGCCTCTAAATAGTAGAGGCAGAGGAAGAGAGCATCTCTACCTGCCTCACCTCTCCTCACCTTCTCCACAATTTTAATCACTGCCAAGCATTACATCCCTTCCTAGCCGCTCTTTAATCTTTCCATCAATGACTCGAATGAGCTTCCTCCCCCATTTTGTCCCTTCCTTTTTATCTTCACTCATACTCTCTTTTCCACGCTTTGTATTTAAGAGCATGCTATATGAACATTCATACAATTCCAATCACACCACCATTCAAAGGCCCATGGTTTGTTCATTTGGAGGTCACGGATTCATAGTTTCATCTTGTGTAAGCATTCGTTGGTTTCCAAGTCTTCAATTTTGTTGCAAGCAGTTTTTTGGTAGGATTCAAGGTGGCATTTTTGTTCTGTGTTGTATTTGCTTTATACAAACTTCTTCCTCCTGGTTTTTTTAAACAACTCTCTTGACTAGGTCATGGGTCTATTTGCCAAAGTCGACCTTTGGTGGTTGTTTTCACATTTAATGTGAACTTCTAACCTCTATCAACATGTGTTGTTAACCCCTATGGTAGTGTCAAGAGCATTTCTGAGTTATGCCAAGAGCACTTCCACAGAGATATGTCAAGAGCACTTGCATTACTCCATCATTCTTCAACATTTTTTCCACATTGTATTGAGATGTGTCACGAACACTTCCACTTTAACATCACCATCACCTCATGCTACATGTGAATCCAGAGTTGATTCCTAGAGAACTTCTAGAGATTCATCGCGGTAGAAGAATGATACCAGTTCCTTTGCTTCTATAGATTTTAAGAGTTGCTTCACATAAGGCTTCCACAAAATCTTCAAAGCAGGACTTCACATTGGATTTGAATTGTAGCCATATGACATGCAATTGACATTCCACACATGGATCTTGCAAGTATTGCAAGACTGTCACTTCCAGTTGTATTGTGTCAAGTGCACTTCCATCGAGTCGTATCTAGAACACTTTTTTATTTTCTCTCTTTTGGAGGAAAGTTTTTCCCACAGGGTTTTATTTCTTTCTCCACCTTATGAGAGATGCACTTGTACATGGGCACCTCATCAGGCCTAGTTTTTGGGACCCATATTTATTGTGTCCACCTAAGTTGTGCTTAAGGGGGGGTGTTAGAGTAGGAATAATAACACTATTACTTATTATTTAAATAAGTAATTATGTGTATATTCCACACATGGCTTTAAGCCACCTTAGGTAGTTAGGTGTCGACTTGGAGGTCTAACACAACTCTCCAAGACACTTGTCGACACTCTTTCTTCCACCTCTAGTTGAGTGTTGAAGTCAACTCAACCTCTCTACCTTATATGTACAACTACCTTGTTCATAATCTATTACTCCAATTTGTAATCAACAATGTGTTAGTCAATCTTTTGTTCTAACATCCTCTCCATGGTGATACTCTCTCTCTCCTCTCATCGAAGGGAAAAACAACACTATTCCTACATCCACCTTAGTTATAAGATGGTAGTTAGCCTATTACATCATGTTCACTGCATGTTTAATAATAATGTCATCAACAATTATTTCTAGCATATTAATATAAAAGCAAAATGCATTTTTTCCATTTTTAACTATAATAATAATATTGTCTCTGACTAACTATTTGTCTTCATGAAAATAATGAAAATAAATACATTAGTTTACAAAAACGGGGTGTGACATACTTCTAATAAATATTTAATAATCTTTATTGTGTATAATATAATATATACCAACAAGTATAAATATAACATAGATTTAAACTTCAAGTAAAGATATAATATATAATATATAATATTTAATATAATTATATTGATTGTTTATATAGTATATTTTATATGATGTAAATTATTAATGTATTTTAAAATTATAAAATCGTATATTTATAGTTTACTTATATTTATTTTATATATCATATATAATATCTAGTATAATAATAAGTATTATTTTAGAGTATATTTTAAAACATATTTGTTATTTTATTATGTATTAATTTTATAGATATAATTTATATTATACTTATATTTATCATTAAATATTATATTCTATACGATACAAATTATTAAATACAAATATAATATTATATATTTTTAATAAAGTACTATTTAAATTAATTTATAACAAATATAATAGTTTAACTCACTTTCTCAATCTCAATTGTGAAGGTGTTGAATGGATTGTCAATGCATGTTAATTAAAAATAATTCAATATTCCATTCAAACTATTACCATTGGTCTAGGAATTATTAAAGGTATAACAATTATTTCTCATTTATAAGCAGTGTACCTTGCTCCTTTCACCACTTATTAACTCAATCTAAAATATGAAGAAATAAATTAGATTGTCTCGCAAATGTATCTATGCATGAAGGGAGCGACAATATTGAGTAAAAAGACTTTTAAGGAGAATTGTGTAAATTCGTGTGAAGTTCGAAGTGACATACTTCATGATGTGCATTTTATGTCATGTTAAAAAAATATAAAGACATGGGTACTCAGAATCTTGTAACCTCCATATGCTAGACCAAGAGGCCATTATAGAATGGTGACTGTTACCTGGTGCAAGAATAGCATGGGACAATGCTTTTGTGTATCAATGGATGAGCCATCAGACCAATCAATGTGCAAAATTGACCTTAAACCATGGTACTTTTTGAGGAAATAGGGCCATAAGAGATTTGAGATCAATGGAAGCAAGGCCCATGTTTGTTGGGACCTCACCTCTACTAAATTTATTTATGAGTGTGAACCGCAAGAAGACTACTATGTCGTAGTTGTCTATGAAGAGGAGGTCATCTTGCTTTTGGGGGACATGAAGAAAGAAGCATTCAATAAAACCAAGCCCAAACCAAATGGATGAGACACTAAAGCAACCCCATGAAATTAATATCGAATGCAATACAACTAGACCCATAGACCCAAAAATGAGCATTGAGATTGATGGTCATGTTGTTGTGAATGTGAAGCGATTGCTCTAGAAGATTCGAGGCAATCAAACTATGTGTAAGTGGTGTTCATGTTCAGGTTTTTGGGGTGTCCATAATTGGTTGTTCAATCCTATTGTAGGCCATGCATTGTTGATCTTCAAGTTCATCTCCTTTGCTCCTGAGAAATCAATTTTTATCTTATAGGATTTAAGCAGCAACACATCAATGAATTTGGATACTCTTTCCCAATGTAGAAGACAAGAATCTGAGTCCTTCAGACTATCGCCCAATGCTCTATGCTTGGAAATAATAGAATTGGAATTGCAAGGACCTTTGGTTCTACTATGGTATTATCAAGTTTAATCTAAAGATGGTTGTTCTGTCATTTATTTTCCACATCTTTATGTTATTCATATGCCTTGGAATATGATTAGTTGTTATCGAATTCATGATTACACTCTTCCACTTGTTGGTTGTTCTACACCGGGAAAAAAATGTGTCAGAAAAAGTTTCATGTCATTTAAATGTCCCCCACCAAATACTTTGCAATTTCTATGTCCAATGTCCAATTATAAAGGAACCACTAATTACTTTTATCTACATGTTATCTCGGTGCACCCATTGCACACTAAGGTTTCTGCTACATGGCAACTTTGTCCAATTTATATAAATTCAAACTCGCCTACAAAGAGACGAAAACAACAAAAGTTCATTTTGTTTATGAAAATTGGTATTGAAGAGTCTTGGATCAAAACAAAATTGGGCCATATGGACAATGAGATTCACAACATTCACATAGATGACCAAGAAACTAGAAGTTAAAAACATGTCCAACTAAGATTACCTTGATCATCTCGCATCGTTCTATGACAATGTCAATTGTTGACAGTGACAATGCTCTCTCTCTCTCACTTCATGTCTCTATATCTCCCTCTCCTTTATTTCTTCCCCTCTCTTTATCTCTCACTCTATATCTCTCTTTTCCTCTCTTATAAAATACCAACATCAAACACCTAATATTCAAAAGAGACAAAGGTAAATGCATAAGGAGAGACAACATCTCTTAAAAAGAAAGGTGGCTTGTATCTCTTACTTTTTTATCAATAATTTGTAATATATGCAGATCATGTATATCCTAAACAAATAATACTTCTTCCAATACAATTTGTCAAGACACCAATAAACTATAATTAATCATGCTAAAAACTATGAACATTTCATCTTAGTACAGAACACCTCAATTGTACCATCATAAAATCATATTTGTATCAATCTCAAACGTACATTGTGCTCCTATAGGACCGAGACCTAGCATATTTTTATACATTATAGTATCTCTCATATCCATAACTTCTGCACACATAATTCTTGTAAAGCAACAATAATATCCATTTTTGAATTTTTTGGTTTGTGGAGTTAACTATTGAATTTTGCTAAAGTGAATTAAATTTGATCAGATATCAGATAATATTCCATTTAGGATATTACCAAGAGAGATAAAGAGAAATGGACAGATAGAGAGAGATAGAAAGATTGAGATGAAGAGAAACATAGATAGAGATATAGAGAGATAAAGAGGGGGAAAGAAAGAGAGATAGTAAGAGAGAGATAGAGAGAGAAAGAAGAGAGAAAGAGAGAAGGGGAGATAGAGCTTGACGTATATAGAGGGGGAGGGAGATTGATAGAGGAATAGAGAAAGAGATATAAAGTAGGAGAGAAAGAGATAAATGATATCGAGGGAAAGAGAGATAGAGAAAATAGAGAAAGAGATACAAGAAGAGATAGAGTGAGAGACGAGTGTAGGAAAGAGAAATATAAATGGATGAATACAAATATAGAGAGGGAGGGATATTGACATAGAGAGAGGAATAGAGAAAGAGACATAAAGGGATCTCTCTCTCTCTCTCTCTCCCCCCCATATATATATATTTCTCTATTATTCTATCAATCTCCCTCCCCCTCTCTCTCTCTCTCACCTAGATTTTTCTCCCTCCCTCTCTTTCTCCATATATTTCTCTCTCACCATATCTCTCTATCTCTCTCTATCTATTTACCCCTATCTATATCTCAACCTCTCCCTCCCTCTCTATTTCTCTTTATCTCTTTCTGTCTCCCCCTTCTCTCTCTATGTTTCTCTCTCTTCTAATGGGTTTCATAGTAATCATTTTCTACATCTAAGTGTTTTCTTTTATCAAATTTGATTTTTTGCACATCCTCTATCCTTTCATTCAATCCTTTTAAAAGGAAACCATGGTTAGCATGACTAATCAAACTAATTACCCTATAATTATAGTTGGCAACATCCAAGCCTAAAATTAGTCCCATGTTGATTGTACAAACAAATTTGCTATATATAATTAAAATAATACTAATGTCTTTAATTTTCGATACTTGTTTTTAGTAGCCTCTTCTATTTGGACGAGTATTTGGCTATGAAAAAAATGAATTTATAATCTATTGAATTCCAAATTAGTACAAAATGAAGATTTCATTATTCTGTCAAGTTACACTTCAATGCACTGCATGCCTTACATAATTCAAAATCCATGAAAATCATATAATATAGTGGAATTCTTCCCCTATATCCCATCTCTTATGTTCTCGTTGTTGCTTGTCATATTATTATAGGGGCTTCCACCTATTATCATATCAAAACCTCTAATTGAATTAATCATTTCATCAAGTCTTTCTTTTGTCAAATTCATTTCTAGAGAAGGGGAGAGATGAACATATACAAATATATATATATATATATATATATATATATATATATATATATATATATATATATATATATATATATTCATTTCTCATTTATAAGCAGCGTTTAGTGCATGGTAGCTCGCTCCTTTCGCTGCATATTCACTTGATCTAAAATATGACAAAATAAATTAGATTGTCTTGCAAATGTATCTATGCACAAAGGTAGCAACAATATTGAGTAAAAAGACTTTTAAAGATAATTATGTAAATTTGTGTGAAGTTCAAAGTAATGTACTTCATGATGTGCATTCAATGTCATGTTCCTTTTAGAATTTCTTTTCCAGAGTGAGATTAAACACAATGGGCTCCCACGACATAAAATGCACACCATTTTTGAGGTCTCCAGATCATTCCCATATCATCTTCAAATTCAAACAAATAAAAAAAAATTCCCTTGAAATTTAATATTTTTAAACAATTAGGAAATCTCAATCTAAAATCATAGCATGTATAAATTTAATTTTAAGCCATTTGACCTCCAAATTATGCACCTCTCTCTCTCTCTCTCTCTCTCTCTCTTATTTTCTCCATTTGTCTTTCTCTCTATATATCTTATCTCTATCTTTGTCTCCTACTCAAAACCCAACACGAAAAGTAAACCTTTAATATATTCCTTCAAAATAAGCTTACAATAGATTGAGAAACTCCACTAATGTTATACCCTATGTGTTAACACTTTAGTAGCATGTTGATACTTATATCTAAACTAAAAACCCACAAATCCCTACAATACAATCCAGATGATATCAAAACACTATGCCAAGGGTTATATTTATAAAAAATTTTCATCACTCTACCTCTCTCTATATCTCTTTGTCTTGTCTCCCTGTCTCTTTCTATATCTCTATGTTTCTTTATCTTCCTCTTTCTCCTACTCTCTCTCTCTCTCTCTATAATCTCTATATCTCTCCTACTCAATATCTCTTTCTCTATTCCTCTCTCTTTGTAAATATCTCTCACTCTCCATTTCTCTCTCCTACCCTTGCCGTGTCTCTCATGCTCTCTCTTCATCTATCTCTTTCTCTCTCTTCATCTATCTCTTTCTCTCTTTTCTCTATCTCTCTTTCGCTTTATATCACTTATCTCTCTTTTCTCTATCTCTCTTTCCCTTTATATCACTTATCTCTCTCTCTCTCTCTCTCTCTCTCTCTCTCTCTCTCTCTGTATCACTCTTTCCCTGTATATCACTTATCTATATTCCTCTCCATGAACCTCCCTCTCTATCTCTCTCCATATCTATCTTTTGTCAAAACCTCCAATTACAGGGGCTTCCACCTATATTAGATCAAAACCTCCAATTGAATTAATCATTTCATCAAGTATTTCTTTTGTCAAATTCATTTCTAGATAAGGGAAGGGATAGAAATATATATATATATATATATATATATATATATATATCTTATCTCTACTCTCCATGAATCTCCCTCTATCTATCTCTCTCCATGTCTATCTTTTATCAAAACCTCCAATTATAGGGGCTTCCACCTATTATCGAATCAAAACCTCCAATTGAATTAATCATTTCAACAATTATTTCTTTTGTCAAATTCATTTCTAGAGAAGGGGAGAGATGAACATATACAGATATATATTCATTTCTCATTTATAAGCAACATTTCATGCATGGTAGCTCACTCCTTTCATTGCATATTCACTTGATCTAAAATATGATAAAAAAATCAGATTGTCTTTTGAATGTATATATGCACGAAGGTAGCAACAATATTGAGTAAAAAGACTTTTAAAGAGAATTACATAAATTTGTGTGAAGTTCAAAGTAACATACTTCATGATGTGCATTCAATGTCATGTTCCTTTTACAAATTTTTTTCCAGAGTGAGATTAAACACAACGGCCTCCCATGACAAAGAATGCACACCATTTTTGAGGTCTCCAGATCATTCCCATATCATCTTCAAATTCAAACAAATAAAAAAAATTCCTAAAATCTCAATCTAAAATTATAGCATATCTAAATTAAATTTTAAGCCATTTGACTTCCAAATTATGCCCTATCTCTCTCTATCCATCTCTATCTCTATACCTCTATCTCCCTCTCTATCCCTATACCCATCTCTCTCTCTCTCTCTCTCTCTCTCTCTTATTTTCTCCATCTATCTTTCCCTCTATATATCTTTTCTCTCTTTCTCTCTATAATATCCCACCCTTGTGTTTTCTGACATTTATTTGATACTTGGTGCATTTTAGGGTTTTTGCATTTTGACATAGAAAACATGCAAGCACATATATTCGACAATACAAAGAAGTAGGAATACCCAGATGGTAATATATTAAATATCAACAATATGCAAGACCCATATGGAAGAAATAGTTTAGCAATAGGAATCTTGCATACCCATTAGCTGGAAAGAGAGTACAAATAAGAAATAGCTTGTTACAGTGTGCTGGGAGCTTCCAAATCCATAGATATGTTTAGTATACATGAGCTGAGATGTAATAGTGCATAGAGCAGCTCCTCTAAATGTTGGCGCCTCCAATGGTGACAAGATGAAGATAAAATGGCTCCCTAAGAACCCATGACTCTGCTGGTCTGGTACGACTGTTACAACAGTTTATGTAATGCTCAAACACTCTTCAAACCCCCTCAAATCTACTACTTTGTTCACTGTGATTAGAATGAAATATGTGTAGCGTTCAAATGCCCATGTCTATGAAAGAAATCTGCCTCAAAGTTCTATGCAAACTCACCATGATTTCCCTATCTAGTATGACTAGGTACAATAGCTGGTATGACCTATATAGGGAGCAAAAAATGATATCAAAACCTCTCCAAATCGTTGTCTATAACTTGCAATATATCCAACAATATCCCCTTCAAATTATCATGCTAAGAAACGGATGATATGACTATGAAAAGTGCTCCGTGACAATGCCGGTTCATTCAATAAAGCTCAATGGTGACCCCTGGATGAAGCCACGCCAATAAACACCCTGAGAGTGTCTTTCAACCTCGCAAATGCTCTTATCAATGGAGGTTTTTGTCTCCAATGAAGCTGGTTTGAAACCCTTGCTCAAAGCAAAGCTCAGACTTAAAGTATTTTTGTCAAAGTCAATAATCCAAATGAAGTTACTTTCTTTTATTTTATTCCTCATGCCTCAACACCCTTTTTGAGAAATATAAATATTTTGACATTTCTTTTATTTTCCCAAGCTCGGGTGCCCATACATAAAGTGACTTTATTATTTTAAATATTTCATATAGTCCCACAATACAAAAAAGTCACTTAGAATATTTAAATAATGCTAAAGTTAAATATTCAATTTAACTTTAATATTTAACGTTATTTAAAATAAACGTCTCAAACTATATCAGTTGCTAAGACATTGCCATCAACACATTCAATCAACATTCCCGATATAGAAATACTGCGAACTGACCAAGTTGGTGTCCAAACTGTGACTTACTAAAAATAGTAAGTATGGGCAAAGGGTCCAAAAACACTTTAGAAGGTGTCATCATAGACTCCAGATAATAACGAGCTTAATGCAACACCTAGAAAAAGCCTCGAGATGGCTGAACTGCCATGTCACCAAAATAGTGTCTAAACTAACACTTAATATAAATAGCATTGTTCTCTGGGGGCTAAAGAGAACAAACCCAGAAAAACCTAGAAATATTATCGCCATGCAAGCACTTACTATAAATAGTAAGTACGAGTAAGTTGTCTAAAATCCCTCTGGAAAGTGTCATATGGCCCCACTGGAACACTTGAGCACACTGGTGACATCGAAATACTCCTCTGATCAGGCTGTCGCAAACCCAAGAAGTCAACGCCAATTGCACTACAAGAGAACCCGAAAATGGGGACATTACACTCTCCTACTCAAAACCCAACACCAAAAGTAAACCTTATTATATTACTTCAAAATAAGCTTATAATAGATTGAGAAACTCCACTAATGTTGTACCCCATGTGTTAAAACTTTAGTGGCATGTTGATGCTTAAACCTAAACTAAAAGCCTACAAATCCCTACAATACAATCCAAATGATATCAAAACACTATACCAATGGTTATATTTATAAAATTTTGACATCACTTTACCCCTCTCTATATCTCTTTGACTCCTCTCCCTATCTCTCTCTCTCTATTCCTCTTCCTCTCTTCCCCTCTCTATATCAATCTCCCTCTCTACTACTCTCTCTTTCTATATATATCTTATCTCTATCTTTCTCTCCTACTCAATATCTCTTTCTCTATTCCTCTCTCTGTAAATATCCCTCCCTCTCCATTTCTCTCTCCTACCATCGATGTGTCTCTCATGCTCCCTCTTCCTCTATCTCTTTCTCTATTTTCTCTATATCTCTTTCCCTTCATATAACTTAACTCCATTCCTCTCTCCATCAATATCCCTCTCTATCTCCCCCCCTCTATCTCTCTATCCCTCTCTATCTCTATATCACTCTTTCTCTCTATATCACTTATCTCTATTCCTCTCCATGAATCTCCCTCTCTTTATCTCTATCCCCCTTTTATCTCTCATCCCTATCTCTCTCGCTCTATTCCTTTGTACCAATATCCCTCTCTTAATATCTCTATCTCTCCCTTTCACTCTCTCTCCCTCTTTATCTTTGTATCACTCTACCTCTCTCTATATCCTTGTCTCCTCTCTCTATCTCTCCTCCTCTCTCTATCTCTATATCACTCTCTCTCTATGTCTAAAACCATGTCTTCAAAATCGCTCTCATATCTTTTCCTCTCTATCTCTCTATCTTTATATATCTCTTTGTCTCCCTCTCCCAAGCAAATGACATGCTACCTTGAGTGTAGCTCCCCATGGACACGTGCTCTATTTGGATTGTTAGCATGGGATGATTGATCAAAATTTAGTCTCTTTTTTTTGTCTATCCATATTTCCATGTATATCTCTTATCTCCATCTCTTTCTCTTGCTATAACTCTCTTTCTTTATTCCTCTATTAATCTCCCTCTCTACATATCTCTATCTCTCCCTCTTTATCTCTCTCCCTCTCTATATCTCTATTACTATACCTCTATATATTTTTGTCTCCCTCTACCTTTCTCCCTTTATCCTCTCTCTTTATTTTTCTCTATCTCCTTCTCTCTTCCTCTATCTTCATTTCACTCTTCACCCCCCTCTCTCTCTTTAGTATATCTTATGTATAACCTACGCTCACCGACTATAGAGTTTAAATCCATACAAATTTCCTTGAAATCAACACTATTTTTTGTCTTTTTTCTCATGGACGGTGTTTATTATATCAATCTCTCCCTCTCTATATCTCTTTCATAGAATCAAAATAATACTAATGTCCATAATCTTCAATCCTTGCACTCTCTTTGTTTCTTCTCTCTATCTTTTTCTATCTCCCCCCCCCCCCCCCCCCTCTCTCTCTCTCTCTATATATATATATATATATATATATATATATATATATATCCCCCTCCCACTCTATATATATTTCCCCATTCTCTATTTTCCCTCTTTTTATCACTTTTCACTTCTCCCTCAGGAGTTCTTTGAGGAAAAAAAGAAACTAAAATCCTTATTCATTCACATAAGTTGAAGTATATAATGTAAGGTGGATAAGAGCATATATTTGTAATATTTTTTTTTGTGTCCATTCTCATTCCTCAATCATTGCTCATCTATTTTGTTTTCTCTATTTTCTCTATAATTCTCTCACTTCGTATCTTCTACCACTAATTAATTTTATCTAATCTTCTCGTACCCATTGCACATTAAGGTGCCATTGCTAGTTTATCTATTTGGTAGAAAAATAAAAAAAAGAATATTAAATTTTTGAAATAAATGAAAATACAGCACATTATTACATAAAAAATAAAAAAAATATTTTAATGTCATCTTTTTAAAGATGACGTTTAAATATTTTAATGTGCCCCCACTTTAAAATAAAATTTAAATATTATAACCACTTAAACCTCTAACCACTCATGTTTGAAAGCATCTCTTTACCATTAATTACACCACAACGAATGATAGTTCATAACTAGAGTTGCAAATCATGCAGTAAGTTCTTCCAAAGAAAGCAGGGTATAAGCCAAGTTTGGGAGTTATCCATGCAAACATCTGTTGAAAGATGATTAGAATTATCCAAAAACTGGCGAATCACAAGTTTCCACATCAGCAACACTTCCCATGGCAAAGGTGATGAATAAAGCCTAGACCCCTCGCTATAAATACTCACTCTCTCTCGTAAAAACATCATGCGTTGAAAAATGGACGCGAAAACACCTTTCCAATACAGTTAAGAGTTGCGGACGCCAAAAATAACTTAACCACAATATAATATATTCCAGGTTCTTCTCTACACACCTAAAAATCGTCACTGGAGCAGCACAAGTTCAAGTCTACACCGAGAAAGTGTGGGCAAAATATTATTGTTGGAAGAGGCGAAGAAGAAGTGAGTAGGTAATTGGAGCCCCTGCGACTCGAACACGCGACCATGGAGAATACGGAAGTTAAGACGCCGGAAAAGGACGCAGAGACAGAAGGCTCGCCGGAAATTGTTTCCGTCGAGCTTCCCGCGCCCCCAGGGTGGAAGAAACAGGTCACAAGCTACTAATTTTCTGTCATTTGATGCCAATTTTGTATGCTTGTTTCTTTCTTTTGGTAACACCAGAATTTTGTGAATGCTTTCTTGTTTTCCCTTTTATTTTAAAAATTTCTGTTTGAGCTGTGTTTTACTGCTAGGGTTTTGGGGGAATTTTCCTAGAATTTTTAGAGCTTTTCGGCTGCGGGGCTATTATTGTTTTTTACGGCCGGAAAATTCTATGTTAAAATGCTTATTTAGCAAAGGAGGAGTTTATTTCGTGAGGAAGGAATAATTTTGTAAGAAAAGAGTTTAGTTTGTGTTTTGTTTAGGCGCAGAGAATGTTGTAATTTTCCTACTCTATTGATTGTAAGAGAAATTCTATGTTAAAACGCTTATTTAGCAAAGGAGGAGTTTATTTCGCGAGGAAGGAATAATTTTGTAAGAAAAGAGTTTAGTTTGTGTTTTGTTTAGGCGCAGAGAATGTTGTAATTTTTCTACTTTATTGATTGTAAGAGAAATTCTATGTTAAAACGCTTATTTAGCAAAGGAGGAGTTTATTTCGCGAGCAAGGAATAATTTTGTAAGAAAAGAGTTTATTTTGTGTTTTATTTAGGCGCAGAGAATGTTGTAATTTTTCTACTCTTATTGATTGTATGAGTGTCTTGTGCATATAATAGTTGAGAAGAGTGAAATTAATGGAGGTTAGTTGGCGAATTATGCCAAATTTATGTAGTATTACTGTTAGCGAGGGCTATTTGATGAATGAAGACAATTTGCGTTGACCACTGGATTTTAACAGTGTATTCTTTCGTCGAGCTTGAATTAGTGGACTTCAACTCGTCATTTTATATTCTGGTGCATACTTCGGATATACTTGTTTAGGTTTCGTCTGTCTTTTATTTTATGAATTACTCAAAACGGTAGAGAAAAATAAGAATTTAGGGCTAGCTGTTCTCCAATTTCTTTTAACAGAGAGCTTTGAGGCCTTTTAAGGTCCATGTATCAGACACCAAACCCTGCTTAGACTACTGGGTAGTGCTGCACGTAGGATACCCCACATTCGCCTGACTGTGGGGGAGTAGATACGATATCCAACTTTGGAGCATCCAGGAAGGATGGAAACGCAATATAGTAAGGTGATTATAGAGTCCAAATTAAATGAATCATGTGGATGCAGCGATGGCTTATTCTCTGGAAGAGTAAAGGCCAGCAAGTTTTCACTGATTCTGTAACTGATTGATGGAACCACTGAACACATCTGCGATTATAACATGTATATGTTATTTTTATTGTGCTTCCATAGAGGAGGCCTTCCTAATATTTCTCAGCATATTTCTTCGTTGATTTTGGGCGACTTTAGTGCAGTGTGGGGTAACCTACTGTTTTCATGGCGGGAGAGCCCCGGGAGCTGGGGGGCATGGGCCTAGCAGATTATTCTTAGCACAAGCTGCAGGGAGGATTCAGGATTGTTCTGCACAATAATTGAACAGATTCACTTTTTCAAACTTCTCTACCTGTTACTGCACAGTGAAAATAGGAGGTTTTCACACATTTGTGAAAGAAGAATTGAAGATGACAATTAACCACACATAATAAGCTGCTCTGGGAAAGCTTGCTCAATAGTATCCTGCCATGAAAAATTATGCTTCAAGCTTTGTGCTCAAGATCTTTGTTTCTTTTATCTGCACCAGAAAGCTTCCATGGTACTGCCTAAGATTGTGGAGTATCAAAAATGTGTTGCATTAAGCGTGAAACAGGTTTCGCGTCTTAATAATTTGGCACAAGCTTAAGGCAGGAACACATGATGAGTGTTAATACTTCCCGTCCTAAGAGCTCTTTGCAGTCAAATGGTCTATAATTGAATCACCAAGCATTTCCGAGTAAATTCTAGAGCTCTTTGCTGTTGAATGGTCTCATGGATATATATATATATATATACTTTTTTCTTAACATTATGAAGTTTATTAGTTGGCAATGGGCATTCATTAACTTCGTTTCTTCAGAAGAAATCTTCAGCGCTGCTGCTTAGCTATAGAAATTTTGAACTGGGTCTGCAACCTCTCAGCATCTACCAGCACCCCCGTGTTACCCTGGAAGATTCCATTTGTTGCATTTCCTATTGAGTACAATACATGGGAACACCTGCAACTCAAAAATTGTAGCAGTAGCCTCCCTCCTTGAGACCATTGCTTGGCTGAATTGCCAAGGGAGATTGGTTCAAGACAGAGTTTTAAAACTATGTGAGTACTTTCCTAACTTCCGAGCCAAAAGTCTTGGTGACTTACTTGCCAAAAACTATCCAGCTAGCAGAGTTTCAGTTGTTTCTCGAATTATTTTTTACATTGTTTTTTCAATTTATTTCCTTGCTGTGGATTTGAACTTATTTTCAATGGTTTTCTTAGCTATGTGTTCACTAAATTTATTACTTATGATTTTAAACAGTATTTTGCAGGTTTTTTGAATTTATACATAATTTATAATTTTCCGAGTTTCTGTGGGAGTCAGAATTTTAATATGCAAAAATAACTTTTAGTAGATGGAAGTTTTAGTATTTGTTATTTAGTTCATGTGTGACGTGAGCAATTCATCAAGTATTAGCTCTAAGAAAGCAATGAATTTGTAGTCAACTTCGTTGTCACATATGGTTGTTGTATTGAAATGCAGATAAAACTTTAAATGCTGCAAGGAGCTTTAGGAGACATTCTATGTGTTTACCTTCATTCATCTGGCAGTCCAAACTGGCTTTTAGACATAAGCGAATATAATATGTTGCAAATTTAGAACTTTCCATGTGGTAGTTTTGGTCACACTCAACGTACCGCATGTTTATTACACCACAACCTTGCCTCATGTCCACTGGGGTTATGAGCTGCCTTATTTGCATTAAGGGAGATTTGAAATGCTCTTATATGTGTCCCCATTACTGTTATATGAAAACATCTTAGAAGTTGCATATATCATCTTAGTATGCTATTTTGAAAGCAATTTTTAATCAACAAAGTCTGAAGTTGGTCTGTCTTCCCTGAAGCAAATATGGAACATTGAGAAACTTTTAGCTTTTCCGGGAACTATTTTTGTATTAAACTTTTAAGAAAGCAATTTCAGATGCATGTTATCTGAAAATTTTATTATCTCGTTAAATTGCAGAGATAAGTCTCAAGATTACTTGCTATCTTATGCATCCTTTTTTTTTAATCCAACCTAGTCCATTTTGTTGAACTGCACCAATACATTCTAGCTAATCGTTATAGGGTCACAAACAATGGACAGGTACTAGAAATGTTTGTGGGAAAAACTGCCCCAACATTTAAAATGAACAATATAGTAATTGAGAAATGCAAGTGATGCGACGACTTGGTCATTTTAGGTTGTCTACATTTTGCCTCTCTTTGATGCAATGCAGTTTACAGCGTTGCGTCAAAGAAAACAATTGTTGAAGACATGATATGATACAATTTTTGATGCCCCAGTGTAGCTAGCTGCCCCTGTATAGTTGGCGTAGGATGCCCCCTCGAGAGGAAAGACAGGGAAGCGGCAGAAGAACTGTGTTGACGCTCAACTAGAAGATTGCGTTGAGAAAGGCGAGGCTGGGTAGAAGAAAGTGGAGGAAGAAGAGGATATGAGAGAAAGACTGTTGATCGATTCTTGCTTGAAAAACTATATGATGATTTGGATAAATGGATGGTTAAATGGATGGGCTTGTTGCAACAGTTTCACAAATGTTTATAAAGAGCAATCCTTATTTTTGATATAGCACGTGGATAGTTTGCCACCAAGGTATAAATGACCAAGGTGCTGTGATATCCGAGTGCGTGGACGTTGACTCTGCAAGCAAGCGGTTTGAACTTAGATCCCGTAGACATAATATAACCTTGTTATACATGTGAATGAGCCATAGTCTTGAACATAAAGTAAACTTCAATACATAAATGCAAGAAGAATATTAATATGTAAGATACTAGGTCGTAACACACAAGATAAATATGCTGCTAAGAAAGATGCTAAAGATCATTCCTCAAACATGGCACACAAAAGCAATGAATATGCCCCTAATCCGTACTCCATCACAACATACCAAGATTATAGATAAATCAAGGTAGCCTTGAATAGGTAATGGACAAAGGAGCAAAAGATAAACCATAAAGCAAACTGACTGACTTAAAAAGTAAACATACAACCAACATATTCTCTTGCCAAAGAGGTTGCTCATGATAGATTGCATAGGATAGATAATAGCCTTATCATAGGAACTCTGTGTCCGTTAAAGGGTGCTATCTACCTAAAAAGACAATGTCTTGCTGCAGGAAATGCTACATGTCATATGAGACGCGTGTTTTGGTCTCGACAATGGAACACTCTGCAGAAGACAAGCTTGTTGATCTATTGCTTGGTTGAAATTGATTCAGCTGATGTTGGCAATCGATACGTAGGATGGTAGATGACTCTGGAAGTAAGTTGCTTTGTTTCAGGTTTGTTAAGAACTTTTGCTTTGAAAGGATGCGTTTGCTTGTTGTTTTGCTGCTTGAGTTAGTCAAGTCGAGGTGAATGGATTTTGATAAACGGAAGACCAGAAAGGTGACATGTTAATGGGTTGAAATGGGTGAAGAATGATGAATCGTATGTGCCTAAGTACTGGATACATCCTTCGTATTCCAGACTGCCTACATACCTTGTATCCACTGGATCAAGGCACATTATGATGAAAGATGAAAAATGATAATATGTAGTTCTGGGTAGAGTGATGAATGGGTCAAGGTGAAAGGAGATCTTATGTACCTGAGTACTGGATACTTCCTTCGCATTCCAGACTGCCTACATACCCATATCCATGGGATCAAGGTACCTTAAGATTGAGATGAGATGATACGTAGTTCTGGTTGGTGTGATGATGTAGGAAAAGTGTTGAGAAGATAACAACCTTATCGTAGGAGCGATGTGTTTGTTAAAGGGTGTTATCTGCGGGAAGGAGAACGATTGAAGAGTTTGTGAACCACGAACAAGGATCCATTCCTAGACCTAGGTTAAGGAAAGAGTTGCCCCCATTCCGGTAGAGGAATTTGCATAGGTGACTGATAAAGAAGACATAGAAAGTTTGACCTAGGACAAGACAGTGCTAACTGTTGACATAGATCAAGACGTAGGACGACGATGATGGACATTGACAAATTTCCAAGCTATACTAGATAGGGAGATGGAAATGCAAACAAGGTCAATGGCTTTAATATGGATGGATGAAGTGTGTTGTGAAAAAATGGACAAGACTCGATAGATGATGGATGCTGACTCTACACATAGCGCCTGTTTGCCAGGTTTTCACTATGGTACTTAACCAAGGCACCTGTTTACCAGGTTTTCACAATAGGACTGATTTTTTTTTTTTTTTTTTTTTTGTGTATACTTTAAGGATCAGGCATAGAACTTCTTGAGATGAACACTGTTAAGTGGCTCATCTAGAGGAATGCCGTCAGGTGTAGCTAAAGTATAAGCTCCAGATCCATATGCGGCTGTGACAATAAAGGGACCTAACCAGTTAGGCTCAAACTTGCCCTTCTTTACTCGGTCTGCTTGATTTCTCTGATTCTCTTTGAGTACAAGATTACCAACTTGAAATCGTCTTTCTTTGATCTTTTTGTTGTAATTACGTCGGAGGCGGTTTTGATAGACATGGAGATGATTAAGCGCGGCAAGGCGCCTTTCATCTAGTAGTTCTAGCTCAGCTAATCTGGAAGTGCGATACTCCTCTCCGCCGATCAGGTTCTGCATGGATACTCTGAAGGATGGGATCTCGACCTCTATAGGTAGGATGGCTTCAGAGCCATAGACCAAGGCATATGGTGTGGCACCAGTTGGTGTTCTGATACTAGTGCGGTAGGCCCATAGGGCGGGATTGAGTTGTAGTTGCCAATCACGACCAGCTTCATTGACCGTCTTCTTGAGGATTTTGAGAATGGTTTTATTGGAAGCCTCAGCTTGGCCGTTACTCTGCAGATAGTAGGGAGTTGAAAAGTGATGCTGCATATTGTATTGTGTGCACAAGGCACAGACATCTTGGTTCTTGAATGGTCTCCCATTATCAGTGACAATGGCTTGGGGAATACCATACCGGCATATGAGGTAGTTAAGGATAAACTTGGCTATTTGCTTACTGGTGATATAGGTCATGGGAATGGCTTCCACCCACTTCGTGAAATACTCAGTGGCGGTAATGATGAACTTATGGCCATTGGATGAGGATGGGTGGATTTGTCCTACGAGGTCGAGACCCCGTTGAGAAAAAGGCCATGGAGTAGTCACAGGCTGTAGTTCATGAGTTGGTACGTGAATAAAATCTCCATGCTGCTGGCATTGTAGACACTTCTTAGCAAACTGTGCAGCATCTTGTTCTATTGTAGGCCAGTAATAACTTGTGCGGAGTATCTTCTTAGCGAGATTAGGACCGGTAGAATGTGCGCCACAGACACCTTCGTGTATGTCTCGTAAGGTAGCTTTGGCTTCGTCCGCGTTAAGACATCATAAGAGGATACCATCGAGACTCCGGCGATATAGTGTATCACCTAGAATGGTGTAACGGGAGGATCGATGGATAAAGGTTTGTGTTGGGTGGATGAGAGTTCAAAGGGAAAGGTACTGTTTTTAAGGTATTCATAGATATCTTCGTACCATGGGAATTGGGACCAACAAGTTCATAGATGATTTCAGTAACTGGAACATCGACGACTGGTATCAACAACTGCTCCAAGAATTCACATTTTTGTGTATTTTTAGGCATGTCGATAAGTGACCCTACAGAAGTCACAGAATCTGTAGCCTTGTTATGCTCTCTTGGAATTTGCTCAAATGTGATGCCAGCAAAGTGTGGTTTGTAGGCATCCACTAGTTGCTTGTAGGGGACCAACTTTTCATCTTTTGTTTGGTACTCATTTGTGACTTGTCGAATGACTAGTTGTGAGTCTCCATATACCTGTAATTTTGTGATGTCCCATTGAACTGTTGTATTTAGACCTATGAGGAGAGCTTCATACTCGGCAATGTTGTTGGTGCAACGGAATGCAAGCCGGTATCACTTTGGAATATAGTCATTTTGAATGCTGGGTGTAGGAACCATCAAAGTACAACTTCCACATTATTGAGTTGGAAAGAGTGAAGAGATTCTCGTCCGAAAAGTCTGCTACCATAGGGTGTGTATCTGTCATGGGTGCATCTGCTAGTTGATCTGCTAGGGCTTGTCCCTTGATTGCTTTATGATCCATATACTCAATGTTGAACTCACTAAGTATCATTACCCATTTAGCTAGTCTGCCTGTAAGAGCTTCTTTTGCTAGTAGAAACTTCAATGGATCAATTTTGGCTATAAGATTTGTGTGTTGATTCAACATGCAATACCACAACTTTTGGGAAGCGAACACTACTGCTAAACAAGCTCTTTCCATCGGTGAATAATTGAGTTCGTATCCCAGCAACTCAATCCAAATACAAACGTGTGTGTGCCTAATCTAGTTCGTATACCAACAAATACAAACGTTTGTGTGCCTAATCTAGTTGCACCTTATTTTTCTTATAACGGGACAATTGAACCTTTTTTTGACGTGCTTGCTCTTACATTTCAGTTATTCCTTTAGAAGGACCTACTTTTGGATTGCGCTTCATCCAAAAGGGATGACCCTAAGCGGAGTTTTCCTTTGAACCGCTATATAAGAGGGATAAGGAGAAAGCCAAGTCCTAAGCGACGTCAGCCTTACCTTGTGGTGCCAAACTGAAAAGAGGTGTACTAGCTCTTTGTGGAAACGATTTTCACATCGAGCGAAGTGTTTGATACTCTTAGTAGGATTGGTTAAAGCTTTTAGTAGCTTGTCACATTGCTCGTAAGGCGTTGGTCCCTCAAAGTTACTAAGAACCATTCTAGATAGTGACTACCCGATCTACCTCCGAACGTTGCGGTAATCATCAGTGCAAGGGGAATCGATTTAAGCCCTCAAGATACTCACCATTGGCTCCCTTGAGAAGAAATAGTATTCCCTCCGCCATAAAGCTCTTGTGACCTACTTGAGCTTTCGGATGGGAGGGTGAGATATCCCTACCTATCGTCTTTTGCAAAGATACAAATGTCCGACACCTTTATGGAATGACATTTGGTCGATGGAGTATTAAGTTGTAATTGATCTACTGCAATGAAACCTTGTCTCTAGGGATAAAAAGTGTTTGATATTGTTTGCAATTGTCTTATACCTGTGGAAACATTGGGCTTTTTGTGAGCCTCGAACATACACTATCTGTTGTGTCAATCCTTTTTCGCAAACTTTTTTTAATGTGTTTTCTCTTGCCAAAGCAAATCCAATCAGAACCAAAACCAAATCTATCAAAATTTGCCTTATACAGCATCACAAACACTACTTTAGCGCCTCTTGTATAACAGCAGCTCGCCTTTGGTATTACAATAGTTCGCCTTTGGTATAATAGTAACTCGCCTCTGGCAAACCTACTTCAGCGCCCTTGGTATAACAGTAGCTCGCTTTTGGTCTAACAGTAGCTCGCTTTTGGTCTAACAGTAGCTCGCCTTTGGTATAGCAGTACCTCGCCATTGGTAGCTTAGTCTTTCGCCTTTGGTATTACAGTAGCTCGCTTTTGGTAGCACAGTCCCACGCCTTTGGTCAAACAGTACAGCGCCTTTTGTCCAGTAAACTGTGCATCAAATTTTGTCTTTTCCAAAACACAAGCAAGAATCCCAGCATATTGTTCTAGTGTATTCCATGGTAACCACTAGACTTCAGCAAACTATGAAGACCAAGCAAGTTGTCCCGAGGAAGCGCAAATCGCCTCCTCACACATCGCAATCAGGCCGATCCAACATTACTCCCAAGGTTACTCCCAAGGCACCAATGGCAAGATCAACCAACTCTCCAAACATGCCGCAACTTGACCAACCAAACAATCCTCAAGAAGTTAGGGGCCCTTTGGTAAGTACACCTCACTATACCACCGGCATGCCTCCGGATTTTGTTCCACAAGGTTATACTGTCGATCAAGTCCCATCTCAAGAAGGTAGGGTCCCTTTGGTGAGTACACCTCACTATACCACCGGCATGCCTCTGGATTTTGTTCCACCTGGTTATACCATAGATCAAGTCCCATCTCAAGAAGAGCGACACTTTGAAAAAGGTCAATCCTCTCAAGAAGATGGACAAGATCTTGATGAATTCATACAAGATCCTAGAGCCATAGCCGCCTTTGACAAAATCCTTAGCGAGAACCAAGATCATTTCTTTCGCTTGCTAGCAGAGCAAGGAGCCAAATTACCCAAAGGTTTTGATCTATCAAATCTTAGTGAGCCTAGCAACTTCCAAGACACTATAACGGCGGTCCAAACCATGTCAACTGTGACCACTCCTACACCCAGTCTTCAACAAAGCTCACAAGGGATATGAGAATCCCCTTTATCAAAAACCAATGGCAGAGAGACCCTTATCACCGCTAATAACGCCTATGGAGATCTACAAACACTAACAAGAGACTCTACATCGTCAAACAGAATTAGCAAGACAAGCCGCCATAGCTCAATCAAACATACAACAAACTCCTGAAGTGTCCACACCAATCGCAAGTGGAATATTGGTTACCCCATCACGAGAAGGTTTCCCACCAAATTACAATCCGGGGAACAACTACGTAGCCATGCAACAAGGGTCTCAACAAACACCACCCCCGACATCATCAAACCTTCGTATCATTCAACCAACCAGGGTCATGCAACCCCAACCACAACATTCTTCTATGCTCATCCTCAATCGACCTCAACCATCGCAAAACACATCTACCTATGTCCCCCCACCACAACTATCATCAGCGCTAACCTTTTTCAACACATTTCCTAACCACCTTCAACATTCCCAAAATCAAACTTCCCAAAGCTATGTTCCACCACCACAACCAAACCCCACATACTTTAGCTTTCCTCCACCAAACTTTTTTCTTCAACCATCACAAAGCCTACATTCTTACCTAGCGCCGCCCCCACCTCCCCAAAATCAAAACACATACGACCCCAACCAATCATATGACCCTTATAACACGAATGCCCATGGCTTACACTACAATCTTCTGTATGGGCATCAACAACCACTTCTAGGACACCAGGAGATGTTTCCAGCCCCTCCCACAATGATGGAGCTAAAAATCGCGGAAGTTCAACAACAGCTAGCCGATTTAACATTTGGCCACACCAAGAAGACCTCTTTAGAAGAAGTGTGTCCTTATCCTTTTGATTGGTCATTACCCATGATCCCTTTTCTTGACAATTTCACTATTCCCAAATTTGATAAATACAAAGGAAAAGGGGACCCAAAAGACCATCTCAGGGAATTCTATCTTGCTTGCTTCGAGGTCTCACATAACGACACATATCTTATGCGTCTTTTTCCTCGTAGTCTTGGAGGTCAAGCTATAGAATAGTTCTCACACCTCCCCACGGGTATCAAGTCTTTTAACGAGCTAGCAGAGAAATTTGCCACCCATTTCTCCTATAACACAGTGCATGAGATCTCCATGACCGATCTATGCAACAACAAACAGAAAAATGGTGAAACTTTCATTTCTTTCCTTCAATGATGGAGACAAATGGCTAGCAAATTCCCATTCAAGATACCCGAAAAGCAGCTTGTTAGCATAGTTGTGCAGAATCTCAACCAGGAATTGGGTTTTCATTTGCAAATTCTTAGTGCTACAACCTTCGACGAAATTACATACAAGGGAATCAACATTGAAAAGGCCCTCATTACTAAAGGAGTGGTCAAAATCTTTAAAGAAACCAAAGACAATGCTCCTCAACAACAAACAAACGATAAACCAAAGTTTTGGAACAAAAATAAAAACGTGAACGATGGTGTGGTCGATTCTAAACATGTCCAAACATTGCAAACACCGCTTTAGCTTTCCAAACCGAGTCAAACTCCGCCTCTCCAGTAGCAACAACAAAGACAACCGTATCAAAACCAACAACAACGACAACAAGAACGGCCTCAACAAGATTACCCTCTGCGGCGTCAATTCACTCCCTTGGGAGAGCCCATAGTCTGTCCTTCGGAAGCTTTTACACGAAGGGCTCCTCACCTTACCGGATGATCCCCCATATGGTGAACCTGTGTACAAAACTGCACGGTACAGAGAAAATGAATATTGTGAATTCCATAGGAGCAAAGGGCACAGAACTGCATCGTGCATGAAACTAAAGCACGTAATCCAAAATCTCATTGAGGCCAACCAAATCTCTTTTGAAGATGAACCACCAACTCAACACACGAACAAAGACCTCAACATGTACAAGGAACCATTCCCTAACCATGGCCAAGGTCCTCCTCTGGATGAAGGTAAAGGTGTCAATCATGCTTCCACTTCCTATGACTCCATTGTGGGTCGTTTTGAAGAGAGACAGGTGTCTACCCTCACAATCAAAGGCAAATCTACGGATTGTGCTGTTACAACTCGTCGTGGTCGTGTCACCATTCGTGGTCCTACACCCAGTCTTCCAACTCAATCTGATTATAATCTTGTCGAGCATCTACGGAAAACGCGAGCACAGATCTCTATCTTGGACCTTCTACGGTCATCACCCGCACATAAAGTGGTGCTAGAAAAAGCCCTCCAAGAGTCTTCGGTTCCTAACAACATAGCGGTCGCGGATTTCCAAGCTATAGTAGGTAACATTGCTTCACCCTACAATGTGGTCTTCTCTGAGAAAGACCTCCCATACCATGATCTGTGTCACAATGATGCCTTTCATATTGAGGTTCTTATTCATAAACGCAAAATCAAACGCATACTCATAGATGGTGGTGTTGGTCTCAACATCTGTTCTCTATAGTTACTTAAGCAATTGGGATACTCTGAGGATCAAGTCAACATTGATCAAAGTATTACAATCAAGGGGTATGATGATGCTGAACGCCGTTCAGAGGGTGTTATCCATTTGCCTATACAAGTAGGCCCTGTCATGCTTGAAACTCGGTGCTAAGTCCTTGACATTGAGCTACCTTATAACATTATGCTAGGACGCCCATGGATCCATGCCATGAACGCTGTTCCCTCAACGTACCATCAATCTCACAAGTTCCCATTCAATGGTACGGAGATCACTATCCTAGAAGACCCCAATCCTTTTGAATTCTCCCGTGTCTTGCAAGGCAGTTATAAGAATTGCAACCAAGTGCCAAATAATGGCAAAGCCCTTGAATCCCCACTATATGTCGATCCTGAAAATTTGACACAAGCCTCTGCAAATGAACCTAATCCTCTTCCTGAAATCAAAGCTCACATTCGTGATATAGGCTTTGGAACATATGATATCTCAAAATCTTGTTGTGTAGGACGCATGCCTTTATCCCCTAAATCTTACGGCCAACCGCCCATTGGCAAAGTAACTAAAAAAGCAGCTATTCCTCCCTCGGTATTTCTAACCCAATTCCAACAGCGAAAATTATTGGAAGAGGAAACTATTGAAGACATTTCTTCTTGGCTCTACAAAGAGAAAGAACTGGTCACAATACCAGTCAAGAAATATGGCAATAGCTCAAGGATAGTCAAAAACATGGGCTATAAAGGCAAAGGTGGCCTTGGAAAACAGAATCAAGGAACAATGGAACCCATTAGTGTGACGAAGAAACTAGACAAGAAGGGGTTAGGATTTGGTAGAAAGGTACCGCGTGCCTTGGACATCGAGGGTATCCTCGACAAGGTGGCTGAAACTTCCATCGCAGATTCGACGTCTAATGAGGATAACATCGATGACTCTTCCTCCATATGACTGACCTATTTACAGAATCCTCCGTATTTATGCTATCTTCCGTATCCCTAACATCCACCACAAACACACAGAAAGTAACACTTGTCTACCCTGAACTTATCGATTGGGACCAAGGGTCCCCCGTTATAGATGTATTTCAGAATGACGAAGCTATAGCTGAGTTCATGGGACTCCGGGATGGTATCCCACTGGGCGATCATAATGCAGGTTTTGTAATGTAACTAGAGTCAACTTATTTTGGTGAGAATGCCAAATCCTCCAGTCGCAAAAGTAAAAATAAAGAAAGATCTCTAGGTGAAAACCACACTGTGGCACCTCCCGATCACAAAATAGTAAAAACAAAGGACGTATCCAATGGTGAAAACCCAACTGTGGCACCTGGATGGAGGATTTGACCTTCCCCTACCATCTAAGTATCAAGAGAAGTCAGCTCTCCTAGTGGAGGATTCTACAAAGATAAACCTTGGCACAGAGCAAAATCCGAAGACCACATTCCTGGCAGCATCATTATCAGAAACAGAGCACAAGAATCTTAACAAATTCTTCTTACAAAGAACCATCAACTTTGCGTGGACCTACGCTGATATGCCAGGGTTAGACCACTAGGCTAGTGGTTCATTATCTCACAGTGGATCCAACAGTTAAACCAGTCAAGCAAAAGTTGAGGAAGATGCACCCACAGATAGCTCTCTTGGTAAAAGTGGAAATACAGAAGTTGTTAGATGCAGGCATGTCAATAAGTGACCCTACAGAAGCCATAGAATCTGTAGCCTTGTTATGCTCTCTTGGAATTTGCTCAAATGTGATGTCAGTAAAGTGTGGTTTGTAGGCATCCACTAGTTGCTTGTAGGGGACCAACTTTTCATCTTTTGTTTGGTACTCATCTGTGACTTGTTGAATGACTAGTTGTGAGGCTCCATATACCTGTAATTCTGTGATGTCCCATTGAACTGCTGTATTGAGACCTATGAGGGGTGCTTCATACTCGGCAATGTTGTTGGTGCAAGGGAATGCAAGTCGATATGACTTTGGAATATAGTCATTTTGAATGCTGTGTAGGAAGCATCAAAGTACAACTTCCACATTATTGAGTTGGAAAGAGTGAAGAGATTCTCGTCCGGAAAGTCTGCTACCATAGGGTGTGTATCTGTCATGGGTGCTTCTGCTAGTTGATCTGCCAGGGCTTGTCCCTTGTTTGCTTTACGATCCATATACTCAATGTCGAACTCACTAAGTATCATGACCCATTTAGCTAGTCTGCCTGTAAGAGCTGCTTTTGCTAGTAGATACTTCAATGGATCAATTTTGGCTATAAGATTTGTGTGTTGGTTTAGCATGTAATGTCGCAATTTTTGGGAAGCAAACACTACTGCTAAACAAGCTCTTTCCATCGGTGAATAATTGAGTTTCTATCCCACCAAGGTTCGACTGATATAATAAATTGCATGCTCTTTTCCTGACTCATCATGTTGTGCTAGAAGGGCCCCTAGGGCTGAAGTTGTAGTTGAGATGTATAATATTAAAGGTTTATCGGCAACTGGTGGTACCAAGGAGGAGGTGTAGCCAGATACTCTTTGAGCTGATCAAATGCTCTTTGACACTTATAATCCCATCGAAATGAGACATCCTTTCGGAGCAAGTGTTGAAATGGTTGACATTTATCTGCTAGCTGTGAGATGAAACGCCTAATGGACTACAACCTTCCTTAAGGGCTCCTTAATGCTTTGAGGTTCTTTGGTGGAGGCATCTCCACTACAGCCTTTACTTTTGCGGTGTCTACTTCGATACCTCTGCGAGATACAATGTATCCCAACAACGTCCCTGATGTTACACCAAAGACACTTCTTTGGATTGAGGTGCACTTGGTATTTCTCGAGTCTGTCAAAGATCTGTCCTAGAACCTGTATGTGATCTGCCCTAGAAGATTTAGCTAGTATGTCATCCACATAGTCCTTCATGATATGATGAAAGAGATCATGGAATATCACTGTCATTGCTCTTTGATAAGTTGCCCCTGCATTCTTTAGACCAAACGGCATGACACACCAACAATAATTACCCCACGGACAAGTAAAAGTTGTTTTATGTTGGTCTTCCTCTGCTATCTCTATCTGATTGTAACCAGAGAATCCATCCATGAGAGAAAGCATTTCATGATTTGCAGTCAAGTCTACTATGAGGTCAATGTTTGGTAATGGAAAGTCATATTTGGGACATGCTTTGTTAAGATCTCTAAAATCATTACACATGCGGATGCGCCCATTTAGTTTAGACACAGGTATAATGTTTGATACCTAGTCTGAATAATCAATGGGTCGGATGAACTTTGCATCTAACAACTTCTGTATTTCCACTTTTACCAAGAGAGCTATCTGTGGGTGCATCTTCCTCAGCTTTTGCTTGACTGGTTTAACTGTTGGATCCACTATGAGATAATGAACCACTAGCCTAGGGTCTAACCCTGGCATATCAGCGTAGGGCCACGCAAAGTTGATGGTTCTTTGTAAGAAGAATTTGTTAAGATTCTTGTGCTCTGTTTCTGATAATGATGTTGCCAGGAATGTGGTCTTTGGATTTTGCTCTGTGCCAAGGTTTATCTCTGTAGAATCCTCCACTAGGAGAGCTGACTTCTCTTGATACTTAGATGGTAGGGGAAGGTCAAATCCTCCATCCTCAGGTGCCACAGTTGGGTTTTCACCATTGGATACGTCCTTTGTTTTTTCTATTTTGTGATTGGGAGGTGCCACAGTGTGATTTTCACCTAGAGATCTTTCTTTATTTTTACTTTTGCGACTGGAGGATTTGGCATTCTCACCAAAATAAGCTGTTGGCTCTAGTTCCATTACAAAACCTGCTTTATGATCGCCAAGTGGGATACCATTCCGGAGTCCCATGAGCTCAGCTATAGCTTCGTCATTCTGAAATACATCTATAATGGGGGACCCTTGTTGGTCCCAATCGATAAGTTCAGGGTAGACAAGTGTTACTTTCTGTGTGTTTGTGGTGGATGTTAGGGATATGGAAGATAGCATAAATACGGAGGATTCTGTAAATAGGTCAGTCATATGGAGGGAAGAGTCATCGATGGTATCCTCATTAGATGTCGAATCTGCGATGGAAGTTTCAGCCACCTTGTCGAGGATACCCTCGATGTCCAAGGCGCGCGGTACCTTTCTACCAAATCCTAACCCCTTCTTGTCTAGTTTCTTCATCACACTAATGGGTTCCATAGTTCCTTGATTCTGTTTTCCAAGGCCACCTTTGCCTTTATAGCCCATGTTTTTGACTATCCTTAAGCCATTGCCATATTTCTTGACTGGTATTGTGACCGGTTCTTTCTCTTTGTAGAGCCAAGAAGAAATGTCTTCAATAGTTTCCTCTTCCAATAATTTTCGCTGTTGGAATTGGGTTAGAAATGCTGGGGGAGGAATAGCTGCTTTTTTAGTTACTTTGCCAATGGGCGGTTGGCCGTAAGATTTAGTGGATAAAGGCATCCGCCCTATACAACAAGATTTTGAGATATCATATGTTCCAAAGCCTATATCACGGATGTGAGCTTTGATTTCAGGAAGAGGATTAGGTTCATTTGCAGAGGCTTGTGTCAGATTTTCAGGATTGACATATAGTGGGGATTCAAGGGCTTTGTCATTATTGGGGACTTGGTTGCAATTCTTATAACTGCCTTGCAAGACATGGCAGAATTCAAAAGGATTGGGGTCTCCTGGGATAGTGATCTCCGTACCATTGAATGGAAACTTGGGAGATTGATGGTACGTTGAGGGAACGGCGTTCATGGCATGGATCCATGGGCGTCCTAGGATAATGTTATAAGGTAGCTCAATGTCACTTGGCACCGAGTTTCAAGCATGACAGGGCCTACTTGTATAGGCAAATGGATAACATCCTTCGAACGGTGTTCAGCATCATCATACCCCTTGATTGTAATACTTCGATCAATGTTGACTTGATCCTCAGAGTATCCCAATTGCTTAAGTAACTGTAGAGAACAGATGTTGAGACCAGCACCACCATCTATGAGTATGCGTTTGATTTTGCGTTTATGAATAAGAACCTCAATATGAAGGGCATCATTGTGACACGGATCATGGGATGGGAGGTCTTTCTCAGAGAAGACCACATTGTAGGGTGAAGCAATGTTACCTACTATAGCTTGGAAATCCGCGACCGCTATGTTGTTAGGAACCGAAGACTCTTGGAGGGCTTTTTCTAGCACCACTTTATGTGCGGGTGATGACCGTAGAAGGTCCAAGATATAGATCTGTGCTGGCGTTTTCCCTAGATGCTCGACAAGATTATAATTGGATTGAGTTGGGAGACTGGGTGTAGGACCACGAATGGTGACACGACCACGAGGAGTTGTAACAGCGCAATCCGTAGATTTGCCTTTGCTTGTGAGGGTAGACACCTGACTCTCTTCAAAACGACCCACAATGGAGTCATAGGAAGTGGAAGCATGATTGACACCTTTACCTTTATCCAGAGGAGGACCTTGGCCATGGTTGGGGAATGGTTCCTTGTACATGTTAAGGTCTTTGTTCGTGTGTTGAGTTGGTGGTTCATCTTCAAAAGAGATTTGGTTGTCCTCAATGAGATTTTGGATTAGGTGCTTTAGTTTCATGCACGATGGGGTTCTGTGCCCTTTGCTCCTATGGAATTCACAATATTCATTTTCTTTGTACTGTGCAGTTTTGTAAACAGGGTCGCCATATGGAGGAGCATCCGGTAAGGTGAGGAGCCCTTTGTGTAAAAGCTTCCGAAGGACAGACTCTATGGGCTCTCCCAAGGGAGTGAATTGATGCTGCGGAGGATAATCTTGTTGAGGCTGCTCTTGTTGTCATTGTTGTTGGTTTTTTTACGGTTGTCTTTGTTGTTGTTGCTGGAGAGGAGGAGTTTGACTCGGTTTGGAAAGCTGAAGCGGTGTTTGCAATGTTTGGACATGTTTAGAATCGACCACACCATCGTTGACCACATTTTTATTTTTGTTCTTTAACTTTGGTTTATCATTTGTTTGCTGTTGAGGAGCATTGTCTTTGGTTTCTTTAAAGATTTTGACCACTCCTTTAGCAATGAGGGCCTTTTCAATGTTGATTCCCTTGTATGTAATTTCGTCGAAGGTTGTAGCACTAAGAATTTGCAAATGAAAACCCAATTCCTGGTTGAGATTCTGCACAAATATGCTAACAAGCTGCTTTTCAGGTATCTTGAAAGGGAATTTGCTAGCCATTTGTCTCCATCGTTGAAGGAAAGAAATGAAAGTTTCACCATTTTTCTGTTTGTTGTTGCATAGATCGGTCATGGAGATCTCATGCACTGTGTTATAGAAGAAATGGGTGGCAAATTTCTCTGCTAGCTCGTTAAAAGACTTGATACCCGTGGGGAGGTGTGAGAACCATTCTATAGCTTGACCTCCAAGACTACGAGGAAAAAGACGCATAAGATATGTGTTGTTATGTGAGACCTCGAAGCAAGCAAGATAGAATTCCTTGAGATGGTTTTTTGGGTCCCCTTTTCCTTTGTATTTATCAAACTTGGGAATAGTGAAATTGTGAGGAAAAGGGATCATGGGTAATGACCGATCAAAAGGATAAGGACACACTTCTTCTAAAGAGAAGGTCTTCTTGGTGTGGCCAAATGTTAAATCGGCTAGCTGTTGTTGAACTTCCGCGATTTTTAGCTGCATCATTGTGGGAGGGGCTGGAAACATCTCCTGGTGTCGTAGAAGTGGTTGCTGATGCCCATACAAAAGATTGTAGTGTAAGCCATGGGCATTGGTGTTATATGGGTCGTATGATTGGTTGGGGTCGTATGTGTTTTGATTTTGGGGAGGTGGGGGCGGCGCTAGGTAAGAATGTAGACTTTGTGATGGTTGAAGAAAAGAGTTTGGTGGAGGAAAGCTAAAGTATGTTGGGTTTTGTTGCGGTGATGGAACATAGCTTTGGGAAGTTTGATTTTGGGAATGTTGAAGGTGGTTAGGAAATGTGTTGAAAAAGGTTAGCGCTGATGATCGTTGTGGTGGGGGGACATAGGTAGATGTGTTTTGCGATGGTTGAGATTGATTGAGGATGAGCATAGAAGAATGATGTGGTTGGGGTTGCATGACCCTGGTTGGTTGAATGATACGAAGGTTTGATGATGTCGGGGGGTGGTGTTTGTTGAGACCCTTGTTGCATGGCTACGTAGTTGTTCCCCGGATTGTAATTTGGTGGGAAACCTTCTCGTGATGGGGTAACCAATATTCCACTTGCGATTGGTGTGGACACTTTAGGAGTTTGTTGTATGTTTGATTGAGCTATGGCGGCTTGTCTTGCTAATTCTGTTTGACGATGTAGAGTCTCTTGTTGGTGTTTGTAGATCTCCATAGGCGTTATTAGCGGTGATAAGGGTCTCTTTGCCATTGGTTTTTGATAAAGGGGATTCTCATATTGTGCAATTGTTCTCCCTTGTGAGCTTTGTTGGAGACTGGGTGTAGGAGTGGTCACAGTTGACATGGTTTGGACCGCCGTTATAGTGTCTTGGGTGTTGCTAGGCTTGCTAAGATTTGATAGATCAAAACCTTTGGGTAATTTGGCTCCTTGCTCTGCTAGCAAGCGAAAGAAATGATCTTGGTTCTCGCTAAGGATTTTGTCAAAGGCGGCTATGGCTCTAGGATCTTGTATGAATTCATCAAGATCTTGTCCATCTTCTTGAGAGGATTGACCTTTTTCAAAGTGTCGCTCTTCTTGAGATGGGACTTGATCTATGGTATAACCAGGTGGAACAAAATCCAGAGGCATGCCGGTGGTATAGTGAGGTGTACTCACCAAAGGGACCCTACCTTCTTGAGATGGGACTTGATCGACAGTATAACCTTGTGGAACAAAATCCGGAGGCATGCCGGTGGTATAGTGAGGTGTACTTACCAAAGGGCCCCTACCTTCTTGAGGATTGTTTGGTTGGTCAAGCTGCGGCATGTTTGGAGAGTTGGTTGATCTTGCCATTGGTGCCTTGGGAGTAATGTTGGATCGGCCTGATTGGGGTGTGTGAGGATGCAATTTGCGCTTCCTTGGGACAACTTGCTTGGTCTTCATAGTTTGCTGGAGTCTAGTGGTTACCATGGAATACACTAGGACAATATGCTGGGATTCTTGCTTGTGTTTTGGAAAAGACAAAATTTGATGCACAGTTTACTAGACAAAAGGTGCTGTACTGTTTGACCAAAGGCGCAGGACTGTGCTACCAAAAGTGAGCTACTGTAGTATCAAAGGCGAAGGACTGAGTTACCAATGGCGAGGTACTACTATAACAAAGGCGAGCTACTGTTAGACCAAAAGCGAGCTATTGTTATACCAAGGGCGCTGAAGTAGGTTTGCAGAGGCGAGGTACTATTATACCAAAGGCGAGCTACTGTAATACCAAAGGCGAGCTGTTGTTATACAAGAGGCGCTGAAGTAGTGTCTGTGATGCTGTATAAGGCAAATTTTGATAGATTTGGTTTTGGTTCTAATTGGATTTGCTTTGGCAAGAGAAAACACATCAAACAAAGTTTGCAAAAAAGGACTGACTCAACAAATAGTGTATGTTCGAGGCTCACAAAAAGCCCAATGTTTCCACAGGTATAAGACAATTGCAAACAATATCAAACACTTTTTATCCCTAGAGACAAGGTTTCATTGCAGTAGATCAGCTCACAACTTAATACTCCGTTGACCAAATGTCATTCTATAAAGGTGTCGGTTATTTGTATCTTTGTGAGAGACGATAGGTAGGGATATCTCACCCTCCCCTCGGAAAGCTCAAGTAGGTCACAAGAGCTTTATGGCGGAGGGAATACTCTCTTCTCAAGGGAGCCAATGGTGAGTATCTTGAGGGCTTAAATCGATTCCCCTTGCACTGATGATTACCGCAACGTTCGGAGGTAGATCGGGTAGTCATTATCTAGAATGGTTCTTAGTAACTTTGAGGGACCAACGCCTTACGAGCAATGTGACAAGCTACTAAAAGCTTTAACCAATCCTACTAAGAGTATCAAACATTTCGCTCGATGTGAAAATCGTTTCCACAAAGAGCTAGTACACCTCTTTTCAGTTTGGCACCACAAGGTAAGGCTGATGTCGGTTAGGACTTGGCTTTGGCCTTACCCCTCTTATATAGCGGTTCAAAGGAAAACTCCGGTTAGGGTCGTCCCTTTTGGATGAAGCGCAATCCAAAAGCAGGCCCTTTTAAAGGAATAACTGAAATGTAAGAGCAAGCACGTCAAACAAAGGTTTAATTGTCTCGTTATAAGAAAAATAAGGTGCAACTAGATTAGGCACACACACATTTGTATTTGTTGGTATACGAATCAAATCTCCATGCTGCTGGCATTGTAGACACTTCTTAGCAAATTGTGCAGCATCTTGTTCTATTGTAGTCCAGTAATAACCTGTGCGGAGTATCTTCTTAGTGAGATTAGGACCGGTAGAATGTGCGCCACAGACACCTTCGTGTATGTCTCGTAAGGTAGCTTCGGCTTCGTCCGCGTTAAGACATCATAAGAGGATACCATCGAGACTTCGGCGATATAGTGTATCACCCAGAATGGTGTAACGGGAGGATCGACGGATAAAGGTTTGCGTTGGGTGGATGAGAGTTCAAAGGGAAAGGTACTGTTTTTAAGGTATTCATAGATATCTTCGTACCATGGGAATTGGGACCAACAAGTTCATAGATGATTTCAGTAACTGGAACATTGACGGCTAGTATCAACAACTGCTCCATCAAGAATTCACATTTTTGTGTATTTGTAGGCATGTCGATAAGTGACCCTACAGAAGCCACAGAATCTGTAGCCTTGTTATGCTCTCTTGGAATTTGCTCAAATGTGATGCCAGCAAAGTGTGGTTTGTAGGCATCCACTAGTTGCTTGTAGGGGACCAACTTTTCATCTTTTGTTTGGTACTCATCTGTGACTTGTCGAATGACTAGTTGTGAGTCTCCATATACCTGTAATTTTGTGATGTCCCATTGAACTGCTGTATTTAGACCTATGAGGAGAGCTTCATACTCGGCAATGTTGTTGGTGCAACGGAATGCAAGCCGGTATCACTTTGGAATATAGTCATTTTGAATGCTGTGTGTAGGAACCATCAAAGTACAACTTCCACATTATTGAGTTGGAAAGAGTGAAGAGATTCTCGTCCGGAAAGTCTGCTACCATAGGGTGTGTATCTTTCATGGGTGCTTTTGCTAGTTGATCTGCTAGGGCTTGTCCCTTGATTGCTTTACGATCCATATACTCAATGTCGAACTCAGTAAGTATCATTACCCATTTAGCTAGTCTGCCTGTAAGAGCTGCTTTTGCTAGTAGATACTTCAATGGATCAATTTTGGCTATAAGATTTGTGTGTTGGTTCAACATGTAATGCCGCAACTTTTGGGAAGCGAATACTACTGCTAAACAAGCTCTTTCCATCGGTGAATAATTGAGTTCGTATCCCACCAACGTTTGACATTCATGTCCATTGCCCCTTAGAAAATTGAAGTGTTTGTGCATTCATGTCCATTGTCCCTTAAGAAAAGCAATATATTCCTAAGACTTAGATTGCCAAAGTGATTTTTTCAATTATCCCTTAAGAAGGCAATATGTTTCTAAGACTTAGTGCAATAGATTGAGATTTCTTCAATGCTCGTCCTGCATGAACATGTTAGGGAAATCCATTTGCTCTGTTTGAGTGATAAGAAGTTGCAATAAGTTATTAATTCCACACAAACTCAAGAGTAAGCAAAAAATAAATCAGTCTGACCCAAAAGCGCTTTACTGTCTTACTAGAGGTGAGTTACTGTGTTGCCTAAAGCGCTGCACTGTGTTACCAGAGGCGAGTTTCTGTAGGACCAGAAACGATGCATTGTGCTACCAGAAGCGTGGTACCGTGCTACCAAAAGCGAGCTACTTTGCTACCAAAAGCGAGCTACTGTACTACCAAATGCGCGGCAATGTACTACCAAACGCGTGGTGTAATAATAGGCCTGCAAAAAACAATATTTCATCAAGAAAGCTAGATCAAAGTATGTTTGAATGATTGAGTGATGATCTAGGATGTTGATAAGTGATAAGACACTGCAACAAGTAATATTAGTTCCAAAGAAAACAAGAAGATGTCAGAAATCAAGTCAAAACCCTAACAATAAGTTAGAAACTCTAGAAAACCAAAGTGAAATTCAGAAAATTGGTGACAAATATGATGAGATACAAGAGATTAAATATCACCAATGGATTCCTTATGATTTTCTATGCAATTTAAAAAAAAAACATCAAATTTTGTTAAGTTTTGAGAAAGTTATGGGGTTTTGAAGTTTGCAAGCTTGTTATCCCAGCCAAAAGCGCTTTACTGTTATGCCAATAGCGCTTTAGTACTATACCAAGTGCGCTTTAGTACTATACCAAGTGCGCTTTACTATTTTACCATATGCGCTTTACTGTAATACAAAAAGCGCAGTTCTGTGCTACCAAAGGCGCTGTAGAATGGCTTGAAAGCGCTGTACTACTCTACCAAAGGCGCTTTTTTGTGTTGAGATGCGCTGTTCCGTACTGTACTTCAAAAAAATCAATTTCTCAAAGAAAAAGAGCTATTAGTGGGTCCCACCGGGCGTGCCAAAATGTGTATGAGGAAAATCGATTATGTTTAAATGACTAAATAAAAAACCCATAACATAAAGAGAACTATGTAAATAAAAAGCCATTTATCAATAAATCAAATGAAATAAGAAAGCTTTTACCCAGATTGCCATTTATCAATAAATCAAATGAAATAAGAAAGCTTTTACCCAGATTGTGTTGTTTTTTTTATGTTATGGGTTTTTGATTTAGTCATTTAAACATAATCGATTTTCCTCATACACATTAAGATGTCATAAAAGAAGGAATTGAAGTTTGCTATTCATCATATTTTGGTTGAGAAAGAATCAAGTGAATACCTGTTGGACACATTTTGGCTCCTTTGCTAATCACCAGCTGTCTGGGAATAAAGTTGTGACTAGAACTGTTAGTCTGTTGAAATAAAGAGTACTCCCTGAGGTTGAATTGTCATTCCCAGTACTATGATAAGGTTTATGCACAGATAGGATTTTAACAAAAAGTTTTGCAGGAGTGAAACAAATGTTAAAGAGTCATTTGCTTGTTAAATCAATCAGATTTAAAAAATTGCACTGATTTTTAAAGATTTGAATGCTGGCAATTCTTTAGAGGGAATTCTACATAAACTTCTAAAGTGATTAAGTTTTACTATAATTTGTAATGATTCTCCTAATCTTACAAAGGTTGCTGAATTTAGTAAAAGTTGAGTAAGATCTATGTTTTATTTGTAATCTTTGAACTTCATCATAATATTTAATGAATCATGTCAGTCATAGTTTGCAGTCGTTGTTCCTCCATAGAATTTTAGTTTTCCATTGAAGGTTTCTACAGACTATGATGAGATCTATAAAGGTTTGTTTACATTTTAAAGATTTAGTTAAGTCTGTTGATTCTTGAGGTATTTCATTAGATATTAACAATTGCAGTCAAAAGCAGAGGTGAAGTTGGTTGTCAAGCCTGCAATTAATAAAATTTCATGAAAGTGACTATTCTAGGAGTTTGCCTGAAGAATGAAGTTATTGATTGAAGATTATTGTCTAATAGAGTCTACAAGGAACCACTTAAACTATTGCCATGTTGCCGTATTAGATGTAAGACCGAGCTTAGTCAGGGTATCAAATAATTTTGTTGTCAGCATGAATTCGAAGTTGAAGAGCAGATGAAAAGAACTGCCATTTCTGAATCAGGTTTGGTATATGGGTGCAGTGACTGGAAGGCATTTAAAACTTTAATGTCATGTGTAAATGTTTGGCCATCATCTCATGTATATAAGTTAATTGGACAAAAAAGCGATTCAAATCCGCATTCTCCTACGTGGTTATCAATTCTTTGAGTGTCAAAACACTCCAGTTCCAAAGAAGATTGAAGAATAAGTGGCTGTTGAAGTCCATGTGGATGGATCTTTGAAATACTTAATAGATTAAGCCCACTAAGTTAAGAGAATTGTGTGGATGGCCCGCTAAGCTAAATTGTATTAGGCACAATGTGCCTAACACAGGGGAGATGTATGTTTGGGAATGACTTGTGCAAATGATGATTACATTCAACATCCAAATACAATTGGCCAATGGCCCAGTGCCTCAAATGACAAATACCAACCAAAGTCCACTCTACTCATTCATTCTCAAAGTCCACTCCAAACTCCTCATCGCTCGAACTGTTGGACTCCTTGGCGTCAAGCTCCCTCAAAGCAATACCAACCAACCCTGTTTGTGTTGCATCTTCATCCACTTGTGCTAGCTCTTCTGGCTCTACGTCCCATTGAGTTGTTGGACTCTCCTTGTACGTAAGCGTGTTGTGGTCAATTAGATGCAAGACGCTTTGTACAACTACAAGTTTCTCCCTTTCTAGAGGTAAGTCTATTCCTCTTAACAAAGTGAATGAAATTATAAGTAGACTAGTTCATCTTAGCAACAGAAGAACTAGAAACTTGGGACAACAGACGAATGGTGGTCAAGCAATTAGGCCTAGGCAATCTCTCACTCTTATAGCTTGCTATTGTAGCTTTCAACCTTGTTGAAACTTGGGAGTGATTTGGAATGAGGCTTAGATGCTTATTTATGAGTGTTTGGGGTGTGGGTGGGGCCCATAGAGGATTAGGGTTAGGGTTGGAGGCATATAAATAAAAAAATTGTTTTTAAAAAAATACTTTTTCATGTTGAATTCTGCAAGGGACACGTAGAAGTCCTCGAGACAGTCGGGAGACATTTGGGTGCCCCCAGAAAGTGCAAAAATAAAGGGTATGTTTCTGGAAACGTCCTTTTGTTTAAGGGGATGTCCCGGAAACGTCCCTGAAGCATGGGCAATGGTGAAGGGACGGTGGGGGGACATTTCCCCCAAGTCCCCAAGTCCTTGAAACGTCCCCGACGCGGGGATGTGGGGAAAATGGGGGGACGCATCCCCATGGTACACTTTCAATCCAACCTATTCATAACAATAGGAAGGAGTCAACAACTTGGAGTATTAATTGACAAAGCAAAACATATTATTAAAGCATTTTCTTCAATCTTGTTATAGATTCATTAATTCCTTCTTCCAACATTAGGAGACATCATCCTTAACTTCTTATGTAATCATAATATCCATAACATCCCAACTATTTCTTTATTGTCATCTGAGATGGTAGACTATTACTTGTATCACTGGTTTCTTCTCAACCTAGATTGCTGGGGGAGAGACTGCCGGAGGCTCTCTGTGTAATGTTGCCTTCTTAGCCCATGTAGATAGATGGAGTGATTAGCCTATTCCAGGGTTCTCGCAGGCTAATAGATGTGGTTAGGGAACCTTATTGGGTCATTTTTCCAAGACTTACTATTAATAGTAAGTCAGGCAGGAGGGATCTCGGGTGGCGTTGGCCTACTTTCTATTTATATCCTGTTAGTTGGAGCACCTAGTTCCTTACATTTGGTTTCGAAATGGCCAAGTGAAATAGTTGAAAAGTAAATTAAATTAAATATTTAATTTACACTTGAGAGCCTAAGTCTTTTAATTATAAAGTGACTCAACTTTAAAAAAAGACTTAAGTTATGACTTAAATGTCATGTGCTAGGGGTGGACGCCTCATGAGGAGATAAGGGGGTCAAAAATCAAATAATAAAAAAATAATAAAGTTTTACTCCTTGGGCATTGGAAGCCAAGGGCTTTTAAAAAGGGCATTTGTGAGCTCATTTGCTCTCTCTCTTTTGAAAATATATTTGGTTGAGCAAAATTGAAGCATGGTTTTGGGGTTTGGAACAAGGGTTTTGTAGGGACGAAACCCCCTGTAAGATCTCTCTTCTCGTGCTTCAGAGACAGCATCAGGAGGGTTGCTGGGAGCTTCATACGGAGGCTTTGCTTGTGCTTCGAATGATACCTTTTTGAGGAGATTTCATCATGATAGTATCCAGTTTATTTGAGTAGCGAATGGAAGATATTGCAGGTCAGTTTGAAAGAGGAATTTCTGTGTGTATTGGGCAGTTCTGAGACAGCTAAGGCAGGCCGTACACCTCCTGCAGGTAGGCTGTACCATTACTCGAGTCATCATTAGTTTATACCAGCAAATGCTCTCTTTGTGCATCGATATGGAGGGGTTTCATCATCATTCTGGGCAGTTTTGAAGACTGAATAGAGGGCTGGAGTATTTGCATCTGATTTTATTGCTGCTGGCCGTACAAACCCATACCAGGGGTGTGGAGTGTTTTGAGGTGAATCGCCTATTGTTTGTGGCTTTTAAAAGCACTCACCAAGGGCGCCTAGGGTTAGGAACTACACTGCAGCAGCTGGCTCGAAGGAGAACACTCATTTGATGTTGTTTTGGAAATGATTTATGAACTTATATTGCTGGTTCAGCTACAACGAACATATCAAGTTGAAAATTTGCATATGGGTATGCATCTGTAATTCATTTTGAATGGTTTTATGAACTGGGTCTTTGATATTATGCTCATATCTGAGATAGTTTTTCTGGGTTATCATCGCATGTCTCATATTTCATTGTTAGCTGCAAAAACAATTACATGCAAAACAAAAACCCTTTCTGCAACTTCTGTTTAGTTTTGAAAGACCACAAAATAATAATAAAAATAACACATATAAATAAAAAATATTATTACAAACAGGGGCAGCTCATTACAGATACCAAGCTAGCCATACCACTACGCCAGAAGCCCAGACTAGTGGTGAATGGCGCCCCAGGCGTTAAGAGTAGGGGCTCATCTCCCCACCAGAGCATCCGAGGACAGACTTACCTGATAGACATATGTGGCCGCCCAGGGTGGGGCCCACCCAGTGGAACCAACACTTCTGTAGCAGTTAGGGGACATCACAGCCCACCACGCTCTAAGGGCTCGACCTCGAGACCTCGACTCTGATACCAAGCTGGCCATACCACTACGCCAAAAGCTTGGACTAGTGGTGAATGGCGCCCCAGGCGTTAAGAGTGGGGGCTCATCTCCCCACCTGAGGATCCGAGGACGACTTACCTGACATACATACGTGGTCGCCTGGGGTAGGGCCAACCCAGTGGAACCAACACTTACCCGCATCAGTTAGGGGACATCACACTCTGTTTGTCTTTTTATATGCCTAAATAGAGTCAACAAGTTGTGCAAGATTTTCATTTTCCCTCCATTGTTGTCTATATAAGATTATTGCGACATTATCTTGAGTTATGATTCCTCTTCCTTTTAATGGCATTATACACAATTTTTAGGTATTTTAGATCTGTTTATATGCTCTCAAGAATTTGTCTTCCTTCCAAACCAATGTTCTTGACATTTAAAGTCCTTTTTCAATGTCTAAGTCTTCACTACCACTGCCATTCATATAGTTGAATTTTACTTTACCTCCGTTTCCAAATTTAGGAGAGTTTTGGGATGCCTTTTTAGAAGTGGGATGAAAAGCTATAGTTTTATTTGCTAAGAATTTAGGAATGTCAATATATTATAGCAATATTTAAATGAGTGATGGCTATGTATTATAAAAATCTAAAATATTGAGACTTTTAGGTTTGGAGAGAAAAGAATGGACAAAACAGTGATATATTATAGTTCATCACACAAAAGCTATGTCACAGAGTTCATTGGATTTTATCATAGAAATTCAAAATCCAGTGAACATTAAATAAAGCCTTGAAATTTGTTTGAAATTGTCTATAGATTCATCCATACACGGTCAAACAATTTGCAATGGGAAAATACCAGAGTTTGCAATGAATCAGTTTCTTAGAGTCTTCAAAAGTAGCTATGGCCTCGATGGCGTCAAGACTTTTCTTATCAGAAGAATATGAAGAAAAGAAATTAAAAGTCTAGGTTAGCCGCAACCAATGTGACCCTTGTAGCATTGCTGCTAGCATTGTAGGTGTTGGATAGGGCTTGAGGCTCAAGCCGTAAACGCCTTAAAATAAAACTTTTGTTTTTGCCATGGTATTGGTTGATCCTTGAATGGATGTGCTTGGCGTGCGATCCTAAGAGGAAAGTCCATTGGTTCTTCGATGAAACTGTGATGGAGGTAGCATGTGAATATGGACAGCCTTTTTTGATGTTGGTGAATGATTAGTTTGAATCAACTTCTCGAACAACCAAAGATTTCAAATGTCATGAATGACCTCTCTTCAAAAAAGTTGACCTCAACTACTTGCACCTAGAATGAATAGAAGAAGAATGCTATAATGAGCAATGCTTCGATGTTTCTATTCAGTGGCCTGGCTAGGGAAATTCATTGCTTACCTTACCAAATACAATCCCCAAGGCCAAGTGTCTTTATAAACATTGAATTGATAAAAAGAAAGCATATGTTTTACCTTAGGTTTTACTTTTTAAATTAAAAACATTTATTAATATTTACAATTTTAGAAACTATTATTAATATTTAATAAATTTGGGTAAAGTTTTAGTTCTGAAAATTATTTAAATAAAAATAAAAATTGGAGATGCCCCTGGGTATGGTCAAGCCGTTGAAAGACATGGATGATGGTCAAAGGTTTTAACCCTGCTTAATACACTGTGCCGGGGAGTGGGGCCTCTCCAAGTTGCGGTTGGGGAGTTATAGTAGCTCGCCCACTTCTAGTGTAACCCCCAAAGTAAGTGTTGGGCTGATCGCTGGGCTGCTGATTCTCCCCGCTACAAAAAAATTAAAATTTGCAGATTTATATTATTTGAATTTAATCACAAATTTTTTTCTTGAATTTTATCAATTGACGAACTTGTTTCAAATTCATTATTGGTTGCAATCCTCAGGTTGTTGGTTCTTGATAATGCAATTCTTTATATAATATTTGAATTAACACAACTTCTTGATTGGTTGCGATCCTCAGGTCATTAGTTCTTGATAATGCAAAACCTATTACATTTGTGCTTAAATTCTCTACTAGTAGGAAATTTTGAAGGGGAACTACTTTTCCGCATTTGGCATGTAAGGTGTACACTGTAGAAATATGTTTGTAGGTTAGCTCAACTGTACAATATGGAAGTGTGATTTCTTTATTGTTTCAGCAAAGTTCCTTGGCTTGAGTGTTTGGATCCCTATCTAAGTTTCAGAAATCTCTTTAAAGTTTAGGATGAATTCTTACCTTGTCCTTCCCTCTCAATGCTTCTTTATGATCTGAAAAGACCCCTTCTTCCCATTTCTTTGGCTTGTGTTAACAAAATATAGATCAATTAAATATCTTTGTAATTTCTTCACTTATTAACTAATTAAGTTATTTGTAAGTTTCTTTGGATAAACCCTTTATGAATGTAGTAAACTTAGTTCCTACCTTACGTTAGAAGTATACATATAACACATACACAAAATCTACCTTATAATGTGTTAAAATACTATACATTTATAATGTATGTTGGATAGATCAAAATTATACGAATTATGTGGACAGCGGGAGAATGGCAATTTATATATATATATACAAGAAAGTTATAGAAGAACATATTTTATATTTTTACAATTGTATAATTGAAAATTTTAACATCATTAAACATTCTAAAGAGCTGAATTTCAAATAAAGTCTGACATTTAATAATTCCCGTTGGAATTGGCCCAATAATTTTAGGTTCATAACAAATCTCTTCCAATCACCTACTAAGTCTATCGCAACCTAACAAGTTAGGTGGGTCCAAGCCCTTCAACTACCATTGTTAGACAGTATTTTAATATTTGGATGCAAGTTTGCACAATCTACTGTAATACGGTTGCATCCAGATGGATGTTTTGCAAATGGGAAACTGTGGTAATAATCTCAGAAATCTAATATTGTATATACTTGCACGTAAGTTCACGTACTAATTTCTCCCTGATAGGCGGACAATTTGTATGTCTCGGTCTCATTGATACAACCCCAGTATTATATGTACATGTACACAAACCATCATTCATTTCCACTTCTGCAAAAGTAATCGCAACAAACATTGTCAAGCTCAAAAGCAAAGGGAAGTCAAAGGGGGAGACTTTTACTCTAGAAAAGACAAAAGAAGAAAAGAAAACACAACAGAGATAAAGAAGACATGGAAGCATGAATCTGGAAGTCCAGGTGAACAATTACAATCGAGCAAATCGTATCTCATTTCAATTTGTCAGTCAGAATTTTTTGACCGATGGTCTCACAAGTGCAGGAAGCAAGTCTTCCACTAACTAATGCAATAAACTAAATTCTATTTGTAATATATATAGAAAGTAGCCTACAAAATCCAAAGGGATGATGATTGAAGACAGGCTGAAAGACTAAAGAAAGAAAAAATGAAGCGCAAAAGGAGATTGCTCAGGTATCTCCCAAGAAAAAGATACACTGAATGCACAACTGCAATAAAGTGAATATACAGAAGACAACATTGGGCTTTTCCCTCTCAGTACATTGTTCAACCTGAAATGAATAACAATCAAAACAGAAGTAAGATGCATAATATTTGATGATTAATGAAGTTTCAGAATGGGATAAGTAAGTAAAAAGGCACAGGAGATCACTGAAAGATATGGTGAGAGTTCAAGAGTCCTGAGCTGAGCTGTAAGTATGCACTAAAATTTATAAGGTGGAATTACCAAATTGCATTCGTGAAGAAATCCAGGGTCAGAAAAAAATTGGAAAGGCAACTGCTAAAAAAAGGATATGTATCATATAAAGAGGAATGCCAAAATAATGCTCAAGCAATACTGAAATCCAAATCCTAACAAGGATGGGATGTGCATTTGAAATTAAATTCAATAAAAATATGAAGGATGGAGTATGGTCATCATAGAGAAATGACAATATGCCATTGCAGTCAAATGGGAGAGACTGATAACTGGTAAAAGAAGGAGGAATTCTAGAACGTAGGAGTCTCATAGTATGGAGATGAATTGTTAAGGATCATATGGAAGATTTTTTGAAGAAGATTATAAATTTGAAAGTCGAGCAAAGCATAGACTTACAACTTTGAGGAGAGAAATCTGATCAATAAATTAAACTCACATTGTGAACAGAGTGAGGACGGGACAACAATAAGAGCAACCATGTCTACACTGTCAACCTTCATGTTTCTTCAAATAGCTTGCAGTAGTAGAATTAACTACATTTTGAAACCAACATCTATAATAAGTTAAAATATTTTCAAACAGAGTTAATTACAATTTCAAGATAAAATTTAAGTGAGCACAGTGGGCTTGGATGATGATTGAGAGGTCACCAAAAATCTATAAGAAGCATTCTGCATAAAAGGCAAGCTTGGGAGTGAGAGGCTGAAGGGGAGAGACCCTGGTTGTTTGAAATAGCTATCTGTAAATGGTCTCTACTATCTGTACGTGTAGGGAAGATGCATCCAAAGACTACTAACAAGGAGGGTGGCAGTCAATGGAAAAATTCACATGGTGTATAAGTGTGAGGCCTTGTCATAAAAAATTTCCCTTCTTTGCGTTGAGCTCCCAGAATGATGGGAAATAAGCACTTTAGGAGAGCAAAGGGCTATATAAAGGAATATTTCCCACAAGTAGTCAGATCACCTGAGGACCAAAGTGTTGGGATAGATGATAAGTTGGAGTCCACTATTTAAATAGAGAAGATATGCATCAAATTTATTTGGAGGATACCCTTGGGCCAGTTTTCTTACATTAGATCATATGGTGATCAATTGGCTGAAGATTATGGAACCAAAACCTCAGATCCATATAGAGCAGTCGTTTTAATAATGGTGTCAAAGGGGAGAATTTTAGCGTTTGGCTGAGATGCCTTGGAAATGAACCTGAAAGCATTGGTGCTGCCATATTACTAAAGGAGTATACCCCCTTACAATATTGTGATGAAGAGGCAGCTTTAGAGTTAAAAGATAGACCTGTAAATCATATGCCTAGGCAACTATATGCTGTAGTGATTCAATAGGCCCCTTCTAAGTGGTGAAATGAAGTTTGATAGGTCTTTTGTGGTAGTATTGAAGAACACACTCTCGATCTTACTAGAGGTTCACTGATCGATAAGGATCTAAGAAGTCGTCTAAAACAATAATTGAAGTTTTTCCATTAATTTGAAATTGTCCAAGTACCCGTTGTTTTGTCATAGTCGAAATTGCTGGTTATGCACAAGCGGCGATTGCAAAAACACTGGTTTAACAAAGCCGGCAATTCTGTAATTGGTGCGGTGAGTACCGTCGCTGTGGTTTCATAATCCCTCTACGATTACCTAACTGCCAAAACAAGGAAAGCGGTGGTTTTGTCACAACTAGGGAACAAGTCTGGGAAACAAGCAGTCATGACTTTTGGTGTTCCAGATCACACACACAGGTTTCCAATGCATGGGAAAGACTGCTGAGACATTATTAATGGGCATGAGGACATTGATCAGGATCAGAGGTTGGAGAATTTGATTGTAAGCAATTGGACAAAGGAGAGCTCAGTTGTTGTAACAGAGAAAGCCTTGACAGTGAGCAAAGAGCAACTGTATTGTTGTAATCACTCTCTATAACTTGTTTTCCATCTAATACGTATAGGTAGACGAGCTATTTGGTCACTACCAGCTGGATTTTAAATTTTCTTTCATCTGGAGTTTTCCAGGGTAAAATCTGAGTACTGTGCCTGTGAATGTTCAGTTGGATGTTTATTTCCATTTTCAACAACCAACTCCCTTCTAGGACAGTGTTTTATTCATTCAAATAAGAACAAATAATAAAACTTCAGTGATTCTTAGTTTCTATAAACTGTTTGACTAAATTACAGAGCATTTTGGTATTTGAGCAGGTTACTAACTGCAGGGAAATTGTTGTGGTCTTTATTGAGGATCAGAATTTACTTCCTTACAATCTAGAGATTGGAACACATTGGTGGATCAAAGAAATAAGGATGGAAAAAGATTTAAATGTTTGGGTGTCTGCCTGGGAGAGCCACATAGAACATGTTATGGATAACTTAGCAACAGAAGCATGACTTGGCAACAAGCCCAAATTACTCAAGAACAATCATCCACAACTATATTGGGGTGTGCTCTAGCCAAGAAATTTGGTATTGGAAACAAGGGAGAAAGAACAAGGGTGACAAGGAGAACTTCTGGGACAAAAAAGATGCTGTGAGGAGTGAGGTATAATAGGAAATTACTCCATTTGAGGTTGAAACTAAACTAGAAATCAAAACTTTTGAGGGTCAACTAAATGCAAAGGTATTAGATTCTTGGTTAAAGCAAATGAAAGTATAATTTAGTGTTCTTATTGTGAGTGGGACACACAGGATTTCCTTTGCTCGCCTCAAGATGAGTGGTCATGGTCTTGTATGGAGGTAAAGTTACATTGCTTCTTGTGAGAAGAAAAGGAAGCCAATAGTGTGTAGTGGGCAAAGTGTGCAGGACTACACAACTGAATTTTGGAGAAAAGCCATGTTGTTTGGCATGGACTTGGAAGAGGAGGATATCCTCACCACATGTCTTGGTGGGGTGCACTCAAATCTTGGGAGAAGAGTCATCATCACAAAGCCAAGGACCTGGATGAAGCATCTGTTTTGGTGTGCTGCATAGAGTAAGAAAAGAAGAAGGGTTAAGGAGAGTCTTCAAAGAAAGGGCAAAGTAATAACCAGTCAAAGAAGGACCAAGGGAAAGCACTTCAAGAAAAGTAATTGGAAAGTTAAGAAGATTGATGCTGCTGTTCATCAATATAAGGACTTAAAAAATCATCGTTCTATGGTCATGCTAGCAATAAGTGTTGGAGGTTGCATCCTGAGTTGCAACCAAAAAACAGGGCCAAGGAGGACTCCAAAAAGTCCGTTGCCACCATCCAAGAAGAGGTGGAAATTGAGGACAACTCAGACATAGATGAAAGACTTGGATGCATAGCCACAAGGAATAGCATTTCAGACAAAGAAGTAGCAGTGAGGAAGCGACTATTCACTCTCAAACTTCAGGTGAGAAAAGCAAAAGCAAGTGCACTTGTAGATCTCGGTTCCTAATGCAACAGCCGATATATTTAAGAAGTTGGGTTTGAAGACATATGATCATCTTCGCCCATATCAATTAGTTTGGGTGGAAAAGGGTGTTGCTATTCGAGTTACGAGAAGATATAAAATTCAGTTTGATATAAGCCCACAATATGTTGATTAAATAGAGGCCGGTGTGATTGCATTGGACACATTTGATATTTTTCTTGGAAGGCCATATTTGTATGTTAGGGATGCTATATTTATGAGAAGGGTTGACAAGTACGGGTGGGTCAAGGATGAGATCAAATACATCATCAAGGGACACCAAAGCAAAGCAAAAATTGCCATGGTAAGTTCTAACCAAGCTATCAAGTTGATTCAAGAGACCAAGCAGTTTTATTTGTTTTTTTTTGAAGGATAAGCAAGATGATGGGATTGGGAATTCTTCAATGTCTAATACTCACAAGCAAACGAAGGGTTTGGATGTGTTGGCATAGTTTTAGGAGGATTTTCATGAACCTGAGGGGCTGAGGTAAGTAGAGCATGAGATTCCTTTACCTTTGGAATCTCCTCTACTGAATGTTGAATTTTACAGATAATCTTTAGAAGAGTTGTTGGAACAAGGAGTGATTCACCCGGGCACTTCACCATGTGGGTCAGCTATTGTCATTCATGGGGAAAAAGGATGGCTCTGGGGAAATGTGTATCGATTATTGGGCTCTCAATAAGGTCATCATTAAGAGCCACTATTCTCTCCCATGGATAGATGACTTGTTGGACTAGCTGCAACATGTGAAGTATTTCACAAAATTGGATTTAAAATTAGTTTACCATCAGAGTATGAATGGCGGAAGAGGATACATGGAAGTTTGCTTTTAAAACCAAGCAAGGTTTCTATGAAAGGTTAGTTCTTCCTTTTGTTTTATGTTATGCACCTGCAACATTTTTGCATTTGAGGATTGATGTTTTGAGAGGTCTCATAGGTACATGTCATATGTTTATCTAAACAATATTCTGATTTTTAGTGTTACATGGGAGGAACACCAATTGCAAGTTTCGAAGGATAAGCAGCTCTTGTGCAACAAGAAGAATTGCAAGTTTGCAAAAGAATTATTGGTATTTTTGGGTCATGTAGTTGGAGGATTTGAGTTGAGAGTGGATTCCATAAAGGTGGAGGCTATCGGTTAGTCAACACCAAAGAGTGCCACAGAGAAAAGGAATTTTGTAGGTGCCGTCCAATATATGCATAAGTTCATTCCATCTTTATCTTCTATAATTGCTTCCTTAGAGTCAGTTGCAGCCATGGGTAAGAACTTTCAATGGGGTAAGATACATGATGGGCTATTTAAATTGTTGAATTATAAGATTAACCATGCTCAGGTGTTAGTTCTACCTAACATGCATCTGCTTTAACCATGCCCTGGTGTTAGTTCTACCTAACATGCATCTGCTCTTTGAGGTTGAGACCATTGCTAATGAATATGCTGTGGGTGCCATCTTGCTGCAAGGAAGTGAACTTGCTAGTTATCATTCAGAGGCTTTTACTTCAGCTGTTAGGGAATATCTAATGTATGATAGGGAGTTATATGCACTAGTTCAGCCTGTTAAATAATGGACACATTATTTGTTTTGAAAAGAAACTATTTTGCATATTGACCATTAGCCATTACAGCATTGCAAGTTACTAGAAGAAAGACACTGATTGGATATGATTTTTGCAACAATTCTATTTAGTGATCGAATATAAGAAAGGAAGTACTAATTTTGTGGAAGAGATGTTATCTAGGCCACCAATTTCCAAGTCCATATTACCTCTCATGTTTCACAGAAGAGGCCTAAGGAGAAGAATATGAACAAGACTCAAATTTTGGGGAGAAGTATAGGCAGGTACAAAGACAGGAGATTCTCAAGAATGAAGGGGACTTGCACCTCAAGGATGGACTGCTCTAGAGGTTGGAAAGGGTGTGCCAAGGGCACATAGGCTTGTACTTGTGAGGGAGGGACATACCTCCAAAATGGCAGGTCACTTTGGTGTTGGTAAGACAGCAGCCCATTTGCAAAGGTAGTATAAATGCAAGCAGAAGTGGCAAGATTTATTAGGGGATGCAAGTTGTGTTGTGCTAGTAAATCTAAGGTTAGGAAGGATTGTACATGCCTCTTTTAGTGCCTACTAGTCCATGGGAAACCATTTCTATGGATTTTGTCAGTGGGTTACCAATAAGCAAGCATGAGAATGATTCTCTCTTTGTTGTTGTTGATAGATTAAGCAAGATGTGCATGCTAACTCCATGCAAAAGACTATCATAGCGAGAGAGGCAACTGATTTGTTCTTTGCCAATGTTTGGGTGTTCTATGGGTTGCTCAAATCCATACTCGGTTTGTTGGCAGGTTTTGGTCCAGCTTGTGGGAGAAAATGGATACCAAGCTCCAAGGGGGTACTGCTTTCCATCTTCAAATGGATGGACAAATGGAGGTTGTAAATAGGATGTTGGTGCAGCTCATAAGAGGGTATAACAACAGATGCCCAAAGGCATGGGATGAATCTTTACCATACATTCAACATTTATACAATAGAACAATCCATTCCTCTACTAATCAGTCACCTTTCAATGCATATTTGAGTTATTTGTCTTGTGATCCACTTGATGTTGCACTAGGACAACAAGATGAGTAAGAAGCACTAGATTCGGAGGTGGCAAAAGCAAAGAAGTTTGTTGAGAGGATATGCCAAAGCCAATCAAGTTCAAAGAACAACTGAAAGGTCTCAGGTGAACAAAGCAAGGCACAGCCAACATTGTGTAAAGAGCAGTTACAAGGGCAAGCCAAGAAGACCAAACCTCTAAGGTATGGACCATTCACCATCTTAGAGGGAGTTGGAGAGAGTTCATTCAGATTAGACATATCTCCTTTTATGAGGCTACACTCAGTAGTCAATTGCGAATACCTATAGTTGTATGAAGAATAAGAAGATCCAGTGCTACCCTTTGCTAGATTACTTGGTCTATGACAATCAGGTGATTTAGAGGATGTAGTGCCACAGCAGAAGAAGAGAGACCAGAAGGGGAGTCCAAGAGTCTTGGCACACGGGGGACTCAAAGGGCAAATGATGAAGCAAGTTTGATGGTGTTCCAGGGAGAAAGTGGGGGAATTGTTTGCTCACTTAATGTTTCATTGAGATTTTGTGGGGACCAAAAGCCTCTCTGTCTTTGAAGGGAGGTATGATCTATAAGGATCCATAAGTTGTCTAGAACAATAATAGAAGATTTTCCAGAAATTTGAAATTGTCCAAGTGCTTGTGGTTTTGTCACAGTTGAAATTACCAGTTATGCATAGGCAGCAATTGTGAATGTTCTCTGGTGGTTTCATAATTGCCCTGACAATTATGTAACCCCTAGAACAGGAAAAGCGGCGGTTTCATCATGACATAGGGAATGAGTCTGGGAAACGAACAATTATGATTCTTGACATTCCAGATCATACATGAAGGCTTCCAATGCATGGGAAAGACTTCAAAGACAGTATTTATGGGCATGCAAAGGACATTGGCCATGTTCGGAGGTTAGAGAATTCAATTGTAAGTAATTGGACAAAGGAGAACTCAGTTGTTGTAACAGAGGAAGTTCGAGAGTGAGCAAAGAGCAGCTGTACCATTGCAATCATTCTCAATAACTTGTTTTCCATCTATGATACATCCATCTAGATGAGCTATTTGGCTGCTACCAGCTGGTTTTTCCTCTGTTTAGAGGTTTCCAGGTTAATCTGAATACTGTGTGTGTATGTTACGTTGGATATTGTTTATTTCCGGTTTGCACAATCAACTTACTTCTAGGACAGTGTTTTAATCAATCTAATAAGTGCGAATAATAAAAATTCAGTGATTCTTAGTTTTTACAAAATGTTTGACAAAATTACCAAGCATTAGTTATCAACTGGAACAGCCATTTTGCAAAGAAGCTAAAAAGGATCATATGCCACAACTCCATGATGTAGAAAATGAACATCACGATCATGTGTGATTTCCCTCAAATTAACAGAGTGAAGAATGATGACGAGGAATTTTAGGAAGATTATGAGAAAGGTAATTAAGGATGTAGCATGCCTTCAACAAACAGCATCACAATTCCGTGATGTACAATATGATCATAGTGATCACTTATGGTTTTCTGTAAAATATCAGAGTGAATAAAAGAACGAGGAGGAATTTGAGGAAGATCATGAGAAAGGTAACTGAGGATGTAGATGTTTGACACACAGAGGATTCAGTTATTACAACACACCAAAGGTTGAGATGAATGCTACATCTGCCAAAATATGAATGGGCATTAAACCGTGATTGATATTGTAATTGATGTGTTAGAGATGTTCACATAAGGAATCAAGTAGAAGTTCTGATTTGAAATTTATATCAAGTATTTGAGATTGTGAGGATTTCTTTCGGGTTCACCATTTATTTAGTACGAGCGAACGATACTATAATTATTTTCAATTAGAACCTGTAAAAGATTAGCCCATGATCTATCTACAAATTGTTAATTTTGATCCCTGAAATCTACAAAGTTTTATCAGAAAGAATGGCGAAGGTCCACCAATACTTATATGATGAAGCATGGCCAAGTTTTAGTGGTAATGAATGAAGCCAGGTGTTCAAAGTCCATTAGCCATAGCTCCTTACTTCAACTGTATTTTGGAAGTTTATTAGATTATGAGAAGTGGTTTGAGTAATTGTGCGTGGAGAGAACATAATCTGAGTTTTCTAGTAGATGTGGTATCATCTATAAATTATGTCTATTGGTTTTGTTGATTTCCGTGAAGAGTATGATTCGAGTTTTATTGTAGTATTATCTACTAGCACCATATGGATGTCATTACATAATTATATTTGAATGATGATAGTTGTTACTTGGATAGAACACCTATAGCTAATTTGCAGAACTGGTTAAAGATACCTTGAGTCTAGGTTCAGTAGTTCTAGACTCTAGACCGGAACTGGTATAGGCAACTTCTGGGTATTTGATATAAAAAATCTGAGCTATTATATGGTAAATAAGTTGAGACTGGCTTTGTGGATCAGTTACCCACTACAAAGCCATCATGATGTGAGCCAAGATGTTAAAAGGCTATAGTTCTGTTAAAGCTCGGGGATCTTGGTTGATGCTGCTCTCATCTGTGGTAAATAAACAATGTTGATTTTATATAACATTGATGTTTGGTTTTCTCTCTTGTGCAGTTTTTTCCAAAGAAATGGGGAATTGTTTTCACTGCTCCTACAGGTGAAGAGATCAAGAATAAGCGTCAACTGTCACAATATTTGAAGTCTCATCCAGGAGGCCCTGGCATCATTGTGTTTGATTGGGGCACAGGTAGGTGTAGAATTTTTAATTCACTGGAAAATTTATCTTGGCATTCTCTTTATTATGATATTTAGTTTAGCTGAAACTCAATTTTCAAGCTTATTATATAAGTTTTATCAATTAGAAAACTCAATCTTGACTACTATTGGTTTTTTTTCTGAAATAATAGGTGACACCCCAAGGAGATCTACAAGATTGAGTGAAAAGCCAAAGACAACTGAAACGCCAGAAAGTGACACTAAGAAGACCCCAAAGCGGTCTAGGAAATCAGAGGGCACTTCAGATGAAAGGAAAGGAAAGAAAAAGAAAACGACTGAAGATCCTTCAGAAGTTGAAGCTGATAAGGAAGAAGAAATGAAAGATGCTGATGATGTGGAGGATTCAGTAAAAGAAAAAGCTGATACTGCAGAAGCAGCAGATGATAAGAAAACTGAGGATGACAAGGAAGAAAAACCTGACAATAAGCCTGACGAAGAGCAAGAAAGCGAAAAAGAGAAACAAGAAGCAGAGTCTGAAGTGAAAGTAGATGGATCTAAAGCTGAAGAAATAAAAGAGGTGGCAGTTGATGAAGTAGAAGATGTGCCAGTGGAGAATGAAGTTTATGTAGATGAAGAGATAAGAAATGACGAGGTAGGAGAGAAAAAGACCGAAGAAAAGAAAGAAGAGACTAAACTTGAGGAGATACCAATTGTGGTACCAGAAATATCTCCAAATGTGGTGCCAGAAGCACCTCAAATTGTAGTGACCGAAAAATCTCTGGACACAAAGGAAGATGGTACAGAGAACTCTAAGCATGAGGAACCTGCAAAGCAAACAGAAGTAGCAAATGAATCAAATATAAAGCATGCCAGTCAAGAGACTGCACAGCAATTTGAAATCAATTCTCTGCACTGTGAGCAGACACCTGCACCACCTTCAGTTAGCTGCTGAATCCGTCGGTTTTCTTGTTCTGTATTGTAATAGGTTAGTGCATGATTCGTCGATAGCTGTACTCCAGGTCTGGGGTTTGGCAGAGAATAAATTCTCACTGAGGTTTCTCTAGCATTGCAATGCAGTAGCAATGCCACATCTGAAATATAAACAAAGGAAACCTGGGGATGCAGTCACATTTTCCATAGTGCAGCTGGGCGTAATTCAGATTTTTTGAAGCACGCACTTTGCATATCTGATATAATTCAATTTCTAACTTTGTAAGTTTATTCTGGTAATACTGTTATTTGAACTTGTAATCCACAGGCTTCAGTGCCCCTCCGAAAGACTGTTGACTATGATGTAACCTTTTTAATTAGATAGTTTTAACTTTTGACAGCCCATACTTTTAAGAATTTTTTTGAGTTTCTTATGCAGAGATGGATTCAGGAAGTCAAATTACATCTTGCTCTGTAATTCTGAAGCCTTGTGGGGTAAGTTTCAGAAATATCTCGAGACCCGTTAATTAAAATTATTTAGTCCTTTCCACATATAGTGATGGTCTGTATGACTACTTTATTTATTGATATTTTGTTAGCACCAACTTTTTAATATGTAGGGTCAAACAAGATATTATGTGGCAGCTTTGCTTCCTAGCATCCGGGTGGTATATGATATTTGTTTGCATGCTCGTATAAGCTCATTTCTTGTGTAGTTGGGAAGAATTTTACTTCAAGGGTAGCTTTATCTGTCAGTGCCTACCAAGTGCAGAACTTGGCGGTGTTTGGTCATAAATCATAAAGCCTGTTATCTGTTTCCTTTGCATTTTGAGCTTAATTTTTGCACTCTTTGTTTTATCAAAAACTCTTATCAGTCTTTTGTTTGGAATATTGCTGTATATGATAGTTTGTCAGGATGTTCCTTTTGTTATTTTTGTTGCTGTCTAATTTGCAGAATCTGTTTTTAAGATTTTTATCATGCATGACAATTCCTGCCATAATGGCTTGTGTCTTACATAAAATCTGTGCTTAATTATTTTGTTCCACCCTTACTCATATCAAGTCTTAACAAAAAGATTATATATTTGCAGATGTCTAGCACTATTGTATATAGGTCATTTCATTTGAATAGGAATTCCGAATCTGTTTTCTCTTTCAAGCCATGGACTGAAATTTTGAATATGCGTCTTAAACTGAGAACAAGAATTCCTGGTTTTCACGCTGTTTCAGCATTTAGATTTATAAATTTTGCAGCTTGCTTGAATTTATAATCTTGGTTGGGGAAACTATTCTCTAGGTAATGAGTTCCATCTCTTATCTATAATGGTACATAGATTGAATGTGAGGCTTTGCAAAGATGGAATACAGAATGAGTAAGTACAGTTTTTCAGGTCATCACCACTCTGGTGCATGTGCCCATTGTGAAAACTCCGAGGGGATTATTTTTCCAGCTACCTTGTATATTGTTGAACAAGGTGCACCTAACCTGTGGCTCCTCTATATAGTACACACACACCTTCACCACCAGGCCCACTCAACTGTTCCCACTCACTCCGATTATTTGGAGGTCCATCGTCGTGCTTTAATTTGAGGAAACAATACGATCAAGTTCCACAGTGTGTAGTCAGTCATATCTGGGTATACCTTAGTTCTAAGTAGATGAGTATCTCCTGGTCTTTTAAAGGATCCAGTCAATCAAATATGTTTAAAAAAAGTCGTTAATTTCACATCTGTGTCAAGTTGACAAGAAGGGTGTCAGTATGCAGCTGCACTCGATAATTATTTGTGCCGAGTATGCAATGTGTTTCTCTGCATCTATGAAAATGGTCTAGCAATCAGGTCCTCTGCATGCATTGACAATTAAGAGATGATTTTCTGTATGTAGAAACTTCCACTATGATGTGAACTTGATACATGCTGTTCTGTATGAAGTTATTTCAAGTTATTATATGTCACAATATGAATTTTGTAATTTTACATGGTCCCAACATGTAAAACTGATTTGACATTAGAAAGAGTTGAAACAGAAGGATATCTTAGATTGGTATATGGACTTGGTACAGAGATTGTAGAAATTCTTGTTATTTCATGGTTAGTATTTGGTTTTCAAAATTAAACAATTATTTGATATGTTATGATTTTAAGGTATTTTGTCTCAATTCTTTGCTGCATTTGTTATATTCAGCTTTAGACTAGTTTTTAATTGTTATTGCTTGTTTGTTATGTTATATGTGACGTGCCTAGAAGATATTTTGTCAATTGTATGCAAATGTTGTCTTTCAGATGCAAAAGGTCATAAGTTGCATGCCTACTTTGCATAGAGTGATTTAGGATGTGAGAAGGTTTGTGTCACAGCTTTAGTCATGAAAATCAGCATGTTAGTAGCATTTAAGTGTTGAAAGTGGCTGAGATTTTTGGTAGGCTGTACATGGCATGATGATTAAATTTGGAGAGAGATCAAGTAAATGGAATTTTGGCTGGTGAGCTGGCACTGAACACGGGTTTCCTTTTATCAAGTTGATTGTAAAGTATTTTTTATTATTGATTTGAGAAGTATCCGCAAAGCTCTTTATGATGATGGTAGGGTACCTTGTAATTTTTAATTTGAGAAGTTGAGACTCATACCTGGTGGTTGCATTTTAGTATTGAATTGGACCTTGAGATGACTGAGGGCTACTCTCGAGTATTGCACTTGGGCCCTCCTTCAGTGAGTAATGAGCCATCTGACTTAAGTTATCACGATGATTGTCATGTTATCATTTGACTGCGTAGTTGTATTTATTTTTTCCTTTTTGCAGTGGAAGACGTCTTATTATGAAAAAATTCTATATTTTTCAGTTATGAATTTAATAAATAGCAAAATTCTATTTTTATGATGTGATTGGACCATCTGCATTATATTTACAGGCTTGGGAATTTTATCTAAATTCCAGAGATAATATGGTTCATTGGGAGACGATGTGATTGAAATAAGTATCATGGGTCGGACAGCAAATGCTCGTCAGGTGGGATTTCAAGAACTAATGGAGAAGCTTTGTTAAAATAATGGGAATATAGTGGGCTCTAGAGGGATATATTTTACAAATTTGTAGGGAATTGAACTTGCTTCAAAGGATTACTAAATTTGTTGGTAAACTGAAAAAGACAACAATTCTATCCAATAAAATAATCAATTCTGCCTTACTAAAAAATAAAATGCTATTATCTTGCACCTATTTTTTTATTACATGTACTTGTTCATCTTTTCTTCCAAATTGCTACTACAATTCATCTTTCAAGGAGCAAATAGATGATTATCCATATGGGTAGTTTGCAGGTAGCTGGTCAATATACAAGGGTGTATTGTGCTTTATGCTAAAGCCTATTGCAAAATTTGAGAGTAACACAAAAAATCTTAGGTCTAGAACAGCACCTTAAGATGCAACTGAATGGCTGATTGACACCTCATACTTGTGAAATTTTAGATTAAGAAAAATTTAGGGCTAGAAGCAGCAACCTTTAGTAGCAAGTTGCAACTGAATGGCTGATACTCGTTGATACTTATAGGCATTGCAGTCTGGCTCTATTTTTTTTTGGGGTACAATTTAAGGTATCCTGAAGTGCTTTAGGTCAATTGGCCAACAAAGTATCGTGCCTATTGGCCATTCAATTATGCCTTTTGAGTTCTTATTCTTCTAGTAATAGGTGGCCGTGTGTTAGTTGAAATAAATGTAGGGCCCGAGTCTAATATTTTGGTATATGGATGTAAGAATCATTTTTGCTTTCGATCTTGAAGTTGTTTTTGTGCAATATTTACATATGCATTTTAAGAAAAACAGTCACTGTGACTACCATGTATGGTTGAGTGCTACAATTGTGCGCTTTAGTGTGTTTGCTTGCAAAATAATATAAGAATGGTGTTATCTGTGCTGTGTAAGCATTAGATGCCCTATTTGATTTCTCAATGAATGTGGAATCCACAATTACAGTGTAATAGGTCACATTTCTTTTCACATCATTGTATTCCGGACTTAATGTATTAGATTGTACATAGCATGGTTGCCATTTATGATCCAGTTGTTACACTGTATTTTCTGTAATATATATCCACGTTACGTTGTTAAATTTACTTTCATTTGGAGTGCTTTTGTATATTTATACAACACTTAAAATAACAATTAGTCGAATAGAAACATTTGGTATCATCATATATATAATCAAGTTCTAAATATGAGTAGTACACTTGTTTGTGACGCGGGGGGGGGGCGGCTTAATTGGGCAAAATCAGGTGATATTTTGCATTGTGAAGTAGTAACATAATAGTACATAGAATTATGTCTGTTGTCTAGAATACATCAATTTTTTAAGTATCCAGCTGTACAATTTAGTATCTGATACGGTGTGCACCATTCAGTAAAAAGACGAAAGCAATTTACTTTTCTAGTCAAATTAAAAAAATGTAGCCCCCTTAGAGAAATAGAAATGAACATTCGAGCCAAACATCTCGTAAAAAACTACTTAAATATGGTACTAATTAAGTACTCTTGGTTTGGTCCATGCAATTAATCATGTTTAATATTTTATTTCATGAAGTGATTGTTTGCATATATACCGTGGGTGATGGGCTTTTCTTAAATTAAGAACTTCTCAATGTATAAGTTGTTAAGGTTCTTATTGTTTATTATATTATTTGTCATTTCCAAGTTGATAAGGTTCTTATTGTTTATTATATAGTAAAACAACTGTGCCATGTAATGGTATATGAAGGTATTTGATACAATTTTAATATCTATCACAAATAGGGTCTAAATGTGATGGCCATATGGCCGTATTTGGCAATTTTGTTTCAAAATACAATTAAAGTTTTGGGAAGACCATCACATGAGAGAATTTTGGACAGAGCATCATAAATTATATAAGATTATAGGAAAACCTGATGTATGATATTTTTAAAAATAAAATATATATTTACATTTGAAAGGCAACTCTGATTGAAACTGTAAAACAAATTGGCTTGACAGGTAGGGTCGACCGTCAAATTTAGGCCCTGACTTGCAAATTACCCTTTCATGCCTTTGGGAAGACCATCACATGAGAGAATTTTGGACAGAGCATCATAAATTATATAAGATTATAGGAAAACCTGATGTATGATATTTTTAAATAACATATATATTTACATTTGAAAGGCAACTCTGATTGAAACTGTAAAACAAATTGGCTTGACAGGTAGGGTCGACCGTCAAATTTAGGCCATGACTTGCAAATTACCCTTTCATGCCATTCAACATTGTGGTCCAGCATTATAAAATAAAAAAATACCAACTTTGATTGGGCACAAATTTTGACGAATACGATTGGGATGCCCAAGCACTTCTAAACTACCGACATATACAAAACAATTCGTAGGACATGTATCCTATACGTCTTCAAAAAGTCTATATTACATCTTCCAACAATTTAAGTAGTGAGAAGCAATTTGTATATGATTAATTACTATCTAATTTGATATAAACAGATAATAAATGTAAGTTGTATTAGGATATAAGTGATGCCAATAAATTTCAAGAACATAGTATCAAACTTTACTTGAACAATACTTACAAATAATAAATAACAATAGTATAATTAGTATTAGACCACAAGAACATTAATAATAAATTTTAGAAACTCACATTATATCAATCACCTTATTTGAACGATACTTCAGTATAATAAATATAAGTTGTATTGATATTAATAATATTTATAAATATTATATATTTATATTCTTATTATGAAACTTTTAGCCTATTTTAATAATCCTAAAAATATGCTAGAAATATATTTATATATTTATTTTTGTTGATTTTCTTATTTTATTAGTTCAATATTTTTTAATCACTAATCCTAACATTAGATATATATATATTTAGTGTTAATTAATTTCATTATAGACTTATTTTCAATTAAGAGTTTATTTTTTTTTACCATGGAATATATTAAATTAAGAGTTATATTATAATTGTTTTGTTTTCAAAAGAAGATATTTGAAGTAAAAGTTGTCTTTTTTTTTTTGCAAACAAAAGTCTAAGTATTTTTCTTCCAAAACTAAAACAAATACAACATTCCATTTTTGCTGTACCTTTGGTTCACGTTTACAGGTCAAGCCGTCGCGATTGAACTACTGTACCCACTACCTAAAATAGCTGCAACAACGACATCTGTGGCATCGTCCCTATACATTGCCAAGGAGAAATAAGGACACTCATTTTCACTTCCTTCCATTACCCATTCATCGCTATCATAAGGCATAAATCCTGACTGAAAAGAAAATTAATTTCTTTCTAAGTAGGTGTCGTTGATATGACGAATCCTTTTCACGTATTTCCTATGTGCGTGGTACCACTCTCCTCTCATGCACTTTAATGTTTCTTTCAAGTATTGACAGATATAAAGAAAGGATGGGCTTCTTCCACGCACTGATGGGTATAATGGAAGGGTGAGCATACAGAGAGGTTTGGTATATTGGTTTGGAAATATATAGTAAAGACAACCTTTTGGAGTGATAAGGAACCAATCCATAAAGACTTGACAACAAAAACCATAATGTGTTGAAAATTATTTTATCTCTTAGCATTATTATTGGATCTTAACTTGAAAGTGTATAATCTTTGTAATAATGTCAACATTAAACACCAATAGCATGGAATTTTTGCAAATTAATGTAAAAAATATAATTTTAGACTTATAAATATTTATTTTCAACTATTATGTAGGTATGGCTCCACCTAGGTTGAATGTTGAATCTGACGAGCAATGAATACAATATCGAAGGGAATATCAAAGATTATATAAGAGGGAATATTGAAGATGACAATGCGAACTAATGACAGATGCATAAATAGAACACCAAAGGATACGACAAAATGAGGTTGTCAGAGAAAGATATCATAAATGTAGAGCTAAAAGAATAGTTGAAGAATTAGAATTACAAAGTCGGCAACAACTAAATATGATGAGAATAAGTCATGTAGAAACATCTCAATAACTCGGTGTCTCTAAAAGAGAAGAAAGACAAGAACATAATCAGTCAAATGCTAATATTGATTTTAATGTTGAAGATGAAAATTCTAGATCAATAGATTTTGTACTTGAAACACTAGAAAATGCACCTCGACATGACATGAATCTATTTGTTCAAAGTGATGTAAAAAATGTACCAAATCCTAATGGAATGCTTCATACTGATTTCAATACTTCCCAAATGCATTTTCGAAATGGAATAGATAGTTTTGTTTCACCAAACGTGTTATATTTGTCAAGAATGTTACCTTGGAATAAGGGTTTTTCGGACACCTCATGGTCCTATATGCAATAAGTGTCGACAAGAAAGAGGCAATAACCAATTTTCAGCATCAAATAATATGGATCTTGACCCACAACCCCAAGAGCTTACAAACTTGACACATGTAGAAGAAATGTTAATAGCACGTGTCAATTCAATCCTACAAGTGACAGATGCAACTGGAGGTCAATATAAATACAAGGGACACAATAAGTTATCCACATGATGTAAAAGAAATTTCAAAGGTTTTGCCACATGGAATAAAAGATTTACCAATCATTATTGTTCGAAGGAGGGATCAACGTGGCACAAATTACAACTTTACAATTAATAGAGATTGAGTATATAATGCACTCAAATACAAAATTGAACACAAATTCTACTTTGATGTTCAAATTGATGAAAATGCTCTCAGTGGTCTCTCACCAAACTCAGATCAAAATATCTTTGACCAACTAAATTTAGTACATATGGAGTTTGATTCTGATGCACATGAGTTTATATGTGGGCCCATTAATGGAGATGGAAGAATGAAATATCATTGATCGTACAATATCAATGTTTCCAGACTGCCTAACATTCGAAGAGAGATGGAATTAATCCATATATGGGTGAATAACCTTGATGAAGATCTAGGGGCATTAATGGATTGGCCAATAATTGGTTCATCTCCTATCAATGAATATGTGACATTAGGATTATTTGATATGGCATTTCCAACATTATTTCTTGATGGTAGATGCAATTGGCTAGAACCATGCATTAGACGAGTACATATGCATGAATACGTCAAACATCTATTTTAGAATAGGGATCATCATTTTGGTCGACACCCACGATTTAGATATTATGTGATCAATAGGATCATGACACTACGTGCACAAAATTCATCTATATTGTTTGTCAAAAGCAATCTTCAAGATATGTCAATCACTATCAACGAGCTACGTGAACATATGGAAAATGTGCCCCAGTCTTGTTTATGTAAGGTGCTAAAATTTTACCAACTAAAAATAGTACCCAAAAAAAAAGCATATTTCATAAGTAAGATAATCAACCAGTAATAGTTTCCAATTATAGAATGACAAGAATCCATGAATAAGTATCAATATCCATATACAAGAATGAATTACAAACCAGTTTACATGCACCCGACTTGATGTTACAATGTTACACAAGGAGGTACCATCATCAAGATATTCATGAATCATGTTGCAATTACAACTTGGCAATGAAAGCCATACAAAGAAATATATAAAGCAAATATCCATGTCAATACTAATATATGAACTCGGTTGCCTCGATCCTTCGATCATCCGTAGACCAAGACTAAGAGAGTAGTTGAGGTGCTTTTTCCACCCAACCACGAAGTACTGGACTTCCCTGGGTTTCTTCCTAACTCGAAGAAAGCACCGACCCTACACAAGGAGCCTAGCAACCTGGAACAATGTAAGCAGGAGGGAATCACTCGATGCGTCCCTGTTGCATGTATGCATCCTAATCCTAAAATGACATAAACTCTTGCAAATAGCATGTGGCAGAGACAAACATAATTCTAAACTTTTAAACAAATTCAGCTGTTTCAATGGTACAGTAGCTTGGCCAAGCAAATAAATAAAATGATAGTTTTAATAAAACTATCATCTCTGGGAGCCCACATTCGACATCCTATCCCGAAAGTTCATACTTTACCAAAACACACAAACATAGTTTTCTAAGTTCAGTTTTCCATAGTCATAAGTATCCATTTCGTAATCAAACACTGTTTCCATTATTCAGTTGATTTCACTAGTTTGCCTGTTGACAAGTTTACTATTTTCCCTTATTTTTATCCATTTTCCCTGACATGTTATTCTAAATATAATGGATCTATTGGTTTAATACAATGCAATTCTATCATAATCAATCTTTTTGATATAATGCTAGTTTTGCCAAGTGAAATATAAAAATAACACTAATCAAGAAACTCAATAATTCAAAAGTTCATACAAGTCATTTTCAACGGTGCAAATATAAAATAGAATAAATATTTCTTTTGCTACAGTACAATACATTCGATTTAAGATATTATATATATAAATATTCATATAATTCAATTTGACAAATTAAACTCCACTCAACATTGTAGTTCTATCCCAGCATATACATTTTCCAACAAACACAATCAATATATATATATATATATATATAATTGAAAAAACTGAGTTATCAAATGATATAATCGAATACAGTCATAAACCATTCTGTTTCTAGACAATAAAAAATACAGTCAATATGTATATATGCAGAGAAACAAATAAAATAAAATTCGTATATATATATTCCAAATAAACTATGATCGGGATACTGTCAGCGCCCAAGCGCAACAAGAACAGTGATATCAATTTCATGCTAAAGATTATATATTTATGAGGGTTTTAGGTGTAAGTTATACACAATGGAGGAAAGAAATTCATTACAATCAATTGAATGAAACTACAGTAGTGATAAATAGGGGCCGTCGTCCCCAAATGGGGTCGTAGTCCCTAAGGGATTGCAGCACCATTTGGTGACACCGTGTCGTCCGACAGTGGCCTTAGTGCCCTCTTCAAAATCCATTATAATGTGCAGTTAATTCATTATACAATGCAATCATTCCAATATACATACAATTGATCCAATATACATACAATCGATCCAATGTAAAATGCAGTCAATCCAATATAACATATAATCGATTCAATGTAAAATATAGTTGATTCAATATATATCGATCATTATATATATATATTGAAACAAAACAGTTCTTTTACAATGCCACAACCAGTTGTATACATTTTTATATATCAATTTCAGACAGGAGATCATGGTTTTTGCACATAAGAAAAAGATTCATACACACAAACAACCATAGATGATCTAAGATTAAAATAAGAACCTAGAATTCACTCCCTATTCCAATCGAATGCTTGATTCTTACAGATTTTTACAGAGGCTTCTTGATCTGAACTATTCCCTCCTTTTTGCCCCAAAAATGCTTCCACACTTTCTTTTTGTTTTGAATACAGTTTCAGAGATGAGAAGAATAAATCTTGAGAATGCAAGTAGAGAAGAATGATCTCTCCTTTTTTTTCCCGTGCAAGAAGGGGTTTTATTATTTTCTTCCCAATTTGCTTCGCTTTCCTTTGATAGTTGTCTTTTCAAATTCTCTACTATTTTATTTTCTTGTTTCCTTTCTTTTCTATTTTGTTTCTAATAAAAACTTGTTTTATTTTCTAATTCTATTCACTAATTTTATCAAAAATAATATTAAAATAGTTAGCATGATTATCACACTTTCTATAAAACAAATAAAAATATATATTTTTATTCTTCAAATAAAATCAAATAAATAAGTAAATAATTTAATCTATTTTTTTATGCACACATAATATCAATAACAATTAACTAAATAATCTAACTAAACACAATAAAATAATACAATTAAACTAAACTATAATATAAGATCATTTAATATGCAATCAAATGCAACTACATGACTCTATTGTGAAGTGTGTGTGAGATATCCCTCCATCTTAACCCTGCCAAGCTGCTAACCTCCTTTACCTCAACCACACCCTTGTCTTCGACAACTTGGAACTCATTATAAACTCAATTTCACATTAATAGGTTAGTAACCCAATCGCTGAAGCATAGCCGAAGCATTAAAATTAATAACATGATTATAACATTTATTTCATTTCATATTTAAAATAATCATTCATCTTTCAAAATGACAAGTTATTCATCTAACCACATATTATTATTCATGAAATATTTTCATATAAAGTAATTCCAGATCGTATCAAAATTTGAGACATGACATGATCCTTCCCCACTTGGAAGAGACATGGTCTCGGTGTCTTATAACAAAACATCTACACAAAGAGTCTTATGTTTCAAATATCAATAATATAATAAATGTCAAATTAACTTTATTCCTATACTTTCAAATAAAAGCATGCAAGCTAATTTCTTTCTTTCATACAATCTTCCATAGCTTAATCAAATCTTATTCATATTCCCAGACATTTACATCTAGAAAGAAAACAATTATTTTCATTTTGTCATCATGCCTACTCACATGAGACATCAGAACAATTGCCTTTATAATGAAAAACAAGCATCCCATACTACTTGTTATCATCATTGGCAAATCAAAAGTCTCAATAACAAAAATATCACAAATTACAACAAGGTCTTCAACTTGAAACGTAAAAGATAAGATCACAGGTTTTCAACATGTAAAAAGATCATTACATGATTAGAAAGATCAAGAATAAGAAGTTCATCATGATTTCAATAATGATTTCAATGGTGCAATATCCATCTATTTCAATGGTGCCATATCCATCTATTTCAACAGTCCAATATCCATCTATTTCAATGGTGCATAAAATATAGACCAGATAAATATGATAGTGCATAACATGTACAAATGCACAATGAATAATTAACAATGAGAATGCATGAATCCTTGGTGTATAACTCACACAGGGTACAAATACATAAATTACTTGTAGTGCATCATTCACACAAGGATGTCAATAATATGAAATATGCATCACTCACATTAGTATAAGTATAGTGAATATTTCTCGTTCAAGTATAACTATAATAAATACGATAAGTGCATTTAAGGCAATAATTCTATAATATGAATATAGTCACTCATACAGATGCTTCATTTGTACAAAGCATGAGAAGTGCATTACTTGCACCAGAAGATGTATCATTCTCTTATAGTACATATTTATAAGTACTTTCACTAATAGAAAACAGGCATATAGGACTCTTAAGATCCTTTTTCAATACAATATCAATCATTCCTATCTTGTCTATAAGACAAATAAAAAAAACTTATCTATCATCTTTATTAATGAAGGCCCTTAAGGTATCTCAACTTTGCATTCTTCAAAGATCTCGTGGATTCTACTAGATCCAAATCCTGAAAGAAATTAACTTTCCCAAAGCCTAGTACTGTTACAAACATTTTTGCCTTTAAAATATCCATCTTAGGTTTCCTACCTTCAAGAAGGCTCAACCAATATTTATCCATTATTATTGACTTTATTTACTTCACAGGTGATTTTCCTTCTTCCTCTTGTCAAAATTTTCATCTTTTCTTCTTCCCCTGTATCTTATCAACTCATTCATCCCTTACGTCATCAGAGATCTCTCTTTTCAATATATTTTTCTTATTAATTCACTTTTGTTGTCACATCATCATTCATGGGTTGTCACCATATATATATATCCATCTTGGCTTACTTCAAATAGTCACCATTACTCTTACTAGCAAGTCTTATGAAAACATGATTAAGAAGAAGAAGTCTCGCACTTCTAGAGTTCTTTGAATGATCAAACTATGTCTAAAATTCTGCTTAGTTTCAACTAAACCATCTAAGAATCACTAGGATTCCAACTCATCAAAAGAATTCTGAGCCATTACTAGGGTCCTCTAAACCTAACACTTTATTTGACCAAGCAGGTTTGCGTTACTATAATGTAACTTAAGCATAGAAGACTCGAGGCCCGAGTGCTGAACCCGGAACACTCTGATACCATATGTAAGGTCCTAAAATTTTACCAACTAAAAATAGTACCTGAAAAGAATAGCATAATTCATATGTAAGATAATCAACCAATAATAGTTTCCAATTATCCAATATAGCATAGAATGACAAGAATCCATGAATAAGTATCAATATCCATATACTAGAATGAATTACAAACTAGTTTACATGCACTCGACTTGATGTTACAATGTTACACAAGGAGGTACCATCATCAAGATATTCATGAATCATGTTGCAATTACAACGTGGCAATGAAAGCCATACAAAGAAATATGTAAAACAAATATCCATGTCAATAATAATATATGAACTCTGTTGCATTGATCCTTCGATTATCCGTAGACCAAGACTAAGAGTGGTTGAGGCACTTTTTCCACCCAACCACGAAGTACTGGACTTCCCCAGGTTTCTTCATAACTCGAAGAAAACACCTACCCTGCACAAGGGGCCTAGCAACATGGAACGGTGTAAGTAGTAGGGAATCACTCGATGGGTGCCTGTTGCCTGTATGCATTCTCATCCTAGAATGACATAAACTCTTGCAAACAGGATGTGGTAGAGACAAACATAGTTCTAGACTTTTAAACAAATCCATCTGTTTCAATGGTACAGTAGCTTGGCCAAGCAAATAAATAAAATGATAGTTCTAAAACTATCATCTCTGGGAGCCCACATTCGGCATCCTGTCCTAAAAGTTCGTAATTTACCAAAACACACAAACATAGTTTTCTAAGTTCGGTTTTCCATAGTCATAAGTATCCATTTTGTAATCAAACACTATTTCTATTATTCAGTTGATTTCACTAGTTTGCCTGTTGACAAGTTTACTATTTTCCCTTATTTTTATCTATTTTTCTTGACATGTTATTCTAAATATAATGGATCTATTGGTTTAATACAATGCAATTCTATCATAATCAATCTTTCTGATATATTGCTAGTTTCTCCAAGTGAAATATAAAAATAACATTAATCAAGAAACTCAATAATTCAAAAGTTCATACAAGTCATTTTCAACGGTGCAAATATAAAATAAAATAAATATTTTTTTTGCTGCAGTACAATAAATTTGATTTTAGATATTATATATATAAATATTCATATAATTCAATTTGACAAATTAAACTCCACTCAGCATTGTAGTTCTGTCCCAGCATATACATTTTCCAACAAACACAATCAATACAAATATATATATGTTTGTATATAAATATGTGTATATATATACACACACACATATATATTTATATATATAATTGTAAAAACTGAGATATTAAATGATATAATCAAATACAGTCATAAACCATTCTGTTTCTAAACAATAAAAATTACAGTCAATATGTATATATGCAGAGAAACAAATAAAATGATATTCGTATATATATATATATATATATATATATATATTCCAAATAAACTATGATCAGGATACTGTCACCGCCCAAGCATAACAAGAACAGTGATATTAATTTTATGCTAAAGATTATATATTTATGAGGGTTTAAGGTGTAAGTTATACACAATGGAGGAAAGAAATTCATTACAATCAATTGAATGAAACTACAACAGTGATAAACAGGGGCCATCGTCCCCAAATGGGGTCGCAGTCCCTAAGGGACTGCGGCACCATTTGGTGACACCGTGCCATCCTACAGTGGCCTTAGTGCCCTCTTCAAAATCCATTATAATGTGCAGTTAATTCATTATACAATGCAATTGTTCCAATATACATACAGTTGATCTAATATACATACAGTCGATCCAATGTAAAACACAGTCGATTGAATATATATATTGATCATTATATATATATATTTCAAAACAAAATATTTCTTTTACAATGCCACAACTAGTTTTATATATTTTTATATATCAATTTCAGACAGAAGATCATGGTTTTTCAACATAAGAAAAAGATTCATACACACAAACAACCATAGATGATCTAAAATTAAAATAAGAACCTGGAATTCACTCCCTATTCCAATCGAATGTTTGATTCCTATAGATTTTACAGAGGCTTCTTGATCTGAACTATTCCCTCATTTTTGCCCTAGAAATGCTTTCACACTTTCTTTTTGTTTTGAATGCAGTTTCAGAGATGAGAAGAATAAATCTTGAGAATGCAAGTAGAGAAGAATGATCTCTCTCCTTTTTTGTTCCCGTGCAAGAAGGGGTTTTATTATTTTCTTCCCAATTTGCTTCGCTCTCCTTTGATAGTTGTCTTTTCAAATTCTCTACTGTTTTATTGTCTTCTTGTTTCTTTTCTTTTCTGTTTTGTTTTTAATAAAAACTTGTTTTATTTTTTAATTCTATTCACTAATTTTAACAAAAACAATATTAAAATAGTTAGCATGATTATCACACTTTCTATAAAACAAATGAAAATATATATTTTCATTCTTCAAATAAAATTAAATAAATAAGTAAATCATTTAATCTATTTTTTTATGCACACATAATATCAATAACAATTAACTAAATAATCTAACTAAACACAATAAAATAATGCAATTAAACTAAACTATAATGTAATATCATATAATATGCAATCAAATGCAACTACATGACTCTATTGTGAAGTGTGTGTGAGATATCCCTCCATCTTAATCCTGCCAAGCTGCTAACCTCCTTTACCTCAACCACACCCTTATCTTCGACAACCTGAAACTCATGATAAACTCAATTTCACATTAATAGGTTAGTAACCCAATAGTTGAAGCATAGTCGAAGCATTAAAATTAATAACATGATTATAACATTCATTTCATTTCATATTTAAAATAATCATTCATCTTTCAAAATGATAAATTATTCATCTAACCACATATTATTATTCACGAAATATTTCCATATAAAGTAATTCTAGATCGTATCAAAATTTGAGACGTGACAATTTAGCTGATCGTTTGATGAGGTTTGGAACAACCTTAAGGGGTACAAGGTCATATTGGGTAAAATGTCACGCAGAGTTAATTGACACGCTTCAACAAATTCGTTCACCCACAATATTCTTCACTTTGAGTGTAGTAGATATGTACTGGCTTGATTTGCATGCACTCATGCCTGAACACCACCAATTGATGCAAGAGAAGCCCAAAAAGGAGAAAACAAAATGTTATTGATTATCCTCATATAGTTGCACACTATATGCACATACGACATACAAATTTTAGTAAACAAATTCTAGAAAAAAGAATGAAAGTACTTAAAGATTACTGGTCTAGATATGAATGGAAACATAGAGGTTCACCGCATGTGCATGGATTCATATGGATAGATGGAGCACCAAATATGGATAATCTTGATTGAAAAAATGAGCAGCAACAAAAAAGTGCAGAGAAATTTATTTCCATTTTATTATTCATGCATGGAATCCTAGAGAAGATCCAAATCAACAAAACATACATGTATGTTATCAATCCTTTATAAATCAATATTTTATATATTATATAAGAAAAATATGTTCCAATGTAACTAATAAATTCATACTATCAGAGGAAAACGTGAACAATAGTATTAAACAACTAAATATCAAATAACTCAATGGAATTGATGCAAATACAATAAACAAAGATATTACCTTCATAGACTAATTTACCTTGTAGCTTCCATTGTTGCCTATCTCATATCGATCTTGTGTATGATTTGAGCTCTTAGAAGTTGTACTTCCTTTCTGTTGAAGATGACAATAGGAGAATGACTGTAGATGGATAATGCAATGAAGACTAAACTACAATGCAACTTTATGAAGATGGATGGTGGAGATATGGAGACATGATTGGATGATTATGGTGATAATGAGGTTATGCAAATGCAATGAAGATACTTTGCCAAAGGCATGCTGGTAAGATTTCTGCAGAGTAAGATTTCTAAAACTTGAGATGATGAAATGAGGGAATGAGGGTTCCTTTTATAGGCTCAAGAGAGGCCAAATCCAAGTGTCAGTAGATCCATGACTGGAGATATTACCTGTGACATGTACGATAGAGGAAGCTTGAGAGAATGTGCGTGAATCAGAAGAGGACAAGTGTCATGCTCCTCTCATGCATTAAGGGAGTTAACAGATTTGATGAGATCAGTGAACCGAATTGATTGCTTTGTTGACTGAGGTAATTGATCAGTGAACTAAATTGACTAATTAGTTAACTGATTTGATTGTTGAGTTAACTAACCTTGATTGGAGGATAAATAGGACATGTGGGTGAGGGGATATTAGCTAATTAAATATTAAAAATATTTAATTATGTGTGCAACATGGTGAGGTGGAAAGGTGAGGTGGAAGAATGACATGGATGAGATGATGTGGAATTATGGAATTTAAGACTTTGGAATAGAGGAACCTGCGATTAATTAAATAATTTAGGATTATTTAATTGGATGAGACATTAGAGGAATTAGGATATTTAATTAAATAAAATGATTTTATTTAATTATTGAAGGAATGTGAACCATTTAAATAAATTAGGATATTTATTTAATTGACAAAAGAATGAAAATAAAATAAATATTAAAATATTTATTTAATTCGACACGATCCAATTTTAGGTGTATACATTTTGCCCCTCTTTGATGCAATGTGTTTTATCACATTACTTCAAAGAATACAAATTTTCTGGTTATGATACGTGCCCCAGTTTGCCCCTGGTATAGGTTTAGTGACAATAGGATGCCCCCTCGAGAGATTGGATGGGAAGAATGTGATGACAGGATGACAGACAATTTCACGATGTGATAGGTTGACAAGATAGACGAGAGAAGAAATTGGATGACGACAGGTGAAAATCAGACAACAAACATGCCCCAACATGCACAAGGTAAAACACCTCCAATTAGGGTTCCATGCACTATAAATAGGATTGTGGTGTCACATTCCTAGTCATTTGCACACTTGTCTTTTGTGGAGAGATTATTGGAGATCAGAGCTCAGGTGGTAAGGAGAGTCAGTGACAATGCAACAGGTTCTAGTCGAGTTACACCTCTTCGAGAGGATCTAATGGTTCAACTGTCCAGCAAAGTACGGCCCACCGGTAAGTATGCTTTCAATTTTAGCTTAGGTACATTTATTATGGTCAAAAATCTAGGTCAAACTTAGGTGCTGTGAATGTGCAGCAAGATTGAATATGCGCATTTGCCTCGCGATTCGGCGTAAATGTCCCAAATCTGCGCAAATACCAGAGCAATCTACACAAATGCACAGTTTTCGTAAATTTAGGATAGAAATGCGCATATGCAAAGGGTTTCTACGCAAATGATAGGAAACTGTGCATTCATTCTAAACATGCACGTTTGATTTTATGCCGCGCATATGCCGCCGGAATCTGTGCATATGAATGATAATGCACAAATGCAAGGGTATTCTGCACATCCACCCTGAACCTGCGCAAATAACTAGTAGAACTGTGCATCTATTTTAAAAGGCCAAAATACTTAGCAATTTGATAAAGTCGACATTGAAATCGATGTTCGCCAACTGATAATTCATCTTTGAGATTGATAGAATCTTAGGAGAGATGATAGGATAGATATCCTGATAAAATAGCTAAGTACTTGATGTTTGATAGATAGATTTGTAGTTTAGCTGATTTTGTTTTATTAACATGCGTTTGGCTGATTGCAGGAGGAGCTTAATGACATACTCATGTCTCGGGAGCGATTTCCAGTGACAACTTTTGAGACCATACTTGACAGAGATTGACCATTTGGTTCTAGGATCGGCAGGGTTATCCTATGTTTGCTTTATGCCTGAGATTTAGGCTAATTTCGGTATGTTGATTGCACTTTTTGAGCTATTGCACAGTGAGGATGGGACATTCCATCTTCCTACTGGGGAGATTACAATGACATTGGAGGATGTCCATTGGATTCTTTAGATTCTGATAGATGGAGAGCTCGTAGAGTACGAGTCTCAGACTGGAGCAGGACTAGATGAGTGTTGTCAGGTCTTTGACGATGACACCATCGAGGGCACATAGATCAGCTGGGTAGACATGGTTGCCTATTACAAGCCTCTTCCATCGGTTGTTTCTGGGTTGATCAGAGGGATAGTGTGCGCTGACAGGAGGTCACACGGGTTCACGAATGGATGGGGAGGACTTTGGAGCGTATCGTCATAGAGGGGGCTCAATTTGCTTGGGGTCCTTGTCTGCTAGCACACCTCCATCACGACTTGCATTAGTTTGTTTATGATGGGGCAACCATTTTATCATGTGGAGTGTCACTATTACGGATTTGGGCTTGGTGCCATATTGCTATTACTTGACCTATTGGTATGGGCACTTGAGGCAGAGACCATCCATATTCGTACATGTTCCAGGGGAGTCTTTCCCAGCCCAAGCTGGGGAAACTAGAGTATTGGCGCCACACATTCCATAATGTTGATTCAGTTGTTTGGTGACCCTACCTAGATAGTGAGGTATGGGATGAGGATGCATCAGAGCTACCGTTTTGTTTTTAGACGAGGTGGCTGATAGGGAGGACTCCCTACATTCTTGAGAGGCACATCATTTCTCGTGTGTACCGACAGTTTGGCAAGATCCAGGGGATGCCCTAGGGGAATGCCATCTTTGCTAGAACACACAAGGAGCGTCCACGATGGGGTCCTGGTACTTCGCTTGAGTAGGCTCGAGCAGAGTTTTTATAGTTACCATACCAGCCATAGTCTATGAGACGATTAGTTGCAGATGCTGGCATGACACAGGATTATTCAGATTGGTTTGCAACACATCCATTCCCTCGCTACTCAAGTCCTGGAGAGAGATCCCCGAGACTAGATGATCGGGAGGAGGATGATGAGGGGCCTCAAAGACGACGGAGGCAACGAGGGGGATGAAATGGCAGAGGTGGGGGTGATGATGGCGGAGATGGTGGTGGCGGGGATGGAGGTGGTGGGGATGGCAGTGGCGGTGGTAGAGATGGAGGTGGTGATGACGGAGATGATGGTGATGATGGGGATGGTAGGAGGGTATGCCAGCAGGTTGACAAAGATCTTGTTCAACAGGCACAGGTTGGACAGATACAACCTCCTGTACTGCCACTGCCACAGGCACAGGGACAGGGACAGGGACAGGATGATGGGGAGTTGGTAGCCCTACGAGCCTAGGTGGTTTAGTAGTAGACGCAGCCGGGATAGATGCAGATGCAGTTGGGGCAGATGCAGGGACATATCACCTAGCTGCAGGGTGAGCTGCAGACAGCTAGACTGGAGAGGGATGCTAAGATCCAATGATATACCAAGGTTGAGTGGTTACTAGAGAAGGTACAATAGACTGCAGTAGAGGGGCCCATAGGATAGATAGTGGCAGAGATGGTGAGGGTTGGCCAAGAGATATTCTACTGGCGAGGGTTGTATGGGCAGGTAGTGCCCCCAGAGCGGCGAGCATGCAGTGTTCACCCTAGCTACCGTAATAGGTCACGAAGGACCTTTATAGAGAGTGGAGGGGTGATGGGGCCACATAGAGGGACATCAGGTGCAGGGACATAAGGTGGTGGTAGATATGGTCAGTCACAATAGCCACCGCAGCCATATTAGCCACAACAGCCAGCGCCTTCAGGAGGCAGTGCCTCCTAGGTGCTTTTTTGAGACATGTACCATTTTGGCAGTGGGATTTTGTATACACCACATTATGGACATTTCGATATTCAATTTTATGTTATTTGATATCACAGTACACTTGGGTATTATTATTTTGATGATCATGATATATATATGATCTAGCATTCGATGGACTATCTATATATGCATTTATAGATGGATGTTTCTATATGATGGTTTATATTGATTTATGGTTACGTGCAATGCTTTTAACATGTTTTATGTGATTTTATTATGCACTTAATACGTATGTGACATGATGTTTCTAGGAGCTACATGATGGACACAATGACTTATATGCATGTTTATGATCCTATATGTTTACAATTTATGATGACCTACTGCATACACCGTGATGATTTAGATGCAACATATGATGTTGTAATTGTTTTATTTATGGATGATGATCTAATATGCAAACACTATGATATCTATGTTTTTGTGAGATTTTTGATTTATGCAATGTTATGGTGACTCATGCATCTAAATGACAACATTATATGCAAAATGAACATGATCTAAATGCTTATACCATTAATGCACTTAATGTGATGATACTATATGAGGACAAACCTATTTATGACATGCAATATGTTTTATGAATTGTTTTTGTTGTCCAAGTATACTCAATCATAAAATAAAAGAACACTTAGAAGAATTAGACTTAAGAACTGGGATAAATGGATAACTTAGAAGAAATAACTTGGATAAATGGATAACTGAGATCTTGAGACACTTGGAATTTTAGCAAGGATGAAATGCTTATAATGAAATGCAATTTGATATATATGGATGTGGATTTTGTCATCTCTGTATACAAGTTTTTGAAGTACTTTGTTTCATCATTGAGCTTTTAAAATATTGTAAGAAAATACAAGCATCTAGGTATAATTAAACCACGATGACCTGAGTATTACTTACATGGATTTTGATTTAGCAAGTTAATACAAGCATCTAAGTATAATTGAACCAAGATGACCTGAGTATTGCTTGCATATCAACATACAAGGATTACACCTGTTTTATGTTTAGACCCCTGATGTCCCTAAGCTTCACATTACTAAAGATAAACCCACAAACAACAAACAAATAAAATAATTATGCCCCCATCATAGCTCCTCTAGTTTTTTTGACATCCTTGAGTAGCATAAAAAGACATAATAACAAAAATCATGAAATAAGACTTTAAATAACCATTAAAAACCTTCTTGCCATAAATATATATGTCTTGCAATAACTGATAGAGTCACGTTTGATAGTTTAGGTAGGTTGGTGTTGTTAGGTTTAGTTTGATGTCTTTTTGTCAGGATGATGTTTAAAGCTTGCATGTTGCACTGCTTGTTGTCTAATGATAAAACCACAATCTGGTTTGGCATCCTCTAAGTTGCAGCATTCAAAAATCCAATTCACTAACTAGGTCACTCGAGGATTTGGCCCCAGTCAAGCAAAGGATCGATTTATTACGGGTGAACTGACAATAGACATGAAACAAAAATGGACCCTAAGGGACTGACCTAGTGCCTCGGGGGCTCATTGATAAATGGCCTTGCCTAAGTGACAAAGCAGAGGCAACGTAGTTCGGGGTGTGGACCATGTGGACCTAAGACCTAGGCGATGGGAAAATGGTGGAATTGGATGGACAAAAGGATGGGTGACATGGGATTGAATGGAATGGGAAAGAAGCCTCGGGGGTGCATCAATGATGGCCTTGCCTACGTGATAGCTCAGAGGTGACGTAGTTCGACAACGGTTCAATGGCTTTCGTTGATGATGGATGACAAGATGGATGCAAGTTTGGATCCACAACCTGGTGGGATAAGGTGATAATGGACAAGTGAACAACAAGCCATGGTAGGTATCCTGATGTGATTGGGTGTTTGTGGTTTAGAAAAGACTAGATGAGGACAGAAGTCCTAAGAGATGGAGGGATTGGTTTATCACAAATAGCGCCTGTTTCCAGGTTTTCACTACTTGCTTTTATTTGCACGATAGTTAAAATACACATGACGCCTGTTTGCTAGGTTTTCATCATGGTACCTATCCAAGGCATCTGTTTACCAGGTTTTCACCAGAGGATGATATTTTTGTTATTTTTCTATTTTTTAATTTATTTTTGTTTGTTATTTTTCTATTTTTTTGACTCCCTTACATTGGGGTTTTAGGTGTAGAACTTGCGAAGTTGCATGCTGTTGATGGGATCATCGAACATTTCACCTTTTGATGTTGATAGTTGATAAGCGCATGATCCATAGGCATCAACTATGACATAGGGACCCAACCAATTGGGTTCAAATTTTCCCTTTTTCTCTCTATCTTGCTGATTTATTGGATTCTCTCTTAGAACTAAGTCACCCACCTGGAAGACTTGTGGTTTGACCCTATGATTATTACTTCTTGACATTATTTACTAGTGTGCCTTAAGATAGTTGAAGGCATGTTGTCTTCGTTCTTCTAGCAGCTCTAGCTCCTGGAGTCTTGATAGTTTGTATTCCTCATCATTTATGAGATCCTTTAATAACACCCTAAGGGAAGGTAACTCAACTTCTATAGGCAAGATGGATTCAGAGCCATAGACAAGGGCGTATGGTGTCTCACCTGTGGGAGTGCGTATACTGGTTCTGTAGGCCCATAGAGTGGGGTTCAATTGCATATGCCAGTCACAGCCAACCTCATCGATAGTCTTTTTGAGTATCTTTAGGATAGTTTTGTTCGATGCCTCAGCCTGGCTGTTACCTTGTGGATAGTATGGAGTGGAAAAGCGATGTTGAATGCGAAATTTATCACAGAGTTCTTTCACATCCTGATTCTTGAAAGGTCGCCCATTATTCATGACAATGGATAATGGAATACCATATCTGCATATGATGTAGTTAAGGATGAAAGAAGAGATTTGTTTCCCTATGACGTTGGTTAATGGAACAGCCTCAATCCACTTTGTGAAATACTCAGTGACTGTGATAATGAATTTGTGGCTGTTGGAAGATGAAGGGTGAATCTTGCCTACTAGATCAAGTCCCCATTGGTAGAAGGGCCAAGGTGTCGTTAAAGGTTGTAGCTCCTGTGCTGGTGCATGTATGATGTTCCTATGGATTTGGCATTTAGTGCATCTCTTCAAAAAATGATAGGAGTCTCTTTCCATGGTTGGCCAATAGTATCTGAGACGCATGAGCTTCTTTGCCAAGGTAGGACCACTAGAGTGTGTCCTGCACATTCCTTCATGTACTTCACTCAAAGTGGTCTAATATTCCTCACTATCCAAACACCTAAGGAGAGTACCATCTAAACCTCGTCGATACAGGGTGTCTGTGATGAGGGTATATCGGGATGCATGGCGTATGAATGTTCATTTTTGGTTGTGTGATAGGTCGGGTGGTAGGATATTCTCTTTTAGATAGGTGTAAACTTTGCCATATAAGGGAGAATCAGACCCTACGATGTGGTAAATGGTGTTGGTTTCTAGGATTTCATAAGAAGGATAGGGGGCTGGCTCCATCAAAAACTCATAATGAGAATGATTTTCAGGTATGTCAAGAAGGGATGCAATAGTAGCCATCACATCTGCTACTTTGTTTTCCAATCTTGGTATCTGCTCAAAGGATATCACAACAAAATACTATTTGAAATCATCCACCATACGCTTGTATGGTATCAACTTCTCATCCTTAGTTTGATAATCATCATTTACTTGATTAATGACGAGTTGTGAGTCCCTGTAGACATGAAGTTCCTTGACCTTCCAATCTACATCTATCTTTATGTTGATAACCAGTGCTTCATACTTGGCGACATTGTTAGTACATGGAAACATAAGTCTGTATGACTTAGAGATTGTATCTCCATGTGGTGTTACCAAAAGATTCCTGCTCTAGATCCATGTTGAGTATATGACCCATCAAAGTAAAGTTTCCAAGCTCTGGTAGTGATGTTGAAGATAGACTCATCTAGAAATTCAAAGCTTAATGGGTTAGCATTTGTCAAAGGTGCATCCACCAGCTGATCTGCAATGACTTGCCCCTTTATTTCTCTTCTATCTACATACTCAATATCAAATTCAATGAGTATCATGACCCATTTAGATATTCTACCTGTTAGGGTAGCTTTGATAAGTAGGTATTTTAATGGATCAATCTTCGCTACTAGCTTGATAGAGTGTGAGAGCATGTAGTGTCTCCACTTTTGGGAAGCAAAGACAACTGCAAGGCATGCTCTTTCAATTGGTGTATACTGCTGTTTGTAACCTACTAGTGTCCTGCTGATGTAGTAGATTGCTTGTTCCTTTCCTTCGTGGTTTTGTTGGGCTACTAGAGCTCCAAGAGCTGTGGGTGTAGCTGAGATGTAGAGTAGCAATGGCTTGCCCTGAATCAGCGGCATCAAGACTGGTGGGTTCATTAGATACTCCTTTAGATGCTGAAATGCTTGCTCACACATGTCATCCCATTTGAATAGAACATTTTTGTGCAAGAGATGTGTGAATGGATGACACTTATCTTCCAGTTGAGAGATAAACCTTTTGATGGACTGCAATTTTCCTTGTAGAGACTGTAACTGACTCAGATTCTTAGGTGGTGGCATTTCCATGATTGCTTTTATGTTGGCCGGGTCCACCTCTATTCCATTAGCTGATACGATATATCGAAGGAGTTTACCGGATGTGACTTTGAAAACACACTTTTTTGGATTAAACCGTACATTAAATTGCTCTAGTCTCGTGAAGATCTTGTCCAAGACTTGGAGATGCCTTTCTCTGGTGAGTGACTTGGCTAGGATGTCATCTACATAATCTTCCATGATGGTGTGCATCATGTCATGAAAGATTGTAGTCATTGTTCGCTGATATGTTGCCCCCGCATTCTTTAGTCTGAATGGCATGACACACCAACAATAGGTACCCCATGGACATGTGAATGCTATTTTGTGCTGATCCTCTGGCACTATTTTGATTTGGTTATAGCTGGAGAACCCATCCATTAATGACAACATGGTGTGTCCTGCCGTTAGATCGACAATGATATCTATGTTTGGCAGAGGAAAGTCATCTTTTGGACAAGCCTTGTTTAGATCTCTGAAGTCATTGCAAATTCTTATCCTCCCATCAGGTTTGGAAATAGGTACAATGTTAGAAACCCATTCTAGATAATCAATGGCTCTGATGAACCCCACATCTAGTAGTTTCTTTAGTTCCTCTTTGACCATTAATGCTATATGTGGGTGCATTTTTCTTAGGTTCTGTTTAAATGGCTTAGCTCCTAGAGCTATTGAAAGATGATGCATTATAATGTTTGGATCCAGTCCCAGCATATCCACATATGACCAAGCAAAGTTAATCTGTTTCTTCTAGAAGAATTTGGTGAATTCTGGCTTTTCTTGTGTAGATAATGATTGTGCCATATGGATTGTCCTTGGGTTCTCTTCTATGCTGATATTTACTGGTTGAGCTAGTTCAATCAATATTGAAGATCTGTCCTGATGAGCATGGAAGGGGAGAGTGTCAATCCCTTCATTTGTTGGCGCCTCAAAGAGGTTTTCACCATCAGATGCATCTTTTCTTTTTACTTTTTCTCGATCTAACACTGCCGCGGAGTGGCTTTCACCATTAGATCTACTTTTTATTTTTATATTTTTTTGACTGAAAGGATTGGCACTCTCTCCAAAGTATGCCACATTGTTAAGTTCCATGGTGAAGCCAGCCTTGTGGTCTCCTGCGGGTAAATGGTCCCTAAGCTCTAGATAATCAATGATAGCGTCATCATTTTGGAATGTATCTAGTTTAGGGGTGGTGTCCTGCAAATCCCAGTCAATCAATTTAGGATGCACTAGGAGTAATGGATCGTCTAGTTGGTCCGATTCAAGGGTGGTGATGGTTAGAATGGAGGAGTCATTCAAATAGGTAAAGGTATTGATAAGGTCTATTATGGTACTCTCCTCAAGTTGGTTCGTCAAGTGTGACATCATACTCTCCTCATGAAGTTCATGTTCATCATATTACAGATCAAACTCTAGCGATCTAGCCCTAGAGCTTGTCCCTTATGTGTCATATGAGTAGAGCTATACTGTTGAACTGCGTCAATCTCTTTGTCTTCCCAAGACGTTTCTAAGAGGCTGTTCCATTCATGGTCATTGTAATCTGTTTCACTCCATTCTTGTAGTCGGTGAAGTTGTTTTATGAAGTTAGTGGTAACTGCTTGTTTGTCTTTTGCTTGGAGTTTCTCCTTACCTTTGATCTTCTCTTTACCCTTGTATCGCAACCCAGTAGTACCTCAGGCTGTGGAAGTAGAGGGTTGAATTGGTTCTATGATACCATCTTTCCTTAATCCTATGGGACCATGTCCTTCATATCCCATCCTTTGTAAAATAGAAAACCCTTGACCATATTGTGTAGTGTGTAGCTTAGGTTGATGATCATCTGGTGTGGTTTCACTATCTTCATCTTTGTAAAGCCACTGTAAGAGATCTTTTTCATCACTCTCATCCGATAAGTTTCCCCATCTAATGAAAGGACCCTTAAAAGTCTCTAATGACTTTGCCTTGTTCAGTAATGGCTTTCCATAGAATTTTGGTGATATAGGTAGCTATGCTAGACAGAAAGATTATTCAATGACATATTCTCTAACTCCCTTCTCCTTGACTTTTACTTTAAGATCTGATGTTTTGGAGGTAGAAGCTAGAGAACTTGGATCCACGTGGTGTGAAAAAGAGGAAGCTACTCGATTGGTAGGGATTACAACTTCTGGTTTTTATTGGATGTTGTTATAGTACTGGATTGGATTAGGGTCCCCTTGTATGGTAATTTCTTGGCCATTGGTGGGAACTTGATGCATTGATGGTATGTTGATGGAATGGCCTTCATTGCATGGATCCAAGGTCTTCCTAGAAGAATGTTATATGCTAGCTCCATGTTGAGAACTTGGCACACAACATCTATCTCTACTAGTCCAACCGGTATCAGCAAGACCACAGTTCCTTTGGAAGTTCTCTCTTCCTCGTCATATGCCTTGATAGTTATTTTCTTTTTAGGATCAACGGAATTTTGTGAAAACCCTAATGCAAGGATTAACTTTAACGTGCATATATTTAAACCAGCACCTCCATCTATTAGGACTCTTTTTATTCGGTGTTTATGGATTTGGGCCTCAATGTGGAGGGATGCATTGTGTGGTTGGTTGATGGACATATCATCTTTCTCCATGAAAGATAAGAAATGCGGTGTGGTTAGATGACCTACCATAAATTGGAATTTCTCTTGAGCAAGGTTTGTAGGAACAATTGTTTCTAAGAGGGCTTTATTCAAGATGGCTTTGTGGGACGGGGATAGACGCAATAACTCCAAAATGGATATGTGTGCAGGCGTTTTATGGAGTTGGTCAAGGATGTTGTATTGGTTCGATGTGGATGATGACTTGGGTGGAGCTCCTTGTAGAGTAATGTTGCCACAATGAGTGGTCACATTACAGTCAGGATTATTATTGATAGTGATTACATTGATTTGTGAATCACTGTGTGAGATATGATTGATGGTGTACTCGTAAGAAATGTTATTATAGTTTGCTTTGTCAGCACCGTTGTTTTAATTGGATGATCCTCCTTTCTCATAGTGTGGAAGAGGATTTTTGAATGCTATATGCTCTTCATTAGTGGTATGCCCTTCAATTTTTATTACTTTTTGATCAATGAGGTCTTGAATGACATGTTTTAGTGCTTGAAAATCATTTTTTTTATGTCCTTGTTTCTGTGATACTCGTAAAGGTTGGCATCATTCCACCAAGAGGGTTTAAATTTTGGTTCATACTCATGCACCGGAGGAAGTTTTATGAGGTTTTCCACAATTAACTTCCTAAGGGCGGAGTCGAGAGACTCTCCTAGTGGTGTGAATTTTCTCCTAGGAGGAAAGTTGGTGGGTCTTTGCTCACTACTGTGAGGCTTATTGGATGGTGTATTGTTTTGTGGTTTTGATAGATTGAAGATTGGTTGATTTTGCACCACATTTTTAGCATCCACCACACCATCATTTACAATGGGTTTGTTCTTGGTCCAAAATAGCGACTTGTTCGCATTGTTGTTAGAGCTAGGGGTGTCTTTGTATAGCTTAATTTGCCCCTTTGTTATCAAGGCTTTCTCAATGAGTAGCCCCATTTAAATGACCTTACTAAAAGTAGTTGGGCATTGTATTTGGATTTAATAACTCAGTTCTGTGGTTATGTTGTGAACAAACATTTCTATCATCTGTTTCTCTGGTATGTGGTAGGGACACTTGCTTGCAAGTTGTCTTCATCTTTGCAGGAAAGAGGCGAAGGATTCTCCCCCCTTTTGCTTATTATTACAAAGGTCTAACATGGAGATTTCATGTTCGATATTGTATGAGAAATGTGTTAAAAATTTATCCACTAGCTCATCAAAAGTGCGGATGCCAAGAGGTAGGCAGGAGAACCATGTTGGAACTAGACAACTGAGAGGGGGTGAATCAGTTGTCCCTTAAAATCTTTTTCTACCATTAGCCTTCTTTATTATCTTGCTATCAGATTAGTAATGCAAGCATTTAAGCATGAATCAACAACATAAGAGTAGAAACATAATCAACACATTTGACACCAAGATTTTGACATGGAAACCCGGTTAAGGGAAAAACCACGGTGGGGGTTAACCCACAAAATGTGTACCTTGTTAAAAGTACTTAGAAAAATAGAAGGCATATGCCTTCATGCGCACTGCCCAGAGCTCACTGCTCAAAAGGAGAGGCTCACTGCCTACATAATTTATTTAGAAAGAATTAATTGAGAATTAGCATCTATTTCATGCCTGATTTAGTTTCAATGAATGCTCAAGAACTTTTGCTTTGCCTTTAACTCTTCTTCACACTCTACACTGCTCTTGCTCCTTTCCTTCTCTGTTCTACTCCTAATCCTTCCTTCAGATTTTTTGTATTTTGCACAAGGATAATTTCGGTACTTCTTCAACAAGTATTTATATACTTCATCAACCTTGGAATGATTAACAAGGTCGGCTAAACTTGACGCGGATCATCATACTGTCGGCCAAATACAACTGAGATTTGAATCTGCTTCTACAACCACTCCACGCTTCATAGAAATGTGTTTAAGGCATCCGCAACAGGCTAGGAACTCCAATAGGCCAAGACTAGGAAGAACATTAACCTGAAGAAGAAATCTTCAATCAACAAGTTCAAACTTAAATGCGGACCTCCAACATAGTAGCTACACGATACAGAGACCTCCACAAGCACATTGGAATCACCAATAACATTCACTCTAAACCATATTATCAGAAACATTTGAATCTTCCTTCAGAACCTCAAGAACACATTCTGCCATGACTGTCAGACTGGAAGGATAGTTTACGGACCTCCAAACCACAAACCATTGGAGTTGATGATACACACTGACTTCCCAAACATGACTTTAGATCTGCAGATTATAATATTATATTACTGGAGCAATCCGGACCTCTTTCCTGTCACTCTGTCTTTCCTGATTATTGCAGGAACCGGTTCTACTCAGATGGCCATAACTCCTTCAAATCTTCATGCAGATTTCTCAAATCTTAACTGGAGCAACTTCTAACAATCCTCTACATGTCCACATGATCCACATGCATTGATTGTTATTAATTTTCTCAATATCCTCAACAATCCAGTCTTCTACACAGACAACAAAATAGGATACAGTTGACACTAATGGCAACAAGAATATGTTGACATCAATGACAACACCACTTAGGCACATATTTGCAACAATCTCCCCCTTTGTCATTGATGGTAACATGTGATGTGAAAAAATGAATCTAACCATCAAGACAAAAACTTCTCCCCCTTTCTCTTCTCACTTCTGCAACTACTTTCTCTATTGCTCCCCCTCACATCAACAACTAGTTTTTCACATGACTTCTCTCCCCCTTTGACATCAATGGAAAAGGATACATATTTGCTATCTTTTCTCCCTTTTTTCTTTAGACTAATCCCAAAATTTGCATATTGACTACCCCCCCTTTGAGTAGTACCTCTTTAACATCAATCTGGATCACAAGATATGGATGTGAATCCCACCGGATTGATGCACCTTAATGCATCTTAGTTCTGCTCAGGAGGAGTAATAACCCCTAACTTCTCTCTGAGATACTCAATTGTATCCTTGGGAAGGGGCTTGGTGAAGATGTCTGTAATCTGATCTTTGGAAGGCACAAACTCCAACTTGACTTCGTTCTCATGTACTTTCTCTCTCAAGAAATGAAACTTGATAGATATATGCTTTGTCTTTGAATGTAATACCAGATTCTTTGAGATGCTTATTGCACTAGAATTATCACAAAAAATTGTGACTGGCTCCTCAAACACAATTATGATGTCCTTCAACATTTGCTTTATCTAAAAAACTTGAGTGCAATTATTTGCTGCTGCTATGTACTCTGCTTTTGTAGTAGACAGAAATATTGCCTCTTTCTTTTTGCTTATCCAAGAGACCAATCTTCTCCCCAAGAAGAATGTACCACCACTAGTACTTTTTCTGTCATCTACATCTCCTGCCCAATCAACATCTGTATATGCATGAAGAGTGAAATTATTGTCCTTTAGATACCACAGTCCATAATCAATTGTCCCCTTGAGATATTTGAAGATTCTTTTGACTGCCATAACATGGGATTCTTTTGGATCAACTTGAAATTTGGTAATAAGTCCAACTGCATTCATGATATCAGGTCTAGTCTAAGTTAGATAAAGCAGTCCTCCAATCATTGATCTATATCTTTTCTGATTTGCTTTGGGAAAGTCATCATCTTTGCTTAGCTTGCATCCGGTTACCATAGGTGTACCTACTGGCTTTGAGTCTTCCATTCCAAACTTCTTTAGCAATTATTTTACATACTTGGACTGAGATATGAAGATACCTTTGTTTGATTGAAAAATTTGTAGACCTAGGAAGAAATTCATCTCACCAAACATTGACATCTCAAACTCACTTTTCATCTGATCAGCAAATGCTTTACACATGCACTCATTTCCACCAAAATGATATCATCAACAAACAATTCAACAATTAGAATGTCCTCATGATCAATTTTAAGTAGAGATTACTATCAGCAGTACCTTTGCTAAATCCTAGCTTAAGCAAATGCTTATCCAATATGGCATACCAAGCTCTTGGAGCTTGCTTGAGTCCATACAAGGCTTTTCTCAATCTACAAACCATATCTCCTTGATCAGACATATGAAAACCTTCTGGTTGCTCAATGCAGACTTCTTCCTCCAAATCTCCATTCAGAAATGCTGATTTCACATCCATTTGATATACTTTAAAATCTTTGAAGGCATCAAATGCAAGAAATAATCTAACTGCCTCTATCCTTGCCACCGGAGCAAAAGTTTCTTCAAAATCAATTCCTACCACTTGAGAGTATCCTTTACATACCAATCTTGCCTTATTCCTTACTACCTCACCATCTTCATTTAGTTTATTCCAGAAGACCCATTTGATTCCAATCACATTTTAGTCCTCAGGTCTAGGAACTAGATCTCATGTGTGATTCTTTTCAATTTGCATCAATTCCTCTTCTATTGCTTTAATCCAGTTTTCATCATTGTAGGCTTCACTTACTGATTTAGGTTCAATCCTTGAAATCAAACAAATCTCTTCTTGATTTTCAGACATTTTTCTCCTACTTCGAACACCTTTACTCTTATCTCCTATGACCTGGTCTTCAGGATGATTTAGCCTTACATACCTGGGAGTTTTGGAAATTGTTTGAGCTTCTATTTCTTGAACTTCTTCCTCATCATCTATGTTGACATACCTGGGAGTTTTGGAAATTGTTTGAGTTTCTATTTCTTGAACTTGTTCCTCATCATCTGTGTTGACCTCTGGAGTCACCGGTTCAAAGTGAATCTAGGTTTGAACTTGAACTTGCCTTCCTTGATTTTGACTTTCATCATCTGAGTCATATCCGGAGTATCTGGAATGTCCTTCTTTACTCTCATCAACTTTAACATTCATACTTTCAACAATCTTCTTTAATCTCTTATTCAAGCACTGGTAGGCCTTGCTTTGAGTTGAGTATCCCAAAAATATTCTTTCATCACTTCTTGCCTCAAATTTACCTAAGTCCTCATCTCTTTTGATATAACATTTACTACCAAAGACTTTGAAGTATCTCACAGTTGGAGAATGACCAAACCAAAGTTCATAAAGAGTCTTACCAGAATTTCCTTTGATCTGCACCCGGTTAAGAATGTAGTCAGCAGTACTCACAGCCTCTCTCCAGTAAACTTGAGGAACATTTATTTCCATCATCATGGTTCTGGCAGCTTCTTGAATGGTTCGGTTCTTTCTTTCCACAACTCCATTTTGCTGAGGAGTCCTAGGAGCAGATGACTGTCTTTTTATTCCATGCTTTTCACAGAAAGCATCAAACTCACTGGAGGTAAATTCTGCACCTTTGTCATATCTTAGACACTTTAATTTCCCACCAATCTCATTTTCAACCATCATCTTGAACACCTTAAACTTGTCAAGGGCTTCTAATTTTTCTCTCAGGAAGGTTACCCACATCATCTAGGAGTAGTCATCAATTAGCATCATGAAATATCTATCTCCTTGCACACTCCTAACTCTAGTAGGACCACAAAGATCAGTATGTACCAGTTCCAATATTTCACTTCAACCTTGTTCCTTACTCTTAAAAGAAATTTTGTTCTTCTTGCCCAATTGACATTCTCTACATATGTTATTAGGTTTCACAAGTCTTGGAAGATCTCTTACAACATGAGTGGAACTTATTTTGACAATGTTGTCAAAATTCACATGACACATCCTCCTATGCCATAGCCAACTTTGATATGTCTGAGCAATCAAACAACTTTTTCTAGAACTTCTTAAGTGAAATATGTTACCTCTGGTTTGAGTACCTGATGCAATTTCAATTCCGGAGCTTTCCAAGATTCTACATTTTCCATCCTTGAACTGTAGATCATAACCCTTGTCAACTAACTATCTAACACTGAGAAGATTATGTTTCAGTCCTTCCACATACAGAACATCATTGGTGTTGTTCTTGCCATCAAAAGAGATGGATCCTCTGCCACAGATTCTACTAGCTAAGTTGTCTCCAAATTTTACAAGGCCTCCTTCATAGTTTTCAAAGTTCACAAACTTACACTTGTCACCAGTCATGTGGTGAGAGCATCCACTATCAATCACCCATTCATCCCTTTCAATAACTTGAGTAGCCAAGGCACTTTCCACATTTTCACAGCTAGCAGATCCAGTAGACATCGGATCTTCTTCTTTGATAGCAATAAACATCCAATCATTTTTAGAGGAGCCTCCATGATCAAATTCATCATCTATTACCCCTTCTTCTCCATTTTATTAGACATAGTAACATTTATTTTGACCTTTAAACCTGTTAGGGTTAGGTTTTGAAAACCTTTCCAAACATCTTGAGGCAAAATGACCAATCTTGTTACAAGAAAAGCATTTGAGTGGTAATTTTCCTTCATACTTACCAGATCCTCTTGGCATTATTTTGGCAATAAGAGCTTCAAGGTCTGTTGTTTCTATCTCAACATCTTCAAGATCCTTTCTTGTCTTTGCAAGTCTGTTTGATCTTAGAGAAGATCTTTCACCTGGATCATATCTTTGTTTTCAATACACACTAGCTTTAAATGCAGATTCTGACTTGGGAAGAGAATCACCAAACTCAGTTAACTCGAAGGCTAAAATTTTGCCAACCAGATGATCTCTTGTAACCTTTGAGACTGTCCTGATTTCTTCTATAGATGCAACCTTATGTTTGTAAGAATCTGTTAAAGATCTGAGTACTTTTGATACAATTTCTGATTCTTCCAAAACTCCACCAGCACACCTGATGCCACACACAAGTTCATTTATCTTTTGCATGTAGATTGTGATGTTTTCATCTTTGCTCATCCTCATAGTTTCAAATTTTCCTCTCAGACTTTGTAGTTTTGCACATTTGACATATTTGTCACCTTCATACAGATACTCCAACTTTTTCCAGATTTGATAAGCAATTTTTAGACCAAAGATATTTGTCATTTCTGAATCAGTCAGGGCACTCAACAAGGCTTCTTTAGCTTGAAGAGTATTTTTAGCATCTTTGACTTGATCATGAGTTGAAGGACCTTTCTCCGGAGGTTTATACTCAACACTGGTTATTGCCCAATAGGCATCGCCCATGCATTGCAAATGACACTCCATGCAATCTTTCCAAACAAAATAATTTGTTCTATCAAATCTAGGACTATCCTTCTTGTAGGTCGACATCTTGGATCTCCTCAAGCGGTTAGGATTTTATGTGAGGATCTAGCTCTGATACCAATTATTGGAACTAGACAACTGAGAGGGGGGGTGAATCAGTTGTCCCTTAAAATCTTTTTTTGCCTTTAGCCTTCTTTATTATCTTAATATTAGATTACTAATGCAAGCATTTAAGCATGAATCAACAACATAAGAGTAGAAACATAATCAACACATTTGACACCAAGTTGCTCCTTTCCTTCTCTATTCTGCTCCTGATCCTTCCTTCAAATTTTTTCTATTTTGCACAAGGATAATTTCGGTACTTCTTCAACAAGTATTTATATACTTCATCAACCTTGGAATGATCAACAATGTCGGCTAAACTTGACGCGGATCATCATATTGTCGGCCAAATACAACTGATATTTGAATCTACTTCTACAACCACTCCACGCTTCATAGAAATGTGTTAAAGACATCCGCAATAGGCTAGGAACATCCGGTCGGCCGACTGGGAAGAACATTAACCTCAAGAAGAAATATTCAATCAACAAGCTCAAACTTCAATGCCGACCTCCAACATAGTAGCTACATGAGCTAGAGACCTCCACAAGCACATTGGAATCACCAATAACATTCACTCTAAACCATATTGTTAGAAACATTTGAATCTTCCTTCGGAACCTCAAGAACACATTCTGCCATGACTGTTAGACTGGAAGGATAGCTTGCAGACCTCCAAACCACAAACCACTGGAGTTGATGATACACACTGACTTCCCAAACATGACTTCAGATCCGAAGATTATAATCTTATATTACCGGAGCAATCTGGACCTCTTTCCTATCATTTTGTCTTTCCTAATTATTGTAGGAATTGATTCTACTCAGATGGCCATAACTCCTTCAAATCTTCGTGTGGACTTCTCAAATCTTAATTGGAGCAACTTCTGATAATCCTCTACATGTCCACATGATCCGCATGCATTGATTGTTATTAATTTTCTCAATATCCTCAACAATCCGGTCTTCTACACAGACAACAAAATAGGATACAATTGACACTAATGGAAACAAGAATATGTTGACATCAATGATAACACCACTTAGGCACATATTTGCAACAAACCATTCCATTGCTTGGCCTCCTAAGCTTCATGGGAATAGTCGCATAAGATATGTTTCGTTGTGTGCGACTTCTAGGCATGCTGCACTAAATTCCCTTATATGATCTCTTGGATCACCTTTTCCTCGATACTTCTCAAATTTTGGAACCTCAAACCTTGAGGGAAAAGGGATCATGAGCAAAGATTTATCAAAGGGATATGGTGAAATATCCTCAAGAGAGTAATGTTTTGTTGTTTTCCCACTTTGGATGTCCATCAATTGTTTTTGCAAGGCTTGGATTTGTGTTGTTAATGTGTCCAAGGGATTGGGTGTATCCTAGCCTTTTCTGATTTAGAAGCATCTTTGTCAGTTTTAGGGGCATCTTTGTCATTTTTGGAGCCATCTTTTGAAGACTCAGCTTCATTTGAGGAATTGTTCTCTCTTAGATTTGAGACATCAAAATCTGAGGGCAACTTAGCTCCTTGTTGAGCTAGCATGAGAAAATATTTATGAGGATTTGTAGCAACGACCTTATCCATCATCTTTAGGAATTTTGGATCTTGAAGTTGTTTAAGGATTTCCTCTTGACTAATCTCCTCATCATCAGAATTATGCCCACTATTGTGAAAGGAACCCATGTTTTGCTTTTGTTTAGATTGAGATCTAGTTTGAACCATGCAATTTTTGGATGCGAGAGAAGTTGGATTGTGAGACTTGGTGGACTTGGTTTGATGTTTTGGTATGAAAATGATTTGGTTTGATATGGTTTTGGTAAGATTTTGCTAAGGTTTTCTGTTGACCCTATTTGTCCAAACAAGGTGTTCTTAAGCTAAAAGGTAGTCAAAATAGGGATGGTTGATCACCACTATTTGATGTAGACTATTCTTCTATCAAGATACACAAGTATAGTTTCAATGTGAAGGATGATTGGAATCCTGATATGAAACTAACTAGATTTTTATTTGAATTTGGGAGAGTCTCAATAATGCCTAGGCGAGAATCTTGGTTTGGTTTGGACAACAAGATAGTGATATGTAAAGGTGATGTTTGAAAAATGGCGTGAATATGGGACTGCAAGGCAAGGATAACTTTAAGAACCCCCCTCGGAGAAGGTGTATAAACCTGGGGAATCGTGTATACTTCCTGAGAAAAATATTAATTTTATTGGCAAATTTTTTTCATTTTTCCAAGAAAAAAAAAATCTTATTTGACGAATCTTTTGTAATCGCTAGAGGTCTATGGAAAATCCTGGCGAATTGTAATTTTTTTAAAACTAATAAAATATTTTCATTGGTGATTAAAACCTATTTTCAAACCAATAAAATATTTTCGTTGGCTAATTAAAACCTATTTTCAAACCAGTAAAATATTTATGAGGGCGAATTAAACTATTTTCTAAAAAAGAAAATATTTTTGCTGGCAATTAAAATCTAATTTCAAACCAAAAAATATATTTTCAAGGGCAAATTAAACCAATTTTCAAAGCAATAAAAAAAATCATCGGCGAATTTAAATATAGTTTCAAACCAATAAAAAATAGTGTGGTGAAAATATCATTTGTTCTATTCTGGGACAAATTTTACACACATCAAAATTCCTTTATAAAATGTCTGGAATGGGGACAAGTGTCAACATATTTATTATGTTTGAAGCAAGATGTCAGCGTAAAATAAAATAATAGATGACTGTTCGATGAATTTTTGATGGATGGTTGTAGTTGCATTCTGGAAGAAAATGTTTGAAACATTAGATTGACAACTTCAAGCCTCCGCAATAACACTTGAACCGTTAGATTTCCAAATATCAATGGTTGACATTTCATAGGAGAAACCCTCTGCGTAATCTTATGTTGACTTGCTACCTCCGGTTGCCGGTTGTCTAAGTTGAAACCTGAGCCATCAAAACCGTTTTGTTTACCGGCCCCTTATACCTAATCTTGTCGGTCATCGCTTGGTGGGGAACGGGTTAACCTAGCAAGCTAGCAGGGTCCACTTTTTAAACACTTTAGCAAATATTTCAAAGTTGAAAGCAACCCTAAGAGACTTAAAGGGTGAGCTATTACAAATTTAATTAAGACACATGGGAAATTCCTTGGCAAGATGTTTTAATCTTAGCCATCCAATGTTGAAGAATTTAAGTAGACAGTGGATGGCTCATGTAGACACCCTAAAATGACCATGTCGTCGAATCACTTGCATTTTATCATCTGTCGCATTACTTGCATTCAACGTTAATTAAATAATCTAATTATTTAATTAATTTCACCAAAATCACCAAATTCCTCTAAATCTCCTAAATTCAACATTAATTAAATAAATTCTATTTATTTAATTAATTAAATTAAATTCCTCTATATTCTTCCAAAATTAAATAATTTCAATTATTTAATTAAATCATTATCCTCTTTCAAATTTCAAGTCTCCGTTAATTAAATAAATATAATTATTTAATTAATTCATCCAAATTCTATCTTATCTACAATTAAATAATTTACATTATTTAATTAAATCAATTATTTATTCTTCTAAATTTAAATAGATCATGCAAATTTATTTAAATTATCTCAATCCTCTAAAAATAAATAAAATCCAATATTTTATTTATAATCTTCTATTCCTCAATCATGCACAATTAAATAAATAAATTTATTTATTTAATTTCAGTTATCTTCCAATTCCTCTTAATATATCTTGGTAACTCATGTGCATAATTAGTCTTATTTTTAGAACTCTAAAAAAGACAAAATTACAAGTGGAGTTATCTATTCAATCAATCTTGTTTTCATCATATTTTACTAAAAATATCCTTATGGATTGACACATGTCATGTGCACATTCATCATGGTTATTTGATTTATCTCCTCCATTGATTCTTCTGAATTATCTGGATCGTTGATCAATCTCTATTGAAACCTATATAAACCCCCCTCATCTCCTTCACAAATCCTCTTCGATCACTTATTCTCAGGCATCCTTTAACAGCGCTTTGAGCATACATCGCATCGATTGAGCAAATTTACGATCTCTTAACATTGATCTTTGAGCACTCTACTTGAATGTTGCAGCCATGGTTTCGCAACACTATTGAGCAATCCACATTCATCCAAAGGGAACAATACAAATCTCGGTAAAAGTTTTCATATTTCATTGATTTATTAGTAATGGCTTTTATTTAGATTGGTTCTCTTTATGTTATTGGGCTTTTGATTTATTTAATTTTAATTTAGTCAAATTTCCTCATACACATTCTGGCACGTTTGGTGGGACCCACTAATCCCTCTTTTTCTTTGAGAAATTGATTTTTTTGAAGTTACAGTACGGAACAATGCAAAATATACAGAAAATCACTTTTGGCAGTATCCTGAAGCGCTTCTAGAGGCACAGTACAAAGCCCTCGAGCGATACTGCGGCGCTCCTGGTAACACAGAGTCATGCTTTAGGTCAAACAGTCCGGTGCTTCTAGCAGTATCGTAAAGCGCAGTTGGCAAAACAACTTTTTTGACCTTGTTTAGGGATTTTACAGGGTTTTACTCACATATTTACCATTGATCTGACTGACAAGCTGGTTTATTTATCTTTCAAACTGTTTGTTATACTTCTTAAGCTGACGTATTTAGGGGTATTTTTGATATTTGAGTTAACCTATCTATTTTGTGACATCCTTGAAGATTTCATTGATTCCAGGGTACAGATCTATTAGATATTACTTCTCAGAACATTAAATCAACCATGAAATCATATATGGACTTAGTTATTTTGATAAAATATAACTTTTTCTAGATCTGAGTCTCGTGCAGCGCTTTTGGTGATACAGTACTGTGCTTCCGGCAGGACAAATGCATCACTTTTGGGTCTATTTAGCGCCTCTAGTGGCACAGTGAGTCACTTCTGGTCTGCAACACCGTGCTTCTGGTAGCACAGTGCAGCGCTCTCAGTTCACGGTAAGTCACTTTTGGTAAAACAGTACAACGCGTTTGGTCAATCTCTTTTGTTTTTGCTAACTTGTGAGTTTTTGTGGAACTAATTGACTCGTTGCAGCTTCTTATCACTCACACAGAGCAAATAGGTTTTTTCTAACACCTTCATGCAGGACGAGCATTGAAGAAATTTTTGATTTATCTCACTAAGTCTTAGAAACATATTGCCATCTTAAAGGATAAATTGAACAAATCATTTCGGCAATCTAAGTCTTAGGAACATATTGCTTTTCTTAAGGGACAATGGACATGTATGCGAAAACACATCAATTTTCTAAGGGACAATGGACATGAATGCCAAACACTTCAATTTCATAAGGGACAATTGACAACTACAAACGTGTGTGTGCCTAATTTAGTTGCACCTTATTTTTCTTATAACGGGACAATTGAACCTTTGTTTGACGTGCTTGCTCTTACATTTCAGTACTTCCTTTAAAAGGGCTTGCTTTTGGATTGCGCTTCATCCAAAAGGGATGACCCTAAGCGGAGTTTTCCTTTGAACCGCTATATAAGAGGGATAAGGCGAAAGCCAAGTCCTAATCGACGTCAGCCTTACCTTGTGGTGCCAAACTGAAAAGAGGTGTACTAGCTCTTTGTGGAAATGATTTTCACATTGAGCGAAGTGTTTGATACTCTTAGTAGGATTGGTTAAAGATTTTAGTAGCTTGTCACATTGCTCGTAAAGCGTTGGTCCCTCAAAGTTACTAAGAACCATTCTAGATAGAGACTACCCGATCCACCTCCGAACATTGCGGTAATCATCAGTGCAAGGGGAATCGATTTAAGCCCTTAAGATACTCACCATTGGCTCCCTTGAGAAGAGATAGTATTCCCTTGGCCATAAAGCTCTTGTGACCTACTTGAGCTTTCCAAGGGGAGGGTGAGATATCCCTACCTATCGTCTCTCGCAAAGATACAAAATATCTGACACCTTTATGGAATGATATTTTTATCGATGGAGTATTAAGCTGTGAGATGATCTACTACAATGAAACCTTGTCTCTAGGGATAAAAAGTGTTTGTTATTGATTACAATTGTCTTATACCTGTGGAAACATTGGGCTTTTTCGTGAGCCTCGAACATACACTATCTGTTGTGTCAGTCCCTTTTTGCCAACTTTGTTTGCTGTGTTTTCTCTTGCCAAACCAAATCCAATCAGAAACAGAACCAAATCTATCAAAAATTTACCTTTTAGAAGCATTAGACACTATTTCAGTGCCTCTGGTATTACAGCAGCTCGCCTATGGTAGTACAGGAGATCTCATTTGGTATAGCAGTACCTCACCTCTGGCAACCCTACTTCAGCACCCTTGGTATAACAGTAGCTCGCTTTTGGTCACAGTAGCTCGCCTTTGGTATAGCAGTAACTCACCTTTGGTAGCTTAGTCCATCGCCTTTGGTATTACAGTAGCACACTTTTGGTTGCACAGTCCTGCTCCTCTGGTCAAACAGTATAGCGCCTTTGGTCCAGTAAATTATGCATCAGAGTTTGTCTTTCTCAAAGCACAGGCAGAATCTCAGCATTACTTTTTTGTCCTAGTGTATTCCATGGTAACCACTAGGCTCCAGCAAACTATGAAGTCCAAGCAAGTTGTCCCTAGGAAGCGTAAATCACCTCCTCATACACCGCAATTAGGCTGTCTCAACATTACTCCCAAGGTTACTCCTAGGACACCCGTGGAAAGATCTACCAACTCTCCAAACATGCCGCAGCTAGACCACCCTAACACTCCTCAAGAAGGTAGGGTCCCTTTGGTAAGTACCCCTCAATATACCACCAGCATGCCTCCGAATTTTGTGCCACAAGGATATACTATTGATCAAGGCCCATCTCAAGAAGGTAGGGTCCTTTTGGTAAGTGCACCTCAATATACCACCAGAATGCCTCAGGATTTCGTACCACAAGGTTATACCGCAGATCAAGCCCCACCTCAAGAAGAGTGACACTTTGAAATAGGTCAATCCTCTCAAGAAGATGGGCAAGATCTTGATGAATTCATACAAGATCCTAGAGCCATAGCCGTATTTGATAAAATCCTTAGTGAGAACCAATATCACTTCTTTCGCTTGCTTGCAGCGCAAGGAGCCAAATTACCTCAAGATTCTGATTTATCCAATCTTAAAGACACAAACAACACCCAAGACACCATAACGGCAGTCCAAACCATGTCAACTATGACCACACCCTTACAAGAACAAGGCTCACAAGGGAGAACAATTGCACAATATGAGAATCCCCTTTATCAAAACCCAACAGGAAAGAGGGCTATATCACCACTTCTGACTCCTATGGAGATCTACAAAAACCAACAAGAGACCCTCCAATGTCAAGCAGAACTAGCAAGACAAGCCACCCTAGCAAAATCAAACATACAACAACCTCCTAAAGTGTCCACACCAATCGCAAGTGGAATATTGGTTACCCCATCGTGAATAGGTTTCCCACCAAATTACAATCCGGGGAACAACTATGTAGCCATGCAACAAGGGTCTCAACAAATACCACCTCCTATATCATCAAACCTTCATGTCTCTCAACCAACTAGGGTCATGCAATCCCAACCACAACATTCTTCTACACTCATCCTCAATCGACCTCAACCATCACAAATCACATCTACCTATGTCCCTCCTCCATTACGATCATCCGCACTAAACTTCTTCAACACCTTGCCTATCCACCCTCAACATTCCCAACATCAAGTTTCCCAAAGCTATGTTCCGCAATCACAACCTAACCCAACGAACTTTAGCTTTCCGCCACCAAATTCTTTTCTCCAACCATCGCAAAGCTAACATTCTTACCTAGCGCCACCCCAACCTCCTCCAAATCAAAGCATCCAATTCCAAACCAATCTAAACCCCATGTACAACGCATATGACCCCAACCAATCGTACGACCCTTATAACACCAATGCCCATGGCTTGCACTACAATCTTCCATATGGGCAACAACAACCACTTCTTGGACAACAGGAGATGTTTCCAACCCCTCCCACGACTATGGAGCTAAAAATCACAGAAGTTCAACAGCAGCTATCTGATCTTACATTTGGCCACACTACGAAGACCTTCTCTTTGGAGGAAGTGTGTCCCTATCCTTTTGATCGGTCATTACCCATGATCCCTTTTCCTCAAAATTTCACTATTCCCAAGTTTGATAAATACAAAGGAAAAGGTGACCCAAAAGACCATCTTAGGGAATTCTATCTTGCTTGCTTCGAGGTCTCACATAACGACACATATCTTATGTGTCTCTTTCCTCGTAGTCTTGGAGGTCAAGCTATAGAATGGTTCTCACACTTACCCATGGGAATCAAATCTTTTAACAAACTTGCAGAGAAATTTGCCACCCATTTCTCCTACAGCGCAGAGCATGAGATCTCCATGATTGATCTATGCAACAATAAACAGAAAAATGGAGAAACTTTCATTTCTTTCCTTCAACGATGGAGACAAATGGCTGGCAAATTTCCATTCAAGATACTTGAAAAATAGTTTGTTAGCATATTTGTGTAGAAACTCAACCAAGAGTTAGGTTTTCATTTGCAAATCCTTAGTGCTACAACCTTCGACAAAATTACCTACAAGGGAATCAACATTGAGAAGGCCCTCATTGCTAAAGGTGTGGTCAAAATCTTCAAAGAAACTAAAGACAATGCTCCTCAACAACAAACAAATGATAAACCTAAATATTGGAGCAAAAACAAAAACGTGGTCAACAATGGGGTGGTCGATTCTAAACATGTCCAAACATTGCAAACACCGCTTCAGCTCTCCAAACCAAGTCAAGCTCCACCTCAACAACAACAACAAAGGCAACCATATCAAAACCAACAAAAACGACAACAAGAGCGGCCTCAACAAGATTATCCTCCACCACGTCAATTCACTCCCTTGGGAGAGCCCATAGAATCAGTCCTACAGAAGCTTTTACACAAAGGGCTCATCACCTTACCTGATGCTCCCCCATATGGTGAACCTATTTACAAAACTGCATGTTACAGAGACAATGAATATTGTGAATTCCATAGGAGCAAAGGGCACAGAACCGCATCGTGCATGAAACTCAAGCATCTAATCCAAAATCTAATCGAAGGCAACCAAATCTCTTTTGAAGATGGCCCACCAGCTCAACACATGAACAAGGACCTCAACATGTACAAGGAACCATTCCCTCACCATGGTCCACCTCCTCCTCAGGATAAAGGTAAAGGTATAAATCATGCTTCCACTTCCTTTGACTCCATTGTAGGTCGTTTTGAAGAGAGTCGAGTGTCTACCCTCACAATCAAAGGCAACTCTACGGATTGCGCTGTTACAACTCGTCGTGGTCGTGTCACCATTTGTGGTCCTACACCCAGTCTCCCAACTCAATCTGATTATAATCTTGTCAAACATCTAGGGAAAACGCCAACACATATCTCTATCTTGGACCTCCTCCGGTCATCACCCGCACATAGAGTAGTGCTGGAAAAATCCCTCCAAGAGTCTTCGGTTCCTAACAACATCGCAGTCACAGATTTCTGAGCTATAGTAGGTAACATTGCTTCGCCCTACAATGTGGTCTTCTCTGAGAAAGACCTCCCATCCCATGATTTGTGTCACAATGATGCCCTTCATAACGTATACTCATAGACGGTGATGCTGGTCTCAACATTTGTTCTTTAAAGTTACTTAAGCAATTGGGATACTCTGAGGATCATGTCAACATTGATCAAAGTATTACAATCAAGGGATATGATGATGCTGAACGCCACTCTGAAGGTGTTATCCACTTGCCTATACAACTGGGCCCCGTTACGCTTGAAACCAGGTGCCAAGTCCTTGACATTGAGCTGCCTTACAATATTATCCTAGGCCGCCAATGGATCCATGTAATGAAAGCTGTTCCTTCAACGTACCATCAATCTCTAAAGTTCCCATTCAATGGTACAGAGATCACTACCCCAGGAGACCCCAATCCTTTTGAATTTTGCCGTGTCTTGCAAGGTAGTTATAAGAATTGTAACCAAGTGCCTAAAAATGACAAAGCCCTTGAATCCCCACTCTATGTTGATCCTGAAACTCTGACACAAGCCTCTACAAGTAACCCTAATCCTCTTCCTGAAATCAAAGCTCACATCCGTGATATAGGCTTTGGAACATATGATATCTCAAAATCTTGTTGTGTAGGGTGGATGCTTTTATCCCCTAAATCTTACGGCCAACCGCCCATTGCCAAAGTAACCAAAAAAGCAGCTATTCCTCCCCCAGCATTTCTAACCCAATTCCAATAGGGAAAACTATTAGAAGAGGAAACTATTGAGGACATTTCTTCTTGGCTCTATAAAGTGAAAGAACCAGTTACAATACCAGTCAAGCAATATGGCAATGGCTTAAGGATAGTCAAAAACATGGGCTATAAAGGCAAAGGTGGCCTTGGAAAACAGAATCAAGGAACTATGGAACCCATTATTGTCACAAAGAAACTAGACAAGAAGGGTTTAGGATTTAGGAAGAAGGTACTGTGCGCCTCAGACATCGAGTATATCCTCGACTAGGTGGCTGAAACTTTACCTGTCGATTCGACGTCTACTGAGGATATCATCGATGACTCTTCCCTCCATATGACCAACCTATTTGCAGAATCGTCTATTTTTATGCTATCCTCCATATCCTTAACCTCCACCACAAACACCCAGAATGTAACACTTGTCTACCCTAAACTTATCGATTGGGACCAACAAGGGTCCCCCGTTATAGATGTATTTCAGAATGACAAAGCTCTCGCTAAGTTCATGGGACTTCGGGATGGTATCCCTCTTGGCGATCATAAAGTAGGTATTGTAATGGAACTAGAGCCAACAACTTATTTTGGTGAGAATGCCAAATCCTCCAGTCGCAAAAGTAAAAATAAAGAAAGATCTCTAGGTGAAAACTACACTGTGGCACCTCTTGATCACAAAATAGTAAAAACAAAGGACGTATCCAATGGTGAAAACCCAACTGTGGCACCTGAGGATGGAGGATTTAGCCTTCACCTACCATCTAAATATCAAGAGAAGTCAACTCTCCTAGTGGAAGATTCTACAGAGATAAACCTTGGCACAGAGCAAAATCCAAAGACCACATTCCTAGCAGCATCATTATCAGAAATAGAGCACAGGAATCTTAACACATTCTTCTTGCAGTAAACCATCAACTTTGCATGGACCTATGCTAATATGCCAGGGTTAGACCCTAAGCTAGTTGTTCACTATCTCATAGTTGATCCAAAAGTTAAACCGGTCAAGCAAAAACTAAGGAAGATGCACCCACAGATAGCTCTCTTGGTAAAAGAAGAAATACAGAAACTGTTAGATGCAAAGTTCATACGACCTATTGACTATTGAGATTGGGTCTCAAACATTGTACCTGTGTCTAAACCCAATGGGCGCATCCGCATGTGTAATGATTTTAGAGATCTTAATAAAGCATGTCCCAAATATGACTTTCCATTACCAAACATTGATATTATAGTAGACTTGACAGCAGGTCATGAAATGCTTTCTCTCATGGATGGATTCACAGTCCATAATTAGATAAGGATAGCAGAAGAAGATCAACATAAAACAACTTTTACTTGTCCTTGGGGTAATTATTGTTGGTGTGTCATGCCGTTCGGTCTAAAGAATGCAGGGGCAACCTATCAAAGAGAAATGATAGTGATATTCCATGATCTCTTTCATCACATCATGGAGGACTATGTGGATGACATACTAGCTAAATCTTCTAGGGTAGATCACATTCAAGTTCTAGGACAAATCTTTGACAGGGTCGAGAAATACCAAGTAAGACTCAATCCAAAGAAGTGTGTCTTTGGTGTAACATCAGGGAAGCTCTTGGGATACATTGTATCCTGGAGAGGCATCAAAGTAGACCCCGAAAAAGTAAAAGCTATAGTGGAGATGCCTCCACCAAAGAACCTCAAAGCATTAAGGAGCCTTCAGGGAAGGTTGCAGTCCATTAGGCATTTTATCTCACAGCTAGCAGATAAATGTCAACCATTTCAACACTTGCTCCGAAAGGATGTCGCATTTCGATGGGATTATAAGTGTCAAGCAGCATTTGATCAGCTCAAAGAGTATTTGGCTAACCTCCTATATTGGTTCCACCAGTTGGTGATAAACCTTTGATATTATGCATCTCAACTACAACTTCGGCCCTAGGGGCCCTTCTAACACAAAATGATGAAACAGGAAAAGAGCATGCAATCTATTATATTAGTAGAACCTTGGTGGGATATGAACTCAATTACTCACCCATGGAAAGAGCTTGTTTAGCAGTAGTGTTCGCTTCCCAAAAGTTGCGCCATTACATGTTGAACCAACACACAAATCTTATAGCTAAAATTGATCCCTTGAAGTATCTACTAGCAAAAGCAGCTCTTACAGGCAGACTAGCTAAATGGGTCATGATCCTTAGTGAGTTCAACATTGAGTATATGGATCACAAAGCAATCAAAGGACAAGCCCTAGCAGATCAACTAGCAGAAGCACCCATGACTGATCCACACCCTATGGTAGCAGACTTTCTAGATGAGAATCTATTTACTCTTTCCAACTCAATAATGTGGAAGTTGTACTTTGATGGCTCCTACACAGCATGGATCAGAGGCCGGCATCTTGTTTGTCACACCTCAAAATGACTATATTCCAAAGTCATATCGGCTTGCATTCCCTTGCACCAACAACATCACCGAGTATGAAGCACTCCTCATAGGTCTCAATACAACAGTTCAATGGGACATCACAGAATTACAGGTATATGGAGACTCACAACTAGTCATTCGCCAAGTCACAGATGAGTACCAAACAAAAGATGAAAAGTTGATCCCCTACAAGCAACTAGTGGATGCCTACAAGCTTCGGCTTTGGCTTCTAGCATCACAGTTGTTGATACCAGCCGTCGATGTTCCTGTTATTGAAATCATCTGCGAACTTGTTGGTCCCAATTCCCCATGGTATGAAGATATCTATGAATACCTTAAACAAAATACCTTTCCCTTTGACCCATCATCCACCCAATGCAAAACCTTTATTCGTTGATCCTCCCGTTACATCATTCTGGGTGATACACTATATTGTCGGAGTCTTGATGGTATCCTCTTACGATGTCTTAACGTGGAAGAAGCCGAAGCTACCTTACGAGACATACACGAAGGTGTCTGTGGTGCACATTCTACCGGTCCTAATCTTGCTATGAAGATACTCAGAATAGGTTACTACTGGCTTACAATAGAACAAGATGCTACACAGTTTGCTAAGAAATGTCTACAATGCTAGCAGCATGGAGATTTGATTCACGCACCAGCTCACGAATTACAACCTGTGACAACTCCATGGCCTTTTTCTCAATGGGGTCTCGACCTCATAGGATAAATCCACCCATCCTCATCTAATGGCCACAAATTCATCATTACTGCCACTGAGTACTTTACGAAGTGGGTGGAAGCCATTCCCATGACCTATATCATCGGTAAGCAAATAGCCAAGTTTATCCTAAACTACCTCATATGCCGGTATGGTATTCCCCAAGCCATTGTCACTGATAATGGGAGACCATTCAAGAATCAAGATGTCCGTGCCTTGTGCACACAATACAATATCTAGCATCGCTTTTCAACTCCCTACTATCCGCAGAGTAACGACCAAGTTGAGGCTTCCAATAAAACCATTCTCAAAATACTCAAGAAAATAGTCAATGAAGCTGGTCGTGATTGGCACTTGCAACTCAATCCCGCCCTATGGGCCTACTGCACTAGTATCAGAACACCCACTGGTGCCACACCATATACCTTGGTCTATGGCTTTGAAGCCATCCTACCTATAGAGGTCGAGATCCCATCCCTCAGAGTATCCATGCAGAACCTGATTGCCAGAGAGGAGTATCGCACTTCCAGATTAACTGAGCTAGAACTACTAGATGAAAGGCACCTTGCCGCGCTTAATCATCTCCATGTCTATCAAAACTGCCTCCGGCGTAATTACAAAAAAAAGATCAAAGAAAGACGGTTTCAAGTTGGTGATCTTGTACTCAAAGAGAATCAAAGAAATCAAGTAGACCGAGAAAAGAAGGGCAAGTTTGAGCCTAACTGGTTAGGTCCCTTTATTGTCACAGCAGCATATGGATCAAGAGCTTATACTTTAGCTACACTTGACGACATTCCTCTGGATGAGCCACTTAACAGTGTTCATCTTAAGAAGTTCTATGCCTGATCCTCAGAGTATTCCAAAAAAAAAAAAAACAAACAAAAAAATCCAAAAAAATCTATCCTTTGGTGAAAACTTGGTAAACAGGCACCTTGGATAAGTACCAGAGTGAAAACCTGGCAAACAGGTGCTATGTGTAGAGTCAGCATCCATTGTCTATAGAGTCTTGTTCATTTCACAAACTTCATCCATCCATCCATAATAAAACCATTGACCTTGTTTGCATTTCCATCTCCCTATCTAGTATAGCTTGGAAATTTGTCAATGTCCACCGTCATCATCCCACATCTTGATCTGTGTCAATAGTTAACACTGTCTTGTCCTAGGTCATGCTTTCTATGTCAATCATCCATGTGAATTCCTCTACTGGAATGGGGGCAACTCTTTCCTTAACCTAGGTCTAGGAATGGATCCTTGTTCGTAGTTCACAAGCTCTTCAATCTTTTCTCCTTTCCATAAATAACACTCTTTAACGGACACATCGCTCCTACGATAAGGCTGTTATCTTCGCAACGCGTTTCCATGCTCACCGCACCAACCAGAACTAATATTATCATCTTCTCAATCTTAAGGTACCTTGATCCCACGGATATGGGTATGTAGGCAATTTGGAATACGAAGGAAGTATCCAGTAGTTAGGTACATAAGATCTCCCCCTTTCACCTTGACCCATCTCATCACTCTATCTAGAACTACATATTATCATTTTCTCATCTTTCCTCATGGTGTGCCTTGATCCCGTGGATACAGGGTATGTAGGTAGTCTGGAATACGAAGGATGTATCCAGTACTCAGGCACACATGATCCATCATTCTCCACCCATCTCAATTCAGTTGCACTTCATCCTTCTAGTCTTCCGTTTATCAAAATCCATTCACCTCGACTTGACCAACTCAAGCAGCAAGCTAGCGCATCCTTTCAAAGAAAGAGTCCTTACCAAACCTGAAGCAAAGCAGCTTTCTTCTAGAGTCATCTACTATCCTACTATTCTAATTGCCAGCATCAGCTAAATCCTGCTTAACCACAACACCAGATCCACAAGCTTGTCTTCTGTAGAATGTTCCATTGTCGAGACCAACACACACGTCTCCTGCAACATGTAACATTTCCTATGGCAAGGCATTGTCTTTTAGGTAGATAGCCCCCTTTAACAGACACAGAGTTCCTACGATAAGGCTGTTATCTTTCCTATCCAATCTACCCTGAGCAACCTCTTTGGCAAGAGAATATGTCGGCTGTATGTTTACTTTGTAAGTCAGTCACTTTGGTTTTTGGTTTATCGTTTGTTCCTTTCCCATTACCTATTCAAGACTACCTTGATTTATCTATAATCTTGGTATGTTGCGATGTAGTACGGATTGGGGGCATAGTCATTGCTTTTGTGTGTCGTGTTTGAGGAATGATCTTTAGTATCTTTCTTAGCAGCATATTTATCTTGTGTGTGTTATGACCTAGCATCTTACATATTAATATTCTTCTTGCATTTAAATGTATTGAAGTTTATTTTATGTTCAAGACTATGGCTCATTCACATGTACCAACAAGGTCATATTATGTCTAAGGGATCTAAGTTCAAACTGCTTGCTTGCAGAGTCGACGTCCATGCACTCGGATATTACTGCACCTTGGTCTTTTATACCTTGGTGGCAAACTATCCACGTGCTATATCAAAAATAAGGATTGCTCTTTATATACAATTGTGAAACCAATGCAACAAGCTCATCATTCATCCATTCACACAACCTTTATTTCATTTTCATTGCAAAGATCGATCAACAGTCTCTGTCTGCCATCTCCTCTTTTTCTTCTCTTTGGTGCATATCTGCAAAACCCACATGTTAGATATCACAGGTCTGCCATCTCCTCTTTTTCTTCTCTCTGGTGCATATCTACAAAACCCACATGTTAGATATCACCAGTCTGCCATCTCCTCTTTTTCTTCTCTCTGGTGCATATCTGCAAAACCCACATGTTAGATATCACAGGTCTGCCATCTCCTCTTTTTCTTCTCTCTGGTGCATATCTACAAAACCCACATGTTAGATATCACCAGTCTGCCGTCTCCTCTTTTTCTTCTCTCTGGTGCATATCTGTAAAACCCACATGTTAGATATCACTAGTCATAGCATCTGCATCATGTCATCACACGTCATAGCATCTATATCATCATACATCTATGTCATCATGCATCTAGAAGCATCATACAAGCAATATATGTCATCACATAAATCCATAATCATACGTACATGTCATCACATCCATGTCATCAAGAAGTGTATACACAAAAAAACATGAACATTAGTGAACGTAATATGTCATCATTGGGAAGGTCATCATATATACAAAATGTTTGTGTCCACATCAATAGTCCATATGTATACATCCAAAATATACATCAATATAGTACATCAAGGCTATCAAGAGCTCGCAAAATATACATCAGGATGCACTCAGGCATCAGTCCAAAATGATACAATATACATAGTGTACGTGCTCTAGTGGGTAGAGCTGCCCTCCTGTTGTGGCCCCTATCCTCCACCTGTGCTGGGTGCAGGTCCCCCTGCTGGTCCTCCTCCCCCTACTGGTCCTCCTCCCCTTGGTGGCACAAATGGTCCTCTAACTGAGGACAATGACTGCCCTGTCCTGCAGGACTTAGATGCTCTGGACCTGTTCCTATCTCTGTAGCTTGGCTCTCGCTGCACCGTTGGCACCGCACCCGCGTAGAGACCCCTATAATACTTAGCCTCTCTACCTGCTGATACTAGCTCTCCCTGCACCTGGATGAGCTCACTGTATAAGGCCCTCTGATTGGCACCCAGTGCACGGTGTGCCTCGTCTCTCTCCCACCTCACTCTATGTAGTGTGGCCTCTGGTGTCAACCATAGATGTGCCTCTGCATCTCTCTCCCTCGTCACTTGGGCTAGCTACTCGTCATCCACTGCTGGTGCGGCCGGCACCTCTACCTATACCTGTACCTGTGCCTGTGCCTATGCCTGGATCTATAGCTGTGCCTATGCGTTTGCCAGTACTATCTGTGCTGTTGTGGCTACTTGTGTCTGCACCTGTGCCAGGGCCTTGGCCTGTCTCACCTCAGCCCTCACTGCATCCCTATCCCTCCTCAACCGTACCATCTGGAGCTCTAAATGTGTCCTCCGGGCTATCTCCTCCTATAGCAGCCTCTCAGCCCTCTGTAAATCGGTCTCTACAACTAGGTCCTTAGCCCCCACCATCTCTACATCTACCTGTGCACCTCCGGCCTCCGCACCTGCCTGCTGTCTGGCCTGTCTGGCCTATCGCCTCATCCTCGCCTCCACACCTGGGACCAATACCTCCCCCACTGCCCCTGCCACACCTAGTGTAGTCAATCGCACTGGCTTATGTGTTTGCCAGTACCGGTCATACTCTGGAAGTGTCCTTGGATCTGCCAGTCTTGAGTCCCAATCCCATCTCATAGGGACAAGTCCTCGCAACTCTGCCAATGCTGTAGCTACTGGAATCTTTGCATCCCAGTCCCCTACCTCTCGCTGTGTCCTCGCATGAGTCGCCTCTCCCGCTGGCAACCCCTGCGGCACTCCAAACTGTCTGAGTACACGCTCAGGCAGGTATCTCTCTATAGTATCCGTCTGCCTCCCAAACAGATATCAAGCCTGGCGGCAATACATAAGCTGCTCATGCTCATCCTCCCACTCCTCGCACAGTAACCATGGCCTCCAAACAAATAGGTCCATCTCATCGATCTGCCGCCTCCAATGGCTAATAGATCCATGCCTCCTATGTGTAATGACTCCCTCATATAAAAATGCATACAGCTCTCCCCTCTCTCGGCGGTGCTGTGTCATGGGTTTGATCACTGGGATATGCTCCCATGCCCACACCTATAGTAGAGTCACCCCTGCTGAGAGACTTTGACCTCTCCTGTAGACGCAGTGGTGCATGTCATGGTACAACTGTCCAAGCACACATGGGCCCCATGCATACTGTGTCCCATGTGTGAACATCCCCGATAGTACTGTGCCCCATCCAACAGATAGTCCTCTAGATCGCCTGTCTGGGTACAAGAAACTGCCAATCAGTGAAGCAACTATCCACCTGATCCTATCGCAGAGTCTCGGGACGTCTGCTCACCGAATCTCACCGTCATCTATCCGCAGGTCATCTGTGCAGAATACATCTACCAAGCCTGCGTCGCCCCATGCTGGGTCAAAGTCCACTCTCTCGCCGTAAATCTGAACCCTAAGGATGCGATACACATCCTCCAGCGTCACTGTCACCTCCCCTGTCAGAAAGTGAAACGAGCATGTCTCACTGTGAAACCTCTCTACCACAGCTGTCACTAGGGCGAGATTCACCCTAATGTGTGTCAAGTGCGCTACAGGCCACAATCCCACGTGCTTTAGGAACGCGTCCTCCTCCCATGTCAGCTGTACTACCTCATGTGCTATCGGGTGGTGTCGCTCTCTCGACATCAACGGTGGCATAATCCTTTGCATCCACAACAAACCACTTGTCAGTCCTGTTAACCATTTCTATATAATCCTACCTACATCTATCCTATGCCACTGATCCTAAGACCAACTCTCCCCTTCGCTAAACCAGGGTAGTCAACCCTTCGGTCAACCCTAACTATTGCATTCTTCTAGCCTAAACCAAAAGTGACTTGTTATGCACAAGAGCGCTACCTTGTCTTAGCAAAAGCACCATACTGCGTATGCAGGAGTGCTGCACTATCTCACCTCAAAAGTGATGTGTTTTATAAATGCACTTTACTACCCAGCCAACCATGCCTCAATGTATTGCCAAAGGTGACTTGATTTTATTACTACCCCACCAACTGTGCCTTGCTCCCTAGCCAGTTGCGTTGCACTGCTCTACCAAGAGCGCTGCGCGACCCTACCAACCGCGCTGCGGCACGACCGCCAAAAACCATATGCGCTGCGACTTCGCCAAAAGCGTTGATCCTACCTACTAAACGCGCTGCGGCGCGCCAAAAGCGCCTAACCCGACTACCAATAGCACCATTCTATCCTACAATGCTTTTGGCTAACCTAAACTACCTCCCTAAACCTAGCCCTAAACCACCCTAAAATGTCAAAATAAAATGAGGTTTTCAGACACTTACCACTACTGGAGCTCCTGCTGGCCTCCTGTATGTCCGCACTAGCTCCGCCCGATGCCTATGCGCTGGAATCGACATCTCTCTTTGCTGTCAGCTCCTTCCACTCAACTCTCTCGCCCTAAGTTTGGAGGCTCTACTCTCTCAATTTAGAAGCTATTAGTGTGCAAATGAGGATTGTGGTCCCCATGGGCCCTATTTATAGCATCCCTCCCTCAGTTCTTCTCTTCCCACACCAATCCTTTTTGTTCTGCTAACTCGTCGCGCACTTGTCTTGTCGAGCATCAACCCAATTCTCCTGTCGCTTCCTTGTCTTCCCACTCGAGGGGGCATACACTAGGGCAACTAGCTACATTGGGGCATCAAAAATTGTATCATATATTTAACAATCATTTTCTTTGACACAACGCTATAAAATGCATTGCCTCAAAGAGGGGCAAAATGTAGACACCCTAAAATGACCGTGTCGTCGAATCACTTGCATTTTATCATCTGTCGCATCACCTGCATTTCAATGTTAATTAAATAATCTAATTATTTAATTAATTTCACCAAAATCACCAAATTCCTCTAAATCTCCTAAATTCAACATTAATTAAATAAATTCTATTTATTTAATTAATTAAATTAAATTCCTCTATATTCTTCCAAAATTAAATAATTTCAATTATTTAATTAAATCATTATCCTCTTTCAAATTTCAAGTCTCCGTTAATTAAATAAATCTAATTATTTAATTAATTCATCCAAATTCTATCTTATCTACAATTAAATAATTTACATTATTTAATTAAATCAATTACTTGTTCTTCTAAATTTAAATAAATCATGCAAATTTATTTAAATTATCTCAATCCTCTAAAAATAAATAAAATCAAATATTTTATTTATAATCTTCTATTCCTCAATCATGCACTATTAAATAAATAAATTTATTTATTTAATTTCAGTTATCTTCCAATTCCTCTTAATATATCTTGTTAACTCATGTGCACAATCAGTCTTATTTTTAGAACTCTAAAAAAGGCAAAATTACAAGTGGAGTTATCTATTCAATCAATCTTGTTTTCATCATAGTTTACTAAAAATATCCTTATGGATTGACACATGTCATGTGTACATTCATCATGGTTATTTGATTTATCTCCTCCATTGATTCTTCTGAATTATCTGGACCATTGATCAATCTCTGTTGAAACCTATATAAACCCCCCTCATCTCCTTCACAAATCCTCTTTGATCACTTATTCTCAGGCATCCTTTAACAGTGCTTTGAGCATACATCGCATGGATTGAGCAACTTTACGATCTCTTTACATTGATCTTTGAGCACTCTACTTGCTTGTTGCAACCATGGTTTCGCAACACTATTGAGCAATCCACATTCATCCAAAGGGAACAATACAAATCTTGGTAAAAGTTTTCATATTTCATTGATTTATTAGTAATGGCTTTTATTTAGATTGGTTCTCTTTATGTTATTGGGCTTTTGATTTATTTAGTTTTAATTTAGTCAAATTTCCTCATACACAGCTCATTGGCTTGAGAAGTTAATATGCGAGTAGGTTATTGGTCAGTTAAGTCATGACTTCATGTCCTAATATTCGTAAGTTGACTGGCCCATTAATCTAGGATTCTCTAGGTTACCCACTGTCATCGGTTGTAGGAAGGGCATAATCTAATGGTCGCGCAAGGGCGCATGAGGAATCTGTCAGGAGAGAATATTTGTTGTGCGACTGTGACAGAACGACACATGTCAAAGAATCTAAGCTGGCATACAATCCCACTAAAGACCCTACATCAACTAAAGACTTGATCCAACAGTTGTGCATCATCGCAAGGAGAATCTCACAGGATGGAATCTGCGCTGCGCGGTCGTGACATGGTGACACATGGCATTCTCTTATTTGAGAAGTGAAAGGCGGGCACGTGGAGGCTAAGGCATGCCGACGTGGGGTAGGTAAGAGGTGGGCCATCACAGGCTGTTACATTGCAAGGTGCTACCACGTATCTGACCCGTACAAAAGATTAAAGACTTGATCCAACGGTTGCGCATCGTTGCAAGGAGAATGTCACAAGATGGAATCTGCGTTGTGCGGTTGTGACATGGTGACACGCGACACTCCTATTTGAGAAGTGAAAGGTGGGCACGTGGGGGCTAAGGCATGCCGGCGCGGGGTAGGTAAGAGGTGGGCCATCACAGGCTGTTACGCTGCGAGGTACTGCCATGTATCTGACCCGTACAAAAGGTGACATGTTTCGATTGGTGACGAAGATTGTCAAATCTAGTCAACCAGTCAGGACGGTGGATTTCAGAATGTAAGGAAAAAATCAATGGCCCAGATTCAAACTTTTAAAAGAGAAAGATTTCCAAGTGCTTGCGGCATGAAGTTCATTAATATAGACTCCAGAGAATTGTGTAGGAATTCAAGAATTAAGGTATTCTCAAGAGTGCCACTGCATTCAGAGTGAAGAAATCATCAGAACGAGTAGGAAAAAGTGATCTCAACCTTCTGCAAGTGCTGAAAACTAGTAACTGTTCCTCCTCTGTGCCTAGTTTTTCCAACTATAAGGTTAATTCTGAAGCTTTTAGGGCCATTGTCAACCATAAAAACCCTAAGCTACCTTCAAAAAAGTAAAATGAGTTAGTCAGGCCAGCCTTCCACTTCAAAACGAAGCTTAGATGAGGATCTTATGATCCAACTCCCTGGTTTTGTTAGATCACCTTTGAAATTGCATGGCCCAGGTGGACCCGAGGATAAATTTCTTGACTATTGCTATAATTGCCGGAAGGCCAAATTACCTGTCCCAGGTTGGATCCTCTTTGAGCATTGGCATAAGAGGATGAACTATAAGGCCCCTATCTATCATGCCTGGAGATATGATTTAGCCAAGCTCATTTGTTCCAATGTTTTCCCCAACCCTGACTTAATTAGGTCAACAACATTAAGGTATGATCCAACCACTAGGACATTAATAGTTGGAAATGGTATAAAATTTATCAAGCTTACCAAAGAATACATTGCCACTATATTCATCTTGGACTCTATAGCCAACAAACAAATTGACCTCAGGGATTTCAAGAAAAAATACCAGACTATGAAATGACATTACAGGGAATATACCTTACCAAAGCACATGCCAAGGGGTGTTGGTGGGAAATCGGTAAAGATTTCAAATGATGAGAAGGACCCTTTTCATTGCAGTATGTTTAATGAATATTTTGTCAGAACCTATCACCGTCTGTGCCAAGTATTAGGCAGAGATGCTTTAGATAGAATGTCTATTTCTTTGATGATGATGGCTGTTGATATTCAAAACCCAGATGTCAAGGAAGCATATGCTTATGCCACTTTCATAGCTGACCATATGCATGATCAGATGACAAAGATCAAAAATAATTTGCCTAAACCGGATGTCCATGTTGAATTCACATGGTACTCCTTGTTGTGCCATATGTACTTATTTGCTTTATCAGGGATGTGGCACCAGAATTTACATGTCAAGGTTTCAGATGCTCAAGGGAACAAGCTGCCAGTGTAAGTATGGACATGTATGCTAGATATGAACTATGTCACAACAGATTATGTCATCTTTGAAGAATATTTTGTGAGGAGAATCCTTGGATTTTTGGAGCCAGAGGGTGAAAGGTTGCATCCTGATGTATTGGATTTCTTATGACCTCTGGACATGACTCCCCACCTTGGAATTGATCACAATTGGGGCGATTTGTTCTATCATGAGCATTCTACTTGCATAAGGGTCTATGGATACCAGACTGCACCTCACATACTGCCCAAATATGTGCCAAAGAGGGTGGCATTTTTAGAAGTTATAAGGCAACTGTTAAATGATTCTGACAAGGAGCACTTTAGGAACCACAGGAAAGGTTCATTCTTCCCTTCTTCCATCAAATTTTGTGATTTCGTGATCCCTGATAATAGTGGGTTGGACCAAATTTATTCAGTTATGCAATGTTTTGGAATGTATTTTGAACAACCAAGGTATTTTGACCATGAGGGCTTCATCATCAAAACCAGAGGCACCAAGGGAAGTCTCAAGTACTTTCATCAGGTGGATTACAATGAGGACATTGCCAGCAATTGTTTTACAATGAATGATGTCCACCACTTGAGGATTCAGTGGGATATTATCATGGCCAGTGAGAAGATGAAGCGAAACATGAATCCTACATATCCGGGTGCATTTGTAGAAGTGCAAAACCCAATCGAGAGAATTGAGAAAATGCTGGATAATACAGAACAGTTGATTGCCTCTTCCCTTACAGGAGAACAGAGATATGCTTATGAGCCTGGCAGCTCAAGTGGAGAGTATGATGTAAAGAGGGAATCAGTTGGCTCCTCCCCTACCAAAAGGGCCAAGATTATTGATTTGGAGAACCCAGAGCAGATAGAGGTGGTTGACCTAGAGGGGGAGGAGGAACATGCACAAGAAACTAGCCCTCATTCACCTAATAGACTGAGACCTTATTCATCCCTAGAGAATAGGACAGTGAGAGTAATGAGGAAAACTACTGTTGATATTGAAGATGTTAGGGTGATGGCCTGTGACAAGTTTATGGAGGATGATGAATTTGTCAACACTCCTGAATTTAGGAGCTATGTTTTGAAAGTGAGGAGTGAGGAATTTTAGAAGAAAATTGAAGATGCCAAGGCTAGAGTAGACCCAAAGGAGTATGATGATATTACTCAGAGGGTCCTAAAAGAAGTACATTAGTTTATAAGTGCAATGACTCTAGAGGAAGGGAGAGCACTGGTGGCAAAAAGTAATATTCTGCTTCTCCCTCACTGGACTCTATTAGATGTCATTGCATTTGATACAATCACCAGAGATGATTCAGATGTGATAGGAGAACAGATTGAAAAGGCCCTCTCTAGTGCAGCCTTCAACCCTAAATTTGAAGCATTGGCAATATGGGCTCTAACCCTAAACAACAAAATGCCTAGGGTTCAATTAGGAGAGGTGATAGGGGATGTAATCATAAAAAGAGTATCTAATACCCCTACTCCTCTTAGGATGCAAGCCTAAATGTACAGGCTGCACAATTTGTAGAAGCAACTGCTAAAAAATTGCAAAAGGATTACAATCAGCTGCAACTTGATTATTCTAAGGCAGTTGTAGAGATAAACATGTTGAAGCAACAACTGTTAATATTGGGAGCTAGTACTTTAGCCCCTCCTCCAGTGATCCCAACTTTAGAATCTCTTCCAGTGGATACAGAGCCTCTCCTTGCAGAGATTAGAGAGTTGAAGGAGGATAACATGAGATTGAAGGAGGAAAAGGATAACAAGGTTAAAGAGGTGGTCATCAACTTGATCAAGAATAGGGTGACAAACATTTTGACTAGAGTTGATGAAACTTGGAAATCCTACTCACAGTTGAGACCAGCCTATGCAAAGCATGAGTCTAAAAAATAGAGAATATTGAGCTTAAAAGTAAAGTGGTTACATAGAACTGAACAAGTCAAAGAATTTCTAAGGTGTGCCAGGTATGATACCAATGCACCTCCTGACCTAATTTCGGTGTTTAACATGTTGAAGGATTTTTAGGATGTGACTAGTTTCCAGTTGAAATTTGATTCAGTTGTGAAAAAGAGGTTGCAGGGTTTTGAAAGGTTGGACACTAAGTGGTCACCTCCCATCTTGGAGGGTGATGGCAAAATAAAAGACTTGGACAAGTGGAGAAAGGAGCTGGTAGACACTATTTATCAATTAATTCCCACTTGTTGTGATGCAATTACAAGTGATCCAACTATGCAAGTACTGAGCTCATCGTTGGAGAAACTGCACACTCTTGAAAGGGGTTTTAATGTATTATGCAACCAAGTAAAAAGTATCCTAGATGCCAGGTATGTTAGCCATAATGGCAAGATTGTAAAAATACTTTCATTCGCTTGGCTGTCAGATGGGACATACGGTGAGTGGAAGGACATAAATGGATCTAAGGATTGACAAGATTTTGTTCTCTGTATCTGTTTTGATGATTATTGTACTATTCATTTATTGAGTATATTTGATCTGAGATGACTTTTGTTGAAATTAGAACAAAAAGAATTACTCCCTCTTTTTATAGTATTTATTATTAGTTAAAAGTTTAAAATTTATTGTATATAAAATTGGTCAGATCTTACACATCAATTTACAAATATTGTGCTCCTGTTAATTCAAAATTGGTGATATGTGTCATGGATTGCATACGACATAGGACTACATGGAACATAGCTTGGAAACACTATTAAGTATTATCTATATACTTATTACTTACGTCAAATCAAGCACAAATATTTGCATGTAGATTAAATTCACTTAAATTCCCTTGAAAAGATATATCAAATCACTTAAATATTGGCACACTTGGAAAGATATCCAAATGCTTCGAAGCCCAGTGCCATTAATGAAGCCTGGTTCTATTTAATGGAGCCCAACAATGCCTCATAGTCATACCAAAGTTTGAATCTAGCTTGTTGCTTAACAAAGAAAATGGATACGCCAATTTTCCTTATAGCACTGCGAAGGTAAATTGCTTTCTTGGGTTACATAACAGACTCGAGGCTTAGAGCTATAACAAAGCCTCACAGAATTGTCCGTTTGCACTTCCTGGAGTTGAAAGCTGTTAAAATGGTGTTTGGGAGGGAATTTTTAATAGATCGTAATAGATACCGTGTGAATTCTGACATAGCCTCTTGGTTCTTGGCATCATTGTTGGACCTTGGAGGTGTGAAGGCAGAAATTCTCAAACTATTGCGAGAAATTTTCAAGGTAGATTTTCTGGGTAATGATTTTGAGGTAGTTGTTGGGTCAGACATGGGTGTGGGGATTCTGCGGTCTTTTGACCTACCAATGGTGTTACTTGGGGGAGAGATGGTTTTGGGGATTCAATGGCTTCCCTTTCTACTGAACATGACAGATGGTGCTCTCACCTACTGTAATGCCCCGCCATGCAACACTAAAGATAAGTTTAACTAAGCAATAAAAAAGGCAAAATATTTCTTTTTCTATAGAAGTGGTAATAACAAAATATAACATGGTCTAATAGCAACAAGTTAAACTAACATCTCTAGGGATTACATAGTTGCATTATTGAAATATAACAACCAACAACATACATAGTTTAATCAAATACACCAGCTAGCATCTTTCATTACGACATCCAAATACATCAAGAAGTTTGCATTAAGATTACAAGTACAAAATAGTATATGTTACAAGAGGAATTACATAGTTTCATTTATACAAAAGCTCTCTTTTTGAATACATCAATTACATAAGAATTTTTTTTGATACAAAAGATTTAAATACAAATAGTACAAATGTTCATCTTCGATACAGGTGCAAAACTGGAATCAAGAGAGATACATCTTCTTTACACATGAGCCACAATGCCAAAAAACCAATGGAATAAAGCACAACCACCCGACCATGTGGAACCCTGAGGTCCACCCCCTATGCTAGGATATAACAATGAGGTCCCACAAAGACAACCGTCAAAAGACAAAAGGCTAACAGATGCAAGGACTACACACGACTCTAATAGAACATAGATCAATAAGAACAACACAAGTAACTAAAATCAACACTTACACACTTAATTGAACTTCCAGAGGTACTCACACAACTGAAGGAGGAAATACAACTAGGGAGTATTAGACTACAATAAGGAGGAGTGTCATCACATAGCTTGTCATGGGTTATCCTGGCAGGTCTTCCTAGGCACCGGCCCCCATCCTGGGTTATCTTGGTAGCCTCTCTTGACCACCGGCCCCCAAACAAACTCATGCAGAACCAAAATACCTTTCATGAGGACAAGGTAGTTGATTTGCCATTCCAGGCCTTCTCATCTCATCTCAAGCCTAAACGAGCACTTGAGCCATGAGTGAGACATACATTATCTTGCTTAATGTGATTAACTACCCAACCCCTTAATTTATTATTAAATTATCACTGGATTAAAAACTACCAATGGGTTATCCTGGTAGCCTCTTTGGGCATCGACCCCACATTGAAAGCCACTCCCCTACCTACATCTAGAAGACCCTATCCATCAAGTAAGACAATTACCATCACAACAACAAGTGCTCAAAAACAATGCAAGGCATTTACCTTCTTGCACAATCAATAAAATTAGATGTATAGGTACACTGAACAAGGCACAACCATCTTGCACATGTAACATTCCAATATGAATAAGAAACCATATTTCAAGAATACATTTCATTCAACTCACAAGATGCACACATAGCCAACCCCCACACAATCACACCCTCCTAGGCCTCTGGAAACCACTTTCCCCAAATAACACAATGCTTGACCCCATTAAAATGCAATGGTCACACATCACAATCACTTCCAAAACACATCATAAACCAAGATCCCTCATCAATACTTCAATAACAAAACTACAAATCTAACATATGATCTGATGCACAAATAATGGTCTTAAAGAATGTAACATTATTCCAAGCATGATAAATCATCTAACAACATAAGATAGCTCTATTCCAACAATGCAGAACAATAATAACTTGAAAGGATTACCAATTATTCTATAACAGAAAATTCAGTCAAACAAGATACTACCCATTATTAGACTAAACCTCTTTCTACACTAATGTGGATCTTATTAAAATTCTAGACAACTTTGTGATTTCTATTCAAAATAATTGTATAAGTAAAACATAAAGGATCATAAAGTAGATTAAAACCAATCATCCCTTTTAAATCTTTAGAAAGTATATGAGTTAAATGCTAAACGTTTCATATCAAACCTAACCTCCACTTACTCACCCAATTTCATAACTAAGCACAATCTTTAATTTAAGTCATAAATAAGATTAGACTTCATTATATGACTACAAAGTTCCTTAAGGTGAAGAGGAAGCAATATATATACACTTGACAAGTCTTACTAAATCTAAACTAAATGTTATCTTCCACCAAAAGAATATCAAAGATATCAAAACATACAACAATCATAAATTAAATTCATAGACTAACTCTATGCATACTACTTAAAATATTCTAATTCATATTAGAATTAAAGACTTAACTAATGTCATCATACACACCTTATACTAGATCTAAACTAACAATTCAATATTTATGATATGATAATTTACATCCATTTGACTAAGATAAATATATATTAAGAAGCCTTATTTATTATCCATATCCTGCTCTCTTACAATAGATAAAACTACTAATATTCTTAAATATACAGGGTCAAATAATATATCAATAAATTATTTTAAAAGGATTTGACTTTTTATTTATAAAATAATGCTTAAATATAACATATCTAAATAATAGGGATGAAATAAAATAATACTTAAATAGAACACATCCCTAAATAATAGGGATTTGATTTTTCTATAAATGAAATAAAATAATACTTAAATATAATACATCTCTCAATAATAGGGATTTGATTTTTCTATATAAAAAAATACTAAAAAAAATAAAACACATCCATAAAACTGTTCTTCCCTATTAAATAGGGAGTTGATATCACACCTTCAAAATAATAAAACTCAAATTAAAACAATAATTTATTAAGGGACAATTTTAAAGATATTTAAACTTTATTATGCAACATCAAATACTTAATATTTAGCTAAAAAGGTTTAATTATTTAAATTCTTAAATTAAAATTAAAATAAGTTATTATATGCAAGAATTAATTAAATCAAATTCAAAAGAATAAGATTTTATAGTTTCATAATATATATTTTGATTTTACAAATAAGAATACTTTCTAACTCTAATAAATTTCTAATTCTAATATGGTAATACAAAAGGCAGATTTTTATGTTTACTAAAACTTACCATTCCTATTTCCTATTATTTAAACACAAAGACATTTATTTATTCACTTCATTATAAAAGCTACACATTCATTCATATAAAAGTATTCACACAAACCAGAATTAAATTTGATATAATGAAAAGAATTTATGTGAGAGCTTGGTTGAACCAAGCCATACGGCTGCCATGGACAAGAAGAGGGATTCTGAAGAATTTAATTCAAGTACAATTTCATTGTTTTACAGACTAAAATTCATTGTTTCAAATGCATAAACTACAAACCAAACTTCATTTGCAATTTTTTTTTGGTTTCAGGCAACATCAGAGAGTACCCGCAGAAAGTTTCATAGATTTTTCAGTGTAAAAGCTAATAAAATCTAAAATCTCCTATACCTTTGGTTTGAGATAACAACTGGGTTGCAAATATTAAGTTTTAAATGCAATTTCAGGCATGATTCTTGCATATGGAGGCCGTACAAATAGGCAGGCTAGAGGAATAGAAAATATGAAAGTTTTGTTAGAATGGAATTTATCTCTATTGGCTTTATTACAACAAGTCATCAAATGGCATGAGATTTCAGACAAAAGAAATTTGTTTGATTGATTATACAGATTAATGGCTGGAAAGAAAGAAATAGGTTTGCATGGCAATAAATTTTGATCTCTTCAGGCAAGGGCAACACTACAAAAGTCAAGATTTCTTTTGATAAAAGAAATTGACATAGACACAGGAATGCAACAAAAGAGAAGGATTTAATTTCTTCCAGTAGCAAAAGATTTCATTTAGCTAAGGTGTCTACTGGTAACATAAAAATATGATGATAGTGTCATAGCAAGATAGGTAGGTGTGAAGAAAGATAAATAGGTGTGAAGATTGGAGGATCAACAATATTTAAAATTGCTACAGTTGCAGGATATACACAGATAAATTGTTGAAGATAACATCCAAGCAAATGCAAATGACAGGACTAACTATAATGGGGTTTATAGAAAATAATATATACTCATCAAGCATACAGAGAGAATATGTTGCAAAGCTTGATCGATCATTTCAACTGATGGGAGAAACTTGCATTTGATTGCAGATGGAATTGTCTAAAAAAAATTCACAGAGGACCACACTTCAACTAGAATTTGACCAATCATAAAATTGCATAGACTACTCACATACATGATTTTTCTTCATATACAGACAAGCAGAAGAAATTTTGTTTAACACATTCCCGAAAATTCTTCAGATCTCCCTTGCTCCCTTCTCCTCTTCCTCTGCCAATTCCTCTTCTTTTCCCCAAATTTCTGTGTATCTTTTCTAAGAACTCTCCCCTCAAATAATCTTCCCAAAACCAAAAATAGACCAGGATAATAAATTCCTAAATCCCCCAATCTTCCATTACTGACATCCACTATCCAAAATTTTAAATGCATTTCTACCACCACTATCTGGAATATTTTTCAAATTTCCAACAACCCACTCCAACAATAAATTAATGGCAAAATAAAATAAAATCTCACATGTTAGATAAACTCAATAAAGTACTAAATATTAACAATATTATTATTATTGCTAGCTTTCAAAGCTACTAATTTAATTTAATATAAAAATCAACTAGTTAATATTCTCAATTTTCTACATTAATTAAATAACTAATATTGATGTATATATATAAACTTATTATTATTATTATAACAATTAATAAATCTCCAACAAATACACATTGGCTATATAACCATAATGATCAAACAACAACACATCTATACACATAGATCACTTATTCTATAAAATGAACCAAACGACTATAATCAACTTAATACCTTGGTCACTAAGTTTAATAAAATGAACCTTAAACTACAATAAACAAACAATAACAACTACATACCAAAGGATGACCAACCCTCGAGGACAAGTACCAACTGAGCGACAACTACACCCATGACTGGAAATACATGGATGACGATAAACTGAAGACATTGGCTGACAGAGGGAACCCCATGTTATCTCCCATCCACATTATCCATTGGTGTAAAGGCATGCTCAAACCTACCAATTCAGGTGGAGTCGATGCCTGGTACCTGCAATCCTGCAGCAAACAAAAGTGTTGAATACAACATATATATAATCATCCAATAGGCACACTATGAAAGGGAATCACAACATAGTAGGGTACTCAACATGAGTAATACTACACTGTCCCTTCACAAAACACATAAAAAATATCCACATTAACCAAGTTCATAAACAACCTGATAACACATCATCAAATAGTCGCATAAATCACATACTAAACTAATCTACATAATCAATTAACCCATAAATGATCACATCATAAGCATAATGTATTAATCATAAACATCAACAATGCCATCATAATAACCATCAATGAGTGTCATAAACTACACCAAAATAGTAAACCTACCTTCAACCTGTCTAACATACCCTAAGTATTCCAAGTATTTTACCTTCATCTTCATGCTTCATAGTTCGACCACCTACACATACAAGGTGAAACTAGAGGGGCGTTACACTCGCCACCGTCATTGGGCCACCATTAGTCTAAATTTTTTAAGGCACTCTCAAGCTCTCGTCATGGAGCTGAATGTGGAATGGGTGCCGTGCTTCGCAGACCTGGTGCAAACAAGAGATTTTTATGGTTTCCCTTAGCCAGTGGCCCAATGTTTTAAACTTTTGATTTTTGCTATGTAATTTTGATGTAATATATTATATTATCATGGGAAAGAATATGTATGGGAATTTTTTGTAACATAATGATATGCCAGGGGCGTAGCTATCACCCAGCTATAACAATTTTTTGAATTAATATCAATGAATGAATGAATGAAAGTTGATGTCCACCAGACCAAAAACTGTGAATAATTTTTTTATTAATATTAAATAGAATGTAATTAAATGATAAGTGTGACTGTAATTAAATGAAAAAAGAAATGCAGATTATGTTTATTGTTTATATCATAAAATACTCAACCATTCGATGAACATTTGATGGATGGTTGTAGTTGCATTCCAGAATGAAATGCATAGAACGCTAGGCTTGCGAACTTAAATATCTAGAATCACCCTAAACAGTTAGATTTACAAAGATCAATGGTTTAGAGCTGTGAGTTGTCAATGCAGGACAACTGTCAGACATGTACTAATACTGCTAAGTGTAGTCCGGAAGCGACACGTTGACTTGATGTTTCATTCACTAAAAAATTCACTTTATAAAAAAAAGCAAACTTTCTAGTTTCTACTTTTTACTGCTAAGTGATTTTATTTTTAAGTGAGAGCCGAGAGGGTCAACACATGGGGCATCGGGGAGATTTCATATTGCTCATTGCAGTGCACCAGGGAGATTTCAGATTGCTCATTGTAGTGCCATTTCCAACAAAGCCAGTAAGACAAAATTGAAAATATAGAATCCCTAGGTTACATTTCATCATTTCTTAAAATCTTATTTTGTCAAACTTTTTTCTTAAAATCTTATTTTGTCAAACTTTGCGTTTAGGGTTGAGAGACTTAAGAAAAATTTCACACTGTATAAGCATGTCTAACACCACTAGCAGACCAGACAAAGTTTTTGGGAAAGGCAGAGCAAGTACAGATAAAAAATAGATTATTCTGAATTGCTTAAAACCTCAGGTTTGACTGATGAATACCAGATATTTATGATCCTAACATGTATGGTAGATTTACCTCAGAACTCAGATTTTCATGTGAGAATAAGGCTGCCAAGAAAAAGAAAGTTGATAGTATCAATGCACCATGGGTAACTGGATTTGGGCACATGATGTTACATGAGGTTTTCCCTTGCCCAGAATTTATCATGTTCTATGCCCACAATTATGATGGTAACAAAAGAGCAATTGTAAATAAGGATACCAAAGAAGAAATTTTATCTATTAATGCAGAAGAATTTGGAAAAGTGTTGGGGTTTACAACCCAAGAATTTGGAGACATCCACATTGACCTAGAAAAGATTACTAGTGATTATGAAGCAGCGGATGTGTTGACTTTTCTTTTGAATCAGCATTAGGATTTGCCACTTCTAATGCACAGGCAGATTCAGCCAACTAATTCACAGGCAGATTCACATACTAGGATTCACATGTGTATTCAGTACATGATGAAGTCTTATACTAGGATTTGCCACTTCTAATGCACAGGCAGATTCCCATCACATACATTGTGACCACTAAATCTAGGCATCTGACAGTATATCCTAGCAGGCATAGTTTCTACTTTATAATCCACCCATGACAAATCCAGTTGGTCATACAAAGGATCAAATGGGCTGAGAAGAGGTTTAGCCTTCTGACTGGCAGACACAACAGGGTTACTGCTTTTTAACTGGGCCTGCTCAGCCTCTAAGAATATCAACCTATTTCTTATCTCTTCTATTCCTTTATCCAACATTTCACCACTGAGTATGGGATAATTCATACTTGGATTCATAAAAACCCTACTCTTAGACATCCTTTGTCTGTCTAAGACCCAAGGCTTCCCCTGGCATCTAACCTATGCAATAAAACGGCAAATAAAGGGGAAGTAACAAAGTACCTTTTCTCATACAGATGCAGAAATATGTACATCTTTCAACCAATAACATACATCTATCTTTCATGTGCATTTGGATCTTTTTTGCAGAGTCGCCACCTCTCCAGAGAGGACAAAATTTACAGCAGCTGAAAGCTATTTTTCCAGGTTCATTCCACCAGCAGAGCATCATTTTGTTAGTGACTCGGATGGGCCACAAGTATATCATTTTTTAGTCCATCCCCAGCAGAGTCGCCATTTTGTTGACTTTTCTTTTGAATCAGCATTAGGATTTGCCACTTCTAATGCACAGGCAGATTCAGCCAACTGAATACAGGAGGTTGCGTGAGCTCCTCCCCTTCACTTCTGGTTCTGCCGCACCAAGGGGGGTATCCCTATAACTCAAGATGTAACCTTGACTAGCTCAAAGATAGAAAGATCTAACTTGACAACAACAGGCAGAATACTCTCATGTATGGACCAAGATCTGCATGATAGATCACAAGGCTGGCAACATTCTTGGACATGATGTCTGGTTGGGTATGAGAGCATGCAGGGGGTTCCTAATCCTACTCCTACAACTAACAGGTGGAAGTATGAAATGTTTTAGTTTAAATTTTGGATGCAAAGCTGGACATGGTGTATAACACAAGAACACAGCATGATTGGTGCCTATCCAGGGCTTGGAGTCGGTAGACATACACCTGTGAATGATCAGCATGAACAGCTAAAACTGGATTTCAGGGGGATACACATGATATCTGCCTTACAGATATCTCCCAATAAAGAGTGTTAAGTTATCTCTACTTATGGCATCCCTACTGCAGTATACCCTTCCCAATGTTCAACCTGAAAACAGTTTAATCTACCCCTTGAGCAGAAGTTAAAAGATCAGACATTCAACATAGGAATTCTATGCTCTAGAATTTAAACATTACGCAAACATCCAGATCCAGAAGAAGAATACATGCAATACTGGAGACAGAATTAACACAACACATGCTAAGATAGCATTACTCATATAAGATCAACCATGAAATCAGTGGATTCATGCCAAATCGTACAACAGGAGATACATAAACTCACAAGTTAGACTGTACAGAGCAACCAGATCAGCTGGTTTTGGATTACAGAGCCAAAAATCCTCAACTTTCAACAACCTCAAATGAATAACACCGTCTGCCTTATATAGCAGGAGGGTGTATTCAGCATTAACTACCAGGTTGACCAAAAATCCCGCTAGATATACAGTATCATAAAAATGGCGCTCAAACATTAATGCAGCAGGTAGGGGAGGAGACAGGAAGATTTCTCGAGCCCTGCGCCACTGTCCGCTGATGTACACCTTCAATCGGGTACCAGATCCGCCCATACCTCTGCAACCTTCACCATTAATGGCGCACCAACCCGCGGCCTTGGGAAGAACATCAGACAGTTAATCGCAACCATTTCCCGCCGAGATTCATCATCATGATATTTCGAAAATGCAGGATACCAATTATCCCACATGCACCCCGCAGCAACCTCCTTAACACTTTATATACTAGGTCATGAGCATATATCATGTTGGTGCTTTTGCTCCTGACGACACTAGTATAAGACTTCATCATCATCATCCTCCAGCAGCATGATATCCTGTTGCCTGAAATATCACCCTGACGTCATCATCATATCGCAATATAACTACATGATAATCGCCTTCATCGGCACAACCTGATCCATCGGAGAAACATCCTCCTGCTGAGCCTATACCAAAAATCTGGCCGATGAACATCCTGATGACATCATCATCATGTACTACTGACGTCTTCATCATATCTGCCTACTGCGCACCTCCTCATATTCGGATGACGTCATCATCATATCTGCCTACTGCGCACCTCCTCATATACGGATGACGTCATCATCATATCGACATCAGGATGATATTCGGAAGACAACCGGATATTTGGAAATATCATCCTAATGCACAAATATCAGGTTGCACTGTAGCTCCACTATAAGATCAGGGCGATAGGCGAATATGATGATGCTTGAAAAGATCACCCCCACTAGATAATGCACGAAGCCGGCAGGCGGATATCTCCTTGATATCAGCATCATCATGATGCTGGAACAAACACACACCCGGATGATATGAAAATATCACCCCCTCCTTCGGAAATATCATGATGCAGACAGGCAGAGAAATAGATATCACCCTGATATAAGGATGACGTCAACATCATCAGGATGACAAAACAACGAACAAGAAGTGATACAACATCATCAGGATGATATTGACTAAGATCATCCTGACGTTCAAAATATGATGACCCCAGTGAATATCGGGTCACACTTAGAACTCTTCAACAACATCATCAGGATGATCATAACCAAGATCACCCGATGATAAAGATATCACCTCGGCGAAATATCATGAAGGCAGAAAATATGATGACCCTCGCAAGCAGATCAGGGCGCACTGTAGCTCATCAGCATCATCAGGATAAAAACCAAACATCACCCGATATTGAAATATGATGATGACGATGAGAAACCGGTCGACGGAGAACATGATGATGCTGACCACCATCGAAGAAAATATGATATGATGATGACGTCCTCCTCAAGAAAATATGATGATGCAGCTGAAAACTGTTGAGGAGGTCCAACACTTAGAACATTTTTTGGATACTTAGGGAGAGTGCCTGAATGAAAATTGCTCAAAAAACTACCAGTCAATTCAGGCACTAACAGGATGAAAGGAGAAAAAATTCTTTCCTAAATAAAATAGTTGAAGAAAAAAACATATTGAAAGATAACCATAAGCCTCCTTATCCTTTGAAAATTTTTAAATCATGGGCTCAGGATACTATTTCCATGCTAGCATTTTGCCTCGGACTGGATAGCAATTGGGAAGTGGATGCAAGCCTCCTTGAAATGGTATATAATATCCATTATGGTAATGGTGTACATGTCAAATATAAATTTATTGAGCACATTGTAGAATCCAAGCATAAACAATTTTTAATGATTAAAGGAGGTTCCACCAAGACATTTAGGTTCACAACCTACTTGTGCTATTTTTTTCTATTCAAATTTAATGGAATGTTTCAGAACAACAAGCTTCAGATTCAACCCTATAGCAATGCTGAGGAAAATAAAATGGCTCCAGTATATGATTGGACCACTAAGATAAGGATGCATGATTCTTGAAGGAACTACAATCATTTTGTAGACTACTTTTTGGCTCCATTGCATCAAGCAATTACAAATAGTCCAATGCCTAGATTGCCTATATCATGTAGAGATTTTATTCAACTAGGAAAAGAAATACAATTGGCTGATTGGTACTTATTGGAAGAATATACTGTGCTAAGATTTTATGGATTAGAAGTAGAGCCATACAAACTTCCAATATATTTGACAGAAAGGGTTTTTGCATTGGAATATGTAAGGCAGATGCAGAGTACTGATGAACTACACTTTGCCGGTCAACAAAAGAAGAACTTATTTCCTTCTTTAGCTTTTTCATGTGGAGGGTTCACATTCGAGAGAAAAACATTTAAGGTGGCACAAGATCTTTTGAAAATTATTAATTTTGATGCTATCTGTCACTGGCAATATGATCCATGTGACACCATTAAAACAATGATTGTGGCCAATAGGAATGCTGCAGTAGAATTCAACATCAAAGTAAACCCTTTCTTGAAAACTTGAGAAACGAGGATTCCTGGGATGAGGTCAAAATTGCAATGGAGAAAATTACTACTGAGAAATGTATTTCTTTTGAACAGTTGTTAGCAGAAATTATGGCATTGCACTAGGTCCAAATTACAGGAGCACCAGCAAAAAATGAAATCAGGAGGTACAACAATTTTTATAGAAAAAGTGATAAACCATCTATTACAGCAAAAATGCTAGATTTTCTAGATGATTTAGTTACAAAAAAATCTTGGACATGGTAAAAAATTGCTACATTTTGGTCTATGAGGAAGGATCTAGGTGAACCGAGAACTGATGTAGACTATGGAGAAATCGATGAAGATAAAGAGTTTAGCAAATTGTGGAATATAGAGCATCCCTATGAATGTGAAGATGAAGAAACTGAAAGTGAGAGAGATGGTGAACTTGATGATGATAGGGATGAACAAAGCATTTACAAACCTGGTTTAAGTCAGGACACAACAAAATCATATAATTCAGGAGCAGTCATAGTTGAAAAGTTAGGTTATCGAGGTGGTGGTTTGGGGCCCCAAGGACAAGGCATTTGGAAACCAATAGATGTAGTCACCACTGCTAGAAAACCATTTGATAAACGAGGCCTTGGAGCTGAATCAACTGATAAAATACACCAAGGTCATACAAGTAGAACTGAAAGAATTGATTTTGTTACAGATTCAAATCCTAATCCTCATGGTCAGATGCAATCACAACTTGGACATGCCCATGGTGGAGAGCCTAGTGGAACTGGAACTGCCACTGGTGGAGAACTTAGTCAACATGTGCTACAACAACAGGTCCAACAACAAGTTACACACAAGAGGACACGAATACAAGATACCACACAAACACTCAGTGATAAAGGGACATAGAAGAGACAAAGGATTATGACAGGTCCAAGTCCAACTACCAGTTCCACTACAAAGGAATTATTTCCAGGTACTCCCCCAGTTAGTGTGGCTATAACAGAAATTGCAAGTACTCCTATTCCTTCACCATTCAAGCATTCCCTTATTCTTGCATCCCCGGGTTTTGATTACATTCAAGAGTTTAAAAAGAAATCAGAATTGTATAAAAAGGATAAGAAGCAACTAATGGAGAGTGTGTGTGTTGTAACTTCAGATCCTGCAACAACCATGATATTAGCCACATTTGACACAAATACAGAAATCATGGAGTACACAATTGTTGTTCCCATAGTTCAAAATAAACCAGAAAATCAGATGGATTGATCTAAATTTCAGGTGAACAGTTTGTAATTTAATTTTTCTAGATTAAAAAATACTGACAAAATTAATATATCAAAGAAGAACAATGAATTGGTGTACACATCATTGCTAAAGCATGATAGAGAGAAAAAAAAGTTGCAAAATCAAATAGAAAAATTACAGTCAGGTTTAGCAAATGATAAAGCAAAGAGGAAAGCGGCAGATAACAAGAGCAATGAATTAGAAAAAAGAATAAAAAAATTTGCCTCTACATCAACAAGCAAAGAGGATAAACAAACAGAGGTGGAATTGAATGGACTGAAGCAAGAGTTAGATGAGATCAAAAAGAAATATAATGAGGAAAAATCCACTTCAGAAAAATTAAGACAAAGCATTGGGAAAGCAAATGAATAGTGGGAACAAAAATTGGAGAAAGAGAGGAAAAAAATGAAACATTGGCCGTAGAGCTTATGGAAGCAAAAAATGAAATAAAATCTTATCAAAAAAAGTTAACTGAATTTTGTAGACAAACAATGAGGCACATGAAACAAAAGATTTGGGAAGAAATAATGCAGAGGTTTGATCAATTGTGTGAATTCTTTCAATTCATTGATGCCATGAGACTACATCTTGATAAGCTAAGAAAATATTTAATGGACAACACAAATCTGCAACTGCAGGCAGCAGATAAATCTGCAAATCAAGTTCTAGAAATAGTCTACAAAGCCAGTGACAATGAATTGATTTCAAAAGGCATTACTAATAGGATTGAAGCCGCAATGAAGGTGACATCTATCATTAAAAAGTGTTCAAGAATGCGTGAAACAACATAATTTGTGATTGAGGCTACGACAAAGATTAAGAAGGAGGATGAAAAGGTAAGGAACTTGACAAAGCTTGGTTTGCCACAGGGTTTTGACACAAATGACCGATTCATTGGAAAGGATAATTTCAGAAAGAAGATGGAGGATGCAAGGAAGATTGATTTGGACCAGTTTCCTGGGAACCCAGATGAGGCAAACTTTTTGGATTTCATCAAACAACTGATACTCTTGAATGTATCTTTGGCTGAAACATTCAAGTCAGACCCAGGATCCAAATTGAAATTTGATCATACATTGTTAACAAAAATTCAAGTCAGACAACATCAGTTAGAAGAAATGACAATTCCACCACCTGAATAGTGGAATTTGCTAAAAAAGCTGTTAGAATGATTTGATATTAATATTATGAGTTTCCAAGTTCCAACTCAGCTCTGTGCAGAGTTTTCTTTGAGCAAGATTTTACATTGCCTCTATGTACTCCTTCATTTGAAAATCAATAGAAAATTCAAATTCAGTATAAATAAGATATTATATGGACATGTATGTTGGATATTCAATTAGCTGTATTATTTATTTTATCAATTGAAAATAAACTCTGGTTTCAACTACTAAATACACATTCAACGATTGCTGATGTTAATATGTTAAGCTAATTTTATACTACTATTGGTCATACCAAACTATAGTCATACCCTACTATTGTTAATATTCTTGATTCTATATCCTACTATTGTTAATATGTTAAGCTAATTTTATTTACCATATCAAATCAAAAACCAAAATTCTACTTTATTGCAAATTTTATGTTTTATGCACAAATCAACTTTAGCAAAGAAATAATTAATAATATGTTAATGTATTAAATTTGATTCACAATTTCAAGGAATACAATATAAAATATCATCAACAACAGTTTTGGAATATAATTCATGAAATGCAGTATAAATACCTAGAAACTGCTAATTCACTTCCATTTCCCAACTTGAGTCAGGGTCCTCAAATTGACGTTCAGATAAAGAAAAAGAGTCATCTTGATTTTGATTCTCATCTTCATTTTCTTCGTCTTCATTCTGAGTCCCAAAGTCAAATTCATCAGTCATTGTGTCACTGTCATTTGTCCCACCACTACCAACGTTTGAACTTGAAGTGTTGCACAACCCTCTTCTTTCACATATGGACTTCCAGATTGTAAGTGCCCTTTCATAAGGAAATTTTTTGACATTATACTCACTTCCTAACACCCTCAAGCAATTTTCCAAATTCTTGTCTAGTTTGTTTCTTATCTTTGATTTCAAAAACCCCAATGCACTGAAAAACTCTCTCATCTTCCACCGAACCCAATATCATTATTTGACATAAATCAGCAAGTTCGAAATATTCTAATATCGAATCACGCAATATTTCACTCTGACCCAAGTTTTTCCAGGCCTTTGTTATTGATCCCGCTTCGAAGAGATTCTCCATGGCATTATACTGGTTTATCACACTTCTTGCAAACCGACTACATTATCCTTTAAGCTTATTTCCATCTATAATTCCTTCTATTTTCTATCCATTACATTCTACAATTTTTGAAAAGAATGTGGTCAAGGTAGTTACTTTTTGATGAAAAACACTTGGGCTATCTTAGTGGCCTTGAACCCAAAATTGAGGATACACAATAGACATGGCATCAAGTATTTCATCTCGAGGGAATCGATTATAAATCTTTGTTGAAAGATTGCTTGCAATTTCCTTCAAATTACTACTAACAAATTCAACAATGCCATCAAAATCATCCTTTCTAATAGGTACTTCTCTGATAGAGCGCCTGATTGTCTTACAATGGTGCATTGGTATCTCAAATCCACGTACAAAGACACATAACTCCCCACTTGCATTAAACTATAAATAATTTTCAAGATGGTTCAAATCTGTAATTATCCACCACCTATAAAAATTTGGGCTTTGAGTTGTCAGATCTAGATATAGATTATTGAGGGCCATGCATGTCATTCTACGTAGTTTGGTATACTCATAGCTATACATAGTTCTATCTTGGGCTTTCTTCACAAGATTGTTCATTTCATCCAGCATGGGGAGAAGACTAGCTAAAGTTAAGAGTGTCTCTATATCACTTAACCTATGTAAGAGGTCAGGAGCTTTGTCTACTGTGTTGTGATGCTCGTACATTGTTCTAATCAAGGATGGATATTCTGAAAGAACTCGTTGCACTGGTCTATGCAAGGAGATCCATATGGTATCTAAATCCTTAAGAATCTTATTTCCTACTATTATTCCCTAAGCAAAATTTTGAAATTCTGCAAAACGTTTGGGACTTCCGCAAAAGTATGCGTGGAGCTCGCGGACTAGATTTTTAACTTTTGATACTATAGGAAACTTGCTTACAATTTTAAATGCTAAATTCATTCTGTGAACCATGCAGTGAATGGAAAGCATGTATGGTGCACAAGTAGTTTGTAATTTTGTGCAAAGACCGGTCCTCTGACCTTGCATTACTGCAGCTCCATCAGCTCCTACACACACCAACTTTTTGGCAATTGTCAAGTCATCCATACCTACAATTTCATTCAGACTTCTTAACTAGTTCAAATAGATTTTGCGATGTTGAACTATCCTTCATTTTATGAACATAGAGTAGATGAGCTCGGCGGACATGTTCTTTTACAGTATACACATGCATACAGACCCAAGAAGTATTATCTACCGTAGTAACTTCATCTAAAGATAATGCAATGAAGTTTGACTCTTTTACATTCTCCTTTAAATCTTGCTTTTCCACCGCAGCGAGATAGTTTGCCTATTCCCATCCAGCGTTTATTGACCAATGTGTGCTAGGATAGTGAGGAACACCCAAGAAAAATAATAAATTACTATACTTTGGGTAGTCTGTCATAGGATGCCTTCTGGACAAAATATGAAAAACAACACTCATATGAACAGTTTTAGCCAATTGTGCTCCTTCCATTGCTTTTCCAAATTGAGCCTTGATTGTACCTCCACTTGCAGCAAGCTTCGTCATTCTTTTCTTATGCTCATCATATTCTACAACATACTTCACATGAAGACATTCTTCCTTTGATTTCCATCTTACTACTGATGTTTCCTTTCCATCTATGATTTGTTTTTCATAAACTTTACCTAAATGCTTTTCTATAGTGTCAAGCTTTAGCTGCAATTTCTTGTCTCTTTTACATTTCCAACTACAAATCACACACTTGCATTCTGTTGGTTGTTCATCTTTGTTTGCTTTCTCCACTGGTTCAATGAATGGGTACTTTGACACCCAATCAAGCTGAAAATTCCTTGACATTTCCCACTCGCGCCCTAGTTTTGAATCTTTTGATTTGCCTTCTGAATCTTTTGATTTTCCTTTTGAATCTTTTGATTTGCCTTTTCTTTTCTTCTTGCCAACATCATCTACAGCGCCAACATTTTCTTTTTCATCCAAGTTGATTATCTCAATCTAGCTAATCAGCGTATCCCTTGGAACATCTTCTGTGGTATTGCCATCCTCATTCTGACTAACCAGGGTATCCCTTGGAACATATTCTGTGGTATTGTCATCCTCAGTATGGCTAACCAGGGTATCCCTTGGAACATCTTTTGCGGTATTGCCATCCTCATTCTGGCTAACCAAGGTATCCCTTGGAACATCTTCTATGGTATTTCCATCCTCATTCTAGCTAACCAGGGTATCCCTTGGAATATCTTTTGCGGTATTGCCATCCTCATTTGACTCAATGGCAATCCCACCTTCTGGTGGTGCTGAGGTATTGCGAATGGCTTCTTCATCATTATTTGGTGCAAGAGTTGATGGTGTAGCTCCATCTTGATTTGACGGATCAGAAAAATTGCTAGTCCCAAAGTAAGATTGTATACTAACTCCACCTTTTCGGTGTTTTGATGGCCTCCCAGTCCCTTCACCACCCCGAGGAGTCTTACCCTTGTCGCACTTGCGGCTTGACATCTTGATCTGATATCCCACTTCGAATAAAAGTTGGAAAAAATGTCTTCTTCTTTAAGAAGGACATACTCATAGAATATAGATCCCATTCCCTACTAAATATCTTCTTTAAGATTGAATTAAGAATGGAAGAGGGATAAAGAAATCTTAAAACACTAATACTATGAAGAAATGATCACTCACATTTAAGTTTAGGTTTTCACTGACTTGCTATTCGCTAATGCAGGAATGCTTGTGTTGTAAGTTTGTAACTTTGCCTACGATCAACTTCAAGGTGCCAACTCCAACTTTCGAAATCTGAATCGAGAGCTCACAAGTTCAGAACTAAACAAAATGTGTCAGAATAAATCAGAGTTTCGATTGTATTTATATCAATCCATATTTGGTGAATTCCGTAGGAATTCTATATGGTATATCAAAAAGATTTGGTGAATCCCGCATGATTATATAAGGAATACATTTAAGTGTCGGTGAATCAAACCTTGATGGACTACATACATTGAAATTTCCAAGGTGAATATTACCCTAAGATTAGCACAGAGGTGTCATGGAAATTGGCAAAATGGCCCCTCATAATCAACTACTTGTAAATTTTAATTGGTGAAATGGGTCCTCAGGCGTAGTGACCATGTAATGGGGTTGGCAAAATGGGTCCTCACGTGCAGTAACCATTTAATGGAGTTGGCAAAATGTGTCCTAATACACAATGTTGTTTTAATAGTATTGGTGAATATATAGGTGATTTAGTACTTCCTTCTGAAATTCCAAGTGAAAATATTAGTCGGCCCATTTGAAACGCGTAGTTTGTTATGGCAAAAATCTTACTTCATTGATTCTCATAAAATAAATCCATGGCAAATGTATATGGATTCAACTGATAATATGTAAAAACTGGGCGATTTGACCACCCTGTTGGATGCAATTTATTCGCTAATTCTGACTTGGCCGATCTGCGATATTCGCCAATAAAAAAATCTTTGTTGCAAGGTTGAACCTATTTTCCAAGTATAAACTAGAGCAAAAAGGGTATCCAGAAATGGTTTTAGTTTTGTCTCAACATGTACGGAACAACTATCTGTTGTGAATGCGCAGCTTTGTATTGTGTATGCGCAGGACTGCGTTGTATATGTGCAGCAAGATGATGTATATGCACAACAATACTATGTGAATACATAGCAGAAGTAAATGCGTAGCAATATGGTGTAAATGCATAGGTCTACAGAAGTTTTGCTTTTTTGTTGCAATTTGGTCAATCTTGGCTTGTTTGCACGTTTTCCTAGGATGCTCTGAAGTTTGAAGTGCTGCTTTTGACTCAAGTTATTGCCAGAAAATACAGTAAGCAAGAGGTTGTCATGATCATTTGATTTTCTTCTTTTTTTTTGATACAATTTTTTGATAAATGAAAAACAAGCAAGTACAATCCTAAGGATGGCAAGGACAATATTCGTTGAGTTCCAACTTAAATTTTACTCTAGCCACTTACATAAAGGCATGACAGATAGTACCTTGGTAGCACCAGCTCCCCTCCATGACACTCACTTCTCACGCATACCAAGTTATAGTTCCTCCGAAGAGTTGAACTTTTCTGTCTCCACACTAAATGAGTGTATGATGTTGGACGGCTCCAGAGGATTATCCTCCTACGTCAACAAATAGGGGTTTTTGGATTTCTAAAACAATTGGCTTTTTAGTATGGACATCCATTCGGGTGGTTACACGTGCAGCAATTCGCTCCGATAAGGAGGCTTCCCAACCTGTAGAGGTTATGCTCTACAGGGTTTTGGGGGAAACATTTGTCGGTGTAACACAATAGCACCCGTTGTTTGCAATTTTCATTACAAACACAATTTATTTATAGCGACTTGGAAGTGGCTTGGCTTTAGCCCATTATCGCTCGAGGTCGTCCTGCTTGGAAGGAAGGAATTCTAAGGGTAGGCCTCTTCTAAAGGTAACACATATAAAATGATGATTTTGGCATTTTGGCCACCCAAGAAAGGGGAGAGCATAGTCCTATCATCATTTCCAAGCACAGAGTACACTTGTTCTCTATCCTCCTAGTTAAAAATAAAAAAAACTAAGTGTATTTACTCTACCAAGCACAATCCATTTGACAAGATAGCAAAAACTTTGAAAAGATGGTTCATTTTTATCCCCCTAAACAAATCTATGTGAAGATTGTTGTTGAAGAATTAAACAAATTACTTTCCCTTAATTTAAGCTAGATGAAAGATTTGTAATTGCAAGATTGACTTGAAAGATTTGTTCAATTTTTATCCACCTAGGTTGGGACTATGTGCGAGTTGTAATGCAACAATACCATTTAGTTTCTCCTAATTAGATCTAGGTGAAAATTTGCATGAAGATATCTAATTACTTCCTCCTAATTATATCTAGATGAACTTATGATGCAACTAAATGACTAAACAGAGCTCCTACACCTGCAAGAAGAGTTAGTATGGAAATGTTTGCAAAGATCAATACAACTTTTCTATCAGAAAGTGAATGCGCAGAAACAGACTACGAATGCACAGTACTGTTCAACAAATGCGCAGAAAGAAGTAATGAACGCGCAGGACTGTTCAATGGATGCACAAAATAAGTGGATGTACATGACTGCTCTGTGAATGCACATAAATATGATGCGAATGCACAAAAAGATGAATGCGCAACATGAAGCCGTAAATGCGCAAGACTGAAACATGAATGCGTAGAATCAACCTGTTACGACAACAGCTTCCCAAAAACTCAAATGGAGGTTAAAAATGGGGCAAGGCCCCACGGTGGGCACCGAAAATGTCAGAGGAAAATGTGAACAATAGTATTAAACAACTAAATATCCAATAACTCAATGGAATTGATGCAAATAGAATAAACAAAGATATTACCTTCATAGACTGATTTACCTTGTAGCTTCCATTGTTGCCTATCTCATATCGATCTTGTGTATGATTTGAGCTCTCAAAAATTGTACTTCCTTGTTGTTGAAGATGACAATAGGAGAATGGCTATAGATGGATAATGCAATGAAGACTAAACTACAATGCAACTTTATGAAGATGGATGGTGGAGATATGGAGACATGATTGGATGATTATGATGATAATGAGGTTATACAAATGCAATGGAGATACTTTGCCAAAGGCACGCTGGTAAGATTTCTGCAGAGTAAGATTGCTAAAGCTTGAGATGATGAAATGAGGGAATGAGGGTTCCTTTTATAGGCTCAAGAGAGGCCAAATCCAAGTGTCAGTAGATCCATGACTGGAGGAATTACCTATGACATGTACAGTTGAGGAAGCTTGAGAGAATGTGCACAATTCAGAAGAGGACAAGTATCCTGCTCCTCTCATGCATCAAGGGAGTTAACAGATCTAATGAGGGAGTTGACTAAATAGATTGATCAGTGAACTAAGTTGATTGATCAGTGAACTAAATTGATTGCTTTGTTGACTGAGCTGATTGATTAGTGAACTGAATTGACTAATTAGTTAACTGATTTGATTACAGAGTTAACTGACCTTGATTGGAGGATAAATAGGACATGTGGGTGAGGGGATATTAGCTAATTAAATATTAAAAATATTTAATTATGTGTGCAACATGGTGAGGTGGAAATGTGAGGTTGAAGAATGACATGGATGAGATGATGTGGAATTATGAATTTAGGACTTTGGAATAGAGGAACTTGAGATTAATTAAATAATTTAGGATTATTTAATTAGATGAGACATTAGAGGAATTAGGATATTTAATTAAATAAAATGATTTTATTTAATTATTGAAGGAATGTGAACCATTTAAATAAATTAGGATATTTATTTAATTGATAGAAGAATGAGAATAAAATAAATTTTAAAATATTTATTTTTATTTGACACGATCCAATTTTAGGTGTATACACATACATTTTTTAAATCATAGGTATTGTAAAATTTTGTCTAGCATCCATGTCTTCGAAATACAAGACAACTTACAAAAGTACATATGGGTCATGACTATGAAGAGATTTTAAATTGTGTAGAATGACATACAATGTGTAGAGGGTGCACGTCTATACAAGAAAAGATGACGACTAGTTTGTAGGTAAGATTTAAAATCTTCCCAATTATTATTTACAAATTCAATATAATATGAGTACAGAGAAATAAAAAAAGTGTTATAATTAATTATAGGTATAATGCTCCATGGCCATTAAATCTTGACGGATCAAAATTATATGAAGACTCAGAGACAGGTGAAAAGAAATTTGAGCTTGCAAGAAATGATGACAGAGTAAATATACACAATCATTACATACTACAATTATGGAGAGCAAACATAGATTGGCAACATGTTCTTTCCAAACATGTTGTAATCAAGTACATTGCCAAGTATGTAGCTTAAACATAAAAAAGTTCAGAAACTTCTTATCAAATGTTGATGCGGCTTGCAAACATTGAAAACCTTGATGATTTAGCATTAAGAGCATACATAAGGCTGCTTACTAAAACAATTATAGAAAGAGACATTGGGGCACAAGAAATAAGTCACATGCTATTGGAACTTCCATTAGTAGAGAGCAGTAGAAAATTTGTCAATTTGAATGTTTTACATGAGGTGTTTAAACCTGTAGCTAGAAATGACGAAGATGACTATGAAGAACATACATAATATTTCATTGATGGATATAAGAATAGGCCCTTTTGTATGGAAGCCGTTTCACTTATTGAAGCAACTAGATCATGGATATATAATCCAAAGCGAAGAAGAGATAACAAATGGGCGGTAAGGTTTGTATCCATCCCTCAATGTCAATAAGATAAATGGGTTGATTTTTGTTGGTCTAAGTTGTTACTTTATAAGCCATTTTGTCATATAGAAAGAGATATTAGTCTTGATAATGATGCTATAATATCAAATTGGGAGTCATTCAATTATAATCCATGGCATGTGGAAAGAAGTAGTAGTGCAGACGATGTTGAAAATAGTAGTGATTCCAAAATTGAAGATAATCAACATCTTCAGGGAAACACAATAGAGCATGAATGGGAAATCATATCAAGGCTACATCATAATTGGATTATGGAAGTTTCTAAAATAGATATGTTGGGAAGAAGAGATATTGATAGACATGCACCATGGTCTAATGAATATCAAGGTGAACAGTACACAAATCAAACAATAAAATTCATAAGCACCATGAAAAATAATGGATTTCTCATGTGGGATGATATAACACAAAATATCAATTATGCAACATTGGGTGCCAAATAGAAAATGCACTTGATATAATTATGACACAATATCATGGATCTCAAAATGCATTGTCATTATTCATGATAATTCAAGGAACACCAGGAACTAGAAAATCATATCTAATTGGTGCTATTAGTCAAGCTCTTCAAAATGTAGCATTCCTAGGGTATAGTCCACTTCTATTACTTGCACTAACAGGAGTTGCAACATTCAATATTGTGTAAGGAATTAAATCAAACCCCTGTGTCGTAGATAACACCCATACAGAGCCAAGAATGCAGCGGAAACAACAAACACAGGCATGCAACAAGAACACAAACCACTACACATGTTTTACCCTAGAAAACCCCAAACCAGGGAAAAACCAGTAATGAAGATCTTCATATTAACCCTTAGCCCCAACTTGGCTGAGCCTGGAGACTTCAACTAGCCACACTTACAATGGAGTCATGAAGCCATTAAATAGGCTTCCATACATGTAAAACCATGAGCTCCAAAACCATGGACCAATATAACTAGCACAAAACCATGTGCTCAAGACCACTTATTGTTAATCCACTAACTCTAACCCAAGAGCTAGTTTAACCCAACAATCCCCCCTTTAAACTTGGTCTTGGGGTTAGCACCAAACCCCCTTCCACAAGCACCAAGTGCAATGCCCTCTCTGTCACCAAGATCGATATCAAATGGGGAATCCACATGACTCTAAGCCCCCTTACCACCTAGGAGAACTCCTCTCTTACCAGGCCTTTCCTTTCAGGGATCAAGCAAGCCATACCAGGTCTTACAGCCATCAACCTATATACATGTATTAAATTTACAACTCCATTACAAATATTTTTTGTTCTTGCTACAACCAGCCTTGGTTGCGGGCACATGCAACACCATGCTGTGGGCACTTGCAGCAACACACAACGACATAACCAAGCAACATGCCTGTAGCAGCAACCATGACCAATCTTGTCACAAACCTGCTCAACCTTCTTCCAGGAGCCAAAGCATTGAAGCCACACGCTCAAACCTTCTGTTTCAGCAAGAATACTGGATCAAAAAATATTAAACTAACTTTTTCACCACATGATTTGAGTTGCATACATTAAATTCTTCCAATCTGTGGCATCTTTTCATCTTCACCAGCGGATCTAAATTTCTCAGATCGATACTCTGCGGAACACCATTAGATCATAAAACCTAGATCTAAAAAAAATAATATCATTTTCTTTTCTGGCAGAACACCCAACCATTTAAATTGCAAAAGTTAAAATTTTTTTCTAGCAGATTTAAATGAATACAATAGCGAATAAAATAACAATGAATAGAATCCTTCGCTAAACAAGATAATCTGATGTTTTACCGATCCTGGGAATTTTCAAACTCTGGCAACAACTTTACTCAACCCAAGAGCCTCCATCTTTGAAGAATTCAGACAACAGATGTGGGGGGTGAAATACCACATATCGTCCCCTCTTTAACCTTCATACGCGGCCCAAACTTGGCCGATCAACACAAAAATGTGGGGCGAACCCATACACAGTCCTTCTTTGCATGTGACTGCCACTTAAAGTGGCCTACTTGTAGTTTTTGGGGGTGATTTAATCCAAATTGAACCCCCTCTTTTTCTATCTGTATGGTGTGCCATTAAAAAATTATTCATTCAGCTGCCCAAAACTTTGACTGCAATATATTTTACCAACTACCTCTTTAAAAAACATGCGGTCTCATTAATCGCACCTAGAATAAATCAGCCTCTTTTATTTCTCTACCGTCTCTACATGCCCCCTTTCAATTTTTGAATTCCTACGGCATTTTGACAGGCGTATTCCACCATATCCAAACCTACTGCTGACGCCAATAACAAGCCACAAACTCATCTTTTTCTGGGTCAGCGATTTCAACAGATCTCCTAGATTTGCTCGCCGTATGCACAAAATCTTCCGCCATTTTCCTTGTCCACAATCACAAATGCTAGAGCTTGCAACTCAAGCTTTAATACCAATTGTAAGGAATTAAATCAAACCCCTGTGCTGCAGATAATGCCCATACACATCCAAGAATGCTGCGGAAACAACAAACACAGGCATGCAACAAGAACACAAATCGCTACACATGATTTACCCTGGAAAACCCCAAACCGGGAAAAAACCAACAATGAAGATCTTCATATTAACCCTCAGCCCCAACTGGGCTGAGCCTGGAGGCTTCAACTAGCCACACTTACAATTGAGTCATGAAGCCATTAAATAGGCTTCCATACATTGAAAACCATGGGCTCAAAACCATAAGCTCCAAAACCATGGACCAATACAACTAGCACAAAACCGTGTGCTCAAGACCACTTATGGTTAATCCACTAACTCTAACCCAAGAGCTAGTTTAACCCAACATATTGGAGCCTCAACAATCCATTCAATACTTCAAATCACAGTTACAGATTTTGGTCAATTAGAAGGAGCAAGAATCACAAGTTTCCAAGAGCAATTACAACACATAAAATACATTTTGATTGATGAAATGAGCTTCATTGGACAAAATTTGTCAGAGAAGGTGGATTGTCAACTTCGTCAGGCATTCCCTGAAAATGCAGGCATGAGTTTTGGAGGTATGCATATGTTTTTTTGATGAAGATATGCATTTTTTCTCTATTTTAAAACATATAGTTGATTATTATTAAATCTAACAATTAATAGTATACACTAATGACGACCATCATTTTCCAATATTTTGTAGGTGTATCCATGATTCTGGTTGGAGATTTAGGTCAATTACCTCCTGTTAATGATAGACCACCATATGATAGTAATAGACGTGGTAAACTATTATGGGAAGAATTCAAAGTTGTTACTTTGGATAAAATATTTAGACAAGAAGGAGAAAGCATTAAACAACAAAGATTTCATCAACTTCTGACAAATCTAAGAGATGCAAAACCAACTATTGATGATTGGAAGTTGCTCATGACAAGAATCAATGTTTGCATAGATACACCAACTAATGAAGAATTTGATAGTAATTTTCATTTGTTTTCCACAAATGATAATGTGCATAGTCACAACAAAAAAAAATATTCTCATTGAGGCATCCAGTTGCACGTAGCATTGCAACAAGAGTGGGTAGTGTCAATGCACCACAAGCAAGTTAGATTGATGAAATTGATATGGAGTTATTACTTGCTAAGGATGCAATAGTCATGTTAACTTCTAATATTTGGATAGAAGTAGGCCTTGTAAATGGATCTCTAGGGTATGTTCGAAAAATAATATACAAACCTTGAAGTGCACCACTTGAACTATCGACATATGTTATGGTGGAGTTTTATAATTACATAGGGATACCATTTGAAGATCAATATCCATGTACAATTCCAATTACACCAATACAAAGGGGCCGAACAATCCAAATACCCTTAAGATTGGCTTGGGCATGAACAATACACAAATCACAAGGTTTGACTCTTTCAAAAGCCACAATTGACATAGGGCAAAAAGAAAGAACATGAATAACATTTGTGGCTATATCTCATGTAAAGTCATTACAAGGTCTCAGAATAATTACACCATTTACATATGATCGTTATGAAAAAATGAAAAAGGGAAAACAACTTGGTAAGAGAAAATCTGAAGAAGAAAGACTAAAATTATTAGAACACAGTAGAGTAGAACATAGTGGAGCAGAGTAGAGCAGAGCAAAGGCGAGCATAGTAGAGTAGAATAGAGTAGAATAGAGTTGAACAGAGCATAGAAAGCATAGTAGAGCAGAGAAGAGTAGAAAAAATCAACATAGCAGAGTAAAGCAGAGCAGAGAAAACAAAGCAAAGTAGAGTAGACAAAACAAAGTAGACCGAAGCAGCTCGTACAATAGGGCATACAAAGATTATCTTGTATATTTCAAATACTATTTATACAAATAAATATATACTTGGTGCTCTTTGTTGGTGTTGTTTTTCTCCAAAGGGTTTCTCTACGTATATTTTTTGTTACTAAACTTCGTTGATTTTATTTGTTATTTGTACAAAGACAATTTCTTACACTTACCATAACCCTATATCTAACCCTACTCATAACCCTAAGTCACTCAAGCATGTATTTTATTAGTTCAAATCCAACTACACATCAAATTCACTCAAAATCAATTAGCAAATTCTAAGAGCAACTAAGTTTATATAATATAATAATATAATAATAATATAATAATAATATATTATAACATAATATAATATAATAATAATATAATATAATAATATAATAAAATATAGTAATATAATATAATATAATATAATATAATAATATATAATATATAATAATATAATATTAATATATCTAAACTATATTATTATTTTTTATTCAACATGGGTAAACAATTGGAGCCATGAACCAAGTACAATATCAAGTGGGTAGGGGGGTAACATCTCGCCATGCAACCCCGAAGGGTAAGAGTTGAAAGAGGGCAAGAATATTTTTTTAAAAAAAGTGATAACATACACATAATACGGTTGCTGACTCGATAGATCAGCAACATTCATGGCCAAGTATGGCCGAATGTACAACCCAAAGGAGAGGACTAAATCACCCTCCTTGCAAACATCGCTAAAACTACATTCATTTTAAACACCAAATTCAAATGTTCCTAATACCCATTTCCACTTTTAAACATAAAGCCATAATGATCATCATAGTACAAGCGGGTCTGATACCAACACTAGAAAATCGTAAGCCAAATATAAAACATCTCATTTCTTCTCATTAATATAATTTACATCATCTCTCTTAGGAGAGTACAAATTACATAAAATAATAAACATAAATACAATGGCATAGACATGGATAAGATACAATAATTGATAAAATAAATACAAGAGAGAACATCTCCAACTGGTTCTCTAATAACCTGTACACCGGTCCCCAATGGCGGTGGCAACGCCTCCCAACCATGTGGACTCAAAAGAGACCACCCGACCATGCTCAGAGGTAGTCACAAGGCCCAAACAGAAGAATATAGGCAAGGAATACAATGGCCAACACTCACATCAGTCACGGAGTAGACACGACACACAATGCATAAAGCCAATGTCACAACATAGAGATGCTCATCCAATAACATGTTAGGTACTACTCACGACTACTAGGGTACTAGAGACTAGAGTGCAGATTAGATGGAGTGTCATCATGCGTGCTCAAAGAGATGGCACTATAGGAAATCAAGTACACTTCTCATATGGACGAGGAGACTCAATCATGCCCAAATCAACGCCTCACAGACGGATAACTCGACGCCCCGCAGACAGATAGGCCTTCTCGTGTGCATCCTTAACCTTTACAAGCGCTCAAGGCCATGCATGAGGACTCATTAACCTAGACCTAAGCTCATCTTGATTAACCAAATGAGGTAAACAAAACTAAATTAAAACAATTCAATAAATGATCACCATCCGTGATATCACCAATCAAGATAGTCAAGTAAATCTGCTAATTCAATCATTTAAACAACCAAGCAAGGAAGTAATTTCCGTTATTAATATCATTTAAAACACATCATGTATCCAATATTAAATTAATTAAAATAATAATCTTCTGAATCAATAACAATCTTCTGGCCATAAAGTGACATGAGGTTTCATTAAAAATAAATGCAGTAGTGAGAGCAGAAAGGCTGCGGCCAAATAAAGAGTAACTGGCACGCACAACTAGTCTTCAAACACACGAAACAACAATGGTTGGCTATGTTTCAAGAGGTCAAAAGGGAGGGAGACAAAAGGTGAGAAGAGAAGCTCCTATCCCCACAACAAATGGTTGTCTCTTTTTTTATGAGCAACAAACAATGGCGACAGGGTATGCTGGTAGGGCAAATTTTGCCCAAAAATCAAAGTGCCTAGAATTGAATTCTGACTTTGACCCAGTTGAGATATAAGTGTTTCTACATTGAATCCACCTTTAGTTTTTAAGTTTATGACTGGATATAAGGTTCTATTTTGAAAAAAAAAATGTGTTATACCAGGCTGGTACAAATCTTGACCAAAAATGAAAGTGCCCAAATTTAAAATCAGAGCTCGACCCAGTTCGTATTTTGCCATTTTTAGTTAGAAACCAAGGTTATAATTTTGTTTGTGAAAGGGTTGCAATGCTGGTTTAAGAAAATATGTTTTTCCCCCAAGTTTCTTTTTGATGAAATTCATGAAAATAAAAGAGAAATATAAGTGCAGATTTAATCATAATGAAGGTGCAGAGCAACCATTATTCATAGCAAATTTAGGCACATACATGGACAATCCTCAAACATTTCAAAGAATAACCGATAAATACCTTCAAACTTTGTCCAAAACTGGAAGTAGAGACACACTACGACAATACATGGCAGGCTTCCAAACAGAGCAGCCAGAGTGAAATAATGCTCTTCAGCTCGAAGAATAATAATGGAAGAATTTGCTGCAGTCAATGAAGACTGGATGTCTATCAAAATCTACTTTTTTTACCTAGACGACCCCTTAGTCTCACCTCCATAATGGCTGCGACCAGCATAAGGAAGGGGGTTTTCCTAGAATTTGGTGGAGTGGCTGGGGTTTAACATCTCCCCACAGCTCTAAATCTGATCGCCCACCTTTTTAACTCTCAAATCTGGGCAACAATTCTTCAAATTCCTCACGCCTTGCACACATAACTCAACACCATTGTCTTGGGCAGCCTGATAAGCACCAAGCTACCTCCCAGTATGACCAAGTCTCCACAAGGTAATGTCTCCCACCTTAGACCAGCGGTTAGGGTTTTTTGTTTTCAAATCTAATTTTAGCTTCTTTATTGGAGGCTGCCCCCCTTTCCAAAACCCTAACGCCCCTTATAATGCTGCAACCTAGTTGCTTCATGAACAAAACTGCCCAAACTCCATTTAAAATGGAACTTTTTAAAATAAAATAAACAATTATCAAAGCTCACAAAATGATTTATTAAAATCACTAATGTAAAACCAATTAGCACAAATACTTAAAATGCCAATAATCTAATTAACTTAATAGGGTTCTCAAACTGATTTATTTAAAATCACATAAAACCCCATTGTCACGTCTTGTTTTTATGGACTATATTATTATTCTAGACTAGTGAACATTTACCATGATTGTGTTACTTTGAGTAAGTTCCACATGTGTGAAGGTAATTATCACGAAGTTATATTTGCTTAAATTGGAAAGATTGATTTAAATATTAAATATTATCAATATGATTATGATGTTTTGCTTCGGCTATGATTTTGGGAACTAACCTATTGACGTTGAGTTGAGTGCAAATGAATGTAGGTACTCATCGAAGATGAGAACATGTTTGAGGTAGAGATGTTCTAGCCACTTGGCAAGAACTATTTGGGATGGTTAACTCCGATGCAATCACACACTCACGTAATTTCATATTGCATTTTGAATAATTTATTATGCATTAATTGTGTGGATAATAAATGTGATTGATGGTTAGATACTTAGAGAAATATTATGTTTTTAATTGCCATAAAAGTTCTTTTTGAATGCATGATTTGATTATAAAATTAATGTCTTCGGAATTATATTGTAAATGGTGTATTGTATTTTTAAAATAGTGAATATATATTAATTGATGAATTTTATATATATTTAATTATAACAATAAATGTTTCCTATTTATATGAGTATGGATGTTTGGAAGACAATATCTAAATTAAATTTAAATAATTATATTTAAATTGCAATAGATATATAGACATATATTATTTTAAATATTATTTAAATACTTCTTGATTGATTTAAAGTATGTATATGTTATTAAAGATAAATAAATTATATTAATATTAACTATTATATTTAGAAAATTAAAATAGGAATTAAAAGAAATGGTTTGCTTAATTAAAATTAGATAAATTACATTATTTTGTGATTATTATATTTAGAAATCTAAATTAAACAATTAAAAAAGAGAGTTTTCTATCATGCAAGTTTTAGAAATAAATAAAGTTTATTTTATTGTATTTTAAAAAAGAAATGGTTGTTATTTATTTAAAGTTAGATAAATTGCTTTATTATTATGAATATTATATTTAGAATTCTAATAAAAAGAATTAAAAGAATAATATTTTCATTCATGCAAGCTAAAGGAATAAATAAATTATTTATTTTATATTTTATTATGGCTTTGGAGAAGCCAAATTTCATGCAAACTGAAATTATACTTCAGTTATTAAAAGAAGCAATCAAACCTAATTTAAAAGCGCCATTATTAAAAAAGATTTTTAATAAAATAAGGGAGAGTAGATGGAAGATTATTCATTCTTTTTTTTGAGCGACTAAGAGAGAAAAGATGGAGGAATAAAATGGGGGTCTGGGCATAGAGAAACCGACACGAATGGCAGCAGAAGAAAATGTTATCAGTGATTTATCTAGGCCGTGACAGGAGGAGGAAAGGCGGCAATAGTCATCCTTTGGAGAGCGTTTATACCAAGTTTTCTTCTTGATTTATTTGCAAACAAAAATCATACTTTTCTTATCTGTATAAATCTGCCTTAACCTATATCCATTATCCTTGCGTTGACATGTTCAGTTAGCAGAATGGATGGCTTTTCCTGTAGCTGGGTCGCTGTCCATGAACTTGTTGAATGAAATAGATTCTGTAGTAGCAAACTGTCTTTCTGTAGCAGCAGTTACCTTATTCCTGTAGCAGTCTTTCATGTGTTTCTATAGCAGTCTTTCATTTGTTATCTGATCTTTATTTATCCTGAGTTAAAATGGATCCTATCGCTTGAGTTAAAATGGATCCTGTCGCCTGAGTTAAAACAGCTCCTGTCGCCTACGTTTTAAAGTTCCTGTCGCTTGCATTTTAAAGTTCCTGTAGCTTCTGTTAAACACTTTTAAAACAACTATGTTATTCCACAGAACAGAGACAGTTATTTACTGATTGGTATTTATGCTTATTTAGTGCTGAAACCTGTTTAAAACCTCTATTACAATAAAACTCTATGAATGATTAAAATCATGAAATGGTATTGAATGGAAAGAGTTAAACATTATTTTTCTCAACCTTTTTGATAATGAACTACAATTAAGGAGTATAATCAGATTTTAGACACCCAATTTATGCTTACCAATTTGAATGAATAGATTGATGTTAAAATTATTTTTCTTTATATGTTAGAATGATGGAGTAAAATTCGTGATGTAAATATCATTGTCTTATTAAAACTTCTTGAAAAGAATTAGTATACTTGAATTGAATGATATAGAAAACTTAATATATTATGGAATTTTGAATTGAATATGAATTAGGAAATAAAACTAGTTTGACAACCTTTAGATGCAATTTTATGAACAAACGATGGATTATTGCTTGAAAGGCGTGTTTTCATGATTGATGCATGGGAAAGGGATTAGAAATGATCATAGGTGATTTGGATTTATTTATTTTATTTATTCCTTGATTTATTTATTTACTTCTTGGGGAAAGAAGGTAGATTTTTATCTAGAAATGTTATTGGGTTACTCTCTGGGCTAGGATGCCGAATGTGGATTATCAGAGATGGCTTTTCCTCTTTTCAGGAATTGAACCAGGAGACTATGTTAAAGGTTTAGATCTAAATGGTTTGACATTGAAAAATATGTTTATTTTGTCTAGCAAACTTATATATATATATATATATATATATATCTGCCACATCCTGTTGTGAGACAATCTGTATTTCATTATTTAGAATTGCACATTTAGACATCAGGGTTGCATCGGGTGTTCCCTACTGCCAGTTGTTTCTAGGTAGCTAGACATTTGGTGCAGGGCCAGGTTTCCTTTGTTTCATGAAGGGATCCAGGAAAGTGTAATTACTTCATGGTTGGGTGGAAAAGCACCTAGGCCATGTTCTCGTCTCTCGACTCGCAGGTCGTGGACCACTTGGTTTATACGACTGATGAGCATATTGATTTATTTATCCATGTTGTTCATGATTATTTGATGTATGATGGCATGATTGTCAAAAGACTTTGTGTATGATTTTATAGTGTTTTTACCTGGAATGAGCACGTGAGTTGTAAGATTTAATGACTTTATTTGATTTATATTGATGAGATTATCCTTTGCAAGATTTAATGATTCTTATGGATCCTTATTTATGAAGATTTATGGACTCTATTGAATCTTATTGATGAAATTATTGTTTACTTTGATATTATAATTAAGCGGATTAATTACACCCCTTTTTAACTAGTTGAAGTTGTATTTAAGAGGATTATTTACATTTTTTTACTTTTTGGCAATGTGATATTGTATTTAAGTGGATTATTTACTTCATTTTACTTTAATTACTTTTGTGATGGCTTGAGGGCTTTTACACCCATTCACACAACCACGCAAATATCGTCATTCAAATCACCAATACGACATACCAAAATAAACCACATCATAAATTAATGCAAAACCATAATAAAATACCGACAACCCATAACGGGATACCCCAACAACCAATGCTAAAAAACCACATAAGACTAGATGGGCAATCCAGACGTTACCGCAGGGTAACCAGAAGGTAAACACATATCACAGAATCACTGCACTAACCGGGTGCAGCGAGCTAGGCTAGGGAACGTTTGGCCTGTGACTATCTCTAGTAACCACCATCGAGGAATAAGAGTACACTCAGGCCTGTGAATCTAGGCGGAGTCGATACCCAGTACCTACATCACTTCGATCACATATCAAAGCACATGTGAATATATCATCTAATAGCCAAAGCATCAATGGACATTAGGAAGAGGGTCATGACATTGTAAGCCTCTAGGATACGAGTGTTACGACATCATCCCTTTCCTATCCATAATCATACAAAAGCAATGATATCAATATATAAACATATAAGCATGTAATCTAGCATGATAACTAATCATGTCAACATCATAATAGTATTAGAATCCATCAAGGAAAAGCAACAACCAGAATGCGAACACGGGGGTCGTTACATCCTACCCCCTAGGACTAGGGTTACTCTTGGAAGCCTGCAATATACTAAGATGCAGCCATCACACACATTAGTCCATGAAATTCAATATAAATATAAAATTTAGCATGTCACATTCATTCTGATATACATAATTACATGCAATATGTCCTACTACCTAGGTAAAGAAGAGGTAAGGCACTCAGTTTCATATAAAATATACATTAGCATATAACAATTTTCTCCAATCAAAATAAAGAATGATGCTATAACATTCAATTTTCTCAAAGAATCACTATCTCAAACAACCGATTAGTTACTCACAACCACCAATTTTCATATTTACGCTAGCATAAATCACATAATTTTCACATAATTTACAGGAAATTGCACTTTCAAGACATAAAACTTTTAATTCTCTAACTTTTTATATGCAGTCATCTCTAAAATGGAGCACACAAACACACATATACATAATTTAAATATCTGATTTCATAGCATACATGACATCTCTTTACATATAATGCAATAGTTTGTCATTTTTCAAGGCGTAATGATGCAATTTTTTTAATTTGTTTTCTTCTATATTTTTAATATGCAACCATGCACACATGACAAATTGTACAACCTACATATACATACATACTCATTCACATCACAAAGTTTCATTAGGGGTTCACGTGGATGTCGTAGTACCATCCATATCTAATTATATCCATGAGTCCATAACCAATAACCATGTCCAATATCCATATCCATGAGTCCATAGCCAATAACCATGTCCAATATCCATATCCATGTGTCTTGATGGCATTGAGCCACCTAGTGAGCCCTTCCATACAAGCCACAATGACATATCTCTTGTTTGTGTAAGGGTTTTAGCCTCCAAGAGATAGTCAAACAATAGGAAGGTAGTGAATTAGAGCTTAGAACAACTCCCACATACCCCCATCCTTAAGGGTTTCCCTGCTTCTTCTTCCTTGTATACACTGAAACGGGTGGATCTCACCGTACCCGACGAGGAATCACATTACAACACAAGACCAACATTCAAAAATAGAAAAGTCAATGAGTTTAGCCTCCCAAAAGATAAATAAGGAAGAATAAATCTCAATTCCAACAATAAAATAAGAAAAATGCGCATAATCTTCAACAATAAATCAAATGTAACCACAAGAGTTACATGCCAAGAAAATCATCCGTGGCTAAACTAATACAAGAAAGATAAACCAAAGTGCTGGTCCACACAAGCAAAGTAAAAGTCACCAATAACCGAAAAGAAGATTCACAATCTTCGAAATATACACATTAATGATTATCGCTAGTCATCACATGAGGAAGGAGGAAAACAAGCGTGACTGTCTCCATAGTCCTTCATGTGGGTGTGGGCAACTCACGCAACCTCCACATGGAAAGGTATTGTGCCAGAACTCCCAGGTCACATACCTCATGTAGCGCGACCGTGCATGGTATATGCCAAGCAGAGAAAACATGCAATGGACGTATACCACATGTCAATGTCCTACTCATAGGAACATCCCGCATAGTGTGTACCCACAAAAAAAGCACATGCGGCTACACACTGAGCTAGAGGTGCACATGGCTAGATTCCACTCGCATGCCACCTGATCGGAATCGAGGCAATCTTGAGAGAACCCTCTACTCTGTGTGAGCAACCACTCCTCTCAGCACAAGTAGGAACACAACATATATACTACGCCTTCACATATCTAGGTATGTGGCATCGTGTCCTCGAGCTCAGCTCACTACCATCAGCGACACGACATCATCACCAGCACTGTGTCGGAACATCAGTGGGGTGTGGTATCGTATCTAAGGCATCATGTCAGAACATGAGCAATACAGAATACCTCTTAGTATGGGATAACATCCGTCCGCACATGTTGTGGATCATATACAAATTAACTCAGAGTAAGAACATAGCTGTCTCTGGTACTCATATCATAAAGTAATGTCATCCTCAAGAACTATGGAGATTAGGCTAACACTATATGAACCAAGTATCTGGTCCATTAATAAGGGGAAGTAGTGAGTACTTTCCCCGGGAGGTTGAAATGATCACCGTAATTTTGCACTACCATTATATGTACGCCGTTCAATTCCTTCCCAAGGAACATTGTTGCTGCTACTACCCCTCCACATATTGACCTATCAACAACCCTCAGGTTGGCAGTCAATAGGGTGACAACAAGAAAACACATAGATGGTATGATTTTCTCCCATACACATAATCCAAACATACCCTCCATGGATGGGTACACAGTATCACCATCCCATGGGCACACATCTCAAGCACTGGTTATTCACAACACTCAGTAAGAGCATATTACTGGATGTTAACATCATGGGGAGTACAATCACATTTTCTCTTACCTAGGGAATACCATAGCCCATGTATGACTATGCAACATGATGCAAAATATACAACTTTACCCAATAACAAGTATTCCCAAATATCCATATCAATTTTCTCTTTTCACAAGGGCAACTCATTTACCCATAACATCATAGATTCACTTGCAAAGCTTTCAACATAACACAATAGTGCATGAATATGTATAGCATCATCACTACCATCTTTACATTAGTGCATAAACATAAGTAACATCTTCACAATCATCATTACATTCACTTCTATATTCCCATAATGATATACATCTCATTTTACACCCATTACACTCTAATCTCATATTAAACATAATGCGACATCATATCACAAGACACAATAATACCATTCATTCCCAAGAAAATGAGAACTAGCAACACAATTAAATGAGTTTGGTTGAGGAGCCCTAGTCCTTTCCCAACATTCACATCCATACATATAAGAATAAGTAACCTTGGCTATGTCAATGGCATTCAATTGCTCACTCAAAGCAAGATATGCAACCTTCTTATTACCTTAGCATTCACTATTTTCAGTTTGCATTAAAGTACAAGTGTTTATCTATATGATCTCATTAAAACCACAATGCAATTACCGTCCTCATTCAAGCTCATTAAGCAAGGAGGCACTAATTAGCACATAATCACTTTCAATACATAACCATAACAAGCATAAGGTCCTCTTCACCTTTATCTCACTAAATTGTTTACTTATTACAATTTTAACATACTAATTAAATCCATATGCCATTATTCTAACATCTTGTCAACTATTGACAACTAAGAAGAGGAGAGAAAGATAGATTTCCTCTCAAATCAAGACACTACATGCCATCCAATATTCATCATATGTAAACATGCAAATTCTACTAAGGGGAAGTTTAAGGCACCATTAGTACATCAATTACTTCAATTTGTAACTAAAGAATGATAAATGTAGTAATCTAGCACATCAAGAGGTTACAAGCAAAATTTGGTCACATCACACCAATTTCAGCAACCATACATCACTTACAAGAAAGCATGCAACATTCATTCTAATCTATCCACATCCGCAAACATCTACACACTTTCATCCTTTACATCTATAATACAAGAAGGAATTACAAGAGCAATTCATGACCAATTAGGGTCATTTCATTCACTAGCAATATAAAGGAAGACACAAGAAGAGCATATCTAATCAAGGGTAATTAAGCAACCCAAGTTACCTTCAACCCACAAACACACAAGGCAGAACATTCCTACCCCCATCTTATAACATGGGAGAGTGATCACTCTTAACCATGGGAGACTCTCAACCAAGGTCAACACTCTAGTCTCATTGAGTAAGGTAAGGCCAAGGAGGCTATTTCCTCCATGATTTCTAAGTATGGGGTTGTAACTTAACCCACTAATGCCATGCTAAGGCATGAAAGCATAACAACAAGACTATAAAAACAATATAACAAGCTCACGCCACACATGCCAAACACATCGAAACATAGAAGGTTCAAGTACGCCAGAGCTCCCAATGTGTGAACATGGCTCTGATACCAGATGTAACATTCCGCCACACAACCCCGAAGGGTAAGAGCCAAAAGAGGGCAAGAATATTATTTTTTTAAAAAAGTGATAACATACACAATACGGTTGCCAACTCGATAGATCGGCAACATTCATGGACAAGTATGGCCAAATGTACAACCCAAAGGAGAGGACTAAATCACCTCCTTACAAACATTGCTAAAATTACATTCATTTTAAACACCAAATGCAAATGTTCCTAATACCCATTTCCACTTTTAAATATAAAGCCATAATGATCATCATAGTACAAGCGGGTCCAATACCAACACCAGAAAACTGTAAGCCAAATATAAAACATCTCATTTCTTCTCATTAATATAATTTACATCATCTCTCTCAGGAGAGTACAAATTACATAAAATAATAAACATAAATACAATGGCATAGCCATGGATAAGATACAATAATTGATAAAATAAATACAAGAGAGAACATCTCCAATAACCTATACACCGGTCCCCAATGGTGGTGGCAACACCTCCCAACCATGTGGACTCAAAAGAGACCACCCCACCATGCTTAGAGGTAGTCACAAGGTCCAAATAGAAGAATATAGGAAAGGAATACAATGGCCAACACTCACATCATTCACGGAGCAAACACAACACACAATGCATAAAGCTAATGTCACAACATAGAGATGCTCATCCAATAACATGTCGGGTACTACTCACGACTACTAGGGTACTAGACACTAGATTGCAGATTGGATGGAGTGTCATCATGCGTGCTCGAAGGGATGACACCACACAAAATCAAGTACACTTCTCATATGGACGAGGAGACTCAATCATGCCCAAATCAATGCCCCACAAACGGATAACTCGACGCCCCGCAGACGGATAGGCCTTCTCATGTGCATCCTTAGCCTTTACAAGCGCTCAAGGCCATGCACGAGGACTCATTAACCTAGACCTAAGCTCATCTCATTTAACCAAATGAGGTAAACAAAACCAAATAAAACAATTCAATAAATGATCACCATCCGTGATATCACCAATTAAAATAGTCAAGTAAATATGCTGATTCAATCATTTAAACAACCAAGCAAGGAAGCAATTTCTGTCATTAATATCATTTAAAACACATCATGTATCCACTATTAAATTAATTAAAATAATAATTTTATGAATAAATAATAGTCTTCTGGCCATAAAGTGACAAGAGGTTTCATTAAAAACAAATGCAGTACTGAGAGCAAGAAAGGCTACGACCAAATAGAGAGTAACTGGCACGCACAACTAGTCTTCAAACACATGAAACAACAGTGGTTGGCTATGTTTAAAGAGGTTTGAAAAAGGGAGGGTGACAAAAGGTGAGAAGAGCAGCTGCTGTTCCCACAACAAATGGATGTCTCTTTTTTATATGAGCAACAAATAATGGTGACATGGTACGCTGGCAGGGCAGATTTTGCCCAAAAATCAAAGTGCCCAGAATTGAATTTTGACTTCGACCCAGCTAAGATATGGGCGTTTCTACATGGAATCCACCTTTATTTTTTAATTTTATGATTAGATGTAAGGTGTTTTGAAAAAATGTGTTATACCAGGCTGGTACAAATCTTGACCAAAAATGAAAGTGCCCAGATTTAAAATCAGCGCTCGACCCAGTTAAGATTTTGCCATTTTTAGTTGGAAACCAAGGTTAGAATTTTTTTTTGTGAAAGGGTTGCAATGCTGGTTTAAGAAAAGATGTTTTTCCCCCAAGTTTCTTTTTGATGAAATTTATGAAAATGAAAGAGAAATATAAGTGCAAATTTAATCATAATGAAGGTGTAGAGCAACCATTATTCACAACAAATTTTAGCACATACATGGATAATCCTCAAACATTTCATAGAATAACCGATAAATACCTTTAAACTTTGTCCAAAACTAGAAGTAGAGACACGCTCTGCCCACAATACATGACAGGCTTCTAAACAAAGCAGCCAGACAGAAATAATGCCCTTCAACTCAAAGAATAATAATGGAAGAATTTCCTGCAGTCAATGAAGATTGAATGTCTATCAAAATCTACTTTTTTTACTTGGACGACCCCTTAGTCTCACCTCCATAATTGCTGTGACCAACATAAGGAAGGGGATTTTCCCAGAATTTGGTGGAGTGGCTGGGGTTTAACGTCTCCCCACAGCTCTAAATCTGATCGCCCACCTTTTTTAACTCTCAAATCTGGGTAGCGATTCTTCAAATTCCTCACGCCTTGTACACATAACTCAACACCATTGTCTTGGGCTACCTGCTAAGCACCAAGCTACATCCTCGTATGACCAAGTCTCCACAAGGTAATGTCTCCCACCTCAGACCAGCAGTCAAGGTTTTTTGTTCAAATCTAATTTTTGCTTCTTTATTAGAGGCTGCCCCCCTTTCCAAAACCCTAATGCCCCTTATAATGCTGCAACCTAGTTGCTTCGTGAACAAAACTGCCCAAACTCCATTTAAAATGGAACTTTTTAAAATAAAATAAACAATTATCAAAGCTCACAAAATGATTTATTAAAATCACTAACGTAAAACCAATTAGCATAAATACTTAAAATGCCAATAATCTAATTAACTTAATAGGGTTCTCAAACTGATTTATTTAAAATCACATAAAACCCCATTCACACAACCACGCAAATATAGTCATGTAAATCACCGATACGACATACCGAAATAAACCACATCATAAATTAATGCAAAACCATACTAAAATACCGACAACCCATAACAGGATACCCCAACAACCAATACTGACAAACCACATAAGACCAGATGGGCAATCCGGACGTTACCGCAGGGTAACCAGAAGGTAAACACATATCATGGAATCACTGCACTAATCGGGTGTAGTGAGCTAGGCTAGGGAATGTCTGGCTTGTGACTATCTCCAGTAACCACCATCAGGGAATAAGAGTATGCTCAGACCAACAGTTAGGGTTTTTTGTTTTCAAATCTAATTTTTGTTTTTTTTATTAGAGGCTGCCCCCTTTCCAAATCCCTAATGCCCCTTATAATGCTACAACCTAGTTTCTTCGTGAACAAAACTGCCCAAACTCCATTTAAAATGGAACTTTTAAAAATAAAATAAACAATTATCAAAGCTCACAAAATGATTTATTAAAATCACTAACATAAAACCAATTAGCTTAAATACTTAAAATGCCAATAATCTAATTAACTTAATAGGGTTCTCAAACTGATTTATTTAAAATCACATAAAACCTCATTCACACAACCACGCAAATATCGTCATTCAAATCACTGATACGACATACCAAAATAAATCATATCATAAATTAATGCAAAACCATAATAAAATACCGACAACCCATAACGGGATACCCCAACAACCAATACTGGAAAACCACATAAGACCAGATGGGCAATCTGGACATTACCACAGGGTAACCAGAAGGTAAACACATATCACGGAATCACTGCACTAACCAGGTGCAGTGAGCTAGGCTAGGGAACATTTGGCCTGTGACTATCTCCAGTAACCACCATCAGGGAATAAGAGTACGCTTAGGCCTATGGATCCAGGTGGAGTTGATACCCAATATCTGCATCACTTCGATCACATGTCAAAGCACATGTGTATATATCATATAATAGCTAAAGCATCAATGGACATCAGGAAGAGGGTCATGACATCGTAAGCCTCTTAGATACGAGTGTTACGACATCATCCCTTTCCTATCCATAATCATACAAAAGCAATGATATTAGTATATAAACATATAAGCATGTAATCCAACATGATAACTAATCATGTCAACATCATAATAGTATCAGAATCCATCAAGGAAAAACAACAACCAGAATGCAAACACAGGGTTCGTTACAGGGGGAGACTAGACTACGTGATCTCATTCCTACCACAATGTTAGAACTGGAAAAATTCACATTTTCCACCACTCACATGTCCTCCACACTTGCCACACATTGATCTTATGATTAATACAGATTGTCAAAATTTGTGTGACAAGATCCATCTGGTAACCCATAACAACTGATGATTCCATAAATATGAACTTTGAGATAAGCATTTCCCTGACCATAGTTGTGCAAAATGAGCAATTGATCCCTATTTGCAAGATCATATGCATGTCTTTCCGATCAAATAAGCTATAGTCCTCTAATGAACATTTTCATGTATATCGGGAAGACCTAAATGAAGTTACACCGATCAAAGAACCCATAGGTAACAATTGTGCAACAATTGGGAAGACTACAAAATGTATTGCTGATAAAAAAAACTATTGGTAAGCGAGATAAAGTCGGAGTGAAATCTTTAAACTATGCTGATCTCAGAAGTCATACCGATGGACATCAGTTCAACAAGAGATATATGTACTCTTTCCAATGAGTTGATACACTAGTTGTATTGGTGTGACATATACCATAGGAAGGGATTTTTTATGTCTTCCCGACTATGCAAGTCACTCCGATGAGAAGGTATTGAAATATTTCGGCAAGAGTCCCACCGATGTACCCCAACGAACAAAAGATATAAAAGAAACATATTGGGGAGACTTAATGTATTAGAGGAACATTTTGATCTCTTAACAATAACACTTGTCAGCACAATGGCTACGAAGTAACTACTGCTCATTAGGAAAATACTTGCTGATGTACAAAGGGAACCTCAACAATTAGGACCACCTTGATATCGGGGTGAAATTCATAATGTCTCCCTGAAATGTTAAGAATAGAAAAACAAGAAAAGGAGATTTGTGCATGATCGATGAAAGTGTCAAGAAGTCTTCCTAATAAAATCAAAGAACTAAAAGGGCACTTCACATCAGAAAGACATTAAGATAGTCTTGGCGATCGATCGAGAATGTATAAACAAAAGATGGTGCCAAAATGAATAGATAGATCGACCTGAGATCAAAATAGTCTTCCCGATACAAACACATTGTATCGCTCTAACATTTTTGAAGCTTGAGAAGCACGCTGCATTCAATTCTAGTGGCTGACATTAATGGCCGCTTGAGCATAATCTTGTACAAGCTGCTCTGAATCACAATGAATTAAAATCGAAAGAAATCTTCAAGGGTTGCGGTGGAAGAAAGGGGAATTGACTAGAGGCCGAGAAATTCATGACGCCAAAGACATACAAGTAAGCATACCAGACCTTCTTGTTACTGATAAATTATAAAGTCAAATCCATTATTTAGCATAAAGATAAAATGGAGGGTTTTGTGAAAACAAAAAGAAAGCAGCAAACTGAAACTAGCCAAAACAAGGGCAAAAAGCAAAAGGTCAAAACACGGAAGGGAGAAAAGGTATAGGAATGAAAACTCAACCAAGGCTTATAGACCAATTGCCTGGTTCAGGATCGAAGGCTAGAAGAACCACACAACTTAGGGCCGATACTGAAAGATTAGAGGACAAATATAAACATGTGGGAAACATATGGACTCCTATAAGAGGATACAAATTATTTATGTTTCACTACTATCAGAGGAATAGGTTGGAGCCTATCTGTAACCCTTGGAATCTTAACTTGGGGAAGCTAGTTGTCACGGATGTCTTTGTAAATATAGATCTCATAAAACTTTTGGCCTACCATTATAACCCCGACCTAAAATCCATCTGCAACTTGCAAGGGGAACCATTTATTCATGTGTCTAAAAATGCAGTATGTGAAGTTTTTGGCCTAGATGACACATGCAATACTCCCATAATATATGAGGATTTAGAAAAGGAGTATTTGAGAATGGATACCACTTATAAGGGATGGAGATTGCCATTGCATAGACCCAGAGAGGAGGGAAATTTAGTGCCACTCGAGGAAGGTGATGGACCTCCTTTTCATGTTGATTTATTTGAACCCTATATGAAATATACATATTATTCAGCGGGACAAGTATTGGGAACAGAGGTCCCTGAATTCATGTCCATAGCACCAGTGGTCATCTCTGTAGACATCCAATGCCATCATAGAAGGACTTTTGATTATGCTTCACACATCTCTAGGGGGATTAATTAAGGATTGATGGCCATTAAAAATGATTCTCCCACAATGAGTTTCAAGCATTATTCTTCCCTTATGCATATGGTGTTGTATTAGGGACAAGAATTAAGAATGTGGCCAGAATAATTAAAAATTACACAGTTTGATAAGGAGGGTCAACTGCTACCCATACAATTATGGACTTCCATATGGGATAGTAGGTTTGTAAATTCCAGTTATGTACATTTCGAAGAATTCTTTGTCAAAATACTATACAAATGTTATGGTTATCCATGTAGTTATTCTTTATCAGAAGAGATCAAAAGGCTTTTAAGGCCTAAGGATTTCAGTGAACCACCAACTGTGAATCATAATTGGGGTGATTGGTATTGTTTCCTTGACTCCACCATGATCAGAGTGTATGGCTTCGAAGATACACCATTTTTGTTACCTAAAACTGTACCAAACAAAATTGCATACTTGGAAATTGTCAGGCAGCTGGACTATTCAAATGTTATGAACTTGAGTGCCTATGATAAGCAATCTTTCATGCCAAGCACATTATATTTGGAGATTTCACTGCGTTGTCAAAAGAAGGTTATGACCTTATTCGTGACAAACTGTTACACTTTAATTTGAGAAAAGCAATACCAAAAAAAGGGTTTGACCCTAAAGGTTTCATTGATTTTGCAAGAAGAAAACAAAATCTGAGTGGATATATTCATGTTCCATTTCCTCATGATGATGTCATCAGAAACATGGAGGAGGCAGAGGCTGAATTAGCCATTGATGAATATATCAAGAAGTTGAAAAGAGGAGGAAGGAAATGCAGGAGGTAGAGGTGTTATCCTCTGATAGTGAAGGATCTTCTGACAAAAGATCCTATGACCAGCCTGACATAATCCCCAAACTCAAAATTGAAGAATACAGGCCTCCTGACAGAGACTTATAGATTGAAGAGACATCTGATACTGATGCTAGGTAGTTGGCTTACAAATCTTTTATTTCAGATGATCAGTTCATTCAGTCCCCAGAATTTAAATCTTTCTTGTATAAACATAAAGGCAAAGCAATTAGAGAATCAGTTCTAGACATCACACCAAATAATGAAAAATAGTTATTGAATAGTTTTAAAATAGATGTTGATAATGAAATAAAAAACATGACTCCATAAAAGGGGAGGAAACTCTTAGAAGAAGCTGGTGTGATGATTTTTTCGGGTTTGGATTTGAAATCTTCTTTGGTTTTTGATAGCATTTTGCATAATGATAATGCCAAACATAAGCTCAATTTAGAAGGTGTGACAGAGGTGTATACTGGATCACGATACAATCTTGATGAAGAATCTCTTATGATATGGGCCCTATACCCTCCACACTAGAAGCTTGCCATTATTGACATAGAAAAAGCATTTGGCCATGTGATGACACTAAAAGTGGGCAAGACCGATCCTATGGTTATTGTAGAAATTGGTATTAATGTGGCTAAATTAAATAAAGAATAGATTCAAATGCTGATCCGAGAAAGAGACATGTATAAATTGAACTGTGAGAGAATGCAAAAGGAAAATGATTTTCTAAAAGATTGAGTCCCTGCCAAACTGTTAACCCAAGGGGAAAGTTCCCAGGCAATAGACAAAAGTGAAGCATCATAGGAGAATGCTCAGATAGCCCAAGCTAGATTCAATGCACTTTCCATAGTATTCAAAAGGAGACATACTAACATGATGACATGGATGAATAAGTTCTGGGTTACCCATTCCAAAAATCAAACTGCTCTCCAAGAACACAGAAGGCTAGTTGATGGGTTCCAAGAAAAACTCCAAGAAATACAAAAGAGAGATGCTCCTGATGATGAAGCCATTACCAATGCGAAGGACTTAATCAAGGTACATACGTATTTTCATGAGGATCTTCAGGTAGAAGTTAATGAATTCATTGATGCTTCCCAGAAAGGAGTACCTACATTGTTCAATAATGACAAAAATATGAAAAGTCAACAAGATTGGACGAAGGAGTGCCAACTGATCCTACATGAAGCCTTGGAAGCTCTGAAAAGTGAAGATCCAGCATTGGAAGAGGCCTGTGCATGCATGGAAAAGATGGTTACTATGGAGTTTGTTGAAAAGTGTGCCGTGGAATATGTAGATACTCACTTAAGCCAAAAATACTTAGATCATATTACTAAAGTCCATTTATGGCTTATTAGAGCCTAATGATAATTTGTTTATTATTGCTAAAGTTCCAAAAGACATTTGTGAAGGGGTACATCCTCTTCAAGATATAGCTATATAAGCCAGAGAAGTAGGAATGAAAAATCATCATTACCATTTCATATTTAGGTAGGGCATTAGGAAGAAGATAGATTGCATCCATCCCACTCATCCACCTTCATATTTCAAAAGACTTATGCAATTACTATATATTATCTGAAGCAATATAATGGAGCAGACTGATCTTACATGGTGATCATTTCAGTGTTCAACAGTTGTGTGGATTTATTTTGTTCATATGTTATTTAACTGTCTCCAAAGTGGCTGTTTATGTGATTCAAATTAAGTGTGAAAATACATTTGATTTATCAATATACATTTGCTGTAGTTGTGTGATGCTGTCGATTGGTTTCTATGTGCAGAAGGATTACATTACCTTTTGAGCAATCTAATTTGACTGGTTCCTGCGTGGATTAAAATCCTTTTAAATAAATTGTCTTAATTAGTTTCTCCTCACATTTGAATTAAAATCCTTTCACAACTTAATAGTAACATAAGGGGATATCACTAGGATCATTAAGAATATTTCAAATAACTGATATACTTGCATGTCTGTATAAGGTAGAGACTTTTAAAAGTGCCCAACTGTTAGAGTTAAGTTGAGAAATAAATCTGCCAATCCTACACCCCTATTTCCATAATCATCATCTTTCCATTGACTGCATTCACCCAATAGATTAGGCACTGGTCAACCTTAGAACATTTTATACAAGTTTAATTCACATCCTTAATACCTCAAACTTTTTATAGGAGTTAGTTAGCAAGCCCTGCAATTATCTCACACTTGTGTGCCATAAGTGAGTAAAATTGCTCAAGGCAGAATCCACTTAGACTTTAAATCTGCCTTATCATTTAGGTACACTTGCCTAGGCCTGGCAGAGCCTAAAGAGTAGGGGGTTTTTAGTTGCATAAACCCTGTCTTGTTAACCAAAAACGTATCAAGAGACTGGCACCCTCTTGTGGTCTAAAAATAGCATTTTTGAGACCCAACAAATTGGTGACTCTACTGGAGATTAAGCCCATTTTTAGCCTTCCAACATAGAGTTATCTCAAAGCATCATAACATATTTAAGGCTCTGCTAGGGAGAACTACAATCATTTTCCTATTTACAAAAAAATAGGTGGTGACTCTAAAATTTTTATGACTGATGAAATAGATATCATATTAGAAAGGATAGACGATAGACATTAGAGATATATTATATCATCCAACATGAATGGAAGGAGATCTATGCATCAAGAAAGTCCCAAGAAAAACAATTTCAAGTGGACAGACAAGCATGGACCCCCTCGTGGAAAGAACAATACAAATAGGGGTGAAGCAGTACCCAAACAGTCTGAAGACAATGTAAACACATCAGAACAACCCTTTACAGTATTCAACTCCCCAACATATAATGAGGGTGGAAATCCCTCAACACCTCCTGAAAAAATCAATACAAATGATAACATCCTTAGTTACAAGACAAATTCTCAAGAAGCAACTGAATTTGAGGAAAGGATGAATGAAGAAAGGAGGCAGAAATAAGAAAAATCTGATAAGGGATTTTTATCACAAACAGGGAGAAGCAAACCAGGAGGGGTCTGTAGACCATATTGTTGATTTTGATGCTATGAGTAATCAAGAGATTGAAATACATTTGGAGTGGCAAAGACAACAACTTAGAAGAAGACAACAGATGATACAAGAAAGCCATGAGATAGATAGGCAAATGGCACAATTAAAAATCCAAACAACAAAACCTCCAAGATATGTCCCTCCACATAAACAAGGTAGTAATGCCAATTCACATGGGATATCTCATAATACAATTGCTTTGGGTACTTCAAAAATGCCCCATAATGCAAGAGGTAATTCAAGACAATACGCTCAACACAATACGTCATCACAAAGACCCCAACCCCCAAATACTGGCAGTATTCCCCAATATCACCCACCACCAGGTCATCATGGTGTCCCACAACATCACCACCTCAGAATATACACCCTCAGCAACATATACAACAAAATGCTTACCATCAGCCTCCTTATGGATACCAATATTACCCCAATCCACCACCTATGAATATGCCTCCACAAAACCTCATGAGTGTATGTAGACAATTTGATTTAACAAGATATCAATTGTATCCATACCCTATAGATAGCAACTAGAGAAATATGGTCCCCAAATTCACTGGGAATAATGGGATATCAGCTGAAGAGCACATTAGGAATTTCAATGTCTTTATACAGGACATTGGTATGGAGCACGAGGATGTAAACGTGAGATTATTCATGATGTCCCTAACTGAGGACACAAGGGATTGGTTTAATGGTTTACCAGATGCCTCAATTAATTCTATAGTAGACTTCCATGACCAATTCAAAGAACAATATGGAAATCAGTATGCCCCTGAATTTGCCCTGCATGAGCTAATAAGCATCCAGAAATACCAGAATGAGTTAGTATATGACTTCAATCAAAGATTATCCAAATTGCACAATAAAATACCACATGGATCCAAATTGACTGATTCGACAGCTTTGAGTATCTATCTAAAGGCTTTTGATTTGAAAACTGGGTATGAACTCAAGAATAAGGCTCCCACGACCTTGACAGAGGCACAAAAGGCAACTATTAGTATTGAAAATAATAAGAAGGCTACAAGGATGACTGGAAAAAAGGATAACCTTAGAATGCCCCAACAATCTAACAACCCCCACAATAAGAAGGAATACCAGTATAGGAATGAAAGACCAAGGTTACACGATATGCCCTATAATACCAATTGGAAGGATGGAAGACCTTTAGAAAATAATAGAAAGCAGAATTATGGGAAAGATACTCCTGACCCTCTTAAAAGAAATGGAACACATGTGGTGAAAAATAATCCATGGTGCTTAGCCTTTAATCTGCCTCACTCACCTGATTATTGTGTGGTGGCACAATTAGTACAGGAAGAGGGAACATCTCATGGTCAGGAAAGAGACAACCATACTATAAACATGCTAGCATTCGGACCCCATCAGATTAATGAAGGATATTCATCCACAGAGGAGGATGGATATGAATATGATGTGGGAAACCAAAGATATAACCCTAGTATGGGCAGACATGAGGTATTTTCAGACCAAGATGATAATTATGAAGAAAATGATTATGATCATGGCATACCATCACATAACCAATGGAGAAAACCAATTGAAGAAGAAAGGAGGGCTCTCACAATTGCCGCAATAGCACAGGCAAAAAGTAACTATAATCTGAGAAATAGAATAGTCAATACAGATCAAGGAACACCTAGGAGTGTGTTCGTAAAAGATCAGAGTCATAATAGGGACAATATGAAAAATGCATCTAAAGAGCCAACAAAGATTGAAGTAAGATAAAAGACAAGATACAAGTTGAAGAAAAGGGGCATAACAAAACAAAAAAAGATGATCAAACAATAACTCCGTCATTTGACATAGACCAAGCAGTATCTCAAGTGAAAATATTAGTACCACTTCTTGAAATGATGAAGATAGATCAGTATAGGAATACAGTGGTCAAGATGATTTTAGACATACCAAAAAAGAAACAAGAAAAACCTGAAATCAAAATAAATAATGTTTGAATTGAGGAGGCTAAAATTTCGGAAGTATATTTGGGTGACACCTTAACAAGGAATCCCTCTCAGGTAGATCCTTTTTACACCACCTTGTTGATAAAAAATAGGCTAGTGAGAAATTGTATGATTGATTCAGGGGTAGCTATGAATATCATGTCAATAGCAGTCATGAAGGAGTTAGGAATGTGGGTTGACACCACATATGGAAAATGTTATGCAATGGACAACAGATCCATCCCAGTTGTGGGTATTATGAAGGATGTAGAGATAAGGCTAGCTGCCTACCCTGAAGCAACATATAAAATTGACATCACTGTAGTGGACATCTCACCCTACTATGGAATGTTGCTATCTAGACAATGGACTACAATAGATGGAGGAAATGTCCAGTTGGATCTATCCTATGCTACTATACTAGTAGGAGGGAAAGAGATTAAGCTTTGCAGAGAACCAAGATATGAGAATATCATAGAACGAAATGATCAAAACCAAGTAAATTTTTTCTGTGATACAAATCTTGGTACATTTAGAATTGAGAAAAGTCAACCAGAACTACAAAACACTGACCCAATACACCAAGAAGCCCAAATTGATGAATGTGGTGTATGGAAAATGCATTTTGATGGTGCGTGTAGTAAGGCTGATAATGGAACATGAGTATTATTTATCTCACCGACTGGTTAAAATTTCAAGTATTCAGTCCTGCTATCATTTGAGTGTACCAACAACATAGAGGAATATGAAGCTTTGCTCGTTGGCCTGAACATTACCATAAAGCATAAAATAAAGTGCCTTGCTGTATATGGGGATTTAGAATTGATTATATCTCAGGTCAGAGGGAGGTATTCATCCAAGAACAAAAGATTGAAACAATATAGAAATGCTGTCTGGGATGATATTGAATTGTTTGATGCTTTCTCCATTAACTGGGTAGACAGATCAAAAAATATAATGGCATACTTCCTAGAAAACATAGCCTTGAAAAGGGATGATGTCACATTGGCAGACATTACTAAAATTGAGTTTAAAACTAGACCTGCAATCCCAAACAATATCTATAATTGGAAAGTTTTCAATGATGACACTGATATGATTAAATTCTTATAGTGTATTGATCAATATGAGGCTCAAGAAATTGATTTTAATGCATTTGTGGAGGAAGTAGATGGCAAGAAAACTTTGTTTGGTAAATAAATTGTCCAGCTCAAGACTAACAAAATTCCTAAGGGGCTTGTGGCACTAGAAAGGGTGTTTGATGGACATGACCGAACTCTTATGAAACAAACACCAGTAAAAAGGGAAGATCTTGAAGAAATTAACTTGGGCACTGAATTGGCACCAAAAAGGGTATACACTGGGAAGAGGATAAGCCCAACAATTAGGAAGATGTTGATAGCCTTATTAAGGAAATATAAGCGAATCTTTGCTTGGTCTTATGATGATCTCAAGGCATATAGAGAAGATTTGTTTCAACATGAGATCCCACTTAAACCTGATGCAAAACCTTTTAGACAAAACAAAGACCAATAAACCCAACCTTGCAGCCCAAAATGCATGAAGAACTTATGAAACTCAGGGAGGGAGGTATCATTAAGCCTATTAGACATTCTACGTGGGTCTCCAACTTAGTGCCAGTCAGAAAAAAGAATGGTGACATAAGGTTATGTGTAGATTTTAGAAATCTAAATATCTCATCCCTTAAAGACAACTATCCACTTCCAAATATGGAGGCAATTCTGCAAAGAGTCACAGGATGTGAGTTGTTATCTATGATGGATGGATTTTTGGGTTATAATCAAGTGAAAGTAAAAGAATCAAAACAATATAAAATTGCATTCACTACTCCTTGGGGCACATATGTATATGGTAGAATGCCATTTGGGCTTACAAATGCTGGTGCAACTTTCTAGAGAGCCATGGATGTTGCTTTTACTGAATTGATTAATGTTATAATGGTGGTTTATCAAGATGACCTCACTACATACTCCAAGAAAGTAGAGGATCATGTTGATCATCTTGAAAAGATATTTGTCAAAGCTTTGGAATATGGTATTTCTTTGAATCCAAAGAAATGCCATTTTTCCGTGATAGAAGGCAAATTGCTAGGACATATAGTGTCCAAAGATGGGGTTAAAATTGATCCAGAAAGAGTGGAAGCCATAGACAAGATTCCTATTCCTAAAATAGTTAAAGCCATCCAATCCTTCTTTGGGAAAATAAATTTTGTAAGAAGATTTATCCCAAACTTTGCTGAAATTGTCAAACCCATTTCAAAAATGTTGAAGAAGGGGGCTAAGATAGATTGGTCTACAGATGCACTAGATGCATTTGTAGCCATAAAGAGAGCGATTAAGGAGGCCCCAGTATTGAAATCCCCTAATTTTAGTAAGCCATTTCAAGTCTTCTCATTTGCATCATACCATACTATTGCCGCAGTAATGCTACAAAAGAACGATGAGGGATATGAACAACCTATATCATTTTTCAGTAAATCCCTCCAAGGAGCAGAATTAAACTATGATATTACATAGAAACAAGCATATGCTTTGGTGAAAGTAGTGAAAGTTTTCGAACCTTACCTGGTAGGGGCAAAAGTGATTACATATGTTCCCAATGCTGCGGTTAAAGATGTGTTTGTACAAGCAGAAGTTACTAGGAGGAGATGTAGATGGATCAATAGAATCCAAGAGTTTAACATAGAGATCCAAATCACCAAATTAGTGAGAGGACATGGTTTAGCTAAACTAATGGATGAATCAAATCTAGAGGCTTCTCAAATTCACAATGGGGGAAAAGAAGAGACTGTGATTGCAAGCATTGAAAAAATAGCTTGCTACACTGACATAATGTATTACTTGAAAAATTAGAAATGTCCTAAACATTTGAATGACAATCAAAAGAGAACTTTGAAATTACATGCCTCTAAATATGTTTTCATAGATGGTGATTTATATTGGAAGAATAGAGATGGGTTACTACTACTATGTTTGGATGAATTCCAGGAAAAAAGAGTATTGAAAGAAATGCATGAAGGAGTCTATGGAGGACACTTTTCCAGCAAAACTACTACCCATAAAATTTTAAGAGCTGGTTATTACTGGCCGAGAGTTTTCCATGATGCTTTCACGTATGTAAGGAAGTGTGAATCATGTCAGAAGTTCTCAGAAATGATGAAATATCAAGGAACATTGCCACTCAAGCCAATGCAAGTTGAGGCTCCTTTTTACCAATGGGGAATCGATTTTATTGGAGAGATATCAGAAAAATCTAGTGGAGGTCATAAGTGGATATTGGTAGAAACTGATTACTTCACAAAATGGATAGAAGCCATCCCAACTAAACAAGCCACTATCAAGGTTGTAATTAATTTCTTGATGGATAACATCATTACAAGGTTTGGAACACTTGCCAGGATAATCACGGATAATGGAATATGTTTCAGATCAGATAAATTTAGAAAATTTTGTGAATAATATGGTATTGTGATTTCATATGCCTCACCATACCATCCACAAGCGAATGGACAGGCCGAGTCAAGTAATAAGAGTATCTTGAAAATTATTAAAAGGATCTTGGAGAAGAATAAGAAGGTATGGGATTCTAAATTGAGGATGGCAGTATGGGTAGATAGAATCATCGTAAAGAAATCAATTGGTAAGTAACCTTTTGAGCTAGTTTATGGAGCACAAGCTAGAATGCCCATGCAAAACCTGTTACCTATATACAAATTTATACTTCAAGAAGATTTGGATATCCCTGAACCTATGGAAGAAAGAATGGAACAACTGACAGAATTAGATGAGATCAGAAGATTGGCCTAAGAATAGAATACTAAGATGCAATCACAAATGAAGTATTATTTGACACAAGGGCAAAGGACAAAAAATTCAATGAAAATGATATGGTCCTACTGTGGAATGCAAGGTGCCAGGATAAAGGGAAACATGGAAAGTTTGAAGCTCTTTGGATTGGGCCTTTTGTTATTACTGGCAACGGAGGAGAAGATTCATATTATCTACAAAATATGTCAGGAGAAGATCAGGAATTTCTAGTGCATGGACAATTCTTAAAACATTTCTTTTCTTAAAAACTTCCATGCATAGTAGTCTAGGAAAAGGTTGAGAATTTCCAGTGCATCAACAATTCTCAAAGTTGCCTTTTTACAATATATCTTCCATGCATAGTAGTTTTAGGTTTTCATATCATTCCATTTACCATTCATGGTTAGCCTCCCAGAGATCTTTCTATATTCTTGCAATGATCTCAAGCTCATTCATCCCCAATCAGAGCTGCTGTTAGAACTGGAAAAATTCACATTTTCCACCACTCACATGTCCTCCACACCTGCCACACATTGATCTTATGATTAATACATATTGTCAAAATTTGTGTGACATGATCCATTTGGTAACACATAACAACTAATGAATCCATAAATATGACATTTGAGATAAGTATTTCTCTGACCATAGTTATGTAAAATGAGCAATTGATCCCTATCGACAAGATCATATGCATGTCTTTCCAATCAAATAAGCTATAGTCCTCTAATGAATATTTTCATGTATATCAAGAAGACCCAAATGAAGTTACACAGATCAAAGAACCCATAGGTAACAATTGTGCAACAATCGGGAAGACTACAAAATGTATCGCCGATAAAAAACTATCGGTAAGAGAGATAAAGTCGGAGTGAAATCTTTAAACTATGTTGATCTCAGAAGTCATACCGATGGACATAAGTTTGACAAGAGATATATGGACTCTCGCCGATGAGTCAATAGACTAGTCGTATTGACGTGACATATACCATAAGAATAGATTTTTTATGTCTTCTTGACTATGCAAGTCACTTCGATGAGAAGGTATTGAAATATTTCAGCGAGAGTCCCATCGATGTACCCCAATGAATAAAAGATATAAAAGAAACAGATCAAGGATACTTAATGTATCGAAAGAACATTTTGCTCTCTTAGTGATAGCACTTGTCAGCCCGATGGCTATGAAGTAACTACTGCTCATTGGGAAAACACTCGCCGATGTACAAAGGGAACCTCAACAATCAGGGCCACCTTGATATTGGGGTGAAATTCATAATGTCTCCCCGAAATGTTAAGAATAGAAAAACAAGAAAAGGGGATTTGTGCATGATCGATGAAAGTGTCAAGAAGTCTTCCCATTAAAATTAGAGAACTAAAAGGGCACTTCACATCATAAAGACATTAAGATAGTCTTGGCGATTGGTCGAGAATGTATAAACAAAAGATGGTGCCAAAATGAACAGATAGATCAGCTTGAGATCAAAATAGTCTTCTCGATACAAAGATATTGTATTGCTCTGACATTTTCAAAGCTGAGAAGCCCGCTGCATTCAATTCTAGTGGCTGACATTAATGGCCACTTGAGCATAATCTTGTACAAGCTGCTCTGAATCACAATGAATTAAAATCAAAAGAAATCTTCAAGGGTTGCGGTGGAAGAGAGTGGAATTGACCAGAGGCTGAGAAATTCACAACGCCAAAGACATACAAGTAAGCATACCAGACCTTCTTGTTACTGATAAATTATAAAGTCAAATCCATTGTTTAGCATAAAGATAAAATGGAGGGTTTTGTGAAAACAAAAAGAAAGCAACAAATTGAAACTAGCCAAACCAAGGGCAAAAAGCAAAAGGTCGAAACAGGGAAGGGAGAAAAGGCACATGAACGAAAACTCAACTGAGACCTTATAGACCAATTGCTTGGTTTAGGATTGAAGGCTAGAAGAACCGCAAAACTTAGGGCCGATATGGAAAGATTAGAGGACAAAAATAAACATGTGGGAAACATATGGACTCCTATTAGAGGATACAAATTATTTATGTTTCACTACTATTGGAGGAATAGGTTGGAGCCTGTCTGTAACCCTTGGAATCTTAACTTGGGGAAGATGGTTATCACAGATGTCTTTGTAAATATAGATCTCATAAAACTTTTGGCCTACCATTATAACCCCGACCTAAAAGCCATCTGTAACTTGCAAGGGGAACCATTTATTCATGTGTCTAAAAATGCAGTATGTGAAGTTTTTGGCCTAGATGACACATGCAATCCCATAATGTATGAGGATTTAGAAAATGAGTATTTGAGAATGGATACCACTTACAAGGGATGGATATTTCCACTACATAGACCCAGAGAGGAGGGAAATTTAGTGCCACTCGAGGAAGGTGATGGACCTCCTTTTCATGTTGATTTATTTGAACCCTATATGAAATATACATATTATTTAGTGGGACAAGTATTGGGAATAGAGGTCCATGAATTCATGTCCATAGCACCCATGGTCATCTCTGCAGACATCCAATGCCATCATGCAAGGACTTTTGATTATGCTTCACACATCTCTAACGGGATTGATTCAGGATTGATGGCCATTAAAAATGATTCTCCCACAATGAGTTTCAAGCATTATTCTTCCCTTATGCATATGGTGTTGTATTAGGGACAAGAATTAAAAATGTGGCCAGAACAATTAAAAATTACACAGTTTGATAAGGAGGGTCAGCCGCTACCCATACAATTATGGACTTCCATATGGGATAGTAGGTTTGTAAATTCCAGTTATGTACATTTTAAAGAATTATTTGTCAAAACACTGTACAAATGTTATGGTTATCCATGTAGTTATTCTTTATCAGAAGAGATCAAAAGGTTTTTAAGGCCTAAGGATTTCGGTGAACCACCAACTGTGAATCATAACTGGGGTGATTGGTATTGTTTCCTTGACTCCACCATGATTAGAGTGTATAGCTTCGAAGATACACCATTTTTGTTACCTAAAACTGTACCAGATAGAATTGCATACTGGAAATTGTCAGGTAGTTGGACTATTCAAATGTTATGAACTTTAGTGCCTATGATAAGCAATCTTTCATGCCAAGCACATTATGTTTTGGAGATTTCATTGTGTTGTCAAAAGAAGGTTATGACCTTATTCATGACAAACTGTTACACTTTAATTTGAGAAAAGAAATACCAAGAAAAGGGTTTGACCTTGAAGGTTTCATTGATTTTGCAAGAAGAAAACAAAACCTGAGTGGATATATTCATGTTCCATTTCCTCATGATGATGTTATCAGAAACATGGAGGAGGTAGAGGTTGAATTAGCCATTGATGAATATAATCAAGAAGTTGAAAAGAAGAGGAAGGAAATGCAGGAGGTAGAGGTGTTATCCTCTGATAGTGAAGGATCTTTTGACAAAAGATCCCAAAACTAGCTTGACATAATCCCCATACTCAGAATTGAAGAATACAGGTCTCCTGACAGAGAGTTAGAGATTGAAGAGACATCCGATACTGATGCTAGGCAGTTGGCTTACAAATCTTTTATTTCAGATGATTAGTTCATTCAGTCCCTGGAATTTAAATATTTCTTGTATAAACATAAAGATAAAGCAATTAGAGAATCAGTTCCAGACATCACACCAAATAATGAAAAATAGTTACTGAATACTTTGAAAATAGATATTGAAAATGAAATAAAAAACATGACTCCAGAAAAGGGGAGGAAACTCTTAGAAGAAGCTGGTGCGATGATTTTTTCATGTTTGGATTTGAAATCTTCTTTGGTTTTTGATAGCTTTCTGCATAATGATAATGCCAAACATAAGCTCAGTTTAGAAGGTGTGATAGAGGTGTATATTGGATCACGATACAATCCTAATGAATAATCTCTTATGAAATGGGCCCTATACCCTCCATACCAGAAGCTTGCCATTATTGACACAGAAAAAGCATTTGGCCATGTGATGACACTAAAAGTGGGCGAGACCGATCCTATGGTTACTGTAGAAATTGGTATTAATGTGGCTAAATTAAATAAAGCACAGATTCAAATGCTGATCCGAGAAAGAGACATGTATAAATTGAACTGTGAGAGAATGCAAAAGGAAAATGATTTTCTAAAAGATTCAGTCCCTACCAAATTGTTAACCCAAGGGGAAAGTTCCCAGACAATGGACAAAGGTGAAGCATCACAGGAGAATGATCAGATAGCCCAGGGTAGATTCAATGCACTTTCCACAGTATTCAAAAGGAGACATACTAACATGATGACATGGATGAATAAGTTTTGGGTTACCCATTGCAAAAATCAAACTGCTCAATAACACAGAAGGCTGGCTGACAGTCTCCAAGAAAAACTCCAATAAATACAAAACAGAGACACTCTTGATGATGAAGCCATTACCAATGCGAAGGACTTAATTAAGGTACATACAGATTTTCATGAGGATCTTCAGGCAGAAGTTAATGAATTCATTGATGCTTCCCAGAAAGGAGTACCTACATTGTTCAATAATGACAAAAATATGAGAAGTCAACAAGATTGGATGAAGGAGTGCCAACTGATCCTTCATGAAGCCTTGTAAGCTTTGAAAAGTGAAGATCCAGCATTGGAAGAGGCCTGTGCATGCATGGAAAAGATGGTTACTATGGAGTTTGTTGCAAAGTGTGTCGTGGAATGTGCAGATACTCACTTAAGCCAAAAATACTTAGATCATATTACTAAAGTCCATTTATGGCTTATTAGAGCCTAATGACAATTTGTTTATTGTTGCTAAAGTTCCAAAATACATTTGTGAAGGGGTACATCCTCTTCAAGAAATAGCTATATAAGCCAAAGAAGTAGGAATGAAAAATCATCATTACCATTTCATATTTAGGTAGGGCATTAGTAAGAAGATAGATTGCATCCATCCCACTCATCCACCTTCATATTTCAAAAGACTTATGCAATTACTATATATTATCTGAAGCAATATAATGGAGCAGATTGATCTTACATGGTGATCTATTTCAATGTTCAGCAGTTGTGTGGATTTATTTTGTTCATATGTTATTTAACTGTCTCCAAAGTGGATGTTTATGTTATTCAAATTAAGTGTGAAAATATATTTGATTTGTCAATACACATTTGCTGTAGTTATGTGATGCTGCTGATTGGTTTCTGTGTGCAGAAGGATTAAATTACCTTTTGAGCAATCTAATTTGACTGGTTCTTGTGTGGATTAAAATCCTTTTAAATAAATTGTCTTAATTGGTTTCTCCTCACATTTGAGCACAGTCGATACAAGAAAAAGGATAAACAAGACAAGGTTCTATTCACCCCAAAAGCCCAAAAACAAGGATCTTCATGGAAAAGTGGGAATAGCAGTTAAGGCTCTTGAATTATTCCTAGAAATGGTGTTTAGACATGTATTAGAAGCCATCCCATCCATTGGCAAAGGTGGATCAAACTTCGAACTACTAGTTCCTTCACAAACCTCAAGAAAGGCAAGTAGCCCTACAAACAGAGAACAATCCCAATAAATTTTTATATAGACATCCAAATGCAACTCTCAGACATGAAATAGATACCCATTATGCCTCCCCAAAAAATACTCCAGAATGGGTTTAGGTTATTTGGGAAAGTATGCCCTAACCAATAACCCTCCTAGTGGTTTTAAGCCCTAATTAGGCCTAGTTTGTGAAGCAAGTACCCTTGGATGGAACCACAAAACTCTATGGACCCCTTGGACACTTCACATGGATGGTAAAACAATGTATTTCAAGGGTTTTGTGGTCAGGATGCAAGACAATTTCATTCTATGCTTGTTTTCCCACTTCAAATGCAAAGATAACAAGGAAAACGCTGCTACAGTCACCTAGGGCATCAATTTAAACACACCAAAACAACTTTTTCGGTCTTGCACCTTGGTCAAAATGTCAATCACTCCCTCTACTTCCATTCCACTAAGTTTTAGAGGATTCCCATGGTGGAATGAGGTTTTATGACTTTTTTCCTACCAAAACCCTAGTTAACCTAGTTAACAGAGCAGTTTTAGAAAAAATGTGATATCTTCCTCTAGGAATCAAGTTAATACCTCCTACCAGATGAATTTGAAAAGTAACTCAATCCTATTTCCAACCATATATGGCTAGTCCCTGTATCTATCCGTACCAAATGCTGCAACAGGACTGTTATAGGAGAATTCTAGAAATTGCAGTCACTAAAACGGTCATAACTTCCTCAATATTGCACCAAATTTGATGAGACAAAAAGGAAAGGGAGGGTGATTGAATATACTTCCATTTGAAATCAAAAATAAATTTCCTCCTACCCATACTGGGCCATACCATGCAAGAAAATAACAAATTTCTGAAGTAAAATACAAAAAACAGTGTCTTTTATCATTCCATGTTTAAATCTCCAATCACCCACGACTTCACAAATGGATACAAGGCCTTTTAAAGGCATTACAACATGAAATTTCAGTTTCTAACTTCCTTGGAATGAACTAAGAGCCAAATGACCCTTCAACTTCCAAGTTTGCATCTTTTTTTCAATTTTACATGACAACCTTTACATTGTATGCAATATTTTGCATATTTGAACCTCCTAATGACCTAAACACCTAATAGTGACTTGATTAACCTCATTACAATGTTGAACCATTAAAATTTAATCAAACTCCTATGGAATTATCAATTTTTCAAGGTGCTCCTGCACCATACAACCAACCAACAAAGATTTCCAAGTCCCTTGGAAATGTATCTGCAAAACAAAACTCTTTTTCTGCATTTCCTCTGGCTTCAATCTTCAATCTTCTCAACTTCAATCTTCACATCAATGGCTAGTGACCAACCAACCAAAAAAATCAACTTTAGAGCTTCTTTAAGCTCCTTCTACTCCCATCAGTGGAGTACTCTTCAGGCTGCAACATCAAGTGCTTCTTCAATCAGGTATCCATCTCTCTACTGCTTCACAACACCAACCCACCAAACCATTCATCTCACCCAACAACAGATCCTAGTGATGCACCTACCACTCTCTTCTCAGTGGCCTCTCTGCACCCTTATCTAGCCTAATCTCCATTGGAGAATGGTCATGACAGACCTCATCTTGTCTGCCCACACATACAATCTCAGAAAACATCCTTCTGCAGCTAGATGGATAAGCACCTGCAACCAAACAACTTAGCAACAAAATAATGGTCACCAACACAATCTTTCCTTCAGTTCTTCACCTACCTTCTCAGTGACAAGAACAAATACAACACCAAATCTTTTGCCAGCTCTGATACCAATATGATGCAGAGCATATGGGATGCAAGAAAGAGGAATCGATTCAACAAGGCTCAACCACACCTATAGGTCCAAAACCAAGTCCTTCATGGAAAAGTGGGAGCAGCAGTTAAGGCTCTTAAATTATCCCTAGAAATGGTCTTTATATATGTATTAGAAGCCATCCCATCCATTGGCAAAGGTGGATCAAACTTCAAACTACTAGTTCCTTCACAAACCTCAAGAAAGGCAAGTAGCCCTACAAACAGAGAACAATCCCAATAAATTTTTATACAGACATACAAATGCAACTCTCAGATATGAAATAGATACCCATTATTCCTCCCCACAACATACTCCAGAATTGGTTTAGGTTATTTTGGAAAGTATGCCCTAACCAATAACCCTCCTAGTGGTTTTAAGCTCTAATTAGGCCTAGTTTGTGAAGCTAGTACCCTTGGATGGAACCACCAAACTCTATGGACCCCTTGGACACTTAATATGGATGGTAAAACAATGTATTTCAAGGGTTTTGTGGTCAGGATGCAAGACAATTTCATTCTATGCTTGTTTTCCCACTTCAAATGCAAAGATAACAAGGAAAATGCTGCTACAGTCACCTAGGGCATCAATTTAAACACATCAAAACAACTTTTTCGGTCCTGAGCCTTGGTCAACATGTCAATCACTCCCTCTACTTCCATTCCACTAAGTTTTAGAGGATTCCCACGGTGGAATGAGGTTTTATGACTTTTTTCCTACCAAAACCCTAGTTAACCTAGTTAACAGAGCAGTTTTAGAAAAAATGTGATATCTTCCTCTAGGAATCAAGTTAAGACCTCCTACTAGATGTATTTGAAAGGTAACTCAATCCTCTTTCCAACCATATATGGATTGTCCCTGTATCTATCCATACAGAACCGTACCAAATGCTGCAACAGGACTGTTATAGGAGAATTCTAGAAATTGTAGTCACTAAAACAGCCATAACTTCCTCAATATTGCACCAAATTCAATGAGACAAAAAGGAAATAGAGGGTGATTGAATATAATTACATTTGAAATAAAAAATAAATGTCCTCCTACCTATACTGGGCCGTACCATGCAAGAAAACAACAAATTTCTGAAGTAGGATACAGAAAACAGTGTCTTTTATCATTCCATGTTCAAATCTCCAATCACCCACGACTTCACAAATGGATACAAGGCCTTTTAAAGGCATTACAACATGACCTTTCAGTTTCTAACTTCCTTGGAAAAAACTAAGAGCCAAATGATCCTTCAACTTCCAAGTTTGCATCTTTTTTTCAATTTTACATGACAACCTTTACATTGTATGCAATATTTTGCATATTTGAACCTCCTAATGACCTAAACACCTTATAGTGACTTGATTAACCTCATTACAATGTTGAACCATTAAAATTTAATCAAATTCCTATGGAAGTATCAATTTGTCAAGGTGCTCCTACACCAGGGGATATCGCTGGGATCATTAAGAAGAGTTCAAATAACTGACATACTTGCACTTCTGTATAAGGTACATACATTTAAAAGTGCCCAGCTGTTAGAGTTAAGCTGAGAAATAAATCTGCCAATCCTACACCCCTGTCTCCATAATTATCATCTTTCCATTGACTCCATTCACCCAATAGATTAGGCATTGGTCAACCTTAGAACATTTTATACAAGTTTAATTCACATCCTTAATACCTCAAGCTTTTTATAGGAGTTAGTTAGCAAGCCCTACAATTATCTCACACTTGTGTGCCATAAGTTAGTAAAATTGCTCAAGTCAGAATCCACTTAGACTTTGAATCTTCCTTATCATTTAGGTACACCTGCCTAGGCCTGGCAGAGCCTAAAAAGTAGGGGGTTTTTAGTTGCATAAACCCTATCTTGTTGACCAAAAATGTATCAAGAGACTGGCACCCTCTTGTGGTCTAAAACCAACATTTTTGAGACCCAACACATAGGAAGCTCTCACCAATCAAGCTAGACCCCCTGCACATATCTAAACTATATTATTATATTATATAATAATTATATAAAATATTATGATAATATATCTAACCTATATTTAATATTATATAATATAATTATAATAATTCTTAAGATATATAATATATTTAGAATTAGGCTTGCCATTGCAGATACTACTAGTATACCTATATTTAAAAAATATATCTAAAGTATGCCAAAAAATTTCCTTCTCGAGGTGCCTATTTTTTTAATCAATTTACTACACATAGGTGGAAATAGGCACCTCAAGAAGGATATCTCTCGGTGTACTTTAGATATATATTTTTAAATATAGGTAAACTAGTATTTATAAATTCTGGGAATATACTTAGTCACATTTACTTCTAGTTGATAGCTTGAGATTTAGTTGAAATTTCAAAGAAGGTGGAATGTAAATGGGAGTTAATATCACACAATGGAAAAGTGACATCACTATAATTATGGTGATGAAAATATGACATTAATAATTAAATCAATTAGTTAATGCAAGCATGTGCTATAATTATGAATGGATAATAATAGCATCAATTAGTAGATGCAATTATGTACCATAAAAGTGGACTAATGTGAACTTTAAATGTAATTTGTGAATATCAATGAACTTGGTATCTTCACATCACATTTATTGTATCCTTTTCAAAATTAAGTTATTGGGACTCAATACTTTTATAAATTATTCCATTTTAATTGAATGCATGTATTGTCTAAAATACATGTATTTTTATGAACTATACCATTTTAATTGGAATTTGTTTATGGTTGCCTCTTATAATAGGGAGCATGGGAACCACATTTGGATCCATGTTAAATGGCATGCTTACTTAACTATTAAACTTCTTAATCACACATGACGATTTAGGTGGCCTAGTAGCAGGTAAATCTAGGTTGAAAAAAATGAAGGTCGTAAGTCTTATGTTTTTTCTTTTTTTGATAAGCTAGAGGGGAGAGGGCCCCTACCCTTTTCAATATATTAGTAAAATTAAAATCCTTACATGCAAGACTCAATTACCATAGGGGATCTCCATGGCAAGCATAAGGCTAAGAGAGTGAAATACTAGATTTTACATTCTACACCCTGTAAACAATGAGTACCAAACCAAGTGATTGAAGATTTTTATTGGTGCACAGGTCGGAAAGAGGTCATCTAGATAGATTTAACAAAAAATAATGTTTAGTTATTTGCATAAGAGGGGATCTCAGAGTGCACGATTTAGATTATCTTGTTGTCCCCAACTGCCATTCCAACTAGGAAACAACCTTTGTGGTAGCAAGCCCAAGCAAATAATGACCTTAAAGGCTCTTGTTGCAATTGACATATCCCCTAAAGTAATCCCCTTCCCCATCTCTTGGAGACTTTCAACTATTTTTAGCTTCTTTCATTCTAGATTTGTGACCTAAGCTAGTGAAGGAGACCTACAAAAATCTAGTCCCACCACTGGAGACTCTTCCTGGTTGAAAATGTCACTTGCCAATGTAAATTCCTATGAGGTAATATATGAGATAGAGATGTTGATAATGTTGCTTCCAATTAGTATTTCAACATTAATGAATCAATTTTGGCAAGAGCTTGTAAGTCTCTTGGTGGCTATGAGAGGTCGTGGCACACAACATTCCAAGAGTAAGCTAGATTTGGCTAGTCACTAATGTTGGTTGAGACTTTGAACTCTTCTAATGCATCAATTTCTCTATTTGCTAGATAGTTTGCTAGCAAGTTGATCTCTTGGAAGCAATGATTAAATTCAACTCTTCAAAATTCTCTAGATTTTCTAGACTTGTAGTAGTTTGTTTGTTGAGCTTCCAGTTTAGGCATTTTTTACTTTTTGAGGACATTTATGATGATGACAAGATCTCCTAAGATATTTTTTCCACCCTATTGAATTGCAATCTATGTGGCAAGGATAGTGGCCATGGCCTCTGCTTCATTGTTTGTACCATCTTGTTGTTTTATTGCTGTTGTTTCTATGAAATCCCCATTGTGATTACTGGCCACACAACCAACTCTTGAAGGTCTTGGTTTCCCTTAGGAGGTGCCATCCAAAATTGATTTTCAAGAAGCTCTGAGGTGGAGGCCTCCACTCATCTTCCTCTCTCTTGTGAACCAAAGGTTTGGCCCTTCCTGTTCCTTGGATTGAGGGAAAATGTTTGATTAGGGTCCATCTCTTCTTAATTCCAATGTTCCAAAACAAGAGAGGCACTCTTTATTCTAATTTTTTCCTTGTTGTTATGTTGACAACATTTGAGATAGCAATGTCCAGTTTGTTGATGAAGGAATCCCATGGTAACTCCTTTTCTTAGAAGATTCTTCTATTTCTTTCTTTCCATATATGCCATACCAGAAGTGACAGGTAAGAAATCCAAATGATAGAAATGTGTACTATTGATATAGAAGAGGCCAAGACCAAAACAATTGAAAGAGGGTTTCTTCAAAAGCCCTCGACCATTAGAGTTTGGCACATAACCGTGACTAGCATTTATGAGAAAACTGGTCATGAATAAGGAGGTGATCAACTATTTTCTCTTGGCATAGGCAAAGAGTGCATTTGAAAAGACCAAGTATACCATGTCTTCTTAATTCATCCTGTGTGAGAATCTTCCCTTGGGTGCTTAGTGAAGCAAAGGCACTCACCTTAAGTAGACATGAGTTGTTTCAAAACTTTTTGAGTAACCATGAAGGATTTGGGGAGCCATTACTTTTTACGAGATAACCTATATTTACTTTGTATTCCCCTGACTTGGACCTAGTCTATTTGATACGGTCAGGAGAGTCTATGAAATAGATATTCCTTTTCTTCAACTCTTGGGGGAAGCTATCCCTAGTTGTAAGGTCCACACGAAGGAAATCAACATTATTCCATCTAACCTCCTTGAATACAAGATGGATACATAGTAGCCAGTAATCTTTGACCTTTCTGCCCCATAGTATTAAAAGTGAGTCCTTGATGGTGATGAAACAAGGGTCCTCTTACATTGGAGGGAAGCTTGGCCATGAGTTTGACCAAAAGTTTGACAACTCCATGTTTCAGATTTCCCATGAGAGATGGTCCATAATGATTGGATGATAGATTAACATGAAATTCCATATGTGCGAGCTTGTAGGGGGCAAGTCCATTGTGAGAATATGGGAAGGAGAGGAAGAATCCAGGTACTTATATTAGAGAAATCAATGCCATTTTTCCTTTGGATTAGTATACATGCCCCAGATCAAATTTGCCCCCAAGGCCATGTTTTCTTGTGGAGATTTTGAACACCAATGTTGCCTTCTTGTTTTCTTGTGTAGACTTTATCCCAAGCCACAAGAGGGATTTTCCTGTGCTCACTAGTTCTTTTCCATAGGAACTCTCTGACGATCCTTTCTAGATTGTTGATAATGCTTGTGGGAGTCTTAACAACAAACATTAGGAAAGTAAGAAGGGTTGAAAGGATAAATTTCAAGAGTTGTATCCTTCTTGCGAATGAGAGCCATTTCCCTCACCAAGAGGAAAGATGACTTTTGAAGAGCTTCACCAAATTATTTCATAAGAAAGCACATCCCAACCCCACAAATAGGGGGATGCTGAGATATTTTGTAGGAAGAGCTCCTTTGTGAAAGTTTAGGATGAGGGTGATACTATCTTGCATAATTGGGGGCACATTATGATAATTATTTTTAGAGTTATGATGGTTTATTACCTTGTCAGAAGCCTTTGAGTATGTATCCAATATAAGTTTGAAAGATTTGGACTCCTTGATTGTTGGCTCTCCAAACAGAATGGAGTCATCAACAAATTACTGATGTGTGGAAGCCTCTAACAATGAGTCTCATGTTTTTCTATGGATTCAACAAATAATTTTGGCACTCAATCTTTCAATTTTTCATACTATATCCACATGCAGTTATTTTGTGAACAATCCCCATTATGATTATCATGTGTAACCATTTTCTATAAGTACATTTCATAGTGTTGTTTATTTACAACACACTAGAAGGGTATAAGTTCAAGCATTAGACATTCTATTTAATTTCTTAATGGGTATACAATGTAGTTATGCATAATATAATGCAGCAAGTGATATGTTTCTTTTAGCCACATAAGTGTATTCCACACCAATGGTATGCATGCAATTTATCATGTAATTGTTACATAATATTTTCTATAATAAATTTCTAATGTAATTTTTTTTTAAAAGATAATGCACCTGGTAAACTTTTTAACGTGACCGACGATGCTGGTTCGACACACCCTCTGGCTCCACGAGAATGCTTTTGCCCGGAGCAATGAACCGGTGAGGCCACAACACGGGGGACCTCATCCCATAGCAAGAACACTTCAAACCCGTGAGTTCATTGGCCCAGCGAAGGCGTAAAGCCTACAAGCTCATTGACCTAGTGAGGGTTTGAACTTTGGTGGCCGCCACTACAACCGAGCGACTTAACCACCGAACCACGTCCTTATCGACAAATTTCTAATGTAATTAAGATAAAATACAAACAACCAATAAATCTACATTTTGAGTACCTTTTATATATTTATGTACATTTAAGATACAAATTTGAGTTCCACATAAATGTTTGAAGAAAATTATTTCATGTCATAGCATGTAAAAGTGTGTACAAGGTATCATAATATATTACCAAGTTTTGAATATTAGGGATACACTTATTTGTAAGTCATGTTTCAGTTGGTGATTTGTATTGGGTAGTGACATATTTAACTAGTGAATACATACTATTATTTCCATTGTCACAATTACACAAATTTCATAAGTGTCCTATTATACATGATATGTGCATGTAAATGTTTGATTACATGTCCATATCACAATTGATGTTTTTGTGAATAGATGACATTTAAATATATGTTATGGTGTGCACATTCAGTTTAAAATGGTAAGTAATTTGTTGATATATTCAAATTAAAAAATTCAAATATTTGTCAAAAAAATAGAAATGAATAGTAGAGTGTAACAACATATAAAATATAAATGAATAGAACTATTTAGTTGTTTTCCATTGTTGCCTCGAAGTGGGTCACATAGAATCTATTTGATCGAGTAACAAGAAAAATATTTTGTTTGGAGGAAAAAGGAGCAATCAGATAAATCTTGCAAGACCACTTTTGAGGATGCATCGAAGAAGGGAGGTAGGGGGAAGTGTTTTGAGGATTGTAGAGCTATGATGGAAACTCCTATGATAGAAGTGCAAAGTGATAAAGGGACTTCCAAGTTAGCTTATGGCCCTTTGGATCCTCCTAGTTCATCTAAAAAGAGGAGATTATAGTGAAGGATTTCAACATTAAGGATAAGAGGGTGGAGGTTACACAAAGCTCTTTGGAGCAATTTGGCTTCAAACCACCATGACTTTGGCCTGGTCACTTGTCAGGGTTTTTTGCCCCTTTGTTAGCCATTTTATGTTGTAGTGCGATAGTTTTATCACTCTTTGTAGGGTTGATTTCTCATGGTATCTCTTTGTAGTTTCATTGGGCTTGTTTGATTTATATTCCTTCTTGTACAAGGGTCCATGCCCTTTCAAAATCTCATTTTATCTTAATAAAAAACAACCTATAAAAACTAGATAAATGTAGTCTTAGTTTAGTAATCTTGGTTGTGTTCATATTACATTTATCTTAAGAATTTATAATTGTTTGCACATGTACATCGTAGGGTTGGGTTTTTGATATATTAAAAAATGGAGATGTACACATGACTAAGGTTCGTGTTATACATTGTTAAACAAATGTATCATCTAATGGCATACAAAGGTATTTATTACAATTGGTGAATCTACTTCCCACACCACCCTTTCACATAATAAACCTTGCATAGGACATACACCATACATGTTCTAAACAATTTTATAATGCTAATAATTAGATAAACATTATCACAAGTAATTTATGTACAGTTTTTCATTGTTTACCAACATGGTGTAAGACATCATTGAGCAATAGTTGCAATTAATAGATATAAGCTTTATTATAACAATAGTAGTATCAAATTGCTGCTTGGTTCTCCTCTCCTCTCTCACCCTGTTGATGACATGAATGATATTGTTGATGATGACTTTGTCATTGATGTTGGTTGTGTCAGGTATGGTGGTGTCGTGATTAGTGTTTTGTCTCTTGCGACTATGGTGTAGGGCATTGTTGTGGCTCGAGTTTCCCCTTTACATTCCTTAGATGAAATTTAAGGTGATTTTTCTTCACTAGTCTATAGGAAGATTGCAACTGATAGTGGGGTCACTCTTGATCTTTGCGTGGTTCTAGCTATGCCCTCTGTCAACTTGGAAAATTTTTCTTCAACACCTATGATTGCACCTATGGATTCTTTGCGTGGCCAAGGTTTGAATGTCCCTTATTTCACCACTACTGTCTGCAATGACATAGTCTTCTCTCATGTGGCCATGGCTAGTTTGGTTCTGAGTCCTTCTTGCCCTCCTTTGTGTGTCTAGATGCAACCCTTAACCTGCTCCCAAATTTCCCTTGTCATGGTTTGCGGATAGGGGGTCCTTGATAATGAAGATTTTTACAGCCACTGGGGCATTATTGGCAAATTTAATGGCTTATGGCCCTCTTTTCCTAACTTGAACAAGTGGGTTTCGAATTCATGGTTACCTCTTGTTGATGACAAGATTAAGCTCTATTCTCGTGATTAGGGATTCTTCATTGCAACCTTTGACTCCATTAGTGATAGGGAATTGGTGTTGGATGATAGGTTATGGTTGAGGCATGAGCAGTCTCTCTCTCAAGCCATGGTTCTCCTCATTCAACCCCCTTTCTGAACATCTCAACATAAGGCTGGTCTAGATTAGGTTCCCAATCTTCCCCTATAGTTCTAGGAAGAATCTTGTTATAAGGCCATTGGTAATGCTATTGGTCGTTACTTAAAGATGGACACTACTACTTTTGCCATGGGCCTCACTACATACACATGAATTCCAATGGACATTGATTTCTCTAAGGCTCTACATGGGGAGATTGTTTTGATGGTGGGGGATAGGCCTTGGAAGCAAAAAGTCAACTATGAGGGTCTCCCCTTCTATTGTAGATGATGCTTTGTCATCGACCACTTGGCTTTTGATTGTTCTCAATCTTGCCACAAGGATAGTGCAGCTTCATGATGGTAGAATGCCTATGTTGACCACTTGACAGTTAATGGTTTTAACTCTCTAGATGATAGTTTAATTCCAGTTGAAAAGCCTTCTTAGGATGTTGGGTCCACTCTTCCTATCCCCCGGTGGTGAGTCTTATTCCTAAGAGGGCTTCCCTAATGGTTATCTCAGCTTGGGCATATTCCTTGCTTCCATATGTGACCTCTTCTCCTAACCTAGCATGGGTTGCTTCCTTTGTGGGTCCCTCCCCCTACATAACTTCATGTTGGGATTCCTTCTCCCAACACATTGATGACTGATGTGTGGCCGGTAGTTTCTTTAGACAGTCTATCTCCCTCTCTACAGGAGTTATCTTAGGTAATGGAAATGGTAGAGGACACCTCTCCCCTCTCCCCTCACTATGAGGATTTAGCATATGATGTATCCTAGATGATTATCCATAGACAGAAGAGGGGTCTTCCCAAATCTGTCTTGGCTTCCCACAAATTAAGTGTGTGTGACCTAAGAGGTCAAGGTCTGGCACTATGTAGGTTATTGACCCTTTGTTTTTATCTATTTTTGTGCTTTTTGTCTTTTGCCTCATCCTTTTAGTTGTTGTAAGGATAGGGTCCCTTGTTAACCCTTTTATCTAATAAAAAATAGTAGTATCCACAAATTTTAGGAATGTAAACTATATCAAGCTTTTTTAACATATCATATAGTTGGCAACCTCAAATTACTTTAATCTTTGGGAAATCTTGGACCTAGACGAGAGTGCATACCCCACACAACACCATTTTAATTCTCAATATGAATCAATGACAAATGATATCAAAATGAATTAACAAATGCAAAATTTGGCACAAGATGTAGACTAATGATGACCCTCACATCTCATGCCAAAGATAAGGAATACAAACATGGTGCCTCTATCTTCCTATTTGTGATATAATTTTTATTTTCTATCTTCAAGTAACACTCAAACAAAAATGGTGGGAATGTCATCAAGTAGTCTAGCAATCTAACTTGTGAATTTTGATTTCACTATCTCTAGATCACAAATAACTATTGTTTTTTAAAAAAATTAAGTCCTTGCATCTATGGTTAGTCCATTTACAATTTCCTCTTGTAACATGTCACAAATGAACCAAATTTGTGTTGTTTTTGTCTTGCTAGAACCTAGTTCAACAAATGCAATTTTTTTCAAGTCTTGTGCCCCTTTTTTGTTGCCTTAGAGATAATCTGCCCATTATTGATAACCAATCCAGAAATTCTTAAATGGGATCCTTGGTATTTTTGTGCTTTTCCTTTCTTCATTTCTTTGTCACGAGCCTAGACTTCAATTTTTTTCTAAGTGTGGGGGTTTTTTAATTCAATTTCTGAGGCTTGGGTCAAATTTCAAGATTTTGGACTTTCTCATCTTGGCATGCCTTTCCTTCAAAGTCCTACAATTTACACTAAAATGTCATAGTTTCAAACTTTTACCTATTGATATACCTTTTTGGACTTTTCTTCCTAGCATGCTTTTTCTTCCATTTCCCCATCACCCATTTCCCTCTAAGTCCATTTTCCCATTTCCTTCAATATCAAGATTTCAAACTTTCTCAAATGACATCTCGACATGCCTTTCCTCTTGTTGCCCTGAGTTTTGTTTTTGTCTATCCCCTTAATATTTTTCACTCCCTCAGGTCAATTCTACTTAGTCGCATTCATGAGTCGGCTGTCCTTTGCATTTTTTAACCCTTGTTAGCCGTTTCACAAATTCGTGAAACGCCCAATGTCCCGACTTGCCTTGGCCTTTGATCCTCTGAGTTTGTCTTGAGTATTTGTAAAGTTTTCTTTCCCTGAGTAGTCGAGGGGTCAGAGATTCCTTGAAGTCTTGAATCTCAACTGTTAGTTCAAAACTTCATATTCTACCCGACTTGCCGATTTCACTTGAGACTCTTCCTTAAGAAGCTTTTGGCTACACCGACATATTGGTATGGAGGAATGACACCTGTCTCTGTGCATTCAATTTGAGGTACGTGCGGACATAGTGGCACATTTATTGGAGGGAAAGTCAAGGCATGCATTTGCAATTTCTAATGATAGAATCGCCGCCAACATTTAATGTGGAGATTATGAGAAGTGACTTGAAAGGCTAAGTAAGGTGTTATTATGAGCTAAAAAATGCGTTGCAGAGGAATGAATAGCTAGCTTGCTGCGTGTGGAATTTCAACTCAATTATATTCTCACAGGTGAGTAATGCTGGTATTTTTCCCTCCATAAAATCTCATATCCTCTCATAGAGGTTATACATTTTGTCTTCCATGAATATATTTAAAGAATTCTCTACAAGTATTTGGCCTCATTCTCTGTTGTCCGCATATACCTTTGAGTTTCTCATCACTTGGTTTCTGGAAAGTATAAAAAAAAATTACAAGTTTCAAGGAGCCCCTATAGCTTCTGTTATAGAAAATGACCTGGCGGGAGTGAGAGATACAAATTTGGGTCATGTTGATTTAAACGATTTTTGGGAAAGGATGTAATCCGAGAAGAGAACCCCTCTAGTGGAGAAAATCATTAGCAGCGGTTTGCAAGAGGCAGGTGGCTTTCCTCTCGCCATGCCTTGTCTAGAATTAATGGTTGCATGTGCCAATGGTTACTTTCTAGAATCCCAGGAAATAAAAGCTCCCAGCGGTATCGTGGTAGCCAGAATTGATTCTGAGTCTGTTGCCCTGGCCTTTGATTTAGAAGAGTACGAAGGTGATGAAGAAGTTTCCGTATCCTCATCCTGGAATCTTTACAATGAAAAGAAAGACTGGTGTCGTACTTGTGTGACCAAGAATTGGTTAGAGGTGGCTTTTCTTGGTTAGAGGTGGCAAAAACTAGAAAATCTCGGCTACCTGTGAACTTAAGAAGTCATTTCAAAGAGGAGATCTCTGATATGATAACTTTGTTGAATAGGGTGATGGGTAGCCCTGAGTCAAATGTTTTTGAATTCTGGATGTGCAGGTTTATCCTGTTAATTTGTGGGGACCATAAGATTGATTGGCCAAAGATCATCAGTAATTATTTGCATGAATAGTTAATGAATTTCACACAAAGCTTGAACTTTCATATGTGTTCTTAGCTAGTTTACATTTTGGCCCGGAGATAAATTGCTTGGCCCAGTTTGAGAACCCAGAGGAGTTCTTCGGCGAGTACACCTATATATAAAATCTTCCCTTACTTGCAAAGAAATGAAGGTATGAAAGATTTCCATCGTATGAATGATGCATTTTTCATGATGTTAGTGAAGAGAATTGATGGTTCAATAGAGAGGAGATTTTCTGTAGAATCTTTCTCTTTGATCACAAAATTTGGAAGCGTCTATGTCCAGTTTGATCATTTCTCTTATTTGAGAATTGGGGGTTATGAAGATGCCCAGTTGAAATTGGTTAGATACCCTTCCAATTATTTGGTGTTACTGGAAGTCTATCACCAGATAGCTGTGGTTAATGTCAAGTATCAAATGATGAAGAAGAAAGGGTATTTGTTTCCTGTGTCCTTATCTTTCTATTCCTGCAAGAATAATGAAAGTGCTTGGAATGTTGAAAAGTTGTTATCTGAATTTAGTCTCCATAGTTTGTCTCCTCGCACAGCGTTTGACAGTAAGAATTTCATAAAAGAGCATATGCACGGAGGGGGTTCCTATTTACATGTTCCTCAACTCAAAGATTTCTGGGAAGATTGTGCGGATGAAAGGGAGGTTCAAAGAAGGAAATTGATGAGATTGACTGTTGATCAGGTCCGTTCCTTCAAGTTGAACATTCAAGTCCCAGACATGGTTGCCAACTTTTCAGATCTCCTGAGTGAAGAGTACAGTAAAGTATTTGAAGCTCCCTTGCCTCCGATAGATTGTTCAATGAAGGAAGTCACAGACATCATGCTACTATCATTTCATGTTTTGAGGAGAACCAAAAAATGGCTGTGAGCAAAGTCTAAAGAGTGTGCTGGCTCATCTACACCTAAAGACTCAGCTTCTCAAAATCAATCTAGGTCCCATAGTGCCACCTCGCACAAGAGAGCACCTAGTTCAGACCCGACCTTGCAAAGAGTTGGTTCATAGCCCAATGGTGATGGTGAAGACCCACCTGAGGAGCTAGGCAAATTGAAAACTGCATGTGAACAGGATGTTCAAGTCACAAAAAAGAAATACCAGATTGGCAGCCCTATCATCCAAGGCTGACCATGTGCCCTTACCAAGAAATCAAGCAAGTGATTCTGATTCCCTTATCTTCTCATAATTAGGGGACAATTTGCTACATTCATTGCTTAGCACACCTAATTCACCACAATGAAAGGAAATGTCCATGCAAAATCCTCGTCTTGTGCAAATGGTAGCAACTGTCGATGCCAATAATGCACCAGTCTCGTCCCCTAACTAGTTGAACAAGGCAGTCTAGAAGAAGAAAAGGTGTACTACTTTACCTGATGATGGTATTGATATTGTTGCCAGTCTATTACAAATGGTCCCCAAGCCTAAACATGTGAAAAGAATGTCTAGGATGGTGATTGATACCTCCTCAGGTAACCAGTTTTTGGAAATTACAGACCCTTTAGTGGAGAAGAATGAAGATGAGATAACCAAGGTTGAATTTAGAGTAGGTCGGGTGGATCTAGGTCTAGCGACCACCGAAGGAGACCTGTATCACATGCATTATTCAGTAGGCAATATTTCCAAGAGGGTGAAAGACCTGCAGGAAGAAAATTCAAAGTTATTAGCACATGTGAGTTCCTTATCTTCTTTTGCTAATTCAGTTTCTAAGATTATTTCTCCTTCCGTTGGAACTTCTTTTGCTGTTAAGATTCCTACTCTCGACCCAAATTTACTTCAGCAAATTAGAACTTCTTTATCTCTGAGGCAAGCTATGGAACAATGGACTGAAAAGGTTATATTTAATGGTCTACTATTCATTGAAGAAGTAGTGAAGTTGTTTGATTTTATCCATCCTAAGAGAGAGGTTTTAATAACAGAGTTTGAGAAGGTCTGAAGTGATCACACCACTCTGAACATATTCTCCAAGGAAGTATGTGAGATTGCTAGCATGGATCCTGGCATCTTATTGGCTGAAGACATTATTGCTGACACCAAAGAATTGGAGATTGATATGTGGACCAATACATTAGAGTGGAAAATTTGTGTAGTCGCAACAACTAAGGAAGAAATAGGAAAAACCGTAGCAATTTATTATAAGGAGATGATAAGAATAAAAAGAGACTTTACTGCTCTAGATATAGAAGCCAACAGGTCTGATGATGAAAGGTTGCTGGACATCAAAATAATTAAACAGAACTTCAAAAAGGTGGTGAAAGAAGATATAGTAAATTACAGTGCTATAATAGGGGAATCATTGAGCAAGCTCTCTAAAACAGCAGCCTATATCAATACTTGCAAGAACGACATAGAGGATATACGTCATAAGGTGACTGATCTTGACAGAACCATCATGAAGAAGAAGCACTAAATCAACATGACTGGATCTCCACTGGCATGGCGCTAACACCAATTATTAACAAATACAGGACGTATAAAGCCAAGTTATAGGCATAGGTACCTCAGGTGTCACAAAGTGTCAACAAGGGAGATGAGCAGTCAGGAGAAGGTGAAGAGATGGATGAAGTAGATGATGGTGACATAGACTTGCAAATCTTAGATTAGCTTTGCATTTTATTTTATTTGCAAGTTACTTTCATTTTCTTAAAAACTATTGGCTCTGGAGGGCCCTCTTTTTTTATTGTTTAAAAATAATCTTTAATCAGCGGTTTTCAATAAACCATTGTGGTTCTTTTGAACGGTTATGTTTGGCTTAGCTATATATTTTGGATAGCTGGTCGAACTAAGGACTCTTCTTTTTGGCAAAAATTTTGGTTTTCTTGGGAAGGGTGATAGTAGTGTTTTGTTTCTAATTTCTATGATATATGAAATATAGTTAATGCCATGGAGTTTCAAAAGATTATGGACTTTGTGCTGTGATTATTTTGAGATGATGTTCTTCTTATGTTGAATATATTTCTATTGGTATTGATGATGTGCATGTATTATGGTCATCAGAGATTATTGACCCTTGCTCACTGCTTTGAATGATTTATCTGTTGGTATCTTATTTCAAGATAGTGATTTTATTTGTATAAGTAATTTTTCAAACTATTCTGTTGTAGTTGGAAGTCTGTGAGCTTCTTGTGTTAGATTTAGAATCATAAATCATCCTTTATAGCCTTCTAGTCAAAAGTTCTGCCTTTGTTTTGCTTTCTGGTCAAAAGCAATCTTAAGTTACATTCCTGAGAAAATCAATAGAAGGTAGCTGCGCCTTGTTAAATAAGCAGAGAGCCCATATAAAACATCAATATATCGGTTCAACTGGTGATTACATTTGTCATCTGTCCAGGCGTGAGAATATAGAGTTAGGTGACAAATCCATTAGCCAACACCTCTAAAGTCCTATAATTTACACTAAAATCTCAAAGTTTTGAACTTTTCCCTACCAACATACCTTTTTGGACTTTTCCCTACTGACATACCTTTCAAAGTTTTTGGGTGTTTTTAACCTTCTTCCCCATTAGCATGCAAATTATTGAAACTTCATTTAAAAAAACTCTACCTACCTCCCTACATGACCAAAGATGCCATTAATTTCCTTGGATGGACGCGATCAAGTAGATGAAGACTCCCATAAGCCTCTCAATGTCTGTGAGCCCCTTAAAGAGATGGTTTGTGTACAAAGGCATATGTTTACTGGTGTGTGGGGCATGTCTTCAAGTGTATGGCCATGTGAAGATGATTCAATAGGCATGGGTGACCTACAAATTTATTGACTACTCTTGTAATCCTACCATAAACAATAGATTGAATGTAATGCTATATACATGTTTGTAAGATGTAAAAAGGGTTGGTAACTGAGCCAATTTCTAGATTGTAAGTGTTTTAAGTTGATTCTGGGGCATCAAATGCTGCTCGTCTAGTTTTTAAGGGGTTGAAATGCATTTTATGAAGCATAGGACGATTTTTGAATGACCACAATGCATGTAATGGTATGTCTCCATGGTAGTTTGTGTAGGGCCTAATCCTTACTAACAATTCTCATGCATAGGATAGACTTACTTATGAAGTTGTGATAAAAGTTATATTTTGATGAAGTTCTACTAGTAATTAGAATTTAGTATTTAGGTCTTGATATGGGTAGAGTACTTATTTATTAATAAAAAAATTATGTTTTCTAAGAATTGTTTTTTAAATCATCTTTATTTCAAGAGAAAGTAGGTGACTGGATTTGAAGTTGAAGAGTCATCTTCCCTTGAAGAGTGATATGTCTCCAATTTGGACGTTACAAGATAAAGAAAGAATCAGATCTGGAACCGTTAGCAACTCTATTAGGATTTAAATGGTGTTAATCGAGAAATAAGGGGGATTTTTCAGAGAGGGCTCTGGTTGGAAATTCAGAGAAAGGAAAAGATGGAACTTGTGGTGAAAAATCCAAGTATGTCATTGGATTTATGTAGGATAATTTTAAAAGTTTGGTATGAATTTAATAGTTTAAATGATTTGGAAAAAAATAGAAAACTGGGGAAAAAAACTCAAAATATCATGGTATGTTTTTTATTAGATAATGTTCTTGATTTTGTTACAATGGGAATTTAGAATTTGTGAAATATTTGAATGTTAAAATCTTTTTCTCTGCCTTCATTTGGGGGTTTTAATTATGAACTTGGTATGTGTTTCAATATGTGTGTTATCCTGTGATTGTGGGTTTCTTAGAGACTAAGTCTTGACAAATTTTTGAATCTTGCTTGAATCCACTTTTATGAATGCATGGTGTAAGGGTTTTTGAGCAATGTTATTCCTTATCTGGACATATGGCTAAATACCTTTATGCTTTGCATGTTGACTTATATATTTGTGACTATTCCAACAATATTGCTTCATTAGAAAAGGGAATGCCTTCAAATAGATCATGGTATGCTTTGCTATTGTATTTCAATCTAATCCTTGAATTTGACAAGTCGATATGTTCATAGACTGTTGAATTGCATTTTCTCTATGCATATTGTCTTAAAAGTCAATTTGGATGGAAAATCTTGGGAGTTAAGGTATTAATAAACCTCACTGCATCTGCCCACTTCTGCATAGTTGTAGGATATTTGAATCCCAAACATACAAAATAAAATGCGGAATAACAAAAAACAGATTTCAAAGGAGACACACAGCTGGACTAGCAAAATCTTGTTTGTTCTATTAAATTAGAAAATAACATTTACAAATTTGTTTCTACACTTAAAACAACAACAACTAAATTACAACCTTGATTTGCAACAATCTAGAGCTGCACACAAACCCCCAACAATCTGGAGCTATCTGCTGCTCTCTGCACACACAATGAAGTTCACATAACTGCTGTTCATGCACACAAAGAACATTCTCTATTGCTGCTGCTTTTGCAACTTCTTCTTCTACTACATTCTATTTTTCATTCCCTCCTTTTGTTTTATCTATCTCACCAAGGAATGAAACTCCTGCTCAAAATTCAAATTCACCTAACTCTAGTAATGAGACTAGCCAATAGTAACATTCACCTTACGAGCCAGCTGGGTGGAATAAATGTTTTGTAGAGGTGCGGTAGGAGAGAGATCTACGAAGATCTTTGAGGGGTTGGGTATTAAATGCCCGCATGCTCCAGATTTGAATTTCCAACACTCACCCTAAATCTGGAGCCACATACCTCTTTCATTCTGTGTCTCCGGAGCTATCTAGAGCTTTATTTCCAGAACTGAAACTGGAGCTATCCACAATGCCTAAGCTATTTTTGAGACATTCAAAGATCTCCTTGCTTAACTGTTTGGTAAAAATGTCTGCAAGCTGCTGCTCAGATGTACAAAATTTCATTTTGATTTCACCATTTTCAACTAATTCTCTTATGAAATGATACCTAATTCAATGTGCCTGCTTCTTCCATGAAAAATTGGATTCTTTGTCAAAGCAATTGATGAAATATTGTCACAAAATATAGTTGTTTCATCCTTTTGTTCTTCCTTCAAATCTGCTAAGATCCTCCTTAGCCAAATAGCTTGACATGCTACTGCATTAGCTGTTATATACTCAGTCTCAACTATAGATAGGGAAACTATGGGTTGTTTCTTGGAAGCCCATGAAATGACTCCCGATCCCAAGTGAAACACATATCCAGATGTGTTCTTCCTATTTTCTACACTCCCTGCCCAATCACTATCTGTGTAACCAACCAACCCAAAAACATTTGGTGCACTATACAAAATGCCATATCCTTTGGTTCCATTCACATATCTCAGGATTCTTTTACACGCTTGCCAATGTAACTCTTTTTGAGTCTCCATAAATCTAGAAATCAGACTTACACTATGCATTATATCAAGCCTAGTAGAAGTCAAATACATCAGACTTCCAACCATACTCTTGTAGAGGGTTGGGTTCACTTCATTGCTACTGTCTTCCTTGCTCAATTTCATACCTGTAGCTGTTGGTGTGGGGGTAGGCTTGCTATCTTGCATCCTAAACCTCTTCTCACCCTTGTCATCCAACTTTTGCCTCTTCTCTTTTAGCACGAGTGCATATGCCACACACCTGAACACTCTCAAGTGCTCAACCGTCCACTTGTATTTCATCCATGCCTCTTGTGGAATCTTGTCACAAACTGCCTTTGTAGGACTTCTATTTATCAAATATACCGCTGTTGCTACGGCTTCACCCCAATATTCATTTGGGAGTCTCTTAGATTTGAGCATACTTCTTGCCATCTCCACAATGGTTCTGTTTTTCCTCTCAGCCACTCCATTTTGCTACGAAGTATAGGCTGCTGTTAGCTCCTTTTTAATGCCATGTTGCTTGCAAAAATTCACAAACTAATTTGAGGTATACTCTCCTCCTCTATCTGACCTTAGGACTTTGATGAAATGTCCATTCTCCTTTTTAGCTTGGGCCTTAAACACTTTAAACTTGTCAAATGCTTCAGATTTATGTTGTAATAAATAAACCCTTGTCTTACGGCTTACCAATAGAAATTTTTTGCATAGGGCCACACAAATCAGTGTGCACCAGCTCCAATGGTGCTCTTGCCCTTCCAGAATGCCCTGAATGAAAGGGCAGCCTTTGCTACTTTTCACATTTACCACTAGGCTCTACAATGGTTGGCAAACCTCTAACCATACCCTTCTTTGACAAAAGATTCAAACCAGCATAACCTAAGTGTCCATACCTGAGATGCCAAAGATTCGAGGGGTCTTGAATGACTGTCTTGAAAGCTACTTGCTGCATCACTACTATAGACGCAATCTGGTTGACTCTGGAGCTATCCGGAGCCATCTGGAACTTGACAGGTATAGTTGCAGACTGAACTGAGAAACACATTTCTAACCTCAAGGGAAACATTCTATTCTTTGTCATTGGCACAGCTGCAAGTATTTTCTTGCTTCTGTCCTTCTCATAAATGATGCATTCACGCTTTTCCATCAACACTTTGTATCCTTTTTGGATCAGTTGTCCAATACTCATGAGATTGTGCTTTATACCAGGGGAAAAATATACATTTTCAATCTCCTTCTCACCTTGACTAGTGCAAAGCATAATAGACCCCTTTCCCACAATTGGAACTATTTCATTGTTTCCCATTTTTATCTTAGACTTGACATTTTTATCAATGAAAGAAAATAAACTTTCATTACCACTCATGTGGTTGCTACATCCACTGTCCAAAAACCATACCTCATCACTGCCTTGCTCAGCAATGTTGCACATGATAAAGGCCTTTGACTGATTACCTTCAGCCACATTTTCATCAGCCACATTTGCAATTTGCTTGGACTGATCACGTTGCTTTTTCTAGCACTCACTTGCATAATGACCAAACTTATGGTAATAATAACATTCAACATTTCTCTTGTCAAACTTCTGACTCGAGTTGTTGTTCTTCTTGACTTGTCCGGAGCTGGACTGAGAACTACTTGCTCCCTCTTGGCTGTGTGCTCATCCTGAGCTATCTTCTCCAGCACTTCCACGTCCAGATCTGCCTCTACCTCTGCCTCTTGAGCATTGTCCTGAGCTGTTTCTACCTCTCCCCTTGCCTTTTGAGTTGCCTTGAACTTTGAAAGCTTGCTCATGGGAATAATTTGCAGACTTATTTAGGCGTTGTTCATGGGTTAGCAGGGAACCCATTAGCTCATCAAGTGCCATTTTTGAGAGATCTTTGGTTTCTTCTATGGTAATAACTATTGGGTCAAACCTAGGGGGCAAACTTCTAAGGATTTTCTCTATAATCCTTTGCTCATCCATGGTTTCTCCATTTATCCTCAGTTGATTAACCAAGGTGGAAACCCTTGTGTGAAAATCTAAAATGGACTCACTGTCCTTCATCTACAGGGTCTCAAAATCTCTCCTAAACAACTAGAGTTTCACTGATCTTACTTTGTCAGTTCCCTTGTAACTATTTTGCAATATTTCCCATGCTTCCTTTGCATAGTTAGCTGCTGCTATCTGTTGGTCATGATGTTAGTCATAAACAAACATAGAATAAAAGTTACACAACAACCCTTACTCATCTTGAAAGATATGATGAATTTAGAAAATTCGTGATCCCAAGTCTCCATTGATTAGTTCATAATCTACTGACGTTACTCAGTGGTTGATGTGTGTTGCTATTTTTCCATTCAGGGGCCTTACGTTCTTCAGTAATTTCTGCAAAGTTTATCATTATTTCTCCAAATATCCTGCTCTATATGTCTGCTCTGCATAAATCTCCAATAATTCTACCTCTGCGCTGTGAATTTAGTCAAATAATGTGCTTATAGGTTGATATTTGCATGATTTCTACCATTATTTATGATTCTTTGCATGATATTTTCAATACTACATGCATTTAACTCAAATATGCTAATGATTTTCAGTTACCTACAGGATGTCAGCATACCTCTCTATTTCTGCTTATTATTTGTCATGACTTGCAGTTATGGTGATGAATTTATGAAATTAAAAAAAGGAAAAGGGTTAAAGAATGAGATTCCCAAAACTGCTTGACTGAGATCACTGATCCACATACAAGCTCCCATACATGCAATGAAAAGAAGGAAACTAGAATCGTACTTCACCAGGACATTCCATAAATCTGCATGATCCAGTGCAAATCTTCAAAGGAAAAGTTGACAACAACATGTAATGAAATGAAAGCGCTTCTAGTTGAACACAGCATTCACCAGTACATATCCAGAAATCAACATGAAGATTACTTAAAATTTACAATCAGGATGTAATCTGAAACTTCATATCCATTCAGTATGCTCAAGAACAGGTACATTTACAGTGATCTGAAGAAAGAACCTTGACATTTCAACAATTCAATCCTCATTAGTCTCAGCAATTCGACCTCCTATTTGATTCTACAGTAATTGGCCTTATTGTGCCAGATGTTCCAATGTATGTCCTTTATGACAAGTTCTGGCCCATATATAGAACAAATGCCAGACAATAGTTACAATGATCCAAGGATCAGGATCCTCCCAGAACAATCAATGGTCCAGATGTATAGCACGTGCTTTGCCAGTTGGCAAATGTATAGCTGGCATAGAATATTCCAGCGTCTTTGATTTGATTCGGTCTCCAGCTGGCAGACAGCATATTTGACAATATCTTCCCCATTGCTCAGGGTCATGTTGCCTACCAGTTGGCAATTTTCAGCCACTTCATACAGCTCTAACATCCTGCAACAAACAAACAAGAATTGAGCATCATCATTTAATAACTAGCAGGAAAATAAACATTTACATTTTATCAGGCTGTGAATGTGCAAACCTATATATATCGGGTTATGAATATTGAGCATCTAAAAAAAATTCACGCAACTAAATGCCCATAGGTGGTCAAGAGGGTCCGGGTGACTATCGTTGACTGGAAAACATGCTGTCAGGCCCTAAAATAGTTTCAATATCTGATCGGGTCCCGCCAGGGTCATTTGAGCGATTTTTGATAAAAATATCAAAAATGTAATTTTTTCGTATTTTCTACATCTTAGTAAATTGCATTTTCGGAGGCCTTCGGAGCGAAATTAGGGCTCAACACATTCTCGGTAACTTGGTGTTAAGCCTAAGCGACCGAGAAACTCAAACTGGATAACTGGTTTATCTTTCCAATGAGTCCAAAAAGTTCAAATTCTGATAACATGGCTAGGAGTTATGACCCTGCCAAGGGGGAGGTCAAAAATTTCTTAATTTTTGAGTTTCTCTGAATTTTTGCAAATAGTTTCACCTTCCGGTAGCCTTTTTTGTATTCCAAGGGTGATGGGGACCTTTCATATGATCCGCAAGCCTTACATTTTCAGTTATCGCATGCATAAGATCATGCATATGCAATACATGCGCTTCTGTTCGCTAAATTCCATTAAATAAGACTATCGGGTCCGGGTATGCGCATTAGCTAATATGAGGGATATTAACTAATATGACTCTCTTCATAGATTAGGATATGATGATGATGTCATCATCATGGACGGGCTTCGTTAAAATGTGAATGGCTGACATCATGGTCATGCTGAGAAATCAGGGGGATCTGAAATATGACCCCCGCAACTAAAATGACCCCCCTGGAAAAAATCAGGAGGACGTGAGCAGATGGAAGACCTCATTTATCGCTATGTCATTATGACGTCATCGTCATGTTAGCAGATTGGAGTAATATTCTGCGGCAGGGTGATATTTGGATATCGGGTGATGTTCACATACGATGATCCCCTTGGTGTAATATGATCATCCGCCTCTGAGCGGGAAAACCTACATCGAAAGATCCGGTGATGTAGAAATGTTGGGTGATGTTTCAAGATGATGATCCCCTGGACTAAAATGACCCAGTGTCGAAATATCATGATGATGTCATCAGGATATCGACTTGGTTCAGCGTTATGGCACTATGATGTCATTGTCATATTATGTGAGCAGGATCATGATCATCCTCCTTGAGAGGAAAATATGATGATTACGTCATCGTCATGACTGTTTCATTGTTTATCAGACCTGAATGACATCATCAGGATAATGGCTAGGGGGATATTTCGCGGCAGGAGGATATTTGGAAATCGGGTTACGTTGAGAAATATGATCCTCGCGAAATACATAAGGCTGTTGACGGGTAAAGGTCACTATCACCTAAAATTGACGTCCGGATATTTGGACCGCATGATTTATCGGGTGATAAATTAGATCAGGATGATCTTCTGTAATATGATGATGATGATGAAATATGATCCTCATCCTATGAATATCAGGTTTGACTTAAAATTTGACCATTCATAATTTTCACACCCTAGCGAATATTAGGGTGATGTAAAAGGCAAACCTGCATGAAATTTGATGCTCTTTCTAAATATGAGGTTACTGGGATGAAATATGAACTTTGACAAACTGACCTCATGATGATGACTTACCCAGCCTCTCTATGCATGATGATCTGCATGACTTACTTTTTACCAAAACCGCCAGAAAGAACAAAAACAAGCCAAGCAAAAGTTGGGTCCCTGTTTTGCCAAGACAAAATGGGGCATGTTGTGTAACCACACAACAACTTGCCACCAAAGAAAACAACAAAATTCAAATAATCCAAAAGGTGAGGATAAGTTAAAACATAAATTTCCAACTCCTATTGAGCATGAGCATCCTAATCTTCTCTAACTGGTATCATGTTCATCAATGTAATAATGAATTGATAAGGGATCAATTGTGTGCATGTGATTCATATACTCATCTTGAAAGTGAGTTGAATAAACCAGTGACTGGTGTTAGGCTACATAATTTGGTTCATCCCTCATAGCCAACCGGATAGAACCTTGTTGCCAGCAGGCGTCCATAGCCCCGACAAGGTTATCGTTGCAATTCTCCTAAGTAGAGCCCCACTGCCAGCAAGCATCTATAGCTCCAATAGAGTTACTTAGATGACTTAATCTGGATTCCAGAAAATCCATTTTTTATTTTATTTTATTTTTTGCTTTGAAATTGATTTCATAAGATATAACAGTTATAGCTTCATGATGCAAGGAGCGGTCACTTGCTGAAATTAAGTTGAGAATTGCAATGGTAGCAAGGGCAACCTTTAGATTTTTCACTTAACACCTACACTGATATGTTCAATAAACCCAAGGCTGTTAGGTGTGTCATTGTGAGGATCGCCTTGACTCAAGAAAAGTAGTACTGATGAAAATGATACCACAGACCTGATCAAGAATACCTACACTGATATGAGTTACAACCTATAGAAAAACTTATATCCAACTTTGAATTCTAACAATTTCTGTAGTGTTCTTAAGTAACAAGGTGCACCAATTTTGCCCAACCAAAACAAAAGCTCAACAACGCAGAACACAAAGCAACCTGTACAAACAACTAACCTACAAAAAGGAAACAACAGAAAGCAAAACAAGCAAACTGTACAAACAACTAACCTACAAAAAGGAAACAACATAAAGCAAAACAAGAAAGCAAAACAAGCAAACTGTACAAACAACTAACCTACAAAAAGGAAACAAACCACTACTAGGCAAACAAAAACTAGAAACAGACCCAAATACACCTGTATTTGCATACTTCTTTTGATTGTGCAGGAGCATTAGGGTATTAGTTATGGTTCTCAACCTAGCAAATTTATCTTTATATTCTGAAAAATATCCTTGTATTCTTAATTCATTATGTTTAACAGAATAACCCTTGATGATCAGCAACTGAGGAAGCTCATCATGTTCATGATTAATCCATATGCATATCTTATCTCCTGAATTTCCATAATCAAAATAGTATTCAACATCATTTATTGTGAAAAAGAGAAATACAACCCGATGTATCTCTGGTCCTGTTGAACATGCTTGTTCATTGCCAGCTGATCTTCCATTTGTCATTATATTTTCATTACTTGGCTCAATATTTAGTCTCACTTCATTTTGAAGGATGTATGACTCTTGATGCATTATTTCTTCATCTTTATCCATATTTATTCCTCCATTTTGGACGTTCAATTTATCCTCTAGTCCAGGAAACTTCTCAATATTTTCTTCAATTTCCCGCACATCAGTATCTAAATGAGTATCCTTATCGTCATAACCTGATATACAGAAATTTATCATTTCTAAATCACTTGACTGTAAAGTAGAATTGGCATTCAATTGATAAGAATACTTCCTTGTTTCATTTTCAAAATATTTCTGGAGTGACGTCTGATCATGCACAACAACTCCAAAGTCTTCTGCATTTTCATCTTTCAGGAATTGCTCCTTAAATAATTCACATCTTCTATCTAGTAAAGTGCCTGGTTCCATTAACCTACAACATTCTTGTATTTGATCATTCAATTCAACCAAGTCCGCTATGAAATCAGCATTTATTTCTTTTTCTGTGACTCCATTAGTCACTATCATAGGAACTTCATCATCAACAGTGCATTTAAATTGTTCTACTATTTGTTTACACTTCTCTTTACCATAGAATGACTCCAGGAAAGATGTTTCATCTTCTTTATCAAAAGTATTAGGATCAGAATCAAAAATATTATCCTGATGAGTAGTTTCTTCTCTAGAATTTTCACAAGATTCATACCTGCATACTGACTGGTCCTTACTTGTATTAGGAAGTAGAGAAATCCTATCAATCTGACCATAAAATGAATCCAGGAAAGATGTTTCCTTTTCTTTACCTTCTGGAACTGATTCAGCTACTATATTTTCTAGAATCTTTTTCAACATGACCAAGCAAGGGTAACAATCTCTCTCTGAATGCTCTTCATCATGTAATCTGCACCACCTTTCAATCAAGACATCATCAGTGGGTAAACCTAATAATTGACTACATTGTATGTTTCTAGACAAATACAATTCAAAATCTTCGGAACGATCCACTTCAGTTTCTGGACAACTAATAACTTCTGGTGTTGTCTCTGCTTGTTGTTCCAGAATTTCCTCATTTCGCTGCTCCAGAACTTCTTCATTTTCTTGGCAAATTTCAACCCTGAACACATCTGGGAAGAATATTAGTCCTTTCAAATATAAATCCAACCTTGTAAGGAAAGTTAAACAATTTATTTCGCTGCGTTCCACAGTCTGGTGTATCCTGCAACAGGTGGACAAACCAAAGTTAGACAAACTGTGAGGGTAAAGCTGCCTATTCAAAGTTTCTTGAAATAAAGGGATGTTAATTTGACAATTGCCTTCATATGCATCCATCAAAATGAGACTCTCCTTCCAATTTTTAAGATTTTGAAATTTTAAGGAGATCCATCATATCTCAGAATAAAACTTGAAAGCTCAGAAAATCAAACAAATCTTTGAGGCTTTGGGCTAGATATTTGCAAAGGTTTAACCAAAACCTCTCAGATAAGAGATATTTGTAGACATTTAACTCAAATGATGAAATATTTATGCAATATTTGCAAAAATCCAAAAATTTCTTGTTCAGCCCTCCTTCTAGCGTCAATTTATGTTCGGTCCTCCTAGCGCCAATTTATGTTCGGCCCTGCTTCTAGCGCCAATTTATGTTGGCCATGATGTTAGTCATAAACAAACATAGAATAAAATTTACACAACAACCCTTACTCATCTTGAAAGATATGATGAATTTAGAAAATTCGTGATCCCAAGTCTCCGTTGATTAGTTCATAATCTACTGACGTTACTCAGTGGTTGATGTGTGTTGCTGTTTTTCCATTCAAGGGCCTTACGTTCTTCAATAATTTCTGCAAAGTTCATCATTATTTCTCCAAATATCCTGCTCTATATGTCTGCTCTGCATAAATCTCCAATAATTCTACCTCTGCGCTACGAATTTAGTCAAATAATGTGCTTATAGGTTGATATTTGCATGATTTCTACCATTATTTATGATTCTTTGCATGATATTTTCAATACTACATGCATTTAACTCAAATATGCTAATGATTTTCAGTTACCTACAGGATGTCAGCATACCTCTCTATTTCTGCTTATTATTTGTCATGACTTGCAGTTATGGTGATGAATTTATGAAATTAAAAAAAGGAAAAGGGTTAAAGAATGAGATTCCCAAAACTGCTTGACTGAGATCACTGATCCACATACAAGCTCCCATACATGTAATGAAAAGAAGGAAACTAGAATCATACTTCACCAAGACATTCCACAAATCCACATGATCCAGTGCAAATCTTCAAAGGAAAAGTTGACAACAACATGTAATGAAATGAAAGCGCTTCTAGTTGAACACAGCATTCACCAGTACATATCCAGAAATCAATATGAAGATTACGTAAAATTTACAATCAGGATGTAATCTGAAACTTCATATCCATTCAGTATGCTCAAGAACAGGTACATTTACAGTGATCTGAAGAAAGAACCTTGACATTTCAACAATTCAATCCTCATTAGTCTCAGCAATTCGACCTCCTATTTGATTCTACAGTAATTGGCCTTATTGTGCCAGATGTTCCAATGTATGTCCTTTATGACAAGTTCTGGCCCATATATAGAACAAATGCCAGACAACAGTTACAATGATCCAAGGATCAGGATCCTTCCAGAACAATCAATGGTCCAGATGAATAGCACGTGCTTTGCCAGTTGGCAAATGTATAGCTGGCACAGAATATTCCAGCGTCTTTGATTTGATTCGGTCTCCAGTTGGAAGACAGCATATTTGACAATATCTTCCCCATTGCTCAGGGTCATGTTGCCTGCCAGTTGGCAATTTTCAGCCACTTCATACAGCTCCAACATCCTGCAACAAACAGACAAGAATTGAGCATCATCGTTTAATAACTAGCAGGAAAATAAACATTTACATTTTATCAGGCTGTGAATGTGCAAACCTATATATATCGGGTTATGAATATTGAGCATCTAAAAAAAATTCGCGCAACTAAATGCCCATAGGTGGTCAAGAGGGTCCGGGTGACTATCGTTGACTGGAAAACATGCTGTCAGGCCCTAAAATAGTTTCAATATCTGATCGGGTCCCGCCAGGGTCATTTGAGCGATTTTTGATAAAACTATCGAAAATGTAATTTTTTTGTATTTTCTACATCTTAGTAAATTGTATTTTCGGAGGCCTTCAGAGCGAAATTAGGGCTCAACACGTTCTCGGTAACTTGGCGTTAAGCTTAAGCGACCGGGAAACTCAAACTGGATAACTGGTTTATCTTTCCAATGAGTCCAAAAAGTTCAAATTCTGATAACATGGCTAGGAGTTATGACCCTGCCAAGGAGGAGGTCAAAAATTTCTTAATTTTTGAGTTTCTCTGAATTTTTGCAAATAGTTTCACCTTCCGGTAGCCTTTTTTGTATTCCAAGGGTGATGGGGACCTTTCATATGATCCGCAAGCCTTACATTTTCAGTTATCGCATGCATAAGATCATGCATATGCAATACATGCGCTTCTGTTCGCTAAATTCCATTGAATAAGACTATCGGGTCTGGGTATGCGCATTAGCTAATATGAGGGATATTAACTAATATGACTCTCTTCATAGATCAGGATATGACGATGATGTCATCATCATGGACGGGCTTCATTAAAATGTGAATGGCTGACATCATGGTCATGCTGAGAAATCAGGGGGATCTGAAATATGACCCCCGCAACTAAAATGACCCCCCTGGTAAAAATCAGGAGGACGTCAGTAGATGGAAGACCTCATTTATCGCTATGTCATTATGACATCATCGTCATGTTAGCAGATCGGAGTAATATTCTGCGGCAGGGTGATGTTTGGATATTGGGTGATGTTCAAATACGATGATCCCCTTGGTGTAATATGATCATCCGCCTCTAAGCGGGAAAACCTACATCAAAAGATCCAGTGATGTAGAAATGTCAGGTGATGTTTCAAGATGATGATCCCCTGGACTAAAATGACCCAGTGTCGAAATATCATGATGACGTCATCAGGATATCGACTTGGTTCAGCGTTATGGCACTATGACGTCATCGTCATATTATGTGAGCAGGATCATGATCATCCTCCTCGAGAGGAAAATATGATGATTACATCATCGTCATGACTGTTTCATTATTTATCGGACCTGAATGACATCATCAGGATAATGGCTAGGGGAATATTTCGCGGCAGGAGGATATTTGGAAATCGGGTTACGTTGAGAAATATGATCCTCGCGAAATACATAAGGCTGTTGACGGGTAAAGGTCACTATCACCTAAAATTGACGTCTGGATATTTGGACCGCATGATTTATCGGGTGATAAATTAGATCAGGATGATCTTCTGTAATATGATGATGATGATGAAATATGATCCTCATCCTATGAATATCAGGTTTGACTCAAACTTTGACCATTCATAATTTTCACACCCTAGCGAATATCAGGGTGATGCAAAAGGCAAACCTGCATGAAATTTGATGCTCTTTCTAAATATGAGGTTACTGGGATGAAATATAAACTTTGACAAACTGACCTCATGATGATGACTTACCCAGCCTCTCTATGCATGATGATCTGCATGACTTACTTTTTACCAAAACCGCTAGAAAGCACAAAAACAAGCCAAGCAAAAGTTGGGTCCCTGTTTTGCCAAGACAAAATGGGGCATGTTGTGTAACCACACAACAACTTGCCACCAAAGAAAACAACAAAATTCAAATAATCCAAAAGGTGAGGATAAGTTAAAACATAAATTTCCAACTCCTATTAAGCATGAGCATCCTAATCTTCTCTAACTGGTATCATGTTCATCAATGTAATAATGAATTGATAAGGGATCAATTGTGTGCATGTGATTCATATACTCATCTTGAAAGTGAGTTGAATAAACCAGTGATTGGTGTTAGGCTACATAATTTGGTTCATCTCTCATAGCCAACCGGATAGAGCCTTGTTGCCAGCAGGCATCCATAGCCCCGACAAGGTTATCGTTGCAATTCTCCTAAGTAGAGCCCCACTGCCAGCAAGCGTCTATAGCTCCGGTAGAGTTACTTAGATGACTTAATCTGGATTCCAGAAAATCCATTTTTTATTTTATTTTATTTTTTACTTTGAAATTGATTTAATAAGATATAACAGTTATAGCTTCATGATGCAAGGAGCAGTCACTTGCTGAAATTAAGTTGAGAATTGCAATGGTAGCAAGGGCAACCTTTAGATTTTTCACTTAACACCTACATTGATATGTTCAATAAACCCAAGGCTGTTAGGTGTGTCATTGTGAGGATCGCCTTGACTCAAGAAAAGTAGTACTGATGAAAATGATACCACAGACCTGATCAAGAATACCTACACTGATATGAGTTACAACCTATAGAAAAACTTATATCCAACTTTGAATTCTAACAATTTTCGTAGTGTTCTTAAGTAACAAGGTGCACCAATTTTGCCCAACCAAAACAAAAGCTCAACAACGCAGAACACAAAGCAACCTATACAAACAACTAACCTACAAAAAGGAAACAACAGAAAGCAAAACAAGCAAACTGTACAAACAACTAACCTACAAAAAGGAAACAACATAAAGCAAAACAAGAAAGCAAAACAAGCAAACTGTACAAACAACTAACCTACAAAAAGGAAACAAACCACTACTAGGCAAACAAAAACTAGAAACAGACCCAAATACACCTGTATTTGCATACTTCTTTTGATTGTGCAGGAGCATTAGGGTATTAGTTATGGTTCTCAACCTAGCAAATTTATCTTTATATTCTGAAAAATATCCTTGTATTCTTAATTCATTATGTTTAACAGAATAACCCTTGATGATCAGCAATTGAGGAAGCTCATCATGTTCATGATTAATCCATATGCATGTCTTATCTCCTGAATTTCCATAATCAAAATAGTATTCAACATCATTTATTGTGAAAAAGAGAAATACAACCCGATGTATCTCTGGTCCTGTTGAACATGCTTGTTCATTGCCAGCTGATCTTCCATTTGTCATTATATTTTCATTACTTGGCTCAATATTTAGTCTCACTTCATTTTGAAGGATGTATGACTCTTGATGCATTATTTCTTCATCTTTATCCATATTTATTCCTCCATTCTGGACGTTCAATTTATCCTCTAGTCCAGGAAACTTCTCAATATTTTCTTCAATTTCTTGCACATCAGTATGTAAATGAGTATCCTTATCGTCATAACCTGATATACAGAAATTTATCATTTCTAAATCACTTGACTGTAAAGGAGAATTGGCATTCAATTGATAAGAATACTTCCCTGTTTCATTTTCAAAATATTTCTGGAGTGACGTCTGATCATGCACAACAACTCCAAAGTCTTCTGCATTTTCATCTTTCAGGAATTGCTCCTTAAATAATTCACATCTTCTATCTAGTAAAGTGCCTGGTTCCATTAACCTGCAACATTCTTGTATTTGATCATTCAATTCAACCCAGTCCGCTATGAAATCAACATTTATTTCTTCTTCTGTGACTTCATTAGTCACTATCATAGGAACTTCATCATCAACAGTGCATTTAAATTGTTCTACTATTTGTTTACACTTCTCTTTACCATAGAATGACTCCAGGAAAGATGTTTCATCTTCTTTATCAAAAGTATTAGGATCAGAATCAAAAATATTATCCTGATGAGTAGTTTCTTCTCTAGAATTTTCACAAGATTCATACCTGCATACTAACTGGTCCTTACTTGTATTAGGAAGTAGAGAAATCCTATCAATCTGATCATAAAATGAATCCAGGAAAGATGTTTCCTTTTCTTTACCTTTTGGAACTGATTCAGCTACTATATTTTCTAGAATCTTTTTCAACATGACCAAGCAAGGGTAACAATCTCTCTCTGAATGCTCTTCATCATGTAATCTACACCAGCTTTCAATCAAGACATCATTAGTGGGTAAACCTAATAATTGACTACATTGTATGTTTCTAGACAAATACAATTCAAAATCTTCGAAATGATCCACTTCAGTGTCTGGACAACTAATAACTTCTGGTGTTGTCTCTGCTTGTTGTTCCAGAATTTCCTCATTTCGCTACTCCAGAACTTCTTCATTTTCTTGGCAAATTTCAACCCTGAACACATCTGGGAAGAATATTAGTCCTTTCAAATATAAATCCAACCTTGTAAGGAAAGTTAAACAATTTATTTCGCTGCGTTCCACAGTCTGGTGTATCCTGCAACAGGTGGACAAACCAAAGTTAGACAAACTGTGAGGGTAAAGCTGCCTATTCAAAGTTTCTTGAAATAAAGGGATGTTAATTTGACAATTGCCTTCATATGCATCCATCAAAATGAGACTCTCCTTCCAATTTTTAAGATTTTGAAATTTTAAGGGGATCCATCATATCTCAGAATAAAACTTGAAAGCTCAGAAAATCAAACAAACCTTTGAGGCTTTGGGCTAGATATTTGCAAAGGTGCAACCAAAACCTCTCAGATAAGAGATATTTGCAGACATTTAACTCAAATGATGAAATATTTATGCAATATTTGCAGAAATCCAGAAATTTCTTGTTCGGCCCTCCTTCTAGCGCCAATTTATGTTGGCCATGATGTTAGTCATAAACAAACATAGAATAAAAGTTACACAACAACCCTTACTCATCTTGAAAGATATGATGAATTTAGAAAATTCGTGATCCCAAGTCTCCGTTGATTAGTTCATAATCTACTGACGTTACTCAGTGGTTGATGTGTGTTGCCGTTTTTCCATTTAGGGGCCTTACGTTCTTCAGTAATTTCTGCAAAGTTCATCATTATTTCTCCAAATATCCTGCTCTATATGTCTGCTCTGCATAAATCTCCAATAATTCTCCAATAATTCTACCTCTGCGCTGCGAATTTAGTCAAATAATGTGCTTATAGGTTGATTTTTGCATGATTTCTACCATTATTTATGATTCTTTGCATGATATTTTCAATACTACATGCATTTAACTCAAATATGCTAATGATTTTCAGTTACCTATAGGATGTCAGCATACCTCTCTATTTCTGCTTATTATTTGTCATGACTTGCAGTTATGGTGATGAATTTATGAAATTAAAAAAAGGAAAAGGGTTAAAGAATGAGATTCCCAAAACTGCTTGACTGAGATCACTGATCCACATACAAGCTCCCATACATGCAATGAAAAGAAGGAAACTAGAATCATACTTCACCAGGACATTCCACAAATCCGCATGATCCAGTGCAAATCTTCAAAGGAAAAGTTGACAACAACATGTAATGAAATGAAAGCGCTTCTAGTTGAACACAGCATTCACCAGTACATATCCAGAAATCAACATGAAGATTACGTAAAATTTACAATCAGGATGTAATCTAAAACTTCATATCCATTCAGTATGCTCAAGAACAGGTACATTTACAGTGATCTGAAGAAAGAACCTTGACATTTCAACAATTCAATCCTCATTAGTCTCGGCAATTCGACCTCGTATTTGATTCTACAGTAATTGGCCTTATTGTGCCAGATGTTCCAATGTATGTCCTTTATGACAAGTTCTGGCCCATATATAGAACAAATGCCAGACAACAGTTACAATGATCCAAGGATCAGGATCCTCCCAGAACAATCAATGGTCCAGATGAATAGCACATGCTTTGCCAGTTGGCAAATGTATAGCTGGTACAGAATATTCCAGCGTCTTTGATTTGATTCGGTCTCTAGCTGGCAGACAGCATATTTGACAATATCTTCCCCATTGCTCAGGGTCATGTTGCCTGCCAGTTGGCAATTTTCAGCCACTTCATACAGCTCCAACATCCTGCAACAAACAGACAAGAATTGAGCATCATCGTTTAATAACTAGCAGGAAAATAAACATTTACATTTTATCAGGCTGTGAATGTGCAAACCTATATATATCGGGTTATGAATATTAAGCATCTAAAAAAAATTCGCGCAACTAAATGCCCATAGGTGGTCAAGAGGGTCCGGGTGACTATCGTTGACTGGAAAACATGCTGTCAGGCCCTAAAATAGTTTCAATATCTGATCGGGTCCCGCCAGGGTCATTTAAGCGATTTTTGATAATAATATCGAAAATGTAATTTTTTCGTATTTTCTACATCTTAGTAAATTGCATTTTCGGAGGCCTTCGGAGCGAAATTAGGGCTCAACACGTTCTCGGTAACCTGGTGTTAAGCCTAAGCGACCGGGAAACTCAAACTGGATAACTGGTTTATCTTTCCAATGAGTCCAAAAAGTTCAAATTCTGATAACATGGCTAGGAGTTATGACCCTACCAAGGGGGAGGTCAAAAATTTCCTAATTTTTGAGTTTCTCTGAATTTTTGCAAATAGTTTCACCTTCCGGTAGCCTTTTTTGTATTCCAAGGGTGATGGGGACCTTTCATATGATCCGCAAGCCTTACATTTTCAGTTATCGCATGCATAAGATCATGCATATGCAATACATGCGCTTCTGTTCGCTAAATTCCATTGAATAAGACTATCGGGTCTGGGTATGCGCATTAGCTAATATGAGGGATATTAACTAATATGACTCTCTTCATAGATCAGGATATGACGATGATGTCATCATCATGGACGAGCTTCATTAAAATGTGAATGGCTGACATCATGGTCATGCTGAGAAATCAGGGGGATCTGAAATATGACCCCCGCAACTAAAATGACCCCCCCTGGAAAAAATCAGGAGGACGTCAGTAGATGGAAGACCTCATTTATTGCTATGTCATTATGACGTCATCGTCATGTTAGCAGATCGGAGTAATATTCTGCGGCAGGGTGATGTTTGGATATCGGGTGATGTTCAAATACGATGATCCCCTTGGTGTAATATGATCATCCGCCTCTGAGCGGGAAAACCTACATCGAAAGATCCGGTGATGTAGAAATGTCGGGTGATGTTTCAAGATGATGATCCCCTGGACTAAAATGACCCAGTGTCGAAATATCATGATGACGTCATCAGGATATCGACTTGGTTCAGCGTTATGGCACTATGACGTCATCGTCATATTATGTGAGCAGGATCATGATCATCCTCCTCGAGAGGAAAATATGATGATTACGTCATCGTCATGACTGTTTCATTGTTTATCGGACCTGAATGACATCATCAGGATAATGGCTAGGGGGATATTTCACGGCAGGAGGATATTTGGAAATCGGGTTACGTTGAGAAATATGATCCTCGCGAAATACATAATGCTGTTGACGGGTAAAGGTCACTATCACCTAAAATTGACGTTCGAATATTTGGACCGCATGATTTATCGGGTGATAAATTAGATCAGGATGATCTTCTGTAATATGATGATGATGATGAAATATGATCCTCATCCTATGAATATCAGGTTTGACTCAAACTTTGACCATTCAAAATTTTCACACCCTAGCGAATATCAGGGTGATGCAAAAGGCAAACCTGCATGAAATTTGATGCTCTTTCTAAATATGAGGTTATTGGAATGAAATATGAACTTTGACAAACTGACCTCATGATGATGACTTACCCAGCCTCTCTATGCATGATGATCTGCATGACTTACTTTTTACCAAAATCGCCAGAAAGCACAAAAACAAGCCAAGCAAAAGTTGGGTCCCTGTTTTGCCAAGACAAAATAGGGCGTGTTGTGTAACCACACAACACTATCCTAGGGAAAATAGCCTCTGTCAAGGCTGCTTCAATCAAACTCAATGCTTTTGCATCTTTGCTCCTTGTCTCCTTCAGCTGGGTCTTCTAGTTGTTTGTGAGGGTTGCATACGTAGCTAGGTCAGTCACATCATTGAACCCATTGAACACAAGCTCCCATAAATAATTTGCAATCATTATGGTCTTCATTTTCTTTGCCCAAACATCATAGTTTTGTCCATTAAATTGTGGTGGCTGCTGCCAACTCTTACTCTCTTCTCTAGCCATGTCTCCTATAAAATAAATTTTAAACACCTAAAAAACAAATGCCCAGCTCACTCAAGACTTAGGGCCTTCTGGCTCTGATACCAATCTGTAGGATATTTGAATCCCAAACATACAAAATAAAATGTGGAATAACAAAAAATAGATTGCAAAGGAGACACACAGCTGGACTAGCAAACTCTTGTTTGTTCTATTAAATCAGAAAATAATATTTACAAATTTGTTTCCACACTTAAAACAACTACTAAATTACAACCTTGATTTGCAACAATCTAGAGCTGCACACAAACCCACAACAATCTGGAGCTATCTGCTGCTCTTTGCACACACAATGAAGTTCACAGAACTGCTGTTCATGCACACAAAGAACATTCTCTGTTGTTGCTGCTTCTGCAACTTCTTCTTCTGCTACATTCTATTTTTCATTCCCTCCTTTTGTTTTATCTATCTCACCGAGGAATGAAACTCCCGCTCAAAATTCAAATTCACCTAACTGTAGTAATGAGACTGGCTAGCAGTAACGTTCACCTTATGAGCCAACTGGGTGGAATAAATGTTTTGTAGAGGTGCGGCAGGAGAGAGATCTACGGAGATCTCTGAGGGGTTGGACATTAAATGGCCGCATGCTCTAGATTTGAATTTCCAACAATAGTTAATGTGAGAAGATTTTAAAGTCGTAGGGTTACAATCAAAAGCAACATCACTGTAAACTCAGTTTGTTCAACATATCCATTTTCTACTATTCGGGTGCAAACATCACTTTCCATGAGATGATAACTCTCAGATGAATTTCACCAAACATTTCAAGGCCTTGTCTTTACATCTTCATTTTGCATGATACATGTCTACCAGAGCATGTTCGCCTGTAAAACAAAACCATTATAGTGCAAACCTGCAATCATAACATTCCATAATAGCCCGTGCGGGCAAGTAGTTCAACCAGGCGCACATAATGATCAACCATAGAGGTGTTAGCTTATATTTAGAAACTCTTATTTGATTTCATTGCATTATTGAGGCATCAGTTTTGAAGGACTGCATATACCTCTGTAGTGGTATTTAGTCACCTTTGGAAACTGTTGAATCAATCTTGCATCAATAAAGCGTCGCTTTAGATTAGAAGTTTCTAAATGTTATATCTACCTTAGAAGGCATTGATTTTATGAGCAGTGCAATTGCTATTGCAAATTGATATGCATGCATTCTTATTAATCTGAATCTACAACTAGTATATTTATATTTAAAAAAATATATCTAAAGTATGCAGAGAGATATCTCCTTTCCGTAGTTTATTTGAAAAAGAAATTGGAAAAAATAAAAAATAAAAACCAAAAAAGAAATTGGAAAAAATAAAAACTAAAAATTAAAAAAGAAATTGGAAAAAAAAAAAAAAAAAAAAAACTAAAAATTAAAAAAGAAATTGAAAACAAGAAAATCACAAAAACTATGGAACCTAAAAAGAAATTGGAACCAATGATCTTCAAATGAAAATAAGTTTCCTTTTTGGAATTTTATTTTATTTTTTCAATAAATTTAGGCAGAAAAAATGAGTGCTCTATCCAATGCCTCTTGGTATAATTATAGTGGCATCGACTTATACTTAGAAGATTATAATAAAATCTTACATCTACATCTATGTGAAGTTGATTCATCTTTTGAAGCTTTTAAATGATAGCAACTGTATTATTGTGATATCAAATCATCTTTGGAAGTTTATAAATATGGATATTTATGATGGCGTCGAGTATATATATTTAGGAGTTATGAATGTTTCCTACGTGATGCCAAGCACATGATTAGAAGTTTATAAATGATTGTATCTACTTTATAATGGCACTGACCTATTCTCAAAGGTTTATAAATATGATGTCTGCCTATTCATTAGAAAAATTTAGATGCTTGCATCTACATCATATTGGTACCGAACCATGTTTAGAAGTTTTAAATGTTTGTATAGTAGTAATAATGGCATCGTATTATAAAAGCATCATATTATACTTAGTTGTATGCATATGGTTGCATCCGTATCATGGAGATGTTGATGTATACTTATCTGTTTACATAGGGTTGCATTTGTAGCCGTATACATATGATTTTATTTGCATATAGAGTTGTCGAATTATATTGGGAAGTTTATATATTGTTGCAACTGTATCACACTTCCATCGACTTATGTTAGAGGTTATAAATGATTATAATTTCATCTATAGATGAGTTGAATTAAATCTGCATTATGGGTCTTCGACGTTCGTTAAAGACATCAAAACGACTTCAGATGTTTATATATAATCTTGATTTCCTCTTATTTAAGCTCTGAAGTAAGTTTCAGAAAAGGCATGTCTTAATTAGATTTAGTTATTTCTCTTTCAGATTTTACATTAATATAGAATGTTTGAATTTGATATTTGTCCTATATTATTAAGATAAGATTTAAATTTAGCAAGTTATAATGTTTATTGTTTAAGATTACTCTTGTTATAGATTCTTGGTGTTAAATGATTCTTTGTAATTGGATTTAAATAGTATGAGTAGTGACAATCGTCATAATGATCTAAAAACCTGTGTTATTACTTTGGAATAATGACTTCACTGATTTTATGAAGTTTTGGAATCTAGTTATAGATTTTAGAATAAAATAATTCCTTGTAATTGGAAATCAAATATTGAGTGTTTGTAATAATTTCTGTAATAAACTAAAAAAACCATGTTATTTTGACTTAACTAATTATAGGAAGTTAAGGATGTAGTTTTATTCATAATAGGAATAATGACGTTTTCAATAAGAGTAGCAAGTAGACAGTCTTAGCAATAAAGAATGATTCTAGGTTAATATATAATGTTTTAGGTCTTGATGAGATAATATAAACATGATAAAGATTGTTGTTAGAAATACTAGTGATGATAAGTGAATTATTTCTATTAAGTTTATTCATATGCCCATGTATATTCTTATTTCAAAGAGTTGATAGATTAAGTTAAATTCAAGTTAAATTCGTAAGAATGTAACAATTTGATCTTGTATGTATAAGAATATTACAGAAGTTTATTGCAAAATTGTTTTCCTAGCTTGGCTTGATCGTACTTACCTTTGAATGTTTCATTGAATGGCGTCATCATTGGGTCAATCACCCTTGTCTTATAAATCTATTGTGGATTATAATTTATTTAATTTTGTTAAAGTATTGTATTATACTTATAGAACTGAGCTAGTTCAAAGATAGTATATTTTAGAACTTGATTATATCCTTAACTTAAATGATTATCTATCTAAAAGGAATTTGTCTAGTATTATTAGAATAATTCTATCTGTATTAATATTGAAAGAATATGTTTTTATTATTTGTTTTTGGATATACTTATGAATAATATGAATGATTGGAGTTATGTCTATCACATGTATGTGTTTAGATCATGTGCAAAGGTAAAATGACTTTACATCTTAATCCTTACTTAGATGTATATGGTAAAAATTAATTTTATGAATAGATAGATGACTTAAGATTCATAGGGATATTTTGAAATGATTATTTGGAAAAAGAGTGTTCGTAATGAATAATGATAAAATCAAGTATGCTACCTTGAGGAAAATTATGTTTAATTGCATTAGGATGATTAGTTCCCTTATGAGTTTTTGAATCTAAGTCAACATTATGATTGTAAGACAAGTTACCCTGAACTACGAAGTCGCTGCGCTACGCATACGTAGGTAAGGCCATCATGGATGAGCCCCCGAGACATTGGGTCTAGCCCTTAGGACCTGTAGTCTCGTCATCTTGTGCAATGATATTTAATATGTTTATTTATTGACTTTGTGGAACTAATGTTTATATTTAGTTGTGCAGATTCAAGACTATTACTTGTGTAGGGTACTGGTGCTATGAAAGTATTTATCCCACCTTGCGAATGGATGATCATATGGCAATTACTGTAGTTGCATATAATTGTATAAGAAATGTTTAAATCTTGATTTTCATTTATGATGAATGATACTAGACTTACGTCTAATCTATAAATGTATTGATTGTTGGTTGTGCATATGGCATATCGGTTAAAATTTTTTGATATGGTTTTTTACTATTTTTAAACTAGAGTTAACAATTGACATTAAAGAAAGAAATTAATCTCAGTTTTGTGGTTTGTGCTCATGTGTGTCAGCGTGGGCATGACAATTTGTAATTATTCAAGAGGATGCTCGAACCTAGTTGTTCATTCTCTCTTGCCATATTTGTTGTTTTGAAAGTAATAAAGGTTAGATAAATGCGTGACAATATTTTAATTCATTGCAAAGATTTTTTGATGGTCTTTCCTTCTATTTCATGTGGGTTCTTGCAGTTCTTCTCTAGATTATTATGTCTATTACATGAAGTGTGATAATACATTATATGAAAATGAACATCCGGTTCCATTTATGTTATGTCATGTGGATGCATTTCTCTTCTTCTTTGTAGTCCTTAATTCTATTGCCCAATTGAGTAGGCACCGATCTCATTGGTGAAGGGTTAACATCTTTCAAAATTTGATTAACCTCTCTCTTGTTTGTTGTAGGAGTAGGTTTAGGTTCCACCATGCTTGCATGATTCAACATTAGAAACTGCCATATGTTATGCAATATTAAAACTAGAATATCATTAGAGAATCATGATGGTGTGTTTTTTCCTCTTACTAGTGTATGCAATGTTAAGTGGAGTCATCTGTTGGGGAATAATATAGTATAACTATTATATATTTTGATGTATAGTAAGAGTGAAATTATCATCTGTTTATTGGAGGTCTTGCGGGTCTGTATGTAGCTAATGCTAACATGAACTTAGTGACAAATCTTGGGGTTGATATCATTTTGGGTATGACTACTTAAGGGCTTTGAACAAATCATTCAGTTATCTTTAATTGTCCTATTGTTGAGACCTTAGGGAACACCCCTCTTAGCCTTGTAAAGCCTAAAGTTGAAGGTGAGTTTATCCACTCACAACAATTAGTCTATTCATGCCATTGTATGAGCATAAGTTCTTCCCATTACCTTTGATGACACATCCATGGCCTTAGGTTTTAGGTGTAAACTGTTTCATTGCATCAATGAATTCCTGTCTTTAATCATTGTTAATATCTATTTGTATGGTAATTCCTCTCATTGATGGGAATTCATCTCTAAGAGTGCATGTATGAACTCATAAATTGTTAGTCTGAACTTCCTATCATTATTGCCGAATCATGTTGTTTGAATCTATTGAATCTCTATAAATTGAAACTGAATTTGATTAGCAAGGCTTGCCATCAAGTGGTATTAGAGCATGTGTGAGGGAGCGTTCCATTAGTGGTATCAGAGTACAGAAGGTTCTGAGTGCTGGTAGATTGTCGAGGTGATGCAACCTAGCCAGGACTTGTGGGTAGCAGAGGAAGGAGAGTGTGAGTGTTGTAGAAAGTTCAGAGCCAAAAGATTTGGGTAGGGCACACTAAGGTGTTTTTGATTAATGGGCATTGCTATTTGAGTATACATAAAGGTTTGGAAAGCGATGTGTATGTGTTATAGATTGATAGGTCATGTAGAACCTGGATCCCAAAAGATCTAGGTAATAAAAGTTTGCGATTGATTTGATAATTTGATGATCATAGATTCTTGGAAGAGTTGTGTGCTGTGCAGAGATTGACAGGTTGTTGAAGTCAAGATGCAGAAGCATTCGAGAACATAAAGTTTTGAGAAGAGAGACAAGAGAAAAGAAAAGAAAAAGAAACAAGATACATAATTTGAGAGGGAAATGGCAGAATTATAAAGAGATTTAGAGGTATACAAGCAATGGCTTGAAGAAAGAAGCCAAGATTATGTTTGGGTATGGCCAATGATGAGAAAAGTGAAGTGGCCTATAAAGGAGATTGTTGAGAAGAGGAAAAGGCAGAGTATAGAAGACTTAAGAGGAAAAGATAAGAGGATGAGAGGGTTCTAGAGAGATTGGGACAACAAAGAGTTGCCTACAGAACAACATGGACCAGAAGAGGTCAAAGAAGTTCTCATCGAAGAGAACATGGAGAAAGCCAATAATTGGAGCATAGAAGAAGTGCAAGAAGAAGAGACAAAAGAAAAGAGGAAAGTGGCCATTAAGAAGACACTTATGGAGACATTGTGGTCTCTTGTTTTATTGTCTAATGTTGTCTTTAAGAATGTGTGTACAGGTATGAAGAGCTTTGCAAGGAAGGTTAGGAATGAGACCTTGGAATGGACCAGAGAAGGGTTAAGGAAAGCACCCATAGAGGGAGATGATGGTGAGAGAAGTAGAAAACAAATTGTAGTAGCTGGTATGCATGAACAAATTGTAGCAGTACATTAGGAAGAGGTGCAATACAAGGAACTTAAATGTGAAGAAGAGCATAGCATTATAATGATGTCAATTGATACTGTAGATGTTGAATATGTTTTTGAATTTCAAGATGCTTTAGAAGATGTTGTAGATGAAGGTAAAGAAGCCCCTGTGGGTGAAGTATGGATAAACAAAGAAGAGAGGAAATCTGAGCAGCAAAGTGTTGAACCTATAAATATGAGTAATGGTTTGAGCCATAAAGAAAGATTCAATAATGTTGGTTTACAAATGAAGAGAGAGAATAGGGAGATGAAGTTTTTGAATCTTACAAAAGATCATGGAAACAGGGTGCCTAGTTGGCAAAGGAAACCCACTAATATGGGGCAGCAAATAAAGATTCAAAATGATAATGAAGAGAGGAAAGTTATGAAGAAATTAAAGGGAACACTTGGAGGTTGGCAAAGAAAACAAGTTGTTGAAGGGCAACCATTAAAATACAGTGAAGAAGTTGTTTCCAAGGATTATTGTACCAAATAAAAAGTGCAAAGAGAGAGCAGGATGTTGAGAAACAAGTGGACTCCAGAATTAAGGAAGTGTTGGCTAGTAAGAAGGTCTAGAGAAGATGATTTGAAGATGAAGTTAGAGCAAAGAGTGGGCATCATAAGTGCAGCAAGGAAAGGACAACAGTCCAATAATAAAATATGGGTGCTATTGTAAGCAGCAACAAATCAATGTATTCTTGAGAAGACAATGTTCAAGAGTTGGAGTTATAAAGAGAAGAACCAGCCCCTAGAACAAGGAGTCATGGTACATGATGAAAAAGAGAATAAAGATCAAGGGCATGCAGCAACATTAGAGAAGAAGAAGCATAGTTTGAGCAAGGTAAAAGGTTAGGTGTTTAATTTTGATGATGATAATTTTGAAGATTTAAATGAAATTTGTGAATATGACATGGAAGTATGGAGGATGATAGATGAGAAAGGTAGAAGAAGAAGTAAACATCAGAAGAGAAAAGAAAGCAAATATAGGAAGAATGAGAAGGATAGAAGGAGCAAAAACAAGAAGGATGTGAATGAGGAATTAGAGGAGAAGAACAAAATTCAAGAATGTGTAGCAGACAGAAGGAAACTAAAAGATAATGCAGATCTAGAAATGAGAAGAAATGTTGAGATAGCTGTAGTAGACAATGAAATTCATGAAGAAGAGGGCTTAAACATGGAAGCAAATCAGAATGCAGTAGGGAGTAAGACTGCTTATATTGGGGCAGCAATGGTCCAAAATGAAGAAGACAAACAAAAGTATGAAGAAGACGTTGTAGACATGGATATGAGAAGTAAAGTGTGGGTAATTAAGCATAGGATAGCGACAGAAGAATATGGGGTTACAAGACATAGTGAGGAGAAGCCAATGCAAGAGAATAGAAGATGTGAAGAAGAGGTCAAGCCCAATGAGCAAAGGACCAAGATGAAACCAACAGAGTATAGAAAGGGAAAAGGTGATGCAATTGAAGAGGATGGAACAATTACAAGAGCAGATTGGTTGGAGGTTACATAAAATACAAGCATAAAGGAAGGTAAGCAAATTTATTCAAATGACTATAAGAAAGATGCTTTTGAAACTTTGCATGAGATTGAGAATTTGAAAGAGGAAGATGAGAGGGATGTTGAACTCAACAGTGAATATGAAATGGATGGATGTGAGATAGAGTTTTGGAAGCTTGCAGATGGAAAAAGTATGAGAAGAGGTAGATACAAGAAGAAAATGGAAAACAAACAAAGAAAGAACAATAAAATTAGAATGCACAAGGAATGAGATGAGAAGAATAGAAAACAAGAGTGGACAACATGGCATGATGAAAAAATCCAAGGAGGTACAATAGACAATGAAGAGATAGATGTTGGAGCAATAGTAGCTCAGAGTGAAGGAGGTAAATAAATACTGGATGACGAAGTTGAAGAAATGAAATGTGAAGAGGGTACAACAAATTATGTCAGTGGAGAAGATCTATGGGACATGTATTTGGCAATAGAAAAAGAATGGGTGGAGAAGATTGCAAATGAAGAAATGAAGACAACAAAGATAAATCTTTCAACAACAGATAAAGAAGTTGATATAGCCATATAGGAAAAGGTAAATTTGTTAACATTCCATGAAGAAATTGCTTTGAATTCAGTTGTTCTATTGTATGATGGGAAATTTGGGCAAGAGTATGGAGTAATACAACAAGTTGTGAATAAAGATGTGGAGTATTATGATGAGAACATGATACAATTAGAGTTTGAGATAGTAAGTCCAGATTTGTATAAGGATATGAATGATGTTGCTATTGTGGAAAGGGTGGAAGAGATTGAAGATATGGGAAATTTTAATTGCTAGATAGTCATTTGTCTTGATGATGGGATAAGCAATCGTTGTAGAAGAATGATAGGTAAAGGTTATATATTAACGAGTGTGAAGAAGGATAGTGTGTAGCACTGTTGGAGGAACAAAATGATCATTCTAGAATGATGCTAGAAGAAGAGAAAGAAAAGGAGAATGAGCAAGAATGATTGGTCGATGATTGAGGCAAACAATTTTCAAAATCTCATGTGCAGGAGCACATTCATTAGTCCCCTGAGAGTTTGATGCAGGGGCATCGTATTACTACAATTTTTGTTTTCTTTCTTGTTGTTTGGTTTTGGTTTATTTTTCTTAGTCAATAGATGGTGACTCTTTGTCTCCTGTGATTGCTCTATATAAACTCATGTCACTATGTAAAACAAAGACTTGAAATTGAGTTCCTGTCGCCAGCCTTTGTGTATTATGTAAATCATAGTTTAGTTAAGAAGTCTCTTGTCGCCTGAATGCCAGAAACTAAATCCAGAAGGGACTTAAAACCATCGACAGTTGTTCTCCAAACTTGATAGATGGATTGCTTAGGCAGTTAAGAGAAGTTGAAAGGTCATGAGAGAGGATGGTTGCAAGATAGTTGGAAACCAACAACGAGTTCCTCATCTTTGGAAAGAAAGGGAGAATGTGGAGAGTTGGGGCCAAAGACAGAAAGATAAGAAGAATAGTCTTGTTTTCAAAAGGGGAGGAAGACCGATGGTGGCAGATCAAAGAAGGAGATAGCGACATAAAGGAGTGAATACAGAGTGGCACCGTAAAGAGATAGTAAAAGGAGAAACAAAAGGAGAGCACAGAAAAGAGAGAAAAAAACATAAAAGACTTTGTAATAAAAAGAGGTGAATGAAATAAGAGTTCTATGATTCACTGAATCTATGGTGTGTCTATGTCCATTCTAATTTTTGAATGAGAAGATTACATTGCTCTATTTTAGGTGTAAACTGTTTCATTGCATCAATGAATTCCCATCTTTAATGACTGTTAATATCTGTTTGTATGGTAATTCCTCTCATTGATAGAAATTCATTTCTGAGAGTGCATGTATGAACTCATAAATTGTTAGTCTGAACTTCCTATCATTATTCCCGGATCGTGTTGTCTGAATCTATTGAATCTTTGTAAATTGAAACTGAATTTGATCAGCAAGGCTTGCCATCAAGTGGTATTAGAGCATGTGTGAGGGAGAATTCCATCAATTTATATATTTAATTATTTTTTTACTAGGATTAAGGTGTAAATTTAAAATCCCTCATGTATGACCCACATAATTTGACCTAAAATAAATGTAATATGATTTTTTTCAAGTGTGTAGAGAATTATGTCTACATTGGTCACATATAATTTAGAAAAAATAAAAAAAATCAAAAGTTATTAAAAAATAGTAATATGTCCTTTCAAGTTTATGAGACTTTATGTTTAAAAATTAGTTAATAAATAGAAAAATAGATTAAACATTAAAAAATAACATATTTTAAAAGTATACATTTTCATCTATAACGGGTTTTAATTTCATAAAAAAATATTGAAAATAAAGTCATTACCATATTGTTGAAGTTAGTTTTACTAGTAGATGCTACCATGACATTGTATTTGTAGGTCCAAGGCTTAGGGTCATATTTACAAGCCTAAAACCAAGATAGAAGTGTGGGTGGGGAAGATATGAATTCAAATGTAATGGGAACCCACTCTAAACAGATACATGCTAATTTTTTTATCAAGTACCTATTATATAAATGGGGACCAACTATAAACAGATACCCACTAATTTTTATATCAGGTACCCATTATATAAACGGGTTGCCATTAGGAATGAGTGTTGTGTTTTTTTTTGAATCAGTAAGGATGCATAGTACATCATAATATATTTATATTAATAATAGAGTTTTTACAAGTTACAAAAAAGGCCCTTCTTGGCCAAAAAGATAGCTTGACAATGTTTGTTACTAATGAGTACTCATTTATATAATGAGTACCCTTTTCTAATATATCTATTATGAATCTTTGATTAGCTAAGTAAAATATGGGTAGATTACTGTACTTTTTTTGATAGCGAGCTGACAATGACTATATATTGAATTTTTTTTATTCTCATGTTTCTTGCAATATCTTTCAAGTATTATTCTAGATTAATTTTTTGTAGGTTTTTCTTTCTTCAACACCATTGATAGAAGGAATATTGAAGCATAGATGATCAATTTTAAAATGGATTCAATCATAAGCACTATTTTTTCTTCAACACCATTAATATAAGGAATATTGAAGCATAAAGAGTCAATTTTAAAATAGATTCAATCATAAGAACCATTTTTTAGAAGAATCAAGCACAATCACCATTTTCAAAAGGGATCGCCGAGAAGAATTTATAAAAAGGATATTCAAGTACAAAAACCATTTTAGAGAGCTCAAAGAGTGGATCTATTTTAGAGATCTCTTGTTAATTTTATCAAGATTATTTGGTTATTATGGGATCAAATAAATGTCAACAAAAAAGGAAGGTCTTTACACTTAAAAAATGGAAGCACAATGAGAGAAGGAGACAAAATGATAAAGAGATAGGATAGAGAGGATTTGATAAATGGTGAATGTGGAAGAGGAGAATACGACAAGGGTGATTCTTCAAATTCACTCAGTGAGGAATTAACATTAGTATTTTAAAGGAATGTGGATATACTGATGCTAAAATAAAAATACTAAAAACAACACATGAGATTTTAATAACATAAACAATGATTTGAACATGAATTTAGAGAACACCAAACATGTTGATCATGATTTAAATATTAATGTATACAAATATTTCAAACCTATTGATATTTAAACCCCTAATACAATGAGTAAACATGAAAATATTTTATTAAAATTGAAAGAAATGTATTGGATGAGTTTCATGGTAAGAAACCTTGGAGAATAGTTCAATATCATGCAAATAAATTGTCTGAACAATTAAAAAATTTCTAGCATTTGAATTTTAACTAGTAATACAATTAATTAGAATGTAAAAAATACAAAGAGTTATGAAAAATTAGGCATATCCATAAAAGACAAAATAGATGATGAATTGGTTAAACAAATTATCTCCTATGCTGCTGATCCTATTAATGCTATTGGAAATAAGACTAGATCCAAAGATAGCAATGTGGCACGATGGGTAATAATAATAACTTTAGTTAATAAATTAGTTTTACAAAAAAGAATGATAAAGAAAACAACTGAGTTTTAAAGTCTAAATGCTAAAAGTATGAGAAGAGCAATAAGGAGAAGATTATATATTCAATATGATCCAATTAACTAGACTTGGGCTTTTAATGGTAGACTCCCAAGGTTTGACATGAAATTAAATAATGAAACTAGGTGTTCAATTAAAAAATATTAGCATGATAATACAAGGGTATCATATGATATTAGAGATGTTTTAAAATTATAAGTGGGTTCAAAAAAATGTGATCCTAGTCCAAAAAATCTATCAGAATTGACTCAAACATAGTTATATAAAAATATAGATGGTTCAATTATAACAAAATTTAACACAATTCAAAGGTCATTTGAGAAATGTAAACCTTGGTATGTCAAAATTAATAAAGAACGAATCACTTGTTGAAAAACTCATGTGCAATTCCATTATTTATTTTTTCTAGATAAACTATGGTCATGGGGACCACATCCATTTCCATTAAAATATAATAATACAAGTTTCACAAAATTCTATAATTTTACTAGTTACATGGCTTATAAATAAAACACCCCAAATTTGTAGAGGTTTATGCATAGTAGCCTGCCTATACAACCTAATATCTATATAATTTACTAGTTTGTTTAGTTATCCTCCTCTTTAGAGATGCCAATAACTAGGGAGATCATCCACTCTACTTTGGTCTCATTGCTTAATCCCACGACCTTCTTTAGAAAGTCCACTACTTTTTTAACTTTTCACCTCCTTCTTGCCTCCATCAATGGATTGCTGGTAGTGATGAACAATTTCTACTACATGATTATGGAGCCATTGGCTGATGGTGCATCATTTCCAATTGGTAGTCATAAGGCTAGAGCAATAATCTATAGCATTTCATTTAGACCATTGAGCACATGTTTCTTTACCATCAAATTAGCCATTGAGCTCATTGTCTCCTCCTTGCCTAGGTCTAGCAACACTGTAATGCCCCCATATTTCACTCAAGACATTAATGGACAAAAGATGACCAATTTTTTTCTTAAAAAAAGTGGTAATAAGCAACCACATAACATACTAAAATGCCCAAGTTGCCATATGTAACCTGTTGGTTGTTTTAAATTCCCAACCGCATCTCAAGGAAAAAATACACAGATCTATAGGATAGCCATTCTATAATAACCGATCTGCCTTGAGGGATTGGCCAACGAATAGGAAACATGGGTTTTCAATCCCTCTTTCCTCTGCACTTTAGGCTCTGTGAAACCAAGGAGGGTGCTCCTATTTTTTTGGATATCCTTCCCTAAGACAATGTTCTACTTAAATGGATGGGGGGTTCATGAAATATTTTCTCAATAACACTACTCCAATGACATATATGTTCCTTTAAGATTGCTTAAAGACCATCTAATAAAGTAAAGAGATGGGTTAATTCCTTAAGCTTTTATTTTGTTTCTTCGCAGAGGAACATGTAAAATAATCATAACTTCTAACACCTATTGCTAGAAGGGAAAATGTACTGACTTCTTTTAAAATAATGATGAGGGTGACCAAAAGGATGTAAGTTTAGCATGATATTTGAGAATAGACCAGTGCCAATCTAAGGGCCATAGAGTCAAGAAAACTTACAAAAACATCCAAAGAACTATGATATAATAAAACTTAGTTTACTGTAAAGATATAGTAATGCCTTACATTAAAACACTTTACTAGTCTTGAAGTTTACCATGCTTAGTTATCCTTGTAAACCCGAAATACATTCTATATCCTTTGACAGACAATTATTTCACTACTTGAGCGAATGCTACAAGAAAAATATACAACACAGGAAAGATTGTGGCAATGAATAAACATGATCCTTAATCAAACATATTCATAAATGTAAAATTGTATACATGAAGTAGGAGACAATAAACTCTGAAGACTCAACAAAATTTGTAAAGTAAACCATTCAACAAATTATAACATAGTCTTTGCATATCTATAAAGACATCTTAAAACTCAGAATGAAAACTTAGAAATGTACGACTGATTTATTGCAGAAAACAAACTATTTACAATTCCTTCTTAATCAGATTGATCCTATATTTCAGACTAAGTTTGAAAACATGACCTCAAACCTATGTTTTTTCACAAGCCCTAAATTCCCTTTTATAGAGATAAGGGAGCAGACAAGCTTTAGGTTAAAGTTAAAAGAAGTTACAACTTTGTCAGTAACCAAAAGATGTAGTTGCGAGAAGAGGCCGGTGTAACCGTATCGCAACTGTATGTTCAGTTTCCATGTTGGCGGGAAAAAGAGCCAGGCCTTTGATGATGGATGTATTATCAGATGCCGTTAGAGCCAATCACTCCTCAAATGCCATCAAAATACTTAATGAGAGCCTTCATTGCTCTGCCTTTCCAAGCCGCACACCAAGGGATGAGAAAACGTGCAAGGAACAATATCGAAAGGAAACCCAGGATGACTGAATGTCCTTCACTATTTCTGGGTTCCATTGCATGGGTGTGATTTCGCCCTCCAAGTTGGGAAGTTTCATTCAACTTCAACCAAGCAAAAACTCAGGGAATCCACACCTGGATGGCTTCAAAAGTATTGGGAGCCAAGCTAAGAGAACAACAACAGCAACAACAATTCTCCTCTTATCCCTTATATATATCATCCTGGTGGGCATTCCCCCTACACCAAAAGTTGATGCTCTGTTAGGAAAAATAGATGTAGGGGAGGGGTAGAGGAAGCTGAGAAGCTTCTCTACCCCAGAAGGGAATCTACCAACTCACAGAAATAAGGAACTACTGGATTTGGGAGATTAGCCCTCAAGACCCACCGTCATATGAGATAAGAGACTGGAGAAGAAATCACAGAGGTTTAATGGATGCTGCTACCATCCTCAAATTTTCCCTACACCACCTATTCCAAAGGAAGAAAACTCCAAGTCTCCTAATTCTGTAAGGACAAGTTGATACCCATGAGAACAAGGAAGAAAACCCAATAGAACAGGGGAGTAAACAGAACACACAGGAACAAGGGAAAGCCATACTTTCAGCATGTTTCAAACAGTATACGGTGTAACATCAGCACTTGTCTATTTATAAAATTTTTACGATGCAACATACATCTGCACATTTTTGGTCCAATTAATTCCAGTCATTTCAAGGAATTTCAGTCATAAATGGAAATCTTGTGAAGATTACCACAAATGAATAAAAAGATTAGATTTCATAATTCTGCATAACTGGGGACATCACTTCTTGCACTAAATCATGCTAGGTTAGATGTCTTGGTTTCCTTAATTTAGCACTGTCATTATGCCAAATTTTATCACACAGTAGATGAAATGTCAATCTTGGTATAAGCACAGATTTCCAAAGGTCGAGCCTACATAAGCCACATCTTTCTGTTAATAAATTCCTATGTAGTGGCGGCGATGGAGACTCTGCACATGCTTGAGAAGTTAATGCTTGCAATGAAGCACTATCAGATCAACGCCAACATATCTCCCTGCCACATTTTTAAATTCTAGCCATTGATCCTAATTTTAGCTAGCTCGGTTTGAATGACACTAATTTGGTCCTTTATGAGGTAAGAGAACGATGCTTATCTTTCCCAATGATGACTTGCCACCTGAGTAGCCCTCCTAACCACGATCTTGAGAAAATTTCTCCCCTGTAGTGTAGTTAAGACCATATTCTACAGTTCCGTAGGTGAGGGATACGACCAAAGATGTGGTCTCGGAGGAATGGCAAACAACCATTGTGTCAGTTGCACATAATTCAGGATAACTCTCCAAGTGGCCACGTCCATTGGGCAATGACACGTCATATTTCTGCTTTATTTAATGCGATAATCCCAGCCTTTTAGAATGCCATATGTCAAAATTCTCTGCCGTTCTGCAAATACTAGTCGGGGCTGTGAATACCACTCAGTGGAATGGCAGAAATATTTAAAATTGTCCTTTACTCTGGACAGGACCCACCACCATTCCCTTTGCAATAATTGGAAACAATTTTTTATGGGCTGGCGCCTTATTCCATGATTCCTCAATCATTCAGAGGGTCCTCATGGTGAAGTATGGTGGAATGACAGAAATATGAAGAAACCCCTTTGCTTCTTGTTTTGGGTCCACCATCCTGCCGTCCTCGAGAGTCACCAACTAGCTGTCATTCCTTCCACAATTCTGCATGTGCTGATTTTGTCAATATTTTACTACTAGCGGAATGGCAGAAATAAAACCATACACTGCCACCTGTCAAAAAAGAGTTAGTAGGACTGGACCTTGGTGTCTAAAAAATAAAGATTTTCAGGGTGCGGGCTAGAAAAGGTAATTTCTTGGTGAGGGGCCAATCAGACAATGTTTTAAGGGGGTATCGGGAGTGACTTAAAACATAGGCAATGGGAGACAAGCAGTCACTAAAGAAATATAACAATTTTGACCATCACATTACTCTCTGGCATGGGGGTTTAGGGTTTAGTGTTTCCTCAAGTATGCAAAGAACCCTAAGTATGAAAATCCATCAACCTAATGACATGAGCTTGAGAAAAAACATTAGAACTTGTGAAAAATTTAATATGGCTCCAACACAACCCATGATGACACACTTGGAACACACACCAATGCATAAGTGGGGTTACACAAGTGGAAGACTTAACTCTACCATGGGACAAGACACCATGGTTAACATGGAAAATGGGGCATGGAGGAGAGATGGGATTCCCAAACCACTAAATTACCTTCATAAAATCTCTACCCACACTCTAAATTTCATAGAGATACGACAAGCAGAAAGGCTAAAAACTAATTGATTTAAGTTTCTCAAGGGACCTGCATGCAAGTCAAACTTTGGACTTAGACTGCAACTTGCAACTCAGTAGATAAAGTTGGATTCAAAATTTAGGAAGAAACTGCAACTCGCAACCCTGTGGACTTTAGGTTCTATCGATGATGAAGGGTGTAAATCATAAAACACAACAAAAAAAATTGCACACAGAAAATAGAATGTTCTTTTATTGATTTGGACAATACATTACATTACAGAAGCTCAAATACAATCAGGGGATGAATCCTCCATAGGCTGCAACACATTACAGCTTCGTATCTCTAGACTCTGGAACCTTCTAACTTTTGTAACCCCAAATCTACTAGGGTTTATGTTTTCTCGCCTTTTCTTGACTCTACACTTTTCCCCTTATCTCTATTATTGCCAAGGGTTCCCAAAAATGGTCATAAATAGCCCTTTTTGGTGGCCTCCAGCCAAATTTTGAAATTTGCATCTCCCTCCAAAAATAGGTCAACTTCTAGGAGCCATAACTTTTGATCCGGGTGTTTAATTAACGAACTGTTTGAAGCGATGGAAAGCTTGTAAAGTTCTCTACGCACTAAGAATCAGATTTGCTGATTTTGCCTATTTTTAGGCCCGTACGGGGCCGTTTAGTGCCTCAAACCTAACTTTGAATAATTTTTAGGGGTTTTTCAGGAAACTGAAACTTTAATATCTTTCAGCTCACAAATGATCTTTACCTGATTCCTTCACCAATGGTCTTATTTTTCATTTATGAAGCTTCTTGTAAATTTTTGCTTCCATTTGTGCCCAAATGCAAACTTTCCTAAAATAGTAGTTTGGAAAAACTGAAAGTTCTACATCATTATTCAAGCGATTATGGAACCGAAAATACAAATTTTGAAAAGAAATGAAAACAACATCAACAATTTTGAACCATCATATTTTTTTGGGTGATGCAAGATTTCCCTTGTTCCACTAGATGCTCCTACATCAATTGACAACTTGCAACATGCAGAAGAACCTTGAATCCTAGACAAGAAGGATGTTTAATTGGAATCTTCTTATATTTTACATGTGTACAAAATACAACCAGGTTCCATACTTTGAAATAGCATCTCATTAGACTTTGGAACTTGCTTGCAATTGTACATCTACAAAAATATAAGTGAACACCAAAATCCTAGTTTTGGTGACACTTCAGACCTCAGGAGACGTGACATTGATATTATGCAAGTGTAGTCACTTTCCCAAATAAACACTTGACATGCTGGACCCTAGAATCTTGGTGTAATTTACACTACACTATGTTTTGGGTGTTTGAACTCTACCCTTACTGTACTTTGGGGTTTAGACTCCAACTGTAAAATGCAACTTTGGACTAGCAACCCCAAATTGTAGTGTAGTTCAGATTGTATCTCTAACCTATAAAATAGAATCTTGAAAAGATCTAAGGTAGGGAAACAACATGGTTTCCCTTCACTCTTCAAGGCATAATTTCCTCATTTTTTGAGTTGTTTACAAATGGCATTGGGGATATATTGATGGAGTTGTGAGCTCTGACTTGGCCACACAAAAACCTCTAGAAGAACACAAATCCCAAGATATTGGAAGATTAGTAAATTTCACTATAAAAATTAAATAAATGTAAAATAAAGCTCAATTACAACTGAAGTAACTAAAACAATACTGTACATACTCACCATACCATTGAAATACAAACAAGCTCTCAACATGTAATCTAGGAATTTTGAAGACCTCTAAATCCCCAATAATGGTACAACACCACCCAACCATGTGGTACCCTCAGGCCCACCCCACTATATTGAGAGATGAACACAACGATACAAGCACACTCATGCACTACAAGAGTATGGATACACTCACACCAAGAAACATGTATAACATAATGCTACAATATTTGAATACACTAAATGTAATAATCACAAGGCAATAATATGACACTCAAAACCATGTCAAATATAAAATCAAACTACATGGTAGGACAAGAATCCTAGAGCTTGGATGAGAAGTGTCATCACAATGGCTTGATGACCATACAAGGTTTAGGAGTCAACTTCCTCCATGAAGTCACTCAATAACATTCACCGACTACCATGAGTTGTGACATGTCATTCATGACCAAACCGAATCCATCCAAGGCATTTAGTATGGTGGGGCTATCTTTTTTAGCATGTTTTAAATTACCTAATGAAATTAAGATATCACTTGATTACAAACTCTCCCCCACTCTATCCACACACATATCTTTGGATTATGGTGAGCGGTGAGAGCCACTCCTCTCCTAATCTAGACCTCAATCCTAAAGGCCCATCACTCCAATTCTATCAATTGGGTGTGGCACAAAAAATAATACAATAACTTCTACAACATAATAGTAAAAGGTGCAGATTTCTAAATCATAACGAAGCCATTCTTTTCATAATTTGATTCAATCAAACAAGCCCTAAATTGAAATTTTATCATTTTCACATGAACTTGCAAAACCATAAAATTCTCCATGCCTCCATTAATGGAGTAACATGCTACCTTCAATTTTGCCCCATTTTGATTTTGAAGGAGAAAAAAAAACTAAGATTACCCTTTGATGCATAATTCACATAGCATCAATAATCTTACTTCAAGTTGGGTGAAGGGAATTCAAGGAAATTATTTCCATAATAATGGCTCTATTTTGGGTATTTTCCAATTTTACAAACATACAATTAAAACATGAGAATTCAAATAAAATTTACAACACAATGAAACTTCTTGATGTAGGAGCATCCCAAGTTGAAGAACAATCTTGCATCAACCAAAAATATGTGCTTTCTTTTCTTTTCTTGCATTCCAATTACATTTCAGTCAGTTGTAGTTTCAGCATTTTCCATCGCATTTTACCATATCTTCATTTTAGAGCTCACAAAGCAAGATTTAGGTTCTACACCATGTCAATTAAGTCATACTCATATTTCATGAAATTTGGTTTCATCTGTGAAAAGATATCGCTATCAGAAGATCATCAGTTTTCACAGAACAAAGAAATCAACATTCAGTTGGAACATACAAGGTTTGCAGAGTAATCTCGTGACTTGCAGAGCCAAAGGGAACATATCACAAGGTAGTAAAGGACTAGATAGACCTTCATGGAGAACCGCAACATGTTTCATCCATTTGTGGAGCATTACCAAGAGTTGCAGGCTAACCTACATGTTTCCTACACGTTTCATCTTGCATTTGGGTTTGAGACCTCTTTATGCTGACACAGAGGATTCTTTGAACTAGAAGATGATATATAAACACTCCTTAGATGTACTAGGAAATTTAGTTCAATCATTCATATCTGATAGTAGAATAGAATAATAGTTCTTTTTTGGAGGCACTTCAATTCCATATCATTCATGTATGTTTTAATCTAGAAAGTAGGCCTACAAGCCAGATCGTAGCCTGCATGTTTCTAGCGTATGAACATTGTAATTGTCTAATATTTTGAGCATATAAGTCTTCCATTGCATTCTATTCTTGTGTTGTGTTTGTACTATTTCCATTGTGTTTACTCTTTTGCAGGGTTGGACATTCTGTTCTCTGGACCCTCCATCCCTGACTGCACCAAGTGGTATCAGAGTGAAGTTGTGAATCCTTTGGGAGATTAAAGTGAAGTTTGTGAATCCTTTGGGAGAGAATGCATTTCAAAATATCTTGTGGTGAACAGATCACTGACTTGAGTCAACCTACTTGTGTTTGTCAATAGAGCACTAATTGTGAAGCAGTTACAACCTTGTAGTCAGATCGCTGAATTGAGGTAGTTGCACTGGATCCTAGGAAGAGATGCCACAAAGGAGAGTACCTACTATGACTAATGTTTCTAGAAGAATGGAAGAAATGATAGAGATGATGGGAACAATGAAATTTAGATTGGATGCTGTAGAAGAAGCTAGAAGAAGAGGACTAAACCCTAGACATGAAGATGAAAGTGATGATGATGGATTTCAAGCTGCCGACCAAAATGAAGAACCCCTAGAAGAAGAATCATATTAGGTAAATATGTTGAAAGCTATTTCTAAGATTGGTAAGAGACCTAGAATTGAGATTGCAAACTATACTTAAAATTTAAACCCTAAGGAATTGATTGATTGGATAAATGACATGGATGAATAATTTGATTATGAGGAAATTGAAGATCCAAAAAGAGTAAGATTTGCAAAAACTAAGTTGAAAGAACATGCTGCTATTTGGTGGAAATAAGTTCAATTGGATAGAAATAGGAGGGGAAAAGAGAAAATCATAAAATGGGATAGAATGGTGACAAAGTTGAAGAATCCATTCATACCTATTGACTATGAGTTGGAATTGTTGAAGAGATTGCAAAACCTAAGGTAAAAGGAGAAATCTGTGAAGGAGTACACTTAGGAATTTCATAAAATGATTATCAGGACTAGACATAGTGAAGCAAGCAAGGAGAAAGTGGCACGATACATAAATGGACTAAGGATGAACATTTAAGAAGAACTAAGTTTGGTGAGGATGACAATAATAGAAGAAGCATACCAATTTGTGTTGAAAGTTGAAGAGAAGTTGAATAAGAGACATGATAAAAGACAAAGAGGCAGAGGAGGAAAATTTTAGATAGGTAGAACTTATTCTAGAGGAGAAAGACCATATGTGGAGAAAAACAAGGAGAATAGCCCATACTAGAAAGAAGATAGAGACAACAATTCATACCAGAGAGATGATAGAAATTTCTACCATAATAGCAGAGGAAGTCATAAATCTTACCACAATGAAGGATACCTGAGAGATGAAGGAGGATTTGAAAAGAGATCATTCAAAGGAACTCGTTTCAAGTGTGGAGGTGAAGGACACCGAGCATTTGAATGTCATCAAGGGAGTACTAGCAAGAGGACAGAGAATAGTGAAAGAGTAGCTTCCGGTTGGATCACCTGGTTCAGTCAGAAAGATGGAGAAGGGAGAGTCATTAGTCAAGAGGAGAGCTTTATTTCACGTAGAAACAACTAAGGAACCATGGCAAAGGAAAAGTTTGTTCCAGACAAGATGCAAATTAGGAGGTAAATGTTTCAAGGTTATCATTGATAGCAGTAGTACTAACAATTTGGTTTCAGAGGCCTGATGGTGAAGAAGCTGAACCTGGAGAGATTGAAACATCTGAAGCCCTACAAAATAGCGTGGATTTAAGATGAGCACAAGGTATTGGTGAGTGAACAATGTTTGGTGAAATTTCATATGGGATCTTATGTTGATGAGGTATCGTGTGATATTATGCCAATGGATGTATGTCATATATTGTTGGGAAGACCATGGTAGTATGATAGAAAGGAAATACATGATGGGAGAAAGAACACCTATACTATAACATCTAATGGGAAGAAACATATCTTGATACCTTTGGAAGAAGGGACTAAAAGTGAAGTATGTGGAATTTCTAGAATCTCTTTAGTAGATGGAAGGAACTTTTTGGATGGATTGAGACATGAGAACATGTGTTTTGCATTGATCCTGAAGCAGTGCAGAACCCTAAGTGCAGAAACCACCACCAGAAAGAAGGAAGAACCACCACCAAAGGAGATAATTGAATTGTTGGCAAAGTACCAAAATATCACATCAGAGAATGTGCCTAAAGGATTGCCACCAATCCGAATTATCAATCATCATATGGACCTCATACCTGGAGCCTATTTTCCAAACAAAGCAACACATAGGATGATACCGGTAGAAAATGAGGAGATGAATAGACAAATACATGAATTGTTGAGGAAATGATTGATTAGAGAAAGTTTAAGCTCATGTGCGGTACCTGCAGTACTAGCACCGAAGAAAGATGGAGAATGGAGGATGTGTACATACTCTAGAGAAATCAATAAGATCACTATTACGTATAGATTTACATTGCCAAGGATGGATGACATCATGGATTGTTTGAGTGGAGAAAAATATTTCACAAAGATTGACCTAAAGAGTGGATAGCATCAAATCAAGATTAGAGAAGGAGATAAGTGGAAGATTGCATTTAAGACAAATGAAGGATTGTATGAGTGGTTAGTCATGCCTCTTGGATTAACTAATGCACCAAGTACTTTCATGAGGTTGATGAATGAGGTTTTGAAGAAATTCTTGGATAAGTTTATTATTGTATACTTGGATGATATTCTGATTTTTAGTAGAACAAAGGAAGAACATTTGCAACATATTAGACAAGTAATTCAGAGGCTGAGAGAAGAGAAATTATTGATAAACATAAAGAAGTGTAGTTTCATGAAGACAAAGCTAGTATATTTGGGATTTGTGATTTCTGTGGAAGGATTGAAGATGGACCCTAAGAAAGTTAGAGCAATTATTGAGTGGCCAACACCTGTGAACATTGGAGAGGTAAGATCATTTCATGGATTAGCAAGTTTCTACTAAAAGTTCATCAGAAATTTTAGTACTGTATATACACCAATGATAGAGACAATGAGGGGTGACTGGAAGGATTTTAAGTGGACATCAAGAGCACATAAGAGTTTTGAGTTGTTGAAGCAAAAGGTAACCGAGCAACCAATGCTAGTATTATTGGATTTTGATAAAGCATTTCAAGTTGATTTTGATGCCAGTACAAATGTAATAGGAGCAATGTTAAGTCAAGAAGGGAGACTATTAGGATATTTTAGTGAAAAGTTGAATGATGTAAGGAAAAGATATTCCATTTATGATCAGGAGTTCTATGCCATAATTCAAGCTTTGAAGAAGTGGAGACATTACTTGTTGCCAAAGGAATTTGTTATGTATACTAACCATCAAGCTTTGCAGTATTTGAATAGTCAAGGTAAATTGAATTAGAGACATATGAGATGGGTAGAGTTCATGCAGAGTTACACCTTTGTATTGAAGCACCAGAGTGGAAAGTCAAATAGAGTTGCAGATGCACTGAACAGAAGAAGGAACTTGTTGATAGAGATGAGGATAGAAGTATTAGGTTTTGAAGAACTTAAGCATATGTATGAGGATGATCTTGATTTTGCAGAAGCATGGAGAGCATGTAAGGAACCTGTTGTGATAGATAGAAGCAAGTGGTTGGATTATTTCATTTAGGAGGATATGTTATTCAAGGGAATCAGTTGTGTATACCTAGGAGTTCAATGGGAGATAATTTGATCAAGGAGAAGCATAGTGGAGGATTAGCAAGACATTTTGGAATTGATAAGATAGTACCTTTGGTGAGTGAACATTATTTTTGGCCTCAAATATATAAGGACGTAAGAAAATTTGTTTAGAGTTGCAGAGTATGTTAAGTAGCAAAAGGGAGTAGTCAGAATACTAGATTATACAAAACCTTGACAATACCGGAGAGACCTTGGGAAGACATAAGCATGGATTTCATATTAGGTTTACCAAGAACATAGAGGGAACATGATTCTATATTTGTAGTAGTGGACAGATTTTCAAAGTTGTCTCATTTCATTCCTTGTAAGAAGACAAATGATGTAGTGCATGTTGTTGACCTCTTTTTCAAGGAGATTGTGAGATTGCATGGATTACCAAAGAGTATAATTTCAAATAGGGATACAAGATTCATTAGATATTTTTAGAGGACATTGTGGAAGAACATGAAGATAGACCTAAAGTTTAGTTCAACATTTCACCCACAGACTGATGGACAAACATAAGTGGTAAATAGGAGTTTGGGTAACTTGTTGAGATGCTTAGTAGGAGATAAGACATGGAATTGGGACATAATTCTACCACAAGTAGAGTTTGCATACAATAACTCAGTGAGCAGAAGTACATGGAAGACACCATTTGAGATTGTGACATGAGTACAAACTAGAGGAGTTGCAGAGTTGAGAGACATCAATATGGATAGCAAGAGAAGTGTAGAGGTAGAAGAGTTTACAGGATACATGGAGAAAATGCACACTTAGGTCAAGAAGAATTTGGAGGAGATGAATAAAAAGTATAATGAACAAGAAGATGAGAAGAGGAGACAAAAGGAATTTTCTATTGGAGATGAAGTTATGGTATATCTAAGAAAGGAGAGATTTCCCGTAGGAACATACAACAAGCTGAAGATGAGGAAGTTTGGACCAAGTAGGACTCTTAGGAAATTTGATTCAAGAAATGCATATGAAGTGGAGTCACTGGAGACATTTGGCATATCACCTATATTCAACATTGCAAACCTATATCAGTATCATGAAGGAGAACCAAGTGACAACATTGAAGTTGGGTTGAAGGTCAGTTAGCTTGGTGCAACAACAACTAGAGTGGATAGAGAACATCTTGGATAGAAGAATTAGGTGTAGCACTAGAGGCATGCAATATAAAGAGTACCTGGTAAAATGGAAAGGAAGACTAGAAGAAGATTCATCATGGATTTCTCATGCTGAGGTAGACTACCTTTATCTTCTTCTAGCCCCAACAAAGTGAGGTACTCACTTTTCAAACAACCCCAGGTGTTTGATGCAAGAACATCCCAGGTTGAAGAGCAATCTTGCATCAACCAAAAATATTTGCTTTCTTTTCTTTTCTTACATTCTAGTTACATTTCATTTAGTTGTAGTTTCAACATTTTCTACTGCATTTTACCGCATCTTCATTTCAGATCTCACGGAGTAGGATTTAGGTTCTACACCATGTTAGTTACATAATAGTCAGATTTCATGAGATTTGGATTCATCTATGAAAAGATATAACTATCAGAAGATCATCAGTTTTCACATAACAGAGCAATCAACATTCAGTTGGAACATACAAGGTTTACAGAGCAATCCCGTGACTTGTGGAGCCAAAGGGAACATATCACAAGGTAGTAAAGGACTAGATAGACCTTCATGGAGAATTGAAACACATTTCATCCATTTGTGGAGCATTACCAAGAGTTGCAGGTTGACCTACATGTTTCCTACATGTTTCATCTTGCATTGGGGTTTGAGACCTCTTGATGCTGACGTAGAGGATTCTTTGAGCTAGAAGATGATATATAAGCATTCCTTAGATGCACTAGGAAAGTTAGTTCATTCATTCATATCTTTTTTTTTTATTCATAAGAGAGTTTTTGTATTAAAATATTAAAAACCATACAACTTATCTTTGTCTGTATGACAAAGTCTTGTCTTTAGCCTACTACTAGCTTGATATCTTAAGGTAAACAAAATGACCATGCAAGGTCTTAAAAACTATCAAAATGCCATGCAGGGCTCATTAGTAGAAATCTTTCTAAAAACTATATCTTAACTATAAACATTCTATACATTGATAGCTAACATCTGTTGACAGAAACTTGGAGACAAGCCGACAAAACTAGTAAACTTGGGCTGACGAAAATAAGCCCTTACCCAACACCTTGCTCCAACAAGTAAGTGCGGAACTCATGAATCCATGCGAAGTCCTCTGTGTCCTCAACTTGGAATAGATTCCTCAAGAAAGCCCAACCTTTCTTTGCTCTTTCCCTGTGCTCTAGAAGATTTGTGCCTCTCAGGTCCAATAGGAACGAGTAGTAAGGAATGACACCCTCATCCCTGTCCACATTCTCCAAGTCCTTCGGCCATGAAATTCATGCTCCAAACACTGCCTTCACTAGGGCTTCCTCTAGGCCATCAAGCAGGTGATTCTTGAAGGCCATTCGAGTTGCAGTGCTAATCAAGGCCTTCTCCACATTTAGGTCAAGCAATGAAGCCACGAACCGGGATGCGATGTTAGGGTCGACCCTATATCTTCCCCATCCTCCACGAAAGCTTTGCCTAATATGAACTTAACCACTCCAATTAAAAATGCATCACCCTAAATTAGGATCCGCCGAAAGCACTAGTCAGTGATTCTTCCTCTAAAAGCCTTTTGCCTGACGAAGCTGGTCAGGCAAATTGGCATTGCCATTCCTTCGCACACTAGCCACTTGCTCTGCAAATGCTTTGGGGAGAGAAAAAGATTCAATTTTGGCACTCTATCCATTGCCCTACTATGAAGGAGGAAATGTATAATTCTAAATAAACTATCATCCTTAAGCACTAGGTGTGATGGGAAGGTTCTGGACTTCCCTTAGTGATGGTTCGTGCGAAAGGAGCCAATAATCAGGATCGATGTACTTGGCAGACTCATCTTCTTGCACTCCTCACTATATCATGATATTGTGCCAGGCTTCCTTCATGCAAAATGAATTCAAATGATGCCTCCTTCTTCGTTGCAAACCACCCTAAGTCATCTTATTTTCTTATGATTTCAAATGCCGCCACCCTGGTTGTCCAACCCTACACATCTTATGATGTGTAGGGCCCCCTCCCTTCCTCCCATAGTTCATTCATTCATATCTGATAATAGAATAGAAGAATAGTTCTTTTCTGGAGGCACTTCAATGCCATATCATTCATGTATGTTGTAATCCAGAAAGCAAGCCTATGAGCCAGATTGTAGCCCACATGTTTCTGACGTATGGACATTGTAATTGTCTGATATATTAAGCATATAAGTCTTCCATTGCATTCTATTCTTGTGTTGTTTTTGTATTATTTCCATTGCATTCTTTGGACCCTCCATCCCTAACTTCACCACTCCTACAATGAGGAAATCACATGCAACCATCCATTATGGCCCAACTATGTTGAAAGTTCCATTTCAAAGTAAATTTAATAAAGGAATGTGAAAGGGAAAATACCTTCAACAAGCACTCAATTAATGAAAGCAATCCTCCTTCTGTTGCAATCACACTCTAAGCAATGGTTGCTCCAAGCACACAAAATCCAATCCAAGAAAATCTACTTCACCAAGAAATTCCAATCTTTTTCCAAATTTCTCTTTTAAAAAATGGCAAGAAGAGGGTTTGGGAGAGTTTTTTTTGAAGAGGTAAATGAATAATAATGTTTCAAGTCCAACTTTTCCTTTTATACATTTCTTTCCTTTTTCCCATTTTTTTAATTTCTTACAATTAAATATTTTCAAAACATGGCCTTTGGAAATAAGTTAACTCTTTAAAGATATTTTTGCAACCTTATTTAAAATTAAGGCTAATGTAATAAAATCCCTCATTCATAATATTTTTTTTTGGATTGAGAATCGAGCACAAATTGTATTCAAAATAAACCAGAGATTACATCAATGTGGTTAAGGAGACCACGCCAAAATTTATGTTGCAACTTACATCAATCCAAAAAGCTAGTATTCCCTAATACATACATTGAGTTTTACCTATTTTCAAAACTAAAGTATATACTAGAGATGCATATATAACAAATCTATTATCTTGTTATACCCATCTTTTTAAAGTATCCATAGTACTATGAAAATTTTGCATCAAAGTTAGAATCCTCTTGCATGCTGTGAGCTCCCACTGTTCCTGCTATTCTCTACCACTTCATTAGGAATCTACACCTCTTCATTATCGCTATTTTCTACCATCTCTAGATTATCATCTGAAACCCTGTGCTGACTTGCTGACATTGCACTGATAGTATAGGCCTTGGCTGTCATCTACATTTGTAACATAGTTAGCTTCCTCAGTCCTTACCTTTCTCAATTCCCACCTCACGTCTTCATTCCATCCCACTTCATGATCCCATCTATGCATTCTATTATCACTATTGCCACAAGAGTCAATTCCAGGTATGGCTCCAATTTTCAGTGAGTTTCTGATTTGTTCTGAGCTAATACTAAAATTTTGACAAGCATTTCCCATTGTTTGTATAACTCACTGTTATCTTCCTCTTCTTGCTTCAGTTTGCCGTAAAGATCTTGAAAATCTGTGTATGCATTAAAAAATCTCCAGTCAAATCTTCTTAGGTTCTTGGCACAAAAGTCAGTCTCTTTTATATCTTCTTTGAAGAACATTGAACTTGTCTCCATTAGCTCCTTGAACCTGCCTATAGAGATCTCCAATGAAACTATAACCTGCTCAAAGAAATTAAATGTTGTGAGACTCAAAAGAATCCCAGTGAGTGCCCTCTCCCTACCAAGGAACCTTTATTCATTCCTTTTTTTCAGATAAACCATAAGATTTCAGTGGACAGTACAAACCAAAAGGAGTTAGCTTTCACATTTAGGCCATCAACAAATCCACATATAATTTCTTTCCTAATTATATTCACAGTAGAATTCCACATATTTATATTACCCATGAAAATGGACCAGATGTTTCTAGCATACATACAATCAAAATAGATATGTTCAACAGACTCAGGAAGATCACATATTGGGCAAATAACAATATTAGTACCAATACACAACTTATTTAAGATTAGCAACCATCTAAAACATGCTTTCTTTGGTTCTAAGATTTTAGAACATAATAGTTTGAAAGTTTTGGAAGGTGCTTTGTGTCTCAGGGTGTCATCCCAAGTAGTACTGATGTGGTGGAAAATGTCCTGAGATTTGGTAAACATCTTATTTATTAGTTTGGGTTTCATGTTTAAAAATTGGTACCATCCTCCCATTTCAATTTCTCAATGCTTTCTTCCCCAACAATAGTTATCTTTGTATGCACTTTGCTCAACATGGATTTGCTTATAGGGGAAAGCATTCTGTAGTACTTTTCATTTAAATGAAATTGTTCCTTTATTTGATTCCACCTTTAGGAGAACCTTCATCAAACAAATCTGCTAAGTTTTTTAATCCTTTTTCACTGCACTTTTTGGCAGAACAATCTTGCTTTTGTGCATTATATTCCACCAGATGGATCTTTGTCCCCAAATAATCTTTCTATCCAAGTTGAAAGCATATCTGTCTAAGATGAAGGGCTTAGCTTGCTCTCAAGCTTTCCAGATACTGCCAAAGATTGCAGATCCCCTAGGCTTAGATTTGAAGTCCCCAAACAAAGCATCATAAAAGTATAACTTTCCCCAACCTTTTTTCTTGCATGGAACAAAATTTTCAATATTATTTCTAACCAAGACCTTCCAAGGTTCATCACCATACAAGGAATTGATTATCCACTTTGTGGCCAGAGCAACACCTTGGATCCTCAAGTCCTTAAGTCCCTGTCCTCCCAACTCTTTGCTAACACAACACCAATCCCATCTGACAAGATGCTTTTTAGACTTACCCTTCCCATCAGACCATAAGAAATTTCTTATCAGTTTGTGAATAATATCAAATTGATAATTAGCAAAGAGCCACATAGAAGAATAGAAAATTGAGTATGCTCAGAGAATTTTTTGGCAGACCTGAGTCCTTCCAGCCAATGAAAGATGCATTCTATTTCAACTTTTAAGCTTTTTTTCAATTTTAGTGAATAGCCAATCCCACATAAGCCTCATTGTGGGGGAAATAGCAAAGGGGATCCCAAGAAATCTAACTTGTTTTGTTGGCCCACCCCACTGCCATTTGTTAGGATTGAGTCAGCCAGGCACTGAATGGTCCCAAGTCAAAAAGACATATTTAGAAGAGGAAACTTTTTCCCTAGAAGATAGGCAAAAAATGTCTAATTTCATCTCCAGGTTCTCCAACTCCTGCTTATTAGTCTTAGGAAAAAGGGCAGTATCATCTACAAACTGTACATTCAATAGTCTATCACCATTAGGCAAAGAAATACCTTCTACCTTGCCTTCTATTAACTCAGTTCTCAAGAGATAATGGAGGGCTTCAGAGGCTATCACAAACAAGGAGGGGACAAGGGGGCAACCTTGCCAAATAGACCTTTCCATCTTAAAGGGAGAAGAGAGTTCCCCATTGACTTCCACTTGGGTTGATGCATCTACAAAAAACATCTTCACCACCTTGCAAAAATATTCGGGGAAGCCTATTGCTTTAAGAATTTTGAAGATAAAAGACCATTCTACCTGGTCATATGCCTTATCAAAGTCTAACAAGAGCATACCTACATTTTGATTAGTGTCTTTAGCCCACTGAAGAGCTTCCTAGCTTGTAATAATATTTTCTAAAATGTATCTGCCCTTTATGAACCCTATTTGAGTGGCGTTAATAATCTCTGGAATGATATCTCTAACCCTTAATGCCAAAACCTTAAGAATGATTTCGTAAGAGACATTCAATAATGTTATAGGTCTCTAGTTTTTCATTTTTGATTTATCCCCCTCTTTGGGTAGGAGCTTAATGATTCCTTTGTTTATATCTCTCCCCAAGGTTCCCTTATCTATTGCTTCATTATATAGTTCAAACAAATCATCCACTACCCACTCTATATTTGCTTTATAAAACTCAACTGGAAGGCCATCTACCCCTGGAGATTTTCCATTACTCATTGATCTAATGGCAGATTTTATTTCATCTTTGGAAATCCTCTTGTCTAGGGTCTTACTCATTTCTTCATTCACTTTTGCCTTACAAATCCTGCAACATAGCTCTTGTGCCTCCAAACATCCTTATTTATTGTCCTCAGATCTAAACAAATTTTCATAGAAACTCCTGAATGCTCCCACAATATCCTCTTGGTTGCTAATACAAACACCATTTTCTACCACAACTACAATATTTTATTTTATATTTTTGTATTTCAAAAGATTGAAAAAGTATTTTGTACCCTTGTCTCCATCTTCCAGCCAATTCAATTTGGCTCTAATTCTAGCCCCCTGAGCTTTTCTAATTTGGATTTTCCTTAATTTGTGTTTAACATCCCCCATTTTTACAATTAGGCATTCATCATTCGGATTGTTCTATATTTTTTCCTCCGCTTGGAGGAATTCCTCTTGGACTAAAAGCTCTTCTCTTTTCCTATCTAAAGCATATTTCTTCCCCACAATTTGGAAAATTGATCTGCAGGACTCTGTCAACTTGTTCCAATAATATGTAGTTTATTTCTTTTTATACATTGTCTTACAAATATTTATTAGGGCTATGATTCCCCCAAGACAGTCTTGATCCTTTAACAGATCACAGTTGATCTTAAAAAAGGACCCCTTCTGTTTCCTGATATTTCCTTCTTGTTTTTTGATTGTTATCACAGTCTTTATTGGATGATGATCAGAGAGTGGATTTGGGATCACTTGATCTTTGTTTGTTTCCTTTTTATGAATGACCAAGAATGACTCTTTCTCCATGTAGAATTTGTCAAGTCTACTATAGATTCTTTTGTTATATTTTTAACAGTTTGACCAAGAGAACCAAATGCCTTTGCTATTTTTCTTTACACCTTCGAGGGGGTCTAACAATTTTAATGATTTTTTAGTCTTTGCCAAAAAAAAAAATTCATTTCCTTTCCATTCCATAGGTTTTCCTCCTTTTTTATCCTCTGTATTCTCAATCGTATTAAAATCTCCACCAATTACCCAGGGGACTTTAGGTAACTTAGAGGTCATCCAGTTCCATAACTCTGCTTTGTTTAGGTAAATTCATTAGGGGCATAAATTGAGAAAGGCCCAATAACAACCCCCCCAATATCCAATGTAATCCAAATACATCTATTGCAAGGGGAGTGTCTAGATTCCTTGAGAAACTTCTCCCATTTTCTATTGAGTAGGATGGCAGTGCCTCCTCTGCCCCTTCCATGATTTGTAGCAAAAGTAATTGCTTCTTTCTAGATGAATCTTAAAGTGTTTTCCATCATGAATCTGACTGCTTTAACTTCTTGTATGAACAAAACATCCATATCCTTATTTTTATTGCAAAATTCCCTCACCACATACTTCCTATCAGGGGATTCTAGACCTCTAACATTCCAGCTATAGCAGTGGATGCATTTCATCACAAAGAATATTTAGGGGGGGTAGGGGGCATCCTTCTCATTGACACTATCAAAGAATTTAGGAATTAGGTCATCTTTCCCTTTTTTACCTGGCTTGACTAAGCTGTTGGTCCTGCTCATATTTTTCCTCTTCTTACCATCTTCATCTGTTTTGTCAAATTCTTGAAGTTTCTTCCTCCCCTCTACTCCAGAAGGGCCATGATTATCTCTCATGATGCTTTGCTTGAGGAGGTCCATACCTTCTCCTTGAGGAACTGCATCTTTCCTTTTGAGAAACTCTTCCTTCAATTTGTCAAGTTTATTTCTTTGATCTGCTACCTCTCTAATCTTATCCAATGCCAATTGCTGGGCATTTTTCCTCCTCATAGAAATAAAGCCATTATCAGAATTATAACCCTGCAGAGAACCCTCTAGTGGTCTAGTAGGGTCAACTGTAGGGATACAATTCACTTTACCCCTTTCTTCTATGTCTTTGTTTAGTTGTAGTTGAGTTTCTTCAATTTGAGACACAAAGGCTAGTTCTTCATCGATCAAGTTACCATCCTCTTTTTCTTCCATAGAGAATAAACTTAGGCTTTCATACTGAGTACTGTCATAATCCCCAATATCTTGGTGTTCACTAAACTATGTCTCATAATCCATCCCATCTTCAATTGTGTTGCTTATAGCATTAAGATCATCTTCTTTTGCCAAACTTGGTTTCTCAAGAGAAATAGAGTTAATGTTTTTTTTCAGATTGGTTTCTTTTCCCTTAAGAGGGGGGACAAAAGAGTCCCCCCTGAGGGATTCATAGGCATATCTTCATTGGGAGCATTGTCATTTTTTTCCTTTTCTTTGGTTTCAAAGCCCAAATTTTCTTTGGTTTCAAAGCCCAAATTTTCTTTGTTTGCATTTCTGTTTATGACTAGGTAGTTTCTCCTTTGGTTACCATCCATCTTACAAAGAAAACAAGAGTTTAACCCTTCTAGTCCTACTACCTCACATTGCATTGTTTTGTTTTCCCAATTAATTTCCAAGATTTCAGGAATTTAAACTCCAGTGTTAAATGCCACTAGCAGTTTGGCATCTAGATGGGCAAGGGTAGATCGGGTTTCATCAACTTTTAGAATCTTCCCAAAGGGTTTTATGATCTGAGGTAGAAAATTCCAGAATTGAACATGGACATTTCTAACTAAAACTCATCTCGGTACAGAGCAAAATTGGATTTCTTTATGGGAGGTATCCAGTGCCCATTGAAAGGCCTTAAATAATGTCGACCCTATATTCCAATAAATTTTATCCATCACTCTCTTTTGCATACTATGACTCTTAAAAAAATGACAAAGATTCTAGATTGAATCATTCTACATAATGAAAAATGTATACCTAACTTTTTACTCCAACCTGATATCAACCAATTGTCAAAAAAATTTCTCGATGGCAATTTTTCAATGTTTATACATGTAAAGAATACAGTAACATTTCTTAATCTAGATTCTTCGTTCCATACAGCTTCGACCATATACTCGTTAGGGATTAAAGAAATCTTTCTTGGCATGGCAGGGGACTCACCTTGTCTTTCTCCCACATTCTCACTTCCCACACCTTTTTCCTTGGTGATTCCACCATTGTCTTTGACAAAGTATTCAAATGAGAAACCTACATTTTCGAGCACTGCTTCGGCATCCTCGACTCTCACCACTTCTCTGTATGTCTTAAACTACTCTTTGTTAGTGTGAATATCACTGTCCAAATTGCTCTCCATATCACATTAACTATTGCCAATAAATTCTCTTTGCAGAATCGTACTCCCTTCACTGCCACCCATACACCAACACACTTGGATGACACCTCGGTGACATAGGGGAATGGGTGGGGAGAGCCAAAAAGTAATATTTAAAAATTCAAAAAAAGACAATCATTAAACAACAACTTAAAAACAATGAGAGCCAATAGACTTTACGGATGAATCAAAGACTCACAGAAAGCATACAATCATTCAAATCTCTCAAAGAAAATCTGAAAGGTTTCAAAGCAGGAAGAGAGACCCAAATGGGAAGCACATCGAGGATTACAGAAAACCCTTGTGCAACCCCTAGGAACCTCTCGAACACCCAAATCCTCATTCATAATATTTCCCAAAACAATATAATTAATATAATTCACATAAATAAAGTGAATCCATTTTCTTTGCACAATATATTTTAACTCCCTAAGGCAATTTTACTCAATATATTTTCTTTCTTTTCAAGAAGTAGTAAAATGATAGAATTTCTTTCTAGCAAGTACATTTAAATATATATTTTCTGCAAATACATCATGCATGCATTTCAAGATAATTTTACATGCAAAGTGTCAAAATAGAAATAAACACATGTAAATGGCTTCCACACACTTTATAGGTTTTCATAACATACAGATTCCAGATTTGCCTCTGATTCAGAGCTAGGTTAACATAGGGATACACAAGATCCATATCATACTTGAATCAATCAAGATAAAAGGTTAACACATATATTTAATCTAATATGAATGTCTCATTTATAACCACCATTGGGGAATAGCCCTGTACCTACACACTTAGGTCAAACATTAGGTGTACCTACTCATATACATATAGTCGAAGCAAAGCATAAACCCCCAACATGGAATCATATCATAAATTGAATAAAAATCACATCTAACATGAATCATCAACTATAATAATAGAGATGCAATGACTAATAAGAATCTGCCTACTAATCTATGTATGATAAACATACCTATGCAATATATATATATATATATATATATATGTATTGTTAGTGTAGGTTTTTATTTCCTAGTTGGGTTATTTATTTTTCCTATATTCCTAGGTTTTTCCTACACTTCTATTAATCTCGCTTAGATTAATAAAGCATGTCTTATTAGGTGAGTGGTTGCGAGGTGTCACATTCCTACATGTGAGCATCCATTAGCTATCTTGGGAAGATACTTTGCTATCTTTAGTCTGATAGATGGTTGCCCCTGATTGGTCGGTGTTGCCACCTCCTCTCTTCCTAGTCTATATAAGCATGCTACCTGGCTTGTATTTTGTATCTTTTGCTTTTGAATCCTCTTAATGCTATTTTGCTTCTAGCATTTGCATTACTCTCTTGGAGACTAACTCTGTGTTGCTATTTTGATTTCATATCATTTGCATTCATAGTTTAGATATCTATTCTTTGCACTAGTTTTCTGGGTTAATAATCTTTTCAGATTCTAACATGGTATCAGAGCTATTCTATGTGCAAGAGTAGATTTTAATTTTTATATTTGAGAGATTCAGGGGGGGTTAATAAATCTTATTGCAGTTTTTTGAAAAACTCAGTATGCTCTTCTCTTGCATCTTCGGATGATCTTGAGAATCAGAAAAGTTTGACGGAAACTTTTTTAATCTCTAGGGTTTGCACATGTGTTTTATGAAATCTGGGTGATTGCAACATTTTTGGTTATACTGGTAGCATTTTTGACTATTCCAACGCGTCCAGGAGGCTTGAGAAAGTTAGATTTGGCTTTTGTTTCACCGAAATCGAAGATTGTCATACACAATTGTGGAACTGGGGTTTCAAGCTCAAATCTGACAACTAGCTTGCATATTTGGTGTTTACAATCAATATTGTAGGTTCCAACATGCCATTTCTTGTCTTAGGTAGCTGATTCAGCCTTTGCATGTCATTTTTTTAGTTGTTGGGGTCATTTTTTGTAGCTAAAGGCGTTCTGTTTACACTAGAGCAACATCTTCTGTACATCAGCAAGAAAAACACCTTCTAGGTTTTGTTCGTAGCACAGGAAAACTATCTGAGTATCTTTCCATTTTTGCATGCAATCTGTATATTTTGCAGAAACGCGCTCAGAAAGCTACAGCAGGACCCCTCTCCATTGGCAATTGCAGTTTTGAAGGCAGTTTTTAAATGTTTTGTTCTTGCTCATACGGACTCTTTTTCCCACGATTTTTTTTATTTTGTCTATTTTTTCGTGCTCTATGCACTAGTGTAGATGTTTTTTGATTTTGATGCCAAGAGTTTTCAGAAATTGTAGATTCTTAGTCATGACATTGCACAGTTCTCGTTTTGGGAACTTCGGAGGATCATAACTTTCACATATGACCTCGTATCGAGGCGATTCTTTTTTTGAAAGTGCATGATTTTTTGAGTAGATTGCAGTGGTGCTGTTTATTTCTTTGGATATTATGCCAAAGTTGTATTTTCAGCATATGCTCTTCATGAGGGTTTTGTAATGCATTAAAATCAAGACCACTTAGTATTTCTTGCTAGTGGTAGTTGTAAATGCACTAATATAAAGTGCCAAATCATATTTTCTTTGGGGGGGTTCTTTGATTGAGTGAAAAGGGGGGGGTTGTCTTGGTTGGGTTCTCTTCTTTTCAGCACTTCTATGCATTTCTTCATCATGGATCAAACAAATCTATCCATCCTAACTCCATACAATTACTTTGAGTGGAAATCATGCATGACAATTCACTTAAGGAAAGCTAGATTAAATAGGATAACTATGGGACTTGAAACTGAACCTGCTAAAGATGAAGATAAGCCTAAGTGGTTTAACAAATGTGATGAGGCATATGGGACATTGTGTTTGTCTGTTTCTCCTGATTTGCTCTTTCACATTGAGTCTTTGAATACACCAAATGAAATTTGGACAAAGCTAGAAAAACTATTTGGCACACAAGATTCAATGAGGGGTCATATGTTGGAAAATGAACTAATCAGTTTAAGTCCAGACAATTTCAACACAATCCAGGATTTCTTCACTAAATTGAAATCACTAAGGCTGCAGTTAAAACAATGTGGAATTGAAAAGAAAGATAAACAACTGATTCTTAGTATTCTCTCTAAGCTAAGTTCAGAATATTCTTTGTTTGTTTCTACTTTCTATGCTACTAAGGGTGCACTTGGTACTCAATTCACCATGCCATCTTTAGATGATTTTTCTGTCAGTCTCACTCGAGAACAGGACAAGCTAATCCAAATGGGCACTCTTAAGTCCTCTAAGTCACATGCCTTGACTGCCAACCAAGGCACAAAAGAACAGAAAGGACAAAGTAGTAACAACAATAGTAAGGATAAGAAACAGAAGAATAGCAAGGAGAAGGATCAGATACCGGTTGCTTCAAAAGCAACTAATGAGACCCAATCTTCCAAGGGAGACAAGCCTAAGAAAGAGAGGGTCCAATGTGCCTATTGTAAAAGACCCGGTCATGATGGACACAAATGTCTGAAGAAACAAATTGATCACTTGACACACATTCTTGAGAAGAATAATATCAGTGTTCCTAAGTCTATCAAACATAGTTCTAATGAGGGGTCTAATAAGGCAAAAGAAAACAGCAAGGGGAAAGGAAAGGGCAAGGCCCTTGTTGTAGTTGCTTCTTCACCATCCACTTGGGTTCTTGATTCGGGTGCTTCGCACCACATGGCTTCATCTAAGGAAGAACTTGCATCCTTGGAGCTGTGTACTATGCCTTCTATTTTGATGGGTGATGACACTCCTGCTGAGGTGTGTGGGAGAGGGTCTATTGATGTGGGGGATGGCACATTCCATGATGTTCTTTGTGTGCCCTCATTATCAATTAATCTCCTATCGGTATACCAGATCACTCACACAGGTTCAAGCAAGCAGGTTGAGTTCACTCCTGATTCAGTGGAGATTTGTGAGTTGCACAGTGGTTCTACAGTTGTAGTTGGGAGAGCAGATCGTCAGTCATGGCTCTATCTATTTTCTCACTTTGTTCCTGATCCTCCTTCGACTGTTTTTCTCACTCATTCTGATGATGTGAGTAGGTTATGGCATGAGCGGTTTGGCCATCTTAACTTCCGCTACTTGCAATAGCTCAACCAGTAGAGCATGGTCACAGGGTTTCCTTCAGTTTAGTTTTCAGGTGGTGTTTGCCAAGGTTGCATTCTTGGTAAGCATCCTAAGGAAAAGTTTGACAAAGGTAAGGCATGGAGAGCTTCACAGATACTAGAGTTAGTTCACAATGATTTGGCTAGTCCATTTCAACATCCTTCTTTCAGTAGGGCCCGATATGTCCTCACATTCATTGATGAATTTTCTCAATATACTTGGGTGTACTTTCTCAAACGAAAGTCAGAGGTATTTGATCATTTTCAAGACTTCAAAACTTTTGTAGAGAAACAATCCAGGAAAGCCATCAAAGTTTTGCGCACTGACAATGGTGGTGAGTATGTCAACCATCGGTTTGAGAGGTTTTGCACTTCAGAGGGGATTGATTTGCAACATTCAGTTCCATACAATCCTCAACAAAACGGTGTTGCAGAATGGAAGAATAGGTCCTTGAAGGAAATGGTGAACTGCATGATTCACTCCAGATCTCTTGCACTACAGTATTGGGCAGAGGCCATTAACTGTGCTTGTTATATCCAGAACCGAGTTCGTCACTGAGCCTTGAAGGGAGTCAGTCCTTTTGAAGCTTGGAGCGGTCGAAAACCATCAGTTAAGCACTTTCAAGTTTTTGGTTCTCCTACATGGGCCCACATTCCTACAGAGAAACGCAAGGCCTTGGATCTGCAGAGTAGACCTTGCATATTTGTAGGTTATCTTGATGGTGTGAAGGGTTATCAGTTGCTCCACCATACTACATATGAGCTGTTCATTGAGAGGAGTGTTCGGTTTGAGGAGGGCTCTTCGAGCTCACTTTCTATCACTTCTCCAACTCCTTCTACTTTGACATTGGAGTCACTTGGGATACATGACAGATCTTCTAATGAGTCAGATTCACCTAAGCAGTCTTCTACCTCCACTTCTGATGCAGAGAGCGATTCAGAGGACTCACCTCCTTCCTCTTCTAGCCATCATTCAGAGGTTGATGATTCTCCTCCAGATTCTCCATCTTCTGGTCCACTTTGGGCTAGACAGACCTTGTAGTCTACAGGTGATTGGGTTGGGGATCCATCAGACACCAGGCAGACTCGTTCACAGTTTCAGGATGCTCCACATGTCTTCATTGCTACTGCCTCAAATCCACAGTCTTTTCATGAGGCTTCTGGTATTCCTGAGTGGGATACATCTATGCAGGAGGAGTATAGTTCCTTGATGAGGAACCACACTTGGGATCTTGTCCCTCTTCTTAAGGGAAGAAAACTTGTTCGATGTAAGTGGATCTATTGGACAAAATTTGTAGCAGATGGGTTGGTTGACAAGCATAAGGCTCGCTTGGTCGCCAAAGGATTCTCCCAGGTTCCTGGGATTGACTACTCTGAGACTTTTGTGCCAGTTGCTCGAATGAATTCCATCCGACTTGTTCTTGCCATTGCTGCAGCTAATCATTGGGAAGTACATCAGATAGATGTGAAGAGTGCTTTTCTTCACGGTGACCTTCAGGAGGAGATCTACATGGAGCAGCCACAGGGGTTCATTTAGGATTCTTCACTTATGTGCCATCTTCGGAAGTCTCTCTATGGCCTCAAACAGGCTCCTTGGGCCTGGTATGCCAAGATAGACTCCTTCCTTCTATCAGTTGGGTTCACTCAGTGCCATTCTGATCCCAATGTCTACATTTTGCAGCAGGATGATTCACTCCTATTTCTGGTTTTGTATGTTGATGACTTGCTGATCACATGGAGTTCTTCATCCACCATTGGGGCTGTCAAAACTACCCTTCATGACAAGTTTTTGATGACTGACTTGGGCTTGTTGCATTACTTTCTCAGGATTGAGATCTTTCAGTCTTCTTTCAGGATCACCATCACACAGTCCAAGTATGCTCTAGATTTGCTCTCGAGGTTTCATATGGCTGACTGTAAGCCTGCTCTGACTCCCTTTCTTTCTGGAGTCAACTTGAGGTTCAATGTTCTTCTCCACTTGTTGATGGCACTTTATACCGACAGCTTGTTGGGAGTCTCATTTATCTGACTCGTACGAGACCCGACATTTCATATGCTGTAGGCATGGTCTCTCAATTCATGCAGGAGCCTCATGAGTTGCACTGGAAAGCAACCAAGCAGATCTTTCACCACATTCACGGTACTCACAGTTTTGGGATTCACTGTGCAGCGGGCATTAAACTTGACTTGGTGGGCTACACAGATTTAGATTGGGCGGGCGATTCTTAGGATCACAAGTCTACTTTAGGTTACAACTTCTCACTTGGTTTAGGTCTTGTTTGTTGGTCAAGCAAGAAGTAGTTTGCTATTGCTCTATCTTCTACTGAGGCTAAGTATCGGGGGGCTGTGAATGTTGCCACTGAGGCCATTTGGCTTTATAATCTTCTCACTGAGTTTGGTATCTAGATCAGACGGCCATCAGTCATATTTTGTGACAACTAGAGTGCCATTCAGATCTCACGGAATCCGGTCCATCATCAACAGACCAAACACATAAAGGTCCAAATGCACTACATCCGAGAGCTCATCCATGGCCACATCATCGACCTTCTCTACTGTTTGACTTCCGAGCAGGTTGCTAATATCTTCACCAAATCCTTCACTGAGAGCAAGTTCCTTCATTTGCGAGCTTTGCTAGGGGTGCAGGATGCTTCATCTTCTGGGGGGACTTCTTCCTCTCACTCGGAGTCCTGACTCTCTCTACTTTGGGGGGGTCTCTTCTCTCTCTATTTTGGGGGGGGGGTTTCTCTCTCTTTAGAGGGGAATCTTATGTACATGGGTACCTCATGAGGCTTGATTTGCTGGGACCCATTTCTACATCCACCTAAGCTTCGCTTATGGGGGGTGTTAGTGTAGGTTTTTATTTACTAGTTGGGTTATTTATTTTTCCTATATTCCTAGGTTTTTCCTACAGTTCTATTAATCTCGCTTAGGTTAATAAAGCATGTCTTATTAGGTGAGTGGTTGCGAGGTGTCACCTTCCTACATGTGAGCATCCATTAGCTATCTTGGGAAGATACTTTGCTATCTTTAGTCCGATAGATGGTCGCTCCTGATTGGTCGGTGTTGCCACCTCCTCTCTCTTCCTAGTCTATATAAGCATGCTATCTGGCTTGTATTTTGTATCTTTTGCTTTTGCATCCTCTTAATGCTATTTTGATTCTAGCATTTGCATTACTCTCTTGGTGTTGCTATTTTGATTTCGTATCATTTGCATTCATAGTTTAGATATCTATTCTTTACACTAGTTTTCTGGGTTAATAATCTTTTCTGATTCTAACATGTATGTATGTATGTATGTATGTATGTATGTATCAAAGTAGTGGAATGGTAACATTGAAAGATCCAACAACATAACAACATATACATCCATAGGTAAATGCATAGAAGACAATAAAAAAGCCCATAAGAAAACACCTCAATGGCATAATAAAACATCATCGATAATAAAAATTTGGATCCAAACAAAAGTCAACAAATGATAAGGCACAAGTGCCAGAGGCATTACATCCTGCCCCTAAAATTAGGCTTACTCCTGGAAGCCTTCAAAAAGGTAAGGGTAAAACACTCTTAGCTACATGGCATCCTCCTAAGTAGTTGTACAGTCATCTATAGGATCCCACTAGACCTTTACCTGATCGAGGTCTTGACCCCAAAGTTCTAACCTTTAATGTTGCAATATACAAATGGGCTATAAAGAAAGTTACCCTCCTAGACCTGCAAGACACCCCAATCAAGCACATGTGTCACATATGGAATATACTATCTAAGATCTAAAACATGAAATACATCATGGATGTGTGAGAGATTGGGTGGCAAGGCAAGCCAATAAATGATTGGACCAATCCTCTTAAGGATCTCAAAAGGCCTAACAAAATGCGGTGTGAGTTTAGAACATTTTTCATAATGGATTGGACTCTTATGTAGTTGCACCCTTAGGAACACATAATCACCAACTAAAAAATGTTGATCCAACCTTTTGGCATCAACATACTTCTTCTATCTATCCTAAGCAGTCAAAAAATGCTCTTTGATTCAAACTACTTGCTATTCCATGTCCTGGAGCAGCTTTGGACCAAGAATAACCTGATCTTCAAGTCTATCCCAACTCAAGGGAGTATGACAAGAATGACCATACAAGGCCTAGAATGGTGACATACCAAGAGAACTATGATAACCATTGTTATAATCAAACTTGACCAGGTACAAATAGTTCTCCCAATAGGTCTACTGGTCCATTATATAAATATCGAGTGTGTTCTCTAATACTTGATTCACCCTTTCTGTCTGCCCATTAGTTTTTGGGTGATATGAAGAGATAAAATTAAGTTGGACACCCAAATCATGTTGCAAGGATTCCCACAACAATGATGTGAAAATAGCATCATGGTCTAAAATGACCCTATGAGAGACTTCGTGTAAGCACATAAAACCCTCCATAAAAGTACGTTCCACCAACACAACATTATAAGATTCATTCATGGGTGAAAAATGGGAAGCCTTGGTTAAATTGTCTACTACCATTATGGCATCATGACAACAAGAAAAGATAGGAAAACCAATAATAGAGTCGATAGAAATCATGTCCCATTTCCATTTAGGAACATTGTGTGGTTGTAGGAGACCTACCAGATGCTGATGCTCAACTTTTACTCTTTAACACTCAAGGAAACTAGCAACAAAATTAGTGATGTTGCACCTTATTCCTACCCAATGGAATAACTGACAAAGATCGACATGTATTTTCTTTAAACTAGAGTGTGTTGCATAAGGAGCATGATGTGGCTCGATCGTCACAACATGATCAAGGCCAGTTGAACCTGGAACATAAATACAACCAAGATGTTACAATAGTCCATCAGACTCTAAGGAATATATTGAAAACCTAACCACTAGGGCCCTCTATGACTAACTCTTCTCCAACCTCATGATAGCATGAATCTTCTAGGATTGTTTCCAAAATATGCCCCCACAGATTTGTACTCAGGGACAAAATCAAGACCTTGTGCCACCTCCTATTCAAGGCATCGACAACCACATTCTCCTTTACCATGATGTACTAAACATCAAAGTCATATTTGCACAAAAATTCCATCCATCAACGATATCAACCATTTAAGTTTAGTTGCGTGAAAATGTACTATAAACTGCGATGGTTAGTATGAAGCTCAAATTGATGGCCCAATAGAAAATGTCTCCATCGCACAAGTGCATGAACAACTGCTACCAACTCTAAATCATGGGTGGGATAATTCAACTCATGATCTTTGAGCTTACATGATTCATAAGCAATCACTTGGCCTTCTTGCATAAGGACTGTTCCCAAACCTTCTAATAATGCATCCATGCAAACCGCACAATCCATTGCAAGATCAGACATTACAAGGATTGGTGCACTAGCTAGTCATTCCTTTAAACATTGGAAGTCTTTCTCATGCTAGTCTGACAAAGAAGAATTCTTCCCTTTTCTCTAAAGATAAGTAATCAGATAAGCTAATATTGAAAAGTCTAGGACATATGAGTGGTAATAACCCACTAGTCCCATAAAATTACAAAGCTATGAAACATTCATGGGCATTGAACAACCCACAATGGCATGAATCTTCGAGGGATCAATTAAAATCTCCTCACCAGAGATAACATGGACCAAGTTCCTCACCTCAGATTGGAAGAATTCACACTTTACCAAGTTACCAAATAGTTGGTTGTCATGCAAACACTGAAGAACCTAGAACAAGTGGACTTCATGCTCTTCCACTATCCTTGAATAGATCAATATATCATCAAGAAATATAAAAACAAATTAGTCAAGGTAGGTATGAAAAACTCATCCATTCATCAAACTCATAAACATAGAGGGAGCATTTGTCAACCTAATGGAACTACAATGAACTCATAGTGCCCCAAATGAATACAAATTGTGGTTTGATAAATATCTGCCTCATGGATACGTAGTTGATGGTATCCAAACTTTAAATAAATTTTAGAAAATACCTTAGCTCCCTTCATCTAATCAAATAAATCATTGATCCTCGGTAGGGGATATTAGTTCTTTACCATCACCTTATTCAACTGTCAGTAATCAATACACAACCAAAGAGATCTGTCCTTCAAAAAGATAACTAGTGCACCCCAAGGGAATACACTAGGATGAATATGCCTACTCTCCAAAAACTCTAACTGTAAATGGAGTTCATTAGGTTCTTGAGTGGTTATACGGTATGGCACATGTGAGATGGGCTCAACTCCCAAAATAAGGTCTATACAGAAGTCCACATCTTGCTTAGATAGTATACCCAGAATGACACTAGAAAACACATCAATAAACTCTCTTAAAAGAGGATGATTATCAAGTGATACCTCATGACACTCACTCTCAGAAAGATCACTTATCAAGATGGAAAATATTTGACATCCCTTTTGTATGCTCTATTTTAGTTGCATAGTAGAAATCATATGAAGAGATATAGGTCTAAGGAGCCCCACTACATCAACTAGAAGGTCAAAATCATCAATACACTTAATGGCCTTATGAAAAAAATTGATAATTTCTTGATGTGATTCTAGCCAATGCATGCCAAGTACTATCCTATAGGATCCCAAGGGTATGATTTGTAAACTGATGGTGGTGGTGAAGGCTCGAAGATCTGACACACAACCACTTACAAGGGAGTCCACAACCACATTAATGCTAATAGATAACTAAACTTTCCATTTATTATCTTGCCTTGTAGCCTCAAGCCTACTATGCTTAACCAAGGATGGGGAAATAAAAGAGTCTAAAGCACTAGAATAAAATAAACTAGAAGTACAAATAATATCCACTAAACCTAATGTCTCCACCACTATAACCCTAATACTTTGCTTGACAATTGTCTACCACAACAAATATGAGCTATGCGAGCTAACCACATCTATCACTATCATCTCTAACATTGTTGCATTTTGAATCCCAACTACCATTGATGCTTGAGGGCATGATCTCACATAGTGACCCTCTTGACCCCAAGTGTAACATGGTCGCACAACCCAAGTAGAAGTTGGCTAAGGTGTACTCAACTATTAGAAGCTTGAGTGACTAAAAGTAAACTAACCTCCCTAGGCTTGCTACTAGACCATGAAACCACCATCATGCTACCCCTGTCAATCTACATAGGAATGTTTACTAGAGCCTTGCCCACTCTGAGGGGCCTACTAGGGATTCTATTTTTGCTTCTATTATTGTTGTAGATTGTTCTTGGAGAACACTAGTAGTGCCCATAGTATGATCCCTTAGGTTGGGGTTGAGATCCCCACACTCTTGAACCTAACTGAAAAGGGACCATGGTCTGGACTCCCACTTTCCCACCATAACCTCTTGCCAAGGTATCCTCAATCAATCTAGACTTCTCAACAACAACCTCTAAGGTCTTCAGTTCTAGCACATGACCACCTCCAATGACAAGAATTCAACCCTCTCACAAAACTCTACGCTAGCATCCCTTCATCCTCAATCACATTTGCATTCCATTTTAACTCAATGAAGTGGTTCTCATATTGCTCCATAGCCATGCCAAGTTACGTAAGCTCATGGAACTCATTTGCGTGATGCTACTTGAAATGGTCAAATAAATATCAGGAATGAAACCACTCTAGAAAGGTCTCCCATGAGACTATAGCAATATCTAGGTGACATTTCTACTCCTCCTAGCATCACTAAGTAGAATCAAACCCATGTAAGTGCATGATGGCACATAAAGCCTTAGTATTAATACCATAGAGATGCATCACAAAACATCTATAAAGGGCCAAGAGCTATTTTCAGCCTCAAATCCTTTTGAACAACCTTCAAAAGTGGTTGGGTGAGCTCAAAGAAGGTCTCTTGTGTGAACCTCTACCACACTATCTTCATCCACTAACTGCCTATCACCTCTATGGGTCACATATTGCAAGGTTACTTCCTCCACTCTAGACCATCATGGGCTCCTTGAGCATTCCCTTTCACCATCTCCATGCAGAACTTCTTCTCCATCCTGAGATGGGTGCGAACTTCCCAAATGTGTTCTCTCTTGATGAGGGGTCAATCTAGCCAAGATCTCTTGAAGAAGGACCACAACCCACAGTGCACCTAAAGGGTCTTTAGACTGATCTCACCTTATCATAGGAGAATGATCACTTTGAAGTTTTGGTGACACTGAATCAAAGATAATATTTCTTCCTTGTTAAGGGTGGTATGATCTAGGAGGCATCTTTCCTAACCCACATATGTAAAGATTACCACATACATATAAATCTACAACATCATGCTAAGGTAAGCAAGGAATAAGAAACATGGAACCAAAATACTTTAAACAAAGACTTATACCATCACCAATTAAGCACATAAAATAGAGCTCCCAATGTTACAACATGGGCTCTGATACCAAATGTAATATCCCAAGCTTTCACTTAAGACATTAATGAACAAAATATGACCGACCAATTTTTTCACTTCATAAAAGTGGTAATAAGCAACCACCCAACATACTAACATGCCAAGGTGTCATATGCAACACATATTGACACACTTGGCATGTACATTAATGCATAAGCAAGGTTACACAAGCAAAAGACTTAACCCTACCATGGGACAAGACACCATGGTTGACATGGAAAATAAGGTGTGGAGGGAAGAAATGATCCCAAAACCACTAGATTACCTTAATAACACCTCTACTAAACCACCCTCCAAATTTCACAGAGATACGACAAGCAAAAAGGCTAAAAACTACTTGATTTAGGTTTCTCAAGGGACTTGCATGTGGATTAGACTTCAGACCTAGATTATAACTTTCAACTCAATAGATAAAGTCATATTTGAATTTCAAGATGCAACTACAACTCACAACCCCACAAGTTTTAGGTTCTATCAATAGCTTGCAACATACAAAAGAACCTTGAATCCTAGACAAGAAGGACATTGAGACTTTGGAATCTGCTTATAGTTTGCATGTCTACAAAATGCAATAAGGTTCTAAACACTAAACTAGCATCACGTTGAACTTTAAAACTTACTTGCAATTCACATATCTACAAAATGCAAGTGAACCCTAAAATCCTAGTTTCTATGACACTTTAGACTTCAAGAGACATTTGACACTAGCACTATGCAAGTATAGTCAATTTATCAACTCCTAAACACTTGACATGTTGGACCCTAGAATCCTGGTGCAATTTGCACTACACCTGGTTCATCAGGTTTTCAAACTCTGGGCTTGCTGCACTTTAGGGTTCAGATTCTAACTACAAAATGCAACTTTAGACTAGAAACCCAAAATTGCAGTGCAATTTAGACTATATCTCTGACCTACAAAATATAACATTGAAAACCTTTAAGGCAGGGAAACAACAACATGGTTTTTCAAGGCATAATTTCCTCATTTTTGATCTATTTACAAGTGGTCTTGGGGATATGTTAGTAGATTTGTGGGCTCTAACTTGGCCAAACAAAAACCTCCAAAAGTATATAGATCCCAAGATATTGGAAGATTAGTGAATTTCACTATAAAAACTAAATAAATGTAAAGTTGAATTAAAACTGAAGTAAAACAACAATACTACATATCCACCACACCATCAAGATAGACAAAATTTTCACATGCAATCCAACAATTTTGAAGGCCTCTGGATCCCCAACGATAGTACAATGCCACCAAACCATGTGGTACCCTCAGGCCCACCCCACTATATTGAGAGACAAACATAAGGATACAAGCACACTCACACAATACAAGAATATGGATACACTCACACCAAGCAACATACCTAAAATAGTTCTACAACATTCGAATACACTGAATGCAATAATTACAAGGAAATAGTATAACACTCCAAACCATGCCGAATACAAAATTTGACTACATGGAAGGATGAGAATCCTAGAACTCAGAAGAGAAGTTTCGTCACAATGGCTTGACAACCATGTGGGGTTTAATTTTCAAATTCTTCCATGAAGTCACTTGATGAAATTCACCAACTACCATGAGCCATGACATGTCCTTCACGACCAAACCAAACCTATCAAAGACATTCAGTATGGCATGAGTATCTTGTTTAGCATGTTTTAAATTATGCAATGGAATTAAGTTACCACTTGATTAAAAACTCTACCCCAGTCCATCCTCATGTATCTCTCTAGATCATGGTGAGTGGTAAGAGCCACTCCTTTCCTAATCTAGACCATAGTCCTAAAGGCCCATCGCTCCAATTCTATGAATTAGGTACAACATAGAAAACAATGTAATAACTTCTACAACATAATGCTAAAAGGTGTAGATTTCCAAATAATAATGAATGCCATTCTTTTCATAATTCAGTTAAATCAAACAAGCCCTAAATTTTAATTTTATCATTTTCACATGAACTTGTAAAGCCATAAAATTCATTATGCCTATATTAATGGAGTAACATGCTACCTTCAATTTTTCCCTATTTTGATTTTGAAGGAAAAAATAAAAACTAAGATTAACCTTTGATGCATAATTCACCCACCATCAATAATCTTACTTCAAATTGGGAGAAGGGAATTCTAGGAATTTTTCCCCATAATAATGGCTCTATTTTGGGCATTTTCTAATTTTACAAACATACAATTAAACCATGTGGGAATTTAAATAAAATTTGCAATACAATGAAACTCCTATGATTAGGAAATCACATACAACCATCCCTTATGACCCAAATATGTTGAAAGTTCCATTTCAAATCAAATTTAATAAAGGAATGAAAAAAGGTAAAATGCCTTCAATAAACACTCAAACAATGGAAGAATTCCTCCTTCTTCTACAATCACACTCCAAGAAATACTTGCTCCAAGCACACAAAATTCAATCCAAGCAACTCTACTTCACCAAGCAATTCCAATCTTTTTCTAAATTTCTTTTCAAAAATGTAAGAAGAGGGTTTGGGAGAGAGATTTTTTTTAAGAGGAAAATGAATAATAATGTTCCATGTGCAACTTTTTCTTTTATACATTTCTTTCATTTTCCCCATTTTCTAATTACTTACAATTAAATATTTTCCAAAAATGACCTTTGTAAATAAACTAATTCCTCAAAGATAATTTCCCAAGCTTATTTAAAATTAAGGCTAATGCAATAAAATCCCTCATTCATAATATTTCCCAAAATAATATATATAATATACTTGACATAAATAAAATGAATCCATTTTCTTTGCACAATATATTTTAATTCCCAAAGGCAATTTTATTCAATATATTTTCTTTCATTCCAAGAAGTAATAAAATGATAGAATTTCTTTCTAGCAAATACATTTAAATATATTTTCTACAAACATGTCACACATGTATTTTGAGATAATTTTAAATGGAAAGTTCCAAAATAAAATAAACACATTAATGGCTTCCACATACTTTACGGGTTTTCATAACGTACGAATTCTAGAATTGCCTTCGATTCAAATCTAGATTAACATAAGGATACATAAGATCAATCTCATACTCAAACGATGTGAGATAAAAGGTCAACACACACATTTAATCCAATAGAAATGTCTCATTTATAACTACTATTGGGGAATAAACCTGTATTTGCACACTCAAGTCAAACATGAGGCTACCTACTCAAATACATACAGCTGAAGTAAAGCATAAACACCTAATGTGGCATCATATCATAAACTAAATAAACATCACATATAACATGAACCATCAACTATAATAATAGAGATACAATAATCCACCTACTAATATATGTATGATAAACACACCTGTACAATACAGACACAAAAAATTATTCTCCTAATAGTAATTGAATGACCTATAACAGAAGACTCAAATGGGTTTTGAACACTTTTTTGAGTTGTAGTTTTGAGGTTATTCCTAAAAATCCATTTAGTGTGTATCACTATTTAAATAAACACATGTATCCATACTATTCCTACATTTGATAGTGGGTGGTTGTGTTTTATAACCAAATTATTTTTAGATTTTTCCTCATTCACCATCCCATATAATAATGATGAGAGTAAATATTGTTATGGCATTTATCCTTTAATTCCTTCTTGCACTTATTGGGAGATCTCACACCATTTAGCCATAGCTAAATTTTCCAAGATGGCATTATATTGTACACCTTATACACCTGTGACCTTTCCTCATGAGGGATGGAATCGATGCTATACTTTGATATTAATGTGGGAATGTGATTCTTCCTAATCATTAACAAAATTGTTAACTTTCTTATCCTCGACCATAATGAATAGTGAAGGAGTCAAGAGAGAATTAATATATGTCCAGGCCTACGATAATATATTATTAATTTTCTAATTTTTAGATTTTCGTTTATGAATTGAATTAATAATGATCATCGAATCGCCTTTGATTTTGACTTTCTTTAATCTGAATTGGTAGCATGTTTGAAGGCCTAACACTAGCACTTGTGCCTTAGCCTCATTATTCATTTCTTATTTAATTTTCTTTGATGTAATAATGATTAAATTCTCTTCTAAGTCTCTGATGATACCTCCAGCCTGGATAGGCCTAGATTTCCTCTAGATGCTTCATCGAAGTTTAGGTTGGCTCAACCACGTGCAGGTAATTTCCATTTCATTTCTTTTCTTTAAATGTTTGTGAAATTCACTACACCAACCTCATGAACAAGGGATGTAATTCCATTATTATTATTGTCACATCTCAAACTGTTAGACCTTCTGGATATTGGCTATAAATAGAAATGTTAAATGTTATTTATGAGCATGTTATAAATGGATAACTGTTATCTTTCATTTTTAGTTATAATGTATAGTGCTTCGGCTATTGATTTGAGACACTAACCTATTAATGGAGAATTGAGTTTGATGATGGAAGGTTTTCGAAGACAAGAGTATGGTTAAGGTAGAGGTGACTAGCAACCTGGCAGGGATGGGATGGAGAGACTATATGTTGTACACACAAGCACTTAGTTTGCATTGCATTTGCATTTTATAATTGCACGAATGATCTTATGTCGATGAATTAATTTATTGCTCTTGGTAGAAATATCTTCGTATGATTCCGTAGTGGCCAATTCAATGATTTGCTTATTAAAAATTAAATTATTGTTTGATTAAAATAAAATAGACTTAGAAGATATATATTCTTTTATGGAATTCTATGTGAAAGAAAATGATTTCCTTCTTTAAAATAAATTACTTATTTATTGTTTTGTAGTAAACTAGAAAAGATAAAATAAATAGATTTTTTTTATTTTATAGTAATATTTATCCATGTCAAAAATAAATCTTTTTTTAATCTAGATAATGAAAAATTAAAAACATAGAAAAATAAAACAAATAATAGAAAAAGAAAATAAAAATAGAATGAAAGCCAAAAAGATTAAAAAACAAAAAAGATAAAAACTAGTTTGAAAGTATGAGGAAAGAAATTCCTTTAAGAAGAAAAGACATTTGTGTTGAGAGACAACAAAACATTGGAAGATCGAAGGAAAAGAGGGAGTTCTCCAACGAACATTGGTAAAGATCGACTAGGCGGATTCAATTAACATCCATGTACTTTAATTATCTCTGAAGTCATTCAATTCTTCCTTAAGAATTTACATTGATAAGGATCAAACTATATTTCGGAGCTAATCACCCTAGGTTGACTAAACCGTTATATTTTTTTTATGACATTGTTTGGCTGAGCTAATAGCCAGGATTCCTTATACATTTTGTGATGGAATTCGACTACCGGCATTCAGCTTTAGAGTGTTACGCTCCTGCATGATCACCTTCTATGTAGGTTCAACCTTACCATAATATATAGGGATCCTCCTTTAAAGATTAGAATGACTTTTGATTTCAAAATGAATCACTCGGCCCCCATAAATCGATCGGCCTGTATCTTCTCTTATTCTAGCTAAATCTTTGTTAGTCTTAGCAAAGGATGGGCACAGGTCCAGTCCCCAGATTTCACTATTCTTCTTTGATGAGACAAAGGCTCCAAAATAAAAAAATAACTTGTTTTATGTAGCAAGATCCATTCTTTTCATTAGTGTGGCTTGAATATATAGTGGCGTTGTAGCTGCACCTATACATAAGGACAATGGATTCTTTTCCAAGTCATCACTTGGTGCTACCCTTAAAATTGAAATCAACCTCAAATCCTTATTAAAAGGATTAGCACATAGTTTGGCCTTCGAATCAGATAACACTTAAGTGCTAAGCCATCGCTTCTTTTGCTATCGACCTCTCTTTGTCCTTGTATTTTTATCCTTTTTCATTCAACCTTTATAATCTCCATTTAACAAACTATGTATCCACTATATGTTTTGTATGCATCGACTTCCAACTTGTCTTCGCCTAAATTGGTTGAACCCAGACGTGTGGAAATCGAATAGGGTCATTTTCTATTGTTGATAATTCCATATCTTCCTGCTGGTCTGAGCGAGTGTTTCACCGTGTTTCATCTTGTTGCAGATATGACTGCCAAAACTTCCTATACCAGTTAACTGACATAATTCTCTTTCTTTTTTCTTACAAAAATGGATGTTATTACTTGCGCCCCTTTTTAAATCAAAGATCAAAGTCGATTTCCTAAGATCTTATCTTGGTTGGGCTGATAAGTAGTTAGCCGAGGGAGATCATGTTTTTTTTACTATAGCTTTTATCTATTCCTAAACTATAACAGATAAATCTTTCATTTTGCATCTCTGATCCTCAATATAACTCAGAATATAGGTATTTAAACAATAAAGGTTTGCTCATTTTTCCTTTTCTGCTCAATCGATTGGCATCTGACACTACTATATCTCCCTTTCCTTGTATATATATTATTCTTGAGAAAGTATGTTAAAAAGGTATTTCCGCAGTTGGCTAACTTCACTTAATTAATACTTAGCCATTTGTTATTCTTATAAAGAATCCTAGTAAGATATTTTCTTTCTTGTAACATTGAATATTCGACAAGTCTTTGTAAATAGTTTATATACATATATAGAAATGTTGCTATGAATGTCGGACTTTTACTTCCATAATGACTTGACTTAAATTATCTTGAAACTTAGAGGCATTATTAGGAACTTTCTTAAAGAAGATGACATGAGTAAGAATTGATGATCATAGTAGATTTATCAAGAGGGTAATATTGTGAATATGAACTTGAAACTAAATTTAAAACATGTAGATGCGATCACCTCAAACATGACAAGTAATTTCATTAAAACTAAACATGAACTTTAATGTTAGTTGACCCTAGTATCTTAGAATCTATGTGTTAATGACAAATTGAAACTGATAATGATTATAGACAAATGTTATGCTATATTGCTATTATGATTAGTAGTTATTTTTCTATGCATTGTATTGAACCTACCTTCCGGGATAGGATGCGGAGTGTGGATTATAGAGATGGTAACTTCTTTTTCAAGTTTTACCAGTTTTATTTAATGCTTTGGCCAAAGCTATTTGTACCATTGAAATAGATGGATGTAAAATGCCTAGTTTTCATTATTATTGTTCTTTGGCACATCCTACATGCAAGACATATGCTCATTCTAGTATAGAGTGCAAATAAGCATTAGGCTTGCATCAAGAGTTTCCTCCTGCCCATCTGTTCCAAGTTGCTAGGCTCCTCGTGAAGGGTCAGGGATTCTTCGAGTTAGGAAGAAGCCCAGGGAAGTGTAGCACTTTGTGGTTGGGTGGAAAAAGCACCTTAACCATGCTCTTGGATTCGACTTGCAGAAGACTGGTGGGTCATGGCGGCTGAAGGTAGATTTCATATGTTATGTAAATCAAAATGGATATATCATTGTATTGATCATTGTATGGCTTGTTTAGCCAAATATGTAAATGTACTTCTCACTGATGTATTATTGATATATTTGGAACAATTGAAAAGATGTAATATTCTTTTTCTCTTACTGTGCTTATAGATGCACTTTACTGATTGTAGAAACTTGCAAGTCATTGTATGATTTTGGATATCTTTGTTAATTGAATTACTCACTTTCTTTATTTGGTTTGAGTTTTGCTTTTTGTTGGTTGTTTTAGTAAGTGGTATTTTTAGACTTCACAATTATTATGTTTTTCAATATATATATTCTACTTTGCATACTAACCAAATTGTATAGGAACGTGGTATCAATATGCCACCTACAATACTTAGGGAGTTTATAGAAATTTTATTTGTGAACTGATGGGTAATTATTTTATTCAAAATATTGTAATTTTGAAGAATGCAATAGATGTGGTAACCTTTCATTCTTACGAGAATGCATACATGAAGGTAGTTCACATGATTTTGGACAACAATTAGTTGATGTCAAGAAGTTCATGAGTGTTCAATATCGATTAAAGGAAATTTTGGAAAGTGTTGTGAGTTAGTGATAGATAAAATTAGTATGCATGAATTCATCATAGAATTCAAGAATGATATTGTCGAGATATGCATGCATTAAAGGATGGAAATATGCTTGATGGCTTGATGATCAATTTCACATATGTAAAGATACATTTCCAGTGGGAACTATACTTTTAGTGGTTAACTTTGCAAAAAACTACACTCATGCTCCACAAGATAAAGTTCAATCTCACTATTATAATTTAGTACAATCAACTATTTTTTCTCATATTGTATATAGACATGCAATTGATAGTACATAAGATGACAATTTCTTTTAGGGAGTACAATTTCTATTTGAGTGATAACCAATCACATTTGTTAGAGTTTGTGAAATATTGTTTGAGTGTATTTTATGATAGTTTAAAGGAAACATAAATCAAGATGACACAAAATCTCATATAGTTAGACAATTGTATAGGACAATTCAAAAATTATTGAATGTTTTATTAGCTATGTACGACCCATAAAGAAAAAATGCCCAACACATATCGAGTTTATTTTAAATTAAGCATGGTAAAGGAGAGCATGATGGATCTGTAGCTTGTGTGAAAAGAGCTCTTGCCATGGAGTAGCTAAAATTTGTGGATGCAACAATAGGATCTCATCAAAACATAAATGTTTGATGGTTCTTTTAGTTAGTTGAAGAAGAAAACATTCTACAATGATATGATTGTGAAATAATTAGTGGATCAACAAAATGGCATTTATTTAAGAGTTCAAATGCAAGCACATGGACTATGTAGAGTAGGGAGATTTCCTATTTTTATTAGTTTTCTATTGGAGGTGAGTGAAAAGTAGGTCAAAATAAAAATTGGTTGAAGAATAGAAACATAGACTCCTAACACCTATACAAACACATGATCGACATGAGAAATTTTTTGAAGAGAATAACCAATTATTGGTATTAGATGAATATGATCATGTTTTAGACCTTGTACAATGAGGTACATCAGTAAGATCTAGAGTTACATTAAATTGTTTAATGATCCATTTTATACATGCACACATTTCTTTGAGTTATATCACCTCCTACTTCATTGAATTAGTAACTTTTTTTCTAGGACACATGTATGTTATTGTTGCACCTAAGGGAAACAAAGGGGAAATAGAGTATTGGTTGGATCGATGCATTGAGATCAAACATAAATGGTTAGAGTCTAGAGTAGATGATGTTGTTTTTGGTACTTGTCTATGAAAATATTTGACAAGAATGGTTTGCTTGCATTTGAAGATTATGAAACACATAAGAGAATTATATACTACTCACATTTGGTTGTGACAATAAATATAAAATTAGTGAGATATCAAGGAAAACCTATTACAAAAGAGTTATGGATACTTAATATGGAAGAGCATGAGGCAATTATAAATACATTATGAAAAGGAGATGATGCAATGGTATAGTGGAGAAAGTTTTAAATGGTTTGCAAGTATGTAGAACCAAACTCTTAATCTTTATTTTTTGAGCAAGTTATCTAATTTACTTCATTTTTTAATCTGTTGCTACTAATTTATCTCAATGTAGGTAGATATTAGAGATATTTTGAATTATAAATATATACTTGTATATTTTACTTCAAAATCCCTCTAATGAGGGGGTGGATGAGCTTCCACCATCACATGGCTAGTCCTGTCAGTAGAGAATATATTTAGTCTCAAAGTGAAGAGATGATCATTCCCTTATTTAATTTATTTTGTATCATCCTCTTAGAAAATTAGTAACTAATTGCATGTCCCCCTAAGCCATCCAATTAAGTCCCCTTAGGACATCCCCTAACCACATTCCATAAATTAGGTAATCAGTTTAGTTTAATAAGTTTTGGATTTAGTTTATTAAGTTTAGGATTAATTAAGTAGTTAATTGATTTAGTATCATCCCCTTAATCCATCCCTTTAAGTCCCCTTAAGCCATCCCCTAACTGTTAGATTCAGGACAGACAATTGAGAGGGGGGGTGAATCAGTTGTCCAAAACTTTCTTCCAATTAAACACTTAAATCCACTTTGTAATTTAGCAGCATAATAATAAATTCATCATGGAAACATAATGCATTAATTCAAGAGTAGAAACACATCAACACATAAGACACCAAGATTTTGACGTGGAAAACCTGATTAAGGGAAAAACCACGGGGTGATTAACGCAAGATTGTATTCTCTGTTAGAAGAATAAAAAGAACAAAATGATACATGCCAATTAGGGCTCACTGCCTGAGCACACTGCTCACAAGAGGCTCACTACCTACAAGAGACACACTGTCTACAGAAGAATAAGTATCACATACTTGAACTGAAGAATAGCATCTTCACCATGCTTGAGACAGTTCCATTTAAGCCCAATACTTCTACTCTGCCTTTCGTCCTTCTCTTTTCTACCACACTTTCATCTCCACAAGATACACTTTGAAATGACTTTACAATTCCTTATTTATACAAGACATCGACTTAGGAATGATCATCTAAGTCGGCAAACATTTCAGAGCAAAAACATGAATACAACATGACTAATTACAAAAATACTTCACGCGGATCAGCACATTGTCGGCCACACAAATCTGAGACTTCAATCTTCATTTGGGAACACTCCAATCTTTACACAACATCTTCAAGATCATCCGTAGGATGTATAACTCATCTGGTCGTCCTGACTTAGGAAGAACACCATCATCCAGAAGTAATTCTTCAATTGCGAGCTCAAACTTCAATGCGGACCACCAACATGAACTGGACACGATCCAATGACCTCCACAAGCTTGCCTGAATCACCAAGAACATCCACACTACATCTGCTTACTGAGATCCTTATCTCCTTCATTCATAACCTCAAAAACATAGTCAATCATCACTGTCACAATGGAATAGATGCTTGCGGATCTTCAGACCACGAACCAATTAAGTTGTTAATTCACATTAACCTCCTAAACATTCCCTCAAATTCTCAGAACAGGATATTGCATTTTCGGATCTCATCGGACCTATCTTGGTCACTCTATCACCTCTGAACATCTGCCGGAACTGGTTTTACTTGAGTGGTCACAACTTCTTTAGATCTTCATGCGGACCTCTAAAATCTTTAGTGGATCACCTTAAGATACATATCTACAAACCCTTTGATGCGTATCCTCTGATCTTCATCTTAGCTAGGATCTTTAGCTCATTGTCTTCACTATTCTTCTCTATTCCAGATTAGACTTATTTTCTCAATATCCTCAGAAAATAGTTCATCCAATCCTTATGATTAATGCAACAAGAATATGTTGACATCAATGACAACACTGGTTAGGCCCATACTTGCAACAATCTCCCCCTTTGTCATTGATGGCAACATATGGTGTGAAAAACTATTTTAACCACCAAGGCAAGAACTTCTCCTCACTGTCACAACTTCTCTTCCTTTCCTGCTCGCCCTTTGATCAGCGACCACTTGTTTTTCACATGTCTTCTCTCCCCCTTTGACATCAATGGAAAAGGGCACATACTTACAACTCCACCACTTCAGAATCATACCAGCTACTCCCCCTGAGTGGCAGCTCCCCATCATCAATCCAGACCACAAGATATGATTGTGATATCCACCGGACTGATGCACATCAGTGCACCTTAGTTCATCACCAGAGGGGTAATAACCCCTAACTTCTCCCTGAGATACTCAAAAGAGTCCTTAGGTAGAGGTTTAGTAAAGATATCTGCAATCTGATCCTTGGAAGGCACAAAATCTAATCTGACTTCATTCTTGTTCACTTGCTCTCTTAAAAAGTGAAACTTGATGGATATATGCTTAGTCTTTGAATGCAACACCAGATTCTTAGATATATTTATTTCACTTGAATTATCACAGAAGATTGTGATAGGTTCTTCATACTCCACTCTGATGTCTCTTAGCTTCTGCTTCATCCACAAAACTTGAGTGCAACTACCTACTGCTGCAATATATTCTACTTCAGCTATGGACAAAGATATTGCCTCTTGTTTCTTGCTTAGTCAAGAAACCAATCTCTTCCCCAAAAAGAATGCTCCACCATTGGTACTCTTCTGGTCATCCACATCTCCTGCCCAATCCGCATCTGTATATGCATGAAGAGAGAAATCATGATCTCTAGGATACCACAGACCATACTCAACTGTCCCTTTTAGTTATCTAAAAATCCTCTTGATTGCCATGACATGAGATTCTCTAGGATCAGCTTGAAATCTAGCAACAAGACCAACAACATTCATAATGTCAGGTCTAGTTTGAGTGAGATACAACAATCCTCTAATCATTGACCTGTACTTTTTCTGATCAGCCTTAGGAGAGTCATCATCTTTGCTCAATTTACATCCGGTTGCCATGGGAGTACTCATTGGTTTTGATTCTTCCATCCCAAATTTCTTCAACAATTCTTTCACATATTTGGTCTGAGAAATGAAGATTCCTTTCTTAGTTTGAATGATTTGCAGACCCAAGAAGAAATTCATTTCCCCAAGCATGGACATCTCAAATTCACTCTTCATTTGATTTGAAAAAGTTTTGCACATACTATCTCTTCCTCCAAAAATGATATCATCGACAAACACTTCAACAATCAAGATGTTTTCATGATCAATTTTGAAATAAAAATTACTGTCAGTACTACCTTTGTTGAAACCAATCTTCAAAAGATACTTATCCAATCTTTCATACTAGGCTCTTGGGGGTTGCTTCAGTCCATACAGTGCTTTCTTTAGCTTGCAAACCATATCACCTTGATTAGATAATTGAAATCCATCCGGTTGCTCAATGTATACTTCTTCTTCCAAGTCTCCTTTTAGAAAGGCAGACTTGACATCCATCTGATATACTTTGAAGTCCTTGAAGGCAGTAAAGGCAATAAATAATCTGACTGCTTCAATTCTTGCCACCGGAGCAAAAGTTTCTTCAAAATCAACTCCTTCTATTTGAGAGTAACCCTTGCAGACCAATCTGGCTTTATTTCTAATTACTTCACCAACTTCATTCAGTTTGTTCCCTAAGACCCATTTGGTTCCAATCACATTCTTGTTTCTAGGTTTGGGAACAAGATCCCAAGTGTGATTTTTCTCAATTTGCATCAGCTCTTCCTCCTTTGTTTTTGTCCAGTTTTCATCATTGCAAGCTTCATTCACTGTCTTAGGTTTAATCTTTGAAATCAGACAATACTCATATGAATCTTGAGCAATCCTTCTTCTTGTTTGTACACCTTTGCTTTTATCACCTATGATCTGATCTTCAGAGTGGTTCAGTCTTACATACCTAGGAACTTTGGGAGTTTCTTGCACTTCTAATTCTTGATCAGGTTCAATCACACTTATCTCTTCTTCTTGATTTACCAAATTAGTTTGAATCTATATTTCAGAAGGGGCTTGGACTCCTTGAATCATTTCTTCATCATATTCATAAAACCTTGAGGGTTTTTCAATTCCTTCATCAACCTTCACATTTGTACTTTCTATAATCTTTCTCAGTCTCTTGTTATAACACCGGTATGCTTTGCTTTGAGTAGAGTAACCCAAGAATATTCCTTCATCACTTCTAGCATCAAACTTGCTTAGATATTCATCTCTTTTAATGTAACATTTGCTACCAAAGACTCTGAAATATCTCATAGTAGGAGTGATGCCAAACCAAAGTTCATAAGGAGTCTTACCAGTATTGCTTCTGATTTGAACTCGATTAAGAGTGTAGACTATAGTGCTTACTGCTTCTCTCTAGTAGATCTGAGGAACATTTGCTTCCATCATCATGGTTCTGGATGCTTCTTGGATGGCCCGGTTCTTTCTCTCCACTACTCCATTCTGGTGTGGAGTCCTAGGAGCAGACAACTGTCTCTTTATTCCATGTTTCTCACAGAATTCTATGAACTCACCGGATGTGAATTCTCCACCTCTATCAGACCTCAGACATTTTAATTTTAATTTGGTTTCATTCTCTACCATAGCCTTGAATATTTTGAATTTCTTAAGAGCTAATTTCTCTTTCAGAAAAGTAACCCACATCATCCGGGAATGGTCATCAATTAATAACATGAAGTATCTATCACCTTGCACACTCCTAATTTTTGCCGGATCACATAGATCAGTATGAACTAAGTCCAATAATTTGGTAGAAGATTGTTCCTTGCTTTTGAATGAGACTCTGCTTTATTTCCCCAACTGACATTCTTTGCACACACTATTTGTAGGTTTCACTAGTTTTGGAAGATCTCTTATAACCTGAGTGTTGCTTATCTTGATGATATTATCAAAATTCACGACACATCCTCCTATGCCATAACCAACTCTAATCAATTTACACAAATAGACAACTTTTACCAGTACCAACTAAATGGAAGATATTACCTTTTGTTTGAGTACCTGATGCAATCTCTGTTCTGAAACTTTCAAAGATCTTGCATTTTCCATTCTTGAATCAGAGATCATAGCTTTTGTCCACCAACTATCCAACATAGAGAAGATTGTGCTTCAGACCTTCAACATATAGTACATTACTGGTTTTGTTCTTTCCATCAAAAGAAATGGTCCCTCTTCCTTTGATTCTGCCAGCAAAATTATCACCAAACTTTACCACTCCTCCTTCATACCTTTCCAAATCTATGAACTTATTTTTGTCACCTGTCATATGGTGAGAGCATCCACTGTCGATGACTCAATCATCCTTTTCTTCAACTTGGGCAGCCAGAGCTCTTTCCACAATTTTATGATTGATAGATATAGAGGACATTGGATCTTCTTCCTTGATGGCAATGAACACCCAGTCACTTCTGGATTTATTTTCTGTCTCTGATTCATCATCTGTTACTCCTTCATTATCATCATCTTCATGGACATAGTAACAATTCTTTTGGAACCATGATCTGTTAGGATTTGGCCTTGAAAATTTTTCCGGACACCTTGAGGCAAAATGTCTAATCTTATTGCAACTAAAACACTTAAAAGGGAATTTCCCTTCATACTTACCGGATCCTCTTGGCAGTCTTTTTGCAATAAGGGCTTCAAGTTGAGCAGTTTCTACTTCTTCTTCTTCCAGGTCTTTTCTTGCTTTTTCATACCATGATGATTTTCTTGAAGAGTTCTCTCCTAGATCAAACCTTTGTTTACCTTTTACAGAGGCACTGGCTTTGAATGCAGATTCAGTCTTGGGGGGGGCATCTCCAAACTCAGTCAATTCAAATGTAGCCAATTTACCAACCAATTGATCTCTTGTGACACATGAATGGGCTCTAAATTCTTCAATGGTAGCAACTTTGTATTTATAAGAGGCAGGAAGGGATCTGAGAACTTTGCCAACAATCTCATCTTCATCCAAGACTCCACCAGCACATCTAATGCCACAAACAAGCTCATTTACTCTTGGCATAAAAGTAGTGATATTTTCATCTTCTCTCATCTTCAGATTTTCAAATTTCCCTTTTAGACTCTGTAGCCTTGCACATTTAACATAGTTTTATACTTCATGCAGAAGTTCCAGTTTTTCCCAAATCTCAAAAGTAGTTTGTAGGTCAACAACATTTGTAAGCTCTGAATCAAACAAGGCACTTAGAAGGGCTTCTTTAGTTCAAAGATTGTTTTCAGCATCTGTGATTTCACTTGTAGATTTTGGGCCATTCTGTGGAGGCGTATACTTCGTTGTAGCCATGGTCCAATACTGCATTCCCATACATTGCAAGTGACATTGCATGTGACTTTTCCAAAGATTAAAATTGGTTCCATCAAACTTCAGACTATCCTTCTTGTAGGACGACATCCTGGATCTCCTCAAGTAGTTAATCCTTTTTAGAGGAACTTAGCTCTGATACCAATTGTTAGATTCAGGACAGACAACTGAGAGGGGGGTGAATCAGTTGTCCAAAATTTTCTTCCAATTAAACACTTAAATCCACTTTGTAATTTAGCAGCATAATAATAAATTAATCATGGAAACATAATGCATTAATTCAAGACTAGAAACACATCAACACATAAAACACCAAGATTTTGACGTGGAAAACCCGGTTAAGGGAAAAACCACAGGGTGATTAACCCAAGATTGTATTCTCTGTTAGAAGAATAGAAAGAACAAAATGGCACATGCCAATTAGGGCTCACTGCCCAAGCACACTGCTCACAAGAGGCTCACTACCTACAAGAGACACACTATCTACAGGAGAATAAGTATCACATACTTGAACTAAAGAATAGCATCTTCACCATGCTTGAGTCAGTTCCATTTAAGCCCAGTACTTCTGCTCTGCCTTTCATCCTTCTCTTTTCTACCACACTCTCATCTCCACAAGATACACTTTGAAATGACTTTACAATTCCTTATTTATACAAGACATCGACTTAGGAATGATCATCTAAGTTGGCAAACATTTCAGAGAAAAAACATGAATACAACATGACTAATTACAAAAAGACTTCACGCAGATCAGCACACTATCGGCCACACAGATCTGAAACTTCAATCTTCATTTGGGAACACTCCAATCTTTACACAACATCTTCAAGATCATCCGCAGGATGTATAACTCATCCGGTAGGCCTGACTTAGGAAGAACACCATCATCCAGAAGTAATTCTTCAATTGCGAGCTCAAACTTCAATGCGGACCACCAACACGAATTAGACACGATCTAATGACCTCCACAAGCTTGCCTGAATCACCAAAAACATCCACACTACATCTTCTTACTGAGATCCTTATCTTCTTCATCTGGAACCTCAAGAACACAGTCAGTCATCACTGCCACAATGGAATAGATGCTTGCGGATGTTTAGACCACAAACCAATTGAGTTGTCAATTCACATTGACCTCCTAAACATTCCCTCAAATTCACAAAATAGGATATTGCATTTCTAGATCTCCCCAGACCTATCTGTGTCACTTTGTCACCTCTGAACACCTACCAGAATTGGTTTTACTTGATCGGCCACAACTTCTTTAGATCTTCATGCGGACCTCTGAAATCTTTAGTGGATCACCTTAAGACACATATCTACAAACCCTTTGATGCGCATCCTCTGATCTGCATCTTAGCTAGGATCTTTAGCTCACTGTCTTCACTGTTCTTCGCTGTTCCTGATTAGACTTATTTTCTTAATATCCTCAGAAAATAATTCATCCAATCCTTATCATTAATGCAACAGGAATATGTTGACATCAATGACAACACCGGTTAGGCCCATACTTGCAACACTAACTACGTTCCATAAATTAGGCAATTGATTTAGTTTAATTTAAGATTTTGTTTAGTATGTTTAGGATTAAGTAAATAGTTAATTGATTTAGTATCACACCCTTAGAAAATTATTATGTAATTGAATATAACCTTAAGTCCCTCTTAATCCATCCCCTAACTACGTTCCATAAATTAGGTAATTGATTTAGTTGAATAACTTGGGATTTAGTTTAGCAATTCTAGGATTAAGTAAATAGTTAGTTTATTTAGTATCATGCCCTTAGAAAATTAGTATGTAACTGAATATACCCTTAAGTCCCCTTAAGCCATCCCCTAACTACGTTCCATAAATTAGGTAATTGATTAATTATCACACCGTTATAAAATTAGTATGTAATGGAATGCACACTTAGTTGATTTAGTATCATGCCCTTAGAAAATTAGTATGTAATTGGATGTACCCTTAAGTCCCCTTAATCCATCCCCTATCTATGTTCCATAAATTAGGTAATTGATTTAGTTGAATAACTTGGGATTTAGTTTAGTAATTTTAGGATTAAGTAAATAGTTAGTTATTTAGCATCATGCCCTTATAAAATTAGTAGGTAATTGCATGTACCATTAATCCATCCCCTTAAGTCCCCTTAAGCCATTCTCTATCTACATTCCATAAATTAGGTAAGTGATTTATTTTAATAACTTTGGGATTTAATTTAATAAGTTTATGGTTAAGTAAATAGTTAATTGATTTAGTATCACACCCTTAGATGATTAGTAAGTAATTACATGTCCCATTAATCCATCCCCTAACTATTTTTTTTGTTTTCAATTTATTTGTCTAAATATCATTAAAAGCACATGCTAAATATCAATTTTTTTGATAGATTTATCATATGCAAATATTTAAAAAAAAATATTGTAAAATAGTTAAATTTTGATTTTTTTAAAAAATTCTACAATTTTGTTTGTCCCTACAATTGGATATAATATTATTCTAATACCCATCTAAAACAATTTCAATTTTGAGTTCATCATGATGGGATAATATCATGGATAAATATGAAGCACAACAAACACCCCTTTTAAGTATTGAATCCAATTATCTTTTACTTTCTATATGTGAGAGAAATAATATAATAGTATTTAGGGAAATTAAAAGATAAATTTTTATAGCTTATTGGATAGGAATGTAGGGTTCCTTAATATGTAGGAAAAAATGTTTACAAAGTTATATTAAATAGCCAATAATATTTATTTCTTCTATTTGTGCTATCATAATGGGTTTGTGAATTGTTAGGAATTTTAGTACTATATTTTGACTAATTAGGACTTAAGAATGTAATTGAAATTTTCTTACCTTGAATCTTATAATGGTATTGCTAAATCTTTGAGGATTGGTGTAGTCTTATTGATGTAACTATTCATTTATCTTTATAGTAACAAATTGTAACGCCCCATCCGGGCACCCATGAAACAAGAGCCCAAAAAAGTACAACAATTTTTTTTCAAGTCTGAGTTATTGAATTATGATTCCAAGCCCTAACAATGAAAAGCCAAATGCAATTGGTATTATAACAACTAAAAAATTGAAAAACCAATTCTAATCCCATATATGTCATTTTATTGATTTATTTTCACACGACAAAAACACATTATCCCATCCTTATTATTTTCCACAAATGAATGATAAATTATACTAAAATAAAGTCATCATAGTTTTACAAAGCATATGATCTAAGTGGAGTAAACAGATAAAAAGTGAAGAACAAGAAACAAATTGTAGAACCTAATTGGCAACTTCCCATTTTATATTATACCTATGCCAATCATATGAATTAACAAAATACAAATATAACAAATAGATGTTGGCGGCCTATAATTAGGAATTACAACTTGAATTTTGCAAATTATAATGATAACACTGAATGAGGGATTAACTCAAAATTTCACCGATACAAAATCAGACCTAGCAACTTCCTCGATTACTGTACATTCATAGCCAATGACAACCAAATACAAGATATAAACTATTGTTACAAAAATGTGATTGAAAGATAATTTCCTACATACACCAATTTGGAGTATCTCATAAATACATTAATACAAATAGGAGTACATCAGGAATGCCAAAAGATAAATAGAGGATTACACAGTGCTTGTAAAACTGTAGGTGAAGGATAGATACTACGTAGGCATCTCAATCTCGGCCCTCAAGTCCTTAATGGCGGTTGGAAACACCACCTAGCCACGTGGATCCAAAAAGGTCCACTCCTCGTGCAAAGAGACAGTCACAAGGCCATCAAACACCAACCTTACAAGGAAAACATAAGGCCACATAGTATTACAGGGAGCATAAATTAGGTAGTTGGTAAACATGCCAATGGAGCACTACACAAAGGAGGGGTGAGAAGATGACGGCAACAGTAAAGAAATGACTAGATAAATGTATACTCATCTTATAAACTCGTGCTATTCATAGAAGCCCTTGATTGGATGTAATTTTCAGTTATTAAACTCAAATTTGTAACTGCAGAGATATCTTCAAAAAAATTAGAATTATATGTTTCATTTGGATGCCCTATCTTGTGTTTTATATGATGGATTTCATATTTGCTATGAATATCAATTGGTGGAATCATTTGGTATGTTTATTTGACATGTTTGGGCACTTGTATGTTCATTTTGATACATTGTTTGAAATCAGAAAATAAAAATTAGAAATCAGAGTTTGGGTAGAAATATAATCTAAATTTTAGGGCAGAACCCAATGGGGATATTACATCAATTTGGAATCTTGACTTTGTTGTTTATAGTAAAGGGTGTTGAAATATATCAAATTGCACCAAAGAATGCTGTAACTAAATTTAAGGAAGTGCTTGAATTGATTGTTTGAGAGTATGAAAAGCATATTTAATAGATTGTTAAATAGATTTTGCAAATTAAAACATTTTGTGCTCTTTGGAATGAGACCACTAGGTTTACCATGGATGGATTTGGGAAAGGCAAGGAAATATAAGTCACTAGTTGAATAAAGAAATCTTTCAACACCTAACCACCATTTACTCCTCACATTTGGCAAAGACACGATCTTGGAAAACGAAAAGCAACGTGAGAATCTTTGACAATGCAAGGGAATATAATAACCATCAGTTGTATAATAATTCTAGCAAACTAGTGTATATCGCAAGCCCTTGACTAAGAAGAAATTAGAAAGAAAGGAATCATGCTGCAAAGGGGAGGAATTCAGCCCATTCAAATAACCTATGCTTGACTATGTAAAATTTTATTAAAAGCTTAAAAAAATATAAATCCTACAAACTATCCAAAGTGTATTCACTCAAGCAGGTGACACAAAAATCAGTGAATAGGGGAACTATAATGTATGCATTTATTATATTTTCAAATTCTGATGGTTTAAGTTTTATATAAATATCCTTGTGAAGACTCCGTATCCAATCCCAAACATCATACATCTTTAAATCATAGTAAAAAAAAACATTGAAGGCTTTTGGAGTGGCTACTAGTGTTTTTAATGTGGATACTGTATGCAGCGGCTATTTCATGAGGACTATGATAATATGGTAGAATTACAAGTGTTGTGGGGTTATAGTATACATTCCAATAATCAAGTATGCAAGTGTAATAGAATTAATTTAATATTGATCTAGTTTTTTTTTTTACAAATCGTCAAGATATAGTCACCATGGGCCCTTACTACCTTGTAATATAATAGAGTGCATTCAAATACTAAGAAAAGATCAAAGGATTTAATCTCATCATTAAATAAGTATCACCACAAGTAATTCCCGTAGGCAAACCTAACCCTAAAATTTTTTCCCTAAAACTCTTTTCCTTCTCTAACTATTCCCATTTTCCCAGCTACCCCTGCCAGGCTGTCGTGAGCAAGAAGGGATGCATGAGAACTCAAGGTGGCCATGAAAAGGCAGATTTGTAGGCATGATAATTCTGTAGATGGAAAACTACATGATCTACAATATTTATTCAGTTGACGTGAGTCCATGTAACTTTCTGAAGAGCAGTTAATATGCGTGGGGATGGTACCTGGAAGCATCCATGGAGAGAAGAATGGCAACCGCACAACCCAAAAATTAAAGCAAATCAATACCAAAAAGTTCCCAGATCTGGTAATAAACTCTGACGACTTTAAACAAGTATTCCAAAGGTTCCCAACATTCTTAATTTCTGGTTGGAAGCCTAGGCAGGGCATGTAGACTACCTGACAGAATGCCTCAAAGAAAAATGTCTCATGGACTGCAATGATTATAGGATGTGGACAAAATAGGTTACTAAATAAAATACTTAGAAACTTTCATGCAAATGAAATCAGCAGGTGTAAAGCCAGATACCACAACTTCTACCAATGCCCTCTCTGCCTATGCCAAAATGGGAGCTTTGGAACAGGGTATAGACGTCAAGCAAGGAATAATGGAAGCATATTTTAGTCAGATATTATAGTTGGAAAATGCTCTAGTGGACATCTATGCCGAATGTGGATGCACACACAAGGCACAAGAACTATTTGACCAAATGTCTCAAAGAGATGTCATCTCATAGAAATTTAATGGTTGCAGGACTATGCATAATGGATATCTTGAGCAAGCTTAAAAAACTTACAGGATTATTCGACTAGCAGGTATAGCATTCAACTCCGCAGTGGCGTTAGTAGTTTTTTCAACACCCACACCATAGCTGTCCTTCCTCCTCTTTTTTTTTCAAAAACCTAAACCATTTCTGCCACTCTCACCCATTCACCATCCTTGAAATTTGCCAAGTAAATTGGGCACTCCGCTACATTCAACTTGATTCTAGTTTTCTATAAATGATAGAGGAAAGTGCTTCTATGTCCTTCTACTTTAGCTCATTGCATTTGTCATGGTGGTGGTCATGCTTTCCTCATGGTACCTCCAGATGTGGATCCTCAAAAAAGTTGAAACAAAACTCATGAATGATATGAATGTAGAGAGACATACCACAAGACCCACAAGAGTAATCTTCATCTATATAAGGACTGATATCCGTCTGCTGACTTGGGCTTGGCACACCCAGAAATAGAAGGGGCCTCTAATACCATTTTCCACCCATTTTTGAGACATCTATAGAACATAAACTGTACTAGAGTATTATTAACTAGAACTGATTCTTGACTAGGCAAATGCAGAATTGATTCTAGGACTTGGGCTCAAAGGGATATATATCTAACAAGTAGAGTTTACAGAGAGACTTTTATAAGGATGCAAATTATCTAAATAATTTGTGCAGTGCACTTAGGACAATTTTAAGTCAATATTTGAAAATTTTAGTATTATAGATTAAATGAAGTTTTGAAAAATATTGTAATAAAGCCTTAAAAGGCATAGTTAGTTAGTGGAGGTTGATTTTAGTCATTTTGTGTAGTGGTCTGCAGTTTACTGTCGTATGACAGTCTATTTTTAGACTTTTTGCTTTTATGCAAAGGCAGTTAGTTCTAGGCTAATTTTAGCCTTTCCCACCATGGGAATAATAGATAAGGTGATAAACATAAGAAAAGGAATTGTAAGGAGTGTGTGGTCGGATGTAGGGTGATTTTGAAGAAGTTTGAAAGGAGAAAATGAAGAGAAACACAGTTTGTTGTCCCCATAACACAGTTTTCTATATTTTTTGCTGTTCCCTTGCATTTTTCTCAGGCCGTATAGTGTTTTCATGATTCCTCATGCATGGAATGTTAGATTGGATGGTCTTAGATTTTTTTTTAATCTAGTTGGAGGAGATTTGGTTGGGTTTAAAGCATTTTTCCAAATGTTTTGTTAGAACTGCCCTGTTTCCCAGCTTTATGACTGTCTTTTTGTTGTTCCTTTGTGTTGCACTCAGCCGTAAAATGTAGTCATGGTTTAAACTGATGAGAATGTTGTAGTTGATACTCTTACCTGTCATTTAAGCCAAGTTGGAAGGAATATCATTGTGGTTTGATCATTTTGTGAGTACTTTTTTGTGAAGGAGGTTCCAAAACCTAGTTTTAAGGGTTTTAGTTTTACCACCTCATGATACTGTGTTAGAACCCCAAAATGGGTGGAGTTAGTGTAAAATGGTGTGTTCTCTAATGGGTTTTGCATGCAGGAGTAGGGGATAAGAAAAAGGTGAATATTTGAGCCATGAAGACCTCATTGTGTGATGTTAAGGCAAACTAGAGTTGGAGGAGTGAAGTTTTGATCATAAAACAAGTTGAAATGACCCATAAAAACTATGAAATTGGTCTATTTGGAATGTATCTAAGCTCACCAAAGTGGAATTTTGGTTGTGGGCTTGAGACTTTGCATACTTCCTTTGTAAAATAGGGCTAATTACCTTCTAGGACAGCATGAGCAGTCTAAATTTGAGGTGTATGTTATAAAACAACCTACCTTTCATGTTCAATATGTTGTGTAACTCCATAATGGGTACTCAAAAAGGCATTTTTTTTGTGGTTTTGTCATGCCTTTTGAAAGTTATGCTCCAAAAACCTTGAAAACAGGGCTACAAGGAGATAGGTCAACCTATGAAGGAAATGGTACAAGGAGGTACCTTCTGAGAAATTTGTTAGTTTTGTAAGCTTGGGACATCAAACCTAGAAGGTCTAGGGTCCCTAGAATGTTTGTGAAAGCTCCCATGTATGCAAACCCAAAGATGGGGTTATTATGTAGTGTTGAATCCATGGAGAATGAGTGGATAGTTATGTCCAGTTTGAAATCAAATGTTGTAGTTTGGTCCACTAAGGCCTAAAAGAGTTGTTTGCCCTCCCATCCCCTGTATCCTCTTCCTCCTATGTAGTTGGTTGTGACCCCTTAGTGGTCTTGTGTAGTTAGCTCTACATCAATAATGTGCAGCACAGCTAGGAAAACACAGAAGTAGGTCGAGGATAAGAATGGAAGAGTCCCAGGGAGCCCATAGTCTAAAAAAATAACACATCAAAAGAAGACATGAGAATGGTTAATGGTTTTTTTTTTGTTTCTTCTCCATCCCCTTTGGTGCTGTCTCTTCTCCCTTCCTTCTCCCTCAACCAACATACCCCCTTACCCCAAAACCCAGGCAAAGCATGTATACAAAAAAAGGAGCAACAATGGGGCATGTGGTGCCTTGACAGAAGACTTTTTTTAAAGAGCTGGCATCATTTGGCAAGCAGAGCTTTAGGAAAACTATTGATTTAAATCACTATAATTTTTATCCTATAACATGCTCATGCTAAAAACATATTTCCCTTTTTTATATTCTAGTCTATTTTATCTTTTTAATTTCTAACACCTGAGTTTTAGGGTAGGTTACATAACTAGAAAAACCTTAGGTCCATGTCACAAAACATAAATAAGGACTTAGACATAGGATATATCAACGCTACCAGGAAACCCCAGATCACTGTTATAAACTTAAATATGCGATCACGAAATCACCACCTCACACATGACCGACCCAACAATTAAGCCTCACGAGTTTGTCACACAATGGACCGGGTAGACAGATGAACCCTAGAAAAGGTATGTGGGTATGGACACAAGAATTAGACACTCATCCCAACAGAGATGATGGCGATGGTTAAGGTGTTTGGCATGTGTGACTATCTCTGAATAACCACCATTGGGACTTAACTGGGTTCGCTCAGACCTATAAAGTTAGGTGGAGTCAAAGCCCTATACCTGCATCACTCAAACTATATTATAACATCTGCATATACATAACATATACTAGCCAAAGCAAGAATAGTCCACATCGGAGGATTCCAACATCCATGATCATTCACATATTATGCCAATGTCAAGGTGTCATCCTCTCCACATGTGCACCCAATCTCAATATGAAACATAAACATGACAAATCGATTAGTACACCATGATGGAATCACATCACAATCACTCTGATTATCTAACTAATCATGGTTATAAAATGAGTCACTCTTAGTTCGGGTAATCCCGCAACACATAATTATACCCTTTTGTGCCACATTTTCTTAATGAACATCATTAAATACTTAACATCCATTGAAATCACAATATGACCTATCATATAGAGTCTGAATTTCATACCTTGATGTTACCTCAATTAGGCCAGGATTAGGGAGACACTACACAAATTGAATAGTTAGTTCTATATAAATGTGGAATATTCTTAGTTTCAAAACATTAATTAAATCAACATAACGATGCATAATTAAATATATAAATTTTGATACTATGAAAGTTTATACCAAATCAAATTATATATGCATATGAACATTATGATTTGACCACAATTATTGTATAATATGAATGCTCAAAAAATTACTTGTAAAATGATTTAGATTATGATTCCAAGTGGAAATTTCAACATGCAATTTAGTCCAAACATCCAAAACTATATACATGAAATTTAGTCCGAAAGACAAAAACACAAAAATAAAATAGTTTACATGAAATAAATACATATGTATCCAATACATGCGAGATCATAAAAATGAAATAATATGAAATAAATCTATCTATCAAATACATGATATCATAAAAATGTTTGGAGATCATAAAAGTAGATCTATACAGACTAGGGTCTATCATCACTAAAATCAAGAGGCCTCTTAGTTTCATGTGAACTAGAGGCTTTCCCCCTATAGTGCTAGTACCACCTCCTCTAGGTAAGAAGTCTCATGTTCTAAATTTGGGATACTACAAGAAAAAGAATCTTTAAATAAATTATATTGTGAATTACCCAAGTGCACATATTATATTTAATCAAATATTTAAAACAAAATCATGGAACATGTAATTACTGTTGCAAGTATGTGATAATCGGTGTTGTCATTGATGCCAACATGTTTGTGTTGTCATTGGTGTCAACTGTGTCTTCTAATGAGGTTGTTGTTGTTTGATTGAGCTGATGTGTTAAAAGTGATTTGAATGCCTTGTAGAGGTGCTGATGATGTTAAGAATATGTTCATGTTGTTGGGTTTTTTTAGACTTAGGGCACACAACTGAGAGGGGGGGTGAATCAGTTGTGCAAAACTTTCTCCAATTTACACACTTAAATCTTCTTAGTAATTAGCAGTATATTAAACATGAAACATAATGCATTCAAATCAAAAGCAGAAACTCATCAACACATAAGACACCAAGATTTTGACGTGGAAAACCCAGTTAAGGGAAAAACCACGGGGTGATTAACCCAAGAATGTATTCTCTGTTAGAAGAATAGAAGGAATAAAATGGCACATGCCAATTAGGGCTCACTGCCCGAGCACACTGCTCACAAGAGGCTCACTGCCTACAAGAGACACACTGTCTACAAAGAAATAAGTATCACATACATGAACTGGAGAATAGCATCTTCACCATGCTTGAATCAGTTCCATTAAGCTCAATACTTCTGCTCTGCCTTTCGCTCTCCTCTTCGTTACCACACTCTCATTTCCACACAAAAAGGAAAGTTCAAAATGATTTCGCAATCCTTATTTATACAAGGCATCAACTTAGGAATGATCATCTAAGTTGGCAAACATTCATAAGATCATCCAATAGATGCATAACTCATCCGGTCGGCCTATCTCAAGAAGAACACCATCATACAGAAGTTACTCTTCAATTGCAAGCTCCAACTTCAATGTGGACCACCAACACGAACTAGACATGATCCAAAGACCACCACAAGTTCTTCTGAATCACCAAGAACATCCGCACTTCATCTGCTTGCTGGAATTCTTCTCTCCTCCATTTGGAACCTTAAGAACACAGTCTGTCATCACTGTCACAAAGGAATAGGTTCTTCTGGACCTTCAAACCACAAACCAATTGACTTGACACTTCAAAAAGACATACTCAACACTTCCTCAAATCTGCAGAATGGGATAATGTATTTTTGGATCTCACCAGACCTATCTGTGTCACTCTATCACCTCTGAACACCTGCCGGAGCCGGTTTTACTTGAGCGGTCACAACTTCTTCATATCTTCATGCGGACCTCTGAAATCTCTACTGGATCACCTATAGACACATATCTACAAACCCTTTAATCTGCGTCCTCTGATTATCATCCTATCTTGGACTTTTGTCTTACAATCATCACTGTTCTTCACTGTTCCTGATTGAGACTAATTTTCTCAATATCCTTAGCTCACGGCTCATCCAAACCTTATCATTAATGCAATAGGAGTATGTTGACATCAATGACAACACCGGTTAGGCCCATACTTGCAAAAATCTCCCCCTTTGTCATTGATGGCAACATCTGATGTGAAAAACCATCAAGACAAGAACTTCTCCTTACTGTCACAACTCCCCCTATCAACAACAACCATTCACATGTCTTCTCTCCATTTATTGCTCCCCCTTTGATAAGCAACCACTTATTTTTCACATGTCTTCTCTCCCCCTTTGACATCAATGGCAAAGGGCACATACTTGCAATTTCACCACTTTAGAATCATACCTGCTACTCCCCCTGAGTAGCAGCTCCCATCAATCTGGATCACAAGATATGACTATGATATCCACTAGACTGATGCACCTCAGTGCACCTTAGTTCATTACCGGAGGGGCAATAACCCTTAACTTCTCCCTGAGATACTCAAAAGAGTCCTTAGGTAGAGGTTTAGTAAAGATATTTGCAATCTGATCCTTGGAGGGCACAAACTCCAATCTGACTTCATTCTTGTTCACTTGCTCTCTTAAAAAGTGAAACTTGATAGATATATGCTTAGTCTTAGAATGCAACACCAGATTCTTAGATATATTTATTACACTTGAATTATCACAAAAGATTGTGATAGGATCCTCATACTCTACTTTAATATCTCTTAGCATCTACTTCATCCACAAAACTTGAGTGCAACTACCTATTGCTGCTATGTATTCTGCTTCAATTGTAGACAGGGATATTGCCTCTTGTTTCTTGCTTAGCCCAGAAACCAATCTATTTCCCAAAAAGAATGCTCCACCACTGGTACTCTTCTGGTCATCCACATCTCCTGCCCAATCAGCATCGTTATATGCATGAAGAGAGAAATCATGATCTCTAGGATACCACAGACCATACTCAACCATCCCTTTTAGATATCTAAAAATCCTCTTGATTGCCATGACATGGGATTCTCTAGGATCAACTTGGAATCTAGCAACAAGACCAACAACTTGCATAATATCTGGTCTAGTTTGAGTGAGATACAACAATCCTCCAATCATTGATCTGTACTTTGTCTGGTCTACCTTAGGAGAGTCATCATCTTTACTCAACTTACATCCGGTTGCCATGGGAGTATTCATTGGCTTTGAATCTTCCATCCCAAATTTCTTCAACAGTTCTTTCACATATTTGGTCTGAGAAATGAAGATTCCTTTCTTTGTTTGAGTAATTTGTAGACCCAAGAAGAAATTCATTTCACCAAGCATAGACATCTCAAACTCACTTTTCATTTGATTTGCAAAAGTTTTACACATACTATCTCTTCCTTCAAAGATGATATCATCAACAAATACTTCAACAATCAAGATGTTTTCATGATCATTTTTGAAATATAAGTTACTGTCAGTAGTACCTTTGTTGAAACCAATCTTCAAAAGATGCTTGTCCAATCTTTCATACCAGGCTCTTGGGGCTTGCTTTAATCCATACAGTGCCTTCTTCAACTTGCAGACCATATCACCATGATTAGACAATTGAAATCCATCTGGTTTCTCTATACACACTTCTTCTTCCAAGTCACCATTTAGAAAGGCAGACTTGACATCCATCTGATATACCTTGAAATCCTTGAAGGCAACAAAGGCAAGGAATAATCTGACTGCTTCAATTCTTGCCACCGGAGCAAAAGTTTCTTCAAAATCAATTCCTTCTATTTGAGAGTAGCCCTTGCAGACCAATCTGGCTTTATTTTTGATTACTTCACCAACTTCATTTAGTTTGTTCCGGAAGACCCATTTGGTTCCAATCACATTCTTGTTTCTAGGTCTGGGAACAAGATCCCAAGTGTGATTTTTCTCAATTTTCATCAACTCTTCCTCCATTGTTTTGGTCCAGTTTTCAACATTGCAGGCTTCATTTATTGTCGTAGGTTCAATCTTTGAAATCAGACAATATTCATTTGAATTTTGAGCAATTTTCCTTCTAGTTTGCACACCTTTGCTTTTGTCACCTATGATCTGATCTTCAGAGTGGTTCAGTCTTACATACCTTGGAACTTTGGGAGTTTCTTGGACTTCTGCTTCTTGATCAGGCTCATTCAGACCTATCCCTTCTTCCTGATTTACTGGATTAGTTTGAATCTGACTTTCAGAAGAGGATTGAACTCCTTGAACTAGAACACCATTCTGATCATCATCATATTCATAAAACCTTGAGGGTTTCTCTATTCCCTCATCAACCTTCACATTTGTACTTTCTATCATCTTTCTTAGTCTCTTGTTATAACACTAGTATGCTTTGCTTTGAGTAGAGTAACCCAAGAATATTCCTTCATCACTTCTAGCATCAAACTTGCCTAGATCTTCATCTCTTTTGATGTAACATTTGCTACCAAAGACTGAAATATCTTACAGTAGGAGTAATGCCAAACCAAAGTTCATAAGGGGTCTTACCGGTATTGCTTCTGATTTGAACTCGATTGAGAGTATAGATTGCAGTGCTGACAGCTTCTCTCCAATATATCTGAGGAACATTTGCTTCCATCATCATGGTCCTAGATGCTTCCTGGATGGCCCGATTCTTTCTCTCCACTACTCTATTCTGTTGTGGAGTCCTAGGAGTAGACAACTGTCTCTTAATTCCATGTTTCTCATAGAACTCTATGAACTCACCGAATGTGAATTCTCCACCTCTATCAAACCTCAGACATTTCAACTTTAATCCTGTTTCATTCTCTACCATAGCCTTGAATATTTTGAATTTCTCAAGAGCTTCTGATTTCTCCTTTAGAAAGGTTACCCACATCATCTGGGAATAGTCATCAATTAGCAGCATGAAGTATCTATCACCTTGAATACTCCTGGTTCTTGCCAGACCACAAAGATCAGTGTGAACTAAGTCCAATAATCTGGTAGAAGATAGTTCCTTGCTTTTGAATGTGACTCTGCTCAGCTTACCCAACTGACATTCCTTGCACAAGCTGTTAGTAGGTTTCACCAATTTTGGAAGATCTCTTACAACCTGAGTATTGCTTATCTTGATGATATTATCAAAATTTACATGACACATCCTTCTATGCCATAACCAACTCTGATCAATTTGAACAAATAAGCAGTTTTTATCAGTACCAACCAAGTGGAAGATATTACCTTTAGTTTGAGTACCGGATGCAATCTCTATTCTGAAACTTTCAAAGATTTTGCATTTTCCATCCTTGAATCAGAGATCATAGTCTTTGTCCACCAACTGTCCAACACTGAGAAGATTGTGCTTCAAACCTTCAACATACAGTACATTACCAGTTTTATTTCTTCCATCAAAAGAAATAGTTCCTCTTCCTCTGATTCTACCAGCAGAATTGTCACCAAACTTTACCACTCCTCCTTCATACCTTTCCAAATCTACAAACTTATTTTTGTCACCTGTCATATGGTGAGAGCATCCACTGTCAATGACCCAATCATCCTTCTCTTCAATTTGGGCAGCCGGAGCTCTTTCCACAATCTTAAGATTGATAGATACAGAGGACATTGTATCTTCTTCCTTGATGGCAATGAACACCCATTCATTTATGGATTTGTTTCCTATCTCTGATTCATCATTTGTTACTCCTTCATTATCATCATCTTCATGTACATAGTAATAGTTCTTTTGGAACCTTGGCCTGTTAGGATTTTGCCTTGAAAATCTTTCCAGACACCTTGAGGCAAAATGACCAATCTTATTACAGTTAAAACATTTAAAAGGTAATTTTCCTTCATACTTACCAGATCCTCTTGGCAGCCTCTGCAATAAGGGCTTCAAGTTGAGCAGTCTCTACTTCTTCTTCTTCCAGATCTTTTCTTGCTTTTTCATACCATGACAATTTCCTTGAAGAATTCTCTCCCGGATCAAACCTTTGTTTACCTTTAATAGAGGCACTAGCTTTGAATGCAGATTTAGTCTTGGGGGGTCATCTCCAAACTTTGTCATTTCAAATGCAGCCAATTTCCTAGCCAATTGATCTCTTGTGACAGTTGTATGGGCTCTGAATTCTTCAATGGTAGCAACCTTGATTTTGTAAGAAGCAGGAAGGGCTCTGAGAATTTTACCAACAATCTCATTTTCATCCAAGACTCCACCAGCATTTCTAAGTCCACAAACTAGCTCATTCACTCTTGGCATAAAAGTGGTAATATTTTCATCATCTCTCATCTTCAGTTTTTCAAATTTCCCTTTTAGACTCTGTAACCTTGCACATTTAACATATTGGTCTCCTTCATGCAAAATTTCTAGTTTATTCCAAATCTCAAAGGCAGTTGGTAGGTCAATAACATTTGAGAGCTCTGAGTCAGATAATGTGCTTAGAAGAGCCTCTTTGGTCCACAGATTATTTTCAGCATATGTGATTTCATTTAGGGTTGATGGACCACCCTGTGGAGGTACATATGCTTTTGTAACCATGGACCAGTACACCATTCCCATATACTGCAAGTGACATTTCATGCGACCTTTCCAAAGAGCAAAGTTGGTTCCATCAAACTTCAGACTATCCTTCTTGTAAGATGACATCCTGGATCTCCTCAAGCAGTTAAGCTCCTTTTAGAGGAACTTAGCTGTGATACTAATTGTTAGACTTAGGGCACACAACTGAGAGGGGGGGTGAATCAGTTGTGCAAAACTTTCTCCAATTTACACACTTAAATCTTCTTAGTAATTAGTAGTATATTAAACATGAAACATAATGCATTCAAATCAAAAGCAGAAACTCATCAACACATAAGACACCAAGATTTTGACATGGAAAACCTGGTTAAGGGAAAAACCACGGGGTGATTAACCCAAGAATGTATTCTCTGTTAGAAGAATAGAAGGAACAAAATGGCACATGCTAATTAGGGCTCACTACTCGAGCACACTGCTCACAAGAGGCTCACTGCCTACAAGAGACACACTGTCTACAAAGAAATAAGTATCACATACATGAACTAGAGAATAGCATCTTCACCATGCTTGAATCAGTTCCATTAAGCTCAATACTTCTGCTCTGCCTTTCACTCTCCTCTTCATTACCACACTCTCATTTCCACACAAAAAGACAAGTTCAAACTGACTTCGCAATCCTTATTTATACAAGGCATCAACTTAGGAATGATCATCTAAGTTGGAAAACATTCATAAGATCATCTGACAGATGCATAACTCATCCGGTCGGCCTGTCTCAAGAAGAACACCATCATACAAAAGTTACTCTTCAATTGTGAGCTCCAACTTCAATATGGACCACCAACACGAACTGGACATGATCCAAAGACCACCACAAGTTCTTCTGAATCACCAAGAACATATGTACTTCATCTGCTTGCTGGAATTCTTCTCTCCTCCATCTGGAACCTTAAGAACACAGTCTATCATCACTGTCACAAAGGAATAGTTTTCTCCGAACCTTCAAACCATGAACCAATCAACTTGACACTTCACAAAGATGTACTCAACACTTCCTCAAATCTACAGAATGGGATAATGCATTTCCAGATCTCACCGGACCTATCTGTGTCACTCTGTCACCTCTGAACACCTGCCGGAGCTGGTTTTACTTGAGCAGCCACAACTTCTTCATATCTTCATGCAGACCTCTGAAATATCTATTGGATCACCTACATACACATATCTACAAACCCTTTAATCTACATCCTCTGATTATCATCCTATCTTGGACTTTTGTCTTACAGTCATCATTGTTCTTTACTGTTCCTGATTGAGACTAATTTTCTCAATATTCTCAGCTCATGGCTCATCCAAACCTTATCATTAATGCACCAGGAGTATGTTGACATCAATGACAACACCGGTTAGGCCCATACTTGCAACAAGTTTCCAAGTGCTTTTGAGAAAATTTGATTAATATTTGAAACAACTTGTTGAAGGTGTCTTCTAGCTTACAGAATACTGTTAGAGTTTTTGCTCTGAATTTATTTTGTGTTGGAGATATGAGTCTACAATTTGGATATGTTGTTGAGAAGTATTTGAAGATTCTAAATCTAGAATTTGGTGCTCCATAACACTGTGTAGTGAAATTTATGTTCACCAGTTTGAGAACAGTGTCTGATAGTATTTGTAGTGTGTCTGAGAGAAAGCATTTTACTCTGCATTTCTCTGCAGAGTTTTTTTAAGTGCCGCGGTTCTAGACATATGCTTATAAGGTCTTTATCTATCTTCATTCTAGATGGTTTTTGATTTGGTGCTCCAAAAAGTAATTTTCTTGTGTAGCAGAGTTCGACAGTGTTGTTTGTAAGCAGTCTGTGAATTGTCTTCAGGTGAAAGTTGTCACAATTGGATTTGTTGGTTCTCAAGTGACTTCAAGGTGTTCATGGATATTTCTAGAATGTGTTAAAGCCCTAGGTATGGTCCACAAGATTTGGTTGTGATCATGGAATTGTGTGATCAAGAATTTCTTATGTTTACATTGTTTGGTCGACCTAGAATGTTTGCATTGATTAAGGAGTTGATTTGATGATTATGTGAGTGTTGTGTAGCATGCTTGGATGGATTTAGGTCTGATCCAAAGTGTTGAGTAATTTTCCTTCATTCCCTTGTACCATGGAATGTTTTGGTCCAGACCTAATTCAAACATTGTGTGTTTGCCGACCTTGGAGATTGTTTCAAGGACTGAAGATTGTGTTGCTGACATTGAAGATTGTTTCAAGATTAATGGTGGTATAAATAAGTGTCAAGGATTCATGAATCATGTGTAGGTGAAGGATATGATGTTTGTGATGTGAGTGTAGATGCGAAGGTGATGTTTATTGTGCTTCATTGGAACTGAATTCCATGCATAGGTTAGACACAATTGTATCAATTCAAATCATGGCGGTGAGCCACTCTTCTCTCTTTCTTTCTCAGTGCATAATGAGTCCACCGACAGTGAGCCTTTCTTTCTTTAGGGTAGTGAGCCCTTTGGCAGTGAGACTTTGTAATTCGGTATTGCTACTACATTATATTGTGAGTTAATCCTCACTGTGGTTTTTCCCTTTTAGGGTTTTCCACGTAAAAATCTAGTGTTGTATTGTGCATGGTGTTGATGATTTTAAAGTTTATGTTATCTTATTTTCATGATTAATCTTCATAACAAATTAAGGGTTTAAGTGAATTGATGTGGATGTGATTTTGTTTATGAGGGTTTAGAGTTTTTGATACAACTAATTCACCCCCTCCTCTTAGTTGTCTTGTGCATTCAACAATTACTTGATTTAAATATAGTTCTAGATATATATGCATACCACTATATGATCATCATGTACCTCTTTGGGTTGGCAGTGTACAAGTGATAATATAGAAAAGGTGGAATGTGTAAATTTTTACATTTAAATAAAAGGAATTGCACACGAGTATTAAAAAATTCAAGCATGTATTTAAAAGATCTAAATTACAGAAAATACTAGTACAAACCTCAAATTCAATGCAAAATATAGCTTCTCATCATGTACCACACCTTTAGTTGCTTGGACTATTGCATGATCTTGCATATATATTTTAAAGATTGAATTTAAAATTATAAAAATTTTCAACCATCGTATATGTAATATGTAAAAACTATTAAATTTATTTAACATATACATACAAACTTTTAAATTGGACACAATACAAACTTGTATTGTAAATAATTTACACACCAAAAATGACTCAAGAGCATTTGAGCCCAGAGGATTGGTGACAACTGTGGTTAGGACTCTGTTGTGAATTACCCAAGTGCACATATTAAATTTAATCAAAATCATGGAACATGCAATTACGTGATTTAAATATGGTTCTAGATATATATGCATACCACTATACGATCATCATGTGCCTCATTGGGCTGGTGATGTACACGTGATAATATAGAAAAGGTGGAGTGTGCAAATTTTTACATTTAAATAAAAGGAATTACACATGAGTATTAAAAATGCAAGCATGTATTTAAAAGATCTAAATTACATAAAATACTAGTACAAACCTCAATTGATGCAAAATCTAGTTTCTCATCATGCACCACACCTTTAGTTGCTTGAGCTATTGCATGATCTTGCATACATATTTTAAAGATTGAATTAAAAATTATATAAATTTGCAACCATCATATATGTAATATGTACAAACTATTAAATTTATTTAACATGTACATACAAACTTTTAAATTGGACTCAATACAAACTTGTATTGTAAATAATTTACACACCAAAAATGACTCAAGAACATTTGAGCCTGGAGGATTGGTGACACCTTGCGGTTGGGACTCTGATGTGAAATTGTCATGACCTCCCAACTATTGTAAATATGATTAAAAATAATTATTTGAATTAAATATTATACTTTAAGGTTCTTCTAGGAGTTCACATTTTAGTTATTCTAGACTAATATAAAACCTAATTACATCTAATTTTAAAGTGCTAATTACATTAATGAGCTCTAGGTTAAGGGTATTTTTTTGTTGTACCATATAAGGTGTTATAAGATGAATAGTCATTGACACTATATGGTCCAATCGTGAAGATCCAATCCTCATCTGTACATGTGATTAAAAAATATAATTATTCACTCTGGAGAAGTATGCCAAATCCATCAAGTCAGGAAAGAAAAAATACCGCTGGTAAAATCCTGGAGCCTAAGGTTTGTGACCAAACTGCCATGACCTCTGCGAAGGCTTCTATTAAAAGAAAGATCTTACCTGATGATTCTGCCCAGGTGACCCCTCAGAAGAAGAAAAGGGGAAGTGTGGAGGAAGGAAGTGGTACAGACAATGGGAAGAAGGCCAAAAATATTTCTATGGTGGTGGAGGAGGTTAGCACTAAGGAAGGTATTGGTGGTAGTGACATCACTGCTGATGAGGAGTTCACCATGACTGATAGTAAACCTTAGGTGCCGTTGACTAGGAGGTCGATGAGGCTTGCAGCTAAGCCTAGTCCTATTCTCCAAAAGGAGGTTACTGAGTTGGAGGAGGATACTACGGACCTGGAGGGTGATGGTATTTTTGATGAAAAAACAACAAAGTGGACACTATTGTGCTTGAGACTGAATAGATGGGTGAGGAATTTTCTGTCAACAAGGAAACTAAAAATGATAATGTAGAGGGTGAAGCGGATGATGGGCCCAGTAATTTTCCTGAGCTCAATGTTAAGGGGTTTGAATTTGTGAGCTCAGAGAAAGTGGTGAAGGAAGCTGGCAAGATGAAGAAGGGGGGCAAGGTTTCTGTCAAAAATAAGGATATAGAAACCCTCTCTGCTAGGATCAATGAGTAGGAGAGGAAGTTCAAGATTCTGGCCAAGTTCTCTGCGAAAGTGATGCATCGGTCAACCACAACTCTTGCGGTCCTCCAGGATGTCGAGCTTACCATCCAGGGTATGAAGGAAAAAGAACTCAAGGAGTACTGTGAACTCTACTAGTTCCTGGTTGAAGATTGGGACCAGATGTTCAATTAGCCATTGGGGGCTTTTTCTGTGCTTTTGATTTTGTCTGTTGTTGGTCTATTGTCGGTCCTCTATGTCTTGGTCATGGGTTTCTTTTTGGTTGTTTCTTGTTGGTTCAGTCAGTTTCTCTCTCTTGGTTCTTTGATGGAACTTTGGTGCGCCTTTTTGGATGATATGTAATGGGATCAACACCCTTTTTTCTTCTTACATTATCAAAAACAATATAATTATTCATCAATTTTTGGTAATTACATGTGTATGTATGTAGCAAAAATTTATGTAACAAGTAGCATTAATTAATCTAATTTTTGAGAATTTAAAATAGATGCAAATAAATTTATGTATACATTTAAAATGTGACATGCTTGTCTAGAAGTAGGTGTATTTCTTTCTAACAAACTAGACAAGAATGCCTCCTTTGTTGCAACCCCTGAAGTAGATGTGTTGGGACCATATAAGGGTTGTTTGTAATTTATACACAAATAGGGCACTATAATTTGCATTGAATTTGATGTGCTTGGGGTGCTGGACAAACCAACACCATCTCCTCCATACCCTTTACTAGTCTTAACTACAAACTAGGTAACCTAGTTAGTCAAGTTCTCTAAGAGCTTGAGTAATGCTTAGTGTTGAAATCATCCCATCTTAGTGAATGGGGGCATGAATGGTGGGAGTAGGAGGTGTGACAAAAACTGTAACATGTATTTGTTGATTTGACTGAAACACACACACACATGGTCTATGTTGTGGAATGCTACCACCAACAGCCTAGAATTATCTCATATCAAAATAACTGGGTTTTAAACCCAATTCAAACCCAACCCATAATTTTTGCAAAGATACAATGGCACCTCAAGATTTACATGTGGTTTATGGTCAAAGACCATCCACCAATGGTCTCAAAAATTAACAAAAATTTAAGGGTGCCTACACCATTTGATTGAAAGTTTTTTTTTGTTGGGAGGATAGGAAGATTGGTGGAAGGGTCAATGAAATATGGTGCTACAATTCTTTTAGTAATATGCAAATCATGTATTTTATTATATGAAAATCCATTAAAATAAAATTGCCTCTCCTCCACCCTTTAATAATAGATTCTATACAAATTTGTATCTATGCTTCTGACTAAATCAATTACATTTTTCCTAGAACTAGAAAAACATCAAATGTGTGGGTAATATGAAGGTCATTTTGAAATAAATCTATTTTTGTTTGGAGGGTGGTAATGTTTTCAATTATTTTAGCTCTTAACCTCTCTTCATTATTTAAGGGTGGGGGTGGAGGTGGAGGTGGGGATGAGGCCTTTTGTGGTGGGGATGGGGGGTTTTGCAGTGTTTTTTTAAAGACCATCAAATATAAAATCATACACATTGATTTGATCCATGATGTAAACTACAATTACAAAAGAAAAATGAAATTTAAATACATTTTAATTTAAACAAATATATTTTGCAAATAAATACATTTTGAAAATTTAAAAACATGATCTACCAACATGCATCAAAAAGTAGCACTAATACTTGCACTCACTATGTTTTATCCAAAAATATAAAAATTATGGAATGCAAGTATTTGTCTAGAGGTAACTTATTTTGATATGCCCTTAAAAGAACTATTTGGTGTTAGGACTTCTACATATTTGGTAAGTAATTTGTCTTTGAGAAAAGGTAACCTAGTAGATTACAACTTTTTCTAAACACTTTGGTAATGAAATTGTTCAAAATTTATATAGAATCAATTTAGCTTGTATTATCTTACACTGCATCTTTTTCTTTGACTTATGAAGATGTGTTAGAAAATTTTCAAATTCTATCCACCATCAACTTCAAGCCACATATAGTTTTGAAATATGAAAGTTGATAATGGATATATATGAAAATTAAATTAGTGGATATCAAAATTGAAATTGATATATCAAATTTTATATTAATATCAATATTGATATCAATTCGATTGATAATGTTGATATCAAAATCAACTTATGAATTTATATATCAATTCAATTGAATTAATATCAAAATTAAAATTGATAATGAATATCAAAATTGAAATTGGTATCAAATTTGATAATGATATATCAATTTTGATCTATGGATATTAAAAAATTGATAATCAATTCAATTGATATTGATATCAAAATATTTAAATGAATTTACATATCAATTTGAAATTGAATTGATCTATCAAAATTAAAATTATTGATATGTGAAAAATGATATTAATGGATATCAAAATTGAAATTGATATCAATTTTTTATATGAATATCAAATTTGATATCAATTCAATTTATCTCTTTGAAATGGCATCACGACTAAAATAAGTGGCGTCATTTCAAAGAAAAATAATTTATGGGCACTTGGTGAGATGAAGGGGGGAGGAAAAATTGTTAGAACATAATGTTATTATGAGGAGGGGGTCAATCCCATAACACACAATAATGAAAAGTGCATACAAAAAATAGGAATGTTCTTTTATTGATTTGGACAACACATTACATTACAGAAATTGAAATCAAATCAGAGGATGAATCCTCAAAATGCTGCAACACACTACAACTTCCTTTCTCTAGATTCGGGAACCTTCTCCCTTTTGTAGCTTCAAATCAACTAGGGTTTCTATTTTCCCTCCTTTTATTGACTCTCAACTTTCCCCATTATCTCTACTACCCCAAAGGATTCCCAACAATGGTCATAGATAGCCCTTTTTGGCGCCTTCTAGCCGAAATTTCAAAATTTGTAACTCCCTCCAAAAATAGGTCAACTTCTGGGAGCCATAACTTTTGATCCGGGCATCCGATTGACGAACCATTTAATGCATTGGAAATCTCGTGAAGTTCTCTATGCACTAAGAATGGTGTGAGGACCGCCCTTTTTACTTCTGTTGTTATGACTATTTACATTACTGTTATTGTTACTTTTTATGTTTGTGGGATAGCAGTTCCCGGAATTGTCAAACTATTAAACTTTATTATGATTTCGAAAAAACTAATTGGGTGATGTTTGGATAAGTTTACATTTCAGAAAAATTAATTAGGTGATAATGGAAAATTGTAATAAGATAACATTTATGTTAATTAGTACTATGTCATGATAATGCATGTTTTTGTTGATAACTGAGAGGGGGGGGGTGAATCAGTTATCCTAATTATTTCCCTTAATAAACTTTCCTCTTAATTGAAGCAGCATAAAATCAAACACAAAACATTAACCATGAAATAAGAAACACATGACACAGTATTTTTGACGTGGAAACCCTGTTAAGGGAGAAAACCACGGGGTGATTAACCCAAGAATTATTCTCTGTTAGAAGAATAGGAAATTACAAAAATGGCACTTGCCAATTAGGGCTCACTGCCCGAGCACACTGCTCACAAGAGGCTCACTGCCTACAAGAAGACACACTGTCTTACAAAGTGATAAGAATCACAGTCTTGAACTGATTGGAAGCATCTGCATATGCTGGAGTTCAGTTCCGGTTAGGTATAGTATACTGATCTGCTGCACTTCATCTTTCCTCTGTTCTTTAGTCTGCTATCCTTTCACATACCGGATCCTTCTTGCTACTTCTGCTCTACTCTGGACTTGTTCGCATATCCTTTTCGCTCACTCACACACTTTACAACTAAATCCATCCTCTATATGTATCCGCACAAGTAATTTCATCATCTTTCTAGTCGGCATCCGGAACAGTCTAGTTTCTTACAAACTTAGTTCTGTCGGCTGAATCCTTGCTCACCAAGCAATGCGGATCAAGCATATATTTGTAGATATCATCAATTATGTCGGCCAAACATGATTCATGCCTCCGCAACCTTTATCATCATCTGTAACACATCCGGAAAGTAGTTTGATACTCAGTCAGTCAGTTCTTCCTCTGTTTTCACTGTCTCTCAGGAATCCGGTACTCAACTATTCATATCTTTTTCTTTGTCCATCTCCGGAGGCTAAATCCTTGGAATATACTACTCAAGATAGTCCTCTTGACTTCCCCAGATCCGCACTGTGCCAAGACACTTCCTCTGAGAGATCCGGACCAATCTGTCGGACCTTGCCACATGCTCTGTTCTTGTTCACCGGACCACAACAATCTTCAATCTGACTTCCGGTAGAGATATAACATGACTTGCGGATATGTGGAATGACCTTTGTTGCCATCAATGACAACAACCATGAATCCATATAGTGTCTCTTGCCAACAATCTCCCCCTTTGGCATTGATGGCAACACTTAGTGAAAAATGACTAAGTGTTTACACTATGCTCCCCCTTTGCTGATGCTCTGTCTTTATATACAATTTCCGGAACTCCCCCTGAGTTGGATTCCTCATTTTTCACTGCTCCTCACTCCCCCTTTGACATCAATGGCAAAGGGTAGGGTCCGCACACCAAAATTTTCAAAAATTTTCTATATATGGCCGCATATTTACATACTCACATATACTGCAAAATGTCTGCAAAGGATGTCTGCAGTTGAACCATTTCAGTAGCCCAACTAAGCTTCATTCTGTCCAGGATTGAAATGTGACCACTCAACAAAAATGCAAAAGCTTCTGCCCGCCTGAGATCTGTCGGATCTTTTGTATGGGCGGTGGTCTGGGCATCACTGATGGCCTCATGCATCGTTTCCAACTTAGGGACTATAATCCTTCTAAGTTCTCCCATCCGGTTGGTAATGTTCTTCCTCTCCTTCTCAAGATTCTTTATTTCATTCAAGACTGCAATAGTCTGACATTCTTGATTTATTATAGAGGAAGAGAGAGGATCAAAACTTTGAGATAAGCTTTGAAGCTTGTCCTGTTCCTCTTTTATTTTCTTGTCAATTGCTGCTGTTGCCTTTGACCAAGATATACAAAATTTGTAGATGTCACCGCCATCCTTAAGAGCATTTTCTAAGCTCTTTATTCCAATGCTTACAATCTTCCTATCCTTAGAGATTAAATCTAATATTTCAGAAAATCTCTTATCCAAAAATTCCTTCCGGACCTTGTCTTCAGCTGATTTTTCTAGAGAATTAAAATGTGTATCAATACTGCTGACTAAGGTTTTTAGATTACCGGAAGTGGAGGCTGTCGGATCTATTTGGATTGATGGCATGATCTTTACAAGTACTCCGGAAGCAGCCTCTATCAACTCACAGTCTTCCATATGAGACTTCAGGAGCTTTTCATTTGCCTTGGCATTTGCAAATGAAGCTATCTTCATTGTTTGTACCGGAGAGAGAGAGTCAAAATCAAATGGACCTTTTAGAAGCTCCGGTTCATCAATCTCTAGAGTTTCTTTGCTCAAAAATTGTTGAACAGTTTGTGCAGTGTCTCTTGCCGGAGACAGATGTTTCTTTTCTTCTGCAGTCTTAGAACTGTCAACCTCTTTGTCTGTCACCACTGCTTCCTTCTCCTGCAGTTGCTCTTCTTCTTTGGATCCGGAGACTGTAGGGGAAACCGGAGGAGAGATGCTTGCTTGTTCATGGGCCACTTCTTCTGGAGCAGAGGGTCCCAAGTCCTCACTTGTCTGTTCAGGGCTCACTTCTTCCGGAACAGAAGATTCCAAATCAGCAGCTGTTTCTGCACCTAGGTCCTCTACAACAGGAAGATTGAACCTTTTGAAGGCCTTCCGGAGGATCTCTTCTGTCTCTTGTGCCACTTTGTCAGTCTCACCAAGCATGAGCTGATTCATCCTGGCTTTACTTCTGAACTCATCTCTGCAGTCCTTGAAGATCATGTTCATTGTCTTGGGATCAATTTGAGGATATAGCTGAATAGCTATCTGCTCCCGGATCTCAAGATCTTTGGCATGAGCATTATTCTTTCTTACTTCCATTTCCTTCTCTAGGCTTTTAGGAATGAGAGATATGATCTCAATGAAAGCCTTATTGTATGTGTTCAGATATTTAACTGTGGCTTCCTGCAGAGTCTTTTGGTCTGCCTCACTGAAGTCATCATAGGATTCAGTCATTGGTTGAAGGTTTCCATCCACCGTGACCGACTTGATTATGCTCTCTAGTGACAGAGTGGGCTTTTCAACAGTTACCTCTGCCATTTCCTCCTTGTCTTGGCCTGTGGAGGGCTTACCGGATCCTTTCTTTTTCTGTTTCTTTACTTCTCTTACTCCTTCATCTGATTCTGTCTCCTCTTCATCCTTTTGGCTTTCATAAGCCCTTGATGCTTTTGTCTTGGATCTTTTACCGGATGCCTGGACTTCCGGTTTTGAGCTTTTGGTTGTGGAAGGTGCAGATCTCTTTGATGATCTGGTCCGGGTGGGGGTTTCAACCGGAGCACTTTCTTTGCTTTTCTCTTCTTCCTCAGCCTTTCTCCTCTTTTCCCGACTGGCATCAAGTGCCTCTTTTGAGATGCCTAGGCCTTGAGCAATGTGCTCTACTTCTTTTCTCACTTTTCTCTTAATCTCAGGTTCCCTGAGTTCTACATGTAATTTCACGCTCAGCTCCTCAAAGGTTCCAAACCTTTCTGCCTTAGGATCTTTGGGCTGACTTAGCATGTGTTGAACATGCAGCTCTACTATCTGTTCATCAACTTCATACCCCATGGGCATTATCCAGACAGTCCTTGGCTCCACTGCCTCCATTAGGCACTGATCAGTGTCAACCATAAAACATACTGAGTCCTTGTATTTCTCGATGAGAGACTGGGGGATTCTCTCTCTTGCTTGCATCATGCTCTGAAAGTTTTTGAAGTATCCCCATAGAGCTGTATTCCTCGCTTTTGCATCCCCAAGTCCATGCAGATAGTCTCTTATCTGGACTGCAACAGGTGTGTCATTCTGCCATACCCATCCACTTGTTCCGGGTAGCTCATTCATGAAGTAAAAGAAGAGACATACAATGAGAGTACCATACTTAAAGGAGTTCTTCTTGTCTTTCTTGATTTTCTGTACATTTTCCATCAATTGGCTTAGTAGTAGTTCACAAAGATCAAAATCTGCATTCTTTCTTAGCATTTCATATGCTGTGTATATTGCAGTTCCGGATACAGAATTCTCCCTGCTGGAGTGATAGATCTTGTATCCTATTATCATTGATGCATATTTGATATCCGGATCCGAAATATCTTCAATGGTCATTGCCCTCTTATCATATTTTGATCCGGTGGCCTCAGTTACAACGTTGTTCTTGACAGATTTGAGGATAGGTACCCCCCCGGAAGAGTATAGACCAGTTACTGCTCTAATTGCTTCTTTTGTGATCTTACAGGGTCTATCTAGCCAAAGGAAGTTGTCATGCATCCTGCTCAGTACATACCGGACCCATTCATCTTCTTCAAAGCTAGGGAAATGAATGAATTGCTCAAACTGTTTCTTCTGGATATCCTTATACTCTGGTTTGAGCTCAAAAGCATTATCTATCAGTTGCTTGTGATAGAGGTCTCTTAATTTGAATTCCCCAAATTCCTCAATGTTTGCGTGTATGTAAACCCTAATATCTTCAGTATGTAAGACTCCGTGGGGAACACTAGAGAAGGCTCCTAGTGGATCTACCTCCAAAGATTTGTAGGGATGTTTCTTGAATGAGGGGCGAGGTCTATCAGAGATCTTAACTATGTTTGGAGTAGCCATTCTTCAAAGATTTGCAGTGAGGCAATGAAAAACGAAGAATACCTTATGCGCCTTCGGTTTGCACGGAGTGGTTGGATTGATTTCTTTATGCAATAGCTTCGGCAGGAGATCCTTGGTGTGCTTGATGAACCTTGTTGCAGAGCTCCACTATTCGCTTCTTCTCAAGTGTAGAATGAGCAGATAACTTTTGAGAAATCCCTTATATTGCTCCGCAAACCCTAATATCTGTCTGCAATAAATGCTTCACCTGCATTATTCCGGTTTACCATGTCTGGACAGCTTGGAGTATCCCGGATTAGTCCTGATCACTGAATATCATCAGGATCTTTAAATCATGAATAAATCTAGGTAACATATTACAAGAACATCCCAAACACTCTGTCCAATCCGCAAGACAAGATCGTGCACTTCCGGATCTCTCCGGACCTTTTTGTAATCCTTTATCATACCGGAGCACCTCCCTGAACAGGTCTAACTTAGTCGAACACAGCTTCTTCATAACTCCATGCGGACCTCTGAAAACTTGACTGAGGCATCTCAGGACTTATATCTACAAACCCTTTAATCCGCATCTTGTGCCACGTCCGGCACAACTTGTTTGGCTGGGGGAACAGAATCTTCTTTGAGTCTCCCCCTGAGCCTGAGCTCATTTTTTAATTTCCGGAAGAAATATCAGCACCAGAATCTGGTGCGGATCCAACCTCTACATTCTCTGAGCTTTTCTTCACCCAAATCTTGCTCATCTGATTCCTAACTTCATCCGCATTCATCTTTTGTTTACCCTTGTCTTGATTCTGATTATACACCGGACCTCTTTTGTCCTGATTCTTGTTTCTGCAGACTTTAGCATTATGACCGGACCTATTGCAGATTTGGCAAATAACATTTCTTTGCATATTTAACTGATATCCCCTTGATCTGCATTGATTAGCCATATGACCTACTCTTTTGCATGTAAAGCATCTACCTTTGAATGATTTGTTTACTTGCATAATTCTGCATTCATGGGATTTGTGTCCATACCTTTTGCAGTTGAAGCACTGTCCGGAGAAGGATGAGTTAATCTGATTCATTCTCATTCTGCACTGATTAGCTTTGTGACCAAAATGGTTGCAGCTGTGGCAGTATCCATTGAAGGATGGATATTTTTGAGCATTTGGCTGTCTTACCGGAGGTCTTCTAGGCCTCCTCCTTGGATTTTCTGATCCAAGATTCCTCTGACCGGATCCGGAGCTTTCTCCTTTCTCATATCCCAAGCCATACTTGTCATCTGTCCTCTTTTGACTTCCAAGAAGAATTTCAAGTTGAGCAGAACTTATCTTGAATTTCTCTTTATATTCATTTGCTGTTTGAAGGTCTCTTTTGAGAGAGGCAATTTGATCCTCAAGTTTTCCTTCATTATCTTTGGAATCTTCAAGATCAGATTCAAGGTGTCTGATAATCCTGTCCATCTGGTGGCATTCTTCTGATTTTTCTTTAAGAGATTGTCTTAGATTGTCTTCAGCCTTTCTTTTTTCTTCAATCTCTTGAGTAAACTTTATAGTTCCTGATTCCATTTCATGTCTTAACATAATGGCTTCTTTTGATAACTTTTCACATAACTTGGTTTGCTCAGTCAATTCCTCACTTGTATTGCTTTCTTCACTTTGTCTTGCCAACTGTTGAAGCAGCTCCTTTCTCTTTTTCATAGAGAGACTTAATTTGTCTTTTAATTCTCTCATGAATTCATCAGCCTGTTTGAGTCTTTCCTTTAATTCACTGACTTCAGAATTTGACTGTTCAAGATCCTCAAGGGCAGTCTTGAGTTGCTCCCTTAAACCATATGCATCCATTTGAAATCCCAGATCTTCCTCAGGCTGTTAGGCTCTATTAGGAGGAACTTGGCTCTGATACCAATTGTTGATAACTGAGAGGGGGGGGGTGAATCAGTTATCCTAATTATTTCCCTTAATAAACTTTCCTCTTAATTGAAGCAGCATAAAATCAAACACAAAACATTAACCATGAAATAAGAAACACATGACACAGTATTTTTGACGTGGAAACCCTGTTAAGGGAGAAAACCACGGGGTGATTAACCCAAGAATTATTCTCTGTTAGAAGAATAGGAAATTACAAAAATGGCACTTGCCAATTAGGGCTCACTGCCCGAGCACACTGCTCACAAGAGGCTCACTGCCTACAAGAAGACACACTGTCTTACAAAGTGATAAGAATCACAGTCTTGAACTGATTGGAAGCATCTGCATATGCTGGAGTTCAGTTCCGGTTAGGTATAGTATACTGATCTGCTGCACTTCATCTTTCCTCTGTTCTTTAGTCTGCTATCCTTTCACATACCGGATCCTTCTTGCTACTTCTGCTCTACTCTGGACTTGTTCGCATATCCTTTTCGCTCACTCACACACTTTACAACTAAATCCATCCTCTATATGTATCCGCACAAGTAATTTCATCATCTTTCTAGTCGGCATCCGGAACAGTCTAGTTTCTTACAAACTTAGTTCTGTCGGCTGAATCCTTGCTCACCAAGCAATGCGGATCAAGCATATATTTGTAGATATCATCAATTATGTCGGCCAAACATGATTCATGCCTCCGCAACCTTTATCATCATCTGTAACACATCCGGAAAGTAGTTTGATACTCAGTCAGTCAGTTCTTCCTCTGTTTTCACTGTCTCTCAGGAATCCGGTACTCAACTATTCATATCTTTTTCTTTGTCCATCTCCGGAGGCTAAATCCTTGGAATATACTACTCAAGATAGTCCTCTTGACTTCCCCAGATCCGCACTGTGCCAAGACACTTCCTCTGAGAGATCCGGACCAATCTGTCGGACCTTGCCACATGCTCTGTTCTTGTTCACCGGACCACAACAATCTTCAATCTGACTTCCGGTAGAGATATAACATGACTTGCGGATATGTGGAATGACCTTTGTTGCCATCAATGACAACAACCATGAATCCATATAGTGTCTCTTGCCAACAGTTTTTAAGTTGCTTCGGCTATGATGATTTTATGTGGTTACTGATCTTGTAATTTAGTGTGCAGGAATTACTAATCGAACCACAGATTTCGGAGGTCATTCCGCACCTTGTTATTTGTTGTTCCCTGTTAAGCCGATCTGGTTCCACGAGGAACCGAGATCTCTCTGTGTTTGATGTAATGATGTAATGTGGTCTTTCGTATGGTCGAGTGGGTTAGGTTACCCTCATGTAACATTATTTTATAATTTGTGTTGTAAAAAGATTGAATTTGAATTTCCTTATTTTATTTAAATTTATGAGGCCTTTTCTTGTGCTTTACCTTGACCAGGGGTGTCTTGTATGGGTTAAAGTTGACCCTGGGTTATACCCCATGGGTCCAGGGGCCCATTTGGCATGGGTAACCCTTGAGTAACCTCCATCTAGTCATCTTAACTTCCCCCTGAAGTTAAGTGGCGAAAATTGGAGGTATGGAGGGGACATGATGGGTTGTACCAACACCCAACCCATCCCTCTACAATCCCCAAGGTAAGAGATGACTACAAGCCCATCCATTATTGAAGGATTGACTTGAAGTCACCCCCTCCATTAGTGAGATTCCCCCATGTGCTGTGGGGACACCCATGTGAAGGAGGGAAGAAGGGGCATGGGTCACCTGTCTTTTCCTCCTTTAACTCCTTTTATTTCTCCCATGCGAAAGAGAAATGACATGAGGAAAGGGATAAGGGGTACTCTAGGGATGGGTGAGTGACATAAGCCACCAGGACAGAATAGTGGTTTTGGGAAGGGTGAGGAGGTGACAAGTGTCACCTCTCCATTCCTCGAAACTGAAAAGAAAGGGGGTTATTTGTTTCCAATTTTGGAAGGAGAGGGAGTTAGTTGAATTTTGGGGAGAGTTTTATGATTATTGTCAGAGAATAGGAAAGTTAGCTTAGAGGAGAGAAAAGAGAGAGAGGAGTTGTTGGCTAAGGTTGGAAGAGAACCCAGTGGAGCTCTGCATCAGTTTCATTCTAGGAGGGCTTTGTAAGGTTGGTTTGGTCTTTACCTTTCTTTCATATATCGGAATGTGTATGTAAAGTGTGTGAAAGATGATTATTTGTTGTGTTTTAGATGTGTTTTCTGTGGGGTTTGTTGTCGGGTTGTTTGACAGAGCTTCTCCCACTTGGGAGAAATGCTCATCAAGTTTGGGGTAGGGGAGGAGAGACCCTCCTCGGGTGCATACCTGTTTCCATCTTTTGGGATGTTGAAAGCCTTGAGGGCATGTATCTGTGACTGTATCTTTGACTTGAGAGTCAAATACAGATTTTCTTAAAAATTTGTGATCAAACTTGGTTTGAGACCAAGAGAAATTGTATTGGTTAACTTATCTGTAAGGGTGACACTCTGGAGTCGAGTGTGTCCACTCTCTTGCCCCTTATGAAAATCACTGTAGTTGAGTTTCCGTGTTGTGTAAATTACCCACGGGTGTTTGTGTGCTTTGGGATTGTTGTTGTTACTATTGTGAAGTGCAGTGCTTGAGTTACCCAGGTGTGAGTATGGTCTCCCTAGCTCGGGGGTGACCCTCTTGCGGGTCTACGGAAGGGAGGAGAGCTAGATGAGTGGTGTTTTCTTCTTTGTTTGTCTTTGATACGCAGGTTTTCTCTTTGAGCTTCTGGTTGGATATTTATGAAGAAACAACTTATTCTTCTTTGTCATGAGAATTAGGCCAGGTTCATTTCATAAGAGTTGAAGAGAGAGCACCTCTCTTGTTATTGTTGTAATTTATTGTTACCCTGCGAGTGAAGGAAACCTCCCTGATCTTGTTATTGATGGACTTTTACTTGGTTGTCACAAGCTATCAGTTGTATATTGTTTGGGAGAAGGAAGTTCATATCTGGGAAGTTAGTTGTTCGTATCTATGGTTTAAAATTCTCTTGCTATTTGTAGTGGAAGAGTTAACTTTTCTGTAATATGAATGTGGTAAACAAATACCTTAAATTTTCAAGTTTGTTGCTTTGTAAACCTTTTTAAATAGCAATTTCATTACTTATTTGCAATCTAATCTGAGTTTGTTCATGTAATTATAAGAATAGAACTGCTAAATTAGTTGAAAGGTCAGTTTTATGGTTCATTGTTCTAATGGAAAAGATAGTTTTAAATGATTAAGTTTTCTTCCACATAAGTAATGGATTCAGTTATTTTGTAAGTTTTAAAGAAAATCTATTATATAATTACTTCGGTTTGTCTTAAAAGTTGAACTGGACATGGATTAATTGCCGAAATATACTGATTAAAACTTCATTTTCTTAAGTGTATATATATATAATCTTTATTTAATTATTACTTGATCTTTTTAACTGACTAAAAGAAACTGAATAAAGTGTTTAATTTGAGAAAATTATGAAATATATATATATATATATATACAACAGTTGTTATTTAATTATCGTTTTGACAGAATTATAGTTACTGAATAAATGATTTGATTGAGAAAATTAAGTGACAATCTGAAACTGCATTATATATATATATACATATATATATATATACATATATATATATATATATATTACTTGATATTTAATTATCATTGGCTAATCATAAAACTCAGATTACATTATATGACAGTCGAAAATGCGAAATTTAGAGCGCTGTGTACAACACAGTCGAAGTTTCATGATGGGCGGTGGGGAGTAATCCCCACCGCAGTATCGATCTTTTAAATAGAGGTGTGGGGAGGGGCGGAGCCCCACCCACACCCCACATCGTGGGATGTGGGTGGGGCTCCGCCCCTCCCCACATCCCCCTTCCCGTATGGCCACCGCGGGGCACAGCTCTGCAGTGCCGCTGTTCGCACCTCCCCCACGGCCTACACAGGCCCCTCCCCTAAGCGGCCTGCACCCCCTCCACCGCGGGCTCCCTCCGCCCTAACATCACCTCCCACCTCACTCCCCTGCCGGTGGCTCCGTCCCTCTGCGCGGCCGACCACTGTTTCCCCTGCCGCTGCGGCCACCGCCGCCCCATCTCCTCCGCTGGCTGTGTAGCTAAAACAAAAAAAAAAAGAAATGTTAGGGCTTTTGGCCCTAACATATAAGTTGGTCTATTTTAAAATGAAATACATTATAGTTGCCATATATATAGACATATATATAGATACTATATATGTCTATTTATATAGCAATATATAATGAAATAATTCATATATATATATATATATATATATATATATATATATATATATATATATATATATATATATATATATATATATATATATATATATATATAAAGTAAGGGATTACGTGGAGTTTGTTAAACAAATTTAAAAGAACAATTTTGTCAACTACATATACATTAAAATATATATATATATATAGGAGTAGTTCTTTGAGCCATTTTATTGGGCCCTCGTTTAAAATCTTGACAAAATGTGACACAGTAATATACAAAAAAAAATAAAACAAAAAAATATATTTTCACAGTTAGGTTTTATTAAGTGTTGAACAAAACAACCAAAGAATTTATGTTTCCATGATCAGGGTTTTATAAAGTGGAGAGCCTCCTACATCTATGAACAATGGTATACGATTCACAATAAGAGTATTAATATTAATTATTAGTAATAATAACAACAGTAATGATAAATAAGAGAAAATAAAATTATAATTTAAAGAGAGCATAAAGGAATATATTGTATTACTCCGGAAAGAGTTTCTCGGAAGTTTCAACTATCAACGCAATTCAATACCGGGAAAATGAAGAGGAAAATTACACGTCACCTTACTTAAAAGATCACTGGAAATAAACTTAAGAAGCCATCACAGACATTCCATGTGAGGCCATTTTAATCTCAACTGTAGTAAACGTCCACATAAGTAAACCTGTAAGAGAGTCAGAAGAAGAAAAAAACTAACATTGGAAAACACAAAGGAGAAAATGCACGACATTTCCCACATGGGATAAGAGAAACTAAGTTGATGGACCCTTCCGCTAAAATTTACATATGTAGAGGAGGAACCTAGATCGGAGAAGATTAGGAGACCGAGTCCAGCGAAGTAGTAAACCAGCCTATGTGACCTAGACCATCCGGAAGTTAGGTTTAATATCAACAATAGATGCAGTGATAACCCTGATTGATGTAAATGATGAAGAAAGGACCGGATATACATAAAGAAAGCATAGAAAATGAAAGAGAGAGAGACCGAAATATAAACAAACTAAATTATCAGAGAAATAGTTAAGGTAAGTGCGATAAAAATACAATCAAAATTAAGACCCAGAGAAAAGGGAAGAGAGAGCAAACAGACCGCCTCGTTGAGAATGCTAAGTCGTAGGAGGAGTATGTTTCAGGAAGCAAGAGAGGAGACAGACAACCGTGCCTTGCTGAAAATTGACTAAATAGGGAGATCACGAGTCGGTTTAGTTGGAACAAGGCGTCGTGGAAAGTTGTTAATCTATCAGCGAACCACGTGCATAAAATAGTGTTGGAGTAATTCCCACTAACGCCGTAAGGCGCTATACTGCCAGAATTTGCCGAGATTTAGATTTAGGAACCTTGGTAATCTCACTCTTGCAATGACGTTAACGGCGTCGTAGAGACCCTCTTGTTGGTCTGTTTGCGTCTGGTTGCACGTAATTGTACTTATATCCCGCCGAAAATTGTCGTGTTTTCGCCTTGAGAGAACACCGCCGAGCATGCTTACGCATGCGAGGGGGCTTTAGGGCAGTGTGAGAAAAGTTTTTTCATATCTCGTGTCATAACCACATGACAGATGTGGCTATGACACATGTGATGTGTGTTGTGACCACAAGGACAATGTGGGCATGACATTTGGTATCAGAGCCAAGTTTAAACACTGGGCGTATTTGGGCACGTTATTTTTCCGCAACTTTGGCTAGTTAGTTTCTACCATGTTTTGTAGGATGCCTCCCCGTGTTCGACGAGCGCGGTCACGTCACACAGCATCTGTCGAGGTGCACACCGATTCCTTAGCTGAGGGACTGGCACCCGTAGTTACACCAGCACCACCTGCACCACCTGTACCACAAGCACCACTAGTACCACAGGCGACACCAGTATTGGATATAGGTCCACAGATCTTACAGACACTACAGGCTATGTTAGACAGGTTACCGCCAGTGATTCCTGAGCCACGTGTAGAGCCTCGTGTTGATCTGCGAGAGGAGCCACGTGCCGAGTCACGTATTGAGCCACGTGAGGAGCCCCGCGTTGATCCACTAGAGGTGCCATGTGTGGAGCCCTTCGTTGAGATTCCTGACACAACAGTAGAGGAGGTAGGGTCAGCCTCCCGAGCATGGAGCAGGAGTCCTCCGAGACTTTTGAGACGAGATGAGATCCAGAGGGCAGAACAGGTTCAGCATGGGATTATATGAGGATGGTGTGGAAGAGCCACTTGTGAGACTTAGAGACAGAGGGGACCCCATCAGAGATCTACTTAGGCTCACCCACCCACTTTCGCAGGTGCTACAGAGGGAGCCGTGGCCGAGGCTTGGCTGATTAGTTTAGACAGGTGTTTCGCATTGCAACCATATGGAAGCAACATGAAAGTACGAGTGGCAGTCCATCTTCTTAGGGATGCAGCAGCTACCTGGTGGCACACATAGGAGTGTAAGCGCTGACTTTTCCGTGGATACACTCACATGGGACATCTTCATTGAGCGCTTCAATGCATGATATTTGTCTGAACATTACAGACAGCGCAGGATTGATGAGTTCCATGATTTACAGCAGAGGGGACTCATTGTTACTCAGTATGAGAGCCGATTCATTGAGCTTTCTCGTTACACGGAATACCTCCATGACGAGAAAATCTTAATACACAAATTCATCAGAGGGCTAAATCACAGGATAGCAGGACCAGTTCGTATGGCAAATCCCCAGACCATGAGTGAGGCTGTTGAAAAGGCCCTTATATCAGAGGAAATTCAGGGATGAGGATAGAATTCACGCCCGTAGTACCAGGAACGTAATCCCCAACCACAGCAAAACTTCCAAAGGCCTCAAAACACAACACAGAGAGGAGGATACAATCCTTCATCTTTACCTCCTAGGCCTCCACAACAGCAGCAACATCAGCAAAAATCCAAATTTCAACAGAGGGGTCAGGGAGGACAGAACCGTGGATGGCAGCAGCAGGGTTCACGCAGAGATTAGAGACAGCAGGGTTCATCGGCAGGACCTGCGAGGTCCCAGCAGTCTTACGGAGGCTCACAGGGATCCACTGGACAGACTGGGCAACAACAATCGGGCAGAACACAGTCAGGGCAGTTACAGGTTCAAGGACCATGTTATGTGTGTGGTGGGGCAGGGGCATCTGGCTAGAGAGTGCCCGCAGGGATTTACTGCAGGGGCACAGCCCCCGATCAGGAGGATTTGAGCAGACCGTAGGTGACGTGGGCAGAACCCACCACATGTTTGCAGCGGTTGATAACCGCCAGGCCGATTTCCAGGCTTCTGTCATCGAGGCAGCAGGTACGATTGGAGACTTTTCCATTTCGATCCTTTTTGACTCAGGAGCTACTGACTCTTTTTTGTCTACATCGTTAGTGGAGCGTTGCAGGCTGGTGGCTTCTAGGCAAGACATTAGGTGGGAAGTTGAGTTGGCCTCAGGGGCCAGGATGTCAGTAGATTCCTTGGTTAGAGACTGTGAGATCACATTGGGATCATTCACCACAACATGTGACCTTAGGATTATGCCATTAGGATATTACGGAGTAGTTCTGGGTATGGATTGGCTTGCGGCACATAGAGCCAAGCTTGATTGTCGCTAGAGGACGATGAGCTGTTTAGACGATCATGGTTCATCGGTTGAGATAGTGGGCATTCAAAAGCCCACAGCTGTTCGTATGATATTCGCTCAGCAGCTTAAGCGCTGTATGCGGAAGGGATGTCAGATGTTTGCCATCACGGTCAGTGATAGAGCAGAGGATGAACCTAAGGCTACTTTAGATGATCACCCTGTCCTTAGAGAGTTTGCCGATGTATTTCCGCTGGAATTACCAGGTATGCCTCCACGCAGAGAAGTGGACTTCCACATCGACTTAGTGCCAGGTGCAGAACCGATATCCCGTGCACCCTATAGGATGACTACACATGAACTCACTGAACTTAAGCTGCAGTTAGAGGAATTACTTGAGAAGGGGCACATCCGACCTAGCGTTTCGCCATGGGGCGCACCAGTTATCTTCGTAAAGAAGAAGGATGGGTCTCTACGTCTATGTATGGACTACAGGCAGTTGAACAAGGTGACGGTGAAGAACTGTTATCCTCTGCCTAGGATTGACGACCTTTTTTATCAGATGCAGGGAGCCAGAGTGTTCTCAAAAATTGATCTAAAATCTGGGTATCACCAATTACGCATCACGGAGGCAGATATTCATAAAACTGCTTTTTGAACCAGATATGGCCATTATGAATTCACAGTGGTACCTTTCGGGTTGACGAACGCTCCTGCAGTATTCATGAGTCTCATGAACGGGGTGTTCCGCACGTACCTAGACCGGTTCGTGATAATATTCCTAGATGACATTTTGATTTATTCACGGACTGAGGAGGAGCATGTGGAGCACTTGCGTCAAGTTTTGCAGCAATTACGAGAGCAGCAGCTTTATGGCAACTTGGCAAAGTGTGCCTTCTTCAGGACAGAGGTGCAGTATTTGGGACACATTTTATCAGGCGATGGCATCTCTGTAGATCCATCTAAAATTAGAGCAATCCAGGAATGGCTGGCACCCACTAACATGACAGAGGTCTGAAGCTTTATGGGGTTAGCCAGGTATTATCGTCGGTTTGTCGAGGGCTTCTCCAGGATAGCACATCCCATTACTTCCCTTCAGCGAAAAGGGAAGGGTTTCAACTGGACCGAGCAGTGTGAAAAGGCCTTTGGAGTCCTCAAGGAGCGTCTTACCAGTGCTCCTATTTTAGCGGTTCCAGATCCTACAGAGGATTTTGTAGTTTGCACAGATGCATCATTAGAAGGTTTGGGAGCCATGCTTATGCAGGGTGGTAGAGCGATCGCATACGAATCGCGGAAACTAAAGACACATGAGTTAAACTACCCTACTCACGACTTAGAGCTCGCAGCAGTTGTTCATGCTTTAGTCCGCTGGAGACACTTCCTCCTAGGTCGACGCTTTGAACTCCATTCGGATCATCATAGTTTGCAGTATATTTTTACACAGCCAAATTTGAACGCCCATCAACGGCGTTGGATGGAATTCCTATGCGAATATGACTTCGATGTCCACTACATCAAAGGGAAGGAGAACGTGGTTGCTGATGCTTTGAGTCGAAGGCGCCACGAGATCCAGACCCTGACCTTGAAGGTGGACTTGAAGGATTCGCATCTTACAGCATCTGCTGGAGGACGAATGGTTTCTTGAAGTGCAACAGGCATTATTAAATCAGAAGGCCCTTGAGGGCAAATTTACAGGATATACCCTTGAGTCTGATGGTATGCTTCGACATCGGCAGCGCATCTATGTACCCCATGCGGGTAATCTTCGTACAGTAATCCTATCAGAGGCTCATAGAGCACCCTATGCAGCACACCCAGGAGTGAAGAAGATGCATGCTGACTTACGACAGCTTTATCATTGGGCTGGGATGAGGCGTGACATTGCCGAATTTGTTGCTCGTTGCCTGGAATGTCAGAGGGTCAAGGCCGAACATCAGCATCCAGTGGGACTGTTGTACCCTCACGAGATACCTGAATGGAAATGGGACACCATTTCTATGGATTTTATCATTGGTTTACCTATGTCATCACATCGCCATGATGCTATTATGGTGACAGTTGACAAGCTGACTAAAGTGGCACATTTTTCACCAATATGCACAACATACAATGCACCATCAGTGGCAAAGGTGTTTCTTGATCAGATTGTTAGACTTCATGGGGTACCTCGCCGCATTATATATGACAGAGACTCTGTATTCACTTCATTGTTCTGGAAAGCCTTACATCAGGCGTTGGGCACACAGCTCAACTTCAGTTCAGCATATCATCCAGAAACTGACGGACAAACAGAGAGAGTTAACCAGGTGTTAGAAGACATGCTTCACATGTATGTGATGGACCACCAGTCTAGATGGGAGGAGTACCTGTATCTAGTTTGAGTTCGCCTACAATAATGGGGCATCATAGCTCGTTAGGTATGCCTCCTTTCCAGGCGTTATATGGCAGACCATGTAGAACACCTTTGAGTTGGGATCGGATAGAGGACAGAACAGTCATCGGTCCAGAGATAGTTCAGAATATGGAACAGCAGGTCAAACAGATTAGACAGAGGCTTCAAGAAGCACAAGACAGGCAGAAAAAGTATGCCGATGCTAAGAGGACAGACCGAAGCTTCTCTGTGGGGGAAAGAGTATTTTTGAGAGTGCGGCCGCACAAGAGTCCAATCCGTTATGGAAAAGGCTCTAAGCTCGCACCTTGATTTGTAGGACCTTTTGAAATCTTGGAGCGGATAGGACCAATAGCCTATCGTCTAGCCTTGCCACCTAGCCTGTCACGTATCCATGATGTATTTCATGTATCAGTTTTACGTCAATATATTTCTGACTTATCTCACGTGTTGGATTGGAGTGCTCTTCAGGTAGAGGCAGACGAACAGCTGGTGTTGGAGCCAATTCGCATATTGGCTCGTTGGACGCTGGCCTTCGAGGTCGAGAGCTGGACTAGGTTAGAGTCTAGTGGGGACCTATACGACGAAGTCACAGCGACTTGGGAAGATGCAGAGAGACTGAAGACCCTTTATCCTCACCTTTTTGACGACTTCCAGGAGGAAGTACCATCTTAGGGGGAGAGGATGTGAGGACTGCCCTTTTTACTTCTGTTGTTATGACTATTTACATTACTATTATTGTTACTTTTTATGTTTGTGGGATAGCAGTTCCCAGAATTGTCAAAACTATTAAACTTTATTATGATTTCGGAAAACTAATTGGGTGATGTTTGGATAAGTTTACATTTCAGAAAAATTAATTAGGTGATGATGGAAAATTGTAATAAGATTTCATTTATGTTAATTAGTACTATGTCATGATAATGCATGTTTTTAAGTTGCTTCGGCTATGATGATTTTATGTGGTTACTGATCTTGTAATTTAGTGTGCAGGAATTACTAATCGAACCACAGATTTCGGAGATCATTCCGCACCTTGTTATTTGTTGTTCCCTGTTAAGCCAATCTGGTTCCACGAGGAACCGAGATCTCTCTGTGTTTGATGTAATGATGTAATGTGGTCTTTCGTATGGTCGAGTGGGTTAGGTTACCCTCATGTAACATTATTTTATAATTTGTGTTGTAAAAAGATTGAATTTGAATTTTCTTATTTTATTTAAATTTATGAGGCCTTTTCTTGTGCTTTACCTTGACCAGGGGTGTCTTGTATGGGTTAAAGTTGACCCTGGGTTATACCCCATGGGTCCAGGGGCCCATTTGGCATGGGTAACCCTTGAGTAACCTCCATCTAGTCATCTTAACTTCCCCCTGAAGTTAAGTGGCGAAAATTGGAGGTATGGAGGGGACATGATGGGTTGTACCAACACCCAACCCATCCCTCTACAATCCCCAAGGTAAGAGATGACTACAAGCCCATCCATTATTGAAGGATTGACTTGAAGTCACCCCCTCCATTAGTGAGATTCCCCCATGTGCTGTGGGGGACACCCATGTGAAGGAGGGAAGAAGGGGCATGGGTCACCTGTCTTTTCCTCCTTTAACTCCTTTTATTTCTCCCATGCGAAAGAGAAATGACATGAGGAAAGGGATAAGGGGTACTCTAGGGATGGGTGAGTGACATAAGCCACCAGGACAGAATAGTGGTTTTGGGAAGGGTGAGGAGGTGACAAGTGTCACCTCTCCATTCCTCGAAACTGAAAAGAAAGGGGGTTATTTGTTTCCAATTTTGGAAGGAGAGGGAGTTAGTTGAATTTTGGGGAGAGTTTTATGATTATTGTCAGAGAATAGGAAAGTTAGCTTAGAGGAGAGAAAAGAGAGAGAGGAGTTGTTGGCTAAGGTTGGAAGAGAACCCAGTGGAGCTCTGCATCAGTTTCATTCCAGGAGGGCTTTGTAAGGTTGGTTTGGTCTTTACCTTTCTTTCGTATATCGGAATGTGTATGTAAAGTGTGTGAAAGATGATTATTTGTTGTGTTTTAGATGTGTTTTCTGTGGGGTTTGTTGTCGGGTTGTTTGACAGAGCTTCTCCCACTTGGGAGAAATGCTCATCAAGTTTGGGGTAGGGGAGGAGAGACCCTCCTCAGGTGCATACCTGTTTCCATCTTTTGGGATGTTGAAAGCCTTGAGGGCATGTATCTGTGACTGTATCTTTGACTTGAGAGTCAAATACAGATTTTCTTAAAAATTTGTGATCAAACTTGGTTTGAGACCAAGAGAAATTGTATTGGTTAACTTATCTGTAAGGGTGACACTTTGGAGTCGAGTGTGTCCACTCTCCTGCCCCTTATGAAACTCACTGTAGTTGAGTTTTCGTGTTGTGTAAATTACCCACGGGTGTTTGTGTGCTTTGGGATTGTTGTTGTTATTGTTGTGAAGTGCAGTGCTTGAGTTACCCAGGTGTGAGTATGGTCTCCCTAGCTCGGGGGTGACCCTCTTGCGGGTCTACGGAAGGGAGGAGAGCTAGATGAGTGGTGTTTTCTTCTTTGTTTGTCTTTGATACGTAGGTTTTCTCTTGGAGCTTCTGGTTGGATATTTATGAAGAAACAGCGTATTCTTCTTTGTCATGAGAATTAGGCCAGGTTCATTTCATAAGAGTTGAAGAGAGAGCACCTCTCTTGTTATTGTTGTAATTTATTGTTACCCTGCGAGTGAAGGACACCTCCCTGATCTTGTTATTGATGGACTTTTACTTGGTTGTCACAAGCTATCAGTTGTATATTGTTTGGGAGAAGGAAGTTCATATCTGGGAAGTTAGTTGTTCGTATCTATGGTTTAAAATTCTCTTGCTATTTGTAGTGGAAGAGTTAACTTTTCTGTAATATGAATGTGGTAAACAAATACCTTAAATTTTCAAGTTTGTTGCTTTGTAAACCTTTTTAAATAGCAATTTCATTACTTATTTGCAATCTAATCTGAGTTTGTTCATGTAATTATAAGAATAGAACTGCTAAATTAGTTGAAAGGTCAGTTTTATGGTTCATTGTTCTAATGGAAAAGATAGTTTTAAATGATTAAGTTTTCTTCCACATAAGTAATGGATTCAGTTATTTTGTAAGTTTTAAAGAAAATCTATTATATAATTACTTCGGTTTGTCTTAAAAGTTGAACTGGACATGGATTAATTGCCGAAATATACTGATTAAAACTTCATTTTCTTAAGTGTATATATATATATAATCTTTATTTAATTATTACTTGATCTTTTTAACTGACTAAAAGAAACTGAATAAAGTGTTTAATTTGAGAAAATTATGAAATATATATATATACAACAGTTGTTATTTAATTATCGTTTTGACAGAATTATAGTTACTGAATAAATGATTTGATTGAGAAAATTAAGTGACAATCTGAAACTGCATTATAGATATATACATATATATATATATATATATATATATATATATATATATATATATATATATATATATATTACTTGATATTTAATTATCATTGGCTAATCATAAAACTCAGATTACATTATATGACAGTCGAAAATGCAAAATTTAGAGCGCTGTGTACAACACAGTCGAAGTTTCATGATGGGCGATGGGGAGTAATCCCCACCGCATTATCGATCTTTTAAATAGAGGTGTGGGGAGGGGCAGAGCCCCACCCACACCCCACATCGTGGGATGTGGGTGGGGCTCCGCCCCTCCCCACATCCCCCTTCCTGTATGGCCACCGCGGGGCACAGCTCTGCAGTGCCGCTGTTCGCACCTCCCCCATGGCCTACACAGGCCCCTCCCCTACGCAGCCTGCACCCCCTCCACCGCGGGCTCCCTCCGCCCTAACATCACCTCCCACCTCACTCCCCTGCCAGTGGCTCCGTCCCTCTGCGCGGCCGACCACTGTTTCCCCTGCCGCTGCGGCCACCGCCGCCCCATCTCCTCCGCTGGCTGTGTAGCTAAAACAAAAAAAAAGAAATGTTAGGGCTTTTGGCCCTAACATATAAGTTGGTCTATTTTAAAATGAAATACATTATAGTTGCCATATATATAGACACATATATAGATACTATATATGTCTATTTATATAGCAATATATAATGAAATAATTCATATATATATATATATATATATATATATATATATATATATATATATATATATATATATATATATATATATATATATATATATATATATATATATGAAGTAAGGGATTACGTGGAGTTTGTTAAACAAATTTAAAAGAACAATTTCGTCAACTACATATACATTAATATATATATATATATATATATATATATATATATATATATATATATATATATATATATATATATATATATATATATATATATATATAGGAGTAGTTCTTTGAGCCATTTTATTGGGCCCTCGTTTAAAATCTTGACAAAATGTGACATAGTAATATACAAAAAAAAATAAAACAAAAAAATATATTTTCACAGTTAGGTTTTATTAAGTGTTGAACAAAACAACCAAAGAATTTATGTTTCCATGAACAGGGTTTTATAAAGTGGAGAGCCTCCTACATCTATGAACAATGGTATACGATTCACAATAAGAGTATTAATATTAATTATTAGTAATAATAACAACAGTAATGATAAATAAGAGAAAATAAAATTATAATTTAAAGAGAGCATAAAGGAATATACTGTATTACTCCGGAAAGAGTTTCTCGGAAGTTTCAACTATCAACGCGATTCAATACCGGGAAAATGAAGAGGAAAATTACACGTCACCTTACTTAAAAGATCATTGGAAATAAACTTAAGAAGCCATCACAGACATTCCATGTGAGGCCATTTTAATCTCAACTGTAGTAAACGTCCACATAAGTAAACCTGTAAGAGAGTCAGAAGAAGAAAAAACTAACATTGGAAAACACAAAGGAGAAAATGTGTGACATTTCCCACATGGGATAAGAGAACTAAGTTGATGGACCCTTCCGCTAAAATTTACATACGTAGAGGAGGAACCTAGATCGGAGAAGATTAGGAGACCGAGTCCAGCGAAGTAGTAAACCAACCTATGTGACCTAGACCATCCGGAAGTTAGGTTTAATATCAACAATAGATGCAGTGATAACCCTGATTGATGTAAATCATGAAGAAAGGACCGGATATACATAAAGAAAGCATAGAAAATGAAAGAGAGAGAGACCGAAATATAAACAAACTAAATTATCAGAGAAATAGTTAAGGTAAGTGCGATAAAAATACAATCAAAATTAAGACCCAGAGAAAAGGGAAGAGAGAGCAAACAAACCGCCTCGTTGAGAATGCTAAGTCGTAGGAGGAGTATGTTTCAGGAAGCAAGAGAGGAGACAGACAACCGTGCCTTGCTGAAAATTGACTAAATAGGGAGATCACGAGTCGGTTTAGTCGGAACAAGGCATCGTGGGAAGTTGTTAATCTATCAGCGAACCACGTGCATAAAATAGTGTTGAGTAATTCCCACTAACGCCGTAAGGCGCTATGCTGCCAGAATTTGCCAAGATTTAGATTTAGGAACCTTGGTAATCTCACTCTTGCAATGACGTTAACGGTGTCGTAGAGACCCTCTTGTTGGTCTGTTTGCGTCTGGTTGCACGTAATTGTACTTATATCCTGCTGAAAACTGTCGTGTTTTTGCCTTGAGAGAACACCGTCGAGCATGCTTACGCATGCGAGGGGGCTTTAGGGCAGTGTGAGAAAAGTTTTTCATATCTCGTGTCATAACCACATGACAGATGTGGCTATGACACGTGTGATGTGTGTTGTGACCACAAGGACAATGTGGGCATGACAAATGGCTCTTTAGATTCTTCCCATTTTGGGCCGTACATGGCCTCTAAGTGCCTAATATTTGACTTTGAAACTTTTTTAGGGTTTTTTTAAGAAATGGAAACTTTAATATCTTTAAACCTGTTGGTTTACAGGTTTGTCATCTAACTCTATATTCTTTCACCCAGACAAATGACAATTGTAACCACAGTTGAGCGAGTAATAATAGTATTTTATCACCAACTCTCTGCTTATTTTACAAGGTGGCAGCTACCTTCTACTGATATTCAATGAATCAAAAATCTATGATGCTTATGACTAGAAAGCAAAGAAAGGAAATGCTTTTAACTAGAAAGATTTGAAAGGATATTTTCATACAAATAAACTAACCAAAAATCACAGAAGCTCAAAGACTTTGAACAATAATAATCGAGAAAGAGAGGGTTCTGAATTATAATCACCATAACATATCCATTCAAAGATAGATATCCATAGTAATGAAATCACGAGCTGAATTCTCCAACATAAAGAAAGATCACCACAAATACGACATTCAACATAAGCAGAATGATATCTCAAACATTATAACACAAAGATCATATATGCCTGAATAGTTCCAAATGTGTATCTTTTTTATATATTAAAGTAGATTGAAATCAAAACAAACATACGAGATATCTAACTAAATTGAGAAAAACAAAGTTTGCCCAACCAGAAAGATACCTTTCATTATTTCCCATTACATATTTATAAGCATCAAATAATAATTGTCTTTGAAATAAGAATGGTTTCTTGAAGACAACCGCTTCTTTTTTTAAAAATAAAGTCTTTAAAAGTTTTTGAGCCAAATAACTTGAAAAAGCATAAAAGAAATAAACTTAGTTCGCCATCCCTTCATTTTCTTTGGGGTTTTCAATGCTCTCCACCGCTTGATCTTCTGCCATCTTCTATCGCACTTTCAACCTCAACTTGTACTCTCGATACTTTGTAATGATAGTTGTAATACTTTTGCTTCCTGGAACAGTGGTGTTCTACAACCTGGTTCTGACCTTGACCAAGTTCTTAGCCACTCCCATCATGGTTTCCTGTATCATTTCATCTCTGTTTGTGTAACCTTTAAGATAAACTTGCATGTAGCCTAATTTACTCAATGATTCACCAGAAACAGTCTTAGGATCAACAAGCTCACTATAAAGCAAATCTTTAACTTCTTTGTTGATATCCTTGGGATTGCATAGGTTTTCTCCGAAGTCATCCAAGATATTCACTTCAAATGTATTACAGTCCCTTTGAATACCAATCATTAAATCCAGGTATTCTTGCAGAGCCTTGTTGTTCTGATCAATAAGATTATCATACATGTTAAGCTTCCAGTCCGAGGAGTCAACCCAGGATAAATCAATTTCACGGGGGTCACTAGCTAGATTTTCCTTTGTGAGTGTTATGGAGTCCAATGTTGCTAACTCAGTAACTTCTCTTGAAAGCACATAAGTACTTCCTTGTTCCTTTCTTACTTGCTGGAGCTCATTGACCAACTCTTTTCTTTTATTGTGTATGAGATAATAGCTTTGTATCATCTTAGTCAAGAAAAATAAAATATCACAAGACAATTTTTTGACCCACTCATTGATATCCTTGGCAAAATTTTGATTCGTTTTAATCTGCTTGACAATGTTTGCATCAAGCCCAATGATCTCTGAATTAGGAGCTTCTTGAGAAGACGGTGCCACAATTGATTGGATGAATTGGCTCAAAGACAAAATTTGAGATTGGAGTTTTATAGTTTCTTTCCTTTCTTACTTAGCCCTTTTAATCAGAACATTGACAGAATAATTTTCATGGTATGACTCTCCTTGAAGAGTAGAAGGGCCCAAATCAATATAACTTATTTTATAATCTACCTCGGTTATTTCATTTTCATCCAAATCTTTTATGGGATCAGAAATTTCCAACACCTGGTGGCCATAAGTAGCATCATTTATCATTCTAGACATTCTCCTAGCCTTCTTAGCTTTTGAAGTCCCTTGGAGAAGAAAAGCGACAATATCAATTTCTTTGGCAGCAGTGGGAACAATTTTTCTCTTTTTCTCTACCACCTTTTTCAGCCAACTAGGAGAGGAAGTCACCACAATAGTATTTATATTGTCAGATGTAGATTTATTTCTTTCTTCTAGTGGGGAAGCAACAGGAATTTCTTCATTATCAGGAGAAGAGGAAACATCAATAAAATTGGGAAAAGAACTATCATTAACAATTGAATAAAAAATGGGGTCAAGGTTAACTTCCACTTTATGAACATTTCTTTTTCTCTCAAGAGGGCTATCTACTTCACATCTTGATTTCAATTTGAGAGCATCATTGGGCCTCTCACCATCACCTCCTGACTGTGAATTAGAAACAGATTGTGGCATGTCATGTGACTGTGTGGAACTTTGAACAATAGAATTCTGCACCATTTTCTATCCATTAGCCTTTGAACTACTTGATTCATGATGTGAACCTGCATGTCCACGCCACTTACCAATCAACCTCTCCTCAATCCTCTTAATCACTGGTGCAGAGTGAACATTTGTATCCACAACCTCCTTCTCAGACCAATTTATACGAGGAAGGGGTTTTGACAGCAAATTCTGGTATTCCATATCAATTACTTCAAAGTTCTCTTCAGCTTCCTTTGGAATACGAATGGGTAAACCAAAAGCTCAGATTTGACTTATGGTAAGTCTCATGTAGCTTCTTCTCAGAACTTCATGGTCATCCACACAATCCTCCTAGAAGTCCTCTAGGCTCGAATGATGCTCATAAGAGCTAGAGCCATAGAAGTTTTGCTTAACATAGTTCTTTCTGTAAAAGTGTTGCCTTAAAGATAAGGAGTGAAGATTAAATTCGGCCAATGCATGCTCGGCTCCTTTGGCTCCATATTTATTTTTACAAGAATAAATTGATAAAGACAATGGAAAAGTGTAGGCCTTCTTTCTCATACTCTGGTATTTAACATTTACAGCAACCATTTGTCTGCAGACTTCCAAAAAGACAATGTAGTCGCTAGAGTACTGAGGCAACTTGGTTGGGGCTGACTCATAACCCTTTAATCTCAAGTAGGTAAACCTATCAAATTAGATGCAAAAACTCCCAAATAGCATGATCAGAGATGCAGCCTCATGAGAAATCCTTATTTCAAAATCGCAGTTCAACTTTCTCACCAGAAACATAAAAAAGGCATCATTAACCCTACGAAAATATTTCATCCCAACATCTTTTGTAAACTGAGGAAAATAAGCATACACAAGTGTATCTGGGGTTAAAGACCCACGGGGTCTCAACCCAGCCCAAACAACCTCTCGACTGGCTAGAACATATACCAAATAAGAACACATGTGAAATGCAGAGGTCTCTTGAAACTTCAACAATTGCTCATTCAAGTGTCAGCTTATCATTTCAGCCTAGTCAATAAACTAATTCTCACTACATATCAGTAATATAAGGCGACACATCTAGAATTCAAAAGAGCTAGCATTTTCACTACCCACCACCCGGTGCAACAGAGTGATAATATCTAAAATTTTATCTTTAAAATGTGCTCTTTTAAGTGTAGGGGGTAGCTGAGACTTACCTCTTTTCTCTAATTTTAGCTAGTTGTGTGCAATAGAATTTCTGCACTAGTCTTCATTCTCCTTGAAGAATTCTGCAACCAGGGCTACAAACATGGCTTCATATTTCTCTTGCCTTGGAATCTTTAATGCACATGAGATAGATTCAGAATCAATCTTCGCGACCACCACACCTTCTTTAGTCCTAATCTCCAAAGTCTCGGGGTTATATCTCTCCACGCAGGCAACAATTAAATCTTCACAACACATTGAAACAGGGAAACCTGTTGCATGAGCTAAACCACTCTGTAGAATTTTTTTTGCAAATGATGATTTGTCTTCCTACTGCAGACGAGATCAGAATTCTGCCAAGTCTATGTGTCCAAGTTCAGTGTCTCTTATTTTAGACCAATTTCTCTCAATTCCAGAGTGGGAGGAGACACCCTGAAATTTGAATTTCATTACAGCGACCAAGCACCAAGGACTATGACAGAGAATTGTGGAAGCAACAATTCAGAATAGAAAGAAAGAAATAGAACACTTAGACAATTTTGGCACAAGAGACAAAATGATGTGAAGTTATAGCACTTTGTCATGCTTTTAAATATTAGGCCATCATGGTTCCATTTCTGCGCCTTGATAAATTAACTCAAAGATTTTCTCATTTTCCAAAAATTCACTGAAGGACATCTCACACCAGCGGCGTACAACACTTTAAATGATCATTAATTGCCTTGGTTTCTGATCCACAACTTTACTGTCGCTAAATAGCCAAAAAAGAGAACTCCAGAACCTTAAGTCACTGGTTATAAAGTTTGAAAAACCTATGACACAACGATAACAAGAGGGAACCAAGTGAGCAACAAACACAACACAAAGATGTGAAGTCACGGGATCGCAAGGTTCTAAAACTTTAGAACCTGGCGATAAGGTTAGAAAACTTAGGGAAGTAGCGACCAAGTTAGGAAACTTGGAACATCCATGACTTCAAAGACATTTCTAAAGCACAACAGTAGAGACTCACGAAACCTTTGGGACTTAGAAACTTAAAGTACCATGTGGGTGAACAATAGAAATGAATGAGACTTAGAAAGAAAAACAAGGGGTAACAACTGGCTCTGAATGGGGGCATGGACCAATGGGACATAGAGAATCCAAAACAACATGGCACAAAGCCTTATTCATTTGGGAAACAGAGGAAAAACAATAAAAACAAAGGAAATAGAAAGAAACTATGTACAATAAGGAGACTCAAGAATGCTACCAGTTAAACAATTTCAAATCTTGCCCATTATAGGCAAGAGGCAAAGGAGTACCATCTAGATATTTCAATAGGAAAGAATTATCACCAACAACTTGCCTAATCAGAAAAGGACCTTTCCAGAATGAATCAAATTTTTTGTGTGCACCTTTTGGTTCTTTCCTTCTATCCCAGAGAAGCACAGAATCTCCAACCACAAATTTTCTTTGCCTGGCTCTTTTGTCAGAGATTTTCTTAACCATCTATTGGTGTCTAGTAATTCTGTCCACAACCATTCCTCTTTCTTCTTCCAATGTTTTCAAATACACAATCCTCTTCTCTAATGCAGACTAAAATTCCTCACTTTCTATGGCCTTTTGTAGATTTATTGCTGAAAGCTCCAAAGAAATAGGAATAGTACTATCAATATTGTAAAGAAGCTGGAAAGGAGACATGCCTATAGCTCTCTTATATGTGATCCTGTCTGCCTAAAGGGCATCATATAGCTTCTTATGCCACCCTCTTTGTCCTTCATCTACCAATTTCTTGATGATAGAGATTAAATTTTTATTACTAGACTCGACTTGCCCATTGCCCTGAGGATAGTAATCAGATGAATGTCCCAAACTGATACCATGTTCATAATAGAAGAGTAATCTCAGCAGATGAAAAAGAGCTAGCATTGTCTATGATTATCCTTTTTGGGATACCGAATCTTACTATAATACATTCTTTCAAGAAATTGCACACCACTTCTGAGGTAGTTTACTTCACTGGGATGGTTTCTACCCATTTGGTAAAATAATCTATGGTAGTAATGATGTGTGTGTGTCCGACAGTTGAGCTAGGATTGACAGGACCAATGAAGTCTATGCCCCATTGTTGGAATGGCTCATCAATCACCACAGGTTTCAAGGGCAGTGCTGCCAGATGAGGACAACCAGTGAATTTTAAACACTTTTCACATTTAGATACCCATACTTGAGCATCCCTAAACATACCTGGCTAATAAAAACACTATCTTAAGATCTTAAAAGTTGTTACAAAGGCAGAAAAATGTCCACCACAAGCTTCATCATGGAAGGCTTTCAAAAGTCTCCTTTGTTGTTCCTTATCAACACACCTAAGAAATGTCCCGTCAACCCCTTTCTTATATAAATTTCCTTCCCAAAGAGCATACTTACTGGACTTCAGTTTTAGGTTCCTTTTTTCTTTGGCTGATAAATGAGTAGGGAAATCACCATAGGTTAAAAAGTATGAGACATCTAAAAACCATTCGTCAACTATATTGGTAAAAAGTACTAAAGGTAATTGCTCTTCCTCAATGATTTTATTTTCTGCAATTAGTTTACATAGACCCCTACCCCTTACTAGATTAGTAGGTCTGATGTCTACATCATATTCCTGAACCTTCACTATCCAAGCCCCCCATTTGTTACATCCAATTTCTTGTTGTGTAAGGATACTTTTAATAGTATTCTCCAGAACAAAAACAATGGTATGTGAATGCAGAATATAGAACCTAAAACTTTTCAAAGCTCTGACAATAGCATAAGCATGTTTTTCAAGTGGTGTGTACTTAAGCTCATAGCTTTTGAGAGGGGTACTCATAAATGAAACAAGGGCTTCAATCCCTTGCTCATTTTTCTACATTAAAATGGCTGATAAAGTATGTTCTGATGCATAGGAGTATATAATAAAATCTCTATTGAAATTAGGACATACCAGTGCGGGTGAATTTGCTATGGCGATCTTTATATCTTCAAATGCCTTCTTCCCTTCACTGCTCCACTTGAAGGTTGGATGGTTCTTCATCATTTCAGCTATAGGCCTTGTCATCTCAACGAACTCAGGTACAAATCTCCTCAAGAAGTTCACTTGGCCAAAGAAAGATCTGGTGCTATCCTTATTTGCGGGCAACCCCAATTGCATGATTGCTTTCACCATTTCGGGATGGACTTTAACTCTGTCTTTTGAGACAATGTGTCCCAAAAGTTTACCTTCTATGACAGCAAAAATGGATTTCTTGGGGTTTAATGAGATCCCTTGTTCTCTACAATGCTGTAACACAACTTCCAAATCATGTATATGATGTTCCCTTTTTCTCAAGAAAAATGTCAAGTCATCTAGATACACCATAATGCTTTTATTTTTCAAATCCCCAAATGAGAAATCCATAGCCTTCTGAAAAGTAGCACCTGCATTAATGAGCCCAAATGGCATTCTATTGTAAGAAAACACACCAATGGGAGTGGTGAATGTCATTTTGTGCTGATCTTCCAGAGCCACTTCAATTTGGTTATAACCAGAGAAACCATCTAACATGGACATGATTTCAAATCCTGCAACAATCTGCAGAATGTGATCCATAACAGGTAGCAAATAATTGTCCTTTAATGAAGCTTGATTTAGGTTCCTAAAGTCAACACAAATCCTTATCTCTCCATTTTTCTTCCTGACAGGAACTATGTTCTCTACCCATGTAGAATGATGGATTGGATAGATAATCTTAGCTTTCAACATCTTATCTATTTCATTGAAGATGGCCTCTGCCACTTTTGGGTTATAAGTTCGTTGTTTTTGCCTGTAAGGTATGGTGTCGGGCTTCAAAGGTATCTTATGTTGTAATTCTCCATTCCTAAACTTTTTCAAGTCAGCATAACACCATGCAAAAACATCCTTGTATTTTATCAGCAAGGAAATCAATCTTCCTCTTTCTTGGGGAGAGCAACATTTTCCTATGCACACTATTTTAGGATCTTCATCTGTGCAAATATTGACATGGTCATAATCAACAGATGACTTGACATTGACCTTATTCTTTTGTTTCATGTACTGATCATGTTTATTGAACAAATGTTCCAGAGAAACCAATCCCTTAGGTATTTTTTTCCCCTCAATTTAATCATTTCAGTCTGTTCTTCCCCATGTGTATTGATGCATCCATCAGTAACATCATTGCTCACATCATCACTTCCTTCAAAGAAAATGTTAGCAAAAGCTTCAACCTTCTCGAGAAATGAAATAATTTGTCTATCACTATCGAACACCTACCAATGGTTTACATTATCAAGGACACTGGGGTGATATATCAACTCAATCCTATAAGGTTTATCCTTAAAATTAGGATGAGGTAATAATAAGGATGTAGAAACAACTAATGAATCAGCTCTTGTGTTACGGTCCCTAGGCATTGCTTCAATAGAAAAAGCATCAAAACCTTCAATACAATCCCAAACTCAGTTTCTCTAATGTCTCAGTCTACCATTCTTTACAGAGTATTGTTTCCTGACTTGTTTAACTATCAACTCTGCATCCCCTCTAGTTTTCAATTGTTTTATGCCCCTTTCCTTAGCTAAGGCTAAGCCAAGCAGAAGAGCCTTGTATTCAATAGTATTGTTGGTGTTCTCAAATTCAATTTTGTAAGCAAAGGGAAATATATAACCATCTAGAGAGATTAGAACAACTCCTGCTCTAGAACTGACATGGGAACAACTTCCATCAAATTCTAGAGTCCACAACTCATTCTATAAATCAGGGCTAATAAGGCTTGAACATTCTTCTTCTGTGGAAGTACACATATAAGTGCCTAGTCCAATCTCAACAAATAGGATATCTGCCCTAGGATCTCTAGACTTTAATACTGTGAACTTAGCCTTAGACTCTAGATTAAGATGCACTTTCTTTCCCTCTAGTGGTATTAAAGCATGAGACCAATCCATTTGTATCTCCCCTCCCAAGTCTTTGCAAAAACTCCTACTCAGAAGCATGCCATAACTAGCGGGAATATCAACAACGAGGATAGTTAACTTTAATCTTTTTTGGGGGAAAGAAGCTAAAGCAACTTGTGTGTCTTTTATTTGTCCCAAAATTGGAACTTGTGAGCCATCCATTGAAAAGCACTTACCATGGGAAGGGGTATAAGACATGCCTAAAGCTCTAGCCACTTGAGCAGGCATTACATTATCGAAGGCACCAGAGTCAATGACACAATTACTCAATCTGAAACCAGCTATGTAAAGAGACTCATAAAACGGTTTTGGCTTAGAGAAAGGATCTTTTTGTCCCATTTCTTTTCCATATAGATTATGGGGAATTTGTTCATCAATAGGTGTATTGACCTCATTAGACACTTGGGTGTTACTTTAAGATGGGGAGGGTTCCTGTTTAATATATTTCACTAGTCGGTCTAACTCAGATGGGTTGAGTCTAAAATATTCAGCTTGGGAAATTTAAATTTTGGTATTCTTACATGACTCAATTATATCAAATGCACTAGTAATAATAGCATTAGGGGAAGGAATAGACGGTACCTCAGTAGTCACGTTCTTTGAAGTATTGTGGTCAAATTTCTTAGGACTAGAAGCAGATTGCTTAGATAGAATGTACTTTGGAGTGAAAGATGAACCACCCATTTGTCCTTTAAAATCTACTCCTTTTTGGGCCTGTTGCCCTCTAGTGAAGACTGCACAGTTAGGACCAATCTCTGCATAAACATCTTCTTTTTCTTCAGCATCTGATTCGTACTCAAAGAAAGTAACACTTGCATCATAAGATGGGCCAAATTCTTCTACATATGGTACTTCACCTTGTTCATTGGTAGAAAGCATTTGCATGAATCGAACCATCTCTGTAGTCAAATGAAAATTGCACATCAAGTTACCTTTACTAGTAGAGGGAGTATTCTCAATAGCTAGCCTCTGTGCGGGTCCAGTTAGAGGCAAAGTTTTGTTATGATCACCTTGACTGCCATAATCCTTCCGTGGTATATCTTGGTAAGGTGGCTGAAACTATTCCTTTGGCATTTACCTCTTTATGGTGATTATATCATTGGCCAACCTTTGTATAACTGGGTCAGTAGAATTTACACCAGAAGGTTTACCAGTCTGCAATTCCTTTTTCCATTTTCTTTCTATAATCAAATCATCTTCTATGGATATAGCCCTCTCTTGAGCTACATTCACATCGGCCACCCCTTCTCTTTTGATAGTAAAACTAACATCTAGTGGAAGGGTATTAATAAAGAAACATTTTAATAGATCATCCCTAGGCCTCATGTTCTCAGGAATTCTATTACATAGCTTGTTAAATTTGGCAACGAATTCCCTCATTGGCTCTTGTATCTCTTTTTTCATTGTGGCCAACTGTGTAACCAGAGTTTGTTCATTCTCTGCAGATTTGAATCTTCTTTCAAACTTTATTTTTAAGGTATCCCAACCGTTAATAGAGCCATTAGGAAGATGATAAAACCAATCAGCGGCAGCATCAGTTAGAGACTCTACAAAAAGTCTTACAACAACATCTTCATGTTGTACATCAAGAATAGAAGAGGCCGCAAAAAAGGCTTGCATATGTTCTTCTGGGGTGACTTTCCCATCTCCTCTGAATTTAGGTATAACTTTCCTTGATCCCTTAGGTAAATCATGCAATTGGGCTCCAAGATTGAGTGGACATATGGTGGCTCCCCATGGAATAGCTAGAGGTTGGGCCATGATAAGCAGATTTCGTACGGGGAAATTTACTTGCAAAGGAAAAGTAACTCCGTGTAAAAGAAGAGCTTGACAAGATGTGGAAGGAGTACTTGGAGGGTTTTGACTAGGTGGAGGGGATGAGGGTCTACTAACAGACCTAACCTTTCAATTAGGCGGGAAGGAAGAAAAGTTGATGGACTCTAAAAATGCAAAATCCTCGTCGAGAATCCCCTTCTCTCTATGTCCCCTAGTTTATCTTTTGGAAGACAGATTTAAACAATAAAACTTGATAAAAATAGAGTCACCAACTTCACTTACTGATTAGCTCATGGAAGATTTTGTTGATTGTTTAACTAGTCCCTTTGATTAACCCTCTGGTTTCTGCGCCTATCGTTAGGAAGTGCTAGAATAGGAAACACTCTTTCTCTTCATGGCACAAGTACAATAGCTTCAATAATAATAATTTATTGAGTGTTTTCAAAACACCTGGTGTTCTCTCTCACAACTTCACCAGTTTCTTCTTCTTCTTCTTCTAATACTTTGTTAACTTGATGGTATTGCAAGTTAGTCCTTCTGTGTTGCTAGGCAAGCAACCTTAATCCAGTAATGATATCTTCCTGATCACCTATAAGCCAATCAACATTGAGTTGAAGAATGGGAGCATTATGTCTCTGAAGAACTATTAGAGCAACTCACAATACATACTTAACAGTTATAAGTCCCTAGTATAGTCACCAAAAATCTGTTGGTTTACAGGTTTGTCATCTAACTCTATATTCTTTCACCCATACAAATGACAATCATAACCACAGTTGAGTGAGTAATAATAGTATTTTATCACCAACTCTCTGCTTATTTTACAAGGTGGTAGCTACCTTCTACTGATATTCAACGAATCAAAAATCTATGATGGTTTTGACCAGAAATCAAAGAAAGGAAATGCTTTTAACCAAAAAGCTTTGAAAGGAGATTTTCATATAAATAAACTAACCAAAACTCACAGAAGCTCAAAGACTTTGAACAATAATAATAAAAAAAGAGAAGGTTTTGAATTATAATCACCATAACATATCCATTCAAAGATAGATATCCATAGTAATGAAATCACGAGCTGGATTCTCCAACATAAAGAAAGATCACCACAAATACGACATTCAACATAAGCAGAATGATAGCTCAAACATTATAACACAAAGATCAGATATGCCTGAATAGTTCCAATTGTGTCTCTTTTTTATATATTGAAGTAGATTGAAATCAAAACAAACATACAAGATATCTAACTAAATTGAGAAAAATAAAGTTTGCCCAACCAGAAAGATCCCTTTCATTGTTTCCCAATACATATTTATAAGCATCAAATAATAACTGTCTTTGAAAAAAGAACAGTTTCTTGAAGACAACCGCTTTTTTTTAAAAATAAAGTCTTTAAAAGTTTTTGAGCCAAATAACTTGAAAAAGCATAAAAGAAATAAACTTAGTTCGCCACCCCTTCATTTTCTTTGGGGTTTTCAATACTCTCCATTGCTTGATCTTCCGCCATCTTCTCTTGCTCTTTCAACCTCAGCTTGTACTCCTGATACTTTGTAATGATAGCTATAATACTTTTGCTTTCTTGGAACAGTGGTGTTCTATAGCCTGGTTCTGAACTTGGCCAAGTTCTTAGCCACTCCTGTCATGGTTTCCTATATCATTTCATCTCTGTTTCTATAACCATTAAGATAAACCTGCATGTAGCCTAATTTACTCAACGTTTCACCAGAAACAGTCTCAGGATCAACAAGCTCACTGTAAAGCAAATCTTTAACTTCTTTGTTGATATCCTTAGGATCGTGTAGGTTTTTTCAAAGTCATCCAAGATATTCACTTCAAATGTATTATAGTCCCTTTGAATACCAATCATTAAGTCAAGGTATTCTTGCACAGCCTTGTTGATCTAATCAATAAGATTATCATACATGTTAAGCTTCCAGTCCAGGGAGTCAACCCAGGATAAATCAATTTCACGGGGGTCACTAGCTAGATTTTCCTTTGTGAGTGTTATGGAGTCCAATGCTGCTAACTCAACAACTTCTCTTGAAAGCACATAAATACTTCCTTGTTCCTTTCTTACTTGTTGGAGCTCATTGACCAATTCTTTTCTTTTATTGTGTATGAGAGAATAGCTTTGTATCATCTTAGTCAAGAAAAATAAAATATCACAAGACAATTTTTTGACCCACTCATTGATAGCCTTGGCAAAATTTTGACTCGTTTTAATCTGCTTGACAGTGTTTGCATCAATCCCAATGATCTCTGAATTAGGAGCTTCCTGAGAAGACGGTGCCACAATTGATTGGATGAATTGGCTCAGAGATAAAATTTGAGATTGGAGTTTTATATTTTCTTTACTTTCTTCCTTAGCCCTTTTAATTAGAACATTGACAGAATAATTTGCATGGTATGACTCTCCTTCAAGAGTCGAAGGGCCCAAATCAATATGACTTATTTTATAATCTTCCTCAGTTATATCATTTTCATCCAAATATTTTATGGGATCAGCAATTTCCAACACCTGGTGGCCAAAAGTAGTATCATTTATAATTCTAGACATTCTCCTAGCCTTCTTAGGTTTTGAAGTCCCTTGGAGAAGAAAAGCGACAGTATCAATTTCTTTGGCAGTAGTGGGAACAATTTTTCTCTTTTTCTCTACCACCTTTTTCAGCCAACTAGGAGAGGAAGTCACCACAGTAGTATTTATATTGTTAGATGCAAATTTATTTCTTTCTTCCAGTCGGGAAGCAATAGGAATTTCTTCATTATCAGGAGAAGAGGAAACATCAAGAAGATTGGGAAAAGAACTATCATTAACAATTGAATAAAAAATGGGGTCGGGGTTCATTGCCACTTTATGAACATTTTTTTCTCTCAAGAGGGCTATCTGCTTCACATCCTGATTTCAATTTGAGAGCATCATTGGGCCTCTCACCATCACCTCCTGACTATGAATTAGAAATAGATTGTGGCATGTCATGTGACTGTGTGGAACTCTGAACAACAGAATTCTACACCGTTTTCTATCCAGTGGCCTTTGAACTACCTGATTCATGAGGTGAACCTGCATGTCCACACCACTTACCAATCAACCACTCCTCAGTCCTCTTAATCACTAGTGTAGAGTGAGCATTTATATCCACAACCTCCTTCTCAGACCAATTTATATGGGGAAGAGGTTTTGGCAGCAAATTCTAGTATTCCACATCAATTACTTCAGAGTTCTCCTTAGCTTCCTCTGGAATACGAATGGGTAAACCAAAAGCCCAAATTTGACTTATGGTAAGTCTCATGTAGCTTCTTCTCAGAACTTCATGGTCATCCACACAATCCTCCCAGAAGTCCTCTAGGCTCGAACGATGCTCATAAGAGCTAAAGCCATAGAAGTTCTACTTAACATAGTTCTTGCTGTCAAAGTGTTGCCTTAAAGATAAGAAGTGAAGATTAAATTCAGCCAATGCATGCTCGACTCCTTTGGCGCCATCTTTATTTTTACAAGAATAAACTAATAAAGACAATGAAAAAGTGTAGGCCTTCTTTCTCATACTCTGGTATTTAACATTTACAACAGTCATTTGTCTGCAGACTTCCAAAAAGACAATGTAGTCGCTAGGGTACCGAGGCAACTTGGTTGGGGCTGACTCATAACCCCCTAATCTCAGGTAGGTAAACCTATCAAATTGGATGCAAAAACTCCCAAATAGCATGATTAGAGATGCAGCCTCAGGATAAATCCTTATTTTAGAATCACAGTTCAACTTTCTTGCCAAAAACATCAAAAAGGCATCATTAACCTGAGAAAATCTTTCATCCCAACATCTTTTGTAAACTGAGGAAAATAAGCATACACAGGTGTATTTGGGGTTAAAGACCCATGGGGTCTCAACCCAGCCCAGACAACCTCTCAACTGGCTAGAACATATACCAAATAAGAACACATGTGAAATGCAGAGGTCTCTTGAAACTTCAACAATTGCTCATTCAAGTGACAGCTTATCATTTTAGCCCAGTCAATAAACTAATTCTCACTACATATCAGTAATATAAAGTGGCACATCCAGAATTCAAAAGAGCTAGCATTTTCACTACCCACCACCCGGTGCAACAGAGTGATAATATCTGAAATTTCATCTTTAAAATGTTCTCTTTTAAGTGTAGGGGGTTGCTGAGACTTACCTCTTTTCTCCAATTTTAGCCAGTTGTGTGCAATAGAATTTCTGCACCAGTCTTCATTCTCCTTGAAAAATTCTACACCCAGGGCTACAGACATGGCTTCATATTTCTCTTGCCTTGTAATCTTCAATGCACATGAGATACATTTAGAATCAATCTTCACAACCACCACACCTTCTTTAGTCCTAATCTCCAAAGTCTCAAGGTTATATCTCTCCACGCAGGCAACAATTCAATCTTCACAACACACTAAAACAGGCAAACCTACTGCATGAGCCAAACCACCCTATAGAATTTTTTCTACAAATGATGACCTGTCTTCTTGCTGCAGATGAGACCAGAATTCTGCCAAGTCTATGTGTCCAAGTTTAGTGTCTCTTATTTTAGACCAATTTCTCTCAATTCCAGAGTGGGAGGAGACACCCTGAAATTTGAATTTCATTACAGTGACCAAGCACCAAGGACTATGACAGAGAATTGTGGAAGCAACAATTTAGAATAGAAAGAAAGAAATAAAACACTTAGACAATTTTGGCACAAGAGATAAAATGATGTGAAGTTATAGCGCTCTGTCATGCTTTTAAATGTTGGGCCGTCATGGTACCATTTCCACGCCTTGAGAAATTAACTCAAAGATTTGCTCATTTTCCAAAAATTTGTTGAAGGACATCTCACATCGATGGCATACAACACTTTAAATGATCATTAATTGCCTTGGTTTCTGATCTGCCACTTAACCATTGTTGAATTGCCAGAAAAGAGAACTTCAAAACCTTAAGTCGCGGGTTATAAAGTTTGGAAAACCTGCAACACAATAATAACAAGAGGGAACCAAGTGAGCAACAAACACAACACAAAGACGTGAAGTCGTGGGATCACGAGGTTTCGGAACTTCAGAACCTAGTGATATGGTTAGAAAATATAGGGAAGTAGTAACCAGGTTAGGAAACTTGGAACATCTGCGACTTCAAAGACATTTCTAAAGCACAACAGTAGAGACTCACGAAACCTTTGGGACTTAGAAACTTAAAGTTCCACGTGGTTGAACAATGGAAATGAATGAGACTTAGAAATAAAAACAAGGAGTAACAAAACCCACAAGAGATCTTTGGCCAATTCCTTCACCAAAGGTCATATTTTTCAATTCTGAAGCCTCTAGTAAATTTTTGCTTCCATACGTGCTCAAATGAAAACTTTCTAAAATAGCAGTTGGCTATTTTTAGCAGGTTGGAAAAACTAAAGGTTCTACATCATTATTCAAGCAATTGGGTGTTCAAAAATACAAAATTTAAAAAGAACAGAAAACAAAATCATCATTTTTTGGGTGATGAAAGATTACCCTTACACTATTGAATGCTCCTACATTAGACAACCAGGGTAATTTGAGAAGTGACCTTGTCACATCTAAGGTGTTTGAGGAAAAACCCAAATGGTCAACCTCTTCCTTAGACAACTTGGAAGAATCTTCGATAGGCCTTCCTTTCGACTTCACCAGATATTCTTCATATTGCCTATTCCAAGTACTTCTTCCTACATGACTATCCAAGATCTCTTCTATCTCCTCCTTTGAAGTAGATGCTAGGATACTCCATTGTTCTTCTGTTGGTCCATCCTCTATTCCACCTTCATGATATTATGTTAAATCAGCAATATTGAACATAGGGGAGATGTTGATTCCACTAGGAAGTTCTACCTCATATGCATTTCTCGAGTCATGCTTCTTCAGGATCCTGCATGGTCCAAATTTCTTTGTCTTCAACTTATTATATGTCTCCATTGGGAACCTTTATTTCCTTAGGTGATCATCTCCAACCTTGAACTCCTTAAATCTACTCATTTGATCAGCCTTAGCCTTGTACTATATGAATTCATCTTATTGATATGATTTCTTACCTTCTCATGCAAGTTCTTTAGGTGCTCTGCAAAATTTTCAGCCTCAACATTGCTTTTCTCTCCTCTATCCATCTCAACTCAGAAGCATTTCTTGGACTACTACCATATACAATATGGAATGGAGATTTACCAGTAATTCTGTTGATGAAATTGTTGTATGCAAACTCCACCTGTGGTAACATCAAATCCAGTCCCTTGGGCTTATCTCCTACCAAGAATCTCAGTAGGTTGCCTAAACTCCTATTCACCACCTCTATCTATCCATCAATTTGTGGATGATGTGTAGATCTAAACTTCAAATCAATCAACTTATTACATAAAGTCCTCCAAAAATACCCAACAAACTTGCTATCTCGATATGAAATTATGCTTTTTGGTATACCATGTACTCTTACCACCTCTTTGAAAACTAGTTCTGCAACATGAACATCATCACTAGTTTATGGCATGGAATGAATTGTGCCATCTTTGAAAAGCTGTCAACCACCACAAATATGGAGTCATGTCCTCTCTGCGTTCTTGGAAAACCAAGAACAAAATCCATGTTGTTGTCTTCCCATGGTCTCTCTAGTACAGGTAACAGTTGATACAACCCTATATTCTGACTTACCCCTTTGGCCATCTGACATATTATTCAACTTCACACAAATTTCTTCACATTCTAGTGTAATTGTGGCCAATAGTAATTCACACTAACAAGAGAAATGGTCTTATCTTGACCAAAATGTCCTGCCAATCCTCCACTATGCTTCTCCTTGATCAGATTCTCTCATGGAAATCCTCAAAATGTATAGTTGGCTTCCTCTGAACAACATATCATCTTGGATCATGAAATCCAACTGCCTTGTCCTATTCAAAGTAATAGGTTCCAAACAAGATTTCCAAGCCTCTACAAAATCTAGATCTTCAGGGTACAAATCCTTGAGTTCATTAAACCCAACAACCTCTATCTTCATCTCTATCAACAAATTTTGCCATCTTCTAAAGGTATTTGCAACTCTATTTGATCTTCCACTCCTATGATTCAAAACAAAAGTATAACTCTACAAGAACTCAACCCATTTTAAGTGCCTTTGATTTAACTTCCCTTGACTATTAAGATACTACAAAGCTTGATGATTAGTATATAAAACAAACTCTTTTGGAAACAAATAATGTCTCTATTTCTTCAAACCCTGAACTATAGCATAAAACTCGTGATCATAAAAAAATACTTTTTCTTTGCATCATTAAGCTTCTCACTAAAATAGGAAATGGGCTTACCCTCTTAACTCAAAACAACTCCTATAGCACTACCACTAGCATCACAATCTACCTGAAATACCTTATGGAAATATGGAAGTGCAAAAATAGGTTGCTTTATGACTTTCTACTTTAATTGGACTACTTTAATGTAGTCCAATTAAACTCTTTTCTATCCCCTCTCATTGTGTCAGTTAGGGGTACACAAATGCTACTAAAATTCCTGATAAGTTTTCTATAAAAAACTTTCCAAACTATGAAAAGATCGTACCTCTGTAGCACTCCTTGGCGTGGACCATTCAACAATAGCCCTTAATTTTTATGGGTCCATCTTAAGACCCTCAGTTGAGACAAACAATCCCAGGTATACCAACTCCTTTGCAAAACTGCATTTCTTCAGGTTAATCAACAACTTATCCTCCCTCAGCTTCTCTAAAAATCTTCTGATATGCATCAGATGCTCTTCCCAAGTCTTACTGAAAATCAAAATTTCATTGAAATAAACTGTTAGGGTAAAATAGGATCAACAATGAATATGCAATGATAAACAATCAAATACCCATAACTCAATAGAATAGTGAAACTAAGAAGATTGAATGAAATGAAGCAATGAATAAAACAATGCAAACCTTCCTTGAATCAAGACTTCTATTGTTGCCTATCAAGATCGTCCTTATTTGTATGAAGTAGGCCCTTCGAGAGTGCACTCCTTTGCTATTTTCAAGAATGTCGATAGTGAATGACTGTGATGATAGATGTGCAATGAAGAGGAGCTTCAAAGCTTTGGGTAATCTCAAGCAAATTGTATTGGGGTGCCAAAGGCATGCTGCTGAATTTCCGCAGAGTAACAATACGAATAGCCTGGATGATTAGAATGGAAGAATAAGGTTTCATTTATAGACTTGGGAGGATGAAGATCAACGGTTGAGATGAAATGAGCAGATCAATGGTTGAGAATGGTTGAGGAATGTGAAACGAATAAAAAGAGGACAAGTGTCCCATTCCATCATGTAATAGGGTAGTTAACAAAATTGATTGAAGAGTTAATAGAATGGATTGAGGGATTGACAGAATTGATTGATCAGTTACCCGAATAGATTGAGGAACTGACAGAATTGATTGATTAGTTAACAATTTTGATTGATGAGTTAACTAATTTTGATTAGAGAAGAAATAGGGAATGTGGGTGAGAGAATATTAGGTAATTAAATATTTGAAATATTTAATTACATGTGCAACATGGTGAGGTGGAAAGGTGAGGTGGATTGATGAGGTGGATTTATGGAATTAGGACTTAGGATAGAGGAATTTAGGATTAATTAAATAATTTAGGATTATTTAATTATGTGAGACATTAGAAGAATTAGGGAATTTAATTAAATAAATTTATTTTATTTAATTATGGGATAATGAACCAATCAAACAACCTTAGAATATTTATTTAATTGATAGAGGAAATAAAAAGGGAATAAATATTAAGAATATTTATTTAGAATGAATCGTGTCATTTTTAGGCATATACATTTTGCCCCTCTTTGATGCAATGCAATTTATGGCATTGCTTCAAAGAATAAATAGTTTGATAATGATACATGCCCCAGTTTGCCCCTGGTACAAGTTTGATGATAGGATGCCCCCTTGAGAGATTGGACGGGAAGAAGGTAGAAGGGCGTGAGACAGACAATCTCACGAAGAAGAAGGTTAGATTTGAAGAAAACAAGACGCGTTTCAGGGAAATGGGAAGAAAACTGGAAGAAAAATGGGTGCGGGAAGTAGTCATAGTCACCACCTAGCCAGATTTAGGGTTTGCAAGCTATATATAGGAGATGGGTCCACAAGATAAGTCATTTGTACACTTGTTTGATCTGGATTTGTCTTGGAGAGCTTAGAGCAACTTTGGAGCAGCATGGCAGCTAGAGAGGCAGATATTCCACGCGAGGAGCACCGATTCGAGTGAGTCCATCGATTCAGCCGGCCAGTAGAGGCAGGACCCCCGGTATGTATCTCGAAAAATTTCCCCTAGGGTCAAGTTAGGGTGTCATAAATGCTAGGGAAAAACTAGGGAAACAGATGCGCTGAAACGTAGAACGACGCATATGCCGCGTGAAACGACGCATATGTCATTTTGCGGCGCATATGCCGATTTGTGCGGCACATGCGTGAAAGCTGCACATATGTGGACTTTGGCGGTGCATACGTGAATCCGCACTGCATTTACTGAATGTAGTGGCGCATGCATTGAAGTTGCGTATATGTAGAACAGAGTGGTGCATCCATGATTCTGCGGTGCATTTACCGAATGTAGTGGTGCATTTGCCAGAAGTGGCACATGTGTGAAGAAATGGCACATTTACCACCTGTAGTGGCGCATATGAAATAGACAAGCAAAAGACTTAGCAAATTGACTCGATTGGTTCCCTGCTTGACACATCAATCAATAAGCTATCTCTGAGATTGCAAGAATCTAGTTGAGAGATGTAGTGTGCTGTTTTGATCAATGTTGAATGCTAAGTTAGTTGATATGTTTCTATAGATACGTTGAGTATGGGACTTGCAGTTTTGGATTGACGCATTGCTTTACGTGTTTACAGGAGGAGATACGGGATACGCTATAGTCTAGGGAGTAGTTCCCTATGCCCTTGTTGCAGAGATATATGCTGACTGAGATAGATAGAGAGGTGCTTGGTGCTATGGGACTGGACTACGTATGCTTCATGCCTGAGGTTTAGGCGAATTGCGGATTGCTGACTGCTACAATGGAGAGATTCCACAGTGAGGATGGGACTTTCCACCTCCCTACTGGCGAGATGACCATCACCCTGGAGGATGTCTACCAGATCTTACACTTGCCCATTGATGGTGAGCTAGTGGAGTACGACCCATAGAGAGATGCGAGACTCGCCGAGTGTAGGCGAGTATTTGATGACCCAGAGTTGGTAGGACAGGTCATCCTGTGGCACGATATCTATGACTGTTATGACTACTTCCCTGGGATTGTGGCAGGATAGATTGGAGGCGTTGTGTGCCCCGACAGGAGATCGCATGGATTCCCCATTGGATGGGGTAGGATCATGGAGAGGATGGTGATAGAGGGTACCCAATATGCATGGGGTGTCTGTGTACTGGCTCACTTGTATCATGACATGCACCAGGTAGTATACCACCAGAGCACAAGCCTTTCAGCCGGTGTGTCACTATTATAGTTATGGTTATGGGAGCACATAGCGATCACGAGACCAATGTGTGTTTTTTCTAGACAGAGAAGGGAGCCATACAATTATAGCTATGTAGGGGTGATTTCCCAGCATAGGCTGGGGAAGCTGGAGTACTGGAGGCATGCCTTGGATGGGGTAGATGTGGGCGTCTGGAGACCATATCTAGACTGTGAGCCATGGGACGATGAGGCAAATGAGTTACCTTATTGCTTTCAGGCAAGATGGCTGATAGGACAGACCCGCCATATACTAGAGAGGCAAATTATCGGCAGAGTACTGAGATAGTTCAGCAGGAGGTAAGGCATGCCTACTTTGCACGGACACATGCGGAGAGGGTCAAATGTGATATGAGGATGGAGATATTACATGCAGGGATGACGCAGGATTACAAGGACTAGATGATTGCACACCCCTTTCCAAGATATTCAGGGCTTGGGATGCTGGTGCCTCGCATAGATGAGGTAGACTCAGATGACGAGGGCCAGGTGGGCTAGAGGAGGACGAGGGGGAGGAGAGGAGGATGAGGGGGTTGAGGGGGTGACCGAGATGGAGGAGATGACAGAGTTTGAGCTAGACAGAGGAGGAGAGTTGAGAAGGCAGTGCCATCACAGGTTGCACAACAGGTGCCACAACAGGTGCAGATGTCGCCACCCCAGCAGGGACCTCAGCCACAGGGGTAGAGACAGGTAGAGGCAGCTCAGGATCCTACACAGCCAGATGTGCAGGAGAGGACGATAGCCACCTTGAGGGGAGAGATTAGATAGCTGAGGGCACAACTTAGGAGAGCCGATAGTCAGCAAGAGACAGACATAGAGGTGATTGTGGGACTGGCCAGAGAGAGAGATATGGAAGACGCACGGATATGAGTCATCCATGTAGAGTGGGATACTGCATTGGCAGCCTTAGGGACAGACACAGCGACTAGTTTCTTGGTTGGGCAGGTGCAGCAGGCACAGGCACAATTAGGCCAGTTACAAACACAGCTAGGCTGAGCTTGCTAGAGCGCAGGCTCAAGTTCAGTACTATCGAGGTTTATACCATGGTGCCGTGCCGGTGAGCCAGAGGGCCTCTAGCTACAGGAGTCAGTCTATGGCCTCCCAGAGAGCAGGTCCATCAAGGTCAGGGGCTTCTATGATGGGCCCACAACAGTCAGAGGTTGGCAGAGGGGGAGACACTGTTGGCAGTGGTGGTCCACAGCAGCAGGGGTAGACCTGTACCACACTTGTATTTTTGAGACATGTATCATCATCCATTGGGATGTATTTTTGTATATGACTTTGATTCAGAGACAAACACTATGATATTGTACATTTGGACTCATTTTATGATATGTATATGACGATGTAGCTATGTGACTTACTTTATATGTTATGAGTTTATGATTCTTTTCGATTATATGATGTGATGCATATGCAGACTTAGATGTTTTATTTGATGCTATATGAGATGTTATCTGGATGCAACTTTTTGATATGATGCTATGTGATGTCTATGTGATCTAATGCATTTTGAAATGATTTGTCTGATGTGTTTGTAATGTATGGGAATGCAAAATGATATCTATATGACATATATTGTATGTGATGCTCTTAGCTATGTTTTTGATTTTTGACACTATATGATGATGGGATATGGATGACCTAATGCATTGTATTATGTATGCAACTGATTTAATCATGTAAATGACTATCTCATATGATATGATATGCAACTATATGCTTTGTTTTTGTGATGTCCAAATGTACGCTATCGACATAGAAATGACAGGATGATAGATAGAAGATCGATTGACAGAAGAATGACTCGATAGAAAGATTCACAAGCTTCACTTTGTATTGTTACTTTGCCTTGTTTGGATCTTTTATTGCATGGGATACGGGTGCATGGATGTGTAAATGGATGTATTTTGACATCTTGACAGTGCAAATAGTTTGGAGTGCTTTATTTCATCATTGGGTGATTTTTTTGGTATTTTTCTGAAATGTTATAAGTTAACACAAGCATCTAGGTATAATTGAACCGAGATGACCTAAGCATTGCTTACATGGATTTTGATTTAGCAAGCAAATACAAGCATCGAGGTATAATTGAACCGAGATGACCTGATTATTTCTTGCGTATCAACAAACAAGGATTGCCCCTGTTCATGTTAGACCTTTGATGTCCTCGATGATCTTTTGCCGATCATGTCCTTAGACAAGGCTTCACATTACTAAAGTTTAATCCACAAACAGAAAACAAAGAAAATAATCATGCTCCCATCATAGCATCTCTCACTTTTGGCATCCTCGAGTAGCATAGGAAGGCATGATAGTAAAAATCAAGACACTATAATTTTTTTTTTAACCTAACCAACACAAATCATTCTTGCATTTAGATGTGTTTGTTTCTTGCCATAATTTGAGTAAAATCATTTAGAAGACCTTAGGTGTTGTTCTAGTTTGCCTTGGATAGGTTAAGTGCCTTGTGTCAAAATTTTTGCTTTGGAGGGCGGTTTTGCTTGCGCTTTCTTGCTTGGTGAGAAGGTTTCACAATCCTTAGTGGTGAGACGGACCCTAAGGGATTGACCTAGTGCCTCGGGGGCTCATTGCTAAATGGCCTTGCCTACGTGACGACGCAGAGGCAACGTAGTTTGGGGTAAACCCTAATGGACCATGGATGGACTAGAAGAAAGACGACAAGAAAGATGACAAAAAATGGGATGGATGGGACCATGGGAGCCTCGGGGGCGCATAGGAATATGGCCTTGCCTACGTGATGATGCAGAGGCAACGTAGTTCATGGATTTGGATAGTGAAAAACTGATGAGAGACACTATGCTAGGCTTACATGATGGATACAGTATGGGACAAAACCTTGGTTGACAAGGCCAACAAAGAGATAGAGTATCAAGCCATGATAGGTAACTGTCAGGAGTTTATTATTGGGACAGATATGGGTCGAATGGGACACAAGGAATAATGGACTCAAGGTGATTGGTTTCCCAAAGATGGATAAGGCAGTTTATCACAAGTAACGCCTGTTTACCAGGTTTTCACCACTTGCTTTTATTTGCACGAAAGCTAGAAAGTATACATGACGCCTGTTTTCTAGGTTTTCATCATGATACCTATCTAAGGCACCTGATTGCCAGGTTTTCACCAAAGGACGATTTTTTTGTATTTTTTTGATTTTTTTATTTTTTTGTTTTTTGTATTTTGTGCCCCCCTTACATTGGGATTCTCCTAGGTATAGAACCGGCGAAGATACATGTTGTTGATTGGGTCATCTAACAGCTCACCCTCTGATGTTGCCAACTAATATGCCCCCGATCCGTATGCTGCTACAATTACATAAGGCCCAAGCCAGTTGGGTTCAAACTTGCCTTTCTTTTCTCTGTCTTGCTGATTGCGAGGATTCTCCTTAAGAACGAAATCTCCATCTTTGAAGATTCTTGGGTGAACTCTGTGGTTATAGCTTCTTGACATCATTTGTTGATATGCTTTGAGATGATCAAAGGCTTTCTGTCACCTCTCTTCCAACAACTCTAGTTCTTGTAACCTGGAGACTCTGTACTCTTCATCTGATATGAGACCTTTTAACGACACCCTGAGAGATGGTAGTTCGACCTCAATGGGGAGGATAGCTTCTAATCCATAGACAAGGGCATAGGGTGTAGCACCTGTGGGAGTGCGTATACTAGTTCTGTAGGCCCACAGAGCAGGATTGAGTTGGATATGCCAATCATAGCCAACATTGTTGACTGTCTTCTTGAGGAGTTTCAAGATGGTCTTGTTGGATGCTTCAGCTTGGCCATTACCTTGGGGGTAGTATGGAGTGGAGAAATGATGTTGGATCTTGAATCATTCATAGAGTTCTTGGACATCCTAGTTTTTGAATGGTCTTCCGTTATCCATGATAATGGATGAAGGAATTCCGTATCTGCAGATGAGGTAATTCAGGATGAATGAGGAGATTTGCTTACCTGTGACGGTGGTGAGGGGAACGGCTTCAATCCACTTTGTAAGGTACTTAGTGGTAGTTATGATGAATTTGTGGCCGTTGGAGGAGGGTGGATGGATCTTTCCCACAAGGTCAAGTCCCCATTGGCAAAAGGGCCAAGGTGTCGTTAAAGGTCTCAACTCTTGAGCTAGTGCATGTATCAAGTTCTCATGTATTTGACATTGCTTGCACTTCTTGACAAACTGATACGAATCCATTTCCATGTTCGGCTAGTAATAACCCAAACACATGAGTTTCTTAGCTAAGGAAGGACCGCTAGAGTGAGTTCCGCAGATTCCTTCATGTACGTCTTGCAAGGCGGTTATGGATTCTTCTCATTCTAAACAACAGAGTAGAGTACCATTGAGACCACGTCGGTATAGGGTATCGACAATGATGGTATAGTGAGAGGTTTGGCGTATGAAATTTTGTCGCTGGTTAGAAGATAGGTCTGGTGGGAGGATGTTGTCCTTGAGGTACATGTAAATCATACCGTACCAAGGTGAATCAGATCCAACTAGAAGGCAGATGGAATGGGTCTCAAGAAGATCATAAGCTGGTTGTTGGATAGTTTCCACTAAGAACTCGTACCATGACTCATTCTCAGGTATTTCTAGGAGAGAGACAATGGTGGCCATGGCATCTACTGCTTTGTTCTCAATCCTAGGTATTTTTCGAAAGAGATGATTACAAAGTGTTCTTTGAAGTCGTCGGCCATCCGCTTGTATGGGACAAGCTTTTCATCTTTGGTTTGGTAATCATCGTTGACTTGATTGATTATAAGTTGAGAGTCACCGTAGACATGTAGCTCTTGGATTTTCCACTCAGTTGCCATCTTGAGACCAATTACTAAGGCTTCATATTCTGCTATGTTATTGGTGCATGGGAATAATAAACGGTAAGACTTTGGAATTGTGTCGCCATGAGGAGTCACCAACAAGATTCCTGCCCCTGCTCCATGATTTGTGTAGGACCCATCGAAGTAGAGTTTCTAGGAATGTGTTGATATGTTGAATAGGGATTCATCTGGAAACTCAAATTGCATTGGTGTGGTGTCCTGTAATGGTGCATCTGCTAGTTGACCAGCAATGATCTGTCCTTTGATAGCTTTTCTATCTACATACTCAATGTCGTATTCACTCAAGAGCATTACCCATTTAGCTAGGTGACCTGTGAGAGCTGCTTTGTTTAGTAGGTACTTTAGTGGGTCTATTTTTGCAATGAGTTTAATTGGATGTGCAAGCATATTATGTCAGAGTTTTTGTGAAGCAAAAACTACCGCAAGACACGATCTTTCTATCTGTGAGTATTGCAATTCATAGCCCACTAATGTTCGGCTGATGTAGTAGATGACTCTTTCTTTATTCTCATAATCTTGTTGCGCTAGAAGGGCTCCAAGAGCTATAGGTGTACAGATATGTAGAGTATCAGTGGTTTCCCTTGGATAGGAGGCATGAGAATGGGTGGATTCATAAGGTATTCTTTTAGTTTGTTGAATGCCTCTTCACACCTTTCATCCCACCTGAATGGAATGTTCTTGTGCAGGAGATGACTGAATGGTTGGCACTTGTCTACTAGCTGGGATATGAATCTATGGATTGCTTGTAGCTTGCCCTGTAGTGACCTTAACTAAGTAAGAGTCTTAGGTGGTGGCATGTCCATAATAGCCTTGACCTTGGCAGGGTCCACCTCTATTCCATTTGCTGACACAATGAAGCCTAGTAGCTTGCCTGCAGTGACTCCGAACACACATTTCTTTGGGTTTAGCTTGACTTGGAATTGGTCTAATCTCTAAAAGACTTTTTCTAATATATCCAGGTGTGATTCCCTTGTGAGCGACTTTGCTAGGATATCATCGACATAGTCCTCCATTGTTACATGCATCATATCATGGAATATAGTCGTCACAGCATGTTGATATGTGGCTCTTGCATTTTTTAGCCCAAATGACATGACATTCTAGTAGAAAGTGCCCCATGGACAAGTAAAGGCTATCTTGTGTTGTTCTTTTGGTGCTATCCTGATCTGATTATAACCCAAGAATCCATCCATGAGAGACAACATGGTATGCCCTGTAGTTAAGTCAACTATGATATCTATATTTGGCAATGGAAAGTCATCCTTGCGGCATGCTTTGTTTAGATCTCTAAAATCATTTCATACTCTGACTCAGCCATTAGGTTTGGACACTAGTACAATGTTGGATATCCATTCCAGGTAGTCTATAGCTCTGATGAACCCTACATCCAGTAATTTCTTGAGTTCTTCTTTGACCAATAGCGCTATATGTGGATGCATCTTTCTCAGTTTCTACTTCACTGGTTTTACTCCTGGATCTAATGGAAGATGATGTAGAATCAAGTTTGGGTCTAGACCTGGCATGTCTGCATATGACCAAGCGAAGATGCCCCTCTTTTTCTTGAAGAATGGTACAAACTTGGTCTTTTCTGGTGGAGTAAGGGATTTAGCAAAGTGAATGATCTTAGGTTGTTCCTCTGTACCAATATTAACAGGTTCTGTTAGTTCCACAACAATTTGGGACTTCTCCTGGTGCATGTCTGTGGGGAGAGTGTCAAGCCTTCCATCGTCAGGTGCCACAGTTGGGTTTTCACCTTCGGATGCGTCCTTTCTTTTTACTATTTTGGGATCTGACACTGTCGCAAAACAATTTTCACTGTCAGATCTAGTTTTTATCTTGATATTTTTGCGACTAGAAGGCTTGGCACCCTCTCCAAAGTAAGCCACAATATTAATTTCAATAGAGAAACTAGCTTTATGATCTCCTTTGGTTAGGTGGTCCCTAAGTTCCATATAGTCAATGTAAGCATCATTGTTTTAGAACGTATCTAGTTGGGGAGTTCCTTGCAAATCCCAGTCAATAAGCTCAAGATGCACAAGAGGGAGGGAGTCGGAGGATAGATTTGATTCATTGATAGTGTGAATGGATACACTAGGAGTATATGTAGGGGGAGTGTTTGGGATGGTACTTTCCTCCAAGTTGTTTATTGCGATGGAACCCAAACCTTCCTCGAAAGTTGTATTCTCAAAGATAGGCAAATTAGACTCTATCGGTCTATGCGGTAGCGTTTATCCCTCACGGTAGGGGCTAAAGATTTGGATGGTATCGACCTCTTTGTCATCATAGGAATGCTCTGTTAGCTCATTCCATCCATATTCATTGGAGTCTATGTCACTGTACTCTTGAAGTGTGTGGATCGTTTCTACAAGACAAGCATTTTCTTTAGTTTTGTCCTTGCCTTTGTATCCTAGACCATTTGTATTTCTAGCCAATGAGGATGAAGAAGGTTGAACAGGTTCTATGATTCCTTCTTTTTTGAGGCCAATGGGGCCTTGTCCTTCGTAGCCCATTCTGTGTAGGATAGTTTCACCTCGCCCATAGAGTTCTGTTGGGAGCCTAGGCGGTTCTTACGATGTGCTCTCTTCTTCTGTATAAAGCCACTATAGGAGATCTCTTTCTTCTGTTTCATCAGATAAGGTCCCTCATTTTACAAAGGGAGTTGCGGGAGCTATAGGAGGAGCAGATGGCTTTGGAAAATGTTTGGTTTGGCCAGAAGATCAAGGAGACAAAGGCATCTTGGCTAGATTGAAGCTATGCTCTATGGAGTATTCTCCCACTCTGCTTTCTTTTATGGTGATTTTCTGCTCTTTGGGCCTTGATGAGGAGGCTTCGGCAGTATGATCATGCTGTGGGATAGGGGATATAGATGCTCTGTTGTTTGGTATGATGTAATCAGGTTTGGCAAGGAAGGAGTTGCAATGCTGAAAGGGGTCAGGGTCGCCTTGGATGGTGACCTGCTTGCCATTGTGCAGGAATTTTATGCATTGGTGATAGGTCGAGGGTACTACTTTCATGGCGTGAATCCATGGTCTCCCTAGAAGGATATTATATGCAAGATCCCTATCAAGGACTTGGCACACAACATCTTTTATGACCAGTCCCACTTGTATGGCTAGGACTATTGTTCCCTTTGTAGTTCGCTCTTCCTCATCATATGCTTTGATAGTAATCTTCTTCCTTGGATCAATTGCCTGTTTAGAGAACCCCAATGCAAGGACTAACTTTAATGTGCAAATATTTAAACTGGCCCCCCCATCAATGAGGACCCTCTTGATGCGGTGCTTGTGGATGAAGGCGACAATATGTAGAGGGGTGTTATGGGGTTGAGATATAGAGAGGTCATCTTGCTCGATAAATGATATGGAACTTGAGGAGGTCAGATTACCTACCATGGCCTGAAACTTCTCTTGGGCCAAGTTAGTGGGGATAGTGGTTTCCACTAAGGCTTTTTCGAGGATCTCTTTATGGGAAGGAGATAGATGCAACAACTCCAAGATAGAAACGTGGGCCAGAGTTTTCTGTAATTGGTCTATGACATTATACTAGCGGAAGTTGGATTGAGAAGGTGACGACCTTGGAGGGGCGGTATTGAGAATGACTTTACCACTGTGGGTAATGATGCTACAACCAGTTTTGTTAGGTCCTGATTGTTGGTTGGGCGTGATGACATTGATTTGCGGGACATGCTCAGAAATGCAATTTATGGTATAGTCAAATGGCACACTTGCATAGTTGGCATTACTATTCCCATTATTTTGATTTGGCCTGTTGCGATTGTTGTTGTTGTCATCGTTATGGTGATTGCCATTGTTGTTATTGTTGTTGTATGGCCTATTGTGATTTAGAAGCAGATCCCTGTAAGCCACATGTGTCTCATTGGAGGTATGTTGTTGGGTTCCTCCTTGGTTTTGATCAAGCACATCTTGGATAACATTTTTGAGACGGATACAATTGTTGGTTGTATGCCCCCTCCTCTATGATATTCACAATAGTCCGTATCCTTCCAATAGGGAGGTTTGACTATAGGCTCATAATCACTTGTTGGTGGTAGAGAAATTTCATTGTTAGCCAACAACTTCCTTAATGTGGATTCTTGAGACTCACCCAACGGTGTGAACTTTCACCTTGGATTTGAATTGAACCATGGTCTTGGTTCCCGAGAGAATGGTTTGTTGGGTGCAACATTGTTTGCTTCTCCTTTGAGAGTGAATATGGGTTGTTTCTTGGGAGCTACCACCTTGGCATCCACGATCCCATTGTTTACAATATTCTTATTCTTGGTCCAAAACTTTGATTTGTCTGTCGTGTAGTTGGAGGTAGGTGTGTCCTTGTATAACTTGATTGCCCCCTTGGCGATCATAGCTTTTTCGATGAACAATCCCATTTCAATGACTTTTGAGAATGATGTAGGGAATTGTATTTGTATTTGATAGGTAAGATCGGTATTGAGGTTATGGACAAACATCTCCAATAGCTGCTTCTCAAGTATATCGTAAGAACACTTACTTTCTAGTTGTCTCCATCATTGTAGGAAGGTGGCGAATGACTCACCACTTGTTTGTTTTGTGTTGCAAAGATCTAGCATAGATACTTCATGTTTGATATTGTAAGAAAAGTGTGTGATAAATTTGTTGACTAGTTCATCAAAAGTTCTGATGCTCGGCAGAAGCCGTGAGAACCACTCCATAGCTTGGCTACCTAGAGACCTAGGGAATAGTCTCATTAAGTATGTCTCATTGTGAGCTACTTCCAAACATGCTGTGTTGAATTCCCTTATATGGTCTCTAGGGTCCCCTTTCCCTTTGTACTTCTCAAACCTAGGAACTTCGAATCAATAGGAGAATGGTTTCATGATCAAACTTTTGTCAAAGGGGTATGGTGCAATATCTTCCAAGGAGTAGTTGTTGGCATTTGTACCCATCTTGAGGTCCAATATTTGTTGTGTTAGGCTCTCTAGTTGTTTCCTCATTTCTTCCATAGGAGCATTTTGGTCCATGGTTCGCTTTCCTCTATCATTTATGTTAGGGTCTATGGCATTCTTTTCCTTTTCGTGATCATTTTCCATGTTTTCCATGATTGAGCTTATATCAAAATCTGCAGGGAGTTTAATTCCAAGACTAGCAAGATGATAGAAATACTTATGAGGGTCTTCATGGAGCACTTTCTCTATTAGGCATTGTAATTTCTAATTTTGGATGCTTCCTTGATAATCCTCATAGGAGATTTCTTCGTCACTATCATGAGGTGTGACGATGTGGTTGGATGAGCTGGCCATTTCAAGTTGCTTCTGATACTGAGATCTAGTAAGAACCATGCAAGGTGACATGGGATGAAGTGGACAGGGACTAGAAATTTTGGCAAGGTGCCGATGGAGATTGCTGTGGATAGGATACCTAGGACAAGACTTGGACAAAGGACTTTTTTGCTCAATGATTTCAAATAAGACGGCTGATACAAGATGGTAGCCACTAGTAGGGGTGCTCGATACCAATCTTACTGTGTAGGGACTAGTCATGTAACAAACCACTAGTAAAGTTCTGTGACTTACTAGGTTTACTTGATTTCACAATGATACGAAGAAGGGACCTACGCCGATCTGATATGGAATATTCTGACTTTGGGACTAGAAAGACCTGATAGAAGGTGGGTGGGACGATTGATGAAAGAGAGACTTTTGGACGAAATTGATGAAACTAGACTGCAAGGTAGAACCTGATCTCTGATCTTGGAGCTAAGCTAAAATGGGTACTCAGAACTGGTAAAATTTTTCCCTCAAAAATTGTGCAAGTGCTCACTGTTGTGTATGCACTAAAACAGATGCACAACAAAAATTGACAAATGTGCAGTAAGTCAGAATATATGTGCCGGACTGGTGAAAGATGTATGTGCAGCAACAGACAACAAAAACGCAGGAAGTCTAAACAAATGTGCCGCAAGTCGGCACAGATGCACAACAAAAATTGACAAATGCACACTAAGTCAGAATATATGCGCCAGACTGGTGAAAGATGTATGTGCAGCAACAGACAACAAAAGCGCAGGAAGTCTAAACAAATGCGCCGCAAGTCAGCACAGATGCGCAGGAATAGAGGATAGATGCGCTGCTCTGGCTTTCTTCAGTGTTTTTACAATTTTTTGGAATTTTTTCGATGTTTTTGGTACTTTGGTTGCAAAAAAAAGATCTTCTTGATTTGATTTTCTGAATTAATGGCAAGAAAACACAGCAAAAACAAAGAATTTTTATGATTTTTTAACTTTTTTAGTGATTTTTCTGACTCTTTTCTGGACTAAAAGAAACAAAAGCAAGTACAAAAATCCTAGGCTAGAAATGGATTACAAGGGTTTTTGGCCACTAGAACAAGAGGTGTTTAATGCGGGCAACCGTTCAAGTGGTTACACATGCGGCGGCACTACTCTCCATTATGGAGTCTCCCAGCCTCAAAGGGTTGCGCCTTAGAGGGTTTTGGGGGAGGTTGGCCGTCAGTGTAACATAGCAACACTTGTAGGAGGTTTTCACCTCAAGCACATTTATTTTAAGTGGATTGGTAGGGCTTGGCGTCTAGCTTGTTTCCACTCAGGGTCGTTCCCACTTGGACAGGTGTGCATCCAAGGGCAGGCCCCTCTAAAGGTTAAACAGACAGAATAACAAGTCTGGCATTTTGGTCACCCAGTAAAGGGGAGAGCATAGGCCTGTTGTTATTTGATAAGGACGAAAGACACTGATTAATCCAACCTAGTTAAAAGTAGAAAAACTAAATGGGCTAATCTACTTGGGCAAGCACAGAACTTTGAAGTGATTTAGTGAGATAGCAATGGTTCAGTATTTAACCCAGAAAGCAATGATGAGTTCAATTTTAATCCCCATAGCACAAATAGTTAACTTTGAAATGTTGGTCAATCGAGATAGCAGTGGTTCAGTTTTAACCCCAAATATCAATGATGAATTCAGTTTTATACCACGATAGCATAAGTTGTTAACTTTGAAATGTTGGTCAATCGAGATAGCAGTGGTTCAGTTTTATACCAGATAGCAATAACTTTGAAAAGATAATAATGTTGCAATGCGAGATAGCAATGATCCAGTTACTTCTCTCCTAATTAAAAACTACGTGAGATTTTGCATGAGTATCTGTTTTACTATCCCTTTAGAAAGTGAAGTGTGAGCTATCAAAATGCAACTATATGAAACTAAACCCAAACCTATCCTACAAAATAGCTCTAGAGAATACCTGCAAAGATGTCAACGTTAGCAAATCCTCTTAGAAAAACCCTAAAATCATTGCCTACCATAGAAGCGCCACTTTAGTGACTAAATGCGCAAAAATAGTCAACAAAAGCGCAGAAAAAACAAATACATCATAACAGTAATTAAAAGCGCAGTAAGAAAGAACAGATGCGCATGACTAATGTATGCGCATCAGAAATGGACATATGCGCCAGAACAGTGTTTAAAAGCGCCGTAAGATTATAAGCACCAGAACAGAGGATAGAAGCATCGTGGAATTGTTCAAATGTGTCAGATTAGCCTGTATGATGCCTGTATGGAATCTGTCTTCAAAAAAGCTCAGATTTGATGAGATAAAGGGGCAAGGCCCCACGGTGGGTGCCAAAAATGTTAGGGTAAAATAGGATCAACAATGAATATGCAATGATAAACAATCAAATACCCATAACTCAATAGAATAGTGAAACTAAGAAGATTGAATGAAATGAAGCAATGAATAGAACAATGCAAGCCTTCCTTGAATTGAGACTTCTATTGTTGCCTATCAAGATCGTCCTTGTTTGTATGAAGTAGGCCCTCAGAGAGTGCACTCCTTTGTTGTTTTCAAGAATGTCGATAGTGAATGGCTGTGATGACAGATGTGCAATGAAGAGGAGCTTCAAAGCTTTGGGTGATCTCAAGCAAATTGTATTAGGGTGCCAAAGGCGCTCTAGTGAATTTCTGTAGAGTAACAATATGAATAGCTTGGATGATTAGAATGGAAGAATAAGGTTTCATTTATAGACTTGGGAGGATGAAGATCAACGGTTGAGATGAAATGAGCAGATCAATGGTTGAGAATGGTTGAGGAATGTGCAACAAATAAAAAGAGGACAAGTGTCCCACGTCCATCATGTAATAGGGTAGTTAACAAAATTGATTGAAGAGTTAATAGAATGGATTGAGGGATTGACATAATTGATTGATCAGTTACCCAAATAGATTAAGGAGCTGACAAAATTGATTGATTAGTTAACAATTTTGATTGATGAGTTAACTAATTTTGATTAGAGAAGAAATAGGGCATGTGGGTGAGAGAATATTAGGTAATTAAATATTTGAAATATTTAATTACATGTGCAACATGGTGAGGTGGAAAGGTGAGGTGGATTGATGAGATTTATGGAATTAGGACTTAGGATAGAGGAATTTAGGATTAATTAAATAATTTAGGATTATTTAATTATGTGAGACATTAGAAGAATTAGGGAATTTAATTCAATAAATTTATTTTATTTAATTATGGGATAATGAACCAATCAAATAACATTAGAATATTTATTTGATTGATAGAGGAAATAAGAAGGGAATAAATATTAAGAATATTTATTTAGAATGAATCGTGTCATTTTTAGGCGTATACATAAACAATAACAAAATTTCTCAAAAAATCTTTCAATACCTTGTTCATGAGCCGCATGAATGTGCTTGGTGCATTGGTTAGCCCAAATGCCATGACTAACCACTCATACATACCCTCCTTAGTCTTGAAGACTACCATCCATTCATCTCCTCTAATTTGGATCTTGTGATATCCACTCTTCAAATCAATCTTTGTGAAGTACTTAGCTCCACTCAAGCAATCCATAATATCATCCATCCTTGGCAATGGAAATCTATACTTGATTGTAATTTTGTTGATGGCTCAGGAATCAACACACATTCTCCACTCTCCATATTTCTTTGGTGCTAGTACTGTAGGTACCACACATGGACTTAGACTCTCCCTTATCAGTTCTTTCTTCAACAACTCCTGAACTTGTTTATTCAACTCCTCATTCTATGTAGGAGTCATTCTATGGGCTATTTGGCAAACTAGCTTGTGGTATTAAATCCATTTGATGACTTATCTTCCTCACCGGTGGTAAACCTTCTAGTACATTATTAGAGATAGTGTCCTAAAATTATTCCAACAGATCTGAGACTTCTACTGGTACATCTTCACAATTCTCTTGGTTGATCTTAGGAATCAACACAAAGCAATGACACTCATGCTTCATACCATCCAAAAATTTCCTACCATCTACCTTTTCTTCCACCTCCTTCAAGGGCTTAAACTTATAATGAACTCCATTCTTTGTTAGGGAATAGGTGTTTGCATGGCCATTATAGACAACACACCTATCATACTACCATGACCTTCCCAATAGCATATGACATGCATCCATTGGTATGATGTCACACAACACCTCATCATGGTAGTCTCCAATCTTGAACTTGACTAAACACTGCTCATTGACCAAAGCTCTATGGTCCTTCTGTAACCATGCAATCTGATATGGATGTGGATGCATTCTCCTTGTCAACTTCAACTTGTTAACCATCTCCTTTGAGAGAATATTGTCAGTGCTTCCACTGCCAATAATAATATCACAACACTTACCTTCACACTTGCACCTTCTGTGGAGTAAACTCTTCCTCTGATCTAGTTATTTCTCCTCATTTAACAAGGTTCTTCTAACAACTAGGGTTTCTCCCTTTTCAACATCTTCAGAATGCTCAAACTGCGCATCTTCATCTACATGTGCAACTTATGCATTACCTTTAGGCCTTCTATTTGTCCTTCCTTGATGTTGGGGACACTCGTAGGCTCGATGTCCTTCTCCACATTGGACATAGGTTCCTTTGAAACCTCCTCTTCCAGGTCCTTGCCCAGGTATTCCTCTTCCTCTCCCTCTTTGCTCATCATTATTTTGGTCATGAGGGCGGTAGGCATTATCTCCTCTTTGATTTCAAATGGTGCATGCTTCTTCACTTTTCTTTTGATCTTCATTTTGACCTCCATAAGATCTTCCACCAGTCCTTCCATGTTGACCTCTTCCTCTTTACTTCCTTTTGAATCTTTTATTCAGTTTCTCTTCCACCTAAATAGGGAAAACTAGTATACATCCTCTATGGTGGTTATTCTGACTAGGCTCAGCTACTCTTGAATACTTGGCTTCAACCCATTAATGTAATGAGATACCTTATCCTTGTTGGCCTCTACATGGTCTGTTCTGATAATAATCTTATAAAAATCCTCCATATATCTTAACAGACTTGTTACCTTGCTTCAATCCTTGTAGCTTCTTCAACAACTCTAGCTCATAGTCCATAGGAATGAACTGTTTCTTTAGTTTGCCCACCATTCGATCCCATCTGATAATCTTTCATTTTCCTCTTCTATTTCTCTCTAACTGGGCCTCCTTCCACCAAATACTAGCATGGCCCTTTCACTTCATTTTTGCAAACTTGACCCATTTTGGATCCTCCACATCTTCATACTCAAAATATTCCTCCATATCATTGATCTAATCAATAAGCTCTTCTAGATTTAGATCCCCAGAATAGGTAGAAACTTCAATCCTAGGCCTCTTTCCAATCTTTAAAATGGTCCACAACAACCTAACTTACGCATTATCTCCTGCATCATCTTGTTCTTCCTCAAATAGCTCTTCTTCTTCAGTTTCATCTTTTCTTTCCTCTCCTTTTCTTGGCTCAAACCCTCTTCATAGCTCCTCTTGTAATGCATCGATTTGCCTTTGCAAGGCTCTACAACCCTCTTTTGTCAAATAATTTCTCCTAGCACCACCATGGTTCCTTCATGGAGGTTTGTTTTTGAGTTATACAAAAAACCCACAACCTTAGTTGATTTCCATAGCAAACCCACAACATCAGGTCCTAGTGCAAACTACCTCACAGTCGACGATCTCTCTACACACTTAGGAACCCTTGCTTTGATACCACTTGATGAGGGGGTCAATCCTAGAACACATAATAACACAAATTACACATAGAAATAGGAATGTGCTTTTATTGATTTGGACAACACATTACATTATAGAAACTGAAATCAAATCAGAGGATGAATCCTCAACATGCTGCAACACACTACAACTTCCTTTCTCTCGATTCAAGAAGCATCTGCCTTCTATAGATTCAAATCGGCTAGGGTTTTTGTTTTCCCTCCTTTTCTTGACTCTCCACTTTCCCCCTTATCTCTAATACACCAAAGGATTCCCAAAAATGGTCATAAATAGCCTTTTTGGTGCCTTCCAGCCAAAATTTTGAAATTTGTAACTCCCTCCAAAAATAGGTCAACTTTCGAGAGCCATAACTTTTGATCCAGGCATCCAATTGACAAACAATTTGATGCGTTGGAAATATTGTGAAGTTCTCTACACATTAAGAATGGGATATATTAATTCTACCCATTTTTAGGGCTGTATGGGGCCTCTAAGTGCCTCATATTTGACTTTGAAACTTTTTCAGGGGTTTTTAAAGAAACATAAACTTTAATATCTTTCAACCTCTAGTAAATTTTCACTTTCATACTTGCTCAAATGCAAACTTTCTAAAAATAGCAATTGGCTATTGTTAGCAAGCTAGAGAAATTGAAGGTTCTACATCATTATTCAAGCAATTGGGTGTCCAAAAATATAAAATTTTAAAATAATAGAAAAAAAATCATCATTTTTGGGTGATGCAAGATTTCCCTTACACCATTGGATGCTCCTACATCATATTAGGGGTCATACCCTTATATGTTATAAAATAAGGTTATAAAACCTTGTGTTATAAAGCATATACCATTTAATATTAATAATATAATAACTATTAGATTATTAATTACTTACAAATGGTTGCTTTGAATGGGTGTGACCAATACTCCTTTAGGTATTATGCCACCCCTTCTCCTTTATTTAAGGCTCAGTTCTCTCTCATTTGAGAAGGTGTGAATTTGGAGTTTTATAGTGAATTATATCACTATGCACAAAATGTATTATTGGCCATGTGGAAGTATGTAGAGGAATATATCCCTAGGTTCAATGTATTTCTTAATAGACTATATTTTTTAGGTGTTTTAATAAAATCATTCTTTATGGGGTTTTTACCTGAAAGGGTTTTCCCCATGTATATCTTGTGTAATGTGTTAAATCTATGCTTGTATAATGTTCGGTCTACTTATTTATAATAATTAGTATCCTAAGATCCTAATTTGTAGCATGGTATCATAGTAGGTTAGGCTATACTAATCATTTTTATAGGCTATACCAGAAGGCATGTAGTGTTGGTGTGAACATGGTTATTACCTATCTGGTTTACCCTTTGTAGTGTGAACTACGCACATTATCTAGATAGTCATTAGTTAGACCTATTCAAACATTTTCACATGTTAAGTTTATTTAGGATAAGTCTAGATAATTCTAGGTTGTCATGTGATCTTATCCTACACATGTGATCTTATCAACTAGTTGGCATCTTATACTCTAGTTGTCTCATGTCATAGGATTAAGACACTTGTCATATGACTACTTCATCCTACATCTCATCCTTGTCTTTATAAGAAAGGAATATCATGTACATATTAACAATTTTTTGCATTCATTGATAGAACAAAATTATTCTCTTAGTTGATATCTCTTGTGCTTTCATGAAGTCCAAGATCTTGGTTGGCTACCTTCATAGCCAACTCTTACATGGAAACAAAGCTAAGAGGAATCACTCTTTGTTAGTCAATTTTTTGAGAGGTCTTGAATGCAAATCATGGTAGATCTTGAATAGTTGAGTATACTCTTCTCTTGCATTGAATGATGACCTAGAGAATCAGAAAGACTTGATAGAAAAACTAGATTTGTGAGGGCTTCCTCTTGTGGCCTTGAATTGTAGGTTCATTTTGGAGCATGCTGGTACAAATATGAGCACACCATTGTGTTTAGGGGGTTGAGATAGTTAGTTTAGCCTTTTGATTTATCTGAATTGGACATTGGAGGCTAGATCTACAAGGTTTTCAACTTGGGAGGTGGTTACTTGATCTAGGAGGTAGCTACATTTTTGGAGCATTCTCGGTCAAATCTAACCTTATCATCATGTCCAGAAGGCCTAAAAACCTACATATTGACTATCAAATCATCAAAATTAGATAACTTTATCTGGGGCCATCAAGGAAAAAATTACCCTCCTTCATCATCCGTGCAAAATCTTTCTGCAGTATATTCGATGTAGGAATATTCTGCCAAGGCACCTTGTTTCTGCAAAAAAAATTTTAAAAAAGTTTTTGCCAAAAAATTTGTGGATCTGAATAAATTTTTTTGAAAAAATAAATTAAATTAAAAAAGCACTAGCTCTGCGTAGGCCCTACGCAGGCCGTAGAATAGAGTACAAGGTGCCTTTTAAGGCACATACCCCATTTCTATAGAGGCCGCAACCTTTATAGACTGCATGGAGGGGTTTAACCCCCACACAGGCCTTTAAAAGGTCTATGAACCCTTTTAAGGGGCTCGGTCCCCTTCAAGGCTTCAACCTTCTCTATTTTTTTTTAAATATATTTTTTTTAAATAAAAAATATTATATTCAGATCACCTAGCCAGATTTGGCATCAAATATTTAGTAAGTTCCTTGTCCATATCCACTTTTTTCTGGTGATTCCACTAAGATTGGTTGAAATTTTAGCAGACCACCAAATTTGGCAAAATTTTTAGCAGCTCTGCCATTCTTGGGAATTTTTCCAGATTTGGTAGTATTCTTGGCATTCTGACAACTTTAGTAGATCTCTAGTTTTATCTGGTGAACCTCTAGTTCTGGTGAAGATCTAAGTTATCTAGAAAACCTCCACATTTAGAAAGCCTCCAAATTTGGTGGTAGTTCAGCCAAATCTAGTGGCAAACATTTTTTTGCTTTTTCACCTCCTCTCCATTGGCAATTTTGTTTTAGCACCCGATCTTTGAACGCTTGTAACTTGGTCATATCTACTCTGGTTTTTACATAATTTTTTTTGTTTTGGGGAATAATTTCATAGGATTCACAGTGGTGTAGATAGATTTTGTTTTGGTTTCTAGATTTTCTAGAAATTGTAGTTTTTCATCACTGTTGAGCAATTCCTATTTTCCTAACTTCAAAGGCTTTGTTCGAGCTCACACGGTAACATTTTTGGTGATTTTTTTTTAAAGTGAATAATTTTTTGAGTAACTTCCATATCTACAATCATTTTGATCTAGGTTTTCTCAAAAATTGTACTTTCAATTTTAGCCTAATCTTGGCTTTTACATTATACCAAAATCAAAGACCACATTGTTGTTTTGGCTTGTGGAAATTGTACTTGGACTAATTTTAAAGGCCCACAATCATATCTTGCTAGGGGGTTACTCCTGATTGAGTGAATTTGGGGGGTGCTCTTATGGTCATATGTTGTTTTTGTTGGTTGTAATCATGGCTCCTAATCTTTGGAAAGTCAAATATGATTATTGTGGGAGAAAAAGGCATACCATAGATGAATGCATGCTAAAAAGACTTGATGATTTGACAAATTTGTATAAGATTTATTAGTTAGAAGAATTGTGCATTGCCAATGAAATTAGTTTGCTAGATTCTTCTAATCCAACATCAATAGATACAATTGATGTTCACACTCAGACATCTTGTGTGGACACACCATTCATGAATGAGCAGTGTAGTCAAAATACATGCATTGAGATCTGACACAGATCAAGGCTTAGAGGATTTTTCAAGTTACTGAACCAAGCAAAAAAATTGAACAACATACAACAATGGTTCTGAAATCTTTTATTAATATGTAATAGAGAACATTACATCAGGAGTACAATGATCTTTCTATTTGCATGCAACATACCTCAGCCATAGCCTTACATTCAGTTGCTACAACTCTCAAATAGTCAAAAGAGCTTCATGAAGAAGTGATAGAAGAAAATAGAAGTTACACATCTACATCTCGATCGTCTTGATCATCCTTGAATCACTTCAAACTACTTTGAGTCATCTTGAATTGTCTCTGGAAACATGAAATTTCTCCTTTTAAAGGTAGCAGAGGCGGCTATATGCCTTACTATGAACACCACCATCGTCACATGAAGAAGACAAATGTTGTCTCCTTACACGTATCTTAGAAAATTAACATTAGATTACTTGTTCCTTAGATTGACATCGACGTGTAAACTCAGGATTGGCTAAATATGGTAGTTTCCAATGGTATTTTTGCTTTTGGAAGTTTCTGTATGGTTCCATAAGCTAAATGGATGTTATCAAGCAACAAGACATGGTACAAGATATCCAGATAGAAAAGGTTTAGTTAAAAAACAAAGCATTGCAACCAAATGTGTAACATGACCGAGATATTGAAACTCAACAAGATATCTAGTTAGAAAATGTCTGGTTGAAAAATACAAAGGGAATGCATCAAATCTGGAAATATAAAGGAATGCTACTAGATCTGTACATAAGAACAAGATCTAGATGTGATAAAGTAAATATGATCTAAGTAAGATGTCCCAATGAAATATAACTAAAAAAACCAGAATTGGACCTAAAACATAACCTGATAGATGTCTAGTTGAAATACAAGGAGTTGCAACCCAATCTGGATGTGGAACACAACTAGATGTCTGGATGTTTGGATGTCTGAATGCCCAGATGAACAATGATCATAACTTCACCAAAATTCATCAGATCTTCACCAAATTTTAACTGTAGATGCCCTTTTAGCTTCCTAGAATACCCATTTGGCTCCTTAGCCTAATTCCAATTAGATCTCTCAAAATGTTGAACACCTACTCTTGCAAGCAAAACAAAGGAAAACACATAGAAAACACACAAAATATTTTTGGGTGATGAGGATTGCTTGTGACCCCGGATGCTCCTGTATCATACACACTGAGTAATTGAAATGTTCCATGAGTGGAACTCATGAACATTTAGGTAAGTCAGGAATTAGTATCCCAAACTTAGCCAATTCTGAAACTAACATCCAAGAAGCTTCATCTATTGGTAGATATTTCCAATGGACAAGATATTCCATATACTCCTTCCCTCTTGTTCATTTAACCACATGGGAATCAATTACCTCATCAACCTGCTCAAACTTGTTCTCAGGCAACTGATGTATCCATTCATGTGCATCCTACAAATCTGTAACTAGATTCTCCTATAAACTTGGTTCACCTTCATAGTATCTTGGCAAACCAACCACATTGAAAAGAGGAGAAATGTTAATACCCACTGGAAGTTCAACTTCATATGTATTGGATGAAAATTTCCTCAAGACCTTACAAGGTCCAATCTTTCACCACTTAAGTTTATTATATGTTCCCAACGGGAACCTTTCCTTCCACAAATGTACCATTACCAAATCATCAACCTGAAATTCTTGTTCTCTCATGTGCATATAAGCATGCTCCTTATACTTGATGACACTCTTTTCCAAAGATTACTTCACTTATGCAAATCATGAATATATTTCACAAAATATTTAGCTACTGCACTTTTCCTATGCAAATTTGCACTATCCCTCAACTTATCCACACCTCTTGGGCTATATCCATAGAAAACTTGGAAAGGACTTTTTCTTACGCTTCTATTGGCTAAATTATTATAAGCAAACTCTACCTTAAAATCCAATATCAAGTCCCATTGATTAAGCTTGTCCCCTACTAAACATCTCAACAAATTTCCCAAACTCCTGTTGACAACTTCCATTTGACTATCAATCTGAGGATGATAGGATGAACTAAAACCCAAATGTCTACCCATATTTTTCCATAAGGTATGCCAAAAATATCCTACAAACTTGACATCATGATCTGAAACTATTCTTATAGGAAAACAATGCAACCTAACTATCTCCTTAAAAAATAATGAAGCAATGTGTGAAGTGTCATTATTCTTTTGACATGGTATGAAATGTGCCATCTTTGAGAATCTGTCCACGACAACAAAAATAGAATCATTTCCTCTTTGTGTTCTAGGCAATCCCAAAACAAAATCTATGCTAATGTGTTCCCATGGTCTCTCCGGTATAGGCAATTGTTGATATAAACCAGTATTTTACCTTATGCCTTTTGCATACTAACAAAATCGACATCCTTGCACCAACTTCTTTACATCTTCAGCCATCATAGGCTAAAAATACCCTTCACTCAACTATGTCAATGTTTTATCTACACCAAAATGTCCACTCAATCCACCACTGTGATTTTCCTTCATCAAGTTATCCCTCATAGACCTCTGAGGTATACATAATATCTTCCCTTTGAATAATAATCCTTCCTATATGAAATAGTCCAGCTATAGTGTCCTATCCTTTTCAACTAGACTCACACAAGTAGCCCATGCTTCCTTGAAATCGAGATCTATCTCATATAACTCTTTTAAAAAATCAAACCCAACTAAATTCACCTTTAATTTTTTGGGAATTGAGGTGTCTCAACCTTTACAAGTTCCTAATGTATTTATTTATTTTTGCCTACTATTGTAATTTTTTATGTAAATCCTTTTTTGTCACTTTGTGGGAGTTGGCATGATGATGTTTCATCCTACATGGAAGGTGACTAGATGTATTTTTGTCCTCATATGAGGAGGTAGGAGTCCTATTTTGTGGTAGAGGTATTTTTCCATGTGTTGACACCTTGTGGTCATGTGTCATGAGTTATGCTAGATTCTATGATGCATGTTGGCAAGAAATGGGGAGGGAATACCAGTCTAGAGATCTGGTCCTTAGCCAAGTCTTTGTAGTCAGTTTATACCCCAGTCAAGTAGTTAGATATTGATAGCAAAATACCAAGAATAACATATGCAGAGTATCACAAACATATCATAACAATAAATAATTATCATATACCAACATATCTCCATATATATATATATGCAACAACCAAACATTATACATCCATTATCCGGCAGGTCTAAGTCTCTGCCTCACCATCCTACATACATACTTTATTTGACTTCTATTATCATATCCTATCTTACTTATCATATCCTACATATATACTGTATCTATTACATATAGGGATGTGTCCTTTAGCATATTAGGTCGGCTCCTAGCCTCCGCATGATGTATGCACCAGCTCCCATCATTTTTTCTCCATGCCCTATATCCTTCTAACATCACCCCCCTTCAAAATTATGTCTTGTCCTCATGACATGCAAAATTAGTTGCTAGGTAAGATGTTCTTGTAAATTTGTTTCGGTTGCGCCAAACTGCTATCCCATTGTTTCTTGGCCTTAGATAATATTATTATTTGTCCTTCTATCTTGATACATAGGTCCTCTACTTCTCCTATAGTTGTTAGTATTTATATTGTTTGTGTAGTCTACTTAGCCTCTGCAAAACTTTCGGTTAGGTTAGCTAGTCTTAGGTTCACAACTTCCCTTAACTATTTTATTTAACTCCTTATTTGGTCTCTCTGGTCCTAGAGGTGTTGATGCTGGCTATGGAATGTCTCTACCTGCACCCTTATTACTCCATCCTTATCAATCAGAGGATCATATTGGGCTGCAAATTTTATTATGTGTAATTATAGAGCGTCCATATGGTCTTTTACTGCTTTAGTGGACTGTGGCCATTGTAAAAAAAACTGATATAGAATATTTGCCTCCACAATACTCTGTTGTATATTCTTTATTTGTGTCTCCAATTAAGTGTGTGCCTTGGTACCCTTATTCATCATCTTTGCCAACCTTTTCTTATTGAGTTGCTCTGTGATTTTCTTCTCTAACTGGCTATAATATTCCTTAAATCCCTGTGTTAATTATTTCAATTTCTCTGGCAAGGGTAAAGTTGTATCCCTTGGTGTCTCTAGCATCTCCTTTGCCAACGTGTTCACTGCCTCCTGAAGTAATTTGCTTCTCTTGATGAGTAGTGGAAAACATCTCCTAACTACAACTTCTGTAATGGAGATATTCTAGCTAGATTTACTTGCCCTTCTACAACTAGCAACTGTAGCAATTATGGAGTTACAATGAATGTTATCTTCTTTTGCTACTCCAAAAACTCCTTAATGGATTTGATTGAAGAAGAAGAGGTTTCCAAAATTTCAACTTGATCTGATCCTCTTTGCTCTTCTCTATTCTCCTTTCTTCCTTCTTATTCTCCACATTCTATGTTTGTGGGCTTATTTGTTGCTGTTGTGTATTCCTCTCCTCCATCCTTGTTTTCTTCGAAGGAGGTAACCCTTGTGTAGAAGTTTCTAGATGAATTTTATCCTAACTTTCCTCTATTCTATCTTGTCTCCCTATATGTATTTAAGTGTTGTGTAGAGGTGATGGTACCGCTTGTTGTACTTGTTGTTTGACAGATAGATATGGTTTTGATGTCACTTCTTCAGTTTCTTTTTGTATTTTCTCCTTTTCCTTCTTATTTTCACCCATGAGTGTGTCTACTCTTTGTTTTCTTCTAAATTCCATGGCTTGTAGTTGTATTGATTTTTTCTTCTCCTCTAATGATAATGTGTCACTGAGCTCATCAATGGTATTTTGCCTTATTTATTCCTCCAATTGGAGTGCCTTATTCCTTCTTTGCCTCAATGCTTCTATCAAGCTCTTCGAAAATTCATCCATTATCTCATCTAATGTCTTCTATTTATCCCTCATATATTGGATCATGGCTTGAACTATTATTTGTTTGTTTCCTCAGATGTATCATCATATAAATCAATAGTTTCTTTTAACATACCTATATTTTCCATGGCATTGAGCAGTGCATCCATTTTGCAGAGCTCCTCTCCCAGTTCTTTTACTGGTTCTTCTTGTGGTGTCTAATGTCCTTGTTTCCTTTTCTTCAATTTTGATTCTTGTTTTTTTCCCTCTTCTTTGAATTCAATCACCTCCGGCATTACCTAGGTTTTCTTTCTTTTCACTTGCTGCTTTTGTTAAGGAACTTTCTTTTGTGTATTCTTCTTCATCCATGTCAATACCTCTAATGCTTCCCTCCTTCTGAATGATACTATTACTAATGACAAAGTCTGAGATGTAGTTCTTTCTGATCTCCTTACTATAGGAGCCCCATTGCTAGGTTGGGGAGCTGATGTGGAGGGTTACAGAGCTGAGGTGGTTTCCTTTTCTAGAATTCCCCACTATTTGTGCAACTTATCTCTATTCTTTTCTAGATGTTTTGCTGCATGCTTTTTATGTTGCTTATCCATTACTTATGTATAAGTGCCAAATATTTATGCACTTGTACCCTTGGGTTGACTAAGTAGAGTTTGTGCATAAGCCTTAGCCTTTGCCATAGTTATCTCATAGGAAAATTGGGGTACCCATGCTATTCTAGGCTCAATTGCTTCCATGTACATGAAATCCTTGTCAACCAAAAAAGTAATGTGGTTGATATATTGCTTCACAACTTCATAAGGGGTTCTTTCCCTTGCCCTCATCTCTACTTGTAGAGTTTTAAAGAAACCCCAGTATGCGGCACTGTAAGCACAAAAATCATGTAGAGCCTCCACACGGACCCCTATGATGATTCAAATCCTTGTCACATACATGTAAGTGTGAAATAATATCCTTTAAGCAGCAAACCTCTTGATGACATGTCCTCTTTCTTGTCTTGTGTTGTTTTCTTCTTTTTCAATTTCTCTCTCTCCTCGTTTGCAACGCTTTTTGACACTTGTTGTGACATTTGTCGACTTACATTTTATGAGCTTTCAACCTTGTTCCTAAGCCTTGTGAGTGTCTTATAGGTGAGTTTTCACCTTTCCCCTATGTTTTTCATCCTATGCACCCCTAGAAGCCTTCTAGAGGCCCCCTATCCATCTCCTACTTTTAGTTTTTAGTTCCTCTCAACAAATCTAAATCTCCCCATATTATTTCTAGATCGCCCCTGGGAGATCCTATAGGTGCAAGTGGCGATTTGGATTCTTACACATGACTGACTTGTTTCTGAAAGAACTAAAGGTTATCCTCTCACAGGAACCCCAAGTATACGATACACATCATAAAGAGTGATGGTCCACTCTTCGGAGATCTACGGGAACCTGAATGTGCTTCTGTCTACATCCCAGTAGTTCAGAAAGTCACAACATATATGAGATACAAGATGAATAACAATCATGTGACAAACTCTAGCTAGACCTGCCCTATTCAGAATAGCACGATCCTCAGTACTCAACGAAGCAAACATCCCTGAGAGCCATCCCTGCTCTCGGCAGGCATTCCATCGGATATGCATGTCCTACAAAATTAGAAGAGAACTTTAGATTAGATCTCGTAAACTCATAAAAAAAACTAAAAATTATAAAACTGCAGAAAAACCTAACACAAAAAAGGCATATAAACCCTCAAAATTGCAATAAACATTTGAATACAACAGCCAAAACATGTTAGATCATAGTGAAACAAGTGTTAAACAACATGAAAATTTAGTCAAAATCAGCCCAACAGGGTCGTCATCGGGCAACCCAGGTGTTTTTCCAGATCTCCCCCAGGTGACCCTACTATTTTGTAGGATCTCCCCCAGGCGACCCTGCTGTCAAACAGGATCTCCCCTGGGTGACCCTGCTTGACAAAAGGGGCGACCCTAGAGGAAGATCCCTCAACCAAAAATTGCTCTAAAAACTTCATTTTTTGGCCGATTTCAGAAAACAAAAAACCAATCTTGCTCTAAATGACGAGACAAATACAATGCAATAGAGAAAATTATCAAAAATAGACAATTTTAAGAGATTTTTCACAAGATTCAAACTAGGGTTTAGAGAAGGGTTTTTAAATGATTGCATACCTGATTGTCCGCAACTAAAGAAGAGGCAACCATCTTTGCGATCTCCTTGATGATACATTTCTAACGACTACTCACACGAATGATTCTGTCGCCGTTTCGCTCTGATCTCACAATTTTACTTGTTTTGTTTACCCTTAGCATTAGTTTCACTTATTCATTTTTAGATTAGTTCTTTGCTTTTATGCATCTCTTTTGTGCATCATTTTGTATGCTTTCATCCCTACAGGTCCAAACTAACAAAAGCAAACAGCTAGTCGAACTCAAACGATTCATGGTAAGTTCATCATTTCAATTTTTGTTATTTATTTTGATATATTTAAATGCCAGACTAATACTAGTTATTGTAGGTACATATTGCAGGAAAATTGACAACAGGTAAGGCCTAGTTTGGGAAATGGTGCCTACCTTTCATGTAGACTACCATCCTCGAGGGGGCAAATATGTAAGCACAAAAATCACGTACAGCATCCACGAGGACCCCTATGATGATTCAAATCCTTGTCACGTACATGTAAGCATGAAATAATGTCTTTTAAGCAGTAAACCTCTTGATGACGTGGCCTCTTTCTTGTCTTGTGTTGTTTTCTTCTTTGCCAATTTCTCTCTCTGCCCATTTGTGACACTTTTTGACACTTGTTGTGATATTTATCGACTTGCATTTTCTGATCTTTCAACCTTGCTCCTAAGCCTTGTGAGCGTCTTGTAGGTGAGTTTTCACCTTTCCTCTATGTTTTTCATCCTATGCACCCCTAGATGCCTTCTAGAGGTCCCCCCTATCCATCTCCCACTTTCAGTTTTCAGTTTCACTCAATCAATCCAAATATCCTACTATTATTTCTAGATCTCCCCCAGGAGATCCTGTAGGTACAAGTGGAGATTTGGATTCTTGCACATGACTGGCCTGTTTTTAGAGGCAGAACCCCTCCTTTTCTTCTCTTCTTTCATCTCCCAACCTGCTTTTCTTTGTAAAACCCTGTCTAGCCTAGATCTCCCCTGGGCTACCCATGGTCGCCTAGGGATGACCCTACTAGCAAAAGGGACAACCCTGCCATTTTTCTAGCTGTGGAAAAACTCAAGTTTCTCACTCATTTTAGCTTCGTTTTCGTTCATTTTTTTTCCAGTTTACATGATTTTTGATGCCTAATATGGAGTTGACTATTTCATGCACCCACACATGCATAATTAACTCCATTCAATCTATAATTAACTCCTTAATCAATCTCATGCATCCTCACATCTCTAGTTCCTCTTCAGTGATAAGCTATAATTGATTTATCACTCCATAGTTAGCTGAGTTCACTGGGTAATCAACCTTGTTAACTCCCCAATAAATCTTTGTTAACTCATGAATCAAATGAGTTAACTTCTCAATCAATCCCATTCTTCAAACCTATAAATACCCCCCTCCCTCAAGTACAAAGGGAGAGAAATTCATTGTGCACACAACTCTTGCTAGTTTTTGCTCTCCAACTTAGCATTCAAATGCTCTTACAGGATGAAGGTGTCTTTTGCTTTATTCATTGTTCAACCAAGCATTGTTACATTGCTTCATTCAATGCCATTGTGCTCAACCAAAGTTCTCATTGAGCTCTTTCAAGCTTCAAGAAGCTTCTTTTTGCTTCATTGTGTCATTTTGTCATCAAGAGGATCTCCCTACTGCTTCAAAAGGACTCGAGGTTGCCAATATCAAGGATTTTTTAGGGTAGTTGAGTCACACAAATCTTCATTTCTTCTAGGTTCCTTCATTGTTTTATTCAATTCATAGTAATTAGAAAACCAAATTTGCTCTTGGGAACAGTAAATCTTTGCTTTTTCCTTGATAGTTAGATCTTGCATGTTAGAATAAGTGCTTTAATATTCTTAGATCTAGATTATTTGAAGAAGCATTTTCCCTTTTTAGATTAGATTATTTTCCAAACAAATGAAATCCTAAAAATATAGATTAAACTTGCATTAGGAAAAGTCATATTAGATTGCATTCATATTTCCTTTTCATAGATTAAATAGCACTTTTTATTTCCAAAATATCTAAAAAAAGAAAAAATACGTTTGCATATCATTTAGCCTTGCATGCATATAGAAACCCTAGAAAAGACAAAATTGCAAACCCTTGATACCATCACGAGGTAACCACAGTTAAACAATTCAGTCAAACCCTTGATCACATCACAAGGTAAAAACAACTCAAAACATAGCCAAACCCTAGGTCAACTAAACCCTAGGTCAAAACCCTAAATCTAGTGAAGGTTAGTCACCATACATCTACCTCTATCTTGGCTCTTGAATGTGCCTAGGAGTGAGAGGAGAGTGGGTGAGGGCTATCTGTGATGAGATCGAGGAGATCAATCCACGACAACAACAAGAAGTCTTTACGCTGCCACAAGGAGACCCATTTGTCCTCGTTGTTGATAGAAGAAACTACACAACTCCAAATAGAACAAGAACTCATCCAGCACATTGAGAGACAAGAGGACATAAATGCAAGAAACTGCTTACCAACACAAAGGTGGGATAGAAGAAACTCCTGTAGAGACCTAAAAAGGTCTTCATCATCGAATCAACTTCTGACCTCCCTAAACATACCTATTTCCTCCATAAATAGTTAATTAAATTTTTATTTAATTAATTATTCCTCCATCACCCAATTTTTCATCATTCTATACCCAAACAATTGGATTAATTTTATTAATTCAATAGTTCAACTTTAGCCAATTAATTAAATAAATATGCAATATTTATTTGGTTAATTTCCCCCCTTCTCACTAAAACTAATTAATTAGTTAAATCAGGTTTAACTAATTAATTCAGCCTATTAATTAACCTATCCCTACCCTAGGTAATTAAATAGTCATTATTTAATTGCCTACCCTAGCCTATATCATCCTAGCCTTAGGATTGATTAAATAAAATCTTATTTAATTAATCTTAACCTGCTATTAACCCATTCCCTAATTTTTTCTAGCCATATTAATTAGGCTAATCACCCTAATTAAAATAGTCAAACCTTGATTAACACTCCTTCCCACATCCCACAAATAAAAAATTGAAATATATCTCATATAAATCAGTTTTTTATACACATGTGTCATAATCCTTATTTAATACCTCTTACACCCCTTACACATGTCATAACTCATTAATATCCACTCTTCCCCAAATGAATTTTTAATTCATTTTACTCCTCCCCATGTGAATTTTTAATTCACAAATAATCCATCTCACCCAACCTTATTTAATTCACCTATTTTCCAAGATGAATATAAAATTCATCTTTATTCTTAGCCCTCCATTTTCCAAGATGAAATCTAGACCCTCCACATCATCTTCATCCTCCACCATTGATATCCCAAATCAATCTCAACCATTGGATGAAAATCTCTCCAAAATGTCTATAAATACAACATCCTCCAAGCCATTTCATCATCTAGTTTCTAAGTAATGTTACCATGCCAAAATATCCCTTGAGCAAAGTAATTCCTTGAGTTGCATTTGTAAGATTGAAAGCATTTCACATCTCCTTTGATTATCTAGGGTATATCTTGGAGCATTTGGGTGCAAGCTCCTTCACCCTTATGAGATTGGGTCTTCATATCAAGGTATAACTTCTTGTTTTGCATGCATTTGGTTTATATTTTTTACCTCGATTTAGATTTCCTAATCACATTGGCATGCCCGGTGGGACCCACAAGGTCTCAATCTAACTTCTTGTGTGAGTTTTTGTGGTGTTTAGACATGTTTTGCAGGTTTAGCGCTGTCTCTTTGCACAGTGGCGCCATTTAACTCATCTTTTGGTGCTATTTTCTGACTGTAGTGGCACCTTTTGGACATGACATTTCCTGTCCACTTTGACTCACCTCTTGTTTGTTGTTTGGGTTTCTTGACATTTCTAGTGTCAATTCCTCTATGTTTTTGCACGGATTATGTAGGAAGAAGGGGAGGTCATGCCAAAATCTTCTTAAGAACCAAACATACACTCTTGTTTTGATCTTGTTTTGGTTTTCACTCACTAAGTTGTTTTATTGCTATATGATGTCTTTTGGATACCTAATAAGACTAACAAGACCCCTCTTATGTAGTCTAACCCCCTGTTTGGTTGAAAGAACTTGTGTTTTGTAGCCATGACCATTTCAACCCCATATCAGAGCTATCAGTACCCAGGGCGGTGCCATATTCTACAGTCGACCAAACCATTTAGACACACGTGAAGTGGCACTTTATTTAGGCAGAATAGTGCAATCTGTAGTTTTAGCGCATTCTATAATATATTGTAGCGCTATTTATGTTTTTAGCACATTCTATGTCCTTTTTAGTGCTATGTTGTATGTCAGTGCTATCTGTATGTATTTGTAGTGCTATTTTCTAGGGCAGTCAGGTTCTGTGTCAGTTTTTGTCAGTAGCGCCATTGCAGTCAACAGTGGCACCATTTGGTATCTGTTTTAGCACTATTTTCATAGGTTAACCTCAGTTTCTATGTAGGGATTTATTGCTATTTGCAGGTCACCACCATCTGACCAAGATCATCATTTTGAGGCCACTAACCAATTTTTGCAGGGTTATTTTTTATTAGACAAACAAACATTTCCATTGGTGCTTAAAAGGAACCCTTGCATGTTAGTGTAAACAATATTTTATTTTGGTGCACTAAAATTGATCAAATAAACAACAAACAACAAACAAACATCTCCATTGGTGCTCATAAAAAGAATCTTTGTGTGCCTTAGCATAGAAAAATATTTGAATTTGGTGCTCTAAAATTAACAAGTGCTTGCCAACAAATCTAGGAACATTTCAATTTTGGGCTTAAAAAGAACTACAAAAGTGCATCATAACTCATTGGTCTAAAAAGAAACACAAATTTGCATTTTTCACTCATCTAAACAAGAAAACAAATCAATTGTAAGAAGTGTTTTGTGATAATGTTTGTGTGGTGAAAGTGTATGCTCTTCCCTCGCACCATTGGTGATCTTGGGAATTAAAAGCTTCTCACAACACTTGCATAAATCACCCCCAACATAATCCAAGAACTAAAAAATGAACCTTGTTTAGTGTAACCCAAGCACAAAATATACGTATGCTCTCCCCTCTCATCCTTGTATGAACTTGGGGATCAAAAGTATTTTTCTGCTTGTGTTGCTTTTGTTAAACCTTTAGAGGGCCTGCCACCCCACTTTGAAAGGTGGGAATGACCCAAGCGGCAACAAGCTAAATCTAAGCTCTTTCGAGCCACTATATAAATAATGTGTTTGTGACGAAAGTCACAAGCAATAGGTGTTGTGTCATACCAATAGCCAACCTCCCCCAAAACCCTCCAAGGCATAACCCTTGAAGGCTGGGAGACTCCATAATGGAGAGTAGTGCTACCGCACGTATGGCCACCTGAACAAATGCACTTACTATGAACCTTTGTTTTAGTGAGCAAAAAACCTTCTATTTGTTGACGTAGAAGGGTAACCTTTGAAGCGGCCCTGATTCATGCGGTTCTTAGCTGAGGTAGCAGGGAAAATCCTAAGGTTTGGTGAGGGACAAGCCTTCATGGAAACCCAGATCTTGGTATGTGTGAGAAGTGAGTGCATTGTAAGGGGGAGCCGGTGCTACCAAGATCCTGGAGCTACCCACTTTGAATAAGCGCAACTAGGGGATTCAACAAATATTGTCCTATCTTTGCCTTAGGTTGTACAAAGTGCTGGTTTAAACATCTTACATCTTTTTCACAAATAAAATCTTGGTTATTGTGTGTTATTGTGCTTAAAGTGCTTTCAATAAACTTGCCAAGAAACAACAAAAATCATTTGATCAAATTTCATACCCATACGAATCCAAACTTGTCATCAAAATCTATCTTTTTCAGAGCCTTGACCAACGCTGACCTGTTTCAGCGCTATCTCTATCTGCTTTTGGTGCCATTTCACTTGTGGTTTGGCGCTATTTGCAGATTGACCTTCTTGAAACTAGGAAAAATTCCATTGTGATCTTTAGCACCTACCTGGCCACAATCCATAATCACCTTCCCAAAAATCCGTCAATACCCCACCTATTTTCTTCTAAATTTTCCAATCATACCTTCATTTTGACCTTAGAGAATTAATCATTATCATTATCGGACCCCTTGCTATACCATAATCCACTCAATTCCATGACCGCTCATCCCCATTAATCTTTGCATAACCTTTTTGACCAAACGAACATCCTTGTTACAAGAAATCATTCCCATCAAAAACATATCCAAAATCTTCTAAATCCAAACACCCATCAAAAAACCATCAACCAACATCCAAACCTCATCAACCCTTGAGCTAAAGCTAGATCTAGATTTCGTCTTTTATATCATATTTTCCTTGGAGAGTCATTAGGCAACCTTTCAAGTAAAATAATCATCCTTCTTTGTGTAAGGTCATTAGTCTACCCCAAACAAAGAGAAACATCCATACGTGCAACACAAAACTAGATCTTACTTAAGCTCATTCATTGACCTTCAAATCCTTTTCAAAAACATCATCATAATCTCTCATACCAAACATCTAGTTCATCTAAAAGTTTCACCCTCTAAATCAACATCAAAATCCCTTCCGTCAAATCATCCTCAAGCAAACTCCATCTATCATCTACCATTTTGGTCCAAATTTTTGTAAAAAATCAATATCATCCACTCTTATCATCCTTAGATTGACACTTTTTTTTAGACTCATCTCTTAAAAGTGAAAATCTATCCTTTATCACACTATAATCACCCTTTCATCTTTTCCTTTACTCCATTCTACCACCACATCCTCTTTGGGTCCAACAAATCAATCTGAATTCTCTAAGGTCTCCATCCACCTTTCATCCACCTCAAAATCAAATCCATACACTTACATGCCCATAACTAGATCACAACACAAGAAGAATCAAGTAATGGAAAACTTTGGACAACATATGGGCATAGGGATGCCTCACACCAACGACAACAACCTACCAATCAACCAAACATACAACCTACCTTCGGTCTTTCAAATCCCGCATATAATCCCAATGAAAATCCTTTCCATTTCTTGCAACCACAACCACCACAACCACCCATCCAAAACGTCACCACCATTAGCCAAGAAGATCAAGATGTCTTGTACTTTACACAAGACTCCAACAACATGGACATGCTTGACAAAGTCCTAAGGTCAGATCCAAATAGATATCTTGACTACCTCCTCAAAATTGGTGCCCAACCACCCCACAACATGACATTGTCCCAACCATCCACCTCTAACAACAATCCTACCACATCCTCTCAACCATCTACATCAAACACCAAACCTACCATCTCTCGAACCTCAACTCACGCGTATCTACAGCCCCAACAAACTCTAATTTTACCACATCTATGATTTCCACAAATGTCTCCAATCCTACCACTTCCCAACCTATCATCACATCCACTACCATAACTAACGTAAACTCTTCCATTCCGTAAATCACCTTGGGCATCCAAGGGAACCCCATGCATGCAAGTGCTTCCACAAGTGTGCCTCCACTCAACCCTCAAACCATAGCCTACATGAGACAATTCTTTTCACAACCACCTTACAACATGACCAACCCATCCAACTGACAAGGTGTCATTGTACCTCATCATTTAATCTATTTTCAGATGTCAAAATCCAAGTGTTGTATCCTCGGCTATCTGCAATTAGGGATTCTATAGTTACTAGTTTTCCTAGCTAATCTTAAAAACCTCTACTAATTTGAAGAGATTAATCTGTTCTACTTACTAAATAAATTTAAGGAATGCAAAAAACAAAAATAAACAGGAAGTTACTTAAAGCAATCTTAAAACAGTAATATGCATCTATTTATCAAAATCAGTAAATAATTTTCACACCAAAATCTGAAGTAACAAAACAATGGTACTAGCCTTTTGCCTTGGTGGTGAGAGTGGGCCCTTGCTCCACACTCTTGGGGTTAAAGGCTACAGTAGAGAATCAACACAAAAGAAGATCACAACTAAATCTAGTCCAATTTCATTCACTTTGCATTCATAAAAACTATTGATATCACAGAACTGAGATTACTGAGAATCAAAATAATCTATCATTCCCTATGTTTCTATTGTTTCTATCTATCTATATAAAATGAGTGATGACATATCACTTATCTTATCTACCAGTTCTTCTATGAGATGACATCCATCTCTTTATTACACTAGCTGTCTAACTATAGAAAATAATCATGCAATAAAAGTAGACTGAGTGGAACAGAAGTCCACTCAGAATTCTAAGTTTGAGTCTTAATACATTTGGCCAGCGAGGCCCTCAAAATATGGATATTGAATCAGTTCTATCCGTAACTCATGCAAAAACTTTAAAAAGATAAAAACTCTAGCAATTAACTAAAGATGACCCTTCACCACTCAGGTGATGATTTGAGTGATATGAGGGGTATTATGATCACTACCAAGAGTGCCTGATCGGCAACTTATGCTGGAAATATACCCTGCTCTTAGGAGGCACCGGAGATATCTATCCCTGTCTATAGCTCCGGAGATATGTCTATAGCTTCGGAGATGTCTGTAGCTCTAGAGATACCATTGTGGCCTTCTTTGTTTAGCTCTAGAGAGGCTTTCTCTTTTCTTCAAAACTTCTGGTGTTGTGGTATTCTGGTATTGTCTCTGGAGATCATTGAAGACTATCTCCGGAGATGCACAAAATTGTTGTTCCTGGCATCTACACCTATTGATTCAAAAAGAGAGAAGTTTCTGCATTTTTCCATCAATTCCATGCACATTAGTCCCTCAATAAGAAATTGTGATCTTAAGTAATCTATCTCAATTAATCATTATCTAGAACGATCTTGCTAGCTTATTTGGGTGCAGACATTAAGAAAGATGGGATTAGGAAGGAGAAAATGAGAGGTAAAAAGATGTATTTCATGGGTGCAACTTGGCACTCATCATCCCCCCATACCTAAGGTTTGGCAGGTCTTCCTGCTTCTCACAATCTAGATTTATTCTAGTGAAGTAGCTTGTCAGTCAAGCTATAATCCTATGCATAGGTAGACCAAGTTGTGCGGTTGGTATTACCATTGCCTCTGTATTGATCAACCTACTTCAACTAGTCCTGTAATTTCTCATCTTCCATCTGCTCAGCCTAGATAGGGAGTGGTTCAATTATTAAAGGGGGCCTGAACCATCCACCTATCCATTCCTGCTTATACTTATCCATCATTTTGGATATTAACTTTGCTTTTTTCATAAATAACTTTAAGTTTGCAGGGGTGACCACCTCTCTCATTTTCTACTCCAATGTCAAAACATTCCATCTTTTCTTTGCTATGGCAAGTACTGGGTTTGCTGATCTGTTCATGAAAAGACCAAAATTGATGAAGCACTCTTGCAAACTTTGTAGGTATAATGGCAAAATTTTGTTCTTACTCTTAGGGTGATAGATATAGGACCTAAATTGGGTCTTAAAAGCATTGGGATTGGGACATTCCTTCCTGATGAAGAGATTTGATTTTGTATCTTTCTTGAGATGATCTTCCATTCGTTCATTCCAGATTTAATGATTCCTCATTAGGGACATAAATGCTTTAAGCTGGCACTCTCCCACAAAATGATCAAGAATGAAGGTTATATCATTAACACAGAAACCATGCAGGTATAATTCACATAGGAAATTCTTGTCCTCATCAGTACTCCTTCTATATGTTGTCATGAGTCCTTCTACTGTCTCTGTATCCTCAACTAAGTCAGATAGGATTAAAGAGAATTTCCTCTGCAGGACTCTTTCTTGTAAGAACATAGAATAGCTAGCACTTGGAGGCCTACAGGATAGAATTTCTGAAGAAAGGGGGGCCATTTCAATGATTTTTCCTTCCAGAGTTTCTATTCTTTTTGTTTTGGCAGTGACTGCCCTTTATAATTGCAGGATGGGCTTGGAAGCCTCATATTCTCTACATTTCTTCTCCCAATGGAACAGGGCCTTAGGAATGTCAATGGGGATTGGACCCACATATGTATCTGTTTGTATTTCCTGCTCATTGGTGGCCATTGGACCAGCCAACTCTTGAATATATTCCTGCTGGCCATCTAGTTTGTTGTTGGCCCAAGTTAACTGTCTATCCTGGCTATGTATTTTCTCAACCAATGCTGCCATTATTGTGAGGCTATTGTCTCTAGCCATGGTGAGCTTAGAAACACTCTGTGCTACCTCTTTCTCTTTTTCTTCCAACAATTTGATTGCCTCAATTTTCTGGGCCTCCAATTCTGTTTCTTTCTCAATTTTCTGGGCCTCTAATTTTGTTTCTTTCTCAATTTTTCGGGCCTCTAATTCTGCTTCTTTCTCTTGGATGATCTTGTTTTTGCTTTGGAGTTCTGTTTGTAGATTTTTGATGACTTGTTTTTGCTCCATTTCTACCTCTATTCTGACCTTCTTGAGTTCAGTAATAATTTGATTCTTTCCCCAGATTAGTCTCTTTAGGTTTTCAATTTCTTCTATCATTTGTTGTTCTTTTGAAATTTCAACATCCTCTTGATCAGAGGGGTGAGGGAAGGTTTCTGCTTCTGCTTCTGTTGTTGTTTTCTAATCATTAGGGTTTTCCATGGCCATCTGCCTTGCACTATCAACTGTACCCATTTGCCCTATTTCATCTTCTTTAGACTACCTGTTCTGAGGGTCCTCTTGGGGTTCCTCTGCTTCTACTAGCACCGATGAAGGCCCAGCCTTATCCTCATATTTTCTAAAACCCAGGAGTACCTCAGCTAGGAGAGCAGTGTCTTCCTCATCTTGTGAGAGCTCTCTTTTCCTTTTGCTTCTCCTTAGCAGAGGTGGGGTAGGTGCCTCCGGAGCAGGTCTCTCATCCTTAGAATATGAGGAAATAGTAAGAGTTTGTCTGTGTTCTGTCTCTGGAGAACATGATGGTTCTGAAATTGGGCTTGACCCCAGATGAACAGATGGTGCCTGGGAAACTTCTCTTTATTTTCTCTTCCTGACTAGAGGGATCTCATCTGAATCATCAGATGGTTCTTCAGCCCAGGTTTTCTCTATTTTCTATCCTGACCTCTCCCCTGTTAATTCCATGGGGAAAGATTCCTCAGTTAGAGTCATCTTTCTCCTAACTGATCGAGTCATATATGGGGTTTGTTTATAAGTAGGCTCTGTGATTTCTTTGTCTTTCTTCTTTTTATCAGGAACAAGGGCTGTAGATGAAGTTGCCTCCGTGAGGACTTCTTCCTTCTTTGAACAGCTATGGAGGAGGTTGAAGGCTCAATTTCTTCTTCTTGGTTGTGCCATCTCTAGTGCTCTATCCTGAGAATTCTGTTCAAGAAAGTTTTGCCATAATTCTTCCCCATTGGCCTGAGACAGGAAGTGGTGTTTGACTACTAGAAAAATGAAGCCATGATGTTTCATGGGACCCTTATTTTGCTGATATTTTTCTATAGTTGCCCTGATGGCAGAATATAGGAAATTGGGGATGTTTATGCTAAACTCAGGGTGTCCATTCCCATGCCTTAGAAAAATCAACATTTTCATGATTGGCCCTAAAACTAGAGAGAATTGACCATCACAAGTAAAATATTTCATCAGCCAGGTGGCTACAGATTGCCAGGGGTTGGGAAGTGTGGACCTAAGAATTCCTTTTACTTCATTTTTATTTGAATGCAGTTGTATTGCAGGTTCAGCTTGAACAGAGAAATTCTTAATTAAATTAGTGTATAAGGTTTTCGGGTGATAAAGCCTCTCACCTTGTTCAGGTAGCCCAGAAATGTGACTGATAGTGGCTGAAGAGAGATTGATTCGGACTCCTATAATAGCTATTTGATTGTCCCTTAGATTTCTAAGGAATTCATCCACAACATCTTCCTGAAATCCTTCAAATTTTTCTAGGAAGTCTAGCCATCCTGCAGCTCTTAGAATGTTTGTTGCAGCTTCATCTTGCAGAAGTCCTACAACACTCTCTGGTTTAGACTTCTTCTTTACCCCCATTGCTAAATTGGTTCCACCTTCTGTGCTTAATTCCTCACTCTCCTCAATCTGCAGTTTATCCTTTCCTCTTAACTCTGTAGGCTCCAGAGGACTGTTTAATTTGCTCTGTTCTTCAGGGTACTTTAGAGGTTCGAATGAGGATTGTGATGTTTCTTAGCTTAGGCTTATGGAAGATTTGTAGATTAGTTAGAGTACCTAGGCAGTCATAAATGTGACAGAGTGACAGGACACTTCGGAGGCAAGGTGACAGCACAACACAGATGGCAGCATGTGTGAATTTAGAAAAGAAAATGATGGTAGAAGAACGTGTCATAGTGGCGGCACCCAAAAATAGAAAGAGAAGACAGTTGCTATTAATGCTTAATTTAAGATATAATTACCTAGATCATTTTAATGATGAGGGGTGGTGTACTTGGCAAAGATGTTGTGTCATTTTATGAGACTGCACGCGTCGTGGCACATGAGCAGCTTTTGGTGGCTTGAGATGACACTCACTACTCCATTGGTATGCGACATGCAATCATTGCGCTGAGTGGTTTGAGAATCCACGTTCCTTGGGTGACGTCAGCGTCATCTTTGTGAATACCCTTGCAAATGATATGCGTGCTAATTTTATTTTATTCTTGTGATAAAGTAGAGGACGAGTCATGATGACCTCATCATGTGATGTGTCCACTTTATTGCCTAGAGAGGTGGGTCCCCTCCCCTATTATTGAAATTGACTCTTTATTGATGGAGCGCTGGAGGTGCTCCTAGTTTGGGAAGTGCCGGAGGTGCTCCTGGTTTAGGAAGCGTTGGAGGTGCTCCTAGTTTGGGAAGCACCGGAGGTGCATTTGACTAACTTCTGGCACCTAATTACCTCCGTAGCTCAATTTTTTTCAACTGTCCTGAAGAAGGGAACCTCCATTTGCTAGTTTTCAACTCCCTTGGTCAAGAAAGACAGCCATTTACTGGTTTTCCATCTTTCTCTATTTTTTTTTCTTTTTTTTAGAAGGCTGCCATTTGCTGGTTTTCAACCTTCCTTTTTCCTTTTCTTTCTCTTTTTTTCTTTTAGAAGGCCACCATTTGCTGGTTTTCAACCTTCCTTTTTTTTTCTTTTTTTTTTCAATCCAACATTGTGACAGAGGAGGTATCCCCTATATCAAAACACAAATCATTAAGAAATTCTTCTTTAGTAGATGGTCTTTTATAGAGTCTGATTCAGTGACCATTTACTAGGAATGTGTTTGTGCTTCCATCAATAGGTTCCAATAATACTGTTCCATTTTCAAAAACTTCCTTTATTTGATAAGGACCCATCCAATGAGTTTGTAATTTCCCTTTGAACTCTTTGAATTTAGAATCATAAAGAAGAACCTAATCACCTTGCTGAAATGTCCTCCTTTTGATGTGTTGGTCATGCCATTGCTTCCTCTGATACTGAACCAGTTCTGTTTGCTGAATGGCCTCTGTCTGAATTTCATCTAACTCATTGAGCTAAAGAATTCTATTCTGTTGAGTTATAGACAATGGTAGACCAATATCCAATACAATTTTAAGTGTCTGGAGTTCAAATTATATAGACAAAATAGGCTTTTTCCCATAAACTAATTCATATGATGAGAACTTTGTTGTGGACTTCCAAGTGGTATTGTAAGCCCAAACTGCTTCAGGTAATCTGTTAGCCCAATCTTTTATGTTCATTGCTATTGTCCGTGTCAGAATATTTTTAAGTTCCCTATTAGTTACTTCTACCTGCCCATTCCCTTGAGGATGGTAAGGTGAAGATTTTCTGTGCTTGACTTGATATAAATATGTGAATGCTTTGATTACTTGTGAAGTAAACTGAGGTTCTCTGTCTGAAACTATTGTTCTTGGGGCTCCAAACCTTAAGAAAATCTTATTATAAAGGAAATCAGCAACTTTTTCTTCTCTTGCAAATTGTAATGCTTGAACCTCAGCCCATTTAGTAACATAGTCTGTGCATACTAGAATGTACTCCTTGCCTAATGATCGTGGGGAAATTAGTCCCACAAATTCTAAACCCTACTACTCAAATGGTTCCATCATGACTTGAGGATGTAGTAGCATCTCCTGGGTAAAGGTTGGTTGTCCCATCCTTTGGCATTGGTCACAGTGCTGCACATACTTCTTTGTATCTTTATGAAGAGAGGGCCAGTAATAACCAGCTCTGAGGATCTTATGGACTGTCCGATGGAAGAAGTAATGGCCACCAGATGGTTCATCATGACATGCTCTCAACACGTCAAAAATCTCATCAGCTTTTAAACACCTGTGTAGAACGAAATTAGGACCACATTTAAATAGTAAACCATTCAACCATTTGTAAGATAAACTTTCTTTAACTAAACATTTTTTTTTGTTTTGAGCTAAAATGGGATGGATACAAGCCTGTAGCTAAAAGATTAGCTATGTCAGCAAACCAAGGTGCAGTAGAGGAGATAGCAAAAAGATGTTCATCTAGGAACTTGTCCTCCACTGGTTGGTTTTCTCCTCCTATATGCAATCTTGACAAAAAAATTAGCAACCAAATTAAACTTTCCCAGATTATCAACTATGGTAATATCAAATTCCTATAATAGCAATAACCACCTGATGATCCTTGCACCCACTACTAGTTTATTCATTAGGTACTTGATGGCTGCATGATCAGTGTGTACAAATATTTTATATCTAGTGATATAATGCCTAAATTTGTTTATAGCATAGATGACTACCAAGAATTCTTTTTCAGTTGTTGTGTAATTTCTTTCTGCAGAGATAAGGTTTTTGCTGATGTAATAAATGGAATGCATACTCTCTCCTTCCTCCTTTTGTCCTAAAACTGCCCCAATGGATTCATTTGAAGTATCAGTCTATATGTGAAATGGTAAAATCCAATTAGGTCCTCTCAAAATTGGTGTGACAATAAGCTTCTCTTTCAAGGTTTCAAATGTTGATTGATATTCTGCTATTCATAGAAATTCTATGTCTTTGTTAAGCAGGGTAAACAGGGGGGCAGCTATTCTGCTAAAATTTTATATGAATCTCCTATAGTAACCTGCATGACCCAGAAAACTTCTAACATCTGTCTGATTTTTAGGTGAATGCAACTGTGTGATCACTTCTATCTTGTTTTGATCCACTTTGATCCCCTTTTCTGAAATGTGGTGTCCCAAAACAATTCCTTCCTCCACCATCATGAAGCACTTTTCATGGCTAAGAGATAATTAATTTTTCTCACAGCATTTCAGTACTTTCTCAAGGTTTGTGAGAGCTTCTTCAAAATTATCCCCATACATAGTAAAGTCATCCATATAGACCTCCATGCATTCATTAGCTAGTTCAACAAAAATAGCTAAAACAAGTCTCTGAAATGTTGTTGGGGCAATGCATAGTCCAAAGGGAAGAACTTTGTAAGAAAAAGTTCCCTAAGAGCATGTGAAGGTGGTTTTGTCCTAGTTCTCAGGTGCTACTTGAATTTGATTATACCCACTGAATCCATCTAGAAAAGAAAAATATTTTCTCCCAGCAAGGTTGTCCAGTACTTGGTCAATGAATGGTAAGGGAAAGTAGTCCTTTTTGTGGCCTTGTTTAGTCTCTATAATCAATACACACCCTCCATTTCCTATTCTTTTTAGGCACTATGACAAGGGGTGAGACCCATTGACTATCTGAGATTGGATATATAAACCCTGCTTGAAGTAATTTTTCTATTTCAGTTTTGGCAATGTCCTTTAAAGCAGGATTCAATCTTCTTTGGGGCTGTCTGACAGGTTTAATATCCTCAGTGTATATATGATGGGTACAGATCTCAGGAGGTATGCCTTTCATATCTTGGTATTCCCAAGCAAAAGTTGTTGAATGGGAAATCAGAAGTTGGATGAGTTTTTCTTCCTGATTTGCTGTTAACTGAGTATTGATATTAAGTGTTTTCCCTGGTAAAATCATGACCTATTTTATAATTTGATCCATAGATGTAGTTAATTCGCACATTGGAGTCATGGTATTGAGAGGACAAGAATGTGGAAGCAACATGTGGAAAGTGGCTAAGTCTCTATAGAAGGTCTCCCCACAAGGAATGATGTTAGCGAGGGTACATGAGAAGAAGTAAGAAGTTCTCTCCTAGAATCTTGGGCAAGATCCATCACATCCTTAATGATTAGGATGTGAGTAATGTCTTCTATTGTATCATAGTATATTTCTTCTTCTAACTCTCCCAGATGTTCCTTGATGGTTACCATAGCTATTGAGGCACTGTTGTCATTGTTCTCTAGTTCATCCACCCATACTCTTCCTGTATAATGTATTGATGGTTTGGCTGGAGGATACAAAGATATTTTCTTCAAATCTATCCCATTAGAAATGACCATATCCCCAGTTCAACAATCAATAGATGCTGCTACTGTAGCTAGCCATGGTCTTCCTAAAATCAGTGAATAAGCATTTCTCTAGTTTCTAGGTTCTAATATCAAGAAGTCCACTGGAAATTCCCATGAATCTATCACAACTGGTACATCAGTGATTACTCCTTTTGGAACAACTACTGATTGGTTAGCAAGTTGAAGAATTGTAGTTGTGGATTGGATACCTGATAGAGCTAATTTGTCCATTGTGTGAACTGTCATCACATTAATTGCTGCTCCCAAATCAACCAAAACATTTGAAATTTCTACCCCTGAGTTAAAAATAGTTATGATAGGATTTCTAGGGTCTCCATATTTTGGGAGGAGAATTTCTCCCATCAATAGATCTACTACTTTTCCTTCCACATGTATTGTGGAGGGAAAGTTTTTCTTCTTGCCCTGCGTTTTGATACAATACTGTTTAATGAACTGATTTAGTTCTGGTACATCTCTGATTCCTTGGAGAAGAGGAATTTCAATGTTTAGTTGCTTGATTTCTTGTAAAAGTTCTGATTCCAGGTTGGTTTGGACTTGTTTTTGTAAGATCTTTTTTTGGGGAACATACTATTTAAGCTGTTCTGGGTATGGTGCTAGTTTTCCATCTTTGGAGCATCTCTGGAGCTCTTGTTAGAATTGTGTTTAGGAATGTTCTCCAAAGTCGGTCATTTAGGAGCAACTCCAGAGTTGTCCAAGGATGATTCTTCTAGCACTTTTTTGTTAGTAATCTCCTTCGAGGGTTGAGTGGATGAATTTTTAGGTTCCTCATCATTGGTTACTTCAACTATAGTTGGAGGAGATGGTCTTGGGAATGCTTTCCCAGAACACAGCTAGAGATTATTTGAATATATAGCATTAATTCCAGCCAGATTTTCTTGCTCTGTCATGTAAATAGCTACTCCTTGTTTATTACGTGGGTTTGGTATAGGCTAAGCTGGTAAAGGTGGTTGGTGTTGGAGGGTCCAGTTAGTAAAGCTTGTTGTTGAGGTTGGAAACATCTAGGTTGTCCTTGGTATTGTTGATTATATCCCTGTTGAGAAACCCATTGAGGTTGCATGTTTTGTGATCCAAACTGTGGTGGCCACTGTTGATTTCCCCAAGGCTAATTTTGTCAATTTTGGTTTTGCCAATGTTGACTTGGCCAATCCCGCTGTCCCCAAGGAGGATTATTTTGAGGCCCATGCCAAGTTGGATTCCACTGATTATTTCCCCAATTAGAAGGACCCATGTAAGAAGGCTGGTTTGGATACTGATTATAAGGGAAATTCCCAGCTTATTTTTGTCCCACATAGTTCAATTCCTCTTCTATTACAACATTCTTCTTACTCAATCTTTTCAAGGCTGGAAGTTGACTACATTGACTGGTAGGATGTTCCCTATCATAGATCTGACAAATCTCTGATTTGTCCAAAGGGCATTCTCTCAATAGATGCTTGTTTCTACACCTAGGACAATAGATGGAGAGTGGTTCAGTTGTTCTATTTTGATCAGCTATTCTAGTTGCTTCTTGAATCCTATCCAATGTGGTATTTAATTGGACCAAAATGTCTATTTTTAAATTTGCAATCTCTTCCATTAACTGTCCTATTTCATTCTTCCCTTTAAAATTTTTGGATGACCTCACTCCATTTTAGGTTCTAGAATAGTTCCTTCAGAGTTCTTCTATAGCAGGTATATCCATTTTGTTGATATTTCCTTTTCCCATTAGATCCAGTGCTTGTTTTGATTCTTTATCCAATCCTTTTACAAATAGGGTTCTGGCCAAGGAGTGATCTACTGGGTTACCATACCTTCTCAAGGTAAAATTAAACTTGTAAACATAGTCCTCTAAGGTTTCTTCCTCTCCTTGCCTAATTTTAAACAATTCTTCATTTTTATTACTAGATCTACAGTAATCTTGGTATTTTTCCAAAAACTCTATTTCCATCTGATCCTAAGAATGGATAGAATTCTGGGATAAACCCATAAACCATCTCATCTCAGAATCTTTTAGAGTTGAAGGGAACAGTTTGAGTTTTTCGTTATCTGATCCATAATCATAAGTTTGGCAGACTACTTTGAATTCAAACAAAAACTGGTTTGGATCCTCAGAAGAAAGTCCTCTAAAGTTTGGCAGGTGTGCTGGTGAGATATTCTTCATAGGAGCATTGTCTCCAGCAGTCAAAACAATAGGATATGAGAAGGTTCTTGGAGCCTGATTTTCCTCTTCTTCATGATTATCATTGTCCATGTTTAGTACTGGTTCTTCTCCCTGAGGTTTTAGGAAATTAGGTTCTATCAAAAGATCTGCCTGAAACTTTTGTTGTAAATCCTGGATATAATCGGCAAGTAGAAGATTTGGAGGGTCTAAGGGATTATTGTTTTGAGGTGCAGCTTCCAAAGTAGGCTCTAGGTTTCTCTCTTCAACAAGGTCTTGTGCCACCCCATTGCTTTCCCCTATGGCTTGTTGTTGGGGTGTCTGCTTTATATATCTTCCTTTCAAATCTCTAGCTCTAACCATACAGATCTATCCTAAAAACTGTTTGAACCAAGTTTCCCTAATTAACACAATACATCGCTGACAATGGTGCCAAAAATGACAAGGTGTCGTTGTACCTCATCATTTAATCTATTTTTAGATGTTAAAATCTAGGGGCTATGTCCTCGGCTATCTGCAATTAGAGATTCTACAGTTACCAGTTTTCCTAGCTAATCTTAACAACTTCTACTAATTTGAAGAGATTAATCTGTTCTACTTATTGAATAAATTAATACTGAAAATAGAAATAAACAAGAAGTTACTTAAAGCAATCTTAAAACAGTAATATGCATCTATCTATCAAAATTAATAAATACTTTTCACAGCAAAATCTGAAGTAACAAAATAGTGGTACTAGCCTTCTGCCTTGGTGGTGAGAGTGGGCCCTTGCTCCACACCCTTGGGGCTGAAGGCTACAGTAGAGAATTAGCACAAAAGAAGAAGATCACAACTAAATCCAGTCCAATTTCATTCACTTTGCATTCATGAAAAATATTGATATCACAGAACTGAGATTACCGAGAATTAGAATAATCTATCATTCCCTATGTTTCTATTATTTCTATCTATCTATATAAAATGAGTGATGACATATCACTTATCTTATCTACCAGTTCTTCTATGAGATGACATCCATCTCTTTATTACACTAGCTATCTAACTATGGAAAATAACCATGCAATAAAAGTAGACTGAGTGGAACAGAAGTCCACTCAGAATTCTAAGTTTGAGTCTTAATACATTTGGGCAGTGAGGCCCTGAAAATATGGATATTGAATCAGTTTTATCTGTAACTCATGCAAAAACTTTAAAAAGATAAAAACTCCAGCAGTTAACTAAAGATGACCCTTCACCACTCAGGTGATGATTTGAGTGAAATGAGGGGTATTACGATCACTGCTGAGAGTGCCTGATCGGCAGCTTATGCTAGAAATATGCCCTACTCTTAGGAGGCGCCAGAGATATCTGTCCCTGTCTGCAACTCCAGAGATATGTCTGTAGCTCCGGAGATACCATTGTGGCCTTCTTTGTTTAGCTCCGGAGAGTCTTTCTCTTTCCTTCAAAACTTCTGGTGTCATGGTATTCAGGTATTGTTTCCGGAGATCATTGAAGACTATCTCCAGAGATGCACAAAATTGTTGTTCCTGGCATCTACACCTGTTGATTCAAAAAGAGAGAAGTTTCTGCATTTTTCCATCAATTCCATGCACATTAGTCCCTCAATCATAAATTATGATCTTAAGTAATCTATCTCAATTAATCATTATCTAGAACGATCTTGCTAGCTTATTTGGGTGCAGACATTAATAAAGATGGGATCAGGAAGGAAAAAAAGAGAGGTAAAAAGATGTATTTCATGGGTGCAACTTGGCACTCATCACCAACATCAATGCATCTCATATCAATCCATCCAACGTCAACCCGTCTAATCTCACATATCTACAAAATTCTATAACATCATCAACACAACATAATCCCCATCCTCAAATACCTCCTCATATTCTCCAACAAATCCACGCTTACCAACAATATCTCACACAACTTAACCAAAACACCACCCCACAGTATCAAAACACAATCTCCCAAAATCTCCAACATCAAATCCCGCCCAATCTCCAACATCTCATCAATTAGTAAACCTACACACCACAACTGCAACCAACCCCGGATCTAATAAGCATTGTACAAGCCTTGATTCAAAAGGTGGACAACATACAAATTGGGGGCAAGCACAAACATTGTTCTTTTGAGGATATTTGTCCCTATCCGTTTGATCAAACATTGTACATGCCCCCTTTCCCCAAAAAATTTGAAACGGCCAAATTTGACAAGTATAAGGGAAAGGGAGACCCTAGGGATCATCTTAGGGAGTTCTACCTTGCTTTCTTAGAAGTCTCGAACAATGATACATATCTAATGAGACTATTTCCAAGAAGCCTCAGAGGTCAAGCCGCTGAATGGTTCGCACATCTTCCCCCGGGCATTAGGTCTTTCCCTGAGCTCGCGAAAAAATTTGTCAATCATTTCTCCTATAATTTTGAAGATGAAATATCTATGACAGACCTTTGCATTACAAAACAAAAGAGTGGAGAATCCTTTGCTTACTTCTTGTAGAGATGGAGAGGCTTAGCAAGCAAACTCCCTTGGCCAATTCCTGAGAAGCAATTAGTCACCATGTTTGTGACTAACCTAAATGAAGAAATGGGGTTCCATCTACAAATCCTTTGTGTGTCTACCTTCAAAGAAGTCATTGACAAAGGTACTACCATAGAAAGGGCCCTTATTGCCAAGGGCTCGATCAAATTATAGGACAAGTCCTATGGCAACAACAACAACAACAAAGTCAATATCAACGTCCCCAATACAAACAACAACAACACCCAATCAAACAAAAAGTCACGCTTTTGGGGAAGAATAAAAACACCCTGAACGACGGTGTCACTGATGTAAAGGCTATCCAACGTGTACAAAATCAAACACCCTCAAGTACATATGCCACCAATGTAAATATCCCAAAGGGGCAATCTAAACAAAACAAACCTCGAAGACAATTCACACCTCTAGGGGAACCAATCGAGGATATCCTTGAAAGATGTCTAAAGAAGGGTTTGATAACTCTCCCACCTATTAAGCCCCACCAAGAGAGTGAGCTCAAAGCTGTGTGGTACAATGAAAATGATTATTGTTACTACCACCGCATTGTGGGCCATAAGATGACTGATTGCATGAAATTGAAGCATTGTGTGCAAGACCTCATAGATCAGAATAAAGTCAATCTTGAACAAAGCACCCAACCATTGCCCAACACTAATCTAGGAGCTTACAAGGATCCACTGCCCAATTATAACAAGGCCTCATCATCTAATCAAGCCTACAACGTCACCCCACCTCCCGCATCCTATGACTCTATTGTAGGGTGAATAGAACCATTGTCTAACCATGTCAACACAATCACCATTCGAGCTCAAGCACCCAATTGCACCGTCACAACCTGTCGTGGCCGCTTATCCATCCGCACAGCCCCTACCACTGATCAAATGCCCTCATCCACGTCAGACTCCCTACCCAATCGTCCAGCTGCGTGCCCATCGCCTACCAATAAATACAACCTCCTAGAACATCTAGGAAAGACCCCTGTGCAAATCTCCATACTTGAGCTGCTTTGCACATCACCTCTCCATAAAGAAGTCCTTGATAAGGCACTCTTGGAAACCCAAGTTCTCGCCAACCTAAATGTGAATCAATTCCAAGCCATGGTGGGCCACATCGCCTCACCTAATCATCTCACCTTCTCAGAAAAGGATCTTCCTGCTTCTGAGAACTTACATAATGACGCCCTGCACATCGAAGTCTGCATCCAGAAGCACATCATCAAGAGAGTTTTAATAGATGGTGGCTCTAGCCTAAACCTGTGCACTCTTAAATGTACTCTTAAATTACTAAAACACTTGGGATACTTGGATGTGGTTGTAGACACCAGAGAATGCATAACAATCAAAGGGTATGATGACACTGAACGACTATCTGAGGGTACTATCAAGCTCCTTATTCAAGTGGGACAAAATATAATGGAAACAAAATGTTAGGTCCTTGATCTTGATCTCCCTTACAACATTCTTCTCGGCTGACTATGGATCCATGCCATGCAAGCTGTCCCCTCTACATTCCATCAATGTCTAAAGTTCCCTCATAATGGCATAGAAGTAACTATCTATGCCGACCCCCACCCCTTCCAATACTATAGTTTCTTGGAAGGCCATGACCACACCTTTTGTCCGTATAACAAAGCTATCACAAAAGCCAACCCCACAACATCCACTTCATACATCGACCTTGCCAACATTGCCACCACTTCATCCCAAACGCCTCCACCACTCGAGGTCAAGATCAAGCTTAGTGGTGACATGGGATGTGGGCAATATGACCTACATGGTATCTTTTGTGTAGGCACATTACCCAACCCTAAAATGTTCGGTGTTCCAAAGAAAGAAGAAGCCAATACAGTTGTCATCAAATGTAAACCATCACCTACCTTTGAGAAGAAACATCTCCTTGATCAAGATGTGCTCGAAGACATATCATCATGGCTATATAAAGATGAAGAAACGAAGCAAGAAGCTCCCACAATACCAATAGAGATCTATGGCAAAGGGTCAGAGATTGTCAAAAACATGGGCTATAAAGGACAAGGCAGTATTGGCCTTCATGAACAAGGGATCATGGAACCAGTCCAAGCGATAAGAAATCCTTATACTCAAGGGTTAGGATATGGTCAACAATAATGTATCCTCACTACTGGTGAATGTATCCTAGCCGAGGTCGCTACGGTCTCCCTTCAAGTCGATAATGTCAACGAAATGGGCTACCAAGACTCCTTTAGTGACTTCACTAAATTCTTTGTATCATCCATATGTACCATATACACAGTCACCACCCTAACCTTTTCATCCAATGACTTACCCCTTGTATACCCAAACCTCATAGACTGGGACCAACAGGGGCCTCCCGTCTTCGACGTAGCACCAAATGATGAAGCAATCACTGAAATGATGGGGGTTAGAGATCACTTCCCCCTAGGAGATCATAAAGCTGGATACGTTATGGAACTTGATACAACTACCTATTTTAGGGAGACAACCCCTGCTTCCAGTCGTAAAAAAATAAAAATTAAACATGGATCTGTTGGTGAAAACCACTCCGTGGCAGTGTCAAATCACAAAAAAGTAAAAATAAATGACGTATCTCCTAGTGAAAACCTCCCCGAGGCGCTAGGAGATGGAAGCATGGGCCTTCCTGAGATAGAGAAGGTATATCCCGATAGATCACCCGTCCAAGTGGAGCCAGCTCAAGAGATGAATCTTGGGATGGAAGAAGAGCCAAACATCACCTTCAGGGCAGAATCTCTCAACACAATAGAGTAGGAAAACTTCTTAGCCTTCTTCAAACATAGAAATCACAATTTTGCATGGACTTATGCAGACATACCGGGGCTTGATCTTGCTTTGGTCATCCATCACCTTGCAGTATGGCTTGATGCAAAACTAGTGAAACAGAAGCTAAGAAAAATGAACCTTCAGGTGGCCCTCTTAGTCAAAGCAGAATTGAAGAAACTACTGGATGTTAGGTTCATCTGACCAATTGATTATCCCAAGTGGGTTTCCAACCTAGTACCAGTAGCCAAACCTGATGGCTGAATCCATTGCTGCACTGACTTCCGAGACCTTAACAAAGCCTGCCTGAAGGATGACTTCCCTTTACCAAACATTAACATGATAGTGGATCTTACGGCAGGACACAAGATGTTATCCCTAATGGATGGTTTTTCAAGGTATAATCAAATCAAGATTATAGAAGAGGACCAACATAAGATAGCCTTTATATGTCCATGGGGGACATACTGTTGGGTGGTAATGCCTTTTAGCTTAATGAATGCTGGAGCCACATATCAACGAGCCATGACTGTCATCTTCCATGATCTTTTCCACCACATCATGGAAGACTATGTGGATGACTTGCTAACAAAATCAAAGACAAGGGAGGAACACCTGGATGTGTTAGCAAAGATCTTCGACCGACTAGAGTAGTACAATGTTCGCTTGAATCCAAAGAAATGTGTCTTTGGGGTCACCTCCAAAAAACTTTTGGGATACATAGTCTCCAGAAGGGGAATTAAGGTAGACCCCATAAAAGTCAAAGCCATCACTGAAATACCTCCTCTGAAAACACTAAAATAGCTATGAAGTCTGCAAGGGAAACTCCAGTCCATTCATCGGTTTATTGCTCAACTTGCCGATAAATGTCAACCTTTCCAGCATCTACTCAGAAAGAATATAGCTTTTGTATGGGACAATTAGTGTCAGGCTGCCTTCGACTAGCTAAAAGAATACCTAGCTAATCCCTCTATTTTGACTCCGCCAAGGCAAGAAGAACCCCTCCTATTATACATCTCAGCAACAAAAACAACTATTGGAGCCTTATTAGCACAACACAATGAGCAAGGGAAGGAAAAAGTCATATATTACATCAGCCACACCTTGATATCCTACAAGCTAAACTATACACCAATTGAATGAGCATGTCTAGCCCTAGTCTTTACTTCACAAAAATTAAGACACTACATGCTCAATCACAAAACTAAGCTCATTGCCAAGATCGATCCACTAAAATATCTGCTAAACAGAGCTACTCTTACTGGGAGAATGGCAAAATGGGTCATGATCCTCAGTGAATTTGACATTGAATATACCGAGAGAAAGGTTATCAAAGGACAGGTTATCGCTGATCAGCTGGCTGAAGCACCCATTCCTGCAGAATATCCTACACTGGCAGAGTTCCCTGATGAAACCATCTTGACAATAGCACCGGCAATAGAAACATGGAAAATGTACTTCAATGGGTCATATACACATAGAGGTTCGAGGGCAGGTGTCTTGTTTGTTACCCCTCAAGGTGACACCATCCCCAAGTCATTCAAAATTACATTTTCATGTACTAACAATGTGGCAAAGTATGAGGCCCTTATCACAGGTCTCCAAATGGTAATCAAATGGAGAATTGAGAAGTTGATAGTGTATGGAGACTCCCAACTAGTCATCTGGCAAGTAAATAATGAGTACAAGACTAAGGATGATAAACTCCTGCCTTATAAGAAGATGGTCAATGACTTTAAAGACTATTTTGATGATGTCCACTTTGAATAAATCCCAAGGTTAAACAACAAAGCTACAGATGCCATGGCAACCATCAGATCCCTAGTTGACATGAAGAAAGATAGCAAGAAGTGCGAGTTCCTGATAGAAGAGCTTCCTATTCCTGCATATGATGTTCCCTAGTCAGAGCTAGTGTATGAAGTCATTGGTCCTTTATCCCCATGGTATCAAGAAACTTATATATATCTCCATGATAACATCATCCCTCCTAACCTATCCCCCTCACAATGAAAAACTTTCATCCACCGAGCCTCCCGCTTCACCATTATAGGAGATACCTTATACAAAAGGAGTCTTGATGGCACACTTTTACGATGTTTAGACTCTAGGCAAGCTGAAGTGGCCTTGCAAGAGGTACATGAAGGCATCTGTGGGGCACACTCAAGTGGACCTACTCTCGCTAAAAAGATCCTGAGGACCGGATACTATTGGCCAACCATGGAACAAGACACCTACCGGTTTATAAAAAAATGTCTGCCATGTCAACAGCACGGAGATCTCATTCACGCACTGGCACAAGAATTGCAACCAATCACGACGTCATGGCCTTTCTCATAGTGGGGGCTCAACCTCATAGGCAAAATCCATCCACCATCATCCAATGGCCATAAATTCATCATCACAACTACCGAATACTTCACTAAGTGGGTGGAAGCAATACCACTCACCTTCACCACTGGAACACATATATCCAAGTTCATCCTCCATTATATCATATGTCATTATGGTATCCCTCATTCCATCATCACTGACAATGAAAAACCATTCAAGAACCAGGAAGTCCGCACTTTGTGTGAAAAATTCTAAATCCAACACCACTTCTCCACTCCATATTACCCTCAAGGAAACGGTCAAGCCGAAGCTTCAAATAAAACCATCCTCTGCATTCTAAAGAAGACGGTTTATGAAGCCAGCTGTGACTGGCACCTCCATCTCAATCCCACCCTATGGGCCTATCACACAAGCATCCGTACCCCCACAAGAGCCACTCCATATTCCCTTGTATTTGGATCCGAAGCCATTTTACCTATTGAGGTCGAGCTCCCATCCCTAAGAGTATCTCTGCAAAATATAATCAATGATGAGGAATACTGAGTTGGAAGGTTGCATGAGCTAGAATTACTGGATGAGAAATGTCTGGATGCATTGAACCACTTGCAGGCCTATCAAAATAGCCTCAGAAGAAGCTATCACAAGAAAATCAAGAACCAAAAATTTGAAGTAGGTGACCTTGTTCTTATGGAAAACTAGAAAAACTTGTAGGAGCACCCTAAGAAAGGAAAATTTGAGCCCAATTGGCTAGGGCTTTATGTCATCACAACTAGCTATAGATCAGGAGCATACCAACTTGCAACACCTGAGGGGTAGCCTCTGGATGAGCCTATGAACATTCTACACCTGAAGAAATTCTACGCATAACCCATCAAGTACCCTAAGAAAAAAATTAAAAAATCAAAAAATTAAGAAAAACCTGAGTGCAATAAAGACTTCCAATGGTGAAAATCACTTCGATGATGCCTTGGATTGGTACCATGGTGAAAACCTGTCTCAGGCGCCATGTGTAGTGGCCAGTTCCACCATCTCATAAGTCCTTTCTCCATCACAAACACTCCACGCCAAAATCACCTTCCATGGCTTGGAATCTGGAAACATCAGTTACCCACCCCGCATCTCCCCACCCAAGGATATCATCGTAGTATAAAGACCCTTGTAAGCTTCCTCTTGTACAACTAAAAATCACAAAAATCCAAAATCCAAAAAAATAATAGAAAAATCACAAAATCCAAAAATAATATAAAAATCACCAAAATCCAAAAATCTTTTCTAATGATTCGCTGTAAATCACCCCATGCATTGATCCATAACAGTACTCTCTGCAACTCGCGACCATCAACACCCATCAACCCTCAACATCACACCCATCCTAAACCATTCCCACATCATCAAGTCTTGCCAGAACTACATATTCATCTCGCCCACATCTTGAAAGTACCTTGATCCTGTGGACACAGGGTATGTAGGCAGTCTGGAATACGAAGGAAGTATCCAGTACTTAGGTACATAAGATGCACCCATCCAACCCGTTTGGATGGTCCCCATTTACTGAGCTTGCTAGACCCAATAAATGATACACATGCTAGGTATACTCTTGGAGCATGGTCCCTAATGCAAAAATCATCCATCAAACATACCAACTATAAGTCAACACATGGCCTCACTATATATTTCAAACGTCCAACCGATTCGCGTCCTAGGATATATCGTTCCTACAATGGACAAGAATCTGTCATCCTATCAACACTAATATTAGCAAGAGCACACATAGGCTATTTGTATCTTTTTGTTGGTCTTTTTGATGATTGATTTTTTTATCTCCTTGTCTCGCTCTAGGTCAATTCCAAAGCTACCTTGATCTCATCATATCATGGTCAGTAGAGGACGACACCTAGAGGGGACATGGTCAATGCTTTTGTATGTTGTGCTTGTGGGTTGCTTTCATTGAATTCAGGGATAGTATTCATATCTTGAAGCCAGGGTTGGTTCTAGCATGCAGTGCCTCATTTACATATACAGGAAGCAATACCTTATATGTACTGTGAGTATCAATGGCTATGAGTCCCCTTCCTTGGCTAGGTAAGGTTATACTACCATGGAAGTCCATGGCATCAGCCTATTGTTTGTGGGTCTAGTCCACGCAATCGTGGGATATACACAACAACACTTAGGTCATTTCATACCTTTGTGGAAGGCATCCTACATTGCTATAATAAACTAAGAAATGCTCTTAATTAATGTTATGCAACTACTGTTACTAGCTCAAATCATCCTGCTAATCATTTATTCAACTATACTATCTGGGCCTAGATTTCGTAATCCCCTAGATTAACCCCCCCTCTCCCAAATCCTCTCACTAATCCCACTCCTCCAACTTATTCTCACTTAATACATCCTAAGCCAAAGTAAACCCCCCTTCAATGACATGGTGTCTTATGACCTAACAATTTCCTCATCTCCCACCCCCCCAATCTAGCCGCAGCCAATCATATCCATACCCAATCCATCAACCTTTATCCTCTCCCCACCTATTCCCCTATCACTAAGCCCCACCACACAGGGTTAAACAAAGAACATCATGTGTATCAAGACTTAATCACCTCATATATCATTTAGCTTGCATAGCATAATCATTTAGTTTGCATATCATAATCATTTACTTCCCATTTTATAATCGTTTAGCTTGCATTTCATAATCACTTAGGTGCATTTTAGAATCATTTAGTTACATATCATAATCATTTACTCTCCATTTTATAATCATTTTTGTTTGCACACCATAAACATTTAATTTACATTTCATAATCATTTAGTTACATTTTATAATCATTTAGTCACATAGCATAATCATTTAGTTACATTTCATAATCATTTAGTCGCATACCATAATCATTTAGTTACATTTCATAATCATTTAGTGTCATAATCATAATCATTTACTTGCATTTCATAACCATCTAGTTGCATATTCACATTTCTATGCATAACATGTGTTTATTAAGATAAACATACATTTCCATTTCATTACATTTTACATCCATAATAAATGTTTATTAACCTGAACATTTATTTGCATTCTACATCATAGTCCATAAATCACAAACATGCATATATCAAAATAAGTAAACCATCATTACATCCATCATATTACATCAATAGGTACATCCATAACATCAACATAATACATCCCGTAAACACAACACATCCATAGCATATAATCCATAAAGCATACTGCATCCATCAACATAAGCATCATCATAATCATATAAAAGCATCATAAACAAACATATAGGCCATCAAAAAGCATCATCTCATATATCATCATCGTAAAAATGTACATCGCTCATGTATATACATAAAAAAAAATATGTCATGATACAATGCCTCCAAGGGCCAAAATGATACAACTGTCAACCCTGAATAGTGGACCCTCTCTCTGACTCGGTAGGGGATCATAATCATGGTGGTGGCTATGGCTATGACTGTGTTCCTTCTTGTGGTTGTGGTTGTGTCTGCAACTGAACCTGTACCTGTGTAGCCTACTGGGGCACATGTGATGGGGGACCCATCGGCTGCTGAACAGACTGAACTGATCTAGACCTGTGTGACCTAGACATCCTAGATCCATTGAGTTGACTGTAGCTCGGTACACGCTGCTCTGCAGGCACTGCCACTTGATAGCACCCTGATAATAATTTGCCCATCCTCTAGCCTCTAACAGTTGTCCCTATACCTGAGACAACTGTGTCTGCATCAGTGTCAAAACTAGGCCCATACCGGCACCAGAAGCCTATAAACTAGCCACCAGATCCTCTACCTGCCAAGCTCTCAAAAGTGCAGCATCTCGCTCTCTTGTCAAAATGGCTATCTCACCCTGTACCTGGGCTAATTGTGCCTGTAGCGCACCCACCTGTCCATCTGTACCGTCTAATAGTGCAACCGTGCTTCGCAACTACACTAACTCCACATCACGACTCTCTAAAGCCTCCTGCAGGCTGGCAACTTGTCCACACAGAGTCTCAATCTCCTCCTCCTCTCCACCCCGAGGCCACTGACAAGATGAAGACCCTCGAAGCCCTGAACCTCCACCTGTCGCTGAAGTGCCCGCCTCTAGACTAGAAGCCTGATGTCCTGCTGCAATAGCCTACTGCTATTGCGATACCTGTGGTGGGGGCAGGACACCTCTACCTACCCTCGACTGTCCCCCATGTTGTCGAGGTGATCCCTACCTTGGCACCACTCTGATCTAAACTTTCTCAATAGGTACCCCCTGTCGCACCTGCTGCTGGGGAAACTGCGAGCTACCACTTGCCTGCCCCTCTCCACTAAGCCCAACCTGCCCAGCTGCTGCTGCTGCCAACACATCCATCAGCTCCCCATCTCTCCCAATCTCCCTCTCCTCCCCATCCCCTCCAACCTCCATAAGATAATTTGCAATAATCTCCTCTCCCTCCTCTAAGAAATCATCATCTCCATCCTCCTCTAACTCCTCATCCCCTGATGCTGCCGCCTCCTCTGGGGGAACTACCTCCTCTGCAGGGTCTGTGAACCATGTAGGCCACCACATCTGCCACCATGTCTCATATGCAAGAGTAGTGCTTGCAATCTCTAACCACACTTTTCCAATCCCACATAGATGGCTCCAAAGCCGTAAAATCCTCTAAGGAAACCCAGGACTGTATGGTTGTAGGCCAATAACGGGCATCTCGACAAGTCTGTGCAAAAATTACCATCAGCTGTGGAACATCCTATCATAGCCCAAACTGCCGCATAACCCGCGATGGTAGATACATATCGATAGTGTGGCCCCCTCAACCTATCAAGTAGCATTGCTAGAATGTGTAAGGTATGTGAACATTGTCATCTGGCCAGGGCTCCACTCTGATGTATGGTCTCCAGGTAACCTGAATGACATCATCTAAAACCCATCTCCAATATCGAACCTGCCCGGTGTATGTATACTTGGCATCTCGATATAAGAAAACAAAGGCCTCAAACTAACGACAATAGTACCCACACCTCGGTCGAGTGACCAGAATATGCTCCCAGATCCATACATGAAGCAAAGTAACTCTGGATGATAAAGTTAAATCATGATGATAAACAACTGAATGCATCTCATGATAAAGCTGCGCCAACATCGTTGGTCCCCAAGCATACACTGTCTCATGTCAGACCATCCCCTCAATCACCTCTCCCCATCCAACCGAAAATCCCCTACCTCTCCTATCTGGCATCACTACGCCACTGACCAATGCACACAGGAATAAAGCAAAGTGATTTGCACCCACCGCTAATGTCCCCTCATAACTCATCTCCCTCCTATCTGTTGATAAAACCATGTGATCACGGCCAAATACTCTAACTAAGGCCCTTCGTCCCCTCCTCATGTCATATATCACCCGATGACCATGAATCAATAGCTTGAGGAATCAATAAACATCCTCAAGAGTGATGGTGATCTCACTAGTGGGAAGCAAAAATAAACAAGTCTCTGGCCGATACCGCTCTATAACAGCCGTAATCAAAGCTCTATGAGCTCGCAGCACTGGCAATGATGCAGCTGTCAAAAGCCCTAACCTCGCTAATCAAGCCCGAGTGGCATCGTTGAACTGATCAAATAACACCATCATAGCCGGCATGCCTCGCTCCCGCGAGGACACTATAAATGACCTCGTATCCTGCATCCACAGTTTTCTGGTCAAAAACCTACCTATCTTTTTCCAAAATCCACCCCTTCTACTGTTGAAAGCCAAAAACATTTTTCTGCCACAACAGACCACATTTTGTGCCATTTCTAATGATGGCGCTACCACATTTCCCCAGGGTGCTAATTCACAAGATAGCACCACTGCACAACCCTTTTCACGCCATTCAAACAAATGGCACTACCTTTCCATTTGGCGTCAATCTGACGAATGGCACCACCCTTCCTGTAGCACCTATATCCACATAGCGCTAGTCTTCCACATAACGCTAATCTTCAAGATAGCACCAGCATAGCGCTAATCTGAAAGATAGCGCTAACCTGAAAGGTAGTGCTAACCTGCCTCCTATTTGGCACCAAAATGCCAAAATCCTAAACCCTACACAACATTGCACTAATATAGGGGATGGCACCAAAATGATAAACATATGGCGCCAATCCATCGTTGCTCTACCCTAGCAGATAGCACCAATCCAGAGGATTGCGCTAATCCGCTCCCCTTTAGCGCCATACGATCTTGCGATAGCGCCACAACAACAATCCCAAATTCTTGAAGCCAAAAAATGCGATAAAATCAAAAAATGACAAAGCTAGGGTTAGGCCCTACCTAGGGTCTAGCCTCTGGTGCCCGGCCATATGATCGGAAATGCTCAGAAATGTGGGTGTATCACGGGAACCTAGGATTACGGTCTGCCATCTCTGCTTTACTCCTTCTCAAAACTTAATGTGTGCAAATGTGGCACCCTTAGGGTCCACTATTCTAAATATAGTAAGCCATGTCATCCTTTCGCACACTTTTTCCCCTCCAGGGTGTAGATCACAACCTTTTTCCTTCGTTTTTCTTCCTGTCATCTTGTTTTTCCATCCTCTATTCAACTTTCACTCCCATCGCATCCTTTCGAGAGTTCGCCTAAAAAAAACTTTTTTATTTTTCACCGACCTCTCGAGGGGGCATCCCTCACCCATTCCATTCCTTCCCAACAGCTGGGACATTTTTTCTTTGACCTGATGCCACCTCCCTGCTAGGTCCTGACGCCACGTCAAAGAGGGGCAAATGTAGAGACCTAAAAAGGTCTTCATCATCGAATCAACTTCTGACCTCCCTAAACATACCTATTTCCTCCATAAACAATTAATTAAATTTTTATTTAATTAATTATCCCTCTATCACCCAATTTTTCATCATTCTATACCCAAACAATTGGATTAATTTTATTAATTCAATAGTTTAACTTTAGCCAATTAATTAAATAAATATGCAATATTTATTTGGTTAATTTCCCCCCTTCTCACTAAAACCAATTAATTAGTTAAATTAGGTTTAACTAATTAATTCAGCCTATTAATTAACCTATCCCTACCCTAGGTAATCAAATAGTCATTATTTAATTGCCTACCCTAGCCTATATCATCCTAGCCTTAGGATTGATTAAATAAAACCTTATTTAATTAATCTTAACCTCCTATTAACCCATTCCCTAATTTTTTCCATCCATATTAATTAGGCTAATCACCCTAATTAAAATGGTCAAACCTTGATTAACACTCTTTCCCACATCCCACAAATAAAAAATTGAAATATATCTCATATAAATCAATTTTTTATACACGTGTCATAATCCTCATTTAATACCTCTTACACCCCTTACACATGTCATAACTTATTAATATCCACTCTTCTCCAAATGAATTTATAATTTATTTTACTCTTCCCAATGTGAATTTTTAATTCACAAATAATCCATCCCACCCAACCTCATTCAATTCACCCCTTTTCCAAGATGAATATAAAATTCATCTTTATTCCTAGCCCTCCATTTTCTAAGATGAAATCTAGGCCCTCCACATCATCTTCATCCTCCACCATTGATCTCCCAAATCAATCTCAACCATTGGATCAAAATCTCTCCAAAATATCTATAAATACAACATCCTCCAAGCCATTTCATCATCTAGTTTCTAAGTAATGTTACCATGCCAAAATATCCCTTGAGCAAAGTAAATCCTTGAGTTGCATTTGTAAGCTTGAAAGCATTTCACATCTCCTTTGAGTATCTAGGGTATATCTTGGAGCATTTGGGTGCAAGCTCCTTCACCCTTATGAGATTGGGTCTTCATATCAAGGTATAACTTCTTGTTTTGCATGCATTTGGTTTATATTTTTTACCTCGATTTGGATTTCCTAATCACAACCTCAACAGAAGAAGAGAAACTAGTGACCCTTCAGGTCATAGGGTTATCTCAACAACAACTACAATTGAATGAAACATTTAACTCAGCACACAACAACAAAGACCATAGGACTTGTCAACCCCTCTCCACGAAGTCCATCTCTCCAACAAGCTAGACCCCTACCATCTCTCGCCTTCTCTCAACTGACTACTTCCACATGAGCGAGAGTGACATGGCAGATCACCCTGTGGCAAGGAGGGAAGGGTCCATGTGTGTGCCGAAATCTGACCCGACAGCCCCAAGCAATCAGAGTCATGATTTTGAGTGTACATATTTTGATGAACTTGAGGTGAAGTACAAAATCTTTTGGTTTTGTAGTTTGTGTTCCCATTTTAAAACATTTAACTTCACTACTATTCATAGTCACTTCATCTTCTATCACTTACTCCATCATCTATTCCATTTATTTTGTGGTGTCTATGGCACCCCCGAATATGACAGAACTTGACTTAAACCAAGGGAACATTCCCTCAAGAGAACCAAAAACTCCTTCATTTGATAAGTATGTGTCGCCACACCCTGATGCACCAATCACCAACTGTGATGACTACGAAGATTCTGATTATGAACAAGATCAAAGAGAATCCAGGCGTTCTTTATCTTTCAACAACCCAGCTTGGGAGAACAACCTGACCATACCAAATGCACCACATAAAGCAAGAAGGATAAGATTGGAGATACATCGACCTAATCAACCTTCCACAAGTACATCAAGTACTCATCTTGATGAGGAAGTTAAATGATTGGAAAAACATCTCCAAGAAGCCAAAGACACTCAAGAGGCATTGAGGATTGCCCTGTGAGAAGAAAAAAGAGAAAAGACTGTGCGTGAAAAAACATATCACCATGAAAATACTCGAAGGGAACATCCTAGAAATGAAGAAACACCTAGAGTTGCAACTCCTGCAGATTTGATCACAACTCTAGTGCAAAGAATTAGAATCTTGGAAGCAAAGAAAGCTGCTCTAGAAAGACGGCAAAAATATCATGAATAGGACTCAAGGGCATCTCAAAATCCCCCCTACCTCAATTATTATTCATGAAATGCCAGCAATGACACATGTCTAAATGGGAATCCTCCTATTCAGAACAATCAAACAAATCTAACAATGGGTTATCAAAACCCACCTATAGAGTTATTACTAGCAACCCCGCAATCTCAAAGTGCCTTTCTAGGAACATATCTCAAATATTTGAAGGAACCTTTGGACCAAAACATAAGAAGCGTACAACTATCTCAGCCATTGCTAGATCTCCCAAAGTTCAAAGGAGAAGGAGATCCAAAATCCCACATTAAAGCCTACACCACAACCATAAGAGAACTCCTCCCTTGGGATGGGGTTTTAACAAAAAAATTTCCAAAAACTCTTGAAGGTATCACTTTGGATTGGTATTATCGCTTACTAGAAGCTTCAATCCATTCATTCAGACAACTAATTGGAGAGTTTGTCATGGCATTCGACATGAACAAACTCATTAAAACAAGGATTAGAGAATTCCTCACAATGAAATAAGAGTAAAATGAATCTGTAGCCCACTTTGTCACTCGATGGAGGCAAGTCCTTTATTCTTCAACTAGTACTCTGAACATGGACCACCGAGAACTATGCAATCTCTTTTTGCTTGCCCTTAATAAGTACATGAGAGAAGATGTCCAAAAATTACCATACAAATCCTATGAAGAGGCATTAGAAAGTGCTTTGAGGATTGACCAAGCTACCATCGACAGTGGTAGAAAAGTCTATGGTTCAAATGGAAAGTTGATAAAGGAAGACATGGGAAACAATACCTCTGTCATTAAAATCCTTAAAAAAAATAGGAGTGCAACCACAAACAGGGTGACAAATCAACCCCCAATCAAGAAGATAAAAGATGATTACAATGGGAGAGATCACTATCCTCCTAACGTAAATTCCATAGATCAACCTAGAAACAATGGGTACTACCCTCGAGACAATTACCAAAATTGGAACCGCAATGCAAACGGGAATGAAAACGATGGAAGATATGAAAGACCCCCATACGAGTTCAATCAATTTTTTTCTTTTCATAGAACAAGGGGGAACAACACGGAGTCTTGTAGAGAGTATAATAGATTCATAGAGATGTTTTTAAACCCACAGGAAGTCACACCGGATAACAAAGATACAAGACAAAATCAAGCTCCAATAGACCAACAAAGTTTGTTCATAGAGATGTTTTTAAACCCACAGGAAGTCACACCGGATAACAAAGATACAAGACAAAATCAAGCTCCAATAGCACCACAAAATGCAAACATGAGAATTTATTAGGACCCATTCCCCGTACATAAAGACACAGAAATGACAAACCAAAACAAGACGGCTTAGAGTAGTAACCCCAAAATCCCACCGCAACTAGGACAAGGAGAAGCTAGGATGATGGGATTAGTTGAGATTATGCATAATGAAGAAGAAGAGGAAGACCATGAGGATGAAAATGAGAAAATAGAAGCATACGAAGGTATCATCTTGGTAGTAGAACCAATACCACCTCCAATCAGACCCTATGAGCTCATAGAAGATTTAAAGAAAACTTATGCTCACATTTTGTTCATTGATTTACTCAGGAACTCCCCTTCACATCACTCAGCATTACTAAAAGCAATAGGTCTAAAATACCTTGACCAAATTACACCACCACCTAGTGAGAAAATCAATCACGTGGACTACGATCTTAGCTCACCAAACTCAGAACTCAAAGATCCAGGGTTTTTCTTTGACTTACAACAGATGCCTTCTAAGGCAGAGTTAACAAAAAAGGGGACCCTGCACTATATCTTCAAGTGTGGATCTATGATACATGCATCAAACAAACATTAATCAACGATGGGGTCATAGTGAATATAGTTCCTTTCTCCCTATTAGAGAGGATGGGCTATGGATACTCAAATATCACTGCCTCATGAGATACTCTAAGAAGATATGATAATCTAAAAGCTTCCACCATAAGTAAAATTACCCTTCCAGTGACTTTGGGACCTAAAACCATTCCTACCACATTCTACGTCATAGACAAAGATACATGATATAACTTGATTCTTGGAAGGCCATGGATACATAGAATGAAAGCTGTACCATCCACATTATTTCAGGAAGCTCAATTCTTACACTTAGGGAAAGTATATGTCACAAAGGGAGATCCATAACCTTTCAACATGTTAAAATCAAACAAGCCAAACAAGCGCATAGGTATCCCCATAGACTACGAACTCCCTACCAACAAGTTAACCGTCCCTAATCCTACACTGCATTCGATATGCATTAAACGAATGGAAATCCCAAAAAAGACCATAAACGTTGTAGAGATCAAAACTTTAGAGAATGAGCCATTACCAAAAGAAAAGGAAATGGTTCCCAAAGATAAGAAAATTGAGATCATGGAATTGATTGAGTGGGATGGACCACTCCAATTCCCCTTGGAGGTACTCATGATCAATATCCAAGAAGCCTACAAACTCCTCCCTTGAATAGGGGAGAAGCCTCATAGAATTGAAGGACCGGTCTTTCAAACCACTACATTAGATCTGAGAAATGTAGACCCGAACGCTTTCTTAGACACTGAGGAAGACATGACAGAAAGTTACACTCCACTACATCGCCACTAAGTTAATCACGTGTCCCTGAGACACCATAAGAAATAGAATCGTGTGAGCCTCTCATACCAACAGAGGATTCACATCAACCAGTCATACCCATGGAAGAGGTGCATTTTATTGATAACGAATCAACCAATGCTATAGTAATGTTACCTAGGATGTTCATGGTATCCAAACCACAAGAAACACGAAACACTTCTACCTTGGTTCAATCAAATGAACTCGGTGAATGGGAAGCACCTCTGGTACAAATCGAAATGATTGAAAGACTTCTTGATGAGGATGAAGAAAGCGAAGGTATCTTTCACAGAGAGTGGAAGATGAGAGTGACGGATGGTGTTGACGACCCTGTCATTTTTGAACAACCAAAGAGTTACATCGGATATGCCATAGACTTAAGACCATAACCAAAAGGGAGGACAAATATAAGTTTTGTCCCTCCTAATGAAGGGAGCCACAAACTCGCCTTGAGTTATTCCAATTCTTGCAAAGAATCCAAGAGAGACTAGATGTGAAGATCTACATGCAAGAACAATTTGACCTATTAGCAGAGCTATTGAATTATGATGGAGTCCTGTATTGGACTCCTTCTCATCAACAAGCCTTTCATCACTTAATTCATTTCATGATGGCAAGAGAAACCACTGAGTTGGTACCAATAGATTCAAATGACAAACCTTACAGAATAGGAGAACTTGTCTTAAAAAGAGGTAACACGAAGAATAAGAAAAGAAGATGAAAAAGAGCTTTTTTGGAAGACTGGAAAGGTCCTTACATGGTCAAGGAAGACGTCGGAAATGGTGCCTATCTCTTGTGCACAATAGAGGGAGAGGAATTTGGTGAAAATTCAATGCCTTTCACCTTAAGAAATATTATGTCTAAAAACCAAAAAAATCATAAAACATAAAAATAAAAAAAAATAAAAAATGACAAAAATAATTTGTTTCTTGCATTTCTGTATCATTCTATTCATCTTGCATTATAGTTAGTGACTTCCTCTTGTACTATTTTCTTTTTAGTAAGGAGTCTAATGTTTCCTAGATATACGTCATCCTTTTAGGACCTAGAGAATCCCAATTTTCACAATCGCCATTATCCCCTTTTCATTCCTAGTGATTCTAATAAAAGCCTAGCTCTTAGCTTTACACTGATCCTAGTCTTAACGAGTCAAGATGTTAGGTCTAAATAAAGTCAGTATTCAAACCTACAGTGTTCAAAAGAAGCTTGCAAGTAGACCTCCCCAATTCTTCCCTAGTATTAGAGAAGTCCAAATAGATTACAAAAACTTTAGGTGGCACTTAGCCCCTTATCTTTCCTGGCCAAAAATGTCAGGAGGATCAAAACTCTTAAGGAAGCAATCTAAATTCTGAGTGAATAAAAAAATGAGTGCTCAAAATAAGAGTGTCAAAAAGTGAGAATTGAGAGATCAAAGTATTGCATATCAAAAAGTTCCAAAAATCATTCATTTCTTGAAAAGTCAAAAATCCAAAAAAATGAGAAAAATCAAGTAAAGCATTCTAGAAAATACAAAAAAAGTGAAAATGCAAAAAAAAGAGATACAAAAAAGAGTGAAAGAGAGAAGATTGCTGAATGTCCATACTCTTGGGTGGAGATCAGTCTAATCTCAAAGCCTCAAGGGTGACATTCTATCAGAGAAAGAAAGGTACAAAGCACACACATGCACTAGCTGAGCAAAACCAAGAGTCTAGTAGTCTCAAGGATCATCTTCTACCTAGGGACCCTTGTTCTTTCCTATTTATCCTTTACCCTAGGTCTACCTTGCTTGCCATCTATGATCTAAGTCTAGTGAACACCTATAAAATTTGTTGCTTGTTTAAAGTTGAAAGATTATCAATTTGTCTTATCTAAATAAGGATCAGTGTTTAGCCTTTAGTAAAGTCTAGAAATCAGAAACGCTCCATATTCATTCTCACTCCCCACTTGAGTTTTTTTAATCCTACCTCATAGCTTTGAATAGGTCTCTTATATCAGGACAACTCGCAACCCCCTGAATCAAAAATTGTATTTAAGAGCAGTCACATTGTTTGTTCCACATTGCATTCATGCCAAAAATTAGAAAAAAAGTCTCAAAGCAATAAAGTCAAAATGTCATATCTCATGACATTCAGTAGAAGTAAATGTTTCATTTCAGTTTTTCTTATGTCTTTGCATTATCATATCGTAAACTACATTTCATATATATGACATAAAAAATTACAAAAATATGTCATCGTTATCATACTTGCATATTTAAAAGAGTTGAAAAGGTCACACATAATCAAAAAATTCCCAAACCTCCAAGCATGCACAAGAGATGAGTACAAATTCAATACATGAGAACCATAAAAGGATAAACTTTCATAGATACATCTGACGTTTACATATACAAGGGTATCAAAGAGCTAGGACAAAATGCTCTTAAAAGAAGTAGAGGCTCCCCATGCAAGGGGGACATGATTTCAAGAAAGGAAGTCAAGGGCAGTTCCCTCCAACGAAACCTTCAGGACTTCAGCTCCTCTGCCTGTGAATACCACTCATTGCTCCATGAGATCTATGAGAGTGAGGCACTCTACTATGAGCATGTGACTAAGAAGTCCCCCCCATGCTAGCATCACGTTGTCTAAAATTAAGGCGAGCCGTCTCTCGGAGTACCTGATTCTCACCCTTAAGGGTGTCAACCTGGGTCTTCAACTCTATATTCATCTGACATCCATGATAGACAGGAGCTAAAATGCCAGTGTGTCATCCAGCAGCAAGGGGCACCCCAGGATGTTTTAAAAGATGGTCACGAGTCATCCTAGTGAAAGGAGAAGCCAATCCAACATTAATTTCGTGAACAAAGTCCCTCCACTCTCTAACATTACCTAAAAGAGCAAATCAAGAGAAAAACAAGTTAGTTCCCTATGAAAAGAGAAAGGAGAAAAGTGTGAAAAACAAATAGACTAGACTTACATGGATCACCAGGCTGCCAATCAGGGTCAAATTATTGCATCACCTCATCTGAATGAGGAGGTTGAGGAACAATGGGAGGACCCTCGAGGATATTAGGACCATCATCTGAATCATCAACATCATCAAAATCCTCATCCTTGGGAAGGACCTCGTCTGACAAATCATCATCATCTGGAACATAGTCCTTGTCAGTAGACTCTGAATCCACAGTCACAATTACAGATCGAGAAGGAGTCCTTCTCCCTCCCCTATGTCCTCGTCTCAAAACTCTAGTAATGAAGACTCCAAGAGTCAAGGGAGTCCAAACTACGGTCCTCTATCCAATCTCACCCATCTCCTGAACTATCCTATACCATGTAGACACTGGGGGCAAGTCCTTAGGAATGTCCTCGCCAAATTGTTGTGAAACACGACCAACCTGATGGGCCTCAACTAGACCATTACGATCTGAAATCTCAAATACTCCATGACAGTACTCTTTGACCTCGCCATCACGAGCCCAGGATCCCTCCATGTCACAATAAGGATCAAAGATCATGTCCTCATCTGTAAGAGTAGCAACAGTGGGTAAAGAAGCATCAAAGTGACCAACATGTATCCGCCTCACTGCTCTCAGTAAGTATTTATATGGAATCAGAATGAGCTTTTGATAAGGCCTCATGTGCTCAAATATCCATGTCATGATCAAAGAAGAGTGGCTAAAAGCTAGAGCCCCTTGACACGAAATACAATAGAAGTCCCTGTAAACCATGGCCAAGATATTCAGTCCCCAAGCATAAACCATACCCTCCTCAATATCACGAATGATGGGTGCCCAACACCATCTCAAACGAGCCGAGGCCTTGTTTCCTGACAACCTTGATGCAATCAACCCAATCAGGAATCACCTCAAAAGTGGGATGTGAAGTCATGGCACAGATGTGAGCTGGACTCCTGTCTAATCCCCGGGGTGGTTAACCCCCATGAATGTAGCCCAAGAAGCTTTGTCCTCAAAGGACTCGCTAACTAGAAGAACTAAAGGTTGTCCTCTCACAGGAACCCCAAGTACACAATACACATCATAAAGAGTGATGGTCCACTCTCCAAAGATCTGCGGGAACCTGAATGTGTTTCTATCTACATCCCAGTAGGTCAGAATGCCACAACATATATGAGATACAGGATGAATAATAGGCATGTAACAAACTCTAGCTAGACCTACCCTCTTCAGAATAGCACGATCCTCAGTACTCAATGAAGAAAACATCCCTGAGACCCATCCCTATTCTCAGTAGGCACTCCATCAGATACGCATGTCCTACAAAATCAAAAGAGAACTTTAGATTAGATCTCGTAAACTCATAAAAATCCCTAAAAATCGTAAAACTGTAGAAAAACCTAACACAAAAAAGGCATATAAACCCTCAAAATTGCAATAAACAGGTGAATACAATAGCCAAAACATGTCAGATCAGAGTGCAACAAGCGTTAAACAACATGAAAATTTAGTCAAAATCAGTCCAACAGGGTCTCCCTCGGGCGACCCAGGTGTTTTTCTAGATCTCCTCCGGGCGACCTTGCTATTTTGTAGGATCTCCCCCAGGAGACCCTACTGTCAAACATGATCTCTACTAGGTGACCCTGCCTAACAAAAGGGGCGACCCTAGAGGAAGATCCCTCAACCAAAAATTGCTCTAAAAACTTCATTTTTCAGCCAACTTTAGAAAACGAAAAAACCAATCTTACTCTAAATGACGAGACAAATACAATGCAATAGAGAAAATCATCAAAAACAGACAATTTTAAGAGATTTTTCACAAGATTCAAACTAGGGTTTAGAGAAGGGTTTTTCACTGATTGCATACCTGATTCTTCATGGCTGAAGAAGAGGTAGCCATCTTTGTGATCTCCTCGATGATACCTTTCTAACAACTTCTCACACGAATGATTCCATCGCCATTTCACTCCAAACTCACAATTTGAATTGCTTTGTTTGCCCTTAGCATTAGTTTTACTTATGCATTTTTAGATTAGTTCTTTGCTTTTATGCATCTCTTTTGTGTGTCATTTTACATGCTTTCATCCCTACAGGTCCAAACCGACAAAAGCAAACAGCTAGTCAAATTCGAACGATTCATGGTAAGTTCGTCATTTCAATTTTTGTTATTTATTTTGATATATTTAAATGCTAGACTAATACTACTTATTGCAGGTACAAATTGCTGGAAAAATAACAATAGGTAAGGCCTAGTTTGGGAAACGGTGCCTACCTTTCATGTAGACTACCATTCCCAAGGAGACAAATATGTAAGCAAAAAAATCACATACAGCCTCCACGAGGACCCCTATGATGATTCAAATCCTTGTCACGTACATGTAAGCATGAAATAATGTCTTTTAAGAAGAAAACCTCTTGATGATGTGTCCTCTTTCTTGTCTTGTGTTGTTTTCTTCTTTGTTTATTTCTCTCTCTCCTCATTTGTGACGCTTTTTGAAACTTGTTGTGACATTTGTTGACTTGCATTTTCTGAGCTTTTGACCTTGCTCCTAAGCCTTGTGAGTGTCTTGTAGGTGATTTTTCACCTTTCCCCTACGTTTTTCATCCTATGCACCCCTAGAAGCCTTCTAGAGGTCCCCCTATCCATCTCCCACTTTTAGTTTTCAATTCCGCTCAACCAATCCAAATCTCCCACTATTATTTCTAGATCTCCCCCGGGAGATACTGTAGGTGCAAGTGGAGATTTGGATTCTTGCACATGACTGACCTATTTCCAGAGGCAGAACCCCTCCTTTTCTTCTCTTCTTTCATCTCCCAACCTACTTTTCTTAAGAAAACCCTATCCAGCCCAGATCTCCCCCAGGCGACCCATGGTCGCCTAGGGGTGACCCTACCGTTTTTCCTACCGTAGAAAACTCAAGTTTCTCACTTGTTTTAGCTTCATTTTTGCCCAGTTTTCTTCCAGTTTGCATGATTTTTGATGCCTAATATGAAGTTGACTATTTCATGCACCCACACATGCATAATTAACTCCATTTGATCTATAATTAACTCCTCAATCAATCTTATGCATTCTCACATATCTAATTTGTAAGGCCTGCCCTTGTCTCACTAGTATGTACCTTGCTAGGATTTGCGTACTCTTTGATCATGATATGTTGCTTCGGCTATGATTACCATTGTGGGATTTGATGTTCTGATTGAGTGTACAGGATATGCTTATACAAGTATTGACCAATGAATGGAAGTGGAGGAGGAGACATGGAACTACTAGGCAACCCACCTTACCTAGCCCTTCAGTTGTTGAACCTATGTGCTTGTGGTATGACAGTCTATAAAACCCTACTTGTCAGTTGCGAAAAGGGAACTACTCCCAGTGTTGCCACTTACCTCTAACTGAGACCACTTTCGAGTTGGAATCCCTGTGTTGTGAGTAAACTTGTTAAGTGAGTTGTTCCTTGCGTGAGGATAGTTGCTTTGAAGCCTCATGCACTTCCTTGGTTTTCTTTTAAGCTTACTAGGAGTGATTGTCTTCATCCTTCATGCTTTACATGTGGGGTTGTATCAGTTCGTGATCATCGTGAGTCAATCCCTTGCATCGTATTGGTAGGTTATGACCCGTCATTTTTCCTGTTACGGTGTGTTGCTTTTATCTCTTGTGCTTTTAAAGTGAAGTTAAATAGTTCTACTAACTCTGTAGAACTTCCTTAGCATGTTTATGTATGATTCCTCAAATTTCCTTGTAGTAGTAAAAGTTAGTTTGGAAATTAATAAAATAGTTAAATTAGCTAATTCTAATGGTAATTTTAATTTAGGCAAGAGTTAGTCAATTTTCTCTAAATTTAGATAAGGGCTCAAACATTGATAGTCGATCTGGCTTGTCAAATAATTCATTTATGATAATTATCTATTCAAAGGTATCCTTTAAAATACCTTAACATGTTTTAGTATGCGTAAATTATGAAGAACCTTTCTTTTGTCAACAATCACTATGAGGAATCTTAAAATCAATTCTATAGTGATATGAAAGTTTCCAACAAGATCAACCAAACCTTGCATCAATCACCACATGGATGTCGGCCTTATTGAGAGATGAATGCATTAAATGCCTTCTAGTTGTCAACAACTCCAAGCACCAACCAAGGGCAATTAAATTAAGTAGCAACTAGTCATCACTGGATGATGTAATAAATAATAGCATTGATTAATGAATCTAAGGATAAAATAGAAAACTAGCTAGCAAACCCCCAGAAAGAAAGAGGAGTCATTAATGTCCACGGGAGCAAAGAGTATCATGGTTTCCCCCTTTTGGCACACTAAACCCTACCTTCATGTTCCTTGCATTGGTGGGTTTATTTCCCTAGGGGTATGATGTTATTCCCCTCCTTGTCTCATGTCTAATTTAATGCCAAGACGTAAATGGTTTCTCGTCATTTCACCTAAGAAGGGCTGTTGTTCAATAACTCTTTTATTTATTTATTTTTTTATTGTTTTGTATTTAGTTTTTTTGTTAAAAGCAATGTGTTCTCTAATGTTGGTGTTGGCTTTAGGTTGAGTTAGAAATTTGATGTTGTTAATGTGGGTTAAGAATAAATTATAATAAGAGTTTTATGGTAGCTCGGTTCCTCTATATATCGGCAAAACGACTTTCCACAAGTTAGCAGAGAGACTTTGTTTTAGAGAATTTGTAATTTGAGCATATGCAGATTTTAGAATAAAACTTATTAGCAATGCAATAATAGTTGGTTTAGTTTCTCTGATAATAAGGAATACTCGATTTACAAAGATTATTTTAATTTCATTTAATGTATTTTTGCAATTTGGAACAAAATACTGTGGGGTGGCACGATTCTGGAGGGAGCTTTTGATCTAGTGGGGGGGAATGGCAGGAGAAGGCCCCGAGGGAGCTTTGATCTTGGGAGAGAGGCCCATGACTAGTAGGATAGACCGGTGGCCTTGTATGGGAGGTGGGACCGATTTCGCAGGAATTATTTTTTTTCCTTCTTGCCCAGCGTTGAAGAGAGCTCCCTTGCCATACGAAGATCTGGACAAAAGAAAAGAATGAGGGATCTTGCTGAGGAGAGGGGTTGTTGCAGATTCTTAAAGCCCATGGGATGCAAGCATGAGAGGAAAGGCACCTGGCATGGGGGTAGAAGAAAAGTAGGAGTCACCGCCGATGCCTCAGTAAATATGGGAGCTGAAGGTTCATCTCTGCGAGGGGAAGGAGTGTGAACTTAGAGGGCGTCCTGAGAGATTTAAACCGGGGGTTTTAGCCTACATCATCTACAAATCTGGACAGTATTTTAGGTAAGCTGGGTGCTCCTCTTACTCATACATGTACCAGAGATATTGCAGCTAGACTTGTATGTTCAAATGGTCATTTCAATTTACATATTTTATCGTAGAAAATCAACGTTCTTCAAAATGAAATGCATAATACAACGTTCCAATAAGTCTATACTCATTTTACATCTTACCAATATGAAAATTAAGTAATATTCAACTATATACCCAAACTTACTACTACACACGAACACAATCAGAATAACCCCCGATTGTCCTAAGTCTAAATGCATCAATTGAACACCTACACACACTTTTTTTTTTGTAATGCTTACGTCTGAAAATATCGATAGATAACAATAATGAATCTAATTGCGTGATAGATGCCATTTTCAAATCCTAACTTAGTAAAGCTCAGATTTCATAACAGAGTATATCACATTCATCATAAATGAAATGTTAGATTCAATATATCAAATTTAAATGATACATATGTATACCCATTACCCTGGTTCCAGATGATCATCCATATGCCGATTGGGAAGGTGCTGCCCTATCTTTTGAGTCCTGCATGGCTAAAGGTCTCATACTGCACATTTAAAGAAACATTAGTCCCGCATAATATTAATCACACAAAATGGCAATCCTAAGGCCCCTAAGGGGGCTGACCTAATGTCTCGGGGGCTCATGATGGCCTTGCCTACGTACGCGTAGCGCAGAGACTTCGTAGTTCAGGACTTTAACTTGCAACCAAAAGACGGATTCATCCAAATAAAAGAGAAACTCTAAGATATCATTCGCATGATATCAATAACCTCTCAAACTTAGATACACTTTGTAAACAAATTCATAGTTGAGGACAATAAGAAAATTATGGTTTACCTACCCACAACATTTTCATGAAATTTCACAAGCAAGAGCTAAAGTTTACATTTCCTTGAATTCAAATACGTAATTATCCCTCAATGTTCAAAGTAACTAACTGGGAAATCAAGCTCACTATAGTAGGCCACAAGAAGACAAGTTAATTTAATGAATACATGTTACTAAATCTTGTCTAAAGTTCTATATACGCAAAGGACAAACATTCATGTTGACCTGGTTATAATTTCCATCTATTTTCCAAGTACAAAAACATTGAGAAGGTTTATACTTGTATCATAAAATGACCTAATTGATATCCTAACCAGCATAGTCTAAGCATATCCTTTTAAAAGATTCAACACCAATCTATTTATAACAGAGTCTCAACCATCGTTAAGATGTGACGCATATATAATCATATAATCTATACTGAGGACATAAACTCATAACAAAGATTAATTGAACTTCCTTATAACATTTTACCAAGACCCTAATACTCTTGCACACATCTAATTTCCCCTACCGAAGATGTCTAATACTCAACATTCCTGGGTAACTAATCAAGTAATTAACTAACATAAAATCATACTTTTATCTCAAGAATCATATTTTATGTCTTATCACCCTAGTGACAAAACAAGGATCATGTCCATAAGCGTTATTCTAAAACCAATTACTAATAACTTCCTCTAACAACCATCATTAATAGCCAATAACTATATAATTTATGAATAACAACTTGACACAATAGTTTACTCCAATTGAGCCTATCAATAAATGCATCCTTCGCTTAGATTCACATAATTATACAATTTCTTAGGGTAATAAATCCACGAGGTTTAGTCTTATCTTTCCAAGACCAATCCACTAAGACTTGCCACATTACTTAAACTCCTTTCCCATAACAGTAGATAGGATCATGATTCCTCATAGTTCTAACCTATTCTTGAATTTACATTAAGGAAGATTACAATTCCAAATGTGGACATTTCAAAATCATCAAATCCTATAAGTGATTGCTTTTTTCAAATTTTAATTCTTATATATATATATATATTAAAGATTGAATAGAATCATTCTATTTTTTTCTTTGATTCTCAATCAACTAAAATAGAAGGCTATAACATAATTTCAAGTACCTTTAACTAAGGACTTAGAATGAGATTTAATTTTTATTTTTATTTTCTTTAAGACTCCTTAATCCAAAGTTTAATTAGAACTAATCATTTTTTCTAACACATCTCCAGAAGAAGTGGCCTCGTGGGTTTGTAGAGAATGAAGGATACAAGCCAAGTAGATAAGTCTAATGGCGTTAGTTGAATTCAAACAATTAATAACGAGTGTGAAGTCCACAGCTGCAGCCTCTGCCACCAACTTCCCAGTTCGAGGCATAAGGACCACGTATCCGTGTATGATTTGGGAAGCATGGGTGTGACATTACTACTCCTACGCCATGACAAACTTGCATACAACGTTTTAGGGGTGCAAGCTGTGCAAAAGGATGTCTTGACAAAAGTACCCATGGAATATAATTCTTGTGGACTGCCACGATGGCAAAAAGTGGACAATGGACTACGTTTCAACTTTTAAAAAAAAAATCCATGCAAAGCATTACTCGAAGAACAATCGACCATCATAGTTTAGACCAATATCCTAACTGTCACGTGCCATCATGGGAGCGACTGGTCTCAATGCTTCGAGAGGGAGTGACCTCATGGACTGCAGAGTTTTCAAAATGGGCATAGAAGTGGTGGGATGGAACTTTAAAAAACTCCCAGCCAAGGAACTGGCGATTGTAAGGTCCATTTCCCCACGTTACCCTAGTGGGAGCTACGGCTAACTAAAATGCAAAGATGGAGCCCATGGACTAGGCATGTGACTGCCTTAGCAAAAGCCATGAGCTGTGCTCCCTTGGACTGTCACGCAGAAGGGAAGAACCATGATGGTTTTGTTACAACCCCACAAACACTCTCACCTACGACCGCATTGGCGTGAACATCCAGATCCACGCCCTTTGCCAGCCACAAGAGGTAGCACGAGGCGTGCAAGACACAAGGATGAGATTCTTCACATGAAGAGCAAGGATGCAAGATAAACAAAATCAGTTATGTTACACAGACTGCAGGTATTATAGTGAAATGAAATGGGCAGGGGTTATGCCCAAAACCCAAAACCATTTTTGGCCTCCTAACCGTCCACCATATTGAAAACATAGGGCCAGGGTAAGGTCATCTGGGAAAAAGAAACACAAAAGTAGGAGATTTAAAATAGAGTCATTGTTCTCAGCACCCATGACAATAAAGAGGTAGGTGATATATCAATGTTAATCATAATTGCATCAGTCCAGGCAGAAGTGTTTGTAAATAGGAGCACAAGAGCAGAGTGTATTACCCATCTTGCCAAATGCTTGGGAGAATAGAGTCTGAACGTCCATTAAAATATGTAAAAGAAATGACCATTTGAACATACAAGTCTAGCTACAATATCTCTGGTATGTGTATGAGTAAGAGGAGCACCCAGCTTACCTGAAATACTGTCCAGATTTGCAGACAATGTAGGCTAAAACCCCCAGTTTAAATCTCTCAAGACGCCCTCTGAGCTCACACTCCTTCCCCTCGTAGAGACGAACCTCCGGCTCCCATATTTACTGAGGCATCGGCAGTGACTCCTACTTTTCTTCTGCCCCCATGCCAGGTGCCTTTCCTCTCATGCTTGCATCCCATGGGCTTTAAGAATCTGCAACAACCCCTCTCCTCAGCAAGATCCCTCATTCTTTTCTTTTGTCCAGATCTTCGTATGACAAGGGAGCTCTCTTCAACGTTGGGTAGGAAGGAAAAATAATAATTCCTGTGAAATCGGTCCCACCTCCCATACAAGGCCGCCGGTCTATCCTGCCAGTCATGGGCCTCTCTCCCAAGATCAAAGCTCCCTCGGGGCCTTCTCTTTCCATTCCCCCCCACTAGATCAAAAACTCCCTCCAGAATCGTGCCACCCCACAGTATTTTGTTCCAAATTGCAAAAATACATTAAATGGAATTAAAATAATCTTTGTAAATCGAGTATTCCTTATTATCAGAGAAACTAAACCAACTATTATTGCGTCGCTAATAAGTTTTATTCTAAAATCTGCATATGCTCAAATTATGAATCCTCTAAACAAAGTCTCTCTGCTAACTTGTGGAAAGTCGTTCTACCGATATATAGAGGAACCGAGCTACCATAAAACTCTTATTATAATTCTTAACCCACATTAACAACATCAAATTTCTAACTCAACCTAAAGCCAACACCAACATTAGAGAACACATTGCTTTTAACAAAAAAAACCAAATACAAAATAATAAAATAAATAAATAAATAAAAGAGTTATTGAACAACAACCCTTCTCAGGTGAAATGACGAGAAACCATTTACGTCTTGGCATGAAATTAGACATGAGACAAGGAGGGGAATAACATCATACCCCTAGGGAAATAAACCCACCAATGCAAGGAACATGAAGGTAGGGTTTGGTGTGCCAAAAGGGGGAAACCATGATGCTCTTTTCTCCCGTGGACATTAATGACTCCTCTTTCTTTCCGGGGGTTTGCTAGCTAGTTTTCTGTTTTATCTTAGATTAATTAATCAATGCTATTATTTATTACATCATCCAATGATGACTAGTTGCTACTTAATTTAATTGCCCTTGGTTGGTGCTTGGAGTTGTTGACAACTAGAAGGCATTTAATGCATTCATCTCTCAATAAGGCCGACATCCATGTGGTGATTGATGCAAGGTTTGGTTGATCTTGTTGGAAACTTTCATATCACTATAGAATTGATTTTAAGATTCCTCATAGTGATTGTTGACAAAAGAAAGGTTCTTCATAATTTACGCATACTAAAACATGTTAAGGTATTTTAAAGGATACCTTTGAATAGATAATTATCATAAATGAATTATTTGACAAGCCAGATCGACTATCAACCTTTGAGCCCTTATCTAAATTTAGAGCAAATTGACTAACTCTTGCCTAAATTAAAATTAACATTAGAATTAGCTAATTTAACTATTTTATTAATTTCCAAACTAACTTTTACTACTACAAGGAAATTTGAGGAATCATACATAAACATGCTAAGGAAGTTCTACGGAGTTAGTAGAACTATTTAACTTCACTTTAAAAGCACAAGAGATAAAAGCAACACACCGTAACAAGAAAAATGACGGATCATAACCTACCAATATGATGCAAGGGACTGACTCACGATGATCATGAACTGATACAACCCCACATGTAAAGCATGAAGGATGAAGACAATCACTCCTAGTAAGCATAAAAGAAAACCAAGGAAGCGCATGAGGCTTCAAAGCAACTATCCTCACGCAAGGAACAACTCACTTAACAAGTTTACTCACAACACAGGGATTCCAACTCGAAAGTGGTCTCAGTTAGAGGTAAGTGGCAACACTGGGAGTAGTTCCCTTTTCGTAACTAACAAGTAGGGTTTTATAGATTGTCATACCACAAGCACATAGGTTCAACAACCGAAGGGCTAGGTAAGGTGGGTTGCCTAGTAGTTCCATGTCTCCTCCTCCACTTCCATTCATTGGTCAATACCTGTATAAGCATATCCTGTACACTCAATCAGAACATCAAATCCCACAATGGTAATCATAGCCGAAGCAACATATCATGATCAAAGAGTACGCAAATCCTAGCAAGGTACATACCAGTGAGACAAGGGCAGGCCTTACATACTACCCCCCTAGGAAATGACTTACTCCGGGAAGTCATCAAGAGGAGGATAGAAACATTAACCTGAACTTATTTGTACCAGACAAAGTAAGTACAGAAGATAACATATGCATCAAAGAACTCCTCACAAGATATTACTGCATGTTAAATTAATGCCATAAAAGATTAATTCTATCACAAAACACATTCTATCATTGGAACTCGACACAAAGAATTTCATGATCATCAATCAATTTCACACATGCATAAGGGATTCACACATCGTACAGCCCATTTATATAGAACGTCAACTCATATACAGATACATCAAATATAGATCTTACCTCTAAACACATATTTTCATTCATCCACATTACAGGAATTAACTTCACAAGGCTCACATAAAGGTTTAGAGGGATGTTATAGTCTCCTCATAGAACCAAGTAACCAATAACCAGTGCCAAGTAACCAAGGATCCAAGAACCAGGTGGAATGATGGTCTCAGGGCCACGCGCCTGGGGGCCTCGCCATACATTCCCACAATGGCCTACCTCTTGTTTGTATAAGGGGTTTAGCCTCCAAGAGATAGCCAATATAAGAAACAAGATCACTAGGAAGGTAAGTGGATAATGACTAGCCCATACTAGTCCACACTTACCCCCATCCTCAAAAGTTTCCCACATCTGCTTCCTTATATGCACTCCACCAGAGGTCGCTCCATCGACATGGCGAGAAGAACATCACAACACAAGACCAGCACTAGAAAATAGAAAGAACCTATCTTAGCCAACACAAATATCTAGAAAAGCCAAGAGGAGAAGTCTCCAAAACCTAAATTAGAATAAATAAATAAATGAATAAATGCACGCAATTTCAACATTAAAACAACGTAACCATAGGAGTTACGCAAAAAAGGAAAAATCAAAGGTTGTGGCTAAGCTACTTTTAGACAAGATAAAATAACATGGCTGGTCCACACAACCAAAATACAAAAAGGTCACCAAACAACCGAAAGAAATAATCGCCATCCAAGAAAGTGCACATTACATCACTATGTGACTAACATTAAGTCACCAATAAGGAAGGAGGGAAACACGGTCACTACATGTGTTATGCAAACACAACCAATGCAAAAACATCATGTAGGTAAGTATTATCAATGCACCTTCATGTACTCTTACCTTTGTGTACTCATTTGGATTCAAAACAACCGTGGCGGTTAGTAGATCATGATAGTGATTTGTAATTTAGTCATGTAATTAAATATAATTTAATTGAGTTTTGAATATGGTCGAATATTGCTTAATTTCAAATATGTGGTCATGTTTTCCCTAGTGATGTTAGATAACTTGTTGAATCAGACTATGTTATAGTTGTTAACGTTACTTCTATCTTCCTTGTTAAACAAAAAAAATATTCTATTTTTTTTTTATATTGCTTTAGTTGACTTATCTCTAGGGTTGCATGGTGGGGCATTACATAATTCCTCTTCAGTGATAAGCTATAATTGATTTATCACTCCATAGTTAGCTAAGTTCACTGGGTAATCAACCTTGTTAACTCCCCAATCAATCCTTGTTAACTCATCAATCAAATGAGTTAACTTCTCAATCAATCCCATTTCTCAAAACTATAAATACCCCCTCCCTCAAGCACAAAGGGAGGCAAATTCATTGTGCACACAACTCTTGCCAGTTTTTGCTCTCCAACTTAGCATTCAAATGCTCTTACAGGATGAAGGTGCCTTTTGCTTTATTCATTGTTCAACCAAGCATCGTTACACTACTTCATTCAACGCCATTGTGCTCAACCAAAGCTCTCATTGAGCTCTTTCAAGCTTTAACAAGCTTCTTTTTGCTTCTTTGTGTCCTTTTGTCGTTAAGAGGATCTCCCTACTACTTCAAAAGGACTCAAGGTTGCTAATATCAAGGATTTCTGAGGGTAGTGGAGTCACACAAATCTTCATTTCTTCCAAGTTCTTTCATTGTTTTATTTAATTCATAGTAATTAGAAAACCAAATTTGCTCTTGGGAATAGTAAATCTTTGCTTTTTCCTTGATAGTTAGATCTTGCATGTTAGAATAATTGCTTTCATATTCTTAGATCTAGATTATTTGAAGAAGCATTTTCCCTTTTCAGATTAGATTATTTTCCAGACAATTGAAAACCCAAAAACATAGATTAAACTTGCATTAGTAAAAGTCATATTAGTTTGCATTCATATTTCCCTTTCATAAATTAAATAGCACTTTTTATTTCCAAAATATCTAAAAAACGCAAAAATACGTTTGCATATCATTTAGCCTTGCATGCATATAGAAACCCTAGAAAAGACAAAATTGCAAAGCTTCGATACCATCACGAGGTAACCACGGTTAAACAATTCAGTCAAACCCTTGATCACATCACAAGGTAAAAACAACTCAAAACATAGCCAAACCCTAGGTCAACTAAACCCTAGGTCAAAACCCTAAATCTTGTTAAGGTTAGTCACCACACATCTACCTCTATCTTGGCTCTCGAATGTGCCTAGGAGTGAGAGGAGAGTGGGTGAGGGCTATCCGTGATGAGATCGAGGAGATCAATCCACAACGACAACAAGAAGTCTTTACGCTGCCACAAGGAGCCCCATTTGTCCTCTTGTTGATAGAAGAAACTAGACAACTCCAAATACAACAAGAACTCATCCAATGCATTGAGAGACAAGAGGACATAAATGTAAGAAATTGCTTACCCACACAAAGGTGGAATAGAAAAAACCCCAATAGAAGAAGAGAAACTAGTGACCCTTTGGATCATAGGGTTATCTCAACAACTACAATCGAACAAAACATTCAACTTAGCACACAACAACAAAGGCCACAGGACTTGCTGACCCCTCTCTATGAAGTCCAGCTCTCCAATGAGCCAAACCCCCGCCGTGTCTCGCCTCCTCTCAACTGGCTAGTTCCACATGAGCTAGAGTGACATGGCGTATCACCCTGTGGCAAGGAGGGAAGGGTCCGTGTGCGTGCTGATATCTGACTTGACAGCCCCAGGCAACCGGAGTCATGATTTTGAGTGTACAGGAACTATATGCTTTTGTCTCCTCAAATTGAGCTATATGCCTTTTTACTTCTAACCCTACCAGTATGTTTTGTTTCCAGTGTTTCCCCTTAAACCTTGATAATTAATTCAAGAAATAAAATGTAAGGCAAAGAATCAATGTACCATATCAGAAGTTGTATGTGGAATCCTTGATCTTCTATAGGTTCTCCATTAGCTATTGTCACATTACCTAACATGGATCAAAATCCTTCTCCTCTACCATTTTATATGCAGTGTGAATGGTAGTGGTAGTGGCCGAACTATTGTGGTATACCTTGATGATCTGACTGTCTTTTCAAAGAAACCTCAAGATCATGCTTGCCACTTGTGGCAAGTTTTGGAGCGGTTCTGTCAAAATGATATTTCTCTTAACCCAAAGAAGTTAGTTTTTGGGGTTACAGAAGGAAAACTTCTTGGTCACATTGTGTCTAAAGAAGGAACCAAGATTGACTCAGAAAGAGTCAAATCTATCCAAAGTCTTACTTTGCCTACAAGTAAGACTGTTGTTCATTCTTTCTTCAGAAAAGTGAATTTTTTGCTGAGGTTCATCCCAGAGTTCGTAGAGAAAACTCATCATATTGTTATTATGATGAAAGGTAAGACCACTTTCCGTTGGTGCATGGAAGGTAAAGTAGCTTTTGAGGACATAAAACAAGCTATAGCCCATGCTACAGTGTTAGTATGTCCTAATTACAATAAAAATTTCATCATGTATAGTTATGCTTCAGAGCATACATTGTCAACAATTCTTGTTCAGTAGAATCAGGAAGGTGTAGAATCTCCAATCTCATTCATGAGTTGTCCTTTGAAAGCTCATGAACTTAAGTATTCTAATATGGAGAAACATGCTTATGCTGTAGTGAAGGCTGTGAAACATTTCAGGTTTTACATTTTAAACTCACATACTGTTACTTTGCTACTAGACACAACAATGAAATCAATCTTGACTCAACAAGAGTTTGGAACCAAGAGGGGCAATTGGATTGCCAAATTTTAGGAATTTGATATCGATATCAAACCCACCAAGCTTGTGTGTGGGAGAGGTTTCTGTCAGCTAATTGTTGATAATGTTCCAAAAGAAACATGTGATGAAGATGTTCCAACTATCCTTTTTGTTACCACAACTGATGAGTGGTATTCTAATATCGCTTATTTTCTCACATATGGTGAGTGCCCTTCTCATTTGTCTTATAAAGAGAAGTGGACTATCAAGCTTAAGGCTGTAAACTATGTCTTATGGGATAATGGTTTGTATAAGAGAAGTCTTGATGGAGTTTTTCTCCGTTGTGTTGATAAAGCACAACAAAGTAAGTTACTAGAGTCTTTCCATAATTTGGCATGTGGAGGACATTTTTTTTGCACCTACAATAGCTCATAAAATTTTGTAGACTAGGTTATTGGCCGACCTTGTTTTAAGATGTGTACAACTGGGTACATAGATGTAAACTTTTCCAGCAGTTTGTGGGAAAGCCTAAGTTGGTTGCATTACCATTAAAACCAGTTGTAATTGAAGCACCATTTCAGAAATGGGGCATTGACTTCATTGGTGTTGTGAATCCACTACCGAGTGTAGGACACAATTATGTTCTTACTGCAATGGATTATTTCACCAAGTGGGTGAAAGCTATTCTAGTTAAGCATGCTACTTCTAAAGTAGTGTGTAGTTTTCTCAAGGAGAACATCATTTCCTTGTTTGGAGTTCCAAACAAGATTGTGGTAGATAATGCTACATGTTTTTCTTCAAATGAGATTACTAGTTTTTGCTTTGAATATGGGATTATTCTTTCACATTCATCTGACTATTATCTGCAAGGGAATGGTCAAGCTGAATCAAGTAATAAGAATCTGGTTACTATTATCAGGAAGCTAGTAGATGATAATCAAAGAACATGGCATAAGGCATTGTTTGATACTTTATGGGCAGATAGAATTACCCCAAAGAGGGCAATTGGTATGTCACCATTTCAGATGTTATATGGTTTGAATGCAGAGAAATCGATCTCCTTGGAATTGCTAGTTTTGAAGTTGGCAAAGGCAGTGGAAGATAGAACTTTTGAAAGTTCTATTGATAAACGAATAATGTACCTTTCTAAACTTGAAGAGCAACGAGTTATGGTAGTAGACCGTATTGTTGAACATCAAAGTCAGGTCAAGAAGTTGTTTGATAAGAAGGCAAAGGCCAGGGAATTTCAAGTTGGGGATCAATTCTTGTTGTGGGACAAGAGGAGAGAGTCAAAGAGAATGCATGGGAAATTTGATTCCCTATGGAGAGGCCCGTTTTCCATTCACCAACTTTGTGGGGAGAATAGTTTATTGCTGGATTATCAAGATGGGACACCATTCTCGCTACCTCATAGTGGACAACATCTGAAGCATTTCAATCCATGAAGTGTCAGATAAGTTCACCGGTATATTTGTATAGTTTGTGTCTTTCTTTTTCATTTTTTAGTCTTTTGTGTCTTTTGTTTTGTTCACTTGACTCTATGGCCTAATGGCATGGATGAAGGCACTTAGAGATTGGAATCTTCTCCCTTTGATCATTTCAAAGAATGATCAAAGGAAGTTCCCCAGTTAGTGCCAGCTGTTGTCCTCAAAATCAGCTGTGCTCATTTTGTAGGATGACCCCTACGAAACTTGTATGTTTCCTAGCCTACACACTAAGTTTGCATATCAAGGCAATTTTTCTTAACCTCATGTGAAGTCATCTAACACCTAAAAATAGCTTGTAACATCTCCCTTGGACGGTTTCCTAAAGTTTGTGAAAATCGACTGGGTTATAGGCCTATCGAAATATCAATTTTGACCTTTTTAGAGTTAAATTTTTTTTATAGTTACATGCAGGGGCGGTTGATATCATCGCTTTTACATGTTAGCCTTTTTTTCCTCATGCAAAGGTGGTCAAAATGACTGCCCTAACATGTGTTTGTTCTAAGCTTGTAGGAGCAGTCATTCTGACCACCCGTGGAAGTTTCTCCAGTTTCAAGTTTAGAATGCATGAGCGATGGTTTTGACTGCTCATGCAGGTGTTCATCATTTCCTTGACATGCAAGGGCAGTGGAAATCACCGCCCAAGCATATTCCTTGTAACATTAAGTTAACTCCAAGTGCATTTATGGCACTCATGCCAAGTTTTAATACACTCCTTTAAAGCCTTTTAAAACACTTTTTATTGTTATTTTTATTTACTTCTTCATTTGAGACCTCTTGTATTTGAATCCAATTCCCACTGAAGTTGAATAAACCACTGGAGTAATTGATTTGGGCAGATTTTAACGGCGATCACGCTTAGGGTTTCTCAACGCTTTTACCAAGTAGGTTTTCATTTTTCTCCTTTTTTGATTTTTAATTTTCTTTTATGTTAGGTTTTAAATAGGAGTGAATGTTTATGTGTAATTTATGAAAACATTTTATTTTGATCAATGTTTGTTTTGAATCATTCTTTTGTTGTTTCAAAACCCTAGTTTTCATTTTATTTTCGGTGGTTTTCGTCATTTCATTGTTATGTCCTAGTTTTTAAGAACTTATGTAGGATCGGGGGGTTTGCTTCTGTTTGCATCTGTTAAACTTAGGTTTTGGTTTTAGGTTACCCACATGCAACGGTGGGTGAATTTACCACTTCCGCATGTTGATTGTTTAATAGGATGTAGCGGTAGTCAAAATTGCCGCTGATACATATGTCTTTCCCCTTAGCAGTGTTACTCACATGTAAGGGTGGTCATTTTGACCGCCCCTACATAAAACTTATGCATTTTCACCTAAACATGCAAAAGTAGTAGAATCAACCGCTTATACACCTAAGTGACTTTCAAGGTCGATGCGAGAGCCGCCATTTCAGTTGCTCATACATCAAAACTTTCACTTTACCCCACATGTAAGGGTGTTCATTTTGACCGCCCCTACATGAAAACCCTAGATTTTCACCTACCTGTAGAGACGGTTAAAATGACTGACCCTGCATTCAAATGCAATTTACCCCACATGCAAGAGCAGTCAAAATGACTATCCATGCATGTCTTCCTGGAAATTTTCCTAACACTAGGAATTTTCACAAAATGATACCTTTAGCCCGCTTTTGCCTAATTTCTTGATTTGCATGCTCTCAAGCCCTTTCAAGCACATTCCCGTGTTCATGATCATCAATTCATAGTATCCTTAATTTTCCTATTTCCCCTAATTGCGAGATCATGAACTTTTGTAATTTCATCAAGTAGTTATGATCGACACCATTTCAAGTTCTCTCTTCAAAGCAGGGTGAATGATGTCTTCTTTTCAGTCTTTATGTGTTTATGGGAAAGTGAGCTTGAACAGAAAAGAGTATCAGATGAAGCTTGGGAAGTGGTTAATTCTTTTGGTTGCTTGTTTCTCCAATTTCCTACTTTCACTTATTTAAGAGTTTGATATTATCCAGGGTATCCATATATGTTACCCAAATATCAAAGTGATAAGGTAGTTCTGATGGAATTATGCAGACAATTAGTTGTTGTGCATAATAAACAGATGGAATTGAAGAAGTCATGGAATAATTTTCCTGTGGAGATTGGTAGGTACTTAGTGCAATCGGCTACTAAGGCTAAGGCTATTGAAGTAGAGATGCAGCTGGTGAGATGAAATAATTCAAGAAGAGGAATCACTTTGATTTCTAAAGGGTACAAGATAAGATCAAAAGGAAGGCAATGTTTCATGTTCCCATGGTTGAGGATAGTTGGGCCGATTTGAGGCCCAAAATGAGATAAGAAAATTGGATTACTGTAGGTTACACCTAAGTTAGATAGAGGATTTGGGATTAGCCGATGTTCCAGGGGGCATGGAAGATGAGGGTGATGTTCTAGATCCCAAGTATAACATCAACAATATTGAAGCTTCAGCTTTGCCAGAAATCAAATGGTCAGTGAAAGAAGAAACTTCTATTAGGAAGAGATTTCAACCTATACTGGCTAACACCAATATATGGTTGCAGAGTAAGGGTCTCAATTTGAAAGAGTTCCTCATCGGATCAAAGACAGAGATTTAGGAATAGACAGGAAAGAAGGTAGAAAATAGAACTAAAAATAAAAGTGATGTTCCATCTTCTTCCAAGGTGTCCAAACTAAAGATCAAGTTTGTCTCTAAAGGAGGTAAAACAAAATAAATAGCAGGAAGTTCTAATGTAGCAGAATTAGGTACTAGAGAAATAAATGTTGATAACATGGAGGTTGAGAATGTTGAGATGGAACAACAAAATGTTAAAAAACCTGATATTGAGCAGGTAGAAATGATTTAGAAACCAACTGATGAAGAAGGTAATAAGGAACAAGAAGTAGAAAAGGATGTAGAACAGGAACAACTTGGTGGTTCGTCAAAGTCTCCTCAAAAATATATTTCTAAAGAGCCACAAGTTTCTATAGCTTTGCCTCATGTTTCTATTTCTGATAGTTTTCTAGTGGTTTCTAATGTTCATGTTTCTCCTATTGTCATTGTATCTTCTAATAATACTCCCCCTTCTATGAGAACTAGTTTTGGGACTATTTTTTATTCTTCTGGCTCTATTCCTAGTTTATCTTCTCCTTCTTTTGATATTGGAGAACAAACTATTCTGGATCATTTTCTTGATGGTTCAGAGAAAAATGTTGAAACACGTGTAGATTTTACCAATACCACTCTGATTGTTACCATAACAGGTATTGGCATGAGTTTCGTTAAGCAAGTAGTTGGTTCATCTCCAAATGTTAGTACTCCAACACTACCTCCATGGTTTTCTGCTTATACACCGAAAAGGAAAAAGCAAGCTATTTCACCAGATGACATTGACATTGAGAAATTGTTGCCTGCTAAACCAAAAGCTCAGAAGAAAAACCTAAGACTGTTTCTAGGCTAATTGATGAAAAGGGAATCAGGTATGCAAAGATTGCTAGACCACCTCCTAATGCAACCACAGATAATTTTGATGTGAATGACTATATTTTTTCTATTGTGGAATTGGGAAACCTGACTCACGAAGGCCTTAAGTCAGATTTTCAAGCAACGGCAAGCTCTTTTCTTGTAAAATTTGATGAGGAAAAGAAATAAAAAGAACATTATAAAGCTAAGGCTGAGCAGCTTGCTGCCGTTCTTCAGAAGATAGTTAAATCATCAAAAATTGTGAAACCAATGGCAGTTACTATAGAAGACCCTTTGATTCAAAAGGTTCAAGCTAGAGGAAGAATGGTTGGTGATATTCTGGAACAGTTGTTGGCACAGGGTAGAGTTCTCCTAAAGACCACAGTAGAGAGAAAGGAAAAAATGGAAAAGGCAAAAGCTGAGCTGGATAATATTGTTGATTCATTATCTCATAAACTTCAAGATCAAGAAGACAATTTAGAGGAATGGATTGAGATGAAGAAAATGAAGATAACGAATTTGATTGTGATTGGTATCGTATCAAATCAAGAGTCTTATCTCAAGACCAAGGAATCTCTGATTCATCACATTAATGTGATAAGAGGCTTGCTTGATGATTTGTGCCAAGTATGAGAAACCAGTGAAGATAGTGATGTCTCACTTTTGCACAAGCTAGAGGAACTTCCATGCACTCTAACAGGTGAAGATCATAAGTTTCTCTTTGTAGATGAGATGATTGATGCTTTCGAGAAAATGGTTCAGCAGAAGTTTTAAGATGAGGTGCTTACAGTGGCTTCAATGGATAATCTTTATGATTATCATTCAACCTTTGAAAATCTAAAGGATAACCTCAAAAAGCATGAGAAGGTGATAAAAGTGGTCAAGGATGCAGTTCTCAAGATTCATACCATTTCAAGCAATACAACTGGACCTAATGTATATGAGATGGCAGCAGTACAAACTATGTACCGAAATTTCCTGAAGAAGAATGATAGTGGCAGCTGAAATTCTTCTTCGTGCCTTAGTTTATTTTCATTTTTGTATATGCAATATGTAAATTTTTTTTGGACATATTCACATGTATTTTTCCAAAATGTAATTACATGTGAGACAAAAGAAGTCCCAAGTCAAATAGGACTCTTTTATTGAATAAGTCAAAGTAGTTATAGATTTCCTATTTTTGCTCTAGGCTCCTCCCTATAAATAACGAGGGCCTCTTTTGTAATTTTTATCTTTTATCTATTGCAAGAAAACTCTGGTGAATTGAGAAACAAATCAAGACTTTGTGCTTTTTGTGAAAATCAATTATCAAATATTCATCAATACAAGAAAGCAAGTTCAATTCCAATCTTTGTCTTGGGATTATTTGTGTTATGATAGCATTGTTCTTATGTCTTTCTATCATAATCTTCTTTGATAATAATTGAGGTGTGGAGGTTATTTCAAGTGATTGAAGAGCGTTCTTAATTTGATTGTGATATACTTTGTGTTATCAAATCATTTTTAAAGATTATGTTATGTTTGTAAGAGTAAAATAGCTCAAAGACTTTGTGCTGCAAGTTGTTATATTCAATTTACTTATACCATCTTGGAGAAGAGTGGAGACTTTGGGCTGCATTTAACTTCAAATAGTTCTATTTGCAATTAGTAAGTGAAGCAAAAGAAGACTTTGTGTTTCTATGGTTTTGTGATAGTTAGTAAGTTCTTTAATATCAATTTCACTGAGATTATCATTTTGAAGTAAGAACATCTATTCTGAAAAAAGAGAATAGGATGAAATGAAATCACCACGAAAATAGTTTTTAGTGTAAATAAGCTTTGTAACTTGTTTGTTTGTAATAGTTAAAGCAACTAGAGGGAATCTCCCCTTGCTGAGAGGATAGACTCTATCTCATCATAGCTGTGGTGATAACCATTTTGCCATTAGTGCGTTAACGACAAAATATTCACCCAACAGCATCAAAGGTTTCCTTGTATCTAAAGGTCAGATAGGCGGTAACCACACCAAATCATTATTCAAGAGTTATTGTAAGATAGAATAAAGGGACTCTGTTAGAGGTGTAAATTGTTTATTTGCTTTATATTTAGATGAAGAGAGGGCTAGAGAAGCATGTGAAAGTGTTATAGCAATTGCATTATTAACTATTATGAAAGTGTTATTTTTAAAGAAAATTTTGTTTTTCTTGTAATTATTAAAAGAAGACGCACCAGGATATCCAATAGGAGCTAATGAGGTGGAAACCTTGAATTGGTTTATAAACTATTGGTAATTGTGATGCGCCATGCAGAGATGTGTGAGAGAAGGGTATTTCATTAGTAAAATATTATCCTAGATCAAAGACTGAAAGTTTTTGATAAACACCCATTGCACATTTGAATCTAGCAGAGTATAAGGAATTTAAGAAAATAAAGACTAATATCTACAAATAAAATTAATGATTTTTTCTTGTGCTCCCTGGTGACAATGGATAAGGTCAGTGAAAGTAACCTATGGTCCAATATTGGCCTAGAAGTGTTGGAGAAACTAATTAATGAGCTGCTCAAATGAAGAGATGAAATGATCAAGTAATGAGCTAACCAGTCTAGTGTAATGTCTTTCAACGACTGTGGAAATAGTTTTGCTAGAAAATGATTCTGAAAAATGAAATCACTACACAAGGTAGTAAATGTAGATACATGTATTTGTGGATCACCTTTGCTAAAGTACTTCTCAAAGCATGGTTCCTTGAAGCCTTGGGGAAATAAAGTAGCTAGTATGTTAAGAGATAAAGGACTAAATTTGCAATATGTTGGGATGAGAGGTTGTGTAGATGATGTGGATAGGGTGGAAAGTTATTGTTGCAAGGAGCTAACATTTTGAAGGAGTTTGTTTATGACAAGATTTGTGGTGTGCATGGGTGCAGAGATGGTAGTAGAGGTGAGAGGAAGTGACATCTACTGGGAGGCTCCAAGGTGACCACCAAGAAAAGTAAATTGTAAGGGATTAGAAGGAAGAAAAAACCCATATTGATTTATGGGGTTCCCATCCATTCTAAATGGAATAGCATCTCCATTCCCAAGTTATGTAGTACTAATGGCCATATGTGAAGATGTGTATGTTTGTGCAGAAGAAGTAGCCATCCAAATTGAAAGTTGATTACTAATAATGTTAGAATGAGAGTCTTGAGCCCCCTCATGGTATCTTGCTAACGGAGGTGTGTCATTATGCACAATATGATCAATGTCATGGAGGAAGTCAAGAGCATTAGGGTGACCATTTAGCATTGAAAAAAGGGCCTCAACTAGAGGAAATATGACACTAGGTAGGTTTGCATTAGCTAGGTGATTGTGGAAGTCAACCAAGTGGTAGTCTAAGTCTTGAATATGAGCCTGGGGAACACTACCTAGTGTGGCCTCATGGTCAAAGGCTACTTCGACATCATGAAAAATAGTCACTGGAAGAGTGGAGAAAGATGATAAATATGGAAGAGTTGTTATTATAGGATCATAGGAGAAGTTTGTGAAATCTATTACCAACCTAATAGGAGTGTTAGGGGCATGAGAGTGGGCCATTATAGCATGTCTCAAACTTCTACGAATGATGCAATCAGAATTAGAGGATTGTGTGGTGAAGCTCATAAATATAGTTCATCTTCACAATGCACAACCAAAATGTGATGAGATAGTTTATTGTTTTAAGTGCTACAAAATGTGTTTATATGTGCAAAGAGTAGCAATTTTAGATGTTTAAGTGTTAAAGCAAGTGGGGTTCACCAAAATGTAGATGAGAAAACATTACACTTCCAGTAAGAGGTATTAGTCAAAGGATTTTTCACTAAAACTACACTCAGGACTATTTTTGTTTTCTACTACCTACTAATGCTCAACAAAATAACGTTGACAATCCCTTAGATTTATATGAACGTAGAAAGAAACTATGCTAATTGATTGAAAGATATGAGACTGATAAAATATAAAATACAAAACACTGGAGATAGAATTTTAATATTTTGATCACATAATAGAAAAGAGAAAGTTAAGAGGAACCTGGTATCAGATAAAGGATCTCACTAGAAAGGATACCAATGCATGATGTGGATGTCTCCACATCGTACTATAATCCAGAACATACAGAAAATAGAAAACTCTAACTCTACTTCAATCTATCTCGCTCAACCTGCACAACATGAGACAGAACAAACTACCAGTAGCTTCCAGGTGACAAGAATAAGCTAAAATTGAAAGAATACCAATAATGCTTTTCAAAAATGAATGAAATGAATGATAGAGATGAGAAGATAGAGGAAGAAGATTCAAAAACTAGTAGTGTTGATGGAACTTCTCTTGTAAATCTAGAACCTGCAAGAAGAACAAGTAAAGTTGGGGTTGTTTGGGGGTTTGCCTTTAGGTCAAACCCCTGTTTCAATATTTCTACCTCCACAACAACCAATGTTGAAAAAGATCAAAATAAAATGTGTGTGCTATTACATTCTACGTGTGTCTAGAATGAATAACAATAGTGACAAACATATTAATGATATGATATGAAGCTAATCTACTTAATGATAAGAGAAAACTAGTGAGTTATTCAAAGAAATAAAGGAAATGGAGGTAACCCATAGAAATGCAATGAGTACACAAATGGATTACACTACACAAATAAGAAAAAAATAAGGGCAAGATGGAACTCAATCACCTTTTGAAATAGAAGATACAAACTACCTAGCTGGAGATGAAGGGCCCAATAAGCAGTGGTTCCAAGAAACCCCATGAAGATATCATAAATCGACAAGAAATATCACATGAATTTGAGTGCACAAAAACAAGGTTTATGGAAACAACAAGAGAGCCACAAAAATCATTGAGAATGCTGATAGGATGTTGTTTGTAATTATAGAGCTTTAAAAATTATTTCAAGAGTTGCAGAAGGAGAACCAAAGGATTCAAAGATTTCAAAAGATTTCTAAAAGATTATTTCCAAATGAAAGTGTGAGAGGGGAAAAATAGAATGGGAAGGTCAAAGAAGGTTGTTCAAAAGTGCAGAGGCATTACACATAATCTCTCACATTGTAGGAGGTGGCACGTAATGCCCAGGAAATGGTCACATGGAACCACATATGCTTGGGATGCTAGCACATCATGTGGATGTCTATGCTAAGCACTAGTGTCTGAGTGACTTCATCTCTTGGTTTCATAGAACACCTTAAGACAATGAAAGAATCAAGGCACTAAAATTAAATTTGACAAAAACAAGCACAAATACTAAAAAATAACACAAACAAAACTTGTGTGTGTTAGGAAAAAGGCTAAGGTAGGTATAAAAAGATCTTAGGAACATACTAGGGATGTGGACACTTAAATGAGTGTAAAATATGGCTTGAAATTGTAAGGGTATGCAATTTTTGACGTTACAATGAAAAGGCCGATACTAGACAAAGGGAAATTATATTTAGAGTGTGCTTTGTTGATATTGTAGAAATCTATATAGATTTAGACCCCCTTAGTATTTTTACTGATAGGTACAATGATGGAGATCCATTTAGAGTAATCTATAGGACAAATGAGGCATACCTCTGAGATTTTTTGTAATTCTTCTTTGACAATGAGAGAAATCTTGGGGTATTGCAAAACTTTTGTTTGATAGGTTTGGCATTTGGTTGCACAACAAGGTGATGCACAACTAGAGAAGGGTCTAGTCCTACCATGTCAGTGTAGGACTAGACAAATACATTAGGAATTTGTTGGAGCAAAGTGGTATGAATTTCCTTCTCATTAAAATCTAAAGTAGCTGTGATTTGTGTAACCTTAAAATAGCCATCTATCCCCAAGTTGGTTTCAATAGAATCCTCTACTAAAAATATGACCCATCCTAGAGCTATGTGGGTGATAGAGGGAGGTGGAAATTTTCATCCATAGGTATCTCTTCTCATTCATTCCCAAGGGGTGGGAGTGATTTTTTATCAGTAATATTCTTGGATTGTTTGGATTTGTTAGATGTTTTTGATTGAACAAATCCTTCCTCCTCTCATACATATGCCATCTTGTTAAGGTCAACTTCAAAATATTTCTTGTGGTTCCCTTGCGGGATGTGGTCTGAGAGTCCCAAAAATTCTGATAGGGCCTCTTCATTTTGAAAGGTGTCTAGGTATGCTATCATGTCAGTCCCAATCCATGAGCTCAATAAATTGGAGGTCAAGGTCGATGGTGAGGATTGAAAAGTCATGGAAGAGATTAGTAGTGGCTAAATCCTTCTAGGGGTCATAGATACTATTTGTTCAAGTGTTTTTGACTTCAAAGGGGGCATCCATAATAGTTTCAAAGGAGTCACTAGGATCAATGGGTTCCTCATCCCATGGTATATATGGACTAGTCGTCATGTTGTTGGATTTATGCTGACTTGGATAGGCTCAAGGATCCCCTTGTTCATGTACCCAAGGCCCTTACCTTGATAATTCATATGCTTGCACATTTTTAGGGCTATGGGATATTCATTATTTTGGAAGCACAATGTGAAATATTCCTCAAGATGAAGCCAGGAACTATAAGAACTCTCAATCCACTCATATTCTAGTAGGATAGTTTGCACAAAATTTATGGAGCCATACTAGACTTCATTTTACTGTGTGATTGATTTCATGCCAAGTTAGTCATAGGGTTGTGGGGATAAGGGAGCATACCCAAGTGAAAGGTTTGTGCCACAAACCTTATTGATGATATTGACATTGGATTTGGGTGGTGGATGTGTGGAAGATGATGGTAGATCACTTGGATCAACATGAGATTAATGTTGTTTTTCCTTGCTAGGACAAAGGTGAGCTTAAATTTGATATTGTGCTTCTAACATATTGTAATATTGGAAGGGGTGGGGATCAGTGAAGATGGTAACTTCAATGCCTTTGTGAAATAATTTGAGGCATTGGTGGAAAGTGGAGGGGATGAACTACATGGTGTGGATCCAAGGTAATCCTAGGAGGATATTGTAAAGGAGGTCATGATCAACAACGTGACATAGGGTTGGTTGTGTGACCAACCTAACTTATATTAGTAAGGTTATGGTCCCTTTAGATTTTATCTTTGCATTATCATAGGCCTTGAATGTGATTATTTTTGGGTTCAAGGCATCTTCCATAAATCCAATAAGATGAACCAATTTCAGTATACAAAGATTTAACCCAACATCATTAATTATAAGCACTCTTTTGATTTTATGCTTGGAGATGGTGAATTATGTGTAAAGGGCAGTTATGAAATGGATCCAGAGATGACCTATCTTTCTCACAAAAGGTAAGGTGATGAGGTGATGAGAGATGGCTAATAAGCACTTGGAAGTGAGAGGGGTTTATGTTACGAGGGACCCTTGACTCTTGTATGACCTTTTTTAATACTTCCCTATGAATTAGAGATATTTTAAGAAGATCTAGGATTGATATGTGTGTAAGAGTCTTATCAAGCTATTCAATAAGGTTGTACTAGTCATCAATAGTGGGCAGAGGAGTCCATTGAATGGTAACCCTACCATGTTTCATGGTTATGGCACAATTGGATGTTTAGATTTTGATGGTGTTAATACTAGCTTGCTCAATGTTGCCAACAATGGAGTCATAATTGTGGGAGGTCTTATGATAATGGATATGATGGGTGTGAGAATCATGATTTTAGTTTGAATTAGATGAGGGATACAATTGATTATGCTTTAGGAAGGAACTTAGTAGATTCCCATTTGTGTGTTTGGCAAAGATAAAGTTCATCGTTTTACTTCAATATCTCCCTTGTCAATCAAATCTTGGATATAATTTTGAGCTTCATGCATTTGTTGATGGTGTGGCTCTTGACTTTGTGATATTTTCAATATTAATTTTCTTTATACTAAGCCATTTTAGGTTTTCTTTCATAAAATAGCTTGGATAGGGGAAAGATGATCATATTCACTTTTATCAATTTGTGAAACACCACATTATTGGGCGAGCTCCTAGGGGGTGTATTGGCATTTCTTAATGTCTTGTTTAAGTTGCCCCTAGGAATGGTAATACTAGAAAGGTTTTGATAGTTTGTATGTTTTTAGAGTCCATGATTATGTCACCAACCACGTTCTTATTTGGTTGAAGAATTTTGGTTTTTAGTTGGAATTTTGATCTTTGGTGAAGAACTTGATGAGTCCCTTGTTTATTAGGGCTCTTTAGATTTTCACCCCTTTTCAATAATTTTGTTGGAGGAGACACAATGGTATTGAGAGTGGAATGCAAGTTTGGGGTTGAGGTTGGTAACAAAGATACAGACCAATTATTTTTCTGGTATAGGCCATGGGAACCTACTTGCGAGGCTCCACCATTAATATAGAAAGGAAGAGAAGATCTCCCCATTTATTTGCTTGTTGTTACACAAGTCCATCATGGTCAACTCATGTTCAATGTTGTAAGAGAAATGTTTTGGAAATTTCTCTACTACATCAGAGAATTAAAAAATGGTACCTTTTGGTAAATGGAGGAACCATTCAAGGGCTTGGCCACCTAGGCTCCTAGGGAAGAGGTAGAGTAGGAAGTCATCATCATAGGTCACCTCCTAGCATGCCATAAAAATTCCTTGACATCAGCATGTGGGTCTCCCTTCCCCTTATATTTGTCAAACTTTGGGATTTTAAAGTGGGGAGGGAAATGTTTTTGATAAAGTGACCTATCAAGCAAGGGCACAAGTACTCAAATTTATATCCTTTTTGTTGGTTAGAGGATTTGTCTTGTAGGCCCTTAATTTTATCTTTCATTTCCCTCCACTCTTGGTCAAATGGAGTGCTAGGATTTTTGAGGGAAGGGATGGTATGGTTGAATTGATAATTTTGATGTGGGTAACCTTGGCCACGATTGTCACATTTGGTGGCATCTATCTTGTTTGTAATTTCATTTTTCTCCTTGCCACTAAGGTTGTTGTTATTTAAGGTGTCATTATGGTCAGTGGCATGGTCATTGGTTCTCTTTTGATTACAACAAGGAGAATGGTGGGGGAACTTTAGCCTATGATATTAGCAATGTCAAAAATTTAGGAAGCCTAGCTCTTGATTCTATGAAGTGTCTAATGAATTTATGTTTATTTTAGAGGATAAATTAATTGAACATAGCATGTCCTGGCTTGGATTGGAAAAAATCATCTTGGTCATACAAATACTCACTATAGTTATGTAGGCTTTCATTGTCATCATCGTGGGCAACTTGGTTATGGGAGGTACATCCTATACAAACTCTATGTGTGAATGCATTTTCTTGTTCAAAGTCCATATTGGTGTCAGTTTTAGACTTGATCCTAGTGATCATGGGTGACATACAAAGAATTTTACTTGGTTTGACTTAAAAAGATAATGTTTTGGATGAGTGGATTTTTTTTTGGTTTTCTAGAATTTTTTGGTTTTTGTGAATTTTATGATTTTTTTGTTTTTTTGGATTTTATGATTTTTTTGGGTTGTTGGAGTTTTTGATTTTTTGGGGTGTTTAAAGGTTAAACATGGATTTGGACAAAGTCGTAAGACAAATAAAATACAACAACAATCTTAAATTATTTAGGTGGGAGTGTTCGCACTTGTGAGCCCATGTTTATACCTTGATCTAGGCATGGAAAGTAGGGCCCATGGAGAGGCACTAACCACTTTTGATCCTCAAGATCACTCTAGGGTGTGAAAAGAGAGAATTCATGACCTACTATCCCATTTTCAAAGGTACCTTGTGAGTAGCTTCTTGGGACTAACCGCTTACTAGTGCATTGCAAATATGAATGATCGAGAGTTCTCTATTCTAGGATAGACAAGGATTAACTAAGGGAAGTCCTTAATATACCTTGTGGTATGGGAAGTCCAAGTTCGTGAAATGAGGTGCATGTCTAGTGTCTTGGATTGAGAGAGTAACACACTCTCATCTGTCACTTAGCAAGCTATAAAGCTTCTTTCTAGCTTATCCTAACAACAAATGTACCTTGATGGGAGAGACATTTGATTCTCTTCCAAATTTCTATATTTCACTAGAACACTGATGCATGAGCATCTAGGTCAATGAGCAATCTCGCATCAACCAAAAACATTTTAGGTATTGTTCTTAGTTTTAGTTCAATTTTTGTTGTGTTTTGGTTGGTTTTTGTTCATCTGCTTTAGGATAAATTTTTAGATTCAATTTGGCCAAATTTAATGACATCACCATATAGAGGGACTAAATGGGTCTTTGTAGTTCCAATTTGGTGAAGTTTGGATTTGTTTTGGTGTAGTTTAAAGCATTTTGACAAAAAATACAGTTTGTGAACTTAGCTTTTTGTCGAAAGCACAAGTTCTTGAACTCTTCATTTCACCGAAAGAGCTTGTCCACTTTCTTGTCGGCAATTTTCTAAGTTCGTAAACTTGAACTGGTTCCGAAAGTGTCTTTGGAGAGTTTAAATGGAGTTTTAAAAGTGTTTGGGCAAATTTGGAGTTCGTGAACTCCTTTGCGCGTTGAAAAGTGTTTGTTTTAGCAAATGAAAAAGTTCTTGAACCACTCTTTATAGCAAAAGAGCTTCTCATACTTTATGTTACGGTAATTTTACAAGTTGTTGAACTCTTTTTGTCACCAAAAAGGGTTGTTGACAAACCTTACCATTGTTGTTTCCAAAAGAAGATTTCATCATAGTATTTCGATGGATTCTGAAGTTCTTGAACTACAAGAATCATTGACGAAGAGTTCAATATTTCTCAAAAAGGTTGATTCATTGAAACACAATATGGACAAAGATTTGAAGGTTTCTTAAAAGAGTCAAATTGCTGATGAAGAGCTAAAAGGTTCCCGAAAGAGCTAGATCACTGACCCAATTCCAAGGTTCATGGAAATGCTAATTTGCCGAAATGAATGGTAAGAGAATTTTGTAAGTTCACACACATATATTTATTTAAAGGATTTGTTAAAGAAAGTTCAAAAGTTCAAATGAGTATCAATTCACGGACAAAGAAGTTCACAAGTTCCTCAGGCTGCCGAATTACCGAGGAGGGAGTTCAACGGGACACAAAAGCATTGATTTGCCGAAAATGAAGTTAGAAGGCTCACAAAAATGTCGATAGGAATTCTAAATGAATAGTTAGATAATTGCATGATACGTTGAATGACCAAATCTATGAAAAGACACCTTATGAAGAAGTCGAAGCATGTCATTTTTATTCAACTTGTGGTGTTTCAGTTCTGTAATTGAAACGGTTCAATTTCTTTGAACCCAAAGTATTTAAGAGGAGGTATCTGTACTCTATAGGGACTCTTGACAAGTTTTGAAGTGGATGAGAGGGAGATAGCTGCACAGAGAAGTGCCAAGGATTTGAAAGTGAATGTGAAGCTGCCAAGAATACTATGAGGTTGCCTTACATAAAAAAGTGAAGAATGAGGGCCAAAGAAAAGGAAGGAATGACATTGAATTTGTGATAGAAGTTGCTCAAATCAGAGAGCACCAAATAATAGATGTTTCAGAGGAGGTTGAATAGAGAAGAAAGAAATCTAAAACATGAAGCCATGAAGCTGTTGAAATTCTATTGTCTATTGAATCTTGTTGTAATAAATTTATTCCTGAAGAACCTGTTTTAATATATGTTCATATGAGACTTTGAATAAAGTAGTTGTTTCAGCTTTGCTGATATTAATTGTCTTTTGTGTTGTGTAAAGAATGAATAATGATGTGTGAAGGCTGCAAGATTGGGTTGATTGATAGGACCCTCTAATCTTGACTACATCAAACACACGGGTTCAAGTCGCCACTTGGTGATGAAATCTAAGAGAAGCCTAATAACAATAAAAATAAAAATAAAAAGTGTCGCTTTTGATCTCCAAGATTTCCTTAAGGTGGGAGGAGAGGGCACACAAGTGCCACTTTGGGAGACAAAAGTGGAAGAAAGGTTCTTTTGATCCTCAAGTTCACCTTGTAGTGCAAGTGGGGAGCATACACAATCATTTTCCATGAACACACAAGACAATAATAATTACAAGAATAACAAACAAGAGGTTAATTCCCTTATTGAAAACAATATATGTGAAAGTGGTTTGAAATTTTAGTCTTAAAAAAATGAATCTACAATTACAAAGCATTAGTAGTTTTTTAACATATTGATCTTGGACCTATGAACCTATAAGAAAAGGAAGAAATAAACAAAAAATAGAAATAATAAAATAAAATGTTAGAATGTTGTGAGATCAAAACTCCATGAGGTGGAAATGGTTGTACTAAAAAAAAGTTAGAAAAGGCTCACAAAAGTATACTACTATATAGGTCATGAAAAAAGTAAACTTTTACAAAAATGGCACCCAAATCTAAGTTTTCTTGTGAGAGATATTGTAATTTGAAGGTCTGAAAATTGTAACAATATAAGGTCAACAATGAGAAAATGAGAATTCTAGGAAAAATATAGGTCATGGGAAAAAACCAATGATACCACTAAATAGAGTATAAAATTCTAGTTTATTTCAAAAAATTGTGCTCAAAAGAGCCTTCATATGGATGAGAAAATGTTGTATAAAAATACCCTCCTTGATTGAAAATGTTAATGGAGGGGGGGCTTATTCCATGGGTGTCCTGTGGTTGACACTTGGGTAGTTACAGGGTGGCACCACTAAAAAAGGTGGTGATGGGGCCATGACCTAGTGACAATTGGGCTGGAGAGGGATGATAAGGTGGTTGGAGGTGGTAGAGTGTCGATGTAGTAGTGGTAGAAGGGTGTGGTTAGAGGCAAAGTGGTGGTGGGTAGCAAGGAGGATAAAAAGGGGAGTGAAGGGAAGTAGAGGAGTAGAGAGGGAAGCAAAGTGGAGTAGGGAGTGGGAGGCATAGCAGTGGGGAGAAGGGCAAGGGGTAGATAGGTTGTCTAGGGCAAGGCTGATGCAGATAGGGTGTTCAAGACCAGGGTAGGGGTGGGGTGGGGGGACAAGAGGGATGGGTAGGGTTGTTTTAGGCATGATTTTTGATATATTTATTTATATATTTTGAAATAAATAAAACAAAAAATTAAATTTAAATGTACATATGTATTTATTTTTAAAAAATAAATTTATTTATAGAGGAAAAGAAACTTATTAACATAACTGATCTAACTAAAAAAGTGTTTTTTTCTTTTGCATTAAATTTTAGATTTTCTAAACAAGAAAAGTAGATATAAACTTAACTATTTAATTGAGCGTGCCAAAATATAGAAGTGCAAATATGAAACTAAGTGTAAATGCAAGTATGAATGCTACTTCTACTTCATGTTAGAGCATAAAATGAAAGGTAACCTAAACAATGCAAAGCCTAAAACAAAGTTATACCTTCCATGACCTTGTGATTGCTCCAAGTGATGTGTTGCTGCAATGATAGATTGGTATGTTGGAGTTGCTCTTGAAAATTTCCCAATGTAACATCTACATGTACACAATTTCTTATGTTTTAGATGAGGGGGATGGTTGAGTTTAAATATTGATGAGAAGGAATTGGGGGTTGAGATTCATTTGGAATGGATGGCTAGAATTTCATGAGGAGATTTTTGAATTTGAAATTAGAAGATAGGTGGAAATAAATGCTAGTGGTTGGAAAAAAGGAGGGTTAAAATTACATTGATTAGGTGAATGGATAGGATTGAAAGTTGATTTAAGTTTGGATTGAAGATAGTTAAATATTTTTTTTATTCAACATGGGTAAACGCTTTTGATTGAAGCTATGAATCGGGTACAATAATGAAATGCAAGCAATTCATAGATAGCATGTCTTCGAGGAGGTTTGAACTTCAATCTCCATCATGATAACCAAGTGGCCTTAGCCACTTGACCATACCCCATACACAAAGATAGTTAAAGATTGAATGGCTAGGATTTGATTGATTAAATTAATGGATAGGATTGAAGATTGATTTGACTTAGGATTGAAGGTAGTTGGAGATGAATGGATAGGATTAAATTGATTAAAATGGATGGCTAAGATTTGGAATTGATTTCATTTTGGATTGAAGACATTTTAAATTAGAAGAAATAGATAATGTGTATTTTGGATAAGATAAATATGATGATATTATCTTAGTTAATTAAATAAATTAATTTATTTAATTAACTAATGTTAAGAAATTAACTTAATTAAATAAAACATGATTTAATTAATTAATTAATGTTAGGATGCACTGATTAAATTAAATTTATTTAATTAGATAATAGAAGCGGAAAAGGCCTAATTAATTAAATTATTTGTTTATTTAATCAAAGCTAGAGGGGTTGAGATTAGTTAAAATACAAGTATGAATTTTATGTGTCTACAGTTATTTTGGTAAACTTGAGCATTATGAAGTTGATTTAAATATTAAGGTGTGTATAGATATGTTAGCACTAAGGAATTATGTGTTTCATGGCCTTAACTATGGCTTGTTATTTTGCATAGTGTGCATGATGGCATGTTAAAAGAAATTGTCACATTGAAGGAATTGCTTGGTTGGTTAGGACTAGGGCCCCCAATTATATTTTATTCCTTATGTAGTATGATAAATGTTAGAGAATTCTTCAATGTGAAAGTTATTGTTTGTGAAATTTATTGTTTTTGTGGTTTTGACCACTTGAGTATGCTCTTCCATGATGTAAATTTTGCATTTTGTACTCTTGATCATGTGTGTATCTTATTGAAAATTATTTATGTTATCATGTGGAAGTGATGCTTGGCATTGATATGATATAATGTTGGGTATCAACTTAAGTCCCCAGTTGAATTCTTCTTGATTATGTGTCACTAATTAAATGAATCCTAAAATAGCATGAATATCTCTATTGTACCTTGGTGAATCCATACTATGATGTGGAATGATAGAGAACTCCATGATGTGTTTTATGTTGTGAACTATCATTGTGTGAGATGTGATTGTATTAATGTAATTATAGCCTACTGTGTGAATACTAGTGTGTGGCTAGACTTGTTTAGATGCATTGATATACTCTTGAATATGATGATATAACTGAATTTTATTCATATATGGAAAGTTTAATTCTAATTGATGTTTTGGTGAAACTTATTATAATACCTTGTGATGATTATATTGCATGATTATGTGTAATAAAGTTACTTTTTAACACTAAGTAATGAACAAGAAAAAGGAATTATGTTTTATGTTCCTTTGTGAATGTGATTTCCCCATTATGAATGTATATGTGATGTGTTGTGAGCACCCTCTACATGAATTTTATATCCTTGATCTTGGGATATTAAGTATCCAACCTTGGATTGAGTACATTATTGCAAGTATGGTGGAGTCATACTTGTGTGTTTTCTTATTTATGTACCTTGTTGAGAGCCAACATTGGAGTTGACAACTTCAAAAAGTGTGGAGATAAGTAGGCACAATGGAAGACTTAGGAAGCAATGGTGATATATTTATAATTTATCCTAGAGGAATCCTTAGTGACCATACCTTTCCTTTATGTTGGTACACACCTACTCCTTACAGATAAAACCACTAAGTTGGTCTACTATGCTAGCCTATATTACCAAGTGCTATTCTTAATGATGTTATTTGATGTGTTCCATATTTGTCTTTTATATTCCCTATTTTTCCTATTCTAAGAACACATTTATGTAGACATTCCTATCTTTTAAGCTAAGAATTTTAAAGAATATTTAGACAAAAAAACTATGTTAGCTATAATATGTTTTAATGAATGTCTATGTGTTGAAGTAGTTATTTTCAAATATAATGTGGTATGTTATTTTGTTTATGATAATCTTAGAGTAGGGATTTTATATGGGACTAACTCCTTCCTATAACAACAATTAAGAGTGATAACCTGTAGCCAAAGGATTAGCCTTATGTAGCCAAAGGATTAGCGTCCTATAGCAAAGGATCAACTTCCTACACCCAAAGGACCAACTTCCTGTAGAAAATATTGTGGCTACCTACAACTGTCCGTTAGCGATTAAATCCTTCTTTACAAATAAGGATGGATTTCATAAATAGAAAGAAAAGGCATTTAACAGATCAAAAAATGCCTATCCTTTAGCAAAGAATGTGGAAGGATTAAATGGGTCTAGTTATCTATTCTCATGTTCCTTAAATGACTTGATTGTACCACACATAGATTAGGGAGTCCTAGTAGAAATGTTCCTCTTTAATTGTTTTAAGTTTAGTTTCCTAGTTTGGTTTCTCTTTCCAAAAATAAGAGCCCTTCCCTCATATGATGGGAAGTGTCTGACTAGTCATAGGTTTCCATAAATGAATGAAGTAGTGTTGGATGTGTATATATTGTATGGATAATCTATCATATCTAGTGATAGAGATATTTTTCAAGATATGTACTAGATTTTTAGATATAGTTTGAATATAGAGTGTTTTCCAGTCATATCAATTTTGCTTCAGATATTATGGATCAATTGGTGTGTTGACTTGATTAATCGTTAGTAAGAGGAGAAGAGAAGGGGGAAATCAATCCAAGAAAGGGCCCACTTAAGGTGGAGTGCAATTGAAACTTTATCTTTTTAGCATTAGATTCTTGCAACTAGAACTAGATTTGTTTGTTATTATTCTATTTCAGTTAATACATTAATTCAATTAGTCTCAAAGTTTTTAAGGTAGATTTTATATTTTAGCATTACATTCCTTTCTTATTTTGCAAATAATATTATTTTCTTGCTATACACAATTGAAGCGTTTCAATACCTAGAAATCTTTAGTTGTACATACACTATTGTCACCATACCAAGAAAACACATCCCTAGATTGATAAGATAAATGTAGTATGTCATAACTCAATGAGCCACTTGATATGGGATGAGAAACATCCATTGAGTTGTATACAAGCCTTAGCTACATTAGATTTGTTGGGAGTTGATATCACTCAACATTTTTGGTACCATTTCTAGGGAATGGTGTCAAGCTCTAGAAGCTTTTGGGGTTTTGAGATAGTTTGCTTTTCTTTCATTAGATTTTAAGTTGATTCTTTGCACCTTACAACTAATAGTTAGTCAAAAATTCTAAAAGTATATTCACTAACATTATGCAACATGAAACATTAAAGAGCTTTGAATATTGCATGCGGTAGAGAAGAGATTGCTTTGGAAGATTCCTTTCAAATGTTAGAGATAATCAAGGAATAGTTGCCCATGGTGAGATACCTACAACAACAAAAAATGCTACAGACCAAGAAGATATAGCTGAAGTGACAAGACAAACAAGTGACATTACCATAAAACAAGAACAATTATACTTAGTCTTGCAACAAACACATCCACTGTAGTGTCATAGATTATCATTGCTTACAATTTCATGCTAGGTTTGGCACTCAATTTAGCATTTGTGTCTATCTATACTGTAATGTGCTTGTTTCATCACTTTTATAAGAAACTTGGTTAAGTCCCTTGTCAATAGGTCTTTTAAGAGCAATTTATGCTTGGACCCTAGTGCGATGTGCTAGCGTCCTGTCCATACACATGAAATGAATTTGAATTTGAATGTCGGCCTTGTTGCATTGACTGATGTACCTTTCTTGTCGGCCAACCTAAAAATATCCTCAAAAATATATTTGGATTCATATATAAACAACCCTCTCTCCCTCATTTAAGAAAAGAGAGGAAACAATGATCATTCTCTACAACCTCTACAAGCTTTTCAACTTCTAAAATAGGACCCTAGATAACCTAGTTTCCATGGTGGGTGCTCACCTTTGCCAAGAACAAGCTAAACTTGAACCAACTATCTCTTTCACCCTCCTTGATACCTCTATTCATGTACCTGACAGTCCTCTTTACATTACTACCAAGATTAACAACAAACCCACAAGGGGAGTACTTGTTGATCCTGTATGCCTGGAAAATGTAGTTACATAAGAGTTCCTCTACGTGCATGAGTTGTACCAAGACAAGTATGAGAAATCAGAAATCTCAGTCAGAGCACATGATGGTTCCACCCACCCTACTCTTGGTGCCTTGACCCTTTCTATTTGAGTCAAACCAAAAGTCCTGGATGTATCTTTTACCATCATTCCAACTTCAGACCAATTTTGTGTGAAGTTGTGTCACCCATGGCTCTTTTCCATGAGGGCAATCCCATCTGTAATCCATAAGTGTCTAAAATTTCCATTTCAGATATAGGTGCATATTTTATATCATAGTGGGTTCCAACCCTTATCCCTCCATGGAAACTTTTCACTTGATTACTTTTGGCTACAGCCACTAGAGCCTATTTAGCCTCACAATGATGTTTTATTTCTCTCTTATTAGAAATTTAAAGCAAGCCAAATTGCTCAGTTGTCTATCGGTGTCTCCTTGTGTGTTATCCCAACTACTAACTTTGAGGCCCCTCAGTCTTTTGTGGTTGTGACAGTAGGTCCCCTTGTTCTGCAGGTGGCTGACAAACCATAGCTTTAATCATAGTCCTCCCTTGACCTTGAGCATCTGGTATCTATGCTAAGGTTCCACCTCCTCCATCCTACCCAAGACCAAGAGGTAAATGCCAGCATAACCCAAAAATCTTCGCATTCTAGGGATTCCTACCTCTTTGGAGTCTAAAGAAAAGTAGTCCACTATGCGTAGGATTTTCCCTGTGGTTTCTCAACTATCTATGGATGTCTCAGTATCTCCACATGTTCCACAAGTTGTGAGAGAATGACACCCTACCTTGGGGAACCCCCCCCCCATTGTCTCCCAACCTTCAGTGATCTCTTCTGTTCCTCCTCTTTCTCCTCAAGCAGAGGAAGAAAAGGAACCCATGTTGGCAAACACCTCAGTTCCCCCTGTAAATGCTCTAAATCATACAAGACATAATCAAAATGTGAAACAACAGAAAGACCTCATCATTCTATGGCTCATCAACTTGTTGTAGGGGATGAATCCCTTCCTCCTCATCCTCCTCCTATGTGGTCAGCTGTTGACTTGGCCCCACCCTTTGACCCATCGTTGCCCATCTCTTTGATGACCGAGCAAGCTGAAAAGACCATTCCCATAGTACAAGTATTCCTAGATTCTTCTATGGAGAGTCCTATCCTACCATACATTCTAGATATTCCACCATTTGCTAAGTCCTTGAACCTATCCAATGTCAAAGTTGTTTCAATTAGTGCTCTATCACAAATGGGTCCATTCCAATGTACCCAACACCACCAAGTGTTTCTTGATGTCTTGCAACCCACCACCATTGACATAGATATTATGTGTCTATTACCCAAGCATAAGCATGATCCATACTATTACCAGCCATTCCAAACGCTTAACCGCCCACTGCATTCACCACCATTAAGTCCGCAGAATTATTCTATTCCATGGGTTGGTATTTTTTATTCTTCTATGATTTATAGTGCTCGTGACCCCATAGTTAGTACTATCATATCACCAATCATGGTATATTCTGATAGTGATTCAGAAGACACCCTCGAACCATTGGAAAATATTTTAGAATTGTCCTCAATTTTCACACAATCGATGGACTTGGCCTATGGGGGCTTGAGAGAGGATCCTTCTCCACTGACCGATCCTACATGTGATGAACCAGATGTTGTTCCATGTACTTTTCTTATGGTAGTCACTCTAGCATCTTGTTCCCCATCCCTTTATGATGAGCAAGATTAAGATGCAGATGAATTGCTATATCCCAACTCATAGGAGAATTACCTCCGTCTCATGTGTAATATTTGTGATATGCTTGTATATACTATCATCCCTATATGTACTACTTGGCATGTATTTTTTTTGTTAGTTCCCTTTGGATGACCCTTGACGCTCTTGTTAGCACAAGGATATAAGGAGAATGCATCTGTCGTGGCATTCCTCTTTATGTATCTTTCATTCTTCCATCTTTCATAAATGCAATTTTATGCCTTTTGGGGATGATGCAAACTATTGGATGATTTATCATCCTTCCATGTTGACCCAAATTTTTATTTTGCTTTCATGTGATATTTATTTCTCCATCTTTATAGTTCTATTGACTGGAGGATGATGATAGTTCCAAAAACGAGTGTCCCTTTATCCAACCATTCATGTATAATGACTCAAGTCAAGTAGATCCCTTTGTGCTATTGAGTGATGTTGCTTGTTTTATGTGGTACCTTGTTGCAATTGTTGTTCTCATACTTTTCTTACACAGGCCATTATGTATCATGCTCGTAGTATTGCCTTGGTTTGCCCATCCTAGGGGCGACCCTTTTTTGTGATGTATCTTTTAGGGACATATCATTTGGGCATATGCCTCCAAAAAGCTCTCATGCTTGTTTTGCATGTATTGCTCTTTCTACCTTAAAGGCAATTGCTCCTTGATGGTGTTAGAAATTACTTTAAGGTGGGGGCATAAATTCTACTACGCAATTCACTTTGTTGACTTTTCTATCACAACACCTTTTGATCATCTTTGTAGCACTCTACCAGAGTTACCTAGCAAACAATGTGTTTTGCTTGGCCTGTAATTTCTAATATTATTGACATGAAACTCACTTAGTAAATTTGCATATCTTACTAGCCTGTGATGTTTTCATTTTCTACTCATTTATGAGCCACCTAGTAAACAATGGATTTTACTAGCCTATGACTCATGACATGTGTTTTTGGTCTAATTCCTAGCAAACCTACGGACCTTGCTAGCCCGAGAATCATACCTTGTATGCTTTTGTTTTCTGTGTATGCTCCATGTATGTTTGGATTTCACCATATCACTTTACTAACCATAGTTGTTTCGGCATATAATATTTGGTCTCATCTTGTGTTTGATAGCTTATAGATATATATGTATATGTGTGATTTATGCCATGTTTCTTGTGTATGTGTAACCTCTTTATCTAAACATTGTAGACTAGCAAAATCCTAAGCTTGGAGGCTATCACATCTCTCAACCTAGCAACATTCTACATCTCAAACATTTTGGTGAACAGATTTGGTTTCTCTGTACTTTAGTGTGTGTATGAACGTAAGTTCATACCCCCACTAAAGTGGGGGCTAAATGTAGCATCATAAATTGTCACCACTTACAATTTCAGACTAGGTTTGGTGCTTAGTTTAGCGTGTGTGTCTATCTCTACTTGTAATGTGCTTGTTTCATCACTTTGCTAAGAAACTTGGTTAAGCCCGTTGTCAACAGGTCTTTTAAGAGAAATTTCTGCTTGGACCCTAGCATGACATGCTAGTGTCCTGTCCATACACGTGAAAGGAATTTGAATTTGAATGTTGACCTTGTTGCATTGAGTGGCGTACCTTGCTTGTTAGCCTATCCTAAATGACTCCTATGAGGCCTACCATTTCATTCCCTTATGTTTGACTACTTTATTTTACTGTTGGTGACACATGTTAGACTTATGGGACTATTGATCTCGATTTACAGGACTATTAGACTTTATGCTTTATGTGGATTTATTATGTTTAGCATGATTACGATGAGATTATACCTTGATATTGATTCACTGATGATGTTAGACATATGATTTACATTATGATGTTATTGGGATACTATTCGTGTGATCTTAGTTAGAAATTTATTATGTGATCTCATCTTGTGATGGAGTTTGAAATGCAAAATTAAGAATTTAATTATGATGTGATTTCCTTGATGTTTATATTATCATGTGATGATGTGAATGTATGTTTCACTTTACTTTGGCTATTATATACACATTGGATTAACATTTCATTTGAGTGTGCATGTGTTCTAATGAAGCCACAGATATTCGAAGATCATCCTACACACTGTGTTGTTTTCTGTGTAAATCCGATCTAGTTCCAAGAGGAACCAAGATCAACTATGTGATGTATGATGAATTTTTGTAATGTTTTTGTGTGATGTTAGTTGGGTTAGGTCTACCCCTTCTTATATTTGATTTTTGATTGGTGTTGTTAAGTGTAATGTTTATTTGAATTTTATTTTGAGTTTATAATTTTGAGACCCCTTTTCATGTGTTTTTACTCAACCTATGGTGCTCAAAATGGGTTAAAATTGACCCTAGGTTGTACCCCTAGGGTCTAGGGACCATTTGAGCTTGTATAACCTTAGGTAAACTCCCATTTGGTCACTTTAACTTCACCCTGAAGTAAAGTGACGAAAATGGAAGTTTGGGAGGGAGAGGATGAGTGGGTCAAACACTCAACCTCTTCCTTTCCTCTCTCCTAGGTTGGGGGAGTCTTCAAGAGCCCTAAATTGTGGAGGACTCAACTCCAAGCCTCTCCCACAATTGGTGAGGGTACCTTGGGATTGTGTAGATTTTCTTAAGAGGAGATGATTGGGGCACATGTGGTACCCACTCTTCCTTTGGCTCCACCTTTCTCTCCCACATGTGTGAGAGAGAGAAAGTGGATGGGAGAAAGACTTGGTGGAATGGGTGGATGACATGTGTCACCACCCCAATCCAAGAGTCTTGCAAGCGGTTGTGTGGAGGAGTGAGGAGGTGACATGTGTCACCTCCCCAATCCTCAAGGCTCATGAAAAGAGCCTATTTTAATCCCTCTTGAAGAGATGGAGGGGGTTGTTGAATCTTTTACAATTTTTGAATTTTAGTTGCTTTTGGGAGAAAGAGGAAAAAGGTTGGAGGCTAAACTTGGATAAGGAGATAGAGGAGCTCTTCTCAACTATCTTCTATTTGGGCTTTAAAAGGTTGGACTCAAGGCAAATGCCTTATGCATTTTTCTTTACTTGTATGATGTATGTGTGAGTTCTATTTTGTATTTTTGTTTTGTTGTTGTGGGAAAATTGGTTATGGGAATTGTGAGAGCCTCTCCACTTGAAGAGAATGCTCAACATGTGTGGGGTGGGGGAGTGAACCTCCTCAGGGTCACATCCTTGTTTTTGTGGGATTTTAGCCTTGAGGGCAATATGTGTATAAGACTATTTTTGAAATGGCTTGAGAGACAAGAGGAAGTTTTGTGAAAATTATGTTTTAAAGTGTTGGCTTGAGGCCTTGAGAAGAAATTGTGTTGGGAAGTTTTTGGAGTGGCACTCTTGAGTTGAGTCATGTCCACTCCCCTACCCCATTAAACTCACCTTGGGTGAGTTTTGTTATGTGAAATCCATGGGAGTATTTTGTTTTGGTGTTTGTATGCATTTTTGTGTTGTGGTGTGAATTTACCTTGTGTGAGGATGACCTCCTAGCTCGGGGGTGACTCATGAGTGAGTCAATGGTAGGGAGGAGAGCAGTTCATTGTGGCTTATTTTCCCTTTTGTGTCATTGCAGGATTTCTCCTTGGAGCTATGAGATGTTGGAGAAACCACTACTTCCTTCTTGTATAGTTATTTTGAGCTCTTGAGAGAGTATGACTAAGATGGACCTTGTGTATTTACTTTTAAAAGAGGAGAACCTTGCTCTCTCTCAAGTTGTATAGATTTATGTTTGTTTAAACTTGGGTTCTAATAAAATTGTTTACATTTAGGAATGAAATTTTATAGTTGCTGATTTAAAATGCTTATGAATGAAAAAAAAAAAAAAAAGGTTGCAAAAAAGAAAAGCATGTTCAAAATTTGATGCATTTGTAGTTTTATTGCAACAAAGAAGAATTTAACCAGTTGCTATTTTTTTTATATGTAAAATATATATATATATAGTGTGAATATTTGTGCTCTTAGAAAAGAAAATTAGTTTATAGATGTTTATTTAAAAAAAAAAGATTATCATGCATTTGTAAAGGTTTCTTTTTATATTTAATGTGAGCATTTATTTAAAAATAAAAAGGAATATATTTACCTATATATATTTATACACACACACACACACACAGATATATATATATATTGCCCTGTGCATCATATTAATATCTGTATTTTGGCTGAGGATATATATATATATTTGTATTATGTCATTTTATACTGAAACTGTGATTGTTGCACACAAACTGAGTATTCACATTTATATATATAATAGATATCTCATATTACTGTGTGGAAAAAAAAGTATTTTTTTAGACTGCGGTTTTTACAAAGAATACAGGTTAAAAAAATTAATGTTGATGGGGGGGTTCGACCCACCCCCCACCGTCATTGTTCTTTGAGGAGTGTGGGGAGGGGCCGAGCCCTACCCACACTCCCCACATTCCCCTTTCGCCGCTGTGTTCCACACCGCTCCCCTCTGTCGCCCTTTGTCTTCCCTTAGACCCACACCCCCTCTACCGTCCCTTTTGTCGTGCCTTCAATAGCTCCCTCTGCAAAATTCTAGACCCTCCCTCGGTGGCCATGAAACTAAGGTCATTCCTCTTTGTTCTTCGGCCCTTTGGCCAGATCAAACCTGTAGGGTTCAAATATATTTAATACTATTTTGTATACTAAAATATATATATATATATTATCTGGCTTATGTTATTTAATAAAAACTTGGTAAACTAGAGATATATACACAAAAAATATATATTAAAAAATAATAATAATAATATAATAACAAATGGGCATACACATTAAGTATACCTCTTTAGAGCCTCCATCCATGGAGACCATTCCCCAAACCTACAAACAAAAAAAAATGAAGAGAAAGAAGAATAAGATAGGAAGGAGAGAAATGAGAAAGAGGAGAATGGAGGCTAGAGTTTCTCTCCTCCTCTCATAAGGATATTGATTTTTTTTAATTTGAGAGCTTTTAGGGCTTGTGTTATTTTTTAAATTGGTTTTATTATTGTTTTCCCCCTCTTTATATTAAGAGCTTATGGTTATTTTTATTCTAAATGGGAATATAGGAAATTTTAGTATTGAGTGTTCTAAATTAAATTGGATTTATTTCTCCCTCTTTTAATTTAACTCATTTTTTGTAATTCTTTTATTGAGTGGAAGTTTGGAGAATTTAATTTATAATGGTTGTATTTTAAACTCAGTTAATTTAAGCATTGATAGATATTATTTCAAAAGTGTAGGGTTGTGGTTTAAGTTTAAAATCTTTTGAGAGGGCCATTTGATGTCTATCATTTGGGTTAGAGAAATTTATCATTGATTTAATTTGGTGGGGAAATTAATTATTCCTTTCGGGTTTAAGATTTTTTTTAAAATCGTATGTCAATCTTATTCGTTTGATTTAAATTAATTGTATGGTTAGAACTATTTTTAATTATATTAGTGTGTAAAATTTAATTAATTTAGTGTGAATTTGATAGTTAAATAAATTAGTCGTTAAACCAACTAGTAAACCTAGTACACATTTGACTAGAAATTATTTAATTAGAATAAACCCTATTCACGCCCGTAAGGCATTATGCTGCTGCCGGATTTTTCCAAAATCTAGGATTAGTTAATTTAGTTTTTTTTAACCTTGCGTAGTGTTAATTTACCATTCCACAAACATGTTGATTTTAGATTAAACCATTAAATTTGCTCTAGTACATTAGAATTAGACCTTTGATTTTGACTTGTGTCGAAATCCCATCATCCACTTAGGTAAACCTAGGGTTTTGATCTTCGATCCTAACCCTATTAGCGACATTATTCACGTCACATCGACCCCCTAGTTGGCCTTCATTGCGTAGGGGAAATGCGCATGTGATCGCATTACTCCACCTTCGACTGACATGTTGACGCCTTATGTGTATTACCACCGAGCACGCTGACGCATGCGAGGGGGTTTCTAGGGATGGGTGGAAAAATTTTGTTATTTCATGTCATGACCACATGACAAATGTGGACATGACACGTGTGTTGCATGTCATGACCACATGGGAAATGTGGGCATGACATTTGGTATCAGAGCCTAAGTTTAAACACTGGGCTTGTTTGGGCACGTTACTTATTCCACAATTTCAATTAATCAGTGATTACCTTATTTTTGTAGGATGCCTCCCCGATGAGTTCGGTGAGCGTGTTCACGCCACACTGCATCCATCGAGGTGCACAGTGATTCTTCAGCTAAGGGTCAAGCACCACCGGTACCATAGGTCCTACCTATACTAGATATTGGACCACAGATACTTCAAGCACTACAGGCAGTGTTAGATAGGCTACCACTAGTCGTAGTTGCGTCGCACATAGAGCCACGTGCTAAGCCCAACGTTGATCCACGAGAGGAGCCACGCGTGGAACCACGAGCAGAGTCACGTGTGGAGCCATGTGTGGAGCCTCACGTCAATTTGCGAGAGGCACCACGTGTGGAGCCATATGTTGAGATACCAGATACAACGATAGAGGAGGTTGGGTCGGCCTATAGGGCCCGTAGCAGGAGCCCTCCAGGTCATGCCAGGCATGAGGAGATAGTGCGTGTGGAGCAGATTTTTCATGGGCCGTATGATTATTATGCAAATGAGCCCATTAGAGGGCACAGAGACTGAGGAGACCCCATCAGGGATTTGTTGAGGTTGAATCCTCCTACATTCACCATGACTACAGAGGGAGATGAAGTTGAGGCTTGGCTCATCATTCTAGATAGATGCTTCACGTTCTGTCCTTACGAGGGCAACATAAAGGCACATGTGGCAGTCCACCTGTTGCCCGATGCAATAGCTACTTGGTGGCGCACTGAGGAGTGCAAGAGCCATCTATCATTGGACACACTCACTTGGGAGACTTTCATTGAGTGTTTCAATGTGCGGTATTTATCAGATCACTACAAACAATGTCGCATAGATGAGTTTTACGACCTTTAGCAGAGAGAGCTTATTATTGCTCAGTATGAGGGTAGATTCACTGAGTTGTCTCGATATGCAGAGTATCTCTGTGATGAGAAACTCCTAGTTCATAAGTTTATCAGAGGATTGAACCATAGCATAGCAGGGCCTGTACGCATGGCAGACCCCCAGACATTGAGTGATGCTGTTGAGGAGGCATACATAGCTAAGGAGATATAGGGATGAGGGAAAGCTTCACGCCCCCAGTTTTAGGATTGTGGGCAGTAGCAGTATCAGGAGAGTTACCACAGATCACCACCACCACCACAGAGAGGAGGATATAGTTCTCCATCATTACCTCCTAGACCTCCACAGCAGCAGCAGCAGAATCAGTAGAGGTCTAGACCCCAGCAAAGGGCATAGGGAGGGCAGAATCAAGGTTGGCAGTAACATGGCCTATATAGAGATCAGAGGCAGCAAGGACCACCTGCGGGACCCACGAGGTCATAGCAGTCATATAGGGGTTCACAGGAGTCCACCAATAGATCTGGATAGTAGCAGTTGGGTAGGACTCAGACTGGATAGGTACAAGCTTGGGGCTCATGCTATGTGTGTGGTGGAGCAGGGCATCTAGCTAGAGAGTGCCCACAGGGCTTTATGGCAGGGGGACAGCCCTATTCAGGAGGGTCAGAGCAGACTAGGAGATGTGGACAAGTCCCACCTCATGTTTGCAGCGGTTGATAACCGCTAAGCTGATTTTTAGGCATCAGTGATTGAGACATCAGGTATGATTGGGGTGCCCCCATTCCTATTCTTTTTTACTCTGGAGCTATTGACTCTTTCATATCTCCATCGTTAGTGGAGCGTTGTAGGTTGGTGGCCTCTAGGCAAGGTGATAGGTGGGAAGCTGATTTGGCCACAGGGGCCAAGATGATAGTAGATGCCTTAGTCCATGACTATGAGTTATCTTTGGGATCCTTTACTATAGTGTGTGACCTTAGAGTTATGCCATTAGGATCCTACGATGTGGTTTTGGGTATGGACTAGCTTGTAGCTCATAGAGCCAAGCTAGATTGTCGCCAAAAGGCAATTAGCTGCTTAAACGATCATGGTACATTAGTTGAGATAGTGGGCATTCAGAAGCCCATAGCAGTTTGTATGATATCCGCTCAGTAGCTTAAGTGCTGCATACGGAAGGGATGCCAGATGTTTGCTATTACAGTCAGTGATAGATTAGAGGACGAGCCTGAGGCATCATTAGATGACCATTCCATCTTGAGAGAGTTTGCCGACGTGTTTCCAGCAGAGTTACCCGAGATGCCACCCTGTCGTGAGGTAGACTTTCATATTGATTTAGTGGCGAGTGCCGAGCCAGTGTCTCATGCACCCTACAGGATGACCACTCATGAGCTTACAGAGCTCAAGTTGCAGCTTGAGGACTTTCTCGAGAAGTGGCACATCCGACCAAGTATTTCACCTTGGGGTGCTCCTGTCATCTTCATGAAGAAGAAGGATGGATCACTTTGGTTATGCATGGATTATAGGCAGTTGAATAATGTGACGGTGAAGAACCATTACCCTTTGCCCAGGATTGATGATCTCTTCAACCAGATATAGGGAGCCAGGGTGTTCTCTAAGACTGACCTGAAGTCCGGTTACCATCAGTTGCATATCACAGAGGCAAATATTCATAAGACCGCTTTTCGGACTAGATACGACCACTATGAGTTCACTGTGGTCCCCTTCGGTTTGACGAATGCCCCTGCAGTGTTCATGAGTCTCATGAATGAGATGTTCCGTACCTACTTGGATTAGTTTGTGATTATTTTTCTTGATGACATATTGATCTATTCGCAGACTAAGGAGGAGCATGAGGAGAACCTACGTCAGGTTTTGCAGTGCTTGAGAGAGCAGCAGCTTTATGGCAACTTGGCGAAGTGTGCCTTTTTCAGGAGAGAGGTACAGTACTTGGGGTACATACTATCTGGCGATGGCATCTCCGTAGATCCATCGAAGATCACAGCTATCAAAAATTGGCCAACACCCACTAGTGTGACAGAGGTCAGGAGTTTCATGGGATTAGCCAGTTACTACCGCAGATTTGTAGAGGGCTTTTCTAGGATAGCCCACCCCATTACTTCCCTTCAGTAGAAAGGGAAGAGTTTCACTTGGACTGAGTAGTGTGAGAGGGCCTTTAGGGTCCTCAAGGAGTGTCTTATCAGTGCTCCCATCTTAGTGGTTCCTGATCCTGCAAAGGATTTTGTAGTTTGTACAGATGCATCACTTGAGGGTTTGGGAGTTGTGCTTATGCAGGGTGGTAGAGTGATTGCATATGAGTCGCGTAAGCTCAAGACACATGAGTTGAACTACCCTACTCACGATTAGAGTTCGCAGCAATGGTACATGCTCTTATTTGTTGGAGACACTTTCTTTTGGGTCGTCGCTTTGAGCTTCATTCAGATCACCATAGTTTGCAATACATATTCACACAACTGAATTTGAATGCCCTCCAGTGGCATTGGATGGAGTTTCTATGCGAGTACGACTTTGATGTCCACTACATCAAAGGGAAGGAGAACGTGGTCACTGACGCTTTGAGTCGGAGGTGCCACGAGATCCTGACCTTGACCTTGAGTGTGGACTTGAGAGAGCGCATCATTTAGCATCTGCATGAGGATGAGTGGTTTCTTGAGGTGTAGTAGGAGATACAGTCACAGAGGGCCCTTAAGAAAAAATTTGTAGGATATTCCCTTGAGTCAAATGGGTTGCTTAGACATTGACAACGTATCTATGTACCCCATGCAGGTGACCTTCGTGTGGTAGTTCTTTCAGAGGCTCATAGGGCACCTTATGTAGCACACCCAGGGGTGAAGAAGATGCATGTTGACTTGTGACAGTTATACCATTGGGTGGGTACGAGATGGGATATTGCAGAGTATGTTTCTCGTTGCCTTGAGTGCTAGAAGGTCAAGGCTAAGCATCAACATCCAGCAGGTCTTTTATACCCTCAAGAGATACCTGAGTGGAAATGGGACACCATTTCTATGGATTTCATTGTTGGTCTTCCTATGTCATCTCACCGCCATGATGCCATCATGGTGACAGTTGACAAGTTGACCAAGGTGGCGCATTTCTCACCTGTACGCACGAAATACAATGCACCATCAGTGGTGAGAGTATTCTTGGATCAGATTGTTAGACTACATGGGGTACCTCGCCGTATCATTTCTGACAGGGATTCAGTGTTCACATCAGCCTTTTAGAGGGCATTGCAGCAGGCATTGGGCACACAACTCAACTTCAGTTCCACTTATCATCCTGAGACAGATGGTCAAACAGAGAGGGTTAATTAGGTTCTTGAGGATATGCTCTGTATGTACGTCATGGATCACCAGAGTAGATGGGAGGAGTATCTGTATCTAGTTGAGTTTTCCTACAACAATGGGCATCACAGCTCATTGGGTATGCCTCCTTTTCAGGCCTTGTATGGTAGACCTTGCAGGACACCTTTAAGTTGGAACTGTATTGAGGACAGAGTTGTGATAGGGCCAGAGTTGGTTCAGGATATGGAGTAGCAGGTGACCTTGATAAGGCAGAGACTTTAGGAGGCACAAGATCAACAGAAGAAGTATGTCGATGCTAAGAGGGTAGATCGGAGCTTCTCAGTTGGGGACAGAGTATTCTTGAGAGTGCAACCGCACAAGAGTCCAATCCATTATGGAAAGGAATCTAAGTTCGCACCATGTTTTGTTGGGCCTTTTGAGATCTTGGAGCAGATAGGACCTATAGCCTATCGTCTAGCCTTGCCACCTAGCCAATCGCGCATCCACGATGTCTTTCATGTTTCTATTTTGCGGCGTTACATATCTGATTTATCTCATGTATTGGATTGGAGTGCTCTTCAGGTAGAGGCAGACGGTCAGTTGGCTTTGGAGCCAATTCGCATATTGGCTCGTTGGACGCTGGGTCTTCGAGGTCGAGAGCTAGACCAGGTTAGGGTCCAATGGGACATGTATGATGAGGTCACGGCGACATGGGAGGATGCAGCTAGATTGAGGGCCCTTTATCCTCATCTCTTTGATGACTTCTAGGAGGAAGTACAGTCTTAGGGGGGAGGATGTGAGGACTACCATTTCATTCCCTTATGTTTGACTACTTTATTTTACTATTGGTGACACAGTTAGACTTATGGGACTGTTGATCCCGATTTGTAGGACCATTAGACTTTATTCTTTATGTGGATTTATTATGTTTAGCATGATTACGATAAGATTAGACCTTGATATTGATTCACTGATGATGTTAGACATATGATTTACAATATGATGTTATTGGGATACTATTCATGTGATTTCAGTTAGAAATTTATTATGTGATCTGATCTTGTGATGGAGTTTGAAATGCAAAATTAAGAATTTAATTATGATGCGATTTCCTTGATGTTTATATGATCATGTGATGATGTGAGTGTATGTTTCACTTTTCTTCGGCTATTATATACACGTTGGATTAACATTTCATTTGAGTGTGCAGGTGTTCTAATGAAGCCATGGATATTCAGAGATTATCCCACACACTGTGTTGTTTCCCGTGTAAAGCAGATCTAGTTCCAAGAGGAACCAAGATCAACTATGTGATGTATGATAAATTTTGGTAATGTTGTTGTGTGATGTTAGCTAGGTTAGGTCTACCCCTTCTTATATTTGATTTTTGATTGGTGTTGTTAAGTGTAATGTTCATTTGAATTTTATTTTGAGTTTATAATTTTAAGACCCCTTTTCATATGTTTTTACTCAACCTATGGTGCTCAAAATGGGTTAAAATTGACCCTGGGTTGTACCCCTAGGGTCTAGGGACCATTTGAGCTTGTATAACCTTAGGTAAACTCCCATTTGGTCACTTTAAATTCACCCTGAAGTAAAGTGACGAAAATAGAACTTTGGGAGGGAGAGGATGAGTGAGTCAAACACTCAACCTCTTCTTTTCCTCTCTCCTAGGTTGGGGGAGTCTTCAAGACCCCTAAATTGTGGAGGACTCAACTCCAAGCCTCTCCCACAATTGGTGAGGGTACCTTGGGGTTGTGTGGATTTTCTTAGGAGGAGATGATTGGGGCACATGTGGTACCCACTCCTCCTTTGGTTCCACCTTTCTCTCCCACATGTGTGAGAGAGAGAGAAAGTGGATGGGAGAAAGACTTGGTGGAATGGGTGGATGACATGTGTCACAACCCCATTCCAAGAGTCTTGCAAGTGGTTGTGTGGAGGAGTGAGGTGACATGTGTCACCTCCCCATTCCTCAAGGCTCATGAGAAGAGCCTATTTTAATCCCTCTTGAAGAAAGGGAGGGGGTTGTTGAATCTTTTATAATTTTTGAATTTTAGTTTCTTTTGGGAGAAAGTTAGAGGAAAAAGGTTGGAGACTAAACTTGGAGAAGGAAATAGAGGAGCTCTTCTCAACTATCTTCCATTTGGGCTTTAAAAAGTTGGACTCAAGGCAAATGCCTTTCCTTATGCATTTTTCTTTACTTGTATGATGTATGTGTGAGTTCTATTTTGTATTTTTTCTTTGTTGTTGTGGGAAAATTGGTTATGGGAGTTGTGTGAGCCTCTCCACTTGGAGAGAATGCTCAACATGTGTGGGGTGGGGGAGGAGTGAACCTCCTCGGGGTCACATCCTTATTTTTGTGGGATTTTAGCCTTGAGGGCAATATGTGTATAAGACTATTTTTGAAATGGCTTGAGAGCCAAGAGGAAGTTTTGTGAAAATTATGTTTTAAAGTGTTGGCTTGAGGCCTTGAGAAGAAATTGTGTTGGGAAGTTTTTGGAGTGGCACTCTTGAGTTGAGTCATGTCCACTCCCCTACCCCATTAAACTCACCTTGGGTGAGTTTTGTTATGTGAAAGCTATGAGAGTATTTTGTTTTGGTGTTTGTATGCATTGTTATGTTGTGGTGTGAATTTATCTTGTGTGAGGATGACCTCCTAGCTCGGGGGTGACTCATGAGTGAGTCAATAGTAGGGAGGAGAGCAGTTCATTGTGGCTTCTTTTCCCTTTTGTGTCATTGCAGGATTTCTCCTTGGAGCTATGAGATGTTGGAGAAACCACTACTTCCTTCTTGTATAGTTAATTTGAGCTCTTGAGAGAGTATGGCTAAGATAGGCCTTGTGTATTTACTTTTTAAAAAGGAGAACTTTGCTCTCTCTCAAGTTGTATAGATTTATGTTTGTTTAAACTTGGGTTGTAATAAAATTGTTTACATTTAGGAATGAAATTTTATAGTTGCTGATTTAAAATGCTTATGAATGAAAACAAAAAAAAGGGTTGCAAGAAAGAAAAGCATGTTCAAAATTTGATGCATTTGTAATTTTATTGCAACAAAGAAGAATTTAACTAGTTGCTGTTTTTTTTATATGTAAAAATATATATATATATATATATATATATATATATATATATAGTGTGTGTGTGTGAATATTTGTGCTCTTAGGAAAGAAAATTAGTTTATAGATGTTTATTTTAAAAAAAAAAAAGGATTATCATGCATTTATAAAGGTTTCTTTTTATATTTAATGTGAGCATTTATTTTTTAAAAAAGGAATATATTTACCTATATATATTTATACACATATATATACAAATATATGTATATATATATATATATATATATATTGCCCTGCCCTGTGCATCATATTAATATCTATATTTTGGCTGAGGATATATATATATCATTTTATACTAAAACTGTGATTACTGCACACAAACTGAGTATTCACACACACACACACACACACACACACATATCTTGTATTGTTGTGTAGAAAAAAAAAGTATTTTTTTTAGACAGCGGTTTTTACAAAGAATACAGGTTAAAAAAAATTAATGTTGATGTGGGGGGGGGGGCGGTTCGACACCCCCCCCCACCGTCATTGTTCTTTGAGGAGTGTGGAGAGGGACTGAGCCCCACCCACACTCCCCACATTCCCCTTTCGTCGTCATGTTCCACACTATTGCAAGTATGAGGTTAACCAGTGTTGTCATTGATGTCAACATACTCATATTGCATTGATAAGAAGGATCAGATGAGTTGTGTGTTGAGGATATTGAGAAAATTAGTCTCCATCAGGAACAGTGAAGAACAATGATGAGAAGAAGGCAAAAGTACTTAATAGTTTGAGGATCAGAGGATGCAGTTTAAAGGGTTTGTAGATATGAGTCTTGAGATGTTCCAGTTAAGATTTTAGAGGTCTGCATAAAGATCTGAAGAAGTTATGGCTGCTTTTGTAGAACCAATTCCGGTAGGTGTTAAGTGGAGATAGAGTGTCACAGATTGGTCCGGTGAGATCCAGAATTACATTATCTCATTTTGCGGATTGGAGGGAGTGTTGAAGAAGTCAGTGTGAAGTGACAACTTGATTTGTGCATTGTTTGGAGGTCTGGAAAAACCTTTTGCATTATGACAGTGGCGACATACTGTGTTCTTGAAGTTCCGGATGAAGAAGAGAAGAATTCCAGTAAGCTGATAAAGTGCGGATGTTCTTGATGACTCAAGAAAGGTTTCGGTGATCCTTGGATCATGTACAATTCTTATTGGCAGTCCGCATTGAAGTTAGAGTTTGGATTTGATGTAAAGACCACCAGTTGTTGGTGTTCTTCCTGAGACAGGCTGACCGGATGTATTACACATCTTGCGAATGATATTGTAGGTGTTTGCCGACTTAGATGATTGTTCCTAAGTCGATGTCTTGTATAAATAAGTGTTTGTGAATTTATTTTGAAGTGTGTCTTGTGGTGATGAGTGTGATATAGCGAAGAGAAGTGCGAAAGGCAGAGCAGGAGTTTTTGGGCTTAAATGGAACTGATCCAGGCATGGTAAAGATGTCAATCTCCAATTCAAGTTTGTAATACTTGTTATCTTGTAGACAGTGTGTCTCTTGTAGGCAGTGTGCCTCCTTGTGAGCAATGTGCTCGGGCAGTGAGCCCTAATTGGCATGTGCCATCTATTTTTCTTATTCTTCTAACAGAGAATAATCCTTGGGTTAATCACCCTGTGGTTTTTCCCTTAACCGGGTTTTCCACGTCAAAATCTTGGTGTTTCATGTGTTGATGTGTATCTACTTTGGTGTTTATGTCTTATGTTTTCATGAATGATTAATTGCTATGCTATTGATTAACAAAGTGGATTTAAGTGTTTGAACTGAAAGTGAATTAAGGATAACTGATTCACCCCCCCTCTTAGTTATCAACACACACTGCTCCCCTTCGTCACCCTCTGTCTTCCCTCAAACCCACACCCCCTCTACCACTCCTTTTGTCATGCCTTCCATAGCTCCCTCTATGGAATTCCAGACCCTCCCTTGGCGGCCACAAAACTAAGGTTGTTCCTCTTTGTTCTTCGACCCTTTGGCTAGATCAAACCTACAGGGTTCAAATATATTTAATACTATTTTGTATACTAAAATATATATATACTCTCTGGCTTATGTTATTTAATGGAAGTCTGGTAAACCAAAGATATATACACAAAAAATATATATTAAAAATAATAATAATAATAATAATAATAATATAATAACAAACGGGCATACACATTAAGTATACCTCTTTAGAGCCTCTGTCCATGGAGGCCATTCCCCAAACCTGCAAACAAACAAAAATGAAGAGAAAGAAGAATGAGAGAGGAAGGAAAGAAATGAGAAAGAGGAAAATGGAGGCTAGGGTTTCTCTCCTCCTCTCATAAGGATATTGATTTTTTTTATTTGAGAGCTTTTAGGGCTTGTGCTATTTTTTAAATTGGTTTTATTACTGTTTTCCCCCTCTTTATATTAAGAACTTATGGTTATTTTTATTCTAAATGGGAATATAGGAAATTTTAGTATTGAGTGTTCTAAATTAAATTGGATTTATTTTTCCCTCTTTTAATTTAACTCATTTTTTTGTAATTCTTTTATTGAGTGGATGTTTAGATAATTTAATTTATAATGGTTGTGTTTTAAACTCCTTAGTTAATTTAAGCATTGATAGATATTATTTCAAAAGTGTGGGGTTATGGTTTAAGTTTAATATCTTTTGAGAGGGCCATTTGATGTCTATCATTTGGGTTAGAGAAATTATCATTTATTTAATTTGGTGGGGAAATTAATTATTCCTTTCGGGTTTAAGATTTTTTTTTAAAATCGTATGTCAATCTTATTCGTTTGATTTAAATTAATTGTATGGTTAGAACTATTTTTAATTATATTAGTGTGTAAAATTTAATTAATTTAGTGTGAATTTGATAGTTAAATAAATTAGTCGTTAAACCAACTAGTAAACCTAGTACACATTTGACCAAAAATTATTTAATTAGAATAAACCCTATTCACGCCCGTAAGGCGTTATGCTGCTGGATTTTTCCAGAATCTAGGATTAGTTAATTTAGTTTTTTTTAACCTTGTGTAGTGTTAATTTACCATTTCTGCAAACATCTTGAATTTAGATTAAACTATTAAATTTGTTCCGGTGCATTAGAATTAGACCTTTGATTTTGACTTGTGTCGAAATCCCATCATCCACTTAGGTAAACGTAGGGTTTTGATCTTTGATCCTAACCCTATTAGTGACATTATTCACATCGCATCGACCCCCTAGTTGGCCTTCATCGCGTTGGGGAAATGCACATGTGATCGCATTACCCCACCTTCGACTAACATGTTGAAACCTTATGCATATTACCACCGAGCACACTAACACATGTGAGGGGGTTTCTAGGGATGGGTGGAAATTTTTTGTTATTTCGTGTCATGACCACATGACAAATGTGGACATGACATGTGTGTTGTGTGTCGTGACCACATGGTAAATGTGGGTATGACAACTCCTCAAAAACATATTTGGATTCATATATAAAAAACCCTCTCTCCCTCATTTAAAAAAGAGAGGAAACAATGATCATTCTCTACAATCTTGACAAGCTTTTCAACTTACAAGATAGGAATTCTTTTATACATAAAATATCTAGAAAATCTCTCTACTTGTAAATATTATTATTATATGCACTAACACTTGTAGGTATTTGAGGAAGCTTCTTCCTCCTCCATTAACTCCTTGTGTGTGATTTGTGTTGCAAAATCAATCTAACAAGGATTTCATACTTGTGGTAAGTCCATTTCATTGTGTTTGTTTTTTGCAATCTTTATCACTTATTTTGCCTCTATTCATCATGAACACACACTCTCTATCATCATCATCATTGCTATTGTGGAGGTGGGAAAACCAACATGGGGTATGACTAAGGCAATCCCCTATACAACACAATCCATTTTTCCCTTTCATTTTGTAGATTTCCATATCATTGTTGTGGAAGGAAGATTCGACATCTCAAACATTCAGATCATGTTAGATCCATATAGGCAAGAAATTTTATTTTTATATGATGCACTAACTATACCACGGCGTGATTTCATCTGTTCAATACACCAGCGTCTGGGATAGCTTGCCCTAGTTTTCAATGCCAGGTTCCTCTCTCTGTCATCTTCTCAGATATGCTTTCTATTTCTATAAATTTGTTCTATATCACCTATATTTTATTAACTTAGTTAATCTAATCACTTGTTTATCCTAGTTCATTCCATTACGAAATTGATCTCCATAACACAACAAAGGAATAGAGCCCTCCCAAAAATAGCTTGGCTCTTCCTTAGGGACAACAACCAAGCATAGAGCCTTTGGTGGTTCATGTTCCAATGTTTGATTTGAAGGGATTGATCTTGTTAGTTCATTGATTAGTTAAATCTTCTTTTCCAATCACACACCCTTGAGTTACTTTGGATCAAGTCACAATGACTGATGAAGAAGTAGAAAATTATGTTGACCTTGTTACCTTTCAGTTTCCTATCATTGACCAAGCACAAGGAGTAGCCATGAGAACATTCCTCCCTCTTCTTTACCAAATTTCCATGGACTAATCACAAAGGACCCAAACACATTTCTATTTGAATTTTACATCCTTATCAAAGCTATGACTATACCATATATGAGCATATTATGAAGCTTTCTCCACTACCCTCAAAGATGTTTCTTTGATGTGGTTTATGGGATTAGGTAGAAATGTAGTGGCAAATTGGTCAACCATGAAGTAAAAGTTCCTATAGAAATATAAAGATTACTATTGATGTAGGGACATGAGGGGAGATGAGATATTTAGAAATAAAATGAACCCCTTGAAGATTATGTGGAAAGGTTTCCATTTTTCTTGCAAAAGTCATGATAGAACTGGTTGTCTCCAGAATCACTTAAACTTGTATTTCTGAGAGGAGTAAATGAAGAATGTATGGATGCTCTAGACTTGATTGGAGGAGGAAAAATTTTCTAGGTACCATTTGATAATTTTTATAAAATCTACAAAAACTACTCAAGGTCCACAATAAAAAAGGCCCGCAACCTCAGGGATTTGTTTTCTACAAAGACTACTGTAGGAGTGTCTAGAGTAGAACTTAGTAATCTTCTTAATGACATTAAACAAGATATTATAAGTAACTTGGAAACTCAATTAGACACACTGCATCTAAAGAAGAAGCAGAAGCAAGAAGAAGTAGCTTTGGCTGAGTACTGCCCCCATTGTTGATGAAAGAAGACTGATTGTAAATGCAAGAGGATAGCTAGCATAGCTGAAGAAAGGCATGAGAAACTAGAATTCAAGCTGCTAGAAGGTGAAGATAGACAATTTTTCTATGTAGCACAACATAGACCATGGCAACCATTACAAGGTATGTATCAAGATCCTTTGTCATATAGTACTTCATTTCCTAGTTTATTTTCAAATGCTTCCAACTGGTATAATACCCCATGGCAAAACATACCTTCTCTATCATGGTAAAACTCAATACCACCTAATTGGACACCTCAAAAAGGTGGATGACAACAAAAACCATACTAGTCATAAGTCCAAAACCAATAGTGGCATCCATCACCCAATGCATGGCATCAACAATGGCGAGGAAACCAGAGTTGGTCTAACCAGCCCAGTGTTGGCTTCCAACAACAACCACAACCCTTACCTCAAAAAATAACAATCATGCCAAATAATGCTATGCCTACACCACCAAGAGCTACTCAGTTACCTAATCAACTTGTACCTAACCCCAACAATAAGCCAACTTAGCTCGCATACACTAATGAAGTGTTTCAATACCTAACCTATGTGGTCAAGGTAAACAATGTACAACTTCGCTTAGAGAAGCTACTTCTTGGACCAACTACACCAATCATCATGGAACTCCCCATGGATAATCCAACCATAGACACCAACCCCTAGGAAAATAATAAAATACCAAATCTTGAGTCATCAAAGGTTGAAATAATGAACCACAATCCACCATTTCCAGATAGATCCGCCACAACAAAACATGAACCTAAATAGGAATTTAATATTTTAGGACAACTAAAAAATGTCTGTGTCAAAATTCCTCTATTTCAAGCAATTGAGGATGTTCCAATTTACACCAAGACCATTAGAGAATTGTGTCTAGCTCGAAACTAGGGTGAAAATAGAAGGACCCAAAAATTCGCTAAGTCATTAGGCAATTTGAAGACATCATGCTTGGAAATATAGTCATACCAAAATATGCAGACCATGGTAGTCCAATTGTGAATGTTCACATTAATGGCATTCTAATACAAAACACTTTGATTGATCTAGGTTTCGCCATTAATGTAATTACCAAAGAGACAATGCAAATGTTGCAACTTGTTGATCTTCGTCCTACTCCCATAGTGCTGCAATTAGTAAATCACTTGATTGTTAAACTAGAAGGAGTCATTGAGGACTTGGTCATTACATTGGATTCTTGTGAATATCTAGTTGACTTCATGATCCTATAGCCAAAGGCCAACCTAGAATGATACCCTCTAATACTGGGAAGGCCATGGTTGGAAACAACTAATACATTTATTGATTCTCAGTCAAGAAATATGATAATTTCCAATGGAAATGTGACTAAGAATTTGGTTATGTATCCTCTAGCACAACCTTTTTCTAACCTAGAATAACCAATATGGTTGGATCATAAAGATAACGATAAATATTTGATTCAAACACTAATGACCAAGGAAGGAGCCCTCTGATAGAAACCCAATATGAGGATACCATACTCTCGAATATTGTGTAGAACAACTATGGAATGAATCCACAATTGAATAATTTTTTGACCTATGTGTCATGCCCACTATACAATATCTTTCCTACAACACACTCATCAAACTATGCATTTGATATCAACTTATTTCATCATATATTGCCTCATAGTTGTTATCTTAATACCTCATGTATAAATTCTACTTCATCCTTGACAAAGAAAGTTAAAATTTCTCTTGGTAGGGCACTAAACGTCAACAACCCATTGACCATGCAACAACAGGATGGGTTGATTACCATGTTGCAGGCTCATAAAACAACCTTTGCATGGGACTATCATGAAATGAAAGGCCTCAAAAGAAATCTCTACACACACCATATCTACATTAAGGATGACTGTAAACCCATGAGACAACCCCAAAGGTGAATGAATCATGCAGTCCTGGACATTGCCAAGGAAGAATTAAAGAAACTCCTAGATGTTGGCTTCATATATCCCATATCAAATAGTCAATGGGTTTCCCCTTTGGTGATATTATTGAAAAAGGGTAGTAAATGGAATGTTTATATTGACTACAAAGAACTTAATTCTGCAACACAAAAGGATCACTTTCCTCTTCCATTTACTGACCAAGTTTTGGACTCTTTAGCAGGAAAATAATATTTTTCCTTTTTAGACAAATTTAGTGGCTTTAAAAAAATTAGGATTGCACTTGAAGACCAAGATAAAATAACTTTCACCTATCCCTAGGGCACATATGCTTACACGGTCCTTCCTTTTGGTTTGTGTAATAACCCTACCACTTTCTAAAGGGTCGTATTGAGTGTTTTATCAGATCTTACTCATGACTATTTAGAAGTCTATATGGATGACTTCACAACTTGTGGAAAAACTTATGAGGATTCCCTATCCAATCTAGAAAAGGTATTACAAAGGTGCCAAGACCATAACCTATCCCTTAGTAATGAAAAGTACTACATGATGATGGAGGAAGGTATAGTTTTAGGAAACTTTGTCTCACAAGAAGGTATTCAAGTAGACCCAACTAAAATTAAAGTTATAACTAATCTGCCTATACCTCATAAACAAAAGGATGTCAGGATTTTTCTTGGCCATGTAGGCTATTACCATAGATTCATCAAAGAATTTAGTAAGAAAACTACACCCTTGTTTGTTTTGCTTGCTAAAGATATTGATTATACCTAGACACCTACATGTCAAGAGGCCTTCCAATATTTATAAGTCTTTAAGTACAATCCCTATGTTGTGAGGACCAAATTGGGAAATCCCTTTTCATATCCATATAGATGCATCTGAAATTGTTGTAGGGGTTGTCCTAGGCCAAAAAGAAGGTTCAGTGGAATATGTTATATACTTCATTGGTAAAAATATCCAAGCAGCAGAACTAAAGTATACTATTACTAAAAAATAACTCCTAGTCATGGTTTATGCTATCAATAAGTTTCATCATTACATAACTAGATACACTATTTTTTTTCATACTAATCATGTAGCCATAAGGTATTTAATGAACAAACCTATAGTTAGTGGTCGGCTAGTCAGATGGTTGATATTGCTACAAGAATTTGATATCATAATTAAATGGATAAACTGGCTAAAGACAATGTAGTAGAAAACTTTCTTTCTAGAATAACCCTTGCTACAGATGGAACCATTATTGATGAATCATTGTTTTCCCTAATAGTGCATACTCCATGGTATGTAGACAATGCCAAGTACTTGGTTGTAGGAAGAACCCCTCCACATTTTTCACCAAAGAAAAAATACCATTTAGTAGAGAAGAGCATTACATATTCTTAGATCTTTGGCTATCTCTTTTACACTATCCCTGATAATATTATCTGTCAATGTATTAGAGAAGATGGGGTCTTTGATTTCCTTCAGGCCTGCCATGATGAGCCATATGGTGGATATTTTGCAACCAAAAGAACAACATTCAAGATACTTACAACTAGATACTACTGGTCAACATTGCATAAAGATGCAGTTCTATACACACACAGGTGTGACCACTATCAATAGATGGGTCAGCCAACCAAGATTGATGAAATGCACCTACAATCACAACTAGTGCAAGAACCCTTTGATAAATTGGGTATAGACTTCATAGGCCCAATTGATCCTCCATCAAACATGAAGGAGTATATATTAGTATGCACAAACTACCTCACGAAATGGGTAGAAGTCAAGGCTCTACAACATGCACGTGAGAAAAAGTAGAAAAAATCATGTATGAAGAGATCTTCACCTATTATGGAGTGCCTAAGGAAATTGTTACTAACCAAGGACCATAGTCTACATTAGAATTGATTGCAATACTTGTCAAGGAATATGAACTTAGACACAAAAAGTCTAATCCCTATCACCCTCAGTCCAACGACCAAGTAGAGGTCACTAACAGAGAGATTGAAGCAATTCCTACCAAAATTATAGCTCTTCACCATAGAGATTGGGCAACATGTCTTCCTAAAGTAGTATGGACCTATAGAACCACATCAAAGACAACATGATTCACACCCTATGAGCTGGTATATGGTAAGAAGGCTATGCTTCCTATTGAGTTTTTTGAGCATAAGACCTTAAGGACAACACTTGAACTAGGAATAGATTTATCAGATGCATAAAACAAAGAATAACTCAGCTGAATGTACTAAATCAATTAAGGAAAGAAGTTGTCCATCACACAAAGATTGTGCAAAAATAGAGAATGAAATGGCATGACCAATTTATCAAAACAAAAAATTCCAAAAAGGTGATTAGGCAATGATGTATGACTCAAGGTACAAAGATCACAAGGATAAGTTGCAAATAAGATGTCTAGGGCCCTATGAGATAGAGGAAGTATTTTCCACTAGTACAATCAAGTTAACAACTATTGACCTTATTAGGTTTTCTCTAATGGTCAATGGTCATCACCTTAAGCTTTATAAGAAACCACTAAACAAGATACAATTTCTTCAACATTTGGTACAAAACAAGGGACCTAGTATTGTTACAAAATTTTATTGGTCCCCAACAACAACATATTGTAGAGAAAAAATGGTAGTGGAGGAGCCTAATAGCTCAAACAATGTCCCCATTAGGTATTATTTCTATCCTTCTAACCCAAAAAACACCAATAGTGAAAACCTTTTTGAGCACTGTTGACTGTGCATGACAACTTATAGCATTTCATTGCTTTTAGTTTCAAAAAGTGTAGGGCTTCCTACAACATCTACATTGGCATTGTTTATAGCCTCTATAATAGAGCTACCTACAACATCTACACCAGAGCTACTTGGAACATCATTATCAAGACTTCCTATAGCATCTATATTAGAGCTACCTACAACATCGTTGTCATGGCTTCCTACAACATCTATAATGGAGTTTCATGCATCCTCCACACCTAGACTTCCTATAGCCTCTCTCTGCCACCATTCTTGTAGCCACTCTTTGCCACCATTCCTACAATCACTCTCCATCACCATTCCTGTAACCATTGTTAATAAACATGTGATCTTGTAGCACCATCAAAAAAATCTCTACCTGCATCCATCAACAATAATGGAGCACCATCAACAAAAGATACTCTTGTGTCAAATGAAGATCATTCCACATTTATGAAGTCACCATAATTCCATACGATCAGTCTAACTCTTCCACATGCTCATAATATTTCATACAACAAATAACATGCTCTTTATTTTTAATTAATGATTATTTCACATACAAAATGTATTATACTTTACATTTAACTTATTGCTTATTCCATTTATTATTATCATTAACATTTAATTACTCCTTCCAATCACTAAATTTACTCTCCTATCTCTTTTTTCACATGAGGACACATTGCATGCCTAGTTGGGGGGTGAACGAAATGATTTTGAGTCAGCTCATTAACACGAATTACCATCCTTACCTTGCCCTCGTAATTCCTACACATGCAACACATTTAAAATTGAGTGTTTGAGTTTGTAACATTATTTCAAACACCAAAATCCTAGCTACCAAAGCTCCAAAACCCTATCTTATTAGTAGAGAGTAATTTGAATCAATAGAAGTGAGTACAACAATAACTAGTAAAAATTTGTCTACAAAACTTGGGTGTATTGTTGAAACATCCAGAACATAAGAATAGGTGGAAACCTCATTCAAAGGGAGCCAACAAACCATATAATGCTCTTGAATGATGGGTAATGCCTTCCTACCTTTCATTATGTAGAGTGGATGGATTATTTTTAGATATTAGAAGGCTATGATGTTGAAGTTGCTTCCCAATTTGTGTAGAACCTAACCAATAATGAAGCAATTGTAGAAGGCTTAAGGGTGAATTATTCAGAGACCGCCATAATGGAAGTGATAGGGATTCTTATAGAAGGAGAGAATTTCCTAGAAAGGGGCAATGCATTTGCAACTTGGAACAAATTTTCTCAAGTAGGGGAGCCAAAAGCATCTCATTGCTACCTCTAAGGCCTCAAGAAACAACATATATCATCAAATAATTTACCTGTGTAGGTAGGAAGTCTTTCCTTTATACTGTTCTCTTTAAATTGTTGATCCACCTTCGTCATGGTAGGCATGTCAATGTTCCAATTTTTTTGTTTAATTTATTGACTAGAATGGCTAAGGAGTACCAAAAGGGTAGGGCCTCTTCATTTTCCCATCATTGTGTCGTTCAACTACTGGTTAAGAAGAGTTTAAATGAACAATTCTTAGATGTATCTTGGCAATACTTCTTGAGACTTAATAATATTAAATGCAGGCCAGATGTTGGGCCACATGGTAGAAAACTTAGAATCAAACAAATCTAGGTCCATCAATCAGAGGATATTCATGCAGTGAAGGATAAAATTGTGGAAGAAGAACCTGCAACCTCACTTCATGGGAATAAAACTTCTCATGAGAATACAACAACTCCTTTTGAGCATGCAACATCTTTATATAATCATATAGCATCTTTGCATGCTCATGCAACATCTTCCCATGATCTTGCAATCTCTTCCCATGCTCCTACAACATCCTCACATGAGCCTGCAACATCTCTCAAACATGGAATACCTTCACCTATGCATGAAGCAGCCTCACTTGCACATACCACTTCAATAAAATAGCATGTAAGTACTATTGTCCCTTCCTCCTCTACACCTAAGAGAAAACAAAAAAGTACCTCCTTATCCCACTAAGCCAAGCAAAATGAAGCAAAAAAGATACCCCAACTACTACACAAGGTCTCCCAAGGTGTTCACAATGCCTTAGAAAGAAAGGGATAAAGACAAAAGTTGTTGCCTCAACTCCTTGTGTGATTTTCCTTGAAACAAACACTAAATCTGAAAGGGAGGACTTATTTGTTAATAGGGAACATACAGATACATCCAATAGTCTTGGATTTGATCTAGACAAGGAATCCACACCTTCCTCTGAGTTTGTTGATTTGGGTCTAGAAGAAGAAACAACTCATATGGAAAAAAAGGTAGGAGATGAATTACAGTTGATTTGATAAGAATTTAGCAATTGGAGAAGTAGCTTAAGGCATATGAGAAAAAATAGAGAGATAGATAAGCTAGATCAATTAGCAATAGAAGAAATTAATAAGGAACATGGGAGATCTAGAAAACAAACATGTAAGAGCACCCAATCCAGAGATCAAAATCTCCCCTTATCCTCAGGTACTTAAAAGGCTCCAATCAATGGCAACCCAAATAGATGGGCTATCTCCTGAACTATTATTGTGGATAAGAGATAAAGAAATTTAGTTCATAAAGAGAACTTGGGAAAGGAAGAAGAAGGAGATGAAACAAAAATTTGCCAAGGAATTGGAGGAGAAAAATGTTGCAATGGATAGTCTGAAGAAGAAGGTAGAACAAATGGTAGGATTAACTACATAGATCATACAATGTCATCCTCCTACCAGAGTTTATACTTCTCAAGGAGAAATTTCTTAGTTTTCAATTCATGCAAGTTTATTGTGACCTCCCATGCAAAATTGACACAACTATATCCTTTTTCAAGGTATACCAGGCATCTACTACTGAGCTCCATTGTCAACTATGTGAGTTCTATCTTCATGATATGACCATCCCATGGAACCTAGCATGGAATCCAAATTCATATATAGGAGATGTCTAGGTCAAGGCATTAGCTTCCTTTATATAGAATGAGAAAAACAGGGGAATGCAAATGTACAAGTATAAAGAGTAGGAAAAATCTATTTCCTTGAGGATTAGAGGAGAAGCTAAAGATCCAACTAAAGTTATAAAATTGGATATTTTTGACAAATAACTCCTCATTAGCTAGGAAGTTTTTCTAGGACTAGAAGTTTTGTGTTTAAGGAGGTGGTAACAAAAATTGGAAAGGAGTCATTCAAATTCAGCAAGGTCAGATGGTAGGAACTCATAGTGGAACTATGCAAGAAGGAGCCACATTCAATTCATAATTATCATGTAGCAGTGAGTAGATCACATAAATATATCGACCTAGCTAGAGAAAATGCACTTGCATGGCTTCCACTCACATTTCAACCCTATGGTTCCCTATTCCACATTGGCATGGAAACAATATTTTCACTTTGCAAGAATAAAATACTAGATGGGAGCATATCAAGGGTAAAAAAGGATTCTACCTAAAGCAGTGTGAAGGGCAAGCATAGCCATATGACTTTAGGAGCATAGCCCTCATGTTTAATCCAAGGCCCCAATTGCTTAAGGACAAGAAAAATGCTAATCTGGGGGTGATGATGGGTTCTGTATTTATTTTTTAGATTCCCTATGTTTCCTATTCTAAGAACACATTTCTGCAAACATTCCTATCTTTTAGGCTAAGAATTTTAATTAATATTTGGACAAAAGAACTATGTTAGTTGTAATATGTTTTAATGAATGCTTATGTGTTGAAGTAGTTATTTTCAAATATAATATGGTATATTATTTTGTCTATAATGATCTTAGAGTAGAGATTTTTTATGGGGCTAATTTCTTGCTGTAACAATTAAGAGTGACAACATGTAGCCAAAGGATCAACCTCCTCCAACCAAAGAATTAGCTTCTAATAGCCAAATGATCAACTTCCTGTAGGAAATCTCATGGCTACCTATACTGTCCCCATTTTCAGGTTCTCTTGTAGTGCAGTTGGCACTAACCTTGTGGGCGTGTGTCAATGTTATTAGAGGGGTTATTTCAGGACTCCAATGAGCTCAGTTGGTCCAGAGGACTCATATGCCACTTTTCAAGGTGATTTCTAGCTTCTGGTGTGCTCTCCAAGAATCTTGGAGAAGGTGTCTATTTATAGTAAGTCACCCGGTTGGCTCCATTTATCATTATTCTTCAACGAGATCACGCCAGTGCAGTTAGTTTTTTATTCTAATGCATTCTGGTAGTTTCCACAAAATGAGTGTATTAATGGCTTTATTTAATATTTTACTAAGGTTTATAAATATTGTTTAAAATATTTTAAAAGCACCTTAGTGTTATAGCTCATCAGAATTGGGATGAGATGTTTTAAATTATGGATGTATTAAATAGGGACCTTATGTGTCAAATTATCATTATTTTAATTAAAAGGTCTTTTTTAGAGCTAAAATGAAGTTTTAATTAAAAAGTGAATTTTAAAATTGAAGCTTCTGGGGAGTTTGGCGGAAAAAGTATAAAAGGGCATTTGAGGGGCTCATTTGAATTATGTAGTTTATTCTATCTATCTGATTGAAACCTTGTGGTTCTAGAGATCAAACTTGGTTCATCTCAGCCTTCTTGAGGATGAAAACCCTCTTGGAGATGATCAACCTCGGTGGTGAAAGATCCTCTCAGGTTGATTGCTGGTAAACTTATTCAGAGTTTACATGTTGCACTTCATTGCAGGTTTGGCATTATTTTTTGTGAGTGATTTCATGTGGAAGTCACATTGAACTTCAAATGGCAGATTTAGGGGTTTTACATTGGGATTTTAGTTGCAGCAATTTGGTTTCATAGAAGTTATGAAGTTGTGAGTTCACAGGCAGATTTTTGGAATGTGAAGTTTTGGTGTTTTACCATCTGGCTTTTGGCGCACATTTATTCACATGGGCTATAGCTATAAATGTTTATGACAATAGTCTTATATCATGCTACAACAACTTATATGTACTAGGGAATTACACATTTCCATTTGTGGAGTATTCTTTTGGCATTGTACTTCCATGGTGGATGCCTAAACTTTGTAACAACAAGCTATTCTATCACATATCAATATATTATTGCTGGATTCAAGGTCAGATTTTTGTTTCATTGTTATTTCTATTGCATATAAAGTGTTTGTTATAATGTCTATGTTGTTTATCTATAAATTTGAGATGTTTCATGTGTACATTCAATTCCCAACTGCATATTGAATGATCCCAAACACAAATACATTGAAATGCATTCGAAACAACACCAAAACAACAAACAGAAAACTGTTTGACGAAATGTCAGCTCACTAGAAGCTAGTAATCTTACTGGGTGTTTGAGAAAAAATTGTTCCAAACTAGGGTGTATATTACAATGGTATCAGAGTTGGTTTTCCTACAAGCCTGTTGGAGTTCTAACTTTTGTTGCAGTTTCCTCAGTTAGTATTCGATATTTCAGTAGCTAAAAGTTTTGTTTAGTGGTTGCAAATCATGAAGACACTCACAGAAGGATAAATTTTGAAGGAATACCAAACAATGGGAGCAGAGCTTCATGCTTTAATCTCATTTGTAGAATTCATGGATGTTAATATAGGAGTAAAGCTTTACCATGCAGGTGAGGATCTTGAAGACCTATAACAGCCAAAAGATGTTCTTAGTACTTTGGAGGAATTTGAGGGTTGTTTACACATGGTGAATCAATCACCTTCTCAGGTGAGGATCTTGAAGACCTATAATAGCCAAAAGATGTTCTTCTCAGTACTTTGGAGGAATTTGAGGGTTGTTTATACATGGTGAATCAATCACCTTCTCAGGGAATGCAAGAAAATATGAAACCTTTAGTGACTTCCCTGGGTAAGAGAAAATTCTTGAGACACAAAGATAATGATGTAAGACTACTTGTTGCTTCTTGTTTAAGTGAAATCATGACAATTACAACTCCTACTACATCATACAATGATAACACAATGAAAGAGGTAATTCAACTAATGGTGGACAATTTTCTAGATATTATATCACATGTTCTCATTTTTTTAGAAGTGTTGATATACTTAAAATATTTGCAAAAATCAGATTGAGTAACCTTGTATTGGATTTGGGATTACATGATTGATCTACAACATGTTTCACCATTTATTTACTTCAATTAGGAATGAACATGATGATGATGTTATGGAAGCCATTCAAAACATTATGGTTTTGACTATTAATGAGAGTAAAGATGTGTCACAGCCACTTTTTTCTATCCTATCAGCTAATAGGAAAAATGGGATTCTTGGAATTCCATTAGTTAAAGGGAGATTACCTAGAATGGTGATTGAGCAATGCGATAAGAAATTGAAACCTTTCTTGGATAGTGAGAAGCGAGAAAATGAAAAGAGGATTATGGTAGAACATTTGGAAGGAGATGGTGCCTTGACTTATGAGGACTATGTGACAGGGCTTCAGGATGATTCTTTGGTCATATAGGCAGCTACTATGGATAAGGTGGTGCATGAAGAAAAGGATAGAACAACAGCTTTGGAACCTAGTTTGGATTCAGCTAGTGATGATTCTAATGACTTCCTTGATGATTCCTATGGATCAGATGACTGTGTTGAGTTCACTCATGTATTTTTAGATGAAGGGCATGGAGAAAGCAAATATGATGATGACTTCAAAATAGATTTTGATGATCCTTTATCTTATTCCGGTAAGGTTCATAGAGGTGGCCTTGGATTTAACTTTCAAACAAAGCCTATGGAGAGTGATTTATATAAAAAGATAACATCACATGAGGAGCACAGTGAATAGAGAAATCAGCCTTTTAACACATGGGATCTGGCTATGATGACACCTAAGTATGATGAGGATCCTACATGGGATGAATTTCCTTTTGATCGTGACGATGTTCAAATTTTAGAACATAATGCATGCAGTGAGGATGGCATTGATGGTGTTGATGGTGTAAATTTATTGAGAACAAATCTAATTTATCAACACATGAAGCTAACTTTGAGCAGAGGTTTAGTAATTTTGATTATTTGAATCCACAATTTACTGCTGAAAATGATATTGAGAAGGCTCGGGTGATTTGGAACAACATTAGAGTCATTGAAGACAAGTATGAAGGTTCTAATTTTAGTATTCATCATAGCAGCAATTCATTTCCTTTACATGAATATGATTGCAAGAATAAATTTGTGGTTATTGCTGATGACCCATTATTTGAGATGGGTGTTGATATGACTTATGTCAATCCACTCTCTGAGTTGGATGATGGAGTTATTTCTGGTTGTAGTATTCCACTTGGGAAAAATAACAAGGTATGGGATCTAGGAGAAGATTCAGAACTTGAGTTGGAGTGTGGTACTCAACTTGGTTTTGATTTAGGTTCACTTTACAAGGAGTTTAGTTACCCTCTTGGGAGACCATCGAATATGAAATGTGCAAATAAGGAGACAGATCAAGTTTGCATTTGGGATGATGACACGCAAAGGCATCATCATTCCTTGCTACATGAGGAATTGGAAGGTAACTTGGGTATGAAAATAAATGGTTTCAATTGATAATCATTTCCTTGTTGGTATTCATTATGAGTTGCTTCATTCTTGCATGATGTTTGGTCTCGATTTTTGGAGCTGGCCAACAAGTATGTCATTTCATACCTTAACCGAGTTGATGAGTAGTATTGCATGCTTTGCATATGTAGTTGGTGATGCATTTCCTTCATGGGATGTATTGATTATGGGAGATCATTCTTGGTTGGGTATCCATTCTTGGAATTGTCAACAAGAATTGTCAAAGAGTATTGGGAGTCATAAGAGTGATCTTTGGAGGGATAAGAATCAACATTTCAAACTTAATAATGTTGTTCCTTAGCCATCTATTTATTTCATTTGTTCATCTACAAATGGATTGCAGAGAAATTTCAAGTAAGGATTGGGTCAGTGAATGAATGGTCACTATTGGGTGTGTTCCTTAGCAAATATTGGATCAGTCTTTCCATTTTGAGCTTGTTGTTTGGTGGCAGTTCAGCCAATTCATTTTTAAGTTTGCTTTCATTGAGAGAAGTTGGCACATTATTCTTTGTTAGGGAAGTAAAATTTTTAAGTTGGAAATTGCTTGGAAGTATTTCCCAAGCACTTCTAAGTTGATTTGGGGAAGCACAATGCTTTTCACACATGCTTATATTTGGGAAATGTATTGTGGCCATTGTTGTCCTTGGTGTAGAGCACTAAAATCAGATTGTACCTCTCTGATTTTGGTTTCGAACAAAAGACATTATTGTTTACTTCAGACCTTCCTAACTTAGAGAGTTCATCTTATGAAGGTTTGTGATGTAAACTTTGATAGTTTTCCCTCGGTGTGGGTTCAGGACAGCAAGTTTCCACATGCTATGATTCATCTTTTAGAGGGCCTTGGAGTTGTAACCATGAGTTTTAGCACCGATATCCACTTTCTGATCAGCCTACACATGATGTCATCTCTTGACCCACAGTTGTATTGGTTTGTCTTTTCAGAGTAGCAATGGCGTATTTGGTGGTTGGAGTTGGTTGTTGGAGGTGATTTGATCATAGGAGATGACTCTTTGGTTACTTCCATACTCATGTTTCCTATATTTTTAGTTGGATTTCAGATGGATTGTTGTTGTCCTTATATTTCCATGATGGTTATAGTGACATCTTTTATTGAGCTGATTGGTTCTGATCTTTGGCAGGCTTTTGGGCAACTAGTTGTGAGAGTTTCTCTAGCCATAGTTCAATTATTTCTTGTTTCCACTTTGGTGAATGATGGTTATTGCAGATATTTCATGGTGTTGGCATGTATATCATCAGATGATGCTTTGATGTTTACAGTGAGTTGGGTGTGTTTGTGTGTTCAGAACTGTTCTTTTGACACTTGAAGGTTAAGTGTCAATGATATGATTTAAGTTGGCAATAGTAGAGACATTCCCTCCTTGGCAGATTTCAGAGTGATAATTGTGATTGGACTGCTTCATCTTTGGGATGTCATGAGAGGTTTTGCTAAGTTTATTTCCTTATGGTGGAGTAGGTTTAATTTTTGTTGCCCAAAATCATGATAGGCAGTGAGATTACAAATGTGGACCTTATTATGATATTTCAACAGGAGTTGTTTCATGGTATAGGTTTCAACCTTTCTAGGTATTTCAATTTGAGTTTTGACATTGGTCACTTTTGGGGGTTCCAGGAGAGGATAGTGCAATTTTGGCACGATGATTTTACAGTCATAATTAGAGTGGCACAGTGTCCGCATGGTGGTTCTTTCCTGAGATTGACATGGGACCTTGGCATCATTTCTGGTTTTAGTTGGTCTAGTTTGATGATTCTAGGGGTTGTTTTGGCATTGTTTGAGGATAAGGAATCTTTGGGGAGGGTAGACTGTAATGTCCCCATTTTCAGGTTCTCTTGTAGTGCAGTTGGTACTAACCTTGTGGGCGTGTGTCAACGTTATCAAAGGGGTTATTTAAGGACTCCAATGAGCTTAGTTGGTCTAGAGGACTTATATGTCACTTTTTGGGGTGATTTTTGGCTTCTGGTGTGCTCTCCAAGAATCTTGGAGAAGGCATCTATTTATAGTAAGTCACCTGGTTGGCTCCATTTATCATTATTCTTCATCAAGATCACACCAGTGCAGTTAGTTTTTTATTCTGATGCATTTTGGTAGTTTCTGCAAAATGAGTGTATTAATGGTTTTATTTAATTATTTTACTAAGGTTGCTAAATATTATTTAAAATGTTTTAAAAGCACCTTAGTGTTATAGCTCATCAGAACTGGGATGAGATGTTTTAAATTATGAATGCATTAAATAAGGACCTTATGTGTCAAATTATCATTATTTTAATTAAAAGGTCTTTTTCAAAGCTAAAATGGAGTTTTAATTAAAAAGTGAATTTTAAAATAGAAGCTTTTGGAGAGGTTGGCAGAGAAAGTATAAAAAGGCATTTGAGGGGCTCATTTGGATTATGCAATTTATTTTATTTTTCTGATTGAAACCCTTGTGGTTCTAGAGATCAACTTGGTTCATCTTAGCCTTCTTGAGGATGAAAACCCTCTTGGAGATGATCAACCTCGGTGGTGAAAGATTCTCTCAGGTTGATTGCTGGTAAACTTGTTCGGAGTTTACGCATTATACTTTATTGCAAGTTTGGCATTGTTTGGAGTTTAAAGGAGGTATTTATTTGCAGGCCAGCTTGGAGGATTTATTGATGAGCTCATTTTAGGGATTACATTGAGCTGATATTAGATTTCTTCCCATGATAATTTGATATATATAAGAGGTAATGGTGACCAATTTTTAGGTGATTTGGAGTAGATTTGGAGGGTTTGTGAGTGATTTCATGTGGAAGTCACATTGAACTTCAAATGGCAGATTTAGAGGTTTTGCATTGGGATTTTTAGTTGCAGCAGTTTGGTTTCATAGATGTTATGAAGTTGTGAGTTCACAGGCAGATTTTTGGAGTGTGAATTTTTGGTGTTTTACCATCTAGCTTTTGGTGCATAGCTATTCACATGGGCTACAGCTGTAATTTTTTATAACAATCTGATATCATGCTATAGTAGCTTATGTGTACTAGGGAATTACACATTTTCATTTGTGGGGTGTTCTTTTGGCATTGTACTTCCATGGTGGATGACTGAACTTTGTAACAGCAAGCTATTCTATCACATATCAATATATTATTCCTGGATTCAAGGTCAGATTTGTGTTTCATTGTTATTTCTATTGCATATAAAGTGTTTGTTATAATGTCTATGTTGTTTGTCTGCAAATTTGAGTTGTTTCATGTGTACCTTCAATTCCCAACTGCATATTAAATGATCCCAAACACAAATATATTGAAATGCATTCAAAACAATACCAAAACAACAAACAAAAAAGTGTTTGACGAAATGTCAGCTCACTAGAAGTTAGTAATCTTACTGGGTGTTTGAGAAAAAATATGTTCCAAACTAGGGTGTATATTATAGTGGTATCAGAGCTAGTTTTCCTGCCAGTCTGTTGGAGTTCTAACTTCTATTACAGTTTCCTCAGTTAATATTCGGCATTTCAGTAGCTAAAAGTTTTGTTTAGTGGTTACAAATCATGAAGACACTCACAGAAGGAGAAATTTTGAAGGAATACCAAACAATGGGAGCAGAGCTTCATGCTTTAATCTCATTTTTAGAATTCATGGATGTTAAGGTAGGAGTAAAGCTTTACTATGCAGGTGAGGGTCTTGAAGACCTATATCAGCCAAAAGATATTCTTCTCAGTACTTTGGAGGAAGTTGAGGGTTGTTTATACATGGTGAATCAATCACTTTCTCAGGGAATGCAAGAAAATATGAAACCTTTAGTGACTTCCTTGGGTAAGAGAAAATTCTTGAGACACAAAGATAGTGATGTAAGACTACTTGTTGCTTCTTGTTTAAGTGAAACCATGAGAATTACAACTCCTACTACATCATACAATGATAACACAATGAAAGAGGTAATTCAACTAATGGTGGATAGTTTTCTAGATATTGATTAAATCACATGTTCTCATTTTTCTAGAAGGGTTGCTATACTTAAAACATTTGCAAAAATTAGATTGAGTAACCTTGTATTGGATTTGGGATTACATGATTTGATCTACAGCATGTTTCACCATGTCTTTACTTCAATTAGGATAGAACATGATGTCAATGTTATGGCAGCCATGCAAAACATAAATCATGAGACACAAAGATAATGATGTAAGACTACGTGTTGCTTCTTGTTTAAGTGAAATCATGAGAATTACAACTCCTACTACATCATACAATGATAACAAAATGAAAGTGGTAATTCAACTAATGGTGGATAGTTTTCTGGATATTGATGATATCACATGTTCTCATTTTTCTAGAAGAGTTGCTATACTTAAAACATTTGCAAAAATCAGATTGAGTAACCTTGTATTGGATTTGGGATTACATGATTTGATCTACAACATGTTTCACCATTTCTTTACTTCAATTAGGATAGAAAATGATGTCAATGTTATGGCAGCCATGCAAAACATTATAGTTTTGACTATTAATGAGATTGAAGATGTGTCACAACCATTGTTTTCTATCTTATCAACTAATAGGAAAAATGGGATTCTTTGAATTCCATTAGTTAAAGGGAGATTAGCTAGAAGGGTGATTGATAAATGTGATAAGAAATTGAAACCTTTCTTGGATAGTGAGAAGCGGGAAAATGAAAAGAGGATTATGGCAAAACATTTGGATGGAGATGGTGTTGCAAGTATGTGCCTAACCAGTGTTGTCATTGATGTCAACATACTCTTGTTGCATTAATGTCAAGGATTGGATGATTTGTATGCTGAGGATATTGAAAAAATTAGTCCTATCAGAAATAGAGAAGATCAGTGAAGATAGTGAAGCTCTATGAAGTGAAGATCCCATCTAGATGAAGATTAGAGAATGCACATCAAAGGGTTTGTAGATATGTGTATGAAGATGATCCAGTAAAGATTTGAGAGGTTCACATAAAAATGTGGAGGAGTTATGGCCATAAGAGTAAAACTGGTTCCAGCAACTGTTCAGAGGGGACAGAGCAACACAATTAGGTCTGGTGAGATCTGGAAATACAATATCATATTCTGTGGATCTGGTTGCATGTTTGGGAGGCTAATGTGAATTGACAACTCAATTGGTTTGTGGTTTGGAGGTCCACAAGCAATCCTTCTAATGTGACAGTGATGGGCGACTGTGTTCTTGAGATTCTGGATGAAGATGCGAATGATTACAGTAAGCAGAAGTGGTGCAGATGTTCTTGGTGATTCAAGCAAGCTTGTGGGGGTCTCTGGATTGTGTCCAATTTGTGTTGATGGTCCGCATTGAATAATTGAGCTCGTAATTGAAGACTTACCTTTGGGTGATGGTGTTCTTCCTAGTCTTGGTCGGCCGGTTGATTTACGCATGTTGCAGATGATCTTAAAGATGTTTTGCAAAGCATGGCATGTTCCTCGAAGAAGATTGGAGTCCTAGCTATGTGTGGCCGACAGTGTAGTAATGCGCATGAAGTTTTTGTAATAAATAAAGTTGTATTTTTGTAATTGCTCTGTAATAAAATAAGTATATGTTGTGCCGACTTTGATGATCATTCCAAAGTTGATGTCATGTATAAATAAGAGTTGTGAAGTCATTCAAATGTGTCCTTGTCATGGAGAGGAAGTGGTAGTAAAGAGGAGCGAAAAGCAGAGTAGAGGTGTTGAGATTAAATGGAACTGACTCAAGCATAATCAAGATGCTTATCCCTAGTTCAAGTATGTAATACTTATATTCTTTTGTAGAAAGTGTGTCTCTTGTAGGCAGTGGGCCTCTTGTGAGCAGTATGCTCGGGCAGTGAGCCCTAACTGGCAAGTGCCATTTTATTCTTCTTTATTCTTTTAACAGAGCATACATTCTTGGGTTAGTCACCCTGTGGTTTTTCCCTTAATCGGGTTTTCCATATCAAAATCTTGGTGTTATATGTCTTGAATTTGTTTATGCTCTTGAATTATTCCATTATGCTTCAATGATTGAATCTTTGGTATGTTGTTGAAATATAAGAAGGCTTAAAGTAATTAAAGAGTAGGTTTTCAATTTGGTGACAACTGATTAACCCCCCCCCCTCTCAGTTGTATGTCCTAAATCCAACAAATGGTGCCTTGACTCATGAGGACTATGTGACAGGGCTTCAAGATGATTCTTTGGTCATACAAGAAGCTACCATGGATGAGGTGGTGCATGAAGAAAAGGATAGAACAACAGCTTTCAATCCTAGTTCAGATTCAACTAGTGATGATTCTAATGACTTCCTTGGCGATTCCTATGGAGCAGATGATTGTGTTGAGTTCACTCATATATTTTTAGATGAAGGGCATGGAGAAAGAAAATATTATGATGACTTCAAAATAGATTTTGATGATCCTTTATCTTATTTCGGTGAGGTTAATACAGGTGGCCTTGGATCTAACTTTCAAACCAATCCTATGGAGAGTGATTTATTTAAAAAGACAACATCACAGGAGGAGCACACTGAACAAAGCAATCAACCTTTTAACACATGGGATCCAGGTGTGATGACACCTAAGTATGATGAGGATCCTACATGGGAAGGATTTCCTTTTGATCATGATGATGTTCAAATTTTAGAACACAATGCATGCAGTGAGGATGGCATTGATGGTGTTGATTTATTTATTGAGAACAAATCTGATTTATCAACACATGAAGCTAACTTTGAGCAGAGGTTTAGTGATTTTGATTATTTGAATCCACAATTTACTGCTGAAAATGATAATGAGAAGGCTCAGGTGATTTGGGACAGCCTTTGTCATGTCCCTTTTTTCAAAACTAAAACTTACTAAAAATAGTAAGTCAAGGAGGGTCACATGGGACATTGGGAAAGAATATATATTTAATATTCATATTCTCCTAATAACGTTTAGATCATTTGGGGAAATAAATATTAAAATTATAATACCAGCACAAGTGGGACATAGTAAGTTGGGAGCATCTTGAAAGATTGCATGCAATAAATTAAAAGAATCTATGACTAATTTTGTGACAAGCCATGACAGATTTTATGATAGCTTGCATGCATGGAGTTATTATTTATTTTTGGTGGGGAATATTGCAACGATCATTATGGCATGCCTATTTTGGAGGTAAATTGATGCAATAGTATTATTTTATTTTATTTTCCAATAGGGGGACGTTTGGGCTTGCTCCTCTATATATTTGTAAGAAGAAACACATTTGAGGCTATTGCAGATTTACATTTTCTCTTACAAAGCTGACGCTTTGTAATTTCTTGAGTGGACAGGGAAACCATTAGAGATGAAGCTTTTGGCTGGTGGACATGAGTTTCCAGTAGTTTGAGGGTGGTGTTCTTGGATTGTAGATAGAAATCTCATCCAGAGGTTGCATCATTGTTGAAGGGTTTTGGCAGTTTGGTGTGGTTTGTGTGCAGGGACCCCAAATGCAGTTTTGATGATTCCTAGAGAGATTTTTTGGTGTTGTAAGTGTCTAATATTGTGGATTTCATAGTTTTCTATGTGTTTACTATTATTGTATCAATCTTGGCACATGTGGCCATTTTGTACAAGCTTTGGTGTTGTTTCTATGAGCTTGGAGCAGTTTTAGGTGATTTAGGAGCTAGGGTTTTGACTAGATTGCAGCATCTAGGTGTGGGTTTGTTGAAGGAGTTTACTTCTATAATTACCAGTTGTATCAGACCTATTTGCATGTGGTTTGCACCATAAAAATCAATAAATCAGTGTTGGAGTGTTCTCATGTGTTTTGGGTTTCATTAGTTGTCGGCAATGTTGTACAGATTTGTAGTTTCAGTGAGTATTGGTGTAGAGATTCGTTCATAATTTGTTGTTGTTGGTGTTGCTGTACATTTTTCTGTTGTAGTAGCATATTTCATGTATTTACATAATTATATATCAATATAAGAAGTTCCAATTATTTTTGTGCAATTTTGTGTCAATCTGGAAACAATACTATGAAGTAATTGTTGGAATTTTATGTGGGTTTTTCAAGACATGTTTGAAAATAATTCCATGAGGGTTTGAGATGCCTATGATTTATTTATTTTAATTAATTTGGGAAAATAATCCATTTGAGACTTTACAGCCTTGGAGTCATTGAAGACAGGTATGAAGGTTCTAATTTTAGTATTCATCATAGCAGTAGTTCATTTCCTTTACATGAATATGATTGCAAGAATAAATTTGTGGTGATTGTTGATGACCCGTTATTTAAGATGGGTGTTGATATGACTTATGACAATCCACTCTTTGAGTTGGATGATGGAGTTGTTTCTGGTTGTAGTATTGCACTTGGGAAAAATAACAAGGTATGGAATCTAGGAGAAGAGTCAGAATTTGAGTTGGAGTGTGGTACTCAATTTGGTTTTGATTCAGGTTCACCTTATGAGGAGTTTGGTTACCCTCTTGGGAGACCATCAAATATGAAATGTGCAAATAAGGAGACAGATGAAGTTTGCATTTGGGATGATATGACATGCAGAGGCATCATTAATCCTTTCTACATGAGGAATTGGAAGGTAACTTGGGTATACAAATCAATGGTTTCGATTGAGAATCATTTCCTTGTTTGTATTCATTATGAGTTGCTTCATTCTTGCATGAGATTTGGTCTCGAGTTTTGGAGCTAGCCAACAAGTGTGTCATTTCATACCTTAACTGAGTTGATGAGTAGTATTGCATGCTTTTTATATGTAGTTGGTGATGCATTTCCTTCATGGGATGTATTGATTATGAGAGATCATTCTTGGTTGGGTATTGTTGTCATATTTTGCTTGACCCCAAAATATTTTGTTTCCCTCCTTCTATAAGAGAAATTTGATCAGAGAAAGCCTAGATAGAAAGAGGTCCCAAAAAATCATCTAGATAATCCTTGCAAAAAACCCAGAAAAACCCAGAAATCCTTTTTCTTCAAGTGCCTTCCATTGCAGATATTCTCAGCTTTATACTTAGTCATCTTTGTATGTATCGTTGTATGTATATCTATCGTATCGCATATACAATTGCAGATGAAAAGTCAAATGCAATGCGATATACAAAGGGATATTCAAATGGATCTGAAATTGTTTCGAATTTGTTTCATAAACATAATGGGGTCCGCATTTGTATAATGAAGATGCATGCAAAAGAAGGTGAAGTACAAAAGTCGGATCCAATTTCAATTCCAATCCACTTCATAAAATGTTGAAGTCTGCTTTTGTACATTTATATGTTTTGTATATGCAATCGCATATGCAAAGACATATACCAAGCCCGATTGGGGTTTCTTACTGGTCTATTGTGCAGTGGTGGGTCCTATTTTTTTTATCAAACTATTTTGTAGCGATGGGGCCGCAGATGAAGATCCAATGGAATGATGACACGTGTCAAGGCCGATCCAAAGTCTAATTCAAGGCAGATGCAAAAGGTGATATTTGCATATACAAAGGGAGATACAAAGACATATGCAAAGCGCTTTGATATGCAAAATTCAAAAAATGGAGAAATTGCATAAGTGCAAAATTGGATAGTTTGAAGGACCCGATATGCAGGTGACGTCATCCAGGTCTCCTCTTCAACCAGGTTCTGCAAGATGATGATGTCATCATGATTTTCAAAGTACATCTAGTTTTTGTATGTATGTATGCATACAAATGACGCTTCCCCTTGCAGCGAAGATAAAATTGACGGTCAGTCTACATTCAGTCAGGAATGGTCATCGACTCTGAGGATGAATGTGCAGTTTTGGTGACAAGACATCTTAGAGGCTGACTTAAGTTTTGTAGAGATCCCTCAAACATAGAATCGATGAAAATATAGAGAATTCAAAGGGCTCAGGGATTTAAAGTGTTGTAAAAGATTTGTCAAGGGGTGATATGTCCCATCTGTCATCAATGGAAATCTGATCTCTTAACTGCCATGCTTCAGATATTTTTTGTATTCATTGTTGCAGATAGATGATTCAGCTGCTCACATTAAAGGCCCAAAATATCTTCCACCTACCCTGTTCCAGATATTTTATCCCATAACTTCTTGCAAGTGGATGTCCTTTTTGGCGATGATATTTTCTGACAGAGCCCATGGGGAGAATTCATTGTAACCGACTTAGGTCAAATGCAAAATGCTATATATGCATAAACATGAGATGTAAACAAAGTTGGAAGATTTAGTAATCTATGCTTTTGATTCCAAACAGAGCATTCCTCTACTGTAACCTTGCCTTCTAATTAATATATGTTGGTTATTTTACCTCTTCATGCTATTTTGACTCTGTGTGATTTAAGAATGATGTGTTTGTGAATGTTTAATTCCTTCTAATCATTTCTTGCTCCTTGCCTCTGTTAAAATTAGTTTGATCTATGTATGTTTATTAGTTGTATCTAATTATTTTGTGCATCTTCTCAGTTCTGTGAGGGCTCTTTTATTCAAACCTAGTGTATCACCCTTTCCATTTCATGTTCCTTCTGCCCCTTTTTCCCTGCAAACATTAGCACTAGGTTTAGATAGTTTTCTCTAAGCATTAGGCTTAGAATGAGGAACCAGCCTTCTCTGGAGATCTGATCTTAATTTGTAAAGTCCCACACTTTCGAGATCATTCCCATTGTGTCATTAGAATGCTTGGACTCTCTCCAAGCAGGGTGCAATTCTATGTGACAACAGTTCCTGGCACTTCTGATGGGACTACTTTGCTCTGAGTGAGAGCTAGACTAAGGATTTGGTGTCACTCTTGGTCTACATGCCGCTGTGAAAGCATCAACAGACACCTGGCGACTCTCTACTGATCTAGTTCATTTATCATAATTCAACATTTCATGCTTGTGCAGACAAGGTCTTCTTCTAGAGGTAACTTCCAATTTGTTGAACTCTCATTTGCTGATAGAAGGAGAAGAACAAGATTATCTAAGTTCCCTGTGAGGGAAAATATAAACCATCATTTAAATCATACAAGGGCACAGTCCACTTCTCCTCCATTAGAGTTTCAGGTTAGGTCTCAACATTTAACCAGAACTTTTCATATCCCCTTTGTTATAAACCTGAATATATTTAACATGGAAAGGAATTTGCCATTTGTTGCATTTCAAGGAGATAGCCCTCTGGCCCTAACCCAATACGATGACATCCCTACATCAGCCTTGAAGGCTATACCATTTTTTAGCAGTGAGAACTCTATCACCCCTGCTGAGCACATACAAGATGTTGCCAATGTCTATTCAGTCCACCATGTCATTGCTGACAACATGGCCGTGAGATTGCTGGCCTCTTCTTTCAAAGGCAAGGCCTTACAGTGGTATAGAGGCCTCCAACCTAATTTAATACACAACTGGGATGACTTGGGCACTAAATTGTGCCAACACTTTGAAGATAAAAGTGACCATTTATCACTTATGGAACAGTTGCCTTCAATCAAAAGGGCTCCACATGAGTACATGGTAGATTTTAACTACCATTTTTAGAAGACATGGGACAGGATCCCTTAGTTGGTGAAGCCCTCTCTTAAGACTGCATTTATATATTATTTGAGGTCTTTAAATCTTGATATTGTAGTTATGATTCAATCCATTGATGGAGTTGTCTTGCCTAATGCTTATGATACAGCCATTAGGGTAGAAAATTGCCTAATCTAGGCAGGGAAAATTGCCCCAAGGCCGCCTATGCCTCTATTTCCAAAAACCCCTATCATGCAGCCTGCTGCTATTGCTCCAATTCCCATTGGAGTCAACCCTATCCCCTCTCTAGCTTCACCTACACTTGAACAAATAGAGGAGAGAGATGCTCATATTAGAAAGTTAACTAATGAGTTGACATTGGCGAGGAAGCAAAATGCATAACCAAGCCGTCCATATCAGCAACCTAATTAGCATTATCAACCCTTCAATCAGGGTTATCAAAAGAATAGGCTGTCATATCTGAATAATATGCAAAGACAAGGACATGTTAGCTACATCAGACCACTCAATGTTGTTAATCCTAATACAGCTACCAATTCAGGGCCCCTTGTGCCGATCCAAAACAATCTAGCTCAAGATAGTGACTGGTGTCACCCTTGCAATCAACCACATGACCAAAATTTGTGCCAAGGAGGACATTTCAGTCATGCTTTGACAGTGCAAGATTAGCCATCAAGCTTAGAGCATCAGGTTAACATCAACCAAAGAGTGGTTGACAGTCAAGAACAAATGCAAAATGATAAAACTCTAATGAATTGGACTTATGATGATCACTGTGGTGTTAATCAAAGTTCTGGTCTGGTTGCATTCAATACAAGATCAAAGAGAAGGGTTCTTGAAGACACATCAATACCTACAATCAGCCAATCACATGTCCCTAATATGAATCCAACCCAATCTGCAAAGGAAAAGATGCCTACCGTTCCATCAAAGAGAGGAGATCAAATAGTGGAAGGGGCAGAAATAGTGCCAACTGTGCAACCTCAGTCCAATGAACAACAAAAGAAGAGTGACTCTGCAATCACTAAAACATCTCAACAGAGCGGCCAAACACCTTTCAACATAGTGGAGAAAATGAAGAAAACAAACATAGGCGTCAACATGTGGGATGTATTGTTGATTCCATCTCAAAGGAACCTAATCCAGGAGGCTCTAACTGATATCAGTCATGACGGTACAGAATTGTCAAGTGAAAGGACCGCTACCCCCAGTTAATCTATGTCAGCCCAAGGAAGAGCTAAGTACAAGCAAAGCTAAGAAGCCCCCTCCATTCTATGTTTCCCTAGTCATAGGTGATAAATTGTTGCATAACTGTATGATAGATTCAGGAGTGTGTACCTTTGTCATGCCAAAGGTTATTGCTGAGAAGTTAGGAATAAAATATGAGCCTGTAACCAAAAGTGTAGTTCAATTAGATGGTACTGCTGTCAAAAAAGTAGGTGTTATTAAAGGCCTAGAGCTCACCTTACATGCATGTCCTGGATGCTCTGTTTCACAAGACATCTATTATTGACCTCCCTGCATACTTTGGTATCCATTTGTCTAGGGATTTCACTACAAAAATAGGTGGATATTTGTCATCTGACTGGTCACATATGTTTTTTAGAACTAGATATGGTACCAAAGTGACCATTAGAGCTGAACCAATTGCCAATGACCACATAGAACCCTACCCTCCAAACCCTAACAACATGAATTGTACAATACATGAGTTGGAGGAGAAAGATAACAATAGACATGAGGCTGCCACTCCTGTGGATGAAGTACCAGATATCCTACTTGATGAATAGGTTGATTGTTTTTAGTTTGACACCCCTGAGTATATAGAGGATATAGGGCTAGGTACTTATTGTATCCATGAAGAAGATGCTACTATCCCTAATTTTGAAAAAGAAAAATTAGATCTAGGTGGGATATGGCAGATGTATTTTGATGGCTCCTGAAGCAAAAATGGAGTTGGTACTGGGGTTGTACTGATTTCACCCCAAAAAGAAAGTTATTTCTCTTCATTTAGACTACAGTTCAATTGTACTAACAATGTGGCTGAATATGATGCCTTGATTCAGGGCATATAGCTAGCTAAAAAAAGAGGGATAAAAATTATGCAAGTATTTGGTGACAGTGAACTTGTTGTTCACCAAATTAGAAAGTTAAGTGCTTCAAAGAATGACTGAGTAAAGTCATACAAACACAGAGTCTAGGACCTAATTGAGGACTTTGATGCTTTCAACATGCAGGCCGTCCCCAGGCAAAAAAACAAGGATGCTAATAGGTTAGCTACAGTTGGCACCCAGTTTGATATCCCTCAAAATGTCAAACAAATTTTAGATCAACATATAAAGATTGTGGTTAGGCTTGTTGTGCCTGACAATGTGATAAGCTGGCAAGTGTTTGAAAGTGACCAGCAAATTGTGAACTTTTTGCAAGAGGAGGTAGAGTTTGCTGGCAAAAATCAGTCAGTATTACAAGAACAGTATGGTGACCAGGTGATCCAGCTAAAAACCAACATATTGCCTAAAGGCCTGATCACCCTAGAAGACATGTTTGGGCCTAATGATCAGGAAAAGAAAGAAAAGATGAATATGACAGTAAAGAAGCAAGACTATGAAGAGGTAGAGGTTGTACATGGCAAATTTCTAAAATATGGTAAGGTAAATACTCAAGCTGAAAGGCAAGGTTTCACTAGGCTTTGTGATGAGTTTAATGATCTAATTGCTTGGGATTACAGGGATTTGAAATGTTTTGATCTTGGTTTAATCCAACACACCATTGACCTAGATCCCAATGCCAAGCCTGTCCTCCAAAAGTAAAGGCCCGTCAATCCTAAAAGAGAACCATTAATGGGAAAAGAGCTATCCAAACTCATAGAGGCTAAGATCATTTATTCTATTAAACATTCCTCTTGGGTAGCCAACTTATTTCCAGTTAGGAAGAAGAATGGAGAGATTAGACTATGTGTGGACTTTAGAGATTTGAACAAGGCCTCACTTAAAGACCACTACCCACTCCCTTCCATGGAGCAGATCCTACAAATAGTAGCAGGTGCTGAGAGGTTCTCACTCCTAGATGGCTACTCAGGCTACAATCAGATTCTTGTAAAAGAATCAGACCAGTACAAGACAGCCTTTACTACCAAATGGGGTACTTTGGCCTATCAAAAGATGCCTTTTGGATTGACAAATGTTGGAGCCACCTTTCAAAGAGCAATGGATTTGGCTTTCAAAGGGCTAATTAATGATATTATCTTAGTATATCTTGATGATTTAACAGTATATTCCAAGCATGTAGCCGACCATTTGGGTCATTTAAGAAAAGTCTTCGCAAGATGCAGAGAGTTTGGGATATCATTAAATCCCAAGAAGTGTATATTTGTTGTCCCTGAAGGTAAATTGCTAGGACATGTGGTCTCCAAGGAAGGATTGGCCATTGATCCAAAAAGAACAAGTACCATTCTTGCTCTTTCTCTTCACAGCCATAAGAAACGTTTGTAGAGTTTTCTGGGAAAGATCAACTTTGTGAGAAGGTTCATACCTAATTTTGCCTCAATAGCAAAACCCCTCACAGCTATGCTAAAGAAGAATGATGCCTTCACATGGTCTAAAGAAGGTAGGGATAGTTTTGAGGATGTCAAACAAGCTATTGCATAAGGTCCTACATTGATAAACCCTAATTATGAGAAAGATTTCATTCTTTATACCTTTGGAGGCAAAGAGGGTATATCAGCTGTCCTGACGCAACAAAATGAGGAGAAGTTGGAGCAACCAATTGCTTTCTTCAGCCATCCTCTCAAAGATTATGAGCTGAATTATGACTTCATAGAAAGACAAGTATTTTTTGTGGTCAAAGCCTTGAAGAAATTTAGACACATGGTCTCAAACAACAAGATTCAGCTGATGGTGAATCACCCTGGTGTCAAAGAGTTTCTCCTGAGCAAGGATATTAACGAGAAAAGAGCTAGGTAGATCACCAAAGTAATGGAGTATGACATAAACATCAACATTACTAGGCTAGTCCATGACAAAGGCCTATGTGAACAGATGGCGGTAGGTATCAAAGATAAAAGCAATGTTGTATGTGTTCAAGGACAAGCGCAACCAATTGAGCCTCACACTCCAGCCGATTGGTATTATGACATGATCACATTTCTACAATTAGGTAGATGTCCAAATGGATTGAATCAAGCTAAAAGAAGGTATTTCAGACTCCAATCCATCCCCTATGTTATTATTGATGGTGTCTTTTTTAGAAGAGACATCAAGTTCTTCTTAGGTGTGTAACGCAAGATCAAACTTTGAGAATACTAGAAGAATTTCATAATGGCCCTGCTGGTGGCCATTATTGTCTTAGAACAACCATAATGAAAGTCATGAGGGCTGGTTATTACTAGCCCAGTCTGTTCAGTGATGCACATAAGTGGATCAGAAAATGTAAAGAATGTGCATTATTTGCTGGAAAGCAGAGACTGGCAGCTCTTCCCCTTCATCCAATCCAAACAAATCAGCCTTTTGCTTGATGGGGTTTAGACTTCATTGGAGTAATCAATCCTCCTTTTAGTGTAGGCCATAAGTGGATTCTTATAGCCACTGATTATTTCACCAGATGGACAGAGGCGATTGTATTGAGGGATGCTACAGAGGCATCTATTGTGGACTTTCTTGAAGATATAGCTACAAGGTTTGGTGTGCCATCCACTATCATTTCTAATAACGCTAAGGCCTTCATAGTCACTAAGGTCAGTGAATGGGCATCAAACTATGGAGTGTACATGAAGACTTCTTCCAATTATTATCCTCAGGGCAATGGTTTGGCTGAGTCCACTAACAAGAACTTGATCAGAATCATCAAGAAAACAATAGAAGATAATCAAAGGACTTGGCATTCTAAGTTAAAGACTACTCTTTGGGCTGACAGAATCACTCCCAAGAGAGCCATAGGCAATTCCCCTTTCATGCTGGTATATGGAAGGGAAGCAAGAGTTCTATTATCACTAGAGTTACCTTCTCTTGAGTTAGCACAGCAGCTTGAATTAATGGAAAATGATGCCATGACGATTAGACTTGCAGAGCTGATGGAACTTGTAGAGAAGAGAGATGCTTCTATGAGGACTCTTGAGGCTCATCAAGATCAGGTTAAGAGAACCTTTGACAGAAAATCTACTGACAGAACATTTAGTGAAGGAGATATAGTACTAAAGTGGGATGCAGATAGAGCCAAAGCTGGAAGACATTCAAAGTTTGATGCTCTGTGGATTGGCCCTTACATCATCATCGATTGTAAGCAGGCTAATGCATTTCAACTTTCCAGATTGAATGGAGAAGTTCTACCCATCCCAGTCAATGGGATCCATCTCAAACCTTACCATTAAGGCTGGTATGAGAGTTTGTATATATTGTTTTAAGTTTTATTTTAGTTTTAGGTTTCCCATTTTCCTAAGTGCTCTTGTACAGGCTGCATTGTCATTAGGAGAATGTGGGCCCTTTCCCCTTTTTGTGTTTTGGAGGCAGGTTCCAGTTTTTTAGCATGTTTTAGAATTGACTCTTTGCCCAATGGATGCATAAGGCCACTGATCAATTTGTTTAGCAGGAAAACATCCCTGAGAGGTCGCCAAAAATGTTGTCATATTTTGCTTGACCCCAAAATATTTTGTTTCCCTCCTATCAAAGAAATTCAATCAGAGAAAGCCTAAATAGAAGGAGGAAAGGCTTAAATCCCAAAACCCGTCTGGATAATCCTTGTAGAAAATGCATAAAAACCCAAAAATCCTTTATCTTCAAGTGCCTTCCATTGCAGATATTCTCAGCTTTATACTTAGTCATCTTTGTATTTATCATTGTATGTATATCTGTTGTATCACATATACAATTGTAGATGCAAAGTCAGATGCAATGCGATATACAAAGGGATATTCAAACGGATCTAAACTTGTTTCAAATCTATTTCATAAACATAATGGGGTCCGCATTTGTATAATGAAGATGCATGCAAAAGAAGGTGAGGTACAAAAGCCAGATCCAATTCCAATTCCAATCCACTTCATAAAATGTTGAAGTCCTCTTTTGTACATTTATATGTTTTGTATATGCAATCACATAGGCAAAGACATATACCAAGCCTGATTGGAGTTTTTTGTTGGTCTATTGTGCAGCGGTGGGTCCCATTTTTTTTATCAGACTATTTTGCAGCGATGGGGCCATAGATGAAGATCCAATGGAATGATGACATGTGTCAAGGCTAATCTAAAGTCTGATTCAAGGCAGATGTAAATGGTGATATTTGCATATACAAAGGGAGATACAAAGACATGCAAAGTGATTTGATATGCAAAATTCAAAAAATGGAGAAATCGCATAAGTGCAAAATTAGATAGTTTGAAGGACCTGATATGCAGGTGACGTCATCCAGGTCTCCTCTTCAACTAGGTTCTGCAGGATGATAACATCATCATGATTTTCAAAGTGCATCTAGTTTTTGTATGTTTGTATGCATACAAATGACGCTTCTCCTTACAGTGAAGATAAAATTGACAGTCGGTCTGCATTTAGTCAGGAATGGTCACCGACTCTGAGGATGATGTGCAGTTTTGGTGACAAGACATCTCAGTGGCCAAATTAAGTTTTGCAGAGATCCCTCAAACACAGAATCGATGAAAATATAAAGAATTCAAAGGGCTCAGGGATTTAAAGTGTTGTAAAAGCTTTGTCAAGGGGCGATCAGTCCCATTTGTCATCAATGCAAATCCAATCTCTTAACTGCTATACTTCAGATATTTTTTTTATTCATTGTTGCAGATCGATGATTCAGCTACTCACGTTGAAGGCCCAAATATCTTCCACCTGCCCTGTTCCAGATATTTTATCCCATAACTTCTTGTAGGTGGACGTCCCTTCTGGCGATGATATTTTCTAACAGAGCCCATGGGGAGAATTCATTGTAACCGACTTAGGTCAAATACAAAATTCTATATATGCATAAACATGAGATGTAAACAAAGTTGGAAGATTTAGTAATCTATGCTTCTAATTCCAAACAGAGCATTCCTCTACTATAACCTTGCTTTCTAATTAAAGACATGCTGGTTATTTTACCTCTTCATGTTATTTTGACTCTGTGTGATTTAAGAATGATGTGTTTTTGAATGTTTAATTCCTTCTAATCATTTCTTGCTCCTTGCCTCTGTTAAAATTAGTTTGATTTGTGTATGTTTATTAGTTGTATCTAATTATTTTGTGCATCTTATCAGTTCTGTGAGGGCTCTTTTATTCAAACCTGGTGTATCACCCTTTCCATTTCATGTTCCTTCTACCCCTTTTTCCCTGCAAACATTAGCACTAGGTTTAGATAGTTTTCTCTAAGCATTAGGCTTAGAATGAGGAACCATCATTCTCTGGAGGTCTAATCTTAATTTGCAAAGTCCCACACTTTTGAGATCATTCCCATTGTGTCATTAGAATGCTTGGACTCTCTCCAAGGAGGGTGCAATTCTATGTGACAACAGCTATTGTTGTCAAAAATTTTAGCATGAAAATTTTAAACTTTGTGCCATCACCAAACTGATATGCATCATAGTTTGTCAAATCCCTTTGTTATCTAATCTTGGTTGCAAATGCCCTATCACCACAAGTGTCTAATTACTCATCAATATGAAGTCATTAATTTACAATGGATAAGCTTTCTGGTTTTACAAATTATGCAAAGTGCAAAATCTTTTCTGAAAGAGTGCTATGACAATCAAAGGCCAACAAAATGGAGTTACCACTTTAAGTCCTGCCAATGCAGAAGTGATGTCTATATCAAATGATGAGGACAAAGTTTTTGGGATTGTAGTTCGAACTACACCATTTAGTTGGAATATCACACATCCTGGAGCATAGTGTGTTGTGTGATCAAGAAAATATCCTCTCAAGGATCCTTTTATTGAGTTATTGAAGGTGAGCTTGCAAACTTTCTTGAATGCATTCACATATCCCGACAGGACATGTTATCTAATTGCCTCAACAAATCTGAAGGATTTCTACAATTTGGTTGATGTTTACCTACATGCGGTCTTCTTTCCAAAATACTTAAATGACCTCCAGGTGTTCAGTAGGAGGGTTGGCATTGCATTGTTCCCTAATAACGCCTATGGTGTCAATAGTGAGGGGATATACAAGTCATTCCAAATATTACATTTCAGGAATTTCAAGAATTCCACCACAACTTTTATCATCCCAGCAATGCAAGGATATGATTTTATGGTGATGATGATCCAAACATGCATCTGTGTATCATATGTTCTCACCTGGATTAGTTTGATGCAATAAATGTTTCTATGAGTGCTCCATGGTCAATGGTTTCTAATTTATGGTTAATAAATGAAAGTAATTTGATGCATTGTGGTTAGAATGGGGAACTATCTATCGGAGTACTAATGTCCATCAAAATTGTATTGGAAGGTATATATTATCAGGTATTATAATTTGAAATGCTCGGGTTGACAAGTGTACAAAATGTGGAAACACAGACAAAGCTTGCGGCTTTAATAAGAGGAAGAACTAGCATTCTAAAATCAAAGGAAACGTTATCTTTTGAATGCTATGATAGTTGGTCATGTGCAGATTCTATTCATTAAAAAGGTTTTAGAAAATTTTCAAGTTGATATAATTCGTATGTGTAATGCCAAACCCCACTATTTTCGCCAGCATCTTCTCAAGAGTTTTAAAAGGATTAAATCATTATAGAAGTGGGATTTTTGTTAGATATTGTAGTTGGAAACAATTTTTGTAGAATGCATACAAAATGTGAAAGCACAAAAAGCCATAGCTATTGCACTCCCTCTGCCCACCAAAAATAGAAGTTATTTTCAGGCATTATCATTGGAAGGCATGCAAGCAAAACGTTGCAGCATAAACAAGGCCATGGCATGTTAATCAAAGAAGGAAATTCTATGATCATTTGAAGTTGGAAATGCTCTAGTGAACAACTGGAACACCAAGTCTATTGCCAATGTATTCATAATCTGTGCTGAAGCAGAAGCATAAGAAAAACAACTTTATTAAATATTATAATTGTAAATGCTTAATTGGTGTGCATGCATAATGCATAAGTATAGGCTAGGCATATTATTTGGTAGGATGCTTCAAAAGAATGTTCATTTATGGAATGGTTGATAAAAGGCATCAAATATCTTCATACAATCTAGGCATCATACATCAAGATTTGAAGAGTAGCAATATCCTTAACGAGGAAGAAATGAAAGCCTAGATAAAAACCACATGTCAGAGGATAAAAGGCAGATTTGCTGGTGTTTATCCATCTTCTACGCTCACAGCTAGCAATCCATGTTCACATACACACCAGGGAATGTGAGCCATTGGAAATCTTGAATTTACGAGTGACATAGATCACCATTAATTTTAGGTAGAGCAAAAGGTAAGTTCAAGCCTGATCCAAGATTTGAAGAGGCTAAAGATTTTACTAAGAGGAGGTTGTTTGGAAAATATGACTACCAGCCTTTGCTTGAATCTCTTGAAGGGATTGAGGGCTATGGCCATGGTGACTATTTTCTTGTTGGCAAGGACTTTCCAGAATATATTGAACGTCAAGAAAAAGTGGATGCAGAAACAGCTGCAGAAGATGTCAAGACACAAATGGGGCCTTGATTCTTCTAATAAACAAGACTAGAGTAAAGAGGAAAACCTATAGGAAACACTGGATGCTTATGATAGAGCTCTTCCTCTTAATGTTGCAAGAATGAAGGTTAAGGATTTTGTGGAAAGTAGGATGGGATACATTGCCCCAGTTTGTCTACCACTATGGGCAATGTGGTAGCAACAAAGTTGATGGGTTCTATTGGAAGTCTTTCTCTTCATTGGCTAAAATGCCTACTTGTAATGTACAACCATTAGGTGCAAAGAAAATAATTCGGCAAGATTTCCCACAGCAATTTCTCTATTCTATGAAGATTATCTTACATGTAAGAAATGGGAAACTACGAATGTCAGGTGGCCAAAACAAACATGTAGCCGAAGTAGACAAAAGATTTAAGGAGGGGCAAAGTATGGAATACCAAGAGTCGTTAATGACTCTTCATTTTCTTTAATATTTTGTCATTTTGATAGCAACTAAAAAGAGGAGGATGGATTTTGATCTTCCAACCAAGGAGGTCTATAAAACTGATGTGCTATTCGTTGTAAAGGATCTTTTGGCTACTTGAATAACTGGGAGTTCTTTGTAAAAGGGGTGACTGAGACTTTGAGATCTAGTTATGTTTTTAATAGTAATGAAGTAGTGATGTTCTTATGTCCATCTCGCCTTCTTAGTAGTTGATTGCTCTTACATTCAATTAGTTACTTTTACCTTTAATAATTCCTTTGTTTCTTTTAGCATCCAAGTATTTCTAGAGGACTTTGTGCTTCTGTTGTTGATGGTTACTCTATCTTTTGAAGACTTTGTGCTTCTCTCTTTAAGTTTAGTTTGCCTTTCCTCTTGCAGGAATTTGTGTTGTGTGCCTATGTTCACAGGCAGATTTCTTCTCCTTTCCTTTCATCTTTCCTTCTCTCTTTTTGCTACCTTTTTGTACTTTCTGGTTAAAAGTACCTAAAATACAAAAACCCCATCATACAAGGGAGTTGCCCCTCTCAAATGCAGAGGAGAATCATTGCACTCGTAATGATTCCTCCATTTGTTAGCACTTTTTGTTGCTGCTTATTGGGTGAATCAGGGTATTTTTGCAATGACAAAACTGTATGCTAACAGGTATCCATGCTTGGAATTCTCAACAAGAATTGTCAGAGGGCATTGGGAGTCATAAGAGTGATCTTTGGAGGGATAAGGATCAAAATTTTACACTTAATAATGTTGTTCCTTCCCTTACCAACCATTTGGTTATTTCATTTGTTCATATACAAATGGATTGGAGAGAAATTTCAAGTAAGGATTGGGTCAGTGAATGAATGGTCACTATTGGGTGTGTTCCTAGGCAAAGATTGGATCGGTCTTTCCATTTTAAGCTTGATGTTTGGTGGTAGGTCAGCCAATTCATTTTTTGGTTTCCCTTCATTCAAAGAAGTTGGCCCATTATTCTTTGTCAGGGAAGTAAAATTTTTCAGTTGGAAATTGCTTGGAAGTATTTCCTAGCCACTTCTGAGTTGATTTGGGGCAGCACAATGCTTTTCACACATGCTTATATTTGGGAAATGTATTCGGGCCGCTGTTGTCCTTGGTGTAGAACACTAAAATCAGATTGCACCTCTCTGATTTCAATTTTGGATAGTAGTCATTATTGTTTACTTCAGACCTTCCTAACTAAAAGAGTTCATTTTATGAAGGTTTGTGATGTAAACTTTGATAGTTTTCCCTAGGTGTGGGTTCAAGACAGCAAGTTTCCACATGCTATGATTCATCTTTCAGAGGGTCTTGGAGTTGTAACCATGAGTGTTAGCATCGTTGTCCACTTTCTAATCAGCCTACACATGACGTCAACTCTTGACCCGCACCTATGTTGGTTTGTCTTTTTAGAGTAGCAGTGGGGTATTTGGTGGTTGGAGTTGGTTGCTGGAGGTGATTTGATCATAGGAGATGACTCTTTGGTTACTTCCATACTCATACTTCCTATATTTTCAATTAGATTTCAGATGGATTGTTGATGTCCTTATATTTCCATGATGGTTATGGTGACATATTTTATTGAGTCGATTGGTTCTGAGCTTTGGCAGGCTTTTATGTAGCTGGTTGTGAGAGTTTCTCCAACCACAGTTTAGTTATTTCTTGTTTCCACTTTGGTGAATGATGGTTATTGTAGACATTTCATGGTGTTGGCATTTATATCATCAAATGATACTTTGATGTTTGCAGTGGGTTGGGTGTGTTGGTCTGTTAAAAACCATTCTTTTGACACTTGGAGGTTAAGTGTCGATGATATGATTTCAGTTGGCAACAGTAGAGACATTCCCTCCTTGGCAGATTTCATAATGATAACTGTGATTGGACTACTTCATCTTTGGGATGTCATGAGAGGTTTTGCTAAGTTTATTTCCTTATGCTGGAGCAAGTTTAATTTTTGTTGCCCAAAATCATGATAAGCAGTGAGATTGCAAATGTGGACCTTATTGTGATGTTTTAGTAGGAGTTTTTTCATGGTATAGGTTTCAACCTTTCCAGGTATTTTAGTTTGGGTTTTGACATTGGTCGCTTTTCGAGGTTCTAGGAGAGGATAGTGTAGTTTTGGCACGATGATTTTACAGTCATGATCAGAGTGGCGCAGCGTCAGCATGGTGGTTCTTTCCTGAGATTGACATGGGACCTTAGGATCATTTTTTGTTTTAGCTGGAACATTTTGATTATTGTAGGGGTTATTTTGGCATTTCTTGAGGACAAGCAATCTTTGGGGAGGGCAGACTGTAATGTCCCCATTTTCAGGTTCTCTTGTAGTGTAGTTGGCACTAACCTTGTGGGCATGTGTCAACGTTATCATAGGGGATATTTAAGGACTCCAATGAGCTCAGTTGGTCTAGAGGACTCATATGCCACTTTTTCAGGGTGATTTCTCACTTCTAGTTTGCTCTCCAAGAATCTTGGATAAGGCGTCTATATATAGTAAGTCACCCAATTGGCTCCGTTTATCATTATTATTCATCAAGATCATGCCAATGCAGTTAGTTTTTTATTCTAATGCATTCTGACAGTTTCCATAAAATGAGTGTATTAATGGATTTATTTAATTATTTTACTAAGGTTGCTAAATATTATTTAAAATATTTTAAAAGCACCTTAGTGTTATAGCTCATCGGAACCCGGATGAGATGTTTTAAATTGTGGATGCATTAAATAGGGACCTTATGTGTCAAATTATCATTATTTTAATTAAAACGTCTTTTTCAGAGCTAAAATAGAGTTTTAATGAAAAACTAAATTTTAAAATAGAAGCTTCTAGAGAGTTTGGCGAAAAAAGTATAAAAAGGCATTTGAGGGGATCATTTGGATTATGTAGTTTATTCTATTTCTCTAATTGAAACCCTGTGGTTCTAGAGATTGAACTCGGTTCACCTTAGCCTTCTTGAGGATGAACACCTTCTTGGAGATGATCAACCTCAGTGGTGAAAGATCCTCTCAGGTTGATTGCTGGTAAACTTATTTAGAGTTTACGCATTGCACTTCATTGCAGGTTTGGCATTGTTTGGGGTTCAAAGGAGGTATTTATTTGCAGGTCATCTTGGAGGATTTATTGGTGATCTCATTTTAGGGATTACATTGAGCTGATTGGAAGCATTTGTAGGTTGTCGCAAAGAAGCTATTCATTGGTGATATCAGATTTCTTTCCATGATAATTTGATATATATAAGAGATAATGGTGACTGATTTTTAGGTGATTTGGATCAAATTTGGAGGGTTTATGAGTGATTTCATGTGGAAGTCACATTGAACTTCAAATGGCAGATTTAGGGGTTTTACATTGGGATTTTTAGTTGCAGCAATTTGGTTTCATGGATGTTATGAAGTGAGTTCACAGGCAGATTTTTGGAGTGTGAATTTTTGGTGTTTTACCATCTAGCTTTTGGTGTACAGCTATTCACATGAGCTACAACTGTAAATGTTTATGACAAAAGTCTGATATCATACTACATCTTATGTGTACTAGGGAATTACATATTTTCATTTGTGGAGTGTTCTTTTGGCAGTGTACTTCCATAGTGGATGACTGAACTTTGTAACAACAATCTATTCTATCACATATCAATATATTATTGTTGGATTCAAGGTCAGATTTGTGTTTCATTATTATTTCTATGGCATGCAAAGTGTTTGTTATAATGTCTATGCTATTTATTTGCAAATTTGAGATGTTTCATGTGTACTTTCAATTCCCAACTGCATATTGAATTATCCCAAACATAAATACATTGAAATGCATTTGAAACAACACCAAAACAACAAACAGAAAAGTGTTTGACAAAATGCCAGCTCACTAGAAGTCAGTAATCTTACTGGGTGTTTGAGAAAAAAAAATGTTCCAAACTAGGGTGTATATTACACTACCTACAACTGTTTAATAACGATTAACTCCTTCTCTATAGATAAGGATGAATTTCATAAATAGAAAGGAAAGGCATTTAATACATGGAAAAATGTCTATCCTTTAGCAAGGAATGTGGAAGGATCAAATGGGTCTAGTTATCTATTCTCATGTTGCTTAAATGACTTGCTTGTACCACGCACAAATTAGGGAGTCCTAGTAGAAATGTTCCTCTTTAATTAATTTAAGTTTAGTTTCCTAGTTTGGTTTCTCTTTCCAAAAATAAGAGCCCTTCCCTCATATGATTAGAAGTGGTTGACTAGTTGTAGGTTTCCATAAATGAATAAAGTAGTGTTGGATGTGTATATATTGTGTGGATAATCCAACATATCTAGTGATAGAGATATTTGTCAAGATATGTACTAGATTTCATATATAGTTTGAATACAAAGTGTTTTCCAATCATATTAGTTTTGCTTCAGATATTATGGATCAATTGGTGTGTTGACTTGATTAATAGTTAGTAAGAGGAGAAGAGAAGGGCACAATCAATCCAAGCAAGGGCCCACTTGAGGTGGATTGTAACTGAAACTTTATCCTATTAGCATTAGATTCTTGCAATCAAAACTAGATTTCTTTTTTATTATTCTATTTCAGTTAATAAGTTAATTCAATTAGTCTTAGAGTTTATAAGGCAGATTTTATATTTCAACTTTACATTACATTCCTTTCTTATTTTGCAAAGAATGTCATTTTCCTGCTATATGCAACTGAAGCATTTCAATCCCCGGAAATCTTTAGTTGTACATATAGTATTGTCACCATACCAATAAAATGTACCCTTGGATTAATAATATATATGTAGTATGTCATAACTCAATGAGTTGCTTGATATGGGATGAGAAAGATCCATTGAGTTGTATGCAAGCCTTAGCTGCATTAGGTTTGTTGGGAGTTGATAGCACTCAACACTATTAGACATCCTATGAAGTGAACTTGGTTATAGTTTTGTGTGGGCATTAATTTCACTCATTGTCATGATACTTGATACTTGGTCTAGGTATGCTTTCACTCTTGGTATACTATAATCCAATTATGGGACATGTGTTGCATTGGAAAACACTAGCATTATGATAGAATTAGAAATTATGAAAAATATTTTTTATTAAGGGTGAGAAAGGGGTTTAAAAGGGCCCCCAATCCTTTTATAACTAAATAGTAGAAAATAGAAAAACATAAACACAAAAACCCCAAGAGAATGGGTCATAATAGGAATAACAGAGCACACTCAAAATAATACATTAGCAAATTAGTATCCAAATAGGAGGGACCAAAGATCACAATAAATTTAGAGCCATATCAATCTCCAACTCATCCTTAAGAAGATCAAGATGTTTCTCCAAAAACTCGGCATCTTGGGCTAAAGGGGCCCTCAACTACTTTGACCTATGACTATGCATCCTCAAACTAGGGCTCACCTACTCCATAGAGGCTAAAGATTTAGATAATCCTAAAGCATTTTGATACTTGTAGCATAATTCAGAATGGCTGACTTACTCACCTCCACCACTCTTTTTAGATTAGTATTAATTTCCTATATCTCCTTTAAATAATTAAGTCTCTCTTCTTGGTTATCTTTGTCCTCTTTCAATCTACAAATGTCCTTGAAATCCTCCCAATTTTTTTGGATTAACTTTATCTCCTCCTACTCCAAAATGTTACCACTAAATTTCTTGTTAAGTAGGGAAGTTTTGATATTCAACCTATTCACTTCAAGAAAAAACCATTTCAAAATTTTATGGTGTACACTAATTTCCTTTTCAAGATTGTTGGTTTTATCCCCCAAGAGTTCAACCACAAAGGTTGCCTCCCCAATGCCTAAAGCTGAGGAACAAGAAAAATTAGGTAGGCTAGAGAAAGGATAAGGGCATAATCTCTCCACTTGAGAGAAATTATTTTTTAGGAAAGTCACTAATACCACTAAGCTTCTCTTTTAATTTTATAGTCACAGACACCCACTCTCCAGTTGGACTAGTAGCCTTGTTTCGTATAAGACTATCATCCTTTACCTCTACAATAGGGCAAGGAACCTCTAGGACAAGGGAAAGTTTCTTTTTCTTCCTAGAATGTTGGATATCATGGGAAGATTCAAGCCCTTCCCTTGAAGGGGACAAGGAAGGGAAAGGTTTAAAATTGAGAGTGTGGTCAACTAGTAGGAGAATAAGCAATTGGTCTAATGGGAGAATAGATACCCCATAAATCACTTCCAACACAGAATAGTCAAGTGAAGAAAGTAGGAAAAATAAAAAAACTAACTACGGCATTATGTCAAAAGTGATTTAGAAGGGTAAGGTGGAAATAAAATACACTAGAAACAACCTTTGAGGGTGACATACCAAATAATTTGAAGAGAAACCTCATCCCATGGCTGTGGGTGTGAGTCTCTATCAAAGCTCAACTAGAGGGAGTCTCTAAAAATATTGTTATAATAGCATGTTATAATGTTAACTTCTTGGTAGTTTGACTTATTCTATGTGAAGGTAAGTGAAAATTATATTCTCATGCTTATGATGTTATGCAGGAACTTTCGAAGGTCATAACTTTTGACCCGGAGATCCGTTGGAGCTGAAATTTGGTGGGTAGATGCATCTTGAAGAGTTTAATAAAAAACCCTTTGAATTGGTAAATTTAGTAGGTCGCCATTTTGACACTTTTTCGAGACCTTTTTCGATCATCTAGGGCCTCAAAATGAGGTTTTAATGTTTTTTTCAAGATTTTCTTAGCTGTTTTTTCTAAATATTTTCCTAGATTTACTTGCAATTAGATTAGAAAGTTGACGATTAGTCATTTTTTAGTAAGTTTCAAATATTTGGAAACTTTCATGGTCATATGGATAAGGATGTGAAGTTACCAAAAATGGCAATTTTAGAAAGTTGTGAAAATCTGCCAAAAATGGTAATTTTTGTTTTTGTATAAATTGGATGTTTATCTTTAGTTGTAGGAGGATGGAATGGAATGAGAAGAAATTTTAAAAAAATGTTCTAATTTTTATGGGTATTCTTTTGTAATAATAGAGTTGAATTTTGTGTTGTGAAGTTCAGTTACATCATGATGGAATGATGTTATTGATTCCTTGAGTTTTTTATGGTTTCCATATCATGCACATGTTCAAACATGGTTGTTTGGATATGATTCCATGCCACAATGGTGTTCTAACATAGTGTAGGGTGTGTTCATGTGTTTTTGTTTGAGACTGAGCTTGGGCTTTAGAACATGATGCCACATATTAATTATGTGAAGGCACATATGGTACTATTTTGGACTACCTATATGGTTCTATGAATGTACCCTTAATTTGGCTAGATTCATTTTCATATGTAGATGAGGGACATCATGTTTGATATGGATACCTAAGAGGGTAGGGATGATAGCATATGAGATTTCCAACTCATGTTATTCTATGGTTGTCTACATGTTGCTATTGTAAGAGAGTATATGCATAGCATATGTAAAGGAATATCTACATATTGCTATTGTATGTGAGTACTACAAAGCATATGTAAAGTACTATTGGTTTGCCATGATGGTGAATTCCCTCCTTCCTTATGAGTGACTTGATGTTAGTTAGATAGTATTGTAATGTGCAATTTTGAGAATTCTTAACATTTATTTTAGTTACTTATGAGTTTATAATTGCTTGGCAGTGAATATTTTATCTTTGTATGAATATTTTCATTTTTATGTGACTCTTGTGTTTACATTTAATTTACTATTGAAATTTATAGAATTTATTTACCTTATTGTTGGAATTGAAATTTATTGTGGACGAGCTATATTATTTTTATTTTCAAGTGTGGGTCATTTGTTGTGATGTTCTTTCCTGCAACGTCTATAGAGAATGACCTCTAGTAAAGTGTATATATGGAAGTAGACACTAGAAACTTTTGAGGATGGAAGTAAATGTGGACTATTATAGGGCAATCATCATCCATTTATATTCCTAGAGAGTTTTCTTCTTGGAACCTTCCTCTTAGAGGATAATATCCTTAAATAAATAAGAGGAAAGGTTGATATGGAAATGCATGAAGGGGCCCCTATGAGTGTGTTTTGAGACAATCGTTCCAATGGGTTCTTAGATCTTTGGTTCCTTGATACTGGTTCTTTGGTTACTTTGCACTATTTTTTGGTTACTTGGTACTATTATGTGACCTTGGAATCCTCATGCAACTATATTTGAACCATGTGTTGTTATGCCTATGATATGGATGAGTGAAAATATCAATTATCATGAAAAATATGCATTGAGCACATCTTCATATGAGTTGTTGGATTTGTATAAACATGCATTAGAATGTGTGAATGCTTGTATACATATGGGAATGGATAATGATTACATAATTATTATTATTAGAATATTATTGTGAAAATAATAATGTTTGTGGAGCATCTATCTTACCATGGTGTATATTGTGTGTGTATGTTTGAAATGGCTCCACCTTGTGTGGTTTCTTGTTATGCTCCTCCATTTGTGTGGTGTGTAGCAAGTTTGGTGTTATACTTTAATTGTACTCTAGGTGATTTACAAAAGGAAGTATATTCTTGGGAGGAGGATGTAAGGCCTCACCTATGTTGACTATTGCCTTGTCCTAGTCATACAGTATTTCTTGGGTCAAAACATGTTTTGAACTAGTTGACAAGTATTTGAAGGAAAATCTATGTTCAATGTTTGAGCATTATTATGATCATTATTATATACTTATTGTTATGTTATGTTTTTATTTCATGGTTGAACCTATGCAACTTATTCAGCTTCACTATTTTCATAAGTTAATGTACCATTTCAACTTTATGAGTGGATTTAATAACTACATGTGAATTGATTTAAATATGCATCTTTTGATATATGGGTCATGTTTAGTGTAAATGATCTTTAGTATGATGTGGTTATATGATTAAATGTGATTTGATTAGTGTCACATTTTGATATTGATGTAATTTCAAGATGGAAGTATACCCTTTTGATTACATGTTCTCATTGGGTTTATATGTTGTGCTTTGGCTATCTTGTCTTGTCTTGTGTAGATATGCTTGATGTTTTAACTAAGTGTGTAGGCATGGGTTCCCCAACAATAATTAATCCAAATATGGTTGATTTTGGTAAATGTGTTTATGTTTGTTTTCCCCCCATCTCACTTGGTTGTGAGTTGCAAGGTATGTTTTATTTAACCCTCTAAACTATGATCTGAGTCAATATTGATGATGGATTCTTATGTTATGTGGAAACCTATAAAGTATGTATGTGAGTGCTTTACAAAAGTTGTCCTTATTTTCCTATGGTACATTTTATTGGTTTTTAATATGTGTGTATAGTGTTTTTAAAGTAACCAATATGCATTATGAGTTTGAAAAGAGATTTTAATTATCAAATCTTCAGTGAATAAAGTGTTGTGCAATTTAATAAATTGTATTGTTGATAAGGAAATTGGAAAAGGTTAAATAGTTTATTGAAATGTTATGCATTGGTCATTCGAAATGAAAATATCTTTTATTAAAAATATCTATTTTGTAAAATACCTAGTTTCAATGTGAAAAGGGGAAAAGTGTCTTTTGTCATTTAGGGATTTTCATCATAAGGGAAAAAGGTAGTGAAAATTGGGATCACTTTTTTATTCTTTCTTTTGTATCTTGTCAATTTATTCAACCTTGTGTTGAATTTGGAGAAAAGCTAAGGATTGGAATGAGCTTGTTGGTTTGTTCTTGGAAAAAGGATTTGTTACATTTCTTGTGGGTTGCTTTTAGAAGAGACAACGTCTGTTGTTGAAAGTTTGCTATATTGAAGGTATTTTCTATTTATATATGCATTTGTTCAAATGGATTTCATGTTTTTTCCATGATACACTGTTTAGAGGAAAAAGTGGGATTTCAATTTAATGGCAAGGTAATGTTGAATCCTCCTTTCACCTGTAACATTCAAGGACATTCAAATGGGTAGATTACTTTAATATAGATTGTCTATCACTTAGAATGAAGGGGAAATTTGGAATTGTATAGCTTTGTTGTTTAATTAAGTCTAATAATGCCACAAATCCTAATTATGCAAAAACAGAGGTAAACTAGTAAATTACGACAAATGCTTGTAGACTAAGGTAGTAGGTAGAGATTAATTACTGACTATTTTTGAAGTTCGAGATGCGGAATACTTGGGGACACTGGCCTTAGCACCCAAGTCTAATGTGGTGTTTTCTTCGTGGACTCCTGATCTCCTTCCGACATTGATATTCACTGTATCTTCCATTTTTGTCCCAGGATATGCGGAGGACACTGGCACTCAAGCCTGAGTCCAAGACAGGGTGATCTACAGGATGTCAGAGCCTCTTTAGATGCTGATTTTCATTGTCCAAATCATTTATGTGTTTTCAACCATGGAGGACAATGGCATTAGCGCCCGAGTCCAAACAGTGCTTTTCTTTAGACATTTGGAATCTGCACATTATGTTATTGTTCCCAGCAACTCCACTCCGTCAAGATGTGACACCTGTAACCTGCAATCACAAGGAGAGGGGTTGGGGGTTGTGGTGTTTAGAGGCTTGCCTCAGTCAAGCCCCGGAGAGACATTCAAGCCTTCTGAACACTGTTGTCAGATAAAGAGTGTGTATCCCTGCAGGATAGAGACAAAACAAATTGATAAATGATTCAAACATAAATAGATATCACCTCAGAGGTGTAGATCTCACATAGATGAAGGCTCTTCAACACATGAGAAGATGAAGCTAAATCTGCAACCACAAACATAATAATAATGCTCTACTCTGCAACAATGAATATCTTGAATGCTCCACAATCATAAGTTTGTGAAAAGTTCACAATCATCTTCTAGTTAGCTTCTATTTTTCAAATGAAGTCCTAAACATACTTATATATGCAACTACACACATTCCTACTAAGAATTTCATAATTCAAACTTGAGGTGTCGGCCTGAGACCTAATTAACGGTCACAAAATTGGCATTCAAATTTAGGACCTGCCTAAAATAGGGCAGGATAAGGGTGCTAGTGCTCATGTCCACAAGTCCTCTTTCAAGGTAGGGCTAAGTGCCATAATGTCCTTCATGCCCCATGTGACATGGGTTTCAGGCCATTTTCTTTCAAGAGTCAAAATGGACATGTAAGATGCAAAACAAGGGACCCGGGAGCTAAACCTAGGAGGCAAAAGTTCAGGGAGATATTTTCCAACATAACATTTAGGCCCCACTTTAATGTATGTATGAACACAAGGCCCATACATGCATTAAAGTACGGTCAAAACACAACAAATACGCCAGGCACTTAGAGATAATGCATACACAAAGATTGGGAAACTATTTCTAGCCCCTAGTCTCAGGTAGACATAAGAAAAACCACGTTGTAGACATACCAAACACAATGAAGACAATAACAAGCATGCAAAACATGAAGAAGACAATTACAATCACACAAAACACAGAGAAGATAGCATTGAAGACACGTAAAAAATAATGAATACTATGAATGCAGTGATTATTTCTTTTTCTTTTTCTTTTTCATTTTCATATATATGAATGTAAATGCAAGTGCATGGAAAGTAAACACACAATCCATAATGTAGGAGGGACTCATCGCCACACGTCTTTAGACTACATATGGGGCAACAAACACGCAATACAAATCTTAGAGTGTAGGAAACTACACTTGAGAACGAACACGCCATACAAATCCCAAAGCATGGGAGGGACTTATCATCACATGTCTTTAGACTATGCTTGGGAATAAACATGCCATACAAACCCTGAGTGTAGGAGGGACTCATCGCCACACATATTTAGACTACACAAGGGGAAAAACACACAGAAAACACTAGCGTTATATAGCATGCCAAAGACATACTATACGTCTAAAACACAACAAACAAGTGATGGAAGGAGCCTATTGCTAGGTTCACCACCATCTCAGGCACATTATAGGCACACCTGATAGTTGGGCTTATGCCACAACAACTACCAAAGACATGCTTAAGGGAGGATACACCAACCCCACCTACTCGAGGACTTTTAGACTAAAAAGGATGTGCACTAGCTCAAGAGATACACCATCCCTACCTCCGCAGAGGGCTTAAAATAAAAGGATATGCATGATATCCCGCCGCCATAGAGGGATTTCTCATTGCAATATAAAATAAAGATGTGCACTCACGTGGAGATACAACATCTTGTCTCCCTAGAGGGCTTACAAACATGCTTTGTTCTAGTACCAAAATCATCAGACATCTTACCTTTATATGCACCCACCTTAAGGTGGTTGATATCATGTATCGATATCAAGCACATTAAGGTAGAGAGAAAACACACAAGGAAACAAGAGCTCACGCAAAGCCCATGCCCCCAAAGGTGACACATGTACTTTACGATCGTTGAATGTTCCCACAAACACACAATTTATTGCAATGAAAGGGGTTAGAAACCATATAATCATGATAAAAGCAATGCATGAAAGCAATCATATCAAGATAGACAAAGTGCACAGAGTAGATGTATTGTTATAGTTTGTTAGCAAATATTAGACATCATCAAATATCACACTGAGTGATTCTATTAGCCAAGCATCAGATATATATACCAACCCCATTGTCATATGTGGAATAGGTCCATTGTTTGATTACTCACCGAAGGGACACTAGGTCCATATCAGTATTATTTGTTTTTTTTCGTCATCCACCGACTAGATAGAACCACTAGAAGAAGAGAAACAAGAAATCAAGAGAGGAGAGCAAGTGCCTTAGGGTCATCACATAGGAGGGTGCCCTCAATTCACTAACCGCAATGCTATACCCCTAAGGAATGACACACAACAATGAAAATAGAGGAGAAGCAATGTAGAAGAATGATGATACAAATAGAAGACTGGTCACAACAAAGGTGGTCTCCTAGTATGCTTGACCTTACAAGAGTATCAAGGGTCATCCTAGGAGGCCTAAACAACACATAACACATCACGGGGGAAACACAAAATGGGAGGTAAGGGTTAGAAATACTTACTTGAAGGCACAACTAGACTAGCAATTGTCCTAGATCTTGATTTTTACTTTGATGGTTAAAGTTCTATCTCTTCTTTTTTCTTCCACATTTTCATGAGTTTGCGAGGGGACAATTGTAGGATTTGTCAATGGAAAGGTATCTATTAATGATGTTGTAGAAGGAATCTCACGATTTTCTATAGCAATCAAATGGGATGATGTAGGACCTGGAAAGATACCCATTACAGTCGAGTGAGGTTGTAGAGGAACCCGAAAAGTGCCCATTTTAGTCCATATATATGGTGTTGAAATACCTTGATTGTGAGGAATAGTTTGTTCATCGATGTTTCGTGAGTTTTCATTATTGTCCAAGGTATGCGGGGGTACAGGTAAAGGTGTATAATTTGTTTCTTTGTTTAAAATGTACTTGAGAAGTGTTTGAAGATCAGCGAGTGAATTTTTATTATCAATAGGTTGAAGTAGATGTTCACAAAGGGAATCTACATCATCCAATGCTTCATCTTGGCCAGAGAGAGTAGGAAGGGATGGCTGAGTGGTGTTAAGGAATGTCTCAATAATTTCTTCCTCTTGTGCCAAAATATCCTCACCAAGTGGGGTTACGTTGGTAGAAGTCTTTTGATTATCGGATGAATCACCCAAGGCTATATCAGCTTCATATGTGTCAGAAAGAATATCCATTATATCCTCGTGAAATGTAGGAAGGGAAGGAATGACATTTCCATCACTATTTTCTCCATGGTTGTTTGTAATAATGAAGCTAGTGAGATTTTCTAAGATTGTTCAAAGGGAAAACACCCACGATAAGATATTGTATGAAGAATGTCACAAGTGGTGCTTACATATATGTCGATACCATAGATGTATGTTATTTGATGTAAAACTTGAGGGTGTTTATCAGTGAATTTGCAAAAATTGTCAACATTCACAATGTATTCAAATAGGTCTTCCAAGGATGAATGATGAGAAGAATCCATGATATGTGCTATAAAATGTATGCAAAAACTATGTATGTTGATGACTACAAATGCTTGATTTTTTCACTTTTTTCAATGCAAATGCCTAAAAGAAGAGGTGTTGTAATGAGATTGATGAGGGGCAGCAGATAATAACTCTTATAACAGTCCAATCATGCAACAATATCGTTCACAACATGCCTATAATGCAATTCCATATGGATGACAATGCAAAATATAGTGAAAAATGCTAGTTTTTGTTGAAATTTTCTATGTGAAAATGCAATTTTTTTGAAATATGAATGCAAAGACACAAAAATGTAATAGTACAAACAAAATCAGATTTGAATGAGTGCCTAAGATGAGTAGAAAAATCTGAAATAATATTTTACCTACAAACCCTGGTTTTTGAAATTACTAGGTTATAAGAAAAATTCAAAATTTCAAGCAAACCCTAACAATTTTTTTAACATGAAAATGCAATGCAAAAGATTTTAAGATGGTGAATTTTTGAAAATGCAAGCCTAGAATGCCAAATTTTTCAAAATTTTCAATTTTTTTGTAAATTTTTCAAATGCAAAAATATGAATGAATTCAAATCTAAAATATAACACTCAGCAAGGTGCAAAATTCAAATAAACACGGGTTCACCAAAATTTTTAGAGGAAAAAGTGGGATTTCAATTTAATGGCAAGGTAAGGTTGAATCCTCGTTTCACCTCTAACATTCAAGGACATTCAAATGGATAGATGACTCTAATACAGATTGTCTGTCACTTAGAATGAAGGGGAAATTTGAAATTGTATAGTTTCATTGTTTAATTAAGTCTAACTATGCCACAAACCCTAATTATGCAAAAATAGAGGTAAACTGGTAAATTACGTCAAATGCTTGCAGACTAAGGTAGTAGGCAGAGATTAGTTACTGACCATTTTTTGAAGTTTGAGATGCTAAATACTTGGGGACACTGGAATTAGCACCCAAGTCCAATGTGGTGTTTTCTTCATGGAATCCTGGTCCCCATCCAACACCGATATTCAATGTTTCTTCCATTTCTATCCCGAGATATGTGGAGGACACTGGCACTTGAGCCCAAGTCCAAGGTAGGGTGATCTTCAAGATGTCAGAGCCTCTTTAGATGCTGATTGTCACTGTCCAAATGATTTCTGTGTTTTCAACCATGGAGGACACTGGCATTAGTGCCCGAGTCCAAGAAGTGCTTTTCTTCAAAGATCTGGAATCTGCACATTGATTTACTGTTCCCAGCAACTCCACTCCATCAAGATGCAACACCTATAGCCTACAATCACAAGGAGAGGGGTTGGGGGTTGTGGTGTTTAGAGGCTTGCCTCAGTCAATCCCCAAAGAGACATTCAAGTCTTTCGAACACCACTATCTGATAAAGAGTGTGTATCCCTGCGGGATAGAGGTAAAACAAATTGATAAATGATTCAAGCATAAATAGATATCACCTCGGAGGTGTAAATCTCACATAGATGAAGGCTCTTCAACACATGAGAAGATCAAGCTAAATATGCAATCACAAACACAATAACAATGCTCTGCTCTACAACAATGAATATCTTGAATGCTCCACAATCATAAGTTTGCCAAAAGTTCACAATCATCTTCTAGTTAGCTTCTAGTTTTCAAATAAAATCCTAAACATGCTTATATATGCAACTACACACATTCCCACTAAGAATTTCATAATTCAAACTTGAGGTGTCGGCTTGGGACCTAATTAATGATCACAAAACTGACATTCAAATTTGGCACCTACCTGAAATAGGGAAGGACAAGGGCACTAGCACCTATGTCCATAGGTCCTTTTTCAAGGTAGGGCTAAGTGGCACAATGTCCTTCATGCCCCATGTGACATGGGTTTCAGGCCATTTTCTTCTGGGAGTTAGAATGAACATGTAAGATACAAAACAAGGGACCTGGGAGCTAAACCTAGGAGGGAAAAGTCCAGGGAGAGATTTTCTGACATAACATACACATTAGGTGGATTGAATATGGCTTCCTTGTGGAGGTTTAGATTTTGATTAAAAACTATAAAGTAGCCTCTTATGTAGTTTCTTAATTGTTGATCTCCATTATTTTTGGAAAATGTAATTTTAAGCTTAAGCTATGGAAAAATTTTCCCAAAAAATTATGTGATGTGAAAAGTGTATTCTCTTCATTCTCGTACTCTAAATGGTATCTTTAGAATTTTGAAAATTGAATTTTTAAAATTTTGAATAAATTGAAGGTTCATCAATTATGGATTTGAAAGTTTGCATTGTTCTTGATTTTTTTGAAAATGTTAAATTTGAAATTTAGACCATGTTTGATGATTGTATTTTGTGGGATGAATTTTTCTCCCATGGAAAAAATATTATCTTTGATTTGGTGACATGTGTCATCATGTGTGCCTTATTTTTTGCACCAAGGCTAATTTGAGCATTTTATACTTATTTTATGTGTCAGATTGTTATATCCTATTTTTGTGTATGGAATGAACTACGAAGCCTCTAATTTCCTATATGGAATATGTAGGGAGGGCCACTTCAATTAATTTCTCTAGGAGTAGGTCCAAGACTAGGGCCTTGTCCTAGTTGTTGTTTAGCTTGAGAACCATCTATTATGGATAGTTTTTCACCCTCAATTCTCACTATTTTGGGAGAACTATAGTGATGACAGTTCTTGTTCCTTTGACCTCTAACCCCTTCTTGTTATTGTTGGTTTGAATTGTATCTAAATTGAGTTTGATATGTGTATGCATATGCATTATTTTTTGTGTTTAGAACCTTCATGTATGCTTTTCTTGGTGATCTAAGTATGAGATTAGTGTGTGTTTGCATATGTATTGGTTGTTAGTGCCATTCTATTATATGTAATTGGTGATTGTTGCCATTCTCAATCTATGTAATCGTTGGTTATTGTATGTATTGGTTGTTAGTGCCATTATATTTTTATATAATTTGTGGTTATTGAAAGGAAGAAAGGTACATGGAAACAGCTTCCTACACCAATCTAATGAGGGATAGTAGTGCAACTTTTCTTAGATCTTTATAGTTACAGTTAAGATACACAATTAGCAGATAGATTAACACACATTCAAATGCAAGAACAACGCCAAAATGTAATGACACAAGATACACGTGGGGAAAACCTTTTTAGGTAAAAATCCCCACCCTCCAAAGCACAACCCAATGTATTATCAATAAACAAATCTTAATGATTACAATATAATTTCAGAGCCAATCTCTTTTAGGAGTAGTCACAGTGTCAAGTTTGGAGCAATTCCATTAGCATAACGATACCTACAAATGAATCATACAACTCCAACTCCAAGCACATGTATATAAAGAGAAGTACTATGAATGGAGGTAGCTTCTAGAGCAAGTCACACAAGGAACTCGTCCAAATCCATGTGGCCCAATTTCTAAGGCCATAAACATGTGTATGACACTTGTAAGAGATTCTCTTTCATCCCTTACAACCCCCCAACTTGGCAACCCAAATTTTCCCAATTAAGGTATGGCAGATGCTCTTACAATGTCATAAAATCTATCATATATGACAACACTTACAATTGTAAAAGAATTTGTCATAACTAACTATTAATAGCAAATTCTCTTACAACCTATCATAGCCAAACTGTGCACCTACCTCCTCCATGCAAGATGATTCCCGACACTTGTTCAACCTGTCATAGAATTTGGTCCTTATGCATAATATGTCTATCATAGGAATATGTCATGTGTCATAGAATATGTCATATGTCATAGAATCTGTCATAAGGACTTACACACCTTACAACAAGCCAACACATGTCACAAATTTCCTATCCCAAGGTGGGATGCCTACATCCTCATGTGAGGACAAAACAACATCCTTTCACCTTCCATGTCACCTCCCAGTAACTGACAAGTCACCATGTCAAATTTACTAGATGACAAAGCACAATAAACCAGAAAATTATGGCACAGTAAAAAATTAATGCTAGGAAACTACAAAGGTTGAGACACCTTAATTCCCAACATTCTCCCACTTGTCAAACACCTTGTAAGAACCAATCTAACTAGGTAATTAACTACTAGTGGCCAAGAGGCCCATAGACTGTGAACACCATCTAAACTTCTCTGTGTCACAGGCTTCATCAAGGAATCTACAACATTCGCCAAAGTAGTAACTTTCTCCAAATTTACCTTCCCATCCTCTACCATATCACGAACAAAGTGGTACTCCACATCAATGTGCTTGGTCCTTGCATGGAAAGTAGGATTCTTTGCCAAACATATGGCACTTTGGCTATCACAATAAATGGTAATCTTCCTTGCATCAAACCCAATGCCAAAACACAATCTCTTAAGCCAAATGGCTTCCTTACAAGCATGAGTAGCTACCTTGTACTTTGCTTCAGTTGTGGACAAAGCAACCATAGGTTGTCACTTGTTCATCCAACTAATAGCACCATCAAACATAGTGAACACATATGCACTGGTGGATCTCCTATTGTCAATGTCACCTACCCAATGTGAATCCATAAATCCATGAATACTCACAGAATGCTAAGAACTAGTAGGATAACCATGATAGCACAAGGCATACTCGGAAGTACCCTGTAGATATCTGAAAACTCTCTTAACTACATCCCAATGTATCTGTCTAGGATTAGCCATGAATCAGATAAGGACTCCCACTTCTTGAGTAATTTATGGTCTTGTATAGATTATCACATACATCAAACTACCAACTGCACTAGCATAAGATATTCTTCTCATATCCTCCATCTCAGAAGGAGACTTTGGACAATCTGCAACAGATAACTTTATCTCCATCAAAATAGGAACACTCAAAGGTCTACAATCTGCCATGTTGAATCTCTCCAACACGATCTTCACATACTCTGGCCTAGCTAAAGTTTTTTATTTTCTCTCTCTTTTGATCTCCATCTCCAAAATGTACCTGGCTGCCCCTAAATTTTTTATTTCAAACTATGCTGACAACTGAGACTTCAAATCAGAAATCAAACCTTTACCATTCCCAATTAGCAACATATACAACACTATAATGAGAATTTGATCATTATCAAACTTGAATTAAACACAATGATCTGATTTCGATCTCAGAAATCTAATACTCAACACAAAGGCATCAAACTTTTGGTACCACATCCTAGGAGACTGTTTAAGACCATACAAAGACTTTTTTTAACTTGCAAACTAGATTTTCTTTACCTTTGACAATGTAGTGCTCTAGTTGTGACATATAAATCTCCTCCTCCAAGTCACCATGAAGGAATGTTGTCTTCACATCCATTTGCTCCACCTCTAAATCATACGCTACTACAAGAGATAACAGGAATTGAATAGATGTCAGCTTTGCAATTGGAGAGAAAATCTCACCATAGTCAATTTTCTCCAGCTGTGAATACCCCTTCACGACCAACCTTGCCTTATATTTCTCAAGGCTACCATCTGAACCAAAAATTTTCTTAAACACCCATTTGCATCCAACAGGATTTCTTCCTTTAGGCAAAGGCACTAGGTCCCAAGTATTATTATTTTCTAAAGAAGCCATCTCTTCTTCCATGGCCTCCTTCCAGGAACCTGCATCTTTCATACCCATAGCCTCCCTTATGGTCCTAGGCTCGTCATCATTAGAAATAAAAGAAAAAATACAACTGGAATCATGCAACGAATAACCAAACCTTCAGGTTGTCACCTTATTCTTGTGGACCTCCTCACAAGTTGAGGTTGAGGTTCTTCATCTTCTTCTTCTAAACTTTCAGAGTTGCTTGAGCTCTCATCATCATCAAGTCCAACTGGTGTCTTTAGTTCAACTTTCTCAGGAGTGGGAGGAATTTGAACAACATCATCTTTCTTCTCATCTTTCTCTAGCTATAGAACAATAGAAGAAGGATTGAGCTCTTTGAAGATCACACTTCTACTATATAGAACTCTCTCGGCCACTAGATCCCATAACTTGTACCCTTTCACACCGATGCCATAACTGATGAAGATACATTTAACTACCTTGTTCTCCAACTTGGACCTCATCTCCTTAAGCACATGTGCATATGCCTCACAAACAAATACTCAAATGTGTCTTAATGAAGGCTTCTTACTAGACCATGCCTCCATAGGGGTCTTGTTAACAAGCGTCAATGTAGGAGACCAGTTAACCAGGTAACAAGTGGTAGAAACAGCTTCAGCCCAAAACTTTTGTTCTAGGCCTTCCCCACTTAACATGTTCCTAGCCCTCTCCATCAACATTCTATTCATTCTTTTTAAAATCCCATTTTGTTGAGGAGTATACGGAGTTGTCTTATGCCTCTCAATACCTTGTTCTTTATAGAACTTGTCAAAATATGCTGAGCAAAACTCACCACCATTATCAGTTCTCAAACATTTAACCTTTCTATCTTTTTTATTCTCAACAAGAGCCTTAAACTCTTTGAATCATACAAAGACTTCAAATTTACTCCTAAGAAAATACACCCATGTCCTACTATAGTCATCAATAAATGAAACAAAATATATAGATTTCAAAATCGAAGGAACATTAATAGGACCAAAAACATCAGAGTCAACTAGATCCAACACCTTAAAATATTTATGCGAACTATGGTAAAACTGAACATAATTTTATTTTCCATATATGTAGTGTTTGCAGAAATCAAACTCAAGGTTACAATCATTCATACCCTCAATGATGTTTTTACTTTTCAAGGTCCTCAAACCCTTTTCACCAATATGGCCAAGCCTTTAATGCCACAACATTGTTTTCTCAGCAGGAAGTTTCATTTCCATAGAATGAGCACCCTTAGGTACCCACAAAGCACGAACATCAGAAGTAGATGCTACAATCTTCTTGGCTGCTGGTTTCGATAGTGAGGATGAAGAATCTGAAGCTCTCTTCTTCCAAAAAGAGGTACTATTGCACTAAACTACGCATGCATCAAGCTGAAATAGAGTGCCAATCCGAACACCCTTAGCCAACACCATAGCTTCTCTCGTCATCTTGCATCCTCCATTCAATAAAATAACCTACACACGCACATCATTCAATTTTCTTACAGCTAACAGGTTTCATGCCAACCCAGGGATATGCAGTACACCATTTATCCCCTTCACTCAACCATTAGGGAATCTTCTCAGGACTCTTCCATGACCAATTATTTCCAGGTGAGAGTCATCACCCAGGTACACCTTCCCATCATCATACTTTTCGTACTTCAAGAACAAGTTTCTATGGGATGTCATATGAAACGATGCACCAGAATCAATTAACCTTACATCCTCAGATGCATGTGTTGTCAAGGCAGTGGCAAACACTTCTCCATCTGCTTGAGAGGACTTGTTAGAGTTAAAATCATGGTTTTTCTTCTTCTTCTTCTCCTCCTTGCACTCCTTGCAAAAATGACCAAATTTTCCGTAGTTCCAACATAAAGCCTTGGAATTTCCAGGAGACTTTGATCTCCCATGGGATTTGGATCTTCCTTTGTCTTCTTTCTTCTTGTCCTTCTTCTTTCCTTTCTCCTTAGACCTACCACAAACCACAAGAGCCTCCTTGGCCATTTTAGAAGACTTTCACCGTATTTCTTCAGAAAGTAACGATGCAACCACCTCATCCATCTTGAACTTGGTGGTAGTATTCCCAATGGCCATCACAAGGTGGTCTCACAAGTCCGGAAAAGAACAAAGTAAGTTCATGCAATGATCCTCCTCCTCCATCTTCGCACCAATGGAGTTCAACTGAGTAACTAGCATGTTAAAAGCATTCAAATGATCTGCAATAGATCCTCCATCTTCCATCTTCAGAGAGTACAGCTCCTTTCTTAGGAATAACTTATTTACCAAGGACTTGGCCTAATAAATTTCTCCAAGCTTCTTCCATAGACTTGCAGTCGTAGCCTCTTCAGGAACATTTAACAGGACAGAGTTATCCAAACAGAGTCTCACAAGACCCTTGGCTTTTTGATCTTTGAGATCCTAGTTTGCTTAAGACATTGTCGTTGGTTTTGCACTAGATATGGCTTTCCATAAATCATGATTTACAAGTATGTCCTCCATCTTGAGTTTCCACAACTTGAAATTATTGCCATTGAACTTCTCCAACTCTATTCTTTCAGATGTGCTTGCCATCTCCTTCCTGCAACAAGATCACAAAATACTCTGCACAAGCTCCCACTCAATCAAAGATCAGTTCAAAAAACCCTCTACCTAGCAGCTAGGACCAAAACTAGCTAGGCTCTGATACCAACTGAAAGGAAGCAAGGTATGCGGAAACATCTTCCTACACCAATCTAATGAGGGATAGTAGTGCAAGTTTTCCTTAGATATTTATAGTTACAATTAAGATACATAATTAATAGAGAGATTAACACACATTCAAATGCAAGAACAATTCCAAAATGTAATGACAAAAGATATACATGGGGAAAATCTTTTTACGTAAAAAAAACCCCACCCTCCAAAGCATAGCCCAATGTATTATCAATAAACAAAGAATGATTACAATACAGTTTTAGAGTCAATCTCTTTTAGGAATAGTCACAATGTCAAGTCTAGAGCAATTCCGCCAACATAACGATACCTACAAATGAATCATACAACTCCAACTCCAAGCACTTGTATATAAAGAGAAGTACTATGAATAGAGGTAGCTTCTAGAGCAAGTCACACAAGGAACTCGTCCAAATCCATGTGGCCCAATTTCCAAGGCCATAAAACATGTGTATGACACTTGTAAGAGAGTCTCTTTCATCCCTTAAAACCCCCAACTTGGGCGCCCCAAATTTTTCCAATTAAGGTATGACAGATGATCTTACAATGTCATAAAATCTGTCATATATGACAACACTTACAATTGTAAGAGAATCTCTCATAACTGACTATTAATAGCGGATTCTCTTACAGTTTGTCATAGCCAAACTTGGGTGCCTACCTCCTCCATGCAAGATGCTTCCTGACACTTGTTCAACCTGTCATAGAATCTGGTCCTTATGCATGATATGTATGTCATAGGAATCTCTCATGCGTCATAGAATCTGTCATATATCATAGAATCTGTCATAAGGACTTACACACTTTACAACAAGCCAACATATGTCACAAATTTCCTATCCCAAGGTAGGATGCCTACATCCTCATGTGAGGACAAAACAACATCCTTGTCACCTTCCATGTCACCTCCCAGTAACTGACAAGTCACCATGTCAAATTTACTAGATGACAAAGCACAGTAAACTAGAAAATTATGGCACGGTAAAAAATAATTACCATAGTAAAAAAAATTAATGCTAGGAAATTACAAAGGTTGAGACACCTTAATTCCCAACAATTATCACTACTTCCATTGTATGTCATTGGTTGATATCATGATCATAATATGCATGCTTATTGGATGTATTATTTATGATTTATTCTTATATCATACTTACTTTCTTTTGCATGCATTTTATGATTACCTAATAAGACACTTCCTAGTTTAGAGGAGTGGGCCTTAATATTCCACATGATTAGGTGGTGTTGATCACTATTGGGTCTATTTGGATTACCAGTGATGCTTTGGAGAGCATACATTAGTCTCTTGATTCTTGTTTTGTTGTATCTCATCATTATTGCATTGTTGAGAAATGTTTAATTAAGGACATTTGTAATATTATAGATTAAGTTGAATTTGTGCTATGAACTATATTTGTAGTCTTACATACACCATCCACATATGGGATGAGAACCATTACATCATAATATGTATATATCATTATGGAGTTGATTTTGTATCTCATCTTACGCAAATTTATTGTGATATGATAAGTCCTAATTTTAAGATGTGTAGGCATAGTATGCATCGAAAGTTGAAATGATACTTGTTGCTTATGTTATGATTTATCTATGATGCAATAGTTAAGTTAGAACCATTAACATAATGTGGTAATTTTACCCCTATTCATAGGATTTAAGACTGTTCATTTATGTGTATGTTGCATTCAAAGGAAAAGGGATAAATGCTTTTAAACAGTGATATGATTTTTAGTTAAAATGAATTTGTGGAATTTACAGATGTTAAAAGTAAAAAATTGAACCCTAGTCATAATGAAAATAATTGGTTCAAACTATTTACAACAACTCTCAAAATTAGGATGCTATAAAATGTTTTATGATCGAACTTCACAAGCTTGGCTTGGCTTGGCAATGCTCTGGTCTTTAGGCCTTTGTACTTGGTACATGTTTTGAATGTTGTCACTATTTTTCTTGTTTCATTTTGGATAGGAAGCTTGTAGGGAATACTTATTCCAAAATTAAAAAAATGGAATCGCTAGAGGTCTTGTTGTCCCAAACATGACTATAACAATCCAAAATTGCATTTTTACCATGCATGATTTTACTAATGAAAGGGGTGATCCTTGGATCACTAGGGAGATTCTAACTGGTAGTAGGGATGATTCTAATATAAAGTGGTGATCGTGATATAGAGGATAGTTCCTACCATTTTTTAGAAATGTTTCCTAAAGGAAAGTTAATTGTTGGGTTCTACCTTGCCTTCCTATCATCTTGGTTTGATGGTATTGTAAGTCCTTTATCATTCATGCTTCCATTTGTATCATAATTCATGCCCCAAAAGGAATCAATCAATATCTTGCAAGACTATGCTAAGATGGTGACTCACCTTACTATGCAGTCTCCTAGTTTGACATTCCTCATGGTTTGGATGTCATTTCAACATAATTTTTTTATTTTTGGTTGTGTCTTGGTTTGTTTGGAGGGATAAAACAATGATCAAGTTTCCTTGGACTAGGAAACAAAAGTATGTTCTCATTCTATCGTTGCTTATTTGTGACAGATGTGATTAATGGTTTTGTACCCTATTGTCATGGTTAGAAGAAACTCTATCCTCTCACATGATTTCCATGGTGATGTCATCACATGATAGAGTTAGTTATTCCATTTGTGCAATCATGCTTTGTGCATTGACAAAATGTACTATGAGTATCAATGTATTGTTTCACAACATCTCTAATGCATGAGTGTGCGTTATGACATGTTTGTGTTATGTTTATATCACAAAAAATATCCATATGTTTGTTAACCATTAATGTCTTAGAAAAAATCTTGGGGCATTATAGTGGGAAATGGAAAGATAAGGATAGATACCTTAGAGATTTAAGAGATATTGAATTGGAAAAAGCCCAACACCATTTCAGAAATAAGGAGCTTCATTCAAGATTTACAATACCTCCATATGTTTTTAAAATATTTTTCTTATGTTTCTACCCTATTGTATTCAATCATGGGGAATGGTAACAAGTTCCATTAGGGAACAAACCAACAACATTATTTTAATGATATCAAGCACAATTAGCATGCCACCAATTATAGCATTCCCCAAGCTACAATAACCATTTGAAGTAGAAACAAATGTAAGTGATTATACCATGGGCATGGTCTCACTACAAGGAGGTAAGCCCATTTTATACCATCTGGAAATGTTCAAAGAAATTATTCTTAACTATAGTACATATAATAAGGAGATCTATGCTTTAGTTTCAATGGAAAAAAGTGGAAGTGCTATCTCATGGATAAAGAGAGGATAGTGAATACCAATAAACCTTTGCAATACTTACATATACAAATAAAGTTGCAAAAATCGCATCATTACAAATGAATGGAGTTCTTCAAATATCCATATGGTCACTAATTATAAGTTTGGTGTAACAAACAAAATGGTGGATATGCTCTTTATGCCTCCTCTTCTCTCTATGGTGAGTATGATTAGTATGTTGGAACCCTTTGGAAAAGAGGTATATGCTAAATATTACATGCATGATGCTAATTTTAGTCTTATGTTAGTTAGGAAAAAGAGGTAAGAGTGTTGGTTTTGAGCCTCAACTAGACTACTATCTCATTAATTGTCATATATACAAGGCGAGTAAAGCTTGTGTGCCAAAATAATAAAAATTATTGTTCATGAGAGAGGTGCATACATCACAAGTTGCAGGGTAGTTTGGTGTGACCATGATAGTTACAAAGATTTAATAGCATGTACATTAGTTCTATGTTCAATTGAATGTTTTGAAGTCTATAAGGAATTGTCAATCGTGTAACATAAGCAAGTCCAATATAAGGAATATTGGGCTACACAAACTTTTCCTATTCCTAATAGGCCATGGGAGAGCAACTCTATGGAATTTGTGGGTGTATTGCCAATATTTCCAATAAATAAGCATGAGCATGATTGCATCTTAGTTGTAGTAGATCATTTTAGTAAGATGTGTGTTTTGATGGCTTGCAAAAAATCTAATTGGGAGTGTGATGCAAATAAGTTATTTTCAAGCATGCATGGATACACTTTGGGATTCTAGAGAGCATTATCTCTAATACATATGATTATGTTTTGAGAAAGTTTTTGTGTACTCTTTGGAGTAGAATGGATACAAATTTGATGAGGTCTATAAATTTCCATCCATAAACAAATGGACAAATAGAGCTAGTGTAGAATACTAGTATAGTTTCTTCATAGGTATAATCAATGGTATGGCAAGGGATAGGATGATGGTTTTTATAAATATAACACTCTTATAATAGGTCCATTCACTCATTTACACATTTATCTCCTTTTTATGCACATTTTGACACTTGTCACATAATATTTTTAGCATATGTTTGGGACAATTATGAGAAAGGATAGAAAAAATGATTTACAGATGGAAAATCCAAATTTTTCATTGACAAAGTTAGGAAAATACATCTCCTAGTACACGAGAAACTCAAGTAGTCTCAAGAAAAACATAAGCACTAACATTATCAAAATAGAATGGAGCAGTGATATGCAAGATAGGATGGGTAGTAGCAAGTGATGTACAGTCAAATTGGATAGGAGAAGATGGACAAACAAGACAAGGTTATATTCACCCCAAAAGCCTAAAATCAAAGGTCTTTACACAAAAGTGGGAATAGCAGAAAGGAACTCATGGACCATCATGGAAAAGTTGATTTGGGGTGTTAGGGGACCCATTCCATTCATTGATTAAGGCAAACCACACTCAGGACCAACACTTCCTTCATGAACCCCAAATATGGCTTGTAGCCCTAAAAATAGAGAACAACCCTGATAACTTTTGACACAAACCTTCAAATACAAATCTCAGACAATTGGAAGATACCCAATATGGTCCCTTATCACATATCCAAGAATGGTTTTGGGTTGTTTTGGAAGGTATGTCTCAACCAATAGCCCCTCCTAGTGTTTTAGAGCCCAATTAGGCCTAATTTGTGAAGCAAGTACCCTTAGATGAAGGCTTGAAACTTCCAGGACTACTTGGACATGTCAAGGGCCCTCCAAAACCATAGGATTCAGTATTCATTTGTTGTTAGAACTGACTATCCTTAAACTTCACACTACTGTTGCTTCTAGCATACACTTAGCACATGGTTTTGCTAAGTTTCATTAATGAAATCCTGGTAATAATAGGTCTCTGCCCACAATACTCTTACAAGACATTAAAATAGACATCAAGGAACTCTTTCCACTGATCACAGAGTTTGATGAGTTAGTGGAATGAAAGAAACATCTTAAACTTCTATCAGAACCCTAGTTAAGGGTTTCCTAGACCACTTACAGAAAATAGAGGATTAAACTACTCTAGAGAAATGTCAAGAACTCAAAACATATGCATTTGGAAGGTCACTCACCAATCTTCCATTCCAACACACCCAACTGCCACCACTCATCCGTACACAGACAAGGTACGTGCAGCAACAGCAAGGAAACAATAAACTCAAGCAGAATTTGTTATTTCTTATTGATTTCTTCTTCAAAATGCTTCTCCATGACTTCTCCCACTTACAATGAATAGGGCAGAGCTTTTAAGAAGCCTTCCAAATAGTTTGAAGTGGTTTTCAAGACAGTGAAGGTCGATGGAAGGTTTGAAACCACTAAACTATCTCTGTAACTATCTCATTTTGGACTGCAGCGACTTGTTTAGGCATAACATTGCCTTCAAAATAGATTTACAAAGCAATTAGGCCTTGAACAAGGCATTAGATCCCTTGACATCATTCTAGACTTCTTGACATCATTTTAAACTTCTTGCCATGCCTTGACAAGGCTTACAAACATGAAGACTATCTTTATGCCTTAAGAAGGCTTTACACATGTGACTGCCTCAACAAGATGAGGATAGATACTTGGACATAGTCCTTAGTCCTTATTACAATCATAAATGGTCTTCTAGGACCTTATTGAATCAACAAAGCAAAATGAACATCAAAACAAGAGAGTTCAAAACTTTAGTCTTCTTGGTGCTCCTGCACCAGAAGGAGATAAATGATGATTTGGACAAGGAGATCCTTCAAGGGTGGGAAGCAATCCCTAAAATGGATCAGATGGAAAAAGAATTGATGGATATCAGAAAGGATTATGATAATAGGATTTTTGTTCTAGAGAAGGAATTGCATGAGATCAACCAAAACTTGGAGAAAGTTGTTAAGATCAGCTAGTGCACCATACATAACAGTGATGAGGGTATAAGGATTCTAATTGAGAAGGTAATTAGTTAATACACTATCATTAATAGTTACTATAAATGAATGACACTTCACACTTACATGAGTATTTTGACCCCTATTCAACAATCCCACTATATATTGGTATATGGGTGGATGAAAATAGGTTACATAGAATAATTCCCTTATCTAAAGAAGTACCAACTTAATAAACTTATAAAAATTTATCTTTAGTTGTTGTGGCACAATCTTAACTATAACATGATTATAGAGAAATAATAGTTATAATGAGACAATATTGTGGTATGTGTTGAAACCATGTGTGGCATAACTCAAATATACACATTTAAATACATTACAACTAGACCATGGGCAAAGGAATGATACACCTAACATCATGAACTCTTTAGGAAGACTAGCCCTTAACCTTAAGCACTAATCTTCTGCATAAATGAATCAACATGGTTACTTATTAAGATACATGTAGGTTTCTAGGAACAATTGGGATTAGATAGGGCCCCCATAAGCCACATGCAACAACAATACTTAGAGCCAACATGTGTGTACCTGATTTGACAATCTGTAAGTCAACACTAACTTGGTTTGACCAATATATTACAACAAGACTAATAAGTAAAGGATGATCCACATTACTCTCTTATCAAATTCATCACGATTCATCACTCAACCATCTAATTATAATTCCTAAAATAATTAAGGACACCTTCTCAATTTAAGCTCTTTTATTGTCTATCCAAACCCAAATCCCAAACAATGTTTTAAAACTCAATATTTCTAAATAATGGGTTACCAATATTTCTATGCCCTTGGAGTCTTTAATTTATGGTAGTTATGATATTAAATGTCATTTATCAATCCTAAAAGGACAAAGGAGATCAATATTCATATCTCCTTACAACAATATTTGCATTTTGACATTATATTTACAACCTCTGTGATTAATCATGCAAGCTTCTCAAGGTTAGATTCAATTTTTAGTTTCAAAGATTATTTTTAGTATTATGAGTATGTGGATTAATTTCTTGTTCATACTATGAATTTAATCCTAAGAGAAAAGGTTAAAAGACTCTCCAAGTCTTATATAATAATCCTTAGATTTGGTTGAATAGGTGACTGGCTCTTTGGTCCCTCCAATACTATCATAAGACTCTTTAGAGACTTCTTGGGTACTTAGGTAAGGTGTATGAGTTTCTAAAAAATATGATAAACAAGGGTTTTTCCCTATAATATGTGATACATATTGACACCATTGATTTACAATTTGACAATGGTAAAGGCAAGGTAGCCTTCTATCATCTTTCTCATCCCTACACTAACTTAGTTGTCATAAAGAGAAAACTTGCTAATTTTCCAAAATTAAAATTAAGGGAGATACAACTAGACCCAATCTTGACCCTGTTATGATACAGACTGGCATGTAATCTGATGAAGGTAGATCATGTGTGTAAGAGTGAAGGGTCCTGAGTAGGTGCCTATAAAGGAGTTTGAAATAGACATATATGAAGGCCACCATCTGCAACAGTCCCATTTGAACAATATTTCCTGGCCATAGTAATTTTTGGTCTACCACCAAAGTGAAAAATCTCTTATAAAGTTATTTTTCCAATTTCTAAAATCGTCACTATTCAACCATCCAAAAAATTTCTCTTCCTTTAACAAGATTCATTCTTTATATATTTTCTTCAAGTCACAATGTCCTATCTATTACAAATTATTTTATTAGTTGGTTTATTTTTTGTTAATTCAGCTAGAAAAGAGGGTTCAGAACCCTATACAAAATGGCCCCCTAGGCTACAGACCATTAACAAGCCAGAAATAGCACATTAACAGCGCATAACAGCAGACAAAAACAACTAATCAAAAACAACAGAAAGAACCAGAAACTAGGGATTGTCAGTCGTCCCGAACTTGGCCAAGAATTCCACCATGTCTTTATAGTCTCCTAGGCTATCGAGCCCCACCTGCTTGACCTTGTCATCCAAGTCTTTGGCATCCACGAAGATCGACACTGCCCGATGTAGGGCTTTAGCAGAAAACTTGGCCATAATCTTCCACTTCTTCTGCATCCCCTCCATCTTCTTCTGGAGGTGCCTCAGATCCTCAGTAGTCTTAATGCATAGAGAGCAATTCCCTTTACTATCTTGTCCCCCGGACACCCTAGCAGCATCACCCAAGTCCTCAGAACTGGACTTGTTCATGGAGGCGAAGTGACTCGCCCCTTCGATTTCATGCATAGACTCAATGGGGGTTTCTTCCCCTCCCTCCTCCATAATTTCCTCAACAAACTCCAAGTCATCAAAGATCTCCACCTACTGGGGGGTTGTAGAAGGTTTTCCAACAATGCGAGTAGACCGACAAACCCTCAGGTTAGCAGCCTCCACACCTTACCCACTACCAACAAGCTTATGCCCAGAGTCCAGCTCGACAATTTTCATAGGCTCAACCGTAGTCCCAACGTCCTTACCCTTCTTAGTTTTTTTCTCAGTAGCAGTCCCTTCATCCTCTGAATCTAGTCTATCTCTTTTAGTCAACTTTTTCCCAAGCGCCGAGGTGGAACCTTACTGGGGTTTCTTTTTGGAAGTGGCAAGGGTTCCAATAGGGATATCATCCACAGTACGGGGATCACCCTTAGGGGTCCCAACACAGGTCTTCGCCTTGCCTTTAGAACCAGGAGACACACTCGGCTGGGGGTCCTCAAGCAGCTTAACCTTAATTTGCTTCAGAGGGCACAGGGCAAGGTGGAACTGGTAAAGTCTCAGAATGAGGCCTTGATGAATGGGAACAAGTGGGTGGCCAACATTTTTAGCCCTAATCTCTCTAACCGACTTGATAGAGTTATCCAGGGAAGAAAGCAGAAAAAAAGGAAAACTAATTTCCAATTTATTTCTAAAGTGGTTAAGGAGAGCAAAGTGGTAATAGTAAAAAACCTTGAATCTTCCTTCCAACGTGAAGAACTTCATAATCATTAGGCAGATATGGCCCCATGGCTTCGGCAGCTTTTCTCTTTCAAACCCACCATGTAGCTTCACAGCCACCTCCCCCTCTCTAAAGAAAAGAGCCATATGTTTAGGGTCGGGCACCCTCTTGCGTTAGGTTGTGCTAAATTAGAGATAACCATAGCCAATTCCTAATCCTAATGTTCTTTAAGTAAAATTTTAAAGTGTAGGTTAGTTGGTGAGGACAATAATTTTATTTATCAAAGTGTCATTTAATTAATATGTATTTCTATCTTTTATATTCACCAAATATACCCACACTTAGATTTTACCAATTATATATACTCAAATACATAAATATAAAATAATATTAATAGCCAATAGAATATACCAAAATATAATATGCTAATCAATCCGTACAAAACTTTATGTTCATTTTAATATTAATAGCATATGAATATAAAAGAATAACTTAACCTCATAATTGAGCTATCACTCAAACAACTTAGTCTCCAAGCAAAACCAATATGTAATTGTCTTGGTAATTATCACACACTAAAATTATAATATATAGTTCTAATAGATATAATATATATAGTTAGTAAGAAAAAATAATTACATATATTGTAGTTTTCTTATATTTCTTTAAGGTTTGGTTTTATATATTGTAGTTTTCTTATATTTCTTAAGGTTTGGTTTTAGTTACTAGTAAATAATTTTTCAATACATTAGCATTTTATTTTATTATTTCTCTCTTTTTTTCCTTTTATAACTTTTAAATTTTTCCCTTCATAAAAAGAAAATATTGTTAATATGAAAATAATTATAGTAATATCTTAATTAACCTTTATCTATATATACTTCAATTTATAACTATATGATATAATATTTATAATAATATAATTGAAATAATTATTTATTTAAGATATGTAATAAATAATTATTAAATAATGTTTAAAAACAACTCTTAAGTAATAATAAAATTAATTTAGGTAATTATAGTAAATGCAATAATAAAATAAAGTGATTTAAGTAATTAAAATAACTTTATAACTTTTTGTTCTTATGTGTTGAAGATAATATAACATTGTTATAATATTTTATATATCATATTATATATTACATATGGTAAATTCAGTTAATATTATATGAGGCATAAATATATAATATAAAGTTTTGATATCTCTACCTAAGTTCTCATAGGTTAATATATAAAAAGGGTTGTTTTCATCTCAACTTAATAATATTGTATATATCATATTAGTATATTAATAATATATGAGGCATAAATATATAATATAAAGTTTTGTATGTAGATTTATTTTCAAGAAACATATATTTAACTAAAACTTTAAAATAATAGATGTACATATAAATTTAAATTAATTAGTAATGTATGATCTAGCATGAATATAAATATGTGATCATAACACACCATGTGATTAGACCCACATTCCTATTAAACATAACTATAATTTTTAACATTATTATTAATTTTTATTATTATTCATATATGTAACCATTCTAATAACAACATAACTTATACTTGTTAGAAATCTAACTCAAAAAGTACAAAAGTGTAAGGTGAAATGATTTATATCATCACTTGAATAAAATCAATAAAGGTGGGTAAAACATATATCATAGAAGAATAATAAAATTAAGAACTTACCCTTTTATTATAAATATTACGGTAGGTGTATCTATTTTTTCACCTTCTATAATATAAGTCTTAAGTTAGATTTTTAACAAGTATAGGTTATGTTGTTATTAGAATGGTTACATATATGTTAAAATGATAATAATAAAATTATACTAAAATTAATAATAATTTAAAAAAGTATAGTTATGTTTAATAGGAATGTGGGTCTAATCACATGTGATCACAAATATTTATATTCATCATAGATAATACATTACTAATTAATTTAAATTTATATGTATATCTATAATTTTAGGGTTTGAGTTAAATATATGTTTCTTGAAAATATATCTATATAAAAAATTTATATTATATATTTATGCCTCATATAATATTAATTGAATTTACTATGTAATATATAATATGATATATAAAATATTAATCTATGAGAACTTAAATAGAGATATCTTAACAATGTTATATTATCTTGTTATAAAGTTATTTTAATTACTTAAATTACTTTATTTTATTATTACATTTACTATAATTACCTAAATTAATTTTATTATTACTTAAGAGTTGTTTTTGAACATTATTTAATAATTATTTATTTCAAGAATACACAACCAACTATAATCTAGACTATAATGAGATGACATTATTCCTTATTAAATTCTTATAAAAATAATTAAATAACAATGCTTTTCTACAAAATGATAATCATAACTCAATGATGAGCGGGAGCAGGAGCGGGAGCGGGAACCAGAGAAAGCAGGGGGTTTCAAACGCTGCTCTGGGTGGGAGTGATGCAGATAATGGTGGTGACGATGAGGACGACGAGGATGAAAGGTTTTTTTCTTGAAGACTGGGATTTACCCAATGATGACAAGGATGTGCAAATTATGGATCTTTGGCTGGAAGCCCAGCACTCAGTTTCTTGAACATGATCGGTTGCTGCAGTCCCGCCAAAATCTTTTCTCGTTGTTGGTTATGGTGTGTTTTGCCAGGCCCTTAAGCAGGGTTTTCTCTCCCCCAAGGCTAGCTTTGGGGCTTCTTTGGTCGAGAAGATTTTGACTTCCCCTGCCACGGGTTATGTCCCTAGCATTCTGATGTAGTCTAAGGTTTGTTTAGAGGAGAAATCCCCAACAATCCTAAAGAAAGTGTGTTTGGCAGATTCCCCTCTGGGAGGGCCTTCCCTTGGCCAGGTTGTGGGATTTTTTGGTGTGCATTCTTTGCCTCCGCCTGATGTGGGTTTGGAGAAGTGTGTTCCTATTGGGGACAGTTCTTCTGGGGCTTATGGAGGTCCTTCTGTTAGGCTTGTTTCTCCATAGGCCCAGGGGCTTCCCTTTTCCCAGCAAATGGAGGACTCACTTAGGAATGTCTTTGTTCCCCCTCTTGTAAATGAGGTGGATATGGTTTTTGGCACCAATCATTCAAGTAATGTGGGTTAGGCTATCCTGTCTCCTATGTTGGGCCATATGCTTGGGGCCTCGAACTGCAATGGTCTTCCTGAGACCCATGTTTCTAGGGCTTCTACTGGAGAGTCTCACATTTGCATTCTAGACTCTATTATTAATAGATCTGTTGCTTGGCTTTGGATCTCTTTTGTTGGGAGATTGAGTGGTAATCACCATAATATTGATGTGGTCAGAAGATGGGTGCTGCGAAAATGGAAGGATTGGGGACAGGTTGAGGTAATAGCTTTACCTAGCAATTTCTTCCTATTTTCATTTTCTAACTCTGAAGATTGTTCTAGGGTCCTCTTGGGAGGTCCTTGGTTCATTGGGCAGAATGGTCTTTTCCTAAAAAATTTGTGTCCGGACTTTAACCCTGAGCAATACTACATCAACATGTTTCCAATCTGGGTTAGGTTGCCAAGGATGCCTTTAGAATACTAGGATGAGGAGATTTTATGAGCATTGCTAATACGTTCAGATAGTATAGTACGGCTGATGCTGTAACAAAATTCAAGAGATGTTTGATTGCTGCTAGATTTTATGTTTTTGTGGAGGTTGATAGAGAGCTCCCTTCTCAGATTTATCTATCTTCCAAGATGGGAAAATGAGTGCAACAGATTGTTTACGAGAATTCTCCAGTTATATGCAATAGCTGCCTCAAAGTGGGCCATGTTGTTGTTTGTCCGAGCCTAAACACAAATCATCTTGTGTGGAGGAAAAAGGTGCAAGCATCAGGTATTACTTGCAAGACCTCTAATGAGGATCAGAGAAGTAAGGAGAAGGATGCTAAGGACCCAAAAGAAATGTTTGAGACTCCTTTGATGGAGGTGCCAAGCAAAAAGGGGGCTTACAAGAAAGGAAGATTTGAGCATAACTTCAACAAGCTGGGTGATTTCACTCAAAAATCTTTGGAGCATTTTGGCTTCAAACCTCCCTGAATCTAGGTTGGTTGTTTTTTTTTTGGGGGGGGTTTCCACCTCTTGTTTGTCTTGATGTAGTTGTGCAGCTGATGTGTTGTTAGTGTCCTATGTTTGTTCTTTGTTGTTTTGTGGGCTGCATTGATATATCTCTTTTGTACAAGGGTTAGGGCCCTTTCAAAATCCTTGCTTACCATTATCAAAAACAATGCTTTTCTACAAATATTAAAATAATGTAAATAAATATATTTTAATCCAATCTCAACTATATATATATATATGCCCAACGGGTTTGGGTCTAGTGGTGGGGAGCGAGGAGTTTCACACCATAGACCCAAGTTCAAATCCCACCGGGCGGGGGCTCCCTTGTAGTGGCCATGGGGACACCTGGAGCTAGGGGTCGCATTTATGGCAATGCATGGACCAATGCCCACCCCCATGTTTTGCCATGGGGGCACCTTGAGGTAAGGTTGAGTGTAACCATATTAAGGAACCAAGCCCACCCCCATGTCCTCTATGAGATGCCCCCCACCAGCTCGGGCTGGTGTAAAATTTCCTGAGGCCCCCAGGATCTTGTATCCTGACTTACCCGCGACATGTGGAGTGGGGCATTTGCATGTCGCCTAGGGGGTACATCCCTGGTCTTAATTTGTCAAGTGGGTGTGGTCTAGTGGTTAAGACCACTTGGTCATTATTGTGGAGACCAAGGTTCGAATCCCCCCAAAGACATCTTGGCTTCTAAATGGTTGTGGCTCTATGTAGGTGACTCTTGGCGCTCCATGGTCCTTAAGTGAAGTGTGTTCAAATTCTGATGTACTCTAGTCTCCGCAACTCGACAAGTCATGGCAGCAGTGGTGTATAATGACAAATCTACTGGTGGTGATCCACACCACAAGCGGCATGATTACAGTGGTGGTAGACTTAGCAGGGCTGCACCGTTGGTGATCTATGCTACGGTGGTGGTGGTAGTTCGATAGGGGAGGAGGTCCACCTTATGACCTCTGCTAGAGTGGACCAACCTAAAAATCCCTCACTTACCGAGCAAATATAGATATAACTGAGAAAAGAATACATATCTTTTGAATCTTGGAAGTTCTCCCAAATATCACTCTAGAGAAGGGATTATATATATATATATATATATATATATATATATATATATATATATATATATATATATATATAAAACTGAGAAAAGAATGCATATCTTTTGAATCTTGGAAGTTCTCCCAAAAATCACTTCAGCTAAGGGATTAAAGATTGAACCCTTTTCGGTTAGTGAGCAATTCCAAGAGGAACCTCATTCTTCTTCAGAACCAACAATGTGTTTCCTAGCATTCAACTCTTTTTCAAAAAACACACTTGTTACCCAAGCATCATGCTCCTTTTCTGAAAGCACATACAAAAGCCTTGGCTAGGACAATCCTGGGTGTACATTGTACCCCAAGTTGGACACACACTATGTGCCCCTTCTCTAATGCTCATTGCCAGCCAATCTATAATCCTTCTCCTTCATGATCTCTTGCACTTTATTTTCTTATTTTCCTCTTTTCCTCAGTGATTTTTGAATAATTCCATAAATATTTGCATTCATTTCACAAGTTTAAATAATAACCCAAAGTGGCTTCCAACCATCACACCCAACCATTATTTGCACTCTTCTAGTAAGAATCAATTAAATAGGAGTGTTGTTATTTTTATAAGGTTCTTTTAAATAGGAATGTTGTTATTTTTATAAGGTTCTTTTAACCTTTTAACTTCTTTTTAACTTGAAAGTAACTTTTTTTCATCCTTTTGTTTTACACATCTCCTTTACTATTAAATAATTTGTTTTTCTTTTCCTTTCTCTTTTTTATTATTTAATAATTTTTTATAAATTTTATTTGTTTAATTATTTTCTCAGGGAAAAAGTCCCATAACATGATTTCATAATTTCAAATGGTTTTTATTGCATGTACATCTTTCAAGTAACTCTTTTTGTAGACCCTCGTTATTCAAATGTAGGGCTTCACCTACCTCCTTACATAACCCAAAAAGCCATTAATGGTTCCAAATCAACATGATGATACAAGGGAGGAATTTTAAACACATCTCAACACCTTTGGGCCCCTCAAGAACATGATTTTGGTACAAATTCATATGGTTGCTAATGCAAGGGCATGGTTTCATGCACATGGTCATATGAAGATGATGAAAGGAATCAAGGTATGCGGAACACACTCACTACACTGATTTAATGAGGAAAGTTATGCAAATTTTAATCTTTTACAGTTATAGATTATGATATGCACATTAATAGAAAGGTAAAAACACATCAAAAACAAGTACACTACTCACAACACAAGATATATGTGGGGAAAACCCTTTCAGGTGAAAAATCCCACACTCCAAAACCTACATAATGGATTAATATCAAATCCAAAGAAGATTACAACACACTTGCAATGCAAATTCTTTTAGGAGTTCACAAATGTCGAATATTGGAGTAATTTTGGAAGCATAATGGTACCTATAAATGGACCATACATACACTACTCCAAGCACCTATATTTATAGAGTTTCAAGGCCAACATAGGAAGCTTCTAGAGGTGGGCATCCAACTTGGCCTCATGGCCATTTCCAATGCTCTTGTCCCTACAATGACACTTGTTCAACATGCATTTGACCCTCTTACATCCATCATAACCTATAAGTTTGACTTGCCCAAGGTGGAGCACTCCATCCAAGAATAGACTATGACAGAGGCTCTTACACATCTTACAGCTATCATAGAATCTGTCATATATGAGATCACTTATAGTTGTAAGAGAATCTGTCATAACTAACTAATAATAGCATATTTCTTTTACACCTTGTCATAGTCAAACGTGGGCACCTAGGCTTGCCTTCTCACATACAAAGATGCTTCATTAAACTTGTCTTCACCTATCATAGGAATCTTTATTTTTGACTCTTACATGTCATAGATTCCATCATATGTCATAACCTCTTAGACAAGCCACAAGATGTCGACACATGGCATATTAGTGCCACCTCGAATGGGACGCCTACTTTCTCAAGTGTTGACTTGACTATATAAGTCATCTTTCAAGTGGGATGACATTTCAACATGCCCCTCACACTAAATGACAAAACTGGATGACCAAAATTAAATACAACATAGGCAAATAAATAAATACATAATCAAATAATAAATGCTAGGAATTTGCAAAGGTTGAGACACCTTAATTCCCAACATTCTCCCACTTGTCAAACACCTTGAAAGAGCCAATAGATTTACATAATTTAACTACCAGGGGTCATGAGGCCCATAGACTCCAAACACCATCTGAACTTCTCTGTGCTCACAGATTTTGTCAAGGAATCTGCAACATTCGTCAAAGTGTCAACTTTCTCCAAATTCACCTTCCCATCCTCTACCATGTCATAAACAAAATGGTACTAGACATCAATATGCTTTGTCCTTGCATGAAAAGTAGGATTCTTTGTCAAGCATATGGCACTCTGACTGTCACAAAAAATAGTAATCTTCCTTGCATCAAACCCAAAATTAGAACACAATCTTTTAAGCCAAATGGCTTCTTTACAAGCATGAGTTGCTACCATGTACTCTACTTTAGTAGTGGGCAAAGAGACCACAAGTTTCTGCTTACTCATCCATCTAATAGCACCACCGAACATAGTCAACACATAAGCACTGGTGGAGCTCCTACTATCAATGTCACCTGCCCTATATGAATCTACAAATCCTTGAATATAGAGTGAATGTGCAAATCCCTTGTAGGATAATCATGATAACATAAGGAATAAACAGAAGTACACCGCAAGTATCTAAACAATCTCTTCACTATATCCCAATGTACCTGTCTAGGATTAGCTATAAATTGACTAAGGACTCCCACTACTTGGGCAATGTTTGGTCTTGTACAGACTATAGCATACATCAAGTTGCCAACCACACTAGCTTAAGGAACTCTGCTCATATCCTCCATCTCAGTGGGAGACTTTGGACAATCTACAATAGATAACCTTATCCCCAACATAACAAGAACAGTCAACATTCTACAAGTTATCATGTTGAATCTTTCCAACACGATGTTCACATACTTACTCTAGCCTAACCAAAGTTTTATGTTAGCCTTGTCTCTTCTGATTTCCATTCCAAGAATGTACCTGGCCACCCCTAGATCTTTCATCTCAAACTGTACTGACAACTGAGACTTCAAATCAAAAATCAAACTTTTACCATTCCCAATGAACAACAAATCATCAACATATAAAAAAATAATGAGAATGTGATCATTATCCATTTTATAATAAACACAATAATCTTGTTGCATGTGTTTTCATTGATGTCAACTAAGTTGTAGAGTGGAAGGCATACTGTTGTATGTAATTTCAAAGGAGCAAATCAAAAAAGAGATGATGATCAGTATCATCTGTACACAGTTGTACCAGTAGAGAAGAGGAGCAGTGATGATGTGAGATACGAGATCAGAAACATATGTACACAATCATACCTTATCTGGCTTATCTTCAAAGTTCATATGTAAGTACATGATAAGTGTATGTTATCAATATCTTTTATTGGAAGTTATTTTGGGTGCATATGCTATATTTTGGTGATATGAACTCATGATGTTTGTCACTGGATGAAGAAAGTTGCAGAAAGTTAGAAAATTTGTCTAAGTGTTTGGTCAGTCAAGAAAGATGTCGGAGGCTCAAAAGGATGTACCATATATCTCCACATTTACATATTTGGCCTTGCGGTTTGGAAGATAGGTAGAGACAGCTGTGAGGAATGTATATTCCAAATTTTAGAGCATGAAAGTTATCACAAAATTTTTTAGAGTCGGAAGAGTGAAGGTAGTAATGAAACAAGGTAATTGCCGTCACAATGAGATAGGAGAATGATCCGCACTTCTCCACACCTAAAGATATGGTCATGTGGTTTGGAGGACAACTAAATATAGGTGAAAGGTATGCATGTTTCAAGTTTCAATTGTTCAATTGTACCACAGTAGTTTCTGGAGTCAGTTGTATAAAGACAAGTCTTGTTGCTCAAGGTAAGTAAAGGGAGATAGTTGAAGCTACCATATTTCACCACACATTGGAATTTGTCTTTGCTGATGGAAAGACAAGCTCACATGGTCAGTTGGATTGCTTGGTTTAGGTTTCAAATGTTTTTATTTACCACAAGTATGATCTTCAATCTATTACATCAAAAACTATATAAGTAGAGTGTGTTAAGGATACTGGCATCAGTGTTCAAGTGTTTGCGCTAGCATGAAATAGCTTGAATTGGTAAAATAAGTGTATAGGAATGTTTTTCAATCCATATAATGTTCATAACATGATCCGCATGATGTAATTTTGTCTCCTCTAGTATCGCTTTAGGTCTGGAGCTAATTGCATAGAAGGATAAGTGTCTGTTGAGATGACTTAGTGTATGCTGATGATTATGCCATGTGTTTGGAAGTGTGCACCAGAATGGACGAGTGGTCTAAGGTAAAATAGGTCCTAATTATCTCTTGGTTTAAACCGCATTAGACTTCTACTTACCGCAAATGATTTGGATGTTGAATTTTTGTAACCATTGCACGTTTCATGTTATAAGTTTCATCTTGGCCGATGAAGGAGAAAGTTTTTAAATCTTGTAGAGGATATAAATGTAAAATCAAGATTGTTGAAAGAGATGAGTAATGAGTGTTGTGCGATAGTATTGATAATGTGCGAATAAAATAAAGTTTTGATAATGAAATGTGGAAAGGATCAATTTATGTAAAGTGATATTGCTACAAAGGAAATTGAGGGAGTTGTGATAACAGGGAAGAAGTATGTGAAGGTGTTTTGATGTTGGGGAGCTTGGTATTGTAATTGTACAGAAGTGAGATAGATGTGCAGAGTTTGGAAAGGTCAACAGAAGGTTGAAGCTGTCAGTTTTGTGAAAGAAGGATTTGAATCAAAGAAGTGTTTTGTTGTAGAGGTTGTAGCCTCCTTTTGTTGTAAGTGTTGTAGCACTTGAGGGAGTTGTAGCTTCCTTTGGGTTGTGGCCCATAAATATTAATGTAAACATGTCTTAATTTGTGAGGCTAGATTTGGATAGTAGATCCAAATAGCTTTCTCACTGTAGTTTTTCCCTCCTAAGATTTTCCACACAAATCTGGTGTTATGGTTGTGTGCTTATGTGTTCTCTCTGTTTGTCATGATTTAAATACTTTCATTTGATTGAATGCTACCAGAAGAAAAGAATTTGATTAAGTATTGATTCAACCCTCCTCCCCTCTCAGTACTTCTGTGTGTTCAACATATTTGATTTCGATCTCAAAGGCATCAAATTTCTGGTACCACATCCTAGGAGATTACTTCAAACCATACAAAGACTTTTTCAACTTGCAAACCATATTTTCTTTACCTTTCACCATGTGGTGCTTTGGCTGTGACATATAGATTTCATCCTCCAAGTCACCATGAAGGAAAGTTGTCTTCACATCCATCTGTTCAACTTCTAAATCATATGTTGCAGCAAGTGATAACAAGAATCTGATAGATGTCAGCTTTGCAATAGGAGAGAAAATCTCACCATAATCTATTTCTTCAATTTGGGAATATACCTTTGTGACCAACCATGCCTTAAACTTCTCAACATTGCCATCTGAACCAAACTTCTTCTTGAACACTCATTTGCATCCAACATGTTTACATCCATCAGGCAAGGGCACCAGATCCCAAGTATTTTTTTCTTCAAGGAATCCATCTCTTCTTCCATTGCCTCTTTCCAGGAATCTGCATCACTCATACCCATATCCTCACTTACAATCCTAGGCTCATCAGTGTTAGAAATAAAAGAATAAATACAACTGGAATCATACAATGAATAACCAAACCTATCAGGTTGTCACCTTATCCACGTGGACCTCCTCAAGGGTTGAGGTTGACGTTCTTCATCTTCTTCTAAACTTTTAGAGCTGCTAGAGCTCTCCTCATCATCAGGTCCAATAGATGTTTTCAATTCAACTTTCTTAGGGGTGGAAGGAAGTTGAACCACATCCTCTTTCTTCTCTTCTTTCTCTAGTTGTAAAAAACAGAAGAAGGATTGCTCTCTGAAGAACACACTTCTGTTATACAGAACTCTCTCAGCCACTCGATCCCAAAGATTGTAACCATTCACATTGATGCCATAACTAATGAAGATACACTTAACAGCCTTGTTCTCCAAAGTAGACCTCTTCTCCTTAGGCACATGTGCATATGCTTTTACCAGAATACACCTCCATATGTGTCTTATCAACAAGCGTTGATGTAGAAGACCTCTTAACTAGGTAACAAGCAATAGCAATAGCTTCAGCCTAGAACTTTTGTTCAAGGCCAGCTCCACTTAGCATACTCCTAGCCCTCTCCATCAACATTCTATTCATCTTCTCTATAACTCCATTTTGTTGAGGGGTATACAAAGTTGTCTTGTGCCTCTCAATCCCATGTTATTTATAGAACTTGTCAAAATTTGCTGAACAAAACTCACCACCGTTGTCAGTCCTCAAACACTTAATCTTTCTATCCTTCTAATTCTCTACAAGAGCTTCAAACTCTTTGAATCTACTAAAGACCCTCAAATTTGCTTCTAAGGAAATACACCCATGTCCTATTGTAATCATCAATGACTGAAACAAAGTAAACATATTTAAAAATAGAAGGAACATTAACAGGACCAAACACATCAAAATGAATCAAGTCCAACACCTCAGAAGATTTGTGAGAATTGGAATAAAACTAAACACAATTTTATTTTCTATAAATGCAATGTTCATAAAAATCAAACTCAAGGTTGTAGTCATTCATACCCTCAACGAGGTTTTTATTTTTCAGGGTCCTCAAACCCTTTTCACCAATGTGACCAAGCCTTTGGTGCCATAACATTGTCTGCTCATCTGAAAATTTCATCTCCATAGAATGAGCACCCTTAGGTACCCAGAAAGCATGACCATCAGAAGTAGATGCAATAGTCCTCTTCACCGTTGGTTCCAATTGTGAGGATGAAGACTCTAAAGTTCTCTTCTTTGAAATAGAGGCATTATTGCACTTAACCACGCATGCATCAAGCTAAAATAGAGTGCTAATCCGAACACCCTTAGCTAGCACCATAGCTCCTAAAGTCATCTTGCATCCTCCATTTGAGAAAACAACCTGCACACCCACAACATTCAACTTACAAATAATAGGTTCTGTGCCAAACCTGGGATATGCAGAACACCATTGATCCCCTTCACTCATCCATCAGGGAATCGAATCAAGACTCTTCCATGACCAACAATCTTCAGGTGAGAATCATCACCCAGAGTCAATAAGCAACACATCCTCAAATGCATGAGTTGCCAAGGCAACAACAAATGCTTCTCCCTCATCCTGAGAGGACTTCTCAGAATCTGAATCATAGTTCTTTTTCTTCTTCTCCTCCTTGCACTCCTTGTGTAAGTGACCAGGTTTTCCACAGTTCCAACACAGATCCTTGGACTTTCCAAGAGACTTGGATCTCCCATGAGATTTGGATCTTCCTTTCTCTTCCTTCTTCTTATCCTTTTTCTTTCCCTTCTCTTTAGATCTACCACGAACCACAAGAGCCTCCTTAACCAATTCAAAATATTTTCCCTGCATCTCTTCAAGCAACAACGATGCAACCACTTCATCCATCTTGAAGGTGGTAGTGGTACTCCCAATGGCCATAACAAGGTGGTCCCATGAATCTGGTAAGGAACATAGTAATGTCATACATTGATCCTCCTCCTCCATGTTCACACCAACAGAGGTCAACTAGGCAACAAACATATTGAATGTATTCAGGTGATCAATGACAGATCCTCCATCTACCATCCTTAGAGAATACAATTTCTTTCACAGGAATAAATTGTTCACCAGGGATTTAACCTGATAAACATCTCCAAGTTTATTCTAAAGATATTTTGCAATCTTCTTTTTGTGGATATTCAAGAGCACTAAATTAGCCAAACAGAGTCTTATCATTGTTGAACACACCTAATACTAAGAGGGGGGTTGTTGGTGATTGTTTTGATGCAATCATAACAATAAGTTAAAATTCACATATAATGAACTGAAACTATACTTGAAAGATAAGAAGGAATCATTTGAGATTCAACTAATCTCAAGTCTACAATGGTTCGGTTGGTCAAGTTCAGTTGGTCAATGTGAAGCTGTAATGTTCAAGGGGCCTTACGTAGTTTAGGTTTGTTTGGTGGTTTAATGGACTAAGAATATGCAAAAGAATCATAGATTTCAACAAGTATTTTGTTCATTTGCATACAAGTGTTACTGTGTTGCAAATTCAGATGGTTTTCTTGAATTATTGCAGCCTTCTCTTTTATACATTTATGAAAACTGTCTACTCTTAACTCTGTTATGCATGCTTCTTCAAATTTGAGACAATTTCCTTTAGATTTCTACGTTTTCAGCTAAATATTTCAGATGGGTTGGGAAAAGTTAGAAAGATCTAATCTATACCTCATTTAATCTACCGAAGGATCTAATTGTTTCTGTTATGCACTATGTAAATACTACAATAATTTGATCAAATCCACAGTAAAAACCTTAAATGCAAGTTCTGAGCATTTTCACAAACATACATTTAAAATTGCAAGCTCTCAAAGAAAATATTTCAAAACACAAAGAAGAGTAGGAGAACACTCAGAAGATAGACGCAGAACTCCAGATTCTATTGTATTAGAAACGAATAGTCATACATGATTTACAATGTAGGAATGACTCTTAGTTTCATTGATCATACTACAGAGAACTTACAAGCTTTACAGATACAGTAAGGCAGCCAGACATTCCACGCGCACCTTGCTACAGACAAACAGGCGACCTCCTTCTTCTACTTCTAATCTAAACTAAGCTAACTTGCTGTGTTTTCCTAAAAATCCCTGTGTAACCCCTGTTGTAAAGTATTACAATGTAGAGAGGCACAATATAAAGACTCTCTGATTGTCCTTACTACAGCAAAAAACCTAACTAAACCCCTGGTTACAGCAATAAATACAGGTGAACCAGTTCTTCAAAATATCTCTGAGCAGTGTCAAATCTGGGCAAAATATTGCCCCTTCTGAGAAGTTCCGGCAGCTTGGCAATAACTTCTGTTTGCTTTTGTAGTAATACCTTCAGCTGCAACTCTGTCCTCCATTGGGTTGGCCTTGACTTCTTCGCACTTCATCTTTATCTTCCTGCTCCTGAGATCGGATTTCCTTCCTCCATGATGTCACTGTGTTGAATTTCCAGCTGCTTCCTCAACTGCAAGCCTGCAAGACAAGACAAGCAATAAGTATCAAATTTTCCAAATGAACAGTAGGAAACCAAAATATCTGTTTAAATCAGGGTGACTGTGTAAAAAAATTTGGAAATCGGGTCCAAAAAACTCTTAAAACGCGTCCAAAACTGCATACAGACGCTCAAAAAAAATGGGTCAACCATCGCTGACCGAAAAAAATGCCACGGGCACCAAAAAAAAATGAGTTTAAAACTCCTATCGCATTTCCCTTTCCCACCCATCAGCGTGACAATCGCCATCGGCGTGTCAAAAAATTGCTCGGCCGATGCTCACTGTTTGGCCGACGGCCCTTTCTCTTCGTTCACTCTTTGTTTCGTTCCATCGGCCAGAGTTATGCCGATATAGCCCTAGCGGCTTGTATTCTTCCTCATCGGCGAGAGATTCGCCATCGGCGAACTCCAAATTCCTTGCTCCGACCACTTTGATTTCACCGATGTTCTTACATCGGCTTGACTCCTACCGATGCCCCCTTTCGTTGATTGCCATCGGCGTGAGATCACCCATCGGCGACTCACAATCTTCCTGTGCCGATGGCCTTACCTTGGCCGATACCCTTTTATCGGCGAGAGTTTCACCGATGTCTCCTTTCTTTGTTCCATCGGCGAGAGCCTCTTACATCGGCGAAGGCCAAAAACACTTGGCCGATGACTACCACTATACCGATGACTTCCTATCCTTACCATTTCTTCTATCGGCCCAACTTTGCCCATCGGCAAAGGAACTTCGACCACCGCCGATAACCACTATCATGCCGATAGCCCTTGGCTATCGGCAAGACCATACCCTTCGGCACAATCAATTCAAACTCGGCCGACGTTGTAAGCTATGCCAATGATAATATCATCGGCGAGAGATACCCCCTCGGGGTGACAATTTCACACACTGCCGATCGCATTTGTTACATCGATGGCAAAAGGCCATCGGTGAGAGACCTTACTTCGGCGACATATATTCGAACTCCGCCGATCACATATGTTAGGCCGATGGCCTCTTCGCCATCTTTCCCGCCTAAGCCTTGAACCCGAACCATTGAATTTGAACCATTGAATGTGAGATACAGAGTGGAACCCAGACAAAATTGCCCATGACCTGGAACCACTAAATATGAATTTTTCAAAATTTTAAATGAATGCCAACAAGGGAAAAAAGGCAAACAATTGACTGTTTATCATGCAAAACCTGATAGTTCGTTTTACCTAAATGATCATAACTTGCAAAATATGATGAATTTTAAGATGGTTCAAAAAGCAACCCTGGTTCATTTTTCGCAAGGAATCCAACCATATTATGCAATGGTACTAAAAATACATTTTTCCATATTTTTAACAAGGTTTGCAAATTTGACTCTCTTTTCCCTTTACCACCAGACAGAACAAACACAAGCAGAAGCAAAAAGCAAAGCAACAGCAGGGGTCCTCGTTTTGCTAAGGGGCAAAATGGGACGTGTTGTGAACATCACAACAACTAGCAACCAAAACAAAACAATTAAATTCAAAGTGTTCAAGAAAACTAGATGAAATGAATCCATAACTTCCGACTATCTTTCCTACAAATTACTATTCAGCTTGAGACTCAAAGTATTCAATAAAGATGCATGAGTTTCCATTTTCAGTTTAATTGTGTGCACGTGATTAATCATCCTCATCTTGAAGATCGGTTGAACAAACCAGTGACTGACATTAGCCTACGTAGGTGAGAATATTCCCTCATAGCCGACCGGATAGAGCCTTACTGCCAGCGAGCATCCATAGCCCCGGCAAGGTTATCGTTACAATTCTCCTAAGTAGAGCCCCACTGCCAGCGAGCGTCCATAGCCCCGGTAGAGTTACTTAGATGGCTTAATTTGAATTTTCAGTATAATCCGCTTTATTTATTTATTTATTTTTATTTTCTCATTTTGAAAGACTTCATAAGATATAACAATTTGTAACTTCATGATGCAAGGAGTGGACACTTGCTGAAATTAAGCTGAGAATTGTAATGGTAGCAAGGGTAACCTCTGATTTTTCACCTAGTATCTACACTGGTAAGTTCAACAAACCCAAGGATTTTGTGTGTCATCGTGAGAAACTTGCTTCGAATTCTCAATCACATTTATTGAATACAAAACTTCAGAAGATGAACAACTCTCTACATTCATGACAGTAACAAGTTATGTGTAAATTGTAAATGATTAACTTGAATACCCTAAATTTTATACTGTTTTGAATGGTTGCTAGTTTTGCTCCTTAATACTCTAAAGTAAAATAAAGATCCCTACTGAAGAGACAACAAACAAACCAAACAAACAGGCTGTACAAACAACACAACAAAAGAAAAACTGTACAAACAGAAAGAAACAAAAAGCAGAAACAAACAGAAGACAAACTATACAAACAGCCAACCCAAAAGAAAACACAAAAGAAGAACTGTACATTACTTACAGCACTTTACATTAAGAAAAAAAGGACTGCCCCCCTTTTTACCTCAAGCCTGGAAGTAGTGTTTCAAATGCTGGCCATTAACTGGTAATGGCACATCTTCTCCAGTCAAGGTCTTAAGTTTAAAGGTGTTATCTCCTATTATTTCTGAGACTTGCAATGGACCTAGCCATAATTTATTGAATTTTCCATGGCTTCCTTTCTTTTCATGTGCTTTGTCCCAGCACAACACTAAGTCTGATATCCTAAATGTCTTGACTCTTGCCCTTTTGTCAAACCACCTCTTAACAACCACTTGGTGTTTGGCAAACTTCTCGAGGGCTTGACCTCTTTTCTCCTCTAGTTGTAACATTTGCACTATTCTGGCTTCCCTATGGTTATCAAAGCCTAGATATTCATTGGCAAACTTCCAGGTTGGTATTCTCAGATTAACCAGAAGTATGGGATCAGTCCCATAAACTAAGTGATAAGGTGTGCTACCTAAAGCTATTTTAAACTTGGTCCTGTCTACCCATAATGCATATCTTAACAGGGTATTCCACTCTCTAGGACTTTTGGCAATTAACCTTTTGATTATGTCTAATAAAATTTTGTTTGTTGATTCAGCCAGTCCATTACCTTGAGGGTAATAATTCGAAGAAAACCTTAGAATAATCCCATATTCAAATGCCCATTTAGAAAATTTTAAAGAAGAGAAAGTAGGGTCGTTATCACATACCAATCAATAGGGCGTTCCAAACCTGGTGATAATGTTTTCTTCAAGGAACTTGATAACTACCTCAGTTGTGGAAAATTTGCAGCAGGTGGCCTCAGTCCACCTTGTACAATAGTCTGTTACCGTCAATATAAATTTGTGTCCTGCAGAAGATGGGGGATTGATGACTCCGATAAAATCCAAGCCCCACTGTGCAAACGGTCTGGATTCGATCACAGGTTGCAGTGGATTGGCCAGATTTCTCCCTTTGTCTGCTGCAGTCTGACAGGTGTGGCAACTTCTGATGTGACTCTTAGTATCTTTGAACATAGTGGGCCAGTAATAGCCCGCCCTCAGTATTTTGTGTGTTGTAGCTAAATGGGAACCATGGCCGGTTCCGTACTTGTCATGTAGTTCTGTCAACACTCTATCAGCTTCAGTTCTGTTTATGCATCTCAGATAAATTCCATCATGGTTCTTCCTGAATAGAAGACCTCCTTGCACCATATAATTTTGTGCCTTAATCTTCAAAGCTCTCCTCTGAGAAGCCTTCATCTTGCTTGGGTACTTTCCAGCTATCAGGAAGGTGCTTAAATCATCGTACCAGCCTGATGCGTCTTGGGAATTCAATACATATTGTTGTTTTATCAGATTTGGATCCATGTTTGCTATTGTCTGCACCAACGCCTGCCCTCTGACCAGCTTTACGGGAATGATCTCCATGTCGAATTCTTGCAGTGTGGTGATCCATTTGGCTCTTTTTTCTCCAGGCTCGTTTTGCATCAGCAACATTTTTACTGCTACGTCTGGTACTATGGCTTTGATCTGGCTGCGCAGAATGTAGTGTCTAAATTTTTTCACAGCCTTTACTAATGTGAATGCCTGTCTTTCGATATCTAGATATCTCAGCTGTGCATCCTTCAGAGGCGCACTCATAAATGCTATGGGCCTCTCTTCATTATTTTCACCTTTCTGTGTCAAGGCAGCCGCGACAGAATGAGAAGATGCAAAGGAGTAGATGTAAAACGGGCTTGTGTAGTCTGGACTTGCCAATACAGGGGCATCAGAAATTGCCTCCTTGATATCTTCAAATGCAGCTTTGGCCACTGGCATCCATTCCATCTGTGCATCTTTCTTCAACATGGCATTCAACGGCTGCACGATCTCTGCAAAACCTGTTATAAACTTCCGAACAAAGTTAATTTTACCAAAAAATGATTTCAACTCTTTCCTACTATTTGGTATTTGCAAATTTTTTATGGATTCTATTCTATCCGGATCAATTGAAATTCCACTTTCAAAATGACATGGCCTAATAATTTACCTTCAGTTACGCCAAATATACATTTCTTAGGATTAAGGGAAATCCCATACCTTTCACATCGCTTAAGTACTTTTCTGAGGTCTTCAGCGTGGGTGGATGCATCCTTGGAATACACAGTTAAATCATCCATATACACAACAATGCATTTACCTGATAATCCACGGAATGCAATGTCCATGGCCCTCTGAAAAGTGGCACCTGCATTGATTAGACCAAAAGGCATTCTTCTATACGCATAATTTCCCCATTTGCAAGTGAAGGTGGTTTTTAGTCTATCTTCTCTATCAATTAAGACCTGATTATAACCTGAAAAACCATCTAAAAAAGACATCATCTTTGAGCCATTTACTGCTTGCAGTACTTCGTCTATTAGGGGCAAAGGATAATTATCCTTTTCAGATGCCTTGTTTAAATTTCTAAAGTCTACGCACACTCTGATGTCTCCGTTTTTCTTCCTCACTGGTACTAAGTTAGCTACCCAGACAGAATGTCTGACTGGGAAAATTATTCCAGCAGACAGTAATTTTTTAACTTCCTCAAAGATTAAAGGCTCTAGAATGGCATTTACAGGCCTCTGTTTCTGCCTAAATGGTTTGACTTCTTTTCTTAAAGGTATTACGTGAGTTATGATGGACTCATCAAATGTTTTCAAGTCTTCATAAGTCCATGCTATGACATGTTTATATTCTTTCAGAACGTCCAGAACCTCTTTTCTAATTTTCTCAGAGCAAGCTTTCCCAATTAGTACATTTTGTGGATTTAGCTCAGTCCCTAAGTTATGTAAATCACACCTACCCCCTTCTGTTTTGGGTAAGTCTTTCTATCTTATTACTCCATCGAAGTCAAAGATGTGTTCTAATTCAATTACTCCTTTTGGTAAGAAGTTGCTCTTTAAGTTGATCATATCTTCTTCGTCCCATGTTACTTCAGGCCTTTCTTGTTCATCAATGATTTGGGCCTCAAATGCCTCATTACAAGTCAGAAAATTAATAATTTGCTGATCCCCTCCAAATACCTGAAAGTGTGTAACGTTGTCTGGTATACTGGGCACGTTAACTAGCTCAACAGCAAATCGTCTTAATCCTGACAGTGTCAATGGTTCTAATGTACTAGCAGCAACTGCTAACGCATCTGGCCTATGGTTCAGCTCTCTAGGAATGTGCTCTATGTTAAAAGCATCAAACGAATCCATTAAACCCCATACTCTATGTCTGTAACTAATCATTTTCTTATAATTGCAGGCATATAGTTTCCTCACTTGTCTGACTACTAATTCAGAGTCTGAAAATACTCTGATGGTTTTTACCCCTTTCTTGATGGCCATGACAAGTCCTAATATTAGGGCCTCATATTCAGCAATATTGTTAGTGCAGGAAAATTGTAATCTATATGCTGCCAAATGTGATTTACCTTGAGGATATATGAGTTCAATACCCGCACCTGCGCCCTGTTTTGATTTGGACCCATCACATTTTAACGTCCACATGCCATCTTTACTTTTCTGATCTTTTACCTTGGCATACTTCGTCCCTTTTATTGCCTGTGGTGCGTTGTCTTGTTTATTCATGGGTTTTTCCGTTTGGTTATCTTGCATATGTGTGTTTTTAGTTTGCAACTCAGAAAGATAACTACCCTTGTCCTCTATTTCTTTTCCTAAATCTGGAATCAAGGCATCTATATTATCCTGAACATATCTCTGTGTTGGATCAGGATTCTCATTTTCCCCTTGTGACTCTACCCTCCCTATGCACTTTTTGTAGTCATATTCAATGATGTCTTTGCATATTTCGCAATTCTCCTCAGAATGTTGCCTATCATGGACTCTACACCTATTTTTATATAACTTACATTGGACTGGGAGATTGTGTGTAACGCACTCTTCCACCTCTCGTCTAATGGCATGACTAAATTTGTCTATTGCATTGTTTTCTTCATCTGAAGAATTTCCGTCAGACTCAATGAATAGTGCCATTCTATTGCTGACACACTTTTTTCTAATGTTTAACATCATAATCTCTTCAATCTGCACCCCATTGTTGGTAATTCTATAGACACCTGGTTCAACAGCAGCATATAATATTTCATTAGTTTGATTATACTCTGTTATCATATGTTTCATTCTGGGCTCTGCCTCTATTCTGATCTGGTTTGGGATGCCTCTCCAAGGTAACCACATGTGTGAAAAGTCAGTAGCCATATATCCGTTTAATGTCTTGGACCAATCCCTACTTAGCAACATTCCATAATTTACGGGTATATCCACTACTTGAATGTCAATGATTTGGCTTACCCTAGGGTCTGAAGCTAATTGCACTTGAATGTTCATGAGTTCTCCTATCACGCTAACCTCGGTCTTATCTAACTGCGTGACAACCTTGGCAGATTTGGTGGGAGTCAGCCCGAGAGTTTTACATATTCCTAAGGGCATTACGTTGGCTGAAGCACCAGAATCTACCATGCAATTGTGTATATTCTTCCCACACAACCTAACAGTTAACAGGAAAGGGTGAGTATCCCTCTTATCCGCATGTATTACTACATTTGTATTGGAAGGCTGCTCAACTTTCTTACCTTTCTCCTTAGGTGGTGAAACACTATTAGGAACAGTTATATCAGCAGACACCTTGTTTGTTATGGATGTATCCAGGGATTTTAAAAAAGCATATCTGATCCCTGGGGTCTTCAATAATTCATTTAGAGGTATACTGACCTTAATTTTCTTTATTTCCTCTGATAAGTAATTCATTAATCTTGTTGTCTCTATTGCTTATGTCTTACTTGTTTGATCCTTTTGCACTGTTGTTCCATTATTTGTGTGCTGACTAGCTTTAAGTATGGCAGGATTGTTGCTAGCATTCTGATCTAGGGGTGTATTGATGTTATTCGGAGGAGTGGAAGTGGTGAAAGGTCCTCCCGGCCTAGGGTTGTTTCTCAAATTGTAGGTGTGGCTTTTATTTGTCTGTTGAAAGGCCTGCACCTCTTCTGTTTCATTTAATATCTCATTTTCAGATTCAAAAGGAAACTGAAAAGCATTTAACACAAAGGCTGATTCAGGATAAAGACTTTCACAACAGTATGGTTCATCCTCTAGCAATTCATCCTCTTTCTCTTCTGCAGTTGCAAAGGTAAACGTTTCTAAGACTAATGCTGTGTCATATCCTGAGGGTACTACCTCATTACCCTTAGGAATGAGAAATTCAGAGGTAGGAGGCTATACATCTATGTTGAAAATACTAGCTGCCAAGTGGAACTGTGGACATTCGTGCTCAGCATGGGCATTGGTATTGTGAAATCTGCACCAATTTTTGGGTGCTGTACTGGCCATTTGTATGCTAGTCGTTTGTTTTGTACCATGATTATCTGTATTCTCAAAAGGAGAAGCCAGAGTACCGTTGTTGGGCCCAGTGTTCCATGTCTTGGGTGGCCTAGGTTGATTCTGATTTCTGTTATTATCGCCCCAGGTCCTATTATCTACCACTGGCCCCCTATTTTGCATTGGTTGCCCCTGACTGGGGCCTTGATGCTGATTGTAGTTTTGGTTCTGATTGTACTGCTGATTTTGATTGAGACTATAATTCTGATTTTGGCCTTGGTTGTGATTTTGATGTGGATTGTAGTTTTGGTTGCTTCTTCCATAGAAGTTCTCATTTCTTAGCTGTGTCACTTCGGTTGTTAATCTTTTCAAATGTGCAGTAATCTCTTTGATTTCTTCCCTATCCTCTTGTGCTTTTGCCACAATTACATCCCTAGGAAGTTGGAAGAAAGGCTGACCATTATTTTGACTGTTATTGGAAGTACTAGCCGTGTAAGGAGTTATAGCTTGGATTGGAGTAGGATTATACACAGGTGTGTAAGAAGGAACCGGATTTACTAGTGGAGCGTGCTGCACAGGGACTCCATTCCATGGGTGTGCCTGATTCTGCACCCCAAAATTTCCTTCATTGACAAATGGACTATAAGTTGTATGCCTCATTTCTTGGTTCACTGAGGCTGCCTCTTTATAGGCTTTGGATATTGAATCTATGTCAGGTTTTCTTTTGACAAACATGGCAGTTAAATGATCCAAGGCAGCATAGTACATAGCCAACAAGGGAGCATCATCTATGGTATAAGGGGTTACCAGCCTAGAATAGGCCTTTTGAAATCTGTCATTGAAATTATCAATTAGCTCTCCCTCACCTCGTTTTATAGCAGCCAATTTATGATACAAAGCGCAAGGGTCAATGGGTCCTCTAAATCTTGACAAAAATGCTTCTTCCATAAGTGCCCAGGAAGAAATGTAACCATTGGGTAAGTTTACGTACCAGCTAGAGGCCTGCTCATTAAAGGTGTAAGGAAACAATCTACACACAACATCCTCGTGCTCTAACATAGCCCTAAAACATGCTTCCTTAAATATTCTAGTATGATCTTCTGGGTCCTGATGCAACTGGTATTTGGGACATATCTTTTCCAGATTTTTTGGCATCTCATGATAATCATTGAAGAGTATGGGAGAATTGACATCGAAATAAGCCATTGCAGGTGTTTGAGCTTGACTTGAACTTGCAGGAATACCTGGATTGATTGGTGGATTAGGATTTACAAGAGGATTGAGACCTCCGGGGGTGCCTGAACCAAGATTTAAAGATCTGAACAATGATCTGTCAGGACTCACAATACTACGGATGTTAAAAGGTGACCCAGGAGGTGTTCCAGATGAACTTCCCGTTTGCGATATCTTTGGATTCCAAATTAAAGGGTTTTTACTTCGCCTTGTATCAGGTAGTTGCACAAATATATCTCCTGAACTAGATCTAGACCTAGTCACTCTATTACTATCATTAGCCAGTTTGAAATGAAACCTAACTCAGGAAGGCCCTCCTTCTAGCGCCAGAAAACTGTTGGTGATTGTTTTGATGCAATCATAACAATAAGTTAAAATTCACATATAATGAACTGAAACTATACTTGAAAGATAAGAAGGAATCATTTGAGATTCAACTAATCCCAAGTCTACAATGGTTCGGTTGGTCAAGTTCAGTTGGTCAATGTGAAGCTGTAATGTTCAAGGGGCCTTACGTAGTTTAGGTTTGTTTGGTGGTTTAATGGACTAAGAATATGCAAAAGAATCATAGATTTCAACAAATATTTTGTTCATTTGCATACAAGTGTTACTGTGTTGCAAATTCAGATGGTTTTCTTGAATTATTGCAGCCTTCTCTTTTATACATTTATGAAAACTGTCTACTCTTAACTCTGTTATGCATGCTTCTTCAAATTTGAGACAATTTCCTTTAGATTTCTACGTTTTCAGCTAAATATTTCAGATGGGTTGGGAAAAGTTAGAAAGATCTAATCTATACCTCATTTAATCTACCGAAGGATCTAATTGTTTATGTTATGCACTATGTAAATACTACAATAATTTGATCAAATCCACAGTAAAAACCTTAAATGCAAGTTCTGAGCATTTTCACAAACATACATTTAAAATTGCAAGCTCTCAAAGAAAATATTTCAAAACACAAAGAAGAGTAGGAGAACACTCAGAAGATAGATGCAGAACTCCAGATTCTATTGTATTAGAAACGAATAGTCATACATGATTTACAATGTAGGAATGACTCTTAGTTTCATTGATCATACTACAGAGAACTTACAAGCTTTACAGATACAGTAAGGCAGCCAGACATTCCACGCGCACCTTGCTGCAGACAAACAGGTGACCTCCTTCTTCTACTTCTAATCTAAACTAAGCTAACTTGCTGTGTTTTCCTAAAAATCCCTGTGTAGCCCCTGTTGTAAAGTATTACAATGTAGAGAGGCACAATATAAAGACTCTCTGATTGTCCTTACTACAGCAAAAAACCTAACTAAACCCCTGGTTACAGCAATAAATACAGGTGAACCAGTTCTTCAAAATATCTCTGAGCAGTGTCAAATCTGGGCAAAATATTGCCCCTTCTGAGAAGTTCCGGCAGCTTGGCAATAACTTCTGTTTGCTTTTGTAGTAATACCTTCAGCTGCAACTCTGTCCTCCATTGGGTTGGCCTTAACTTCTTCGCACTTCATCTTTATCTTCCTGCTCCTGAGATCGGATTTCCTTCCTCCATGATGTCACTGTGTTGAATTTCCAGCTGCTTCCTCAACTGCAAGCCTGCAAGACAAGACAAGCAATAAGTATCAAATTTTCCAAATGAACAGTAGGAAACCAAAATATCTGTTTAAATCAGGGTGACTGTGTAAAAAAATTTGGAAATCGGGTCCAAAAAACTCTTAAAACGCGTCCAAAACTGCATACAGACGCTCAAAAAAAATGGGTCAACCATCGCTGACCGAAAAAAATGCCACGGGCGCCAAAAAAAATGAGTTTAAAACTCCTATCGCATTTCCCTTTCCTGCCCATCGGCGTGTCAAAAAATTGCTCGGCTGATGCTCACTGTTTGGCCGACGGCCCTTTCTCTTCGTTCACTCTTTGTTTCGTTCCATCGGCCAGAGTTATGCCGATATAGCCCCAGCGGCTTGTATTCTTCCTCATCGGCGAGAGATTCGCCATCGGCGAACTCCAAATTCCTTGCTCCGACGACTTTGATTTCACCGATGTTCTTACATCGGCGTGAATCCTACCGATGCCCCCTTTCGTTGATTGCCATCGGCGTGAGATCACCCATCGGCGACTCACAATCTTCCTGTGCCGATGGCCTTACCTTTGCCGATACCCTTTTATCGGCAAGAGTTTCACCAATGTCTCCTTTCTTTGTTCCATCGGCGAGAGCCTCTTACATCGGCGAAGGCCAAAAACACTTGGCCGATGACTACCACTATACCGATGACTTCCTATCCTTACCATTTCTTCTATCGGCCCAACTTTGCCCATCGGCAAAGGAACTTCGACCACCGCCGATAACCACTGTCATGCCGATAGCCCTTGGCTATCGGCGAGACCATACCCTTCGGCACAATCAATTCAAACTCGGCCGACATTGTAAGCTATGCCGATGATAATATCATCGGCAAGAGATACCCCCTCGGGGTGACAATTTCACACACTGCCAATTGCATTTGTTACACCGATGGCAAAAGGCCATCGGTGAGAGACCTTACTTCGGCGACATATATTCGAACTCTGCCGATCACATATGTTAGGCCGATAGCCTCTTCGCCATCTTTCTCGCCTAAGCCTTGAACCCGAACCATTGAATTTGAACCATTGAATGTGAGATACAGAGTGGAACCCAGACAAAATTGCCCATGACCTGGAACCACTAAATATGAATTTTTTAAAATTTTAAATGAATGCCAACAAGGGAAAAAAGGCAAACAATTGACTGTTTATCATGCAAAACCTGATAGTTCATTTTACCTAAATGATCATAACTTGCAAAATATGATGAATTTTAAGATGGTTCAAAAAGCAACCCTGGCTCATTTTTCGCAAGGAATCCAACCATATTATGCAATGGTACTAAAAATACATTTTTCCATATTTTTAACAAGGTTTACAAATTTGACTCTCTTTTCCCTTTACCACCAGACAGAACAAACACAAGCAGAAGCAAAAAGCAAAGCAACAGCAGGGGTCCTCATTTTGCTAAGGGGCAAAATGGGGCGTGTTGTGAACATCACAACAGGGGTGAATCAGTATTTAAACAAATCTCAAACCCTCTAGAGCAGATTAAAACTTAAACATTATAGCATTAACAAACACATAAGATATCAACACAATGCACATCACCACATAACACCAGATGTATGTGGAAAACCCCCAAAAGGGAAAAACCACAGTGAGGATTAACTCACAATATATGAAGCTCAAAATTACAACTTTGTTTTAGGGCTACAAACCAAGGAATCTACTACTCCCTGCAGACTTTGTTTTAAGGCTACAACCAAAGGAAGTTACTACTCCCTGAAGAAAGGTTTTAGGGTCACTCCCAAGGAAGCTACAACTCCCTACAGACTTTGTTTTAGGGCTACAACCAAAGGAAGCAACTACTCCCTGAACTGAGAACAAACTCAGAAATGATTAGAGCATGACAGTCCTTCTACTATTTAAAACTGACAATGAAGCTCACTCCTTTTGATGATTGCAATTCTACCTCTTCACTCCTATTTTGATGATTGAATCAATTAGGCACACTCTTCACTTCCCTTTTGTCACAAAAATATATTCAAGATGAATCTGGACAAGATCTATTACTTCTGCTCTTTCTCCTTCAGTTGCAAATCATAATGCATTACACATCCACATTTGACTTTACACACTCATGCTCACAATCATACCTCACCTAGATCAACTAGGTTTACAATATATACATGATATTACATTGATTACATTGTTTGTCGGCCAGGGACAATAAAAATATTACAATTACAAGTTGGCCAGAGACCAATCACCATGAAATGTGTAGAGGGCAAGCCCTAAAGTGAACTACACACAACACCAAGAAGAGGAACATGCAATGTGGATCCCAACACATGCTTAACTTGGTCCTAAACATTCTTCATAGCATCATCCTTTAAGGAATAACATCTGCATGCTTCACAAAATTGAATTAGGTCACCCTTAAGCAAAAACACATGAAGCTTGTAGCACATCGGTCATTAAAACTTTGGCTGTACTCATAGATGATTAAACATTACTTGCAGTTCTCCCAGATGAGTCGGCATGACCCATACAACATCTCCAAACACTCCTTGAACTCCACACAGAAAGAATTTTGTGGCGCACATCTTTAACATGTGATCTGAGAACAATTAGGCATCAGGAACTATTTGTAGCACACTGTCATATGAAAACCTTAACTTGCAAACCACCAAATCATTTGATACTACAAAGTAGCATGCATTGAACATCCTTGAACATGTCCACAAAACCGCATGGACAAATCTTCACTTCCAAAGGAATGCAGAGCATTCCAATAGGATTTCATCATCACTTTACTCTGCCAAAGCATAGACCAGAACTCTGTCACTTACAACTTTCACTGTAGAAGGTGTAATGACTTGAACTCTTGAATATAACACCTTCACAACACACTAAACTCAACTTCTGAACCATGTGACCATATCTGCAAATGCGGAGGAATGCGGAGCATTCTCCCACACAGTCTTCAAGGCAACTTCCTACAACAAAAACCTTCACCAACATCTGGAGACCAAAACCTCCTTGTAGCAACATATACTTCTTTAGGAACAACAGGAGGGAGCATACAACATGCCATAGACCATCAGGAACAACTCTCCAATATCAACATTACTTCTAATCCTCATTTTGATGCTTCTAATTCCCATCTTAATATATCATCTTGATGTCATCTCTACTAACAAGTTCTTCTAATTCCCATCTTAATATATCATCTTGATATCATCTCTGCTAACAAGTGCTTCTAATTCCCATCTTAACATATCATCTTGATATCATCTCTGCTGACAAGTGCTTCTAATTCCCATCTTAATATATCATCATACTCAATACTACATTAAACAAGGCATGACATCCAGTCATGAACATCCGGAACATCACTTTTACACACTATCATAATCAAGCATCAATGACAGCCCAAATTAAGTGTTGACATCAATGACAACCACATCACAACCTTAGGTGACATATGTGCAACAATCAGACCCTTAGACTTTTGATCCATCAGATCCAAATCTTCTTGTTTAATGCTCGATGGAATGGTTCTGGATACAGCAAGCCATATATATATATATATATCCACCAATAAGTCCTACATCTTTAGTTTCCACAACTCAGTTGCCTCCATTAAACTTCTCTATCTCAAACCTCCCAGATGTGCTCACCATTTCATTCCTACAACAAAGATTTCAAAATCCTCTACACAAGCTCCCTATTGGGAATTAAGGTGCCTCAACCTTTGCAAGTTCCTAATGTTGTATGTATTTATTTAGCACTATGTTGTAGGATCCCATAATAGACACCTTGTGTACATGTAGTAAGATAAATTTTGGTGACTTTGTCAACGCAGTTTCCCCCAAAGTAATTAACGGGGGAGTGCAGGGGGGAAGATATATTTAATAAAGGCATCGGTAGTTATTTTGTTATTGGCCGACATGGATAAAACGATATTGGATAACCACTAAAGAGGCTTGATAAATAAGCGGGTGGAGAATGTGAAAGGTCACGGGATGCGAATGAGAATTGACATTGTGTACTCCTTAAAGAACTTGCATTGCAAGTGTGTTGTAATCATCTTTTGATTTGCTAATATATTGTGCACATTTTAGAGTGGGGTTTTTTACCTAAAAGGATTTTCCCCACGTATATCTTGTGTTGTGAGTTTTGTATTTACATTTGGATGTTATTATCTTTCTGTTAATGTGCATCTAATAACCTGTAACTATAAAAGTTTAAATTTACATAAATCTTTCCTCAGTAGATCAGTGTAGGAAGCGTTTCCACATACCCTGCTTCCTTTCACTCCCACTCAAATGAAGATCATCTCAAAAAACCCTCTACCCAACAACTAGAACAAAAGGTGATCAGGCTCTGATACCAATTGAAAGGAAGCAAGGTACACAAAACACACTTCCTACACTGATCTAATGAGGAAAGTTACGCAAGTTTTAATCTTTTACAGTTACAAATTATGAGATGCACATTAACAAAAAGGTAACAACACATCAAAAACAAATACAATGCTCACAACAAAAGATATATGTGAGAAAAACCCTTTCAGGTGAAAAACCCCACACTCCAAAACCTGCACAATGTATTATCAAATCGAAAGTAGATTACAACACACTTGCAATGCAAGTTCTTTCAGAAGTTCACAAATGTTGAATACTAGAGTAATTTCGGTAGCATAACGGTACATGTAAATGAACCATACATAAACTACTCCAAGCACCTGTATTTATAGAGTTTCAAGGCCAACATAGAAAGCTTCTAGAGGTGGGCGTCCAACTTAGCCTCATGGCCATTTCCAAGCTCTTGTCCCTACAGTGACACTTGTTCAACATGCATTTGACCCTCTTACATCCATCATAACCTATAAGTTTGACTTTCCCAAGTTGGGGTGCTCCATCCAAGAATAGACTATGATAGATACTTGTACACATCTTACAACTGTCATAGAATATGTCCTATATGATAGCACTTACAATTGAATTGGAATCTATCATAACTGACTAATAATAGCATATTCCTTTTACAACTTGTCAGAGTCAAACTTGGGCGCCTAGGATTGCCTTCTCACATGCAAAGATGCTTCATGACACTTATCTTTGCCTATCATAGGAATCTATATTCCTGACTCTTACATGTCATAGATTTCATCATGTCATAACCTCTTACGCAAGCCACAAGATGATGACACATGGCATATTAGTGCCACCTCAAATGGGACACCTACATTCTCAAGTGTTGACTTAACCATCCAAGTCATCTTTCAAGTGGGATGACATTTCAACATGCTACCTCACACTAAATGACAAAACCAGATGACCAAAATTAAATACAACATAGGCAAATAAATAAATACATAATCAAATAATAAATGCTAGGAATTTGCAAAAGTTGAGACACCTTAATTTCCAATAGATGATGCAAGCAGACATGGGTAACTTGCAAACTTTTTGAGCACTCCTACATTCCCACTTAAGGATAAAAAGGGAGGGGTTAGTTGTCTAGTTCTAGGCATTGCCCTGCTACAAAGGTGTTCATTTTTATCAGGCATATTCTAGGGTACCAATCAAAAGTGTAGGTTCAATTTCTCATGTCAAGTGGATGTTGCAAGTCAAGGAAAGATGTAGAGTGTAGAGATGTTTTCATGACAAAATTGTCTCCATGCTTGTCTAGGTTAATTCAAGGGATGGGTATGATGTATTTATCCCTAAGGCCACACTTGTTCGTCTACTATTGTAATAATTAGTTGATTCACGCAAAGATTATAAGAAGTATCAAAGTGTATTTGGTGCAATCTTTATAATGCAATTTATGGGTTCATCTTGTTCAAATATGGATTACTAAGTAGATTTTTCTATGAATATTCTTGGTTACATAGAGGAATGTGTTTGTTTTATCATAGAGCCTAGCTTATGGTTCATGAATGCACTCCTAGTTTCCATATTTTGTTTGTACATGTATTTGTGTGAGAAGTCTAAAACTTGACTTTGTTGCCTAATATGATCAAGGTATCAATTTTTTTTTACTAAGATAAGAAGGAAAAAAGGGTCCTAATCCCTTTACAAGAAAGCCCTCAAGGCTGAACAAAGTATGCCCAATCAAGCCAAAAATAGCAAAACAACAACATAGGAACAACCCAGCTAAAAAAAAAACCAACCAAAGGACCTAAATGACACCAGATCCCGATGTAGAAAACCTAACTCCCTTGGCCCTAGGGTGCAAAGAAGCAATAGAGATGGGGAGTCATTGAACCACTATCGAGGAGAACTCTGAGTCAAAATCCTCAGAGCGAGGTGAGAGGGGTAATCCTCACCCAACGTTGTGACCAAAGAGGTCTCATGCAAAGTAGTCACCTTAGAAGCAGGAAGAGTTGAGGGCACAACAGGATTCGACGAAGGAAACAGAATCTGGAGAAGTCATGGGATCGTTGCAAACTCAACCACAAGCCCCCTTCAAGAACCATAGGTGGAATGGGAAAAGAATCCTAGGAAGGATCATGATCTTAGGAGGATCCATAATCTAGGGAAGCATTGATAGTTAAGTGATTTTCATGGGCATTCTTCCACCAAGTTGTCATACCCTTGTAGCAAGAGTGAGGACAACTAGATGCCAAGTGACCAATAGAGAAACATCGTTGCATCTAAAGGGAAGGCCCCCTCATAATCTAATTGTTGCATCCAAGGCCTTTCCCCTACCATCAAAACATCATCTGCAAAAAAGGGTTTGGAGATGTCAATATCCACTAATATGCGAGCAACTGTAGAGTGTCACATAAAAGAGGTAGTGGAGTCTAATTTCAAAAAGCAACCAATAGCATTGTCAATGCCCTCGTAGCATGAATCCTCCCAATACTGGAGAGAGATATTCGAAATCCTCACCCAAATTGGTTTGATATTAAGCGGCTCAGTGAGAGGATTGAAGGAAAGAACCCATGGTTTGATGGAGAGAGAATGCTCACCCCACATCTAAACCCTGTCATCCAGCACTAAATCTCGTTCCTTCAAGGAAGCAAAGGTCACAATGAAGAAACCCCTTCCATAGGGGAAGAGCTCAATCTTTCCCTCCATAGTAGGCTTCCATGATTCCTGGACCCAATGGTGGAGGTCAGGAAGAGAAGGCCATAAACTGTAATATCTGCAAATCACCCCGTGATTGAGATAGAACACCTCATTCTCTAAAACATCTTGGTTGCATACCACCATTGGGGATGAACGGGCAAATGGAAATGGCCAAAAGATGCCACTCTGATATGGGAAACCACACTATGAAGGGCGGGCTTGGGCTCCCAAGCTAATTGCAACCTCCAAAAATGAATCCTGAGGGCTGCCTTGAGCCTTCGAACTTGCAGCAGCAATGCAGGTCATATAAATGCCTCCACAAATGGGAGATCCCGAAGTGTCGGATCCTGAAGTGTCGCCTTGAGAAACTGGCTCTATCTATGCACCATGGCTTCTAGAACCTATGCCTACAACACTGCCATGGAAAATGGCATATAAGTCCTGAGAAATTTGCCCTCCCGTAGCGGTTTCACCATTTGCAAAGAATGGGAAACGAGCAGACAGAAGTACCATTTCAAAAAGGAAATGGATTAAGGCCTTAGTTTGTTGTTACTTGTTCATAAACATATTTAAAATATCAAAAACACCTTTTTCATTTATGTTGTAGTTTATTTTTTTCACTACTTGCATGCACTAATCAATTTTATAACTTTGGTTACATCTTAAGGGAGTTACACTAGAATAAGATCTTGAAAGATTATGCATGTAGAATTTTTCCCACCTTATAGCCTATTGTTTTATTAATGTATATCTTTAGTGAGATTTTGTCAAATAAATATCCAAAGGGTTGTAACTATTAGTTTACAAGGTGTAAGTATGTATGAGACTTAACAGAGTTCATCTTTGGTGAGGAAACTCGTTGCATATGTGAGTGCGCTTACATACTTGTTCATATCTATTATTTTTTATTAATGATAAAACAGGTTTTCAAGGGACCTCGAAACCCTTAACAAAATGATGTCTAACAGATAAAACACAACCAACTGATAGCCAAATAGTCACTAAAGCAAACTAATAGCACAACATCCAAGTCAAAAAATTAAACAACCCCTGACCCGGTCCTAGAGATCCTCACCCCCTTAGCTTGGGAATGGGAATCAAACACTGATCTAGGGAGACCTTTTTTTCTTCTTTGGACCTTCGTCCAAGTTACATCATTAACAAGGTCCACAGATCTAGGCAAGGGGATATCTTCAAAAGTTGCCTCCACTAGGGATGTCTTCTGACAGGAGGAAGACCGAAGGCCCAAGGAAGCCGAACATTATCGTTTGGTTGAAGAATTATCAGGAGCAAGAAACTCATTGCGGCAAGTCTTAGGGGAAAGCCACCTGAACTGGAGCTAGAGAACAAGTCCCCCTAGAAGACATAGAGACCACACAAGTCCTTACCTCACAGGGAGCCTATTGGCACCTAAAAAAACTAGTCCTCAAAATGCCCAATTTGCCCCCAAAAAATCCAAAAATCATGTACAAATGTCTTAGCCAAGGTCACCATTGGATATATTTTTCAATTTTGACCAACTTTGCCTTTTGAACCATCTCAAAATTCCTTGAAATGAAAAAGTTACCCTCGTTCAAAGTTTGGTTTTTTGTGTTTTGCCCTGGTCAAAAAATGATTATATCTTTCCCCCCCTTTTTGTCTTCTTGCCTTAGAAAATTTTTGGCTCTTTTCCTTTTTGTCAGCAAATCAGCAAATTGTTGAACTTGCGAACAAGTTCACAAGTTTGACATTTTGTTGGTTCACCGACAATGATATTCGCCGATAGTAAGGAAGGAGGTTGTCGCGGTGTAGAATGAAGATAAGCCAAGGAAGAAGTGGAAGACAAAGGGAAAGCTTTGTCAGCGAAGTTGGAGGTTCACAAACCTCCAAGTTCGCGGACAATAGGTTTGGTCGATGGAGAATTTGTCGATATGGGGCATAAGGCAAGCAAAAGAAATGTTTGGCAAATTTCTATTTTGCCGACAAAGGTAAAATTAGCCAAGGAAGAGAGGTAAAGGGGAGCTTCATCGACGAATCAGAGGAAAGCCTAACTTGGCATGTGGTTCATTTTTCTTATGGTTCACCAACAGGCAAAAAGGCCAACAATGAAGAAAGTGGCACGGCAAACTTGGTTCTAAAATCTGGGAATTCACCGATAAAGATGTTAGTTTGGCAAAAGGCTTTTTTGCCGATAAAGGAGAAGTGGCGCCCAAGGCCTTTGGTTTGAAAAGTGCAAGTTTGCCGATAGAAGGAAAAAGACAAGGCATGGTGTTATCGACAAATCGGCTAAGGACCGAACTTTTCAAAAGTTCACATTTTTTACATTTCACCGACAAAGCGATAGAGAGGGCTAAAGGGGAAAAGCCAAAAGTTCGTGATTCAACATTTTTGCCGATAAGAAAGTGTTCCAAGGGCAAGTTCGATAAACTCAGGATTTTCCAATAAGGCAAATAAGTCAATTGAAAAAGCAAGATGCTAGCAAAGAGATTGGTTCAGCAAAATGGAAATTTGCCAACAAGGCCAATAAAGGAGAAAAAAAGGAAAGTTCAGCAAAAGTGAGTTTTGTCGATAAGGGCATAAACAAGTGCAAAGGTTGGCCAAGTTCAAAAAGTTTACTTTTGTCAATAAGGCAAATATGAAGGTGAATTGATAGAGTTCGGCAAATTAAAAATTTGTGGATAAAGGAGGGAAAATGGCCTAGTTCTCAAATGACCAAATTTGCCGACAAAGGGCAGAAAAGGAGGAAGAGGGCGCAGTTAGAGAAAATAAAAATTGGTCGATAAAAGCAAAAGCCACTTAGTTCAGTATAATCACATTTTGCCGACTAAGACATGAAATGAGGAGAAAATGCAGTTGGTGGGTAGGAGAAGAAATGTGACGATGGAGTAGGTAGAGGCAAGTTCCCGTTGGAGGACTTTTGTCGATGAGGCAGAATTGAAATGTAGAATCAAATGTAAAGCATGAATTAATAAAGTATAAAGGCTTTAATAATTTTGAAGTGTTGTAAAAGATTTACAAACACTTTGGTTGGGTTCTTGTTTTTCAAACACTTTTCTTCCCCTTTGGCCGCTGTGAATGCAGGAGTGTTGATGTGACGCAGGTGGCTGGAACAGTGTTTATGCAGGTACCAAATTTAATATGATGATGGTGTGTTTCAGCAACCATGCTTTCTGCAGTGCCCTCAAGAACTGAGATCAGTTTGCAAGGCATGGGCGCCCAAGATATTCGTTAATTCTTCTGACATGGTCGTGCACCACATTCAATATGGCATTGTTGCTTGTTGATTGGGATTTCAAACATCCTAAAGTTGCACGATTACTATATATACATGTTTGAACGGCATTCTTAGGGTTGCTCTCTAAGCTAATTGTCTAGTCTGGGAGAGCCTAAGGAGTTTCTCTAGCATCAACACACAATCTGTTTGGTTTGTTAGTGAAGGGATTTATTCAACATAGAGTAGGAAGGTTGTGTAATGTAGATTTGATTGTAATGGTATGTCTCCACGAGATTTTGTATTGATTTTGGTAAATATATAATCGCAGTTGTATATTTTCCCTTTCCACATTTGCTAGTATGATTGTAACAGAGGTTTGGAGGTGTGTGACAGTATCTAAGTTAATACAAGGCTTTGTATTTGCCATTTCTTTATTGCATATGAATCATTGTAGTTCTCCTTTGGATCACTAAGTATGTCCATTGTATGAAGATCTATCTAAAAGTCATATATGTAAATGTATGCCTAGTTCTGTTGATCCTTTGTTGTTTTTATTTTCTTCCTTGCATTCTATGACTATGTTGCCTAATAGAGTAGGCACCGGTCCATATTGGATAGGGATCAAACACTTTTTATAAATCAAACAAATCATTCCCCTATGGTTCAGGGTAAAAACCATCTTCCTGTGTATGTACATTTGCAAAGTTGAATCAACTTAATGAGAGGCCTGTGCAGCCAATTTGTCTTGATCTAGTGACAACTTTAGGGGTCAAGTGTACATTAGGTATGGCTATGTATGGTTATCTGTATTTCATTTCATGCCTCTAGGAATATCCCTCCTAGGTCTAGTTGAGCCTGAAGAGAAAAGGAGTTTACCCACTCTTGTAGTTGGCCAAAATTCCCCTTTACTTGTTGATAAACCTCCTCCTTTCACCTTGACGACAATCCCTAGCCTGGGTGTTTTAGGAATGTTTTAGAGTTTTGGGTTGGAGTTATTTTGGGAACCAATAGAGCCAAAGGAGAGGAGCCATCGTCTTGAAAAGACATGTCATCCTATGAGGAACTCACCTCCTAAGAATCAAGGTCTTTAACTGTCAAGTGTTTAACGCGAGCATTCTGCCACCACATTGCGCCAACCTTACAGCATGAAAGAGAGCAGTCTGAAGCTAGTTGTCTAACAATGAAACATCATCTACAATGGAAGGGCAACCCCTCATAGTCCAGCAGCTAAGACCATGGCCTATCCTCCAGCATCAAAACTATATCTCCATGAAGAGCATTGGAGATATCAATATCCACCAGAATATGAGCATAAGTATCAAGTCCCATGAGAATCATAGTTCTGTACACCAACAGGTATTGGCAAATAGCATTGTCGATGGCTCCATAAGATGACTCCTTCCATAACAGTGCTCTCCCCACATCCACAACCTGCCATCAAGCACCAATTCCCTCGCCTCAGGAGAAGTAAAGACAACAATGAAGAAACCCCTCGCACAGGGGTATAAATCAATATCACCCTGGACAACAAGTCACCACGATTCCAAGACCCTCTTGTTCAATTCAGGAAGAGGTCACAAACCATTAACCTTGGCGACAAGTCCATGCCTGGAATAATGCTCTTCATTTTCAACGACTTCCTATCCGCACACCACCACAGGGGAGGTTGGGGAGCAGGGAAGGGGTTGAAAGTTGACCCACTACTTTGAACAAACAGGATGAATAGAATCCTCATACTAGCCATAGTCATAGTCACATAGGAAGGCCCCTGTGCTCCGAACAGACTTGAGGAAACCTGGGCCAGAACCCCTGAACCATCGCCACAGCTAAGAATGGCGCCAGCATCATTTCGTGTTGCCAATGGAGGGAAGTCTGAGCAAGAGTGAAGAGGGAGTGTCACGTTAGCATGAAGTGGTGTCGTGATTGCCAGGTCATTGTTGCCGGAGGAAGACATAGATATCTTTGTCTCACCAATCCCATCACCAAAGGTAGGAGACCTAGGAGCAGGCAAGAGCGAGAAGTCACACAAACCAGGCACTGTTGGTGCATTGTGAAAAAGAGATGTGGCCACAAGAATTCGGGAGCCCTGAGATGACTTCGAATTCCCCGAGATGGGTGCTAGGGCACACCTGGGAGTGGAAGCGGAGCAAGACATCGGGTTCTCCTCTTTGAAGTAGTAAGGTCTAGTAAGCTTGTTTGTGATTTCCATTTGGGCATGATAATTAAATCCTTGATCCTATTTCTTCATTTCTCTTTAATTGTCCTATGTTAAAACCTCAAGGGAATACCCCCTAGGTTCTATAGACTAAGAAGAAGAAGAGGTTGTGCCCTAATCCTATGCATTGGCTCAAAATTGTGTCATTCTCTCTACCTAAGATTTCTTGTTTCCCTTGTCTCACTTTGAGTAATGGTACTGGAGGAGAGGGCCTACAGTTTTGAGATCCAACAAAATGGTGACTCTACTATGGAGAAATTCAAAATTATCTTATCCTGGGTGGTTTAGAACTCTAATGACTCCACTAGCAAGAAGACCCACAAGTACTTTACCTTGGTGGTTCTTTGTGCTCCAAGGTTTTCCTCATTCTATGAGGTGGTGACTCTGTTGTCACAATTTCAAAAAAATCGTTGTTGTTATCAGCCTTATTGTTGGTGAAACTCAAGACACATGTCAAGATGATACAATAGTAGCACAAGGTACATAAAGTTGTATTTTCCTCTTCCTCTTAGTAATACAAGATTCTTCCATACAAGAGACATATGTTTGTATGAAGATGCAATTTAATTCAACTATTATAAATCTTTGTGATCATGGATCATTAGTTTAAGGATGACTCTAAGTCTAATCCTTCATATGATTCATAATGGACCTATAGCCCAGCATGCAATGCTGATGAATATGACCTTGATTACTATAGTGAGGTCTCATTTGAATGCTCAAGTGGTTATACACCCAAACTCCAAAAAGTTAAGCTTGTTGTAAATCCCCCATACCCATCAAGACAAGAGCTTGGTGATTTAGTAAACCACATTAACATGTTGGACCTAGACACTGAGTAGTCCCGCAATTAGTTTGCATCTACAAGTGCCCAACAAGTTAGAACAACAATGTTTAATGATGAACATCATGATTTTATTATTGATTTTAATAAGCTAGATGCACATGTTAATGACCCTTCCTCTTTTGCCCAAGCTTTAGAAAACCTTAGAAGGTAGGATGGTAAATCAGTTCACTTTCATATCAAGTTTGTTGTTGCTATTAATAACCTCCTAGGTGAATATAGGCCTGATGAAAGTGCATGCATTGACATGTATTGTGAGGCCTTCCATCCTAGTGCAATTTTTCTTCCCCCATATTATAAACCAACAAGTTTAGACATGGCTTTTGGGTGAGCAAACATTGTTCAAGCATCATATAAGCATCCCACCTCAAATTTTTGTTGGGGATGAACTTGAAGTTTAAAAAGATCAATTTGGTGGGTCAATTCATGAAAATGATAGTGTTGAATGTGTATATAAATAAGGAATTTGGGATACTAGAGATTTGTTATTCATTTGATGTGCTTCCTTGTTTTATTGACATTGGTGGTGGTATTGATGTTGGCCATACTGCAAGTAGTTATATATGTGAAGTTGAGGAATCTACGTTTGAGAATGAAAATGTTGATAAAAGTGTCAATGTAGAAGTTTGCTTGCAATCTAGTGATTTTGTCATCCACGATGGGTATGTTGATTTGAATATTGGTAGGGGTTAGGCCTCTCATGCAAAACTGCCTTTTTTCAATTCCCTTGGTCATGAAGATCTTTGCTTGGATATGTGTTTACAACTTGGCTTGGAGGAGTTGTCATTTGTTGATGAGGACTATATTGAGGACACATTTCTAAACTCATTGGTTGAGTATTGTGGTGTTCAATTGTGTTTTCAAAAGAGTTGAGATGCTTGACTATAGGGAGAAGAGAAAGATCAAATCATAGATCAGTTTTTTGGCAACATTTTTTTTGCAGTAGGTTGTAGTGAAGAGCTTGAAATAAGGAGAACTTGAAAGACATATTAAGTGTCTCAAATTTATTTACATGTCGATCATGTGGATGATGGATTGGGTCAAGTTTGTGGCTCAGACATAAAGGAGTGCATCAACATATTCTATTGTGATTACAAAGGCATGGGTGAGCTACAAAATCCTAATCAATATGAAGACCAACATTGTGCAGTTTAGTTTGGAAGTGTGCTTGATGACATGAGTCAGCATGAATCATGTTCCTATTTCTTATGGTTTGATTGTGCTAAAGGTTCTAGTGATAGGTTTGATTCAAGCTCTTCAGGCACTATTGGAAACATGATACTACATGCACATGAGAGATGACTTATGTTGCCACTCAATGGTAAATATACCATCAATTTGAAGGTGCTCAACACATTCATCACACTTATTTTTTATAGGGCAAGTGGTTTGTGGGATTCTATCCACGGCCTTGTGCCATGGATTTTCTTTGCAGGACCTAACCTGCATCTATTTTTAAATTCTATTTACAACCATACAATTTTAGTTTCTTTTGTGCCCTCAAGTCATTGGTTTTAAATTATTGTTTCCTTCTTTGTCTTGTATATATGTGTGTTTTGTCTCTGTGTATTTGGTTTCCCTCCCTCCCCATCCCCTTTGGAATTTTGGTCTACTTCCAGAGATGTGTTTGGATTCTCGTCATACCAACTAGAGGCACACTTCCCCAACTAGAGCCAATCTTGGCACATGCTCCCAAATATACAAATTTTCTAAGTCTTGTGTTCTCTTTGTTTTCTTGGCCTTACTATTGAACCCTCACCACCAAACCCTAAACCCTAAACATTTTAAATCTATTTTTTTAGATTTTATTGGGTTTTTCTAGGTTTTGTCCCTTTTTCATTTTTCTAGGTTTTTCTAAGTTTTTTGGGTCTTTCTAGATTTTTCTAAGTTTTCTCCCAAACCTTAGACCCTAAAGCCTAAACCCTTACTTTGTAGACCTTGCCACTCGAATGTAGGGCTTCACCCACCTCCCTACACAACCTAGGAAACCATTAATAGTCACAAATTGACGTGATGAGACAAGGGAAGACTTTCAAACACATCTCAGTACATTTGGGCTCCTCAAGGACATGATTTTGGTACAAATGCATATAGTTGCTAGGGGGCATGGTTTCATGCACATGGCCATGTGAAGATGATGCAAACAAACATGGGTGACCTACAAACTTTTTGAGCACTCATGCATTAATACCTAACTTGTATGATGAGATTGTAATGATATATATAAGCCTTAGAGATTAAAAAGGGGGTTGGTTGGTTAGTTCTGGGCAGTACCATATTGCAAAGGTGCTCTCCATTTTCTATCAAGCATATTCTAGGGTACCAATCAAAGGTGCAGGTTCAGTTTCATGTCAAGTAGATGTTGCAAGTCAAGAAAAAGTGCAAAATGCAGGGGGATTCTTCATGACACAAGTGTTTCCATGATTCTTTGGGTTAATTCAAGGGATGGGTATGTTGTATTTATTCCTGAAGCTACACTTACTAGTATAGTATTGTAATAGTTAGTCAATTCATGTAGGGATTGTAAGAGGCATCAGAGTGTATTTGATACAATCTTTTTAATGCAATATATAGGTTCACATTGTTTAATCATGGGTTACTAAGTAGACTTTGTTATGAATATTCCTAGTTACATAGAGGAATGTGTTTGTTTAATCATAGAGTCTAGCTTATGGGTTATAAATGCACTCATGGTGTCAATATCTTGTTTGCACATGTGTTTGTGTGAGAAGTCTGAAACTTGACTATATTTCCCAATATGATCAAGGGAACCATTCTGATGTTACTTGTCCACCACCACATTTAAAATATCAAAAAATCTTTTTATTTTTGTTGTAGTTTAGTTTCCTGCTATGGTTGCATGCACTAATCAGTTTTATAACTTCGGTTACATCATAAGGGAGTTACACTAGAATAAGATCTTGAGATATATTTATGTAAGATTTCTACCCACCTTATGGCCTATTGTTTTAATAATGTATATCTTTAGTGAAATTTTGTTAGATAAATATGTAAGTGTTGACCTATTTTCCTATGTACAGAGTTAAATAGTTCACCTTGTATTTTCCTTGAAAATCCTTTAGAAATGACCCTACAAGGCTTAAATCCTTCAAATATTTATGTTATGCCTTGTCAAAAATCCCAAAAATCTCACCTTGAGAATCTTTGTTGAAAACCCAGAAAAACCCAGAAACCCTGTCTTCAAGTGCTTTCCATCACAGATAAATCTCAATTTTATACTTAGTATTTGTATATGCATTTTTGAATGTATGTTCGCATGTACATTCGCCATTGTATGTTCACATATACAAAGAAAATGTACATCGGCCAAGGGGTGGAATGCAGGGATGAATGTATGTCAAGATGTACAATCGCACATACAAAGGAAAAGATACAAAGGGAAGATGCAAAAAAAATATACAAAAGGCAGCGTATAAAGGCGACATACAAGGATACATCGGTGGAAAGATACAAGGTGAAAGATACAATGCCCGATGCATATACAAAGGCAAAAACATACAAGGCTGACATACAAGGCCGACATACAAGGGGGACATACAAGTTCACATACAAAAGCAAATCCGAGATACAAAGTAAAGATGCATGTATGTGCCAACATACAAAGGGCAATATACATTCACAGATACAAGGGTCATATGCAATGTAAAGATACATCGGCAGGATACGAAGTTGAATGTACATTCGCGATATGCAAGGAAAAGATAAAAAAGGTGGGGTCCGCTTTCATACAAAGGCGATTGTATCTCACATACAAAGCGCACAAAGAGGCAAGATACAAAGGGTGGGGACCACCAATTGCATGTATATGCGATTGTATCTTTGCGCATACAATCGCATATACAAGGGAACATACATTCCTGAGATACAAGCCCCAGACCTGAAAAGATATGTATTTTGATTTATAAAGGCACAAGTGATTGTATGCATCTTTTGTTTGAATGTTCGCTTTGTATGTTAGCATATACAAGGCGCAGATACAAAGGTCACATTCAAAGGGCAGGTACAAGTTCAAATGCATGTTTGTATATGCAAGTGTTTGCATGCAGTTTTCCTTTGTATATTTCGCATTGTATATGCGATATACAAAGGGTATATGCAAAGTGATATACAAGGCGGACCCGACTGGCAAATCAAATTAGGCATATTCAGTGGTGGGGTCCGCAGTTTGTATGTTGAAGTGCATTGTATATGTCAATATACAAAGAAGAAAAGATGCAAGGGTCGGACCTGTAGCAAAGTTCCAATATGGCTGATAATCTTTTGAGTTCCACATTGTATGTATATTTGTGATTGTATGTTTGCATATACAATCCGATATACAAAGGGTTGCATGCAAGGGATTTCGGTGAGACAATATGCATCGACCGCTCTGTTTTTAGTCATTCCAACGGCCGATCAGGAGGATGCATTGTTCAGCGATGGGTCTCAAAGCTCAACGCAGCGACTAATCAAGTGGTGCCACGTGTCAAGGCCGATCCAAAGGCCAATTCAAAAGGGGCCCGCTCTTGTATGTAGCCATTGTATTGTATATGCAGGGCGACATACAAATGAATATACAAAGGCATTTCAAAGGCCGATTTAAATGTCGAATGCAAGCGTAAATTCAAAGGGTCATTCAAATGCCGATTCAGGTCGCAGATGCAAAGCGATATACAGCTACAGTTGACCAAACTTTGACCACCTATATCTCCCTCATTCTAGCAAATTTCAACATGCTTCAAGAGGAAAAAGTGCTTATTTTTGCCTCTTCTTTCATCTGGCGGACTTTGAGCAGGATATTCTCAGTTTCAAAATTTTGGATCTGGATTTGCATGCTCGTTCGACTGGACATCTCAACGGCCAGATTTAATTTTGCAGATGATCTCAAACCTGATGAAAAAAAAATAGAAAATGTCAAGGGTCGATACATCCCATCCGCCATCAGTGCGAATCCGATCTCTTAACTGCCATGTTTGAGATATTTCATATATTCATTGTTGAAGATAGACATTGTTGCTCGCATTCAATGCCCAAAATATCTTCCACCAATTCATTGTTGAAGATAGACGATGGAGTTGCTCGCATTCAATGCCCAAAATATCTTCCATCTGCCCCTGTTCCAAATATTTTTATGCCATGAATTCTTGCAAATGGACGTCCCTTGAGATACAGATATTTCTCCTAATGCAACCCATGGGGCGAATTTATTGTAACCGACTTAGGTCATATGAAAATGCTATATATGCATAGAAGAGAGATGTAAAAAAGGTTGGAAATTTTTAGCATTCAGTCTTTCTGTTTCCAAACAGAACTTTCCTCTATTATAACTATGCCTTCTTATTGAATATATGCAAGTTATTTTTACCTCTTTTACTGATTTTTAGTTCAGTGTGAATCTGCATATGATTGCTTGCGAACTTTTTGTTCCTCTCAACCATTTTGTTTCTCGCCTCTGCTAGAATCATTTGAATCTGTGTATGTCTACTTGTTGTATCTGGTCATGTTGTGCATCTTCTCAGTACTGTGGGGGTTCTTTGATTCAACTTGGTGAATCACCCTTACTTTCAAATTTTTCCAATTTTATCTTTCATTTAAAAGCATTCCTTCTCCATTTTCCTCTATAAATTCAGTAGATTTTAGGTGATAACCAGCTAGGAAGCCGGCCTTCTTCGGAGTTTCTTTCCAAATATAGGTGACCCACAAACCTTGAAAAAATCTCATATTTCTCCATATTGCCAAAGTTTTATAACTGCAGCAAGGGTGCAAATCTGAGAGACAACAGTAAATGTGTATGAAACTTAAGAGAAGTCATCTTTGATGAGTGAAACTTGCTACATCCGCGGATGCACTTACATACTTGTTCATATATGTTGTTAGTAATGTCTAGTAGGCTTGTCCCTGATTTCCATTAGGTCATGGTAATCAAAGCCTTGTTCCTATTTCTTTATTTCTCTTTAATTGTCATGTGTTGAGACCTCAAGGCAATACTCCCCTTAGTTCTACAAAGCCAAAAAAAGAAGAGCATATGCCCTAACCCTTTGCTTTGGCCCAACACTGTCCCCTCGTTGATGTGTCATTCTCTCTGTTTGAGATATCTTGTTCCTGTCTCACTTTGAGTAACAGTGCTAGAGAAAAGAGCATGCAATTTTGCGAGCCAACAAAACACCTCCACACAAATTACAAACTTAAAGGTACAATACATTTCCCTTCCCTATAAACATTTCTTACAAATTAGACAAAAATTTTGCCTTCAAGTAATTATTGCTTACTAATTTCTTTGCCCCACTTTCAACAAATTCTTTACTTGCAAAATAGCTATTATCATATTGATTAGGATAAATTTTGAAGTATGAAAATCTAGACTAACAAAGAAGTAGCCGTCAAAACTTGTAAGCCTCTACCCTTGTTTTACATTTATTCTTATAATGTGTTTTAAGTGTAAATCAACGGACCAAAGTGCCAATTTCTATGCATATCTATCTCATATAATCCTTATACTATGCTCTTGTCAAATTATGTGATTCAAAAAAAAATTAAAAGTTGTATCAAGTTCATGCAACTAAACAATCATTATGTTCCCACAAGCTTTTTCTCACATTTCTCATAATACTTCATATTGTTGTTTTTCAATCCAACGAGTCTATTCAAGTATGGTATTATATCTAATACTCTTCTACTAAGAGATGAATTATTTGATTTAGGTACCTAGATTCACTAGATAAAAAAATCTTAAAAGTTGTATAAGTTCACGCATCTAAACAATCATCATGCTCCCACAAGCTTTATCTCACATTTCTCATAATACTTCATATTGTTGTTTTTCAATCCAAACAATCTATTCAAGTATGTTATTCTATCTAATACTCTTCTAACAAATGAATTGTTTGATGGCCAACTGATGAAAATATAAGGGTTTGCTTTCTTGCATGGCAAACAAAGATCTCTCACAAATTCATCTTTAATTTCATTTTGTGATTTTTCATCATGATAACATTACCATCAAATATTGGCCACAATCTAGACTCCCTAGATCGTGGTCAAATGATGAAAATATAAGGGTGGGTTTGCTTTCTTACATGGCAAACAAAGATCTCTCACAAATTTATATTTAGTTTCATTTTGTGATTTTTCATCACAGTAACATTACCATCAAATATTGAACTTTGCATCTTCTAGCTTGGTTATTTTTAAATATTAAAAGGTAAATTTTGGTTAATAAAAAAATATTACTTACCCTATTTTGTATGCATGAGGTATAAAATTGCTTTTGAATGTTTCACCATTTTAGTGGTTGATATATTATAAGTAGAATGTTCTTGCTTTCCATCTAGAATTAGCATTAAAATTACATAAGATCAATAGCATTTAACCATAAACAATTTTTTGCATTCAAATGCATCCATCATAGGGGTGCCTACATATACTCATATTTTCTATACTCAATAAAAATAACAACTATTTCTTCAATTCATGTTGATGTATCCATCTACCCTCCTCTATGTGTTGCATATTGCAGCCAAAATAGGACAGGAACAAAACATCCACCACTATTCCCAAAGCCTATTTGTGCTATTCTCTCCCTTACAAAATTCCATTGCTCAAGAGATTTTCCAACCGCTCAAATGTCACTTTGTTGTCATGACTTGCAAAATGCCATTATAGCCTCTGTTACTGATTCTTGCTTCGAATGCCTTGATGTGTGCCACTCTCACTTCTGTACAAATACAATCATCTTCCTCTAGCTCTTTACATTCTTTTTTTTTTCTACATTCTATCTATCACAACCCAATCCAAAACACAAGGCAGGTACTGCACACTACGTGGCACTTGTTCATTTACACATCGTTTTGGATTTATGAAAAAAATTCGATTCATACTTCCATTTTTTGCATTATAGTTTCTTTCCATGTTCCAGCAATTTATTTAATAAATTAACGTCTCCCCATTTACAAACATAACCTAAGAGAATCTCTCTTATCTTCATTATCTACAAATCAACCATGCAAAAAAACTGCTAATCTAAACTAAGTATTGGTGATCAATATCTTATCTAGAAATGCAGTTCTAATGCAAGGAGACATCTTTACACCCTCAAGAAATATATCTCCACCATTAACCATGACATGAGATCCATGTTGGCCAAACATGACATTAAAATAAAAAGTTAAATTGCTCTATTGTCCCCACGCAATTAAACAAAATCTTGACATGCATGTAGACAATATGATATCATTTCAGTGGCAGAACTATAAATGGGTGTATCCCTTATTGAGTAACATACAAAAGGTGTATCCCCTTCCTGAGCCGCTTAATATCAGGCCGATTTGGGTGCGACTCCCGAACCTCCCCCTCCGGTTTTGGGAGGATTCTTGCTATGAGGGCATTGGAAATGCCATAGGTCGATTTCTGAAGGTACATGCTACTACCTCTTTAATGGGTCACTCCACGGTTGCCCGTATTCTTGTTGATATTGACCTCTCCAAACCCCTCTTTGGAGACGTCGTTTTAATGGTTGGTGATCGGCCTTGGAAACAACTGCTGGATTATGAGCGTATCCCCTTCAGGTGTCAGCGTTGCTTCGCTATTGGTCACATGGTTGCTGGTTGTTCTCTTTCGCGGCGTAAAGGCACTGCAACTTAGTGGAAGGATGCTCTTAAGGACCACTTAACTATCAGTGCTTCTCAAGAGGATGGTTCATCCTATGATGATGATTCCTCTCAGGAAGAAGTGATCCCTCTTGATTCTGCTCCGGCGGGGTTAGTGGAGGTGATTTCTTCTGTCCCCTCTTTGGCTCCCACCTCGGCTCCTGCTACTGTTGAACGGTCCACTACTGTTTCAGCTTCGGGTCTTCCTTCGATCTTGCCTACTGTGGACTTGTCGACTATGCCCTCGGGTGCCCCTGGTCGCGATTCTTTTTCTGCTTCTCATGTCACTCTTCCGACTGGGCCTTCTTCGACTTCAACTTCGTTGGCGCCTTCTATGGTTGTTGTGGCTCGAGAGGATCCCCCCCTCTCCTCACTCGGAGGACTTTGACTTTGAGGTTTCTTGGACTATGGTTCAGCATAGAAAGAAGGGGCTCCCCAATTCTGTCGGGGAGCAACGCCCTAGGGCTAAGGGTGTTAGATTTGCTTGTCCGGGAACTGCTATTGTTTAGTTCCCCGGTCTGTGTGTTCTACTGTCAGTGTGCTATTGGTGCACTGTTTGTTTGCTTGGTTTCGCCTGTTGGGGCCTGTTTTTCTGGCTTTTGGGCCTTTGCCCCCTTTGGGTTGTTTTGTAACAGGGTTCAACACCCTTGTTCTGCCGCTTACCTTAATCAAAAACATACAAAAGCTGTAACCCTTCCATAAAGACATTCACCATCAGTTGTTTGAGGCAAAAGCAAGATTTAATGAGAGATTAAATTATAGACCTAAATCGATTGTTGTTGGGCAAAGAAAGCATTACACACGATGTTCAACACTAATCAAAGTATTTACATTTCAATCGCCTAACGTTCCACACATCCAACAATGGAGCATATGCATGGTGATCCTTTAGACACATCCAACAATGGAGCATATGCATGGTGATCCTTTAGACACATCCAACAATGGAGCATATGCATGGTGATCCCAACAATGGATGATAATTCATATCATCCATGGTATGTGCATAGTGAGCTATGACTATAAGTAACCCCTCTTAACGTACAGATTATTAATGGGTCCAGATCTTGCAGATGTGCCCTCCTTAACCCACTCTCCCTGTCAATAGGTCAAGCCCTCTCTTTAAATCTTATAAATGATCAAAGCCTTCGATAATATATATGAATATATCAACCAACCATGTGTTATTTTGCTCTTTATTCATGTTCAGCAATGTTTTGTTCACTTACATACATTGTTTCAAATTAAAGGAAAAAAATTCATTCCTATTTCTGATTTTGGCATTATAGTTTGTTTCCATGTTCCAGCAATTTCATTAATAAATTAAACACCTAACCATAAACAAACATAATCTGACAGAATCTCTCTTATCTTCATAATATACAAATCAGCCATGTAAAAAAAAATTAAAAATATCAACTCTAAACCAAGGTATTGGTGATCAATATCTTATCTAGACAAGTACTGCTAATGCAAGGAGACATGTTTAACACCCTCAAGCAACATATCTTCACCATTAACCATGTCGTCGAATCCATGTTGACCAAACATGACATTCAAATATAAGTTGAAAAATTCTCCATTGTTCCGACACAATTAAACAAATTTTTGACATGCATGTTAAGAAGATATCATTCAGTAGCAGAACTAAAAATTTTGACACACTTATTTAGCTTACATACAATACAGTGTATCCCTTCCATAAAGACATTCATCATCAGTTGTTTGAGGCAAAAGCAAGGTTTAACCTGAGAAAATTTAGAGGCCTAAATCAAATGTTTGACAAGGAAAGCATTATGCACAATGTCCGACACTATTCAAGGTAATATACATTCCAAAAGTCTTCAACATTCCATATAACACGAATTTGTGTTCCCAAAAAGCAGCCTCTGTTCTTGCTACATAAGCACACTAATATTAATCTTAAACTCTGAGCAAACATTCAAAACCGTGCAGGAACCATGGCCATTGGACGAAAAAAATTAAAAGGTTAATTTTCCTGCCCTGCTACAAGTTAGAACAGACATTACAGACCAAGCATAAACTAGGGAAGCCATTTTGTCAGTAAACTTGACCAAATATTGCTAAGGCTGCTCTGTACTAAACTAGCTTTAATACCAGATACTACCTACCAGTCTGTTCTTTAGTTCCCCGTGCTGCTTCTAAGCATTCCTTTGCCCTGTGAACCTTTGACTGAAGATAAAAACTTCCCGATTTTGCATTCCTCTCAAAGAGAGTGTTATATTTCTGTAACAAAGGCATGTGATATGAGTGTTCATTAACTGTTCAGCAGCAGTAAAATATCAAGAGTTCTACAAACATTGACACTGTCGTATCCAAAATTATTCAATAGCATATTCAAGTTTTAACCAAAGGCAACATTCATGCCTGTAAAGATGAATCATTAGACAAAAGCACTACTGCACTTGATTGATGGAACTGTTCAACTAAAACATAACTCAATTTACCCCACATGCATTTATTCATTTTGCATGTCCCATCAGAAGTATTTAATGTCCATCATTATATTAAAGCAACAAGAGTTAGTTATTGAATTCAAGTAACACGGAACAATGCATTGTTAGGACATAAGCACATCTGCTCATTCATACTTCATTAATATTTAATTATCATGTGAATAGAACTTTCCAACTAACCTGCAAAATTTCTTCCCATGAAGTGTGTTCACTGATACCTAAAATTTGTCTGGCTTCCTGTTCTGTCATGGCTTTACTGGTTTTGCGAACAACATTCTGCATTGCTTCTTGAGCAACACCTGTCTTTGAGGCATCTGAAAATTTTCCATGCTTAAGTAAGAATTCTACATGCATGCAACAGATAACTATGCACACTAATCAAATCCTAAGGGACACAGAGTCTCATACTCATTAGTAACATGAACAAGCCATGCCCGTTGTGGGCCAATCAATGCATCTGATAACACTAACAGCCTAGCTACCTAAGAGACTAACTATGTTGACTCTTTTCAACTTTTCACTAATCTAATCCCACATTTTTTAGCTAACAGCATAATTATGATCTTCAGACTACAATCACTTATTTCATCTTGACTGATTATATCAAACCCACATGATTATGTTATTGATTATAGTTGCATCTGATTATGTGTAACATAAGATAACACATCAGGTGAACTATACTTAATGTTCAAAGAATAAAAAAGAGTAAAGAGGAGAGAAGCAGTGCTTCCAAACAGATTACATTTTTATCAGCTGAAATAAAATTGCAAACATTGTATTGCATGTATTATATGAAGCTTTGTGCCAATTCAACAAAGAACACAAATGTTTCTATGAGGAACCCTAGTAATGATTCCACTGTCTTTGAACATTTAGAACTTAATATAATGATGGACATTAAATACGTTAGTTATATTAATTCAGAACTTCAGAACATTTTGAATTTTCAGTATGCAAATAAATATTTAAAAGATTTCTAATACATCAAAATGCAGTTGTTTATCCATTACCTGAAGTGCAATTGTTGATCCATTACCTGAAGCCCAAATTAATATAGATTGCATTTTGCAGTTATTTTGATGCTTTGCTATTAAAAAATAGCTAGAAGTCTTATATTATCAAAGAGCTGAGAATCAGTGATTCTCATCTTGGTTGTCAATAACTTGAGCCATGCCATTTGCAGATTGATAGAAAAACAACTTGCTTTCTGCCCTTTGCAAGTGGCAAGCACACCATATTTAATACTAAAATTCTTAATTCGAAAAGATGGCAATGTTTGAAATTTGACACCTAGTTCTCATCAGAATGACATCCTTTTTGGCTGCCTTGAAAGATTTTATTTGCATGTGATAGAATTCGGCAACAAACATCTCAAGCATGATGCATACAGAAAAAGGATTAAAGCTTACTTGTAAGAGCTTGGCGGTAAGCTTGAACTAAAGCCCTAGCTAAAACTCCGGAGCCCATCACAAGTAAATTTGCCAGAATTTTTGCAGCCTGTATATGCCAAATGTAATTTCAGAAAACAGATGTAATCATATATACAGTTTAATAGCGAAATTTCAAACTTCTTCACACAATAAAAAATGTTACTACAGTAGGCTCCTGACAAGAAACATGTACTCGCTAAATGATGTAAGAGAATCATGTCAGATATAACACGAAAATAGTTTATGAAACAATGTAGAAAATTATTGTCTTGCATTCAATTACACAAACACAGAGCTGTCTACAATAATGGGGTAAGAGTGAAGAAGATTATAATCCTAATGTGACCATCTCTCTCTAATCCTTTCCAGGTAAAATTAAACCCCTATGGGAGCTCAAATGTGAATATGGAGAGAACACATTCTAGAGAGGTGATAAAGGATATGCTAAAATCACAATTTTTAGCAGTTACTTAGATATCCTGACACTAAATCTGAAATATAGCTTAAAGGCTTAAAGCCATTGTGGTCAAAGAGGGTTTACGGTGTGCTCCAAAAGCTTCTGTTAATAATATCCTAGTGAAAGAAGATTGTAAGATATTTATCGACAAGTTGGCAAGGAAGTTCACAAATGTCCCTGGACACCGGGAGGTTAACAAATATGGTGTCCATTTCATCCTACCTTGGAGAGTTTCTTGTCACCATGTTTATTAATCTGCCAATACACTGACCAATCACACTTAGCTCTCTCTTATGGAAATATACCATAAATTATAGCCTTTAGGTGACTTCAGTGAATTTATACCTGGCTTATGACAGATAACATGGAGAACCAATGCTTGTTGGCAATGAAAGATGAAAATGAGCTACTAGAAAGTTATAGACTAATCTACACCTGAAAAATGCCTCCATAAAAAGAACAAGAATGTTGCTGGAAGGCTGAACAGAGAAAGGATTCAGGCTTGTGGTAGGCAATATGGAGATTGAGATTGAGCCATAGATCTTTTTCTAAGACCCTACTTAGTTGCTCCCTTGGCATGAAAATTCGTTGTCTTGTGACCAAAGGACTATCCATTGGTTGAAGGATGTGGTACAGTCAAGTAGAAGCATAGCTGCAGACAACATAAATGACATTTTAAAGAGATCTTAGTGCTAGCAAATTGCAGTTGGGAAAGGAGATCTTTCTCATTTTAAAAGCCAGATTGAAAGGGGTTTGTTCTTCTACACAGTTACCCATCTAGTTTGGATTTGTTCTTCTACAGCAGTTATCTATCTAGTTTGGACTTGTTCTTCTTTTACAGTTACCCCTCTAGTTTCTATCCACCTACATACAACAGAAAGGAAGTCATGGTGGTGACTGAGGATCATCTCTTGAAGCCAATGGAGCTGGTGCAGGACCTTTGCTGTGGAAAAAAAAATGGAACCTCATGGACTGTTAGCTGAAAATCATAGCTATGGTAATGAGGATTTTCACAGGTCCATGCATATTTGCTTTTTAGAGGTAAAGTATATGAGCATCCAGGTTCGTCCAGGATAAACCCACAGTCCAAATCGCATGCCCTGGCAGAATCCCTGCCCGGATCGGCCCAGAATCCAGACCGGGTCCAGATCCGATCTGGGCAATGCAGGGAACGAACCAGTAACATAGAATAAAAATTAAAAACAAACTTTTAATTTAAAGCTACTGAACTAAAAGCCATTAAATTTTTATCCTAAAGCTTTGAGGCTGTGACTTTTTAAAAGCTATAAATGTTAAAGCTTAAAAAAATACATTAAATCTTTAGATATTAATAATTATTATTTAAAATCAGTCATTTTTTGTGAACCACTCAGACATTACACAGCACCACCACTCACAGTTGTAGCTGTAGGTAATGCCTCTCTGCGTAATAGGCAAAGTTGGATACAAGGCAAAGCCATGCCATGGTCACACAAACTAAGTTACTAAAATATTGGTAAAGTTCAATGTCTGATCAGAATAACAGTGACCACAATCTAAGAATCAAAAATTTCCTGAATGCAATTCATTTCAACCTTTTAATCTCCAACAACCAACAAGAAATGCAAAATCTACAGTAAAGAGTAGTGAGCCCTTGAAAAGCTTACCATGGTGTTTGCAACAATGTGCAGTGGAAATACCCAGAACAGTCCAACAACACCACCTCTGTAATATAAACTCCAGATCAAGATTCAAAAATGAATCTACACCAAAACCTTATGCCAGAAAACCTGAAATAAAGCACCATCAATAAATTTCAATATAAACACCAATCCAGAGATGGAAATTAAAAGAAAGTTGAAACCTGCAACAGAAGCCTCTTCTAAGTTTTGATAACCCAGATAATTATTACACCTTTCAGACTAGTAAAAGAACTAAAATATGCGTGTTACTTGTTATACCCTTCAAACCGGTAATTCCACACAGTATTAAGATGCATCACAGGTTAAAAGAACCATAAAGGTTACACAGAATGCAGATTAGGACTGCTGCAATATGGTAAGTGAGTTTTTCACAAAATTGATGAACCTTATGTGATTCAGATATGAATAATTCGCAGCAGAAAATAAACATGCAGATGTATGGCCTTTGGCCTCAAACTGATAGTAGTTATATGGGATATAACCTCACAGGATGTCTGCGAACTGACCCTAGGGTTTGTGTAACACCCCAACTGATTACAAAGGCAAATAAACTTCCTTCAGGGCCACGGAATGGATGACAGGCCCAGGTTACCCTAGGTCATCTGATGCTGCCCTTTGATTGTAACTGCTGTCTAAAACCCTAACCAGTCCGCTCCAAACTTGACATTAATGCCTGCGCCTTGCCCAGATGGAATCGCGTGTGTCAAAGACACCATATTGTGGCCTCCTATGTAGTCAAAGACACCTATAGGTCCTAAAATTGGAGCTGACCTGCTGTTTAGAAGTATTTTGAATTACCTTTCATTTGGTGCTGCCCTGCTTGATGGAAATCTTTTATTTTTATTTTTATTATTAATAATATTAATGTTATTATTATGATTATAATATTATATTATTATATTATTATTTGTTAGTGTTTAAAAACACTATTATTAAATTAAAATAATAATATTATTTCTCCAGGCTCCTAGACAGAAATATAAATTTTGCAAGACTAAGAAAAAATTATACGACATTAATCAGCAAGGATTACATGAGGTGGGGATCATCCTTGTCTTTGTATTTAGTAAGGGTGAGGGATAATATAATTTTATTTCATAAGATTATTAAAAAAAATTATACAGAAAGCAGTAAGTCTTTGATACATGAAATCCTTGACTGGAAAGAAATGAAATGCTACTTCAAAAGTGCCACTTCCACTGTTTGAAACTATGCAGCATGTTTACCTTCAGCTTTGGGCCTTGTACCTCATTGTTGTTAACTGAGAATAATAACAAACTTAAAGAGTATTTTGATGATGGGAAGAATATAAATTACCCTTTTTTGGCATAAAACCATTAAAATAAAAGTATATTTGAGATAAACTAAATTATCTGCTTAAGAAAAATTCTAGTTTTAAATGAACCAGCTCGATCTAGCACTTGCTCAATCATAAACATTGAAAATTGTATACGTATTTCACAAATGAGTTTGATCAAGACTAAAAGGCACAACAAAGGCACAACAAATTTGCTTTGTTAAAATGAAAGATAGGGTGAGACACCAAGTTAGCGCCTTGTCTAAGAATTATTTTCATGTAACAAACTATGTTTCAGAACCTGCATCCAACATTTTTGTTTCTTAATATTTTAATAAATATGCTAAATAACATTAAAACAAAGTGGCCTATAGTTAGAAACACAACTTTGATATCTTGTGCCCTGTCTTTTAAGTCCTCGAGTTTTGTTAAAACTTTTATACAATAATTTTTGCTGCACCTATACATATGCACATTCTAGATAAAAATATTTGGGCAAAACCCAAGTTGCTGATGCATTTGATCAATGAAATTAATTAGCTGATGCTAATTCAATATGTAGAAGGAATAATAACATGGACAAATAGATGGATATATGTAACATAGCTCATACTTGAGAAAAACAATATATGTGGTAGAGAGTTCAGATATATTTAAGATGTATATTATTTTAAAAGTAAGCCACAACTATAGAGCAAACGGAGGTCCATTGGTGACTTGACTTGACTGTTATACAATCCATCAGGGTCTCATTCCTATGGAATGCTTGGTACATGACGTGAAAAGGGATGAGGCTGGTTGCAAGACCTGGTAAATTTTATGTGTATGAGTGTAGATAGTTATGTATGCAAACCCAAGCTGGCTGACTCGATTCAAAGCTCTCTAAAAAAATCCCCAAACCTCAGTTCCACATCTTTGAACCTAAAATTTTAACAGAAAAACAAGACAAACAATGTAGAAACCTTATTTACCAATGCAAATACTCTTTTTAAATGGGCCATGAATCCTGGGGGATAAAGCACAATCCATATGACATTTTAATAAGGTTTCTTCTCCCTTCAAATTATATAAGCGAGAAAAAAAATAGAAACAACAATCACTCCACAAAACATAGATTTATCAACAAAAAGGCTGACCAAATTTCAAGCCTTTCATGTTTCCTTAGACAAGATACAGCACAACCCTTGCTCTTTTACAATGAAGATTTTTAATTTGTAGCTAAGTCCTTTCGAAGGCTAACTCTGCTATTCTCTGAATAAATTTCAAGTGTGATATCCATATAATTTGATTAATATTGGAATAAAAACTTAAGTAGTCTACGAGGACATGATTGGGAGGGGTATGGTGAAACCCCAACTTACTCATTCTGATGTATAGATTTGCAACACTCTCATAATATGCTTGAAGAATGGTCTTTTAGATCAAAGTTGAATTTGTAAAGCATTTTTAATTGCATCGCATGGAACCTGTGATTTACTTTTTAAAAGGTTCATTTAAAGCTTGCCTATTATTCAAATACAATCTACATTTGTCTGCATGTTAAATTGGATGGATGATAATTGTACATGATTCATTTGTCAAAGCTGACCCTTCTCTTTCTCTATGAAACACATAATATTCACTAGTTTAAACATAAAGGCAAACATTAGCATTTGTTTTCCTTGTTCTGTAATAAATTATTGCACAATTGCATGACAGAATGGATTAAAAATTTAAATCATTAATTTATATAAGTCTAAATTTCTAGCTCATCAGTTTCTTTTGATCCATTTATTGAATGCACATTACGACACCATTCCCCATTAAACAAGTACAAAAGATATATATCTTTTAATGTATGAGCCAGTTGTTGAAAAAAAAAGTACCCCGTAGAGCCTTTGTGGTCAACAAGCTAAATAGTGGTTTTCCCCTTTTGATTTGTGTGAGTCCAAACATTGAGCAAAGTATCTTCAGCCAGCAGATTCTGAAATTTTGGAATGCTAACCTCAAATTTTGTTATAGAAACCTACTCCAAGTGAGATGGCCCATACAACATGAATTTACTCACATTAAAAACATCATAGATACCAAGCTGAGGTGGAAGACCGATGAAAAAGGCATTAGCCCTGGCTGCTTGGATAACAATGCATGGCCTATATCGGGCTGCAGCTTGGGACATTTGTAGTGAACACTTTGTTTATCCAAGGGAAGCAAACATGATCACCAACTCGGAAAGAATTAAGTATTCAATATCAATGATGAAGTGCCTTAAATTTAGCAAAAGTTCATTGTAGAATGTCTAAATTTCCGTCTGAAGGTGGGCCAAATTTTGCACAAATTTATCTTGCTCCTCCTAGGAATGGAATGTACCTGAAGTTGTATAAGCAACCAGAACTAGAAGCTCATGTGGCACCAAAGATTAGAAGCCCCAACAGACTTAGAAAGCAGAATGCCCTATATAAACATGAGTAGCTTGGTTATAACCATAAAAGCAGATATCTTTACAATATTGCGACATATCCCAATATATCTTTTCTTGGCAGGGTTCCCAACATTTTCTTGAAAATATCACAAGTTTTTCAAAATATTGGTGACTGCAACTTTAACCAAAATTTTCACCAATATATCACAATTTAATTAGTGATATATCACGATATTGAATTTATCACAATATATCACGGGAAATATCGCAATAAATTCTTCTTTTTTTTGTAGATAAGCCTCAGACCTGCAATTTTTGTATCAGTCTTCTCTGAAGCTTTTATAAATGAGTTATACACCTTGAATAGTATAAGTAGCCATTAAGATTTCCAGCTTTCATTATTGAATAGCAGTTAGGACTTAGGTCTGTTGCCAAGGGGCAACAGCAATTATTGCTGTTGTTATTTCAAAAATCAGCATAGTTATCTACAGTTGTGAATACACTTGGTATAATCAGGTTCAAAAACCTTGTGAATAGGGAACATGACTGTTGTTATTATGATTAGTGATTATGACTGTTGCATTTGATAACAGTGAGCAATGCTGTCATTATTTGTGATTCATGAGCATAGTTGTTACTAGACAAAACCATCAAATGATTATGCTATTCTTTGATTTGTCATTATTATTGCACCACAGATGTTAGTGCTGTCAATGACTTGCTTTCATTTCTATTTATCAATGGATATTGTTGTCGTTACTTCATTTGTAAACATAGTCATATTATTGAGGTCATTGCTTGGGAATTTTCATTGTTAAATATCAGCTGTTAATAATGTCGTATCAGTTGAGATTTTTGTCATCATTATTGCCTTTGAACATAACTATCATTCTGTGATTAGCAATCTTCTTTTGACCGCTGATCAGTAGCATTCTGTTATTATTGTGATCTGTATCATTCTTGATCAGTACAGTGTTCAGTAGCATCACTATTAGCACTGTGATCAATTACTATGGGCATCATTACTGTTGTCATAACATTAAAGGAAATATTGCTAATCATAATATTAATGATTAATATAAAACATTGTTGTTAAGATGGGACATCGCTGTCCTGAAATGGCAAGCATGATTGTTTTCACTGCTGTAAACTTGAGAGGTATTTGAAGAGGTTAGGCAGACTGTTGTTGTCAATTTAAACACTGTAGTTATTACCATTTTCTGTATAGATTAATCTCTTGGACTTGATAGTTAAGGAGAATGGTAGGGTTAGCATGTCTTATTTAACTTAGTTGAGTTTTATTGTACGAAGGGTTCATTATCATTTTGGCAGAGTTATTTATTAACATTGTTAAAGAGATTTATATTACAATTATCTTTAAGTAAAGGTTAATATAATTCTTTCTTTATTGTTAGGATTCATTAAATGATTAGAGTTGATTCTTTTCTTCTTATGAACAACTCTGTATAGAACTCTAATGAATCAATTATGGTAGAATTCCGACTGCCGCTATTGTACAAAATTACTGCTTCAATGGTAAGTTGTTTGGTCTGTTGAAAGAAGAAGAATTTGTTCAACTGTAAAATTTGATTTGCATCTAAGCAATAGTATGCCAAATGACAGTCACATTATAAGTAATATAAAAACATATCAAACGATGCCCAAACAGGGATAGAATCGTACTAAAACGGCCAAACAGAGTTTCATGAAACCCTATATCCTACCAATGATAATTGGACTACGTATTCAACGAAATACAGCCGGCTTCCATTCCAAGATCATGGTTTTTTTTTTTTTAATTATATAAATTAGTTTCGCTTCTTACCGTACGAGTTTCAAAAAAATGTCGCCCATGTAAACTCCAGCAATTGTTTTAAAGACCTATCGAATTCACGGAGTATTGACCCCAATCCCAACTCAAATGAATCATAATTTATTCCGGCCGAGCTTCCTATGTAATCGTTAAGCTCATCACAATGATATAACGAGGGCATACATATTTCCAGGTCCTCGTCAAATAACTATAGAAACTGGACTATAAGATTTTAAAGACAATCCATTCTGTGACAACCCTAACCTCAACATTCAGAGATAATAATAACACTATCAAAGGAGGGTTTCAAGGGAACCTGGTTTGAATGCAGAGCTTCCAAGCTTTGTTTCTTTAAATCTCTCTAATGTTTTCATCCAATATCTCGACTCCGTTCTGACCCTTCTCCTTCTTACCGATTTTGTTTTTTGCTTTTGTTTGAAAGATACACAAATGGTTCTTCAACTGGAATACGCCTATAAATGTCCAACTTGGAATTGCGTCTACTACTAAAAATCCTTATTCATTCATCATCTTTGCTTGTGCCCTCAAACTCTATTAAATTTTAGAGATTTTGTCCCCAAATAAAAAAATAAATTGATTAGTGGGGTGGTGATTTAGATTCTACAAATTTGTGTATTCATGTCATTTCCATTTAGTTTTATAATTTCCATTTAGTTTTATATTATTTGAAGAGAGTGTCTTATTGATAAATGGTGTAACTTGGTCTCCTTCTTTTATACTATTTATTCATTTCTTTATATCCATTTTACACATTCATCTTCTACTTTATCCATGCATATATTTTGAGACATTCACTCAAATTACATAGTAATTATGCATATCCATCCACCTATCTAAATACATCTAGTCCATTTCCATGTCTTCGATCATTCTTATGGATGTGAAGTCACCCTATAATCACATATTTGACCCCTAAAATTTCAAATTCAAATTTTAGTCGACTCCCACCCATTCCTTTCCCACCAAGGACCGACTTAGCTCATGTTTGTGTAATTTGATGCTATATTCTTGTATTTAAAGGTATTCATTTGAATTCATTTCACATACTCATATTCGATCCTCAAGTATGTCTCACATTCAAATATCCTCTCTTATCCTAAGGAGAAGAACATTTAGATTTGGTGTACTAAAAGGAATCTAGATCTACAAATTCTTCCTAGGAGCACTTGAACAAGTAAAGCTTGTTGTTTTTTAATCATTTACCTAAGTTTTCTTGGGGTTACCCTAGGAGAACACATCACATGGTAGCACAACAACAACCTTTCAAAGGTATTTTTAAATACCACCAGCCCTCAAATCGAAGTAGAGAGTAGAGAAAACCAAGAAAAATCAAGCGAATCGAAGAGTAAAGGTGCATACAAAGTAGGATCAAATTTGCATGTAGAAGATGATTTTGTGAATATGGAAAAGACCTAGACTCGTGGACTTGACTGAAGATAAAGCACAAGTCCTTATGTTGGATCTAAGGCACTTCATTGATAAAAAGATCACATTTCTAGTTCACTGACAATTTTGAATTCAATGTCATGTTAGAAGTCATTCATTCTTTGATTACAAAGCTAAGTACATATTTATATGTAATATTTATATGTACTTAGCTTTTATTTATGTACATTAGCATTAAATTTAGAATACATGTGCCCAAGAATATCTATATGCCATCATTATTTAATCTAGGTTAAGTATGCTTATGTGTATGCATTTCATTTGATTAGACTATATTAACCCTAATGAAAGTTCATTTTCCTTTATATTTTGGTGAAATCAATCAATCTTACATGGCCTAATTTTCTCCTAGGGTTTTTCCTTCAATTAGGGTTTTCAAAGCTAAAAAATTTGTATTTTTCACATCTTATTTTCAAATTTGCTTATCCTTTTACTCTTTTGATTCATTATATTTACATTATTATATTTTTCTATTAGGCTTTTTAAGCTTTATTGGAGTACCTATTTTACCCACCCTTAGCTATCACCTTAAGGCTTCACTTTCAAATATGATATATGCCATTGATATTCCTAATTTTTAAATCTGAAAGTGCACTTTTAAGCTTCTCTTTTTCTATATTTTTGTTTATGTTGTGAGTTACTTGAGATCCTAATCTTCCATTAAGAAGGAGTGCTTATCTAAATCCTAACATGGCCACCCAATCCAATGAGAGATTTATTTTAATGCTCGTATTGGAAATGATGATGATTATGATCATGATGCTCATGTCAACAACCAAGACTTTGCAAATGAACTTGCTAGTTTGGCTATTGAAAAAAACTTGCACAAGTAGCTAATATGTTACATAATGTGTTCGATAACGATATGGATTAGAGACTTTTATGAGTGGTTTGTACCAAGACTGCTTCATCTATCATGACTAGTGCATCTACCTTCCTCTACCATTGATCCATCCTCTACCATCACTCCATTTAGTACCACTACTCACCCTCATAGCACTATTACCACTAATGTTCCACCATTTAACACCTACCCTTTTTCCACTTATCCTCCTCCCTATAGCTTAGCCCCTAGCTATACCCCTCCATCATTATGCATTGTACCACACCTCCATCCCTCTTTCATCTATCACTATCAATCCTACCACTACCCCACTTAAGCATGCCACTTCCACATCTAACACCTTAAATTCATTTAAGTACCCTTCCTCTTCTATGTCATTATCCCAAACTATTACTTCCTCCACCCCTCTTACCTTTATGCATATGTAGGAAATATTTTCAAGGAATCCCCACATTATGTGACTTATTAGGGTCATGCCACAACAAGCCATAGAGTCCTAAATAAAGGTCTAGAGAATAACCCAATTATAGGATTCTAGAACCATCCACTAAGAGATCTCAAAAAAAGACCTTAGAAGTAGATCATGTCAAACCAAGGTAAGTTAGCTTGGTGAAAATGGAAGAAGAAGTGATATATCTAATTTGCTTGAAGGAGTTAGGGTTCACTAGTTGTGTTTTATAGATACACCATGTTGTGTAGACAAACAAGGTCAACCTCAAGAATCTTAATCAAAAAATCACACAAGGCAACTAAGATCATGATGAAGAACCTATGAATAGATTCAAGGATGTTCAAGGTGCTTAGGTTGCATTGTTCCCAAGGTAGCAAGAAAGTGATGATGGGAGGTACTATTAGAAAGTGCTTGTGTATAGCCTAGGGTGGAGATCAAGCCTCAATTTCAATAGAGTGAAAATCTCTTTAGGCTTGTGAAGGAGATCGCCAAAAAATCCTAAAATGATGTCAACTAAAGGGGGTGAGAACGCTTTCTTCTTGTAACTCCTCAATGATGTTGTAAGGGATTTTGAGGGACATGGATGTGTAGGGATGCAACGGTGATCTAACTACTATTTTAATTTTCTAATATTTTGGTTTTTGTGTCATGTTTAAGAATGTTTACTAACTACAAGATGAAATAAAGCAAAACCTACCAAAGTGATATGCAACTAAATGTATGCAATTTCCAATGCAAACTTTACTATATGTTCTTTCCCTATATGACTTTCAGTAATGAAATTAATTAGTTAATGCAAGAGAGGAAGTAAATGATGTTTGTATTGTTTGAATGGTGTGATAATTAAATGCAATACAACCTAGGAGACAAAGCTAGTATGCAAGATTGAAGATATTATTTCCTATGAGTGATAGGTGATTACAATGTTTAAATACTTAAAAGGAAATGAATAGTAAACCACTATATTGTTTTCCTAAAGATTGAATTAAGGAATTAGCAAGTACAATATCCATTATAATGCCCAAATGAAAGTGTGATTGATTGCAATATATAACAATGAATGAGCAATATTTCAACAATGTATAAGGTAGTCTAAAAATGTAAATCATCATACAAATGACATAATAAGATTAGGATAGCAAAGAATGTGCTTTGAAAAAATAAAAATGCACAAATCATTGTTTAATATCTCCCAAGCTATTTAATGATTTGACAATAAAATCTGAGTAGATAAAGGTTGTTATATGTAAGACAATGTGTAAATGAGACTTAAAAGATTGTGAATAACTTGCAAGGTGATCAAAGGTATATGACAATGTGTATCCAAGATGCCTATGGGCTACCCATAATAGGGACAACAAAATAAGAGCTTTGGAAAGCTAAACAAAGATGGTCAATATGATTTCAAAGTCTAATGGGTTGTCTAAGAACATGGGATAGTAAATAATTCATTATTTCCTTAGAAGGTCTATCTAGTGATAACAAGGCTTAAAATGTGAGCTTCTAGAAAGCAAGGATGGAAAAAGTACATGAAATGATGGCAATGGATAGGAATATAAATTCTCAACGAAGGGGGGAAGAGCAAAGTCCCTAAACTTGGCAATGTAAATCCCTATATAGATTTAGGATATTGGGAGATGCTTGGAAGCTCTCCAAATCTAATTCAAACCAAAACAAAGATTAATACACACAAACAAACAAACAAACAAAAAAAAACAAGACTATAAACTAATCTAAACACACAAACAACTAAACAAAAGACTAATAAACTAACAATTTGACTATGATATTTAAAAGAACACACGCACATATCCTACTATGCACTATGTGTCCACAAATTTGAAACTAATTTAACTAAAATTAAAAGAATAAAAATGTGAATAGCATCCTAAAAAGCACTCAAAAGTATCATGTTCCACACACAACTAATTGTTTTTTCAATCTAAGTACAAGCATAGCATATAGAGAAGGTTGAACTATTAAGATTAGATGTATCATTCACGTTGCAAATCCTAATTCTTGTTAATTATATTTAATTATGTAGACGATAAATAATGTATGATCTCCAAACATCATCAAGTGGGAAAAATGGGACACCCATTTGAGTTTGGGGACATTATTTATTCTTCGAGATACTTTGATTATTATGTAAGAAGGCATTGCATAAGGAGGTTACTTCATAAAGGTTGAATTAGGAGTTATAGAAGATGTTCCCAATTTGGGTGTTATGGTAAGGTATTGATTGCCCTCATTGATGAGTGCCAGGTAGCACTCAGATAAACATACCTTTTTACTCCCTTTTTCCATCTTTTCATTCTGCCTATCCTAGTATTTGCACTATAAAAACTGTAAAGACCTGTTTTAATTATGCTAATGAGAGATGAATTACTAAAGATTATTATTTTTAATGAAAGAACTTATGTTGCAGTAAATTAATGAAATTATGTAGAAAAATCTCTTTTTGGGTTCGCAGGTATAGCTCCATAGGCGAAAGTCAATTTTGAAGATCTCCAGAGGTAGTCCAAATTATCTCTGGAGCCAGTTATGGAGAACACTACATTGGAATCCAACGTTTTCCAAATTGTTGGAGGATTTCTGAAGGAGCGGGAGAGCAAAGGAGGTGGTGATCTCCGGAGTCGTGCCTCAGTGGATTCATGGATGCAACTCCGGAGCAGTTGGCAACAACACACGGTCTCCAGAGCTGTTGACCTCTAGCGTTGTTGACAACCTACATCTTTGGAGGTGACTGCAATGCTACGGAGTTTGCTCATCCAGCACCAAAATGTTCCAGCGAAGACTCCAATTGTCTACCAGGGATCAAATCCCCTTTTTATTTGTTATTGCATGAGTTTCAAAGACTTGTTTAAGACCCATATTTCAGAGCCTCGTTGCCCATTGTTGTTTAAGTTAAAATTCTAGATTTAGTGGAACTTCAGTACCACTAAAGCCTTTTTAAGTTTGCATGATTATACTTTTTAGTTGGACAATAGTATGTCTTAGTCTAGAATAAGAGATTGGTTATATCTCAAAGATGAACTAATGGATAGATGTTCAGTTAGTTCCAAAAGATATCTTGTCGCTTGGACTAATATATGTTTAGATAGGAACAACAGAAAATATACAGATTTTTGCTATTCGTATTATTGTAATTTCATTTTCAGAACAGAGCAGATACTTTTGAATACAACATACTTTAATGAGACTGGATTAAAGGAAAAGTTGTGTTATTGCATTTATATTCTAAATTCCTTGTTTAGCCTTTGGTCCTAAAGGTGTGGAGCAAGGGCCCACTCCAGCCAACAGACAAGAGGCTAGTAGTCTTTGTTTCATTATCTCATTTACCATTTTTATTAGAAGTATAATTTTCCTACTTCCATTAGATAGGTCATTTGTTGTTTACATAGTTGTTTTATGATAAATGCATATTTCCAGCTTTGTGTGAATTAGAATAGATTCTTTTCAGCAATCTCCTACTTTAGCATTATTTTGGTGTTTTCAAAATTTCATTTCACAATAGACAATTAGCAGCATTAATCTCTTAGGACAGTCAAATCAATAGGATCAATTAAAGGATTGTTGGCTATGAAGTTCCTTATTGCAAACAGCTTAGGACACAGTTCTAGACTTGACACGTGAAAAACATGATTAAATGCCAAGGTATAGTGACCCTTGCCATTTTTAGCATTGTTGCCGAGGAAAATTGTGTTAATAAGAAACCCTAGTTAGCAGTCCTTTTTAGATTAAATTGAATTTGTATGGTTAGGCCTAGGGATTCAAAAGGTAGATACATAAAACAAACACCCTAGTAGCAAACTACAAGTGAAAGCAGTAGGGTGGTACAAGATCTTGTTGAAGAGGAACACTTAGAACATACCTTGGAAATTACACCCCAATTTGACATTCCCATAAGTCCTCAAAATCTTTCACTCTCTGAGTATATTCAAGAACTGTAGGAAAAACACTAAGCATATCTAGTAAGAGAATCCATTTCTTCAGAACCTCGCACTGAGTCTCGAGAAGAAGAAGCATCAAACATGGAGGATAATCACAATCATGAGGCAGATCCTCTGCATGAGAATGCCAGAACCTTCTCATACCCCATTGTTCTTTCTCTTGGAGACAATGCCCCTATGAAGAACATCTCACCTTCAAACTTACAAAACTTTAGGGGTCTTGCTTCTGAGGATCCAAATCAATTTTTGTTTGAGTTTAAAGTCTTATGCTAGACATATGACTATGGATCAGATAATCAAAAACTCAAACTTTTCCCATCAACCCTAAAAGATTCTGCTATGAGTTGGTTCATGGGTTTAGCCCCAGACTCCACTCACTCATGGGATCAGATGGAAACTGAGTTCTTAGACAAGTACCAGGATTACTGCAGGGTTAGTGATAAAAAGGAGTTGTTTAGAACTAAACAGAGAGAGGATGAAAGTTTGGATGACTACCTAGATAGGTTCAACTTTGCCTTGAGGAGATATGGCAATCATGTGGCTAACACCTTGGCCAGAACTCTATTTATAAAAGGATTGGATAGAGAATCAAAACAGGCACTAGATCTAATGGGGAGAGGAAATATCAACAAAATGGATATGCTTGCTATAGAGGAAATCTATATGAACTACTCTAGAACCCAGGACAGAGTGAGAACACCAAGGTCTTTAAAGGGGAAGAATGACATAGGAAATTAATGGAGGAATTTTCAAGCTTAAAAATAGATATCTTGGTCTAGCTGAATACCACATTAGATGGAATTCAGGCAAAGACTAGAATAATTGAACAAAACAGAACAACTAAACCCCTCTCCATATACTATCCTAGGTGTAGGAACAAACACCTTTTGAGAGAATGTCCATTGGATAAGTTGGAAATCTATCATATCTATGACAAAGAACACCCTACCAGTCATTGTGATTAGATCGCAACCCTAAAAAGGCTGAATAAAAAGAATGCCATAATAGAAAAGGAGTTGAATTACATGGGGCAAAAACAAACTAGCCATTTCCCATACAATAAGTACCCAAATCATGTTTCCTATAAGGGTCCTCCAAACTGGGGAAACAATTAATGGAATCCAACTGGGCAGGGACCTCAAAACATTCCTCCCTGGGTACCACAAGACTGGTCAAACTAGCAGTGGCAAAATCAACCTTGGGTAAACCAACAGTGGCCACAGCAATTTCCATCACAATATGGGTCACAAAACATGCAAACTCAGTGGGGTCATCAACAAGGTTACAATCAAAATTACCAAGGACAATCGAGACATTTCCAACCTTAGCAACAATGATGGGGAACACACAGCGGAAACAACAGATCAAGCCCTAATTACCTCACAATCAGCAAGACTCTACATATGAGCTGTCGATACATCACCATCAACCGAATAGCCACCATCGAGATGACTTTCTAAAGTCTCTCCGTCATCTGACTTACGCTGATAACTGTCTTCCTTCGATGAGACTTGCTCTGTCGACAAACACTTGCAACCTTTGGCTGATGCACCAATGAACCAACACAGTGATATGTCGTTAGGGTTTTCAACTCTCACATAGTCTAATCTACACTCTACGCCTAGCACATAGAGATGCTAGGGCATGCTACTATGCACACTCCTCAGTCTAGAACGTCTACACTGTCAACACAAAACAAAACAAGGAACAAAATGAATACTAGTACATCGAAGCCATTCCACTGATTTCGACAGAAATCTCACTAGTGGAATGCTTCATGACGACATACGGCAACAAAATGGAAAACACAGAAAGAATGGAAATCTACAATTACACGATTTGCAGTTATAAGAAATAGAAATCAAATGGACAAAACAGAATTGCTTTTTTTTCTCCTAAGCACAATACAATCACATTCACACCCTTCTTCGACCTGATTACATTCGATGATCATTTGGTTCATTCCTCTGGGCATTTATCAACTCGCCCTGAGTAGTACCAAACTAACTCCAAGAGGCTGGGAGACCAATCTAAGCGACTGGGAGACAACCATCTAAAACAACCTCCAACTGCCCTACTGCCCTATTTTGGCATTATGTGATTACAATTTGACAAGTGTCCTAAGTCACTTGGGACTTACAAAATGAACCTAGATACAAACTAAAATGACATGCATTGGTCAAATAGACATTATTACAAAAGAAAACATGATTTTTTGAGGTGCTCCTGCACCATACTCCTCGGGTGAAAGTTGTCTCAAGTCCTCTTAGAGACTAACTGCTGCAAATCACCACCCCGCTTTTTGATGTCTTCTTCCAGCATCCATGTGGCTTCTGAGTCTGGAAGTCCTTGCAATTTGACTAAGTGTTGAAAATAGGTCTGATTCCTGGTCTTCTTGGTTGTCCTGCTATCCAAAATGCACTCCATCTTCGGTGGTTCCTTAGGTGGTAAATACTACACCCATTCTGCATTGTCATGGACAGAAGCGTCTGCACCTTCTCCTATATCAGGACTCTTATATAATGTTAGATCAATGACATTGAATATAGGTGAAATAGCAATATCATCAGGGAGTTCAATTTTGTAAGCATTAGAACCATATTTCTCTAGAATCTGACAAGGTCCAATTTTCCTCATCAACTTGTTGTGTTTTCTTGTGGGCAGTCTGTTCTTGTTGAGATGAACCATGACCATATCTCCTATTTGGTACTACACATCCCTTCTTCTTTGATCCACTCTAGCCTTGATCTTCTGACTGTTCTTGTGTAGAGTATCTCTGACTTGTTGATGGATCTCTTTCATAGCCTATGCAAATGTATCAGCATGTCCACTCCTTTTGTCTAACGCTTGAACATCTTGCAATTCAAAAATTCCTCTAGGATGACTACCATAAACAACTTCAAAAGGACTTAGATCTGTACTTCTATTTGTAGAATCATTATAGGCATACTCTGCTTGTGGGAGTACCACATCCCAACTACTGCCATGTTCTCTTGTCAAACATCTCAGCAGATTGCCTAATGACCTATTCACAACCTCAGTTTGGCCATCAGTCTGAGGATGATAGGCTGAACTAAAAGACAAATTTGTACCCAATCTTGTCCACAAGGTTCTCTAGAAATGTCCCACAAATTTGTTGTCTCTGTTAGATACAATACTCAAAGGTAATCCATGAATCCTGACAATTTCTTTAAAGAACAAACCTGCAATGTAACTAGCATCATTGGTGGTCTTACAAGGAATAAATTGTGCCATTTTGCTAAATCTATCTACCACAACAAACACACTATCATAACCTATCCTTGTCTTGGGCAATCCCATCACAAAATCCATACTCAAAATTTCCCAAGGTCTGTTTGGTATGGGCAAAGGTTGGTACAATCCTGCATTGGTTGAGACTCCCTTTGCTCTCTGGCAAATCTTACAACTCTCAACAAACCTTCTAATATCAGATTGCATCCTTGGCCAAAAGTAAAACCTTCTTACAAGATCTAAGGTCTTATTGAGCCCAAAATGTCCTCCTTAACCACCACTATGTTTTTCCTTCACAATATTATCCCTCATTGAACACTTAGGAATACATAGTTGACTTCCTTTAAACAAAAGTCCATCCTGCAATGTATAATCTAAAAATTCACTGTGGAAAGCATTGGCAAACTCACTACATACCTTGTAAATCTCCTTAAAATCTTGGTCCTCTTCATACAATCCTTTGAGTGACTCAACACCCATACTTTGTAACTGCACTTCTTGCACTATCATCACCCTTCTGCTTAAAGCATCAGCAACCTTATTGGTTATTCCTTTCTTATGCATGATGATGAAGGTGTATGCTTGAAGACTTTCCACCCATTTCATGTGTCTATGACTGAGCTTTTCCTATCCACTCAAAAAACTGAGAGCATGATTGTCAGTGTATACAATAAATTCTTTAGGAAGCAAGTAGTGCCTCCATTTTTTAGAGCTTGTACCATTGCATACAACTCTAAATCATAAGAGTACTTCCTCTTGGCTTCATTTAACTTTTCACTGAAGAAGGCTACTGGCCTGCCTTCTTGGCTCAACACTGCTCCTATAGCCAACCCACTTGCATCACATTCAATTGTGAAAACCTTATTGAAATCAGGTAACACTAAGACAGGGTACTTGGCAACTTTCTACTTCAGACTTTCAGAACTCTGATCTGCCTCATTTTTCCACACAAACTTCATCTTTCCTCCACCCTTGATGGTTTCCAACATAGGTGCACAAATATCACTGTATTTCTTAATAAATTTTCTGTAAAATGTGGCCAAACCATGAAAACTTCTTACCTCTCTTGCTATCCTAGGTGTAGGCCAATTCAAAATAGTTTCTACCTTGGAAGGATCCATTTTTAAATCACCCTTAGAGATGACAAAACCTAGGTACACCAATTCTTATTTCATGAAGTCACACTTTTCCAAGTTTATCATTAACTGTTGATCTTGCAGCTTTTTCAAGACTATCTTCAAATGTTCTAAGTGTTCTTCCTTGCTCTTATTGAACACCAAGATATCACCAAGGTAGACTACCACAAATTTCCCTATGAATTCCTGCAACACCTCATTCATCAGCCTCATAAAGGTACTAGGGGCGTTTGAAAGACCAAACAGCATCACAAGCCACTCATACAACCCTTCATTGGTTTTGAAAGCTGTCTTCCACTCATCCCCCTCTCTTATCCTTATCTGATGGTACCCACTCTTCAAGTCTATCTTAGAGAAATAGGTAGCACCTCCCAAATAGTCCATTAGATCTTCAATTCTAGGAATAGGAAACTTGTATCTGATGGTTATCCTATTTATTGCCCTGGAATCAATACATGGTCTCCATTTCCCATCCTTCTTTGGGGCTAAAACAATAGGTACTGCACATGGGCTAAGGCTCTTCCTTATCAGCCCTTTGTTTAGGAGTTCTTGAATCTGGTTTGTTATCTCTTCATTTTGTTGAGGGTCATTTTATATGCTGCCTTATTAGGAAGTACTGCTCCTGGTATGAGGTCTATCTGATGGTTGATGTCTCTGACAGGTGGTAGGGAATCAGGTATCTCTTTTGCAATCACTCCTTTGTAACTCTCAAGCAAATCTCTGACCTCTTTAGGCCCTACTTCTCGCACACTTTCCTTCATTTCCCCCTTAGGCTTCACAATCAAAGCAAAACCTACTCCATCACCTTCCTTTAATGTGTACATGAATTCTTTTTCTCCTACCAACATTACACTAGACCCTACATGTTGTGGATCCTCTTCTACCAATGACTGTATCCCATAAGTCACACCATCCTTTTGGAATGAGTAAGCATTATTTTCTCCATCATGATGAGCCTTCCTGTCAAACTGCCATAGTATGCCTAACAAAAGATGGCAAGCATCCATTGGAAGGATGTCACATAAGATTTTATCTCTATACCCCCTAATACTGAATTCTACCCATGTCTGTTCATTGATGAGTATGTGTTGCCCCTTATTCAACCAACTAACTTTATATGGACTACTATGGGGTATCTTTTCTAACTTCAACTTATTCATTGCTTCCAAAGATATAATGTTATCAGTAGAACCAGAGTCAATAATAACTTTACAAACCTTACCTTGGATCTTGCAGTTGATTCTGAACAAAGCCCTTCTTTGAGATGGTTCAGTCTGCACTGGTTCCTTGAGCAGCGTCCTCTTGATCATTAGATTCTCTCTCGTTTCTGATGCTAGATTCACTTTAGAAGATGTCACACTCCTTGCATCATCTTGAATCAAAGTGGTTCTCTTCTCACCACCATGAGAAGTTGAGGCCTTCTTTGGACACTTGTATGTCGGGTGCCCTATCTGATTGCAGTTATAACATCTCATATTAGAGAATTTGGATCCTCTATCTAATCCACTTGTCCCACCTCTTCCATTAGGCATTCTTCCTCAATAGCCTCCTCTGCTACTGGAGTCTCCAACTTGCTCTTCTTGGATAGACTCACCACTAGGCCTCTAGTTAGGACTTCTTCCTCCAAAACTGCCTCTGCCTCTAAAATTCCTTCCACCTCTACCTCTATTATTCTGCTCACTCTTCCTCTTTATCTTCTCTTCAGCCCTTAAGGCCATTTGGAAACACTTGTTCACTGTTTCTAGTGCTAAGATGTTGATCTCATCTTGGATGTTCATCCTTAGGCCATTCAAGCACCTGGCCACCTTCTCTGACTCTTCTTCTTGTCTCTTTGATCTAAGACTAAGTTTATGAAACTATTGTGTGTATGCATTCACATCAAGGTCTCTATGTCTGAAATTCTGCAACTTCTTATACATCTGTACGTTATAGTCCAGAGGTAAGAATTGTGCCTTGATTTTGGTCTTCATCCTTTCCCAGGAGGTTATCATATTCTTCCCCTCCTTGACCCTCTCTCTTTGTTCATAATTCCACCATGCAAGAGCAGATCCCTTCAATCTTGCTTTTGCCAACTTAACCCTCTTATCATCAGGGACTTCTTTGTATTTGAAATGATTGTTCAATGCCTCAATCCAATCAATCACCTCTTCAACTTCCATACTTCCACTATACATAGGTAACCCATCTATGGTGTCCCTATTGACTGACTTTAAAGCATTTACAAATGCCCTTTGGTCTGCTGGTATCTCCTCTATCTTTTTATTTGTTTCCTCAATTTCTGTATCACCTTCATCGCTGTCACTTTCATCTTCCCTATCTTTGCTTTTGGACTGCTTGGACTCTCCCAACTTGGATTCAAGCATCTCCTCAATCAACTTCTTAATGGCATCCTGCGACATACTTTTGGGAGGCATCCTCTCTACCTCTGTCTCTCTTTCTTTGTCTGACATAAATATTCATAGTCAACACCCAAACACCAACACTTCTGCAAATCCTCAATTCGACTTGCTGCCCAAATTTTTTCCCTACTCTGATACCAATATGATGGGGAGCGCACAGCGGAAACAGCAGATCGGGCCCTAATTACCTCACAATCGGCAAGACTTTACATATGAGCCACTGATACATCACCATCGGTCGAACAGCCATCATCGGGATGACTTTCTAAAGTCTCTCCGTCATCCAACTTACGCCGATAACTATCTTCCTTCGGTGAGACTTGTTTTGTCGATGAACACTTGCAACCTTTGGCCGATGCGCCGATGAACCAACACAATGATACGCCGTTAGGGTTTTCAACTCTCACACAGTCTGATCTACACTCTACACCTAGCACATAGAGATGCTAGGGCATGCTACTATGCACACTCCTCAGTCTAGAACATCTGCATTGTCGACACAAAACAAAATAAGGAACAAAATGAATACTGGTACATCGAAGCCATTCCACTGATTTCAACAGAAATCTCACCAATGGAATGCTTCACGACGACATATGGCAACAAAATGGAAAACACAGAAAGAATGGAAATCTACAATTACACTATTTACAGTTATAAGAAATAGAAATCAAATGGACATAACAGAATTGCTTTATTTCTCCTAAGCACAATACAATCACATTCACGCCCTTCTTCGACCTGATTACATTTGATGATCATTTGGTTCATTCTTCTAGGCATTTATCAACTCGCCCTGAGTAGTACCAAACTAACTCCAAGTGGCTGGGAGACAACCATCTAAAAATAGCCTCCAACTGCCCTACTGCCCTATTTTGGCATTATGTGATTACAATTTGACAAGTGTCCTAAGTCACTTGGGACTTACAAAATGAACCTAGATACAAACTGAAATTACATGCATTGGTCAAATAGACCTTATTACAAAAGAAAACATGATTTTCGAGGTGCTCCTGCACCAAACAAGCACTACTAACTAGACCCCCCAACACAGGGACAGTCACAAAATGAGCCAATTAGTCATCCACCCTTACCAGCCCAACCTGTAGCAAATCCATGAAATAAACAGGGAGCAGTTATTTACATGATAGAGCAAGAAAACATGGTTGGTGTAAACTCTATAGATCTAAACAACCTCCAGCTATGTTTTGGGAAAGCACTACCAAGACCATCTCCTCTAGTCATAGTTGAAGTAACTAATGACATGGAACCTAAAAACCCATCCACTCAACCTCAAAAGAAGATTACTATTGAAACTATGCTAGAAGAACAACCCTTAGGTAACTCTGGAGTTCCTCTTAAAGGAAAAGCTCCAGAGATCACCTCTGGAACTACTTCTAAGAACTCTAGAGCTGCTCTAGAGACTGAAAAGAAAACACCTTATCCAAAATGGCTCAAACAACATGTCCTTCAGAAAACTGTCCTACAAAAACAAGCCCAACCTGCCATTGAATCAGAACTTCTGTAGGAAATTAGACAACTAAATATTGAAATTTCACTCCTGCAAGCAATCAGGGATGTGCCTGAACTAAACTAATTTATCAAATAGCATTGTGTTAAAACCCAGGGCAGAAAGAAAAACTTCCCTACCACCATTCAGGTAGAAGGAAAAGTAGTAGACCTTCTTGTGGGTGAGATGCTCCTCCCGAAATATGGAGACCCTAGGAACCTTGTCATAACTGTCCACATTTTAGGGATAGAAATATCTAATGTTTTGGTTGATCTAGGGGCAGCAATAAATGTGATGACAGTTCACACCCTGGACAAATTGTCCCTAACCGGTGTCCAAGCCACATCCATAATCCTCCAATTCGTTGATCAGTTAGTGGCTATTCTGAAAGGAGTATTAACTGATGTTCCAGATGTTGTAGAATCATCGGAATTGCTAGTAGACTTTATGATATTAGAGCATAGAAATCAAAGAAATGCTTATCCCTTGATCCTAGGAAGGCCATAGCTGGCTACAACAACATCATCTATTGATTATAGAACTAGAGATGCGGTCATTTAAAATGGGATAGACCTAAAGAAAATCTCCTTGTATCCTCCAGCTAAACCATCCATACACTACTCTAGAAAATTGTGCGTAGATGAGCCTAATAACATGGAAAACAGTGCCTCAGTAGCTATGGTTACCATCAAGGAACATTTGGGTGAATTAGAAGAAGGAATAAACTATGACACACCTAAAGATATAACTCACATGCTCATTGAGAGAGAAATAATGGAATTAGGCCAAGACTTGAAGAGAGAATTTATGACTACTACCCATTGTGCCCTGGCAAATGTCATTCTTTGTGGAGAAACCTTCTATAGAGACTTAGCCACATATCACATGTTGCTTCCACATTCTTGTCCTCTTAACACTATGACTCCAGAATATGGGGTAGGGACATCCATGGATCAGATCACAAAATAGGTCAAGGTCTTACCTAGGAAAACATTGAACATCAACACTCAGCTAACAAGAAAACAGGAAGAAGCACTTCTTAATCTCCTTGTCTCCCTTTCAGTAGATTTTGCTTGGGAATATCAAGACATGAAAGGCATCCCTCCTAAGATTTATTCCCATCATATATACACCGAAGATGTCAAACCTGTTAGACAAGCCCAGAGAAGACTAAACCTTGCATTGAAGGATATTGTTAAACCTAAAATAGAGAAATTGCTACAAGTAGGATTCATCTATCCTATTTTAGACAGTCAGTGGGTTTCACCCTTAGTTATAGTGCCTAAGGAAAATGGAAAATGGAGGGTGTGAGCAAGAGGCCACTTGGCACATCCAACTAAATCCCGCTCTATGGGCCTGTCGTACAAGTATCTGCACTCCCACGGGTGCAACACCATATTCCCTAGTATATGGCTCCAAAGCTATCTTGCCCATTGAAGTCGAGTTACCATCCTTGCGAGTATCGTTAAAAGGTCTCATAACTAATGAAGAATATCAGGTTTCCAGACTACAGGAGTTAGAGTTGCTGGAAGAAAGAAGACAAAATGCCTTTAATCATCTAAAAGCCTATCAACAAAGGATGTGCAGTAGTTACAACCACAGAGTAAAACCCAGAGTCTTCAAGTCGGTGACCTAGTTCTTAAGGAAAATCCTATAAATCAGCAGGACAGGGAAAAGAAAGGCAAGTTTGAACCCAACTGGCTTGGTCCATATGTAATAATTGCTACCTACAGATCAGGAGCCTATCAATTAGCAACATCAAAAGGTGAGTTGTTTGATGATCCCATCAATAGTATGCATGTTCGCAAGTTTTATATCTAAACCCCAATGCAAGGGACAAAAAAAATTGTGCAAATAAAAGCAAGTGGTGAAAACCTAGAAACAAGCGCTATTTGTGATAAACCACTTCCTCCATCTTTAGGATTTCAGTCCTTTTCTATCCTTTCTTACCACATCCATCAAATCACATAAGGATACCTATCATGACTTGTTCTTCGCTCGACCTTATCGCCTTATCACCTCAGTTTATCCATCTAATCCTTCATCCATCTTGTCATGTGTCATGACCCCATCATTAGTGTCATTGTTGAACTACGTCGCCTCTGAGCTATCACATAGGCAAGGCCATCATTGATGAGCCCCCGAGGCTTCCCATCCATCCATACCCCTCATCTTACTATAATAATTACACTCTATCCATCACCAGTGTCAGTTTCCATTCCCGAACTATGTCACCTCTGAGCTATCACGTAGGCAAGGGTATCATCAATGAGCCCCCGAGGCACTAGGTCAGTCCCTTAGGGCCCATCACATCAAGTTTCCCATTGTTTCATCCATAATAAATAGATCCTTTCCTTGACTGGGGGCAAAATCCTCAACCTAGTTGGGAATTAGATTCTTGAATGTCACAAAATCTTAGAGGATAATAAACTGGATCGCGGTATTATCTCCAAACAACATGTAGAGTGCTACAAACAAACCTTTTCAATAAGAAACTTGATGCAAGACATTAACCTGTACCAAATAACAATGTGCCTAAACTATCAAAATGATTATATCTATTTTTCATGGCAAGAAAACATATCTATGGCAAGAAGATCTAATGCTTTGTTATTAGTTTAAATCTTGGGTCTTGATTTTTGTTATCATGTTTCCTATGCTACTCAAGGATGTCCAAGACTAAAGGAGCTATGATGTCACATGATTATTTTCATTTGTTTAGTACTGTGATGACTTGTCTAACAACATGATCATAAAAGATCATCGAGGACATTTTGGGTCTTAGCATGAAAGAGTGCAATCCTTGTCTATTGATACATGCAAGAAATACTCAGGTCCTCATGGTTTAATTATACCTAGATGCTTGTATTTTCTTACAATAGTTTAAAAGCTCAATGATGAAAAAAAAAGTACTTCAAATACTTGTATACAAGATAACAAAGCCTCATTTGTGCATATTAGGTTTGCTTTTCATTCCATTTATAAGCATTCCATAAATCATCATTTACCAAGTGTCATAAGATCCAAATCATATCTTTCATTTATCCATATTATCAATTTATCCCAGTTATTCTTCTAAGTTGTTCATCATATCCAAATCTTTTGCCTAATTCTTCTAAGTGTTCTTTCATTTATGATTGAGTATACTTGGCATTAAAAAAAAAAGAGAGATCATTATCATTTTGCATATTCCAAGCGTATCCATCATTAGTTCATATCATTTCAGTTCATTAGTTGCATTAAACATTTAACTCATGATTGTTAGCAACAGTTTCATTATAGTGATATCATATTACATAGTATAAACATTGTCAATCGTAAGTTCATTATCATTTAAGTGCATTAGTTGTATTAAGCATTTAGATCATGATAGCGATGTCATTTATCCACATAGGTCTCATGCATAACATTTGTCATAAAAAAAACTCAGAAAAACATAAATATCATTTTATAGCAATTGCATGTTAGATCATCATACATAGAAACTTAAACATCAAGTATTGCAGGTAAAAATCATCAACATATGCATTAGGTCATCATAAACTATAAGCATATAGGATCATTGCACATAGCATTAACACATAGATATAAGTCATCATGTGAACCATAGGTCATATCATAAGTGTCATGTACATCATAGAATCAGCATGTTAGAATCATCACAATGTAAGCATAAACAAAAGCATCCATCAATATAGATAACATCAAATAGATCACATCCATCATATAGAAAGCATCCATCCATCAAAAACACATGCATGTAGTCCATCGAACTCATATAGATCATCATCAAAAAAATAATAATAATGTCCAAGTATACAATGATGTCATAAATGTATATCTCAAGCTGTCAAAAATGATGTATACAAAAATGATATAACAATGATGCATATCTCAAAAATGCCTAAGTGGTACTACCTCTGGAGGGTGCTGGCTGCTGAGGCTAAGGCTGAGGACCTATAGGACTTGTAGGACGAGGAGGTGGTGGCCTCATAACTCCTCCACTCTCTGACAGTGTATGCCTAGACTTGATGTGTGAGCTCGAGTGGAAGCTACTCACCCTCTGCTCTGGGGGCACTACCTATTCATACAAGGATCTTCAGTAAAAGATCTCCTGTCCAGCTCGAACCATATCTGCAACAATCTACCCATGGGTTCCCTGTGCTACGGTCTGTTGCACCTGCTGTAGTAAGGTCTCTGCTCTTGTATATCTCTGGATGGTAGTATCCCGCTCTAATATGGTTGTCCTGACATCCCCCTGTAGCTATGTAACCTGTCCCTATAACTGAGCCACTTGGGCTCATAAGGCTGCCATCTGCCCATCATCTTGTCCAACCTGTATCTATGCCCTCTCCAACCTCCGTCTCACCCTCCTCTATCCTCCGTCATCTCCACTATCATCCCCATCATCGCCATCATCACCCCTCCCACCTCCGTCCCCTTCATCACCCCTCCCACCTCTACCTCCATCATCACCTCAGCCGCCTTTGCCACCTCTACCACCCCGTCATCACCTCCTCCTCTAACGTGGAGCATCATCATCATCCTCATTGTCCTCTAATCTAGGTGCTCGCTCACTAGGTCCAGAGTAGCTCAGGAAGGGGTGCATTGTGAAGTGGGCCACAAAATTAGTAGTCATACCCACATCCACAATGTGTCTCTATAAATCCCATGCCTGATATGGAATCTGCAAGAAGTCTGTTCTCGTTGTCTCAAATGATGTAGTAGGATCCCACCGTGAACACTCCTTATGCGTTTGAGAAAATATGGTAGTACCCTGGGGCATCCCCTAGACCCTACCAAACTATCGGAGCACACGAGAAATGATATGTCACTCAAGTATGTAGGGGGTCCTCCCTATCAACCATCGAGTCTGAAAATAGTAAGGAAGCTTAGTAGCATCCTCCTCCCATACCTCGCAATCCAGGTACAACCGCCACTCAACTGCATCTACATTATCCAATGCGTGGTGCCAGTACTCAAGCTTTCCCAGCTTGGGCTAGGAAAGGGTCTCCTGAAACCTATATGAATATGATCTGTCATGGCCTCTAACTACCATGCCTATTGGTCATGTGACAACTATGTGTAACCATGCCCAAATCTGTAATAATGACACATTAGCAGATAGACTGGCAGCTCCATCATAGACAAACTGATGCAGATCATGGTATAAGTGTGCAAGCATGCATGGGCCCCAGGTGAAGCGTGTCCCCTCAGATATCATCTACTCTAATGTCCTCCCCCATCCAACCTAGAAACCACGAGATCTCTTGTCTGGACAAACAACTCCCCCAATCAACCCTACTAATATGGCTGGTAGGGGCTCGTAATAATCTACCATATCAACCCAGCTAATCTTTGTCCCCTCAATCTCAACATCATCAAACATCCGTCTACACTTCACCAATCATGCTCCAGTATGTGACTCATACTCAACTAACTCACCCTGAATCAGAATCTGCAGAATCTGATGCACATCCTCTAGTGTCACCGCCATTTCCCCTGTCGGTAAGTGAAATGTGCCTTTCTCACTGTGATACCTCTCTCCAAGAGCAGTTAACAATCCCAGATTCACCCGCACCTTAGGCATAAAGCAAACAAACCACAGTCCCACTTATCCAAGAACCAAATGATCTATATCGATCAAGTAGGGTCAAAGAAGCTGCATAATAGGGAATCTCTCCCACGACATCAATACATCTAGCTCCTCCTGCAATCAATAACAAAGCGCGTTAACAAATCAACTAAGCTACATATCTATCCAATCAATCAAACCAGTTACTTAGTTATCCTATCAGTAACCTATCCTATCATCTCCTCTGAGATTCTATCAATCTTGAAGATGACTTATCAGTTGGCCAACATCGACCTCGATGTTGACTTAAACAAATCAGCTAAGTAATTGACTATTTTTATCATATGCGCAGCTCTACTTTTCAAAAGCATAACTTTTTATCATATGCACAAGAGCCCTAATCATTTGCACAAATTGGGGCATATGCATAGAATGAGGACCCAAAAGCGTAGTTTTATTTTAGATGTGCAGCATCACAACACATGCGTCGAAACCCTAGGTAAATGCATGGAAGAATCTGTTGGCAAGAGACACTGCTAGGCATGATAAGTGTTGTCATTGATGGCAACTAAGATCATCTGCGTAATACAATCAGTTCACACCAGAAGTCAGAATCAGAATGTGTCTAAGTCTGGACAATCAGGAATAGAGCAAGTGATAGGGTCTGGTATCTTGGTCTAGATCTATCTGGTGGAGAGGTATGGTCTACTGTAGATCTAAGGTAGTTGTAAGCATTGTCAATACATTCTAAATCTAGAGTTTCATCCTCAAGAGATGAAGGACTCAAAAGATATCAACTTCTGAGTATGGAATCTTAGTTTGACTAAACAAACAGAAGAAGAACAGGCAGACCTTGCAGAAGGTCTTGATTCTGGATGTATGGAAGTTGTTTGTTGGACAAATGGTGATGATCAGTGATAGTGGCCAACATGAGTGATGATTTTCAAGAGCAAGTTTTGGTCTGCACCTTAAGCTATGCATAGATCTAAGCCGAAAGAGTAGAGCATTCATAAAAGTTCTAAGTGTTGTTGAAGCCGACTGATAGAATGATTGTAGATCATATTGTGGATATATATAGCCGATGAAATTGGATGATTCAGTGTGTGTGTTGGCGACAAGGGTGTAATTGCAAAAGGAAGTAGAGATCAAAGTTTAGATGCTAGTAGAGCAGTAAGAGGAGGAGAATAAAGATGAAGTGTATCAAGTCAGTTTTCTATGCTTAACTGGAACTGAACTCCAGCATTGTTAGATGCCAAATATTAGTTCAATTTTATTGTAACTCCCTTTTTTTGGTAGGCAGTGAGCCTTCTTTTGAGTAGTGAGCTCTGGGCAGTGAGCCTGAATGTATGTGCATTCCCCATTATAATACTTTTAGCAGAGTATAATCTTTGTGGCTTAACCCCCACCATGGTTTTTCCCTTAACCAGGTTTCCATGTCAAAAATCTTGGTGTCAAGTGTACTATTTTCATTTATGCTCATGTGTTATTGATTAATGTTGAAATGTTTTGATTATTAAAAGAAAGAAATTATTAATATGTGTGACAACTGATTCACCCCCCCTCTCAGTTGTCCAAACCTAATTCAACAATTGGTATCAGAGCAAGGTTCCTTAAAAGAAGCTTAACAGCTTGAGGGAAGATCTTGGAAGAAGTTTTCAATGGGTTCACTTAAGGATCAACTTCAGCTGGCTCTAAAAGATCTTGATCAATCCAAAGCAAAAATATATAATCTGAAAGATGAAATCAAGGAGGTTGATGATACCATTGAAATTTTAAAAGATAAATTAAAGAATTCTTTGGGAAGGAATAAGGAGCTACTTCTGCAACTATCCAATTTGACTGAAGAAAATAGCATGAATGAATCTTTGGAAGAAAAAACAAAGGAGTGTGATAAGCTGTCAAAAGAAGTTGTTCTAAAAGTTGAGATGGAATCTGGGGCAATGAGATTTACCAAAGAAATTGAGCAAATGAAGAAGACTGAAGAAGATTTAAATCAAACTCTAAAAGAAAGAACTAATGAATGCTACAGATTGGACAGTATTGCTGGTCATCTAAAATCTGATCTACAAGAAAGCAAAGACAATGAAAGAGATCTTGAAAGACAAATTGTCATTCTTAGACATGATCTAGACTTTGCAAATGAATACAAGGAGAATTTCAAGATAAGCTTAGCTAAACTTGAAGCAATACTTGAAAGTCGGAAAAGGGTTGAAGACAAGCATGGTCTTGGATATGAAAAAGGTGAAATCTTTGGATCTGGACAAAGAAACTTTCAACCAAGGAATGAGAGAAATAGACCTAGAAGACCTCTGATAAGACAAGCTAATGATCAAAGGTATCCATCTTTCAATGGAAATTATTTCAAGTGCAATAAATTTGGTCATAAAGCCACTCAATGCAGAAGTAGAGTAAATCAAAATAATCCATCCTTCTCCGGACAATGCTTCAACTATAAGAGGTATGGTCACAAATCCAATGAATGCAGAGGTATGATAATGAATGACTCATCAAATAGAGGAAATAGGAATTATTTCAATGACAAATGTTTTGCATGCAATAGATTTGGACATATGGCAAATCAGTGCAGATCAAGAGGAAATCAATCAAATGGGCAAAGAAATGTTGTGTGCTTCCATTGTAACTAATCTGGTCATTTTGCAAGATTCTGCAGAAGTGGGACCAATGAAGGAAGAGGTCTGGTAAACAGAAAACCAGATGAGCAGAGACAAGACAAAGGCAAAAGAAAAATTGAATTGAATGAGATCCAGAATGAAACAAGTGATACATGGGTGAAGAAAGCAATTGTGAACCACAGTGATGGGTCCGCACCAGAATCTAGTGCAGATAATTCTTCAGGCAATTAAATTAGGAGCTCTGGCTCAGGGGGAGCTACAATAAAAATCAAAATTCCCTAGCCAGTAAGCAAGTGCCTGAATTTGGCACAGTGAGAAAAGAGATCTTGGATCGTTTTAGATCATTTGAAAGGATTTCTAGAAGAAAAAGGGTGGATATGACAAATTGAGGAGTAATTCATGAGAAACTATTCAACAACAAAGTAACCAGATGTACTAGGGTAGAACATTTATTACAAAGACAAATTAAGCGCTACGGAGCATAAAAGGGTCATTCATTCCCAAGTCAGATCACTTTGCATTAGAAGAAAGAAAGAGGTGAAGAAGTGAACGAGCTCTAAGTTGAGAATTCCCAAGAATTAAAGCGCGAAGAGGATCCTCAAGCAAAACCTTAACCTGCAGAACAAGGTATTTCTATTTTCTGTGAAATCTCTTGAATTCTCAATCTCTGCAAATGGCTACACTTTTAGTTGTTGATGTTACTGAAAGGCCCCATCCTAAATTTAAGAAGCATCCTTACAAATATGTTGAAGTTGAACCACTAGGTGCCTTTTCGGGTGTTCCATATGGGGTTTTACATGTTGAAGACATTAGGGCATACATCCACTGTAACATGGATGAATTTAGAAACCTGAAACTCTTGGATTTGCTCAACAATTACTTAACTGATGATAGCCATAAATTGAAACTGGAATACAAAGCCCTAGAAAGCAAACACTTTCTTCAAGTCATTAGGTTTCCAATATTTGATGAAAATGAATGGGTTCAGTATGTATTGAGTTGAATACACAATGAGTTCATGTGGCTATTGAAACCATTTAAGATTACAAAGGATATTATCAAGATGGTAACTGGGTTAAATTCCTCTGGCCGATTACCCATGCTGAAAGTCGTGAAAAACTAGACAGTGACTGAAGCTACCGATGCCAAGTTTGACAAAATGGCAATGACCATAAATGATATCATAAAACCTGATGTCAAATTTGCCTCCATGGTGATTGGGTACAAGATTTGCTATTCCAGCAGGGAAAATTCTGTCTCTGAAAATGCAATATATGCAGCCTATCAAATGGTAAAAGAAAATGTTGATTATGATCTTTGCGAGCTACTACAAAATTAGTTGATTGAGAATTTGAACAAAATAAAGAAAGATAGGAAAAATACCTTCAAATATGGTTCCTTGATTATATGCTTGTTCTTCTATTTTATGAATGAAGTACTTGGAATTCAAGGTGTGCATTAGACAACTGACAAACTAGTAGCATGGCAAATAAGAGATCACCTTCTCAGCCTTGGTGACTCCCAAGCCCAAAAGATTGCCATTTAGGGCTACTTCAAAAACTTCTAGAGTTTAATGTAAGCAAGGGAGAGAATACCTAAATCAATTGTGGAGAAGTATGAAAATGACATATGTTTCATGGTTGACACAGATCAGTGCTTGATGGAAACTATAGAACCAAGGACAGTTTGGATAATGCCTATGGGTTATGAAGTGGATGGGAGAGTTAAATGGATATGTATGCTCAGCATCTTTTGAGCACACCTAAAGATACCTCTATGGAAAGTTTTAGAACCTACAAGGAACTAAGTCTAAAATTGCATGTGGAGCTCAGTCAGCCAGAAACCAAGAGGAAAGTATAGAGACAAGTTGAAAGGTATGCTGAGAGCATTGGCCTAACCAAGGAGGCAGTAAAGAAGAATAGAGAAAGAGTTTAAAAGATGAAGAAAAGCACTGAGCAGACTACAGATGAAAAAGTAGAAAGTGAGCCAACAGTCACTCCAGAAGTCCCACCAAGCTCCTCAAGGAAGACAAGGAGTTCTGCAAATCTTATTGAGCAACCCAAGCCCACTTCTACCAAGAAACCAGATGCCACTCCATCCGGTGTAGGAGGGAAAAGAAAGAAAACCAAGGCCACAAGAATCCACAAGAGCATAAAAGATGATGAGGAGACAGAAACAAATGAAGAAGTAAAAGAAATAAGATCCAAGAAAGTCAGAACTTCAAAGACTTCTGAAAACCAACCTTCCGGAAGCAATAAAGCTAGTAAAAAGAAAGCAACTGGTAAGGTCGCTATGTCTATTGATGAAATTGTAAAAACAATCACTGTTCATGGAAATTTAAAGCCCATCAGAGTTTACTATGACAATTTTGATCAAGTGACTAAGAGAATTTTGGAAGATGCCACCATCATGTATTTGAACAAATTCAATAAAGCCCTATTAGAAATTATACAAGAACTTCCTAAGAGTTTAAGGAGAGTACTGGAAATGAGAAAAGAAGCAACTAAGGCTAAAGATCTAGAACTCAGAGAGTATGTCCTCTCCACACTATGTCCTAAATGACCAATAAAGAAGCAGATAAAATTCTCAAAGAAGTCAAAGAAAAATTCATAAGCAAAGTCTGGATGAACAAGCTAATGCTTGGTGAGACTGAGGAAATTGCAAAGGAAATAGAGGAAATTCTAAGAAAGGCTTTAGACAAAGATAAATACTACATTGTTTCAGAAAAATAAGTTGAAGAAGACAATCCTCTTGCTCCGGAACAAGAAGCTCTTGAAGAAGAAATTAACAAGAGAATTAATGACCAAAGTACTACTCTAGATCTTCCAGAATTAATCTATGAGGAGACCAATGATGGACTTGATTCATCAAATCCTAATATTGGAGAAGTTTAGGAAGAGGAAAAAGTCAATCAGGAGGACATAGAAATGGTAGATAGAATAGTTGATGCAGAGGTAACTCCTCCACCTGATCACTCTAGCAGAGAAGAGGATATTGCTACCACACAGAGCCCTCTGAATCAGGTAGCAAGTGGTGAGAAAACAGGAAAGAGTCCCTCTGGAGAAAACACAGAGAAGAGTAAAACATAGAAAGAGGAAGAAAAAGGAAAGAAGGATAAGGCAGAAGAAGATGGTGCAAATGTTGAAGCATCTAAAGCAGATATTGAGAATTCAGAAGAACAAAAGGATGGTTCTGAAATGGTTGCAAGAGACACTACAGATGCAATAAAAAGTCTTCTTGAAAAAGAAATGCTTGAACTTGATGAGCCTGAGCTACTCCAAAGCCTAGCCAATCTAGATGCTCTCTCCCCAATTCAATTGATGAAAATAGCATCATTCACCCAAGTAAAAGGTAGAGAAAAAATGCTAAAGTCCCACATGGAGGACAATGAGCTACTGAGGCTTGCAATCAAAATTTTGGAGAAATTAATGCCAACCTATCAAAAGAATCAAAATGATTCTCCCTTCGGACATCTAAAAAATCTTGTAAGTTCAGTAAACTCACTTTTTGAGTCTTTTGAAAAGTCTATGGAGGCAAAAGTTCATAAAGAGTTATTGAATAAGAAATTCAGTCAAATTAAAAATCTAATAAGGAGTGATAGGTTGATACTGGGCATTAGCATAAAGAGCATTAAGAATGCCCTAAGAGATGGAGGAGATATATAAGTTTTGCCTATCATGGTCTATAATCAATGAGGATATTGAGAAGAAGATAAAGGAACAAGAACATAAAATATCAGTTCTATCTCAAAATTTTGATCCTCTAACTGCCACTCCTATAAGCCAGGAATGTCAGGTTATTAGCTTGAAAGATGAAATAAAGGGACTCGTAAAAGAGAAAGGAAATACTATGAAGAGGATGTGTGAACTCTGGGGATTGATTGCCCCCAAGTTGGAATCCATGCATAATACCTTATCCGAAGCCCAGAATGCACTTCAAACAAGTGATCCTCCAGATCTAGCAAAGGCAGAAGCATATGCATTTTTGTTGAGTGGGAACATCTCAATTTTGGATGGAATGAAGCGTACTTGGGCCTCCGAACTTGTGCAACTAAAAACCAGTTTCACAGACATTCTCAAGTTCATGTAACTAAGACTTAATGATTAATTATACATATGCGGTAGTATATACAAATTTTTTGGAGAGTTTTGTCTTGCTTACCCCACCCTTTGCCATTGATGTCAAAGGGGGAGTGAAGGGCAGTGAAAAATTAGGTATTCAGCAAATGGGGAGTTGCACTAGACACTTAGTCATTTTTCACTAAGTGTTGCCATCAATGCCAAAGGGGGAGATTGTTGGTAAGAGACACTGCTAGGCATGATAAGGGTTGTCATTGATGGCAACTAAGATCATACGCATAATACAATCTGTTCGCACCAAAAGTCAGAATTAGAATGTGTCTAAGTCCGGGCAGTTACAAACAAAGCAGGTGCAGGGTTCAGTATCTTGGTCTGGATCTATCCAGTGGAAAGGCATGGTCTATTGTGGATCTGAGGTAGTTGTAAGCATTGTCAAGACATTCTAAATCCAGAGTTTCATCCTCTAGAGATGAAAGACTCAAAAGATATCAGCTTCTAAGTATCAAATCTCAGTTTGACCGAATAGACAGAAGAAGAACAGGTAGACCTTGCAGAAGGTCTTGATTCTGGATGTATGGAAGTTCTTTGTTGGACAAATGGTGATGATCAGTGATAGTGGCCGACATGAGTGATGATTTTCAAGAGCAAGTTTTGGTTTGCACCTTAAGCTATGCATAGATCTAAGCCGACAGAGCAGAGCATTCATAAAAGTTCTAAGTGTTGTTGAAGCTGACTGATAGAATGATTGTAGATCATATTGTGGATATATATAGCCGATGAAATTGGATGATTTTGTGTGTGTGTGTTGGTGATAAGGGTGTAATTGCGAAATGAAGCAGATATCAAAGTTCATATGCTAGCAGAGCAGTAAGAGGAGGAGAATAAAGATGAAGTGTATCAAGTCAGTTTTCTATGCTTAACTAGAACTGAACTCCAGCATTGTTAGATGCCAAATATCAGTTCAATTTTATTGTAACTCCCTTTTTTTTGTTGGCAGTGAGCCTTCTTTTGAGAAGTGAGCTCTGGGAAGTGAGCCCGAATGCATGTACATTCCCCATTAGAATACTTTTAGCAGAGTATAATCTTTGTGGGTTAACCCCCACCGTGGTTTTTCCCTTAATAGGGTTTCCACATAAAAAATCTTGGTGTCAAGTGTACTATTTTCATTTATGCTCATGTGTTATTGATTAATGCTGAAATGTTTTGATTATTAAGAGAAAGAAATTGTTAATATGTGTGACAATTGATTCACCCCCCCTCTCAGTTTTCTGGACCTAATTCAATAGAATCTAAATGTGCCTAATCCCTCATCATGTGTGCTACTTTATTTTGAATGCGCAACATTATTTTGTATGTGCGAGACTGTTCTCTAAATGTGCTAATTTAATCATTTGTGTGGAAACCCTAACTGAATGTGCATAACTATTTGTCAAATGTGGAAAACTCACATATGCATAGATTCCTTTATCACATGTGCGTAATCAAAATGCATACACAGATTTAACTATCAAAAGCGCAGAACTAATCTACCCGCGCTTTCAAAACCATGACTGTTGACCCTAAGTTTTGACCATAGTTAATGCACTTCAACCAAAATTAAACACATACATACCGGGGGTCCGTACTTTGCTGGCTGCCTAAATCGTCAGAGCCTGTCGAATCTGTGGTCCTCTACTGAAATTCATGCCATCTTCACCGACTGCTCTGCTCTGCTATAAACTAGGGCTCCTATAATCTCTCCTCAAATGACAAGTGTGCAAATGAGTAGAGAGGGGACCCCTCATCACTACTTATAGCCAAGTGAACCCTAACCTGGAGGTGTTTGACCTTGCGCATGCATGACATGTTCTTCATCCGTTTCTCATTTTTCGTCATCCGAATTCTTCATCTGTCGATCATGTCATCAATTCATTCTACATTGTGAGATTATTCATCATCCTTTTGCCAAATCCAACCTGACCAATTGCCCGAGGGGGCATCCTACCATCATCATACTTGTATCAGGGGTAAACTGGGGCATGTATCATACTTAAGAAAAAATTTATTCTTTGAAACAACGTGATAAAATACATTGTCTCAAAGAGGGGCAAAATGTATACACCTAAAAATGGCTCGAGCCGAATTAAATAAATATTTTAATATTTATTTTATTCTCATTCTCCTATCAATAAATAAATATCCTAATTTATTTACCTGATTCACATTCATCTTAATCTTCCAAAAAATTAAATAAAAATCAATTTATTTAATTAACTCATCCAAATTCCTCTAAATCATCCTTAGTTGAATAATTCCAAATTATTTAATTAATCATCTATCCTAAGGTCTTAATTCTATAAATCCACATCATCTCATCCACCTCACTTTACATCTCATCATGTTGTAGACATAATTGAATATTTTTAATATTTAATTATATAATTATCCTCACCCACATGTCCTATTATTCCTCTAACCATCCCTATTCTTAAGAGCTTGGTCTTTCCATGTCATCATAGTCAAAGGACACTTAGAGACACATGTCTCATAGTTCCTAGATTCTTTCCAACAACCCTACAAAGGACTCCTTTGACCCATGTTCTTTGGTCCTTGAGAGCATTGTGACAAGTGGCCTCTTGCTCAGACCTTTCTCTCCACCTTGTCATCATAGGAGGAACATCTTCCCCTTTTATCTCCCTCATCCAAACTAATCAAATCTCCACCGTACACCTCATATAACTCATTCTCCATCGTTGAGATTGTGACACTTGGATCAAGGCCTCCTTAAGCCTATAAAAGGAACCTCTCACTCCTCCATTTTATCAACTCAAGCTTTAGCAAACTTATACTGCCAAAATCATTCTAAATGCCTTTGGCTCATACTCTCATTTGTCATTGCATCCATTAGCATCATAATTTCATCTAGCTGCATATCAATATCACTATCAATGGCTTCATATCAATCATATCATCATTATCTTAGCTTTGTATTGTAGGATTCTTCACATTGCACTTTCATCCACAAAGCCATTCTCTCTTTGTCATCTTAAAACAACAAGGAAGTTTACTTCTAAGAGCTCAATCATAATCTACAAAGATCATTGAAGAGATAGGCAACAATGGAAGATACGATGTAATTTGGTTCGCAAGGTATAACTTTGATCTATTGCATTTGTCTTATTTTCATTGGAGTATTGAATATTTAAGTAGATTCTATTGTAGTTCAGATTTTCAATCACAGTATTGACTATAGAGAGCTCAACAAAGCCACAAAGAAGGATTATTTTCCCTTGCCATTCATTGACCAAGTGCGAGACAACCTAGCAGGGAAAAAGTAGTTCTCATTCCTAGATGGATTTAGTGGATATAACCAGATACAAGTAGCACCAGAAGATCAGGACAAGATCACTTTTACCTGTTCTTGGGGAACTTTTGCATATAGAGTCCTTCCATTTGGCCTATGTAATGCTCCAGCTACCTTTCAGAGGGTTGTTTTAGCCATTTTTGTTGAATTAGCTAATGAATGTATGGAGGTCTATATGGATGACTTTATTGTGTATGGAGACACCTTTGAAGAAGCCCTCAAGAAATTAGATAAAGTGTTGCAATGTTGTGAGAAAAATTAGCTATCTTTAAGCCATGAGAAATGCTTCATGATGGTAGAGGAAGGGATTGTCCTTAGACATCACATATCATCCAAAGGAATCAAAGTAGACCAAAACAAAATAGAAGTGATAAAGTAATTACACTCATTGAAGAACCAAACAGATGTTAGAAGCTTCCTAGGTCATGCAGGATACTATAGAAGATTTATAGAAAATTTTAGTAGGATAACTGCTCCTATGTTTTCTTTGCTAACCAAGGATGCTGACTTTCTATGGATAGAGGACTGCCAATCAGTATATGAAACCATTAAAGAGAAACTTACTATCACACCTATTTTGAGGGGACCTAATTGGACTTTGCCCTTTCACATACAAACTGATGCTTCAAATGAGTCAATAGGGGTAGTCTTAGGATATAAAGAGGAAGGGGAAGGTATGCATGCAATTTACTACATCAATAAGAACATTAGCCCTGTAGAAAAAAACTACACAACAACTGAAAAGGAAATCTTGGCAGTTATCTATGCTATTAACAAATTCAGGCATTATATCACAAGATATAAAATATTTGTGCATACCGATCATGCAGCCATTAAATACTTAATGAAAAAACTTCTAGTAGGTGCAAGGATAATTAGATGGCTATTACTATTGCAAGAATTTGGCATTACTATCATAGACAATCCAGGAAAATTCAATTTGGTTGTTGAATTTCTATCAAGACTGCATACAAGTGGAGAAAACCAACCAGTGGAAGACAAGTTTTCAGATGAACATCTCTTTGTTGTTTCTTCTACTACACCTTGGTTTGCTGACATAGCTAATTTCTTAGCTATAGGCTTGTTCCATCTCATTTCACCTCTAAACAAAAGAAGCGATTGGTAAAATAAATTTTATCTTACAAATGGTTGAATGGGTTGCTGTTTAAATGTGGTCCTGACTTTATCTTATGCAGGTGTTTAAGCGCTGATGAAATCTTTGATGTATTAAGGGCATGTCATGATGAACCCTCAGGTGGACATTATTCCTCACAAAGGACAATCCACAAAATTTTGGGAGTTGGTTACTACTGGTCATATCTCCATAAAGATACTAAGAGGTATGTGCAACAATGTGATTAGTGTCAAAGGATGGGTCATCCAACCTTCACCCAGGAAATGTCACTGCACCCTCAAGTGGTGTCGGAACCATTTGAGCAATGGGGCCTAGATTTTGTAGGGCCAATTTCTCCACCATCTTCAAGCAAATAATATATTTTGGTATCCACCAATTATGTAACCAAATGGGATAAAGTTCAAGCATTACAATTTGCAAGAGAAGAAAGAGTTGTTGATTTCCTTTATAACAAAATCTTTTTGAGGTTTGGAGCCCCAAGATCAATAGTCTCAAACAGGGAGCCACAGTTCACTTCTTAGGTAATTAAAGCCTTCACAGATCTGTACCAGATCAAGCACGGGAAGTCTTCACCTTACCACCCCCAAGCCAATGGGTAGGTAGAGGTGACAAATAGAGAGCTGGAAAACATCCTGACAAGAATGGTGGCCATGAATAGGAAAGATTGGGCTAGCAGGTTACCTGAAGCAGTTTGGGCTTACAAAACAACATGGAAGTCAACAACCAAGTTTTCACCCTATGAATTGGTCTATGGGAAGAAACCCATAATGTCCATAGAATTTGAATTGCAAACACTTAAGACTTCATTGGACATTGGGTTGCCATTATCTATAGCACATCAAAATAGGATCCTTCAACTCAATGAGTTGGATGAAATCAGGACAGAGGCCATACAACAGATAGAACTTATTTAGTACTAGAGGAAACAATGGCATGATCAACACATCAAAAAGAGGACATTTCAACAAGGGGAATGGGTTCTCTTGTACGATTCTAAGTTCAAGGAGTTCAAGGGGAAATTACAAACCCATTGTATGGGACCTTACCAAATCAGGGAAGTCTATGAGAATGGAACAATTTTGCTGGCACCCATTGATGGAGGACAAGACACATTCTTAGTAAATGGTCACAGAATTTAGCTTTATACAAGACCAGCTACAAAAGAAGAGTTTACCAAGGATTTTTTCTTGGTGATAGGGGTCACAACCTCTGTCACATATTGAAGAAATTCAAAGAATGAGAAATTTAAAAAAAAAAGAGAAAACAAAAGAGGGGTTGAAAACCAGCAAATGACGACCCTTCTCAAAAAAATAGGGGGAAGATTGAAAACCAGTAAATGGTTGTCTTCTCACCTAGGGGACTGAAAACCAGCAAATGCAGTTCCCTTCTTCATGCAAGATTCCAGCAGAAGCTCTCCAAAGCTAACCAAGTACTCCTCCAAAGCCACCCAAATGCATCTCCAAAGCTGACTAGGAGCACCTCCGACGCTTCACCAAATTGGCAGCAATTCAAATAGCCAGGACCCAACTTTCCAGACACCAAAGTGGGGACACTAAATGATGAGGTTAGCATGACTCACCCTCCACTTTCAAAAAGGGAAACCCACGTAGGATGATCACTTTGCAGGCATCGATGGACATCATTCATGTGCCATCTAATGATGTCACCTGCTTGCACGTCACATTCAAATCCATCTGCAGGAGAAAGTACCAGATCGTACGATGCTGACATCATGCCAATTAATGGAAAGTTGCACAAAGGAAAAGTCATGTCACACCTCATCAAAGCAGCGATGCAGCAGCCCAAGCACATCGGTTAATCATTATGAATATTAATCTAGGTATTGTGCTCAAATTAGTTAATTATTACCAATCTTTTCATTTATATTTTTGTGCAAAATATTGGACACGTATCCCTCTTGCCATTATTCACCTTTCAGCATATGCATGTCACCGTGATTGCCAAGTTGACACCTCTGCTCTAGAGTGTCAAATCCTTCCCTGCAATTATGACTTAACCCTTCAATTTGAATCATTTGAAGTAACTAAGCCTCCTAGAATCAAACAATCACTGCTAGGTAATATCAAAACAAAAATCTCCCAAACTCCAAAGATTGTAGAGCTTTTCAAAATCTAGAGATAGTGTAACAACCATTGCAACAAAGTATTTCTGTAAAAATAGGGGATCTCCAGAGTAGAAGGAGGTCTATAACCACAGAGAGAGAGCTCCAAAGGGGACTCAAGGAAAGGATTAATAAAGAGGGGTTCATAATCAAATACACATAGAAAGAGAGGGTAGGATACATGTAGCATGAGAGTCAAAAAGAAGTCTGAGCCTGAAACTCTAGAGGGACTTCTTTAGGATCAAGCCTCAATAGATGTATTAAGAAATGTAGGGTGGTTAGAGTTCTTGGAAAAAAATGAAAGGTTTCATGAAGATATTTTTGATGAATTCATATCTAATCTGAAGAATAACCAAACAAAAGTATGAGGAGTTACAATCAATGTCTCAGCCACATCTCAGGTCTACCAGGACAAGGTGAGAGGTTTTATCATTTTAAAACCCTCTATTCTGATTTAATTAAAAATTTCTCAGTAGAAAATGAGCTTGAAGTACAATTACACTTAAGTAAAGGTAAAGTAAAAGGAATTATTAGAACCTCACTCCCTCAACCATGGCAGTCCTTAGCCATGTGGTTCATGAAATACTTTACTTGTGATGGACAATTCTCCCTAGTCCTAGGACCCATTATTAAGATGCTAGTTTTCTTAAGGCATGGGCATGCCCACCCAAAATACAACATCAACCTTCTAAATTTTATGTACTCTACAATTGTGGCTTCAGCAGATAAGTACCAATAGGGGAAGGGTCGTATGAAGCACCATGGACTCATTTACTTGATTGTCAAACATTATTTTTTGTCTCAGAGTGAAGGGAAGGCTTTGTGGCAATCATTCTTAAATAACACACAACAAGTAAAGAAAGAGACTAAGAAAACCATTGCAGAAGCAACTTCCTCCACTCAGGAGATTGAGGAAGTAGCACCCTCTACTTCAGCCCCAACTATTGGGAGAAGTGAAGGAAAGAAGAAGATAGTGGAGGAGACACCGACTTCTATCCCACAAACAACATAAGAAAGCCCAACTCCTACCACAACTACTGAGAAGAAGAGGAAGGGAAAGGGAGCTATGGCAGAGCCCTTAGCTGCACTTGAGCAGTTGAAAGAAATAATTGCAGAGAATCCCTCCAAGATAACTCACTCAACAAAATGAAAATTAACCCTAGCCGAGGAGTCCACCCCAACTGGGCAGATGAGGGTTGTTGTAATTGTGGAAGAGGAGGTAGTGATAGAATTTGCCAAAATTCTAGGCCCACAAAGCACAGAGAAGAAGCAAGGAAGAGAGAAACAACAAAAAGGCCTCTAAGAACCCTTTTGCCTAGAAAACATAAATGGGCAAAGGAGGAATCTGAGGAGTCAAAAGAAATCCCCTTGATCAGAAGGAGCACAAGAAGGAAAGTAGCTAAGGGGAGTGCTCCGAAGTCCACTACACATCTAATTACTCAGACCCTAGAGACTCTTCAGCTAGAATATGCCCAAGCTTCAGAGGTGGCACAGAGAGAAACCCTAACTATCTCCTTAGATTCTTAGGGTGATGTTCCAGCTTCGGAGGAATAGTTCCAACCAATGCTCCAGAGAAGTAAAAGAAAGAGGCAGCTCACTCAGTTAGAGAAGGATATTGCCCTCTTGGCTGAGGTTCTCATGGGATTCAAAACCTCCATGACTCATCCCAAAGAGCAGACTTGACCCTCATCTGCCTCAGCCTTTGCAGAAGACCAAAGGGAAGAGCAACAAGAGGAGTCTCAACAAGAAGAATCCCAACAAGAGGCAAGTGAATAGGGAAAGCAACCTGACAGTAGAGAGCAGGAGGAGATGGAAACCCCTGATGAAGATAGGACAGAAGGAGGAGAAATAGGGAGTTACTCACACCCTTTTGATCAAGAAGATATAGAGATTCCAAGGGAACAATAGTCAATGGAGGAGATTAAGAATCTAAAGAGAATGTTGTGGGGTAAGAACTTGATCATCATTGACCTAAAAAAGGTCATGAAATAAAAAGAGACAACTCAAAATTAGAAAATTGAGGAGCTGAAAAAGGACATAGAGGAAAAGTAAGAAATCATTGAGAATAAAGAGGTTGAAATCAAGAAAAGGGATGAAGAGGCAATACATAATACTTCTGGTATCATCAAAGCCAGGGATAATTGTATCACTTTGATTTCAGCCATCATTGAGAAAATGCAGAGCTAGGCCTGGGAGCTCACAAAGACCAACAATAAGATAGGTGATCAAGTAGAGCTGCTTTAGGAATTGACTAATCCAGCTACTATTATTGAACAGGGTACTCAAACAAATCCATATCTGGGGATACTTCTAATAAACATTCCTAAGGCCTTTTTCCATTGGGAAAGGAGATGTAGGGAGTTAGAGGGATCCAAGGAGATGTTACAACTACAGAGGGCAGTAACAACCATGTCATAAAAGGTAAAAGCTCTAGAAGAAAAGGTCACCACTGTAGCCACCCTCTCTGCTGAAATCATAAATTTCAGACCCCCCAGTGGCAGTTATGCTTTATTCTTACAAGAGAGGATCCTCCAAAGGAAAATATCACTAGTTCTTTCTAATTCAACTAAAAATATACAGGATGGGAAAGACGTCCTAGAGGTGTATATGAAGAGTTCTGATGAAGACAATTTTTTTTTGTGTGAACTGTATCTACATGATTTCTTCATAAAAGACCAAACTTTCTTCATCAACTTCTTTGTGGGTGACTGCCAGCTCAAAGAATTTGTCATTGATGAGAAATCATCAGATCTAAAATGAATGAATGGAAGCTTACACAAAGAAAGATGCTAATACAAGCCTATTCCTTAGGAGAGATTGTCCAAATCCCCCGGGCTTTGAAATTCATTTTAGAGAAGCAATTTATTCACCAACAAGAAAAACAAAAATTCTGCCCCTATATCAACAACACCTGGAGCAGAGTGTGCCATTGAATTTGGTCTCTTCATGCATAACTCATCCGGTCAGATGGTAGCCATTGGAAAGAAAATATGGAACACTCTCAATCCGGAGCAGAAAATGAAAGAAGTAGTGTCCCTAGTGAACCTTAGGTGGTTTATGAAGAAAGCAAGGGCAATTTCCAAGTTGATGAACAAATATAAGAAGAATTGGGTAGGGGGATGCTTCAGGCTGCCCCTCATTATTGAGCCATTGCCCATATGGCCCGAGCAGATGGAGGATGCCAAATTTCAAGAATGGATAAAGTAGGTCAAACAGTTCCAAGGGAATGGCAATACCAACTTCATGACCTAGTCAACTTTTGAGGAGTATAATCTCACTGATAAATTGTACCACCTCAACAAGTCCATGCTATGAAGTGCAGGAGGACCTGTAAAACCTTAAGTCCAGGGGGGATAATGAGTGCTAGATAGCACTCAGATAAACATACCTTTTTACTCCCTTTTTCTATCTTTTCATTTTATCTGTCCTAGTATTTGCACTATAGAAACTGTAAAGACCTATTTTAATTATATTAATGAGAGATGAATTACTGAAGATTATTATTTTTAATGAAAGAACTTATGCTGCAGTGAATTAATGAAATTGTACAGAAAAATCTCTTTTTGGGTTCGCAAGTATAGCTACACAGGTGAAAGGCAATTTTGAAGATCTCCGGAGGTAGTCCTAATTATCTTCAGAGCTAGTTATGGAGAACACTTCATTGGACTCCAACATTTTCCAAAGTGTTGGAGGATTTCTGAAGAGGAAGGAGCAAGAGAGAAAAGGAGGTGGTGATCTCCAGAGTTGTGCCTTAGTGGATTCATGGATGCAACTCTGGAGCTGCTGACAAAAACATAGTCTCCAGAGATGCTGACAACCTACATCTCTGAAGGTGACTGCAGTACTACGGAGTCTGCTCATCCAACACCAAAATGTTCCAATGAAGACTCCAATTGTCTACTAGAGATCATATCCCCTTTTTGTTTGTTATTGCATGAGTTTCAAAGACTTGTTTAAGACCTATATTTCAGGGCCTCATTGCCTATTGTTGTTTAAGTTAAAAGTCTTGATTTAGTGGAACTTCAGTACCACTAAAGCCTTTTTAAGTTTGCACAATTATACTTTTTAGTTGGACAGTTGTATGTATTAGTTTAGAATAAGAGATTGGTTATATCTCAAAGATGAACTGATGGATAGAATAGTTAGTTCCAAAAGATATCTTGTCACTTGGACTAATTTATGTTTAGATAGGAACAAAAAAAGATATACAAATTTTTGCTATTAGTATTATTGTAATTTTATTTTCAAAATAGAGCAGATACTTTTGAATACAACATACTTTGATGAGACTGGATTAAAGGAAAAGTTGTGTTTCTATTCTAAATACCTTGTTTAGCCTTCGGTCCTGAAGGTGTGGAGCAAGCTGGCCCATTCCCGCCAACAGATAGGAGGCTAGTAGTCTTTATTTCATTATCTCATTTATAGTTTTTATTAGAAGTACAATTTTCCTACTTCCATCAGATAGGTCAATTATTGTTTACATAGTTGTTTTCTGATAAATACATATTTCTAGCTTTGTGTGAATTAGAAGAGATTATTTTCAACGATCTCCTACTTTAGCATTATTTTGGTGTTTTCAGAATTTTATTTCACAATAGACAATTAACAACATTAATTCCTTAGGATAGTCAAATTAGTAGGATCAGTTAAAGAACTGTTGGCTATGAAGTTCCTTATTGCAGACAACCTAGGACACATCCCTGGACTTGACACATGGAAAACATGATTAAATGCCAAGGTACAACGACACTTGTCATTCATGGAGCTCCTAGATTTGGGATATTGATCAATATGATGGTTATGACAAAACCTATGAGGTGTAAGAGATGAAAGAGGAGTTAATTTTTATTTCAGGTTGATTAACCATGACTATGGGGTGTTGGATTTTTTTCTACTGGCTCATGGTTTTAACTCTTAGTTTTGGACACATCTTGATGTTTTCTTGTTTCTAATTTTCCTATATAATGGAGGCATGGGATAGATGATTGAAAAGGTTCTTTTGTAGGTATTTTTATGCTACCAAATTAGTGTTAGTTAGAGGGATACGTGGATTGTAGTGGTGTACTCTTTTATTGAGATTAATACAAGCTTGGGTCTCTTTGGTGATGGAATTCTTTTCTACAAGAGTTTCTCCATGTATATCTAGTGTCCATGTGGTTTGTTAATTTTGTATATGATTCTTCTTGTTTCATTGTTATATTTTATAGTTTAATCACATCTTTAAATAGATTTAGATATTTTAATATTAATATTATTATTGCACCATTCACCCTACAATCAACATTTGGTATTAGAGCTACAACTTGATTTTATAGAGGGACACTTTTCAAGTGCACCGTTGAGTATTTTTGTGATTGTAGTGGGAGTATTTGATTTAATTGTTTTTAAAATCTAAGTGTGATTAGAAAATCATGGCAATCACATCCCATTTAGAGATTGGGAAATCTAATGGCTCTACCTATATGAGCTATGAACTAAAAGTGGAGGATCTCTTGGAGGAAAGAGATCAATAGAGAGCTATGACTAATAAAGAAAAGCTTGTTGGGTTATATTAGATGAAGAATAAAAGAAGCTCAATAAGAAGGATCAAGAAACCATATGGTTGTGTCTTTCTAATTATGTTGCTTTGTTTCTTCTAAGGAGGTTATTGCATACAATTTCTAGAGAAGGATAGGTGAAATCTTTCAAACAAAGAGTTTGGTAAATAAATTGAATTTAAAATGAAAACTTTATTCCTTGAAAATAAAGGAATGAGACTTGGTTGATGAGCATCTTAATGCATTTAATCTTATTTAGGGTCAATTGGAAAGTCTATGTCACGTCTCAAACTTCTAGACTTCCTGAACTCAACTATATTTAGCATTGTTAGATGTTTATTTCTGGTTATGTTATAAATAGATACTCATCTATGAACCAAAAGTGAAATGTTATCTTTCCTTTTAAAGTATACAATTAGAGAATGATGAAAATGGATATTATGTGATACTTCGGCTATGGATTTTTGGTCACTAACCTATTAATCAGGAAATCGAGTTGAATGATTGCAGGAATGTGTTGAAGGCAAGAGTCTGGTTAAGGCAGAGGTGACCTAGTTGCCTGGCAAGAAATGGGATGGAGAAAACCTCTATGTAGCACACACAAGCACTTAGTTCATAATTGCATTGCATTTTCCTCATTTCATGAAATAATCTTTGTTGAATGGTTTAATTGTTTTTGTCACTAGGCTTAAAAGGGTCTTTTATTTGAAATAGAATAAGCTATGAATGGGTATATTTTTCTTTTATTTAAATTATATAAATCTAGATGAGTGTTTGTTTTTAAATTTATTTACTTATCTTGGGAACATAGACTTTATTTAATTATTTAATAAAATAAAACAAGTAGGAGAATCTAGTGTTACCTTAAAAGAAATTATTATATAAAATAAAAAAAATTATTTTATCATTAAAATAAATATATAGAAATATCAATATTATTGGAGCTTATCTTTCTAAATTTTTGAGATCATGACAAGCTTTAAAGATAGAAAGAAAACAAGAAATAGAAAAAGAAAAAAACAAAAAGGATAGAAGAGAGCAAATTTTTTTTTAAAAAAAGACAAAAAGATAGAAACAACAATAATAAAAACAAGAGAAAATCTTATATAGGGTGTGTGCCATTGAGAAAAAAAGAAAAGGGAGAATAGAGAAGGAGTAGCAACAAGGAGGAGACCAGCAGCGATAGGAAGCCAAAGAGCAATCTCTTGAGGATTGTAATGATTCCCGGGTATGAACCTAATTATGAAAATGATTGATTGTTTGTGTTAAAATTGGTTGAAATCAATTTCTCTAAAATGTAAGAATTGTTTTATTCTATGAATTCTCTTTTGCACAATCTATATATTTGTGCCCTGTTGTTAGAAAGGTATGGATATGTAATCTGTCATGAGAACTATTGCGTCACCAATAACTTCATTTTTACGAATTGTGTTTCTTTGAAAATTTTATATAAGGTGTACCACTTAGTTATTTAAATCATATAGAAAAATCAACCATACCCAGTTTGTCATTTTATAGATATGCAATAATTAGTGATTGTTTATCTCTTACTCATTTCGTCTCTGTTAAAATAGTATATTGTGTCACCAATAAATTCATTTTTACGAACTAGGTTTCTCTATAATTTTTATATAAGGTGTGAAGATGAGTTATTGAAATCATATCCAAAAATTAACCTTACTCAATTTGTCAATTTGAAAATATGTATTAATTAGTGACTGTGTATCTATTATCCATTTTTTTCCTACAAGAGGCTGTATAGCCAATAAATATCTCCCTACATGCCATTCATTTACCATGTCATAAATTACATGTGTTTGATCCTTTTGAAATATGCTTAATAAACTAAATTATTTGCGGAGAAATCTTAAAAAAAAATGTAGATGAGGCAGCTCCTTAGGGTTGTATAGCCATCTCCATGCCCTCCCTTCATCCATTTTTCTTGTTGCAATTTAAAACTTGGCTGTAATTTATATCTTGGCTGCAAACCTTGTAAGATCTCCTTCATTCATCCATGTGCAAAGCTTTTTCAAACAAATAAATTTATTAGTCATGAGGAAATATTGTCTCCAACAATGCCTTTGATTTTATTTTCTTATTTATTCCTCTTAATCTATATTTTAGTAGTTTCCTTTAATCAATTTGAGTTAATTTAGCAAGAAACTATGAAGATAGGTGTTAGGTCTCAAAAATGCAGGTTGTAAACCTTAAGAGGATTCCAAGCTCTCTTAACGCTTTTGGCTATGAAACAGGGTTGATTTGAAAACCCCCTTCTCTTTAGGTTCTGCCAGACCTAGGCGAGTGTACCTTGATAGTTGATGCATATTTGTGTGACCTTAGTGATCTACTCACAATGGCATGTAGATGCGAGATACATATAAGGCTAAGAGTTATTCCTACTACTAAGGTTTGAAATGTGAAAATATAAACTATAAATTGATGTTTTAAAGTGAGTATGACCAGTACTTTTTGGGTAACAAAGTTAGGATGTGTATGATAAATGTGTCGTCCCTTCTGGCTTAACTCGAATTATTTGGCACTTTTCAAATGTTTATACCTTGTATAAACATGCAAGGTTGTCAGTAACTAGGCTCTTCTTACAAATCCCAATGATATTTTCCTAGGTTATTGTGATCAATTGAAAGGACTTTTAATTCCAGTGTGAAGGAAACCAACCAAGATGATTTATTCAAAGGGTTTTAACTCTGGGCAGAGACCAATAAACATAAACCACTTAGAAGGACTTAAATCAACTTCTTATAGAAACTAATCAAGTAGATCACACAGAAGCAATAAATGTGCCCTGATAAATTAAGTATATCCTTGATATATTAGTTTAAATAACAAAGGAAAACCATTCTGGAGACAACACATAAAATATATATATATATATATCAACAAATAATTGAACACCAGATTATAATATTCTTTCTCCATTCAATTACTTCAAAAGATTTTACAATGTGCATCAGAAGCCTTCATTTTCTGGTATATTGTATAATCTCTAATTCCTACTATTGCTTTTCCTCCTGCTGCTTGATTATTGATCTTTGATTTTCAGCTCTGATAAATACTTTGTATTTTAGGGTTATGACCCTTCACACATCCGTTGTGACCTTTTATTTGATTTAATTTTTTGTTTTCTAGCTTTCACAAATATTTAATTTAATCTCCCTTTTGTTTTCATATCCTGAGAAAATAAATTTCCCAATGTATTTTGCAATAATAACAATTGACATCCCCTCTTGTATGCATTTTCACTCAATTCCAGAAAATATAACCTTCAAGTAAGAAATAATTACCCCCTCCATGAGTTTCTCGGTGAAAATGTTTTCTAGCCATTATATGTACTTTCACAAAAAAAAATTAGGTAAAATAATTACCTACTTGGTGAATTCCTCCAAAAAATGTTTTACCTCTGTCATTCTCAATTATGATTTAAAATCTTTACTTGGTAGATTTATTATGTCCACCTTATAACCCCTTTGGTAAAAATATTCTGGTGAAACTATTCATTTTATGTCAAGAGGTGAATAAATGTTCACTTTATTCACCTTGCAAATTTTTTTGAATATTCTCCTGTGAATATATTTACCCCATAAATGTGTGCAAAATATATTCATGCTGCATACATTTCACTTCATGGTTTCACTCCTTCACTCCATTGTTTCATTTCAACTGCTTCATTTATGTAGTGCTAGGGCTATGATCAACATCGACATATTAGAGGGACAATAAAAGTGTCATTCTGATATGATAAGGTCCTATCGATGTATCCACTCTTCGGCCCATTGAAGGGACCATGAATCTTGTCTCGCCGATATCATTTACTTTCCTCGATGATTTCTACAAACCAATGTTTTACCCTTCTCGAGACATCGAAGGGACTCCAAACATCATCCTATCGATAGGCTATATTCTACCTGATAAAGGTTATTTCACATTAGGGTTTCTCCTTCCTTCCCAAAGTTTATCATTTCCAAGGCCCTTTCTGCAATAGCACGTGCTTTCTCAACATCTGCAAGGGATAGCATAAAAGCCATGTACTTGATCCAAACAAAGTTGTTGTTTGGAGATATCCTCATCAACTGTTCATATTCATCCACATTATCAGGCGCTCGATCACCCTCTAAACGTTTATACTCTGTGGATCTTATCTCCAACTCCCTCTAACATCTTCTTTGGTCTTGGGCTTGCATTGCCATTTGTCGTTGATGACATTGTTTCTTGGATACGAAACAAGCCCTTCTCTCTAGCTCGAGATTCACAATGTAACTTTGAAAGAGGTCTCGATATTATTGTTTAACACTGAGTGCACATATTTGCATTTCATCAAATCATTACAGATTTCCAAACGTAAAACTTTCACCAAATTCTTTCTCGTAAGCGGCTCCTCCCCTCCCCAGCGGGGCCTTCTTTGTTGTTATCATTTGCAACATCTGACATATTTATGTCTGTATCGAATGTAACTTATAGAGGAGGCACAAATGCCCTTACTTCAAATTCCCTTGCTACAAGAAGAGTATTGATAATCAACACATCCTCAATTTTGCTTTTATCACTTTCTTCAGATGAATCATCATTTTCTTTAATCTCAAAATGATCAATATTCTCAAATCCATCTCCATCCTCCTCCACAAACACAATATATGGCAAAACACCAGCCATTGCTTTATTTACCAAATAAGAATCCTTCATCCCCAATTTAATGCTATTATTTTCCTCATCAACCTAAAGAACCTTAGCATCAACACTCTCACCAACATTGTAGTTCATTTGGATGTTATCAATATGGTTATCCAATAGCTTTGATGCATGGCAGAACCCTACAATGTTACTATTTTTAATAGTTATGAAGATGCCAAAGGGTTCAACATGTTTAATAACCCCTGATATCATGTTTCCAACACGAATTTCTTGCCTACTAAATTCACCTTCTTCCAATGCTTCTGTCAACGATTTAGTTTTAAGTGTCATCTCAACTCGACTAGAGACATGATCCACACTCAAAATCCTTCCTTTAACAAGCTTCCCTGGTGGAAATTTTTCATCAAGATTTTCAGATTGTGTATCAATCAAATTAGATAAAAGAACTCTTGCATTTAAATGGTGAGAAAGCATTACAAAGCACCCTTCGTTTGAGATACTCTTCACATACCCCTGAACCTCCATACTTGCCCTGAGATCATTGATTTTGTCAATTAAACATTACAAAATGATCTAATTAGCAAGTCAAGTGTGACATTATTAGGTGCACAACTATTCGCTATCATTTGTTCTAATATCTCTTAAACTTGACCCAAATTTCTAGGTGTGCTGGATTCACTTAGTAAGATATTGAGAGTTATAGCATTTGGTAAGAATTTACTTTTCTATATCATATGATTGAGGAAACTTAGTGCCTCCTCAACTTTCCCTGCCTCTTCCCAATGAATAGAAACAAGAGCCTTAATAGTGCACACCTTGCACATTTGACACCAATGCAAAACCCTAATGTTTCAATCTGCTCTACAACTTGAATTGCCGACTCCCACAACAACAATTGTGTGACACCTGTCAGGTCCCATTATGGGCCTGACTAAAAAAAATTCATTTTTGAAACAAGTTTTTGTCCTGAATTGTCCTGACACTGCCTCAATATGCATCTGGCATGAAAAAATGAAATGGGTAACAGCCAGAATCTTCTTTCTGGCACTTTACACAGTGACCCAAAACAAGCTAGGTGGTCTCCAAAATTAGCCTAGGAAACTAGTCAAACCATCTCCTAGAGCCATGAAAATGCACAGGCATGTAGACATTTGAACCAATAATTTACTGTAATAAACATCTTGGCAAGATCAATCCCGATGTGAAAAATATTCAATGCCGAAGTAGATTACTCAACCTTTTCTGAAACTACACCTGTGAAAACTAATTAGGGTTCACCAAGTCACCATTTTGAAAAAATATCAAATCTCTTCCTGGGGCTGCCACTTGGGGGATTAGTTCATTTAGGTCAAATGAGCATGCGTGCAAAAGGTTTCTTCACCAATCCACTTCTGTCATGAAATATTAAAGGCCAAAGTTGACCTCTGCAACTTTTTAGAAATGTAGATGTAAAAACAGAACAAACTGCATTTGCTTTTGACTTTGAAAAATATCAAATGAGATGTTGGGGTTTTGAAAACTAGTACGAAAGCATATTAGCATGGGGGCAATCTGGGACACCAATTGGTTTGTCATAAAAATCATCCAGTTGCTAGATATTGGCTTTCAAAGTTGACCTCCTGGGTAGATTTAATACTGTGCAGACAACAAACCCTTTCAGAACCCTCCAACTTGATGCTTGAAAACCTAGTCAAATCTGATCATGGGAGCTGAAATCAGATATGCACACTCACATATGATAGATGAGTATGCCTACCAAGTAGTTTGGCATAAGAGTGAATGGGCTTTCAGTTATGATTTTTCAAAGTAGGCTCCTGGGACAGATTGTACAGGCGCATTTCTGAGTGCTGCAATCAAATTTTTCATAATGGGAACCTAAAATTTTGCCAAAAATTATAGGAAATTTTAGGTCCTAACAATAAGAAAGTGTAGGAAATTGATTTTGGAAGATAGTCCATATTTAAATAATTGTAGTAAAATGTTATAATTAATTAGAAATATGTATGTCATATTGCCTTTATAAATTAAATGGTCTTTTATTTGGGAATAATAGTGAAATTTATAGATAAATAATTGTAGCATAATAGTTAGGAACTTCTATTGTCATATTGCCATTGTAAAATGTGATGATATGTTAAATAAATAGTTTAATTGGGAAATAGTAGTGAATTATGGTTCATCTTCTAGTTAATTAAGTGTTGAATTATACATTTTCACATTAAAAATAGTTGATCTTCTCTATTATGTTTACAAATCTTATGTTATGTGCATGAATTTATTTAACTTATATGTTTATGCCTTCAATAATTATGAATTTAATCTAGTCTATTTGCAAAATCTTGTTCATACTTAGGAAATGAATCTTCCACTAAATAATGTCTTTGTTTATTTTAATACGATCTTTGCATACAGATATAAATTTATAGAACTAGCCTTTATATATTTTTAGTGGCCAACAATGTAATTAACTGTTGTCATATTGATTCGGCCTATGTAAATAAGAAACCTAGTGTTATTGACCTGCTTTAAATTAGTTCTTGCAAACCATTCCTTACTATTGGGACATATTGCATTACTTGTTACAACCTATTTCATTAACTTTTATGGAATTGTTAAACAATTTATATCTTCTTAAATTCCTTGTCACAAATTAATGGTTATGGTGTTATAAACCTGCTTTATTTGGAAACAATTAGGTGAATAAGGGTTAATGAATATAACCAGTTGTATATCTTTTATGTGTATCTTGAATAAATCATGCATGTAGCTCATTGTTAGAGGTATGAGATGCATGCAAGGTGTATTCATGTTGTTTTTGCATGAACATAATAGTGACTATTTTTAAGCAAATGCACATATTATTATGCAACTGGAAATAGATTAATCTTGTTGTGTGTGCTGTGTGTGATAAGTTTACCTTCTGGGACAGGATGCCAAATGTGGGCTAACAGAGAAGATAGTCTTCTTTTTGAAGATTACCAATTGTATTTTATGGTTTGGCCAAAGCTATGTTTGTACCATTGAAATAGATGGATAATTAATGCCTAGTGATTAATATTATTCTCTGCCACATCCTGTTTGCAAGAAATACGATCATTCTAGATTAGAATGCATATAGGTATCAGACATGCATCGAGTGTTTCCCTCCTACCCATTTGTTCCAGTTGCTAGGTGCCTCGTGCAGGGTCGGGTATTCTTTGAGATAGGAAGAATTCCAAAGAAGTGTAGTGCTTCGTGGTTGGGTGGAAAAAGCACCTTAACCATGCTCTTGACCTTCGGTTTGTGGAAGACCAGTGGGTTATGGTGGCCGAAGAAAGATTGTATATTTGATTTTCATTACGAAATTCAAAATATGGATATATCATTGTATTGCACATTTGTATGGCTTGTTTAGCCAATGTATGTAATTGTACTTCTCTTTGATGTACTATTGTTGCACTTGAAAAATTGTAAAAGATTATACATTTATGGATATCTCTATTAATAGAAAGATTCATTTTCCATTTATAGATTGAGATTGCTTTACTTGGTATTTTTAGTAAGTGGAAAATCTCGTACTTTACATTATAGATGTTAAGCTTGATGAATAGGATAAGTGTAATTTGTTACTTTGCTCTTTGCCTAAATCTTGGGATAACCTAAAAGTTCCAAATAGTTATGATACTGTATATCCCAAGAAAGATTCTCTTGTTGTGACGTTGTTTAGCAAAGCAATAAGGAAGAAATACATGGACAAGGGTTCCAAGGATACACTGTGTATTCAAGTTAGACAAAAGGAAAATAGTGGTAAGGAAAAGGGTGATAAAGAGATATCCTAGTCAAAATGATGGTCCAAAACCCCTAGTAAAAATTGTAAGGAAGCTAAGGTAGCAAAACACCTTCCTACACTAATCTTTACAATAGTTATAGAAATTATACATAAATAAACATAAATAGCAGTCATACCACAACTTAATGATTGACATGGGGAAAACGCTTTGAAGAGAAAAGCTCCACACTCCAAAAACAACCTAATATATTATTTAGAAATCTTAACAAGATTACCATATATTTACAGAGTAATCCTTCATAGGATTTTCACCAACAAGAGATCTTGAGGAAGCTTAACAATATCTATATGACTCTCACACTCAACCTTCATCTCAAGAAACTAATATATAGGAGATATAATACATGAAACCATTAAATGTTAATTAGAAAACCATGAGCCAAAACCACCCAAAAGTGGCACCCAAATCCTTAGGGTTCCATTATCTCCAATCAAAGATATCTTATGATGTGTCATGACATGCATCATAAGTTGGTCAACATGTGTAACTCCCCCTTACATATCTTTTTTGTGTCCAACACGTTTTTACATTTTCTAATGCGGGAGGCCTAACTTCTAAAGGCCATAACTTTTGAATTGGGAGGTCGATTAAGCCCATTTTAAAAAAATTGTAGTTATCAAAGTTTTCTACACAGTAGGCACCCTAAGAAGTGATGTCAGGCAACATGGAATAGTTATTTGGCCAAAAACCAACTCTATAGCCTAGAAATTGAGTTTTCTTTTTTTAACCTAAATAATTACACTTTTTGTAATCGCAAGGTTAAGACACTTTTCCCAACATAATGAAAGAAAATTTTTATCCACAATAAACTATTTCCACATAACCCCATGAGCGAAAAATATGCAAACAATTATTCAAAATCCACAAGTGTAATGCCCCAACTTTTACACTAGGACATTAACGGACAAAAACAAGACAAACAATTTTTTTGCAATGCAATTGTAACAGTCACATGTCATAATTGCACACTCAAGCACAAAAACCACCATATGATGACACTAAGGCACAAGGAGAAGGTGGAAATAATTACACACACATATTTCTCTATTTGATGAGAACAACAGATACTAACAAATGGCCAACAAGCCAAGCAATATCGACAAATGACCATCAAGCCAAAGGATTGATCACGAAGCCTCACAAGGACAAAACATCCAAAACGGATCAAACACATAACATCTAATTACCAACCATGAATCAACATGCTAACTAACCAAAAGCATGCAAATAATTCAAATAAAGGTAAAATATATCTTCTGATTTCATACTAGCATGTCATGCATAATATGAGAAATACCATACAAAAAGACATGCTAATTTGACACCAATGTAGAGGCAGGCCAAAAACAATAATGGGAATCTCATACATTATGTGGGCACAATACAACCCATACATCAACATATCATAAGATAACGTTACCAAAAAAATAGATGACTCCAATTACGTCCTGATTTAACCATTTCCATCAAAAGAAACTATGCCAGAACATGATAAATTCCTTTCCAAACAAGGTTCATTTTCCAACCAAATGAAATCATAATACAATTACATGATAGAGGCTACTTCCCAAACATGGAAGAATTACAATCCAATAATTAAATTCTACAAAGAATAATATTACAATTATAATAAGCCACGTCCAAGGTGCTACAATAATCATGAAGTACAACATGATCATAGAAATAAATAATACACAAGGAACTCTTCCATCTCCTAAGAGATCTTCATGTAGGACCAATGGGGAAATGTTACCCACCATCGTACCATATTGCCATCGTCAAGCATAATAGTTGTCTATACCACTCTAGGCAACCCCCGCGCTACGAAGAAGACAATCATGGAAACACTATTATCAAGCCAACTCACACAAACAAGGGTCTCAACAAGACACCAAGGTAATCCACACAAGGTTTAACATGGGTTCCATACACACCCAATACAACACCAAGGGGATCAGATAACTAGTATAATTCAATGCAGACTTGCACATGAATACACACATCACGGTCCAATGCATAATTCACCACAGGGTTACTCATGACCCAACCAAGCAAAAGAAGGGAAAGAGTCTAACACAAGAGCATCAGTACTTTTAAATCCATACACATCCTTCTTCTGTTCGTCATCACTAACCATACCATTTCAATGTAGTGGAGAAGAGAAGGGAAAACACTCCAAATCCATAATACAATTCATACATTAATGCATGCTAAAACAATATTTTCTCAAATGGAAATAGCACAAAAATAAGGTATGACATCATCATGTCAATAAACATACATATAATCATTAAGATAAAACAATGATGCAAGGGGATTGTGGCCTTCTACAAGCAACCCACATGAAGACTAAGTATCCATTCCTAAGTCCAAAAGTCAACTTTGAACAAAAAATCAACTATGACCAAAAAGGTCAAAACATGGAGAGATGAGGTCAAAACATGTAACACTCATATCCATATCGGCAAAAGTATACAATTCTAACATAAGGCATATAAAAAGGTCAACTTTGTCCAAAAAGTCAAGGCACCAAAAATGATGCCAAAACATGCGACACTTATGTCTATAAGGTAGGGAATCATATTTCCCACATGAGACTTTTCATCTCACAAAATAATAATGAAAACTAAGGTTTAAAACATAATTTTCATTTTTCAAAAAGAGGGAAAAATCATAAAATCCCCAAATCATCCATTAATCGAGCTTGGGCAAAATGTTTGAATTTTATAAATCTTGATTGGAGAAAAATTGAAAAATCTAATAATACCCTTTTGTTCCAAATATGCCCAACCACACACTTTTCACATAAAATTTGGAAAATACCATTCCAATAAAATTTTTCCATAGTAATGACTATTTTGGGCTTTTGAAAATTTAAAACATAAATAAAATATATAAATAAAGCATCTAAATTAACACATTTACTCAAGGAAGCCATAAATAATCAACTTCTTGTGGCATGGCAATAAGAGAATTCAAATTTCAAACAAGTTTCAAAGAGGAAATATCTTTCATTACAATCTTTTGCAAACATAGAGGAAATCTTGAAGCCAAAAAACCTCTAAAATCCTTTGCCACACACATTCAATCCATTTCCAAGCAACCATCTAGCCAAAGAAATCAAAATCCCTTCCCTTCCATCTTCTCAAAATTTCTTTCCCGAGGAGCAAGAAGAGGGTTTGAGGAAAAATGCAAAAATGCATAATGAAAAAAATAAGACTATTTTTGCTTATATCTTTCCAAAAGATCCTTTTCTATTTCTTTTATTTCTAATTTTCTTTTCTATTCTCCCAAATATCTATTCCAAAATACTCTTGAAACAATAGGAAATTGACTAATTAAATTAATGCAATTATTTCTAAAAGGTAATTGCAATATAATTTAATTGCATTCCATAAAATCCAAACACTCACATGATTAAATTTTCTTTATAATATGATTCTACTTTTCAATTGCAAAAATATTAAATTCCGAAGAAAGAATTGAAATCACTTTAAATTTCTTCCTCTAGCATAAATTAATGCAATAAACTAATCCTTTTCAACTAAATAATTAAAATATTTTAAAAACATGAAAAACATGTTTTTTGAGATAATTTAAAATATAATGCTAAAAGCTAAAAGAAAACATGCAAAAGACTTGTTCACACTTTATGGGTTTAATCACAACACAAGGATATAGAATCATAACAAATTTAGTTTAGAGGCAAACTGCATAGACACTGGAAACATCCTTTAATTCACAACTAAATAGGATGGGTTAAGCAACCAACCTACCACAAGAAACATAGTGTCCACAACTTGACCACTAGAACTGGGTAAGATGAGATGGCTAAGCATCCCATGTTAACATTCTCCACATTCCACTCATTGGCCAATTACCTGTAAAAATATATCTTGCACACTCAAGACAAAGCATCAAATCCAACAATGGAGATCATAGCCGAAGCAACATATAATGACCAATGAGGATGTGTGATCCGGCAAGGCATATATCTATCTTGTAATTACATCATATAATAATAAACTCAATATATTGTTTCCAACAATATGATCAAGTGACATAAATCATATAAAATAATAATAGTGGAGGAACTAGGTCTACCCACCCAACATATCATTTAAATAAAAACCGTGAACTTGAAACACCAACATACATCAATGCCATAAAGATCCAATAATATGATCTACACATAATTAATTATTTAATAAATAGGATGACAAGGTTAAGCATAGTTAGGCATTACAACAAGCAAAAGAATAAACAAACATACCATCAAGATGACACACGATGTACCCTAGGAAAACCCTCATGAGGGAAAACCTAGCCTCCAAAAGCATCCACACTCAATGTATTATTTCATGAACAAAGATTACAATACATAGCCTCCATGAATACTTTTGAAGCATCAAGCTCCCTAATTGCACTCCATGTGAACAAGCAAATTAGAATCATGTAAACACACATCCCAATCCATGCTTCCTCTTCTTAGATATGCAACCTACAAGAGATGCTGAATTGAAATGACACCCAAACTAGACAACTACTCATGTGCTTTCTTTTATAGAAATAAGCTTGCAAAACCATTAAGTGGTATGACATAACCATTTCCCTCTAAACCATGTCCCCCTTATTTACTTTTTGGTACTAAGTTTTCCCAATATTAAATATTTTCCTAATGTACAACCGACATTAAATATTTATTTTAATGTTACATACAACTTGCAAGTGGCCCCAATAATGTCTAATCCATTCTGATGTTCACATCTCTAAGATGCACCACAATTAAATATTACACTTTACATTATAAGCATTATGCAAGGTGTACAACACACCTTTCCCAACATTCTCCCACTTGTATACATTGCATAACGGGTCAAAACTAAACTCAAACATCAAGGAAACAATCCATATACCCAACATGTACTATGTAAACATCCATGTGCTCCATAAAGATACCTGCAACAATAATCAAGGTGATCACCATCTCAAACAAGAATCGTCTCATCCTCCATCATACCATTGCACAATTTAGATGAGATATAATCTAAAGAGATGTCACACTAAACTGTCACAAAGAAGAAAGAATCCTACCTCAATTGATATTCAAACACAAACACCAAATCCAATGGTAACAAATAGGCTGGAGTAGCTGCTAAAAACTAATCACCATAGCTATAATAGTAACCACAACTAGTTGCTAACACATCCAACTAACCATACCTCTAATCCAAGGTATACTCATCATAACAAGTAGACCTTATGCCATCAACATATCTAATCCAATCCACAATTATCACAAGTCCCTACATATACACTATCCTACATAAAGAAGTGCTCCAAGGTAACAACACATAAACATGTGATAACAAACCTCAATACCCTCAACATCATAGTATAATGAGAACATCTAACAAAGGACACATATACATCCAAGAACTCACACTGCATGGGTAATGTCAATTCTAAAATAAATCAAGGCATCTAAAGATCCACCAATAGCACTCACATAGAGGATGTGGCTAAATCCTCTATCACATAGTGTCAAAGAACACACACTAATATGCAAAACCTGCAAACTAAGACAACTATGACATAACTCTCTCATCACAAGTCCATATCTCTCCCAAGTTCTCTACATCATAAAAGATAGGGAAACCTCAACTCTAATTTCATGTGAACACAAACATGAAGGAAGAAGGATTAGACCAACAAGAGAGAACCTACAAATCATCACCATGGCCTACCAACACTAATGTTCTATAGCTATTAAAAAGTAAGATCTCCTTCCTAAAACCCTAAATCAAGAAGCCTCTTCAACATCCAACCATTCAATTCCAAGGTCAAACATACCATATATCAATAAACTAATCAATATGTAAGCCTCCCAAACCAAAGGAATTTAGATCAAAACAAAACGTCTACTCTCTCAACAAGGAATATGCCCAAAGCCACTAACTATGCCCTTTTTCTCTTCATAACACATTGACCTCAAAACAAATCAAGATCCAAACATAAAGAGACAACAAATCATAGCCATGCATCTACTCCTCGAATACGTCCTCCATAACTAACATCCATAGCTCAAGACCCAAGCATACATGAGAAGACAAGAGATAAAGAAAGAATGCATCTTAAGATCGGGTGGGCAATACCTATTAGATCATTCACCACCAAGAGGAACAAGAGTAGGGAATGAGATTACTCCTCTAGAATACACCAAGCCTCAATGACTCTCCACAAACAATCTACTGAATAGTTCCATGTTGAACTCATGTCCAACCTAGGTGTAGGCTCCTTAGTCTTCCTATTGAAACCTCATTAAAGAGTAACTCTCTCAACACACAATATCTAAGAAAAAAAAGATCTCTAACCTCACCAACTGAAATAGGTGTACAACCAATCATCTCATGCCAATTAGAGTCCAATGCAACACCATAATAACCAAAAGTTCACAAGCAAAATGATCACACTATTCATCAATTAGATTATCACAAATCACCACCAAAGTTTCAAATGCATAATCAGGATCTCACCATGACATCATGATCCACATCTCCTCAAAGGAAGATCATATGTCTCAAATGAACATATTTTTTCCAAAGAGCACCTGTATCATGTCAATACTCTAATCTAGAATCAATAGTCCGTCATGGAACAACACCAAAACATCCTTTAAACCAAGGATCACCTATCAAACTAACAAATCATAACCAACAACTCAACCAAAGACTCCAAGAGTCCTCCATGGTACAAATATGTCAACATCTCCAAATCACATGACTTATAACCATCCCCTCTCAATAGAACTCAAGTTGTCAAAGAAATCTCACTGCATACAAGAAATAATATCCAAGAGCTCCTGCATGACACCAACAACCATTGTAGAAGATCATCCATCACCAAGTGATGAATCCACATCACTACCATTCCTCCCACTAAACTGTGATATTGAGCTACACATGATATTATGATAACCATCTCCTAACTAAAGATAATCCATGGCCTTAACACAATCAAAGAATTCAATTGCAACATCAAGAGTTCCCAAAGCGTAAAGTAAAACCAAGAAGATAAACCACCACCTACAAGCTAGGAATCAATCCAACACCACCAATAATACATCTGCATAACAACCATGTTGTGTCAAAGCTCCAAGCATACAAGGAACCTCCATGACACCATGATCACCACCCAATGTACTTGCATCAAACTGCCATCGAGTCTCACATGTCTATACCATATAGTCAACAAGGCTAGGTCCCTCAACACAACTCTGTCAAGTAAGAACATCTCTCTATACCTCATAATGACAATCAAACCAATGAAATAAGTGACCAAACTAGGACAACCAAATAGAATCTACATAAACACTGAAATATCTATGGGTATAGACATCCCACATCCAAGTTATCCTTGCAACCTATAAGTATAGATAGCCTACAATACTACACAACTTGTAGATCTCACAATGTAATATACAAATTTAACTATACATCAGTAACCATGTCAAACATAGACAATCATAGATAAACATGTAAGTTTTACGTGACTCAACACCAAATCACCTCTAGATTGGGTTTTCCATAAACTCACAAAGTACCACAGTCAAAGGAACCAATAAATGGCTCAAATAGAAATGTAAGTAAAAAACTCACATATAAACATTTCTAAACTTGATCCACTACGAAGTGCTCAAAAAATGCTCTAAGTACCCTATAAGAAGTCCAAAAATGGACACCGCGGGCACAAGATATGACCAATCAAAACAAAAGAAAAATAAAATCTAACACCACATTGTAGTATTCAAAAAGAGCTTTCTATCGACTATAAGAACGTGAAAATACGACATACTAGGCAAAAGTTATGCCTCCTGGAAAAAATCTCCTCTATGAGGCCTAAGGGTTGACATGCACTATTGAATTGTCAAGTGTCAGGGGTACATGGGGGTGGGTGCCCCCATACCTTTTAATTTTTAAAACTATTATACCTCCAACGTCGTACCATTTTTTTTATATTTTATTCTGCCAATCCGTATCCTATGACACAAACATGTGGCTATACTCAATCGATGTGGTTGTATGACCATATGAGTCCATACAAATGTATGGAATATTCCAATAGTCAAAGATTTTGTCATGCCCTAAAATGGCCTGATTTTTTTTCTATAAACATAGTCAAGTTTTATATCAGAATATAGGTTTTTGGGCCTTCTAGACTCAATGGTGAGATCTATTTTTGTCCAGGAAGTCTCTAGAAAAATCTCATCCCCAAAACCCTCACAAAAAGAGCCTAAATAGAAAACCCATTTGCCAAATCTCCATCAAATCTCAGATCTGCAACAACCCAAGTCCATAAACACACATGTAACTTTAAAAATGACTTCATTCTTTTCGTACAAGGCCATGGATTCAACTATGCACAAGAATCTACTTATACCAAGGGTTACAAATACCTGGGAGATCTCCTCTCACAACTTGGCAACCAAGCTCTAATACCAAATAAAAATAAATTTGTAGCCATAATAAACTATTTCCACATAACCCCATGAGAGAAAAAATGTAAACAAGTAATCAAAATCCATAAGAAAAAGAATAAACAAACATACAATCAAGTTGAGACAATATGTACCTTGGGAAAACCCTCATAAGGGAAAAACTCATCCTCCAAAAGCATCCACACTCAATGTATTATCTCATGAACAAAGATTACAATGCATAGCCTTTATGAATACTTTTGAAGCATCAAGCTCCCTAATTGCACTCCAAGTGAACAAGAAAATGAGAATCATGTAAACACACATCCCAACCCATGCTTCATCTCCTCACATATGCAACCTCCAAGAGATGCTCAATCCAAATGACACCCAACCTAGCCAACTACTCATGTGCTTTATTTTATAGAAATAAGCTTGCACAAAACCACTAAGTGGTATTACATAACTATGCTCCTCTAAACCATGAGATTAGTAAACCATATCCCTTTTATTTACTTTTCAGCACTAAGTTTTCCCTTTTGGTACTAAGTTTTTGCAATATTAAATATTTTCCCAATGTGCAACCCACATTAAATATTTATCCCAATATTACATACAACTTACAAGTGGCCCCAATAATGTCTAACCCATTTGATGTTCACATTTCTAAGATGCACCACAATTAAATATTACATTTTACATTATTAGCTTTATGTAAGTTGTACAACACACCTTTCCCAACATTATTAGACGAAAACTAGAAGAAGATCAACAAGAAGGATCAAGAAACCATATGGTTGTGTCTCTTTAATTATGTCCCTCTACATGCTTTTGAGAAGGCTACTACATACAATTTGTGGAGAAGGATAGGTGAAATCTATCAAACAAAGAGTCTGGTAAATAAATTGTATTTAAAATGAAAACTTTATTACTCAAAAATCGATGAAGGGGGTAAATCATAAAACACACAACAATAGAAATGGAACATAGAAAATAGAATATTTATTTATTGATTTGGACAACTCATTACATTACAGAAGCTCAATTACAATCAGAGGAATCAATCCTCCATAGGTTGCAACACACTATAGCTACCCATCACTAGGCTCTAGAATCTTCTCCCTCGTGTAACCCCCAAAACAGCCAGGGTTTCTATTTTCCTGCCTATTCTTGACTCTACACCTTCCCTCTTAACTCTACTACTGCCCAGGGTTCCCAAAATAGTCATAAATAACACTTTTTGGTGGCCTCTAGCTAAATTTCAAAATTTGTAACTCCCTCCAAAAGTAGGTCAACTTCCGGGAAGCATAACTTTTGATTCGGGTGTCTAATTGACGAATCGTTTTAAGCACCGGAAAGCTTGTGATGTAAACTATCACGCTGGAAATCCGTAAATGGATTTTTGTTAACTTTTAAGGATGTTATGAGATGTTTTAGTGCCTCATATCTCGTTTCAGAAATTTTCAGGGGCTTTTCAGAAAACAAAAACTTCAATATCTTTCAACTCACAAATGATCTTTGCCTGATTCCTTTGCCAAAGGTCTTATATTTCAGTTATGAAGCTTTCTATAACTTTTCACTTCAATCTGTACCCAAATGAAAACTTTCCTGAAATGCTAGTTAAACTTTCCAAATCTGGCAGTTTGCTATTTTTGGCAGTTTGCTATTTTTAGCAGTTTGAAAAAAATTGAAAGTCCTACATCATTATTCAAGAGATTATGGAACCAGAAACACCAATTATGGAAAGAAATGAAAACAACTACAATGATTTTGAATTAACTTCTTTTTGGGTGATGCAAGATTGCCCTTACATCACTGGATGCTCCTGCATCAGACACCTAGGGTAATTTGAGAAGTGACACTGTCACATCTCAGATGTTTGTGTGAGGAACACCTAAATGGTCAACCTCTGCCTTAGACAACCAAGAAGAATCTTCAACATGCCTTCCTTTCCATTTCACTAGATATTCTTCATATTGCCTATTTCGAGTACTTCTTCCCACATGGCTATCCAAGATCTCTTCTATCTCCTCCGTTGAAGTAGATGCCAGAATACTCCATTGTTCTTGTGTCGGTCCATCCTCTGTGCCACCTTCATGATATCATGTTAAATCACCAATGCTGAACACAGGGGAAATATTGATCCCACTTGGCAACTCTACCTCATATGCATTTCTTGAATCATGCTTCTTCATGATTCTGCACGGTTCAAATTTCTTCATTTTCAACTTATTGTGTGTTCCAATTGGGAACCTTTCTTTTCTCAAGTGAACCATGACTTCATCTCCTAGCTGGAACTCCTTATATCTCCTCTTATGATCTGCCTTAGCCTTGTACTGAACATTCATCTTATTAATATGCTTTCTCAACTCTTCATGCAAATTCTTCAGGTGTTCTGCAAAGTCTTCGGCCTCGACACTTGTCTTTTCTCCTTTGTCTAGCTTCCTTAACTCTGAAGCATTTCTTGGACTATTGCCATATACAATCTAGAATGGTGATTTACCAATACTCCTATTGACAGAATTGTTGTAAGCGAATTCTACTTGTGGTAAAATTAAATCCCATCCCTTGGGCTTATCTCCTACTAAGCATCATAGCAGGTTACCCAAACTCCCATTCACCACTTCCGTCTGTCCATCAATCTGTGGATGGTGTGCAGAACTGAACTTCAAATTTGTTTTCAACTTCTTCCACAATGTCCTCTAGAAATAACCAATAAACTTGGTATCTCGATCTGAAACTATGCTCTTAGGTAGACCATGTAGTCTCACCACTTCCCTAAAAAATAACTTTGCAATATGAACAACATCATTAGTCTTCTTACAAGGAATAAAATGTGTCATCTTCGAGAATCTGTCCACCACCACAAAAATGGGATCATGTCCTCTCTGTGTCCTTAGTAAACCAAGAACAAAATCCATACTAATATCATCCCATGGCTTCTCTAGTACATGTAGTGGTTGATATAGACCTGTATTCTGACTTGCTCCTTTCACCATCTGACAAACTCTACAACTCTGCACAAATTTCCTCACATCATGCTGCAACTGTGACCAATAATAATTTTCACCAACAATAGAAATGGTCTTATCTTGACCAAAGTGTCCAGCCAATCCCCCACTATGCTTCTCCTTAATCAGGTTCTCTCTCATGGAACTCCTCGGAATGCACAACTAGCTTCCTCTAAACAACATGCCATCTTAGATTATGAAATCCAACCATTTTGTCCTGTCCAAAGTAATAGGTTCTAGGCAAGCTTTCCAAGCCTCTACAAAATATAGATCTTTAGGATACAAACTTTTGAGTTCATCAAACCCAACAACCTCTATCTTCATTTTTGTCAACAAATTTTACCTTCTGCTCAAGGCATCTACAACTCTGTTGGACTTCCCACTCCTGTGCTTCAAAACAAAAGTATAACTCTGCAAAAACTCAACCCATTTTAGATGCCTTTAGTTCAACTTTCCTTGACTATTAAGATACTAAAAACCCTGATGATCAATATATAAAACAAACTCTTTTGGCAACAAATAGTGTCTCCATTTCTTCAAACCTGAACTATTGCATAAAATTCCTGATCATAAAATGAATACTTTTTCTTGGCATCATTAAGCTTCTCACTAAAATAGGCAATGGGCTTACCTTCTTGACTCAAAACAGCTCCTATAGCACTACCACTTGCATCGTAATCTACTGAAATACCTTATTGAAATCTGGAAGTGCCAAAATAGGTTGCTTTGTGACTTTCTGCTTCAATGTATCAAAGCTTTTGTCTGCTCCTTTAGTCCATTTAAACTCTTTTCTATCCCCTCTCATTGTCTTCATTAGGGGTGCACAAATGCTACTAAACTTTCTGATAAACTTTCTATAAAAACTTGCCAAACCATGAAAAGATCATACCTCTGTGGCACTCCTTGGCATAGGCCATTCAACGATAGCTCTCACCTTCTCTAGGTCCATCTTAAGACCTTCCTCTGAGACAACAAATCCCAAGTATACCAACTCCTTCTTTGCAAAACTACATTTCTTCAGATTAATCAACAACTTCTCCTCCCTCAACTTCTCTAAAACTCTTTTGATATGCATCAAATGCTCATCCCAAGTCTTACTAAAAATTAAAATATCATCTAAATATAAAATAACAAAACTTCCCAAAAATTCTTTCAACACCTCGTTCATGAGACACATGAATGTGCTCGGTGCATTGGTTAGCCCAAATGGCATGACTAACCACTCATACAAACCTTCATTTGTCTTGAAGGTTGTCTTCCATTCATCTCCTTCTCTGATACGGATCTGGTGATACCCACTCTTCAAGTCAATCTTCGTGAAGTACTTGGCTCCACTTAAACAGTCCATTATGTCATCCATTCTCGGCAATCAAAATTTGTACTTGATTGCGATCTTATTGATGGCCTGAGAATCTGTACACATTCTCCACTCTGCATCTTTCTTTGGTGCTAGTATTGTAGGTACCGCACATGGACTTAGGCTCTCCCTTATCAGTCCCTTTCTCAACAACTCATGAACTTGTCTGTTCAACTCTTCATTCTCTGTAGGGGTCATCCTATAGGCTGCCTTGTTTGGCAAACTAGCCCTTGGTATCAAATCCATTTGATGACTTATCTTCCTTACTAGTGGTAAACCTTCTGGTACATTATCAGAGATAATGTCTTGAAATTCTTCCAACATATCTGAAACTTCTACTGGTACATCTTCACATTTCTCTTGACTAATCTTAGAAATCAATGCAAAGCAATGACACTCATGCTTCATACCCTCTAAAAATTTCCTACCATCTACCAAGCAAATTCTAGCAGTACTATATACCTTTTCTTCCACCTCCTTCAAGGGCTTCAACTTATGATAAACTCCATCCTTTATTAGGGATTATGTGTTTGCACGGCCATCATGGACAGTGCTCATATCATACTACCATGACCTCCCCAACAGCGTATGACATGCATCCATCGGTATGATATCACACAGCACCTTATCATGGCAGTCCCCAATATTGAACTTCACTAAACACTACTCATTGACCAAAGCTCTGTGGTCCTTCTGCAACCATGCAATCCGATATGGATGTGGATGCTTTCTTCTTGTCAACTTCAACTTGTAAACCATCTCTTCTGAAACAAGATTGTCAGTGCTTCCACTGTCAATAATAATATCACAACAGTTACCTTCACATTTGCACCTTGTGCGGAATAAACTCTTCCTCTGATTGGGTTCTTTCTCCTCATTCAATAATGTTCTTCTAACAACTAGGGTTTCTCCCCTTTCAACATCTTCAGAATGCTCAGACTGTGCATCTTCATCTACATGTGCAACTCGTGCATTACCTTTAGGTCATCTATTTGTCCTTCCTTGATGTTGCGGACACTAGTATGCTCGATGCCCTTATTCTCCACATTGGAAACAAGTTCCTCTAAAACCTCCTCTTCTGGGTCCTTGCCCAGGTCGGCCTCTTCCTCTTCCTCTTCCTCTTTGCTCACCATTGTTCTGGTCATGAGGGCAGTAGGCATTATCTCCTCTTTGATTTCGACTGGTGCCAGCTTCTTCACTTTTCTTTGAATCTTCATTTTGGCCTCCATAGGGTCTTCCACCAGTCCTTCTGCCTTGACCTCTTCCCCTTTGCTTGATGTCAAATCTTTTATTTAGCTTCTCTTCCACCTTCAGGGAAAATTGATATGCATCTTCTATGGTGGTCATTTTGACCAGGCTCATCTCCTCTTGAATACTTGGCCTCAACCCATTAATGTAACAGGTTACCTTCTCCTTGTTGGCCTCTGCATGGCTTGTCCTAATAGTAATATTATAAAACTCTTCTGTATACTCCTTAACAGACTTGTTACCTTGCTTTAGTCCTTGTAGCTTCTTCAGCAACTCCATCTCATAGTCCACATGAATGATCTGCTTCTTCAGTTTCTCCACCATCTAATCTCATCTGGTGATCTTTCATTTTCCTCTCCTATTCCTCTCTAACTGGACCTCCTTCCACCAAATACTGGAGTGGCCCTTCAACTTTGTTTTTGCAAACTTGACCCGATTTGGGTCCTCCACGTCTTCATACTTGAAATACTCCTCCATGCCATTGATCCAATCAATAAGCTGTTTCGGATTCAAATATCCAGAATAGGTAGAAACTTCGATCCTGGGCCTCTTTCCGATCTTTGAAATGGCCCTCAACAACCTAATTTCTGCAGGATCTCCTATAGCTTCTTGTTCTTCCTTGGATAGCTCTTCTTCAGCTTCATCCTCACTTTCTTCTCTTGTTCTCGGATCAAACCCTCTTCGCAACTCCTCTTGCAATGCATCGATTTGCCTTTGCAAGGCTCTAAAACCCTCTTCCGTCAAATCGTTCCTCCCAATATGATTTCTTCGTGGAGGCATCTTGATCTCCACAAAAAACCCACAAGCTTAGGTCTTGGTGCAAACTGCCTCATGGTCGGCGATCTGTCTACACACTCAGGAAACCCTTGAACTGATACCACTTGATGAAGGGGGTAAATCATAAAACACACAACAATAGAAATGGCACACAGAAAATAGAATATTTCTTTATTGATTTGGACAACTCATTACATTACAGAAGCTCAATTACAATCAAAGGAATCAATCCTCCACAGGCTGCAACACACTACAACTACCCATCACCAAGCTCTAGAATCTTCTGCCTCCTGTAACCCCCAAAATAGCTAGGGTTTCTATTTTCCCACCTATTCTTGACTCTACACCTTCCCCCTTAACTCTACTACTGCCCAGGGTTCCCAAACTAGTCATAAATAGCACTTTTTGGCAACCTCTAGCTAAATTTTGAAATTTGCAACTCCCTCCAAAAGTAGGTCAACTTCCGGGAAGCATAACTTTTGATCCGGGCATCTGATTGACGAACTGTTTTAAGTGCCGGAAAGATCACGATGTGAAATATCATGTCAAAAATCCATAAACATATTTCTATCAACTTTTCGAGACATTATGGGATGTTTTAGTGCCTCGTATCTCGTTTCAAAAATTTTTAGGGGCTTTTCAGAAAACAAAAACTTTAATATCTTTCAGCTCACAAATGATCTATGCCTGATTCCTTAGCCAAAGGTTTTATATTTCAGTTATGAAGTTTTCTGTAACTTTTCGCTTCAATCTGTGCCCAAATGCAAACTTTCATAAAATGGCAGTTAAACTTTTCAAATATGGTAGTTTGCTATTTTTAGCAGTTTGAAAAAAAACTGAAAGTCCTACATCATTATTCAAGAGATTATGGAACCAGAAACACTATTTATGGAAAGAAATGAAAACAACTACAATGATTTTGAATTAACTTATTTTTGGGTGATGCAAGATTGCCCTTACACCACTGGATGCTCCTGCATCAAAAATAAAGGAACAAGACTTGGTTGATGAGCATATTAATGCATTTAATTTTATTTAGGACCAATTAGAAAGTATAGATGTTAAGCTTGATGAATAAGGTAAGTGTAATTTGTTACTTTTTTCTTTGCCTAAATCTTGGGATAACCTAAAAGTTGTAAATAGTTACAATATTGTATATCCCAAGATAAATTATCTTGTTGTTACTTTGTTTAACAAAGGAATGATGAGGAAATCCATGGACAAGGGGTTCAAGGATACACTGCATGTTCAAGGTAGACAGAAGGAAAATTGTGGTAAGGAAAAGGGTGATAAAGAGATATTCTAGTCAAAATAATCATCTAAAACCCCTAGTAAAGGTAAGTTGAAATGTTGGAACTATGGGCAACAAGGCCATTTAAAGAAAAGAAAAAACAAGACAAAGGCTCTTGATAATTCCTCTACAAAAAAGTCTTTTGATGATGAAAATGATGTTTTATTTCTTTTTGCTAATATTGCTACTGGATTATTCATGGTTGATCAATTTAGGTGCTTCATATGACATGAATCCTCACAAGGAGTGACTTTCTCATTATAGAGCATATGATCATGATGAGGTGTTCCTTGGTGATAACATTTCACACAAGATTGTTGGCAAAGAGAAGATAAAACTTGTGTTTGGTGATGGGAGAGAAATCTATCATAGATGTGTTGCATATTCTAGGCCTTGCATGAATTTCACTTTTTTATTTCTAAGACTAATGATGTTGGAGTGTATGTCACATTTAACAAGAGTGGTTGCAGGTTAGCTAGAGGGAATGTAGTGCTAGTTGAGGGTAATCGGTTCAGTACCATGTTTAAGTTGGATGCATCTACATATTGTAACTCTATCTATGCAACTAAAAACTCTTATTCATGTAGGTTGTGGCACCACATGTTGGGCCATATTTGTTGGAAATTAAGGTGTCTCAACCTTGGTAATTCCTTGTATTAATTAATTGTATGTATTTATTTATTGCCTATTATTGTAATTAGGATGCAAATCCTATTTCGTCATCTTGTGGGAGTTGGCACGATGATGTGTCATCCTACGTGGAAGGTGACCACATATAATTTTGTCCTCACATGAGGAGATAGGCATCCCACTTAGTGGTAGAGGTATTTTTCCATGTGTCGGCACTTTGACTAGTGTGTAAGTGAATATTGACCGAAACGGTTATGACAGATTCCTATGACAGAATCTATGACGCGTAAGAGTCGTAAATGGAAGGTTCTATGACAGGTGAAGACATGTGTCACAAGGAATCTTGGAAGAAGGCATCTTTGGGTACCCCAAGGAGGGTGATGATGTGTTGTAAGTAGAATATACTATTTTTAGGCAGTTATGAGAGATTCTCTTACAACTGTAAGAGCTGTCAGTTATGACAAATTCTATGACTGTCGTAAGATGTGTAAGAGCATCTGTCATTTCCCAACTTGGGAATAGGCAACCTCATTGGGATGGGGTGATGTGACAAGTGGCATGTCCATGCTGTAGTGTTGGACAAGTGTCCCTAGGCATGGGTTTTGGGCCATGAGGCCAAGTTGGACGCCCATCTCGAGGAAAGTACATTTTTAACTTGTAAACTTCTATTTAAGCAAGTGCTTGGAGTGATGTATTATGTGATTGAAAGGTACTGGTATGCTACTGGATTGTCTCCAGATATGAGTTTTGAAGACTTCTGTAAAGACTTGCATTGCAAGTGTGTTGTAAACTTCATTGTTTAGATAATACATTGTGCAGGTTTTGGAGTGTGGGGTTTTTCACTCGTAACGGTTTTCCCCACATTATATCTTCTCTCTCTCTCTTCTGTCTTACATTCTTGTGTTGTGTATTACTACAATATCTCTATTGTTATGTTAACATTGCTTTAACTATAAAGATTAAAACAAATTTGCACTCATCTCTCCTCTTTAGATTAGTCTAGGAAATGATTTCTGCACACCTAGCTTCCTTTCAGTTGGTATAAGAGCCTGGCCAGTTTTGGTTCTAGCTGCTGCGAAGGGTTTTTTTGAGCTAATCTTAGGTTGAGTGGGAGTCTATGCAAAGTATTTTGAAATCTTGTTGCAGGAAGGAGATGACAGGCACAACCGGAAGATTAGAGGTGGAGAAGTTTAATGACACCAATTTTGAGTTGTGGAAACTTAAGATGGAATATATGCTTGTTGATCATGACCTATGGGAAACTATTAGTGGTATAAAACCTACGGCAATGTCACAAGCTAATTGGGACCTTAAAGATCGGAAGGCTAAGGGTCTCATAAGACTTTGTCTAGCTAACTCTGTCCTATTGAATGTCCATGAGAAGAAGACCACAAAAGATCTTTGGAAGAAGCTGGGAGATGTTTATCAGGCCAAGTTCGTGGTGAAAAAGCTTTTTCTAAAAAAAGAAGCCAAGTTTGCTCTGAAGATGGAAGATGGAGGATCTGTTGCGGACCATATGAATTCTTTTAACATGATTGTTGCTTAGTTGACATCTATGGGTGTGAAAATGGAGGAGGAGGATCGATGTATGACCCTGCTTTGTTCTTTGCCAGATTCGTGGGATCATCTTGTCATGGCCATCAGAAGCACTACAACCACCTTCAAGATGGATGAGCTAGTGCCTTCGCTGTTATCTAAAGAAATACAGAGACAGACAACCGAGTCAACCAAAGAGGCTCTTGTGGTTCGTGGAAGACACAAAGAGAAAGGGAAAAAGAAGGACAAGAAAGGTGAAAAGAGTAGATCCAAATCCCATGGGAGATCTAAATCTCCTGGAAAGTCCAAGGATCTCTGTAGGAACTATGGTAAAACTGGGCATTTCTGAAATGAATGCAAAGAGGAAAAGAAAAAGAAGAAGAAGAATGTCCCAGACTCATATTCTGACAAGTCACAAGATGATGGTGATGCCTTCATTGCAACCCTGGCCACCCATACATCTGATGATGTGTGGTTGATTGATTCTAGTGCATCATTCCACATGACCTCGCATCGAGATTGGTTTACGAAGTATGAAGAGTTTGATGGTGAAGAGTATACTTGGGTGACGATTCTCATATGAAGATTGTTGGTCGTGGAAGAGTCTCAATCCGATTCCCTGATGGATGAGTGAAGGGGATCACTAGGGTTATGCATATCCCAGGCTTGGCATGGAACCTTCTTTCTATAAGTAAGTTGAATGATGTAGGTGTGCAGGTTATCTTTTCAAAGGACAGATGCAAGATGACTAGAGGATCTATGGTGCTTGCAAAGGGTACTCGAAGAGGTACTTTGTTTCAGCTGGAGGCATGCACTTCTCAGTGCAATAGTTCTTCTGATTCGAAGAAAAGAGCTGCAGTCACTTTATCCCCACCATCTAAACTCGTAGTGAGGAAATCTGTTGTATCAAACTTTGATGGTAGTGCATTTTGGGTACCCAAGGGTGCTCATGCTTTGGAAGTTAAGCTTCATGCTGAAAAGATAATGTTATGGCATAAGAGATTTGACCACATTGGTGAGAAGGGTCTTAGAACCCTGAAAAATAAAAATATCGTTGAGGGGTTAAATGATTGTAATCTCGAGTTCAACTTTTGCAAATATTGTATATATGGAAAGCAAACCCATGTTCAGTTTTACTCTAGTTCTCACAAGTCGTCTGGTGTGTTGGACCTTATTCATTCTGATGTTTTTGGTCCTGTTAGTGTTCCTTGGATTTCCAAATTTATATATTTTGTATCTTTCATAGATGATTACAGTAGAAGGACATGGATTTATTTTCTCAGAAGCAAATCTGAAGTCTTTAGTCGGTTCAAAGAGTTCAAAGCTTTTGTTGAGAATTAGACTAGTAAAAAGATTAAGTGTTTAAGGACTGACAATGGTGGTGAGTTTTGTTCGGCAAAGTTTGATAAGTTCTGTAAAGAGAAAGGGATCGAAAGACATAAGACAAATCCATACAGCTCGCAACAAAATGGAGTTGCAAAGAGGATGAACAGGACACTGATGGAGAAGGCTAGGAGTATGCTTAGTGGAGCAAGCCTCAAACAAAAGTTTTGGGTTGAAGCTATAGCCACTACTTGCTACCTGGTAAATAGGTCTCCTACATCATCTCTTGTTGGTAAGACACCTATGGAGGTGTGGTCTAGTAAGAAGCCTTCAGTTAGACATCTTCGTGTTTTTGGTTGTCAAGCATATGCACATGTGCCTAGGGAGAAAAGGTCAAAATTAGAGAACAAGGCTATTAAGTGTATATTCATTGGCTATGGTGTCGGTGTGAAAGGATACAAGCTTTGGGATCCTGTGGCTAAAAAAGTGTTGTATAGTAGAAGTGTTATCTTCAGAGAGCTAACACCTTCTTCCGTTGTTCTACAGCTAGAAGAGAGAAAAAAAGATGTGGTTCAGTTTCCTTCTACCCCTGAGAAGACTGAACTAATAGACCTAGTGAGACCTGATGATGAGTAGAGCTCTAGCAGCTCTGAAAGCTCAGAAGAAGTAGAACCTCAACCTGATGCAAGGAGTTTCGGAGGTCATAACTTTTGACTTGGATGTGGGTTTTCTATGAAATGTTACAGGTGGAAACATTATGAGGTGGCATGTGATTTCCCAACCCACGCTAGTCGGTTGGACCTCATCTTGGCACTTTTTTGGGGCTTGAAACTTTCATCTTGGCCCTCAAAATGACAATTTAGTGTTTTTTCCTGGTTTTTTAAAAGTTGCTTTTCTTAATAACTTGAAACTCATGTTTCAAATTTAGGATGTTAGTTGGCTTTTCGTCCTACCTTAGCTTTAGGAAGTTTTTGGGAAAAAACTAGATTCTCAAGATATGAAAGTAAAATTACCTAAAATGGCAAAATTTGACAATTGTCAAAATTTGCCAAAAAAGATAATTTTTTGATTTTTTTTGTTTTCTTGGATATAAGAGAGTTTTCTCTCATTGTAGCAGCAGAGTTGGTGAATAGAATTTTTTTTCTAGTTTTCCAAATCTTTGGCTTTCACACATGATTAATGGCACAATTTTATTGAGTGTATGTTGTTGGCTACATCATTTGGTATTAGAGCAAGAAGATGGCTGAGAGAGGAAGAGGAAGAGGTGGTCTTGCCCAGATGCATAGATAAATGCAAAATATGCAAAGGCAAATAGCAGAACTTACAACACGGATGGAAAACCAAAGACTGGGTAGAGGAGGAGACGAATCTGATGAAGAGATAGGTCGAGGAGGTGCAGATCAAGATACAAAACATGAAGAAGAAGAATTAGAAGGCATGAGTTTTGAAGAGAGGATGCTCAGGGCCTTAAAAGGGAAAAATGAAGGGGTCAAGGTAGATGTTTCAGATTATGCAGGTAATCTTAAACCAGAGGAGTTAATAGACTGGTTGAATGACATGAGAAATTTTTTTGAATGGAAATCCATGACAGAGGAAAAGAAGGTGAAATTCGCATGCACCAAATTAAAGGTTCATGCAATGATTTGGTGGGATCATCTTCAAGAGGAATGAACAAGGAAAGGCAAGGATAAGATCAGGACATGGAATAAAATGGAGAAGAATTTGAGTGAAAAATTTTTGCCCATAGATTATGCGCAAACCCTCTTTCGTAGGTTTCAAAATTTAAAGCAGAACCTCTCTTCTATGCAAGATTATACAAATGAGTTTTATACGTTCTCTATACGTATAGAGCATCAAGAAACTGATGAATAAATGGCTACTAGATATGTGAATGGCCTAAAACTCTCTATTCAAGATGAATTGAGCATGCATCAACTCAACAGTATGGAAGAGGCTTACCAATTGGCTCTAAAGGCTGAAGAAAAACAAAATAGACAATACCATCAGAGGAATAGAGGAGGAAGAAGGGGTACATCAACCCCATTTCGAGGAGGTTCAAATTATGGGAGGGGAGAGTCATCCCATGGATTGGAAAAACAAGTAGACACTTGACAAGATCCTCCGAATCAAGAACGAGGAAGGGGATTTCAAAGAGGTAGAGGTTATGGTAGCAGTAGAGGATGGGAAAACCAAAAAAGGCCTTTCACTTGTTTCAAATGTGGAGAAGAAGGTCATAGGGCATTTGAATGCTCAAATTATAACATGCAAGAAAGAAATCAAGGAGGACAACCTAGGGTGAACCTGATTCAAATGCAACATGAAGTGGAAGGGATGGAACTAGAGGTTTCACCAGATGTGGGAGAAAGTCTCATGATGAGAAGAGCAATGGTGATTCCAGAGAAGGAGAAAACACAAGCAAAAAGCTCTAATGGTTCCTGGCTTCAAACCAATATCTTCAAAACTAGATGCACTTTGGGTGGCAAGGTATGTCAAGTTATTGTTGATGGAGGTAGTTGTGAAAATATGGTTTCTAAAGAAATGGTAGAAAAATTAAATTTACACTGTGAAAAACATCCTCATCTGTACCGCATTGCATGGTTTAAAAAGGGAAATGAAGTCACTATTAATAAAAGATGCCTAATTAAGTTTAGCATAGGGAAGATTTGTCAGGATGAGATATGGTGTGATGTTGTCCCAATGGATGCATGTCATGTGTTATTGGGAAGGCCATGGCAGTATGATAGAAAAGTTATGCATGATGGAGAGAAAAACACATACACCTTTTGGAAAGATGGCTCTAAGGTAATTTTATTGCCTCTCAAGGATGAAGGAAAAGGTGAGACCATGTTGTCTAAAAGAGATCTTGTTAAATAAATGAAGGTGATAGGGTGTTGCTATGCATTAGTAGTGAAAAAAGGTGAAGAGGAAGACATTTCAATTCCCCCAGAAGTAGCAGAGCTATTGAAAGAATTTGTTGATGTTTTGCCTGATGAATTGCCTAATGGTTTACCCCCAAAGAGAGATATTCAACATCATATTGATTTGATTCTAGGAGCAACTCTACCCAACCAAGCAACTTGTAGGATGAATCTAACACAACATGCAGAGTTGAATAAGCAAGTAACAGAACTCATAAGTAAAGGTGTGGTGAGAGAGAGCATAAGCCCATGTGTTGTACCTGCATTGTTGACCCCAAAAAAAGATGGAACATGGAGGATGTGCACTAATAACAGAGCAATTAATAAGATTACCATCAAGTATCAGTTTCCTATACCTCGTATGGAGGACATGATGGATGTCCTTGCAGGGGCTAAATATTTCAGCAAGATCGACCTACGAAGTGGCTACCACCAAATCTGGATTCGAGAAGGGGATGAGTGGAAGACAACCTTTAAGACTGGAGATGGATTATATGAGTGGATGGTTATGCCATTTAGGTTATCAAATGTGCCTAGCACATTTATGAGATTGATGAACACTATACTATGACCTTACATTGGTAAGTTTGTGGTAGTTTATTTTGATGATATTTGGTATTTAGTAACAACAAAGAAGAGCACCTACAACACTTGAGAATCATCTTTGGTGTGTTAAGGAAGGAGAAGCTCTATGGAAATTTGAAGAAGTGTAGGTTCATGTAGGACAATTTGATTTTTTTAGGCTTTGTCATTTCTAAAGATGGTGTCAAAATGGATCGAGAAAAGGTCAAGGCAATTCTAGAATGGCCTAGTCGAAGCAGCATCACAGAGGTAAAGAGTTTCAATGGCTTGGCCACTTTCTATCAAAAGTTCATTCAAAATTTTAGTAGTATTGTAGCTCCTATAACAGATTGCACCAAAGGAAGGGAGTTTGTATGGACCAAGGATGCTAAGGAGAGCTTTAAGTACTTGAAGCAAAAGGTAACAAAAGAACCTATACTTGCATTGCCAAATTTTGATAAGGTATTTGAAGTAGAATGTGATGCCTCCCATGTGGGAATAGGTGATGTGCTTAGCCAAGTTGGAAAACCTATAGCTTTCTTTAGTGAAAAGCTGAATGAAGTGAGAAAGAATTATTCTACTTATGATTTGGAATTTTATGCAATTGTTCAAGCATTGAGGCATTGGAGACATTATCTAGTTCCCTAGGAGTTTGTATTGTTTACAGATCATATTGCACTGCGATACTTGAACACAGAAAAAGTTGAATAGTAGGCATGCCAAGTGGGTCTCTTTCTTGCAGGGTTAGAATTTTGTGTTGAAGCATAAGTCTGAAAAACAAAATTAGGTTGCAGATGCGTTAAGTAGGCATGTTGCACTTTTGACCACAATGGAAACTGAGGTGATTGGTTTTGATGCCATCAAAAAATTGTATGAGTCTGATGATGATTTTTGGAAGATTGTGGAATAATTGAAGGCATCGGTATCTGGTAAATTGGATCACTTTAGGGGTGAATATTTTATACAAGATGGGTATCTATTTAAAGGAAAACAACTATGCATACCGGCTGACTCTATGAGGGAAAACATTATCAGAGAATTTCATAGTAGTGGGTTGGCTGGACATTTTGGCAAGGAAAAGATAATAGCCTTGATAGAAGATAAATATTACTGGCTAAAGATGAAAAGGGATATAACTAAGTATGTAACAAGGTGTAGAATCTGCCAAGTGGCTAAGGGACATTCACAGAATATAGGGTTGTATATGCCATTACTAGTACCAACTGTACCATGGACAGATTTGAGCATGGACTTTGTGTTGGGCCTTCCACATACTCAACGAGGTAATGACTCAATTTTTGTAGTTGTTGATAGATTCTCCAAGATGGTTCATTTTATTGTCTGTAAGAAAACTAATGATGCAACGAGGGTAGCAGAGTTATTTTTTTCAGAAGTTGTTCAACTACATGGTGTTCCAAAGACTATTACCTCTAATAGGGATACCAAATTCCTCAGTCATTTCTGGAGGACTTTATGGAAGAAGATGGGGACTAAGTTACAGTTTAGTAGTGCTTATCATCCTCAAACAGATGGGCAAACAAAGGTAGTCAATCGGAGTCTAGGAAATTTGTTGAGATGTATTGTTGGAGAAAAGCCAAAACAATAGGACGTGGCATTACCCCGAGCTGAATTTGCCTATAATAGTTCTGTTAACAGATCAACGGGAAAGTCCCCTTTCTAGATTGTGTATGGCAGGAATCCTCAAGGCGTTCTAGATTTGGTACAGCTACCAATGAAAGATAGGGTTAGTGATGATGGGGAAGCATTTGCAGAACACCTTCAACAGTTACAGAAAGATGTGAGACAAATGTTGCAGGACAATAATGAGAGGTACAAGAATATAGTGGATACTAGTAGGTGACATCAGACATTCAATGAAGGTGACTTAGTGATGGTATATTTGAGAAAAGAGTGGTTTCCTACTAGAACATACCACAAGTTGAAGTACAGGAAAATTGGTCCTTACAGAATTACAAAGAAGATCAATGATAATGCATATGAGGTCAGTTTACCAGATGATCTTGATATTTCTCCTGTGTTTAATATTTCTGATTTATATGCATTCCATGGTGAGGATGATGCTGAAGATAGTCAACCAGAAGTGGCATGGCAGAGATCACCAACACAAGACCACAAAGGAATCAAATTAAACAACATTGGAGGAAAGAGGATACAGGGGATGGCAAGGCAAACTACTTATCTAGGCCTCAGTGGACCAAACAACAACAATTGACTTCAATTTGGACTTGACTGTCCATTCCTTCTTCATTGCTTTAACACAACACAATAACACCATTTATAGGTTCATACAATGGGGACCTTCCCAAACTTCCTAGGGACCCTAGATCTTCTAGGTTTGACTGTCCCAAGCTCACAAAACCCCTACAATGCTCAGGAGGTACCGTCTTATGCTACTTCCTACACAACTATCCTAGTCTCCTTGTAGCCTTTCATAAAGGCCTGTAAGACAACCATTTAAGTTTCAGACCTCCTAGGTGGACTGTCATAGGTTTTTAGGATACCCAATACCCTTTACTTTAACATACTCAACAAGCATCACAAGTTGCTTTGGGACACACCACCCAAATCTTGACTGTCCCCTGCTACAGCAAGCCTAATTAGGCCTCTTCCACACACCACAAGGACTCCAAACTTGTCCTCAACCCCTACACTCTGCTCCAAGGCATTGATCATGCTAGAAAGGTTTGTTTACATAGATTTTGGGCTTCTTGGGTCAGCCCAAGACACTGTCCCACTTGAACACTCACTCTCCAAGCTTACAAATACCCAAAACCTTGAAGACATTGGGCTTAGATTGCACAAACAGACTCACTCTAGCTATGTCCTGCTTCAAATTCCTAAACTCCGATGGGATTCCTCATACACTCCCTTAAATGAGATTTAATACAATTCCACACAACATTTCATAAGTTTGTGTCCTTGACTACACTGTACGGATGAGGACAAGGGCATAAAGTTTAAAGAATACAGTGAAAATTCAGAAAGCGACTGGTAAAAAAACATTTAATCTCCCCTCAATCTTCTCTATAATCACTCAACAATGCATGCATAAGATAAACAAGGTAGAAACCTCTAACATTTTCCTGTATGGGTTCATGACAGTACGGTAGGTACGATTTTTGGAGCAGGAAGTAAGAAAAAATAGTGAAAAGGCAGCAAAAGACTATTTTTTGTATATTTCCTTTCAAAAAAACTACTCCAAATTACATTTTCTTCATCTCCTTGCACGAATGAGGAATACAATGAAGTGTTTCCAATTTAAAATCAACCTTTTTCTCCCACTCCATCGTGGGAAAAGCCATTATTAAGGCAAAACTGACTACTTTTGCTAAAAAGACTATTTTTGTCTAAAAATAGACTGTCATATTTTTAAGCAAACTGTAGATTTTCACTAAAGTAAGATCATATTCTAAGCCTCCACTACAATACCATGTCCCTAGTGGGATTATTGCATCATTTAATGTGCTTTTAAGACCATAATTTTATGAAAAATATACTAAAACTAAAGCCTAGACCATAGTTGACAATCTTGAACAAATGGTGCTCCTACACCATACACCCCAACTTTTGAAGTTTTCCAAGTCCCTTGAAAAAAATCTTGTAATTTATCCTCCATTTCTTGTCTCTGACCTTCATGTTTGTCTTTAACAGGTTCATTTTGTTCTTGAGTCTCACTATCCTTGTCATGTTTGCCATCATCATTACTTGTTTCTTGACAATGCCCATTTCTTGTAAACTATCCTGCTCTGACCTTGTCACCTTTATGAGTTAGTGTTATGACTGTCCTGGCACTTGTATGCATGTCCTTTTGGACTGTCCCTTCACTTCTCTTCTGCTCCATCCTTGGTATTATCTTAAACTCATTCAAAGTATCTTTCAAACCACTATCTACTACTGCACTTGCTGTCTTCACTTTTTCCTGCCTACTATCTGCCCTTAAGATTACTGTATCAACTGTCTTTTCCTCTGTCTTATCAGTCCTTTCATCATCTCTCTGCACCTTCCTTCCTGTTGTTCTGAGTGGACATACAATTGTCCCAACTATGATATGGTCATGCCAGATTTGTGTCTTCTCCATCAACTTAGTCTTCATTTCCTCTTGGACTGTTTTAGTCATTTCCTTGTCATCCTTGTTTTGAAAAATTAGAAAACTTACTGTCTCTTCATCTTCCTTCTGCTTAGTGTTTGTTGTCTCAACAACTTTATGTCTTGAAAAGGCTGTACACTCCTTGTTTGCATTCTCCTTAAACATCACTGGATCCTTCTTGCCAAACATGATCATATTTGCTACTCTTGACTGCTCCTCCAATGGCAGTAGCACAAAGGTCTTCTCATCCTTTTTGATAGTGAAGGTATTAGTTCTTCCATCATAGACTGCAAACCTATCAAATTGCCAGGGTCTTCCCAGTATCACATGACAGCGATCCATGGGTAGGATGTCACAAAGTACCCTATCCTCATATGCTCCAATCTTAAACTCTACTAATGCTTGCTCAGTCACTAAAATGGACTGATGATTACCCACCCAAGAAATTTTGTAGGGAACTTCCCTAGGTACTCTCTTCAACTTCAGCTTGTCTACCATCTCACTAGACACCATATTATCAGTACAACCAGAATCCACTATAACTTTACATACCTTGTCCTTGCTTTTACAATTTGTCCTAAATAATGCTCTACTCTGAATCAGCTCCTTCTCCCTGGAGGTCTTCAATAGTGCTCTTTCTCTCAACATCAATGCTTCTCCTGCCTCAGCATCACACCTTGTGTAACTAAAACTACCACATTCTTCTTCTTGGACTAATTGAGTCCTTCTTTCACCCTTCCTTTCACCATCATTTGAAAATTTTTGTTTCTCAGGACACTTATATGCTGGGTGCCCAAACTCTTGGCAATTATAACACTTACCTGCAAAGGTGTTTGTACTCCTTCCACCACCAAATCTTCCTCTGGAACCTCTACCTCTGAAATCTGCACTTTGTCCTTGTCTGAAATCAGTACCTTGTGCCTTGCTCATGTCTTCTTGACTTTCACTAACTTGCTTTGTATTGAAAGATCCTCTGCCTCTAGAGGTATTGCCTCTGCCTCTGGCTGACTTGTCTTGTCTCCTTTTCAGCTTCTCTTCCACTCTAACTACCATCTGATAATAGTCTTCAACACTCCTTGGATTTGCCAACACCAACTCATCCTGCATGTTAAATCTCAAACCACCAATATACCTAGCAACCTTTTGCACTTCAGTTTCATTTTGACCAGACCTTATACTCACCTTATAAAACTCTTCAGTGTATGTCTTAACATCCATTTCCTTTTGCCTTAAACCTTGAAGCTTCTTAAACATTTGAACTTCATAATCTTTAGGCAAGAATTTACCTTTGATTTTTGCTACCATCTTGTCCCATGAAACAATCTTTAACTTTCCTTGCTTTCTTCTCTCTGTCTATTGATAATCCCGCCATAACAAAGCATGACCTATCAACTTGGTATTTGCAATCTTCACTTTCTGATCATCAGGAATTTCTTCACACTCAAAGTGGTTGTCCAATGCTGCAACCCAATCTAACAACTCTTCATTATCCAGGCTTCCTCCATACTTTGGCACATCTATCTTCATCTTGTGCTTGTCTTCTTTTACTGTCCTCAGCAACTTTACCATCCTCTGATCCTGAGGGTCCAACTCTTCTTCCACATCTTCGTACTCAACTTCTTCTTCTTCCTCAGACTCAATCTCTTCACCTAGAGCCACTCCTCTTCTCTAATTTTGTTCTAGGGTAGCCATTCTTTCCTTAAGCTCCCTCAACTCTCTAGCATGTTTCTCTTTCAGCTCATTCATCTCTTGAGCCATGTTTCTTGCTCTTGGAGGCATCTTGACAAATTGCCTCTTCAACTCAACACTTCACAGACCTACTAACTGTGCTCTGATACTAATTTGATGCAGAGCTCACCAACACAAGACCACAAAGGAATCAAATTAAACAACATTGGAGGAAAGAGGATACAGGGGATGGCAGGGCAAACAACTTATCTAGGCCTCAGTGGACCAAACAGCAACAATTGACTTCAATTTGGACTTGACTGTCCATTCCTTCTTCATTGCTTTAACACAACACAATAACACCATTTATAGGTTCATACATATGGGGACCTTCCCAAACTTCCTAGGGACCCTAGATCTTCTAGGTTTGACTGTCCCAAGCTCACAAAACCCCTACAATGCTCAAGAGGTACCGTCTTATGCTACTTCCTACACAACTGTCCTAGTCTCCTTGTAGCCTTTCATAAAGGCCTGTCAGACAACCATTTGAGTTTCAGACCTCCTAGGTGGACTGTCATAGGTTTTTAGGATAACCAATACCCTTTACTTTAACATACTCAACATGCATCACAAGTTGCTTTGGGACACACCACCCAAATCTTGACTGTCCCCTGCTGCAGCAAGCCTAATTAGGCCTCTTCCACACACCACAAGGACTCCAAACTTGTCTTCAGCCCCTACACTCTGCTCCAAGGCATTGATCATGCTAGAAAGGTTTATTTACATAGATTTTGGGCTTCTTGGGTCAGCCCAAGACACTGTCCCACTTGAACACTCACTCTCCAAGCTTACAAATACCCAAAACCTTGAAGACATTGGGCTTAGATTGCACAAACAGACTCACTCCAGCTATGTCCTGCTTCAAATTCCTAAACTCCGATGGGATTCATCATACACTCCCTTAAATGAGAGTTAATACAATTCCACACAATATTTCATAAGTTTGTGTCCTTGACTGCACTGTACGGATGAGGACAAGGGTAGAAAGTTTAAAGAATACAGTGAAAATTCAGAAAGCGACTGGTAAAAAAAACATTTAATCTCCCCTCAATGTTCTCTATAATCACTCAACAATGCATGCATAAGATAAACAAGGCAGAAACCTCTAACATTTTCCTGTATGGGTTCATGACAGTACGGTAGGTAGGATTTTTGGGGCAGGAAGTAAGAAAAAACAGTGAAAAGGCAACAAAAGACTATTTTTTGTATATTTCCTTTCAAAAAAACTGCTCCAAATTACATTTCCTTCGTCTCCTTGCACGAATGAGGAATACAATGAAGTGTTTCCAATTTAAAATCAACCTTTTTCTCCCACTCCATCGTAGGAAAAGCCATTATTAAGGCAAAACTGATTGCTTTTGCTAAAAAGACTGTTTTTGTCTAAAAATAGACTGTCATATTTTTAAGCAAACTGCAGATTTTCACTAAAGTAAGATCCTATTCTAAGCCTCCACTACAATACCATGTCCCTAGTGGGATTATTACATCATTTAATGTGCTTTTAAGACCATAATTTTATGAAAAATATACTAAAACTAAAGCCTAGACCATAGTTGACAATCTTGAACAAATGGTGCTCCTACACCAGAAGTGCAGAGGTTAGATCTAGTCAAATGGCAGCAGTTCGAAGACACTCACTTGCAGGAGCTGTGTTCTCTTCAACCAGAGGAGAATGATGCAGAGACTTCCGGAGGTCATAACTTTTGACTCGGATGTGGGTTTTCTATGAAATTTTATAGGTGGATACGTTATGAGGTGGCATGTGGTTTCCCAACCCACCCTAGTTGGTTGGATCTCGTCTTGGCACTTTTTCGGGGCTTAAAACTTTCATCTTGGCCCTCAAAATGGCAATTTAGTGTTTTTTCCTAGTTTTTTAAAAGTTGCTTTTTTTAATAACTCGAAACTCATGTTTTGAATTTAGGATGTTAGTTGGCTTTTTGTCCTACCTTAGCTTTAGGAAGTTTTTGGGAAAAAATTGGATTCTCAAGATATGAATGTAAAATTACCTAAAATGGCAAAATCTGACAATTGTCGATATCTGCCAAAAAAGGTATTTTTTTGATTTTTTTTGTTTTCTTGGATATAAGAGAGTTTTCTCTCATTGTAGCAACAGAGTTGGTGAATAGAATTTTTTTTCCATTTTTCCAAATCTTTGGCTCTCACACATGATTAATGGCACAATTTTATTGAGTGTATGTTGTTGGCTACATCACAACCTCAGCCCTTGAGGAGGTCTGCACGAACAAGAAAGCAACCTGATAGGTTTGGTTATTCATTGCTTGATTCTAGTTGTGCTTTTGCCTTTCTTACTAACACTGATGAGCCTAGAACTGTGACAGAGGCTATGGGCATGAAAGATGCAGGTTCATGGAAGAAGGCCATAGAAGATGAGATGGCTTCTTTGGAGAAGAATAAAACTTGGGACTTGGTGCCTTTGCCTGAAGGATGAAAACCTGTTGGATGCAAATGGGTGTTCAAGAAGAAATTTAGTGCAGATGGCAGTGTTGAAAAGTACAAGGCCAGACTGGTTGCAAAGGGGTACTCACAAGTGGATGGAATTGATTATGGTGAAATTTTCTCTTTCGTTGCAAAGTTGACATCCATTCGGTTCTTGTTATCTCTTGCAGCTACTTATGACTTAGAGGTGGAGCAGATGGATGTGAAGACAACATTCCTTCATGATGATTTGGAGGAAGAGATTTACATGTCACGGCCAGAGCATTACATAGAGAAAGGTAAAGAAAATTTGGTTTGCAAACTAAAGAAGTCTTTGTATGGTTTGAAGCAGTCTCCTAGGATGTGGTATGTAAAATTTGATGCCTTTATGTTGTCAATTGGATTTATGAGATCAAAATTAGATCATTGTGTGTATTACAAATTTGACAATGATCGTATTCTCATTATTGCATTGTATGTTGACGATATGCTATTAATTGGGAATGGTAAGAATATGATTTATGATTTGAAGTCTCAGTTGTCAACACAATTTGAGATTAAAAACTTAGGGGTAGCCAGGTACATTCTGGGAATGGAAATCAGAAGAGATAGAGCTAACATAAAACTTTGATTAAGCTAGAGTAAGTATGTTAAGATCGTGTTGGATAGGTTCATCGTGGCAGATTGTAGACCATTGTGTGTTCCTGTATCTTTGGAGACAAAGTTCTCTATTAATGATTGTCCAAAATATCCTAGTGAGGTGGAGGACATGAGAAGAGTACCTTATGCTAGTACGTTTGGCAGTTTGATGTATGCCATGGTCTGCACAAGACCAGACATTGCCCAAGCAGTGGAAGTCCTTAGTCGATTTATGGCTAATCTTGGATGGGTACATTGGGATGCAGTAAAGCGAGTGTTTAGATATTTAAGGGGTACTTCCAAGTATTCTATATGCTATCATGGTAATCCTATAGGACCTCCGTATTTTGTTTGTATTCATAGATTCTGATTGGGTGGGTGACATTGACAGCAAGAGATCCACCAGTGCTTACGTGTTTACTATGTTTGATGGTGCAATTAGTTGGATGAGTAAGCGGCAACCTGTGGTCGCTATGTCCATGATAGAAGATGAGTATATGGCAACAACTCATGCTTGCAAGGAATCCATTTGTCTTAAGAGATTGTGTTCAGATATTGGTGTTGATGCAGGACAGATTACGATTTGTTGTGATAGTCAGAGTGCGATTTGCCTAGCAAAGAATCCAACTTTCCATGCCAGAATAAAGCATATTGATGTACAGTTTCACTTCATGCGAGACATGGTAGAGGATGGGAAGGTGAATTTAGAGAAGGTAGACACTTTGAAGAATGTTGTGGATGCATTGATGAAACTAGTGGGCATAGAGAAGTTCAGATGGTGTTCGGAGTCTATGGGCCTCTTGGCCTATAGCAGTTAAATCCTGTCATTTCCATTGGCTCTTAATGGTGTTCAACAAGTGGGAGAATGTTGGGAATTAAGGTGTCTCAACCTTGGTAATTCCTTGTATTAATTAATTGTATGTATTTATTTATTGCCTATTATTGTAATTAGGATGCAAATCATGTTTCGTCGTCTTGTGGGAGTTGGCACGGTGATGTGTCATCCTACGTGGAAGGTGACCACATGTAATTTTGTCCTCACATGAGGAGATAGGCGTCCCACTTAGTGGTAGAGGTATTTTGCCATGTGTCGGCACTTTGACTAGTGTGTAAGTGAATCTTGACCGAAACGGTTATGATAGATTCCTATGACAAAATCTATGACGCATAAGAGTCATAAATGGAAGGTTCTATGACAGGTGAAGACATGTGTTGCAAGGCATCTTGGAAGAAGGCATCTTTGGGCACCCCAAGGAGGGTAATGATGTGTTGTAAGTAGAATATGCTATTTTTAGGTAGTTATGACAGATTCTCTTACAATTGTAAAAGCTGTCAGTTATGACAGATTCTATGACAGTCACAAGATGCGTAAGAGCATCTGTCATTGCACAACTTGGGAATAGGTGACCTCATTAGGATGGGGTGATGTGACAAGTGTCATTTCCATGTTGTAGTGTTGGACAAGTGGAAAGTACATTTTTGCCTTGTAAACTTCTATTTAAGCAGGTGCTTGGAGTGGAGATGTATTATGTGATTGACAGGTACTGTTATGCTGCCGGATTGTCTCCAGATACGAGTGTCGAAGACTCCTGTAAAGACTTACATTGCAAGTGTGTTGTAAACTTCATTGTTTAGATAATACATTGTGCAGGTTTTGGAGTGGGGTTTTTCACTCGTAAGGGTTTTCCCCACATTATATCTTGTCTCTCTCTCTCTTCTATCTTACATTCTTGTGTTGTGTATTGCTGCAATATCTATATTGTTATGTTAACATTACTGTAAATGTAAAGATTAAAACGAATTTGCACTCATCTCTCCTCTTTAGATTAGTGTAGGAAGCGATTTCCGCACACCTAGCTTCCTTTCAATATTGATGAAAAAGGTCTTAAGACCATGATTAATAAAAATATGGTGGATGGTTTATCTAGCAATTCTACAAATTTTGACTTTTGTGAGCATTGTGTGTAAATCATAATAGTCGAGTTTAATTATGGTAGTATTAGAGCAAAGACATTATTGAAGGTTATTCTTAGTGATGTTTTTGGTCCTATGTATAGGAATAATAAAATATTTCATAGATCCATGAATAGTTGTCAAACTAATAAACCTTCCACAAGCAAATCTAAATAAACAAGCTAATGAAGAGACAAAGAAATAAGCCAATAGAATAATAGACAAGTTTTTGTTACAAAGTATAAAAAATCCCATGCTTATATAGAGCAAGGCAATGCATGAATAGTGGAAACTAAGGGTAGACATTCATGATAGATGGATCAATAACTAAAGATAGACATGCATAATAGGAGGAGATGACTAGATGAACTAGGATGATAGAATGAATGTAACTCAACTAAGACTAGATAAGTGTCAATAAAATGCATAAGACATGGACACATGATTGATTGACACAACTACCTAAGTGAGTTTATCCTAACTAGGTATTTATAATTTAATATAGTAATAAACTAAATAAAAGTAAAATAAAAGTGCTAGCACCCCCATAAGAAAAACTTAGGGAGAGATAGATAAAAAAATATGTTTTGACAACTAGGCTTGATCACGTAAACATTTACAAAAGATTCCCTCATGAACAATGAAAGGGAGAAAACTTGTAGGAAAAAATTCCCCTCTAAAAGAGAGAACATGAGAAGGACTATGAAACCTTCCTAAAAGTTGAAACAGATGTCCCTAAAAGATGGGGAACATGAACACGAAGAACTCTATCGAATAAGCACAAAGAAGTTGCAAACAATTAGTAAAAAATAATTGCTATACTGCTAGAACCAAAGAACCTCCATTGAAACCAGTATCAAAGATTAGGTGCAAAGAGCCACAAATCTGCATGAGTGATCAAAATACTACTCAAACATTGCATTGTTGCAGTCAAAGGTTTAGATGAAACTACATGAGTGATAAACAACTGTACTCAAACATTGCATAGGTATAATTGAAGATACAGATGACACATAAATGCGAACTAGTGAGGAAAAACAACACTACTCAAATAATGCATAGATGGTGAATTCACACCAATATACTATAATAAGACAAAAATTTGTTAGTAAAAAAATTAAGGTGCCAAAGGAATCACAAACATTGATCAGCTAATTAAGGTGGCTTCCATAAACAAGTATGTAGAAGTATCTATATGGTATGTGTTCCATCTCACTAAAATGCATGGGTAACCAGTAGATGCATCTACCTGATATATAGGAAAAATGATTAGGTACATATCTCACTCCAAAATGGAACTAAGGAAGTATTAACACAAGTACAAATAGTAAAATATCCTCCCATAATGTTAACGAGGGAGAGGAATAGAAAGTCCACTAAAACCTATGTCACAACATAGTAGTGCAATAAGGTGAAGAAACAACATCAAAAAGACCAATATGAAGTACTTGCAACTAGAAAAGGGTGTCAACAACATCTCACAGACATATGAAGGTAGACAAGGTTGTGGAGATGAAACCAAGATACCCACAACAAACTCCCATGACACTTTATAAAATAGTACAAGTACAACAATGACATAATGAGATCTACAAAACCCCTGGAGAAAACAAGACATGGTGTGGAACTTTATTTTAGTGCATGTACAAATATGAAATTGCTCGCAATGGATTAATACAATATCTAAAAAAACTAAATGCTACTAATGTATTTCTACTATAAATAAGAAGAAACAAAAGGAATTAGCATGAAGTAGACTAAATTCAAAATGCCTACATTTGGAGACCAATAATCCCAAACATAACCATATACTTATCGGCACAGGGATCCAAAAAAGTTCAAATTATGTCTAGGGATAACAATAACTTTCATTTACATATTTGATCACACACAATCTCACATTAGGACATCAACATCTAATACTATTTGTATCTTTGTTTTCAAGATTATTGAATTATTCTAGGGGCCTAACTGCTAGCAAGGAAGTTAAATGTTGTTTCCTTTATTATAGTAGGTCCTAATGGTGCTTCTTATCACCACCGATTTTCCTAACACATATATCACCCATCCAAAATTTATTTATAGGTACCAAAGGTCAAATTCCACAATGAATAGAATCATACCACCTAGACTAGACCACAACTTCTTTAAATCCTCACATTTCACTCATTATAGGATTTTGATTGTTTATCCACTTCTAGATTTTAGTTTTTGTATCTTTTATCACAAGAATCAAAGTCTACATTGCATTGATTTTGAGGTAAGCCCTAATCCATTTGAGCAATTTATTTCAATTTATACTTCATATCTATGTTTATATTTATCATTCTTATCTTAAATTATCTAAGGCTTGAATCATATTGATTTATCCCTTATATATGTTTGTAGGGTATGTTTTTATCTCAATATTTTGGCAAGCTCTAATCTTTTAATCTCTCCAAGGTTTTACCATAAGTAACTTTTCATATATAATTTCTAAAATGTTTTTATTTGTATTTCCCATCTTTAGATTAGATCCTAAATTTGTGTGCACCTTTCAGTACAACATATTAATCATGGATCCCACTCAACCCTTGTCCTTAGCCTCTATTCCTACATACCTTAAGGATATTAAGATGTTTTCATATTTTTTTCTTGAGATGTTTTCATAATTTGTTCTTAAGATGTTTTCATAATTTGTTGCATCAAACTGCTCAACCTTCGAAGACATAATATACTTGTATCAATATGAGGGTATTTCATGTTCAAGGGATACAATGGTTTAACATTTTTCTAACTTTTCATCTGTTCTAGAAGTTATATTCACTTCTCCTTCCATGTGGGATGACTCTACTTCATTTGTTCATGATATCCATGATGGTTATACACCTATAAATAATGATCCCTCTTTTTCAGCTATTCATGATACTAAACCTAAGAATGTTGACTCCCTCAAATAACTCATGATAGTCCTTTCTCTATATCCTTGGGATTCATGGTCTATTGATGATTTATCTAGTGAGGAGCTCAACGACACTTTCTTAATTTAAAGACATCCTTTGTCCAATCCTTCAAATGATGTTATTGATGATTTATTGTGTAAACATGGATTTCTCACATTATGTCTATTGTAAATAAAGACCTAATGGTTGATGGATCTAGTGGAAATAATAGTATAGAATACATGTCAAGACATTTATAGTTTTACATTATAGGAACATACATGATGATATGTTTCTAATCAATACATTTAGAGAAACTATAATGGATGAGGTCTATCAATGGTTTGATTTGTATCATACTTCTTACGCTTATTCATTACACTTGGACATGCCTTCATTGAGTACTTCACTCCTCACCCAAGAGGGTGCTTGCATAGTGATTCTACATTTTTAACCTCTAATCGTTATTTTGTAGGAGGTCTTATGGATATGTCTATGCTCCCTAATAATACATCATTTTTGGATGGCCACAATGACTCTCCTATGGACCCTTTTTCTCATGATGTATAATCTTCTAATGAGTATAGTATACATCATTATAACACAATCTCATTTACATATCCTATTGATCCACACAAGAAAATACATGGAGAACTCTATTGTGATGCATTACTTACTTTAACACAAGGCATGGCTATAAGAAAAATATTGTTGATACATAATATCCTCATAGGTTATGCCATACTTCCTCAATCCTCTACCAATCTTTAGGTCCTAGCCATATTTCTTATAGTTTACCTTTGAGATTCAAATTTCCCTTCATGCTTTCTTTCATTCCTTTGTCTTCTATGATCCATCATTATTCCTCTCCCAATCTCCATGTTGTTCAATCCTCTCTTATTATTTACATCACCACATCTCCCATCCCTATTCCTAGTTTATCCATACAAACCAAATGCTTCAATCTATTTATACTTCCCCTTTGACTACACAGACCCTTTGTGTTTCCACCATCTCTTCACTATCCACTCATATGACTTTTATAACTGCCAACACTTCCTTGCACACTCCTACATTGCCCAACCTTTAGGATATAACAAGGGAATTACAACATAATTGATTGGCTTATGACATATTTTTCTATCCTTCACCAATTGGATTTGTAGTGCCTAGTTTTACGATGTATGATAGTAGAGGCAACCCATTCATGCACATATGTTACTTTAATGTAATATGTTTAGGTGACATTTATGATCAATGATTGCTTGCTAAGTTGTTTCCACAAAGCTTGATAGATTATGCACTTACTTGGTTTTATACTTTATCTCATGCTTCAATTCTTTGGAGACTTATCCAATGCCTTTGTTACTCATTTCAATACAATATTGAACCTAATTTAATGAATAACAAAATAGTAAAATGTAGTAAAAGAAACAATGAGACCATAAATGATTATGTTATAAATTTCCAAATTATGATAGCTATAATGAGTTTCAAACTATTGGACAATGAGTTTCAATGTTTGTTTATCAAAAGTATTTTACCTTTTATCCAAGAAAAATGATTCTCAATTACTCTAGTTCATTTTTTGAATTATGTGCTAGTGTTTGGCATTGTAAGATACTATTGTTATAAATCAATCTTATCCATTATAGCATCTCTAGCACTTCTCCTCATTCCCATGATGCAATTAAAGTCAAGTTTTAAAAATGGAGACAATAAGGATGAAATAAAAATTGTCAATATCATTGATGATCATTATGCAATCATCATTCAACTAAAACCAAGATGGTATATAAAGTTCACTAGATTGGAGGATCCTTCACATTACCTCCCATTAAACCATAAGATATGTTTGAAGGTGTCTCACCACACTTTTTAATGCTAGTTATTTTTGTGATTATTATCGAACACATCGACATACTATTGGTAGGTGTATTACACTCAAACGTAAAATACTAGATCTTATTGATAGTAATGTGATTCAAGTTGAGGATATTACTGAGAAAGGAAATACATCTTTAGCACTTTAGCATGATGCGTATAAGACAAGAAGATATGGATTATGAGGATTCTTCCAATGCTAGTCATAATTAGTACATAATGATTTTGTTAAATATGAGCACACATCTAGCATATCAAATATCAATATACATAAGAATATATCAAACATGAAGACAATCAAAGAAATATATACATGCAAGTGAGCTTAAATGGTACACTATGTGGTTGTATAGTAGTGAACCCACAATTCAAATGAACATTTCAATAGAAAAAGGGTATTTATAGAAAATCAATGTGAGTCCAAACTTACAAAAGACACATCATTAACTACATATTCTCATAATGTTCACTATGCTAATATCTAACATATTCAATATCAATGTTATTATGAAGATATGAGTATACTTTGTTGAAACATATGAGCATACATCCACCATATCAAATATCAATGTTACACACAAAGATATTAAACATGATGACAATTAAGGGAATATATACATGCAAGTGAGCATAAATGGTACATTGTGTGGTTGTATGAGGGTGGACCCTAGATTTCAAATGAACATTTCGATAAAAGAAAAGGTATCTAAAGAAAGTCATTGTGAGTCCAAACTTACAAAACACACATCATTAACTATACATTCTCATAATGTTCAATGTGTTAACAAAGAAACATCTACTAAAAACATCACAAAAGAAAGTACATATGGCACAAGTGACACCTTTATATACAAATTTTGTTCATACATACACCTCAGGATCATACATTGTCATCATCATCATCTATGCAACATGGCATTATAGAAGATAAGCCCATGAGAAGCATTGTTTTATATGACACATTGTTTGGTCTCATTGAGATAAACCCATGACTACTTGATTACATTGACACCATCAATTAATATACTTCCATGTCTATCACTTGCTTTCTTCTTTAATACATATTATAAATTATATTTGTATATGTTATGTTCATGTTCTTTCTATGCTTTCACTTGATCTTGTCACTTGGGGGATAAGGTATAGTCTCTTTTGCAAGTCCAATGTGCTAATGCTTTCTTTCACTGGGAGAAAAAATGGAGGTATGTATTTATTCACAATTTTCATACACAAAGATCAACCACATAGGTAAGTGTTGTCACTCAGATTTGCACCCTATGTTGAAGCATTGTGCTACAACAATCTAGTGAAACATTGGAGTGATTTCCATGTGTGGGACCCTGCAAGAAAATCAAACCTCCAAAGAAGGCTAGTTCCTTTTCTTAATATGAGATTCAGAGTGTGCTAAGACTAAACCTAATCTAATCATTGTTGTGTAAAGGGGAAGAAGGAGAAACTAAAATTTAAAGGTAATTCACCAGGAATATAGAACACCCATAAAGCTAAAATGCACAGAATAATGGAATACAGCTGATAACTCACACAAATCATGCAGATCCTAACAGAGGTAAAGGTAAGAAAAGGATTGCAAGGAATTATACATTCACAAACAATAACCAGTCCTAAACATACACAGAATTAAGGAAGATTAAGAAAAGGTGAAAAAACACGGTGTGTATTGATTAAAAAGACACGATTACAGTAAAGGAGGGTTATGTTTGAACACAAAAATATGTCTCTATATCCAACCCTCATTACATCTTCTTTTCATGTATATATATAGCTTTTCATTATTGACCTAAGTCATTCATTACAATTAGTTCTACCCATGGGCCTATCAGAAGATATTTTTGCCAAAAGGAATGTCTATCTACAAAACATCAATGCAGAAAATATCTTGAGGATGAAGTAGCTGGGAGATATTTGTTGTCTTGAATGGAAGCAGCTGATTCATCTACTTGCAACATAAATGTGAAATATCTGGAGATGAAGTAGTTGGGCAGATCTGATCTTCATTAATGGTTGAAGGAGATATTTGAAATGTATTTTCCCGCCAAAACCCTGTGTAGATCTTTTACAACACTTTAAAATATTTAATTTCAAATATTTTAAAGCTTACATTTATATTACAAGCTCTATTTTCATTATTTCTACTTTATCTCAAATCTTGGCCTGAAATTTGCCTTGTCAGCAAAATTTGTCTTTCATGAACCATCCCTGCTTTTACTCTTTGGTTTGTTTTTGCTTTCTGCCCTTGAGTCAGCAAATTTTCACTTTTCTAAACTATCTCTTGTTTTGCCTTTTTCATCTTCTTCTTTGGTCAGCGAAATTATATTCTCACTAACTTGGCCTTCTGCTTCCTTTCTTCTTCTATTTTCTCTTTCCATGTCTCTTTTGCCTTGTTGGCAAATTTGAACTTTTATGAACTATCCTTGTTTATCCCCTTTTTTCCCCTATCAGCAAAACTTCATCTTTTCAAACCAAGCTTGCTTTTACCTTATCAACAAAATCACTATTTCTTGAACTCTGCCTTGTTCTCTCTTTGCCTTCTTTATCGGCAAAGTTACTTTTTCACGAACCTTGTAGTCTTTGCCTTTTTTTCGCTTGACTTTTGATGAAGAATCACCTTATTGGCGAAATTGGGAAACTTCTAACTATTGGATGAGTTTTGCCTTTTGTCAATTTCTTGATAAGGCCCTTTTCCTTCATTTGCCTTAGTCACTTTTTCGGACTTTTATGTCTCTTTTTCCTTGTCGGCAAATCTCAACCTTTGCGAACCTTGCCGCTTTTTTTCCCCTTTTCTTCTTTATCAGAAAAATTCACCTTTTCTGAACTAGCCCTTAGTTGTTTCACCTTATCAGCAAAACTTTCACTTTTGCTTCAGTCGACAATTTTCCCATTTTATGAACGTTGCTTGTGCCTTGCCTTTTCCCTTATGATTTGCCTTATCAGTGAATTTATGAAATTCTAAACTTTTGACGAGTTTGAACTTTTTCCCATTTGCCAATAGAGCTACCCGCTTCCTTTTTGCCTTAGCTGATTTTTGAAAAACCTTCCCGCTTGGCCCTTCAGTTGGTGATTCGCTTGATCGGCGAACTTAAAAAAATGCAAGTTGTTGGACGAGTTCACAAAAATTGAAAATCGTCGATAAAGGGAACTTGTTTTTTGCCTTAGTCATTTTTGAATCTTTCTTCCCTTTGTCGGCATATCGATGAGTTCACAAACCTGAACTTTTGCCGACTAAGGCAAAAAAACTAAGACAAAAGACTTGAAATTTTTTGGGGTTTTTTTCATAGGATCTTCCTTAGAGAATTAAGGATTTTTGCAAAGAAAACACCCTGAAAATTGAAAAATACTAGGCACTTAGACAATTTCAACAATTTTTTCAAGCTGGGCTATTTTACTATGGGAAGGGGAAAATAGGTCAACAGTAAGTAAATCTTAGGTGCACATTTTCTACTCAATTTCTTTTACATATCATACTTAGCTTTGAGTCACAATTTCTAGATTTTATTTTCATTTTTATTTCATGCAATCCTTAGTACACACAATTTGAGGGATGGCAAATTAAATTACTAATTGTATTTTCAATTTATGCATAATTTCATAGGTTAGTGTTTTTCCTTCAATGATGCCCAAAATTGAATGAGCTGACATGGCAAGTCTAATGACATCCAAGATTCCAAAAATGGGCCTACAAGGCTTGAAAACATGGTTATGTGATACTTGACATGCGTCTACAATCTAGAGCCTCTCAAATGTTTCTTTTATTTGATATTTGTCATTCACTAGTTGGTTGCACTTTAATTTTGCCCAAAAACTTAGTTTTGATCTTCTTAAGTTACGAGTTCATCACTTGGTTTAAATGGAAAATACACATTCATCCCAATGAACAATGTGTTTTCCCTGACAAACTCATATTTGTCATGATGAACAATTTACTATGTGAGGCGGTGACTTTGTGTGAAGCGATGAACTTGTTTTGTTTACTCACACGTGTGGTTAACTTAAAAAATGTGAGTTTCTCTTGTGCTCTTCCTTCACTTATGATCAATTTAGATCCACCTTTTGTGCCAATGATTCCTAGTCACTATATGTCAACTATCCAATTTTAGCCATTATCTTGGTCCAAATTTTATGAAGCCATCAACCTCAACACAAACTCTATGAAGCTTTCTTGAGATAATTGCTATCAAATATTCAAAACAACTTTTGTCAAACCCTTGTCCCAACATATTTGTCTCCCTTTGTTAAGCTTGCATTTGTCTTGGATATAGATCCACTATCAGGTTGTCACAATAGAAGGGGTAAAGCAAACGGGATCTAGATTTCTTAGGACACTAGTGCTACCATCAAATCAACTCTATATTTGAAGCATTTAGCTCTAGATGTGAATTTCTTTGTTATTTAGATTTTTCTAAATTTGGTAGATTAGGAAAAGTTTGTTTGTCAAAGATTATTTTGTCGGTATAGACTTGTTTGTTAATATATGATTCTTTAGAATAAAGAAGTACAAAATATAAGAAATTGTTTTGCTTTTAGTGTGTTGCTTGTCATTGTTTGAATCTTTCATCTGTTTCAATCTTCAAAATCATAAGAATCAATAAAATTCTCAAGTTGCTTGTCATTGTTTGAATCTTTCATTTGTTTCAATCTTCCAAATCATAAAAATCAATGAACTTCTCAAGAAGCTACACTAAAACAATTTCCAATAAAGGCTTAGATCCCAAGAGGCTTTTCCTCACAATATCCTCCCAAGAGTTGACTGAGAAATCTCAAATTTTCTAAGGAGATACTAGAACTTTCTCAATGGAAACTAAATACCTTCAACAACAAGCCTCGATAATTAATCTTACAAAATGATTTTAATTGAAAATTCTCTATTTTTGATAATAGTAAAAGGGGTTGAAGGGTCCCAACCCTTTACAAACAATGTCATAAGGGCAGAGAAGAATTGGTTCTAAAAGAGAAGAACCACAAAACACAAATCAAATGAACACAAGCAATGAACCAGATGGTTAGCTAAAGAACACAATTGTTGAACAACACAACTGCAACCCCCTTCCAAAATAGAACAACCAAGCAAAACACTAAAGGGTCGGCATTCTACACAACATTGGACCCTGACCTCTCAATTCACACATCCTTAATCCAAGTATGGGATTCAAAGACAGGTTTGGGAACACCTCTCTTCCGTCTTTGGACAATCATTCAAGATACATCATTATCTAAATCCTTAGACGATGAGGAGAGAGGAGAGGGGAATCCTCTAATGTTGCCTTCACTTGAGACATCTCCGATAGAGAGGGAGATAGACTAACCAAAGAAGTCGCATGCCACAATAAAGTTGTTAACATGTCAAGAGCAGGGATACCCATCATGACACATCATGGGGGGAGGGAACCACGGAGGAAGCAACCCGTGTTGGTTTTAAAGAAGACGTTAGTAGGAGTCAGGGAATTTGATAGAGTCGTGCCAACCACCGAGGAAGCCCCCTTGGGAACGTGACTCGCCACCGAGGGTGAGAAGAGAAGACCCAACATCTTGAGAATACATGTCATTTGGAAGAGAACCATCATCTTAAGAGTCGGAACCATTAACTGTCAAGTGGTCAATGTGGACATTTTGCCACCACAAAGTTGCACTAGCCTTGCGACGAGAACAAAAACAATTAGATGCCATGTGACTTCTATAGCAGAAGGGTAGACCCTCATAATCAAGTGACTGAGTCCAAGGCCTATCCCCACTATCAGAATAATATCCCCATGGAGAGCCTTGGACATATCAATGTCCCCCAGAATATGGGCATACGTGGTGAGACCCATTTGTGCTCAACAACCAAAACAAAAGTATAAAGCAACTTCAACCATAAAACTTGCATTCTATCTATCTAGGACGCTGTCTAGAGTTAAAATGAGAGTTATAAGAGTAGGTTCTTCCTATTCCCATTACTCTTCTTCTAGACCAAATCGACATGTTAAAGGATAGATTGAGAGAAGTACCAATCTCAACAAACTTCAAGAATTCTGCCACCACCCATAAGACAAATTCCATCTATCCACTTTCTATTGTCATGCCCACAAGAAATTCAATTTATTTTGTGCTTGGAAGAAGTAATTTATTTTCTATGAAAAATAAAATTGGTTTCCCTATTTGTAAAAGATTGTCTAGTTAAAAAGCATATTTTCTATTTATTGCTTCTCTTAGGAAATACTAAAAAGACAAATTTCAAATTTTACCTTGTTTAATTATTATATTAAATTAATCAATGCCATTTGATTAATATAGTATATTTGGTTGGTTGTTTATTATTAATTAATTAGTTTAGTTGCTTTATTAATTTATTTCACAAAAAGACAATAAAAATAGATTCTTTAATTTAGTTAATTTGAAGCAATTAGATTAGATTAATTTATTTTCATTAGATTAATTGATTTATACAACATTAAAAAAATTCAAAAAGTACTACAAATTTAAGAAAATCAAACAAAAATAGTCACTAGATTGCAAACCAATCGAACAAAGAAAATGACATTAAACAACTCAAATAAAGACATTCAAATGCTCAACAACCAAAACAAAAGTATAAAGCAACTTCAACTATAAAACTTGCATTCTATCCATTTAAGACTCTGTCTAGATTTAAAAAGAGAGCTATGATAATAGGTTCTTCCTATTTCCATTACTCTTCTTCTATACCAAATCGACATGTTAGAGGATCAAGTGAGAGAAGCAACAATCTCAACAAACTTCAAGAATTCTACCACCACCCATAAGACATTCCATCTATCCACCTTCGATTGTCACACCCACAAGAAATTCAATATTAAATAGATCACTCGATCACTTGTCCACCTGGACCTCCATTACACCTGCTCTTACCTCGACCTTAGCCACAAACATCCTAGTGATAATTTGCATGCACATAATAACAAGCCTGATGGACACTTGTTGCATATCAGGTACAAAGGGAGCACATGGTTGTTCCAATTGCTCAAATTTTTAGATTCCAAAAATTGTCACTTATTTTTTCATAATTATTTCTTTCATTTCTATTTTGGCATGTATGTACATGTAATTTTACATGTCCACCAAAGTGGGGATAAAATGTAGAGAAAGAAACTGCATACATCACTTTGTCACCTCTATGTTTATACCATTGTGTGGAAGACTTTGATGCATGATTCTAGCACATTTTTTGGCTCTTTTAGCACACTTACTAACCCAAAACATAAATCCAACACTTTGTTATGCCATATCATTCTACTCAAAATGCTCTCGATCCATTTCTTATAACATTGCTCATCTTGGACTAGATCACATATACAATTCTATCTTCTAGACTCAATCGCAGGGGAAATCTTGCCCTCTATTTCAAAAATTCAAAATTCTAGCATTTGAATGCTATCAATCTCAAACATGACATACTCACCTACATGTGACCCTAAAAGTTCAAATTGTGTTTAGAGTTGTGTCTTCGTAGATATCCCAATTTATTTTCATCATCTCATCAAATATGGATTAATAGCAATTCACATTCACATATTCAACCACACACAATCTCAATCTTAGTTGCTATTACATCAAGACATCAATGTCCAACATTCTTTGTATATTTGTCTTCATTATTGTAGAATCAATCTAGGGGTCTAACTACTATCAAGGAAGTCAAACACTCTTCCCTCTATCGTAGTAAATCCTAACGATGCTTCTTAGCACTACACAATCTTTAACATAGGTATCATCCAAGCAAACATTCTTGGCAAGTATCAAAGATCAAATTTTATAAAGGACGAAATTGTATCACTTGGACCAAATCACAAGCGATCACATCCTAGCCTCCTCAAATCCTCATGTCTCAGTTGACTCAAGACTTTGATTGTTTATCTAATTCATAATTCAATTTCAGTCTCTTATGTCCCATCAACAATCTAAATCCACATTGTGTAGCTTTAATCCATCTTAATATATCTCAGTTTATACTTCAAATCTTTATTTATATTTATTATTTTCAAATTAATTTATTTAAAGCTTTTCTATTAAATCATTATTTAACCATTATTTCTAACAATAGGGTACTACACAAGAATTTCTCTTCAATATATTGTACAATTGTAACTTGGGGCAAATTGTGGATTTTGAAGAAACCTTTTTTCTTCACCACATATCTAAAGAAACTCCTAGTTGAACCATTTATTCAATTAAGCAAAAAGTACCTTGAAAGTCTACAACTTGTTTTGTGGGGCAAAGTTGTGTATAGTTAAAAATTCAATCAAAATGGTTCCCCATTTAAAGGTTGGTTAACCATGTAGCACTTGAAAGGAAATTGTATGTGCCTCTTAACATTTCATTCAGTCTAATTGAGGATGGACACCATCCTTGGTGTGAAACAAGTAGACAGATGCCAAAGCATAACATATGCTTCTTTTTTTCTGAAATATACAACGAAAACATTGTTTAACAGCATTTATTTAAGGGTTCTTCGTATACGTAAATGTCTATAAAGCTACATTTATAAGAATGAAAATGTAACAAAAACATAGCAATTTTAAAAAGTTACTAATATTCTTCACACAAGGTTTGTGACAATATTTTAAAAGTTTTTAAAGGCTCGCGAAAATAACTCAAGTGTATCAATTAAAACAAAAAAAGGTGCAACATGGGGTTTTATACTACAATCTTGGCCTCAGATGTAGTGCTGTTAAAATAAGTTCCTTTGGTGATTCTATTTTTTGTTCTTATTGCACAAACTATTTTCTACCTTGAATTAAGGAAAAAAACTCAAGCTTATATTGGAAATCATACTACACTTTTTTGTTGACATACTTATTTATCACCAATGGTTCACAGACATACCACTTGTTTTAACTACATGGTATATCAAGCATATCAGCTTAAAAATTGCACTCTGGAAACAAAGACAGAAAACCAAACTACTTGAGTAGATCATCTAAACAGATGTGCTTGCCAAATATAGCTAGCCAAGTTACTATCCCTTAAAACTGATAAAATTTATACGAACACTGTATTTATGTTTGAGCTTAAATAAATAATACTAGTAGAATGAGCAATAATATATGCTTTGGAATAAATATTGAGCTTTACGTGAAATAACAGCCAAATTTGTTACATTGATCTGTTTGAAAATTTAATATTAGAAGTCTACGATTATTGCAATTTGAAATTACTGTTTTGAGTACGAATTGAAGTTAGATGCAATAAAAAACCTATTGCAGCTATACTAATCTTTGAGAAAAAAAAAACGCCACCCTCGAGCAATACCCAAACCTTGTCAAATGAACCATTAGATGTCTTCTCGTCCCCACAAACCACACATGATCTACAGGACTGTAGCATATGTAGCTGCAGGCTAAGGGGGAAAAGATGCTTTTGAGCGTTTCCTAGATATTATCATAAATCTACATGACAACCAATTCCTTTTGCCGACTAATGTCACACTTGATTTACAAAATCTCAAGCACTAGGAAAATGATAATGGTCTTTGGCAGGAAACGCAGAATCATCCTCCCAAGCTCCTGCACTTACATGCCAGATAAGCCTGCAGCATAAAACATCTAGCAATCTTAGAATATAACATTAAAAGTGTTTCATGCTCAAATATTGTTTGTCTGTTTGAAAACACAAAAAAATAAATTACAAAAAATATTTTTTCAAGACAATATTGTTTTGTCTGTTTGAAAACACAAAAAAAAATTAAATTATTTTAATTATTTTTTCAAGACTTGCATAGACAAAATAGTGGAAGTAAATTATCTAATTTTCAATTAAATCAAAATTACAAAGTAATTATAAATTTATACCTTTTGATACTTTCTACTGTAAAGCGTGACCCATTGTAGCAGAGCACGCACAACAAGACTATCATTATAGTATCTGTGAGAGTTAAGTAGCCCATAGTCCTATAAGCATGTGACAGTCCTTACAACGTGCATCGTGTTGAAAAATTAATGTTACTGTTAACTTTTCAAGTACTCAAGCAATGGATCAAACTCCATAACAAGTATTTCTAAAGTTGTCAACATTACAAACAATTCTACTTATAATAATATAAACTATGAAGAATGTTTCATTGATTTCAATCTATAACCAGAGTTGGATACTGAAAAGATATCGCTCCCACCACTCAAGCATGTACAGTCCAAAAGTCACATTATATAGGAAAATCTTCCTTTGAATCCGTGTTCCAATATTGCCTAAATATGAACTCCCCATTGGTATTTTACTTTGTGACCTTCTGCCTGAGCATACAATTCAAAATTAAAGATCAGTGTTATAATTCTCATAAGTTGGAGTAGAACAGTAAATTATTTATATATATATATAGTCTTGCAATCTCATCCAAGCATATTGCTGATAAAGCTTGCTAATCATAGAAATCCCATTGCCGCATATTTGTAATAAAACTTGAAAATCACAACTAGCTTATAAACAATGATTTGGGTCATGAGTAGACAATCACAAGTAAGGTTGGACAAGGAACCATCTTCATAGATTTAAGATAGGAATGACCCAATTGGCATCATGATATTGTAGAATTAGTATACACACAAATGGTAGATAGCATCGGGTACATGCCATTTGAAATAGAAATGCAAAATCAACTTTCATTTCTTGACATAGGAGTTAATTAAAAAGAGCCTTTGTTATGCCATAGACCTGAAAAAACGGGGAAGTGCCTTTCTTATCAATGAAAATATGTAAATGGAGGACCTGAGTATAGGTCCCTTTAAAATAAGGAAATCCTAGCCCAACTTGAGTATGTAATGCAAGCGAGGAAGTATATTGGAAACTCTAGTCCAGAAAGTCTTGTTTCACATCGAGGGATAAAAACACAAGGTTCTTTCACCAATCTACCATAACAAAAAGGGGGTGATAATTAAACTGGACATTAGCAAGATATATGATGAAGTGGAATGAAGCCTCTTCAGAAAGGTAAGGTAATGGAAGGATTTCACTTCTCAAACAAGTGATGCCAATGGATATGGGCCCTGGGGTTGCATCTCTATTCCCAAATATTTAGTGCTAGTTAGTGGAAGTTCTGCATGATTTTTAAGGCCTCTAAATGATCAGATGGCAAAGTGCATATCCCTTATAAATTTGTCAGAATGATTGAGGCCCTGGGAAGAGCGCTATTCAAGCAGCCAAATGGTCACTTGGGTTGAAAGGTCTGGTGGTTACCTCAAGTTTGAATCCACAATCCATCTCCAATTTGTGGATGATAAAATTCTATTTGGATGATCATCCATGACAGAGGCAACCACAATTAAAAATATCCTTTCATCATATATTAAAGCTTCCAGAGAGTCAATCAAGGAGAGGAAATCAGAGATCTTCTTTAGAAAAATGGGCAGATGGATGCAGTGAGCATTGGGAGATGTGTAAGGTTTTGAGATTGGTAAACTCCCAAGTTGTAATGTCCTCCCTAGTTTTACCCTTAATTCTCTGAATTTTAATGGTTTGACGTTTCGTCAAACAGTTGTCATACAAGCTGGTTATGACTGAATAGATGAGATTCTCAGGTCTAAATGCTTGTTTGTATGATTACTTTGTTATTGATTTTATTTGCTCCATGCATTTCCCTCAATGGACAATTAAACACATGCTTTGACAATAATCAAATAACCATACTAAGACAATACTGCAGGTATTGCATATGGAATCCAATCAAATTAAAGATTCTAAATGCATCATAAAACCGGTTACATCAACATCACATACCCGTTGTCTTCATATAGAGATGTTCATAGAATCTCAATCAATGAAGGATTGCTGATATAAATGATGGGGGAAGAAGGCTGGGACTGCTGCTACTACAATCTTGTATCAGTTTTAGACTGCTGTAGATGCCCAGAAACCCACACAATTTACCCAAATCACTATCAACATGCAAATTCTATACTTCAAAGGGTGGAGATATCTTCTATTATGTCAGGCATCCATGTTGCAACACTTAATATAAACTGCTCATGCTCAGAAAATAAATCTGTACCCTGCTGGTACGGTCATGGCTGCATCCTGGAACTCACCCTAAAGTTCATAACTTCCTCCAAACACTGATTCTCCACTTCAAACCTGCTGCAAAGTTATTCCCTAGCCTTGGCGTCTCTTTCAAGTAGCAAAGACAACTCCAAAATGCAGCGCTTTATTTATTAGAGCTCCACGTACTTGGCTGGTGTACGGCAGAAAGGAACCGTACGTTTCCAGTTTTGGAGCCTTTCAAAGAGGCTCAAACTGCTCATTCACCCTCCTTTTGTCCTTTCTGCCCACTACAAGACAAAACAACTCCTTAAACTCCACTTTATCTGTAATTTGTTTTTTGCTGGGAATTTCACATAGTACGGTCATCCACAGGCAGTACGGCTCCTCCAGATTCTATCACTAAGATTATTCTTTGTTGCAAAACTAACATTCCTCACTAAATAAATGCATATAAACACATCAAAAACCTTACCAATCCAAAATTAGTCTGAAAACATCAGAACACATCAAAGTCAAACCAAACCATACAACTGTAAGAACACTCCATTATGCTCCAGTGTGATTTCTGAGTGAAATCACTAATTTCCTCAGCTAGGGATGATATCTCACACCTGAAACTGAAGGTTTCCTGAGACTGAACAGCCTGTCAAAGACCTGTGATAAACAGCAAGGGTGTTTTTCACCAAGAAGAAGAATCAAATCTGCATGTCTCCTCACAATGAGCGAATGGTTCTATTTATCTCTTCTTCCCCCATCACCCCCACGCTCAACCCAAAATAAGAAAAAACATTAAATGCTCATATATGAGCGCTCCACTCAACATCTCAAGAATAGGCGTCCACTCAAGGGGGGACCCACCAAGCCCAGCGCTCCACCATAGGCAATAAACACTAAACTTCTAAAAATAATATAAGTTTTATAACGATCATTGTAGTAACTTGAAGCATTCCATAACTTATATTAACCTTTTAAAAGTCTCACTTCCCTTATCAGAGAGTTAGCCTTCGGGGAATTAAAATAAAAACAAGGCTAACATATTCTTCAATTTCTTATTGATGAAAAAGGGACATTACACAAGTAAATACTTGGTTCCCACTGATCTGTAAACCCCATAGTCCATTGCAGAAATCACCAATATGAACCCTTCAATTAGCATTTTTGTCATCCACATGTATTATGCATAATTGAACACCATAAAAGGCTACAAATTATGATGTTACAACTCTATGACTAATTTCCCACAACATCATACACCCATAACTGGAAAACGAACATATCCACCTTTACTTGCTCTTAACAAATGTTGCAATTTAGCAAGCTAAAAGCGAGTGAATGCAAACGACAACATGAGCAAAGATAACACAAGAGACTTACCCTAGAAAAACCCAAACTGGGTGAAAACTCCAGCAAGAATCTACTATCAAATTTTGTCTTACAAGCTGATCCCTTCATCACCAAGAACACCACTTAGAATCCCTGACTTAGTCATCTCATATAATCACACAACTCAAATTATGATGTTACAACTCTATGAATGATTTCCCAAAACATTATACACCCATTAATGGAGAACAAACATACCCACCTTTACTTGCTCTAACAAATGTTGCAATTTAGCAAGCTAAAAGTGAATGAATGCAAACAACAACACGAGCAAAGATAATGCAAGAGACTTACCTTGGAAAAACCCAAATTGGGTGAGAACTCCAGCAAGAACCTAATATCAAAGTTTGTCTTTCTAGTTGATCCATTCGTGAGGGTCACCAGGAACACTACTTAGCATCCCTAACTTGCTCCTAACTTGGTGATCTCATATAATCACATAATCTCAAGAAACATGGCAACAGACTAAAACATAGCATGGATTAATGTCTTTCCATGTGAATCCTATCTCTCCTATCACCTAACTGAGAACATCTATTCATAGGACCTTCAATATAGCTCCATAAATCTCCATACATGTCTTAGCTCAACCCAAAGGGGTGTAGTTATGCTAGAGGAGGAACACATGATTTGAAAAAAGGCAATGGAATGCCTTCCACGCAGAATGACAGAAGGTGAATTGTTTGAACTCCCCACACAAGTCTTAAATTCCGTTCTTCTATTGTATATGGGTTAACAGGACAATTTCATCTGTGGCCAAACCCATCAGCTACATCATCTTCCCACAATGACGGGTTTGTCTGTATCCGAACATGTAGGACGAGTTTGACTGGGATCAATCATCTGCGAAACTCCCTTCCTCTGTTTCACCTGTTATCCATCTGAATCTACCAAAGCTCCACTCATAGTGTGGATGATCTCTCAATCAACTGAGTTTATCTGAACATTGTCGGATCACACCTTCCCAACTAGAAGGCTTTTGGTCCCACAAAAGCTTACAAATACATTAAATGCCACAAACAGGGATCTAAAATCCAGCTTTTGAAAATGTCTACCAATATCTTTCTCTACTGAGAAGAAATCAGAAAAACGATCTGTTTCTGTGCAACTTTGTACTTCTGTTGTCTGATCTTTGACAGGCTGATGAGTTCGGCCAAAGTCAAACTAATTTTTGATGGCATTTGGACCTGGGCATTTCCTCAAGATATCAAATTCGTGATTGCCGGTTGACCGTGCAAGTGCCATTCAGATTTCTTAGGTGCTCTCTACAATTGCAGTATGGTCACATTGGATAGATAGAAATGGATGCATCTTTAGAGACTAGGAACAAACATGGGAAATGGTCATGTTGAGAACAAAAACTGCTATTTTCAAAACATATTGGCAATAAATTGCACTGATAAGTTGTTTAGAGCAGATACGAAGATGCTTAAAAGGCAGCCCCTTCTGATTAAGGGCCATGCTCAAAAGAGAAGAGAAAGAATGTCAAATGGTGTCCTCCCACTCTTGACTGTTCAACCTTAGTTTGATAGAGCTTTAAAAGGGACTCTGGAATTAAGTGAGGTTGGATGTATACTCAAAGGTCATCTTGGACCGTGTTGGTGCCTCTTTGATTACAGTCAAGGCTGAAGCTGCTAGTGAAAGGTTTAAAAATGGCAAACAGCCTGTGCATGAAAAAATGAGTAGTGGGAGGTAACTACCTCATTGTTTGTGCTATGATTAAAGGATCCCTTGAAAACTGAAAGCTTGAGTCAATTAGTGAGGAAAGGGATTGTTGTCCTTAATTTCGAGAGATCATCTTTCAACACATTTTCAGAGAAGCAAATTCCCAAGCAGAACTGCTTGTAAATACTAGTACATCCCAATGTATGCCAGGTTTGGGCTATAGAACCAACTGTGAGCGGTGTGAAGGCTTATGCAATCTAGTCTCCAACCTCGGTCATTTTCATATGATAGATGTTAAATCTCAATGGAAGATATAATAGAATTTGGAGCACTCATCGCCTTCTACATCACCTCATTCATAAGTTGGAATTTGACATGGCCTTTTGACATATCAGGTGCAACTGTAGTAGCTGGGGTTGGGAGTGCTAAGGCAGACATAGAAGTGGGTTGGAATGGAGGAGTGGAGATAAATCAATAATCAGCTAAGGATTTATGATCTGCAACATGCCAACAATTTCTGAATATGGGTGTATCCTTGCCAGTGTCCTCACTTCTTGTAACAAAAGATGTGTTGGAACATGTAGTGTGCAAGTGGGGTGCTGTGTTAATGAACCTAAATGCAAGAGAACTATGCTAAGTTGGCATATTTTCTGAGCACTGTATGCAACAGAATATTCTCCAGCTATAAGACCTACATTCATAAGAGTGGGAGAGGAGAAGGATCAATTCTCTGCAACCATGATGAAAAGCTAGCAATTGCATTTAGATTGTTAAACTCATCAGCTGGGCTTACAGTGTCTACGTCAGTGTAATTGGGTTTATCTCCGATACTATTGCAAGGGAGATCATTATGCAAGATGTGGACATTTCCAACATTTAAATTTTAAAACCTAAAGAATGACCTTGTGGAGTTTATTGGTCATGCCAAGTGAAACAAGCTGTAAAAACAAAATGGCATGATCACATGATCAATAGTATTAGGCTGGCAGTGGAAATTGCATACCTGTTAGAGAAGTTAGTTGTACAAAAAAAGTTGTTAAACTCTTTTTTTTAAACGTTTAAAATAATAAATTACCAAAAAAGAGGAACAAATCTCACAGTTACATCAACAGTTATGTAGCATAAGGATGAAATTTCCCATTGAAGACAACATACCTTTCCCAGTACTAAAGACAAATTTAATTAAAAAAATGTATGCTTTTTAAGATGCATGCAAAACAAGCATCGTCCTTTTTAAATTGCGTGCAGGTTTTTCTTTGCTTTTTGCTTTGCATGTCATCTACAAATTTAGTCTTGAGTTTCTTTTAGATTTGTTTGCAATGCATTCAATTTACAGAGTTTCATTCACATTTTAAATGCATTCCACATTTTTTGACTCCCTATCTTCCACCCTAATCTTTCCAAAGTGAAGCTTTTTCACATTTTGCTTTCTGAAAACATCTTTACGACTTATCTGAGAACCACATTACAACTCATCCATGGTGTTCTTTTGTATTTTTTCTCAAGTGTTGTTTTTTCCCCTCTTGAAATTCATTTGGGTTCTCTTCCCAGTTTCAGGTTGGATTTTTCTTTCCCCAACCTCAAAAGTTGGGATCTGGATGTGTTGTTCTCCGTCTTCCCCAGTGACATACCGAAGTGTTGAACTCTTCTTCATTGCCTTGACAATTATTATCCTCCATGTATTTCTCTAGAACCTTTTTGTGCTCTTCCATCTCAAAAAAATTATGTCATCCTCTGTAGGTAAGACATCTTCTGTAGCCTCTTCACCTTTTTTCGGCTCTTGCCTACTAGGTTCCCCAACCTTTACCCATTTGATCTTTGATCATGTACTTCTTTTTTGGCTTTTGGAAGCCATCCTCTTCTTCTTTTTCTGTTTTATCTGTTTTAGCCTGCTGCTCTGTTTGATTAAACATTGGCCATTCCCTTACCAGGTGGCCACCATAGTCTTACATTTGCAACATTTTAAGATAAAATTTAAGATCAATGAAGCCTTGGGTTTCTAAAAGCAGTGTCACATTAATTATTGTCAGCAGCTGGATATGAACTACATTTGATGCTTTTCTGCATTTTCAGTTACATAGAGATTTATGGACATTAGACTGAGACACAGTGTTCCACGGAGTTCCTGTCGGGGACGGGTTTCGGGGACGGAGGGACAAAGGGTCTAAGTTTGGGGACAGTGGGGGTACGGCAGCGGGGGTGGTGCTGATATACATATGGTACTTGAATAACTAGTTATAAAAAGATGTTTAAGAATAACATTACAAATTAAACTTTGGCAAATTAGTAAAATAGCAAAATTGCAAATACTGACATTTTAAATACTTGAATACTATTACTAAAAGGCTGAAAGTAAATAAAATATTAAAATTTGACAAATGAAATTGTCGAATTTGAGATTTCTATTATATCGAAAATATGACATGTCACATCATAATATCATATCATAAAGATGATTACAATGAGTAGCATGATACATTGATATCAAAATAAGTACAAAATGCAAAAATGTAGCGAAGGGAGGCCTCTATTCATCCCCAAACTCCTCATCACTCGAACTACTGGAATCCTCGTGGTCAAGCTCTGCCAAACTAACACCAACCAGCCCTGCATTTGAAGCCGAAACTGAAGCATCCTCATCAATCTGTGCTGGCTCCTCTGGCTCTACATCCCATCGTGCTGCTGGACTCTCTTTGTACAAAAGTGTTTTGCGGTCAATGAGACGCAAAGCACTATGTACAGCCACAAGCTTCTCTGCTCTCCTAGAGGTAAGTCTGTTCCTCTTAAGAGAGTGGATGAAGCTATATGTAGACCAATTCCTCTCAACAGTTGAAGAACTAGAAACCTGAGATAACAATCGGATGGCTAAAGTGGTAGTCAAAGATCTCGATCCATGGCAAGTCCACCACAAAAATGGGTCCTCCTGCGCCATAGTTGCCACATCCATCTTGGCCGCATCTGAATAACCCCTAAGAGTGGCAAATTTGGTCCACTCAGTGCGAATTGTGCTGGCATCTACAGCATCATACATCCTCTCAATGCACTTGAAGAACCCTGCCTTCACCTCCGCATCCTGTATCGGTGTCACTCTACCAGGCCTAGTCAAGTACCACTTCGGATTCAGTGCATAGGCTGCCATGTGCAAGGGAGTGTTGAGCTTCTCCCATCTCCTATGAATGATTGGCTGAATGTGCTCACGGTAGAATGCTAATGTGGGGTCCCTCTCTTGCACAACAGCCCTCATCTGATCAAGCATAGAATCGATACACTCATACACCTCTCCAAGTTTAGGTGCATCCGCATCCCCATTCCTGATAACCTGGAAAACTGGTTTGATGATGGAGACAATATATTTTGCATCACCCCAAAACACATCACTCTTCACTGTATCCTTCACCCTCCTCCCCTGCTCTGTCTTAGACTCGGCCCACCTATTCCAATCTGCTGTCATAACCATGAGTTGCAGTGCCTCTTGCAACTCAATCATTCTCTCCAAGAGAATGAAATAGGAAGCATATCTCATATTAGTAGGTTTCAAGAACTCCTTAGCGAAGGTCCTGAAGAGTGAATGTGATGTGTGGTGGTTGCAGATAAACATCTGCACATCTCTCACATCATTTACCACTGCTCTAATCCAACCAATCTTCCCCATGTCCTTGAGTGCATTGTTCATGGCATGCACACAACATGGAGTCCACCAAATATGCCTATAAGCTGCCTCAACAAGTCTCCCCGCAACTTTGCACACATGTGTTGCATCTGTCACTATTTGCACCACATTTTGTGGCCCAACCTCTTCAATAGCCTCCTTGAGGATCTCAAACTGAAAATCAGCATCTTTGCGATGCCCTGAACAATCAATTGCCTTAAGAAAATATGGGCCCTCAGTACATGTAACCATGATATTAATGAGTGGACGATGGCTAATGTTTGTCCACCCATCCATGACTATGCTGCATCCTGTCTTAACCCAACACGCCTTCATCCTCTCCATCAACAAATTGATCTTGGAATAGTTCTTATCCAAGATCGTGGTCCTCAATTTCGTCTCACCTGGTGGCACATATGATGGTCCTGCCTTTGCCACCATCGATATCATCTCCTTATAATAAGGAGATCGAGCAACATGAAATGGGATGCCATTGGCAAAGAAGAACTTGCCAATGGCATCATCTATGTCATCCTTGAGCTGCGCATTAAACAAATCTGCTATGGGGTTACTTTGAGTTTGACTTTGCAATTTCCGTTTCCCCCTCCCCTCTCCTGCATAGGCACTGGAAGAAGAACCTAGTGTCCCTCCTACTCTCGTCTGCAAAGTATGGTTGGAACTCTGTGGCTGGCTATGCTGAAGATGTGTCCTATGAAGCAAAGTACTAGGCACAAGTGCAGCTGGAGTATCATTAGGAACACCCCATAACTTATTTATTTCAACTTTGTATTTGATGTTTTCCAGTTTTGCCAAAAAAGAACATATCTCCACACCTTTTCCTCTAATGAAAAGAAGGTGTGCATTAACTCTAGTGATGCTCCCAAACCACTCTACACCACAAAAGTTGCACTTCCACCTCCTTGTGCCACCAGATGTTGCCCCTTGCCTGTTTAGTAATTTTGTTGCAAACTGTTTGAGAGGGGATTTGTGATCAAAAGGACCCTTAGCATACTTTGCTAGTACTACAAAAGGGCACTCTAAAGTATTTGCTTCACTTGCCATGGAACTAGTTTGGGCTTCAAGCTCAGCCCCATGGTCACTCCCCTCAGCCTCAGGAGCATATTCAGTATCAGGATCACTATGTGAATGAACCTCATCCTCACTCATGTCATGAGAGCTCATTGTGACACTGCAATAAACAAATAAATTCTATAAGTGCCTAGTTTCAGCCTAGTTTAACAAATTTGAAAATAAAATTTTAAAATTTGATGTTGAATCTTGATGGAAAGATGAAAAAAGAACAATGAGCCTTGAAATGAAAATATGAATATGCATTTGCAGCCATGTTTATGAAATTATGATTAAATTTTTAATCATAATTTCATAGACATGGCTGCAAATGCATATTCATGTGTTCATTTCAATGCCCATTGTATGATTCAACATCAAACTACATTTTCAAAATGAATCTCCTTCTCACCCCTCTTGCACTTGCAGCACCTCAAACTCACTCTTTCTCTCCCTCTTCTCACTGGTTTTCCTCTTCTTCACCTAGCTGTTGCAAAACATCAAATGGCATATGTGAGCAAAAAAACGAGGAATGAGAATTTTTTTTTAGCTTATAGGCTTTTAGAAGGGTCCCACAAGCCTTTAGGGTTCAGCCCAAGGCTCACATTCCAAGAAAAGTCAAAGAAATTTTTTTTAAAATGCTTTTTTGCACGTCCCAGTGCGGGGGACGCCTAGGCTTCTCCGAGACACTCGAGGGACAGCTAGGAGTCCCCAAGACGTCCAAGCATCCCCGCCGTTTCCTCGAAGTCTCCCAAGTCCTGGAGGTGGTGGGGGGACGGCGGGGGGACGTTTCACAGCCGTCCCCAAGTCTCTGAAACGTCCTGGTCAGCGAGACGGCTAGATTTTGGGGGTGGTACGCATCCCCGTGGAACACTGCTGAGACATCTACACATAAATCTAGTGCTCAAAAGCATTTCCCAGAGTTCATCTGCAGGTTTTGGTTGAGAAAGAGTATACGAAAAAACCCTTATCATTTCAAGTTGGAAAACATGGGTGTCCTACGTCTCTTCCCAGTAAACTTTACTAACATAATTTTACTGTGATTCTCCATATTTCTGAGGTTTGACATAAATGGACTGATGGCTAATGGCTGAAAACAATTGAGATTAATCATTTGGAGCATCAATTGACTTCAAACACTGACATGCACACAAAATGGTTATGACAAAAATGCCACAGGGATTTGTGCAGATGCAATGAGCAACCTATGCCAGCAACCTCCCAGCTTGTGCCCAAATTAGTGCTTTGGAATTTGGTAGTGAAATCTATAAATTATTAAAGACTAATAAAAAAGAAGTTCATTGTCATGTGCTATACAAGCCCTCATCAACATATACAAAATATAAACGCATAACAGAAAGTTGCTCAAATTGTTTGACTGAATGCCCCATCCATGCTTAGTCTACGCACACGTGAGGTTGATTCCATGTCTCTGCAACTGCACATTTCCTGTTCAAATTGTTTGCCACCACCCCCTTGGCACCTCTCTTCCATCACCAGACATATAAGTCAAGTCTCTTCCACTGATTGTTATTGCCCAGGATAATTCCAAAAACGAAAGGAATACTGATGAACAAAGCTAAGGGCCAGAGAATATTGATGATTTCCTGTGAGCAGCCCTTCCTTTCTACGAAATTTTGAGACCAAAGAGCAAAGACAGGACCCTTTCAATTCCACCAAATTGATACTGCAGGCACAAAGTTTACTAGGCACATTCCACTTTCTCAGCAGGGCAACGGTGTAGTCCACAGGCCCCATGGACTGCCATCATTGTTCGTATATGCACAAAATGCACTTGATAATTCTTTTGAGGGTTTTCAGCAAATGCAAACTATTTAATAAGCTTTTGAAATTTTTCTTTTTGCCTGCCTATACTAAAACGACTCAAATGCACTATGTTGACTCAATGGTGCAAAAGATCAGAGTTTTACAGCTTCTTCAGTCCATAGAAATAGTAAAACGTTTCTACGAAGGTCTGTTATAACTTATACAATGAAAGTTTCAAAATATGTTATTACAGATCTTTAGAAGCTTTTTACTATTCTAGGAAAAATTAAACATGATAACCGGTCAGATCCAGAATCACTGAGAAAAGCAATTCATTGCGAACAAAAATCCTAGGGAATGCTTATTAAAATGTACGTACAAATTTACAACGTCTCTACAATAGTTATTTGAGCCACTTCAGTGAGCACCAATTTTTTTATGATGGTTATTGTTCAATATTACCCTTAAGATGCTGGAAATTGAAACCATTCATGGCAAAAGAAAGAAACATCAACGATTACTTATGAATTTATTGTGATCTTTTAGAATTTGTCGTGTCTACCTAAAAGTTCACCTTACATCCGAAAATCTTCAAAAAAATTGCTTGTATGTTATGGTAAAACAAAACCCTAAATAGGGCCATCAAATCTAAACCCTGATAAGATCTATAGACAAACATTACCTGTGGTGCAATTTCTCTGCAGACAGGATAGTGTAGATTTGGTCAAGAAGATTGCTTTCTAATTAGCCGATGGGATTTTCTGTGCGCGCTTATACATGCAGACAATTTGGTCCTGATATTTTGTGTCACGCCGCCTGAAAAGTAATCAGCCGAGAGGTAAGTAGGTTCTTAAATGGGTTTGTTTGAACAATTCATAGTCCACCTCATCTTACATTTATTTGACGGAACAATTGGAATTACTCCCCTCAGCAGTATCTCTATTTTTAGCTTTCCTGTTGGTCTATCAAGCCCACGAATTCGTCAGTCGGGGAAATTTTTCTGACAACGGCAAATTGTCTGATGCCGGCAGATTGTCGGATTATTTTTCTGCTGCTCTGCGATAAGTATTTGATTTATTTATTTTTTGCAGGGGATTATATAAAAGCGAATAAGAACAGTAATGTTTCACACTCTCTCTTGAGCTTGAGTTCCTTAATAAGAACAAGTGATGTTTTATTAAGATTCTACTTTGTAGTGTTTTGTTTTTCTGGGGTTTTCAATATATTTTATGAGTAATAGTTTAAAAGAATTTATTTTTCATGAGTATGAATGGTTTACTTAACTTTTATTGCATTTAGGTGTTGTTTATAGGACCACAATTTTGTAGGAGGTCATTTATGTCAACTCAAGTGTCCTTAATCATAGAGTTTCCTCAAGATCAAGCCCACTTACTTAACTTGCTACCCCATTTGCTATTAAGCATACTTAAGTCAATAGTATTGGGATGGGTGACCTCCCCAAAAGTCATAAACTTTGGCTCCTATGAATATCACCTAATTGCAATGAGTGTTAAGTGGATCATTCATATTCATGACAGAGGAGCTCTTGTGAACCAACGCTCATGAAATATGGGTCAATGAGTTCGCCCCAAAAACTACGCAATTTGAATCTTGATAAAAGATCGCATAATTGATACGTTGTAAAAAAATACCACCTACTTAGAAAATAAGTAAAACTAGCACATACACCATATAAAATACACCAATTATATTAGATAAGATAAAGATGGGATAATATTATGAATAAGAAGGGGGCGGTTGGGCGGGCACCCTATTTACTCATAGTAAGTGATAGGGTCGAATTTGATGATATGAGATATCCTAGTCATCATTTCAAAATTCTTTCTTCTCTAGCAAGATGTATTTCACTTAGGTTGGCAGAGGTCAACGAGACAACTAGAAATAACTAGTCATCTTATACTCCGTACGAAGCATGCCGAATGATCATTGTTTCGTGAGCCTTCGTTAAGGTGGGGGCTTCGAGATTCTTCTATGATCAAACATATCTCCTTATCAAGATCTCCATCACACCATTCCTAACTTGTAGATAACAGAGAGAAAATTTTCTGCGTTGTCAATGGAGGGCAATTCAAGATTCATTGCTCAAATTGCGCTAGAAGGCATGGCTAATTTGGGTATCGACACCCCTATTCAACTGGAAAGTTCCGTGAGGCAGATGGCTTTTAGAGGTGGGGTTACAGACCAAAGATTAAAGAGAGTCTTGAGACTCCATGACGACCTTATACTGGCAGAGTGAAGATTATCCTTGGCAACAGTTTCTTGGATGCAGGGGAGGATTATAGAGTGGATACCAGCATATCATCAAGATTTCTTGCTTCCCTATTAGATGCAAGGGTCTCAAAGGTAAATGTGAAGGCAGTAACTACCAAGCTCTTCAAAGCAGAGATTCTTGGAGGGTTGGAGAAGACTTTGGGTGCAGTGTTTGCAAGAATTAGGGTTCCATGGCTGCGAGACATCCCTTTGACTTAGGACTAGGGAGAATTGATTAAGGTATTTCCCTTCATCCTCGATCTGAAAGGCATGCCATTGATTGAGCAGAGGGAGAAGGTGGAGAAATCAGTGGCTTTCCTTAAGAAGATGCTTCAGCTGGAGGCTGTGGATGGCCAGTTCGAGTGGGTGCGGACCTTCCAGGACATGGCACAGGAATTGAACTACATGTGATTATGTGGCAACTTCCCGGGTATCCTCTAATATTGTCTTATTTTCTACATAGCTATGATATCGGCTTGCTAGAAGGTGGAAAGATATACAGATAGTTAGAATACTCACAGTAGCCATATGGGCAAATTTTGCAAATTATGTTTTTTTTCTAAGGCTCTACATGTCCTTTTTTGAAGAGACCCTGCACGGTCTGTTAGTATCAGTTAGTAGTAGTTTGCAGTAATAAGGGAAGTTTGGATATGAAAGACTGCAACTCTGGCTAAAATAACCATTTTGCAATTTTCAAATTTCATCTTTTACGTACCCAAAAAAAAATATTATGAATAAGAAAGTTAACACAAAATTATGAAACAAATATTTGTAAGCTTATCCATTATTATCTATTGTTTATATCTCTCTAACAAACTTAAGTTACGGTAAAAATGCATTTCACCTTTGTCAGATTTACCATCTAGGTGGAGCATTTAGAGCTTCTCCTTTTATCACAAGGATTCATGTGTGAATGTTCACAATCAACATGACAAAAGTATTTTTGTTAAGCCCAAGTACTTTATAAATTTAATTATGAAAAGTAATTTTTGCATCAATTTTCTATATGTCTTGCTACATCCTATATATCCTATATTTTATAGAAAAACTTTATTTTCTATTCACTCAACAACTATTAACATCCCTAATTAATTTTGAATATCACATGACACTACTAATGGTGAATGCATTCATTCAATTTCCCATTGTCCAGTGAAAGCTTTTTATATAACAAATTTATGAAGAGTGGGTAACATTTATAACAATAAAATCTTTTCAAAGCATTGGAAAATGGATAAAGCACAAAACCATAACTTGAATTTTAGCCTATCATAATAGGGAGCGAATAGGACTTAAATCCATCCCATTAGGTATGCCATAAAATACAAGGATTTTACATCTAAACATAAAAAAAAAAGTTTTTTACAGATTTCTATACATTAGGACAATGATGCACTTAATTGTGGTAATGCATGAAGAAGATAGTGAATGTTCAACCAAGGCCTCAATCCTTTGAGTTACAAAACCTAGTCAATCAAGAAAAAAAATAGGCTGCTGCAAATACTTAAGAAGAGACATTTCTAAAATTAAAACCATGAAAGATATTTCTCCTATTTTAATTGAATGTTCAACTTCATCAAGTTTATGGAACAACAAAGTATTATTGGAGCCTACTGGTCAAAATCTATAAACATTGTTATGTCCTTAATATATAGATCATGCATGGGACGTGTATCTAACTAGTGGCTAGCATAACCCTTAATTAAGTGATATAGATCATTTATATAGTCTTATATAAGTAGTTAGATTGGCCTAGGTGACATCCATGACATAAGTATGGTATATATAGGAGGTAGTGGTTGGTTTATTATCATCATATTGTGGACTTTCTCCTTATTGGAGACTTTCAGAGGATTGTCCCCCTCAAAGTGGCTTATTTTCTATTATATTATTCTCTTATGCAAGTAATTTCTTTACAAGTGGTATTAGAGCATTATCTTAGCAACGAAAAGACAATAAATAGATATTTTTTAATTTATTTTGGAGTTCAGGTTGTAAAAAGCATATCTCAATTTATATCTGAGTGTTTCAAGCTTTAACTGTGTAAAAGTTTTTTCCTCAATGTTTCGGATGATGATGGATCATGGAGTGTAATCCAAAACGTTGAGGAAAAAGCTTTTACATAGTTAAAGCCTGAAACACTCAGATATAATTATCATGGACCGTGGAAATTTGATGTCTATTATCTCTCAATTTTGTAATTATTTCCCTGAAATCTAGAGGATTGATCAAGGACACATTGAGGCAGCATTTTTAAGGGAATTATTGTGAAATTAGGATTTTGACCAAATTCACTCCCAAGGTTGCAAAATAATTGTATTTTTGGAGTGTTTTTAACCCAAGTGAGTTCTATACTCAAATAAGTTATAGTAAAAAAATTAGCTTATTTTGAGTCATTTTAAATAAGTTATTGTCAAAAATATTTCTGTGGCATCATGACAAGGTTGCAAACTAGAGGCAAAGGCAAAAATTCTTACACACCAAGAAAATCTCCCAACAAAGAGGATATGGATTTAGAGTTAGGATAGGGTGGGATTGCTGATATGATGGTGTCTTCATTAGATGAGAAAGTGTGGCATCTAGAAGAGAGTATGCTCAACATCTAGTCTAAAATTAAAGGAGAAATGCACCATCTAGAAGCTAGTATGCACAAGATGGAAGGAGAAATGGCCAAATTCAATGCACTATTGTCATCCCTTACAAATTCTATTATAAGGTGTCATTCTCACAACTAGCTTCTCATACCCATTAAGGTGGATCAAATATACATCAAAAAATTCTCCATTAGTGACCAAATCCTTTCCATCAAACTTCCTCATTAGGACAACCTAGAAATGATATAAATGCAACAGAACATCAACCCATGTTTGACACTTATTTTGGACCTCAAAACATACTACAAAAAGTGGACACGAGGAAGTTTGATGGAAAGGATTTGGTCACTAAATGGAGATTTTTTTGATGTATATTAGACCCCATGTGGGAAAAAGTCATAATGGCTTCCTTATATCTGGAACCTAAATAATTTATTTATTATTGATTAATATGTTATTAAAGGAATAAAAAAGCTCTTAGTGCCCCCTGGTCAGTTTTTACATAGGAGTTGTAGATGCAATATAATAACAATGTGATAGAGAATTACTTTGGCCAATTAGGAAAGCTATGACAATTAGGTTTGGTCAAGGATTATATTCATCAATTCCAAAACCTATCCTTGAGAGTGGAGACAATTACATATGAGAAATTGAATGACTTATTTCTTGGTGGGATCATGGATCATATTCAACTTGAGGTATGCATGCTTAATTTGCATAATGTATCTGATTCTATTATTATGACATGTAGGGTAGAGGAAAGATCCTTGTCCAATAAGAGGAAGGAACTCACTAGTAACAATGATGGATCCCTACTATCATTTCCTCCACCTATTAGGCTGATACCTCAACAAATTGAAGAAAAAAGATCAAAGGGGTTATGTTTTAATTATGAAAGCAAATATAGTTGAGGACATAAGTGTGCTAAAAATAAGTTGTTTTACATTGAGGTTGCCAATGAAAAAGAGGCATTAGTGGTTGTGAAGGAGTTAGAAGATGCTCAACCATCTCTTGCCATGAATTTTCAGGTATTAGCACTCTATAAACCCTCAAGATAGTGGGTTGCCTTAAATAATAGAAGGTGACAATATTGATTGACTCAAGAAATACTGACAACTTCCACAAAACGTTGGTGACATGATTGAATTGTTTCTTTTACCAAACTCTAGAATTTTAGGTTATGATTGCAAATGGAGGTACAATCAGTTGTTCAAGGAAATGTTGTAGTATTAAACTCACCATGAGAGACTACATGCTAGATTGTCCTATGTTTTCTATTCCCATTAATGGAGCAAACATTGTTTTAGGAGTCCAATGGCTCACTACCTTGGGAACTATTAAGATGAACTTATAGGAGTTGTTCATACATTTTCACTTAGATGGTAGGACATTTGAACTAAGATCCAGTTATAGGCAAAGTGTCAATAGATGTTAATCTCTCACCAAATACAAAAAATGCTTAACAAGGGACCAAACATGGGTGTGGCCAGATTATTTTTTGTTGGAAGTGTAATAGTCAAAGATTCCTACATTGCTAGATTTGCAAACATATATTGATATGCGCTCAATATTTGTGGGGGACATGTAAAAATAATTTTCTCCTAAAAGAGATTATCATCACACCATTCAAGTAGTACTAGGGAACCTTCCACCATCCATCACCTCTTCATTGAAGGTATACCAAAAGGTTAGTACTAAAAGAACACATTTAGCACATACAAGAGGTATTCTCTAGTCTCAAGGACAACAAAATGATTACATAGAACAAAACGAAGCAACAAGCTAATTAATGCAAGAGGGTACTCCCCTCTTGACAAAAATACAAACAATTGGCAAACAAGCTCACACAACCAAATATATATACACATTCATATGGGCATGCTCTGCCTCACTTCCAATACATTCAGATTTACAAACAAGCCTTCAAATGACCTTTCTCATCTCACGCATATCAACACACTTCATTCTCCAATCTGAATCTTCACTCCCACTCTTTTTCTGAATATTTTGCTTCATTTCTGTAGATGTTTCGTCCTTGTGCAGCCAATTCAATAATTTATTTACACTCTATTTGTTTTTTTCTAGGCAACAAACTTCAATGACTTCACATTTTTTTTCTTATGTTTGGTAGAGAACCAATTCTTCCTTAGAGAAATCTCTTCTCCAATCTGAAAACCCACTCTGGTGCTCTTCCTCTGGCACCACTTCCCTTTCTCTACCTTTTGTATTTTTTTTTTCTTTTGGCAGCTACTACTTCAAATCTTTTCCTTCTCTGCTATGCAACCACCATCAATTTCTATTTTGTTGCACTTTAATCCTTCTTCTTGGACAGAGGAAAATATATTTTGCAATTTAAACCAGTCTCAAAGAGACATTCTAAACACTATGGTGTCCACACCTCTCCTAGGTGCCTTCTCTTCTTTCCACGTTCTGAAAAATAAATGTTTTGTACACTCTCATAAGAGTCTTTTCAACTTCCCCAACATCATCTTCTCCTTTTATTTTATTTATTATCAAAATTTCAACTCTACTTTAGGCATTGAAATCTGCCATATTTATTTTCCTTAATATTATGTCCACTAATTGATTTTCTTTTTGTTTTGCCAGGGAGCAATTATATAGTGAAAAGGTGAAATTACGACAAGAATAGAAAATCCTCCATCACTGCCCATTTTGATTTTTCAATTGGCTTAAAAAGATGTATATGAGATAAATAAGATGCACCAAATGTTATCTTGTGAGGCTGCATAAACTATTTGGAAAAAAATTTCCAAATATGTGACTTCAACTATGTGTGGGATTAATCGAGTGTCGCAGCCAGAAAATTTCAAACTTCTCAGAATTCAACGAAAATTGGCGAGTAGGCTTGGAATGACATCCCCAGGTCCCCTGCAAAAGGATTTTGATCCAAACTTCTAGAATTAGGAGATATTAAAATTTATGTAAACTGACGACACACTGTTAACATTAAAACACCAATTTCTGACATTAATTTCTCTCAAACCGTAAGAGATATGACTTCAATTCTTTTTGTATTTTTGAGATGGTACCTCCAAGAATGCCCCTGCAAGGGATTCTACTCTAGCTCTTATGGATATTTGGGAATAAATTTCACAAAACTACCTATTATGCTCTGAAGCCAAAGTACGACAAAAACTGAAAATTTGTGAATTTTGACTTGCCACTTACTCCAATAGCCAAGAGATGCCAAATGAAAACCAAATCACAACAAAAATGAAACCCAAACCTCACACTCTATTTTTGGTTGATGTTGATTGCCAGTCCGCCCAGATGCTCTTGCATCACTAATCAACACAAAATTTCAACCTAGATAGAGTTATTAGAGTTTTATGAGGGGGCATAATCATCTTGGAGCCTAAAAGAATCCTTTAGACACACGATAAAATGTTACAGACAAAGACAATTACAGAGTATCTAATCAAGTGGAAGAATCTAGCTAGTGTCGATGTGGCATAGGAAGATGAAGTATTCTCACACAAGCATCCAAAGATTGTTAACATTGAGGACAATATTGTTTTTAAGGGGAGGGATAGGGGGACATGTGTAGTCAACTAGTGGCTAGCATAACCCTTAATTAAGTTATGTGATCATTTATATAATTTTATATAGGTAGTTAGGTCGGCTTGGGTGGCATCCATGACATAAGTATGGTATATATAGAAGGCAATGGTTAGTTTATTATCATTATATTGCAAATTATGTTCCTATTGGAGACTTTTAGAGGATCGCCCTTTGAAATAGCTTATTATCAACTATTATCAGCTTATTTCTTATTATATTCTTCTCCTAACATTAAAAATACGTAAGTGTAAAAAAGAAATCTGCACATTTATGAGTGATAACTTCGATTGCAAGATGAAATGAAAAAGTAAAATATGTTGTCATTCGTCTCTAAATGTGTTGAGACCAATTTTGGGTTAGTTGCATGTAAACTTCCCCAACATCTCTCTTTGAGAGATAAAAGAAAGTGGCCCATAGCAATCAATTCTCATGGATTGATGGAATGTTGTTCGACATTGGTTTAGATAATATGATGTGTTGTTGCATACAAGAGGATGAAGTGTATGACATCCTTCATGCCAAGTTTTTAGGAGTGACTATTAAAAATGTAGTAAGGATTAGGGCATGATGAGGTAGCCAACTCTAATGGAAGAATTATTCATTGGTTGTTGATATTACAGGAATTCAACATCACTATAATGGATTAGCTAGGGTGTGAAAATGTTGTTGTTGACTTCCTTTCTCAACTTCAAATTAACAACTCATTCATACCAATTGATGACTCATTTCTTGATAAACACTTATTTGCCATCTCACTAAAGAATCTATGGATTGCAGCTAAACTTCATAGTTGCATGTAAACTTCTACAACATATCTCTCTGATAAAGGGAAGTTAGTGGCCATCGCAATCAATTCTCATGGATTGAAGGAATGTTGTTCCAAACTAGTTTAGATAATGTGATGTGGTGTTACATATCAAAGGATGAAGTGTATAATATCCTTCTTGCTTGTCATAATGAACTGTGTGGATAACACTTTGCCTCCAAAAGAACTACTACAAAAATCTTGCATGCAAGATATTACTAGCCAACACCACATAAATATGTAAAGTCTATAAAACATTGTGATTGGTGTCAATGCATGGGATAGCCAACATGCTCTAATGAGACACATTTTCACCCCTAGGTAAGTAAAAAACATTTTGAAAAATGGAATTTAGATTTCATAGGGCCTATTGATCCATCCTCTACTCACAAGGAATATATTTTGATTTGTACTGACTATGTCATTAAGTGTGTGGAAGTTAAAGCTTTGAAACATATGCTCGAGACAAAAAGGTGGCATGATTTCTATATGAGAAGATTAAGTACAAAGTTCCAAAAGAGATTGTGACTAACCAAGGACCTTAATTCACTTCAAAAGTGATTGTCGCATTAGTGAAGGAATATGAGATCATGCATAAAAAATCTTCACCTTACCATCCTCAAATAAATGGACAAGTTGAAGTCACCAAATTTGAGCTAGAAAACATTCTTATAAATATTGTTTCTCTGTATCACAAAGATTGGGTTCATAGATTATCAGTAGTAGTATGGGCCTCTCACACCACGTAGAAGACCACAAGAGACTCTACACCTTATGATTTTGTTTATGGGAAGAAAGTTGTTCTCCCTATAGAATTTAAATTCAAGACACTACACATGGCAATGTAACTAGGAATGGACATCTTTGAAGCTCAAAAGGAAAAAATAAATCAATTACATTCTATAGATGAACTCTAATGAGAAGTTGTGTTCCACACTAAAGTGATCCAATAACAACTCACCATATGGCACAACAAATTCATCAGGCCTAAGCTTTTCAAGTCTAATGATTGAGCCCTCCTCTTTTTCTCAATTCAAGGATTTCAAAGGAAAATTTCACACACAATGGTTAGGGCCCATGAGATCAAGCAAGTCTTAAAAAATAGTGTTGTTAAACTATGCGGGATGGACTCAACTAGGATGGCTCTTATTGTAAATGGGCACATATTGCATCTCTAGCAAATCTTTATCCAAGAATGATTTTCTCAACCATATTATGTTGCAAAAGGATGTTGAGGTAGTAGCACACACCTCATGTTCTCTCAAATTCAAGCCACCTATTATTCATTATAAAAAACAATCCACTTGTGAAAACCTATGGACAAGGATGGCACTAGAGGACTTGAAAACAAGGATATTGGTGGCTCCCCTATTGTAATAAAATCCCCTTGTGAAAACCTTCAAGTGTAAAGGGTAGTTACAGATTTGAAAGCCAAGATACTTGTAGATTCACAATTGGAATAAAGTAACAAGAAAAAACACATCACCTCCATAATAAATTCTCACCTCTGTATGATTTGAATAATCTTGTTGCATGTAGCTATACATATTTATGTTGTAAAAGTTGATGTTGTTGCAGATGTGAAGTTGCTATCAAAGATACTTGACGCTTTTGAAAAATTTCAAAGTCTTTTAGTAATATATAATGGCCCTGATGAAATCCTTCCTTAGACAGCATGGTGTGATATTGGTAAAACCAATTTGGTGATGATTTATTTCTATTTTATTTTTTCTTAGAAACTCAAAGTATTTTAATTATTCATTATATAAACAACTTGGTAACCCTACCTTACCTTCCCTATGCTAGGTTGACAACCAAGGAAAATTTCCAATTTTAGTTGTGGGGGAGGATTATGAATCATTTTTCAAGATCAATTTTTAGCAACAAGAGTTTGATAGCCAAAGGGGTATAATTTGAAATTTGACTATTAGATGTGTAAAAATTTGAATTTTTTGCTAAATGGTCCTATACACTCCCACGTACAAACTAAAAAGAGACAAATCCAAAAGTAGACAAATTTAAAAATTGTTGGTTGTAAACGAAAAAAGGGTAATCATTATTTTCATTTCCAAGATTGGACAATTGATTGACAAGACATCCTTAGGTCACATCCATCAATTAGAAGCACGCCAAAAGGGTGGTGAGTACAAGATATGTTGCCAAATTGATAGCTTTGGCAACTATCTTAATGAACTATAATGATGAGAGCTAAGTTGTCATAAAACATGTAAGAGCCTTTTTGTTCTATCATTTGTGCTGTGCCTCTTTCAAGTTTTGCAAACTCCTTGTATTTCTTAAGCATTTTGAAGCACTATCAATGCTATGGGAGGAGGATTAAATAATCAAGAACCCATTTTTTCACTTTAGTAGCTTACACCTAGTATAATAAACATATTCAAAACCAACGAGTGGTTGAATTTCCTCTAACAATTTCAAGGCTCAAAATGTGGTAACTCTAGCCTTTTCCCAAAGCTATCAGGGTAACAAGATCACAATTCAAGGTCGCTATTTCCCAATCATAAAGGAGCTTGAAAATGCTGCCACGGTTGCCTCAAGAGGGTGAAAATTGGTATTGAATTCAAGCAAAACATGACCACTTGAGGGTTGAATTCATATACCCCAATGAAAAATTACAAGGTTACAGTTAGGCAATGAAAAGAACTTCCATGTTGCCAGCCCCATGGAATGAAGTTATATTGATCTTCAAGTGGTGTGTAACTTGTGGTGGTCATTTTCCCCGTATGGTTTTCATTTTTGACTATTAGTACATTTAAGACGAGGAAGAAAAATGAATGCCATATTTTCTCATTCAAATGCTAAAAAAGATGGAAATGGAAGTCTGGGAAGGAAGGGTGGCCAATTTAGGGCATTGTGAGCTAATTAGGATCATTCTTAAACAAGACCTAAGGAGGTTGAATCCCTCTATCACTAAGGATTCTCTGCGTGAGGAAGTAGAAGGTGACTCAGACACCTCAAGAGAAGAAGTGGAGGAAAAATCTTCAACAACAAAATGAGGAAAACACTACCGAAGGAGATGAGACTTCAACAATAGATAGTGATGCTACTGAAGATGACTTTGACAATAGTGTTGCCAAAGAATATTTGACAATAAGGGAAGAAGTTGCTAGAGCCATTGTTGAACAAGTGCCTGAAGAAGAACTAACAAAAGAAACCCTAATGGAAATTGAGGAGGTTGCATCCTCATAGAAGGAAACAAAAAAGGTAAAACCTCCTCCAAAAGGACAAAAAGGAAATTAATACTACCCAAAGGTTCTAAAAGTGAATCACCTCCCTTAGCACAAAGAAAATCTCTAAGGATGCTTCAACAACAAATGACCACTTCAACAACCAAGGAGATTGAATGAGTTGCTAGCGATTTTGATGTAGGAATATTGAAAGAAGACCTTAACACACCAATTTTTTTAAAATGGTTTGAAAAGAAGAAAAGGAACTTTGGGGTTACTAAGGAGAGGAGTAGAATTAACGTATTGGAAGATCAATTGAAAGTTGTGTTGGAAGAATTGGTTGTTATTGCTAAACTTTAGCAAGATATCCAACACCTCCAACAATAAATTCTTTAACTTTAGCAACAACCTAATGAGGAAGTGACTATGTTAGAAGAACTACAAAGGGTGCAAAAAGAGTTGGTTGTCACAAAAGTTGAGTTGAATGGATCAAAACAGGAACCCCAATAGAAAAACCTAGAGCTAGAGGCTACAAGGAAAGAAGTGGAAATGTTGAGAAAAAGATTGGTAGGGAAAGGTTGATGTTTTCGATACATCACTTCAACAATAGATAATAGAAATACTTATTTAATTTCGACACTCAGAAGCACCCAAAAGAGAGGAAGAGACTTCTACACCACTATATCAATAAGGCTAAACCTCTTCATGAAGTCAAAAATTGAAAATAGGTATGAAGAAGGAACTTGAGACTTTGGCCATTCAACCATATTCAAGTTCCATCTTTAGCAAAATAGAAGACAATAAGAGAAATAGTGAGAGGACAAGAGAAGAGTGGATTTCCTCTATGAACGACATTGTATTGCAAAGAATTAGTATGTTGAAATTTCATATACATGTGTTGCAAGGTGAAATAAAGGCATTGAAAAAGGAAATGAAGAGTCAATCACTATCTTAGATGCACCTTGCACCATAGCCTTTGAAATGTTGGCTTGTAGGTCATCACCAAGGCATATGTGCTATATCTCAAAGAATAAAAGTACAAAATCTAGCTCAAAATGATACCATTACAATAGCCATGGGATATGAGTTGGCCTAGGGAATTTTGCAACACATTCTTCTCTACCACCCCAAAAGGTAAGAACCAAATCTATGAGTTATATATTCATAATCTGATCGTGGAGAAGGAAACAAGATGGAACCCAACCCCTTTGTAGTGGAAGTACAACTTAGAGCATATATGTCTTATTTGGAAAATGAGGAACAAAGAGGTAAAGAGAACACAAAATATTTGACTATTGAGAAACAAGCAGAAATCATGGTAAGGGATGAATTCCAAAACCCTAAAAGGTATATATAAAACTAGATAAGTATGAGTAATGAACAAATTTTGAATAAAATGAAAGATGTGAGAGAAGCCTATCTACTAGTACTTGAGGAAAAATTGGATTTGACTCAAGTGTGATTTGAGTTTTCGATGGAGAATTGGGAAGAATTACCAATTGAACTCAAAAGGAATGCATTGAGTACTACAACTTTCAATTTACCAAATTAAGAGAAACATTTTTCTATTTTCATTAGATCCCATGGTATTTACTAGATAGGTCTAGGATTCTTCCCCTTGTTTATATGAACCCTTATTCCTGGAGTGCTTAAGGAACCGGTCACTAATCCAAAAGGCGAGGAAGAAATTTTGGAGGAAATGAATAAATATCAAGGGAAAATGGGTATTATGATGAAATAGATCTTAGAAATGTGGAGCCTACAACCTGACAGTAATGGTTGGATAGCCACTACCCCCGAATCTAACCAAAGAAAGAGATAGGAAAGAGGAGGCCAAGAAAAGGGGCAAAGTAATTTTGATTGCACAAGGACATGCAATAGAGCCAGTTGGGGGGTATGATGAGCTCCAAATTGGTACAACTTAGCATACCTTTTTTACACCTTTCTCGTTCCTTCTTTCTCGTGATTAAGCCAAAATCTCCTTTTTTTGCCAAGTATTGTTTTGTTGTAGGGATAGTTGAAATTATTCAGGTTTTTAAATAAAATAAGTAGATTTAGGTTTTTATTGAATTCGGTTGCTAACTGCTCCCTATTTTTCTACTTAGGCAATAGTTAGCAAGAAGGTTGTTGAAGACATAACAAAAGGGATTTTGAAGCTCTTGAAGCAAGTTTCAAAGAAATAGCTTGAGGAAATAGGTCACAAAAGTCAGAGCTTGTTTGACAACACTTCGATAGTTGTTTGTGCAACTTCAACAATTGTCTAAGTGACTTTGGTAGCACCTACAGCAACATCAACAATGACGTAAAAAATGATAGTTGGCAATAAAAACTCATGATGACAAATACTCAAGAATAGCTAGCATTATCCTTTGACTAAATGCACTCAAGGCTATCAAACTAAAACATATTTTGAGGGGGAGATTAAAACAAGTAAGAGCACATATTTCATTATGGGCATAAATATTTGATAAGCTTTTATCTCTTAATTTTAGGGAATTGTCAAAACTATTATTGTCAATTAAAGACTTATGTTATAAATGCAACTTCTTAGTTGTGTAAAAGATATAGAATAATAAATATATTGAAGCTTTCATAATATTTGTTTCTGTTAAATATTGTTGGTAGTGTGATTGAGAGAGTGAGGGGTAGCAACTAAGGGATGAGAAACTGTGGTTGTGCTAAAAAGAAAGGATAGTTGAGCCAATACTCAAATTCCTCTAAGTTGATTATTTTTGTTTCTAATTTTTGTACATTTATGTTTATCTCTATTTTATAGCATGTCTAATTATATTTTAAAGAGTAAGTTATTTCTACACGGGATTGCTAGGTTTCTATAAATTGTTTTAGAATTCTTAGTGTGAGAATTAAAATTCTTTCAATACAACTATTGTCACGTGAAATTGCACCCTACTTGAAGCCTATTCAAAAATTCCAATGACACAATGGGACTTATCTCAAGGTGTGGGACCTTGCAAATGAGATTAGACCTCCAGAAAATGCTGGTTCCTCTTCCTGGACTTAAGGTCCAGAGAATTCAACTAAACCTACGCTAATGATCACCAGGGAAAAGGGAGAGTAGGAGTACAGAAAGGGAAACAATGATATACCAAGATTTTGGGTGTTTGAATACAACCAATGTATAACACAGTAATGATCTCAAACACTGAAGGAAAATTGCACAAACTCATGGAGGTTCCAACAGAGGTTAAGGCAGAGAGATGAAAGTATGAAAGAGATAGTTTTATCCACAATAATAAATAGCTTACATCTATCAAATAAACATAGTGCAAGAACAATGAGAGGCAAAATTTAGTTTATAGTGATCATAGAGGCTAAATAGCCATTACAAAAGAAGAAGAATTCATTACAGACATGAAATAGACACAAAATGATAGACTCTCCTTCATTGTTGAAGTGGTATAGAGACATGAGAGGCTCAGCAAAAGAGCACAGTCTATCAAATCTGCCCTGTTCTGGAGAAAACCACAAGGTTCGAACCTACAAGGAACTTTCTGCCTCTGGAAGTGACCCAGTGCAACCAACCAATAGAAATACATCATTTTACATGCATATATATCTTTCACAAATCACTATAGCAGCCATGGAAGAGGGAAAGAGTGGTCAACAAGAAAGAATTATCGCCCATGCTACAATAAATTTGTCATATGGGCATGTCAGAAGATATTTCCATAAAGGAATGCCTAGATACATTGTTTTGTCTTTGATATAAATGCGGAAAATATCTTTTCTGAAGTAGCTGAGAAACAAATAGCTGCATTGAAAGTTTTGCATCTGATCTCCCACCTACAACAATAAATGCTCAACAACAAACTCTAGCTGGAGCTAAAAGCTTCACCTTCAATTCTGGCATGTTTTTCCCTTCACTTCTGAAGATCGCAGAAGTCGTCAGAGATCGGACCTCAGGCCTTCGGTGTTTCACCTACCAAGAGAGAAAGAGAAAGGAGAAAACCCCACCCCCGAGCTCCACTATACAAGGAAGATTGCAATATCAGTAGACTTCGGGCCTCGGGCCTTCCATCTTCTGCCTTCCTAGAGAAGGAGGAAGAAGGAAAGTTTGAACCCCGAAAGTCTAAGGACTTAGCCAATTTTTGAAAGTTTCGGCAAAGTTCGGACCTCGGGCTTTCCGCCTTCTACGTTCCATAAGAAGGAAGAAGAAGGAAGGTCCGATCCATGAAGTCTGAAACACTTAGCATTATGAGACAGTTCGGTGGAAGTCGGGCTTCGGGCCTTCCATCTTCCGCCTTCCAAAAGGAAAGGAAGAGGGAAGAAGAAAAGTCTGAAATCTGAAACTCTGAAACACAGCCAAATTTTCAAAAGAAAGAGCAAAGCTCGAGCCTATTTTTTTCCCTTCGGCCTTAGATGACGTCATGACCACCTGACAACTTTCTGCGGTTCCACAGTCACCTTTTTTTATGGCACTGTTGCTGAATACTTCAGTTTCAATTTATAGAGATTCAAGGTTCAAATGAGAATTGTCACCACACAATCCCACAATAATGATAGGAAGTTCAGATTTCTAGATTATGAACAAATTCAGATAGAATTCAGACAGGGAAATTTCAATCAAAGAGAAATAAAAACTGTCCATCGGTTTTAGGAGATTAACAGTCCACAGATAAAAGAAAAACACCCCCTTTTTTATTTGGGTTTTTGTTGCTTGGCGACAGGAGACTTCAGGCGTCAGGAACTCTTTTTCTAACTGGTGACAGGAATGGACAAAGAGCTAGCACTTAGGCAAAAGAACAAACAAAACCAAAAATATACAAGAAAGAGAAACCAAAATTTGTTAGGAGCACGATGCCCCTACATCAGACTCCCCAAGAGACTAAAAATTCATGGGCTCTTGCACATGAAGTAAATGATGGAAACTTCAATTCCACTTTCTTTTTCCTCATCTTCCAGTTGTTTAGCCTTCGTGATTCTTGACACACACACTTACATTTTTGCCTTCGATGTTTCTCAAGCTGCATTCGTCCACTTCTTTCTTTCTGTGCATACTTTCTTCATCAATTCTCTGTATCAACTTCAAATCTCCACCATTCTGACTCATCGTCACGGTCTTCCACCGGCATCATCTCAAATGAAAACAAAACTTTATCCTTGTTTTGTGTAAAAGCAATTACCTCTGGAATCTTCATTACTACAACCAATAAATCATCTAAACCTTCTCCATCTGTCAGTTCGTCTGTTGTAATATTAATGGAAACTTCGGTGTTTTCTTTCTCTGTTGTATTCACCTTTACCAAGTCCACACTTCCACCTTCCAAATGCACTTCTAATTGGTCATCCTCTTTTGCAAACACGATTTTTCTTTCCATCTTCATTACAGTTGTCATCTTCAGAAATAAAAGCATGAACTATAATTTCTCTAGCATCGAACTGTGAATTACTTTGAGTATCAAAATGATCGATTTCGAACCTCTAAGAATCTACATTTTTGTCATTTTTTGTCACTTGATAATCTTCTTCCTTAACATCTACAAAAAGTTCGTAGTCTTTATTATCATCATCTTTATTTGTAATGTCTTCTACTTGACTTGGCTCTACTTCAGGCTCTCTTTCCTTGGTTTTCTTCGAATGTCCTGCAATCACCATAGGGTTAGGCAAATAATACTTTTCCAATGCATCCATTCGACTTGAGATCTTTTGCGATTCCTCATCTAGCTTTCTCTTCTCCACACCATCCCAATATCTATCCCAAGATGGTATTACAACGGGTCTTCTAAATGCAATCTTCATCCTCTTCACTGTTGTAATTCTTTGCCAACTCGCACTCTGCAACTAATCTTTTGTACCTCCTTCTCTACCCTCTGCAACAAATTTCCTAGGGTTTACTTGAGACACAACCACTTGACTCTTTTCCCACACCCACTTGTCCTAGCACAGGTTGCCTCACAGTCGACGCTTCTACCCATGCACTCAGAACCTTATGTGCTCTGATACCACTTGAGGACACCATTGCTGAATACTTCATTTTCAATTTACAGAGATTCAAGATTCAAATGAGAATCGTCACCACACAATCCCACAATAATGATAGGAAGTTCAGATTTCTAGATTATGAACAAATTCAAATAGAATTTAGACAGGGAAATTTCAATCAAAGAGAAATCAGAAACAATGACAAGAGTTCAAGAGGTCTCCTTCACAGTTTTAAAACATTCCAACATATAAGACGACAGGAAGTGACAAGAAGTACAAACATGTAGATTTTATTAACAATGAAAATCACCCAAAGACAATGTTCTAAATCAGACTCCTTTCCTGTTCTATACTATTGTCAAAACATGACACTACATAAAATCACCCAAAGACAATGTTCTAAATTAAACTCCTTTCTTGTTCTATACTATTGTCAAAACATGACACTACATAGCTTATTGGCCTGAAAAACTATCAGCCCCTTCCTACAAAAAACTATTTCCATTCCTGTCTTCACTTTTGGTTGCCTCTTCATGCCCCTCGATGCTCTGATGTCCGCAAATATATAGATCACGTTCTCCCTTCTGTTGATCCTGTGATCTATGATCTCAAAATGGAAGTAGAAAACATAAAACAAATACAAAAACAAATGATTATACCTTTCACAATGAGTCACAAATCCTTGATAGGGTGGAAGGAGTTGCACCCAAACTCTTTATATTTACCCAAATAGATGTATGTGGATTGCTCTATTACTTTCAACACAATAGGATGAGAGATTTGGATTTAGGTGGAGATTGAGATGGGGATGAGGAATGATTTTGGCATTATGATGGTATGATGAAGAGATTTGAGAGAAATTTGGGCATGGTAAGGATGCAAGAAGAAGTTGTTTTGAATGGCTTAGAGAAGGGTCTCATTTATAGATTTTTAGAAAATGGATAGAAGGTGAGGATTAAAAGATGAGATCAAGGGCTAGAAATGGTTGAGAGTTAGGGTTTGGATTGAAGTCATAGCTTGTGACAAGTGTCACAAGGGGAGTGGATGAGAAAGATAAAGGGTTGAGATTAAGTCAATGGATTTGGAGGGCTCTCATTATTTGTGAATTTTAAATTCACATGGGAAAAGGCGTGGAGGATTTCATTTTTGGGAAGAGTGGATATGACAAGTGAATTAAAAATTTAACTCATGGGGCAGTGTGAATTAAAAATTCACTTTTATGTGGAGATGTGAAGGTTGAAGGACATATGTACACTTACATGTGTAAGAGGGTGATAAATGATGTGTAAGGAAGATTTGACCCTTTGAATAAAAAATTGATTTTTATTCAAAGGTGTGTGGGAGGATGGGCTAAGCAAGGTTAATTAAGTGTTTAGCTTAATTAATTTAGGTCTAGGGGGTAGGTAGGCTAGGGTAGCTAATGAAATAATTGCTATTTAATCAACTAGGCTAGGTTTAGGTTGATTAGTAGGGTAGATTAATTAGATAAGAATGATTTATCTAATTAATAGGGATTAGGGAGATGGACAAATTAGCTAAATAAATATTAGAAATATTTATTTAATCAATGAGGATATAGTTATAAGATATAGTGATAATTTAAGTGAATTAATTGGTCACAATGGATGGATAAATGGCTAAGGGTGGATGATTAGGGATAAATTAATTAAATAAAAATGAATTTATTTAATTAATAGGAGGGATAATTGTTGGTGTAGAGATACGGGAAATTGGTTTTGTGAATCAAGTCAATTTTAGGTGTCTACAGATCCTTCCAAGAGAGGATGTCGATTCATCTCCCCTGACTGTTCTATAACCGTCGCCGCGGGGTTTCTCTTTTGTTTTCCTCCAACTGTCTTCAAACCACCTGCCGAGGCCTTTCAACTTCCCTAAAACGATCCCCAACTGTCCATCAGTTTTAGGAGATTAACGGTCCACAGATAAAAGAAAAACACCCCCTTTTTGATTTGGGTTTCTGTTGCTTGGCAATAGGAGACTTCAGGCATCAGGAACTCTTTTTCTAACTGGCAACAAGAATGGACAAAGAGCCAACACTTAGGCAAAAGAACAAACAAAACCAAAAATATACAAGAAAGAGAAACCAAAATTTGTTAGGAGCACGATGCCCCTGCATCATTTTTCCTTAATAAAATAATCCTTGCGGAATGGAGGAAATGAACCAGAATATGCCATGTGGCATGTCGAAAGTTGCCCTGGCCTTCCATCTTACACCTTCCAAAAGAGAAAGTGGAAGAGAGAACTCCCGACCTCCGACATACCAAAACACTTAGAATATTTTGCAAAGGGACAAAATGGATTTCAGAGCCGATTAGGATGGCATGATGAAGGGTATAACTACGAACTCTGAAACTCTGAAAATACTAAAAATACTAGGAATACTGAAGTTTTTTGGACTTAGTTGATTTGGGATGTTTTTCCTTACATTTCTAAAGGGGAAAACACTTAGAGATTTCATGGATTTGGGCTATTTGGATGGGAAGCGAAATAGGACAACATTTTGGTGACTTCTCAGGGGTGTTTGCTTGCTAAACTAGGATCCAGAGGCAATCCATTGGGCATAGAGTCAAAGGGCAGAACACAAGAACAAGGGTTGGCTAGACCAACACAAAACTGAACACTGCCTCTGGGAAACAAGACAAAGCAAAACAAACAAAGCAAACATCCTCCTAATGAGAATGTTGCATGTGCAAGAGCACTTATTGAAGGGAAACCTAAAATAGAAACAAAACTAACCTAAACCTAAACTAAAAATAAGGAGATAACTTTAAACAAAGCCATTAACTGGTTCTTCAAAATAATTGTCCTTTTCTCAACAATTTACAATGCTTTACATGCTTGTGGGTAGCTAACAGGAGGTGGGGGAGGGATGGGCATACAACAAATCGACAAAACACTTCCCCCAGAAAGAGGGCAAACTCACTTACCCACTTGAACTGATTCTTGATGCAACTACCTAGAAGTGGATAAATGGGTTGATCCCACTTATTTTGATGCTCAACTTTATGCTCAAGAGTGAGCATGACAAGAGGTGACTCTTTCTCATATGTCTTCAACTGGGCCAAATGCCTTATAGGGCATCCCTTTGAAATGACATGCAAATCAATAGAGTTGATCTCATGCCTCTACTCTGTTTCTTTCTCTTGATGCTGGTCTGAATGCTCTGATCCTTGTATATCAATTGGAGGAATGACTACCTCCTCAATCTGCTCAAACAGCTTAGGTTTTACCTCATCTAGAGGCACTGATTTACTATCCAGGTTTGAGCAGAAAACATTAAGCTCATCCTAGAAATGAGCCTCATCGAAGTCCTCTACACTCTTCAGTATAGGACTGCTCATATGCTCTTCTTTGTGAGTTGGAACTCCACTGTCATGTTGGGCCTCAACCTGCAACAATCTTCTATCATTCATTGCTCTCATGATGCCTTAGGTCAGTTGGCATCTTCCTGTCCTCATCCTCACTTTCAATGTAACCAGGCAGTTCATGAAATAGGATAGCATCATCCACTTGCCAATTCAAAAGCACACATTCAGCCTACATTTACCTTTGTCCCACCATAGCCTGTTGGCTAGGTCCAATCTGTCACCTTGGAACTGCTGATGGACTCTGGACCATTGAAACTTGATTATTTTTTTCATTTCAGCCTGTGCTTTGGATATGGGACTGATTGCATGGATGGTGCCACTCATAGCCTTGGGTCAAGTTGTTCTGGATTGGAACAAGCACACATGATGTACTTGTAGTAGCTGAGTTTATGGGGTTCAAGGGCCTAACATAGCTCAGTTGATTTTGTCCTTGATTGTTCCCCTGACAACGCTACTCACTAAGCTGATATGGTTGATTAAGAGCTTGGTATGACACATCAGCTATAGGAATTGGCGCCATAATTGGCTAAAAGACTAGGGCTTCTGTAAATAATGGCATTGGAGGCCTGGGAGCAATCTTTCCAGCTAGGATTAAATAATTCTCTGCCCTAATAGCTACCTCATAGACATTAGGTAACACATCCCCTCCTAGAGACTAGATCATGACAACGATATCACTATTTAGAGATCTCAAATAATACAAGAAGGCAACATTAGGGGAAGGCCTCACTAATGGTGGAATTATGTACCAAGTTTTTTGAAATCAGAAATTAAAATCCACCATGAATTCATAGGGAGCCCTTTCAATAGTGGCCATTTGCTCTATCAGGGACAAATGATCATTGTTATCTTCAAAACGTTGATAGAGCCTTGTTCCCAAATCGCCCCAGTCATGATTTGAATTTGTAGGTGACCCCCTATACCACTGGAGAGTTTTTCCCTTCAAGGAAGAAGCAAGAAGCCTTACCGCAACATTGTCTGGGGTAACATTGTGAACAGAGCATACATTAGCAATGTCTTGGATGTGCTCAGCAGGTGTAGTGGAATTTTCACCAGTGAAAAAGGGAATAGCGTTCAGAGCTGAAACTGGGATGTCATCATATTGTGCAAGGTCAAGAGGGCCTCCACCATTAAAGGCCACAAATGGTCTATTTCTTGGCAGGGTCGTAACAGTGGTGTGAATGTTATGATGGGTATATGGAAGCCTATTCTTGATGGGGGGAAAAGGCTATGACTTCCATAATAGCTTGACATACTAGAGCATTGAAAAACAAAGATGTATCAAAATATTCTTTGAAAACAAGGGTAACAGGTCTACTTTTGGAGACTGGAAACATACCAGAAGAGAGTCACAAGTGATTTGAGATGCTCCTGAAAGCTGGAAAAGACCAGAAAAATTACCAAACTTTGATCTTTGATGAACATTTAAGCACTTGGGCTGCTTTTGCCAACGGATTTGTTCAGCAGAGTCACCATGGTATTTGTGAAGACTGCCTTGGATGGCAAAATGCACTGAAGAACACAACAAATCCTTCAATGGATGATAAATCTCATCATACCGGTCCCATCGGGCGTGCCAAAAACTGTTGTCATGTGAAATTGCACCCTGCTTGAAGCCTGTTCAATCATTCCAATGACATAATGTGATTGATCTCAAGTTGTGGGACCTTGCAGATGAGATCAGACCTCCAGAGAAGGCTGGTTCTTCTTTCTAGACTTGAGTTCTAGAGAATTCAACTAAACCTACGCTAATGATCACCAAGGAAAAGGGAGAGAGGGAGTACAAAAAGGGAAACAATGATACATCAAGATTTGGGTGTTTGAATGCAACAGACATAACACAGTAATGATCTCAAACATTGAAGGGAAATCACACAGACTCATGGAGGTTCCAATAGAGGTTAAGGCAGAGAGATGAAAGTATGAAAGGACTATTTTATCCACAATACAAAGTTTACATCTATCAAATAAACACAGTACAAGAACAATGAGAGGCAAAATTTAGTTTATATTGATCATAGAGGCTAAATAGCTAATACAAAAGAAGAAGAATTCATTACAGGCATGAAATAGACACAAAATGATAGACTCTCCTTCATTGTTGAACTAGCACAGAGACATGAGAGGCTCAGCAAAAGAGCACAGTCCATCAAATCCACCCAGTTCTAGAGAAAACCACAACGTCCAAACCTACAAGGAATTTTCTGCCTCTGGAAGTGACCCAACGCAACCAACCAACATAAATACATCTTTTTACATGCATATATAACTTTTACAAACCACTGTAGCAACCATGGAAGAGGGAAATAGTGGTCAACAAGAAAGAACTGTCGCCCATGCTGTAATAAATTCATCCTATGGTCCTGTCAAAAGATATTTTCGTAAAGGAATGCCTGGATACATTGCTTTGTCTTTGATATAAATGCGGAAAATATCTTCTCTGAAGTAGCTAAGAAACAAATAGCTGCGTTGAAAGTTTTGCATCTGATCTCCCACCTACAATAATAAATGCTCAACAACAAACTCTAGCTGGAGCTGAAAGATTGACCTTCAATTCTGGCCTATTTTTCCCTTTGCTTATGAAGATCACAGAAGCCGTCAAAGATCGGGCCTCAGGCCTTCGGCATTTTGCCTTCCAAGAGAGAAAGAGAAAGGAGAAAACCCTGCCCCCCGAGCTCCACTATACAAGGAAGATTGCAATATTGGCAAACTTCGGGCCTCGGGCCTTCCGTCTTCTGGCTTCCCAGAGGAGGAAGAAGGAAAGTCCAAGCCCCGAAAGTCTAAGGACTTAGCCAATTTTTGAAAGTTTCAGTGGAGTTCAGGCCTCGGGCCTTCCACCTTCTACATTCCATAAGAAGGAAGATGAAGGAAGGTCCGATCCCCGAAGTCTGAAACACTTAGCATTATGAGACGGTTCTGTAGAAATCGGGCTTAGGGTCTTCCGTCTTTCGCCTTCCAAAAGGAAAGGAAGAGGGAAGAAGAAAAGTCCGAAGTCCAAAACTCTAAAACACTTAGCTAAATTTTCAAAAGAAAGAACGGAGCTCGGGCCTGTTTTTCCCTTTGGCCTTGGATGACATCACGACCACCTGGCAGCTTTCCACAATTCCGCGGTCACCCTTTGCCTTAATAAAATAATCCCCGCGGAATGGCAGAAATGAACTAGAATACGCCACGTGACCCATTGGGAGTCGGTCATTGGGACTTCCATCTTACACCTTCCAAAAGAGAAAGTGGAAGAGAGAACTCCCGACCTCTGACATACCGAAACACTTAGAATATTTTGCAAAGGGACAAAATGGAGTTTGGAGCCGATTAGGATGGCATGACGAAGGGTAGAACTTCAAACTTTGAAACTTCAAAAATACTAAAAACACAAGGAAAACTCAATATTTTTGGACTTAGTCGATTTGGGATGTTTTTCCTTGCATTTCTAAAGGGGAAAACACTTAGAGATTTCATGGATTTGGGCTATTTGGCTAGGAAGTGAAATAGGACAACAACAACCACTATGTGCTTCTAGCTTCAAATATTATTCTCTTCTCCAAATCTTATTCTTCTAATTAGGGTTACATTCATTTAGACTCCTAAACTGTGTCATGTTACTTTGATATAGATTTGCCATGACCTATCATTAGTCTACATCATTGTGGTTTGACATTGACTCTACAAAAGTAAAATCTTTTTAAGATTGAAAATATGAATTCTTTGAGTTAGATTTCAATTGGTTTGGAAGTTAAATTAAACCTTAGAAAACTATACCCTGTTGAAACTCATCAAAACATATTATAGTGTTGAATCATCTTTGTCACTCAATGTGGAGAGGAGTGTGCAAAAACCTTTTTAGCTTTTAAAGAATGGCATATGGTTTAAACTGTGTGCAAGTTTATTAGATCAATGTTTCAGATCATACTCCCTGATCCATCATCAGAAAAACTCAAGAAGAGAATGAATGAGAAATTGTAGATTGAGCCTTGCATAAGTAGAAGACACAGAGGGAGCATAAAGAAGGCTGACATGTACACAAAACAAAATTATTTAAAAAAGAATTATAAAATAAATTAAAATAAAGAAGCTTAAAAAATCAAAAGGAGAAGCCACAAAAGGCCAAACAGAGGACAATGGACACAAACTTAACTACCAAAGACTAGGAGAACATAAAGAATCTTAAAAAAAAATTAAGCTTCTTTATTTTAATTTATTTTATAGCCCTCCTTTTTTAAATAATTTTGTTTTGTGTACATGTCGACCTTCTTTATGTTCCCTTCGTGTCCTCTATTTATGCAAGCCTCAATCTGCAATTTCTCATTCAATCTCTTCTTGAGTTTTTCCTATGATGGATTGTGGAGTATGATCTGAAACATTGATCTAACAAACCTGTACACAATTTAAACCAAAATCCATTCTTTAAATCAATTATGGACTATGGAAATCTGATGTTTCTTTTTATCTTTGATAGATTAACTTTATCCCAAATCAATATTCCCCGGTCTCATCTCCACTTGAACAAGATTTATAATGCCTTGGCCATTGCCATTTTCTTTAATATCTTGGAACTAATGCCTTTGATGCATTTCTCAAAACTACCAAATGAATTTAATGGATAATTAAAATGACAAGAACAATATGAGTTACCAAGTGCTCATCTATCATGGCATGAGCATCACATTTCACAATCAAATGTGCTAGAGTGTTAGTGATTTGTTTTATCATGGTGAAAATTTTCCCACTCCACTAGAAGTCACCCTAGTTCTACCTTCATGGAACATAACTCTTATTTTAACTTCCACATGATTTATTTACATCTCACAAATTGTATCAAACCATCAAGGATAACATGAATGAGATGAACAATTCATGCTTTAGGGTTTATTATCTTCTCCATGGCAAGATTGAGGCCTTTTGTTGGTACCTAAAAAAATTTGTTCCCAGATATGCCACATTTTACCTCCAATTAATATATGAATCCCACTCTGTGCCTTCAATGTTGAACCCATCAGTTATATCCGATCAGCGACATCTTCCATGGGTTTCCATTTGTTTGTGCCTTTTAAAATGCAAGCGAAAATCCCAAAAAAATGATTAAGTCCAAATCTTCCTAAGTGTTCCCTTGTATTTTTCACCTTGTCGGAGTTTTGGAGTTTCAACTTCCTGCCTTCTGTCATGCTTTGTTTATCGGCTTCAAAATTAGGCTCCAAAAATGTCTAAGTGTGGTGAACTTCGGAGTTTCGGGCTTTAGGCTTTTGGCCTTCTTCAAGGCAGGTGTCAAGTAGAAGCCCTGAGGGCCAAAGTCTGACGATTCAATTTATTCTAAGTATGCAGTGTTTGACGAAGTTCAGAGGTTGGCTCTTCTTCATTCCTTCGAGGAAGGAGAAACGGGGAAGGCCCGATGGCCGATTCCCGACAGGCTTTTTTCTTTCTAAGGCATTTTGTCATTTCGCAAAGCCTTTTGGGTGGTCCCGCGGCAAGCTTGCAGAACAACGGGATGCTGCCACGTGGTCATGACATCATGGTGTAAAACGAAAAGAAGAAGGCCCACGGATCAAAGGGACAAGTTTCTAAGGCACGAAAAGAAAGTGTGGAGATTGCTTTGTCAGTGAAATTAGAGATTTGCGAACCTCCCAGTTCGCTGACGGATGCTTCTCCTGATGATAGATTTACCGAAAAAATGAAAAAAGGAAGCTCCGACAAAGATTGGAAAAATCTTCTAAGGTTTGTCTCTTTATCGGCGAATCAATAGGTTTGTGAAATGCTGAACTCGCCAATTGAGTTCACAAGTTTGCTTTTTCGTCGATTCACCGACAGGGCAAGGCTTGACTTTTCCAAAGTTCGCGGAGAGGTCGTTTCGCCAATAAGGTGAATAGTGAAGAAGAAAAGGGAAACAAAGGAAGTTTGCAAAAGGTCATATTTGTCGATAAGATAAATAAAGAGAACTAAAATTTGGCTAAGGCAAGGGGGAGCTTCATCGACAAATTGGAGGAAGTTGAAACTTGGCGAATAGTTCAAGTTTTTTGATATTTGCCGATAAGGTGAGAGGAGCTAAGGGAAAGGTTCGGCAAATGGATAATTTGTCGATAAAGCAATAAAAGGACAAAAAGAAGGTGGTTCCTGAAAATCAAACTTTACCAACCAAGGAGATAGAAGGCAAAAGAGAAAGTTCGCCATGGGCAATTTTGCCGACTAATAGATAGAGTTCGGCAAATAAAAGATTTGTTGATAAAGGCAAATTAGTGAGAAAAGACACTAAGTAGTCAAAGTTTGAAAATGATGAAGTTTACCGACTAAGGGCAAAGTATAGATTAGAGGCAGAAAATTAAAACGAAGATCAAATGTTTTGTAAAGCAAATAACAAATGTAATAGTTTGATATATTTTGAACATGGTTTAAAATATTTTAGAATAATATAAAGAGCTTTACACAGGCATTTTGGCATATCACATTTCAAGCGCACATTTGCCTAAAAACACGCCTTGATTGCAGACAATCAGTTAGTTGCACGTAGATGAAACAATAGATATCTTCAGTGCAAAATGACCGAAATTAAATGCAAGGATGAAGTGTCTCAATAGGAAAATCTTTCTGTAGGTACTTTCATTCTTGAAGGACACCAAGGCATGGGCACCTGCAAGATTCAAGGTTGTCAGGGTGTGAGATTTCCTTCTGGTGGAGGACATGGGCCTGAGTTTAATGCAACATAGATTTCTTGTTGACTAGTATTCCAACGCCCAGGAGCTGCACAGGAACTAATTGCTATATATACGTGTTTCATTGATATGTTCAGGGTTGGTCTCTGAGCCAATTGTCTGGTCTACAGTGCCTCAGGGGAGTTTCAGGGCTTCAAATCAACCGGTCCAAGTAGTAAATGGAGAAATGTGTTTTGATGCAGCGTAGGAATGTATAGTAAAGCATATTTTATGCATTGGTATGTCTCCATGGCCATTTGTAAAGATTCAGGGGAATGCATAATCACAGTTGTATGTTTTTCTTCACCACATTTGCTGATGTGATTGCAATAGAGATTTGATAATGTGTGACATCATTTAAGTCAATACAATCTTTGTTTGAGTCTTCTCTTTGTTACAAATGGGTCTTTGTAGTTTGGTTCTGGATAATTAAGGATGTCTAATATATGAAATATAATATGATAAATGTATGTGAATGCAATTTAGTTTTCTGTTTATACTGGTTCAATCCTTTTCTTCCCTCTTTATTGCTTATGACTTAGTTGCCTAATAGAGTAGGCACCGGTCTATAATGGAGAGGAATCAAACACCTTTTATAAATCAAACAAATATTTCACCTGTGGTTCAGGGTAAAAACCATCTTCCTGTGCATGTACATTCGCACAGTTGAGTCAATTTAAAGAGAGGCTTGTGCAGCCAGTTTGTCTTGATCTAGTGACAGTTTTAGGGGTCAAGTTTACTGTTATGTCAGAAAATGTCTCCCTAGACTTTGCCCTCCTAGGTTTAGCTCCTAGCTCCCTTGTTTTGCATCTTGCATGTTAATTTTGACTCCCGAAAGAAAATGGCCTGAAACCCATGTCACATGGGGCATGAAGGACATTGTGGCATCTGATCCTGCCTTGAAAAAGGACCTGTGGACACGGGCACTAGCACCCTTGTCCTGCCCTATTTCAGGCAAGTCCCAAATTTGAATGTCAATTTTGTGACCGTTAATTAGGTCCCATGCTGACATTTTAAGTTTGAATTACGAAATTCTTAGCAGGAATGTGTTTAGTTGCATATATAAGCATGTTTAGTGTTTCATTTGTAAACTAGAAGATGATTATGAACTTTTGGCTAACTTATGATTTTAGAGCATTCAAGATATTCATTATTGCAGAGCAGCGCATTGTTATTGTGTTTGTGATTGTAGATTTAGCTTCATCTTCTCATGTGTTGAAGAGCCTTCATCTATGTGAGATCTACACCTCCGAGGTGATATCTATTTGTGTTTGAATCATTTATCAATTTGTTTTTCCTCTATCCCGCAAGGATACACACTCTTTATCTAACAACAGTGTTCAAAAGACTTGAGTGTCTCTCCGGGGCTTGACTGAGGCAAGCCTCTAAACACCACAACCCCCAACCACTCTCCTTGTGATTGTAGGTTACAGGTGTTGCATCTTGATGGAGTGAAGTTGCAGGGAACAATAAGACAGTGTGCAAATTCCAGATCCCTGAAGAAAAGGACCGCTTGGACTCGGGCGCCAATGCCAGTGTCCTCCGAGGTTGAAAACACAGCAATCATTTGGACAGTGACAATCAATGTCTGAAGAGCTTCTGACATCCTGAAAATCACCCTGCCTTGGACTCAGGTACGCCAGTGTCCTTCGCATCTCACAGGACAAAAACATAAAGTACAGTGATCATTAGTCTCGAAAGGAGATCAGGATTCCACAATGAAAACACCACATTGGACTTGGGCACTAATCCCAATGTCCCCAAGCATTCTGCATCCCAAACTTTGAAAAACAACCAGTTGTTAATCTCTGCCTACTACCTTAGTCTGCAAGCATTTGTCGTAATTCATCAATTTGCTTACTGTTTTGCATAATTAGGGTTTTTAGGATATTTCAGCATTAAATTAATATATTAATTGACAATTTCTAAATTTCCACATCATTCCAAGTGACAGCCTAACCTATAGGTGAATCCTCTTGCAAAAGTGTGAGTCAACTCGATTGATATGTCCTTGAATGTTTGTTGAGAAAGGAGGATTTAACCCTTGTATTCATTTCCCCCTTTTTTATATTAAACATTTTGGTGAACCCATGTTTATTTGAATTTTGCACCTTGCTGAGTGTCATACTCTAGATTTGCATTCATTCATTTTATTGCATTTAAAAACTTACAAAAAAATTGGCATCTTAGGCTTGCATTTTGGCATAATTTTTATTAATTCAATTTAATTCTATTTAATTTCTGTTATTTTCATTGAATCTGATTTAAATTACATAAATTCATCATTAATTAATCGTTTGCATTGCATTTTCATGTTTAATTTGTTAAAAATCACTTAAAATTGTGCATTTTTTTTAAAAAATAGTTTTGCATTAGTTAGGGTTTGTAGTTAAAATCTTGTTTAAGATTTTACTACCCTTTTCAAACACTCATTTAGGACTAATTTCTAATTGTAGTGTTGTATCATAGTTGTAGTGTTGCATCATAGTGTCATTTTTGCAAAAATTCACGTCTAGGGTTTTAAAACCTTGCATTTTTACTAGATTTGGCCTTGTCATTTCTCTAGAATTGCATTAAAAGGGGTGTTGTGAAGCATATTGCCTCATTATTGGACTGATATTAGAGTTATTATTGGCTACCCTCATCAATTTCCTTACAACACCTCTTCTTTTAGTCATTTGCATTGAAAAATTTGAAAAAAAGTGGAAAATTTGAGCATTTTTAAGCACAAGCAAATATAATTTGGTGTTGTTTCATTACATTCACCCTAAATATCTTTCATTTCAGATCTTGCATCCATATTAAAGCATTCATTCAATTATCATTTGAAAATTTGGCATTATTTCATTAAATGGTGTGAAAATTGGCATCTTTTTAATTACACTGTGTATTTCAACATTAGTTGTTCACACACTTCATTCACATCTTTTGATCAAAACCTCTAAAATCATCAATTGGGCGTTGTTGTGTTGGAGTCATTCCTCCTACCCACTGTGTTTGTTGTGGACTCCGTGTGCCTTTTAGTACCAGTTTCCCTCAAACAAGTGCTTTGGTGCAAAATAGTCTCACTTATTTTTGCCTTGTTGATCGTGGTGAAATTCGTGTATTTGAGCTCTTTCAAATTACCATCATGGATACTTCTTGTCATTCATCTTGGAAGCTTTGTTTTTATACATCATAGACAATGATAATTTTTCTAAATTTACTCATGAATATCCCCAAGTCTTAAAATAAATTGCATATATCTATGATGTTGACATTTCTATGTGTTCTACATATGAAATCCTTCATTATATATCCGATTTTGATAGTTTCACAAATCTCATGGGAACATATCCTCCGATATTAGATGATCTCACTAAATTCATAGATAATAATAAGTATGTTGCATCATTTAGTATTGATGACTTCAATATGTTAGACGAAGCCCTAGATGACTATCTCTATTGAACATTCCACTACAACCCTTATTGCTAAAACATGTGATGGTAACTTAGTTCTACCTTATGATCTCTCTCCCAAAATTACTCCCACTTAGGAGGACACTTTGGTGCAAGAGGATGAATTCATTAACATATCCCTTAACATCACATCGTCATCTCTTCATTCCAATGCTCTCTCTGGCCAAGATGAAGCATCAATGAATGAAGAACACCCTCTAGCAAAGAACATTCCATGGATAGATAATGAGCATTCACATACCTTAGATATCGCTAAGGAAGAGAAGACCCTTGATCTCCCTTCATTGGTTGAATATTCAAGTCATTTAGATATCACTAAGGATGCAAAAATATTGACTACCTCTCCTTTGGTTGTATATTCTTTGAGCATCACTAAAGATACAAACATTAATAATTATCCTCACAACACCTTACCTTCCCCTCACCCCTATCCTCTCTCTTCAAAAGATGCAGCACTAGTGGATGAGGAAAGGTTTCTCACATTAAATCCCTTAAAGATGGATGCTGAGATCACTCAAAACAAATCACTTCTTCCACCTCCTAAGAGGATAGTGAATAATTGTCTTTCTCCCTTCCTAAGACACACTCATTGTAGCACCTATTACAGTTGCTCTCAAGGGTGGCCTCCTCCTAGAGATATATGTTGTTAGTATTGTGTTATATCAGGTAAGTATTTCTAACCCTTTACCTCTGTGTTGTGTTTCCCCCATGATGTGTTGTGTTGTTTAGGCCTCTTTGGATGACCCTTGATATTCTCGTAAGGTCAAGGATACCGGGAGACTGCCTATGTTGTGACCTTTCTTCTATTTGTATCATCATTCTTCTATATTGCTCATCTCCTCTATTTTCATTGTTGTGTGTTGTGTCCTAGGGGCATAGCGTTGCGGTTGGTGACCTGGGGGCACCTTCCTACGTGATGACCCTAAGGCACTTGTTCTCCTCTCGATTTATTGTTTACCTTCCTCTAGTGGTTCTATCTAGCTGGCGGATGACGAAAAACAAATAAGACCGATACGGACCACGTGTCCCTTCAACGAGTAAGCAAAAATGTACCTAGTCCATATATGAAGACAGGGTTGATTCATATATCTGACACTTGGCTAGTAGAATCACTCCGTGTGATATTTTGATGATGTCTTATCGCACTAACAAACCATAACAATATTGTTGCTCCATGCACTTTGTTTATCTTGGATCTCGCCTTGCTTACACTCGGTTCTGAGATCTCTGCGGTATAGCCCCACAGTTATACTCGGGCTCCGAATTCGTAGTATAACCTTGGCTTTTGATATGATTATGCTTATGTATTGCCTTTGATCATATGGTGTGGTTGTTATCTTATGGAAAGATTTCTAATCTTGTTTCTTGCAAGAAATTGTGTGTTTGTGGGAACATTCGGCGATCGTAAAGTGCATGTCACTTCTAGGGGCATGGGCTTTGCGAAAGCTCTTGTTCCCTTGTGTGTTTTATCTCTACCTTAACACACTTGATATCGATACATGATATCAACCACCTTAAGGTGGGGGCATATATAAGGTAAATTGTCTGATGATTTTGGTACTAATGAAGTGTGCTTGTAAACCCTCTGCGGAGGCGAGATATCATATCTCTTGAGCTAGTGTGTATCCTTTTACTTTAAGCCCTCTGTGGAGGCGGAGATGGTGTATCTCTTGAGCTAGTGCGCATCCTTTTTATTCTAAAAGTCCTCCGAGTAGGTAGGGTTGGTGTATCCTCCCTTAAGCATGTCTTTGGCGGTTGTTGTGGCGAAGCCCAACCATCAGGTGTGCCTGTAATGTGCCTGAAATGGTGGTGAACCTAGTAATTAGCTCCTTCCATCGCTTGTTTGCCGTGTTTTCTCCATGTCTTCCATGTGTGTGTGTATGGCGTGTTTTTTCCCAAGCATAGTCCAAAGAGCACAGTGAAATGCCCCTCTTATGCTTTGGGAGTTGTATGGCATCTTTGTTCTCAACTGTAGTCCAAAGAGCATGGCAAAATGCCCCTCCTACATTTTGAGATTTGTATTGCGTGTCTGTTGCCCCATATGTAGTCCAAAGAGTGTGGCGAAAGCCCCTCCTACATTTTGGGTGGTGTGCTGCATTTTTACTTTCCATGTACTTGCATTTACATTCATTTATATATGAAAATGAAAAAGAAATAACCACTGCATTCACTATATTCATTGTGTTTTGCGTATCTTCAATACTGTCTTCTCCATGTTTTGCGTGTCTTCAATACTATCTTCTCCATGTTTTGCGTGACTCTTACTGTCTTCTCCGTGTTTTACGTGCATGTTACTATCTTCACTATGATTGGCATGTCTGTAATGTGTCTTCTTTAATGTCTACCTGAGACTGGGGACTAGGAATAGTTCCTCAATCTTTGTGTATGCATTAGCTTCAAGTGCTTGGCGTGTTTGCTGTGTTTTGACCGTACTTTAATGCATGTATGGGCCTTGCATTTATACATACATTAAAGTGGGGGCTAAATGTTGTGTCAAAAAATGTCTTCCTGGACATTTCCCTCCTAGGTTTATAGCTCTCGGGTCCCTTGTTTTACATCTTGCATGTTAATTTTGACTCCCGGAAGAAAATGGCCTGAAACCCATGTCACATGGGGTATGAAGGACATTGTGGCATCTGATCCTGCCTTGAAAAAGGACCTGTGGACATGGGCGCTAATGCCCTTGTCCTGCCCTATTTTAGGCAAGTCCCAAATTTGAATGTCAGTTTTGTGACCGTTAATTAGGTCCCATGTCGACATCTTAAGTTTGAATTACGAAATTCTTAGCGGGAATGTGTTTAGTTGCATATATAAGCATGTTTAGTGTTTCATTTGCAAACTAGAAGATGATTATGAACTTTTGGCTAACTTATGATTTTAGAGCATTCAAGATATTCATTATTGCAGAGCAAAGCATTGTTATTGTGTTTGTGATTGCAGATCTAGCTTCATCTTCTCATGTGTTGAAGAGCCTTCATCTATGTGAGATCTACACCTCCAAGGTGATATCTATTTGTGTTTGAATCATTTATCAATTTGTTTTGCCTCTATCCCACAGGGATATGCACTCTTTATCTAACAACGGTGTTTGAAAGATTTAAATGTATCTCCGGGGCTTGACTGAGGCAAGCCTCTAAACACCACAACCCCCAACCACTCTCGTTGTGATTGCAAGTTATAGGTGTCGCATCTTGACGGAGTGAAGTTGCAAGGAATAGTAAGACAGTGTGCAGATTCCAGATCCCTGAAGAAAAGGACTGCTTGGACTATGGAGCCAATGCCAGTGTCCTTCGAGGTTGAAAACACAAAAATCATTTGGACAATGACAATCAGCATCTAAAGAGCTTCCAGCATCCTGAAAATCACCCTGTTTTGGACTCGGGCACTAGTGCCAATGTCTTTTACATCTCACAAGACAGAAACGGAAAGTACAGTGGTCATCAGTGTCGGAAGGAGATCAGGATTCCACAAAGAAAACACCACATTGGACTTGGGTGCTAATGCCAATGTCCCCGAGCATTCCGCATCCCGAACTTCGAAAAATGGTTAGTTGTTTCTTTGCCTACTACCTTAGTCTGCAAGCATTTGTTGTAATTCATCAATTTGCTTATTGTTTTGCATAATTAGGGTTTTTAGGGTATTTTAGCATTAAATTGATATATAAATTGACAATCTCTGAATTTTCACATCGTTCTAAGTGACAGCCTAACCTGTAAGTGAATCCTCTTGCAAAAGTGTGATTGAACTCGGTTGATATGTCCTTAAATGTTTGTTGAGAAAGGAGGATTTAACCCTTGTATTCATTTTCCCCTTTTTCATATTAAACATGTACATTATGTATGGCTGTGTATGTTTATTTGTATTTCATCTCATGCCTCTAGGAATATCCCTCCTAGGTCTAATTGAGCTTGAAGAGTAGAGGAATTTACCTACTCCTGTAGTTCCCCTTTACTTGTTGATAAACCTCTTCCTTTCACCTTGACGACAATCCCTGGCTTGGGTGTTTTAGGAATGTTTTAGAGTTTTGGGCTGAAGTTATTTTGGGAACCAACATTTTGGCACTATTGTCAGGGATAAAATTTACATTAGTTGTTGCCGGGTTTTAGGCAACTGAATTATTTTTCAGACCTTTGTTTGCAAGTTGTAGTTGTGCAGTCTGTTGATGTGGGTAAGTTGGTAGCCTTTCAACTTACGCCAACAGACTGGCACCTATGGTACTGTTGGGTTGAAATCAATTGAAGACTCTGCTGGTGAGTTGAATCCAGAATCAGTTTGTGGCCTTGAAGATCAGTCACACTTCAAGGATTTCCTCTTCAAAAGAGGTGGCGACTCTGCTGTTAGAGAACCATAGTTTGTTCGTTGTTGTTCTAGTTGTGCCATTGGTGATTCAAACACCCCAAGTTTATGAGCAGCAACTGGAAAATTAAGGTACACATGGTTTCTTTTTATAACCAATTTAGACTTCCTCCAAAATACGAAAGCATTTATTCTATTAAGTTTTGTGTCGCCCTGCATGGTAGAAAATTTTAGTCATGGATGGTTGGTATGAATATGACTATTCTAGGGTGGCTCCTTTATCTGGGTCTTCATGTGTATCAAACCCTAGAAATTACATAGGAATGGATTCCCATGACCATTTTAGAAATTCATATTACACTCATGGCAGTAGGGCAAATCCTTCTTGTGCATTGTCCTGTGCCTCAGCTCTAGTAATGGATATTGTGAGGATGAAGATGCTTATGGTTCTTATGATGATGAGTCATCCTATTACTCATATTTCCCTGCATCTTGTATTCCCATGTCTCAATGTCAAACACCCCTACATAATCATAATGATCTAGCAGCTCAGCAGTATGAAATAGAAAAAACCAAACAACTGTTGAAGTCATTATTGCAGCAAGAAGAAGAAACAACAAAATTTACTATCAGGCTGCTTGAATCTAGGCCGCAGTCTAGTTCCTCTCTTGCTATTCCCATTTGCTCTGTTCCTCATCCTTCCCCTATTGCAAATGAAAATACTTACAAACAACTGGACCTCTCATGGGTCAATTATGAGAAGTAGTCCATGCCCAAAAAGATTTACTATCAGATGCCTTTGTTTGATGGGTGTGATGTTTATAAGGGGAAGGCACATATCGAGGCATTTTTAGACTTCATGGACAAGTTCCAGTTTGAAGATCAAGGTATGTGGATGAGGTTCTTTGTTAGGTCCTTGCATGGAAAGGCATGAGAATGGATCCAAGGTTTTCCAGGGCAATCCTTTGCCTCGAATGAACTTGTGGCAGCATTTGAAAATGAATTTGCCGAAGGTCTTGACCCTGTTAATCTTGTCATAGAACTAGAAAAAAATCAAAAGACAAGAGGGAGAGTCAAGCAAGGATTTTGGTCACAAGTTTGTTGTTGCCCTTTTCAATATTCCAAATGATTTCAGACCTAGCATTCCTGCTTGCATTGATATATTTTTTGAAGCATATGAAACTGGACTGAGTTATGTGCAAGAAGATTTCAAAATAATGAGTATGCAGCAGGCATATGAATGCCTAGACTCCATGGAGAAAATAAGAGATAACCACATAAAGGGTTTGTTATCCACAAGTGCATGTGTTGCTAGTAATAAACATGTTGATCTGAAGAACAACAATGTGGATACAAACAATCAGATGAATGCAGCATCAGATAATGATGATTGTGTAGTCAGAAGGGTAGAAGTGGAAGATGGTGCATAATATGACAGTGATGTAGATGATGAAAGAAGTGTATGCACTAGCATTCTATTGGACAGTTCATCAAGTGAAAATAATGATGATGAAACCAATGATGACTTCCAGCCCAATGTTGAGGTATGTGGTTCAACGAATAATGATGATGTTGTGTACAGTGATGAACAATCAAATGGATTAGCTTCTGTGGCTGAGTATTAAGTCTGTGCACAAGTAAATGAAATGGATAGTGAGCAAGGAACATGTTCCTTGTTTGATGCATTGCCCTCCTTTGTTCCCATTTGTGATGAGGAAGCAATTAGTGTTTGTCTGCACGAAGTAGATATGGAGATGGCTACATTTGATGATAACCGATCAGAGACAGTTGTTGGTGCGGCCAGAGTTTCAGTGTGAAGAGCTTGCCTTGGATTTTGAGGATTGTGATCATGTGGACACATATGAGAACTTGTTTCTTTGGTGCAAGGCATGTTCTCTTCCTCATGCAAAATGTGCTTCATCTCAGCCACAAAGAAATAAAACAAAAATGAATGTGGAAGAAGAAATGTGTCATCAGTCTGTTTGCAGTAGTGATTATGACAACACAAGTTGCCTGAGTGAAAATAAAATAGAGAGACAATTGGAAGAACATGGTTCTTCATTTGAAGTGTCTCATGATATTGATTTATGTGCTGATGTTTTGAGTTGTAGTCGGAGTCATACTTATGACTTAGAATGTGAAATCTGAAGCAACACATATGAAAATTTTGTTCAAGAGATTGATGGAGTTACAAATGATTATGAGTGCTTTCATTTTGATGTAGAAGACTTGTTAGCTCTTGAATGTGTTGGTGTTGCAATAGAGATTGAGTCCTTTGTATGGGACATTGATGTGAATGAGCAACGAGGCGTGTTTATGCCTGAGTTCCAACATGTTGTAGCCCAACTTGAAGATATGACTGAGCTAGAATCTTTCCAATTTGCTCTACAAGATGAAGTGTCTTCTCTTGTGGATCAACAGTGTATTCATGCACAGTTTATTTTTCCATGTGAATTGGAGGTATTTTCTTTTTCCCTCAATTTGTATGAAGAGGTCAATAAGTGTGATAGCCTGGCACATGGTAATGGAGGTTTGCCTTCATTTGTCTCTTTTGTTGCTAACCTAAGTTTTAGTTTTGCACCCCTTGTTGTTGGGAACAAGCATGACATGGATATGAATAGGTCAAGTACCTATTTCTTATGGTTGCCTTGCAGTAATAATTTCATTGATACTGTTGACCTTGGCTCAACAAGTATATGTTGCAGATTAGCACATGCTAAGGGTAGTTTTCAGTTGTTGCAGCTGGGTAAAAAATGCAAATTTGGTTTAAGGGAGATCAACTCCTTCATTCAGCTTGTCTTTGACAAAGGCAAGTAATTGCAACATTTTTGTGCAGGTTTGGCCTGCATTGATCTGAAGTTTTGTTTACAGGGATTTTCTTTATGACTGTTTGTTCTTTTGTATATATGTTGTGGTTGTAAATACGTTTCGGGTGTTTCCCTTGTTCGTTTTTTACTTTTGGTCTACCCGGAGATATTCTTAATCTTTGTTGTGACACTGCTTGTCACACGTCCCCAACCAAAGCCAATGTTGGCATCTAAAAAAATTTGTTCCCAGATATGCCCCATTTTACCTCCAATTTCCATTTGAATCCCACTTTGTGCCTTCAATGTTGAACCCATCAGTTATATCCGATCAGAGACATCTTCCATGGGTTTCCATTTGTTTGTGCCTTTTGAAATGCAAGGGAAAATCCCCAAAAAGTGACTAAGTCCAAATCTTCCTAAGTGTTCCCTTGTATTTTTCACCTTGTCGAAGTTTCGACTTCCTGCTTTCTGTCATGCTTTGTTTATGGGCTCCAAAATCAAGCTCCAAAAATGTCTAAGTGTGGCAGACTTCGGAGTTTCGGGCTTCTGGTCTTCGGTCTTCTTCAAGGCAGGTGTCAGGGAGAAGCCCCGAGGGCCAAAGTCTGACGATTCAATTTCTTCTAAGTATGTAGTGTTCGGTGGAGTTCGGAGGTTGGCTCTTCTTCATTCCTTCGAGGAAGGCAAAACGGGGAAGGGGTCGATCCCCAACAGGGGTTTTTTTTCTTTCTAAGGCATTCTGTCATTCCGCAGAGCCTTTTGGGTGGGCCCGCGGCAAGCTTGCAGAACAACAGAATGCTGCCACGTTGCTGTGACGTCATGGTGTAAAACAAAAAGAAGGCCCATGAAGCAAAGGGAAAAATTTTAAGGCCTAAAAAGAAAGTGTGGAGATTGCTCTGTCGGCGAAATTAGAGGTTCATGAATCTCCCAGTTCGTCGATGGATGGTTCTCCTGATGGCAGATTTGCCGACAGAATGAAGAAAGGAAGCTCCGACAAAGATTGGAAAAATCTTCTAAGTAAAGGTTTGTGGCTTTATCGGCGAATCGACAAGTTCGTAAAATGCTGAACTCACCGATTGAGTTCATAAGTTCGCTTTTTCATCAATTCACCGATAAGGTGAAAGGGTGAAAAGCGACAGGGCAAGGCTTGACTTTTCCAAGGTTCGCGGAGAGGTTGTTTCGCCGATAAGGTGAATAGTGAAGAAGAAAAAGGAAACAAAGAAAGTTTGCAAAAGGTCATATTTGTCGATAAGGCAAATAAAGAGAACTAAAATTTGGCTAAGGCAAGGGGGGGCTTCATCGGCAAACTGGAGGAAGTTTAAACTCGGTGGATAGTTCGAGTTTTACGATACTCGCCGATAAGGTGAGAGGTGCTAAGGGAAAGGTTCGACAAATGGATAATTTGTCAATAAAGCAGTAAAAGGACAAAAAGAAGGTGGTTCGTGAAAATCAAACTTCACCGACCAAGGAGATAGAAGGCAAAAGAGAAAGTTCGCCGTGGGGCGATTTTGCCGACTAATAGATAGAGTTCGGCAAATTTGGCAAATTAGTGAGAAAAGGTGCTAAGTAGTCAAAGTTCGAAAATGATAAATTTCACCGACTAAGGGCAAAGTAGAGATTAGAGGTAGAAATTAAAACAAAGATCAAACGTTTTGTAAAGCAAATAACAAATGTAATAGTTTGAAATATTTTGAACGTGGTTTAAAATATTTTAGAATAATATAAATAGTTTTACACGGGCATTTTCGCGGATCATATTTCAAGCACTTATATGCCTAAAAACGCGTCATGATTGCAGACGATCAGTCAGTTGCAGGTAGATGAAACAATAGATATCTTCAATGCAAATGGACCAGAATTAAATGCAAGGATGAAGTGTTTCAGCAGGTAAATTTTTTTGTAGGTACCTTCATTCTTGAAGGACGCCAAGGCGTGGGCACCTGCAAGTTTCAAGGTTGTCAGGGTGTGAAATTTCCTTCTAACGTGTTGATCTTCTGACGGAGGACATGGGCCTGAGTTTAATGCAGCATGTGTTTCTCGTTGACTAGTTTTCCAACGCCCAGGAGTTGCACAGGAACTAATTGCTATATATACACGTTTCTTTGATATGTTCAGGGTTGGTCTCTGAGCCAATGGTCTGGTCTGCAGTGCCTCAGGAGAGTTTCAGGGCTTCAAATCAAGTCAGTTCGGATAGTAAATGGAGAAATGTGTTTTGATGCAGCGTAGAAATGTATTGTAAAACATATTTTATGCATTGGTATGTCTCCATGGCTATTCGTAAAGATTCAAAGGAATGTATAATCACAGTTGTATGTTTTCCTTCACCACATTTACTGGTGTAATTGTAATAGAGATTTGATAATGTGTGACAGCGTTTAAGTCAATACAAGTTTTGTTTTGAGTCTTCTCTTTGTTACAAATGGGTCTTTGTAGTTTGGTTCTGGATAATTAAGTATGCCCAATATATTAAATATAATCTGAGAAATGTATGTAAATACATTTTAGTTTTCTGTCGATGCTGGTTCAATCATTTTCTTCCCTTTTTATTGCTTATGACTCAGTTGCCCAATAGAGTAGGCACCGGTCCATATTGGAGAGAGATCAAACACCTTTTATAAATCAAACAAATCTTTCACGTGGTTCAAAGTAAAAACCATCTTTCTTGTGCATGTACATTCGCACAGTTGAGTCAACGTAATGAGAAGCTTGTGCAGCCAGTTTGTCTTGATCTAGTGCAAGTTTTAGGGGTCAAGTGTATGTTGTGTATGGCTGTATAAATTTATTTGTATTTCATCTCATGCCTCTAGGAATATCCCTCCTAGGTCTAGCTGAGCTCGAAAACTAGAGGAGTTTACCCACTCCTTTAATAGGCCAAAATTCCCCTTTACTTGTTGATAAACCTCTTCCTTTCACCTTGATGACAATTCTTGGCCTAGCTGTTTTAGGAATGTTTTAGAGTTTTGGGCTGAAGTTACTTTGAGAACTTACACCTTCCTTCTTTGAACAAAGTGCATCTTGCAATGGTTGATTATGGATTTGTATATGTTGAGTCTCCTTAAGAAAGCATTGATTCTCTTTCACAAATACAAGTGTTTCTTCCTCTAATGTAGTAGAAAAGATGTACTTGCATTTTTGGTAGAATTCAATAATGAGTGTTACGTTTAGTAAGGGATCTCTTTAGTATCAATTTTGTTTATTGGTAAGGATGACATGAAGATGATACAATTATAAGCTTTGATACCAATGATTTACATTACATGGCCCAAGATTGTGTGTGGAAGACAATGCAATAAACTAGCTGCTAACCCATCATGAAGAAAATGGAATAGAAAAAGTAATTCTCATACGTTGTAAACAAGTATAGTACATATGCACATAATGAGCCAGAATGCTGTGAATGAGAATTCTCGTGATCGAAGACTAAGGTAGAGCATCCTACGTGATTTATCTTCTATTCTATCTATGATGTTCCTAAAGATCAAATACGAGTCTAAATAGAATTACAAAAAAAGTTAGTTATAGAATGATAAGAAGCTTGCCCCACGTATAAGAAAAAAAGCAGACATGTCTCCGAAGTTGGGACTTTAGATCACATATTGTTCAAAGACTAGAAAGACAACCTCTCACCCAAATTCTATAGTCCTTGCAAAGCACATAGTAGGATTGTTTATATGGCTAAGTTGGAGCTACCTTCTTCACAAGTTCGCTAGTTTTTCCTGTATCGTCCCTGAAGAAGGTTATCAAAGATTGGATTCTAATGTAAACAAAGCTCCAGATCTTGGATGAGGAAGTAACTAGAACTATAAGTAAAGCTCAATCAACGAGTTAAGCAATTATGAGTGTTAGTCGGGGCTCTGAATGAGCTATTTTAACTGTTCAATTGAGGAAGGAGGTAGGAGTAGCAACCTTGGACATTTTTTTGGTCATTGTGTGCCATGCAGCTAACGACATATTGTTTCTTGGACCACTTGATATTTGTTGAGCAAACCTTATATAATCAAATCTGAGTCTCCCTCAAGGTATGAAATGAATTAAAAGGCTCAAACTTTAGTGTTAACCATTTGTTGGTCATCTAATGACTACTATCGTTTTAATGAATTTGTGTCGAAGATTAATTTGAGATAGATGGAATTGTTTAAGCCATGAGATTGAGAAGAAAGCTTCCAAAGAACTCCCTTAAGAGATCATTGACCAGCTGCCTAATATTACTCTAACACTCAAAGAAAGATTGCTTAGCAAGATATATCACTTACACCTAGTTTTTTGGTTATAATCATTGAGTATGAGGTGTGAGACGAGGACTGAGTTTTTCTTAACATTTTGCTCAATTGCAAGGTCTTTCTATATGATAAACTATATCACTTTGTCCTTTATTAGAATAAAATGCTTTTGGTCAAATTCAACCAATCCCCCGTTGCAAAGACACTAGGTGTTGTTGTACAAAATGATTTCAGGTAAAATCTGTTATTGATTTTGAGTTTTTCGATTATGCCTCAATGTGTTTAATATATGTTTGTGTTTAGTGACAAATTGGCTCGGTGTTCAACTCTTCCACAAACCAACCTCTAATATCTATGCTGACCAACTATTTTATAAACTTCTCGACTATAATCCATTGTTACTTATTCTCAAGATTGGTATATATAGCCCAACCCAATGACCCATTATCAAATTCACATATTTGCATAGGAGTAGGCCAAAGCACAAATATCCAGGTAAGGTGAATGTCAAGTGTATCCAATTGATTAATAACGGTCAAGATTATATTCTATAATTTGAGTTACACAATAAGAGCAAGTAATTTCAATGTACAAACTTGCACGCAAAGCATGCACACGTATTACAATGACATACAATTGCAAGATGATGACCACACAAATCATGTGCTAATCATGTTTGACAAGCATATTGTCCACCATCTATATCTCTAACTGCAAATAAAAAACACCAAAACTTGCAGTCTCCTAGTGCTACAAGGCTCTAAACAAGGATATGATTATCCCCTTTTATATCATGATTCTGAATGTACAATCTACATACAAATAAGCTAGGAATTCTTGAGGCTGGAAAAAAAAAATTACATTTTTCATCTTTTAGATATAATCTTGGAGACAACAAGTCCTTGGGTTCTCTTGATTTCATATGGTCCTTGTAGAAGGAACTATTTATTCCAGTTCATAAGAGACATGTATCTACATGCATTTTGTTTACAGGGATTAATATCACCTATTGCAACTAGCACAAACTTGTAAATTGTTTATCAAGCAACAAACTTCAAACAACGTGTATCGGAATGTATTCTTTGGCATCGGCATGAGCAAAACCGAGATCCACACTGTACACATGTGTAAGGGGCAATATAGCCACAAACACTACAGAAATGCCGGCGAGATGTGGAGCTGGGAGGACCTACAGAAGCTCTCAAATACGTTGGTACATGGGGAGGTGTAGCTTCCAAATTTGCCTGGAATAACAAAATAGCAAATTAAATTAGGCATTGGAATTAGTTTATTACCTGACAGAAATTTGGTCTGTGAACATATAATATGGAGATGACATAATATGTTTATGTTAGAATTAGAATATCTAATATTATAATATTAGTATTCTGTTAGTGTAGACAACTCAAACTCTTTTTCTTGTATAAATATGCCCCTCCGCATGTTGGGATTCCCCTTGAACAACATTTTAGGTGCTCAGGGCTCCTAGCCTTGCTCTGATCCCAGGTTAAACCTCAGGGCTTCATGTTTTGTAATAAGCCTTCTCTACCATAACTCAAATATCCAACATGTATGCATATCCTGTGTCTCTTCTTCAGAGAGTGGGAAATGTACAGAGAAACAGTGAGAGACTGCGGGATGAAATTTTGATACTAGGAAAGAAACAAATCTTGCTTCAGACCTCTTGTAATAACTCCATAAAAGTTCGAGGTGCTTTCTTTGAATTCTCCAGAGCTTTAGCTTGCCTTGTTTTGCGCTTTGAATTTCTTGAATGCTTTTTTTGGGTGAATACTGCAAAACCAGCACTAAATTGTCAAACAGAAAACAGTATTAAAACAAACAGAAGTGCCTGTAACATTGATTAAGTATTTTGAAAAGACCCTTATTGACTGTTCAGAACAGTAAACAAATATAACATAATGATAGTGCCAAGATACATGAGGATAGGATATAGATTCAACTTCTTCTTACGGTGAACTGATATTTTACCTGTCAAATTGAATAATATGTTTCTGAATAGAGATTGGTTTAAGAACAATTCTGCATGTCTTATTCTATGAACAGAGTTGAGGGAGGATGAAAGAGCTCCACTGAAGGGAATTTGCTTTGAGCGATTAATTTCATGAATAGAAAGTCTCAAAACCATTACTAGAGGATAGAAGACCTTAAAGTGAAAATCTATTAGTTTCTTAAAAGCTAGAATTTTTATTACTTCTACCATCTTTGTTATAAAAACAAGAAGCTTAGCAAAATAAAAACAATTCAGTTTGAGTACAGTTCAAATCAATCAAGAGAACATAACATTGTAAGCAAGGACTTATTTGATTAACCAGAAAGACATACCACTCGTTTTTATGATTTCAATCCTAGATACTTGAGTTGTGTCTTTCTAGGGGAAAAAGCGAGATAAAGAATCAACCATTAGGTGGCAGTACAGTACCACTACTAATTACAGATGGGTTAAAAGCCATTGAAATAGAAAATAGGCCTTATGAAAAGCAATTTTTTTTAGGATTTTTATGCACTTGTTCAGCTTAAGTTTTTAGCACAAGGATAGAGACAAAACAATGACAATTAGGCATGAAGTTACCTGGTAAGGACATATCAGAGAAAGATGTAGTAAGAAGACGAAGGCAGCCCCACAGCCTCTGATTCTCTTGAGGAGTTGTTCGACATACGAGAAGCGCAGAGCTCAACGATTCTCTTAAGGAATCGTTACACATACCAGAAGGGCAGAGCTCATTCTAGGTGTTGGAACAAATTTTTAACCCCAAAAAATTGTAAAAAAAAAAAAAAAAAATCCATTTCCCGCCATCATATTATCCGCAACATACCATTTCCAAATTTCCCCACTCAGAATAATACATCTGTTTGACCCTTATTTCTAACCCTAATAAGTTTAAATTTTATCATTTTAGCCCTAAAAAATACTTCCATGTCATTAGGTTCCCCTTAGGGTCTCTTTCGATAAAGCAAAAAGTAAAATATCGAAGGATCGGGGAGACTCACTTTGGAGTCTCTTCGATAATCCGAATGATCAAAAGGGCAAAATACATAACTCGGCGACATATCAGGCTGACATCAAAAAGTCGAAGGGACTAATAGATCGGAGTGTCGGAGTGAGTCTTTCAGAGTCTCTTCGATATTCCGAGGACATAAAAGGCATATCGAGGGGATCGACGAATATCAACGTGACACCAAAATGTGTTCCGCCAATAAAGCGATAAGGATTAAATCGAACATTTCGAAAAGAAACTTCGGAGTATCGGGGTAACTCAATTACCAGTCCCGCCGATAAGCCACCAGCGATTATGAATAAAAGAAAAACATTAAGGATATTTCGAGATGACTTCGGGATATCGAAGAGAGGGGATCTCTAGTCCCTTCGAAAAGACGAACCACATAATGAGTAAAGGGATATCGAAGAGACATATAAACATCGAAGAGACTTTTATAGGAGGGGATTTCGGCGTGACATCATCGAAAGTCATTCCAAAGTCCCGAAGGAAATAAAAGAATGAAAAATATCAAAAACGTCTCAACGAAATTGATCATCCCAATAAAATAATGACAACACATGCTTAACGGTGATCAAACAGCCCTTATTCAAAAAATTAAATGTCCCTTCGATGACATGAGAGCTGCCATGAAAAACCATTAATGCACAGAGCCAGATATATCGAGGCAAATCTTGAGAAAATTTGAACCATTAAGCAAACATGGTGAGCAAGAGCAGGGAGCAACGAAAGTCATAATTCAAGAACCAGAAGAAGATATCCAAGTAAGTACTCTAAGCTTGAAGTTTACAGCTTACTGGTTCAAATTGCATTCACAAAAGTAGGAATTCTCTTGCATAAGATTTTATCATGGAAGAAACAGCGGAAAACCCTAAGGGCAAAAGGCAAAAACTAGACGAAAGGCACTTAAACCAAGATTTAATAGATCAATGCCCGAAGTCAGGACAAAGATCTAGGAGAAATGCCCAATTGAATCCCCAAATAGAAAAATTAGAAGATATATACAAACAAGTAGGGGACATACGGACTCCAATGAGGGGATATGATCTTTTTCTATATCATTATAGGAAAATGCATAGGCATAAACCTGTCTCAAATCCATGGAGACTAAACTTGGGAAAGCTTATAGTGCCAAATGTGTTTGTCAATGTGGAATTGTTGAAAGTAATGACCAAGAACTACAATCCACAGACTTGCCTGGTTGAGTTAAAGGATGGGTCCGGTTTTATCCGTATTACCAAATATTATATATCAATGGTATTCCAATTGGACACTAGTTTTGACGTAAAATTCAGAATCAGGGAGTTATTGAATGAGTATTACAATATGAGTAATAACTACAAAAGATGGAGATTACCTTTGCATAGGCCTTGAGATGAGGGGAATAGGCTCAGGGTGTTTTCAAGGGTTGAGGATCCACCTTACTCTATAGAATTGTTTGAGGAATATTTCAAATGTACCTACTATTCTGTATGTCAATTGCTTGGTCTACAAGCTTCCCTGTTCATGGAAGTTGCACCAATGGTCCCAACTGCAGATGTGCAGAGTCAAGATGCACGATACCTGGACTATGCCAAGTACCTTGCCAATGACCTTCACAATGAATTGATTGCTATAAAAAATGGGGGTAGTAAATTCCGACATTATTCTTTGCTCATGCATCTTATCCTATATGAGGGACAGAACATGTGTCTATGGGATGAGTGTTTGAAAGTAAGGGATTTGGACAGAAATGGAGATATTAAACCTGTATAGATGTGGACTGCTATATGGGATAGCAGGTGTGAGAGATCCCACTACCTCTATTTTGAAGAGTACTTTGTAAAACCTGTATATAAACTGCTAGGTCATCCATGTGATCACAATTTATCAATAGAAATACAGAGGTTTCTGAGGCCAAAGGATAAAAATGAAAAGGGGAAGTTTAGTCACAATTGGGGTGATTGGTATGTTTATAAGGACTGTACCAAGATAAGAGTGTTTGGGTATGAAGGACCACCTTTTTTGTTACCAAAAACCTGTCCAGTCAGAGTTGCCTATTTGGAGATCGTGAGGCAATTAGCGTACTCAGATTTCATGCATCTTAAAAGTCCAAAGCGAGATTTTACAGTTCTTTCTGATAAAGGATATCAATTGATTGATAAAAAACTAGAACATTTCAGATTGCCATCAGGAAATGCCAGAGAAAATTTTGACCCTGAACACTTCATAAATGGTGTCAGAGTGAGTAAAAAATTAAAAAGATATCATCATATACTATTTGTTGATGATGATTTGATCAAAAATTGTGATGAGAACACAGTAGTGGAAAGAAGTTTGTATCATAAAATAATGTTGGTTGAGGCTTGGAGGGTAGCCAAAAACCCCACTTATACAGGAGCCTTTCTAAATGTTGATGATCCTATTGAAAGGTTGGACATGTTAATTGTACATGCATCAGATCTGACTATGAATATTCCTCCTCATGTTTTTGAGAGAAAAGGAAAATGTGTCGGAGAAACACAAGCTCAGTGTGAGGTACCATTGAGTCATGTTTCCCCACAACCTACACCAGACATCAGTTTCTCTTTTGATACCACTAATGCAGAGGATGAAGAATTTGATATAGGAGGTGAAGATGTGCAGAGCTTTGAGCCTCTAATTCAAAATTATGAACCTCCCGAGGACAGAGAAAAGGTCAACATGGAAGCCCCTGATGAGTTGTCAGAAGACATAAGATACACGGCAAACAAGAAATTTCTTTCAGATGATGACTTTATCAAAACCCCTAAATTCAAAGCCTTCTTGTATGAGTACAAAGGCAAACAGGCTAGAGAAAAGATGAGAAATATTACTCCTGAGGTACAGGCTGAGGTGTTGCAGGAACTTCAAGCAGAAATCGATAGAGCAATGGAGACCATGACTCCAGAAAAGGGGAGAGAATTGCTTGAAGAAGCAAGGGTAGTGCTAGTCTCTGGATGGGATATGACATCCGCCATTGTTTTTGATACTTTCAGAAGAAATCAAGATAAAAAATTGCAGCTCAGTATTGAAGCTCTGGATAAGATCAAAACAGGGTCTGGATATGATCCTGACAAAGCAACATTACTAATATGGGAACTATATCCCCCAAATAAGAGACCTCAAATCATTGATAATCCAGATGAAGTGTTTGGTCATCTCATGATCCATCGAGTTGGGGATACATATCCTCTTGAGACTGCAGACTTGAATGTGAATGTTGCCAAATTTACAAAGGCTCAAATTGAGCAACTGGTGAGAAAGAATAATGCATACGTGGCAGAGAATGCAAAATTAAGGCAAGAGGTTGCATAAAGATAAGTTGTCAACATTATAAAAGAGTGGTGGAGGCAAGGGCTGATGCCAACTACTGGAAGATCAAAGCAGAAAATTTCCAAAAGAAGAGTGACCAATTGGCAATTGAGATGAAAGCTGCTAAATATAACATAGCTTCAGAACTAATCAAGAGGAGATTTGAGAAAATGATGGGAAATAGTGACAAGATATGGAAATTACATAAAAGGACACACAATACTTACCAAGAGCATAAGAGACTGCACCTCAGAATGCTAGAGAAGGAGGAGTTAAGAGCCAAAACAAATGTTGAGGAACAAGTGTTAAGAATATGATGACCTAATCAGTGAGCATGAAAGATTCAACGCTTTGTTAGCAGAAGATTTAGGTGATTTTGATCAACATCTGGATATGGCATTTCCCAGTTTCTTCGACACTGAAGGCAATTTACAGGAGAAGGATAATTGGAAAGATGAATTGATTCAGTTGTTACCAACAGCTCTTGAGAAGATAAATGCTGAAGACAGAGTAGTAGAAAACACACATATATGCCTTGACAAGATCTTCACTCTGGAATCAGTCATGAGTGATATAATCTCTGCAAATACTTTACCGCTCAAGAGTACATCGATCATATCTCTAAGATAAATCTGTTTATTGCTAGAGCAGCATGAAGGGGTCAGATAAAATGAGAATGAAATTTTGTCGATATTTTGCGATGTATTGCTTTAGCAACAAGAACGGGCACAACATATTCGACAGATACTGCAACAATGGAGAGGATCTTGCCAAACCAGCAGTCATGGGTGCTCCACGATGATTAACAGATTCAGATCTTGGTCGAACGCTTGTGCCCATCTTATCTATTTCTTAATTATGTTTTAGTTATGTCAAAAGGTGTAATTTATGAATAGTCATGTTGTTTCGGCCTGAAGCTTGTTGCTTCCCATATACATAAGGGAAACCATGGCCTATGTTTATCATCATCATTAGCAGAACAATTATTATACACTATTATATTGCTTTCAGTCATATTTTCAAAAAGCAAGATACAGAACTTTCATGATATTTTAATAATATAATGGGCAAGATGGTTCAAATCTGTGGATATATCTGTGGCGTTCTACTATTCTGTTAATATTCAATCTTATGAGTTGTTTGACTGTCTCCACATTGAATTTTTCCAGTTATTTAAATCAATTAGATTTATCAAGGCACATTTGTTGTCTTTGTGCGGTATGCTTGGCTGGTTTCTATATGAAGTTGATTTAAGTCCATCTGAATGATTCATATTTATTGGTCTCTGTCCTAAGTTAAAATCCTCTAAATAAATCATCTTATTTGGTTTCCTTCAAAGTAGAATTAAATTCCTTTCAGACAACCACAGTAATTTGGAGAGATATCAATTGGATTTTTAAAGAAGAGTCTAATAACCAATATTCTTGCATATTTACACCAAGTGTAAACATTCAAAAGGTGCCAAATAGTCAGAGTTAAGCCAAATAAGACAAATCTGCAAATCATACAAATCTTGACCCCATTAACCCAATAGAATTAGGCACTGGTCATTATACAATAACATTTCAAAACCTTATTCACATATTCAAGATTCAAACATTAGGAGTAGGAACAACTTTCAGCTTTATATCTATCTCACACTTACATGCCACTGTGAGTAGATCACTAAGGTCATCCAAATCTGCATTAACTATTGAGGTACACCTGCCTAGGTCTGGCAGAACCTAAAGAGGAGGAGGTTTTCAATCATATTTGCCCTATTTCGTTAGCCAAAAGCGTTAAGAGAGCTTGGCATCGTCTTAAGGTTAACAACCTGCGTTTTTGAGACCTAACACTAGGGAAGTAAAAAAGACATAAGGAAGGCCCTATCCTGCAAGGAACGAGAACATGCCAGATTACTCTTAACTGAGTGAGAAAGAAAATTGTCTCCATGTATCAGTCTTTGTGACTTAGATAAGTCCAAACGCATTTAGTTTAAGACATCGATAAACACCTCTTACATAAACCATCAAAGGTGTACACTCCACCAACCTAACATCGATGCAATGGGCCATGGAAGGAGAATATGGAGTGTTGTTAAAAATTAAGAATATACACTAGCCCATGTGACTAGGTGTACAATTTGTAAGAATATTCAATACCATTTATTAAATACAATAGTCCATATGGCTATATCTTTGTTATATATCCAATTGTTTGGGATAATGGGTAGAATCGGCAGTGTGTGACGTTAGAAGCATTTATGAATTGGAAAGATGGGACAAGGGCAATTATGAGAAGTGAAGGAGCTTGCATACATTTGCAAAGGTGGCAGCATGAGATAAGAGTCCAGGATACGGGGTGTTTAGGTGGGTGGTTTGTGTTGTTTGATGAATGCAATTTTGTGACATATGGCGTATGTGGCAGATAATCGGTTTGGTAATGCGAGAAAAGGTGGGAGGAGTAAGGGGAAGAAACAGGGTCCGAAGAAGAATGTGAAGCAGAGGAAGAGGCATGTATCAAGTGAGGAAAGGGTAGTTGATTTTATGGCAGTTGTAGGTAAGGAAATAAAAAACTCAGAGCTTCGTAACTGGGTGGTTAGGATTTGGGAGCTTGCTAAGGACATGGATGCGACGTCATGTGTTGAGATTCGTTTGGTTATGGTGAATATTTTGTTCGACCTTGGGCACACACGGGGAAGGAGTGTTTTTGATGTGGCTCAGACTTTGTATTGTGCTTCACTACTGTCAAATGCAGCCGGTTCATATCTGATTCATGATGATATCAAAGACGTGCTTCATCAATCTAAGGTATCATTTAATTGCATTCTTGATCACTTACATGCTACAAAGAAGAGGCAGCAGTGTTTGCAGTGTTCTATGAAGGAGATAGCAAAGAGTTTGAAGGTGATTTTACTTGTGGATCCCATCTCAGCCTTTTAAGAGTGCTGCGACAGTGAAGACTTGGACGATGTGGTCGTGGTGACTCCGCTGGTTAAGGTAGTCTCATGTGAAAAATGTAAAAGTGTTGTAGAGGGGTGCTTGAGGCCTATGTAATTTGCCCCGGTCCCCAATTTAAGACTAGAAAAGCTTCGGTTTCTCTATTTTGGTTTGGTGGGTAGGCTGTTTTTGTGATAGTTTGTAGTCATGATGCTGCAATGATTTAAAGATATGGGGTGGGTTTGTATGGTTTTGTTCTGTATATGCTTTAGTGTGTAGTCGGACTGTTACTGTAATGTGCCGAACTAGGGTTTGAACAAAATTTCTGAATTTGCAATGTTCTAAATTGAAACCCTAGGACTTGTTGATGATTGTTTTTCGACAAGTCAACAATAGAGTAAAACACTAAAGTATCCCACTCTCTCTTGAATAAAGCTCTTTAAAGGCTGAACTATGTGATCCAATGAAGTAACTCCAAGGTTCCTTATTTATGATTCATGATGGGTTAACTCAGTGATTACACGTGATCTTGCTGATAATCACAAAGGGACTTACATTAGACTTCTTCATACTTCCTTAGCTTATTCCTCCTTCAGTGCGGATGATGTATCAATAATAAAGAAAACCAAAAGATAAGGGTTCAGAAAGGCTAATCTAAGGTCAATGAAGTAAATGATGATGTGTGAATAGACAAACTCCTCAATTAACCTAACTCCACTTCGCCAAGGATGCCTACAACTACATGAAGTTGGTACAATCTCCTAAGGTAAACGAATGGTTTTCAAATCATGAAGGCTTATACAAGCACCCATTGAATAGTGCAACTCAAACAAGCATCCACAATTGAACTTAAGCAAATAATAAGGCTCAGACTAGCTTTACACAACACTTCATCGGCGATGAATGTTAAAAGCATGAGCTAGGAGTTGATCAAGTATCCAACACAACACACATAATATCAAAGAGTTTCTAATCTACTTTGAAACATCTCTCCATTTCATCAAAATACAAGAAACCATGTAACTCCACAAGACAACACTTAAACACCAAGTGAACTCCAATATCCTTTGCATTAATCTTGAGAAATATTTACAACTTCAAGTCCTCTCAGAGAATTTCGAGAGTCTCTCCTATTCTACTCTACTAACTAATGACTGATGATTTACAAATGAGACAACAAGGCTTTTATATAGAGGTCTAGAATACAATGAATGGCTAGGATCAATTCACGTAGCCAAGAGTCCAGATCATGCGAACTCAGCAGTTAGTTACAACAACTTGCTATTTTTAGTACAGAAGAGAGGCAATGAAGGCACGTTTTCCAAGAAGATAAGATAGAAATGGAATCTTTTAGAGCATCTGTAATGTCCCCTTTTTCTAGTGAGTTAGTCTATACTTGGTTCCCGTAGACTAACCAAAGTGGTTAGGGAACTCTGGGAGTTCGTTTGGTCGGTTTCTGACATTCTGGTTGGAACTTACTATTTTTAGTAAGTCGCGAAGTTGGCTATTTTGGAAAACTCTATTGGAGATGGAGCGTTTCGCCGAGATCTTTCCAATGGTCTATAACTCATGGCATTCTGTGACCGTTTGGGCTTTCATATTAAAGTCCGTAAGTTATACTTTATTATTATATTTGGACTTTAATTAATTAATGTCGGTGACTTTGGAGAAATAAGGAAAAATGCAAAAATAAGTCACTACGGGATTTGGGTGCCCCTTTGAGGAATAAAAAGCAAATTTAAAAATAACATTTCCCTCTCATATGAGTCGACCCACTTGTGGAGTTATAAAAAGGCAAAGAGTGGGAAAAGTTATTAATTCTTGATATTAAATTTTATGCTTCTATTTGCTCTGCAAATGAGGGTTTGGGGGATTTCTTCCAGCCAGGGCTTTTGGTGACGGAAACCACCATTGGTAGCAATCTTCCCCAGGTGTGAAAGATCACCCAAGGGGATTTTGGAGCAGCCATACTCAGTGGCTGTATTTGAGCTTCATTTTGATACCACCATTGACGGAGATGGAGATAACAAGATATATCTTATTGCAGTTTTGTTGCAGCTGAGGAAGAGTATTAGTGACGGATTGTATTGCAGATTTGAGAAGGGTTGGGACTGCCATTTCTTCATTGCTGGCCGTACTTCATTTTGCTGGCCGTACCTCTTCATGTGTGGGCCGTACCACTTCATATGCTGGCCATACTTCTTGGAGCAGCCGTTTGGAGTTTACTGGGGCTGTTCTTCCTTGCTTAGTGGTTGTTTTTGACCTAAGGGTCTATGCTGATAGTTGTAGATTGTTTCCTTGCATTTGCTGATACTTTCAATGCAAAACTCCATTGTCATGTTGCTGGTCCGTCAACAGCAGAAATATGAAGATGCTTATTTTGACATGGGTATGTGATGGTTATTCATTTTATGCCATTCTATGGACTGGGTCTTCATTATTTAATTCATATCTGTTATAGTTTTTCTGGGTTTTCAGTTGTATGCTATATTCCTTGTATTCTGACATACACACTTCAAGAAAACAAAAACCCCCTTCTGCATCTTCTATCTAGTTTTGAAAGATCACAGAAAAAACTAAAAAATATATCATTAAAAAAAAGATAAATCAAAAGAACAGGTGTAGGTTATTATAGCATCTTCCACATAGGCGTCCCTTTGGCTTCTTGTTTGTTGTAGATACATTGAATGCGGTTGAATGATGTGGCGAATTATAATTGGATGATGATGTGTACTTGCCACGTAGGTGCCACTTCAGCATATTTGTGGATTTCAAATGTTTATTCACTTTATTCTATGGGCATATTCCCAAATTGTATCATCTGTATGTGATGTCTTCGATGTGGTTGCCTTTGATGATAAACACTTGAGATGTATCTTGTTGATCTTGCCTTGTTCATTGTAAGTAGTATGATATATGATACTTGTAGCTCATTTGACTAACTCTGTGTACTTTCTTCTTCTTGTAGGTAAGTTGATCTTCTTTGATGCATCTTCATGTAGAGTAATAGGAGATGATGATAATGATGTTTCCTTCATGACTTAGAGTAGATGATGATGATGACATGAAGTAGAATAGAGAATGATGCTTGATTGAGTAGGAGACTCTTCTCAAAGACTTGAAGATGAAAGAACTTGAAGTATAGTGGATGGATGTCTTCGAACATGATGCAACTTGATGATGAATGTTGAACTTGATATGACCTTTTAGAGTGGTGTTTCCTCTACAACTTGAAGGTGATTCAAGTGCTTGTCCTTCAGATGACTCCTTGGCTTCACCAACACTCCTCTCAATGATGCAACTTGATGATGAAGCGTTCTAACAGGATGATCTTGAAGTGATCTCCAAGGGTGGCTAGCATGATGTTTCTTCTTGCAATGACAATTTCTTGACTTCATTCCTTGGATGAAGGTGACTCCAGGCGCTTGCTCCTTAGGTTTGTTGATGTTCCTACAAGACAAGAGAAACAATATTAATCACTTTATAACAAAGGAAACACTTTAAACATGTAAATAACCCTTCTTCAAGTCTAGGCGCATATATAGGGAAAAAGAGGAACAAAGTGCGCCTAACACATGATAGCTTCATACTTGTCATTTTAAATGATTTCAAACAATTGTAATAGCTTAAAGAGGTCAATCTCCCTTAAGAAATTCATTCAAAAGGTGTCTTTCAATGCAATTTCTCCCTTGGGCACCAAAATGAGGTGACTTTGATGAAAGTAGCGCCTAACTTCATGACTTGATTCAACATGTTTGATCAAATTTGGATTACTTCCCTTAAGGCTTGCTTCATGCCTTCTCCTTCAAATTGATTAATGTATACCTCTATGATCCTAGACGCCAAAACTCACTTAAGCAATCAAGTTTCCTCCTAGGCGCCCAAAAATGAGTTTTCCAACACAAAGGGCGCCTTACTTCATGATACTCAATTTTACATGATAGATTGCCCCTTGGCATTCAAATAAGTTCAATGACTTACCTTGCCTTCGCAATAAATGATCTTTCAATTAGGAACTAGATCCTAGGTCTTACCACCTTCAACGTCCAAGGCGCTCCAACTGACAAAAATAACAAGGAATGGCGCAATTGTTTGATGGTTGGAACATGAAAGGTGCCCAAGTCATAATGTGTCTTTTGTGGACTTAGACCAATCCTAGAATTTTGAAGAGGGAGATATCTCTTTAGGCGCCACCTATCATCAAACCTCATCTCACATCAAGGCGCCCAAAATGACAAGAACAACAAGGACTGGCGCCTAAACTCATCCACTTCAACTTAAGGCGCAATTTGATGAACATTTGGACATACAAAGGGCGCTTAGATTCTTGAATCATTTCTTTGTCAAATTTTTGATGTTTAAGGGTTTCTTACTTTAGTTTCAATCAAGGCGCCATAGTTTGGAGTGATTCCAAGTTGATTTTCCTCTAGGCGCACATATAAGTCTCAATCTTAGGCGCTGATTTGGGTTGGCAGAAGTAGGAAAATGCGCCTAAGATCCTAGAGCAAATTCGCGCCCAGAACTGAAAGTTCTCGAGGACAAGGATATTGAAAAATATATTTAAGTATAAGTTGAATTTCTTATACTTTGAATATTTTTCAATATACCTTTCAGGATGTTTGAGATAGGTCTCGAATCCACCGGATTTAACATGTAGATCATAGAATTTGGAGGATCCACCAGATTTCAGACTTTAGTCAATTTTTCAGGATATCAGGCTACCAGACTTAGTCATACATCAGGATCTCAAACATACATCAGGATTGGTCTCAGTGTTCATTACTTGGATGGAATTTGATCAAGACTCTTCATTTCTAGATGAGACCTCCAGTTATAAAGCAAAACCTTCTAAGAAAGAGACTTATTGTTGGATTGGCATTTCATTACTTCAAGCACCTTCACTAAGCCAAATTTGGTGATTTCCAACTTGATTTCTCTTCTAAGTGCAATTTGATGATGATTGGAGTGTGAAATTGCGCCTAACACTTAAGGGAGAAAACACTTCAAGTTTATGGATTCCTAGTACTAGATATAGACAAGGAAGCTTTGTTCAACTTAGGCGCCACTTAATAATATCATATCATGCTCTTTCTTCCTAAGGCACAACTTGGAGTTAGTTTAAACATCTCTTTCATGCTAAGGCACCAAAATGAGGTTACACAGAGGAAATTGGAGCCTAGCTTAAGTTTGCTCATTCTTCACATTTTTAAGGCTCTTCAACACTTGATTACACCCTTGTGAGACTACTTGAACCTTAGGCGGCCATTTTGAGGTTATTCATCTACTATATTGCCAAGGCGCCAAAATGGATAGTTTAATGTGTGAAGGGCGCCTCACTTTACTTGCTCATTTTCATGCCTTCAACTTAGGCGCACTTCTGTGGTTGTTTGAACATGAAATGGCGCCTAGACCTAAATGCCTTTTCCTTGTCAAATTTGAAGTGTTTTAGGCTTCCCAACATCAATTTCAATCAAGGTGCTTTGGTTTAAAGCTCTCCTTGCCCAAGGCGCAATCTTGAGGTTGTCTAGATGATAAAAGGTGCCCGGAGTTCCAGGCGGAGTTTTGAGGTTGTGCAAGTGGAGAAATGCGCCTAAGGTCTTCAAGCAAATTTGCACATAGAAATGGAAGTCCCAGAGGGTAAGGTATATTAAAAAATATATTTATACTTTAAATATTTTTCAATATACCTTTCAGGATGTTTGAGATAGGTCTCGGATCCACCGGATTTAACATGCAGATTCTAGATTTTTGAGGATCCACCAGATTTCAGACTTAGCCAATTTTCAGGATTTCAAGATCAGGATACCAAACTTAGTCATTTTCAGGATCTCAAACATCAGGATCAAGTCCTCAGGGGACTATAGGACTCAAACACCACTAACTTCATCATGCAATAAACTAAAGACATCATCAAAAACTTAATGCAAAGCATCAAAACTAAAAAAAAGGGGGGTCCCCATTTGCAATGGGGCGATGTGTGATTAGGTCACAACAGGACTGTATTCTGATTTTTATTTCTGCACCTCTAATTGACTTCGCCAAGCATGAATCATAGAATAACAAGTGCAAATTGATGGCAAAAGAAAATATATATATATATGCTGTCCTTATTAGTGATGAATCATGAATTACACCATGAAATACACATACATGTAAATTAAGAATGCAAATCTGCTGCTCCCAATTGTCATTATGTGATATGCAATTTGTCATGTCCCCATTTCTTGAGTGATCACCCAACTGAGAATGGAATTAGCCTATCCTCATTCCCGTAGGCCAGTTCGTCAACTCAAGGGAATAACCTAGCGAAGATGGTAAATAAAATTAATGCCCTTGAATTAATTATTCAATTGTAAATAATTAAATAATAATAATATTATTATTATTTAATTGAGCGCCATGGAGAAAATAATAAATTGAATAATATTATTTTGATATTATTTAATTAAAAGCAAAACAAAAATAAATAGGTCTGGACCTATTTGAGCGCCCACCTTGGAATGGCAAAAGGATATTGATAATTGTAATAGCACTCACCTTTAAAGGAATAAAATAATATAATTGGAGAATGAAAATCAAATAGGTCCTAGCATTGGATCAAGCGCTCAATTGGAAGGAAGATTGTGAATTCAAATCTTCAATTTGAATTGGTATAAAAGAAGGCTTGAAGGCTCACTTTCGACATCACGAATCTTATGCAAACTTTCATATTCATGCTTGGCATTTGCTTTGCTTGTTCTTCCAAGGACGAAAACCCTTGCGGAGTTGTGTGTTGGATGAAAACCCAATCACACTTGGAGGTGGATTCGCGCGGAGTTCGCATTTGTGCTTCATTGAAGATCTTGTTTGAGCTTCATAGCTTCATCTCGACATTTGGTCGGAGACCGTTCGATTTGATTAGCAAATTTCATTGAAGATTCTTGCATTGCTTTGGAGGCTGATTTGCAGAGAAATCCACAACAATGTGGCGCTGAATCCAGAAGACATTGTGGAGGCGAGTTGATAGTGGCGGATTGTATTAGAGGCTGCGACTACTATTGGATGGTCGCTGAGTACTAGCTTCAACCTCATCATATATCACAGGCGGATTTCTATAGCAGGCGCATTCCCAGACCAGCGATCTAATTGCTACAGCGATTATATATTGAGGGAAATCAATCTATTGTATGCATCACTTGTCACATTGAAGGTCAACGATTGATATCAGCGATCTGCCCTTTCCTGAGACAACGACTACATTGAAGACAGCGAATTTTGTAAGGAGAGTATTCAGTCTTATCTTGGCAGCGATCAGCAATCAGTCTCAAGGAAACTCGCAGCATTAGTGAGGATCTGATCTATATCAGCGAGTCGTCATTTGAAGACCTTGAATAGTCCTGCCTTGTAATTGGACAGCAGATTGGTATGTATGCTCATTGCTATGTCTCTGAATTGTAACATCTGAAGTACTTGGCTATCATAAGCCATAACTAGGGAAGTGTTGAAGATTCGTAAGGTCTGATTTTTATCACAGTTAGGTCTGAGACAAACATTTTCATTGTAATCTGCAAACTCAAGTTAAAATTGAAGGCTGCCAGCATCTTTGTTTCATTGTATTTGCAATATTTATGATTGTCATAGCTATAAATTAGATGTGCAAGTAGAAATCAGTCATAAGAATTTCATTGTGTAATTGGTAAACTGCAAATGTTGGCACCAAACCATACTTTGGCACATAACAGTGGTATCAGAGAAAGAGATCCTGCCAGCCTGCACAGTACAGTGGTAATCGACAAAAGACAAGTCTTATTCCGATAACATTTTGTGTAAAGGTTGTAGTTAAAATCCACCTTCATGGGTTGTGATTTAACTAAATCTTAACCGGGTGTTATGTGTGAGAAGCTTGCCCTAGTCAAGTTTGATTGTTATGCTGACTCCACACGGTTATACCTATAGAAGAAGAAGTGGACAGGAAGTAGAGCACTATTCTTTTGCACAAATGGATCGAAGCAGAAGAAATGAAAACCCACCCAGGAATGATGGAAATGAGCATTTGGAAGGGCAACAAATAACACACAGGAGCTTACAGCAGTTGATGTGGTGCAGTCACGGTAGGAGGGTTCACAGAATGAACTGTCCGGACCGTGCAACAAGAGTAAACACAATGGAAACAACTCAAAGAAATGGAACAAATGCAGATTCAGTCATTCAGTATATAGTAGAATTCAAATACAGATTGGCCATCAACATGCGGGCTTCCAATTGGGCTCACAAGCCTGATTATATAATTCGCACAAGATATAGCTTTGAAGTTCCTTCACACAAAATCTAAACTATGAACTTATGCGGATGATCACAACTCGATCGCTTGCTTTCCTAGGATCTATTACATCAATATATATCATCTCCAGATCAATAGATTCCTCTGCGTCGGCCAAGGAAGGTCATAAACTCCAGTGAAGAGATATAACGTGTGTACACGGATAGGTCGAACCTAAATGCATAGAACACCTCCACAAATGTATGGAATGATGTGCAGATCTCGAGGAAGGTTGGCCACGAACCAAGGATCATTGAATGATGTGTCATTAATCTCCACAAGTCGAAGAATGCTCCGCAAGTCTTCTCCTTTAGCTGATTATCAAAGACTGTCAGGATGCCTTGTTCTGAGAAAACAGTCGATCTTCTGATAGCGATATCTTTCTGGTAATGATGTGCGGATCTCTGAATTTTGGATATGATGTAGAAAAATGAATCTAGATGCTAAATCCAGCTCCACAAGGACTGAAATGCAACTAGACCAAAATACAGAAACTGCTTCTGACTGAACTGCCTGAACCGAACTGGAAAATGAAAAGAAACAAACTAAACTGCAAACAAATTGAAATGCAAATGTTTTTGGTTGATGCAAGATTGTTCTTGAACTAGGGATGCTCCTGCATCAGACATCCGGGGTTATTGAAAAAGTGAGTCCCTCACTTTACTGGGGCTAGGGGAGAACCAAGACGGTCCACCTCAGCCTGAGAAATCCATGATGAATCTTCTTCCGGTCTACCTTTCCACTTCACAAGATATTCTTTGTATCGTCTTCTTCTAGTGCTGCATCCAACTCTACTATCCAAGATGTCTTCAATATGCTCCGGTGCTTGTTGTGGTAACTGCTTCTTCAAGTCTTCTTCCATGCTGTCACTGAACTCTGCTTCATGATACTGATAAAGGTCTGCAATGTTGAAAATAAGTGATATACCCAAGGTCTCTGGTAATTCCACTTCATATGCATTTCCTGAATCAAATTTCCTGAGTATCTTACAAGGTCCAAACTTCTTCATCTTCAACTTGTTATATGTCCCAACTGGAAATCTTTATTTTCTCAAGTACACCATCACTTCATCTCCAACTTCAAATTCCTTATGTCTTCACTTCTCATCTGCCTTTTCCTTATACTTACTATTCATGTCCTCCAAATGCTTCTTGACCTGATTATGCACTGTCTTCATATGATCTGCAAATTCTTCTGCTTCTGCACTTATCTTTTCTTCCATGCTAATATCTCTTAATTCTGCTACTCCTCTAGGATTCACTCTGGTCACAATCTCAAAAGGTGTTCTTCCAGTACTCCTATTTACTGAATTATTGTATGAAAACTCTGCTTGTGAAAGAATCAAATCCCAACTTCTGGCTTTCTCTCCAACCAAACATCTCAACAAGTTTCCCAAACTCCTATTCACTACCTCTGTTTGTCCATCAGTCTATGGATGAAAAGTTGAACTGAACTTCAAATCTGTCATCTTCTTCCAAAGTGTCTTCCAAAAGTATCCAACAAACTTTGTATCTCTGTCTGAAACTATACTTTTAGGTAATCCATGCAATCTCACAATCTCCTTAAAAAATAGGTCAGCTACATGCACTACATCAGTTGTCTTCTTACAAGGTATGAGATGAGCCATTTTTGAAAATCTGTCAACCACTACAAATATTGAATCATATCCTCTTTGTGTCTTCAGCAATCCCATTACAAAATCCATGCTTATGTCTTCCCAAGGTTTCTCCGATACTGTCAAAGATTTATACAATCTAGTATTCTGACTACTCCCTTTTGCAACTTGACAAACTCTACAACTCTGCACAAATCTCCTAACGTCCTTATGCATCTGAGGCCAAAAATAGTTTTCACTCATCAAAGCCATTATCTTATCAATGCCAAAATGTCCTGCCAATCCACCACTATGCTTCTCCTTGATCAAATTATCTCTCATTGAACTTCTAGGTATGCACAACTGATTTCCTCTAAACAACATATCTTCTTGAATGAAATAATCCAACCACTTACTCCTATCTGTCACAACAGATTCCTTACATGCTTTCCAAGGTTCTGCAAAATCAGTGTCTCCCTCACACATGTTCTTCAATTCATCAAAACCCAACACTTCAACTCTCATTTATGTCAACAAGTTTCTTCTTCTACTCAATGCATCAACAACTTTATTTGATTTTCCACTCCTGTGTTTCAACACAAATTTACAACTCTGCATGAACTCTATGCATCTCATATGTCTCTGATTCAACTTACCTTGACTATTCAAATATTGCAAAGTTTGATGACCTGTATACAACACAAACTCCTTAGGCAACAAATAATGTCTCCACTTCTTCAAGGCTTGAATTATGGCATAGAACTCTTGATCATAAACTGAATATCTCCTCCTTACTTCTCACTGAAATATGCTACTGGTCTACCTTCTTGACTTAATACTGCTCCAATTGCATTTCCACTTGCATCACAATCAACTTGAAATACCTTATTGAAATCCGGTAATGCCAAAACAGGTTGCTCTGTCACTTTCTGCTTCAACAACTCGAAACTTTTATCTGCTCCAGATGTCCACCTGAAATTCTTTCTGTCACCTCTCATTGTATCTATCATAGGGTTACAACCTGAACTGAAATTTCTGATGAACTTCCAGTAGAAACTAGCCAATCCATGAAATGATCTAACCTCTCCAATGCTCTCCGGTGTAGGCCATTCAACAATTGCTTTCACTTTCTCAGGGTCCATCTTCAATCCTTCCGCAGAAATCACAAATCCCAAATATACCAACTCTTCTTTCATGAAACTACACTTCTTGATGTTTATCAACAATTTCTCCTCTCAGTCTCTGCAAAATTTGTCTAATATGCCACAAATGTTCCTCCTTTGTCTTACTAAAAATCAGAATATCATCCAAGTATACAATAACAAACTTACCCAAGAATCTCTTCAGAACTTCATTCATCAACCTCATAAAAGTACTCGGTGCATTTGTCAATCCAAAGGGCATCACTAACCACTCATACAATCCTTCATTTGTCTTAAAAGCAGTCTTCCATTCATCACCTCTGCTGAAATATTTTGCTCCACTCAAACAATCCATGATATCATCCATCCTAGGTAAAGGAAATCTATACTTAACTGTGATCTTGTTTATTGCTCTAGAGTCAATACACATTCTCCATTCTCCATCCTTCTTAGGTGCAAGCACTGCAGGTACTGCACAAGGACTCAAGCTTTCTTTGATCAAATCTTTTCTCAACAACTCCTATATCTGTTTGTTCAATTCTTCATTCTCTGCCGATGTCATTCTATGTGCTGCTTTGTTAGGCAAACTTGCTCCCGGTATAAGATCCATGTGATGACTGATACTCCTTATAGGTGGCAATCCTTCAGGTATGATGTCTTCATACTCTGTTAGCAGTTCTCTTATCTCCTCCGATTGTGTCTCTTCAGTCTGCTTCTTCAATGTTTCAAGCTTCTTAGGAATCAAGGCATAACACATATTCTCATGCCTCAAACCATCCAGAAATTTTCTTCCATCTACCAAACAAATTCTAGCATTCCCACATACATCACTCTGAGGATCATCCTCCAAAGGAATCAAAGTAATTCTCTTTCCATTTGATGTTATAGTATATGTATTCTTTCTCCCATCATGTATAGCTTTTCTATCATACTGCCAAGGTCTACCCAACAAGATATGACATACATCCATAGGCATAATATCACACAAGACTTCATCATGATAAGATCCAATATGAAATTTCACCAAACATTGTTCACTCACTAGTACCTTATGATCATCCTGAATCCATGCTATCTGATAGGGCTTAGGGTGTTTCAATCTTTCCAACTTCAGCTTAGTCACCATCTCCTCTGAAACTAGGTTATCTGAACTACCACTCTCAATTACAACTTTGCAACACTTACCTCTTGATTTGCATCTAGTTCTGAACAAGCTTTTCCTCTGCGGTGGTTCCTCATTTGTCTCTGTTTGAAATAGTGCTCTCCTCATCACCAATGATTCTCCTTTCTCCAGCTTGCCAATAGAACAGGGGTCACCTAGTTCAACAGGTTCTTCTTCAACATAGGCTACTCTTCAACTGTTTTCTATCCTCTTACTTGTACTACCCTGATTACATTCAAATGCTCTATGTCCTTCACCTCCACATTTGAAACAAGTAGCTCTGAATGTTCTCTTATCAAATCCTCTTCCTTCTCTTTTGTATCCTTCATTCCGGTATACACTAGGGTTTCCTCTCCGTTAAAATTTTTTGTTATCTCTACAATAAGCATTGTTATCTTTGTCATCCTTCTTAAATGGGCTGTCAAACTTGTTCTGCTCCGGATATGATCTATCTCCTCTGGAAAATGTTCTACTCTGAAATTTACCTCCTCTGCCTCTCTGTCTTTGATCATGTCTTTTATTCATCTTCTCTTCAACTTTCAGGGCAAACTGATATGCTTCTTCCAAAGATGTCATCCTTACCAAGCTTAGTTCCTCTTGAATGTTCAATCTTAGTCCATTGATGTATCTAGCCACTTTCTCCTTGTTTGCTTCACTATGTCCTGTCCTTATGATCATTTTATGGAATTCTTCAGTGTACTCCTTCACAGATTTCTCCTTGTCTCAAGTTTTGCAATCTTTTCAATAGTTCCAACTCATAGTCAGCAGGTATAAACTGATTCTTCAATTTTGTCACCATCCTATCCCATTTTGTAATCTTTTCTTTTCCTCTTCTATTTCTTTCCAACTAAACTTCTTTCCACCATATAGCAGCATGTCTTTTCAACTTTGTCTTTGCAAATTTCACCTTCTCCAGATCTTCAATTTCCTCATATTCAAAGTATTCTTCCATGTCATTTATCCAGTCAATCAATTCTTCAGGGTTCAAATTACCAGTATAGTTCAGCACATCAACTCTAGGTCTCTTTCCAATCTTTGAAATAGCTCGCAACATCTTTACTTGATCTAATTCTTCTTCATCACCTCCTAGGGTTTTGCCAGTTTGTTCAACAAATTAAAATTTTTCATCATCGCTTTCAACATTAGGTCTCGGTGTCAATCCTCTTTGCCTATCTTCTTCAACAGCATCCAAACGAATTCGCATTGTTTTCATCATCTCCATCATCTCATCCATTCTACCAGCCATTGTTCCAACATCAACAACTCTCCTCGGCGGCATTCTTCCTAGGATCAAGTGCAAACTGCCTCAAGTTCGGCGATTGGGCTACAAGGTGACAACTGCCTCTCAATCGACGATCGGTTGTGTCATGTCCAGATATTAAGGCATTATTTAAATTAAAACCATCATGATAAAGATGGTGAAGTCACTTTCGTAAAATATGGCGTTTAGTCATATTTAAATAAAACATATATAATGTTATTAAAATATAATAATATTAAAATAATATTATTATATAAATATTTAATTAAAATATAATATATATTTATTTTAATTAATAAGATATATCATTATCTTTATAAATACAAATGTAGATATAAATATAAATATCTTAATATAATATATCTATGACAAAATATATTATATATTAAATAAATATTAAAAATATAAACATAAATATTAATATTTAAATATATTTAAATAATATAATACAAAAATGTTTTATATACTTCATGAAATATATAAAAAAAAGATATTACAAAGGGGGAGCAAATAAGTGAATAAAGCAACTAAGACAAAGTCCTACGATTAAGTGTTTAACATTAATGAAACAAAATAAAGATTATATATATGGCAGCGGGTGGACTGAAAAGTGAACAATTAATATAAAGGCAGCGCTTGATATAAGACAAGGGAAATTAATATGAAGGATAAATATGCAGCGGTTAGTGGAGACAGCGATTAGGATATGTTTAACAAACAAATACAAAGGGTTGTGTCTCTTGGCAGCGATCACCCTATAGAGACATGGCTATTAATATTAAAAGATTATAACCTTCGGTGGGGGGGGAATAACATTGGAAGGAGAGCAAAAGATATAGAGAAAAAGATTATTAAAGGAGACTAATCGGATATGGAATGAGAACATATTTCTGAGTTTTGTATACATATATATTTCAGACATGGGGATCTGCAGTACATATATATAATTAAGACATCCTATGAAGGAAAAATACATACATTCAGATTGGAGAATTAAGAAGAATATTTGGGAGTAAATATATATATATTCCTGATATACAATCTGCACATATAAGCAAGAGAAGAAGGATTATTTACGAGATCAAACAAGCAATCAAAATACATATATTTTTGAAGCATTAAGAATGGAAGAACATAATTTTCTGATTCCTAAAGAATATATAGATATTCTAAAAGGAATAGATATTGCTGATAAATTGATTGAGTATAATAACAAGTAAGAAGGAAGCATATATTCAGCTCTAAAATCAAGCTGTATCGAGAAGACATCACATTGAGGATTGATTCCATTAATCTATTTTGGGATTAAGTTAGGACAAGGTACTCCCTAAACCCTTGTTTGCTTGGAAATTGATAATTTAGGAAAAATTAGTGTTGTCTCAAAAGGGGACATTACAAGTTGCGACACAAGTAACCTACCTCAATTCAGCGATCTGTCCACAGCAAGATCTTACGGAATTCCCTTGCCAACTTCGCTCCCAAAGATTCGAACTTTCGCTCTGATACCACTTGGTGCAATCACGGTAGGAGAGTTCACAGAATGAACTGTTTGAACCGTGCAACAAGAGTAAACGCAACAGAAACAACTCAAAGAAATGGAACAAATGCAGATTCAGTCATTCAGTATATAGTAGAATTCAAATACAGATTGGCCGGCAACATGCGGACTTACAATTGGGCTCACAGGCCTGATTACAGAATTCACACAAGATATAGCTTTGAAGCTCCTTCGCACAAAATCTAAACTATGAACTTATGCAGATGATCACAACTTGATCACTTGCTTTCCTAGGATCTATTACATCAATATATATCATCTCCGGATCAATAGATCCCTCCACGTCGGCCAAAGGTGGTCACAAACTCCAATGAAGAGATGTAACATGTGTACACGGATAGGTCGAACCTAAATGCATAGAACACCTCCGCAAATGTATGGAATGATGTGCGGATCTTGGGGAAGGTTGGCCACGAACCAAGGATCATTGAATGATGTGTCATTAAGCTCCACAAGTTGAGAAATGCTCCGCAAGTCTTCTCCTTTAGCTGATTATCAGAGACTGTCAAGATGCTCTATCCTGAGAAAACAGTCGATCTTCTGATAGCGATACCTTTCAAGTAATGATGTGCGGATCTCTGAATTCTAGATATGATGTAGATGAATGAATCTAGATGCTAAATCCAGCTCCGCAAGGACTGAAATGCAACTGGACCAAAATATGGAAATTGCTTCTGACTGAACTACATGAACTGAACTGGAAAATGAAAAGAAACAAACTGAACTGCAAACAAATTGAAATGCAAATGTTTTTGGTTGATGCAAGATTGTTCTTGAACCATGGATGCACCTGCATCATGATGAATACTCAAAACCAATTGGTACAGACAATGACTCAAACCTTGAATAACATGAAAGTGAATGGTACACCAACGGGAGAAGGTAGTGTGGTAGGTACGCCACGAGGAGGAAGCACACATGTCTCCACAATGGATAGGCCTTTCCGACCTAAATTCCTTCCTAGTGAGGAAGAGGAGGAAGTAGTTGAGGAAAATGAGGAACAATCTCTTGACGATGAATTGGCCACTATATGTCAAGATTATGAAGCACTTCCTGATGTAGTCAGAAGGAATATGAACCTCACTCAGTACATGAACAAGAGGAGAAATAGGAAGAGATCAAAGGGAGGGCAAAGACCCCGAGAGCCAACAAAACAAACAGATAATATCAAGATGCACTGAACAAGATACCCATACCCAACTTTGATGGAAGCGGAACTATGAGTGCAAGAGCATGGGTTCACAAACTTGATACATTCCTCACTCTCAAACCCATGGATGAACAAAAGACTATACAATTGGCTACTATGCACCTTGAAGGGATAGCGTATGATTGGTGGCATCATGGGCTTATTTCGCAAAGACATGCAATGATCACCTCTTATGACGAGTTCACGCAAAAGCTCATCACTAGATTTGACAGGAAGGATGTGGAAGTCTATTACAGAGATTTGGCACAATTGAAGCAAGTTGGTAAAGTGGATACTTACATCAATGAATTTCAGAAGATTGCAGTAATGGTTCCAGATATGACAGAGAGAAGGGTGGTAATGTTGTTTGTGGAAGGCTTGAATGATAAATTGAAGGGATTGGTAAAGGCCCTCAGGCCTAGTACACTTGATGATGCTATTGAATTGGCACTTGATCTTGATACCAAACCTGCATCATTTCATCCACAAAAGAAAGCTTTCAAAGGCTCTAGTTCAAATCAGAAGGGATTCAATCAACAAAAGTATCCACTTCCCAAGATGGATCAAGAGACAAAGAATGAATTGAGGAAGAAGAAGCTTTGCTTTTCTTGCAAGGAGCCATGGGAATTGTTGATGTGTTTTCCTTGCACAGACAACATAGTATAAAATACTCGCGTATTTTATCCTCTCTTGAACAAAATCACTCAAATGCTGAACTTTGTGATCAAATGAGTAGATTCTAAGGTTCCTTATTCGTGTTTTGCTATGGATAGACTCAGTAGTTGATGTGATTTTGCTGTTACTCACAAAGGGACTTACGCTGAATTTACTCCTTACTCCACTCAAATATGTTATTCTCCTTCCTATGAAGTGGAACTTACTTCCAACTAACTATGAAAGAAAATGAAAAAGGCAAGGGTTGAGAAAGCTATTCTAAGGACAATTAAGTGATGGATGATGTTTCAATAGACAAACTCCTTGAACCAAGCCTAGCTTCGCCACGAGAGCAACAACTACACGAAGCTAGTGCAATCTTCAAAGGGAAATGAAAGATTTTCAAATTGTAAACATACATCCAAATACCCACAGCTGGCGCAACTTGAATGAACATCCACAATCGAACTATTGCAACATGAGGTTCAAGCTAACTTTGCATTGCAAATCACCATCGGCAATCCACAAAAAGTATGAACCGAGGAATTCATCAATATCTTCACATTTATTCATCAAATCAATGAATTGCATCTAAAATCTATCTAATGTGCTTTGAATCATCTTCAAGAAATTGGAAACCATGCTAACATCCCAAAATAACACAAGTTTCACCAAGCTTCAATGAGAATGTATTGATTTTGGTAGTATCTTTACAACAATTTGCCAAAGTCTTGTCAATGCTTCAAGAGCTTCTACTCTAACATTCTACCTCCTAAAAACTAATGATCTCTATCTATATCTCCCTTTACAAATGAAGAGAGTGAGCTTTATATAGAGCTCAAGATTACAACCAAGGGCCCAGATTGATTTTGAAATCAATGGCCAAGATTACACCACACAGGCAGCTTGTTACAAGAATTGCTATTTTTAGAATACAAGAGAGGCAATGAAGGCACGTTTCCCAATGTGATAAGCACGAATAAGGCATCTTTGATAATCTCCACATAGACAGCCTCCTTGACCTCTTGCTTGATGCACACGTGTCAAACTTAGGTAGGTGAAGTGGCAAAATGTGATTGGATTCATGGCATGCATATGCCACCTCAGCATTGAGTAAACCGGTTTAATCTTCAATGTGTTCACACTGCTTGGAATACTTTCCCAAATTGTATCATCTTTCCTGGAATAGTCTTCAAACTTGGATTTTCACCTCTGGAACTTAGCATCTCTCGAACTTGTAATTTGGGAATTTTTTGAATTTCTTCATGTAATTGATGGACTTTCTTGATGCTTATGCTCATTTCTCATTTTTGTGATGTTCTTGTTCTTGTGCAGGAATCTAACTCTGGATGGTGCAAGTAGATATGATGGATTATGCGCACATTTGTCCCTTTGTCTAGAGCGCACATTTCATTGGCATGAGAACTTTCCACCTTGTATGGGCGCAAATTCCTTGTTAATGAGGATTTTGTGCTTGGACACTTAGACATTTTTATTAAGTTTTTAGGTCCTTCATTCCTTTGGCGTGGTCATTTGAAGATTTCAACTTTGTCTTGATGCACTTTGGCGAGTTTCAAGCAATTTCAACAAGGTATGTCATGGGCGGGAATTCCTTGTTCACGAGCATTTTCCACCTTTTTCAGTTTTTACTTAGGCAAATTTTGTGTCCTCCATTTAGGGCGCATTATGCTTGTGTATGAGGATTTTCCTCCATTTTGGTTTGCACTTGTTTTTCACTTGCAAGACTCCACCTCTAGATGGGCGCATAATGCTTGTTCACAAGGATTTTCCTTCCCTTGACTTGAACTTATCCTTTGAACTTTTACTCATGCCCTTAGTTGGAATCATCTTCGAGGTCTTTGACAAGATATGAGTGCTTTTTCCTTGTTGATGAGCATTATGCGCTTGGGCATCTTCACTTCTCATTTTGACTTCGTAAACTTTACCTTGTTCAAATTCAATCATCTCCAAGGTTACTTAATTGAATCATAAGGAAGAGCGCAATCTTCTTGTTAGTGAAAACCTTCCTCTAGCTTGAGCGCATATTCCTTGTGCATGAGAAATTTCCGACTTTTGACACTTGCTGAATTCAAAACCTCATCCTTCTCGACTTTCTCAAGCAACTTCTTATGATTTCCACTTGTATTTTGATGAAAATTGATCTTGAAGACCTGTCCTTATGTGGGCGCATAATCTACCTTGATGAGCATTTTCCACTTTTTCCTTCAAACATTCTCCTAACTCCCTTCAAATTGGCAGATTTTGCAAGCTTAGAGGGAATTTCTGCCCTAGCAACCTTTACTTAGGCAAATTTTTTGGTGAACTCCCATTTAGAGTGCATATGGTGGATGGATATGAAATTACCTTGGGCGGATTTTGCATGAGGTAGAACATTATGCGCCCTCTTCCCTTGAAGGACGATTAAATCTCTATCTCCGATCAATCATCAAACTTTCACTCTGAATTCCTCAAGACAAGCTTTGATCTTTTATTTTATTTCACCTTGAACAAGTTTTATCCATGCAAACCTTGGGCGCATATTCCTCAAGAGCATGGATTTTCTGACTTTGGAAAATTTACTTAGTCAATTTTCACAATCTTCATTCTTCGCAAACTCCCTACCTTCTTCATTGCACTTTACAGTGGATCCTTTGTCAAGTTGAATCGTCTAGCAAGGTTGTTCAAGGAGGATTTCTCTTTTGTGTTGTGGACTTTCTCCCAGAAGAGCGCATATTCCTCATTAATGAGGATTTTCCTCCATTTGCCTTGGATCATTCCATGTTGGCAAATTTCAAACTTTTGCACTGGTCTTGATTAAACCTTGTGGGAAGTGAAATCAACTTCAAAGTTGTTGATGCTTGAACAAATTCTCCTTATTTCCCCTGGGTGGATTTTCCATGCCAGTGAGGATTTTCCTCTCTTTCCTGGGCGGATTTAAAGGTAGTACTTGGAATTTTTGAATTTTTTCCCACAAGGCCTTCTTTTCTCCTTCAAATTTGATCGAAAATCTCTAAGTGTGATGGGCGCATTTGATGGTGAAGCAAGGAATTTTTGTGTTTTGTCAAATTTCTTCCCTTAGTTCTTCTATTCCCTCACTTTCACTTGACAAAAAATGATGAGTTTCTAGGGCGCATATGAAGGTGAAGCAAGGAATTTTTACTTTTGAAGCTAAATTTTTCTAAGTTTCCTTCCAAAATCAACACACTTAGCCCTCTTTCCTCAGGGCGCATTTGAACTAGGTCCAGGGAATTTTGATGTTTTCCATATGAGGTCTTAGAAGGCGCCCTTCCTGGGCGGAATTGGACCATGTGTTTGGAATTTTTAACTTTTCCTTGTAAGTGTTTGATGAGCGCTCACCTTGGGCAGTTTTGAGTTAGTAGTTAGGATCTTTTTGATTTTTTCCTTAAGGGGTCATGAAATGCACCCAAATTGAGCGGCTTTAAGCAAGGTAGAGGAAATTTTGGTATTTTTCCTTGCTCATACTTAGAATGCGCCCTTTCTGGATGGGTTTAGACATGGAGCTTGGAATTTTAGATTTTCACCTTTCATTTTCTTCATTTTTTCTTCAAATTTGATCAAAATCGACTTAGTGTAGAGGGCGCATTTGAACACTTCATGAGGAAAGGGCGCAATTGAAGCATGTACAAGGAATGTGGACATTCCTCCACAGAGGGTGGATCCTGACCTGGAGTGAGGAATTTCTTGCCTTAGTCAAATTTTGGATTTTCCTGAATGGAAGTATATTAAAAAACTATGTTGCAGGGTTCGCCTGCCTGGCCCTTGGGTGCTGGTGCGGTTCGTCCCTGGTGCGAGTGCGACCGGTGCCTCTATGGGTGCGGACAAGACGCATGGGATTTGGGGTGGGTGCATCTCGAACGCACCCGGGCTGTTCGGGTTCGCACCCGGACTGAAAATGCAGTACCCGCGGCACACCCGGAATGCACCCACGCCCAAACTCAATTTTTTTTTTTTTTCACTTAAAACTCATTTTTATAATTTTTTATTCATTCTAATAAGCAAATGAAACCCTAAAAAGACATTATAAACACAATCCTTTTGCCATTTCAACTCATTTCTTTCATTCCAAAACACAAAAGCTCTCCATTGTGGCTGAACTCAAAAAATTTTGTGGTTGAAGAAAGAAGCTTGAAGATTGAATCTTGAAGGTTGGAAATCCATTGCTCCACCATTCCTACTCATTTCCAACAGTTTAGAGGCTGCCAAGAAGATCAAAGGAGGAGATTTTTGCAAAGAGGTAGGTTTTCTATTGATTTTTTTTTTGCATTTTTGAACAAACAAATTCTTTTCAACTTGTTTTTTTTTTTAAACTATTTATATGAATCATGAATGTATCACCATGCTTTTGTTTTTGTTTTGATTCTTGAAAGTTTTCATTGTTTCCATTTTGTTTACAAAACTTATTGCCACACCAGGAATCACAATGGCAGCTAGTTCTAGCTCAGTATCACAATCAAAATTCAAAATGGATCCACACTCACCTCTTTGGAGGCATGTTGAAATGATTCAACAACAACCAGGTGGTGGGGGTTACCTTTGGAAATGCAAGGGTTGTGATGCGCAATATAATAGTTCATATAGTCGGGTGAAAGCCCATTTGTGTAACATCCCTGGGATGGGGATCAAAGCTTGCCCAGGAAAGAATAAAAAACCTATACCACGAGAGCAAGTGCTGGCATATATCATGGAGCAAGAAGCAACAAATGAAGCAGCAGGCCGTAAATCAGTAGCAAACATGTCAAGGAAAAGAGGCAGAAATCAAGGAATGGAGCCTCCATCTATTCCTAGTTCCAATGTTGTGATAGAGAGCCACCCATTTTTGGTCACTCCTCAAGAGCAACCCACAAGCACTACAAACAAGAAACCAAAGGGACCTTTGGAAACATCATTTCAAAATGAGGCTCGAGATATTGCTGACCAACATATAGTCAGATGCATTTATGCAAATGGTTTGTCATTCAATGTTGTTCGCTCACCATATTGGCAAGAGATGGTGAGAAAAATTAATGAGGCTCCAAAAGGGTATAAGAGCCCAAGTTATGAGAAGGTGCGTGGCACCTTATTGGAGAATGAGGTTAAGAGTATAGAAGATGCATTGAAGCCCTTAAGGGATTCACGGAGTGAGACAAGGGTGTCGATTGTCTCTGATGGATGGAAAGATGCAAGAAATCGGCCTTTGATCAATGTCATTGCAGTGTCCCCTAAAGGGCCAATGTTTTTGAGAGCTGTGGATTGTGAGGGACAGGTGAAGGATGGTGAATTTATTGCTATGATCCTCATTGCAGCCATTGAGGATGTGGGACCTCGTAATGTTGTTCAAGTGATAACGGACAACGCAAAAAATTGTAGAGCTGTTGGGTTGTTGGTTGAGGAACGATATTCACATATCTTTTGGACACCTTGTGCTGTCCACTCTCTCAATCTAATGCTACAAAAGATTGGGAAAAAAATTGATTGGATTAGAGAGTTGTATGCAGAGGCCGAGGAGATACGAATGTTCGTCACCAACCACCACATGTCCCAAAGCATATTTAGATCATTTTCTACATTGGAGTTGTTGAAGGTAAGTGAAGCAATATATTTTTAAATTTAAATTTTTCATAGTGCTTTAAATTTTTCATTTCACATATTCTATTTCTTCTTAAAAGTTAAAATTTTTTTTTAATTTTTTAAATGTTTAAATTAAATTTTAATTATTGTACTTTTTATTTTTGATATTTCAATAGGTTGCCGAGACCCGTTTTGCTTCAGACACAATTGCCTTGAGACGACTTGTGAAGGTCAAACAGGCTCTTATCAACACGGTAACAAGCACTACTTGGTCCGTATGGAGGCAAAGCAACACTGAGAGGGCAGCAAATGTTAAGGGGATGATCCTAAATGACTATTGGTGGGATCGTGTGCAGTATCTCCTTAGTTTCACCAAGCCCATTTTGAGCATGATTCGTTATATGGACATGGACAAGCCTTGCATGGGGGAGATATATGATGGCATTGATTCAATGATAGAGAAGATAAAGAACATCATAAATGAGAAGGAAAAAGATCCTCAAGAAATTCTCTTCAACCAGGTGCATGAAATTATTGAGGCTAGATGGAACACAATGACAACCCCGCTGCATCTTCTTGCATTTGCATTGACTCCAGAATATTACAGCAATGAGATTCTTTCGGTGACAAATCAGATTCCCCCATGGAGAGATTTAGAAGTGTCTGATGGGTACAAGGCAGCATTTCGTAGACTCTTCCCTGATCCAGATTTGCATGATATGGTCACTAATGAGTTCACTGATTTTGTACACTCTAATGGTCTAAGCATTGAGGCTCTTCGTGATAGATTCAAGAAAGATGCTCACAATTGGTGGTACTTTCATGGCCAACAATTCCGGTGCCTATAGCCTCTTGCAGTCAAAGTTTTATCACAAGTTTACTAAATTTCTATGTTTTTTATGATTTATAATTTTATCTTAAAGACTTTTAAAAATTTAAAGTTTGAAGTTTCATAATTTTTAATTATTATAAATTTTATAACATGTAACTTTTTAAGTTTTTATTTTTAACTCTCTCTCTACTTTGTCGTCATAGGTTGCTAGTTCCTCTACATCTGAGAGGAATTGGAGCACATACTCTTTTATCCACTCGATAAAGCGCAACTGATTGCACTCCAAAAAGGTGGAGAATTTAGTGTATGTGCATTCCAACTTGCGCCTCCTTTCGCACAAAAAGCAAGACTATAAGGAGGGGGAATCAAAGTTGTGGGATGTGGAGCCAAAGCAAATTGACATGGATGCTTCTACTTCCCAATCCCAACATGTTGCACTTGAGGGATCAGAGAGCGAGCACACTTTTTCAGCGAGTGGCAGTGGTGTTGGTTGTAGTTCTTCAAATGATCCTGCTAATGTCCAAGTCCAAGATGATGATGATGATGTGGAGGATTTAGCAAATCCATATGATGATTGACACTTGTCATTTGACATTGAAACAATAAAAATTGATTGTTGAACATAATATTATTATTTTGAATCTTGTTATTGAACTTGAAGTTCAAGTTTTATGTTTTATGATATTCAAGTTGATGGTGGTTTTGTTGATTATATGATGCTATGTGGTGTTCTACACTTTATTCTTGCATTTCTACACTTAATTCTTGCTTCTATGCTTAATTTTTTTGCATATATATATATATATATATATATATATATATATATATATATATATATATATATATATATATATATATAAACGAACCCAACCCCCAAAGCAATGCTATGCTCAAGTAATGAATTATTAGGAGAATTCATACCTTCAAGTGGCTGATCCATCATGGCTGGTTTGGCAAACTTCATGATGGCATACTCTTCAACCTTGTGATCATCATGAAAACTTAGGTGTTCTCCACTTGTATATGCAATATGTGATTTCTCTTTGTCCAAATCCTCATATGGCTGAAGTGAACTTGCAAACATAGCTTCATCTTCTTTAGGGCTTCCGTATGTATGAATAGGTGTCCAAACTTCAAGGCATGTGAAGCGAAGTTGTCTCTTCTCAACTGATTTTTGCTTTTACCCTGATCACTTGTAGGCTGCAAATCACACGGAAGCAAATCTTCTTTCCTTTCTATCTTCTTTTCTATCCTTTCTTCCATGGTAACTTCTGATTTTTCAAGAATGCAATTCCTTTTGATTTTTGTGGCTCCTTCTTTATCCTTCCATCGATCCAACTTCCCTTTCAAATCAGCTTGAATTTGTCAAAAAGATGCAAGCAAAGATGCCATCTTTTTATCTTCCATGACTCATAAGTCAATCATAAATGCAAGACAACCCTTGGCAACTCCACACAAGGAAGCAAAAATCGTTTGGAGATAAAATCGGCAAACCAAAAGTATAAGATTTTTTCAAAAATCGTGAAAAAATTGGATCTAGGAAAAACGTAGAAACTAGAAAAATACAAAAAAGAAAGGAAACCCTACTATTTTTTAAATGATATAAATTTTATAATAGAATAATAAATATTATATTTTAATATTATAATATATAACTATTAATAATATAATATATAAATATAATAGTATTTATACTATTTTTTTTTTTGGCATTTATACTATATTATTATATTTTAATAAATATTAATAATATAATATATAATATTATATTATTATAATATATTAATCTAAAAAATATAGATTAATGATATAAATATTATATAATAGAATAATAAATACAAATAATATATTATATATTAAAAATATTAATATTATAATATAGAATTATTAATAATATAATATATAAATAATAATAATATAATATATAATATTATATTTTTAATATATATAAATTTAATGACATAAATATTATATAAATAAAATAATAAATACTAATAACATATTAAATATTTAATAAACCACATGAGAATGTTTTTCACGCGATTTTTGCCGACAAGAACAACCGACGAGTTTAGAAATTTTTCCGACGTGAATTTTTTTACGGCGTGAGACAATTTTTTGAGCACTATAATGCTCTCGAATAAAAGCTTATCGGCTAATAATTATATTAGCCATAATTATTAGCCGATAGGCTTTTATTGGAGAGCATTATAGTGCTCGAAAAATTGTCTCACGCCTGAAAAATTTATAAACTCGTCAGTTGTTCTCACCTGGAAAAAATCGTAAACGGCGTATTCCTTGAACCCCTATGCGTGCTAAGTGCTAGTATTTATATTTGTTGGCTCATTACTGGATAATTAATACAGAAAACCCTAGATGCATACAAAAATCCCGCGATTTATATGAAAACCAGATTTTTTTGGGAAAAAAATCGCCTAACTCAGCAATTCGCGATTTTATGGCAATTTCTGCTTCTGACTCCACAAGTAAGGCGCTGAAAAAATACCTTTTTTCAATCTTCGGATTTTGTATATGATCAAACCCTCCAGGCTGGCAATATCATAGCTCTGATACCACTGCAATATCTCCAATGAGATCTGCCCTAAAATTCTGATTTTTATTTTCAGACTTTTGCCCTAATTTTCTGCACTTTTAGTTTCTGCTGAAAACCCTAGTTTCTGATCTGATTTTTCTGCTCTTAAACAATTAATTCCAGCGAATGTAAAACACATCCAATCATGGCAAAATTGATGGCAAATGAAACTACAAGTTGGCATTCATCATAAGCATGAAGTACACCATGAAATACACAATGTAGGGCATCCAAAATCCACAACCAAATCTGATTTTTAGAATAGAAGCCTGCTGCTACAAATTAGAAATTCTGATCATGTAATTACATCCAATGAATAGGCTCAAACATGCCTAATTACAACTCAGATTTCTGCTGTTATAAATCAGACCTCTTGATGGGTTTGTACATACCAAAATAACATAGAAAGATGCTCCAAAAACCTCTACAATGGTGGCACTAGGCTGCTGCTCCGAATTTAGGGTTTAGGAAAACCCTAACAAGGTGAAATCTGCCCTCAAACACCAATTTGCCCTTCTCCAAATGATGGTGCTCCTCTCTAGGGTGAAGCCCTAGGTCAATATCAACATAAACTCGCCCAAGATGCTGTTCCAAAATGATGTTCCAATGCTGCTCTAAAATGAAATGTCTTGATTGCTCAAATCCTCCAAAGTGTGGTGCACAAATCTAAGGATTAAACCCTAATGGCAATGAACACAAATGCCATGAAATCAATCCTTCAAGGGTGGCACTCCAACCTAGGGTTAAAACCCTAGTGCCAAACAACACAAGCCATAAGAAGAATCTCCTCCAATGCTGATCTAGAAATCTGAATATGCAAATCTGCTCTTCTTCTCCACAAATCTCCAATGAAGTGCAATTGTGAACTCCGTATGAATTCACCTCCAAGATGAGATTAGGTTTTCATCCAATCCACCTTATATTCTCAAGGGTTTTTGTCCTTGGAATATACTACTCTAAAGTTGCAGCCAAAATATATGAAGAAAATATATGATGAATGATGCCCAAATGACTTCATATTTATACATGACTTTTGCCCTCTCAAATAGGGCCGACCTAGCCTTGGTATCTCTTATTTTATTTCATTTTATTTCCCTTTCTTGGGCCAACCTCTTCTTGGGCGCCCAAAACATAAATAAAACATTTTATTTTCTTTCAATTTATTCTTTCCTAGGACGACCTCCTAGGCACCTTACACAAGGAAAATATCAATTATTATTTTAATAATAATTTTCCCAATTTGGGCAAATCTCCTTGGGATCTCAAAATTACCTCCTTAGACCTCTCCTAGGTCATTCATCATCAAAAGAATTTATTTTGCATTCTTGTGTATTTCTAAGGCATCATACAATTATCCAAGGTCATTTCCATATTTTTCCTCCATTTTCCTTTCTCCATTTGGGTCGCTCCACCTTAGGGCATCATAACAAGTCATTCTTCATCTTTGCCAAAAAAACGGGACATTGCAGTTGGTTTCACCAATCAAACGGATGGCAAAATAGTAGAAAAGTACTTTTTTTGCAAGTTTTTAGGATGCAATAGAACAAGTGGTCAAATTTTTAGAGTCTATAGTAAAAGTTTTGAGACTAGTGGATGGAGAGTGTAATGTCCCTTACCTAATTTGCCCTAGAAAATTCAAATGCCACAAGTTAGGGTTAGGGTTTTGGAATTACCATTTATATTATCTTCAAATTGCATAATTCTTGTGCTCTAATTCTGCAATCATGACATAGGAAAACACACACACATATACCAATATACATCTTTAACCATTAGGGTTAGATAAGATTTTCCTTGCATTCCATTTCATAAACAATATCAATATAGAAAGATCATATATTTAATATTATGCAGCTAACTCAGTTTGTTCACTAAACTCAGTCATAGAAGGGGATGGTGATGAGAGGCATGGCAGGGCGTAGACTATCAACAATGCCTCCATACAGTCCCCTCAAGGAGGTATGGCAAGGTGTTAATCAGTTCTCCCTCCAAACAGTCCCTAGGGAGGATTGGCAAGGTATAGACTGTCATCAATGCCTCCATACAGTCCCCTCAGGGAATGGCAAGGTGTTGATCAGTCCTTCCTCCAAACAGTCCCTCAGGGAGGCATGGCAGTGTTCCCTCCACACAATCCCCTCACCATTCTTCTTTGACTAGTGAGTTTCAAAATATATATATATATATATATATAAATGACAGTGATATGCAATAAGTGATACAATCAATAGTTAATAATAATCTGACCTGCTATGTGCATCCAATAATGTTTCTTATTGAATTTCTAATTCTTAAAAATATATCCTTTTGTTGTCTTAATAGTCCATATGACTGTAAATAGATATCCTTCTGCAGATCGAATGTTTGCTCTCAAATTCAATGATTAATATTCCTTGATGATTGATCGACTGCAGATCTGATGCCTTACGTCCACCTCCTTCTCCCTTTAATATTCCTTAATGGTGGCGTCTTAAGAGATCGACGTGTCCTTTGCTAAGGGACGCCTTTCTTCCATAAATCACATCTCTTCATTAAACGTTGATTACAATTACTTAATTCCTTTGGTGCCGTCTAGACTTGGGATTTTTTAAAATCTTTAATTTAAACTTTGCAAAATATCATTATCGAATGCTATGAAGTCGGCCCAAGGAATTTCATTTTGGGCAGGGGCATGACAGAGAGAAATCCCGCATAGGCTATTTGTATGAGGCCATGGATAGAGCCAAGGAGGTGATGAGTGGTAGGATGAAAAATAATAGGGACAAGTACATGCCATTGTGGGACATAATCGATAGGAGATGGGATTGATAGATGCACTCCCCTCTCCACGTTGTTGGATACTATATGAATCCATTTGTTCTATAGCCCCTCATTTAAAGATGATGCTAAGGTCACACAACCTACTCATATGCATGGAGAAAATGTTCCCCATCCCAACAACATTGGATGTAGTTATGGCAAAGTTGCCAATATACAAGTAGGCAAGGGGTTTTTTCTCAAGTATGGTTGTCATGCAAGGTAGGATGAACTTCAAACCAGGGGGACTCCTTAAATTTTTGACAATCTCTCTATATTGTAGACATGCACATTAAAGGTATTAATCTTTTAATAGATCTTACATGATATCATCTCGAAATAATGCATTTTTTTTTGCAAGGGTGGGACTTTTGTGGCCAAGAAGCCAAAAATCTTCAATGGATGGCAATGTGCATTGAGCCAGACATGCAATTCATCTACTTGAGAGCATGCTTGGAGTGTTTTTGAACATATACATTCCAAGAAACACAACTGTCTAATGCAACAACAGATGAATTGGTTCGTGTTCGTTCACCACAACCTCTGCCTAAAGTTGAAGAAAGCTTGAGGTTAGAGTTTTGAATTACTTGCAATTGTAATTATAAATTGTAATCATTGTTTTTGTTTCACTTTCAATTGCCAAATCTAATTTCTATATGGAAAAATTTAGGTACCATCGAGGAAGACCAGCCAATTGACCTCACCGAGATCGATCCAAATTTTGAGTGGATTGCAAATGATGATGTCCTTGAGAATGGTGATGGTTATGATCTCCTTAGGGAGTGAAACTATGATAGTGATGTGGTTGAGTGACTCGGGAGAGGCTCTGACCGAAGAGCTACATCATCGGAACTTGCAGCCCTCTAATGTAACTCTCTTCATAGCAACAAGAGTCATTAGCTATGTCTGATTTTTTGGAATTTTTTACTTAGTTTGTAGGTTGACTTTGTACAAAGTAGATTGTAATTGAAAATTTGAAAACTATGAGCATCTAGTTATCATTATGCACTATACAATATGCATTGTGCAAGGCAACATAATTAACGATATGAACGTAAATGAGAAAATCTATATTCCACAATTCATGGGCTAAATTCTCATTTGTATTTGCCCTTTATATCTATATGCTATTAAAATGCCTTTAAATTGAAAAAATATCAGGTTTCTCTCTGTTTTTTTTTAATGGTTTTTTGAAAATCCAAATTTTTCTCGATGTTTTTAAAAGATCTTAATCTTTTTGTTTTCTGTTTTTTTTCCCAAAAGATTTTTGCTGCTATAGTATACATTTCATGCCTGTGTGAGCATATATCTCTATAAGAACAATATGTATATTAGAATTCCTCTATGCGTTTGTTAGTAGGCAGAGGAATGGTGAACATTTGCTGCTTTGGGCTTTTCAACCCCTCGACTCTTTCCCCAATGGCAAGGGTTATGTAACACCTTCTAAGTCAACCTCTGCAGTTTTAATAAATTTTTACCCAAGAACAAGCTAGTCATACATACACGTATATTATTTTCCTTCAGGAAACAATGAATAAAACTTGAGTATTAATGCTAGGTAATGTATGGGAATACACATGCAGACAATGCATAAAGTTAAACAAGAAACAGAAACCGTGTAGTTTTCTTCAGTCTATAGGGGCAAACCTTGCTCTTCCTCATCAAGAGACGCATCCTCATCATCATCAATGTCAACCACCTCCACAGCAACATTGTCATTCTCCAAAGCATCAAGGCGAGCGAGAATAGCCTGCCAAAATAATTAAAATGACTATTAAATCTTGTCATTTAAAAAAAAATGATATGGCTGATACAGATTGTATGCTCATTTATGTTATAATTGATAGAAAAATGTTCAATAAAAAATATAATAAGCGGTGAAGGGGTTTCAAGTGGAAACAAACAAGTTGTCATTTCTACTCAGTATTTAAACATCAATAGTTTGACCAAGAGTTTGATTCACATGTGGATACAGCATATGTCAAACACAATTCTGTGCAAGAAGATTAAATGTCACAAGAGAATGTACTCACCAAAAAGCAAATAAGCTAATACTATTCCCGAGTTTTAATCAGCTTTGTACAGAAGTTTGAACTCACAAAGCATGTCATTCTGTATTACTAATCTGTCTTTGATGTGGAATTTGGCATGACCGAGAACTGCAAATTGGAATCTGATTCCGACAAACAATTTTGTTTTGATAAACAAGTCCTCAGAGTTACCATTCTCTTTTTCTAAATCAGTTCCAATATATATTCTTTGACAAATTCTCAACATGTCAAAAATAACATCAACTTTATGCCAAGGCTTCTAAATGTTCTTTTTGAGTAAGGGAGTGGAATTTTTAGGGCATATTGTCTTCGTTTGAGGGTTTTATGGTGAACCCTAACAAGATCAAAGCAACAGAGGACTGGCCACTTCTAAAGAATATTAGAGGTCTTAGAAGAATTATTGGGCCTTACAAACTGCCACAAGCTTGTAATCAATTATGGGCACTTTACATCTCTTGTAATAGCACTACTCAACAAAGATAGTTCTGTGAGGTTGTGGCAACTCCTGCATCTGAGGTCCTAAAGCTGGCAACATGTACTAATCATGTTCTTGCTACACTTGATTTCAACAAAGTTTGCATGGTAAAATGCAATGCTTCTAATAATGGAATTGAAACTGTTTTAATGCAACATGGTTGACCAGTAGCATTAGAGAGTCAACAAATGAAATGGAGTTGTGTTGAAATTCATATGCAAAAAAATTGTTGGCCATACTTCAAAGTTCATGCAGTTAAGAAGTAGTGTCCTTACCACATGGAAAAACACTTCGAAGTTAAACAAATCATGATAGCTTAAAGTACTTCTTGAAATGACTTTCTTCATAGGAGCAACAAAAAATGAGTCATAAAACTGTAGAGGTATCAATTAAAGATGATGTATAAGAAAGGGAAGGAAAACGTGGTGGCATATGTACTTCCCAGAAAAAGAGTAAGCTTAGTCACTTCTTTGTGGGATTTTGGTCCTCAAACTAGGCAGGTTGATGTTGCAAAACTGAAATGGCATCGAGACTCCCTGGCAAGGCATAACATTCACAAGATTTGACCATATCTGCAATCATCCAACAAGTTCGTGTGCAAGGGCACTACATTATGATAGGCTGTACTTTTGCATGGATTCCCAGCTAAAAAATCTAGTACTCTCAAAATTAGATAATTCAACCATCGAAAATTTCAGTTTTTCTCAAAACCTACCAGTGGGTAGAGTGAATTTTTCTAGGAGGAACTTACAGATGTTTAAAATTTTATAACATAATGATTAATTTCTAACAACATAGGGGGAAAATATGCAATACTTCAGGCTAAATTCAACCACTATGATTAATTTTCTAGCAACATAGAGGCAATAGATGCAATGCTTTGGGCCAAATTCAACTACTCCATATCCAGTTGAAGATAAGATGAAATACCCATGGGTTTCATCATAGGACTAGGCGAGTCTGATGGTATAAGGGAGATCATGGTTGTAATTACAAAGTCACTAAATATGCTTATTCACTTGTCCAGCTCCATCCTTTCTCCACAAAGACGGTAGCTAGCTCTTTCATGAAGACAGTAATAAAAACATAGGATTCCAAACGTTAGTCACTAATGAAATCCAATTGTCACAACCATATTTTTAGAAGATTTGTTTGCAACTCTTGATATTTAGTTGGCACACATCTATTCTTACCACCAATAATCCATTGGTGGTATTGCAAATCATAGATATATACGGATTTCATTGTATCATGGTTTTGGAGGAAGGACAATAGATCTCGTTTTCGCTTCCATATTAACCTATCTACTGAGTTTGTAAGAGATCTGTTCTGCGCAATTCCTGTGATCAAAACTGCTTTATTTGTCATTATTTGTTGTTTTAGGAATAGGCATTTTTTTGGGACCTCTATACCCCATATATTCCATAAGAAAATGTACATCAGGTTTGTGGTAGATCAGAGGTGCTTACCTATATATGCTTCTGGTCTTTTGTCAATTCCTTCAAGCATGTCTTACTCAGAATGTATTCTACAGTTGTAGTAAAGGGGATTCGTTGATGGTCTCCTCTTGTTTTTTACATTTTTATGGATGAGGGGAATTTGGTTGGCAAATTTGCATATTCACTGAAGCAGCTTTTACGGGTAGGAAGACCCCTGTCCTTGCTGCTGATTTTTTAATTCCTTGCAACAGATTTTGAGGTATCTGTGATGGTGGTGAATTTTACTAGATCTTTAGGAGTCAGGGATTTGCCTTTGGTAACAGATTCTATTGAAGAATGTCTGTCTATATTCATATTCTCATCTTTCAAATCTAAAAGAGCCACAAAAGTATTTGCAGTCTAAAATATTCAACTTGTTGGTTTGGGTTCTTACCTTTTCTTGAGTACACTTTGTCAAATTTTCTTGATTTTTGTGGAGTTTACTTAGCTTTTGATGGTTGATTTCACACTAGTTGAACTTTTTGCTCCTTTCCCTTGTAGGCCTTGCTTGTTGCTAGGGTGTTTGGTAATTCCTCCTCTTTGTTCTTCTGAATGTTTTTTGTTGTCTGTGTTGGGGATACTCTTGCTAGATGGCAATGTCCACGGAAAAATATGTATCTGTTCCTATTCTATTCCTCCATTTGTTAGGATAAATATATCTGGAAGAGCTTTGTCCAAATCTTCATTCACACAGATCCTAGCATAGTTCAAAGCCCCAGGGTTTTTTGAGAATTCAGAGGAAGTGATGTATTTCTCTTACATCTCTGATTCTCTTAAGGGAGAATTCCTGTCAGTGCTCACTTGGAAGGAGTGTGAGAGGACCTAGACAGTGACTACAGTTAGGACTTGGGAGATCCTTTATAGGGTTGAAAGTTATGGACCATTGCTTCTTGAACAATGCAATTTTTTGAATAAGCATGGCCCTCCTGTTGGAAATGTTGTCATTGATGTCAAAGGTGGACAAGGTTGTCATTGATGTCAAAGAGTTTGTTGTGGAGATTGTTGGATTAATTCTCCAAGACGCATGGACGACAATGTCAAAGGAATATGCTGTCATTGATGTGATTAGTCCGTTACACATTCCCGTTGGAGAGATGGTGAAATTGGAAGGCCGACTTAGAGATATGTGGATGTTTTAAATTGAAGATTTAAACATAATGGGAAAAGACATTGGAAGAATACTTAGCCACAGTTGAAGATTTATGAAGAACAATAGAAGACAAGTTAGATATACCTTGGCGCCAAAAGGAGATTAGATATTATTTAAATTAAATATTTAAATATTCATAGTGCTGGCCGACCCCATCACAAGGAAGCGCCAAAAACATAAAATTAAATTAGAGATTGAAACCTGGCCGACCCAAGTATTGGCGCCATATGTTCTTTGAAGGAAGAGTTTTTAAAACTAGTATCTAAAAGATGCCGACCCCAAATGCTAGCCTACCTCTTGGCACTGCTCTCTGCTATTGCTGTACACTTACGGCCTTTATTGCAGATAATATTGCTGTAATTGATTCTCCCTTCCAGTTGCCAGAATAATTTGATCAGTGGTTTCGTGGATGACCGTACAAGCATTTCCTCCACAGACCGAGCATTAAAAAACATCAAACGTTCCTCACATGGCTGGTGGTGTATGCTGCAGCCATGAGTGTTGCACTACCTGCCATCTGCCACTTTTTTCAGCCATCCAAACGGCTCCCCGCTTTTCTCAGCTGTCCAAAAAAGCATCCTGTCTCCCATTTCTGTCAGAAGTTTTGGATCTGTAGAGTTATTTGGCATAGAATTTTTGTATTGCCAGGCTCTCTGCAATGTTCAGATCTTACAAGGGAGTGTCGGTAAAGATCTACCAAGGCTGCACAGGTTCTTGAATTGGCTGGGCAAATCTGAACACCTACTCTGCACCTTAGTTCAGTTGATAAACACTGAAAAAAAATGGAGCAAGAAAACCTAGAACATCCGCATAGCAACAACTTTAGCTTTCAAAGAGGTAATGCTCGTTATACACTGGAGAGGATTGCCCTAGTTCTGATACCATAAAAGCTTATTAACACAATCCATTGCAATTACATTGCAGAGTGGCTTATTATATAAGCCAGAGAGTTGAACAATACTTCCTACATTGTAATCTTAAAACTAAAAAAAATACTTCCTATATTCTCGGAACAACTCTACAACAACCTACAACCTACGTACAACCATGTGTCATCTTTAGCACAAGCAAACTACATCTCTACAATGCTAATAATATCAAACCATTGTAGGCATTATTACAAACAAAGCTACATTAATCTAATAGCCCAAAAAATATGCCCAATGCAAATTAAATTAAATTATATTGTGCAATAATTCATCCAAAAGATGCCAGATTTGTGTTTAGATGTGTTAGTAACAATTTAAAATTACCTGTGTCCGGTTATCAGCATTGGAAAGAGCTTCACCCATTTTGGGTGCAACTTTGCGAATACGGGTTGATGAGCGGCGTGCAATGATGTTTCCTCCTTCATCCTCCATTGCTTCTGCAATGCACATACCCATTATCAAATACACATTGAAATATTAATAACAATAATGAGGAAATATAGTGTTGTTACGGGAAATCTGAAAACTCTAAAAAACTAAAGGGTTGCAAAACTAAGCAAAGACAATAGCAAGAACAAATATAATGACATTAGCATCCCCCTGTATAGAAAGGTCCCGATGAAAGTCAAATGCATCATGAAGACATCCAGCAATAGGGTCAATGATTTCATAGGTGGAATGCACTAAAGCAGATGTGAATTGTTTTGTTTATATTTAGTACGCCATTGAAATCTCATGGCTGTCATGGGATCCATAATCTCATAGACTGAATGCACTAAAGCCAACATGAATCCTTTTTTCTAGACTTAGTATACCATTGAAATCTCATAGCTGTCATGAAAATTAATTAGGTTTGTCTGTTACAACATTTGACAATGTACAAAGTCAAGAAACTAAAACACCAGACAGAACAATTGATCTAGTTTTGGACTGTTGAAATATTTTTAATATTCTTTTATTAAAGTTTCATTGTAATTATGTTTTATAATGTCTTAATGCCTGTAAGAGCGGGTTGTTTTAATAGTGTTTTAATTCCTACATTTAGGTGTGTGGATTTATCACACATGGACTGTACCTCACAGTTCACTGGTTTTGTGACTCTATTTAAAGAGGCCAGTTGCACTGCAGTTGTAACCGAAGAAAAGCTGTGTTGTTGTGTAACTAAGTTTTTAGACAATGAGTTAATGAAATTAGGATACCTAATGTACTCATTATTTAATTCATCTGTCTTAGTGTTTCACCCTTTCCTTCAATACCTAGGTCCTATGTGAAGTGTTTTTCCTAACATGGTATCAAATTTTGAGTACAGGCATCAAGGCTAATCAGTGTTTCCTGCAAGCCTTTTGCATGAGATAGGCACAATGTCACTTCATTGTTGTGTTTCAGTTCATCAATATCAGTCATTTGCATGTTTGAAGGTCTTTGTGTTGGTTTTGATCATGGGTTTCTATCAAAAACATTCTTCTTGTGCAAACTAATGTAGATCGGACCTGGTTTCAGATTTGGTGTTGTTAGTTGGTGGGTGCAATTTCCATTTTCCTCTCCAGTAGAGGTTTTTTGTTTGGAGATGTAGCTTCAGCATGGTTGTTCAAATGGCACTGAGGTTTCATGCAGCAGCTTTCAATCAAATAATTCAAAACAAAAATCAGAGTTTCTGCCTGCAGCATGTGGGTCTGTGTATCAACAATGTACATTTTTTTCAATTAAAAAAAACAGTGTTTTGTGACTTGGTTTGTGCACACAAAGGTGCTGCTAAGTAAAAGTTTGCAGCTCGAATGGCACTTTGAGAGTGAAGTGCTCAGGGCAAGTAAAACAAAAACTCAGGTTTTACCAATAAAAAAAGACCAGCAGTTTTTTGCCCACTAGTATGTTTGCAGGGAAGGAGAAAAATATTGTTTCTGCACAAGGCCAACAACAAAAGAAATAATCAAAAAATTTGTGCCACATTTGAGAGGCATGAAAGTTGCAGCGTGAAGCTTTAAGACAAAGAAAATCCCCACCGTGAGGTTTAAATCACAAAAAGTGATTTAGATATTAGTGTTTTCACCCACATGGAAATCTTTACATCTTTAAAGTTTTAAAAAGATTTTTAATTAAATCGTTTTATATCTTTTAAAAGTTATATGAAGGACGTGCTAAAGTGTTAGCTGTTGGAGTTTAGGCCTTGATCATATAGGGAATGACTGATTTTTTTGCCCTGAGGTCATATGAACAGCACCATGAGGGCTAAATTAGCTTGTCCACACCCCTTTGGAGACAATTTTTCAGGTACGATATCTTGGTCATCTAGAGGTCTTTTTTATTGTTTTTTCACAACTGCATATTTTTTCAAGCTCTTCACAGTGGTGTAGTCAGATTTCAGTTTCAGAGCCTCCAAGTACAACTTTTTCAGCCGTCTTTGCTGAGGTACTTTATTGCTTTTGAGGTGTTATAACTTATTTTGCAACTTTCTTTCAGTTTTTTTGACGTATTCAGTTTTGCTTTGTAAGCATGTGCTTTTCTTGCTGAGATATAAAAGCAAAACTAAAAAAACAATTGCAAAACTCAAAACAATCTTCTTCTATCTCCTCTTTCTCTTTTACTTCTTCCGGTGATCTGTCATTCAAGCTGTAAATCCGACTTAAAGGGAATCGCAGTGTCAGCATATTGACCAAGCTTTCCAGTTCTCATGTACCTCTACAGTATATAGAGCCTCTAAACTACTCTCTGTGAATGAATGTGCCATTAGACAGACTCAAGACCTTTCCGTACAATAGCCTATGGTGCCATTCTACTCTCACATACCACTTTGCTCTCTCATTAATCTATTTCCATGTATTGTCAAGTATATCAAAAGGTTTGGTATATTGAGAGAATTGCTTTTACATGTCATCACTCTTTCATGTACCAATGGGTATATAGGAAGGTGGGGCATATTGGGCAGTTTGGCTATCGGGGGTAATAGATATATTCAAAGGCAGGACTAATAAGTTGTGGAGTAATATGGGTTTCTTCTGGGAGTGATAAAGGAAAACCTTAAACATTTGAAACCTATCACACTTGGGCATGAGCACAATGGATCAGTTGTGTTGATGATTGTTTTTCGAAAAGTCAACAATAGAGTAGAACACTAGAGTATCCCACTCTCTCTTGAATAAAGCTCTTCAAAGGCTAAACTATGTGATCCAGTGAAGTAACTCCAAGGTTCCTTTTTTTATGATTCATGATGGGTTAACTCAATGATTACATGTGATCTTGCTGATAATCACAAAGGGACTTACATTAGACTTCTTCATACACTTAGCTTATTTCTCCTTTCAGTGTGGATGATGTATCAATGATAAAGAAAAGACAAAAGATAAAGGTTTAAGGAATATAATCTAAGGTCAATGAGGTAATGACGATGCATGAATAGACAAACTCCTGAATAAACCTAACTCCACTTCGCCAAGGATGCCTACAACTACATGAAGTTGGTGCAATCTCCTAAGGTACGCGAATGGTTTTCAAATCATGAAGGCTTATACAAGCACCCATTAAACGACGCAGCTCAAACAAGCATTCACAATCGAACTTAAGCAAATGAGGCTCAGACTAGCTTTACACAACACTTCACCGGCGATGAATGTTAAAAGCATGAGCTGGGAGTTGATCAAATATTCAACACATACATACATAACATCAAAGAGCTTCTAATCTACTTCTAATCTAATTGAAACATCTCTTCATTCAATTCAAGATACCAGAAACCATGTTAATCCACAAGACAACACTTAACACCAAATAAACTCCAATGTCTTTGCATTAATCTTGAGAAATATTTACAACTTCAAGTCCTCTCAGAGAATTTCGAGAGTCTCTTCTATTCTACTCCTAAAAATTAATATCTAATCTCTAATCTCCTCTCTTCTCTAATGAATTTACAAATGAGGCAACAAGGCCTTTATATAGAAGTCCAGTATTACAATAAAAGGCTAGGATCAATCCAAATAGCCAAGAGCTCAGATCATGCCACCTCAGTAGGTAGTTACAACAAATTACTATTTTGAGTACAAAAGAGAGGCAATGAAGGCACGTTTTCCAAGAAGATAAGGATAAGATGGAATCTTTGGAGCATCTTCCACATGGACGTCCTCTTTGTCTTCTTGCTTGTCAAATGATGTGGCGCCTTGTGATTGGCTTGATGATGAGTATCTACCATGTAGGTGTCACCTTAGCATATTCCTAAATTGTATCATCTTGTAGTGTCTTTGATGTTATTGCTCTGAACTTGAATGTTTGGGATGTAACTTGTTGATTCTGCCTTGTTCATCTTCTTGTGAACTGGATATATGATAGATGTTACTCATTTGGTTTAACTTTTGTAATGCTTCTTCTCCTTTTGTAGGATACATGATGATCTTCTTTGGATGATCCTTCATAGAGAGTAGTAGAGAGTAGATGATGATACTTGATTCATGATTAGAAGTAGATCTCTCTTAGACTTGAAAATTGAAAGCACTTGAAGTTGAATGGATGATGCCATTGAAGATGAACTGCGTCCTTGTTGATGATCTTGAAGTGGTCCTTTGGAATATAGATATTGATGGCAACATCTTCCTTATATGTAGAGTAGATGACTCCTCAAGGAGGCTTGAATGCACCGGAAGTACTTGAAGCTTTAAGATGTCTTTGGGATGCTCGATATTGATGAAGCTAATCCTTTGGACCAACTACATGCTGATCTTGAAGGTTGAAAGAACTTGAAGTAGAGTGTGGATGAAAGCCTTGTCATGATGCAATTGAAGATGAAGTATGTCAATCTTGAACTTGAAGTGATCACTTTGAGCAACTTATGATATTTTCTCCACATGACAACTTGTTGACTTCACTCCTAGCATGAAGGTGACTCCGGATGTTAGCTTCTTTTAACTCAATCCTCGCTCCTACAACACCCATGGAAAGGAACAACATCAATCCTCTTGATAAACACTTGATTTTATAACATATAAGAATCATTTCATGTATTCTTATCATCAAATTGATTTCACTTTTGATATCCCAATGGCTTCAAACATAAAATGATGATACTTCTCAAAGAATCTACTTAAAAAAACTAACTTAAACCACTCTTTCTAGGCACAGCAGATGGCAATATCAAATCTTCTTAAACTTAAGTCTGACTTCCTCTACAAAGTGGCGCATTGGATGGCACTTTTGGTTACTTCTTAAAATTTCAGTTTTTACTTATCATTTGTGACTGCGCATCAGATCAGCATCTAGAATCCCTCTTGATACATCATAAAATTTGCACTTTGATACTTAAAACTAACCTCTCCATATAGGCGCATCAGATGAAGTTTTTTAAATCTTCATTAAAAAATGCCTTACTCAAACAAATTCTCCTACAAGGCTGACGCAGCAGATTGAAATCTTGATCTTCCCTCTTAAAAAAGGCTTTAAAACTCCATCTTAATGTGACGCAGCAGATTGAAATCTTGGAGAACTCCCTAAAAGTATTTTAAAACTTGATCCTAGGCTACATCCATTCCATCCTTGACGGGGCGCATTGGATGAGGAGTTTGGATCCTCTTTGAAACTCTTTAAACGTTTTGACTTCCTTTAATGAAGTGGCGCACTAGATCAAAGATCTGATCCCTTGACTTTCAACATCTTCTTGACACTGTCCTCAAACTTGATATTTCCTTACGGCGCATGAGATGAAAGTTTTGGGATCTCCTCATGGCTTTGGCGCATTAAATTGAAATTTTGATGTCTCCTTGAAACTAGTGGTTTGGGCGCACTAGATCAAAGATCTTGGATCTTCTTAAAGCTTTACAACTGAATTTCCCCTTTACCCTTGGTGCATCACTTGATGTATTTGAGATCTTCATAATTTGGATTTGAAATCATCTTTAAAAAACAGCCAATAGGTGGGGGCACTAGATGAAAGGCTTGGATCCCCTTTGAAAACACACTTAGAAGATTACACATCAGATGATCATGTTAGGATCTCCCTCTTAAATCAGATCAACATTCAAGACTCTCCTCTTGAAAGATTCCCAAAGTTTGCAGCTTACATACTTTAGATCAAGATTTGGCGCATTAGAGGAGTCTTCTAAGGGTCAGCGCATTAGATCATGATGTTTGGATCTCCTTGAAAGGTTCTAAAATCAGATTTTATGCAACGTTCATTTCATCCTTGAAGGGCGCATTGGTTGAGGAGTTTGGATCCTCTTTGAAACCCTTAAAACGTTCTTAACCTTTTCAAATCACTCTTGGCGTATTGGATCAGACTTTTGGATCTCCTTTTAATGCTGGTGCAGCACTTTGAGGTATTTGGATGGCCATTTTGAATCTCCCTTAAATCTTGTCAAAACTCCAATACAACCTATTCAAATTGGCGCAGCAGATCACAATTTTGCTGTTAGGTTAAACTGCCTTCTAAAAGTCATCATCACATCCTCTTGATGTTGGCGCATCACATGAGGATTTCGGTTGCTTCTTGAAAGATGATCAAAAACTCGATTTTCTTATGATGGCGCATGAGATGAGGCGCATTAGATCCACCTTTTGAATGCTTCTTGTTTAACGCCAAACTATCCATTCTTCCTTAGGCGCATTGGTCTAGGCGCAAAAGATCATCATTTTGCGCTCATCTTAAAACTCACCTAGAACCTCAATCTACACCTCTTCTTCGAATGGCGCATTGGTTCTGGCGCAATGGTACCACATTTTGTTCTCTGATTAAAAGCGCATTTCATCAGGATTTTGTGCCACTCTTATGCCTTGGCACACTGGATGAGGATTTTGGATCCTCTGGAGTACTTAATCATTTTTCAGGGTCTCTCTGGGCAAAGGTATATTAAAAAATATATTTAAGTATAAGTTGAGAGATTGAATTTCTTATACTTCAAATATTTTTCAATATACCTTTCAAGATGTTTGAGATAGGTATCGAATCCACTGGATTTAACATGCAAAATCTAGAATTTAGAGGATCCACCAGATTTCAGACTTAGTCAAATTTTCAGGATTTCAGGCTACCAGACTTAGTCGTTTTCAGGATCTCAAACATACATCAGGATTGATCTCAATGTTCATTATTTGGATGGAATTTGATCAAGACTCTTCGTTACTGCAATTTCATGTTCCAGATGAGACCTCCAGTTATAGAGCAAAATCTTCTAGGAGAGAGACTTATTGTTGGATTGGCAGAGGAAACGAACCTAAGACATCATCTAAAACCAAATGCAAAGCATCAGAGCTCAAAAAAGGGGGTCCCCATTTGCAATGGGGCGATGTGTGATTTGGTCACAACAAGTTGGTTCTCCTTAGCAATGCAAACTGGTTTGAATGGAAATGGCACATGACAAACCTTTTGTTAAAACATGTATTTTGGAAGATCACTAGCAAGGATCCAGCTGAACTTATGTTGCATACAGACAGTTTGGTGTAGTACCAACATGGTTTGAATTGTCAAAAAGCTAGAGCAATGTTGTTGCTCCTATCAAGACACAGATCATTAAGTGTGGCATTCCATACACAATTTGGGAGGAATTGTGGAAGATGTATGAGATTAATGACACCTATTAGTTTGTGAACTTGACTATGGCACTACGCAGTCTCAAGGTTGAGGATGAGCACAATATCCTTCTCTATCTGAATAAGCTAGAGTATAAGGCCGAGCTTGTGGCTCTAGGAGAAACCGCTTGCTAGGATAATAAGTGGGTGTACACCCTGGTTTTGGAGAATCTTTTGGCACCATGTAGTAACTTCTTGACTTTCATGTGAGATGATAATGAAATGAATAACACGTCATGGGAGGATCACAAGAAACATATATTGGTAGAAGAAGAGTAATTGAAATAGTTGAATCTACTTGGTTCATCATCCCCACAAGCCCTTGTGTCTGCATCAAAGGGCTCAACTTTTCAAAAGAAGAAAAAATTTCATAAGAAAAATAAGAACCAAGAGAAAAGACATAAGTGGAACAAGATAACAATGATTCCTCTAAGCAAGTTGATAAGCAAGAAGAGTTAGAGTTCAAGGGCATTTGTTATGATTGCAGAAAGTTTGCAAGTTATAGAAAATCAAAATGTTCAATTTAGCTCACAAAACAAAAAGAAGCAAGTAAAAGAGTGGTTGGTTTGTTGCAGAAGTTGCAAAACCATCTAATTCTTGTATTGGTGATGTCGGTGGCATGACAATGTTGGTTAGTGCTCCTAAGAAAGCATCATACTAGGTTCTTGATACAGGTGCTCATAAGCACATTGGCCATGACAAAGCCAGTTTTGTTTCCTAGAAACAAAGAGGCATTGGTCAAAATGTTGTGACTGGAAATGGTCATTCAATTGATACAGGTGCCCATAAGCACATTGGCCACGACAAAGGTAGTTTTGTTTCATAGAAACAAGGAAGCAATAGTCAAAATGTTGTGGTTGGCAATGGTTGTTGAGTACCAATCTTGGATTGGTGTGGGAGCAATGAAATTCAAGAATGGCTTCTTTGACAATGTTTTATATGCTCTTGGAATGGTGAAGAGTCTTTTGTTACTGAGAAAACTTGCTTTAGAAGGATACCCGATTGAGTTTCTTGGAAAAAAGTGTTGGATTAAAGATCCAAAAAACAAATTCTCTATTGTTGCAACTAATACTTCAAAGAGTAATTGGTGGATCTTTGATAGATTTTGTGCTAAGGAGAATCAGTCACTAATGGTTGCAATTGATGATGCTAGTCGTTTATATCATGAGAGGTTGGGATGCCTTAACTACCAGAGTGTCGCTTTCTTAAAGAGGTATAATACAGTGCATGATGTTTTGTCTGTCACTATTGTTGTCCATATTTTTAAACTTGGCCATTTTTTAACTTTTCCCCAGTCTCTGAGCTCACATTTTGTTAACTCAAATACCATGATGTATTATTTGCCTCCTCAAGTTGCATGTGACGTCATCCTACCATCTCAGTTTGGTTGACTTATTAGCGTTGTACCCTGCTTATAAAAAGCTCATAATTGTTTTATAATGGACAAAATGAACCTATGGAATAGGCTTTTGAAATATTCAAGAAAACATTCCACACACAGTATCAGTTCATGCTGTTAAAAAGGACAATTGTGGAAGGTTGGTCAAAGAGTAAAGATTTTCAAAGGAGCTCCTTCCGAGAAAAATCTTATGCAACTTTGGAGTATATTTGATGATGAGGAAAAGACAATCCAGGTGCCTGTTGGGATGTGAATGCTTGAAGCTGCTCATCATTTCTCAGAGATTGAACATATGCATTCAGCTTCAGGGCTTTTTGAACCAGATATTAGGAGGCAGAAGATAGATTCGACTCAAGCACTTGGAGTGGACCCTGCATCATCAATTAGAATTTAGAAGCATTGTGAATGGGTTTATTGATGGTAAATTTGAATACGGCTTTCTTGTTATAGTATACATCAAAGATATTTGAAGAAGCTTCCATAATAAGCCACGGTTAGTAAGGCAAATGAGACAGGTGGATTGTTTGACAAAGCACGCAGGCTATTTGATAGAATTTCCCAACGAAATGTTATTTAATGGAATGCAATGATTGCAAGATTTTCACCAAAGGATATGCACAGAGTGGTTTCGTTGAAGAAGTTTTAGAAACTTTCAAGCAAATGCAGTTGACATGTGTGAAGCCAATTTCATAACTATCGCCAGTATCTTCTTACACGTGCCAAGAAGGGGATTGTTGGAATAACTAATAAAAATCCATCAAAGCATAACGGAAGCGTTTATTTTTAGATAAAATAGCTATAAATCCTTTGGTGGACAAGTATGCAAAATTTGGAAGGCCGCAGCCTGGTTAAAATCAGATACGTTATCTATTGAATGCAACAATTGCAGGATATGTACAAAATGGATTCATTGAAAGGTTTTTAAAAAAACACTTTCAAGATATGTAATTGATCCGCATAAAGCCAATTCCACCAACTTCGCCAGCCTTTTCTCTATTTGAGTCAATATTGAAGATGAGAGCATTATAAGGTAAGATTCTTGTCAAATACTATAATTAGAAATGCTTGGTATCCTTGTTCTGATAAGGAAGCGGAATCATTTCATTACCTAAGAGTGGAAAGATGTTGAGGAGCAATAAGTCACGCAATGTAGCTATTGTATCTTTTAGTTGGACCGAGCATGGTGAATTTATAGAAGTACCTGATGAAGCTGTAACAAAGTATACAGCGGATAGAGCGGATTTTGAAGCATTTGTTCGAAGGCATCATTGTAGAAACCACGATGACATATTTTGTGACAAGTGAAATACAAAAAGTGGGTTGTTTGGTGAGTCTCTTTCACCGTATTATCAGATAAAAAAAGGAGGGATACAAGCAGACAATTTTACTTACAGCCTGGTTCTCAAAGCCTGTGCAGATCTCGGCCTTTCGGCTATGAAAATGGTTATGACATTCATGAAGAAATCGTGAGAGCTGGATGTAAATCTGATGTTTATGTAACCAATTCACTTATTGCCATGTCGACTTTAACGAAATCCATGTGTTGGAACCTTGTTAAAAAGAAAAAGGATAGAATGAATGCAGTAGGTATTGCTATCTATCAGAAACCGACGTCTAACACTTGCTATGAATTATGAAGGAACAAAGATCCTCCTTTGTGCGAAGAGAGTGATGACTCCAATACAACGTGGTATGTTCCTCTGAAGAGCTGCATGCATAAGGTGCCAACTGGTGAAGGTGAGTGTGGGACTAAATAGCCAGAAGAATGGCCTCAAAGGCTTGACAAAGCTCCATATTGGTTGAAGCACAAGCTCAAGATTGGTTGGAGGAGTCCTGGTAAATGTCTTGAGTAACAATACCAATCTTATGATCCCTGCATATGGTAAGATGGGGCCGACACCTGGTCTTTTGTCATCTCATTGCAAATATTGTTCTATTCAGCACATATGAGGATTGACACAGGCCTTTACACTTATACAAGGCTAGAAGTAAACAGAAAGGATAGAGGAAATGTACAAGTTGTTGAAAGTTCCAATCAGTCAAACATTTTAGATCAAGTCGATCTTGTTCAAGTTAATTTGCTACTGGCAAAGGCATACTCAGATTGGGGTCACATAGGAGATGCTATAGCTGTATATGATTCATTGATAGCAACCCGACCAAATGTTTTTCAAGGATACCTAGCAAAGGGAATACTCTTGAAGGAAAATGGTAAAAGTGGGAATACAAAGGAACTTCTTTTGAAATGCCATCATTGCAGAAGGAGGCATTCCTTAGCTTTATTTGTGAATGATCACAAGCTGGAGCGGAATGTCAAGAGTCATATGTGACTCTTTAATTTCTTTTATTTTGTAATTTCTTTTTGGAGGAAAACTTTTAGTTTTCCCATCCAGAGTGGGTCTTTAAAAGCTGATGGGGTCAATCGTCAGACGGATCTTTTCAGCCCAGTGTAACAGAGACCTTTGTAAAGGGGGTAATAGGAGACTTTGTGTTGCTATTTAATAAAATATGAAGAATTGTTGTTCTTATGTCAACAATCTCTTCCTAGGTACTGATTTCTCTTATGTTTAATCAGTTCCTTTTGATCTTCATGACCTCTTTTGCTTGCTCTTGGCGTACAGGTGATTCAGAGACTTTGTGCTCCTGATTTTGATTTAATCTGTATTTCCTTTTCCATCTTTCCTCAATAAATTTTTGCTGTGTTTCTTATGTTCACAGCGTGATTTCTTTCCTTTTTCTCTCATCCTTCTTTCTCCTACCTTTTTGTACTTTCTGGTTAAAAGTACTCAAAAATACTTAAACCCCCCATCATACGAGGGAGCTACCCCTCTCAAACACAAAGGAGAATCGTTGACCTCACAACTATTTCTCCATTTGTTGGTGATATTTGTCGCTGCCCGTTGGGTGAGTCGATTATTATTGTAGCGACAAAACTGTTTACCAACAAATATATTCCAAAGTGTTTGTGAAGGGTGTGTGTATGGAAAGCATAATAGAGAACCCTTTGATAAGAGCACTACACAAAAAGCATCCAAAAAACTTAAGTTGATGCATAGCGACTTGATGGGTTCACAATCAATAAATTCTCATTGTGGTTCAAACTTCAAAGTATGTTTTAGTCTTCATCTAAGTTACCGATCCTGGTACTGATTCGGGTTCGAATTCGCAGGTTCAGATTCGTGGATTCGGTCAAAAAAAAAAATTTGGTGTGGATTCGTTAATACAAAAACATATAAAAAATCAGAAATATATACATATTTGCAGTAGTAATTAAGTTTAAAATACCACATAGCATCATGATCATTTAATTATAATAAACTAACCTCCATAAAACAATAAAAATTAAAAATACAACAATGTCAATTAGTCAAACTCGAATTTGTCATGATATATATTAAAATTAAAAATAATAATGTCAAGTGTCAACATTCAGCCATCACTGATCAGGCATCAGTGTCATATGGGTCTTCAAAAAAATCATCACCATCATCATTCATATTAGATCATGCAGGTAGTGGTATATTAGAAGAACCACAAATAGCGGCACCGGCACCGGCACCGGCACCGGCACTCTCATGCTCGCTAGCTTGCTCGTCCTCAACATAAAGTGTAGCAAGAATGAAAGTTCAACCAAAATGAATGAGTTTTGTGTTTTGCTTTCAAAATGAGGTAAATAGTAGTGTTTTTGTCTTTAAAATGCATTGGAAAGAGATTTTTAGGGTTAGGGAAAAGTCAACTCATAGTCAAATGAGTTATAATATTAAAAAAATGCAAAAAAATATCTGAACTGTCAAAATCCATGGATTCTGTCGGATTCGCCCTAGATTCGCCTTGGATTTGTCCCGGATTCGCTTGAGTTCATCCCTGACGAATATGTAGGCTTCTGCGCAGCTCCTGCCAGAATCCCCTGACGGTTCAGATCAAAATCCGAATCCGGATCGAATCGAATCCAGATCCGAGCTTGCAAGCGAAGAATCCGATAACATAGGTCTTCATTGATGACTTTACCAAAAAGGCTTGGGTTTACTTTTGAAGAAGGATGAGGTGTTGTCTACTTTCTAGGTCTTCAAGGCAAAAGTGGAGAATCAAGTTGGTAAAAAGATCAAGAAGTTGCAAACAGATAATGGCATAGAATATGTCTATCAGGCATTCACAAACTTCCTTAAGCAACATGGCATAGTGAGAAAATTGACGGTTCCTCATACTCCACAATAGAGCAGGGTGGGTGAGAGAAAGAATCGTACACTTATGGAAATGGTTAGGTGTATGTTGCAAGCTCAAAATTTGCCTAAGGCTTATTGGGCAAAAGTAATGAATTGTGCTTGCTATATTGGTCACATGGTGCCAATAAAGGCTATGAAGAAGGTGACTCCATATAAGAAATGGAGTGGCAGGGAGCCTCGCTTGTCTCACCCCAAAGTTTTTGGGTGTGCTACTTATGCACGAGTTCCTAATGAGAATAGAAAGAAACTTGATGTGAAGAGTCAGAGATGCATCTTTGTTGGTTATAGTGAAGAATCCAAGGCATGGAGACTATGGGATCCAATGATTAAGAAGGTGCTTATTCATAGAGATGTATTTGATGAAGGAAAGAGTGGACTAAAAGGTAAGAACATCATGATTCTCAATCTACTAGCTCCCAATGCATTCCCCCGCTTAGGGTTCCTTGAGGCCGAAGTTGCAGAATACAGATGAAGGGAGGAACAGGAGCACAAACACTGAGCAAGTTGAAGGGGAAGAGACTACACAGGAGAGGTCAGAAGCCTTTAGTGGTTGCAGCAAAATGACTAAGTGGGCTAAGTAGACCATTCATGATGCTCCAGTTGAGGTAGATGTGTCAGATACTAGGAAGACAAGAAGTTAGTTTGCAAACCATGCTTTGATGGCTAAGGTACAGGTTTTGCATGATCCAAGGATGTACAGGGAAGCCAAAGGCAATCCACATTGGGAACCAGCAATGCACGATGAATTTGGTACTCTCACAAAGAATCAAACTTGGTAGTTATGTCAACCACTGAAAGGTAAGAAGGTTGTTGGTTGCAAGTGGGTCTATAGGACCAAGTTAGCCTCAAAACGGGAAGTTAGAAATACAAAGCTAGACTTGTAGCCAAGGGGCACTAACAGACTAAAGGCATTGATTGTAATGAGATGTTTGCTCCAGTTGCAAGGTTCACTACAGTGAGGACAATTCTTACAATTGCAACAAAGTATAAGTGGTAGGTGCATCAGTTGGATGTAAAGACTATGTTTCTTCCTGATGATTTAAAGGAATGGATCTTCATGTAGCAACCTCCTAGATTCATGAGGGAAGCAGAGGAACATTTGGTTTGTAGATTGAATAAGTCGTTATATGGCTTCAAGAAAGCACCTCATGCATGGTATGAGAAGATTGGTCAATATCTTCAGGAGTTGGGTTTCAAAAACTTTGAAAAGGAGCACAATTTGAATGTTAAGAATAGTGATCAGGACATTCTCATTATCGTTCTCTATGTGGATGGTCTAATTCTAACAAGGAAAAATGTTGGTTTGATTACTAAAACAAAGAAGCAGTTAGCCTTATAGTTTGAGATGACAGTTTTGGGGTTGCTTCACTACTTTCTGGATTTACAAGTTTTGCTGAAGTAGGACATGTTTGTTGTCTCACAGTCAAAATATGCCAAATAGTTGTTGACAAGATTCGGGATGGAGGATGCAAAAGTTGCTAAAACTCCATGTGATCCTAGTATAAAGTTGACAAAGGATACAGGGATAGAAGAGGTAGATCCTACAGAATATCAAAGTCTAGTAGAGACTTTGTTGTCTCTTACCCACACTCAACTTTTTGATGTTGGATTGGTGGCCAAGTTTATACAAGCACCACAACGCAATCACATGAAAGCCACAGGGGACTCTATATTTTGGATTTGAGTTCAAGAGAGGAGATGAATGCATTCTACATGGCTACATAGATTCAAATTGGGCAAGAGATCCTGATGACAAGAGCTCTACTTTAGGTTATGTATTCATGTTGGGAGATTATTTATTCTCATGGTCTTCCAAGAAGCAGAATAGTGTTTTGTAATCAACAACAAAGGCAAAGTACATTGGACTAGCTCAAGCATCAAATGAAGCAGTATGATTGCGAGAGATGCTAGATCACTTCCATGTGCCGAAAGACGTGTCAATGATTCACTGTGACACCCAAAGTGCTCTTAAGATTGCCAAGAATCCATTCTTTCATGTGAGGACTAAGCATATCGAGATCAAGTATCCCAAGGCTCGTGAACTGTTGGAGCTTCAGAAGATTTTGATTGGATATGTTGGAATAAAAGATCAAGTGGTAGATATCTTCACCAAGCCATTGATGGGGAGTAAGTTCCTCGAGTTTCAGAAATAGTTGTGTCGCAAAGAGCTTGCCATGAAGGGGGCATTATCGTCATGACATTCTCTTTCTTGTCTATGTACTATTTGTGTTACACCAAATGTGTTGTAAATCCTCCAATTTCACATTAAGGAGGAATGTTGGAATATTTTTTATATTCTTTTATTAATGTTTCATTGTAATTATGCTTTACAATGCTTTAATGCGTATGTTTAGGCATGTGGATTTATCCCACATGGACTATACCTCATAGGTCACTGGTTTTGTGACTCTATTTAAAGAGGTCAATTGTACTATGATTGTAACTAAAGCAAAGCTAAGTTGTTGTGTAATTGAGTTTTCAAACAATGAATTAATGAAGTTAAGGTACCTAATGAACTCATTATGTAATTCATTTGTCTATGTGTTTCACCCTTCCCTTCAATTATGTGAAGTGTTTTTCCTAACATGGACTACTAAAACCATAAACTTGGGGCAAACAAGGCTAAAACTAACACGTAACACAATTTCCATTCCTAGAAGTAGACTAATGGGCATTTGGAGTAATGCCAAAAGATATGGCATACAATCAATTTATTCATGCATCTCATAGAGAAAAAAGAATACAATGAAATATCAGATGGCACTGAATAAGCAAAAAAGAAAACACGTATTTTGTAAAACCGCTTCAATACTCATTATTTCATGAACATTCAAGTCCATCTCATGGGCAGAGTGGATAGCTTCAAACAAACAAAACTATCAAAGAACGCAATTTTTCAAACACATTGTCAAAATGTTAAAACTCCATATCATAGATTGCAAACTCGTTGAGTACTCACGACTTTTCCAGCAAACTAATTTACTCGCATTCAAACTCACAACTAGAAACAAGCAATTTTAGGCAAATTTGCCACATGGACTCACCAAACAAGGGATAAAAAGAATGCAGAGAAAACACTAAAAACCCATGGTTTTTTGCTCTTTTAAAGCATATTCACCCATGTCATTTCCTCACACGATATTTGCAAGTTTGCCCGAGTGAATTCGAGCAAGTTTGAAACAGATTTGAGGAGAAAATTTGTGCAAGTTCAAGATTCCAAGTCAAAATTGTTTTCTTTTTTGTTTTTTCAAAGCATTGCAAGAATGTAATTTCTTTCCAGAATATTAAATTTAGGTGTTTAAACATGTTTTGAAAGCATTGAATTCAATCTGCATAAATTTTATTATTTTAATGCTGATTTAAGCTATTGTTTATGAACGGAATTGTTGATTTTTTTCTAGGTCGAGTTAAGGGTTTAGGGTTTAGGGTATAAAAAAATGTTATTTTGCTTATTTATTTAATTCTATTGTTATTCAATTACTGCATTACATTCCAAACGCATTTTATGTTAGTTTAATTTTATGTTTCAGCTTCAAATCGGTATTTTTTAATTTTCAATTCATTTTTTGTACTTAAACATGCTGCATTAAAAATAAAAATTGTTTTTATGAAAGTCAGGTTTGCATACAATGGCATTAACATCAAGGAGTGGAAGTCGACCAATGGATGCAACTTGGAAACATGGCACTCTTGGACCGAGAGGAGTGTTATTTGCAACTTTTGTAGGAAGAAGGTTCATGAAGGCATCAATCGCCTCAAGTACCATCTCACACACATTACTAGTCGTGATGCCAAACTATGTCCCAATTATTAAACTTCAGTTAGTTTGTTATAATGGTCATCTTGTGTTAGGTTGCTTTATGCTTTACAGCCTGTTGTCTATTCTTAGACATTTGTATCTTATTTATAGAGCTCTCGCTCTCCTTTGTAACAGAGATCATTCGATATTAATATATTAATCATTAGAATCTTGTAACATGGTATTAGAGCTATAATCGATCCAAAGTCCTGTGCTTCGAATTACTTTGGCACCTCTGCAACTTTCGTACGACGTACGGACAGCGCCATTCTGATCAATTCAAGCTTGCTGTCTGGCGGTTGCTCTGTGCCCGTCGTTTCACCTTAAATCGCGTTTTTTTTTTCTCTGGCGGAGTTCTGGACGTGTTTTCAAACTGACGCATCTTCTGTGATCCTCCGGCATCATGCCCTAGTTTTTGCGATTTCCCTGCTTGTAATCGCGATTTTCATCCGTTATTCCTTAGTTCTGGACATGTTTTCAGACGGACGCATCTTCTGTGGTCCTTCGGCATCGTGCCCTAGTTTTGTGATTTCCCTGCTTGTAAATCGCAATTTTCATCCATTATTCCTCTTTGGCGGCTTCTGTTCTTCGTCATTGTCTGCTGAAAAGTGTGCTTCAGACCACGATTTTCATCTGGTATTTCTTTCTTGGTGCACTTTAGATCATGGGTCTAACTCCCTAAAACTGGGCATCGGTTGCTTTTTGGCGCTCTCTTGTGTTGCCGCATTTGCACCCTATCACGGCCGTTCCTTCTTCCTCTGACTCTACTCTCAGTTTGGAGATTTCCGCATCTCCTATAGTAGTTTTTCTACGCTTCCAAGGGTTCCGTATATTTTTTGGTATTTTTTGGCGAACGGGCTCTGCATGGCGTGGTCGACGACTCTCTCTTGGCAGGTCTTAGCAAACAAATTTTCCTTTTGTTGTTCATGGTTGCCGTTTGATATGTCCAGTGTTTCTGTTCGGCTTATTACATGTTTTCGGACTTTGTACTTCGTCAACCATGCTCAGGTTTGTCTATATTTTCCAAGTTCTTGTTTTTCTATTCTTGTCTCTATTCCACTGTTTTGCTTTTCGTACCTCGGAAAGTGTGAAATTGGTGCCTGTTACCAAACCAAAGGAGTATGCGTTTTCTGCCTTTATGGCTAAACACCCTGCAGATCATATCAAAACCTCTGCCTGGTATGTTGATTCAGGGGCCTCTCGACATTTCACACATCGAAGAGACTGGTTCACTGAGTACACGCCATTCAGAGACTCTGTCGTCTTTGGAGGAGGCGAAGAATATACTGTTGTCGAAAAAGGCATTGTGCAGATTCAGTCTGGTAGGAGAAAATTAATTTTTCTCAATGTTTACTTCGTACCTGGCATGGAGTTGAACCTCCTCTCTGTCAGTCAGATCATGCGACACTCCCCGCATCTGGATGTTGTCTTCAACATGCACTCATGTCGCATAGTGGACCGTGAGACACACACCACTATTGCTCAAGCTCTTGAGGATCATGGCCTATATCAACTAGTGGATTATGGTGATTCTCCAAAGCAAGCTTTGCCGCCAGAAGCACATCCCTCAGTAAACTTTGGCATCAATGTTATGGGCATCTCAACATGCACTATCTCTCTCAGTTAGCTCGGGAGAGTTTGGTTGGTGGTCTTCCAGAAATTCAGGCTCAACTCCCTGGTATCTGCAATGCATGTCAAGCTGGCAAACAACATCGGACTCCATTTCCTACTGGTGACAAATGGAGAGCTTCCAAGGTTTTGCAGTTGATTCACGCTGATGTTTGTGGACCAATGAACACTCCTTCCGTTACTAGGTGCAGATATTTTCTTCTTTTTGTTGATGATTTCAGCAGAAAGATGTGGGTGTATTTCTTAAAAAGGAAATCCGATGTGTTTAGTACATTTCAGCAGTTCAAAGCCTTGGTGGAAAAAGAGTCCGGTTATTCAATCATCTCTCTTCGATCTGATAATGGGGGGGAGTTTTGCTCCTCCAACTTTACTCAGTTTTGTGCTGCACATGGCATCAAACGTCAGCTTACTACACCTTACACACCTCAACAAAATGGTGTTGTTGAGCGTCGAAATCGCACTATTACAGAGATGGCACATTCTATGTTGGAACATAGAAGTGTTCCTAAGAAGTTCTGGGCTGAAGCAGTCTACACTACTGTCTATCTTCTGAACCGGTCGCCCACCTATGCCGTCAGAAAGATGACTCTTGAGGAAGCCTGGTCTGGACGTAAGCCTCGTGTCAACCATCTGAAAATTTTTGGCTCCACTGCTCATGTTTGGATTCCAGATGCCAAGAGCACTAAACTAGACACCAAAAGCCAGAAACTCATGTTCACAAGGTACAGTGAAAATCATAAGGCTTACTGACTAATTGATGTAGAGACTGATCGTCTCCTATTCAGTCGTGATATAGTCGTTGATGAGACTACTGGGCCCTTTCTGCTATCTATTCCATCCACTCATACTAAGGATCAGCCTTTGGAGACTTCAGATTTAGGTGTTCGCATTCCTATCGCTCCACCTGATGGGAGGGCTCCTGCATTGCCCGCCCCGCAACATGGTGTTCCAACACCCCGCCCTCCTCAAGATATTCTGGATCCTCCTGATTTTGTTCCTGATCTTGTTCCTATTCCTCCTGGTGATGATGATGCACCGACTTCAGATATTCGTTCATCTACTCTCCAGCCTAAATGGTGGGCCAAAACAATTGGTGATCTTCATGATAATGAACTCATCGAGGGGAGATCTGCTCGGAAGAAGAGCAAATAGCACAATACTGTCAACTTTGCTCTCATGGCCAATCTTCACAGTATTTCAGAACCTCAAACATATTCTGAGGCCAAAGGTGTACCTAAATGGGCAAAGGCTATGGATGCTGAGCACCAGAGTCTTCTGAAGAACAATACTTGGGTTCTATCTGATCTCCCTCTTGGGACAAAGCCCATTGGATGCAAATGGGTATACAAAGTCAAATACAAGGCTGATGGGACTCTCGACAAATATAAGGCTAGACTAATCGCCAAAGGATACTCACAACAAGAAGGTGTTGATTATGAGGAGACTTTTGCTCCTACAACCAAAATGTACCATTAGACTTGTTTTTGCTTTGGCAACCTAATTTGGGTGGAAAGTCCATCAAATGGATGTTAAGAGCGCCTTCCTCAACGGCGATTTATAGGAAGAAGTCTACATGACGCAACCTCCTGGCTTCAAGGTTGTGGGCAAAGAACAGCAGGTGTGCAAATTGGTTAAAGCTCTTTATGGCATCAAACAGGCTCCAAGGGCATGGTACATCAAGATTGATAAGTACCTCGTGGATCGTGGTTTTCAGAGGAGCCCCTCAGATTCCAATCTGTATGTCCAACAATATGCTAATGATAGCCTTTACATTGTTATCTATGTCGATGATCTAATTATCACCGGCAGCTCTGAGCAGTTGATTCAGGGGATCAAACACGATCTCAGTCAATCTTTTGACATGACCAATTTGGGACTCCTACATTATTTCCTAGGTAATGAGGTGTGGCAGCACCCTGATCGCATCTTCACCTCTCAGTCAAAGTATGCGCGAGGTTTATTGGACAAATTCTAGATGGTAGACTGCAAACCTGCTTCTACCCCCATGGAAAAAGGGGTTGAAACTCTCCGCTAACTTCAACTCTCCTATAGAGAATGAATCTGCTTTCAGGCAATTAGTGGGCAGTCTCATCTATCTTACTGCCACTCGACCTGATCTGAGTTTTGCAGTCAGCTACATCTCTCGTTTCATGACAGCTCCTAAGGCTGAGCATTGGGTTGCAGCAAAACGTGTGTTAATATATGTGCAAGGTACTTCTGACTTTGGCATTCTATATGGCCGATGTGCAAACCCTCAGCTGATTGGTTTTACTGATTCCGATTGGGCAGGATCGATTGATGACAGAAAGTCTACCTCTGGATATGTTTTCAGTTTGGGAACAGGTGCCATCACATGGACTAGCAAGAAGCAGCAGGCAGTGGCTCTCTCAACAGAAGCTGAATATCGGGGAGCTGTTAAAGCAGCCTGTGAAGCAGTTTGGCTTCGCGGGATGCTTTCAAACATGCAAATGTCTCCAATTGGGCCTTCACCCTTGTATTGTGACAATCAAGGAGTATTGAAACTTGCCAAAAACCCTGTCTTTCATGAACGGACAAAACATGTTGATCTTCACTGTCACTTCATTCGCCAGTTAGTTGAAGACGGATCTGTTGTGTTGCAATATGTTCCTACAGAAGACCAGACTGCAGATATTCTTACCAAATCTCTAAGCCCGAATAAGTTTGGCAAATTTCGGGGGCATCTTGGTGTAGTTGACAGATCGACCATTATGGGAGGGTATTAAACTTCAGTTAGTTTGTTATAATGGTCATCTTGTGTTAGGTTGAATGCCACGGATGAGGCACAGCAAGAGATACAAGGAGCTCTTGCATTGTTGTATCAAAAGAAATTATAAAGGGTGAAGTCAAATGCAACCATAGCAACAGCCATTAACCCCAACTTGTTGGGGAATACAGAGATAGAAATGACAGATATTGTGGGCTATAGTCGTGATCCACGCATTTGCAACACATCCACCTCATCTAGCTCAAGCAGAGCCCAATCATAGGGTTTTTTGTACCTTGAAACACACCTAGAGCACAACCTTCACTTCAAGGTACAACATGGAACAAGGAGATGCACGAGGAAGTAGATAAGGCTTGCGCTAATTTCTAGTATGGTGAAGAACCCATACTTGGAGTATTTGGTCACGGCATTAACAGCTGTCGGGAAAAGGTACAAAACACCCTCTCCACATGACTTAAGAGGGTGGCTGCTCCAAAATGCTATCACAGATGCAAAATCAATTTGAAAGAACAAAGGAAACAATGGCACAAGTTTGGATACACCATACTTTCAGATGGGTGGACAGATGGAAGAACTGCACCCTCATCAACTTTTTAGCAGTTTCGAATGGTGATGGTATTTTTGAAGTCCATAGATGCCTCTAATAAAGCAAAGAATGCAGAAAATTTGAGTTTAATGTTGGAGGAGATTGTTTTAGGAGTGAATATCAAAAATGTGGTGCACATTGTAATCAATAATGCAGTAGCATAGAGGGAAACTACTTCAAGAGAGGCATCCATCACTTTTTTGGACCCCTTGCGATGTCCATTGCCCTGACCTTCTTTTGGAGGACATGGGCAAAATTAATTAGCTGACACATGTTGGAGAAGCCATGAATGCCACAAAATACATTTATTATCACCCTTGAATTCTCAATTTGACTAGAAATCACACCAAGGGGAAAAAGTTTGTGCAAGCGAGTGACAAGGTTTGCAACTAGCTTCCTCACATTGCAAAGCATTTGTAGTTTGTTGACACCTTTGAAGCAAATGTTTGTGTAATGTCCCCAATCAGACAACCCTAGGAAACAAGCAATATTTTGTGTATTTTTGAAAAGAAATGTAACCAAACAGCAAGTGCCAAATTCTGTTCACAATTTCAAAACCATTAATTTGTTGATATCAATCCACAATTGCAACATTCAATATCAAATCTTGCCGATTTATGTTATGATCAAACCTTAGGATGTTAGTTGAAGACAAATCTGTTATAGGACAGCCAATGCAATCTACCAATATGATTTATTGAATAGTACAGCCACTGAAAATTGTTTACAACATTGAATAACGATGCCTGCAAATGTGTAACCAGCAAGCAGAGGGTGGTGGCTGATGTAGGAATGTTACAGCGGTGGCTAGGAGGTTATGAACTGTTGTACAGTGGCTGGGAATGGCAGAAATCAGTAAATGAAATGTGGATCAGCTTCCAAACAAGTGGTTCAACTGAAAAACAATGTTGATAACATAGTTCCACGGAGTTTCAGGGACGGGGACAGCAGGGGACGCGTTTCGGGGACGGGGGGGGGCTGGGGGTCTAATTTTGGGGGCGGCAGGGGACGGCAGGGGGGCGGTGCGCTAAAATACATATAGTACTTGAAAAATTAGTTATAAAAAGATGTATAACTGTAGAAGCCTAAACTGTAAAGCCAAATTCCACAACCTTTGCCAGCCTAGCATCCTCCATACCTGTATCAAAATGGGAGCTTTGGAATAGGGTATGGGCATCCATCAAAACATAAAGGATAGAGGAATTTTGTCAGATGTTGTAGTTGCAACTGCCCTGTTAGACATGTATGCAAAATGTGGAAGCATAGACAAGGCACGTGAACTATTTGACAGAATGCCTCAAAGAAATGTGGTCTCATGGACTGCAATGATTGCAGGATATGCACAAAATGGATTTGTTGAAAAGGCTTTAGAAATTTTAAAGCAAATGCAATTGGCTGTGTAAAGCCAAATTCCACAACCTTTGCCAGCCCAGCATCCTCCCTGCCTGCGTCCAAATGGGAGCTTTGGAACAGGGTATGGACATCCATCAAAACATAAAGGATAGAGGAATTTTGTCAGATATTGTAGTTGCAACTGCCATGTTAGACATGTATGCAAAATGTGGAAGCATAGACAAGGCACGTGAACTGTTTGACAGAATGCCTCAAAGAAATGTGGTCTCATGGACTGCAATGATTGCAGGATATGCACAAAATGGATTTGTCGAAAAGGCTTTGGAAACTTTCAAGCATTCAGTCGTTAGAGACTGAATGCCTCAAAGAGATGTCATCACGTATGACATCTCTTTGAGGCGTTCAGTCTCTAACAACTGAAATAAAAAAAAACCCTCACAGGCTCATCGTCAATCGCCGATTCGCCCACGCAGCTCAGAGAACTCCACGCCCGTGAAAACAATGAAAACAATTACAAATGTCAAAAATTAACTATTAAGTCAAAACGGGGGGGACGGCGAGCGGACGTTTCCCTGAAGTCTCCCCATCCTGGAAACGTCCCTGTCTTGGGGACGGCTGGTTTTCAGGGGGGGACGCGTCCCCGTGGACCTATCGTTGATAATGATGTTTGGTGGCTGGAACAACAATACTTGATCAATATTAATCCTCCAAATGATGGCGCTATGCTGGTCAGTGATGTACAACGGCTGGAATGATGCAAATTAGTGGCTGATATGATTGTCATCGGGTTGGAAATGATAGATCTTGCTTTCCCAAAGGTGGTGCTCAAGTTGTATGACTAAAAATTAGATTTATGATGTTGGTACAGCAACAAATTCTCTGTGGCGAGGGCTGGAAACCTTGAATTAATATCAAATCTGATACAAACCCTCCAAAGATTGATGGAGCAACAGCTAGGGTTTGCCAAAATGGTGTAAACTCCTCAAATCCAACGAATGATGATGCAAATCCTCTCATAAAAATTCTGAAATTATTGTAGAAACCTCCTAAAATGATGTGGCAACACTGTAGCAGCAACATATAACCCTCCAAAGGATGAAATCTTTAACGAATCACTATAGCGACACTGTAACAAGCAAAAATTTTCTTCAAATCCTCAACTAGTCAACACAATTGTGATCCCTAGATGGAATCACCCAAAATAGGAAACAAGGGTTTTCATCCTTGATCCCATATGTGGAATCCAAGGAGGTTTTCGTCCTCTCAAACCCCGAACAAACCAAGGGTTTTCATCCTTGGATGCCCTAGATTGAAAAAATTGCTCAAATCTAAAAATTGGATGCAAAAAGGATAACTTGAATGATCATCAAATGAAGATAGGTGGCTCTTTGATATACCTTTTCGAATTGGGCCCTTGGGTTCTAAATTTCCCTCTAAGTATTTAAATATACTTTTTAATTTTTATTTTATTTTAATTTTATTTTAAGTAATTAAAAATACTTTTATTTTAGTATTAGTGTTTAAAAACACCTTTTATTTTAATTCTAATAATATTAATAAGTTGCCCTTAAAATTAGAAATTATCAGGTCCAACTTAAATATTATTAATTATTTCAATTTGAAAAGGGGACATGAAAATCCGCCCTTCCCAAATTCTGCTTGCCCACAAGCAATTGCAAACCCAAATGATGAATCATGCTATAATGTCCATAGAGTCTGGCTCCTCTACCTATCAAATGAAACAACTTCTGCCAAAAAACACCAAGCATACTTGGATGCTCAAATACCATCGTGCCGACACTATGAATCATGCTATAGCATCTGGATCTTGTTTTTATCAAGTGGAACAAATCCTCTAGGAGACCCGTGATGAGATGCACGATTATACTTTTCCATCTTTGACTTGGATCAAGCAATGAAGGCAACCAACTCTCCATATGCTCCTCTTTGATGTGATGACGAATGATGCCTTCTCCCCAATGTTTGAAAACTCCCATGCATCTATAGAGTCTAGATCCCATGCCCGTCAAGTGAAGCAACTTAGGCCAACATCTCCCAATTCCATTACCCACAACAATTATATGCAAACTTTGCAACTTAGGAAACAATTTGGCTAACAAGTGTGCATGTTCCCCAACACAAACCTCTGAAAATCTTGTGATGAGATCCCAAAGAGTCTCCCAAATAGCATAAGACAAGGAATGCAACTCACCCTCAAGATGATCCCCTTTGATTGATGATGCATGAAAACATCCACAAACTCCCACAAGACCAAATGCTGTCATACGTACTCACCACCGTGTTTTTGTTGCACCTCTTGGTTTTACCCATGTGATGGAGGATCTGGGACACTCATTTGAGCTTCATGATTCAACTTGTAAGTTCCAATGGCCTCTTCAAAGAGATTGCAATGTATATCTTCCAAAGTAGAGTTCAAATCACATTGTGTAAGGGCTGGAAATGAGTTAGAACAGTCGCAATTCACTTGAAATCTTACCCAATTGGGTACCATGGTGGCTGCAATGATGATTCCCTTTGGCTGAAACCTTTCTTCAACTTCTTCCATCAAGGATATTCCCTTAAATTGTGCCAACTTGCAGCTATTCATGACTGATAACAACTATTCCAACAACATGTCAATGATATAACAGCAATAAAACTGATACTCCCTAGCAAAAATCAAAGGTGTGAGCAGTGCAGGGGCTGAAAATGCTATATCAACAATCATGGATGGTAACCCTTTCCTACTTATGATTAGAAATCCCTACAAAACCAATTGTATTGAAGTGGTACGGGGGCTGATAATGACTATGACAGCAGCATTGAGGCTCAAAATTTGGTACATGGCTGTCCCAAGTTTGTTCCCTCCTTCCTTGGGTGGTAGGAGGTCATCAACAATTGCTCTCCTCCTTCCTTGTGGGTGAATCTTTGCACAACATTCCAAGTTTGATGCTACCTCACCATGCTTACACTACACCACTCTAATTTTTATGTGAACTTCTTCTTGAGGTCTCCATGTGATGTACATGACTGCCCTAATAAGATAGTGGCCTTGACACACAACTCCCTTCACCTTAAACTCCTTGGTAATGAGCTTCTCAAATAAATATTACCAATGCATGCCAACAACTATATTCATCTCTTCTATATTGCTGTTATAATAATTACCTTGGACTCCGAAAGTTCTTATCATGATGCCCCAAGTTATACCATTCGAAAAATGGTTCGGTCCAGACCATATGTGTGCTGATAGGTGAGTATACCAGTCATACATTGCTCTGAATTTCTTCCCAAACAGCATTAAAGATGTTGGAGTGTTTGCACTTAATGATCTCAACAAGTGAACCCTCTTACACACAACATTAAACCAAGAGAACTTCTCCATACCATGGTTGTAGCACTGCATTCCCTTGCTCAAAATCAAAATTGTAGCGGTTGGAAACCATCTTGTGCTAGTTGAAAACACCTCAACAATGATAGGTGGGAAATGCTTCCACCATGTGATAAAAAACTCCTTTATGGCTGCAACTAGAATGTGGGGAAGGCTGGAAATGTTAAGAACGGCAATTCTACGATTTGAGGCCATACTTGTAGTGGTTTTTGGTTTATGTAACTTGCAACCAACACTCCTCCCTACTATGTTAAGTTGATAACTCTTAACAAGAAAGTCCTTGCATTCCTTGTGTTCACCCCAAGTGATGTTGAATTGGTGTACCTTCATGATGCTAGGAATGGTGGAGCCATCTTGGGGTAGCTCATGCTTCGTGAATCCTCCAACCTATTTGTAGCGTGATACCCAAAGCACCATACCACACTTAGTCACAAAATCTTGAACATCAATATGACATTTATTTTGCTTACCATCATCTAGCATCAAGCATCCTACAATGACTATCTCCATTTGGCCATCACCTAGATCTTGTCTTCAGTTGTGGTTCTTAGCTAACATGAGTGATCTATGAACCATGAACATTGATCCTTCACAATGTGGTTAGAATGCACAACAAACCCTATATGATTCCTCATAAACTTCTTTTCAATCCAAATGCAAGAGATGGAGAACTCAATAGTGATATTAATGCCTCTATCCACTTTGACCCTAAAAAGATCACCTAGATCCCATATGCAAAAATAATTTTGAACTTGAATCAAAAAGTCCACATGTCCTATACTACAAGTTGTATCTTTGACTCTATTAACCTTTTTAGCATGCTTTCCATGATGATGAGAATCTCACAATGGCATAATAGGAAGCAACAATTCTAAAATATGACCATCATTTTCATACCCTAGGCTGCAATTAAAGTGCTCACCTTCTTTTGCCGAAATAGGACTTGTTGAGACCATAGAAGCAAAAATCGGAAAAAAATCGGCCAAATCACAATTAATCGCAAAACTTTCATACTAGCAATTTTTTCCCTAAAAAACACCTGATTGTTTCAAAAACTGGTTGACCATTCAGTTGACCAATTTTTCTGAGTTTTGGGCTATTTTTTGTGATTTTTACGTGATAAAATCGTGTGTTTGACAGGTTTGACCATGTTGTTCGAAATATGCAAAAAATGGGTTGCGGGTAGGGTTTATACCCACATTTTTGCATTTTATTGTTTTGTTTTTGCATTTTATTGTTCGCATGAAGGTAGCAAGGGACTTGTTGATGTGTTTTTTATGCACATGCAAACTCAAAATAAAATACTAAGTATTCTATCCTCTCTTGAATAAAGTCTCTCAAATGCTAAACAATGTGATCAATCAAGACAACTCCAAGGTTCCTTAACGTCAGTTCTTGACTTGCAAATTGGATAGACTCAATAGTTGATGTGATTTGCTAAAACTCACAAAGGGACTTACGCTGAATTGACTCCTTACTCCACTCAAATATGTTATTCTCCTTCATGTGAAGTGGAACTTACTTCCAACTAACTATGAAAGAAAATGCAAAAGGCAAGGGTTTAGAAAACTATTCTAAGGACAATGAAATAATGTTACATGTTTTGATAGACAAATTCCTCATGAAACCGAACTTCGCTTCACCATGAGAACCAACAATTACACGAAGTCAGTGCAATCTTCTAAGGTTAATCAAGGATTTTCATATTGTAAACACACATCCAAACACCCACAGCTGACACAGCTTGAACAAGTATTCACAATCGAACTAAAGCATGTGAAGGTTTAGGCTAACTTTACAAGGTGAGTTGCCTTCGACAATCCACAAAAAGTATGAACCAAGAAGGAATTCCTCAAATATCTTAACATATTAACATTACATCAATGAGCTTTCTAATCTAATTCTACTCTACTTGGAAACATCTCTCCATCACATCCAAGAAATTAGAAACCATGTTAACATTCCGCAACCACACAAAATCACCATGAAACAACCAACAATGAGCTTGTATTGATTTTGGAAGTCTTTTTACAACAATTCGTGATCTCTTCAATGACTTTAAGAAGTCTCCTCTACTCTACTCGCTATTCTTCCTACTTCTAATATCCTCCTGTATCCTCTTTTACAAATGAGAAGAAATGAGCCTTTATAGACTCCACAATTACATGAATGGCCAGGATTGATTTGCAAACCAATGGCCAAGATTTTGACAACAAAGCAATTTATTACAAAAATTGCTATTTTTAGAACATAAGAGAGGCAATGAAGGCACGTTTCCCAATGTGATAAGAATGAATTAGAATCTTGGACAAATGATGTGGCAAAATATGATTGGACTGGTGACGTGCACATGCCACCTCAACATCTTGCAAACTGGTTTAGTCTTTTATGTGTTCACACTGCTTGGAATAAGTGCCCAAATTGTATCATCTTTCCTAGAATAGTCTTCGAACTTGGATTTTCACCTCTGGAACTTTGCATCTTTCAAACTTGCAAATTTGGGAATTTTGGATTTCTTGTTGTCTTGATGTAATTCATGGATTTGTTTGATGTACATGCTCATTTCTCATCTTGCGAAATTCGCTTTGTCCTTCTGGCACATGAAATAGATGATGGATGATCCTGGAGCTTGGATGTGGAACCTGACTCTTGAACTTCCCCGATCATGAAGCGTGCAAGGTGTGGTGGTGTTCCTCCTCCGGAAATGAAGCCTTCTTCGAAGTGTGGTGATCTTGATATACTCTTGATGAAGAGCAATGCTCGAAGCTTGATCACTTGTGACACCTTCATCCATTCTTCGAACTTCCTCACGTGCTATTACTTGTCGTTCTCTTTCAACACTCGCCACTCCTTTAACAAACATCATCAACCTACAAGCAAAAATACCTCAAATTAGCATATTGACATGATAATTGATATAAAGGATGAATAATGATAACCCTTATTCTCCTCGCCAATGCGGGATAAATGATCATTTTGAAGCAATTTCTAACATATATATTTATCAGAATTACCACTAAATTTTGATGCAAAGAAGAACATTATAACAAAATCTTCCTAAATTCGCACTCCCCCTGGAAAATTTCTGAACTTTCTGATTTTTTTTTCTGCCTTTTTCAGTTCAGATTTGATGAATAAATTATAAGCTCTTCCTTGCAGCGCTGTCCTTCTTCACTTTACCCTTGCAAATTCACCTTTTTCTTGTGAATTTCTGCTCCTTGGTCTGCACTTTACCTCTGCTTATTTTATTTGAAATGAATGTTGAAAATTTAAGTTACACTCCTCCTTAAATACCCACTCGCCCCCCTCTTCTAGGCAGGTCAGCCTGTATGTTATCCAAAAAAACTCAAATTTCCTCTCCTTTGGACAACCTAGATCATGTTGGAGCGGATTTTGATTACATGCAAGGATAAATTTTGGGCGGATTTTGCATGGTCAAAGGGAATTTGCGCCCTTGCAGGGCGGCTTTTGCAAGGTTACCAACATTTTACATTTTCTTTTTACTTAACATTTTCTCTTTTGAAATCTTCTTCTTGTGGCAGATTCTCCTTGAAGTTTGAATGACTTTTTTTTTTTTTTTTTGCAAGGATCATGTTACCTTTTGTTAGGGCGCATATTGTTGATGGATGTGAAATTCCCGCCCTTACACTTCTCAACTCTCAAATGCCTTAGACAATTTTAAACTCAAACGCCTTATGATCACAATGTTAAAGATAGCCGTGGGCGCATTTTGAATGAGTATAAGAAATTTCCTTGAGCGGATTTTGCAAGGTTGAGAACATTATGCCCCCTAGCTCTTGATGATCATTTCCACCTTAATCTTTCAATCATTACTTAGTCATTCACTCCTTCAAACTTCAAACTTCCTCATTCAGCACTTAGGACAAAAATCTCCTTGAAAGTTGTTTGTTGAAGTGTCTTCATTGAAAGGCAATCTATCCTGGGCAGCTTATGCAAGGGTAGAAAAATTTTCCGCCCTCCTAGGGCGGATTCTGCAAGCTCCAGAACATTTTCCTCCGTTTTGGCACTTTAACACTTCATCAAAATTTAACATTTCTTCAAACTCCCTCAAGCAATTTGCCATGTTCTTACAAGTATTCTCAAGAATTTGTCTAAGGCAATCAATGTTTCATTGTGTTCATTCCACAAGAAGACCTCCAACTAGGGCGCATATTGCCCCTGTGAGAACATTTTCCACCTTTCAAACTCATCTTCTAGGGCACAAATTGTTCATGGGTGAACAATTTCCTCAATTGTCAACACCTAGTCAAACTTTCACGTTTTGATCTCCTCTGTTGCTCGAATTGACAAAGTCTCATTACTTTTGCTTGGGCGCATTCTGTTCATTGATGAACAATTTCCTCATTTTAGACTTTGCAAATTTTCTAAGTCAAACAATCTTCAACATGCTATCCAACGCTTCATAAAAAAATCATGATTTCCTTCGTCAAAATTTCCTTTCACCCTAGAGCGCAAAATGTTCATTGATGAACATTTTCCCCACTTTTGCATCTATCACACTTAGCCAAATTTTCAAGTCTTGATCTTGGGTGCATATTGTTCGTGGGTGAACAATTTCCACTGTGTTGATCTTCAACCCAAGCATGTTGGCAACCTTGGTAACTCTCTTCCAAATTCTTCTTCCTCCTAGAATGGAATCAAAATGAGATGTTTTCTCATGATGGGATTCTCCTTTAGATGGGTGCAAAATGTTCATTAATGAACATTTTCCACCTTTGTCAATACTTAGACAACTTTCCACCCTAGAAACTTTCACGACTTTGTCCAAATTTTGCAAGTTGTTTGTAGTGGAAATGATTGTATGAAGGTGTTAATTTGAAGTGGACATGCATCCTCCAGACAATCGTCAAAACTTCCTCCTCTTGAGCGCATAATGTTCATGCATGAGGAATTTCCGCTAAACTTGGTCGTGAAATTTTTCTAGTGTGATCTTCTTTGCAACAAATTTCCAACGGTTTTGTAGGGATCAAATCTTCGTCACTTATGCAAGTTTCATGTCTAGATGACTCCATTCCCAGAGCGTATTATGCTCATAAGCATGGATTTTCCGCTCATCCTAGGTGCATTGTGCTCATAGGCATGGATTTTCCGCCCAAGGTCCAAGACTTAAATATTTTCGCCTGATTTTGAAGTGCCCTGAGTGGAAGTATATTTAAAAATATATTTAAGTATTCTTATACTTTAGATATTTTGAAATATACTTCCAGGATGTTTGAGATAGGTCCTGGATCCATAGGATTTAACATGCAGATTCTAGATTTTTGAGGATCCACCAAATTTCAGACTTAGTCAATTTCAGGATCTCAGGAACATCAGACTTAGCCAATTCCAAGGCTTCAAGGCCTGCATCAAGATGAGAGGATATGGACTCCTTAGCAAGAATCATGTTGAGACTTGGACAAAACAACACTACCAAACCTACAAGCTCAGAGAAAAACTAAATCCTAAAGCAAAACAAAGCGAGAAAGTAGAAAAAAGAGGGGGTCCCCATTTGCAATGGGGCAATGTGTGATTACGTCACAACAGGTCTGAGTGGCAAAAAACAACACAAATCTCTGCATCGACCTCAAGAAATCTTCAGGTACGTTTGATTTCATGATTGTTTTTATATGCATTTAGCTCAATAAAAATTTCGATGACTCCAAGTCAGGATCTTTTAGCTGTTTTTTTTAACCTTAATGTTGAGTAAAAACTGAAGCTTTTTCCTCCACCGATTTTTCTTATTAATATTATTACATTAATATTAATATAATAATTAATATTAATATAATAATATATATTAATATTAATATAAATTATATTAATATAAATTATATTAATATTATAATTATAATATTAATGCTATAATAATATAATATATATAATAACCTATAATATATATTATTATATATTAAAAAAATACACACTAGTGACTATGCAGATTTTAAAATATATTTGATACCTGATACTAAAAATAAGTTAAATGACAAAACTGTAAGAAGCCGAACACATTTGTAGCTCAGATTCAATATGGAGAATCTTCACAACAAAATGCCAAGCTTCGAAATCTGATCAAACAATAGCCTTCGCATTCCGAGCTGATTCTAACAACCTCGGTTTTTTTCTCTTCCCTCTAGCAACAAGTTCAAAGTTTCTTTTACATATTTGAATTTTCTGATCTCCTACCCTCTCATGAAGCAACACAATATGATTTCATTTAGCCAATTGAAGGTACACAACAAAGTCTCTCGTCAAAGGATTTTCATTGTTAATGTGGCTCTAATATCAAAAATCCCGTTGATCTAAAGGATGAATTGTAGAATTTGTTTGATTCAAAATATTAGTCAGCCATAACTCTTTTTATTTCGAGTAGGATTATTTACTTTTCAAATTATTTTTGGCAGATTTGATAATCATAAAAGACTAAATTCAAATGCTTTTGCAGATTTGGTCATAATGCCACGTCAAAGAGACTTTGCATGGACACACTGCATGTCAGTCTCAGGTACAACCAAGGTCAAATGCAATTGGTGTTTGAATGAAATCGATGAAGGCATATATCGCTTCAAATGGCATTTGGCGAAGGAGGCAGGACATGACACCACTGCTTGCCTAGAGTGCCTTGCAGATGTCACATATCAAGCAAAACAAGCTCTTGAGGCAATTGCTATTGGAAAGGCAAAAAAGGCAAGAACAAGGATAGAAGTCGCTTCTAATTCTACAAATGCTAGGAGCAATCCTTTTGATGAGTCAGCTAGTGCACAAGAGTCTTTCAAGGAGTCTAAGTCAACACCTACTTCTACAACACGTGGCCCAAACACAGGTAGAAGAAACATAAATTCTTTTTTCACACCTCGTACTACACCAGGATCACAGACCACTTTGGAGAGTATAGGATGGAGGAAGAATGTCTATGGACAAGCAAAGAAGGTGATTGCAAATTTTTGGTACTACTCTAGCCTGCCATTCCATGTTTCTAGGTCTCCATACTAGCAAGGTATGGTGGATGCTTTTGCAACTATAGGTCCTGGGTTCGTAGCCCCTTCTTATGAGACATTGAGGATTGGTATACTCAATGATGCAGTACAGGATGTTAAGGATGTTAGTGAACATCGATTACAGTGTGCAAAGACTAGATGCACCATAATGTCAGATGGGTGGACAGATAGAAGGAACCGAACTCTCATCAACTTCCTTGTCTCTTATGATATTGGCACAACCTTTTTGAAATCCGTGGATGCATCAAATAGGATCAAATTTGTAGCTGCATTGTTCGAGTTGTTTAACGAGGTGGTCATGGATGTAGGGCAACCAAATGTGGTACAATTTATTGCAAACAATATTGTTGCTTGTGTTGCTGCTAGGAGACTCCTAATGGACAAGTATCCCTCTATATTTTTTAGGCCATGTGTGGCACACTACCTTGAGGACATTGGAAAACTTGAATGGATTAGGGAGGTATTGCAAAAAGCTTGCATGGTTCCCAAGTTCATCTACAATCACACAAGGGTGTTGTGTATAATGCGCTCCTTCACAGAGGGCAAGGAGCTAGTTCAACCAAGGGTGACCCGATTTGCTACATGCTTCCTTGCATTGCAGACTCTTTGCCAATAGAAAATGAATTCGAAGCGAATGTTTGTTTCAAATGAGTGGATAGAGTTTGGCTTCCAAAGCAAACAAATGGCATAATGGTGGCAAAGTAAATTTAATCTACAAGTTTTTGGGATGCAATTGAACAAGTTGTAGAATTTTCAAAGCCTCTATCAAAAGTTTTGAGGCTAGTGGATGGGGAGAAATTCCCCATGGGCTATTTGTATGAGGCCATGGATAGGGCCAAGGAGGTAATGAGAGGTAGGATGGAAAATAACAGGGACAGGTACATGCCATTGTGGGACATAATTGATAGGAGATGGGATCAATAGATACACTCCCCTCTCCATGCTACTGGAAACTATCTAAATCCAACCTTGTTCTATAGCTCCTCATTCAAAGATGATGATTCTGAGGTCACACAAGACCTATTCATGTGCATGGAGAAAATGTTCCCTACCCTGGAAAAGTTGTAGGCAGTTATGGCAAAGTTGCCAATGTACAAGCGGGCAAGGGGTTTTTTCTCAAGTATGGCGTGCAAGGCAAGAAGACCTTCCAACCAAGTAGACTCTATAAGATTTGGACAATTTCTCTATTTTGTGGACAGTAGATTAAAAGTGTTAAAGCTTTTAGTATATCTTACATGATATCATCTCAAAATAATTTGTGTTTTTCAGCACAATGGTGAGAATTTTTTGGCCAAGAAGCCAAAAATCTTAGATGGATGGCGAGACACATATTGAACCAGCCATGCAGTTCATCCACTTGCAAGCGTACTTACAGTGTTTTTGAACACATACATTCCAAGAAACGCAACCGTCTAACACAACAACAGATGAATGACTTGGTGTTTGTTTACCACAACCTCCACCTAAAGCTAAAGAAATCTCAAGGTTAGACTTTTAATATACTTGCAATCATAGTTATAATTGTATTCATTATGTTTTTCACTTTCAATTGCCAAGACTAATTTCTATATGGACAAAATCAGGTACTGCTAAGGATGATGAGCCAATTGACATTGATGAAATTGATCCAAAGTCTGAATGGATTGTAGATGCTGATGACTTTCTCAATCCTGAAGATTTTGATATCCTAACAAAGGCCAACTTGGATAGTGATGTGGTTGAACAACTTAGGAGAGGCTCTGACCCAAGAGCTTCATCATCAGGACCTACAGCCCTCTAGTGTAGCTCTTTTTGTAGTAGCAAGAGTCGTCAACTACATCTAAATTTTTGGAACTTTGTACTTGGTTTATAGATTGACTTTGTACAAACTAGATTGTAATTGAAAATTTGTAAACTATCAACATCTAGTTATTATTTATGCACTATGAAGTCTGCTTTGTGCAATGCAATGTAATCAGCAATTCAACGATATGAACATAAACAACAAAAATCTATATTCTACAATTCATGGGCTAAACTCTCAATTTTATTTGCTCTCTATATCTCTATGCTATGGAAATACCTTTAAATTTCAAATACAAGAAGTTTTTGTCCCTTTTTCTACTTTTTTCTTAAATCTGATTATTTCCCGTTTAAATCCTGATTTTTTTAAAAAATCTTATACTTTTGGTTTGCCGATTTTTCCCCAAAAGATTTTTGCTGCTATGGTTGAGATATCAACACCTCCATCCTTGTGACTCAAAACCTTTGGAAGATCAAAGGATAGTTCCTAATTTGACGCATCTTCCTCCATCTTGAGCTCTTCACATCCAACAAGTAATGCTTTTTCCTCCTTGACTTCATCAATATTTTGCTAACACATGCAATCATCTTCTTCTAACAAAGAATCTTTACCTTCAACTTGCATGTTGGGTCCCTTCTGCTCCTGCTCAATGATGTCTTGTGGCTCTGATTTTGATTGTTCTTCTTGCTTCCTAATTTCTTCCTTAGCCTCTTCTTGTGGTTTAGATTCTAACCTTTCTTCTTTCTTCATCAACCCCTTTCTTCTTCCTCTTCTTGGCCTCCTCTTTGTCTTTAATTCATAGAACTCATCAAAAGACAAATCATTACGAATTGATTGACTTAGAGCATTATGTTCTTCATCATACTTGTCCATGTCGTTTCTTGGGTGATGTTGAAATGGTTCTTTTTGTTCCTTGCCTTTCTCCCTAGTAGCTTCATAAACTTCCATACTCTGTTCTAATTTCTTCTCCCACCGTTCTAGGAAGCCACGAATGGTGTCCACAATCTGATCTATTGATCTATGTTCCTCTCTGAGTTCCCATTTTGTTGCATTAAAAATGTTAAATCTAACCTTTCAAGCTGGCAAGATCTAAGCTTTGATACCACTATAACGTCCCCAATCAGACAACCCTAGAAAACAAACAATATTTTGTGTATTTTTGAAAAGAAATGTAACCAAACAACAAGTACCAAAATTTTGTTCACAATTTCAAAACCATTAATTTGTTGATATATGAATCCACAATTGCAACATTCAATATCAAATCTTGCTGATTTATGTTACGACAAAACCCTAGGATGTTAGTTTACGACAAATCTGATATAGGACAGCCAATGCAATCTACCAATATGATTTATTGAATAGTACAGCCACTGAAAATTGTTTACAACATTGTATAATGATGCCTGCAAATGTGTAAGCAGCAAGTAGAGAGTGGTGGCTGATGTAGGAATGGTACAGTGGCGACTGAGAGGTGTATGAACTATTGTACAGCGGCTGGGAATGGTAGAAATCAGTTAATGAAGTGTGGATCAGCTACCAAACAAGTGGTTCGGCCGGAAAACAATGTTGATAATGATGTTTGGCGACTGGAACAACAATATTTGATCAATATTAATCCTCCAAATGATGGCGCTATGCTGGTCAGTGATGTACAAGGGCTGGAATGATGCAAATCAGTGGCTGATATGACTGTCACCGGGTTGGAAATGATAGATCTTGCTCTCCCAAAGGTGGCGATCAAGTTGTATGACTGAAAATTAGACTTATGATGTTGGTACAGCAACAAATTCTCTATGGCTAGGGCTAGAAACCTGCAATTAATGTCAAATCTGATCCAAACCCTCCAAAGATTGATGGAGCAGCAACTAGGGTTTGCTAAAATGGTGTAAACTCCTCATATCCAGTGAATAATGATGCAAATCTGCTCATAAAAATTCTGAAATTATTGTAAAAACCTCCCAAAATGATGTGGCAACACTGTAGCGACACCATAGCAGCAACATATAACCCTCCAAAGGATGAAATCTTTAATAAATCACTATAGCAATACTGTAGTACGCTGAAAAATGTCTTCAAGTCCTCAACTAATCAAAACAATTGTGATTTGCGGATGGAATCACCCAAAATGGGAAACAAAGTTTTTGTCCTTAGTCCTAAATGTGGAATCCAAGAGGGGTTCCGTCCTCTCAATCCCCGAACAAACCAAGAGTTTTCGTCCTTGGATGCCCTAGATTGAACAAACTACTCAAATCTGAAAATTGGATGCAAAAAGGATAACTTGAATGATCATCAAATGAAGATAGGCACCTCCTTGATAGACCTTTTCGAATTGGGCCCTAAATTTCCCTCCAAGTATTTAAAAATACTTTTTAAGTTTTGTTTTATTTTACTTTTATTTTAAATATTTAAAAATACTTTTATTTTAGTACTACTGTTTAAAAACACCTTTTATTTTAGTTATAATGATATTATTATGTTGCCCTTAAAATTAGAAATTATCAGGCCACTTAAATAATATTATTAATTATTTTAATCTGAAAAAGGGGACATGATAGTTTGTGAGTCAAACATGGATAGATTCATCATATTTAAATAAAGTTGATGGAAAAAGGGTCGCAAAGACAATTGTTTATGATGTCTTTAAACATGGCTACAAAGATCATCAAGGTAACTTCAAACTTCAATTTAAATTTCAAATTGAATCCTTTAATTTCAATTTTTTAAATATTTATTTTAATTGTAACTTTAATTTGCTTGTAAGTGGTGGGCCTTTGGTGAAGGTTTTGTGTTTGGTGGATGGGGCTGTAATGTCCCGTACTATGCAAGAGAAATATATTACATTCATGGGCCGACTCTTAGTAAAGTAATACTTACATGAGAATGTAATTTCAAATTTGAAGTGATTAGTGTGAAGTGGATATATGTTAACTAAAAAAAAAGGGCAGCGATTTAAATAAGACAAAATGGAAGTGATTTAAAAAGACATGATGAAATGTGTTAATAATTAAAGAGGTGGTCGACCCCATAAAGAGCTCCATATAAGACAAAAAAAGAATGTCTTAAAGTCTATTACATAAGGAAAAGAATGTCTTACATAAAATAGTCATGGATGCGGTTTACAATAGAGAAGGCGACGATTTGTATTGTGAAGTATGTGATTTAAATGGATAAAGTGTGCTAGTTATTATATACATAAAAGGATGTGATTAGCTTGGTGAATGAAGTGTTATTTAATAGATACTATGGAGTGCGATTTATAATGGGACGCATTTGATTTGTTTTACAGCGATTTATCTTGTGAAGTAAATTGCTTAACAAAGGCTGCGATTGATATGATAGAGGTGTGATTTGTTTAATTATGAAGTGGTGCAATTTTTAGAGTTGTCTCTTTAGTAAAAGACACATCCACTTACTGAAAATGCCTCCCTTGGAAGAATATAAAGTATGGGAGATGGTGTGGATAGAGGAAAGCAATTTGAAGGAAGATATTTCTGAGTTAAGAGAACAGATCAGTAATGATACATATATGCCAAGAATTCTTTATTGCAGCCATTCTATAAATCTATTGTCCCATCATTCTATTAGTCAATTATTATATCATTCTTTCATTATACTCTTCTATCGTTATATCTATCATTCTATTATCCCATCATTCTTTCATTCTTCCTTCTATCATTATACCATTCTATTATTCTATCATTCTATTATTCCATCATTCTATCGTTCTATAATTCTATTCTTGAATCAATCAAATCAGCAAATCTCTGAGATATCAATTAGCAACCAAGGAAGCTATCTTAATTGGAAGGAAGTCATATAAGAATCCTGAAATAATTATATGTCTGCTTCGTGTATGATGTGTATGATTCGTGTATGACATGTATTCTCCATGCTTGTTAATATATGTATTGAACTCATTATTGATTATTCATAATTACTCGCATATGAAGGATATGTATGCTCTATCATCATTATTGTGTATAATGACATATTTATTGTTGTATAATCTCTATGAATCTGAATGTATTTAGTAGCAACCAAGGGTGGCAAGATGAGGGAGAACTGCTGTATGATTCCTCACTAGGTACACCCCCTCATCTGGATGGTGGAAGGCCACATGAGGCCAAGAAGGATGGTATATCCGCTCTTGGGCCTAGGGTAGAGGATCGCTTAGGGCACCCTATCATACCCCCCTTAGGTTTGGCTATTGGGATATCCGGGAAGGAGAAAAGAAAAGGTGGTCGAACAGCAGAGGAGAATACATAACACTGAACGCTTTATTAATCAGATCAGAATCTAAGGTGTTAATATTCCAATCCACTGTGGTAATATAGAGATTATTATTTAGTTTTATATATGAATCTATTGCACATCTCTGCCACCCTATTGCACTGTGAAAGGGAGAGAACGGCTAAGGGCACCCTATTGCAATTTCCCTTCCAATCTTACGTCGAGGGACTGTTGATAAAATTAGAGATTCACGTATAAATCAAACTTGCTACATAATGATGAATATATGATTCCCTTGCAATAATAATAGGTTTATTTCATAAACTCTGTTTGCAATGTTACCTAATAGATTGCAAGCTTCCAGAACAGAATTAGTTCATCTTATTCCTAAGTAAAGAGATGTATCCCTAACTACCTTACATGTTTGTTCCATTTGATTTTGTGAATTTGGACAGAATAGAGATTGATACAGCAAGGGGACATTATAGGGGAGCAAAACCCGATGGGATACACTTATGATGCAATGGACAGGGCTAACAAGGCCGTCCAAAACTACTACAAGGGAGATAGAGACAAATTTGATTTGATTGGAAGATCATTGATTGGAGGTGGAACAAGCAACTCCACCAACCAATTCATGCAACAAGGTATTACCTCAACCCCAAGTTTTTATTCAGATTACTTCACAAATATTAATGGGAAGGTTATGGAGGGCCTCTCAACATGCATTGAGAAGATGACACCTAAAGTTGAAGCAAGGAACCTGATTATTCAAGAGTTGCAAAATTACAAGCAACTAGCAAGCTAGGGTAAGTCTCTTTTCTTGGCCACTAGCTATTTGATAGAGATCTACCCGAGTTCCCCTAGCTATCTGATAGAGATCTACCCAAACACCAGGTAACAAAAAACTGGAGTTTTCACTTATATCTTACAATTATTGTTTACGAGTTACAATTATTACTTACAAACTTTTGAATATCTTATTTGCATGTTCTTGATGGGAAGATTAGGGTGGAAATACAACAAATCTTCAAAAGCTAGCCCTCTGTGTTTTATCTCAAACTTGTAGTGCTTCTAGATGTGAGAACAACTGGAGTTTGTTTGAGGCCATTCACATGAAGAAATGCAATAAGTTGACTCAAAAATGCCTCAATGACCTAGTATTTGTGCAATACAACCTTCCTTGTGTGAAGGCAAAGGACACAATTGCTCAAAAGCCTATAGACTTAGAAAAGACTAATCCATACAGAGATTGGACTGCACATAATGATGACACCCCCATGTTTACAAAAGACAAGATTGTTGATTTTGAGAAGCATGCTATGGAGGGTGTAGCTACAGCAGAAGTAAGACACATTGGATTGGACGACTCCAAGAAGAAAGTGGTTTGGTGGGCTATGGGCATGCTAAATCAAATTTGCTTGGGATTTCCCAATACCCACATCTTCAGAAAAAAAAAACCTTGGGCATCGGTGACTTTCAAGCAAATTTTTGCCACATTAGGTTTCCTTCATATTCTCTTTTGAGTCCTTATGATGTAAAAACAGAGTTTTCTCAAACTCTTTCCTATTAACTTGATTTTATCAAACAAAGTTTGCACTGTCAACTTCTACTTTCACACATACAAACTTTTCTAGCCTTCCATACTCTTACAGATGATTTTGATGTTGATCTAGGTGCAATTTTGTTTTAGTAGGTTACCTATCCATGTCTTTGACCAGTTCCCTGTTCTTTGTTCAAGATGCTTCTGATGTTTGCTTTGGTGCGATTTTATTTTTATTTGTTGATGATTTGCATAATTCACCTACATGTTCTTTTTGTTGACCTTTGACTTCAACCAACAAATAATTAATCCACTAAGGGAAAGAAGAGTTTTCAGTTGCGTTTTTCATAAACTTCATCTGTTATTCATGACTGACAAACTGCTATCGAAGCAAGCCATCTCACTCTTATTACCTTATTTGCTTAAGTTGTGACTAACAGTTTGGGTCTCAAGTCATCACTCTTATAACCTTGTTCACTTATGTTGTGACGAGCAAATTGGGCCTTGGTACTACAAAGAGAGTTATTTTAAAATCTGTCATTGGCCTCGGAAGATAAATAATGAAGAGGATTCCTTATCTTAAATTAGTTTTGTCCACAACTATAACACCTTCAAATTTGTCACTGCTAACAAACTCTAAAATGCTTGAAATGTGGATTCAAAAGAAAAACAATTTTTTCAGCAACCATGCACATAGCTTTTGATTAGTCGCCAAGGGCAGCATTGTCAGAAAATAAATTATTTTCTCTATTTTTATGCAACCGAAACAACTTCTGTGATTTTGATCCTGCCAATTTATAACAAGAATAGATGGATGAAGACTTTCATGTTTGTTTAGAGTCACTGTGGTTCGCCAAGGTAATTCCCAGAGTACAACTGCAAGTGAATTTTTATGATTTGAAGCTTACCGGTGACTTGTCTATGTATGTCTACCTTGTTAAACTTTTAAGGCATCTTGCAAGCCTCCGCTCGGACAATTATAAACCATTTCTGTTTGGTGCCTTGTGAGCTAATTGATTATCATAGTCTGGCTATTTTTCTATTGTATGCATCTGGCAATAAATGCATAATAAATGCATTGTGGTGCCTGTTATGTATTTGACATGATGAGCTCAAGCTATAGCTATTTCTCCCATTAAGCCTGGTGAAATTGCTGAATTCCCCGAGGATATTGTTTGCTGATAACCATGCTGATCCCATATTTTGGTTCTTAGTGTTGATTTTCAGTTCAAAGGTTATGGAGACTTGCAAACACTTTGGGTATTATTCAATCTTTTGACATGTCCCCATTTCCGGCATGATCACCTAACAAGAGTTTGAGTTAGCCTATCCTCGTTCCCATAGGCTAATTCATCAAACAAGGGAATAATTTGGTTGAGCTCTGGTTATAAAATGGCTTGGAGAAGATAACATTGTTCAGAGGCTTGGAGAATGGAAAGTTGTTTTATAAGGCTCAACTAATTTCCGGCAAAGTGGAAAATGAATTAATGTATTTTAACATTAATTATCAAAAAGACAAAAATAATAAAATAATGATTTTTGGAATTGGGCGAATCACTTGGAGGAGTTGGAAAATAAAATAATATTATATTATTTTTGATATCAAGCGCCCACCTTGGAGAGAAAAGAAATTAAATAATAATATTTTATTATTATTTAATTAAGGCGCTCAAAATGGGAGAAGTAAAATAAAATATTGTTTTTCTATTGGAGCACCCAAATTGGAGAAATAAAATAATATTTTATTATTATCAAGTGGAGCGCTCATGTTGGAGAAAGGAGAAAATTAAATAATAAAATAATATTTGATTTTGGGCGGCCACTTGGGAGATTGGAAAAATAAATAAAATATTGTTTTGGCCGACAAGGAGGGAAAAGATAATTCAAATCTTTAATTTGAATTTGTCAGCTTCAACGATGAAAAAAGAAGATCCAAGTATAAAAGAAGGTTGAAGGAGCTCACTTGGACATCACGAATACTTTGGCAACTTTCGCATTTTGCTTGGCAATTGTATTGCAGGACTTTCCAAGGACGAAAACCCTTGTGGAGGTGGTGTGTTAGACGAAAACCCAATCACATCTTGGAGGTGGATTCATACAGAGTTCACATTTGCGCTTCATTGGAGATTTGAAGTCAATTGAGCATTCAAGCATTATCCTTAATTGCAGATTTGAGTTCATTGAAGATCTTGGCATCATTGAGGCGACTTCATTGCAGGCTTGCATCATCTAGGAGCGTCGTCATCAAAAACATTGAAGATTTCCTTTGCATTGCATGCACATTGAGCGCCACTTTCAAAGAGATCTTGCAGATTTGTAGCAGCGAATTCATTTGCAGCTGTAACCCTAGCCGCCGCCCATGATTTGAAGATATCTTGCATTACAAATTGGAAGCGCTAGGTCTTGGAGGAGTTCGTATAAGCGTTGGTTTGCATTTTTGAGTCCTTGACACCTCATTCACTACCTAAGGAGAGGACGAACTGTGGCAGATCTGTTGGAGGCAGCGATCAGCATCATTGCATTCATAGAGGATCATAATATCAACGATCAGCCTTGGAGTAGAGCAATCAGCATTGGAGGGTTTCTTCTTGGGCATTGCATCCATCATCATACATCTTGAAGATTCACATTGAAGGCAGATCCATTCGGAGAGATTTGTTCATTGAAATTGGTATGTTAACATTTGTAATTCATCTCTGATTTGTAACAGCAGTCTATAGTTGTGTTTTGGCTGCCATATATCCATGAAGTTGATGTGATAATACAATAGACAAGACTGATTCATAACAGTGAGGTCTGATTGAATTTATCAACCTCTTGCTATCAATTTGTATGTCAATTATGATGCAATTCATATGGGAGAAGGCTGCAGATATATGATTTGTTTTGCTATCAATTTTTGTAGTTGTTAGTCTATGTTTCATGCTTGTGGAAGTCAAATTGAAAGGTGCAGAAATAAAATCAGAATTCAATCCTAGGGTTTCATGTTTGAAATTGCAAATTCAGAAATTTTGGTTCAAACCCTAGTTCGGCACGTCATCTTTCTTGGGCAAATTTTCATCCAACAATAGATGGTCTTACTGAACAATAAAACAATATAATTCAAACCTCAATATATAAACTTGGACCATTTACTACTCTTTATATGTTTTGCATGAAACTCTTTTTCTGAAGCATCAGCTTAGATTTATTCATTTCTTTGTGTCTGGACTCCAGATATTATCCATTCATTCCTCTACAGAAATTTCGTACTGCATGATGCCTTGCAATCTGCAGCTCGAACTTGGCACAACATCTTGAATGCATATTGTCTAAAATACACCCTGCTCCATCATAATCGACTTGGCAAAAATATAGTATATGGATGGAAATCTAGTATGATTGTACTGGAAATCGTTAAATTTTCCAGTCCAGATGGTGTGGGTTAAAGAATAAAAAGTAATATTTTTTTATGACAAACTTCAGGAAAAAGAAGGTTTGACGGTAATAGATGGCCTTAATGTTCAAACCCCCTAAAATAGTTTGTAATGAAACTACACCATGGGTTTGGGCCAATTTAGACATATAAATATACTGGGACAGACACTAAACCGGTAAAGAAGGTGTACATTCTTTCTCCATTTTTGTATGAATCTATAGATACATGTGACAGTTATTTGAGCCACTTTAACCACTTCAGTGAATTAAAAAACAATCATCATTACACAGATCCTATGTTACCAGAAACGAGAGATGGGAAACGGAACAGAACGGCAACAAAACGAGGTTAGGTAAGGTTGCGCATAAGAAACGAATAAAAAACAGTTTATATATATATATATATATATATATATTATTTATTTATTATTTAATTTATTATTTATTATTATTAAGCAAAAAATCGTTTGGAGATAAAATCAGCAAACCAAAAGTATAAAATTTTTTCAACAAATCGTAAAAAAATAGGGAAAAAATCGGATTATAAAAAAATTAGAAAAATATTAATATTAATATTAATATATATATATATATATATATTATTAAAAATATTAATATTAATATAAATTAAAATATTAATATTTTTTTTGCTTGATATAAATTAAAATACTAATATTAATATAATATATATTCATAATATATATAAATTATTCATAATATATCAATTAATAATATATTAAAAATATTAATATTAATATAAATTAAAATATTAATATTTTTTTTTGCTTGATATAAATTAAAATACTAATATTAATATAATATATATTCAATATATTCATAATATATCAATTAATATTAATATATATAATATTAAAAATATTCATAAGACTGTCCATACTCTTCACTATTTTCAAGTCATAATACTCGTAGAACCCTACTCAATATAAGTTTGAAGTTCTCTGTTTGATAACAAATAAATAATCCTTCAAATACTTACCGAAATTTTCAGATGAATGCACAACACCCAAATTAATACGACTGATAGTTTAGAAATGGGTATCTTTTTATCATTAAAAAAACACAACTTAAAGACAAAAATATAAATACCTGGTTCTAGGCAGAGTTCGTGAGTACCAGGAAATGCGTCGACGACCAAAACCCTTCCAAATGCCTCCGTCTATGAAAATGGCACAACGACTAAACCCTTCCAAGTGGCATTGTCTATGAAAAAGTCACGCGAAAATGGTTAAAGTAGGCAGTCGCGGGTTCGAGAACGGTGAAATCGCGTATAGGTAAAATGCGGAGGGAAATCGCACGAGTCGAGGGCAAATGAAAAAGTTTTTTTTGGGGATTTAAATGTAATTTAAATGCCATAAAAACTATTGAAAATCACAAAAATCACGGTCAGCGATTTCTGCAGGGGCGGCGATTTTAGCCAGGGTAAAAATCGGGGTTCAACCCGATTCATGATTTTTATACCATTTTTGTTTCTATATATATATATGCTTGCTGGAAGTTCTTAGTATTTAGGCTTTAGTTACATAGTTAAATGAACTTTTTTTAGTGGATTTTTCTGCATGGTACAACAAAGAAAGTAATTCCACTTGATGGAAATTTACTGGGCCAAACTTTACACCTGAAAGATATTATTTATATACTCTTTTTTGTAGGTGCTTGGCTCCAGCATTGGCAACATACAAGGGCCTTCCAGCTACATGGAGAAACAATTTAAAAGGGTCTAAAACTTAATTCGATCGCACGGTCTTTGCAAAAATGGGAGGAAGTACAGTAAAACTCAATTCGATCACAGTCTTTGGGAAAATGGGAGGAAGTACAGTAAAACCCAATTCGATCACACTGTCTTTGCGAAAATGGGAGGAAGTAAAACAGTTTCTCTAGAAGAGTCCACATCGAAAAGATTTTGAAAGTATCTTAGAGCTGCGGCTCTTAGTCCTTAGGCTGTTTGGCCTTGTGCACGTCATTAGAATAAATTCATTCATTCATTCATTCTATGAAATGCAAGAATGCAAGAGATGTATTTGGTTCCGGACATAATCAGCTACATAACTCTTATCAATGAGTCCAAGTGTTGAGGGAAATTGAAAGCCAGTCATTTGCATGAGTAAGCACTACAATTGAAGCATTGTTTCATGTATAAAGCAATAATTAATAGGTTCCACACAAAATGAAAGCCACAACGTGGAAGATTTAAGAATAAAAATTTACAAACACGAATAATTATATGTCAGGGTCTGCGTTACCGACCTGTTAGTGCTTGCAAGTATGTTCCTGAATTGTCAATCCTTGGTCTTCACTCTCGGGATTAGTACCTGGCACCCTGCTACAGCCGACTTTGAAATGACTTTGAATCGCACAGTTTAATGACTTTGAAATGCAAAGTTCAACAATGATTTTAGGGCTTTAAAATAATTCTTTTTTTTAAATTATTTTAGGGTTTTGTTTAATGGGGCTGCGCAAAGTTTCAGTGAGAATGGAGTTGCAAACCCCACGAAATGACAGCAATGCGCTCCAGCAAACGGTGCCTTTGCGCAATCTGAAGTCCAACAATGTATTTTCAGTCCGCAAGAGCCGTTCGCCGTTGCAGACGGTTTTCCGTGCTTAAAAAGGGGAAACAAGGCGAAACGGGTCAGTCCGTTGCGTTTCTTGCAACAGAGCACAGATCTACACTACACTATTCCTTCCACAGATAATTTGCGCCACTTTTGGCTTAAATTTTAATATGTAGAAGCTGAAATTTTGCGAAGATCGTCACAAATTATAAAGGATTAGATCAAATATGTACTCTAGCACCTGCATTTCTGCATATTTAGGAGGTGTAATGGATGCCTCGAAAATTTGTTTTTAAATAATTAATAATTTTATTACCAATTAATTAGTTATAAACTGTATCTATCAGTTTAATGCTCTATTATTTAACTAGTATATCTATATTTAAAACTATATATCTACAACAAGGCTTAAATTTGACAGTTGTATAGCTGTATTTTAGGATTTTAGTTGTAAAATACAATAAAAATAAATATTTGACTATTGATATACAAGTAATTTATTTTAAAAACTGTAAGAAAAACAATTAATATGATTTGTTTTTTAATAGAATATATCCCAAATTTTTAGATTTGTTTTCTATGAGTATAATTATATATTCATTCTAAATATATATTTTTAGATTTATTTTTTATGAGTATAATTAAATTTTTTAATAGGAACTTCTATTATTTAAGAAATAGATTTGTTTTTTCTAGAATATATTCATTCTAAATTTTAGTTTTTTTGCTTTTATTTTTAAATTTTTTAATAGTAACTTCTATTAATTTGTTTTGAATTGAGAAAGCTTCAGTTTTATATATAAAATTTTGACTTGCATTTAAAAATAATAATTGTCACATGACAGGGAATATTGAAGACTAAACTGTAGGAAAAAAATTCCTTGACAGGGAAGGTGGACTGTCAAATTTAAGCCCTGATCTACAATATGCTTAGAGATATCTCTCAAGGTTTTGTTGCCCTGTTGATGAAAAACTTGACCTTTTGAAAGAGAGGTCACAAGTTCAAAAAACTTGACCTTTTGAAAGAGAGGTCACAAGTTCAAAAAATGGGAATATGAGGTAGGGTATGTATGCCTTAGGTGCCTCTTGCATATTGGAGTATGAGGTAGTCTCCGCCCGACATCGTAGACTATAAAAGGATCCATTTCCATTGTGAGTGTTTTTTGCATTTTCCATGAATTTTGTGATTTTTTCCATTTTTTTTCCTTCAAATTTTTTTCGTTTTTATTTTTTATTTTGTCTTCCATTTTTTGTGATTTTCTTATTTTCAATTTCTTTTTTTTGTTTTTATTTTTTTATTTTTTCCAATTTCTTTTTTGGTTTTTATTTTTTATTTTTTGGCTATATATTTACATGGAAAAATGAGTGCTCTCATCTCCACGTTGTGATTTTAATGATATAAGAATATATTTATACTTTTATTAAATAAATTAAAATTCTATCTTATAAAATTTGTATTTAATTTGATGAAATAAAATTAGTATAGCTATTTAAATACATCTATCTAATCAAATTAAAATTAGTATAGCTATTTAGAGAAACCTATCTAAACAAGTGTCTAAGTAGTGGGAAGTACTTGCCTTCCAAGTTTTTTAATAATAGCATTAGTTTTGTAATCGATAGATGAGTTATGACAAAGTGACAATGAAGTCATGTGGACAACACTTTGAAATCAAAGACATGGGGTGCCCTAGAACCAAATTTTTGTGAGGCAAATGTATGACAATTTTACAAGGCTCGTGAATATTATAATTGTGAAAGTTGTGCTTGACCCCAACTTTTATTTCTATTGAGCACAACTTGACTAGCATAGTTGAAGTTGAGTTTGTTCTTTAGAATAAATATTTGTTAAATATTGATGAGCAAATGACTTCTTAATAAAGATTCTTTATAGATTGATTGGTTGATTTTGAGTTTGATAGCCAGATCCCTAGTACTAGAGTTAAAGTTAAGTTTGTTCCTTAATAGAGTGGCTTCGTAGATTTATTAGTTGATTTTTGAATAGTTGAAAGTAATTAGTTAAAGAAAAACAAGTATTGATTGTTATAACTACATTGCAACATGGTTGAAAGTATAGTGGATAATAATTAGTTAAAGCACTAGCAAATATAAAGTGTTATAGTTGTTCAGAATGAATTTGATGAGGGCAACATAAAGAGTCATGTCGCTCATATAAGTGATGTGAGTGTCGTCACAAATTTAGAGTCATAAAAATTAGCCACAAAGGAATTAGAAAAAAAAATAAACTGTGAAAGTACATTTATTTAATGGCTTAATATTAGTACATAAAACAAAACTTTCGTGAATAGAAGTGGACAATAAATTTTGAAGTTTCTAATGACGATATTGTATATTGAGTATAATACATTATAATTAAAGTTATAACTGGCAAATTTCTATTGTTAAATTAAACCTCAGTGGAATATCCAAGTTGCTATATGAAGTTGTGTTCACAAATGGTAGCCATATTTGAAACTTGGCCAATACCAGGAAGCATTGACAAATGACAAGAAATTCTATAAGCTCAACCCTTTGGAATTCCATGGATGTGAATTTAAACTTCAACGAGTTTTGTCTATAGGATTTGAGTTGCACATGACATCAGCAAAGCTATCTAAGAACATAATTCACACATATAGAATGTGTTAACATTGGATGGCGATTTTACTAGGCCGACGAAGATCAGAAATATTTGGTATAGTATTTAAAGTATTATATCAATTTAAAAGTTTTAAATAATCTAATAATTGAAAAATTATAAATATTTTATTGATTTTATAAAAATAAAAAACATAAATATTAGTACTATAAAAAGTTCAAATCCTTATTGAAAATTAATATATATTATATATTGTGTGGGTGGAAGGGCGGGCGACTTTCCACACTTTCAGTTGTGGAAAGTCCTGGTAAGGATGGCTAGTTTAAATAGCAGTGGCAAGATGGTTGGTGTAGCTTGTGCCACGGAGGACAGCCTACTAACAGGCATTTGGCACACGTGGAGTCTAGAGCGGCATAGGCCATGGCAAATAACATCAAATCAGTTGATCATTCCAATCTTGGGCGAGTGCATGATTCATTTTAATGACTCTATGTGGGGATGGAATGTCATTTCAAGACATTCAGACAATCATAGTTCGCTCATTACAATTCAAGATGGTGGCTTATAATTAAAAACCAACCTGGCAAATTGGATGGGGTACGCACAAACTTGTGTGAATAGCCTTAAATTTGATTTAACCCACATTGGCTATCATTTTTAAAAGCTTTTGCAAAGTGTGGTAGCCTCTACTCATAGGCACAGTAATGGCAGGGGGTTCCAGGTTCGTCGTGTGTGTTTCAGCAGAGACACTTGTGAATATAGGGACAGACACGCCCATTTAGTTGGAAAGCTTTGTGCGCCAGATGGCCTTCAGAGGCAAGGTGACGGATCATAGATTGAAACGCGTCCTTCTCAACAACGATGGGTTAACTCTGGCCGCAGTCAAAATTATTCTGGGTAAAGGCTTCTTGGAAGACTCTGAATCCTACAGGGTCGAGTCCAACATAGCGTCGGGTTTCTTGGTGGTGGTAATGGAGATTGGCACTCCCAAATACATGTCTGAGGCACTAGTTAGTAAGCTTTTTAAAGGGGATTTATTGGTAGGTCTAAAGGAAATCCTACGCGCAGCCTCTCCAAGGGTTGGCGTCCCTCAGCCAAGAGATATGCATCTTTTGTAAGATCTTAGGGAGGTGATCAAGCTCTACCCATTTCTGCTCGATCTCAAAGGACTGGCATTGTTAGAACACAAGGAGCATGCAAAGGTCGGGGTGAAGTTCCTGAAAAAGCTATTGCAAATGGAGCTAGTGGGAGGACAATTCAATTGGGTCCCAGAATTTCAAGCTTTCGCTCATATCCTAGGCTTCATGTGAATGTTGGTGATCTCTGGTTTTAGCTAGTGGTCATTTTGTTAATAGCACATGCTATCTATGGTGATAATAGTGTAAAAGTCTAGTTTAATGAATACTGTCATAGAGGGTGTAAATGTAGGGTTCAGTTGTATTTTGTTTGGTTTTTGCCCTGGTTTTGTTACATTATAGGGTTCGATGACAGCCTTTAAGGGATTGTAAAGGTTGGGTTATGGCAGTTTACACTGCATTTTGATATCTGCTTGCAGTAGATGTAAATCATTTTTTGATATTAATACAAATTACCCTTACGAAACAAATATATATATATATATATATAGTATATTGTAAAACTATAAAAAAATAAATTAAATTAAAAATAAATCCAACAAATAAAATAACTCTTAAGTAAATAAAATTATCTCTTCAAATAAAAAACAAAATAAAAAATGTAAATAAAATAAAATAATTCTTAAATAGTTGTAAGGCAAAACAAAATAAATATAAAGTAAATAAAAAACTTTAAATAAATAAGAATAAATATAAAATAATTCCTAAATAATTTTAAAGTAAAAATAAAATGGCATCATATAGAATTTGTTTTTTAAATTATTATATTCATTTTAAAGGATCCACTTGCTATATATATAGTGGATCCTTTCAAATGAGTATAATAATTACATGCACTGATTTGTGACTGATACCATTTACACGGGATCTTAACAAAACTTAATCTTCTAGTCTTTCTAAATTATGACCTTGTTCATCAAAGAGATAATGTCTATGATAATAGATCTCTCTTTCATCTCTCTTTAAATTTAGATATTCTTCATCATAATAAGTGTAAACCCATGACACAACATAGTTAACAATCTGGACAATAGATTTTGATATTAATATAATAATATCCAAGAGAAGTGAACATAGAACATACAGAGTTCAAACAACATTTATTTAAGCTGATAAGGACTTAAACAAATCACAATCCTAACTAGTTTTTTATTAGCAAGATCGCACATGGTGCAAGATAAGAGCATACAACTAAATCTCTAGACTCCATAGACTCTATCTCCCAAACCATCGATGCCCAAATGAGGAGGTCAAACTTGCATTTATAGAAAGGATGCAAGAAGATCAATGACTCCTTTACAAGATGCAACATCAAACGTTGAGATTTATTTAGTACAAAAGATGTCAACATATATGTACAAAGGAATAACTTTATATGAAAAGGGGTCCACTAAGCTTCTACAACTTTGTTGGTTTTAGTCCTATGTCCTTCCTTGTAGCTTTTTCGACACACAGAAAAGGTCTTCACATGGGAGCATCAATTTTGGCTTGATCAATTGGTTTGACGTGAAAAGCAAAGTGTATTCTTCTGACTTCACCAAAAAGTTGTGAGGCCCACCCTAGTGTGTTTGAATTATGTGTTCTTTTGGACCGATTATTATTTTGATGCACCCAAGCCTTGGACAACCATGTATAGGCTTATAACCTTTGTTATAGACTTATTAAACAATGATGTCAGATTAGAGTAATTGAGTTAATTTTCATATAAGGATGATGATATTACTAGGAGTTGACCATGTTATATTTTATTTGATTCTTATATTATGCTTGGAATTGAATTAATGTTATTTGATCATGATTAGGAACGATTCAATTACCTAGTGGTATTAGATGAAAGGGAATATCTATGTTAAGAGGATAAGAATGATGGACATGCGATGTCCCGAAAAGATAATATGAAAATTGAATGTTATTAGAGATATGCGTTGTGATGTGTAAATTGAAATTGAGTTAAGATTTGATCTATGAATGCTATATTGATCGCATTTCAAGTTGCTTCGGCTATTTGTTTGAGCATATTAATGGGTGCAAATGAGTGTGAAGGTAAAATTCCATGGCCAATGGAAATGTGGAGGCCTATCAAGAAACCCTGGGTGATTTACCCTATGAAACCGAACCTGGCCCCTAAGGTGGACTAGGGTTTTGTTGATTTTTTTTATGTATGAGGAAATGAATTTGATGTTTAGTATTTTAAATGTTTTAGTGTCCTAAGTTGGTTTAGGAGTGATTTGGATGATGAGTTGTCATCCATGTGTTCATTTTCAGATTTGAAATTATTGAGTTTTTTCTTGACTTTTTTATGGGTTTTAGGAGCTCCAAGAAGGATTTGGCTTAATTAATTGGTTTTAGGGAAAATTAATCCACTTGGGAGAGTCATATAGTTGGAGTTAAATCAATTTGTGTGGGAAATTATTTAGATTGAGGGTTTTGTATAAATGAGATATGGGTTGTACCTTAGATCAACTTATATTTTTGTTTCTTTTTCAAAAAGTACATAAATTCCCATTGGATACCCTTGTTCTGAATCCTTGTAGCACAATTTACCTTGGGTTAAAATAATTATTGTAGTAGCCTGATTAAAGTTTGCAAATACTATGTCTTGTTATCAAAAAGATTATTTTGTTTGACAATTGATTCAATGGCATATTTTTAGATTGTTTTCTATATGCATACAATTGATTTATTTTAATCAATATTATTTTTTAATTGATGGATCTTTTAGAGCCTTTTGGCTCAAAATTTAAATGTTGTAACTGTTAGTTTCAAGACAGACAACTGAGGGGGGGGTGAATCAGTTGTCCCAAAACTTTCCTTTTATTAACCACTTAAATCCTTCTTGTAATTCAGCAGCATAATAATAAATCAATCATGGAAACACAATGCAATAATTCAAGAGCAGAAACACATTAACACATATGACACCAAGATTTTAATGTGGAAAACCTGGTTAAGGGAAAAACCATGAGGTGACTAACCCAAGATTATATTCTCTGTTAAAAGAATAAAAGGAACAAAATGGCACATGCCAATTAGGGCTCACTGCCCAAGCACACTGCTCATGAGAGGCCCACTGCCTACAGGAGACACACTGTCTACAGAATAATAAGTATTACATACTTGAACTGAAGAATAGCATCTTCACCATGCTTGAGTCAGTTCCATTTAAGCTCAATACTTCTGCTCTGCTTTTCGCTCTTCTCCTCTCTACCACACTCTCATCTTCGCCCCGATGATTTTGAAATGACTTCACAACTCTTATTTATACAAGACATTGACTTTAGGATAATCATCAAAGTTGGCACACTTTACTTTATTACAAACCAAATACACAAATACAACTTGACTTATTACAAAAGACTTCATGCGAATCACCACTCTGTCAGCCACATAGACCTAGGACTTCAATCTTCTTTGAGGAACATGCCATGCTTCGTAGAACATTTTCAAGATCATCTGCAAGATGTGTAAATCATCCAGTCGACCAAGCTTAGGAAGAACGTCATCATCTGGACATAATTCTTCAATTATGAGCTCAATCTTTAATGTGGACCACCAACACAAATTGGACACAATCTAGAGACCCCCACAAGCTTGTCTGATTCACCAAGAACATCCACACCACTTCTGATAACTGAAATCATTCTATTCTTCATCTAGAATCTTAAGAACATAGTCTGTCATCAATGTCATATTGAAATAGATGCTTGCAGACCTCCAGACCATGAACCAATTGAGTTGTCAATTCAAATTGACCTCCTAAACACTCCACCAAATCTGTAGAACAAGATATTGCATTTCTGGATCTCACCGGACCTATTTGTGTCACTCTGTCACCTCTGAACATCTGCCAGAACCAATTTTACTCATATGACCATAGCTTCTTCAAATCTTCATGCGAACCTCTCAAATCTTTACTAGATCACCTTTAGACACATATCTACAAACCCTTTGATGCACATCCTCTGATCTTCATCTTAACTGGGATCTTCACTTCATAGAGCTTCATTGTCTTCACTGTTCTTCTATATTTGTGATAGGACTAATTTTCTCAATATCCTCAACACACAACTCATCTAATACTTGACATTAATGCAATAGGGGTATGTTGACATCAATGACAATATCGGTTAGGCCCATACTTGCAACAATCTCCTCCTTTGTCATTGATGGCAACATATGATGTGAAAAACTATTTTAACCATCAAGACAAGAACTTCTCCTTACTGATTGACATAGCTCCCCCTATCAACAACAACCATTCACATGTCTTCTCTTCCTTTACCGCTCCCCCTTTGATTAACAACCACTTTTTGTTTTTCACATGTCCTCTCCCCCTTTGACATCAATGGCAAAGGGCACATACTTGCATCACTCAAAATCATACAGACTACTCCCCCTGAGTAGCAGCTTCCTTTCATCAATCTAGACCACAAGATATTACTGTGAGATCCACTGGACTGATGCACATCAGTGCACCTTAATTCAGAACCAGAGGGGTAATAACCCCTAACTTCTCCCTGAGACACTTAAGAGTCATTAGGTAGAGGTTTAGTAAAAATGTCTACAATCTAATCCTTGGAGGGCACAAACTCTAATTTGACTTCATTCTTGTTCACTTGCTCTCTCAAAAAGTGAAACTTGATGGATATATGTTTTATCTTTGAATGCAATACTGGATTTTTTGATATATTTATTGCACTTGAATTATCATAGAAGATTGTGATAGGTTCCTCATACTCCACTCTGATGTCTCTTAGCATTTGTTTCGTCCACAATACTTGAGTGCAACTGCCTGCTGTTGCAATATATTTTGCTTCTGCAATGGATAGAGATATTGCCTCTTGTTTCTTGCTTAGCCAAGAAACCAATCTTTTCCCTAAAAAGAATGCTCCACCACTGGTACTCTTCTGGTCATCCACATCTCCTGCCCAATCCACATCTGTATAAGCATGAAGAGAGAAATCATGATCTCTAGGATACCATAAACCATACTCAATTGTTCCTTTTAGATATCTAGAAATCGTCTTGATTACCATGACATGAGATTCTCTAGGATCAGCTTGGAATCTGGCGACAAGACGAACAACATTCATAATGTCAGGTCTAGTTTGAGTAAGATGCAATAGTCCTCCAATCATTGACCAGTACTTTTTCTGATCATCCTTAGGAGAGTCATCTTCTTTGCTCAGTTTACATCTGGTTGCCATGGGAGTATTCATTGGTTTTGAATCTTCCATCCCAAATTTCTTCAACAATTCTTTCACATATTTGGTCTGTGAAATGAAGATTCCTTTCTTTGTTTGAGTGATTTACAGACCCAAGAAGAAATTCATTTCCCCAAACATGGACATCTCAAATTCACTTTCAATTTGATTTGCAAAAGTTTTGCACATACTATCTCTTCTGCCAAAAATGATATCATCAACAAATACTTCAACAATCAAGATATTTTCATAATCAATTTTAAAGTACAAGTTACTGTCAGTAGTACCTTGTTGAAACCAATCTTCAAAAGATGCTTATCCAGTCTTTCATAACAAGCTCTTGGGGCTCATTTGAGTCCATACAGTGCTTTCTTCAACTTGCAGAACATATCACCATGATCAAACAATTGAAATCCATCTGGTTGCTCAATGTATACTTCTTCTTCCTAGTCACCATTTAGGAAGGCAGACTTGACATCCATCTGATATACTTTGAAATCCTTAAAGGAAGCAAAGGCAAGAAATAATCTGACTGCTTCAATTCTTGCCACCGGAGCAAAAGTTTCTTCAAAATCAACTCCTTCTACTTGGGAATAACCCTTGTAGACCAATCTGGCTTTATTTCTGACTACTTCACCATCTTCATTTAGTTTATTCCGGAAGACCCATTTGGTTCCAATCACATTTTTGTTTCTAGGTCTGGGAACAAGATCCCAAGTGTGATTTTTCTCAATCTGCATCAACTCTTCCTTCATTGCTTTAGTCCAGCTTTCATCATTGCATGCTTCACTTACTGTTTTTGGTTCAATTTTTGAAATCAAACAATACTTTTCTGAGTCTTGAGCAATCTTTCTTCTTGTTTGAACACCTTTGCTTTTATCACCTATGATCTGATCTTCAGAGTGATTCAGTCTTACATACCTGGAGTTTTGGGAATTTCTTGCACTTTTGTTTCTTGGATAGGTTCATTCAAACTTATCTCTTCTTCTTGATTGTCCGGATCAGTCTAAATCTAAGTTTCAGAAGGAACTTGAACTTCTTGGACCAAAACATTATTCTGATCATCTTCTTCATATTCATAAAACCTTGAAGGTTTTTCAATACCTTCATCAACCTTCACATTTGTACTTTCTATAATCTTTCTCAATCTCTTGTTATAACACAGGTATGTTTTGCTTTGAGTAGAATAACCCAAGAATATTCTTTCATCACTTCTAGCATCAAATTTGCCAAGGTCTTCATCTCTTTTAATGTAATATTTGCTACCAAAGACTCTGAAATACTTCACAGTGGGAGTGATGCCAAACTAGAGTTCATAAGGGGTCTTACCAGTATTGTTTCTGATTTGTACTCGATTAAGAGTATAGACAGCAGTGCTTACAACTTCTCTCCAGTAGATCTGAGGAACATTTGCTTCCATCATCATGGTTCTAGATGCTTCCTGGATGGTTTGGTTCTTTCTCTCCACTACTCCATTCTGCTGTGGAGTCCTTGGAGCAGATAATTGTCTTTTTATCCCATGTTTCTCACAGAATTCTATGAACTCTCCAGATGTGAATTCTCCACCTCTATCAGACCTAAGACATTTTATGTTTAATCTGGTTTCATTCTCTACCATAGCTTTGAATATTTTGAATTTATCAAGAGCCTCAGATTTTTCTTTCAGAAAAGTTACCCACATCATCCGGGAGTGGTCATCAATTAATAACATGAAGTATCTATCACCTTACAAACTCCTGATTCTTGCCGGTCCACATAGATCAGTATGTACTAAGTCCAATAATCTGGTAGAAGATTGTTCCTTACTTTTGAATGTGACTCTACTCTACTTACCCAACTGACATTCTTTGCACAAACTATTAGTAGGTTTCACCAGTCTTGGAGGATCTCTTATAGCCTGAGTGTTGCTTATCTTGATGATATTATCAAAATTCACATGACACATTCTCCTATGCCACAACCAACTCTGATCAATTTGAACAAATAAACAACTTTTGCCAGTACCAACCAAGTGGAAGATGTTACCTTTGGTTTGAGTACCGGATGCAATCTTTGTTCCAAAGCTTTCAAAGATCTTACATTTTCCATTTTTGAATTAGAGATCATATCCTTTGTCCACCAACTGTCCAACACTGAGAAGATTGTACTTCAGACCTTCAACATACAGTACATCACCAGTTTTGTTCTTTCCATCAAAAGAAATAGTTCCTCTACCTTTGATTCTGCCAGCAGAATTATCACCAAATTTTACAACTCCTCCTTCATATATTTCCAAATCTATGAACTTATTTTTGTCACCAGTCATATGGTGGGAGCATCCACTGTCAATGACCCAATCATCCTTTTCTTCAACTTGGGCAGCCAGAGCTCTTTCTATCATTTTATGATTGATAGATTTAGAGGGCATTGGATCTTCTTCCTTGATGGCAATAAACACCCAGTCACTTCCGGTTTTGTTTCCTATCTTCGATTCATCATCTGTTACTCCTTCTTCATCATCATCTTCATGAACATAGTAACATTTCTTTTGGAATCTTGATTTGTTTGGATTTGCCCTTGAAAATCTTTCCGGACATCTTAAAGCAAAATGACCAATCTTGTTGCAGTTAAAACATTTGAAAGGTAATTTTCCTTCATACTTACCAGATCTTCTTGGCAGTCTCTTTGCAATGAGGGCCTCAAGTTGTTCATCTTCTAATTCATCCTCTTCTAGATCTTTTCTTGCTTTCTCATACCAAGATGATTTTCTTGAGGAACTTTCTCCTGGATCATATCTCTATTTACCTTTTGTAGAGGCACTAGCTTTGAATGCAGATTCAGTCTTGGGAAGTGCATCACCAAACTCAGCTAACTTGAATGCAGATAACTTACCAACCAATTGATCCCTTGTGATAGCTGTTAAGGATCTAATTTCCTCAATAGCAGCAACTTTGTGTTTATAAGCAGGAGGTAAGGATCTAAGAACTTTAGCAACAATTTCATCTTCATCCAGTACTCCACCAGCGCATCTGATGCCACAAACAAGCTCATTTACTTTTGTCATGTAAGAAGTGATATTCTCATCTTTACTCGTCTTTAAGTTTTTAAACTTTCCTTTCAGACTTTGTAGCTTGGCACACTTAACATATTTGTCTCCTTCATATAGATTTTTAAACTTTGTCCAAATTTCATAGGCAGTTTTCAAACCCATAACATTTGTCAGCTCTGAATCAGACAAGGCACTCAGTAGGGCTTCTTTAGCTCGAAGATTATTCTCTGCATCTCTAATTTCATTTAGAGTTGTAGGGCCATTTGTTGGAGGAACATATTTAATTGAGGTTATGTTCCAATACTAATATCCCATGCATTGTATGTGACATTCCATGCAGCTTTTCCAGGCAGTGAAGTTTGAACCATCAAACCTTGGACTGTCCTTCTTGTAGGTCGACATTCTGGATCTCCTCAAAAAGTTAAGCTTCTTCTAGAGGAACTTAGTTCTGATACCAATTGCTAGTTTCAAGACAGACAACTAAGAGGGGGGTGAATCAGTTGTCCCAAAACTTTCCTTTTATTAACCACTTAAATCCTTCTTGTAATTTAGCAGCATAATAATAAATCAATCATGGAAACACAATACAATAATTCAAGAGCAGAAACACATTAACACATATGACACCAAGATTTTAACGTGGAAAACCCGGTTAAGGGAAAAACCATGGGGTGACTAACCCAAGATTGTATTCTCTATTAAAAGAATAAAAGGAACAAAATGGCACATACCAATTAGGGCTCACTACCCGAGCACACTGCTCACGAAAGGCCCACTGCCTACAGGAGACACACTGTCTACAGAGTAATAAGTATTACATACTTGAACTGAAGAATAGCATCTTCACCATGCTTGAGTCAGTTCCATTTAAGCTCAATACTTCTACTCTTCTTTTCACTCTTCTCCTCTCTACCACACTCTCATCTTCACCCTGATGATTTTGAAATGACTTCACAACTCTTATTTATACAAGACATCAACTTTGGGATAATTATCAAAGTCGGCACACTTTACTTTATTACAGAGCAAATACACAGATACAACTTGACTTATTACAAAAGACTTCATGTGAATCACCACTCTGTCGGCCACACAGATCTGGGACTTCAATCTTCTTTGAGGAACACGCCATGCTTCACAGAACATTTTCAAGATCATTCGCAAGATGTGTAAATCATTCAGTCGGCCAAGCTTAGGAAGAACGTCATCATCCGGAAGTAATTCTTTAATTATGAGCTCAATCTTCAATGTGGACCACCAACACAAACTGGACATAATCTAAAGACCCCCACAAGCTTGTCTGATTCACCAAGAACATCCACACCACTTCTGATAACTGAAATCATTCTCTTCTTCATTTGGAATCTTAAGAACATAGTCTGTCATCACTGTCATATTGAAATAGATGCTTGTGAACCTCCAGACCACAAACCAATTGAGTTGTCAATTCAAATTGACCTCCTAAACACTCCACCAAATCCGCAGAACAAGATATTGCATTTCCAAATCTCACCAGACCTATTTGTGTCACTCTGTCACCTCTGAACATTTGCCAGAACTGGTTTTACTCATATGGCCATAGCTTCTTCAAATCTTCATGCGGACCTCTCAAATCTTTATTGGATCACCTTTAGACACATATCTACAAACCCTTTGATGCGCATCCTTTGATCTTCATCTTAGCTGGGATCTTCACTTCATAGAGCTTCACTGTCTTCACTGTTCTTCTCTGTTTCTAATAGGACTAATTTTCTCAATATCCTTAGCACATAACTCATCCAATCCTTAACATCAATTCAACAGGGGTATGTTGACATCAATGACAACACCAGTTAGGCCCATACTTGCAACAGTAACCTCTATCACATACCTTTGGAAACAATAATATTGGTTTAATCTTCCCTTCTGCATTAAGTTTTATATTCCCAGAAATACTTTAAAGGCATACTTAGCTACCTTTAGCCCCCCTTTTTCAGTCCTTTGTCAACGAAGAGGTTATGCATTTGATTGTATTATCACTTCATGTTTAAATAATCATCTTAATAGGATGTCTTTTAAGATTTGGCATTTAGGTCTCTCTTGGGAGGGGCAAGATTGCCTTCTGCTTTCACCTAGAGGTATAGGAGAGATATTATTCCTCAAGGGAGGATCTCCCTTGGATGTCGCAAGATGCAACATCAAATCCTAGTTGGCTACATTATTACTTTTGATTCCCTCTTCCCATCTTATGTGGTGTGTTGAACGGTTCGTTACACGTGCAACATTGTGTGCACTCATTTAGAGAACTCACACATAGCACAAGTGAGTGAGTTAATGTTTGTTTAAGAGAAAAAAATTGTTAGTTTAGTTTTCATGTCCACATGTGAATGCGGGCACGACATTTGGTATCAGAGCCAAGTTCCAAACTCTGGGAATTTTGGGTATGTGTAAGTGCAAGTGTTGGACCACGATTGGTTGTGCATAACTACGAGGAAAAAAGTGACTAAATTTTCTAGCGATATTCTCTAGGGTGTCATAAGATAGCTTGTGTAGGAATGTTTGGAATTCTATTGTATTGTTCTAGTTAACCTTCATTTAGCACTTGATGCCTTAGGCACTTGAGGGGTGTGTTTGATTTGCATAAATGGTTTCAGAACCTTGCAAGTCCTGGATGCCTTGGCATAAGGAATCCTTATAATTTCACCCTTAGAAACTTGATAGGAAAGAAGATATTTAGTTTAAACTTTAGAAAAGCATTGCTATTGCTCCTAGCAAAATGACATCACTATCATGCCAGGGAAGGTTGGATTGAAGGGTATATCTAATTTTGAGTAATGACTTAAGAACCTTATTTCTTTTAGTTCCTAACATTGTTATGGTTGAGTTAACCCATATAATGTGGGAGTAAGTTTTTTTTTTTAATTTATCTAGTAGACTTCTTGTTGAGATACAAAGATGTTGTAAGGCTATATGATAGGCTTGTCATGGTTTATAGTGAGGATTACCCCTATTAGGTGATCATCACCTGGTTGAGAGAAGAGGACAATGATCTAACTTCGTGTACATCGTGATCATCCTATCCTTGACTTAGTATCTGTATATAAGTGTATAGGTGCATAAAGGCATATTATATGTGATCACCTCATGTATCCTCCTAGTTGAGGTCAAATGTTAATAGTGGTTTAGAGCCATTCCTATTTGGCACCTTGTGATACCCCATGTACCACTTTAAGATAGTCTGCTTGTATCATTTTGGTGTCTTGTAGTGCCTTGGTTTGATATTAGGTGTTATGTCTACCTTAATATCCTTTAGAAAGATTCTTTCTTATGATCGATAAGCAATATATGTAACCTTGCGGCATTCGAACTAAATTATAAATCATTAGTATTAATTTATAAATGTGTTGTTGGTATTCTAACCTTTTTAGATGATATAGTTAAGAGCCACTCAATTCTTGTACAATGGCCCTCTCCTTGGTTAAGTGTGTTTGTCATGATAAGGTGACTAATACCTTAGGGAAGTGAGTTGTTTGTATACACATGAACAACCTTAGTTAAATATTTTGGATTGTTGGGATAGCATTTGGATAATAACTTATGTGCTAGTAGGTTCATGGTTAAGTAAGCACATGGAATTCTTTCTTTTAGGAATTTGAAATGCATTAGAGATTTGATCTCTTTTGCATATTGTGTTGTAGACCTGGGTTTTGCATGTGACTGTAAATTTAAACTTGTGGGTAGAAAACTTAGATTTGTTATGAAAGGAAAGATAACTAAGGTAGAGTATATAGAGAAACTATCACTCACGCTTTCTGTTTCAACAAAATAGTGGGTGAAAGGTTGAAGCAGATGTGTAAACCTAGTAATTAAGAGTAAAGCTAGAAAACATAGTTCCTAGTGACTTAGTTAATTTGATTCGTAAGACAAACTATATTTAAACCATGTTGTTTTATGATTAAGATTTAGTTAAATATTACCTCTATAGAGTTATTTTAGAGAGAATTAGACCTATGCAACAAATTTTAGGTATGGATTTGATAGGAGTGAGTAATATTTATGTGCATCCTCTTGTGGCTTAATATGATACAATTTGCAAAAGGTTTATAAGTGTGGTGACTTGTGTATACCAGTAAATGTTAAGACTGTACCTCAAGTATGTGATACAGGGTGTCCAACTTGGAGAGAGTGGTATAGTGGACATCATTTATGATTCACTTATGTTACCCTAGGTGATAATTATGTGTGTATGAACAATTGTGTGTTGGTTTAGTTGAGTAGGGGGATGTTGCTAATTGTGTAATGGTGTGTTCCTTTTTGAGGAAGGATGTGTGAATCCCTCTCCATGTTCTTATGTTCGTATTGTTTTGGTGTCTCCCCTAGCATCAACCCTCCCACTCAGAAGAGAGCACGCTAGTGTAACTAGGGGTCGAGAGAGAGGTGGACCTCCATCAGAAGCTTGTGACTTTCTATGGATGTTAGTCCCTAATTTACTCCCCCACACATTAGAACCACACTAGTTGGTTCACAGTGCAACCTATTCCTTGTTTCTTATTCCATGAGTTGAGGATGGAACCTAATGTACACTTTGAGTCTATTTTTTTTGTTACAAATACTTGGCATTTCAGTTGCTATGAGTTCTTGAGGTGGCTACCGAATTTGGGTAATTAGTATCATCATGGGTTACTAGTATAACAAGAATTACTATCAGTCATGAGAAGGCAACGCTACCTTTGGATATAGATATTATTATGATTATTGGTTGCTAGAAATTGAGATTAGTATGAACCATTTGGATTGATGACTTCCAGCATTAGCACAAGGTGTTCTATTAGAGTAATGGGTACAAGTTAGTATGGTATTGTGACTGTATTGACAACTTGACAACATAGATAGGGTGACAAACCATGTGGCAGTGATGACTCTTGTTTGTTTTATACATGGAAAACATATTATTCTTCCTTGGATAAACTACATATGGCTTTATATATTTGAGGCTTCATGCATTTCACATGGCATTCATTTGCATAGCATGTCCTGGGTTGTGTGGGACTTGTTGTTGTATCCTATGACACTAGTGATTTTTACATGGTTTGAGACCACCATGGTATCAGTTGTATGATTCTTATTTGGTTTAAAACCACCATGATGATACATGCTATTATGTTTATGTGGTTTGAGATCAACATTCTCCTCGTCCCCTTAGGCGGCATAGGTGAAAGTTGTGTGGTGTATGTGATGTGCAAATTTTATAAGGATGTGGAATTTCGTTTAATTATTTTTATTACTGTGAAACCAACAGGTATTGAATTTTATTGTTGTTAGGCTACTTAGCCATTTGAATTTCTATTGGTCCTCCTTGCCTCAAGGACTTGTTTGATTTGATTTGATTTGTTTTTTTAAATTTAATTTAAGACTTTGCTTAGGTGGCCACTTTGATTTGGTATCTTGTTTAATTGATCATTACTTATGAGCTTATCTTATGATTTTAATTTATCAAATCTTCTTGGTTTGAGGCATACTTATTATTGCAACAACTGGTATTTTTTGTGTAATGTAAATTGTGTAAACTACCATATCCAAGAGGGGTCCTTGGTAGGTTGTATGGGAGAGCAGATGGCCTGGGGAATTCTATTGTGAGGATGGAGGCTGTAAATGGGACTATCATGAGGTGGTTGTAATCCATTTCCCCCTAGATTTATGTGTGTGATATTTGTGTACTTTCCTCTTAGAGGCTAACCCCCTTAAACAAACAAGAGAAAGGTACTAGGAAATGCATGGAGGGGTCCTTAGGAAAGGGACCTCGAGACCATCTTTCCTTGTGATTACATGACACATGATACTATGATACTTGTGATGTTACCTCCTTTGGAGATGAGAATATGGTTCTACATGACTATTCAAATATTACTTCAGTTGGTTTGACACCTTGTGGTTAATCATATATTTGGATCTATGGCCTATGGCCCTATGGTTACTCAGTAGTACATTGGTGATGTCCTCCTCGTAAAACCCATTCTATGAACCTTGTGATATGAGTCACGTGAAATCTAGTTGTGGTGATAAATGTGTTTAGCCATGTGGATTAGGTGGTTTTGGTTGAAAAGCAAGTGTTGGAAAAGAATAATAATTTTTAAGGGAATTAAAATGATTGCTAGTTTTTTATGGATATGATGTCTTGATCACATGATGTGTTGTATAGTTCCTTATCTGATGCAAATTCAGTTGAGACTCTCTTGATGGCTAGTACAGGTTGGATAACTTGTTTTGGTAGATGGTAACAAAATGATTGGTGTGACTCCAACTTGTCTTAGTGTGACTTAATTATTTATGGTTGTAGTAATAATTATAAGTTATGTGTGGACTTGATGACATTATCCTATGTATGATATGTATGTGAAGCTTTGTGTAATGTGAGGGTTGTTTCCTTTTATGGAGTAAGTATCCTCTAAGATGCTTATACTGTGGTGATCACTTTAGTTAATTATTGTTCCCCCTTAATACTTGTTAAATGAAGTATTTTGACATTTTTCCATATTGAGATGGCTCAAAGGTGGGTTGCCTTACCCCCTTGTTGACTTCCAGGAGGAAGTTTGGTCTTAGGGGGGGAGGATGTGAGGCCCACCCTAGTGTGTTTGAATTATGTATTCTTTTGGACCGATTATTATTTTGACACGCCTAAGCCTTGGACAACCATGTATAGGCTTATAACCTTTGTAGTAGACTTATTAAACAATGATGTTAGATTAGAGTAATTAGGTTAATTTACATATAAGGATGATGATATTACTAGGAGTTGACCAAGTTATATTTTATTTGATTCTTATATTATGCTTGGAATTGAAATAATGTTATTTGATCATGATTAGGAATGATTCAATTACCTACTGGTATTAGATGAAATGGAATATCTATGTTAAGAGGATAAGAATGATGGACATGTGATGTCTCGAAAAGATAATATGAAAATTGAATGAAATTAGAGATATGTGTCGTGATGTGTAAATTGAAATTGAGTTAAGATTCGATCTATGAATGTTATATTGATCGCATTTCAAGTTGCTTCAGCTATTTGTTTGAGCATATAAATGGGTGCAAATGAGTGTGCAGGTAAAATCCCATGTCCAATGGAAATGCGGAGGCCTGTCAGGAAACCCTATGTGATTTACCCTATGAAACTAAACTTGGACCCTAAGGTGGACTAGGGTTCGGTTGATTCTTTTTGTGTATGAGGAAATGAACTTAATGTTTAGTATTTTAAATGTTTTAGTTCCTAAGTTGGTTTAGGGGTGATTTGGATGATGAGTTGTCATCCATGTGTTCATTTTCAGATTTGAAATTATTGAGCTTTTTAATAAAGGGTGTTAATTGAGTTTTTTTCTTGACTTTTTTATGGGTTTTAGGAGCTCCAAGAAGGATTTGGTTTAATTAATTGGTTTCAGGGAAAAATAATCCACTTGGGAGAGTCATATAGTTGGAGTTAAATTAATTTGTCTGGGAAATTATTTAGATTGAGGGTTTTGTATAAATGAGATATGGGTTGTACCTTAGATCAACTTATATTTGTGTTTCTTTTTCGAAAAGTAGATAAATTCCCATTGGATACCCCTGTTCAAAATCCTTGTAGCGTAATTTACCTTGGGTTAAATTAATTATTGTAGCAGCTTGATGAAAGTTTAGAAATACTATGTCTTGTTATTAAAAAGATTATTTTGTTTGACAATTGATTCAATGGCATATTTTTAGATTATTTTCCATATGCATACAATTGATTTATTTTAATCAATATTATTTTTAACTGAATGGATCTTTTGGCTCAAAATTTAAATGTTGTAACCTCTATCACGGACCTTTGGAAACAATAATATTGGTTTAATCTTCCCTTCTGCATTAAGTTTTATATTCCCAGAAATAGTTTAAAGGCATACTTAGCTACCTTTAGCCCCCCTTTTTTAGTCCTTTGTTGACAAAAAGGTTATGCATTTGATTGTATTATCACTTCATGTTTAAATAATCATCTTAATAGGATGTCTTTTTAGATTTGGCATTTAGGTCTCGCTTGGGAGGGGAAGATTGCCTTCTACTTTCACCTAGGGGTATAGGAGAGATATTATTCTTCAAGAGAGGATCTCCCTTGGATGTTGCCAGATGCGACATTACATCCTGGTTGGCTACATTACTACTTTTGATTCCCCCTTCCCATTTTATGTGATGTGTTGAACAGTTTGTTGCACGTGCAACATTGTGTGCACTCATTTAGAGAACTCACACGTAACACAAGTGAGTGAGTTAATGTTTGTTTAAGAGAAAAAAAAATTGTTGGTTCAGTTTTCATGTCCCTGTGTGAATGTGGGCATGACAAAAGTATATTATCCCATTCGATTCTTCGTGCTACCTGAGTTGGAATCACAAATTGACCTCATGAGCTTTTATGATTCTCCTAGAAAACCAATATCTTTTGGTAGGATAAAACTCAATCCTTGGAAGACTAAAAAACCATTTTATTTCATGGTATTATTCTAACCTCATGTTGAAGTGTTCAGCAAAACCTAGTTTTATTTTATTAAAAAATACTTCCATGTTCTAGCACACCATCTATATATGCATAATCTTCAAACTCCCATACATTAAAGGTTAACGATTAACAAAACCATATTTACAAACTTTTAGAAGATCTATGGGTGTATGCACAAAGATGGGGAACCAAAAAGCCGCCGTAAGTGCGTTATAACGTGCTCGCATTTTGCCTTGCTTTAAAAGTGAAAAAACTTCATTTTCTGCCATTACCCATGGCCAAAGAGTGAGTTTGCAGAAGAAAACAAGGATCAAAGCGTGAGCATGTTCAAGGAAAGTCTCTCCAAGCAAGTGCAAGGGAGAAATCAACATTTTCATGATGCCACCTCGCCACCAAAGACGTCGTGAAGCAAATTTGGAGGGTCTAGCAGCTGAAGAAGGTAGGGTTTGTTTAATTTTTGTTAGTTTGAGAAGAATTTTTTACTTTTACAATGTTTGATTAGTTTTTATTTGAATTTACATTTAATGAGGCAAGAGAAAACCCAAATCCAGCTGAGGAAGGTCAAAACAACCCCTAAAACCCTCCAAACCCTCAAAACCCACCTTCACGTCCTCACAATGTAAAAGATACTCAAGAAAACTACCTAGGGCAAATAGAAGAAAACAAAAGACATCTTCAAACCTTTATTCAAATGCTAAACAATCCAAGTGCAAGCATCGATCGTAGGAGAGCGCTTGCAAAGTCATTAGAGGAGATTATTTCCCACACCGAATCGGTGACAAAACAAATCACCGAATTTCAAGACTATAGGGAGAGGTGTCGACAATACTATGCTGACAAATTGTCATATGAACAAGTGAAGAATGAAAAATTACAAAATCTCAATTATGTGCACACTTTATTAATCCTAAAACTGGCCAAAGATTAGAAGAAACTTGCAAATGGTCTTTGATTAGCACCCATGAAACAACAATGAGGTGCCAAAATATTTCTTGAGGAAACTCCTGTTATCTCCTAATAGTGCACCCTTGCTAAGTGAACTCAGCCTATTGGTGAAACATGGGAACTTTTCTAAGGTTGTGGGTCACCTAGAACAGAAAAGAACCTCCAGAGTTGTTGGGATAAGGTGCCATTAACCTTGTAAATCCCAATATTGTATTTATTCCATTTATTATATGTAATTTGCAATTATCCACGAGGAGATGTACTAGTTTCACTAGCAGGGTTAATTTCAGAGTAACCAGAGGTAATTACAGAGTGACTTTTACTGTTGGCAAATGTAAAAACTCAAAGTAAATGAGGGTAGGCGTGCTTCCTTGGAGAATTTACTATTTTTGGCATGTATGAAAACTGTCATAATGTTTGGTAAGTGAATCTATGATAGCTGCAAGTTGTCATAAGATTTTGAGATTCTATGATGCATATGATGGATATGTTAGTTTTATATTTTCTATATTTATCCCAAGGTTCCTATCTTGGAAAGATACTCTTTTGTGGAATCTATGACAGTTATGACACATCATAAGATGCTGTAAGAGGCTAGATTTAGTCTTGGGCCCCTAACCTTTGCATGGTTGTTTTTGGACAACTGTAAGATGCTTGTAAGATGGTAATTAATGTTTACAGGTTGGAGAATCTTAGGAGAGAGAAGGTGAACACCTAGGATGAGTTAGAAAATGTTTCTATAAGTATTTGCCATGTATTTATTGTTGCAATATAGATTTTAGGTACTTAGGTGTTGTCGGAATGCTGTTGCATTGAAGACTTATGGAGAGAGTTGTGTAGTTGATGTATTGTAGAATCTTGTTGAGATTAATACAAACTTGTGCCTCTTTCCTGGTGGAGTTTTTTACCCACAAGGGTTTTCTCTACGTAAACACTATGTCATTGTGTTGAGTTCTTCATGTTTGACATCTTTTTTGTAGTGGGTTTTATGTTTTGTTACAATCTCCATTGTTAATGCACACTTAAGATTGCTGAAATTTATCTTGAATCAAATTTCCATTGAAGTACTGTTACTTTAATTTCTAACATTTGGTATCAGAGCCTGGCTAGCTTTGACTCTTGGGTGGTAGTGTGGAAGCTGTAGCTACAGTGGGAGATTTGGTTGCATTTTTTTTGCAGATCTTGTGTTGATATTATGGCTGCATCCACCATTGCATCAACCTCTCGATTAGACATTGAGAAATTCAACGGAACAGGGTATGAGTTATGGAAGCTGAAAATGGAAGATTTGTTGGAAGAAAGAAACTAACGGTTGGTTGTTCAAAAAGAGAAGAAATTTGACGATGTCTCTCAAGATGAGTGGGATAGACTGGATAAGAAGGCACGGGGAACCATCTGGTTGTGTCTTTCAGACTCTGTCCTGTTCAATGTCTCAAAGGAGGAGACTGCACACAAGTTGTGGAATCAGTTGGGTGAGATCTATCAAGCCAAGAGTATGGTAAATAAACTTTATTTAAAAAGAAAATTGTTTTCCATGAAAATGCGAGAAGGTGAATCAGTTGCAAAGCATTTACATTCTTTTAATTTGTTATTGAGTCAGCTTGATTCAGTAGATGTTGAGGTTAGTGAGGAAGATAAATGTATCTTACTTCTTTGTTCTTTACCTGAGTCTTGGGAGAACGTTATCCTTGCTATCACTGCTAACCTTGCAGATCTGAAGTTGGATGCTCTTATTTCAGTGCTACTGTCACATGAATTAAGGAAGAAGAGTTCAAATAGTTCAGGGGATGCTCTCAGTGTCAGGGGAAGGTCTAAGGAAAGGGGACCTAAAGGAGATCAAAAAGGGGCTAAGGACAAGTCCAAGGGTTGGTCTAAGACTCTTGGTAAAAAGAACAGAGTTAAGTGTTGGAACTGCGGTAAAAGGGGACATGTGAAGGAGTGCAGAAACCCCAAGAAATAGTGGGAGAGTGCTTCGGATAAGTCCTCGAATGCAGGTGAAGAAGTTTTGCTTTTTGCATGTAATGTTGTTTCTAATGATCACTAGTTGGTTGACTCAGGATGCTCATTTCATATGACCCCGCATAAGGAATGGTTCTCCATATATGAAGAATATGATGGAGGTAATATCTACCTTGGTGACAACTCTTCATATCCGATTGTCGGGAAAGGAAAGGTATTGTTGTGTTTCAGTGATGGGAGGATTAAAACCCTCCCTGGTGTTTTTCATGTTCTTGGATTAGCTAGAAATCTGATTTCAGTTTTGAAGTTGAATTATTTGGGAATGCATGTGACATTTGACAAGCATGGCTGCAAATTGGTGAGAGGGAACTTGGTGGTAGCGAAAGGGAAGAGATTCAGGATTTTGTTTAATCTTGAAGCCACTACAGTTTGTAATGCCTCCTATGTATCTGAGGCCGCTACTGAAAATACATGTATGTTGTGGCACCGTAGATTAGGCCACACAAGTAATAATGTATTAAAAACTATTAAGAATAAAAAATTATTGGATGGTTTCTCCTATTCTGATGAGCACTTTGATTTCTGTGAGCATTGTGTGTTTGGTAAATAAAACAAAAAATCATTTCCTTCAAGAAGCAATAGAGCAAAACAGAAGTTAGAAATTATTCATACGGATGTGTTTGGACATGTGGATAATGAATCTACCAAAAAATCTCGTTATTTTATAACCTTCATTGATGATGTATCCAGATTTACATGGATTTATTTTATGAAGCATAAATCTAAAGTTTTCACTAAGTTTAAGGAATTCAAAGTCTTAGTAGAGAACCAATTAGGTTTAAAGATAAAAATATTAAGATCTTACAATGGAGGTGAATATTGCTCTAAGGAATTTGATGAGTTTTGCAAGCATACAGTTATAATCAGACAAAAGACAACTCCGTATACACCACAACAGAATGGTGTTGTAGAAAGGGTGAACTGAACAATAATGGAAATGGCTAGAAGTATGCTTAGTGATGCACAGTTGGATAAATGCTTTTGGGTAGAGGCTATATGTACTGCTTGCTACTTGTTAAACAAATCTCCTTGTAAGTCTCTTGATTCGACACCTTATGAAGTGTGGATAGTTAAGAAACCTTCTGTTTCACATTTAAGGGTTTTTGGTTGTGAGGCTTTTGTTCATGTGCTTAAGGAAAAGCGATCTAAGTTGGATCCAAAGGCTGAAAAGTGTACATTCATTGGATATGGTGATAATGTCAAAGGTTATAAGCTTTGGAATCCACTAACCCACAAGATTATCATTTCTAGAGATGTTATTTTCAGGGAACTTAGAGCTATTTCTAAACCTGAGTAGCCAAAAGAAAAAGATGAAAAGGTAAAGAGAGTGCACTTTGAGTTAGAGCAGCAAGATGCACCTCATGAAGAATAGAATGATAGATTGGGGGGGTGAAGAAGAAGAAGAAGAAGATTCGAGTAGTTTTGATGAAGATGAGTCTATTGTTACAGAAGAAGTTGTTGTAGATGATCATGCAAAAGAATGAGTAGAGTCTCTTATTCCACCCTTGAGGAGATCCACAAGACAACAGAATCCAGTTGACAGGTATAGCCCACCAAATTTTCATTGTGTATATGCTTTATTGAGTACTAACGATGAACCTAGATCCTAGAGGGGTGCTATTTCTACAGATGATAGTGAGTCTAGGCAGCTAGCCATGTAGGAGGAGATGATGGCTTTAGACTCTTGTAACACCTGGGATCTTGTTTGTTTGCCCAAAGGAAGAAAGGCCATAGGTTGTAAGTGGGTCTTCAAGAAGAAGTTTGGAGTAGACGGGTCATTGAAAAGTACAAGGCTAGACTAGTAGCCAAGGGCTACTCCCAGAGAGAGGGAGTTGATTTTGGTGAGATATTCTCTCATGTTACTAAATTAACTTCTATTAGATTTCTCTTATCCATTGCTGCAACTTATGACTGGAGATTGAGCAAATGGATGTTAAGACTGCGTTCTTGCATGGAGATCTTGAAGAAGAAATTTATATGCAATAGCCTATAGGTTTTGAGGTAAAAGGAAAAGAAGATTGGGTTTGCAGGTTAAAGAGGTCTCTTTATGGTCTAAAACAATCTCCTAGAATGTGGTATCAAAAGTTTGATTCATTTGTTATGAAATTGGGTTTTGTTAGAAGCGAGGAGGATCATTGTGTTTACATTTATTGTGTTGATGATTCTATACTGGTTATTGCTTTGTATGTTGATGACATGTTGTTTTTCAGCAATACTAAGCATATGATCAGTGTGCTTAAAGCCCCAATTTCAGGTGCATTTGAGATGAAGGATCATGGTGCTGTAAGGTATATTTTGCGAATGGAGATCAGGAGGGACAGAGTTAATAGAAACCTTTGCTTGTCACAAAGTAAGTATGTGAATACTATTTTGCAAAGGTTTAGTTTGCAGGATTGTAACCCAGTTAGAGTTCCTTTACCCATTGGTACTAAGCTTTCATTAGATATGTGTTGAAAGACTGAGGATGATTTTGAGGATATGTCTAATGTGCCATATGCTAGTGTTGTAGGGAGTTTGATGTATGCAATGGTTTGCACTAGACCAAATATTGTCCAAGCAGTGAGAGTTTTTAGCAAATTATGTCTAACCCTGGTAGACAGCATTGGAATTATGCGAAGAGGGTGTTTAAATATCTTGCAGGTACTCCTGATTATTGTTTGGTTTATTCTAGTATTGATAGTGCTGATAAATCTTTGGACATACATGGTTTTGTTGATGCAGATTGGGTAGGTGACTTAGACAGTCGAAGGTCCACTAGTGGCTATGTGTTTACTCTATTTGGAGGAGCAGTGAGTTGGATGAGTAAGAGGCAGCCCACAGTTGCTTTGTCCACCACAGAAGCAGAGTATATGGCTGCTACTCATGTCTCTAAGGAGGCAGTTTGGTTGAGGAGACTGTGTATAGGTATTGGTTTTGATTGCAGGATAATTTAGATTGGTTGTGATAGCTAGAGTGCTATCTGTTTGGCCAAGAATCCCATGTATCATGCTCAGACTAAGCATGTTGATGTTCAGTATCACTTTGTTCGAGAGTTGGTTACAAATGGAGAGATTGAGTTGAAGAAGATAGATACTCAGGAGAATGTTGCAGATTCATTGACCAAGCCTGTGAGCACAAAGAAGTTCGTATGGTGCAGAGAGGCCATGGGCCTTGTTTCTAATGCCTGATTATTTTTTATTTGATTTCCTATGGGTTGATTTACAATGTATAATTTCAAGTGGGAGAATGTTGCGATAAGGTGCCATTAACCTTGTAAATTCCAATATTGTATTTATTCCATTTATTATATGTAATTTGTAATTATCCATGAGGAGATGTACTAGTTTCACTGGCAGGGGTAATTTCAGAGTAACCGGAGGTAATTACGGAGTGACTTTTACTGTTGGCAAATGTAAAAACTCAAAGTAAATGAGGGTAGGTGTGCTCCCTTGGAGAATATACTATTTTTGGCATGTATGACAACTGTCATAATGTTTGGTAAGTGAATCTATGATAGCTGCAAGTTGTCATAAGATTATGAGATTCTATGACGCATATGACAGATATGTTAGTTGTATATTTGCTATATTTATCCCAAGGTTCCTATCTTGGAAAGATACTCTTTTGTGGAATCTATGATGGTTATGACGTATCATAAGATGTTGTAAGAGGCCAGATTTAGTCTTGGGCTCCCAACCTTTGCATGGTTGTTTTTGGACAAGTGTAAGATGCTTGTAAGATGGTAATTAATGTTTACAGGTTGGAGAATCTTAGGAGAGAGAAGGTGAACACCTAGGATGACTTGGAAAATGTTTCTATAAGTATTTGCCATGTATTTGTTGTTACAATATAGATTTTAGGTACTCAGGTGCTGCTGGAATGCTGTCGGATTGAAGACTTGTGGAGAGAGTTGTGTAGTTGATGTATTGTACAATCTTGTTGACATTAATACAAACTTGTGCCTCTTTCCTGGTGGAGTTTTTTTACCCACAAGGGTTTTCTCCACGTAAACATTATGTCATTGTGTTGAGTTCTTCATGTTTGACATCTTTTCTGTAGTGGGTTTTATGTTTTGTTACAATCTCCATTGTTAATGCACACTTAAGATTGCTGAAATTTATCTTGAATCAGATTTCCATTGAAGTAGTGTTGCTTTCATTTCTAACATTTGGTATCAAAGCTTGGCTAGCTTTGACTCTTGGGTGGTCGTGTGAAATTTGTAGCTGCAGTGGGAGATTTGGTTGCATTTGTTTTGTAGATCTTGTGTTGATATTATGGCTGCATCCACCGTTACATCAACCTCTCGATTGGACATTGAGAAGTTCAACAGAACAGGGTATGAGTTGTGGAAGCTGAAAATGGAAGATTTGTTGGAAGAAAGAAACCAATGGTTGGTTGTTCAAAAAGAGAAGGAACCTGATGATGTCTCTGAAGATGAGTGGGATAGACTGGATAAGAAAACACGGGGAACCATCCGGTTGTGTCTTTCAGACTCTATCTTGTTGAATGTCTCAAAGGAGGAGACTGCACACAAGTTGTGGAATCAGTTGGGTGAGCTCTATCAAGCCAAGAGTATGGTAAATAAACTTTATTTAAAAAGAAAATTGTTTTCCATGAAAATGCGAGAAGGTGAATCAGTTGCAGAGCATTTAAATTCTTTTAATTTGTTATTGAGTCAACTTGATTCAGTAGATGTTGAGGTTAGTGAGGAAGATAAATGTATCTTACTTCTTTGTTCTTTACCTAAGTCTTGGGAGAATGTTATCCTTGCTATCACTGCTAACCTTGCGGATCCGAAGTTGGATGCTCTTGTTTCAGTGCTACTGTCACAAGAATTGAGGAAGAAGAGTTCAGATAGTTCAGGGGATGCTCTCAGTGTCAGGGGAAGGTCTAAGGAAAGGGGACCTAAAGGAGATCAGAAAGGGGCTAAGGACAAGTCCAAGGGCTAGTCTAAGACTCCAGGTAAAAAGAATAGAGTTAAGTGTTGGAACTACGGTAAAAGGGGACATGTGAAGGATTGCAGAAACCCCAAGAAACAATGGTAGAGTGCTTCGGATAAGTCCTCGAATGCAGGTGAAGAAGTTTTGCTTTCTGCATGTAATGTTGTTTCTAATGATCACTAGTCGGTTGACTCAGGATGCTCATTTCATATGACCCCACATAAGGAATGGTTCTTCACATATGAAGAATATGATGGAGGTAATATCTACCTTGGTGATAACTCTTCATATCTGATTGTCGGGAAAGGAAAGGTATTGTTGTGTTTCAATGATGGGAGGATTAAAACCCTCCCTAGTGTTTTGCATGTTCTTGGATTAGCTAGAAATCTGATTTTAGTTTCAAAGTTGAATGATTTGGGAATGCATGTGACATCTGACAAGCATGGCTGCAAATTGGTGAGAGGGAACTTGGTGTTAGGGAAAGGGAAGAGATTCGGGAACTTGTTTAAGCTTGAAGCCACTACAATTTGTAATGCCTCCTATGTATCTGAGGCCACTACTAAAAATACATGTATGTTGTGGCACCGTAGATTAGGCCACACAAGTAATAATGTATTAAAAACTATTAAGAATAAAAAATTGTTGGATGGTTTCTCCTATTCTGATGAGCACTTTGATTTATGTGAGCATTGTGTGTTTGGTAAACAAAATAGAAAATCATTTCATTTAGGAAGCAATAGAGAAAAAGAGAAGTTAGAAATTATTCATACAGATGTGTTTGGACCTATGGATAATGAATCTATCAGAAAATATCGTTATTTTGTAACCTTCATTGATGATGTATCCAAATTTACATGGATTTATTTTATGAAGCATAAATCTAAAGTTTTCACCAAGTTTAAGGAATTCAAAGTCTTAGTAGAGAACCAATCAAGTTTAAAGATAAAAATATTAAGATCTGACAATGGAGGTGAATATTGCTCTAAGGAATTTGATGAGTTTTGCAAGCAGGCAGTTATAATCAGACAAAAGACAACTCCGTATACACCACAATAGAATGGTGTTGCAGAAAGGATGAACCGATTTTGATATCTAAAACTTGCATAGCTGCTTTGTACATAGATTCAATCAACAATAAAGCTTGACATGCACAACTCAGTACTCATATGCTTTTGCATACATATTTCATAAGAAGGCTTTAATGTTTACAATCCTAGAAGGAAAATATATTTTTGCAACTTGAATTATTTGCATTCAAACACAACTCACAACCTGCAAAATTACATATACTTTTTTGCACAAAGGTGCTACTAATAAGACACGAAGACAAGGAATGAGATAACTTCACAAGTCATTACATTAATCATTCAAATGCACACAATAGAACAAAAAATTGAGAAGGCAAAATGCTTATCTCCATTGATCTTCAAAGGTGTAAATTGTCATACATATTTGTAAAATGAGTTACAAATCCTGTCTCATGTTGAAAGAACTCCAAAAAAGTTACAATACCTACTTGAGAATGAAAAGAACTAACTTCAAAAATGAATTTTGAAGTTATATCTTTTTCTAAATGGTTGCACAAAAGTAGTGACTCCAAACTCCCTTGGTCATGGATAACCAAAAAGCCTAGAAAATAGCTCCCAAACTCCCTCCAAAATGAGTCCAAAGTGAGGAAAAGGTCAAAACATGACCTTACCTATCATGAAGGCATCAAAAACTACTCCAAACCAAGTCAAAACAGCCCTATATTCCCTCCATATGTCAGTCAACTTCTTTAACTTTCCCCTATATGCTTGGCATAAACATAAAAACTCAACCATATCCGCTCTACGCATTTACATGACACAAATACACTTCATTCTGCATTTAAATAACATTAACTAGGTGGTTTATAATCACACCACTTAGCTTAATGTTTTACATTTCAAAACAAATGCAAAATAAAAGGCCATGATTCAGCCTATGTCTTGAAGATAATGCAAAAATACATAAGTTAGCAGATACACCCTTATTTCTAGGCATATATGCATAAGGTCAAGGTATTAATTTTATTGCAAAGTTTTAAACAAAAGGCCAAAAATGCCTTAAATTTGTTAGCATTCATTTAGGGTTGAAACCCTAGAGACAAAAACGCGGCCAAACTTTTGCAATGCATTTCATTTTTACATAGCAACTTTCTGGAAGTTACTCCGTTGACATAGGGGTTTGAATGCAACTCTGTTGAGGTTTTGATGTCGAAATCTAGATGCATTTTCACAGGAAATCAACAGAAAAGGCTTGGGTAAGCTCTCTGTCACTTGAACTTTGTACTCCTTTTCATTCTCTATCAATAAAATGCCCATTTTGAGCTATCCTGTGTTGAAAAAATGAAGGTGCTTTCCCGTAGAAGACACTACATTTTACTCTCTATACTTTACATGCATTTCTTGAGAAACCTGAGCTTGTATAGATGAAAAATGATGAATATATTTGATTTTTCTGTGCATTCTCATGAGCATTTCTTTGTTTCTCATAATGAAATTCCTTTCTATGTGTTCATCTTAGCACGAAGAAAAATACTTTCTGTGCTTTTCTTTTGAAGAGAAATGATGGTAATTCCTTCATTTGTGCATTCAATATGGTTTTTGTTGATTTCCTTGCACTTCTATGCCACGACTATATTTTCCATTTTGTTTCAAAACCCTAGTGTGCAAATGAGGGTTTCATTTCTGTGTTTCACTAGCTAAGGTTTCCAGACTCTATGACCTAAGTCATCTTTATATGCTTCAACACTGTCATTGCATAATAAAGACTATTATCTATGAAAATTTGGAGTTTCCCTAAGATGATGTTGCTAAACACTCAAGACCCAGAAGTGGCTATTGTTCTTTTCTTAGCCCTCCTTATGTTCACTGTCAAGATCTATTTATAGAGTCTTGGTATTCACTGCATCTCTTAACTTATTTTCTGCCTTCATTGACTGATTTCTATTGATTATTAGTTGACTGTCCTTCTTATAGGGTTAGGCTCACTACATGGACTGGTTTTTGTTGTTGTTCTATGTCAAACCTTGACTGCCAACACAATCTTCTTTGTTGATTGTCATCACAGTTCCTTGGAAAAAAATTGCTACCCTTTGCATATGATGACTGTCTTTATACTTCATTGCCCTTGACATTGTCATGTTTAACACATTGTTTGTGAACTTTGTCTTTCAAATGTTTAACACCATTATCCATAAGGCTTGTCCATGGTAACAACCTGATCATCATTTTCCTTTTCATACCCACTAGGCTTTTGAAAAGTGATTGTCCCCTTCATTCGCTTTTGAAACCTCTGATAGAGTTCTTGTACTTGTTGCTTGAGCACTTGAAACCTCTGACTGCTCACTGTTACTCATTGTCTTAGGTGTAGGTATGCCTTGATGACTATCTCCTTTATCCATGCATGAAGCTTTTTGACCTGTTATAAAAATACTGTAGACCCTTTGTTTCTGTATGTATTTGCACTGTCAAAACTTTGGTATAAGTACCTTCAAACTTCATTCCTCTACAACCTCTAGCATATACCACGGTTTACATTTATACAATCTCCTTTACTATGCTTAGGCTATTGTTCTAGACTGTCCAAACTGATGTTCTTCAACTTTTATGATTGTCTTTGTGCTGTGAAGGACTTCTTCCCAATAGCCTTGACTGCTCTGTACCTTCATGTCTATTAGCAGGATATGGAATTCTATGATTATGACTGTCATTTACATGTTGAGGTTGTTCCTTCATAAGTTATAAAGCTAACATGCTTTACATTCTTAGCTTGAATGATTCCTATATCCTACATTCAAGTTAAGGATGTAAAACATGCAACTCATTTGAACCACATCTGTCATGACTATAAATTGACTGTGTCATCTTGCAGTTCTATATCTGATGAAATCTGTCTTGAAACATGATGATCTTACACTCTCACTCTCCTCTTAAACCAAGAGGGCAGCATGCTGGGCTCAACCCTTGTGGGAGCCCATTTTACTCCACATGTTATGATGTCAAATGAAAGATGATCCAACAATAAAAAATTTCACCTATACCTGCATAGTGAACAAACATGTTAGATAAAACAATGAAGCCAAAAGTTTCCAATGATGCTCATGATGATTGATGATACTCCTGATATCTGTGATGTTGCAAAACTGTTTCAATGCCTTAGGAGAATAAACTATATATTTGTTGATATAGTATATGCAAGGAATATGGATCCCGAGCTCTAAGACAACTTTTCTCATCCCTTGCAGGCATTTCAAACAACAACAAGTCAACTTCTGGAGCAACAAAGCGACAGGAACTGAAGCAAGGATGCAGCAAATCAACTTGGGATTCATCATTCAGGCAATGACGGATCCCTACTCTTTCCATATGCTTTTCCTTTTCTATTTTTCTTCAAATGTATAGTTTATTGTTAGATTACATTAAAATAGTCATTCCTACGGCTTGTGTGGACACCATACATTTATGATTATCAATAAAAGACATCACTTATGCAAAATTTATGTAATCTTTCTCTTGTATACATTTGCAAACTGAACTGTAATTTATTTGATAATACTTCTGTGTATATGAATGAAACTTTAGCAGAAAATAATGTGTACCTTTTCACTCTTTTTTCAAATAAACTATCTCAGATCTGCCTGATTGAGCTGGAAGCTAAATTAGGTAACAACTCCATTTCAAGTTCATCCTCAAGAAGATTCCCAATTATTTTGACATTCGAGAGTTCTAGGGTAGAGGTGGTGGCTCTACCCAAGATAGAGAGGGGGCTCAGTGAGATGAAAACTGTGTACCTAGACCCCTATTGAGGCCAAAACGTGTGTCACTCCCTTTAACTTTGAAGGAGAGTGTTGAGGTGGAGACATTACATTCATTGACTATTCTCACGCAGTCTCTAGCACAACATGCCAATGATCTTACCCAGGCCGATGAGGTTGAGATCAGTAGGGGTCATTTGTCCCCACATTTGTGCAGTTCATGTGGGAATCTGTGTGATTATGGGACGCAGGATGCACGACAGGACTCTTGGTAGGATGCTACAACACAGGGGCAACATCCATATTGGATGAGATTGTTCTCTCTCGATGTCTTACAACTTACATTTGGTATTGACTCTCAGTTAATTTTTTACAAGTTTCATCTTGATTTGATATATTGTTATTTGAAATTTGTAATTAATTTTATATGACTATCTATATTATAAGTTAAAAATAATGTATGTAATTGTCTACGCAATGAAATTCTAGGGTCAGAGTCTTCATCCTGCCTTCGTTAGCCATCCATTGGCAGGTTATGAGAGGAGGTCAAGTCAGCAGGTATGTAATTTATCACATGATTGTAATTATTGTACATATATCAATGGTAATATTATTTTGTGACAATTTGATGATTTCAACAAGGAGCTTCACCGGCACCTCCATGGTTTCCTTGGTCCCCTGGACGCAAAACCACCACTTATATGGAGCTAAATTTAACCATTTCTAATCATTATACATTTAAATAATGTTATGTATTTATTTTGGTCAAATAATCTTGAACTCTATTTTCAGATGCTAAATATGGAGACTCCTCCTCATCTTCGTGAGTCAGCGCAGGTAGGCATTGTTGCAACCATGATGTCTTCAAATCCTTTGACCGAGGTATGAGCCAATAACATGAAAATGTCATAATTTTGTATTTCTTGTTTTATAGATCATGTATTTGATGTACATAAATAATATTTATGTTTATTCAATTTTGCTTCTTGATGCTTCTCACAGGAGGTCACAACTCCAACTTGTCTAACTACGGATGAAGAGAGAGAAAAGATGATGGAGAGTGATCATCAGACGGTGGTAAGTGATCGATTACATATGTGATGTTATATATTTCATGTTTTCTATATTAATGTTCATATTGTTTGATTGTATTAACAGGTGGAGTTGGATGAATGTCTGTTGAGGAGGTCTACTCTACGACAGAGAGAGGATGAGTCATTGATTGGCTCTCCATCTTCACGGTCAAGTAAGGGCCACCGATTATTTCATAAAAGTCCATAGGAAACTAGTTTTTGAGACATTTTTTGTATTCCTAGATGGCTTCGTATACATACTTATGTATGTTACCGATGTATATTTTTGTATATGCCTATATAGCTTTGTTTGGACATGCCTCTATGGCTTTGTATATAAACTAGATGTTATGTTCATGGCATTATGTATATGACAGTTTATATTAAATATTTAATATGATGATCAATTATAGTTACAGGAATTTGGTTTTACACGTGCCAATTGCATTTGCTTGAAAGTTTATAGATCATTTTCAAATAAACTATTTTGTGCATATCGTGCAATCATCGCATTCCATGAGATTGTGCATTTCTTAGATGCATCATGTCAAATAGTTCATGTGCCTTGTCTATGCTTCCACACTTTCCATACATGTCTACAAGGGTAGCTACAAATACAATATGTGACAAAATTCCTATATCCTTTATGCTTTGATGGTTGTCCACACCATGTTCCCCATATCCCATTTCGGCATAGGCAAGGAGGATGTTGGATAAGGTTGTGCAATTTGGTTTTAGACTTGCCAATTTCATTTGGTTGGAATTTTATTTTGTGCATTTGGGAAAGTTTTTAAAGTGTTATGAAAACTCCATTTCGTGCATATCTTGCAATCATTGCATTCAATGAGACAACATTTCTTTGAGGCATCATGTCAAACAGTTCATGTTCCTTGTATATTCTTCCACACTTTGCATACATGTCTCGCAGGGTAGTTGCAACTACAACATTTAACAAAATTCCTATATCCTTTATGCTTTGATGGATGTCTATACCGTGTTCCAAAGATACCATTTCTAGGGTTTTGGAATTTGGCTTTACACCTGCCAATTGCATTTGCTTGAAAGTTTCTAAAGCCTTATCAAAAAATCCATTTTATTCATATCTTGCAATAATTGTATTCCATGAGTTGACATTTCTTTGAGGCATCATGCTAAACTATTCACGTGCCTTGTCTATGCTTCCACACTTTGCATACATGTCTTCGAGGGTAGTTGCAACTACACCTAACAAAATTCCCATATCTTTTATCCTTTGATGGATGTCCATTTTGGCATAGGCAAGGAGGATACTGGCTAAGGTTTTGGAATTTGGCTTTACACCCACCAATTGTATTTTCTTGAAAGTTTATAAAGTCTTAGCAAAGGTTGTGGAATTTGGCTTTACACGTGCCAATTGCATTTGCTTGGAAGTTTCTAAAGTCTTTTCAACAAATCCATTTTTTGTATATCTTGCAATCATTACATCCCATGAGAGGACATCTCTTTGTGGTATTCTATCAAACAGACTACGTGCCTTGTCTATGCTTCTACACTTTGCATACATGTCTACAAGGGAAGCTGCAATTACAACATGTGACAAAAATCCTATATCCTTTATGCTTTGATGGTTGTCCATACACTGTTCCAAAGATCCTATTTTAGTAGATAGGGAGGATGCTGGCAAAGGTTGTGTAATTTGACTTTACACTTACCAATTGCATTTGCTTAAAAGTTTCTAAAGCCTTTTCAATAATCCATGTGCCTTGTCTATGCTTCCAATTTTCATGGTTGAGTGTTAGGTCGAACGATCCACATGCATTGTCTATGCTTCCACACTTTGCATACATATCTACAAGGGCAGCTGCAATTACAACATCTGACAAAATTTCTATATCCTTTATGCTTTGATGGTTGTCCATACATTGTTCCAAATATCCTATTTTGGTAGAGATAGGGAGCATGCTGGAAAAGGTTATGGAGTTTAGCTTTACATGTGCCAATTGTATTTACTTGAAAGTTTCTAAAGTCTTTTCAACAAATCCATATTTTTCATATCTTGCAATCATTACATCCCATGAGAGGACATCTCTTTATGGTGTTGTATCAAACAACCCACGTGCCTTGTTTATGATTTCACACTTTGCATACATGTCTACAAGGGCAGTTGCAATTACAACATGTGACAAAATTCCTATATCCTTTATTCTTTGATGGTTGTCCATATGTTGTTCTAAAGATCCTATTTTGGTACGGATTGGGAGGATGCTAGCAAAGCTTGTGGAATTTGGCTTTGCACGTACCAATTGCATTTGCTTGGAAGTTTCTAAAGTCTTTTCAACAAATCCATTTTTTGCATATCTTGCAATCATTGCATCCCATGAGAGGACATATCTTTGTGGTATTCTATCAAACAATCCATGTGCTTTGTCTATGCTTCTACACTTTACATACATGTCTACAAGGGCAGTAGTAATTACAACATGTGATAAAATTCCTATATCCTTTATGCTTTGATGGTTTTCCATACATTGTTCCAAAGATCCTATTTGACAAGTTCTTTTCATGCAATGATGGTAACCTCCCAAGCCTAAGTGACAAGTTCATACAACATTATGATTAAGTGGGTCACTTCTGATAAAACAAAGTGTAAGGTGACTAATCCTAACCTTCATTATCTTGACAAACATGAATTACTAGACAACAATCTTAGAAATTGCCATTATGACCCTGGATGCCTAAATCTTGATAATGACTATGTCCCAACCCTCAACATGATAACATGGATCCATGGAAATATCCTAAGCAAAAAGATTGTGATAGGACAGACCTTCCACATAATGTTGTTCCTCTTAATGACAAAACCACCATTCACCCTAGACCCATGACAACATTGTATAGAAAGACACTACTTGGGATGTCTAAATAGTCAAGTTTAAAACAAAGAATTAGGTGGAAACAAAAACATGGGGCTTATGTGTTATATGACATTCAGGTCTGCCCTTTGTTGTTTTGATTGGGCCCTTTGCTTCCCAAGATGAGGGTTAGATTATCTTCATTTGCATTCTGGGTCAGGAAGATAGAAGCTTGATTTCCACCATCCTCTCCATGAGGAAGATCTTGTAAATCTTGAATAGTACAAGTAAACATTATGACTTTCATGCAGCTATGACAGTCCCATACCTCATAAAAACCTATTTCCTTAATATCCAACTATTTCACAACTCCAGTGGTGGTGCTTGGACCACTTTATCACCTTCATTCCATTCATTTTAACAAGGCTTCATGGATTATGAGTATATGAATCTATTGAGATTGTTGTTGGTCAATGCATATGTAGAAAAAGTTCTTGTTGTTGTTACAGTCTTGTGACTGTCAAATTTTTTATGTGCTTTTGGTAGATGTAGTGAAAGTTTTAGGTATCCCACCAAGTTGCCATGACACACCCATAGTGTTTTGACATCCTTTCTCTTTACAATACACTGAATGGATTCACAAAGCAAATATAATTCTTGATACACAGTCACAAGCAATGAGCCCTAGCAGCCATGGTAGAAATACCCCTGCTACACAAATATTTGTCAAGTTCAAAAGAGAAAATCATGAGCTAGCACCTCATGCATGGATTTAGGAACTCTGACCTAGAGGAGACAACCTATATCCCATTACTCTCATATCAATCTTCATGACAATATTTGAGCCACATTGAAATTTAAAAGAGACAAGATGCTAATGTATTGTTATGACTATCTTCTTCATTTATATCCCCTAGAGATGCTCACATTGAAATTTAAAAGAGACAAGATGCTAATGTATTGTTATGACTATCTTCTTCATTTATATCCCCTAGAGATGCTCACATTGTCTTCAATGCTCATACCTAGGTGCATTTTTGGATAGTGTTTGAAATGCAAATGGAAAGGGAGGTTCATACCATATCTTTTATATCCTTATAAAATAAATGATCACACCTTCTCATGACTCATAGATACTTTAATAATTAGAAAGAGAACCCACTATGACTGTCATGGTATAAGTCCCTTACACTAACCCTCAAATATCCCAAATGACTAAGTAAAGATCCCACTATCCACCTCTAGACTATCCCTTAACACATTTTAGTCTAGTGATTAGTTTTAGGATTGTGTTAACAGTTAAACCTGCATAATGATATGATTTTATAACCCCACAACAATGGTTGATGATGATGTTCCTTCATTGATCAACTTCCAGGCACCTTGTATCAATCACTATTTATTGTACAGAGGTAGTCCTAAACCATTCAACTTGACTATTCTCTTACAACCGTGGTAGTCCTCTCAATGGGCTGAGTGTGTTTAGTAATGCCCTCTTGATGCCCTAGATTGTCCTCTAATGGTGTTATAAGTCTCCCTTACTGTCATAACCCTTGGGAAGAGGATTGTGGATTATTTCATTCAAGGTTTGTGGACCATACATACAATCACCTTTCAAATAAATCCCTATAAAACTCATACATAGTTATGGACTCAAACATGTAAACACTTCCTCATAACGGAACAAGCCATTTTCTCATGAAGACTAATAGATTCTGCCCATAAGGTTTAACTTACTGGCCCAAATAGTATGATAGTCAATCATGCCCTATTTTAGTAGACTATCAAGAGATTGAGAATCCACCATAATGCTTGGGTATTGAGCAACCGTGTTAAAGATATCTTATGAGTGATGAATAACCCTATGAGCAGATGACAACTTAATGAAACCATGACAACCCTTCTATTGAACAAGACAATGATCTACGGACTGGGGTAACTTTGTGCACCATAATAGTCTCAAATTGCCTTTAGTTCCAACTTTGAAGTTTATAACAATAAGAACATGATAACCTTAACAAACTTTCTCATAAAACCTTCATACAACTTCTTTCTTTGTGACCAAAATCCTTTCATGATATGTACCTAGTATATTGTGATTGTCACAACAACCAATCCTTGAAACCCTTGTGCAAACTCATTGATGGCTTTGGAGTTTCATTACTTTAGACTTGCAACCACTAGCATAGGCATTAAGCATGCATCATAAGACACAGAAAGAAATCCCTTTCAACAGAATGGACACTAGGGTTTGGTGAGTTGCCATTAGCAACGAAACCCTAGGTCCTCTATATCTCATTTTGGAAGTAAAACCTACATAAAAACATTACTAAAACAACATATTATTTCAGTTCAAGCCCACAAATAGGTTAATCACCATGTAAATAGCATGAAATTATGCAAATGCAATGTATTTTGACCTCTAATCATGGTTGTCATAGTCAAGAGAATAATGGATCAGTCCATTATCTCTTTGTATTTTACCTAGAAAACCTTATGAAATATGGGCGCTAGTCAAGTAGAATGAATAACATACATCTCTGAATGTTGTTCACACATGTGCAGGCATAGGTTAAGGTTTTAGGCATTGAAACGTGTCCTCCACAGGTGGAAATGTATCCATATACTAGTCATGAATGGAAAAAAAACTCACCACTTTCCTTAAACTCTTTCATGCCTATATAAGCATGGCATGTAGGCCCTTTATAGATAACACCAAACCAAACAATCACCTCTCTCATATTTAGAAACACCCCCAAAGCCATAAATCAGTGATAAGTGGGATATGTGTTAAGGCTAAGGTTTAGGCTTTATGTTCTAGCCTTCACATTAAGGGTGGAAGGTAATGAAGAATTAGAAATTTAAACGCTTTTCCTTCCTTGTCAAATTCAAATTTGGGTGCCAAATCATTTGAATGGCCGTTTCAAAGGTTTCAAAGCTTATTCCAAATAGCCTAGGATTAACTTTAAGACCTTTATGATTGGTAAAGAGTCTTGGGGTAGATCTAGGGGACCTTTAGGATGATTGAATGGTTTGAATAGTCCTAACTTGACCACAAGATGCCTCTAAATGGGAAACATGCCTCCTTTCAAAACATGCATAGTCTACAAGTCTACAAGTAGGGAGTGTAGAAGAGAGAAAGAAGAGGACTGTCATAATGAAGAGATAATTGTGTTGGTAATCAGAGAGTAGAAATACTAAATTAAGAAGGGAATACAACCCCATAAAGTCATGCATGCCATTCCCACATAAAGACAACCCTAGCAAGGCTAATAGACCAACTATGACACATAACACTTATGGACAAGCATGCAATCATGAATTAATCTTAAACTCAAGAATGTGATAGTCATAAGCAAGAAGGTAATCACTTAGCTTTGGGACTGTTATCACGACATTAAAGTCTTCTCCCAAACCAAGTCACTTGTTCATCAAGAAAAGGATATTCATGATAATCATAACTCACTCACATATCATGTAAGGTAATAGCCATAGGACAGTGTGGATTGTAATGGGGAGCCAAATCACATGTCAATTTAGTCTTAGGCACAGAAAACTATCCTTATTAGAAAAGATTATATTGTTTTGTATCTCAGACCAAGGGTATGTACAAAGGAATGCTGCAAGTTTACATTAGTAATGCACTGTCAACACATATTAGGATAGTGACATTTTGCATTCCATAGCTCATGGGGCCGAACAGACTTCACCAATGCATTGGGATGGGTAGGTAAATGTCAGGGGAGATCTCATTTCATGTGCCAAGCACCTCAGTCGTTTGGGGCAGTAGGCTACCGGCAAAGTCCCTTAAGATCCCTAAGACCAAAAAATTGCCAAACTTTGACGGGGCAGTTTTGAGAATTCATGGTAACTGGGAACATTCTGTTTGGACCTACAGGTGCACGTGGGGTCCTTCCACAATAACCTCTCTCAGTTTTGGTCAACTCTAGTCCGTTTGACCATGCTAAAATCAAATGCATTCTTGCAAAATGCTTCAGTTCTGTGTAGTGGAAAGGTGCTAGGAATGACATTTTGTATTCCATAGATCGTGGGGCTGAATAGACTTCACCAACACATTGAGGTGGGTGGATAAATGCCAGGGGAGGTCTTATTTCATGTGCCAAGGGTCCCAATCGTTCGAGGCAGAAGGCTACCGACAAAGTCCTTTAAGATCCTAAGACCAAAAACTGCCAAACTTTGACAGAATAGTTCTCAAAATTTGTGGCAGTTGGGAATGTTTCGTTTGGACCTATAGGTGCACATGGGGTCCATCCAAAATAATTTCTCTCAGTTTTGGTCAACTCAAATCCATTTGACCATGCCAAAATCAAATGCATTCTTACAAAATGTTTCAGTTTCATTCAACACAACCTTGCCAGGTGCTATATTTTTTGATCTACTCATCGTGAGGCTGAACCGACTGTGTTGTTTTGAGTGCCAAGCACCCCAGTCATTTAGGGTAGCAGGCTACCAGTAAAGTCCCTTAAGATCCCTAAGACCAAAAAACTACCAAACTTTGATGGAGCAGTTCTCAAAATTTGGGGTAGCTAGGAATGTTCCGTTTGGACCTATAGCTGCACATGGGGTTTGTCCACAATAACCTCTCTTGGTTTTGGTCAACTCCAATCCATTTGACCATGTCGAAATCAAATGAATTCTTGCAAAATGCTTCAGTTCCATGCAGTGGAAAGGTGCTAGGACTGACATTTTGCATTCCATAGCTCGTGGGGCCAAATGGACTTCGCCAATGCGTCTGAGTGGGTGGGTAAATTCTAGGGGAGGTCTCATTTTGTGTGCCAAGGATCCCAATCGTTCGGGGCAGCAGGCTACCGACAAAGACACTTAAGATCCTAAGACCAACAACTACCAAACTTTGACGAAGCAGTTCTCAAAATTTGTGGTAGCTAGGAATGTTTTGTTTAGACCTACATGTGCATGTGGGGTCTGTCCACAATAAACTCTCTCAGTTTTGGTCAACTCATATCCATTTGACTATGCCAAAATCAAATGCATTCTTACAAAATGCTTCAGTTTCATGCAACACAACCTTTCCAGGTGCTATATTTTTTGATCTGCTAATTGTGAGACCGAACTGACTGCACCAACATGTCGGGGTGGGTGGGTAAATGTTAGGGGAGGTCTCGTTTCTTGTGCCAATTGTCCCAGTCATTTTGGCCTACAAGCTACCGATAAAGTGACTTTGTCGGTAGCTTACAACTCTGAATAACTGGGACCCTTGGCACACAAAATGAGACCTCCCCTAGCATTTACCCACCCACCTTGATGCGTTGGCAAAGTCTATTTGGCCCCACGAGCTATGGAATGCAAAATGTCACTCCTAGCACCTTTCGACTTTGCTAATAGCTTGCAGCCCGGAATGACTGAGACACTTGGCACACAAAATGAGACCTCCTCTAGCATTTACCTACTCACCCAGACGTGTTAGCATAGTTAGTTTGACCCCACAAGCTATGGAATGCAAAATTTTAGTTTTAGCAACTTTCTACTTTATCGGTAGCTTACAACCTACAATGTCTGGGACCCTTGGCACACAAAACGAGACCTCCCCTAATATTTACTCATCCACCCCAATGTGTTGGTGCAGTCAGTTCAACCCCACGATGAGCAGAACAAAAAATATGGCACCTGACAATGTTGTGCTACATGAAACTGAAGCATTTTGCAAAATTGCATTTAATTTCAGTACAATCAAATAGACTAGAGTTGACCAAAACTGAGAGATGTTATTGTGGATGGACCCCACGTGCACTTGTAGGTCCAAATAGAACGTTCCCAACTACCATGAATTCTAAGAACTTCTCCATCAATGTTTGACAGTTTTTGGTCTTAGGATCTTAAGTGACTTTGCTGATAGCCTACTGCCCTGAGTAACTGGGACCTTGACACACGAAACGATACCTCCGCTAGCATTTAGTTGCCCACCCCGATGCATTGGCGAAGTCCGTTTGGCCCCACGAGCTATGAAATGCAAAATGTCACTCCTAGCACCTTTCCACTGCATGGAACTGAAGTATTTTGCAAGAATGGATTTGATTTTGGCATGGTCAAATGGACTGGAGTTGACCAAAATTGAGAGAGGTTATTGTGTAAAAACCCCACATGCACCTGTAGGTCTAAATAGAATGCTCCTAGTTGCCTTAAATTCTGAGAACTGCTCTGTCAAAGTTTGGTAGTTTTTTGGTCTTAGGGATCTTAAGGGACTTTGCTAGTAGCATGCTGCCTCGAACGATTGGGGTGCTTGGCACATGAAACAAGACCTACCTTGGCATTTAACCACCCACCTTGATGCATTAGCGAAGTCTGTTCAGCCCCATGAGCTATGTAATGCAAAATGTCACTCCTAGCACCTTTCAACTTTGCTGATAGCTTGCAGCCTGGAACAACTGAGACACTTGGCACACAAAACGAGATCTCCCCTAGAATTTACATGCCTATTTAGATGTGTTGGCATAGTCAGTTCAACCCCACAAGCTATGGAATGCAAAATGTCACTCCTAGCACCTTTCCACTGCATGAAACTAAAGCATTTTGCAAGAATGCATTTGATTTTGGCACGGTCAAACAGACTGGAGTTGACCAAAACTAAGAGAGGTTAATATGGATAGACCCCATGTGCACTTGTATGTCCAAACAAAATGTTCCCATCTGCCCCATATTTTGAGAATTGCTCCTTCAAAGTTTGGCAGTTTTTTGGTCGTAGGGATCTTAAGGGACTTTGCTAGTAGCCTACTGTCCCGAATGATTGGGGCGCTTGGCACATAAAACGAGACCTCCCCTAGAATTTAATGGCCCACACCAACATTTTGGTGAAGTCCATTCAGCCCCACGAGATACAGAATGCAAAATGTCACTCCTAGCACCTTTCCACTGCATGGGAATGAAGTATTTTAGAATAATGTGTTCCTTGCCACCATAGGTAAACGAAATTGATTTAGAAAAAATCAAGGTAGGTGTTTGTAGGTGGACCTAACATCCACCTATACATGCAAATAATATGTTCCTAGGTGTCACAGTTTGATGGAACAGTCAATCCAAAGTTTGTCACATTTTTTTTCTTAGGGCTCTTGAGAGATTGTCTGTGTTCGATATAACCAAGAATGACCATGAGGCTTTGCTACTGAAAAGACACCCCCTAGAATTTACCCACCCACTCGGATGCATTGGTGCCATCCATTTGGCCCCAAGAGATGTCAAATGTAAAAATTCAGTCATAATACCTTTTTGGCAGATGAAAATTCAGTACTATAAAGGTGTTCTCACTTGATCCAATGTCTTGTAGGGTATCAATTGAGGCTTACCTTACCATTTCTATCAATTATTTGTCATTAAAACTCATTATGACTCATTATGAAATAGTATCATCATTAAAATGAATTAGAACTTGTGATAACATCGTTAAAACTCATTAAAACTCATTATGAAATAGAAAGTAAAGGACATATCATCGTGAAATAATCTTGAAAACCTACCTTACTTTCCTTCCAAAGGAAACTTCATAAGGATTATGCCTACCTCCATCATACTAAAATCTTACATGCAAATGCAATTGCACTATTCAACTAAAATGAGTAGCTAAAATATACAAGGTGAAATCAGGATAGCAAAGAAAAATAACATACCTTTCTGTCATTCCACAAATTCAATCCAATGAACCATTAGGGTCTACTCTACTCTTTATTGTGTCAAGTATTGCCCTCGTGATCAGACTCACGAACCTTCCACAAGGTCTTGTTCAATGGTCTACCCCCATATTTGATCAAATGAACATTTGAAGCCACAACAAGGTTAGAATAACGAAGAATCTTCCTATGTGTGTCAATGTCCTTGAACAACCACACATTAGACTTCTTCAATGGGTACCTTCTAAGCCATGTTCCAGTAACAACCACTGATCCTATAGGGCACTCAATGTTTTCTCCATCTATAACAGGGGAATCTAATTTCTTTTTTACCTCAACATAATGACACAAATAATAATCCATTCCTTCTTCATTGTCTTCAGCTGCAATAGCTGCATAAACATGCCCTGCATTGATACATGCATTCAGTTTGATGAATATTGTCAACAATACAAGAAAAAATATAAAATAAAATGGCATATTGAATTTTATTAAATTAGAATGCTGATAATACCTAGTTGAACTAGATCTGAAACATGGTCAAAATCCATCGACGATTCAATCTCTGTCATTTGTAGTGCTGTCGGTAGTCAATAATGGTCAATCAGGCATAGGCCTCTTGTACACCAATCATCAACCCACTCCTTTGACTCACAATCATACCAAGCTTCATATGTACATGAAGAACAAAAGCATGCCATATGTTGCGTATGAATACTCCATGAACCTGCATTAGAGCTTCTAAAAGAGTGTAGCTCACTTGATCCTATCAATGTACAATAGTCCTCATATTTTGCAATGTTAGTATCATCAACCAACCAAAAATATCTACGAACTGTAGACTTACCTTCATTACCTGGACCCATTGTAGTGTTATACTATTCGATAATAGATCTTGCATTTGTCAACTTTGCATTGTCTTTGCACTTCAACTCTTCTCATGCCAATGCTCTTTTGATACATGCTCCCGCACCATCATGCTCCCCCTTTCCATGTCCAACCTCACAAAATTTCCACATATGTTGAACACCATTCACCGTATGCATCATGCTCAACCAATAGAACATATATGCATTCTTGAATTGTGATGCACAATTATCTGACCATATGATATGCTGATGAAATGATATGTTCCTGCTGGCCAAATCATGGTAGAACATCTGAAAGAAACCTTGCACAAACTCTGTAGAATGTGTGTGATCATCACTAATATAAAAATGATATTCCCTCAAGATCTTCTTGTCATCCTCTGTACTATCTTCTACATGAATGAATGCTATTTGCATAAATATAACAACCTGCGTAGATTTGTAATACTGTGATTGCACCTCATTTTATGGCTGTAGTGTATAGTTCTCTGCAAAGTCAACAACTGAAATGATGGTACCAAGTGGAAACGTGTCCTTGCATAACTTGAATTGTAAGTCCAACCATCGAGCTCACTGGGTATGCCTTGCATACTCGTACACTATACTGTCACAAAATGTAGACATAAACTGATACATTGGTATCTTTTGAATAATCAAATCACATCTCTTTGCTTTTTTACTATCTTTTGTATTTTAGGCCACTGTTTTCTACTTGCCAAACTCTACTAGTTCATTTCCAACCGCATGTGTGCTTTCCATATGTTCACATATTGGCATACGTTACAATCCACCGCAATGCTGACATGTGCCATCCAAGCATAATTTCCTGTAGAATATTTGACCTTCCTCTCTTTCACATAAATTTTTTGATATGAAGTCTCTTGAAGTAGTTGGTGGGGCACGTATGCCACAATCCTGCAAAATATTGTTAGTATGCAAATCTAAACATATAGACCGATAAACATCAAAATGGTTAGAAAATTCAATATGTAATCTAAAACAACAAGTAGTGCGTGTGTGATTTATTTTGACATAGAAAGGTTTTAGCATTTTAAAATATCTTTAACAAATTTTAATTTGATGATATATCTCTTGAAATTTCTTGAAAAATTGTGTTTGGGTCACATCCAAAAAATGCTTTGGATGTGGCTCATGGTTTCGACAACCAATTCTCCTTCTCACAACATCTCTTGCATTAGGAGATACCCTTGTGTTATTTTTCCAAAATTCTTCAATGAAGGATCTCAAAGCTTCAACAACAACTTTGTCTTTCCATGGGAGTCTCCCAGAGAATGCCCACAATTCATTGGTATTTGGGTCCTCAACTCTATCACGTATTCCAATGACTCTCATTAGAGTTTTTCTACTTATTTTCAATGCTTGACTTGTCTTTCTAATGAGGTGAGCTTTCTTTGTTTGTTGGCTTACTATTGTCGATGTAATGACATGTCGTGTGACATTACTATCCTTGGTGCGTGAGGTGGAACCCACACTCTCATATGCACTCATTAGATTCTTGACAATTAATTTTTCATTGAGGCATCTGATGTTCATAGGCCAAGAATCTTCATAGTGGGCCTAAATTTTAGATTTCTCATCAATTCAACAAATAGTTGACATCTTCCGGTTTCATTTAAATTCTCAAAGAATAATTTCCATATATTATTTGCATATCTCTGGCAAGTGTGCTTGGGAATCTCATCCTGCATGAGCTTCAACACATTCTCATCGATATCGATTAGAAACTTAGGCTTCCTATGTAAAATTATAGGAGGTGTTTTAATTGGTAAAGTTGACTCAACATTAGGAATTTCTTCAATATTTACTTGAGATGGGATAGATGACATACCTTCAATTGGAGATGAAAAACATGAAAAGGCTTGAAGTTGAGATGGAGAAGATGGTGTACCTTCAACTTGACGTGTGAATGATGGCGTACCACCAAGTTGAGAAGAAAATGAAGATGTACCTTCTACTTTACCTATGAAAGATGGCGTGTCTCCAATTCGAGAAGATAATGATGGTATTCCTTCAACCTGACCTGTGGACGATGGAGTGCCTCCAACTTGGAGATTCACTTTCCTCATTGAATGAAGGTTTTGCATTCGTTCCCTTTGTACTCCAATTCTATCTCTCTCTTAGCTTCATTAAATGTGTCATGTTCCTCTTCAATTGGCAATGGTGGAATGTCTTCTTGTATGGTTGATAATTTCCTACTTTCCTAAATTCACCTCATTCTTTCTCGTTTCCTCTCATTCTCAGCTTCACACTCTTCTAGTGTTAGAGTCTTTGCTCATTTCCTTGGCATGATGATGATTTCTACAAGCATGATTAATAAGACAATGATAATTAGAACTTTTATAATGACAATGAATAACAAGGTTCTACAAACTTCTAATTTTCACAATGAATAATGGTCACAATGATTTATCAATTGTCTTGGTACATGGTTATACAAACTTCTAATTTTCAACAGAGTTAGGGTTAGGGCAGAATAACAAGGCGCATAAATTTAGGGTAGAAATTTAGGGTAGAGATGACAATGTAGAAATTTAGGTGCAAAAATATAGGGTAGAATAACAAGGTGTAGAAATTCAAGGTAGAAATGTGCATAACTCTTCATGTTCAATGATTGACCATGAATAGATAGGCATGACAGACTTCCTAGGACAACAAGGTGACATTTTAGCACAAGATCATATCATTATCCCAGTAATGCATCACCAAAGGACTTATTCATCATAATGTGGGATCTAGGACAACATTAATGAAGGTTTCAAGATGGAAATGATGTCATGGATGCCTCTAAACTTATGATAGTCTTATTGTTGATTTATTTGTGATAGTCTTCTAGGGTAGTCTACATGGTATTTTGCATACTAATTTTTCTATCAAGACTATTCTTGTGATGAGAGGACCATGAGTTAGGTGTATGAACAATCCCCAAACAATAAATGATAATAATATAGAAAAACATGAGGTCAAACAAATGTATAACCATTTTTATGAGAGTTCTATCTATGACAGTCTTATGCAACATTTCCATGGCAGCACCTTTAAAGTTTGCACAAGGATAGCTTCTTCAAATCAATGATAGGGCCTTGGACCATTTTCTATGCTATGACTGCTATAACTAATTAGTAACATGACTGTCACAAGGTGGTTGGGTAACTCTTTTGTATAATAGTCCTTTTGTAAAATGAATGATGTGTGTTCTTGTTGAGTGGCAAACCCTCTTCCATTGTCATAGAAAGAAACATGCACATTAGGTCTTATTGGGAAAATTCTCAAGCATTGGATCAATAATAAATCCCATGAAGATACTAAAATCCCCATGATGACAATCCCCTAGATCTATAGCATATGATTTTCAATTTCAAAACATGATTGTGCTATTTATACAATCATAAATGACTGATCAACATTGAGAAATGACAATTTGAAAGGCTTATAACCACGTTTGCAATGATGACCACACTTTGTAACTTTAATAACATCAAGATAGTTCTTCAAAACTTGCATAGCAACCTAAAAATGACCCTAGCATAATATGGACAGTCACTAATGACTGTACTATTGGGCATAACAGTCATATGGTAACTGATTTTCCATATGGAAGACTTGAAGAAAAATCTTCTTAGTAGTTATATAGTCCATCATGTATGTGGCATGTTTGCATTCTTGAATGATAGATTGGTACTTTCTTACACTAACAAGATTGTTAGGACAACCTAAAAACTTCAACCAAATGCTCTAATCCATGTTTCCTCAACAAGATTATTTACCTAGGGTTTGGTGGACTTGGCATAATTTTCTAACCCTTGATCATTGCACTTAGCATCTTTGGAATGGACTGTCCATATAGATAATACTCAAATTTACACAACCTTGACAGTCACACACATGCATATGACAACATTTTCAAAATGGATAATAATCTCAAACAATACCCTAGGGTTTCAACATGGAATCTTCAATATTTGAATAACAAAATAATAAACCCTAGGATTCTATAATGATGACAACATCCATAACCCACTTGATTGTCATGGCATCCCTCACTACTATTACTAATGTAATTTCTCATGAACATGACAGTCCTTGATTGTTACAACAGTAAGCACCCTTGAAGCCTTCATGCAGCTTCTGAAAATTGTGTTAAAATGACTAGATTAAGATTTTAGAAGAATGCATGACCAAGGAGTGTTGAGATCCTAAGGAATAATGGGTTTTCCATTGCATTTAGGACTATTAAGAGGAATGTATAGTTAGAGTATCGTGAGATCAAATGGTCTGAAGATGGTTGATAAATGTATATATCTCTAAGAAGGGCTATTGAGAAACCTATTGAAGTCAAAATCCATTGGTAGGGCACTCATGAAAGAGTGTAGGCTAGTCATGTGTGTGTTAGATTATCATTCGAAAAGAGTGTAGGACAATCATACATATAAATTTTTTGTTTTTTTAAAGACTAACATGATTTGGTGCTGTTATGTGGATCTTTGATGATTATTGTGTCACTCTAAATCCAAGAGATGAAGTGATATTGAGGGAAAAGAATGTCATACTGTATATGCTATGGGATAAAAATATTGGACCTTATTTTTATTATCCTATTTAGGAAGATTGTCCTCTTAATATTATATCAGTCATAATAACAATTGGGTCTGTCTTTATGCTATAAGGTTATCATGAACAACATTAAAATGGTGTCACATGAGATGCAAGAACAATTATGAGTACTATGATTGCTATATCAACCCTAAGGCTATCCTTTACCAAAAGATTTTATCACATGACCTATGAATATGATTGCCATGCTATCAAAAGGAGAAACAGTGCTAGTATAGAGAACAAAACCCTCATCATTGAATATGGAAGGTGATGTTAATAAGAGGGTAATCATGGTCTTTACTTACAAGGGGTATTTTAATAGTTAAAGAAGACTATTATAACAATCAAATGCTTACCAACCCATGCACAAAAGGATTGTTTTTCATCACAACACTCTATTTTCACATGATAGAGCAGTCAACTGGGACTAAAGAGTATCCAAATGATTGATATTGGTGGATGCAGATCATCAAGGAATTGTTAAGACATCAAGAGGAATATTAAGTGCATAACCATATATATCTTGTTGAGATCATCTTAATTATGTTGGACTCCCATTATAACCTTGGATTCCAAGTTGGAGGAGATTTGTTGTCATTTATGAGCTATGATTGTCATAATCATTGGAGGCATTGTCATAAAGGGAGTTATGTAGGATGAAATGTTGTTTGGGACAAACTTAGGACTGTTATAGGCACTAAATGTTTGGATAGTTAAAGGGCAATCTTATCAACAAAAGAATAATCGATCCTAAAACCTCTCTTAACTATTATGACAATGATACCCATGCTATGTGATATTATACATAAGGATTATTAGGGTTAAACCATTATAATTATCATTAGAGGAAAAGGGTAGGGAGATTGTCATGGATCCTAAGAATAGTTGGAACTATCATGTGGTGAGTATGGTCAATTGACCTTTAAGGACTTGAACTTGTTACATACTAAGAAATTTGTGGATTGTTCAAGATCTTGTTGAAGAGTTTGATCATAAATTGATAAGATAGTGATAGAAGCCTATGTGGTAACTATACATTGAGAGTCAAATTATGCTATGACTATTACAAACAACCACATAGACTATCACATCATAAACATAGAAGACTATCACGAAACTCTAGATCAAGTTACTAAGGTCAAATATTTAAAATATGCAATAGGCTCTCACTACCCAATTCACATGAAAGATTACTACATCAAATGCAAAGGTATTGGCACTTTGGGAGAAGACAATCATAGTTTGTAAGTTGAATGGCCAAGAGGATGATAGTGACAACTCATTACTATATGAGAACCAAATATATATCAGATTTGCAGCACCAATAGCACAAGATACAACAAATTCAATGACAGTTCAAATTCAAGATACAACAAATTCTATTAGAGATTCAAGATACAACAAAATCATATATATATATATATATATATATATATCATATTTTAATGATTCTAATTCTATTAATACACATAATGATGGCCTTTTTAACATAGATAGTTTCACATTTAGTGATTGTGAGTGTTCTAAAGAACATAAAGTGAATTAAATTGGACATAAAGAACATACCTTAGAATTCGATATTCGAGTTGACCAATCCTCCAAAATTTGGCTTCAAAATCCTCAAATTGTTCTTTTTCGCAAGTTTGATTATGAATTCTATATAACTCTAGAATAGGTTTAGTAAAATTTATGGAAAAAAATAAACATATATCATCAAATTCAATCTATATCATTGGTAATTAGCTTTGAAACACTATGAAACATGAAGTTTTCAATTTAAAAAATCAAAATTTGTCCAAAAACATGCAAAATTAGTTCTTCTACATTGAAAAAACAAAAAAGGTGGTGGATTGATAAAAAAATCATTCTTAATATGTTAAACAACATGAAAAAGTGTTTTCTTGTCTGATAGCATGCATGAAAAGCAAGGAATAACAGACATGTGGGGTCTGAATCACAGATCCCATTTGGTTTTTTCTCATTTTTTTGCTTCCCATAACGCGAGTGAGTTATAACATGCCCACGTTATAATGCGAGCGCGTTCTGGGAAGCATAAAAACATTAAGCTTTCATTCCAACCAAATTCATTCCTAATCAATCCCAAATCATCCCTAATCTATTCAATTTCATCTCTAATCATCCCTAAATAGCTTCTAATCATCCCTAAACCACTTCACACCATCCCAAATCACATCCAAATCAATTTAACTTCATCCCTAATCATTTTCAAATCAACCCATTTCATCTCAAATACCATCCCTAAACTATCCCTAAATCATTCTAATCATTCCCTAATCAGCCCTAAACCACTACATACCATCCCTAAAACCATTCTAATCATTCCCAAATCATTCCTAATCTAGTCAATTTGACCTCTCATCATCCCTAAACCAATCCATTTCATCCCAACTCCATCCCAAATAAATCTAAGCTCCATCTCAAACCATATCAAAAATAATCAAAATCAAACAAATACCTCACCAAGAGACATTAGAACATCATAAGCGTGAATCTGTCAGTAATTTACACCATTCTATATATTATATGTGCCAATATGCTCCTTAGTAGTGCCTACCTATCAATCACAAGCGTCATTCTACACCTAGCCACTCACAGGTTTCATTCTACCCTCTGCCAGCCACAGGAGACATCAGAACATCATAAGCGCTAATATGTCAGTCATTTGCACCATTCTATACATCATATGTACAAACCCTAAACCCTAAACCCCTATCTCCTTGTCTCTATCATCCCTCTACCTCTCAATCTCTTTGCCTATGTCTTTGGCCACATCCCTCACCCTCTATCTCCCTATCTCTCCCTCTCTAAACTCCTAACCCCTAAACCCTTATCAACCCTAAACCCTTATCTCCTTGTTTCTATCATCTCTCTACCTCTCAATCTCTCTGCCTATGTCTCTGGCCATGTCCCTCACCCTCTATCTCCCTATCTCTCCCCTCGGTCTCCTCTATATCTCCTTATTAGTCCTCTCTCTCTAAACTCTAACATAAACCTATAAACCTTAATCCCTAACCCTGAAACCATAAACCCTAAGTTACCCTGAATAATGCCCCTAAACCCTAACCCCTAAACCCTAAAACTGAGAAACCCTAAACCCCTAAACCCAAACCCCTAAACCAAAAACCCTGGAAGCAACCCTAAACCTCTATCTCCCTATCTCTCCCAATATTTATCGTCTCTCTAAATCCTAAACCCTAAACCCGAGCAATCTTGAATCCCTAACCCCTAAACCTAAGCAACCCTAAACCCCTAAACCCTAAATAATTCCCCTAAACCTAAACCCAAAACCCTAAACCCTATACTTAAGCAACCCTAAACTCATAAACCTCAAATAATGCCCCTGACCCCTAAACCCTAAACTCAAGAAACCATGCTAAACCCCTAAACCATAAATAATTCCCCTTTAACCCTAACCCCTAAACCCTAAACTTGAGCAACCCTAAACTCATAAACCCTAAATAATGAAAGCTCTGAGAAACCCTAAACTCATAAACCCTAAACTTGAGCAACCCTAAACCTCTCTCTCTCTAGGTATCTCTCCCCCCTCTCTCCCCTCCATCTCCATCCTCTCTCCCTCTTCTGCCCTCTCCCTCTCCCTTGTCGACAAAGAACATGGAAACAAGAAAACTAGGACACATAAAGATGGATGAGGATATAAATTGGAATGATGAAATGGAAACAAGATAATTTATGAAATTTCATTGGATGGGTTCAAGAATGATGAGAAGAGGTAGAGAGGGGAGGGAAGTAGAGAGTGAGAGAGAGAGGGTAGGAGGTAGAGACAGGAGGGAAGTAGAGAGTGAGAGAGGGTAGGAAGTAGATAGGGGAAGGAAGAAGAGAGTGAGAGAGAGGGTAGGATGTAGAGAGGGGAGGGAAGTAGAGAGTGAGAAAGGGTACAAGGTAGAGAGGAGAGGGAAGTAGAGAGTGGGAGAGAGAGTAGGAGGTAGAGAAGGGAGGGAAGAAGAGAGTGAGATAGAGGGTAGGAGGTAGAGAGGGGAGGGAAGTAGAGAGTGAGAGAGGGTAGGAGGTAGAGAGGGGAGGGAAGTAGAGAGTGAGAGAGAGGGTAGGAGGTAGAGAGGGGGGAGAAGAGAGTGAGAGAGAAGGTAGGAGGTAGAGAGGCGAGGGAAGTAGAGACTTAGAAAGAGGGTAGGAGGTAGAGAGGGGAGGGAAGCAAAGAGTGAGAGAGAGGGTAGGAGGTAGAGGGGGGATGAAAGAAGAGAGTGAGAGAGAAGGTAGGAGGTAGCGAGGGGAGGGAAGCAGAGACTCAGAGAGAGGGTAGGAGGTAGAGAGGGGAGGGAAGTAGAGAGTGAGAGAGAGGGTAGGAGGTAGAGAGGGGGGGAGAAGAGAGTGAGAGAGAAGGTAGGAGATAGAGAGGCGAGGGAAGCAGACTCAGAAAGAGGGTAAGAGGTAGACAGGGGAGGGAAGTAGAGAGTGAGAAAGAGGGTAGGAGGTATAGAGGGGAGGGAAGAAGAGAGTGAGAGAGAAGGTAGGAGGTAGAGAGGGGAGGGAAGCAGAGAATTAGCGAGAGGGTAGGAGGTAGAGAGGGGAGGGAAGTAGAGAGTGAGAGAGGTGGTAGGAAGTGCAGCTGCCCTTGTAGACGTGTATGTAAAGTGTGGAAGCATAGACAAGGCATGCCAATTGTTTGACCTAACACCTCAAAGAGATGTTCTGTAATGGAATGCAATGATTGCAAGATATGCAAAAGATGGATTTGTTGAAAAGGCTTTAGAAACTTTCAAGCAAATGCAATTGGCATGTGTAAAGCTAAATAAGCTCAACATAACGCGAGCCTGTTATAACGCGCTCACGTTATGTCGAGCTTAGTTAGACACATTTTTCCACATTTTTTACAAAATTTTTAGATAATCTAGAGTGTGCTCCCCATTAGGATGACACTTTTTTCAATGAAAAGTAAAAAAAAATACCACCACAACCTTAAGCTCTCTGTTAGCTATCTAACCATATAATTTTTTTCACATTTTGAGTACATTAAGGGTTTCATCTTTAATTTCTTTTGTTAGTGTATCCATTTTTTGTCAAAAACCAATGTCTAATATTTTTGACCTTTTTTTAACCGTTCATCGAAATTTGAAATAAGTTACATTTTTAGAAACTAGACTCCATTCTACACGTATTAAAAAAAAAAGATTTTCGATTAGTTTTCAAATATTTTAGGGGCTAGCACACAAAATTTCCTATTTTTCAGGATGTGTCCACTTTGAAAATTACTAAAAAATCAATTATTCATGAAAAAATTATCAAAAAAATTAGGGATAAACTACATGGTGTTAGCTAATTTCTCACTGAAGTGATTTTTGAAATACTAAAAAATAGTTAACATTTTAAGGGGAGCACACCAGACACTATGTTATGTTTTTTTGAGAAAAATAGGACCAATTTGTGTGCTCCCCCTTTTTGAACCCCTTAATCTCAACCATTTTTGAAAAAAATTAGTAGTTTAGAAACTAGATTCAGAGCACTATGACTCTTGTTTTTGTTGCATCTTCAAATTTTGAGTGTAACTATCTTCAATTTCTCATCCAACATCAATGTTTCCTGATTTAAGGAAAAAAAAGAGGCATCTTAAGACCCCCTTTTGGTCCCTCATCTTTTTGCACTTACCCCTCCTTGGATTTCTATAGGCTACCAAATTATTTGCATCATATTAATTTGGATATTAACTATAAAAGCATTATTTGGTTGGAGAGAGAGAGTACCTTCTTTAAGCCCAAATTCTCTAAGTAGAACATCTTCAAAATCAAAGTATTTATAATCAAAGCAATCTTTAATTAGGATCCTGATTTTTGTTAACCATTTCTCAAGGAATGACATTCTATCATTGGCATTAGAATTTCATTAGGGAGCATTTGTCCATGTTTTCTATCTGCTTCAAAAATAATAGCTCTGACTAATTCTCTAGTCAGAGTATTTGCTAAAGGGTTATCTTCTACTTTTACCCATTTGATATCAAAGTCATAATTTTGAAATTCAAAATACCATCTGGTAATTCTTCATCTAGCTAGATCTTTGTTAGGTTTCCTTTTTAGCAGATCTCTCATATCTTGGTTGTTTGTTTTGACTGTAAATAATTCTATTTTTAAAAAGATCTTAAATTTTTCAATCCCTTTCTTTACTACTAGAATTTTTTTTCATAAGTAGTATATCTTGATTCTGTGTCAGAGAATATGCCTGACATGTAACCACATGTTTCCTTTTTACCAGTAGGAAATTCCTATGTCAACACAACAGACCAAGTTTTATCAGAAGTATTTTGAAATGTTCTACCCCCAATTTTTTTTTTAGATTTTCAACACTAACAAATAGTGTTAGCAAATGATATGCAACCATGTAACTCCACACTTTCTAATCACCTAGTTCTTGATGTGGGCAAGGTGAGAGCATACGGTGCTTTGGATTTGATAATTAAACACTATTGCAGCAAGATACAACTTCCACTTATTCAATGGGCATCCACTTATTCAGTGGGTATAATGCAAACAAGTAAACATCCACTTCTTTAGCAGGCAACTAAAACTAATAGGCACATCCACTTATTCAGTGGGAAGCCTTACAATTTAATCAAGAGAGATGATTCCACTGGCGGTACTTCCAACCATGGATTACAACACCCATAAAGAGATATTAGAGTTTATTACAAAGATCTCATAAATCTAATTATAAGTGGAATATTATAGTCATACCATATCATAAAGATATATCTAATATATCACTGTTGTAGCATCTTTGCATGAAGAATTAACACTTGAAATCATTCAAACATCATAAGAAATCATACCAAAGATGACTCAGCTGTAGAATAGGTAGTAGATTGTTTGAACATGCTAATGAAGCACTAAAATTCCTCTCAAATATGATCTGGACTCCACATGAAAGTGCCAATGCTCTAATCCCTCTTAAGGAGTAAATAATACTTGAAATGGATGACATTCCAACTTGCCATGGCTATATGGAGATCGCTGAAGGGTGTTGTTAACAAGAAATCAATCCCAAACTAAGCAATTGGCCTCCACATGGGTAGAAATGACTTTAGTAAGTTACTGCGCCTCACTTCCAAGCTCTTACATTGCTCTTTCCATCAAACATTCCTCCTAAAAATGGTGCAACTCTTCCTAATGCATAGCAGTTGCCTCCAAAGTTGCGCCTCTTCAATCTTGATCTGACTCATTAAAAAGTTAACTAACACTGATGTGATTTGCTGCTAATATGTCTACCAGCTCTCATTAAATCCAATCATTCAATACAAATCAGAATAGAGGTGTTTCCATTATATAAAGTTTGAAACCCTTTCATCACAAAATGATATTGGATATTGGCTTGCAATCTTTCTCAAACTTCTGCAACATCAGTTTCAATCTACATAAACTCATATCAAAACACTACACAATCAAAAGACACATGCATTTAACTCATACGGTGATCCCTATATGAAATCACACCAAATTTTTAGGAGGGATTTTTTCCCCAAGAAGAAATTCTACAAGAGGGTTCTCATCCTCAATAGATCATGGAAGAACTCACAAGTTTAATCTAATAGCATAAAAATATCAAATCAATAGCATCCCCCAACAATGAGCTCTCAATCCTCTTAAATAGGCACTTTTGGGTTGCACGAGAATATAATTCTTTTTAAAAAATAATTAACTTTTCATCTCCTTCAAATATTCTTCCTTCTCCCATGTCTAGGCGCTCACTTTAATGTGCCTAATCAAAAGATGTTTCACTTCACCTTTCCAATGAGCTATAACATTTAAGTTATCTTTTAATATTTGCACCTTTAGATAATTTAAGTGAAATTAATATTTAATAGCTTAGAAACTTACCCAATTTTACAGAAAATCACAAACTGAAGCGAATTGCAAAATAAACCATACCAACATGATTTTGGAGGTTTGGGATGAAGAATGATGCCAACTTTGTGACTTACTATAAATATATTGCTTCTCCAAGAAGTTTGGAAAGCAAACCAGAAAGCTGAAATTACTTTTGAAAGCATCATCATGATTCTGAATACCAATCGAGCTCAATGCCATAGAAAGAAATAAAAAATAACTGAACTTGTGCACTCCAAGAAGGGAAAGCCACTTTATAATTAATATTGCACTAAGTTGCTAATACTTATTCCAAACCTTAGGCAACCTTAGTGAAATAGTAATTAAATTGCCAGATAATAGTCCCAAGCTATGTAAAGCATAGAAATACACTGATCAAACAACTCTGACCATACCAAAGTGTAATAGAAGACTTGGGACGAAAATCAGAGGCCGCCAGGTGACTATCTAAAATAGCATGTTTCTCCAAGAAAGTTGGAGAGCACCCAAGAGGTCAGAACTAAAATTTGAAAGCATCTATGAACTCCAAATGACTAGTCAGAATCAAAACCATGAACAACTACTCTGCAAGACTAAGCCATGGCCACTCTAAGAACGTTGGAGTTCTCCCAAACATGACGAATAGCCTCTGGAAGACTAGGAAAAAACATAATGCACACAAAAGGTTTATGCACCAAAAAGGGGACATTACATGTTTGTACATAAAACCAATGGTATTCTTGGTTGAGGAATTTGTAGAGCCGGTAAAGATTTATATCTCTTTTTGATGGCTTGTATAGCAGCTGTAGTTGTCTCATTCCAAGGCTTACCTTTTGCTTTCAACATAGCTTGTATTTTGAGCCTTCCTTTTGCCAGATCTTCATAGAAAGGAGATATATAATTCAGACATCCTAAGAACCTCTAAATCTATTTTTTATCTATAAGGACATCTAGAAATTCATGAATTCTCTCCAAGATATGTTGTTGGAGTCTTACTTTTCCTTTTTCTAAATGAAAACCAAGAAAATTGATCTACTTGAAGCCTACTGTCATCTTTGTTACTAAAAGACATATACCATGGTGCTTAATTATCTTGAGTACCTATTCTAGATGTTCCACATGTTGATTAGTATTATTTGAAAAAACTATGATATCATCAATATATACAACACAAAATTATTTCAAATGTCTAAGATCTTGATCTATTCTTCTTTGAAAGTATGCAGGAGCTGAGGAGCAATTTCATTTCCCACTAAACCTAATGTAGCTAAGGCATGCATGTAACCCAACAGATGATCCCATCCTACATCAAGCAGTTCAATAGGTGAAGATATACTACATTTAATTATCAACCCAGGGACGTGTTTCTTGAAATGGTGATTGTATTATATGTACAGCTAAATAAATGTTGGGTACTTAGTTATGTATAGCTTAAACAAACAAAAATCAAAGCAATGTTGGAATGAAATCAAAGTAATGCTAAAAGGAAATTGCAAGTTCAGAAAGTAAACTATATTACTGTTTAAATACAATAAAATGATAATTGTAACCGAATCACAATCTAGTTAATGATAACTGAAATCAAATTATAATCTAAGTCTGAGATCTCAAATCTACTTACTTAAGAGTGAAACTAATAGGTGGTAGCCTAACTGTAAGTGAGCCCTTGTTTTGATTTCCTTCCTTCTACTAGTTAAGTACTAAATCAATGTACATTCACGTCATCTGATATAGAGCAAAGTAGAACAATAGACAACTGAAAATGATGTTTTTCTTATTAATTAAAATCATAACTTGATACAAAACATATAGAAAATCCTGCGTACTAGATATTTGGGTAAGAACAGATATATATATGTCCAATCTAGTTCAAAACATTAAATGAATAACAATAACCACTAATCCACTCCCCTTCATTGAAGGGAAGGATTCTTTATTCCTACAAAGTTATGATACAACTAGGAAACAAAAGCTTTAATCAACCTCAAAAGAGAATCCTAATTAGAACACTTAGAACTGAACTGACTCATCCCAAAAACATGGAAGCAGTTATGATTCAGCCTCAACACGTCTTCCCTTGGAGAGTAAATATTCTACCATGATGTTCCTTGCATCTTATCTTGGTCTTCACAGAGGAAACAAGTCACTACAAGATATCTACTAATAACTGTGTGCTTCGCTGCAAGAACTAGCCTTTGGCTACAGGAGCTTCTGTAGGTGTGATTGTGGAAACTCTATGCTTTGGCTACAGGTCAGTAGTCTTGGATGCAACAGCAAGGGTTAGTCCCATAAAAGTCTCTAACCATAAAAATCATTGCAAACATACTTATTCGTGCACCATATTGCATATGAAAATAACCGTTTTAACTATACAACATTCATTTAAACATTATGTAATTAGTATAGTTCTTAATCTATATATGATATAAAGTCTTGGCCATAATAGGATAAAAGTGTCTACAGAAAGGTACTTAGAAACATACTACAACATTCATTTAAATATTATGGAATTAGTATAGTGCTTAATCTATATATGATATAAAGTCTTGACCATAATAGGATAAAAGTGTCTACAAAAAGGTACTTAGAAACAGGAGAAGTAAAGATTAACCAGACAATTATGAGGCTCATCATACCCCCAACTTTAGGCTTTGATTGGAAAATAAGAAACTTAAGCAACTAAGGAACTAAATAGCTAAGGCCTAAAATTAAACATGAGGGCAGTGCTTCTAAAATCATAAGGATCCACATGTCCTTCTTTCTCCTTCAGGAAGAATCCCTTCTGACCCTCTATGCGATCCCATCTATTGTTTTCATCCTCTGACTTGTAAGTTTTTCTGTTAGTCCAGTGAAGAATTGGATACCAAAGAAGAGGTGGATGAAAAGCAAGTGGTAACCATGCTGATTCGTGTGCTCTAGCCAGATTGACATACCTATGTCCTCTACTCATTGTTGCATGAAAATTATACAGTGAGTGTGGTTCTTTCTTTCTTGATTCTACTGTGAGTTCCTGCCATTTGGCCTTACAACCCTCAAATGCATCCTTCCTATTTCTCTCAACACTTTTTGATAGGTTGTATAGACTGCCTATAAATTTCTTAGGAGCCTTGCAACCACATTTGGATTCTTTTGTAATTCAATCCATTCTTCAACAATTTCATTGGGATCCTTTACCTCTGATCTGATCATTAAAGACAAAATTTTCTTTCTCCTAGTAATTCCTCATCTACACTCCCCTGTCATACTCATTTATAATGAAAGAAATGAGTGCCCTTATTTGTATGTCCCCCACATAAAGAATGGGATTCCAATATAGATCATAAGGGATAGCTATATCGTGTAGATAAAATTCACAAAGCTGATCTTGTAACTCTGCTGAAGATGTTCTAAAAATCTAGAAAAATCTTTTAGCTATATCTACTAAGAATGGAAGATTACCTACAAGCTATATGAACTGAAAAATTAGAAATTTCTCTTTCAAAAATAATGTGTAGATCCTAATAGGTGGTCTACATTGTAGGATATGACTGGTTAGCTCTATAATTTTCCCCATTCTTTTCTATTTCATTAATTTCCTTCTCCTTTTCTTTTATCTTTTTATCAAACATTTCCTCCATCTCCTTTTTCTCTTCTTCCCATTTCTTCCTCATCAACCTGATCTCCTTATCCCTCCTCCATAGTAGATAATTAATGGATGACCCATCAATTTGTGTGGCTGCAGGATGACCAGAGGGACCAGCTGAAGTAGAAGGTATGTCTTGTTTCATGGGGTCTGTAACAACTAATGCCTGCTTCCCACTTATCTATGTATCTTCATTCATTTCTTCTATGGCCACTTGGGCCATCCTGTCCAACTCACTGTTTTTCTGTTTGTTTGCCCTTAATTTTTCATGCAACTGCTGATTAGCATACACTTGTTCTTCTAGCTACTTATTATACTTATCTTTCTTAGGGAAGCCTAAAGTTCTCCCTAATCCTCTATTTCTATGTCAACATGAACCATTCCCTTACTTAAATTTTGATCAGTAAATTCAGAAGAGGATGGGGTAGAGTCCCCTGTGGGATCAAATTCTAGAGTGCTCGACACATTGGGCTGAACCCTGTAGACAAACATGTCTTCTCTCTTAGAGTCTATGTCAATTTCCAAAAGCACTACTTTAGGTTTTGAGGTTGCAGGCTTAGTTTGTCCCCTTTTGGTTTTAAGGCGATGAGAACACCTGAACTTTTGAGTTGGTGGAGGTTTGGCTGTCCTTGCCTTTTTCTCACTTATTTTTGGCATATAGGGGGATAAATTTCTCTTCCCTTTGGATTTAGAAGCATAAGAAGGTGAAGGTTCATCTTATATAGGTGGAATACTTTCAGACAAAGATGCTCGTTCCTCATGCATAGGTAAAGGGGTTTCTAGTAGGGTTTTGGATACATTAGGAGGTAAATCTTCAGTTGTAGTAGTTGGAATTTCAGGTGAAGTGGTTTCCAGTAGGGTTTCACATGATGCCATTATGATCCCATAGTTTACACTTAAAGAAAGCAGGATGATCTTTTGATTCTTGTGCTATATGTGGATGATTTGATTCTTATAGGTATCTCATCTTCCATGATCCAAAGTGTTCAGCAAGCATTGATGGAGCAATTTGATATGATAGATCTTGGCATTCTACATTACTTTCTTGGTTTACAGGTTATTCAGTCCTCGGATGGGATTACCATTTGTTAGCCGAAGTATGTTCTTGATTTTCTTCACAAATTTGGTATGCTTGATTGCAAGCCTACCCCACACCATTCTAGTCAAGTGTTGTATTATCTTCCAGTTGTGCCACTCCTTCAATTATTATATAGGCAGTTGGTTGGAAGTCTTTTGTACTTGACACATTCACATCCTGATATTTATTTCGTTGTTGATTTGGTCTCATACTTCTCTCACAATCCACATGAGAGTCATTGGAAGGATGCCAAATGTACATTCTAAGATATATTCATGGCACATCTCATTTTTGTATTCACTATACATCAGGAGGCTCTCAGATTGTCAGCTTCACTAACTCAAATTGGGATGGTGATGTTGATGACAGGAAGTCCACATTTGTTTTTGTTTTTTTGCCTTGGTTTTGGCCCCATAGCATGGTCTTGTAAGAAGCAATCTTCTATTGCATTGTCATCTGCAAAGGCTAAGTATTGAGCAATAATTTTAGCTATCTAGGAGGTTTTATGGCTTTGACAATTGTTGACTGAGTTTGGATTTCCTCTTAATAGTCTGACTATTCTTTAGTGTGATAATTAGAGTGCCATTCATATTTCCCACAACCCAAGGAGAATTAGGGGACTAAGCACATTAAGATCCACATGCACCTCATTAGGCAACTCATCCAGAATGGTTTTCTCAGCTTGGAGTACATGCCTACAAAGAAGTAGGTTGCAAACATATTCACTAAACCTTTAGCATCACTTTGTTATCTTCAGTTGTAATCGAGGCTTGGGGTAAAGGAAATTATCCTTGGGGGTTTTTCATAAGGCCTCCTTCCTTCACATTTTTTCATGCTTTATTTCATGTTTGTTTCTCTCTTTTGGGGAGGATTTTTTTCCATGAGGTTTTCTCCTTTTGTGAGAAATGTGTTTTGTACATGGATACCTCATTAGGCCATGTTGGCAAGACCCATCTTTGTTTTTTATGCATTGTTTTATGCATCCCTAAGTTTCACTTAAGGGGGTGTTGGTATAATTATTTATTTAATTACACTTTATCAAGCTCACTTAGGGCTTTTATCCTTGTAATTTATATAACACGGTTACTTTCTTATTGTATTCATTCTGTAATTTTTTTCCTTAAGCAATGTAGCATTTTCTATTGTATCTCTAATTTGTAAAAGGTTTTTAGGCTTTTGTTGATAGATTATTGTACATGTGGATTCTCCATTATTCCAATTAGGGGTTGGCGGCTTGCATTGAAGGCCTTGGTAACCCACATGACCACAAGTTGAAGATTGGGGGCTGGCGCCTAGTGACGCAATGATGGAGCTATTGGTGTGCCACCCATGACAGAATGACGATGGTGGAGTTGCTAATAGACCACTGAAGGGAGATGGAGCGCTAAAGAGCGATGAAGCCGCTAGCAGAGCAAAGGAAGGGTAACTAAGTGTCAGATCAGGTGGCAGATGGGTTTTTGAGTGCCAGAGCCCATGATCGGCACCGCTAGAGGTGGCAGATAGAGATCGGGACACGTGTACAACAATCTATCAACAAAATCCAAAAAACTTCTACAAATGAGAGATGTAATAGAAAATGCTATATTGCCTTGAGGAAAAATAAATTGTACAAAATGAATACAATAATAAAATAACCTTGTTATATATATATAACAAGGATAAAAGCCCTAAGTGAGATTAATAAAGTGTAATTGGAATATTGCAAGGATAAAAGCCCTAAGTGAGATTAATAAAGTGTAATTAAATAAATACTTACACCAACATATTTGTGGATGCCATTAATGTTGGCAAGAGACACTACTCTAATGAATGATTGAATGTTATCATTAATGGCAACAAAGAAAGGAGATTCCGCCAACATGACAAAGAGACTTTCCTCCGGAAGGATAAATGGCTAAGGGCAATATACATTATATAGTGTAAATGATAGTGTTTGTGTCAGTACACCTCCGTAGTTGAAGATAATTATATGTGGTTTAGGTATGTTATTCATAGATACTTGGTGATCATTTGCTCTAGTGTTCAAGTCTTGACTTCCTCCACAAGTCATATTGTAAAATATCTAAGTCCGGGTGAACAGAGTTAAGTCAAGAACAATGTACAGTACCAGAGTAAAAGGGTTTGCATTCCTCCGTTGTTGCATATTTTGTCTTGCAGTTCTAAAGGTATAATAAGAAGTCCAGAATGAATGTTGGTTATGAATCCTTGAGTCTCATATGGTCTGTAGTAAGAGTTATGATTTGACAGCGTATTCTTAAGAGACACGCCGACATGCATGTTAGATCTTTATGCGGAAAAGATATATTGTTTGAACAATCAATCTAAGTGGTTGAATGACTGGTGCTGACCTATATGAAGACTATTAAATGATTATTTGGATCCACATTGCAGATTGTGCACAAGTTCAAGCCGACAAGATATAACATTTGTATACACGGTTCATATTTGGCTTGCTGACCTAATTATGAGATAAAACTTGTAGCGGATATATATACTCGATGGATTTTGGTGTTGAAGGTGTGATAGAAGATGTGGTGTGTGTGAATTCAATGTATGTGCAATCTATAGTAGAGTTGTGACCAAAAAAAGATAGTAAGAGCAGAAGAGCAGAGTTCATGTAAAGCAGAGCAGAAAAAGCAGAGCTGACATTATGAAGACATTTGAGTTTTTATACTGAGTTGTAAATGGAACTGCACCCCAGCATTCTGTAGATGCATTTGTAGCAGCTATCTCCTGGCAGTGAGCCAATCCTTCTTCTATCTTCTCTTTCATTTTCTTGGCAGTGAGCCTATTACAGTGAGCATTTCTTGGACAGTGAGTCCCAAGGTAGTGAGCCTATTACAGTGAGCATTTCTTGGACAGTGAGTCCCAGGGCAGTGAGCCTTCATGTAATTCGGTATTATTATCATAATATATTGTGAGCTAACACTCACCGTGGTTTTTCTCTTTTTGGGTTTTCCACATAAAATTCTGGTGTCTATGTGTTATGAATTTGTGGTTGCTTTTCTCATGTTTACTTTACTTTCATGTTATTGAATTTGGTAAATGGATAAGTGAATGTGTAAGGGAAAAGGTTCTGAGAATACTGATTCACCCCCCTCTCAGTATTCTTTGCACTCAGCAATTGGTATCAGAGCAAGGTTCCTTGGAAGAAGCTTAACAACTTAAGGAAGATCTGGGAAGGTGTACACATGGCAGTCAAAAGATATTTCACTTCTCCTAAAGTCTCATATGAAAGCAATGAAGAATTACAAGCTGTTCTTATTGATATTGAAAAATCTGAAGCAGAAATCAGGGATCCAAAGGATAACATACAAGAAGCTAATGAATGCATTTTAAAGGTAAAAGAACAAGTCAAGAAATTCAAAGAAAAATACAAAGAGGTTGGTGAGCAATTGATATCAGCAAATGAAACCCTGGATGATTTGAAATTGGAAGTTGTAGAAAGAGCTAAAGCAAAAGAAGATCTAAAAATGCTGCTAAAAAGAAAATTAGAAGAATGTGATAAACTTTAAAAAGAAGTTGTAAGCCTAAAATCAGATTTGGAGAAATGTAAGAGCTATAAAGAAAAGTTCAAGATAAGTTTTGCAAAACTTGATGAGATGATTGCTAGTCAAAAGAGTTCCGATGACAAGCAAGGCTTGGGATTTGAAAAAGGAGAAAGTTCAAAATTAGGTCAAGCAAACACTAAGTTGAAGCAAAACAAAGGTAACCAGTTCAGGAATCAAAGAAGAAGACCTAGAAAACCTCTGATCAGGCAGCCAAATACTCAAAGGTACCCATCTTTCAATGGCAATTTTTTAATTGCAATAAGTTTGGCCATAAGGCTACTCAGTGTAGTAGTAGAATAAATCAGAATGTTCCATCATTCTCTACTCAATGCTTCAATTGCAAGAAAATTGGTCATAGATCAAATGAATGCAAAAGTCTGGTAAGGAATGGCTTTTACAATGTAAGGAATACTCAATCATTCAATGGAAAGTGTTTTGCGTACAATAAATTTGGACATATGGCTAATCAATGTAGATCAAATCCAATCAATAAAAGGAATCAAGGACAAAGGAATGTGGTATGCTACAATTGCAATAAGTTTGGACATGTTGCAAGATTCTGCAGAAGCAAGAATGAGAAGAGAGACTATCCTATAGAAAAGAGCAAAACATAGCAGAGAGAAGATAAATGCAAGAACAAGATTGATCGAGTGGAAATCAAGAAGGAAATGGGTAAGGTCTAGATTAAGAAGGATATAAATGAGGTAGGGAATGAATCCACACCAGTTTCTGGTGCAGATGCTTCCTCAGGGAAGTAGATGGTGAACTCTGGCTCAGGGGGAGTTGTAATGAAAATCTTAATCCCCTAGCCAGATTGTCAGTGCTGGGATTCAACATGAAGATATGATGTAAAGATTCATATGATAGATCATTTGAAAGAAATTTTGGTGAAAAAGGTTCAAGTGCAGAGCAATTCTAATTGACTGCATTCTACAGAGATGTGTTTGACAACTTTTTCAATAGGGGCATTTATGGCAATTAGGTCAAGACAAATAAAGGATTAAAAAGGGGCTCATCTGACAGAAAATTCATTCTGCATTCAAACTTTCAAGTGTCTAAGGCAAACTGAAGCGAAATTCCAAGTGACTATTGTGATTTCCAAAGATAATCAAGACAAGATTAAGCAAAACCCTAATTCAGTGAAAAGAGGTATTTTTTAGATTTGACACCCTACTGTGAATTTATTTGAATCTTTGCAAAAATGGCAACACCACATGTGATTGATATAACTGAAAGAGCCTAGCCAAAATTTAAGAAGCATCTAGTCAAATCAACAGAGGTCGATCCAAATGGTGCATTTTTAGGGATTTTGTTTGGTGTGATGCATCTGAAAGATGTTAGGGCTTATATTCATGTTGCCCTAGAGGAACACGAAGGTAGTCAACTCATATACCTATATCTAAAACATCTAAGTGGTGATACATTTAACCTAAAAGAAGAATACAAGGCATTGGAGGAGAAGAAACTCATTCAGTATATAGATTTTCCAATTTTTGTAGAAGATGAATGGATCCGGTATGTCTTAAGCTGAATTCATGATGAGTTTATTGGCTCAACTCTACATTCAAGATCACCAAAGATGCCATAAGGGCCTTCATAGGACTAAACTCTACCAATATAGTGCCTATATTGAAGGTTGTGAAAAATGATACAGTGATGAAAACCACTAGAGCAAAATTTGATAAAAGGGCATTGACAAGATTCAGTGACATTGAAGATCATGTAGTTAGATTTGCATCCATGGTAATCGGCTATAAGGTCTACTTCAAAAATTAGGAGAACTCTATCTTCGGTACTACCATATACATTGCCTATCAAATGGTCAAGGAAAATACAGAGTATGACCTGTGTGAACTGCTCCATCAGCAGTTAATGGAGAACTTGAAGAAAACAAAAGAAAATAAATACCCTTTCAAATTTGGTACATTGATTTTGTGCTTATTTTTCTAGTTTATGCAAGAGTTACCAAGCATGAAGAATCTTTTTTGGACTGGAGACAAACCTGTTGTAGTACAGATTAGGAACCAATTAAGCAATATAGGAAACATTGATGCACAAACTACAGTGCTATGGGGCTATTTCAAGAACTTCCAAAAGGTAATGTAATCTAGAGAAAGGATCCCTAAGACCATTGTGGATAAATACAAAGACAATATATGCTTTATTGTAGATAAGGATCAATGTATGATGGAGGCTGTGGAGGCCAGAACTATCTGGATCTTACCAATGGGATATGAAGTTGATGGAAAAATACTAGAAAACTATGCCCAACATATGCTAAGCAAACCAAGAGACCCTAAAGAAGAAAGATTTGGAACTTATGAGGAGTTGTCAACAAAAGTCTTTGTTGAGCAAAGAAGGCCAGAAATTTCAAAGAAGGCTCAGAAAATGGTAAAAGAATATGCACAAAGCAAAGGTTTCACCAAAGAACAAATATCAGCTATAAGAGCTAGAGCTGAGGCATAAAAAGTAGCTAAAGAAAAGAAGAAGGAGCAAGAAAAGGAAGCAAATAAAGCTTCGTGTAGAGGAAAACTAATGCGTTGTAGACTTAAATAAAATTTAGGGGTAAACCTATCTGAACAGTCCACTCTATCATTGCATTCCTACATTGAATTATCAACCAGGGAGCATAAGCTTATGATGATGCCCGCACTATATATGCCTTCAAGACTCATTTCTATCCTAAACTAACTCATACAAACTTATTCTAATTAACTTAATTTATTGAAGTTTACAGAAATGAAAGAACAACAAAAACAATTAAAAATCTAGTTGCTACGGGTACCCTCAGCATAAGATGAAGATAGATATATTCAACAGAGAATTACAAAATTAACTTGAAATACACAGAATGATAAAAGAATTGACACTAACCTCCAGAGGACTTCAATTACATATTCTATTCATGAATCACAACTATTAGAAATAGCAATCAAGATATTCTACTCATTCCACAATGTAGCTTTTACAAAATAACATGAAACCGTTTTAACTAAGAATGCATGAATAAATAAGGAAAAATACAAAGTGAGAGTTAGTACCTTGAGTGGCCATCTCAGGGAACTATCTCACTTGATTTGGAAACTAAATCTACTTCAAATTCTCATAACACATAGTTGTATTCACTTTATATCAGAAACAAAATCTTCCCAGATTGTATTCAATAAAACATGTATGTATATAAGCAGAGTAACTGTTGAGCAACTATAAATTAAAGTATCTTGGAAAAGTAAAACCTAACAACTTCCCATCGAACTCATCCCTTCTAACTTACACAAAAAAGGGAGAGTACGATGTAACTACCAACTAACTTGATCATAAATTCATCCATAGATATCAGGGTATAGGTTCAAGATCAATTTATTAATCTAAACTGAAACAAAGGAAGCCGAGTCCTGCTCAAATAGAAATTCCTATCCAACGGCTCATGAAATGAAAACACATAAGTTACGATAAAAATTCTAGAGAAAGTCTTATTCTTCACTTGTATTTATTCCTCCACGATGATCACGTTCAGTTTCAGTGGGCGCTTAATTGTGACTTCCTTCAATGCTCTGTCTTGCAACGTGCTAAGAATTCTCCTCTCCTTAACGCTACCATCTTGCTGCTGCACAGGGTTAATCCATAGAACATATGCATACAAAATAGCCTTCATAATTAATCCACAAAATCCCATTTATATACATACATACTTATGTCTAACTCATGCATTTGACAAATATTATCACCATGGTTCATATTGGCATATTAAGTTCAAGGTTTGCAGAATATATATAACAGACAACATATTATGGTAGTAATGTCTTAGAGAAGTATCTGAAATAGAATAGGTATAAAGTTTGGAAGCATAAGAAATAGCATAAAAGAAGTCAACATTTGGACCCATCATTTCCCCCCAACTTAGACTTTTGCTTGTCCTCAAGCAAAATATTCAATAAAACACCTAGGGGAAAAGGTTGTAATGCAAAGTTATCTGCCTCAGATCCATATCTTCTCTAACCCCCTTTCCCTGTTTGAGATAGAATCCATTGTAACATGCAAGTTTCTCTAATCGGATCAATTTAGCACGCCTGCACTCATCACCTCTTCCTCCTGCCTAGTGTGGCACTGGATAAAGAAGAATAGGAGGGTGATAAGTAAGGGGTAGCCATTCCACTCCTTTCCGCTCTGAGATCTGGATATACCTGAGCAACCTCTCAAACATGTTCAGAAATTTGTGAAAAGAATGAGGGTCCTTCTTCTGCAACTCTGGGGCCAAACCATCCCATCTATTCTGCACATACCTTTTGCAATTCTGAATGATAGATACTACCAATCGCTGTATTCTCCTATAATCCCTGAGTCTTAAATCCATAATCACCTTACTTGGACCCTTATGAGAAAGCAGTGTTAGCCATTGGGTCAGGATCACTTCAGGATTCAAGGCTTCTTTCCTAAGCTACAGTGGCATTTTCTTTTCTTGTTCCTCGTATCTATCATTAACTCCCCTCTAAGATGCTCATTCCTGAGATAAGACATTAGTGCTCTGACTTGAAGATCACCAACATAGATCAGGGGGTTCCACTCTGTATCTTCATCCATCAAATAATTGTGCAAACAGTATTCACACAATTGATCTTGTTCTTCCAAACTAACTCCTTGAAACAATTGAAAAAAATCATGCCTTGAATAGATGGAAATGGACTGATCATTGATGAATCTATTGAATTGAAAACTAAGAAACTTTTCTTTGAGAAATAAGGCATAAACCCTTGGTGGAGGTCTACATTCTATTATTTGAATTGCCCTGTCAACTACTTCTGTTAGCTTCCCTTCCAACCTTTTCAACTCAACATCCTTATTCTCTAATGATGTATTAAGAGTTTGTTTCTCCTTCTCCCAGTTTTCTCTTTCTTGTTTAAATTCATCATTAAACTTCATTAATTCAAAACCCATAGATAGAACAGTGAGGCATGTTGGATGTCTTATCACAGGAGGCTACAGGATTGGAGCTTCTTTTTCCACATTTTCCATTTTACTCTCAATTACTTATGCTAAGAGATCCATGTTAGAACCATGACCATATGTCTGAATCTTTGTGTCCAATTCTTTTATTCTTATCTCTTTCTCCCTATCCTTCTCCTCATACTGTTTCACTTGTTCTTCTAATTGTTTAATTCTATCAAGGGCTTCCTGAAGTTCTTGACTCATATTTCTATCTTCTAACAACTCCTTTTCTTGTGCAAAATCAAAACCTTCATCCTTACTTTCAGTAATATTAAAAACTTCTCTAAGAGGGCTACTAGGAATTATTTTTCCCATTTTTCTTGCAATGAAAATGTCCTCTGAATCTGTCATGCCTGCATTTCCCATGCGGTCACAACACACAACACACATGTCACGTCCACATTTGCCATGTGGTCATGACACGAATTACCAAAAACTTTTCTACCTATCCCTAGGAACCCCCTCGCACGCGTCTGCATGTTCGGTGGCAATATGCATAAGGTGTAAACATGTCAACATAATTCAGGGAGGTGCATTGCCCCACGCAGTCGCCTACGTGATGATAGCCTTCTAGGGGGTATGCGACACAAAGTGTGTCGCTTTTAGGGTTAGAATGATTTCAATCCGAACCCTAAGTCTCCTAGGTGTGAAGATGGTTTCGCCAGCTTTGAACCTAACTCTAACTCAGGTCAAAAAGAATACGAAAATAATGAAAGATAATGATTAAATAATTGGCGGCATGATGGATGCATGATTAAAGTGGAATGGTGAAATAAAAATTAATAAAATAATGTAAAATTAAAACCCTAGAAATCTAGGAAAAATTCGACAGCATAACGCGTTTTCAATAGTCAAAATAAAATTTTTAAAATAAAACTCCAATAAGAAATAAAATAAAATTAAGAATAAAATTTTAAACTAAAGAACAAATTTTAAAACAATTTCAAATTAACAAAAATAAATATCCTGCCAAGGTCAAATAAATCGACCTTGCATAAAGAATAAAAATTTGAAATAATATAATAAAATAATAACCAATGCGAAATCAGTTTAACAAATTGGAGTCCGTTAATAAATATAAATTTGGCATCATATTTGTTAACGATCTCGGAAAAATAGAGAAGGGAAGAGGTTAAGATACTCATTCCCGAAAAATAATAATAAAATAGATAATTAATTAAAACGGTAAAATCTCGCTGAGAAAAAATAAATAAAATAAATATCACAACTATGATGAATTTAAAACAAGGGGAATACTCTTCCCAATTTGAATAAAATTAATCCCTCCCTAAATTAAAATTTAAATCACAAGGCAAATAACCCAAATGCAAAAACCCCATTTAAAATAAAACAAATTTAAAAGACACAAGAGATAAACTAAAAGCAAGAGAAATATAGAGGTTTTAAATAAAGGTTTAAAATAAAACCCCTCACATAAGCCTCTCTATTAAAATAATTGGTCAACAATTTAAAAAAAACCTAATCTTCCCTCAATAAAATATTGCTTCATAAATAAGAAAAGCCCTAATCTCTATTTTAAAATAGGTTTTCTAAATAGAAGAGCCCTAATTCCAAATTAAAAATTGCTTTTCTAATGGAAAGCCCTAATTGTATTTCATTTCCATTGTCTTCTCTTTATCTTTTTTTTTTGTTGTACTAAATCCTTATTCCACTCTTTCTTTTCCTTTGTTTTATTTTCTTCTTGTTTTCAGGTTAGGGTTTGAACAAGGGTGGAGGCCATGGATGGAAACTTGCTGCTACCTCCCACGGAGGTATACACAGCAAGCTTATTGTTATATTTTTATATATTTTTTTTTGTGTTGTGACAGAAGGATATATATATATACTGAAAATGGTCTGAACACTGTAAGCAGGGTTAAGAGGGGGCCGAACGGCGGTCAGGTAGAGGACGGCAGAGTGCGAATGACGCAGGAGGGTTGAAGGTGGTGGAGATACCGGTGGAGGGCAGATGATGTTTGGCGGAGAGGGGAGCCGAGGTTCATACGGTGCTGCGGGGTTTGGGGTTAGGGGGTGTGGGTGGAGGCACAGCGTCCTCCCCACACCATTTGTTATAAAGAAGGGTTATGCTGTGGGCGTTGCCGCCCACAGTCCCACCAATATATATATATATATTAACAACTTTAAACTGTTCAATGAACATTTCATCCATAGATTCAAAAACTCTGTATTATCTTTCGCATAATGTTTGTTGTAACTAAAAACTCAATGACTATTATATATATATATATATATATATGTATATATATATTTAGATATATATACACAATCTTTGCATTATATCATAGAATAATACCATTTTCTACTATAGTAAATAGGTTTATATATGCACTTATATATAAGTGTATATGTATATGGTAAAGTATACAGAAAATGTATTACTTCTGGATTTCCTTCTAAGTTCAGCATATACACAGCAAATAGACAAAATGAACAGTAAGCTATACTTTAATAAAATGACAAGTATATTTATATATTTATATATATATACACCTATATATATATATGTATAAATATATATACACTTTGCCCCTATTTTCACAAAACAATAGTATAACTAATAGTATATTAACTTTCAGATTTAACTCTATTTTTTTTTTTATGAATACTAATATTTCATTTTTGAATAATAAATAGATATCTGAGTGTTAACCCCTTTCTTTTTGAAACATACAATAACAGAAATATATATATTTTTTGAAACAGTTAAAATACACAAAATACATTTTTTTTTTGAAGCAGCAATAAGGTAGAAAATACATTTTAATCTAAATTTTGTTTTCTTTCCAACAACAACTATTACAATGGAACTTTCATTACAACAAACAGATAACAAATCTCAATTCTTTTTTTTGTATGCAATAGAAAATTTATTTAACATACATATATTTTTTTTTTGAAGGGAAAACATGACAGCAACAAAAAGTATTTTCACATGCATTTCTCACAGCAAAAACTCACAACTTAGAGGATAAATAACATTTTATTAAAATATAAAGGATGTTTCTCATACAACATTTATTATAGCCAAACCCATGGCAAAAATAACTAATCATATTTTACAATAGGGCCACAAGGCCATAGCTCAAACAACCAACAACAAAAGAGTATAGTAACACACAAATGGACTTCACAAAAACTCCATTTCCTCATTAATACACCTGCAAATAAAACACCACAAAAAGAACAACCCAGCCACATCGAAATGCCCTCCTCCTTACTGTAGACCCGCAAGTGGGTCACCCCCAAGCTAGGGAGGCAGGGATTCACACGGGTGCAAACACTCCACAACAAGAATCAAACAACATCAACACAAAAACAATCCCAAGGATAAACACATAACTCAACTCATGAAAATGAGTTTGATGGGGGTAGGGAATGGACCCCTCTACTTCAAAGGCCACACCAAAATACTAAAATAACAAGTCTCATGGCCTCAAGCCAAAAATCTCCAAAACCACAACTCTCTAATATCTCAAAATAACCTCCATGACACTCTTGCCATTCAAATAATCTCCTCAACAAGTAAAATCCCTCAAGGCATAAATAACACTGTAATATGGGAGTGACCTCAAGGAGGTTCCTTTCCCCTACCCCAAACAAGTTGAGCCTTACCTCCAAATGAAGGTGCTCTCACCATACTCCCATCCCACACAAAATAATGAAACAGCAACCAACAAAAAACACAAACACATCACAATAAATAAGCAAGGGTAAAAATATAGTCATGAGGCTTACCTTCAAAGCCCTATAATGGAAGCACGTTTAGTGATGAGCTCCAAGCTTCTCCAAACCTTCCAACCTCCAAGAATTCCTCTAACTTTCCCAAAATTACTCAAAAATAGAAATAAACTCCAAAAAGCAAGAACCCCACACTCCTCAACAAGAGGAGGTAATATAGGCCATCCATTTTGGCCTTGAGGAATGAGAAGGTGACACTTGTCACCTTCTCCTTTCTCTTCCTATGCCACTTGCAAGGGAGAGGAAGTGTGAGGGTGACAAGTGTCATCATCCAATTCCATCTCAATCCTCACCTTATCCACTTGTGCTTTCACACATGTGTGAGAGAACAAGTGGTGAGGTGGCATTCCCACTCAAACCTCCAAGAGGATAAGGGATTCCATATGGCATCCTCTTATTCTCTCAAAGAGCCATCTCCCTCCAAGATGCTCTCACACGTGTGTGAGAGTCTTGGAGGAAGATCCCACACACTTGGGAGTCTTGGAGACCTCCCAAGTCTTCCTAAGGAATGGATTCCCAAATTTTGGGAAGGGAGATGAGTCTTTCCCAAAGCATGACTCATCTCCCACCTTATCTAATTTCAAAATTCGTCACTTTGACTAAACCATAGTTTAGAGTGACCAAAAGTGAGTTAATCCAAGGGTTAGTTAGTCAAAATTGACCCCAGACCCATGGGTAGCTACCTAGGGTAGATTTTTGGACACTAAGGTTCACCAAGGGGGTCATAAATCCACTTTAAATGGCCTCAAAAATAAAAATAAATACCAAGCAGTGTAAGTCAATTAAAAATCATACAACACTTAATATTAATTAATTTAAACAAAGGGTACTAGGCCAAAATGATAAAATTAAAACAAGTACTTAAATCAACACTCAATTTTCAAACGTGATCCTTATCCCTCTTGGGAATGGATCAGTTTCACAGGGAATAACATATGTGTGAATTCTACCTCCAATTTCCTGTGGCTTGGGAATGTAAAACCTACACATCTCGATCAAGTGTTAATCATATCATGAATAATCATAGCCGAAGCAACTGGAATTAAATTCAAGACATCGAATACACAATAATCAACTATAACATAAATCCGAATTAAACTACATTTTTCTATCACATGTCAACTAACCATCATCACATAAATAACTAGAAATCACATCACAAAACATCATCTAATATATCTCATATGTCGGATCACAAAATAGTATCAAAATATGATCAAATCGGATCACATATGTCTAATCAATGTCCTATCAAAATTAGGAGATATAATCAAATCTACATAATAAAACCATAGTCTCTAAAAGTCTGAAAATGTCATCAACTGGAATACATAATGATCAAAATAAGGAAGGAAAAATAATTGGCCTCACAGAATCAGAACTAGAGGATGATGAAACATACCTTCTACGTTTGGCAGGTACACTGGCATCAGTAGGAGTATTACCAGGGACATTTCCTTCCTTTTCTGAAGCTGTGTCCAACAATGTTTGATCTTGCTGCTGTTGTGCTTACTCCTTTTCTTCTTCCCCTTGTCCCTCATCAACTCTTTTTCCTACATTCTACCTCCTCAATCTTCCTGAATGCCTAGGTGTGACAGTTTCTGGCTTATCCTCTCTTTTTCTCTTTTTCTGACTTCTCCTCTTCTTCCTTTCCTCTACACCCTTCTCTCTCTCAATGACCTTATGCTTCTCTACATTCTTCTTAGAAGAAGTAGAAGCATCACTTCTCATGGTTCCCCTCATGGGTTTAGGGTTAGGAATTGGGGTTTCTTCTACTGTCACTGGCATAGTTTCTGGAGGAATTTCCTCCTGCAGCTCTTCTCACTCAGGATCAGCTTTAGGTTCAACCTCTGGTTCAACTTCTGGTGTTGGATCTAGTTCTACATTAGGTTCAACCTCCTGTTGAGGCTCATTTACTTACAGCAATTCAGAAATATCCTTGCATTGTTTGAAAGCATCCCAACTAACTTGTGGGTGCTGGATTCTCAAACTTCTCTTAACTAGTAGAGATACCAAACAATGGTGAGACAATGTAGTCTCTATTTGTCTTTTCTGATACTCAAATGATATTCTCTTCAACATATTGTACAGATAATTGGGAACATTAACCAGTTTGTCATGGCGTAGGTGATTCAACAATTTAAAGTGTGCAGTATACATCAAGTTATGTCTACCGTCACAAGTGAGATATTTGATAACATACGAAGCACATTTCCCCCAGAAGAAAGGAAGGGATAATTTTTTTGTACCTTGTGTGGTCCACTCCAGGTTCTCACCACGCTCGCATAACTCCTCCCTTGCCATTGCTGCATCAGCACGGGCTAGATATTCAGACCCTATTTGTGGTAACCCGGTGACTTGGGAAATAGTTGTTTCAGAGGTGTCCACAACTAATCCCCTCATTGTCGCTTCATCATACTGCAGAGTAGTTGCAAAATCCCTTGCCATATCATTGTCATACTCTATTAACTTCCAAAAATAGTCTAACCACCCCACTCTAGTGAAGAGTGGGAGAACCAATACATCCTCCAATATCTCCTTATGCACTGATGGTTCTCTTCTGATTACATACCCCCCATTGCACCTGTATTCTACACTCCTATCACTTCTCAATTCTGCCTAATTTAAATTTTACCACTTAAGAAAACTGCCTGTCAATACTTCCACCTCCAAACTGTAGCTTTACAGAAATTTGAAATTCAACTCACTTATAGGAAAATAACAAGCTCACAATTCAGGGTAGGTTGATTATCATAGAAAACGGCATAGGCAAATCTCAACAACAGTTTAAAGAAAATTTGATTGATGGTAAAAAAGAAAAAAATACTTAAAAACTGACCATATACCTCTCCCCCCAACTGAAAGGTGAAGTGACCACACATCATGAATGAATGTGTAGGGATGAAAGAGTAATGATTATATGAAAAGGGGTGGTATATTGCTGCATACATAAGATAAACACATAGTAATAATGAATATAAATAGAAACTTTGAAGACAATCATTAAAAGGTTACCTTATGTGCATTGATTATGAAGAGCATGGAGTGGATCGCCTTGGAAAAAGAGATCAGGATGTTGGCACGAGCAGAGTGATATGCATAGAGTAGATGGGAGAGTGGCGGGTACGTCAGAATTTATTTGAGTTGACAGGCCGTAAAAGTTGATGTAACAGCTGGTGAATACAATTTGAACAAACATGCCGCAACCGTTGGATTATGAAAGGTGATTGAAACACGTGGAGTAGTAAGGAAATGCGTGTGAAGAAGAATGAAATGTCTGCCAAATGGATGAAAATCTTCACAAACACTCGTTGCTACAGGCACCCGCAGCACAGGTACTGACTGACTATGTGCAACAATAGGAAACTAGGGCCCAACTGCGACAGGTCCCTATGAAATGTGAAAAATAGGTCCCTTGGAAATGGACAGTGGTCATCATGTTACAATGTTCTGTGTGTGCATGTGTTTTTAAAGAAAAGAAAATTATGTTTCAACAAAAGGGGTTGAGTATTACAACTCAACCTCTACATCACTGGACAGTGTTGGTGGATCAGTATCTGAAGGTGTATCATCTGGTGTCACCTCATCATCATCAGGAGTGGTGGAAGGACCGTATTGAGCAGCTAGAGAAACAAGAAAGTCATCCCTTTGTACCGGCTTTTTATACAATTTTAGCCTGTGCCCATTTACTAGCAGTGAAAATCGAACTGCATCAATAGTCTGCAATTGAACTGCACCATTAGGAAAGACTTGCTTGATCTCATATGGGCCTAACCAATGTGACTGAAGCTTTCCCTTGAAGTCCTTATATCTTGAATCATAGAGGAGTGCCTAGTCACCTGCAGTGAATTCCTTTGTCTTGATGTACTTATCATGCCATTTTGCTCTCTATTTCTGTATGCCCTTAATATGATGAATAGCCTCTAATCGGATTTCATCCAAAGCATTCAAATGTTGTAGCCTTTCTTGTTGTGTTATGGTCAAATCCATTCTTAGTTCCACTGCTGTCCTCAGGGTTTTGTGTTCAAATTCTATAGGCAGGACTGCTGTCTTGCCATAGACCAACTCATAAGGTGTAAACCCTATAGTTGTCTTCTAGGTTGTTTTGTATGCCCAAATAGCTTCAGGGAGCCTAGAAACCCAATCTCTTCTATGAAGCTACACTGTCTTTGTCAAGATGTTCCCAATCTCCCTATTTGTGAGTTCCACCTGACCATTGGCTTGAGGATGATAGGGAGTAGATTTCTTATGTCTAATATGATATTCCTCAACCAATTTGGTGATTAAATCATATGTAAATTGTGGTCCTTGGTCAGTTACTATCTCCCTTGGAACACCATACCTAGTAAAATTGTCCTCATACAGGAATTTGGCCACATTGCCATCTCTGGCAAACTATAATGCCTTCACTTCAACCCATTTAGATAAGTAATCAGTACATACCAGGATATATTCTTTGTTGTTGAATGTAGGAGATATAGGACCCACAAAATGCAATCCCCATTTGTCAAAAGGAGCCAATGAGATTTGTGGCTGTAAGGGAATCTCATCACTTCTTGTAGGCCTCCTCATTCTCTGACATCTATCACAACTCCTAGTGTACTTGACAACATCTTTGTGAAGTCTTGGCTAGTAATACCCTGTTGTTAATATTTTGAAGGCTGTCCTCTTGGCTGCAAAATATCCCCCACAAGGCTTATCATGACATGTCTTCAATATATCAAACACTTCATCTTCTCTGATGCATCTGTGCATAATATTATCAGGTCCAATGTAAAATAGAAATCTAGAAATCCATGAATAAGAAAAATATTTGTGAACTAGTTGCCTCTTCTCCCTTGGAGAGAAGTATCCCGGAATTTGCCCTATAACCAAATAATTAGCTATATCTTCATACCATGGAGTGTGTATAGTGAGAGCAAATAGATGCTCATCAGAAAAAGAATCATCAACCACTCCTTCTGAAGACTATGTAGGTAGTTTGGATAGAAAATCAGCAACTACATTGGCCTTGCCTGGTTTGTCAACAATTGTAATATCAAACTCCTGTAACAACAATAACCATCTTACAAGTCTGCCACCCACTATTTTTTTATTCATCAAATATCTGATGGCTGCATGATATGTATGGATGAAAACCTTGTAACCAGTTATGTAGTGCCTGAATTTATTAATTGCATAAACAACTGCCAACATCTCTTTCTCTATCATAGTATAGTTTAACTCATCTCCTTGTACATTCTTACTTACATAGTATATGGCATATTCTTTGGTTCCTTCCTGTTGGCCTAGAACTGCTCCAATGGCAAAGTTTGATGCATCTGTATGGATGTGAAAAGGTAGTGTCCAATTCGGACCTCTAAGCACAGGAGCTTGAATCAAGGATGTTTTCAGCTTTTCAAAAGAAGTTTGACAATCTGATGTCCATTCATATTCACTGTCCTTGGTCAATAGAGTAAACAGAGGTACATCAATCTTGCTAAAATCCTTAATGAACCTCCTGTAGTATCCTGCATGTCCCAGGAAGCTTCTTACATCCTTTTGTTTCTGTGGAATAGGCAGGGTGGAAATAACTTCAATCTTCTTTGGATCCACCTGTATTCCTGCACTGGAGATGAAATGTCTCAAGACTACTCCTTGTGTCATCATCAGAAAACACTTTTCATTACTCAAAGAGAGGTTGTGCTATGTACATCTTTTTAATACCTTCTCCAAATTGTGTAGAGATTCATCATATGTGTCACCATATGTGGTGAAGTCATCCATATAAATCTCCATACTGTCATGGGTAAAATCAAAGAAAATGTTGAGGATTGCTCTTTGAAATGTAGTTGGAGTGTTGCAACAATCAAAGGGTAAGACAGAGTATGCATATGTCCCCCAAGGGCAAGTAAACATTGTCTTATCCTGATCCTCTGGAGCAATCTTAATCTAGTTATAACCACTAAAACCATAAAGAAAGGAAAAATATTTCTTGCCTGCTAAAGAGTCAAGAGCTTGGTCAATAAATGTCAATGGAAAGTCATCCTTCCTGGTAGCAGTATTTAGTTCCTTATAGTCAACACAAACTCTCCATTTGCCACCTTTCTTGGGTACTTTGACCAATGGTGAAACCCATTCACTGTCTGAAATGGGGTATATAAAGCCTGCATCCAGAAGCTTTTGAAGCTCAACTTTCACAATCTCTCTGAGGGCAGGGTTCATGCGCCTCTACTGCTACCTGATGGGTTTATAACCATCATCAATATATATTTTGTGTATGTATAAGGCATGATCAATGCCTTTCATGTCACTGTAATCCCAGGCGAATCCTGCTGAGTGTGTATGCAATATGTCATGTAGGGATTGCTGTTGTTCATCAGTCAATGTGTTATTAATATTCAACAACTTTCCTGGCTTGATTTCTACTTGTTTGGACAGTTCTTGCATAGAAGATAAATCAAGGCTGGGTAATATAGGTAAGCATTACTGAGGTAATAACACATGGAAGATTTGGGAGATTTCTTCTGATGAACTACTGGGTATTATGCTGCTCAAAGGGTCTTGTAGGCAAGATAGGCAGTCTTGCTGCTATGGGTGCCTCCCACAATTGTTTTGTATAATGCGAGCAATTAATTCATCTTCATCTGGAATATTCAATAAAGGGTTGCATTCAATAGTCATCAGGGTTTGTAGGGAATAGGTGTCCTCATCCTCTAGGCTAGGCCAAATGGTCTGCTCAAGCTCAAGGTATGGCTGGGCTGGTGGATATAAAACCAATTTCTTAGTCACTATCCCATTGGATATGATCATGTTACCAGACTTGCAACCTATAAATGTATCAGCAGTGGCAAGCCATGATCTACCTAGGATAAGAGGATAACTAGCAAGATTAACCTTTGTCTGTAAAACTATAAAATCAGTAGGGTATTCCCAAGAATCTAATGCAATGACCAAATCTTCTATGACTCCTTCAGGTTTGACTGTAGGCCTATCAGCTAGTTGCAAGATTATCTGAGTAGGCCTAAGGTTGTTTAATTAGAGTGTCTGCATTGTCTCCTTGGTCATGACATTAATTGCAGCTCCAAGCTCTATCAAAGTATTCTTAATCAGAGTTTCATTGATCTTTACATCCACCACTAGACTACCTGGGTCTGTGTATTTGGGAATTGCTATGTTACCCAACATGATATCAGTAAGATTACCTAAAACATGCACTGTCTGAGGGTCTATTCTCTTCCTTCCTGGCTTCTTTATGCAAAGATCCCTAATAGTTTTGGTGTAGATAGGAATATCCTTAATGGTTGGATTAAGGGAATCTTGATGCTTATATCTTTTAGCTGGCTGAGAAGGACAATATCAATTTGGGCTATTTACTTTTGCATGGCCAAGCACTCAGGGAAAGGAGGAGACTTCTGTTGCAAGGTAGTATTGGCATCTTGGGTTGATTCAGGTTCCAAAGGTGGTTTATTTGAGGCTTCTTCAGTGGGTTCTTCATCTTCAAGTTCTGTAATTTGGGGAGATGAAGGCCCTGCAAGTTGCTTCCCTGATCTAAGATGAACATTACTCACTTCCACCCCATAGGTGGGATATTGCATTACCTTGTTCGTATAAGCTTGCTGGATAGGCTTGTTGTTAGGGTTAGGTGTAGGTTGGGCAGGGATTTGGGTAGGTCTAGGAGGTGGATTTTGAGGTGTTGATGGTGGCATTATGACTAGTTGTTGTGGCTGAGATGGAATCATAGGTTGCTGAAATTGTTAATTTTGCTGCCATTGTTTGCCCTTGTTCCACTGAGGTTGCCATTGTTGCTTCTGAGTAGGCCACTGAGGGTTATAGTTGGGACCTTGGAAATTGTTGGGAATTAAGGTGTCTCAACCTTTGTAATTTCCTAGCATTGGTAATTTAATTATTGCCTAATATTGTTTTTTACTTGCACATTCAATTTGGTCACATAGTGAGGTTGCATGGTGACATGTCAGCTTACTTGGAATGTGACTTGGATGGTCAATTCAAACCTACATGGATTTGGGCATCCCATATTGAGGTGACATTAATTTTCTATGTGTCGGCATCTTTGGTATGTGGAAGGCAATATTCCATATGATAGAATCTATGACATGTAAGGGCCAACTTTGGAGATTCCTATGACAAGTGATGACAAGTGTTGGTTGGCATCTTTGTATGAGGAAAAGGCATCTTTGGATGCCCAAGTTGGGCTATGACATGTTGTAAGTAGAATATGCTATATTTAGCATTATATGTCAGATTCTCTTACAACATTTAAGATTGTTATTATGGGTAGATTTTTTGACAGTTGTAAGTTGCGTAAGAGAATTTGTCATAGTCTATTTTTATCTTGGAGCTCTCTACATTGGGAAAGTCAAATTTGCCAAGTATGACAGATGTAAGGGATGTAAGGACAACAAGGACAAGTGTCCTTTGATGCTGAAAATGGCCATGTGGCCAAGGTGGATGCCTATCCCAAGATGCTCTCAAGATATGCCTTGTAATCTCTATAAAATGCATAGTTTGGAGTTGTAGTTGCATAGTGTTTTTACAGGTACTGTTATGATGCCGGAATAACTCCAGAATCGATATTTGTGAACTCTTGGAAGACTTGCATTGCAAGTGTATTGTAAACTATTGCTATTTTGATAATACATTGTGTAGGTTTAAAGTGTGGGGTTTTTTACCTGAAAAGGTTTTCCCCACAGTATATCTTATGTCACCTTCTTTCTCTATTGTGTTTTTGTTGTAATATTTATGTTATTAGTTTAATGTTGCTGAAATTGTAAGGATTTAAATGAATTTGTACTCCATTCCCCTCATTAGATTGGTGTAGGAAGCATGTTCCATGTACCTTGCTTCCTTTCAAAATTTTTGTTGAGGCCATGAGTTAGGTTGTTGTTGGTTCCAACCAGCTTGTGGAGTAGGCCATTGGGGGTTTTGCCATGCATTTGGGTTACTAGGCCATTGTTGAGTATTCCAAGTAGAGAAGTTCTAAAAGGAAGAATTAAAACTAAGTGGATCAGAGGGTATACCTTGCCTTTGCTACCAAGGTCTCCTCTAAGCTATAAAGAATAGTTGCCCATCTTCTCCTTCAAATGGCTGCAATTCTGGCCTCTCAATCTTTTCTTGCTGGATACTGGCCACCCTTTTGCATTTACAGTTGGCCTTCCTCTGTCTACAGCTGGGGAAATATTCAGTAAGCATTCCATCTGCCTCTTCTTGTTTCTTCTTGATATGGAGAGTGTCCAGCTGTGTAGCTATATGGCTAATAATGTCCTCCTTCATGTTGGTCAACAAGTTACTAATCTCCACTCTTGAAACTCCATTAGTTGCCTTTCCTGTGATGGCTGCTCTTTCTCCCCTTGGTTTTCTAGAAAATGTTCTAGAATAATTTCTACAAGCTATACAGATATCTTCAAAGGGAAGTTGAGATATATCCCCTGTTTCAATGAGATTGAGGGCATCCATGCAGTCATCATTAACTCCTCTCAAAAAGACTAGCTTCAATGATTCTTTAGACAATCTATTCTGAGGGTTTTTCTTCTTGAGGCAAACTGGAATCTTTCCACATAGTCTTCTAGTGGTTCATCCTCTTTCCATGACATCCTGAAGATGCCATCTCTCCTCCTATCATGTCCTTTGCAGTAGTCTTTATATTTTTCCAGGAACTTTGTCTTCATGGTATTCTAGTCTGGAATGACATCTTTCCCCAACCCCATAAACCACCTTAAAACAACATCTTTTAGTGTGGTAGGGAACAACTTGAGTCTGTAAGGATCAGTGGTGTAGTCATAACTCCTACACAAGACATCAAACTTGAATAGGAAAGTGTCAAGATCTTCGATCACCAAGCCGTAGAAAACATGCAATGTAGAAGGTGGTATATTCTTCAGAGTAGTGACTCGTGCTTAGTCTGGGATAGGGAATTCAAATTTTTCTTGTCCTGGAGGATTCTTGACTGCAGCATCTGCCATGGTTCTAAAAGTCCCTTCTGTGGTTGTGGAGGAAGTTGATGGAGATGTAGGAGGTGTTGATGAAGATGTAAGAGGAAACTCTTCAACACTTTCTACTGTGTAGTTGATAAAATCAGCTATGTCCTTGTTATTCTGAGAAGTTAAAGGGAGGAATCTACCTTGGTGATCTCTCTGCCTCCGCATATAGTGGTTTTAGCTTAATATTTTCACGGTCCTGCACAATGTTAGTATAATGTCTGGTGTTTCCTGAAGAAAAATGAATTCATTAACTCTAATGTTGGAATCAAAATTTAATCTATGAAATCACATAAAACTAATGAGACTATGAAGATAGCACCATCCTCAACAACAACACCAAAAATGTAGAGGAAAACTAATGCGTTGTAGACTTAAATAAAATTCAGGGGTAAACCTATCTGAACAGTCCATGTTACATCCCTAGTTTTTGTCTTGCTAATAATTTTTACTTTTACTTGGATATAAGTAAATCTATTTTGATGTTTAGATTAATATCAAGGAAAGACATGGATTATATTGAATGACATTTATGAAATTATGGAAATGATTATGTTATTATCGATTTAATATTTGCATTATGAGATTTGATTTATTATTTGAATAATGATGCTCTGATCATAATTTGTTGGTTACAAGTTTGATATAGGATTGCAGGCTTTCAGATGACTCTCAAAGAAAAGAGAGAGAGAGATAGTATCTTTCAAGGAGAGAGATATAGACCTCAGGTTACGAGTGGTTTATTTGCTAAAACAAGTATGAGTGTTTAACAAAATTGTGAACCAGTGTTGACAGAGATAAGTCGTGTCTTGTCAGTATATTTTTGAATTTAATCGACGGGTAGTTGATATCTTTCAAATCTTTTCTAAGTCAAGTCATTTGTGAGTCAACATAGTCATTTGTGAAGTAAACGATGTCGTCTAAGTAGGACGGTGTCTATTGATGATTAACGTAAGTAGTACGTCGTCATTGTCATAAAATGGTTGTGTAAGTAACCTTGAGTCATATAAGGTTTTAATTGTTGACATTTAACATCAAATGATGATCTTATCAAGTCAAGTCAACGTGATTTAATGAGAGTCTGTGAAGGGGAGACAAGCTCAACCCTATCACATTTTTGACTTATTATTATTAACATGTTTTGATCAAAGCTTAAATATGGTTAAGGATTATTATTATTATTATGTTTATTATTTCATTAGAGGGGTTTTTAACAACTTTGAGTAGTGGTTTTAATTACTCAAGAGATAACTAAACGGTATTATGAAGCCCTCACATTCTAAATAAAGGTTTTTTTAACAAAGACTTAGTTATGGCTTAACGAAACCTTGAGATGTGTTCTTTTGGTGTCGGACTTGATAAAGAAGGTGGTATGATATACTATGTATTCCCTCCCATCTGCATGCTCGAGCCACATAAGTTCTCTTAAGTAGAGTTACAATGAATGAAAAGGATTCTATTTTAACTAATTGGTAGTGGAGAGTTTATAACAGTTAGACGTGGGCAAGGACGACTCTCAAATAGAGTCATGGAGACTATTTTGTAGGAGCGGCATCTAGTGGAGTCTTAATTTGTTGTTATCATATTTGAAGAACCTGATAACCAAAAGGAAAAGGTTTTAATGAACGATAGTGGGATCATTATGGCAATAGTCGTAGAACCGTACTTATAGATGAGAACCATTCTCCTCTAGGGCGGTGAATATATTGCTGCCAGAGATTCTTCTCAGGAGGGGGCTACGTTGTGGAAATGATATAAGGAATAGACTGCAACCGCGTGCTACCTGTGACTAGGAGAAACGTAGCAGGTTCTTTTCTCAGTTAATAAACTTGCATTGTGTATAAAACTAGTTTCTTTACTTCCATGATTTCTCTTAATCTGTAAGTCATTTTAAGTGTTCATTATAGCCAACGCCATCGATTATGGCAGATATATGTATGGTCGATGCCATCTATTATGGCAGGTATATGTGTTTATATATATAGTTAATAGGGAAGTTCTTAAATGAGGACACAGTTTCATCCACTTATCATAACTTTTAAGGAATAGTTTAACATTGTAATAAGGCTATGAGTTTCATATTGTTAATATCTCTGTTGATATAAATATATACTCCTCAATAGTGGATAAGAACACGTCTTATATCTCACTGTAATCATTGTCACCACTTCTGGATATAGTGAGTCAAAACAAGTTTATGCGATTTAAAGACTCATCGCTTAAATGACTTCATTCTTTTAGTTTTATAATAGATAAAAGGCATTCAACTTCAATTTTATGTTTGAGACTACTTTATGTGATAAACTCTGCAGGTCATAGAAATAAGATAATAGTTTCTTATCTCAGTCTGATTTCATTCTTTAATGACAATCTATCTTAGTCAACATCTTATTCTTTTTAGAGTCATAAAGCTAATTCTAAACAAGTTTATCATTGTAAAAGAGATCAACCTTGTTGTTAAAGACCGAGCAATCTCGTCATGTTGGGAACATTTATGTCAAAAACAAGTTTAAAATGTTTAGGATAGCTTCGGTGATAGTTTTCCTTCTAATAGGAAGAACACTTTAGTTCTAGGTAACAAGCTTTACCTTAAGAAGTTTACTTTGCTTCTAATGATGTTTCGAGGTGGGTTGAATTCTCTGTAGTAGGTCGAGACTAGTACACCTGCATGTTAGCTTTGTTATAGCTCATTTGAGGTAAAAGAGAGAAACATAGATTGGATATATTCTTTTGGATAGTAATGGAAATAGTCCATCAAAATATGGAGTCAAACTATACTTTATCAAAGTTTAGATCTGTTTTGAGCCTTGGGGAGATAAATCTAAGGAAATACTTGTATTAATGATCTAGTCATGGATTGAAAGACATATATGAGCTAGTAGACAATCTTCTTACAAAATTCTTACTTTCAGGACTTAGTCTGTTTGTTTTTCCATTGGGTTGGAATAGGCTAAATAAACCTATGTTCAATAGGATTTAGTGTAAAAGACTTTGTCAAAATGAATGCTAAGCACAAGAACTGATATCATAGTTTCCTTGAATTGCCCAAAGATTAGATAGCAAGGTTCATCGACTACATAGTACATAGTTGGAAGAGTAACCTTTCGACAATAAGTATTATTGGATAGCAAACCAGTGGTATCAAGATGACTATAGTCAATGTATAACTTGATTAGAACATTTGGTTGGCTTTAACTGAGGATTTCTTGAAAATGGGAAATGATCTTGTTTAGAAGAGTTTGAAACAACTTTTTGTGTTAGTTGAAAGAAGACTAGAGGGATGATCATTTACTTAAACCCCCCCCCCCTTTTTGAACCTGAAATAGAAGGTTTGTTATTATTTTGAAATGGGAAGACTAAACCCAAGTTTAGACCCAATTGGGTTATTAATATTTAATGTACCTTTATATTTTTATAGGTTGATATGTACCTTTACGATTTTGTAGATATTCCATTATGATGGAATAGGTAGGTCAATACCTTAACTTGACCCAATAGGGTATATATATTTATTAAATCTTGTGACCATTTTATAGATTGTGAATGAGGGGACACATACCCTAACTATGTTTATCTATTCTTACTTGTAAGAAAGGATATAATATCCTAGACTATGATGCTTAACCTGGGTAAGGTAACCTTCTTAGTTGTTTATAAATCGACTTAGGTTCTTAAGTATCGATAAGCTTAGGAACTTGGGTATTGCAAAGATGCAATGAGAATCCTAGTAATGTAAGGTAATCTATAAGGTCTACGGAATATTGATAGTTATTACAAACTTGTCTTACCGTTGGATAGACCAAATTGTATTGTAGTTGCTGAGACTATATAAGTTGACCAAGTCAAACTGCAAGAATATGATAGTATCCAAGTCGAGTTGAGGTGGGTGAACATTACGACTGCGTTCATTGTGAACGTCTATTCATATTAAAACTTTGGCCAAAGTAATGCATTCATTTTCTACATGCATTGTCGGTTCACTGTATCTAGATTGCATAACCTATCGGAAATCATACTTAGCTAGAGGGTATCTAGGGTTGTATGATTGATAGAGTTGTGTAGGATACAACACTATGTACTTGAAAAGGCAAATTACCACTGGTCACCTATGGTCTATATTCCTTGTGAAGGGTAGGACCACTTCCTATGTGGAAGATGTGTGGGAGACCGCCAGTCTATGGATGGATGTAAATCACTGGAAAGATACTCCAAGGACTTGTGATAAAGATGTTAGATATTCGGAAGTAGTAATTATTCTAAATTTGTTTATGTAATTATTTACTTTTGTAAACATTGTAATTGAGAAAGACAATATGATTTATTGTATTTTGTAAAGAGAAATCTTGTAATTGTAGTTACTTGATTATATGTTAATAAAAAGAAAATTTTTCTCTATCTCATTTTTACCTTGATGAGTTACCCTATGGTAGATTTCTGGTTTTTACTATGTTGTTGGAATGTGGATGTTACAGTCCATGGTATCATTGCATTCCTACATTGAATTATCGACCAAGGAGCGTGAGCTTATGATGATGCTTGCACTATATATGCCTTCAAGGCTCATTTCTATCATAAACTAACTCATACAAACTTATTCTAATTAACTTAATTGACCAAGTTTATAGAAATGAAAGAATAGCAAAAATAGTTAAAAATCTAGTTGCTACGGGTACCCTCAACATAAGCTGAAGATAGCTATATTCAATAAAGAATTATAGAATTAACTTGAAATACACAGAATGATAAAAGAATTGACACTAACCTCCAGAGGACTTCAATTACGTATTCTATTCATGAATCACAACTATTAGAAATAGCAATCAAGATATTCTACTCATTCCACAATGTAGCTTTTACAAAATAACATGAAACAGTTTTAACTAAGAATGCATGAATAAATAAGGAAAAATACAAAGTGAGAGTTAGTACCTTGAGTGGCTAGCTTAGGGAACTATCTCACTTGATCTGGAAACTTAGAAATCTACTTCAGATTCTCATAACACATAGTTGTATTCACTTCATATAAGAAAGAAAAATCTTCCCAGATTGTATTCAATAAAACATATCTGTATATAAGTAGAGTAACCGTTGAGCAACTGTAAATTAAAGTATCTTGAAAAAGAAAAACTTCTTCTAACTAACTTCCCATCAAACTCATCCCTTCTAACTTATACAAAAATGGGAGAGTACGATGTAACTACCAACTAACTTGATCATAAACTCATCCCTAGATATCAGGGTATAGGTTCAAGATCAATTTAATAATCTAAACTGAAACAAAGGAAACAAAGTCTTGCTCAAACATAAATTCCTATCCAATGGCTCATGGAATGAAAACACATAAGCTGCGATCAGAATTCTAGAGCAAGTCTTATTCTTCACTTGTATTTATTCGGCCATGATGATCACGTTTAGCTTCAGTGTGCACTTAACTGTGACTTCCTTCAATGCTCTGTCTTGCAACGTGCTGTGAATTCTCCTCTCCTTAATGCTACCATCTTGCTGCTACACAGGGTTAATCCATAGAACATATGCATACAAAATAGCCTTCATAATTAATCCACAAAATCCCATTTATATACATACATACTTTTGTCTAACTCATGCATTTGACAAATATTATCACCATGGTTCATATTGGCATATTAAGTTCAAGGTTTGCAGAATATATATAAAAGACAACATATTATGGTAGTAATGTCTTAGAGAAGTATCTGAAATAGCATAGGTATAAAGTCTGGAAGCATAAGAAATAGCATAAAAGAAGTCAACATTTGGACCCATCACTCTAAAAGTTCAAAAGACACAACAAGAGGCACTTGCTGCACCAAAAAGAAGAAGAAGTGATGGTTCCTCTGGAACAACATCTAAATCCTCTGATATTCCTTCCACAACAGTTGCAAAAGAGAAAATAGGTAAGAGGAAAAAGACCAAAGGTTAGAGAGTGTATCTCAGTGTTGATCTAATTGATGATGAGGAAACTGAGATTGATGAAGAAGTGAAGAAAATGAAGGCACAGAGTGCACCTCCCTTCAGTTCTCAGCAAGGCAAACCCTCTGGTACCACAAAAGGGAAGACATTTGGTAAGAGTTAAGAAAGAAAGAAAGCTAAGATTGTAGTACCTGCAGAAGACCATGCTACAATGAGCTTAGAGGAAGTTTTAAGGGCTATTGCAATTGATGGCAACCTAACACCCATTGCCAAATACTATGATGAATACAATGATGTAGATAAAAGAATCATTAAAGATGCTATTGTCAAATACTTGTGTATTTACAATAAGGCCCTCATTGAGATCATTACTGATCTCCCTAACTCCTTGGGTAGTATCATGTCTGCAAGGAAAGAAGCTTCTATGACAAAAGATATCAAACTCAGAGAACACATATTGATAATGTTATGTCTGGAGATCACTCCTGAAGACAAAACAAAGATATCAAAAGTACTTAGCAAGGAGTTCAGAACAAAGAAAAGAATGAATTTTCTTATGTCAGATGACATTGAGAAAGTAGTAAAAGAAACTGAGGAAATCACTTTGAGAGTACTAAAGGAACATCATCTTCCAACTATACATGATAGAGAAGAAACAAATATTGGAGATGATACATCTATTCCTGATGTACACATGGATCAAGGTGATGAAGAGCCGAAGGAGAAAGAAGATTTAGTTCCTATTACTAGTCCAGAGATTGCCATTGAGGATAAATCTAAGACTGAGGAACAAAGCAAAGCAGATGAGCAAGTTAAGATGAGCCCTACTTTGGAGCAAAAAGATGATGAATATAAAGTTGTGGATTTAGATCCTCCAGAATAAGACCTAGATGAAGTCTCTAGTATAGCAAGAGACACTGCGGAGTCTGTCAAGGAATTCTTGGAAAGAGAAAAACAAGTCCTGGATGAGCCTGAATTTTTGTAGGGACCAATAAACCTGGACTCAATGTCCCTTGTACATAAATTTAAGTTGGTATCAATTGTGCAAGCAAAGGCACAAGAAGAAATTTTGAAGTCACACATACATGACAGTGAACTGATTGGTGAAGCATCCAACATTTTGGAGAAGTTGATTCCATCATATCGAAGGGACACTTCGATGTCTTCAATAAATCAACTCAAGGGACTCATAAACTCTGTAAGTATGCATTTTGAATCTTTTGAAAAGTCTGCAGAAACAAAAGTGAAGAAAGAGTTTGATGAGAAAAGATTAGTTGAGTTGAAGTCCATGTTAGCAAATGATAAAACTCTGTTGGACATTGGAATAAAAAATACATAGAGTGCCATCAAAGAAGCCTGTGATTTATACAAATTTTGTGCATCATGGCTGGAAGCCACATAAGAATTAGGAGAAAAGATCAAGGATCTGGAACTGTAATTGAAAAATATCTCTAAGTCATTTGACCCGACAGTGGAGTCAATGAGTTGCAAAGAGATGCAAGTCATCAAAATTCACAATGATCTAAGTTGTTTAATGACTAAGAGGGACTGAATGAAAAATAGAATGTGTCAATTGAGAGGATTGATAAGTCCCCAAATAGACTCAATGAATAATCTTGTAGAAGAAGCCTTGAAAGAAAAAGCATTAATTGATACACCTCTAGACGTGCAAAAGGTAGAAAAGTCAGTCTTTCTGATAAATGGTCACATTCAAATTTTGGAAAGAGCTAAGAAACGATGGGATGAAGAGATTACACAATTAAAGATTGTGTACAAGGATATTATTTCACCTACAATTAATTAAGTTGAAGATTGTATGTGTACATATGAGGCAGAGTATGACAGTTTTTACATCTTTGACATAATTTTGACTCTTGTACATACACCTTTGCCATTGATGTCAAAGGGTGAGAAGAAGACCCATGAAAAATGGGCAAACGTCTAAGGGGAGAAGAAAAATAGAGTAGGTTTAGAAAGGGGGAGCAGACAAGCATTTTTCACTAAGTGTTGCCATCAATGCCAAAGGGGGAGATTGTTGGCAAGAGACACTGCTCTGATGAATGATTGAATGTTGTCATTGATGGCAACAAAGAAAGGAGATTCCACTGGCATGACAAAGAGACTTTCCTCTGGAAGGATAAATGGCTAAGTATGGGCAGTATACATTATATAGTGTAAATGATAGTGTTTGTGTCAGTACGCCTCCACATTTGAAGATAATTATATGCGGTTTAGGTATGTTATTCATAGATACTTGGTGATCATTTTCTCCAGTGTTCAAGTCTTGACTTCCTCCGGAAGTCATATTGCAAAATATCTAAGTCCAGGTGAATAGAGTTAGGTCAGGAACAATGTACAGTACCAGAGTAAAAGGGTTTGTATTCATCCGCTGTTGCATATTTTGTTCTGCAGTTCTGAAGGTATAATACGAAGTCCAGAATGAATGTTGGTTATGAATCCTTGAGTCTCATATGGTCCACAATGAGAGTTATGATGTGACAGATGAATTGGTCAAGCGTGTTCTTAAGAGATAAGCCGACAGGCATGTTAGATCTTTATGTAGAGAAGATATATTGTTTGAACAATCAATCTAAGTGGTTGAATGATTGGTGCCAACCTATATGAAGACTATTAAATGATTGTTTGGATCCGTATTGCAGATTGTGCACAAGTTTAAGTCGACAAGATATAACATTTGTATACACGGTTTATATTTGGCTTGCCAACCTAATTATGAGATAAACCTTGTAGCGGATATATATACTCAATGGATTTCAGTGTTGAAGGTGTGATAGAAGATGTGGTGTGTGTGAATTCAATGTATGTGCGATCTATAGCAGAGTTGTAACCAGAAAAAGATAGTAAGGGAAGAAGAGCAGAGTTCATGTAAAGCAGAGCAGAAAAAGCAGAGTTGACATTATGAAGACATTTGAGTCTGTATACTGAGATGTAAATGGAACTGCACCCCAACATTCTGTAGATGCATTTGTAACAGCCATCTCTTGGCAGTGAGCCAATCCTTCTATCTTCTCTTCCATTTTCTTGGCAGTGAGCCTATTGCAATGAGCACTTCTTGGACAATGAGTCCCAGGGTAGTGAGCCTTCATTTAATTTTGTATTGTTATCATAATATATTGTGAGCTAATGTTTCACCGTTGTTTTTTCCTTTTTGGGTTTTCCACGTAAAATCCTGGTGTCTATGTGTTATGAATTTGTGTTTGCTTTTCTCATGTTTACTTTACTTCCATGTTATTAAATTTGGTAAATGGATAAGTGAATGTGTAAATGAAAAGGTTTTGAGAATACTAATTCACCCCCCTCTCAGTATTCTCTGCACTCAACAATTAAGGCATGGCTATCAAAGCCTAAACTATACTTTTGTATTTCTCTTTATTTGTCATGTTTATATACCTTAGAGAAATACCCTCTTAGATTTAGTAGATCCCAAAGAAGAACAACCTTCCCACTCTTCTCACTTAGCCCATAATAGTCCATTTCTTGTTGATGAGTCTTTCCTCTTCATCTAGCATAATCTTGTTCCTCTTGTCTTGGTTTTGAGTGTTAGCCCTACAAGATTAGAGAAACAATTTTGAGAGCCAACACTAACAAAAATTGATCTATGAGGAATTGGATTCCCTCATATGTATAGTGTTTATTATACCTAAATACATTCCATCCCCCATGAACCTACCTTTGGATTGTAAGAACAAATAGTCACCCATGTTTAGTTTATGCTTAGGTATGGGTGGGGAAGGGGGGTTGGTAGATTTCTCTAGTGTGTATGACCACATACATCTCTACTTGGAAACAATACATGACAAAATTTAATACACCATAAATGCATGTAAGCAAATTGTTGTGATGAAAAAAATGTTTTACCTTAGGAATGAGTGGAGATGAATCCATTGTGGCCTTCTTGTTAGCCTTCATCATTAACAATTGTGCAATTCTCTAAAACATGATTAGATTTACACGAGCATTTGAATTGTTAATTACATATATAATATATATCCTACAAACATTAAAATTTATGTGTGTAGAATACACTACTAGCCAAAATATGAGTGGTTGAGATGTATACTTAACACTTTGGTTCTAGGGTGGTTATAATCAAGCTTAGAGTAGTAGCCTCCTTCCCTAGATACATGGCTCCTTTTCTTTCCAGGAACTGGAAGATAGAAATGTCATCATTTTTCATGTTCAACATATTTTATATCATAAGTATTACAATATGAAGAACATAAAAAAATCAACTACTTCTCTTATAACATTAATGATAGTAAACATTCTTACCTTTCCATCCTGTGAGTATGACAACCATGTCTACTTCTTCTTATGAGTGGCCTCTCTCCTCTCATTCATAGCACAAAGGACCTCCTCCCTCAAGTTGAAAATAGATTCATCCCTTCCTTGGCCATGTATTTTGGTTGGAGGTAGATCCTTCAAAGTAAGATTTTCTTCTTAAGGAGACACTTTATAAGTCATCACTCAATCTCACTTTGCATGATTACCTAGGCCTTGGCTTTCTATTTTCATTACCAATTCAACTAAGTTTCCTCTATGGAATGGAAGGCCTCCCATGCTCAATCATCTAATGTTTGTTCAATATATCCAAGGCCCAAAATGGTTGATACCGCTCTTCTAATCGAATATCACAAGGGGGAGCAAACAATAGTGGAGCATCTTCTTATTTAAATAGGGGACAATACTCATGTATTCACTAGCAAACTATATGCAAATGTGAAAGTGGTATTAATCATTCGTGTCAAGTTTGTAAAAAATAAACAATAAAATGTTAGCCAATATTGAAAGGAAACACTACTTACATGGTATAACTTATTTGATCTCATCAATATGGAGTGAGCCCTCATTAACACCCTCATGAATAGTATTTGACGGTGCAACCTACAAAATAGAAAAAAAATTGTCAACAATGAAAAATGAAATTATTAAAAACATCATTATATGTATTATAAATGAATTACATGATCATTCAATGTGTCATGCAATGAAGACCCTTAAAACAACAATCTCAACACCCATAGCTAGAGTACTAATCTTCTCCAAGTGAATTGCTACGTCAACATCCTTCAAACAAAAGCAATAACATAACATGTTAACTAATATTTTTTAGTGATCATATTTAATTGAATAAAATAGAAATGGAAATAGATCCTTTTATAGTCTACGATGTCAGGTGGCTTCAAATATGAGGCATACATACCCTTTTTAGTGATCATATTTAATTGAATAAAATAGAAATGGAAATGGATCCTTTTATAGTCTACGATGTCAGGTGGATGCACCTAACTGTGCTTCAAATATGAGGCATACATACCCTACCCCTTGCAGGATTTGAACTTGTGACCTCTCTTTCAAGAGGGCAAGTTTTTCACCAACATGCCAACTCAGGCTGTAGATTTAGCAAGTAATACATACCTTGTGTGGAATGTTTAAATTTGGTGATGATATGTTAGGGAAAGGAACGGACTTGTCTCTAATAGTAGGAATTCCAATCTTGCTATCTGAGGTACCCACACTTCTACTTATCTATAGATAATGAGAGAGTGCGATTAATTTAAGATATATCATAATTAAAATAAATTTAAAATGATCTGATAGATATTTATGTCTACTATGTTTTTTAAAGTAGCAAGTAGGCCACATTTGAATAAGCTTAATAAAGTACACAACCTATGCCTATTTTTAGAACAGATCATGCTCCTACCCTTCTTGATACCTACCATCCTACTCCTATCCTCCACATTATTTGTATGGGATGGTTGAGTATTATTTAATTGTGTCCTACGATAAAATAGAAAGTGTAATCAATTAATGTCTAGATATTTGGTAAAACATTAATTTACAAGAGCAAAGTAAGTTAATGGAAATACATATAATGCACAAACCATCATCATATATCTCATGGAGAAAAGAGTAATAATCACCCATGTCATCCATCTAGTATAGTTTCCAAATAATATTCCTAAAAGGCAAGGAAGAATATATTATAGCTTGAAGATGCACATAGTTCAAACCACTTGATTAAAAGTCATTAAAAGAATAATCTAAAAACAAGAATTACATGCAAGAATGAAAGAAATCTTACACCTTACATAATTATAAACATTGTAACTTACCAAGCATATTATTAGTGTGGATTCAAGTCTAGATTAATCCAATCAACTAGATAAAGCATCTACCATAAGTCATGTGGCAACTTAAAATATGCATTATATACATATGAAATTGGCAACATGTGTGAGACTTTCAAGGTGAATGGTATAATTGCATATGTAATCACTCAATCAAGGTGAGAGGTATAATTGCAAGTACAAAATTTAGTTAAACCTACATAACTTTCTCAACACTAACACTAACATTGATTTCACAATGCATACAATTCTATGCAAAAGACTATCTTTCATTTCATGTTAAAAATTCTATACAAATTAGTGCCACTAAGTGACTTGCTTATGTTGGTACAAGGATTTGTAACAGAGATTTGAGTATATGGAACTTAGAACAATTTATGAGAGTTTTAAGTAAATACAAAATAACAATTCTAAGGAATATAGTTTTTTTTATTAGATGAAAATGCCAATTGAATTTTTTCTAGTCTTGTAACATTACCTTTTATAACATTCATCTTCAAACTAATCATCTAAACTAGCTTTATTCATAGTAGAGTTGTATTTATGAACCCTAATTATGATGAACAATTAGCTCTCTACAATCGTGTTCATTTACTATTTCACCTATAGAAGAATATTTAAAATTTTTAATCAATCTCTATTCATCTACATGACCATCTAATTGTCTGTAGCATGTTTAACAAGGATAATCCTAATCCTATGGTTGAGCCATGTTTACAAGAGCATTTCCAACAATAACATCTAATAAGAATCTCCCTTCCATTATGGTTTGATAGATGCCCACTACTGTACTGTCTCACATTCCCGCGACATCTTCCACACATCGCCTATCCCCATTCCGTCTATGCACAACTTTCTGTAAACCCTAACTCAAAGCACAATAAACCAAAAACCCTAAATCCTTTCTGTAAACTCTAACTCAAAGCACAGTAAACCAAAAACCCTAACTCCGCGACAGCTGTCTGTAATTCCGAAAGTATAGAAAATGAAAACCCTAAATACGCACCAGCTATCAAACACCAATGAATACTTTAAAAATTGCAGGAACAGAAACCAGCTCCCTAGAATAACAGACGGCATTAATTCTGGTTTAATGTTGCACCTTAAAACAAATTCTTTATCAATTATTGACAGATTAATAAACAAAATATCTACATAAATATTTTCATAATGTCCATGAAACCAAAACAGTAGACAATACAATGAAAAACTATATAGATATAGAGGTGCAGTTGAAATGTGCATATATTTGGCACTAGTAGCAGGGATTTAATAAAAAGAATGAAAGAAATAGAGGCTGCTTAAATTTATGGAAATGAATTGACCAGACTCAAATTCCAATGGTCTGGCTTTAACGAAACTCCAATTTGTATTTGTTATATTTAGTGGCTGAAGCTGATTCCCTTAAATTTATTCTTTCTTACAGAATTTGTATGTTCAGAATATTTAGTAAGGGAAGGAGATTCCCTTATATTCTTTAATGTTAATCTTGAATTGAAAGTCTAGATACGCTTAATTCAACTATAATTAAAAGATGGCCAGAGAGTTTCTCAAATTCAATATCAAGTTATTACAAAACACAAAAACTCTTTTCATATTCTTGTCAACAAATCATTACAATATCTGCAAATTTCTATTACACATTGTTCAAGAATGTAGAATACTAATTGTTTCAAGATTCACTCGAGATCATTGTTCAAATGATTGTTTCATTTGAAATCATTGCAAGAAGTTGAGAACTAAAATTCTGAACCTCATCATCTGTAGGAGCAAAGGGGCTGTGTCAATCAGACAAAAGATACTTTTCAAGCGATTTGAATGTAGAGAACATATCATCTTCATCTTCATTCCCTGGATATGCAGACTGAAAATTAGTATTACCCTCTAGTTGTAGTTGTACTTGGTTGGTGTGAGGAAGAGGTGCAGTTGTAGATAAAGACTGCTCTCTCATCTCGTAACCATCCTCTTCCTGAAGCTTCACTTTATCATGGAATCTTCCTGTTTGAGGATTGTACAGCTTCACCTTATCTGCTGAGTTGATGTTGTGGGATGCAGCAGCAATGAAGTCAGAACTAGGTCTTTCTGAATCAGTTTTGTAGCAATATGAAGCTTTCTTTTCATCTGAATCAACAATGAGACAAATCTCAGCTCCACAAAGAACACCCAGTTCGTGAACTTTCTTGAACAGACCGCGGCTCCTCTTCTGAAAATGAGCTTTGCGCTTCACTGGATCTTCAACAAAAACAGTGGGAAGCTTCTTCTTTCCCATCTTGATCTGATGACTTGTGGAGATTCAAAAGAACGAATGAGTCGGAACAGTAACAGTAAACAGCAGTCGATGAGTCCTATGTCTGCACTCCAGCGTTAGGGATGAACTTATAAACCACCCAAGGAAAATCCACACTCAACGAGAATATTGCATGAGTTGCATGCATTCTGAATTTACTACAAAAAATAAATTAATGTTATTAATATATTATAGATAATATATTTTAATAGTATGTGAATTGCATGTTGCATGCATTCTGAATTTACTAGCAACAAAATTGAATTAACGTAATAGTATGCACTAAATATATTTATAATAGTATGCACTTTGAATTTACTTTTATATTTATAATATATACTCTATATAAAGAGAATATAGATTGTAAAGCTTTTAAATAATTATATATTTATATAGAATAAATTATAAAACAAACTGTTCACATATATAAGAATTGCATGTTGCATGCATTCTAAATTTACTTCTAAAAAATCTGAATTAATGTTATTAATATGATATGTTATCAATATATAGCCAATAACATATTGTAATATTATATAGCAAATAATATATTGTAATATTATATTATTTATATATTTTAATAGTATATTATTTATATGTGTAATATATATTTTAAATATATAAATAGAATATATGTTGCAAAACTTTTAAGTTATGTATATAGGATAGAATATGCTTTGTAAATATTTTAGGTAAAAAAGATGTTTATATTATATTATATTATACTATTATAGATATTTTAAATACATCTACACATATAATAATCTCGTCTATCTATTCTCAATAACCATTTCAATATATGCATCTTGAGACCTTTTAATGGATGTATTTAAGATATCTATGCTAGTACATAGGCTTGGAATTTGAGGACTGTTTTTTAATTTTAAATGGTATTTTACAATTTTTAAAAATTTAAACCATATATTATGACACTCTTATATATATATATACACCATAGAATATAAATGATCCCACAAATTAATATAATGTTTCCAAAAGGATTTCCTTATCAATAGACAAATCAAATTTATTCATGAAAGAAGAGTAGTTAAGATTCCATAAGATAGATTTGATCCCAACATGGAGTTAAGTCACTTCACACTAGACACATATGTTCCAACTCCAAAAGAAACTCCATATGAATATCAAGAAGGTATTCATGAGTTATACCAAGATGTGTTTCAAGAATAAAATATAAAAATAAAAAGAAGCAACAAACAAAACATAAAGAGTCATAGAAAGATGACCTCCAACACAAACAAAAGAAAGAAGCAAAAGAAAGAAAGGTGGTACCATAATTTTAATGTGCAAAAGACTACTTAGAAACTAAAGAAAAAAATGTGGTGCAACAAATTCCTATTATTCCACCACAACCACAATTTAAGAAACAAGAAATATGGGTAAGAAAAGAAGTGCTTAATATCATGTATGTCGACCATGTGCATGTACCTTGGATGAAGGAATATAAAGAAGAGATGTGCATGTAATATAAAAGAAAAACAAAGAAGAATAAGAAGCAAAGGAAAATGAAGACAAATTTAATGATCTTTCATTTGGGATGATGATGGTTTATTAGAAGATGAAAATAATTATGATCTTTTGGAGGCAAAGTTTGATTTTCCAATTTTTTTCTTATATACCTATATCTTAGATTTTAACTTTTGTTCTTTGCTTTCCTTTTTCTTTTACAAGTATGAATTTTTTCTTATGCCTTGATTTTTGTGATTTTCATTGTCATTTTACCTTCTATCTTTAGTTTTGTTCTTACTTTCTTGACACATTGGTTCCTCCACTTGATTACATCCTCTTTATATTCCCTACACCTTGTTTGTCCTTGGTCTTTGCCTATGTTTTCCATGTCACTTGTATGTTTACTTATCTTCCCATTTCACATTGTGCACCCTTGTGCTTCCCTTCGCTTTTATGTTTATCTACTCATGTCTTGTTGATCCATACCTTACCACCTTTGGTTGCCTTGTTACTTCCCCTCATATCTCTATTATACACTTTTTACTATGATACATTACTTATGATCCTTATATTTGTTCAAACATCCCATACATGTGCCTTTGACATTTACCATACTATGATACTTATGCTTTATTCTTTGACCATTGATTACTCACCATGATCCTACATTGCGATAACATGATTTTATAGCCTACACATTCATCTCATATTACCTTACCACGCTTTTAGAGTTACCACATTGAGCTGTCATTGACATATCCGTATATTGGGGTATCCTATCTTCTCCCTTTGACAACTTGAGATTTCATTTCCATATCCTTACATTGGTGGAAACATACCTTCCCCCTTTCGTTTGAGCTTTCATTGCCACATATTTACATTCGAGGGAATCATCACTTCTCCCACATCCTTTCGTGCATGTATTTTCTTCTTAGGAATATAGAGCTACTATCTTTCAAATGGGGATAGATTGCCATCCCCACTCTTTCATATGATATCATTTCCTATTGCTTTACATTTGAGGCATCACACCTTACCCACCATTACCTTCAAATCTATTGTCCGTAGAAACAACACACATAGTGAAACTTGGGACCCCTTGTATATGATGATTCTTAGCTTGGATAATCATGCATATTTTTATTCATTTGTGTGTGCAATAGTCAACTAGCCCTTAGGATTTTGTAAATACCAAGTTTGATGTCTAGTGAATAGTCAAGAGAAGAGAAACTTATTCCTATCATGTTATTTTAAACCCAATTCAATTATATTTTGAAGTTTATTTGCCATCTCTTGTCTAGAATCTGAAGATTTTAAATTTAAATGACTTTTGGACACCCATGAATTCCTAATAAATTTGGTTTATGAACATGGTTTAAGAATATGGAGTAAAATTCATTAGTGAAGTAGTTGGTTGAAAATTTATTTGTTACACAATTATTTACATAAACTATGAAAACTGAGAATAGATCAAGTTAAGAAATTGGAGGCATTATTTAAAAAATATATTTAGACCCAAATTTTACTTATGGTGTAATCTACCCATCTTTTCATGTCCATGATCTTAATATTTCACTTCCAAGGTATTTTAAACCTTTTGATGGACCTTAACCATTATAATTAGTCTAATTACTCTTGTCTATGCCTTATAGATTAGACCAGTCAACCTAAAAGATAATATTTTTATAGACCCAAGAATATTCTTAGGTGAAATGTATCTATAGTCTTACATTTGACTAATAATTTTAACCTAACCAAGGAAAACTTAGATCTCAAAATCCTTATTTAAAAGAGGACAAATGTACTTCACAGCCACAATTGAACTATAAGCTATCTTGATAGACTTGATTGATTATTAATGAACAATTTCGTCACTCCTTCACATCTAGAAAGATGGATTTTCAAGTTTAGAGTATTTATGGAACAATCACTCTTATCCAGTGTACATACCGTCATAAATTGTGTACTCTCACAATTTCATGCTATGTTTGGAGTGCACTTTAGTACCCACTACCCTAGCGTGTTTTTAAGATCTCATTTTCCAGCCTTAGCCTTATCCAAAAACCATAAAAGTGCATTAACCTTGGTAGTGCCCCAAGTCATCTGGACTTTCCAAGAACTGAAGTTGCTTGGATGCTAGCACTTGGTACGGACGTATGCATGGTGTACTAACATCCCACAAGTGTCTGTTTGTCCATCAACCATTTTTAGAAGTTGCGTCTTAACTTTCTTGGTACTCTGATCTTTTCTTGATGCTTAAGCTACACCTAAATGACTCCTTTCCTAGATTTTTCCCTCTTGCCTTTTCTATAAAATCCCTTCAATTTGCCATTTGAAAGGGATTGAATTCACATGCTAGCGAAGTTCTATAAAAACAATCACTCACACTCTCATTCTTGCTAACTTTATTTCTCTCTTGTCCTCATTGTTTTCTTGAAATCATTGCATGTCATTTCATTGAATAGATTAAATCGTATTTCATTTATATATCTTGTCGATCTTGCTTGTCACTACTCAAACAATTCTAGATGCACTTAGAATTAGAGCACATACTCTATTTTATCAATCAATCAACATCTTTGGCTATTATTGAGGTGGACACACTAAAAATAGGGTTTGACTCAGGCAAACTCCTATACAACTGAACCCTCTCTTTCTCTTTGTGATTGCAGGTTGCACAAGGAAGGGTTTCAAGTGCTCAAGTGTTTTCTTTCTTCTTCTCCCTCTCTCTTCATTTCCTTTATTTCATTTTTGTGTTATCATTCCTAGTTGTTTTTGTCATTTTTGATTTTATGTGTGATAATCATTGATTTTTGTGTCAACAAAAAACTCTCAAAAATCATGTGAATCCATATAGGTCTATGACTAGTTATTATTTGCATTGTACAACCTACATGCGATGCACAGACGTCCTCATGGCACATTGTCATCCTAGACAGTTAGGTTGTCCACCTGATGAGAAGTTCTTTATGATTTCACATTTTCATTTTGACATTCCTTTTTTCAAGTCAATTTGTTATTTTTTGTATTTTTCAGTTTCATTCCTTTTTAGTTAGTATTAGTTATTTCCTTCCATTCTAGTAGCAACAAAGGGATATAGCCTGGACAATCTTGCTCTTCCAGATTGCATAGTAGAAAGATACCCATCTTCATTGGCTAGTATCCTAATGTTGGATACGAGGCCATTCTAATTAGAAACAAATTAGCTAGAATTAATTTTCCTATTCTACATTTTGGTGAACTTGATGTGTCTTAAACACTTATAAACTGCAAAAAAAAATTTCATTTCCCTTTAATGTTTTTGTGAAATATTCTCTTTATTTCGATCTTCAAATATTTGAGTACTTGTGTGTTGTGGAGCTCTTACTAGTTTATGAGCTTCATGACCTAGTGCTTTGACTCTGACTTTACTATCTGTAGAAGTTTAAGGTTATTCATGGTTTCCCATGCTATAGGTAGCTCTAGCTCCACTTAGCCAAAAACTGATATCTCTAACTTCTCGATGGGTAATTCATGAGTGCAAATACCTATTATTTATTTTTCTAGCACAAATGCAATCCCTGGCTTACATCCTTTTGGAGAACCTTTCAACTTAGGTGCACACCCATAGCTCGGGTGCCCCTAGCCTAGATCTAAACATTGGACAATCTTTTGGTTGAATTTTAGGATTATCTTGGGTACGAAACACCTAGATGATGACCTATACCTCTTGTCGAGGCCCTCTAAAAGTTGTTGACCAGTGATTCGTACACTGTGGATCTTCTACATGGCCTAGCTCACATCATGAACAATGATGTACCAACGATAGCTAGCTACACAAAAGTAATCAATGAGTTACATTCCAATACATCGACATCTTAGTTATCAATGCCTATACCAATTTTCACTACATATACATTTACTTTTTCTCACATTTCTACAAGCATTGAACAATCATCGAATGTCAACACGAATTCCATTGGAATGGGTGGGAACCCCATAAATCAATACGGGTTTGTTCCCCCTACATCTTCTTTATCATTTACTTCTCCTGGTGCCAACCTCAGAGTCTCTCAAGAACCTAGTAACTCTATTCTATCTACCATGCAAGCTCAAGACACACAAGCATAGTCTACTCATACCAATGATCTTGTCATTACCCAAATTCTTCAGAACATAAACTCCCTTCAACAACAATTAGCTAATATATCCACATCCGCCTCTCAACCAATAATCCCCTCATATTTCACCAGAAGTCCTTTATCACTAGCCATTCTTGCTTCCCCCCTTCCCCAAAACTTCAAGGCTTTGCATTTCAAAAATATAATGGTAAAGGAGATCCACTAAATCATGTCTCAGTATTCACTATATTATGTAGTGATTTTATCTTTTAGGACTTTCTTCTAGCAAATCTTTTCCCACGGTCTCTCAAAGATATTGCGTTGGATTAGTTTTTCTCTTTTCCTGTTCATTCTATCAATTCTTTTCAACAACTTGTAAATCAGTTTCTCCAACACTTCCAGGCAAACATCAAACTATAGGTCATGTTTACTGACCTTTTCCATTGTAGGTAGGGAGTGCAGGAGAAAGTTACTAATTTCATCAGCCGTTATCAGGCCTTATTCTCATAGATTCCTTGTGCACTTTCAGATTTCAATGTGCAATGGTTTTTCATTGGAAACCTGTAGCCTCAAATCTAGAATATAAAATTCTGTTGATGCATTACCCTTCATTTACACATATGTGCACGACACTCCATTACTACTAGCAATCAGTCACAACCAGTATGAGGGATCTTCCTAATAGGCTCCTACTGGGCAATATGATACCTCATCATCATTTCAAAGTTACAAGAAAAATAAATTTTTCATCAAAATCAATTCTTCAAATAATATTCAACAAGTAGCGGCCATTGTACGAAACCAAAGTTCTATGGCCCTCTCTTCTAAACAAAACAAAAGGCTCAGAAACTCACTCCCTTATCTGAATCTCGCTATGCCATAATGCAACAACTTCTTAATAATAACCTTATCTAGTTGCCACCAATCCATTTCAGCAATACAACCAAAACCTTGTGCCTTATTATGACCCAAAGGCCTTTTGCCAGTTCCATAGAGTGCATGATCATGACATAGAGGGATGTGAACTCATTAACTAGAATGTCATCCAAGTCTCTGGTGTGAATGAAAAAGGTAACAAATTTGTTGCTCCACCCAACCAAAACATGCAAATCTACACAAACCCATTGCCGCATCACTCTACAAACCTAGTCAAGCTTCTTGCTGATACTATGGCACCTACCATAACTACTGATAATGCTTCAACCTCTTTAGCCAAGACGATTGGAATGGTGGATGATCTCCTTCGCCCTAGTTGAGTGCACTATGTTCCCGATCCAGTCATATCCTTTGTACCCATAGATGCGCCCATGCATTTCTATGAAGGAGCTCTTTACATCACCACCCTGGTCAGTGAAAACCCCACCAAGGGCGTATTAATTGACCCTATGTGTATGGTGAACATAATTACAAAGGAATTTCTATACATGCATGAGCTCTATCAAGACAAGTATGAGAAATCAAAAGTCCAAATATGACTGCATGATGGATCTTCTCGCCAAACCATGGGTTTGCTTATTCTTCTCAAGTTGGATCAAAATCCCTAAATGTTCTTTATTCTATCATCCCCACCTCAGACCAATTTCATTTGAAGTTGGGTTGTCCATGGCTCTCTTCCATGAGAGTGGTCCCCTTTATTATCCATAATTTCCTGAAACTCCCTCACAATAGTCAAGTTCACACTATACATCATAGTGGGTTCAAACCTCTTGCATTACGAGGCAATTTCTCCTTGGATTACTTTTAGCCAATCTCGACTGAGCCATTGTGACCACACAATGATTTCTCATTTCTTTCATATCAGAAGTTCAACTAAAATCACATATCTAGTTGTTCGTCGGTTCCTCCTTGACCCCACTGGTTGCTACCCCTACAGTCCCTTAATATCCAGTGTCTATCTTTGTCCCTCCTCCTACCTCACAAGAAGAGAAGGTAAAACAACCTAAATCGAGTGATCTTTCCTACTCTTGAGCATCTAGGATATACATGGAAGTCCCACCTATATTATCTTACCCAAGACCTAGAGGTGCACGACTAGTACAAACCAAACCTCCCCAACATTTAATGGCTACTCCTATTCCTCTTGCTTCTTTGAGGACTCAAGGAAAGAAACCCATGTTGCGATGCCCCTCCCCTCTAGTCTCCCAATCTTTAGTTGTGGCCTTTGTTCCTTCAGACCTTCAGTAGCTCGAGGAAGGGAGCCTGTATTGAGAATCCCTCCCATGACAGTACCCAAACTCTCAGTCGCTCCTTTAGTTCCTCCTCTTGCTCCTAGAGTGATGGAAGAAAAGGACCCCATGTTGGGAGACTCCTTGGTTCCTCCTACCAATGTTTTGACTTGCACTCAACATAATCAAATTGTGAGAGATTGCAAGTGTCACCGACATGTTGCAACTCATGAGCGTGCAACAAGAGATGAACCCCTTCCCACACAACCTTCTCCTATGCAGTCAACCCCAAATTTGGATTTACCTTCTCAATCTTCTGCTTCTTCTCCTCCACATGATTCCTTTCCATCACCCACACCCATCTCTCCATCGATTGAGTGAGATGAACACAACCCTAATTGGGTTTAAGTGGTCATCGCTCCCTCCATTGAGAACCCCATCCTTCCATCCATCCCTGACATGCCACCCTTCAATGAACCCTTGAATCTAGCCAATGTTAGTGTTATCTCCAGTGCCACTTTATCACAGTTAGTTCCATTCCAGCATACATGACATCATGTGTTCCCTGATATCCTACATCCTAGCACCGTCGATATAAACATTCCATGCCCACTACCAAAATGAAAGCACAAACACTATCCCACTCCACCCTACTGCAAGCCAAAGTGCATGCCTCTTTTTCCTCCTCTGAGTCCTCCTACATCATCTTTTCCAGTTGTGGGGACCTCTTCTCCAGTAGTGGTCACCAATGCTCATATTCCCGTTGTTAGCACTGATTGACCCTCTATTGCTATCTATTCTGATAGTGATTCGGATCACCCTTCCCCCAAGGAATTTATGTATTTAAATCATTGGAAGAGATAATCTTTGTCCTCAATCTTCACAAGATCGATGGACCTCACCTTTGGTGAGGTGCATGAAAATCCTCCATCAGTTATTGATCCTCCACATCTCAAACCAGACATAGTACCAAGTACTGCCCTTGACATGGTTCCTCTAGTACATTACCTATCATTGTCCCTATATGATGAGAAAGATTGGGAGACGAATGACCTACTAGAGCCTGAACCTTGAGATACCTTCGTTCCAACTGTTATTGTTCGTAATGTGGTTGTATGTTTTGTAATCCCTGTGCTTATTGCATGACATGTATGTTTATTAGCTCTCCCTAGAGGACCCTTGATGGCCTTGTAGGCACATGGATACAGGGGGAACAAAAATTTTGTGACATTCTCCTGTATGTTTCTATATTCTTCTATATGTCATACTTGAATTTTCCACATTTTGGGGATGATGCAAAGTATAGGATGATTTAGCATCCTTCCATGTTGACCCAAAATTTTTACTTTATCTTCATGTGACCTTCTTTCTTTGTATTTATTATTGTATGTGCCTAAGGGATGATGCCAATTCTAGATTGTACTTCCCTGATTATTCCCATTCTATATATTATATCAACTTCGAAGCACATAGAACCCGTTGTTCTTTATTATGATGTTGCTTGTCTTTATGTGACACCTTGTTACGCTGCTTGGCATCATTCCATCCTTACACAAGACATTATGTATAATGCTTTCAACATTGCCTTGATTGTCCTTCTTGGGGGTAGTTCTTTTATGACGTAACTCCTTCGAACATATCCTCTAGGCATATGCTTCCTAAAATCTTGTGTGCCTTTTCTCCTCTTTTTACCTTAAAATTAATTGCTCCTCTATGGAACATACAATTATTTTAAGGTGGGTGCATATATTTGCTATCTATCATACTTGTTCACACACCACATCAATGGTATGCTCTTTGCAGTTTTTTTGTAGCATTTGTGGTCCATACCACCTTTATCAAAATTACCTAGCCATGTTATCTATGTAATCTCTGATATTGTTTATCATGTAGCTCATCTATCAAGGCAATGCTAGTCCATGGTGCTTCATTTGCTACCTTGTCAACACTTCTCATAATCCACCTAGCAATGAGATTTGCTAGCTCTAGTAACTTATATAATTTTTTCAGTATGGTTCCTAGCTCTCGTAGTGTGCTAGCCCTAGAACCATACCTGGCATTTTCCTAGATAATTGACGTTATAAATGCCTTTTGTTTACTTTTATGTATGTTTGTATGTGTTTCTTAATCATTAGATAAATGTGTATTAGCCTATATTATTTGCTAACCACAACGGTTTTGGAAAATCATATTTGGTCTAATCCTCCTTTCCATTTGCTTTATATATATACACATGTGTCTTTGACATTTGTTTCATGTGTATATTTTTGGCCTGACATTGTGATTTTTACAGAATCCTAAGTTGGGCGTACGTAGTGTCATACACCCACTAAAGTGGGAGCTAAATGTAGCTTCATAAATTGTGTACTCTCACAATATCACATTATGTTTGGAGACCACTTTAGTACCCACTCCCCTAGCGTATTTTTAAGATCATTTGTTAGCCTTAGCCTTATTTAAAAACCATAAAAGTGCATTAACCTTGGTAGTACCCCAAGTCATCTGGAATTTCCAAGAACTGAAGTTGCTTGTACACCAACACTTGGCACAAATGTTTGCATGGTGTGCTAATGTCTCGCAAGTGACTAAGTTCATCAATCATTTTTAGAAGTTGTGTATTAACTTGCCTATCACTCCAATCTTTTCTTGATGCTTATACGTGTCCAAATAGCTCCTTTCCTAGATTTTTCCCTCTTGCCTTTTCTATAAAACCCCTTTGATTTTCTATTTGAAAGGGATTGAATTCACATGCTAGTGAAGTTCTGTCAAAATCATCACTCACACTCTCATTCTTGCTAACTTCATTGCTCTCTTGTGCTCATTGTTTTCTTGAAATCATTGCATGTCATTTCATTGAATAGATCAAATCATATTTCATTTAGATATCTTGTCAATCTTGCTTGTCACTACTCAAACAATTTTAGATGCACTTAGAATTAGAGCACACACTTTGTTTTATCAATCAATCGATATCTCTAGTTGTTGTTGAGGTGGAAACACCAAAAATAGGGTTTGACTAAGGCAAACTCCTATACAACCCAACCCTCTCTTTCTCTTTACGATTGCAGATTGAATGAGGAAGGGTTTCAAGTGCATGAGTGTTTGCTTTCTTCTTCCCCCTTTCTCTTCATTTCTTTTATTTCATTTTCATGTTATCATTCCTAGTTGTTTTTGTCATTTTTGATATTCTATGTGATAATCATTGATTTTTGTGTTAAGAAAAAATTCTCAAAAATCATGCAAATTCGTAGGGGCATGTGACTTTGTTTTCTACACTATATAGATTACAATGCGGCATGCATACGTTGCAATGGTGTGCTGTTGTCTTGGATAGTGAGGTTGTCCACCTAGTGACAGGTTCTTTGTGATTTCACATTTTCATTTTTGTGTTCCTTTTTTCAAGTCAATTCATTATTTTTTGTATTTTTCTAGTTTCATTCCTTTTTAGTTAGTATTAGTTATTTCCTTTCATTCTAGTAGAAACAAAGGGATATAGCCTGGACAATCTTGCTCTTCCAGATTAGATAGTAGCAAGATACATGTCTTCGTTGGCTAGTATCCTAATGTTGTATAGGAGGTCGTTCTAATTAGAAATAGATTAGTTAGAATAACTTTTTCTATTCCACACAATGTACCTATTAGAGTTTTAGATCTACAACTTGAATTAGAATATTAATTGAAACTTGAAGCCCAAATGCAAGACGGATGATAAACCAAAGAAAAATCAATTCTCTACATAACATTAATTTGGCAATCGTTGCAAGATAATTTAGATGCAAAGTGGAGTGGGACAAATGGATACAAAATTTAAATAGATCAATAGTGACAAGATTGATTGATAGAAATTATCAATATATTATTCTCTCTAGATTTATTAAAAAAAATTCATATGTGATGAATTAATAACTTAAATCTTAAATTGAGAATTTCTTGGTTTTAGTATGCTTGAACAACTATTAACTACATTTGGGTAAGTGCAAGAAGTTGGGTCCACATAGAGGGGAAGTCGTAGGCAAAAAAAAAATCCCGACAAAAACGGGTGCCCGAGCTTAAACGGGTGCCTGAGCCTAAACGGGTACCCATTTAGGAATGGGTACCCATTTCTATATAAATATTTGAATTTGAAAAAAACCGTGCGCACTTTCTTTTCCCACACAAAAGGAACGGGTACCCGTTTTAGAACAGGTACCCATTCCTAAAAGCTTAGGCTTGGGAAAGGCATGGTAAGCCAGCCCCTTGCCTTGGACCTGCAAGTTTTTTTCTAAGTACAGAATAGGAGAAAAGACTGAGTTTACCTATATGGCTGATGACATTTTTTCTGTATTTTTTTATGAAATTAAAACCCATTACAGATGACAGTGTCTAGTTTTCAAATATGTAATTTTTTTATTGGACTTGTTTTTCTATTTATTATTTAATTTATGAGCAAACTAATCCAAAAACGTGAAATGATAGGTGTTTGTATTTTTTAATAACTTTTAATTTTTAAAGTTTTTTGAAAAAAAAATTATGTTATCAATCTACACGTCATTCTTTACACAATTAAAAAAAATCATTTTATAATTAGTTTTGCTCAAATTATGTTGGCCGTACACGAGGGTTTTTGAAAACAACAATTAGGGCCAATAAAAAATTAATAAAAAAATATTTGGAAAAAATTATAAAAAAAATCCTCATCAAACTTCACTGTACTACACATCTTTCCCCAAAAGGATTTAGAAAAATAATTTTATTTAGGTCAAATTATGTTGGTCGTACACGTGTATGGTATGGTAAAAAAAAATGACTTTTAAACAGTGGTTTTTAGAAATGCCTATTGAAAATCAATTTGTGTCATCTGGGTATTAAAATAAATTACATATTTGGAAACTAGACTCCGAGTGCTACATTTCATATTACTAACTTTTTTTAAGATTCAATCTTTAAGTGCCTCAAATGTTCAGGTCAAATGTGATGAATTCTGAAAATCAGGGAAAACACTTCCACTTTTTGGCCAAAAAGTGGACCCAACTTCTTACACTGACCCATTTATTGCATAGGCACATATATCTAATGTTCACGTTTCTCGTTATAATTTTTTGGGTGAATTCTACTAACCATGTTAGTATTTGAGGTATACTAGAGAAAAGATATAGCAAGTTGTCGAAGGCATTCTCAAAGGTTTGGAAGTAGAAAAACATGATGACTAAACTACCAAACTATATTGATTCCTACCAACATCCACTTAAGGATTTACAATTTACTTCATTATATCACTTCTTCAAGAATTGGCCTAAGGACGATGACAAGGTGACTATGCCAAGGAAAATTAGGGTGTCATTCCTACATAGGGCCATGATCAAGTTAATTCATTTTCATGTTGAGACCTATTAATAGATATATTTTCTTATTGCACAATTGAAGGGGATGTTATCTACAATATTGATAAGCAGCCAATCATAAATAAATTAGTTTGAAAGTGTTTAAGAGATGTTGCATCTACCAAACCCTACTTTGTAGTATGATGATTTACTATCACCAAGCAATGGTTAAAGAAAAGTGATGTAATGTAGGCTTACAAGAATCTAGGTTAAACTTAAAGAGGATCTATCCCAAAACAATAGGCTCATAGAGCACTCAATCAATATGTTTAAGAGTCATGTGAAGGAAGCCATGGTTTTGATGTGTAAATTGTTTGACCACGAGGATTTGACTCATTTAAATGCATCGTAGATTTTATTGTTCATAAGATTTTAAAAAAAAAGTGGTTCCAAATTATGGGGATTTAATTTCTACAACTCTCAAAAAGTAATTTTTGAAGACTAAGGTTGGGGAGACTTTTATATGGCATCATATCTTATTCACGTGATCTTTTCTTCCATGTAATTCCATCCTCCTCTAACTAACTAGTGGCTAAGCTCCAAAATACCAGTCCATGTCATTTTCACAGAGTTGCATCATAACATGTATGAGAGGGAGATTTTAGTGATAAGTGACAAGTTTGACCCCATAGTGCATAAGAAAGTGGACAAGAATCCCATGCCTAGAATAAATTTAATATTCGTAGAATAACTCAAAGTAAAGAAGTTGGTAATGCGGTGGAATTACTCCAAACATACCCTCATCATGGTGGAAGGAACTCTCATCATTCCTCACATTCTACCAAAGTATGTTCTTTCTAAAATTGCCAAGTATGAAATCTACTTTCATTTAAGTAATTCAATTGCTTTTATTCCTAAGTCAAAGACAGATAGGGGGTATCCTTACTATTTAAATTTATGGAATATTTTTTAACTTCATGTCAATTTTGAGGATTGGAAACAAATTTAAATTTTTTAGCTTTGATTAAGTAGGTCCAAAGTTGTTATGATCCAAAGGGTAGAATTAGACAATTCCTCCTATAGAAAAAAGGTTAAAAACCTCTTGAATATAAGTATCATAAGAAACCTTCTAATGATAAGTTCTATAATATATATCCAGGTTGTATGATGAAGATGTCATAACTAAGCTTGAGCCTAATAGTTTGTTGATCATGGATAAGGACCTACATGACATCAATCACATTGACATGGAGAAGTTTCTTGATGAATTAAATGATAAGCTTCCTCCACAAGATATACAAAGATCTAAAAAGGAGTGTTTGGCATATAAGCTTGCATCTACCCTACAATATGGTGAGAGAAATCATTCTAAAGAGGATAAAGAAGATGGTGACTATTTTGAGGATTTTAAAGATCAAGGTGAAATTGAGGATAGAGATATTTCTTCAAGAGCCACTTAACAATGACTCTAGCCAACATTACTCTAGAAATTTCACAAGTAGATGCCCATGTTTTGAGTGTCAAATCTCAAGAGGAAGATGTGTCCATATTTCTTGTGTAGGTTGTGTCAAATGTTTTTTTAAGTTCTATGGTTTCCCCTATTTCCTTGAATGATGATGTTTCTATTATTTTGATTAGTAATCAAAGTATTTTAGATGTTCCTAATGTTTCAAGGTTACAAGTAATGTAAATAGGTTAATTTCATTTGAGGATTTTGATCCCCCTATTGCACTAAGAGATATAAATTTGTTAATATCTGAAGGTGATCAATAATATGGTATAATGTCCATTGGTAATAGTATCAATCTTGTCTTAAGTACATCAAGCGACATTGTAGTCTTAGCTTCTAATGTATCCAAGGCTTCTAATTTAATGGTTAATTCATTATCCTTTGTTTTCAGCCTAGAAAGAGTTTGTGCAAAGAGTTGTGTGTGTGTTCCTTCACTTAACATAAAGACTATTGTTACTATATGTTTTCCACACTTGGACTCCCTTCAAGTCATTACTGAGACACCTCTTTCTACTAACAATTTTCAACCAAACCTATCAAATTTTGTGGAAGAAATGTTGACTCCAAGTGCCTTAAGCTAGGAGTTTATAATTGTTTCAATCTTGGAGTCAACTATAGAAGATATATCTTTAGAGGAACTTATGACATAAGTACTACGAAGGTGAAAATGGTCTTAAAGAGAAAAAATGATCATCGGGAGTAATTGTGGAGAGAAAGCAATAATTGTTCTCAATGTCTAAAAAGTAGAAAGGGGTTAAATAAATGCCTTTAGTGACCAAGGCAATGTCATATGTGGTTATAGATCAAGTCCAGCATTTGATTAGAGAACAAGTAGTTGAGAAAAAGAGTTATCATAGAGACACCTATATATTTAAATAAGGTATATACTAGTTAGAATTTCAAGCAAGTGTATCAAGAGTTAAGGTTTTCTAAGAAAATGTAACATTATATTAATAAAACCTTATGAAAATTGAATGAGAAAAACCAAAAGATTAAAAAAATCTTAGGAAAGGTTGAGGTAATTAAACAAGTGAAAGCCAATGTTGGACTGAAGAATATCAATCTGATGAATGGTGATGAATTGAAATAAATTTTCTTCTTCTTAATTTCTTTAGGTTATTGATAAGAAAATTGAAAAATAGATGAAAAACATTCAAATGCTACAAGAAGTGGATATAGAAGTCTCAAAGCTACATGGTTTTTTCAATTATAATGGATACAAATGGATTTTAAATGTGAAGAATGAGTTAGTTGACTAGAACGTGTTTGATATCATGGTTATAGATTTCAAAAAGGCTTTTATCAAGAAATGGATTCTCTTGCAAGTGACGATAAGAAAAATATCATAAAATTCATACTACAAACTAGCTCGTCAAGGATTAGAGAGAATGTACAATGTAGGGCCCACATTTCTAGGGATAAAATAAAATAGGTGTCTACAAAGTTGAAGGAATAGGTAAAGGTTTTTGTGAAATTTAGATTACTTAATGAAAAGGTTATTTTTGTTGAATTCCATGCTAGTAGATTTCATCAATTAGCTAAATCCCTAGAGTGGCTCATTGATGTCTTGCCATATTCCTAGAACATGCTAAGGGGAATAAGGGGAGCGTGTACAAGGACATCTTTCTAGTAAGACTCTGTTGTTGAGATTTCTACAATGATTTTAGGGTGAGTACGGGATCATGGTGGGCTAAATAGTGGAATTGGGCAAAAAAGCATGTATATACTTAGCCAAAGTTGTGAAATTGATACTTGAATTTTTCTTGAGCTCAGAGAGAATTTTAAATGACCATTGGTAATGTTGAACCAAAATAGACATTCATTATAAACAGATACCCATTCTAAATGGATATCAATTATAAATGGATATCTATTCTATAAAAGTAGATATACATTTTGTGAGTCACAAACCTACACTAGAGAAACCCACGACCAACAAGGTTATATTCCTCTCATCAACAAAAATAGATATCAAGTATTTGGATATCCATTGCATGCAATCCTCCTCACTCCCTTGTGCTAGAAAGTGATAGACATCTTCTTGGAAAGTGATCAACATATGGTAGAGGTAATTTTCTTATTTTTTCTAAATTAAATTGAATTCAAAATTTTTATTTTTATTTTAAATTATTTTAGGGTTTTTAATTTGATTTAATATGTAGACACCTAAAATTGTCTACTCACCATTTCATCAGCAATCAGGACATCACTAAACCACATTTCTTCCATAATTAACTAAATAAACACTCGTTTAGACAATTAATTATCTAATCCCCACTCTGATAGTGATTAATTAATACTTTATTATTAAATCACTATTTATGCACTATTCATATGTACCATCTTCTAGCATTAATTGAATAAATTTATTCGTTTATTCAATTAATCAATCATTTTCCATAGTTCATCATTAAATAAATATAAATTATTTATCTAATATCCTTTCATCCTTATCCAAAAATTAAATAAATATTTCTATTTATTTAATTCCCTATTTTGTGCACTTTTGATTAAGTTGATTAATCCACTTTTAATCAACTTAATCACATGCTTGCACATTCCAAATCCTTCATTAACCCATTCAAACCCCTCACATCCTCCAATATGTATAAAAGCATGGGCTTTTGTACATGATCACATGGGTCTCTTACAAAGGGATGGGCTAGTACCTTGTGTTGGATTCAGGACAGACAACTGAGAGGGGGGGGTGAATCAGTTGTCCAAAACTTGCTTCTAATTAAAACACTTAAATCCTCTTTGTTATGTAATAGCATATCAATTAATCACTCATGAAAACATAAAGCATAAACATCAAAGCAGATACACATCAACACATGAGACACCAAGATTTTGACGTGGAAAACCCAGTCAAGGGAAAAACCATGGGGTGATTAACCCAAGGATTATTCTCTGTTAGAAGAATAAGAAAAATAGATGGCACATGCCAATTAGGGCTCACTGCCCGAGCACACTGCTCACAAGAGGCACACTGCCTACAAGAGACACACTGTCTACAAAGTAACAAGTATCACAAACTTGAACTGGAGATTGACATCTTTACCATGCCTGGATCAGTTCCATTTAAGCCCAAAAACTCCTGCTCTACTTTTCACTCTTCTTCTTTGCTATGCCACACTCATCACCGCAAGACACACTTCAAAATGAATTCACAATCCCTTATTTATACAAGGCATCGACTTAGGAACAATCATCTAAGTCGGCAAACACCTACAAGATCATTCGCAAAACGTGTAATACATCCGGTCGACCAATCTCAAGAAGAACACCAATATCTGTGGTTATTCTTCAAATGTAAACTCTAACTTCAATGCGGATCACCGTCATTAACTAGACATGATCCAATGATCATCATAAGCTTCCCTGAATCACCAAACACATCCACACTTCATCATCCTGCTGGAATTCTTCTCACCTTCATCCGGAGCTACAAGAACACAGTCTGTCATCACTGTCATAGATGAATAGGTACTTTCAGACCTTCAACCCATGAACTAATCTAGTTGATACTTCATAGGGATGTCCTCAACACTTCCTCAGATCCACAGAATGGGATAATGAAATACCGGATCTCACCGGACCTTTCTGTGACCCTTTGTCACCTCTGAACACCTGCCAGAACCGGTTCTACTTAAGCGACCATAACTTCTTCAAATCTTCATGCGAACCTTTGAAATCTTGACTGGAGCATCTCAAGACTTATAGCTACAAACCCTTTAAACCACATCCTCTGATCTTCACCTTATCTTGGACTGTTACCTTAATGTCATCACTGTTCTTCACTGTTCCTGATTGAGACTAATTTCCTCAATATCCTCAGCACACAGCTCATCCAATCCTTTCTCATTAATGCAATATGAGTATGTTGACATCAATGACAACACTGGTTATCCTCATACTTGCAACAATCTCCCCCTTTATCATTGATGGCAACATATGATGTGAAAAACCATCAAGACAAGAACTTTTCCTTTCTGTCACAGCTCCCCTATCAGCAACAACTCTTCTCATGTCTTATCTTTCTTTACTGCTCCCCCTTTGATCATCAACCACTTGTTTTTCACATGTCTTCTCTCCCCCTTTGACATCATTGGCAAAAGGCTCATACTTGCAACTTGAACACACCAGAATCATACCAGCTGCTCCCCCTGAGTAGCAGCTCCCCATCAACAATATGGATCACAAGATATGACTGTGATATCCACTGGACTGATGCACATCAGTGCATCCTAGTTCATCACCGAAGGGGCAATGACCCCTAACTTCTCCCTGAGATACTCAAAAGAGTCCTTGGGAAGAGGTTTAGTAAAAATATCTGCAAGCTGATCCTTGGATGGCACATACTCCAATCTGACTTCACCCTTGTTCACTTGCTCTCTCAGAAAGTGAAATTTGATAGATATATGTTTGGTCTTAGAATGCATCACCGGATTCTTAGAAATATTTATTGCACTTGAATTATCACAGAAAATTGTGATAGGCTCCTCATATTCTACTTGAATATCTCTTAGCATTTGCTTCATCCACAAAAGTTGAGTGCAACTTCCTGCTGCTACAATGTATTCTGCTTCAGTTGTAGACAGGGATATTGCCTCTTGTTTCTTGCTTAGCCATGAAACCAACCTTTTTCCCAAAAAGAATGCTCCTCCACTTGTACTCTTCATATCTTCCACATCTCTTGCCCAATCTGCATCTGTATATGCATGAAGAGAAAAATTATGATCTATAGGATACCATAGACCATACTCAACTGTTCCTTTTAAGTACCTAAAAATTCTTTTGATTGCCATGACATGAGATTCTCTGGGATCAGCCTGGAATCTCGCCACAAGACCAATAGCCTGCATTATATTTGGTCTAGTCTGGGTAAGATACAATAATCCTCCAATCATTGATCTGTACTTGGTCTGATCTGTTTTAGGAGAGTCATCATCTTTGCTCAACTTACATCCGGTTGCCATGGGAGTATTCATTGGCTTTGAATCTTCCATCCCAAATTTCCTCAACAATTCTTTCACATATTTGGTCTGAGAAATAAAGATTCCTTTCTTTGATTGAGAAATTTGCAGACCCAAGAAGAAATTCATTTCACCGAGCATTGACATTTCAAACTCACTTTTCATTTGATTTGCAAAGGTTTTACACATACTGTCTCTTCCTCCAAAGATGATATCATCAACAAATACTTCAACAATCAAGATGTTTTCATGATCAATTTTGAAATATAGGTTACTACCAACAGTATATTTATTGAAACCAATCTTCAAAAGATGTTTGTCCAGCCTCTCATACCATGCTCTTGGGGCTTGCTTTAGACCATATAGTGCCTTATTTAATTTGCAGACCATATCACCATGCTCAGATAACTGAAATCCATCCAATTGTTTAATGTACACTTCTTCTTCTAAGTCACCATTCAGGAAAGTAGATTTGACATTCATTTGATACACTTTGAAATCCTTGAAGGTAGCAAATGCAAGAAATAGTTTGACTGCTTCAATTCTTACCACTGGAGCAAAGGTTTCTTCAAAATCAATCCCTTCTATTTGAGAGTAGCCTTTGCAGACTAATCTGACCTTATTTCTGATTACTTACCAACTTCATTTAGTTTGTTCTGGAAGACCCATTTGGTTCCAATCACATTCTTGTTTCTAGGTCTAGAAACAAGATCCCAAGTGTGATTTTTCTCAATTTGCATTAACTCTTCTTCCATTGCTTTGGTCTAATTTTCATCATTGCAGGCTTCATTTATTGTCTTAGGTTCAATCTTTGAAATCAGACAACATTCATCTAAATTTTGAGCAACATTCCTTCTAGTTTGCACACCTTTGCTTTTGTCACCTATGATCTGATCTTCAGAGTGGTTCAGTCTTACATACCTTGGAACTTTGGGAGTTTCTTGTACTTCTGCTTCAGGCTCATTCAAACCTATCTCTTCTTCTTGATTTACCGGATCAGTCTAAATTTGACTTTCAGGAGAGGATTGAGCTCCTTGAACCAGAACACCATCTTGATCATCTTCATCATACTCATAAAACCTTGAGGGTTTCTCTATTCACTCATCAACCTTCACATTTGTACTTTCTATCATCTTTCTTAGTCTCTTGTTATAACACCGGTATGCTTTGCTTTGAGTGGAGCAACCCAAGAAAATTCCTTCATCACTTCTAGCATCAAACTTTCCTAGATCTTCATCTCTTTTAATGTAACATTTGCTACCAAATACTCTAAAATATCTCACAGTAGGAGTGAAGCCAAACCAAAGTTCATAAGGAGTCTTACCGGTATTGCTTCTGATTTGAACTCGATTGAGAGTATAGACTGTAGTGCTGACAGCTTCTCTCCAAAACATCTGAGGAACATTTGCTTCCATCATCATTGTCCTGGATGCTTCCTGGATGGTTCGGTTCTTTCTCTCTACTACTCCATTCTGCTGTGGAGTCCTAGGAGAAGATAACTGTCTCTTTATACCATGCTTCTCACAAAAATCTATGAATTCATCGGATGTGAATTCACCACCTCTATCAGACCTCAGACATTTCAGTTTTAATCTGATTTGATTCTCTACCATAGCCTTGAAGATTTTGAACTTCTCAAAAGCTTCTGATTTCTCTTTAAGAAAGGTAACCCACATCATCTGGGAATGGTCATCAATTAGTAACATGAAATATCTATCACCTTGCATAGTCTTGATTCTTGTCAGACCACATAGATCAGTATGAACTAATTCCAATAATCTGGTAGAGGACTGATCCTTGCTTTTGAAAGAGACTCTGCTCTATTTACCCAGCTGACATTCTTTGCACAAACTATTTGTAGGTTTTACCAATTTTGGAAGATCTCTTACAGCCTGAGTATTGCTTATCTTGATGATGTTATAAAAATTTACATGACACATCCTTCTACGTCATAACCAACTCTGATCAACTTGAACAAACAGACAACTTTTACCAGCACCAATCAAGTGGAAGATATTAGCTTTAGTTTGAGTACCGGATGCAATCTCTGTTCTGGATCTTTCAAAGATTTTGCATTTTCCATCCTTGAATCGGAGATCATAGCCTTTGTCCACCAATTGTCCAACACTGAGAAGATTGTGCTTTAAACCTTCAACATACAACACATTATCAGTTTTGTTTCTTCCATTAAAAGAAATAGTTCCTCTTCCTCTGATTCTACCAGTAGAATTATCACCAAACTTTACCACTCCTCCTTCATACCTTTCCAAATCTAAGAACTTGTTCTTGTCACCTGTCATATGGTGAGAGCATCCACTGTTAATAACCCAATCATCCTTTTCTTCAACTTGGGCAGCCAAAGCTCTTTCTACAATCTTATGATTGATAGATTCAGAGGATATTGGATCTTCTTCCTTGATGGCAATAAACACCCATTCATTTCCAGATTTGTTTCCTATTTTTGATTCATCATAAGTTACTCCTTCATTATCATCTTCTTCATGAACATAATAAAAATTCTTTTGGAACCTTTGTCTGTTAGAATTTGACCTTGTAGATCTTTCTGGACATCTTGAGGCAAAATGACCAATCTTATTGCAGTTGAAGCACTTAAAGGGTAATTTTCCTTCATACTTACCAGATCCTCTTAGCAGTCTCTTTGCAATGAGGGCTTCAAGTTGAGTTGTTTCTGCTTATTCCACTTCCATGTCTCTTCTTGTTTGATCATACCATGACAGCTTCTTTGAAGAGTTTTCTCCCAGATCAAATCTTTGTTTACCTTTCACAGAGGCACTGGCTTTGAATGCAGATTCAGTCTTGGGGGGATCATCTCCAAACTTGGTCATTTCAAATGCAGCCAGTTTGCCATCCAATTGGTCTCTTGTGATAGTTGTGTGGGCTCTGAATTCATCAATGGTAGTAACCTTGATTTTGTAGGCAGCAGGAAAGGATCTGAGAATTTTGCCAACAATCTCATTTTCATCCAAAACTCTGCCAGCATTCCTAATTCCACACACCAACTCATTTACTCTTGGCATAAAGGTAGTAATATTTTCATCATCTCTCATCTTCAATCTTTCAAATTTCCCTTTGGGACTCTGCAACCTTGCACTCTTAACATACTCATCTCCTTCATGCAGAAGTTCCAGTTTAATCCAGATCTCATAGGCAGTTGGTAGGTCAATAACATTTGAGAGCTCTGAGTTAGTTAATGCACTTAGAAGAGCCTCTTTGGTCCGCAGATTGTTTTCAGCATCTGTGATTTCATTTAGAGTTGTCAGACCACCCTGTGGAGGTGTATAAGCTTTTGTGACCATGGACCAGTACGCCTTTCCCATACACTGCAAGTGACATTTCATGCGACCTTTCTAAAGAGAGAAGTTGGTTCCATCAAACTTCAGACTATCCTTCTTATATGATGACATCCTGGATCTCCTCAAGTGGTTAAGCTCCTTTTAGAGGAACTTGGCTCTGATACCAATTGTTGGATTTAGGACAGACAACTGAGAGGGGGGGTGAATCAATTGTCCAAAACTTGCTTCTAATTCAAACACTTAAATCCTCTTTGTTATGTAATAGCATATCAATTAATCACTCATGAAAACATAAAGCATAAACATCAGAGCAGATACACATCAACACATGAGACACCAAGATTTTGACGTGGAAAACCTGGTCAAGGGAAAAACCACGAGGTGATTAACCCAAGGATTATTCTCTGTTAGAAGAATAAGAAAAATAGATGGCACATGCCAATTAGGGCTCACTGCCCGAGCACACTGCTCACAAGAGGCACACTACCTACAAGAGACACACTGTCTACAAAGTAACAAATATCACAAACTTGAACTGGAGATTGACATCTTTACCATGCTTAGATCAGTTCCATTTAAGCCCAAAAACTCCTGCTCTACTTTTCACTCTTCTTCTTCGCTATGCCACACTCATCACCGCAAGACACACTTCAAAATGAATTCACAATCCCTTATTTATACAAGGCATTGACTTAGGAACAATCATCTAAGTCGGCAAACACTTACAAGATCATTCGCAAAACGTGTAATACATCCGGTCAGCCAGTCTCAAGAAGAACACCAATATCCGTGGTTATTCTTCAAATGCAAACTCTAACTTCAATGCGGATCACCGTCATTAACTGGACATGATCCAATGATCATCATAACCTTCCTTGAATCACCAAACACATCCACACTTCATCATCTTGCTAGAATTCTTCTCACCTTCATCCGGAGCTACAAGAACACAGTCTGTCATCACTGTCATAAATGAATAAGTACTTTCAGACCTTCAACCCACGAACTAATCTAGTTGATACTTCACAAGGATGTCCTCAACACTTCCTCAGATCCACAGAATGAGATAATGAAATACCGGATCTCACTGGACCTTTCTGTGATCCTCTGTCACCTCTGAACACCTGCCAGAACCGGTTCTACTTGAGCGACCATAACTTCTTCAGATCTTCATGCGGACCTTTGAAATCTTGATTGGAGCATCTCAAGACTTATAGCTACAAACCCTTTAAACCGCATCCTCTGATCTTCACCTTATCTTGGACTTTTACCTTAATGTCATCACTATTCCTCATTGAGACTAATTTCCTCAATATCCTCAGCACACATCTCATCCAATCCTTTCTCATTAATGCAATATGAGTATGTTGACATCAATGACAACACTGTTTATCCTCATACTTGCAACACCTTGCACATCCCTCTAAAAAGGGTCCTTTTGTCCCTTTTCAATCTCATCTATCCCTTCTTGCAATACCATCCTCCACCCTTGATCTCTCCTTGATCCAAGGACCATCTTTATCCTCCAATCCTATCATGCCACTTGGTGGCCTCTCATCAATCCAATCCTCTCAAGAAACCTCAACCATTGATAATCCAAATCAATCCTATCCATCCAATTCACATCTCGAAAATCTATAAATCCAACCTCTTGCAAGCCATTTGCAAGTTTCCATGTTATGAAAGATTATGTTGTCAATTTGAGGAGCAATCAACATATCCAACATCAAGGAGCACATCCAAAATAATCAAGGTTTGCATGGTAGTTAATTAGTTAGCTTTATTTCTTGTATGCATTCCTTAAGCTCAATCACGAGGTTGAATTAGTTAAAGAATGAAATAAATTAATATCATTTTAGCATGTTTCTTATATTCATTTTCTATATGTACATAGAATACATTTCATATTTTTATTGCAACATAAATTTTATTTTTTTCAATTTGATTGAGTGTGTGTTATGTGTATTTTGATTTTTTTTTATATAGCTTAGGGTTTACAATTCAACTAAATGTAGTTTAGAGATTGATTTTTATTGTGTGTTATAAATGTTTGATTTAAATTATATGTTTTAATAAAATATTATTATAATTCCTTTAAATGTATATGTTTTAAATTTGAAATAGGTAGTATGGATGAGAAACCTTCAAATCCAAACCCTCCTCCGCCAAACCATTCACAAAAAAAATAAAGAAATTGAAAAATATTAATAAAATGAAGAAGATTATAGAAACCTATCATCACCACCCTTGATTTTCCTCCTTCCACATTAGAAGGAATTGTCAACCATGTCCATACCCCCATGAGCCAATATGATTCATTTCAATAATGGTAAGAAGACAAGAGGGATAAACATTCTACTAGCCTATGAAATGATCAAGTGAAAGAATTAGATATTACCAAAGTCATGTTGGTGACTCAATTTGTCAACCTTAAAACTAGATTGCCTATTGATGTACTTAAGCCCAAATTTTCAATCAAGTGGTGCATACATAAAGTTATCATTGATAATTTTTAGGATTGTTGGTTTATGGTTTTGGATAAACCACACAACAATTTAATCTTGATGTACCATTATATTTCCTTTGTAAACTATATGTAAATTTTATATTAGGTCATTAAGTGAAATATTTTGATTTTAGATATTTTTATAGAGTAGGTAGAGGAATGCCTCAAGATAGGCCTATGGAAGTATGAAATATGCAAGGTCCATTTGTTAACCCTCCTTCTGTCCCTTCTCTACCTCCTATTCAACACCTAGTTATTTTCATAGATGCAACATGTTAGAGCCTCTTTTCCATGCACTCTTTGACAAAGCATTTGATTACACACACTTCTCAATTTGCACAACCACATGAAATAGATGGTTGTAGTGGATCATTTGATATTAGTAGACCCTCCTTGTTAATACATGTTTGTATTGCTCACTATTGCATATGTGTTGCAAATTGTGCTTAGACCCTCTTAGAGAGATGTTTGATCCACCCCTAAACACATAAAAATATGATGTCCCTCCTATTTCATCTGCAAAAGATGAGGCATCAAGGAATAGAGCACATGAGGAGCAAGGCCAATCTTTGTTTGAGGTAAAATTTAAAGTTTTTTCATGATTATTCCATTTGAATTCAATACTAACAAAGATCAATACTAATATATCTAAGTGGGATAATAGTTTATGACAGAGGCTCCCAAGAGCTTACCAAATTTTATCAAGGTACACTTTCTACCATTCAATTTGTCTTAGACTTGATGATATGATTTTTTCTATACATTTAACCTTTATTTTATTTTATGCATTTCCTTTTTATGTCAAAATTATATGTTAATTTATATAAATGTTATTCTACTTTTATAGTTTATTCCAAATGTGAGTGATGTGCCACCATACTCAACATTATTTAGTAGGAGATTTGATCATCCGATAAGACCATCATTTGTTGAATGACTCTCTAAATATCAACTTAATGAGTTGAAGTAATTGATTTGAATTTTTCTTTAATTGATAGTTTAGAGTTTAGAGTTGATTACAATGATTTAGATTTTAATTGAAGCCATTTTTCACTCAAGAACTCTTAGTTGGTCAATCCATGCCAACTCTAGAGGTCTCATTGGTGTCATATGTTTATTTTTATTAGTTTCACAGGAAAAGAGGGTCTCGAACCCTATACAAAATAGCCCCAAGGGTAAAAAGCCTTAAGCATGCCAGAAACAACTCATTAATAGCCCATTAACAGTACAGTAACAATGGACAAAAAATGAAGCTAATAAAAAACAAAGACCAGCAGAAACCTAAGGACTATTAGTAGTGCCATACTTGGCCAAAAAAATAACCATGTCTTTGTAGTTGCCAAAGCTATCAGTCTCAACATCATGAACCTTGTTATTAAATTGTTTAACCGTAGGAAACACAGAGGCAACACGATGGAGAGCCTTCACATCAAACTCAGTCATGGTGTGCCACTTCTTTTGCATCTTCTCCAACCTGGCCTTGATCAATTCTAGGTCCTCAGTCGTCTTGACACAAATCGAGCAGCTTCCTTTCTTCTTCCTACTCCTGGCCTCTTCAGGAGCCTCGACCATATCTTCCTCATCGGGCTTATTCATCTCAACAAAGTGACTAGCACCTTCCTCCTCATGAAAGGAATCTGTGGGCATTTCATCCTCACCCTCCCCCATAGTGTCTTCCAAAAATTTAGATTCGTTAGAAATTTCCACACCCTAAGTTGAAGGGGTTAGAATTCCAACAATACGACTGGAACGGTGCACACCAAAGGCTCCCTGTTTTCTAGTGTCACCTCCCTCATCACACCCCACCAACTTCGCTCCTGAGTCCAAGTCTATTATTTTCACAGTCTCCTCCATAACATCAAGATTCTCCTTCTCCATTTTAGTTTTCTTTGCCTACACATCACCCTCACTCTCCACTGCCTTCCTTTCCCTTTTAGACAACACACCAGTCACCTTCTCCAACACCTGACTAGGGGTCTCAAGCTTCTCTTTCATAGTAACCTTAGTATTGGAACCAGGGTTTGGGGACCCAATAGGGGAACTGCATTTTTCAATTTTGGGGCCCCCCTTAGGGTTTTTGATAGGGGAGATTTTGGGGGTCCCAGCAATTTTCTTAGCTTTTCCTTTCATTATGGGGGACTAAGTCGAGTCAACCAGACTAACCTTAATCAGTTTAGGGGGCACAAGGCTAAATGGAAGTGGTATAGTCTCAAAATTAGGCCTTGGTGTATGGGAATAAGAGGGTAGTTAGGATTTTTCACCTGAACCTCCTTAGTAGATTTAATAGAATTCTCCAGAGAAGACAAAAGGAAGAAGGGAAAACTAATCTCCATCTTGTTCCTAAAATGATTCAGTAATGCAAAGTGGTAATGGTAGTATACCTTAAAGTGGCCCTCCAGAGTGAAATACTTCATAATCATCAGACACATTTTTCCCCATGGCTCCGATAGCTTCTCCCTTTCAAAACCCCCATGAAGATTCACAGTAGCCTCACCATCGCGAAAGAAAATTCTCATATTCTCTGGGTCCGGAACCTTGCTATAGCGACTATGTTTTTTTCCTTTGGTGGGGAGGCCCGTGGCTTCTCCTATCACCTCCTTGAAGACTTGGAAACAAATTCCCCCCAGCCGGTCTTGTCTGGTATCCTCATCCCAGGACTCGATGAACTAGCGAGACATATTTTCATCATGCCCAATCATCACCTCAAGGAAGGAAGCCACCTCCCCCTCCTGAATTATATGCTAGACTGTAGGTTCATGGAGAAATTCATCTATTGAGGTTGGTTCAATTTTCACAATTTCTCCACTCGTCCTCACTCTCAGAAAGCTATGCAACCAGAGAAATTCAAAGTGTCTAAGGTAGCGGGCATAGAAATGTTTAACTAAACACTCTGTAGAGTAATAAAATCCATCTGTGCACAACCATCTAATTAAAGGCCTCAGGATGAGATCTTCATTATGGTTCTATCGATAAGTGATGCCTTCGCCACCCTAGAACCCCTCCTCGAGAAAAGCTCGCACTCGCCACCTTGTGTGGAAAATAATATCACTAGCATCAAGGACAGAAAGGAAATAATTTCCCTTGAGCCACTTAGACCATTGATTGTTCCACCCTTTCGTCATATGCCACTTCATCAAACTGTCAAGCCAGCCTGTCCACTCCTTCCGACCAGCTTTTTCGTGCCACCTCAACTTCTTTCCTAGCCAGCCTGTCGTCCATTTAGCCTGCCACCTAATATCATCCCACCTCAGCTTGCTACTAAATCGACTCATCCTCTGAATCTCCCTACCACTGTTCTCATGCCACCTAGGCGCCACCGCATACTAACTAGTCATCTTCTTCCACCACTTTTCCTTGTCACACCAAGACATTTGAAAAACTTTGACACTTCTCCTGCCTTCCGTTATTTGAATATCAATGGCTATAATTTTGAAACCCAACCGCTCATAATTAATACCCTTAATAGTCGTAGTGCCACCTCCACGAATCTAGAGGATACAGAAGGCAAAGAGCCCATAGTATCTATTCAGTGTTATTGTTTGCATCATTCTTAATGAATTCTTGAATCCCACTAGGTAGCCTAGAGACATGTCTCCAGCACCTCCAACCATCACCATTACAGGCTAGGTTCGCCATAGCATCGGCTACATAATTGCCTTCCCTATAGATGTGGGAAACCTTATATTCCTCCAAGGCATTGAGGAGCAAACGAATGTCACCAATTATGTCTTCCAGCTTCTAGCCTATATTCACTGAACCTAGATCAGCGTTCACAATTAACTGTGAATCCCCTTCAACATGAAGATGTCTAATGTGCAAGGAAATAGCCAGCTTGATGCCCCATAGCATAGCTAAAGCCTCAGCCTCGTTGTTGCTTTTGATACCAAGGCCTTCAAAGTATGTTGCCATAAACCTCCCCGAATTGGATCTAATAATTCCTCCTCCACTAGCAATCCCAGGATTCCCTTTAGCTGCCCCATCAAAATTAAGTTTGAACTAGTCTTTTTGAGGTAGGGTCCAGATAGTTTTAGCTCTGGCTAACTTTTTACAATTGTCAATTTGATAAATATTTGGGCTAATAGTCCATTGTTTCAGAATATTTTAAGCTCTTCCCTTCTTTATGGGTTCTCCATAGTTTTGAATTTACAGGAGTTGATATTCTCCATTAGTAATTTGGTGAAGGACTGGAACACTTCAAGAGGAGCTCTACATTTATCCCTGAAAACCCTGTTATTCCACTCCCACAAATTCTAGGCCACATGTGGGGGGATTTGAAGCCATAGTTCCTTGATAATAGGGAATTTAGACCTAAAAGGGGATCTCCATGCCCAAAGCAAGGCCACCACATTCTCATTAACAACCCAGCACAAAGACAACCTTTGCATCACAAGGCTCCAAACCTCCCAAGAAAAGTTACAGTGCAAGACAAGATGATTTACCGTCTCTTCTTCTTCATTGCAAAGAGCACACCTATTGGGAATTTGAAATCCTCTCTTTTTCAAATTATCGATAGTTAGGATTTTATTGTGCATAAGGGTCCACCAGAAGAATTTAATCTTGGGTAGCCATACCTTCCCCCATAGTTTATCTTCACTAGGGTCTAACAGCAGACCATAAGCACTCTTAATGGTAAACCTGCCACTTTTATTCTTATCCAAAATCATCTGATCTTGTTTAGGAAGGATGGAAAGCTTGAAATCGGCCAAATCCTTCTGAAGCTGAAGGGCCACCTATTTATCCTCATCCTGATCGGTGACAAATTCTATGATACCCCTCCAACATCTAACACCCCCATAACTTCTGATGTAGATTGCCACTTTATGGCCAAAGAATCTACAGGCTTTATCTGCAAGTCTACCATAGTTCAGCTCTTGTAAGGCAATGTCCTTCAACCATCTATCCTTCCAAAAATTGACATTTCTACCATCCCCAATCTTCCATCTAATGCCTTTGTGAAAAAGACCACGAGTTTTGAGAATCTCATTCCAGATAACTGAACCTTTAGGCAGTCCAAGGTTCAATAGCAATTTACCTCCTCCTTCTCCATTGAGATACTTAGCACCCATTATGTCACCCCAGTCCTTATTATCCTAGATCAGATTCCAACCTATCTTCAACATCAGGGCCCTATTCATAAGGTGAATTCTTCTTAACCCCAATCCCCCTTGACATCCGGGGGTACATGCCTTTTCCCAACTCACCAGCGTAATTCTTCTTTTTTACTCCACCCCTGACCATAGGAATTTCTTCTAGATTTGTTCAATCTTCTCAACCACAAATCTCAGGATTTTAAACAGACTTAGAAAATATTTAGGAATGCCCTACAAGGAGGTTTTGAGAAGTTGAAATTTCCTTGTTTGGCTCAACAAGGTTCCTTTCCATCCGGCCAGCTTTCTCTGCATTCTCTCTATAATCATGTTCCAATAGTCCAATGTGACTTTGGTGATCGTAAGTGGTAGACCAAGGTAGGTAGCTGACAGCTTCGTACTAGAGCAGCCCAAGACCCTGGTAATCTTTTGTTATAAGACCTCTTGAGTATTCAAAAAGTATATGTGGCTCTTCTCAAAATTGATGCTCTGCCCAAAGACCCTTTCATAAGCATTGAGGAGACTTTTCCACCTTCTGGCCTCAACCACCGAGGCAATGCCAAATAATATGGTGTCATCCACAAATTGTTGGATGGCTGAAGTCTAAGTTGTGGAGGCGGGCTTAATGCCCTAAAGGCATCCCTGCGCCAACAAATTACACATGTTCCTACCAAGGACTTCAGCCATCAAGATGAAGAGGTAAGGGGACACAGGGTCACCTTGCCTGAGGCCTCTCCCAAAAGGGAAAAAACCTCTCGGAGAGCCATTGAAAAGGATAGAGAATATGACCGTGGCTATGCACTCCTTCACCAGGTTGATCACTTGGTCTTGCATACCAAATTTCCTAAGAACCTTAATCAGAAAATTCCAGTTAACTCTATCATAGGCCTTAGAGATATCAAATTTAAATAGCATACCTAGAGTTTTGCTTTTAGATACTGAGTGGATGATCTCGTGAGTGGTGATAGCTGCATCAAGGATTTGTCTAGCAGGAACAAAACCTTTCTGGTTAGAGGCAATAAGCTTGTCAAGAAGTGGTTGTAGTCTGGAGACCAAAATTTTTATGAAAATTTTATGTACACCGTGTTGCAAAGGCTGATTGGTCTGAAGTCCATCATTGTAGTAGAGTCAGCCTTATTGGGGATCAACACAATAAAATTATTGTTCAGCTACCATAGGAGTCTTCCTGTCCTAAAGAAGTCTTTAGCCGCACTAGTAACATCCTTTCCCATGATATCCCAAAAGGTTCAAATGGAAAAAGGTTGCGGGAACCCATCTGGTCCTGGCGCTTTGAAAACTCCCATACAGAAGACAATAGCCCTCACCTCTTCCTCTATAATAGTCTTAGTCAGGAGAGAGTTGTTTTCCTCAGTCAACAAAGTGGGAATGGAGTCTAGGAGAGACTCATTATCCTCCTCCTGGGCATGCTGAACAGCTAGGAGAGACTCAAAGTAGTTGGAGGCCAATCTCCCAATTTCCTCATCATCCATCACCATATTCCAGTTTTCATCCTTAAGTTTGCTGATCAAGTTCCTCTTTCTATGCCTCAGAGTAGACTAGTGAAAGAAAGAAGTGTTAATGTCCCCCTACTTCATCCATTGAACTCTAGATTTTTGTTTCCAATAGACCTCCTCCTCCCTCAAAGTCAACATCCAATCTTTAGAGAGAGAGTTGTCTAGAGCCTGTAGCTCCTCCGACAGTTCCTCCTGCTCCATCCTAGATTGGACCTCCAAAAGTTGGCCCATGATGTTCTTTCTCCTAACCAGTACATTCCAAAAAGTGTATTTGTTCCACCCTTTGACTTTGTTCCTAACATTAGCCAGTTTTTGGACCAGTCGATACATATTCGGTCCTTGAACAGGGGTATTCTGCCACTCCGCCAGACAATTTATGAAATCTAGATGAAGAGCCCACATCATTTCAAATTTGAAAGGGAATGGGTCTTTAACACTCCTCTCTTGCCAATTGAGCATTAGTGGGTTGTGGTCAAAACCCACCCGGAGAAGAGCCACAAGATTAACCAAGTTGGCAATGGTCCATTTAGAGGAAATAAAAAACCTATCAAGCTTAACTTGTATGAGATTGTGCCCTTGTCTTCTATTAGTCCAGGTAAAAGCATGACCCTCCAGCTCTATATCCATAAGGCCTGCATTGCCTAAAAACTCCGCCAGATCTGACAGACTATCCGAATAGTCTGTTAGGCCCCCAATTTCTCAGATGGGTAAAGTGGGGAGTTCATGTCCCTAGCAACCATCCAGTTAGTCCTCTTGGAACTTTGAATCTTATCAGCTAGAATCTCCTAGATCTCCTTCCTCCCATGACGGGTATTTGGGGCGTAGACATTAACTAGGGTTCATTGAATGAATCTGTTTTTGAAAAGATTTTCAATATAGTGCCTGGAGCAAGACACCACCTTCCCCTGAATATTTTGATTCCAAAGAGTAACAATCCCACCGAAGCACCTTGGGCTTCACTAATGGCATAGTTAGCCGTGGGCCAGATGTTATTGACGACCTTCCCAAAGTTCTCCTCTGTCATCTTGACTTCTTGAAGGAGCAAAATATCCACTTTATTGTCATATATGCAGTTCCTAACAAGCAATTGCTTGTGGGGGCTGTTGATCCCCCTTATATTCCATGAGACAATCTTCATTTTTTGGTCTTCTTAGGGGCCACCAGTGTGGTCTGCATGCCCCTAGTAATTTCCTTTTCCATCTCCCTTTGCCTCGTTTGCATGTGGGTTGGTCTGCCCTTATTATTAGTCCCCCCTACATCCACAGTCTTTCTGCTATTGCCCTTTCCTTTCTTTTTGGCAGTGGACCAACCCTCTGAATCCTTAGTGCCTTTACTAGTACCTGCGCCAGGGGACAGGGAGAAGTTTTTCTCCATGGAGCTTAACCCCAGCTTGAAGCCTCCCATTTTTGATACAGGACTACAAACCTCTTGAGCAGAAGTTGACTGAACACTAGAGGTCAGGATAAACCCTCCCTCCTCCCTTTCTTCAGCATTGCCACTCTGGATCACCAACTAGTTGTTGATCTCCCTCCTTACACCTAGGATCTCCTTATTGGGAGCCAATCCCTGGTCTTCCTCTAGGGGGATTCCTCTTCAATCCCCATCTTAGTCCATGAGCTCTCCTTGTTAAGAATTGAACCCTAGTCTCCCCCAAAGGGAACCACAACCTCCTTCTCTATAGCTCCCTATACTTCCTTTGGGGGAGACATAGTTTCTTTCTCCTAGGAATCCAGCGAGCCATCTCCCTCAGCGCTCTTCGAAGGAGAACCCGGGAGGGAATCGACAAGATTGAGGAGGTCTTCCTTGAAAGGATATTCTTCAGAACTCCCACCTGAATCAACCAACTCCTCTTTTCGTGGTGGGGGGTATTTGGGTACCCTACATTGAGTGAAAACGTGACTAGGTTTCATGCAGTTTTGATAGAAAACCCTAGAATTTTCATACAATATGCTTTGATTCCACTTCCCAAATTTGGAATCCAAAATGATGGAAGTAGGAAGTGTCTTGAGAATGTCAACATTGACACAGAACTTGGCATAAAATAGCCTAGCCTTTGCCTTAGTGACTTTGTCTACTATAACATAATCCCCGAAGGAATTACCTATCCAAGAAAATATTTCCTCATCCCAAAACTCCAATGGGAGTCCCGTGAGCCTAACCCAAACAAGAGTCGATTGGTTCAGGTCCACTTTGGGGTCAAATCCTAGTTTCTATTTACACAAAGAAAGTGAATGCTTCCCGTATAGCCATGGGCTTCCAGCTAGGATTGATAGTAAATCTTCTTGAGAAGTGAATTTAAATAAGAACATTCTGCTAGCCATAGCGCTAGCTGAAATGCTCCCTTTAGAGTCCACTTGGCAGCTACCCATCTTCTCACCAAGTCAATGTTGGGTCTGTAGGCAAAAAACTTCCCCACAAGCATATTTTCCATGGACGCTACCACCCTTAAAATGGTCTAGTTTGAAAGTTTGAGGGCCTTCGCACCTTCACACTCCATCACAATCAGACTCTCCATCTGAGAAGAATCACCACCCGTTGCGGCTCCTACAAGAGTCTCTTCCCATAGGGTAAGACCAATGTCCAAGGGCTTAGACACACGGTCTACACGACAGCGTGTGCTAGGAACATAGTCCCCAGAAGCAGGGGGAGGGGACTAGATCACGAGGCCCCCCTGGGTTGTCCCCATTCATTCCCGTCCAAACCAAATTCAAAATCAGGCGGGGAGTTGCAGAGAGATATGTTGTCACCATATGTTTGTTTTGTAGTAGAAAATTTCCAATTTAGTAGTCTAAATTATTAATTTACCATTGAAATAATTAATCAAATTTCTGGTTTGACTTATTGTTGCTGTCAAATTTACATCCATCAACTAGCATGCATCATGGCACCAAGAGACTACTTTTTGAGGATCCACCACTGGCGTCAAGAGACCACCATAGCCTACCAACCCACAAAAAGCAACCCCTCTAGTAGATGCAGATGACCTATTGTGGTAAAAAAATCTAGCACAAGCCAAGGATTTACCACAGATAGAGGATTGAACAAGCCTTTAGGATTTGATGTAGCTATTCAGCATGCAAATTGTATATAGATTTTGAGATGACATATACCACATTTTGTTAAAAAATATTTTGAGTTGGCATATATGCCAAATTTTTGTATATGTATACCATTATCATGGATTTTTATATATTCACCTTGATATACGGTATAGTTTACTCCTTGTGTGCATGTATTCCTACAAGTTGACACTTAAGTTGCATGTATAATTTGTTCAGACCAAAATATGATGCGTGCATAATCATTTTAGAGCATTTAAGATGGTGTTGCATAAATAATCATTTTTGAAACTATGATCTATATAAGAAAATATTGCACCTTAGTCACAAGTATTGTTATCTTATGGTCATGTAATGTGAACCATGAGAATTTATGATAATTATTTTTCCTCCTAAAGAGATTCATATGGTTAGATTTGAGATAATTATGTATCTTACCTCTTTGAGTCACAAGCATTAATGACGTGTTGGCATAATGGTGCATATTGTGTATCTTATGTCTTAATAGACCTCATCTAACCACAGTAGCCTCTAAGGTTCATGCGCCCTCAGTGGTGGAACATGACCTCTAGTATAAACACATCCAACTAGACATGTTGGCACTTTTGATTTAATGTCATGAGGCTCCATTCGCAAAGTTGCCCATTCTAAACCCTGGCACTACACAAAATTGTCACTTTTTCCAACTTTAGATTTAGTGCTAGCATGAGCAAAAAAAATTGAGATGGATGAAACTAAAAGTGGATTTTTAGAGGATCTCACTGTCCAACCATAGGAATAATCAAGATGTCTCTAGGTGTCATAGCTTTTCCATACCATCTTGTCAAAGTTTGTCACTTTTAGGCTCTCACATATCTTAAGAGACCTTGTTTGATCATAGTAGCCTAAAAGGTTACAAATCCCTTGGTGGAAAAGCTAGGCCTCCTATTACATAAACCCACCTTGGTACTATTAATTTAATGAGGTTCTATTTGCAAAGATACTCATTATACACACTAGCATTGCACGAAATTACCACTTTTGCAATTTTAGATTCAATGCTACCATAAGAAAACCAATTTGAGTGGAATGAAACTAAGAGAAAAAATGTAGAGGCCCTCACTTCCAAACTATAGGAATAAGTAAGACATCTCCAGGTCTCACAGTCTTTCTATACCATCTCATTGATGTTTTTCACTTTTAGGCTCCTAAGTCTCTTAAGAGACTTCATTTGACCATTGTAGACTAGAAGGTTTATGAGCCCCCAATGGTAGAGTGAGGCATCCTCTAGCATAAACCTACTTGTAATGTAGAAAATTATGTTCCCTCACAATTTCATGTTATTTTTTAAACTTATTTTGGCATCCATTCCCATAACATGTTTTTAGGAATCACTTGAGCCTAGCCTTGAAGTATTTTCCCTCACCAACTTTGCCAAGATTTTACATCACGGTCAAATTCTAGCTATTGTCTTGAGACCACATGCCAAATTTTAGGAAACTTCCTCAAGATTCTAACATGATGCACAGATGTTTGCCTGACATGCTAACATCCTAGAAGTTTTTAAAAATTTAAATGTTGGCTTCCTGCTCACCTGTCTATTGTCACCTACTATAATACTCATTTGTATAGAAAATGCATTTCAAATCTAAACCTGACCCTTCATCTTCCCCATTAGCCTCATCCAAAAGTAATTTTTGAAATCTAACTCTTGGTTCCTCTCTCGTAACTTGAAAACTACTCTACAATCTCTCTTTCTCAACTTTTCATGGTATTTCTTGGTTGAAAACTCCATTGTTAAAGTTGCATGCTGCTGAAATTTTCTTTGACAACTACAAATGCCCATTTTTCTTCTACACACTAGTAATCTTGTTTAAATAAGCTTTCATCTTGTTTGAATAAGTATTATAGAATTTTCTCTTCTTTATCATTTTATTCCTCTTAGCAAATTCATTGGTGACTTGCACCTCCTTTTGTCACACTCAAACACACTAGTTTGTCAATCTATGTAGACCTTAGATTTGACATTCATAGCTTTTTGTCACTACTTTTATTTCCTAGACACACTTAGGATTAAGAGCACACACATTTCTTTATCATTTTTCTATCCTAACTACTTGTGGAAGTCGAAAGACTAAAATAGGGGCTTGATCACTCTTGGCAAGCTCTCAAGAAGCCCCCAAAATTTTTCTTGTCCTTGGATAAATGCATGGAAATAGGGGACAAAAGGGGAGTCAAAAGTGGCCATTTTTCCCTAAAATCAACTAAACTTAAACTTAAGTGAGTATTTCAAGATGTTTACACTCAAAATTTGAAGATCTAATAAGAACAAGAATTATAATATTTCAAATCTAGTCTCTAAACTACTAAAGATTTTTAAAAATGGTTAAGGTTAAAAAAGGGTGAAATGTTAAGCACACATAAAAGTGCTCATATTTTTATCACTAAAATATAATAGTGTCTGGTGTGCACCCCTCTATTTTTTTTAATTTCTTTAGGTATTTTTAAAAATTGGTTGGTAGAAATATAGTCAAGAGTGGGTACTACAAGTTATGTATTTTTTTCATATTTTTTATTGAATTTTTTTGGGTGATTTTTCAAAGTGAACACATATTGAAAACTACATCACTGAACGTGTGTGTCACATAACTTGAACAAAACTAATTGAAAATATAATCTTTTTTGAATGTGTAGAGAATAAAGTGTAGAACAATCTTATATAATTTTTTCAAATTTGGATAAGTAGGTCAAAAATTATAAAGAAAAATCAATACATATGTATTAAAGGAATATGAAGACACTCTTCAAGGAAAATTAAATTAAATACCTCCACTTATTCAAAATATTAAAAAATTATATATGGATAGAAAGTTAAGAAGTAGCTCTTCGTTTTGATGGTAGTTTCATAAAATTTCGATGTAAAACCTATAAAGATGATAAGATTGATGTTTAAATTCATTGTTTTATGTTGAAAACACAAATTTTGAAGTTAGAAGGGATCTCCAACCCTTAGACTTGGAAATCCAAGCCTAAATGGGTGGGATCATAAAAAATTTAAATTCAAGTCATTAAAAATGCATACGCATTATATAACATGTATGTCTTATACTTTTCAAACATAACACACTCTCATTATATTTGCATTGAATTTGTAAAGCATAATGCGTAGACATTATATAACATATGCATGCTATGGCTAATACACATTTTACATAATGCATATGCGTTTTTCCAAAATCTAAAGTTTGGCCACTAAATTGTCCCCCATTTCCATACACTTATCCCCTTCAACTATAGGTATTACTCAACCGCACGGAAGTTTACAAGTATATTTTTCCCTTTCTTGTCATTTCAATTTCTCTTCAAAATAAAACTATTTCATGTTGTTAAGTCTCGTGTAATGAAAAAACATTTTAGCTGGTCAATAACAATTAATCGCTCTTTTCAACTTGCAATTCTCATTTATATAAACTGACTAACTTTTTGCTTGAGGTAATTGTTTTTCTCTTGTTTTTTCCTGTTGGTTGTTTGAAGTCATCACATAGGAAAGAAAAGGATTTTCACTATTTTGGTTAAAGATCCTGTCAATCGCAAAACTCATTTTCAGAAGAAGACTTGTGGTCTATTGAAGGAAACTAAGGAACTGTTTGTTCTCTGCAGAGCCCGCATATGTATCATTGTTGAAGATGAAAATAAAAGTTCATATTACTATAAAACTGATTCATAAAGACATTCTGAGTTTATTGCTACTACATCCCACAAGCTCAACTTATCAGATAAGGTGAAGATTTACAATCCTGCAACAGGAACCTTTCGTGACAAGTTTCAAGTTGTCAATGGATTGGAAGAGGATAATCAGAGGATGAATGAGAAATCTTTATATGTAGTTGCACTATAGAATATAACTATTGAGCCAGCCACATGTCTTCATGCCATAAAGAAAGTACAACTACATGGGGATAGTAGTGTTCTTTCTGAGTTTATTGTTGCATCCCACAAGCTCAACTTATTAAATTAGGTAAAGGTTTACAATCCTGCAATAGAACTTTCATTACAAGCTTCAAATAGTCAATGGATTGGAAGAGGATGATTAGAAGATGAGTGAAAAGTATTTATATCTAGTTGCATTACAGGATATAGTTGTTAAGTCAACTATCGATCCAAACCAAAATTAGTTATTTGTTAATTAATTATTTTTTTCACAGAAGGTGGTGATCATTGTTGTTTGTGCTTTTTCAACATGCATAAATACCCCTTCTTTCAAATGGATAAGACAGACGGAGAAGGCATACACCTCTCAATGAGATTACCAGACTACTCCAAACCAATTACTACTAGTTTCTACAATACTGATCTGGTCACCATCCTATGGTCACCAGGTATTATCCTTTGAATCTCCAGGCAGATCCAGATCAGCGGTATCAGAGCCAATTGTTAACTCCTTCATTCTTCAAGTGCATATTTGATTTTCCGCAACCCAGCAACACCCATTGCAGGGACCGTTTTGTAAATGGCGTTCCAAAATCTGGCCGGCTAGAGGAAATTGCAGATCCTTCACGACCAGACTCCAATACATTGTCTTTTGTTATTTTGTGTGGTCAATATCAAGGGTGGCCTCATAGCCGTTTCCAATGTCTATGTTTCTCACGTCCTTCATAGTGAGTATTCTTAGGATAATCGAGCACTATGAGTTTCTATCAGGTGGATTTCTACTATTGAGCTGCCTTGATGCAAACATTCAAAATGTATGCAGTGTATGAGGTAATTTTGTTTGCTATGTGTTGAAAACATCCACATTGTTACAACGCTTCGCTGGACGTTGTGTAACTGCTAGCTGCGGTACCATTTCTATCGCTTGTTGAGAATAATGCTTCATACCAATACAATACCATTATCAAGCTAAGAAAATCACTACTTTATGGATTCTCAACCTAGGTTTTGTTGTAGAAGACATCATTGTTGTGCATAAGAATATTGGTCTGCCCTTTGGTGTACTGGGTCGGATTTGAGGTAACAAGTGGATAGACGAGCTAAGTGTACCATTTAATATAGAAAATATATCCAATCCAACCTTCTTAGATGACAAAGCTACATTTACTCTAATTGTAGGAAGTTGGTTATTAATTCAAGCCTGTTCGCTCCTATATGTCACATCACACAATGTCAGGGTATCAAAGGTTGGGATTGGAGACACAAAATATGTTAGATTATCTACCTTCAAAACACACAGACCAAAGATGGTGGAAGAACACGGAGTTTCATCCGATACCTTAAAAGTGATGGTCGAAGATGCTTTAAGGAAACAACGTGAGGAGATGATGAGCGAATTTTCTCGGTTGGTCCAATAGAATAGAGGAAATCAACAACCAAACAAAACAAAAATTCCATTTGATGGTCACACTCCTTTCAAGGTACAAGTGAATTTTGATATTTCAAACTTCAAAGGAAAAATTGATGTAGATGTTGTAGATGACTAGTTATCAAAATTAGACAAATACTTTTCTATGAATCACTTCTCTGACACCAAAGAGATAATCTTTGCTCTCCTCAAAGTTGAATGCCATGTGAAGCAATCGTGGGAAGCTAAGTTATTGTCTTGAGAAGTCCTTGATGATCTAGAATTTGATGAGGAGGTAAATGATAGCCCCACATGGGGAGAATTTGTGGAATACATCAAAGAACAAAATTTTCCAGAAGACACATATGAGGAGAAATATATGCAATGGCAATTTCTTTGATAGAAAAAGGACCAAACTGTCCAAGACTACACCAATACCTTCCATGCATTATCTGCCAAGCTTGGTATCCAAGATACGGAGAAACATCGGGTTTTAAAGTATTGCAGTGGGTTTCACCGATATATTCAAATTGAGATGGCTTTCTTGAATATTGAGACACTAGGCAACACTTGAAGCGAAATTCAAACAAAAGGGAAAAAAGGATTATTCGACATGCAACAAATCAAAAGGGGAAGGCAATAATAAGTTTGTAGGAAAACAATCCACCAAGGGATTCTCCTCAAAATCATCAACATTAGATCAAGGTACTAAAAAGACACAAAAAGACTCTGGTATGTGGTGTAAAATTCATAAAAGTCATCGACATAACACCAAAGATTGCCAAGTTGCTAAGACATTGATGGCGGAAACACATGAAGTAGAGAAAGAAGCTGATTTGTTACCTATAGACCCTTTTGAACAAAAGGATGATGAATAGATTAGTGCAACATATCCTTATGCGATGGTAGCCACTACTAAAATATTACCTTGCGAAGATGAAGAACGTCTATTTCATTCACATATGTGGGTAAATGGAAAGGCATTACATTTCATTGTTGATAGTGGTAGTCAAAAAAATTTGATCTCTGTTGAGACTGTCAAGAGATTGAATCTGTAGATAGTGCCCCATCCACAACCATACTATATGGGATGGGTGAGCCAAGGGATAGATATCCCAGTAAGCAAGCAATGTTGTTTATCATATTCTATCAAACCATTCAAGGATGAGGTGATTTGTGATGTGGCACCTTTGGACGTGTGCGATATGCTACTGGGACAACCATACATGTATAAGCATCATGGTATCTATGAGTCCAAACCTTGCAGTGTTATTGTCAAGTTGGGTGAATGAAAGTATTTGATACTTGAGGTAAGTCCTACAAAATCTGCATCTCTACTTAGTACAAAATAGTGTATGTGTTTGATTGCTCAAACTAGAGCTCTTGTATTACCAATAATTCAACATAAGGAGGCAAGGTCAGTTGTAGCCAACACTCATACCAAAACAACCAACACCGCCATTCAGCATACGCTAATGGATTAGATGTTGACAAATTATCATAATGTGTTCACATCACCAATAAGGGTTCCATTGCATTGTCAAGTCAAGCATTCAATTGATATAATCCAAGGACCACCATTACCAAATGGGCCATTGTGTAGAAGATCAATTTTAGAGAATGACGAGATCAAGCGCCACATTTATTGGACATCCAGATACCAACCATCGACTCCTATATACGTTGCCCTTCCACCCAAGATGATTGAGCTATCACCACATGCCAAGCAAGAGGTCGATAGGGCATCCAAGTTTGTTGACAAGATTTGTCATCTTCAGCAGCAAGTTCATGAGATACTACAACACACCAACCAGAAGTACAAGGAGTGACATGACCAACATTGTACACCTCATCACTTTCAGTTTGGTGACAAAGTTTGGCTTCTTCTCCAGAAGAAGCGACTTCAGGGGCCTAATAGGAAACTTCATCCTCTTTGATATGGGCCATACATTATCCTCAAATAGATTATCAATGTTCTTGAGAAGACACTAAAAAACAATCAATCCCTCTCTATTGTGTGGTTCGGGTCTGCCAGTTACCTTGTCAAGGGAAGTGGTTTACTAGGGAACACATTGCATAACACTTTCCTCATTTGTTACTGAATATCGATACAATGGGGCCCATTGCCTTTAAAGGGGGAGGAATGATCCAAACCAAAATTAGTTATTTGTTAATTAATTATTTTCTTCACAGAAGGTGGTGACCGTTGTTGTTTGTGCTTTTTTAACATGCATAAATACCCCCTTCTTTCAAATGGATAAGACAGACAAAGAAGGCATACATCTCTCAACAAGATTGCCAGACTACTCCAAACCAATTGCTATTGGTTTCTACAATACTGCAGGTACCTGCTCGCCAAGTATTGTCCTCTGAATCTCTAGCTAGATCTAGATCAGCCAGAACTTTTCATTGATGGAAGTATGTTGTATTTTTTATGTTGCATGGTTGGTTAAAGTCATGGAGACTAGTGATTGCAAATTGTGAAGTATTTTTTGGGCTAATGAGATGGAAAATTGAAGGCATTTTTTAAAAACAGTCTTGGGTGTATGCATAGGTTTTCTATTTTCACCCATGGTTTTAAAACATTCATGTCAATTGTACAATCATTTTTTATGTTCCTATTAATATCCATACATGCATACAAATTAAATATATTGTAAATGGTTGAACTTTTATATTATGAACAAGAAGAAATATTACATACTATATATTTTATTTTTTATTTGCTTCAAATTTTATATACATTATTTCCATTATATAAATTTATTGACCAAAATTTTTTCCCTACATTCGTACCCCAAAAAAACACTACATAATAATAATAATTTTCATTTTGCATATCCAAAGAATGAAATTCAAATGCTCACAGAATAGCTTCTAAAGTTTCTTTTATCTGAATAATTTGCAATCTGAAAATGCTGGAAACTTGGCTTCCCAAAATTGCATGTACAAGCTTTTATTTAATCTTATTTAGGTTTCCAAAAAATTTATGAGGGCACCTAAAGAGCATAAATAGGAGCTACAACTCTTGCATAGAACCACATCCTAGATACCCAAGTAGAAGATCTAGAAAAGACAATATTCAATTTGTAGCCAAGAAAGACGATATTCAATCTGTAGCCAACTTGCTTGATAAGTATGATATATATTTTGAATTTGCAGAACTAGTGTATGAGTATTAATTGAAGATCTAGGAAAGGCAATTTTTTAATATGTAGTTGACTTGGTTGATGAGCATGATATATGTTTTGAACATGCAGCATGTTATGTATTTTGAATTGGTTTATGAGCATAAATTGAAGATCTAGGAAAGACAATTTGTTGGGAAATGAGATGTCTCAACCTTGCATATTTCCCATAATAGTTATTTTCATTTAATATTTTCCTATAGCTGTTACACATTGTCGGTGCCTTGAAAATTGGTTTATTAGGTGTCAAAAGATGCCCACATGATAGTTTATTATGGAAGGCCTATTTTTAGGCATATTATGACAGATTCTATGACATCTGTAAGGGTCAAAAATAGGGGATTTCATTTTGGACGTGAGAGCTTATTTTGGGACTGGAATCTTGGATGAGAAGCCTCGCACATGGTTTTGTAAAACCATATATGGTTTCTTGTATAGCTAGAAGTCTATAAATTGGAGGCTTGAGGAGTAGTTTGCATTGTGTGAGTTTGCAGGTATTGTTATGCTACTGGAATTCTTCCAGAGTTGATTACTGGTGATACTCCTGTAATAAACTTGCTTTGCAAGTGTATGTAATCTTGGTATTAGATTTGAAATACATTGATCAGGCTTTTGGAGTGTGGGTTTTTTCACCTGAAAGGGTTTTCCCCACGTATATCTGGTGTTTTGTGTCTCTTTGTTTATTTCATGATTTGAATGTGTTTATGAAATTTCTGTGACTGTTAGATCAGATTTAAAGTTTTGCATAATTTCTTTCCTTAAGATTGGCGTAGGAAGTTGTTTCCACTACTTTAACTTCCTTACAAGTGGTATCAAAGCCTGATCACCTTTGGTTTCAGTTGTGGGTTGTTGGGTTTTTTGTGCTAATCAAGGTTTGAGTGGGAGCTTGTGCAAAGGATACTTTGTGATCTTGTTGCAGGCTTTTTTAGATGGCGAACACATCTAGGAGAGTGGAGGTTGAAAAAATTTCTGGCACAAACTTTGAAATGTGGAAGCTGAAGATGGAAGATCTGTTAATTGATCAGGATCTATGGGATGCAGTGGATCAAAATGTCCAGAGGCCTACGGATCCAACTTTGGTTGCAAAATATGATATAATGGACAGAAAAGCTAAAGGTCTCATAAGACTGTGTCTTGCAGACTCAATTTTGATAAATGTCCATGAAGAATCCACTTTGAAGAAGCTTTGGAAGAAGTTGGGTGAGATATACCAAGCTAAATCTTTAGTAAATAAAATTTTCTTGAGGAAGAAGTTGTATTCCTTGAGAATGGAAGATGGTGGACGAATTTATGAGCATCTGGAAACATTCAATATGTTGGTGACTCAGTTGACCTCAGTTGGGGTGAAAATGGATGAAGAAGAAAGGTGCCAAACTTTGCTGTGTTCGCTACCAGACTCATGGGACAGCCTAGTCATGGCCATTGGGAGCACTTCAGTCACTCTGAAGATGGAGGATGTTGTTGGTTCTCTACTCTCTGAAGAGATGAGAAGGAAGGCCTCCCTGAATGCCAAAGAGGCTTTGAGTGTTCGAGGAAGACCAAAAGAACGAGGCAAAGATGAGAAGCAGTGTGGTTGTTCTAAGTCCAAGAATAAGGGGAGATCAAAATCTCCTAGTAAGTCCAAGGCAATATGATGGAACTGTGGCAAATCCGGACACTTCCAAAAGGAATGTAAAGAAGAGAAGAAAAAGAAGAAGAAGCAAGATTCTGATTCTGAGTTCGAGAAAGAAGATGGAGATGCCTTTATTGCAGCCTTGGCCACTCGTGTAGGTGATAATACATGGTTGATAGACTTAGGTGCATCTTTCCACATGACTCCTAACATAAACTGGTTTAGTAAGTATAAAAACTATGCTGGTGGTAGGGTGTATTTGGGTGATAATTCTTTTCTTGACATTGTTGGCCGTGGTAGTATTCATGTGAAATTTTCTGATGGTAGAGTTAGACGATTTGATGGTGTCTTGCATATCCCAGGACTAGCAAGAAATTTATTATCTGTTAGCAAGCTAATAGATGCAGGTGTGCATGTATAGTTTTCTGAAGTATGTGTGAAAAATGGTGAGAGAAAGAGGAAGCAGATTAGGTACATTGTACTAGCTCGATGCATGCATAGTTGAGTGCAATAGCACTTCTGATAAAATCAAGCCAGAAACTACTTCGCTGAAAAAAAAAAGATGGTTTCCTCTTCTGTGGATGGTCATGGCTTCTAGGTACCCAAGGGTGCTCTGTCTACTGAATCAAAGTTGCCTGCAAAGAATACTATGTTATGGCACCAAAGACTTGGCCACATTGGAGAGAAGGGTTTGAAAGCCCTAAAAAATAAGAACCTTGTTGAAGGTTTGAATGATTGCAATCTAGAGTTTGATTTCTGTGAACATTGTATTTATGGAAAACAAAACCGCGTTCGGTTTTACTCGTCTTCTCATAAGTCTTCATATATTTTGGATCTAGTCCATTCGGATGTATTTGGTCCTGTTGATGTTGCTTCTATTGGTAAATCAATTTATTATGTTACTTTCATTGATGATTTCAGTAGGAGAACATGGGTATATTTTTTAAAGAGTAAATCTAAAGTTTTCAGTCATTTTAAGGAGTTCAAGGCTTTGGTAGAAACTTAGACTGGAAAGAAAATTAAATGTTTGAGGACTGACAATGGTGGTGAGTATTGTTCTACAGATTTTGACAAATTATGTACAGATTGCAGGATTAAAAGATAAAAGACAACTCTGTATTCTCCTTGGCAGAATGGAGTTGCAGAAAGAATGAATGGAATGTTGATGGAGAAGGCTAGGAACATGTTGAGTGGAGATGGTCTAGAATAAAAGTTTTGGGCTGAAGCTGTTGCCACTGCTTGTTATTTGATAAATAGATCTCCTACATCAACGCTTGTTGATAAAACACCTATGGAGGTGTGGTCAGGGAAAAAGCCTTCACTTAGACATATGAGAGTTTTTGGTTATGAGGCATATGCACATGTGCCTAAGGAGAAGAGAACAAAGTTGGATTCTAAGGCTATCAAATGTATCTTCATCGGCTACAGCTATGGTGTGAAATGATACAAGCTTTGGGACCCTATTGCACATAAGGTAATTTATTCCAGAAGTGTTATTTTTAGAGAGACTAAATATTCTCCTATTGCTTTTCAGCCATAATAGCATAAAGAAATTAAACAGAAAAAAGATGTGATTCAACTTCCTTCTATGCCCAAGGAAGTTGAATCGAGGCCCCAAGATAGACAAGAAGTTGAGGAGAGCTCATCAAGCTCTAAATCTTCAGAAGAGGGTGAAGAGGAGGAAGAAGTAGAAGAACCTCCACCTCAGCTTGTTCGAAGGTCTACAAGGCATAGGCAACCACCTAAAAGGTATGGGTATTCACCTGATGATTGGAAGTGTATATTTGCTTTGAATACTAACATTGATGAACTGAGATATATGCAAGAGGCTCTGGGTATGAATGATGCAGAGTCCTAGAAAGTTGCCATGGATGAAGAGATGGCAGCCCTTGAAAGAAATGATACATGGGACCTTGTACCTTTGCCTGAAGGACGTAAACCTATTGGATGTAAATGGATCTTTAAGAAAAAGATTGGTTCAAATGGAAATGTTGAAAAGTATAAGGCACGGTTGGTTGCGAAGGGATACCCTCAGGTTGAGGTGAGATTTTTTCTTCTATTGCTAAAATGACATCCATTTTTATTATCTATTGTAGTAGCTTATGACCTAGAGATCAAACAAATGGATGTGAAAACTGCTTTCCTTCATGGTGATTTGGAGAAAGAAATTTACATGACATAGCCAGAGCACTACATGGTGAAAGGTAAAAGCAAGTTGGTTTGTAAGTTAAAGAAATCTATGTATGGCCTTAAACAAAGTCCTAGGATGTGGTAGCAGAAGTTTGATACTTATGTGTTGAGTTTGGGATTTGTGTGGTCTAAATCTGATCACTGTGTATATTTTAAATCTGATGGTGATTGTTTCCTAGTAATTGCTTTATATGTTGATGACATGTTGTTTATTGGGAAAGGCAAAGGTTTGATTGCAGAATTAAAATCTCAGCTCTCTGTGAAATTTGAAATGAAAGATCTTGGTGCAGCAAAACACATACTTGGAATGGAGATCAGAAGAGATCGTGAGAACAGAAAGCTATGGCTTGGCCAGAGTAAGTATGTTTGTTCCATTTTGCAAAGGTTTAACATGCAGGATTGTAAACCACTTTGTGTTCCTGTTACATTGGGAACGAAGCTCTCTATTTCACAATGTCCTACATCCCCGTTGGAGATGGAAGACATGAGCAGAGTGCCTTACCAAAGTGCAGTTGGAAGCTTAATGTATGCTATGGTATGTACAAGACCAGACATTGCCCAAGTAGTGGGAGTTCTTTCTCGTTATATGTCTAATCCTGGAAGAGTACATTGAGATGCAGTTAAGAGGGTCTTTAGATATTTGCGGGGTACAATAGAGTACTCTATTTGTTTTCATGGTACAGGAGATCAACATTCCCTGAGTATTCGTGGTTTTGTGGATTCAGACTGGGCTGGTGATGTTGATAGCAGAAGGTCCACCAGTGCATATGTTTTTACTCTTAATGGTGGTGCAATCAGTTGGATGAGCAAGCGACAAGTTGTGGTCGCTTTGTCCACTACTGAGGCAGAGTACATCACTGCTACTCATGCATGTAAAGAAGCCATTTGACTGAAGCGTTTGTGTTCAGATATTGGATTGAAATAGGGTGCAGTTACAGTTTATTATGACAGTCAGAGTGCAATTTGCCTTGCGAAGAACCTGACTTTTCATGCCAGGACCAAACACATTGATGTTTAGTATCACTTCGTGAGAGATATGGTCGAGGATGGCAGGGTGAAGCTGGAAAAGGTAGAGACTGCGACGAATGTTGCGGATGCATTAACTAAGCCCATGAGCACAACAAAATTCAGGTGGTGTTCTGAGTCTATGGGCCTTTTGGCCCCTAGCAGTTGATCCATGATGGAGTTATTCCCTTGGCTCTTGCAAGGTATTTGACAAGTGGGAGAATGTTGGGAAATGAGGTGTTTCAACCTTGCATATTTCCCGTAATAGTTATTTTCATTTAATATTTTCCTACAGCTGTTACACATTGTCGGTGCCTTAAAAATTGGTTTATTAGGTGTCAAAAAATGCCCACATGATAGTATATTATGGAAGACCTATTTTTAGGCATATTATGATAGATTCTATGACATTTGTAAGGGTAAAAAATAGGGGATTTCATTTTGGACGTGAGAGCTTATTTTGGGATTGGAATCTTGGTTGAGAAGCCTCGCACATGGTTTTCTAAAACCATATATGGTTTCTTGTATAGCCAGAAGTCTATAAATTGGAGGCTTGAGGAGTAGTTTGCATTGTGTGAGTTTACAGGTATTGTTATGCTATTGGAATGTTGCCGAAATTCTTCCAGAGTTGATTATTGGTGATACTCCTGTAATAAACTTTCTCTGCAAGTGTATGTAATCTTGATATTGGATTTGTAATACATTGAGCAGACTTTTGGAGTGTGGGGTTTTTCACCCGAAAGGGTTTTCCCCATGTATATATGGTGTTTTGTGTCTCTTTGTTTATTTCATGATTTGAATGTGTTTCTGAAATTTCTGTGACTGTTAGATCAGATTTAAAGTTTTGCATAATTTCTTTCCTCAAGATTGGTGTAGGAAGTTGTTTCCGCTACTTTAACTTCCTTACATAATTTTCAACCTGTAGCCAACTTGGTTGATGAGTATAATATATGTTTTGAACTTGCAACATGCTATGTGTTTTGAATTGGTTTATGACTACGAATTGAAGATCTAGGAAAGATAATTTTCAAATTGTAGTCGACTTGTTTGATGAGCATGATATATGTTTTGAACTTCCATCATGCTACGTGTTTTGAACTGGTTTATGACCATGAATTGAAGATCTAGGAAAGATAATTTTCAAACTGTAGCCGACTTTGTTGATGAGCATGATATATGTTTTGAACTTACAACATGTTATGTATTTTGAACAGGTTTATAAGCATGAATTGAAGATCTAGGAAAAACAATTTATGAGCACGATGAATGGAACTTGCAACATACTTGTAGCATTTGCAATTAAATTTAATATTACAATAGAAATTATGTCTTATTTTGAACAAGAAAAAAAGTCGTTGGATAATGTATTTTTTCCATTCTAGTTTCATGAATTGTTAAAGCAGCATTATCCAATTACTTGCTCACCAAGGATGCGCGTTTATTTTACAAAATGTAAAACTAAATATTGAATGAGTAGGTTCCACACTTTATCATACGAATTTTAAGAATTTTAATGTCCTAAAGCAGAAGTGCCTTAAAGAATAAAAAGATAAAAAAGTTTTGGGAACTTTCAAAAAATAATCTTTGTGATCTCAATCCCTGATTTTGGATTGAGACTTATTTTATTTTTTAAATTTAAATTTAATTGTGGATTTAGATTTAAATTAGTTATTCAAATTTGAATTATAAGGTGTTATATAAAAAGATAAATCTTTAAACTATTTAAATCATCTGTCAATATGATATTTCAACACTTGTTTAAACTAGGTTTTATATCTAAGTTAATGTGAATATTGATTTCTTTATTACATTTAGTATTCTAGATATTTAGTGTAGAGGTGTATTCTTCCTCTACATTTATGGCGAACCCAATCTCTTGAACATGTATGTCCTCTAGGGTTTCAACTTTTTATTTTTTAGGATCTGATCTTTTATGATTTTCCACTTTTCATATAAATCTAAAACTTGTCTTGGTGTGCATGGCCTTTTAGTTAGTTTAGTTTTTGCTTGTAGTCCAAGGTCTTATCTTCCCATCCACTTTCCACTAAGGAGAATTCCAAGTCTAAACCCAACAATGCCTTTGGATTAAGTTAAGGAAGTTATGGTTGAGGTTTTGAATACCACTACTTATCTTATCAAGAAAGATGATTTTGATTATGAAGCTTTTGTTCAACATGTGGGTGGACAAGACATGCATCTTACTACACAAATGTTTACATCGGATCTTGCTAATTTGAGTAATGATGTTAATCCTTTGGATTTAAATTAATAGCTAACCTAGAAGTATTAGAGGGTATAGGTCAAAGGATAATCCCATCAAGTTCTTTAAATGGTGTGCATCATCTCCCTTCTTCACAAGTATCTTTTTATATTATCCCTCCTAACACTTCTCCTCCCACTTTAGGTATTCTACATGCTTCTTCTTTTCTCTCCACCACTTACTCATGTTTCATAGCTCCTACCACCAATCCCCTCATTGTGCCTTATGCATCTCACATTCAATCCACTACTTATGTCCCCACTTCCTATATTTCCATTACACCTTCATTCACCATCCCTCAACATACACTCTAACTATTATCTCCCAAGTTGCCACCTCTATCCCTATCACTATTCCTAGTGCTCATCAATCTACTCTATAGGCCATCCTTAAAAGATTTGGTGAGCTACAAAGTAAATTTGATTCCTTGTCCTTTGATAATAAGGAGGACATCACAAGTGAAATTAAGCATAATCTGCTTTACTATGAGATTATTGCTTATCCATTTCCACTTGGTTTTGTGGCCCCTCATTTTTAGTGTACAATGGTAAAGATGACCCTAGGATGCATTTGAGATCATTTAATGCAACTTACATGGATTCAATGTGTATGATGATAAGTTTCTTTCCAAACTCTTTCCATGCACTTTAAATGATTATGCAATTGAATGGATTTACTCTCTTTCTCACGGTTCTATATATTTTTCTCTGATTTGACAAATGCTTTCATGCAACACTTCAATGTTTTTTATTAGATAAAGGGTTGACAAGGGACCCTACCCTTAAAAGAGAAAAGCCTAAGGAAAAACGGGTCCCCACAAGCAAACCATTGACTCACAACACTACAAACATCACACAAATAACATTTAACAAAGGGTTAGCAATCTACACAACTTTGGACCTCGACCTCTCAAACCACACACTCTTAATCTGAGTGTGGGAAGCAAAGAGATTTGGGAAGACCTCTCTTCCATCTTTGGACAATTGTCTAGAATACATCATTTGCTAAATCCTTAGAGCAAGGGGAGAGAAGAGAGGGGAGTTGTCTAACATCGCCACCACTCGAGATAACTCCCGCAGAGAGGGAGACAAACTGTTAGAAGAAATTGCATGTTGCATAACAATCATCAACAAGTCAAGAGCAAGAATCCCATCATTCTACAACGAGGGGGGAGTGATCCAAAGAGGAAGCAACCTGTGTCAGGTCAGGAGAAGAGGTCTCGGTAGAAGTCAAGGAATACACCAGAGCTGCGCCAACCATGAAGGAAGCCCCCACAAGAATGAGACTCATCGTTGAGGGTGCGAGAAGAGAAGACCCAACATCCTAACTTAAAGGTTACAATTTCAGATTTAGTGGAATGTAAATGGGGATCAAATAAGTAGATTTGTGATTATTTTATTAAAATTAAATCATTTTCAACAAAGGTGCACTATAAAATTCCCAATGATGAATTACAAAGAATATTTGTTAAGTGTTTGTTATATACTTCAAGAGACAATGTACCTAAATAGTTATACTTATTTTATTAATTTATATGTGAATATGAAAAATATTGAATTGAAATTTATTGAATCTAATGCACTTAAATATGGAGCTTCTCAAGTTCCTTTGTCATCCTATCCTTTGAAGTTTAAATAGAAACAATGGTTTTCAAAAAGCTAATGATTTAAGCAAGAGGTCAAATGCTCATCATATTGCTAATCTGCAGTGAGCTTTTAATGTCATTACTTTAAAGTTTAAAGCCTTAAATTCAAAGAAACTTTACTCACCTTTAGGACCCTTTACATGTTGTTACAAGTTTACTTGGTGCTAATTTGATTACTCTTCCTATTATATGACCATTGGATACTTCATAGGATTTCATAGTTCCTAATAAACATTTTGCCATTGTAAGCTAATTTGAATTGTAAGAGAGCTACATTAGAGCTATCATGAATTGAAACCATTGAAATTTGGGATAGTTGTGTGCCCAAGTGGAGTAGAACTATATTTGTCATTGAAGTTGTGGGTTTTTAGTGAGTTGCAGCTCACAATTTTTTAAAGTTTCCTCCCATATGTGGGATTTTTTAGGGTAAATCCTTTCTCTTCTTAATTGTGCATGGTGTTTTCTCTCATTTATACATTTCAAGTTAAGTTAATTGATTGCAAGTTTACAACATTTCATGTGTTTGAGTCAATATGTTGTTTGTAAACTATAATATCATGGAATATCCATCTTAGTTTATGGATCAAGTGGTATCAAAGTGGTTTCTTTCTTTTGTGGGAGTTGTGAGTATTTTGCAGGTTCACACCCACAACAATATCAATTGGTAAAGATAACTTACCTTTACAAAGAGATGTTTTTGATATTGATAAAAAATGGGTTTTGAAAGGGACCAGACCCTTTTACAAAGAGACAACCAAAAGGCAAATGGAACCAAAATAACAACCATGACCAATAAGGTTAGAGACAAAATAAAGACGGAACATCGACCACCAACCAAAACATGAAAAGGCTATAGGCAGTTGTCTTAACAGGTTACACCCAGTGTTACATCCCTAATTTTGGCTTGTCTTTACTTTTACTTTTACATGGATAGAAGTGAATCTATTGGATAAATACTTTGACGTTGGGTTAAATGTCATTGGAAAATATTTGTTTTATTGAATATCAGTTATGTGATTAAATGCAATGCATATGATGTAATGATTTAGTAATTTATGTTATGAGAATTTGGTTTATTATTCATAAGGTTTATGAACGGACTAATGATGCATTGATCATGATCTGGTGTTTATAAGTTGTATGCAGGAAGAACAGGTTATGATGATTCTCTGAGAAAGAGAGAGAGTATCTTCTGAGGAGAGGAGAATAGACCTTGGGTTATAAATGGTTATTTGCCAACTGGGTATAGTGTTTGACAGTTAGTGAACTTTAGTCGATGGAGGTAAGTCATGTTTAATAGTTAATTTATGAATTGACTTGACAATTTATCGATATCTTTAAAATCCTTTTTGAGTTGTTTTGTGTCGATCATGTTATTTTGAGAAAACGACGTTGTCGAGGAAGAATGTTAGTCATTTGTGACTAACGCGATCTTCTATCGATCACGTCATAAATAGTTTGCGTTTGCGTCGTCAAGGCATAGATGGTTAGATTGTTGGTTTGACTATAGTTTCTTCTTCGTCGTATGTTAAGTTTATGGCTTAGCGAAAATCGACATGAAGTAATGTGTGATCGTGATGGGGAGTTGAACTTGACCCTATCACATTTTTTGCGATAGTCTTTCGTCACATTATTATATTAATCTCAGTTGAAGATATGAATATCATCAAGGACTAGTATTGTTATTATTATGTTTATTATTATTTTGTTAGTAGGGGTTATTTGAGGTATAAGTGAGTAACCACTTTTTCTAATAAGGTTGTTGTCATCCTTGTAATTATCTTCCTTAGTGTCGTTATTCTCTAAAGGAACCATGATGGGAGTTAGTGGTAATTATTATGCCACGATATCTTTGGCTTATAATTAGGAGTGGCCCAAAAGGCAGAGGTTATTGGAGTCCTCTCAATTCAGATGAATTGTTTCAGTAAACTTTTAGTTGATTTAATGACTAAGAGTCAAATTCATTATAGCGTCGGACTTTGTGGAGTGAGGGTGGTATGTATCCTCACATAATTTTCCCATGATGGGCATGGCTCGAGATTCATAAATTCTTTAAGTGGAGTTTCCACATCTTAGTAATGATCTGTTATAACTATCTTTTAGTGGGCGATTATTCTTGTTTTGTTATGCATAGGCGACTCATTAACAGAATCGTGGAGACTGTGAATTAGGAGCTTAAGTCGGCACGTGTAGGGAATGCCGCAGGAGTCGACTTATCTGTTATAGTAAGTCTTTAAGATAGTTGTGAGTGGTATCTTGGCAGGATCAGGGTCTTCTTATTATAAGAGGATGTGTTTACTGTTTGAGGAGAACTTGGTCTTTTGGAGAGATAATACTCAGGGGTGATCGCTAAGGGAGGATAGGATAACTATCTCAGTAGAGAACGACTTGGGAGGAGCCGAAAGAGAAGAAGTATAACTAGTTGTGTATTAAAACTTGCTCAGATTTTTTGTAGAGGTATGTTTATTCTTACTTCAATTGTTTTTCTATTCTCAAGACTACATTTAAGTGTATAGTGAGCCAAGCTTTTTCCTCATGGTTTTCCTTTTACAAATCATGTTAATAGAAACTTTCCCATAACAATAGTTCTTTAGGAGAACATAGGCATTCATAGAAAATGGTTGATGTTATGTGAACCTTGTTGACTGTAAGCTGAGTATATCTGAAGCTTTACTTACACTAGAGAACTCCTAGTCGATATTACTCAACTTGCTGTTCTAGTTGATATTATAACCTTTCTTTTAGGTGGAGTTCAGAATCAAAGACTTCATCTCTTTAAAGCCGTTAGTCATAGTGCATTTTTATAGCCATTCGAATAAAGGCTAATCTTTGATTATGAGAATCAGAGACAGATAAATCACAAAGTCTAATATGTAATAAATATGTATACAAGTCTATGCATTACTTTATGTCGTGGGTTACATTGTGAAATAGTCATTAAGTGACTGTGTAAGCTTTTATGTGCTTATCTTATGTCTCCTTTATACAGTATGATTTTTATATCAAACATGACATATATGTCGAAAGTAGAATGTTTTGGATAACTAAGGTATTAGTATTCCTATTATTAAGAAGAACACTTAAGTTCTAGATAATAAACTTTACCATAAGAAGTATACTTTGCTTCTAATAGTGCTTCGAGGTGTGATGATTTCTCTATATCAGATTTAGACTAGAACACTTGTAAGTTTAGCTTTGGCATAGCTCATTTGAGTCAAAAAGAGAGAAACCTAGACATGGATTTTAATTGGATAACAAATGGAATTAGTCCATTGTATTTTGGAGTCAAACTAAACGTAAGCAAAGTTTAGATTCATATTTGAACCTTTGGTTTAGATAAGTCTAAGAATATACTTGTGTAATGATCTAGTCATGGTTCGAAGGATTTAAGTGACCTCTTAGACAAAAGAAGACTGGAGGATAATCATTTCTTATGATATTCTTACTTTCTAGAATAAGTATGTTTGTTACTCCATTGTGTTGGAATAGGATAAATAAAACCCTAGTTTAACCAAGGAGGGTTAAAGATTATTTGATGACACCCTTATGGTTAAAACTCATTTTAGTTGTTTTATGAGGGTAGATAATAAAGAGTCGAGAACCCTAAAATATTAAATGTTCATATTTATCTTATCAAAAGAGATTTGTTATTAGTCGGTAATGTTTAACCTTAGGTAGAGAAACCTATTTGTTTGATTACAAGTCGACTTGAGTTATAAGTCATAAGCCTCGGGTTTTGCAAGTATGCAAGACGTACTATTAAATGGTTAGTCAACCATAAAGTCTATTGTACCTTTTTTGTTACAACTTGTTTTAGCTATTTCTATTTAGATCGACAATGATAAGGCAAGTTCCTTATTTATGATTGTTAATTATATTTAGTCATAGAGGAGATTTATCCTATGCACTTATGTTTATTCTTGGTATAAAAGAAAACCTATATGGTTGTTTGCAAATCGACTTAAGTTTTAAGTGTCGATAAGTCATGGATCTCAAATGTTGCAAGGATGCAAGGAGATACCCAAGTATAGATAGTCATTTCATAAGGCCTTTGGAACAATGATGGTGTCTTGAAAATTTATCTAAGTCGGGAAGACTGAATTTGATTTAAATAAAACTCTATAGTTAAACATAGTTGACCAAGTCAAACTATAAGAATATGATAGTATCCAAGTCGAGTTGGGGTGGGTGAACAATACGACTACGTTCATTGCGAGCGTCTATTTATATTGAAACTATGGCCATAGTAATGCATGTCTCTGCATGCATTGTTGGTTCATCGTATCTGGATTGCATAACCTATTGGAATGATCATACTTAGCTAGAGGGTCTCTAGGGTTGTATGATCGATAGAGTTATGTAGGATACAACACTATGTACTATTGGTCACCTTTGGTCTATACTCTTCGTGAAGGGTAGGGCCACTTACTCTGTGGAAGATGTGTGGGAGACCGCCAGTCTGTGGTTGGAGGAAAAGCATTGGGAAGATGCTCTCTCTCTCTCTCTCTCTCTGAAGACATGCCGAGGCTTGCGATAAAGATGTCAGATTTCCAGATGCAGTATATCTTTGTGACTTGTGTTTTATAAGGCTATGTAAATGTTTATCTATTGCAGATATTTGTACTTGTAAAAGACAATACGACATATTTGTATCATGTTGTTTTTTTCGGATTAGAAATTATGCAAATTGATTTAGGAAGGCCTTTATTCCTTCTATGCACAATAGTCCAAGATATGTCATTATCAAAATCATCGGATCAAGGAGGAGACTCCTCAACAATCACCCCCCCCACGAAGGGGATGACTAAGGTTGCACCAAAGAAGAAAGTTAGGGAAGGACCATGGCCCCACCACGGTCCATCGAGGGGGCAATGGCAACAGCCAATATAGACTATGCCGGCACCAAAGAAGGAATCCAAGCAAAATCTAAGGATAATATCAAAGTCATGCACCAAACCCAAGAGGAGCCAACTCAAGAGCCACTCGAGCCACGCCAGTCTCAGTAGCAACAAGACTCAAAGGAGCATCGTCCACATAATCCAAAGTCAAGTGTTCAGGGAGGACATTCCACCACCACATCGTCGAGCCAACATTCTTACGATGGGTACAAAGGCAATCTAAGGTAAGATGACTAGTAGCGAATCATCACCTACATAAAAAAGGGATGCCTTCATAATCCAACAGTTGATTCAACAGTCGATCCTCCACCATGATAGGGAAAGCCTTCGAGGTGTCAATATCCACTAGAAAACGAGCATAAATAGAGTGACTAATGTTGGACATGGAAGAATCCACCATAAAGAAATATGCCAATGGCATTGCCAATACCTTCATAGTACCAATCTTCCAACAATTGGAGGGGGGGTTAGGCAATCTAACTTAAACCGACATAAAATTTAACAGCTCAGTGAGAAGGTTCAAGGAGGTGCATAATGGTTTAAGGAGGGAGTGCTCTCCCCACATCCAGAGCTGACTGAAAGCTCACAATGAAAAAACCCCTTGCATAATGGTATAGCTCGATATAACCGTCAGTGAGAGACTTCCATGATTCCAAAACCCACTGCAAGTCCGGGAGAGAAAGCCACAGCCTGTTAAACCTTCCTATTAAACCTCGCCGAGCAAAGAAGGCCACATTTTCCTGTACTTCCGGACCACAGACCACAACTGGGGTGGAATGTGAGCAGGGCACAGGGTGAGCTTTTGCCAACAAAGGAGGGCGAGAAGATGAAAGGCCAGAACAGGCCACTTCAGCGTATGAAAGTCCATTTGCTAGGGCGGCAGAAAAAAAAACAGCCGACACAATCCTCCAAACAACGGGTCAAAATCCCGTCGATGGCAGGGACATTCGTGGAAGGTCGAGAAACCAGAATACCAGAGTGAGTAGTCGAACCATTAGGGCGAGCAGTCGCTCCAACCCTCACAGAGGCACCTCCATCCAGCGCCATAACAGACGGATCCACCAGCGAGGGAGAGGAAGATGCAGGGGCGCGTGGGGGAGACACAATGAACCCTATAAGTGGAAGAAAGAACTAGAAGCATAGGAAGAGAAGGATTTCTTCATAAAAAAGCAAGGTTCCTCAGGATGGAAGTTGACATTGCTAGTTTATCTCAATGAACGAAGACTATGAAGGGCCCAATAGAGACCCTCATGGAGAAGATATGTTCTTAAAGAAGGTGCCAAAGGCAAGAGGAAGGCTCATTCCAATGGAGAAGAAGAGTCTTGGAGAAGATATGTTCTTAAGAAAGTGCCAAAGGCAAGAGGAAGGCTCATTCCAATGGAGAAGATATGTTCTTCACATGATGAGACAAGTCTTTCAAACAAACTTCAATTCAAAGGGGAGGCTAAGATTGATATTCCAATATTCCAAGAAGATATGAATGCAAAGAAGCTTGACCATTGGTTTACACAATTAGAGGTTTACTTTAGCATGTATTCTTTTATTTTGGAGCAAAAGATTTCCTTTGTTAGGTTGAGAATAGCAAAGTATGTTCTAATTTGGTTTGAGAGTCTTTTGTATTCTATGGGTTTGAGAAGGCAAACTCCAATTAGTTCATGGAATCAATTAAAGAATTGGAAGATAATTTTATCCTATTTTCATAAAGAGGAAAAATGTATAGAATAACAAATTTTGAAAGTGAAAGAGGGACAAATTGTGCAAGAGTACACTAATGAATTTTGTACAAGGGCTATCCAAGTGAAAAAAGATGAGGAGATCCTATAGTGGAGGCCTTAATAGCTACCTTCAAAAGCTCATATTACTATCCAAATCAGTGGACATAGATGAGGCACATGACCATGCTCACTGTATTAAAATACATAGTCCTCCATCCTCTCCAAGGATAAGTGGAGCTAAAGCCAAGACAATGAAGGTACAATCCACAAGTACCAAGAAGAAATCTATATATTGTGACCATTGTGATAAATAGAGTCGTAGTGCTTCTGGTAAACCTGTGTGTTGCTTTTTTACCTCAACGTTTCGGATCACACTCCGTGATCCATCATCAGGAAGAAAAGGAGAGTGATCTGTGATCCGAAACGTTGAGGTAAAAAAGCAACACACAGGTTTACCAGAAGCACTACGACTCTATCAACATGGACTGTGGAAATATCATGACTACTACATTGTGATAAAGATTGGTCATATGGATTCATCTTTTTGGAAGTTATGTCCGATTAAGAATCCTCATAAAAAATGTAAGAAAGGTAAGTAAAACTTCATGCCTATTATACATGAAGATATCATAGTAATTAAAAAGGTAAAAAGATTGATTATACTTATAAGGTTAATTCTAAAATTTCTTGCACTACAAAGAAAGTTGGTTCTTTGGCACAATAAGCATTGTCTAGCATCAAGAATCAAGTTAAGGTATTAAGACTAATGCACTTTTTTATACACAATTTAAACTGAAATTTGTTGTTAATTCCAAATTTGTTAATGAAATGGTTGTAGATGTTACTCATTTGGATGTGTGGAATTGTGTTTAGTAGCCCCCAGATGTTTGACAAAAAAGTTATCTATTATAAGAGGACAAACATGTACCAATTAGTCAAAAGTGGCAAGAGCTTCATATTGTTTGCTTGCATGAATAAAAAACCAATTTGAGATCCAGAACTTTTACAGAGGGAGGATGTTGAGTGGAAGCACCAAATCATTTCCTTGGAAAAAAGAATAAATGTTGATCAAATTCCTTCATGTTCAAGTTCTATGGCATTGACAAATCATTCAAACAATTGGTAGCAAAGGTTTTCCAAATCTTGCTTGGAATGGTTCAAAGTTAGATGGCAAACATGTCATTTTCCAAGAGGAGCGTCCCTCTTGCTTTGAGTCTTTATAGCTTAGCAGGACCAAAAGCCTCCATATCAAGGAGGTGTGATCAGAAAATAGATCCAATTTGTTCAAAATTTTATAGCAAAATGATCATGATTCAAAAGGACACTTGTGTTGTAGCTTTCAAAAATAGGCTTTTAACAACACCAAAATATGAAAATTATTTGCATATTTCGATTCCTCTTAAAAAATTAAGCAATTTCAATTATTATTTGCATATTTGGATTCCTCTTAAAAAATTAAGCAATTTCAAAACAAACGGCACCTCATTTTGAGACCATATGCAATAGTTGCAGCTTCCGAAAGGAGGGGATAAAAAACTATCAAAACATGGCATTTTGTAACTATTAGTGTCATTTCGATCATGCCCTGCTAGAAAGTGGTGGTTTCACTTTGCATAAAAAAACGCCTCGTGACTTTCAGAATTCTTCTTTTAACTTCTCAAGGCTTTTGGATTTTCATACAAGCTTGTGAAGCTACGTATGCCATTGGATATGCATTCTAAACATCAATTTGAGAGAATTGAAGGGCTCGTGATGGAAAATTTGAGTGGAAATTCATAGGATTTCACAATACCTTGTCAATTGTTTGCCTTTGTAAGCTAGTTTGACTTGTGAGAGATTTGTTAGAGGTCTTCACGACAAAAATCATTGAGATTCAAGTTGGTTGTGTGGCCTAGGACTGTATATGTCTTTGAAGTTGTGGATATAAGTGAGTTGTACTTCACATTTTGCTGGAGCTTTCAACCCACATGAAAGTTTCTCCACGTTAAATCCTTTGTCTTCTCAATTGTGCATGATGGTTACTTCCATTTACACATTGCAACTTAAGTTTATTGACAAGTTTACAACATTTCTTTCAATTAATCCATTGTTCGTGAACGTATGTACCATTCATCTTAATTTATGAATCACCCTACTAATAAATTGATAATTCAATGCTCCATCTTAATTTTAGTGCTTTTGTTGGTTTTCAAAATTTATAAGCATGTTATTTTCTGTTGTTTATACACCCAGATTCGCCCCACATTTGCCCGTAATGCACCAAAAATCAAAGGAACTTGAACCATTGTAATCTAGGAACTGCCCTGAAAACACAGTTCAAAACTTCAAACTGAATTTAGATTATAGGGGACACAAAAGTAGACCCCAGTAGCACAAGATTTTAATCACTGATTTTCAGTCACATGTATGCCTAACGTATGGTGGTTTTTTAATAGATTCCCACCGACCTGTTAATGTATTGTAAATTTAGAATAACTTGTATCTCTAAAATCCCCGTTATTCGTACATTGGTGCATTTGGCCGACCCCAAAAGAGAAATGATGAATCAAGCCTTAGTAGTACTTATAAAAGGTGCTTGACAATCATTCTGTAGTTTCTTACCAGAAACCCCTATTTGGTCTTCATGCAGGGTTTTCCATTTACAAGTAAAACAATTGAAATAGTTCACTTTAGCAAGAATAGCAAAAGGCAGCATAATTAAGTTGCAACAAAAAGGAAAATTTGGCTGCACTAAAATTAATATTCACGAGTTCCTGAGAGGTATTAGAAAATGGCATTCTTTCCGGTGTACACAACAAAAAAATACCTGCATATAGAAAGAGCTGTTTTTATTCCCTTTTAACCCATCGCAGGAGTGTTCCTTTCACTTTGCGACAGTGAGCTGATATTACTAACTCGTGCAATGACCTATGTTTATATTAAATTAGGATGATAAAAATCCTTGATTTAGCTGTTAAACACACCAAAACAATATGTATATGGGTGATTTCCCAATTACAAATAGCCATGAACACAGTCCTAAATAAATGTACAGAAAAATGTCCCTCTTTGACAATACTGCATGTTGCCAAATGAAAAGATGTGGGTCATCTTCCATGTTTAATAGCAAATGATAGTAACTTGCCCTTTTGAGAAGACACTTATCACAGCCAAAACTGAAATAGAAAGCCAAGATAATGTTAAAATTACAAGGGCTATACATGCACACAACTTTTTTTGCCTAGTCCTAAACTTCCTCTAGTAAAAAGAATCAGTTAGTTAGATGTATTGCGGGCTGGTTTCCTGAGTCAATTTAACAATTCTAGGACATCGATTTTTCATATAGATAAACTAAGCCACAGGAGCATACTAGCCCACTGTCAAATCCATTGAGGTTGAACAAGACTGGGCAGTAAAATGGAACTCAATTTGTAATCGATGATGCAGTGGGACTCTTCCCAAGAGCCCTTTTTTGATGTCAATCTCTAACTCCCGTAACGGAAGAGCTGCCCAAAAACCTTTGATAAACTCTTTGCAACACTCCTTTCCCTTACAAATGAGTGTTTCTTTGACAACCTTGCTTTCCACAATATCACCTGGACTTGCATCTTCAACTTTAGCACCTCCCTGTTGCATCTGATTTCCATTCTCTGTTGGGAGAGATTTTGAAATATCTGCTGGTGCAGATTTTGAAATCTCTGCTGGTGCAGATTGAGTTTTGCTACTCTTTTCTTCTTCTGGTTTCTGTTCTTCTGGCAACTGATACACAGTTGTGTCCCTATCAAACTTCAAAATATATGCCTGGTTACATCCTTCAAACAATCTTTCACCCAGTGTATCAATTATATAGTATGCTTCCTTTTCTACCTTAAGAACAAAAAAATGGTCATTCCAGCTAACAATATAAATCTGTGGTTCCGAATTTGCAGCTAACATAGCATCTCCTTTTTGAATTTCTTCCCAGATATTGTCAAAAGACATAGCCTCTTGTAAAAATTCAAAGGAATCTCCCAATCCTTCAGGCCGAAAGAAGCCAACAAAGGACTTCTCTGCTGTGACACAGAGAGAGCGTATTTTTGCCTCTAAAACTGTGTCTAGATCAAAGTGTCTGTCTGGAAACCTTTCTCTGTAAGATTCTATTTCACAGAGATTCCTCCACTCTAAGGATCCTTCTCGTATCAGAGTATCAAACTGAGATTTAATGGGCATAGAATGTGTGTTATTGTGCAACCAGTCAGCGATAACAGCCACCAAAGCAGTACATGCACTCTCTCCTGCAGCCCTTTCACTTCTCTGATCAATTGTAGCAAAAAAGACCTGAGCTGACAGCTTCATCTGTCCATCTCTACTTACAAGATCTCTCTGTTCCCAGCTGCCTATGGTAAAATGGTCGTCACCAAAATCTACACATCCAGTCACTCCATTCTCACTCTTACTCCACTGCAACACACATCTTCTGTTGTTAATGACCATGCTTACAAAATTAGCTAACAAATTTATTTCCAGCTATAAGTTTAAAAATATTACTTGCACTCTATTAATTTATATAATCACATAAAGATGTTAAATAAAACTTTAAAGACTTTCATGTATGAACCTAAGAGGAGGAAGAAAGAGACCATCAAAGGAAGAGGCTCAATAGGGGAGCATAACTGTCGCCGATCAAAATCAATATCATCTCCCCCTTCTTCTCCATATGCTTTATTCAACAATGGCTCTCCCCTTGCTCGAGGTGACCGGAAATTTAATTTTCTTTTTTTCCAAGAAAGAAGGCTTCGCATGGAGGGCTGTACAAGAGCATGATCAGAGTCTGATGAACATGGCTCCTCGACTGTCCTGGAAATTGACTCCAATTTTGTTTTATGAATTGTCACCCAACTATCATCATTTTCATCTTCTCCAAAGTATATTCCTTCAACACGGTTAACAGTAGCCAAAGTCCCATAGCTAAAGGATTTTCGGAAGCTAGAGCTATCCTTATCCTCAACTTCATCCTCATCACATTCATTATCCGAATCTGTGTCAAACACATCAGCATATTCGTATTCCTCGCTCCTTGAAGAAATCCGACCATCACTCCCATCCTCTTCTCTACAAGCTTTCTTTGCTCTCCCTACTCCTACATATCCCCTAAATATTTTTACCTTTCTCAGGCCTGCTTTAAGAGCAGAAAGCTCTTCCTTTTCTGAAGATACAGACCCTCCATCCGAAGATGTTGACGGCACACTACTTCTGTCAACAGGATCTATTGCTTCCGGAACTGTCCGAAGCTCCACAAAATTAAGAGCAACCTACGCGAGTCAAAGAAATCCATAAGAATTGTTTACCTACAAAGAAACCCACATAAAAACAAAATGCAGTACTAAACAAAACAATCTAGACAAAATGGCAGTAGCTAGTTACACAATGGTAAACACATAAAGCAGAAAGGAAGGGAAGTCTTACAGAGAGTGCTGCTTCCGGTGCCATGCCTCCAGTACAGCAAGTAACGGGAATCTTTGTAACTCTATTTGTATTCTCCACAGGTGATGCATAATCACCAAGGTTAAGGAATGCTGTTCCTATAATAGATGGCTTGCTCTTTGATTCTTGTGATAATCCCTGCCAATTTGAAAATCATAGACATCAGGAATACTTATAATATCAATTGAAACAAAATGCACCTTTACCAACTCATGGCTAACCATCCCAACTTCTCTTCTTACCAGGAGTCACTTTAAAAATGTACTCTTAGCTAAAAACAAAACCCATTAACCAAAGTGCACATCCCAATGGATACTCAACCTTAATTTCATACATATTCAGATAAGTCAAGTTTGCTCCTGCTGTTAACGGTTACTAGTAGAGCATCCAGTGATCAAGAACCTCTGAAGAAGTTACCATGAGAACTTAATAGGTATGCTAAAACATATTAGGCATCCCTTTGACATAATAACTGATTTACTTGTGGACTGCTATGTATGCATGTGTGTATAAAATTCCCACCATAGTATGAGTGCCTGTTGAATCTTGCAATTGGAGATATACTAAAACATTTATATTTCTCAACTCAAATAAATGAACAGATCACTTTAAAGTTGCCTACCATACACAACACTACATAGTCGTGATACAATAATTCAGTCTCACATAAAAGTGCATTGGAACAGACACTAAACAGATATAATTGGCAAGCTCTGTTACAATTTCAAAATGATACAAAAGATCCATGGTCATGCCAACATATCTGTACATGGTATGGTCAATGTGCAGCAAAGGCACTGCATATACCACAAATAACTACATAAACCACATACAAGAAATAACCACCGCTTTACAACAAACCTATTAACAAGGTACCTTGGGGGCCTCTTGTGTCAAGCATAAAATGTTGCTTAGGTGGAAAGCATCTTCCAGGTGTACCATATTGGCATACACAACAGTTACCCTCCAACACGAGTAGCTGACTGTAGGAGGAATGCATTCCATAAAACACTACAGAAGTCAAATTGCAACTAACAAATGTCAATGACAAATGGGATCACATGGCATTGCATACATCCCAACAGCAATGACAATTTTATCAATGACTCTCATAATACTAAAAATAACTACAAGCAGAGTATGAGTGATTAGCCAACTGCAGCAAAGTTTACAGATCCCATTGAATCCACATATGGGTCATGCATTAAACAAGTAATTCACATTACCATCAGATGGTGGACACAGCTTACAGCAGATTGTCTGCAAATGTAACCACACAATGGGCTTAGCGGTTGGTTTGTCAAATTTGAGCAAGCTTAGCTACTATACAATCTGTAATCAGAATTCAGGTTCTATCCTGCTAAGATAGCTAGCCAAACAGAAGTGGTTTTTCATATTCTGCAACTCCACTGAACAGCACCAGGTTCAGTGGTGCTGCAGTAGTATTTGGGTACTCTCACAACTACCAAAAGATTCAAGTTCATATGCAACTGCAATAGCATCAGAATGAATTCTTTCACACTCAATACTGTGCAACTGGAAACACACTAAGAAATTCAGTTTGGGAGGCTAACACAGCTATGTATTCATCAAAGTTTCTTTAAAACAGCTGAGAAATTCAGGTTGAACAGCCGAAACAACAATTTGTAAAAAGCTTTTGTAGTGAAAATTCTACAAATTGAGGTTAAGATTGGGTAACTGAAACAGCCAATTCAAAGAAATTGCTGGTTACAAACCAACCAAGAAAATTGGTTTCAGCAAATAATACAAGTATATACAAGAACAAATATTCTCCAAAATTATGAAAACTGCCGGTCAAGCTACAAAAAAACAAGAGACTTGCAAAAGGATAAAAACACATCAACAACAAGGGACAGTTATTTCTGATAACTATCATGAAATTTTCTGAAAACTATCAAGAATTTCATGATATTGTGGGAAACATTCACCCACAAGGATATGGATTGATAGAACTGAAATGAAAATGCCATCAAATCCATCCAAAACAGCACCTACATAGTTTTGAAAATAAAGAACAGAAAACTGCCCCCCTACAAATAAGGGCTTATATGGTCTCTACAACATATTATTCTTCATTATGGAAGCCCAGTTGAGAAAGTTAAAAATGGTACAGTTGACTGACAAATAAGTATTTTGACAGTGATTGGCAGAACATGAGTACTTAAAGCAGTGCAAATTCAACAAGATCTCAGTTTCAATGGCCATTCACAAGACTTTAAATGATTCTGACCAAGTAATACAGGTTGGGTTGACCAAACAACGATTAATGAAAAATCCATAAACCTACCAACTAAACATGTCCAACTTGGGCATATGAAACTGCTTTCTCAGAAAAGTTGATATTTCACATTCTTCAATCTCACCCTAAAAAGGCTCGGCATGAAAAAATCAAACAACCATCTAAAACCATTCAAATCTTCAAAATTCTCCCAAAAAAGTTAAAAACCAAGATACTGAAATTGATTTCCTTATAACTGACCAAGAAAACCAGGATGGGAATTCCAGACCATAGTAGCCTTCCATTCATACAGCAATGACAAGGTGGAACAATTGTGCAAGTTTTCTTCAATCACTCGGGTTTAAAATGAGAAAAACATGGAAAACACAGCAATTTAAAGAAACATATATTATTAATAACAATAGCCCAGAATTAAAAATTAATTGTATTTACTTATTCCATGCCACATGGTGCATAGATATCAAAATAAACATATAACATTTGTTAAATATAAAAATTATAATAAATATGATGAAAAATGTTATCGAAGAGTCCAAAGACTTCAAACATTTCAAATTTCAATACTAACAAAGTTCGAAACACCAATCCCCTTATAGTTAACAACTGAAAAAAAAACATTTTTAAAAATAAAGCGCAATTTTTTGATTGTGCGGACTTAAAGGACTTTTTAAAAAATACACTGTACTTTTTCTGAAAAAAAGCCTAAAGTTGCATTTGAGCAAGTAAATCCTTGGTTTGACCACTGTATTGTGCATCACATCAAATGACACAAGAAAATTGCCAATTTGCAATTACTCAGGTTCTTTTGGGGCAACTAATACTGCTATCGCTTATAGTAGAATCTCCAACAATACGTGTAATGAAAAATCTTGCAGACCAATGAAAAAATAGATTCCACTTGAGCAGCTGAAATAATTTGGCACTTCAAATTCTTTAAACCCGCCCAGAACTAATTTAGGTCAGGCAACTAAAAAAAAGATCATCTGGTACAATTTTATCCTTTTGCAAAACCCCCAAGAAAAGTAAAATAAGTCGCTAAGCAACAAATCCAGAAAAGTAGACAGAGAGCCATCTACAACACTTTATGAGTTACTAACAATTTGCAAACCCATCAAATAAAAGATTCAAATTAGGTAGCTTAAGAAACTGCTTCAAAGAAATCTGTACTTAAAATTCCTCTCAGTCTACCCATAAAGTTCAGGTTGGGAAAATGGAAAAGATGTCTTTAACGATCTGTACCCTATAAATCTACCAAACCTGAGCAACCCAAAATACATCTGCAACAAAAGACTGTAAGGAAAAATCTCCCACCCATAAAAAAAAAAATTCAAATTGACCATCTAAAACAATAGACTATAATGAAGACTCTGCAACACATCAAAAGAATTCATTACTTCAAATTCTTTAAACCCACCTGAAAGAAGCAGGTTTAGCAGCTGAAACTGAAACATTCATCTGAAACAATCTGTGCCTTAAAAATTATACAACATTAACAAAACATGTTAAGGTTGAGTATTGCAAAGATCTTTCTACGACTAATAGACTCTAAGAAAAATCTGTCAATCCATCAAAAGAAAAATTCAACTAAAGGAGCTTAAAATACCTTTTCAAATAATTTAGTAATTGATAACCATGTACGGAAGCCAAAACAACCTCATCTCAAACAATTTAATCCCCCAATATTCAATCAAAACCACAAAGGATGATGAGGCTAAGTGACCCACAAATCCATCTACAGAAAAATAGGCACTTCACAATATTTGAGCCAACAAAAATCAAGATTAGGAAGCAGCTGAACCAACCATCTGATTCTATGAATAAACATCCAAGACATTGAGGCTGAGCAGACCAAAGATCAATCTATGAAAACATAGGTACTCAAAATTCCTCAACCCCCGCCCAAAAAAAAAATCAAATTGACCATCTGAAACAACCTGATTCTACAAAAGCAATGACAGAAATTGAGGCTGACCAAGCCAAAGATCAATCCATGAACATATAGGTACTTAGTACTTTTATTTCTTCAAGCCGACCCAGAAATTGAGATTGGGCAACAGAAGCAACCATCTGAAGCAAACTGATTCTACAAAAAAAAACCAAGCCATTGGCCTGCTCAATCTACCATAACATAGGCACTTCAAATGAAATTGCCATTGGGGAGCTGAAACAACAGACAACCATCTGATTCTACAAACAACAACAAAGCTGTAGAGACTGAACAGGTCAAAGACCAATCTACAACAAAGTAGGGACTTCAAATTCTTCAAACCTGCCCAAAACTTGAGATGGGGCAACTGAACAACCATCTGAAACAAACTGCTTCTACAAACATGTCCAAAGACATTGTGGCTGACCAGGCTAAAAATCAATCTACAATTATACAGGTGCTTCCAATTCTGAGTGGGCAGAGAAAACAGCCATCTAAGTCAATTTAAGCCCTCAAAGCTCTACCTGACTACCAAGACATTAAGGTTGACCAGTTGAATCAAAGATTCCTGAAACGACATGGGTCCATATAACTATACCCACCATCATACCTACCTGGGGCAAGAGACACACCCAATTGCACAAGTGAAACAATCGTTTCTGAGAAAAAAGACAGAGAATCAAATTTATGTAAGGATCCAATGCCCAATTTGAGTGGAGCAAACCCTGTTTCCAGGTACGAAAATTGAGGTTTTACCATGCACATAGCTGGGGTGATTCCTCGTGCAACTACGTGCAATCCCCGGGTCAAGGCAACAGTTCGTCTCCTCAACTGGAGAAATCCATCCAGTAGCCTAACGGGATGCCAACAAGGGTTGGCTAGCGTTCCTTTAAGTCCTGACCCCTCACCAGCTCAAAATCAGATCAGACCAACCTAAAGCTCTCCCCTCATCCAAATAAAAAAGTGAGAGAAACAATAAATCCGACAAATTGGAGAGCTATGCATACACATTCCTTTTCACAGCTGGTTCCCATGTTCAAATCCCCACAAGATATGTTAAAATGTCGAAATTGCAAAAGCCACCGACATTCAATTGAGGAAACCAAATACCCAACAGATCATACAGAGTCCAAGTGCCAAATGGCTTCGACAGAAGCGACACTAGATTACCCAAAATGGAGAATTTACCCAATGTGAAGAAACCAAGACATTAAAAAGCGAAGCAGAGAAAAAAAACACATACACTGATAATAGAGAAGGTGACATCCCAGGGATGAAAAGCCGAATCCTTAAGCATGGTCAAAAGGCAGACATTATCAAATTCCTCATTCCACTCCACAATCCCATTATCCCCAATGCACTGCTCCCCTGTACAGTTGGTCTTAATGCTCCTCCTTTTAAAGGGCGAACTCAGCTTACCCTTACCACCCTTCCACTTAATCTCCACAGTCAATTTAGCCTTCACATTTTCATTTTCCCCTTCCTCTCCCTCTTCTCCTTCTTTCTCTTTCTCCTCCATAGAGAGCCCCTGCAGGCTCTGCACAACCATGTTCACATGAAACTTCTTGCCCGCCATGGGCGGCCATGGCCGCCATTTCATCATCTTCACTACCATCTAACGACGTCAGGTGATCGATCCGCACAAAAGAACAGGGCACCAATCGGAGGAAGAAGATATATATGCAACGTATATATGAGTTTGTATAATACCCAGTAGGTGATAGCTAATCCAGACGAGCTTTTATGTAGCCCGGTAGTATATTGTTTTCAGTTCTTGGGGGGCAAGCATTGGACTATAGGGAAACCGCGTGGGATATAAAAATGAACCGCGGAAGGAGACCGGGTCAGGAGTCTTGACTGAAAACGCGCCTCTCAGAGTTTTAGCTGTGGTTGGAGTTTCTTTGGCAATGATTAATTGACTAATTCAATTTATGTGGAAATACGCGCAGAATGGGAGATGTGGATGGTGATGGGGATGACCATGTCGTTGTGTTTATTATGTTGGGTGTTTCAGCTGAGTTTCTCCAGGTTGTGGATAATGTCCTTCCCCGCCACTCCATGTCCACTGCCACGTCTGATTTGCTTTTGTGTGGGGTTTCTTGGTCTCATAGGAGTGAAGTGCAAGATCACATTGGAGGGGTTTGTTTCTTTAAGGAAAAAGGTGTGCCTACATTTCTTTTCACACCATTTTGCGTAGATGTTGTAAATGTATAGTTTTCGTTTTCAATTTTACTTTTAAGATTTATCAATCGTTAGTATATATATCATTTGAACTTCATGAATTACCATTTGTAGATTTTGTTTATCGAGGACTATGTTGTGATTTTTTGGGATCGTGACATGTCAAATTGTCAAGTGGTTGATGGGTTGGAATGTGTTGGTGATGTGGATGTGGTTGGGGCGGTCGCTTGATTAGATTTTGTTCAAGAGATGGATGTGGTTGATTGGGATCAAGAGGAAGAGTAGTTGAAGGGTGTGTATGCCTTCTTCTTGGCTTGGCAAGTACATGTGGGATTTGCTCGCCTCTTGCAATCTTAGTTTGTTGTGACTTCTTGGGATCATGTTGAGTCAAACTGTCAAGTAATTGATGGGTTGGAATGTGTTGGTGATGTGGATGTGGCTGGGGCGGTCGATTGATTAGATTTTGTTCAAGAGATGGATGTGGTTGATTGGGATCAAGAGGAAGAGTAGTTGAAGGGTGTGTATGCCTTCTTCTAGGCTTGGCAAGTACATGTGGGATTTGCTCACCTCTTGCAATCTTAGTTTGTTGTGACTTCTTGGGATCATGCCAAGTCAAATTGTCAAGTAATTGATGGGTTGGAATGTATTGGTGATGTGGATGTGGTCGAGGCAGTTGATTGATTAGATTTTGTTCGAGAGATTGATGTGGTTCATTAGGATCAAGAGGAAGAGTAGTTGAAGCGTGTGTATGCCTTCTTTAGGCTTGGCAAGTACATGTGGGATTTGGTCACCTCTTACAATCTTAGTTTGTTGTGTCTTGTGGATGTGGTCGGCGCAGTTGATTGATTAGATTTTGTTCAAGAGATGGATTTGGTTGATTAGGATCAAGAGGAAGAGTAGTTAAAGGGTGTGTATGCCTTCTTCTAGGCTTGGCAAGGTACATGTGGGATTCACTCACCTCTTGCAACCTTAGTTTGTCCGTTTAGATATTTAATTGGTTGACAATGAAAGGAGGAATCGAGGTAGAAGCACAGACTGACCCCTGAGGTCCTACTTTGATGTTTAAGTGTGCCCACTCTACCCCGAGTTTTTCTCAAGCAGGGAAATTGTGAGGATTTTGCATGGACACTTGGGTTGAAATGGGTGGATGGGTGTTTACAATATGTTTGTTGATGTTTGAATGTGGTTTGTGATCTTTGTGTTTGAGTATGTTTTCTTGAATTCTTTTGTTTGTTTTTATTCCAATGTTATCTTGTTTAAATGCTTTGTTGATGTGTTTGTTTGAAGTGTTGTGTTTTTAGTTGCTTTTGGTTTTCCTAATGTTTTTGGGTTGTTGATATTGAAAGGAGTACACTAGCTATCAATAATAATTTTATTGAAAATGTAAAAATAAATAGTATTTAATTACAATAGACAAATATAAAAAAATATAATCTAAGTTGCAAAAATAAAAATAAATAAAGAAATATTAGCTATGCTATATTTTTTATTTATTAGTATATAAATATGAAATGCATGCAAATAATTAAAATGTAGTCAATTATGACTTGCATCAAACTTTTGTCTTTTTGTTTTCTTAATGCAAGAAATTATTTAACTTTTCTTGAAGCAAGTACTAAATCTTTTATACACTCAAAATTTGTAAGAAATAATCAAATATTTCCTAATATCTTGAGTTAAAAAACTTCCTAAAAGAGACACATTTTAATAGGTCCAAAAACTATTATAGAACCTACTTCCACTAACAATTTCATTAGAAACCTTCCAAAAGAAATATGTGGGGGAAATTCTTTTAGGAATCATAATGATATGTTTTAGTGATGAAAGCTTATGTTGACAGCCTTGAATTGGAAGATTGTAATGAATATACTTAGCACAACAGAAGGATATAAGAGAAAAGAGATGTAAATGATTGATTGGAATAAGTCACTTCGAGGGGGTGACCTCCAACAGTCTTACTATAAAAACATAACTTGCAATACAATGTTGAGCAACTACTCACTACCTCTTATTTATAGGCATCATTAATCCCCTAATCCTAATGAGGTTGACCTCGCTTACAATAAATATAATTAGAAATTAATAAATGACCAATAAAAGGATAATATGAGACAGAGTTGTCCATCATATATCCCCATACATCCAACAAGTTAAGGGTATAGCACATCCCTCCCCTTCAAATAAGCATTATCCTCAATGCTAATTAATTGTGGATGCTTGTACATGAAGTATTCATCTTCTCATGTAGGATCTTCAAAAGGAAAATTCTTCCACTTGACGAGGCACTCTATGACAATCCTAGTCCTCGATTTCTTGATGTGTTTCTAGAGAATTTATTTAGGAACCAAGATGATTCGTCCCTCTTCATCAAGATTGAGTAACATTGTCTATGTTGAAATCCATTCTCTAATAACTTTCTTTAAATAATAGACATGAAAAATTGGATGTATATTTGTTATTGGAGACAACTCTAGCTTGTATGCCACATTGTTTTGATCTTCTTCAAAAGCTCATAAGGACCATAATATTTGGGTGAAAGCTTGTTATCATTCTTTTTTTGCTTTGAGGACATTTGCTTATGTGGTTGCAACCTCAAAAAAACCCAATCTCCCACTTTAAAGTTCCTTTCACTTTGGTGTCAGTCATCTTGTTGCTTCCTTTGGTTTGGTGTCATGCTAAGATTCACCTTGAGAGAAGAAAGTACTTGCTTTTGATGTGAGTTTGGTCTTCCACAGTGGAAACTCTTGGTTGTGGTGGTGGAGTCTCTAGAGAAAATAATTATTCCTCAAAAATTGTTGAACCTTTCTTAAGCACCTTTTATAGTTGATGAGAGCTTACCATTTTTTATAGTTGCCATCAAACTTGTGCATATCCATATTTGGAAAGAAGTTCCTAGAGCTTGCAATAGATTTAGTTGGGTGTTGATCTTGAGTTGGATTTGATTCAATTAAAAAAACAAGAACCCTCATTTCCCTTAGAAGACACATTCACTTCCTAAGTCTTGTGATGTGAATCCCCCCTCAGGGATTCAATAAATCTCTTGAAAAAATATAGTTGGTTGAAGATGTCAAATCAAAGGCCATCTAGATCTGACTTGGAAACCATTGCCAAAATAAATTCCTCCTTAAACTTGGTGGTTGCTACATTCAAAGTAGCTTCAAAATCTAGGGACACAATCTCTTCTATTACTAGATTCTCTTTGTGTAGAGGCTTCCCTAGTGTGACTAGATTATTTCCCCTACTTCTTGTTGAAGCCCTCGTCGTGATGTAAACAATCAATTTTGTAATAAATTATTCAAAACAAATCCAAATTTACTTAAAAACCTATTGCACTTACTTGAGTCCAAAACTCACTTTGGTGAAAAAAATTTAAAAAAATGATTATTTATGGCATTAGAAGTAACTATGGTGAAAAACCCTGATTTCACAATTTAAATCTTTAAAAAATGCTTTAAGTTTTCTCAAATCTAGTATGTAACTTATTTAATGTGTCCTTGATCACTCCTCTAGATTTCAAAAAAAATGCAAGTATGAGAGAGATATGCACTTGACAACATTATCTCCTAAACTAAAAAAGTCCCCCTTTTTCTCCCCTTCAAGATGCCAAGAACAAGCTCCAATACCACTTGTAATGAAATTACTTAGCATGAGAGAAGAATATAATAGAAAAGAGATATGAATAATTGATTAGAATAAGTTGTGCTTTGAGGGAGCAACCTCAAAAAATCCTACAACAAGAACAAAACTTGTAATATGATGCTCAATAACTGTTGACAGAGCACATGAGACCCAATAGAACCTACCATAGGTTACCACAAAGGGCATGTGGAGGATAGAGCTGACACATAAAGACGTATTTTGGGAAAGGACACACTTCTATGTAGATATATAGGAGATATATGTAAGCAATGTAAAGAAAGGTTGTAAGAGTGAGTAAGAGAGTATGAGATAGATATGTATAAGGCGGAGACTCGGACCCGCTAACATGAACATGTATGTATCGATTAATGAGAAATATATATAAAGGAGATATAAGGGTTATGATATAAGTGTATGTGTCTTATGAATACTTTACTCTACTTAGATTGTATAGCATAACAGATTTCCTTAATGTTTATCTATGTTTCTCTTATTGTCTGGCTGGGGTATAAACTAGACTTTAAAGACTTGACTGAGGACCAGATCTCCGGACTAGTTTCCCTCTCATTTCTTGTCATTGATCTTAGATGCAATCCTAAATGGGATAGAATGCCATGGGTTATTACAAGAAACAACACAGAGCATGACTTGTTTACATGTGATAAAGCACAACAATACTTTCAAAATGCACCACAACAAACAAAAGGTAATGACTTGGACAAACAAAAAGGGGCAAGAGTAATCTGGAGGGTCCCTAAAGAGGAAGGGCATGTCCTAAGGACATGTCAGAGAGATAAGGATGACAATGCAGACATATCTTCATTAGAAGAGGAACAAAGAAAAAGAGTTAAAGATGGGAAAAATAAAATGGATATAAATAAAGGAAAAGAGAAAACAACAGTAGTCACAAGACAGGGTACAAATACCAGAGGAAATGACACTACTAAATCAAAGAGAGAAGAAAGTGAGGAGGAATATATATTCTTTCTGGATGAGAAACAACATGATGATATAGTGCAGAAAACAAAACAAATTGTGACACAAGAACAAGAGAAACAGAGACAAGGGAATCAATTCTTCACAGAAGAAGAAGTTGCGGCACTCAAATAGTTTACATCACTAACACAACAACATAATCTTATGGAGAAATTTAAGCAATTTGTGAAATATTGGAATAAGGAGAAGATACCGCGAAATCAAATCAAGCAATTGGGCAAAAATGAAAGACATTGGAAAATAAAACCACTACTAGCGGCTTCTCATATTAATCATAAAAAGGTCAAAAATGTAATGATAGACTTGGACACAGATATCAACATGATCACTAAGAAACTTTGGGAACAACTAAAAGACCTAGATTGTCTCAAACACCCTACAATATTACTTTGGGAGATGGGTCTAGTGTAATAACCAAATCCGAAATGACAAGAAGTAACTAAGTTTTCACAACGGTAAATTTTTTTTTTTAAAACTAGGTAATCAAATACAAAAGTAACTCATCTATAATCCAATACAACATTTTTCATTTTATCATAAACATGATCTCATTTTCATAAAGCTGAAAGAAATGATATACATTAAACATTTTGTTTTCTAACAAATGAAATTTTCTTGAAACAACAAATATTGGAAACATACCATTAACACGCATCTCGATTGTCGACCCATCACATTCAAGACTCGGCATTCCTCAGTATTTGGAAGAGAAAGTATCTTCAAGGAGCTTAACCTCCAACCACAGACCGTCGGTCTCCCGCACTCCTTCCTAACCGGAAGTGGCCCTACCCTACTCAAGAGGATAGACTTAGGATAACCATCGGTGTTTGCCATCTGAGCTCTGGTGTTGTAACCTACGTGTCTTGTTATCGCACAGATCCCTAGATACCCTCTAGTCATGCACGACACTCCACAAGAAATGCCATCCAGTTACGGTGAACGTTCGATGCACTTGAGGATAGTACATCACCTTGGCCAAAGGATTTGTCTTAATTAGCATTCTATGAACGCATGAACTTGGTTCACCCACCCTACTCGACTTGAACTGATCGAAATCCTATAGTTTCCTATTTGTTTAGTTTGATCTAATTGATGACCTTGATGACCTCAAGGGTTTAGGATTTCCTCCTGAAATAGCGCATGGCGCAACATTTACTCTAATTCCGAGTTCATAATTTCAAAACCCATTTTCATTCAAAAACATAGTTTATAAGCGCCCACTCCTAAGTGATTTCATATGTGTTTACTCAGTTTCCAAATTTGCACAACATACTCAAATATCTAAAACCATTTCCCGTTATCCTGCAATTCGAGGATTCTAGACTCACATGGTCCACAAGGTAAAGCGATACTAGTACCATCGCATGCAATGTGAACTGGATTCAAAATGCGGGTTTTTAACTCTAAAAGTTCATCACAGAGCCTTGACGGCTTCCTAATCATTACTAATACTTAAACTTCCTACTCCTCTTTCCGTGACATTAGTTTCACATTATTCATCAAGACGAGAGTCGAAAATGAAATATAAATGGTTTTGGAATCTTTCTTATGTCAATAGAGATGTCCAACGCATGGTCGACCTCTAACTGAAGATGTAGGACAAAAAAAGGTCACTAGCTGGTTACAATGACCTCTATAGTTGCCAACCACGTTAGTGTTTACGTCCCAAACATGCTTTAAATCGAAGGTTTTAACTCCCTCACACTTGCACGTGGAGTAATGTGCTTTCTCAATATGGAACTATCATTTCAATTGCACCAAGGCAAATTTGAATTGGTAATACAGTCTTAAAGGGATTTAAAATCTTAAACGCAATGGACTTCTTTAAATCAATGCCGAATCATTGTTACTCCATGACTAAATAAAACTCTTGGTTCTATATGGGACACGATTAATATCGTTATAAGTGGGGATTCCTAACTTCTACGACTCCATAGTTGGATGCAATACGCAATATACACTCCTCCAGAAGACTTAAATCCAGTAATCTATATAGATCAAGATTAATTCATACATTTCAAACCCTTATTAAAACTATCCTTGTCTTCTCTGAAATCAGAAGAAGGTTTATAACATTAACACCATCGACAGAAATCCTATGCAGTTGGTAAAAGTTTTCTTTTTCTTTATATATAAAAAAATATTTAGACAAACTACCTTACCATTTACTCGCAGGGATTACCACGTCAAACAGAAGTGACTTGTTGCACTTGAGCCACAGGGTATCTATCCTTAATAACATCATTGTAAACTAAGACTCCTAGCTCGAACAGGGCTCCCATCATCACACGATGATCGGTCTTCTAACAACCTTAGTGGGAAAGGAAACAAGACTATAATAATCCATCATTATTTTCAGACTCAAATAATCAAAACTGATTTAAATCGATGATGATATGGGATGTGCATCAACCAGTTTTAAGTTTTCACCATTAATGATTATCATTCGAATACCCAAGTGACAAAAGGATTGACACCGATGTCAAACTATGCAAATACAAAATGCAGTCTAAAAGGAGGAAACAAGAACCTGATTAAATCCCTGTTGATTTCTCACGTACTCCTCTACTTCCCGTTTCTTCACAACCACCGACTACACTGCCTTCCTCCCACACTCAGATGCTCTTCCCTTCTTTCTTTTCTCCACGTTCCACACCTTCAGAATAATCATCCCCCCTTCATCCCGTCCGGTTTTGGTTCCCATCTACTACTCCAACGGCTCCGAACTCACTCACCGCACTCTTCCACGATGGAGCGACTCTATTTACTCCTCCACTACTACTCCCAACTCCGTCTCCCTATTCTCTGATGAAAGTGTCACCCTTCAACTGCTATATCCGCCGCCTTATTCCCACCGCCGACTCAATCTTAACACCGTGCCGTTTAAAGCTCCTCGAACTGAGGGTAGCTTACCTCACTTGCCAACCGCGACCCGATGCCTTTTGCCCTCACCAACATGATGGAGCCTCCGTATTCAATCTACGGTTACCCTTATCACAACCACCGATACATGCCTAATCTCATGGAGGTTGTTTTAACTAAAAAAAATACTTGACCTCTTTAATCATTACGACCACTAACAAGATGGAGATTCAAAAAGGGCGACGCGACAAAACAACTTTGTCATACATCCACATGGAGACTTCAAACCTTCGACGATAGCAACCTACCAAAGCTAGCAGAGAAAAATTAACTCAAGGTGATATCCAATAGTTACCAAAAGATGACTCCAAGGTTGACAACAAGTAAAGAATCCAAATTGGCTAAAATAATTACGGAATATTCTTCCAAATGACGACAGGAACATAAGAAGCATAAATCAACTTCCCATTCGACTTCCGTCAAATTTCCTAAAGGAAAAATAATTCACAACACAAGACTAACGCGGTTTGACGACAATCACGACAGATTGGTCGTAACGCATTCACAAGGTTTCTAAATCGTTTTAATGCGCAAAACGACTTCTCGCATCCTTCAACTACGAGGAGTGATCTACGATCTGACACAATTAGATTCATTAATTACTTACAAACGAAAATAATAATGGTCTATAAAAGTCGACTCACTCTGGTGGACTTACGACAACATCGTCGATTCCAAGATTCTATATGACGACTTTCGACTAGGATATTATACTTTATCCTCTAATGTCGACATCTAGTCAACTAACCCAACCAACAAACAAGACTAACTTGATGGTTCCAGGGTTTATATACCTGCTTGGCGTTCTCATTAACAAACACCCATGGTTAATTTCCAAAGTCTATACTCTCTCTCGAAGATACTTTCTCTTCCCGTCGAACACGGTCCACCTGTTCCTGCATCAACAGACTCACATACAATTTTGTGGTCAAAGCACCTATGATCCAAATATAATATATTCAAACATCATTGCATTTATTATAAAGACATTAGTCTACAATATCACTTTGATCGTAATCATTAGATTCCTCAATTTCATATAACAACTTTGTAAAATAAATTGTCAGTTTCCATGTCGTCCACAACATATTAAATTACTGAAATTTGCAAGAAAGTAAATAACATAATTGTTTCCAAAAAGAGGGATGTAACATCTAGCATGTCAACTATTGGAACATGGAAACAATTAGAGGTAAACCTGATGGGCATCCAACAGGTAGTAGACTTTGTGGTTGTCGCTATGAAAGAACAAGGAAATTCCTTTAATGCACTACTTGGATTAAGATGGTTTGTAGATGCTAATGGCATAGTGGACTCCCGCAAAGAAGAATTATCTTCTACGGATAGTAATAAGAGTGTATTCATACCTTTAGGATTACCCATGGAAGAGGCCTATATTGAAGAATCCAATCATGCAGAAGAAAATGATGACTACCCTAAGAACATTTACACAATATCAAGATTGGAAACAAATGAAACAGAGAAAGAACCAAATTCATGAGGAGAAATAGAGGCGGAGAATGATAATGACAACACTGATAGTGAAGAAGTCCTAGAAGCGTGGATAAAAAATGAACCAAAACTCAAAACCCAGAGAATGACAGGAATTAGGAGGATATGTATGGTTCAAATCAGTAAGGAAAACATACCGCAATCCTTCGCATCAAATGAAAATCCACCGCGAATGGTATGCGCCATCAATAAAGATCAAAACACAGAGAAACCTAAGATTAAACTACCTAAGTTCTCAGGGGTTAAAGACCTACAACAATACTTCAATGAAATGGAGATAATCTTTTTAGAAGAACAAAGAAGAATAGAGGCAATACAACATACACTAGTATGTAATACAACAAATTGGTGGTCACCACATAAATATTTAGTAAAATATTGGTCCACATTTAAGACTATTATCAATGTGAGATACCTACCGAAGCAAGGAGGACACAAAGATATACCCAAATATTAAGGACAAAACCCACCACTAGAACATTTAACCACTTGTGTAATAACATGGGAAAGAAAAAAAGAACATAGCAAGGCTATATACACCCACATATTCTACTAGACATTGACACCAATAGCCCAAACTTGGTATATCAACCAAGAGAGAAGAAAGGAAACAAGTAATTGGGAGGAAGTACAAATTGATTTTATACATACATTTTATTTCTACAGTTTAGAAAAAGCTATACATAATGCACTTTTGAAAATAAAAGAAAATTTTTTCCAACAAGTAATAGAGGAAGAGAAAGAAGAACTGAAGCACAATACACCACCACCAAGATCTGAAGGGATATGGAAACTAGTGGAATGGATAGACCAACAGTCAAGAAATATGGGCCAAAAATGCTATAAGATTACCAAAATGGATGATGAGGATAATGAGGATCTATACATTAATGTCCAAGGAGAAAGAGAATATTAACTGAACCAAAGGATCAATATTGCAATAAACCTCTTAAAATCAAAGAAGAGAGCATTGCAAAGGAAGGTGACCCCAAATCAGCAAAGATTGGAGACTACTGGGATGAAAAAGTGGTAGCACAAGTAACTGAGATTCTCTCTGAGTTTGAAGAGTTATTCCCAAGGACCTTTATTGAAATGAAAGACATTAAAGAAGAAGCGGAGATAATGAAAATACAACTGAAAGAAGGAGTTAAACTAGTAAAGAAAAGGCCATATAGGCTCAATCGTAACATGAAGAAAAGAGTCAAAGTAGAAATTGATAAGATGTTAGCAGTAGGGATCATAAAACCTGTTGAGGAAGTAGAATGGATTAGCCCAATGATAGTACAAAATAAGAAATTAGGAGAGATAAGAATATATAGAGACTACAAAGAGTTAAATAAAGATTGCATCCATGATCCATTCCCAACACCCTTCACACAAGAGATATTAGAATCAATTGTCGAAAGGGAAATATATTCATTCACTAATAGATTTTTTGGCTACCACCAATTAAAGATAAGAGAAGGGGATCAGCCTGAAACAACATTTAGATCTGAATTGGGATCTTACATGTATACAGTGATGCCTTTTGGACTAATGAATGCACCAATAGTTTTCAGTAGAATAATGGTAAATGCATTCAAAGAATTCATTCATGATTTCTTAGAGGTTTATCTAAATGATTGGACTATCTATGGATTAGTGAAAGACCACACAAAGAATTTGAGGATCTGATGTTGAACCAATGCAAAAGTTTGGAAATATCATTGAATCTCAATAAATGCACATTTATGGTGCCTTTTGGAACTCTCTTAGGTTAGATTATTTGTAAGGAAGGGTTGATGGCAGATCCCTTGAAAATAACTCTGATCCTCACATTACCACCACCTAAAACAACAACAGAAGTAAAAACTTTCTTAGGTTACACTAGGTATCACTAAAAATTTATTAGGGGTTATGCACCAATAGCAACACCTTTGGAGGAATTACTCAAAAAGAAAAGTGGAAGAAACATTGAATGGAATAAGCAATGTCAATCTTCTTTTGACATACTAAAACATAAAATTGTTGAAGCTCCTATCTTGATATTCCTAGATTGGAACATTCCTTTTCATGTACATGTACAAATGCTTCAAAGATAGCAGTAGGTGCAGTACTAGCTCAACCTAAGGGAACCAAAGAGTCTCCTATAGCATTTACCAATATGAAATTATCTAAGGCTGACAAAAACTACACAACAACAGAAAGAGAAGCCCTAGCAATGGTATATGCACTACAAAAATCTAGACACCTAATACCCACACCCTTCACCTTCTTTACTGACCATGAACCATTAAAGTACATATTAAACAAACCTGTCATACAAGGGAGAATATGTGATGGTTGTTACTATTTCAAGAATTTGAATTCACCATAAAAGTGAAACCAAGGAAACAAAACCAAGGTCCTAACTATTTATCTAGAATTGAAACAAAGAAAATGAACCAGAAAAGGTTAGCTGATGCTTCAAACAAATGTGCCAAGGCACACAATAAACTAGAAGCCCAAATAAAGAGCATCCAACAAGGTATAGAGGAAGCTAAGGTACTCTATCAATTTTTTTTACAATGGCCTACTACCACTAAGAATATAAAGGATCAGATAGAGGCATTAGAAACACAAATAACACAAGTTGCTAGTACTTATGATCTGGTACAAGATACTAATGGAGCCATAAGGGCACAAGCAGAAACATTGCACTCCCAACTCTAGTGGTTCTAGGATCAAAGGGAACAAATCAAGGGACAAATCAAACAGTTGAGAGAAGTGGTAAGTTTAAGGTTAGCATCCCTAACTAAAGTGTTTATTGAGGTCAAATGAATTGCACAAAAGATACAAATATGAGCTACATTGGGAGATGCAGAGGACACATATATTCAGTTGGAAAGCCAAATCCAAATTTTGACATCTACAAAGAAACAGTGGGACACAACTCTGGCCCAACTCAAAGTGATTTACAAAAAAATCCTACCTTCAAATTGACAGAACATGTCTTGAGGATAAGACATGGTTTTAAAAGGGGGAATGATGTTGGCAGAGCATAGGGCACCCAACAGAACCTACAGCAGGTTACTGCAAAGGGCATGTGGAGGATAGAGCCGACACATAAAGAGGTATTTTGGGAAAGGACACACCTCTATGTAGATACATAGGAGATATATGTAAGCAATGTAAAGAAAAAGTGTAAGAGTGAGTAAGAGAGTATGAGATAGATATGTATAAGGCAGAGACTCAGACCTGCCAGTATGAACATGTATGTATCAGTTAATGAGAAATATATATAAAGGAGATAAAGGGTTATGATATAAGTGTATGTGTCTTATGAATGTTTTACTCTACTTAGATTGTACCATATAACATATTTCCTTAATGTTTATCTATGTTTATCTATGTTTCTCTCATTGTCTGATTGGGGTATAAACTAGACTTTAGAGACTTGACTAAGGACCAGATCTCCGGACTGGTTTCCCTCTCATTTCTTGCCAACAATAACTATTGTCATCTCTTATTTATAAGAATAGTTGGTAAATATTAATCCCCTAATCCCTATAAGGCTGACCTAGATTATAATAAATATAATTAGGAACTAATAAATGATTTATTTTTGTCTTCACATATCCCCATACATCAAATGGGTTAAGGGCATAGCAAAGATTGTTTGGTTTGGAAACAACATAATGAAGAAGTAATAACTATGAATTAAATAACCCTAACACACTTATTTTTATGTGAAGAGGAAGAGTATGGGGTTTGAATTATGAATTAATCCAATACAACCCTCCTTGCTCCTCTAGGTTTTTGAACTAGTCTAAGGTGGATCTAGACTACATGGAATTAGAGGATAAACAAAGGAAGAACTCACATTTTTAAGAAAGAATCATGCACAAACTAACTATAATGCTTTCACTGGAGGGGTAAAAGTTTAGAATTGTGTTACACTTTTGACCAAATAAATAGTTTCTATTGAAACCGTTTTTCCCTAAATAGTTTCAAGCAAAATAATTTTACCTGAAACCATGTAGCCCCTACATGGCATAAAGAGTTTTGCCTAAAACTTTTTCTCCTGAAATTTTCAAATTTATAAAATCTTATTTCAAATTTGAAAAGAGTATTTATTTACATACAAAGTTTCAAGTGAGAGAGTATCACTTGAAACTTTTCCTAGCGATATTGTCTTGCCTAAAATTGCCTATGCGGCATCCCATGTGGCAGCCAACCCCCCCATTTTCAACAAATTGAACAAAAATTCAAGTTCAACTCCAAATTTCTCCAACCAAAGGATATTTTCATGAAAAGTTAAAAATACCCTTTGGTAGATCTCAGAGTCTAGAATTTGGAAATATAATTTTTTAATGTTTTGATTAGTTCTATTAAGATTATTTTTAAATTTATTACAAGTAGGTTATTATAATCAAATATGTGGCTGATTAAAAAAAATTTAAAAATTAAAATATACTTATTTTAAAAAAAAAATATACGACACATTAGAGGAGAGAATCCTCTCCAAGAGGGTATTATTTGTTTTTTTTAATGATAAAAAATTCAGACAAAAGTTGACATCCCATGAAAACTATGTCAATTTGAGTAAAATTGACTTTAAAAATTATTAAAAAATAAATATTCATCAAAAATTAATTTTTTTCTCCATGAACTAGATTTTCAAGTTACTTAACTGGGGAAAAAAATTCAAAAAAAAAACTCACTTTTTAAATTTTTTTTCAGTAATTTAATTTATGCTCTTAAATTTATAAAAAATTATATCCAACTAATTTTTAAAATATTGAAAAAATTATTAACATAAACTACATTAAGAGTTCTACAATTCATTAGTTTATATCATTGTAAAATTCAAAACATAAACGTCACTTTTAGGTGCTCCAAGTTGGTAAACTATATTTGTGTTGGCCATTTCCTTTATAAAAGTGTGACACAGTTCTGAGCTTTTGCCTAGGGGAACATTTGAAATTGTCATAGTTATTTTTCTTTTGACACTTACAAGAGATGGTAAAAAAATCACTAGAGAAAAAAATTAAGACAAATGCAAAAGTATGAGAAAATAATGAAGGATGAATGTGAGTTACAGAGGCTATCAAAGAGGTCTAAGAGGTTGAACAAGTAGGATTTTTCCTTGGAGACATGAACCAATTGTCACATTCTCATTTTTATATGTCATGTTGGCTTGCAAGGATTTGTGTCATCATTGGACTCACCATGTTGGTCCTTGTATTTTTGTGTTCTTACGAGACTACATGTTGTGGCCTAGTCTACATATTTTAAAACCCAAATCTCTTGCCCCAAGGTTGAATCTTCTAGAATATCTTTATAGGAAACCAATCTAAGAGTTAGTAATTAACCATGATTTACTAACATTATTTTCTTTGCCAACATGCATTAATCACACGCTTAGTACTTGCTTAGTACATAACGCGACAAGAAAGGACATATACAACATTCTTTTTTTTTGGGTTAGTGAAAGGTGGCCATGGGAGCCACACTCATTCTATTAAAAGTATCAAAAAGCACACAAAGGATGCTCCAAGAGGGTTGTCCAAGATTACAAAAACCTTTTTGTAAGGGTGGCAATCTTGTATGAAACTTAAAACATGTATAATATTTACTCAAGTAGCCCTATACTATTTACATACTATTCTTTAATATTCATGCTTAGCTAAATACCAACAAGGATCAGAGACCACCCCCTTCAACTACTGCCAAGTCATCATTCTTCTCTTCCATAAGCACTATAAAAGACCAATTGATACCAACCATTGGGGATATAATAGTTACACATTTTTGGAAATCGATGCTATGCCTCGAGCTCTTTTTTTATTAGGTTGAGAGAAATCTATTACTAGAATTATAAAGGGGACCTTAGGGCCTGCAATAACCTCATCATGCATTTTTTGTTTCTTGTTCTTTGGAGATAATCCCAAACCAAAATTACTTCCTCAAGTATGGAATCCAAACCCACATGCCATTGTAGCCAAATAAGGGTGACAACAACTACACACACTATTTCTTTAAGCTTGACTGCTTGCACGAAAGTAGTCATGAACATGGATGCCACATCTATGTTCACCCTATAGCAGTGATCCACATTCATTAAATGCTCACATAAATTTACCCTTATTGCATGCAACATTAGTCTTTAAAAAAATTCAATGTAAGATCAAGAATCCCTCCTAAAAAGCTAATTTGTCACTTTTTTTACAATAAAGCTCACATTCATATATTCCCTATTGGGCATTTAATATCTACTTGGAAGGAAGCAAGGTTATATAAGAAGCTTAATAGGTTGTTGGAAGCCACTAGAATGTCACACTCTACAATCATGTCTTGGCTCCATCCAAAAGCTCAAAGGAGCATTTACCCTGACAATTTGCATGCTTGTTTCCAATCCCTTGCAGAATTATCATTAATGTATGATATTTTAACAAGATTTTAAGTGATCTCAATTCTTCAAATTAAACATGGGAATCTTTTCTTATCATCAAGAATAATGTATGGCAAATTGAAGATTAAATTTAGAATTGAAGGATTCCCATGTTTCAACAATGTTATGAATTATACATTCATCTCCTTTGTCGATGGCAAAATTTGCCAAAAAATTGGTCTCTTTGTTGATTTCTTTGTAGATGTGTTGGACCAAAATGACTTCTAAAGAGTCTAGGAGTAGCCAAGATTGTTGTAAAATATTTTTTATTTTCCAATTGATCAAAGCCCTTTTTCAATCTAAACATTTCTGACTTTGTAGAAGTTACAAACTTGGAAGCCAAGGAGAAATGTTTGAGTCTCAGCCTCATTGTTGGAATCAATTTTTAGCCTCTTTGAGGCTGCACTGATGAGTTTCCCAAAGGAATCTCTAATTAGGCATCCAACACCTAAGATACCAAGAATATATATTAGATTGCATAGTCTTTCATAAGCCAATAAATCACTCTAAGTACATACAATAGCATACATATATCAAAAGTATATCATCAACACATACATCCAAATCACATCACAAATATCAAAAAGCAACACTCTATAACCACAAATAGAATACAACATATATCAAGATCACAGAGTAAACATATAAAAACACACTAACCCGATTAACTTATTCTAGCTACAATGGACAATTACCATATAAGGTATTACATAGGACCTCTCTAACTATAGTGGGTAAGTACCACAATACCCTAGCTAGAGTCTTATAAAATTAGACATTCCCTCTTCAATTTATTACTAAAGAATTTTCTCTTCAATTATTAAATAATAAATAGTTTAAACCATCCTCATGTCCCTAAGGCATTCCCTCTTCATGTTCTAAGTAACTAGTGTTAGAAATGAAAGCACAACTACTCAACAGAAATCTAATTCAAATATAAATTTCTTCAATCTTTAACTGTGTATTATCAATAGAGATTGTAACATGAAATTGAAACCATGCAACACAGAAACATCAAAATAGAAAACTAAACACACAACACAATATTTACATGGAGAAAACCCTTGTGGGTAAAAAACTCCACCAAGAAAGAGGCACAAGTTTGTATTAATCTGAAAAAGATTGTACAATACAACAACTCAACAACTCTTTCCACCATTCTTCAACTTGACAGCATTCCGGTAGCACCTAAGTACCTAAAATCTGTATTGTAGCAACAAATACAATGGCAAATACTTATAGAAGTGTTTTCCCTCCATTCTAGGCATCCACTTTCTCTCTCCAAGATTCCCCCACATGCAAACATTAAATGTCATCATACATGCAACCTCCAAGTGGCAAGAACTTACCCATGCAAGGTTGGGAGCCCAAAACCAAGAATAGCATGTAATAGCATCTTATGATGCGTCATAACCATCATAGATACCACCAACAATAAATCTTCCCAATATGGGCACCTGGGACTAAAAATAGCAACTTACAACTAACAATGAGTGTCATATGTGTCATAGAAACATGGAATCTTATGACAACTTGCAGCTGCCATAAATCCACTTACACCACATTATGACAAGTTGTCATACATTCCAAAAATAGTAGATTCCTCAAGGGAAACATCTACCTTCATTTACCTCTGAGTTTTACATTTGCCAATAGTAAATATCACTCCATAACTACCGCCGGTAACTCCAGAATTACCACTGCCAGTGAAACTACCTCATTCCCTTATGGGTAATTACAAATTATAAATAATAAATGGAATAAATACAATATTGGAATTTACAAGGTTAATGGCACCTTATTCTAACAACTAGATCCATACAAAACACTATATGTACAAAATAGAATATATTGAGCTATTCTCTACCTAATAAATCATAACACAATAAATCATAATAATGAAGCATCCCCTCCCCAATCTCATAACTTAGTAAATCATAACAAGGCATTCCCTCCCCAAAATAATAATGATTCTATGGTTTCCACAACCAAAATAACATATGAATCAATATGCATATAAAGAATCTTGTAAGTTACACATAGCATGCAAGGAACACGTACTTTCTAGCCTTCTACAAAATATTCAAATTTATCACATTGGTTCATGTAAAAATATACCAAATTGGCAAAGATGTACAATTTGCTCAACAAACCAACAATTCATTCAAAAAAATATTTCTAGAAAATATATAGAAAACATAATACAATATTGCTCACAACATGGTACAAATAGAATCAACATATATCTAATTTTGATACAACTACTTATCACATATCATGTGGCATTATTTAGTCATTTTCACACCTCATTAGTAACTCACTTTTCATCTAGTGCAATCCCAAATGATTTTCAAGTTTTACTTTTTAGAGACCCAAGCGAGGGTCTAGGGATGGTGGCCCCTAATGGGGTAAGGGATAGCATCCCTTATAGGGTTTGAGGTTAGTACCCAATTCTACTCCCAATTGTAATAATGGGTGATTGAGGAGCTAATCCTCCACCACCAAGCCTAAGTTAAGGCCTTCAATGTCATAGGAAACTTAATGAGGCATGAGTTGTTATTTTTTAAGACACGAAGAATGGGCACACAAAGAATAGGAAGGGCTTGATTCTATTATTTTGAATTGCTTAAATATCTAAGCATGGGAATCAGGACCATCCAATTTTTGTTCAACTATATATTTCTCAATACAAGCATCATACACATCTTAAAATCACATAAACATAATTTGATAAATAAACTAATTAATTCTAGGAAGTCACAAACTCTACTTTCATAAAACACAAGCAAGACCACGAGTTTTTGAAAATTATGTCATTTGAGACACTACAAGACCATGAATTTCATCTCATTGTACCATACATTATCAAAATAGTCATGGTATGAATTGTAAAATTATGGACCACAACTTTATAAAAAAGGTCACAATCAAACTATGAGTTTCTAAAAAAGTTGTGATCTTCCAGTGTACCAAACTATGGGTTTTAAAAAAATGCACAGTTTGAATTTGTTTGACAAAAACTCAAAAATATCTTTAAAAGCATAGACCTAGAAAATGCCATATGCTTAAATTGTGAGGATTGGGATTCATTAAGTAACAATTAAACATTTACACAAATTCTGATTCTAACCAATGATTCCCATCAATTTACTCATCTAACATGAAAAATTTACATAATAGCATTAAAGCTAATGCATGATCAAAGGGGTTGTGCTTAAATGGTAAGGCCATAAGGTTCTCAATATGGAGATCCAAGTTTGAATCCCCCAAGTGACATCTATAGTTGGAATTCCAAGTTGTGGTTCTTGGACTTCCATTGTGGCTTCTATGTTGAATAAGTGATCTAAGTTTATAATGTGGATGGGGAGGAGGCCCACTTGTGACCTCCGTTGGTGTGGGGCCATCCTAAATAATCCCTCCTCACTGATAAAAAAAAATTAAAGCTAATGCATGAATTTAAGGAAAATCCACTAACTTATCTAATAGAAGTGTGTAGACTAACTAAATGATGTTTGTTGAATTCCCTTTTTATTTTTCTTTTCTAAATTTTCTTTAAAATCTTCTTAGTCTTTTTCTTATGTCCTTTTTTTGTTCAACGTATGTAAAGAATGAATCCAATCTTCCTTCACCCCTACTTATAGGCTTCTAAAATCTCAAAGCAGGTTAGTTACACTCTCCTAAATTAGGATGGTTGGCTAAGTTTGAATAGATATGATTTTCCTAATTAAAACTGGATCTAGATTTATCAATTTATGTGCATGTCGATCTATTTATAAAGGGCAATGAGCAAATGACTTCCAAAAGCCAAAATTAACACTAGAGTTTTCCCATTAAATTTAAGTTGAATGGTTAACTCATCTAGATAATGAGTGAAAAAATCTAATATTTTTACTAGAGTTTCCTAATATGCTTAAATATAATTGCCATAAAGGTTTCAAGTGGAAATAAGGTCATTTACTATTTACTTTTCATACTTTAAAAACACTAATTTTAGCCATGTGTTAAAAGAAAACACTTTTCATGCACCCTTTTCAATAAATCTCAATTATAGAAAGGAAAAGAAAACCTCTCAAGTTATTTTTAATGTTGATCTTAAATAGAAACACCTTTACTTTTATTAATAAATTTATTATTATAATTTACACATTGTATAAAATTAGAAAATCCCAATTATCAATTGTATCTAAATTCATAGTTCATTTAGTTAAATTAAAGTCAAAATTAGAGGTCATTACAATAGTAGTTATCTCATTAGCTCATGAGCCAAGAATCTTGAATTCATGACATCACCTATGTGATTAGCACACATAATAAATGCATAGAGAACATATGAGACTCATTGCAAGATCATTTAGTCTTTGTCACATCAATATCAGTCTTAAATCAATCTTAAGTGCATTAAAATTACATTCTTGATTGGTATTTTTTTAGATTTACATAAAGTTTAAGAGGCTTAATTACTATCGATCGAGACAAGTAAAGTCTTATCTCCATCTTCCAAGAAGCCCCGTTGTACTTTTAATACAACTCCATCTTAGGGGTAGGTGGAGAAGACACAAGCAAACACACTGTAGGAAGTCACATTGATAGGAAGCCAAGTCACCTTAGTCAATCTAGGTTGAATGACACAACCTAATCTAGGACCATGCTACATAATGTGGTCCTCCTTCTAGTATAAACCTTGGATAAATTTATTCACATCTTCTTGATCTTGTTTTATGTCCAAATATAATATTTTGATCTTTTTTTCGTATCACATTAGTCAGTCAACACAAGTTGAAATTAGTATCACACCAAAATCAAATAAGCACATTACTCTCTCTTTTTGCTATTCAATCCTCAATACTTATTTTCTAGGTCTAATTTATTATTAATTAACATTAGAACTAGATCACAATAGTGTTGGAAAGCATTTTATTTCCCTACAATTTCATTAGTATCTAGTGTAGTGTCTTTATAGTAAGAATATATGTATTGATGATAAAAATGACTTTTAATTTTTATATTAAATCATTTGAAATGAATTTATAGTTTATATAGTTTTATATGTTAGTTATTTAAATCAATTTAAGAGTTGTGAAAGGAGAATCAGAATAAGCTTTTCACATACGAAAATGATAAATCAACACGTGTGAAGGTCAAGTACTAGACCTATACACAAGAAAGTATGGGATTTAACAAACTTTAGAAAGCAAAAGCAAGGTAGGATCTTGTATCTAAAAAATCTTGAATATATGAATGTGTACATATTAATATTGAAACAATAATTAAAGGTTAAGTAAATTAGTTATTCTGTAATTACTAGGAAATATGCTACAAATACTTGATAATAATAATCCACTTTGAGGGGACAAACCTCTAAATATCTCCAATAAGAACACAATTCGCAATACGATGATCAAATAACACTCATTACCTCCTATATATACCCTACTTATGTCTTGGATATCACCTAGGCTGACTTAGATACCAAAATATAACATGTATGCTGACCTAATTATCTAAATAAGAATATAATAATGATCATATAACTTAATTAAGAGTTAAGGTAGCCATAAGCTAACTACTCATAACCCTATACACACTATAAGATTAAGGGTGTAGCATGCCCCCCTCTTTAGAGAAGCATTGTCCTCAATGCTAATCAACTATGGATGCTTCTGCATAAAATCTTCATCTACCCACGTGAAATCTTCAATTGGTAAATTCTTCCATTGAATTAGATACTCAGTGATTGTCCTAGTCCTCAACTTCTTTGTGCATGTCTGGAGAATTAACTCTAGATCCAAAATGATTCATCCTTCATCTAGCTCTAGTAACATTATCTGTGTAGGAATATATCAACCAATCACCTTCTTTAAACAAGAATCATGTAAAAATGGATGTATCTTTGTTGTAGACGATAACTCAAGCTTGTATAGATTCTACACTACCAATCTTAGGTACATAATATGGTATGTACCATAATATTTTGGTGACAACTTGTTGTTCTTTATTTGTTGCTTCAAGGACATTTGCTTATAAGGTTGCAATCTCAAGAAAACCCAATCACCAACTTCAAAATTTCTTTCCCTACAATGTTGGCCCTAGCATGTTGTTTCATTCTATTTTATGCCATGGTCAAATTCTCCTTGAGTACTAAAAGTACCTATTGTTGATGATTTATGTGGTCCTCCACAACTTGAACTCTTGGTATCACTTCACTGATGATGTGATGGATGGGGGATGGTATCCATATAATGCCATAAATGGGGACATTTTTTAAGAAGTATGGAAGGAAGTATTATACCACCATTCTGCCCATTGAGACTACTTATTTAAAGTGAAACAACATAGATATCTTTCCAAGCACTTATTGACAACCTTAGTTTAGCCATATAATTGAGGATGGTATGAAGAGTTGCAAGACAATTGAGTATCCAAACAAGAGAATCAATTTGTCCAAAAGTTACTAGTAAAGATAGGATCACGATCAATGACAATAACCCTTGGGGTACCATGTGACTTTTGTACATTCTCCATAAATGTTTTTGCCATTGTACTTGTTGTAAAAGGATGGGGTAATGCAATAAAATATGCATATTTGGTGAGGTGATCCACCACTACCATGATGACACTCTTACCTCTATATCTTGGAAGGCCTATGATGAAATCCATGGAGAGCTCTTCCCATCATTGGCAGGGGATAACTAAGGGTTGCAAAAAACTATGTTTCTTAATTGTCTCCCCTTTATTTCTTTAACATACCAAACATTTTGCTACAAAGTTTTTAACATCACCTTTAAGCCCTTCCTAAAAGAAATCTTGCTTGATTCAATGATATGTTTTTAAAAATCCTTAATGACCCCCAATTGGAGAACCACAGAGCTCTTTGAGAATCTTGTGTTTGAGGGTGGAATTTCTGCATAGGTACAATCTCTCTTTGTACCACAAAGAGTCTCCCTTCCAACAAAACTAAACTACTAGGATTAGTTTGTAACTATTGAATGAGATTCCTTGTAGCAACATCATTCTTCCACTTTCCTTTGGCTTCTTCAACCCAATCTTCTTGTATTGAAATTGCAAACAATAATACCTCATCCTTCTCATCCTTCCTAGATAGTGCATCAACCACTATATTCTACTTTCCTTTCTTATAGATGATCTCAAAGTTATACTCCAACATATTATGGGTTTGAGTTGATTCTTACCCTTCAATTGATGACTTTCAAAAGAAATGGGCATGCCTTCTTGAATGAGAGCTAATTATATATTATTTCTTGAAGCATCACACTCCATAATAAGATCCTTGGTAAAGTTTGAAGTGGTTAGAACTGGAATGGTACACATAGCCTCATTCAATCTCTCAAATGTTGTATTTGATAAAGTTCATTCATTAAAAACATCCTTCTTCAACAAAACTATAAGGGATGCTGCTATGCAACCATAGTTATTCACAAATCTTCTATAATATCTAGTGAGTCCTAGGAAGCCCCTCAAGTTCTTAATGGTTTTAGGAATAGGCAACTCTATCATAACCTTGATTTTGTTAGGACTAACTTTTACTCCTTCATGAGACACCATGTGACCCAAGTACTCCACCTCTTTGAGACCAAAAGCACACTTGGAAGGTTTATCATATAGATGTTGATCTTTGAGAAATTGTAATTCTTGATCTACATTATGCAAATGCTCTTCCCATGTCTTGCTATAAATCAATATATCATAAAAAAACTCTAATACAACTTCCTAAAAAATGGCTTAAAGATGACATTCATCAAACTTTGAAATGTAGAGGGAGCATTAGTAAGACCAAATGGCATCACTAGAAACTCATAATGACCCTCATGAGTCCTACATGTTGTCTTGGGATTATCTTCTTCCTTAATTCAAATCTGGTGATAACCTTATCTAAGATCAAGTTTTGTAAAAAACATATCCTCCATTCAATTCATCTAATAAATCATCAATGACTGGAATAGGAAACTTATCTTTGATTGTGTACTTGTTGATCTCTCTATAGTTTGATCACATGCACCAATTGTCATCCTTCTTATGCACCATCACTACGGGAAGGAGTAGGCACTTTGACTATGCCTAATAATACCTACCTCTAGCATCTCTTGAACCATCTTCTCAATCTCACTTTTTTGTAAATATGGGTACCTATAATGCCCAATGTTGGGTGGTCAGCTCCCTATTACTAGTTGAATGGCATGATCTTGATCCCTTTTTTGAGGCAATCCTTTAGGCATATCTCCAACAACCACTGAGTGACGATTTATAATTGCTTGTAGATTTGGCTAGATACAAACATTTAGCTAATAGGCTACTAACAAAAATATTTGGGCCACAAATCCATCAGCATCTTTGTTAAGAATCTTTTGCATTTGATGAGAGCTTACTATGTGTGGCCAAACTTTGTACGCAACCCTCTTAGTTCAACTATCCTTACCTCTGAGTGAAATCTCATGAATAGCTACTAGAAGTTCTTAATTTTCCCCAATGTAGCGAGCCACTCTACTCCCAACATGATATATGTTGAACCCATGGGAATAGAAAACATTAGAAAATCCAATCAATATTCTTCCATGGTCAACTTAGTGCTATGGTATTTTCCTAAACAACTAACAATACCCCCATCTGCAATTTGGACCTAAAATTTTGGGGCCAGATATATCAAATAGTTTAGAAAAGTAGCTAACTTCTTTTTGATAAATTTGTGAGTACTTCCTAAGTCTATCAACATTGTTACTCTCTCTTTCTTTAAGAAACCCACCACCTTGGGAGTTTGTGGGACACTAACTCTAGCAAGTGCATGACAAGAAATGATTGGTTGAGTATCTCTTGATTCCTCATCTTACTCACTATCACCCTCTAATATTGGTACCTCCTCCTCTTCTTCCTCACAAGGCCCTTCAATATAGAATGATTTCTTTTCAGTGCATTTAAGTCCTTGGTTGCATTTGCTATCATAGTTAAAACACAACCCTTTCGCCCTCTTCTCTTCAATTTGTTGTGGTGTCAGTCTAGTAGGTTGAGGAAGTGATTGTATCAGAGTGATTCTATCTCTTATATTTACAAAATCTTTCCTTTTATTAGCTACAAATTTTGCTCTACCCGCCTTGCCATAATCATTGCTTAGGACAAAATTTGGACAAAACATGCATGCCTCATATTTGATGTGATCCTTTAAGCCTCCGAGGAATAATTCCATCAAATTTTCTACTACCACATTTTCCACTCTTAAAGACAAAGTTTGGAATTGATGAATATAATCTTTGACCATACTTGTTTACTTTAATTTGGTAATCTAGTTGAAGTAGCTATCCATAAGATTGCCATCGTAATGTGTAGTGAGTTCCTCTTGGGAAATAGACCAAGTGACAACACATCCTTTCTTTTTCTTTTCTTCACATAGCCAACAATACCAAATGAATTGGTGAGGTTCCAAGTATAAGTAAGGCATTGCCACCATTTGTTGATAAGGTGTTTTTAATGAGTAAAAGAAAGTTATTGTTAAAAAAGACAAACTTAAGGGATTTCACCACCATGCTTTCTTTAAAGTTCAAACATCATTAGAAAGCAAGGATTAGAGAACATTTCTTTAAGGGCAATGCAAATTGTTTAAAAGCATACCTCTCATTTATCTATAATCATTTTTTAAAAATAAGTTTTTATATATAAAGGGTCGTTAATACAATTTTAAATAATATCTTAATACTTATTTTTTATATTACTAAAGTTCTTAAATGTTAATTCTTTTAAAGAGAAATTATTAATATAAAGTGAGATTATAAAGTTGTATTTTTAAAAACATATTTTTATGAAAATGATCTTGATGATATGTTTAATAAGGAAACTATCAATTTTAAGTCATTAAATACAACATGAAAAAAAAAATTATAACAATATATTAACACAACACACTCTTGTAATGGTGAAAATTATATACCTTGTAATTTCCTTTTCTGTTTGACACTCATTTTGGTTAGGTTATCCTTTATGCAATGATATTTTTTTACTAAGTTTTGATACACAACTTGATTCGTGCCTACCTCCATTTACACTCATTCCTAGGAACTAGTTTCACTTTTTAGTTTCACCCATTTGTTGCCCTAGGTTAAATCTGCCATTTGCAAAAGTTATTTAGGTCACTTGTGTGATTGCAAAGATGACCCCAAAACATTTAAATTTCAAATTTAAAATTGGGACTACTTGTTTTCCCTCCACTTAGTTGTCATGTACCAACTTGGCATGTGAAACATTGTACTTGTACCTTTGGAGTTATATTTAAGGACTAACCCTAATTCATTTAAACATCTAGTGATTGAGATCATCACCTCTTGAACACATCAAGGGGCTTAAAAAGAACCATCTAGTGATATTAACACTGCATCAACATTCTAGGCATATTGCATGCCTATTTGTTATCTTTAATTATTTCTCAAAATTGTTGACTTAGCATCCTTACAAGGTTTGACACAAGGAAGGAATTATTCCTATCATATGCAAACTCCCAACTACAACCAAGTTTTTGTGTAGGTTCAGAAGTAAAGGAGAATAACTTTTAAGACTAAAAACTATTTCAAATCATATTAGCACAAAAGGATCAAATCTACAACTATGAGATTGATTTTATAGTTGCACAAACTAGATCCACACTCGTGGAAGTGTTTTAGACCAACAAAACATAAATTTTATTGATTCAAATGCATTTGTTTGACATGTCCTAATTACCTATTGTAGGAATGAATCAACTTGACACACCTAGTAGAGTTTGTTTATGATCGAACTAAGAGCTAAGTACCTTATTTTATTTATTTAAATTATGTGTATTTAATGCAATATGTTTATCAATCCCAACTGTTATTCCTAGGCTATTTATTTATCAATGCTTGTTTAATTGAATTTTCCTAGGATTTATGTAAGGAAGTATTTTATTTCCTTCAATTTTGGTGAATCACTCTCTTACACCACCTTAGGGTTTATTCCTTTTATCTTTGAGTTTTTTAGATATGATCATTCTCTTTAATTTTCTATTTTTTATGTCAGATCTACTTATCATTATGAATTTATTTATATGTTTTGATGATTATTCTTCCCTCTTCCACTATGACACCATAGGCAATGATTGTATCTCTATGCTATTTACCTTTCTCATATATTTCCTAGGGTCCCTCACTAAGGGTGTCCTTTGTATGACACCCATATATTTCCACACCATAAGATATGCATTATGATGTTTACACCTATATGTAGTTTGAGGCCTATCTTTAAAGTTCATGTACATGATACTAGCCATATTCACTCCTCTATTGTATTATGTTATAGTTCATGTTCCTACAATGCTTTCACGTAGTGTGGGTAAATTTACCTCTTAAGATTCCTTTCTCTTGCCTTAGTGTGCATATGGTTGATATCCTTTCCACTCCTATGGGACCTAGAGTTGTTGTCCAAGGACCCTCTATCTCCCTTCCACCCATGCCTATGCCTACATTTCACAAGGTCCCTACTTCCCAAAACTATCAATTAGTTGGACATACTTACTAGAAGATGGCTAGAGGTCAAAAGGTTACATCTAATTCATTAGTTTTTCCATCTAGTAATCCCATATTCCCTCATCCACCTACATTGACTAATAAATAACCTAAAGGATATGATTTAATTGATCAACTTAAAATATTGCTACAAATATTTCTCTTTGGATCTCATTAATACCTCTAAGCTATATCATTTTGATTTGTAAAACACTTTAGAAAAATTATTGTGTCATCCAATGTTAATCCTACAGAAGTATCATATATCCTCAAGCCTCTTTATACAAATTGCTCTAATAATTTGTTTGAAACTCATGCAATACCTAATCCCCAAGTTATTGAACAAAACCTACCATTGTAAATCATAGTTAACTATGAGGATGTACAAATCAAAAGGGCTTTGGTGAGCAATGGATCTACATTGAATATTTGTAGCAAGGCATTTTTTGATATAGTTCATGTGGATTCATACAATTTACAAAAATATAAGGTCACTATAAAAGGATTTCATAATGTGGGGTAAGACTTGAACTTGGTGTTATTACTTTTCCCCTTACTTTGGGACCTCTCACAATTGATACATTATTTCATGTGATGCTAGGATATTTGGTTCATAATGTCCTTTTGACCCACCCATGGATTCATGTCATGGGTGTAGTTCCTTCTACTCTCTATCATTTACTGAAGTTTAATCATAACAATAAGAGAATAATAGTGTATGTAAACAACAATCCTTATCAATTCTACTATTTGTCTAAAAAGAAAAATCTTTTTGTTTCCTCCTAACTGATTTGTTACATTAGCATCACATTCTCAAGTGACCTCTTCTTCACTTAATATTGATCTTGAGAATGAATGCAGTTCCCTTGATTTTACACCTACATGTGTTGGGGAATATAAATTACATGACATTGATTATGAGATTCCTCCCACCAATGTAAGTTCCACTACTTGTGATCATCTACAAGATGACTTTACAAATTATGCTCCTAATGATAACACTTCTCTTGCTATCCCCCTACCTTGTACTCACTACTTCCCCTCAAGTATGTTCTTCACAATTAGATAATCAACATGGTAAAGGATTTGATATTCTTTATAGGCTTGGTCAAAGAACAAGATATTGTACAACCTCTTCCTCTACAACCATAATGCACCACTCATGGTTTTGGTTATAAACCTAACCAAATATTTAAGTCTAAATCAACTTGTGTGATTCTCTCTTATTATTTAGAATTAGTGCATCCTAAGTTGGTTTATTGGGATTTACTAGATTCTACACCTCCCTTAGATATATTTTCTAATGAGGATTTGCCTACGTACCATAATAATAGAGGTTTTCCATATGCTTTTGAAGTCTATTCTTACTTCAAGGAAACTTATTTGTCGCTAGTTGATCCTTCTGAGTTATCAAATTATTTACATACTAAAGCATTTATTGAGGATATGATCATCTTCAACATTAGAAACTCTAGATGTATCAATAGTTGACTCCAATAAAGAAAACATATTAAAAAGTAGCGATGTGTAGATGATTCTAAAAGGCATAATCTTTCCCTTGCACTCCATGATTACAACGATGTTTTTGCATGGTCTTATGAGAACATGAACCTAACATCTCTAGTGAAATTATGATGGATAACCTCATTATTAATCCTAATTTCAAACTTGTTAAGCAAAAAAATAGAAAATGCATCCCAAGGTGGCTTTAATGGTAAACGATGAAATTAAGATCCTACTTAAAGCGAGTTCCTTTCAACCCATTGATTATTCTCTATGGATCTCCAATATTGTCTTGGTGGCTAATCCCAATGGATGTATTCAAATCTGTAATAATTTTAGAGATCTAAATAAGACATTGCCCAAGGATTTTCCTTTAACTATTATTGATATGGCCATTGATTCTACCATTGGGTATGAAATGCTTTCATTTATGGATGGTTTCTCTAGTTATAATTAGGCACTCATCAATCCTCAAGATCAACATAATATTGCTTTTACCACCCCATGGGCTACATTTTGTTGTCATCACTCGTCATACCCTTTGGATTAAATAATTTTGGTGCTACTTATTAGTGGGCCATGAATTTGATTTTTCATGATCTGATGCACAATATTTTAGAAGACTATGTTGATGTTTTAGGAAAAGCTAAGAAACAAACTAATCATATACAAGAAGAATAATTTTTAAAGGTTGATATAATATTTAAAGTTTGATTAATCCTAAGAAATGCATAATTGGTGTAGATAGCAGTCACTTGTTGGCCTTTAGTGTAACTAGGTGTGACAAACATGTTGATACTAAGAAAACAGATGCTATTGTCAATATGACATTGCCTCACAACCTCACATAGGTTTGTAGTATCTAAGGTAAGATTTAATCTATTTAATGCTTTATCTATCAATTAGAAGATTGTACTTTACCTTTCACCCCTATTAGACTCCCTCCATCGTAAGACTTGATTCCTCCCTTCCTTCCCCTTCTTCCTGCAGCTGTCCGCCTTGTCCATGTTCCTCTCTCTTCCCCTTCCTCTTTTCCCCCCCTCTCTCTTTCTTCCTTTTTATCCTAGTTTGTCATTCCTCTTTTGCTCTTGGTCAGTTGTTTTTGTCGGTTTAGAGTTTTGTTTTCCCTTTGCTCATGTTGGTATGGTCATTGTGCTTCTTCTTTGGTTCGAGTGGGGGCTTGTTTTTTATCTCTTGTTATAATATGTCATTGTGGTTATTGTTGTCATGTTGTGGCTGGCTGGCTTCTTTTTCAACCTCTTTTACCCTTCCCCCCTTCACTCTTTATAAGGCAATTCTGTAATCCATTTCAACAAAATCCTCTTCCTGATGATGGTTCACTGAGTGTGACCCAAAACGTCGATGCAAAAGAATACACGCAGTCAAATCCAAAAGCAATCTCTTCATTCTATGGATTGTGGAAAGCTCATGCCTACTAGAATGGGGATTGTCAAAAAACCTTTGATGATATAAAATATACTTAATGCATCCTCCTATACTGATGCACATTAGACATGGATAAACTTTATTGTTATATCTCTCATCTACTAAATCTACTATTGTTGGTTTGTTATCTCAAAATAATGAAACTAGAAAAGAACATGTCATTTATTATATTAGTCATAATTAATAGAATATTTTAATGAGGCAATATATATACCCCAATGGAGAAACTATGCTTAGCTATGGTTTACCCTTCTCAAAAATTAAGGCATTATATGTTAAATTATGAAATACATGTGATTGTCAAAGTTTACCCTTTAAAATACATGCTCTTTAAAGATAATATTTCTAGTAGATTTGAATGATGGGTAATGATACTCATGGAGTTTAGTTTGAAATTTATCTCACAAAAATCTATAAAAGGTCAAGTTGTGGTTGATCAATTGGTCAAAGCACCTTGTTAGGACTATGCATCCATTAACACATTGTTCCTTAATGAACATTTCTTACATCATATTTATTCCCCCTAAACCATGTTCTTTGATGGTTCTAGATGCATGAATGATTGAGGGGCAAGGATTATCTTAATTCCTCTTGTTGGTGGTTTTATTCCATTATCTTTTCATCATGCACTAATAACATCAATGTTGAATATGATGCACTGATTTCGGGGCAAGGAGTGCCATTTCTCTAAAGGTCAAATTAATTGACATCAATTGCCATTTTTGATATGAGAGACCGATTGGGCCCCTTTTTTTAAATTGTAGATTTCGACAAAGTTCATGTCACAGGCATAAGGAACTAGTACCAAGCAACTAGAATTTTTATTTTGGCCAAAAATAACCTTTATAGCCCAAAATTGAGTTTTTATGTTTTATAGCCTAAAAATCTCACTCTTTGTAATCTTAACATTAGGAGCAAGGTTGACACACCTTTCCTAATAGAACCTATAGACATGGAAACCTAAAATTTTAGTTAAAATGGAAAGAACATCTAAACATGTTATTACTAGAGAGTAAACATATTTAACCCTTAATAATCTCTCATTCACTATTCACATGTATTTAAGCTTCAAGTGAGCACTTTTTTGATGCAAAGACTATATATCAAAACTATTAGTTAAAACGTACACTTATAATCTTCAAAACATATCTCATGAATCCATGATCTCCTTGTTTTATGTGGTTGTTTCTTTTTAGAATCTCATATTTTTGTTATTTTCCCATTTTATCAATTTAACTTTGTAAAGTAAACATTTTAAAAAATTGTTTCTTTTTCTATGGACATAATGGGACACCCTTTCCCTCACATGTAAGTGGGTCCCTTCTTTGCCAAATAAAAAGTGGGGAAATGAGGTGGTGGCCGGGTGTATATGAAAGCAACACCTCAAATACTTGAAATGATGGTCACATGTGTGGATTATTTGGTCCAATCCCTCCAATGGGGGAAAATTGGTCAACTCTCTTGCTCTTAACGTAAGGGAAATTGTCAATTATTTGTAAACCATAGGGGAAAAGCCACACATTCATGCCAAGAAAGGAAAGGGAAGGGAATTGTATGCTTAGAATTCCCTTGGTGGGAAGAGTCCATGAAAAGAGTTCCAAAGTATAATAACGTGGGTTACTTGTCCTAAGCTAATAATAACAAATAGACTTGTATATTTTATGATGGAGATTCAAAAGTAGGCTTATCCCTGGAATGCTAAGATTTGTTTCCAGTGATTGTATTATTCTTTCCGCTGCATGACTTATGGTATATGCTTATATGTTCCTTCTTACCATTGGGGTTGCTCTCTTATGATGTAATGTATATTCAATTGTCTCTTCCTTGCAACCCCTTGGCCCTATCACAAGGTGAGGATGATTACATGATTAATTCTCTTGGATTCTACTAGAAGGGAAGTAGCATAAGAGTTAAAACTAAGGATAATTCCAAGAATGATCCTTATTTATAAAATAGAGGTATCTATATTCTATACTTAAAAAAGGTTTTTAATGAAAATAGTCATAAGAGTTAAGGCTAAGGATGATTCCCAGAATGACACTTATTTTCTCCATTCCCTCCAGAAGGTGGGGGTGGATTCTATGACTTTTTTGGCTGGGCTTCTTCATGAGTGCACTTTGTGGGTCCTACTGTTAATCATTCCACCAAACCTCATATACAATTTTATAAACTTAGCTTAGCTTGGAAGCATGATAAGCTTGAGGAGGATCCCAAGCTTCAATCTTTCTTTCCCTATGTGCCTTAACTTGTTTCCGTTACTAATGACGAAATTGGTGAGTTTTATTCTAAAGAAAATTGTTCTGGAATGAGTCATAGATAAAAATTAGTATTATTATTATTATTATTATTAATAAAATGATGTTACAACGACTCCCCTTGAAAAAGTAAAAACATTGTACACGGAAGTAAAAACCAAACCTCTATACGTGTAACGTATGGGTTAATAATTTATAAGGAATATGCCAAGTATCAGTTTCACTTTTCGCCTATTTACTGAACTAATAGTTCGTTGCCACGTGTTTCCCTATACTTGCTTTCAAAGACATGTAAAATTCAATTGTGAGCCAAATTGAAGTCTGCCCTACATTGCTTATCCCTAGGAAATAATGTTTGACCTTGAATAATAATTAATTAAAATTAAAGAATATATACATTTCTCAATTTTAATTAATTATTTGCAATTAAATGTGTTGGATAGACATTGTATTAAATAAATAATGATGGAATTGAAGATGATTTTATTATAGTTGGTTATTAGCCCACTAGCAGATACATATACACACTAATCTTTATATATAATATTTTAAGATTTATAAAATAACTCTTTAAGTAAAAAAAATAATTATAGAATAATTGTTAAATAAATAAAATAACCTTTTTAAGTAAATATATACACATATGTAGATGTATTTAAGATATTATATATAAAAACCTATATATAAAGAAAGATAAATGTAAAATAAAATTATATAAACCTTTATATTATAGATATGTTAACTCTTAATATATATATATATGAAAAAAGGGTCTTAAGTAATATATATTGTGGTTTATTGAATTTATATAAATAAATGTATTTTAAAAAGAGAGTAGGGTTGTTTATTAGTTTTTTTGGTAATCCAATAAATAAATGTATATATGTATATGTATTTTAAAAATAAAACATAGTTGTTTACAGTCTTAGTTGTATTTTTAAAAGAGAACATGGTTGTTGAGAGTCTTAGTTTTTTCTTATGAGTTGAAGTGATAAAAAATCTATTAAATGAAATAATATGTCTATTAATTTTAAGAGTTATATAAAAGATAAAATTTGAAAATAAATTCATATTATTATAATACTTTATATCAATATAATATATATAGATCTTTATATTATATGCGTATGTGTGTAAATTAGTATAGATATCTTAAATACATCTATCTAAAAGAATGTCGATAGATATCAATTATATATAAAGATTTTACATATTTTTGTATATTTAAAGTACATTTTAAGATATATATGCAAACCTTTATATAATTATCTAAGATTTATAAAGTAACTCTTAAGTAAATAAAATAACTATAGAATAACTCTTAAGTAAAGAAAAATAAGACTTTTAAGTAAATAAAAATAACTCAAGATTTAGATAGGTAAAGAAAATAACTCTTTAACTGAATAAAAGTAACTCAAAACCTATATACAACCTATATGAATAGGAAGACAATCTTTTCTAGCATCTTGGATCATCTCCCATCCATTATCATTTTGGAACTATGTAAAGAAAGATATATATGCAAACCTTTATATAATTCTCTAAGATTTATAAAATAACTCTTAAGTAAATAAAATAACTATAGAATAACTCTTAAGTAAAGAAAATAACTCTTTTAAGTAAATAACTCAAGATTTAGATAGATAAAGTAAATAACTCTTTAACTAAATAAAAGTAACTCAAAACCTATATATAAAACCTATATATAGATGTGTTTAGAATATTATATAAAAAACCTAGAAATGCATTTTTAAAAATAAAATAAAATTATACAACCCTATATATTATATATATAAAGGCAACACTTAAGTAATTAAAATATATTTATATTATTATAATACACTACATTAATATATATTATATATAATCCATAGATAGAGAGATAGATAGATAGATAGATAGATCTAAAATACACCAAGAGATATCCTTCTCAAGGTGCCTATTTTCAAATCAATTTGTCATATATAAGTTGAATATGTGCCTCTGAAAGGATATCTCTCAGGCATATTTTTGATAGATTTTTCTAAAGATAGGTATGCTAGTTTAGCTACACTTTTATTTATGTAGGAAGATAAGTCATTATTTATGTAACATCTACCATTTAATAGTTGTATTTCAAAATTTGATTATATAAGACCAAAAACTTGACTTTTTACAATACATTTACACATTGCAATTAATTTAGATGTTTCATTGCTATGTTTTTTTATGCTACAACTCATGTAGTCAAATCAATGCTTCCCCATCTTCCCAATTAAGAATAATAATAATTGTATTTTTTATATTGAACAATGTTAATTACAATAAAATAAGCAACAAAAACTACAAGAACAAAACTGATTAGGGATAAACAAGTATTAACATACTAAATATCTTTACAAGGATGACTTCACAATTACTATATAGATTTCATTATGACATTGACAATGTAGATAGCTCTTTTATTTACAATGTGTTGATTGACTTATAGTTGGTTGATTTACCATTTGATTTGCTCTAGGTGGTAGGCCATCTCTTTGTTTTTTAGCATTACCTATAATTAAGACAATAATGATGCTATTTGGAAGAATATGTTAAGAGTAATTGGATTCCCTTTAAGGAAGGTTTCTTAAAGCTTAATTTTGATGGAATTCCTAGAGGTAATTTAAGATTTGCTAGAGTGGGGGTGGTCATGGACATTCTTCTATAGGATAAAGGTGGGTCTTTCTTCCTTATCCATAAATCCAATAATGGAGCGAGGGCTTTAGCGATCCTAAAATATTTGAAACTAGTGAAATCTCTACAATGTTTGTGTCTTGAGGTCAAAGGAGATTCTCTTGGCACCATTAAGGGGTGCCTCAATGATAATTTAAAAGATTGGAAATAAAAAAGTATCATTAAGGAAACAATGCTAACCAAAGACAATTTTGAAGATATTATGTACAATCACTACTTTAGAGAAATTAATGGTATTGTAGATTTTTAGAAAATGTAGGTATTTACCAATTTCTGTTTTTGACTAAGATTAGTTGTTTCTAGCAAATGATGAATTGGAGATTTTTGTAAGGCCAAGGTGTTGTATTTTTTCTGTTAGAGCAAAGCACCCAGGAGGAGCATCTACAAACCAAGAGAAACCTTCACAAATGAGAGAAGCTACACAGAAGAAGCTATTTCACCAGAGATGAAAATATATTCAGATGAGATGATTAACTACATAGTGTACATGCCTTTTAAAGGCATGAAATATTTGACAAGTGGGAAAACTACCTGATACGGGAAAAACCACACTACGCGAAAAACAAATTATCCCTATGTTAAAACTTAACACACTAACACCCCCCCTTAAGTGCAAACTTAGGGAGAATTACTATGCAAAATCAAGATGCAATATGGGTCCTGGCTACACAACCATGTTAGGTACCCATTTACAATGAAAAAAAGAAATCTCTCACAAGTGGAGAAAAACCCTGTGGGAGAAAACTCCTCTCCAAAAGAGAGAAAAACATGAAAATGTTGAAAAGCAAAAAGTGAAAGGAAGGAGGACTCCTCAAGACCCCCTAAGGACAACTTCCTTCACCCCTAACATCGATTGCAACAAGTGATAGCGAGGAGATGCCAAAGGTTTAGTGAAGATGTCTGCAACCTGCTGCTCCATAGGCAAATACTCCAGACTGAGAACACCCTCTTGAATGAGCTACCTAATGAAGTGCATGTGGATCTCAATATGATTAGTGCACTGATGCTCCACTGGGTTGTGAGAAATATGAATGGCACTCTGATTGTCACACCAAAGAATAGTGGGATAATCAGCAGGAAAGCCAAATTCAGCCATCAACTGTTGAAGCCAAAGAATCTCCTGACTAGCCAAGACTACTCCTTGATACTCAGCCTCAATTGATGATAATGTAATAGAAATTTGCTTCTTGCAAGACCAAGCAACCCAACCAGAACCAAGACAAAAGACAAAGCCAGAAGTGGACTTCCGATCATTAACATCACCAGCCCAACCTGAGTCAGTGAAGCCCACAATCTCAGTAGCTCCTGATGTATACTGAATGCCAAACTGCTTAGTGCCCTGAATGTATCGCAAGATACATTTGGATGCCTTCCAATGTCTCTCATGTGGATCTTGAGAGAAATGAGAGACAAGACCAACTGCAAAGGAAATATCAGGATAACTATGTGTCAAGTATAGAAGGCTGCCAACCAACTGCTAATACAAGGTAGCATCAACTGATGGAGTAGTGCAAGTGGTAGACAACACAACACCTGACTAAAAAGGAGTAGGGGCTGGTTTGCAATCAGCCATTCCAAATCTCTGAAGCAAATCAAGAGCATACTTCTGCTGAAAGATAGAAATACCAGCAGAAGATTGATGAATCTGAAGGCCAAGGAAGTAATGCAATAAACCAAGGTCAGTCATATCAAAATGCTCCATCAAAGCTCCCTGAATATCCTTAATCATGGTAGGAGAATTGGTGAGAATCAAGTCATCCACATAAAGAACAAGTATGATAAGATCCCCTCCATGTCTCTGAATGTAAACTGTAGGATCGAATTGACATCTAGTGAATCTAGAAGCAAGCAGAAAACTATCCATCTTCTCATACCAAGCCCGAGGACCTTGTTTGAGACCATACAATGAACGCCTCAGCCTACAAACAAGTGAAGGGTCCTGCACAAAGTCTAGTGGCTACACCATATAGATCTCCTCCTAAAGATCACCATGTAGGAAAGCACTCTTCACATCCATTTGATACATTGGCCAACCCTGAGATGCAACAATTGAAAGTATAAGATGAACATACTCCATCCTAGCTACAGGAGCAAAAGTCTTAGAATAGTCAATACCTTCAACTTGAGAGAAGCTCGTAGCCACTAGATGAGCCTTGTACTTATCAATAGAACCATCAACTGTATACTTGGTACAATACACCCACTTGCATCGAACCAACTTTCTTCCCTTAGGAAGAGGAACCAAATCCCAAGTATGATTCTTCATTAAAGAAGAATACTCCTCAATCATAGCACTTTCCCATTTTGGAACACCTAAAGCATTTGAAAACTTCTAAGGATTAGTAGAAACTACATGACTCAAAAGACTGATACCTGAAGTTCAAGAACGAGTGCATCGTGTAGCTATGGGATCACCTGCAAGAGAACCAACATCCTCAAGAAGTGTACAAGCCCATAACGGTCTTGTGGGTGCAGGTGGAGGAGGAGGGGGAGAAATATCAACAACAAGATTAATACCATCATCAGGAACATCATCATCATCTACAAGAAGCAAAACATCATCTGAAGAAGAAGTGGGAAGAAGAGAGGAAGAGGCCTATGATGGAGAATCTTTTGGAGTGAAAGACTCATCAAAATGAATGCCACAATGAAAATGTACCTTTCGAGTGACAAGATCAAACAACCGATAACCCTTCACATCCTCACAATAGCCAACAAAAATGAACCGCTGACTTTTCTTCTCCATTGCTTTGTGCTTCCCATCTGGAATGAATGTCCATGCATCACTGCCAAATACTTTGAAAAAGGACACCTTGGGCTTGACATGAGACCAAGCCTCCTCAGGAGTCATATTCCGCACTACCTTGTGAGGCATACGGTTTTGAATGTAGTTGGCACAATTGACAGCCTTTGCCCAAAATGCTGGAGCCATGGATTGAGACTGAAGCATACAATTGGCCAACTCCCATAAGGTTCTATTCTTCCTCTTAGCCACACCAGTCTACTGAGGAGTGTATGGCACTGTGTGCTGATGAAGAATACCTCAAGCACGGCAAAAATCTTGAAATGCCTGATTGACATATTCTCTCCCAGTATCTATTTGAATCTTCTGAAGGGAGTGCCTTGACTGCTTCTCCACAAAGGCAAGGAAGGTCATGAAAAATTGAAGAACCTCATCCTTGTACTTTAGAAAGTACACCCATGTGCGCTGAGAGAAGTCATCAATAAAGGTGAGCACATACTTAGCCCCTAAAAATGAAGGAGTTGGGAATGACATACGATCACTATGCACCAACTCAAGGAGTGTCGAAGCACACAACTTTATTGATGTTTGCCAAGCACACAACCTTGACAAACTTTATCAGAACAAGAGATCTTAGGTAGGCCAATCACAAATTCTGTGTGCTCATCTGTTGAAGATATCTATAATTCAGGTGCCCAAACCATTCGTGCCAAAGCTTGCTCACAAAATCAGCATGAGCAATAAGGGATGATCCTGATGAAGACTCAAATCCATCAAACCTATACAAATGGGCCACATCATCAACTATCCCTATAGCAACAACCTTCTTAGGATCTTGCAATGTGATGACCCTCCTGTCCCTTATGATATCTTTTGTGCAATTGCTGATTGATATTTTGTGTTCTTTTGAGGTTTTCTTATTTTTTTGTAATTTTTTGAATAATATAGAAGAAAATGCAATGCATGGGAAATGGTATATATATAAATAAGAAATGAACCTAGTTGATTCAAATCTGAAGCATGCATTAAATATATTGAAATCAAATTGTTTTTTTTCTTTTCAATAACAAAAGCAATTATTCATACCCAGAAGCCATGCTTGCAATATCACAAATTTCTGGAAATGAATGGCAGCCATTAATGAAACCCTTGTTGATGAAATATAGCAGCAAATTTAGATTTCTCCACCAAACTTAAACACTAATCTTCATGTATTCACCTAGCCGCCCATAGTAGAGAGGATCTGAGCACAAAACACAAGGCATTTTGGCCTTGAGAGTAAAATATGGAGCTGTTGGGTTGTACGACTGTTGTAGGTATAGTAGTATGGCCTAGGGTTGTGTGCCAATGTTGATAAAAAATGCAGCCATCAATTAATCTGCCCTTCACAATAATTTCTGATTCAAACCCTCAATAAATTCTTCAACAAAACTTGCAAAAAACTTCACAAATTAGATCAAACATGATTGTAGGATGAAGCCAATCAGACATGCAACCTTCAGCTGATATTCCAGAACCTTAAGAATGCTGGAGCAATGAAGTAGCAATGCTTTCCATGGCCAAAATGTGCAGAAACCCTCATTTCTTCTCTCCCAATGCCAAGAACTCATAAACGACAAATGAAGAATGAGTTCCATTTAGCCTTTAAGTAAAGCTTTTATACTCCCTTAGAAAAGCATGACTTCCAATGAGCTTTTTAATCATTAATAATAAAATAATCATATTGCTTTTGTTGATTTTATATTATATCTTCACTTGGGTATAAATAATGTGCTTTATTACTGGCTTTTAAAAAAACATTATAACCCCCTTATAATATAAGGTCTATTAACCATATGATGTCCTTTTAAATAATAATTAATTATTATTAAAGATTACCTTTAATAATAATTAAAATCACTTATCTTCATAATTAAACATCATTTTTCAATTCTTTCTAAACCTGGGGGTTCACCATGGTACCCTCTGTGCATCTAACCACCTTACTAAAAATAGTAGGGGTCCCTCTCTACAACCACAGTCTTACTATAAATAGTAAGTGTGTCAAACTGAGTCCAAAAACCTTTGCAAAGGCCGAATCCTGAACCAACCAAAGCACTGGAAAGAAGTAAGGTCACCAACTGACCAAGCAACTGCCTTAGTGGACCCTCTATCCAAGTCCATTAGCCTACGAGGGTCAAAATAATAGGCTAACCCCTTTGCAACTGGTACTGGCTAAGAAGGGGACATTACAGTCCGCCCTCCCTAAAATTGCTTGTCCTTAAGAAATCTCAACTCAGGATGCTGTAAAATGTCCTCACTCTCCCAAGTAGCATCCTCTACCGGCAGATCCCTCCATTTAATCAAATATTCCCTGATAGTCCGTCTGCACAAGTTACGCTCTCTGACATCTATGATGGCCTTAGGTACTAATATCAATTTCCCCTCATCATCTAGGGGTGGTAAAGCTGTAGAGGGAACAATGTGATGTCCTAGAGCCTTCTTGAGGCGTGAAACAAGAAAAACATTATGGAATCTGCTCTCTGTTGGTAACTCAAGCTCATAGGCCACCTCTCCTACACGCCTAATGATCTGAAAAGGACCATAATATTGTGGCTTGAGCTTCTCTACCCCACTCTTCCTAAGAGTGGATTGTTGATATGGCTGCAGCATCAGATACACCACATCTCCAACATCAAATGACAACTCAACCCTTCTCTGATCAGTATACTACTTCTACTGATTTTGTGCCTTTTGAATATTCTCCTTCAGAGACCTTATAATCTCCTAGCTCTCCTGAAAAACATCCCTAGTGCCAGGCACTTTGTTATCACTAAGAATCAAATCCAAAATGTTGGGTGCGTTATACCCATACAATGCCATAAATGGTGTCATCTGTATAGTCATATGGTGGGTGGTATTATAGCAGTACTCACAAAGATGAATCCACCTCACCCAAGCTCTCTACTACCCTGCAATGTAATTTTAGAGGTATACTTCCACCCATTTATTCACATTCTCTGTCTGACCATCCGTCTGGGGGTGGTAACTAGTACTCAGAGTAAGCTCTATCCCACTAAGTCTGAACAACTCTTACCAAAAGTGGCTCATGAACCTACTATCTCTGTTGCTGACAATACTCTGAGATAACCCATGCAACCTGAATACCTCACGAAAGAATATGTCTGCTACCTATGTAGCTGAATATGAAGTTGGGATCAGAAAGAAGTGGGCAAACTTCATAAGACGATCGACAACCACATAAATACAATCTCTACTCTAGAATCTTGGCAAGCTCGTAATGAAATCCATAAACAAACATTCCCACTTCCTATTTGGAACTAGAAGTAGCTGAAGAAGACCCACAGGATAGGTATGCTCCTATTTATTCTGTTGACAAACAGGGCACTCTCTAACATACTGAAGAACATCTGATTTGAGGCCCTTCCATGAGTAATGCTCCCAAATCTGTCTGTAAGTCTTAAAGTAACTGGGATGTCCTGCCATGGGTAAATCATGAAAGGCTTTCAACACTATGCTCTTCATCTCAGATCCTAGTAATAAGAATATCCTCCCCTTGTAAATGATGAGCTCATTTACAACGGAGTATCTACTATCCTGCATAGTACCATCAATGATGCTAGAAGCCCACGGGTCCTTGGCATACTCTGTAACAATCAGATGCCTCCAACCCTCAGTAATCTCAACCATGGAGCTCAAATGTGGTCGTCGAGGCAAGGCATCAGCAACAACATTCTATGTACCTTTGACATATGATATGTCAAAGTCATATGACTGCAACCCGCTAACCCATTTCTGCTGACGATCACTCAAGTCTCACTATCCAAGGAAATGTCTCAGGCTGTTATGGTCAGTTCTCACAAAAAAATTACTGCCAACAAGGTACTGCCTAAATTTAGCCAACGCATACATGATGGCTAACATCCCCTTGTCATATATGCTATAGCTCCTCTTAGGTCCCCATAGCTTCCTACTCTCATAAGCAACAAGATGCTTATCTTGCATAAGAATTGTGCCAATGCCCTCACCAAAGGTATCACACTAAAGCTTGAAGGGCCTAGTAAAATCTGGCAATGCAAGGACAAGACATGAAGTCATCAAATGCTTAAACTTCTCAAAACACTCATGTGCCTGAGGAGTCTAGATAAATGCCCCCTTCTTCATCAAATCTATAAGTGGTGTTGCATGTCATGAAAACCCAATAACAAATCGACATTAGAAACTACACAAACCCATGAAACCTCTAAGTTGAGTAAGATTCTTAGGAGTAGGCCAATCCATGATAGCTCTAACCTTGTCCTGATCCATGCAAACTCCCTTTGCACTAGTAATATGGCCTATGTACAGTAAATTTGTCATGCCCAATGCACACTTGGACTCCTTGGTGTACAAGGACTCACTAGCAAGTATACCCAACACTGTATCCAGATGAGCCAAATGTTCCTTCCAAGTTCTGCTATATACCAATATGTCATCAAAGAAGACTAAAATATATCTCCTCAACTAAGACTAGAAGACCCTATTCATAGTGGACTGAAAAGTGGCAGGTGCATTGGTTAAGCCAAATAGTATAACTAGGAACTCGTAATGTCCACAATGACATCTGAACATTGTCTTCTCTATGTCCTACTCTCTGACCCTGATCTGGTGGTATCTAGATCTCAAATCTATCTTTGAGAAGAAACATGCACCATGTAGCTCATCTATTAATTCATCAATACGAGGCATGGGATACCGGTTCTTAATAGTCCTCTTATTTAGTGCATGGTAGTCTATGCACATTTGAAGTGAACCATCCTTTTTCTTCACCAAAACTACTGATGAAGCAAAGGGTGACTTGGCCTGATATGTCCCATAGCAAGCAGCTCATTAATTGTCTTTTCAATTTCATCTTTAAGTCGCTTTGGGTGCCTGTAAGGAGTAATCATGATGGGTTTAGCACCCTCCTCCAACTTAATAATATGCTCAATGCCCCTGTCTGGGGGTCTACCTGGTGGAATCTCACTAAACACCTTAGAGTGTTTAGTTCTCAACTCCTGTATATCTGGATGATAAATTATCTTTTGCTGCTCCTCCTATGATGGCATCAACTTAGACATTGTAGCCCACTCAACCATGTCATGATGAATGAGTCTCTCCATCTGCCTAAAAGATATCATCCTCAAACTGCTATCCCTGATTTCTTTCAATACACGAGTCTTCCCTTCAACTTTAAATCTCATCTCCATCTCACGAAGGTTAAGAGTAAACTCCACTATAGCATGAGGCCACTTCATGCCTAGAACCACATCTATATCTCCCATGTTCACAACATAAAAATCTGCCTTAAAATCAAAGTTGTTTAAGCACATAGGGAGGTCTGAAATCATTCTATTACACTTAAGAGTGTATCCATTAGCTACCTTAACTCTTATACCTTCAAATTCCTCTGTTTGTATCCCATGCTTAGCAACCAACCTAGCATCAATAAAGTTGTGCGTGGCACTTGTATCAAGTAATGTGATGACTCTTTGACTAGCCAAGATCCCACGCATCCTAAAAGAACCCTCATGTATCATGCTAGAAAGATGAGCTTATGGAAGCTTCATTTCCCCTTCATTTTCACTCTCATTTTTTGACTTTTCAGCCTCTAAATCATCATGATTAGCTTGCTGGTTTGTCATGACAGCCTGTTCTTCATCCTCATAATACGACTCCATTTGCTTGTTTTTGGCCTTAGGTCTTAGAGGACATTCATGCCCTTCAGTGTATGGTCCCTTGCACCAAAAACACAACTTTTTTCTCCTTAAATCATTGAGTGTTTCTTGATCTGGTTTAGCTGCTGATTTGTTTTTAAAGTCTAATTTTTCTGCTGGTTTTTTTTATTGATTAGAATTTTTTTGTTGGAATCTATTGTCTTTACTTGAAGAGAAGGACCTTTGTGGAAACTTGCTTTTTGGGATAGCAAACTCCATGCTTCTAGATTTCTTTATAGCCTCCTATAAGGAGGGAGGTTCAAAAGCCTTGATCCATCCACGTAAAGGATCCATTAATCCTCCAATAAATAGAACCACCAATCTTCTCTCTGTGATGCTGGGAACCATCACTGCTAAATGCTAAAACTCTGTAATGTATGACTCCAAAGAGCCAACGTGTTTGAGCTGTGCAAGTTCCCTGAAGAATAACTCAGGATCTTTATGATCAAACTATTCGATGAGCCTATTAGTGAACTCATCATATGTGGTAATCAAATTGTGACCCAATGTCACCAAGCCATGATACCACCATTCATGTGCCTCACCCTCAAGATGCATTATGGCAAAATTGATAGCCTCATCTTCAGGCATTGGCTTCAAAGCCAAATAGTTGTCTAGCTTTTGGACCCATGACCTTGTAGTACATTTACCACTACCATCGAACTATGGCATAGATACCTTACTCACAGCCTGCTGATAGTCACAGTGACCCTATGTAGCCTGGGGTGCTCTATGCTCTGTCCTACCTGTACCACCCCCTTGAGGCCTCTTCTGATCCAAAAATTGATTAAAGGTCAACATTTTCTTGACCTCTGGTGGAATTGGCATATACTCAGCATGGTGCTGAACAATATCAATTGCTGAAACAACCTATGGTTCCTGAACAACTGGAATCTCTGATGCTTGTGGCACCTCCCTCAGAGTAAAAATAGACTGTAAAGGCCTGAAGACTGAACCTGATGAAATGGTAGATCGATCAACTAGTATGGTTGGTTGTCCACGACCTTGAGTACCACTGGTCTCTCCTGCATAACCACCCTGCTACAAAACTGTAAACTATCTCATAGTCCCTAGTAGTTGTGACATCATGTCCATCATATTGTCAAACTTCCATTCTGCTCTGGTATTGGGACTGACTAATCTTGAATGTCCCTTTTCTCTGCCTACCATAGCACATATCACAATCTCACCACTATCACTAGATGAACTTTGATGATGATTAGGAACTCTGTCACTCTCACTAGATGAACTTTTATGAACACCAATCACTCTAGAAGCAGTATCAACTTCAGCTAATTCTGGTGGCTGCCAATGACCTGTTCCTCTAGTCTAAACAAAAATCTTTTCACCTTTGCTCATGTAATTTTGTTTTCAATCACAATATGGTAGGATGACTTCTCTAATACTAATGTGATGACCCTCCTATCCCTTATGATATCTTTTGTGAAACTATTGATTGATATTTTGTGTTCTTTTGAGGTTTTCTTATTTTTTTGTATTTTTTTGAATAATATAGAAGAAAATGCAATGCATGGGAAATGGTATATATATACATAAGAAATGAACTTAGTTGACTCAAATCTAAAGCATGCATTAAATATATTGAAATCAGATTGTTTTTTTTCTTTTTAATAACAAAAGCAATTATTCATACCCAAAAGCCATGCTTGCAATGTCACAAATTTTTGGAAATGAATGGCAGCCATTAATGAAACCCTTGTTGATGAAATATAGCAGTAAATTCAGATTTATCCACCAAACTTAAACACTAATCATCATGCATTTACCTAGCCGCCCACAGTAGAGAGGATCTGAGCACAAAACATAAGGCGTTTTGGCCTTGAGAATAAAATATGGAGCTACTGGGTTGTACGTGTTGCAAGTATGGGCCTAACTAGTGTTGTCATTGATGTCAACATACTCTTGTTGCATTAATGATAAGGTTTGGATGAGCCATGAGCTGAGGATATTGAGAAAATTAGTCTCAATCAGGAACAGTGAAGAACAATGATGACTGTAAGACAAAAGTCCAAGATAGGATGATGATTAGAGGATGCGGATTAAAGGGTTTGTAGATATGTGTCTGTAGGTGATCCAATAGAGATTTCAGAGGTCTGCATGAAGATATGAAGAAGTTGTGGCCGCTCAAGTAAAACCGGTTCCGGTAGGTATTTAGAGGTGACAGAGGGTAACAAGAAAGGTCCGGTGAGATCCAGAAATGAAGTTTCCTCTTCTATGGATTTAAGGGAGTGCTGAGGAAGTCTTTGCAGTGTATCAACTCTATTGGTTCATGGTTTGAAGGTCCGTAACCATCTATTCCTTTGTGATAGTAATGACAGACTGTGTTCTTGAGGTTCCAGATGAAGGTGAGAAGGATTTCAGTAAGTAGAAGAAGTGTGGATGTTCTTGGTGATTTAGACAAGCTTGTGAAGGTCTTTGGATCATGTCTAGTTCATGTTGGTGGTCCGCACTAAAGTTGGAGCTCGCAATTGAAAAGTAACTTCTGTATGATGGTGTTCTTCTTGAGACAGGCCGACCGGATGAGTTATGCATCTGTTGGATGATCTTATGAATGTTTGCCGACTTAGATGATCATTCCTAAGTTGATGCCTTGTATAAATAAGGGATTGCAAAGTTAGTTTGAACTCACCTTTTTTTTAGTGTGGAGATGAGGGTGTGGTAGCGAAGAGGAGAGCAAAAGATAGACCAGAAGTATTGAGCTTAATGGAACTGATTCAAGCATGGTGAAGATGCTATTCTCTAGTTCATGTATGTGATACTTATTTCTTTGTAAATAGTGTGTCTCTTGTAGGCAGTGAGCCTCTTGTGAGTAGTGTGCTCGGGCAGTGAGCCCTAGTTGGCACGTGCTATTTTGTTCTTTCTATTCTTCTAACAGATAATACAATTTTGGGTTAATCACCCCGTGGTTTTTCCCTTAATTGGGTTTTCCACATCAAAATCTTGGTGTCTTATGTGTTGATATGTTTCTGCTCTTGATTTCAATACATTATGGTTTATGATTAATATACAACTAATCACTAAGAAGACTTAAGTGTTTAATTTGGAGAAAGTTTTTGAACAATTGATTCACCCCCCCTCTCAGTTGTGTGCCCTAAGTCTAACAATTGGTATCAGAGCCAAGTTCCTCTAAAAGGAGCTTAACCGCTTGAGGAGATCCAGGATGTCGTCCTACAAGAAGGATAGTCTGAAGTTTAATGGAACCAACTTTGCTCTTTGGAAAGGTCGCATGAAATGTCACTTGCAGTGTATGGGAATGGCGTACTGGTCCATGGTTACAAAACAATATGTACCTCCACAGGGTGGTCTGACAACCCTAAATGAAATCACAGATGCTGAAAACAATCTATGGACTAAAGAGGCTCTTCTAAGCGCATTATCTGATTCAGAGCTCTCAAATGTTATTGACCTACCAACTGCTTTTGAGATTTGGAATAAACTGGAACTTTTGCATGAAAGAGACCAGTATGTTAAATGTGCAAGGTTACAGAGTCTAAAAGGGAAATTTGAAAAACTAAAGATGAGAGATGATGAAAATATTACTACTTTTATGCCAAGAGTGAATGAGCTGGTTTGTGGAATTAGAAATGCTGGTGGAGTCTTGGATGAAAATGAGATTGTTGGCAAAATTCTCAGATCCCTTCCTGCCTCTTACAAAATCAAGGTTGCTGCCATTGATGAATTCAGAGCCCATACAACTGTCACAAGAGACCAATTGGCTGGCAAATTGGCTACATTTGAAATGACCAAATTTGGAGATGATTCCCCCAAGACTGAATCTGCATTCAAAGCCAGTGCCTCTGTAAAAGGTAAACAAAGGTTTGATCCGAGAGATAACTCATCAAGGAAACTGTCATGGTATGAAAAGGCAAGAAAAGATCTAGAAGAAGAAGTAGAAACTGCTCAACTTGAAGCCCTCATTGCAAAGAGACTGCCAAGAGGATCCGGTAAGTATGAAGGAAAATTGTCTTTTAAGTGTTTTAACTGCAATAGGATTGGTCATTTTGCCTTAAGATGTCTAGAAAGATTTTCAAGGCCAAATCCTAATAGATCAAGGTTCCAAAAGAATTGTTACTATGTTCATGAAGAAGATGATAATGAAGGAGCAACAGATGATGAATCAGAGATTGGAAACAAATTAGGAAATGAATGGGTGTTTATTGCCATCAAGGAAGAAGAACCAATATCCTCTGTATTTGTCAATCATAAAGTTGTAGAAAGAGCCCTGGCTGCCCAAGTTGAAGAAAAGGATGATTGGGTCATTGACAGTGGTTGCTCTCACCATATGACAGGTGACAAAAACAAGTTCATAGATTTGGAAATGTATGAAGGAGGAGTGGTGAAGTTTGGTGATAATTCTGCTGGTAGAATCAGAGGAAGAGGAACTATTTCTTTTGATGGAAGGAACAAAATTGGTAATGTTCTATATGTTGAAGGCTTGAAGCACAATCTTCTTAGTGTTAGACAGTTAGTGGACAAAGGCTATGATCTCTGGTTCAAGAATGGAAAATGCAAGATCTTTGAAAGCTCTAGAACAGAGATTGCATCCGGTACCCAAACTAAAGGTAATATCTTCCACTTGGTTGGCACTGGTAAAAGTTACTTATTTGTTCAAGTTGATCAGAGTTGGTTATGGCATAGGAGAATGTGTCATGTGAATTTTGATAATATCATCAAGATAAGTAATACTAAGGCTGTAAGAGATCTTCCAAAATTGGTGAAACCTACTAATATCTTATGTAAAGAATGTCAGTTGGGTAAGATGAGAAGAATCACATTCAAGAGTAAGGAACTGTCTTCTACCAGATTATTGGACTTAGTTCATACTGACCTTTGTGGCCCGTCAAGAATCAGGAGTATGCAAGGTGATAGATACTTCTTGTTACTAATTGATGACTATTCCCAGATGATGTGGGTAACTTTTCTAAAAGAGAAATTAGAAGCTTTTGAGAAATTCAAAATATTTAAGGCTATGGTAGAGAATGAAACTGGATTGAAATTGAAGTATCTAAGGTCTAATAGAGGTGGAGAATTCACATCCGGTGACTTCATAGAGTTCTGTGAGAAACATGGAATAAAGAGACAGTTCTCTGCTCCTAGGACTCCACAGCATAATGGAGTAGTGGAAATAAAAAACTGGACCATACAGGAAGCTTCTAGGACCATGATGATGCAAGCAAATGTTCCTCATATCTATTGGAGAGAAGTAGTCAGCACTGCAGTCTATACTCTCAATTGAGTTCAAATCAGAAGCAATACTGGTAAAATTCCTTATGAACTTTGGTTTGACATCACTCCTATTGTAAGGTATTTCAAAGTTTTTGGTAGCAAATGTTACATTAAAAGAGATGAAGATCTAGGAAAGTTTGATGCTAGAAGTGATGAAGGAATATTCTTGGGTTACTCTACTCAAAGCAAAGCATATTGGTGTTATAACAAAAGACTGAGAAAGATGATAGAAAGTACAAATGTGAAAATTGATGAGGGAATTGAGAAACCCTCAAAGTTTTATGAGTATGATGAAGATGATCAGAATGGTGTTCTGACTCAAGGAGCCCAAGCCTCATTAGTTAGTCAGATTCAAGTTAATCCGGTAAACCAGGAAGAAGAAATGAGTTTCAATGAGGCTGATCAAGAATCAAAAGTGCAAGAAATTCCTAAAGTTCCCAGGTATGTAAGACTGAACCACTCTAAAGATCATATCATAGGAGATAAAAGCAAAGGAGTACTAACAAGAAGGAGAATTGCTCAAGATTTAGAAGAGTATTGTTTGATTTCAAAGATTGAACCTAAGACTGTGAATGAAGCTTGCAATGATGAAAATTGGACTAAAGCAATGGAGGAAGAGCTGGTGCAAATAGAGAAAAATCACACTTGGGATCTTGTTCCTAGACCTAGAAACAAGAATGTGATTGGAACCAAATGGGTCTTCTGGAACAAACTAAATGAAGTTGGTGAAGTAATCAGAAATAAAGCCAGATTGGTCTGCAAGGGCTATTCTCAAATAGAAGGTATTGATTTTGAAGAAACTTTTGCTCCGGTGGCAAGAATTGAAGTAGTCAAATTATTTATTGCCTTTACTGCCTTCAAGGATTTCAAGGTATATCAGATGGATGTCAAGTCTGCCTTTCTAAATGGTGACTTGGAAGAAGAAGTGTATATAGAGCAACTAGATGGATTTCAGTTGTCTGATCATGGTGATATGGTCTGCAAGTTGAAGAAGGCACTGTATGGATTAAAGCAAGCCCCAAGAGCTTGGTATGAAAGATTGGATAAGCATCTTTTGAAGATTGGTTTCAACAAAGGTATTGCTGGCAGTAACTTATATTTCAAAATTGATCATGAAAACATCTTGATTGTTGAAGTATTTGTTGATGATATCATCTTTGGAGGAAGAGATAGTATGTGTAAAACTTTTGCAAATCAAATGAAAAGTGAGTTTGAGATGTCTATGCTTGGTCAAATGAATTTCTTCTTGGGTCTGCAAATTACTTAAACAAAGAAAAGAATCTTCATTTCTCAGACCAAATATGTGAAAGAACTGTTGAAGAAATTCAGGATGGAGAATTCAAAGCCAATGAATACTCCCATGCCAACCAGATGTAAGTTGAGAAAAGATGATGACTCTCCTAAGGTAGACCAGACAAAGTACAGATCAATGATTGGAGGATTGTTGTATCTCACTCAAACTAGACTAGATATTATGGAAGCTGTTGGTCTTGTTACTAGATTCCAAGCTGATCTTAGAGAATCCCATGCCATGGCAATCAAGAGGATTTTTAGATATCTAAAAGGGACGGTTGAGTATGGTTTGTGGTATCCTAGAGATCATGATTTCTCTCTTCATGCATATATAGATGCTGATTGGGCAGGAGATGTGGATGACTGGAAGAGTACCAGTGGTGGAACATTCTTTTTGGGGAAAAGATTGGTTTCTTGGCTAAGCAAGAAACAAGAGGCAATATCTCTGTCTACAACTGAAGCAGAATATATTGCAGCAGTAGGTAGTTGCACTCAAGTTTTGTGGATGAAGTAGATGCTAAGAGATATCAAAGTGGAGTATGAGGAACCTATCACAATCTTCTGTGATAATTCAAGTGCTATAAGTATATCTAAGAATCCGGTGTTGCATTCAAAGACTAAGCATATATCTATCAAGTTTCACTTTCTGAGAGAGCAAGTGAACAAGAATGAAGTCAAATTGGAGTTTGTGTCATCCAAGGATCAGATTGCAGATATCTTTACTAAACCTTTACCTAAGGACTCTTTTGAGTATCTCAGGGAGAAGTTAGGGGTTATTACCCCTCTGGTGATGAACTAAGGTGCACTGATGTGCATCAGTCTGGTGGGTATCATAGTCACATCTTGTGATCCAGATTGATGTTGGGGAGCTGCAACTCAGGGGGAGCAACATGTATGATTCTGAAGTGGTGAAGTTGCAAGTATGTGCCCTTTCCCATTGATGTCAAAGGGGGAGAGAAGACATATGAAAAACAAGTGGTTGCTGATCAAAGGGGGAGCAGTAAAGGGAGAGAAGACATGTGAATGGTTGTTGTTGATAGGGGGAGTTGTGACAGTAAGGAAAAGTTCCTGTCTTGATGGTTTTTCACATCATATGTTGCAATCAATGACAAAGGGGGAGATTGTTGCAAGTATGGGCTTAACCAATGTTGTCATTGATGTCAACATACTCCTGTTGCATTAATGATAAGGTTTGGATGAGACGTGAGCTAAGGATATTGAGAAAATTAGTCTCAATCAGGAACAGTGAAGAACAATGATGACTGTAAGACAAAAGTCCAAGATAGGATGATGATCAGAGGATGCAGATTAAAGGGTTTGTAGATATGTGTCTGTAGGTGATCCAGTAGAGATTTTAGAGGTTTGCATGAATATATGAAGAAGTTGTGGCTGCTCAAGTAAAACTGGTTCCGATAGGTATTCAGAGGTGACAGAGGGTAACAAGAAAGGTCCGGTGAGATCCAGAAATTAAGTTTCCTATTCTACGGATTTAAGGGAGTGCTGAGGAAGTCTTTGTGGTGTATCAACTCTATTGGTTCATGGTTTGAAGGTCCGCAACCATCTAATCCTTTGTGACAGTAATGACAGACTATGTTCTTGAGGTTCTGGATAAAGGTGAGAAGGATTTCAGTAAGCAGAAGAAGTGTGGATGTTCTTGGTGATTCAGGCAAGCTTGTGAAGGTCTTTAGATCATGTCCAGTTTGTGTTGGTGGTTCGCACTAAAGTTGGAGCTCACAATTGAAGAGTAACTTCTGTATGATGGTGTTCTTCTTGAGACAGGCCGACTGGATGAGTTATGCATCTGTCGGATGATCTTATGAATGTTTGCCAACTTAGATGATCATTCCTAAGTTGATGCCTTGTATAAATAAGGGATTGCGAAGTCAATTTGAACTCGCCTTTTTTTTTAGTGTGGAGATGAGGGTGTGGTAGCGAAGAGGAGAGTGAAAGGTAGAACATAAGTATTGAGCTTAATGGAACTGATTCAAGCATGGTGAAGATGCTATTCTCTAGTTCATGTATGTGATACTTATTTCTTTGTAGACAGTGTGTCTCTTGTAGGCAGTGAGCCTCTTGTGAGTAGTGTGCTCGAGTAGTGAGCCCTAGTTGGCATGTGCCATTTTGTTCTTTCTATTCTTCTAATAGAGAATACAATTTTGGGTTAATCACCCCATGGTTTTTCCCTTAACCGGGTTTTCCACATCAAAATCTTGGTGTCTTATGTGTTGATATGTTTCTGCTCTTGATTTGAATACATTATGGTTTATGATTAATATACAACTAATCACTAAGAAGACTTAAGTGTTTAATTTGGAGAAAGTTTTTGAACAACTGATTCACCCCCCCTCTTAGTTGTGTGCCCTAAGTATAACAGTATGACTATTGTAGGTATAGTAGTAGGACCTAGGGTTGCATGCCAATGTTGATAAAAAATGCAGCCATCAATCAATCTTCCCTTCACAATAATTTCTAATTCAAACCCTCAATAAATTCTTCAACAAAACTTGCAAAAAACTTCACAAATTAGGTCAAATATGATTGTAGGATGAAGCCAATCAGACATGAAACCTTCAGCTGATATTCCACAACCTCAGGAATGCTAGAGCAATGAAGTAGCAATGCTCTCCATGGCCAAAATGTGCAGAAACCCTCATTTCTTCTCTCCTAATGCCAAGAACTCATAAATGACAAATAAGGAATGAATTCCATTTAGCCTCTGAGTAAAGCTTTTATACTCCCTTAGAAAAGCATGACTTCCAATGAGCTTTTTAATTATTAATAATAAAATAATCATATTGCTTTTGTTGACTTTATATTATATCTTCACTTCGGTATAAATAATGTGCTTTATTACTGGTTTTTTAAAAAAACATTATAACCCCCTTATAATATAAGGTCTATTAACCATATGATGTCCTTTTAAATAATAATTAATTATTATTAAAGATTACCTTTAATAATAATTAAAATCACTTATTTACATAATTAAACATCATTTCTCAATTCTGCCTGAACCTAGGAGTTCACCATGGTACCCTCTATGCATCCAACTACCTTACTAAAAATAGTAGGGGTCCCTCTCTACAACCTCAGTCTTATTATAAATAGTAAATGCATCAAACTGAGTCCAAAAAACCTTTGCAAAGGCTGAATTCTAAACCAACCAAAGCACTGGAGAGAAGTAAGGTCACCAATTGACCAAACAACTGCCTTAGTGGACCCTCTATCCAAGTCCATTAGCCTACGAGGGTCAAAATAATAGGCTAACCCCTCTACAACCGGTACTGGCTAGGTAGTCACATCAGTGGGAGAAAACTCAACTACCTTCCCATCACCATGATGACATATCTAATAGATAGAAAGTAGATTCTACGAAATATTAGGAACAAAAGGAACATTAGCAATGCAACCATCCTGCATCTTAACTGAGCCTGTTCCTACAACTGGAGTCTAGGAAGAGTTCCCAACTACAATATGATAAGTACTACAAGAGGAAATAGAATAAAAAAGATCCTCAGTATGAGTCATATGATGTGAAGCACTAGAATGAAGACTCCAACTGTCACTAGTAGAGGACAAAGCCCTTGCTGTGAGAGCTTGCCCTTTTCCCAAGGAAGAAGACTTAGGCATGGCAATATTGTGCTTCCTCATAGCTTCCTCCAAAGCTGCTAACCTCTCAAAACAATGTGCATCATTATGCCCTGACTTTCCACAAAAGGAACAATTTTCCTTCTTCTTCTTAGACTTAGAGGATGATTCCCTAGAGTTAGGAGGAGGATTAGTTTTCTGATCATTCTTCACCTTAGGTTTGGAGGGAGGCTCACCACCTACAGATGAATCTATCTTGGGCTTCTTCTTATTCTTACCCTTGCTCTTGGAAGATTGACCATCAAAGCACGACTTTTAGGAAGAGCATCCATTTGAATCAACTTGGCCTGCTCCCTAGTTAATTGATCACAAAATACCTCAAATGAAGGCATCTTATGGTCTTCTCCCATAACATCCATAGTAGAATAGAAGGTAGAGGCAAACACATGAAAAGGACCTCTTAGCTTAGACAAGATAAAGAAAATACACTCCTTTTCATCTTTGGCATGACCACATCCTTTCAATTGTGACAAAAGCAACTTGAATTTGGCAAGGAAATACTGAATAGTGGGGAAGGCATCTAGAGGGAGAGAGGTGAGATCGGCTTCAAGTTGCAAGATTTTGAACTGATTGACTTTACCATACAACTCGGCAAGCTTATCCCACACTTCTTTAGGTGTCTTACACTCCGCAATGTGAAACAACAAATTATCAGACACATGGAGAGTTATGAGTCCTCTAGCCTCATCTATTTTGTTTCTATGAACAAATTGCTCAAATGGTTTTGTGAACTCAGGTTGATTGGCATCTAACATTTGCCAAAGCCCCCTAGATTGCAACAACTGTGATATTTTGAGCTTCCATGTGTGATAGTTGTTTGGAGTGAGCAATTCAATTCTTGGGTCCAACATGTTAAACAAGGCAGCACAAGACCAAAATGCAATGTACACCCCCTAGAATGTATGAAAAACTAAATTTGCAATTCCCAACACCAAATTTGCCAAATAATACTAATAGAAGTAACTGAAATAATATTACAACTTCAAGTTACTTGAACGATCAAATAATGGCAAAATTTTCAAAAAATACCTTGTTCACAATGAAATTTGTCGAAGTAGCTTTTCAACGATATCTTGTTTGTCAAAAATAGACCGTTTGCAAAAGTTGTGCAAAACTAAAAAAAAGGCCTATTTTAGGCTCTTTCAGACCATAGAAGCTCCCAGTCGCTCCATATGACCACAAAATGCATGGGCTAAAAAAATGTGAACCTCTCGGGCCACAACACAAGCCACCAAGTGATCACCAAGATTCAATCTCCAATCTCCAAGTTCGAGCACAAAGGACTCCAAATCACCAATCACATGAACAAAGCAATTGCTAAGATAGATAAAGGCTAAATGAGACCTCTGTGGTTTGAATGTGGGATTAAAACCCCAAATAACACTCCAAACACAACGCACGGACCCATCTCCACACCTGTGCCAAAACTTATTGGGAACCCTAATCAAATATTTTAGTAATGAACTTTGGAATTTGTAAAGTCTGCTCCAGACTTCCTTTGGTCACTGAAAAACAATGCAACCATAGGCCGATTTGCATACAAATGGAAGGTTTAATACTTTAGATGTTGAGTTGGCCTACAAGGCTGAACTTGTGTTTAGGCCAGGATTACTTTCCAATGCATGGAGAAAGCACCAAGGCCGTGGGTGGCTTGTGAGAAGAGTATACGCTCTCTAATTGAACCTACATGCTACCTTCCTTTTACAAAGGAATCCGAACTCGCCTCCAGCTCCCGCTCGATTACACGAGGATCCAAATTTCCCACATATGTACGTACAACATCATTTTCATCCCTATAATGAATGCAAAAATTAGATGGTTTTTGAGCCTCCCGCACACTGCGCAATACGCTAAAGGATGTGGATCGGCTTTCTCATTATGATGTGAATTGAATGGCTGCTTTATATGTGCCCACCACACACAAACTCGCCACTCCAGATTCACATAGAAGAAAACCAGAATATCTACTTGATCTCAAATGGAGTAATAAACCCTAGAGCATAAACGATATTTACCAAAGGGAAATAGAAAAATAATCGCTAAATAATTACCCTAGGAAAAGAAATAGATCTCAAACCCGATGAAAACTCTCATCGGAAGGTGGCTGCAGAAGACGGGCTCTGATACCATGTTAGAGCAAAGCACCCAGGAGGAGCATCTACAAACCAAGAGAAACCTTCACAAATGAGAGAAGCAACACAAAAGAAGCTATTTCACCAGAGATGAAAATATATTCAGATGAGATGATTAACTACATAGTGTACAAGCCTTTTAAAGGCATGAAATATTTAATGGGTGGGAAAACTACCCGATACGGGAAAAAACCACCCTACGAGAAAAACAAATTATCCCTATGTTAAAACTTAACACACTAACATTTTCTTCTATCCACTCCTTAAATTTCATACTCCATCATTTGGATTTCTTATAATTGGATTGAGAAATTATTATGAAATTGTAGCCATCATTAGTACTTCAAATATTGCCTTGCATGTAGAGTTCTTATTTCACATGGGATAATTATGTTGCTACATTATGTTGGGGATTTTAACCCTTATTGCAGTCAATCGATATATTGGGATGATGAAAACTTGAGATAATATATTCATATTACAATCAACAACACTTGCAAAATATATCTAACAACATGTACAGAAGTAAATAAAACAATATGCATCCACAAAATTACACAAGACACAAAAATTTACATGGGAAACCCTTTTGGGAGAAAACCCATCACCAAAAGATGTTCATAGTTATATTATTCAAAATCAACACAAATTAAATACAATAAGGTCTTTGGAAACCTTTTATAGAGTCTCAATCTACAACATGCCCTTATTTTGCAATCACTCTAATTATCACACACCAACAATGTACAAGAATGTGTACAAGAATGTCTTCAATGTCTAACAAGTGAGTAACCTTGGCACAATCACACAAATTGATATATATATATGGGAAAACCAACCATCTAACTATCCACCCAATCCATAGAATACCAAGAGTCATGCAACTATAATTTGACCATACATGATGTTAGCATACTACATAAGTCACCAAGTGTGATGACTCCATGCAGATAACCACTTGTACACTCTGCCAGTGCCGCATAGTATGAATCAATAGTTATAAATTTAACACTATTGGTACATATATGTTTCAGTATAGCCACCACTACCAACACCTCATTTGCAGTACCTCACACCAACATAACATTACTCTTGATTTATTGTGGTACCTTGTGCCATCTTCCAAAACATTATCTTTCTCTTATATTGTGTTGCATGATCTCTAGTTCTACCGCAAGTGCTCCTACATCATTGATCATGCTCTAGCAAACACTAACCTCATATGCAGTTGTGGGTTCTTCATCTAGATAACTTGTGGTTGTTGTCATAGCACCACCACATGTGAACAAACATATATGATGTACCATAAAACCTACAACATCATTATCATATGTAAATCATAATATCTATTATACCATAATACCTAAAAACTCACCCCATTTCACCACAACTATGTAGATAAACTCTTACTATAGGAACTCTTTATAGGTGAATATCACCCAAGTCCCAAAATTCTCCCACTTGATATTTACCCCAAGAGAAAGTGCAGTAATCCAATCCAAGAAATTAACCTCATGCTTAGGAATGGGACAAGTCCATCTCATCCCTAGACCACATGAATTTCATAGTACTTACAAGTTTTTTCAAATAATTAAGCATTTACATATCAAATTTCTCCATTTGGATCTTCTTGATCTCAATCATCTCCCTTACAAAATGATATTACACATCAATAGGCTTGGTTCTAGCATGGTAAATGAGATTCTTAGCTAAATAAATTGCATTATATGAGTCACACTTCACCATTGTTTGACTCTTAAAACCAATACTGCTACTCAATCTCTTCAGCCATACTGCTTCCTTACAAGCATGTGTTGTAGCCATATATTTTTCTTCATTAGTTGATAGAACAGTCATCTACTACCTCTTTCTCATCCAACTGACTATCCACCAAACATAATAAACACACATGCACTTGTAGACCTTAGGTTGTCAAGATCTCTAGCACAATCTAAATCAAGTCCCTATACACTTAACATGATGTCCACATGATTAGTACCATGATAAGACAAGAAATAATCTAGAGCTCCCTTCCAATACTTGAACATTCTTTTCCCATGTGTCCAATGTTCTTTACCTGGACTCGCCACGAACTTAGAAATCCCATTTCTTGGGTAGTGTATGGTCTTGTGTAGACCATTGCATACATGAGACTTCCCATTGAATTTGCATAAAGAACCTTCCTCATATCCTCCAAATCCTTTGTAGATTTAGGACATTATTCCATACTCATCTTTGTGCCAATTGGTAGGGGTGAACTTACTAGTTTACTATCCTACATCCCAAACCTCCACAAGACTATTTCAAGATAATTCCTTATATGGTTTAGCCATAGTTTCATATTTGTCCCATCTTTGTACATCTCCATACCTAGTATGTATCTAGTAACTCCTAAGTCTTTCATATCAAACTTACTAGACAACTAAGTTTTAAGTTCTTAAATTCATGCTTTATTGTGTCCTACAATAAGTATATCATCAAAATATAAAAAAAAATCACAATGTGATCATTTACCTATTTGAAGTATACATAATGATCAACAACACTTCTTCCAAAACCCAATTCGAGCACATGTGTGTCAAACTTTTGGTTTTGGAACATAAGTGGGGACTACTTTAATCCATACAAAGACCTATTCAACTTACAAACCATTTCTCTTTACCTTTCACCTTGTATCCCTCAGGATGTTCCATGAATACTTTCTCCTCTAAGTTTCCATGCAAGAATGTTGTCCTAACATCCATCTTCTTAATTTCTAAATTGAGGGTTGTAGCAATAGATAACAAGATCCTAATGGAACTCAACTTAGCAATAAGGGAAAAGATTTCACAAAAGTCTATTCCCTCAAACTGGGAATAACCCTTTGCCACAAACTGTGCCTTGTATTGCTCAAGCGATCCATTTGCTCTAAACTTCTTGAACACTCACTTAAAACCAATGAGTTTCCTATCCTCAGACAGATAATCCAAATTCCAAGTCTTATAATGCTTCAATGTGGGCATCTCCTTATCCATGTTATTCTTCCAAGACTTTTTCTCTTTGGAAGTGAGAGCCTCTTCCACGAAACTTGGTTCACTGTTAGTAGAAGAGAAAATACACAACAGAAGTTTGGTGGACTATACCTTTTAGGTGATCTTTTCTACCTTATATACCTTCTCACAACTACTAGTGAAGAATTTCCTATGACATTTACACCTTGTTCTTCTTTAGAGTTTTCTCTAGATGTGCTTTCCTCTTCCCCACTCAAACGATCATGTCTACTATGTTGTTTAGTTTCAGATGCATCTTGTTGCTCCAATTTTGTTTCAAAATGCACCTTATCCCTCTCATTTTCATTTGGCTATTCAACCTTGGGCAATGCTCCAACTTCATTGAATGTAACGTCCCTTAACCTTCAAGGAAACTACATTTCAAAGATTGTAGCCTTTGAAATTTTCACCATATTCAATGAAAATACACCTTTTGTCCTTAAAATCTAACTTGGACTACCACTCCTTAGGTACTTGAACAAATGCCTCATAGCCAAACACTTGCCAATGTGTCACCACTAGTTTCCTTCCAATCCACATTTTATATGGCCTCCTATTTTGTAGGGCATAAGTAGGAGACCTATTTTTCAAGTAGCATGTGTTGCTAACCACCTCAACCCAAAACTCTTGTCCTAGACTTGTACTATGTAATTCCCACCCTAGTGTTCATCTGTTTGTGCATGTTAGATTATTGCAGTGCTTCATCTTCACTATTTTCACTATACTTGTTATAGTCATGATTGTCGTATTATTCCTACATTATAAAATGTTATTGTTTATGCATCATGTTCCTGAATCATGCTAGGACTATAGATGATTATAGTGAATGCACAATTATTGTATATCATGTATAATTATACCATATTGGAGTGGATTATGTTGCTTTAGCTATTATATGGTGAGCAGGTACGCCTAATGGTTGACTTGAGTGTGCAAGTAATTACAGGTGTTAACTAATGTGGGAAATGTGGAGAAGTTTGACATGGGATGCTAAGCCATCTCACCCTTATCCTTGTGTTGTGGAAATCCGCGATGTGTGTTTGGAATTATTTTTGTGTGTTTCCTTAGCATTCTTGCACTATATTTTAAAATGGTTCGAAAAGTGTGTTTTCCGTGTTTTTGGATTAAATTAATGATTTTAATTTGGAAATTGCTCTTTTTTCTTTAGCAAAAAGGTTTGTTGTATTATTATATGCTTGTGGAAGAAATTTGAATTATTTCGGTTTAATCCTAAAATTTGATATTTTTCTGTCAAAAGGTAGAATTGCTTTATTTCAGGAAACTGAATAATTGGTATGACATGTTTGGTCTTTTCAGAATGAGATTGGATCAAATAACAATAACCTATTTGGAATAGTTTAGTTTGTTTCACTAACTATTTCCCTGTTGCTTTGAGTGATTTAATTGGACATTTTTAGTGAAATGAAATTGTTAATGTGTTATTTTAAATGCCTATTTGATTTGCAAAAAAGACATTCCATTATTTAAATGTTGAATTAAATAGTTTAATTGTGCAAATTCTATAATTCTGAATTGATTGATTAAATCACTTAAAAGATTATTTATTATAAAAAAAGAATAGTGCCTTTGGAGGCATAAAAGGAAAAATACATGTATTTTGCATTATTCTTTTTCTCTCCAAAATTTGCTCTCCTTTGTTTGAAACCCTCTTGCTTGAAAAATGGATATTTGATTTCTTGGAAGGAAGTTTTTCTTGAAATTGCTTGAAGTTTGGATTGGATTCGAGAGCTTGGTGTTTTCTTGTTGTGTGTGGATCGAAACTGACATTCAACCTCATTTTTTTCCTTGAATTTTGCTTGTATTGGAAGGTAATTTTCTCCAATCTTCTCATTTAAATTGTTTTATTTTGTTTCCTTTATGCCACACCATCTAGAATGGTTGAAGCTGGCTTTGCTTAGTTGTAGGAAACTTAGAAAATTTATTTGAGCTGATTATTTATTTATTTCATGTATTTTCCATTTTGGAAACATAGAAATACAGACAAAACCATGGAAAATTTTATGTAGAAATCCCTAACTCATTTGTATTGCATATATTGGTTGTTGGGCATGTTATCTATGATGGGTAGTTATCAGAGCATCCATAGCCATTGAAAAACAAAAGTTAGAAAATTAGTCAAACTTTGGTCAAGGTGCCAAAGAGAGCTCCAATAGAGTTTTTAGGGTCTTATGGTTATTTTGCACTTTTAGAAAACATGAAAACTAAATTCTATGCATCTCCTTTATGATTTGCTTTGAGGGATGAGTTGACTCCTTCATATTATGTGATTATGTATCTTGTGAGACCATGTCATGTTTTGGGACATTTTGGTGCATCGAAATCCGTGCCAATTATTTCTCCATTTTTGAAAACCTAAAAATTGTTTTCTATGCATTTCCTTTATGATTTACTTTGAGGGATGAGTTGACTCATTCATATTATGTGATTTTGCATCTTGTGAGACTATGTCGTGTTTTGGGGCATTTTGGTGCATTGAAATCTGTGCCACACTCAGTTTTTTAAATTGACGTGTTGGATGTTTAGGAAGAGGATTAGGAATAGGTAAGGAGTGGCTCCTTGAAGACATACCATGACATGAAGATGTCGGTGGGTCCAGCATGTAAGGAGTTGTAAAAAGATAAACATTAAACACATGGGTAAAACAAAACTAATAACAGGATCATCTACACCAAACTCTAGTACCTCTAGGTGATAATGCCTGATCTTGCTTTGGCAACTCCAGGTGATAACACCCTATTTTACTGTGATTCAGTTTGGGTGTAAAGAGCATCCATAGGTTGATTACGCCCTCGATTTGACACTCCTTATCCTAGGCTTGCTAATTCTCTCTTCCTTATGCTTGTCACTGCCTGAGTTGGACTTGACGTGTGTTGTGTACCTTGCATTGTTGTGTTTGCAATGTTTGATTCATGTTTTATGGTTTCATACATTATATCATATTGTATGGTAGGGCGCCATGTGTTACTTATATGCATTGGATTGGCAAGTGTGCCACATGTTACGTGCATGCATTGTATTGGCAGTTGTGCCATTTATCCTAGGCTTGCTAGTTCTCTCTTCCTTATGCTTGTCATTGCTTGAGTTGGACTCGATGTGTGTTGTGTACCTTGCATTGTTGTGTTTGCAATGTTTGATTCATGTTTTATGGTTTCGTACATTATATCATATTGTATGGTAGGGCACCATGTGTTACTTATATGCATTGGATTGGCAAGTGTGCCACATGTTACTTGCATGCATTGTATTGGTAGTTTTGCCATGTGTGTTGTTTGCATTGATTTACTTGTATGCCATATGTTGCTTGTTTACCCTAGATGTGTGAGATGCTCTTAGCGGGTTTGCCATGATCACCTTCTCCGTAGCTTCAGGGTTGCCTAGAGTTGCATAGACAGCTATTGCACTTGACGATGGCAATATGGTTGGGAGGTGAGCAACATTTCCCATTGGTCCTTCATGATGATCTTTAGGTGCTGGATGGATTCCTTGATCATTTTTTAGGTGGTTTACCTCGTGCTTTTTGCTTTGTTGCACCTTGGAGAGCATGTTGGTTTTGGGAGGTTTATGCACTTGTATATTATTATTATTATTTATTATTGTAACCTTTGTAATGTAGGTCTTTTGAGACCTTTGTAATAAGGTGTAATTAATGCTATGAGTTAATTTATGATTTTGTCTATGAATCATTTATGTTTAGGATGAAGCCCTTCAAATATTGTAATTATTGGATATCATCTTGTATTTTTCCACACCTCAGTTTGTGAAGATGTTGGCATGTTTTGATAGATTTTACATGTTAGAATCAAGCTATGTTAGCATGTTTAGACTCAATTATTTGATGTTATATTTGGTGTTTATGGATATGTTTGTGTTGGATCGTATTCATCCTACATAGGTGGTGAGGATCCTATCTTTGCTTTTGGCATGTGTTGATGTTGGTTTCGAACACATGTAGCCTTTTGTATCGCCTTTGTCCTTTTTGACATGTGGACAATTGGTTTAACACCTTATTAGTTTTGGTTAAAATGAATCTTATTTGATGTTGATTAATGTTTTTAGGCACCTTAGATATTTGGGATGTCTTGTGTAGTCATGGAATGGATTGAGGTGACTGTTACCCTCATCCTACTCTGTGTGTTTGTGAGGGAGCGAGGTCATGGACGTGTATCTGATCCTCATTATGGACTGAGCTACACCTCTCACTTGGTCATCGTGGTGAGTTGTCACATGATGGGTGAAGTCTTCTGCTTGTGCCACCTTGCTTAGTACAATGATGATGTTGTTTTAGGTGTTTTGTGCTTGTGATACCTTGTGTGTGAGTGAGTGCAATGCGACATGTGAATGCCGCACTTGCAAACACAAAAAATTTGTTGGTTCAATGTTTGTTTGACTAATGTCCTAGGTAAAAGCTTGGGGCATTACACACTACTCAACATACTTTTGGCCTAATCAAGTAAGGTTCTATTCAACCTTTCATCCACTCCGTTATATTGTGGTGTGTATGGGGAAGTCCTTTGATTCATAATTCCAACATGCTTATAGAATACATAAAAATCTTTAGAGAAAAAATCACCACCATTATTTCTAGGTAAGCACCTTTATTTTCTTACTATTCTAATTCTCAACAAGATATTTGAACTTTTTAAACTTGAGAAATGCCTCAAACTTCTTTGTAAAAAATTATATCCAAGAATACCTAGAACAATCATTAGCGAATGACAAATAGTATATAGACTTACCAATGGATGGGATATCCACAAGACCAAACACATCAGTGTGTATCACCTCCAAAATCTCTTTTTCTCTAATGCTTCTAGAGCTGAACCATACACTATTTTGTTTTCCTAGCACACAATGCTCACAAAAGTCAATCTCAACAAAATAGTCAATAAGCTATTCCACCATATCTTTGTTTATCAAGGTTTTTAAGCCTTTATCACTTAGATGAACCAACATAAGGTGGCACAATAACACCAATTTGAATGTAGTTACATTAGAATAACCAAATAATGTTGATGTTCCCCTTTTGCAAGCACCAAATTATCTCTTGCTAATCTACACCCTTTCCCATCAAATGTGACATGAATTCTTGAGTCGACCATTTTAGACATGAACATTAGGTTTCTAGACCAACTTGGTAATGTACTACATCTAAGATGTTGGAATAAACAAACAATCTCTAATCCAATTGTTAATCATCAAATCACCAAGATATGATACCAATTGGTGAGATACAAGGCTTTGACTACTACAATATAGAAATCTAAAAATTGTATGCAAATCTGAAAATAAGTTTGCTTAATCCTTGAAATACCATGAAACAATTCAACTTCTTTATGATTCTAAAATCAACCACTTTAACATGCTTGATTAAACCACCTTAGATGAACTTATAACAACAATAACATCACCATAAGATAGCAACAACAAAGAGGCACAAATCAACCACATAAGAATGCAAGATCTCACAACACAAGGTAGCAATGGAACAAAAGAATAAACACATAACTCAGTATTTATGTGGAGAAACCCTTGTGGGAAAAAACTCCACCAAGAAGAGAGGCCCAAGTTGTATTATCTTCAAAACAAGATTACAATACATCCACTTCCAATCTCCTCTTCATTCTTCAATCCAGCAGCACCTGTGTATAGAAAATCTATCACTCAACCTGTTACTTGCAAGCAAGTTTTCCTCTCACTGTTACTCTACTAGACTTCACTCTCAAGTCTCATATTTATAAAAAATGAGTACCCACCAAATAAATTCATGGGAGATGGACAAAATACATCTATTATGTCTTGGGATACTCCAAAATCATCTTCTTATAGATTCCCTTACACCTGTCATAGGCATCTTCCCAATATAGGCGCCTAGAACCAAGAATAGGAACTTACAAGACAATAATTATTGTCATATGTTGTCATAGAATCTCTTACACCTTATGAAAATTGTAAGTTGTCATAGATGCTCTTACAAACTTATGACATGCGTCATAACAACCCAAAAATACATTTCCCTAAGATAGGCACCAAGAATATCCACCTCACCTCATTTACTATTTATCGAGATTCCTTGAGCAGTAAAAGTAACTCTATAACAAACTGCTGGTGAAACTTGTACATCCCTTATGGGTAATTACAATTTACAAATAATAAATGAAATAAATACAATATTGGGATTTACAAGGTTAATGGACCTTATCCCAACATTCTCCCACTTGACATTATACATTGTAAATCAACCCATAGGAAATCAACAAGGGAATAAACATCCCTTAGCCAACCATGTATCATTGATTTTTTAACATGGTTTTGTGCTCCAACAAGATACTTGCAAAAGCAACCATGATAACCACCATCTCAAGCAAGAAATCCTCACGTCATGTCACCCATGATAGGACAAGGAAATGCCAAAGTGAAACATATCAACTGTCACTAAAACCTGCACCAATCTATACATGAACACAAGCATCAAATCCAAAAGATAACAAATGATTTTGAGTGACTGCCACACTCATACCAATTTGGAATAGAAACCACAACAAGTTGCTAGCTCATCCAAACTATCCATACCTCAAACCAGGGTAAGCAAACTATCATAGGTAGAACTTCATGCTATCAACATAACAACCCAAAATTTGCAAACAAGTCCCTGTATATCCACCATCCTACAAAAAAAGGCTCCAAGGTAACAACACACATAGACATGCGAAAAAAAACCTCTGAAGTAACTCATTGCAGTAAAGTGTAAGTAGTCCAAGAGAGGTGCACCTCTCATACATAACACATATACCTTTTGGAACTCCCATTGCACAGGTAATGTCAAATCTGAAATCAAGATCACAACATTAACAAGTCCTCCTATAGCACTTCACATAGAGGATGTGGCTAATTCCTCTATCATAGTTTCAAAGAAACATACAATGATATGCAAAATACATCTCTCATTACCAATCCAAATAACTCTCCCAAGTCCTCCAAACTAATGAAGAAAGAGATCAAGGAGCTACCAAACTATTGCCAAAAAACAATGAAGTACAAAACAACAACACATGACTCCATTCATAACCTCAACTCCATAAACATAAGAACCTTTAGGAAGAAGACAGTATACCCAGAAAGAGAGAACCTTCAAATCAAACCATGTCCTTATACCACACTAACATGTGCCAAACTGTGTAAAGTAAGATCTCCTTCAACACTCCCAAACTGAAAGGATATCAACATCTAACCATTCAAATTATAATGAAACATGGCATAAATAGATGTAAAAATCTCACAAAAAGTAGATCAAACTAGCCAAAAATTCCCACAACATAAGGGAATATGCCCAATGCCACTAACCATCTCTTGTACCTCTCCTATCAAATCCTCAGAACTAACCCAAGTTCAAGATTACAAGGAGAACAATAGAAATACATAAAATCATGCATCTACTTCTCAACAAGCCTTTATAACTCAAATTTCAAGACTAATGCACAAGAGAAGACAAGATACATATAAATAATGCATCTAATTATCAGGCGAGAAACACCTCTTAGATCATTTACTTGCCGAGTAGACTAAGAGTGGGATACAAGATTGTCCTGTGCATACAACACCAAGCAATATAAGCTTTCAATAAAGACAACCTTCTCATCAGGTCTATGATGGACTCACATCCATTTCCAGGTGTAGGCTCCTTGGTCTTTACTATTGAAAAACTTTCATAACAAGTAACCATTCCAACACATATCTCTTAAGTACAAGAGATTTCTAGCCTAACCCAAGTCTCTCTAGTATCCATGAGCACTTTAACAATCAATCCATGCCAACTTCAAATGCAACCTGCAAAATCATGAAGCTCCAAGCAAATGATTAATACTCAAAACCAAAGAGAACTACATCCTCTCCAAAAGAAGAACAATAACACCTTTACCAAAGACTCTAAGGGTCCTCCATGAAACAAGATGTTAAAACCTCTTCAAATCACATGAAGATAATCATATCTTGCCAAAGCTCCCACTAAACCATGATACCGAGCTATACATGGCAACAAGATAAACATCAAACCATCACTGTCAAAAGCTCCCACTAAAACATGTAACAAAGCTATCCATGACATCATGATAACCATCTCCTAAATGAAGATCATCCATGGCCTCAACACAATCAAAGAAAACCATTGTAACGACAACAGATCCCAAAAGGTCAAGTATACCATAATCTCCAAACTAAGAAGATAGAACACACTATGTAACTGCACCCAACTCCCACTAAAAGTGATACCGAGTTGTATACATGCTATCATGACCTACATCATTACCAAAAATCCACTAAAAGTGAACATAGCTTTTCATGCACCATAACTTACTGCTATAGATTCTAATGAACAACTATACCAGGTACTCTAAACCATCCTTCTATCTCACTGCAATAAACATACCAATGTAAACAAGATGACCAAGAAGATGCTAACCCAACAGAATCCTCATCAAACAATTTACAAGATCTACACTCATGTAACATCTCAAAGGAGAAAAACATGGTCAGTGCTCCAATCTCAACTATCTGAAAATAGATTCAGCACCACATCAGTAACATGTAGGACAAAGATAATTAGGAATAACATGTAGATTTCCAAGACACAAACACTAGGATCAATAGTAGACCTGATCTGCCAAACAAATCCACATAAGAGTAACCATAGATCATAAGAACCCATCAAGTAGCCCTGCACCTATGTAACTATTTCCATCCAGAATACTCTAAGAGTCTGAATACAATCTTTCCACAGATCTACAAACCCTAGATTTTTGTTAGCATGTAAAACCTGCAAAACCATCTCTCTATAAATCTGAAATCACTTAAACATCCAGATATTCACACCATACATGCCATCTGAAATGATGAAATATCATAGATCTACGATTCCACAACTTTTTTAAACAGGAAAACTATAAAACCTACATATCCAAAATAACATGAATATGAAAAAGGAGGAACTAGGTTGTCTAGAAGTTTCCATATCACTAAAATACCAACTGCACAACCCACATGCAACTGGTGGTAAATCATCCAATGCTTTCATGTAACCAAGGGCTAAACTCATGAATCCAACATAAGCACTCCATACTATAGTCCAAAAAATAAATGTTCTTCCATGTAACCAGGGCACCAAAATCAACCACCCAATATGAAAACCCATTCACTTCACATGACCACAAAGTAAAGGAACATAACCACCATGCAAGAGGAAACTCACGTATTGCCAAACTGGAGCTCTAGATCACTACCACAAGATCAACTCCATGAAGATCCATAACCCTGAGCCTCAAGAGCCCACCATAGATTCCATCGACAATATCCATCCGAAAGTTAGATACCATGGCTTCCAATCTCACAGATATGTAATACAATGCCAATATACAGAACATCCACTATAGCCCAAAAAGCCTCCAACTCTACAATTCCTTCCAACAAATTCACAAGCTTTACAAGATAAAATTAAAAAATGGAGGAATACCCAAAACCAAATTACCATGAATCCATCACATGCAAGCACATACAAGCAACATTCAAGCCCATGCAAGTACATGCAAGCACATGAAACCACATGCAAGCAACATGCAAGTACATGCAACTCATATGCAAGAACATATGAGCACATGCAAGCCATGGAACAACCTTAATCTCTGATACCAATTGTTGGACTAAACGAACAATCTCTAATCCAATTTTTAATCATCAAATCACCAAGATATGATACCAATTGGTGAGATACAAGGCTTTGACTACTACAATATAGAAATCTAAAAATTGTATGCAAACCTGAAAATAAGTTTGCTTAATCCTTGAAATACCATGAAACAATTCAACTTCTTTACGATGCTAAAATCAGCCACTCTAACATGCTTGATTAAACCACATTAGATGAACTTATAACAGCAATAACATCACCATAAGCTAGCAGCAAAAAAGAGGCACAAATCAGCAACATAAGAATGCAAGATCTCACAACACAAGGTAGCAATGGAACAAAAGAATAAACACATAACTCAGTGTTTACGTGGAGAAACCCTTGCGAGAAAAAAACTCCACCAAGAAGAGAGGCCCAAGTTGTATTATCTTCAAAACAAGATTACAATACATCCACTTCTAGTCTCCTCTTCATTCTTCAATCCAGCAGCACCTTTGTACAGAAAATCTCTCACTCAACCTGTTACCTGCAAGCAAGTTTTCCTCTCACTGTTACTCTACCAAACTTCACTCTCATGTCTCATATTTATAAAAAATGAGTACCCATCAAAGAAATTCATGGGACATGGACAAAATCCAACTATTCTATCTTGGGATACTCCAAAATATTCTTCTTATAGATTCCCTTACACCTGTCATAGGCATCTTCCCAATATAGGCGCCTAGAACTAAGAATAGGAACTTACAAGATAATAATTGTTGTCATATGTTGCCATAGAATCTCTTACACCTTATGACAATTGTAAGTTGTTATAGATGCTCTTACAAACTTATGACATGCATCATAACAGCCCAAAAATACATTTCCCTAAGATAGGCACCAAGATTCTCCACCTCACCTCATTTACTATTTACCGAGATTCCTTGAGCAGTAAAAGTAACTCTGTAACAAATTGCTAGTGAAACTTGTACATCCCTTATGGGTAGTTACAAATTACAAATAATAAAAGGAGTAAATACAATATTGGGATTTACAAGGTTAATGGCACCTTATCCCAACATAAGAGTGTCCTTACTCTACCATCCATGAAGGAGACTTTCACCTTTCCCTAACCATCTTCAAGGAGCTGTTATCATTGAGGAATAGCTACCATTCATTACTCATGGTATATTTTGAGTACCACTTCCTATGAGGTGTCATATAAAAAGAAGCACCTAATTCAATCAACCAAGAATCATCACCAATTACATTATAAAAAATAAATGCATCACTTTAGACTTACACTCTTTCTTTATGTGATCCTTCTTGCCATGGTTCTGTGATGTTTGGAATGTGACCCAAACACAACATGAATGATTTGGGTGCTAAGGCAACACACAAGGGATCAAAACCCTTATAGAGGTGACCCTCTGATCACTCCTACTCTAGTGGTAGTAGCAAGTCAAGCGATGGTGGCACTAAGGGGTTCTTCATTTCCCTTGGAAGATTGACTTCATGGGTCTCAGTCGTCGCAATCATGCCTATCTATTAGACATTTGTGTCATTGCCACTGTGATCACTATCATTAGTTTGTTGTTGTTGGGTTTGGATTCTTTGTAAGGTTTTAGTAGTTGTAATTACAATGTGTCTTGGAGTATAGATTTCCCTAATGTGATCAAGTTTGTTAGCAATGTAGAGTAAAAAGCCTCAAGTCTCCTTCATTCTAACTCTAGGATTTCTTTGAGAAGTCTACATTCTCGGTTCCCAATTTCTTCCAATCATCCTTATCTCGTTGAATTTGTCTAAGGATGTTTTCCTATTCTTGAATTTATATTTCGATTAGATCTACTTGTTCTAGATTTTCCACGTTATTTAGATTGAATTCCTCAGGAAGATTTGCTCTTATCTCCTCTAACACCTGTTTAACCCAATCCTCCCTCACACTAGGCCACATTGGGTGCTTAGTGGAGAGGATTTGAGTGTTCAAAAGTTTATGGTTTATGATGTGTTTTCTATGCCTTGGATGAAACCAAACGCTTATGTTGCTATATTTTGTGTTGAGTGCCTTGTGATGGAAATGAGGGCTTAACACTTATATGTGATTGTTATGGGTAGTTGAATATGAAGTTTATAATTGCAAATTAAACTATATGTATGCATGCAACTTTTGATTCTTTTTCTGATATTTCAATATTATCTAATTACTATGAAAGAGTTATGGATGCGATGTAAATGAATTTTCCTAGATGCAATTTAACTATGTTTTTGTGTTTTTTGATAATAAATTTAAACTAAATGAAAAGATGTAATTTAATCTATGAATTCAAGAATAAATGCTTTTCCTAGACTAAGAAAGTAATTGAAATTAAGAAGAAATAAGGAAAAACTTTACTTCTTCAAGAACAATTTGTTTTCTAATTACTACTAAAACAATAAAGGAAATTGTACTCAATAACACCAATGTTGGGCAAAATGGTGTTGCAAGTATGAGGTAAACCAGTATTGTCATTGATGTCAACATACTCATATTGCTTTGACAAGAAGGATTCAATGAGCAGTGTGCTGAGGATATTGAGAAAATTAGCCTCAGTCAGGAACAGTAAAGAACAGTGATGAGAAGAAGGCAAATGTACTGTATAGGATGCGAACCGGAGGATGCAGATTAAAGGGTTTGTAGATATGAGTCTTGAGATGCTTCAGTTAAGATTTCAGAGGTCCGCATGAAGATCTGAAGGAGTTGTGGCTGTCGGTGTAGAACCGGTTCTGGCAAGTATTCAGAGGTGACAGAGGATCACAAAAAGGTCCGGTGAGGTCCGGAACTATATAATCCTAATCTGCGGATTGGAAGGAGTCTTTGGGATGTCCTTTTGATGTGCCATCTCGAGTTGTGTATAATTTGGAGGTCCGGAAGTACCTCCTGCATTATGACAGTGGCGACAGACAGTGTTCTTGAAGTTCCGGATAAGGAGGATAAGAGATTTCAGTAAGTAAAGGAAATGCGGACGTACCTAGTCATTTAGGCAGGCTTGTGAAGGTTCTTGGATCATGTTGAGGTTGTGTTGTTGGTCCGCATTGATAGTAGAGCCCAGAATTGAAGATATTCTTCCGGATGAAGTTCTTGCTCTGTTTAGCCGACTGGATGAGTTGTTCATCCTGCGAATGTTCTTGTGGTGGCCGACCGGATGTGTTATTCATCTTGCGGATACTCTTATGGTTGTTTGCCGACTTAGATGTTTGTTCCTAAGTCGATGTCTTGTATAAATAACGGTTTGTGAGTTCATTTCGAAGTGTGGATTGTGTGGATGAGTGTGGCATAGCGAAGAGAAGTGTGAAAGGCAGAGCAGAGGTTTTTGGGCTTAAATGGAACTGATCTGGACATGGTAGAGATGTCATTCTCCAGTTCAAGATTGTGATTCTTATCACTTTGTAGACAGTGTGTCTCCTTGTAGGCAGTGGGCCTCTTTGTGAGCAGTGTGCTCGGGCAGTGAGCCCTAATTGGCAAGTGCCATTCTTTTTCTTATTCTTCTAACAGAGAATAATCCTTGGGTTAATCACCCTGTGGTTTTTCCCTTAACCGGGTTTTCTATGTCAAAATCTTGGTGTTCAATGTGTTGATGTTTATCTGCTCTTGTGTTTATGTATTATGCTTTCATGGATGATTAATTGATATGTTGTTAACTAACAACGAAGAATCAAGTGTTTGAAAGAAGAAGAAGTTTTATACAACTGATTCACCCCCCCCCCCCTCTCAGTTGTATGCCTTAAATCCAACAATTGGTATCAGAGCCAAGTTCCTCTGAAAGAAGCTTAACTGCTTGAGGAGATCTAGGATGTCGTCATACAAAAAGGATAGTCCGAAGTTCGATGGAACCAATTTTACTCTCTGGAAGGGTCGCATGAAATGTCACCTGGAATGTATGGGAAAAGCATACTTGGCCATGGTTTCAAAACCATATGTACCTCCACAAGGTGGTCCGACAACTCTGAATGAAATCACAGAAGCTGAAAACAATCTGCGGACCAAGGAAGCTCTTCTAAGCGCATTGAATGACTCAGATCTCTCAAATGTTATTGACCTACCAACTGCATATGAGATCCTGACTAAACTGGAACTTCTGTATGAAGGAGATGAGTTTGTCAAAAGTGCAAGGTTGCAAAGTCTGAAAGGGAAATTCGAAAGATTGAAGATGAGGGATGATGAAAACATCACTACTTTTATGCCAAGAGTGAATGAACTAGTGTGTGGAATTAGAAATGCTAGTGGAACTCTGGATGAAAATGAGATCATTTGCAAAATCCTTAGATCCCTTCCTGCTGCCTACAAAATCAAGGTTGCTGCAATTGATGAATTCAGAGCCCACACAACTGTCACAAGAGAACAACTGGCTGGCAAACTAGCTGCATTTGAAATGACCGAGTTTGGAGATGATCCTCCCAAGACTAAATCTGCTTTCAAAGCCAGTACCTATGTGAAAGGCAAACAGAGATTTGATCCGGGAGAAAACTCATCAAGGAAGATGTCATGGTATGATCAAGCAAGAAGAGACATGGAAGAAGAAGAAGTAGAAACAGCTCAACTTGAAGTCCTCATTGCAAAGAGACTGCCAAGAGGATCCGATAAGTATGAAGGAAAACTACCCTTTAAGTGTTTCAACTGCAATAAGATTGGTCATTTTGCTTCAAGATGTCCGGAAAGATCTGCAAGGTCTAATACTAACAGACAAAGGTTTCAAAAGAACTGCTATTATGTTCATGAAGAAGATGACAATGAAGGAGTAACAGATGATGAATCCGAACTAGGAAGCAAATCCAGAAATGAATGGGTGTTTATTGCCATCAAGGAAGAAGATTCAATATCCTCTGAATCTGTCAATCACAAGGTTGTGGAAAGAGCTTTGGCTACTCAAGTGGAAGAAAAGGATGATTGGGTTATTGATAGTGGGTGTTCTCACCATATGACTGGTGACAAGAATAAGTTCTTAGATTTGGAAAGGTATGAAGGAGGAATGGTAAAGTTTGGTGACAATTCTGCTGGCAAAATCAGAGGTAGGGGAACTATTTCCTTTGATGGAAAGAGCAAAACAGGTAATGTACTATATGTTGAAGGATTGAAGCACAATCTTCTCAGTGTTGGTCAGTTAGTGGACAAAGGCTATGATCTCCGGTTCAAGAATAGAAAATGCAGAATCTTTACAAGCTCTGGAACTGAAATTGCATCCGGTGCTCAAACAAAAGGTAATATCTTTCATCTGGTTGGTTCAAACAAAAGTTGTCTGTTTGCTCAAGTTGATCAGAGTTGGTTATGGCATAGAAGAATGTGTCATGTGAATTTTGATAACATCATCAAGATAAGCAATATTCAGGCTGTAAGAGACCTTCCAAAATTGGTGAAACCTACAAATAGTTTGTGCAAAGAATGTCAGCTAGGTAAACAGAGCAGAGTCTCTTTCAAAAGCAAAGATCAGTCCTCTACCGGATTGTTGGAATTAGTACATACTGATCTCTGTGGTCCGACAAGAATCAAGAGTCTGCAAGGTGATAGATATTTCATGTTGTTAATTGATGACCATTCCCGGATGATGTGGGTTACCTTCCTAAAAGAGAAATCAGAAGCCCTTGAAAAGTTCAAAATCTTCAAAGCTATGGTAGAGAATCAAACCGGATTGAAACTTAAATGTCTAAGGTCTGATAGAGGTGGTGAATTTACATCTGGTGAGTTCATTGACTTTTGTGAGAAGCAGGGTATAAGGAGACAATTGTCTACTCCTAGGACTCCACAGCAGAATGGAGTAGTTGAAAGAAAGAACTGGACCATCCAGGAAGCTGCCAGGACAATGATGTTGGAAGCAAATGTTCCTCAGGTGTTCTGAAAAGAAGCTATCAGCACTGCAGTCTACACTCTAAATCGAGTTCAAATCAGAAACAATACGGGTAAGACCCCCTACGAACTCTGGTTTGGCATCACTCCTACTGTGAAATATTTCAGAGTATTTGGTAGCAAGTGTTATATCAAAAGAGATGAAGATCTAGGAAAGTTTGATGCTAGAAGTGATGAAGGAATTTTCTTGGGTTACTCCACTCAAAGCAAAGCATACCGGTGTTACAATAAGAGACTGAGGAAGATGATAGAAAGCACTAATGTGAAAGTTGATGAAGGAATTGAGAAGCCCCCAAGATTTTATGAATTTGATGAAGATGACCAAGACGGTGTTCAGATTCAAGGAACTCAATCCTCTCCGGTAAGACAGAGTCAGCCTGATCTGGTAAATCAGGAAGAAGAGATAGGTTTGAATGAGCCTGATCAAGAAGCAGCAGTGCAGGATACTCCCAAAATTCCTAGGTATGTAACACTAAACCACTCTCAAGATCAGATCATAGGTGACAGAAGCAAAGGTGTGCAAACTAGAAGGAATGTTGCTCAAAATCAGGATGAATGTTGTCTGATTTCAAAGATTGAACCTAAAATAGTAAATGAAGCCTGCAATGATGAAAAATGGACTAAAGCAATAAAAGATGAATTAATGCGAATTGAGAAAAATCATACTTGGGATCTTGTTCCCAGACCTAGAGACAGGAATGTGATTGGAACCAAATGGGTCTTTTGGAACAAACTGAATGAAGCTGGTGAAGTTATCAGAAACAAAGCTAGATTGGTCTGCAAAGGCTACTCTCAAATAGAAGGAATTGATTTTGAAGAGACCTTTGCTCCGGTGGCAAGAATTGAAGCAGTTAGATTATTTCTTGCATTTGCTGCCTTCAAAGACTTCAAGGTATATCAGATGGATGTCAAGTCTGCTTTCCTAAATGGTGATCTGGAAGAAGAAGTTTACATTGAACAACCGGATGGATTTCAATTGTCTGATAATGATGATATGGTCTGCAAGTTGAAGAAAGCATTGTATGGACTAAAGCAAGCCCCAAGAGCATGGTATGAAAGGTTGGATAAGCATCTTGTGCAGATTGGATTCAACAAAGGTACTACTGACAGTAACTTATATTTCAAAATTGTTCATGAAAACATTTTGGTTGTTGAAGTGTTTGTGGATGATATCATTTTTGGAGGAAGAGATAGTATGTGCAAAACTTTTGCAAATCAGATGAAAAGTGAGTTTGAAATGTCCATGCTTGGTGAAATGAATTTCTTCTTGGGTTTGCAAATTACTCAAACAAAGAAAGGAATCTTCATCTCTCAGACCAAATATGTGAAAGAATTGTTGAGGAAATTTGGTATGGAAGATGCAAAGCCAATGAACACTCCCATGGCAACCGGATGTAAGTTGAGCAAAGATGATGACTCCCCAAAGGCAGATCAGACAAAGTATAGATCAATGATTGGTGGATTGTTGTATCTCACTCAGACTAGACCAGATATAATGTAGGCTGTTGGTCTTGTGGCAAGATTCCAGGCTGATCCTAGAGAATCTCATGTTATGGCAATCAAAAGAATTTTTAGGTACCTGAAAGGAACAGTTGAGTATGGTCTATGGTACCCTAGAGATCCGGATTTCTCTCTTCATGCTTACACAGATGCAGATTGGGCAGGAGATGTGGATGACCGGAAGAGCACTAGTGGTGGAGCATTCTTTTTGGGGAAGAGATTGGTTTCTTGGCTAAGCAAGAAACAAGATGCAATATCTCTGTCTACAACTGAAGCAGAATACATTGCAGCAGCAGGTAGTTGCACTCAAATCTTATGGATGAAGCAGATGCTAAGAGACATTAAAGTTGAATATGAGGAGCCTATCACAATTTTCTGTGATAATTCAAGTGCAATTAATATTTCTAAGAATCCGGTATTGCATTCTAAGACTAAGCACATATCTATCAAGTTTCACTTTTTGAGAGAACAAGTGAACAAGGAAGAAGTCATATTGGAGTATGTTCCCTCAAAGGATCAGATTGCAGATATCTTTACTAAACCTCTTCCCAAGGACTCTTTTGAATATCTCCGGGAGAAGTTAGGGGTCATGGCCCCTCCAGTGATGAACTAGGATGCACTGATGTGCATCAGTCCGGTGGATATCACAGTCATATCTTGTGATCCGGATTGATGATGGGGAGCTGCTACTAAGGGGGAGCAGCTAGTGTGATTCTGATGTGTTAAAATTGCAAGTATGAGCCCTTTTCCATTGATGTCAAAGGGGGAGAGAAGACATGTGAAAAACAAGTAGCTGATGATCAAAAGGGGAGCAGTAAATGAGGAGAAGACATGTTGCTGATAGGGGGAGAAGTGACAGAAAGGAGAAATTTCTTGTCTTGATGGTTTTTCACATCATATGTTGCCATCAATGACAAAGGGGGAGATTGTTGCAAGTATGAGGTAAACTAGTATTGTCATTGATGTCAACATACTCATATTGCTTTGACAAGAAGGATTCAATGAGCAGTGTGCTGAGGATATTGAGAAAATTAGCCTCAGTCAGGAACAGTAAAGAACAGTGATGAGAAGAAGGCACATGTACTGTATAGGATGCGAACCGGAGGATGCGGATTAAAGGGTTTGTAGATATGAGTCTTGAGATGCTTCAGTTAAGATTTCAGAGGTCCGCATGAAGATCTGAAGGAGTTGTGGCTGTCGGTGTAGAACCAGTTCCGGCAAGTATTCAGAGGTGACAGAGGATCACAAAAAGGTCCGGTGAGGTCCGGAACTGTATAATCCTAATCTGCGGATTGGAAGGAGTCTTTGGGATGTCCTTTTGATGTGCCATCTCGAGTTGTGTATAATTTGGAGGTCTGAAAGTACCTTCTGCATTATGACAGTGGCGACAGACAGTGTTCTTGAAGTTCCGGATAAGGAGGATAAGAGATTTCAGTAAGTAAAGGAAATGCAGACGTACTTGGTCATTCAGGCAGGCTTGTGAAGGTTCTTGGATCATGTTGAGGTTGTGTTGTTGGTCCGCATTGATAGTAGAGCCCAGAATTGAAGATATTCTTCCGGATGAAGTTCTTGCTCTGTTTAGCCGACCGGATGAGTTGTTCATCCTGCGAATGTTCTTGTGGTGGCCGACCGGATGTGTTATTCATCTTGCGGATACTCTTATGGTTGTTTGCCGACTTAGATGTTTGTTCCTAAGTCAATGTCTTGTATAAATAACGGTTTGTGAGTTCATTTCGAAGTGTGGATTGTGTGGATGAGTGTGGCATAGCGAAGAGAAGTGCGAAAGGCAGAGCAAAGGTTTTTGGGCTTAAATGGAACTGATCCGGACATGGTAGAGATGTCATTCTCCAGTTCAAGATTGTGATTCTTATCACTTTGTAGACAGTGTGTCTCCTTGTAGGCAGTGGGCCTCTTTGTGAGCAGTGTGCTCGGGCAGTGAGCCCTAATTGGCAAGTGCCATTCTTTTTCTTATTCTTCTAACAGAGAATAATCCTTGGGTTAATCACCCCGTGGTTTTTCCCTTAACCGGGTTTTCCACGTCAAAATCTTGGTGTTCAATGTGTTGATGTTTATCTGCTCTTGTGTTTATGTATTATGCTTTCATGGATGATTAATTGATATGCTGTTAACTAACAACGAAGAATCAAGTGTTTGAAAGAAGAAGAAGTTTTATACAACTGATTCACCCCCCCCCCTCCTCTCAATTGTATGCCTTAAATCCAACAAATAGTCCTCAGAAGTATAGATTATTTGGGTAACTTTCTCTGTGATAGTGGGGAACTCCACTTGATGATGGGATAAAGGCAAGGAATGTGAGGATATTGAAAAAGACAAAAAGAAAAAGAAGCTTTGTGGCTTGTATGGATGAAAAGCAAAAGAGGCTCAAGGCCTGTATGAGAAGCTTGGTTGGGCTAGATCTTCTAGGAGATATCTATCCTAAATATATCTAAACTAAAACTTATAATAAAAAGGCTTAAGGCCTGTAGAGAAGGCTTGCAAGAGGCTTGAGTACAACTAAGATGCTTGTAAGAGCATTCAAAAGCAAGTGAAGACATATCAAATAATGAAGAGGTGAGGGGTATTTATCGGTAAAAATGGGAGGGAATGGGAGAAGAGATAAAATCAAAAGAAAGCACAACTCAAGAAGAAATAGAAACAATTCCATGAATAGTCAAAGAGTTAAGAAGAAAACTAAAGGAAAACTAACATGAACTCAAAGAGAAAATATAAACAAATTCAAAGAGATAAGAATCCAACATGAGTTCACAGAGGAAAGAAAGAAAGAAAATGATGATTTGGCACAAAAATCATGAGTTAAAATGGGCCAAAAAGCAAGAAGAAAAACTAAAATGAAGTGTTAATGCACGTATAAAAAAATGACAAGGTCTCTGAAAGGAAGCAAGGTATGCGGAAAATGCTTCCTACACTGATCTAATGAAGAAAGATTTATGCAATTTTTTTCTTTTACAGTTATAGATTAAGATGCACATTAACAAAAAGATAATAACTACTTCCAAATGCAAACACAAAACTTACAACACAAGATATACGTGGGGAAAACCCTTTCAGGTAAAAAACCCCACTCTAAAGCTGCCCAATATATTATTCAGAAATCACAAAGATTACAATATACTTGCAGAGCAAGCTTTTACAGGAGTATATCCAACCAAAGATTCAGGAGGTAATTTGACATCTATAAGATTCTTACATACAACCTCCATCTTGAGTTCCTGATATATAGGAGATACAATACAGTACACCACCAATGACAATTACAAAACCATGAGCTAAAACCACCCAAAAGTGGAGCCAAAATTATCTCCAATAAAAGATGCCTTGTGATGTGCCAAACCACACACTAACACATGAAACTCCCCCCTTTACAACTCTTTTATGTGTCCAACATGTTTTTACATTTCCCAAAACAGAAGGTCCAACTTCTGGAGGCCATAACTTTTGATCCAGGTGTCCGATTGACGAACCGTTTTATGCGCCGGAAAGCTCGTGAAGAGATCTATCACCATATAACCCACTTTTCTGGTTATCACCATTTTCAAGACATTTAGAGAAGTTTTGATTCTGGTAATTGAGTTCAAAGACTTTTTCTGACAGTTTCAAAAATAGAAACTTTAATATCTCACAATCTAGATATGATCTTGAGTCAAAACTCACTCGAGATATTCACTTAGTTGTTCTGTACCTTCTAGGGAAATTTTAGGTCAATTTGAGTTCAATTGAAGGACTTACTAAAAATAGTAAGTCTCACTATGTTTAGCTCGTTTGGAAACTTTGAAGGTTCCAGACCATTCTCCAAGATAAAGGGTATTCAAAAAGACCAAAACTAGGAAGAATAGTAATCTTTCAAAGTTACAAGGTTGAGACAGTTTTCTTAACATTCTCCCACTTGTTGAACACCTTGCAAGAGCAAAGGGAGTGTCAACACCATGATTTAATTGCTAGGGGCCATGAGGCCCATAGACTCTGAACACCATCTGAACTTCTCTGTGCTAATAGGTTTTGTCAAGGAATCTGAAACATTCATCAAAGTTTCAACTTTTTCCAAGTTTACCTTCCCATCCTCTACCATGTCATGAACAAAATGGTACTGGACATCAATATGCTTAGTCCTTGCATGGAAAGTAGGATTCTTCACCAAACATACGACACTTTGACTATCACAACAAATAGTAATCTTCCCTACATCAAACCCAACATCAGAACACAATCTCTTAAGCCAAATGGCTTCTTTACAAGCATGAGTTTCTGCCATGTACTCAGCTTCAGTAATGGACAAAGTGACCATATGTTTCCGCTTACTCATCCAACTAATATCACCACCAAACATAGTGAACACATAAGCATTTGTGGATCTCCTACTGTCAATGTCACATGCCCAATCTGAATCCACAAATCCATGAATACAAAGTGAATGCCGAGGTCCTGTAGGATAACCATGATAACATAAGGAATACTCATAAGTACCCCACAAATATCTGAACACTCTCTTCACTGCATCCCAATGTACTTGTCTAGGATTAGCCATAAATCGACTAAGGACTCCCACTGCTTGGGCAATGTCTGGTCTCGTGCAGACCATCGCATACATCAAACTGCCAATCGCACTAGCATAAGGAACTCTGCTCATATCCTCTATCTTAGAAGGAGACTTTGGACAATCTTCAACATATAACTTTGTCCCCATTATAATAGGAACAGTCGAAGGTTTGCAATCCATCATGTTGAATCTCTCCAACACAGTGTTAACATACTTACTCTGGCCTAACCAAAGTTTTCTATTTGCTCTGTCTCTTCTAATTTCCATTCCCAAAATGTACCAAGTTGCCCCTAGATTTTTCATCTCAAATTGTGCTAACAATTGAGACTTCAAATCAGAAATCAAACTTTTACCATTCCCAATGAGCAACATATCATCAACATACAATACAATAATGAGAATGCAATCATTGTCAAACTTGTAGTAAACACAATGATCTAATTTTGATCTTTGAAATCCAATACTCAACACAAAGGCATCAAACTTCTGGTACCACATCCTAGGAGACTATTTCAAACCATACAAAGACTTTTTCAACTTTCAAACTAGATTTTCTTTACCTTTCACCACGTAGTACTCTGGCTGTGACATATAGATTTCCTCCTCCAAATCACCATGAAGGAATGCTGTCTTCACATCCATCTGTTCCACTTCTAGATCATACATTGCTGCAAGAGATAACAGGAACTGAATAGATGTCAGCTTTGCAATGGGAGAGAAAATCTCCCCATAGTCAATTCCCTCCACCCGAGAATACCCCTTGGCAACCAATCTAGCCTTATATTTCTCAACACTGCCATCTACACCAAATTTCTTTTTGAACACCCATTTGCATCCAATAGGTTTTAATCCTTCAAGCAAAGACACCAAGTCCCAAGTATTATTCTTTTCCAAAGAAGCCATCTCCTCTTCCATGGTCTCCTTCCAAGAGCCTGCATCTTTCATACCCATAGCCTCTTTCAGAGTTCTAGGCTCTTCAGTGTTAGAAATCAAAGCAAAAATACAATAGGAATCATGCAATGAATAACCAAACCTATCAGGTTGTTGCCTTATCTGTGTGGACCTCCTCAAAGGTTGAGGTTGAAGTTATTTATCTTCTTCTAAACTTTCAGAGCTACTAGAGCTCTCCTCATTATCAGGTCCAATAAATGTTTTTGGTTCAACTTTTTCAGGTGTGGAAGGAAGTTGAACCACATCATCTTTCTTCTCTTCTTTTTTTGGCTACAAGACAATAGAAGAAAGATTGAGCTCTCTGAAGATCATGCTTCTTCTATATAGAACTCTCTCAGCTACTAGATCCCAAAGCTTGTACCCTTTCACACTGATGCCATAACCGATGAAGATACACTTTACAGCCTTGTTCTCTAACTTAGACCTCTTCTCCTTAGGCACATGTGCATATGCCTCTCAACCAAATAATCAAATGTGTCTTAATGAAGGCTTTTTACCAGACCATACCTCCATAGGTGTCTTATCAATGAGAGTTGATGTAGGAGACCTATTAACTAGGTAACAAGCGGTAGCAATAGATTCAGCCTAGAACTTTTGTTCAAGACCAGCTCCACTTAGCATACTCCTTACCCTCTCCATCAACATTCTATTCATCCTCCCTGCAACTCCATTCTGTTGAGGGGTATATGGAGTTGTCTTGTGCCTCTCAATCCCTTGTTCTTTACATAACTTGTTGAAATCTGTTGAACAGAACTCACCACCGTTGTCAGTCCTCAAACACTTAATCTTTCTATCCTTCTAATTCTCTACAAGAGATTTGAACTCTTTGAATCTATTAAAGACTTTAGATTTACTTCTAAGGAAATACACCTATGTCCTTCTACTGTATTCATCAATGAATGAAACAAAGTAAATAGATTTTGAAATCCAAGGAACATTAACAAGACCAAACACATCAGAATGAATCAAGTCCAACACCTTAGAAGATTTGTGAGAACTAGAATAAAATTGAACACGGTTTTGTTTTCCATAAATGCAATGTTCACAAAAATCAAACTCAAGGTTACAATCATTCATACCCTCAACAAGATTTTTATTTTTTAGGGTCCTCAAACCCTTTTCACCAATGTGACCAAGCCTTTGGTGCCATAACATTGTCTTCTCATCTGTAAGTTTCATCTCCATAGAATGAGCACCCTTAGGTACTTAGAAAGCATGACCATTAGAAGTAGATGCAACAGTCTTTTTTGCTGCTAGTTCCAATGGTGAGGATGAAGACTCTAAAGCTCTCGTCTTTGAAATAGAGGCACTATTGCACTGAACTACACATGCATCAAGCTGAAACAGAGTGCCAATTCAAACACCCTTAGCCAACACCATAGATCCTCTAGTCATCTTGCATCCTCCATTCGAGAAAATGACCTGCACACCCACATCATTCAATTTACTTACAGAAAGAAGGTTCCGTGTCAAACCAGGGATATGTAGAACACCATTGATTCCCTTTACTCATTCATCAGGGAATCGAATCAAGACTCTTCCACAGCCAAAAATATCTAGTAAGAATCATCACTCAAGTACACCTTTCCACCATTGTATTCTTCATACTTTGAAAACTAGCCCTAATGCGAGGTCATGTGAAAAGATGCACCAGAGTTAATAAGCTACACATCCTCAAATGCATGCATTGCCAAGGCAGTGATAAATGATTCTCCTTCATCCTAAGAGGACTTGTCAGAATTTGAATCATAATTCTTCTTTTTTTTCTTTTTCTCCTCTTTGCACTCCTTGCGGAAGTGACCAGGTTTGCCGTAGTTTCAACACAAGGCCTTGGACTTTCTAGGAGACTTAGATTTCCCATGAGATTTAGATCTTCCTTTTTCTTCCTTCTTCTTATCCTTTTTCTTTCCCTTCTCTTTAGATCTACCACGAACTGCAAGAGCCTCCTTAGCCGATTCAGAAGACTTTCTTCACATCTCTTCAGACAACATCGAAGAAACCACTTCATCCATCTTGAAGGTTATAGTGGTACTCCCAATGGCCATAACAAGGTGGTCCCATGAATTTGGTAAGGAACACAGTAATGTCATACATCGATCCTCCTCTTCCATCTTCACACCAACAGAAGTCAACTGGGCAACAAACATATTGAATGTATTCAAGTGATCAGCAACAAATCCTCCATCTTCCATCCTTAGAGAATACAATTTCTTTTGCAAGAATAACTTGTTCACTAGGGATTTAGCCTGATAAACATCTCCAAGCTTCTTCCAAATTTTGTTTGTAGTCTTCTCTTCATGGATATTCAAGAGCACTGAATTAGCCAAATAGAGTCTTATCAAACCCTTAGCTTTTAGATCTTTGAGATCCCAGTCTTCTTGAGACATTGCTATTGGTTTTGTACTAGATACATCTTCCCATAAATCCTGATCTACAAGCATGTCCTCCATTTTGAGTTTCCACAACTCAAAATTACTGCCATTAAACTTCTCTATCTCAAACCTCCCAGATGTGCTCTCCATCTCTTACCTGCAACAAAGATTTCAAAATCCTCTGAACAAGCTCCCACTCAAATGAAGATTGGCTCAAAAAACCCTCTACCCAACAACTAGAACCAAAGGTGATCAGGTTTTGATACCGAATGAAAGGAAGCAAGGTATGCAGGAAACGCTTCCTACACTAATCTAATGAGGAAATATTTATGCAATTTTTTTCTTTTACAGTTACAGATTAAGATACACATTAATAGAAAGATAATAACAACTTCCAAATGCAAACACAAAACTCACAACACAAGATATACGTGGGGAAAACCCTTTCAGGTAAAAAACCCCACACTCCAAAGGCACCCAATATATTATTCAGAAATCACAAAGATTACAATATACTTGCAGAGCAAGCTTTTATAGGAGTATATCCAACCAGAGATTCAAGAGGTAATTCGACATCTATAAGATTTTTACATACAACCTCCATCTTGAGTTCCTAATATATAGGAGATACAATATAGTACATTGCCAACGATAATTACAAAACCATGAGCTAAAACCACCCAAAAGTGGCACCCAAATTATCTTCAATCAAAGATGCCTTCTGATGTGCCAAACCACACACTAACACGTGTAACTCTCCCCTTTACAACTCTTTTATGTGTCCAACACGTTTTTACATTTCCCAAAACAGAAAGTCTAACTTTCGGAGGCCATAACTTTTGATCCGGGTGTTCGATTGACGAACTGATTTATGTGTCGAAAAGCTCATGAAGAGATATATCACCCTATAACTTGCTTCACTGGTTACCACCATTTTTGAGACATTTAGAGAAGTTTCAATTCTGGTAATTGAGTTCAAAGACTTTTTCTAGCAGTTTCAAAAATAGAAAAATTATTATCTCACAATCCAGATATGATCTTGAGTCAAAACTCTCCTGAGATGTTCACTTAGCTATTCTGCACCTTCTAGGAAAATTTTTGGTCAATCCAAGGTCAATTGAAGGACTTACTAAAAATAGTAAGTCTCACTATTTTTAGCTCGTTTGGAAACTTTGAAGGTTCCAGACCATTCTCCAAGATAAAGGGTATTCAAAAAGACCAAAACTGGGAAGAATAATAATCTTTCAAAGTTGCAAGGTTGAGAAACTTTTCTTAATAGTCTCCCCTTTTTCTAGTCAGGGTCAGCCAAGTGACCCAAAAATACTAGGGGTGACCCAAAGATACTAGGGGTGACCCTAAAACTAAAAGAGGTGACCCTAAACAAGCAAAAAGGAGGGGTCAATGAGGCAATGTAAAAGGTAGAATAAGTCAATCAAAAGCTAAAACAAAAGAGATAAACGAAAACAAAACAAAACAGAACTCATCACTACAAGAAACTATTGGGAGAAGTAAAATCATGCCCTCAAGGGTCATTAACTATGACTGCCGTCTCATCATAGGACTACCATATTGGCTTGATGCATTTTTTGTACTTACAGGTTCTGACACTTTACTTTAGACTTACTTGGAGATTTAGACCTATCCTCACCCTTAGACTTTTTATCTCCTATCTTCTTCTTACATTTCTTCTCCTTAGACATGACCCTTACCACAAGGGTATAAAAAGAATTACCATCCATGGACCTTTTCCTAATTTATTCACTTAACAAAATGCTAGTTACATTTTCTAGTTTTAATGACACAACTTTACTGCTAATGGACACTACAAGGTTTTCCCATGAATCTAGTAAGGACCAAAGTAACATAATGCATTTATCCTCTTCATCCATCTTGACTCCTATTGATGTAAGTTGACTTAATTTCATAATAAATCTATTCAAGTGATTAGTTACACTATCTCCCTTCCTTATTTTAAAAGAATATTAACTTCTTTTTCAAAACAAGTTTATTTTTGATAATATAAAGAAGAAACCAGGGTCCTAACCCTTTACATAAGTGGCTCGAAGGCTAGTCAAAATAGGCCCACATAGGCCAAAGACAACACATTAAAAACACATCAATAGAAAGCCAAAAAGAGACAGAGAGAACAAGCTACAAAGAAAAGAACTAAGACCAACTATGAGAGGGAAAGATTCCCCCTATTCTTAGCTAGAAATTTATACATTTTATCAAAAAACATTTTCTTAGCACTGTTAGAAGGCCCTTGCTTCTCAGCCTCCTAAACCTACAACAAAATGAGTGTGGTAACTGATTGATGCATCACCTTGGTGCTGAACATTATCATACTATTCAAACTTTTCTTCATTTGATCTATTTTGTTCTTCATCTTTACAAGATGTTTGGCAGTGTCTGCACATAGGGAGTATTTACTCTACTTCTTCTTTTTGACAGTTGGGACATGAGCAGTCTCAGTCGAATCTGTTTCATCATAGGGCTCATTCATCTCCTCAAACAAACTGTTACCCTCCCATTTCAAAAGAGTAGTGTGCTCATGTGTGATTTCCTTAGGGACTTCTTGAACATCTTTCTCTAGTTGACAAGGATCACTAGAAAGCTCTATTTCTTTAGGGTCAGGAATCTTAACACCTACTAGTCGAGTAGACCTTCTAACTCCTCCATCTTTGTCACATTGCTCTACTGGAGTTGTAACAACTTCTTTCTGAATCTTAGAGGTCTTATCAAGGCTAGGCTTAAAAAGGGCTGCCCCAACAAACTGGCTCTCTCCCATCTAAACTTGATCACCCTTCTCCTTCAGAATTTTATCCACCTGGCTACCCAAGGGGATTTTGGCTTTCCTTTTATCTCCCTTTTTACTTTTGACCATATCATCCTGGTTAGCTAAGGGGGTAGAGATAGGGGTTTGTTAGATACACTATGGGATTGATATAATATACCTATATTCTTCCATAATGAATTTGTCATCTACTCCTAAGACACATTCATCAACATAGAATTTGATAGACATAACTATATTGTACTTCTTGTTTTCTTATATAGTTTTACCTAGTCTTCATCAAACATACCTAAGGGTTTGGTTGAAGAAGATACCATAGTCTACCAGTATCTTCCAACTAGAAGATCCCCCATCTTCAACTTCCACAACTCAAAGTTTTACCTATTAAATTTCTTAATTTTAGACCTCAACATGCTAGCCATAAATGTAATGTTGTTTCTTCTAAAAAAATCTTTCAAAGTCTTCCTTCCTTTCTAGTTATACATGAACTGCAATACATTAATTATTGTAGGGTTACACCACCATACACACTAGGGTTTGTACTCCATCAAAGTGGTAACCACACAAACAACCACCTTGCACGTTGATACAAATGTTGGGAATTTTAACCCTTATTGTAGTCAACTGATAGACTAGAATGATGAAAACTTAAGTTAATATTTTTAGATAATAGTTGACAACACTTGCAAAATCTATCTAACATGTATGGAAGTAAATGGAACGGTATGCATCCACAAGATTACACAAGACAAATATTTATGTGGGAAGCCTTTTCAAGAGAAGACCCACCACTAGAATATGTTCACAATTATATTATTTAGAATCAACACAAATTCAATATAACAAGGTCTCTGGAAACCTTTTACAGACTCTCAATCTACAACATACCCTTCTTATACAATCACTCTAATTATCACACATCAACAATGTACAAGAAAGTCCCCAATGTCTAACAAGTGATTAACCTTGGTACATTCACATAAATTGATGTGCATATTCATGGGAAAATCAATCATTTAACTATCTAACTGTTTAGTGGTAAAAGAGAGGAAGATGGGATCTTGGTCTATTTCAAGGGTTTATGTTAAATCCTCCTTTCACCACAACTTTTAAGGACTTTCAACTGAGTAGAGAACTCTACTACAGATCTCTTGTCACTTGGAATAGAGGTGGAGATTGGAATTGTGTGAATTTATTGTTCAATTAAGCCTGATTATGCTCAAAACCCTAATTTTGTAAAATCGTAAACAAATAGACAAATTATAGAAAATGATCACACATAGAGATATCAAATGACAATCAAATACATACTAGATTTCAAAGTTTGGTGTCTGAAAAAGTCAGGGACTAATGAGCAGTTGCCCTAGTCTAGTGTATTGTTTTTTTTGGGATCTCTGAAGAATGTCTATAACACAACTTTGCTGTCATAGAGATTTCACTGCATCGGAATCCGAAGGACTAATGAGCGGGCACCCTAGTCCAAGCCCTAATTTTCTTCTTTTCTTTGCACTTCTGATAGTTTGTAATGCCTCCCTACAACTCCACTTCTTCCAATTCCAAAACCTATAACCTACAATCACAGAAAAGTGGGTTGGGGGTTGTGGTGTTTAGAGGCTTGCCTTGGTCATGCCCTGAAGAGACATTCAAGTCTTCTAAACACCATTGTTAGATAAAGAGTGCATATCCCTGTAGGATAGAGGCAAAAACCAATTGATAAATGATTGAAAACACAAATGAATATCACATCGAGGTGTAGCTCACATGAACATGAAGGTCCTTCACATCATGAGAAGATGAAGCCAAATCTGCATAACAAACACAATAACAAAACAATACTGCTATGCAACAATGAATACTTTGAAAGATCTCAAATCATAAGTATGCTAAAAGCTCATAATCATATTCTAGTTTATAAATGAATGCCTAAACATGCTTATATATGCAACTAAACAACTTCCTGCCGAGAAATTCATAATTCAAACTTGAGGTGTTAGCATAGGACCTAATAATGGTCACATAACCAACACATGAAAATAGGTCCTGATCCAAAATAGGGCAAGACTAGGGCATGGGCGCCCAAGTCCTCCCCTCTATTTTAGGTAGGATTCATCATAAGTGCATCCCCTAGGTCCCATTTGTCATAAAACTTAGGGGTTTCTTCACCGAAAGTCATCATTAACATGCAAGATGATCTAAATGCATTCTAAAGGACATGCATCCCCTAGGTCCCATTTGCCACAAACTTAGGGGTTTCTTCACCGGAAGTCATCATTAACATGCAAGATGATCTAAATGCATTCTAAAGGACCCAGGAGCTAAACCTTAAGAGGGAAAAGCCCCCAAGGGGACATTTTCTGACATAACACTAACCAACCCATGTGGAATACCAAGAGTCATGCAACTATATCATGACCATACATGACATCAACATACCACATAAGTCACCAAGTTTGATGTCCCCATGTGGATAACCACCTTGTACACTTGCCACTACCACACACTATGAATCAATAGCTACAACTTTAACATTGTCAGTACATTATATTTCATGTATAACCACCATTACCAACTCCTTGCTTGTGGTTGCTCACATCAACATAACATTACTCTTGACTACTTGCGGTATCTTTTACCATCTTTTGAAACATTATCCAACTCTCAGATTGTGTTGTATCATCTCTAGTTCTGTCACATGTACTCCTACATCATTGATCATGCTCTAGTAACCACTTACCTCATATGCACTTGTAAGTTTTTCATCCATATAACTTATGGTTGTTGCCACAACACCACCCCATGTGAACCAACATATATGATATACCATAAAACTTGCAATATCATTATCATATGTAAATCACAATGTTTGTTGTACTGCAATACTTGAAAACTCATCGTATTTCACTACAACTAAGTATGTAGACAAACTCTTCCTACAAAAACTCTTTGTAGGTGAATATCACCCAAGTCCCAATACATTGTGTATAACAACTATTAAATAAACAACATTAGTTTTTTCTCTGCATCTACATTTTTCTTTACCTTTGTGTCATTTCTATTTATTGCTTTTCTTTGGGTTAGTCTTTGTAAAATTCATCAATATGTCACTAGGGAAGTGTGGTTGGGATCTACCATACAGTGGTGCAATGTCTGATCATAGGTTGAAGCACACTTTCTAGATTAGGGATTATGCTATTATGTATTTATCAAAGAAATTTCTGGCATGGACGGGTATGGAAGCACTAATGCCTTGCACATAATGGTGCTGGTAACATAAAACTTTGCTTCCAAGATTGAGTTGCATGGAAGTAATAATGCCTTGCACACAAGGGTGTTGATAACATAAAAATTACTTCCAAGCTTGAGTTATCTGTCACTCATCTTCAAAGGTGTTGTGTGTGGAGGAGAGTTTGAATGAGAATGATATGTCATTGGGTGATGGAATTCTCTATTATTCATGGTGGATCCTCTATTTTTCTTCAACCTTGTTATAAGTTTCTATCAATATATTGCTCTATATGTAAACAACCTTAGGATAATTCTTAGGAATAACAATGTAGTGATTTCCATTCTTTTCTCCCTACCTTCCATTTCAAAGGATTAGGTTTTAAGATAAACTTAGAGGGATTTTATTGAGCCTAGTGTTTTGGTTGTTGAAAAAGATGGAGCCACTATAGCTATGCATGCACCTTTATGTAAGATTATGGGTGTATGTTTTGGTTGCAATATGTAATGCCTATGTTTCTTAGGTCATATACGGGTAGTTATTATTCTAAGAGTAGCTTATATCAAATTTAAGAGTTCATTTATATGTTTTACTTAAATGGGAATGGGCCCATATAGAACTCACAACTAAATTATCAAAAAACAAGAGACTAAATTATTCAAATTTGAGATGAAAATATCTAAGTGACAAGAAAAGGGTTAGACATGCTTAGATCTTTTATCAATTTAATGTTGTTGATGATGGATGTTCTACTTTACATGCTTAGATCTTTTATCAATTTAATGTTGTTGATGATGGATGTTCTACTATTGACTATGTTCAATAACCATAATTGGGAATCTAATGATGGATCTGCACCATGGAGGATATGATTGAATACGAACAAAGATAAAACTAATACAAGACTAGGATTCACTTATGATTTGGTCAAGGGACATTTTTCTACCAAGTGATCTAGTCCATATACTTTAGATTTGTTCTCTATTGATGCTAACTATGCTATTATCTTTGATACTTATTTATGAACAAGGAGTTGTTCCAAAAAGCATAATAGGCCTTGTTGTAAAATAAAGGGGAAGGTTGTTGACTTTCTTGATAAGAGTAAAGCCCCTTTGTTAATGATACAAAATCATTGACACACCAAGAAAACAATGCAATGGCTATGATGTAATGTTGTAGTACTAATTCATATAGCCTACTGTATGAGGGATCTAATTGTCTTTTGATCTATCCAATGATAACTATTGACTTCAGACTACATGTCTATAAATACAAGATTCTAGTCACTCAACTTAAGGTATTTGGCCCACAAACTAATGGAGTAGCAGTCAAATTCTAGAGAAGTTAGCCTTAAGAGTGGGAAATTAAAATTAGAAATGGGAGGAATATGCCATAGTGAGACCTAGTTAAAGGGATAGGGTCACATATGTGCTATAATCTAGAAATGCTAAAGTCATAGAGGATCAAATTGGTCCTAATTTTAATGTGATGGCTAGTGCTATTATGGATTATTGGTTCAAGATTCTAATTAGTTTGTGTAACAAACAAGACAAATTGTACACCATGATAATGTAAATACAATAGTACCAAAAGTAGGTGTAAAAGCATAGGGAACACATATGTGTTCTTTACACAATGCCATAAGTTGATCCATTAAAATTTATTTGTAGAAAGGGTACAAATTACACCATTTTCCAAACACATTTTAAATACAATTTCACACAAGTCATGGATATCCTATCATACTCAAGTATTAGTCATTTTATAATCCTTCCTGACCAAGTACACATAGTGTCATATAAGTATTATATAAAATATAAATAAGAAACCATTATCAATAAGAGGTATACATGCACAATAGTATGATCACAAATATACCATATTCCAATCTCCTATGTTCAACTCTCCATATTATTAAAGTTACTTCCACATCAAACTCACAAAAATACCATAAATGGTTGTCAAGTTCAAATCTCCTAATCCTACTAATTTTCACATAATTGTGTTCAAATAAGATAATATGGTTTATCAAAGGGTTGAAGGCATCCATCTACAGTGCAAAATCGTATCAAAATAGCAACACAACTTTGTTTATTGATCTAGTCTAGATTTAATATGCATATGTGTGTATGTATAGTTATAGATAAGGGAACTATCCCAATAGTTATGAACACTAAATTCAAGGGCTCACATTGCCATATAAGATCCATCATGTCTATCTAATAAAATCCCAAAATTCGTTGTTGACATACTTAGATTCCACAAAGAAGAAATTACTAGAACAGTAACATGGTATGCATGAAACAAGGTGTATACATACATTAAAGTAAAACATGACATGCATATTGAAACATAAAAAAGAATGAAGATGGAGAGCATGCCATGTAACATAGAGGAGAATAATAATGGAGAGGATTCTTTGTAAAAGAAGGGATGTAGTGTTCAACTTTTGGTGGAAAGATGGAAAATATTTATAGCACAACTAACATGTAGGGTGATCCCACAATACCATGTCCTTATGGGACATGCCACAAAAATGATCCCTAGGTACAAAAAAGTCAACAATATTTTCAAATGAACATAAGCCTTTGAATGGACAACCTTTATTTGAATATATACATTAGCAACACATTTAGCCAAATGTATAACCTTCGACCAAAGGTGACATCACCTTTGTGCGAATGGAGATGACAGTGACTTGGAAAGAAATCAATAACAACTCAAAGGGGATATATATCACACATGTATATATTAAATTCTCTATTTAGGGGTTTATGTACTTGACACGAGTTTAGCTGAAGGATGTTTTTGACTTATTTGCCCAAGTATTGTACATTTTCTCATAATTTTTAGGTTCTATGTTAATGAAAATTTAATTTTTCCCCTTATTTTCCCTTTTTCTTGCTCTAGTTTTCCCTTTGAGTTTGCATACAATTGTTTTATTTTATTAAAACTTTAAAATATAAAACCTTAAAAATTAAACCCTAGAAATGGAAAATCCTAGACCATAAATATATTGTCAAAACACTCCCCTTCCATGGGATATGGTTTGTCTAAAATTTTAATTCTATTTTACAATAAAAATGTAGGAATACAACCATAATACCATCAAATTTAAGCCTTGGCTATAAATTGGGCTTATTAAAACCATAAAAAATAACCCTATAAATGAAAAACCCTAAACCCTAAATATATTGTCAAAACTCTCCTTTTTAATGTGATATAGTATTTCTAAAATTTTAATTGTATTTTATGGAAAAATGTAGAAATACAAATGTATGACCATCAAATCTAAGCCTTGACTATAAATTGGGCTTATTTAAATCCCTAAATGAAAAAAAAACTAAAAATAAACCCTAGAAATTATAAACCCCAAGCCCTAAAAATATTGTTTAAACTCTTCCCTTTCATGTCATATAGTCTTTCTAAAATTTTAGTTGTATTTTACCATAAAATTATAAAAATACAACCATACGAACATCAAATTTAATCCTTCACCAATAGGTTTTGGGTGAAGGACTTGGTGTTTATCACTATATCACATTGAATTCTAAATGTGATATTTGTAAGGTAAAGACATACTTTGAACCTCATACTTTATTGACCAATTGTTAAGGTGCAACAAGTTAAACCTTTAAATACACTTATAAACTAACACAAAACCATCTTTAAGTCTGCTATTTCTATAATTATTTATGAACTCTCAATTGGACATGATTTTGCAACAAAATAATAAGTTTTATAACCAATACAAGATATTAACAAGTAAACAACCTATTACATTACTCTATCATATGTATATACCATATTGCAATTCATTGGGTTAGGTAAAACCACAGGTACCCTGAGATTAAACATGGTTATCTCCTTTAATTCATATGTAAATTACACTATTGAAACAAAGATATTCATAAAGTTTTGACACTTACAAAGTGTAATCTCAATATTTAACATTACTAATGGAAAAGAGAAAGTAAGAGATTCATCTAAGTAACAATGTGAATAGTTAACCCTTGTATAGAGGATATTGGATTGTGTTTTGGATATTGCAATATCAATAAGGATTACTAAAAATATTTTACAAGCTCCAACCAAATTATTAACACAAACTTATCGACTCTTATAGACAACACCTCTTCGAATTCACTAGGAACTATCTACCCATGAATGCATAGAGAAATCTCTTAAGAGTTACAACAACTGAAACTATGGAAATCTCTTGAGAATTTCAATGAATGAAACCAAGCATGGATCCTCCTTAAAAACCCTCATAATGACTTATTCTTGAATTTTCTTCCTACAAATCATCAATGGAGCCAATCCTAGTTCTTCTTCTAGCATTGGACTCTATTCATTTAGGTGAACATCAATCAAGTGATATCCTAGTATTACAAGAAAATATTGATTTTGAGGTATTAGATAAATGGCTTTAAAAGGTGGATGCTTATTGCATCATCCACAAGTTTCCATATGTGAAAAAGAATTATATTTACAACTTGATGGGTCTCAACTTAGTGTTCATTAGAGGAAGTATCTTAGTCCATAGAAATAGATCATAAATTAAGAATTAATTATTAACAAATGATTCAAACCTTCCTAGATGGAATGGTTGAATGAGGTCTCTTAAGAGACTTAAGAGCATAAAAGCAACAAATTTTGACAAGACGGTGTAAAAAGATCATGGCACATAGAGATGTCCTATTTATTACTAAAATTAGGAAATGAAGTCCTCTAAAAAATCTCTCAGTGTCATTTATTTCAATTGGGTTTTCCCATGCTACCATCAAATGAAAAGTTGTAAAAAGGGTAATTTTGTGTAGTGACAGGGTGTAGAATGAGCAAATTTGTAAATGGAGTCTTGTGTAGTACCAACACATCTAATTGGGTGGATTTACATTAGAGGATGCCTCATTCCACCATCCATGACTCTTTAACCTTATGGACTATAATGGTTGGATGAGGTCTCTTAAGAGACTTAAGAACATGAAAGTGACAAACTTTGATGGGACTTTATAGGAATACTATGGTACATAGAGATGTCCTATTTATTCCTATAGTTGGCTAATGAGTTCCTCTAAAAAATCCTCTCTTGGTTTGTCTAAATTGATGTAGTTTGATCATGCTAGTGCCAAATAAAAAGTTATAAAATGAGGCAATTTTGTGCAATGTTAGGGTGTACAATGAGAAACTTTACAAGTGGAGTGTCATAAAATAAAATAAATAGTTCCAACACAACTAGGTGGGTGGGTTTACACTAGAGGAGGGCTCATTCCTCCACTTAGGGATCCCAAACCTTCTAGGTTACAATGGTTAGACAAAGTTTGTTAAGAGTCCTAAGAGTGTAAATGTGATAATCTTTGAGAAGATAGTGCATGAAGACCATGGAACAAAGAGACATCATATTTATTCCTTTGGCTGGCCAATGAGGTCCTCTAAAATGTCTTAGTTTCCACCAAGTTAATGAAGTTCGCCCATGCTAGCACTAAATCAAAAGTTACAAAATGGGGTAATTTTGTGTAGTGCTACAATGTAGAATGAGAGACTTTACAAATGGAATTTCATGGCATGAAACCATTAGTTCTAACATGTCTAGTTGGGTGGGTTTAAGCTAGAGGAGGCCTTATTCCACCACTCAAGGCTCCTAAACCTTTTGAGCCACAATGTTGAAGACTATGGCATATAGAGGTGTCATATTGGTTCCTATCTAGTTGGGTAGTGAGGTCCTTTAAAAATTTTTCTCTTAGTTTCTACCAACTCAATGTGGTTCACCAATGCTAGCACTAAGTTAAAAGTTGCAAAAAATGCCAATTTCATGTAGTGCTAGTGTTTAGAACAAGTAACTTTGCAAATAGAGTGTCGTGACATGAAACTAACACTAATAGAATTTTGGCAAATAAATGACTAAGCGACAAAATCTTAGTCACAACAACTAAAATGACTAAATTATACAAATTTTTTGCAACTCAGCTATAAATGAGTAAATAAATGACTAATTTGTTCATTGACTAAAAAATTATTTCGTCACAGAAATAAAAATGACTAAATAGTTAGTCATGCAAATACAAATTAGACAAAATTTTTAAAAAAGTTTTGGTGAAATTATTGGCGGGATGTATTGGCACAATTCATTATTCACATTCATTGTAGAATTCCTCCTTCATTAGTTGGGAAGAAGAACATCCTTGATATTGGTGGCGTCGAGCTCATTGAGCAAATCATCATTGCAAACACCAGAGCTCACAATTACGAGGAAATGGACGTGCACCATCAAGAAGCCCACAAACCCACCATAGCTATGGCCCATCACCATCACACTCTTCACTTTTAGGCACTCTAACATGCTCTCACACACTTAGCTTGGAATATCTCTGACCATTCAGAGCTTCTTGTGGTGGACTCACCGAAAAACAAAAGGTCAGGAATGTAGAGATCAAAGTACTTGTTGTGCCTTGCACATACACCTCATTTTGCCAAATGGAGACCCCCTCTTTTGTTTTGGATTGAAGTCTCAACCTTTCTTCCTTATGATAATGAGAAGGTGAATTTATGCTTAGAATGCAAGACGTGTCATGTTGAAATTCCTAGTTTCTAGGTTTCAGATTTGCAAAATCATGTCAAATTCCACATGATTTCACTAAGGGGTTCATATACTTTCATCCTATCGCATGGTCTTGAAGCCCTAATTTGGCTAAGTCTAAAACCCTAAAAATCCTAAAAAATAGCTAAGTCTGAAATCTGGTGGAACCTCAAAAATCTAGAATCTGCATATCAAATCCTATGGATCCAGAACCTATCTCAAACATACTAAAAGTATATATTTTACTTCACCCTGGGGCTATCAAAATCTGGTGCTAAAAATACCTCTTACTCCACTTAGTGCTAAAATCCTTCCTCACTGACTAGCGCTAAAAAACGTGTTCACTGCACATATCCTATCAAATCCAAAACCTTCGCCAATCCACTTGCACTTAAATTCCCCGCTAAGAAGATTTGCGCTAGAAAAGCACCCTACAAACTTGCATTAAAATTCATACCAATCAAACTCATGAGATACTATTAATTAGTCAGACCCAAAACTAGTACAAAGTCACTCAGACCCCAGATCAGTGCTAGTGCTAAAATCAGCTTCTACCGACTTGCACGAAAAATTACCTTCACTGACTTTAGTCGGTTGGACCCAAAATTAACGCTAAGGTCAGTCGGACCTTAGATCCACACTGAAACCATTTTGCACTAGAAAAATCCCACTTCAACCTACACTAAAAATCACTCTTACTGACTTTAGTCAGTGACACCCAAAATTAGCACTAGGTCAGTGATAGCCAAAATCTACACTTTTTGACATTTTAACCCAAAAAACTAATTTTTTCAAGGTGCAAATTGGATTTTCTTGGTAGATTTGAATTACATATCAATCTATCACATCATGATGAACATTTTTAGAATATTTGTGTGGATTTTGAGCATGCTTAACGATAATTAATGCTCCTGCACATGAAAAGTCAACACCCTCAAAAATCCTGCTTTTTGCAAAAAAGGCTATAAAAATGCAAAATAAAAGTCCCCAAATGGACTCTAATGACCACAAAAACTTCCCAGATCTATACATTGGCCAAATGGGTACTTGAAAATGGTAAAAAAATGTAGAAAATCATGTGAAAATCATTGGATTTAAGAGGTTGTTCATTGAGAAAGTGACATTGACAATGAGCTATTTTTGACTGATCCATGACTGCAAATGGACGTGTTTTGATCCAAACTGATGGAAAATAATTGTTTAAGATGAAATTGATGCTTGGGCTTATGAATTGTAGGTCTGAGAGTACAAAGGAGCTGACTGGAACCGTCTTGGAAGGATGAATACATAGAGGTATCATGCTGACCTGAACATGAAGAATCAACATTCTATCAATCAAATCACTGCTGCACCTGCAAGCAAAATCCAACATGATGTCCTAGATGATGAAGACGAGTCCTAGGAGATTGAGAACATAATAGATCAGGCCTACTTCATTGTTGTTCTTGTAGTTCTAGTCCAATGCACAATACATGTTTAGAACTGCCTACACTTATTCCAGCAGTCCAGTCATCAAAAGTTGAATCCAACAAGCATCCAGTTGGACATTCCTACCTCAAAAATGTGCCACGTACCCCTCTTGACTAGTCAACACATTAGAGAGCCCATTTGTCTTATTAAACAACTCAAAGGTGACAAGCAACAAGATGATCCAGTCAGCATGAGCAATCCCTTCAGTCCACATCAGCTCAACTTTTCACATGTCATATGGCTCTATTTTGACTTCTTTTCACCTTAGAAATTGGCTTTTCCTCATATACAGCCAAATGGGTATGCATTTTGTCTAGATTCAATGTATTTGCAAGCTGTATTTTGTCTTTTTCCTAAAGGACAAAAACAAATCCAAAAATGCAACAAACTGATGTATCTCCTTAAATGCCATGTAATATGGACCATTGGTGTTGAGTTAATCTCCACCGTCTATTCAAAAAATTGGTATAGTGCCTTGTCTATAGAAGGGCTATCATTCTCTCATTGTAACAAATAAGATTTGATAATGAATTACTGAGACTGCCATAATTTGGTCAATACAAAGCAAGTTTTGTAGGTTGCTAGGAATTTGTGTTTGTGTTGTCTCATTTTGGAATTCATGGTTCATGTCAATTTGAAATTAGTTGATATTCAATTGCATTAGTGATTAATTATTTAGATATTTGATGGATTTCCTATCCATACCATTAATGGCTTGTTGATTGTATGTCATTATGCATAGTTAATCTGGGCATATTTCATATGAGCTAAGTTTGATTGTGTGAATTCATTGAGCTGTGCTAGGGATTGGGTGTTTGATGAACCCTCTACAATTTTAAAATCATTGCATTTCCTTAGAAGATTGCACAATCTTTATGGCATTGTGGGCTGCCTGGTTAAGCAGAGATCTATTTATTATTGGGAATTTGTCTATCTATGTGTTGATCATTTTTGCAATTGTCTATAAGATTTATCTTATCCCTCCTCTCTCTCCCTTTCCTTTTGCATTTTATTTACATAAAGTTTATTAGATTTAGGGTTTGAGTAGCATTACATTGATTATTTGTTAGAAAATTTTAGACTTTATAGTCTGAACCACCTAGGGTTTCTGCATACACATTGCTGTCATCTTTCATAAACCCTGCATTTCATGTAAGACCCCTTGTTAGCATAGCTAGTACATTCCACTGAAGTTATTCCATGCAAGCTAAGACCTAGCTGTATTTTCCTTGGGGCAGTCCTATCTTGGATAGGATACCTTTGTCAAGAGAGATGTGATACCAACAATCACACCTGCATTGTTGTGTGCTAAAACCACCATCAACAGAATTAGCGCTAGAAGGAGGGCCAAACTTTTCATTGTAAGCTTTCAAGGGTTTGAATTTTAAGAAGATAGGTAGTCTATCATAGCTACCTTGAAAGTTTCTCTTTAAGTTGTCTGAGCTTCCTAGTCATGAATATTTAATACTTTGGAAGGAGGCAGTGGAATAAAACATAGAAAAGCATTAGTCTCCATTGACACTGTGTGATATAGCTTCATCCAAGGAATGTAGGATTCATGTTACGGATTGGCATGCTAAGATTGATTGTCACACTTTCATCCGGAGGGTGGACATGGCTCTACATGGAGAATTTCCTTGCTTAGATGTATATAAGTTTGAAAAGAAATATTGGATGGAGGACATTGAAGGCCCACTTGTTGAACCATTTGATGAAGATACAAAGGAAAGCATGCTTCCTCAACAATTCTTCTCCAACCAAATCCAGCGAGTTCAATCAGTCATAGAATATGTTGTCCCAACTTGGTTAAATTCTAATTTTCAGCCACAGGACAATAAACACAGCAAGATGCAAGATCAAATTTGTACTACTAAAAATGTTGACAAGATAGATGATGAATCAAACCTCATGAACAGTCATGTTAAGAATGTTGATAGGAATCAGATGCTTCACATGTATCAAATTCTGAGCCTGAATTTGCTGTTGCAGAGGTACAAAACAATAGTTCAATTTAGTGTGCTAAAAATTCTAAGTCTGAAACTAAGTATGAGTAGCAAATGGATCAAGTGAAATAGGTGCAAAAACAAGAAGAAATCAATCACTCAAATGAAGAAAAGTCATGGGCAACAATGCAGGAAGTTGTTTCAGTTGACAAATTTGACCTACAATTAGATTGTCTGATGAAGAGTGATCAAATTCTTGACTGTATCAACTCACTATATCATCATAATCAGTCATATCAGGTTGATGCAGTCACTCCAATAGTGTTTTCAGCTAGGACAGATGGAAAAAATCTGGATGATACATCATTACAAGGTGACATTGACATTAAGGATCTACTTATAGAGGAAGCAAGAGACCTTATTGCTGCTACAGACAATGAACTTGCAATCCAATATAAACACCAGTTGAAATAGGAAGATTGCTTATTGATGCAGAGGAAGTTTTTGATAACATATGACTGATGTTGATGAAGTAGATTCAAGTATATCATGTGTTCATCCAATTGATCCTGTTCATACTTGCAATAAAGAAGACCTCCAAATGGTCGATGCTGACTTGGTAATGACAGATGAGAGCAGAAGTATGCAATTTGAGAATGAAAATCAAATAATCATGCAAAGTGATGGCTTAGAAGCTTTTTCGTGTTAGTCACTTGATCACATTATTGAGTTGGTGTCAACAATGAGCAAGGATATGCTGCTGCATGGAAGTTCACAACATGTTAGACTTTGCTTTAGTTAATTATGCAGAATTCATCCAGATGATCCACATTCTGAAAAAGGTTGTCTAGACTTTCTATTTTCTTGGGAGGTTATTGCAGCATTCAGTAATCCAGAAGTATCTGATACATCAAACATTACCCAGCATGAATTGACATCTCCTAAGGATGAGAAAGGTGGTATGACACAGTAAGGTGATGCACTTACATGCCCAACTGATGGTACTACAAATCAGGTTGTATCTTCCCCTTTTCCACTTGGTTTTGACAGTTGTCAATTTTATTATGGTGATTTAGGTAAGACAACTTCAATATAGATTGATCATGACCCTAATGAATTGCCCAAATTACTAATTCTATATGATTAGTACCCTGAACATGAACACAACATGCCCTCACCTCACTCTTCAGAGTATAAAGATGAATTTTCTAGACTTAGACACTGACCTACACTTTGTTACTCCTACATGTCCTAAGAAATAAATCATGAGGAAGTGTAAATACTTGCTACCCAAAGCTTTTGTACATAGTCTTGCTTGTTTCTAGCTAGGTTTTAGTTAGTTGTTTTCTATTTTAGTTTAGTTTCTGCTTTCTATTTTTTCTTTTCCTTAGTTGTTATTAGTTGTTAGTTTTTGCTTTCACTTGTTTGCTTTGCTTAGTTTAGTTGTTTTCTTTCTTTGCTTTTTCTTTCTCCGTTTTCTCTCCCGGGGTTCTCCATTTCTTGAATTTGGTGGTAGTTGTGTAGTCCTCCAAGAGGCCCTCTTTGGGTAAGTAATCTGGAGGATTTCTTTGAGAAGCTTTGGTTTTCTACTCAGGTCTTCCTGTGGGTTATATTGTTACTCTTAGATGGTATGATGCTTGTTCATGGGAAAGAAGTCATTAGTCTGGTCCACTTGAAGTATTTTCTAGTCATATATTTTTCACATCTTAAAAAATCCTGAAGTATCTAAGTGAGCCTCTGTGAACTTACATTAAGTGAAAAATCTAAAGTCCACCTCTATCGCCATCGGAATTCCACACCTAGCTAGCCGAGTTATCAACATAACTTGTGCCTTCAAAAAGCATGTGTTACAAGGGTAGCGGTACTGCATTATACTTTGGCAATATTTGAGCATAATTGAAAATCAAAAAGAAGAAAAGAAAAGAAAAGAAAATCACAATTACACACTATAACTCAGTTAGATGGAATATCAAGTAATCTCTACCGGGGCTATGGACACTCGCTGACAGTGGGGCTTTGCTCGAGTGGAATTACAAGACAAACCTTTTAGGGCTATAGATGCTCGCTGGCAGCGGGGCAATGTCCAGGTAGTTCATGAGGTATGTACTAATCACATAGCTTAATGTAAAGGAGCTTAGATGATCTTAGTTGTTGATGGATGGGAATGAGTGCAACTGCACACACTCAGACTTTTAGGATATGGATAGTTGTACTAAGTTAGTGATCTCTACTTCTTTGATATTGTATCATGCAGTCTAGTCTAATATGTGGGAAACACAGAGATTTTGGGTTTTAAACTGACGTTTATCCTATAAATGCTCTAGAGCATTTCTCCAGTAGAGTCTCCATTTGTTGTGCCTTGCACACGTGCCCCATTTTGCCAAATGGAGACCCCCTCTTTTGCTTTGGCTTGAAGTCTCAACCTTTCTTCTTTATGACAATGAGAAAGTGAATTTGTTCTTAGAATGTAGGATATGTTATGTTGAAATTCCTAGTTTCCAGGTCTCAGATTTGCAAAATCATGTCAAATTCCACAAGATTTCACTAAGGGGTTCATATACTTTCATCCTTTCGCATGGTCCTGAAGCCTTGATTTGGCTAAGTCTGAAACCTTGAAAATCCTAAAAAATGGGTAAGTCTGAAATCTGGTGGAACCTCAAAAATCTAGAATCTGCATATCAAATCCTATGGTTATGGAACGTATCTCAAACATCTTGAAAGTATATATTTTACTTCACCCTGGAGCTATCAAAATCTGGTGCTAAAAATGCCTCCTACTGCATTTAGCGCTAAAATCCTTCCTCACTGACTAGCGCTAAAAAATGTGCTCATTGCACATATCTTATCGGGTCCAAAACCTCTGCCAATCCACTTGCACTTAAATTCCCCACTAAGGAGATTTGTGCTAGAAAAGCACCCTACAAACTTGCATTAGAATTCATACTGATTAACCTCATGAGATACTATTAATTAGTCAGAACCAAAACTAGCGCAAAGTCACTCAGACCCCAGATCAGCACTAACGCTAAAATTAACTTTTACAGACTTGTGCAAAAAATCACCTTCACTGACTTTAGTCGGTCAGACCCAAAATTAGCACTAAGGTCAGTTGAACCTTAGATCTGCGCTGAAACCATTTTGTGCTAGAAAAATCTCTCTGACCTATACTAAAAATCACTCTTACTGACTTTAGTTAGTGACACCCAAAATTATAGCTAGGTCAGTGACAACTAAAATTAGCGCTTTATGACATTTTGACCCAAAAATCTAATTTTTTTAAGGTACAAATTAGATTTTCTTGGTGGATTTGAATTGCATATCAATCTACCACATCATGATGAACATTTTTAGAATATTTGTGTGGATTTTGGGCACGTTTAACGGCAATTAATGCTACTGCATATGAAAAGTCAGTACCCCCCAAAAATCTTGCTTTTTGCAATAAGGGCTATAAAAATGCAAAATAAAAATCTCCAAATGGATCCTAATGACAAAAAAAAATTCCTAGATCAATATATTGGCCAAATGGGTACTTGAAAATGGTAAAAAATGTAGAAAATCATGTGAAAATCACTAGATTTAAGAGGTTGTTCATAGAGAAAGTGACATTGACAATGAGCTATTTTTGATTGATCCATGACTGCAAATGGATGTGTTTTGATCCAAATTGATGGAAAATAATTGTTTAAGATGAAATTGATGCTTGGGCTTATGAATTGTAGGTTTGAGAGCACAAAGGAGCTAATTGGAACCATTTTGGAAGGATAAATACATAGAGGTATCCTGCTGACCTGAACATGAAGAATCAACATTCTATCAGTCAAATCACTGCTGCACCTGCAAAAGAAAGCCAACATGAGGTCCCAAATGATGGAGATGAGTCTTAAGAGCTTGAGAACACAATAGATCAGGCCTACTTCATTGTTGTTCCTACAGATCTAGTCCAATGCACAAGATGTGTTTACAACTGCCTACACTTATTCCAGCAGTCTAGTCATCAAAAGTTGAATCCAACAAGCATCCAGTTGGACATTCCTACCTCAAAAATGTGCCATGTACCCCTCTTGACTAGTCAACACATTGGAGAGGCCATTTGTCTTATTAAACAACTCAAAGGTGACGAGTAACAAGATGATCCAGTCAGCATGAGCAATCCCGTCAGTCCACATCAACTCAACTTTTCACATGTCATATGGCTCTATTTTGACTTCCTTTCACCTTGGAAATTGGCTTTTCCTCATATACAACCAAATAGGTATCAATTTTGTCCAGATTCGATGTACTTGTAAGTTGTATTTTGTCTTTTTTCTAAAGGACAAAAACAAATCCGAAAATGTAACAAACTGATGCATCTCCTTCAATGCCATGTAATCTAGACCATTGGTGTTGAGTTAATCTCCACCGTCTATTCAAAAACTCGGTATGGTGCCTTGTCTATAAAAGGGCCATCATTCTCTCATTGTAACAAGTAAGATTTGATAATGAGTTGTTGAGACTCTGCCAAAATTTGATCAATACAAAGCAATTTTTGTAAGTTGCTAAGAATTTGTGTTTATGTGTTGTTGCATTTTGGATTTCATGGTTCATGTCAATATGAAATTAGTTGATATTTAGTTGCATTAGTGATTAATTATTTAGATATTTGATGGATTTCCTGTCCATACCATTAATGGCTTGCTGATTGTATGTCATTGTGCATGGTTAGTTTGGGCATATTTCATATGAGCTAAGTTTGATTGTGTGAATTCATTGAGCTATGCCATGGATTAGGTGTTTGATGAACCCTCTACAATTTTAAAATCATTGCATTTCCTTAGAAGATTGCACAATCTCTATGGCATTGTGGGCTGCCTGGTTAAGTAGAGATCTATTTATTATTGGGAATCTGTCTATCTGTGTGTTGATCATTTCTGTAATTATCTATAAGATTTCTCTTATCCCTTCTCTCTCTCTCTCTCTCCCTTTCTTTTTACATTTTATTTACATAAAGTTTATTAGATTTAGGGTTTGAGCAGCATTACATTGATTATTTGCTAGAAAATTTTAGATTTTATAGTCTGAACCACCTAGAGTTTCTGCATGCATATTGCTGTCATCTTTCATAAACCTCACATTTCATGTAAGACCCCTTGTTGGCACAACTGGTACATTCCACTAAAGTTATTCCATGCAAGCTAAGACCTAGTTGTATTATTCTTGGGGCAATCCTATCTTGGATAGGATACCTTTTTCAAGAGAGGTGTGATACTAGCAATCACACATACGTTGTTGTGTGCTAAAACCACCATCAACAGTACTTTCAAAGAGCTACTCGCATTGAGGTGTTTTGAGTTATAGAAGCTACTTGCATGGGTGATAAAGAGGAGAGGACCTGGAGACGTCTAAAAAGGTAGACAAGGAATTCAGAGTTTGTTGCAATGAATTTAAAGTTAGTGAGGCCCTTTGCAGTGAAGTCGGATTTGGGGACACCCTCTGTAGTGAATTCAGAGGTAATTCAAAAGCCTCATTACATTTATAAACACAAAATCTTTAGTTTTGTGATTGGCAACTTACAGTAGTTACAATCTACTGCTCTTAATAATATTCTTTTACAATCTATCCACTATTCTGCTTCATAATGTGTTCGAGCTAAATATAATAAAATTTGGTTGTTAGTGCCAAAATAGAATTTCCTCAAACAATTTTGATACATTTTCACTGCAAGCACAAACTGTCCTTGTGCAAAACAAACATGTGCTAGATTTACCCACACATCAGACATCTGAACAAAGATGTTTCTTGCTGTAGCTTGTTGTACCTATGTAAAAATTTCCTTTGCAATATTAGATTGATCCCTTTCAGCTAGCACAATGGCTGCCCCATTTGCATCATAAACATTTCTTGGTCTCTATGCCAACACTTTATAATACAGTTCTCTAGCCTTCTCAAGATGTTGTGCCTCCACCTTTGGATCCCTCCTCTCATTACGAAAAGCTACAAAATAATTCCAATTTCCAAGTGAAATGTCAACATAAGAATTCTTTGCATCTGATTCACTTTGTGCAACTTTAATTGTTTCTTTTTCTTTAAGCCAGTCATTTGTTTTCAGTTCCATTTTTCCAAGCATAGATAAAGCATTTGATGGGTTTTATCCACCTTAAGTGCATCCCAATCAATTCTAGGCTTAGTTGGATCTCATTCCGAGCCTAAGCCATTGCTGCAAGACATAGATATGCCTCCACATAATTAGGAAACTTGAACAATATTAGCTTGTATAAAAGATTTTCTTTTTCAGTATCATGTAGCTATTCAAACAACCTAGCAAGATTAAATATTGTTGTGACTTTATCCCATGGTAGCTCAAGTGAAACACCACCTTCTTCTAGTCAATAAAAGAATTCATAATCAATGATAGCATTAAGAAAAGTGTAGGCCATATATATGCTTAGCAAGGGTAGGCAAAGAAGGCTTTAGAAATTTTAAGTGGATCTATGGAAGAAAAGTGTGACGATATTGAAGAGTACAGGAAAAACTGTAGAATTGGCATTGGGGCTTTTATTTATGAATTCAACCCAAATGCCATTTCCTAATGCCTCCATAAAAGTTTGTTGAGCCAACTCTAGTTCATCACACTCAAAATGAAGAACCCCAATGTTGTTTAACAATTGAATGGGTACTTCTTCTCTGCTCTTCTTCAGAAGAGACTTTGTTGTCTTAAGAGAATCTAAGGCTGCACTAGGGTCTGATGATATTAATAACTCACCCATCTTGATAAATGCATGGGCATCACGTGGATCAATGCGAGTTGCCTTTCTTAAAATTTCCAAAGCCTTCTCTGCCTTCCCTTGCTAAGCACATATATGACCTACAACTTTTAAGCTTTCATAGTTCTTAGGATGGATCTCTAGAACCTTTTCAAAATTTGAGAGAGAACTTTTAAGATCTCCTAGCTTCAATTGAAACTGTCCACAAAATCCTGTGGCCTATGGCTTTCCTTGACTGATGCCATGTAGTAGTAGCTAGTGGTGTCATAATCGCCTTTACTATGATAAGATTTGTTGCAAGTATGGGTTTAACCAGTGTTGTCATTGATGTCAACATACTTTTGTTACATCAGTGATAAGGATTGGATGAGTTATTTGTTGAGGATACTGAGAAAGTCAGTCTCAGTCAGGAACAGTGAAGAATAGTGATGATAGAAAGGAAATAGCTCAAGATAGGTTAAGGATCAGAAGATGCGGATTAAAGGGGTTGTGGAAATGAGTCTTAGGAGGTTCCAATTAAGATTTTAGAGGTCCGCATGAAGATATGAGGAAGTTGTGATCGATCAAATAGAACTGGTTCCGGGAGATGCTTAGAAGTGACAGAGTGTTACAGAAAGGTCCGGTGAGATCCGAAAGTGCATTTTCCTGTTCTATGGATTGGAAGGAGTGTTGGGGGAGTCCTTGTGATGTGTCATCTTGATTTGTTCATGGTTTGAAGGTCTGGAAGAATATACTCCTTGGTGACAGTCATGACAGACTGTGTTCTTGAGACACCGGATGTAGGAGAGAAGAGATTTGAGTAAGTAGAAGAAGTGCGGACGTACCTAGTCATTCAGGAAAGCTTGTGAAGGTTCTTGGATCATGTTGAGGTTGTGTTGGTGTTGGAGTCCAGAATTGGAGATATACTTTAGGATGAAGGTGTTCTTACTTAGGTTGGCCAACTGGATGAGTTATTCACCTTGCGGATGTTCTTGTGGATGTATGCCGACTTAGATGTTTGTTCCTAAGTTGATGTCATGTATAAATAATGGACTGTGAAGTCATCTCAAGGTGTGACTTGTGCAGATGAGTGTGTGGTAGTGAGGAGAAGAGTGAAAGGAAGAGCAAAAGGATTTGAGCTTCAATGGAACTGATTCAAGCATGGTGACGATGCTATTTACCAGTTCAAGTATGTAATACTTATTTATTGTAGACAGTGTGTCTCTTGTAGGCAGTGAGCCTCTTGTGAGTAGTGTGCTCGGGCAGTGAGCCCTAATTGGCATGTGCCATCTTATTTCTTTTATTCTTCTAACATAGAATAATATCTTGGGTTAGTCACCCCGTGGTTTTTCCCTTAACTGGGTTTTCCACGTCAAAATCTTGGTGTCTCATGTGTTGATGTGTTTCTGCTCTTGGTCAATTGGATTAAGCTTTCATGATTGATTTATTGTTATAATACTAAGTGAATGCAAGTATTGAAAAGGAAGAAAGTTTTGGACAACTGATTCACCCCCCCTCTCAGTTGTCTGCCCTAAATCTAACAAAGATTGTGCAAGATTATAATATGAATGAGATTTCATGAGAGGGTGGTTAGTTGAAATAAGAGCTATCTCAGTAAACTGTTCCACAAGAAAATGCTATCCTATGAAGAAAAAATGGTTTGTTAAATGATTCAATGCCATTGCATAGTACGGGTATAATTCAAAGGCTCTACACATCATTTCCATTCCTTCATGAACACTACCTTTTTCACTAACTGTGAGAATCCTACAAGTAAAAAATGAACAAAACTGACCACAGAGATTTATGTAGAGGCAGAACATGATGTAGAGGAAGGACTTAGACACAATAACCTTGACACATCCCAAACAAAGTTCAATACACTTGATGCAAATCTGCACTCTTGTTCATTCTTGACAATTTGCTCCTAAGCCTAAAACATGGAAACAACATCCTAGTGACACTCAATCATTAAAGACAACATGGAATATGGGCAACTTGGTTTATTCCTAGGCTTGTGCAGGCCCTAACAACATGCCACTATGATTCTTCACCCCTGCATTGACATACAGTGCAAGTTCTGTTCTTCACCCCTCCATTATCTTCAATGATTGAGTGTCACTAGGGTGATGTTTCCATGTTTTAGGCTTAGGAGAAAATTCTTGTGTTGATATCTATCCAACCCTATTAAATCCAAAGACATCTTTAAACCTTATCACTCAAAAGAGATAAACCCACCCTTATGTCACATTGCTATAAACCCCATAATTTTTTAAGATGCTTGAGGTCCTAATGTAGTTTGGACCAAGGAAAAAACCTTTATCTTTTGATCTCTAAGTGTACTATGTTGACTTGAATGTGGTGACGATTTTAACTATGAACGTTATGGTTTTAATAGTATTGATAATTAATGACATTTGTACATTATTTTTTTCTTTTATGGATTAAATTATGGATATTTATTTAAATATCTTTATTTCCAAGACGAGTGCATGGTGTAGTGGAATTGGTGATTAAGTTTTGAGACTAGCCAAATACTAATGCTTTTGTGTTGAAATGTGTATGAGGAACTTGATCAAGTCTTGCAAGTACATGGGTGCAAAACAAAGTGGGCTCACTGGTTCAATCAAGAGATAGATTCAGATGCCAAATTGACCCTACTCTTATGTCCTTGTATATCAAGTCAATTTAGAAGATATCTAATTGTAAGTATTGCAAAGTATTGAGTTTATCTTGATGGTTGGGGCTTAATTAATGAAACACATATGTTCACCTAATATTTCAAGGAGTCAATTTTATAATGACATTGCTTGGATACCAACTGAGTATTGATTACCCTAGCCTAGTTAATTAATCTCTATGTTTAGAAGAGTCTCTAATTAGACAACTAGAATGATAATGTTACTTCAAGAATAATAAATTACTAAACAAATATTGATATATAGCTATAAGGAATATAAATGAATTATAATGGAAAATATTTATAGATTAATTTAATCCATTATATCAAAATATTAGCCATCAAATAAACTTGAGAAATAAAATAAAAATGTTGAAGGGTGAATAGAAGGTAGGGTGTATAGAGGAGGGAACACAAAACTTAATAGTGAGTATGAAATTTATTGAGATACGGGCAAGCAAATGGTCACACCATTAATGAGGTATATCATCCCCCTTCCTTGCCTCAATTACCTCACAACAAAAAGGTCGAATGACACATTGGGGGAGAAGATTGGCTCACTTAATTGCTTGAGGTGACCTATTTTGAGGGATCATGAAATGAATGCAAATGTAAGGGAGTAGGAAAAAAAAGGGAGGCACAAATTAGACTAGCAGAGGTAGATTTGTGGGGAAGGATAAAAAAATATTACAGAGAGGAAATATTTTTACAAGTTAATCTATTCATCTTTGTTTATAAGAACTGCATTTAGGGTTTTTAAGGGTGTCTGATGAGTTATTTCTACAAAAAATCCTTTTATGCTACATGCCATAACTGTATGTAGGCCTCCTAGGGTTAAAATCCATTATTTTGTATGCAACAAGGTTGAATAAATATGATTATAGGGTTTAGAATCTTAAAATTATTCATTCCCTCTTTTACATGCACTCCTTGACTGTTAGGAGATGGTTTGAACAAGGATATTTAGATGAAGTATGGAATTTTTTTGACAAAGTACCTAAAATTCTTAAGTGGACCTTAGCAAATGCCTTGTAGCTGGTTTGCACTTAAACAAAGTTGAAGTAGGTAGAGAAACCTTTAGGAAATTCTCACCATTCTCTTTCCTATCTTGCCCAACTTAGAGCTAGTAGGAAAAAGGGTTTCCTTTCTAACCGGTATAATTCATCCTATCTTGATAAGAACCAAACTAATCTACTTTTATTTTTCCTCCAATTTATACCTTTCTACATTATAATTTGTTGGTTGTTAAAGCCTTTAATTTTAGTAAGTAAAATGTGCTTTAACCTTAGTAAAACTACACGAACATCTAGAAATAAATGGAAAGATTTAGGTGATAGGAAATATTAGAATATGAGCTTATATGAAGTATAGTTTGATAATCCAAATACTTAGTATGTTTATTGTGTTGAATTATTGAGTACTAGCAACATGATAGATAAAGCTCATTTAAAATGGTTAGCAGTCATATGAAAGAATTGAAACATGAAAATAACGCCCTAGTGACACTCAATCATTGAAGACAACATGGAATATGGGTAACTTGATTTATTCCCATGCTTGTGCAGGCCCTAATAACATGCCACTATGATTCTTCACCCCTCCATTGACATACAGTGTAAGTTTTGTTCTTCACCCCTCCATTGTCTTAAATGATTGAGTGTCACTGGGGTGTTGTTTCCATGTTTTAGGCTTAGGAGCAAATTGTAAAGAATGAACGAGGGTCCAGATTTGCATCAAGTGTATTGAAACTTTGTTTGGGATGTGTCAAGATTATTGTGTGTGAGTCCTTCCTTTGCATCATGTTTTGCCTCTACATAAATCTCTGTGGTTAGTTTTGTGCATTTTATACTTGTAGGATTCTCAGAGTTAGTGAAAAAGGTGGTTTTCATGAAGGAATGGAAAAGATGCGTAGAGACTTTGAATTATACACGTACTATGCAATGGCATTGAATCATTTAGCAAACCATTTTTTCTTCACAAGGCAGCATTTTCTTGTAGAACAGTTGACTAAGATAACTCTTGTTTCAACTGACCACCCTCTAATGAAATCTCATTCATATTATAATCTTGCACGATCTTATCATAGTAAAGGTGATTATGACACCACTAGCCACTACTACATGGCATCAGTCAAGGAAAGCCAGAGGCCACAAGATTTTGTGGATAGGTTCAATTGAAGCTGCGAGATCTTAAGAGTTCTCTCTCAAAATTTGAAAAGGTTTTGGAGGTCCACCCTGAGAATTGTTAGAGCTTAAAAACTGTAGGCCATATATATGCTCAACAAGGGTAGGTAGAGAAGGCTTTGGAAATTTTAAGAAAGGCAACTCATATAGATCCACGTGATGCCCATGTATTTATCAAGATAGGTGAGTTATTAATATCATCAGACCCCAATGTAGCCTTAGATTCTCTTAAGACAACAAAGTCTCTTTTGAAGAAGAGCAGAGAAGAAGTACCCATTCAATTGTTAAACAACATTGGGGTTCTTCATTTTGAGCATGATGAACTAGAGTTGGATTAACAAACTTTTATGGAGGCATTAGGAAATGGCATTTGGGTTGAATTCATAAACAAAAGCCCCATTGCCAATTCTACAGTTGAATTCATAAATAAAAGATCCAGTTCCAATTCTACAGTTTTTCCTGTACTAAATGGTCACTCTTCTACAGATCTACTTGTGTGAGGGCTTGCTTGCTCAACATGAAGCAGTCTATGATTGCATTCCTATCCACAACCACTAATGGTGACCCATTTGGTAGTTTGACTATTTTTGTGGCTGAGTGATAGTGTTGTGCTAATGTTCTAATCAAATCCACATCAACAAATACATTTGGCATGAAAAGCTTTGCCAAATCCAAATTCCATGGGTTTCCAATTGGTCCCTGTCCATCTTTCTTTTCACAAAAATACCAAAAAAGGTTCCATCTCGAGATAAGGATTGCAACATCCCGACATCCTTCTGCAACATCCATGAACAATTTCTTAGATCCCTTGTCAACTGAATTTGGTAGGATGTCCAACATTGATTGTTGAAGTGATCATTTCTTGGGAGCAGGGGGCTCAGTGCTCTTACTCACAAACTCAGATTTTTTAGGTGCCATATTTTAGTGCCTCTACGAACTAGGGTTTTGATATTTTACTTGCTTTACCAGACTAGTTAAAAATAGAGCACAAACCAAACAACAACTTTTATGCAAGGAGTGATGGGGCAGACTTACCTGGTCATAAAATGCTTGAGGAGAGCACACAAATCTTGAATTCACCTTCTGCAATGAACACTGAATTCGCTGGAATGAAGAAATACAAATAAATCCCAAGTTTTATCGTGGCATGAAGCTAGTCATTTCACCACTAACTCTGGTTTGTGCCACGAAATCAACAAATCTCAGCATTCAATTTATTTCAAATACAGACCATTGATTTGATCCAATCTAATGGCTGGGCAAATATTTCATGATTTACAGTCCTTTCCTTGACGACCAGAATCTCATAGGCATTAATGACAACCATTGCGGTGCAGCACTGAAGTCATTTTGACATTTAATTCCTTACCACATCACCGCAAGACCAACTTTAGCCAATCGCGGGACCGTGGGACCTCTTGGATAGTTATGCTCATCTTCACCACTTGTCACCACCTTGCAAGCCTTTTTGTACATCACGAGATGACATGATACATGTTATCCCTTATGTCTTTTACCACGCCACCGCCAAGCTTTGGCTTGACTGTCGCAGGGCTGTAGGAGCCTTTGGTCTCCCATTTATTGTTTACAACATTACCGCCAGTCAAAGTTATCAGCATCGCAGTATGTAGCATTACCGGTCACTTGAACTCCTTATACCGCAACACCGCAGGCTCAACTTGAAACTATCGCGGGGGCGCGATGAACACTTTATCCTGACTCCTTCCTACCGCATTGCCGCCAATCATCTCCTTACCTTCCACGAGGGCGCGACAACATATTATGTGCCGCTTGAGTTTATACCACAACACCGTAACTAAATTTTCTACATGCTGCAGGGAAGCAGATCCTCTAATTCCTACACACTTGCCAAGGCTGTTTGCATGTACTGCGAGGCTGTGGTAAGAGACAAAAACACATCAATGGTAAAAAAATATAAATTTCTTTCACATAGACTTGATATGAGATGGTCATAAATGACTCTTGGAACAATTCTAAAAGGAATATGAATCCCTCATTATGGATTTATGGAAGGAAAATGTATGAAACAAAGTGGGACTATGTGAAATTTTGAATGGTTCTAACACCCCTCATGATGAACTAGACTATGTTTTTCCTTCATCCTTCTTGTGTTATGTTTTTATGAGTTCTTTTGGTGTGAATATATCCCTAAGGAAAATTTGTCTGATACCTGTAATTGTAAACATCTTAGTTTTTGACTGCAAATTCTTTTTAATCTGTAAACTAAATTCTATTTTAAGTTTTCATTTGCAGTTATCAGCAAGTTAGAAAGTCAATAGTTATCAACTTATGAAATCAATAAATTTTTATTGATTCAAGTTGTTGATTTATACATTATTGTTTATTTGGACTTCAGGAAATGAAGAGAAGGGCTGTAAGGCACAAATTAGATGATAGTGATCATAATGCGGAAACTTCACTGACAAATTATGAGTGCCTTCGTAGAGAAAAAGTGGCCAAGAATAATGAATATTTATTGAGTCTTGGTTTGACAAATAGGCAAGTTGTAAATCCACTAAGTAGTATATTATTTGTTTAATAGTGTTTAATAAAATTTTATAGGCAAGAGCTTTATGTATATAAGACATAATATGATATTATTTTTTGTTTTATAGGCAACAAAAAGAGTGCAAAGAAAATGCAGAGAAAAAACAAAAGGAAATAAAAGATACAGTGCCGCCTTCTTGTAGAAGCCACTGCTTGTGTGATTCAACAAATGCAGTTGGTGAAAACAATAGTTACAATGATGATCATGTGCATCCTGATATAGCATATGCTGATGTGTAGCCTAATATAGCACATGGTGATGTGTGACCTAATATAGCACATGGTGTTCATGTGCAACCTAATATAGCACATGGTGATCATGTGTAGCCTGATATAACACATGGTGATGTGCAATGTGTTGATAACTGAGAGGGGGGGTGAATCAGTTATCTTAATTACTTCAACTTTCTGATCTTCCTTAACAATTAATGCAACATCAAATCATATAAGCAAACATAACCATGAAATAGAAATAACATCAATACACATGACAATGATTTTGATGTGGAAAACCCTGTTAAGGAAAAAAACCACGGGGTGATTAACCCAAGATTGTATTCTCTGTTAAAAGAATAAGATAGTACAAAATGGCACTTGCCAATTAGGGCTCACTGCCCGAGCCCACTGCTCACAAGAGGCTCACTGCCTACAAGAGACTCACTGTCTACAAGGTATAAGATAACAAGATACTTGAAATGATGAGAGGCATCCACACATGCTGAGGTTTAGTTTCGGTTAGGCACAATATACTAATCTGCTGCACTTCATTCTCCCTCTTCTTAGGTACTGCGGTCCAGTCACATATTAGACCTGTATTACTACTTCCAAACAATTCTTCTACTTTTCTTCGCACCTCACAATACACCACACACACCTTCACATTCAAATCCATCTGGTATATATATCCGCACCAATGATTTCAACACCTTTCTAGTCAGCATCTGAAATAGTCAATATTTTCCCAAAGTCTGATCTGTTGACTGAATCCTTACTTATCAAGTGATGCGTATCAAAGAGATGCTTATAGAAGTCATCAATCATGTCGGCCAATCATCAGTGATACCTTACGAAACTTGATCACCATCAATAACTCATCCGGATTAAAGTCTGATGCTCTGTTGATCAGTTGTTCCTCTGTCTACTCTGCCAAATAGGGACCCAATGCTTAGGTGCTCATATCTCTTCACTCTTTCTTCACTACAGGCTCAATCCTTGGAATCTATCAGTCAAGGTACTCCTCTGAACTTCCTCAAATCCACATTTTACTGAGATACTTCCTCTGAGAGATCTAGACTTGACTGTCGGACCTTGCTACATGCTCTGTTCTTTCTTTCTAGACCACAACACTTCTTCAATCTAACTTTCGGTAAAGACCCACCATGTCCTGCGGATGTGTGGGATGGACTTTGTTGCCATCAATGACAACACTCATGAAGCTACATTGTGTCTCTTACCAACAATCTCCCCCTTTGGCATTGATGGCAACACTTAGTGAAAAATGACTAAGTGTCACACTACACTCCCCCTTGGCTGATGCTTTGTTCTAATGTACATTTTACCGGAGCTCCCCCTTAGCTAGATTCCTCATTTTTCACTGCTCCTCACTCCCCCTTTGACATCAATGGCAAAGGGTAGAATCTGCACACCAAAATTTCCAAAAAAAATCAATCTATATCCGCATAAGTATATATACAAGTTGTATTTACATATACTTAAGTATATCTGCAAAGGTATTTTTCAACTGTACAACTTCTATCGCCCAACTTTTCTTCATCCTTTCCAAAATTGAGATGTGACCACTCAATAGGAATGCAAAAGCTTCTACCTTTTTAAGATCTGTCGGATCACTGGTCCGGGCTGTGGCCTGAGCATCAGTTAGAGCTTCATGCATAGGTTCTAACTTAGGGATAATGATCCCTCTAAGTTCACCCATCTAGCTTATTATGTTCTTCCTTTCCTTCTCAATTTTGTTTATTGTATTTGTGACTGCAATAGTCTGACACTCTTGATTTACTATGGAAGAGGAGAGATGATCAAAACTTTGAGACACACTTAGCAGTTTATCCTCTTGCTCTTTTACTTTCTTCTCAATATCTTTGGTCACTTTAGGCCATGATAAACAAAATTTGTAGATATCTCTGCCATCTTTAAGAGCATTTTCTAATCTCTTTATTCCAATATCCATAACTCTCCTATCATTTTTTATTAGACCTTGTACTTCAGAGAGTCTCTTTTCCAAAAACTCCTTCCAGACCTTTTCTTCTGCTGACTTTTCTAAAGAATCAAAATGTGAATGAACAGAATTTACAAGAGACTTTAGATTATCGGATGTGGAGGCTGAAGGATCCTTTTGGAAGGATGGCATGATCTTCTCCAATACACCGGATGCAGTTTCTATGAGCTTGCAGTCTTCCATGTGAGGCTTTAGAAGTTTTTCTTTTGCCTTTGCTGAAGTAAAGGATGCTAGCTTCATGGTTTGAACCAGGGAGAGGGAGTCAAAATTGAACGGTCCTTGAAGAAGTTCCAGTTCATCAAATTCCATCATCTCTTTGGTTAAGAAATCTTTGACTGCTTCTGCTATGTCTCTTGCCGGTGACAGGGTTTTCTCCCCTTCTGCAGTCTTAGCACTGTCATATGAGGTTTTCTCTGTTTGAACTTTTTCTTTTTCCTGTACTTCTTCTCCTTGACTAGTTTTCTTCTTTATTCTTTCTTCTCCTTTAGATCTGGAGTCTATAGGGGAAACCAGAGGAGAGATGTTTGCTTCTTTATAGACTTCCTCTTTCGGAGCAGAGGAATCCAGGTCCTTATCTTTCTCTTCACCTGTCTCCTTTACCTCTTCTGCTACAGTCTCAGTAGATTCTTCTTTGTTATCCATGGCCAAGAGATCATCATCTAAGTCCTCTATAACAGGAATGTTGAATCTTTTATAGGCATTTCAGAGGATTTCTTCTGTTTCTTTTGCCACTTTATCAGTTTCTCCAAGCATAAGCTGATTCATTCTAGCCTTACTCTGGAACTCATCCTTGTAATCTTTAAAGATCATATCCATTTGTTTCAGAGTGATTGAAGGGTAGAGCTGAATAGCTATCTATTCTCTAATCTCTAAGTCCTTAGCCTTGGCATTTTCCTTTCTCATTTCAAGTTCCTTCTCTAAACTTTTGGGAATTAGAGAGATAATTTCAATAAATGCTTTATTGTATATGTTCAAGTACTTAACTGTGGCTTCCTCTAGGATCTTTTTATCTGCATCATTATATGCATCATAGAATTCTATTATTGGTTGCAGATTCCCATCCACAGTAACTTTGACTACATCATCTAAGGACAGAGTAGGCTTTTCAACAAACTTTTCTATCTCTTCTTCCTTGTTAGGATCGGTAGATGATTCACTAGATGTCTTCTTTTTCATCTTCATTTTCTTTACTTCCTCATCTGATTCTGTCTCTTCATCATCTTTAAGGCTTATGTATGATCTTGTAGCCTTTGTCTTTGTTCTCTTTTCTCCTTTACCGAATGATTTTGCTTCTGGTTTTGATGCCTTTGAGCTCTTAGCAGTGGCAAATGCAGAGCTCTTAGAGGATCTGGTCCGGGAGGGGGCTTCTATCGGAGCACTTTCTTTTTCTACCTCTTCCTTTTCTTTTTCTGTCCTTTCCATCTTTTCTCTATGTGCATTAAGTGCCTCTTTTGAGATGCCATACCTTTTGGCAACATTCTCTTCTTCTTTTCTCACTTTTCTCTTCATCTCCGGTTGTCTTAGTTCCACATGAATCTTTACACTCAATTCTTCAAAGGTTCCAAACCTTTCTGCCTTGGGATACTTGGGCTGACTTAGCATGTGTTGAACATACAACTCTACAATTTTCTCATCCACTTCATACCCCATTGGCATGATCCACACTGTTCTTGGTTCCACTGCCTCCATTAGGCATTGATCAGTTTCTACCATAAAGCATATTGTATTCTTATACTTTTCAACTAGCGATTGAGGAATTCTCTCTGGCTTGCATCATGTTCTGAAAGTTCTTAAAGTACCCCCAGAGTGTTGTATTTTGTGCATTGGCATCACCAATTCCATGCAGATAGTCTCTGATTTGTATTGCTACTGGTCTGTCATTTTGCCATATCCACCCATTAGATCCGGGTAGCTCATTCATGTAGTAGAAGAATAGACAGAGTATCAGGCCACCATATTTGAAGGAATTCTTCTTGTCCTCCTTTATCTTCTGCAGGTTCTCCAAAAGTTAGTTTAGAAGGAGCTCACAAAGGTCATAGTCAACATCCTTTCTTAACATTTCATAAGCAGTGTAAATTGTAGTTCCAGGTACTGAATTTTCCCTGCTAGAGTGATATATCTTATAACTGATGATCATGGAGGCAAACTTGATATTTAGATCAGTGATATCTTCTATTGTCATTGCTCTCTTGTCAAACCTTGATTCAGTAGCCTCACTCACAGTTTGATTCTTGACGGATTTGAGAACAGGTAACCCTCCGGATGAGTGCACACCGGTTACCACTTTAATAGCATCTTTTGTGATCTTGAATGGTCTATTCAGCCACATGAAGTTGTCATGCACTTTGCTCAAAACATACTAGACCCACTCATCTTCAGCAAAATAGGGGAAATGAATGCACCGCCTAAAATGTTTTTCCCAGATGGCCTTATATTGGGGTTTAAGTTCAAGTGATTCATTTATCAGTTCCTTGTGGTAGATATCCCTCAACTTGAATTCTTCAATGTTTGCGTGAATGTAAACCCTAATATCTTCTACATGCAGAACTCCATGCAGAACACCAGAAAATGCCCCTAGGGGATCTACTTCCAGGGATTTGTAGGGATGTTTCTTGAATTTGGGGCGAGGCCTATCAGTGATCTTCACAATATTTGAAGTAGCCATCTTTCAAAAGATTTATAGAGAGATATTAAATAACAGAAAATACCTTTTGTGCTTCTAGGGTTCGCGGAGTGAGCTAGATTGATTTACTGGATGAATCGACTTCAGTGGTTGATCTTTGAGAAATTTGAAACAATTTGTTGTAGAGCTCCTTTTATTTTCTTCTCGAATGCAAATGTACAAATGATGAGCAAATAAACCCTTTTATTTATGAGAAAACCCTAATTCCACATTGCAATAAATGTGCAACTTAAGTTATTCTGGTTGCCTTGTTCTCCTTGTTTTGAGAAAGATCTTTTTCGGATCACTGAGATATACTTAGAGTTATTCTCGGTGATTGATGACAATCTATCTTCCTTTCCCCAAACATTTGATCTATCCGCAGATCAAGATACCTCAAATTTGAATCATACCAGATCTAACTGTGAAAATCCTGTTCTTACCGGATGATTGTTAAACTAGATTAATCTCAGATGATTAACCTCTTCAAATTCATTGCGGATCTTTCATATCTTCCCCAAGGGTTATTTAGATGTTTCTCTGAGAGCCCTTTTAGTCCTCAACCTTCCATGTGCCAATTTCAGGCACCAATTGACTGGCTGGGGGAGAATATTTTCTTTTGTGACTCCCCCTGAGCCAGAGTTCATCTATTTAGTTTCCAAAAGGAATATTAGAACCAGATTTTGGTGCAGATCCATCTTTAACATTATCTGTACTCCTCTTCACCCAAATCTTGTTCATCTCCCTTTGAATATCATCCGCATTCATTTTTCCTTTTCCTTTGTCTTGGTTTTGATTATGATGCACCGGACCCTTATTGTTTCGATTCTTACTTCTGCAGAATTTGGCAATATGACCGGATCTATTGTAATTGTAGCAAATAACATTTCTTTGCATATTTGACTGATATCCTCTTGATCTACATTGATTAGCCATATGTCCCATTCTATTGCATACAAAGCATCTTCTATTGAATGAATTATTTATTTGCATATTTCTACACTCATGAGATTTGTGACCATACCTTTTGCAATTGAAACACTATCCGAAGAAGGATGAATTAGTCTAGTTCATTCTTCTGCACTGATTTGCTTTATGACCAAAATTTTTGCAATTGTGGCAGTATCCATTGAAAGATGGATATCTTTGAGCATTTGGTTGCCTTACCGGAGGTCTTCTAGGTCTGTTCCTTGGATTTCCTGATCTAAAGTTCTTCTGACCGGATCCAGAGCTTTCACCTTTCTCATACCCCAAGCCTTGTTTGTCATCTACCCTCTTCTGGCTTTGAAGAAGAACTTCAAGTTGAGCAGAGCTTATCTTGAATTTCTCTTTGTATTCATTTGTTGTTTGAAGATCCCTTTTAAGAGTGTCAATCTGATTCTCAAGTTGTTCTTCATTATCTCTAGCTTCTTCAAGATCAGATTCTAGATGCCTAATTATTCTATCCATTTTGTGGTAGTCTTCTGACTTCTCCTTGAGAGATTGTCTTAGATCATCTTCAGTTTTTCTTTTCTCTTCAATTTCTTGGGTGAATTTCATAACTCCTGATTCCATTTCATGTCTTACCATAATGACCTCTTTTGAAAACTTTTTACATAACTTGGTTTTCTCGTTCAGATCTTCATTTGTATCATTGTCTTCACCTTGACTTGCTAATTGCTGAAGTAGTTCCTTTCTCTTTTTCATAGAGATACTCAGTTTCTCTTTTAGTTCATTTATGAAATCATCAGCTTGTTTGAGTCTTTCCTTCAAGTTGTTGACTTTGGAGTGAGATTGCTCAAGATCATCTAGGGTAGACTGAATTTGTTCCCTCATACCATACATATCCATTGAGATTCCCAGATCTTCCTCAAGCTGTTAGGCTCTGTTAGGAGGAACTTGGCTCTGATACCAATTGTTGATAACTGAGAGGGGGGGTGAATCAATTATCTTAATTACTTCAACTTTCTGATCTTCCTTAACAATTAATGCGGCATCAAATCATATAAGCAAACATAACCATGAAATAGAAATCACATCAATACACATGACACAATGATTTTGACGTGGAAAACCCTGTTAAGGGAAAAAACCACAGGGTGATTAACCCAAGATTGTATTCTCTATTAAAAGAATAAGATAGTACAAAATGGCACTTGCCAATTAGGGCTTACTGCCTAAGCACACTGCTCACAAGAGGCTCACTGCCTACAAGAGACTCACTATCTACAAGGTATAAGATAACAAGATACTTGAACTGATGAGAGGCATCCACACATGTTGAGGTTCAGTTCTGAATAGGCTCAATATACTGATTTGCTGCACTTCATTCTCCCTCTTCTTAGGTACTGCAGTCCAGTCACATACCAGACCTATATTACTACTTCCTAACAGTTCTTCTACTTTTCTTCGCACCTCACAATACACCACACACACCTTCACATCCAAATCCATCTGGTATATATATCCGCACCAATGATTTCAACACCTTTCTAGTCAGCATCCAGAATAGTTAATATTTTCCCAAACTCTGATATGTTAGTTGAATCCTTACTTATCAAGTGATGTGTATCAAAGAGATGCTTATAGAAGTCATCAATCATGTCGTCCAATCATCAATGATACCTTAAGAAACTTGATCACCATCAATAACTCATCTGGATTAAAGTCTGATGCTCTACCGGTCAGTTGTTCCTCTGTCTACTCTGCCAAATAGGGACCCAATGCTTAGGTGCTCATATCTCTTCACTCTTTCTTCACCAGAGGCTCAATCCTTGGAATCCATTAGTCAAGGTACTCCTCTGGACTTCCCCAAATCTGCATTTTACTGAGATACTTCCTTTGAGAGATCCAAACCTGACTGTCGGACCTTGTTGCATGCTCTGTTCTTTCTTACCAGACCACAACACTTCTTCAATCTGACTTTCGGTAAAGACTCACCACGTCCTATAGATGTGTGGGATGGGCTTTGTTGCCATCAATGACAACACTCATGAAGCTACACCGTGTCTCTTGCCAACACAATGTTGTGATGATCTCTTAGAACAAAGTCTAAGAGAGATTATTAAAAAACATCAAAGTATAAAAGGAACAATAGGTTTGCAAATGATTTATTCAAGATTAAAGGATGTGTTTGAAGTGAAATCTGTGGAGACCGGTACTCATGATCTACCTATTGATGCCATACCTAATGTGGCCAAGGAGCATTAAGTTCCAGTTAATGAAAGTCATGAAGAGAGACCGCTTGCATTTGCTGTGCCTCAGAGTGCACGTGTTGCATCTAGAAGTTTTGATGGAACTAGTGGATCAACCAAAAATATTGGTAGTGGTTTAATAGAAGATGTGGATGCTTTTGTCAAAAGACAAAGATGTTGGAGTCTAAGACAACACTGATAGGGGGGTGAATCAGTGCTGTATAAATTTTAACTTTTTGCAAACTTTATCTTTACAAATAGAGATGAGGACATTAATAATTTGTTGAGTTTATATGCACAAGACTTATAATAAAGAATGTAAACAAAAACTCATGATAAATGATTAATATGCACACACACAGAGAAAATCAATGAGAAGCATGACACAAGCTTTTTACCAAGTGGAAAACCCTCTAGGGTAGAAAAACCACTCATGAAGTGCCTCACTGGCTTAACTTTCAAAATTTCTTACAAAGCCTCACTGGCGGAATATTATGTCTAACTAATAATTGAGAGGTCTCACTAAGCTACAAGCCTCACTGGCATACTGTGCCTCACTGGAAACAATGTTTAGAAGCACCAACTTCAAGGAGCACCAACCCCTAATGCATACAAAGTTAGATTAAAACAAATAATTCAGAGGGTTTCTCTGTTTCAATACAAATCACTTCTTCTTTCATGTGTCTGTCATATCACCATACTTCTCTTCAACTCAAATCACATACAAAACTTATCATCTGCATTTTCTCTTCAAGAGGATATTCAAAATATATTCAACCCTATATGCTGATCCACTCAAGAACAACTTCAATGTTCTTGCTAAACCATTATATACAAGATGAATTTTCATATTTTGTCTTCTCTCCACAATTATTTCAATCCTTGATATTCTTCAATCTACAAAAATGGTCTCTTCAAATTCTCTGTCCTGCAAATCAATTTCACTGTGCATAAAACCTTTCATATTCTTTTCTCTGCAAAAGAAATTCAATCACTTGTATCTATTTCTTCTTAAAAAAAATTATCTTCATGAAGCCTTTCCTCTGCAAACAAAATACCCTTTCATTTGCATAATAAAATCTCTTTGAAGAATAGCTCCACCTACAATAATAAAATTCTCCACAAAAATCTCTTAACCTTCTCATTAGAAAAATCCCTTAAAAAACTCAAGAAAAAAACTGCCTTATGATCTCCTTAAAATCTTCACCAATTTTTCACCAAAAAAGAAATAATAAAACAATCACCTCCTTTTCTTCCAAGCCACGAGGAAAGTAGTTAAAAATAGAAAAAGATCTTCAAAAAAAATCTTTTAAATCTCCAAAAAATCTGCCATAAAAAATTCATCCAAAACCTCCTTGAAAAAGATTATAAACTTTACTTTATTTAATGTCATAAATAAATGACATCCAAGAGGCCGTCTAAATGGGATTTTAGAAAAATATTTTTAAATTTAAAATAAATCCTTTGATCTCCATTTGAACCATTAAGTCTTTGATGGCTTTTTTTGTGGGGCCGGTCAAAAACATGACTTAAGACCCTCTCTAATAGGTCATCTTAAGTGACTTGACCTTCACTTGCAAGTCAACCAACAAATATAAAATAAAATGCTTTCAAGTGAAGATGGTTAGTTTTTAGGATGTTGGTGCACATGAATTAGGAATATATCAAGGACTTTAGACTATAGTGACTCCAAGAAAATTAGGAAAATAGATATTAAGTCTGTATTGAAATGAACCAGATTTTTAACTCTTGAAGATACCCCTGAATTATCTGAACACAAGACAAGTCAACATTGATCAAAACTCAAAGTATTTTGATATCAATGAATGTTAAGAGAGTCTATATCTTGAAGCATAGTGTCCACAGGAATATATCTTGAAATGAAAGCATAAGAGCATCTTCCATGAGAGAATAAATCACTATCACTTGTCACATCACCATGAAGACATAAAGCATCCTGATTGAAGACATAATCAATATCAACATCATTTGAACCACATTTGAGTTCTCCTCAACCATAAGAAGACCAATTGTGAGTTTTCTTGGTAACACATTATTAATAATTGCATCTTGATCATCCTGATCATGAACCTAAACAATGAACATACTATTAACTTCAAAAACACCATGAAGGCCAAACCTCTGAAGATCACGAATATAAGTCCAACACTAACAAGTCCTGTGATCATGAAAGAATGAACAAATATGAACACCAAACAAGTTAGAACATGAGAAACCATTCTGAGACAAACATAGATATCCTGATGATATGAACAACTCCTGTCAATACCAACACCTTTTTGACATCAATGACAATCTACTTTTCATCAATCTCCCCCTTTGTCATTGATGGCAAAACTGCATGATGCAATTTTTCTTTCTCCCCCTTTTTGACATCTGATGACAAAGGCTGAAAAATAACTCCCCCTGAGAACAACTCCACTGAAAGAAGTTATAGCTTGATCATACCAATTACAATCACATTGCATAATGAGGACTTTGAAGACATAGACTCCTGTTATCTTGTTATCTTCATATCAACCAAAAATTGAGGTACCACTTACCCAAAAATCTTTGATACCACTTGTCTTTCAAAAAAAATTTAAGGCACTAAACACTTATGCAATTTGTTGTCCAAAACTTATCTTGAAAGCTTTGTCCTTGCACATCTGCATCTTGAACAACATTCAACTTGAGAGAAATAAGACATCATGAAACACACATTTGAAAACTTATATCCTGAAGAACAATACCACTTATTGTTATAATGAAGACTGACATATATCTACTAATAATCACATACTCTTGATGACATCACAATCAACTCTTTTTTTTTTACACACATGACAAATCTCCAATAACTCCCACATAAAGCATGATGGCATAAAAATAGCACTTAGGATTTTGATAAATCAGCCTTTTGACATGACACATATAAATTTGAATATCATGCAAGACTACTCATCTCACTCTTTCACTCAAAAACACCAATCATGAAAACTACACATCTCAGGATGACATGATGATCACACAAGATATGATCTTGCAAAGACTTCCATGACAACAATCAATCTACAACAACCTGCAGTCAATTTACTCCTACACACAATTCTTGGCATGATAAAAAATGAAGACCATCCTGAAAGGAATGAAGACTATTTGAAATGAAGGCCATCCTGCACATGACACTTTTTGCAACACAATGTCAAATACATCTGAAACAAACTATAATCAACAAACTGACTGCACCACCAAGTTCTTCCTACAACAACACTTCACAAAATCAAATACAGAGATAAGAGCTATGAATTAACTTTTTCATTTTCATCCTTCTTAGCCAACATATGCTTATATCTAATAAGAGCTCCTTGAAAACTTCTTAAGCTCTTTGCCATGACAATCAATACTCCACAATATCAAGATCCCATTGAACTGCAACATCATAACAACTCAACTTTTGTAAGTATCAACATGATATAAACAATATACAAATAGGATCAATCAACATCATCAAATACTCTTTGTGCAATGAGCCACTGATCATCTGAATCACAGACATACACTAAAGAACACCATTATGAACTAGAGAAGCATCTTATCAAACATAATCAGAGATGAATCCAATAACATAATAAACAAAACAAAGCATCAAATGATTTCTTTTCTGAAACTTCTTGGGGATAATTGATATAACATGAACAACTCCCCCTCACATCATGCTAACTATTATTCAACTGATGATGTAACTTGTGCAAGATGCACAAGTTTAGGATTTGTCTTCTTCTGACTTTGTTTCTACTTCCACACTTTTACAGTATCTTTCTTCCTCCAAACTTTTTCGGCCTCTTTCTTTTGTTTAGGTTTCTTCTTCCAAACCTTTACAATCTTTTCCTTTTTCCATCCATTCAAACCAGGTGAAGCTATTCTTGCATACAATCTGCAACTATATGCTTTGTGACCAGGAGAGTGACACTTGAAACATATGACATTAGTATTCCACATTGAGACAAATTGACTTCTTCTGTAATTAATTGATTTGTGTCCAAAGTGATTACAAGTGTAACAATAACCATTAAATGAATAGTTATACCTATAAATATAAGATTGTCTTATAGGAGCAATTCTTCTTCTTTGATTGTTCACTTTTCTTTCAGGAGTAGCAGGAAAATCAATTTTCTTCTAGGAATCTCTCTAACATTAGAGGATTGACCCTTTTCATAACCAAGTCCAGTACTGTCCCCATGTAGTTTTTGTTTACCAAGAAACTCATTGAACTTGCTGGTGCTCTCATCAAATTTGAGATTCTTTTCCAACTGCTCTAACATCCTCAAGTTCTTTACTTAAAGAAATTATTTTTCCTTCAAGCTTTTGACATTCAACCTTTTTAGCTTCCAAATCAAATTTTGTTTCATCAGCTATCCTCTTAGCTTTCTCAACCTCTATCTTCAAACTAACAATCAATTTGTCTGATTCACCTGCTTGATTCTTCAAGTCTACAATTAGGTTTCTAGCATCTTCAAGGTCTGTAAGAGCTTTGTTTTTCAAGACTTTTTCTTGTTATAACTGCACATCTAATCTATGATTCTCCTTTTTATATTTCTTAATCTCATTCAATGCACAAATAAGTTCTCCTTCTATGTCAATCTCACATTCTTGTTCTTCATCACTCATAATCTGATTTTCTTCTTCTAAATCTGATTGAGTCTCATCTCCTTCATGTGAAAGTTTTTCATCATTGTCACTCTTCTCAGATAATAAGTTGTCTTATTTTTCAGGTGCATTACCATGATAAATTTTTATCAACTTCTTCCACATATCCTGTGCTGTTTCACAGTGCATAACTTCACAAGAAACATCATTAGGTAGAGTAGACAATATAGCTTTCTTTGCAATATAATTACATTCAAGAGCTTCTTTGTCATTTGCAGTAACACAATACCCATTCTCAACTGACATCAAAACACCATATCCTAAAGAGGATAAATAAATCTGCATTCTCATACACCAAACTAAGAAATTTGAACCATCAAACAAAGGAGCATCTGAAATCTTTTCTTCTAATACAATACTTGACTCAACTTGTGAGATATATCTATCAACATCTGAATTTGATAAAGATGGAGATTTTTGTGTCTTTTGACCAGAATGAATTTTGACATTTCTCATGCTCTTATTTCTTCTACACTTACCCATTGGACTCCACACATAGGACCTACCCAAGCTGATTAAGCTTCAAAAGGGAACCTAGGCTCTGATACCACTTGTTGGAGTCTAGGACAACACTGAGAGGTGGGGGGTGAATTAGTGTTGTATAAAAACAAGACAATCTAAAAGTTATCAAAATTGAGGAAGAATATGTTAACATTCAATTATCATATTTTGCATCAAGGAGATACACATTGAATGTTTAGACTTGAAAGACAATAAAAAACACACAATTTATGAAACAAGGACACAAAGAATTAGGAGTGGAAAACCCTCTAGGGGTGGAAAAACCACTCATGAACTACCTCACTGGATTAACTTTGAAAAACTTCTTTACAAGGCCTCACTGGCTAATATATATGTCTCACTGATAAATGAAAGGTCTCACTGACCTAGAAGCCTCACTGGCTACAAAGAGGTCTCATTGACCAACAAAGCTTCACTAGCTTTACAAAAATGCGTCACTGGCATACACTATGCCTCACTGGTTGATACAAGGCCTCACTGACATAAATTTACCTTACTGGTAAATACAATCTCCATTATCAAACAAAGTGTGTAAGAAATGATTGCCATTCAATCTGATTTGCACCATTTTATACGATGTCTTCTCTTTTGCATATCTCTGTTCAATTACAATCTCACTACTAATTTACCTAATACTCAATCAACTGCATAGTCTTCATAAATTTGTTGCACAAGGAGATCATCATTTCTGGAGTTTGGTCCTTACACCAACTTCATCAATACACTTGTAATGCCATTAAATATGAGATGACCTTTCACATTCTATTACTCTACAAAATCATTTTCTTTAATTTCTTCAATCTTTGCATGGTCCTTCATATTCTTGCAAAAGAATCTTATTTAAAAAATGTCATTAATCCTTTAATGAATTTAAATCATATTGCCTTTGTCAAAGATAAAAAAATATTTTCTATATTTTTAATCTTCAAATCCATTCATATTCTGTGTAGGAATCCCTATTCTCCAAAATATGTCTCTTCAATAAATTTAATTCATTTAGCTTCTGTTAAAAAAATTCTTTCCATATCTTTCATATTCAAGCTCATCTTTAAAAAAAAAAATTGTCTTCATAATGAAATCTCCCTTCACAAGAAAATCATCTGCATAAAGAAATCATCTTCAATAAAAATAATTCCAATCTACCCTTTGTTGAAGAAATAATCCATTTCTTTCATCTTCCAAAAATTTCTTCTCAAAAATCTTCAATCAAATTAAATCAATCTGCCCTATTCATCATTCATCTTCCCCTACATAAAAAAAATCTTTCATCTTCTTCTCTCAAACAAAATTAATCAATCTGCCGTGAAGAGAATAATAAAATCTCTCTATCATTTTCTCTTTCTCATAAAAAAATCTTCATTTTAAAAAATCCATTGATAATCTCCTCTCTAAAGTTTTTTCATCTTATACCCTTGTAGGAAAAATAATAAAATCTCTTTGAAGAATAGCTCCACCTGCAATAGTAAAATTCTCCCCAAAAATCTCTTAACCTTCTCATTAGAAAAAATCTTCATAAAAAAATCCCTTAAAAAACTCAAGAAAAAAACTGCCTTAAGATCTCCTTAAAATCTTCACCAATTTTTCACAAAAAAAGAAATAATGAAACAATCACCTCCTTTTCTTCCAAGACACGAGGAAAGTAGTTAAAAATAGAAAAAGATCTTAAAAAAAAATCTTTTAAATCTCCAAAAAATCTGCCATAAAAAATTCATCCAAAACCTCCTTGAAAAAGCTTATAAACTTTACTTTATTTAATGTCATAAGTAAATGACATCCAAGAGGCCACCTAAATTTTTCTTTTAGTGGAGTTGTTCTCAGGGGGAGTTATTTTTCAGCCTTTGTCATCAGATGTCAAAAAGGGGGAGAAAGAAAAATTGCATCATGTAGTTTTGCCATCAATGACAAAGGGGGAGATTGATGAAAAGTAGATTGTCATTGATGTCAAAAAGGTGTTGGTATTGACAGGAGTTGTTCATTTCATCAGGATATCTATGTTTGTCTCAGAATGGTTTCTCATATTCTAACTTGTTTGGTGTTCATATTGGTTCATTCTTTCATGATCATAGGACTTATTTGTGTTGGACTTATATTCGTGATCTTCATAGGTTTGGCCTTCATGGTTTTTTTGAAGTTGATAGTATTTTCATTGTTTAGGTTCATGATCAGGATGATCAAGATGCAATTCTTAATAACGTGTTACCAAGAAAACTCACAATTGGTCTTCTTATGGTTGAGGAGAACTCAGATGATGTTGATATTAATTATGTCTTCAATCAGTATGCTTTATGTCTTCATGGTGATGTGTCAAGTGACAACGATTTATTCTCATGGAAGATGCTCATGAACCCTTGAAGAAGTTTTGATGGAACTAGTGGATCAACCAAAAATACTAGTAGTGGTTTAATAGAAGATGTGGATGCTTTTGTCAAAAGACAAAGATTGAGTCAAGATTTGTACAGATCTACAGAGAGAAATGCAAAAGTACAAGAAGCCATTCTTGCTTGAGGTATCGAGAAATTGTGAGCCCATTGGGCCAAATGCTGCAAAGTGGGCCTCCAAGTTGGGAGTAAGATGTAGGGCCCATTTGGATATTTACAAATTAAGTTTTGTAGAGCAAGATCCATGATCTGTGGAAAATGTATACAAAAAATGGAAAATGATTTTGAGACTACTGGTGGACAAATCTCTAGAATATATTACAAGAAAAAGATGAGAATTTTGATGAACAATTTTAGATACAATTGTAGAAAAGCAATCATCGAGGGAAAAGAGAGGTTAGACTCCACTCTATGTCCCAAAAAGTGGGAGGCATTGAAAGAAAGTACGCATTTCGAAGAATATTTGGCAAAGAGTAATAGAAGCAAGAGAGCAAAAGATAATGTGAAGGCTGGATATACATTTGGCTGAGGCAGGTTGCATGCCAAAATGGACAAATTTGGAGTAAGTGTATGTATTTTTGGTTCAATTTACATTGTGTTATTTATTTTGATTTTTTATTGAATTGACTATATGTTGAAATTGACATTGTATTTTAGGTGGAAAACAGTAATAGAGAAGCAGGTTGAGAAGATATTGTCAATTATATGGCAGCACTAGATCCTAGTAAATCTAAGAGTAGGATGAAGTGGAAATCTAGTTCATCAACAAATATTTCATAGCCATCTATTACATGCCCAGTATAATGTTGGAAAATGTCCCCTTGGGGGCTTTTCCCTCTTTAGGTTTAGCTCCTAGGTCTTTTGTGTGCATTTAGGACATTTTACATCATAATTTGGCATCCCGATGGAATGAGCCCTATGTATCATGACAAATGGGGCCTAGGGGGACCCCTTGAGCTTGACCCTGCCAAAATAGGGTGGGAGGACTTGGGCACCCGCACCCTAGTCTTCTATTTTGGGGCAATCCCAATTTTTGGGTGTCAGCTTGTGACCGTTATTTGGGTCCTATGCCGACATGGTCAGTTTAAATTATGAAAATCTTGGTGGGAGTGTTTGTAGTTGCATATAAAAGCATGTTTTGGCATTCATTTGTAAATTAGATTTCAATTAGATGATTACTAGCAAGCTATGGTGTTCTCAAGGTGATTCAAGGCTTTCATTGTGTTGCAAGATCAGATTTGTGTGGTTTATGTGTTTGTGTTTATAGATTTGAGCATCCATTTCATCATGGAATGAAGAGCATCTTCCTCCCATGAGATCTTCACTACAAGGTGACATTATATTGTGTTTGTGATCATCATTTCATTTGGTTTTTGCCTCTGCCTCCGTAGGCAGACACTCTCTATCTAAAAAAGGTGTTTGAAGACTTAAGTGTCCTCCGAGGCATGACTGAGGTAAGCCTCTAAACACCACAACCCCCTCCCAAAGTTTCATGGTTGCAGTTTACAGGTTGAAGAGCTAGACAAAGTGAAGTTGCAAGAAGACATCTTGGAGTGTCAGAATTGCAGAACAAGAAGAAAATCTACTCCTTGGACTTGGGTGCCTGCTCATTAGTCCTCCAAGTTCCGTGACGGGAAAATCTCTGGAACAACAGGAAATAATTGTAGACTAAGTTTCCAAATCTTGACAGAAACTAGGGCCTTGGACTTGGGCACCCACTCTTGTATCCCTAACTTTTCCGCCTCGGAACCCCAAAAATAGGTACTCTGTGATTTGTCATTTTACTTCCCTCTGCAAGAGCTTTTTTTGTAATTCATCTGCTTATTGTCGTATTTGCAAAATTAGGGTTTTAATGGTCAATTGAGCATAGGAGAAGGAAAATTGATAATTAAACACCCTAATCCAAGCTTCCCTACATTTTTAAGTGACCAAGGACCTGTTAGTGCTCTGCCACTCGATCCGAAGGTCCTTGAATGTGTTAGGTGAAAGGAGGATTTAAACATTCAAACTAAACAATCTAATTTTCCCCTAAACATTTTGGTGAACCCATGTTTTTAGACTTAATTGCAACTTGATGAGTGTTTGTCTTCATATTTGCATTGATTTCATTCATTCATATAGTCTTTCTTCTTATTGCATTAAGAAAATTCAAAAAAAATGAAAAATTTGAAAAATTCAAAAAAATTGCATTGTTAGGCTTACTAATTTGCATCAATTCTTTCTAAATTTCTCTAATTCATGATTTTTGCACCAAATCTGATATAAACTACATAAAATTAAAAAAATCCAATAATTTTCATTGCATTTTCATCATTTAATTGCTAGGGTTTTGTAGAAATTTTGACAATTTTCATATAACCTAGTAATTCCAAAATCTCGAGTTAGTAGGCAAAATCTTGTTTTAGATTTTTCTACTAATTTTAGAGGCTCATTCAATTATAATTTGGTTTTAGTCTTGCATTTTAGTGTAAATTTGCATTTAGATTTAAAACATTTGTATTTTTGCATAGAAAATTTTAACAAAAAACTAGCAATTTTCATGCATTTTCATTAAATTTGCACTTGCATTTTTCATATTAAAGCTTGGAATTAATTTTAAGATCTAAGTACACTTAATTTTAATCATAAATCAGACTTCAAAACATTCATATAACATTTTGTGTCAAGATCTCAAACCTAGGGCTTGAAAAACATCGATTTTCACTAGATTTGGTCTTATCAACTCTCTAAATTTGCACCATAGGCGTGTTGTGAAGGGTATTTTTACATTAATTGGCTGATTTTAGGGTAATCATTTTTTTCCCCTCCTAAAAAGATTCACAACACCTTTTTATTGGCCTCTTGTATTGAAAATTTGGTGAAAAACTACACATTTTTGCTATTTTTGCCTGGTTTGCACTCCAAGTGTGTTGTGACAAATTTTATGAATTGAGGTGACTAATATCATTTCTTTTATTTTTTGCACCTCCTAAAATTCATTACAACACCTCTTTTTCTCGGTCTTGGAGTTGAAAAACCGTGAAAAATAGCCTATTTTTGCTATATTTTCACTAGGAGTGGTACTAAAAGTGTGTTGTGACAGATATTTTGACATTAAGTGGCTATTATTATTTATATACTTTTCTATCCATCATCATTTTCCTCACAACACCCTTTGTCATGCTCTTTTGAATTAAGATTTGGTGACAAGATTGCATATTTGACATATTTTCACTATATTTTGACTTGTCGTCATCTTAGATTTGCGTCAAGAGTGTGTTGTGAAGGATATTATTGTTGTTTTGGATTGATATTAGACATATAAGTTTCTGACCCTGATAAAAAAACCTTACAACACCCTTTGTTTCATTCATTTGCATTGAAAATGTACAAAAAAAAATCAAGCATTTTAGGCTATGTTTGCATATAGTTTTGCACTTGCATTTGGTATACTTTTGGAAAAACTTTTAAATCTGATTTGAGCATTTAAACATGGCCTCTAACTTCAACAACAACAATAGGTTCCCTCCTAGACCTTACATGAAAAGAAAGGCCCCTGAACCTGAAATTGTGTTTACACCTCATGATAGAACAATTGGAGACTCTGACGGGCCTCTTTACATCACTGTGAAAATAATGGGAAATCCTGTGGATGGAACTCTTATTGATCATAATTGCATGAATAATGTTGCCACTGAAGATTTCCTCTTTTCACATCAATTAATGTAAGTTTCTTATGACCCTTCAAACATGATGATCAAAACACATACGAGAACCTTTATCAAACCTCTAAGTAAGATATCATTGTTGGTAACACTATCTGGAAAACATGTCAAATGTTGTTCCTATTTTTGACCTCTTCCCTATTAAATTGGGACACCCTTGGTTAAAAGAAATGAAAGCTATCCCTTCAACAATACACCATTGTCTAAAATTCCCTTTTCACAACAAGTATAAACCTTTGGTTGAGAAAAAGCATTACATATTGGATTATTTTGGGACAAAACTGAAAAGGAACTAGAGTTACAAACATATTTTATCTTTTTGAGCTATAGAAACTACAAAGCAAAACTTTTACACCTAATGCCCGGTCCTCCTATGCAAGAAATGACAAAAGATAATCAACCCACATGCAAAGAGAACATTAGATCGAAAGGACAAGGTCCCTAAGCTGAGGTTCCTCCCTCAAAATCCTTACAAGGATCAGGAGGTCATTGTCAACAACAAAATATTCCACCACAACAAATAAAGTTTGATCCCAATGCTTCATCTTCTAATTTGCACAAACCTATGAAAGAGAGAAGCCCTATCTTACAAGAGATAAGTAGTAAGAGGAAACACAATAGACAAGCAAGAGAAAGAAGAAGAAGAAGACAAGCTTATGCTATAAACCGGGCATCTCAACAAGAAAACATTAATGCTAACATTCAACCAAACAAATATGATCCTAACAATAAACAACATGATGAGAAAGACATGAATTGGGCTATGGTACCTTATGTCCCACTTTCCTCTAACATTCGGGAGTGGGAGGATGATGATGATTCACTTGATAATGAGACTTAGCATGATGACCCTACAGGTAAGTATCTCTATCCTTTTATCTCTCTCATGATGTGCTTCCCCTGTGATGTGTTGTTTAGGCCTCCTGGGATGACCCCTGACTCTTTTGTAAGGTCTGGGATACCAGGAGACCACGTCTGTTGTGACCTTCTTCTATTTGTATCATCATTCTTCTATATTGCCTCTCTCTCTGATTTCATCATTGTGTGTTGTGTCTTATAGACATAGCATTGCGGTTGGTGACACTGGAGGCTCCCTCCTATGTGACTGTCCCTAAGACACTTGTTTATCCTCTATTATTTATTGTTTCACTTCCTCTAGTGTTTCTATCTAGCGGGCATATGACAAAAAATATTTATACTGATGCGGACCTAGTGTCCCTTTCAAGAGCAATCAAAAAATGGACTTAGTTCCTAATATGATGATGAGGTTGTATATTTTATCCGATGCTTGGCTAGTGGAAGCACTCGTGCTTTCTGTGTAGTGACTATGATGATGTTGCTATCTCATTTACAAACCTTAACAATACTGCTGCTCTGTGCACCTTTGTTTGTCTTTGAATCTGGCCTTAGTGGTGCTTGATTCGGAGAGCTTTGTGATATAGCCCCACAGTTATCCTCAAACTCCAAATTCATAGTATAACCTTAGCTCTTTGTGTGTTTAATCATATGCGTTGATGTTGTTGTTTATTATGATTTTGTAGACACTAACATGTTTCTTGTAGGGATGTGTTTGTGGGAACATTTGGAGATCGTGAAGTACATGTCACCTCCGGGATGCATGGGCTTTGCAAAGGTCCATGTTCCCTTGTATGTTTTCTTCCCACCTTAACATGTTTGATATTGATACTTGATATCAACCACCTTAAGGTGGGGGCATATATAAGGTAAGTTGTTTGTTGTAGATGTTAGCTATGTGCTTGTCCTCAAATGTAGTTTAAAGACTAGCTCGATGAGTGCTTCCTGCATCTTGAGTCTGTTTGCAATCAATCAATCAATCATGTAAGCCCTTTGCAGAGGCGGGATATCACATATATCCTTTTTATTTTAAGCCCTCTATGGAGGCGGGGATGGTGTATTTCTCAGAGTAGATTGCATCATCCTAACATTTTCAAAAGTCCTCTGTGGAGGTGGAGAGCAGTTCTATGACTAAATCAACCCTTAAGCGTGTCTTTAGTGATTATTGTGGCGAAGTGCAATCGTTGGTGTGTGCCTGTATTGTGCCTGAGATGGTGTTGAACCTAGAAATAGGAACACTCCATCGCTTGTCTGCCATATTTTCTCTGTGTCTTCAAGTGTGTATGTTTGGTGTGCTTGTTTTGTTTGGTATGTCCGTTGCCCCATATGCAGTCTAAAGACTAGCTCGATGAGTGCTTCCTACATTTTGGGAGGTTTTGCATGTGTGTTGCCCCATATATGTAGTCTAAAGACTAGCGCGATGAGTGCTTCCTACATTATGGGAGGTTTGTTTACTTTCCAGTACTTCCATCTGCATTTCATATATATGAGAAAAAGAAAAGAAAAGAAATCATGCCTGTCTTCCATGCATTAATGTGTCTTCTATGCATTTACTGTCTTCTCCGTGTTCTGCGTGACTGTAACTGTCTTCTCCATGTTTTGCGTGCCTGTTATTATCTTCTATGTGATTGGCGTGTCTTCTCTATGCTTGGTTTGTTTGTGACCTTACTTTAATGCATGTATTGGCCTTGCATTTATACATACATTAATGTGGGGGCTAAATGTAACATCAGAAAATGTCCCCTTGGGGGCTTTTCCCTCTTTAGGTTTAGCTCCCAGGTCTTTTGTGTGCATTTAGGACATTTTACATCATAATTTGGCATCCCAATGGAATGAACCCTAGGTATCATGACAAATGGGGCCTAGGGGGACCCCTTGAGCTTGACCCTACCCAAAATAGGGGGAGGACTTGGGCACTCGCACCCTAGTCCTGCCCTATTTTGGGGCAGTCCCAATTTTTGGGTGTCAGCTTGTGACCATTATTTGGGTCCTATGCAGACACGGTAAGTTTGAATTACAAAAAATCTTGGCGGGAGTGTTTGTAGTTGCATATAAAAGCATGTTTTGGCATTCATTTGTAAACTAGATTTCAATTAGATGATTACTAGCAAGCTATGGTGTTCTCAAGGTGATTCAAGGCTTTCATTGTGTTGCAAGAGCAGATTTGTGTGGTTTATGTGTTTTTGTTTGCAAATTTGAGCATCCATTTCATCATGGAATGAAGAGCATCTTCCTCCCATGAGATCTTCACTACAAGGTGACATTATACTGTGTTTGTGATCATTATTTCATTTGGTTTTTGCTTCTGCCTCCTTAGGCATGCACTCTCTATCTAACAAAGGTGTTCAGAGACTTAAGTGTCCTTCGGGGCTTGACTGAGGCAAGCCTCTAAACACCACAACCCCCTCCCAAAGTTTCATGGTTGTAGGTTACAGGTTGAGGAGCTGGACAAAGTGAAGTTGCAGGAAGACATCTTGGAGTGTTGGAATTGTAGAACATGAAGAAAATCTACTCCCTAGACTTGGGCGCTCGCTCATTAGTCCTCCAAGTTCCGTGGTAGGAAAATCTCCAAAATAGCAGGAAAAAGTTGTAGACTAATTTTCTAGATCTTGACAGAAACTAGGGCCTTGGACTTTGGCGCATGTTCCCGTGTCCCTGACTTTTTCGCCTCGGAACCCTGAAAATAGGTACTCTGTGATTTGTCATTTTACTTCCCTCTACAAGAGCTTTTTTTGTAATTCATCTGTTTACCGTCGTATTTGCAAAATTAGGGTTTTAATGGTTAATTGAGCATAGGAGAAAGAAAAATGATAATTAAACACCCTAATCCAAGCTTCCCTACATTTGTAAGTGACCAAGGACCTGTTAGTGCTCTACCACTCGATCCGAAGGTCCTTGAATGTGTTAGGTGAAAGGAGGATTTAAACATTCAAACTAAACAATCCAATTTTCCCCTAAACACCTAGTAGGATCAGCTTCTCCAGATCATGCCAACTCAAATGAAGGGTACCATCATGTACTGAATTGCATATATGGTCTTAGTCAACAAGTTTCATAGTTGTTTGCCTCCGTTAACCCCTATAGTTTTTGCATGGAATGAACATAAATCCATGGATTCAAATGAGGTAAGAGGCTCTATTGATCTCATTTCTTCTTGTTTGGCAATTCTGTATACAAATGCCTCTTAATATGTAGATTATTGAAATCTGAGCGTAGGAGAATCCAACCTAGTTTCTTTATTGTTGGAGTGATCTAGAAAATGTTCTTTTGGACAAATTTATAGCTTGCATTCTTTACTTGACTATTGAATGCTTTGTATATTTTTTTGCATGATGGATAAACCACATGCAGAGCAATTTTATCAAAGCAATAGGAAAGCAAAAATGCCTTCATGATGTCAACAAAGCTGCCGATATTAATAGAGATCATGATGAACTGGACAAGAATGTACAACACATTCGTCATAGTTATGCTGAAGTTGAGATAATACAATAGTTGTCAGTTATCTATCCCAATGTTTTGTCATTCTTCATGCTTAAAATGTTCTTTTGGACAAAAAAATCTAGTTTTTGCATTCTTTAAGTTGTATGTTAATTTGTCCCAATATTTTGTCATTAATTCTTCATGCTTAAAATGTTCTTTTGGACAAAAAATTATAGCTTTTGCATTCTTTACTTGACTTATATTGATTTTTGCACGATGATTAAACCCCATGCAGAGTAATTATATGAAAGCATAACAAAAAGAAAAAGGCCCTGTCAATAGAGCTCTCTGCAAAACTGTACAACTTCACATCAATGTTGATAGTGATAATTATGATGATGAACTTGACGAGCATGCACATGATATTCATAGTAGTAGTCGTGTTGAACTCGAGGTGAGTACTATGAAACCACATGCAAGCAAGTACTATTCAAGTACTATTCAAGTAATGGTTGTTTTATTATGTAAATAAGGGTAATCATTACCTATTTGATAGAAGCTGGTTAGAATAGTAGTGAAGCATAATTAGATAGTATACATAGATTATGGAAATAAGGGAGAACATATAATTTACATATGGAAGCTTAGAGCTTAGATGTAATAGAGTGCATACATAGATTTTGACTATGCATTAGTGCATTGTGTTCAGGGATGTCATGGTCCTCAGTTGGGGGGACTTCATTGCCAATCCATGTCTCTTTTTGGAGTACTCATACAGTCTAGCACTATTGTAGTCTTGTCCTTAATTTGTTTGTACCTTGCAATGGGTTAGTTTTTTTTTTTTCAGAGTAAAAAGTTGCTTCTTTGTTATTCAACAAAATTAAAAAAACACATACAAAAACTGATTTGTTCCTTGAGACATAAAACACTACATATAGCTGTCAAAAACAATATAATGTGTGTTTTATATCTCAATATAATGTGTATTTTTTTTGTTTTTTCAGACATTTAATATTGATAAACTCCAAGAAGGGGATAAAGTTCAGGTGTTGGATCAGTTTGATGGTGCTACTGTGGGCATTGGGCAGATTCAATCACTATCTATTGTACATGGAGTCAAATTGAAAGGAACATGAGATGCAAATGTAAATATTTTAAAGGTCACAAGTAACATACCCCTTGCTTATGAAGACAAAATAGATGGAGCTATCTATTTGAAAGAGAAAGAATGAACATTCACATAATGGCCACTAAAATATTTGAAAAAAATGACATAGGGGCCATCCCACAATAATGGGTTACACTTTTTTGACAAACTTGACATCGAAATCAACATTTTCAACTAAATATTCACTTTCTGACACCTATAGCCACTAAATCATTAGGAATTTGAAGATGATGCGAACTAGTGATTTGTGAGATTTTGTTTGTAGATTCTAAATATATATATATATATATATATATATATATATATATATATATATATATATATATATATTTAAAAAATTAGAGTTAAATTGTAATTTTGTTTGCATCTCCTTTGATAACTAGTGTTTAATAGTAAACAAACATTTTTTTAAAGTGATGTGTATTCTATAGCACATAACTTTTTTTCTGCAAAGGATAAAATTCTGATTCTTTTCAATTTAGATTGGTAACACCAATATATAGGGCATGAATTTGGTTTCATAATGTTTTGTTGAATATTATTTTTTTAGTTAAGTTTTAAAGTCAAACCAATTATAATTTAGACATAGGCGTATTCCGTAAAACATAACTTTTTATGTATGTATCAAAATTTAACTTTTTTTTGTTGAAACAAGGACATCAATACCTAGGGCAGAGATATTTTTTAGAATTTTTTTCATCTAATTTTCTAATTTTCCATGTGTGTAGAATAGAGAACTTGATGTTCAGTGAAAAACCTACATTCACAAGAAATAGAAAATAAATATAATAATCAAATTAAATATATTTAAAATTATACTTTTTGGGAAGCTTATAATAAGGACTACATACAAAACATAAATTTTAAATCAATTCATTTGATCCCCCAAAAGGTAAATCAAAAGTGGTTTTTAATCATCATTTTGATAGGTGTAGAGGAGACTCCATTATATGTATGGTTTAAAACTAGAGAGGTTCTATCTAAGGGGGTTTGAATCTAAGGGGGTTTGATCAAACTCTCTTCAATTAAAATCCTTTAAAGGAACCTTTCACACTTAAATCATTATATTTTCTAAAAATATATGATTTCAAAAAAAAATAGGATGTCCTAGAAAGTGTAACCCATTATTGTGGCAACACCCATAGTTGATGTTTATCATGTACTAGCTGTTAGACAGCTTAGCCCACTACTTTATGCAATAGTTTGAATGTGTTGTTCAGGGATCTTAGTGTTTTTTGTCTGTTTTGGAGCTGTATAAGAAAAAAAAGCCATTGTAACTCAGTTGTCTCCGTCACAACACTGAGAAACACACTTTGTAACACATTTTTCAAAGCAAAGACACATATTTAAGTCTTATGGGTTTTTTGGACTTGATTTTATGTTGCTTTTACTCCATAAACATTCAACAACACTGCCTTATATGCCTTTATGAAAAGATTCTAGGGTTATTGTTGGCTGCATTGAAGGAGAGAGCTTCATATATGGGACACGATCAACACTCAGTCATGAAGACTCAAGGAGCATAAATGATAGTAAGCAAGAGATAAAGTACACATTTCATGCCATTGACAAGGTGAGATGAGTCTTAAGGTACTGTGATCAAGGGTGGTGTGTTAGTTTTTGAGAAAGGAAGGGCAGTTGGCAATGCACAAAGATCAATGAGGATGATTACAGTCATAAGGTGATTCAATGTTAGCATTTCATCAAGACTTTGGAAGCAACCAGTAGACAAATTTATAGAAGTCTTAAATAGCAAAAAGGATAGCCAATAATAATGCTATTATTACAAGGAATATATTCTACATGGCAGTATAGTTGTAGGTATATGATGTAGTTTCATAAACCTATGACAATCTACAAATGAAAATCTAAATTCTGTATACTTATGGGTGACTGTTCTATAACAGAGAGATAATGAGTGCATAGAGGTAAGATGTTCATGGTGAGTGGCAATGGATAATGGTTCCCATGGATATAGGTATAGTAAACATGGTTTTAGTGGCATGAGCAAAGGAACAGAGGACTGCAGTGTTAGCATTAAAAGGCAAATATATGAAAGTTATAGGGCAATCATCTAGAAAGCAAGTATGCACAATTTAGTCAGCATAATGAGTGAAGACCATGGACACTAAATATGACTGCCTACCAAGTGTCCAATGTAATAGAGGCAGGGTAAGTGAATGGTTTAGACTCAAAAAGAGGCTTTTGAAGATGAATTATTGAAGGAAGAATCTGATTCCATGCCCTAAGAGGACCTGATATCTTCAAACTCAATAAAAACATGTCCCATAAGCAGTGCTGATGATAGTACAAGACACAAGAGTACAATGATGTTTCATTAAGGAAGCCTGATCTAGTCCATGTTTCACATTATGAATATCCTATCACAGACCTGACTACATATGATAGTGTATTTCCTTTGGTTGCAATTAAGAAGGATAAGTGCTAGACTGATGGGGCATATTAGATGACTTGTGGCAGCAATTAGGCTGGTTGAGAATCAGTTACTGACAATTCACTTTTTGGAAAAACATTGTAAACTTGGAGAAGTTTCTTTCTTCTCATTTTTGTGCATTGTAACTCAGATTTTTAGTCTTGTGACTAAAAATAAATATTGTAATACTCTTTTTCTAAGTATTTTTCAAGCAAGATAGATATTTCAGACTTGTGCAAGCTGTAAGAACACCTTTCTTTTAATAACGTTCAATGATTTTGCCTTCTCAATGGCTGTCTTTATATTGTGTGCAATTAATTGATGATTGATGTGTATTTCTGTGTTTTATGTTTAAATCCTCAAATATCAATCAATCTAAATGACTAAATATACTACTAATTGATGTTAATTAATAATTAAATTGACTAAATATACTACCAATTGACAAAAATCATTAACAATGAATAAATATGACTAAATATACTACCAATTGACAGAAATCAGTGAACAGTGAATAAATATGACTAAATATACTACCAATTGACATAAATTAGCAAACAGTGAATAAATATGACTAAATATATGACCAGTGTTAAATTAGTGAATAAAAATGACTAAATATGCTACCAAATTGATCAAAATGATGATTAAAATTAATGACTAAATACACTATCAATGGACATAAATTAGTGAATAAAAATGACTAAATAAGTGACCAGTTAACAACAATCAATGACTAAATTATGACTAAATATATCAGTAAAAAATAAATGACTAAATAAGTGACCATATTACAACAATCAATAACTAAATCAATGACTAAATATACTACCAAATCGATCAATCAAAACAACAAATAAATGAATAAAAATAGTTTAGTCATCAATTTGGTCGTGTTATAAATGATTGGCAATAAACTACTAATGGTCATGTGACCATGTTTGGTCATTTGTAAGCAATTTTTAGTAGTTTTTTAGTAATATATTGTTGTTTCTGTACTAGTGTAATAATGCCAACCTATCTAATTTGGAAACATTTACACTAGAGGAGGCCTCATTCCATCATCTAGAAGTCTTGAACCTTTAAGGTTACAATGTTTGGACAAGGTCTTTTAAGATCCCTAAGACCATAAAACTGACAAACTTTGATGGGACAAGCTAAGAAGATTGTGGCACGTAGAGATGTCCCATTTGTTCTTATGGTTGAGAAAAGGGGTCCTCTAAAAATTCTCTCTTAGTTTCTATCAACTTAATGTGGTTCACCCATGCTAATTCCAAATCAAAAGTTACAAAAAAGGGCGATTTCATGCAATGCCAGGGTGTAGAATGAGCAACACAAACAAGGCACACCGGCAAGAAACTAATAGTGTCACCATGTTTGGTTAGGTGGATTTGTGTTATAGGAGTCCTCATTTCACCACCCAAGACTTAAAAACTTTTGGGATATAATAGTCAGATGAGGTCTTTTAAGAGCCCTAAGAGTGTAAAAGTGACAAACTTCAATTAGATAGTGCAAAAATATCATAACACATAGAGATGTCCTATTTATTCCTATAGTTGGGTAGTAAGGTCCTCTCAAAATCCTCTCTTGGTTTATTCAAATCAATTTTTTCCACTTGTGCTAATGTTGAATCAAAGATTACAAAAGGGGCAATTTTTTGCAGTGTTAGGCTATTGTGTGAGTAACATTGCAAATAGAGCAATTGAGATGTGGTAAGAAATTAATAGCATCGACACATCTAGTTGGGTGGTTTTATACTAGAGGAGTCCTCATACCATCACCTAGGGATCCAAAACATTATAGGTTACAATGGTTAGATAAGGTCCCATTTGTTCCCATGGTTGGGTAATTAGGCCCTCTAAAGAGTCTCTTAGTTTTAGATATCTTAATGTGGTATACTCTTGCTAATGCCAAATCAAAATTTTCAAAAAGGAGAAATTTCATGTAGTGCTAGGGTGTAGAGGAAGCAAATTTATAAATGAGCCATTGTGACAAGAGACTAACAATGCCAACACATCTTGGTGGGTTGGTTTATGCTAAAGGAGGCCTTTAGAATCCTTTAATAGGTTTATTTATATAACAAGGGCATAAGGACAATTCAAGGATAATGTCAATAGTCTCTAGAACCCTAAATACACATGGATAGTTATAAGAGGGCCTATATGAGGCTAGAAATGCATAAGGATAACAAGTTATAATCTTTAGAAGGCTACACATATATAGAAAAATGAGATTTCAATGTATTCAAAGCTAACACAATGCCAATAATGATCCACAAATGTTTATATGGTTGTCACAATGAAAGGAAAATAAGAAATAATCTTGTATGAGAGATTAGAAGGTTTATGGTAATGCAATGTGGCATTGTGTATATGGACCTCGATGTGAATATAGAAGGAGGCAAACACAAAAGATAAGAAAAATTAGTTAATAAAAGCAAGAGATAAATTAAAAACATGATGGAAATGCCAAAGAAACAAGTAAACTTGGAAACACCCAAGAAACATGCAATCTTGGAAACATTATGGAAACTTAGAAACACTATGCAAACTTTGAAGAAGCATGCAAACACAAAAACATTATGGAAACACCCAAGAAACACATGTTATTTTCAAATGTTTTTCACCTTCCAATATCTATTTGTAAATGGTTTGAAAAGGTTTCTCTTCAAGAATATTAGACATTAAAAGATTCAAAATGATGAAGAGCATATGATTCCTATGCTTGGTATGTATCTACATAAGGGAATTCAACTTTTACAACTTCTTTAACACTATTCTTGAGAATTGAGCATAAATAAAGAGAAGAATCCTTTTTTTCTATTTTCATAATAGGACTTGTAGATGTGCTCTATGAAGACTTGTGTATGAGCATTGGGAGTAGGTAGAACTAAATGAAGGAAAGTAAGTGGAAAATTAAAGGACAAGGTCTTAAACAAATGGATTAAAACCAAAGGTCTTAAACTAAGAAATCAAAGGAGACTTTTGGAGAAGATGTATCAACAACTATGGGGGAAAAATTAGAATGCAGTTAAGGTTAAAGATTCTCTTTTCTTCAAGAATATGAAATTATTTATTGAAAGCACCAACAACGTGAAGGTGGAAGCTTGTTTGGCACCACTAATCTACATTAGTAGAATTAATAGCAATAAATAAATAAAATGAAGGAAAAACTTACTCAAAACACAAAATTTAGGAATTTGAAAAAAATACTTACAAAATTTAAAACTTATGTGCCATTGTACCAATTCAATCCAACAAATCATGTGGCTCTACTCTAGTCTTTATGGTGTCAAGTATTGCTTCATGGTTAAATTCACAAACTATCCACAAGTCTTATTGTGTGGTCTACCCCCCATATTTGATTAACTAAATGTTTAATGTAAGAACAAGGTTATAATAATGAAGAATCTTCATTTTAGTGTCGAATATCTCAAAAAGCCTAACATCATATGTCTTCATTAGGTACCTTCTAAGCATGTTTTGGTATTAACTATAGACTTTGTAGGATACTTCATATCTTCTCCATTTGTGATTAGGACTACTAATTTATTTTTTCCTCAACCTAATGACACAAGTAATAGTTTGTTCCTTCTTCATTATTGTCATTTACAATAAGTGCATAAACATGACCCGCATTGAATTGTACAAGAAAGTTAATTTCAATAAATGATACAAAAATACTACACATGAGCTAAAATATTAATTTTAACTAGATAATGCATCTATAATTCCTAGTTGCACTAGATTTGATATATGGTCAAAGATAGATTCTATCTCCTTGTGTTGTAGTGCTTGTGGGGGTTGATATGTCTCAAGTGCACTTAAAGTTCTAGAAAACCATTTATTTACTTACTCTTTTGATTCACATTCATCCCAAAAAATTGATACACGAAGAACAAAAGCATGTCATTTGCCTCATATAAATAGTCCATGAACTTGAATTTGAGCTTCTAAAGGAGTGGAACTAACTTAATCTTGTTGTTGAACACAATGAGGTACTGAGAGACGCGGGGTGAATCAACACATACTAAAACTTAACCAAACATCAACAAATAAAATTGAGTAACATGTAGAATAGAAAGGAAATCATGCAACACAAGAATCAACACATGACACCGGTATTTTTTATGTGGAAAACCCTAAGACAAGGACAAACCATGATATGTGTTAGCTCACAATATAATATGCTCACTGCAAAAATGTTTCAACTTTGTTTTAGGTCTTCAACCCAAGGAAGCTACTACTCCCTGTATTACAACTTTAATTTAGGGCTACTACCCAAGGAAGATACTACTCCCTAAGTATTTTCTCACTGCAATAGATTTTACAAAGGTAGTACAAATGTATGGACTGCTATAAAGAAAACATCTGACTTATGCTGATAATGCAACCTGCCTTTTCTGCTCAATACATATCCTCAAATTGATTTCACACACTTCATGTCTTTCCCTCTGCTCTACTATGTTCACATACACCTTTGTTACTTTACAAATGAAATTTATCTTCTATAAATATCCTTCGCATCACTTTAAAACATTGATTAGGTTGGTATCAAAACATCATTAGATGAAACATGTATCTCTTCACAAGTCAGCCACAAAACATAAAATATTATAAGAAAAACTTTTTGTGGACCTTAGGGATTAATTAAGGGGTTCAATGCACATTTATCCATACATTCAAAGATAAGGAAATTGATCAGGATCATCCGCACATGTCAGATACTTAACTAGTCAGCTCAAACTACTCAATACTACTAACTGTTCATCTTCATATAGTTGGGGAGAAGCCAAAAGTCTATGCGAACCAAGCATTTGATCACACATGAACTCAAAAACCTTCATACTCCTTACTTCTAACGTATCAACTCAATCTATGCATCCGCAAGATAAGAAACATGACTATTTGTAGAAAATAGAGCATCCTAGATCAGATGTGATACTTCATATCTCAAAATATGATGTTGTGGTGAAATGCAAGACCTGAAACCTTTTGTAAATGAGATTAAACATCATTATATGCTTCTTGTTAGATTCACACACTTTCATCTAATGATTCTAAAGGAATTCAAAAGTTTGGCATGGATAACTAGGAGTTCGGAGGACATTTATTCTCAACACTTTACTTGCAGACATAATAACTTGATGTAGTACTAGAAAATGAAATTTGTCTGCATGTGGATCATTACCTGATATGCCTTGGAATATGTAGTGTCTCCATTCTAACTCAAATGGCTGATCTATACATCACTAGTACAAAAAGAGCAATATATTACTAAAAAACTACTAAAAACTGCTTATAAATGACCAAACATGGTCACGTGACAATTAGTAGTTTATTGCTAGTCATTTATAACACGACCAAATTGATGACTAAACCACTTTTAGTCATTTATTGGTTGTTTTGATTGATCGATTTGGTAGTATATTTAGTCATTGATTTAGTCATTGATTGCTATAATCTGGTCACTTATTTAGTCATTTTTTCACCGATATATTTAGTCATTAATTTAGTCATTGATTGTTGTTAACTGGTCACTTATTTAGTCATTTTTATTCATTGATTTCTGTCCATTGGTAGTGTATTTAGTCATTAATTTTAATCATCATTTTGATCAATTTAGTAGTATATTTAGTCATTTTTATTCACTGATTTAACACTGGTCATATATTTAGTCATATTTATTCACTGTTCACTAATTTCTGTCAATTGGTAGTATATTTAGTCAATTTAATTATTAATTCATGTCAATTAGTAGTATATTTAGTCATTTTGAAGCTTGCAATCTATGTAGATTTCCATCTTGCATTAATTGTTCACTTTGCACATGTCTTTGTTATTTTATTCATTGAATGCTCTGTGAGAGGAGTATTACAAGATGAGCAATATAATCCACATTTGGATCTCATCTGCCTTGGTTTTATTTCCTCGCCGACTTGAATGACTTCAATTCATTATGTTCGCTTGTGTGATCCTCTTTTTATGCAAGAGACGATATGGTATCTGTGTTATTAATTATTTCATTCTTGCCTCTTCATTTTTCTCTTGCCGTGTATCTACAATGCCTATCTATCCCTGCAATTGTCGACTTCATTTGCCTATTCAATCATGGGAACAACCAATGCATGGAAGCATCAACTCAGATTTCATGACTAGGGCCTTCAAACTGCTCAATGAAGAGTCGGTGGAGGGTGCTTTGATAGATGTATGTGATAGAGATTTTCTACTGCAATCCAGGGTATGTTATGCTTTGCATTTGGTATCTCATTTTCTCTCAAATGCGATGGACTTATTTCATCAGGTTGATAAGGTTAAAAGGATAGCATCAATGTTTGTTCATGACTATCTAGTCCCAGATGTCAAGCTATTTGAAGCTTTTGCTACTTATAATTGCCATGATGGCTCAACCTTGGTAGGGGGACTCTTTCTCTATGAAGATATCATTAATAACTCCAGTTTTAACTGTGTTTATCAAGTGATGATTTCAAGTTTGCAATCAGGTAATAGAGAGCTCTTTGATAATTCACTGCGGGTTCACAAATCTACATTTGGAAGGTCCAAGAGGGAAAGGATAGATGAAGTATTCAATGCATGGGTGTCATGCCCACATTTCCCATGTGGTCATGACACGCATCACACGTGTCATGTCCACATTTGTCATGTGGTCATGACATGAAACATAAATTTTTTTCCATGCTTCCCTAGAAACCCACTCGCACGCATAAGCGTGCTTGGTGGTGTGCAAACAAAATAGTTGAAAGGGGGGTAATACGCACATGTGCACATACCAATCACGAGAAGGCCATCAAGGGGGTCATCGCGACGTGGTTAACGTCGCTAATAGGGTTCAACTTTACTAACCTAACCAAACCCTAAATTTTGGGAAAATCTGTCAACATAATGCCTCATGGGCGTGAGTAGGGTTAATTGTACTAAACTAAATTAATTCCAATGGTTTACTGATTTGGGTTAATAAATTTCTTACATCTCACTAGTTGCATTGGTAATACAGTTGATTAAGTTATTGGAACATTTTTCAACAAAGTCCGATCATCTGCTCTCCTTCACGTTTTCTAAAATTTAGTAATAATTTGTTCTCCTTCACGTTTTCTAATTTTAACATTTTTCAACAAAGCCCGAACATTTGTTCTCCTTCTCGTTTTCTAAAATTTAATATTAATTTGTTCTCCTTCACGTTCTCTATCAATCAAAGTTATCAATGCATCCTTTACATTATTCCTAATTTCTTGGTAGATCAATTCTCTATCAATTAGAGTTATCTCTGCATCATTTACATTATTCTTAATTTCTTGGTAGATCAGATCTCGGAAACAAGACTTATTAACTTCGTTTGATGAAGTCCACTAGGTTTCCCCTCAAGGTTTAATTCCATGTTTGAATTAATTTTGTTAATTAAATTGCCCCCAATTTGGATTAAAGGAATACTAAATCTTAAATAGTACTCTTAGCCCTATTTTGGAAAAGTCCTGCATTTTCTCCTCTTTGTTTTCACTTTTATCTTTCTTTCTCTTTTTCTCTCATTTTTCTCTCATTTTCTCAGTTTGTCATTTTCTCAAATTATAGGTTGAGTTTAAATGGCCACATATGAAATGCATATGATGGCTTCAATTAAATGTGAAGTTATAAATACACACACACACACACATATGCTATTTGTATTTACAACACTAGGTTTTCTTTTAATAAATCTAATGAATTTATTTTTCATTTAAATATATATATATATTTATTTATTTATTTTACTTATGAGCAAGTTTATTTTTCTTTGCTATTTTATATTGGTAATAAAGTGAAGCCCTAAAATCTATTTGTATGGCTCCATTGGTTGAACCCTAACAAAATTCTTGTTGGTTTGTTTTGATTGGTAGGGTTGAGAGGGTATGAAGACCAGCGACGACGGTGGTGGAACGGCCGCAGTATGGAGAGAGGGCAGAAGTTCAGAGTGGAGGTCACGGGCAGAGAGAGGGTAGAGGTTCTGGGTGTAGGTCACAGCGGTGGAGAGACCTGCCAAGGGAAGAGGCTCACAGTGGAGGTCGTGACGGAGGCGGTGACAGAGTTTAGGGAGAAGGCCGCGGCAGAAGTCTTCGGAGAGGCCGCAGGGTTTATAGATGTAAGGGAGTGTGGGGAGGGGGATGGAGCCCCCACCCACATCCCATTCGATGGGGTGTGGGTGTGGGCTCCACCCCCCTCCCCACACCCAAAGCCATGGTAGTAACAGCGGTGGGCGGGTTTGACCCCCCACCAAATGTAATGCATTTCCTTAAAGCTTATCGTGGTCTGAACACAAAATGCAGTCACTTTACTAGTTTTTTCTGGATTTTAATACACGTTTTAAAATATATATATATATATATATATATATATATATATATATATATATATATATATATATATATATATATGTGGTATACACACAGAACATTTTCACCATTCCACTCAAAACACAGTTTGTTTAATAAGTGAAAATTAACAATGAATATATATATATATATATATATATATATATATATATATATATATATATATATATATATATATATATATATATATATATATTCATGAATGAATTCTCAAGTGTGATAAGCAAAATACAAAAATCATTTTTCTAATTTTAATTCTTGCGAACACATTCATTTAAAACACACACTTAAATATAACTATATATTTTGAACTTTAACTTTCCTTCATTACACTTACAATTTTTTTTTAATTTTTTTTTACAAACAAACCAAGATATACATGCATTCTTTTCTATCAAATTTCCATTGAGGTAAAAGTTCATATCTTTCCACAAATTGAATTCGTTGAATTATTATTAAATACACTTGCAAAGAAGGAACAAAAACACTTAATTAGATACTCCTAAAAATTGACAACAACTAATTTTCTCTCTTTCAAAATAACAATTTATAACTTTCTTATTTGTCATGGCAACAAATTCACAACTTAACAATTGAGAATTCATTATGACATACAATGAAATAACTTGTAAATCAAATTTTTCTTCAATCAACTTTTGAATAATATACATTTTAACTAACAATTTCTAACTTTCAATTCAATGATAAATGTCCAACACACAACTTCAAGAATGTAATTTTTTTTTTACAACCAAAAGAGAGAACCAAGTTCTCATCTTTGACAACTGACAATGGTAAGATCTCCAAGAAGGCCAAGCTCTCTCTCATGAGCTTTAAGAGTAAAGGAAAATAAACTATTTTCCAAGACAAGAAATTTCATCTTCACACTAAGCTCCAAGGAACCTACATATCACACAAGGGAAAGAAACACCACACATCTTGCTCTCCTCCCTACCGTAGACCCGCAAGAGGGTCATCCCCAAGCTAGAGAGGTCATCCACACACCTAGGGAACTCAAATCCACTTCACAACAAGACAAACAAACATCCCAAAACACAATATTACACCCATGGATATTTACAACACACAAACTCAACCAAGATGAGTTTCAAAGGGGTAGGAGAGTGGACACACTCAACTCTAGAGTGCCACTGCTTCAAAATATCTCAACACAATTTCTCTTATCCAACCTCAACCAACATGTTAACAAAATTTCTAAAAGAATTCATATTTTGGCTCTCAAGCCATATAACAATTTGCTCAAAATCACATAAAATGCCCTCAAGGCTTTCAACATCCCAAAACAAGGTAATGACCTCAAGGAGGATCAGTCCTCCCCTACCCTACACTTGTTGAGCATTCTCTCCCAAGTGGGAGAGGCTCTTACAACACCCAACCAAAATTCTCCACAATAACAATAACACTCAAGGAAGAAAACACACACACACATATGCATCAAGCAAGCAACTAAATACAAAAGGGGAGGCCTTAGCCTTGAAAACCAACCTTTAAAAGCCCTATTATGGAAGAAGTTGATGTAGAGCTCCTCCAAAATCTCCTCCAACCTAAGCCACCAAACTCCCTCTATCTTTTCTCCCAAAAACAATTTCAAACAATTAAAATTCTCCAAAAATTCAACAACCCCTCACCTTATCCGAAGTGGGATTAAAATAAGCCCAATCCATGAGCTTAGAGGAATGGGGAGGTGACATTTGTCACCTCCTCATTTTTCCTCCCCACTATAAGTGTGTCCCAAGGGATGGGTGTTGACACATGTCACTCACCCATCCCCAAAGTCTCCCTCACCACTTACCACATGTCCTCTCTCCAACACATGGGAGAGAAAAGGGGAGTTAAAGAGGGAAAGGGTGACACATGTGTCCCCTTCCTTTCCTCTCATGAAGGACCACGCAACTCCATGGGTACTCTCACCAATTGTAAGAAAGACTTGAAGTCAAGTCCTCCACAATTGGTGGGTCTTGGAGTCATCTCTAACCTTGGGAAGTTACAAGGGATGGGTTTGAGTGTTGGTACCACTCATCCTATTCCTCCCATGCCTCCAAATTCGTCACTTAACTTCAATATGAAGTTAAAGTGACCATATGGAGGTTTACCAAGGGTTACCCAAGTCAAAAGGGACCCTAGACCCATGGGGTATAACCCAGGGTCAAGTTTAGCCTAGTTAGAACACCCAAGATCAAGTTAAAACACAAGAAAAGGGTCTCCAAAAATTTAAAATTTAAAAAATGTAATTCAAAGACAATTATTACAAAACACATCATAATTCAAATTAAAAGAGGGTAGACTTAACCCAATTAACCTCATGCAAATTAACATTACAACATTTCATCATACACAGAGTTGATCTTGGTTCCTCATGGAACTAGATCAGCTTCACAAGGGATTACAACATCAAGTGTGGGATGATCTCCAGTATTTGTGGTTTGTTAGAAATACCTATGCACTCAATTGTAAAATTAATTTCACATATAAATATCATAGCTGAAGCAATTTAAAACATGCACTCCCATAAAATATCACAAGTCCACATAAGCATAAGGAAAGTCACAATACAATTAGGTTCTAATTTTCGCATTTCAAACATCCATTCCCAAGATTGAATCTCAAAACAATTTTCTATCCAACATCACCCAATTAGTTTTCCCTTAATAATAAGCATATATCTAAACATCACCCAATTAGTTTTTCCATAATATAAGCATCTATCTAACATCACCCAATTAGTTTTCCTTTAACATTATAATATAAAGCATTTTCTATCTAACATCACCCAATTAGTTTTCATTTAACATTATAATATAAACCATTTTCTATCTAACATCACCCAATTAGTTTTCCTTTAATATAAAGCATCTATCTAACATCACCCAATTTGTTTTCTCTTAATATAATTATTTATCTAACATCACCCAATTAGTTTTCCCATAATGTAAAGAATCTATCTAACATCACCTAATTAGTTTTCCCGTAACATCATAAAATCTAATAGTTCGGGAATTCGGGATCAACAGTCCCACAAGTCTAAATGTATCAAGAACAGTAAGGTAAATAGTCACATGAATGGAAATGAAAAAGGTAGGCCTCACATGGAGCTTCTTGTCAAATTTCCAACCACCGGTAGTTCCCTTCACCAATGATGACACAATCCTTTCTCAAGAGAATCCAACTGGGGGTTCATGGCTTTAGGGTTGTAGATTTAAATATGGATAGCATGTGAACCACTCTTTCTATTTTAAGCTTTTGGCTTCATTGTAACTTTGGTTTCCTTTTTGGCCAGAAAGGGCCTTTTAGATCTATAGCTATGTTCAGGGCTCTTAGTTAAAATGCTTTGTTATGTTATGTTTTTGGCCAGGAAGGGCCTTTTTTGTAATCTGTAAAAATGTTTTTATTAATATTAATATATTATGATGCTCTAAGCATCCTTACTGATTCAAAAAAATGTCAACCCTAGTTCATGTGTTGTCTTGTGGAGAATATTGGTGATGCTAAATGAAACAATCTAAAAAATAGGATTTCACTATAATAATGTGCACTACATCAGATATCCATTAATAACGAAGGGACATCTATCAAAGGACAACAATAGGGAATTTTTTGTCATATGTTGTAGTTACAAGTGCCCTGCTAGACATACATGAAAATGTGGAAGCATAGACAAGGCAAACGAACTATTTCAAAAAATGCCTCAAAGAAATGTGATATCATGGAAAGGTGTGATTAAAGGATATGTTTAAAATGGGTTTTTCTGAAAAGTCCTTAGAAAATTTTAAGTAAATGCAACCAGTGGGTGTAAAGCCCAACTCCTCAACCTTTGAAAGCGTCCTTCTTGCCTGTGTGTGAATTGGAGCTTTGGATGAGGATATGAACATCAATCAAAAGCATATTTGGAAGTAAATTTTTATCAGATGTTGCAAGTTCCACTTTGGATCACCAAAGCCTTCACAAAAACATCTGCACAAAATTTAATAATGAAGAATTTATGCACAAATTCTCTTTTGAATGATGCACAAAGCCTCCACCACAACACCACACAGTTTGTTGCTGGGCCTTGCAATGATGCGAGAATCACCCGCATCACCGCAAGGCCCAACAACAGTGCGGTGTTGTGATGGAGGCTTTGTGCATCATTCAAAAGAGAATTTGTGCATAAATTCTTCATTATTAAATTTTGTGCAGATGTTTTTGTGAAGGATTTGGTGATCTGAAGTGGAACTTGCAACATTTCTACTTGAATAAATAGGCAGATAATGTATACCCTCTATTCCACTAGCTGTACTACCTCCAACTGGACCTATGACAAGTGATTGAAGGAATAAATTACAAAAATATCATCCTATCTATTTATGATGTTTTTCTAAGCATAAAAAAATTAAACAAACAAACTACAAAGCACACAAGTACATCTCTTAGTTGTATAGACCAGGATAGTTCAACCACCATTATACCACTCAATGAATACTAACCAACTCCTAAGTCATGATCCATATGACTCTTTTGGTGCCTTGTAGGTGGTCCTACATGCATATGAAAGCTCTGGGTCCTAACAAAAAACCACAAAATCAAGGAGTTCAAACCAAGAATAAATAATATAGGGAAAATAACCTATAATACAGATACCTTAATACATTTGATAAATCCATAAATCCATGCAAATTTCCTTCCATAAATCCATCTTAGGGATCCATATTTCTTTTAAAATTATTCCAAGAGTCATTCATAAGCACCCCATACCAAGTCCATGTGAAAGATATTTGTATTTTTGACCATTGATGTGCTTTTATCTCTCATCGCAGTCTTGCAGGTCACTCAAAAGGTCTTGGTGGGTGTGTGGGAACCAAGGATAACAAGGGAACAGTTATCGCTATCCTGCAGCATGAAGAGATTGCACTTGTGGCATTACGGGATGCAGAGATCGATTATCGCAGCCCCGCAGTGGTCTCAAAACTAAGTGGCGGGCTGGCGGTATGAATTTAAGTGGCATATGATACTTCATTGCGGTCCTGCGGCAGTCAAGAGAATAACCGACGTTAATGCGGTAAGAAGGAGTAGAGGAAAACAATACATCGTGCCCCCACAGCGGCCTCAAGTGAGGCTTACGGTATGGCAGTAAGAAGGAATAGAGGAAAATAGTACACCACACCCCCGCGGCAGCCTCAAGTGAGGCTTGCGATATGGTTGTAAGAAGGAGCAGAGGAAAACAGTACACCGCGCCCCCACGACGGCCTCAAGTAAGGCTTGTAGTATGGTGGTAAGAAGGAGCAGAGGAAAACAATACACTGCGCCCCTGCGGCGGCCTCAAGTGAGGCTTGTAGTATAGTGGTATAAGGAGTTTAAGTTATGTAAGTGTTGAATACCATGGCCTCGTGATAGTTTCAGTAAAGGAGTATGATATTGTGGTGAAAGGCTTCAAGTGATGTTTAGTATACCGTTGTCCTGCGATGGTCAAAGAAATAGTTTGCGGTACTATGACAGGGAACAAGTCATGGTGATATAGTTGAATTTTTGAGACAATATTTCTGAAATGGAGATAAAACAAACTATGAACTTTCTTAGACACAACCAAGCCATGACTTACACCCTCTACATGTTCCATAGAGTTATCGTTATGGTAGAGATAAGTCAAGGGATAGTAGTTTGCAGTCATTACATTTCATGAAGGAGTGGGATTCTAAATAATTTTTGGTGTTGAGATACCCCTGCTACCAAGATAAGAATCATGAGAGGATCTACCTTAAGGTAATAAAGAGATATAGAGCTATGCCATGACTTACACCCCCTTGATAGATGAACAAATATAATTAGAAGCAACAAAATAAAAGATCATTGACCATGCTTAGACATTCACTTTAATTTTTCATCTATGGCCCATTGGCTCCAATAGTTGCCATCCTATCTTGTTTTTTATTGTTGATTCTATGTGTTCCTCAGACTCATAAAAGAAGACACGATAGACAACTCCATCACAGGCAATCGATAAAATCGTGACCCCCCAAAGCCAAAGCATTGGAAGGCCTCATTTGGCTCAAAATTGATAGTCATGACTTAGAAAATAACAGTCAATAGAATGGTAATAAAATCCTTGGTTGATACTTTACATTGGAAACTCATTTGTTAAAATAAGTCAAAATAGCAGACAATCATTGCTAATCTCATTTTTTCAATGCCTATTGGTATCCTAGATGATATCACCATTAATAGCATTTTGTGGATTGTGTCTAGATGTATAATCTATTTTAGCTTTTGGTATTATCCCATCTCCGGGGTCATATGCCTGTCTTAGTAAGATATATCATTTCTCTTTGTCAAGCTATCTTAGTGAAGCCTCAAATCAGTTTTTATTTTTTTCCCATAATGCTCTCCATTTGTGTAATAATGTTGCCCAAGGTATTGGTAACGAAGTTGCCAAAGACATGGTGATATAGTTGAATTTTTGAGACAATATTTCTCATTGGCCTGATCAAATCAAAGAACACTTTTTCTACCTTTTCTCCACTATTCTTTTATGAGCTAAGTAATTTCAAATTTGATTGCTATCATTTGCAATGCATTTCTATTGCATTTCAATCTGAAACGTTTGATCCATTGTTGGATTGTTGTCACCTTTACAAACATAAAAATGTACCTGTTCTAATATTTTGAACTTATGACAAGTCAAAGTGGGTTGTGCTCATTTAGCAACTGATTGAAATTTAATTTGAATGTACTACTTCTTGATGTTCCCCTTGACTCATTATCATTTTTGTTTATCATCTTGCTTTTTGGCTAGCAACAAGCATGGCATATTTCTATGCTTAATTTTTTTTCCAAGGTTACAGTGAATTGATAAATGCAATTATTCCAAAAGTAGTGGAAATAATTTTGGAACAATTATCTAAATTCTCTCTTAATGTTTAGATTTGTGTAATTTTTGATTTTGCAGATTTTTAATAGCCTTGTTTGACGAGTCTTGGAAATTGGTTTCAATTTACAGGGTAAAGCTTCCATCTGGAGCTAAGAAGATTGTGCCAAGTAGTTGCAGAGCCATGATTGGTCAAGTTGCTGGTGGTGGAAGGACAAAAAAATCAATGCTCAAAGCTAGCAATGCATATCACAAATATAGGGTCAAAAGAAACTATTGGCTCAAGGTTTGTGGTGTGGTAATGAATCCTGCTGAACATCCTCATGGTGGTGGTAATCATCAACACATTGGGCATGCCAGTACTGTGCATCGTACAGAGAAGGCTTAGCATGTACACATACTTAATCATAATTAAACAAATATAGAGCTCTGATTATTTAAAAATATCATCTTTTAGTTTCTTTTTTCTTTAGGTTGCTTTGTGTCAACAATTTATGGGACCAATTTGTAAACCATGTTTCCTATTATTGTTTCTTATCATTAGTGGTTTACTCTTGATTCAAAATTTTGGGAAAGACTTCAAACTAGGTTGTAATCCTTGTTTCCTTGTATTGTTAGACAAGGCAAATAATAAATTAAAAACTCAATAGAATTTATCGTTTTAACAATGCCTTGGAAGACTCTAACAATGACTCTAACAAGCATAGACAAGGTAGTGAACTATTTGAAAAAATGCCTCAAAGAAATGTGCTCTCATGGTGATGGAATGCTATGACAAGCACATTGAGACCACATTTCTTTGAGGCATTTTTTTGAATAGTTCACTGGCTTGTCTCATGATGATGGAATTCCATCACAATCCATAGCAATTTGCTTGTCATGGCATTTGCTTGTAATAGCCCTCATAAGCTTGGAGATGTATCCCCTCCCTATTATATATGAACATATATGCATACTAAAGCTAGCTTTACTGATCCACCTACACACAAAGTAGCTTAAGTGTCAACTTAGTGGCAAAATTGCAATGTTCAAGATGTCAATTAACAAAATGACCATAGATAGGCATTTTATCAAAACACGTAAAGCTCGTGTGAATTATGATATATAAAATATCAAAAAACCATAGCAGAACTCTTTTTTCTTGATTGTTTTGGAGGTTCTGTTTCTTTCAGCATCATGCATAAGAGACTTTTTAAGATAGCTTTTAAAATAATATTTTCAAACCTTAACTAATACCATGATATGTGAATTTATCATTTCTGATCCCCAAATAAATATTCTCATAAAACTAAGCTTATCACATGAACATCATGAAACAAAAAAAAAAACGAAAAATGAATATGGCAATTAGAGAGTGTTTAGGAGTTGAGTTACTTTACATTAGGAGGATCAAACTTGGCACCAAGGTTACTAAGTTTTACATGAGCCTCTGCATAGTCCTTGAAAAATGCATCCTGATCAACTGCATATTTCTCAGCATATACCTATAAAAAAATTTAAAATCCAATCAACACCTTCCTTATTATTGAAAGGAAATCAACTATAGGCATCCTCTAAAACTTTATTTTAGATGCATATATCCTTCATTGAGTTGAATTATCTAGTAAAATGTTTCTCAATTTTTTCATAAAGGAGAAAAAGATTTCCTACAAGACTTAAGATATTGGCTTAGCATTATTCGTATGTTATGTCAATGGAAAGATTGATTCTTTTGATAAATTTCATCAATATTCTTCAGCTTCTTTGAACTTGCATAAGTTGACATCAAGCTTTGTTGGAGTTCAAGATGGATTTTAAAATAAGGGCAGGTTAAAATGGACTATTCTTTTTGAGCTTGAAGAACCAGAAAGAAAGAAGGAAATTATATTAACCACCACAAATGACCAGAGTAGGTCCATGGGGAATCTAAAGTGCAACCAGTTAAAGAATCACCTTGAATCTAGAATCTTCAAAAAGAATAGTGTCAGTTGGCAATACTAGGAGATCTTGGTCCCTCCTCTCTTTTATGCCCTTCACAAAATCAAGAAAAAAAAACTTTGCTCATTCATGATCAAGGTAAATTCTAGTACATGAGGTTCAATTCAGCTCTACTCTGTACCTTGATATAAGAATTATCAAATTTAAGCCACACTACAGTCCATGATTGACCTCCTGGTGCCCCAGGACCATCTTTCTGCACCAAAAATAATCACACGGTTATTCAAATTTACACTTTTCTAGACTACAACACTTCAGGAAGTTCCCACATTCCTTAATTGTCTTATTATGGAACCCTATGATTAAAAGTCAAGTGCCAACATGTTAACATTCACCATATATGTTGAAACTTTATACCCAAATGTCAACCTTTTTTACAAGTGTAGAAGTAAAAAGACTACCCCAATCAACCTACACCCAAAGTACTATATTGATTTATATTTACCTACTAAGGGTTATATCAAAATGCCCTAGGAGTATACCAAGTGGTATCAGTTTATCAGAGCATCTACTAATTTCTTGGCCTATATTTTCCTTCCAAGGCAATAATGTGTGGCCATAATTATTTGATTTCTTAGACCCGTGGCTATCCTATTATTGAATTGTATCAGTGAGAGGCATTTCTCTATTTGTTTGAGTTTGACATTATATATGGCCACTGGTTTTATCAGTAACACACGATAGTTTGTTATTTATCCAAATATTATAGCCCGTCATATGGAAATATGGCATATGGACATAGGGGTGTCATTTAAAATAGGATACATGAATATATGAATAATGGTATGAGTTATATCCCATTTAAATATAAGACTCCAGAGTTGTAGGTAGAGGTATAGGAGTAGAACTAAAGTTTCCTGGTGACTATGCTTTAGAAGATTTGTTGAAATAGATAATGACTGCCCTGGAATATTTATCTAGGAACTTCTTCATCAATTTCCAACACTAGGATTGACTCTGAAAGAAAAAATGATCTAGATTTATTAGGTTATCATGATAAAGATTAAAGCAAAGACTGAGATCTATTTAAAAGCCACTATCATGAAGATATTAAAGATGTCACATGCAAAACCCTAGCAGCTGGAGTAATGAATATAGTGCCAAAGAGAATAGTGAGCTAGGGCAAATTTAGGAGATCTCCACAATATCTAATCATAGGAAAATACATCATTTATTTATTTTTTTAAATTAAAAGAAATCATTCTAAACCCTACATAAGATACATTGATACTTCAAAAGCATTTGAAGGAATTTGAAATTATGCAAATATATGTCAATTAAATACCTAGATTACAAACAGTAGTGCAAACATTGTAACCCTTGTTGAGCAGAGCAGGAATGAGATAAGTAGCAATGAATCCTATGCCTCCTGTCACACACATCTCCTTACCATTCTCTATCATTCTTTACTGAAACACTTCTCCATTTTGCTAGGCTATGCCTGAAAATAATGTTTCAAGCAAGGTTTTAGAGTATGTTTATTAAAATGAAAACTCCATTTTGGCGGGCTACACCTAAAATAAGATTTGGACGAAAGTTTTAGAGTATGTTTATTGAAGTTTTAGAGTATTTTGGTAGGCTATTGATTCTTGATTCCTTAAATGATTTATTCAAATGGATTGTGACTAAATAAATGACTAACTATTTCATCATTTTTATGTGTGACTAAATAATTTTTTAGTCAACAATTTAATTAGTCATTTATTTACTCATTTATAGCTGAGTTGCAAAAAATTAGTAGAATTTAGTCATTTTTAGTTGTTGTGACTAAAATTTTTAGTCACTTAGTCATTTATTTGCCAAAATTCTACTAGTGCATGTTTCATCCTTCGCAAAACTTAACCCTATGCAAATGAGCTCCGAAACAATCTGTCTTGTCTCTGTTTAGGTGATGGTCGATACTCTATCCTTTGTAAATTTTCATACAAATGATATGAGGTCTTGAAAACTTGGAGTTATCATTTCAATACCTTGGTAAGGCTATCTTTAGAACTGCAAGATAAAATATTGCTTTGCAGAGAAATGCAGACCAACTAAAGATGACTTTGCCTTAGGATGAGGACTGTGAATGCCTTAGTCATATTTTTGCTTCTTACCATTAAGTGCGGTACTCCCAACTGATGAGATATATATGTGTGGATACATGAAACATGCAAAGAAATGAGTGTTTACCTCCACATCATGCTCAAACCCAAAACTAATCATCTCCCCATACTTGGATTATTTTTCTCTTCTCTTGGACTAGTTTGTCTTGACCATACTGATTCTTCCTCTGTACATGTCTGTCTATACATTTCTATCTACTATTTTGACATCAATGACAAAACACATTGCCAACACTTGTTACTATAAAAAAATATTCATTTTTTGTAAAGTTAGCTTCTTCCACCAACCAAAAAAATCTATGAGCTATAGACATACCTTCATTATCTAGACCCATTATTGAGTTACATAATTCCATGATGGATGCTACATTTGTCAACTTAGCACCATCTTTCTAATTCAACTCGTCTCATGATAGAGATCTTTTAATACAAGCTACTATGCAAGCATGATCCCCTTTTCCATGCCTAGAATTAGTAAAATTTCAAATATGTTGAACAATGCTCATCCTGTGCATCTTGCTCAATCAATAGAACATTTATGAATTATTGAATTGTGATGTATAGTTATATAACCATATGGTGTGTTGAGAAAATATGATGTTTTCATTACTTAAATTACCATAGAACATCTCAAAGATGACATACCTTCACCTCTCGAGTTTGAATTCCTACTTACACATAGATTTTGTATTCGTTCTTTTTTTTTTTAATCATTTTTTTTCTCTTTCTTGTCTTCAATGGATGATAGAGGATTTATTCAACATCTAATTCATTTTGAAAAGATGATACATCTTCACCTTTGGAGTTTTATTTTATGCTTTCACAAAGTTTTCTCATCTATTTTCTTTCCCTTACTTTGAGCTCCTCAGGTGTTTACCTCTTTGATGGTTTTCTCCTCACAATGCTCAAATCTATATCAATATAAGACAATTGGCACAATAAGAATGCTCTAGAAATATTAAGAATATAATGAACACAAAAAACACTTAATTGTCAAACAATGATAAAAAATTTCTTAAAAGAATAAAAACAATGATTCACTGTATCAATATAAATTAAAAGACACAATAAGAATGTTTTATGAATTTTCTAGGAGTGCAAGAAACATATAAAAGTACTCAATTGTCAAACAATGATAAGGAATTTCTCAAAAGAATAAAAACAATGATCCAGTCACACATAACTATGCAAAAAATAGTGCATAATAGAGTTTGTGGGATGAAAATAGGAGGAGTTGTGTTTTTCTATCCTAATGGTTGGAGTTGCATGTTGTCTACCCAAATCTATATTTTGCAAAAAGAATAAAAAAACATACAAATGTCAAGTGTGCACTCCATCAGGTTCACATATTTTAACACAATATTCTAAAAAACTCAACTATGATGTCAAGCTACTCTTAGCTTTCTAACCATGTATTTTTCTAAAATTGAAATATATTAAGGTTTTAATCTTTAATTAATTTGAGTAGTGTCTTCCTTTTTCTATCTATTTTTTATTCACTTATCCAAATTTGAGAAAATTATATTTTAACGTTCTATTCTTCATTCTACACACATTATTTTTAAAAAAATGATCATTTTTTTCAAAATTAAGGAGGAGAACGCTTAGTTTTCACTTTTTAGGATGCATCCACTTTAAAATTAGTAAAAAAATATATTCATTAAAAATTAGGAAAAGAATATTAAACTAATACATGATCTTAGCTAGCATTCCACTAAAGGGATTTGCAAAATATTTAATATAATTGAAAAGTTGGGGGGAGTACATGCACTACTATGTTATATTTTTGAGACAAATATAGGACCACTTTGTGTACTCTCAACATTTAGAAACTAGATTCCAAGCACTAGTATTCTTGTTCTTATCACATCATCAAATTTAGAGCATAGGCAAGTTCTCAAATTACTCATTAAAGCTTAGATTGTGCTAATTTTTTGAAAAACGTGGCCACTTTTGACCCCCTTTTGGCCCCCCATTTCCATGCATTCAACCTTTTAGCACATGGAGGATGTTCCATACTATATATGTAGTGGTTCACAATGTATGTCATTTTTCCTTCTTCATAGAGATTTTTAGCACTTTTCCTTCCATGTTAGAGAGCTTCTCTTCATTGTTTACCATAATTCATGATGATTATCCACTTTGTGTGACATATGATGAGGACTAGTCCCTACTTTTTCATGCTAGGGATGATGCTTTATGTGATGATATTATACCTTATCTATTCATGATGTTGTTGATCTTTGTGATGCTAGTTTTCCTACATGTCATAATAATCCTCTTTCTATATACCCTTACATTCCTTTGATGATGCATCTTGTGAAGACTCTAGGGATAGTGATTTATGTGCATTAACTTTTACATACATGATGGTATTATGCCTGATGATGCTAGTCCTTTACCATATCATGATTCTATAGTGCCTTGCGATTCTCTAAACGATATTGTTATTCATAGTGAGCATTACCTTTATACCTATCATGTTTGTTCATCTCAAGACATGGTTTATGACTCATTGGATTGTGATTTTTCTCTTATTATTATTGATACTTTCTTGTTTGATGATGGTGTAGTTCACAAATTTCTAATACTCTTTGTAATTCTATACCATGTGATGGTGCTATTACAATTAATGATGATGATATGTATTCTCTTAATGCTAAGAAGTTTTATGTTGGTCATTTGCTTGATAATATTTTACATATGGTTATGAATGATGATTTCCCTCCTCTACAATTAGGTGTTGAAAATGTTACTATATTCATTGTTGTTTTATCTATGACATCTTATAGTGATCATAATATTATAGATCCATGGATTGAAGGTTTTAATGGTTATAGGAGTAATTGTCATGGTGTCAATATGCATGACACCAAGTTTCATCTTATGTATTGTCATTTTTTTATTAGTGAATGGGAAATTTTTAGCCTGGCACTACTAGGTGAGGCCACAAATGGGGGACCTCATCCTCGACATGAACACACTACATTAACGCAAACAGTCCAAACCCATGAGCTCAATGGCCTAGTAGGGCCACAAAGCCCGTGATCTTGATGACCCAGCGAGGGTTTGGAACATGAAGTCACTAGCTTGAACACTATCGCTTCAACACACATAGTTCAAACCCATGAGCACATTAGCCAAGCGAAGGCACAAGGCCTGCGAGCACAATAGCCTAGTGAGGGTTTATACCTTTGTGGGAACAACCACAATGCCATGATTTAACCAATGCACTATGCCATGAATGACATGTGATGTCATATTATTGACGGAAAGTTTCTATTCATGTATTTAGAGAAAATTTCATTGATGATGATTTATTATGGTAATATTTACATTATGATTTTTTTAGTTCATTTAATGCTCTCACTGATGTTTTCTTAGAAAATTTCACTTGGATTCCTCATGAGTATTCACAAAATTCTCCTCCTCTTCCAACACAAAGAGATTATCATGCAGTTTCCTACACAAATTCTACAATTCAAGAGAAGTGTAAGGATACACATTTTGTTAATACTATTGAGCATGAGAACACCTCACTACTGCAAGTAAATAAAAAAGGAAGTTCACTAGATTGGTGAGTTATTCACATGTTATATTAGAACAACTATTAGATCTTGATGGATTGGTGAAGGGTAACATAGGTTAGGCGGGAGGGGGAAGTTTTTTAAGAGATAAAAGGGGTTAGGTGATTGGTTTCTTCACTAAAAACCTAGGTTTTCAAACTAATAACTTTGCGAAAGAAGCAACGACTCTTTAGGGTATCATCTTGGATAAGAATAAAGGCATTAGGAAATAGATTATTGAAGGGGATTCAAAAAAATCATTGACATGATAATTTCAAAAGCTATCCCTAGTTGGTCTTATAAAGATACTGTGGAAGAGATAACATTTAATATTAGGAACTTTGAAGAGACTAAAGCTATAAATATATATAGGGAATGCAACTCTTTGACGAACTCTTTGGCCAACCTTGGCACTCAAATTGAGGGGCTTAAAATTTGGAATGAATTTCACTCCCTTCTGATTCAAATCGGTTTGAAAGTTAAAGAAGATGCACCTAATAATAATTAAATGCCTACAGGTGAATGTCCTTCAAAGAAAGGCCGACATGAGTGAAGGAAATCTCTTGAACAAGGGCATTAATGGTAAGGAGGGGTGTAAAAATAATTGTCTCTATTCTTCTCTTTTCATGATTCCTTCTTTGAGGATAAGGAAGCCGCATCTAAAAGAAGTTGGTTACTCTGTCATTGCTTGTTTATCCCTTGATTTCAGCATGGGTGGAAATCTCATCAAAATCAAACCCACGAACTGTGAGAAGGTGAAAAGTGATAGGGAGCTTTGGGACATTCTGTAGAGGGGTGACCTCTCTTTGTATTTTGAAGCTATGAATGGGTTCAATACCATCCTCTCTAGGGAGTTCTCTATTTCATGGAAAGCAGGGATAGTGTATGTTAGGGGGATGTCTTTTCAAGTTACTGAGGAGCTTATAGCTACAACCATGAGGCTTCACATGGATGGCAAGCACCTCCCTAATAAAGTTAAGGGAAACTATCAAGAGGCCATGAAGCATTTCATAAAGAGAGGGGAAAGAATTGAAAGACTGCAAAATGACTTTAATAAAGAAGACCTCCCTAGTGTTTGGCAGAGGGTGGTAGAAGCTTTGATGTAGTTCATCATCTTGGATGGAAGATATAAGAGGTTTCACTCTTATCTATTTCCTATGCTCAATCACTTAAGACATGGTATTAGAATGATTTTTTCCTATTGGATTTATTCTTCTCTTGAGGATTCAGTTTTAAAAGTGCTTATAGGTGAAAAAGACCTTCCCCTTCACCAAAGGCTTATCTATTGCTTATACCATCTTCATTTGGCCCACACCTTAACTGTTCCTTTTCGTCTATGTATTTAAAACCCTTCTCTTGTCTAGAACCACCATTTTGAGGGCCCTATCGCCAAAAAGCTAAAAATTGACTTGAATAACAACCCTCCCCTAAAGGTGAAAATCAACATTCCTCCTATTTCTTCTGAGCTCGATCCTATTTTTGATCACCCTCCTTCAGACAACAAAAGAAAGAACAAAAAGGTTACTTTTCATAATCCCCCTGTTGAATCCCCTATGTTAAATTCTCTTGGCCTTGAAAGTAGCATTAACCCTCTAGAGTGGGCCCCTATTGACACCTGTGTTCATATGCTTCACTTATCACCCTCCAGTATCCACCCTAAGTATAGAGGTAAGTCTAAGAGGAATGCTAGTCCTCTTGGCCCTTTCCAAGATGAAACCTCCTCAATATGGGAAAATCCAAGCTAAAGTTGTCTCCCCTACCTCCCCCAATTTGGATCATGTTGCCTCCCCTTTCAGCTAGGCCCTCTTCTGTCCATGTTGATCCAGAAGTGTTAACTCTGCACTTGCCTAGGTTCCTCACCACCAGTATAAGTGGGGGAACCCCACTTGTAGTTGTTGTAGCTAGCTAGAGGAAAAAGTTAACAACCTGCAAAAGGGTATGAACCTTCAAAATAATGTCTTGACATGGTAGTTGGCCCAGTTATGTATTGCTAAGTAGAAAATTCAACACCTGGAAACTGTTGCTTATCATGAAAATTTATACTAGAACAATGAATAGGTGGAGGATGACATGGGAGGAGGTAGAAAAATTCTCTGCCATGTTTGAAAAATGGGAAACCTTAGAGAAGGATGTTGAAATTATTATGAGGATCTAGGAAACTATTAAGAGGAATTTGGCTAAAATCATTTCTTTTAGCAAGGAAATGGTGAAAAAATCTACTACCACTCTCCTTGTCTTTCAGTCTAAGCTAAAGAAAAGGAAAGCCAAACAACAGGATAATAAGAGCACTCCTCCCTAGGTTGGCCCTACCAATGGGACTTGCGCTAAGAGCCATGAATATAAAGGCAAATCTAGTGTTGTAGTTAACAATTATAAGGAGGTCTCCTTCGAAGATAAGATTGACTTTCTTAATCGTAAGTGGTAGGACATTAGTGGCCTGAAGTAATTCGTTGATATGTAACTATTTTTGTTCTAGTTTTTGGCTATTTCTATGCTAGTCTTTTAGTCTTTTATTGGTTGGTCTATTGTTTTGTTTTGTCTTGGCTTCAACCTCTGTGTGTTAGTATAACTCCTCATGAGACTCATCTCGTTAGCCATTGTGGCAGACTTTTGTAATGGGTTTGGGCCCTTCCTATGTTTTATCTTAATAAAAAAATATTGGATCATAAGATTCTTACCCAAGTTCCTCTTCTTAAGCCAACAAATATGTCTAAACATTCACCTCTTAAGGCTAAATATCTTTGTGCTTATCATTTCATACATGGGCAGTCTATGAATCAATATATTACATTAAACATAAAATTCAAGATCTTATTGAAAAGAAGGTAATATAGGTGGTTGGCATTAATGTTCATGCATGCATATCTTCACACCTAATCATAATAAAGAGAATTATTTCAGGCCATCTACATCTAGCACACAATGTGGTCCACATCATAATGAACAAGATGAGGTATACATACAAGTGCACATCAACGGAACCTTCTATTATAATATGCTTACAAAGTTATATAATGATCTAATCCAAGTGAGGTAAAAGTTCCAAATGATAGATCTCAATCATATTCCAAGATAATTTCTCCAAAGTTTCCATCATTACATGACATCTTTGTTCATAAATAAACATTAGATCATACTTCTTTGATCTATCATGATGTTAAATGAAAAGACCCCATTGGGTTCAATAATTTAAATGATACATCTTGTAGTTCTATTTAAGCTTTATTTATTTATTTGTACATGTTTCTTTATGTTATTTTTAGGCTATCTACATCCATGATTGCTCAAAATGGAGACATATTTTATTTTCCTTTTTGACATGCACATGGGACACACAAAGGTAAGTATCTCTAATTTTTTAAATTTTATCCTAGATTCATCATCCTCATGATTATCATGCTTATGCTTCATGCTTATTGTTGCAAGAGCATCCTTGGGGGAAAAGAGCAATCCTGCATTGTCATGATTTGTTTGTGTATAGTGTTAGAAGTCACCACATTTCACTGTATTTTGCATTTGAGCCTTGTGATTCTAGTATAACATTCTTAAGAAGTATTTGGAGGACATATCTACGTTTGAGGAGAATTAGATGAATGAAATGACTTATTTGAGTTTGTGACTTGTATGAGATTGGCAAATTGTCCTAGTTGTAAAGTCACTATTGATGCCAGAGAAATTGGAGTATGTGAAAATCAAGGAAAGCATGATATGAGGATGATCCCACAATAGTGTGTCCCACTTGTGGGACATCTTGATTTTTTCCTGAAATGACATATTTTTTGGAAAAATTAATGATTTAATCCTAGAGGGGTTCCATATAAGGGGTTTTTATTTAAGGTAATTAGATCAAAACCCCTTAGATCAAATCCCCTTGGATAGAACCTCCCCAAGCTTAAATCAAACCCTTGATGGAGTCTCCTCCACGCCTATCAAAGTGTTGACAAAAAAATCATTTCACCTTTTGGGGGATCAAATGAAGTCATTTGGAAATGTCATTTTGTAAGTATCTAGCCCTTAGCATTATCTTTACAAAAATTATAATATGTATTATGTTTCTTTTATATTATAATTTTAAAAATTTTATAATAAATTTTGGTCCATTATAAAATAATAATGACCTCTATTCAAGGCACTAGGAAAAATAACACAAAATGTTAGAAAAATATCAAAAAATGTAGTACACTCCACATAGATGTCCTTGTTTCAATTAAAACGAAAAATTAATTTTGATATATATGCCAAGAGAAATGTGTTATAGAATAATGCGGGTCTAAAATTTTTGTTGTTACTAATTAAAAAATTAGTAATAATAAAATATTTAATAAAAAAAACCAAAAAATACACATGCACTAAACATTGGAGTTAATGATCTAATTCTAATAAACCATGGAAATTTTTTATTTGTAGCGAAAGTTATGCGTTAATAATGCCACTCAACAAAAAATAATAGAAAAAATAAAAATTGATTGAAAATAGTTTGAATCTACATAGAAAATGCCACATCTCATTAGTTTACATCATCCATAAATTCTTGACCATTTAATCAACATTACACTAGTTGGCTACATGTTTTAGGGAACTTTAAACTTTACACCACCTTGTGGTTGACATAGATAAATAAGGAGGTTGGATATTAGTATATATTGGTTACCCACGAATATTGACAGACGCAGAATGATATCAAGAAGAAGGGGAGGTTCAAGCATAAGTGAAAGTATGTGGATTTAGGATGGGGTTTGAGAATATAGATATTTTAGGTGTTAGATGTCATCTGGCTACGACCTCGCATTTACACCCTTGTGGAAAATGTTAATTTTTTTGAGAATTTAATAATATGATGATGGATCTTTAGGAGGCTGGGGTTTTCCCTCTTTGAGGGTTTTCCTAGGGTATATCTTGTGCCCTTTTATTTTGAGTTCCTGTTTGTTGTATGTGTTTGTTTGCAATAGGCTATGTGGCTGGATAGTCCTTTATTGGACCCTCCAATCATGAATACATTAAGTGATATTAGAGGAAAAGGTTCAAATCTTAAGGAAGGTAAGTGGTTGATTTGTGGGTTCTATTTACGAACAGATCATGGAACTAAGGTAACCTACAAGAAACTTTTCAATAGATCACCTACTTAGAGGCAGGTGCAAGGGGTGACTATAGATGGACTACTGACCAAAGATAGTTTGGAAAAAATTTAGGAAGGATGCCACTGTGAAGAGTTCAAGGTGTTATCAACATAGTTGGAAAGTTGGATGAAGTCTTGAAAGATGTAAAGGAAAACATAATTTTGTTGAAAGATTTAGAGGAAGATAGAAAAAGGGGCGAAAGTCAAAAGAATGATGATGAGAGTGATGTAGAGGAGGATGCTAGAGATGATGCACAAAATCTAGAAGATCAAGAAGAAGAATTAGAGTAGGTAAAGGTGTTAAAGGCTATTTAGAAGATTGACAAGAGACCTAGAATGGAAGTTCCAAACTACTGCGTTGATTTGAATCCAACAAAATTGATTGATTGGATAAATGATTTGGATGAGTATTTTGAGTATGAGGAAATAGAAGACCCTAAGAGGGTCAGGTTTGCAAAGACTAAGCTGAAGGGGCATGCTATTGTTTGGTGGAAAGATCTATAATTGGAAATGAATAAGAGTGGAAAAGAAGAAATAAAAAATGGGAAAGGATGATTGCAAAATTGAAAAGGAAATTCATACCAATGGACTATGAGTTGGAACTATTTAAGAAATTACAAATTTTGAGACAAAAGGATAGGATTTTGAAAGAGTACACTAAAGAATTTCATAAATTGATTATCAAAATAGGGGATAATGAGACAAGAAAATAGAAGGTTTTGAGATACATAAATGGATTAAGGGAAAGCATTCAATAAGAACTAAGTCTAGATCAGGCTGACTGCCATAGAAGAAGCATACTAATTTGTGATCAATGTGGAAGACAAGTTAAATAAGAGATTTGAACACTAACATAATAGACAAAAAGGAAAAGAGGAGAGACCCTAGAGAGAGACAGATCATATTGTGGTGATAGAATACCTCACTAGGAAGACAGGAGAATGGACAATTTGTATTGTAGAGGTAATGGTGCATACCACAATGAAGAAAGGAGTCATGATACTTACTGCAAAGGCTAGGAAGATAGAAACCACTACTGTAAAGACAAAGGAGAAGAAGATAAATACCACAGAGATGGATCATACCAAAGGGAAAGATAAGGATACACGAGGAATGAGAAGAGACCTTTCAAAGAAACATGCTTCAAATGCAGTGAAGAAGGTCATAGAGCATTTGAATGTTTTCAAGACCAAGGAAATCCACTAGGGAATAGCTCTAGAGATATGTTTGCAGAGGAATAAACCTAAAGATCTCATGAATTAGACAATGATCCTGAACATGGAGAATCACTAATGATGAGGAAGGCCTTAATGGAATGTCTTGAGGGAGAAGTATTGATACAAAGAAAGAACCTATTTAAAACTAGATGTAAAGTAGGAAGAAAGTGTTGGAAGGTAATTATTGATAGTGGAAGTACAAATAACTTGGTATTAGAAGAAATGGTTGAAAAATTAAACTTCAAGAGGTAGAATCACCCAAACCCTTACGTAATTACTTGGTTATGGAGAGAACATATTAAAGTAATGGTCAATGAACAATGTTGGGTAGGAGTCAAAATAAGAGGTTACCATGATGAAGCCCTATTCAACATAATGTCAATGAATGTGTGCCACCTACTGTTGGGAAGGCCATGGAAGTTTGATTGGTAGGCTATACACGATGGGAGAGAAAACACCTACACTCTAACTAGAAATTGCCTAAGGCATAGGTTGATGCCACAAAGAGATAGGGAAGATCAAGTTTGTAGCAATGCTAGGATGGAAGGAAGTTTTTGGATGGACTAATGCATGAGAATGCTTATTTTGCATTAAATCCCAAGGTGTACAGTGTTGTAGATGAAACATACACCACCACAAGTGATGAGGAAGCACCATAGGAAATTTTAGAACTACTAGAGGTATACCATGATATCATATACAACAACATGTTAGTAGGGTTTCCACCAGTAAGGAGCATCAACCATCATATGGATTTTTCTCTAGGAGCTAGTTTTCCAAACAAGGTGCTGCATAGAATGACAATGATAGAGAATGCAGAGATAAATAGGAAAGTGTAAGAGTTATTAAGAAAGGGTTTGATCTTGGAGAGTTTTATCCCATGTGTGGTACCTGCAACACTAGCACCCAAGAAGGACAATGAATGGAGAATGTGTATTAATTCTAGAGTAGTTAATAAGATAATGGTGAGATATAGATTTTCGTTCTTAGATCATGGTGAGATATAGATTTCCATTGCTAAGAATGGATGATATCATGGATGATCTAAATGGGGCCAAATACAACAAAGTGGCATGCTGGTTTTTCTTCTCTTAGTGGATGTACATGTTTCTCTTACCCTCTAGCACCATCTTTGCAATGTTAATCTTTGGATTTTTAGATAATCTTTAATATATAACCCATTACATATTGAGGAGGAAATGGTCTAAGTTATCCATTCCTTTTTTTATTGGATTAAGAAAATATTGTTACATAATATAGGTGAAATAATAATAACAATAATCATCAAACCATTAGAATAATCCATTACATATTAAGGAGGAAATGGTCATAGTTGTCCATTCCTTTTTTATTGGATTAAGAATAAACAGTTATAGAATATAATTGAAAACAACAATCATTAGACTGTGGGAGCAAAATGACATGTTGATTTTGCTACTCTTAGTGGACGTACATGCTTTTCTTATCCTCTAGCAACCATTTTTGCAATGCTAATCTTTGGCTTTTCAAATAATCTTTAGAATAACCCATTACATATTGATGAGGAAATGGTCTTAGTTGTCCATTCATTTTTTATTGGATTAAGAAGATACGTTACATAATATAGCTTGAAAACAATAATCATCAAACTATTAGAATCACCCATTACATATTGAAAAGGAAATGGTTAAAATTGTCTATTCTTTTTTTTTATTGGATTAAGAATAAATGGTTATAGAATATAATTGAAAGAACAATCATTGGACTGTGGGCAGCAACAAATGAATACTACAATCCATAGTCCACAACAAAGTAACATGTTTATTTTACTACTCTTAACAGATGTGCATGCTTTTCTTACCCTCTAGCACCATCTTTACAATGCTAATCTTTAACTTTTCAAATAATCTATAAAATAACCCATTACATATTGATGAGGAAATAGTCTGAGTTGTCCATTTCCTTTTTATTAGATTAAGAATATACAGTTACAGAATATAGCCCAAAACAATAGCCATCAAATCATTAGAATAATCCATTATATATTGAGGATGAAATGGTCAAAGTTGTCCATTCTTTTTTTAATTGGAATATACAGGTGTAGAATATAAATGAAAACAACAGCCATTAGACTATGGGCAACAATAAATGAATACTGTAGTCCATAGCTGACAACAAAGTAGCATGCGGATTTTACTATTCTTAATGAATGCATGCGTTTAATTTTTCAAATAATTTATAAAATAACCTATTACAAATTGATTTTTTTTCTTCCAAATTATCCATTCTTTTTAAATTGAATCAGAAATCCACAATTACAAAGTATAACTAAAAACAACCTATTACAAGTTGATTTTTTTTTCTTCCAAATTATCCATTTCTTTTAAATCAGAAATCCACAATTACAAAATATAACTGAAAACAACAGTTATCATACCATTAAAATAAATCATTGCATATTACATATTGAGGAAATAGTCTAAGTTGTCCATTCCTTGGTGACTAAGATATTAGAAAAAGTCCTCTTCGTGAAGACCCTCTTTTTAGAGTGTAATGTGGAAGGGCAGCGTTAGTGTAATTGTGGGAGTGATAAGTGAGTGGTAGTTATGTCACTGTGGGTCTCACTCCATCACATTACATTCACTTGCCCGTTTTTGTTTACTTTATGGCTTACAAAACGCTCATGGGTTGCACATTTTCTTGTCCCTTTCCTGCAGGTCTGTGGGCTGCACAAGTATAAAGTCATTATTACATGACTAACAAGTTAAAATCCTTCTAGAATTCTTGAATACTTGTATATAATTATTACTGCTAGAATTCTAAGTACTGATGAAACAAGGATAGGGTGGCCATTCTCCAGAAGAGGTGAAACTGTCTATAGTAGCTGTTAATGTTAGGTAACAGCTGTTAATGTTATTGCTGTCAGTGTTGTATGTTTGAAGTTCTTTATTGGTCTGTTTGTGTGTAGGTCTGTATTTAAATGAAACTGTACTTCGTTAACTAATTGTCAGTTACCTCCAATCTGCTCTGTTAACGTTGAATCTTACTTAATCTATTGAAGATTACTGTATATCTTTATGCTTAATCCAATATAAAAAAGTGAAATGATTATTATAACTTTCTGTTTGGCTTCATGATTATGATGAGTGCCATTTATAATTTGGCTTAAGCTATAAACATTCTTTACATGATTTTTAGTTAAATTGTTAACTAGGTACAAGAAAGCTTATGTTGAAAGAGTCTTACAATCATCTTTGGCAAGTTATAGGAAATAAATAATACTTAAAGGGGTTTATATTGCTATTGAATGATTAAAATGTTTAAAGATTATGTATTATAAAAATATTATCAATTTCAAATTTGAACTTTTCATTAATCATAATTAAGAAATAAAATTTAAAATTTATTTATACGAGTTATATTTTTAATAATTTTGGAAAAAAATAAATTTAAGTTGTATAACTTAAAAGATAAAAAAATGAAACACATTTCTTTTTAATATGTTTATTAGTACATGCCTTCGGCAATGCGAGGTTGGAGGATGTGGCAAGTAAAGAAATTATGAACACTAATTACCTCCCAAGAGTTAAGTCATGCCTAAACGGATGGCGATAATTCTGAGAGTGAAAAATCATCAATTTTTTAGAATTTAATTTTTTACTTCATTAACCTAAACTTCAAAATTACTTTTTGTCAAAGTACAAAATCGTTATTATTTATAGTTATAATATTAATAATACTATTAATATCCATTTTTAACACTTCTTCATATATTATTTTAATTGATATTATAATATTATAATAATATTGTATAATAATATAATGATAAGCATAAACATAAATATAATATAACAATATAATAATAAACAAAAATATAATATAATACTATATAAAAATATTATAATATTAGAATAATGTAATAATATAAGTATATTATTATCATATTTATAATATAAACATTGTTTATTATCAATAAATAATTAATTATACTATTTCATTAATATTTAAACTAATTTTTTTTATAAATTATACTATAATATTACAATTTTGTTATAATATTTATATTGGCTTTAAAAAAAATTAAGTCAAATATTATATCAATTAATATTATACTATATTATAATACTATAATATCAATTAAGATAGTATATCAAGTGTTATAATAAATATTAATAATATAATTAATATTATTATTAATATTATAACTATAAATAATATGAAGTTTACCTAATGAATTAAAAAATTAAAACTAAAACACAATTGTAATTCAACTAAAACACATACTCTAAATACAACACTACAAGGCAAGTACTCGCCACTATGTGGCACTTGCTGTATAATGATATGGTGATTACATAAATATATATAAATATATTTTAGTTAGTCAAATTTTAAATTAAGACAACAAAATATAAATTAAAGATTTTATTTTAAATCTAGATAAACATTGAAATAATCATCTAAATACTATAAATGCTTGGCTTTGACTAACTTAATTTGATTTAATGAGATGTTAAAAATGATTTTTTTTAAGAAATAAATTTTAACTTATTCTATTTTTTAAAATTATATATTATTGGTAAAAGTGGGTTTTTGAAAGGGTCCAAACCCTTTTAAGGTGAGGCAATAAGAGAGTAGAGGAAGCCCCAAAAAAAAGTACAAAGAAACTAAACTCCATGAGAGGTGGAGTTCAAAATCTAGAGACAACAATAAAAAGAAGAGAAAATAGTAGACTAGTAACACATGGTTAGCATCAACAGACTACAAAGAAGACAAATTCCTTAAACCATGAACAACTACCCATTCCTCCCAGAGAAATTCAAGATGGTTCTCTATGGCATCATTATCCAGGTCAACTACCTCTTTCTCTTTCTATACATACTAGGATGTTGTCCTTTTACAAGGGCCCCCAACATCAACCAACTTCTTTCCCTTTAGGAAACTTTCATGCAACATGGAGATATTGGCAACAAATTTTTTAATTATGGTCTTGCTTAGCTAGATCATCTTGTTTAACGAAGCTAGAAAAAAATCTTGTTTATTCTCCATCTACAACATCTCTCTTTCAATTCATTTATTTCAACAAACATTAGATTAAGATTTCTAGTATTTTTTCCATTTCCTTTCAAAGAATTTAACACTAACATTTGCTTCAGCAGCTTCACCATTGACTTGTCTATGGAGGGTGGCCATTCTCTCCTTCATTATTTCATTCATTTTTGAACCATTTGAGGATGTTGTCTTGGAGGGTAAATTTGTCTTCAATAGCTTTGATCTTAGAATCAAGAATCACATAGGTTGAACATATATTACAATCATTAGTCCTGTTAGTAATAGTTTTTCCAACCTCTTAACTAAATTACACAATCTTTGGACTCATTTGTAGTCACATTAGAAAAAGTGGCACAACCAACCCTAGAGGGCCCCTCTAGAGTAGGGGCTTTACCTTTGTTCTTGACAATAGGACCCACTTCACTTATAGGGGTCAAAAGCAAGTATATCAATAATAAGATTGGTAGGGATAGGGGAACCACCAAGGTTAGCTCTAGTAGTGGGTCTAGAAGAAGTAGGGATGGAAGTAGGGATTTTGATATTAACAATAATCAGAGGAGAAATAACTTTATCTTTAGAGGGACTTAGAGAACACAAATTTGATGGCTCATTTTTCTTCAACACCATCCTAGGATTAGACTTAGCGATGGTATTCTTAGATTTCTCAAACTGGTAAAGGCAGAAGATAAGGCCTTGCTGAAGGGGGAGATTAGACTTGTCCAACACAACATTGATAATAGACTTCTCAATAGACATGAGTAGGTAGAAAGGAAAACTAACCAAATGCCTATGTTTGAGATGATTTAAGAGAGGAAAATGATAGGAAAAGATACATTCATAGCATCCTTCTATAGTGAAGTATTTGATTAAGTATAAATTTACCTCATCCCAAGGTGTAGGTAAAAAATCACGCAAGTAGCCTACTTGGTATTTGACAAGTTTTTCCTTCTCTTTGGGGAAACCATCTATATTCTCTTTTCTATTGGTTTTTCTAGCCTTATGGGTCTTTAATCCCTTCATGGTTAAACCTATAGTAGCAACAATGCCTTCCTTAGTGACTTAGAAACTTAGGCATTTTGTTCAGTTACCTTTATGCCCTTCCAGGACTTAACAAATTCTTTGGAGATAAGGGAATCATATCCATTTATGCACTCCAAGAAAGGGGCCAAACCATCTTTGTGGAGAATGTACCAAATCATGTTTTTATTTTTGACCTCATCGTAGGATGAGGGTTCAATTCGTACCCTCTCTCCTCCCATTATGAATACCTAGTTAACCTTCCTAAGAATCAACTCACATGAAACAAAAATGTGCCTAGACAAATGAAGCTGAGACAAGAATTTAGATTTCTCCAAAAGCTAATTTGAAGAGTACAAATAGAGACAACCTTTCTGGGAGTAATAATTATGGTAGTAAAATGATGGATTGCATTGAGGGATGATGAGATATTTCATGGTGCCATGAGTGGATTTAAGGATGATAATCATAGATAGTCTCATAGAGTGCCTTGTGATATTGTTTTGTAAGGGCCAAATAACATCCATATATATCTAGTTAAAGATATAGTCCATGATCACATAATCATAAGGATGCCTTATTAATAATGCCATTAATCATTTCTGATGGAAAAATTTCCACCTCCCTCTAATATCTTAGACCTTCCATCCTAACAATTGTGTTGACTAGAAAATCAGCTAACCCATTCCTCTCTCTACAGACATGTATAATTCTAACTTCAGTGAAGGAATTAACGAGTTTTGTTGAGTCCTTGATATTGCTGATGTTCCATGAAGAGGAAAAAAACCCCTAAGGCAATTAGTCACATTAAGATAGTCACCCTCGACCATCAAGTGAGAGACCTTGAGTGCCCTAATAAGTTGAATACCCCAAAAGATAGTCAAGGCTTGCACAACATGATTGGATTGGGATCCCATACACCCCACATAAGCTACCACAAAATAACCTTTACAATTTGTAATGATATCACCACCTCCAATAAGGCCAGGATTTCTTTCACTACACCATCATAATTAGCTTTAACCGATTAGCCTTAAGGCAAGTCCACTCGGTGGCTTTTCTCTTCAACAACTTGGTGTTGCTAGGGATCTGATGGTTAATAGTAGACCCCCAGTTGTTCGTAATCCTTAATTCTTCTTCCAAAGGTACAATTGTAGGATCCCTAATTTTGATTATAGAAATATTTTCCATATTAGCATGTGAGATTATCGATCCCACTTCCTCCTTGATTTTATTGCTTCCTTTAAAAATTCTAAGAGTTATCTCAAGCTACAAGCCCCAATAAAAATGAGGTAATGTTAAGTACTAAATCTTATTAAGTAGAGGGTGAGAAAAGGGAGAATACTAATTAAAGAAATAAATGTTAGTCATAAATTAGTTGGGAATTGGTTATTCCCGTAGGAAGTTAGTATGGGAAAATAAAAGGCTTTATAAGCCATCTACATTGTAATGAAATAAAAATTAAGTTGAATATATGAAATCCCAATTGTTTTTTTTTGTTGTGTTAAAATGATTTGATCAAATGTCTTTGAATTTGCTCAACCATTTTCAATACAACCATCATATGGATTTTTTTTCTAGGAGCTAGATTGCCAAACAAGGTGCTACATAGAATGACAATGATAGAGAATGAGGAGCTAAATAGGAAAGTGCAAGAGTTATTAAGAAAGGGTTTGATCTTGGAGAGGTTTATCCCATGTGTGGTACTTGCAGCACTAGCACCCAAGAAGGACAATGAATGGAGAATGTGCATTAATTATAGAGCAATTAATAAAATCATGGCAAGATATAGATTTCCATTGCTAAGAATGGATAATATCATGGATGAACTAAATGAAGCCAAATTATTCACCAAGATTGATTTGAAGAGTCATTATCACCAAATTAGGATAAGTGAAGGGAATAAATGGAAAATAAATTTCAAGACTAATGAGGGGTTGTATGAATGGCTTGTTATGCCCTTTAGATTGACCAATGCACCAATAATGTTTATGTAGTTGATGAATGAGGTACTAAGGAAATTCTTGGGTAAGTTTGTAATAGTTTATTTAGATGATATTCTAATATTCAACAAGACTAAAGAAGAACATCTAGAGCATATCATAATGGTACTCCAAATGTTGAGGGAAGAGAAGCTATTCATCAATTTGAAAAAGTGTAGTTCCATAAGGAAGGAATTGGTCTACTTGGGATTTTTGATCTTACTGGAAGATCTAAAGATGGATCCAAAGAAAGTAAAATCCATTGTGGAATGGCCTAAAGAAACAAATATAGGGGAGGTAAGATCTTTTCATGGGATGGCTAGTTTTTATAGGAAGTCCCTCAAAAAATTTATTAGTATTTGTGTGTCCCTAACTAAAACAATGAGAGGAGATAAGAGGGAATTTAAGTGAACTTTAGGGGCTGATAGGAGCTTTGAGTTGATAAAGAAGAAAGTTACAAAACAACCAATATTGGCCTTACCATATTTTAATAAGACATTTCAAGTAGATTATGACACAAGTGGGAATTCAACTAGGACAATATTGAGCCAAGAAGGCCAATAGCTTATTTTAGTGAAAAGTCGGATGATGCCAAAAAGTGTTATTTAGTCTCCAATCAAAAGTTCTATGCCATTATTTAGGTACTAAAGAAGTTGAGTCATCACCTATCACCTAAGGAGTTTATGTTCTAGATTGATCACCAAGCACTGTAGTACTTGAATAACCAAAGTAAATTAAACCAGAGACATATGTGGTGGGTAGAATTCATGAAAAGTTACACTTTTGTGCTTAAAAATAGAAGTGGTAGGTCAAACAAGGTTGTTGATGCTTTAAGTAGAAGATAGAACCTACGAACAGAAATGAGGGTGGAGGTAGTCAGTTTTGAGGAGCTGAAACACGTGTATGGGGCTAATCTTGGATTTACAAAAGCACGAAAGGCATGTAAAGAGACAATAAGCATGGATAGAAGAAAGTGGTTGGATTACCTGATTTAGGGTGAGATAATATTCAAAGGAAACCAATTATGCATTCCTAGAAGCTCTATGAGGGAAAATTTGATCAAAGAGAAGCATTGCAGAGGGTTGGATGGACATTTTAGGATAGACAAGATAGTTGTCATGGTTAATGAAAACTATTTTTGGCCATAAATTTACAAGGATGTGAATAAATCCATTCAGGGTTGTAGGACTTGCCAAGTGACCAAGGGGAATAGTCAAAATATGGGGTTATATTGGTGCAGTCATGACCAGGGGTATTACCAAACTGCCCACTCATGCAGCCAACACTACACAAATTCATATAATAACATGCAAATCTAAAACCATTTTATTAAGAATTCACAACACCAACAATTACAAACATATTAGCCTTCTGGGCCTTAGCCTCAGTCTTTACAATGTAATACTCAACTGATTATGTGCTTACAACACCATATCGCTTTTCAACAACACAGAGATCACCCCGATCTACTATCATTCCACCTTTGTTCCGCAAGGAATAACCACAACCCTCTGTGCTGAGTAGAGCCCTTAATCTGCAACAATCTCACCTCTATTCCTCCCCCCCAAGGAATCCCCCTGCTGAGGAATGCCCAAACAAGAATGATAGTCCCCTTTTTATTCTTCCTGAGTGGAAGTTGAACATTTATTCAATTATGGAACTAAATAGACAGGTATTTGACAAACAACCTTTTGATGTTTTAGATTACCAAACAAATTAATGATAATACTATTTGACTAATAAAAATAAACATCCCTTAATAAAGTCCCATACATTAGTAATGTGGATCCTTTTTAAACTTTAAATCTCCCTATAACAACTATCGGCAAAATAAACTTTAAAGCTATTGATAAAATATCTCTTCCACAAACCAAGGAAGTCTTTATCAGCTATATGGAACTTCCATGAACTTCAAAGTCTTCTATTGGCATTTTCTCATGTTCATGAACTTAAATATTCCCCGACACATGAATAGAAGGGGGTTATTAGCAAATGAAGCTCTTTGTGAACTTAAAAGTTTGCCGCCACTTGCTATCAACAAATTTATTATTTCGTAAACTAAAATGTTTACCGATAACAAGCTTTAAACCATCAACTCTCTTTTATCGACAAAAGTTACCTTTCCTGAACCTTTTATCAACGTATCAACAATTTTCAAAAACCATGAACTAGCCAAAGACTTAACTCTTTTTCTTCTATTAGCAATTTCTTCTCTCCACGAACTTTGGAATCAGGCCTCACAAACTTAGAGTATTTTAACTTCTACTTTATCACCTATCGGCGAATTCAATAAACTACGAACTCCACTCCTTAAAGCCTTTATCAACGAAATATCATATCAATGAACCTAAGGGTTCATAAACTCGAGATTTTGCTGATGAAGTTATTAAGCTTCAAACTTTACCGACTAAAGGCTTCTTTTCAATAAACTTGTAGAGTTATGAGTTGGCCTTTAAGCTTAGTCAGAGAGATTGCCCATCAACGAACTAAGCTATCAGTGAACTAAATAGTTCGTGACCTACAAACTTTACCGATCAAAAGCTCCCCTTAGTCAAACTTGGAAAAATGTAACTTGTCTTAAAGAGTTGTCAGCGAAAGTGCTCATTGGCTAACTGGGCTGTCAGCAAATTGATGGATCAACAAACTGAATAGTTCACAAACTGAGAAATTCTCTGACTGGCTCTAACTTAGCCAATTCTTGTCCAATCTTCACCACAATTGAACTGGGGATGCCCAATTGGGTCTTCTACAAGATGATGCCCCTCACTGGGCCAATTGGAGACTGAAAATCTTCCTATAGAAAACTTCCCAAAACTAACACAAAAGAAAACAAGACACAACAAAAACTAAACTAAAATAGAAACTGAAAACCTGAAATATTTTTGGGTGATGCTGATTGCTTGTGGACCTGGATGCTCCTGCATTAGAAATGCCAAGTAAAAATTTTGTGAGCATGGGCTCACAAAATGGAGATGAATAGTAGAACTATCCTTCTAGATTATAAACAACCTGTAGAAATCTCCATCACTGTAATAGGTTCATCAAAAAATTCTTCCTTCGCCTCTTCCAACATTTCACTGGGACACTTGTCATCCTCCTCCACCAAGTGTGCACCTTCTTCCTCCTTCCTCTCGTAGACTCACATCCACTATAGACCATCCTCCTCCTCCAAAGGCTCTCTCTTATTCTCCTCCAAATACTTTCTCCTCTTCTCTCCTCTTTCACGAGATCCAACCCACCACAAATCGACCACCTCCACCAAGTTCCACCTACATCATCCTCCAAAACCTCTATACACAAACATGCAACATCTATATACAAATCTACTATTGCAACTTCATCCTCTACAACAACATCCTCTTCTACTCTCACAATAGGAGGTATATCATCATAACTAAATTCAAAATTAGAAATTAGATCGTTCTTCTTTGTTGCTACAATTTTTCCTTCTTCACCATTTGCTACAACATTTTCATTTTTACCATCCACTACTATCACTATCTTCATGTCCTCCAAAGGACTCATAGTTGTATACTCTTTCTCTCATCCTTTGTAATATTTTCTGCAACTTCTCTACTCACTGCTGCACTTTCCTCTTCTTCCCCAACCTCTACTCTTTCCTCTTTCTCACTCTCTCTGTCCACGCCTTCATCATGGCATATTATTGCAATCCCTTCACCGCTTCTTTCTTCTTGACCTTCTTTACCTGCATATACAACATCACTTGCAAAGACAACTCTATCAAAAAAATAATGGGACTCCTTCATACCCATATTTTCCTCTTCAGTCTTCACATCCTCAACTTGTTTCGCCACCTCTTTCTACTTATCCTGCAATGGACTCAAAACATATTCTTCCCCATCCTTTATTATGCTATATGTATTCTTCCTACCATCATGCACAACTTCTCTATCCCAAAGCCAAGGTCAACCCAACAAAACATGGCATATATCCATAGGTACTATATCACATACAATTTCATCCTTATATCTACGAATATGAAAATCAACAATACATTATTCACTTACCCATATTTGATGATCTCCTTGCAACCAAGAAATACTCTAAGGGTTAGGATGCTTTCTTCTCCTCAATTTTAGTTTCTTGACCATCTCCAATGACACCAAATTATTTGTGCTACTGCTATCCACAACCACTCTACAACACTTTCCACCTGACTTGCAAATAGTTTGAAGCACATTGTTCCTCTGGATGGGCTCTTGCTTCTCTTTTTTTTGGCTTCAAAAATTCTTTCTTCATCACAAAACATTCTCCTATCTTCCAATACATTTTGTCCAACACTCTCTTCCACACAACAAAACAAATTCTCTACAACCTGCACACACTTACAGGTACACACCAATTCAGAAAACTCTTTCCAGTTACAGGTCCTCCCTACAAAAAAATCAGTCTCACAACCAACTCTCTCTAATGGCTTCATTGTCTTCTCTTAGCTCTTAGTTGCTTTGGACTCCTCGCACACCTACAACAATTCTCTCAAGATCCTAAGACAACACATCCACTTCACTCTCCACCCACATGTCCTGGTGTTGACTGCCTCATGTTTGACGCTCTGTCTACACACTCAAGACCATAGCTCTGATACCACTTGGTGCAGTCATGACAGGGGGTTTTACCAAACTACCCAATCATGCAGCCAACACTACACAAATTCATATAACAACACGTAAATCTAAAACTATTTTATTAAGAATTCACAACACCAACAATTACAAACATATTGGCCTTTTGGGCCTTAGCCTCGAGCTTTATAATGCAATACTCAATTGATTACGTGCTTACACAGCCAAATTGCTTTTCAACAACATAGAGATCACCCCAATCTACTATCATTCCACCTTTGTTCTGCAAGGAATAACCACACCCCTCTGTGCTGAGTGGAACCCTTAATCCACAACAATCTCACCTCTATTCCTCCCTCCTGAGGAATCCCCCTTTTGAGGAATCCCCCTCCTGAGGAATGCCCAAACAAGAATGACAATCACCTTTTTATTCTTCCTAAGTGGAAGTTGAATAGTTATTTAGTTATGGAATCGAACAGATAGGTATTCAAACAACATTTTGATGTTTTAGATTACCAAACAGATTAATGATAATACTATTTGACTAATAAAAATAAACATCCCTTAATAAAGTACCATACATTAGCAACGTGGATCCTTTTTAAACTTTAAATCTCCATGTAACAACTATTGACAAAATAAAATTTAAATCTATCAGAAAAATATCTCTTCCACAAACCAAGGAAGTCTTTATCGGCAATATTGAACTTCCACAAACTTTGGAGTCCTCTATTGGCATTTGCTCAGGTTCATGAACTTAAATATTCCCCAACACATCAATAGAAGGGGGTTATCGACAAATGAAGCTCTTCGTGCGATTAAAAGTTCCCTGCCACTTGCTATTGGCAAATTTATTATTTCACAAACTACAATGTTTACCGATAATAAGCTTTAAACCATCAACTCCCTTGTATCGACAAAAGTTACCTTTCCTAAACCTTTTATCACCTTATCGACAATTTTCAAAAACCATGAACTAGTTGAAGACTTAACTCTTTTTTTTCTATCGATGATTTCTTCTCTCCACGAACTTTGAAATCAGGCCTCACAAATTTAGAGTATTTTAACTTCTACTTTATCGCTTATCAAAGAATTCAATAAACTATGAACTCCACTCCTTAAATCCTTTATCAGTGAAATATCGTATCGGTGAACCTAAGGGTTCGCAAACCTGAGATTTTACTGATGAAGTTATTAAGCTTCAAAAATTACCGACCGAAGGCTTCTTTTCAATAAACTTGTAGAGTTGTAAGCTAGCCTTTAAGATTAGTTAGAGAAATCACCCATTAGTGAACTAAGATATCAATGAACTAAATAGTTCATGAACTAGGAACTTTACTGACTAAAAGCTCCCCTTATTCAAAGTTGGAAAGATGTAACTTGTCTTGAAGAGTTGTCAGTGAAAGTGCTCATTGGCTAACTAGACTATTGGCAAACTGATGGATCGATGAACTAAATAGTTTGCGAACTGAGAAATTCTCTGACTAGCTCTAACTTAGCCAATTCTGATCCAGTCTTAACCAAAATTAAACTTGGGATACCTAATTGGGTCTTCTACAAGATGATGCCCCTTAATTGGCCAATTGGAGGTTGAGAATCTTCCTATAGCAAATTGCCCAAAACCAACACAAAAGAAAATAAGACACAATAAAAACTGAACTGAAACAGAAATTGAAAACCTAAAATATGTTTGGGTGATGTTAATTGCTTGTGGACCCAGATGCTCCTGCATCATATATCAACCACTGTTAGTACCGCAGAAGCCATGGGAGAACATAAGTATGGACTTTGTATTAGGACTACCAAGGACTCAGAGGGGAAATGACTCAATCATGGTAGTAGTAGATAGGTTTTCCAAGATTATGCACTTCATTTCATGTAAGAAGAGTAATGATGAGGTACACACAACAAACTTATTTTTTAGAGGTAGTAAGATTGCATGGTTTGCGAAAGAGCATAATTTTAGACAGAGACACTAAATTTGTAGGATACTTTTGGAGGACTTTATGGAAGAATATGAAAACGAACTTTAAATTCAATTGAGCATACCATCTGCAGAGTGATGGGTACACTAAAGTAGTAAACATGAGCTTGGATAACCTACTAAGATGTTGGATGGACAAAGGATAATGAATTAGGACATGGTCTTGTTATAGGTATAATTTTCATATAAGGACTCAGTAAATAGGAGTACCATAAAGACATCATTTTAGATTGTGAATGGTAGTAGCCTAAAGAATGTATTAGAACTAAGGGACATCAAAAAGGAAGAGAAGAGGAGTGCAGAGGTAGAGGAATTTTCTAAACACATGAAGAAGGTACATGTAGAGGTAAGAGACCACCTAGAGAAGATGAATGATAAGTACAAGAAAGAAGCTGACAAAACTAGAAAACATAGAATTTATAGTAGGAGATGAAGTGATGGTATACATCAGAAAGGAGAGATTTCTAGTTAAAACATATAAAAATTTAAAAATGAGTAAGTTCAATCCTTGTAGAATTATACGAAGATTTGATTCAAGAAATGCATATTCAAGGTGGAGTTATCAAAGAGGAAGTGGGCATATCCCTAGTGTTCAAAATTGTAGATCTATACCAATATCATGAAGGAGACTTAGAAGGAAGTGACATGGAGATCAAAGGCAATACCCCATACCAACACAACCAAAAGAAGAAATTAATAAACTCTTAGATAGTAGAATCAGGAAGAGTACTAAGAACAAGAAATATGAGGTGTATTTGGTGAAATGGAGAGGAATGTTGGAAGAAGATTCAAGCTAGATTTCCAAGGTTAAGATGAACCGATTACGTTTCCCTCTAGTCTTTGGAAAGTTAGGGATTCACTTTTTAATTTACCTGGCATGTCTGATGCAAGAGCATCCTTGGGGGAAAAGAGCAATCTTACATCATCATGATTTGTCTATGTATAGTGTTAGAAGTCACCATGTTTCAATGTATTTTACATTTGAGCCTTGTGATTCTAGTATAACATTCTTGATAAATATTTGGAGGACATATCTACATTTGAGGATAATTGGATGCATGAAATGACTTATTTGGGTTTGTAAACTTGTATTAGATTGGTGGACTATCCTACTTGCAGATTCACTATTAATCCTATAGAAATTGGAGTTTGTGACAATCAAAGAAAGCACGAGAAGACTTAATGGACCCAGGGGAAAAATTTGGGCACCACATAATTTTTGTTTTCTGTTGTTTGGATTGGATCGATTAATTAACATTAGACTAGTTGACTACACATTTTGGGGAGATTTGAACTTTGTGCCACCTTGTGGATGATGCAAATCAATAAGGAGGTTGGATATTGGTATATAGTAGTTACCCAAAAACATTGGGAGAGGTAAATTAATATTGGGAAGAAGGGGAGCTTTGAGTGTAAGTGTGAGCATGTAGATTCAAGATGTGGTTTGAGAATATAGATATTCTAGGTGTTAGATGTCATTTGGTTGTGGTCTGGCATTTACACCCTTGTGGTAAATTATAATTTATTTGAGAATTTAATAATATGATGATGGATCTTTTGAAGGCTAGGTTTTTTTGTCTTTGAGGGTTTTCCCAGGGTATATCTTGTTTGTGATAGTCTACATGGTTGGATAGGCTACATGGTTGGATAGTCCTTCATTGGACCTTCCGCCCATGATTGAATTACTTATTTAAAATGTTTATGCTATATTTTTATATACATCGTCATGATAACATGATTTATTTATCTAATCTTTCCATCTCTTCTTAATTTGTGTGTATGCTTAAAGGGTACACACCAAATCAAGGGGGCATCTTTTTCAAAGTGCATGTGTGTCTCATAGGTGGACTTTACATCATCATTATAGCTAATTGACTTCATTTTGTGTCTATTTTTGCATTTTCTACTTTAGTATGCTTGACTCTTATAGATTCACATGCACACCAAAGTGGAGGAAAAATGTAATGAATAAAAGTGCATATACTTCCCATTTATCATTCATTTAGACCACTTTGCATGGGTGTCTTCTATACTTGGTCTTAGTGCATGATTTTGAGTGTTTTAGCATCCATTAAATTACCTAATTCACATTTTAGTTAACAAAAACACAATCCAACGCCTTTTTAGATAGATCATAATCCTTAGTCTATCATTTTCCACCGCATGGTTTGATTTCATGATGCAAAATTGAATCTAGTTCAATTTTGTGGTATGAATTCAATCCCTATATTTTTAAATTTAAATTTTAATATTGGTTCCATGTGACCCGCTTTTGACTATTCATTGCACATAGTTTCCCATGCCAAAAATTTGAATTGTGTGTCCAATTCAAGTATAAAAGGACATGATATATACCTCATTTTATAATCTTCCACCATTTACTTTCCATCAACTTTTCACTAAAATTTAGTAGTGTTCCATTATCTTAGCCATTACCATCAGCTTACAAAGGGATCCATATCTTGATTTAGCAGCTTTCCAAAACAGTCTTGTTTGTCACCATAGATTCATGCAACTAATCCTAAGACCCTAGTTGTATAGTAGGATATTGCATTACTCTTGTTGAATTATGAAATTCCAAGCATCATATTCCATGCTTTAGATTTTACATCACCTTGAGTTCGGAGAATGTATGTTGCATTCATTGCATGCCATCTTCCAATCTTAAATCAAGTACTATTAATTTAGAAACAAGGGCTTGAATAACAAGAAGATAACCCTATCTTAAGAAACTTCCTCAAAGGTGTTTGTAAATATCTCAATCTCTATTCTATAAGTCAAAACATCAACAGGGAGGTCTATTTTCTAGCTACAAGAGTTCATAGACTAACAAATTGAATTCACATGCTCTATATAGATTTTGAGGACATAAGGTCAATTTTTCTATATGAAAGCAACCCTCTCCAAATTATAAGAACGACCCATTCATTTTTCATTGTTCTCATTCTAGTGCATCTAAGACTTTAGATAATTTTGATCTATGGTTCAAAAGTTATGATAGAAAAAGGACAACAATCTACTGACAGTTGAAATCAACTAAGTATTTTTATTTTTGTTAATTTCCAATTTTCCAAATTATATCACATGATTTATCACAACTTTGAATTAAACTAATTGAATTGTATTGCTTACCATATCCCTTAAACCTAATTTTAATAATGAAATCAATTAATTTTTTTACACATGAAAATTTTGCTACTTATAGTGGGTGTACATGTTTTTCTTTCCCTCTAGCACCATCTTTGCAATATTAATTTTTAACTTTTCAAATAATCTATAGGATAACCCATCACATATTGAGGAGGAAATGGCCAAAGTTATCCATTCCTTTTTTTTAATTGGATTAAGAATAACAATTATAGAATACAATTGAAAACAACAGTTATTAGACCATGGACAACAACAAATGAATATTGTAGTCCATAGATGAAAACAAAGTGGCATGCTGGTTTTTCTTCTCTTAGTGGATGTACATGTTTCTCTTATCTGCTAGCACCATTTTGCAATGTCAATCTTTGGAATTTGAAATAATCTTTAATATATAACCCATTACATATTGAGGAGGAAATGGTCTAAGTTATCCATTCCTTTTTTTATTGGATTAAGGATATATAGTTACAGAATATAGCTGAAACAATAATAACAATAATTATTAAACCATTAGAATAACCCATTACATATTAAGAAGGGAATGGTCAAAATTGTCCATTCTTTTTTTATTAGATTAAGAATAAACAGTTATAGAATATAATTGAAAACAACAATCATTAGATTGTGGGGGCAAAATGGCATGTTGATTTTGCTACTTTTAGTGGATGTACTTGCTTTACTATCCTCTAGCAACCATATTTGCAATTCTAATCTTTGACTTTTTAAATAATATTTAGAATAACCCATTACATATTGATGAGGAAATGGCTTAGTTGTCCATTCATTTTTTATTGGATTAAGAAGATACGTTAAAGAATATAGCTTGAAGACAATAATCATCAAACTATTAGAATCGCCCATTACATATTGAGGAGGAAGTGGTTAAAATTGTCTATTCCTTTTTTTATTGGATTAAGAATAAATGGTTATAGAATATAATTGAAAAAATAATCATTAGAAGTTGTGGGCAACAACAAATGGATACTACAATCCATAGTTTACAACCAAGAAACATGTTTATTTTACTACTCTTAGTAGATGTGCATGCTTTTATTACCCTCTAGCACCATCTTTGCAATGCTAATCTTTAACTTTTCAAATAATCTATAGAATAACCCATTACATATTGAAGAAGAAATGGTCTGAGTTGTCGATTTCCTTTTTATTAGATTAAGAATATACAGTTACAAGATATAGCCCAAAATAATAGTCATCAAATCATTAGAATAATCCATTATATATTGAGGATGAAATGGTCAAAGTTGTCCATTCTTTTTTTTTAATTGGAATATACAAGTATAGAATATAAACGAAAACAACAATCATTAGACCATGGGTAAAATAAATGAATATTGTAGTCCATAGCTGACAACAAAATAGTATGCTGATTTTGCTATTCCCACATGAATGTATGCCTCTAATTTTTCAAATAATTTATACTAGTAAAAGCACCAAAGGTCCTATCAAATGGCCGATAGGCACAAATATTTATAGGCCTAGATTCACCAAATAGTATATATTTGTATTTTACATAGTGTAACTATTCTTTGTAACATATCATCATGATTTGATTGGTTGATCCTTTTAATTATAAAGAATAATTTTAAAAGGATGGAAAAGATACTTGCAATTCAACTCTCTTATTAAAATAATTCTTTTTGAAGTATACCTGAGAAATATGTGTTTGATGAATGTTGTAAAAAACATTACACAAACTCTACAATGTGAATTTATGATACCATTCTTGCATCCTATAAAATTTGAGATATCCTAATTCTAACCCTAACAATAATTCTAACCCAACCATAATTAAAACCCTAACGTTAACCCGAAAGCCTAATTCTAACCCTAACCCTAATTATAACTTAACCCTAACCCTAATTATAACTCTAATCCCAATTCTAATGCTAACCCTAACCCTAAAAATAATCTTAATGAATGTGTGAATGAATGTTGGCATTCACTCTATGTGTATGCATGTCTATCTCTGTGTGTGTGAAAAGTTAATTTTTGCACACTTTGTCTAAAGTGGATGTGTGTGTGAAAAGTTAATTTTCAAATTCACTTTGTTTCAAGTGCATGCGTGTGTATTTGAACTAACTTTGATGTTCATTGTGTGTGTGTGTGTGTGTGTGTGTGTGGCTTTGGAAGTTAACTTTAGAATTCACGGTGTGTGAATGAATATTAGCATTCACTCTATGTGCATGCACATGTGTGTGTGTGTGTGTGTGTGTGTGTGTGTGTGTGTGTGAAAAGTTAATTTTGTCATTCACTTTTATAAGAAACCATGAATCGACTAAGCATAAACTGATTATGAATTGGAGTGAAAGCAATTAGGAATTGTAATAGATTAACAATGAACAAGAGGTGTACATATAGTGTTGAGAGTTTGAGTCACTTCAGGAGTCGACTCAAACACTCAAGAAGTGGTGGCAAATGAGTGTCAACAAGTGGCTTGTAGAGTTGTATTGGACTCTCTAAGTAGACACCTAACCACCTAATGTGGCTTAAATCCATGTGGGAAATATACATGCATAATTACTTAATTAAATGATAAGTAATAGTATTAATATTCCTACACTAACACCCCCCCTTAAGCACAGCTTAGGTGGGCATAAAAGAGATGGGTCTTAGATACAAGTCCTCGTGAGGTACCCATGTACACTAAAGAGAAATGGCTCCCGGCTACTAGCCTGGTGAGGTACCCATTTATAAAGAAATTTCTCAAAAAATGATGTAAGATAGAAAACCCAGTGGGAAAAAAATGTTCTCTAAAAAGAGAGAAAAGATGCATGAATTTGGAAGCTGCTTGTCTACTGATGTTGATACTGAACTATGACTGATGACTAGATATAGATGCTAGTATCATGAGTATTCAAAAAATATTAACCAAATTTGAGATGTGATCCGATGCAAGATTTGTGTTCGTTTACCATAGGTTCTTGATGTGAGATATGAACCAATGAGAATCTGTTGCAAGATTATGGATCATTTACCATAGGCTCTCAAAAAATGCTTGAAGGATCATTTGATCCACCTGTTTCTCAATGAAAGATCATTCGATCCACTTGTTTCTCAACCAAGGATCATTTGATCCACCTTCTTTTAGTTGCAACCTCATTAAGTTAACTTAGGTGACATAATCCTCTATAGTATTTAGAGTTATACTTATGAGGTGACTTCTTTTTTTTGATGACCTTCCCTTGGGTGTTTTCAAGGTCACAATGTGAACAAAGATTCTTGTTGAAGTTGATCACACATATAAAACTATGTAGATGAGTTGTAATTGCAAACTTAGAAGTACAAAAAGAGAAAATTCTATGATACCCCCTAAATTTGATCCCCCTACTTTGTGGCACTTTATAATTTAGTGCATATACATGGACTATCCAATTTTGGAACCAAAAAATGCACTTTACAAAGTTCAAAGGAACCTTAAATTTCTCTAAATTTGTAATTACTCCCCAAATCATAATTTAAAATTCTTTTAAGAAAATCCTATTTGCAAAATTGAAAAATGCCACTAAAAGTATCCCCTAAAATGTTAAATTACCCCCCCTAAAATTTGCTTTTTGTATTGCTTTAGTGTTGTTAGACAAAAAAAATTGGCTAACCTAACACTAAAAAAGCACAATAATGAGTGCTTTGCAAAAGTATTTACAAAATAGGAAAAGCCCAAAAAAGGGTAGGGGTAAGACTAGGATTAGGGAAAAATATTTTAAATGAGTCTTGCAACGCCCAAAATTAGGGCAAGAGGGCGGCCAAACAATGGAGAGAGGTGACCATGCTTGCAGGGCATAGGGGAAGATTAGATGTAGCATGAGAGGCAACCAAAAGATTGATAAATGGCAGCCAAATAATGGCATACAACATGGGGTTCTCCACAACAATGGTAGAGAGAGGGTGATTCAGTAAGATTTTAGAGACTTTTCATTATTTAAATGACTTCATTTTTGCCCAGTGATGCCTCTGTAAAGAGGAATCCAACCTGATTGAGAGTGGATGCAATGCTTTAAGGGTTCCAATGCTCAAAGATTTGACAGGGACATCAAATAGGGGCGCCAAACAATGGCGTGAGGACGGGCACTGGGTGAGTCACGCGCTGAGTGTGAGTCGAGCTAGCCATCATCCACTATGAGAGGCATGCGAGGCAGGGGAGTGTGAGTTGAGAAGGGTCAACCAATGGATTCCCACTAGTGTTGGAATGCCTTTCTTGTGAGCAGATCTCATTAGCTTTTGCAAGCAAACTTCTAGCATGGGTGTTCAAATAGGGTCAGCTCTCTGACCTTTACAAATTGATCATGGCCTGGACGCTGAACTTCGGCAAAAAAGGAGACTGGTCTGCTTCAAAATGAACAATGTTAGGGTCTGTTTGAACTCTGATGATGATGAAGAAGAGAATTCCTCGAACGAGAATCACCTGCCATTGGAGAACGTAAAATGTGTTGGGTGAATATTTTGTCGTCAACTCACTGAAGACAATATGGTTATATCAACCTCAGTGTGATGAGATAAATCTCTCCTCTCAGTAAGGGGAGGCTCCCTCTGATTGTTAGCTATTACAAACTAATAACTAATAAAAACTTATTTACACTAAGAACTATATTTGGGGTGATTTCATTCCATTATATTCTCTTTTTTCAGAATATATGTTTACACTTTAAGATAATGATTTCAACAAAACTGATACAATGCAAAGAACTATGAATTACCACAAAACCCACAGAAACACAAAGTCTTCCGTTGCTTCGTTCATCAACTGAAAATAAAATGATTTGGAGTAGAGTGCAACCCAAAGTCTTCACTATACACCAAGATGAGGTAAATAGATTAAAGATAACAACTTGCAACACAAAGTCTTCAAGCTATTTCTCATTCACAAACACAACACAATTCTCACAAATGATTTTATAGCTCAAAGTCTATTAAAATCAGATTTAGAATACTATTTAATCACTTGAAATAAACTATCACACTTCAATTACTTATCAAATATAATATGATAGCAAAGACGTACGAACAATTCTATCATAAAACAAATCACTCCAAGACAAAGATTGGAATTTAACTTGCTCTCTTGTATTGATAAATATTTGGAAATTGATTTTCACAAATAAGCACAAAGTCCCTTGCTTTACAATTTAGTAAAGTTTGGTTGCAATAGATAAAAGGATTATTTACAAAGAGCTCTCTCATATTTATAGATGAGAGCCAAGAGCTAATCTAGGAAAAAGTCTAACTACTTTGACTTATTCAACAAAAGAGTCCTTATTGATTTAGGACTTCCTTTGTTTACACATGTAATTACATTTTTGAAAAGTACATGTGGACATGTCCAAAACTAAATACAAAGTGCATGTGAAAATATATGAAAATTTGGCTAAGGAATGAACATCTTGACTAACTTTCACCACCATCTTTCTTGAGAAAATCCTCATACATTGTGAACACAGTTTGCATCTCAAGACTGTCTAGACCAGCAGTGTTCTTGGAAATGGTATGGGCTCTATTTTTTGTATCTTTGACTGTAGTAGCTGTTTTCTCATGTCTCTTCAATTTGACCTTTAGATTTTCCAAAGTCAATTGATTATCCAGTACCTTATCCATAGAAGCGACTAAAAAAGATTCTTCTTCAAAATCTCTTTGAAACATTTTACTAAATTCCTGGATCATTTCATCAGTGGAAAGAAATTGATGATCATCACCTGTCAATTTGCATGGAAGGTCCTCCAACTTATGAAGAAGATCAACATCACTATCCTCACTAAGCTCCCGGGCACTCTACAAATCCTTGATCAAATCTTTCAAAACATTACGATGATAAATCAATGATTCCTTGGTTTCCACATATGATTCATGGTTTGAAATTATTCCAATTACCACCAAGGTTTTCAATTTCATCTTCTTCATGTTGGTCCATTTTTCAAGACTTGCATCCAAATACTCAATATTATCCAGAGACAAAGCATCAACCAAGTCATCTAATTCATCTCTTACCTTCTCCATTTTATTCTTACTTTCAACCGTAGTTGTTAGAAGAAGTTTCCCTTGTGCAAGAATTCTCTCAAGATATTCTCTGACTACCTTTCCTCTAGCATGAACCTTTTCAGCTTTTTGGATGATAGGATCCTCCATAGTGATAGCCTCAGGTACTACTATCTCAGAAGATAAAGTGATTTTCCATATTACTGCAGTCAGTTGTTCTACTCTAGCTTTGTATTGATCCTTCATCTCTTTCTCATGATCAAATTTCACAATCAAAGAATCCAGATTTGATTTCACGTCAGCTTTTGTACTCTCATGAGTGATTTTTCTCAGCTCAATCCTAGAGATTGAATAATCATTCATATTGAAATCCTCAATGGTTGCATCTAGCGGAGGTTGATCTATCTCTACATACTTATGACCTTTATCTTCAAGTAGCAAGGAGAGAGTCTTAGGCTTCTTCTTGGTCTTCGCCTTGATAGGTGTTAGCTTTTTGAAGTCAAAGTCATAAGGAGAAATGGATGTTGAAGTTGATAAACCAACCACACATAACCCAGTGAACACTTGCAAGCAAATAATCTGTCATGTAGAAGAGATAACAAAACACAATAATGGTGCTCTACAAGCTTGAAGCAAAAAATTGCATAAACAAGAATGAATAATTACAAAGAGATCAATCCTTAAGAAAGGAGATCAAAACCCTAAAGTGTACCCTAGGATTTAATAAAAGACTTATTAAATAATTATTAAAGTGCCTAAGTTTAACTTAAGTGAAAAATAAAGTAAAGATGACTTAATTAATTAATCAATATGATTAAATTAATTAAGTAATTAACCTATTACTCTAACAATGGATTGCTTCTTTCTCTTTGGAGTGTATGACAAGAGCCACAGAGCAAGCATTGATAGACTATCACTTGGATTAGAATCCATTATTGGTACAGAAAGAGTTGCACTCACACTGGTTGTAGTAACAATTGGAGAAGTGTTTGTAAATATGACACTTGGTACATTGACATTTACAGTCTACTAAGTACTTGAAACAAATTGATCCAAAATTGTTTGATCACCAATATCATAAGAAGGAGAAGATAAACTTGGTATAGACCCTGAAGAACCAAAAACACTATCAAAGGCAGCCTTAGGACTATCAAAAATTATCCTAGAAGAAGATGGTGTAGAAGGACCAAAAGATTGAACAACAATTGGAGACAATGGGGTGTTTGAGACAATAGGCACATAATCTGAAATAGGTAAGGTAGGCAAAGGAGAAGAAGCTTGAGGTTCTTGTGTCATGTCTTTTTGAGGAGACATGGTTGGTTCCTCTAGCTGTTCCTATTCATCTTCTTTCTCTACTTCCTGTTCATTCTCCTTTTCCTATGAAGACTTCTCTTTAGTGTCCATTTTCTTAGCAGGAGGCTCCTTAGTCGCATGTTGTTCTGTTTCCATTTATCCTCCACTTGGCTCTTCCTTAGTCACTTTAGCTTTACCTCCTTTTGATACAAATTTTATTTTAGGCTTGGGAGCCTTGGAAGAACTTAGTGCATCACTCTTATTTTTTGTTCTCATTTCTGCCTTTTTACCTATTTTCTCTAGAGTTTCTTCCTCATAGCCAATGATAAAGTCTTTCAACTGAATCCCTTTGCCTTTTAGCCATGCATTTGTATTTGCCAAGATGGGCTCAAATTGTTTTCTTATTTAGGTTTATTCTTTCTTCGACCATAGAACAACAAGCAAAGAAGAACCCTCAATTTTCTCATTAACATATTTGGGATTCACAATGTCTTCAACATCTACCATTCCCTCTGGTATATCAACCAATTCGAAGTATTCAATTTGACTTAGTGTTAATCAGTCCAGTTTCCCAATCTCCTCTTGGGTTCTCAAGTCAGCCCATACATCTTCCACCATAGGGATATGTGATAGAGACTTTCTCTTTATCTTGTCCTTTACCCTTCTGAAGTCAAAGTTATTTCTCTTCTTGAAATGCTTCATTGTTACCAGTTGCATCTTTATTTCAATAGCCTTGGCCTTAGCAGAAGTAGGAATGGCGTACCTGCCAATCTCAATAGGAAACTTGAATCCAGGTTTTTTCAACTCCATTTGCTTGTTATGCACAATAATCATTTGTCAACATAATTCCATCAAGACAATTCTATCACTAGGAAATTTGGGCAACATATATGGATAGCCTTGAAAATAATCAACCCTCAGATAAGTGAAAGTTGAGAATTAGAGATACAAACAACCAAAACTATTCACAACTTCCAAGGCTTCATCTGAAATTCTCTTCTTCTCTAGTTCAGGATCAAAAAGACACGTAAACACTACAAAGAAAGCATCATTTACTCTTCAGAAGTGATGGATTGATCCCTTTAGAGTCAACTGGGGGTAGTATTGATACATAGGTACAACTCTTTGGTCTCCTTTTGATGTCAATCCTGGGAAACTTCTCATTGAAGTAACTGCATAGACCAAATAGGACGTCATGTAAAATTTGGAAGTTGTAGATACTTTGGTCAATTACGCATGAAGAGCATTTCTTATCTATTCACCCCAAAAGATCTTTTGTTTTCCTTGGAGGGTGAGTTTAATATAATGGTAAATCCACTCATGAAAAGTGGAGGAAGAAGAAAGCCCCCTAACTCCGCTTAGAAGAGTTATTAGGTCACTGACCTCTTCAACAAAATCACTTCTTGGGAAATTTTTAGGCCATCTAGAAAGATTCAACCTTGCAGTTTTCAACCATTTGGTATTTATGACCCTCTTTGCTTTCTTAGTATCTTTATCATACTCTTTCTGAGCAATACTGAAGTTGATCTCTGCACAATCCTTTGAACCAAGACACATGAAGACTTTGTCCATGAATTTTGTATCTAACCTTAGAATAACATTACCTTGAGCATTTGCAACTATTCTATTATTCCTATTGTATAAATGAGCCACTTGAAGAACAAACTTGAGATTATGTGCTGCTACAGGAAAAGAAGCAACCAAATGAATATTACTCTCCACAATCCTCTTCATGTAATGACTTGGAGACTGTTACTTTGTCCTTTCCACAAACTCAGCCATATCCACATGACCAATTTCTGTATCCCAGATTTATCCACATTAGATGTTACTGAGGTCACGGGAAACACTCCCTAGTATTTATACTTCATGGCTTTAGCTTGAAAGGAAGTAAGGTACGCGGAACACACTTCCTACACCAACCTAATGAGGGGAATAGTATGTAAATTATTTTTTAATCCTTACAATTGCAGCAATGTTAAACACATAACATAAATATTACAGCAGCAACACAACACATAAAGAGAGTGACATAAGATATATTGTGCGGAAAACCTTTTCAAGTAAAAAACCCCACACTCTAAAACCTACACAATGTATTATCGAAAAAATAACAGTTTACAATACACTTGCAATGCAAGTTCTTCCAAGAGTCTTCAAATGTCATTTCTGGAGTGATTCTGATAGCATAATAGTACTTGTACAAATACTATGTAACTACAACTCCAAAACAATGCATTATATAGAGTTACAAGGCATAAATAGAAAGCTTCTAGAGATGGGCGTCCATCTTGGCCACATAGCCATTTTCCCACATCAAAGGACACTTGTCCAAGCTGCAAATACTTCTCTTACATCTATCATACATGGTAGTTTTAACTTCCCAAGGTTGGAGTGCTCCATGCTAAAAATAGCTATGACAGATGCTCTTACACATCTTACAGCTATCATAAAATCTGCCCAACATAACAACCTTAAATGTTGTAAGAGAATCTGTCATACAAGGCTAAATATATCATATTCCTCTTACAACATGTCATAGCCCAACTTGGGTGCCCAAAGATGCTTTCTCCACATGCAAAGATACTTTACAACACTTGTCTTCACTTGTCTCAAGAATCTCTATACTTGGCTCTTACGCATCATAGATTCTGTTGAAATGCACCGGACAACTGAGAGGGGGGGGGGGGGGTGAATCAGTTGTCCCTAAAAGCTTTAAATACTTATGAACAACAACACATCAAACATTTATTTACTATTATTCATAGTTAACCATGAAAGCATGAAATAAGAAGCTCAACACATTAACACATAAGACACCAGATTTTTTACATGGAAACCCCTATAAGGGAAAAACCACAGTGGGTGTTAGCCCACAAAGATATATATGTTATAACAATACCAAAAAATAGAGGCTCACTACCTACAGGGCTCACTGCCCAAATTGCTCACTACAAGGAACGACTCACTACCAAGGGATGGTGAACTAATTTGGTAGCATCTACTCCATGCCTGAGTTTAGTTTCATTGAAGCACAGTATAAATCCTCTGCTTTTCTTTTTTCACACCTTCACACTTATCTTTTCATTTTCTCACTAGGACACCTTTTTTGCAACTACATTACGTGCTTTTATACAATTCCTCAACCTTGGAATGTACATCAAGGTCGACATTACATTCATCAACCATTGGAACAATCTCTAAGGTTGGCATTACAAACATACATAAAATAGGTCTGGACCTAATACAAATTTAGCTAAGGAAAAGATGTAAAGATGTATACAGATCATGCCTCACCATAGCTAGGACTCAAATGTAATCTTCCACAACATGATACGCTTCTACAATCTTCAATGCATCTTCGCAATTAGTGAAAATAACTAGGTCGACTATGATAGGTGTTAACACTAAGACTTCCATGAATAGACTTCATCCACGATCCAATTTCTCTTCGCAGACAAATCCAAAGGTAGGAGCATGATCATGAGACATCCACAAGCACATTGTAATTGCCAGGAACATCTGCACAAACTCTCACCATTCTGTCAAGAAGATTCTTCAAACCAGAGCACTTTACCAACATTGTCAGTCACTATCATAAAGAAAAGATCACTTGTGGACCGCCAAATCATGAACCATTGGAGTTGAAGGCACTTAACATCATTACAAACTGGATTCCAGAAGCGTAGACTGAAATACTTCAATGTGGAGGAATACAGAGCATAACACTTTCTCCTTGTCACCACCAAACATATAGGAAAAGCAATTTTCACACTGGTGAACATAACTCACTCAAATCTTCATGTTGGAGGCTCAAATTTGGAATATAACATCTTTAGACAAACTTCTAAATAAATTCCAATCCGTAGGCAAATATATTCATTCTACAAGAAATGCGAAGCAAACTTTTGGACTATTCTTCTGAATACAATACATTGTTTCCACTGCAACACACTGTTACCACCGGACGAGCTAACTTTCTCAATAACCTCAACATCAGGATCACTTACATAAGTAAATACAAAGCATCTCACTCCCTATAAGCAAGCAACAAAGTAAGAGCACAGTTGACACTAATGACAACACATATATGTTGACATCAATGACAACACTGGTTAGGCAAATACTTGCAATAGATTTTGTCATACACAATAACACCTCTATCATACCACAAGATGCCAACACATGACATATTAATTCCACCTCAAATGGGTTACCTATATCCACATGGGATGAGTTGACCATCCTAGTCACCTTCCAAGTTGAGTGACAAATCACCATGCCACTTCACACTAAATGACAAAACAAGATGTGCAACATAAATTATATTCTAGGCAAATCAATAAATAAATAATTAAACGATCAATGCTAGGAATTTGCAAAGTTTGAGACACCTTAATTCCCAACATTCTCCCACTTTTTGAACACCTTGCAAGAGCCAATAGACTAAAAAGATTTAACTGCTAGGGGCCAAGAAGCCCATAGACTCCAAACACCATCTGAACTTATTTGTGCCCATAGGCTTAGTCAACACATCTTTAACATTCTTCAAAGTGTCTACTTTCTCCAATATCACCTTCCCATCTTCTACCATATCACGAACAAAATGATACTGAACATCAATGTGCTTTGTTCTGGCATGGAAAGTAGGATTCTTTGCTAAGTAAATCACACTCTAACTATCACAACAGATAGTAATATGTCCTGCATCAAAACCAATATTTGAATACAACCTCTTAAGCCAAATGGCTTCCTTACAAGCCTGAGTTGCTGCCATGTACTCTGATTTTGTCATGGACAAAGCAACCACAGGTTGTCACTTACTCATCCAACTAATAGCACCACCAAACATGGTAAACACATAAGCACTGGTGGATCTCCTATTGTCAATGTCACCTACCTAATCAGAATCCAAAAATGCATGAATACTCACGAAATGCTAAGGTCTTGTAGGATAACCATGATAACATAAGGAATACTTGGAAGTACCCCTCAAATATCTAAACACTATCTTAGCTACATCCCAATGTACCCGTCCAGGATTAGCCATAAATTGACTAAGGACTCCCACTAGTTGGGCAATGTTTGGTCTTGTATAGACCATAGCATACATCAAGCTACCAATTGCACTAGCATAAGATACTCTACTCATATCCTCCATCTCAGAAGGAGACTTTAGACAATCATTAATAGATAACTTTGTCCCCAGTGAAAGAGGAACACACAATGGTCTACAATCTGCCATGCTGAATCTCTCCAACATGATCTTTATATACTTACTTTGGCTTAACCAAAGTTTTCTGTTTTCTCTATCTCTTCTAATCTCCATCCCCAGAATGTACCTGGCTGTCCCTAAGTTTTTCATTTCAAACTGTGTTGACAACTGAGACTTCAAATCAGAAATCATATTCTTACCATTCCCAATCAACAACATATCATCAACATATAGTGCAATAATGAGAATACGATAATTTTTATACTTGTAATGCACACAATGATCTAATTTCAATCTTAGAAATCCAATGGACAACACAAAGGTATCAAACTTTAAGTACCACATCCTTGGAGATTTCTTCAAACCATACAAAGACTTCTTTAACTTGAAAATAATTTTTTTTTACCTTTCACCATGTAGTGCTCTGGCTGTGACATATAGATTTATTCCTCCAAGTCACCATGAAGGAAAGTTGTCTTCACATCCATTTGTTCCACTTCTAAGTCATAAGCTACTGCAAGAGATAACATGAACCAAATAGATGCCATCTTTGTAACTGGAGAGAAAATTTCACCATAATCAATTCCCTCCACTTGTGAATACCCCTTTGCAACCAATTTGGCCTTGTACTTCTCAACACTGCCATCTACACCAAATTTCTTCTTGAACACCCATTTACATCCAACAAGTTTCTGTCCATCAGGCAAAGGCACCAAGTCCCAAGTTTTATTCTTTTCCAAGGAAGCCATCTCATCCTCCATGGCCTCCTTCCCGGAACTTGCATCTTTCTTGTCCATAGCCTCTATCATAGTTCTAGTCTCATCAGTGTTAGTAATCAAGGCATAAGCACAACTAGAATCTAGCAATGTATAACCAAACTTGTTAGGTTGCTTCCTATTTCATGTGGACCTCCTCAAAGGTTGAGGTGAAGGTTCTACATCTTCTTCTAAACTTTTAGAGCTACTAGAGCTCTCCTCATCATCAGGTCCAACTAGGGCTTTTGGTTCAGTCTTCTCAGGGGTAGTAGGAAACTGAACCACATCCTCTTTCTTTTCTTTTTCTTTTGGCTATAAAACAACAAGAGAAGGAGATACCTTGATGAGGTTGAACTAGTGCTTTGTTAATGTATCACCATTTACTTTTATCAATCCAAAGGTGTCTGGAGCGATATGCGATAAGACTTCTTAGAATGGGGGGTTTTGGTCTAGTATTTTGGTGAATGGGACTTGGTTTGTCAGTTTTGCTAGAATTGAAAGTGCATGTAGAAATAAAGATCTATCTAATTGTTGAGAAATAAACACACTTGCTTGGAAGGAAACTATATTAATTTGCTGGAAAGGAGACACACTTGCAGGAAGGAAACTATCTTAAATTGCTCGAAACAAACACACTTGCTGTAAAAGAAATTAATCTAACATGCTGAAAAAGTAAATGAAGATCAATTGAATCCATTGTTATTCTACAACAATGAAATACTCTGAATATGACAATGCTAATAAAGAACAGATCCATCTCTTTTTGGTATTTTAGAATTTTTAAAGAACTAACCTACAGTGAATAGTTAACAACAATCACATAGAAACATTCAGGAAAACTTAACATAAATTAGAATAGAATTACACAAATACCAAATTATCGAGAGATATCCTCTTAGATGGGTTAGTGGACCCTACTTCCACAACCAGAGATGATCCTCTTGCTCAACTAACTTTTTTCAGCAGAAATTCCCCTTCATTTGCATTAAATCATAGTCCATAAATGGATGGAATTACAAACATGAGGAGTTTTCCTCCTGTTACAACAATCTGGTGATAACTATCTATGAAAACTTAGAAACTTGGAACTAACTAGAAAGAAATGAATTGCTCCAACTTATACAATCGAGCATTATTGGAAGAAGAAAAATAATAGCAAGTCTAACTAGAGCAAATTGGAACTAGAGCCAGTTACACTGTTTATTACATTCGTTATTCCTAAACAGAACTGCAGATCAGAGATTTACATTAGTTCTAACTTCATGGAAAACTAGATGATTTCCTCGAAATGGTGCGATGTAGGATGGTAGCCACTTTAGTTGGGACTGAAGTCGGCTAACCGATATTTTAGTTAATCACCAAGATTGTGGTGACGTGGTGATGTTACCCTTCTTAGCTGCGTGATTGAAACACAAGTTATGTTTGCATTCAAGGATGGGCTTGTGGCAGTCATCAACTCAAGGGGAGGATGATTCTAGGAAGGTTTTCAACATCTGGAGCTATTCAGAGTTCAGGTTCTTCTTAGGATAGAGGGCTCTGGAGGGATCTAGAGGCCACTAGTTGTTCCTACTGCTGCAAGCCTTATACAAACATTAACAACTTTGCACCATAATACATAAGATATGTACATTTGAAATGTAATTTAATAAAATAAAGCAAGAGATTTCATCAAAGGAAATGAAAACTAATCATGTGCATAATCTAACCTAAAGACAAACATAATTATAATATATGTAATTATATATGCCAAAATATCTGAGAAAGTTTTTAAGAACAAAAATAACATGAAATAGATGAGTCAATTATATGGCTCATCTCCCCCTACTGAACATATGTCATGTCCTCATGGATGTGCTTAGTTTGCTTCATCCAATATGTTTTTGCCCTCCATTTTCTGGCTACAGTCATAATCCTCATCATAGTTGTACTGGGACAACTGTCTCCGTTTGGGTTGGAATGCATCATTTTCTTGCACCCTGCTGAACCATTTGTTGAATTTCCCTTCTCTCATTCCATGCCCTGGTGGATGATTCAATCAAGGAGCTGGCATTAGAATTAGGGGAGGCCTGAATCTCATTCCAACCCAATTTTGTTGTTTCTGTTAAATTAATGGTATAATCTTGTGCACCTTATCAGTCATCCATCTAATACTGGTGGGTGAAATAGGCTCTCTCCTTTTAAGAACTTTGGGCAAGTCCTTGAACCTATTTATGCAGCTTGTAACTACTACATTTGGGAGATACCCAGCAATGGCAAAAAAGTTAGCAATACAAGAATTCAAATTTTGCACATATTGGCCTATAAAACCTTGCCTATAAACATTTTCCTTGAAAGTGTTGGTGAACCAAGTAGTTTTAGAGCATTCATGGTGCATTAATAACCCAATGGACCCTGCAATAGCATTATACTCTTCCATTCTATCTTCCCATAATCTATTGTTATTAAACAGAGATAGATAGCTCCTGATCTGCAATTCTCCCACATACAAATTCAACATTGAAGTATTTACATGGCCCATGATATGACAATGTTGGAAAAACTCACACAATAGATTTTGTTGGTCCTTGGGGTTATGTAAATAACATTCTACAAATTCCATATCATCATCAAAGTTGAAGGGAAGATTACACCTTATCTTTAACAATTTCCATCTTAAATATTGTTCCCTCAGGAATAGGGCATACACACTTGATGGTGCCCTTTTAGCTAGCAGAGTTTCCCTTGTTTCGCAAGCCAGGGCTAGATTTTTCTCCACTATCAACTTCTCTTGTCTTATGGTCTCTACTTCCCTTCAAAGCTATCTAATTTCACTCTGGAGCTGTCTGTTCTCCTGTGCTAGTTGCAAATTTTGAGCATATATTTTTAATGAAACAGGTGCAGGGTTTTGTTGGCCAATCTTTTGCCTACGCTGAGTAATTTGTATATCCCCATGGGCTATCATATTTTTATGGTTCTCAACTTCTTTCTTAAAAACATAAATTTCTTGCTCTTTTTCTTTTTGTAATGTCAAAAAATTTCCCCTTGGGGGCTTTTCCCTCATAAGGTTTAGGTCTCGGGTCTTTAGTATGCATTTAGGACATCTTGCATCATAATTTGGCATCCCGATGGAATGAATCCTAGTTATCATAGCAAATGGGGCCTAGGGGTCCCCTTGAGCTTAACCCTACACAAAGTAGGGGGAGGACTTGGGCACCCGCACCCTAGTCCTACCCTATTTTAGGTCAGGCCCAATTTTAAGTGTCAGTTTATGACCGTTATTTGGTCCCTAGGCTGACACGGTAAGTTTGAATTTACGAAATCTTGGCGGGATTGTTTGTAGTTGCATATAAAAGCATGTTTAGGCATTCATTTAGAAACTAGATCATTACTAGGAAGCATATGGTGTTCTCAAGGTGATTCAAGGCTTTCATTGTGTTGCAAGAGCAGATTTGTGTTGTCTATGTGTTTGTGTTTGCAGATTTGAGCATCCATTTCCTCATGGAATGAAGAGCATCTTCCTCTCATGAGATCTTCACTACAAGGTGACATTCATTGTGTTTGTGATCATTATTTCATTTGGATTTTTGCCTCTGCCTCACAAGGGCACACACTCTCTATTTGACAAAGGTGTTTGGAAGACTTAAGTGTCCTTCCAGGGCTTGACTGAGGCAAGCTCCTAAACACCACAACCCCCTCCCAAAGTTTTCATGGTTGTAGGTTACAGGTTGATGATGCAGACAAAGTGAATTTGTAGGAGGGCATATTGGAGTGTCAGAATTACAGATCAGAGAAGAAAAAAGCACCCTAAACTTGGGTGCCCACTCATTAGTCCTCAAATTTTTGTGATGAAAAAATCTCCAGGACAACAGATACAGGTTGCAGACCTTGTTTCCATATCCTGACAAAAAGCAGGGCCTTGGACATGGGTGCCCGCTCTTTATTCCCTGACTTTTCTGCCTCAGAACCCTGAAAATAGGTGGACAATCATTTGTAATTTTACATCTTTCTGCAAGAGCATTTTCTGTTATTCGTCTGTATACTTCCGTATTTGCATAATTAGGGTTTTGATGTGTAATTGAGCATAAGAAAAGGGAAATTGATAATCAAATACCCTAATCCAAGTTTTCCTACATTTTTAAGTGACCAAGGACTTGATAGTGCTCCGCCACTTGATCCAAAGGTCCTTGAATGAAACGGGTGAAAGGAGGATTTCAACACTAAACTAAACAATCCAAATTTTACCCTAAAAATTTTGGTGAACCCATGTTTTTGGACTTAATTGCAACTTACTGAGTGTTTGTCTTTAGATTTGGGTTGATTTCATTCATTAATATAGTCATTCATCTTATTGCATTGAGAAAATTACAAAAAAATTGAAAATTTTGGAAACCCTAACTTGCATTTTCATATAGGTTTCTAATTTGCATCAATTCACTCAATTTTTTATTAATTTATGATTTTTTCATAAGATCTGATATAAACTACAGAAAAATACAAAAATTTAATAATTTGCATTGCATTTTCATCATATAATTGCTAGGGTTTTGTAGAAATTTTGACAATTTTCATATAACCTAGTAATTCCAAAATCTAGGGTTAGTAGGCAAAATATTCTTTCATATTTTTTTACTAATTTTAGAGACTCATTCAAACTTTCATTTGGCTATAGTCTTGCATTTTAGTGTAAATTTGCATTTAGATTTCAAATATTTGCATTTTTGCATAGAAAATTCCATAAAACAATTATCAATTTTCATGCATTTTCATTAAATTTGCACTTGCATTTTGCATCTTAGAGCTTGGAATTCATTTTCATATCTGAGTACACTTAATTTTTATCATAAATTAGACTTCAAAGCACTCATATAGCATTTTGTGTCAAGATCTCAAACCTAGGGCTTCAAAAACATCAATTTTCACCAGGTTTGGCCTTATCGACTCTCTAAATTTGCACCATAGGCATGTTGTGTAGGATTTTTTTGCACTAATTGGTTGTTATCAGGGTAATTATTTTCTTCCCCTCCTAAAAAGATTCACAACACCTTTTTATTGGCCTCTTGTATTAAAAATTTGGTGAAAAACTACACATTTTTTGCTATTTTTGCCCTAGGGTTTGACCTAGTTTGTACTCCAAGTGTGTTGTAATAAATTTTATGGATTGAGGTGACTAAAATAATCAGTATTATTTTCTGCACCTCCTAAAATTATTTACAACACCCCTTTTTCTAGGTCTTGGAATTGAAAAACCGTGTAAAATTGCCTATTTTAGCTACATTTTCACTAGGGTTTGACCTTAAATGGCACTAAAAGCATGTTGTGACAGATATTTTGACATTAAGTAGCTGTTATTACTAATATAATTTTCTTTCCATCATCATTTTCCTCACAACACCCTTTGTCATGCTATTTTGCCTTGAGATTTGGTGAAAAAATTGCATATTTTGACATATTTTCACTATATTTTGACTTATCATCATCCTAGATTTGCATCAAGATTGTGTTGTGAAGGATCTTATTGAAGTATTGTACTATTATTAGACATATAATTTTCTTCCCCTAATCAAAATCCTTACAACACCTTTTGTTTCATACATTTGCATTGAAAAAGTACAAAAAATCAAGCATTTAGGTCACTTTTTGCATATAGTCTTGCACTTGTTTTTTGCATACTTTCAGAAAAACTTCTCAAAATATGATTTTACATTGAAATGGCACCTTCATGTCATTTTTCAATGGTATCTTTGCATGCATTTATCAAAGATCTTGATTTTGACCAATTTTTAACCCTCATGAGTGAATATCCTACGATATTAGAAAGCTTAACTAAGTTCTTCTCCATGAGTAGCAATCAAAAAGATGATGGTGATATCACTTCTCACATGCATTCAATACCTGCTCCATGTGATGATGATACAAATTTTCCTCTAGACATTCTTTCAAAAATGATTCTTCTCATGAGGGTATGTTGGTATAGAATGATGAAATCAATGACACTTTCCCTACAATAAAAGAACAAATCCATCATGATGTTGAGGCTCCTCCCCCATCATCCTTACAAGGATCAGGAGGTAATTGTCAACAAAAAAACATTCCACCTAGACAAATGAACTTCGATCCTGGTGCTTCCTCCTCTATAACACAAAAATCCATGACAAAGCAAAGCCCTATTTTACAAAAACTAAGCCGTAAAGCAAAACAAATTCAAAATGTAAAATGGAGAAAGAGAAGGCAACCAGATTACCTTGCATCTCAACAAGAAAACATTGATCAAAACATTGAACCAAACAAAGATGATCATAACAAAGACAAGACTTGGGCTATGGTACCCTATGTCCCACTGTCCGCTAGCATTCGGGAGTGGGAAGATGATGATGATTTACTTGATGATAAGACTTAGCTTAGAAGACCCTACAGGTGAGTATTTCTAACCCTTTATCTCTCTCATGATGTGCTTCCCCCGTAATGTGTTATGTGTTGTTTAGGCCTCCTAGGCTGACCTCAGATTCTCCCGTAAGGTCTGAGATACCAGGAGACCGCCTCTGTTGTGACCTTCTATTTGTATCATCATTCTTCTATATTGCCTCTCTCTCTGATTTCATCGTTGTGTGTTGTGTCTTACGAACATAGCATTGTGGTTGGTGACTTGGGGGCACCCTCCTATGTGACTATCCCTAAGACACTTGTTTCTCCTCTCTTATTTATTGTTTCCCTTCCTCTAGTGTTTCTATCTAGCGGGAAGATGACAAAAAACATTTATACTGATGCGGACCTAGTGTCCCTTTCAAGAGCAATCAAAAAATGGACTTAGTTCCTAATATGATGATGGGGTTGTATATTTTATCTGATGCTTGGCTAGTAGAAGCACTCCATGCTTTCTGCATAGTGATTTTGATGGTATGCTATCTCATTTACAAACCTTAACAATACTACTACTCTGTGCACCTTTGTTTGTCTTTGAATATACTCTTGGTGGTACTCGATTCAGAGAGATTTGTGATATAGCCCCACGGTTATCCTCAAACTCCAAATTCATGGTATAACCTTAGCTCTTTGTGTGATTAATCATATGGATTGATGTTGTTGTTTATCATGATGTTGTAGACACTAACATGTTTCTTGTAGGGATGTGTTTGTGGGAACATTTGGCGATCGTAAAGTACATGTCACCTCCAGGGGGCATGGGCTTTGCGAGAGCTTGTGTTCCCTAGTGTGTTTTCTTCCTACCTTAACATACTTGATATCAATACATGATATCAAACACCTTAAGGTGGGGGCATATAAGGTAAGTTGTCTGTTGTAGATGTTAGCAATGTGTTTGTCCTTAGGTACAATTTGTGCGATGAGTACATCCTACACTCTGAGTTTGTTTACAATCAATCAATCAATCATTTAAGTCATCTGCGGAGGTAGGATATCACATATATCCTTTTTATCTTAAGCCCTCTATGGAGATGAGGATGGTGTATTTCTCAGAGCAAATTGCATTATCCTATCATTTTCAAAAGTCCTATGCGGAGGTGGGGAGAAGTTTTGTGACTAACTCAACCCTTAAGCATGTCTTCGATGATTGTTGTGGTGAAGCTCAATCATCAGTGTGTACCTATAATGTGCCTAAGATGATGTTGAACCTAGAAATAGGAACACTCCATCGCTTGTTTGCCATGTTTTCTCTGTGTCTTCAAGTGTGTGTCTTTGGTGTGCTTGCTTTGTTTGGTGTGTCTGTTGCCCCATATGTAGTCTAAAGACTAGCTCGAAGAGTGCTTCTTGCATTTTGGGATGTTTTACGTGTCTTGCGTGTGTGTTGCCCCATATATGTAGTTTAAAGACTAGTGCGATGAGTGCTTCTTGCATTATGGGAGGTTTGTTTACTTTCCAGTACTTGCATCTGCATTTCATATATATGAGAAAAAGAAAATAAAAGAAATCATGCCTGTCTTTTATGCATTAATGTGTCTTCTATGCATTTACTGTATTCTCTATGTTTTGCATGACTGTAACTGTCTGCTCCATGTTTTGCGTGCCTGTTACTGTCTTCTATGTGATTGGCGTGTTTGTTGTGTTTGCAACCATACTTTAATGCACGTATTGGCCTTGCATTTATACATACATTAAAGTGGGCGCTAAATGTAATGTCAAAAAATGTCCCCTTGGGGGATTTTCCCTCATAAGGTTTAGCTCCTGGGTCTTTAGTATGCATTTAGGACATCTTGCATCATAATTTGGCATCCCGATGGAATGAACCCTAGGTATTATGGAAAATGGGGCCTAGGAGGACCCCTTGAGCTTAACCCTGCCCAAAGTAGGGGGGAGGACTTGGACGTCCGCGCCCTAGTCCTACCCTATTTTGGGTCAGGCACAAATTTTAAGTGTCAGTTTATGACCGTTATTTGGTCCCTAGGCTGACATGGTAAGTTTGAATTTATGAAATCTTGGCGGGAGTGTTTGTAGTTGCATATAAAAGCATGTTTAGGCATTCATTTAGAAACTAGATGATTACTAGCAAGCATATGGTGTTCTCAAGGTGATTCAAGGATTTCATTATGTTGCAAGAGAAGATTTGTGTTGTCTATGTGTTTGTGTTTGTATATTTGAGCATCCATTTCCTCATGGAATGAAGAGCATCTTCCTCTCATGAGATCTTCACTGCAAGGTGACATTCATTGTGTTTGTGATCATTATTTCATTTGGATTTTTGCCTCTGCCTCACAAGGGCACGCACTCTCTATTTGACAAAGGTGTTTGGAAGACTTAAGTGTCCTTCCAGGGCTTGACTGAGGCAAGCTCCTAAACACCACAACCCCCTCCCAAAGTTTTCATGGTTGCAGGTTACCGATTGATGATGTAGACAAAGTGACATTGTAGGAGGGCATATTGGAGTGTTGGAATTGCATATCAAAGAAGAAAAGGGCACCCTAGACTTGGGCGCCTACTCATTAGTCCTCAAAATTTCATGACAGGAAAATCTCTGGGACAACAGATACAGGTTGCAGGCCTTGTTTCCAGATCCCAACAAAAAGCAGGGCCTTGGACTTGGGTGCCCGCTCTTTAGTCCCTAACTTTTCCACCTCAAAACCTTGAAAATAGGTGCACAGTCATTTGTAATTTTACATCTTTCTGCAAGAGCATTTTTTGTTATTCATTTGTTTACTTTCGTATTTGCATAATTAGGGTTTTGGTGTGTAATTGGGCATAAGAGAAGGAAAATTGATAATCAAATACCCTAATTCAAGTTTCCCTACATTTGTAAGTGACCAAGGACCTGATAGTGCTCTACCACTCGATCTGAAGGTCCTTGAATGTAACAGGTGAAAGAAGGATTTAAACACTAAACTAAAAAATCCAAATTTTATCCTAAACACTTGTTTCTCTTCCTCTACCTTTGCCATCTTCTTTTCAAATTCCTCATCTTTAGTTTTTAATTGCAAGGCCATGGCCTCCAATTGTGCTTTACACTATTTTAACTCAAATTTAATCTTAGAAAGATTGAGGGCATACCTTGTTTCCTATGTAGTAGTGTCTGCAGAGCCTTCTTCAAGGACATTTTTAGCTTGCCTTGTTTCCTCAGGGATATCTTCAACCTTCCCTGTTTCCTCAGGGACGTCTTTCTCACCAATTTCTTCTGGAATTCCACCGCCACCAACCTCTTCAATTCTTTCTTCTTTTTGAATTTCTTCTTCTGCTAGCAGTGCAACAAGGGATGACTACTCACCTGCGATGGCTGTGGGGTCTTGTTCTTCCTCTTCATCTAAAGAGATGATCAACCAGTGGTGACAGATTGTAGTATCATCAGCCGTACTTGCTTGAGCACTCTGCTCTGTCTTTCTCTAGAGCCATCTGAACTGAACCTCTAGAGACTTAGAAGAAACTGTGACAAGGTCACCTAAAATAGACACATCAGAGTCTTGGTGCTTCACCTTCTTTCTTCTTGGTTGCAAGGCAAGAAAGGCTTCCCATTTCTTCTGACCATCTTCCTATGACAGGAAGTGGTTCTTCATAATCAAGTGTATTAATCCGGGGTGAGTGATTTGTCCTTCCTTGTCCCTTCTTTTGGTCATCATGGTGACCAGGTTGGCATGTAGAAAAGTAGGGACATTTATCAACTATTGACGGTTATTGGCCCCATGCCTCATATGGGTTATTAACCTCATACCAGGGCCTAAGACTGTACCATACTACCCTTCACATGTAAATAATTTCATGACCCATAGGACTACAGTCTTCCATGGGTCTGGTAGACTGGTCCTCTCAATCCCTTTCGTTGCTCCTTTGCTTACAATGTATCGAGGCAGGGGCTCCGGAGTGACATGGAAGTTCTATACTAACTCTTCATAGGACGGTTTACTTGCAAATAAATCAACCCCAACAGCAGGAATACCAGAAAGTTGACTAATGATAGTTGGGTTTATTTGAAATCTTACCCCTTTCATAGTGGTGAAAGTTCTATGGAAATTTGTGACAATTCTTCAATCAATTCAGATTCAAACCCCTTGAATTTATGCAGGAAGTCAAGCCACCATGCTTGCTAAAATATCTGTGCACTTGCTTCGTTGAAGATGGCATTCTCTGGCTCCGCCTTCCTCTTGTTACCCATTTTGACTGTCTAACTGTGTATGATTCTGTAGTGGTCTTTACAATGGGATTCTTCTTGTTTTTCTCTTTATCTTTTAACTCTTGTTTGAAATGAGAAAGAATTATGAATTATATGTTGTCACTTGCAAATATGTGCACAGGAGTAATGACGTGAGAATTTGACAAGTTGATAGTTATGCTGCTTGTCCTTGCATTCCTCATGGCCTTTACTTCAGAGTTATGCACCAAGTTGGCCACATGCGAAGTGCAGTGTCGCAGCCGCCGCTTTAATTGTTTTTCCATCCAAATTCAGAGCTAGCGCCAACAATCTAGCTTGTCATGGTACTTGCCATAAACAATCATAAGTACTGGTTATCATGGTTTCTCAATCCAACACTCATTCCTTTTTATGGCATTTATTTCAATTGCTTTTTGCAATGATGGATAGTACTTATAATTATTCTAAGGTACACAAGATCGTCGGATGATCTTACGACTACCACCTGTTAGACTGTAATGATTGATGCAACTATCGTGGAGTGTGAGACTGCATGCAGGGTACTTTGGGAAACACATGGCATATACAAAATATATTAAAATAATTATATAAGTGTTATGGAAAGAATATACCTTGAAAAGTTCTCATGCCTTTAATTATTTTGCCTCAACTTTATTCACTGAATCAATTTTTGCAATGCATAGAAAATAATGCTTAATGGTGCTTGGACGGGTAATATTCGTCGATGTTTTCTGGAGGAATCTGTAGCCATCTGGAGCTGTTGGGAGCCATCGAGAGCTCTCTAGAACTGTTAGGAGCTCTTTATTTAATTTATCATGCTGACCTGCAGAACTATAAAGAGGATTTTATTGAAGGAAAAAGGGAATTTCAAAGAAAAGACCACCATTGTTGGTTTTCAACATTTGCCCTTTTTTTCTTTTGTGTTTTCTGACAAGAGAGGCCGCCATTTCTAGTTTTCAACCTCAACTGCTTTATTTATTCAAGAATCGTCATCTAGAGCATGATCCCCATGGAAGAAAGATCTTCCACGGAAAAATGTTCTATCTAAAACTGAATTTCTACAGAGAATTCTTTAGAGGCTGGTTTGTGATACAGCTTCAATCTATGTCCATTGACCAGAAAAAATCTGCGATCTCCATCAATGGGAACTAACTGAACAACTCCATTGCTGAAGGTTTCTTGAATTTCATAGGGCCCCAACCATCTAGTGTGTAGTTTTCCTTTTAGATCTTAGTATTTAGAATTGTACAATAGGGCCCAATCTCCTTGCTTGAAGTGCTTGCTGATGATGTGCTTGTCGTGCCATTCTTTCCTCTGCTGTTGAATTAACTCCGTATGTTGTAGTGCCTCCATCAGCATCTCGTCCAATTTGTTTAACTGCAATATCCTTTGTAGTTGTGCTTCGGTTAGATCAATACCAACTTCAAGTGTTGTTTTTAATGTTTCTACCTCATAATCAATGGACAACACTTGGTGCTTCCCATAAACTAACTCATATGGCGTGAAGTTAGTTGTGGACCTCTAGTTAGTATTATAAGCCCAAACAACTTCTATCATTCTATCAGCCCAATCTATCCTTTTTCTTGAGATGGTTTTGGTGAGGATATTCTCCAATTCTCTATTTGTTACTTCAACTTGACCATTACTCTGTGGATGATATGGTGAAGATTTTATGTGAGTGATCTGATATATTTCCAGGAATACTTTGATCATGGCAGACAAAATGTGGTCCTTGATCAGAAACAAGAGTTCTGGGTGCTCCATACCACTACAAGATGTGTTTGTATAGAAAATATGCAACTTTCTCTTCCTTTGCTGTTGGTAGTGCTTTTGCTTCAACCCATTTAGTGGCATAGTCCGTATAGACCAGAATGTAGTGATTTCCTCTGGATGCTGGATCAATTGGTCCCACAAAATTTATTCCCCACTTTTCAAATGGCTCTAAAACCACTTGAGGATGGAGGGACATCTCTATGGTGGGAGTTGGATGTCCCATTCTCTGACATTGATCACATTGCTTAACATATTGGTGAATATCTTTGGTCATTGTCAGCTAAAAATATCTAGCTCCTAGGATCTTGTGCCCCGTTTTGATGCCTGAAAAGTATCCACAAGAAGGTTCATCATGGCATGCACGGATTATGTCATACACCTTTGTTTCCTGCACACACTGACATAATACGTGATCAAGACAATTTTTAAACAAGAGACCATTTACCCACTTGTATCTGGAGCTCTCTCGAACTAGCTGTTTGATTTCTTTTGAATTGAAGTGTTGTGGGCATTTCCATGAAACCAAATAATTAGCTAGATCTGCAAACCACGGAGACTGTATAGAGATAGCGAACAAATGTTCATCTGGAAATGCATCATCCGCTAGTTCGTTATTTCCCTGCACATTCAGTCTAGATAAAAAGTTAGCAACAACATTATCTTTTCCAGGTTTATCAATAATGGTTATGTCAAATTCTTGCAACAATAATAGTCATATGATAATTCTACCTCCTACTACAACTTTATTCATCAGATATCTTATGGCTTCATGATCAGTATGTATGAAGATTTTGTAGCCTGTGATGTAGTGGCAAAATTTGTTGATAGCATAAACTACTGCCAGAAATTCTTTTTCAATTGTGGTATAATTTTTCTCTGCAGGGTTCAAGTTTTTGCTAATGTAATATATTGCATGCATACCTCCAGACTCATTTAGTTGTCCTAACATTGTTCTAATGGCCTGATTGGAAGCATCTACTTGGATGTGAAATGACTCACCCCAATTTGGTCCTTTTATCACCGGAGCTGTCATGAGGGCACTTTTGATAGCCTCAAATGACTGTTGGCATTTTGGTGTCCATTTGAATTCAAAATCTTTTTTCAGCAAAGTGAACATAGGGTCAGCTTTTCGACTGAAATTTTCAATGAACCTTCTATAGTATCCAGCATGTCCCAGAAAGCTTCTTACCTCTGTTTGAGTTTGAGGAGGGGGAATTTGTATAATTGTTACCTGATTTCACTACTAGCTCAATCAGATAGAGCTTTTTAGTTTTTAAAGAAAAGAAAGGTACATTTTATTTCTATTGTATTATATCCATGTGCATATATAGTACAAATTAAGATTACAGTGCAATGTTACATTTTAGATTTAAGAGATTGTATAAATCTTTTAAAAGAAATAATAATCTTTATTGAAAAAAAAATGTATAAGGTCTCACACAAGCCGTGAGACTAACTGTATCATTGCAAATGAAAAGAGAAACTATACATTTATAGAAAACTAAAGAGATAGATATGCATATGAGATAGGGTGACTCATCATTGCCTGAATGATGAGTCTTGGTCCTGCTTGTGTTGTCTTGCGTCATCCCATGTTGTCTATGTGTCCTGCATCCAACTGCTATCTCCTTGCTGCCCCTAGATATCTGCATAAGAAAGAGAGAAAAATTGATGTTAAAGCAATGACGAGCCATCATACATCATATGATAAACATCTACAAATATACAGTTTGACTTTCAGATGCAGTAAACTAGTTAGTATCACATGGGCCTTCGAGAAAGCAACAAGATAATCAAGAATATCAATCACATGCCATGTTTTTTTCCTGTGCAAGTATAGAGGAGGTTATGTTACTAATTTGTTTATCTCATTTCAGCATGTGGGTTAAAATGTGGCTCCCACAAGGGTTGAGCCCAGTATGCTGCCCTCTTTGCATTCTGAGGGTATTTTTAACTCTTTTCAAAACATTTTGATAGGTCAACAAACACAAAGATGTTTCATGTTTGTTGTAAGCATGTTCACCTCTCAAGTATTGTTACCCAATTGCTTACAGAAAGTTGTACTAAGAAACTGATAATAATGTGAATATCATTACTAAAGAGGTGATTATGCCTACGTCAAGACAAGTTGTCTTTGATGTTTGGATATTCTATCATGATATGCCAAGAATCAGATTTTGAGAAAAGATATTAGTCATGAATAGTCAGGAGTGATCAAACATAGGCAAATAAGTGCCTACAAATTGTATGAGAGCAGTAAATTGTCATGATAGAGGACAAATGAAGCATATTACTGCTCATCATGATGCATCACAAATGAAATAGGAGGCAGATATGTTTGGAGAAACAATCCAGTTTGGGACAGACCTTCATGACTGTCACATGTCATGAGAGCATTATATAATAAGCATTCCATCATATACAAGGATACATAAGCTCTTAGCAAACAAATAAAGAGGTTTCAATGCATGATGACTATGAGGAAAACAAGAAGAGAACTACGTAACAATCAGTAAGAATACCAGGATGAGATAACTGTGTCAAACTATGCATGACAGTCATAGTAATTGAAAAAATAGTCATAAGTGAGGTATGTTGGTGCAATATTGACAAGTGATAAGAAGATAACAAATATAGAAAATAGTGCATATTGAAGAAGACTGTGAGAAAGGAGTAGACCATTATCATGCTTAGGAAGGTTAGTTTCAAGCAGATGAAAACTATGAAAAAGACTAGAGAAATCATTCAGAAATGAATAGGACCATCATAGATAAGAAAAACAATGAGCATTCAAACCAAATAAAGCCCTAACAGGCATGTCAGTAGTTGCATCAGATGACAAAAAAGATGAAGATAGTCACTTTGATAGGAATGGACTGTGACATCATTATGGAGTAGAGGCATAATGTTTGACATTGACATAGTGATACCCTCACTGGTGTCTAAGATGTAGCTAAAAAGTGAGCATAAACAAGAGACACTGACTATCTTACAAAGGTTGTTCATAAGAAGGACAGTTGATTAAGATCTTGTATGAAAAGAGTAGTCACATAGTGATATCATGAGGGGGATCTCATAAAATAGCTTGAAGATAGTAGCTTTTGTAAATGTGATAGCATTCAGATTATGCAAGAAGACAGTCAGTAGAAATGACATACCAAATGAATGTCAAAAGAGTAAGCAAAAAGAGCTAAGAGCTACAGCTAACAATGACTGTCATGTAGTTAGAAGACAAAAGTAAACACATTCCATATTTCATTTTTATCCATGTTCTAATGAAATCTTGCTTTTAGAACCCAATGACAGATACAGAGAAGTTTTTCTGAGTGATATCAATATTGTCAATGACCAAAGTATACAGAGATGAAAATGAAGTATTTTGTCAATGATTTGCTACTACAGAACAAAAGAATATTACATGCTCATAGATACTACAGGCATGTCAACAGTTGTAGTTGTGTTGACAACATAAGGCAGTTGTTTCCTAAAAAATGTCATATGTAAGATTAAGGACAAATACAAATCAATATGATAATGTTATCTAACAATTGTCTTTAACCTTACATACTTATAAGCTATAGCAGAGATATGAAGCATACTTATAAGCTGTAGCAGAGAAGTCGTATACAATGCGTAAACGAGAAATTTGGATAAAACAAAAGATAAAACATAACATTAATATACCTTCTTACCCAAACCTTTCGAATACCTCGAATGATGAATGCATGATTGTTTGGTTGTTGCAGCTTGATTTAATGTTGATTGCTCAGATACATAGCATAACATTGATAGGAAGATGAATGATAGAAAATGATAGATGAAAATGGATGAAAGAAGATAGATAGAAGATTGGAGGATTGGAAGCAGATTTCGACAGCGTAAGGATATCAAACTCAGTGCATGATCTATGAAATGGCTTGTGAGAGACCATATTTATAGACTTTTTGAGGATGAAGGGAAGAAGATTTGATAAGATAAGGTAGGGAAAAAGGTAAAAAAATTTGTTTTTCTGTTTTAAATCCTCATAAATCTTCGAAAAGAATGGGATAAAAGAAAGCAAAGTTTTTTTAGGATTTTATTAATTAATTAAATATTTAATTTATTTAATTAATTTTGGAATGTGGAAAGATAATTAAATAAATATTTAATTATAGGAAAAGGATAAATGACTAATTAAATAATTAAAAATAATTATTTAATTAGAGAGGATTAATGGTCATGAACAATTAAATAAATAATTAAGATTTATTTAATTATAGAAGATAGGATAAATGGATAGAAAGGGAATAAATGAGAATTAGTTAAATAAATAAGATTTATTTAAGTAATTAGGTGAATGATATGGGTACCTAGGGCAAAACGTGCTAGTGACAAGGTGTTGGACATTTTTAGGTGTCTACACAATTAAAGGAGAACTTTGAAACCCATGTATGCAAACAGTGAGGGTTTGTTTCAAATAGAACCCTAAGATATAAGTTTTTTTTATGTTGTTGCTACAGGAGAAAGAAAAGTTTGTTTTTAGAATCTATTCAAAAATATGGTGTATGCTGAATATTCAAAGCCATAGAGAAAATAGATATATTGTGAACGGTTTGTTTATACAAAACCCTTATGAAGATAATATCAGTTATCATTGCCCAGAATGTTTCAAATATATAGAGATGATCAGTTACAGGAGTATATACATAGAAGTTTTTTTGCAAAGATAAAGAAACCTTTTCTTTTTCTTGTTTTCTACAGCAGCATCAAAGGATAGACAGTTTGTAAAGCACATGTATGGCCACAACTATATAAAAAATGAAACATTTATTATGTGTTATGCTCAGAGAATGAAAAGAAGATCACAGAAATAGCAAGATATTGGGCTCATTAAACTTACCAGGAGGAAACTCACACGGCTGTGTGTGAAATACAGTCTTATAAACTTTTAAAACAACAAGAAAACCTCTTCAAAAGATGCAAAGAAACCCTCATGGCGGCGCATATAGTAATAGAAAGATGCAAAGTTGCAAAAAATGCCAAAGTGAAATGCAAATGTTGCATTTGTGTCTTTTAGGGTTTGTAACCTAGAAACCCAATGGGTTTTTTTGCATTTTTTTTTGAACTTTCACATCTTTTCCATAACATAGCCTGTAGTCAAGACTTATGTCTTGTAATTTTTTCAAACATGCTATGCCTTGTATTACCTTGTGTTCCCTCTTACTAGGGTCGGCACTTCGGTGATTTATTTTTTTTGTTTTCATTTTCTTTGCTTGAGATACAAAATGTAAACACTTAAACTTAAATGATATCATTATAAATCATTTAAAGTTTATTGTTATCAGTGTATGCAAAGGAGAATGGTAAAACATATTCATGACATTAATTGACCTTGGGAGCCCAAGCGCATAGGAGAATGGGGGAGTTGGCAAACACATGCCAAGTATATAGCTACTGAGTTGCCTTAGAGCTGAGTGGTTTGAATAAGTCATAGAGGCAGTTAGTGGTTGAGTTGAGTGTTTAAGAGCATCTAGGACATTTTTTATTATTTTTGGAGTCTTTTAGGAGTGGTTTTCATGTGTTATCATGTTAGACCAAGTCATGATGGACTTTTCCCTCATTGTGAGCTCTTGTGGAGAGGATTAGGTTCTATATTCTAGGCTTTTTGTGGGCATCCGACCCAAGGTGGTTTCTAGCTCCTTGTTTGGTGGAACCACTTGGATAGTGATGGATATAGTCACTTCTATGACTCATTTTGTACAGTTCTGATTATGCAATTTTTGGAGACTTGTGATTTTACAATCCTTGCTCAGATTTTGACATATTTTTGTAACTCATTTTACTTGATATGGAATACAGTGGAGACCTTGAATTCTACTGATTGAAGATTGTGCCTACTTGTTCTTTGTATCAGTGTGCTCAGCAGCTGATTTGATAGTTATTTGTGAACTAAGTTTTATTTCCTCTTAGCTTTTGTCTCAGAATTTAGAGCCTTTTATGCAGAAAATACTAATGCAAGTTGCAAGTTGTGTTAAAAGTGTGTATTGCCCTTAAGTGTGAAATCATTTTTCCTCTTAACAACTCTGCATACATAATCCTACTTGTGAAATATTTATGCAGAAGTATAAGTGATAGGTTGTGAAAAAATTCTTTAGTCATTATAACAAGTGTTTGAATATGGCATTTTCATGTTCCTCATTCAGTTAGGTGTATCACCCATTAGAGTTTAGTTTTAGTTTTAATGCATATGTTTCTTACTCTTTTCCTTGTCAAAACCATAGAGTATTTAGTTTTAGGTGATACAAAGTTAGGAAGCCGGCCTTCTCCAGAGATTCACTCCAATTTCTAGGTGACCTACAACCATAGGAGTGTTTCCATGTTCCTCTAGAGTACCAATTTTCTGTAAATTAGAAGGGTGCAACTTTAAGAGATAACAATAATAATTTTGACCTTTTTGGGATCTACTTTCATTCCCTCCTGTGAGATGTGGTGACCAAGTACAATTCCCTCAGTCATTATAAGGAAGCATTTTTCATGATTTAGAGACAACTAATGTTCTTTGCATATTTCAAGAACCTTATTCAAACTATTCAAGGCTTCATCAAAGGTTTTTCCATGTACTATGAAATCGTCCATATAAACTTCCACACATGTATTTTCTAAATCAGCAAAGATTGCCAAAACAACACGTTGAAATGTGGCTGGTGGATTGCACAATCTAAATGGTAGAACTTTGTAGGAAAATGTCCCCCATGGGCAGGTGAAAGTTGTTTTATCCTGGTCCTCTGGACCTACCTGGATCTGATTGTAGCCACTAAATCCATCTAGAAAGGAGAAGTAGTGACTACCAGCTAGATTATCCAACACTTGGTCAATGAAAGGAAGTGGGAAATAATCTTTCTTTGTAGTTGTTTTCAATTCTCTATAATCAATGCAGATTCGCCATTTTCCATTTTTCTTGGGCACTATTACTAATGGTGATACCCATTGACTGTCAGAAATAGGATAGATGAATCCTACCCGCAATAGTTTATATATTTCCTCCTTTACTATCTTTCAAGGTTGGGTTGATTCTCTGTTGTGGTTGCCTAATAGGTTGAACATCCTTAGTATAAATGTGGTACGTACAAACACTGGGATGGATTCCTTTCATGTCCTTGTATTCCCATGCAAAGGCCTGGGTATGGTTTTGTAACAATTTTGCCAAACGAACTTCTACTTCTGTTAACCAACTACTGATAGAAAGTTGTTTGTTGGTTTGGACTGGGATTTGTTGTGTGCCAGCAAGGACAGAAAGAAGTTCTTTATAAGGACTTAACAACGTGTTTAATGGACAAAGGTGAGGTACAACTTGGGGGAGAGTTTTTGCTTGTTGATAACTTACATGTGAGGCAATCTTTTCAGAATATGGGCAGTTAAATGCTTTGAAGGATCCTTTCGGATCTCTTTGGAGCCATCCAGAGACCTCTTGCTGGGTAGCACTATATAAAGAGTTTTCACCGTTTGGTTCCAGCTCTTTATATTCCTCATTACATTCTTCGAAGTGTTTTGTGATTGTTACCATTGCCAATGAGGAGGCATCTTCTTCATTAGAATCCATCAAGTCATCTATCCATGGTTTGTTTTCATATTGCAGGAATGGTTTGACAAGAGGATAGATAGAAAGTTCCTTAAGTCTTTTTCCATTTGAAATAGTCATATTTCCAGATCTACAGTCAATAAGGGCTGCTGCTGCCAAGGTCTTCCCAAGATTATTGGGTATCCTGAACATTTCTTTCTTGTCTATAGGATAAGGAGATCAACTAAATAGTCCCATGTATTAATAGTGACTATGATATCCTCCAAAAATTCTTTTGGTTTGGTAATAGATAGGTTTGTGAGTTGCAATACAGTTGATGTTGGCTAAACGTGTGTTAATGCCAAAGCTTCTACAATGTCTGATGTCATTACATTAATGGTAGCACCTAAATCTATTAAAACATTTGAAACTGATACCCCTTTTATGTCTACTGTAATGACAGGGCTCCCAGAATCCCCATATTTTTGAGGAATTAACTTGCCTGATAGGACATCAACAAATTTTCCTTCTACTTGGATAGTGTTGGGTAGTTTTCTTTTTCTACTTGGAAGTTTTAGACACAAACTCTTAATGGTTTGGTTTATCTTAGGAATATCTTTTATTGCCTGTAATAAAGGAACTTCAATGTGTATTTTTCTAAGTTCCTTGATTAGTTGGGAGTCATCATGTGAGGGCTAGTTTTCCTTAGATTGGGGAGGAACCTGTTTTAATCATTCTGGGAATGGAACAGAGGTTTCCTTCAGAATTTCTCCTGATTCTTTTGCTTTAGCCTTCTCATTGGATTGTTGTGTATCATCTTTAGGACTCACTTCTTCTTCTTCAATGACTTCCTCAATAGGAATAGTTACAGGAATGTTTCTACACCAGAGTTGGATATCATTAATCTCCACTACATTTAGGGTGGTTGTATTTGGATCAGTATTGTACACCTGTTGTTGTGGCCTATTGTTCTTGGGGTTTGGAATTGGTTGTGTGGGCATTGATGGCTGATTTACCTACTCATTAGAATTTGCATTCGCAAGTTGTGAAGGTCCAGGGAGTAAGGCTTGAGGTTGGTTTCCAAATCTCCTCATTCCTTGGTTGTATTGAGGTGCCCACTATTGTTGATATTGTTGTTGATTCGACCATTGAGGGTTAGTCCAAGACTAATTTGTCCAATCCCATTGAGGCCATGCTGGACCCCATTGCATTGACATTTGCATTCCCCAAGGTCCATTATAAGAGTTTCCCCTTGGAGCATATTGGTTTTGAAACTGATTAAATCCATAATTAGTTTATTTTTGGCCAATAAAATTTAGCTCTTCTTCATCTATTGGAACCTTTTTCAACCTATTTTTAATTTTAGGAAGCAAGCCACACTTATTGGTAGGGTGATTTTTCTCACAAATTTTACACAACTCAGTTCGATTCAAGGGGCATTCCCTAAGTGGGTGTTTCTCTCTACAGTGAGGGAAGTAAATACTAAGGGCTTAGTGTTCTTCTTACTATCTTGCATGCCATTCAAAGTGGTATTCAAATGAAGTAGGATGTCAGTTTTGAGGTTTGCTAGTTCTTCCATTACTTGTGTAACATCATTGGTACTACCCCTTTTTAAAATTCTTTTGCCTGCTCTCGTGTGAGAATAGTTTCTGCAAACTTCTACAATTTTTGTAAAAGTTTGTTTATTAATATCTCCCTTACCCATCAGATTCAATGCTTCTCTGATCTTGTCATCAATTCCTCTTAGAAAGATAGTCTTACTTAATTCTTCGTCTAGGTTGTTTCCACACCTCCTATGGACAAATAAAATTCTATCCACATAATCTTCTAAGTTTTCATCCTCCATTTGTTTCATGCGGAAAAGTTCATCCTTTTGATCCCTGACTCTACAAAATAGTTTCCATTTCCTCCCAGGTGGTGATAGAGTCTGTAGTCAAACCCATGAACCATCATAAAGATGATTCCTTAAGAGTGGAAGGAATTAGTTTTAATTTCTAGTTAGCTGTGGCATAATCATAAGTTTGGCAGAGGACCTTGAATTCAAATAGAAATTGGTCTGGATCTTTTGAAGTTTTTCCTCTAAAGGTGGGTAGAAATGCATGATATATATTTTTCATTGGAGGTTCATTTCTCTTCAGAGTGATGGAGATCAGATAAGAGAATGTTCTATTATTAGCTGGTTTTTCATGGTTACCAACATTATCGCCCATCGTTGAAGATGAAGCAGATGAATTGGGAGACTCTGATAGTACAGGTGATCCTTGATTGATTAGGTGATGTAGAGGTTCTTCCAAATTAAACTCCAGAGATGTATTTGCTATAGGGTGTTTAATGGATTGGCCTAAGGCATCCCTAGATCTTCTCATAAACTAATGGATCGAAAGTCTTATCAACACCTTAAACCTACAATGATTTGTAGATTATCCCCTGAAACAACGCCAAAAATAATGAGGTCGAAGTAGTGCTTTGTTAATGCATCACCATTTACTTTTATCAATCTAGAGGTGTCTGTAGCGATCTATGATAAGACTTCTTAGAATGGGGGGTTTGGTCGAGTGTTTTGGTGAATGGGACTTGATTTGTTAGTTTTTCCAGAATTGAAAATGCATGCAGAAATAAAGATCTATCTATTTGTTGAGAAATAAACACACTTGCTTGGAAGGAAACTAAATTAATTTGTTGGAAAGGAAACACACTTGTAGGAAGGAAACTATCTTAAATTACTGGAAACAAACACACTTGTTGTAAAAGAAATTAATCTAACATGCTGAAAAAGTAAATGAAGATCAATTGAATCCACTATTATTCTATAGCAATGAAATAATCTGAATATGACAATGCTAATAAAGAATAGATCTATCTCTTTTTGGTATTTTAGAATTTTTAAAGAACTAACATGCAGGGAATAGTTAACAACAATCACACAGAAACATTAAGGAAAACTTAATAGAAATTAGAACATAATTACACAAATACCAAATTATCGAGAGATCTCTTAGATGGGTCAACAGGCCCTACTTCCCCAACTAGAGATGATCCTCTTGCTCAACTAACTTCTTTCAGCATAAATTCGCCTTCATTTGCATTAAATCATAGTCTAGAAATGGATAGAATTATAAACATGAGGAGTTTTCCTCCTGTTACAACAATCTAGTGATAACTATCTATGAAAACTTAGAAGGAACTAACTAGAAAGAAATGAATTGCTCCAACTTATACAGTCAAGCATTATTGGAAGAAGAAAAATAATAGCAAGTCTAACTGGAGTGAACTAGAACTAGAGCAAGTTACACTATTTATTACATTCATTATTCCTAAACAGAACTACAGATCAGAGATCTGCGTTAGTTCTAACTACATGGTGAACTAGATGATTTCCCTGAAATGGTGTGATGCAGGATGGTAGCCACTTCAGTTGGGACTGAAGTTGGCTAATTGATATTTCAGTTAATCATCACGATTGTGGTGATGTGGTGATGTTACCCTTCTCAGCTGCGTGATTGAAGAACAAGTTATGTTTTCACTCAAGGATGGGCTTGTGGTGGTCATCGACTCAAGGGTAGGATGATTCTAGGAAGGTTTTCAGCATCTGGAGCTATCCGGAGTTTAGGTTCTTCTTAGGACAGCGGGCTCTGGAGGGATCCAGAGGCCACTGGTTGTTCCTACTGTTGCAAGCCTTATACAAACATTCACAACTTTGCACCATAATACATAAGATGTGCACATTTGAAATGTAATTTAATAAAATAAAGCAAGAGATTTCATCAAAAGGAAATGAAAGCTAATCATGTGCATAATCTAACCAAAAGATAGACATAATTATAATAATATGTAATTGTATATGCCAAAGTGTTTGAGAAAGTTTTTAAGAGCATAAATAACATGAAATAGATGAGTCAATTATATGGCTCATCATACCTCTCTGAAAATAACGCTTTTGCTATACAACACTTTCTCGGTCACAGGATCCCAAAGCTTGTACCCTTTCACACCGACACTATAGCCAATGAAGATACACTTAACTACCTTGTTCTCTAATTTTGACTTCTTCTCCTTAGGCACATGAGCATATGCCTCACAACCAAAAATACGAAGATGTCTCAACGAGGGCTTCTTACCAGACCACACCTCAATGGGTGTCTTATCAATGAGCATTGAAGTGGGAGACCTGTTAACTAGGTAGCAAGTAGTGGCTACAGCTTCAGCCCAAAACTTTTGTTCAAGGCTAGCACCACTAAGCATACTCCTAGCCCTCTCCATCAACGTTTTGTTCATCCTCTCTCCAAGTCCATTTTGTTGCGGGGTATAAGGAGTTGTCTTATGTCTTTCAATCCCATGTTCTTTATAGAACTTATCAAGCTTTGCAGAACAAAACTCATCACTATTATCAGTTCTCAAACACTTAATCTTTTTACCAGTCTGATTCTCTACAAAAGCTTTAAACTCTTTGAACCGACTAAAGACTTCAGATTTGCTTCTGAGGAAATAAATCCATGTCCTTCTACTGTAATCATCAATGAATAATACAAAATATAACGATTTAGAAATCAAAGGAACATTCACATGACCAAACACATCAGAATGAATAAGATCCAAAACACCAGAAAACTTGTGAGAACTAGAGTAAAATTGAACATAGTTTTGCTTTCCATATATACAATGTTCATAAAAGTTGAACTCAAGATTACAATCATTTAACCCCTCAACGAAGTTTTTATTTTTCAAGGCTCTAAGACCCTTCTCACCAATGTGACCCAATCTCTTATGCCACAACATTGTCTTCTCAGTAGGAAGTTTCATTTCCAAAGCATGAGCACCCTTAGGTACCCAGAAAGCACTACCATCAGAAGCTGAAGCAACACATTTCTTTACTACTGGTTCCAACGATAAGGATGAAGAATTTGAAGCTCTTTTCTTTGAAATAGAAGAACTATTGTACTAAGTAGTGCATGCATTCAGCTGAAATAAGTACCTCTCTGAGTACCCTTAGCAAGCACCATAGCTCCTCTTGTCATCTTGCATCCTCCACCTGAGAAAACAACCTGCACACTTGCATCATTTAATTTACCTACAGAGAGCAAGTTTCATGCTAAACCAGGGATGTGCATCATCCCATTGATCCCCTTCACTTGTCCATTAGGGAATCAGATCAAGACTCTTCCACATCCAACTATCTTTAGGTGAGAGTCATCACCTAGGTACACTTTCCCACCATCAAACTCTTCATACTTTTTGAACCAACCTTGATGTGAGGTCATGTGGAAAGAAGCACCAGAGTCAATCATCCACACATCTTTTGATGCATGGGTAGCCAGGGCAGTAATAAAAGCATCACCATCATCTTGAGATTTGTCAAAATCTGAATCAGAGGTGTTCTTCTTTTTCTTCTTCTGCTCCTTGCACTCCTTTAGGAAGTGCCCAATTTTTCCACAATTCCAACACATTGCCTTGGACTTTCCAGGAGATTTGGATCTCCCATGGGATTTGGATTTGCCCTTTTCATCTTTCTTCTCCTTCTTCTTCCCTTTCTCTTTGGGTCTACCACAAACTGCAAGAGCCGCCTTAGCCATTTTAGAAGACTTTCTCTGCATTTCTTCAGATAACAATGAAGACACCACTTTATCCATCTTGAAGGTGGTTGTAGTACTTCTAATGGCCATGACAAGATGGTCCCATGAGTCTAGCAAAGAACAAAGCAAGGTCATGCAATGATCCTCCTCCTCCATCTTCACACCAACGGAAGTCAATTGTGCAACTAACATATTGAAGGCATTCAGGTGATCTGCAACCGATCCTCCATCTTCCATCCTTAGAGAATACAACTTCTTTCTGAAGAATAACTTGTTTACCAGGGATTTGGCCTAATAAACATCACCAAGTTTCTTCCATAGCTCTTTCACGGTCTTCTCTTCATGAACATTTAACAGGACGAAATCAACTAAATAGAGTCTCACAAGACCCTTATCTTTACGATCTTTGAGATCCTAATCTTCCTGTGCCATTGCCGTTGGTTTTGTTCTAAATTTTTTTTCCCATAGATCTCTGTCAACAAGCATGTCTTCCATTTTAAGTTTCCACAATTCAAAATTGCTACCATTAAAATTTTCCAAATCTATTCTTCTAGATGTGCCTACTATCTTCTTCCTGCAACAAGATTATAGAATACTCTACATAGACTCCCACTCAATCAAAGATTAGCTAAAAAACCCCTACCCAACAACTAGGATCAAAAGTGATCAAGCTCTAATACCAACTAAAAGGAAGCAAGGTACACAAAACACACTTCCTACACCAATCTAATGAGGGGAATAGTATGAAAATTCTTTTTTAATTCTTACAATTGCAGCAATGTTAAACACATAACATAAATATTACAACAGCAACACAACACATAAAGAGAGTGACACAAGATATATCGAGGGGAAAACCTTTTCAGGTAAAAAATCCCACTCTAAAACCTGCACAATGTATTATCGAAACAATAACAGTTTACAATACACTTGCAATGCAAGTTCTTCCAAGAGTCTTTAAATGTCATTTCTAGAGTGATTCCAGCAGCATAATAGTACCTATACAAACACTATGTAACTACAACTCCAAAACAATGCATTATATAAAGTTACAAGGCATAAACAAGAAGCTTCTAGAGATGGGCGTCCATCTTGGCTACATGGTCATTTTATCACATCAAAGGACACTTGTCCAAGCTGCAAATACCTCTCTTACATTTATCATACATGGAAGATTTGACTTCCCAAGGTTGGAGTGCTCCATGCTAAAAATAGCTATGACAGATGCTCTTACACATCTTACAGCTGTCATAAAATATTTCCAACATAACAACCTTAAATGTTCTAAGAGAATTCATCATACAAGGGTAAATATAGCATATTCCTCTTACAACATGTCATAGCCCAACTTGGGTGCCCAAAGATGCCTTCTCCACATGCAAAGATACTTTACGACACTTGTCTTTACTTGTCCCAAGAATCTCTATACTTGGCTCTTACGCGTCATAGATTCTGTCATACACAATAACACCTCTATCATACCACAAGATGCCAACACATGGCATATTAATGCCACCTCAAATAGGACACCTATATCCACATGGGATGAGTTGACCATCCTAGTCACCTTCCAAGTTGAGTGACAAATCACCATGCCACTTCACATAAATGACAAAATAGGATGTGCAACATAAATTATATCCTAGGCAAATAAATAAATAATTAATTAAATGATCAATGCTAGGAATTTGCAAAGGTTGAGACACCTTAGTTCCCAACATAGCTTTCTTTGGTGAAGGATCAGTCATTTGAATCACGGACTCCCTTGGTTGAAAGATAGGTCTCGACAATCTTGCAGAAGCAACTGCAACATAAAAGGCATGACTTTGCAGTGTTAGGGAAAACTTGGCAAATAGGGAACTACAATGTTGAATATCATGATCAATAGCACAAGCTTGGCAGGGCTAGAGAGCAATAAAAGTGAGCAACTAAGTGAAAGTGGGTGAAAGTTAACAAATGCAGAAAATTCTCCAAAGTTAGAGAATTTTGGGAAGATGCTGCACGGGTGGCAAAAATCGCCACCTCTGCATGCAGGGAAAAAAAGCTTTTGATGTCAGGGTGGTAAAAATGTCTGCCTCTGCATATGGAGGGTAGTGCTTTTGTGCAAGGGCGGCAAAAATTGCTGTCCCTGCATGTGGAGGATAAAACTTACAAAGTGTACAAGCAGGGAAAAACATCGCTAGTGCATATTAAATACTTGGTGTGATAAAACTTTGCTATGCTCGGGTAGTAAATATGACCGCTTCTACATCTTTTAGAAAGTATAACTTTCATGTATGGGTAGCGAAAATTGCCACCCCTACACTTTGATAGAACTCAGGTATGAGGTATAACTGTATGGGCAGTAAAAATTGCTGCCCCTACATGTGGGAAAAAGCTAAGTGCATAGCACAAGAGGTGATAACCACCACTCATGCATCAAAGACAAAACTCAACGCCATGTATCAACAATGATTTTCACCGCTTGTACATGAGACATGTAGGTTTTAATTGAACGATTGGTTAAAATCACCGCCAATTCAATGCAAGGTAAACACTCTAAGCAAAGAGTGAAAACAACAAAAATCGTTGTCTCCTTTGAACAAAACTTATAGTTCACAAACTACAGGTGAAAAGCAAAAGGAAAGGATGATAAAAATGCCGCTCCTAAACACCAAGGCACGTTAATGGGGAAAGCTGACCATTTTTACAAAATAAAGACAAAAACCCTAACCAGAGAAAGATGAAAACTAAACATAAGCTGACTCAAATATGGATAGAACAACAAGACACAACAAATCAAAGAATATAAAACCCTAATTAATGATGAAAATGAAATAGAAAGGAAAAGAAAGACTTACCAGACAGAATAGGAAAAGACGAAAACCCTAGTTGAAATCTTTACTCGAATCCGCCAAGTGACGCACGGGTAGCGATTTCAAAGAGTCTTCGATGGCGCAGGGAGTTTACAGAGGTAAATAAACAAAGATAAATGAAAAATAAAAGTAATTAAACTTATAAAAATGATTCAAAAGACATGACTTAATGTGTATTAATTACACACGAGTCGAACTGGGAGATGCTTAGGTGGTGGAATTTGCTGCCTCCACACATACTAAGGGAAACAATATGCATGGGTGACAAATTTCACCGCCCTTGCATTTGACAAAGACATGGACATGCATTAGCAGAAAAAAATCACTGCCACTGCATGTGAACCAAAAATATTCTAACTCCCAAAAACTTCAAACTTCCTTGTTTGATTAGTTTACTATTTGACTTCAATACACAAACTTCAAGAAACTGAAACGAGAAGGTATTCAGATAGATTCTCCGGAGCCAGGGGACCATGCACGAGGGTAAATGGACTCTCCTCGTTTTGCTTGCTTAGAGTTGTAGGCTATGAAACATACAAGTTTCGTAGGGGCCATCCTACAAAATGAGTACAACTAATTTTGAGGATAACAAAATGACAAACAACAAAATGCAGATTGAACAAAAGCATCATCGTTTCAATTTTCTTAGAGGCCTTCAAATCAAAAGCAGATTGCCGATGTGAGAAATCTCTGGGTCTTCTCACATAGAAATTTGTTGTTTCACTGGAAGATGCCGCTAGGCTATTGCTGGGCGAATGCAGATTTGCTAATTCACAAGCAAAATAAAGCCATGAAGATCATGCCTTTCAACAGGAAGAGCAAGATTAAGCGCTCTATTGTCAAGGGCAGATCCCAACAAGGACAAAATGCCTAGGAAAGGACAAAATGGCCAACACAAACCAGATTAATGCAACCAAGACAAACCCGCCAACAACTTAGTTTGGCTCTGATACCATATTAGAAACCATGAATTGACTAAGCATAAACTGATTACGAATTGGAGTGAAAGCAATTAGGAATTGCAATAGATTAACAATATCCCTTAAACCTAATTGAATTGCATTTCTTACCATATCCCTTAAACCTAATTTTAATAATGAAATTAATTTTTTTCTTTACACATGAAAATTTTGCTACTTATAGTGGGTGTACATTTTTTTCTTTCCCTCTAGCACCATCTTTGCAATGTTAATTTTTAACTTTTTAAATAATCTATAGGATAACCCATAACATATTGAGGAGGAAATGGCCAAAGTTGTCCATTCCTTTTTTTTTAATTGGATTAAGACTAACAATTATAGAATACAATTGAAAACAATAGTTAGTAGACCATGGGCAACAACAAATGAATATTGTAGTACATAGATGGCAACAAAGCGGTATGCTGGTTTTTCTTCTCTTAGTGGATGTACATGTTTCTCTTATCCTCTAGAACCAAATTTGCAATGTCAATCTTTGGATTTTGAAATAATCTTTAATATATAACCCATTATATATTGAGGAGGAAATGGTCTAAGTTATCCATTTCTTTTTTTATTGGATTAAGAATATATGGTTATAGCTGAAACAATAATAACAATAATCATCAAACCATTAGAAAAACCCATTACATATTAAGGAGGGAATGGTCAAAATTGTCCATTCTTTTTTTATTCGATTAAGAATAAACCGTTATAGAATATAATTGAAAACAACAATCATTAGATTGTGGGGGCAAAATGGCATGTTGATTTTGCTACTCTTAGTGGATGTACATGCTTTTCTTATCCTCTAGCAACCATCTTTTCAATGCTAATCTTTGATTTTTCAAATAATCTTTAGAATAACCCATTACATATTGATGAGGAAATGGCTTAGTTGTCCATTTATTTTTTATTGGATTAAGAAGATACGTTACAAAATATAGCTTGAAAACAATAATCATTAAACTATTAGAATCACCCATTACATATTAACGAGGAAGTGGTTAAAATTGTCTATTCCTTTTTTTATTGGGTTAAGAATAAATGGTTATAGAATATAATTGAAAAAATAATCATTAGAAGTTGTGGGCAGCAACAAATGAATACTACAATCCATAGTCCACAACAAAATAACATGTTTATTTTACTACTCTTAGCAGATGTGCATGCTTTTCTTACCCTCTAACACCATCTTTGCAATGCTAATCTTTAGCTTTTCAAATAATCTATAGAATAATCCAATACAAATGAGGAGGAAATGGTCTGAGTTGTCCATTCCCTTTTTATTAGATTAAGAATATACAGCGACAGAATATAACCCAAAACAATAGTCATCAAATCATTAGAATAATCCACTATACATTATATATTGAGGATGAAATGGTTGAAGTTATCCATTCTTTTTTTAATTGGAATATACATGTATAGAATACAAATGAAAACAACAGCCACTAGACCATGGGCAACAATAAATGAATACTGTAGTCCATAGCTGACAGCAAAGTAGTATGCTGATTTTACTATTTTTAATGAATGTATGTATTTTTCTTACTATCTAATTTATCAAATAATTTATAAAATAACCTATTGCAAATTGATTTTTTTTTCTTCCAAATTATCCATTCTTTTTAAATTGAATAAAAAATCCACAATTACAAAATATAACTGAAAACAACAATTATCATACTATTAAAATAAACCATTACATATTACATATTAAAGAGGAAATAGTCTAAATGTCTATTCCTTGGTGACCAAGATATTAGAAAAAGTCCTCTTCGTGAAGAGCCTCTTTTTAAAAGTGTAGTGTGGAAGGGCAGCGTTAGTGTAATTGTGGGAGTGATAAGAGAGTGGTAGTTATGTCACTGTGGGTCTCACTCCATCACATTACATTCACTTGCCTGTTTTTGTTTACTTTATGGCTTACAAAATGCTCATGGGTTGCACATTTTCTTGTCCCTTTCCTGCAGGTCTGTGGGCTGCACAAGTATAATATAATTATTACATGACTAACAAGTTAAAATCCTTCTAGAATTATTGAATACTTGTATATAATTATTACAGCTAGAATTCTAAATACTGATGAAACAAGGATAGGGTGGCCATTCTCTAGAAGAGGTGAAACTGTGTATAGTAGCTGTCAATGTTATTACTGTCAGTGTTGTAGGTTTGAAGTTCTTTATTGGTCTGTTTGTGTATAGGTCTGTATTTAAATGAAACGGTACTTCGTTAACTAATTGTCAGTTACCTCCAATCTGCTATGCTAAGGTTGAATCTTTCTTAATTTATTGAAAATTAGTGTATATCTTTATGCTTAATCCAATATAAAAAAGTGAAATGATTATTATAACTTTCTGTTTGGCTTCATGATTATGATGAGTGCCCTTTATAATTTGGCTTAAGCTTCAAACATTCTTTACATGGTTTTTAGTTAAATTGTTAATTAGGTATAAGAAAGCTTATGTTGAAAGTGTCTTACAATCATCTTAGGCAAGTTATAGGAAATAAATAATACTTAAAAAGGGTTTATATTGCTATTGAATGATTAAAATGTTTAGAGATTATATATATTATAAAAATATTATCAATTTCAAATTTGAACTTTTCATTAGTGATAATTAAGAAATAAAATTTAAAATTTATTTATATGAGTTATATTTTTAATAATTTTGGAAAAAAATAAATATAAATTGTATAATTTAAAAGATATAAAAAATGAAACACATTTCTTTTTAATATGTAATGAGTTTTTTTAATCTAGTGATTAAATTTATCTAGAGTAAACCAATAAACATGAGTATTATTTTTCATGTTGAACAAATTTTAATTTTTCCTAAGTCTATATGAGAAAATTTTAACAGAAACTATTGGAAAATCATTTAAATTTGAGCTCTTAAGGATGAATTTTGAGAAAATACTATTTTGAGTAAAACAAACACATCAAAATGGAACAGAAAAATATGACTAGGAGGGAAATATGAAATGGAATGAAGCTTGGCAATGTTTAATGTGGCTTTACCAGAATTTGGTTATTAAACAAATAATGTTTTTTTAATGTTAAATAGATAATATATATTTTTCAAGTCTATGCAAATATTCTAACAAAAATTGTAATATTTATATTAATATAATATTCATATTAAAGTGATTATTTAATTTTGATTCATTGGATATATATTATTTATAAATGTAATATTTTAAATATTAATGAAATAATATAATTAATTATATATTAATAATAGAATGTATATTAAATTATTGATTACACAAATTAGTAGAATTATCATTATAATGTATTTATGTATAAATATTAAATATTGAAATATTATATTGATGTAAATATTAATATCTTATATTGTATATTCATATCAATATTTATTTTTTATTCATTTATATATTAGTTATAAAATTCTTATTTTAAATATTAATAGATTAATATAATTAATAATAATATTTATATTAAATTATTAATTATACAAATAAATGGAATTATACTGTATTTATATTTATGTTATATTATAGTAAAATGAAATATTGTTAATAAAATAATTGCACTCTAAAAATGAGATCTATGAAACACATAATGGTTTCATTTTGACATTACTTTGGTATTGTTATATTTGATTAAATTGTTGATTATAAAAATTACTATATGGACCATTAATCAAAGTGGCTTTAAAAATAACTTTTTTTTTTGCAAAACGGTCTATAAGTTTGAGTCACTAAATATCTATAAATTCGGACCATTGGCTAATATGGGAGCTACCATGTGTTTGTCCCAATACTATTTTTTAATGGCTCAATTAATAGTTAGTTGAAGTTTTGGCTAGGAAAAACCAAAGACGACAGGTGAAGTTTTCCATTTTCTTTTCTACTAATTTGGGATAAAAAGCTAGTCCTCCATGCCCCCAGCATGTGGAAATTCGTAACCAAAATTATGCCAATTTGTAAGGCACCTCATTTTGTAATATCACCCCCTTTTATTAGACATAATTTTTTAACAAAAATGAGAATATTCTACGTTCTTTCTATTGGTTCCCAAATCTGCATGCATCAAATCCTAAAGACTTGCCACTTCTTATACTTAGATTCAATGAGAGACTCAGCCATCAGAGTGGGAGATTATCTCCCCTGAACTTCAGGTTCTACCGCACCTAGGGGGTATTCCCTTATTACCATATCAATAGATTTGTCTTTCACATAACAAGGTAGAAATGTTCTCATCTACTTGTACCAAGACTTGTAAGATCAATCCTTGATTGGCAACACTCTTGGGTTATCTCACTTATTCATCTCAGATAACATGCATCACCTAGACTAAAACAAAACATAAAACAAACTGATTTGAAAGATTTATTATTAAATTCTGTTATCTTATAGACCTTTGGGTGAATAAACCCTAGACCGGTGCTTTATCAGGGCAACAGAGTCAAATGTTACCAAATATTTTCTATTTGACATCTAAAAATCCATATTCAGAGGGTTGGAACCATCATCACTATTGGAGTTGATAATTAACTCAAGCCACAAAGATCACTTGCAAAACCTAAGATTTACCTTCCACAAGAGAAAAAAGAAAAGAGAAATAATTTGCACAATATTGGATGAATTAATGAAATGGATTTATAAATTATATGTGACAACTTGCTTTTATATTTGCAAGTTAAATAAAACCCTAATATGACTTAATAATAACCTAAGACTAAAAATAAGCCCTAAGTAAACTTATTAAAGTGTAATTAAATATTTAATTACACCAACACCCCCCATAAGTGCAACTTAGGGAGAAATGAAAAACATGCAACTAATGCAAGAATGAGTCCTGGCTACAAGGCCATGTTAGGTACCCATGAACAACAAGAATCTCTCATAAAGTGGAGAGAAAGGAGAAAAAATCAGTGGGAGAAAACTCCTCTCCAAAAGAGAGAAAATACAACAAGTACAAGAACATGTGATGGAAGAAGGACTAACACTAAGACCCTCCAAGAACTGAATCCATCATAAAAGTACAATCATGAATGTCCCCCATAAGAGTGGAAGAAGAGAGAAGGTCTGGTGACCCCCCCCAAAAGTGAGAAGGATGAAACCCCATGCAATGAAATGCTCCCTTCCAAAATAGAGATGAGAAGAGACCATGCAGCCGCTCCTCAATATGACTCATGTAGTCCTGGAAGATGCTCAACACAGAATAAAGATGAAGACCCATGAACTCCAAACAACATTCCTCCCCTTGGGAAGAAATAGAACTGTAGATGTGTGCATAATGTCTTCCCATTCTGGATAGGAATATATAGGAAGAAGGATAAATGTCTCTGAACTCTACACATGATCTAAAGACAACAATGATGCTCTTGAAAACTACTCAAATGTCTCCAATCTACTACAAAATTATAACTGAATAGGAGGATAAAGAACAATCTCAGAAGAATATGATGGTGATGCAACTCCATAGAAGCTGTCATCAAAGAGAAGACAAATGTCCTCAATGTGGTCATCCAAATCTGCAAGGTGGGACTCTACAAACAATAATGATATATCTGGTAGAAATGCATCCCACTAAGCTATCTCTGGAAGATTGATAATGTCTTGCTGCAAAGAATCTGATCTAGCAATAGGTAATAAATATGTAATCTCTATAAAAGAAGAAGGAGAAGCAAGAGAAGTCTATGTGTCATCTGAACTAGCAAGACCTGTCAAATATGCAAGCTCCTCAACTATATCATCATCAAAAGGTATGCAATCTGCATCATCAAGAAGTATGTGGCAATCTATAGCAGGATCATCTGGGAATGGAGAGATATGTGGGTCTCCATAGATCTCCCAAATGCTAGTCCAAAGAGCATGTGGGCATTCAATATGTGAGATAGTACACATATTGTCAGAATCAACACTAGAACCAATCAATCCTATAATATGATCAACATAATTTCCCCATACATATTTCCTCCTAGGTGTATCTAGTTCAGGTATGAGCCCATAAAGATAAGGCAAAAGATTAAGCCACCTGAGATGTGTCAATTTGCCAAGACTCATAATTATCCTTACCCAATGATACCACAGAAGGGTAAATAGCAAAACCCATGATATCTCCTCAAATAAATTAGATCAGAGATCAACAATCTGAATATGTATTAATGCTGATAAATGAAGCCCAACAAAATAAATAGAACTTCTCCAGGTGCCAAAATGTCTAGAATATCAAACATAAGCCATAAAACTAACAAATTGAATAAAGAATACTTGGTGTCGAATTTGAAGAATTTCATAGATGGTTGTGTAGAGCTCCTTAATACCTTTCCCATTTCACAAGAATCACGAAATTTGGAGATTGTGGCAAAAGATACGAGCTCAAAGGCCAAAAATTATATCTGGAATTCAAACAACAATAAATTGTACCAATCTGCAAAATATGGAAAAAATACCTACAGGTCAATGGATTGTGCTTGGAACCATCTTTTTGACGCCTATTTTTTTTCAAAAATCTGACTCTGTATGCTCAAGATATGCCTGATTTACCAAAACTGCTCCTTTAGGGCAAAGAGGCCAAAAAAAGCACTATTGAAGCTCCTGGACTCCCATGTGACTAGGGCTTGAGTCTCTGGGGATTGGCGGCTAGGGCACTGGTCACCCATATGACTAGGAGCTGAGTCTCTGGAGGCTAGCGCCTGGAAGCTAGGGGCTGGTTCCCCATGCGACCAAGGGTTAAACGCTAGCAGCTAGCCCTCAAAAATTAAAAAAAATTCCTTTTTTATTAAGAAATTAATAAAAACTTAGCTATACATGTGCACAAAATCAAGGTGGCACAGAAATCGAAGTGGCACAGAAATCAAGATGGCACGCAAATCAAGGTAGATACAAAATCAAAATCAACTTAGATGAGAATGGAACGAAAATTGAGGCATCATATGACTGTACGAATTCTGTACATGTCATACGATTTCACAGAACCAAATTTTTTGAAACCCTAACAAAAAACACAAAAAATTTTGTCAGCAAAATATAGAGTGCCTTATATGAAAATAGGGGTTTTTGGGCCTCCTGAGTGCAATGGAGAGGTCTATTTTGCTCAAAAATGCATCCTACGAAAGCTCTTTCTTGAAACTTTCCTAGATATGAGAAGAAGCTTGCAGATCTAGAGCTCTGATACCATGTTGGAGTTGATAATTAACTCAAGCCACAAAGATCACTTGCAAAATGTAAGACTTACCTTCCACAAGAGAAAAAAATAAAGAGAAATAATTTACACAATATTGGATGAATTAATGAAATGGATTTATAAATTACATGTGACAACTTGCTTTTATATTTGCAAGTTAAATAAAACCCTAATATGACTTAATAATAACCTAAGACTAAAAATAAGCCCTAAGTAAACTTATTAAAGTGTAATTAAATATTTAATTACACCAACAATCACTGCCTTACAGTAATAGCCCAAGAAAGAGTATCACCTGTGACTCTTCTTTAATGATCCTTTAATACAATATACTTTCCCCTATATCTGATTTAAAGCAATTTTAATCCATTCCTTGAACAGATGCAACAAATCAAATATACAACATAGAAAATGTATACAGACAAGTTCAGAAACCCTTGGCAACTTTACTTGAAAGAAAAGCATTCATACTCAAGGAGATAGTCATAGATAATACACACAAAAGTATTTTTCATATACTAAAATCTGAATAGAAAATATGCCATATAGAAATTTATTCACCTACAAGAGCATTTTTCTTCTGAAATCCAAACTCCATAGCCTTTTACAATCAATATATTCCCCAAATATGTGGATAACTTGTATGCAAAGCCCAGAAAAAATCCCAGGATATCTCTCCCAGATACTTGATTACAATGCTACTAGCTCTCTATTTAGGAAAAGCATAACAATGTCAGATTATGATAGTCAGTTACAAATTTTGATTATACATTTAATTCTTCCAACTCTAGGAATTTGCATCTTTGTTCTGATTGGATCATGCTGGTAATATGTTTTTCTCAATCAATTTGGTTCATCAAACAATTTTATATTGCTTTTGAAATTTGTTTTCCTCCTTGAAAATTGTGAACTCCTATTCATTTGATTCGTTCAATTTTTCCTCGGGACTATAAGGCTTCATCTGCTTGTATTCCCATGCATATTCTCCTCCACCAATAAGAGAAAAAACTTTGCAATCAATACTTGTACATTTATTTTTGCCAAGAATGGCCAATAAAAAGGCCTTAGCACACCAACGCACATCTAAGGAAGGAGAGTGAGGTGGGTTGTGCGCTAGTGTGCCCAACCCCCAAAATGCCTCTATTTTGTTGATAAGGCATAAACATTATAATAATAATGTTTAAATTATAGTATTTGCCACCAAAACACTATATTTTATTTGTCAATTAATCTACTCTTACTACTGGGTTGTTTTTTTATTGTGCTGGGCATTTTTATGGTTGTAGGCACCTCAAAAATGGCCAAAACAACATTGAAAGTGTTCCCAACACATGAAAAGAAGTCCTGACATCATTTGGCAGGTGGAAAATATCATTTGCAGCACATATACAACCTCAGAAATTTGCCCCAGAGATAAAAATGTGAAGATTCTCCATCTTGCAACAATATCTGCTTGAACCAGACTAAAAAGGCCCCAGAAAAACCTCCAAGGAGATGATAACACACCCATCTGCATTCCAAAATTGATCTCTTTCCAAAAATCTGCCCAGGAAAAGGCTTAGCGCACAAGCATAGTCATTGCAGAGGAGAAGTGAAGAAGCTTGTGCATTGCTGCGCTAAGCTTATAAATTGCTTTTATTCCTTTGTTAATAATGTTTATATTAAAACATTTTTATGATAATAATGTTTATATTAAAGCATTTATCACTTATATTTTCCAATTAAAACATATGAATATTTTAAGAAAAATTGTGTTTGGCAACTTAGGAAAAATGACAATCAATTAATTTCTCCTCCTGAGCAAATGATGCATCTTCATTGTGGGCACACAAGACATCCACAGGCCATAAAAATTTGCGCAGGGCCATAATTAATTATTTAAAACATACCTATCTCCTCAAAATTCACATCGCTAGAGGATTTTTGGGACCTCCTTTGTAAACTGGCTTGCTGAACGTGTTCGCCGTGACTAAAACACATTAAAATAATGCATCATATGGACTCCATTTTTTATGAAAATGGAATTGGAGATGTTTTAGCAAAAAAAAGAAATGGGTTGCCTTCAGAATTGTGAAATTTGTAACTTTTCAGAATACCAAATCTAGCTTGGTCGCAGCCAGAAAAACATTAAATAACCCATTAGAACTCATCCAAGAAGCGTGAAACTGAACATGTGCACTACCATATGCACCAAAAAACTTTCTAACATACAGATTTGCAAGATGACCCCTGAGTTGCAAAATTTTAATCAGTGAAGATGGGCTCCGGGGTAGATTTAGCAGCATGTTGATCTGACCTCTGTTGACACATCGAGAGGAGAAATGCACTTCAAATTGTAAAATTTGAAGGTGCCATCAGTAGCTCATGTTCGGGGACGCATGCCTCTTGCAAACATGGCAAGATTCCAGCTATCTACGGGTTGTAGACCATGTGCCAAATCCATTGGGCTGCTGTGTAACTGCTCCATCATATCTTGAAACTTTATTTGGTGGCCCTGGGCCCCCAAAAATGAAAAACCAATATTTTCCTTTGTCAAATATTCTATTTTCAGCAGACATACCTGAGCTCAATTTGGAAGCACTATATTCAATGTTGCTATCAAAGAAGCATATCTCCATGTTTTTTATTGTGGCACTATCAATTTTACACATATCAACATTAGCAAATGATAGGCACAAAAAATGTGTGTCAAATATATCATTCCTATGTTTGCAATGCCTTTGATCAATAAAATCACTACTATCCACCCTTACATATCCATCACTCTTATTTGAGAAACAAATTATTTCCTGGTACACTAGGTGACTAGTATCATAAAATTTGGCTTCATCTCTTACTTCTATATCAAATCTGAAGCAATCATAAGACATCTCTGATGACCACTGCTGCAAGTTATCTCTATCATATATCAACTCCAAATCAGAAAAAAATGAGACTCATACACAACCAATGAATTTATACGTGGAGTTTTCCCTCTTTCAAGCAAGAAGTCACCTTCTTTATTGAAGATGCAATACTCATACACAGGCAACATCTTCACTTGCTTTGTTGAACACTGACTCTCACATTCATATAAATCTTTCAAGCCTGAAGTAAAAATTTGCAAAACATGCTTATACAAGTAATCATAATCAATTGAGAATTGATCATACTCACAGTTATCATGACCAACAGGTTGAAAGAGCTCACTTTTAGAAACATCCTCATATCCCTCATTATTGTGTTCAACAATTTCACCATTTAACTCCACCTGGAATGCTTCAAAAGAAGGTTTAAAAATTTCAGAATATGGCCCATTGTTAAAAGCTTCATAATCACCTTTACCATGGATATCACAGTCAACACTATCCTTTGTTGTATCAATATGAACATCTGAAACTTGTCCACCCTCAACAAAGTATGCACCTTCATTAATGCATTCATCATCGAAAGTAAACACTTCCATTTCCACATTATGGTTATGATCAACATTAATAGAAGAGCCAACATTTTCTTCATCCATACAAACCTGATCACCAAATGGATCCTTCATAGATGAGCAAGTATCATGTTCATGCAAGACCAAAACCTCCATCTTTGCTTCATACAAACTATCATGAATAACTGGAACATACTCACTTATGAATGCATCATACCTGGTATCAATGCATTCTTTTGATTCTTCAACAAGAACACTGCTGCAAGATACATCTTCATATATATCCTTTATCTCATGATGTATGCAATCTGCATCTGCATAGCTCTCTCCTATGGGTTGATCACAACCTTCATCTTTATCATTGCAGGATGTGCCTTCATTTTCTGCCACAATTTCTTCATCTTTATGCATTATGCCATGAATTTTCTCAATAACATGACTGCTATTAATACTCTAAGACATAACTCTTCCTGCATAATCACCTCTGGCTTTTTCCATAATCCAAATCCAAGGAAATATTTGATCAATATTTTGAGGCTTCAGTTCCTTTGGCAAAGTGCTCAAACCTGATTCATAAACTTCACAGAACAAATCAACACAAAGAACCCTTAGGTCTGCAATACTCTGGACTTTCTAACAAAGCTTTCATGAATTTTGTATATAGAGCATAGGGTGATTCTCCTTCTTGTCTCTTCAAGTCAAATAATGATTGAACAAAAAACTTAGGATCAACTGTACTTGCATTATATTCACAAGTTGCTTGAGACTCTCCGTGACTCACATGAGGCAATGATGAACAAACTAGAACAACATAAATATATTCATTTTGAAAACTATTCCGATTCTTTGTTTTACATTACTCATTTGCATAAGATGCTTTACAATAACCAACACTTGCAGACATGTATCCTATGGGCATTCCATATTTCTGATTATTTTCAATATCCATTGCCATTTTATAAGTTTGATGAAGTGCAGTAGGTTCCTTATCTCTCAGCAAATAACTCATTTCCTCATCAAATGCACTGAGATAGAGTGTCAAACATAATGCATCATTCAGCCTCATATATTGTGCAATATGTTTGAGTAATTTTAAAAATCTTAGGTTGAAGGCTGGAACCAACTCATCATTTTCTTTTTGAATGTTCATGAATTGATTAACTAATGAAATCACATTAGTCCTTTCACCAAATTGTTCTAGAAACACAACTTTGAGCTCAACCCATGAAGAGATAGAATAGTTAGACATGAATGAAATCTAGTCCCTAGCATCATTTTTTAATAAATGAACCAAAAGTTTCATGACATCATCTTCAACCTCAATCTCATAATAAAATTTTGCAAATGCCTATCTGCAGATTCAAAATTATTTCCACTATACTCTGGTAGGCATTTTCTGATCTCACTAGGGATAGCATTTGGATAACCACCAATACCCTTGAAATTCAAGGCTTTGTATCTTTCAATAGAGAATAACCTTTTCTGAGGACATGACAAAGATTGATGTTCTAATCTAATCATTTTGGATGGAAGAGATGGAATACCTGGGAATGTATTGTAGCTTAAAATAGGTTCAACAACAAAGTTGCTACCTCTCCAAAAAGGACAAAACATCAAGAAGCTAAAATCTCTTACCTGAGTCACCACATTCTGGATTCGCTTCACCATTAGAGCACCTTTTAAGAGTCTTTAAACATGCTGCAACAAATTCTTTCTCCAGGTATGAAGACCTTCAATATCTGACCCTAATGATCAGATCATGTGTAATGACCCCCATTTAGCCCAGTCACACAGATGGTGGAGATTAGCCTATATCATGACTTTCATAGGCTAATAACAATGGTTAGGAGGTCAATTCAGGGACTTACTATTTATAGTAAGTTGGGAGTAGGGCACTTTCTATTTTTGGCAGGGTAGCTGTGGATGATCGGTGCACGAGGTTCATTGTCTCGATATGACTAGAGCTCTATTTGATATAATATAAGTCAAATTAAATATTTAACTTATATTATTTTATGAGACCTATACTACTTTAAGTTATAATGCATTTTCACTTTATAAGAATAAGTTATAACTTAAAAGTGTTTGTCTAGGAGATGGGCACCCAAGGACATGAGGGGACATAAGGGATATGAGGATGTTAAATAAAATAATAAAATATATGTTTCTTGGGTGTTGAGGAGATAAGAGAACAAAAAGGAAAAAAAAAGTTCATTTGAATATGCGAAGATTATTGATTTGGCTCTCATCTATTGAGTTTTCCCATGCATTGGGTTTGAGCTTGGCTCTAGGGTTTGTTCATGGCTATGTTGGGACAAAAACCCCTCCATTAGTCCCTTTCTTCGTGCATGAAAGATTGCATCAGGAGAGGATTGTAGGAGCTTCACTTGGGCTTCATTTGACAGATTTTGGTTGAGTTTTGAGCTGAAACAAATATCATTTCATGAAGAGTTGCATTGTTGATCAAAGATTCATGATAAAGGATGGATTTATACATTTAGACTAAGTTTTGGCTATTGTTATAGCTTCCTTTCTACAGGTCGTACTCCTACCAAGCTAGTTGTACCACCTAGAGGGCCGTACTCTTCATTAGTAGCAGTTTCTATGAATTTTTTGTGAAGTTTTGTCATCTTTTTGAGGTTTCGTATACCCTGCAGAGACAACATATATAAACAAAGATTTATGAGGGTGATTGGAGTAAGATTATGACCAATATCAGCTCACAACAAGGTCGTGCCTGCTAAAGGTGGACGTGGGTGTTTGGGGTCTTATTTCTACACTATTTTGTGGCATCTGTCTCTCCCAACTTTAGTAGTTGGAGCTGTATTTATTGCTGCTGTATTGATATCTAATGATACCTTGCATTGTATGAAGATTTTGGCACCATTGGCATGCATATATTGCTAGTCCGACAATGACCCTAACATGAAGTTGTAAATCTTGATATAGGTATGTAATAGAACCTCATATTTTGGCATTCTCCTATCTGGGTCTTCAATATTTTATTGCTATCTCTTTTAGTTTTTCTGGGTTTTCAGTATATTATTCATATTCTATGTAATTCATGCCAAAACACACATGCAAGCAAAACCCACAAAACCCTAAACAACAAAACAAACAAAAATAAATAAATAAACCTACAGAGAAAAACATATATTAGGGGTATATGCTACATCATGATAATGGATTGACTCTTTTCAAATGGATAACTAAGCCTTTTCCCCAGTAGAGTCACCAATTTTGTTGGTTTCCAAATCTGCATGCATCAAATCCTAAAGGCTTGCCACTTCTTATACCCAGATTTAATGAGAGACTTGGCCAACAAAGTGGGAGATTATCTCCCCTGCACTTCAGGTTCTACCACACCTAGTGGGGTATTCCCTTATTACCATATCAACATATTTGTCTTTTACATAACAAGGCAAAAATGTTCTCATCTACTTGTACCAAGACTTGTAAGATCAATCCTTGATTGACAACACTTTTGGGTTATCTCAATTATTCATCTCAGAGAACATGCATCACCTAAACTAAAACAAAATGATATGAAAGATTTATCATTAAATTCTATTATCTTCTAGACCTTTGGGCGAATAAACCCTAGACCGATGCTTTATCAGGGCAACAGAGTCAAATGTTAGCGTGCAAATGTTTTCTATCTGACATCTAAAAATCCATATTCAGAGGGCTGGAACCATTATCGCTACCTTACAGTAATAGCCCAAGAAAGAGTATCACCTGTGACTCTTCTTCAATGATCCTTAATACAATATACTTTCCCCTATATTTGATTTAAAGCAATTTTAATCCATTCCTTGAACAAATGCAACGAATCAAATATGCAACATAGCAAATGTATGCAAACAAGTTCAAAAACCCTTGGCAACTTTAATTGAAAGAAAAACATTCATACTCAAGGAGACAGTCACAGATAATACACACAAAAGTGTTTTTCATATACTAAAATCTGAATAGAAAATATGCCTTATAGAAATTTATTCACCTACATGAGCATTTTTCTTCTAAAATCTAGACTCCACAACCTTTTACAATCAATCTATTCCCCAAAAATGTGGATAACTTGTATCCAAAGCCCAGAAAAAATCCCAGAATATCTCTCCCCGATACCTGATTACAATGCTACCAGCTCTACATATAGGAAAAGCAGAACAATGTCGAATTATGAGAGTCGGTTACAAATTTTGATTATACATTTAATTCTCCCAACTCTAGGAATTTGTATCTTTGTTCTGATTGGATCATGCTGGTAATATGTTTTTCTCAATCAATTTGGTCCGTCGAACAATTTGATATTGCCTTTGAAATTTGTTTTCCTCCTTGAAGATTGTGAAATCCTGTTCATTTAATTTGTTCAATTTTTCCTCGGGACTATAAGGCTCCAATTGCTTGTATTCCCATGCATATTCTCCTCCACCAATAAGAGAAAAAGATTTGCAATCAATACCTGTACATTTATTTTGCCAAGAATGGCCAATAAAAAGGCCTTAGAGCACCAACACACATATGAGGAAGGAGAGTGAGGTGGGCTATACGCTAGTGCGCTCATCCCCCAAAATGCCTCTATTTTTTTGATAAGGCATAAACATTATAATAATGTTTATATTATAGTATTTTCCACCAAAACACTATATTTTATTTGCCAATTAATCTACTCTCACGACTGGGTCATTTTTTTATTGTGCTGGGCATTTTTATGGTTGCAGGCACCTGAAAAATAGCCAGAACAACATTGAAACTGTTCCCAACACATGAGAATAATTCCTGGCATCATTTGGGAGGTGGAAAATATCATTTGTAGCACATATACAACCTCATAAATCTGTCCCAGAGCCAAAAACGTGAAGATTCTTCGTCTTGCAACAATATCTGCTTGAACTAGACCAAAAAGGCCCCAGAAAAATCTCCAAGGAGATGATAACACACCCATCTGCATTCCAAAACTGATCTTTGTCCAAAAATCTGCCCAGGAAAAGGCTTACACACAAGCGCAGCCGTTGTAGAGGAGAAGTGAATAAGTTTGTGTGTTGTTGCGCTAAGCTTATAAATTGCTTTTATTCCTTTGTTTTCCCTTTATAAGGTATAAACATTATTATGATAATAATGTTTATATTAAAACATTTATCACTTATATTTGCCAATTAAAAATATGAATATTTTAAGAAAAATTGCGTTTGGCAACTTAGGGAAAATGACAATCAGTTAATTTCTCCTCCTGGGCAAACGATGCATCTACGGGACATCTAGAGGCTGTGAAAATTTGCGTAGGGCCATAATTAATTATTTAAAACATGCCCATCTCCTCAAAATTTGCATCGCCAGAAGATTTTTGGGACCTCCTTTTTAAACTGGTCTGCAGACATGTTCATTGCAATTGAAACACATTAAAATAATGCATCATATGGACTCTATTTTTTGATGAAAATGGAACTAGATATCTTTTAGACCAAAAAAAGAAATGGGTTGCCTTCAGAATTGTGAAATTTACAACTTTCCAAAACACAAAATCTAGCCCAGTCGTAGTCAAAAAAACATTAAATAGCCCATTAGAACTCATCCAAGAAGTGTGAAACTGAACAGACGCACTACCATATGCACCAAAAAACTTTCTACCATATAGACTTGTAAGATGACCTCTAAGTTTCAAACTTTTAATACCACTAGAAGAATTAAGTGCAGACAAACAACAATAATAATCACTAGGTATCATGACTACAAGCCCCTCCCTAAGCTTGGTAACTTTATCATTAATTTATTTGTTCATATGTCCACAAGACAACCATATAAGTGTTATGAAACTCTCTTCTATCTCTATAAATGCTTCAAAGAACAACAATCCTATATACACAAGAGCAACCCCTCCCTTACTCTCCCTCCTCCATAGCCACTCACTATTCACTCCATTGTAGTGTATGCTAACCAAACAAATATTAAATCAAACTCAAAATCAACTAATCAATTTATGAAGACTATTTACTAATAAATCATTTCCTTATCAATATTAAACAAATATTTAATCTAAGAAACTAATTTCAACTATAAAACACATACTATTATTACAACACTACAAGGTAGGTACTCACCACTACGTGGCATTTGTTGTATAATGATATGGTGATTACATAGAAATATATATAAATATATTTTAGTTAGTCAGATTTTAAATCAAGACAACAAAATATAACTTAAAGATTTTATTTTTAAATCTAGATAAACATTGAAATAATCATCTAAATATTATAAATGTTTGGCATTGACTAAATTAATATGATTTAATGAGATGTTAAGAATTATTTTTTTTAATAAATTTTAACTTATTCTATTTTTTTAATTATGTATTATTTGTAAAAGTTGGTTTTTGAAAGGCCCAAATCATTTTATAGTGAGGCAACAAGAGAGTAGAGGAAGCCCCAACAAAAAGCACAAAGAAACTAAACTCCATGAGAGGTGGAGTTCAAAATATAGATACAACAATAAAAAGAAGAGAAAATAGTAGACTAGCAGCACATGGTTAGCACAACAAACTACAAAGAAGACAAATTCCTTAAACCATGAAACAACTACCCATTCCTCCTAGAGAAATTCAAGATGGTTCTCCATGGCATCATTATCCAGGTCAACTACCTCTTTCTCTTTCTATACATACTAGGATCTTGTCCTTTTAGAAGGCCCCCCAACATCAACCGACTTCTTTCTCTTTAGGAAACTTTGATACAACATGGAGATATTGGCAACATATTTTTTCATTATGGTCTTGCTTAGCTAGATCAGCTTGTTTAACAAACCCAAAAAAGAATCTTGGTTATCCTCCATCTGCAACATTCTCTCTTTCAATTCATTTATTTCAACAAACATTAGATTGAGATTTCTAGTATTTTTACCATTTCCTTTCAAAGAATTTAACACTAAAATTTGCTTCAGGAGCTTCACCATTGACTTGTCTAAGGAGGGTGGCCATTCTTTCCTTCATTCTTTCATTCATTTTTTAACCATTCAAAGATGTTGTCTTGGAGGGTAAAGTTGTCTTCAATAGCTTTAATCTTAGAATCAAGAATTACACATGTTGAACATATATTAAGATCATTAGTCCTATCAGTAACATTTTTTTCCAACCTCTTAACTAGATTAACACAATGCTTGGACTCATTAGCAATCACACTAGAAAAAGTGGCACAAACAACCCTAGAGGACCCCTAAACCATAGGGGCTTTACTTTTGTTCTTGACAATAGGAACCACTTCATTTATAGGGGATCAAAATCAAGGATATCCACAACAAGAAGATAGGTAGGGATAGGGGAACCACCATGGCTATCTCTAGTAGCGGGTCTACAAGCAAAAGGGTTGGAAACAAGGATTTTGATAGTAACAACCTTTGGGGGAGAAACAACTTTGTCTTTAAAAGGACTTAGAGAACACAAATTGGATGACTCATTTTTCTTCAACACCACCTTGGGATTAGACTTAGGGATGACATTATTAGATTTCTCAAACTGGTAAAGGCAGAAGATAAGGCCTTGGTGAAGAGGGAGATCAAACTTCTCCAACACAACATCAACAATAGATTGCTCGATAGACATGAGTACCTGTAGAAAGGAAAACTAACCAAATTCTTATGTTTGAGATGATTTAATAGAGGAAAATGATAGGAAAAGATACATTCATAACATGCTTCCATAGTGAAGTACTTGATTAGGTAGAAATTTACCTCATCCCAAGGTGTAGGTAAAACCTCACGCAAGTAGCCTACTTGGTATTTGACCAGTTTTTCCTTCCCTTTAGGGAAAACATCTATATGCTCTTTTTTGTTGGTTTTTATAGCCTTATGGGTCTTTAATCCCTTCATGGTTAAACATATAGTAGCAACAATGCCTTCCTCGGTGACTTCAAAACATAGGCCTTTCGTGCAGTTACCTTTATGCCCTTCTAGGACTTAGCAAATTCTTTGGAGATAAGGGAATCATATCCATTTATGCAGCAATAGACTACAATGAAGACAAATTCCTTAAACCATGAAACAACTACCCATTCCTCCTAGAGAAATTTGAGATGGTTCTCTATGACATCATTATCCAGGTCAACTACCTCTTTCTCTTTCTATACATACTAGGATCTTATCCTTTTATAAGGGTCCCCAACATCAACCGACTTCTTTCTCTTTAGGAAACTTTGATGCAACATGGAGATATTGACAATAGATTTTTTAATTATGATCTTTCTTAGTTGGATCATCTTGTTTAATGAAGCCAAAAACTAATCTTGTTTATTATCCATATGCAACATTCTCTCTTTCAATTCATTTATTTCAACAAACAATAGATTGATATTACTAGTATTTTTTCTATTTCCTTTCAAGGAATTTAACACTAACATTTGCTTTAGGAACTTCACCATTGACTTGTCTAAGGAGGGTGGCCATTCTCTCCATTCTTTCATTCATTTTTGAACCATTTGAGGATGTTATCTTGGAGGGTAAAGTTGTCTTCAATAACTTTGATCTTAGAATCAAAAATCACATAGGTTGAACAGATATTACGATCATTAGTCCTGTTAGTAATAATTTTTTCCAACCTCTCAACTAGATTAACACAATCCTTGGCCTCATTAGTACTTACATTAGAAAAAGTGGCACAATCAACCCTTGAGGGCCCCTCAACTATAGGGGCTTTACCTTTGTTCTTGAAATAGGACCCACTTCACTTAAATAGGGGGTCAAAAGCAAGGATATCCACAATAGCAAGATTGATAGGGATAGGGGAACTGCCAAGGCTAGCTCTAGTAGCGGGTCTAGAAGCAAGAGGGTTGGAAGTAGGTATTTTAATAGTAATAACCTTCAGAGGAGAAATAACATTATCTTTAAAGGGATTTAGGGAACACAAATTGGATGACTCATTTTTCTTCAAAACCACCTTGGGATTAAACTTAGAGATGACATTATTAGATTTCTCAAACTATTAAAGGTAGAAGATAAGGCCTTGGTGAAGGGGGAGATCAAAATTGTCCAACATAACATCAATAATAGACTGCTCAATAGACATGAGTACCTGTAGAAGGGAAAACTAACCAAATGCCTATATTTGAGATGATTTAAGAGAGGAAAATGATAGGAAAAGATATATTCGTAGCATCCTTCCATAGTGAAGTACTTGATTAGGTAGAAATTTACCTCATCCCAAGGTGTAGGTAAAACCTCACGCAAGTAGCCTACTTGGTATTTGACCAATTTTTCCTTCCCTTTGGAGAAAACATCTATATGCTCTTTTTGTTGGTTTTTCTAGCCTTATGGGTCTTTAATTCCTTCATGGTTAAACATATAGTAGCAACAATACCTTCCTCGGTGACTTCAAAACTCAGGCCTTTCGTGTAGTTACCTTTATGCCCTTTTAGGACTTAGCAAATTCTTTGGGGATAAGGGAATCATATCCATTTATGCACTCCAAGAAAGGGGCCAAACCATCTTTGTGGAGAATGTACCAAATCATGTTTTTATTTTTAACCTTATCATAGGATGAGGGTTCAATTCAAAGCCTCTCTCCTCCCATTATGAACACCCAGTTAACCTTCCCAAGAGTTGACTCACATAAAACATAAATGTGCCTATACAAATGAAGCCAAGACTAGAATTTAGATTTCTCCAAAATCTAATTTGAAGAGTACAAATAGAGACAACCCTTCTGGGAGTAATAATTGTGGTAGTAAAATGATGGATTGCATTCATAGATGAAAAGATATTTCATGGTGCCATGAGTGGAATTAAGGCTAATAATCATAGATAGTCTCATAGAGTGCCCTATTATATTATTTCGTAAGGGCCAAACAACAACAATATATATCTAGTTAAGATACAGTCCATGATCACATAATCATAAGGTTTCCTCATAACTAATGCCATTAATAATTTTGGATGGAAAACTTTCCACCTCTCTCCAATGTCTTAGACCTTCCATCCTAACACTCATGTTGGCTAGCAAATCAGCTAACCCATTCCCCTCTCTATAGACATGTATAATTCTAACTTTAGTGAAGGAATTAAGGAGTTCTATTGATTCCTTGATATTGCTGATGTTCTATGAAGGGGACAAATACCTCTAAGGTAGTAAGTCACATTAAGAGAGTCACCCTCGACCATCAAGTGAGAGACCTTGAGATCCCTAACAAGTTGTGTAGCTAGGGTAAAAATTAGGGCTAAATCATAAACAACAAATCATCAAACCCTAACAAGAAAAATTAAGTGCAAGATAGCATAGAAATTGAAATCACAAAGCAAATCAAACCCAAATCTCTACACTAAGCTTGGATTTCCTCCATTGCTCTTCTCAATCTTGCATAGGAATGCATGATTTCAAAGGATGAATGTTGGGTACTCACTATTTCAGCAGCATAACAATGGCATGAGGATGAATGATGAGAGGCTCTAATTTCATTTTGATAGCATAAGGATACTTGAAAGCTCATTCATTGCAAATGGCTTGGGTCAGGGTTGATTTTTAGGAAAGGGCTGATTTGAATGAAGGGCTTAGATTGAAAGTTGATTTCAACAATGTGGACGACTAGGATCGAATAGGGTTTCCCACTCCATGAGGAGTTGTAGTCATGTGACAAGTGTAGGGAGGACCTAATTTAAATAATGTTTTATTTAAATTAGTGGGACATGTGAAGTGTATTAAGTGGAAGTTGTAGCATGTGACATGTGTTGGATTGTGATGAAAGGTGAGGGCCTAATTCAAATATTTTATTTGAATTAGTTGGGACATGTGAGAGGGAAATTAATTAAATAAATAGGATTTATTTAATTAATTGTTCTAGTGGGATAAATGGGATTAGGACAAAATGTCATATGATGTCTCTAGTAATGTGTTGACTAGGTGATGGTCAAGACATGGACAAATTTAGGTGTCTACAAGTTGAATGCCCCAAAAGTTAGTCACGTCTTACCCAACGTGATTGGATTGGGATCCCATACAACCCACATAAGCTACCACAAAATACCCTTTACAATATGTAATGATCTCACCACCTCTATTAGGGTCAGGATTTCTTTCACCACACCATCATAATTATTTTGACTCAATTAGCCTTAGGGAAAGTCCACTTGGTGAATTTTCTCTTCAATAGCTTGGTATTGCTCATTAATTTTTATTCCAAAGGTAGGATTATAGGATCCTTGATTTTGATTATAGAAATATTTTTCATAATAGCATGTGGGATTCTGGAGCACACTTCCTCCTTGATTTTATTGCTTCCTTTAAAAATTCTAACATTTCTCTCAAGCCACAAACCCCAACAAAAATGAGGTAATGTTAAGTACCAAATCTTATTAATTAGAGGGTGATAAAAAGGAGAATAATTGTTTAAAGAATTCTCAAGGATAGAGTTGGGGGAAGACCATCTTAGTTAAAATTTTCCAAGCAAGAGATTGAAGATATGCCAAGCAAATGGAAATTTTAGAAAATGTCATAAATTGATTTAGCATCATTCTCAAAAAGAACACACTTTTTGGGGATCATGAACCCTCTCTTGATCAAGTTATCCACTATAAGAATTATCTTTTAACAAGCAGCCCACCAAAAGTTCACATTCATGTGGTATGTATTTGCATAACCTTATCACATATTTCTCAACATTTTAGCCCCATTAGCCCTTGTGTATGTTTTGTATCCTTTTTTACCTAGCCCATGTTGTCTCCTAGACATGTTTTTTCTCCTTTCCCATGTTGTCTTACCCCTTTTTTATATTTGCTAAGTGGTACTTGTTATCACGTGAATTTGTACCCAGTTGTTGAAGCATTGACAATTCCAACAAATTCAGTGTAACATGAGAATGATCTCAAGGTGTGGGACCTTGAAAATGATATTAGACCTCTATAGAAGGTTGGTTCCTCTTTATGAGCTTAAGGCTCAGAAATGATGGCTAAATCTAATGCTATGCTCACAAGGAAAAGGGAAAGGAGTATTGGAATTAAAAGGGGGTGATGCACCAGATTTAATATGCTTAACTATGTCTGAATTAACACAACAATGACCCCAAAATTGCAATAAACTCACATAGACTTGTATAAAGCATCACAAAGGTTTAGGTAGAAAATCAAAGCTATCAAAGGGACCATTCTACCCACAATACAAACATACAATTCTCAATAAACACAATGTAAAGTTACAGAGAGAGCCAAAGTGACAATTTGTATTGATCATGAAGGCTAGAAAGTCATTACAAAAGTAGAACAATTTGCTATAGAAGGAAAAGACACAAAGTAACCAATTACATTCATGGGTAAACCATAATCAAAGACATTAAAGGCCTAGATTCAAGCACAATACATCAAATTCGACTGGTTCTTGCAAATGCATTACAAGGTTTATAATTTGCAATAAACTCCTTGTTGGCAATATGTGTTTTCATTGATTTCAACTCTATATGTGTCAACCTGAGGTTAGTGATAATAAGGTTGATGGACAGTGGAAGATTTGAGAGAGATGGTTTGACATAGTTGAAGACATGGGGTCAACATGCTTAAGGCAAGTCAGTCTGAAAGTTCTAGAAGATGGAGAAAAGTTGTCTGAGTGTGATACAGAGGTGTGTAAACCTATTCTAACATGTTTCCTATATGTCTGCATTGATATCTTACTAGGGTGGTGTACCACATTTAGAGATAAGTTGCAAAAGTTTGACTAAGGCATTCATAGTGTATACCTTAAGGCAGAGTCACTATATTTTGGTCCACATTTCTCCACAAAAAAATACTTAGTCTTGTGGTTAAGAATATAAGTTAATTGAGATATGAAGGTATGTTATCCAAGATTTCATCTCATTACACCTTGAGCAGAGAAAGTTATCAATGACATAATTCTGGTTAGTGCTCATATAGAGTAAAGCAATGATGGAGACCTGTTGGAGTGCTCCACATTCCTCCAAAAGAGAAGTTGTACCCATGCAATTTTGAGAACATGTTTAAAGATGTGCAATACATGCTTCCTTATAGTATCAAGTGTTTTGATGGTCCACAAGGTCATTTCTCAAATTATAGAAGTCATACAATCAGTTCCGGATGTCTAAGTTATTCTCATAGCACATGTTTGAGTACTTGTAGAAGATGGAGAGTATATAGATCAAAAATACAAGTGTATGTAGAGACTCTACATATCCTAATACATATTTGGTCTAAAGCACAAGCAATTCCTTCTTGTTCCCAGTACCACACAAGGTGTTCAAGTCACCTTGAGTTATGTATACATATGAATGTTGATCATAGTGCAACTGAGTTAAATATCTCCGCATTCCTTTAGAAATGATAGATATGGTTGTCCGGTTCTAAGGATATGTTTAGAATGATGAATGAGCTCATACATAATAATTTCAATTGACTTTGTGGTCTGCAATGTAATATTCTACATTTTGATGTGTCACAGTCAGTCTGGAATGCCCTATTTTCATTAGTTTAATATGTTTCATGTCTTACGAATGCTTAGAATGATCAAACACTTCAGGTAAAGGGTGTATGCATAGTTTTGACAAGTTGCATTTCTAATATCTTGGTATGCATCATGTTTTTGGTGTCTCCTTGTTGGTGCAAAGATGGACAGTTAGCAGTGATAGTGTGGTATGGGCCAACAATCTAGTTTCTTCATGTGCGGTGGATCCTCATAACTTGTTTTGACATTGAAAGATGTGTTGTGACATGTTTTGGGTCCTATTGTGATATGTTGAGATCCACAACCTTATTTCTTTTCATAATGTATATGTTTGAAGCTGACCCATGGAGAATTATGTGTTTCAGAGAGAGAGAGAGAGAGCATAATGAGAAGGAAGAAGTGTACAAAGTCAGTATGATGGAGTAATTAAGCAGAAAAAGGGGACTACAACATCAACATAAGTTAGATGCTTCTTTCACAACAGTTCATATTTATGTCATCGTTGTAATCTTTTATAGTAGTGAGCTTTCTTCAGGGAGTAGTAGCTTCCTTGGGTTGTAGCCCTAAACCAATGTTGTAATCTTTATAGCAGTGAGCATTATATATTGTGAGCTAACACTCACCATGGGTTTTCCACATAAAAATCCCGGTGTCATTGCATTGATTATTGTGTTGCATGCTTTACTTTTTGTTCTCTAAGTAATTTAATTTGATCAGAAAATAAAGCAGTTAATTTTTAGTATATGCTGATTCACCCTCCCTTCTTAGCATCTTAATGTGTTCAACAATTGGTATCAGAGCTAAGTATCTTTGAGAAGCCTAACAAGCTAAGGTAGATCCTGCAATTAAACACATGGAATCTAAAGATATGTCTAATAATGTGTTTACTCTAGAACTAGATCTAGAGGCAATGGAACCTAAAGGTTGGTATTTCAACCTAGACAAAGTAGACCTTGAAGGAGAACTCTATTCCACCATTGAGGATTTGGATGAAGAAAGAGAACTAAACTAGGAATATGAGGCCATGCTTGAAAAATCAAAGGAGACAATTGTGAAATTGAAGACACAAGCTAAAGAATCAAAAGAAGAAATTGGTAAAATGAAAGCTCAAATAGAAGGTGATAAAGAATGTGACATTAAACTCAAAGAGGCATAAGATATGATCTCTAGTTTGAAGGTCATGGTTGAAGAAGGCAAGAGGATTGAAGGTTGCTTAAATATCAAGTTCAATGAGAAAGCTGCTGAATGTTTAGAACTTGAGGAAGAAGTTGTCACTCTAAGAAAAGAACTGGAAAAGGCAAAAGAACAAATTGACAAAGGGTTAAAATTAAAAGGAGGTTTAGATATTCTTGATGAATTGATCAATTCTAAAAATCTATCAAAATAAAAATCTGGTCTTGGTTTTGAAAAGGGGAAAAGTCCTATCATTAATGCATCTACAAACTTATATGATAACTTCAAGGCAGAAGGAAAGTCTGAAACAAAGGAAGAAAAAGCCTGCATTAAAGATCCTAAGAAGAATGCCTCTAGAGATGGAAAAGAAGAGGGTTTCACTCCTTTTCAAAGACAAAGAAAGAATAACAAGAAGAACTTCAGAATGCCTACTCCTAAACAAATTGTTCCTACTAGGTACCCTCGTTCTCTTTCAATGGTAATTTCTATGCTTGTAATAAGATTAGTCCTAAGGTTGTTAAATGTAGAAGCAAGATGAATTAGAATTCATTTAGGCTTCCAAGGTACAATGCTATGAAAGTCTCATTCATTTCATGGTTAGTTTTATGCTTTCAACAAAGTTGATCATAAGTCTAATGAATACAAAAGCAAAGTGATAAGGAATGGTTTCATGAACAAGAATAATAGGACTTATTAGTTCTTCTATGGTTATTATTACACATGCAACAAGTATGATCATAAGGCTACTGATTGCAGATCTAATGTAAGAAGAGGTGGTTATGCTCCACGATCCAATACCACCTGCTACAAATGCAATAAATTAGGACACATTTCAAGGTTCTGCAAGGGAAAGAGTGTAAGGTCTTCTGTTCCTCAAAAGAAGATTGATATTGCTCAATAATAGAAGGAAATGAATAGGACATGGAGGAAGAAAGAAGAAAATGAAGTAAACAAAAGATCTACACCTCTTCCTAGTACAGATGGATCCTTTGGAAACTAAAAGGAGGAAGTATTGATTTAGGGGGAGTTACAACTGCAAATATTTTCAAAATGGGTCTTGAACACATAAGATGCTAAAATCTTTAGCATAATGGCTAAAAGTGATATGGATATGTCTGGTTGATGATATGATGATGTTTGATCAAATTTCTAGAACAAATGGACTCTTTGCGGAGGATTTTTAAGTGATCATAGATCTCTGTATAGTAAAAAGTTGATTAGGTCAAGAACAGAGAAATGTAATCAATGCAGAGTAGCTAGGGTTGGTGAGAAGCCTATTTAGTCATCGCTTGATCAAATTTGAATGAATTTAGGTGTGTGAAAGAGCAAAGAAGAGAAGAAGATCTTCAACAAAGCTTGTTTGCAAACCTTGACGAAAACATTTTAACGGATTCTTCGAATTTGCTGGTTAAACCCTAGTTTTCTGAAAGAATTAACATGGCAACACCTGTAGTGATTGAGGTTATGGAGAAGTCAAGACTGAAATTCAAGAAACATTCATTTAAATCCACTGAGACTGATAAGGATGGAGCATTTTCACATGTCCCCACCAATGTGCTGCATACAGAGGATGTTTGGATATATATTCACTCGCAACTAGATGAGTATGATTATTTGAAGCTGGAATAGTTCAGGAATGATCATCTTCTAGGTGATGATTTTCAACTTAAGCCAGAGTTTGCAAATGTTGAGGCCAAATAGCTAGACATATGGAAGGGTTTCCCCAACTTTCACTATGAAGAATGGGTTAGAATTACATTAAGTGGGATCCATGATGATTTCTTTTACCTTGACTAGCCTCACATGATCATAAAGGAAGCAATCAGAGCTGTGACCGGATTATGCTCCTCTAGACCTGTGCCTACATTAAAATCTGTGAAGAATGAGGAAGTTATAGAGATTACTGGAGCAACTTTTGACAAGAGAACTCTAACAATGGATGATATCACTGACCTAATGGTTTGGTATGCCATAATGGGCATCACATATAAAGTATATTTACACCAACAAATAAAGTTTTGCTACCGTAACCACCATCTACACTACCTATCAAATGGTGAAGGAAGGGAAGGACTATGACCTTTTTGAGATCCTGCAGCAGCAATTGATAGACAAACTAAAGAGATCAAAGGAAACAAGGTACAAATTTTGGTATGGATCCTTAATCATCTATCTTATGTTCTATTTCCTAAAGGAATTGCCTGCCATGAAGGGTATGGTTTGGAAAAGAGACACACCTATTGCTCATTAAATTAAGGACTACATGTGAAGTTTTCTTGATCATAAATAGTGTGATACAATTTTTGGGGGATTTTTCAAAACATTTCAAAATGACATACAAATGAGGGAGAGGATACCTACAAAATTTGTAGACAAATACAAAAATGATATAACCTTTATGGTGGATAAAGGCAATTTCTATATGGAGGTAGTAGAACCAAGGACCTTCTGGATAACCACCTTGTGTTATGAGGTGTCTGAACATGATTTGATTGGATATGCTGATATGTTTCTCAATAAACCTAAGGATCCTGCTACTGAGAGATTTGGGACTTATGATGAAATTACCAACAAAACAATCATGAAGGATGTGGAAGAAAAAGTAGAAAAGATGAAATCAAAACTAGAAGAAATGTTGGACACTCCTGAGGGTCCTGCAGCAGAAGTTCATACCACTTCTACTACACAAACTCCAAGAAGGACAAGTAGATATGTCCCTACTGCAGTTACTTCCTCCAAACCTTCTAGATCAACTCAAACTCTTCCTAGCAAGAGAAGAGCTATTGAAGTCCCTATACAGACCAAGACTGCAGAGACAAGGAAACAAAGACCTAAGGTACAAGAAAAAAGAGAAAAGATCAATTTGGTAAATGTAGAAGATGATGAAGAGGATGAAAAAGAAGAAAAGGAGGAGTCTTGTATGTTGGAGAGAAGAAAGAAAAGAACAAGAGAAGAAGAAGAAGAAGAAGAAACCTCCAAAAGAAAGGGAAAAGGAAAAGCAAAGAAAACAAAAAGTGCCCCTCAAGAAAAATCAAAATATAGGCCTCTACAGCTTGAGGCCACAGTTAATGCTATTACACAACATGGTGCTCTAAAATAAGTTACAGAACTTTATGATGAGATGCTTGACAATGATAAAGCTACAATTGAGGAGGCTATAATTAGGTACATGATGACCTTTAATGTGGACCTAATTGAGTTCATTGATTAGCTTCCTGTAAACCTTATAGACATACTCACCAACAAGAGGAATGTAGCCATGACAAAAGAGGCTAAAATGAGGAAACATGCAGTTGAAAAGGTTGGTCCATCCATCATTGATGAAGAAAATATTAAGATATCTCAAAAACAAGCAAAGGAATTTAGAACAAAAAGAAGAATAAATATTATGATGGCAAAGGACAAGGAAGAAATATAAAGAATGGAAAAAGAAACATTAGAGAAAATTGTAGAAATTCTTGAAGAGTTGAAAAATGCAGAGGATCAAGGTAATGTGGGTACACCTCCTTTGGAAAACATAGAAGAACAAAGATCAGGAGATCAAGCTAAAGTGAATATACCCCCTTCAGAGAACATTGATTCCGGTGCAAAACTTGACAATCCTCCTTCGAAAAATACAGGGAAAGATGAGCAAAGAAAAGAGGATAACCTTGAGGAGAAACAAGAAGAAAAAGTTTAGGATGAATCAGAGAAGACTGAGGAAAAACAAGATGAAAAGGATCAAAGTGAAATATAGGAGAAGCAAGATGAGGAAGTTAAGGATACTTCTATGGATATAGATTAGAGTTCTTCAGCATCAAACTCCTTTAAGGACCTATTAGATTTGTAGATGTAGTTTCAACTTGTGATCACACCACAACTTCTACAAATTCCCACTCATGAGGGGAAAGTAGATCTATCAAACATTTCACCCCTCAATAAGCTACAACTCAGTGACATCCTGCATGCTTCTACAAGAAAGGATTTCTTGCAAGAAAACTTGAAGAAGACCACTTTAGTTGAAGATGCAATGAAGCTAATTTAGGAAGGATTACTAGAGGTAATCATTGACTCCTCCTTGCATTTGAAATAGAAGTTAAAGCTATTAATGGATTCTTTTAAGGATCATTCTTCTCATGTTGAACAAAAGGTAGAACAAGAAGTGATAAGTGTGCCAATGCACACAATAAACTACAAGAAAATCTAAAGATATTTAAGGGATGAATTGATGAAGCCACGAGTTTATACCTATTTTTCTTGAAATGGACTAATTCCACAAAGAATATCAAAGCTTAGATTGACTCCATTGAGTCACAAATCTCTAAATTGGTTGAAGTATATGACTTATCAAAAGAAAAGAATGGAGCAACCAGGGCACAAGTTGAAAACCTTCATGCATAGATGTCACAACTATAGGACCAAAGAGAACCGATAAAGAAGCAGTTTGGTAAACTAAGGGAAGCAGTCAATTTGACACTTGCTTCATTATCAGGCTTTCTAGGTGAAGTTGAGAAGATTGAGTAGAAAATGAAGACCCCATGCAACATTGATGAGGTCAAGGACTTATATATGCAGTTTGAAAGTCAAAATCACAATCTTACCTCAGAAAAAGCAAATTGGGTATCCACTCTTACTCAACTCAAGGTAATCTACAAATCTATTCTACCTTCTAAGTGAGTTGATTTAAAGTATTGAAGAAAAGACAATTTTGGCTTTGTATAAACTTGCAGAGGTTTACAGTGTCTTTCTATGTACATAGCATCAATTTTTGGGGCATTTCCATCTCAAGGGGAAAAATGCTTGTAGAAATCATATAGTAAGGGGGTGTTTATACAATTTTGGGATGATATAAGATGTTAGGCTCTTTGTCTTTGATATCAAAGGGGGAGAGAGAAATATGCATCTAAGGGGGAGTGTTTGTACACATTTTGTTTTGGTGTTGCCATCAATGACAAAGGGGGAGATTGTTGGCGATATGTGTTGTCATTGATGTCAACTCTATATGTGTCATCCTAAGGTCAGAGATAATGAAGCTGATGGATAGTGGAAGATTTGAGAGAGATGGTTTGACATAGTTGAAGACATGGGGTCAGCATGCTTAAGGCAAGTCAGTCCAGAAGTTCTAGCAGATGGAGAAAAGCGATCTAAGTGTGATGCGGTGATTAATCTAGTGTCTAAGTGTGATGTGGAGGTGTGTAAACCTTTTATAACATGTTTCCTATATGTCTACATTGATATCTTACCAGGATGGTTTACCACACTTAGAGGTAAGTTACAGAATTTTGACTAAGGCATTCATAGTGTATACCCTAAGGCAGAGTCATTGTATTTTGGTTTGCATTTCTCTATAAAGCAAGATTTAGTCTTGTGGTTTAGAATATAAGTTAATTGAGATACAAAGGTATGTTATCCAAGATTTCAGCTCATTACACCTTCAGTAAAGAAAGTTAGTAGTGACAGTTCTGATTAGTGCTTAGATAGAGTAAAGCAATGGTGGAGACCTATTGGAATGCTCCACATTCCTTCAGAAGAGAAGTTGTGCCCATGCAATTTTGAGAACATTTTTAAAGATGTGACATACATGCTTCCTTGCAGTATCAAGTGTTCTAATGATCCACAAGGTCAGTTCTCAAATGATAGAAGTAATACAGATAGTTCTAGATGTCTAAGTTGTTCTTAAAGCACAAGTTTGAGTACTTGCAGAAGATGGAGAGTATACAGATCAGCAATACAAGTGTATACAGAGACTCTACATATCTTGATACATCTCTAGTCTGAAGAACATGCAATTCCTTCTTGTTCCCAGTACCGCACAAGGTGTTCAAGTCACCTTGAGTTATGTATACATATGAATGCTGATCATAGTGCAACTAAGTTAAATGTCTCCTCATTCCTCTAGAAATGATAGATATGGTTGTGTGGTTCTAAGGATATGTTCATAATGATGAATGAACTCATACATACGAATTCAATTGATTTGGTGGTCTGTAATGCAATATCCTAAGTTTTGATGTGTCACAGTCAGTCTAGAATGCCCTATTTTCATCAGTTCAATATGTTTCATGTGTTGTAGATGCATAGAATGATCAGATACTTCAGGTGAAGGGTGTATGGATAGTGTTGACAAGGTACATTGCTCACATCTTGGTCTACATCATGTTTTTGGTGTCTACCTAGTGGTGCAAAGATAGACAGTTAGCAATGATAATGTTGTTTGGGCTGATAGTCCAGTTTCTTCATGTGTGGTTTGGAAGGCTTCCCATGAAGGAAAAAAGCACAGAAAATCACCAAAGTTGATCCTTGGTATTCTTTGAGCATTTGAACTACTTAAACCAGTTGATTCTTCACTTGTTAGAGTAGCCAGGTATGTTCTATATCACCTCAAAAGGTAGAAATCACTGTTGCACATACCAAAAACAGTGATGAAATGGAGAAAAATCAAACTTAAATAGTTCAATCAGTCCCATTGGGTGTGCTAAAAATTATTGTCACGAGGATTGCACCCTTGTCAAGCATGAAGCTCAACAATCCTATGAAACATGGGATCACCTTCAGGCTGTGGGTTGCTTATGACGAAGGTGAACATCCAGAGAGGGTTGGTTCCCTTGAAAAACTTCCTAGAATCTCCTGATTTGGTAGGAAAAAGGATGGAATAACTAAAACTAAGATGAAATGAACCTAGGAAGTGATGCACCAATGATAAAATGACCTTGTACTTGCTATCTTATCTCACAATTCCTCTCAAAAACTGCTCTATCCTACGCACAACTCAATTTTTGACAAGTCCATACAAAAGTGTTTCAAAAGAAGGTTATGTTTTAGTTGTTATTAAAGGAAAACTGTGTTTTCATAGCTACAACCTCTAAAAAAATAGTTAAAACAACCCTTGACCTGTATGAATTTTTCATATTATTGCATAAAGATGGTTTTAAATGAGACCTAGTTCAAGGATTCAGTATTTAAATAAAAGAAACTAAATCAAATCATTCATAATATCATCCAACACCAAAAATTAGAGAAGGCAAAATGCTGCCTTTTTATTGATAAAAAGGAGTTTTTCTTGTACAAGTCTGAAAAAAGTTTCAAAACTACAAAAACTTGCTTCTCTACATAAAAAAAAACTCTCAATAATGAGTTACAATATCCTCTCTTGTATAAGGCAAAAAGGAGAAAAGAAAGAACTAACTATGAAAAGAGTTGGAAACTTTATTTTTATCTCCTGGAAGGTGCTGAGATTTCATGAATGTAGAACTCCCTCTAAACTAGAAGTAGAATCATGCAAAGTCTGGTGAAGAAGATTTGACTTGAACTGCAAGATCTTGACCTCTGCATGCTCCTTGAAGTGTGCCCCCAACTAAACCTGAACTAACTTTCTCAAAAAAGTATGAAGATTGATTGAAAAGCTATCCTTAAACACTTTGCATGAAGCCTTCAACTTGCTGGGCATACGAGGCAAAAAAGCCTCTATTTTAGGACTCCAAACTACCCCCAAAATGCATGATTTTAGCCTCAAAATCCTCCTAACTTCAACTTTGACCATGTGGGCTTATTAAATAGGCCTAAAATGACTGAAAGCATCACCAAACTACCTCATAACTGAATGTTTAACTCCCATTGAGAAACTCATGCATGATGATGTGATGCCTTTGCATGTTTTTTCTGTCATTCTTGGGCGTATGGATTTGAAAAGCCCTGTTTTGAGGGCTTGGAACTACCACTTTATTTCTGTTTATGCCTCCAAAACTCTCCTTTCCTGATGTATAATCCATTTAGGGGCTAAAATGGGCCTAAAACTAATTTCATGTGCCCCTAAACTAAGTTTTTTTGCTTTCATCTTGTGTCAACATAGTTGGATCCTTCTTGCATGGTCTTTAGATAACATGAAGATTTTGATTTTCTAGTGTAGCTCCTCTAGGATCTGTCCATGGCTATCCCTTCTCACTATCTAACACTGCCCTGATAGGAAGTAAGCAATCTAAGTTCATACGCATTGCTATCCTTGTACTATTTAGGTATTCTGGCAAGCCTCTATTAAGGCAATGTAAGACCTTCCAAGAACTTGATAGCAGGACCCTTTTAGAGCATTGCATGACCTATTTATACCTTGTTCACTATGTAAATCTCCTTTCATTATCCCTATATATCTCTATGTTCTAGAAAACCTTTTTAAATTGACTTTATTCCATCTCTGTGTGACTAACCCTACATGTTTATTATCAGCCTTGTTTCATTGTTTAAATAGTCTTTTGTAGCTTCTTGCTTATGACTTCTCCTTATGCTGATATCCTACTCCTTGTGCATGCTTCATGATTGTCCTATTGCACCTTTTAGACTTTCTCTTTTGACAAGGTGATTGTCCTTGCTTAAGACTACTCTTTTCTATCTTTATAACAATCATTCCCATATGCTAATGATTGACAGTCATTACTTTTTTGTGACTGTATGACTGCTTTATAACAGTCATATCATGACTATTATTTCTATCTTTTAACAGTCACTCTCATGACTATTATGAATGCTTCTTGACAATCAACCTTATGACTATCCTTTAAACCCTTTTATGACTATTTTTTTCTCTACTTGGCTATTCAGTGAGGCTCATTATGGTTTGAGATTTGATAAATTTCCGTAAGCAATCAAACCTGGACTTTTTCATAATTTCATTCATGAAATCCATACTACAGTTTCTCTTCAATGGTCTGTGTTCTTTTAATGCGTGAGCAAACCGTCAAAGCTTTGTGTGGGTTCCTGATTGCTTTTGATAGACCTTTCATTTCTCTATCTAACTGTCACACTATCATATTAACTTTGTTTGCATGTTGTCATCTATCTCTGCATTCTATTTGCCCATGATCTCTTGGTATGAATGCAAGAATGCTCTTGCATTGTCATTCATATGACTGTTAACAAAAACTTCACATGAATGTTAGCAAGGTATTCCTATGACTATCAACAAGGTATTCCTATGGGATAAGCCATGAGATAGACCTTTGCTTAAGTTTTCTCTATGCTTGCACACTTTGCATTGATCTCTCTACAAAACTCTTCTTGAATTGATGAATGACCCTTAATCAGACTTTGAATTAGACTCTTGTTTCCCTTTCTTCATTATTTCCTTACCCATGCAAGGATCTTGTATCATATAGTGAGGGTTTATACCTTTGAAACACTTCAGCTATTGACTGCCTCTACTATCTACATCTTGTTTCCTCTTGACTATGACAGTCATACTGCTATCACACTTGTTGTGGCTGTTCTCATGACTATTTTACTCCAACAGACCTTTACCCACTATCAAAAGTGTTATACCCTTGAGTGATCCCTACCCAGTGTCATTTTCACAATGTATTATGTTTACATTCTCACAATAAAACCTATTTCAATGACTACTCAAACAAGTGACTACTGACGGATCTCTTTACTCATCTCATAGATCTCTACAAATTCTGCATACTCAACACAAACCCTAAAAGAGACAAGACATAACCTAAGGAGATTTAGTTAATCTCTAATAGTCTAAATGAATAAAGCCTTTGTTTACATTTACCCACTATCCTATCTTCTAGATGCTCACTGTTCTGTTGAACCTCCGCCTGACTGTCTCCATTATTGAGAGTGTCTTCTAAAGTAGGTATCTATAGCTAATATGATTCAAAACTATGTGAAAGCTTCCTCATCATTTGTTGCATCCAGAAATAATGTCTCCATGAAGAATAAACCTTCCTTCTCTACAAATGTTTCAACATCTTTTGAAGCTATAGCTCTCATGTGCCCTATACCCAACTTGTTTGCAACAATCATCACTACAATGGAATGATTAGTATGATCTCTCAACTCCTTAATGTTTGAAAGTATCTTCACTATCCCTCTTTGTTTCAAAAGATCTCTGTCTATGACCTCTACTCTATATTTGAAGATCCAGATCTCCAAATTTCCTTGTCTTCAAGAAAGATGCTATAAGTCTCCAAATAAACTCACTGTCCTGATAATGTGATTGCTCCTATAGTCTTTCAAAGGCTGCTTCCATAGTCTCTCTAAGACTGCTTATCATCTTTTCCTAGTCTATTGTCCTCCACAAGTCCACTATCTATCTCATGGATCTCTGCTAAGCCCTTATACATGTAGAGCTCTTGAGCTTTGAATCAATATTGTAGGTTCTTTCTCTAGGCTTGTGCAAACCTATCATGATGTTCTGGATCATTGCTATACCTGTAGATCCTTACCATTGTTTCATGAAGTTTTTCTTTGTTGCTCTTCACTTTGATATGGCATATTTAAAGCTTCCTTTTGTATATAAAAATATTAGAACAATCCATGGAACGAGTTGGAAGCTTACAACCTCAACCAGAAACCTAAGTTTTCTCTGATCAAAAACCCTAACCCTTTCAATATTCGACTCAAGAGACTCCACACTAACTCATGACCTAAAACTAACTCAAGATACGTCATGAAACTCAACTTGACTATTGAAATAATACCATAAAAACAAGACAAGTTGAAGGAAAACTTCCCTCCCACATTTGGTGTGATCTCATCTTGTGAAAACTAAGGTGTTGGACGTGGAGATATGCTTTTTCTTATCTTTGACACTACAAAAATCATGCATGTAATGTGGAAATGTCTCTTCTTGAACATCGAAAGACATTTAAAACCTTACTTTCTATATATTTAATGACATGCAATGTGGGGAAAGGCATATTCAACATGAAAGAAGGCACTTTTTACAAGTTTGAAACTAAGAAAAAACATTTCAAAACCCCTATATGACTTAGTTCTGCCTATTTGGGCCGAAGGGCACAAATGCGTAACATTTTTGGTGACCTCTAGGAAATGCTTTCCTGCTAAGTATCAAAAGACCAATTGCCTTGCATATCCATTGGATAATAGAGTCACTTAGGCTTGAAAAGAACTCAGAAACTCAAGGTACAACTGAGAGGGATGTAGAACAACAACAACATAAAACAAGACCCAAACAATCCTCTAAAAGGACAACAAGCTATGCATCAACACTTATTAGAAAAGAAAGACTTACATGACCTACTTAACTAAAACTAAACAAATGAAACAAGCTGTATAAACAAATCCATTAACTAGTTCCACAAAATAGCTTCTTTTCTTGATTAGTTGAGAATTCTTTCCATGCTTGTAAGCAACCAAGAAGGGATGAGGAAAGGATGGGTATTCAATAAACTTATGTGATACCTCTTCAAGAAAGAGAACAAAAACACATACCCTCTTGTTTTGACTGAAAATACAATTGCTTTGAGGTGGAAAAGTGAGTTGATTCTTCTCTTCTTGTTGCTCATCTTCATTCTTTGAAACAAGCATGATAGGTAATGGCTTCTCCTTGTTGCTTTCCAATTGGATTAGATGTCAAATAGGACATCTTGTTGAAAAACCCATGCTCAAACAATCAATGGTGGTTTGATGTTTACATTCTGTTGTTCTATCATCCTGTTGATCAGAAACCTTTGGAAAAATAGTTATTTCCACTTGATGCTCTTGTTGTTTATGAACTTCTTCTTCCCAAGATGCTAGTTTGACATCTAAATTTGTACAAAAATCATCTAGCTCATCCCAAAAAAGGTCATCTTCAAGCTCCTGTGTACTCTTTTGTATAGGAGTACTAACCTTGATTGTAGGATAGCTCTCTTGAAGATTTGAGGAGACAAGAGGACCATCTTCTTGATGTGTGGGTTCTGACTTGGTTTCTTGTTCAACTTGGTAGGCAGCACTATCTTCATGCGAAACAATCTCATTAGCCTTTAAAACAGGGCTGTCTATGTGTTCTTTCATATAGATTGATACTTCATCCTTATCATTGTCTTCATGAACCAACAACACATCATGTTCTCTCATGTCTTCTTGCTGCTCCAAATCAGCTACTAAGGTGAGCATTGGCATGCTCTCTTCATCCTTGTCAACAAAACCAAGTAGCTAATCAAACAAAGAGACTAAATCTTCCTCTTCATTTGGTTCTTCTCTAATGAAACTTGTACAATTTGTCTTTGCAACTGAAGATTTTCACCTTGTAGGCTTCACATTTTGCTTTCATTAATCTAATGAACAACATTAGAAAACCCATCAAATGAATTAAAATGTAAAGGATTTAGTATCAAGCATGAACCAACATCCTCTACACATGCATGAGGAAGAATAGGCTTTTGAATGGGCTGCTCTTGACAGCTCATAGACTGATTTTGCACTTGTAAGGGCTCTTGCAAAGGACTTGAATCTTTAAAACTTGGAATCTTCAAATGAGGGTACTTACTTGCTGATTCAGAAATCTTTCCTTGATTGAAACTTGGGATTTTGAACCCTGAAACCTTCTCTTTTAAGGGCTGATTAATGGTTGTAAGAAGAGTTTGTATGAAGCTAGGAACAAATGGTATTAACTGAGATTCCATCCTTTGGATTTGGGCAAGTAGTTACCTCACTTGTTCCTCTTTTTCTACAACCTGTTTAGTACAATGTTCTTCTTCATACCTTACTTGTGCTTCCATTTCTTGTTGTTGGAGATAGGCTTAATAAGCAATCTCTTCCTATTGCATGTTATACTCTCATTCTCTTTCAATAGCATCCAACTATTTTTGAAAACCTAACACAATATCTCAAATGCTCATGTTATCAACATCCTAAGGTTGGCTAGGAGGCTAAACATGTTGGTGAGGATAAAAATAGCCTTCCTAGGGCTGATTATAGGCATGGATAGGATGCCAAGAAGGCTGAGCAGGGGTGGGTGGGAGGTAAGCATGATGAGCATGCTGATATCCTACTGTTACATGGTTGTTTGGGATGAAACCAACAGCATTATCAGTCTGATATGGATATTGAGAAGGCTCTAAAACTGTATTTTTGTGAAAAGGAGGTAAAGGAACATATTTTCCTTGATATTTTGTCATGGTAGAACATGGAAATGAGATGGGATTTCATGAAATATTCATTAAAAACAAGAAAAATTAGGTCTAATTTTAGAAAACAAACTCATACCAGTAGACCACCAGGTGGTTTTGAAGGCTTCCCACGAGGGAAAAGAGCACGAAAAATCACAAAAGCTAATCCATGGTATTCTTTGAGCATCTGAGCTGCTTAAACTAGTTGATTCTTCACTTGTTAGAGTAGCCAGGTATGTTCTATATCACCTCAAAAAGTAGAAATCACTATTGTACATACCAAAAATAGTGTTGAAATGGAGAAAAATTGAACTAAAATAGTTCAATCAGTCCCACTAGGCATGCTAAAAACTGTTGTCATGAGGATTGCACCCTTGTCAATCATGAAGCTCAACAATCCTGTGAAACATGGGATCACCTTCAGGCTGTGGGTTGTGTTGATGGTGTTTTTAGCACACAACAGAGTAGGTGAAATACAGGTATCTCACCTCTCTTGAAAAAGGTATCCTATCCAATAGGACTGCCCTAAGGATAAAACAGCTAGGTCTTAGCTTGCTTGGAATGACTCAGTGGTATGTCTAGTTGTGCCAACAAGGGGTCTTACATGAAATGTAGGGTTTATAAAAGATGGTAGCAATGTAAATGCAGAAACCCTAGATGATTCAAACTGTAAAGCCTAAAATTTCAGCAGATGGGCAATAAAATGCTTCTCAAACCCTAAATCTATCAAACTTTATGTAAAGAAAATGCAAAAGGAAAAGGGAAAGAGAGAAGAAAATGAAATCCTAAGTGACAGTCACAACTAGGTGAAATGTTGCAGATAGACAAATACTTTTAATAAACCATTCCCTATTTCACCAGGATAGGAAACCTACAATGTTGCAAGAAATGATGCAATCTTCAAAGGATCCTTATAATTTTCAAATTGCATTCACTCATTAAACACCCAGACAATGGCGCAACTTAACTAGTGGAGTGTAACCAAACTATATTCAATGACAAGGCCCATGCTAACTATACATAGCAACTTACAATCATCAAGCACTAATAGTATGGACCAAAGCATTCATCAGATATCTTAACATTTATCCATCATTGCAAAAGCACAACTAATTAACTTCTCCACCTCTAAGTCATAAGTTGCTGCAAGAGATAACAAGAACCAAATAGATGTCAGTTTTGCAACTGGAGAGAAAATTTCACCATAATCAATTCCCTCCACTTGTGAATACCCCTTCGCAACCAGTCTAGCCTTGTACTTTTCAACACTGCCATCTGTACCGAATTTCTTCTTGAAAACCCATTTGCATCCAACAGGTTTTCGACCACCAGGCAAAGGCACCAAGTCCCAAGTTTTATTCTTTTCCAAAGAAGCCATCTCATCTTCCATGGCCTCCTTCCATGAACCTACATCTTTCATGCCCATAGCCTCTGTCATAGTTCTAGGCTCATCAACATTAGTAAGCAAAGCAAAAGCACAACTAGAATCAAGCAATGTATAACCAAACCTATCATGTTGCTTCCTTGTTTGTGTAGACCTCCTCAATTGCTGAGGTTGAGGTTCCACTTCTTCTTCTGAACTTTTAGAGCTGCTAGAGCTCTCCTCATCATCAAGTCTCACAAGGTCTGATAGTTCAGTCTTCTCAGGCGTAGAAGGAAACTGAACCACATCTTCTTTCTTTTTTGTTTCTTCTGGCTGTAGAATAACGGGAGAAGGTGTTAGCTCTCTAAAAATAACACTTCTGCTATACAACACTTTTTTAGCCACAAGATCCCAAAGCTTGTATCCTTTCACATTGACACCATAGCCAATGAAAATACACTTAACAATCTTGTTCTCTAATTTATACCATTTCTCCCTAGGCACATGTGCATATGCCTCACAACCAAAAACACGAAGATGTCTAACTGAAGGCTTTTTACTAGACCACACCTCCATAGGTGTCTTACCAACAAGAGCTGATGTAGGAGACCTATTTACCAGGTAGCAAGCAGTGGCTACAACTTCAAACCAAAACTTTTGTTTGAGGCTTGCTCCACTAAGCATACTCCTAGCCTTCTCCATCAGTGTCCTGTTCATCCTCTCTACAACTCCATTTTTCTATGATGTGTATGGAGTTGTCTTATGTCTTTCAATCCCTTGTTCTTTATAGAACATATTGAACTCTACTGAACAAAACTCACCACTGTTATCAGTTCTCAAACACTTAATATTTTTACTAGTCTGATTCTCAACAAAAGCTTTAAACTCTTTGAACCGACTAAAGACTTCAGTCTTGCTTCTGAGAAAATAAATCCATGTCCTTCTACTGAAATCATTTATGAAAGATGCAAAATATACAGATTTAGAAATTGAAGGAACACTAACATGAACAAACACATCAGAATGAATAAGGTCCAACACACCAGAAGACTTGTGAGAACTAGAGTAAAACTGAACACGATTTTGCTTTCCATATATACAATGTTTACAAAAGTTAAACTCGAGATTACAATCATTTAACCCCTCAATGAGGTTTCTATTTTTTAGGGTTCTAAGACCCTTCTCACCAATATGGCCAAATCTAATATGCCATAACATTGTCTTTTAGTAGGAAGCTTAACTTCCAAAGCATGAGCACCCTTGGGTACCCAAGATGCACTACCATCAGAATTTGTTACAACAGATTTCTTCACTGCTAGTTTAGATGGTGGGCATGAAGTGACTGCAACTCTTTTCTTTAAGTCAAAAGAACTATTGCACTACGATGTGCATGTCTCTAGCTAAAATAGAGTACCTCTCCAAGTACCCTTTGCAAGCACCATAGATCCTCTAGTCATCTTGCATCCATCCTTTGAAAAGATAACCTGCACACCTGCATCATTCAACATACTTACAAAAAGGAGATTCTGTGCCAAGCTTGGGATGTGCATAACCCCAGTGATCCCCTTCACTCGTCCATCACGGAATCAGATTGAGACTCTTCCATGACCAACAATCTTCAGATGAGAATCGTCACCCAGGTACACTCTTCCACCATCGAACTCTTCATACTTCATGAACTAGCTTTGATGTGAGGTCATGTGGAATGATGCATTAGAATCAATCAACCACACATCATCAGATGCATGGATGGCCAGGGCTGCGATGAAGGCATCACCATCATCTTGTGACTTGTCAGAATTTGAGTCTAGGGCATTCTTCTTCTTATTTTTCATTTCCTCTTTACATTCCTTTTAGAAATGCCCAATTTTTCACAGTTCCAATAGAGAGCCTTGGACTTTCTAGGAGATTTAGATCTCCCACAGGATTTGGATCTACCCTTCTCAACTTTCTTGTCCTTTCTCCCCTTCTCCTTGGGTCTTCCACGAACCGCAAGAGCCTCTTTAGCTACTTCAGAAGACTTTCTCCACATATCTTTAGATAACAGTGAAGATACCACTTCATCCATTTTGAAAGTGGATGTGGTGCTCCCAATAGCCATAACAAGATGATCCCACAATTCTGGCAAAGAACAAAGCAAGGTCATACAATGATCCTCCTCCTCCATCTTCACACCAACAGATCTCAACTGTGCAACTAACATGTTGAAAGCATTCAGGTGATCTGCAATAGATCCTCCATCCTTAGAGAATACAACTTCTTTCTTAGAAAAAGCTTGTTCACCAGGGATTTGGCCTGATAAACATCTCCTAGCTTCTTCCAAAGTTCTTTCATGGTCTTCTTGTCATGTACATTTAACATGACAAAAGCAGCTAGACTTAGTCTTATGAGACCCTTAGCCTTCTGATCTTTGATATCCCAATCATCTTGTGCCATTGCAGTTGGTTTTACACCGGATATGGTTTCCCATAGGTCACGATCAACAAGCATGTCTTCCATCTTAAGTTTCTATAACTCAAAATTTGTGCCATTGAATTTCTCCACCTCTAATCTTCTGGATGTGCCTACCATCTCTTTTCCTACAACAAGATTATAGAATACTTTGCACAGACTCCCACTCAAACTAAGATCAGCTCAAAAAACCCCTACCCAACAACTACGACCAAAGGTGATCAAGCTCTGATACCAACTGAAAGGAAGCTAGGTGTGCAAAAAATGCTTTCTACACTAATCTAATGAGGAGAGATGAGTGCAAATTCTTTTCAATCTTTACAATTATAGAGTTATTAAACTAATAACAAAGATATTGTAGCAATACACAACACAATAATGTAATACAGAAGAAGAGAGAGACAAGATATACGTGGGGAAAACCCTTATGGGTGAAAAACCTTACACTCCAAAACACAACTCAAATGTATTATCTAAACAATAAGGTTTACAATACAGTTACATAGCCAATGCTCTTGTAGGATTCTTCGACACTTGTATCTGGAGAGAATCCGGCGGCATAATAGTACTTGTCAATCACATAATACATCTCCTCTCAAAGCACCTGCTTAAATAGAAGTTTACAAGGAAAAAATGAGCTTTCCTTGAGATGGGCGTCCAACATGGCCTCATGGTCCAAAACCCACGCCTAAGGACACTTGTCCAACACTGTAGCATGGTCATGACACTTGTCATAATACCCCATCCCAAAATGGTCGCCTATTCCCAAGTTGGGCAATGACAGATGCTCTTACGACTCTTATGACCGTCATAGAATTTGTCATACTGACATATCTTACAGATGTAAGAGACTCTATCATACATGTTGTCAATTAAGATTGCACCTATGATGCAAAGTTGTGATACTCAGCAATCCTTCGAAACATGGGATCAAACTCAAGCTGTGGGTGACCTATGTCAAGTTTGAACCTCCAGATTATGGGTTGGTTCCCTTAAAATATTTAATTAGATCTATGACTATGACTTTGATGTGGAAAAGGTAAAAAGGATCTTTCTAAAAGAAAATAAAACTATGAAAATATGGTGATGCACCTAATAATGATGAAAACTTAGCAATCTAACTCACAATAGATCTCAAAAAATCTATCCACACATACCACTTTCATCAAATTGATCACAAAAATGTTTCTGAGGCTGGAAAATATTTTTGTTTAAAGGAAAAGGGGTTTTCACAACATAAAAGAAAGGTTTTCCAATTGCACATCCTAAGACCTGTGATTTTCAATGCTATCTAACACGAACAAGTTCTAATGAGACAATGATTTTAAAAGTTTTGACGTTTAAACACAATAAAATATCATCAAATCACTCATACAAGTTGCATTAATCGAAGGTAGATTCTTGATCAAACTAAAAAATAAAGGAAATAATTGCATAAGACAAAGTATAGGACCTATAACCTGCTGTAATCTCCATAAATCTACAAATAAGTGAGTTACAAAACCTCTTTCTCTCTCAAAGTTCAAAGAGCAAAAAGACAAGAACTAGAAAAAATGAGTTACAAACAAACTCTACCTCTCAGAAATGTGTAAGAGAGAAAAGAATGCAAGAACTTGAAAAACCTAAGTTTTTCTTATGATATATAGAAAACCTGCTCTCCCAAGACCTAAAAAGGTCAACTATAGTGAACACTAGTCAACTCAACATCAAATTCTCTCCACAAAAATCCCTCACAAGAAAAAGTGAAAATCCACAAAAAGGGGAATCAAAACTGATGTGATTTGAGCTAAACTAGCCTCAAACTGCCTCTCACAACTAGTTTAACTAAGTGGAACTCCAAATTCCTCCTAGTTTGACCAAAAATAATAAAAACACCCAAAATAACTCAGTTACTCTTTAGTTTAACTCTCTCCATTTTTTGCATGTTTAAAAGGCAAAAAACTAAACTAAAAATAAAGATTATTAAATGCAATCATCATGATTGATTTAATAATTGTTGTGTGATGCATGATTTTTTCCCTATGTTCATTACATAACCATTATTAAAGCAATTTATAAATTATTGCTTTTAATAATTGTTATTTTTACAATTTGTCTCTCCATCATGCAAACATAGGGGTTGGGTTAAAAATAACACATGAAGACACTTAAAGATAAAAGAAACTATCTCCTTCCCTTTGCTCACACCAAAATAACCTCCTGGTCATCCTTGGGACAAATCCCTCCATGCAAGACAAAAACCTCTCTAACTTAGCCACTTGAAGGTCTTCAATGTAAATACATGTTTCGTTTTCCTCTCTTGTAGCATCATTGTATAAGGTGCTCCTTTTGTCTTCATGGATATTCTATTTATATACTCAAGGCAAAAAATATCCTTATATCTCCCATGCAAAACAACTCCATCATGTATGCACAACCACATGACAAAATAATAATAATACTCTTTTAGACCTTGGAGGTCAATCTTATCAAAGATATAGACATGATTAAAGTATGAGGAAAACCCTATGTCTCCCATGCAAGACATGTGGCCTTATGAGGATCCTCTCAAAACAAGAATATTCTCCATGTCCCCTGAATCCATCATGTCGTCTACCATATGCAATCGACCCTTTAGCAATGGTAATGATAAGATTTTGACTTAAGGCTTTTTTTTTTAAACAAACCTTAGCATTTGTAAACATCACTGCTTCCTCACGATTCATGGCATCATTAGGTTTTCACACTTCAAAAGATGTGACCATGGCCCTTAACAATCTTCAATGATTTTCAATAATTTTAATTTTTTAGAAGTCAAAAAGAAAGTAAGCCCATTGGGCTAGGGAAAAAAAGAAGATGAAAACCTAAAATCTTCACTTTTCTCTTTGTTTTCTCCTCCACTTTGTCATCCCGCCACCATGGTCGAGGGTTTCTGCTAGTTTTTGATGCATTCTATGGTTGTTCCAGAGACCCATATGCAAATATCTGGTCTTCTTCATCTCTATTCAACAAGTAACTTCAATTTCTGATGGTATTTGTTGTTCCTTTGTAGTTTTTTTGCATATACTCTGATGTTTCCTTGTTTCTTCTACATATTATGCTTGGAGGCTTCACAAGCCACTGGTAAATGAGCTTTGTTGTAGAAGTGTGAAATGATAATGTTTGATCTTCCTTCTGTACTCTTGACTTCCCATCCATAGATTCAATGGGTTTCTCGTTGAAAGCAAACAGCATGAAAGCCTCTGTATATCTTCCTTTAGCTAAGGTTTTGCTATCATCCTATTTAGATAAGGAGATAACACATAATTTCCTATTCTTGTCATTATGCTTTAACTTTTATTCATTGCACAACAATGAGAAAGAGATGCTATGTTGGCCCTTTCTCCCTTTGGCATATAAAATCTCTGTATGTAGTCTGTGGTCTTAGCTTTTGAAAGCTCCTGTTATGGTTTTGAAAGTTTCTATCATGAAACTCTATTAGTTTCCTTCGCATAAGATAATGACCTGGTGGGGTTGCTGTTACAATGGGTGTATGAATATTCTTAAGAATATATGCTAAGTTTTTAGTGAACATTCATGTGACTCCTTTAATATCCACTAGGGTTTGAAAACTCTGTGCTTTCAAAAGTGTATTCATGGCTCTTTTGAATGACACAAAATCATTTTTTCTGTCTTCTCACCACACTGTCTGCAGTTGCTTTTATATTTCTCTTGTATGACTGCCTTGGCCATTTAGAGCACTACTATGCATATCTTGTTTTGATGTCTTCATCTGTGGCAATAAGTTCTTGCTGACGTTGGGCTATATGTGGTGATTTACTTGAATATCATCCATTTTAATGGTCAAAGGCCTCATAGCAAGTTCACTCCTTATTCATGATTAAAAAGTGGTAAACATTTGTCCTACTCCTCTTGCATAGCTGCCCTTACAATCTTATATGATGTCTACTCATATCTATTGTCTATATTTTCATACATTCTCAAGCTTCATGAGTGCTAATGAGTATTTAAGACATTGCAAGATCCCCAGAATGAAATAGTTATGACAGGTCTTGCTGTGATTGCCTTATAAACTGTTGGGATGGTCATTCTCTATGCTGAAAAAGTGATTATGCTCTACTGATGATGATTGTCTCCTTTGACTATGAGGATCCATATGCATAATGAATGGATAGCTCGGTCTGTCAAATCTCTTTAAAATTATTTATGACAGGCATACCCTTAATAGATGTTGTTGTTCCTTTCATGGTCAAAGGTGATTGCATTTGTATTCAACTTCTTGCACTTGCAGTGTCCTTGATGCATGAGGACTAAACCTTGGCATAATTTATTGTCTCTATATGCCTATATGACTATCATATTGCACTGCTCTCATGGGTTAGACAGTCTTCTTTCTTGTTGTCACATCATCTTCTTCTGGCTATAATTCTTTTGATGGGACTGTCATGCCTATTGATCCAAGGTAGCTGCTTGTCTTCTATGATGAGTACCTCCTTGCACTCTGACTCTCAGGTAATATGTTGTTCCATTAAATGCTCTGGTTGTACCTCTTGCATTGTATGTTATTCCTCTGAGCATGCTGGGCTCAACCCTTATGGGAGCCCATTTTCTCCACATGCTTTAATGTCTTCAAATCAGCAACATAATTTGTCCTATACCTGCACAGTGAACAAACAAGTTAGCATAAAAACATACCTCTTGAAGTTGATTGATTTCTCTCATGATGATCTGATTTATTACATATGTCTGATTTGATCCAATCACATAATATGCATAATATCTACAAGATTATATGTCTGTTGATAAAAACATGTGATGATTTTAAATATCTGGAGCTTCTAACAGGGCTTTTCCCCAATTTTTTGTAGGTACACTGTCATGACTAGGAGCTTAAGATAAGGGACACAAAGATCAACTGTCAACTAAGGATATCAACCTTCCAAAAAGGCAATGATGGATATTTATTATTCTCATATGTTCTTTCTCTTTCCTTTTATCCTTAGATGTATATCTTGCACATGTTTGTATTTCTTAGTTTAGTCATTCCCATGGCTTGTGTGGGACACATTTAAACATTTCTTTAAATATGATCAGTCACTTTACCTTATACAAATGATTTATGTATGTTTTCTTTTTTGAATCAAATGCATAGGATAGAATAACTGAATCTGATATGAAAAATATGTTCAAAACATGATATGAGATGATAGTTTATAAATACCTTTCTTTCACACTGAATTGTGATGACTTGAATAATTCAATTATCTCATACTTGAAAGATAAAACCAGTTAAAACCTTTTGTCATTCATTGACTATCTAATATCTTGTCATCAAAACTTCACTTGTTAGGATGGTTTGACAGTTCTGATTGGACTATTAGATTATCCTGACAAATGATCCTTCTTTGTCTCTTGCCAAGACATCACACATTCACTAATTGATCATCACTCTTAAAAGTTTTCTTTTACTCCTTTTGTAACAACTGCAAATCAGGTCTAACTAAATTAGGTGTGAACATAATTTAGTAACAATACACTGACTAAAAATAGCATATTCTCTCACAACATGTCATAACCCTCCTTGGGGCACCCAAAGATGCCTTCTTCCAAGATGCCTTGTGACACATGTCTTCACTTGTCATAGTATCTTCTATTTTTGACTCTTATGCATCATAGATTCTGTCATAGGAATCCATCATAACTGTTTTGGTCAAAATTCCCTTACACACTATTCAAAGTGCTGACATATGGAAAAATACCTCTACCACTAAGTGGGATGCCTATCTCCTCATGTGAGGACAAAAATTACATGTTATCACTTAACACGTAGGATGACACATCACCGTGCCAACTCCCACAAGATGAAAAAATAGGATTTGCATCCTAATTACATAATAGGCAATAAATAAATACATACATACAATAAATGCAAGTAATTACCAAGGTTGAGATACCTTAATTCCCAACAATATATGTGAGCTAATCCTCACTGTGGTTTTTCCCTTCTTGGGTTTTCCATGTAAATTTGGTGTTCATTTGTGTTTGGATGTGTTTGCATTGATGCTTTATATGTTTACATTTTGCTAGTAAATAATAAGAGTTTGAAGACTGATAAAGGTTGGAATAGTATTAAGGGTTTAATTTTTTAATGTACAACTGAGTCAGCCCCCCTCTCAGTTGTCCTGTGCATCTAACAATTGGTATCAGATCTAGGTTCCTTGAAGAAGCTTAACTTCTTGAGGTAGATCTAGATGGCACACATGAAAGGTATTAAGATTCCATTGTTTGATGGAACAAATTATGTTTTTTGGAAGATCAGGATGGAAAGTTTTCTTGTCTCATTAGGGTATGGTGTATGGAAGTTAGTTGAAAAAGAATATACTATACCTACTAATGGTCCAAAGGATGATGAGATTAAAGACTATGAGAACAATGGCAAGGCAAGGAGTGCTCTTTTGAATAGTCTTTCTGATTTAGAATTAGTGAAGATAATGAGCTACAAAACTGCTCATGAGATCTAGAAGAAGCTGGAAAGTATCTGTGAAGGAGATTCCAAGGTCAAACAACAAAAGATGCAGAATTTGAAGACCAAGTTTGAAACCCCAAAGATGTCAGAGGATGAAAATATTGCAAGCTACATGTAGAGAGTGGATGAATTTGTCAACTCCATCAATGGTCTTGGTAGAAATTTGGAGGAAAATGAAATGGTAAAGAAGGTACTAAGAACTCTTCCAAAATCTTATAGTGCTAAAGTTTCTACTATTGAAGAAGTTCAAAACTTGGATAATTATACTAGGGATCAATTGTTTGTACTTTAAGTACTTTTGAATTAAGAGAGTTTGGTCAAGATGATTCAAGAAAAGAGACTACTTTTAAGGTTAGCAAGACATAACAGAATGATGAGTTAGATCCAAATGATTTTGATGAAGTGGAAGCAAATTTTGTAAGTATATTGAAAAAGGGCACTGGAAAATACAGAGGTAAGTTACCCTTCAAATGTTTTAACTATCGAAAGATAGGTCATTATGCTTGAAAATGTCCGGTAAAATTTTCAAATGACAAATACAAGGATAACAAAAGAAAATCAATCAAGAGGAGTTATTATATTAAAGAAGATGCTAGCATATCTGATGATGAGTCTGATTATTTGGATGATGATGAAAGTAATGAATGCTTGTTCATGGCTTTGAATGTTGGAACTAATTCTACTGACCCTAAAAGATGTATGAAGGAAATTGCTCCGGAAACAAGGCACAATATCAAAGGAGCTTTGGTAATTGATTTTCATTGAAGAGAAGATGAAAACAACTAGATAATTGATAGTAGATGTTCAAATCATATGACAGGTGATAAGAATAAGTTTGTTAAGCTTGAGAAGTTTGATGGAGGTTTTGTTAAGTTTGGAGATGATGCATCTGCTAAGATCTGTGGAAAATGTTCAATTAGTTTTGATGGCAAGCATAATATAGATGATGTTCTCTATGTCAAGGGTCTCTGACATAATCTTCTAAGTGTAGGACAAATGTGTAGCAGAGGATATAACCTTATGTTTTAGGATGATGGTTGTGAGATTAGAAAAGAAAGCTCCAAAACTTTGGTTGCTACAGGAACAATGACAAAAGGAAATGTAAATTAGCTCAAATGTGCTAATGGTATGTGCTTTATAACTCAAATCAATGAAAGTTGGCTATGGCATAGAAGAATGTGTCGCATCAATTTTGATAGCCTAGTGAGGATAAACTCTTCTCAAGCTATGAGAGATCTGCCAAGAATCACAAAGCCTATCAATGCAATTTGCAAGGAATGCCAGATTGGGAAGGAAAAAAGAAAGAATTTCAAAGTCAAAGAATATTCTACCACATGACCTCTGGAGTTGGTACATATAGATCTATGTAGACCTACAAGATCAAGAAGCTTTCAAGGTGACATGTATTTCATGTTGTTAATTAATGATTACTCTAAAATGACTTGGGTAACCTTTATCAAAGAAAAATTAGAAGCTCTAGATAAGTTTAAAGCATTTAAAGTTATGGTTGAGAATGAAATAGATATGAAAATCAAGTGCTTGAGGTCTAATAGAGGTGGTGAGTTCACCTCCAATGAGTTTAACTATTTTTGCAAAGATCATGGAATAAAAAGGCATTTGTCAGCTCCTAGAACTTCTCAATAGAATGGAGTTGTGGAAATGAAGAATAGGACTGTTCAGGAAGTAGAAAGGACAATGTTGAAAGAAGAAAATCTATTGGATATCTATTGGAGAGAAGCTATTCACACTATAGTCTACATACAAGACAGAGTCCAAGCAAGGTTCAACAGTTCAAAGACTCTATATGAACTATGGTATGGAAGAACTCATACCATTAAATATTTTAGAGTGTTTGGAAGCAAGTGTTGTATTAGGAGAGATGAAGAAAACCTAGGAAAGTTTGATACAAGATTAGATGAAGGAATCTTCCTTGTATATTCTACAAAGAGAAAGGCTTACAGGTGCTACAAGAAAGGCTAAAGAAGTTAGTTAAAAGTGCAAATGTTAAAGTGGATGAAGAACCACATCAAAGCTCAGTGCTGATAGAAGAATATGAATTTGATGAGTCCCCTTGCAAAGAAGAAGAAAGAAAAGAAGAAAAGGAAAAGGAGATACAAGTTGATGAAGAAGATACTTTGGAAAGGATTCCTAAGACTCCCAAGTGTGTGTAGAAGAATCATTCTGAGGATCAAATCATTGGATATAAGAACAAAGGTGTATTAACATGAAGAAAAATTGCTATGGTAGATGAACAGGTAAATTTGTGCTTATTGTCTAAAATAGAACCTAAAATAATGACTGAAGCATTCAAAGATGAACATTGGATCAAATCCATGGAAGAAGAATTGATGTAGATTGAGAAAAATCAGACTTGGGAAATTGTCCCAAGACCAGCAAACAAAAATGAGATAGGAACTAAATGGGTGTTCCAGAACAAATTGAATGAGAATGGAGATGTAGTCAGGAATAAGGCTAGACTTGTATGTAAAGGCTACTCACAAGTGGAAGGAATATATTTTGAGGAAACACATGCTTTGGTTGTAGGAATGGAGGCCATTAGAATGTTTTTGGCCTTTGTAGCTCATAAGGACTTCAAAGTTTATCAGATGGATGTGAAATCTGCATTTTTGAATGGATAGTTGGAAGAAGAGGTATACATTCAACAACTGGAAGGCTTTCAGTTATCAGATGATCCAAATATGGTTTGCAAATTGAAGAAGGCATTGTATGGACTCAAACAGGCTCCTAGAGCTTGGTATGCTAGACTGGATACATACTTGCTACATCAAGGATTCAAAAAGGGTATTGCAGATAGCAATCTGTACTTCAAAGTTGAAGAAGATCAAATCCTGATTGTGGTGGTATATATTAATGATATAATCTTTGGAGGAAATGAAGGTATGTGCAAGATATTTGTAGAGGAGATGCAAAAAGAGTTTGAAATGTCAATGTGCAGGGAAATGAATTTTTTCCTTGGGTTACAAATCAGTCAATCAGAAAAAGGTATCTTCATTTCACAGTCAAAGTATATTAAGGAAATGTTGAAGAAGTTTAGGATGAAGGATTCTAAACTAGTATGTACTCCTATGGTCACTGGATGTAAGTTGAGAAAGAATGATGATTCTCCATATTAGAGAAAGTATAGATCAATGATTGGTGGATTGCTATATATAACTGCTACTAGACTGGATATCATGCATGTAGTTTGCCTTGTGGCTAGATTTCAAGAATATCTTAGAGAATCACATGTTACAATAGTAAAAAGGATATTTAGATACTTGAAAGCCACTCTAGATTATAGATTATGGTATCTTAAGGATATGGATTTCTCCTTGAGTGCATATACAGATGCAAATTGGGCAGGATGTACAGATGATAAAAGAAGTACAAGTGGTGGTGCATTCTTTCTTGGAAGCAGATTGGTTTCATGGTTGAGTATGAAACAAGATTTAGTGTCATTATATACTACAGAGGCAGAGTACATTGCAATAGCATCTTGCTACACACAGGTGTTATAGATGAAGTAGACATTGAAGGATATCAAAGTATCACGATATGATGAACCTATTCTTATTTTGTGTTCAAAGCTACTACATCTAGAGTTTTAGGTTCTGGATCGTGTGGTAGTAGAAGATTTGTCTGATAGTATTTGCTTGTGAAGAAGGTTGTCTGGGAGAAATGAGATTGCTCAACATTTCTCTGCGTTGATGTTTCTTGTCTTATAGATTTAGGTGCTTATATTTTATGTGTCTACTTCCCTTGAAGTTTCTAGTGTTGGGTTAATCTACAAGTTCAGTTCTTGTGTTGGAGTTCAATGGTAGTGCATCCTAATGCACAAGATAAAGGCATTCTTTGCTTCAGACGGTTGTGGCAGTGTTGCAAAAGATTTTGATGATGCTGAATATTCTAGAAAGATGTGTGGATGCTGTGGAGTGTTTCTTTGTGGCTTGAATGATGTTTTTGGACTTTGAGAGGTGTGTATGTGGTCGCTTGTACTGTTAGTTTAGGTTTGGTTGACCTGGCATGGTAGCGCTATTTGTGGAGATACCTAGTGGATTGTGAAAGAGATGAGTAGCATGTTGATATAGATTTGGGTCCTAGTTAATCCTTAGCATGGTCCACCTTCACTTCTTTCCACTACAGAAGCGTTTGGTACTGACCTATTTCAGTGTTGCATGGTTGAGGTGCACACATTTCATTAAGGCTGACCTAATTGAGATTATTTTAGGTCATGGATGGTATACATGCAAGGTGAAATTTGAGTAGAGGGTGTGAAGAGGAAAAAGATGTGAATGTGATCAAGGGTGGTGAATTGAGTGCAATCTTAAATGCTTATGACTTCTTAATACAGTGAGTAGAAGGTGTCTACATTTCAGTCTGCTTAAAGTTATTGGAGGTAGTGAGCCAAAAGTTGCGGATGGCATAAAGTTGCAATGGTGGATTTCTCCTATTGCCTTGAGATAGTGAATCTCTTTGTAATAGTCTTCTTCTATTCCTCTTTCTTCTAGAAAGTGAGTCCTTCTGGCAGTGATCCTTTCTCCTTCTGGGCATTGAGCCTACTTGTATTTGGTCTTGCTATTCATATATATGTGAGCTAATCCTCACCATGGTTTTTCCCTTCTTGGGTTTTCCACGTATATTTGGTGTTCTTATGTGTTTGGATGTGTTTCCATTGATGCTTTATATGTTTACATTTTGCTAGTGCATAATAAGAGTTTGAAGGCTAGAATAGTATTGAGGGTTTAATGTTTTAATCTACAATCGATTCCCCTCTTAGTATTCCTATGCATCTAACACTATTCACACCTTAGCTTAAGTTCAATTAGAGAATAAGATTCCTTTTGTCTCACCCCATGTGGACTCAACACATGTCTTCACACTTGTCTCAAGTGTTCAACATGCATCATTCACTTTTGAGGGGTAGGCAGACTTAGAGTTCTACATTCTTACCTCATTGACCTTGCCTTTATAAGAAATACCTCTTTGTACATTTCATTATGCTTGTTGATAGTTATTTGGCTTTCTTTCTTCTAATAATATTCATTTGTGGAAGTGTTATTTTATTTTTCATTCATACTGTTACTCCAACAACTATAATATCTATAGGGGTTGCTGTTAGATTTAGGGCAGACAACTGAGAGTGGGGGTGAATCAGTTGTACAAAACTTTCTTCCAATTAAACACTTAAATCCACTTTGTAATTTAGCAGCATAATGATAAATCAATCATGGAAACATAAAGCATTAAATCAAGAGCAGAAACACATTAACACACACGACACCAATATTTTGACGTGGAAAACCCGGTTAAGGGAAAAACCACGGGGTGATTAACCCAAGATTGTATTCTCTGTTAGAAGAATAGAAAGAACAAAATGGCACATGCCAATTAGGGCTCACTTCCCGAGCACACTGCTCACAAGAGGCCCACTGCCTACAAGAGACACACTGTCTACAAAATAATAAGTATCACATACATGAACTGGAGAATAGCATCTTCACCATGCTTGAATCAGTTCTATTTAAGCCCAATACTCCTACTCTGCCTTTTGCTCTCCTCCTTGCTACCACACACTCATTTCCATAAGTTTTTCTTTGAAATGAATTTACAACTCCTTATATATACAACACATCGACTTAAGAATAATCATCTAAGTTGGCAAACATCTACAAGATTATCCACAGGATGTGTAACTCATCCGGTCGGCCGGTCTCAGGAACAACACCATCATCCAGAAGTAATTCTTCAATTGCGAGCTCAAACTCCAATGCGGCCCACCAACATGAACTAGACATGATCCATAGACCTCCACAAGCTTGCCTGAATTACCAAGAACATCCACACTTCATTTGCTTACTAAAATCCTTCTCTCCTTCATCTAAAACCTCGAGAACATAGTTTGTCATCACTGTCACAAAGGAATAGATGCTTGCGAACCTCCAAACCATGAACCAATCGAGTTGACACTTCACAAGGACTTCCTAAACACTCCACCAAATCTGCAGAATAGGATATTTCATTTATGGATCTCACCGGACCTATCTATATCACTCTGTCACCTCTGAACACCTGTCAAAACTAGTTTTACTTGAGCAACCACAACTTCTTCAGATCTTCATGCAGACCTCTGAAATCTTTACTGGATCATCTTAAGACACATATCTACAAACCCTTTAAATTGCATCCTCTGATCCTCATATTATCTTGGACTTTTACCTTACTGTCTTCATTATTCTTCACTATTCCTGATATGACCAATTTTCTCAATATCCTTAGCAAACAGTTCATCCAATCCTTATCATTAATGCAACAGGAGTATGTTGACATCAATGACAACACTAGTTAGGCCCATACTTGCAACAATCTCCCCCTTTGTCATTGATGGCAACATATGATGTGAAAAACTATTTTGACCATCAAGACAAGAACTTTTCTTTACTAACACAACTCCCCCTATTACCAACAACCATTCACATGTCTTCTCTCCCTTTACTGCTCCCCCTTTGACATCAATGGAAAAGGGCACATACTTGCAACTTCAACACTTCAGAGACATACCAGTTGCTCCCCCTAAGTAGCAGCTCCCCATCATCAATCCAGACCACAAGTTATGATTGTGGTATCCACTAGACTGATGCACATCAGTGCACCTTAGTTCATCACTGAAGGGGCAATAACCCCTAACTTCTCCCTAAGATACTCAAAAGAGTCCTTAGGTAGAGATTTAGTAAAGATATCTACAATCTGATCCTTGGAAGGCACAAACTCCAATATGACTTCATTCTTGTTCACTTGCTCTCTCAAAGAGTGAAACTTGATGGATATATGTTTAGTCTTTGAATGCAACACCAGATTCTTAGATATATTTATTGCACTTGAATTATCATAGAAAATTGTGATATGCTCCTCATACTCCACTCTTATGTCTCTTAGCATTTGCTTCATCCACAAAACTTGAGTGCAACTACCTACTGCTACAATATATTCTACTTCCGCAGTGGACAGAGATATTGCCTCTTGTTTCTTGCTCAGCCAAGAAACCAATCTCTTCCCCAAAAAGAATGCTCCACCACTGGTACTCTTCCGGTCATCCACATCCCCTGCTCAATCCGCATTTGTATATGCATGAACAGAAAAATCATGATCTCTGGGATACCACAATCCATACTCAATTGTCCCTTTTAGATATCTAAAAATCCTCTTGATTGCCATGACATGAGATTCTCTAGGATCAGCTTGAAATATAGCAACAAGACCAACAACATTCATAATGTTAGGTCTAGTTTGAGTGAGATACAACAATCCTCTAATCATTGACCTGTACGTTTTCTAATCAGCCTTAGGAGAGTCATCATCTTTGCTCAATTTACATCCAGTTGCCATGGGAGTATTCATTGGTTTTGAGTCTTCCATCCCAAATTTCTTCAACAATTCTTTCACATATTTGGTTTGAGAAATGAAGATTCCTTTCTTTGTTTGAGTAATTTGTAGACCCAAGAAAAAATTCATTTCCCCAAGCATGGACATCTCAAATTCACTTTTCATTTGACTTGCAAAAGTTTTACACATACTATCTCTTCCTCCAAAAATGATATCATCAACAAACACTTCAACAATCAAGATGTTTTCATGATCAATTTTGAAATACAAATTACTGTCAGCAGTACCTTTGTTGAAACCAATCTTGAAAAGATGCTTATCCAATCTTTCATACCAGGCTCTTAGGGCTTGCTTTAGTCCATACAGTGCTTTCTTCAACTTGTAGACCATATCACCATGATCAGACAATTGAAATCCATCCAGTTGCTCAATGTATACTTCTTCTTCCAAGTCACCATTCAGGAAGGTAGACTTTGTTGGAAAGAGACACTATATGGATTCATGGTTGTTGTCATTGATGGCAACAAAGGTCATCCCACATATCCGCAAGTCATGGTGTGTCTCTACCGGAAGTCAGAATGAAGATTGTTGTGGTCCGGTGAACAAGAACAGAGCTTATGGCAAGGTCCGACGGATTGGTCCGGATCTCTCAGAGGAAGTGTCTTGGTGTAGTGTAGATTTGGGGAAGTCAAGAGGACTACCTTGAGTAGTATATTCCAAGGATTTAGCCTCCGGTGATGAACAAAGAAAAAGATATGAATAGTTGAGTACCGGATTCCTGACAGACAGTGAGAACAGAGGAAGAACTGACTGACAGAGTATCAGACTATTTTCCGGATGTGTTATTATTGATGGTAAAGGTTGTGAAGGCATGAATCATGTTTGGCCGACATGATTAATGATATCTACAAGTATATGCTTGATCCGCATTGCTTGGTGAGCAAGGATTCAGCCGACAGAACAGAGTTTGTAAGAAACTAGACTGTTCCGGATGCCGACTAGAAAGGTGATGAAATCACTTGTGCGGATATATATAGAGGATGGATTTAGTTGTGAAGTAAGTAATTGTGTGAAGGTATATGCGAATAAGTGCAGAACAGAGCAGAAGTAGTAAGAAAGATCCGGTATGTGAAAGGATAGCAGAATAAAGAACAGAGGAAAGATGAAGTGCAGCAGATCAGTGTATTGAGCCTAACCGGAACTGAACTCCAGCATATGTAGATGCTTCCAATCAGTTCAAGACTATGATTCTTATCACTTTGTAGATAGTGTGTCTCCTTGTAGGCAGTTGGCCTCTTTGTGAGCAGTGTGCTCGGGCAGTGAGCCCTAATTGGCAAGTGCCATTTTGTAATTCCTTATTCTTCTAACAGAGAATAATCTTTGGGTTGATCACCCCGTGGTTTTCTCCCTTAACAGGGTTTCCACGTCAAAAATACTGTGTCATGTGTTTTTCATTTCATGGTAATGTTTGTTTGTTTGATTCAATGCTGCATTGATTAATAAGAAAGTTCAATAAGAAGAAATAATTAGGATAACTGATTCACCCCCCCCTCTCAGTTCTCAACAATTGGTATCAGAGCTAAGTTCCTCCTAATAGAGCCTAACAGCTTGAGGAAGATCTGGGAGTTCAAATGGATGCATATGGTTTAAGGGAGCAACTCAAGACTGCCCTTGAGGATCTTGAACAGTCAAATTCTGAAGTCAATGAATTAAAGGAAAGACTCAAACAGGCTGATGAATTCATGAGAGAATTAAAAGACAAATTAAGTCTCTCTATGAAAAAGAGAAAGGAGCTGCTCCAACAATTGGCAAGACATAGTGAAGAAAGCAATACAAATGAAGAATTGACTGAGCAAACCAAGTTATGTGAAAAGTTATCAAAAGAAGTCATTATGTTAAGACATGAAATGGAATCAGGAACTATAAAGTTTACTCAAGAGATTGAAGAAAAAAGAAAAGCTGAAGACAATCTAAGACAATCTCTTAAAGAAAAATCAGATGAATGCCACCAGATGGACAGGATTATCAGACATCTTGAATCTGATCTTGAAGATGCCAAAGATAATGAAGAAAAATTTGAGGATCAAATTGCCTCTCTCAAAAGAGATCTTCAAACAGCAAATGAATATAAAGAAAAATTCAAGATAAGTTCTGCCCAACTTGAAGTACTTCTTGGAAGTCAAAAGAGGACAGATGACAAGTATGGTTTGGGATATGAGAAAGGAGAAAGCTCCGGATCCGGTCAAAAGAATTTTGGATCAGAAAATCCAAGGAATAGGCCTAGAAGACCTCCGGTAAGACAGCCCAATGCTCAAAGATATCCATCTTTCAATGGATACTGCCACAGCTACAACCACTTTGGTCACAAAGCTAATCAGTACAGAAAGAGAATGAATCAGATTAATTCTTCCTTCTCCGGACAGTGCTTTAACTGCAAAAGGTATGGACACAAATCCCATGAATGCAGAAATATGCAAGTAAACAAATCATTCAAAGGTAGATGCTTTACATGCAATAGAGTAGGTCATATGGCTAATCAATGCAGATCAAGAGGTTATTAGTCAAATATGCAAAGAAATGTTATTTGCCAAATCTGTAATAGGTCCGGTCATAATGCTAAAGTCTGCAGAAGCAAGAATCAGGACAAAAGAGGTCCGGTGTATAATTAGAATCAAGACAAAGGTAAACAAAAGATGAATGCGGATGAAGTTAGGAATCAGATGAGCAAGATTTGGGTGAAGAAAAGTTCAGAGAATGTAGAGGTTGGATCCGCACCAGACTCTGGTGCTGATATTTCTTCCAGAAATTAAAAAGTGAGCTCTGGCTCAGGGGGAGACTCAAAGAAAATCTTGTTCCCCCAGCCAATCAAGTGGTGCCGGATGTGGCACAAGATGTGGAGTAAAGGGTTTGAAGATACCAGTCCTGAGATGATCTAGACAAGATTTCAGAGGTCCGCATGAAGATATAAAGAAGTTGTGATCGATCAAGTAAAGACCTGTTCCGGGAGATGCTCCGGAATGACAGAGGACTACAAAAGGGTCCGGAGAGATCCGGAAGTACATTATCTTATTCTGCGGATTGGACAGAGTGTTTGGGATGTCCTTGTGATGTGTTATCTTGATTGAAAGATCCGGATGATGTTCATAGATCAGGACTGATCCAGGATACTCCAAGCTATCCGGATAAGGCAAACCAGAATAATATAAGTCAAGCATTTATTGCCATCAGATATTAGGGTTTGCGGAGCAATATAAGGGATCTCTCAAAAATCATTTGCTCATTCTGCACTCAAGAAGAAGCGAAAAGTGGAGCTCTGCAACAAGATTCATCAAGCACACCAAAGATCTCCTGGCGAAGTCATTGCATAAAGAAATCAATCCAACCACTCCGTGCAAACTGAAGGCGCATAAGGTATTCTCCGTTTTCATTATCTCACTGTAAATCTTTGAAGAATGGCTACTCTGAATATAGTTAAGATCTCTGATAGACCTCGCCCCACATTCAAGAAACATCCTTACAAATCCTTGGAGGTAGATCCACTAGGAGCCTTCTCTAGTGTTCCACATGGTGTATTGCATACGAAAGACATTAGGGTTTACATCCATGCGAATTTTGAAGACTTTGGAGAAGCAAAACTGATGGATATCTATCACAAACAATTGATAGATGACTCCTTCGAGATCAAACCTCAGTACAAAGCCATCCGGGACAAACACTTTGCACAATGCATTCATTTCCCCTGTTTTGAAGAAGATGAATGGGTCCGGTATGTACTAAGTAGAGTACATGACAACTTCCTATGGTTGAACAAGCCCTTCAAGATTACCAAAGATGCAATTAGGGCTGTAACCGGTCTACATTCATCCGGTGGATTACCTGTTCTCAAGTCTGTCAAAAATCAGACAGTTAGTGATGCAACCGGATCCAAGTTTGACAAGAGAGCTATGACAGTTGATGACATCACTGAACCGGATGTCAAATTTGCATCTATGATAATTGGTTACAAAATCTATCACTCCAGTAGGGAAAATTCAGTACCGGGAACTGCAATCTACACAGCTTATCAAATGTTAAAGGAGAATGCAGACTATGACTTGTGTGAGCTTCTTGTAAACCAACTTTTTGAAAATCTGCAGAAGATTAAGAAGGACAAGAAAAACTCCTTCAAGTATGGCAATCTAATCCTTTGTCTCTTCTTTTACTACATGAATGAACTTCCCGGATCCAGTGGATGGATATGGCAGAATGACAGACCGGTTGCCATCCAAATCAGAGACTATTTGCATGGACTTGGGGATGCTAAAGCAAGAAACACAGCTCTATGGGGATATTTCAAGAACTTCCAAAGCATGATGCATGCAAGAGAAAGAATACCCCAATCCCTTGTTGAAAAGTACAAAGACACAGTATGCTTCATGGTAGAAACAGATCAGTGTCTAATGGAGGTAGTAGAACCAAGAACTGTATGGATCATGCCCATGGGGTATGAAGTGGATGAACAGATAGTGGAGCTGCATGTTCAACACATGCTAAGTCAGCCCAAAGATCCTAAGGCAGAAAGGTTTGGAACCTTTGAGGAGCTGAGTGTAAAGATACATGTAGAACTCAGGGAACCTGAGATAAAGAGAAAGGTGAGAAAAGAAGTAGAGCACATTGCTCAAGGCCTAGGCATCTCAAAAGAGGCACTTGATGCCAGCCGGGAAAAGAGAAGAAAATCTAAGGAAGAAAAGAAAGAGGCAGAAAAGAAAAGCAAGAAAAGTGCTCCGGTGGAATCCTCAACCCAGACCAGATCATCAAAAGGATCCACACCTATCAAAACCAAAAGCTCAAAACCGGAAGTCCAGGGATCCGGTAAGAGATCCAAGACAAAAGCCTCAAGAGCTTATCAAAGCCAAAAGGATGAAGAAGAAACTGAGTCAGATGAGGGAGTGAAAGAAATAAAGAAACAGAAAAAGAAAGGATCCGGTAAACCATCTTCTGGCCGAGACAAGGAAGAAATGACAGAAGAACTTTCTGAAAAGCCCACCCTGTCTCTAGACAATGTAGTCAAATCAGTCACTGTAAATGGGAACCTTCAACCGATGGCTGAATTCTATGATGACTACAATGAGGTAGATCAAAAGATCCTGCAAAAAGCCATAATAAGGTACTTGAACATCTACAATAAAGCTTTTATTGAGATTATTTCTGAAATTCCTAAAAGCCTAGAAAAGGAATTAGAAATAAGAAAGAATAATGCTCATGCAAAAGATCTTGAGATCCGGGAGCAGATAGCTATTCAGCTATATCCTCAAATTGATCCCAAGACAATGAACATAATATTCAAAGATTGCAAAGATGAGTTCAGAAGTAAAGCCAGGATGAATCAACTCATGCTTGGTGAGACTGACAAGGTGGCCAAAGAGACAGAAGAGATCCTCCGGAAAGCCTTCAAAAGTTTCAATCTTCCTGTTGTAGAGGACTTAGGTGTAGAAACAGCTGTGGACTTGGAACCCTCTGCTCCAGAAGAAGTGGCCTATGAACAGGCTAGCATCTCTCCTCCGGTTTCCCCTACAGTCTCTGGATCCAAAGAAGAAGAGAAATTACAGGAGAAGGAAGCAGTGGTGAAAGATACAGAGGTTGACAGTACCAAGGGTGCAGAGAAAGAGAAGACTCCATCAGAGAAGACCATGACTGATAGCGGTAAGAATGTGGAAGGAGAGAAAATCCCAAAGGACAGTTCCAAGACTGCAGAAGAAAAGAAACATCTGTCTCCGGCAAGAGACACTGCACAAACTGTTCAACAATTTTTGAGTAAAGAAACAATAGAGATCGATGAACCGGAGCTACTACAAGGCCCATTCAACTTTGATTCCCTCTCTCCGGTGCAGACAATGAAGATAGCCTCATTTGCAAATGCTAAGGCAAATGAAAAGCTCCTAAAGTCTCATATGGAAGACTGTGAGTTGATAGAGGCTGCCTCTGGAGTGCTTGAGAAGATTATGCCATCGGTCCAAATAGATCCGGCAGCCTCCTCTTCCGGTAATCTAAAAACCTTAGTCAGCAGTGTTGATACACATTTTGATTCTCTAGAAAAATCAGCTGAAGAAAAGGTCCGGAAGGAATTTTTGGATAAAAGATTTTCAGAAGTATTAGGATTAATATCTAATGATAGAAGAAATATGAGTATTGGAATAAAGAGCTTAGAAAATGCTCTTAAGGATGGCGGTGACATTTACAAATTTTGTATATCCTGGTCAAAGGCAACAGCAGAAATTGATAAGAAAATAAAAGAGGAACGGGATAAACTACAAAGTTTATCTCAAAGTTTTGATCCTCTCTCTTCCTCCATAGTAAATCAAGAATGTCAGACTATTGCAGTCTTGAGTGAAATAAAGAACCTTGAGAAGGAAAGAAAGAATATCACTAACCGGATGGGAGAACTTAGAAGGATTATAATCCCTAAGTTAGAAACTATGCATGAGGCCATCAGTGATGCTCAGACCACCGCCCAAACTAATGATCCGATAGATCTCAAAAGGGCAGAAGCTTTTGCATTTTTGTTGAGTGGTCACATTTCAATTTTGGATAGAATGAAGCAAAGTTGGGCTACAGAACTGATCCAATTGAAGACATCCTTTGCAGACATTCTTCAGTATATGTGAGTATGTAAATATGCGGCTATGTATAGAAAATTTTTGAAAATTTTGGTGTGCGGACCCTACCCTTTGCCATTGATGTCAAAGCGGGAGTGAGGAGCAGTGAAAAATGAGGAATCCAACTAAGGGGGAGTTCCGGAAATTGTATATAAAGACAGAGCATCAGCAAAGGGGGAGCATAGTGTAAACACTTAGTCATTTTTCACTAAGTGTTGCCATCAATGCCAAAGGGGGAGATTGTTGGCAAGAGACACTATATGGATTCATGGTTGTTGTCATTGATGGCAACAAAGGTCATCCCACATATCCGCAAGTCATGGTGTGTCTCTACCGGAAGTCAGAATGAAGATTGTTGTGGTCCGGTGAACAAGAACAGAGCTTATGGCAAGGTCTGACAGATTGGTCCGGATCTCTCAGAGGAAGTGTCTTGGTGCAGTGCGGATTTGGGGAAGTCAAGAGGACTACCTTGAGTAGTATATTCCAAGGATTTAGCCTCCGGTGATGAACAAAGAAAAAGATATGAATAGTTGAGTACCGGATTCCTGAGAGACAGTGAGAACAGAGGAAGAACTGACTGACAGAGTATCAGACTATTTTCTGGATGTGTTATTATTGATGGTAAAGGTTGTGAAGGCATGAATCATGTTTGGCCGACATGATTAATGATATCTACAAGTATATGCTTGATCCGCATTGCTTGGTGAGCAAGGATTCAGCTGACAGAACAGAGTTTGTAAGAAACTAGACTGTTCCGGATGCCGACTAGAAAGGTGATGAAATCACTTGTGCGGATATATATAGAGGATGGATTTAGTTGTGAAGTAAGTAATTGTGTGAAGGTATATGTGAATAAGTGCAGAACAGAGCAGAAGTAGTAAGAAAGATCCGGTATGTGAAAGGATAGCAGAATAAAGAACAGAGGAAAGATGAAGTGCAGCAGATCAGTGTATTGAGCCTAACCGGAACTGAACTCTAGCATATGTAGATGCTTCCAATCAGTTCAAGACTGTGATTCTTATCACTTTGTAGACAGTGTGTCTCCTTGTAGGCAGTGGGCCTCTTTGTGAGCAGTGTGCTCGGGCAGTGAGCCCTAATTGGCAAGTGCCATTTTGTAATTCCTTATTCTTCTAACAGAGAATAATCTTTGGGTTGATCACCCCGTGGTTTTCTCCCTTAATAGGGTTTCCACGTCAAAAATACTGTGTCATGTGTTTTTCATTTCATGGTAATGTTTGTTTGTTTGATTCAATGCTGCATTGATTAATAAGAAAGTTCAATAAGAAGAAATAATTAGGATAACTGATTCACCCCCCCCTCTCAGTTATCAATAGACTTGACATCCATCTGATATACTTTGAAGTCCTTGAAGGTAGAAAAAGCAAGAAATAATCTGACTACTTCAATTCTTTCCACTGGAGCAAAAGTTTCTTCAAAATCAACTCCTTCTATTTGAGAGTAACCCTTGCAGACCAATCTATCTTTATTTCTGATTACTTCACCAACTTCATTCAGTTTGTTCTGGAAGACCCATTTGGTTCCAATCACATTCTTGTTTCTAGGCCTGGGAACAAGATCCCAAGTGTGATTTTTCTCAATTTGCATTAGCTCTTCCTCCATTGCTTTGGTCTAGTTTTCATCATTGCAAGCTTCATTCACTATCTTAGGTTCAATCTTTGAAATTAGACAATACTCTTCTGAATCTTGAGCAATCCTTCTTCTTGTTTGTACACCTTTGCTTTGATTGCCTATGATCTGATCTTCATAGTGGTTTAGTCTTACATACCTAGGAACTTTGGGAGTTTCTTGTACTTCTGATTCTTGTTCAGGCTCATTCAAACTTATCTCTTCTTCCTGATTTACCGGATCAGTCTGGATCTGAATCTCAGAAGGGGCTTAAACTCCTTGGATCAAAACATCATTCTAATCATCTTCATCATATTCATAAAACCTTGAGGGTTTTTCAATTCCTTCATCAACCTTCACATTAGTACTTTCTATAATCTTCCTTAATCTCCTGTTATAACACTGGTATGCTTTACTTTGAGTAGAGTAACCCAAGAAAATTCCTTCATCACTTCTAGCATCAAATTTCACTAAATCTTCACCTCTCTTAATGTAAAAGTTGCTACCAAAAACTCTGAAATACCTCACAGTAGGAGTGATGCCAAACCAAAGTTCATAAGGAGTCTTACCAGTATTGCTTCTGATTTGTACTCGATTGAGAGTATAGACTGCAGTGCTAATAGCTTCTCTCCAATAGATCTGAGGAACATTTGCTTCCATCATCATGGTTCTAGATGCTTCTTGTATGGTCCGGTTCTTTCTTTCCACTACTCCATTCTACTGTGGAGTCTTAGGAGCAAACAACTGTCTCTTTATTCCATGTTTCTCATGGAATTCTATGAACTCACTGGATGTGAATTCTCCACCTCTACTAGACCTCAGACATTTCAATTTTAATCCGATTTCATTCTCTACCATAGCCTTGAATATTTTGAATTTCTCAAGAGCTTCTGATTTCTCTTTCAGAAAGTTACCCACATCATCTGGGAATACTCATCAGTTAGTAACATGAAGTATCTATCACCTTGCACACTCCTGATTATTGCCGGACCATAAAGATCAGTATGAACTAAATCCAATAACCCGGTAGAAGATTGTTCCTTGCTTTTAAATGAGACTCTACTTTGTTTTCCCAACTGACATTCTTTGTACAAACTATTTGTAGGTTTCACCAGTTTTGGAAGATCTCTTACAGCCTAAGTAATGCTTATCTTGATGATATTATCAAAATTTACATGACACATTCTCCTATGCCACAACCATCTCTGATCAACTTGAACAAATAAACAACTTTTACCAGTACCAACCAAGTGGAAGATATTACCTTTAGTTTGGGTACCGAATGCTATATCTGTTTTGGAACTTTCAAAGATATTGCATTTTCCATTCTTGAATTGGAGATCATAGCCTTTGTCCACCAACTATCCAACACTGAGAAGATTGTGCTTCAATCCTTCAACATACAGTACATTACCGGTTTTGTTCCTTCCATCAAAAGAAATAGTTCCTCTTCCTCTGATTCTACCAGCAGAATTATCACCAAACTTTACCACTCCTCCTTCATACCTTTCTAAATCTATGAACTTATTTTTGTCACCTGTCATATGGTGAGAGCAACCATTGTCAATGACCCAATCATCCTTTTCTTCAACTTGGGCAGCCAAAGCTCTTTCTACAACTTTATGATTGATAGATTTAGAGGACATTGGTTCTTCTCCCTTGATGGCAATAAACACCCAATCACTTCTAGATTTGTTTCCTATCTCTGATTCATCATCTATTACTCCTTCATTATCATCTTCCTCATGAACATAGTAACAGTTCTTTTGGAACCTTGATCTATTAGGATTTGGCCTTGAAAATATTTCCAAACACCTTGAGGCAAAAGGACCAATTTTATTGCAGTTAAAACACTTAAAAGGTAATTTTCCTTCATACTTACCAGATCCTCTTAGTAGTCTTTTTGCAATAAGGGCTTCGAGTTGAGTAGTTTTAGCTTCTTCTTCTTCTTCCAGGTTTCTTCTTGCTTTTTCATACCATGATAGTTTCCTTGAAGAGTTCTCTCCTAGATCAAACCTTTGTTTACCTTTTACTGAGGCACTAGCTTTGAATGCTGATTCAATCTTGGGGGGGCATCTCCAAACTCAGTCATTTCAAATGTAGCCAATTTACCAGCCAATTGATCTCTTGTGACAGTTGTATGGGCTCTGAATTCTTCAATGGCAGCAACCTTGATTTTATAAGAAGCAGGAAGGGATCTGAGAACTTTTCCAAGAATCTCATCTTCATCCAAAACTCCACCAGTACATCTAATGCCACCAACAAGCTCATTTACTCTTGGCATAAAAGTAGTGATATTTTCATCTTCTCTCATCTTCAGATTTTCAAATTTCCCTTTTAGACTCTGTAGCCTTGCACATTTAACATACTTGTCTCCTTCATGCAGAAGTTCCAGTTTTTCCCAAATCTCAAAAGCAGTTGGTAGGTCAACAACATTTGAAATCTCTGAATCAGATAATAAACTTAGAAGAGCTTCTATAGTCCACAGATTATTTTCAACATCTATGATTTCATTTGGGGCTTTTGGACCACCCTGTGGAGGTGTATACTTTTTTGTAGCCATGGTCCAAAACTACATTCCCATACATTGCAAGTGACATTTCATGTGACTTTTCCAAATATTAAAATTGGTTCCATCAAACTTCGGGCTATCCTTCTTGTAGGACGACATCCTGGATATCCTCAAGCGGTTAAGCTCCTTTTAGAGGAACTCTGCTCTAATACCAATTGTTAGATTTAGGGCAGACAACTGAGAGGGGGGGTGAATCAATTGTACAAAACTTTCTTCCAATTAAACACTTAAATCCACTTTATAATTCAGCAGCATAATGATAAATCAATCATGGAAACATAATGCATTAAATCAAGAGCAGAAACACATTAACACACATGACACCAAGATTTTGACGTGGAAAACCTAATTAAGGGAAAAACCATAGGGTGATTAACCCAAGATTGTATTCTCTATTAGAATAATAGAAAGAACAAAATGGTACATACCAATTAGGGCTCACTTCCCGAGCACACTGCTCACAAGAGGCCCACTGCCTACAAGAGACACACTATCTACAAAATAATAAGTATCACATACATGAACTAGAGAATAGCATCTTCACCATGCTTGAATTAGTTCCATTTAAGCCTAATACTCCTGCTCTACCTTTCTCTCTCCTCCTCACTACCACACACTCATCTCCACAAGTTTTTCTTTGAAATGACTTTACAACTTATATATACAATACATCAACTTAGGAATAATCATCTAAGTCGACAAACATCTACAAGATTATACGCAGGATGTGTAACTCATCTGGTTGGCCAGTCTCAGGAAGAACACCATCATCTAGAAGTAATTCTTCAATTGCAAGCTCAAACTCCAATGTGGACCACCAACACGAACTGGACACGATCCATAGACCTCCACAAGATTGCCTGAATTACCAAGAACATCCACACTTCATCTGCTTACTAAAATCCTTCTCTCCTTCATCCAAAACCTCAAGAACATAGTCTGTCATCATTGTCACAAAGGAATAGATGCTTGTGGACCTCCAGACCACGAACCAATCGAGTTGACACTTCACAAGGACTTCATAAACACTCCACCAAATCCGCAGAATAGGATATTTCATTTCTGTATCTCACCGGACCTATCTATATCACTCTGTCACCTCTGAATACCTGCTGGAACTAGTTTTACTTGAGTGATGACAAATTCTTCATATTTTCATGAGGACCTCTGAAATCTTTACTGGATCATCTTAAGATACATATCTACAAACCCTTTAAACCACATCCTCTGATCCTCATATTATCTTGGACTTTTACCTTACTATCTTCACTATTCCTGATATGACCAATTTTCTCAATATCCTTAGCAAATAGTTCATCCAATCCTTATCATTAATGCAACAGGAGTATGTTGACATCAATGACAACACTGGTTAGGCCCATACTTGCAATAGTTGCAACTTCTATTCTTTCTCCACCTTGCATTGGGTTTTCTTATTGATTTTCTCCATTTGATTATTCTACTAAAATGTTCTCTAATTATTTATTTTTAGTTGCAACATTCAAATCTTCTCTAGCTTCCCTAGCTTCTTGTAAATATTTTTCTAGATGATTCACTTTGTTATCTAATTAGGTGGTCATTTCAGTGTAACTTGTTGTAGAATGATTTGGTAGATATATTTTAGACTGAATGAGCACTTGACGTGCTTTGCCTTGGTTAGAATGACCAAATCGTATTATTGTATCTTGCTCCTAGTGGGATTGTTGAATGTTAAGGAGTGATGAGGTTCTTGTCTATAATTTTCATAGTTAGAGTCCTCATAGTCAAAAAAGTTGGAGATGGGTGCCAAAGGATCTAGCAGTATACATCTATTGAATGAAGGTGTTATTGGTTCATTTGAGGGAATGTTCCCTTGAGTTTTACCTAATTCCATCATATTTGGGGGTGTCAAAAACACTACAAAATTAATGGAAGAAATGAGACAAAAAATGCAAAATGCTCACACAAAAGGATTTTCTTTTCACATCAAGTTCACCAAAATATGTGTTTCTTATAATCTTCCCAGACACAACATGAATGAGTTAGACTTGGATATGACACATGAACTATGTCCTTTTAGTCAGTGTCTACCAGGCCACTCTCACTCTCCTGGTAGGAACTAATTGAATGGAGGCAGAACCATAGGTTGTTCTATTTGTGGGGAAGTAGAATATCATGAATCATGATTGAATTGATTGTTAATGTGTTGATGAGTGTAGTTGATGATTATTTTTGTAGAAGTTTTGATGTTGTTGATGTTGAATGGGTGTAGTGGTTGTGATTCTTGTATGACCCAGAAGGTCGCTTACTCTAAGATTGTTTTGTTGATTGATTGTATGGAGGCGAAACTTGTCTAACCTCCTTTTTTCTTTTTGAATTTAAATTTTTGGAGGAATCTTTGTTCTTGGTTGTGAAGTTCCTTTACTTGCTTCATTTGTTCATTTTCTTGTTGTATGAGCCTCAAGATTAGTTCTTTTTATTGGGTTGTTTCCTTAGTAGGAATTGGTAGGGGGATGATCTCCCTAATCTCATCTAATATGGGTTTGACCCAATCTTCCCTTATACCTAGGCACATTGAATGCAAGGAAAAGTGGGAGAGTTTTGTTTGTTTTGGTTGGTTCCTTGTAAAGAAATCGAGGTCTCTTCTTTGTTGTTCTCTTTTTTTGTCTTTTTGAGTGTTTTGATGAAATTCTAAATGCAACTAATATATATATATATATGCAAGCAATTTTTGGTTCTTTTCTCAATTTTTATGAACTAAATACTAATGAAAAGGAAAGATGAATGCAACTATATGACTATTCCTAATGTAATTTAATCTAAGTTTTTTTGTGTGTGATTCGATTTGATTGTAAACTATTGAATTTTGTAACTATTCTAAGCACAATGGAAATGAATCAATAAATTCTACCTATCAAGAGAAAAATGAACAACATTTTACACACAATAGAAGAAGATCTACTCTAATAAAGTAATAAATTCTACTTATCAAGATAAATATAAACAATGTTTTAGTTCCTCAAGAAAAATATTCGTGATCTAATTATTATAAAAGTATAAAAGAACCTATATGAATAGGCTTCTAGTGCCAGGCTTATGTCCTTGGAAGTCATGTAGCAACTGTCTCCTCCTTTACAATAGTGGGGTTCTCCTCTTGGCGATAAGGATAAAAATGGGGACTTGAAGGAAATGGATTGAGATTTGAATCTATTACAAAAACAAAAGAAAAAGGCTTGATCTTAGAAGCTACTACAAAAATGAAAAGGCTCATGTAGTCATATGGAGAGCATAAGAATGCTAATGGGGTTTGCTTTGCATAAGCTTGATAAATGCAAGAATGAAAGAATGAATTAGCCTCCTCGAATGAATAAAGGAGGGGGGTATTTATAGGTCTAGAATCAATACCAATGGTGGTGGTGATTGGGTAGATAACTAGAATTGATTAGGGAGTGATCTAGTTCTTATTGGAAGAGAATAAAGGCTGGAGGGGAGATCACAAAAGACTAATTGGGAGATGACAAAGGTTTTATTGGGAGTGAAAAAAAGAGTGTCTGAGAGTTTAAAATTAGTTAAGAGATGTTAAGGATCAATTGTGCATGGAGGGACTCTCAATGACAAACCAAAAATGAAGGTAAACTACGTTAAATTGGAAAAATATCTCACATGATAGAATATGAAAGGATTTCCCCTTACATGAAGTGGGTCAACCATATTAGTAGGGTAGGTCACTTGGGTGACCCACACTTAAGTTACAAGGTCACTTGAGTGACCCTATAGGTCATATAGGTGACCCACTCAAGGTGGGTCAGAAAGGTGACTAGAAAGGTACACAAGACTTTGGAAAGTTTGTTGGAAGGTTAGGGAGGAGTGAACAAGGGGAAAAAACACTAGGAGACATGCCACCAATAATGAAACTATTGAGAGGAGTATAATTAATGCCTATGTGGCCATGATTTAGACTTCTTTATCATCCTCAGAATGTTGTCATGTGTGCCTTTTCATACTTACACATACATAACTAACCATCTAAGAATAATAAGATACATTAGACTCTAGGATATGCAAGGTGAATAACACACCTAATCCTAACATTCTCCTAGTTGATATTCTAATTGTAAAATCATAAGGGGCACCAATAAAACTAACTAACCACCAAAGGTATAGCCATACTGCATTGACTCCTTTATGCTTATAAACTTAACAAAGCATCTACAAACTCCACCAAGTGACCACCATATAAACTACAACACTTTTATCCTCCATCATGTGTAAGCATGAAAGATAAGAAATTGAAGAAAATATCACACTCTAAATGTCATGCTTCAATCTAAACACATAAATTTGTAAGATGGAAAAGAGAAACCAAATCACTATTCAACTAGATAGGTCAATCCTTTCAATCAAATATTGTAACACAAGCCACCAACTACTTCAAGCTAAGGTTGTTGTCCCTTAGGAAGAGCCTTGTTGGGTTGGTGAGAGATTTTTCCATTTTTTGTAATAAAAAAGATCGATACAATTAGGCTAGATCTAAGGTTTCTATGTTGAAATATGCTAAAATAGAAATTACTGATATGTCAGGATTGAAAACCCAAAAACTGGGACCTGAACTGAGTAGAGCATAGCTATCAGAGACCACTGGTAGAAACAAGGGTGAAATATGGAGGAGCTATTGTCCTAGGGTTTCTTCCTTTCAAAAGTTTGAGACACTTTTGACACTTGTACTTCATCTTTTTGTCGCATGCTTTTGTCTAGAACTTCATCTATGACCTGCACACATAAAAGAGGGAAAGTGTTGGTGTTGTTTAGGGGTTTGCCTAAGTCAAACCATGTGAATGGTGTTCCCACCTCTACAATAGCAAGGATTATATCAAGAGTGTGTGCCCTAGGAGGGCAAAGGTAGATCTGAATAATAAAAGATAAATGTAACAAGCATAAAGGAAAGATGTTACCATGAACATGAAATCCTTGATGGGATGATGTCACTATCAAACCACCACAAGGAGAGAATGAAGGAGGAAAAATATTCCACCAATATCTATAATGAGGGTTAGTACACACAACAATAATCAACACAAATAGAGAGCTTGTAGATAGAGAGACTAATTCCTTGTTACAGAGCGTTATCATAGAAAATCATCATCTAGAGTGTCATTAGGAGTAAATGACTGAGAGAGACTTGATTATATATGCATTATAATTACTTTCTGAGGGCCCAAATGGAATAAGGCCAACATGGTGCAATACACAAGGCCAATAAGGTTGACATATTCAAATTTCAGGGCAAAAAGGCAAGACACTAGAGCTTAGGCGCTCTAGTCATGGACTTATTTTACCTTGAAATTCCCATCACAAAGGTACCTAACAATGAGCCCTATGTTAGAAATGAAGGTGCAAACCACACAACAAAAATATGATTTCAACCTTATTTATGTCCTCTAAACAATGTAGAATCAATGGAGATTACAATAGAAATAAAACCCACTACACAGAAATAACATGCATTAAGAACTAAACACATAACACAGTATGTAACGTGGAGAAAACCATTTTGGGTAAAAAACTCCACCAAGAAAATGTTGAGAATAGGGGAGACAACTGAGAGGGGGGGTTGAATCAGTTGTCACAAAAAATTTTAACCTTTGTTATAACTTAAACTTCTTTACCACTTATTAATAGATGAATGATATAACCATGAAAGTATGAATCAATAACACATGAGCAGGAACAAATCAACACACATAACACTAGGATTTTTACGTGGAAACCTAGTTAAGGGAAAAACCACAGTGGTGGTTAACCCACAAGAATTTATACTCTGTTAAAAGTATTATAAATGGGGGAGGCACATGCCTTCAGGGTGCACTGCCCAGAGCTCACTGCTCCAAGAGGCTCACTACTGACAAAGATGATTACAAGAAGATTACAGAATGTTTGAACTCAGAAATGACATCTACCAATGCTGAAATTCAATTTTGGTTAACCACAAAATACTGATCTTACACACTTTATCCTTACTTTGCCCTGTTTCACTCTTCAACCATAATCTGAGCTTAGATCTTCACATTCGCACTTCTTTCTTCTCTTTTCGCACTTACTCCATCATCACATCACACTCACACACCTCAAAACACTCGAATCCATCAGCTATGTATATCCGCATCAAGAAATTCAATCAATTGTAGTCGACTTCAAGAAAACTTAGAACATTTATTAAGAGCTCTACTCTGTCGGCTGAATCGATGCACAATCAACAATGCGAACCAAAAACTTATGTTCTCAAATCATCAATCATGTCAACTAATACCACTAATTATCACAAATTGCCTAACCAACATCTTTTCTTCATCCAGACCAAGATCAAATGCTAGGTCGGTATGTTCTTCTTTTGACTGTATTGACTAACTGGAACTTGATACTGAAATGCTTATAACTTTTGAATTCTTCATCACTAGAGGCTAAATTCCTAGATTTAGAGAGTCCTGACAATCCTTATTACTCCCTCAGATCCATAGCACACTGTGATTTACCACCGGAGAGATCCGAACCAAGATACTGGACCCTGTCAAATACTCTATTTCTGACTACCTGGACTTAGACAAATCTTCACTCTGAATTCCAGTATGAATAGATTATGTAATGTGGATGTGAAAGATAGACTTAGTTTCCATCAATGACAACACCTATCATGCTTAACAGTGTCTCTTGCCAACAATCTGCCCCTTTGGCATTGATGGCAACACTTAGTGAAAAATGATTAAGTGTCAGAATAACTCCCCCTTACTTTGTACACTTATGCTTTTCATTGTCCTCTAGTGCTCCCCCTTTGCTGGATTCCTCATTTTTCACTGCTCTTCACTCCCCCTTTGACATCAATGGCAAAGGCTAAACTTTTTGGATGTAACAATTCCATAATCTCACATTCCTCCATAATGGAGTGTATATGCAATACAACTTTATAGCTAGGAGTGAATATTGCCTTGTGGTCCAGTAGTTCCAATATCTGTAATTGAGCATCAAACTCAACAAAATCTGCATACCGAAATTCACCAAAAATTTATGTACATGGGCATAGATACAAACAACCCTATGACTTATTTACATGAGTTTGAACACATCACCAAAGACATTTGTCAACAGTGCCAACTCATTGTCCCAACTCTTATTCATGCTATTCAAAACTGAGATGTGACCACTGAATAAGAATGCTTGAGACTTTACTTTCCACAGGTCAGTAGGATCACTTGACTTAGTAGCAACTTTGGCTTCTGTCATGGTATTGAACATTGCTTTCAACTTAGGGGAAATCAGTCCCCGGAGCTCACACATCCTTGTCTCAATGTTGTCCTTTTCCTTCATCAATTTCTTTGTTTCTTCAATCAAGCTGATTGTTTGACATTCTTGGCTCCTCACTGATACTGTCAGAGGATCAAAAGATTGGGATACACTTGATAAATTTTCCTTAGACTCCTTTATTTTTATTTCAATGTCCTCTATAGATTTAGGACAAGATAAACAAAATTTATATACATTCTCTCCTTCTGTAAGAGCATTTTGAATACTCTTTACACTGGTATCCAACACAGTTCTATCTAATGCAATCATCCCTTTCAGAGCATCAAATCTTTTATCATTAAATTCATTTTTAACCTTGACCTCTGCAAACTTCTCTAGAGATTCAAAATGAGAGCTTATCGAGTTTATTAGACTTTTCAATTGGCCGGAAGGAGATGCAGATGAATCCTTCTGAAATGTGGGCATAATTTTCTCCAGAATCCTAGATGTAAGACCAAGTAGCTCACTATCTTCTATGTGAGACTTCAGAATATCTTCTCTGGCCTTGGCTTGAGCAATGGAGGCCAATTTTATTTTCTGCACCGGAGATAAGGTATCAAAATTTATTGGACCTTGTATTATGTCCTGATCTTCTTCAATTTGTTTATCTCTTTCCAAAATTTCCTTCACTACTTCTGCAATGTCTCTTGCCCAAGATGTTGATGAATCTATTTGATCCTTACTGGTACTTTCAATTGGATTGTCCTGCTTGGGTTCTTCCTCAACCTTTGCAATCTCTTCTTCCTTTTTATTTTTATCCTTGGCCTTTTCTACTTCATGGTTGTTAGCTTCTTCTATATCATGCTATTTATTTTTTCAATGAATCATCTTCATCTGTTTCAACATTCATCTCTGTATCTTCTTTACCAGATTGATTCAGAGGAGTTTGAGTACCTCCTTCATCATCAATTTTATCTATCATCTTTTCATCTTCTTTGTTTATTGCTTCCTCTTTCGGAATAGAGGAGTCATCTATCTCAGTTTGCTGCTCATTTCTCTGCTGCTCTTCATCATCCAGAATTGATGTGCCATCAGCAGGTTCATCTGAAATCACAAAGAACTTGTTCTTGTTCAATGCCTTCCTTAGAATTTGTTCAGTTTCTTGGACTACTTCCTCTATGTCTCCAATCATTAACTTGTTCATTCTTTTCTTGCTTCTAAATTCATTTTTGACTTCTTTAAAAAATTTATCTGCTTCTCTACTGGAGATCACTAGACATAAACTGGTTAACACATGTTCCCTCAGCTCCATATCCTTTGTTTTGGTAGCTTCTTTTCTAATTTCCAAAATGTCTCTCAAACCTTTTGGAACTTCAGCCAAAATTTCTACTAGTGCACGGTTGAATACATTTAAGTATTTGATAGTAGCATCTTCTAAGAGTCTCTTGTCAGCATCATTGTAAAGATCATAGAATTTAGTTATTGGTTTTAAATTACCATCAACAGTGATTGTTTTGACAATGTCCTCCACAGAAAGAATTGTCTTTTCAACATTAGCTTCTGATTTATGTCTCTTATTTGTCTTTTTGCTTTGCTTCTCCTTAGATACTTTGACTACTTTAGTGCATGTGGCCTTTAGCTCTTTAAGCTCATCATCTGAATCTGTCTTTTCTTGATCCTCTTTTTCCATATTGCCATATGACCTTTTTGCCATTACTTTTGTTCTTTTTCTTTCTTCCAGTTTCTTTGTTCTGACAGGTTTTGTTTGGACAAGGGCAGCAGCAAAACTTCTAGTTTTCTACGCTGGCAGGTGGAGACTTTCGGAGCACTTCCTTGTTGCTTGTCCTGCATCTCCTTCTCAAATTTTTCTATCTTTTCTCTATTCTGCTTCACAACTTCCTTAGTTATGCCAATGCTTTCAACATACATTTGTACTTGCTTTTGAACTTTTCTCTTGATTTTAGGTTTTCTAAGCTCAACATGCAGTTTCAAACTAAGCTCCTCATATGTCCCAGATCTCTCCACAGAATCATCCTTGGGTTTGCTCAAGAGATGTTGAGCATACATATTCAAAAAATTTCCATCTACCTCATACCCCATGGGCATGATCCAAACAGTTCTAGGTTCTACTGCTTCCAATAAGCACTGATCAATGTCCACCATGAAATAGATTTCATTCTTGTATTTCTTAATAACTGATTTAGGGATTCTTTCCCTAGAATGCATCATGCTTTGAAAATTCTTGAAGTAACCCCAAATTGTAGTTTTCTATGCTTTAGAGTCACTAATGTTGTTTGAGTGCTCTCTTATCTGTATAGCAATAGGTTTATCATTTCTCCAACACATGATTTCTTGTCGAGTGACTCATTCATGAAATAGAAGAACAAACATAAGATCAATGTACCATATTTGAAGGTGTTCTTCTTATCCTTCTTTACCTTATTCAAATTTTTCATCAGCTGGTTTTGCAACAACTCACACAAGTCATAATCAACATTCTCTCTCAACATCTGAAAGGCTGCATAGATAGTTGTACCAAATACAGAATTTTCCCTGTTGGAATGATAACTCTTGTATCCAATCACTATTGAAGAAAATTTGACATCTGGATCAATTATGTCATTTATTGTCATTGCCCTTTTGTCAAACCTTGAACTGGTAGCATCAGTTACTATTTGATTCTTTACTACTTTCAACATTGGTAATCCACTGGATGAGTTTAACCCTGTCATGGCCTTGATGGTGTCCTTGGTGATCTTGAATGGTTTCATTAGTCACAAAAATTCATCATGCATTCAGCTTAAAACATACCAGACCCATTCATCTTCATCCAAGGATGGATACCCTATAATCTGAATGAAATTTTTATCGTGCAGTGCCTTATACTCAAGTTTAAGACTGTGAATTTCATCCCTTAGATGATTCTTGAACAAATATACAAACCTTGAATCCCCAAATTCATCTATGCCTGCATGAATATAGGCCCTAATATCTTCAACATGTAATACACCATACAGAACATTTGAAAATACACCTAACGGGTTGACTTCTACTGATTTGTGTGGATGCTTCTTGAATTTGGGTTGGGGCCTTTCAGTAATATCAACAACCAACGGTGTAGCCATTGCAAAAGATTACAAGTTTAAAGATTTGCAAAAATTACCTTTTTTCCACAAAATTAGGGTTAGCTAATGAATTTGCCGGTCACACTTCAAATCCTTGAAATCTTAGCTCATGTGCTCTTTTGCTTGCTCTCTTCAAATGCAAAGTGATCCAAATGATTGAATGAATGACTTTTTATCCTCTGCAAAACCTAATTTGTCATTGTAATAAATGTTCTGCACTAATACATCCAATTTCACTATTTCTGTATGCAATCAATCTTCAATTGCTCCGCAATCAATCACATTTGCTTCAATAGATCTGCAATGGGCTTCTCTATCTTCATTCATCATGCTAGATTCAGGCACCCACTTACTGGTAGGGGGAATTAGATTTTCAATGCAGCTCCCCCTAAGCCAAAGCTCCTGATTCAATTCCTGGAGGAATTATTAGCACCAGGTTCTGGTGCAGATCCATCACCTTCATTGTTTGCATCTTTCTTCACCCACGTTTTATTCATTTCTTTCTGAATCTCATTCACATCCATTTTGCCTTTGCCTTTGCCTTTGCCCATCTTTTGCTCTATTCTTCCTATCTGTGAGTTCACCTTTTTGCTTCTGCAAAATTTAGCAATGTGTCCAGATTTGTTGCAGTTAAAACATATAGTCTTGTTTCTCTGACAATCACATGTTGGAGCAGGTTTAGATCTGCATTGCATTGCCATATGCCCAAACTTGTTGCAAGTAAAACATCTTCCATTGAAAACTTGTTTGTTCTTAGGAGGATTCCTTGATCCACTTCTGCATTCCTCAGCCTTATGACCTATCCTTTTGCAATTAAAGCATTGACCAGAGAAAGATGATGCATTTTGATTCACTTGACTTCTACATTGATTATCTCTATAACCATACTTATTGCATTTGAAACAATTGTCATTGAAAGATGGATACCTTTGAGCATTAGGTTGTCTTACTGGAGGCCTTCTAGGTTTCCTTCCTTGCTTTCTTGTTTTAGGATTTCTTTGACCAGATCCAGAGATTTGACCTTTCTCAAATCCCAGACCATGTTTATCATCTACCATCTTCTAACTATCAAGTAGCACCTCAAGTTTAGCTGAGCTCATTTTGATTTTTTCTTTATATTCATTTGCAACTTCTAGGTCATGTTTGAGAATGACAATTTGCCTTTCAAGTTCTTCCTCATTATCCCTACTTTCATGTAGATCAGACTCTAGATGGCCAATTATCCTGTCCAATCTGCAACATTCTTTAGTTCTTTCTTTCAGAGATTGATTTAGTTTTTCTTCAGTCTTCTTCCTTTCCTCAATTGCCTTGGTTAGCCTCATCACCCCAGATTCCATCTCATGTTTTAGAACAACTTCTTTTGCTAACTTCTCACATTCCTTTGTCTTCTCTTTCAGGGCCTCATCCATGTCATTGTCTTCATTTTGATTTCCTAGTTGAAGAAGTAGCTCCTTCCTCTTTTCATTAGATTTGCTCAGTTTTTCTCTTAAGGTCTCAATGAAGTCTTCAACATCTTTAAGGTTCTCTTGCAGTTCTTTGACTTCTGCTCTAGACTGATCAAGATCTTCTAAATCAAGTTTAAGTTGTCCCTGAATGCCATCAAAATACTTGAATGAACCCATTGAAAACACCTTCCCAAATCTTCCTCAAGCTGTTAAACTTCTTTTAAGGAACCAAGCTCTGATACCAATTGTTGAGAATAGGGCAGACAACTGAGAGGGGGGTGAATCGGTTGTCACAAAAACTTTTAACTTTTGCTATAACTTAAACTTCTTTACCACTCATTAATAGATGAATGATATAACCATGAAAGCATGAATCAATAACACATGAGCATAAACAAATCAACACACATAACTCCAGGATTTTTATGTGGAAACCCAGTTAAGGGAAAAACCACGGTGGGGGTTAACCCACAAGAATTTATACTTTATTAAAATTATTACAAATGGGGAAGGCAAATGCCTTCAGGGCGCACTACCTAGAGCTCACTGCTCCAAGAGGCTCACTACCTATAGAGATGATTACAAGAAGATTACATAATGTTTGAACTAAGAAATGACATCTACCAATGCTGAAATTTAATTCTAGTTAAGCACAAAATACTGATCTTACACACTTCATCCTTACTCTACCCTGATTCACTCTTCATCCATAATCTGAGCTTAGATATTCACCTTCGTACTTCTTTCTACCCTTTTTGCACTTACTCCATCATCACATCACACTCACACACCTCAAAACACTCAAATCCATCGACTATATATATTCGTATCAAGAAATTCAATCAATTGTAGTCGGCTTCAAGAAAACTTAGAACATTTATTAAGAGCTCTGTTCTATCGGTTGAATCCATGTACAATCAATAATTCAGACCAAAAACTTGTGTTCTCAAATCATCAATCATGTTGGCCAATACCACTGATTATCAAAAATTGCCTAACCAACAACTTTTCTTCATCCGGACCAAGATCAAATGCTAGGTCAGTCTGTTCTTCTTCTAACTATACTAACTAATTGGAACTTGATACTCAGATGCTTATAACTTTTGAATCCTTCATCATTGGAGGCTAAATTCCTAGATTTAGATAGTCTTGACAATCCTTATTACTCCCTTAGATTCATAGCACATTGTGATTTACCACCAGAAAGATTCAGACCAAGATATTGGATCCTGTCACATGCTCTATTTCTAACTATCCAGACTTAGACAAATCTTCACTCTGACTTCCAGTATGAACATATTATGTAATGTGGATGTGAAAGATAGACATAGTTGCCATCAATGACAACACCTGTCATGCTTAGCAATGTCTCTTGCCAACATAAAAGAGGCTTCAAGTTGTATTATCTTCAAATAGGATATTACAATACTTGCACTTCCTCTTCTTCTTCAGTCCTTAATCTAGTAGAAGCTAAGAACCATTAAAACTCTGATCCATAACCGTAATACAATATCCTTATAAAATGGGTTACATTCTAGGGCAAGACAATCCAATCAAAATCTCCACCGTCAGATATGTGACCTAATGATGAACGACCCAGATTTACAATGGTAATGTATATATAAAATGTGGCTTTCGGGGGCGTTTCCCCTAGACCCCCCATCGGGGGGTCCATCCCCTTGGACCCTGTAGGGGGTACCCCCAAATAAACTACATCTGTCGAGTACTGGGATCAAACATGTGGCTAAAACAAGATCGGTACTTGGTGAATACTTCATCCCTGATGAATGATTTATAAACATTATTAGGAGTAATTAATTTCATAGGATTTACAAGGTTTATGGCACCTTAATCCTAACACCCTAATCAAGTCCTAAAGTGGGTATGTCATAAGTAGGGATAAAAATAGAAGTTAAACATGCAAAATGATAAGTCTAATGTGAAATTATGAGAGGTGACAATTTACTACACTACAACATTAAAGTCCATCTCCTCTAGAACAAGATCAACTATTTGCCAAATACTCAATAATATCTAGAATAGAAAGCACAACATATTACTAACACATCCAACTAACCATACGTCAAAATAGGGTACACATATCACAAGTAGACCTTTAGCTATCAACATATCCAACCCAACACACAATCACAAGTCTTTGTATATTCATTGTCTTGCACAAAGTCTGTCTCCTTTGGTAACGAACACATAAACATGAAAAAAACTCAAAGACCCTTCATACCATAGTCCAAACACATATACATACCTAGGAAATGCCATGTTTGAAACTAACCAGATCATCCAAAAGTCCACCAACAACACTCACATAGAGGATGTAGATATATCATCTATCACATAGTATTTAAGAACACACATCGATCTATAAACCTATAAATTGAACCACTACAAAATTCTCTCCCCTAATCACCTCATCTTTCACATTTTCTTCACATCACAATGAAAATAGACATTAAATATCCACAATCATCCATACTATTACCAAAAAATAATGAAGTACAATAACAGTAAATGATCAACTCTACACAAATCCCAACTCCAATATGAAAAAAACTAAACCTCTAGGATAAAAAACAAACCATAAAGAGAAGAGCTACAAATTAAACAATGTCCTTTTGCCAACAGCAACATGTTCTCTAGATATACTTCTTCAAAACCCCACACAAAAAATCTATCAACATATAATCGCTCAACCAAAATATCAAATATACCAACAATATATGTAAGCTTCTAAAATAGAAGGAAGATCAAATAGATAACCATTATCCTAAAAAGGAATATGCCTAAATCAATTAAACATCTCTTGCACTCAAACCAAACCTCGTAATTGACTCCACAACTCAATACCTAAACATAAAGAGACAATAGAGAATACAACCATGCATGTACTCCTCAAACAAGTCCTCAAAACTATCATCCACAACTCAAGACTCAAGAACATGAGAAGAGAAGACATAAAGAAAGAATGCGTCTAAAAATTTGATGGGTAAACATATCAAATCAATCAATGTTGAGTAGACTAAGACTGGGATATGAGATTGGTCTACTAATGAAGCACAATCTTCTCAATAGATAAATGTTGAACTCATGTTTATCTCTAGGAGTAGGCTCCTTAGTCTTTCAACAAAAATCAAGGCAAGAGATTTACTATTCCAACACAATCTTAAAAGCTATAGATCTAACCTTACCTAAATTTGATATAGTTGCACAACCAATCATCTCATTGTTAGTGTAAAAAGAGATATTACCTAGTTAATCGTTTCTAGGTCCTCGTAACACTATTCTTCTTAAGTTTACTTAGTTGTCATTTGGATCATTTAATAATGTACATCTATGTGCATTTATTATTTTTGCACTAGTTGTCTCATGTCATAGCATTAAGACACTTGTCATCTCACAAGCTTGTCTTATATGCATTTATTAGTGGTGTCTAGGTGCATTTATTATTTGTGTCATCTAGTTTGTTTCTCCACTATGTCAGCCTTGTGCCTTATCACTCAACCTTGCCTATATAAGGAAGGTATCAAATTGTACAAGCCAAGCTATGCAAGCCATGTAATACATTGTAATAATGTTGTATGCAATGTAATTCAATTATGTGAAGTCAATAGCCACATCATTTCTTGGCAATTAAGCTTTGTTGTTGCTTGTTTTTTGTTGTGGAAGGTTGTTGTGATCGCAGGTGATTCTTGGTCTCCTTGAGTCGTCATCAACTCTTACATGGTATTAGAGATCAGATCTGTGATTTTCTTCCTAAATTTTTGAGAGATTTTGTCGAGAGTTATGTTTTTGGTGTGTCCTTGAGTGAATTTGACCTCACAGTTGCAATCAGAAGGTGCCAAAATCTATAAAATGACTGTTAATTCATCAAATTTGGTTGCAAGAGCTTCAAAGGCAATTTTTAAAAATTTTCTGAGTTGTATGACCTAAGATCCATATGACACAGTTGTTGAAAAATAAAATTAAAATAAAAAAATGTTTTACAAGCATTGGGCGCCCAATCCAAATGCCTAGTGTATACACCTAAAATTGGCTCATGTCGAATTAAGTAAATATTTTAATATTTATCTTAATTCTTATTTCTTCTATCAATTAAATAAATATTCTAAGTTTATTTGATTGGTTCATTATCCCATAATTAAATAAAATCAATTTATTTAATTAAAATTCCCCTAATTATTCTAATGTCTCACATAATTAAATAATCCTAAATTCCTCTATCCTAAGTCCTACTTCCATAAATCCACCTCACCTTTTCCACCTCACCATGTTGCACATGTAATTAAATATTTTAAATATTTAATTAGCTAATATTCCCTCACCCACATGTCCTATTTATCCTCCAGTCAAAATTAGTTAACTCATCAATCAAATCAATTAACTAATTAGTCATTTGAGTTCACTAATCAATCAATTCACTTAACTGATTAGTCTATTCTATTGACTCCTCAATCAACCCAGTTAACTAATTAATCAATTCTGTTAACTCTTCAATCTATTCTGTTAACTCCCTTGTTGCATGAAAGAGCTTGGACACTTGTCCTCTTTCTATTCATGCACATTCCTCAACCATTCTCAACCGTTGATCTCTTCTCTTCTCTATAAATTGAACCTTATTCTTCCATTTCCATCATCCAAGCTTTCAGTACAATTACTCTGTCGAATTACCAGCACCATCTTGAAGAACGAAGCAAGGAAATATGCTACTTGAGGGCAACTTTCATCACAAAAGATCGATCGAGACTAGGCAAACAATGGAAGCCGCATGATAACAAGGTTTGTGAGGTTTGTGCTTTATTTATTCAATTTTATTATTCACAATTTCTATTGATGTTTATTGGCTTATTAATGGTTTTATGCTCTTAACCACAATACCTGATAACATTTCTAGCACCCACCGTGGGGCACTTGCCCCAAATCTAATCCAAAACTAGGTTTTTGAGTGACAGGTTCCATACAGGTTTGGTACAGGTTATTTTTGCACATTTGAGTAGTCCCGAAGTGCATATGATCGCTTTTTCCACACATTTGAAGATTCAGGGCATATACCCTCTCGAGCTACGCTTTCATCCTCTAAAATGGCACATTCATTAAACCTGCGCATTTGCCTTTTATTTATACACTTTTAAGATCTATTTTTGTGCATGTATAAATCTACACATTTGTGAATTGTAACTACGCATATAAGCTCTTTAGTTGTGCCTGTGATTCAAACAGAGACTTTGAGTTTGCTTGATGTTTTCGGTAATGCAAATGTTTTCTCGTAGGGAAGTTCTCGGATCTACCTGCAAGGATAGGAGCTGGTTTAGATCATATAGCTACACCTATTAGCTCATTGTAGATTTAATTAGAGGAAAAAGTAAAATGATGTTCATACAAATCTCACGTAGTTTTAACTAGGAGGAGTGTAACTGAATCATTGCTATCTTGCATATCATTGTATCTTTGCTACATTGCTATCTTGTAATCACTTCAAAGTTAACAATCATTTGTGTGCCTGAGTAGTGTAGTGCATCTAGTTTTTTTCATTTTTAATTAGGATTGAAATAACCACTGTCTTCTGTGTCTTTGGAGCGACATTAGGCATATGCTCTCCCCTATCTTGGGTGATCAAAATGCCAGACGTGTCATTTTGCATGTGTCAAACATTTAGAGGGGCCTGCTCTTAGATACCCATCCATCCAAGTAGGAATGACCCTAACTGGTAACAGGCTAAAGCCAAGCCCTGCCAAGCCACTCAAAATAAATTATGTTTGGAATGAAAGCTTCAAACAACAAGTGAAGATTTGTTACACTGATAACCAACCTCCCCCAAAACCCTCCAAGGCGTAACCCTTGCAGACTAAGAGAGTCCACAACGAAGAGTAGTGCTGCCGCATGGGTAACCACTCGAATGGCTACCCTCATTACATATCCTTTGTTTAGTAGACCAAAATCCTTCTATTTGTTGGTCCAAAAGGTGGGACCTTTGAAGCTGCCCCGATTCAAGTGGTTCTTAGTAGAGATAGCAGGGACAATCTTAAGGTTTTGTGGGGGTACGAGCCTTAGGAAACCCAAATCTTGGTATGAGTGAGAAGTGTGTGCCGTGGAGAGGAGCCAGTGCTACCAAGACCCTGAAGCTATCCACTTTGAATATGCACAGCTAGGGGATCTGACAAATAATGTCTTTACCAGCCTAGGATTATACTTGTTTTTTAGTCAAAAGGAGTCCAAAAATTTTCAAATTTTTTTTTTTTTTTAAAAACCATGAAATCATTCTATGTGTTTTCTTGCTATAATTAATAAAATCATAATCAAAAGACCAACCTGCAGCCAAAAATCCAAAAAAAAAAATTGAAAAATGTGCTAAAAAACTTAGCAAAAGCATTTAGAAAACCAGAACTGCGCATTTAACTTCTAAACCTATGCATTTGTATAGGCTTTATGTGCATCTGAACCGACTTCCAGTGCATCTGAGATCTATTACTGTGCTTTCAAAATTTTCCAGTTCTGTGCATTTATCCTGACTTGCTACACTTTTGCCCTCTATTTCCGCACATTTGATTCCTGCGCATGCAAAACAGAGAGCATATCTGCACCTTTTAAGAGCAAGATTTCACCACTTCTGAGTACCAATTTCAATTGCATTCCAATTTTTGAGATCAGTTTTTACCGTGCAAACACTTTTTCTATCCACTTCCATAGCAATTCGCAAAGGTTCCCAAAGTCACAAGCATCCCAAGTATCGAAACCAAGTTAGGGCAACACAAATTCTAGATCAATTCAATCTCAAACAAACCTATAAAATCTCCACAACCAAGGATCAATCATCCTTCAAAACTTTTCTAGGGGCTTGTGCAAGACTAGTCAACATCAAGTAATCAGATATCAACATCCTTACTTCGACTATCGTTTTGTATCTACCATCTTTTTTGACATAGTTGGTTTAAGATTTTCCCTTGGTCAAACCTCACCACTACAAGTTTTCACTTCAACATCACCCCATTCCAAAACTCACATTTGCATGGTCCTGACAAGATCTCAACAACAAAAACATTTAGAAATGGCAAGCACCTCTAAAAAATTTGTCTCCACCCCTCATGATAGTGATGAGGAGATTACTCAGGAAGAGATGCTACAAACTCAACAAGACTGAAAATTCCAACAACTGATGGATAAGCTGCTCATGCAAGACCCTTCTAGATTCTTTCTTTACCTAGCTAGCCAAGGAGCAAAACTACCTAAGGACTTTGATATCAACATATTAAGAGAAACTAAAGAAGATATAATCCCTGAGGATAGTACATGAGAAGAAAGAAACACAGACAAAGGGAAAGCAACCATTGACTCTACCAACACTTTAGGCTTAATAACACAACAAATCCAAGCCTTACAACAATAGTTCACAGACATGCAAAATGCTACATCAATGAAACATTACTCTCTAGAGGATATTTCACCGTATCCTTTTGATAAATCATTGGTCATGATACCTTTTCCCTCTAAATTCGAGGTACCCAAATTTGACAAATATCGAGGAAAAGGTGATCCAAGAGACCACATTAGAGAGTTTAGTGCAACATGCATAGAAGTCACCCACAATGACACATACCTAATGCGACTGTTTCCTAGAAGCTTCGATAGACTACCCCCTGGCATCAAAACATTCAATGAACTCATGGACAAGTTCATCCTACACTTCTCCTATAATATTGAGCATGACATCTCAAATTTAGATCTTTGTAACACCAAGCAAAAAGGTGGAGAGTCATTCGCCGCATTCTTACAAAGATGGAGATAATTGGTGAGCAAATGTCCACACCAAATACCTAAAAAAAAAATGCTAGAAATATTCATTCACAAGCTCCATGCTGACCTCAACTACCAAATCTAGATACAATGTCCTCCCTTTAGCAAGGTCATTGAGATGGGCTTGATCATTGAGAAGGCGTTGGTGGCAAAAGGACAAATCAAACTGTACAAAGACACTCCAAGTACAAATACCAACACGGAAAAACCATGCTTCTAGACCAAGAATAAAAATGTTGTGAATGATGGGGTGGTGGATGCCAAAATTGTGGCACAAAAACAACCAATTTTCACTTTAACAATCCCACAAAACAAACCGCGAAACACTGAATCACAGTTTACAAACTATCAACCTAGGAGAAAATTCACACCTCTAGGAGAATCATTGGAAACCAACCTATGGAAGCTTTTAGCAGGTCAACTCATAACACTTCCGTCCACACGGGATTATGAACCAAAGGTTAAACCTCCTTGGTGGAATGACAATGACTTTTGTGAGTTTCACCGGAACAAGGGACACAAAACAAATGATTTTATAGCACTCAAGCATACCATTCAAGACCTGTTGGACCAGAAAAAGGTGTCACTCGACGGACATGCCTCTAACACTAATCACTTGGCATTCAAGGATCCACTTCCCAATTATGAATAGAGCAGGGGTTCTAGACAAAACAACAGTGGCAATAATAACACCAATTATATGAACGTAGGATTTGACTATGTGGTTAACAACATTTTAGAAAGTGAGTCGCACGTCAATACCCTGAATAATACTCCCGATGGTAAAGTGACCACTCACAGTGGAAAAGTTACTCTTAAGGGATTCCATCCAAGCCATCCTCTTCATCCAATTAGTATAGTGTCCTGGATCAACTCCACAAAACTCTTGCACATATCTCCATCTTGGAACTTTTGTGTTTGTCCCCGTCTCATAGAGCCATACAGAATTGAGCTCTTTTCGAAGCCACCGTGCCAACAAACCTTGTCGAAGATAAATTCCAGACCATGGTAGGTAACATTACCACACCTCACTCACTATCATTCACTGAAAAGGATGATATGTCTCCCACTCAACCTCATAATGCCTCTCTACACATTGAAGCCTTCATCCACAAACACAAAATCAAGAGGGTTCTAATTGATGGAGGGGCTGGTTTAAATATTTGTACTTTAAAGATAATCCTTGTATTGAGGTTTTCAAAGAAAGCTATCGATCCCAAAAGGAAAATCACCATCAAAGCTTATGGTGAAGAGGAAAGAACTTCAAAAGGAGTGGTTATTTTACCTATTAGAGTGGGACCTGTAGTAAAAGATGTAGTATGTCAAGTCCTTGATATGGAGCTAGCGTATAACATTCTCCTTGGGTGACATTGGATACATGCTATGAAGGCGGTACCTTCCACCTACCACTAGTGTATAAAATTCCCCTTTGAAGGTCAAGAAATCACTATCCAAGGTGATTCTAATCCATTTCAGTATTGTAACACTGTGCACTCTAAACCTGAAGTTGTGATTCCCCATAATCGTGCCTCTACCTCATCTTCATCCTGTGTTAACCCAACTTCACTACCTTCTACATCAAAGGCACCTCAAACCAACTTCAAAGTAAAAGACAAAGGCCTAGGTGAGTACACAATTGCATAATCCTTTTGTTTATCACAACCCCCTATCTCCCCCAGATCCTATGGAAAGCCTTCCATGAGCAAACCCAAAGAAATAGCAACTACTAAAGGTCCATTTGTCAAATGGGGAAGCCTTGAAGATGAGAGTGATGAAAAAGACATTCTACAATGGTTATATAAAGATGAAGACCATCTCTCCCAGAAACAAGACCATCACTCCATAGTACAAACTACACAGTATGGTCAAGGATTCTTAATACTACAAAGAATGGGGTATGAAGGTCATGGTCCCATTTGATTGAGAAAGGAAGGTATCACTGAACCTAACCAACCTCTTACATTAATAGCTCATGACACTACAGGGCTAGGCTACACCGACAAAGCAAAAACCAAGGGATCAGACAAGCATAAAAACAAACAACCAGAAACATCTGTTACTAACATAGTAGATCAAATTCACCAACTACAAGGATGGAGTGAGACAGACTCCAGTGAGTATGAATGGGATAGTCTCTCTGAACTATCTTCTGATGAAAAAGATATTGATGTGGTCCATGAGTATGTCCCTACCCATGCAACTAATCAAGGACTAAGTCCAACGGCTAGACCATTAGAGTTTGACCCGCACAATAATGTTAGTGAAATTCAAGAGGAAGGAATGATACCAAACTTGACGGATCAACTAGTGGAGAGTACCATCGTAGGCATTGTCAATGCTTATAATGACCATCTTAACTCCTCAATCTTGACCATCAATGTCCTAGAACTAGATGAACCAAATGACCCTCTACCACTGGTATATCTGGAACTCATAGATTGGGACCTCCAAGATACTACCCCCAAGCTAGATACCTTCCAAAACGATGAAGCCATCATAGACTTCTAGAACTTAGGGAACATATACCTGCAGGGGATCATAGGGCTGGCTATGCCATAGAACTCAATGACAAGGCCTATTTTGGAGAGAGTGCCAAGCCTTTCAGTCTCAAAAATATAAAAATGAAAAATAGATCTAATGGTGAAAACTACTATGAGGCAGTGTTAGATCATGAAAATAGTAAAAATATGAAAGATGTATCCAATGGTGAAAACCTCTCTGAGGTGTTGAAGGATGGAAGGCTTGACCCTCTCCCCAATCTAACACATCAGGAGAGATTGTCAATCTTGATAGAACCAGTAGAGCAGATCAACGTCAGTACAGGTGATAATCCAAGGATGATCCACATGGCACAATCTTTAACTACACAGGAGAAACCAGAATTCACTGAATTCTTCAAAAGGAAACAAATAAACTTTGCTTGGTCATATGCGGATATGCTGGGGCTAGATCTAAATCTCATAATGCATCACTTATCCTTAGCTCTAGGGGCTAAACCAGTTAAGCAGAAACTCAGAAAGATGCACCGCAAGTTGCCCTCATGGTAAAAGAAGAACTGAAGAAGCTGCTAGATGTTGGGTTCATCAGACCAATAGACTATCCTAAGTGGATCTCCAACATTGTGCCTATCACCAAACTAGGTGGGAGAGTTTGACTGTGTAATGACTTCAGAGACCTTAATAAAGCTTGCCCAAAAGATGATTTCCCACTGCCAAACATAGACATCATTATAGATCTCACGACAGGACACTCTATGTTGTCACTAATGGACAGTTTCTCAGGATATAACTAGATCAAAATTACACCTGAGGACCAACACAAGATTGCATTCACATGTCCATGGGGCACCTATTGTTGGTGTGTCATGCCATATGGATTAAAAAATGTAGGGGCAACATATCAGAGAGCTATGACCACAATCTTTCACGACATGATGCAAACCATAATGGAAGATTATGTATATGACATCTTGGCCAAATCACTCACAAGAGAAGGACACCTGGCAGTGTTAGATAAAATCTTCACAAGATTGGAGCAGTTCAATGTGCGCCTCAATCCAAATAAATACGTATTCGGAGTCACATCTGGCAAGCTTCTAGGGTACATCATATCAGGAAATGGAATCGAAGTAGACCCATCTAAGGTGAAGTCTATCATGGAAATGCCATCACCCAAAAATATCAGTCAACTAAGGTCTTTACAGGGTAAACTGCAATCTATCAGAAGGTTCATTTCTCAATTGGCAGACAAGTGCCACCCATTCACGTACCTCCTACATAAGAATATTCCTTTCAAATGGACTAATTCATGTGACCATGCATTTCAATAGCTGAAAGAGTATCTCATGAACCCTCTGGTATTGATGCCACCCATCTAGGGTAAATCTCTGTTACTTTATATATCCACCACACCAACAGCTTTGGGAGCTCTCCTTGCACAGAAAAATCATGAAGGGAAAGAACAAGCAATATATTACATCAGCAGAACATTAGTTGGCTATGAGCTGCAATACACGCAAATTGAAAGAGCATGCCTCAGGTAGTCTTCGTTTCACAGAAATGGAGACATTACATGCTATCGCATTCCATCAAGCTAGTAGCAAAAATTTATCCACTCAAATATTTGCTCAACAAAGCTGCTCTTACAGGTAGATTGTCCAAATGGCTTATGCTTCTCAGTGACTTTGACATTGAATATGTAGACACGCGTGTAATAAAGGGTCAAGTACTTGCAGATCAAATGGCAGAGGCACCTTTAATAGATGATAATCTTTTGAATTTCAAATTTCTAGATGACTCCATCTTTCATATAACAATGACAACCTGGAAACTATACTTTGATGGCTCCCACACTTAGCACGGATCAGGAGCATGTATCTTGTTGGTCACACCTCATGGTAACACCATCCCAAAGTCATATAGACTGCTCTTTCCTTTTACCAACAATGTAGCAGAGTATGAAGCCCTGGTCATTGGCATCAAGTAGGTAGTTGAATGGAACATCACAGAGCTTCAAGTATATGGTGACTCACAGTTAGTTATCAACCAAGTGAATGATGACTACCAAACAAAGGATGAGAAGTTAATACCCTACACACGAATGGTAGATGACTTCAAGGAATACTTTGTTGAGATCTCTTTTGAACAAATACCAAGGATAGAGAACAAAGTAGTCAACGCCATGGCAATGATCACATCTCTCCTCGACATCCCTGACAACCAATCACATTATGAGTTCTTGGTAGAGCCAGTCTCCCATCCTGCATATGACTCTCACAAATCCCATATCATTTGCCACATTGTAGGACGCGACTCTCCCCTCTATGGATAAGTATTTGCTTATCTCAAAGACAATATCCTATTGCCAGATCTCTCAAGTAACCAAAAATGCAGCTTCATTCACCAAGCATCCCGTTATGCTATTATTGCCAATACCTTATACCAACTTGATCTCAATGGTACTCTCTTTAGGTGTCTCGATAGCGAGGAACATCAAACTACCTTGAGCGAAGTGCGCGATGATATATGCAGGACCCACTCTAGTGGTCCTACCCTAGCCAAGAAACTCATACACATGGGATACTAATGGCCAACAATGGAAAAGGATTCCTATCATTTTGTAAAGAAGTGCACAAAATGCCAAGTCCATGGGAACCTGATACATGCACCAGTACAAGAGTTGCAGCCTTTATCGACTCCTTGGCCTTTCTGTTAGTGGGGACTTGACTTAGTGGGCAAGATACACCATCCATCCTCTAGTGGCCATAAATTCATAATCACCGCCACTGAGTACTTTAGGAAGTGGATTGAAGAAGTAACCCTCGGTAATATCACAGGCAAACAAATTGCCTCCTTTATCTTGAACTATATCATTTGTCGCTATGATATCCCTTTATCCATTATCACTAATAATGGATGACCATTCAAAAACCAAGATGTCAAAGAACTATGTGACAAATTCTATATCCAACACCGCATTTCCACCCCATATTACCCCCAAGGAAACGGCCAGGCGGAGGCATCAAATAAAACCATCTTAAAAATCTTGAAAAAGACTATCAATGATGCCAGTTGTGACTGGCACATCTAATTGAATCCTGGGTTGTGGGCCTACCGCAAAAGTATCTACACACCCATAGGTGCAACACCATACTCCCTAGTCTACGGATCTAAAGCCATCTTGCCCATTGAAGTCAAGATCCCATCCTTGCAAGTATCATTAAAAGGCCTCATAATAGATGAAGAGTACCGAATATCCAGACTTCAAGAGTTGGAGCTGCTAGAAGAGAGAAGGCAACGAGCCTTTAACCATCTCAAGGCTTATCAACAAAGGATGTCCAAAAGTTACAACCACAAAGTAAAACTTTGGGTATTTCAAGTTGGTGACCTGGTACTTAGAGAAAATCCCAGAAATCAACAAGATAGAGAGAAAAAAGGCAAGTTTGAACCCAACTGGTTGGGTCCCTATGTCATTGTTGCTGCCTATGGGTCAGGTGCTTATCAATTGGCCACATCAAAAGGTGAACTATTTGTTGATCCCATCAACAACATGCATCTCTGCAAGTTCTACACTTAAACCCTAATGCAAGGGAGTTAAAATAACAAAAAAATAAAAAAATTGGCAAAAATAACAAAAAAATCAAAAAATTGGAAAAACAACAAAAAAATTGTCCTCTAGTGAAAACCTAGCAAACAGGCACCTTGGATAGGTACCATGGTGAAAACCTGGCAAACAAGCATCATGTGTACTTTTTAACTTTCATGCAAGTAAAAGCAAGTGGTGAAAACCTAGTAAACAGGCGCTCCTTGTGATAAACTACCTTATCCATCTTTTTCAACCTTGTTCCTCATTCATGCCTCCAAAAGCAAGTGTCCATCCGATCACCTCTATGTACCTACCATGGCTTGTTGTTCGCTCGTCCTTATCACTTTTTGCCCCTCCATACTTGTGTCCATCGTGTCATCTATCTTGCGGTCCATTGAATTGTTGATGAACTACGTCGCCTCTGAGATATCACGTAGGCAAGGCCATCTTATATTGATGCACCCCCGAGGATGTCTCTCTACTCCATCCTGTTGTTCCATCTGCATCCAAATCTTTGTCCATCACCTAGGTCTTAGGTCCACCGAGTTCACCCTAAACTACATTGCCTCTACATCATCACATAGGCAAGGCCATTTAGCAATGAGCCCTCGAGGAACTAGGTCAGTCCCTTAAGGCCCATTTCTTCATATCCAATGTCAGTTCATCTGTAATAACTCATTCCTTTTCTTGACTGGGGGAAAATCCTTGACCTAGTTGGAGAATTGGATTCTTGAATGTCACAAACCTCAAAGGATAACAATAAGGACCATGATACTATCATCAAACAACAAGCAACATTGCAAGCACACTTTTTCAACAAAACACTTGACGCAAGAACCTAACCTATAAACAGGAAACAATGGACCTCAACCCTCATGATGATTGTATCTATTTTCGTTGCAAGAAAACATAACTATAGCAAGAACATTTGTGTTCGTTAAAATGGTTTAAAATATTATGTCTTTCTATGCTATTCAAGGATGTCAAAAACTAGAGGAGCTATGATGGGTGCATAATTATTTTATTGGTTTGATGTTTGTGGATTAATCTTTATTAATGTGACGACTTGTGTCTAATGACATGATCAACAAAAGATCATCGAGAACTTAAGAGGTCTAAACATGAAAGGGGGCAATCCTTGTCTGTTTACATGCAAGGCATACTCAGGTCATCTAGATTCAATTTTGACTAGATGCTTGTATTAACTTGCTATATCACAATCCATGTAAGAGATACTCAGGTCATCACAGTTTAATTATACCTAGATGCTTGTATTTTCTTACAACATTTTAAAGAGAAAAGAAACAAAAAAAATGCCCAATGATGAAACAAAGTACTTCAAATACTTGCATATATGAAGATGACAAATCCACACATCCATACATATCAACTTGCGTATCAATCCATTATAAGCATTACATCCTAGACCTCATTCCAAGTGTCAAAAGATCCATTTTATCCATTAACCAAATCATTCTTCTAAATTATCTTTCATCATCATTCATCTTGTTTGCTCACTTACCATTGTCTTTTCCTTGTCACCCTCGCTCTTGGGTTGACTGGGGCATCACCGATCTCCAATCCAATCATTCATCTGATCATCAAATCTATCCAATCAATCCAAGCATTGATCCAAATGCGAGTCCATCCTTAATCCATACCAATCGAGTAAACCAATCTTGTCAAATTATCCAATCGCAATCAAGGTTTTTGATCCTAATATCATCATAAACCAAATCAATCAATCATCATTGATAGTGGAATGCATCTTTCCTACATCGTTGTGTTGGTCTAGGGATATATTGTTCCCCACAATGACAACACTATCGTCGTCAATCATTATCAATTAATCATCGGTTTATGGCTAGATAGGGGCGATACCTCATTTGTTCTTGTATCATTTGTGCATACTTGCTTGCTTGTGTGTGTTATCAATTTATCTTGCATAGTGTATCATTTAAACTATTTCATCCACCCCTTATCTTGCATCCTCTATTTTCTTCTCCCATCTATCATGTCAACCTATCTCATGTTAGGAACCTGTGTTTAACCCTTCTCTTTACTTTGTTAGTACATTGATGTTGGATGCATATGCTTTGTAAGTTGTCCTGTGAATATATTGTATTATCCCACATTCATGGGGAGTAATAGTTGTTTAGATTAGACTTAGTATATAAGTACGTGTTGAGACCAATGAAGGCATCCACGAGTTTATTGTATTGAGCTTGCTCAAAGGAGGTTGCCCCCTCGAAGTGGCATGCAATCAATAAATTCCTTCTGTGTTCTGCTATTTCTGTTATTTCATGCATTTTTCATTATATTGTTGCAGGAGGTTCCTCTCATCTGGTATCAGAGCACTTTCTTGGGCTCGGGGTGCAATTTTTGCAAAAAAAAAAATTTCGCAGTGGGCTCCAGGCATTGTGATTATTGTAGTAGTTCTTTTCTCTTTGCATCTGTATTGTTCATTTTAATTACAAGTTCAGATCAGGGAATAATCCCTATCTGCTTAACTGTGGGAAGTGCCTGGGCATAGCCCTAAAACTCATTATGAGGAGTACCACAAGAACCTTGAAGTAGCTGGCCCATTGAGAGGACCTGCCAGCGAAGGGCAATGGCCCCTACCTGATTGACTAGTTCCCATCCGTGAGGTAAACCATGAGCTGTCATTTGTGGCAAAGCAGTTATCAGTTTTACCTGAGCCATGGAGTGAGGGTTACTGCCTTAATACGCAAGTTGTTAGACAACATTGATAGCTGAGTGAATCCCCTGAACCCTTAGGAAGCTGAACATACCTGGGGTCCATATCTATTGCCAGCTGATAAATCATAGATTGCATCTATCCAGAGTCGTTGCAGATCCTGTTGGAAATCATTTCTAGAAAAAAAAATTCACCATATCTATTTTTTGCCATATCTTCCTTGCTTTAGCTCCATTTCCTCTGAAAATTCACCTGAACCCCTGAAATTCCATTCTACATATTTCTTTCCTTGAGGACCCTATCCCAAATTCCACTTATCGAAGTCAGAAATCCCACATTTGTCTATTGTTAGGGTTTGCCATAACTTCTTCGATTCTCACCCAATCACCTTCAAATTTTTCCATAGTGTTCATTTCCTATTTCTGCTCCTTTGTCCCTCTTCAACAAACTTTCCCATTCTTTCACCCCGCTTCTGAAATCTCCATTTTCTGCTTCCCTGTCCCTCAAAAAGTGTCCAAAACCTAGTCAAACCCCAATTACCCATCAGAGTTTTTCCCAAATCCAAATTTTCCTTTTACTAAACAAGTTTTTGTTTTTGTTTTTCTACCCATTCCCAAAAAAAACCTTGGTTACGGTTGTCACCCACGTAGGAGCAAAAAACATGGAGGGTGAACTTGTAGCCCTCAAGACCAAACTCCAAGATCTGGATGAAAAAATTCTCAGCCTCAATCTTCAACATTCAGCCATGAACAATAGACGGCAACCAGAGTCTTCTGTAGACACTGGGTTCTCTTCTAGCAATTTTCATGGGCCAAAGCATGATTTTCCTCTCTTCAATGGTGATGATCTGACTAGATGGATATACCGAGTAGAACAATATTTCAGTCTGCATAATACTTTTGATGTCAACAAAGTCCCACTTGCATCCTTTCATTTGGAACATGAAGCCCTTCAATGGTTCTGTTGGTACATCAAGGCTCATGAAGAGCCAAAATGGATAGATTTTTGCAAACTCATTTTGCAACGATTTGGCCCTAGTGCTTTTGATGACTTCACAGGAGTACTCACTAAACTTTGCCAAACTGGCACTGTGAGAGAATATCAGACAAAATTTGAGAAACTGGCCAATCACACAAAGGGATTGTCTAATGAATTCTTCATGAGTTCTTTTGTCAGTGGTCTAAAGGATGCAATTCGATCTGAGGTTAAAATGTTCCATCCCAGCACAATGATGGAAGCCCTAGGGTTAGCTAAGTTGGTGGAGGACAAGATCATAGCTCAACAACGCTCCAAATCCAATTCTGTTCCATTTAGAAATATGGTTTCCCAAAGACCTCCAATCACACCAGCTCCTAGAACAACTCCTATCAAGCATTTGTCTGAAGCAGACATGCGGCACGTAGAGAAAAAAGGGCTTTGTTATAATTATGATGAGAAATTCACTCGGGGACATAGATGTGTTGAGCAAAATCTCTATCTCTTGGATGTGGATTCTCCACCTGCAACTGTAGTTTATAAAGATGCTTAGGATACAGTAGATGATCAGGTCGACATTCAGCAATCGCCTGTTGACCCTCCTTCTCAGGATGACCACCCAGAGATATCTCTCCATGCTTTAGCAGGAGTCACCATCCCACAAACCATGCAGGTCAAGGGTTACTTCAAGAAGCTCCCTCTTACAATACTCATTGATTCTGGTAGCACTCATAACTTCATTGACCCTCAAATCACCAAACAGGCTGATTATTTTGTCCATCCTTGCTCTAGCTTTGAAGTCATGATTGCCAATGGGGGCACATTACCTTGCAAAGGGAAGTGTCGCAATGTGCGTATCTCTATTAGAAATTATAACCTGCACTCTAACATGTTTGCCTTGCCCTTAGGCAAATGTGACGTGGTTTTGGGCGCTCAATGGTTATGCACACTTGGACCCATCTTATGGGATTTTGCTAAACTTTGGATGCAGTTTTTAGACAATGGGCAAAAACACACATTGAAAGGTTTACAACCAAGGTCTCTCAGCATCATCAGTTCACATTGCATGGAAAAGCTCCTTAAGAAGAATTCACATGGTGTAATCGCTCAGCTCCATTCCATTCAGATGCAACCATCAGCGGTCTCCACTACTCCTTTGGATCTACAATGAATTTTGGATAGATATCCATGTGTCTTTGCTAAACCAGTGGGATTGCCACCTTCACAACCAGAGGACCATCATATTTAGCTCCTTCCTAGAAGCATTCCTCCCAACATCAGGCCCTACTGCTACCCATTTCACCAAAAGACACAGATTGAGATGCTCATTCAGGACTTACTGAAGCAAGGTATTATTCGCCCTAGTACCAGTTCCTTTTCTTCACCAGTTCTTCTTGTCTGGAAAAAAGATGGGTCATGGCCCCTCTGCATTCACTTTTGAGCACCTAATCACATCACAATCAAGGATAAGTTTCTGATTCCTATTGTTGATGAGCTTCATGGTGCTCATTTTTTCTCCAAGTTGGATCTTCGTTCTGGGTATCACCAAATTTGGGTTCATGAGGATGATATCCCTAAAATGGATTTTCGCACACATGATGGCCACTATGAGTTTTTGGTCATGCCCTTTGGCCTCACTAATGCTCTTTCCATATTCCAGGCATTGATGAATAAAATATTCCGGCCCTACTTGTAGAAATTCATTTTGGTCTTCTTTGATGATATCCTCATCTATAGTAAAACATGGGCTAAGCATCTCCAACATTTGGATCTTGTACTACAACTTCTCTCTGATCATCATCTCTATGTAAAACAGTCTAAATGTGTTTTTAGGTAGGAGGAAGTGGAGTATCTCAGGCATATTGTTTCAGCCAAAGGGGTTTGAGTGGATCCTGCCAAAATAGATGCCATGAAAAATTGGCTACATCCTCAAACACTCAAGAGCTTCCATGGTTTTTTGGGACTGACTGGCTACTACCACAAGTTTGTCAAGGATTACGGGAAGATTGCAACTCTATTAACATCTCTATTGAAAAAGGATGCTTTTACATGGACACATGCTGCTAAGTGTGTATTTGAAAAACTGAAACAAGCTATGTGCACTACACCTGTTCTAGCTATGCTAGATTTTTCCAAGACCTTCACTATTGAGAGTGATGCTTGCGGCAATGGACTTGGTGCTATTCTCCTTCAATATGAACATCCCATTGTGTTCACCAGCAAAGCCCTTTCAGGTAAGAATTTAGTACTCTACATATGAGAAGGAAATGATGACTATATTGCATGCAGTACAGAAGTGGCGGCCATACCTATTAGGGAATCATTTCTACATCAAGACTGATCACTAGAGTTTGAAATATTTCCTAGAACAACGGGTCTCCTCTCCAACACAATAAAAATGGGTTAGCAAACTCATGGGTTATGACTATGAGATCACTTACAAGAAGGGTAAGGATAATATTGTGGTGGATGCTCTTTCTCGCACATTTGATGATCAAGCTTCTCTTTTAGCTATTTCTATGCCTGTTCCAAATTGGTTGGAATCTGTCTAGCAGGGCTATGTCAATGACTCTTCATTATCTCAAATCATCCAATAGTTGGCCAATAACCCTTCTATTGTACCTCATTACTCTTGGGATGGTGCTTCTCTGAGATACAAGGGTCGTCTGGTGCTTCCCCAGAGCACAAATCTTCAACAAGCTGTCGTCTATGAACTCCATGCTTCTCCATTGGCAGGGCACTCTAGGTTCCTCATAACTTATGAGAGGGCACGGTGTAACTTCTTTTGGAGGGGAATGAAAAGGGCAATTCAATAGATAGTGGTTGAATGTGATACCTTTCAGCACAACAAGGGTGAAATGACACTCCTTCCTAGATTGCTCAAACCCTTGCCCATCCCTACACGGATTTGGACAAATATTTCTATGGATTTCATTGAAGGGCTCCCTAAATCTGGAGGGAAGACAGTGATAATGGTTGTGGTTGATCGCCCCTCCAAATATAGTCATTTTTCTGCCCTCAGCCATCCCTATACCACCTCCTCAGTCACACAAATTTTCATGGACCAGATCTTCTGTCTTCATGGAATCCCTTCTTCCATTGTCTCAAATCATGATGCAACTTTCACCAATCATTTTTGGACAAAACTATTTCGCCACACCGGCACCAAACTGAAGATGAGTTTAGGGTATCACCCACAGATAGATGGTCAAACTAAAGTTATCAACAAATGTTTGGAAACTTATCTTCGTTGCTTCACCTCAGAACAATAGCATCAGTGGGCAAAGTGGCTCCCTCTTGCTGAATGGTGGTACAATACCTCCTACCACACTGCATCTAAAATGACTCCATATGAAGCAGTCTAAGGTCAGGCACTGCCAGTGCTCCTTCCATACACCCCCAGCAATTCACCAGTTCAAGCAGTTGACACGGTTCTCTGAACCTGAGATCAAATTCTTCACATTTTGCAAGACAATCTTCACATGGAAAGAAATTGAATGAAACAACAAGCTGATCAGCACTGTTCTGAGCGCACTTTTCAAGTAGGTGATATGGTTTTTCTTCATCTACAACCATACAAGCAATCCTCCCTAAAACTCAAAGGGCGTCATAAGCTGGCTCCAAAGTTCTATGGGCCATACAAGGTTCTTCAGAAGATTGGGTTAGTTGCTTATAAATTGGAGCTTCCTCCTTCTTCTCGCGTTCATCCAGTATTTCATGTCTCTTGTCTAAAGAAAGTTCTTGGCACCAACATCAGAGCACAAACTATTTTACTAGAACTGGATAATGAAGGATCCATCATTTTGGGGCTAGAGGTAATCCTCGACAGGTGCACTTGTCAACTTCGCTCTTGATCCATCATAGAGGTATTAATCCAGTGGCACGAAATGCAACCAGAGGATGCTACATGGGAACCACTCCTTCAAATTCAACAACAATTTCCACATCTTAAGCTTTGAGGACAAATCTTTTCTAAGAGGGAGGGGATGTTAGGAACCCATGTTTAACCCTTCTCTTTACTTTGTTAGTATATTGTTGTTGGACGCATATGCTTTGTAAGTCGTCTCGTGAGTATATTGTATTATCCCACATTCATGGGGAGTAATAGTTGTTTAGATTAGACTAAGTATATAAGTGCGTGTTGAGGCCAATGAAGGCATCCATGAGTTTATTGTATTAAGCTTGCTCAAAGGAGGTTGCCCACTCGAAGTGGCCCGCGATCAATAAATTCCTTCTGTGTTCTGTTATTTCTATTATTTCATGCATTTTTCATTATATTGTTGCAGGAGTTCCTCTCATCTCATTGTGAGATTGTCTGCCATCCTGTCGTCACATTCTTCCCACCCAATCTCCTGAGGGGGCATCTTATCGTCATAAACATGTACCACGGGCCCGGGGCATGTATCCAATCACAGGAAATCTTTATTTCTTTGAAACAATGTGATAAAACACATTGCATCAAAGAGGGGCAAAATATATACACCTAAAATTGGCTCATGTCAAATTAAGTAAATATTTTAATATTTATCTTAATTCTTATTTCTTCTATCAATTAAATAAATATTCTAAGTTTATTTGATTGGTTCATTATCCCATAATTAAATAAAATAAATTTATTTAATTAAAATTCCCCTAATTCTTCTAATGTCTCACATAATTAAATAATCCTAAATTATTTAATTAATCCTAAATTCCTCTATCCTAAGTCCTAATTCCATAAATCCACCTCACCAATCCACCTCACCTTTCCACCTCACCATGTTGCACATGTAATTAAATATTTTAAATATTTAATTAGCTAATATTCCCTCACCCACATGTCCTATTTATCCTCTAGTCAAAATTAGTTAACTCATGAATCAAATTAGATAACTAATTAGTCATTTGAGTTCACTAATCAATCAATTCACTTAACTGATTAGTCTATTCTTTTGACTCCTCAATCAACCCAGTTAACTGATCAATCAATTATGTTAACTCTTCAATCTATTATGTTAACTCCCCTGTTGCATGAAGGAGCTTGGACACTTGTCCTCTTTCTATTCGCACACATTCCTCAACCGTTGATCTTCTTATTTCTTCTCAACCATTGATCTCTTCTCTTCTGAGTCTATAAATTGAACCTTATTCTTCCAATTCCATCATCCAAGCTTTCAGTAAAATTACTCTATTGAAATACCAGTGCACCTTTGGCACCCCCACTATCACCTATTTTCTTGAGATCACCCCCATTACTTTGAAGCTCATATTCATAGCAATAAAGTATCACAGCCATTTCTCCATCACCATCTTGAAGAACGAAGCAAGGAAGTATGCCTTCTGAGGGCAAATTTCATCACAAAAGATTGATTGAGAGTAGGCAAACAATGGAAGCCACAGGATAACAAGGTTTGTGAGGTTTGTGCTTTATTTATTCAATCTTGTTATTCATAATTTCTATTGATGTTTATTGGCTTATTAATGGTTTTATGCTGTTAACCACAATTCCTGATAACACCTAGGCTAGATTTTAGTTCGGGCGAATAGGAATCTGGAATCCCAATATGGACCATGCCTTCTCATCCCCTTTATAGGGTGCCCAAAGAGTCTGCAGCCTTGCGTAGAGCGCTTGGCCACCTCTGCCATCGGGATTTGCTTCCCTGGCACCTTGTGTTTTTCCACTTGAGCGGCCTATTTTTGCCACTGACCAGTTTTACCATCTCGCTTGGTATCGTCACCGATGTTTAACCTCTGAATATAGTTGCAACAAGGGTGGCACACCATAGGCACAACTGCCACCTTGAGATCCATTGCTATTGGATGAGGAATTTGCCACCTCCACCATCTCTAGTTGCCCTACATCTCCACTAGGGAACCACCCTCTAGCCACCCTTGGTGGCCCTCAATGCCACCTCCACTGATCCGGCCACTGCCACCAACAGCACAACCCAGCTGCCTCTGCTATAGTGTGACAGAGGAGCTAGTTTTGCTCTAATAAGCCCTAGGAGGGTTTTTTTTGTTTTTTGCATAAATTTTCACCATGGTGGAGAAATTGTGCAAACAAGATATTGTTAAAAAGATGGTTCCACACACTTTTTGATGGTATGATCATTTGGTTTCCAAGATTATAATTTTTTTCCACAATCTTTGATTGTTGTGATTGTTGTGGTGTTGGAAAGGTATTAAGGAGCTCTACACAACTATCTATGCACTTTTTTCAGATTTAGCCCCAGCTATCTTTTATTTAGTTTATTAGTTTTACGGATTATGATTGATTACTTGGATGTTTTGGCTCCTGGAGAAATATTGTTTTCTTTTATTGGCTTCATTTATCAACATAAATTTATTTTGATGTTTTGATCTCTAATCATTTTGAGGAGGTATCATGGGTTTTTCCACTCATCTTTATGTCTAACTAAGGATATTTATGAGTCTTGGCAAAAAGGCATCCTGACACATCTCAAGTGGATTCATCTTTTGCCTCTATTTTATGGGCTCATACCTAAACCAGGAATACCTCAGAAGAAACTTAATTAAGGTCTCAATATGGATCATATGGTTGGTATAACTGGCACTACTATTGATTATGACACTAGGTGGAAGCTTTCGATTCATGAGGGACCACACACATTTTGGATTCAAATTTGGGAGTTGTATGGAGACCCTCATGTCTCACCATTTCTAGTTGATCATGTTGCAGATTGTCTCATTCCCCTTGATGATGTAGATAACATACCCTATGATGATGATACTTTAGATGAGCTTGAGTATATGGAATATCTTGATTCTATGGATTCAGAGAAGTTTCTCTTTTTCCCTCTTCTCCTCTTGTTGAGATCACATCATCTACATTACCTATTGCTACATTAGAGTTCAGTGTTGCTTCTTTGAGAGATTCCAGTGATTCTTTTCAATGAGATCATATTGATTTTTCTGATCTTCCTAATTGAGACTCTTATCTTGCAGACATATCATTCTTGTTTGTGGAGTCTCATATTTTTTATTTTGAGGACACATTTGAGGGGTTATCTCTCCTCTTTGATGATAGTTATGGCACAACTATTGTCACACCATCTTTGTCTTTGGAGATAGATGATCTTGAGTTTTCCTATTGTCTTGGATTGTCACATTCTTTGATTAAGCATGGAGCAGCTAGTTTTGTGGCATCTATTGATTGTGAGATGTAGACACTTGAGCAATTTTTAGGGACATCATGAGACTTCCTTCCTCATCTCTTTTTTGTAGGTGGAGTTTCATCTACATATACTAGTGGATTTGTTTTTTCCCAAGGAGAGAAATGTTGTTTGTAGACATTAGATCATGTTTTGTCTTCGTGCATGCGCTATTGGCACAAGAGCTACTTCATTATGGGGAGGACATCTTGTCTCATTCATTATGGGGGGATAATTCACTGTATATTTATGTTGGATGTTGTCCTAGGGGGGTTCTGAGTCCTCCTTCCATCACATGTACATGTTTGTTTATGCATTCTCACTTTGGGAAGGAGTTTTTTCCATGTGGTTTTCTCCTTTTCTCCACTTGAGATTTGTTGTATATGAGTACCTAACATGGCCTAGTAGCCAAGACTCATTCATGTATTCATGCTTATTTTTCTTCTCCCTAAGTTGCACTTAAGGGGGTTGTTAGTGTAAAAAGAGACATTACCTAGTTAGTCATTTCTAGGTCCTCTTCACACTAGTCTTCTTAAGTTTACTTAGTTGTCATTTGGAGCATTTAATAATGTACATCTATGTGCATTTATTATTTTTACACTAGTTGTCTCATGTCATAGCATTAAGACACTTGTCATCTCACAAGCTTGTATTATATGCATTTATTAGTGGTGTCTAGGTGCATTTATTATTTGTGTCATCTAGTTTGTTTTTCCACTATGTCAGGCTTTTGCCTTATCACTCAACCTTCTCAATATAAGGAAGGTATCACATTGTACAAGCCAAGACATTTAATGCATTGTAATCATGTTGTATGCAATGTAATTCAATTGTGTGAAGTCAAGATTGACATCATTTCTCAGTAATTAAGCTTTGTTGTTTATTGTCTCTTGTTGTGGAAGGTTGTTGTGATTGTAGGTGATCTTGGGTCTCCTTGAGTCATCATCAGCTCTTACACTCATTCCAACTAAACTCCAACTACAACTTTGAAATAATTAGAAAATCACAAGAAAAAATGATCACATCACTCATCTAGCAGAGTACGACAATCCACTGCTAAAGCTCCCACTACATCAATATAGAATCTAGGAAGTTACCATGATGTCATTATTTACCATAGATTAACCTAAATCTCTAAGATCTCTCCATGGAAATAAGTTATCCACATCCTCATAAAATGAAGATTACCATACTCTATTGATTGAGAAAGGAACTATAAAATAACTTTCACTACTCACATGAGGCAAAATATAAGAGCTCCTCATGAAACCAACATCCATCACAAAGTTGACATTGCTAGGGGAATTTGTATATAGCTCATAGACTACTTAAAATAATAATTAGTCTCTTATGCTAGGATTTGTGTAAGGATGAATCTAAGAAAGCCAATTCTTCATGTAATCAACCTTAAGTCTTCAATTGGCTCATGGGTCTATGAGTTGGATTATGAGTGTCTATCTATATGTTGTTTTAAATGTTGGAAAGTTGGTCATGTTACAAGGAAGTGTGAGGAAGGTAGTAAGTTTGATAAGAGCTCCCAATGATGTATTCAAAAATTTTGGTGAGAAGTGCCTTAGAAGCAAGATACATTTTTAAATCTGGGAAATAATTTAGAAGGAATCATATTGAAAGCAATAGAACAAGAATTGAAGGTAATAGTGAGGAGACCAGCGGTGAAGGATTGTCAATCTTTTGAAGAGGTTGAGCGAGGGGAAATAGTTGGAGAAAATGAGGAATTCCTCTCTCAATCAAAATAGTAATTTCAATCAAAATAGTAATTTCAATATTACATCCTGAATTAACATAATATAAGCAAAGTTTTACAGTTCTTATAGTACAAATTAGAAGATAAGATGGTATATGAAATTGAAAAAGGGATCATAAAGATATGCTTTGATGAGTGCTACCTGTCACTCATCAGCAGGTTGAGGAATATGAGAAGAACATGCCCCTCAATATGTTTTTTATGTACGATAGAAGGGGAAATAAATGTGTCAATATATTTATATATTTCCTTTTTGAACATGAGCCTTTAGTCCATACATGAGCCTTTAATGTGTTAGTTTAGTCCATACATGAGCCTTTAATGTGTCAGTTTAGTCCATACATGAGCCTTTTAATCAAAATAGTAATTTCAATATTACATCCTGAATTAACATAATATAAGAAAAGTTTTACAGTTCTTATAGTGCAAATTAGAAGATAAGATAGTATATGAAATTGACAAAGGGATCATAAAGATATGCTTTGATGAGTGCTACCTGTCACTCATCAGCAGGTTGAGGAATATGAGAAGAACATGCCCCTCAATATGTTTTTTTATGTACGATAGAAGTGGAAATAAATGTGTCAATATATTTATATATTTCCTTTTTGAATAAAAGATTTGGATTTGGTTTTTTCAAAGATGAGGGGTGGTTGGGGCCTCTTCCAAGTAGTGTGCTATATCTAATCAAAAGTTGGACTTTTGGGATCAAATCCTGAGGGTTGAAGCTAGTTTTGGATTTATTCCTTTCTGTGGCAATTTGGAATTTGTGGCTCAAAAGAAATAGGAGGATTTTTTTGGAGAAGAAGTTCCATGAGGAGTAGGTTTGGGATAGGATTGTTACAATTATGCAAGATCTAGGGAGAGTAAGTATAAGAAGTGGGTATGTGAAGATAAGGATATCCCTTCGATGAGTTCCTGCATAAGACTTAAGTGGTTATAGAGGGGGAGAAAGCAAGATCATACAAAGAAGGAGCTATCAGTGAAGTGGTTGCCCCCTAAGCTAGGATGGGTCGGGATGAATTTTGATGGGGTGATGGAAGGTAATCTAGGGCTTGCAGGGAGAGGAGTAGTATTTAGAGATGATAAGGGACAACCTTTGCTAATAGGGACTTTTAATTTTAGTTGAGACATCAACAACATGGTTGAGAGTTGGGCTCTACTTTGGGGCTTGAGTATAGTGTTAGATTTAGGGCAAACAACTGAGAGGGGGGTGAATCTATTGTACAAAACTTTCTTCCAATTAAACACTTAAATCCACTTTGTAATTCAGTAGCATAATTATAAATCAATCATGGAAACATAATGCATTAAATCAAGAGCAGAAACATATTAACACACACGACACCAAGATTTTGATGTGGAAAACCCAGTTAAGGGAAAAACCACGAGGTGATTAACCTAAGATTGTATTCTCTGTTAGAAGAATAGAAAGAACAAAATGGCACATGCCAATTAGGGATCACTGCCTGAGTACACTGCTCACAAGAGGCCCACAACCTACAAGAGACACACTGTCTACAAAATAATAAGTATCACATACATGAACTAGAGAATAGCATCTTCACCATGCTTGAATCAATTCAATTTAAGCCCAATACTCTTGCTTTGCCTTTCGCTCTCCTCCTCACTACCACACACTCATCTCAACAAGTTTTTCTTTGAAATGACTTTACAACTCCTTATATATACAATACATCAACTTAGGAATAATCATCTAAGTCGGCAAACATCTACAAGATTATCCATGGGATGTGTAACTCATCTGGTCGGCCAGTCTTAGGAAGAACACCATCATCTAGAAGTAATTCTTCAATTGCGAGCTCAAAATCTAATGCAGACCACTAACATGAACTAGACACAATCCATAGACCTCCACAAGCTTGCCTGAATTACCAAGAACATCCACACTTCATCTACTTACTGAAATCCTTCTCTCCTTCATCTAGAACCTCAAGAACACAGTCTGTCATCACTATCATAAAGGAATAGATGCTTGCGGACCTCCAGACCATGAACCAATCAAGTTGACACTTCACAAGGACTTCCTAAACACTCCACCAAATCCGCAGAATAGGATATTTCATTTCTAGATCTCACCGGACCTATCTGTATCACTCTGTCACCTCTGAACACCTACTGGAACTGATTTTACTTGAGCAACCACAACTTCTTCAAATCTTCATGTGGACCTTTGAAATATTTACTGGATCATCTTAAGACACATATCTACAAACCCTTTAAACCGCATCCTCTGGTCCTCATATTATCTTGGACTTTTACTTTACTGTCTTCACTGTTCTTCACTGTTCCTGATATGACCAATTTTCTGAATATCCTCAGCAAATAGTTCATCCAATCCTTATCATTAATGGAATAGGAGTACGTTGACATCAAAGACAACACCGGTTAGGCCCATACTTGTAACAATCTCCCCCTTTGTCATTGATGGCAACATATGATGTGAAAAATTGTTTTGACCATCAAGACAAGAACTTTTCTTTACTGACACAACTCCCCCTATTACCAACAACCATTCACATGTCTTCTCTCCCTTTATTGCTCCCCCTTTGATCATCAACTATTTTTTTTCACATGTCTTCTCTCCCCCTTTGACATCAATGGCAAAGGCTACATACTTGCAACTTCAACACTTCAAAGACATACCAACTACTCCCCCTGAGTAGCAGCTCCCCATCATCAATCCAGACCACAAGTTATGACTGTGGTATCCACTAGACTGATGCACATCAGTGCACCTTAGTTCATCACTAGAGGGGAAATAACCCCTAACTTCTCCCTGAGATACTTAAAAGAGTCCTTAGGTAGAGGATTAGTAAAGATATCTGCAATCTGATCCTTGGAAGGCACAAACTCCAATCTGACTTCATTCTTGTTCACTTTCTCTCTCAAAAAGTGAAACTTGATGGATATATGTTTAGTCTTTGAATGCAACACCAAATTCTTAGATATATTTATTACACTTGAATTATCACAAAAAATTGTGATAGGCTCCTCATACTCCACTCTTATGTCTCTTAGCATTTGCTTCATCCACAAAACTTGAGTGCAACTACTTGCTACTGTAATATATTTTTCTTCTGCAGTGGACAGAGATATTGCCTCTTATTTCTTGCTCAGCCAAGAAACCAAACTCTTCCCCAAAAAGAATGCTCCACCACTGGTACTCTTCCAGTCATCCACATCTCCTGCCCAATCCACATTTGTATATGCATGAAGAGAAAAATCATGATCTCTGGGATACCACAATCCATACTCAACTGTCCCTTTTAGATATCTAAAAATCCTCTTGATTGCCATGACATGAGATTCTCTAGGATCAACTTGAAATCTAGCAACAAGACCAACAACATTCGTAATGTCAGGTCTAGTTTGAGTGAGATACAACAATCCTCCAATCAGTGACCTATACTTTTTCTGATCAGCCTTAGGAGAGTCATCATCTTTGTTCAATTTACATCTAGTTGTCATGGGAGTATTCATTGGTTTTGAGTCTTCCATCCCAAAGTTCTTCAACAATTCTTTCACATATTTGGTTTGAGAAATGAAGATTCCTTTCTTTGTTTGAGTGATTTGTAGACCCAAGAAAAAATTCATTTCCCCAAGCATGGACATCTCAAATTCACTTTTCATTTGATTTGCAAAAGTTTTACACATACTATCTCTTCCTCCAAAAATGATATCATCAACAAACACTTCAACAATCAACGTGTTTTCATGATCAATTTTGAAATACAAATTACTATCAGTAGTACCTTTGTTGAAACCAATCTTCAAAAGATACTTATCCAATCTTTCATACCAGGCTCTTGGGGCTTGCTTTAGTCCATACAGTGCTTTCTTCAACTTGCAAACCATATCACCATGATCAAACAATTGAAATCCATCCAGTTGCTCAATGTATACTTCTTCTTCCAAGTCACCATTTAGGAAGGCAGACTTGACATCCATCTGATATACGTTGAAGTCCTTGAAGGTAGCAAAAGCAAGAAATAATCTGACTGCTTCAATTCTTGCCACCAAAGCAAAAGTTTCTTCAAAATCAACTCCTTCTATTTGAGAGTAACCCTTGCAGACCAATCTATCTTTATTTTTGATTACTTCACCAACTTCATTCAATTTGTTCTGGAAGACCCATTTGGTTCCAATCACATTCTTGTTTCTAGGTCTGGGAACAAGATCCCAAGTGTGATTTTTCTCAATTTGCATTAGCTCTTCCTCCATTGCTTTGGTCCAATTTTCATCATTACAAGCTTCATTCATTGTCTTAGGTTCAATCTTTGAAATCAGACAATACTCTTCTGAATCTTGAGCAATCCTTCTTGTTTGTACACCTTTGCTTTTATCACCTATGATCTAATCTTCAGAGTGGTTTAGTCTTACATACCTGAGAACTTTGGGAGTTTCTTGTACTTCTGATTCTTGTTTAGGCTCATTCAAACTTATCTCTTCTTCTTGATTTACCAGATCGGTCTGGATCTGAATCTTAGAAGGGGCTTGAACTCCTTGGATCAAAACATCATTCTAATCATCTTCATCGTATTCATAAAACCTTGAGGGTTTTTCAATTCCTTCATCAACCTTCACATTAGTACTTTCTATAATCTTCCTCAATCTCTTGTTATAACACCAGTATGCTTTACTTTGAGTAGAGTAACCCAAGAAAATTCCTTCATCACTTCTAGCATCAAATTTCCCTAAATCTTCATCTCTCTTAATGTAACATTTGCTACCAAAAACTCTGAAATACCTCATAGTAGCAGTGATGCCAAACCAAAGTTCATAAGGAGTCTATCGGTATTGCTTCTGATTTGTACTCGATTGAGAGTATAGACTGTAGTGCTGACAGCTTCTCTCCAATAGATCTGAGGAATATTTGCTTCCATCATCATGGTTCTAGATGCTTCTTGGATAGTCCGGTTCTTTCTTTCCACTACTCCATTCTGCTATGGAGTCCTAGGAGTAGACAACTCTCTCTTTATTCCATGTTTCTCACAGAATTCTTTGAACTCACCAGATGTGAATTCTCCACCTCTATTAGACCTTAGACATTTCAATTTTAATCCAGTTTCATTCTCTACCATAGCCTTGAATATTTTGAATATCTCAAGAGCTTTTGATTTCTCTTTCAAAAAAGTTACCCACATCATCCGGGAATAGTCATCAATTAGTAACATGAAGTATCTATCACATTGCACAATCCTGATTCTTGCCGGACCACAAAGATCAGTATGAACTAAGTCCAATAACCTGGTAGAAGATTGTTCCTTGCTTTTAAATGACTCTACTTTGTTTTCCCAACTAACATTCTTTGTACAAACTATTTGTAGGTTTCACTAGTTTTGGAAGATCTCTTACAGCCTGAGTATTGCTTATCTTGATGATATTATCAAAATTTACATGACACATTCTCCTATGCCACAACCAACTCTGATCAACTTGAACCAATAAGCAACTTTTACCAGTACCCACCAAGTGGAAGATATTACCTTTAGTTTGGGTACCGGATGCAATCTCTGTTTTGGAACTTTCAAAGATCTTGCATTTTCCATTCTTGAATTAGAGATCATAGCCTTTGTCCACCAACTATCCAACACTGAGAAGATTGTTTTTCAATCCTTCAACATACAGTACATTACTGGTTTTGTTCCTTCCATCAAAAGAAATAGTTCCTCTTCCTCTGATTCTACCAGCAGAATTATCACCAAACTTTACCACTCCTCCTTCATACCTTTCCAAATCTATGAACTTATTTTGTCACCTGTCATATGGTGAGAGCAACCACTGTTAATGACCCAATCATCCTTTTCTTCAACTTGGGCAGCCAAAGCTCTTTCTACAACTTTATGATTGATAGATTCAGAGGACATTGGTTCTTCTTCCTTGATGGCAATAAATACCCAATCACTCCCAAATTTGTTTCCTATCTCTGATTCATCATCTGTTACTTTTTCATTATCATCTTCCTCATGGACATAGTAAAAATTCTTTTGGAACCTTGATCTGTTAGGATTTGGCCTTGAAAATCTTTCTGGACACCTTGAGGCAAAATGACTAATCTTATTGTAGTTAAAACACTTAAAAGGCAATTTTCCTTCATACTTACCGAATCCTCTTGGCAGTCTTTTTGCAATAAGGGCTTCAAGTTGAGCAGTTTCAGCTTCGTCTTCTTCCAGGTCTTTTTTTTGCTTTTTCATACTATGATAGTTTCTTTGAAGAGTTCTCTCCCGGACCAAACCTTTGTTTACCTTTTACTAAGGCACTGGCTTTGAATGTTGATTCAGTCTTGGGGGGGCATCTCCAAACTTGGTCATTTCAAATGCAGCCTATTTACCAGCCAATTCATCCCTTGTGACAGCTGTATGGGCTCTGAATTCTTCAATGGCAGCAACCTTGATTTTATAAGAAGCGAGAAGGGATCTGAGAACTTTGCCAACAATCTCATCTTCATCCAAGACTCCACCAGCACATCTAATGCCACAAACAAGCTCATTTACTCTTGGCAGAAAAGTAATGATATTTTCATCTTGTCTCATCTTTAGATTTTCAAATTTCCCTTTTAGACTCTGTAGCCTTGCACATTTAACATACTTGTCTCCTTCATGCAGAAGTTCCAATTTTTCCCAAATCTCAAAATCGGTTGGTAGGTCAACAACATTTGAAAGCTCTGAATCAGATAATGTACTTAGAAGAGCTTCTATAGTCCACATATTATTTTTAGCATCTGTGATTTCATTTGGGGCTTTCGGACCACCCTGTGGAAGTGTATACTTTGTTGTAGCCATGGTCTAGAACTGTATTCCCATACATTGCAAGTGACATTTCATGCGACTTTTCCAAGTGACATTTCATGCGACTTTTCCAAAGATTAAAATTGGTTCCATCAAACTTCGGGCTATCCTTCTTGTAGGATGACATCCTAGATCTCCTCAAGCAGTTAAGCTCCTTTTAGAGGAACTCTGCTCTGATACCAATTGTTAGATTTAGGGTAGACAACTGAGAGGGGGGTGAATCAGTTGTACAAAACTTTCTTCCAATTAAACACTTAAATCCACTTTGTAATTCAGCAACATAATGATAAATCAATCATGGAAACATAATGCATTAAATCAAGAGCAGAAACACATTAACACACACAACACCAAGATTTTGACGTGGAAAACCTGGTTAAGGGAAAAACCACTGGGTGATTAACCCAAGATTGTATTCTTTGTTAGAAGAATAGAAAGAACAAAATGGCACATGCCAATTAGGGCTCACTGCCCGAGCACACTACTCACAAGAGGCCCACTGCCTACAAGAGACACACTGTCTACAAAATAATAAGTATCACATACATGAACTAGAGAGTAGCATCTTCACCATGCTTGAATTAGTTCCATTTAAGCCCAATACTCCTGCTCTGCCTTTCGCTCTCCTCCTCGCTACCACATACTCATTTCCATAAGGTTTTCTTTGAAATGACTTTACAACTCCTTATATATACAATACATCGACTTAGGAATAATCATCTAAGTTGGCAAACATCTACAAGATTATCCGCAGGATGTGTAACTCATCCGGTCAGCCAGTCTCAGGAAGAACACCATCATTCGGAAGTAATTCTTCAATTGCGAGCTCAAACTCCAATGCAGACCACCAACACAAACTGGACACGATCCATAGACCTCCACAAGATTGCCTAAATTACCAAGAACATCCACACTTCATCTGCTTACTGAAATCCTTCTCTCCTTCATCCGGAACCTCAAGAACATAGTCTGTCATCACTGTCACAAAGGAATAGATGCTTGTGGACCTCTAGATCATGAATCAATTGAGTTGACACTTCACAAGGACTTCCTAAACACTCCACCAAATCTGCAGAATAGGATATTTCATTTCTAGATCTCACCAGACCTATCTGTATCACTCTTTCACCTCTAAACACCTACCGGAACTAGTTTTACTTGAGCGACCACAAATTCTTCAGATCTTCATGCGGCCTCTGAAATATTTGTTGGATCATCTTAAGACACATATCTACAAACCCTCTAAACCGCATCCTCTGATCCTCATATTATCTTGGACTTTTACCTTATTGTCTTCATTGTTCTTCACTGTTCCTGATATGACCAATTTTCTCAATATCCTCAGCAAACAATTCATCCAATCCTTATAATTATTGCAACAGGAGTATGTTGACATCAATGACAACACCAGTTAGGCCCATACTTGCAACATTTAGTTGTCTCCAGAGAATGGAATAATTTAGAAGTGGAGTGAGATTCAAAAATCATCAAAGTATATGAAGAAGGGTTAATGCAACTCATGGTTGTTGGGATCTATTCTCTCATAGGATATTGAGGCTATGAGAAAATTAACTTTGTTCATATCAAGCAACAAAGGAATAAGGTGACAAAATGGGTGGCAAATCAAGGGGTCAAATAGGAGTAATAATGTGAGTAGTATGAGGGATTATGGGAGTTGGATTTCCCGAAGGAGGTGAAATATTTTATGATCAAATATTTATAAGGTATTTTAACCTAATAAGGGGCATGTAGTAGTATGATAGGTTGATGGTGGTATCATGACAACTATTTTAAAGGTGGTGGATTGTAATCCTTCACCAGGAAGAAGGTTGGTGAGAGATATCCATATGTAGGAGGGATACACTTAATTGATGGAAAGGTAAGGGTCAGTTCGATAAGGCGATTGTTAATCATTTCACCTCATTTAAGCCAGATAATGCAATAGAGTTTAGTTGCTACTATGGGGTGTTATATATTCTGAGAGGATTGTATTATGATTCCAATGAAGAAAGCTTCTTGGTGGGGGTTTTAGCGTTGATTGTATTATGATTTCAAACATGAAAGCATGTAACCATTAACTTAATCGCAATCACTCATTCAACATAGTAGACACTAGATTTTTACGTGGAAAACCCTAAAAGGGAAAAACCACGGTGGGTTTTAGCCCACAGAAATATATATATTTTATAGTAATACCAAAAAATAGAGGCTCATTGCCCAAATATGCTCACTACAAAGAATGGCTCACTACCTAAATATGGCTCACTACCGAAGGGTGGCTCACTGCCAAGATGGTGAACTAATTGAATAGCATCTACTCCATGCCAAGGTTCAGTTCCATTGAAGCACAAAATGACTCCTCTACTTTGCTCTTTTATACTTTCACACTTATCTTATCATATTCACTCTCAACACACTTTTTCACAACTTCATTACACACTTTTATACAATTCATCAACCTTGGAATGTACATCAAGGTTGACATTACATTCATCAACCGTTGGATCAGTCTCCAAGGTCGGCATTACAAATATTCATAAGATAGGTCTAGACTTAATACAAATTTAGCTAAGGAAGAGATGTAAGAATGTATGTAGATCATGCCACACCTTAGCTAGGACTCAAACACAATATTCCACACCACAACACGCTTCTACAATCTTCGATGCATCTCTACAAATAATGAATTAAACCAGGTCGCCCAAGACTGATGATAGCAGTAGGTCTACAAGAACATTCTTCATTCATGATCCAATTTTTCTTTTGTAGACCAATCCAAAGGTAGGAACATGGAGACATCCACAAGCACATTATAATCACCAGGAACAACCATACAATCTCTGATCACTCCGTCAATAAGATTATTCAAACTAGAGCACAAAAACAACACTGTCAGCCACTATCATGAGTAAAAAGATAGCTTGCAAACCACCAAATCACAAACCATTTCATTTTAAGGCACTTATCATCACAACAGACTTAATTCCAGAACCGCAGACCAAAATACTTCAATGCGGAGGAACGCGGAGAAAAACACTTTCTCCCTGTCACCACCGATCATATAGAAAAAGTATTTTTCACACTGGTGAACACAACTTACTCAAATCTTCATTCCAAAGGCTCAACCTTGGAATATAACATCTTCAGACAAGATTCTAAATAACTTCTAATCTACAATCAAGGGTATTTATTCTACAAGAAATGTGGACCATTCTTCTAGACTATTCTTCAGCATGTAATACACTATTTTTTCTGCAATTCACTATTTTTACCGAATGAGCTAATTTTCTCAATATCCTCAACATCTACAAGCAAGTAACAAAATAAGGGCACAGTTGACACCAATGAAAACACAAATATGTTGACATCAATGACAACACCGATTAGGCACATACTTCCAACAATCTCCCCCTTTGTCATTGATGGCAACATATGATATGAAAAACTAAAGAGACCATTAAGACAATATTCTCCCCCTTTCTCTTTATACATTTGTACTTTTTCTCCCCTTGAGTTATTCACATGATTTCTCTCCTCCTTTGACATCAATGGCAAAGGGCACATACTTGCATGTTGTTTCTCTGATCCATTTGCTTTATCAGAAACATCTAGCTACTCCCTCTAAGAGGTAGCCTTCAAAACATCAATCCAGATCAAGGAATGATACTTTGAGCTCCACTGGATTGATGCATTCCTATGCATATTAGTTTAGGTCAAGAGGGGTAATGACCCCTATCTTTTCTCTAAGATACTCAAAGGCATCTTTAGGTAGAGGCTTAGTGAAGATCTCTGCAATCAGATCCTTTGTGGACACATATTCCAACTTTACTTCATTCTCTGTCACCTTTTCTCTCAAAAAATGATACCTTATTGATATGTGCTTTGTTCTTGAATGCATCACTGGATTTTTTGAAATGTTTATGGCACTAGTATTGTCACAAAAGATTACAATTGGATCTTCATATACAACTCTTATATCCTTCAATATCTAATTCATCCATAGCACTTAAGTGCAACAACATATTGCTGCAATATACTCTACTTCTGTAGTTGACAAAGAGATTGAATCTTGTTTCTTGCTCAGCCATAAAACTAGTCTATTACCCAAGAAGAAAGCACCTCCACTTGTGCTCTTTCTGTCATCAACATCTCTGGCCCAATCTGAATCTATATTAGCACTAAGAATGAAGTCATTGTCCTTTGGATGCCATAATCCATGATCCAAAGTGCCTTTTAAATGCCTTAGGATTCTCTTGACTACCATCACATGTGATTCTCTTGGATCATCTTGAAACCTTGCAACAAGACAGACTGCATGCATAATATCAGGTCTGGTTTGAGTTAGATAAAACAATCCTCCAATCATGGATCTATATTTTTTCTGATCAGCCTTATGTGATTCATCATTTTTTCTCAACTTGCAGCCAGTCACCATGGGAGTACACACCGATTTAGAGTCTTCCATCCCAAACTTTTTCAACAACTCTTTCACATACTTAGACTGAGATATGAAGATTCCTTTATCTAATTGATTTATTTGCAGACCTAGAAAGAAATTCATTTCACCAAACATGGACATCTCAAACTCTTTTTGTATTTCACCAACAAATTTCATACACATACCTTCATTGCCTCTAAAAATGATATCATCAACAAAGACTTCAACACTCAGTATTTGATCTCCCTTAATCTTGAAATAAAGATTACTGTCAGCAATACCTTTATTGAACCCTAACTGCAGTAAGTACTTATCTAACCTTGCATGCCATGCTCTAGGAGCTTGCTTGAGTCCATACAAGGCTTTCTTCAATTTGCACACAAACATCTCCTTGGTCTGATAACTTAAATCCTTCCAATTTCACAATGTAGATTTCCTCTTCCAATTCACCATTCAGGAATGCAGACTTTACATCCATCTGATACACTTTAAAATCTTTGTGAATTGCAAATGCCAGGAATAATCTGATTGCTTCAATCCAGGCTATTGGAGAAAAAGTCTCTTCAAAATCTATTCCTTCAATTTGAGCATATCCCTTGCATATAAGCCTTGCTTTATTCCTTACAACTTCTCCATTCTCATTCAGCTTATTCTTGAAAACCCATTTGGTTCCAATAACATTTTTGTTAGCAAGTCTAGAAACTAATTCCCAAGTATCATTCTTTTCTATCTACTTTAGCTCTTCCTCCATGGATTTTACCCAACTTTCATCATTACATGCTTCATTCACTGTCTTTGGTTTAACTTTTGAGAGCAAACAATAATTCACTTGTTCTTCTGCAACTTTTCTCCTTATCAGTACACCTTTGTTTTTATCACCTATAATCTAATCTTCAGAATGATTGATCCTTATATATCTAGGAGTCTTGACAACACTTTCCAGAGTTTCTTCTTCATCCTGATTGTCTTCTTTCTTATCTTTCTCTTCATCTATTATCGTCACAAGTTCATCTGGTTCATAACAACTCAAATCTGATATTCTTTCCTTGCCTTCATCTACCTTCACATTTGCACTCTCAACAATCTTTTTGAGCCTTTTGTTGTAGCACCGGTAAGCCTTACTCTTGGTAGAGTATCCAAGGAAGATTCCTTCATCACACCTTGCATCAAACTTTCCTAGATCTTCATCTCTCCTGATATAACATTTGCTTCCAAAGACTTTGAAATATTTTACTGTGGGAATCTTTCTATTCCATAGTTCATAAGGAGTTTGAGTACCATTACCTTTCACTTGAACTATATTTTAGATGTAAACAATAGTATGAATAGCCTCTTTCCAAAACACTTCTAGCGGGTCTGCTTCCTTCATCATTGTCCTAGCAGCCTCTTAAACTGTCCTATTTTTCCTTTCCACAACATTTGATGTGAATTCACCTCCTCTATCAGACCTCAAGAATTTGATCAACTCTATTTCATTCTCAACCATTGCTTTTAAAGATTTGAACTTCTCTAGGGCTTCTAATTTATCTCTTAGAAAAGTAACCCAAGTCATTCTAGAGTAATCATCAATAAGTAGCATGAAGTCATGTCACCTTGAAGACTTCTAACCCTTGTAGGACCACAAAGATCTGTATGCACTAGATCCAGCAAACTGATCTAGAAAATTGTTCTTTGCTTTTGAAGCTTGTCCTTGTCTGCTTTCCCAACTGGCATTCCTTACAAATTGCATTGGAGGGTTTCACAAGTTTTGGTAAATCTCTTACAGTCTAACCTGAACTTATCTTTACCAGATTATCAAAGTTTAAATGACACATCCTTTTATACCATAGCCAACTTTCATCTGCCTGGGCCAGTAAATAGTAATCATTAGTTCCTCTTAATTGATAGATGTTACCTTTTGTCTTCTTACTGGTAGTAATCACAGTTCTGGAGCTTTCCATGATCTTGCACCCATTGTCTTTGAATCTCAAATCATATCCTTTGTCACGCATCTGGCCAACACTCAAAATATTATGCTTCAAACCCTTCACATAAAGAACATTGTTAGTATTATGCTTTCCATCAAATGAAATAGATCCTTTTCAACAAATCTTACCAGTTGCATTATCTCCAAACCTAACCAATCCCCCATCATACTTTTCCAAACTTACAAACTTACTTTTGTCACTGGTCATGTGATGTGAGCATCCACTATCAATGCTCCATTCATCTTTATCTTTCTCAACCTAAATAGCCAAAGCACTTTCTTCTACTAGTTTTTCTTCCTTCACACAGCTAGCAGAATTAGTAGACACATGATCTTCTTTGATAGCAATAAACAGACATTCGTTTGCACTAGTACTAGCATCATCAGATTCATCACCAGTCACACCTTCATCATCAAAATCTCTGATATAATAGCATTTCTTTGGAGTTCTAGGCCTTCTCTCATATACTTTCTTATTCCTCTCAATTCTTTCAGGGCATCTAGAAGCATAATGACCTATTTTACCACAAGAGAAACATTTGAAAGGTAATTTTCCTTTGAACTTACCAGAGCCTCTTCGTAGCCTATTAACAAAGTTAGCTTCAAGTTGTTCAAATTCGTCATCTACTTTGTACTTCTTAGCTTTGGATATTTTTTCTAAAGCACTGGCTTTAAAGGCTTATTCAAATTTAGGCAGGGCATCACCAAATTCTCTCATCTCAAAGGCTATAAGATTTCCAAGTAACTGATCTCTATCAATAGTTTTCACAATCATCAATTCTTCAATAGAAGCTACCTTGTGACTATATGACTTTAGTAGTGATCTAAGAATTTTCATTACAACTTCCTTATCAGTGATAGTTCCTCCCATACCCTTTATTCCAATGACAAGTTCATCAACCCTTTGCATAAAGGTTGATATATTTTCATCTTCAAACCCTCATATTTTACTTTCAGGCTCTATAGCTTGGCTTCTCTTACAGAATCATCTTCTTCATACAGATTTTTTAGCTTTACTCATATCACATTTGCAGATTCAAGGTCCACAACTTTTATCAACACTAAGTCACTTAAGGAACTTAATAGAGCATCCTTTGCTTTGACATCCAACTCATATTCTTTGATTTCATCTTCAGTCATCAAACCATTTTGAGGCATGGTATATTGTGTTTGTGCAGCCTTCCATACTTTATAACCAAGACAAAGGAGATGGATTTTCATTCATACCTTCCATAGAGCATAATTTGTCCCATCAAACTGTGGAGCTTCCTTCTTATAAGACATCCTGGATCTTCCTCAAGTTGTTAGACTTTCTTCAGAAGAACCTTGCTCTGATACCAATTGTTAAAATACACCGGACAACTAAGAGGGGGGTGAATCAGTTGTCACAAAAACTTAGCTTCATATGCCGATCAAACATTCAACAACTTAATTATTCATATTCAAATTCAAACATGAAAGCATGTAACCATTAACTTAATCATAATCACTCATTCAACACAGTAGACACCAATTTTTTACGTGGAAAACCCTAAAAGGGAAAAACCATGGTGGGTGTTAGCCCATAGAAATATATATGTTATAGCAATACCAAAAAATAGAGGCACACTACCTATAGGGCTCACTGTCCAAATATGGCCACTGCAAAGAATGGTTCACTACCTAAATATGGATCACTACCAAAGGGTGGCTCACTACCAAGATGGTGAACTGATTGAATAGCATCTACTCCATGTTAGGGTTCAATTTCATTGAAGCACAAAATGACTCCTTTGCTTTACTCTTTTATACTTTTGATCTTATCTTATCATATTCACTCTCAACACACTTTTTCTCAACTTCATTACACACTTTTATACAATTCATCAACCTTGGAATGTACATCAACTTCGGCATTACATTCATCAACCATTGGATCAGTCTCCAAGGTCAGCATTACAAACATTCATAAGATAGGTCTTGACTTAATACAAATTTATCTAAGGAAGAGATGTAAGAATGTATGTAGATCATGCCACACCTTAGTTGGGACTCACACAATATTCCATGCCACAACATGCTTCTACAATCTTTGATGCATCTCCACAAATGATGAATTCAACCAGGTTGGCCAAGACTAATGATAGCACTGGGTTTGCAATAACATTCTTCATTCACGATCCAATTTTTATTTTGTAGACCAATCCAAGATTGGAACATGCCCACAAGCACATTATAATCACCAGGAACAACTATACAATCTCTAATCACTCTGTCAATAAGATTCTTCAAATTGAAGCACAGAAACAACACTGTCAACCACTGTCATGAGTAAAAAGATAGATTACAAACCACCAAATCACAAACCATTTCATTTTAAGGTACTTATCATAACAAAAGAATTAATTCCAGAACTACAAACCAAAATACTTCAATGCAGAGGAATGCGGAGCAAAACACTTTCTCCCTGTCACCATCGATCATACAGAAAAAGTAGTTTTCGCACTAGTGAAGACAACTTACTCAAATCTTCATTCCGAAGGCTCAACCTTGGAATATAACATCTTCAGATAGGCTTCTAAATAACTTCCAATCCACGGGCAAGGGTATTTATTCTACAAGAAATGCAGTGTAGTGCCCCTCCGTTCGCACCTTGGATGTATAGGTGAACTGGTCAAGGCGCATGAAGGTGAAGGTAAAATAACCGAAATATTCAAGATAAGGTAAACAATTGATGTTGTCCAATATAGGTAGATGCTTCATCCATGTGTGGTTTCATATGAAAGATAATGTGTTTTATTGATAACCTCTATTGCGGCACTGATGATGCAGGCTTTGATATTGTTTTGCATTCCAATGTTTAAGATGTCGATCTTACTACAATTGTTATATATTGAATGTATCTCATGTGACTGATTCTGTTAGATTTATTTGTTATGATGGTACTTCTGACACTTATGATTTCATGCACTTGTATGTTAAGTGTAGGGTTCTGTTCCGATTAAGAGATAGATTTGATTTGGTTATGATTATGTGTTGAGCTAATCTAGATTGATATGACGTGGAAGGGACAATGTCACATCACTCACTTGTGAGCGCCCTGCGATGTTGCGATTCCTTTTTCCACCTAGTGCTAGCTTATATGTATCTATACATGCTTGAATGTGTCAGTTGTTGCAGGATGCAGGTATCCGGCATCGACTCCACCTGAATTAACAGGTCTGAGCATGCCTTGAACCCAATGGATAAGTTGTTCCGGAGATAACTTAAGGTCCCACATCCCAAGTCATTATCCTCAATCAGGATGCATGACATGTCTAGTCAACCTGTCAGTTCTGTTAGTATGTCGGTCTTGCAATTGATTTATATTTGATGGAGCTTGTTGGATAAGTGCATTTTGGCCTGACTTGAGAATATGTTTGATTTGGTCTTTTTGAGAACATGTTTGATTTGGGTTTTGATGGCTGTCCTACTCAGTGGGTTATGTTGTATGCCTATATTTCATTATATAGTCATACTTTAATATTTAATAAGGTCATATAATATTCTTATTATTATTATTAATATTTAATAAGATTAAATTGGTAATTGATAATTACCTAGTTCAAATATTTATTTAAGTTGTTTGAATATGAATTATGTTATTACTACTATTAAATTGATTTAATTAAGGGAAGGTCGCTGAACACTAGTAAACGCACTAACCAGACCCTAGAGTAGAGAGGAGACAGTCCTATCATCCAATTGACGAAGCCTAACAATTGGATCAAGAGTGTATTGATTCAGCGTTACACTATGGTTACTAATGGATTTGTGATAATATGTTATTTATGATGGATATATTTTGGCTATATATTGTACTAACACTTCTTGTTGAGTGTACATGTAGAATTATTATGTCAATGGATGATGGTGGTCATTTAGCCACTTTATGTCTTTCTGTGTGATGTCTGACCTAGGCATGGGGCCCTAAGGTCTATTGGCCATGATGTTAAGAAATATTATTTTTAGTTTTATGTGATAAAATGATTATGTTCTTGTGTGGGTTTTAACCTTGTAACTTTTAAAATGATTTTTAAGTGTTTTTAAGAGGTCTAAGTTGTATTTTATGTTTGGAAAATTGTCTTATGTCCAAGGTACATGGGTAAGAAGTTTATTTTTTGTCATTTATAATATTTTAAAAGGTTTTTAGACCCTCCTTTAAGCCCCACTTACAAAAGTGACGAAAATGGGAAGGTGGTTGGTTGAATTAGTTGGGTGGTTGAGTTAGTTGGTTGGTTGAGTTAGTTTTAGGTAGGAAGTTACTCTTTCCTTCTCTTTATAAACTCTTCATGGAGTGGGGGTGACTTGCACTTTTTATGATTTTCATTCAAGGATTCTACCATTAGTAGGATATTGCGATTGAGGTATCATGTTTTCTTTATTAATTAAATATAAATATTATATGTTTTTCTTTATTGATTAAATGTAAATTTTATATGTTTTTCTTTATTGATTAAATATAAATATTATATGTTTTTCTTTATTGCTTAAATGTTAATATTGTATGTTCTAAATATTATATGTATCCTTTATTTATTAAATGTAAAGGTTGTTTTTCTAAGGGTTGTTGCTTGTGAAATTGGAAAAGTAAACATTTCAATGTAAATCTTGAAAGAAGCATATTTGTTGCCTTATTTGCATGTCATAAACCTAGATCATCATAGCATAAGTGGATCTTGTGTAAGTAGAATTAATGTTTCTAATAAAGTTATGGAAGTGATGTATAATAGTTGTAGAAACCATATTTTGTACTCTAGAATTGGTGATGTTTTCTAAGAAGGTTCCTTAAATTGTTGGGCCTTATTCGTAAATAAAATAGAATGTTGTGAATCTCAAGTTTTGATTAAGATAAGTATAGACCAGATTTCCTCTTAGGTTCTTCCCATCTTGTATTCTTATTTTGTTGATGATGCTTAGCTAAATGGAAGTATAGAATGTGGATGTTTTGTTACTAAGTAGGGAAAACATGGCTAATTAATAGTAGTAGCCTTTGGTGCTGAATATCATCATTAATTTCATATGGTTAGTATTTTACATTTTATTAATTTCATTACCTCAGACCTCTTATTACCTCCTTACACATAGTTTGACTTTGGTGCTCTCTTGTGAGATACCTTGGGCAATGTATAGTCATGAGACTTTAACTCTAGGAAATGTTGATAACCTTGTCCTGTTTTAAAAGGGAGTTATGTTCTTAATAGTTTAAGGAATAGATTCCTATCGATCATGATGTTAATAGAATTCTAGGTTTATTCTTTTATGAGTAGGGGAGTCAATCTTTTAATTGCGGGTTATTGTTGCAAAAAGAGAAAAAAATCAGGATAAAACTTTTGTAGTACCATCATAGTAATGTTATCATTAGAGGAAACATTCTTCAATTCTTTATTAGTGCATTATAGTATGCTGCAATTGTGGTTAAATATGAGTTCAAATTAATTATTCTACCTAACAAAAAATTGTATTTAGGATTGAATAAGTGGTAATTCAAGTGTATTATGTTAAAGTTGTTTAGTATCTAATTTGGTTATAATTGTTCTTCATTGCATTTGAAGATAGGATGTTGTATTGAGTTGGACTATGACTTATTCTTATTTTGATTTACTAGAATGGCATCCATACTAGAATTTAGCTAGTTGGGAACTCCTTGTGTAAGAAAAGTTTAATTATTGGCATAATAAAGGTTATGCGAGTGATCAAGTTTGAATTCTCGATACCTAGCTTGTCTATGTTTTAATCCAGGTAATGTTGTTAACACTAATATGTTGGTAGAGTATTATGTCTCCTGTATGAGAACTTTAGTTATCATAAACAAGGTAGGATGTAGGGTTTGGATCTTGAGGTTCTTAGTGAGTATCGCATCGTAGTTTAAAAGTGATATGCTTATCATGTTATTGGGTTAAGAATAGAATCAATTGTGATGTCTTTTAGATAGTTTAGTTCTAAGCATTGCTCGTCAAGTGTCTTGTCGAGTAATGGTTATTGTTAACTTTTCCTAGTAGTGAATTAAATATTGAGTATAAGTGCTAACTCTTTGTTATAAGTGTTTTGGACTTGGATGAGTTGTTGTTTGCATTCATAATGAAGTCCACATTCATGGATCCCATTTGATATAATAAATTATGTTGTTGTTTATATCGTCTTGTTGCAAGGAATAGTAGAATAATTGAAGTGAATGTTGTATTGATTCATGGGCATCTTATGAGTATGGTACTGCTTTGAAGACCGATGGTTAGTATGTCATATTATATATTGCACTTAGGGTATGTTATTGGATTGGTCTATTTGAAGGAGTTGTGTTTTTAAGAGTAAATGTTAATGTGGGAATTGTTGTGTTTCAGTGGTGTCTAGTGAAAGTTTATTCCAGAGGCCAGTAGGGGTAGTTGTGGGTTTGATCCTTGCATTGTTGTATTCTGGTTGAAGAATGAGCATGTTTTGGTTTTATGTGATGTTGACTTTCCTCTGCTTATGGTTTATATGATTTTCACGACTGTGTAAGAGGGATGATACCTTGCTGAGTATATCTAGTCCTGTTGTTATGTCTTGAATCCATGTTGTTGAGCTCTTCTTGAAGGTTGTGATTTCCTATTGTGTTGAGCTTGGTTTAATATTCTATGTTGGTCTGTGTTAAGGATTGATTTTGGGAGCAAGAGGACCCATGCCTTGTTATGGTTGAAATGTTGGAGCAAGAGGACCCATGCCTTGCTCTAGTGATTTATTACGTTGTGATTGGTTGCAAGATGGTTGATGCCTTGCATTGTTATGTATATATGTTGTCATGATGATAGTTGTTATGTTTGATGGATAGGGTTTCCAAGGTGCAAATAGGGGAGTGGCTTCCAATGTGGGGCCGGTGCCCAAAGTGGCTGCCAGGGTAACCCATTGGAAGTTGGTAATCAAGTGATAACCTAATAATTAATCTAGGGGTTGGGTAGATTTCACATTAACAAGATAATTGGATGCCTCACTCATGACTATAGTGCTCGTTTAGGCTAAGGATGAGATGAGAAGGCCGTGGTTGGCAAAATCAACTTCCTTGTCCTCATGAAAGGAATGTTGATTCCGCATGTGTCACCCTATGGGGCCGGAGTCTAGTGAGAGACTGCCAGGGTAACCCATGCTAGGACCATGCGATGACACTCTCCCTACTGCAGCCTAGCATTCCCTAGTTGTACTCTCCCCATTTGTCATGTGTTGCCTTTGAAAGTGATTTTGAGTTGCTTGTGGTGTTGTCATGTTTGGTCTTTGTTCCTGTTAGGCAATTGTCTACCTGACTGTATGACGTTTTGGGACCTTATGTTATCTCCTAGCTCGGGGGGTGGACCTCAAGGTTCCACATGGTTGGGTGGAAGAGCTTTTATCCATTGGTCTCTCCTTGCCTTTGTTCGTGTGCAAGAAGGTTGTAACTCCTGTAGTAGATTCAGATCATGTACCTGTTTATGGAGACAGTTATTTATGCTCATGTACTATCCTATGTATCAGATTATTCATAATGTATGTATTCATATGTATTCAGAAGATGATAATGTAACAATGTAATGTTGTACTCATATGTGAGGAGAAATTGTAACTATGTACTAGATCTTGATGAATACTTATATGATGTTATGTAGATGTAAATGTTTATTGATTTAGTGCATTAGGTTTACAATGAGTTACTGATGTTTATTCATGATGTGTGTTAGATTATGTTAATTGTTTTGTCAAGTAATGCAACCATGTTATCTTAGAGGACAAGTCATTAGTTTAAATGATGCGTTAATATTACTTTGTTACTTTACTATCTCTTTCAATTTTAAAAAAAAAATTATCCTGTTGCATATAGCATAAATGTGATGTTCTCTGAGGTATTCACGGTGGGGCGTTACATGCAAACCATTCTTCTGGACTGTTCTTCAGCATGTAATACACTATTGTTTCTGTAATTCACTATTTTTATCGGATGAGCCAATTTTTTCAATATCCTCAACATATAGAAGCAAGTAACAAAATAAGGGCAGAGTTGACACCAATGACAACATAGATATGTTGACATCAATGACAACACCGATTAGGCACATACTTGCAACAAGAATGTGTTCAATGCAACTTATTCCTTGGGATGTGCCTCCATGCTTTCAATGGCATTGGGGATGTATTTGCTTCATGATGGTATAGGAGTAAAAAACCAAGTCGAGGTGTTCTAAAACTATAATTTGGATCATTTTCATCATCTGATGGGAAACATTCATAAGATGTATATGGAATTAAAGGAGATTTCTAAGGGCCTAAAGGTAAATCTCTATGATGAAGCTCGTTTAAATGTTGTTGGTTGTCACTATAATGTCAAGTCTGAGGATGAACTAGTCGAGAACCCCCTCCATATGAAGGGAGTAAATGACCTAAATGTAAATGTATGTTAGGGGGCTTGAGGGCCCTATGTAATTTTCCCCTCCCCCCATTTTCCTACTTATGATTACTCTAAAGCAGGGTGGGCCATAGTAATTTCCCCTACTACCTATCGAAGCTTTTTTGGTAGTGCCTTCAATAATGGATGGTTGGATATTTATAGTTTTTTAGTTGGTTTATATATGTTTGGGTGTATGATTGTGTGTGTGTGTGTGTGATGGGAATATAATATAGCTCTATTAACTATTAACTCTATTTTTATGGTTTTGGTTCCTTCCTATATGCATGGGTTCCTACATGATTGGTTGGTTGAGAATTGGTCTCTCTCATCTCTAGGGTTTTCAGTTGGGTAAGTACATATGGCTTCAATCAAATTAACAAGTTAGAGATTTTAGTTTTTTATAGAATACTTGTATCATATGTTAGATCTGGTGAACCTAATGGTTACTAAAATCTATGCTTAATCACTTAACTTTTTTACTTGAGTGTCTACCCTAGGTTTATTAGCAATATACATACATACATATTATAAATAAGGTATACCTTATCATTTGAAGGTTGTCTATAAGTGGGTAACTATCACCAAAAAATTTCTTAATAGGTAGGGTGAACTATCAATTTTTTTTAGAGAATGTTTATATTAATTTCCTTGTACCATTATCCATGAATGGGTTTAGGGTTTTTTATTTCTTAGGATTTCCCTTTTACATTTTTTCATTTTAGGGTCTTAATAAAATAAAATAATTGTATGCAAGACAACCAGGCAAACTAGAGCAAAAATAAGGCAAAATAGGGAAAAAAATCCATTAACCTAACTTAAAAATTATGAGAAGATGTATAATACTTGGGAAAATAAGTCAAAAAAGTCCATTTAACTAAACCCCTAACAACTACAAAATCCCTAAATAGAGAATGTCATCTATTGGTGTTGAGATTTGATGCCTTTGATCTATTGTTTGTCCCATACCAAGTCGTCATATGTGTGGTCTCTATTCAAAGGCCAAATGTACAAAAAATATGGGCCTGCAGATTTGATTTTCAACTTTTGTTAAAAACCAATAAACAAATACCTTTTATTGAAGGTGATACGTTTAGTCAAATATTTTAATGATGTATACCTTCAATAAAAAGGTTTTAGAAAGAAGTGCTTTTGGATTTGACTGTGTGTATTTCTTTGTTTCAACGTTTTAGATCAAACTTAGTGATCCATCATTGAGAAGAGGATACTAATGAATAGGATTGCAAAATTGCCCCTTAAAAAGGATGTTGGGGGGGGGACGGGTTAGGGTAGAGGAGGTTGAAGGAAAAATAAATATAAAAACCAATGAATTTAAAAATAAAAACAAAAAACAATTCATTGGTTTTTATGTTTATTTTTCCTTCAACCTCCTCTACCCTAATCCCCCTCACATCCTTTTTAAAGGGAAATTCTGTAATCCTATTCATTCTTATCCTCTTCCTGATGATGGATCACTAAGTATGATCTAAAACATTGAAACAAATAAATATACATAGTCACATCCAAAAGCACATCTTTGTAAATTCTATGGACTGTGGAAAGCTCATGTCTACTAATAAAAAGGTTGTTCATTCAAAGGTCTTGTTAAATTTTTGGCACCTAGGGGTCATGTTTGTGTGTAACATCCCAACTAGAATATTAACAAGAAAAACACAAATAATACTATTTTTTATATATAACAAAATCCAACAATAATATTACATTTGCAATTTCCAAGTACAATACATAATTTCAAAAGATGGTCGCTTCACATGTGACTAGAAAATTTTACATTTTTATCATGAATATATAACAGATGGTTGCATTCCTTGTGACTTACAATATTTATTAATTTCATTTACATAATAAGTAATGTTTCATGTTCACCAGTCTTCGGTAGTAAACTCTAGGAGAAAGAGCATCACCCTAGTGCTTTTCCTCCAACCACAGACTGACAGTCCCCCACACACCTTCCTTCTGGAAGTAGCCCTTCCCTTCATGAGGGTGTAGATAATGAGAATCAACTGATTCTTTATGCTATCTGAGAACTAGTGAAGTGTCCTAGATAATAACAATTGGGCTTACAACTCTAGTCTAGCTCTAGCTATGTATAACCCACTCTGAATGTTCAACTATTTGGTACACAGTGAACCGATAATGCAAGCAGTGACTTTTGCATTAGTTTGGCCAAAGTTTCTTAAAATAAGTCATATGTTCATTGACTCTTTTCTCGAATTGGAAACAACATTCTTTTAATTAATAAATCAACACAATTTGATTTGCTTAGTCCTAAAATATACCCTTTACTATGAGACAAGTATAAGGTGAGAGCATAGGTGACTTAAAAGCATTCAATGAGCCCCTCTTTGCATCCTTGCAATCTCGAGTCAATGACAACCTTTCAATCTACTCAAAGGCTTGTCAACCATATTTCGTGTTTATAATTAATATGGTATACATTCTCAAGATATACTTGATTCTGTCATAAAGTCATTGTTTTTGACATCTATAGATTTCTAAGACTCTTTCCACTAAGATATGTTTGCCTTAGTCTATGAATATATATTCGACTAACTTCCTGTCGATATAACAATTTTCTATATAAAAATGACTATAATTTTTTCAGTGTGAGGTAAAAACAATTTACGATAACTATTGACCCATCTTGGCCAAAATAAAAGATTGGTTTCCTCTTTAACCAAAATATAGGCAGTATATGAGAACTCTTGCCAAAATGATAATGCTAATATTATCTACCTCTATGGCATAAGTTAAATAGATTATTTTACATGATTATCCGAACAAGTCTATTCATCTATAGTCTTTTATTCAAGTCATTGATTTTTCATAAGCTATGAGCTTTTATAATTGACAAGAGTTATGATTCCTCTCTACTTTGATCTGTTACAGTTTCTCTAGGATAATACTATGATAATATAACTCTATTATACTTCATTCTTTACTAGACATAAAGCAATGAGTGTATTCTTGGTCTGCTATCAACTTAACTGGTAAGTTTATATCACATATAGCTAGATATATATTAACATTCTTAAATTGATCTCTCACAATCGACGACCACTGAACATTCAGCCTTTACTGGCTTTCTATTCAAGGTGTTCTCTACAGATATTCTTGAGGTAAATCCTCATACATGGTATGTTCCTATAAGAATAAAATCTTATCATAGGTTTATAGACCAACCAATATATAACATTCAGCCTTTACACAGGTCTAGATTTCATGTAAACCTTCTTTTAAAAAAAAATACATGTTAATATGACAACCTATCAGCTTCATAGCAATGCCATCTTGATCATACTACAAACCAAGTTCTATTTGATATGAGTGATATCTATTATCATCGTATTCTATATGATATGAGTGATATCTATTATCACTGTAATTTGCCTAGAATAGTAACCACGATTTTCTAAAGGCATATAACTCAATACTACATTTATATAGAATGTCATTCTTATGAGTAGCTATGTATATAAACCTCTATCAAAGCATACATTTATATACATGGAAGCTTTATTTGATACAAAAAACATTTAAAACATTTAAGCCTACAGCCTCTTGAGGCCTGCTAGTAATAACAACAACTTCATACATATAGTTTAATGCTATAATGTCAACAATTTTCTACTGGTTCTTGGCATACCTGAATATTGCAGTCAACACTCCCTTATCGAGCTTCCTCTGTCTGTTCTAATCTTTCAATCCAAGAGATATATCCTTCTCTCTCCCTTGATTGAGATCACTTAATGCTCTAACATCCACTCCTTGCCGATTATAAAGAAGTTCATGCATAGTTATTTCCCCCCATTTCTCTCAACCATCCACGGTTTAGAGAGCTTAGAAATAGGAAATATGGAGCTTTTGCTCCTTCCACTCTTCCAATCATCTAGGGAAGAATATGATGAGAGTCTTCCAAAGACTCTATTTCTTTTTACCACAAGCTAGATATTTTAATTTATCCATAACTAAGTTATAAAATAATTTAAAATATTAACAATAGTACACCTATTTCTTAGATGTCACTAATGCGTTCTTTTGAATGCTTCTATTATTCTATTTATGAGCACAATTATCGACGATGAAGTCTAGCAAAGTCATCATAGACCTCTACAATAAGATCAAACTTATTTGGCCGATTACTCACATCAACTTGACATTCATAGTTGTACACAACCTTATTGATTGTCGACATAAAAGTCTAAGCCATCGACATGACGCCAACAATATTAAACAAATATGAAATGATCGCAATGTTGAAAATATTACTGAGGCGGCCAACAACATATAAATTAAGAATTAATTCGATATTGACTGAACCTCTAATGTGATTGTGTGTAGGTATTCCTAGATAACACAAGGATCATTGTATTCACGTGATATAGCACCCTCTCCATTGTGATACTCTCTCTCCTCATCTTGGAAGGGGAAAAAACTATTCCTACATCCCCCTGAGTCACACAATGGTAGTTAGTCCATTACATCATTTAACCACATGCTTAATACTAACGTCATAGACAATTATTCTTTGCATATAAACTAATATAAATCAAATGCATTTTCTATCATTACTTTAATCATAATATTTTCTTTGACTAACTATATGTCTTCTCGAAAATAAAAATGATAAGTATGTTAATTTAAAGATGGGGTGTGACATATCTCCTCCCTTAGAGATCATCATCCCCAATGATTATTTCCATAACAAAATATAACACATATGTTCTTTTACATCATGTTTATATAAAAAGATGTGGAAACTTTTGATAAAAATCATTGGAATCCTCCCAGGTAGCATTTTCCTCCAAATACTGGTCCCATTGGACCTGGCACTAAGTAACCTCTCTGTTACATAGTGGAGCTTGCGTACCTTGAACACTTTGAGAGGCTCTATCATGACCAACCCTGGGTCCTATACTTGGAGAGCATTCCAATCAAGTATATGATTAGATCTTGATATATATTTCTTCAAGTATGATACATGGAAAACATCGTGCATTCTAGAAAGAGCCAGTGGTAGAGCTATCCTATAAGCAAGTGGATTAACCACTTCTAGGACTTCAAAAGGTCCAACATATCTAGGTGCTAGCTTGGAAGGCTTTCTAAATTTAATTGGGCTCTTATGTGGTTTGACTCTTAAGAGATCTTTGTCTCCTATTGAAAATTGTTAGGGTGTTCACTTGGCATCAACATAACTTTTTTGTCTATCATTTACTTCTACCAATCTTTTCTTGATCAACTTTACTTGCTCTTCCATCTCCGAAAGCATTTCTAGTCCAAGGAAAATCCTATCTTCTAGCTTATCCCAACTTATAGGAGTTTGGCACTTCCTGTTGTACAATGCTTAAAAGTGAGCCATCTTAATTTTAGAATGATAAGAGTTATTATATGCAAATTCAACTAGTGGAAGATACTCATCTCACTTATACTACTGATCCATACAATACATCCTCAAAAAATCCTCCAATATTTGATTAACTCTCTCAATTTGACCATCTGTTTTTGGATGATAGGCCAAGCTTATATTCCATTATGTTCCCAAAGCTAAAAACAAGGTTTACCAAAACCTTGAAGTTATCCGAGCATCTCTATCTGAAATTATCTTTTCTGGAATTCCATGCAATCTAAAAACTTCTTGCATGAATTTCTTGGCTAAAATAGGTGCTCCATCTTTAAGGTTACCGAATATAAAATGGGCTACCTTAGAACTTTTATCCACTACTATAAGAATAGCATCATGCTTATAGCATGACATAGGCAATCCCTAGACAAAATCCATACTAATCACCTACCATTTCCATTCAGGAATATCATGAGGATACAAACGTCCTATTGTGTACTAGTGTTCAGCCTTAATTCGCTGACACTCTAGACATCCTACCACAAATATCGCGGTATCATTCTTCATTCCCTTCCAAAATATAAGGGTTTCATATTAGCTAACAACTTTGTCACTCCAAGATGTCTTGAATATGGCATAGAATGTGCTTCTTTACACACATTTGTTCTTAAATCTCCCCAATTTGGTACATAAATTTGGTTATTGAATCTCAATAACCCATCAGGTTCAAAATAAAATCCATCATACCTCGTATCTTGAGGATTTTATGTTAGAGCTTTTAGAATCTACTCATAATATTCATCTCTAGTCAAATTCTTCAATACTTGAGCTCTGAAATCAGAGCGCATTGACACTATTACCATTATGTGCCTTCTTTGACTCAAGGCATCAGCCACTCTATTTTCTTTACCCTTGATATAATTAATCTCAAAATCATAATAAGAGATGAGCTCTAACCATCTTCTTTGTCAAGCATTAAGGTTAGGTTGTGTGAAGATATACTTCAATCCTTGATTGTTAGATTTTAGTTCAAATTGTTTTCCCAACAAATAATTCCTCCACCCTTGGAGAGCATGCACAAATTCTGCTAGTTCCAAATCATGAGGGGCATAATTTTGCTCATAAGTTTGCAACTTCCTAGACTCATAGGCCACAACTTGGTCTTCTTGCATGAGCACTCCACCCAACCCTTCTCTTGAATCATCAGTCACAACAACAAAATGACCGTCTAAGTCTGGCACTCTAAGAATTGGTGTTGAAGTCAATTTTCTTTTAAGAATATTGAAAGATTATTCAACTGCAAGGAAGTGATGGGATGGGCAATTATAGGAAAGTTCAAAATGAACTTTCTATAATACCCTACTAATCCCATAAAACTATGCACTTCATACACATTTTTTAGGTGTAGGTCATTCCAAAATAGCCTTTATATTTGAAGAATCTACAAAAATTCCTTTATATGATATGATATGGCCCAAGTACTACACCTCTTTTTGGAAGAAGGTACCTTTGGATATCTTTCCATAAAGTTTGTGCTACCTGAGTCATTGCAAAACTATCCGCAAGTGCTGATGGTATTCCTCCTCATTGCGATAGGAAATTAAAATATCATCTAAAAACACCAGAACAAATTTATCTAGACAGTCTCTAAAAACATTGTTCATCAAATTCATGAATGTTGCTGGGGCATTGGTCAAACCAAACGGTAAGACTGTGAACTCATAATGCCCATACCTTGTTCGAAAGGTTGTCTTGTGAATGTCTTATTCTTTTAGTCTCAACTAATGATAACCTAACCTGAAGTCAATCTTTGAAAATAGAGTTGCATCACATATTTGGTCAAAGAGGTCATCTATGCACGGTAAAGGATACTTATTCTTAATCATTACTTTGTTAAGCATACAATAATCTATACAAAGGCATAGAGTGCCATATTTCTTCTTAACAAAGATCACTAGTGCTCCCCAAGGTGACACACTAGGTCTAATCAGTCCTTTTGACAATAGTTCTTGGAGGTGAGCCTTTAGCTCCATCAACTTAGTAGTAGTTGTCCAATAAGGTGCTTTGGACACCAGTTTGGAACTATGAATAATAGCTATTGCAAAATCAAAAACTCTTTTTGGGGGTAGACCTGGAAGGTCTTTAGGAAAAACATCCCAAAAAGCATGGAGATAAGGGAACGCTTCAAAAGAATTTTCCTTAAGTTCATTATGCTCTTCATCTTTCACCTCATCCATCTTAACTACAAACATATGGCAATTCCTTTCTATTTTTCTCTTTTCAATTGCATCACAGAAATTTTCCTAATTTTTATTTCTCACTAAAAACCTTAGATAAGGATAACTTTTCCATCATCGTCTAGGCATTCTACTGTTTTGGAAAGACAATCAACTTTTTCCCTATGTTGTGATAACCATTTCATCCCTAAAATGACATCATAAGACCCTAGAGGTGCTATATATAGATTGACCTCCGAGGAAAAATCAAGTAGGGTTAATCTGGCTTCAAACAAGCATTGCTCTACCTAAGCTCTTGACTAGTTTTCAAACTCTAATGTCCATGAATTAGACGTGAAACCAACTTTCCTAGACAGATTATCAAGTATTATAGGTTTCACAAACTTTTTAGTTGCACCTGTATCTTTAAGAATAGAAAATGGGGTTCTAAATAGAGTACATATGGTTTCAATAGGAGTAACCTGATACTCATCTTGAAGACTATCTAAGGCAGCATGAATTCTTTGTTAAAAGGATATTTGTTGTGAAGGTAAAGGATTGACTTGATAAGGATTCCCTTTACTCTTTGTGGAGCACTTGTTAGCATATTGATCACCTCCACATGTAAAATACCCTCCAGGAGGACCTCTCTTTCCTAAAGATTGGTTGGAATTATCATCATTCTTTTTAGGATTAAAATCCCTATTTTCATCACTAGATCCATTCTTTTTATATATGAAGCTTTTACCATAGTTTCTCTCTCTAGTTTCTTGATTCTTGCGTCTTTTTTTTAAGGATGTTGAAGGATGACTCCAGTTAGATTTATTTCGTGATATTTCTCAATATGCAGAGATAGATTTGAGCTTTTTCTCTTGCTTGATAGCTTTTTCAAAGACTTGATCCATGGTCATAGGTCCATCAACATCCACTTCTCCACCAATATGAGCATTCAAGCCCATAATAAACTTCCTTATTCTAAATCTCTCATCCTTCTGGTATTGTGGCACATACTTCAACAATATAGTAAACTTTTCCCAGTATTCAATGACAGACATATCCCCCTAACACAGATTTTAGAAATCTATTAATTTTTGGTCAAAGTATAGTTGGGGCAACCACCTTTTCCTGGATATAACCACAAATTGATCCCAAGTTAGACTTAAGGAACTCAAACCTAATTTCATTTTCTTATTCATCCACCACATGGATGCTTCTCTTGCTAACTGGTATGCTCCCCATCCAGATTTAGTGATCTCAGAGTAATTTCTTATCTCAAAATACTTTTTCATCTATGTTAGCCAAGCCTCAGTTGCATCTCCACTCTCATTTCCATCGAACTTAGGAGGTATAGCTTTCTTCATATCTCAGGCTAACTCATTGGTAAGACAAGTTTTTGCTTCATTATGAATTAGAGAGTCTTGTTTACTTACTCTCAGTTCACCAAGAAAACTACATTCTTCTCTTTTCTCAGAATGGTGTTCTTGATTGTTTTCTCCTCCTCTAACTTCTTGTTCTAGGGTTTCTAGTCTTTATTTTATTTCATTTAAAACTGACAAAATTTGATCTAATTTTACCATAGGATTATTTTCAAGATCTGGGGCATCAGGGCTCCCTCCTAGTTGATTTCCAGTATGTTCCATAATAATACTTATCCACACCTAACATTTGCATAAGAATTTTTCAAAACATTAAACTTTTGATATACTATCATAGAATTGGAAGTTCATAAATACAGAAACTCAGATATGCATCACATAAACATTTGTTTATACTAAAAGCCCAAATTTTACTTTATTCACTCTTTACATTTTTTACATCCTTATTCAAATACAAAACTTTTCTATTTTCATGTATAAGAAGTGTCTACATATCACTTTATGACAAAAGGATTTCCTTGGGTTCCTCCTCCCCATCAGAATCGAGTAACACAAACTTTGTGGGTGAATGTACTTGTGATTACTCAATCAACACCTCTTTTCCTATTACAGGTGCATCCCAACCATACCCGAAAGGCTTATCATGATGGGCGGATGGTTTACTAATCTTAACAATGGTAGGGGTCGGCAATCTTTTTCCCACCTCAATCTGTTTCCTGCTTTCTAGGCGAATACATTTGAGTGCATCAGCTAGTGTTTCAAAATCAGTGAGCCAAACTTCTTCTGCATAGCTCACTGGTTCCTTCATTTTTGGCTCAAGAGATGGCTCTTTCTTAATGGTGATCTTAGGCATAACACTAGGTTTTGTTTTCTTGGCTTGCTTTCTTGTCCTTCTCTTTCCTATCATTCTAGCACAACAACAATCATTTTATCATTAGCATATCCTGCCAATCTTATGAAACCTAGCAATGAGATCCAAGGTCTAAGAACTAAAGCTAGTAGCTCTGATACCATGTGTAACATCCCAACTAGAATATTAAATAATAAAAACACAAATAATGCCATAAAATCTTGTTTCTTTTTTTATATATAACAAAATCCAACAATAATATTACATTTGTAATTTCCAAGTACAAAACTGTTGCAAGTATGGGCCTAACCATTGTTGTCATTGATGTCAACATACTCCTGTTGCATTGATGTCAAGGATTGGATGTGCTGTGTGCTGAGGATATTGAGAAAATTAGTCCTATCAGAAATAGACAAGAACAGTGAAGACAGTGAAGCTCTATGAAGTGAAAAATGAAGATCAAAGAATGTGCATCAAAGGGTTTGTAGATATGTGTCTAAAGATGATCCAGTCAAGATTTGAGAGGTCCGCATGAAGATTTGGAGAAGTTATGGCCATATGAGTAAAACTAGTTCTGGTAGATGTTTAGAGGTGACAGAGTGACACAAATAGGTTTGGTGAGATCCGGAAATGCAATATCTTGTTCTGCGGATTTGGTGGAATGTTTAGGAAGCCAATGTGAATTGACAACTCAATTGGTTCATGGTCTAGAGGTCCACAAGCATTTACTCTAATGTGACAGTGATGACAAACTGTGTTCTTGAGGTTCTGGATGAAGATGAGAATTATTTTAGTAAGCAGAAGTGGTGTGGATGTTCTTGGTGATTCAGGCAAGCTTGTGGGGGTCTCTAGATTGTGTCCAGTTTGTGTTGGTGGTCTGCATTAAAGATTGAGCTTGTAATTGAAGATTTACTCTTGGGAGATGGTGTTCTTCCTAATCATGGCTAACCAGATGTTTTACACATCTTGCAGATGATTTTGAAGATGTTCTGCAAAGCATGGCGTGTTCCTCAAAGAAGATTGAAGTCCCAGATATGTGTGATCGACAGTGTGGTGATATGCATGAAGTTCTTGTAACAAATCAAATTGTATTTGTGTATTTGCTCTATAATAAAATAAAGTATGTATTGTGCCGACTTTGATGATTATTCCAAAGTCAATGTCTTGTATAAATAAGACTTGTGAAGTCATTTCAAAGCATCCTTGTCGAGATGAGAAAGTGGTAGAGAGGAGAAGAGTGTAAAGCAGAGCAGAAGTATTGAGCTTAAATGGGACTGACTCAAGCATGGTGAAGATGCTAATCTCTAGTTCAAGTATATAATATTTATTATTCTGTAGATAGTGTGTCTCATGTAGGCAGTGGGCCTCTTGTGAGCAGTGTGCTTGGGCAGTGAGCCCTAATTAGAAAGTGTCATTTTGTTCTTCTTATTCTTTTAATAGAGAATACAATCTTGGATTAGTCACCCCGTGGTTTTTCCCTTAACCAGGTTTTCCACGTTAAAATCTTGGTGTCATATGTGTTAATATGTTTCTGCTCTTGAGTTATTGCATTGTGCTTCCATGATTGAATATTATTATGCTATAGAAATATAAGAAGGATTTAATTGTTTAAAGAAAAGAAAGTTGTGGGACAACTGATTCACCTTCCCCCTCTCAGTTGTTTGATCTAAAACCAACAATTGGTATCAGAGCTAAGATCCTCTAAAAGAGCTTAATCACTTGAGGAGATCCAGGATGTCTTCCTACAAGAAGGATAGTCCAAGGTTTGATGGTACTAATTACACTCTTTGGAAAAGCCGCATGGAATGTCACTTGCAATGTATGGGAATGCAATATTGGACCATAACTTCAAAGAAGTATGTTCCTCCAAAGAATGGTCTAACAACTATAGATGAAATTAGAGATGTTGAAGACAATATTCAAGCTAAAGAAGCCTTACTAAGTGCCTTATCTGATTTAGAGCTAACAAATGTTATGGATTTAAAAACTGCATATGAGATTTGGTCAAAGCTAGAACTTCTGCATGAAGGAGACAAATATGTTAAATGTGCCAAGCTACAAAGTCTGAAAGGAAAATTTAAAAACCTAAAGATGAATGAAGATGAGAATATCACTACATTTATGCCAAAAGTAAATGAGCTTGTTTGTGGCATTAGGTGTGCTGGTGGAACCTTGGATGAAGATGAGATTGTTGCCAAAGTTCTCAAATCCCTATCTCCTGCTTACAAACACAAGGTTGCTGCTATTGAAGAATTTAGATCTTTATCAAATATCACAAGAGATAAATTAGTTGAAAAATTAGTTGCATTTAAATTGGCTGAGTTTGGAGATGCACCCCCCAAGATTGAATCTGCATTTAAAACTAGTGCCTCTGTAAAAGGCAAACAAAGGTATGATCTAGGAGACAACTCCTCAAAGAAACTATCATGGTATGAAAAATAAAGAAAAGATCTGGAAGAAGATGAGGTAGAAGTTGCTCAACTTGAAGCCCTTATTGCAAAAAGACTACCAAGAGGATCTGGTAAGTATGAAGGAAAATTGCCCTTCAAATGTTTCAACTACAACAAGATTGATCATTTTGCTTCAAGGTGTCCGGAAAGATTTTCAAGGACTAATCCAAATAGATCAAGATTCCAAAAGAAATGTTACTATGTTCATGAAGATGATGATGATGAAGAAGTAACAAATGATGAATCAGAGATAGGAAATAAATTTGGAAGTGACCGGGTGTTTATTGTCATCAAGGAAGAAGATCCAATGCCCATTGAATCTATCAATCATAAAATGGTAGAAAGAGATCTAGCTGCCTAAGTTGAAGAAAAGGATGAATGGGTCATTGACAGTGGATGCTCCCATCATATGACTGGTGACAAAAATAAGTTCATAGATCTAGAAAGATATGAAGGAGGATTTGTAAAATTTGGTGACAATTCTGCTGGTAGAATCAGAGGCAGAGGAACTATTTCTTTGGATGGAAAGAACAAAACCAGTGATGTATTGTATGTTGAAGGTCTAAAGCACCATCTTCTCAGTGTTGGGCAGTTGGTGGACAAATGCTATGATCTCTGGTTCAAAAATGGAAAATGTAGAATCTTTGAAAGTTTTGGAACAAAGGTTGCATCTAGTACTCAAACAAAAGGTAACATCTTCCACTTGGTTGGTACTGGAAAAAGTTGTTTATTTGTTCAAATTGATTAGAGTTGGTTGTGGCATAGGAGAATGTGTCATGTGAATTTTGATAATATCATCAAGATAAGCAACACTCAGGTTGTAAGAGATCTTCCAAGACTGGTGAAACCTACTAACAATTTATGCAAAGAATGTCAGTTGGGTAAGCAGAGCAGAGTCACATTCAAAAGTAAGGAATAATCTTCTACCAGATTGTTGGACTTAGTACATACTAATCTATGTGGACTGGCAAGAATCAGGAGTTTACAAAGTGATAAATATTTCTTGTTACTAATTGATGATCATTCCTGGATGATGTGGGTGACTTTTCTGAAAGAGAAATCTGAAGCTCTTGAGAAATTTGAGGCTATGGTAGAGAATGAAACCGGGTTAAACATAAAATGTCTTAGGTCTGATAGAGGTGGGGAATTCACATCCAGAGAGTTCATAGAATTCTATGAGAAACATGGGATAAAAAGATAGTTATCTGCTCCAAGGACTCCACAGTAGAATGGAGTAGTGGAGAGAAAGAACCGGACCATCCAGGTAGCATCTAGAACCATGATGATGGAAGCAAATGTTCCTCAGATCTACTAGAGAGAAGTTGTAAGCACTGCTGTCTATACTCTTAATCAAGTACAAATTAGAAGCAATACTAGTAAGACCCCTTGTGAACTCTAGTTTGGCATCACTCCCACTATAAAGTATTTCAGAGTCTTTGGTAGTAAATGTTACATTAAAAGAGATGAAGACCTTGGTAAATTTGATGCTAGAAGTGATGAAGGAATATTCTTGAGTTATTCTACTCAAAGCAAAGCATACTAGTGTTATAACAAGAGATTGAGAAAGATTGTAGAAAGTACAAATGTGAAGGTTGATGAAGGCATTGAAAAACCCTCAAGGTTTAATGAATATGAAGCAGATGATTAGAATGATGTTTTGGTCCAAGAAGTTCAAACCCCTTCTGAAATTCAAATCCAGATTGATCTAGAGAATCCTGAAATACAGGAAGAAGAGATAAGTTTCGATGAACCTATCCAAGATATAATAGTACAAGAAATTCCCAAAACTCACAGGTATATAAAACTGAATCATTCTAAAGACTAGATCATAGGTGATAGAAGCAAAGGTGTTCAAACAAGAAGAAAGATTGCTCAAGATTCAGAAAAGTATCATCTGATTTCAAAGATTGAACCAAAAATAGTAAGTGAAGCATGCAATGATGAAAGCTGGGCCAAAGCAATGAAGGAAGAGTTGATGCAAATTGAGAAAAATCACACTTGGGATCTTGTTCCCAAACCTAGAAACAAAAATGTGATTGGGACCAAATGGGTCTTCCGGAATAAACTGAATGAAGATGGTGAAGTAATCAGAAACAAAGCCAGATTGGTCTGTAAGGGTTATTCTCAAGTAGAAGGAGTTGACTTTGAAGAGACTTTTGCTCCGGTGGCAAGAATTGAAGAAGTTAGATTATTTCTTGCTTTTTCTGCCTTCAAGGATTTCAAAGTATATCAGATGGATGTCAAGTCTGCCTTCCTAAATGGTGACTTGGAAGAAGTATACATTGAGCAACCAGATGGATTTCAATTGTCTAATCATGGTGATATGGTCTGCAAGTTGAAGAAAGCATTGTATGGACTCAAACAAGTCCCAAGGGCTTGGTATGAAAGATTGGATAAACATCTTTTGAAGATTGGTTTCAACAAAGGTACTGCTGATAGTAACTTGTATTTCAAGATTGATCATGAAAATATCTTGATTGTTGAAGTATTTGTTGATGATATCATTTTTGGAGGAAGAGATAGTATGTGCAAGACTTTTGCCAATCAAATGAAAAGTGAATTTGAGATGTCTATGTTTGGGGAGATGAATTTCTTCTTGGGTCTACAAATCAATCAAACAAAGAAAGGAATCTTCATATCACAAAAAAAAATTGTGAAAGAATTGTTGAAGAAATTTGGGATGGAAGATTCAAAACCAATGAATACTCCCATGGCAACTAGATGTAAACTAAGCAAAGATGATGAATCTCCTAAGGTTGATCAAAAAAAGTATAGGTCAATGATTGGAGGGCTATTGTATCTTACTCAACCTAGACCTGACATTATGAATGTTATTGGTCTTGTTGCCAGATTCCAAGCTAATCCCAGAGAATCTCATGTCATGGCAATCAAGAGAATTCTCAGATATCTAAAGGGAATAGTCGAGTATGGTTTATGGTATCCTAGGGATCATGATTTCTCTCTTCATGCATATATAGATGCAGATTGGGTAGGAGATGTGGATGACCGGAAGAGTACCAGTGGTGGTGCATTTTTTTTGGGGAAAAGATTAGTTTCTTGGATGAACAAGAAACAAGAGGCAATATCTCTATCCACTGCAGAAGTAGAATATATTGCAGCAGCAGGTAGTTGCACTTAAGTATTGTGGATGAAGAAAATGCTAAGACACATCAGAGTGGAGTATGAGGAACCTATCACAATCTTCTGTGATAACTCAAGTGCAATAAATATATCAAAAAATTTGGTGTTGCATTCAAAGACAAAACATATATCCATCAAGTTTCACTTTTTGAGAGAGCAGGTGAACAAGAATGAAGTCAAATTAGAGTTTGTGCCCTCTAAGGATCAAATTGCAGACATTTTTACTAAACCTCTACCTGAGGACTCTTTTGAGTATCTCAGGAGAAGTCAGGGGTTAATACCCCTCCGGCTCTGAATTAAGGTGCGCTAATGTGCATCAGTCTGGTGAATCTCACAGTCATATCTTGTGGTCCGGATTGATGATAGGAAGTTGCTACTCAGGGGGAGCAGTCTGTATGATTCTGATTGATGCAAGTATGTGCCCTTTGCCATTGATGTCAAAGGGGGAGAGAAGACATGTGAAAAACAAAAGTGGTCGCTGATCAAAGGAGGAGAAGGAAAGAAAGAGAAGACATATGAATGATTGTTGCTGATAGGGGGAGCTATGGCAGTTAGTGAGGAGAAGTTCTTGTCTTAATGGTTAAAATAGTTTTTCACATCATATGTTGCCATCAATGACAAAGCGGGAGATTGTTGCAAGTATGGGCCTAACTGGTGTTGTCATTGATGTCAACATACTCCTGTTGCATTGATGTCAAGGATTGGATAAGCTGTGTGCTGAGGATATTGAGAAAATTAGTCCTATCAGAAATAGAGAAGAATAGTGAAGACAATGAAGCTCTATGAAGTGAAAAATGAAGATCAAAGAATGCGCATCAAAGGGTTTGTAGATATGTGTCTAAATATTATCCAGTCAAGATTTGAGAGGTCCGCATGAATATTTGGATAAGTTATGGACATATGAGTAAAACTGGTTCTGGCAGATGTTCAGAGGTGATAGAGTGACACAAATAGGTTTGGTGAGATCTGGAAATGCAATATCTTGTTCTGCGGATTTGGTGGAATGTTTAGGAAGCTAATGTGAATTGACAACTCAATTGGTTCATGGTCTAGAGGTCCACAAGCATTTACTCTAATGTGACAGTGATGACAGACTGTGTTCTTGAGGTTCTGGATGAAGATGAGAATGATTTTAGTAAGCAGAAGTGGTGTGGATGTTCTTGGTGATTCAGGCAAGCTTGTGGGGGTCTCTAGATTGTGTCCAGTTTGTGTTGGTGGTCTGCATTAAAGATTGAGCTTGTAATTGAAGATTTACTCTCGGGAGATGGTGTTCTTCCTAATCATGGCTGACCAGATGTTTTACACATCTTGCAGATGATCTTGAAGATGTTCTGCAAAGCATGGTGTGCTCCTCAAAGAAGATTGAAGTCCCAGATATGTGTGATCGACAGTGTGGTGATATGCATGAAGTTCTTATAACAAATCAAATTGTATTTGTGTATTTGCTCTATAATAAAATAAAGTATGTATTGTGCTGACTTTGATGATTATTCCAAAGTCAATGTCTTGTATAAATAAGACTTGTGAAGTCATTTCAAAGCATCCTTGTCGAGATGAGAAAGTGGTAGAGAGGAGAAGAGTGTAAAGCAGAGCAGAAGTATTGAGCTTAAATGGGACTGACTCAAGCATGGTGAAGATGCTGATCTCTAGTTCAAATATATAATATTTATTATTCTGTAGATAGTGTGTCTCCTGCAGGCAGTGGGTCTCTTGTGAGCAGTGTGCTCGGGCAATGAGCCCTAATTGGCAAGTGCCATTTTATTCTTCTTATTCTTTTAACAGAGAATACAATCTTGGGTTAGTCACCCTATGGTTTTTCCCTTAACTAGGTTTTCCACATTAAAATCTTGGTGTCATATGTGTTAATATGTTTCTTCTCTTGAGTTATTGCATTGTGCTTCCATGATTGAATCATTATTATGTTGTAGAAATATAAGAAGGATTTAATTGTTTAAAGAAAAGAAACTTGTGGGACAACTAATTTACCCCCTCCCTCTTAGTTGTTTGACCTAAAACCAACAAATACATAATTCCAAAAGATGGTCACTTCATATGCGACTAGCAAATTTTACATTTTTATCATGAACATATAACAGATGGTCGCATTCCTTGTGACTTACAATATTTATCAATTTCATTTACATAATAAATAATGTTTCCTATTCACAAGTCTTCAATAGTAAATTGTAGGAGAGAGAGCATCACCCTGGTGCTTTTCCTCCAACCATAGATCAACAGTCCCCTACACACATTCCATCTAGAAGTGGCCCTTCCCTTTGAGAGGGTGTAAATAATTAGAATTAATTGATTCGTTATGCCATTTGAGAACTAGTGAAGTGTCCTAGCTAATAACAATTGGGCTTACAACTCTAGTGTAGCTCTAGCTATGTATAACCCACTTTGACTATTCATCTATATGATACACAGTGACCTGACAATGTAAGCAGTGACTTTTGCATTACTTTGGCCAAAGTTCCTTATAATAAGTCATATGTGTTGGATCTAGGGCATACAACTGAGAGGGGGGGTGAATCAGTTGTATGAAAACCTGCTCTTATTTTAAACACTTGATTCTTCTTTGTTAGTTAACAGTATATCAATTAATCATCCATGAAAGCATAATGCACAAACACAAGAGCAGATAAACATCAACACAATGAACACCAAGATTTTGACGTGGAAAACCTGGTTAAGGGAAAAACCACGGGGTGATTAACCCAAGGGTTATTCTCTATTAGAAGAATAAGAAAAGAATGGCACTTACCAATTAGGGCTCACTGCCCGAGCACACTGCTCACAAAGAGGCCCACTGCCTACAAGGAGACACACTATCTACAAAGTGATAAGAATCACAGTCTTGAACTAGAGAAAGACATCTCTACCATGTCCAGATCAGTTCCATTTAAGCCCAAAACCCCTGCTCTACCTTTCACACTTTTCTTCGCTACACCACACTCATCCACATCATCAACTACCCAAAATGAACTCACAAACCTTTATTTATACAAGACATCGACTTAGGAACAATCATCTAAGTCAGCAATCAACCATAAGAATATCCGCAAGATGAATAACACATCCAATCGGCCACCACAAGAACATTCGCAGGATGAACAACTCATCCAGTTGGCTAGTCGGAACAAGAACTTCATCCGGAAGAATATCTACAATTCTGGGCTCTACCATCAATGTGGACCAACAACATGACCTCAACATGATCCAAGAATCTTCACAAGCTTGCCTGAATGACTAGGTACATCTGCACTTTCTCTACTTACTAGAATCTCTTCTCTTCCTTATCCGGAACTTCAAGAACACAGTCTGTTGCTACTGTCATAATGCAAAAGGTACTTTTAGACCTCAAAATCATACACAACTCGAGATGACACATCACAAGGACATCCCAAATACTCCTTCCAATCCGCAGATTAGGATTATACAATTCCGGACCTCACCGGACCTTTCTGTGATCCTTTGTCACCTCTGAATACTTGTCGGAACTGGTTCCACACAGACAGCCACAACTCCTTCAGATCTTCATGTGGACCTCTAAAATCTTAACTGAAGAATCTCAAGACTCATATCTACAAACCCTTTAATCCGCATCCTCCAGTTCTCATCCTATACAGTACATTTGCCTTCTTCTCATCATTGTTCTTCACTGTTCCTGACTGAGGCTAATTTTCTCAATATCCTCAGCACACTGCTCATCCAATCCTTCTTGTCAATGCAATATGAGTATGTTGACATCAATGACAACACTGGTTCACCTCATACTTGCAACAATCTCCCCCTTTGTCATTGATGGCAACATATGATGTGAAAAACCATCAAGACAAGAACTTCTCCTTCTGTCACAGCTCCCCCTATCAGCAACATGTCTTCTCCTCATTTACTGCTCCCCCTTTGATCAACAGCCACTTATTTTTCACATGTCTTCTCTCCCCCTTTGACATCAATGGCAAAGGGCTCATACTTGTAATTCTACATATCAGAATCATACCAGCTGCTCCCTCTTAGTAGCAGCTCCCCATCATCAATCCGGATCACAAGATATGACTGTGATATCCACCGGACTGATGCACATCAGTGCATCCTAGTTCATCACCGGAGGGGCCATGACCCCTAACTTCTCTCGGAGATATTCAAAAGAGTCCTTGGGAAGAGGTTTAGTAAAGATATCTACAATCTGATCCTCGGAGAGAACATACTCCAGCCTGACTTCTTCCTTGTTCACTTGTTCTCTCAAAAAGTGAAACTTGATAGATATGTGCTTAGTCTTAGAATGCAATACCGGATTCTTAGAAATATTAATTGCATTTGAATTATCATAGAAAATTGTGATAGGCTCCTCATATTCAACTTTAATGTCTCTTAGCATCTGCTTCATCCATAAGATTTGAGTGCAACTTCCTACTGCTGCAATATATTCTGCTTCAGTTGTAGACAGAGATATTGCATCTTGTTTCTTACTTAGCCAAGAAACCAATCTCTTCCCCAAAAAGAATGCTCCACCACTGGTGCTTTTCCGGTCATCCACATCTCCTGCCCAATCTACATCTGTGTAAGCATGAAGAGAGAAATCTGGATCTCTAGGGTACCATAGACCATACTCAGTTGTTCCTTTCAAGTACCTGAAAATTCTTTTGATTGCCATAACATGAGATTCTTTAGGATCAGCCTGGAATCTTGTTACAAGACCAACAGCCTGCATTATATCTGGTCTAGTCTGAGTGAGATACAGCAATCCACCAATCATTGATCTATACTTTGTCTGATCTGCCTTTGGGGAGTCATCATCTTTGCTCAACCTGCATCCGGTTGCCATGGGAGTGTTCATTGGCTTTGAATCTTCCATACCAAATTTCCTCAACAATTCTTTCACATATTTGATCTGAGAAATGAAGATCCCTTTCTTTGTTTGAGTAATTTGCAGACCCAAGAAGAAATTCATTTCACCAAGCATAGACATTTCAAACTCACTTTTCATCTGATTTGCAAAAGTTTTGCACATACTATCTCTTCCTCCAAAAATGATATCATCCACAAACACTTCAACAATCAAAATATTTTCATGATCAATTTTGAAATATAAGTTACTGTCAACAGTACCTTTGTTGAATCCAATCTGCACAAGATGCTTATCCAACCTTTCATACCATGCTCTTGGGGCTTGCTTTAATCCATACAATACTTTCTTCAACTTGCAGACCATATCATCATTATCAGACAATTGAAATCCATCCGGTTGTTCAATGTAAACTTCTTCTTCCAGATCACCATTTAGGAAGGTAGACTTGGCATCCATCTGATATACCTTGAAGTCTTTAAAGGCAGCAAATGCAAGAAGTAATCTGACTGCTTCAATTCTTTCCACTGGAGCAAAGGTTTCTTCAAAATCAATTCCTTCTATTTGAGAGTAGCCTTTGCAGACCAATCTAGCTTTGTTTCTGATTACTTCACCAGCTTCATTCAGTTTGTTCCGAAAGACCCATTTGGTTCCAATCACATTCCTGTCTCTAGGTCTAGGAACAAGATCCCACGTATGATTTTTCTCAATTTGCATCAATTCATCTTCCATTGCTTTGGTCCAGTTTTCATCATTGCAAGCCTCATTTATTGTTTTAGGTTCAATTTTTGAAATCAGACAACATTCATCCTGATTTTGAGCAACATTCCTTCTAGTTTGCACACCTTTGTTTCTATCACCTACGATCTGATCTTCAGAGTGGTTCTGTCTTACATACCTTGAAATTTTGGGAGTATCCTGCACTGCTGCTTCTTGATCAGGTTCATTCAGACCTATCTCTTCTTCCTGATTTACCGGATCAGGCTGATTTTGACTTACCAAAGAGGATTGAATTCCTTGAACCTGAACACCATCTTGGTCATCTTCATCAAACTCATAAAATCTTGAGGGCTTTTCAATTCCTTCATCAACTTTCACATTAGTGCTTTCTATCATCTTCCTCAGCCTCTTATTGTAGCATCGGTATGCTTTGCTTTGAGTGGAGTAACCCAAGAAATTTCCTTCATCACTTCTAGCATCAAACTTTCCTAGATCTTCATCTCTTTTAATATAACACTTGCTACCAAATACTCTGAAATATTTCACAGTAGGAGTGATGCCAAACCAGAGTTCATAGGGGGTCTTACCAGTGTTGTTTCTGATTTGAACTCGATTGAGAGTGTAGACTACAGTGCTGATAGCTTCTTTCCAAAACATTTGAGGAACATTTGCTTCCAACATCACTGTCCTGGCAGCTTCCTGGATGGTTTGGTTCTTTCTCTCAACTACTCCATTCTGCTGTGGAGTCCTAGGAGCAGACAACTGTCTTCTTATACCCTGCTTCTCACAAAAGTCAATGAACTCACCAGATGTAACTTCACCACCTCTATCAGACCTTAGACACTTCAGTTTCAATCCGGTTTGATTCTCTACCATAGTTTTGAAGATTTTGAACTTCTCAAGGGCTTCTGATTTCTCCTTTAGGAAGGTAACCCACATCATCCGGGAATGGTCATCAATTAGTAACATGAAATATCTATCACCTTGTAGACTCTTGATTCTTGTCGAACCACAGAGATTAGTATGTACTAATTCCAACAACCCGGTAGAAGACTGATCTTTGCTTTTGAAGGAGACTCTGCTCTGTTTACCTAGCTGACATTCTTTGCACAAACTATTTGTAGGTTTCATCAATTTTGGAAGATCTCTTACAGCCTGAATATTGCTTATCTTGATGATGTTATCAAAATTTACATGACACATTCTTCTATGTCATAACCAACTCTGATCAACTTGAACAAATAGACAACTTTTATTTGAACCAACCAGATGAAAGATATTACCTTTTGTTTGAGTACCGGATGCAATTTCAGTTCCGGAGCTTGTAAAGATTCTGCATTTTCCATTCTTGAACTGGAGATCATAGCCTTTGTCCACTAACTGACCAACACTGAGAAGATTGTGCTTCAATCCTTCAACATATAGTACATTACCTATTTTGCTCTTTCCATCAAAGGAAATAGTTCCCCTACCTTTGATTCTGCCAGTAGAATTGTCACCAAATTTTACCATTCCTCCTTCATACCTTTCCAAATCCAAGAACTTATTCTTGTCACCAGTCATATGATGAGAACATCCATTGTCAATAACCCAATCATCCTTTTCTTCCACTTGAGTAGCCAAAGCTCTTTCCACAACCTTGTGATTGACAGATTCAGAGGATATTGAATCTTCTTCCTTGATGGCAATAAACACCCATTCATTTCTGGATTTGCTTCCTAGTTCTGATTCATCATCTATTACTCCTTCATTGTCATCTTCTTCATGAACATAATAGCAGTTCTTTTGAAACCTTTGTCTGTTAGTATTAGACCTTGCAGATCTTTCCGGACATCTTGAAGCAAAATGACCAATCTTATTGCAGTTGAAGCACTTAAAGGGTAGTTTTCCTTCATACTTACCGAATCCTCTTGGCAGACTCTTTGCAATGAGGGCTTCAAGTTGAGCTGTTTCTGCTTCTTCTTCTTCCATGTCTCTTCTTGCTTGATCATACCATGACATCTTCCTTGAAGAGTTTTCACCCGGATCAAATCTCTGTTTGCCTTTCACATAGGCACTGGCTTTGAAAGCAGATTCAGTCTTGGGAGGATCATCTCCAAACTCGGTCATTTCAAATGCAGCTAGTTTGCCAACCAATTGTTCTCTTGTGATAGTTGTGTGAGCTCTGAATTCATCAATGGCAGCAACCTTGATTTTGTAGGTAGCAGGAAGGGATCTGAGCATTTTGCAAACAATCTCATTTTCATCTAGAGTTCCACCAGCATTTCTAATTCCACACACCAGCTCATTCACTCGTGGCATAAAAGTAGTGATGTTTTCATCATCTCTCATCTTCAATCTTTCAAATTTCCCTTTCAGACTTTGCAACCTTGCACTCTTGACAAACTCATCTCCTTCATACAGAAGTTCCAGTTTAGTCAAGATCTCATATGCAGTTGGTAGGTCAATAACATTTGAGAGATCTGAGTCATTCAGTGCACTTAGAAGAGCTTCTTTGGTCCGCAGATTGTTTTCAGCATCTGTGATTTCATTCAGAGTTGTCGGACCACCCTGTGGAGGTACATATGGTTTTGAGACCATGGCCAAGTATGCTTTTCCCATACATTCCAAGTGACATTTCGTGCGACCTTTCCAGAGAGTGAAGTTGGTTCCATCGAACTTCAGACTATCCTTCTTGTATGACCACATCCTGGATCTCCTCAAGCGGTTAAGCTCCTTTCAGAGGAACTTGGCTCTGATACCAATTGTTGGATCTAGGGCATACAACTGAGAGGGGGGGGAATCAGTTGTATGAAAACCTGCTCTTATTTTAAACACTTGATTCTTCTTTGTTAGTTAACAGTATATCAATTAATCATCCATGAAAGCATAATGCACAAATACAAGAGCAGATAAACATCAACACATTGAACACCAAGATTTTGACGTGGAAAACCCGGTTAAGGGAAAAACCATGGGGTGATTAACCCAAGGATTATTCTCTGTTAGAAGAATAAGAAAAGAATGGCACTTGCCAATTAGGGCTCACTGCCCGAGCACATTGCTCACAAAGAGGCCCACTGCCTACAAGGAGACACACTGTCTACAAAGTGATAAGAATCATAGTCTTGAACTGGAGAAAGACATCTCTACCATGTCCGGATCAGTTCCATTTAAGCCCAAAACCCCTGCTCTGCCTTTCACACTTTTCTTCGCTACACCACACTCATCCACATCATCAACTACCCAAAATGAACTCACAAACCTTTATTTATACAAGACATCGACTTAGGAACAATCATCTAAGTCGGCAATCAACCATAAGAATATCTACAAGATGAATAACACATCTAGTCGGCCACCACAAGAACATTCACAGGATGAACAACTCATCCGGTCGGCTAGTCGGAACAAGAACTTCATCCAGAATAATATCTTCAATTCTGGGCTCTACCATCAATGCGGACCAACAACATGACCTCAACATGATCCAAGAATCTTCACAAGCCTACCTGAATGACTAGGTACATCCGCACTTTCTCTACTTACTAGAATCTCTTCTCTTCCTTATCCGGAACTTCAAGAACACAGTCTGTTGCTACTGTCATAATGCAAAAGGTACTTCCGGACCTCAAAATCATACACAACTCAAGATGACACATCACAAGGACATCCCAAATACTCCTTCCAATCCGCAGATTAGGATTATACAATTCCAGACCTCACCAGACCTTTCTGTGATCCTTTGTCACCTCTGAATACTTGCCGAAACCAGTTCCACACAGACAGCCACAACTCCTTCAGATCTTCATGTGGACCTCTAAAATCTTAACTGAAGAATCTCAAGACTCATATCTACAAACCCTTTAATCCGCATCCTCTGGTTCTCATCCTATACAGTACATTTGCCTTCTTCTCATCACTGTTCTTGACTGAGGCTAATTTTCTCAATATCCTCAGCACACTGCTCATCCAATCCTTCTTGTCAATGCAATATGAGTATGTTGACATCAATGACAACACTGGTTCACCTCATACTTGCAACAATATGTTCACACAATCATTTCTCAACTTGGAGACAACATTCTTTTAATTAATAAATCAACACACTTTGATTTGATTATTCTTAAAATATACCCTTTTCTATGAGACAAGTATAAGGTGAGAACATAGGTGACTTAAAAGCATACAATGAACCCCTCTTTGCATCCTTGTAATCTCAGGTCTATGACGACCTGTCAATCTACTCAAAGGCTAGTCAACCTGATTTCATGCTCATAATTAATATGGTATACATTCTCAAGATATACTTGATTCCGTCATAAAGTCATTGCTTTTAACATCTATAGACTTCTAAGACTCTTTCCACTAAGATATGTCTACCTTAGTCCATGAATATATATTCGACTAACTTCTTGTTGATATAACATTTTTCTATATAAAAATGACTATAATATTTCCATTGTGAGGTAAAAGCAATTTACGATAACTATTGACCCAGCTTGGACAAAATAAAAGATTGGTTTCCTCTTTAACCAAAATATAGGCAGTATATGAGAACTCTCAGTTGCTCAAAATAACCAGAATGATAATGCTAATATTATTTACCTCTACGACATAAGTTAAATATATTATTTTACATGATTATCCAAACAAGAAGTCTTTTCATCTATTGTCTTTTATTCAAATCATTGATCTTTCATAATCTATGAGCTTTTATAATTGACAAGAGTGATGAATCCTCTATACTTCGATCTATTATAGCTCCTTTACGATAATACTATGATAATATAACTCTATTATGCTTCGGTCTGTACTAGACATAAAGCAATGAGTGTATTATCGGTCTTCTATCAACTTAACTGGTAAGTTTATATCATAGACAACTATATATATGTTAACATTCTTAAATCAACCTCTCCTAGTTGAGAACCACTGAACATTCGGCCTTTACTGGCTTTCCATTCAAGGTATTCTCTACAGATATTCTTGAGGTAAATCCTCATACATGGTGCATTCCTATAAGAATACAATCTTATCATAGGTTTATAGACTAGCCAATATATAACATTCGACCTTTACATAGGTCTAGATTTCATTTAAACCTTCTTTTAAAAAAGAATATATGTTAATATGATAGCTTATCAGCTTCATAGCACTGTCATCTCGATCATATTACAGACTAAGTTCTATTTAATATGAGTGATACCTATTATCACTGTATTCTATATGATATGAGTGATATCTATTATCACTGTAATCTGCCTAGAATAGTAACCATGATTTTATAAAGTCATATAACTCAATACTACATTGATATAGAATGTCATTCTTATGAATAGTCATGTATGGGTAAGTGCAAGAAGTTGGATCCACTTTTAGTGGAAGACTTGGGGCAACATATTTTCAGAAGGGATGGATTTTGACAATATGGTTAACAATTCTTTTTTAAGAATTTTTGGATGAAATTAAAACCCATTTCAGATGACAATGTCTAATTTGAAAACATGTAATTTTTTATTCTTGAAATATTTTTTCTATTTATTATTTATTTTTTAAACAAAAACCCTCAAATTTTTTGGAAGGACTAGACTTCAATGGTAATATGGTTGATGACTTTTTTTTTAAGAATTTTTAAATGAAATTAAAACCCCTTACAGATGATAATGTCTAGTTTTCAAATATGTAATTATTTTTTTGAACATAATTTTCTATTTATTAATTATTTTTTAAACAAATAGCATCATAAACCTGAAATAACATATATTGCTATTTTTTAATAACTTTTGATTTTGAATTTGTTTGAAATTTTTTTATGTCTAATCAATCTAGACATCATTCTATACACAATGAAAAAAATAAATTTCATGTTATGTTTAGTTTAGCTCAAATTATGTTGGTCGTACACGAGGGGTTTTAAAGAACACAAATTAAGGCCAATAAAAAATTAATTAAAAAAATTATCAAAAAATTACAAAAAATATCATAATCAAACTTCAGCATCATATGCATTCTTCCACAAAATGAATTAGAAAAATAATTTCATTTAGATCAAATTGTGTTGGCCATACATGTGCATGTTTTGGCCCAAAACATACGACTTTTAAAAAGTCACTTTTTATACATCCTATACAAAACCAACTTTAAACATCTAGGTATTAGAATAAATTACATATTTGAAAACTAGAAACAAAATCCTACATTTCATATTTTTACATCATATTAATATTCTATGTGTAAGTGCTTCAAATTTTTACTCCAACTATGACAAACTTTGATTTTCAAAAAAAAAAACTTCCACTTTTTGGCCAAAAAGTGGACCCAACTTCTTGCACTTACCCGTATATAAACCTGTGTCAAAGCATACATTTATATACATGGAAGCTTTAATTGCTACATAAAACATTTAAAAGATTTAATCTTGTGGCCTCTTGAGGCTTCTAGTAATAACGACGACTTCATACATATAGTTTAATGCTATAATGTCAACAATTTTCTACTGGTTCTTGGCATACCTAAATATTACAGTCGACACTCCCCTATCGAGCTTCCTCTGTCTATTCTAATCTTTTGATCCAAGAGATATATCCTTCTCTCTCCCTCAACTGAGATCACTTAATGCTCTAACATCCACTCCCTACCAATTATAAAGCAGTTCATGCATAGTTATTTCTGTAATGTCCCCATTTTCAAGTTCTCTTGCAGCATTGTTGGAGCGACTTTCTGGGTTGGTGACAGCGTAATCAAAGGAGTATTTTGATGTCACCAATGTGTTCGGGTGATTTAGTGGAGTTGTATGACACTTTCTGGAGGGATTTCAGACAACTTGTTCGTACTTACTATTTATAGTAAGTGCTTGCATGACGACAATCTTTCAGGGTTTTTCTAGGTTTGTTCTCTTTGGTCCTCAGAGAACACTATTATTTTTAGTGTCATTTTGGTGCTATTTTGGTGACTTGGCAGTCAGTTGTTGGCTATCCCAGATGTTGCATTGAGAGATTAGTGATATTAGATGGTTTATGGCGATGCCTTTCCAGGTGATTTCAGACTTTGGGTCCAGACTTGCTATTTTTGGCAAATTAGGGTTTCTGTCTGTTTTGGGATTTTCAGTGTTGGAGATGGAGCATCTCGTCGAGACCTTTCTAGTGAGCTGTAGATCACTAAATTTCAAGTTCATATGGGCCTCCATTTTAAAATCCATAAATGAATATTATTATTTAAATATTGGACTTTGGGAATTAATGGTTAAGTGATGAAAAATAAAATATTTAAAAGTCACTTAAGTTATTTTGTGGAGCGCTCACCTTGGGAAATATTAAAGTGAAATTAAAAGAAATATTTCCCTCCCAAAAGTGCAACGACCCTAATGGAGGAAATAAAAAGTGAAATGAGCTCTCATTTGCATATGCTTGAATATATGATTTTGTGGCTATTTGCTCTGCTAGGGTTTTCTCTAAGAGGGTTTGAAGAGGATTCGAACCAGAGGCTATTGGGAATGAAAATTCCCTCTAGTAACAGCATTCTATAGGTGTGTAAGGCCTCCCAAAGGTGTTAGATTGGCAAATACATCTAGTGTTTGCATCTAGAGCTTAAATGGAGTTTATTTGTTGAAGATTTGAAGAATTTCGTGCTACATTCTTGCAGATTTTTTGAGGTTCTTCATATGTAGATTTGGGAACAGCTATAGTGCATATTTGAGTAGTGTTTGATGAGGGGTTTTGGACTGTTATTCCTTTATTTTGCTGGTCGTACTAGCAAGGATAGCCGTACCACTCATTAGGTGCATTTGTTGTGATTTTCCTTGGTTTTCCTCACTCCATTTTTGGCATTGATATGTATTAGGAGTGTGCAGAGATTATTTGTTGATTGCAGACCTGTTTGGAGTCTTGTTTGTTGTTGTTCATAGCTTCATCATGGCCATACAAGGCAACTGGGAAGACGTGGTACATATGGAGGTGAAACTCTTCATTGTGTTGTATTTTATGGCTCCACAGGTGGGAGGCTAGGGTTCTAGATCAGCTGATATCAATTGTATTACTTACTCTCTGTATTTTGGAGTGATTTGGTGGAGTTCTACACTACCCTATATGTTGGTCCAGCTACAACATAGGATCAAAGTTGCATATTTCCATAAGTATGTGAAAGTAACTCATTATATGGTATTTTATGATCTAGGTATTTGTTATTTCATTCATATCTATCGTACTTTTTCTAGGTTTCACTTGCATGCTATATTTTCTATGTATTCTGGAAAGAAATCAAAATATTTCAAGAAAACTGAAACCCCTTCTGCATCTTCTATCTAGTCTGAAAGAACACTTTAAAAAATTGAAAATAACATTTAAAATATTCTTAAAAAGAGCCAACAGGTGCGGCACATTACAGTGGTATCAGAGCAGAAGATCTTGCCATCCTGTGAGGTCAAATTCAACATGTAGATGAAAATATGAGACATGTAGCTTAGCTTTGCATATGAGTGTTCGACACTTGCATGAATGTTTAGAGTTGGACAGTTGATAGGTTTTGAGCAGTGAATGTGAGATCATGGCATCTCTCTAGGATAAAAATTAGTGTAGAAGACTCTTGGATGCATATTTGAAGTTGAAATCTTTGCACTGGTCAAATAAGAGCCTTCTCAGCACTGTGGAAGAAGTTGAGAAATATTTATCTGAAATTCCTCAGTCACCTTTTCAGGTATTGCCACTGGCCTTGATGCTTACAAAGACTTTGTTGTGTGAGCCTGAGTTGTTGAAGCATCTAGATAAAAATGTAAGATTGGCAGTTAACACATGCATTAGTGAAGTCATGAGAATTTCATCTCCTGAAGCACCCTACAATGATGACTTAATGAAGGAGATGTTACATCTGATTATTGAAAGCTTTCATGGGTTGGCTAATATTAGAAGCCTATCTTTCAAAAAGATTGCTAAAATGTTAGAGATTATGGCTCAGGTCAGGTTATATGTCTTTTTACTTGATCTCAAGTGCGAAGATTTAATTATCAAAATGTTCCATTGTTTCTTTGACAAAATCAGAAAGTATCATGTGGATTAAAATAGCAATGCAAACTATATTGTCTCTGATTATAGATGAAAATGATGACATCTCCAAGTTGTTATTATCTAATTTGTTGAGTATTTGGAGAAAGAAACAAAATGTTTCACATGTAGCACATGAGTTGTCAAAGACATTGGTTGAGCAGAAAATTGAGAAAATAAAAAATCAGTTGACAGAAGATGAAGCTATTGCTTGTGGTTTATCGGTTACAAAGATTCCTATAATGAGCAAGAACCAAATGAGAAGACAAGGCCTATGCTTCTCTTGCAAAGAATTTTGGGAGCCTAACCACCAATGCACAGATAAAAAGGACTCTCAATTTGATGATGGTTTGGCAGATGAAGTTACTTTCAGCGCTCAAGGGGTTGTTATCATCCCTGCAACAATTCTAATTTTTATGACAGCAGTCATTCTTTTGAGCGTAGTCTTGATTTAAATGTTATGGCACATGAGGAAAATGTTGTAGAAGAGACTTCTAATGTTGGCACACAGGATATGAGTGTCAAACACGAGGAAAGAAAGGAGAGTACAAGCCATAATAGTTCTGATTTGTGTGGTAGTAGTCTGATCTGTTTGCATCAGCGTGAGGTTACCACCATTACACATGAGAATGTTGGTTGTGTGGAGTCACCTAATGTAGACACTCAATTTATGGGTGACATTGATACAATAGGTGTTGTGGATTCAAGACACAACTAGTTTGATTTTGTAAATCAAACCTTGGGAGATATGAACAAATCAGAAAATTTACTTGTTGGTGATGGGTCCCAGGATAGCTCTTTGGATGAACATGCATCTACATTGGAGGAAGCAATGTGCAATGGTTATGTCCAATCAGCTGCCTCTAACATGTCATTTGAGCCATCCATAGAGGTTCATAACAGCAGTACACTTAACGAGGATGTGTGCGAAGTGGATAGCACACATGAGGATGCTTACCAATCGGTGAGTGATGATGATTCAACCTCTTACCATAGTGTAGATTACAAATCAGAAAAATTGTGTGGAGACAATTTATCAGAGGGGTCTAATCATTTGGCAGGGAAATTGAAGGTGAACGAAGGCATGATTGCTTCAGCCTTGGAACACTTTGATGTTGTTCAACAATTGGTGACACACTATTGTTGGACTCCAGGTATATATGAGCACCTTGATAGTGGACTTTCCCTTGCTGAGTTTCAGGCACTTATAGATGCAATTGGGATCATGAAGAATAATTACCTACAACTGTTATCAAATAGAGATCATCTTCTCAGGCTTGATGGTATCTATTATGATGCTCTAAAGGGAAAGGAAGAGGAGGTTGATGAGCTCAACTATGAGCTTGAGGTCACCACAGACTCTTTGAAGAGCGCTCAATCAGCCCTTCAAGAGTCAAAGTTACAAATGGATGAGATTACCATGGAGTTGAGCTTAGCGCAGTCTTCATCTCTAGTAGTCACAATTCTAATAACTATGACAGTTACCGGTGATGAGCATACACCCACGGATGGTGGTAAGGAGTACTTAGTGGATGTGGCTACACCCATTACAGTTGCAGGTGCAGGTGATATAGATGGGATGGGTGCTTTGGTTGCGAATAGTAGAGAACTAGATATTACATCAGGGGTCTCTAAGGATAGTCCCATGACAGGTGATGCAGAGCAGGTTATTGATGGCTAGTGCGATGAGTTGGTGGATTCCCCAGAGAGTTGTGTGACAGATCACCACACTACTCCATCATTTTCACAGGAGATATGCAGGGCATCATCAAGTGGGGAGACCGGTTCTCATGTTGATAGGTTTCCCTCTCCTGGAAGCAAATCAAAGATTGCATCCCATGCAACCATTTTTGGTCGATAGCTTATTGAGTCACAGGGATGGAGAGATCAGCTGAAGGTTACCAAGGGTAAGGTTGTTTAAACCTTAACTCATATCGACAGCACCCAAAAGTTTGTGGAGGACCTCTTTTGGATGGAACAATTGGAGGAAAGGCAGATAGGGGTAGTAGCGGGCACTTCTATATCTAACTTGCGAACTATCCAACTTGCCATAGAGTGGATTAAATCAGAATACCTCCAATTCCTTTCAGATCAGGACTTTGCTATTGGGCATGTAGAGAGGTCTTGCAGAGCATTTACTCGATTAGCCATTCATGATCAGAGACATGAGCCATCATTTGATTTGAGTGGTGAGAGTGATGACGAGTGTGTTCCCCATAACTATGACGGTCAACCATTGACACAGGCAGGTGCTTTTTATCTTGACTACATAGTGAGGAGTGCTCATCATTTCTCCTTTAGTCCACACATAGATGACCTAATGATGTGTAAGTGTGGATTGGCTCGAGATTTATATCATCCATTGTGGGATGAAGGGTTGCCATCTACAGAAGATGGAACTAGAGATTGCGGGTGTCTGACTCAAATATATTTAGAGGATTACTTGCAGGGTCAGAGATTGGTTTCCCATCGTGCTATTGTGTACTAAACAGAGTTTACAACTTCATTGTCTCAAAAATTTCCATTGGAGACATGGCTTCAGAGAGGTTGTAATGTCAGTAGGCATGATGACATGTTTAGCCTTTCCAGTGATGGTGGAGGACATTTTTATTATTCCCTTGATTTGGGAGGAGCAGTTTCATATCTTCCAACACCTATGATGAATAGTCAACACATCCATAGGAGTTTGGTAGAGGATGAAAGGGGTTGTTGTGGTTTAGACACTTTGAGATTTAATTACTTCTTCATGATTGATGGATGTGAGGTTCTGATGTGTTGGGATCTAGGTGGTGACAAGTTTGGCATGATAGTTTAGTTAGATTCTAATATTTTGCTTCACCACTCTCTGCACGATGAAGATTATATTAGAGTAGTGCAGTGGAAGTCAATGGGTGATGTGTATGGCAAACTTCCATATTGGCTTTGGGACCCAGTGGTTCCTATGTCTAGTAGATTGTTCTATATTGGGGTAGCTACTTACATTGATGTTGAGCATGGTTTTACCTCTACCCAGCAGATGCAATGGAGATGATGTTGGACATTCTTTAGATTGGCTTGGGATCCTGGTGTTCATATTTGGCATGCAGGTGCAGATTTCTTGAGGGCAAGCAATCTTTGGGAAGGGCAGACTATAATGTCCCCATTTTTGAGTTCTCTTGTACAGCACAATTGGAACTGACTTTCTAGGTTGGTGACAACCCAATCAAAGGAGTATTTCAATGTCACCAATGTGTTCAGGTGATCCAGTGGAGTTGTATGACACTTTTCAAAGGGATTTCAGACAGCTTGTCTATACTTACTATTTATAGTAAGTGCTTGCATGACAACAATCTTTCTAGTTTTTTCTAGGTTTGTTCTCTTTGGTCCTCAGAGAACATTGCTATTTTTAGTGTCAATCTAGCGCTGTTTTGGTGACTTGGCAGTCAGTTGTTGGCTATCCCAGATGTTGCATTGAGCTCAGTGATATTAGATGGTTTGTGGTGATGCCTTTCTAGGTGATTTTAGACTTTGGGCCCAGACTTGCTATTTTTGGCAAATTAGGGTTTCTGTTCATTTCAGGATTTTCAATGTTAGAGATGGAGCATCTCATCAAGACCTTTCCGATGAGCTATAGATTACTGAATTCTAAGTTCATATGGGCCTCTGTTTTAAAGTCCGTAAATTATTATTATTTAAATATTGGACTTTGGGAATTAATGGTTAAGAGATGAAAAATAAAATATTTAAAAGTCACTTAAGTTATTTTGTGGAGTGCTCACCTTGGGAAATATTAAAGTGAAATTAAAAGAAATATTTCCCTCCCAAAAGTGCAATGACCCTAGTGGAGGAAATAAAAAGTGAAATGAGCTCTTATTTGCATATGCTTGAATATATGATTTTGTGGCTATTTGCTTTGCTAGGGTTTTCCTTGAGAGGGTTTGAAGAGGATTCGAACCAGAGGCTATTGGGAATGAAAATTCCCTCTAGTAACAGCATTCTACAGGCATGCAAGGCCACCCAAAGGTACTAGATTGACAAATACATCTAGTGTTTGCATCTGGAGCTTCAATGGAGTTTGTTTGTTGAAGATTTGAAGAATTTCATGCTACATTCTTGCAGATTTTGTGAGGTACTTCATATGCAGATTTGGGAATAGCTATAGTGTAGATTTGTGTAGTGTTTGATGAGGGTTTTTGGATTGTTATTCCTTTATTTTGCTAGTCATACCAATAAGGACAGTCGTACCACTCATTGGGTGCATTTTTTGTGATTTTCCTTGGTTTTCCTCACTCCATTTTTGGCATTGATATGTATTAGGAGTGTGTAGAGATTATTTGCTAATTGCAAACCTGTTTAGAGTCTTGTTTGTCGTTGTTCATAGCTTCATCATGGTCATACAAGGCAGCTAGGAAGACGTGGTACATATGGAGGTGAAACTCTTGATTGTGTTGTATGCTATGGCTCCACAGGTGGGTGTCTAGGGTTCTAGATCAGCTGCTATCAATTGTATTGCTTACTCTCTGTATTTTGGAGTGATTTGGTGGAGTTCTACACTACCTTGTATGCTGGTCTGGCTACAACATAGGATTGAAGTTGCATATTTCCATATGGGTATGTGAAAGTAATTCATTATATGGTATTTTAAGATCTAGGTATCTATTATTTCATTCATATCTATTGTACTTTTTGTGGGTTTCACTTGCATGCTATATTTTCTATGTATTCTGGCAAGAAATCAAAACATCTCGAGAAAACTGAATTCTCTTCTGCATCTTCTGTCTAGTCTGAAAAAACACTTTAAAAAATTAAAAATAACACTTAAAAGATTCTTAAAAAGAGCCAACAGGTGTGGGACATTACAATTTCCCCCCATTTCTCTTAACCATCCATGGTTTAGAGAGATTAGAAATAGGAAATATGGAGCTTTTGCTCCTTCCACTCTTCCAACATCTAGGGAAGAATATGATGAGAGTTTTCCAAAGACTATGTCTTTTTACCACAAGCTAGATATTTTAATTTATCCATAACTACTCTATCAGCCATCCATGCTGATAAGCTGACGTCTTTTACTTGCTTTCAAATATCTTTTCATGGAGAGTGTAGTACTTCGATGTATCTCTTAAGTGCAGGATGAAAGACTTCGCACAAGGGAACTGGCAATCCTTTATCTTTTATAATTGATGATTCTTGTGTGTTCATTTAACTTGGTAGTATAATTTGTTTTTGTTCCCGCAGCTTCTTTTATTTCTTACTTTTGATAACCTTCAAGTTTTTGCAGTTTAGCATGGGCTCTGTCCATAGGAACTCTAGAATTTCCTGGCCTATTCAGAACTGGGAACGGCCCCTTCTTGGTTTTTTTAACCCAACTTCATTGCAGGAAGTGTTTAAGATCTATGAGGACTCTATTGGAAGAGCAATCACTCAGGTTTGTGACTTACAAGTTTTAAACTCTCCAGTTGCTATCTATCCTTCTCAAGCTGCCTCACATTTTCTTTCTAATGTAATGGACCTTTTGCAAAGTGGAGATAGGGTAAGGGATCTAGGTATAATGTTTGTTCAGAATGTTCATTTCTCTGTAGATACGTTTAATATTGCTTTAGAAGATTATGATCTGCATGAAGGTTTTGCTCTTGTGGGAGGGTTGTTTGATTGCAGGTTGTTCCACACCCCTGAACTCCACTGTCTCTTCAATGGTATTATGCATGGTCTCTGAAATAACTGTGTGGCTTCCTTTCAGAACTCTATCCATTGTCACATGCGCGAATTGGGGAATCACTTAACAGTTAAAGCTTCAAAAAATTTTAATGCATTGCACTTTTTGTTGAATTATGTTCCTCCTCCACCACCTCCTCCTCAGCTCGCAGAAAATGAGGATCAAGACGAGGATCATGTCTTGCAGGTTATAGAAATTGTAGACTAATGGGGACTTCCATCATGTTTTAGTTTTTTGTACTAAGTTTTTTGCTGCTCTGATCAGTGGTCAACTCCTCCAGCTGCCATGTAAATATTTTTTGTTATTAGTATGTACTCTGCTAAGGACTGAGTCGCTGAATGTTTCTACTGGATCGACTCTTTTTTCTGAGTTGATTTTTGCTATATTTTGTCATAAATAGGCTATAACCGGAGGTTTTCTTTGCCGATTCTTTCCTGCCGGTATGCCTCCCTGAATCTGGCATTTTGTATTTCTCCTTATTATTAATATATTTCAGTGGTTTATACCACTTTTTGTAAAAAAAAAAAAATAAATTATCCATAACTAAGTTATAAAATAATTAAAAATATTAACAATAGTACACCTATTTCTTAAATGACACTATTGCATTCTTTTGAATGCTTCTATTATGCTATTTACGAGCACAACTATCGAGGATGAAGTCTAGCAAAGTCATCATAGACCTCTATGATAAGATTAGACTTATTTGGCCAATTACTCATGTCGACTTGACATTCATAGTTGTACACAACCTTACTTATTGTCGACGTAAAAGTCTAAGCCATTGGCATGATGACAACAATATTAAACAAATATGAAGTGATCACAATGGTGAAAATATTACTAAGGCAACCAACAACATATAAATTAGGATTTAATCCGATATTGACTTAACCTTTGATGTAAGTGTGTGTAGCTATTCCCAAATAGCGCAAGGATCATTGTATTCATGCGATCTAGCACCCTCTCCATGGTGATACTCTCTCTCCTCATCTTGGAGGGGGAAAACACTATTCCTGCATCCACCTCAGTCTCACAATGGTAGTTAGTCCATTACATCATTTAACCACGTGCTTAATAATAATGTCATAGACAAATTTTCTTTGCATATAAACTAATATAAATCAAATGCATTTTCTATCATTACTTTAATCATAATATTTTCTTTGACTAACTATCTATCTTCTCGAAAATAAAAATGATAAGTATGTTAATTTAAAAATGGAGTGTGACATTATGCCCTATCCCACAAGTGGGACACACTATTGTAAGATCACCAAATAGTGAAACGAGTTTTTAAATGATATTATATATAATTTTCTATGATGTATAATTTTGTTTATATCATATTTTAGTATGGCATGATGTGATTTATAATTAAGAAAAGATATGTTAGATTTATAATATATTATGCATAAATATTTAATTTAATAGAGATAAATGATGTCAATTCAATTTATTATTAAATAAATAATAATAAAGTTATAAAAAAATAAGTTCATAATAATTAGTTATAGTTTATTGGTATTTTAATATTATATTTTTAATAATAAAATAATTTTAATTTATATTAAAAATATAAGTTAAATTTACATTTAGGGTAGAATTTTAAGTGGCCATTCTTAAACTTTTATTGTGGATTTTTATGTCTTTTAAATTGAATAAAGTTGAATATATTGATTAAGTGGATGTCTTGGTTAAGTTGATCTTTCATAAACTAAGTAATTTAATTCAGAGATGAGGCCCTCCATTTATAACCTCACTAGCTTGAATTGAACTAAGTATTCCTAATATACCAATAAAAAATAAATTAAATGTATATAGATCATTTAAATTAAATTTACACTATTTAATTTAAGTAGCTTAAATTTCTTTTCAAATTTACTATGTCTTAAAATTAAGTTTATATTAAACATAAGTAATTATTTAAACATTAAAAAATAAACTCCACATTGCACTCCTAAAACTTGACATCCTATCTCTATGTCATATTTCTTGATGGAAATTAAATGTTTATAAAAGTAAGTAACTAAATATTAATAGGTGGTTGAAACAAAGATTTAGGATGTTATGAATATGTAAAACAATCTACTTAATTTGATCTACAATTAACTCATCAAAAATATTTTATTTGTCAAAATCAGGGATTGAATTTGGCTCAATCATACTTTTAAAAAAATGAACTTTGATGTATACTGCAGCATAATATTATAATCCACTATATAAAAAACAAATATAGCGACATCTATACAACCCAATTATTTCATACCATGAACAAATATGTATTTATAAGATAAAAAGGTTCCATAGTTGAAGTCCAAGCAATAAGACTTAGACTAAGAGGGCAACCATGCATTGGGAATAAAATAATAGAATAAAACTAAAATCAAGACTTGGGATGCCATAGTAAGTAAAACCACCCACTCGATTTGATGATATTTGAGTATCTTATTTGGTAGAATAAAGTGAGGTCCCACGTGGATAACATCCAAAACATAATGTACACCAAAACTATTAAACGAATGGATTACTAAGAACACGCTTTCACATTAAAATGTTTTATTTTCTAAAAGTTAACGGTCCTTTTGACAAGTAATGGACTTCACTATTTCTATGCTTGTTTGGCAATCACCATCACTTACTTCAGTAGGGTTTTATCCCTACAATTGGGTCTTGATCTGATTTTTCCAAAATTAATTTTAATTGTTGGTTTTTGCTAACTCAATCTCAGTTTGTTGTTCTTCATTAATTTAAGTATGACATATTTGAATTTTAATGTTAATGTGTTATATAAAAGGATAAAGGCATAGATTTTTTAGTCATTTAGAAATCACACTGCAAACAATGCTTACAATTAGGCATATACATCATTACTTTAATTTATGCATTCATAAGAATAGATACATAGGTATTTGCATGTTTCTTGGTGTGTCTTGATAATATCAAACATCGTTGAATTGGTCTAACAAGGCTTAACTAAGGCACAAAGTAGGAAGCTAGTTGACTTCCCTTCTTAGTATAACAGCATCACCCTATCTGGGTTAGTATAGGCAAACACATTTCTAAAGAAAACATGCAACAAGTTCAAGTTCACACACTAGATTCAAGGATATAAATGTGAGGATCAAGGGTGAAGATGTGGGATTGAACCTTGGAAGAGAATAGTCACTTTTATAGTTTGTCAAAGATTGGTTGATGCATATTTGTTGATCACTAAGATGAATTATATACTCAGAATATTCCTTATCATTCATAAAGCTAAGCACTTCTATCCTTCTTTGTTGATCTTAGTATTTATTTTGATACTTGCTTCTAAAATCATCTCAAATACCTAGGTTAATTGGATTAATTGCTTAACTATTCATATATTGGCCTAGATATGTAGGGTTGTTCTATACCTCTACACAAATTGGTGAACCTAACCCTCAAACCCCTCTAAGCTTTTGACCCTCTTCCTTATTTCTTTTTTTTTTTATTTGAATTTTTTCTACCTTTATTTCATATATGAAATTAGTGTACCATTAATGTTTATACTCTTTTTTTGCTTTCTATTATCACTTTACTTACATTGGTGCACCTAACATTCCTTACACCCCTAGGGTTTTACTTTAGAATTTTGTCATTTATCTTGTTATTTCTAATTGCTTTCACCTTTCATTTCAAATCTACTTTGTATTTGATTAGGATTTGGATCCCTCTTTTTGTCATGTCATTGCTAGACTTTTGTTATAGATTTTTATTTTCTATTATAGCCACACACATTTCCTCTCTAACTATGCTTTATGATCTAGCTCTATATTCATGTGCTATATCTAGGGATGATGTTTTATATGTCGATGTTATTCTTAGAGATTATATCCTTCCTACATATCATAATAGTTCCATATCCCTAGGTTTGATCATTTCTGATGTTTCATCTCATGAAGAGCCTTGGGATGTTTATGTATGTGATCCATATTCTTCTCTACATGATGTTGATGTACATTATGATGATACTACTTTAGTATATCATGTAGATTCCATGGATAGTAATGATTATTCATTACTTTGTGATGCATTACATGGTGACATTTCTACTCTTAATGATGAATTCACACTTAATGAATTTGATGGTATTAATGATGTATCTTTATAGGTTAATTCATTCTTACTTGTATATTATGAATATATAGAAGATTAAAGACATGATAATATAGATGATAATATCTTGTTAATGAATGAATTTGGAAGCACTTTAATTACCAAGGCATTGCAATGGTTTCATTTCTCTTGTATTGCTTATAGTTTATTCACTACATTGGCACATTATTTTATTGATTATTTTTCTTGGTCTAGAGTTCCTATGAATGCTATGGATTTGTCCATACTTTCTCATGCTACATCTTTAGATACTTGTCCATCCACTTCATCTAACATGTTAATATGGATTATACTTTCACTCCTCTTATTAAGCCATTGATATTTCACATTGACCTGCCTAAGAGAGGTTTTCTTCCTTCTTTGCCACCATCATTTAAACCTCTTGTGTTCCATGCAATACCTGATACACCTAAGCATAGACCTATAGTACTTCATGTGACATCTATTGCAAGTATGGGCCTAACCGGTGTTGTCATTGATGTCAACATACCCATGTTGCATTGATGATAAGGATTGGATGAGCTATGTGCTGAGGATATTAAGAAAATTAGTCCTAATCAGGAACAGAGAAGAACAGTGAAGACAGTGAGGTAAAGATCCCAGTTAAGATAAAAGTCAGAGGATGTGCTTCAAAGGGTTTGTAGATATGTGTCTTGAGATGATCTAGTAAAGATTTCAGAGGTCTACATAAAGATCTAAAGAAGTTATGGCCACTTAAGTAAAACTAGTTCTGGCAGGTGTTCAGAGGTAACAGAGTGATACAGATTGGTCCAGTGAGATCCAGAAATGAAATATCCTGTTCTGCGGATTTGGTGGAGTGTTTAGGAAGTCCATGTGAAGTGAAAACTCAACTGGTTTGTGATCTGGAGGTCCGCAAGCATCTATTCCAATATAACAGTGATGACAGATTGTGTTCTTGAGGTTCCAGATGAAGGAGAGAAGGATTTCAATAAGAAGATGTAGTGTGGATGCTCTTGGTGATTCGGGAAAGCTTGTGGAGGTCTTTGGATTGTGTCCAGTTTGTGTTGGTGGTCTGCATGGGAGTTTGAGCTTGCAATTGAAGAATAACTTCCAGATGATGATGTTCTTCTTAAGTCTGGCTGACCAGATGAGTTACACATCCTGCGGATGATCTGGAAGGTATCCTATGAAGAATGGCATTGTCCCAAAGGAAGATTGAAGTCTCAGTACTGTGTATCTGACAATGTGTTGATCCGCGTGAAGTCTTTTTGTAATAAGTTGTATTTATGTACTTGCTCTGTTATGTATGCCGACTTGGATGATAATTCCTAAGTCGATGTCTTGTATAAATAAGGAGTTGTAAAGTCATTTTCAAAGTGTGTCTTGTAGAGATGAGAGTGTAGTAGAGAGGAGAGGAGCGAAAGGCAAAGCAGAAGTATTGGGCTTAAATGGAACTAACTCAAGCATGGTGAAGATGCTATTCTTCAGTTCAAGTATGTGATACTTATTATTCTGTAGACAGTGTGTCTCTTGTAGGCACTGAGCCTCTTGTGAGCAGTGTGCTCGGGCAATGAGCCCTAATTGGCATGTGCCATTTTGTTCTTTCTATTCTTCTAATAGAGAATACAATCTTGGGTTAGTCACCCCGTGGTTTTTCCCTTAACCAGGTTTTCCATGTCAAAATATTGGTGTCTTATGTGTTAATGTGTTGCTACTCTTGATTTAATGCATTATGTTTCCATTATTGATTTATTATTATAATACTGAATTACAAAGTAGATTTAAGTGTTTAATTGGAAGAAAGTTTTGGACAACTGATTCACCCCCCCTCTCAGTTGTCTGTCCTGAATCTAACAACATGTACTTCATATATTATCATGCAATTTGCCATACATACTAGAGAATGACTAAGTCACAAAAGATGTATCAAATCAACTAGTTTTGCATGATACAAAACCACACAAAGAGTATAATTTAATTAATCAGATTCACAATACTCAAGTTAATATTTCTCTTTCAAATTTATTTTGTACATCAGATACATATAGAGGTATTTTATAAAAGACTTTAGAAAATATTAAAATTAATTTAGGTGTTCAACCTCAAATAGTTGTTTCTATATTTGGGCCTATTGTAAAGCTTAACATTTTCTTTGCTTCTATAGAACTTCAACATGATGGTGTTGTTCAAGATCATTTACCCTTGTATATCATAGTTGTTTATCATGATTTCAATACAAAGGGTTCCTTGGTTGATAATATATATAGTGATGATTGTTTGCAAGCTCTTCAAGTGGGTATGTTAAAATTGGAAAAATTAGAAGTAATAATAAAAGGATTTGATAATATTGAATGAAAGTTTATGGGTGTTAATAATCTCCCTATTATTATGGAGCTAGTTACTATTGATAGAATATTTCATGTGATGCATGTGCATTTAGCATATAGTGTTTTGTTAGGGGCATCCATGGATTCATGTAATAAACACAATTCCAACTACTCTACATAAGAAGTTAAAGTTTTGTATAAGAACAAGATTTATAGTAAAAACATAGATGAGAACCCATTTAGTCATATCAAATGGTCAAGTAACCAAAAAAAATTATTATATAGATTTAATTAGCAAAAGAAACACTTAAACAAGAAGAATGTAGCCATAACGAAGAACAAAAAGAGAAATAGAAAGAGGATGATTGCACACAAGTGGTAATGCTACTTTTGGAGATTATTTGGGTATATTAGATTTTAAATTCTTTTTTGGGGGAGACAATTATATATTATTAAGATTTTCATCTTCCACCTTTATACATGGATCCATCTATATATGGCCAAATACTACCAAAGACAAAAGATACAACTAAAGACTTTAAAGCAACTTGTGTATGTGATAGTGAAACAGAGAATAATACTCTAATACAATTTATTTTATTTCAACTACATCATTTGAAAAGATATGTGATCCTAAATTCAAAATAAAACAAAAACTTAGATATAAAGGAAATAGACTTGGAATTCATCACAATGGTATTCTTGAATCAATTCAATTATAGGAAAGTAAAGCAAATGTTATTAAAGGAATGAAAGAACACAAAAAGAGTAAAGAACAATTAATGGCTATGATATATACATATTTGGGCTTTAGTGACACATCTTTTACATACAAGGTTACATGTAGTATAGCATGTTCTATATCTTGTTATTCAGTTGTAACAAATTATGGGGATTATTCATGTGCAATGATTGATTCATCTTATGATAATGATTTCATTATTACAAGGTTATATTGTTTATAAATTATTAGCATAAGTGTGTGTATTTTTAGTTATTAGAGATACATCATTTTCATTCACACATGCACATACATAGAAAATAAAAAGAAAACATACAACATACAATTACACGTCTTGGCTAGAAAGCAAAAATCATTTCTATATATCTTATGTCAAAATAGTAAATACATTTACAAAATGTTCTATGGAATTGGCCTAGAGAATGCCTCTCTTGTCTCATTCCCCCTTTCTTATAGATCCTACTAATCTATAAACATGGAGGATAGTCCTTACACTAGTCATCAAGTACAAATTTCCTACTCAAATATATTGTCAGACACCTCCAAAGCATTGTTAAGTGCAAGAAACTAATACCAATATTATTGTAACATCATTTGCAATATATTAACATCATAGAAACTTGAAAATAGTGAAAAGAAACATAAGAACACCCACACCCACACACACAAACTAAGAACATAGATGTTACCCTATAGAAACCCTAAAAGGGCAAAAAACAATAAGAATGAGAAATATGCTCCTCAAGCCACTATGATTTAGTCTAGTACATTGTAGAAAGTAGACATCATGTCTACACAATCCATCAACATATTTACTTGGATTGAACACCCTAGAATGGTGTCTTCTTTCTCTAAAACCTTGCTCCATAATGTCAAAACCTACAAATTAAGCTTAAAAGAGGATTACAAGAGCTAATAAACTTTGCCCAATGTTGTGAAAATCTCTATTATAGACTTCCCATGTGTATAGTAAGACTCCAACATACTTCCCAGTGCTTAGAAGTTAAAATTAATTAATAAAGCCCTTTAAATTCTATGCCATATCCAATTTGTGATGAATTTATTGCTTCCTCTATGATGGGATAAATTATTGAATTATTTTATCTAGTTTGAGATATTTTTAACAAAATAAGGTTTCTTTTCCAAAAAATTTAAAAAATAATATACAATGAATTCTTATAACATGAGCAAATGTGATAACTATTAAATTATCCTTAACCAATGATAAATCAAATACTTCTAATGAAAACAATAGAAACACTTATTTATTAAGAAGGTATAGATATATATGTTCTGTTTCCTAGATTGGTCTTACTTCTTTCTATTTGTGATCAATACAAGGATTCACAAGCTATGGCTACACTTTAGGAGGAATTACACATTCATTTCTCAATCACAATAGCCCTAGCTAAGACATTATAGGGTATACTCTATATCCCTAGTTGGACACACTCTATGTGCCCCTTCTCTAATGCCTACCACTTTCTTGATTGATCCATGTAAGAGAATTCCACCAATGCTCAAAAAATCTAGGTAACACTAATTTTATAATGTCTTGGGTGGTTATTATACCAACACACTTGCTCATTTCATATTACACTTTTTCATTAAAACTACACCTTTCACTAATGGTACATTTTATAAATATTTATTTTATTGAATGTGTTCCCTTTTTATATTTCTCTCAATAGAAAGGGCTTACACCATGAAATATAATTTACTTTATTTTTCTTTTTCTTCCTTGGATAAAAAGACATATAACATTTCTCCTACTATAAATCAATTACTACCCTCAGTTGCATATGGTTTGTCTACATCATCAATTGTGACCAATAATGCTTAGTCAAAACACATATGAATATTAGATTTTAATATATTTCTTTCTTTTCCATGTAGAACCATTAACATCACAAAAAAAACCATTTAACTTTAAATTTGTATCGATCACTTTATTGCATAGTTTCATAGGTCTTGTGTCAATAATTTCCTTAGATTCAATTAAATTCACAACTAGGTTCAATAATTATACATTTTGAATCAAACACATATTTCGAATTATAAACATACTTCTTAAGTAACCTACCATGAAAAACCATTATAAAAATTTGAAAGATCCTCATTTAGGTGTACCCCTAAGAAACACTTGATCACCAATTTCAAAACTGCTAATAGATCATTTAGAATCTATAAACTCTTGCAAATTTCATGATTATCATTATTAATGATATTTTCATAAAATTTATCATTGATAAGTTTGATTGTGTATTTCTCTTAAAGTATTAATATGGACTAATATACATTATAGTACTTCATCTTTTCCCTAGCCCTCAACCTTAGTAATTCTTCATAGTGATCAAATCATTGTGTGGTACTAATATTGTCCAAAGTCACCACATCAAGTTGATTTTCCACCAATAGAATGTTTGATAACATGAGTAATAATGCTATTTGGGCTTCAACTTTTATACATGCACACATACTCACTCTCACATGCCCAATCATGCATGCACATGCACACATGCACAAGCGCACACACACACACACACAAGTACACATGCACAAGCACATACATGCATGCACACATGTACACTCACATATACACATAAGCACAACTAATTGAAAGGATTGATTAAATTCTAGATTTTTTCCTTTCTTAAGTAATTATTTAATTAACTTTTAATTTGGAAAAGATAAATTATTATCTATTGGGAGGGGTTGTTTCTTTCCCCTTTAAACTCTAGATGTCCCTATATGAATACTAGGGATAAGATGTTGGTTATCACACCCTATAAATGCATTAAATTGTTCTATCCATCTCATTCCTAATATAGTGTCATATTTACCAAAATTAAAAACATGAAAATAATCTTTAGTCTTAAAATTGTCTATTTAAAAATTAAAAATTTAATAATTGCACCAATGTTCTTATCAAATTGGTACCATGTCCTTTATCATTAATAGTATTCCCTATACATATAGCTTGGGCCAAGCTAAAAGTTCTTGAGTTAACTAATAAATATGCTACTATATAAATAGGTTCTTATATAGGGAATACTATTAATAATAGGAAGATTTATATAATGCAAACAAACATACTATCTGTAGATGACACTTGTACTTAAGTTTAATCTTATTTACACAAATATCTCTAATATCAAAATCCATGATATACCTTTAAACAACATGGGCCATTGTAAATAAGTGTCACTGACTTCCACTTGTAAACACTTATTATTGTCTATTCATAGACATAACGTACAACTTTATAAGCATAATGGATTTTTTATGTGTACCTAAAGAACATTTTTTTCCTAAGGAATAATCTAATTGTCCGCATACATGAAATCTATCCTCTTAGCCACAAATGTATAGGTTTCTCATAAGTGATGATTGTGTATTCAAATATGCTTATTTCATCAAGCAACTAGTTTCTTTACTCATAGAGTCCAAGTGATAAAGTTTACACTAGTATTAAATCCATTATCTTTATCATAATAGTTTGCACACATCATTTTTATCTTGATACTTATTTATTTTAATTATGGTTTTTAGTTTTGGTATTTGAGCTTTCTTTATTCATAATAATTTAGCCTATATGTAATCCTTTAACTCATATCTTAAAAAGTGAAAGTATAACTTTATCAATCAAATATTATTACAATGCTTCAATAAGATTTAAGTGTATTCCATCTCTATGTATCTTTCAACAACCATGGGCAATATAACAACACTTATACTCTTTGTAGTTCATAAACATATGTAATGCTATGATGAAATGTCACTTAGATTTATCCTTAGCTATTAAAGGTTATAACACTATTGCACAACTGAATAAACTAAATATATAGTTTATCACATTATATAACATGTGACCTAAATAAGGATGTTGAAATGTCTCAATGAGTTATTAGCGAGAGAACATTCCTATGTAAATATACAATCAAATTACTAGATGGATAAGAGAAACAAAATTAATAGTGCAATATTATTGAAATAAATAAAATGTGGTTTGGAAAACATAATGGACAATGACATGGAACTAATAAGTAAACAAGGAATATTAGTGAAAAGGAAAAGTGAAAGACATGAGAAATAAAAGCCTCCAATGAAGGATAATTTATGGAAATCAAACTTTGATAGTGTACTTCTCATGGTAATCTAGGCTTGATTAGGATAGGTTATGTGCTTCATGAATTTTCAAGCTCCTTCATTAAGGCTAGTTCACTTATTTTAGGTTGAAAAAAAAACTAATGAGGCATACTGGGAAGTGGTTATCACAAGTTTGTCAATGGCTTCTTCAGAATGTTATCATAAAATTATTGTAGAGGGGGATTAGTTAAATGTGATAAATAGTTTGAAGAAAACTTGGTGCCTAAATTAGAATCTCAATTCCCTTTTGGAGGAAGCTATAGGATTGTGTAGATGCTCTAATGATGTTCCCTTTTCCCATTGTTTTAGGGAGCAAAATAAAGTGGGTGATCTATTAGCCAATTGTGGGATGGATCTCCCACCTTTCACATATTTAGAAAATACCAATTCTTTGGATTAGAAAGGCCTTGATAAAACTTTAGATTATGATTGACCTCCATGATAATCTCCCCTTCGGTGTGCTCCTTTAATTCTAGATGGTTGTGGTTATGATTTAAGTGCCTTGTGAGATTGTGATTGAGATAGATGGGCTATTAACTCCTGACATGTGTGAGATTCTATTATGGGTTTTAAAAGGTCCATGTTTTATAAAGGATGTTGGTTTTTTTCTTAGTGGCTAGTGTGGACCAATTCACTACTTTTAGGGATTCATGTCTTAGGTTTTTGGGTTGTCTTCTAGTAGCACTTGGAGGATTCTCCATGGAATACAAGTCCTAATGTCTCACCTAGGGACCCTCCTTGAGACACACTTTCAATGTCTCTGAACACTATCTAAAGAAGATATTCAAGTAGAGAACATGGGAGAGAAGACACCATTAATCAAGATAGGAAAGAAAGGAGATCCCTCAAAACTCATCACTCAATCAATCCTTTCCAAGAAGAACCCAAAAACCAAAAGAGATCTCCTAAGGAATAACCATTTGATTCTATCATAGGATTTGGACATATCAACCTTGTTCAACATGGCCTTATCCTTGGAGATAGACATAGAGTGAATGACCTTATTAGAAAAGATTATATGATCAAGGATTTAGTGGCCCTACATAAAGCCACCATACTCAAGTAAGATAATGGAATCCAAAATCTTCTTCAATCAACTTACAATGAGTTTAGTGATGATCTTATAGGTGATATTGTAGAGAGCTATAGGGAAGAACATATCAAAGTAGCAACATCATTTTTGGGAATCAAAGCAATAAAAGTAGATTTGAGTGCTTTGAACATATGTTGTTAGCTTGGGACTCCTTGACCACTCCCAAAGGATCAAGCTTCTAAATATCCCAACAAAATTGAAAAAATCAATGGGAAAACTATCAAGGCTAAGAGTTTAAGTTGTTCCATTTGAAACACAAAAAGTTCAATCTCGTCTAAATAAATAAGACAAATAAGTGTGTCATTCATATTATTAGAGACTAAGAGAGGAATATAATCTAGAATGACATGTTCTTCCTCCATAGAAAGAGGGTTATTTTCTTGGAAGAGGGAAGAAAAATGCTAGACAACTTCCTAATTGATATCATGAAAGGATGATAATTGATTTCCTTAGGTTGAGATGAAAGAGGAGTTAAAATTCCTATTTCTCCTATCTTTGACTAAATTATGAAAAAATAAGGTATTCCTATCTCATTCTAGAAGCCAATTAATTCTTGATTTATGTTTCTAGAATATCTATTCCCTCGAATCCCACTCATTAAGTTATTTAGAGAGAGTAGATTACATGAGAAGATGATCCCTTGTCATATTTTCTTCCTTGATTGGAAAGGTGACTTCAAACTGTCTTTCTTGCACATCTATTTCTTTTTCTCAAAAATGTTGCAAAAATGAATTTTGTTCCACTATTTGAACTTGAACTTCACAAATTGAAGTTTTTGATATTAGTAAAACAAGAGTAAGTGACTAGACCCATTAGATGGAGAAGCCAAAAAGGAAAGTGGTGAGAGTATAACAAGGGGTGAGACTACCAACCATTACATCCATAAGTAGACAAAATAGAGAACACCAAAAAGACTAGAAGAAAACAACAGAAACAACACAAGAACAATAAAGGACTAAAATAGTAAAAACAAAAATTACTGGTCAGCCAGCTTCTTCAGCCCAATGACTGTCTACCATTCATGATTCAGGAAGTTCAATTTGTCGAGGAAGGTGACTTCCCCTAAGCTTTCCTCTTCATTTTTGGATTTTCCTTTAACATCTAGAAACTTAGCTCTTTTTCTATTGGTAGGACATTCCTGTGCCACAATTTTCTCATTGGTGTCCACCTTCTTACCTTTCTTTTTTTCCAAATCAAATTGCAATACATATAGCCTAGTGGCAGAGTTTTTAATGGTTTCTTTGTTGAATGTAATAATCGCAGCCATGTTCTCCTTTATGACCTCCTAGTTCTTCTTCAAATCAGATATGTTCTACTTCAGCTCTTCCCATTTGCCAAAAGTGTTAGAGAACTTCTAAACTTCCTCCTATATGCTCTCCTCCACCTCATCCCGCTGCCACTACAATTTTTTTTTGTAGAGGCCTTTTTCCATCTATTGTATTTTTTTTAGTTGTTTGCATTTGAGAGAGTTGCCATTTCATGATGTTATTATGTAGAATGAGACTTTCCCTAAGCTTGTTGACCTTGTCCTCCAGAGTGATGCAGGAGCTACATTTGGTTCTATTGTTGTCTTTGAAGGATGGTTGGGAACCTAAAGGAGGTTTCATAGAGGGCTTGAAGGCCATAGCAAGGGTGTGAGTGGGTTCCTCCGAAGGGGTGGTGGTCAGGATGAAAGGCATCTAAGGGGAGGGGTTAAGAGAATCCACTCCTTGGGGTTATCCTTGTGTAGAGAATGATCCTTTTCTTCCTTATACCTTGGGTGAATACACAAATTGAAGTTTTTAAAAGAAAGAATACATAATAGTATCAAAAGGGAGCTTACCTTCTTCCCATTAGGAAATAATACAATCATGAAGCATCTAATATATGATCCATATTAATTGTAAAATAGAGGGGGAATTTTTAAAGTTTGAGAAGAAGGAAGAAGAAAACTTGATAGGCCAGTGATCTGTCTCTCTATTGTAGGATTCTAGAAGTTATCAAAGCATCACATAACCAACAATTAAAAACCAAAAATCTATCTAAATGCTCAAATATAGATTCAAACTTACACCTTTTATTATTCCAAGTAAAAATACTAAATCTAGGTTTAATATCAACAAGATTAAGAAAAGATCAATTTTATCTTAGCATAAAGGAGTAAGGATCTAATTAATTAAACTGCTTATCTTTTCATCTAGGCTAATAATAGTGGTAAAATCACCCACTAAAATCCTATGAGTCGAAGGGAACACAAAGAAAATAAATTTGATATTCAAGTCTAGAGGTGGTTTTTAACTTAAAAGTTAGTAGAAGCATAGAAATTGGTTAAGAAAATGGAATTACATAAGTCAAAGTAGGATTTGATCAAGGAGATAAAATCTATGCCCTTGATCCAAAGGGAAGGAGTTAATCTATGAGGGTCTCATAGACAAACCAAACCACTTGAATATCCTTGTGGAGTCACACAATGGACTCAAGAGATGCCCAGATCACTTACAATCAAAACAACCTTCTGCAACAAGAGACAAGTTCTAAATAACAACGCTATATTTCCAAAGAATGATAATGATGCATACAGGATACAAGATATATAATGTATGACCCACACATTATGTACAATGAGAGCCCTTGCTTATATAGATAAGGTTGAGACCTAGGACAACATGTGATCATGACAAGTGTCTTAATCCTATGACATGAGACATAAATATTAAATGCCCTAGGTAAACTTAACTAGACAAGTATGAATAGGACCAGATATGGAACTAGTTAGATAATATACCTTGTTCACACCAACACCCCTGCTTAAGTGCAACTTAGGGAGAAGTAAACAAAAAATGCAAAGATGGGTCCTGGATACAAGGCCATGTTAGGAACCCATGTACAAAAGATCTCTCACAAAAAGAGTAAAGGAGAAAAACCCATAGGAAATCCCTCTCCAAAAGAGAGAAAACATGCAAACAAACATATGCAAGTGATGGATTGATGGAAGAAGGACTCAACACCAAATCCCCCAAGGACTACATCCATCACACATATACAATAAATAGCTCCCTCATAAGAGGGAAAGAATGAGACTAGATATCCCCCCATAATGAAGTAGCTCCTATGCCAATGGTGAATGCTTGAAGACAAAAAAAGTATCCAATGCCTGCAAACAACATTTCTCCCCTTGGGAAGAAACAAATCCACTGGTGTATGTACAAGAAACTCCAACTCCAAAACAAGAGATGAGAGAAGAAGTCTCATGAAGGATGATGTCTCTGAAAACTGCTCAACTTTCCACATGTCACAATCAATAGATGCCACAAAATCAAGAACTCCATGCCTAAGTAAAGAGTCTGGCAGTCCAAGACAATAGGAAAAATCATGATCAACAATCTCTAAAGAAAAAGATAGTGTGATAATAGTCATATTATAAATATCATTAACGAGGAAATGGATATCCTCAAGTATGTCCTCCAAATTTGTAAGATGGGACTCACAAAACAATCTGAAATACCTGTCAAGTACTCATCACACAAAGTTGAATCTGAAAGACAATACGGTTCCTACTAAACTAAAGAAGTGAGATCAAGGGAAGTCTCAATCAATAAATGTGAAGGATCAATAAGTGTCTCTGTAGTAGAAGGAGAAGAGGCCTCAACATCCTCATCATCCAAACGTGCAAGGTGTTCCAAAGAAGAAAACTCCTTTTTTGTATCATAGTCATATGGTATATTGTATGAATCATCAAGAGGAAATTTGAAACAAGATCATCTGGGAATGGCTGAATCTCAGGATCTCCATATATCTCCCAAATTTTGGTACGCATAGCACAAGGAAACTTAATATGTGAAAGAGGACACAAAGTGTCAAAGTCAACATGGCAACCAATTACTCCTAGAACATGATCATTTTGGAATTCTAAACAAACTCCTTCCAAAATGCACCTAGTTGAGGAACAAGACCATATAGATGTGGCAAAAGATGAATCCAATGCAAGTGTTTCAAAATACCATCTCTCCATTGTTTATAGTTCCCCTTTTGCAAGATGATTAGAGAAGGATGAAATGAAAAACCCATAATGAACTAATACAGATCTCCAAATTAAAAAGACATGAAGTTTTCAACTAAAATTATGAACTCCCCAATAGATCAATATTGAAATTAAAGCCCCCCAAGAAAAAACAACCACCAATTTCAACAAGTTTTCCTATCAATGAGTGAAAAGTACCCAATGTGGCCTCAAACTAAAAATTGGATGTCTAAGGTAGAATCTAGAAAAATGACATAGATAGATCTGTAGAGCTCAAAAATACCTTTCCAACACCTATAAGAAGTTGAAATTTTGACACTGTGGGTGCAAGTTATGGCTTGGCAAAGATTACAAGCAAGTACAAGCTTCAAACATCAAAAACAAGACCTACAACAAAATCAGTAAAAATACCTATACCACTACAAATTTCTTGGAACCAACTTTTTAACACCTATTTGTTTGCAAAAATATGATATTGTGGCAAAAAGTTATGGCTCCTGGAAAAAATGCCCTGTTAGGGCATAAAATAGGGCCCAAGGAACCTGTTAGCAGCCTAGTGGTGGCACTTGGATGGTCCTACAATGGCTGGTAGTGGAATGTGTTGCTAGGGGTGGCTAATTGCTGCAAGTATGTGCTAATCAGTGTTTTCATTGATGTCAACAAGCTTTTGTTGTCATTGGTGTCAACTGTGTCTTCTGATGAGGTTGTTGTTGTTTGATTGAGTTTCTATGTTAAAGTGATTTGATTGTTTTGAGGAGGTGCTAAAGATGTTGAGAATATGCTCATGTTTCTTGGTTTTCAAGTGCTTTTGAGAAAATTTGAATAACAAAGGAAATAGTGTGTTGAAGATGTGTTCTGGCTTAACAGAGTTATGATCGAGTTTTGCTCCACATTTCTTCTTAATTGAATATCTAAGTGTGAGGTTTGGATATGTAGTTTAAAAGTGTTTGAAGATGCTAAATCTAGAAATTGGTGCTCCGGATCATTGTGCATTAAAAGTTGTGTTCACCAGTTGAGAACAGTGTGACAGCGTTTGCAGTATGTCTGGGAGAAAGTATTTTGCTCTACATTTCTCCGTAAAATGGTTTCAGATGTTGTGGTTCTAGATGTGTGACTACAAAGTCTATATCTTCTTTCATCTCAAGTAGTTCATGGTTTGGTGCTCTGCATGTACATTTCTTAAGTTATAGATGATGACAGAGTACATGGTATAGTTGGTTAAGTACTTTGGTGTGAAGTTTCTTCGAGTGAAAGATGTTGTAAAGGAATTTGTTGGTTTTTAGGTACTTGTCGATGTTTCTAGATCATGTTCGAGCTTGGTGAATGGTCTGCATGTCGTCGTGTGATTTTGAGGAAGCATGCATTTAAAAGTTCATGGTGTTAACACAAGGATGGCCGACTTGATTGTTTACACTACTTGTGGTTGTGCTTTGGTGAAAGTGAAAGCATGTCGAAGTATGTAAGAGTGGATTTAGGTCCATGCTAAGGTGTGATGTGGTTTGCATTCATTCCTTTCTTCCATAGGAATGTTTAGGTCTAGACCTAATTTGAATTTTATGGATTAAGTTGTGTTGCCAACCTTGGAGAGTGTTTTCATGATTGGTGATTGTATAAATAAGTATCACGGAATCATGGATGTAGGTGTGCATGAGGCATATGATGTTCGTGATGTGAATTTGATCAAGGTAGTGAGAGCTTTAATGTGTTAGGCTATTGGATGCAGTGAACATAAGGTGTCTACTATTTTTAGTGATGTTGCAAAGATGTTGTGTGTGTTGTGATGGATATTGAGCTTCATTGGAACTAAACTCCATGCATAGGTTAGATGCAACTATATCAGTTCAAAGTCTAGCAGTGAGCCATTCTTCTCTTCTCTTCTTTCTTTCCACCTGGACAGTGAGTCCACCTGCAGTGAGCATTCTCTCTTTTGGGCAGTGAGCCATTGTAATTTGGTATTTTAACTACATTATATTGTGAGCTAATCGTCATCATGGTTTTTCCCTTTTAGGGTTTTCCACATAAAATCTGGTGTTCTCTTGTGTGTGGTGTTGTTATGATTCAATTTTAGTTATTTTCTTTTCATGCTTAAACATCATAACATGCTTAAAGATTAATGTGGATCCAAATGTTTGTAAGGGTTTGAAGTTTTGTTACAACTGATTCACCCCTCTCTCAGTTGACAAAATTAAATGACAGGTTTATGTTGGTAGTGATGACTAAACTTGATGGCCAACAGGTGGAGGTGGAGAGATTGGGCTAGGTAGCAATTCCTACATCACCCCTGTTGTGGTTCCAAATTTAAGCCCCCCAAGCTAGAGCCCGGACCAGGGGCTAACACCCCCGTGTCCATGGGTTGTGCCCCCAAACTTTGGGCTCCCACTTCTATACAAATTCTTTGGAAATCTAGTCAATGTGGACTTTGGTTTCAAAAGCCAATCATTGATTTCCTTTTGACATTCACTTACATGTTCATTGTAAAAAGTTTGAGTTGATTCAAGGGTAAGGTTACAATGTTTTCCTCTTGAAGGAATGTCAATGATTTCTTATATGTATTGTGATGTAGTCAACAACATTGCATTTCCATCTTGGGTCCTAATTTCTCTATTTACTAGATTATAATATTTAGCAAATGTCATAACTAAATCAAGGAATTGCAAGGCTATAATAAACCCTTCTTCTTGTACCAATCCATTGATTTTTAGGTTTTTGACCTTAGGCAGCATTTTCTCTACAGGTATACTCATTCTGGTTTGAAATTCTTCTATCCCTACATGCCCACCATTTGTACCTATTATACTGACCTATTCATTGATTAACTTTGAAGGTGTGATAACTCCTTTATATTCATACTTCATTTTGGTAGGTGATGTCATAGATGCTCAAAAAGGTCCTAGAAATTAATTCTTTGAGTTAACTGACTATTTTTTTATAATTTTACCTTATTTTGTTCAATTAATCCAAAATAAAATAGAAGTTCAATTGCATCTAAATACAAAATTTTCACGATTAAATTGATCAATATTACAAATTATGGAGATTAAAATATTCAAAATGAGTATTTTTATGCTTTAGTGCAAATTGGGGTTTGGGTTCAAAATTTACGATGCAATTTAGGTTTTAGGGTTGGCTTGCAATTCAAAAGAGACTACATTTTACAATCAAATCATAGAACTCCAATTGTAGTTTGCAGCAAATTGTAATTTACAATGGAGGTGCGAAGGTTGGTCAAGGTTTAGAGTTTGGTTGCAAATTTGAAAGAGATTTCAAACTATGAAAGGCTTTGGAACTCTAAACTACATCCAGGGTTTAGACTTTGAGAGCAGTTTGCAAGCAATTGTAAATTGTAAAAAGATTTGTGGTTCTGGGCAGATTTTAAAGTCTGAGTGTAGTTTGTAGTTAATTGTAAAATATAATGAAACTCCAAAAACTACAAAGGTGAAATCAAAGTTTGAGAATGGACATAAAAGGAAATTAAACTAGATTTAAATTATTTGTATAAGGTCTAGAAATGGACAAAATGAGATCCCAAAACCTAAACAAGATTTTCTAAGTTTCAAATGAGGTTTAAATTAGAAAATTTTGAAAACCTAAACCAATTAAGGTTTAGAAACCCTAGGGTTGAAGGTTAGGAAAAACTAGGGTGAAAATTTACAAAAGAAAAACAAATCACTCATAATTTTACCATTGCATCACAAAATTGCAAGAAAAACAAAAATAATTAATAAGTTTGAACATTGATTTTGCAACATTTTCAAAACAAGAAAGTCAGAAATTAATGAAGAAAAAAGAACTTGGTTATTATCACAAAATCATCTAAAAATGGTAAGGAGATATAGAATAGGAGATCCATTACGCATCGTCAATGAGCTAGAGCATTGAAGATTGCAGGAGAAAATGTTAAAAGTGGGAAAGATTTGAGTGTTTCAAAGTTTTGAGACCCTCCACATGCATAGAGTTAATGCTCACCTACCTAAGCTTGGGGTCTAAAGAAGGGTTGCAAAATACAACTTTGGAGTACAGAGTATCATGGCAACATGTAACAATGACTACTTCAGAGCTTGGGGTGTTGAGACAACTTGCACAAAATAAAAGAAAGAGGGACTTTGGAGAGTTGACAAGACTTGCAACTTTAATAAAAAAGCTTAGTACTTAGGATTAATAAATCAAAGTCAAAATATTCATTTCCTAGAAAGATAACCCTTAAAATAAAATGACTCATTTTTTATCAAAATACTCCTTAAACCACACAAATAAAGCACAACCTCTAAAAATTTGAAAACAAGGGTTGCCAAATTTTGAAAATTTAGGGGTGTGTTGTAACCTAGAATAACAAGACCCAAAGAGTTGGGTATTTATTTTTGAGTCATATTTTGAGACTTGGCTTGCAAGATAAAATTAGAAGTGTCTTCAATGAGAGGATCAATTATGAAGGCACAAGAGCATCTACATTATCAACTTCTTGTTGATTAGTTGTTTCCATAATACCTCTAAGGATGATAGGAGCACTCAAATCAAGGTGTTCATACATTTTAGGAAGAACTTAAGTTTCTATCAAGTGAAGTGGCACTATAGAATTGCCTAAACCTGACTCTTGGACTACTAGGGGCTACTCCACCATGAAAGGCTTAGGTTCCTCAAAATTTTCTAAGCCATCAAATATATAATTGAACTTTCCCTTTACTAGTTCTCTTTTTTGTCAATTTGGGGTCCTTCATCTATTGTGTGATTTGATAAGAATGAAGACATTTGAATTCATCCAAATATCATTGGTAAGTGTTTTCCCTTTTATTTTCACACTAGAATTGTCTAGAGGGGATTGAGAAGAAATTGTATCCTTTTGTGGGAAGTCTCTAGAAATGACTATATAGGCATGACAAAGTCAACAATGAAAGGGGAGGGCTTCATAATCTACTTGTTGAATCCATTACATGTTACCCATTGAATCTCTAGAGAGTGAGTTAGGAGATTATTGAGATTAATTTCAACATAGATGTGAACATAAATAGTTACCTTCCTTTTAGTCATAGGATGAGAGGAGCCCATGGGTTTCCCTAGAATCACACCAAAGGATTATAGAATATTGGGTTGCCAGAACTCTATAGGTAGCTAAAATAATCTAATCTAGATAGGTATCTAGGATGGAATCTCTTCCACAAGGTCAAAAACTACATGTCAAGGCTTACTTTGAGAAAATTGTAACATCCCTCATTTTTAATTTCTTTGTGAGTCTGATATTCTAATTCTGTGATAAAAATAGATAAGCTCTATTAACTTATGTTAAGTGTAAAGTGTTATTAAACATATTTTGTGTATAATGTGTGATTACAATACCATGATTAATTGTTAAAGGTGATTATATGATTATATTGTTCTTAACAATACTACTAAGGTATGTATGGCAAGATTATGTTGCATGACAGGTACAGGTATTGGGGAAGGTGAACTAGGTCTTGGTTTTGAAGTGTCTTGAAATGGTCTAATTGTGTATATAATTAAATAATAAATTAAATTAAGATAAATAATTAATTAGAAATAAATTAATTAGTGGCTTGGTTAATTTATTTGATAATTAATTGTTAAGGTTAATTAAAAGATAAAATAAATAGATAAAACAATAGTATTTTTTAATTATTTATTTAATGAGTATATTTTAATTTATTAATTAATTATGTAGTTAGATAATTATGTTTCTAAAATTTTAGAAATGGAATTAAATAATTTGGCAAATCTATGTTTAAATTATTTTAATTTAAACTAATTGATTGTGCAAGTTTTTATTATTGAACTAGAAACAAATAATTATATTTATTTCATAGTTGGAAAAAGAAGATAATATAAAGTTTTATTATTTTAGTTGTAAATAGAAAAATAATATGTAATTTCTAATATTGTATTATTAGGGATGTACACAATAGAAAAAGATTATTTCATTGTGTTTTTTATTTAGTTAGAATAAAAGTATTTTTTTTTTAAAGATTATATTTTTATCTTTGAGATTTCATGAGATAAGGTTGAGAAAAGAAAAAAGAAGAGTTATTAAAACAGAAGAATTAGTTTTATTTGGATTCTTTTAAGTTATCATTTTTTAGTATGTAATTTAGGAGGAAGAGGAGGAGGAGTAGGAGCAGGTGGTGGTGGTTATTGAAGCTTAAGGATTTGGAAGAGTGAAGAATTGTTATTGTGTAAATTATTTTTGAATTCATCGTCATTGATTACCAAATTGCTTCAAGGATTGAGGTAGGATTCTCATCATGGAAAGATTTAATAAATATTTACTTTGGTTAATCAATGAATCTAGGAATTAATGAGCATGAAGTTATTTGTTGAGCATATTATATTTAAATAAAAATAATAGGAAAATATGAATCAAAACAATTAGATTTCGGATTGTTTAACCTATAAAGAAACTAGTTGTTCTAGGTTGAAATCTAGGGTTGCAAACCTAGTGAAATTTAAAATAATCCTATAATTTATGGAATTCAAACATAGATATGATTTAGGATTGAACGTATACTTTAGGTAGAATCAAAATATGTTTTTCATTATGTGTCTTCTATTATTGAAACTTTATTTCAAAATGAGTTTTTAGAATAAGATATAAGTAGTGAACTATCATGAGCAGAAAAATGAGTTTGTTGCATCTTTAATAACTTTTATTTTAGGAATTGGATTTATTCAAAAAAATTATTGAAGATGTGCAACTAAGTTGACTAAATCCTCACAATAATTCAGCCAAACTCAATTTCTCAATTTTAAGATATGTACGAATTAGTGACTATCGATCTATGCTACTATTTTGAGAATTATGATTTTATATGTGATATTTAATTTTCAAAAAATTATATTAAAGGTAGTTATTGTTAAAATATTTATGAGATTTGTATATCTCTACATTACCTTTCTAACACATTCTAAAAGTTAGACAAAATTTATGTTTTAAGAAAGTTATAGCTTTTTTAATGGAAGCTATTTTTATGCAATTTAAATACAAATTGCTAATATGAAAGTAATGCTTAGTGTATGTGATCTCCCAACATAGTTTGGTGAGTTTCTACTTTTGTTGAGTATGTTAAATGTTATTTTATGCTGATACTATTTATGAGAGTGTGAGCATGAATGTTTACACCTAAGTATAGTGATTTTGTTTTTGAGAGTCCTCTAGTGGATTTGTGTATAACAATTTCAATGTCATGGTTGGAATGTTTAACTTCCAATGTTATTTTGTATGATTTTCCAAATTAGTTTGCGTGGAGATAATCCCTTTATTAGGGTAGTGTTACTATGTTACATACACTCTTTAATTAGGTGTTGTACCTAATTTTTTACAAGGTGTTGTATGTGTAAGCATAAGTGGAAGTATTTTCTGTGCTTCAGTACACCTAGTGGTAATGATTTAGACTATGTATATCTTGGTTACTATGTAAGTACCATGATTAGTATGGATTGAGAGAAAGTTAGATGTCTTGTGAGTGATTCCAGCTTACATCATTTTCTCTAATCCTTGTCCAACACATTTGAAGACCTTTCCCTTTAAGTAAGACTATAAGTTATTAGTAGATGCTCTTCTCACCATAAACACATCACATGTGTTCTTTTGCTCTAGATGCACGAAGGGTTTCACAAGTTGTGCGGATGCACGGAGTGCGGATGCACGGAGTGCAGATGCACTAATTATGTTTCCCATTTCATCACTAGAGCTAGGAGATCTTTGACTAAGACTCGTGATGCGACTTGGTAGACCATATCACCGAATAGTGATCCACCAGATGGTGGGGTGCTTTGTGTTTACTATATGGTTAGATTACTTACTTATACAATGTTTGGTATAGATGTACTTTATTTATGGGAGATATGTGCCTTAATGTGGTATGGGACTTTAAGGTAGATGCCTTGGTTGTGATCTTTGAACTTGTGTTTTTGTATTTGGACTTTAAGGCAGATGCCTTGGTTGTGATATTTGAGGTTGTATTTTTGTATTTGAACTTAAAAGTAGATGCCTTGGCTGTGATCTTTCAACTTGTGCTCTTGTACTTAAATTTTGAGGCAAAGGCCTTATTTGGGATTTTTCATTGTATTCTTGATTGTATGATCTACTTGTATTCTATGTTAGCTCTATGTACTTTATTTATGTGTTTGACATGTATTTGAGTTGTGACCGTTTAAATTATATGTTGTTGTATACTATTCTCTATGTGTGTGCGTTTAAGTATTTAAATTATTGTTTGGATACTTGTATTGTGCTAAGGTTAGGATGCATGTAGTAAGGGATGCATGTAATCCTACCTTAGGCACATGTGTTTAGTAAGACATATAACATCATGTGAAGAGAGCTATCATAATATGGGATGCAAATAGAAATTCATGTGGTCTTGAATGTATGGTTATAAGTCAAACCTTGTTGGTTTGAAAAGACTTGTTATTAATGAGAGTCATATTTGACTTGTTCATGTCTTTGCATTTATATATGTATTAGATACTAGAAATGATGTGTTGATATGCATTGAGAAATCTGCTTCCATGTATTTGAAAATGGCTAGATCTATGGTTGCATGTGTATGCTTATGTGCTAATCAAGAAATGAACTAAATAAGATAATCACTAGTATTATATTATACCACAATTTTGGATTATGGATGGTGCTTCTTCACCTTGACTGATGGATGGGGAGGAAAGGGACATCCTCATGGTGGGTTCAATCCCTTCCCTAATCAGCAATAGGAGCATGAGAGCTTGGAGGATTAGCTTGCAAAGTTAAGCTTGGAGTTCTTCAAATATTATTCATAATGTAAATTGTACATGGCCACTTGTATTTGTGGTGCTTGCTTCACAGCTTATTGTATTCATTGTTATTGATGAGGGTTGTAGTATTTGACCCTTTGTATATCTTGATTATGTAATGATGTTATTTTCATTGATGATTTCTAGATATATATTGGGAATACTTTTATATTATTTGAGATTTACTTATTGTTATTGTTATATGATTAGGGACCAGGGACCCATCAAAAATAGGGCCAAACCTGCCAGTTTGTAATAACAGTTTAAACAACATTAAACCATAACAGCCTGACTAAGAAGTCCATTAACAACCAGAGAAATGGGGAAAATTACCTTGGCCCACACTCCTCACTACATACAGTCATAATACTAATAGTCTTATACATAGTAGTAGGCAGCAAAAAGAAACAAAACAGAGTCCTCAAACACTACTCCTACTTATCTGCATCTCCCTCCAATACGACAATTCTTTGTCATCACAGGCATAGGTGTAGAGTGGCTTGGCCCGAGCCAGAACAACTACATCAAGTTTGACAGCAACACCTTTAACCATCTTTCTAGTTTCTAGGACATTCAATAGCATGTCATGTAAGTTTCCCAGGGAGACTTCATGGTTCTCCCCTATCTGGTTAGACGACTCCACCAAATCCTCATGAGTCAACACTTAAGTTGTAGCCACAGACAACATGATCGCCACCGCTATGGACTGTGCTCCACCAAAAACATTCCAGCAGCCTCTGGACGATCTCAGGTCAAGCATTAAATGAGTCATGGCTTCACGAATGTTGACCCCCTCCTGACCATCAACCTCCTTTGCGATCTTGAGAAGACGATACAACTATTCCCACAATAATGGGTTCCTTACCTCCTTCTCAATACACTTCAAAAACCCTTCCATTGCAGCCTCTACCAAGATTTTCTTATTCTCTTCCGTGGAGTATACTTTCTTTTCATTTGACCACCCATAGATTTGTCACTTCCAGTGTGGGGGATTTGTCTACGCTGGGAAAAATGAGACTTCACATCCTTGCCCTTTGAGCCAGAGCACCCAGCCTCCCTAGCATCCATCTCCACCACCAAACAAAACCACACACAGAGAAAAATAGAGTGAGAAGCCCGTTGATGACCGCTTCTCAAGAAAGGCAAATTGCCTTCAAAAACATGCCTCCTCATGAAATGAATAGAAACCTACCAACCTTCCTTTCTCACATGTCTTCGGAGCTCGCCACCTTATTTCATAATGACTATACTAATGACTCTTTAATGTTCTATCCCATTATCGAGAGATTCTTATTATATTTAATGAGTGGAAGTTATATATTTTGTTGATCTTATTGGTTATCACTTGCAAATTTTGCACTTTGTTGCATAATATTGTATCATGGAAGTTTATGGAAGTTGATCTTGCACCCTTTTATTAGTATTGGGTTTAACAAATTTTGAGGTTGCACTTTGGAGGTTGTTACAAAAACCACAAAAGATATTCATTAGTTGCTAGAATAATTTGCATATCCCACTTAGGCTTCCAAGTTCATTAAGCCTAGCTTTCTATGAAAGACAATAGAACTTTGATCCCTATGAACTTGCAAAGCATAATACATTTTGAGCTTGATATAACACATCATCTACTATCAAGTTTGGGTTAATAAAGATAAAATTATTTATAACCTTTAGCAAGAATTTAATAACATAATAATGTATAGAGGAAGAGGGCTCATCAACATAGATGCATCCTTAAAGGAAGAGCAAAAGGATCCTAGGGCCCCCCTCCAATGATCCTAGGGCCCCCCTCCAATAAAGCCCATAAAAAATGTAAGTAAAAAAAAACAATAAAACCCCAACAAAATAGTCCATTTTTAAGTTCTCATATGCATATAATCTCAAGAAACATTATTTTTATTTCTTTAAAATATTAAACAATTAAAAAATAGTTTACAAAATACTTTATGTATGGGAAGTTTGAACTTTAGATTTCTTAATTGACTTTAGGCTCAATCACCATAATAATGGATAGTAGTTTACAACAAAATAAGGAAAGCGACCTCAAAGAAAATATTTCAAAGAGGAAGGAGAGGATGAACAAAGTTGAAGCTGAAAACAAATCTCTAAAAGAGCATTTGGAAAAGGTTATCTAATTAAGTAGGATAACAATAAATAACTATAGGACCAACATCAATATGTTGAGAGATGGTTTCAAAATAAGAAAGACAACTTCATTGAGACCAAGAGCAATAAAAGGTCAAAGACCCAAGAGAAAGCTAAAGTTGTGGAAGACAAGGATGTGGACCTAGACTGACTAAAGACTACATTAATTTTATGGTAGAAGAGTGGGAAGCCATAAAATTAATGAGCATTTTAGGCTTGTCCTAGTTTGGCCTTTTGTTGTCCTATGGTTATTATTTAGCTATTGATTGTTGTTGTACCAGTTCTTATTTATTATGTGTTTGGCTTGGAGTTGGTTTTGGTCTTACTTATGATTTTTGTTACTTGTCTTGGACTTATAATGTTTCATATGCTTTATGATGCTATTTAAAGGTTTGGGACCTTTTAAAACCCAATTTTTACCATCTAATTAAGAAAACAACCATAATAATGAAACAAATTTTTAAAAAATATTGTATATAATGTTGTATGATGTATAATTGTGTTTATATCATATTTTGGGATGGCATGATTTGATTCATAATTAGGAAAAAATATATTAGGTTTATGGTCTATTGTGAATAAATTTTTTAATAACTAATTTTATTAGAGATAAGTGATGTCAATTCAATTTATTATTAAATATAATAACAAATAGAATTATAAAAAATTATGTTTATAATCATTAGTATTTTAATATTATATATTTTTAATAATAAAATAGTCTTTAATTTATTAATAATTTTTATTTATATTAAACATATAAATTAAATTTATACTTAAGGTGAAATTTTAAGTGATGATTATTGGATTTTTATGTTTTTTAAATTGAATAAAGTTGAATATATTGATTAAGTAGATGTGTTGGTTAAGTTGGTTCTTAATGAATAAAGTGATTTAATTTAGAGATGAAGCCCCTTGTTTATGATTTAATCATTCAAAGCCAATTAAAATTTTCCAAAATACCAATAAAAATAAATTAAGCTTATTTTGATCCATTTAAATTAAATTTACACTAATTAATTTACGTAGCTTAAATTTCTTTTCAAATTTACTATTCCTTCAAATTAAGTTTATATTAAACATAAGTAAATATTTAAACATTAAAAATAAGCCTCACATTGCACTCCTAAAACTTGACATCCTATCTTTATATCATATTTCTAGATGGAAATTCAATATTTACAAAGGAAAGTAACTAAATATTAGTAGGTCGAAATGAAAAAATAGGATGCCATGATGAACAAGTAAAACAATCTATTCAGTTTGGACTTATAATTAACTCATTGAAAATATTTGATTGGTCAAAATCATTCACCGATTGGCTTTGGGTCAATCAGGGTTTCTAAAAATTGAACTTTGATGTGTACTCTGCATAATGTTATAATCCACTATATAAAGACAAATATACTGACATATAAATAATCCAATTGTTTTCATACTAGATATATAATCCAATTGTTTTCATACTATAAGCAAATATTTTTTTATAAGATACATTGAAGTCCAGAGTTTTTTTATTCGAAAATTACAAATAGAGTGTACAGCTGTAAGAACAGCTACAGCATAAACAATGCAAAACAGCAAAAATACATTAGCATATCCTTATGTCTATCTTTTGAGCAGCAACCTGAGACACCAACAGCCAACAGCAAATTGTCAGTCACCAACAAAACAGCATACAGCCTAACAAGAAAGCCAACAACCACGTAGAAAAGATAAACAACTATCCATCCTAGATAAACCCAAGTCATCACAATCCTGAATTTGCCACATTGTTGAACCTGTCCAGAGAATTCTTCAATTTAACCTCCCATCTTTGAAGCCATGATTTCAAACAACTGCGCTGATTATCAAGATCCTTATTGACCTTAAGTTGTTCCTCAGATTGTAGAGGTCAGAATGGACATCTAGAGAGATAAATCAACACACTTGTAATTCAATATATAGGGGAAAGAATGTATGTGAGAGTGCAACCAAGCATCCAAACTTCCAGATGTGATTGCAATAAGCTTTAGACTATAAGAGGGCAACCATGCATTGGCAAACTAAAGTCAAGAGTCAAGACTTAGGATGCCGTAGTAAGTAAAACTACCCACTCGATTTGGGGATATTTGAATATCTTTCTTGGTAGAATAAAGTGAGGTCCCACGTGGATAACATGCATGAAAAAAAAAGTGCACCAAAACTATTCAACGAATAGACTCCTAACAACATGCATTCATATTAAAATGTGTTATTTTCCAAAAGTTAACGGTCCCTCCTTTGGACAAGCAATTGACTTGCATTATATTTATGCTTTTTGCCAATCACCATCACTTATTCTATCATTTTTCAACATCACATGAAAATTAATCATGTTTTCGTGAAGGATGAGTGAATAGAGGAATACAAGAAAATCAAATCAAATTAAAAGTAAAGAAGTTTCTACGTAGAGGAAAAATTTCAAAGAATAACAACTATCAATGTATTGTTAAAGAGAATGCAGTAGTATTTATAGAAAAAGAGAGAGCATACTTCAAACTAATCAAAATAAATATGTTGCATCACCTTGTAAGAACATATACACACGAAAGAATGAAAGAATATTTTAGTTGTGCACATTTAGTAAGGTTAACCCATCATCTTGATGTCTTTGCCTTATAAAAATGACAAGTAAAATAACGATTAAGCGAGTAGTTAGGCTATTCTTATCTTTATAATAGAAAATTAGACAACAAGAATTCACCTTTAATGCTGATTTTTAGTTTTTGGTGCATTTATTTCTAACAATCAATGCTTTCGTAGACTTGAATTCATTAAAACTTCGCACTTTATAGGCTCCTATGGACAGGGTGATCATAAACTATTTTCAACTCTTATTCATGATGTAGGTGTGATTGTTTACTGTGGTTTGGTAGAGGGTTAAAACAATTATCATATGTCCAAGTTGAGACAAAGCTCTTTGATTATAGACCTATTTATGCTATGTTCTTGGCAAAAGTTGAAACTCTCAACCATTGCAAATTAAAATGGTCATTGGCTAGTGCAAGTACTAGAATTGAAGTTGGGTTTTGGCTTGATACACACTAGCATAAACACTTCTATTAAAAGAAGTCATTCTTATATTGAGGAAGGCAAGTTATCTTCAAGTAAAAGATTGAACTCTTAGAGAGATCAAATCTTCTTTGGAGTATAATTGCCCTTCAAATTTATTAAGAATAGTTTTTTTCAAAGATTTAAATGGTTTGATTATGGTTGCATATTAAAGTTCTCAATCATCTTGATATATACAAAAAAGTACAGGCTCTATGATGTGTGCAAATAATGTACAATTTATATGATGAAATGCCAAACACAATCCTAGATAAATATGCATTTTGGAAGATTGAAAACATGGTTTAGCTTGTGCTCTTAGAGTTAATATAAGCAAAGAATATGAGGTTGGTGCAACAATAATTTTATTTGCAAGCTCTTTAGGTCCAAAAGTGAAAAGCTCTAGGCAATTGTTGGCATCAAGGTCTATTTAACTTCACCAACTGAAGAGACTTTGCAAAGGTTTGTAGCTTTTCATTTGTAATTTTATATGTTTTAGACCAAGAAATGAACAAGATGGACAAGTTTTTTCATTGATTTACTAATCAACAAGACATTTTCATGGTATACTTTGTTCCTCTCTATTTGCAACATAAGCAAATTAATACTATTCATTTGTAATTTTACTTACTTTAAATTAAGAAATGAACAAGTTGAGCATGTTCAAATGATATGGCTAATCAAGAAGCCTTCCAAGTAAGAAGTAAAACATATATATATATATATATATATATATATATATATATATATATATATATATATATATATATATATATATATATTACATGCATACATACATATGTATATGTATATATGTATAGGTATATGTATATATACATATACATATCTATATGTATGTGTATGTGTATGTGTATGTGTATGTATGTACATATACATACACACATATATATGTATGTATATGTATATATACATATATGTATATATCAATTACATATTACAACAAAGAGATTTCCAATTGGCCAAAGCCATCAATAAGAAAAGAAGAGAGAAAATCCAAGGAGGTTTTCTTGTGTCACTCCCAAACAAAACCTATAGAGACCATCTGACTACCATGCTCCTAGAAAACATAATCTTCTTATCTACCCAGTTAGAAAGGGGGAGAAGGAAAGCCCATAGAAATCAACAAGAAACATTAGCCAATGCAAGGAAACACGCTAAGGATCGGGCTTGATCATTATGGAGAAGATGAAACTGTGAAGATTTATCAGGAGACAAACACCCCCACTTTGAGATGATCCAAGTACAATCATCATTAGAATCCCATTTGGCAAGGCAATCCACAATTGCATTCCATTCTTGGAGATATGGACAGAGGAGATAGCTTCAAAGTTAGGCATAAGGTGGAGAATTTGCTCAACTAAAGAAGCTAGCCTCCAGGTTGACTCATTAGTCTTAGGCCTATTCAGAAGAGAAACCAAGATCATTAAATCTATTTCACAGATGACCTGTTTCCAACCTAATTCACAATCTTTCTCAATAGCCACAAGGATGGCATGAGATTCCATCTCGTTGTTGGTGTCAAACTCCATAGCAAAAGAGAAGAATAAATGACATCTCCATCACTAGTACACCCAACCCCTCCAATCTTGGTATAACTTGGATTGCCATGAGAAGAGACATCAATGTTAATTTTGAAGAATCTAGTCGAGGGGAGACCACTTACCTGTCCTCTTCACTTTTCTAGAGGCCTTTAGGACTAAGCTAGAATGAACTAAGGATTCAAAACTAGAATAAAGCTCAAGATCTTGTAAGTCGTAGATGAAAAGAAGATAGGATCTCAATCAAAAAACATTTAGCCACACGAGTTTCTTTGATAGAATCCATGACCTTCTGCCAAACTTGTTACATAAGACTTTGGTGCCCTTGGAATACCCAGTGGTTCCACTCAAGCTAGATCGTCCATAAGATAAAAATGGGACCAAGCTCCCAAGTCATAGGTGGCCCTGAGAAAAGAAGTTGAAGTAGGAGGTCAACCCAAGCTTTCCCAATCAAACAAGGAAGTAGCATGAATGAATGGTTGGTTTTAAAGTTGTCACCACTACCCCAAATACTAGAGAATGGACATTGGAAGAAAATGTGACAATACATTTTATATATGTGCCACAAAGGACACATTTTGAAGAGCCTTGAAATCCTCTCTTTCTTATGTTATCCTAGGCAAGACACTTATTGTGATAAAGTAACTAGATAAAGAAATTGCATTTAGGCTAGCTAAAATTATTCCAAATTTTGTTCCACTAGGGGAAATTTTTGTTTTCACCCCTTCAACTCCAAGAATTAATAACCAAGAACATATGAATAAGCCCCTTTAGGATCATGGCCCCATGTGATAACATTCACTTCCTCCAAAGTGTAACATAGCCTGTCTAAATGAATGGTGGAAAGAGTAGTCTAAGTTTCAAGAGTTCCCTCCATAGACCAGCTACTAGGATCCTTCAAAATGATAGATCTAGAATTCCCCAACCATGTGAGTACTCTTAAAATCATAAACCATATGTTGGAAACAAGGTAGATAACTAAGAGTGGGGGTGAATAAATTATCTCTAATAACTTTACTTTATTTTTCCTTTTATAATTTATGCAGCATCAAAACACATAAGCATATATAATCATGAGAGCATAAATGAAATCAACACACATAACACAAGGATTTTAATGTGGAAAACCCTATTAAGGGAAAAACCACAGGGTGACTAACCCAAGATTGTATTCTCTGTTAAAAGAATAAGAAGTAGAAAATGGCACTTGCCAATTAGGGCTCACTACCCGAGCACACTGCTCACAAGAGGCACACTGCCTACAAGAGACTCACTGTCTACAATGTTTCTAGAAGGTAACCAGGTGTTTGAATTGAAGAGAGGCATCCATATATGCTAATGTTTAGTTTCGGTTAGGCTCAATCTACTGATCTAATTCACTTCATTCTTCCTCTGCTTAAGTGATGTTGTTCTGTCACATACCGGACTTGTATTGCTGCTTCCACACGTATCTCTACCTTTTCTCGCACACATTTTCTTAACACACACACCTTCATACGAAAATCCATCTAGTATATATATCCGCACCAAGGATCTCAACATCTTTCTAGTCGGCAACTGGAATATTAAGGATATTTACAAAACATTGAAGTGTCAGCTGATTCCATGCTTAATATATGATGTGTATCAAAAAAATAGACATAGAAGTCATTAATCATGTCAGCCAACCATGTATGATCCCTCAAATAGCTTGATCAACATCAATTACTCATTCGGATTGAAGTATGATACTCTACCGGACAGTTCATCCTCAGTCTACTCTGTCTGTCTGGAACCCAACACTCAGATGCTCATATATTTTCCATGATTCATCACTAGAGGCTCAATCTCTGGAATATAGTAGTCATGATACTCCTCTTGACTTGCCCAAGTCCGCAACTTGCTGAGTTACACCCTTTGAGAGATTCGGACCTGACTGTCAGACCTTATTGCATGCTCTGTTCTTGTTCACCGGACCAGAACACTCTTCAATCTGACATCCAGTATAGGCATCCTATGCTCTGTGGATGTGTGGGATAGACTTTGTTGCCATCAATGACAACAATCATGAAGCCACACAGTGTCTCTTGCCAACAATCTCCCCCTTTGGCATTGATAGCAACACTTAGTGAAAAATGATTATCGTAGAAAACTCCCCCTTGACTGATGCTCTGTCTTATGTACACTTTTACCAAAGCTCCCCCTTAGTTGGATTCCACATTTTTCACTACTCCTCATTCCCCCTTTGACATCAATGGAAAAGGGTGGAATCCACACACCAAAATTTGCAAAAATCAACCTATACATAGTTACATAAGTATATATACATGTTATACTTACATATACTTAAGTATATCCGCAAAAGTGGTCTTCAACTATACAAATTCTATTTCTCAACTTTGCTTCATCCTGTCCAAAATTGAGATGTGACCACTCAACAAAAATGCATAAGCTTCTGCCCTTCTTAAGTCTGTCAGATCACTGGTCCGGGCTGTGGTCTGAGCATCAGTTAAGGCCTCATGCATTGCCTCTAACTTGGGGATAATTATCCCTCTAAGTTCACTCATCCTGCTTATTATATTCTTCTTCTCCTTTTCTAGCCTCTTTATTTCATTTATAATGGCAATAGCCTAGCACTCTTGATTCATTATGGATGTGGTGAGAGGATCAAAATTCTGAGATAAACTTGACAGTTTACCTTCTTATTCTTTCACCTTCTTTTCAATATCCTCTATCATTTTAGACCAGGATAGACAAAATTTGTACATTTCTCCACCATCTTTAAGAGCATTTTCTAGGCTCTTTATCCCAATATCCAGGGTTCTCCTATCATTAGCTATGAGTCCCTGTACTTCAGAGAATCTCTTTCCCAAAAATTCTTTCCGAACCTTTTCTTCTGTCGATTTCTCTAAGGAATCAAAATGAGTGTTGACAGAGTTTATCAGAGATTTAAGGTTACCAGATGGAGAGGCCAAAGGATCCTTTTGGAAGGATGGCATGATCTTCTCCAGTATTCTGGATCAATCTCTATCAGCTCACAATCTTCCATGTGAGACTTCAGAAGCTTTTCTTTTGCTTTAGCTTGGGCAAAGGATGTTATCTTCATCGTCTAGACCGGAGAGAGGGAATCAAAATTGAGTGGTCCTTGAAATAATTTCGATTCATCTATCTCTATCATTTCTTTGTTCAAGAAGCTCTTTACTGCCTCTGTAGTGTCTCTTGTCGGAGACTGAGTCTTCTTTCTTTTGGCAACCTCAGAACTCTCATCAAGGATCTTCTCTATTTGTTCTTCTTCTCTTCCCTTCTCCTTCAGTACTTGAGTCTGCAGGGGGATCCAGAGGAGAGATGTTGACTTCTTCATGGACTTCCTCTTCCAGAACAGAGGAATCCAAGTCCTTAGACTTCTCCTCATCTATCTCTTTTGACTCTTCTACATTTTTCTCAATAGATTCTTCTTTTGATGCACTTAATCCTTTGACATCCATGGTAGAAGGTTCTTCATCTATTTCCTCTATAACAAGAAGATTGAATCTTTTGAAGGCATTTCGGAGGATGTCTTTTGTTTCTCTTGCTACTTGATCAGTCTCTCCAAGCATAAGTTTGTTCATTCTTGCTTTGCTCCAGAACTCATCCTTGCAGTCCTTAAAGATCATGTTCATTTGTTTTGGAGTAATGGAAGGATAGAGCTGAATAGCAATCTGTGCTCAGATCTCTAGGTCCTTTGCCTTAGCATTCTCCTTTCTCAGTTCAAGTACCTTCTCTAGACTTTTGGGAATTAGAGAGATGATTTCAATGAATGCTTTATTATAAATGTTTAGGTACCTAACTATAGCATCTTCTAAGATCTTCTTGTTAGTATCACTATATTCATCATAAAATTTAGTGACTGGTTGTAGGTTCCCATCCACTGTGACTGCTTTGATGATATCATCCATAGAGAGAGTAGGCCTTTCAACAAATTCTTCTACCTCTTCTTCTTTATTTTTACCGGCAGAGGATTCCCCGGATGTTTTCTTCTTCTTCTTCATTTTCTTAACTTCCTCATCAGACTCTGTTTCTTCATCATCCTTTTAGCTTATGTATGACCTTGTGGCCTTTATTTTCGTTCTCTTTTCTCCCTTTCCAGATGTCTTGGCTTTCAGTTTTGAGGCTCTTGAGCTCTTAGAGGTGGCAGGTGCAAAGCTCTTAGAGGATCTAGTCCGGGAGGAGGCTTGTACCAGAACACTTTCTTTTTCTGCTTCTTGTTTCTCTTTCTCAGCTCTTTCTATTTTCTCTCTGTTTGTATCAACTGCCTCCTTTGATATGCCATATCTTTTGGCAATTTCCTCTACTTCCCTTCTCACTTTTCTTTTCATCTCCGGTTGTCTCAGTTCAACATGTATCTTTACACTTAATTCTTGAAAGGTTCCAAACCTTTCTGCCTCAGGGTCCTTAGGCTGACTCAGCAAGTGTTGGACATGCAGCTCCAGGATTTTCTCATCTACCTCATATCCCATTGGCATAATCCAAACTGTTATGGGCTCAACTGCCTCCATTAGGCATTGATCAGTGTCTACCATGAAGCATATTGTATCCTTATATTTTTCAACTATTGATTAAGGAATTCTTTCTCTGGCCTACATCAAACTTTGAAAGTTTTTAAAGTATCCCCAAAGTGCTGTACTTTGAGCCTTGGCATCACCAAGCCCATACATATAGTCTCTGATTTGTATGGCAACCAGTCTGTCATTTTGCCATACCCAACCACTTGATCCAGGTAGCTCATTCATATAGTAAAAGAACAAACATAGTAGTAAGCCACCATACTTGAATGAGTTCTTCTTATCCTTCTTGATCTTCAGCAAGTTTTCTAATAGTTGGTTCAGAAGAAGATCACATAGGTCATAATCAACATTTTCCCTTAGTATCTGATATGTTGTATAAATTACAATTCCAGACATAGAATTCTCCCTGCTCGAATGATAGATTTAATAACCAATTATCATAGAGACAAATTTGATATCCAGATCTATGATATCTTCTATTGTCATGGCTCTTTTTTCAAACTTAGATCTGGTAGCCTCACTTACTGTCTAGTTCTTGACATATTTGAGTGCAGGCAACCCACCGGATGAGTGCAATCCAGTTACTGCCCTAATGGCATCTTTTGTTAGCTTGAAGGGCTTCATCAACCACATGAAATTGTCATGTATTCTGCTAAGAACATATCGGACCCATTCATCTTCTACAAAATAGGGAAAGTGGATGCAATGTCCAAAATGCTTATCCCGGAGGGCCTTGTATTGAGGTTTGAGTTCAAAAGTTTCATCTATTAATTATTTATGGTAGATATCCATCAGCTTAGATTCTCCAAATTCCTCAATATTGGCATGGATGTACACCCTAACATCTTCTACGTGCATAACCCCATGCAGAATACTAGAAAAAGTGCCTAAGGGATCAACTTCTAGGGACTTGTAGGGGTCTTTCTTGAACTTTGGGCGCGGCCTATCAGTGATCTTAACAACTATTGGAGTAGCCATCTTTGTAAAAGATTCAGAGAGAGATATTTAGAAATGGAAATACCTTTTTGTTGATAACTGAGAGGGGGGGTGAATCAGTTATCTTAATTATTTCAGCTTTTTGAACTTTCTTAATAATTAATGCAGCATCTATTCAAATAAGCAAACATAACCATGAAATGGAAATACACATGACACAATATTTTTGACGTGGAAACCCTGTTAAGGGAGAACACTACAGGGTGATTAACCCAAGATTGTATTCTCTGTTAGAAGAATAGAAATACAAAATGGCACTTGCCAATTAGGGCTCACTACCCGAGCACACTGCTCACAAGAGGCTCACTGCCTACAAGAGACTCACTGTCTACAAGTTGTAAGAAGAATAACAAGATCCTTAAACTGATGAAAAGCATCCACACATGCTAGAGTTTAGTTCCGGTTAGGCTTAGTATACTAATCTACTGCACTTCATCCTTTCTCTTCTTTTATGCTGCTTTCCTTTCACATACCGGACCTTCCTTACTACTTTCCTTTTGCTCTCCTGCTATTCTTCGCACACACAACACCACAACAACAAAACACACTCTCATCAAAATCCATTTGGTATATATATCCACACAAAAGATTTTATCCTCTTTCTAGTCGGCATCCAGAATAGTCAGTATTTCCCAAACTTTAGTCTGTCGGCTAAATCCTCGCTTCCCAAGTGATGCAGATCAAAAAGATACTTATAGAAGTCATCTAACATGTCAGCCAGTCATGAATGATGCCTTAGGAACCTTGATCATCATCAATATCTTATCCGGAATAATGTCTTATCCTCTGTCGGTCAGTTCTTCCTCTGTCTGTTCTGCCAAATAGGACCCCAATACTTGAATGCTCATATCTCTTCACTCTTTCATCACCGGAGGCTCAATTCCTGGAATCTATCAGTCAAGGTACTCCTCTTGACTTCCCCAAGTCTGCACTTTCCAAAGATACTTCCTCTGAGAGATCTGGACCTGACTGTCGACTGTCAGACCTTGCCACATGCTCTGTTCTTGCTTACCAAATCACATCACTCTTCAATCTGACTTCCGGTATAGGCACACCATGTCTTGCAGATGTGTGGGATGAACTTTGTTGCCATCAATGACAACAATCATGAAGCTCCAATGTGTCTCTTGCCAACAATCTCCCCCTTTGGCATTGATGGCAACACTTAGTGAAAAATGACTAAGTGTTATACTATACTCCCCCTTGGTTGATGCTCTCTTCTAATGTACACTTTTCCGGAGCTCCCCCTTAGCTGGATTCCACATTTTTCACTGTTCCTCACTCCCCCTTTGACATCAATGGCAAAGGGTAGGGTCTGCACACCAAAATTGCCCAAAAATTCAACTATACTTAGCTGCATAAGTATATAAACAGGTTATACTTACATATACTATAATATGTCTGCAAAAGTTGTCTTCAACTATACAACTTCTGCCGCCCAACTCTGCTTCATCCTGTCCAAAATTGAGATGTGACCACTCAACAGGAATGCAAAAGCTTCTGCCCTCTTAAGATCTGTCAGATCACTGGTCTGGGTTGTGGTCTGAGCATCAGCTACAGCCTCATGCATGGCTTCTAACTTAGGGATAATGATCCCTCTAAGTTCACCCATCCTGCTTGTTATGTTCTTCCTCTCCTTTTCAAGTTTCTTGATCTCATTCATGACTATAATAGTTTGACATTCCTGGTTTATTATGGATACAATGAGAGGATCAAAATTCTAAGAGAGGCTTAACAGTTTATTCTCTTGTTCCTTTACCTTCTTCTCAATATCCTTGGTCACTTTAGGCCAAGATACACAAAATTTATAGATATCTCTGCAATCTTTAAGAGCATTTTCTAAGCTCTTTATCCCAATATCCATATTTCTCCTATCATTGGTTATAAGTCCTTGTAACTTCGAGAATCTCTTATCCAAAAACTCTTTCCGGACTTTCTCTTCTGCTGCTTTCTCTAAAGAATCAAAATGTGTACTAACAGAATTTACAAGAGACTTTAGATTACCAGATGTGGATGCTGTAGGATCCTTTTGGAAGGATGGCATGATCTTTTCCAGTACACCGGATGCAGTTTCTATGAGTTCACAGTCTTCCATGTGAGACTTCAGCATTTTTTCTTTTGCCTTTGCTTGAGTGAAGGAAGCTAGCTTCATGGTTTGCACCGAAGAGAGGGAATCAAAATTGAATGGACCTTGAAGTAACTTTGGTTCATCAAATTCCATCATCTCTTTGGTCAAGAAATCCTTGACTGCTTCTGCTGTGTCTCTTGCTGGAGACAGAATTTTATCTCCTTCTGCAGCCTTACCACTGTCATCTGTAGCTTTTTCTGTCCTTGACTCTTCTTCTCTTCCCTTTCCTTGTTCTTCTTGACTGGATTTTTCTTTTATAGTTTCTTCTCCTTTAGACCCGGAGACTGCTGGAGAGTCTGGATTTACTTCTCCTTGGACTTCCTCTTGTGGAGCAGAGGAATCAAAGTCCTTACCTTTTTCTTCATATCTCCTTTACCTCTTCTACTACTGTCTCAATAGATTCTTCTTTGTTATCCATTTTCGAGGGATCATTACCTAAATCCTCTATTACAGGAATATTGAATCTTTTGTAGGCATTCCGCAGGATTTCTTCTGTTTCTTTTGCCACTTTATCAATTTCTCCAAGCATGAGCTGATTCATTCTGGCCTTACTTCGGAACTCATCCTTGCAATCTTTGAAGATCATATCCATTTGTTTTGGAGTAATTGAAGGATAGAGTTGAATAGCTATCTGTTCTCTAATCTCTAAGTCCTTAGCCTTGGCATTTTCTTTTCTCATTTCAAGTTCCTTTTCTAAACTTTTAGGAATTAGAGAAATGATTTCAATAAATGCTTTATTGTATACGTTTAAATACTTAATTGTGGCTTCCTCCAAAATCTTTTTATCTGCATCATTGTATGCATCATAGAATTCTGTTATTGGTTGCAGGTTCCCATACATAGTGACTACTTTGACTACATCATCTAAGGACAGAGTGGGTCTTTCAACAACCTCTTCTGCCTCAACCTCCTTATCTTCACCGGATACTTTCTTCTTCTTCTTCTTCATCTTCTTGATCTCTTCATCAGATTATGTCTCTTCTTCATCCTTCTGACTGATATAAGACCTTGTGGCCTTTGTCTTAGTTCTTTTCTATGCTTTACCAGATGGTTTTGCTTCCGGCTTTGATGCCTTTGAGGTCTTAGCAGCTGTAGGTGCAGACCTCTTAGAGGATCTGGTCCGGGAGGAGGCTTCTACCGGATCACTTTCCTTTTCTGCTTCTTCCTTCTCTTTCTCTGCTCTTTCCATCTTTTCTCTATGTGCATCAAGTGCCTCTTTTGAGATTCCATGCCTCTTGGCAAATTCTTCTACCTCTTTTCTCACATTTCTCTTCATCTCTGGTTGTCTGATCTCCACATGGATTTTTATACTTAATTCTTCAAAGGTTCCAAACCTTTCTGCCTTAGGATCCTTGGGCTGACTCAACATGTGTTGAACATGCAGCTCTACAATTTTCTCATCAACTTCATACCCCATTGGCATGATCCACACTATTCTTGGTTCCACTGCCTCCATTAGGCACTGATCAGTTTCTACCATAAAGCATATTGTATCTTTATATTTTTCAACTAAAGATTGGGGGATTCTCTCTCTTGCTTGCATCATGCTCTGAAAATTCTTGAAATAGCCCCAGAGAGCTATATTTTGTGCCTTGGCATCACCAAGCCCATGTATATAATCTCTGATTTGAATGGCTACTAGTCTATCATTCTGCCATACCCAGCCACTAGATTTGGGAAGCTCATTCATGTAATAAAAGAATAGGCAGAGTATCAAACCACCGTATTTGAAGGAGTTCTTCTTATCCTTCTTTATCTTCTGCAGATTCTCCAAGAGTTGGTTTAGAAGGAGCTCACAAAGATCATAGTCTGCATTCTTCCTCAACATTTCATAAGCAGTATATATAGCAGTTCTGGATACTAAATTCTCCCTGCTGGAGTGATATATCTTATATCCAATTATCATTGATGCAAACTTGATATCCGAATCTGTGATATCCTCAATAGTCATTGCTCTTTTATCAAACTTCGATCCGGTAGCCTCACTTACAATTTGGTTTTTGACAGATTTGAGAATAGGCATCTCACCGGTTGAGTGTAATCTAGTTACAGCCTTAATGGCATCCTTAGTGATCTTAAATGGCTTGTTCAACCACATGAAGTTGTCATGCATTCAGCTCATAATATACCAGACCCATTTATCCTCCGGAAAACAAGGGAAATGAATGCATTGTGCAAAATGTTTGTCCCAGATAGCTTTATACTAGGTTTTGAGTTCGAATGAGTCATCTATCAATTGCTTGTGATAGATATCGACCAACTTAGATTCCCCAAATTCTTCAATACTCACATGAATATATGCCCTAACATCTTCTACATGGAGAACCCCATGCGGAATGCTTGAAAAAGCACCTAGGGGATCAACTTCTAGGGATTTGTATGGGTGCTTCTTAATTTTAGGGCGTGGCCTATCAGAAATCTTCACCACATTCAGAGTAGCCATTTTCAAAAGATTTACAAAGAGATATTCAGCAACGAAAAATACCTTTTACGCTTCTAGGGTTCGCTGAATGAGCCGGATTAATTTGCTGGATGAATCGACTCCAATGATTAATCTTTGAGAGTTTGAGACAACTTGTTGCAGAGCTCCTTTTCTTTTCTTCTTGAGTGTGAATGTGCAAATGACGAATGAATGAACTCTTTTATTTCTGGGAAAGCCCTAATTTCATACTGGAATAAATGCACAACCTAAGTCATTCCGGTTGCCTTGTTCATCTTATTCTAAGACCAGTCTTTTCTGGATCACTGAGATACACTTAGAGTTATAGTGATAATCTATCTTCCCTTCCTTAATCATTTGATCTATCCGCAGATTAAGATTCCATAGTTTGAATCATGTCGGATTTAACTGTGAAAAACCTACTTCTCACCGGATGACTGATGAACTGGATTAGTCTTCAACCTGTTCAAAACTTATTGTGGATCTTTCATCTCTTAACTAAACCTTTTTTGGATGTCCCTTTGTGAACCTTTAATCCGCAACTCTCCTTGTGCCAGTTCTGGCACCAATTAACTGGTTGGGGGAAAATGTTTTTCTTTGTGTCTCCCCCTGAGCCAGAGCTCACCTTTTAATTTTTGGAAGGAATATCAGCACCAGATTCTGGTGCGGATCCATCCCCTACATTTTATGTACTTCTCTTCACCCAAATCTTGTTCATCTCAGTTTTGACTTCATTCGCATTCACTTTTTCTTTTCCCTTGTCTTGATTCTTGCTTCTACAAAATTTGGCAATATGATTGGATCTATTGCAATTGTAGCAAACAACATTTCTTTGCATATTTGATTGATGTCCTCTTGATCTACATTGATTAGCCATATGACCCATTCTATTGCATGCAAAGCATCTACCATTGAATGAATTGTTCATTTGCATATTTCTGCATTCATGAGATTTGTGACCATACCTTTTGTAGCTAAAACATTGTCTGGAGAAGGATGTATTAGTCTGATTCATTCTCTTCCTGCACTGATTAGCTTTATGACTAAAGTTATTGCAGTTGTGGCAGTATCCATTGAAGGATGGATATCTTTGAGCATTAGATTGCCTCACCGGAGGTCTTCTAAGCCTGTTTCTTGGATTTTCTAATTCAAACTTCTTCTGACCAGATCCGGAGCTCTCACCTTTCTCATATCCCAAGCCACGCTTGTCATCTACCCTCTTTTGGCTTTCAAGAAGAACTTCAAGTTGAGCAGAACTTATCTTGAATTTCTCTTTGTATTCATTTGTTGTTTGAAGATCCCTTTTAAGAGAGACAATTTGATCTTCTAGTTTTTCTACATTATCTTTAGCATCTTCAAGATCAGATTCAAGACATCTGATTATTCTATCCATCTTGTGGCAATCTTCTAATTTCTCCTTGAGAGATTGTTTTAGATCGTCTTCAGTTTTTCTTTTCTCTTCAATTTCTTGGGTAAATTTCATGACTCCTGATTCCATTTCATGTCTTACCATGATGATCTCTTTTGATAATTTTTTACATAACTTGGTTCTCCTTAAGATCTCCATTTGTATCATTTGCTTCACCTTGATCTGCCAATTGTTGAAGTAGTTCCTTTCTCTTTTTCATAGAGAGACTTAGTTTCCCTTTTAGTTCATTTATGAAATCATCAGTCTGTTTGAGTCTTTCCTTCAATTCATTGACTTCAGAATTAGATTGCTCAAGATCATCTAGGGCAGACTGAAGTTGCTCCCTCATACCATACACATCCATCTTAATTCCCAGATCTTCCTCAAGTTGTTAGGCTCTGTTAGGAGGAACTTAGCTCTGATACCAATTGTTGATAACTGAGAGGGGGGGTGAATCAGTTATCTTAATTATTTCAGCTTTCTAAACTTTCTTAATAATTAATGCAACATCTATTCAAATAAGCAAACATAACCATGAAATGGAAATACACATGACACAATATTTTTGACGTGGAAACCCTGTTAAGGGAGAAAACCACAAGGTGATTAACCCAAGATTGTATTCTTTGTTAGAAGAATAGAAATACAAAATGGCACTTGCCAATTAGGGCTCACTGCTCGAGCACACTGCTCACAAGAGGCTCACTGCCTACAAGAGACTCACTGTCTACAAGTTGTAAGAAGAATAACAAGATCCTTGAACTGATGAAAAGCATCCACACATGTTGGAGTTCAGTTTCGATTAGGCTTAGTATACTGATCTACTGCACTTCATCCTTTCTCTTCTTTTATGTTGTTGTCCTTTCACATACCGGACCTTCCTTACTGCTTTCCTTCTTCTCTCCTTCTGTTCTTCGCACACACAACACCACAACAACAACACACACTCTCATTGAAATCCATTTGGTATATATATCCACACAAAGGATTTCATCCTCTTTCTAGTCAGCATCTAGAATAGTCAGTGTTTCCCAAACTTTAGTCTGTCAGTTGAATCCTCGCTTCCCAAGTGATGTGGATCAAAAAGATACTTATAGAAGTCATCTAACATGTTGGCCAATTATGAATGATGCCTTAGGAACCTTGATCATCATCAATATCTTATCCGGAATAATGTCTGATCCTATGCCAGTCAGTTTTTCCTCTGTCTGTTCTGCCAAACAAGACCCCAATACTTGAATGCTCATATCTCTTCACTCTTTCATCACCGGAGGCTCAATTCCTGGAATCTATCAGTCAAGGTACTCCTCTTGATTTTCCCAAGTCCACACTTTCCAAAGATACTTCCTCTGAGAGATCCGGACCTGACTATCGAACCTTGCCACATGCTCTGTTCTTGCTTACCAGATCACATCACTCTTCAATCTGACTTCCAGTATAGGCACACCATGTCTTGCGGATGTGTGGGATGAACTTTGTTGCCATCAATGACAACAATCATGAAGCTCCAATGTGTCTCTTGCCAACACTTTTTACACTTTTAGGGTTCACAATAAGAGCCGGAACAGGTCACTGGTTGAATCAGATTCTGCGGTTGATCTTTGACAAAGTTGTAAAAACTTGATGCAGAGCTCTTCCTTTCTTCTTCTCAAATGCAAATGTACAAATGATGAGTAAAAGAACCCTTTTATCTCTACGCAAACCCTAATTTCCTTTTGCAATAAATGCACAACTTAAGTCATCTGGTTGCCTTGTTCTGAGAGAGATCTTTCCAAATTACTGAGATGCACTTAGAATCATTTTCAGTGATAATTGACAATGTATCTTCTTTCCCCCAATCATGCCATGAATCTGCAAATCAAGATATTTCAATTTTGAATCATATCGGATCTGTCTATGAAGATCCTACTTTACCAAGTGGCTGTCAAACTAGATCAATCTTGGCTGATTAAACTCTTCAAAACTCCTTACGGATTTTTCATATTTTTACCGAGGGTTATTTGGATATTTCTCTGAGAACCCTTTAATCCACAACATTCCATGTGCCAAATTTAGGCACCAATTGACTGGCTGGGGGAATTTATTTTCCTTTGTGACTCCCCCTGAGCCAGAGCTCATCTGTTTAGTCTTCGGAAGGAATATCAACACCAGATTCTGGTGCGGATCCATCCCCAACATTTTATGTACTCTTCTTCACCCAAATCTTGTTCATCTCCCTTTGAACTTCATCTGCATTCACTTTGCCTTTTCCTTTATCTTGATTTTGATTATGATGCACCAAACCCTTTTTATCCTGATTCTTACTTCTGCAAAATTTGGCAATATGACCAGATCTATTGCAATTGTAGAAAACAACATTTCTTTGCATATTTGACTGATATCCTCTTGATCTGCATTAATTATCCATATGTCTCATTCTATTGCATGCAAAGCATCTACCATTGAATGAATTGTTTATTTGCATATTTCTGCATTCATGAGATTTGTGACCATACCTTTTGCAGTTGAAACACTGTCTAGAGAAGGATGAATTATTATGATTCATTCTTCTTCTGCACTGAGTTGCTTTATGACTAAAGTTGTTGCAACTATAGCAGTATCCATTGAAGGATGGATACCTTTGAGCAGTTGGTTGCCTTACCGGAGGTCTTCTAGGCTTATTCCTTGGATTTCTTGATCCAGAGTTCTTCTGACCAGATCTAGAGCTTTCACCTTTCTCATACCCCAAGCCACGCTTGTCATCTACCCTCTTTTGGCTTTCAAGAAGAACTTCAAGTTGAGCTGAGCTTATCTTGAATTTCTCTTTGTATTCATTTGTTGTTTGAAGATCTTGTTTAAGAGTGTCTATCTAATTCTCAAGTTGTTCTTCATTATCTCTAGATCGTCAAGATCAGATTCCAGATGGCTAATTATTCTATCCATTTTGTGGTAGTCCTCTGACTTCTCCTTGAGAGATTGATTTAGATTATCTTCAATTTTTCTTTTCTCTTCAATTTCTTGGGTGAATCTCATAACCCCTGATTCCATTTCATGCCTTACCATAATGACCTCTTTTGATAGCTTCTCACATAGCTTGTTTTTCTCATTCAGATCTTCATTAGTATCATTGGCTTCACTTTGACTTGCTAACTGTTGAAGTAGTTCCTTTCTCTTTTTCACTAAGATACTCAGTTTTTCTTTTAGCTCATTTATGAAATCATCAGCTTGTTTGAGTCTCTCTCAAGTTATTGACTTCAGAGTGAGATTGCTCAAGATCATCTAGAGTAGACTGAAGTTATTCCTTCATACCATACATATCCATTGAGATTCCTAGATCTTCCTCAAGCTATTAGGCTCTGTTTAGAGGAACTTAGCTCTGATACCAATTGTTGGAAACAAGGTAGATAACTAAGAGGGGGGGTGAATCAGTTATCTCTAATAACTTTACTTTATTTTTCCTTTTATAATTTGTGCAGCATCAAAACACATAAGCATATATAATCATGAGAGAAGAAATGAAATCAACACACATAACACAAGGATTTTAATGTGGAAAACCTTGTTAAGGGAAAAACCACAGGGTGACTAACCGAAGATTGTATTCTCTATTAAAAGAATAAGAAGTACAAAATGGCACTTGCCAATTAGGGCTCACTACCCGAGCACACTGCTCACAAGAGGCACACTGCCTACAAGAGACTCACTATCTACAATGTTTATAGAAGGTAACCAAGTGTTTGAACTGAAGAGAGGCATCCATATATGTTGAGGTTCAGTTCTGGTTAGGCTCAATATACTGATCTAATGCACTTCATTCTTCCTCTGCTTAAGTGATGTTGTTCTGTCACATACCAAACTTGTATTGCTACTTCCACACTTATCTCTACCTTTCCTCGCACACTTTTTCTTAACACACACACCTTCATACCAAAATACATCTGGTATATATATCCGCACCAAAGATCTCAACATCTTTCTAGTCAGCAACCAGAATATTAAGGATATTTACAAAACACTAAGCTGTCAACTGATTCCATGCTTAATATGTGATGCATATCAAAAACATAAACATAGAAGTCATCAATCATGTCGGCCAACCTTGTATGATAACTCAAATAGCTTGATCAACATCAATTACTCATCCGAATTGAATTCTAATACTCTGTCGGACAGTTCTTCCTCAGTCTGCTCTGCCTGTCTGGAACCCAACACTTAGATGCTCATATCTTTTCCATGATTCATCACCAGAGGCTCAATCTTTGGAATATAGTAGTCATGATACTCCTCTTGACTTTCCCAAGTCTGCAACTTGCTGAGTTACACCCTCTGAGAGATCTAGACCTGATTGTCAGACCTTGCTGCATGCTCTGTTCTTGTTCACCGGACCAGAACACTCTTCAATCTGACTTCTGGTATAGGCATACTATGCTCTGCGGATGTGTGGGATAGACTTTGTTTCCATCAATGACAACAATCATGAAGCTACACAGTGTCTCTTGCCAACACCATAGACCACCCATCCACCTTAGAAACATCACTCAAGGGATGAAGAAGGGGAAAGGAAGAGGGGATCAATGGGTGGAGGTCCCAATCATCATTCCAAAAAAGAGCCTTGTGACCATTTTTGACAATCCAGAAGAAACCTTCTTTGACAATCAAAGCCCCCTTCTTAATAATATTCCAAATGATATAACCTTCCCCAACTAGATCCATTCTCACAATATTAATATCATCAACTCCTCCTAAATATGTGTCGTTGAGAATTCTAGCCATGGTTGATATGGATGCTTACATAATCTCTAATAAAGTTTAGCATCCAAGGCTTGGCTATTGAGATTAGATTGCCTAAGTCTTAGGCCACCATGCTTCTTAGGTTTGCAAACTTGATCTCAACTAGTTAGACTCCATTTTGGGGAGTCCAAATTCCTAGCTCATAAGAACTTCCTAGAGAGAGAGTCAAAGTTCTTGAGAAATCTTTTGGGAGTAGATAACACAAGGAATCTATAAATAGGAAGAGCTCATAGGACAGATTTTAAGAGTGTCAAATGACCAACAAAAGACAACCATCAAAAATTCTAGTGAGTAACCCAAATTTTGAATCTATCAAGAATCCTCTTCCACTGATCTCTTTTGGGATTGCCAGTCAATAAGTGGATACCAAGATATTCCACATGGGAAGTTGTCCTATTTTAAAGTGTAAAATAAGAGTAATTCTCTATTGGATGATCATGGGGTATTAAAGAAAGGGATACCAGACTTTTCCTTGTTAATCTATTGACTAGAAGCAATCAAATATATATCCAAGGCTTTCCTAAAATTAACAACTTCATGAATCTTACCAATTCCTAGCAACATAGTGTCATCCACAAATTGAAGACAATATTGATGATCAAGATCTAGAGCCAAAGTCTAACCCTAGATGTATCCATTAACTCTCTAGTGCTTTGGATATTTTCCAAGACCTTCTACATGAGGATAAAGGTGTAAGGAAAAATGGGATTACCTTGTCTCAACCCTTTGGAAGTAGAGAAAAGAGATGTGATACCTTTAATTAGAACAAAGTAGGAGGGAGAAGTCACACAACTCATAACCTGGTCAATCTACATCGAGCAAAACCCAAAGGAAGATATAATATTCTTGAGGAAAGGACATCTAACCTTTTCATAGGCCTTGGACACATGTCCATCTTGTAAACATAGCTTTATCCTTGGTACAAGACATAAAGTGAAAAGCCTCTGAGGCCATAATGATACTATCAAGGATCTAATGCCCCTTCACAAACCCACCCTACTTAGGTAATAGGAGAGAAGTCAAAGTCTGCTTCAAATGATCAACAATGAGTTTGGTGTTAATCTTATATGTGACATTGTAGAGAGCAATAGGGTGGAACAAGTAAAAAGAGTTAGCTCCCTCTTTTTTAGGAATCAAAGCCAAAAATGTAGAATGGATTTCTTTAAGTATCTACTTATTGGCTTGAGATTCTCAAACAACCTCCAACAAGTCAAACATCAAAATGTCCCAAAATTCCTAACAAATTCAACGAGAAAATAATTTAGCCCAAGATTTTTTCCTTTCTTCATTTGGAACACAATCGTTTCAATCTCTTTAAGAGATATGGCCCCATAAGCAAGTTGTTCATATCCTTAGAAATTAGGGGGGATGCAATCCAAAATAATTTGCTCCTCCTCCAAAGCTAGAGGATCACTTTCGAGGAAAAGGGAAGATAAATGTTGGACAAATTCCCTACTTATGTCCTAGGAGGACAATTTATTTACTTGAGTTTAAATGAGAAAAGATAAAACATTACCACTTCTATCTTTGACCAAATTATGTAAAAGAGAGGTATTCCTATCTCCCTCCTAAAGCCAATTGATTCTAGATTTTCGCTTCCAAAAAATCTCCTTTTGTAGAAATCATTCATTAATCTATGTGGGAAGAGAGGATTCCTCAAGAAGCCACTCCCAAGTCATATCACATTCTTTAATTTGAAAGGTGATGTCATCAAGTTTCTCTTGTACCTATTTCTTTTTTTCAAAATAATATTTGTTCCACTATTTGAGATCAAACTTCACAAATTGATGTCTTTTGAAGAAGGAATACATGGTAGAACCAAAAGGGGGCTTCCCCTCCAACCACCAAGTAGCCATGTTTTCATGAATAGCCCAATCTCTAAGACACATTAATTGAAACTTGAAAGGTGGTCTTTTTGGCAGAGAGAAAAAGGAAGAAGAAAAAATTGATAGGCCAATGGTCCAATCCCTTCCAGTGCAAAATGTCAAAAGAGAAGACCCAAGAGTCACCAATCCAACAATTAGATACTAAAAAATTATCAAGACACTCAAAAATGGAGTCTACCCCACATCAATTGTTATTCCAAGTAAAAAGGCCACATCTTGGCTTAACATCCACAAGATTAAGAAATGGCAAATTATCTTTGAACAAAGAGGAAGAAGGTTCTAATTGACTAAAGCTGCCAAGACTTTCATCAAGACTAAGAATATCATTGAAATCTCCCACCATGATCCAAGGAAGAGAAGGGAACATAAATTGAACAAATATAATATGACACCATAAGAGATTCTTTCCTTGAAAATTTGTGGGAGTGTAAACATTGGTTAGGAAAATGGAAATACTCGAGTCAAAGAAGGAACCAACCAATGATAAAGAATGTTGACAAGCAATCCATATAGATGGAGTATGTCGGTGAGGATCCCATCAACATGCTAGACCTATAGTAGATCCCTGAGCTCTAATACATTGACACTAACTACCTTTCCAAATCTTAAAGGAGAGTGAAGCAATTTCCTCCATAGAGAGTTTCATTTCCTAAAGAAAGATAATACCAAGCTTTTGTTCTTGAATAAGGTCCCGAACAAATTTTTGACAAGGGGTGTTTCCCAAACCTATAGTGTTACATGAGAACACTATCATTTATGGGGTGTAGAGAAGTGAGCATCTAATGTTGAAATTGTTGCAAGTATGGGTCTAACCGGTGTTGTCATTGATGTCAACATACTCATGTTGCATTAATGACAAGGATTGGATGAGCTGTGTGCTGAGGATATTGAGAAAATTAGTCTCAATCAGGAACAATGATGACAACAAGGTAAAAGTCCAAGATAGGTTGAGGATCAGAGGATGCGGTTTAAAGGGTTTGTATATATGAGTCTTGAGATGATCCAGTCAAGTTTTCAGAGGTCCGCATGAAGATCTAAAGAAGTTATGACCGCTCAAGTAGAACTGGCTCTGGCAGGTGTCCAAAGGTGATAGAGTGACACAGATAGGTCCGGTGAGGTCCGGTAATGCATTATCCCATTCTGCGGATTTGAGGAAGTGTTGAGGACATCCTTGTGAAGTGTCAAGTAGATTGGTTTGTGGCTTGAAGGTCTGGAAGAACCTATTCCTTTGTGACAGTGATGACAAACTGTGTTCTTGAAGTTTCGAATGAAGGAGAGAAGGATTCCAGTAAGCAGATGAAGTGCGGATGTTGTTGATGATTCAGGAAAGCTTGTAGTGATCTGTGGATCGGTTCCAATTCATGTTGGTGGTCTGCACTGAAGTTAAAGTTTGTATTTGAAGAATAACCACCAGATGTTGGTGTTCTTCCTGAGACTGGCTGACCGGATGTATTACACGTCTTGTGGATGTTCTTGTAGGTGTTTGCTGACTTAGATGATTATTCCTAAGTCGATGTCTTGTATAAATAAGGGATTGTGAAGTCATTCCAAAGTGTGTCTTGCGGTGATGAGTGTGTGGTAGCGAGGAGGAGTGCGAAAGGTAGAGCAGAAGTATTGGGCTTAATGGAACTGATTCAACCATGGTGAAGATGCTATTCTCCAGTTCATAAAGGTGATACTTATTTCTTTGTAGACAGTGTGTCTCTTGTAGGCAATGAGCCTCTTGTGAGCAGTGTGCTCGAGCAGTGAGCCCTAATTGGCATGTGTCATTTTGTTCTTTCTATTCTTCTAATAGAGGATACATTCTTGGGTTAATCATCCTGTGGTTTTTCCCTTAACCGGGTTTTCCATGTCAAAATCTTGGTGTCTTATGTCTTGATGAGTTTCTGCCTTTGATTTGAATGCATTATGTTTCATGTTTAATATGCTGCCGATCACGAAGAAGATTTAAGTGTGGAAATTGGAGAAAGTTTTGCACAACTGATTCACCCCCCCTCTCAGTTGTGTGCCCTAAGTCTAACAATTGGTATCAGAGCCAAGTTCCTCTAAAACGAGCTTAACCGCTTGAGGAGATCCAGGATGTCATCTTACAAGAAGGATATTCTGAAGTTTGATGGAACCAACTTTGCTCTTTGGAAAGGTCGCATGAAATGTCACTTGCAGTGTATGGGAATGGCGTACTGGTCCATGGTTACAAAGGTGTATGTACCTCCACAGGATGGTCCGACAACCCTAAATGAAATCACAGATGCTGAAAACAATCTGCGGACCAAAGAGGCTCTTCTAAGTGCATTATCTGACTCAGAGCTCTCAAATGTTATTGACCTACCAACTACTTTTGAGATTTGGAATAAACTAGAACTTTTGCATGAAGGAGACCAGTATGTTAAATGTGCAAGGTTACAGAGTCTAAAAGGGAAATTTGAAAAACTGAAGATGAGAGATGATGAAAATATTACCAATTTTATGCTAAGAGTGAATGAGCTAGTTTGTGGAATTAGAAATGCTGGTGGAGTCTTGGATGAAAATGAGATTGTCGGTAAAATTCTTAGATCCCTTCCTGCTTCTTACAAAATCAAGGCTGCTGCCATTCAAGAATTCAGAGCCCATACAACTGTCACAAGAGATCAATTGGCTAGAAAATTGGCTGTATTTGAAATGACAGAGTTTGGAGATGACCCCCCCAAGACTGAATCTGCATTCAAAGCCAGTGCCTCTGTTAAAGGTAGACAAAGGTTTGATCCAGGAAAGAATTCTTCAAGGAAATTGTCATGGTATGAAAAAGAAAGAAAAGATCTGGAAGAAGAAGTAGAAACTGCTCAACTTGAAGCCCTTATTGCAAAGAGGCTGCCAAGAGGATCCGGTAAGTATGAAGGAAAATTACATTTTAAGTGTTTTAACTGCAATAAGATTGGTCATTTTGCCTCAGGGTGTCCGGAAAGATTTTCAAGGCAAAATCCTAACAAGCCAAGGTTCCAAAAGAACTGTTACTATGTACATGAAGATGATGATAATGAAGGAGTAACAGATGATGAATCAGAGATAGGAAACAAATCTGAAAATGAATGGGTGTTTATTGCCATCAAGGAAGAAGATCCAATGTCCTCTGTATCTTTCAATCTTAAGACTGTGGAAAGAGCTCTGGCTACCCAAATTGAAGAGAAGGATGATTGCATCATTAATAGTGGATGCTCTCACCATATGACAAGTGACAAAAATAAGTTTGTAGATTTGGAGAGGTATGAAGGAGGAGTGGTAAAGTTTGGTGACAATTCTGTAGGTAGAATCAGAGGAAGAGGAACTATTTCTTTTGATGGAAGAAACAAAACTGGTAATGTACTATATGTTGAAGGTTTGAAGCACAATCTTCTCAGTGTTGGACAGTTGGTGGGCAAAGGCTATGATCTCTGATTCAAGGATGGAAAATGCAAAATCTTTGAAAGTTCTGGAACAGAGACTGCATCCGGTACTCAAACTAAAGGTAACATCTTCCATTTGGTTGGTACTGGTAAATGCTGCTTATTTGTTCAAGTTGATCAGAGTTGGTTATGGCATAGAAGGATGTGTCATGTGAATTTTGATAATATCATCAAGATAAGCAATACTCAGGTTGTAAGAGATCTTCCAAAATTGGTGAAACCTACTAACAGCTTGTGCAAGGAATGTCAGTTGGGTAAGCTGAGCAGAGTCACATTCAAAAGCAAGGAACTATCTTCTACTGGATTATTGGACTTAGTTCACACTGATCTTTGTGGTCTGGCAAGAACTAGGAGTATTCAAGGTGACAGATACTTCATGCTGCTAATTGATGACTATTCCTAGATGATGTGGGTAACCTTTTTAAAGGAGAAATCAGAAGCTCTTGAGAAATTCAAAATATTCAAGGCTATGGTAGAAAATGAAATAGGAATAAAGTTGAAATGTTTGAGGTCTGATAGAGGTGGAGAATTCACATCCGGTGAGTTCATAGAGTTCTGTGAGAAACATGGAATTAAGAGACAGTTGTCTACTCCGAGGACTCCACAGCAGAATGGAGTAGTGGAGAGAAAGAACCAGACCATCCAGGAAGCATCTAGGACCATGATGATGGAAGCAAATGTTCCTCAGATCTATTGGAGAGAAGTTGTCAGCACTGTAGTCTATACTCTCAATCGAGTTCAAATCAGAAGCAATACCGGTAAGACCCCTTATGAACTCTGGTTTGGCATTACTCCTACTGTAAGATATTTCAGAGTCTTTGGTAGCAAATGTTACATCAAAAGAGATGAAGATCTAGGCAAGTTTGATGCTAGAAGTGATGAAGGAATATTCTTGGGTTACTCTACTCAAAGCAAAGCATACTGGTGTTATAACAAGAGACTAAGAAAGATGATAGAAAGTACAAATGTAAAGGTTGATGAGGGAATAGAGAAACCCTCAAGGTTTTATGAATATGATGAAGATGATCAGAATGGTGTTCTGGTTCAAGGAGTTCAATCCTTTTCTAAAAGTCAGATTCAGACTGATCCCGTAAATTAGGAAGAAGAGATAGGTCTGAATGAGCCTAATCAAGAAGCAGAAGTGCAAGAAACTCCCAAAGTTCCAAGGTATGTAAGACTGAACCACTCTGAAGATCAGATCATAGGTGACAAAAGTAAAGGTGTGCAAACTAGAAGGAAAATTGCTCAAAATTTAGATGAATATTGTCTGATTTCAAAGATTGAACCTTAGACAATAAATGAAGCCTGCAATGATGAAAACTGGACCAAAGCAATGGAGGAAGAGTTGATGCAAATTGAGAAAAATCACACTTGGGATCTTGTTCCCAGACCTAGAAACAAGAATGTGATTGGAACCAAATGGGTCTTCTGAAACAAACTAAATGAAGTTGGTGAAGTAATCAGAAATAAAGCCAGATTGGTCTGCAAGGGCTACTCTCAAATAGAAGGAATTGATTTTGAAGAAACTTTTGCTCTAGTGGCAAGAATTGAAGCAGTCAGATTATTTCTTGCATTTGTTGCCTTCAAGGATTTCAAGGTGTATCAGATGGATGTCAAATCTACTTTCTTGAATGGTGACTTAGAAGAAGAAGTGTACATTGAACAACTGGATGGATTTCAATTATCTAAGCATAGTGATATGGTTTGCAAGCTAAAGAAGGCACTGTATGGACTAAAGCAAGCCCCAAGAGCCTGGTATGAAAGATTGGACAAACATCTCTTAAAGATTGGTTTCAACAAAGGTACTGCTAATAGTAACTTATATTTCAAAATTGATCATGAAAACATCTTGATTATTGAAGTATTTGTTGATGATATCATCTTTGGAGGAAGAGACAATATGTGTAAAACCTTTGCAAATCAAATGAAAAGTGAGTTTGAGATGTCAATGCTTGGTGAAATGAATTTCTTCTTGGGTCTGCAAATTACTCAAACAAAGAAAGGAATCTTTATTTCTCAGACCAAATATGTGAAAGAATTGTTGAGGAAATTTGGAATAGAAGATTCAAAGCCAATGAATACTCCCATGGCAACCAGATGTAAGTTGAGCAAAGATGATGACTCTCCTAAACTAGACCAGACAAAGTACAGATCAATGATTGGAGGATTGTTGTATCTCACTCAAACTAGACTAGATATAATGCAGGCTGTTGGTCTTGTTGCGAGATTCTAGGCTGATCCCAGAGAATCTCATGTCATGGCAATCAATAGGATTTTTAGGTATCTAAAAGGAACAGTTGAGTATGGTTTGTGGTATCCTAGAGATCATGATTTCTCTCTTCATGCATATACAGATGCTGATTGGCCAGGAGATGTGGATGACCGGAAGAGTACCAGTGGTGGAGCTTTCTTTTTAGGAAAGAGATTGGTTTCTTGGCTAAGCAAGAAACAAGAGGCAATATCCCTATCTACAACTGAAGCAGAATACATAGCAGCAGCAGGTAGTTGCACTCAAGTTTTATGGATGAAGCAGATGCTAAAAGATATTAAAGTAGAGTATAAGGAGCCTATCACAATCTTCAGTGATAATTCAAGTGTAATAAATATTTCCAAGAATCCGGTGTTGCATTCTAAGACTAAGCATATATCTATCAAGTTTCACTTTCTGAGAGAGCAAGTGAACAAAGATGAAGTCAGACTGGAGTTTGTGCCCTCTAAGGATCAGATTACAGATATCTTTACTAAACCTCTTCCCAAGGACTCTTTTGAGTATCTCAGGGAGAAGTTAGGGGTTATCGCCCCTCCGATGATGAACTAGGATGCACTAATGTGCATCAGTCCGGTGGATATCACAGTCATATCTTGTGATCCGGATTGATGATGGGGAGCTGCTACTCAGGGGGAGCAGCAGGTATGATTCTGAAGTATTGGAGTTGCAAGTATGAGCCCTTTGCCATTGATGTCAAAGGGGGAGAGAAGACATGTGAAAAACAAGTGGTTGATGATCAAAGGAGGAGTAGTAAAGGAAGAGAAGACATGTGAATAGTTGTTGTTGATAGGGGGAGTTGTGACGTAAGGAGAAGTTCTTGTCTTGATGGTTTTTCACATCATATGTTGCCATCAATGACAAAGGGGGAGATTGTTGCAAGTATGGGTCTAACCAGTGTTGTCATTGATGTCAACATACTCATGTTACATTAATGAGAAGGATTGGATGAGCTTTGTGCTGAGGATATTGAGAAAATTAGTCTCAATCAGGAACAGTGAAGAACAGTGATGACAAGGTAAAAGTCCAAGATAGGTTGAGGATCAAAGGATGCGGTTTAAAGGGTTTGTATATATGTGTCTTGAGATGATCCAGTCAAGTTTTCAGAGGTCCGCATGAAGATCTGAAGAAGTTATGACCGCTCAAGTAGAATCGGCTCCGGCAGGTGTCCAGAGGTGAAAAAGTGACACAGATAGGTTCGGTGAGGTCCGATAATGCATTATCCCATTCTGCAGATTTGAGGAAGTGTTGAGGATGTCTTTGTAAAGTGTCAAGTAGATTGGTTTGTGGCTTGAAGGTCCAGAAGAACCTATTCCTTTGTGACAGTGATGACAAACTGTGTTCTTGAGGTTCCAGATGAAGGAGAGAAGGATTCCAGTAAGCAGATGAAGTACGGATGTTGTTGATGATTTAGGAAAGCTTGTGATGATCTGTAGATCAGTTCCAGTTCATGTTGGTGGTCCACACTAAAGTTAAAGTTCGTATTTGAAGAATAACCACCGGATGTTGGTGTTCTTCCTAAGACTGGCCGACCGGATGTATTACAGTCTTGTGGATGTTCTTGTAGGTGTTTGCCGACTTAGATGATTATTCCTAAGTCGATGTCTTGTATAAATAAGGGATTGTGAAGTCATTCCAAAGTGTGTCTTGCGGTGATGAGTGTGTGGTAGCGAGGAGGAGTGCAAAAGGCAGAGCAGAAGTATTGGGCTTAATGGAACTGATTCAAGCATGGTGAAGATGCTATTCTCTAGTTCATAAAGGTGATACTTATTTCTTTGTAGACAGTGTGTCTCTTGTAGGCAGTGAGCCTCTTGTGAGTAGTGTGCTCAGGTAGTGAGCCCTAATTGGCATGTGCCATTTTGTTCTTTCTATTCTTCTAACAGAGAATACATTCTTAGGTTAATCAACCTATGGTTTTTCCCTTAACTGGGTTTTCCACGTCAAAATCTTGGTGTCTTATGTGTTGATGAGTTTCTGCCTTTGATTTGAATGCATTATGTTTCATGTTTAATATACTGCTAATCACCAAGAAGATTTAAGTGTGGAAATTGGAGAAAGTTTTGCACAACTGATTCACCCCCCCCCCTCTCAGTTGTTTTCCCTAAGTCTAACAGAAATGACACTAGATTCTACTATGGATTCCCTAATCATCTTCACCTTCTCTTGATCTTTCTTCCTCATAGCTTTGGAGAGTTTATTTGAGGTAGCCTTTTTAAGATTTTTTTGTTGGAGTCCTAAAAGAGGAAGATATTTTGTATTAAGATCATCCTTTGTACCTTGTTAAAGGAAACATACAGTACTAAAGAACATTTCCACATAACCCCATGAGAGATAAAAATATAAACATTGACTAGAATAACTAGAATCCACCATGCCAAAATAATAGACAAACATATGACAAGATGACACAATATATACCCTAGGAAAATACACAAGAGGGAAAAACCCAACCTCCAAAAGCATCCACACTCAATATATTATTTAGCAATAAAACATTACAATGCACTTACATTGTCTCATGAATACTTATAAAACATCAAGCTCCTCCAATGCATATTCCATGTGCCCAAGCATGTAACCACACATCCCATGTCATGTTTCACATATGCACTCACAAGAGAAACTCAATACAAATGATAGACCACTCAACTAGCCAAACCAAACCACTAACCATGTACTTGCTTTTATAGACTCACCTAACAAAAATACAACTTCTGGTATTGGGAAAACCATGAGAGCAAAAAACCATTGAACCCCTCATTTAATTTGTGATACCAATTTTTCACTTTTTTCTAGTACTATGTTTTCTCAGATATTAATTATTCATTCTATGTCTCCCACACATAAAATAACTAACCAGTGTTACAATACAACTTTACAAGTGGGCCCAAATAAATATTTAATGTGGCTAAACACATCTCTTAGATGCACCACAAATAAATATTTATCTTACATAGTAAAAATATTTCATTACTTGTGCAAGGTGTAAAACACCCTTTTCCTAACATCCTCCCACTTGTATACATTACATAAGGGTCAATCAATGAATTATAGCATCATAGCCATACATGAAACCGCATGAATCTCCAACATACTCTCATGCTCCATCAAGATACCTGAAATAAAACCAAGGTGACCACCATCTCAGATAAGAACTCCTCTCATCCTCCAACATGCCACCTATGGAAAAAAAGGAACAAGACAAGGTGAAAATGCACCAATTGAAAGGACACAAGCATCAAATTCAAGGGATAACAAAGACTCCAAGCTATTGTCAAAGGTAAAAAGCCACATGACTAGAAATAACACCCATATAAAATGATAATGCAACCATCCATCCATACCTCGTAGGTATCCAACAACATCAGTAAATTCATGCCAACAACATATCCAACCCATATACGACAATCATAATCTCCCTGTATAAAACATGTTAATGAAGAAATCACACATCTAAGAAATCCCATTGCATGGGTAATGTCTAATCTAAAAATAGATCACTAAGGCATACTAGGTCTACTAATCAACACTCACAAGGTGTGGCTAATGATTAAAACTATGTAGTATAAAGAAAAATCACAATGATCCACACATGCAACACAAAATGTTGAACACTCCCTCAAAACATGTCTCCATAACTCTCCCAAGTCTACCCTATGAAAATGAACCTCCAGGGAGTAGTCATAGAACAAAGAGAGAAAACCTATAAATCATATTATAACATGTCCTTCTACTAACACCTCAAAGTGATATGCTATGTCAAGTATGATCTCCTTTACAACCCCAAATGAACATCCTTAACAACAACCAGCCATTCAATCTCATATATCAAATGAAACTTATGTATCATGTAAATACAACATGGATGTAAGCCTCTCTAACCAAGGAAGATCAAACTCATAACCATTCCCAAAACTAGGAACAAGCCCAATAATATCTCCTAAATCATCATAAATGACATCATAAATCAAACTCATATGTACAAGGAGATAACCATGTCAAACACTCCTCAAATAAACCCTCTATAACTAACAACCATAGATCAAGATCAATATCCAAGAGAAGATAAAGCATAAAAAAATGCAACTCAAAATAGGATGGGAAATACCTATCAAAATATAATTTACTGAGTAGACCAAGAGTGGGGAATAAGAATGCTCCTCAAGGACACACCAAGCCACGAAGAATCTCTCCAAGAAAAATCTCCTCTTAGGTCCATCATGAACTCATGTCCATATCTAGGTGAAGTCTCCTTGATCTTCCTGCTAAAACCTCAGAAGAGTAACCATCTCAACAAATTCCACTAAACCCAAGAAAACTCTAGCCTCACCCAAGTCTCCAAATATCCATGAGCACCTATAATTGATCAATCCGTGCCAAACTCCAAATGTAACACCACACTATCATGAAACTCCCAAGCACACGACCAATGTACTCAATACCAAGAGAACCAACTAGACCACTGTCAAAACTCCAACTGCAAAATTAGGAACCCAACATGACATCATGATATAACATCTCCTCCTAGGAGATCACATGCTCTAATGAACATATCATGGTCTCAAGAGAACTTGTATCATGCCAACACTCTAATATAGAATCAAGAGTTCACAAAGACACAATACCAACCATCTTCTCAACCAAGGATCAAAATCTCCAATCACATGAAGATAACCATCTCTTGACAATAGAACTCAAGATGTTAAAGTACTCTCACTGCATAAAAGAATCATAATCAAAGATATTTTCCATGACACCCAACCACTATAGAAGATCATCCATCACTAGGTGATGAATACACATCACTACCAAAACTCCCATTGAATTGTGATATGAGCTACAGATGGCATCGTGATAACCATCTCCTAAATGAAGATCATCCATAGTCCACACACACTCAATTGTAATACCAATAACTCCAAGGAATAAGTAGAACCAAGATCTCCAAGACAAGAAGATAAACCATCACTATCAAAAGTTTGCACTAAATTATGTAACCAAGCTATCCATGACATCGTGATAAACATGCTACAAGTTCCAATAATCGAATATCCAAGCACTTTAATCATCCATCCTCTCATCCCGATGCAACATACAAATGCACAAATGACCATAGACAAGGCCAACTAGTAAAGTTTGCATCAACACTAAAAATTGATCTTGTGGATATAGATAGTCCACATCTCAGTCATCCCACTGCAATCAATGGGTGATCAACCCACAAAACTGCATAACTCATAGATCCCAAACATTAAACATGTAAACTCATCATCGCATTAGTAACCTAAAAATTGAGATAACAAAGAAGATAACCTATAGAACTCAAGACTCAAACACCAGATCAACCCCAGATCTAATTTTCCAAACAAGTCTACAAATGAGTAACCATAATCAAGGAACTAATCAAGCATCCAGAAGATAAGAATAACCTCCTAACACTGAACCACACCACCACCTGCAATCATAAATCAATCATCACAACCCATACCTATCAACTACAGACATGATCATCTTGTGCAAATGTTTAAATGTACATGCATATCCATGACACCATAATCATCACCATCATTGTACCTACACTCAAATCCCACTATAACAAGACTCCTAGTCTCTCACATGCACCAATCATGTCCTCAAACTAAAAGATAACCTGTGTATCTATCTCTATCAAAGTCAACACTCTATAAAAACATATAGACCTATATCAGGAAGCACCAAATCTGAAAACCTATTGTACCATTATGTTGGTCTCATAAAAATATGTGTTCCCACAAGTTTTTCCCCAAAGATTCATCTGAATGCTCTCACAATCACACCCTGAATCTCAAGGTCCCACAAGTGCTCAAAAAAGTACAAAACTCTCTCTATACATTCAAATGAATATCCATCTAATCCACTATGTAGCACTCTATAAATTCTCTCCAACGCTTGCTCAAAATCCAAAATCTAATTCCATATGTGAAAGTTATACCCAATTAACCATTTCATAGCAATGTTCACTTCAGGTACAGATTTTTGATATAAAGTAATCTGATCACCAAACCTATACCACTATGTATTTCTGAGAGACCTTTCCAACACCTATAAGAAGTTGAAAATCTGATATCGTATGTGGAAATTACAACTCCCAGAAAACATTCCTCCAATAAGCCTAGAGGTTAAAAACTAGTGGTAGGATGGCGATGGTTGAGTGGTGCCAATGGTGGTGGTGGTGGACTAGCAGTTTTATGGTTGGATGACAATGGTTGGGGTTAGTGGTCCACCGATAGCATGACCTGCCCACCAACAAGGGGGTCTAGCCCCCATGGGTTGGGCATGACTACCCGTTGTGCAGCCCCATGCCCAAGGGCTAAGTCCCAGGATGTTGGCCCTCTAGAAATAGGTGCTAGTCATCTAGGTGACCAAAGGCCACACCCCATTTACTTCCTGTGCTATCATTTGATTAAATTTTTTTATTTTATTTTTCAAATTAACTTTAATTTTCTAATTTTTTTAATAATTTTCTATAGACCTTTCATATGACCTACGTTGATGCTAGTGGGAATATTATTTACACTTTGTCATCTGACATGCCATATGGATTTTGTATGGTCATATGAAATATTTTTACCAAGATTCCTTCTAGGGGACAAAAATGATGAAATTTTTTTCTCTAAACATAGTCATGTTTTATATCAAAATATAGGTTTTCATGCCTTTTGGACTTAATGGTGAGGTCTATTTTTCTTAGGAGGGCTCAAATAAAATCTCACCTCGAAAACCTCCATAAAAAGAGCCCTGATAGAAAACCCACTTGTCAAATCTCCATTAAACCCTAGATTTGAAACAACCCAAGTCTGCAAACACACTTTTGACCTTAAAATGTCTTCATTCTCATCCTACAAGACCATGGATTTAACTATGCACAAGAATATACTCATTGCAAGGGTTATAATACCAAGGAGACCTCCTCCCACAACCTAGAAACTAAGCTCTGATACCGCTTGAAAGGAAAAATATAACAATAAAGAACATTTTCACATAACCCCATGAGAGATAAAAGTACAAACAAATATTAACCAGAATAACCAAAATCCACCATTCCAAAAGAATAGACAAACATATTCTTTTGGATCCACCATATTCATGAATAATTCTAAAACATCAAGCTCCTCCAATGCATCCTCCATGTGTCCAAGCATGTAACCACACATCCCATGCCATGTTTCACATATGCACTCACAAGAGAAACTCAATACAAATGACAACCCACTAAACTAGACAACCCAAACCACTAACCATCTGCTATAGCTCATACAAATACAATTTCTAGTATTGGTAAAACCATGTGTTTCATAAACCATGAGAGCACAAACCTATTGACACCTTCATTTAATTTGTGATACTAAGTTTTCACTTTTTGGTACTAAGTTTTCTCAAATATTAATTACTTATTCTATGTCTCCCACACATAAAATAACTAACCAATGTTACTATTGGGATAAGGTGTCATTAACCTTGTAAATCCCAATATTGTATTTATTCTATTTATTATATGTAATTTATAATTATCCATGAGGAGATGTACTAGTTTCACTAGCAGGGGTAATTTCAAAGTAACCGAAGGTAATTACGGAGTGACTTTTACTATTGGCAAATGTAAAAACTCAAGGTAAATGATGGTAGGCATGCTCCCTTAAGGAATCTACTATTTTTGGCATGTATGACAACTGTCATAATGTTTGGTAAGTGAATCTATGACAGATGCAAGTTGTCATAAGATTCTGAGATTCTATGACTCATATGACGGATATGTTAGTTGTATATTTGTTATATTTAGCCCAAGGTTCCATCTTGGAAAGATACTCTTTTGTGGAATCTATGATGGTTATGACACATCATAAGATGCTTTAAGAGGCCAAATTTAGTCTTGGGCACCCAACCTTTGTATGGTTGTTTTTGGACAACTGTAAGATGCTTGCAAGATGATAATTAATGTTTACAGGTTGGAGAATCTTAGGAGAGATAAGTTGAAGACCTAGAATAGAGCAGAAAACATTTCTATAAGTATTTTCCATGTATTTGTTGCTGCAATATAGATTTTAGGTACTCAGGTGCTTCTGAAATGTTGTCAGATTGAAGACTTGTGGAGAGAGTTGTGTAGTTGATGTATTGTACAATCTTGTTGAGATTAATACAAACTTGTGCCTCTTTCCTAGTGGAGTTTTTTACCTGCAAGGTTTTTCTCCATGTAAACATTGTGTCTTGTGTTCTATTCTTCATGTTTGGCATTTTCTCTATAGTGGGTTTTATGTTTTGTTACAATATACATTGTTAATGCACACTTAGAGATTGTTGAAATTTATCTTGAATCAGATTTCCATTGAAGTAGTGTTGCTTTCATTTCTAATAGTTACAATACAACTTTAGAAGTGGACCCAAATAAATATTTAATGTGGCTAAACACATCTCCTAGATGTACCACAAATAAATATTTATTTTACATAATACAAATATTTCATTACTTGTGCAAGGTGTACAACACCCTTTTCCTAACATTCTCCCACTTGTATACATTGCATAAGGGTCAATAAATGAAATATAACATCATAGCCATACATGAAACCACATGAATCTCCAGCATGCTCTCATGCTCCATCAAGATACTTGAAGTAAAACCAAGGTGACCACCATCTCAAACAAGAATTCCTCTCATCCTCCAACATGCCACCTATGGAAGAAAAGGAACAAGACAAGCTAAAGATGCACCAATCCAAAGGACACAAACATCAAATTCAAGTGATAACAAAGGCTCCAAGCTATTGTAAAAAGTATAAATCCACATTACTAGAAACAATACCCACAAAAAATGCTAATATATCCAACCATTCCAACAACATCATTAAACTCATGCCAACAATTTATCTAACCTGTATACTACAATCACAAGCTCCTTGTATAAAACATGCCAATGAAGAACTCACACATCTAGGAACTCCCACTCAATGGTTAATGTCAAATCTAAAAATAGATCAAGGCATACTAAGTCTACCAATCAACACTCAAACTAAGGTGTGGCTAATGATTAAAACCATGTAGTACAAAGAATAATCACAATGATCCACACATGCAACAGAAAATGTTGCATACTCCCTCACAACATGTCTCCATAGCTCTCCAAAGTCTACCATATGAACATGAACATCTAGGAAGTAGTCATAGAACAAAGAGATAAAACATGTAAATCATATCATAACATGTCCTTATGCCAACACCTCAAAGTGATATGTTGTGTCAAGTATGATCTCCTTTACAATCCCAAATGAAAAGCATTAACGACACCCAACCATTCAATCTCATAGATCAAATGAAGCATATGTATCATGTAATATCCAACATGGATGTAAGCCTCTCCAACCAAGAAAGATTAAACTCATAACCATTCCCAAAACTAGGAACAAGCTCAATCACATCTCCTAAATCCTCATAAATGATAGCATAAATTAAACTCATATGTACAAGGATATAACCATGCCAAACACCTCAAATGAACCCTCTAGAACTAACAACCATATTTTAAGATCCATATCCATGAGGAGATAAATAATAAAACAAAATACATCTAAAAAATGGATGGGCAATACCTATCAAAAGATAATATGCCGAGTAGACCAAGAGTGGGGAATGAGAATGCTCCTTTAGGATACACCAAGCCATAAGACTCTCTCCAAGAACAATCTCCTCCTAGGTCCATCTTGAACTCACCCCCATATCCAAGTGAAGGATCCTCGATCTTCTTGATAAAACCTCCATAGAGTAGCCATCTAAACAAATATCTCTAAACCCAAGAGAACTCTAGCCTCACCCAAGTCTCCAAGCATCCATGAGCACCTACAACTAATCAATCCATTCCAAACACCCAACATGACATCATGATCTAACATCTCCTCCTAGGATATCACATGCTCCAATGAACATATCCTAGTCTCAAGAGAACTTGTATTATGCCAACACTCTAATCTAGAATCAAGAGTCCATCAATACACAATACCAAGCATCCTCTAAACCAAGGATCAACATCTCCAATCACATGAAGATAACCGTCCCCTGACAATATAACTCAAGATGTCAAATTACTCTCACTACATAGAAGAATCATAATCCAAGAACTTTTCCATGACACCCAACCACTATAGAAGATCATCCATCACTAGGGGACAAATACACATCACTACCAAAACTCCCATTGAATCGTGATACAAGCTATACATGGAATCATGATAGCCATCTCCTAAATGAAGATCATCCATAGTCCACACACACTCAACTATAATACTAATGAATCTAAGGAATAAGTAGACCCAAGATCTCCAATCCATGAAGATAAACCATCACTGTCAAAAGTTCACACTAAATCATGTAACCAAGCTATCCGTGACCTCACGATAAACATGCTACAAGTCCCAATAACTAACTATCCAGGCACTCTAATCATCCATCCTCTCATCCCAATGCAGCATACCAATGCACAAATGACCATAAAGAAGGCTAACTAACAAAGTCTACATCAACACTGAATCAATCTTATGGATATAGACAATCCACATCTAAGTCATCCCACTGCAATCAATGGGTGATCAAACCACAAAACTGCATAGCTTATGGATCCCAAACATGAAACACGCAAACTCATCATCACATTAGTAACTTGCAAACTGAGATAACAAAGAATATAACATATAGACCTCAAGACTCAAACACCAGATCAACCCTAGATCTAATTTTCCAAACATGTCCACACATGAGCAACCATAATCAAGAAACTAATCAAGCATCCAAGAGATAAGAACAACCTCCTAACATTGAACCACACTACCACCTACAATCATAAATCAATCATCACAACCTATACATGTCAACTGCATGCATGATCATGTCGTACCAATGCTCAAATCTACATGCATATCTATGACACCATAATCATCACCATTGTTATACCTATACTCAACTCCCACTGAAGTAAGACTCCTAGTCTCTCACATTTATCAATCATGTCCTCAAACTAGAAGATAACTTGTGTACTTGTCTTCATCAAAGTCAACATTCTGAAAGACACATGTAAACCTATATTGGGAGGCACCAAATTTAAAAACCTATTGTACCATTATGTTGGTCTCATAAAAAACATTTGCTCCCACAAGTTTTTGCCCAAAGATTCATCTAAATGTGCTCATAATCATGTTGGTGCACCCCAAATCTCAGGCTGCCACAAGTGTTCAAACAAGTACACAACTCTCTCTACACATTTAAATGAAAATCTATCTAATCTAATGTGTAGTACTCTGCAAATTCTCTCCAATTTCTACTTGAAATACAAAACCTAATTCCGTATGTGAAAGTTATACCCAATTAACCATTTTAGAGCAATGTCAGCTTCAGGTACCAAATTTTGATATAAAAAATCTAATCACCAAACCTATACCTCTACATAGTACTTGAAGAGACCTTTCCAACACCTATAAGAAGTTGAAAATCCAATACAGTATGTGGAAGTTATGCCTCCTAGAGAAATATTCCTCCAGTAATCCTAGAGGTCAAAAAATGGTGGTAGGATGATGGTGGTTGAGTGGTGTGGTTAGCTGGCGGTGGTGATAGACTAACAATTCTACGATCAAGCGATAATGGTTGGGGCTGATGGACCGCTAGTAGTGCGGCATACCCACCGCCCTGGGGATCTAGCCCCCATGGGTTGGGCGTGATTGCCCATTGTACAACCTTGTTCCTAGAGGATAAGCCCCAGGTTGCTAGCCCTCTAGCCCTAGGCACTCATCATCTAGGTGACTAGGGCTCACACCCCCTTCACTTCCTACAATGTCATTTGATTATTTTTTCTATTTTTTGATTTTTCAAATTAACTTTTATTTTTTAAATAATTTTCTACAGACCTGTTGTACAGCCTGATGGATGACCTAAGCTGATGCTAGTAGGAATATTCTCTACACTCTATTGACTGACATGATGTATGGATTTCATTTGGTCGTATGAAATCTTTTTGCCATGATTCCTTCTAGGGCACAAAAATGGTAAAAAAAATCATGTCTCCAAATATAATCATGTTTTATATCAAAATATTGGTTTTGGGGCCTTTTGGACTCAATAATGAGGTCTATTTTTGTCAAGAGGCCTCCATCAAAATATCACCTCCAAAACCCCTATAAAAGAGTCTTAATAGAAATCCCACTTGTCAAATCTCCATCAAACCCTATATTTGCAACAATCCAAGGTTGTAAACACACTTGTGACCTTGAAAATACCTTAATTCTTATCCTACAAGACCATGGATTCAACTATGCACAAAAATCTACTCATTGAAAGGGTATAATACTAGGGAGATCTCCTCCCACAACTTGGGAACTAGGCTTTGATGCCACTTGAAAGAATAAATACAACAATAAAGTACATTTGCACATAACCCCATGAGAGATAAAAATGAAAACAAATATTAATCATAATAACCAGAATCCACCATGCCAAAAGAATAGACAAACATACCACAAGGTGACACAAGATATACCCTGGGAAAACCCTCAATAGGGAAAAATCCAGCCTCCAAAAGTGTCCACACTCAATATATTATTCAACAATAAAACATTACAATGCACTTACAAAATCTAATGAATACTTCTAAAACATCAACCTCCTTGAATTCATCTTCTATGTTTCTGAGCATGTAACTACATCCCATGACATGCTTCACATATGTAGTCACAATCTAAAAAACTTAATACAAATGATAATACAACCAACCAACCAACCCAAACCACTAACCACGTGCTTGATTTTATAGACTCAAGCTCACACAAATACAAATTTTGGTATTGGGAAAACCATGTGTCTCAAAACCATGAGATCACAAAACCATTGAAACCTTCATTTAATTTTTGATACTAAGTTTTCACTTTTTAGTACTAAGTTTTCTCAAATATTAATTATTTATTCTATGTCTCCCACACATAAAATAACTAACCAATGTTACAATACAACTTTACAAGTGGACCCAAATAAATATTTAATGTGGATAAACACATCTCCTAGATGCACCACAAATAAATATTTATTTTACATAATAAAAATATGTCATTACTTGTGCAATGTGTGCAACACCCTTTTCCTAACACCTTGGGCCAGAGAAACATTGGGCATGACACAACTTGTAGAGTCTACAAAGTGAGTATCTAACTAAAAGGGAGAGGCTGCAATCATACTACTGTAAACATTATCAACTTCTTGATGCCTAACAGATTCCTTAATGTAGCTTGGAGAAAGAGAAACCCTCTCATTGGGGGGAACCTACATGCCAGATAGAGCATGATTTTTTTCTCAGTCAGAAGAAGCACTAAGATCTCCAAATCTTAGCCAACTAGGTGATTTTCAATTAGAACAGATCCAAGATCTTCAAAAGTTACAAGAACATTAAATTTGTTAGTAAAATTTCCTCTTGGTAGCTCTCTTTTCTGATGGTTCAAAGGCCTTCCTCTATGACAAGTTTTCACAAGCCTGAACCCCTTTGAGTCAATCCCATCAACATGGACTGGGGCTTTAAGTTTTGTATTATCTTTAGCTATAGAATTATTTGGAGAGGAAAGAAAGGTTGTTGGAACCCTTAGTGGGAAATTTCTCTATAAGTTCCCATAAGCATGAAAAACATGACATTGAAAAGGGAGGGTTTCATAATCTATTTATTGGATCCATTGCATGTTTCCCAATCTAATCTCTAAAGAGTCAAATAGCAGATTATTGAGATCAATTTTAACACAAATTTGAGCATAAGTTGTTACATTCATTTTAGACATGAGATGAGACGAACCCATGGGTTTCTCAAGGACTACAATGATGGATTATAGAATATCAAGCCTCTAAAACTCCACGGGTAGCTAAGGGAGATGGATCTAGACTAGAATTTTAGAAGGGAGCTCTTCCATAGGGCCAAAATCCACATGCCAAGGTTTGATGAATAAACCCAATTGATTATGAAAATAAGGGGCTTGTTCTAGGTTATAACACAACCCTAATTTTAAAATTTGGGGACCCTTGCATTGAAATTTCTAAATGTTGTGCTTTCTATCTGGTTGGAGTTAATATGCATTTAATGTTCATTTGTGCTTTACTTGTGAAGTTTAGAATGATTTGTATTCAGAAAGAGTCATATTGTTTTGAAAAGTTTCTTTGCTAGGAAAGGGAAATTTTATTTTTGGTATAAGTTTTCCTAAGTTTTAAAGTTCATAGTTTAAATTTGTAAGTCTTTTCAACTTTATGACCCTTTTCCTTTGTAAGTTGTAAATTGAATTGACACTCTGAACTCTATTGTGGTCACAATTGCATTTTTATTTGAAACTCTAGACTCCAAAGTTGTTCCTTGCAAGTTTTTCCTAGTCCTCGAGTTTGGTTGGTGAGAATTTAACTTGCGCATGCAAGGGGGTTTAAAACTCCAAAGTCATTTAATTTTGCCTATGTTTTCACCTTTTTTCCATGATTTTCAGTGCTCCAACTCATCTGACCTCTCATATGGGTGAAAGTTCAGAACTGTGTCATACTTTTATAAAGGGAACGACCAACACAAACATATTTTTCCAACTTAAACATCAAAAAAGTCATATGTTTGTTTTGAATTTTAAAATGGCATAAACTAATGAAATATATGGTCAGATAACTGTGCGTCACAATTCAAGAACTCTTCGAATTTCTATTGGCTGAGTAGGAGGCATATTTTTACAAGTATTCAATATATGTGGAACTTTTGTGAGGCCAGGCATGGAAAGGGGGAGCATGATGGTGCAGGAGTATGTATCAAAAGAGCCATAGCATGAGAAGAGTTAAAGTATAAAGACAATGTAAATTTGACAGATGCAAAATTGATTATTGAGTGGTGTAATGCTGCCATGGGTCCAGGTAATGAAGGTAAGTCTTCAGTTCGTAGGTTTTTTTGGTTGATAGATGATACTAACATTGCACCATATTAGGACTGTTGTACACTAACAGGATCAAATGAGATGCACTCTTTTAGAAGCTCAATTGCAAGTTCATGGATATCCATATGCGAAAGATGTCATGCTTTTGTTCTTCCTATACAATTCAATCCTGGGATGAGTGCGAGTCAAAGGAGTGGGTTGACGAATGGCAGTTAAGTTATCTTAGCCCACTTGACACGTATTGACCCCCGACGACACTAGAACTAACACAGATGGAATCATCAGTTGACTTTGACCACATATCAGATCTAGTTCAACCAAGTAATATATCTATTTGCATAGTTTTTGAAATTCCTAATGTCATCTTACTTTGTAGTGTTTTTGTATTGTTGACTAATTTCATCTAATTTGCTACACATATCAATGTAGGGCACATATATGCAGTTATTGCAGATGAAGATAATGAAGAGGGAATAGATTATTACTTATGTCATTATGTTGAGGCCAAAAAGAAATTGGAGGCCCCAGTTACAGATGGAGAAAACATTGAATACCCTACAGGATCAGTGTTTATTACTAGAACATGGCTTAGAAGGTACCCACATAAGAGGTTAATGTTTGGTTGTTTCAGGACTTTGACACGCATCAGAAGATTCTTCAATACTCGAACCTTGTCGTGGCATCCAATGTTCATTTGATACAATATCGGGGTAGACCTTTGAACAAAATCTTGTGGAAGGTGCATGAGTCTGACCATGAAGCAATACTTGACACAATAAAGAGTAGAGCAGACCTGGATGGTTCATTAGATTAATTTATAAGTATTCACATTGATTTTGTAAAGTCATGTTACATTGAGTTGTAAGTATGCACATTAATTTGTAAGGTTTGTCTTTTTTTATTTCTTGCTACATTTTTACTCATATACACATTTTTACATCATCATATTATGCTTCATGGGGTTAGACCTAAGTGATGGATGAAGTTGATCCTGAGAATAATGTATAAAATCTAGGTAATGTATAAAATATAGGTGTCTCTAGGTGTCTTGGTTTCTAACTAGATAATAGGTGTCTCTAATTGTGATGTAGAGGCAATGGGATAGTTGGAGGATGGCAAACTAGACAAGGTTTCCTTATGCTCTAAAGCCCAAATTTCATGATCATTATACAAAAGTGGGAACAACAGTTAAAGACTCTAAATTCTTCATGGAAAAGGTGATTTAAGATGCTATGGGACCCATTCCAATCATTACCAAAGGCAGACCAAACTCAAGATTAACACTTCCTTCACAAACCCAAGAAATGGCTTGTAGCCCTAAAAAAGGAGAACAGTCCTAATAACTTTTGATACAGATCTTCAAAGATAGAACTTAGACAATCAGTAGATACCCATTTGGACTCCCTATCACATATCTAAAACTGGGTATAGGTTGTTTTGGACAATATACCCTAACCTATAACTCCTCTTAATAACCTAGAGCCCCAGTTAGGCCTAAAATACAAGGAGACCGCCCTTAAATTCACACACAAAACTCAACCAATGACTTGAGCACTTAGTATTCATGCCAAAACTATGAATTTTGTGGGTTTTGTCCTCCCACAATCTATTGTTCCCAAAAATGTCTCTATGGTTCCTTCTCTATGTCTCTAAACATCACCTAACACATGGTTTTGTTAGGTTTCCTCAAAGAAAAATTCTTCTCCTCAAATTTCCTGCCAAAAACTCATCATAGCATACTAGAACAGACCTACTACAACCCATTCCATTGATCAAAAGTGAATCAAATCAGTGGAATGGCCAAAAAATGCATGATTCTTACCAAAACCCTAGATAAGGGTTTCTTAAACTGTTTTCAAGAAAATGAGTCTTACTCTACTCTAGAATTGTTTCAAGATGCCAAACTAGATGCAAATGAATGTCAACTCACTCTAGTTTCATGCTACCACCATAGTCCTTCAGTTGCACTAAAGGTGCAGGGGCACCTAGGTTGTCATGCCTCCAAGAGGGGTCAAAAAATGAAATTTTGTTTTGATTGAGTCAATTGTATGTAATAAGGTCTTCTAAGACCATTTCATTTCTTTTTAATTCACTTTGAGTCATTTGGGGTCAGTTTGAGTCTTTGAGTCCTGTTGCAAAAAAGTGACAATGTTGTCAAGTTGCACAAAGCAACTTTTGCATTTTTTGTGTCCTGCTCCTGATGCGACCAAAATGACAGTTCCAACACGTCTGGATGGGTATGTTTAGGCTAGGCATGGTCCTATTTTTCACCCAAATATGTTGAAACAGTCCAAGCTACATTGTACCGACGATATCCCTGAAGAGTCCAAAGTGCAAAAAGGTAGCAATCTTTGACAAGATGTTACTCAAAAACCGTGTCACTTAGAAACATTTTGTCTGAGGCAGCACGATCACCTAGAGTTCCTCTAAAATAACCTCTCTCAGTTTTTTATATCTTTGAGGCATTTGCCCGTGGTGAAAGGTTTTCTATTGCCCCAAAAATTGTCAGAAGGAGGTAGTGTAAAGTTGCAAAGGGGTGTAACTTTCGTCCTGCTCCTGATGCGACCAAACTGACTATTCCAATGCATCTGGATGGGTACATTTACACTAGGCATGGTCCTATTTTTCACCCAAACATGTCGAAACAGTCTGAGCTACATTGTACCGACGATATCCTTGAAGAGTCCAAAGTGCAAAAAGGCAGAAATCTTTGACGAGATGTTACTCAAAAATCGTGTCACTTAGAAACATTATGTCTAAGGCAACACAATCATATAGAGTGCCTCTACAATAACCTCTCTCAATTTTTTATATCTGAGGCATTTTGCCCATGGTGAAAGGTTTTCTGCTGCCCCAAAAATCATCAGAAGGAGGTAGTGTAAAGTTGCAAAGGGGTGTAACTTTCATCCTGCTCCTGATGCAACCAACTGACTATTCCAATGCATCCGGATGGGTACATTTACACTAGGCATGGTCCTGTTTTTCACCCAAACATGTCGAAACAGTCTGAGCTACATTGTACCGACGATATCCCTAAAGAGTCCAAAGTGTAAAAAGGCAGCAATCTTTGACGAGATGTTACTCAAAAACTATGTCACTTAGAAACATTTTGTCTAAGGAAACATGATAATGTAGAGTGCCTCTACAACAACCTCTCTCAGTTTTTTATATCTCTGAGGCATTTGCCCATGGTGAAAGGTTTTTTGCTGCCCCAAAAATCGTCAGAAGGAGGCAGTGTAAAGTTGCAAAGGGGTGTAACTTTTATCCTACTCCTGATGCGACCAAACTGACTGTTCCAACGCATTTGGATGGGTACATTTATGCTAGGCATGGTCCTATTTTTCACCCAAACATGTCGAAATAGTCTGAGCTACATTGTACCTTTGATATCCCTGAAGAGTCCAAAGTGCAAAAAGGTAGCAATCTTTGATGAGATGTTACTCAAAAACTATGTCACTTAGAAACATTCTATCTAAGGCAATGCGATCATGTAGAGTGCCTCTACAATAACCTCTCTCAGTTTTTATATCTCTAAGGCGTTTGCCCGTGGTGAAAGGTTTTCTACTGCCCCAAAAATCATCAAAAGGAGGCAGTGTAAAGTTGCAAAGGGGTGTGACTTTTGTTCTTCTCCTCATGTGGCCAAGCTGACAATTCTAACGCATCTGGATGGGTACATTTAGGCTAGGCATGGTCCTGTTTTGTACCCAAACATGCCGAAACAATCCGAGCTATGTTGAATCTCCTTCCTCCTAGGCGCCAAAATGGATAGTTTAGACAAGAAAAGGCACCTTAGTATACTTAGCTCATTTCTTGGAAATTTGATGGCTTCAATCACTTGTTCAAACCTATAGGAGACTATTTTACACTTAGGTGCTAGATCTTAGGATTTAGAACATCTTCCTTCAAGGCGCCAAAATGAGGTTATTTAGACACAAAAGTGCGCCTCCATACAAGATGCTTATTCTCCTTCCACCTAGGTGCTCATTCATGATTATCCAAGTGACAATAGGCACCTAGACTTCCTTTGGTAAGATTTAGTCATTTTGAAGGTTCTAACACTAAGCACTACAGTTGGAAGTGATTTGAAGTTCATTTTCCTCTAGGCGCCCAAAATGGATGGTGGAGACAAGAAAAGGCGCCTAGGCTTCTTTTGACAATTTTCAAAGTCTTCCTAAGTTATATTATGTTATATTGACCCTTAGGTGCAAATGGATGATCGAAGATGACTCTAGGCGCATATCTAAGGTGATATCTTTCTAGGTGCAATCTTCACTAAGTTTAGACTTCACTTTACATCAAGGCACCAAAATGGATTGTTTAGAGAGAGGCAAAAATGCACCTAGAGGTATGATGCTCAGTTTGATGTGTTTGATCAACTTTGATAATCAAGATGAATTACCTCCCTTAAGGCGCCCTCCTTTATACTTTGAAACATCCTTTCAATATCAAGGCGCAATTTTGAGGTTGTTTGGATGATGAAAGGTGCCTTGAGTTCTAGGCAAAGTTTTGAGGTTGTGCAAGTAGAGAAATGCACCTAAGGTCTTAAAGCAAATTTGTGCCTAAAACTAAAAATCCCTGAGGTATGACTTATGGAAGCCTATAGCCCCAATGTTATGTTGTATACTAAAATTAGGTAAGACTCAATGTAATCTCATAACCTCGCCTTATATGCAAGAGGAATTACATTTAATAACCACAATGGTCATAAGGTGCTCATAAGCATATGATTTTGACTATCTTATTCAAAACAAAAAACATACTCTTTGCATCCCAATATGGTATAATAACAAGAAATTAAGAAACATTTTCAATTGACCAACTCATAAAAAATATGGATCAGCATACTCATTTGAATATTTTCAATTGAGCAACTCATAAAGAATATTAATATTTTCTATTCAACATGATGATTCATTTTTTTTTTAAATACAACTTTTATCTTTTAGTTCCAAAATGAGGTTTAGGTGATACTTGAATAACAATAGCTAGCTTATTGGATCAACAAACATCCTATGTAATACAATTGGACTTTAAATATTTGAAGTAGCCATCTACAAATATTCATTCAAACGTGGATTTATAATGCAAGTATGGACGCCATCAATAAAAAAGATTTGTATTAACCAAATATCCATATAGGCATACATCAATATCTGTCGATATAAGTATAACATATATACAAAATAGCCATATAGGCATACAATGTCAACTATATGCAATACAAAATATATGTCCACAAATGCCATATAGGCATACAACAAAGGAACACAATAAAAAGTCATTCCCCTCTGGCTGGTGAAGAGAATATATCACGAGCAGCCTTTGATCTTCTAGGGGATGGAGATGCATATGTGGGGGCCTACTATGAACCCAAGGGCTGCTCCTCCAATTTAGTTCTTCCTACATCTTTAGTTGTTACAATAAAAAGTATAGACAATAATATATAGAAATTACATGTTATAAAAAATGAAACATTTAACAAAATAATCACTTACCGCTACCATATAATCTGTCTCCTCACTTGCCTCAGTAGCAGAAATAGGTCGTGGTGATGTCATGTCCTATAGAAACCATCCAGATAGAAATTAAACTTCAAATCAATAATCTTTTGATTTTTCAAAAATAACAACTATAACAATGAATGTAAATTAAAATTTACTAATCTGCCTCATACCCCTGTCAATGCCCTAGAGCTATGAATCACAAAAGTCACACCATGCTCCATTGCCCTATGAACATCGAGAGGTGTCTCCGCAACCTACATCATCTAGAAATAAAACAACATTATTCAATTACAAAAATTATAATAGTGATGCAAATCATGGCTCCTAACATACACACACATTCATCTAAACATGGAACTACACACAATAAAGTACACAAGTCACATACAAAAATTTAGTAAGTACAATTCATTCATTAAACTATTTATTGTATTACATCCGTGAAGATTTGAAGTCCACCACTGCTGGCAGGTGTTGTCGTGAAATCTCCAATATTAACCTATTCAACATCCAAAATCAGATATTAGAATACCATTCATATAACAATGCTATTCACATGTAATATTTATAATTGTTTACTAGTTACATACCCCGACAGTAGATGATCTAGTGTAATATGCAGGTGGAGAACCACTGAAAACTACATCAACACTATGACCCTAAAATTTCATTAAAATCATCAAACTAAATTAGTTAATCTCGCATTTCAAAAATGAAATTTAACAAATTAAATTTAATAAACTTGCTAATATTTACCTGAGTATCAAGGCCGAAAGTCTCACTCAGGAGGGTATCTGTCATCACCATTTACTTAGCTACACATGTAGCCTGTGCACCTGCATCCTGACTATCCATGGGGTCATAACCACAGGCTGTCCCGCAAGTTTGACAATCATGGGGTGGGACCCTACTCCTCACACTATCTCCCAACCCACTCTATACTGCAGGACTGGCATGCTCTATGATGCTCTAAGTCAAGGCACTAATGGACTGAAGTGTATCGACCTCAACACTCTCCTTCACAATGGAAGGGATAGAAAAATGCTCATGGGTTGGTCTGCTAATTACTCGTCTCACTGCCTGCTGTGGGTCAACACGTGCCCCTAGTCTATCTTGTGTTGACCCCCCACCTCTACCCTGGAAGTCCCCCATATCAAAATAGTTTAGCACTTTATTGAGGACAAACTCGCAGTAGAGTTTCCTCAAAAAGTATTGCAGGACCTCATTATTACTACATGGAGGATGGTCAAAACCCATCCACCACCTCTGCCCAAAATTGTCCCTTATCACTTGGTTGTTGCACCAATGGATAGGGAACCTCTTGCATGTAATGGGTGGAGGTTGATTTGTTTGTGGGTTTGTGAAAATTGAACACAAGTCTAATTTTGTAATTTGTAATTTTTTCACATCTTGGTATGATAGCTTGTCTGCATAATAGTCTCTAAACTCTCTCCTCTTATCCGTCCAACTAGATATTTGCTTGCTAATTGAATCTACATTTGATAACATAGATTCAAGAGATTCAGCAAGCATGGACCTATGTACGGTTAGAGTGGAAGGATCTTTCAACCTTGCAATTATATCTTCAATTTCTTTTTTGTTATTTTCAATTTGCCCCATTATATTTTCTTGTGTTCCAGGGGCATGTCGAGGAATCGATGGAGGAGGTTGTTGTTCCACAGGTATTTCCTCCTCAGGATTTTGTGGATTTTGAGGAGGAGGAGGAGGTGGTGCATTAACATTTCCTGACAATTAACGAAATATACATCAAAAAATAACTCAAACCTACCTATTTAGAACCAAATTCAAACAAAAAAACAAATAAAACTCACTCCTTTGGCATGCTCGACGTTGTGGCGGCATTTTGGCGATGAATCGATAAGGTTTTGGTGTTGAATTCACTTTTGCAAAACGCGAGCGTGCTTCCTAGGGTTTGCAGGCTGTGGGTATAGAGGAGAAAAAAGAAATGAAATGAGATGATAAGCTTTTTTTTTAATTTATAATAATTCATAACGCACTCGCATTAGAACGTGAGCGGGTTATAATGCGAGCGTGTTATAACGCACTCGCGTTATGCATTAAATTTTTTTAAAAATAATTTGGCCACTTTTTGGCCCCCCATCTTTTTGCACTTACCCTAACATGACATCCTAAAATCCTCTAAAGACATCTCAACATGATGAATCATGATGAACACCATAAAGTAACTCCAATAATCCTTTTTGACATCAATGACAACCTGACACCATCAGAATCCCTGTTGTTGGAACAATGGCTGGTAGAATGGATGAGATGATGGAAATGATGAAAACCATGTGAGTTTTCTTGGATGCTATTGAAGAAGATAGGAGAAGAGGACTTACACCTAGACCTAATGTTGAAAGTGATGATGATGAAGAATTTCAATCTGCTAATCAAAATGAAGTAACCCTAGGAGGTGATGAGGAGGAAGAATCAGACCAAGTCAAGATGTTGCAAGCTATTCAAAGATTGGAAAAGCCCAAGAGTTGATGTACCGAATTATACTGGCAATTTGAATCCTGAAACCTTGATTGACTAGATAAATGGCATGGAAGAATACTTCGAGTATGAAGAAATTGAAGATCCAGAGAAGGTGAAATTTGCAAAGAATAATTTGAAAGGACATGTTGTTGTATGGTGGAAAGAAGTTCAACTAGATAGAAATAGAAGAGGAAAAGAAAAGATTACAAAATGGGACAAGATGGTGACAAAATTGAAAAATCAATTTATACCTATTGACTATGAGTTGGAACTATTGAAGAGATTGCAAAACCTGAGACAAAAGGAGAAATTTGTGAAGGAGTATACTGAAGAATTTCATAAGATGATCATAAGGATAGTATGGACATAGCGAAGCAAGCAAGGAGAAAGTGGCTAGATACATCAATGGGCTAAGATTGAACATTCAAGAAGAACAGAGTTTGGTAAGGATGACAACATTGGAAGAAGCATAGCAGTTTTCCCTGAAAGTTGAAGAAAAGTTGAATAAGAGGCATGATCAGAGATAGAGAGCCAGAGGAAGTAAATTTCAAAGAGGCATAACATTTTCTAGAGGAGAAAGATCATATGCGGAGAAGAATAGACAAGAGAACACATTCAAGAAAGAGGACAGAGATAACAATGTATACCATAGAGACAACAAAAATTTCTACCACAGAGGAAACCCTAGTCCATACTGGAGTGAAGGATACAGAAGAGAAGGAAGAGGACCTGATAGGAGAATGTTTAGAGGAACCTGTTTTAAGTGTGGAGGTGAAGGGCATCGAACATTTGAATGTAATCAGGGGAGTACAAGCAAGAGGATAGAGAATAGTGGAAGAGCAACCTATGTGGAAGAAGAACCTGTTGGATCACCTAGTTTAGTTGGTAAACCTGAGAAAGGAGAATCACTTGTGATGATGAGAGCACTATTTCAAGCAAAGGAAAATGAGGAACCACTGCAAAGGAAAAGTTCGTTTAGAACCAGATGCAAATCAGGAGGTAAATATTGTAAAGTTGTAATTGATAGTGGTAGTTCTGATAATCTAGTTTCAGAGGAGATGGTGACTAAGATAAAGTTGGAAAGATTGAAACACCCTAAGCCCTATCAGATAGCATGGATTCATGATGATCATAAGGTATTGGTGAGTGAACAATGTTTGGTGAAATTTCATATTGGATCTTATCATGATGAAGTTTTGTGTGATATTATGCCTATGGATGTATGTCATATCTTGTTGGGTAGACCATGGCAGTATGATAGAAAATATATACATGATGGGAGAAAGAATACATACACTATAACATCTAATGGAAAGAGAATTACTTTGATTCCTTTGGAAGATGATCCTAAGAGTGAAGTATGTGGGAATGCTAGAATCTGTTTGGTAGATGGAAGAAAATTTTTGGATGGTTTGAGACATGAGAATATGTGTTATGCTTTGATCCCTAAGAAGCCTGAAACATTAAAGAAGGAGACTAAAGAATCACAACTGGTGGAGATAATTGAATTGCTGACAAAGTATGAAGACATCATATCAGACAATGTACCTGAAGGATTGCCACCAATTAGGAGTATTAGTCATCACATGGACCTTATAATTGGAGCTAGTTTTCCCAACAAAAAAGCACACATAATGACATCGACAGAGAATGAAGAATTGAATAGACAGATACATGAGTTGTTGAGGAAAGGTTTGATCAGAGAAAGTTTGAGCCCTTGTGTAGTACCTGTAGTGTTAGCACTGTAGAAGGATGGAGAATGGAGAATGTGTACAGACTCTAGAGCAATCAACAAGATCATAATTAAGTATAGATTTCCTTTACCAAGGATGGATGACATTATGGATTGTTTGAGTGCAGCAAAATATTTCACAAAGATTTGAAAAGTGGATACCATTAGATCAGAATCAAAGAAGGAGATGAATGGAAGACTACTTTTAAGACAAATGAAGGATTATATGAGTGGTTAGTGATGCCTTTTGGATTGACAAATGCACTGAGTACTTTCACGAGATTGATGAATGAAGTTTTGAAGAAATTCATGGGTAAGTTTGTTATTGTATATTTGGATGACATTCTGATTTTTAGTAAGACAAAAGAAGAACATTTGTGGCACCTGAGACAAGTATTGCAGAGACTAAGAGAAGAGAAGCTGTTGATAAACATCAAGAAATGTAGTTTCATGAAGGAAGAATTAGTATACTTGGGATTTGTGATTTCTGCAGAAGGATTGAAGATGGACCCTGAGAAAGTGTATTAGAGAAGTCAGATCATTTCATGAATTGGCTAGTTTCTACCGGAAGTTCATCAGAAATTTTAGTTTAGTTTGTAACCCTATGATAGAGACAATGAGAGGTGACAGAAAAGACTTTAAGTGGACATCAGGAGTAGATAAAAGTTTTGAATTGTTGAAGCAGAAAGTGACAGAGCAACCTATTTTGGCATTATCGTATTTCAATAAGGTATTTCAAGTAAATTGTGATGCAAGTGGGAATGCAATAGGAGTAGTGTTAAGTCAAGAAGGTAGACCTGTAGCATATTTCAGTGAGAAGTTGAATGATGCAAGGAGAAGATATTAAGTTTATGATTAGGATTTCTATGCCATAATACAAGCCTTGAAGAAGTGGAGACATTATTTGTTGCCTAAGGAGTTTGTGTTGTATACAGATCATCAAGCTTTACAATATTTGAATAGTCAAGGGAAGTTGAATAAGAGACATATGAGATGGGTAGAGTTCATGCAGAGTTGCACATTTGTATTGAAGCATAGGAGTGAAAAATCAAACAAAGTTGTAGATGCATTGAGTAGGAGAAGGAACTTGCTGACAGAGATGAGAATTGAAGTGTTGGGATTAGATGAATTGAAGAACATGTATGAGGAAGATCTTGATTTTGCAAAATCATGGAAAGCATGTAAGGAACCTATTGTGACAGATAGGAGTAAGTGGCTGGATTATTTCATTCAGGAATATATGTTTTTCAAAGGAAACCAGTTATGCATACCTAGAAGCTCCATGAGAGACAATTTGATCAAGGAGAAGCACAGTGGTGGATTGGCAGGACATTTTGGCATTAATAATACAGTGGCCTTGGTGAGTAAAAATTACATTTGGCCTCAGATACATAAGGATATTACAAAATTTGTGCAGAGTTGTAGAGTTTGTCAAGTTGCAAAAGGGAATAGTCAGAATACTGGATTGTATAAACCTTTGACAGTACCGGAGAGACCTTGGGAAGACATAAGTATGGATTTTGTAATGGGATTGCCAAAGACACAAAGAGAACATGATTCAATATTTGTAGTGGTGGACAGATTTTCAAAGATGGCACATTTCATACCTTGTAAGAAGACAACTGATACAGTACATGTAGCTGACCTATTTTTTAAGAAGATTGTGAGATTGCATGGATTACCTAAGAGCATAATTTTAAATAGAGACACAAGATTTCTTGGATAGTTTTGGAAGACGCTTTGGAAGAAGATGAAGACAGATTTGAAGTTCAGTTTAGTATTTCATCCATAGACTGATGGATAGACAGAGGTAGTGAATAGGAGTTTGGGAAACTTGTTGAGATGTTTGGTTGGAGAGAAGGCATGAAATTGGGATTTGATTCTATCACAAGTAGAGTTTGCATATAATACTTCAGTGAATAGGAGTACTAGAAGAACACCTTTTGAGATTGTTACTCGAGTAAACCCTAGAGGAGTAACAGAGTTGAAAGATATCAGTATGGAAGATAAGAGAAGTGCAGAAGAAGAATAATTTGCAGGACATATGGAGATAGTGCATAATCAGTTGAAGAAGCATATGGAGGAGATGAACAGTAAATATAAAGAACAAGTAGATGAGAAGAGAAGACATAAGGAATTTGCAGTTGGAGATGAAGTGATGGTATACTTGAGAAAAGAAAGATTTTCAGTTGGGACCTATACAAGTTGAAGATGAAGAAGTTTGGACCATGTAGGATACTCAGAAAGTTTGATTCAGGAAATGCATATGAAGTGGAGTTACCAGAGACATTGGGTATATCACCTATTTTCAACATTGCAGACATATATCAGTATCATGAAGCAAAGTTCAATGATAGTATTAAAGAGGAATTGAAGAAGCCATTACCACAAGCACCAAAGCAGAGTAAAGACATTTTGGATAGTAGAGTTGGATGCAGCACTAGAGGAAGACAATACAAAGAACACCTTGTGAAGTGGAAAGGCATACTGAAAGAAGACTCATCTTGGATTTCTCAAGCTGAGGTGGACTGTCTTGGTTTTCCTCTAGCCCCAACAAAGTGAGGGACTCACTTTTTCAATAACCTTGGATGTTTGATGCAGGAGCATCTCTGGTTCAAGAACAATCTTACATCAACCAAAAATATTTGCATTTTAGTTTGTTTGCATTTTGTTTCTTTTCAGTTTCTAGTTTAGTACAGTCAATAGCAGTTTTTGTATTTTGGTCTACATTCTATCGCAGTTACATTTCAGACCATGCAGAGCTAGACTTAGCATCTAAACACATTCAAGCAAATCATATCCAAAATTCATACCATTTGGATCAGTACCGGTAAGATATTGCTATCAGAAGATCAACTATTTTCTCATAACAGAGCATCATGATAGTCTCAGATAATTAGCTGAAGGAGAAGTCTTGCAGAGCATTTCACAAAATGCGAAGTTCAAACACACATCATTCAATGTTATTCGGTTCATGGCTGACCTTCCTTGTGATCCGTACATCATTCCATTCATTTGCAGAGGAGATCTATTCAATTAGGTCTGACCTACCCATGTACACACGTTACAGCTCTTCATTGGAGTTTGTGATCTTCCTTGGTTGACACGGAGGAATCATATGTTCTGGAAATGATATATATTGATGTAATAGATACCTAGGAAAGTAGATTTGGGATAGTTAGGATAATTTCCAAGTTTGATAGTTTGAATTTGTGTGAAGAAGCTTCAAAGCCATATCTTGTGCATACTTTGTAATCAAGCCTGTAAGCCCTAATTGTAAGCACGCATGTTGTCGGCCAACTTGTACTTGAATTCTATGATATATTGAATGACTGAATTTACACTTACTTTACATCTTTGAGTTGTTTCCGTTGTATTTTCTCTAGCTGCACAACCTGGATAGTTCACTTTGTGGACCCTCCTAACCGTGACTACACCAGGAGATCATTGGGTCTATTAGTAATAATTTATGTATGGGGTTTTGAGTCAGGTCTCTTCCCTAAATAGCCAAAAAAAGGTTCTATTATTTTTGCCCCTGCAATTATCAAAAATACAAGAAATCAGTTGTGTGCAAGGTCGAAATGGCAGTGGCGGGTCGAGAGATCCTATCGGCCCCTCAAAATGTTAAAAATTGAGTTATATGATTTGGAAATGCATTTCAGGTCACAGTTTTCAGTGTCTGTGAGTGTTTCTGAGAGTGGCTATGAGGGTCTTATGTTCTAAGTGCCGCAGGTCTGCCAAGTGTCGAGCCCCTATTCATGCCGCGCTTTTGTTTCTAACAGGTAACTTCAACGCGGAAGGCGCCACGTGGCAGAAGCTGTTTCTTTTATGTTTCTTGAGAGGGCCACGGAGCTTGACATGTGTCAATATCTGCTTGTGTTTCAAAGACCCTTTAAGTGTTTCCTTTGTGTTTCAAAAAATCCACGCGGAGATGGGCCCCAGTGAGTTTCAAGTGGCACAGGTCTCAAGTGTTGCAAGTGCGCGGAAAGCGCCACGTGTCAGAAGCGGATGCAGCCCCTTAAAAGTTCCAATTATGCACGGAAGGCGCCACGTGTCGGCTTTTGACAGACACAATGAAAGTAACAAAAGCCCCGCAGACGGTGCCAAGTAGCGGCCTCCGCCAATATTTCTAAAAGACTCTAAAAGTTTCACGGCCTTCGCCAAAGGCTTCAAAGGACCCTTTATGTTTCTCAAGACTGCGCGAAAAGTGCCATGTGTCACTCTCTGCGAGGTTTCTAAAAAGTTTCTAGGCGGGGGCAGAGCGTGCCAAGTGTCTTTTGTAATTGTTGTGGAAACTGACAGGTGTCAGCTTCCACTGGAGTTTCTTTTTTGTTTCGAAGTGTAGCGAAGCGAAGGTGGGTCCCAGTAAAGTAGTTGCTACTACGGATGTTGCCAAGTGGCAACCTCTGCTTGAAGTTTCCGAGGGCCCCTTTACAAAGGTTCTGAGTGTTTCGAGGAGGGCCCTTTATGTTTCAAGAGACCGCAGAAGGCACCGCATGGCGGCTTCCGCGGATGTTTCAAAAGGTTTCTAACTGTTGCAAGAGGTGCTGTGGAGCTCGACACATGGCTTTTTCTGCGTTGGTTTCCACACTGTTTCCTAATGTTTCATGAATGTTGTGGGTTGTGACAGGTGTTACGAGCGGGGACCACTTCAAACTTTAAGCACAGTTTGGTAAAGTTTCGCGGGTCTCGACACGTGGCTGCATCCGTGGGTTTTTCGAGGGTGTTGCTTTATTACTTTGGTGACTGCGGAAGCTGCCACCTGTCCCTATGGATGATACTACGGATGCTGCCATGCGTCCTTTTTTAAGAAACATGTATGAGGAGCGGAAAAGTAAGTGACAGACCCAGCGTTAGAAACTTCAAGTGCCTATGTGGCACAATATCATTGGCTAGTGACTTTTTAATGTTTTTGGGGCCGTTGGATCTCTGCGATGGGTTTTGGATCGACGGCCATATTTTGAACCTCCAGCATCATGGGTTTCTTCGTGTTTGTAACTATTTTTGGTGGGAAACTCTGTGGAAACTTGTTGTGGCTGCACTCTGAGGCTGCGGGTTGTTGAAACTTTAATGGCACTTTGTTGCAACAGCGTGGGTCGAATGAACAGCTCAACCACCCAAATTGATGAGGAATGTCCCTGAGCGGCAGCGCATCTCCCGATTTCACCTGTTCTCTCCTTCTTGTCCCTCTGCTGCATTAACTATTTTGAGCACCATTTTCAGATGCTGTGTATCTGGTGAATTTTTGAGTCAACCATGTAATTAATGCTGAGTGCACCTTCCTCGTTGTATATAAGGGACTGTGTGACTCATTTTTAGGTTGTTGAAAGTTGGACATTTTTGGCTCTGTAATATAATACGACTGGTTTTGGTTTGCTCTGTGCAGGAATCCTTGTGAGTTTATGCATCTCCTGTTGTATGTTTCTTGCATGAATCTACTGATTTCATGATTAATCTTATATGAGTAATATTGTTGTGCATGTGTTTTGTTAATTCTGTCTCTAGTGTTGCATGTGTCCTTCTTCTGAGTCTAGATATTTAAGGGGTGTCTGGTTCTCTAGAATATAGAGTTCCTGTATTGAATGTTTGATCTTTTAACTTCTACTCAGGGGGTAGATTAAATTATTTTCAGATTGAATATTGGGAAGGGTATACTGCAATAGGGATGCCATAAGTATAGATAGCTTAACACTCTGTATTGGGAGATATTTGTAAGGCAGATATCACATAAATCCCCTTGAAATCTAGTTTTAGTTGTTCATGCTGACCATTCACAGGTGTATGGCTACTGACTCCAAGCCCTGGATAGGCACCAATCTAGTTCTGTGTTGAGGTTATACATCAGGTCCAGCTTTGCATCCAAACATAAAATCAAAATCAAACTCCAAAACAACCATTAGGACAGTAGAATTAGTTTTAGGATCCCAAGTCCTCTGTCTACAACTGAAAATAGGCCCAAAGCTAGCCCCTTTGCTCTTATCTTGCAGTTTTGGTCTACTTACAGGAGGACTTATCTGCTTCATGTCAGCATCCCAGCCTTTGTATGCATATTCTCATGGATGTTGAGTAGGGAATACCCCCCTAGGTTTTGCAGAGCCTGAAGAAGAAGAGGAGATAAAAACAAAGTCTATCTCCTATACTATTGGCCCCTAGCCCAAAGATCCTATTGATCATTGATGGCTACCTTGTAGGGAAATCTGGGAGTAAGCATTCAGTCTGGGAAAATAACCAACAGAAATTGGTGACGCCGCTAGGGATATGATTGATCAAAAGTAATATCTAGTCATCCCAGGTGATATATTTGTGGCCCATCCGAGTCACCAACAGAAATTGGCGACTCTACTGGGGAGAGAGAGAGTCAAGTGATTGGAAGGCTAGAAAATCTAGTTTCCAGTGAAGTTGTTGCAGCAAAATAGTAACCATATGGTGCTCTGCTGGCGTGGTGAATCCAGAAAACAAAATGGCCTTGTTGATATTTTGACCTCTCTGTGAGAGGTGGTGACTCTATTGAATGAACCTATCAGTGCTGCAACATATTTCCAGGTATTCATCTTTGATTCAAAATGTTAAGTTTAAAATAGCAAACCTAGTTGTGCTCTCAAAGAAGACCATTTTTCATTGAAAGGTATAAAGCCCTAAATTTTGAGGGAATATATGGTTACCCAAATGCTATTCCAAATAAAATTAGAAGATGTTTGCCAAAATACAGTGGATCAGATTCTGAATCGGCAATCAAACATCTGCAAAAATTTTGTAATTTGATAGAAGATTATGAGATAGAGGATGAAGATGTAGTAATGAAACTCTTTGTTCAGTCATTGGAAGATGATGCTAGGATATGGTTTTCAGACCTGCCTGTTTGTTCACTTTCTTCATGAATAGATTTAGAAGTTGCATTCCTAGAACAATTTGGTGAAAGATTTGATGTTGCCTCATTGATCATACATTTTATGAATATCCAAAGGGAGGATGAGGAGCTGGTTCCAACATTTAATTTAAGGTTTATTAAGTTGCTCAGGCAAATTCCTGAATATATGAGACCCAATAATACATTGTGCTTGACAATTTATTTGGCTACATTTGATGAAGAAATGAGTTATCTATTGAGAGATAAAGAACCAGTCACACTTTACCAAGCTTTCCAATTTGCTATGGACATTGAAAACAATGAGAAATATGGGATGCCAGTAGGTTTCATGGCTGCAAGTTGTAAAAGCAGTTATCAAGGTGAATATATTTCAATTCTCCCAGTATGTACATTGAAAGATGATTATGTAGAAGGAAATATATTTCAAAATAATGTGTGCAGCCATGATGTGATGCATGAAGAAAATGTTGTAGAAAATATAGGCACATCCTATAATGATGTGAACAAAGATTGTTGTCAGCCTCTAGAAGAAAAGCCTGTAGATGCAAAATGCTTTTCAAATGATGAAGTAAAAGATATACATGAAGTTGCATCTTGCAGTGATAGGCATATCCCAGTTATTCCTGATTATTTATATGAGGTAGATATGCAGAGCTTCACTCTGAATATAGAAAACATTGATTCAAGGGATGGCAGTGAATATGCTAGTGATTGTCAGCATTAAGATGCATATGTGAGCCTTTCAGATGATGAAATATATATGGATGTTGAATATGAATGTTTCCTTGAAAATTCTGACCATTTTCACAATGCAGAGGTTGAAAAATTTGCTTTTGATTATCAGTGTAGTGGTGAAGAGGAACAGGGTCACTATTCAGAGGTGGACAGACAAGTTGCAGATGTGTGTGCTCATACAGTTGGGGATAGTGTTGGTTGCATGGGTGACTATGAAGTTTTTGACATAGGGCTGCATTCTGAGTTATCTCCACCTTCCTTTGAGACATTCCAGGTGGACATAAATGATAAAATTGTTGAGCATGATGATGATGAATATTTGCTTGTCTATAAAGATAAATTTGATTATGAGATGTTGCTTGTGCCTGAATATTGCATGTTTGATACAGAGGAGCTCTTATTTTTTGAGGAAGGGCAAAGTTTTGATGTAGATTCATTTGTTTCATGTGAGTCTGTTATTTTTCCAAGCAACATCAGTGACTCATATGATGATGGCATTCTACAACTGATAATAATGTATGCTGATGAAGCTAATTGTAGATTTGTTGAAGAAAAAGAAATGGGCAACAACACAAATAATTGCAAAGAAGGTTGCTGCAAGTGGTTAAATGCTTTTTGGCTTCATTTGAAGAAATCAAATGAGAATCAAGTATTTGACAAAGGAAAATTATGGTTTTTCCTTTCTGGTAGCCCTAGGCCACCAAGTTTATTTTGAAATAATGTGTTTGGTGATGCAGATTGGTGCAAATTTGACACTATGCCCAATGGATAAGGGGTTGGTCTGTATCCCAGAGATCTGAGGTTCTCGCCATGCTTGCAAGAGGCATGCATCCCCAATCGGAGCCACTGTTAGTAATAATTTATGTATGGGGTTTTGAGTCAGGTCTCTTCCCTAAAAATCCAAAAAAAGGTTCTATTATTTTTGCCCCTACAATTATCAAAAATGCAAGAAATTAGTTGTGTGCAGGGTCGAAATGGCAATGGCGGGTTGAGAGATCCTATCGGCCCCTGAAAATGTTAATAATTGAGTTATATGCATTTGGAAATGCATTTTGGGTCACAGTTTTCAGTGTCTGTGAGTGTTTTCGAGAGTGGCTATGAGGGTCTTATGTTCTAAGTGCCACGGGTCTGCCAAGTGTCGAGCCCCTATTCATGCCGCACTTTTGTTTCTAACAGGTAACTTCAACGCCGAAGGCGCCACGTGGTAGAGGCTGTTTCTTTTATGTTTCTTGAGAGGGCCGCGGAGCTTGACATGTGTCAATATCCGCTTGTGTTTCAAAGACCCTTTAAGTGTTTCCTTTGTGTTTCAAAAAATCCGCGTGGAGATGGGCTCCAGTGAGTTTCAAGTGGCGCAGGTCTCAAGTGTTGCAAGTGCGCGGAAAGCGCCACGTGTCAGAAGCGGATGCAGCCCCTTAAAAGTTCCAATTATGTGCAGAAGGCACCATGTGTCGGCTTCTAAGAGACACAATGAAAGTAACAAAAGCCCCGCAGATGGTGCCAAGTGGCGGCCTCCGCCAATGTTTCTAAAAGACTAAAAATTTCACGGCCTTCACCAAAGGCTTCAAAGGACCCTTTATGTTTCTCAAGAATGCGCGGAAAGCGCCATGTGTCGCTCTCTGTGAGGTTTCTAAAAAGTTTCTAGGCTGGGGCGAAGCATGCCACGTGTCTTTTGTAATTGCTGCAGAAACTGACAGGTGTCAGCTTCCGCTGGAGTTTCTTTTTTGTTTCGAAGTGTGGCGAAGCGAAGGTGGGTCCCAGTAAAGCAATTGCTACTGCAGATGTTGCCAAGTGGCAACCTCCGCTTGAAGTTTCAGAGGGCCCCTTTATAAAGGTTCTGAGTGTTTTGAGGAGAGGCCTTTATGTTTCAAGAGACCACGGAAGGCGCCATGTGGTGGCTTCCGCAGATGTTTCAAAAGGTTTCTAACTGTTGCAAGAGGTGCTGCAGAGCCCGACACATGGCTGTTTCCATGTTGGTTTCCACACTATTTCCTAATGTTTCATGAATGTTGCAGGTTGCGACAGGTGTTACAAGCGGGGGCCACTTCAAACTTTAAGCACAGTTTGGTAAAGTTTCGCGGGTCTCGACACGTGGCTGCATCCGTGGGTGTTTCGAGGGTGTTGCTTTGTTTCTTTGGTGACTGCGGAAGCTGCCACCTGTCCCGATGGTTGATACTGCGGATGCTGACGCGCGTCCTTTTTTAAGAAACATGTATGAGGAGCAGAAAAGTAAGCGACGGACCCAGCGTTAGAAACTTCAAGTGCCTACGTGGCACAATATCATTGGCTGGTGACTTTTTAATGTTTTTGGGGCCGTTAGATCTCTGCGATGGATTTTGGATCGACGGCCATATTTTGAACCTCTAGCATCGTGGGTTTCTTCGCGTTTGTAACTATTTTTGGCAGGAAACTCCGTGGAAACTTGTTGTGGCTGCACTCTGAGGCTGCGGGTCGTTGAAACTTTAATGGCACTTTGTTGCAATGGCGTGGGTCGAATGAACAGCTCAACCACCCAAATTGATGAGGAATGTCCCTGAGCAGCGGCGCATCTCCCGAGTTCACTTGTTCCCTCCTTCTTGTCCCTCTATTGCATTAACTGTTTTGAGCACCATTTTTAGATGCTGTGTATCTGGCAAATTTTGGAGTCAACCATGTAATTAATGCTGAGTGCACCTTCCTCGTTGTATATAAGGGACTGTGTGACTCATTTTTAGGTTATTGAAAGTTGGACATTTTTGGCTCTGTAATATAATACGACTGGTTTTGGTTTGCTCTGTGCAGGAATCCTTGTGAGTTTATGCATCTCCTGTTGTATGTTTCTTGCATGAATCTACTGATTTCATGATTAATCTTATATGAGTAATGTTGTTGTGCATGTGTTTTGTTAATTCTGTCTCCAGTGTTGCATGTGTCCTTCTTCTGAGTCTAAATATCTAAGGAGTGTCTAGTTCTCTAGAATACAGAGTTCCTATATTGAATGTTTGATCTTTTAACTTCTGCTCAAGGGGTAGATTAAATTGTTTTGAGATTGAATATTGGGAAGGGTATACTGCAATAGGGATGTCATAAGTATAGATAGCTTAACACTCTGTATTGGGAGATATTTGTAAGGCAGATATCACATAAATCTCCTTGAAATCTAGTTTTAGTTGTTCATGCTGACCATTCACAGGTGTATGGCTACTGACTCCAAGCCCTGGATAGGCACCAATCTAGTTCTGTGTTAAAGTTATACATCAGGTCCAGCTTTGCATCCAAACATAAAATCAAAATCAAACTCCAAAACAACCATTAGGACAGTAGAATTAGTTTTAGGATCCCAAGTCCTCTGTCTACAACTGAAAATAGGCCCAAAGATAGCCCCTTTGCTCTTATCTTGCAGTTTTGGTCTACTTATAGGAGGACTTATCTGCTTCATGTCAGCATCCCAGCCTTTGTATGCATATTCTCATGGATGTTGAGTAGGGAATACCCCCCTAGGTTTTGCAGAGCCTAAAGAAGAAGAGATAAAAATAAAGTCTATCTCCTATACTGTTGGCCCCTAGCCCAGAGATCCTGTTGATCATTGATGGCTACCTTGTAGGGAAATCTGGGAGTAAGCATCCAGTCTGGGAAAATAACCAATAGGGTCATTGAGACTTAAGGACTAAATGATCAAAAGTCCATAAATCTGGATTAATTCAACAATCTTGGCTTTGTCATTCAATTTGGATAGTTTTCACTTTAACATCCTAAAATCTAATGTAGGATTTAGTAAGGCATCAAGACTTCATACGGAAGGGTTGAAAAGGAACAAATCCCTAAAGAATCTATAATTTATGGTTTCCACTTGATCTTAAAAGGCTTGATAGTTCAATGGGAAATGTGAGAATCATCAAGACAAAGGGTCAGAAGTCCAAATGTCCACAAAAAAATTGTAATTAGTCAAAAGGCATTGAGTTTTACTATTCTAAATCTTTATGTGATCCCAATGTGTTAGGGTTAGCCGGCAGAAGATATCAATTAAATGCAAATAAAGATTAAATAGAGAAATGGAAATACACAGAATTAATAACAGCGAGAGACGAGATTTAACGTGGTTCACCCAAACCTAGGCTACATCCACCAAACAGAGAGTCCAATATTATTATCCAGTAAATCAAACCGATTACAATTAGCAATCCCTGCAACTCAATACCGTTGCAAATGCTACAATACAATGCTCAAACCCTAACCCTTGGCTGCTTTTTATCAAGCCTTTTTGTCGGTTACAAAAATTAGGGTTTTCTTATGTCGGTCATAAAAATAGGATTTTTTAAGTCAGCCCTAGGATTTTTTAAGTCGGCCCTAAAAAAAAATTTCTCGGGGGCTACCACCCCCGAACCCCCGTTTCTCGGGGGCTGCCGCCCCCAAACCCCCGCTCGAAGCCCGGCCCGGCCCCAAACCCCAACGAGGATACATGGCTAGTGTACAGTACTTTCCTGATCAGTCGCCACCTACCAACAATCTCCCACTTGGAGACTGATCCTGGACGACACCGCTGCGCATGCAGCTCCCACGGGAAATAAGCACCCTGGACTCTACTATTCAATTTTTATTGTTCTCAGTCTAGAAGACCAATCGAAGCTGAAGAGGAGCTCAGCTGCTCCCTTGTCACTGCCTTTGTAAACATATCCGCTGGATTTTCATCTGTATGTATCTTTTCCAGCCTTAACTGTCCATTATCCAACACCGACCGAATAAAGTGATACCTCAACTGTATGTGTTTGGTCTTTGAATGCAAGGCAGAATTCTTTGCAAGATGTATGGCACTCTGACTGTCTGTATACAAAGAACTGTTAGCCTATTGTTTACCCAATTCTTCCATGAAAGATTGCATCCATATCATCTCCTTGCTTGCCTGTGTTACAGCGACATATTCTGCCTCTGTGGTGGATAAAGCAACCACCTTTTGCAACCTAGAAATCCAACTCACCGATGTTCCACCTACAGTAAAGACATAACCTGTAGTACTCCGCCTGGTATCAATATCCCCTACCAAATCTGAGTCTACATAACCTGCTAAATCAGTATTAGAGCCCCTAAAACATAAGTGTTTATTAGATGTACCTCTCAAATATCTGAGAATCCATTTGACTGCATTCCAATGCTCAAATCTGGGATGACTCATATACCTGCTAGCGACTCTGACAGCATGTGCAATATCCGGTCTCGTGCATACCATGGCATACATTAAACTTCCTACAGCTGAAGCATAGGGTACCTTGGACATTTTTTCTTCCTCCTCTTGTGTCTTTGGACACATCTCCTTAGTCAATTTCAAATGACTAGGCAAAGGTGTGCTGACAGCTTTTGCATTCTCCATATGGAATCTCTGCAACACCTTTTCAACATAAGCAGCCTGAGATATAGTCAATTTTCTATTCTTCCTATCTCTGCAAATTTTCATACCAAGGATTTGTTTTGCTGCCCCCAAATCCTTCATATCAAATGACTATGATAACTAATGTTTTAACTCTCTGATGTGATCCATGTTAGACCCAGCTACAAGCATGTCATCAACATATAAACACAAAATAATATAGCTGTCATTATCCAACTTCTTAAAATAAACACAATGGTCAGAATTACACCTACTGTAGCCTTGCTCAGCCATAAAACTATCAAATTTCAAATACCATTGCCGATGTGCTTGTTTCAGGCCATACAAGCTCTTCTTCAATCTACACCCTTGTTTCTCCTTACCTTTGACCTCAAATCCCTGTGGTTGTGCCATGTATATCTCCTCCTCCAAATCACCATGGAGAAAGGCAGTTTTCACATCTAGCTGTTCCAAATGCAAATCTTCAACAGCCACAATACTTAAAACAGTACGAATAGAAGTCATCTTGACAACCGGAGAAAATATCTCATCAAAATCAATGCCCTGTTTCTGTGCAAATCCTTTTACAACTAACCTGGCCTTAAATCATTTCTTACCTCCATCTTCCTCTTTCAGCCTGTAAACCCATTTGTTTGGTAAAGCCTTTTTACCTACAGGTAACTTACATAATTCCCAAGTCTGATTTTTCAACAAGGAGTCCATTTCTTCTTGCATGGCAAGCTCCCACTGAACTTGTGTATTCACCTACATAGCTTCATCATACCCTTCTGGTTCACCAGCATCTATTAACAAAATAGAATACAAAGAGGGAGAAAACCTTTCAGGAGGTCTACTTATCCTTGTTGACCGTCTAACATTCACTAGAGTTTGTGGTATTTCTGGTTGCTGTTGCGGAGCATGAGGAGCCACTGGAACATCACTATTTGGAGTATCATCCAGCACCACATAATCCTTTTCTTTCTTCTCATGCTGCTGCAACTGATATTTGTACAACACCTTCTCATTGAATATAACATCCCTGCTTCTCACAATTTTCTAATTTTCAAAATCCCAAAGCCTATAACCAAATTCATCAATGCCATATCCAACGAAGGTACATTTTTTTGATTTCGCATCCAGCTTGGTTCTATTTTTAGAATCTATATGTGCAAATGCTTCACAGCTAAAGGTTTTCAGAAAAGAATAACTCACCTTCTTGCCAGTCCATGCTTCCTCTAGAATACCATAGCCCAAAGGAACTGAAGGACCTCTGTTAATTAAATATATAGCAGTGTTGACAGCCTCTGCCCACATGTTTAAAGGTAGTCCAGCATGCAATCTCATGGTCCTTGCACGCTCCATTATTGTCCTATTCATGCGTTTAGCCACTCCATTTTCTTGTGGAGTCCCTGGAACCGTTTTCTGCCTACGAATTCCATTAAAGGAACAATAATCTTCAAATTATTTGCTGCAATACTCACCGCCATTATCAGATCTGAGACATTTTAATCTTTTACCTGTCTCATTTTCAACCAAGCTTCTCCATTTCTAAAATGTTTCAAATACATCAGATTTCTGTCTAAGGAAATAAATCTAGACCTTCCTAGTTGCATCATCTATGAATGTAACATAATACTGAGAGCCACCGAAAGAAGATACCTGAGCTGGTCCCCATACATCTGTATGCACAAGCTCCAATTTTTCATTTTTCTTTTGCTTCCCATCTCTGAGAAAACTGACTCTCTTTTGTTTTCCATACACACAACTTTCACAGAAATCTATATTAATACATTTCAGACCTGATAAAACTTTCTTAGAATGAAGTACCTTCATACCTTTTTCACTCATATGCCCAAGTCTATTATGCCACAGTGTTGTTTCAGAACCTGCAGCAACTTTTCCAGTCTCTTCCTGCAAACCTGCAGCAACTATTCCTAAACCTGTTTGTTTTTCCTCTATAACATCTAAAGTAGAAGGAACAGTATGACCTATACAAAGATATAAGGTGCCTACTTTCACACCTTTTGCTACTACTAAGGCACCTTTTGAAACCTTCCAATTTTTATCAGTAAATATAACAGTGCAACCTTGTTCAGTTAGCTACCCTACTGAAATTAAATTTCTACTGAGCCTTGGAACATGCCTTACCTCTTGTAGTAGCCAATGATTCCCATTCTGCAACTTAATCTTGATTCTTCCTTTTCCAACAATCTAACAGGGTTTATTATCTCCCAAATAAACCAGCCTAAAATCCCCTTGGACATAATCAAGAAAATAACTTCTATGGGGTGTAGCATGAAATGAGGCCCCTGAATCTAAAACCCATGAATCATCAGCATTATCTAGAGAAAGAATCAAAGCATCATCTTCAGATTTATTACTTACCACATTTGCTTCCTTATTGCCTTCTTGTTTGTCTCCTTCTTTATTTTTCCGAGACCAGCAATCATTCTTTAGATGACCTGGTTTTCCATAGTACCAGCAATCCTTCTGTCCTCTGGTTTGGGATCTTTTGTCCTTTGATTTTCCTCGTGACTTCCCATGACCTCTAGAACCTTTTCCTCTCTCCTTTGATCTGCCCTTGCTTTCTGCATTTAAAACACTGCCTGATTTGGATCCACCTGAGCTTTTCTTACGAATTTCCTCACTCAGAATAACACCAACAACATCATCAAATTTTAGGGTATTTGAACCAGAAACAGAGTTACTAACCACCATTACCAAACTATCCCAGCTTTCAGGCAATGAACATAATATCAAGAGAGCTCTAACTTCTTCATCAAATTTTACATTTACAGAAGTCAATTGACTGACAATCGTATTAAATTCATTTAAATGACCTGTCATAGATCCACCTTCAACCATTTTCAAATTAAACAACTACTTCATGAGAAATACCTTATTTGAGGCTGAGGGTTTTTCATACAATTTAGCCAAAGCTTTCATCAGAACATCTGTTGTCTTCGCTTCCGTTATATTGAATGCCACCGACGATGCCAGGCACAACCGAATGGTTCCCAGTGCCTTTCTGTCAAGAAGATTCCAATCCTCATCAGACATTGTTGCCGGTTTCTTGGCTACTCCTTCCAACGGCCTCCATAAATCCTTTTGATAGAGGTAATCCTCCATCTGCATCTTCCATAACTGATAGTTCTGCCCATTGAATTTATCAACCTTCATTTTACTCTCGTCCGCCATTGCTCCCACTGAACCGTGAGACTTTCCTGCAGACGATAATCAAACACAACCCGCTCTGATACCACTTGTTAGGGTTAGTGTACAGTACTTTCCTGATCAGTCGCCACCTACCAACACAATGGTGGTTAGGAAATTTTAACAACTTAGAGTTTTAACTTTATTCAAATTAGGGCATAAATTATTGATAACACATTTTAAATCAAATCTTTTACTCTAACGACCAAATTTTGAATTTTGAATAAAAAATTAGGGTTCTTCAAGAGGGAAATTGTTTGAAAATAATGAACCCTAACCCACTAACATTCACATTCAAACTTAAAACTTGATAGCTTCTTCCATGAATTGACACAATCAAACAAATTTCTATTTAAAGGAATGGCAAAAGGGGTCAATAATACTCACTAGTTTGGTCAATTGAGAAATAAATCCAATTTGAAACATGACTTGGCTTCCTTCTAACAACTATCTAGAAATTCAAACACAACACTAAACTTCCACAAGGCTTTCCATGAAAATATTGAAAGTAAATAAATAAAAAAGGTGTAGAAAGCATGATTCCAAGTAGCAAGGGTTTGCAATAGCTCCAAATTTGATTTGCATAAGATATAAAAGATAGAAAATAAAAATTTTATAAAGGGCTTAGTACACACGCATGAGCTATTACTGTAAGAAAATAGGTAGGTGAAATTGGAGGATGGATGAGTAAGAGTGCGGTGGCATGTGAATCAAAAAGTGGAAGACACTCAATGATAATCCATAAAAGGCTAACTCAAGAATTTACTTTTTCTATAGAACAAGCCCATTTATTTGAATATAAACACAAGTGGAAGATGGAAGAGTCCTTTAAAATCTTGCAAACCTGTAAATTTACACCTTTGAAAGAGTTTACTTTGAAAAGGAACAAAGGAATGAAGAAGGAATATTGTGGAAACCTAATAACCATCTGAACTTTGGACTAAAGTTAGAAGTCCACTAGGATTCTTTTACCAAGACTTAGCCCATGCTTTGAAACTTTTGCAAATAGTTTCAAAGGCCAAATAGGATAACCATTGAGACAAGGAGCAAAGAAAAGAGAAAGCCAAACCCAAAATACAAAATCAAACACATAAAACCTAGAAGGAAAAAATGGGGGTCCCTATTTTACCAAAAGGTAAAAATAGGGCGTGTATGAGAGGCACAATAATTAGAAGATGCCACCTCAAGGTGTTGGTTTAGACAAATAAGGTGTAATAAAATTACTCTAAATTGGTGTGTTCTTCTTGTTTCTATGTTTGGTTGTTGGTTTATCTTAGATTTTTGTATGTCATTTTGTAATGTGTTATATATACGTTGTTTGAGTCATATATGTTGCTATACCTATTAATTGGGTTATTCATGCAACTTTATATTATATTAGTATTCCCTAGCTCATGTGTCTACTTTGTATGGTGGTCTATATATTGTTTCTCTATATTTAGTCGTTTTTCCTATGATATGGATTATTCACATGTATCTTTCTATTATGTAGCTTTCTTTTTGTTTCTAGTAGGAAGGGGGCCCTTAATAGAAGCCCTATAAAATCTTTAAAAAAAAAATTAAATGAATCAAATATCAAATTTTAATTATACTTTTAATTCATCATTTACTATAACATTTATAATCTATTGAAATCATGGTAACATATAAATTCTCATTTAAGCAATAATATAAAGATTGGGCTTAGTAATAACATATCATCACATTATTCAATTTAACTTAAAATAAGTAAATTCAACTAATTACAACTATCAAGATACAATGGATGTACAATATAACTAATTCAATTACAAAAAAATCCTTCCTACATCAAGGTTAGAATTGTTATTAGTTAGATTCAATTGAGTTCATTGTATCAATATATAATCACTTATAGAGAACCAACAACCAAGCATATTTTAAAAATTTGATAGTATTTTAAAGCATCATATAAAAATCAAAACATCACTAGCCCAAATATTAGAGTCATCTCAAAAATCAATTAGGCCATGATCATAATCATAGACAAGATCCACTTTTAAGGGAGAAACTCTCATTTTGACTAGAAGGTAGTAAAAATAACATATACATCTACCTCATTCATCATATCCAAATTAACTCTTGCTCAAAAGGGTTGTGTAATGGTCTAAATCTGATGATGCAAGTAAGCATGAAAGTAATACAAAAACAATACAAATTACCTTCCCAAGCACACAAACAAATCACACAGATGGAGCATACCGAGGTAGCACCCAAACCTCAAGTTGATTACTCTTTTCTCTTTGGTATGTGGATTTCTCTTTTGTTAGCCTAAGTTCATGATCTCCCAAAATGGATGACAATAATAACAGCATAAGTTTACTTGGATGAGAGATGACCAGAAATGGAGAATGAGGCTCAATTCATAGACCTATTGAAATGCAGATCAAGGGTGGAGAGTGATTAGAAAGATCAATGGTTGAGAATAGTTGAGAGAATAGGCATGAATGGGAGAGGGACAAGTGTCCTTACCCTCTCACAAATCATGGAGGCTAACAAACTTGATTGAGGAGTTGACTAGATTGATTGATTCGTTAACTGGGTTGATTGATCTGTTAACAAAATTGATTGATGTGTTAACTGATTTGATTGATTAGTTAACAAAATTGATTGATGAGTCAACTCAATTGATTGATCTGTTAACTGATTTGACCAGAGGAAATTATGGTGGGTGAGGATAATTGGGAAATTAAATAAATAATTTATTTAATTTCATGAGCACATGTGACAAATAAATTAAATATTAAATTTTATTCATTTGGAGGGAAATAGAATATTTAAATAAATAATTTGAATTTAGTTATTTAAAGTGGAGAGAAATTTGATTATTTAAATAAATAATTTTGATTTAATCAACTTGAGGTTTGGGTGCTACCTCGTTACGCTCCACCAGTGTGGTTTGTTTGTGTGCTTGGGAAGTTAATTTGTATTGTTTTTGTATTGCTTTCATGCTTACTTGCATCATCATATTTAGACCATTACATTTTGGCATGCACGGTGGGACCCACGTCCATAAAATATAACATTTGTAGGAAGAAATTTCGTACATTTTGTGATACAAGATCGGAAATGCACCTTTGACTATGAAAGCACACCTTTGCACTATGTCGGCATGCCTTTGCCGAGAAATGATGCATCTTTGCTACATAAAAGCACACTTTTGTTGTCTGACATGGTGTTTATGTTTTTGCAGATTTAGGGCTATTTCATTTGATTTTTGTCCTATTTTTGGCTTTCTATATCTTGCTGACCTCTAACCCTGCCTACTCATCCTCTAATATCATCATTTTGATAGGTTTTTCTATCATTCCTTTAGCCCAAAATAGGTTATGTGTAAAAGAGCGCCTTTGGCCCACAAAAGCGTGCCTTTGTTTGTGTGGACACCTGGCAATTACCAACTCCTCATATTAGGCCTTCTAGACCCCTGGATTAACCTCAGATCATCAAAACTTGCTTTCTGTCAGGACTGACTATGTTTTTGACATCTACCTATTCGTAGTCCCAAAAGCATGTCTTTGCTATGTAGAAGCGTGCAAGTGTTCTATAAAAGCGTGCATGCATCCTCTATATGTGCACCTATGACTGTGTAACTAATTTTCTAAAAGAGTGCTTTTGCAACCTATCAGTACACTTTTGCAACCTATCAGCGTGCATTTGTCAGTTGTTGATGTGCCTTTGCAAAGAAGTAAAAATCAGTAATCTGCTCTTTGTTTTGAGTTGTTTTCTGTGTTTTCTATCTTTTTTGTTGTTCTGTGTTTTCTGTTTTCTATTTTATGTCATCTAATTTTAGTTTCAAGTTAACTTTTTGGGGTTTTGGAACTAACTCTCTGTGCAACATTTTACCTTGGTCAAAGCGAAACATTTTTTGAAACTACTAATCAAACTTGGTGCAGGACATGTGGCAAAGCAAAGATATTTTCTAAAATTACTAACAAACTTGGTGCAGGACGATTGTCAAAGAATTACTTTTTTTCCACTAAGTCTTAGAAAACATTTCAATTATGTTATTAAGGGAATTTACAATCTTGTCTTCTGTGTTTGGAATACCTACATACATATGCTCTCTCCTTGTGCCAAAAGGTGATCTTGGAGATTAGAAATACTAGGTTATTCATTTACTACTTTCTTTTCTTTATTCCTAGGGACCTAAGAATAACACGTATGCTCTTCTCTCACATTGAAAAATGATCTTGAGAATCAAAAGTGCTCGATATCCTTTCTAGGGGGCCTGCTAAGGGATTTCATCACCTCTAGGGATGACCCCAACTGCATGTTCTAGCACGATATACAAATGTTACGAGAATCAAATGACTCATTTCAAAGGAAGGACCCTCTCAACTCCAAGCAAAAAACCTCCAGGACACTTAGTCTTCCAAGACTTGTGTGGTTGAGTGTCAGTTGATTGGAACACCCCCATTCACAAACTTGTGCCCCTCGTACCTTGTGTATATTTGGGGACTCCCTAGAAACTTTGTGATCCTGGCTAAGACCATCAGTCATTTTGTAGTGTGGTGTAAGTGGATCATACCTTGAAGTTACTCACCATCCTACCTCCTTGTAGGCAAGATAGAAATTCTTTAGGCACGGCGTAAAAGCCTCCAAGGAACGGGGTATTGGGTGCAATGCCCTTATGCCTAGCTATCTACTCTTAGTGAAGTGTTTTTAGTTAGGCAAGAACATGGATAGGTATTCAATCATGTGGGCCCACATTATGATTCAATCCTACTTGAATAATATCTAGGTTGTTGCAAAGAAAAAAGTGTTGGTGTGTTTTCTCTTGTTATATACCCAGTATTCACCATTTGTTATCCATGTAGGTTCATAACCTTGCGTACAATCTTCCAAAGTTACAAGTGTCCAAATTACCATCGTGTCTTTGTGTTTGATCTCTTGCCAGAGATATTCCAAACTACGACCTTCCAAAAAAGCAAAAAAACAAAACCAAAACATCACAAAAATCCAAAAAAATTAGTCTTAACCTTTGCATTATGCTTTTCTAAAAATCCAAAAATCCAAAAAAAATAGTCTTAACCTTTGCATTATCCTTTTCCAAAAATCCAAAAATCCAAAAAAAATTAGTCTTAACCTTTGCATTATTCTTCTCGAAAAAACCAAAAATCCAAGAAAAGTCTTAACCTTTGCATTATTCTTTTCCAAAAATCCAAAAAATTAGTCTTAACCTTTGCATTATTCTTTTCCAAAAATCCAAAAAATTAGTCTTAACCTTTGCATTATTATTTTCCAAAAATCCAAAAAAAAATAATCTTAAACCATTCCACTTTGGGCTTGCTTTTACAGTCTCCCATCCATTTCTAATTTTTTATAGATCATCCACATCCATCCTCATTTCATTTTGTCTTAGAATTTTCAAGTATTCATCCTTTTGAGACTATAAGGTTATTTCATTCTCATACCACAATCATTTTTCCAAATTTATCCCAAACAACAACCATCTTTCTCATTCCCTTGGTTATTAATCCCAAGTCTAGATCAAAAATCCACTAGTTCGTCTTTAGTTTAAGAAGTTAGCCTCTCTTAAATTCATAAACAAATTAGTATCCACCAAACTAGTAAACCAATAGCTTAAGAGAGTGGCTCCTTTTAAGTTAGTGAAATTCACTATCTTTTTATCTTGTCTTGTCTTGAAATCATTAGTCTATTTCTTGGTAGATAATCTAAATCCCACCATCCCATAATCATTTGATCTAGATTTATAACTTTTAACCAAGCAATCATCCATCACCATTGTCTTAGAGTCTCAATTTTTCCTAAAAAAGGTCCAAACATATCATTTCATCCATTTCATCCACCCTTGACATCCATCTAAATTTCCATATCATATGCCTTTAACTAGATCTCAACACAAAAAAGCTATGGAAAATGCCCAAAATCTGTCTCAAGGCAATCCTAAAGTACCAAATCTGAAAGTACCTATTGATGCCTCCAAGTTTACCACAAGCATGGACTCAAACGTCTTTGTCCCAAAATGGTACACAGTAGGAACTTCTTCATCTCAAAGTGTAGGTCAACAAACTTAAGAAGATTCCCAAGACCTTGATGAAAATTTACAAGATCCCAAGATCTTAGATGCTCTAGATAAACTTTTGGATTCCAATTGAAATCATTTCTTTCATCTACTTGCCAATAGAGGAGCTAGGTTGCCTATCAACTTTGATACACCCCAAATCCAGGAGCAAGACCCCATAAATATCTCCATTGCCGCCATGGGTGGACAACGTCCCACTTCATCTCCAACTACATCCACCTTATCACCTACTATTCCAAATCCACCCACTCAAGATGTTCTTTCCTTCACTAACCAATTCAACAACACTCTCTAGCAAAATCCCACACCACTTGAACCACTTCTAACACCTTCATACATGTTGGGATTCCAACATCAATCTTATATTTCAAATAACTCTAGTGTCAACTCCCCACAAACATCTCAACCATCTTCTTCTATTCCAAATAACTCTTATGCTAACCCCCCACAAACATCTCTACCATCTTCTTCTATTCCAAATAACTCTAATGCTAAACCTCCACAAACATCTCAACCGTCTTCTTATGTTCCAAATAACTCTTACGCTAACCCTCCACAAACAACTCAACCATCTTCTACTATTCCAAATAAATCTTGATCTAATCCTCCACAAGTATCCCAAGTCCAATCTTCCACTTCTAACGCACCTACCAATCCCCCACATGGTTCTTCCTATCAAACTTACACAAACCCCTATGACATATCCCAACAACCATCAAACCACCAACATGGTTCATCATATCAAGGTCTTGCTCCACCAAACCAATTTCAACAACCACCAACCCAATATCAACAACCACCAAACAATTATCAATAACCACCTTCATTATCTCTCCAACAAATATTTACACACCAACAACCACCTTCATCCAACATTCAACAAAAATTTGCACCACCACCAACATCTAGAATCGAGCTTCAATTATTCAACATGCAAAAACAAATTTCAGATATTTCACTCAAAAACACAAAAAAGACTTTCTCATTCGAGGAATTTTGTCCATATCAATTTGATTGATCTATTCCCATGATCCCTTTTCCTACTAACTTTGAAATACCCAAATTTGACAAGTATAAAGGAAAAGGTGATCCTCAAGAACAATTAAGGGAATTTTACATGGCTTGTTTAGAGGTTGCCAACAATGATGCATATCTTTTACACCCCTTCCCACACAGTCTCAGAGGGTAAGCCATGGACTGGTTTTCACACTTACCTCCGAGTATCAAATATTTTAGTGAATTAGCTAAGAAGTTTATTTCCCATTTCTCATTCAACATTGAACAGGAACTCTCCATGATAGACTTGTGTAAACAATAAACAAAGAAATGGTGAAACTTTCATCTCCTTCCTACAAAGGTGGAGAAATATGGCCAACAAATTCCCTTGGCCTATCCCTAAGAAACAGTTAGTGCATTTCTTTGTCCAAAATTTGAATCCTAAACTTGGATTCCATTTGCAAATACAATGCGCTAACTCCTTTGAAGAAATCATTTCTAAGGGAACCAACATTGAAAAAGCCCTTATCGCTAAAGGACTTGTAAAAATCTTTAAAGAAATAAAGGACAACATCCCAACTTCAAATGACAAGCCCCGCTTTTGGGCTAAAAACAAAAATGTTGTCGATGATGGTGTTGTGGATACAAAGCATGTCCAAACTATGCAAACGCCTCTTAACATTCAAGCACCAACAAAGAGCATTCCATCCACTCAAAGGGAACAACCCAAACAAGACGTCGCACCCAAGCATAGATTCACTCCCTTGGGAGAACCCATCAAAATTATCCTTAAGAAACTTGTCCAAAGTGGTTTAATCACATTACCTGAAGCTAAACCATATGATGAGCCCACTTTCAAACCCTCGTGGTATAAAGATAATGAATATTGTGAATACCACAAAGTAAAAGGACATAAAACACCTGGGTGTATGAAGTTAAAAAACCTCATCGATCGCAAAGATGTTATAGACAATGCTCCCAAACCCACCATAAATAATGACCTTGTTATTTATCAGGATCCATTCCCCCCTCATGGTAAGGGAAACAACTCTAACAAAGGTAAAGGTGTCAATAATCTGTCAGGTCAATACAATTCTATTGTTGGCCATATTGGAGAAAGTTTTGTATCCACTCTTACAATCAAGGGTAAAGCCCCTGATTGTGTTGTCACTACTCGCAGAGGTCATGTTGCCCTTTGCAGGGCAACACCAAAAAATCAACCCAATTCTGAGTATAACCTACTAGATCATTTGGGAAAAACACCAGCTCTCATATCCATCATTGATCTCCTTTGCACTTCACCTGAGCGTAGGGCTATCCTTGAAAAGGCACTCCAAGAGTCATCTATACCCAAAAACATTGGCATGGTGCAATTTCAAGCCATGCTAGGGCATATTGCTTCCTCACATCACTTGGTCTTTACAAAAAAAGACCTCCCATTCTAAAACACGTCATAATGAAGCCCTACACATAGAAGTGTACATACACCAACGTAAAGTCAAAAGAATCCTTAAAAATTGGTGGTACTGGTCTCAATATCTGTTCTTTGGAACTACTAAAACAATTAGGATATTCTGTAGATGTTATTGACTCTACCCATACTATGACAATCAAAGCATATGATGATGCTGAAAGAGAATTAGGTGTCATTCATTTACCAATCAGAGTTAGTCATGCCTTAGTAGAAACTCGATGTCAAGTACTAGACCTTGACCTCATGTATAATATCATCCTTGGTCACCCATGGATTAACACCATGCAGGCCGTACCTTCCACCTACCACCAGTGTTTGAAGTCCTCTTTAATGGTACTAAAATTACCATTCCTAGAGATACCAACCCTTTTGAATTCTATCACACTATGCAAGGCAGATATCTAAATTCAAACCAAGTCCCTAATAATGTTGTGGCTAAGCCTTCATTCTCTTATATCAATCCTTCCACCTTAGCCAAAACCCCACCTAATCAATCCATTCCTGAGGTCAAGGTTTAGTATAAGGACACCAGGTTAGGAGAATATGATTTGCAAAAATCTTGGTGTGTAGGGAACTTGCCTTTATCGCCTAAGTCCTATGGAAAACCTCCTGTCACGAAGGCAAGTAAGAATGTCATCATACCAATACAACCAATAGTGTTCACTCATGGGGGAGACTAGAAGATAAATGTATTAATGATATCTCCTCTTGGCTCTACCAAGATGAAAAAGATCCAGTAATATTACTGGTGGAAAAATACAACAAAGTTCTCTACATTGTCAAAAATATGGGATACAAAGGACAAGGTAGACTTGGCATCCAAGAGAAAGGAACTCTAGAACCCATCTTTGTCACCAAGAACATAACAAGCATGGGTTAGGATACGGTAAGGAGGTACCATGCTCCTCAAATATTCAGTTTATCCTCGATGAAGTAGCGAAGGCTTTTCCCGCGGTTGAGACTTCTACTAAGGATACTATTGATGACTCTTACCCACACCTTATTGATTTGTTTTAGGAAACGTCCATCTTTATGATCTCATCCATCACCCTCCCCTCACAAACTAAAACGCAAAACATTTCCCTTATACATCTAGAACTAGTCAATTGGGACCAACAAAGGGCTCCAGTCCTGGATACCTTTCAGAACGACGAAGCCTTAGAAAATTTTCTAGGATTCCGAGATGGTATCCCGCTTGGTGACCATAAAGTAGGTTTTGTAATGGACTTATCTCTTATTTCATATTTTGGGGAGAATGTAAAATTTTTTAGTCACAAAAGTACAAATAAAATAAATAGATCCTGAGGTGAAAACCACGTTGTGGCACCTTCTGATCATAAAATAGAAAAAGAAAGGATGCATCCAATAGTGAAAACCTCTTTGAGGCACCTGAGGATGGAATATTTGACCTTCCCCTACCATCAAAATATTAGGAGAAGTCTACATTATTGGTTGAATAGTCACAAGAAATGAACCTTGTCATAATGCAAAATCCAAAGGTTACTTTTTTAGCAGCATCATTGTCAAACCAAGAACAAAAGGACTTCACAAAGTTTTGCCTAAAAAGAGTGATTAACTTCACATGGACTTATGCTGACATGCTAGGATTGGATCCTGCACTAGTAGTCCATCACCTATCAATGTCTCCAGGTGCTAATCCTGTTAAGCAAAAACTCTGCAAAATGCACCCATAGATAGCACTATTGGTAAAAGCTAAACTCAAGAAGCTACTTGATGCCAAGTTTATGCGCCCCATCGATTATACAGAGTGGGTATCTAACCTTATACTTGTTGCCAAGCCAAATGGGGGTATCCACATTTGTTTTGACTTCCAAAGTTTAAACAAGGCGTGTGTCTTAAAGGTGACATCCCACTACCCAACATTGACATAATTATAGATTTGATGGCAGGTCATGAAATGCTTTCACTCATGGATGGTTTTTCTAGCTACAACCAAATTATGATAGCACCTAAGGACCAACACAAGACAACTTTTACATGTCCTTGGGGAACATACTATTGGTAGGTCATGCCTTTTGGTCTCAAGAATGATGGTGCCACATACCAACGAGCGATGATAGTTATCTTCCACAATCTATTTCATACCATTATGGAAGATTATGTTGGTGACCTCTTAGGTAAATCTACTAGAGTAGGACACTTAAAAGTGTTGGAGTAGATCTTTGATAGGCTAGAGTAGTACCAACTTAGGCTTAATCCTAAGAAGTGTGTCTTAGGAGTTACATCAGGAAAACTATTGGGGTACATTGTATCTCATCGATGCATTGAAGTTGATCCTGCAAAAGTCAAAGAAATAGTTGACATGTCTCCTCCCACCAACCTCAAGTAGTTGAGAAGTCTTTAGGGTAAATTGTAATCCATTTGGCATTTCATCTCACATCTAACAGATAAATGTCAACCTTTCTCACACTTACTCTATAAATATGTCACATTCAAATGGGACAATAAGTGCCAAGAAGCCTTTGAACAACTCAAACAAAATCTAGCTACACCACCTATGTTAATGCCACCAGTCTCAGGAAAACCTTTATTGCTATATATATCCACTACATCAGCAACCTTGGGGGCACTCCTAGCATAGAATAACTACTTAGGAAAAGAACAAGCAATTTACTATATTAGTCGTACCTTGGTTGGATATGAGCTTAATTATACCCCATGGAGCGAGAGTGTTTAGAAGTAGTGTTTGCTTCCCAAAAGTTGTGGCACTATATGTTGAACCAACAAACAAAGCTCATATCCAAGATAGATCCTTTGAATTACCTTCTTTCCAAAGCAGCACTTATAGGACGTCTAACAAAATGGGTAATGATCTTAAGTGAGTTTGATATCAAGTATGTTGATCGAAAGGCTATAAAAGAACAAGTTATTGCAAATCAACTAGCAAAGGCTCCAATAATAGATACACCCCATGCTTTTTTATTTTCCAGATGAAGGGATCTTCAACCTCTCTACATCTATCGAATGGAAATTGTATTTTGATGGGTCTTACACTTAGCATGGGTTAGGAGCAGGAATTCTCTTCATCACCCCACAAGGTGATTGCATCCCTAAATCATATCAGCTTGCTTTTCCCTATACCAACAATATAGCTAAATATGAAGCATTACTCACAAGGCTCTAAATGGAAATCTAATGGAATATCAAACAACTTCAGGTTTATAAAGACTCTTAACTAGTCATTCACCAAGTCTCTGACGAATATCAGACTAAGGATGACAAGTTGATGTCCTATAAAAAGATGGTTGACAACTACAAGCAACACTTTTATAGTCTATCATTTGATCAGATTCCTATAGTAAACAACAAGGTTGTTGATACAATGGAAACCATTGGATCTCTCTTAGACATGCTAGCAAACATACAACATTGTGAGTTCTTGGTTGAGCAACTTCTAATACCAGTCGTTGATGTTCCATCCACTGAAATTATCTGCAAACTTGTTGGTCCCAACTCGCCATGGTACCAAGACATTTACAACTACCTTCACAATCACACCCTCCCACCCAACCTTACATCCACACAAAAGAAAACTTTCATTCATTGTGCCTCCCACTTTACCATCCTTGGAAATTCATTACACCGACGGAGTCTTGATGGTATTCTCCTTAGATATTTAAACTCGGAAGAAGCTGGCATTGCTTTAAGAGACATCACAAAGGTGTATGTGGAGCACATTCCACTAATCCTAATCTAGCAAAGAGTTTTTTGCGAACTAGATATTATTGGCCTACAATGGAACAGGATGCTCATCAGTTCACCAAAAGATGCCTATAGTGTTAGCAACATAGAGATCTAATTCATGCACCTACTCATCAGCTACACCTAGTTACAACTCCTTGACCATCTTCACAATGGGGACTTGACCGCCACTAAGTATTTCATGAAGTGGGTGGAAGCTATCCCCATGACTTACATTACTGGCAAACAAAATGCTAAATTTATCTTACACTATATCATTTGCCGGTATGGTATCCCTATGGCTATAGTAATCAATAATGGCAAACCTTTCCAAAACCAAGATGTCCATGCTTTGTGCACTCAATACCATATCCAACATCACTTTTCCACTTCGTATTACCCACAAAGAAACAACCAGGCTGAGGCTCCAACAAAACTATTATAAAAATCCTCAAAAAGATAGTCAACGAAGTTGGTCGTGATTGGCATTTGTAGCTTAACCCCATCCTTTGGGCATATCGCACAAACATTAAAACCCCAACTAGTGCCACACCATACACTTTAGTCTATGGAACTAAAGTTATTTTTCCTATAGAGGTCGAGATCCCATCTCTCTGTGTCTCCATGCAACATCTTATTGAGGGAGAGGAGTACAATGTTTCAAGGTTGAATGAATTGGAGATACTAGATGAAAGGCACCTTGCAACATTGAATCATCTTTAGGTCTACCAAAACCTCCTTCCACATAGTTACAACAAGAAAATCAAGGAAAGGCAGTTCCAAGTGGGTGATCTCATTCTGAAAGAAAATCAGAGAAACCAGCAAGATAGAGATAAAAAAGGCAAATTTGAACCTAACTGGTCAAGACCTTTTGTCATCATAGTAGTCTATGTATCAGGGGCATATACACTGGTGACACCTGAAGGAATTCCTCTCGATGAACCCATCAACAGTGTTAATCTTAAGAAGTTGTATACCTGATCCTTAGACTATCCTAACAGAAAATATCAAAAAAATGAAAAAAATGAAAAAATAGAAAAATTCCGTCCTCTGGTGAAAACCTGGCAAACAGGGGCTATGTGTAATAGTTAGCATCGACCATCTATAAATTCTTTTTCCTTCCATTCCATCTATTTTGTTTCATAATAAAGCCTCATCCATCCATAATAAAAATTATTGACCTTCGCATTCCCACATGTCCATCTATCATGGCTTCGAAATTGCTAGTGTCAAGTGTTATATTTTAGTCTCATCCATAGTCAGTTCATCCAGTGTATCCATTATTCATCCATTGTTAGTCCCATCCATGGTCAATCTATTTCTCCATAATAAACCCTTTACTTGAATGGGGGCACATTTCCTTACCCTAGGTCTTGGAATGGATCTTTGTTTTGACTCAAGGGAAGTTGTCACACTTTCACTCATTCTCCGTAAACATACCTCATCCTACATCATCTCATCCATCAGCACTATCATCTCATCCATTGGCACTATCATCACTCATTAACACTTTCATCACTCATTAACTAGAACTACATATCATCATTATCATCATAATGTGCCTTAGTCCCATGGATACATGGTATGTAGGTATTTTGGAATATGATGGAAGTATCCAATACTCAGGAACATACGATATAGCCATCATCCATCTCAATCCATAATAAATCTAAAATTTTCAGCCCATCCATCTACCACAATCCATCTTATTCACTTACCGCCTAGACTTGACTAACTCAAGAAGAACATAAACTATGCATCTTTTGAAATCTCAAATACTTATCAAATCAGAAACAAAAAGGCTACTCCTGATACAATACACCAACTCATACCACTTGCTACATCTGGTACATCCATACATCCTAGATCCAAAGCCTTTAAATGATACATCTTTCCTATGATAAGGCCCCCAATCTATCTGGAACACCCTATTTGGCAAGAGAACATAATGGTTGTCTATCTATTTTATCAGTTGGTCATTTTCTTTTTGATTTATCTTTTGTCCCTTTCTAATACTTATTCAAAACTATCGTGATCTTTCTATATCTGGGTATGTCACGATGTGGTATGGATTGGGGCATAGTCGTTCCTTTCATATGTTGTGTTTGTGGGATGATTCTATTATCCTATTAGCACTAATATGTATCTTGTGTGTGTTGGGATTCGCATCTTGCATATCAATACCTTTTGTATCTAAGGTTCTACAAAGACCTTATGTGTCTTAAGACTATTCTACACTAAGACTATTTTCCATTCACATATTTCAACAAGATTTTGTTATGTCTAGAAGAAATAAATCAAATCGTTTGCTTGCAGAGTCAATGTCTTATGTATTGGATACATCGTCACCCTGGTTCTTATACCTTGGTGCATAACATCCATATGCTATATCACAATAAAGTATTGCTCTATATATATGTTAGCATAACTACTCCCAATAAATCCATCGTTCCTTCATCTAACCTACAGTTCTTTTCCAATCATTTCATTTTAATCTTCACAATTCATTTTTCAATGTTCAACTTTCTTCTCAATCATTATCCCTTGATTATCATTTGTTTATTAATCATTTGTGTCATCATTTTCATATGTACTCATTTCTCATCACTTGTTCTCATTTGTGCCATCTTTTGTTATCCTTTATTAACAATTGGCAAATCATTTGTTAATTTTTTCTTATCTATTTCTATCATCATTTTTAAATCATCTAACTGAATTCATTTCATCGTCCATTTGTTATCCATTTCATTAACATAATTCAGACATCATACATCATTAATCCATAAATATTCATTTATTCTAATCCATTTCACATTGAATATAACATAATGCATCCATAAACATAAATTAACATCATCATCATCACATGACATAAACATTAATTAGCATCATCATCATGGCATCATCAATAAACCAAACCATAACACAATCATATAAAATATCACCATCATCATATATATCACACAAAAAAGTGTCCATGATATAGTATCCATATACATAAAGTACATCATCAGCCCATAGGCATCAAAATACAAAAAAATACATCAATGTCATAACAACATCATCAATAATTAAGGTGTCTATATCATGTGGAACTCGCCCCCTCTAAAGGAGCCGACTGTGAGTCCGACCTTAGAGGAGGATGTTGGTGAGGTACCTTTGCTCCTGATGGTTGTCCCTACACTGGTGGCATCTGTCACGTACTTTCTCTAGGAGGCCCCATCACAGAAGGCCCTGACCTCATTGATCTGGAAACCCGTGACCTGCTTTGCCTGCTAAAGCTCAACACCCTCTGATCCGCAGGAACTACACTCTCATATAATCCGTGGTAGTACTTTGCTCACTGCCGTGCCTGAGCTAGTCTATCCTATACCACCATCATATCCCTCCACATTTGTGCCATGCTGCCAATGGCTATCACCCCCTTATGTTGTGTCCAACTGTTGGTGTAACTATGCAGTGGCAACCCTTGCTATATCCCTCTCTACTATGGCCTGTTGAACCTAGCCATTTGCACCTCCTACCTATGCCTATAGCATTTGAACTTGTGCCTACAAAGTCTATACCTGTCCCTACAGAGTTTGTATCTGCAGGAGTGCATTGTCCCTCTCCCCAGTCAATCCAGCAACTACCCCCTATAGTCTCTCCACCTCTAACTGTAATATATCCCAAGAGGCTAATACAGTTTCATAGTCCTCTCCATCTCCCAAGACAACTGCCTCTACCTGTAGCTATCCTCCATCGCCTCCTCCATCTCCTCCTCCTCTGGCTCTATCTCCGTCTCCTCCTCTGGCTCTATCTCCGTCTCCTCCTCCTCTGCCTACATCTGGGGGGATAGCCACATGTCCTCCCTTCACTCTCTATCTCACCCATCTCAGTCCAACAAGAGGCTCTGCTACCTACCCTGCCTATGTCCCAGGCATCGTCAACACAATAGGTGTGTCCCCCACCATGCATCATAATCAGGACTAGTCCTTGCATCATCCACTGCTGTTATTAGTGGTACCCATGACATCAACTGTAGTGTCCTAAACTCTGTCAACACTGCCTATCTATCCAATGGTGCCCCCCATACACCTATATCCCTGACCACCCAGAGAAAGATCGCCTCATGAACTGGAGCTATCTGTTGCTCCCCAATTTATCACCAAACCCTATCTAGCATGTATCTCTCTATGATCAAATCCATCATTCCATGATATAGTGTGTCTACCTAACATAAGGCAACTCCCTAACATCATCATCCCAAGCCTCACAATCCCTCTAGGGTCTCCAGATCACTGTATCCAGGTCATCTATCACCCTCCACTAGTAAGTCATGTCTCTAGTCTATCTGTAATGGAGGGACCCTGCATACATCCAATAATATGGATGGCTTGCCATCCTCACCCTGTCACACACTAGACGTAACACTGGAATGTGTTCCCAAGCCCAAATGTGCAGTAAAGCCACTCTGCACCCAATGTACTGACTCCTGTTGTACATGCAGCTATGCAAATCTCTGTAAAGGTGGGCTAATACACATGGACCCCACACAAACTACTCTCCCTCCATCAACCTCTCCAAAACATCACCCCAACTAATCAAGAACTGCCTAGATCTGCTCCCTAGTACTAGAACGTACCCAATCAAGTTTGCAATGAATAGTGGTAGTGGGGGCATCATCTATCACCTCGATCAGATCCAGTTGTGTCCCCTCAATAAGTAGGTCATCATTTGAAAACACCTGCTCAAGTGCTTGTGTACCTGTAAGAAGGTCATATCTCACCAATGACCCATGAATGGGTATCTGCAATATCTCCCATGCATCCTCTAAAGTCATCGTCATCTCCCTAGTCAGGAGAAGGAAAGCACTCCTCTCATTGTGCCACTGCTCTATGAGCATTGTCATCATAGTTGTGTGCGCTCGAATCTCTAAAAATTGAGCTATGTGCAACATCCCCACAGTGTCTACAAACTCCTTGACTATGTCAGTAAAGTCTGTGTATAGGCCCATCGTCCTCAGTCACCTCACACATGATTTAATTGGTGAGGGTCACTCCTGTCCATCATCACATTTCATTAAGTTAGCCATGATCCTAAAAGGTCACCCAGTTTTCCCTAAGTCATCAAGTTTTCCCTAAGTCTTTTCGTCACTTTTTTTGTCTTCTGGCAAAAGCACGCTTCTTCTAGTCCTAGGCACTCTTTTGAGTGTAGGCACACCTCTTTCCAACAAAGGTGCGCCTTTTTCTTATGCAGGCGTGTTTTCAACAAAAGCACACCCCTATCCGACATAAGCACGCCCTTTTCATTCAAAGGTGTGTTTTCACCTAATAACCTAGTCTACCCACCGACACACATTTACCCTACGTAGGTGCGCCACCCGCTTGTGTGAGAGCACTTTTCCAACATGGGCGTGCATTTTGCAGGCATAGGTGTTCAATTTCTTCATGCAGGCGTGCTTTTACAAAAGTGTGCCCACATTTTTCCTAACTTTAACCTAGCATTTATGACCATTAATGCCCTCCTAGCTACCCCAAAATCCCAGGTTAGGTCACTTATCGGTCCCCCTATGCCATCTGGTCGCTGGAACTGCCTCACTCGCTCACCTCGGTGCCTATGACATAGAATCACTACGCGGTTGGCCATCGCTAGCTCTTCTTCTTCTCTCTAATTGGTTGTTTTGAATACTAGGTGTACAAATGACTTGGAATGGGCCCCCTTGCTACTATTTATAGGCCCCCAACCCCTATTCCCCGTAGCACCTACCCCACCCTCCCATATCCCCCTGTTTTCACCTATTTCACCATATTTCTTCTATTTTGTTCGTATTTTCCACTATCTTAGCCTACGTCTTACTTGTTGAGATTTTTTTTCAAAATTATTTTATTTTTTCCAAAAAATTTCTCGAGGGGGCACCCAATATCCCTTCTTCTCTTCCATCATTTTTCTCCATTCCTACCACCGACCAGGGCATCTTTTTCAATTTATTTGACACGATGCCTTTTAATGGGACATCGTATCAAAGAGGGGCAAAATGTAGACACTTGAAATTCACCAATGCATTATTCACCTCGTCATGCCACATTCGCATCATTTTCCATCTAATCACCTAAATTTTGTCATTTCACACTAATTAAATTAATTCATCAATATTCGTCATATACCTCTATATTAATTAAATAATCCAAATTATTTAATTAAATCATCTTCCCTCCCTTTTAAATAAATAAAATCAAAATTATTTATTTAAATAATCAAATTTCTCTCCATTTTAAATAAATAAATTTAAATTATTTATTTAAATATTTTATTTCCCTCCAAATGAATAAATTTAATATTTTATTTATTTATCACATGTGCTCATAAAATTAAATAAATTATTTATTTAATTTCCCAATTATCCTCACCCACCATAACTTCCTCTGGTCAAATCAGTTAACAGATCAATCAATTAAGTTGACTCATCAATCAATTTTTTAACTAATCAATCAAATTAGTTAACACATCAATCGATTTTATTAACAAATCAATCAACCTAGTTAACGAATCAATCAATCCAGTCAACTCCTCAATCAAGTTTGTTAGCCTCCATGATTCATGAGAGGGTAAGGACACTTGTCCCACTCCCATTTGCACACATTCTCTCAACTATTCTCAGCCATTGATCTTTCTGATCACTATCCACCGTTGATCTGCATTTCAACAGGTCTATAAATTTAGCCTCATTCTCCATTTCTGGTCATCTCTCATCCAAGTAAACTTATGTTGTTATTATTGTCATCCATTTTGGGAGATCACAAACTTACGTTGACAAAAGAGCAATCGACATACCAAAGAACAAAGAGTAATCAACTTGAGGTTTGGGTGCTACCTCGGTACGCTCCACTAGTGTGGTTTGTTTGTGTACTTGGGAAGGTAATTTGTATTGTTTTGTATTGCTTTCATGCTTACTTGTATCATTAGATATAGACCATTATAGGTTGAATCTCTTTACCAACATTCAATTTAATAATCATAAAAAAAAAATTAACAATGTTTTCTAAGTAATAACTACGTGTTATAAATCTAGTATTGTAAGATGAATAAATGTGAAATTCATGAATATAAGGTTAGTAGATCACATAGCAAATGCCACAATTAACTAGAATTATCAAGGTTATTAAGCATAAGGATTGAAATTAGGGTCACAAATGGTTGGGCCTTACAAGCCATATAAGGATGTTGTCTTAGACATGATTGTTTAGTTCAAGTTCTTTTCCATCGAGGCCATACCTAGGGAAAATAATTAGCTAGAAGATTCCATGGCCACTTCTTCTACTATGTTGTCTCCTCACATGCAATTACAAAACTCTAAGTTTGTGGTTGAAATAAGGAGTAGATTGTTGGTGGAAAGAAGTGATCTAAGATTCTCTATTATTCTAATGACAAGTTTAAACTCCTTACACAAGACTTATCTAGGATGAAGCAATCTTTGAATTTGTCCATGATTATGACGAGCTTCCATAGAATTATCACAAGAAATGATACTCTTTAGTTCCTTATCTTGGTGGTTACTTTAGGGAAGAATTAGAAGTTTCAAGATTACTAGGACATTCTAGAGTTGCCTCTAGATCCTTGCAACTTGAAGGGAATGTCTTTTTGACAGAGGATATCATCAAAGTGAACATAGGGATATTGAAAATATATAGAAATATCAAGCTTGGTGGAAACTAAACATAAGTAGAGATCAAAATTTATAAGGATCTTCTGACTAAGTTTGTTGTTTTTTTCATGTGGGAATATTTAGATATGCTAGGTCTAGATGCTTCTATTGTTGTACATAATTTGGTCACTAAATCCAATACCAAACCGGTGAAGCAAAAAGTAAGGCCCATCAAGTAACTAAAAATTAGATTAAAATAAAGTTGGTGGACTATTTGTCATAGATTTCAAACATAGTAGTTATTCTAAAGAAGAACAATAAGATCAAGATTTGTATAGACTTCCATACATCAACAAAGCTCATCCTCAAGATGACTTTCCTCTCCATTCCATAGCTATGATTATGGACATAATTTTTGGCAATGAGATGTTGTCTCTTATGGATGGTTTCTTTGGGCATAACCAAATTTTTATTTCAAAGGAAGATCAAAATAAGACTACATTTACCATGCCCTTTGGGATTTTTTATCATGTGGTTATGCCTTTTGTCTTAAAGAATATTGGAGCCACATGTCAAAGAGAAATGACCCATATTTTTCATAGCCTCATCCATGTTATTGTGGAGACATATGTAGATGAAATTGATGGAGATTGATTGTCATTGATGTCAAAAAGGTGTTGAGTAGATTGTGTGATATACAAGGGTTTTCATGGTGTTCAGATGTCACAAGAGTTGTGTGCATACTCATGTTACTCATCAATTATTTAGTTGCTATATTGAATTGAATGGATCATGTGTCAGGTTTATCAAGGATGTGTTTGATCAAGATGCATTGATATTGTTTGCAGGATGATTAGTTCACAAGATGATCCTTATGATATGCCGTCATGTTATATTAGGCTTGGTATGACAAAGTTCTCATATGCAAGAACAATAGATAGATCATCTTCATAGAGTAATGCAAGAGCAATGCAGATCAGGTATTTATATTGGTGTGTTGCATGCAAGTAATTTTGATTTGAGTTGAGAAGTATATCATCAGGTTGGTTAAGGTATTTGTAGAATTGAGTGAAGTTAGGAGTTAACAAGATCGGTTATGCTTTAATCAAGTTCATCATGCTTGTTGTGTTGGTGAAAGTTTGGTTGTCATTAAATGGTCGAATGCTCGTATTTAAGGAGTTTTGTTGGCTCTTCTTTCTGAAAAGATTGATGCAAGGTGAATTGTGTTGACTCCATGATAATGAGAAGGTCTAAATTTATATCAAGAAGGGTTGTTGAATAATGATCATGGGTTTGATAGTGGTAAGGGATCAAAATCCTAAGTTAAAATGTTTTAAAGCATATCTTATAAACCCCTCTCTTCCCATTATATAGATATATGCATTTTTTGTTATAAAATAAAATTGACCTGTTATCACAGGTCAGTCACTTAAAAGTGACTTGTTGAAGGGTATAAATACCATGGAGGAAGTGGCCCTCATTTAAAATATGAATTCTCCTCTTAGTGCATAAAGATTAATGTGTTATAAATTGTTTTTTCAAATAAGACTAAGAATGAGTTTTTATAGGCTATTTTTAGCCTTCCAAAAAGAGGAGATTTTTAATGTTTTTAAATGCTCATATTTTTATAATGTGAAAAAATCATCAAAGGCTATATTTAAATATGTGTTGGGCATGAATTTGTTAAAAAGCCATAAAAAAAAATTTAAGATTATTTTTAGTCTTTTTAAAAGCCTACTTTTAAGGAGATTCTTATGGTGAGTTTTTTAAGGGATTTTTATGAAGTTTTTTTTCTACTTTTAAAACATTAGTGGGCCTCCCTCTCATGTGCAGTTTGAAGGTTTTAAAAAGGAAGCTATTTTTAAGGAGAAATATATTTTTTTAGCTTTCTAAATACTTGTGGAGTTGAAGAGATTTTTTTTTGGAATATAAAGAGTTTCTTTTAAAGAAAACATTAATAAGAGAGATATTATTCTCTTCATGGCAGATTGGTTAAAAATGTTGTTGAAGTTTTTTTATGATTGAAGATTTTTACAGGTGAAAAAAAACATGGAGAGAGAAGATGAATTTTTTTTAAGAGGATGAAGAAATGTTTTATTTTTCAAAGGCAAATTGAGAGATTTTTTATGCAGGGAAGATGAAGCATTGAAGCCATGAAAAAGATTTTTTATTTTCTCTAACAAAGAGAGTTTAATTAAAAAAATATATTAGTGAAGTTTTTTTATGAAGAGGAATGGATCTGTATATGAAGGGTCATTTTTGTTTAATAATATTGCAGATGCAATATGAAAATTTTATTGAGAACAAGAATGATTTTTTTGTTATGAAGATATTATTTTTGCCAAATGATATTGCAAAGACAAGGAAAATGAAAAGATTGAAGTATGTTGAAGATATTTGTAGATTAATGATATTCTTGCAGATTGAAAATATTTTTTTTCAAATTGGAGAAGATGAAAAGATTGAAGAGAAAAGTTTTGCAAGTGCTTTGTGTTTTTTTATTGAAAACAAAATGTTCAGATTGAAATGAATATGAAAGGACAATGAATTTTTGAAGATGATTTTTGTAGAGGAATAGAATGTGAAAGGACATTCAAATTTTCATAAATGGTATTGCAAATGGAGTGTGTGAGTGGACAATCATGCAGTGTTGAAGATATTTTTATGAAAATTATGTTGAAGAGAAAATACAGATAAAACATTATGTTTTGTATGTGATGAGAAAAACACGGGTTGAAGATATTATGCAATGAATTTACACATTGAACCATGCCAAGTATGAAGACACAGGTGATTTGATTGTGCAAAGAAGACATGTTTTGTAATGGTGCAAATCAGATTGAGTTGCAATCATTTCTTGCACATCTTGCAGTATGTTTTGATGGTGATTAAATTTGCCAGTAAGAGGCTTTGTTGGTTGTTGGTCAGTGAGACCTAGCCAGTGAGGCTTGTAAAAAAAAATTTTTAAGTTAAGCTAGTGTGAAAAGCATGTGTCTTGATTCAAGTTGTCTTCATTTTTATGTGTGCATATTTGTGCTTTACTTATAAGTTTTTGATTTACATCTTTCATTATTAGTCATGTGCATATGAGCTCAACAAATCATTAATGTCTTCCTCTCTATTTGTCTTGTAAGATAAAGTTTGCAAAAAGTTAAGAATTTATACAACACTGATTCATCCCCCTCTCAGTGTTGTAGTGGAGTAAAATGAGTAAGAAGAATAGAATTAAGGTCTCAAATAGAGAAAAGAAAGATGATGATCAAAAGATGGTAATACAAGCCTCAGTTAAGCCTAGCAATGATTTGATCCATATGTCACCCCTGATGATTGATACAAAGAATGGTCATGTAGTTGAGAGTTTTGATAAAAAGGAAGAGTTCAATACATTCAAGAACTTGATGAAACTAAAGATAATTTTACTGCTGAGATTGATGGTAAAGAAGAAGATTTTTTTATGAATGAAGATGAACATGAGTTTGATGAAGATGATTATGAAGTTGATTTAGAAGGTGAATTATTATGTGCCCTGGATACAATCAAGCAACTCAGAAAAGAGAATAAGAAACTAGAAGATCAACTTCAACATGAAAAAGTCTCTAAGGACAAATTTGTTTCAGACCTTGAAGAGGCTAGAAATCTAATTATGGATTTAAGAAGTCAAGTAAATGCTTCAGACAAAGTGTTATTACTATGAAGATAGAAGTAGAAGAAACAAAAAGGCTTGTTGATTTTACGAAATTTGATCTTGAAACTAAAACTAGTGAGTGTCTAAAACTAGAATTAGAATTAGTCTCTTTGAGAAAGGAGTTAGAAAAAGCTTCCTCTAAGTTGCACAAGAATCTGTTGTTTGAAAAGAATCTGTTGTTTGAAAAGAGTACTAAAGAAGGATAGTGTTCCAAAGTCACAAATGCTCCTTGGCAAACAGACCACCACCTGTTAGGTAATACCATTCAATAAGGTATAATTATTCTCAGTTTCATGGTTATTGTTATTCTTGTCATATCTATGGTCATAGAGCTAGAGATTGTACAACTTATGCCAGAAATGATGTTGAGTGGCATAAGAACAAAAGTCTTTCTAGAATGACAAATAAGAGTTCTAATGCAATATGTTACCATTATAACCAAGTTGGTCACATAGAAAGAGACTGTTGGATGCATAGAAGATATGGTTAGGGAAGTTCTTTTGGCATGTCAAAAAGATATGATTCCTTTAGTCCTCTAATTGGTTATAATGTCACATGCTTTAAGTGTCATAATCTTGGGCATAAAGCATAGTTTTGTAGGAATAAATTGAAGACATCTACAGCAGACACCTTGAGCAAAGAAAAGAAAAAGCCTATATAGGTTTGGAGAAGAAAATAAAGTCAAGACAAGAAAGATCCTAAACTTGTGCATCTTGCACAAGTTACATCATTAGTTGGATAATTGAGAGCATGAAGGGGGAGTTGTTCATGTCCTATCAATTATCCCCAAAAAGTTTCAAAGGAGATTGTTTAAGGTTTGTCAATATGTGTATGTAAGTGCTACAGGTGGTGTTGCAGTTCAAAATGAACTTGAGATTGTGAAGTATTGGTTGTCATGGCAAAGAGACTAAGATGTTCCAAAAACTCTTATCATGTTGGCTAAGGTGGCTGAAAATGAAAAATTCAATTCATAGCACTTATCTCTGCATTTGATTTTGCAAAGTGTTGTTGCGGGAAGAGTTTGATGGTGAAGGTTGTGCAATCTTGATAGGCTGATTTGTATAATGGATCTAGGGTATTCTCAAGAAGTTTCTCTTCAAATGTTAGCATGTGTTGGTTGAGGAAGTTGCAAATGAAAGAAGTCACTTGATTTTTTTTTGCAAAGGTATTGATAATGGTTATGTTTTTATCAAATTTGACATGGTGTGCAGGATGGTCTTCATAGCCTTCATTCATTTCAAATGGTCTTCATTCTTTTTCATGTCAAAAAGGGTGTGCAAGAATAAGATTGGTTGCAAGTTGAAAGTTTATGTTGTCTTTATCATGGAAGTTTTTGGCAAGAACATCTCTTGGTTAGTCATCATGGATTGCGATTTGTACTGATTGGTGTTGTTACAAGTTGAAAAGTTGTGCATTATGCAAATATACAAGGACAAAATTTTCAAGATAAGTTTAGGACAGCAAATTGCATATGTGTGCCTTCAATCTTTTGAAAGTCAAGTGGTATCAAAGTTTTTCATAAGTGGTATCTCAATTTTTTGGTTGATATGAAGTTAAAAAGATAACTGGAGTTTTTGTCTTCAAAATTCTCATATTGCAATGTTATGATCATGCTATAACATCTTTCAGTGGAGTTGTTCTTAGGGGGAGTTAGTTCATTCTTTGTCATCAGATGTCAAAAAGGGGGAGAAAGAAAGAATGCTTTATGTAGTTTTGCCATCAATGACAAAGGGGGAGATTGATTGTCATTGATGTCAAAAAGGTGTTGAGTAGATTGTGTGATATACAAGGGTCTTCATGGTGTTCAGATGTCACAAGAGTTGTGTGCATACTCATGTTACTCATGGTGTTGTTACTCATTAGTTATTTAGTTGATATATTGAATTGATTGGATCATGTGTCAGTTTATCAAGGATGTGTTTGATCAAGATGCCTTAATATTGTTTGCAGGATGATTAGTTCACAAGATGATCCTTATGATATGCCGTCATGTTATATTAGGCTTGGTAGATAGATCATCTTCATAGAGTAATGCAAGAGTAATGCAGGAATTTATATTGGTGTGTTGCATGTAAGTACTTTTGATTTGAGTTGAGAAGTATATCATCAGGTTGGTTAAGGTATTTGTAGAATTGAGTGAAGTCAAGAGTTAATAAGATCGGTTATGCTTTAATGAGGTTCATCATGCTTGTTGTGTTGGTGAAAGTTTGGTTGTCATTAAATGGTTGAATGCTCATATTTAAGGAGTTTTGTTGGCTCTTCTTTCTGAAAAGATTGATGCAAGGTGAATTGTGTTGACTCCATGATAATGAGAAGGTCTAAATTTATATCAAGAAGGGTTGTTGAATAATGACTATGGGTTTGATTGTGGTAAAGGATCAAAATCCTAAGTTAAAATGTTTTAAAGCATATCTTATAAACCCCTCTCTTCCCATTATATAGATATATGCACTTTTTGTTATAAAATAAAATTGACCTATTATCACAGGTCAGTCACTTAAAAGGGACTTGTTGAAGGGTATAAATACCATGGAGAAAGTGGCCCTCATTTAAAATATGAATTCTCCTCTTAGTGCATAAAGATTAATGTGCTATAAATTGTTTTTTCAAATAAGACTAAGGATGAGTTTTTATAGGCTATTTTTAGCCTTCCAAAAAGAGGAGATTTTTAGTGTTTTTAAATGCTCATATTTTTATAAGATTCTAAGGCAGATTTTTTGGTGGAGAATGTGAGAATCAAAGGCTATATTTAAATGTGTTGGGCACGAATTTGTTAAAAATCCATAAAAAAAAATTTAAGATTATTTTTAGTCTTTTTAAAAGCCTACTTTTAAGGAGATTCTTATGGTGAGTTTTTTAAGGGATTTTTATGAAGTTTTTTTTCTAATTTTAAAACATTAGTGGGCCTCCCTCTCATGTGCAGTTTGAAGGTTTTAAAAAGGAAGCTATTTTTAAGGAGAAATAATTTTTTTTGGCTTTCTAAATACTTGTGGAGTTTAAGAGATTTTTTTTGGAATATAAAGAGTTTCTGTTAAAGAAAACATTAATAAGAGAGATATTATTCTCTTCATGGTAGATTGGTTAAAAATGTTGTTAGAAGATTTTTTATGATTGAAGATTTTTACAGGTGAAAAAAAAAATGCAGAGAGAAGATGAATTTTTTTTTTAAGAGGATGAAGAAATGTTTTATTTTTCAAAGGCAAATTGAGAGATTTTTTATGCAGGGAAGATGAAGCATTGAAGCCATGAAAAAGATTTTTTATTTTCTCTCACAGAGAGATTTTAATAAAAAAATATATTATTGAAGTTTTTTTATGAAGAGGAATGGATCTGTATATGAAGGGTCATTTTTATTTAATAATATTGTAGATGCAATATGAAAATTTTATTGAGAACAAGAATGATTTTTTTGTTATGAAGATATTATTTTTGCCAAATGATATTGCAAAGACAAGGAAAATGAAAAGATTGAAGTATGTTGAAGATATTTGAAGATTAATGATATTCTTGCATATTGAAAATATTTTTTCAGATTGGAGAAGATGAAAAGATTGAAGAGAAAAGTTTTGCAAGTGCTTTGTGTTTTTTTAATTGAAAACAAAATGTTCATATTGAAATGAATATGAAAGGACAATGAATTTTTGAAGATGATTTTTGCAGAGGAATAGAATGTGAAAGGACATTCAAATTTTTCATAAATTGTATTGCAGATGGAATGTGTGAGTGGACAATCATGCAGTGTTGAAGATATTTTTATGAAAATTATGTTGAAGAGAAAATATAGATAAAACGTTATGTTTTGTATGTGATGAGAAAAACAAGGGTTAAAGATATTATGCAATGAATTTACACATTGAACCATGCCAAGTATGAAGACACAGGTGATTTGATTGTGCAAAGAAGACATGTTTTGTAATGGTGCAAATCAGATTGAGTTGCAATCATTTCTTGCACATCTTGCAGTATGTTTTGATGGTGATTGAATTTGCCAGTGAGGTTTTATGTGTCAATTAGGCTTTGTTGGTCAGTGAGAAGATATCAGCCAGTGAGGCTTGTAAAGAATTTTTTTTAAAGTTAAGCTAGTGAGGCAGTTTTGGAGTGGTTTTTCTACCCCAGGAGGGTTTTCCACTCGTGAAAAGCATGTGTCTTGATTCAAGTTGTCTTCATCTTTATGTGTGCATATTTGTGCTTTGCTTATAAGTTTTTGATTTACATCTTTCATTATCAGTCATGTGCATATGAGCTCAACAAATCATTAATGTCTTCCTCTCTATTTGTCTTGTAAGATAAAGTTTGCAAATTATGAGCCATCTTTACATGGCTAAGAGAATACAAGGTCAAGTTAAACCCTTAAATACATATTTGGGGTTACCATTAGAAAATTGTTGGGTTTCATGTGGATCCAACAAAATTTAGACCTATATTATATGTGAAGCCTCTAACCAACAAACATGTAATCAAATCCTTTCTAGGCAAATTGGGGGCCATCAAACACTTCATTCTTGATCTAACTTTCAAGATTCATTTGATAAATAATCTATTGAATAAGAAAACCTAAATCACCTAGACATGAGATTGTCAAAATGACTTCAAAGAGATTAAAAAGTTTCTACTTTCTCCCCCTATGCTTGTGACACCAAAGCAAGATCATCCTCTCATCTTATTTGAGGGCGACAAACATTTCTATCACACATATGTTATCCCAAGAGGAGGATGGGAGAGAGACATTTATTTTATTAGTTGCACTCTTCTTCAATATGAATAGAACTATACTCAAATTAAGAAAGAGTGTTTGGAAATTGTCTTTGTAACTAAATGCTTATGTCACTAAATGTTAAATTAGAAGACATGGGTAATGGTTAGGTCTAAACTTATGCACACCTTTCTTACCCATCCTATGATGTCTAAGAGAGTTGGGTATTTCATTACCCTTCTTAATGAATTTGAGCTATCATATGTGACTCAAAATTTTATCAAAGGATAAGTGATCATTGATTAGCTTACAAAAAAAATTGATCTATCAAGAGGAACCTATAAATGATGATTTCCCTTAAAAATTGGTTTTCACTATCAAATCTTACCCACTCACTCAATCACCATGGTATTCTCATGTAAGTAAATTCCTTGTTGATCATTCATATCCAAAGGATTACACCCATTAACTAAGGAAATGGTTGTGCGCCATCGCCACCAAGTATGTCATAATTAACAATGTGTTATATTAGAGAGACTTGATGGGGTACTACTTTACTATGTTGACAAGAATATCATGCTATATAAGAATGCAATAGTGGTATCTACAACATAATATTCTTGTCAACATGGTATCTATATCTATGGTAGACACTTCAATAGTCATGCTACTATAACATAATCCAAAATGCAACTAGAAATTTGTTTCTTTCTTTAAAATAATAATTGCAAACATATCCTATACTATGCATGTAAATGACACAAGTAATCAATAGAGCTCATAGAGGAAAATGGAGAAAGAATAACTAGAAATGAAAACCTATTTTAACAAGTGATGTGCCAATTAATGACTTTTTCTTTCATGAGACTAATTACACACGATTTAATAACCAAGGGAATAAATAGACATATCTATAGTTATGAAGGGCAAATATGATCTACAAAAGGTCAAAGGTTTCCTGAAAAGACAACTAACCCCAGACACATAAATCAAGGCTACAAATACAAACAGAACCATAGAAATGAGCTCACAAGAAGAACCACAAATGAGCACAATAAACAAAATATTTCATTCATTTATAAAGATTTAGTGAACCACAAACACAAAAGGCATATTATACAATTGTAAGAGCTTGCCACATATCTGTACATTGATAGCTCAGCATTTACCCAAAGGCTTGAATACACAAAATGGCAGAGTTTTTCCAGTAAATCCCCCTATATGGAATGAGAGTGGAAAAGGCAGAAGAAGAGGCAAAAAATTCGAGAGAAAAAGAAGGAAAAATAACTGCTCTATAGGAAACAAGTGCTCCACCGTCCTTTCACCACTCTGCATGAAGAAACACATATTCAACTGCTGAAAATACAACCCTTCGATAAAATGGATGAGTGGGAAATTTTTTGAGATTATCTCCTTAAATAGTTAACATCTGCCTCTCCCTTAAATATTGCACATTTTCCTGGTTTTATTCTTGCATACCAAACTCTGAGTTTCATCTTCTATGGCCATCGTTCTTTATTTTCCCATTTCCTTCTCTTTGTGAGTTCTTAAAAATATTTAGGGCAAAAGCGAGTCTTTACTTGTCATGTGAGCTTTTACTTTAAGAATTAGGACACAATGAAATATGGGAGGTTTACTTTAATAGAGAAGCCTCACTTTATCCAAATACGGATAGGTCCATTTTAATCATTCTCTTTTAATATTTTACTTTCTAAGATACTAAATTCCCCTTGAATGTGGGCTCCATTGTTGATATAAGCTTCACCAGAAAGTCTTTTCAAATTATTTGTTTAATTAAAAATCACAATCTCTATTGTTTCATGAAAATGATTTTATTTTACCATTATAAAATCATTTCATTTTTCAACCAGCCCCACCTTTTTGTTTTGTTTTATTCTCATCTCATTATTATGGGAAACAAGATAACATCTTATTTAATCCTTTGTTTGGCCCACTTTTGCCATGTCACCTATTTAATCCAATGGTGTACCAATATGAAAAACAAAGCTGACAACCCCAAAAATACCTGCAAGCCATTGATGGACATTTTGGTCTGATGATTCAGACTTGTTTATAGGACTGTGATGGATCCCTCCTCCACATCAACTTATCAATAACTAATGGTGCACCTATAAAAACTGACATCTCTAACATTTTTCTCTTTTGCACCAATCCTTCAATTTATTGGAGGTCGGATGGTTATGAGAGGTGCTCTTCTATTTGCCCCTGTGCCTTGATTTAGAGGTGCTCTTCTATTTGCTCCTATGTCTTGATTTATTTGCTCTATCCACTTCAATGGTGAAATAGTCAATATCAATTTTACACCTCATTCACAACAAAAAGTGATAAATATGTGTCATATTTTTATTGGTCAAAATTAACCTTTGACTGTTGAAGTGGATAATATTTAAGAATAACTGCTCTACTATATTATGCCTCTTTTACTAGATTGCACCATGCTCATAGAAGTTGCGCCTGTATCTAGAGATGATACACCAAGCTTTTAGTGGTTGCACAATGCTTCAGAAAACTCTGAGATGATTTATTTGACACCATAAGAGAGGTGTTATGTTTTTAGAAATTGCACCATATTCTTTGTGGCTGCACATATTTTACATAGCTGTGCATTGATTTAAGAGTGCTTGAGGTTGATTTGGATGTTGCACTGGATTTCTCTCCTTCATGCTTTGCTAGAATTCTGAATGCTTGCACATTGTTTCTTTTGTCTGTGCCTAGAATCCCTATGGCTGCGCCAAACTCCTCCATAATACTGTGCCATTTTTGAATGCTTGCACTGATTTCTAATGGCTATGCAGAAATCTTATAGTGTTTGCACACTTTGACCAAGACTGCACACTATTTAATTAACAGCATTATGTTTTGTGCTCAGTAGCTGCACATCATCTATTCATGTGCCTTGTTTCTAAATCAATGGATGCGCATTGTTTTTATGGCTGAGCCACCTTACAGTTGTTGCGCCATCTTCTATGGCTAACGCCATCTTGTTTTGGCTGTAATGGTCACACCTAGTTTCATTATATTTAGGACCAACTTATTTAATTATAGCTGTGACATATTTGATATGATTGTGTTGTGTTTATAATGTGTAGTGTCTTAGGGTTGTGACTCTGGGTCTTTTAGATTGTTTGGTCTAGTGGATGTCATTAAAAGTCATCCATTCATTTATTTATTGAGAGTTGTGTAATAATCTGTTGATTGCCTGATGCCATGCTTTTCTGGATATGTGTAATGTTATATGCTGTTGTGTAACATTTTTCTTTCCTTGGTATACTTGAATGCTGGTTGTACAGTGTTAGATAATGCTGCACAATGATTTATAGATTCAAATCATAATCTTCTTTTTATATCCTTTTGCCCACTCAATACAGCTAGCTTCTCGTAGCCATCTAATGTGATGTAGAAGCTTGATCACAGAGGAGCCAAGTGTTAGTGTAACTGTTGTAACTCATAACTGAATGATGTGTTCAGTTAGTTACACGCTGTTGTAGAGGTGTCCAGTTCTCTTCAGTGTGTTGTCCAATGTGTTGTCAATTGACTCTGCAATGCTGTCAAGTATATTTATAGATTTATAGGAAGTCGTTAAACTGTTTTGTAGCTATATATTTGTAACCATGCATTGAATAAAAAGAGTCTTTGAGTATTCTCCAATCTCTATTTGTTTCTCTGCTCTGTTTTTCTATTACCAAGTTCCTTTGATGTTGCATAATGTTTGGACATGGCATCCCACCACATATGCTTGCTATGTTTTTGAATATCTATGATGGCACCAAGTTTATTCTATTGTACTGTGTTTAATATGTCTTATGTAAATACACTTTACTTAAACATTATTCACTTCAATGGTCAAACAGTCAATAATTTTACACCCCATCCACACTAAAAAGTGGTAAATATTTGTTCTATTTATATTGGTCAAAATTGACTAGCCATGTAAATATATATTGGCTGCCCTCTTTTACAAATGGTATGCTTTTAAATTTCTAATTTCCTATCCACCCAATATCAATACAACATATAAATATTTTAACAATGTTTTAATGCTTTACCAGATGCACTTCCTTTATTGGCTGCTTGTGTTCTAATTTTTAGGCAATTGCTGATTTATCATTTAGCCAAGATTTTATTATGGCTTGTGCTTCATATATATTGCTTTTAGCAATATATAAAGCCTATAATTTTGATGAAGCATTAACAAAAGCTTTAAAAAACTTCAATTCGGGCCCACATTACAAGTCATCACCAATCAACTAAGAGCACACCTGACTTTAAAACATGACTGACATATTTGAATACGATGAGCAGTCCATTGATTTGAAGGCCAATGTGGAGGATCCGGTAAATCTTGCACTCTCATTTCTAACACATTTACTTACAATCTCTTGCAATGGATGAGTCATCCGATTAGGAACTGATCAACAGTGACTATGTTTTACCATTATTTCAATTAAACTTCTCGTTTCTACCACATTGATTTAATGACTTGTGCCATATATATGTCTACATGCTGCATCTTTGGCACAACCTATGCTATTTTCTGATGGGGATTTCATAAAAGGTTATGATCTAGGTTTTAAAATAGCCGGAAACAAAAGTTTCGAATTGGAGTGCATCAAAAATACACTACAATAACATGAAGTATAAATAGGTCAATAAGACAAACTTCCACATATATAATAGCAGTCTTATTCAAAGTATAATATGCACATATACAATCTCTACCTTGAATCCACACGCTAATCTATCCAAGATCCAGCTATCAATGAGGAAGGCATTGAACCTACACATTGAAGAACCCAATCCTCCCCAATCATCAATCTAACAATGAAGTATTGAAAATAGGGATCGATGCGCTCTGCTAGGGTTTTTAGGTTTTCTAGGGTTTTGATTGTCTGCTTTGTGCTGGTTGGGGATGGAGGGTGCTGTAGCTAGTAGTACCTCTAGTCCCCTGCCCGATTCAGACTCTGCCAGGCCTGCAAACTGGAAAAAAGTTCTGACGGGACAGGTGGACTCTCCTCATAATGGACAGACAATGGTCTATCACCAAAAGGAGACGGCTAAAGGGTCTTCCCTTGTGGTTCCTGACAATCTAGTGGATACGATTGTCGCTTCTATGGATCTTGCTCTAGTTGGCAAGTTCTTCTCTCTCCGACCCAGCATTGAGATGGTTCGCAAATGGGTCTCCAATCGTTGGCGTATTAAAGGCAGTGTGACTGTCGTGGGTATGGCGCGAGGGCTATTCCTATTTCGCTTCACCAGCAAAGAAGACATGCTGGCTATTTTATCTGGAGGACCATGGCTTTATGGTACCCATTCGCTTTCATTGGGTTGTTGGAGACCAGGGTTTGACCCTAGTGTTGATCTTAATAAAACTGCCCCGATATGGGTTCGTCTGCCTAGTTTTCCTTTAGAATACTGGGATGAAACTATTTTTAGTTCCATTGCTAATACTTTTGGTCATTTTGTTACCCTTGATAACTCCACATGCACCAAATCTCGCTTTGTTTATGCAAGATTCTATGTAAATGTGGAAATCAACAAGACTTTGCCTATGTTCATTGACATTAGCTCTAAATATGGAGTCTGGAGGCAGTCCATTACTTATGAGAATTCCACGACTTACTGTCAGAAATGTAAGAAGAAAGGGCATCTCATTTTGCATTGTAAGTTCAAGAAAGCTGAGGAAAATACTAATAAGGAAATAGTTGTGGATAACATAAATAAGGAGGAGACCATTGCTAATGAATCTACTCATTCTGGTGAAGAGAATGCATAGGAAGAAACAACTTTTGATGCTTCACAGGTTCCTAAGTCGGTTACGGATGTTGAGGAACAAAACCTCCATTTTCATGAGGTTTCACAACCAAACTTCGAAAATGGCGAGATTCCGAACCAAGTTAAGGAAACTCAGTTAGTGGTTGGTAATTTTGAAGAGGTTCAAGTTGAAGTTGACAAAGTTAAGTAGACCCAGATGGGTTGCTTCAAAGAGAAGGAGAATCTAGACAAATGTTCCCCTCCTTGCAACCCGATGACTAAAGTTCATGATCACTAGAACCTCCATCTTCATGAGGTTTCACAACCAAACTAGGAAGATGGCGAGATTCTGAACCATGTTAAGGAAACTGAGTTAGAGATTGGTAATTTTGAAGAGGTTCAAGTTGAAGTTGACAAAGTTAAGGAGAACCAGATGGGATGCTTCAAAGAGAAGGAGAATCTAGACAAATGTTCCCATCACCAGTCTTCTAAGATTGATTCTAACCAAGAAGCTAGAGTGTGGTCAAATGACAATTTGCATTCTCCAGCTCAAAAATTATCTTACCCTTCCCCAGGGAAACTCACTTCGGGTTCTCTCAAAGGAGGGTTATTTCCTCCTTCTCCAAGACAACAATCTGGTCTACTTCTTGTTTCTCTTGGAGTAACTAGTGCTTCTCTAAGTGACCATGAGGAGTGGACATCTCAGAAGAGAAAAAGTCATAAGCCAAAAAAGACTGTTGATGTGGGTTTGGATCCTCTGAAAGGTAGACCTACACTGAGAGAAACTAGACAAAGAGAAGCAGCTAGGGAGATTGCCAGTGGTAAGCAAAAGACACTGGAAAATCACTCCAGAAAGGTATTTAAATGAAAATTCTTTCGTGGAATATGAGGGGCCTGAATAACCCCTCAAAACAATTTGAGGTCAAAAACTGTATTTTTGACCACAAGGTGGATATTCTTTTACTTCAAGAAGTTAAAATGTTTGAAGAGAATTTCAAATTGATTGCTGATAGGATCTGGCCTAATGCTTCCTTCTGCATAAGCCCTGCTGTTGGTGCCTCTGGGGGAATAGTGATTATGTGGAATGCTTCCAGAATTCGAGGTAAACTTTCTTTTTTGAACAAACACTGTTTGGTGATTGATTTTTTTTTCCCTTCCTTTAGATGGAGTCTAGTTAATGTTTATGCCCCTAACACTAGGGTGCTAAGGAAGAATCTTTGGGAGGACTTGGCTAATCAACTTGAATCTTATCCTGATTCTTATTAGATGTTGGCAGGTGATTTTAATACCCCTCTATATCCTTCTAAAAATTCTAGGGGAATTTTGGACTACTCTGATAGTATGTTGGACTTTGCTGATTTTATAAATTCCTTTGGGCTTCTTGACATTGACTTGATGAATCAAAATTTTACCTGGACCAATAGGAGGAAAGGGGACCAAATGATTCAAGTGAAGCTAGACATATTTCTTATTTCCAATAATTGGCCAAATATTGTCTCCCTTAAACTAGTTGCTTTGCCTAGGACTGCTTCTGATCATAATCCTATCATTATGGACTGGGTAATCAGAAGAGGAAAGGCCCCTTTCTCTTTAGATTTGAGGCTATGTGGATTAAACATCATGATTTCAAAAATCTTCTTTCTAGATGGTGGCAACTTCCAATTTTGGGTACTCTCATGTTTAGACTCTTTAAAAGGTTGATGCATGTCAAGAGAGAAGTTTATGGTTGGAATAAATATAGTTTTGGTAATGTCTTTTCCCAGAAAAAAGATCTTGTTCGAGAAGCTGGCAAATATTCAATATAAGATTTCTCAAGGAGATACTTCTGATACTTCTATGCAATTAGAGAATGATCTAATTATAGATTGGAATAATTTAATGAACAGAGAAGAGTTATTCTAGAAACAAAAATCTAGAGTGCAATGGCTTAAGGAAGGTGATCGTAATACAACTTTCTTTCATGTTTCTGCTCTAAAGTATAGAAAATCTAACTCTATTTCCAGAGTGAGATTGGAGGATGGTAGAATGATTACTGAGGATAAGGAGATTGGAGATCATGTTTTCAGCTTCTTTCATAACCTACTGTCTAAACAGGGTACGAGTGCTGATAATTCCCAGATTGTGAATCAACTCCTAAATAACATTCCTTCACTGATTTCTGAAGAAGACAATGCTGATATTTTAAAGCCTATCTCTGAGGAGGAGGTTCGTGTTGTGGTCTTTTCTATGGGCCCTTTCAAAGCTTCGGGACCAGATGGCTTTCCCCCTTTCTTCTTCCAAGAATTCTGGGACATAGTGGGATATGATCTCACTGCAGCTGTCAGAGATTTTTTTAGAACTGGGAAATTACTGAAACAACTAAATAATACCTTCATTACCCTTGTTCCTAAGAAGCCTAACCTGGAGATGCTTGCTGACTTCAGGCCTATTAGCCTCTGTAATACAATTTATAAAATTTACACAAAGCTTTTGGTGGTTAGATTCCAACCCCTTCTTGACAAAATTATCTCTCCCTCACATAAGGGATTTGTTCCAGGGAGACAGATCTTAGATGTTGTGATTACTACTCATGAAACTATTCATTCTATGGATAAGAGTTGCATCCCAGGTATGGTTCTCAAACTTGATATTTCTAAAGCTTATGATTGGGTCTCATGGCAATTTTTGTTTAAAATCATTCAGAAGCTTGGGTTTAATGATAAGGTATCCCTTCTCATCAAGGAAGCTATTACTACTGCTAAATACTCTGTCCTTGTTAATGGGGTTCCTAGGGGTTTCTTTTCTCCCACTAGGGGAATAAGACAGGGAGATCCCTTGTCCCCCTACCTTTTTATTATGCTAGCTGAAGGTCTTGGTAAATCAGTCCTCAACAAGATCACCTCAAAAGAATTAATTGGGATTAAACTAGCTTCCTCTCTTTCTCCGATGCTCATTCAGCAGTTTGTGGATGATACCATCCTTTTCGGCATCTCCTCTATTTTAGAAGCTTCAAGATGGAAATCTTTACTCAATGATTATGCCATGGCTTATGGTCAACATATTAATTTTCAAAAAAGCAATGTTTTCTTTTTTAATACTCCAGGGGATCTTCAAAGGAAAATTATTAATATCCTTGGATGTGCAGCTACTAACCTTCCCTCAGTCTACCTTGGTCTCCCTTTAACTACTAAGGAAGTTACTCCTGGTTTTTGGCATAACATCCTCGAAAAAACTCAAAAGAAATTACTGGGATGGAAAGGTAAACTTTTAAGTAGTGCGGGTAAATTGCAGCTTCTAAGGGCTTCTCTTCAAGGTATACCTACTTACTTTTTATCTTTATTCAAAATGCCTAGATATCTGACTGATAAACTGGAGCAAATCCAGAGAACTTTCCTGTGGACTGGTATGGAGGAAAAAAAGTGAATCTCTCTAGTTAAATGGAACAAAGTCTGTCTTCCTAAGTCTCATGGTGGGCTCAACATCAGAACCAGCCAAAAAATGAACAAGGCTCTTTTGTCTAAGATTATTTGGAACTTCATAAACAAGGATACTGACGAGGAGTTATTATAAAGGCTAAGTATTAACGAGACTCTGACAAATATTCTTTTCTCAATCAGGAGGGTCTCCCTCAAGGATCTGTTATTTGGAATAAAATGGTTAAATCCAGAAGTCTTGTTAATAAGGGAATGAAATGGAAACTTGGTGATGGGTTTCTCATCAATATTTGGGAAGATCCTTGGTTGGGTGATGTACCTCTCTATAATCAGATGGGCAGTGATACTAATGTTGCTCTTCCTAAACAATTTTTTGGCACTGAAGTTAGCCATTATATTCAGCAAGACCATGGTGTTAGAAAATGGAAAAATCTGTTGGAATGCTCTACTAATTATCCCAATCTCAATCACCGAGCTAATGCCATTCAGCAAATGCTTCTTAATACCCGGATTCCTCTTTTTCCTAGAAATGAAACTTTTTTGGTCTGCTGATAAAAAAGGGATTTTTTTAGTTAAATCGGCTTACCATTTGCTGATTGAGAAGGATCTTATGGATGACATTTGGAGGAAAGTCTGGAATTACAAACTCCTTCCTAAGATTAACTTTTTCTGGTGGACAGCTATTCATAATAAGATATTAACTCAGGACAATCTTCAACGAAGGGGTCTTCAACTGGTTAAGAGATGTGTCATATGCTTGAAAGAAGAAGAATATGTCTCTCATCTAGTTTTGCACTGTGAATTTGCAATTGATATTTGGAGCAAAGTCCTTTTGATTTTTGGCTTACAATGGGTTTACAATAAGGAAATAAGAGAACTCATTGTTAATTGGATCCCTCCTTTATCCCATCCTTGGTTAATGGAATATGGAATCAAACTATTCCTTTTGTTGCTTGGTTCCTTTGGAAGGAAAGAAATAATAGAATTTTTAGAGAAACTACTAGGAATCCTTCACAGGTTTTCTATTCTTTATCGAAGGCCCTCCTGAAAATGTTTCTAATTCCAGCATCAAAACTGTTGATAAACCTCTTACTCAGCATGAGGTCTTTGTGGCTTCCAACTGGGGGATTATGAATCAAATTCTTGCATTTGATGATTCCAGACGCCTTAAAAGGTTAAATACTATTTGGACTCCCCTAGACCCAAGGTGGCTTAAATTGAATTTTGATGGTGCTGCTAAGTCAAATGGCAAGGCTAATGGAGGAGGAGTTATAAGGAATGATAGAGGAGATTCAATTGTTGCTTATTCTAGAGGAATTGGGACCAAACCAATAACTTTGCTGAAGCTTCAGATCTTTTATGGGGTCTCAAGTTGGCTATATCTCTAGGAATTCGCCAACTTCATGTTCAGAGTGACTCCAAAATTATTATTGATGTTGTTACTAAAGCTTTGAAGTGTGGATGGCAACTTAGAGACATTGTGTCTGATATTCAAACTCTTATACAAGTCATTCCTGTCATTTCCTTCTCTCATATTTATAGAGAAGGGAACACTGTTGCTGACAGCCTAGCAAATTTTGGACGGCAGTTTCAAAACTGGCGTTGTTGGCACCATTTTCATAATATCCCGTGCCAGATTGGGGATATCATTCAAAAAGAGCAAGCTACCATATGATGATGACACATCACTTCACTTGGCTTACCTACATGGCTTGTCTTTTAACACAGGTCATGTTGATTAGACACTGTGCTGGTGATTGGAGTGAGTTCAGACAACTATGCACATGTGTGAAAGACGGGCAGTTAATGAGAAATTATTGCATAAGGACTTTGGGATATTAGTGTAATGATTGCCCTATTTCTGCTCATATTTACATTATTGCCTTTTTCATTATTATACATTGCTTTGTGATCGAAGTCTCTCAAATTTTTCACAATATTGTTAGGAGCCTTTGGGACGGAGATTTTCAAACTTCTGCTAATTCCTTCTCTGAGCTCTTTAGGGTTTGCTGGTTTTTCATAATGGGAGGGGACAGGATTAGAACCGAACCTAATAACTGCAGGGAATTTAAAGATAATGCCTTGGTCTGGCATTATTGCAAAGAAGGTAGTATCACTCCGTTCCTTGAGTGTTTGAATGGGCATGATGAAAATTTGTCCATTCAGTTTGCTTAGTCATGGGAAAGTCGTAAGGTTCAAATTGGGAATATCAGTTTTCAGGTTTCAGAGAATGAAATTGCTATGGCTACAGGTTTATCTGCTAAGGGTACAAAGCTGCAAAAGAAGTCTAGGGTTTCGGATGCCCAAAACCATAAATTGTTCCTTGGTGAAGGTGAGGAGTTGGTGCCCTATCAGGGAGGATTTGAGAGAGCCAAACTTCCTGAACTGCGGGCAGATATGTGCTATATGGTGATGAAGTACTTCACTCTGGAGGGTCGTTTCACCGGGTTCTATTACTATCACCTTCCTTTGTTAAACCACTTCAGAAGGAATGCCACTATTAGTTTCCCTTTCTATCGGTTTTCATCTCTTGAGTGCTCTATTCAACATGTTAAGAAGTTGTTTCTTAAAAAGCCTGATGAAAATCCTATTCCCCTCCATCAAGGGCTTATCCATAGGTTATACCAGTTTCACTTGGCTCTGTCCCCTCCTACTTTTATTCATCCCTCTGGTCTTGAACCCGTTGCGGATTCCCCTATTGCCTCTGTGAAAACTGGTCATACTACTCCTAAGTTGTTTCTTGAAGGTGTTCCTTCTTCTGGTACTCCTAAATTTTCTATTGTCAAAAATGTTCAAAACCCTCTTACCAAATTCAAGTTGAAATCTCAAAAACGTCTCTCTGATATTGTTGTGGAAGCTAACCTTTTGAAAGAGGACATTGGGGATTCTAGGCCCCAGAATGAACAGGATCTGGTCAGGGAGGGACCCTCAAGAAATTTGAAAAAAGTCAAACTGGAGGGTAAATTTGCTATTGTTAGGCGATTTGGTCGTATTGCTGGCAAACCGGCTCCTAAGTTGAAGCTAATTGATTACTCTGAAAGTAATTATGAAGCCTCTACTAAAGAGGGGGAGGATAAGTCCAAGAGTGATGATATTTAGGAGGTTGTTATTACAGATTTGGGTGGTGTTGAGGATATTGATGGGCAAGAAATACCTACAGAGACCTTTGCTACTGAGGGTAATAAAGGGTCTAAAAATTCTACTCCCATTGGTGACAATATTGATGTGGGAGCTACTACTACTCATGTGGAGGCTACTGGCACTGATGATAACAATAGGAATGATGTTCACTCTGTTCCCACTGAGTGAACTGTAGACCCTAATTTTATTCAAGAGGATTGTAACAATGTTGAAGGTGGTATGGAGGAGGAAGGTAATCATTCTGATGTTTTGTCTTAGTTGAAGGAGCAGGTGGATTTTTTGGAGAAGAGGCTCTTTTCTCTTGGCAAGTTCATTACAAGCATGCTTTGTAGGCTGACTATGGCTAATCTCTCTCTCTTACAGGAACATGAAGTCCTCACTCATGGTGTTGATGATGACAGGGCTAAGGAATTCGACAATATGTTTGAGTTTCTTTCTAAAGGCTGGGAAGACATCCTTTCCTAGTCTTCTTTCTAAGCTTTCTGTTAGTTGGTTTTTTACTGATAGTTTCTATTTGTTGTATATTGACTATATGTAAGCTCTCTATGGTGGTTCTGGCTCTTTTTGTCTTCTGAGCCTTTTTTGCCCTTTTTGGGTTCTGCTTTGTAAGGGTTTAGCCCCTGGTTTTCCCGCCTTATATTATCAAAAACAATGAAGTACTCAACTGATAATCTAAAAGTGTGAAGTATAAATGCATCTCATAATTGTCTTTTAAGTTTATTTCTCATTACATTCACATAGATATATATTCTAATCTATAAGTTCAACAACTTATCCAAGATGAATCATTTTCACAACACACATTCACAGCATCATAAACACACTAATGCATCATACCAAGGCAACCACATCAATTCAAGCACCCCAAAGTACACAAGGCACAAAAGAATAAGGCATATACATGACAAGATACAACTTTTATACAATCAAATACCCCATTACAACATTCATAAATGTGTCACAACAATGATGAGATCAACCAATACCATACATTCAAGACCATATGTAACATCCCAATTATTACTACTCATATCCCATATTATGAGAGCACTCATTAATAAGTGTCATGTATTAACAAATCAACCCATGCTTAAGGTAGAATAACATGCATCCCATGCAACATGTATCATATCACCTTAGCACAATCCCTTATTTTGACATGTGAAACCAACTTACAATCAACAAAAATACAAGAACACAAAATACATGATAACAGACATCAAGTAGCACACATCCAAAACATGACATCAAAACAAGAACATAATGATAGAATGCCACAAAACACCATTACAAAAAAAATAGCAACACTCACATGATATAATATCTCACTACACACACTTTAAAATATCTCAAACCACACCAAGATGTCAACTCCCAACTATGTAATGTACCTCTTACCAACTACCTCACATAAGAAAGAAGGCTAACTATACCAACCAAAGAGCACGCTACCTCACTAGGTAGAATCTTACACATACTAAAAAAGTGAGGCCACAAGTCTTCACATTAGATATAGTTCTAGTGATGGAAGTCAATCAATAATTTACAACATAGCCTTATGGACCCTCTACCAATGAGAGCGGTAGAGCCTAAGTGATGTGGTGCCTATAGCGAGAAGAGCAAGATCCAATCCTCATGCCAACCTATCAAAAGGGCACAATGATCTTCAAATGTACTAGACATGAAGTAGAGAAGATTATAATAGGATGTATCCATCTAGGATGAGGATAGCCAACTTCTCCTACTCCAAGCTAATCATGTCACCTCAATGGTAACCAATATAATCAATATCAATATGACAATCACGTGTGATAGAAGCTCAAGATACACATCCCATCATAGTAACCCAATCTCATTAAAGAGATGATCTCCACCCAAATTAAGTTAGAGAGTCAAGTAAAAATATACAATCTTTCTAAAAAAATAATCTCTACCTAAAACAAGTTGGGGATTCAAGATAAAACAACAATGAAAGTCAAAACATTCCAAACATGACATCAAGATTGTCATGTATAAATCCACTAACGGACCTTAAAGACCAAACCATTGTACTCACAATGAGTAACTAAGTCAGAAAACCTCCAAGATTAAAATATTGAGGCACTCTATTATGTAGTGATAACTTTAAGAAATCCCTCTAAAAAATTATATAAAATCCTAGTGAATTCTAACCCAATGCATTCATTTTTGTAGCAAATATATATATTGGAGAAAAATAATAATTTTCATGGTGGATGTGTTCATATTTGTCAAAAATGTTGGTTTTTGCTAGCGAATTATAGATGTATTTGAAAATAAGATAATTTAGTTAGAAAATTATCAGTTGAATTCAAAAAATAAAATGAATTATCAAGTGAATTATTTAATGCTTTTAAAAAATCATAATGTAGCCAGAAAAAATATTCTTATGCTAAATGATAAGGATTAAATTATTTGGTGAATTTTTAGCTTGATAAAGATTGAATTGTTTGATAAATTCTACACCATCTACTGAATGTTGATCAATGATTTAAGTTGTATTCCATGAGGAAATTCTGACACACCCACATTTGGAATAAAAGTTTTGGAATAAGTGTATTAATATTATAAGACCTTGTATCATGCATGCAAAAAATTTATTGTAGTGAAATGAAATGAAATATTTGAATAACGTCAACAAGAGCATTTATTAATGGCAACATTTATGCAAGTATAAAAATATAGAGCATTTTTTATAAATATTCTACGTCATCTAATATATGATCAATGATTTAAGTTGTATTCTAAGCAAACTCCTAACAGACCCACATTTTGAGTTAAAAGTTTTAGAATAGGCCTATTTAAGAGATAAGAGTCAATAATTGAATAACATTTGTTATGACTTGTGAGTTCGATGCAAATTAATATATTATTAATTTATTAACCTTTAGCAATTTTAGTGATTATTTTTTATGGGAGGTAAGTAATGCTCACTTGGGTGAGAATTAAATAATATTTTTTAATAGAAATATAGAATTTTTTTATAAATATTGTAAGATCTATCTAATTTCAAATTAAGTAAATCATAATTAAATATAATTTTTCTTAACATTCATCCAATTAAATAATTAAATATTAATATTCATTAATAAAAATTAAACACAATGCTTATCCAATTACAAATAAGTCAACATATGACTATAATTTTTTTTAAAATACATTAAAATGATTCCACAATCATTTAGAATTAAAGACTATGTCCTTTACAATAGTTTAAGCTTAGAAATGTTTACATTTACTGAAACTAGTTCATTCTTCCTGAAGACATACTCCTCAGAATCTGAAAAGGAGAGAGAGAGCATCATTTATAATGGGAGCATCGGGATCCCTAAGTGGATAAGTTGTCCACAAATCATTTATCTCAAATTCAAACATATTCATGGGGTGTAGAGTGTCATAGAATAAATATAAAGAGGAGGAAGATGGAGGGAGAGAAGCAAAGAAAGAGGGTGGAAGGAAAATAGAAAGATGGATCTCTTCATGTCACATCTTGACCTTTTTCTTGCATTTATAATTTAGTATATTTGATGAGACTATTGGACATTACCTTATGATTGTCTAATTATTGGATGATTACATGTGTGTGAATGATAATTTGTTGTTATTTCTAAAAATACATAAAATTGAAACTAAAATGATGATGAATTATTATGTTTATGATTATGATTTTATATCTTGCTCATGCTTCGGCTATGGTTTTATGGGCTAACCTATTGACGAGAATTTGAGTGGGATTGAGTGTAGGAACATGTCGAAGATGAGAAAATGGTTGAGGTAGAAGTGTCCTAGCCACCTGACAATAGTTGGCGTGATGGAAATCCTATACACAGACTCACATAGTTGCATTCTAACGCAAAAGAAAAACCACTCTTCCTCAATCACAATTAACCATTCACAAGACAAGATTGCGATAGAACAAATTTACTCAGGATTGCATTAAATTTCTTCATTCAAAAACAAAATACCACAATACATTTGATTGCAACAGTTACTTCAATACATGAACAAAATTAACAAAACAAAATTACACATTAAGCCATCAATGACCATTCACTGCTCAATCATTCTTCACATTGACTCTACATACCCTCTGCAAGCTCTCATCTGTTCCAATCTGCCCCTGTGACCTCACCTTCTTCCAAGGTTGTCCTCTTCTCTCTATCAATAATAAACTAAATTCATCATCATGCCCTCTTTCATGGGCTTCCCTTGCCAGACCCGCACTTTCTTCCTTTTATCTAGCTACCTTAACTCTACAACATTTTCCATTTTTATGAACCACGATGGTGATGGTTCATTTTCTCCCTTGGTGCCCTTCTCCAACCCTTCAATTTCTAATTTGAGTAAAATGTCAAAAGTTGCCCTTATGAAACGTTTCATATTAATTTCCTAACTGCTGAATGTATGGTGTATGTGGGTGTGGTTTCTTTCCTTCTACGCGGCCTCTCCAAGATAAAAATAATGTTCTCTTTATTCAATGACCCTTCCTATCTTAATTTGTGCCTTATAAGAATATCTTCTATGGTAATGAATTAGTTTTGTTCTTATTTCTTATTTCAAATCTGTCTTGCCCTTCAAATCCTTATACTCCTCCCATCGTGGCTTTTATCTCATCAACCTTATATTTTTATGTTTCTTTTAATCATTTAGATTGTTGTTGTTTCACATTCAGTTCCCAGACAAAAACGTCTTGGATGCTGGCTAGCTGACCCTCATTTCCGCTTCTATTTTCTTTTCCATTCACCTTTTTATTAATTCCTAAGCTTTGCCGAATTTCTTTGTTTTTTTTTAATATAATTCAAACTTCTGCGACTAGTGAGCAATCACCTTGCCCATGAGAAATAGATGCTAGAATGTCAATATAATCAATGAAGATTTAAATCGAATTCAATAGCTGAGATCCATGCCTTTAAAGTGTCTCATGACAACTGAATATAGTCGTATATATGGACACCAACAATTATTACTTAACCAAGTGTGGGTTTTCACTCCATCAACAGTCAAAGTATATTTGATGGAAAATAATATAATACTCGGCCCCAATGTGGAAGAACATCTCCCCTACAATAGAACACTCTAATAGAGATATAAAGAAGACATGCTTAGCTCAACTCCTTTCTACTCATGCAAATCAACTTTGGAAGACAATGTTTGTGACTCATCATTACGCTCGGATTAAACCAGAAAAGCAGAGGAATGATCCAAATCAGCAATCAATAAATGGCACCACCAGAACAATCATGACAAGTAAGAGTGAACTGAAACCAATCAAGCTGAATAAAAAATGACATAAAATGAATGCAACGCATAATCGCCATCCACCGTGACAACCACTCTAAACTACAAACTGCAACAACAAACCAAATAAAAATCAAGAAAAACTAGAATCTCATCTTTTTGTTTGACGTGGGATTGCTTGTGTGCCTAGGTGCTCCTGCATCAGACACGCTGGGTAAAACGTTTGTGAGCATAGGCTCACAAAGGTGGAGTTGAGTAGTCGAACTACCCTTTCAGGTTGCAACCAACCTGCAGCGAACTCCATCACTGGGAAAATGTGCACAAAGGTCAATTATTTTTCCTCATCTTCCTGCATCTAGCTAGAACATTTGCCATCTTCCTCCAACAACTCTGCTCACCACTCTTCCCTCCTCTCGTGGATTCACATCCACCATGTACTATCCTCTGCCAAATTATTTCTCCTCTCATCTCCTCTTTCATGGGATCCAACCCACCATAAACCAACCACCTCCACCAAGTTTCACCTGCAGCATTCTCTACCACCTCTAAAAACAAATATGCACTATCCACACACCAATTTGCAACTGCATAATCTCTTTTACTTTCTACATGTATTAAATCCCTATGCAATTTCAAATCATCTCTTCCATCACTACATTCAAAAGAATTAAAAATTACCTCTTCTTTTACTACTGCAACATCTATTTTCTCATCCCCACCGACAAGCTTCTTGAACCACTCTTTTTCTACCACCAAAAAATGCACTCTTTTTCTACTACCAAAATCTACAACATCAAATCATCTTCCTCCTTATCCTTCACTGCTACCTCTTCACCTCCAATCTCTTCATCCTCGTTGCCCACCTCTTTATCTTCAACCGTTGCATCTTCTTTTGTTGCAATCTCTTCTCTTTCTCCATCTTTTTCTTCATCTCTTCCTTCATTTCCTACACACACAAATCCACCTACATACAAAACATCGTTAGAAGAAATATGGGACACCACCTCACCCATTTTCTTTTCCATCTTAATATCTGCTATGGTTTCTCTTAGAACATGGCATGTCTCTTGTCGCAAATCCTGTAGTTGATTATCCAACATCGCCATCAATATTTTGTCTCTCCTCACAAGGAATGAAATTCCCAAAGGTCTTCTCAAGACCAACCTCATACTTTTCCTCTTCGACATTATGTCAAACACTTTACCTACTACTCTTTACCTAAGAAGACTTCTGGAAGATGCTTCCTCAACCTACTCTCTCTCAGTGGTGGAACTCAACACCTTCTACCCAACTTTAGTCTCCAATGGAGAATAGCCCACCTCGGTCCTAGTGCATACTCTACACTCTCAGGATCACCTTGCTCTGATACCATTTGACTCAAAAGAAAAACCACTCTTCCTCAATCATAATTAACCATTCACAAGACAAGATTGCAATAGAACAAATTTACTCAGGATTGCATTAAATTCTTTATTCAAAAACAAAATACCATAATACATTTGATTGCAACAATTACTTAAATACGTGAACAAAATTAGCAAAACAAAATTACACATTCAGCCATCAATGACCATTCACTACTCAATCATTATTCACATTGATTCTGCATACCCTCTGCAAGCTCTCATTTGTTCCAATCTACCCCTATGACCTCACCTTCTTCCAAGGCTGTCCTCTTCTCTCTGTCAGCAATAAACTAAATTCATCATCATGCCCTCTTTCATGGGCTTCCCTCGCCAGACCCACACTTTCTTCCTTTTATCTGGCTACCTTAACTCTGCAACATTTTCCATTTTTAAGAACCACGATGGTGATGGTTCATTTTCTCCCTTGTCGCCCTTCTCCAACCCTTCAATTTCTAATTTGAGTAAAATGTCAAAAGTTGCCCTTATGAAATGTTTCATATTAATTTCCTAACTGTTGAATGTATGGTGTATGTGGGTGCGGTTTCTTTCCTTCTATGTGGCCTCTCCAAGATAAAAATAATTTTCTCTTTATTCAACAACCCTTCCTATCTTAATTTGTGCCTTAGAAGAATATCTTCTATGGCAATGAATTAATTTTGTTCTTATTTCTTATTTTAAATCTATTTCGCCCTTCAAATCCTTATACTCCTCCAATGCTTTTATCTCATCAACCTTATATTTCTAAGTTTCTTTTAATCATTTAGATTGTTGTTGTTTCACATTCCATTCCCAGACAGAACGTCTTGGATCCTGGCTAGCCGACCCTCATTTCTGCTTCTATTTTCTTTTCCATTCACCTTTTTAATAATTCCTGAGCTTTGCCAAATTTCTCTACTGTTTTGTTTTGTTTTTTTTTAATATAATTCAAACTTCTACGACTAGTGAGTGGTCACCTTGCCCATGAGAAAATATATGCTAGAATGTCAATATAATCAATGAAGATTTAAATCAAATTCAATAGCTGAGATCCATGCCTTTAAAGTGTGTCATGACAACTGAATATAGTTGTATATATGGACACCAACAATTATTACTTAACCAAGTGTGGGTTTTCACTCCATCAATAGTCAAAGTATATGTTATGGAAAACAATATAATACTCAGCCCCAATGTGGAAGAACATCTCCCCTACAATAGAACACTCTAACAAAGATAAAGAAGACATGCTTAGCTAAACTCCTTTCTACTCATGCAAATCAACTTTGGATGACAATGTTCGTGACTCATCATTATGCTCAAATTAAACTAGAAAAGTAGAGGAATGATCCAAATCCACAATCAATAAATGGCACCATGAGAACGATCGTGACAAGTAAGAGTGAACTGAAACCAATCAAGCTAAACCAAAAATGACATAAAATGAATGCAACGTGTAATCGCAATCCACCAGGACGACCACTCCGAACTACGAACTGCAACAACAAACCACATAAAAATCAAGCAAAACTGGAATCTCATCTTTTTGTTTGACGCAGGATTGCTTGTGGGCTTGGGTGCTCTTGCATCACATTCATAGTGCATTTTGAATGGTTTCGTTATGCGTTTTTGTGTTATCATGGATACGTAGGTTAAATTGTGCGATGATTATGGCGGTGATTATTTAAATGATTAATTTATGGATATGCAATCTTGTTTGTGACATGTTCATTTTTTTTAAAAGAGACTTAGTTAGGAAAAATAAAATCATTTCTTTTATATTAACGTTATTGTCTTAATGACTATTTTTGGTTTCACAATGTAATCATTTTTCTTTTCAATTAAATATATATATATATATAGTGATTGATTTCGGTATATATATTAAATACATATATATATATATCTATATATATGTACATATATATAATTTATATATAAATATATATACACACACATATACGCATGGCTAATTATATAAAAAAAACATATATGCATGGCTAATTATATAAAAAAATAGTGGTAAAGTGAAGTTTACAAATTAAACTAAATATATTAACACATGATGGGATGTTCATGCATTGACAATTCAATTAAAACGTGTTAGTTTTCTTCTTCAAAACTAAAGTAAAACTTCGGTTGGGTCGACTCATTTGGAACACCCAAAATAGGGCAGAAGAATATATAAAATACAGAACAAAAATCATTATGGGAACCATCAAGGAAAGCGAAGGCAGAGAAATTATCAACAACAACTTAAGGAGTTACAGATCAAGAGTTCATTGAGGTTCTTGGTGGAGTTTCGAGTGTTACACACAGAATTCCTTTGCACAGGTAAGTGATTGAAGCTATTCCAATTGAATGCATTTATTGTTGAACTGTATATGGTTATGAGGAAAATGAGATTGATGGTTTTTCTTTTCTTATTGGCATGGCTTTTAAATTAGTTTTCTTGGGGTATTCAAGGGTTTGAAATAAAAACACACAACTACTCTCACTCATTAAACAAATTGTTACAACAAGAACTGACAGCTATTTCATATATGCCTTGATCTTCTACGATTACTGTATTTTTTCTGGACTGTATCTGTATAAACCAACTAAAAAGATGCTCTTCTTATATATGTTAGTAGTATCTATACGATGTATGTGATCTTGAATTCGTTGCCCAAAAGTCCATATATATATATACAGAGGTTTATCTCTATTATTTGCAATGTAATTTTTTTGAAATTATGGTACTTTTGGCATCTCCATTTATTGAATATAAAATCTCTACAAAAACATGAATGATCTTACTCAAATTTATCACAAAATTATCACAGTTGTAGCATGAAATTAGATCTTGCATAATGACATGAAATCAATTTAATTCAATTTTTCCTTAGTTAATTGCACATGTATGTGGGTAAATATACACACATTGTATATGTGTGTGTGTGTGTGTGTGTGTGTGTGTGTGTGTATATACATATATGTAGATATTTACATGAGATAGATACTTGCATCATTTCTATGTGATTGATATCTCTATAGCCTTGAACTACAAAAACATCAAGAGAACAGTTGGAAACATGAAACTTAGACAACATATGCATTTGCATTGAATATCACATAATATATATATATATATATATATATATATATATATATATATATATATATACATGAGATAGATACATGCATCATTTCTATGTGATTGATATCTCTGTAGCCTTGAACTACAAAAACATCAAGAGAACAGTTGGAAACATGAAACTTAGACAACATATGCATTTGCATCGAATATCACATAAAATAAAATAGTAGAAGACTGAAATGCATAAAGAATCGCCTAGTTATCTTTTGCATGAAAAGTATTATGCATTTACATTAAATCTTGCATGACATCATAGTAAGAAAAGAAATGCATTAATTATCATGATGTTTATCATTTTACATGAAAGAAAAAGAGTTAATTTTATTGGACATATGCATGTTCTACCATGGATTGTCTTTGTAAAGAAAGTAGTTTACTTTTCCATGCATGTGATGGGTTTACCTTCTAGGAAAGGGTGTCAAATATGGTCTAACATAGAATGTTGATCTTTTTTTCGGGATCTAGCGGTATATTCATAAGTGCTTTGGCCAAAGCCATGTTTTCATTGAAATAGCTGAATGTTTGCCTATCAAATTATATTGATATGTTTCTCTACCATATCCTGATAGTAGGGCATTGTATGTTCATGTTAGAAATGCATGTAGATATATCAGGTTGCACCGGGTTTCCATCATGCCTTTTGTTTCCAAGTTGCTAGGCATTTCATGCAAGGTTGGGTATTCTTCGAAGTAGGAAGAATTTCGAGGAAGTGTAAGCTTTGTGGTTGGACAAAAAATGGCCTGAACCATGTTCTTGTCTCTTAGATTTGTTGATGACCGTTGGGGTTAGTGACGGCCAGAGACTTCATTGATTATGTATCATATATCATTACTTATATTTGTACATCATTATTTGTATGGTGGTGACTACATGGGCATGAGAGCCTACGTTGTATTCTTATATATCATATTTCATGTACTTATAACCTGGATTAGACACTTTTACATGTGAGATGTAATATGTGAATTGTATATATATTGAAGATATATCATTTCAATTTTATATTAATGAGAATTTGAGCATTTATTTATTTCCGTGATATAGTTTATGGGTTGCGAACCTTACATTTGGTATCAGAGCTCTAGGTTTAACACTAGTGCCTTTGTCTACTATGCTAAGATACAAATCTCGATGCAGGTTGACCCTAACTAGCCATAATGGATACTAGAAACACAAACTATAGTGGATCGAGCAATGAGCAGAATGATAGGTTAGACCAAATGCTCAACCTCTTGACCCAACAAGGAGCTAGAATGGACAACTTAGAGCAAGAGGTCAGAGGAATTTGAGGGGACCAAAACCAAAATGAGGACCAAAGAGATGAGAATCAAAGGAATGAGGAACGAAACCAAGAGAATGAGGCCAATGAAACCAATCAAGGTAGAATTGCAAAAGAATTGGGTAAGGACCTTGAGAAGGTTGGTCCACCCAAATTTGATGGCAAAACCATTAGAGATGGAGCATAGGCTTGGATCATTGAGATGGAGAAGTATTTTGAACTCTGAAATCTATCCAATGAGACCAAGGCTATGTGGGTATGTATCAACTCACTAGTGAGTCAGCTACTTGGTGGAACAATGAAAAAGCTGAGAAGAGGTTGTTGCCAAAGGAGATAACGTGTGAACTGTTTCTCTAACTTTTCAGGAAGAGGTGGTTACCTTAACTCTTCTTTAACAAAAAGATGTCTGAATTTCAGAACTTGAACCAAGGCGGTATGTCGATGACTCAATATTGGGAAAATTTCTCCCAATTGCTTAAGTATGTACCATAGTATCAGTTAGATGAACGATCAAAAGATCCCTATAGGATGGCCACTATAGAGTTGCATGAATTGAAGGCACAATTGTAGGAGTTGTTGAACTAAGGGTTCATTAGACCTAGTGTGTCTTTGTGGGGTGCACCGGTTATTTTTGTGAAGAAGAAGGATGGGACTTTGCGCTTGTGCATTGACTATAGGATGCTAAATAAGGCAACTATAAAGAATAAGTACCCACTTACAAGGATTGATGAGCTCTTTGATCAAATGAAAGAAGTGACAGTGTTCTCTAAGATAGACCTTAGATCTAGCTACCACCAATTGAGGATTAAGGACGAGGACATTTCGAAGACAACTTTTAGGACTCGTTATGGACACTACGAATTCATAGTGGTTCCATTCAGGTTAACCAATGCTCCCACAACTTTCATGAACCTAATGAACAATGTATTCAGAGACTGCTTGGGTGATTTTGTGCTAATATTCTTAGATGATATCTTGATTTATTCCAAGTCTATTGTGGAGTATGATAAGCATTTGAGGATAGTTTTACAATGCGTAAGAGAGCCTAAACTCTTTGGAGAGCTATCCAAGTGTACCTTTTATCAAAGCAAGGTGCATTACCTAGGCCATATCATTTCAACAGAATGGATTGTAGTTGATCTAGAGAAAATTAAGGCAATTGTGGAGTGACCTACACTGTAGAATGTGACTGAGGTATGAAGTTTCATGGGACTTGCAGGGTACTATAGGAAGTTTGTATAAGGGTTTTCTAGAATCATAGCACCGATCACTTCACTCCAAAAGAAAGGGAAAAGATTTGAGTGGATAGAGAAGTGTGAGCAAGCTTTCTAGATTTTGAAGGAAAAGCTCACTATAGCTCCAATTTTGAATATACCTGATCCTAATGGGCATTTCATGGTGATAACTGATGCATCAAGAGAAGGTGTAGGAGGAGTGCTAATGTAGAATGAACAAGTGGTTGCTTATGAGTCTAGGAAGTTGAAATAGTATGATTTGAACCATGCACCGCATGACTTAGAGATAGTAGCCATAGTACATGCACTTCATATGTGGAGACATTATCTTTTGGGTAAGCCTTTTGAATCGAAGACAAACCACCTAAGACTCAAGTATATATTTACTTGACCCGATCTTAATGCCCGACAGAGGAGATGGCTAGAGTTTCTCAGTGAATATGATTTTGGGATTGAGTACATCAAGGGGAAGGAAAACATAGTGGTAGATTCTCTTAGCAAAAGAAGGCATCTAGCAGCCATGACTACTACAAGGTCTAATTTGAGAAAATAAGTGGTTCAGAATCTACAAGGAGATGAACACTATTCCATAGTGAAGCAAGCTTTAGAGCAAAATCTCTCAAACCGTCGATTCGATGGATATGTGTTTGAGTCATATGGAATTTTGAGATACCAAGGTAGAATGTATATTCTAGACTCAGGGGATCTGAGGAAGTTGATCTTAGAAGAGATCCACAACACACCTTATTCAAGGCACCCTAGAGTAACCAATATGGTAGAAGGATTGAGATCTTTATATTTTTTGCCAAGACTCAAAAGAGATGTGATTGAATTTGTGGCTCGATGCTTGGAGTGCCAGTGTGTCAAGGCTAAGCATGTGCATCTGGCAGGGCTTTTGTACCAGCATGACATACCTAAGTATAAGTGGCAAGTGATTAGCATGGACTTTATTCGGGGGTTGCCAATGTTCAAGAATAGACATGATGTCATCTTGGTAGTTGTGGATAAGTTGACCAAGGTAGCGCATTTAATTCCAAGAAATCTTAAAGATGGTTCTTTGATCTTAGCCAAGAAGTTTGTCCAAGAAATCTTTAGTTTGCATGGAGTACCTGAGACGATCATATCGAATCAAGATACTCGCATGACTTCTAGATTTTGGACAACATTGAATGCTGCTTTAGGGACAAGATTGAATTTTAGTTTAGCATATCACCCTTAGATCGATGGCCAAATAAAGAGAGTAAATTAGGTAGTTGAAGACCTCCTTAGGATGTATTGTATGGATCAGTAGTATAAGTGGGAGGAGTATCTTCCACTGGTGGAGTTTGCATATAATAATTCCTACCATGCATCTTTGGGGATGGTACCTTTTGAAGAGATTTATGGGCATAAATGTCGCACACATATTAGTTGGGATAAGGTGGAAGACAGGATTACATGATTGGTCTCGATATGCTTAGAGAGATGGATGATAAAATGAGATTAATCAAGGAGAGATTGAAACAAGCGACAGATTGACACAAGAGCTATGCAAATAAGAATAGGACTTTCAGACAATTTTCAGTGGTGAACAAAGTCTTTTTGAGGGTCAAACCTCATAAGAGCTCCATATCATTTGGCAAATCATCCAAACTTGCACCTAGATTTGTAGGTCCATTTGATGTGTTGAAAGTGATCAACCCAGTTGCTTATAGACTTGCTCTACCACCTTCTCTTGCCTAAATCCATAAAGTATTTCATGTGTATTTACTTAAGTTGTATCATCCTGACGCCTCTTACATACTTGATTGACATGCTTTACAGGTTCAGGATCCAAGAGTGGTGCTAGTGGAACCCATTTGAATCCTTGATAGGCACAACGTTAAGTTGCGTAATAGAGATATTGTTCAGTATAAGGTCCAATGGGACTAATATTCTATGGATAATGCCACATGGGAGGATGCAGAGGAGATAGACTATTTTTTTCCTCATTTGAAGACTAAGTTGAGATACCTTTATTTGCTTAGTGTGGTACTTTATTGCTACAATGTGATGCTTTGTTTGCATAGTGTGATACTTTTGATAGCATTAGTGAGATACTTTTATTACTCCAGTGTGCACATGTAATAAGACATCAAGATGATGTCTCTTCCTAGTGGGGAAGGATGTCACATCTTGACCTTTTACTTGCATTTATAATTCAACATATTTGATGAGACTATCGACATTACCTTGTGATTGTTTGATTATTGGATAATTACATGTGCATGAATGGTAATTTGTTGTTATTTCTAAAAATGCATAAAATTAAAATTGAAATGATGATGAACTATTATGTTTATGATTACGATTTTATATCTTTCTCGTGCTTCGGCTATGGTTTTATTGGCTAACCTATTAATGAGAATCTGAGTGTGAATGAGTATAGAAACATGTCAAAGACGAGAACATGGTTGAGGTAGAAGTGTCCTAGCCACCCGACAATAGTTGGCATAATGAAAAATCCTATACACACACTCACGTAGTTGCATTCATACTGCATTTTGAATGGTTTCATTATGCATTTTTGTGTTATCATGGATACATATGTTAAATTGTGTGATGATTATGGTGGTGATTGTTTAAATGATTAATTTATGGGTATGCAATCTTGTTTATGACATGTTCATTTTTAAAAAAAGACTTAGGAAAAATATAATCATTTCTTTTATATTAACGTTATTGTCTTAATAACTAATTTTGGTTTCACAATGTAATTATTTTTCTTTTCAATTAAATATATATAGTGATTGATTTCGGTATATATATTAAATACATACACATCTATATATGTGTACATATATAATTTATATATAAATATACATATACGCATGGCTAATTATATAAAAAAATAGTGGTAAAGTGAAGTTTACAAATTAAACTAAATATATTAACACATGATGGATTGTTCATGCACCGGGAATTCTATGAAAAAGTGTTAGTTTTATTCTTCAAAATTGAAGTAAAACTTTGGTTGGGTCGACTCATTTGGAATGCCCAAAATAGGGCAAAAGAATACATAAAATACAGAGCAAAAATCATTATGGGGAACCATCAACGAAAGGGAAGGCAGAGAAATTATTAACAACTTAAGGAGTTACAGATTGGGAGTTCATTGACATTCTTGGTGGATTTTTCAGTGTTACACACATAATTCCTCCGCACATGTAAGTGATTGAAGCTATTCCAATTGAATGCATTTGTTGCTGAACTGTATATGGTTATGAGGAAAATGAGATCGATGGTTTTTCTTTTCTTCTTGGCATGGCTCTTAAATTAGTTTTCTTGGGGCATTCAAGGGTTTGAAATGAAAACACACAACTACTCTCATCCATTAAACAAATCATTACAACAAGAACTTACAGCTATTTCATATATGCCTCTATGATTACTGTATTTTTTCTGGATTTTATCTGTATAAACCAACTAAAAATATGCTCTTCTTGTATATGCTAGTAGTCTCTGTACGATGTATGTGATCTTGAATTCATTATCTAACAAGATAAACATATGTATATATATCGATGTATGTGATCTTGAATTTGTTGTCCAAAAGGATATATATATATATATATATATATATATATATATATATATATATATATATATATATATATAGTATACCCTGGTTAGGGACCAGGGACCCATCAAAAAAAGAGGCCGAACCCACAAAGTCTTTAACCATAGTAAGCATAAACAGACAAGTACCTTATATATAGGGGGGGCAAATTACAACGCTGTTAGGAATAGCATGCAGAAGATATAAATTAAATGCAGATAAAGATTAAACAGAGGAATGAAAAATACACAAAAATAAAACAACAAGAGACAATTTTAGCATGGTTCACCCAAACTCGGGCTACATCCACCAAAAGAGAGTCCAATATTATAACAAATAGAACCGATTATAACCAGTAATCTCATGCAAACCAAATCCGCTACAATGTACTACAAATACAATACCAATGGAAACCCTAACCCTTAGCCTTTTTTATGAAGACTTGTGTCAGTTACAAAAATAGGGTTTTTTATGGTGGCCAATAGAAAAATAACTGTTGACGCCTTTATAAAATAATAGGCAATAAAATAATAGACCCCCACCGTGGGCTCCGCCCCTAGCCCCCAACAGGAGGATATGCCCCTTAGGCCCCACAGGAGGGGCTCTACCCCCCATGCACTCCCCTGTAAAATACTTTTGGGGGAAACCACACCAACAAAAGTGGGGAAATTTAAACCTCCGAGTCTAATTAGGCTCCATATAACAACAATCTCCCACTTGGAGACGGATCAGACTCCACACCATATCATCTCCCACTTGGAGGCTGATCAAACACCACTGCCTCTGTAGCTCCCACTGGAAATAAGCACCCTAGACTTCATTGTTCTAATTCTATTGTTTTCAATCTTGAAGGCCAACCGAAGTTGAAGAGGAGCTCAGCTTCTCCCTTGTCACCGCCTTCGTAAACATATCCGCTAGATTTTCATCTATATGTATATTTTCTAGCCTTAATTGTCCATCCTCCAACACCGACTGGATGAAGTGATACCTCAGTTGTATGTGTTTGGTCTTTGAATGCAAGGCAGAATTCTTTGAAAGATGTATGGCACTCTGGCTATCTGTAAACAAATAACTGTTAGCTTGTTGTATGAAAATTGCAGCCATATCATCTCCTTGCTTGCCTCTATTGCAGCTACATATTCTGCCTCTGTGGTGGATAAAGCAACCACCTTTTACAACCTTAAGATCCAACTCACTGTTATCCCACCTACAGTAAAGACATAACCTATAGTACTCCGCCTGGTATCAATATCCCCTGCCAAATCTGAGTCCACATAGCTTGCTAAATTAGTATTAGAGCCCCCAAAACATGAATGTTTATTGGATGTACCTCTCAAATATATGAGAATCCATTTTACTACATTCCAATGCTCTAATCCGAGATTACTCATATACTTGCTTACAACTCCAACAACATGTGCAATATCTGGTCTCGTGCATAACATGGCATACATTAAACTCCCTACAACTGAAGCATATGGTACTTTGGACATTTTTTCTTCCTCCTCTTGTGTCTTTGGACACATCCCCTTAGTCAATTTCAAATGATTGGCAAAGGTGTGCTGATAGCTGTTGCATTCTCCATATGGAATCTCTGCAACACTTTTTCAACATAATCAGCCTCAGATAGAGTCAATTTTCTATTCTTCCTATCCTTGCAAATTCTCATACCAAGGATTTGTTTCGCTACTCCTAAATCCTTCATAGCAAATGATTTTGCTATCTCTTGTTTTAACTCACTTATGTGATCCATGTTAGACCCGCTACAAGCATGTCATCAACATATAAACATAAAATAATGTAGCTGTCATTATCCAACCTCTTAAAATAAACACAATGGTCAGAATTACACCGACTATAGGCATGCTCAGCTATAAAACTATCAAATTTCAAGTACCATTGCCGAGGTGCTTGTTTCAAGCCACATAAACTCTTCTTCAATCTGCACACCAGTTTCTCCTTGCCTTAACCTTAAATCCTTGGGGTTGTTTCATATATATCTCCTCCTCTAAATCACCATGGAGAAAGGTAGTTTTCACATCTAGTTGTTCCAAATGCAAATCTTTTGTAGCCACAATACTTAAAATAGTACGAATAGAGGTCATCTTAACAATCGGAGAAAAAATCTCATCAAAATCAATGCCCTTTTTTTGGTGTAATTCCTTTTATAACTAACCTGGATTTAAATATGTTCTTACCTCCATCTTCTTCTTTCAGCCTATAAACCCATTTGTTTGGTAAGGCCTTTTTACCTGCAAGCAACTTGCATAATTCCCAAGTCTATTTTTCAACAAGGAGTCCATTTCTTCTTCCATTGGATGTTCCCACTGAACCTTTGTATCCACCTGCATAGCTTCATCATACCCTTCTGGTTCACCAGTATCTATTAACAAAATAGAATACAAAGAGGGAGAAAACCTGTCAAGAGGTCTACTTATCCTTGTTGACCGTCTAACATTCACTGGAGTTTGTGGTATTTCCTATTGCTATTGCAAAACATGAGGAACCACTGGAACATCGCTATCTGAAGTATCATCCAGCACCACATAATCATTTTCTTTCTTCTCATGTTGCTGCAACTAATCTTTGTACAACGTCTCATTGAATACAACATCTTTGCTTCTCACAATTTTCAGACTTTCAACATCTCAAAGCCTATAACCAAATTCATCAGTGTCATATCCAACGAAGATACATTTTTTTGATTTTGCATCTAGCTTGGTTTTATTTTCAGAATCTACATGTGCAAATGCTTCACATCTAAAAGTTTTGAGACAAGAATAAATCATATTCTTAGTTGTCCATGCTTCCTCTGGAATACCACAACCCAAAGGAACTGAAAGACCTCTATAAATTAAATATACTACAGTATTGACAGCCTCTACCCACATGTTTAAAGGTAGCACAACATGCAATCTCATTCTCCTTGTGTTAGGACCTTCTAAAATTTACATGGTCCCATTCTGTTTAATGCATTTTCCTTCCACAATTCCATCTTAGAGTCCATATTTTCTATCAAAAATGCTCTAACATTCATTTCCAAGGATCCCATATCATGGCCATTCTAAAATAATATTGATTATTTTAATCATTTGTGTGTTTTTGTCTCTTACCGCAACCCCACGTGCATGCAAATAGCCTTGGCGGGTGTGCAGGAATTAGAGGATATGAAAACATGGTCACTGTTTCCCCGCAAAGTGCAGAAGGTTTGGTCGTGGTATGGCTGTATGAAGGAGATAATACACAATACTTCGTGCGGCCCCGTAGCAATCTCAAAAAAGATTGGCAGACCAGCGGTAATAGTTCAGATGGCATATAAAGTATCACCGTAGTCCCACAGTAGGAAGGAAAATAGTTGGCGGCATTGCGATAATAGGGAGCTGGAATATACTGTTCACCATGCCCCCGCGATGATTTCAAATGAAGCCTGCGGTGTAGCAATCAAAGAAGAGATAAATATAAAATAGTTACCACACCCCCACGATGGTTTTGGGTGGTGGTGGCACCCTCAAATTTTTCAAATTTGATGTGCCAATATTCTTTCGAGATGTCGATAAAGGCTTAGGCGACAGGATGCACAATCTACCCCGGAGGCCATGTTTGACAATTAAAATTTATTAACTCATGCATCATCTTACAAGTCCAATTGGTGAAAAGTTTCTTGGCACATTTGAGAACATGCCTGCTCAATTTCATGCTCCTGGGACGAGTTCTGATGGGCCATTTAATTATTTTCTGACTACAACCGGGCTAATTTTGGCATCTCGAAAAGTTTCAAATTTCTCAATTCTGAGGACAACCCATTTCTCATTTTGGTCTCAAACATCTCCAATTTCAATTTTGTCAAAATCAGAGACCATTTGATGCATTATTTTAATGCATTCTTGTTGCAGCGAACTCACCCGGCGAGTCAGTTTACAAAGAAGGTACTAGAATTTGGTCAGCGAAGCAAATTCTGAGAAGATGGGTTTGCTTAAAATAATTGATTATGCCCCTGTGCAAATTTTTGTGGTTGTCGGACACCCGGTTTGCCCTCGATGAAAAAGCGTCAGTTGCCGGGAGACAGAAATTCATATAGGCCAAGGTTTAATATATTAAAAATGCAATATATAAAAATTAATATTAAAAAGCATTTTAAATTATAAAGGGGGGCATATTGAAAGTTCTACGTATGAGGGAAAAGGTCAAAATTTTTAATAAAAGAGGAGCTCATAAAGTTTTAAACTTTCTTAAAGTTTATTAAGTGAAATATGAGGTGCATTGGTGCTTAGCGCACCATCGCAACCTCCATGTGATGTCACCTCAAGACCCATGTGTGATTGCGCTCTTCTCTTTTTCGAGCTTCCTCTGCGCTCTTCGCCCTTCTGTAACAGATAACAGTGCTTTTCCTTCGATTTTGTGGTGGATTTCGATGATTTTCTCTGCCACTGGGACGGATTTTGTGCCGGTTGAGAATTGCAGTCATGTTTTTGTGTTTTTGAGCAATTTGGGGGGGCATTTTGCGGCCCAAATTTGCTACCTCATGCTGCAAATTTGCCCTACGTCCATTCTTGAGGCATGTGTGGGGGTTTTTTGATCGTTTTCTACGGTTTTTGGCTACTCCATGCTGATTCAGAACTATTGTCACGTTTTTTGTCTTCTGGCCACTTTTTGAAGGTGATTTTTGACCCGAATGTGCTGTTTAATGCTCATAAATCTTCCTCAATCTATTTCTCATCCTTTGGCGGAGATTTTTTTAGCCGTTTGGAATGAATTCTAAGTGCCGGAATGATAAAAAATGCCTCTGTTTCTCCAAAAATGACTCAGAAAATTTTGATTGGGCAAAAATCAAAGTTGAATGCAGTTGTATGGCTAAGGAATGAGATCTCAAAGGTCTCATATTGCAGAGGAATTATGAATCTCCAGCTACAGCCATTCAAAATTGGGAAGATTAAAAATGTGAAAAATTAAAAGAGGGATATTATAGCATTTTTTATTCATTTTTCTTCTCCTCTTTTAATATATTGTAATTTTTTATTCTCAAGTGCATTTTGGAGGGAAATTGTAATGTTAAAAATGTCTCACCTACCACCAGAAATGCAATAAATTTTAGGGAAACACACTTTGAACATAAAAAGAAGCAACTAAGCCCTCATTTTCTGTTGTTGAAGATTTAGGCAAATTTTGGAGAAGTAACAAAATACAAGGCTTTCTGGGTTGTTCTATCTCTTGTGCTGTAAGTTTATATGAGTTGTATGTTGAGTGTTTTATGCATAAGATTTATCAGTTTCATGTTGTTTTAAATGAGTAATGCTCCATTGCATGTATTCTGTTATTTGTCTCTAAGTTGTATGTGTTCTTCTTTTAGATCTAAATAACTAAGGGTTGTTTAAGATTCTGGGACATGGGTTTGCTATGTTGAATGCTTGGTCTTTTACTTCTGTTCAAGGAGTAGATTAAATATTTTAGGCTAAGTGTTGAGAAGGATATATTACAGCAAGGATATTTGTAAGTATGGATAACTGAATACTCGGACTTGGGTCGTATTTGTAAGGTAAATACTAACAGAAACCCCTTGAAACTTGATCATTGTTTTGGGTTTATGATAATCATTCACATATATACATTTAATTGACTCCTTGCCCTGAGATAGGCACCAGTCTGTTCTTGTGTTGAGGTTATGATTCAGAACCCCAAGTCTTGCAATTAAACACAAAATAAAATTATTTTTAAATCTCAAAATCTTTAGGGTTTTAAGAATAGGATTAGGATATTGCATGCTCTCATCTTCAACCGGTGAGATATGTCCAAGAACATTGCCAGTCTAGATGCATCCAACAAATCTTGGTCCATACATGAGAGCATTCTACTAGATATTGAAAAGTTAAATCTTTTGTTATGAGAGAGTCAAGGTTTAATCTTTTGTTATAGGGATACCCTCCTAGGTGCGGCAGAACCTGAAGTGAAGGGGAGGTAGGTTCACACAACCTCCCATCTTTGTTGGCTGAATCTATTTGAACTTGGGCATAGGAAGTGGCAAACCTTTTGCTGATTTGGGAACCAACAAAACTAGCGACTCCGCTGGGAAACAATGCCATATCCATGAAAATAGTCAAAGAAATTGATAGATCTAAATATTTTCTTCAGATATTGAAATTTATCAGACCTGGAAGTGCCTTGTTGCAGCAAATTTGAAAATTTTATGTGTGGCTTTGTTGTTGGAAAAAACCTAGAAAGAAAGAAAGAGTTTTCAACTTCATAAAACTCATTCCTCTACAAAGAGGTGGCGACTCTGCATATAAAGAACTTGAGAAAGAATACAAAGAAGTGCTAGATTTGCATATTCTCAGTCAGAGAAAAGAATTAGCAGCTGCAACATATCCAAGTATTTTTCATTTTTTGGTTTTCAAAAAAAACTATGGTGTATGAGTTTTAAATGATTCTCTATTAGGTGAAGTTAGCACTAGTTGAAAAGGAAATAGTGGTGATAGGCTTGCATACTTTTGCATTTGTTGAAATTGTAGTATGTATTATCAAATGAAGTATGCAAAAAAAAAATTATGAGACTCGTTTAGAGGACCTTAGGCAAGTTGAAACAGAGATTTGCATTGTAAAAGCCTAAGATCATTGTTGTAAAAGAAGTCTAAGTTGCCCTATGTAACTACCAAATTGATGTCAAAAAGCTTGTAAAGGCATATGAAAAAATGTATCATCAGCCCCTACATTCTTGTATGGTGTCAAATGCAATAATGTATAATGCGTTGTCCCAGCCATGCAATAAGAGAAATTTCAACATTGACAGATATAGACCCATCAATTTCAATGGTATCAATGGTTTCCCAAATGTCATACCGCCTAAAATCAAAAAATATTTGCCTATATTTAGTGGTATGAAGAGTGAATCAGCAAAGAAGCACCTACAGCAGTTCAGTGATTTGATGGATGACTATGAAATTGATCATGAGGATGTGGTCATGAGACTATTTGTTCAGTCTCTGAATGAAGATGCAAGGGACTGGTTCTCCTATCTTTCAGCATGCTCCGTCAGCTCTTGGCAGGAATTTCAATCAACATTCATAGAACAATTTGGTGAAAGAGTTTCTGAGTTTTCACTTATCAGTGATTTCATGCATATCCACATTGAAGAAGATGAGTTAGTTCCAGCCTTTAACCTCAGGTTCATAAATGCATTAAAAAGAATTCCAGAAGAAATTAGACCTAATGATGCTTTAGCCTTACTTATCTATTTGGATGCATTCAATAAGAAAATGAGCTACAGGTTGGGGGATAAGGAACCTACTACACTTTATCAGGCATATCAGTTTGCCATGGATATTGAGAACAACTGGAAGTATGGAATGCACAAGTGCTTTTTGTCTGCAAATACTTGCTATCATGAGATTCATAATGTTGATGAAGGTTGTAATCCAAGTCTTAAGAATGAATGCCAGAGTACTCACATCCTTGCTGTCCCAACTTATACATCAACCAAATGTGATTATGCAAGTGGTGTGGTGTCTAAAAATGCAAACAATTGTTGTCCTGTTAAGAAGAATCAGAGCATTATGCACATAACTGAGAAAAGTGTGACTAAATCAAAGGATGAACATTGTTTTCAAAATAAATATGCTTCAGTTGTTCCAATTTGCTCATTGAGAGGTGATTATGCAAAGGGCAGTCACGGCATAATGCATGAGGAGAAAGAGCTCATGACACAGCATGGAGAGTGAGTCTGCAATAAAGGAAATGAAGATTGTGATCAACCCATGCAAAGAGAATGTGTAGATAGGGATTGCAGAGATATACATGTGATTACTTTCTACAATAATGTTGTCATTAAAGAGCCTCAAGAGTGCACTAGTGTAAGATTTGATACCTTAGTTTATGATTCAAATAATGATCATGATGACAGCAAGCCTAATTATTTCTCTGTGGATTATGAATGCTTCTATGAGACGGTTGATGTGCATGACACCGGAAAGTGTGCTGATTTAGATTTATATGTAAAGCCTCTAGGTCATGAAATCAATGATGAGATGGAGTATGATTGTTTCTTTGTAGAGGTGGACATGTTTAATGAAGCCACATGCTCACTTGTTAGTAAACAAGAACCATGTTATGGTGAATCTACTGAACCCAGATTAAGTGTTTTACCATCAACTACAGTTGCAATAGTGAGTATCTTACAAAGAAATATGAAATTTGTGACTTGAATTTTGGTCTTGAAATTTGTGAGCCTCTATTTGAAACATTCCACATGGAATTGTATAATGGTTTGAATGTTAAATTTGATATCATATGCGAACCTGAGATGGAAGTGTTTCTTGATGCATGGGATGTTGATAAAAATGAAGTTTCTAGTGATAATTATGATCTGAATGATGACAAGGATGTCATGGATTTTAATTAGCCTTGTTTCCAAGCCACTCAAGCATGTAATAGTGTGACTAATTTGCAAGCCTCAAGTAAGTATGAATGTTAGTATAATGCAGATTTGTAGCTGCATTTTAGCCTCAATGTATCAGGGCAAATATTTCTTGATGAGATAATTGAACAAATCCTTTTTGAAGCCTTTACATTTGATGTGCGAGCTAAATATGATTTCAAGACTAATCATGCCAGTTGTCAAAAGGACTACGAGTCTTTTCAATTTTCAGTTCAGATGGATGAGCATTTAGTGGGACATGACAATGAGTTGGATAAAGTGAAATGTCAAAATGATCATGGGTTTCAGTTAGCATACAGTATTCAGATTGGCAGAAGTTGCATTGACAGTGGCAGGTTCAGTGATTTGATAGAATATGACAATGATAGGGTTAATCTATGGGCAGTTCATGATAGTATTTTCAGTTGTGGCCTGATGAAATCATATGAAAATAAAGTATTTGACACGGGAGGCTTTTGGTTTTTTATTTTTGGGGGTCCGGGGCCACCAAGTAAAATTAAAGGTATGACTTTTAATACAAGATTGAGCATTGACTCTGCAGCCCAATGGAGTAAGCACCTGGTCTACGTCCCAAAGATAACTAGAATCTCGCCATGCCTCCAAGAGGCATGCGTCCCCGAGCAAGAGCCACTAGTGGCACCCTCAAATTTTTTAAATTTGATGTGCCAATATTCTTTTGAGATGTCGACAAAGGCTTAGGCGACAGGATGCATAATCTACCCTTGAGGCCACGTTCAACAATTAAAATTTCTTAACTCAAACATCATCTTGCAAATCTAATTGGTGGAAAGTTTCTTGGCACATTTGAGAACACGCCTACTCAATTTCATGCTCCCAGGACGAGTTCTGATGGCCATTTAATTATTTTCTGATTGCGACCGGGCTAATTTTGGCATCCTGAAAAGTTTCAAATTTCTCAATTCTGAGGGCGACCCATTTCTTGCTTTGGTCTCAAACGTCACCAGTTTCAATTTTGTCAAAATCGGAGACCATTTGATGCATTATTTTAATGCATTCTTGTTGCGGTGAACCCACCCGGCGGGTCAGTTTACAAAGAAGGTACTAGAATTTGGTTAACGAAGCAAATTCTGAGCAGATGGGTTTGTTTAAAATAATCAATTATGCCCCTGTGCAAATTTTTGTGGTTGTCGGACGCCCGGTTTGCCCTCAGTGAAAAAGTGCCATGGAGGGAGAAATTCATATATGCCAAGCTTTAATATTTTAAAATGCAATATATAAAAATTAATATTAAAAAGCATTTTAAATTATAAAGGGGGGCATATTGAAAGTTCTACGTATGAAGGAAAAGGTCAAACTTTTTAATAAAAGAGGAGCTCATAAAGTTTATTAAGTAAAATATGAGGTGCGTCACCTCAAGACCCATGCGCGGTTGCGCTCTTCTCTTTTTTGAGCTTCCTCTACCCTCTTTGTCCTTCTGCAACAAATAACACTGCTTCCTTCGATTTTGTGGTGGATCTCGACAATTTTCTCTACCGCTTGAACAAATTTTGTGCTGGTTGAGAATTGCAGTCATGTTTTTGTGTTTTTGAGCAATTTTTGGGGGCATTTTGTGGCCCAAATTTGCTGCAAATTTGCCCTACATCCATTCTTGAGGCATGTGTGGGGTTTTTTTATTGTTTTTTACGATTTTTGGCTACTCCAGGCTGATTCAGAATTGTTGTCACATTTTTTGTCTTCTGGCCATTCTTTGAAGGCAATTTTTGACCCGAATGTGCTGTTTAATGCTCAGAAATCTTCTTCAATCCATTTCTCATCCTTTGGTAGAGATTTTTTTAGCTGTTTGGAGCAAATTCTGAGTGCCAGAATGATCAAAAATGCCTCTGTTTCTCCAAAAATGACTCAGAAAGTTTTGATTGGGCAAAAATTAAAGTTGAATGCTGTTGCAATGATGTCTGAAAGGCTGAATGCAATTGTATGGTTGAGGAATGAGATCTCAAAGGTCTCATATTACAGAGGAATTATGAATCTCCAGCTACAGCCGTTCAAAATTGGGAAAATTAAAAAATGTGAAAAATTAAAAGAGGGATATTATAGCATTTTTATTCATTTTTCTTCTCCTCTTTTAATATATTATAATTTTTTATTCCCAAGTGCATTTTGGAGGGAAATTGTAATGTTAAAAATGTCTCACCTACCTCCAGAAATGCAATAAATTTTAGGGCAACACACTTTGAACATAAAAAGAAGCAACTGAGCCCTCATTTTCTGTTGTTGAAGATTTGGGCAAATTTTGGAGAAGTAACAAAATACAAAGCTTCCTGGGTTGTTCTATCTCTTGTGCTGTAAGTTTATGAGTTGTATGTTGAGTGTTTTATGCATAAGATTTATCAATTTCATATTGATTTAAATGAGTAATGCTCCATTGCATGTATTCTGTTATTTGTCTCCAAGTTGTATGTGTTCTTCTTTTGGATCTAAATAGCTAAGGGTTGTTTAAGATTCTGAGACATGGGTTTGCTATGTTGAATGCTTGGTCTTTTCCTTTTGTTCAAGGAGCAGATTAAATGTTTTAGGCTAAGTGTTGAAAAGGATATATTGCAGCAAGGGTATCTGTAAGTATGGATAACTAAATACTCAGACTTGGGTTGTATTTGTAAGGCAAACACTAACATAAACCCCTTGAAACTTGATCATTGTTTTGGGTTTATGATAATCATTCACATATATACATCTAGTTGACTTCTTGCCCTGAGATAGGCACTAGTCTGGTCTTGTGTTGACGTTATGATTCAGAACCCCAAGTCTTGCAGCCAAACACAAAATAAAATTATTTTTAAATCTCAAAATCTTTAGGGTTTTAGGAATAGGATTAGGATATTGTATGCTCTCATCTTCAATCGGTGAGATATGTCCAAGAACATTGCCAGTCTGGATGCATCCAACAAATCTTGGTCCATACATGAGAGCATTCTGCTAGATATTGAAAAGTTAAATCTTTTATTATGAGAGAGTCAAGGTTTAATCTTTTGTTATAGGGATACCCCCTAGGTGCAGCAGAACCTAAAGTGAAGGGGAGGCAGGTTCACACAACCTCCCGTCTTTGTTGGCTGAATCTGTTTGAACTTGGGCATAGGAAGTGGCAAACCTTTTGTTGATTTGGGAACCAACAGGTGGCATATGCGGTGTCACGGTAAGTGACTTTAAGTAACTGCTAATTCAATATGTCTCGGCCCTGCGATGCTTGTTACTTCAACGTGCGGTCTCACGGTAAACAACAAAAGAGAAACCAAACGGTTCCTGCATACCCGCAACGGTCTAGCCAAGCATTGGTAGTAGTGCGATAAAGGATGTAAAAGATAGTTTGTGTCCCACCATCCCGTGGTGGTTTGTTTCAAGACTAGCAAGGTGGAGATAAATGACAAAGTTGAAAGTAACCATTTCAAGGGACCCGCGGTCCCGTAACTGGTCAAGGCAGGTCTTGTGGTGATACGGCAAGAGAAATAAATGATGAAACAATTTTGGCGCCACCCCACAACAGTTATGATTAATGCCTGCGGGATTGCGATTGTTAATGAAATGGTTGTCAATCTTGATTTGCTCGCCCGGTTGTTGGATCAAATCAAATCAATGGTCTATGTTTGAAATGAATTAAATGTTGAGATTTGATAATCTCATGGCACAAACCAGAGTAATGGTGAAATGATCAGCTCCTTGGCACAATAAAACTCAAGATTTCTTGGCTTTTGTCCATTCCAGCAAATTCAACGTTGATTTGAGGAATGTGAATTCAAGCTCAGCGTGCTCTCTCCAAGCAATTTTCAACCAGGTAAGTCTACTTCTTCATTTCTTGAATGATAGTTGGTGCTTGGTTTGTGCTCTATTTTCAGTTAATTTGTTGAAGAAAATTGAATTTCAAAACCCTAGTTCATAGAAAGCACTAGAATATGGCACCTAAGAAGTCTGAATCTTTGAGTAAGAGCACTAACCCTCTTGTTCCCAAGAAGAGGTCACTTCAACAGTCCTTGTTGGAAATTTTGCCAAACTCAATTGATAAGAGGCCTAAGAAGATATTCAAGGACATTGTTGAAGGGTGTCGGGATGCCAGAATCCCTATTTCTGGTTGGAACCTTTTTTGGTACTTTTGTGAGAAGAAAGAGGGACAGGGACCTGTGGGAAACCCATGGAAGTTGGATTTAGCAAAGTTGGTAGTGCCAAATGTATTTGTTGATGTAGATTTGGTAAGGACACTGGTACAACACTATCACTTAGCTACCATGATAGTCAGATCACCAAATGGATCACCATTGGTAATTGTAGATAGGATTGCAATCGTTGATTGCTTTATGTTGAACAAACAAGCTGTCACACATATTGATTTGCAAAAGAGTGAGTAGGAGTACACAAGTCTGAGGAAAACACACAGGAGGGATGAGCTGCCCATGTATATGAGGAAGGGGGCAAATAATAGAAGAATTGAAATCCCATCTCCTACAATTGAGCCATTTTCTGTTGAACACTTTGTTGTCTATTTCAAAAGAACATATTTTTCTTTGTGCCAAGAATTGGGTATTGATGCCCAAGGGAGAATGCCAGTTGGCCTAATGATGATGGCCGTGAGAATACAAAATCCCAAGGCCAACATTGAATATGACTTTGCATCATATATTGAGAAGAATTGCATGAGGGGTTTTTGCAAACCAAGGAAAACAAGACGCCCATGGATTTCAAATTCTATTCTTTGTTATGTCATCTAATATTGTATCAAAATAGAAGGAAGTGGTCCAATGGGATGGACATAAGCATGATTGATCAAAAAAGACAGAGATTTCCTACTCAGTGTTGGTGTTACAAGTGGGATTCTTATTGTCAGACTTGTGATTATGTTGTGTTTCATGATAAATTTTCTGTCAGAGTAATGAATTCTCTTGGTAGCTTATCCCCCAGATTGACTAAAGAAGTCATGGAAATGTTGAGGCCTCGTGCACATAGACTAGAGTAGGGTCACAAACACAATTATGTCGATTGGTACTTCTTGCTTGACCACACCATAATCAGAATATATGGGTATCCTCAGCCACCTCATGTGTTGCCTATATTTGTGCCAAATAGAATTGCATTCCTGGAATTCATGTGGCAGATGATGTGGATGGAGAAGGAGGTAATGAAGAAAAAAAGAAAGGCACATTTCTTCTTGATGCCATAGTATTAGGTGATTGGTCTATTGGATCAAATACTCTGGAAGATTTGTAAACCTATTTGAAGGCTAAATATTCTTTGAAATCTGGTACAGAAAGGGTTTGTGACCCAGAGGGTCACATGAACTTTGTAAGATAGGTCACTCTCACCAAAATGGGGATATCCCATCAAATTAGCTTTGATGAGGATGTGATCAGAAATCCTATTACTTTTGATGAAGTGCATAATAGGAAGAGGAAATAGGAAATCCTGAAAAGGATTGAGGATGAAAAGAAAAAACAAAACCCTAATTTTTCTGGATTTTTTGTTGAGGAGAACGACCCTTTGAAAAGAATTGATTTAATAATTGACAATTTTGAGAGAATTTATGGTAAATCTGAGAAGTAGCCTTCAAAGGCTACTAAGGTTCCTGTGAAAAGGCCATCAGGAGTTGAAATTCATGAGCCTGCACCAAATACAATGTCAGTTTAGGATCCAAATATCCTTGAATCACCACCTACCAAAAGGCAAAGAACTGGAGATGTCTCTCCACTAGTCCCATATGAGACAACTGATGAAGTTGGCGACACTGATGAAGTGGCCAATATTCTGAAACACATGGGTCATGAAGAAGAGGTTGATCAAGCATTGGTGGGTCAGGAGACAAATGCACACAAACTTGAGGCCAGAATGGGTGAACAGGCACAAGTTGAGCCTGAATTGGAAGAGGATGAGAGGGTAGTTGCATCAATGAGATTCATTGAAGATGATGACTTCATTAAAACTCTAGAATTCAAGGACTTTTGGTTGAAAATAAAGATGAAGGAGTTTGATGAAAAAGTTGCAATAAACAAGATGGGTGCTGACGAATCACAACATGACCAAATTGTGGCACAAACCTTCAAAGAATTGAAAATTGATGAAATAAATGTCAGCCCAGATGAGGCTAGACAAATGGTCTTAAAGAGAAACATGTTGATTATTCCTAGTTTAGAGTTGAAAAAAGTGTTTTTATTAGATCAAGTCAGGAATCAAGAAGATCCCATGCTAGCTTTTAAGTTTGACTATGAGGATGGTATCAATGGTTGCGGGTTTGACCCAAAAATAGAAACATTGGCAATATGGGCAACTCAAAAGAATACAAATAAGCCAAGGTTGTTTGATGTTGTCCAAGAAATGAGAGGGACGGCTATCGTCAAAACTTTCCAGGACACATCTGTGACTGAAGCAGCTGTCCTCACTGTTCATTCTGTAATGTTCACACAAGCTGCAGTCAAGAAATTAGAGCAAAGATTACAAGAATATGAAAAAACTCAAATGGAATTGAATGATGAAGTGAATAAGTTATACCTTGAAAATGTCAAGTTGAAACAACAATTGAGGGGTGATACTTCTTCTCATATTTAAGCTATTGTACCATACCAAGCCCCTATGCCACAACAATCTAGTGATGATACTGTATCCATTGATCAATTGAATGTAGTGAAATTGAAGTTGGAAAAGGAGATTTAAGACTTGAAGAAACAAAATGAGAAGACCAAGGATGAAGCTCAATTGAAAATTCTTGAAGTATTTGAAAAGATTCTAGAATATAGAGTGAAATTGGTTAATGAGAAACTGGCAGATGTGAATGAATGCTATTTTTCCTTATCACAGGTCATGGAGCAGCTGAAGGTAAATTTTTCTATTTTGGATCCCCTGTACCTATAATGTCAGAAAATATCCCCTTGGGGGCTTTTCCCTCAAAAGGTTTAGCTCCTGGGTCTCTTAGCTGCATTTATGACATCTTACATCATAATTCAACATCCTGATGGAATGAACTCTAGGTATCATGACAAATGGGTCCTAGGGGAACCCCTTGAACCTAACCTTGCCTAAAATAGGGGGGAGGACTTGGGCACCCGTGCCCTAATCTTGCCCTATTTTGGTTCAGGCTCAAATTTCTAGTGTCGGTTTATGACCGTTATTTGGTCCCTAGGCCAACAAGGTAAGTTTTAATTTACGAAATCTTGGCGGGAATGTTTGTAGTTGCATATATAAACATGTTTAGGCATTCATTTGTAAACTAGATTGTTATGATGAACTTTATGCATCCTAAAGGTGATTCAAGACTTTCATTGTGTTGCAAGAACATATTTGTGTTGTCTATGTGTTTGTGTTTGCAGATTTGAGCATCCATTTCCTCATGGAATGAAGAGCTTCTTCCTCCCATGAGATCTTCACTACAAGGTGACATCTATTGTGATTATTGAGCATTTATCATTTAGTTTTTACCTCTACCTCTCTAGGCATGCACTCTCTATCTGACAATGGTGTTCAAAAGGCTTGAATGTCTTTAGAGTTTGATTGAGGCAAGCCTCTAAACACCACAACCCCCTCCCAAAGTTTTCATAATTGCAGGTTATAGGTTAGAGTTGCAGACAAAGTGAAGTTGCAGGAGGGTATATTGGAGTGTGGGAATTGTAGATCAATGAAAGAAATAGCTACCTGGACTTGGACGCCCACTCATTAGTCCTCAAAGTTTCGCAATGGGAAAATCTCTGATATAGTAGATACAAGTTGCAGACCTTGTTTCCAAATCTCGACAAAAAGTAGGGCACTGAACTTGGGTGCCCACTCTTTAGTCCCTGACTTTTCTGCCTCAAAACCCTGAAAATAGGTGCACAGTTATTTGATATTTTACATCTTTCTGCAAAAGCATTTTTCATAATTCATTTGTTTACTATCGTATTTGCGTAACTAGGGTTTTTAAATACAATTGAGCATAAGAGAAGGAAATTGTCAATCTAATCATAGAAATACAAGTTTCCCTACATCTCAATAGTGACCTAGGGTATGATAGTACATTGCAACTTGACTCTGGGTCCTTGAATATAAGGGTGAAAGGAGGATATACACCAAAACTACCAAAAACTAAAATATCCAAAAATCACCCTTTACATTTTGGTGAACCTGTGTTATTGGACTTGTTTGCACCTTGCTGAGTGTTTTGCTTCATATTTACAGTGATTTCATTCATTCATATAGTCATTGCATTGGAAAATTTACAAAAAAAAATTGAAAAATTAGAAAATTTGGAAGAAAAAAATAGCATTTTAGGGTTTGCATGTTGCATGAATTAGTTTGAATTTCATCAAATTTCTGATTTTTTCATTAGATCTTATTTAAATTATAGAAAATTATAAATATTCAATATCTTGCATTGCATTTTCATCATAAAATTGCTAGGGTTTTGTTGAAAATAGTGAAATTTGCATATAACCTAGTAATTCCAAAATCTAGGGTTTGTAGGTAAAATCTTGTTTCAAATTTTTCTACTAATTTTAGATACTCATTCAAATTTGCATTTGGCTGTAGTCTTGCATTTTGGAACAAATTTGCATTTAGATTTTAAAAAATTTGCATTTTTGCATTAAAAAAGTCAACAAAAACTAGCATTTTCATTGATTTTTCATTAGATTTGCACTTGTATTTTACATGTTAGAGCATGGAAATCATTTTCATATGTAAGAGAATGTAATTTTCATCATATACCAGCTTGAAAAATATTCATATAGCATTTTGTGTCAAGATCTAAAACCTAGGGCTTCAAAAACATTGATTTTCACTAAATTTGGCCTTATCGACTCTCCAAATTTGCATCATAGGCATGTTGTGAAGGATATTTTTGCATTAAGTGGTTGTTATAATGGTAATAATTTTTTTTCCCTCCTAAAAATATTCACAACACCTTTTTAACGGGCTCTTGTATTGAAAATTTGGTGAAAAACTGCACATTTTGGCTATTTTTGCCCTAGGGTTTGGCCTAGTTTGCATTTCAAGTGTGTTGTAACAAATTTTATGGGTTGAGGTGGCTGATATAATCAGTATTATTTGCTTCACCTCCTAAAATTATATACAACACCCCTTTTGCTAGGTCTTGGAATTGAAAAACTGTGAAAAATTATTTATTTTTGCTATATTTTCACTAGGAGTTGACCTTGAGTGGCACTAAAAGCATGTTGTGATGAATATTTTAGCATTAAGAGACTCTTATTACTGATATAATTTTCTATCCATCATCATTTTCTTCACAACACCCTTTTTCATGCTCTTTTGCATTGAGATTTGGTGAAAAATTGCATATTTTAGTATATTTTCACTATATTTTGACTTGGCATCATCTTAGATTTGCATCAAGAGTGTGTTGTGATGGATCTTATTGCTGTATTGGACTGATAACAGACATATAAATTTCTTCCCCTAATCAAAATCCTTACAACACCTTTCCTTTCATACGTTTGCATTGAAAAAGTACAAAAAAATCAAGCATTTAAGGTCACTTTCGCACAAAGTTTTACACTTGTCCTTTGTGCACTTTTGGAAAAGTGTTAAAATCTTATTTTTCATTGATTTGAGCATATAACCATGGCCTCTAATCACAACAATAACAATAGGTTCCCTCCTAGACCTTACATGAAGAGAAGGGTCCCTAAACCTGAAATTGTGTTTACACCTCATGATAGAGCAATCAGAGACACTAATGGACCTCTTTACATCACTGTGAAAATAATGGGAAACCCCATGGATGGAACTCTTGTTGATCCTAATTGCATGACTAATGTTGCCATGGAAGAGTTCCTCTATTTACATAATTTGATGCAAGGAACTTATGACCCTTCGGACATGATGATTAAAACACACAAGGGAACCTTTATAAAACCTTTGGGTAAGATATCATTGTTGGTAATTGTATTTTAAAAACATGTAGAACAATGGTTTGATGTTCTCCCCATTTCTGACCACTTTCGCATAAAATTGGGACACCCTTGGTTAAAGGAAATGAAAGCTATCTCTTCAACAATTCATAATTGTCTAAAATTTCCTTTTGAGGGACATCTGATTACCATCTCTCAAAATAAATACAAACCTTTGGTTGAAAGAAAACATTGCACAATGGATTACTTTTGGGAAAAAAATGAAGAGAAACCTGAACCATGAACAGATTTTAACTTCTTAGGCTACAGAAATTACAAAGCAAAACTATTACATCCAACAGCCAGACCCTCTATGCAAGAAATGACAAAAGACAAGCAACCCACATTTAAAGAGAACCATAGACCAAAAGGACAAGGTCCCTATGCTGAGGTTCCTCCCCTGTCATTCTTACAAGGATCGAGAGGTAATAGTCGACAACAAAATATGCCACCTAGACAAATGAGATTTGATCCTGGGGCTTCCTCTTCTAAATTGCAAATATCTATGAAAGAGTAAAGCCCTATCTTACAAGAGATAAGTGGTAAGACAAAAAACAGAAGAAAAGCAAGAGAAAAAAGAAGATGAAGACAAGATTATGCCATAAACCTTGCATCTCAACAAGAAAACATTGATCCAAACATCGAACAAAACAAATATGATGCTAACAATGATGAGAATCGGGCTATGGTACCTTATGTCCCACTTTCCTCTAAAATCTGGGAGTGGGAAGATGATGATGATTTACTTGATGATGAGACTTAGCCTGAAAGACCCTCCAGGTAAGTATCTCTAACCCTTTATTTCTCTCGTGATGTGCTTCCCCCATGATGTGTTATGTGTTTTTTAGGCCTCTTGGGATGACCCTTGATTCTCTTGTAAGGTCTGGGATACCAGGAGACCACCTCTATTGTGACCCTTCTTCTATTTGTATCATCATTCTTCTATATTGCCTCTCTCTTTGATTTCATTATTGTGTGTTGTGTCTTGCAGACATAGCGTTGTGGTTGGTGACTTGGGGGCATCCTCCTACGTGACTGTCCCTAAGACACTTGTTTCTCCTCTCTTATTTATTGTTTCCCTTCCTCTAGTGTTTCTATCTGGCGGGTGAATGACAAAAAACATTTATACTGATGCAGACCTAACGTCCCTTTCGCGAGAAATCAAAAATTGGACTTAGTTCCTAATATGACAATGGGGTTGTATATCTTATCTGACGCTTGGCTAGTGGAAGCACTCGTGCTTCACATAGTGATTTTGATGGTGTTCTATATCATTTACAAATCATAACAATATTGTTGCTCCATGCACTCTGTCTATCTTGAATCTTGCATGCCTTAGATTTCATATGCATTGATGTTGTCGTTCTTATGTAGACACTAACATGTTTCTTGCAGGGATGTGTTTGTGGGAATATTTGGTGATCGTAAAGCACATGTCACTTCTGAGGGGAATGGGCTTTGTGAAAGTTTTTGTTCCCTTGTGTGTTTTCTTCCTGCCTTAAGGTGCTTGATATCGATGAATGATATCAACCACCTTAAGGTGGGGACATATATAAAGTAAGTTGTCTGTTGTAGATATTAGCAATGTGTTTGTCCTCAGGTGCAGTTTAAAGACTTGTGTGATGAGTACATCCTACACTCTAAGTTTGTTTGCAATCAATCAAATCAATCAATCATCTAAGCCCTTTGTGGAGGTAGGATATCGCATATATCCTTTTTATCTTAAGCCCTCTACGAAGGCAAGGACGGTGTATTTCTCAATGTAGATTGCATCACCCTGTCATTTTCAAAAGTCCTCTGCGAAGGCGGGGAGCGGTTCTGTGACTAACTCAACCCTTAAGCGTGTCTTCAATGATTGTTGTGGTGAAGGCCAATTGTCGGTGTGTGCATGTAATGTGCCTAAGATGGTGTTGAACCTAGAAATAGGGACACTCCATCGCTTGTTTTTTGTGTTTTTCCCATGTCTTCAAAGTGTGTGTGTTGGCGTGCTTGCTTTGTTTGGCATGTATGTTGCCCCATATGCAGTTTAAAGACCTGTGCGATGAGTACATCCTGCATTTTGGGAGGTTTTGTGTGTCTTGTGTGTGTGTTGCCCCATATATGTAGTGTAAAGACCTGTGCGATGAGTACATCCTACATTATGGGAGGTTTGTTTACTTTCCTATACTTGCATCTGCATTTCATATATATGTGAAAAAGAAAAAGAAAAGAAATCATTCCTGTCTTCCATGCATTAATGTGTCTTCTATGTATTTACTATATTCTTCTTGTTTTGTGTGACTGTAACTATCTTCTCCGTGTTTTGTGTGCATGTCATTGTCTTCAATGTGCTTGGCATGTCTTCTTCGTGCTTGGCGTGTTTGCTATGTTTGTTGGCCATACTTTAATGCATGTATTGGCCTCGCATTTATGCATACATTAAAGTGGGGGCTAAATGTAATGTCAGAAAATGTCTCCTTGGGGGCTTTTCTCTCAAAAGGTTTAGCTCACAGGTCTCTTAGCTGCATTTAGGACATCTTACATCATAATTCAACATCCCGATGGAATGAACTCTAGGTATCATGACAAATGGGTCCTAGGAGGACCCCTTGAACCTAACCTTGCCCAAAATAGGGGGGGAGGACTTGGGCACCCATGCCCTAATCTTGCCCTATTTTGGTTCAGGCTCAAATTTCTAATGTCGGTTTATGACCGTTATTTGGTCCCTAGGCCAACACGATAAGTTTTAATTTACAAAATCTTGGCGGGAATGTTTGTAGTTACATATATAAACATGTTTAGGCATTCATTTGTAAACTAGATTGTTATGATGAACTTTATGCATCCTAAAGGTGATTCAAGGCTTTCATTGTGTTGCAAGAGTATATTTGTGTTGTCTATGTGTTTGTGTTTGTAGATTTGAGCATCCATTTCCTCATGGAATGAAGAGCTTCTTCCTCCCATGAGATCTTCACTACAAGGTGACATCCATTGTGATTATTGAGCATTTATCATTTGATTTTTGTCTCTGCCTCCCTAGGCATGCACTCTCTATCTGACAATGGTGTTCAGAAGGCTTGAATGTCTCTCCAGAGCTTGATTGAGGCAAGCCTCTAAACACCACAACCCCCTCCCAAAGTTTTCATAATTGCAGGTTATAGGCTGGAGTTGCAGACAAAGTGAAGTTGTAGGAGGGCATATTGGAGTGTCAGAATTGTAGATCAGTGAAAGAAATAGCTACCTGGACTTGGGCGCCCACTCATTAGTCCTCAAAGTTCCACAATGGGAAAATCTCTGATACAGCAGATACAGGTTGCAGACCTTGTTTCCATATCTCGACAAAAAGTAGGGCACTAGACTTGGGTGCCCGCTCTTTAGTCCCTGACTTTTCCGCCTCAAAACCCTGAAAACAAGTGCACAGTTATTTGATATTTTACATCTTTCTGCAGAAGTATTTTCTGTAATTCATTTGTTTACTATCGTATTTGCGTAACTAGGGTTTCCAGGTACAATTGAGCATAAGAGAAGGAAATTGTCAATCTAATCATAGAAATACAAGTTTCCCTACATCTCAATAGTGACCTAGGGTATGATAGCACATTGTAACTCGACTCTAGGTCCTTGAATGTAAGGGTGAAAGGAGGATATACACCAAAACTACCAAAAACTAAAATATCCAAAAATCACCCTTTACAGTATCAAAGATGGCAATCGACACATCATACATTGATCACTTTGTAAAGTTTTACAAAGGAATCTAGATGCCCCTACAACTCTAAAGCCAACAGAGAAAATGATCACAATGATTTTGGATGAGTACCAGTATGTGAGCAGTGAAAGCCAAAAAATGTAGACTAAATTGATTCTTTTGCCACGTACAAACACCAGTTCATTCCCTTAATTTTGACAGAAGATAAGCAGATCAAAAGTCTTGATGCATGGAGGGTGGAATTTGGTCATACAGTCTCCCAGGTCATGGATTTTTTGAAGAAGGATCAAAATGTCAACATTCTCAGCTTCAACATGATTCTAGACAGAGTGATTGCTTTGGATGCTGGGTATGGAAAATTTGTGATTGATGTCAAAGCATTGCTAGACAAAGGGTGGAAGGATCACCAGGCCAACTTGCTCCAAATTCAAGACTACAAATGGCCTAGTGATTTTGTTGTGTATCAATGGGAGCAGAAATACCTTGCAGCTGATGAATAGGGCAGGCATGAGTGTAGAAGAGCAGCGAGCTTTATGCTAACGTCAACTAGCACCAACACATCTTGGATATTCTCTTCTTTTGTCTCTTTATGTTTCTTTATGCTTTTCAAATGTATTTAAAATATACTTGGCGGTCTAATTTAGACTTGTCAAAAGGAAAATATTGTAATACAATATATCAAGGGTTGGGATTATGAAGAGCCTTTTTTAATGTAAAAGGTCTAAAGCTTGTTGCTTCCTTTCTCTCTATATAAAGGAAACCAAGACCTTATGGCTCTCTCTCTGGGATTTTGATTTTTGAAAGAGACATTGCACAACCTATTCTTTGAAGCCAATCAATACAAAAGCTATTTTTCTCTGGTGGAAAACTTTTAGTTCTCATTTGCTTGTTGACTTCATTGTCAATATTTTATCTGGTTGTCTCCAACTTAATTTTTCTTTGTTATTCAAATCAATATATCAAATATATCTTTGATTTCTCAAAACACACTTGTTGTTTTTGTGTGGTTTGTTTATTGGGCTCCTTCAAGGAAGGATTAAATTCCTCTAGGTGAATCATAGTAACCTGGGAAAGTTAATTGGATAATTGAAGAACTTGATAATCTACATATTTGCATGTCTATGCAAGCCATAGACCTTGTATTGCCAAGTAAATCAAGTTGTGGCTAAAAGGGAAGCACAAATCTCTTCATAAAGACTCTGTAACCCAAGAGTAGGCACCGATCAAATCTCTTTTAAGAATCATTCCCTTATAAATATTTGTAATAATCCAATTTCAATTTTCTATTTTAGGAGTAGGTGTAGAGTAGATTTATTTGAAAAAACTAATTCAAATCTTATGCTAGTTTGGATTAGGGTAATTGGATGAGTCAATTGACAACATCGTATAGATTCCTTAATCTGTTATGAAGTCACCAACATATTTGAAGCCCAATAGTTATTTGGTGAACATAAGGTACACCCACCTAGGCCAAATAGAGCCTAAAGTGCAGAGAATTTTAATCAATTTGATTAATTCTATTAGTTGTCCAAATTCACATATAAAACCTTATCATAAGACTTGGGATATCTTTAGGGTTTTATAATTTGTTGATTTGAGTACCAACAAATTGGTGACTTTGCTGGGGAGTTGCAAAATTTTCAGGTTCCTGGAGTTCTGGAAGGCCAAGAGTCAATTCTAAAGTTTTTCCTCTTTTTTGTAAAAGGAGGTGGCAGCTCTAGATAAAAATATCTGAAGGCTTCAAGTTGCATTATAACATCATAGCTCTCCATCAGGGACGGCCGAAGGTCTCAACAAAACATGAATGACAAGAACCAAAAATTTGTCGAGAAGAATAAAGAAAGTTCAAAGCCTATGACTACTACAGGTGTTTCCACTGGGGAAGGTTTGAACACTATGAATGAAACTATTGTCTCACAAATCTATGATAATACATAGGATAATCAAGCTAATGTTTCAGAACAATCATATACCACATATGATAGCCCCATGATTGAAACACGCGTGGGGAAGACTGAATGATTTCAACCCAGGGATCTTTTCAATATTAATGAGTCTCAACAAGAATTTTAAGATCGACTGGTAGCAGGAATGAGACATAATGAGGTTGTGAGAGACTATGAGCAACGAATGGCACAACAGTATGTTGAGGGCTCATAGTAGGGATTTGTGGAACAAACCCCTAGGACTGTGAGATTTACAGAAGCCAATGTTGTTTCAATTTCCAAAGGAAGATTCACTGATAGAGTGTTAAAAGAGGAAGTGGAACAATTACAGGCACAACTTGATAGAGCCAATCTGATGAAAAAATGACAAGAATTGGAACGTGAATTGCTCAAGGTAAATTCTCAGCTTGTTGCAAATACAGTGCAGAATGTACCTGTTAATAATCGAACCACATCTAGAAATGCAACTAGCCTTGTGGCTTCACAAGCAACCCACAACATAATTGGAGGGCATAGTAGTGTAAGTAATGCTCCACCTGTACAACCTAATGTTCATACAAGGCCTATGTCAAACCCTGCTAATGTTCTAGTGGCATCTCAGAGTAATACTTACCATACTATTGATCAAGGTTATAATCAAGGATACAATCCATATGCAAGACAATATCAGTATCCATATCCCCCTCCACCTCATAATGTACATGGCAACATATATCATCCTGGAGGGATGCATCACAATGTACAAGGAAATGTGAACCCTAATGCAGGGGTTAATTATAATGTGCATCTAGGAGTACATCAGCAACCTCAATAGCAGGGACCGATCAAAATTAGTACCAGCCTAACCAAAGACATAATCCATTTACAAGAGGTGCAATGAATGTGGATAGATTCAGATAGCTAGACTTCACTAGTATTTAGGGATATCCAAACAACATTGATAATAAGGTAAGGAAATCAATCCCTAAATTCTCTGGTAACAATGTTATATCTATAGAAGACCATATAAGATCATTTGAAATTGTCATGGATATTTTTGAAGTTGATCATGAAGATATATTTATGAAATTATTCATGCAATCACTAGTTGATGATGCAAGGGATTGGTATAAGAATTTGCCAGATGCTTCAATTAGCTCATGGGTTGAATTCAAAAGGCTATTCAAAGAATAATATGGTGATCATTCTGATCCCAAATTTGCCTTACATGAGCTAACCAATATTCAAAAAAATTATAATGAGGCTATGGCAGATTTCAATGCCATATTCATGAAGGTATTCAATAAGATCCTACACCATTTGAAGCCAACAGATCCAATGTGTCTTGTCTTCTATTTGAATGCTTTTGATCCTAAAATAGGATATGAGCTTAGAACAAAAAATCCACCAAGTCTTACAGATGCATTCAAAGCTGCTCTAAATATTGAAAATAATAGGAGAGCTTCAGGAAAAATTGGCAAAAGAGTTGAAGTCAAAATATTGCAGAATCCTAAAGCTCATCAAAGTAGGTAGCCTAAAGAAGAAGACAAATTGGAAAAGGTCTGGAATGCAGTCAAGGATTTGTCATATAAGGTAGCTAGAAATGAGAAAGGAATACCGTATGATAAATCAAACTATCCAAGAAATGACAGATTGAAGTTGCAAGATATGACTTACATAACAAATTGTAAAGATGGGAAGCTTGTGGTTGAAGGCCAAAAACAAAATGTTAGTAGGGATACACCAGATCCACTGAAAAGACATGGGACCAATATGGTAGATGATACACCATGGTGTGTACCATGCAACTAGCCTCATTCTCTTGTTTTTTGTGTGGTTGCACAAACTATTCAAGTAAATGAAATGTCATATAATCAGGAGAGAGACAAACATACAATAAATATGTTTGCATCTAGACCATATGAGGTTGAAAGGGATTACTCTTCTTCAGAAGAAGATGGATCAGAGTATGATGTAAATCATCATAGATACAACAGCCATGTTGGTCAACAAGAGGTATTCTCTGATCAAGAGGATAATGACATAAGAGGCAATTAGGTCTACTCTACCAGATCACAATCAAATCAAACTCAGTTGAGGAGGCCTACTGAAGAAGAAATGAAGGCACTAGCAGTTGCTACTATTGCTCAAGCTAGGAGCAATTACAACCTCAGAAATAGGACTGTCGATGCTGATCAAGGTGTGCCAACAAGTATGTTCATAAAGAACTCACAAGAAGATAAGAAGACTGCCCAAGAATCTCAAAGGGATGGTGAAAACAGGAATACTCACAAGGCAACTCAAAGATATGTGCCCAAAAGTGCAGCAAGAGTTAATCAAGATAAAACAAAGGATGAACCCAAACAACAAGCAGCAGAAGAAATGAAGTCTGCCAAAGGAGAAGTAAGCAAGATAGAATCAATGACAGGTATGCCATCCTTTGATATAACTCAGGCTTTGTCTCAAGTTAAATTGTCAGTCCCATTAATGGAAATGATGAGAATTAATGAATATAGAGATAGTGCTTTGAAGTTAATCTCCAATGTCTCAAATAAGCCTGGAGTTTATGATAGAAGTCAAAATGAGTTGAAGACAATTGAAAAACAAGTTAATAGTATTAAAGGAGAGGCTATGAAAGCTCCTGAGGTTTATTTGGGGACTAATCTGACAAAAAGTCCTTCTCAAGTGGATCCATTTTATATCACATTGTTGATAAATAATAAATTGGTGAAGAACTGCATGATAGACTCTGAAGCTGCAATTAACATCATGTCCATGGCAATAATGAAGGAACTTGGTATGTGGGTTGATACCACATATGGAAAATTTTATGCCATGGATAAAAAATCAATTCCTGTCATTGGCATCATGAGAGATGTGGAGATAAAACTTGTTGCCTATCCAGAAGCTGCATACAAGATGGATATCACAGTGGTTGATATTCCACCATATTATGGTATGTTATTGTCAAGACAATGGACAACAGCTGTTGGTGGAAATGTTCAGTCAGACTTATCATATGCAACCATACCTGTAGATGGAAAGGAAGTTAGGCTATACAGGGAACCCAGATCAGAACAAGTGGTTGAAAAGATTGATCTTAATCAAGTAGGGGAAATTTACATAAAAAATGGGCCTCCTAAGAAACTCTAAAAAATCAAAAATTATCTCATATAATACAATTATTTAAATATAAATAAATATAAATTACTTAACTACATGAGTTAAGTGGGGACACATATTTCTAATATAATTCCTTAGAAAACTCAAGTTCATTTTTTTTAAAGTGGTAACATATATTTTTATTATAATTTATTAAAAACTCCAGTTCACTTTTCATTTTAGATTATTTTTTTTTATTTAAGAAGTCTTTTATCTAAAAGATATATTTAAAAAGCCACACTTCCTAATTTTAAAACAAACTCTTATAGTAGTTTATTTTTATTTTTTTGAACGTGTATATATATGAAATAATATTTTACAATAGCTTTTTTGTTTTCTTTCTCTAAAATATAAATAAAAATTGCTATTTTTTTTATCCAATAAATTTTTATCATGAATATTTTTTAGTTTTTTTATTTTTGTGTTTTTATTTTTCTCTCTTCAATAAATTTTTATTTTGAATATTTGTTAGCTTTTTATTTTTCTTGTTCCTTAGCTTTTTTTATCCAATAAATTTTTATCATGAATATTTTTTATTTTTTTTTATTTTTGTGTTTTTATTTTTCTCTTTTCAATAAATTTTTATTTTGAATATTTGTTAGCTTTTTATTTTTCTTGTTCCAATAAATTTTTATTTTTCATTTTGCATTGAGTTATTTTGAAGATAATTTTTTTTAAATTTGTGAGAGAAGAATTTTTCTTTCTAAAGTTTTTTTTTTAGTATATAAAAGTTAAATTAGCTTAAAAAAATACTAAATAAAAAATGTGAATATAGCTTTAAAATATTCATCTATTTTTTTATGTATTTTTATTTAAATAAACATGTTTATATTATTTATAAATAGTAGCAAAGTACAAGTAGCTTAGATATTTTATTTTATATTTTTATAAGTTTTATATATTAAATCAAGTTTAATATTATCATTATATATAGATTAATGATTTTATATATTTATAATTATATATATATGATTTTATAGATTTAGAATTAATATATTAAATATGTTTGTAGTGGGTTTTATGATTTTTAATGCTATTAAGGAATAAAAGAAAATTTTTAAGAAAAGATTTGTTGAAATATTTTTGAAATGCTTTTTAGATTTTTTTTTTCCTAAAGAATGAAAGTATTTTTAGAAAACATAATAATTTCTATAATAGAACTTAAGAATATAAATCAAAAAACAAAAAGAATCTTTATTATTTAGAAAGATAATTGAGATAGAATAGGATATGTAGAGTTAAATTAACCATCATGAGTTAATTCATAGGATTTTAGAAAGTTTTATTTTATAAAATAAATAATTTTATTTTTATTTTGGATGATGTCAGCATACAGGTTAATGTCATCTTTTAGTTGATTTTTGATAACTTAAAAAGTTGATGATGTCATCCTTAGGAGGCCCATTTTTTATGTAAATTTCTCCTAATAGTGAATTGTTTCTATGATGTGGATTTGGAGAATTTTAGGGTTGAATAGTCCCAGCCTCTGTTACGAAATAGTGATCCAATTGACAATGCTATTCAATTGAATAAAGAAGGTGCTTGGCAGATATATTTCGATGGAGCCTGTAGTAAAGAAGGAAATGGAGCTAGTGTAATTTTCATTGCACCTAGTGGTAAGACTTTTAAGTATTCATTTCTGCTATCATTTGAATGCACAAATAATATAACAGAGTATGAAGCGTTGCTATTGGGCTTAAATTTTGCTGTAAAAAATGGCATCAAACTACTGGCTATGTTTGGTGATTTTGAATTAGTGGTATCTCAAGTAAGATCCAAATATGCCACTAAAAATAGAAGGCTTAAGCAATACAAATATGCAATGTGGGATACTATTAAACTTTTTGATGCATTTTCCATTGATTGGGTGGACAAGTCCAAGAATTTAATGGCAGACTTTCTTGCAAATATTGCCCTGAGAAGGAATGATGTCACATTAGCTGGTGTCTAAGAGATAGAGTTCAAAACTAGATCATATGTTCTTGACAATGTGTATAGTTGGCAAGTTTTCAATGATGATAAAGACCTCCTGAATTTCCTTCACTGTGTGGACAAATATGAAGCTCAAGAGATTGATTTCAATGCTTTTGTTGAGCATGTTGATGGTAAGGATATGGTCTTTGGTCAAGAAGTTGTTCAATTGAAGACTAATAAAATCCCAAAGGGTCTAGTAGCTCTTGAACATGTCTTTGATGGAAGTGACAGAGCAAATGTTAAGCAAACATCTATCCATCATGATGATCTTGAAGAGATAAATCTTGCAACAAGTAATGCACCTAAGAAGGTGTACATTGGCAATAAGATCAACCCAAAGGTCAGGGACATGCTCATAAACTTACTGAGAAAGTACAAACATGTTTTTGCATGGTCTTATGAAGACTTGAAGGCCTACAGAGAAGACTTGTTCCAACATGAAATCCCACTGAAGCCAGATGCCAAACCTTTTGGACAAAGGCAAAGGCTTATAAACCCTGTTTTGGAACCAAAAATGCAAGAAGAGATGATGAAACTCAGAGATGCTGGTATAATCAAGCCCATCAGGCATTCTTCTTAGTTTTCTAACCTGGTACCTGTTAGAAAGAAGAGTGGAGATATAAGGCTATGTGTAGATTTTCACAATCTAAATGTCTCATCTTTGAAGGATAATTATCCACTTCCAAACATGGAAGTAGTGTTGCAAAGAGTCACAGGCTATGAACTGCTTTCTATGATGGATGGATTCTCTGGTTATAACTAGGTGAAAGTAAAGGACTCGGAACAATATAAAACTACATTTACCACACCCTGAGGAACATATGTATATGTTAGAATGCCCTTTGGTCTCACAAATGCAGGTGCAACATTTCAAAGAGCTATGAATGTTGCATTTGCAGACTTGATCAATGTGATAATGGTTGTTTACCAAGATGACCTGACATCATATTCCAAGAAAGCAGAGGAACATTGTTTACATCTGGAGAAGATATTCATAAACGAATTAGAGTATGGTATTTCATTAAACCCAAAAAAGTGCCAATTTGTTGTCACAGAGGAAAAACTCCTTGGGCACATTGTATCTAAGGAAGGAGTGAGAATAAATCTGAAAAGAGTTGTTGCAATTGATAAGATTCCCATTAACAGTGAAGGCTATCCAATCATTCTTTGGGTAGATAAATTTTGTAAGGAGACTTATATCTAATTTTGCTGAGATTGTAAAGCCCATATAAAACATGCTAAAAAAGGGAGCAAGAGTTGATTGGACTTCATAAGTTGTGGATACATTTACATCAATCAAGAAGGCAATTAAAGAAGCCCTAGTTTTAAAGTCTCCAAACTTTGGTATGCATTTTCATTTTTTTTCATTTGCTTCTTTTCATACCATTGCAGCTGTCATGTTATAGAAAAATGAAGAAGGATATGAACAGCCAACATCTTTCTTTAGCAAATCACTTCAAGGGGCAGAGCTGAAGTATGATGCCATATAGAAACAAGCTTATGCTCTAGTAAAGGCAGTCAAGCAATTCAAACCCTACTTGGTAGGAGCTCAAGTAATTGCCTATGTTCCTAATGCAGCAGTCAAAGATGTCCTTACTCAAACAGAAGTCACAGGGAGAAGGTGTAGATGGATAAAGAAAATTCAAGAATTCAATATTAATATACAAACCACTAAGCTAGTAAGAGGACAAGGACTAGCAAAGTTGATGGCCTAATCAAATCTGGAAGCTGTACAAGTGTGTGAAGTTCATGAAGAGGAAGGTATGATATCTAGCATTAAACATACACCATGGTACAATAATATTGTTCACTACCTTAAATGTATGAAGTGTTCAGATGGATTGAGTGACAATCAAAAGAGGACTCTAAAATTGCAAGCTTCAAGGTATGTGTTCATAGAAGGTGATTTGTATTGGAAAAATAAGGATGTTGTTCTTCTTTTCTGTTTAGAACAGGGACAAGCAGAGAAGATCATGAAAGAAATGCATGATGGTCTTTGTGGTAGGCACTTTTCTGCCAAAACCACTGGTCATAAAATCCTAAGGGCAGGCTATTTTTGGCCTACTGTGTTTCCTGATGCTCAAAAATATGTGAATCATGCCAGAAGTTTTCTGGTAAACTGAAATACCAAGGAGCTCTACCTCTAAGGCCAATGTAGATTGATGCACCATTCCATTAATGGGGCCTTGATTTTATAGGGGAGATAACAAACAAGTCAAGTGGCGAGCATAGATGGATTCTTACTGCCACTGACTACTTTACTAAATGGATTGAAGCAATTCCTACAAAGCAAGCAAATAGTAAAGTAGTCATAAATTTCTTATTAGAGAATATTATAACCAGGTTTGGAGTACCAGTGAGAATTGTCATAGATAATGGCATGTGCTTCAGATCTGAGGAGGTCAAAAGGTATTGTGATTCATATGGAATAATTATATCATATGCTTCTCCCTATCATCCCTAGGCAAATGGTCAAGCAGAATCCAACGACAAAAGTATAATGAAAATAATCAGGAGGATGCTTGATAACAACAAAAGATCATGGGATTCAAAGTTGAGGCTAGCTTTATGGGCTGATAGAACTACAGTAAAGAAGGCAATTGGTAAATCACCCTTTAAATTGGTTTATGGGGCACAAGCAAGAATGTCAATACATAATCTTCTTCCTGTACACAAATTCATGTTGTAGGAAGATTTAGATGTGCCTGAACCAATGGAGGAGAGGATGGAGCAGTTAACAAAGTTGGATGAAATGAGGAATAAATCTCAGAAGCATAATGGAAAAGTATAGATGCAGATGAAATACTTGTTTGACAAAAGGGCTAAAGACAGGAAGTTTCAAGTTGATGAAATGGTCCTCATGTGGAATGCTCGGAGCTAGGATAAAGGAAAACATGGAAAATTTGAAGCTCTGTGGTTAGGCCCATTTGTCATTGTTGGAAAATGTGGTGAGGATTCATATTATCTGTAAAATCTAGTGGGTGAAAGTTAGGAATTGCCAGTGCATGGATAATTTCTAAAACACTTCTTTTCATAAGGAAGGTATAATTCCATGCAGAGTAGATTAGGTTTCCCCTTTTCCCATTTCCCTTTTCCCTTTCCCTTTTTCCTTTTTCCTTTTTTTCTTCTTTTCCCAAAAATCTTGGTTTTCCTTGTTTTTGTACAAGCTTTGTGTTTTGGTCTGCTCCACCAGAGAAAAATTATGGATCCTTGCAATGTTTGGTTAGCCATTCATCCCCAACAAGAGCCACTATTAGGACCTTCTAAAATTTACATGGTCCCATTCTGTTTAATGTATTTTCCTTCCACAATTCCATCTTAGAATCCATATTTTCTATAAAAAATGTTCTAACATTCATTTCTAGGGATCCCATATCATGGCCATTCTAAAAAAATATTGATTATTTTTAATCATTTGTGTGTTTCTGTCTCTTATTGCAGCCATGTAGTACATGCAAATAGCCTTGGTGGGTGTACGAGAGTCAGAGGATATGAAAACATGGTCACCACTTCCCCATAGAGTGCAGAAGGTCCGGTTGTGGTATGGCGGTATGAAGGAGATAATACACAATACTTCCCGCAGCCCTGCGGTAGTCTCAAAAAAGATTGGCGGGCCAACGATAATAGTTCAGATGACATATAAAGTATCACCGCAGTCCCGCCACAGGAAGGAAAATGGTTGGCGGCATTGCAATAATAGGGAGCTGGATTATACTGTTCGTCGCACCCCCGCGACAATTTCAAATGAAGCATGCAGTGTAGCGGTAAGAGAAGATATAAAGATAAAATAGTTATCACGTCCCCGCGATGGTTTTGGATGGCATCTGCGGTATCGTGGTAAGTGACTTTAAGTAACTGGTAATTTAGTATGTCGCAACCCCACGTGCTTATTACTTCAACATGCGGTCTTGTGGTAAACAACAAAAGAGAAACCAAATGGTTCTCGCATCCCTTTAATGGTCTAGCCAAGCATTGGTGATAGTGCAGTAAATGATGTAAAAGCTATCTTATGTCCTTCCATCCCGCGGTGGTATGTTTCAAGACTAGCGGGGTGGCGGTAAACGACAAAGTTGAAAGTAACCATTTCAAGGAACCCGCAGTCCCGCAGCTGGTCAAGGTAGGTCTTGCGGTGATGCGGTAAGAGAAATAAATGATGAAACAATTTTGGCACTGCCCCACAACAGTTATCATTAACGCCTGCAAGATTGCGGTTGTCAATGAAATGACTACCAATCTTGATTTGCTCGCCCGATCGTTGGATCAAATTAAATCAATGGTCTATGTTTGAAATGAATTGAATGTTGAGATTTGATAATCTCATGGCATGAACCAAAGTAATGGTGAAATGATCAGCTCCTTGGCACAATAAAATGCAAGATTTCTTGGTATTTTTCCATTCCAACAAATTCAACGTTGATTTGAGGAAGGCGAATTCAAGCTCAGTGTGCTCTCTCTAAGTAATTTTCAACCAGTTAAGTCTACTTCTTCATTCCTTGCATGACAGTTGGTGCTTGGTATGTGCTTTGTTTTCAGTTAATTTGGTGAAGCAAATTAAATTTCAAAACCCTAGTTCATAAAAAGCACTAGAATATGGCACCTAAGAAGTCTGAATCTTTGAGTAAGAGCACTAACCCTCCTGCTCCCAAGAAGAGGTCACTTCAACATTCCTTGTTGGACATTATGCCAAACTCAATTGATAAGGGGCTTAAGAAGATATTCAAGGACATTGCTAAAGGGTGTCGAGATGCCAGAATCCCTATTTCTGGTTGGAACCTTTTCTGGTACTTTTGTGAGAAGAAAGAGGGACAGGGACCTGTGGGAAACCCATGGAAGTTGGATTTAGCAAAGTTGGTGGTGCCGAATGTATTTTTTGATGTAGATTTGGTAAGGGCACTGGCACAACACTATCACTTAACTACCAAGATAATTCGATCGCCAAATGGATCGCCATTGGTAATTGTAGACAGGAATGCAATCATTGATTGCTTTATGTTGAACAAACAAGCCCTCACACATATTGATTTACAAAAGAGTGATAAGGAGTACACAAGTCTGAGGAAATCACACAGGAGGGATGAGCTTCCCATGTATATGATGAAGGGGGGAAATAATAAAAGAATTGAAATCCCATCTACTACAATTGAGCCATTTTCTATTGAAGACTTTGTTGTCTATTTCAAAAGAACATATTTTGCTTTGTGCCAGGTATTGGGTATTGATGCCCAAGGGAGAATGCCAATTGGCCTAGTGATGATGGCCATGAGAATACAAAATCCCGAGGCCAACATTGAATATGACTTTGCATCATATATTGAGAAGAAATTGCATGAGGGGTTTTTGCAAACCAAGGAAAACAAGAAGCCCATGGATTTCAAATTCTATTCTTTGTTATGTCATCTGATTTTGTATCAAACTAGAAGGAAGTGGTCCAACAGGATGGACATAAGCATGATTGATAAGAAAAGATAGAGATTGCCTACTCAGTGCTGGTGTTACAAGTGGGATTCTTGTTGTCAAACTTGTGATTATGTTGTGTTTCATGATGAATTTTCTGTCAGAGTAATGAATTCTCTTGGTAGCTTATCCCCCAGATTGACTAAAGAAGTCAGCCAAATGTTGAGGCCTCTTGCACATAGACCAGAGTAGGGTCACAAACACAATTATGTTGATTGGTACTTCTTGCCTGACCACACCATAATCAGAATATATGGGTGTCCTCAGCCACCTCATGTGTTGCCTAAATTTGTGACAAATAGAATTGCATTCCTGGAATTCATGTGGTAGATGATGTGGATGGAGAAGGAGGTAATGAAGAAACAAAAGAAAGGCACATTTCTGCCTGATGCCACAGTATTAGGTGATTGGTCTATTGGGTCAGATACTCTAGAAGATTTGCAAGCCTATTTGAAGGCTAAATATTCTTTGAAGTCTAGTATAGAAAGGGTTTGTGACCCAGAGGGTCACATGAACTTTGTAAAACAAGTCATTCTCACCAAAATGGGGATATCCCATCAAATTAACTTTGATGAGGATGTGATCAGAAATCTTGTTACTTTTGATGAAGTACATAATAGGAAGAGGAAATGGGAAATCATGAAGATGATTGAGGATGAAAAGAGAAAACAAAACCCTAATTTTTCTGGATTTTTTGTTGAGGAGAATGACCCTCTGAAAAGAATTGATTTAATAATTGAGAATTTTGAGAGAATTTATGGTAAGTCTGAGAAACAGCCTTCAAAGGCTACTAAGCTTCCTGTGAAAAGGTCATCAGGAGTTGAAATTCATGAGCCTACACCAGATGTAATGTCAGTGTCAGGATCCAAATGTCCCTGAATCGCCACCTACCAAAAGGCAAAGAACTAGAGATGTCTCTCCACTAGTCCCATATGAGACAACTGAGGAAATTGGCGATACTGATGAAGTGGCCAATATTATGAAACACATGAGTGATGAAGAAGAGGTTGATCAACCATTGGTTGGTCAGGAGACATATGCACACAAACCTGAGGCCAGAATGGGTGAATAGGCACAGGTTGAGCCTAAACTGGAAGAGGATGAGAGGGTAGTTGCATCAATGAGATTCATTGAAGATGATGACTTCATTAAAACTCCAGAATTCAAGGACTTTTGGTTGAAAATGAAGATGAATGAGTTTGATGAAAAAGTTGCATTAAACAAGATGGGTGCTAACGAATCACAGCATGACCAAATTGTGGCATAAACCTTCAAAGAATTAAAAATTGATGAAATAAATGCCAGCCCAAATGAGGCTAGACAAATGGTCTTAAAGATCAACATGTTGATTATTCCTGGTTTAGAGTTGAAAAAAGTGTTTTTATTAGATCAAGTCAGGAATCAAGAAGATCCCATGCTAGCTTCTGAGTTTGACTATGAGGATGGTATCAGTGGTTGTGGGTTTGACCAAAAAATAGAAACATTGGCAATATGGGCAACTCAAAAGAATACAAATAAGCCAAGGTTGCTTGATGTTGTCCAAGAAATGAGAGGGACAACTATAGTCAAAACTTTCTAAGACACATCTATGACTGAAGCAGCCACCCTCACTATTCATTCTGCAATGTTCACACAAGCTACAGTCAAGAAATTGGAGCGAAGATTACAAGAATATGAAAAACTCAAATGGAATTGAATGATGAAGTGAATAAGTTATACCTTGAAAATGTCAAGTTGAAGAAACAATTGAGGGGTGATACTTCTTCTTGGATTCAAGCTATTGTACCATACCAAGCCCCTATGCCACAATAATCTGGTGATGATATTGTACCCATTGATCAATTGAATGTAGTGAAATTGAAGTTGGAAAAGGAGATTGAAGACTTGAAGAAACAAAATGAGAAGACCAAGGATGAAGCTCAATTGAAAATTCTTGAAGTATTTGAAAAGATTCTAGAATACAGAGTGAAATTGGTTATTGATAAACTGGGAGATGTGTATGAATGCTATTTTTCCTTATCATAGGTCATTGAGCAGCTGAAGGTAAAATTTTTTGTTTTGGACCCCTGTACCAAAGATGGCAATCAACACATCATACATTGATCACTCTGTAAAGTTTTACAAAGGAATCTAGATGCCCCTACATCTCTAAAGCCAAGAGAGAAAATGATCAGAATGATTTTGGATGAGTACCAGTATGTGAGCGGTGAAAGCCAGAAAATGCAGACTAAATTGATTCTTTTTCCACGTACAAACACTAGTTCATTCCCTCAATTTTGATAGAGGATAAGCATATCAGAAGTCTTGATGCATGGAGGGTGGAATTTGGTCATACAGTCTCCCAAGTCATGGATTTTTTGAAGAAGGATCAAAATGTCAACATTCTCAGCTTCAACATGATTCTGGATAGAGTGATTACTTTGGATGCTGGGTATGGAAAATTTGTGATTGATGTCAAAGCATTGCTAGACAAAAGGTGGAAGGATCACCAGGCCAACTTGCTCCAAATTCAAGACTACAAATGGCCTAGTGATTTTGTTGTTTTTCAATGGGTGCAGAAATACCTTGCAGCTGATGAATAGGACAGGCATGAGTGTAGAAGAGCAATGAGCTTTATGCTGATGTCAACTAGCACCAACACATCTTGGACGTTCTCTTCTTTTGTCTCTTTATGTTTTTTTATGCTTTTCAAATGTATTTAAAATATACCTTGCAGTCTAATTTAGACTTATCAGAAGGAAAATATTGTAATACAAAATTTCAAGGGTTGGGAATACGAAGAGCCATTTTGAATGTAAAAGGTCTGAAGCTTGTTGCTTCCTTTCTCTCTATGAAAAGGAAACCAAGACCTTATGGCTCTCTCTAGGATTTTGATTTTTGAAAGAGACATTGTACAGCCTGTTATTTGAAGCCAATCAATACAAAAGCTGCTTTTCTCTGGTGCTAAACTTTTAGTTCTCATTTGCTTGTTGATTTCATTTTCAATATTTTATCTGGTTGTCTCCAACTTAATTTTTCTTTTTTATTCAAATCAATATATCAAGTATATCTTTGATTTGTCAAAACATACTTGTTGTTTTTGTGTGGTTTGTTTATTGGGCTCCTTCAAGGAATGATTAAATTCCTCTAGGTGAATCATAGTAACCTGGGAAAGTTAATTGGATAATTGAAGAAGAACTTGATAATCTACATATTTGCATGTCTATGCAAGCCATAGACCTTGTATGGCCAAGTAAATCGAGTTGTTGCTAAAAGGGAAGCACAAATCACTTCTAAATAAAGATTATGTAACCAAAGAGTAGGCACTGGTCAAATCTCTTTTAAGAATCATCCATTATAAATATTTGTAATATCCAATTTCAATTTTCTATTTTAGGAGTAGGTGTAGAGTAGATTTATTTGAAAAAACTAATTCAAATCTTATTGCAATTTGGATTAGGGTAATTGGATGAGTCAATTGACAAGATCGTATAGATTCCTTAATCTGTTTTGAAGTCACCAACATATTTGAAGCCCAATAGTTATTTGGTGAACATAAGGTACACCCAGCTAGGCCAAATAGAGCCTAAAGTGTAGAGAATTTTAATCAAGTTGATTAATTTTGTTAGTTGGCCAAATTCACATATAAAACCTTATCATAAGACTTGGCATATCTTTAGGGTTTAATAATTTGTTGATTTGAGTACCAACACCTTGCACACTCCATTATTGTCCTATTCATGTGCTCAGCCACTCCATTTTCTTGTGGAGTCCCTGGAACCGTTTTCTGCCTACAAATTCTATTAGAGGAACAATAATCCTCAAATTCTTTGTTGTAATACTCACTACCATTATTAGATCTGATGCATTTTAATCTTTTACCCATCTCATTCTCTACCAAGCTTCTCCATTTCTTAAATGTTTCAAATACATCAGATTTCTGCCTAAGGAAATAAATCCAAATCTTCCTAGTTGCATCATCTATGAATGTAACATAATATTGAGAGCCACCGAGAGAAGATACTTGAGTTGGTCCCCATACATCTGTATGCACAAGCTCCAACTTTTCATCTTTCTTTTGCTTCCTATCCTTATGAAAACTAACTCTCTTTTGTTTTCCATACACACAACTTTCACAGAAATCTATATTAATACATTTCAGACCTAGTAAAACTTTCTTAGAATGAAGTACCTTCATACCTTTTTCACTCATATGCCCAAGTCTGTTATGCCACAATGTTCTCTCAGAACCTGCAAGAAATATTTCAATCTCTGCCTGCAAACCCGCAGCAACTGTTCCTTAACCTGTTTGATTTTTCTCTGCAACAACTAAAGTAGAAGGAATAGTATGACATGTACAATGATATAAGGTGCATACTTTCACACCTTTTGCTACTATTAAGGCACCTCTTGAAACCTTCCAATTTTTATCACTGAAAGTAACTATGCAATCTTCATCACCTAGCTGCCCTGCTGAAATTAAATTCCTACTCAGCCTTGGAGCGTGCCTTACCTCTTGTAGTATCCAATGATTCCCATTCTACAACTTAAGCTTAATTCTGCCCTTTCCAACAATATAACAGGGTTCATTATCTCCCAAATAAACCAGCCCCAAATCCCCTTGGACATAATCAAGAAAATATGGTGCAGTCACGGTAGGAGGGTTCACAAAATGAACTGTTTAGACCGTGCAACAAGAGTAAGCACAATGGAAACAACTCAAAGATATGAAACAAATGCAAATTTAGTCATTCAGTATATCATAGAATTCAAATACAATCTGGTCGGCATCATGCGGGCTTACAATTAGGGCTCAAAGGCCTGATTACAGAATATCAGAATATGCACATGATAAAGCTTTGAGGCTCCTTCGTGTAAAATCTAAACTATCAACTATCACTATGTGAAAATCACTACTTTCCTAGGGATCTATTACATTATTATATATCATCTCCAGATCATAAGATTCCTTGCCGTCGGCCAAGGAAGGTCACAAACTCCAAGGAAGAGTTGTAACGTGTGTACACAGATAGGTCAGACCTAAGTGAGTAGAAATCCTTTGCAAATGAATGGAATAATGTGTGGATCTCAGGAAAGGTCAGCCATGAACCAAAGAGCATTGAATGATGTGTCATTAGGCTCCAGAAGTCAAGGAATGCTCCGCAAGGCTTCTCCTTTAGCTGATTGTCTGAGACTGTCAGGCTGCTCTGTTCTAAGAAAACAGTTGATCTTCTAATAGCGATAACTTTCCGGTACTTGATCCAAATGCTTTGAATTTTGTATATGATGTTGATGAATGAATCTAGATGCTAAGTCTAGCTCCGCAAGATCTAAAATGCAACTTGGTAGAATGCAGACCAAATATAGAAACTACTACTAACTGAACTGCCTGGACTGAACTGGAAAATGAAAGGAAACAAATTGAACTGCAAATAAACTGAAATGCAAATGTTTTTTGTTGATGCAAGATTGCTCTTGAACCAGGGATGCTCCTACATCAGACATCTGAGGTTATTAAAAAAGTGAGTCCTTCACTTTGTTGGGGCTGGAGGAAAACCAAGACGGTTCACCTCAGCGTGAGAAATCCATGATGAATCTTCTTCCGGTCTGCCTTTCCACTTCACAAGGTATTCTTTGTATTATCTTCCTCTAGTGTTGCGTCCAACTCTGCTGTCCAAGATGTCTTCAATCTGCTCCGGTGCTTGTTGTGGTAATTGCTTCTTCAAGTCTTCTTCATGGCTATCACTGAACTTTGCTTCATGATACTGATATAGGTCTGTATTATTAAAAATAGGCGATATGCCCAATGTCTCTGGTAACTCCACTTCGTATGCATTTCCTAAATCAACTTTTTTGAGTATCTTACAAGGTCCAAACTTCTTCATTTTCAACTTGTTATATGTCCCAACTAGAAATCTCTCTTTTCTCAAGTACACCATCACTTCATCTCCAACTTCAAATTCTTTGTCTTCTTTACTCATCTGCTTGCTCCTTATATTGATGTTCATAATCCTTATATTGATGTTCATATATTATAAATGCCTCTTCACTTGATTATGCACTGTCTTCATGTGATCTACAAATTCTTTTGCTTCTGCACTTCTCTTTTCTTCTGTACCCATGTCTCTCAATTCTATAACTCCTCTAGGGTTTACTTTGGTAACAATCTCAAAAGGTGTTCTTCTAGTACTCCTGTTCACTGAATTATTATATGCAAACTCTACTTGTAAAATAATCAAATCCCAACTTCCTGCCTTTTCTCCAACCAAACATCTCAACAAATTTCCCAAACTTCTATTCACTACCTCTGTCTGTGTGATGCCCCGTCATGCAACCCTAGAGTGTTAGACTAACAAGTGCAAAATTTACAGAAATATTATTCTTTAAATAATTATATACTATTTAATCATAATAAATACTTATGACTCATATTCTAATAAAAGCATTAAAATAATGAATTCAATCTATATTAAAAATAATATACCACAACTCATTAATCATATACGACTAAGAAAATACCATTATATTTGACAAAATAACATTATTATAATAATAATAAATTCAATAATGCATTACCAAAACACACATAGGCTTAACAAGCAAAACTCGACAATAATTTTACATACCACATGACGACCAAAACTGAGGCAATGACCAAAGTGTGACATCCAGACTCACGACTTCAGACTGAAGACAGAAATTGACCTAAGGAAACCCCATGTTATCTCCCATCAACGTTATCCATTGGTGCAAGGGCCTTCTCAGACCTGCTAAGTCAGGTGGAGTCGAGGCCCAGTACCTACAACCTGCATCAAAATAATACGTTGCATTTGAGTATATACATATATAGCACACACAGAGAGTTAGGGATTCACAGCGTAGTAGGGTGCTCGAGATGAACAATACTACACTATCCCCTCTCTGAAAGCATTACAATAACATAAACACCTCTAACTATAAGTTAGATACCAACAAATCACATAAGCATGATAATATCTAATCATTACTGAACATATCAATCTCATCATAAACTAGAATATATCAATAATGTCATCACAAGTCAATAATCACCTCAGTCAAACATAGTCCAACATGAGCATAAACCATAAGTCTAACAACTCAAATGTCTCAAAACTGTCAAGTGCAATAGAAAAACTAACAACTATCACAAGCAAAAAATGAGGGGCATTACATCCTCCCCCCTAGGATCAGGCTTACTCTTGGAAGCCTGCAAATAAAATAAGGATAGAGATCTCGCATCCCAACCTCGACCTTGACCTCTAGGCATCCTTTTAAGAACAACTTAAAATTAGGGAATACGTAAAAAGGAAAAGAGTTTAACTTACAAAGTTTAAGCACTAGGTTGCATAATGGGCTCAATATTAACCAGAGTACCCAGTGTTCAAACCTGGCTCTGATACCAAATGTGATGCCCTGTCATGCAACCCTAGAGTGTTAGACTAACAAGTGCAAAATTTACAGAAATATTATTCTTTAAATAACTATATACTATTTAACCATAATAAATACTTATGACTCATATTCTAATAAAAGCATTAAAATAATGAATTTAATCTATATTAAAAATAATATACCACAACTCATTAATAATATATGACTAAGAAAATACCATTATATTTGACAAAATAACATTATTATAATAATAATAAATTCAATAATGCATTACCAAAACACACATAGGCTTAACAAGCAAAACTCGACAATAACTTTACATACCGCATGATGACCAAAACTGAGGCAATGACCAAAGTGTGACATCCAGACTCACGACTACAGACTGAAGATGAAAATTGACCTAAGGAAACCCCATGTTATCTCCCATCAACGTTATCCATTAGTGCAAGGGACTGCTCAAACCTACTAAGTCAGGTGGAATCGAGGCTCGGTACCTCCAACCTGCATTAAAACAATACATTGCATTCAAGTATATACATATATAGCACACACACAAAGTTAGGGATTCGCAGCATAGTAAGGTGCTTGGGATGAGCAATACTACACTGTCCCCTCTCTGAAAGCATTACAATAACATAAACACCTCTAACTATAAGTTAGATACCAACAAATCACATAAGCATGATAATATCTAATCATTATTGAACATGTCAATCTCATCATAAACTAGAATATATCAATAATGTCATCACAAGTCAATAATCACCTCAGTCAAACATAGTCCAACATGAGCATAAACCATAAGTCTAACAACTCAAATGTCTCAAAACTGTCAAGTGCAATAAAAAAACTAACAACTGTCACAAGCCAAAAATGAGGGGCATTACAGTCTGTCCATCAGTCTGTGGATGAAAAGCTGAACTGACTTCAAATATGTCTTCATCTTCTTCCAAAGTGTTTTCCAGAAGTATCCAACAAACTTTGTGTCTCTGTCTGAAATTATACTCTTAGGTAATTCATGCAATGTCACAATTGTAGGAGTTCAGACAACACTGAGAGGGGGGGTGAATCAGTGTTGTGTAGATTTTTGCAACTTTTGATTTACAAGACTCAGAAAGAGAAAGTCATCAATAAACTATGTACAAGTTTGATAGTGAAAATTATGAGCAGGACCACATAGAGATAAATCTTAACATAGAAGCAAAAACACACATAGAAGCATATCATTAACACAAGAATTACTGGAGTGGAAAACCCTCTCTGGGTAGAAAAACCACTCATGAAGTGCCTCACTGGCTTAACTTTGAAAACATCTTACAAAGCCTCACTGGCTGAATATTATGTCTCACTGACTATTGAGGTCTCACTGACCTACAAGCCTCACTGGCATACTATTTAGAAGCACCAGCTTCAAGGAGCACCAACCCCTATTACAGAACAAACTGAAAACACAAATTCAGAGGGTTTCTCTGTTTCAATACAGAACATTTATACTCTCTCATGTGTCTGTCAAATGGCCATTCTATTCAAAATCAATCCTTCATCCAGATATGCTCAACAACACTACTTTTCTTTTTATGTTTCATCTCTGCCTTACTTCATCAACACACACACACACACCGTCAATGTACTTGTAAAAACATTATATACAAATTCTGAAAATCTTTGCATATTCCTTTCCTCTGCAAATATCCTCTTCAAAATTTCATTGACCTTTCATATTCATTTCAATCTAAACATTTTGTCTTCAATAAAAAATTGCCTTGTAGGAGAAAATAAAATCTCTAATATTTTCTTCAATGTCTTGAAATGAATTTTTTTTATATTCTTTTCTCTGTAAATATTATCTTCAAAACTAAAAACTTCATCCAATGCCCTGCTCACAAAATAACATTTTGTTCCTTCAAAAATTCAACTCTTGATATTCCTGTAAGAAAAAATGTCTTCAAAAACTCCTCAAGTTCTTTGATATTCTTTTACAATAAAAAACTTCAAATCAATCTTCAAAAATTTCTGCCTTTTCATCTTCCTCTGCATCTTCTCACAAAAAAAATCTTTTTCAAAAAAAATTTGTATGCAATTTATATTTCCTTGCATCACTGGTTATCCTGCAAGATTATCTTTTTTCCTACAAGATCATCTTCTTTGAAATTCTTCACACTACAAAGAATAAATCTTCATTAAAAAATCTCCAACACTTTCTCCTTCTCTGCACAAAGGTTATATAAAAATCTTCTTGAAAATCTTTCACCTTCTCTGATAATCAATTTTGTCATAAAAAAAATAATCTTCAATTAGGATGAAAAACCCCTAAAAACTTTCCAACTTGGATCTCATGTCTTTTAAAATAGAAATTAAAAATAATTTCTAAACTTTTAATTACATAGCCTTTTATGGCTAATCCACATACTTAAAAAGGAACTTTCAAAAGTTTATAAATCTTATACAAAATCATCCCACTCGTAGGGAATAGAAAGGATGCCTTTTTTAAAATCATCCCACTTTAGAAGTTTTAAAAAAACTATAAACTATGCTAAAAACAATTCAAAGCTCCTTTTAGATTTTAAACTCTCCTTTGAAAAAGCATCAGGCTATATAGTATCCACTTTAGCCTTTTTCTATAAATCATAAAAAACAGCAAGAAAATCGGGCTCCCCTAAGTAAGGCAATTTGATGCCTTTTGCTTTTCCTTTTTAATATCCATGCAATTTTTAAAAACATTTCAAATATGAATCGGGCTCCAAAGAAGGCTTTAAGAATTTGAGTTAAAAAACCTCCAAGGAATTCCTAACCTTTGAATTACCTTCAAAATTATAATGCTAATTTCAAATAAAGGTCTTTGAATTATTTTACTCCCCTTTGAGTATGCTTCGTGCCCGTTATAAAATGATACGATGCTTTTTCAATAAAGCTCCTTCATAAAAAAACTTTCGTTCTCTCCATAAGATTTTTAAATGATGTTTATACTTCCCTTCAAATATATTTAATATTCTATTTTCATGCTCTTTTTAATATTAAAGCACATTCATATGCCAACAACAATCAACTGAACCAACCAACTGTGCCTATGTCAAATGTTGACACCAACCAACCTTGTGCCAAGTAAGTCATCATGCCAACTGAAGTATATTAAGCCCAACATCAACCATCCAATCAAATTATCAAACTTACTATAAGAACAATGACATCCCGAAGAACCAAACTGCTCCTATCAATCTGTAATGTGTAGATACCACAAAGAAGATCTTTTGATGTGTAACAACAATCCTGCATCATCATCACTTGTAACAACAACTCTTGTATGAACAACACCTGATTGATGTTTAACTATGAAAGACATGATCAACACACTTATCCTAATTGAGTCCTATCATAAGTGAACAACTGTGAAATGCATGATCGTGAACAACTGTGAAATGCATGATCATGAACAACCTTTGTAAATAGTACAAGTGATCCTCAAATGTCCTGCAGTCCTTTTGACATCAATGATAAACTATCACCATCAATCTCCCCCTTTGTCATTGATGGCAAAACCAACTGATACAATTTATCTTTCTCCCCCTTTTTCACATCTGATGACAAAGATAATTATCTCCCCCTGAGAAAATAACTTCACTGAAAAGATGTTATAGCATGATCATAACAATTACAATATCACTATGAAGATGAAGACTGACACACTTCTGATGACATCACATGTGATTGAAAAACAAACTTCCAAAATAAACAATTCTTCTGCAATCAACACTTTTTGACCCACATGACAAATCTCCAATAAATCTATTTGCTTCCCCTTTGATAAAGTTCACAGCTCATAAAAACAACTGGTAAATACTGACAAGAATAATCAGCATAACACAACTCAACTCAGCACTGATCCATTTCCTAAAATAGTCTTGAAGCCACATATCAACCCAAAGTATACCATCCATTTACTGATATTCAACCTTCTGAACACTTTTGCAAAGAAATCATAAACATACTAATACTCTTTGATGAACAAATTTGTAGGCAAAAACATGAAGACTCCTTATCACACAGTTGCCAACACAAGATGCCAAGATGACCATTTTTGATAAGACCTTTACTTGCCTCTGATTTGATGAGATACAAAACTCACCATCAATGTCATAAGAGACTATAGATTGTCATAGCTCGAAACACATGCCTGATACCACTTCAAAACTGGAGTCAGTCAATACCTTTCTGAAACACATCAAATTCATTCTGTAACCAATCTATTCTGACACCTTTTCTGACATGACAAAGACAGAAGACCATCTGAACTATCCTCCTGTTCTGCACAAGACACTTGTCAATTCTGATACAAAACCACATCTGAAATAAACTGCAATCAACAAGAATTTCTGTCTCTTGACATTACCATTCAAATAACATTTTCAAAAACACTTTGGATTGCAATACCATAACAATCCAACCTTTGTAATCATTAACATGATCAAGATCATTTGTCAAACAATTTGTGCATTTGAACACCTTTTCAATATCCTGAAAGTATAATAGGCCAAAGAACACCTGAAACACTATCACATACTAAACATCAACATTGTTAGCAACATCATTATCAACTATTTCAAAGCATGGCAAGACAGACAAGATCATCATATCAAATGATCCTTTTTCTTGAAACTTCTTGGGGTTAACTGATAGAACATTTGATACCTCCCCCTTACTTCATGCTATGTTATGCAATAGATGAAATGACTTGTGCAAGATGCACAAGCTTAGATTCTGACTTCTCTTTACTTTCTTTCTGCTTCCAAGTTTTCACAGGTGCTTTCTTCCTCCAAACCTTTTCTGCTTCTTTTCTTTTCCACCTTTTTAAATCAGGTGAAGCTTTCCTGCAACTATGAGCTTTATGACCAAAAGAATTGCAATTATAACAAACTATGTTATAACCAAATGACTGATACCTTTTTGACATCTCCTGAGCAATTATGTTATGCTTCCATGTAGGATCATACATTCTATTCATTTTGCAGTTTCTTTGAATGTGTCCAACATTATTGCACTTGTAACAAATAATATCAGTATTTCTTCTACAATTAACTGATCTGTGTCCAAATTGATTACAAGCATAACAATGACCATTAAAAGAATAATTATACCTGTATATGTATGCTTGTCTAATAGGAGCACTTTTTTTGAAATTTCTTCTTATTTGATTATGCATTTTGTTTTCAGTGGCAGCATTCAAATCAATCTTCGTTCTAGGTGTCTCTCTAGCTTTTGAACATTCTCCTTCTTCAAAACCAAGTCCAGTAGTGTCTTCATATAGTTTTTGCTTACCAAGCATCTTATCAAACACTTGATATTTCTTAGATAAAATCTTGAGACCATCATACTCTTTTCTCAGATTAATAATTTCACTCTCTAGTTTTAGATTCTCAATCCTTGCAACTTCAATGTTAGAGATTGAGACATCAGCTATCCTCTTAGCTTCTTCAATTTCTGATTTCAAACTGACAATCAATTTGTTTGATTCACTTGCTTGATTCTTCAAGTCTACAATCAGGTTTCTAGCATCTTCAAGATCTGTAAGAGCTTTGTCTTTTAAAACTCTTTCTTGCTGCAATTGCAACATTAATTTCTTGTTCTCCTTCTTATAATTCTTGAGTTCAGTTAGAGCATATATGAGCTCTCCTTCCAGATCAATCTCACAGTCTTGTTCATCATAATCTTGATCATCATCATCTTCTGAATTTGATTGGGTCTCAACTTCTTCATGTGATTGCCTTTCATTGCCACTTTCTTGACACACCAGAGTGTCCTCTTCTTTATCATTACCTTGGTAAATTCTTTTCAATCTCCTCCACATATCCTGAGCTGTAACACAATCCATAACTTTACAAATAACATCATTAGACAGAGCAGATAATATAGCCTTCTTTGCAATATCATTATATTCAAGAACTTCTTTGTTATTTGTAGAATTACCATTTTCAACTGACATTAAAACATCATATCCTAAGGAGGATAAATATACTTGCATTCTAACATACCAAACTGAAAAATTTGAACCATCAAACTAAGGAACATCTGAAACATTTTCTTCTAGGACAATATTAGATTTAACTTGGAGAACACCTTTATCAACTAACTTTATATCAACATCTGGATTTGATATGGATGATTTCTTTTGTGTCTTTTGACCAGAAAGAATCTTAACATTTCTTATGTTCTTATTTCTTCTACACTTACCCATTGAACTCCACACACAGGACCCACCCAAGCTGATTAAGCTGCAGAAGGGAAACTGGCTTTGATACCAATTGTAGGAGTTCGGACAACACTGAGAGGGGGGGTGAATCAGTGTTGTGTAGATTTTTGCAACTTTTGATTTACAAGACTCAGAAAGAGAAAGTCATCAATAAACTATGTACAAGTTTGATAGTGAAAATTATGAGCAGGACCACATAGAGATAAATCTTAACATAGAAGCAAAAACACACATAGAAGCATATCATTAACACAAGAATTACTGGAGTGGAAAACCCTCTCTGGGTAGAAAAACCACTCATGAAGTGCCTCACTGGCTTAACTTTGAAAACATCTTACAAAGCCTCACTGACTGAATATTATGTCTCACTGACTATTGAGTTCTCACTGACCTACAAGCCTCACTGGCATACTGTTTAGAAGCACCAGCTTCAAGGAGCACCAACCCCTATTACAGAACAAACTAAAAACACAAATTCAGAGGGTTTCTCTGTTTCAATACAGAACATTTATACTCTCTCATGTGTCTGTCAAATGGCCATTCTATTCAAAATCAATCCTTCATCCAGATATGCTCAACAACACTACTTTTCTCTTTATGTTTCATCTCTGCCTTACTTCATCAACACACACAAACACACCGTCAATGTACTTGTAAAAACATTATATACAAATTCTGAAAATCTTTTCATATTCCTTTCCTCTGCAAATATCCTCTTCAAAATTTCATTGACCTTTCATATTCATTTCAATCTAAACATTTTGTCTTCAATAAAAAATTGCCTTGTAGGAGAAAATAAAATCTTTGATATTTTCTTCAATGTCTTGAAATGAATTTTTTTTATATTCTTTTCTCTGTAAATATTATCTTCAAAACTAAAAACTTCATCCAATGCCTTGCTCACAAAATAACATTTTGTTCCTTCAAAAATTCAACTCTTGATATTCCTGTAAGAAAAAATGTCTTCAAAAACTCCTCAAGTTCTTTGATATTCTTTTACAATAAAAAACTTCAAATCAATCTTCAAAAATTTTTGCCTTTTCATCTTCCTCTACATCTTCTCACAAAAAAAATCTTTTTCAAAAAAAATTTGTATGCAATTTATATTCCCTTGCATCACTGGTTATCCTGCAAGATTATCTTCTTTCCTGCAAGATCATCTTCTTTGAAATTCTTCACACTACAAAGAATAAATCTTCATTAAAAAATCTCCAACACTTTCTCCTTCTCTGCACAAAGGTTATATAAAAATCTTGTTGAAAATCTTTCACCTTCTCTGATAATCAATTTTGTCATAAAAAAAATAATCTTCAATTAGGATGAAAAACCCCTAAAAACTTTCCAACTTGGATCTCATGTCTTTTAAAATAGAAATTAAAAATAATTTCTAAACTTTTAATTACATAGCCTTTTATGGCTAATCCACATACTTAAAAAGGAACTTTCAAAAGTTTATAAATCTTATACAAAATCATCCCACTCGTAGGGAATAGAAAGGATGCCTTTTTTAAAATCATCCCACTTTAGAAGTTTTAAAAAACTATAAGCTATGCTAAAAACAATTCAAAGCTCCTTTTAGATTTTAAACTCTCCTTTGAAAAAGCATCGGGCTATATAGTATCCACTTTAGCCTTTTTCTATAAATCATAAAAAACAGCAAGAAAATCGGGCTCCCCTAAGTAAGGCAATTTGATGCCTTTTGCTTTTCCTTTTTAATATCCATGCAATTTTTAAAAACATTTCAAATATGAATCGGGCTCCAAAGAAGGCTTTAAGAATTTGAGTTAAAAAACCTCCAAGGAATTCCTAACCTTTGAATTACCTTCAAAATTATAATGCTAATTTCAAATAAAGGTCTTTGAATTATTTTACTCCCCTTTGAGTATGCTTCGTGCCCGTTATAAAATGATACGATGCTTTTTCAATAAAGCTCCTTCATAAAAAAACTTTCGTTCTCTCCATAAGATTTTTAAATGATGTTTATACTTCCCTTCAAATATATTTAATATTCTATTTTCATGCTCTTTTTAATACTAAAGCACATTCATATGCCAACAACAATCAACTGAACCAACCAACTGTGCCTGTGTCAAATGTTGACACCAACCAACCTTGTGCCAAGTAAGTCATCATGCCAACTGAAGTATATTAAGCCCAACATCAACCATCCAATCAAATTATCAAACTTACTATAAGAACAATGACATCCCGAAGAACCAAACTGCTCCTATCAATGTATAATGTGTAGATACCACAAAGAAGATCTTTTGATGTGTAACAACAATCCTGCATCATCATCACTTGTAACAACAACTCTTGTATGAACAACACCTGATTGATGTTTAACTATGAAAGACATGATCAACACACTTATCCTAATTGAGTCCTATCATAAGTGAACAACTGTGAAATGCATGATCGTGAACAACTGTGAAATGCATGATCATGAACAACCTTTGTAAATAGTACAAGTGATCCTCAAATGTCCTGCAGTCCTTTTGACATCAATGACAAAATATCACCATCAACAATCTCTTTGAAAAATAGGTCTGCTACATGTACTGCATCGGTTGTCTTCTTACAAGGTATGAAACGAGTCATCTTTGAAAATCTGTCCACTACCAAAAATATTGAATCATGTCCTCTCTGTGTCTTTGGCAATCCCATTACAAAATCCATGCTTATGTCTTCCCAAGGTCTCTCTAGTACTGTCAAAGGTTTATACAATCTAGTATTTTGACTACTCCCTTTTGCAACTTGACAAACTCTACAATTTTGCATAGATTTCCTAACATCGTTATGTATCTAAGGCCAAAAATAGTTTTCACTTACCAATGCCACTGTTTTATCAATTCCAAAATGTGCTACTAATCCTCCACTATGTTTCTCCTTGATCAAATTATCTCTCATTGAACTTCTAGGTATGCACAACTGATTTCCTCTGAACAACATATCTTCTTGAATGAAATAATCTGACCACTTACTCCTATCTGTCATAATAGGTTCTTTACATGTTTTCCATGGTTCTGTAAAATTAATGTCTCCCTCATACATGTTCTTCAGTTCTTCAAATCCCAACACTTGAACTCTCGTCTCTATCAACAAGTTCCTTCTCCTACTCAATGCATCATCAACTTTATTTGATTTTCCACTCCTATGCTTCAACACAAAAGTATAACTTTTCATGAACTCTACCCATCTCATATGTCTCTAATTCAACTTCCCTTGACTGTTCAAATACTGCAAGGCTTGATGATCTATATACAGCACAAACTCCTTAGGCAACAAATAATATCTCCACTTCTTCAAGGCTTGAATTATGGCATAGAATTCTTGATCATAAATTGAATATATTCTCCTCACATCATTCAACTTCTCACTGAAATATGCTACAGGTCTACCTTCTTGACTTAATACTGCTCCAATTACACTCCCACCTGCATCACAATCTACTTGAAATACCTTATTGAAATCTGGTAATGCTAAATAGGTTGCCCTGTCACCTTCTGCTTCAACAGTTCAAAACTTTTATCTGCTCTTGATGTCCACTTAAAGTCTTTCCTATCACCTCTCATTGTCTATGTCATAGGGTTACATACTGAACTAAAATTTTCGATGAACTTCTGATAGAAACTAGCCAATCCATGAAATGATCTAACCTCTCTAATGCTCTCCGGTATAGTCCATTCAACAATTGCTCTTACTTTCTCAAGGTACATCTTCAGTCCTTTTGCAAAAATCACAAATCCCAAATATACCAATTCCTCTCTCAACCTCTACAAAACTTGTCTAATATGCCACAAATGTTCTTTTGTCTTACTGAAAATTAGAATGTCATCCAAGTACACAATAACAAACTTACCCAAGAATTTCTTCAGAACTTCATTCATCAATCTCATGAAAGTACTCGGTGCATTTGTCAATCCAAAAGGCATCACTAACCCTTCATACAATCCTTCATTTGTCTTAAAAGTAGTCTTCCATTCATCTCCTTCTCTGATTCTGATCTGATGGTATCCACTCTTCAAATCTATCTTTGTGAAATATCTTGCTCCACTCAAACAATCCATGATATCATCCATCCTAGGTAAAGGAAATATATACTTAACTGTGATCTTGTTTATTGCTCTGGAGTTAGTACACATTCTCCATTCTCCATCTTTCTTCAGTGCTAACACTGCAGATACTACACAAGGACTCAAACTTTCTCTGATCAAACCTTTCCTCAACAATTCATGTATCTGCCTATTTAATTCTTCATTCTCTGCTGGTGTCATTTTGTGTGCTACTTTGTTAGGCAAACTAGCTCCCGGTATAAGATCCATGTGATGACTGATACTCCTTATAGGTGGCAATCCTTCAAGCACATTATATGATATGATGTCTTCATACTCTATCAACAACTCTTTTATCTCCTCTGATTATGATTCTTCAGTCTCCTTTTTCAATGCTTCAGGTTTCTTCGGAATCAAAACATAACACATATTCTCATGTTTCAAACCATCCAAAAAATTTCTCCCATCTACCAAACAGATTCTAGCATTTCTACACACTTCATTCTTAGGATCATCCTCCAAAGGAATCAAGGTAATTCTCTTCCCATTTGATGTTATAGTGTATGTATTCTTTCTCCCATCATGTATAGCTTTCCTATCATACTGCCAAGGTCTACCCAACAATATATGACAAACATCCATAGGCATAATATCACACAAGCCTTCATCATGATAAGATCCAATATGAAATTTCACCAAACATTGTTCACTCACCAGTACGTTATGATCATCCTAAATCCATGCTATCTGATAGGGCTTAGGGTGTTTCAATCTTTCCAACTTTAGCATAGTCACCATCTCCTCTGAAACTAGGTTATCAGAACTACCACTATCAATTACAACTTTACAACATTTACCTCTTGATTTGCATCTAGTTCTGAACAAACTCTTCATATGTGGTGGTTCCTCATTTGTCTCTGCTTGAAATAGTGCTCTCCTCGTCACCAACGATTCTCCTTCCTCCGGTTTACCAACTGAACTAGGTGATCCAACAGGTTCTTCAACATAAGTTGATCTTCCACTATTCTTTGTTCTCTTGCTTGTACTCCCTTGATTACATTCAAATGCTCTATGTCCTTCACTTCCACACTTGAAACAAGTGCCTCTGAATGTCCTGTTATCAAATCCTCTTCCCTCTCTTTTGTATCCTTCATTCCGGTATACACTAGGGTTTCCTCTCCAGTAAAAGTTTCTGTCATCTCTCTGGTATGCATTATCATCTCTGTCCTCCTTCTTTAATGTGTTGTCAAACTTGTTCTACTCTGGATGTGATCTGTCTCCTCTGGGAAATGTTCTACCTCTCTAAAATTTACTTCCTCTTCCTCTCTATCTCTGATCATGCTTCTTGTTCAACTTCTCTTCAACTTTCAGGGCAAATTGATATGCTTCTTCCAAAGATGTCATTCTTACCAAACTTAGTTCTTGAATGTTCAATCTCAGTCCATTGATGTATCTAGCCACTTTCTCCTTGCTTGCTTCACTATGTCCTGTCCTTATAACCATCTTATGAAATTCTTCAGTATACTCCACAGATTTCTCCTTTTGTCTCATGTTCTGCAATCCTGTCAATAGTTCCAACTCGTAGTCAGCCGGTTTAAACCGATTCTTCAATTTTGTCACCATCCTATCCCATTTTGTAATCTTTTCTTTTCCTCTTCTGTTTCTATCCAATTGAGCTTCTTTCCACCATATAACAACATATCCTTTCAACTTTGTCTTTGCAAATTTCACCTTCTTTGGATCTTCAACTTCTTCATATTCAAAGTATTCTTCCATGTCATTAATCCAGTCAATCAATTCTTTAGGGTTCAAATTACTAGTGTAGTTCGGCACATCAACTCTAGGTCTCTTTCCAATCTTTGAAATATCTCACAACATCTTTACTTGATCTAATTCTTCTTCTTCATCACCTCCTAGGGTTTCGCCAATTTGTTCAACAGATTGAAATTCTTCTTCATCATCACTTTCAACATTAGGTCTCGATGTTAATCCTCTTCGTCTATCTTCTTCAACAACATCTAATTGAATTCACATTGTTTTCATCATTTCCATCATCTCATCCATTCTGCTAGCCATTGTTCCAATAGCAGTAACTCTCCTCGGTGGCATTCTTCCTAGGATCAAGTGTAAACTACCTCAAGTTCGGTGATTAGGCTACAAGGTGACAACTGCCTCACAATTGGCGATCAGTTGCGACACAAGTAACCTGCCTCAATTTAGCAATCTATCCATAGTAAGATCTTATGGAATTCCTTCGCCAACTTCACTCAATTCTCTTGCAAAGATTCAAACTTTCTCTCTGATACCACTTGGTGTAGTCACGATAGGAGGGTTCACAGAATGAACTATCCAGACTGGTAGCAAGAGTAAACACAACAGAAACAACTCAAAGATATGAAATGAATGCAAATTCAATCATTTAGTATATCATAGAATTCAAATACAATCTAGCCAGCATCATACGGGCTTACAATTAGGGCTCAAAGGCCTGATTACAAAATATCAGAATATGCACAAGATATAGCTTTGAGGCTCCTTCATGCAAAATCTAAATTATCAACTATCACTATGTGAAAATCACTACTTCCTAGGGATCTATTACATTATTATATATCCTCTCTTGATCATAAGATTCCTTTGCATCGGCCAAGGAAGATCACAAACTCCAAGGAAGAGCTGTAACGTGTACATAGATATGTCAGAACTAAGTGAGTAGAAATCCTCCGCAAATGAATGGAATGATGTACGGATCTTAGGGAAGGTCAGCCATGAACCAAAGATCATTGAATGATGTGTCATTAGGCTCCAAAAGTTGAAGAATTCTCTACAAGGCTTCTCCTTTAGTTGATTGTCTGAGACTGTCAGGATGCTCTGTTCTGAGAAAACAATCGATCTTCTGATAGCGATAACTTTTTGGTACTTGATCCAAATGCTCTGAATTCTAGATATGATGTAGATGAATGAATCTAGATGCTAAGTCCAACTCCGCAAGATCTGAAATGCAACTATGGTAGAATGCGGACCAAAATACAAAAACTACTATTAACTGAACTGGAAAATGAAAGGAAACAAACTGAACTGCAAACAAACTGAAATGCAAATGTTTTTGGTTGATGCAAGATTTCTCTTGACTAGGGATGCTCCTGCATCAAAATAACTTCTATGGGGCATAGCATGAAATGAGGCCCCTAAATCTAAAACAGAAGAATCATCAGCATTATCTAGGGAAAGAATCAGAGCATCATCTTTAGATTTATTACTTACCACATTTACCTCCTTGTTGCCTTCTTGTTTGTCTCTTCTTTATTCTTCTGAGACCAACAATCTTTCTTTAGATGACCTAGTTTTCCACAGTACCAGCAATCCTTGTTTTCTCTGGATTGGGACCTCTTGTCCCTTGATTTTCCTCATGACTTCCCATGACCTCCAGAACCTTTTTCTCTCTCCTTTGGTTTGCCTCTACTTTTTGCATTCAAAACACTGCCTGATGTGGATCCACCTGAGCTTTTCCATCATATTTCCTCGTTAAGGATAACACCAACAACATCATCAAATTTCAAAGTATTTGAACCAGACACAGAGTTACTTACAGCCATTACCAAGCTATTCTAGCTTTTTGGTAAAGAACATAAAACCAAGAGAGCCCTCACCTCTTCATCAAACTTCACTTTTACAGAAGTTAACTAACTGGTAATCATATTAAACTCATTTAAATGATTTGTCACAGATCCACCTTCAATCATTTTCAGATTAAATAAATACTTCATGAGAAATACCTTATTTGAGGTTGAGGGTTTTTCATACAATTTTGCCAAAGCTTTCATCAGTTCATCTATTGTCTTCACTTCTGGTATATTGAACGCCACAGATGGTGCTAGGAACAAACAAATGCTTCCCAATGCCTTTCTGTCCAGAAGTTCCCAATCTTCGTCAGTCATTGCTGTCGATTTCTTGGCTTTACCTTCCAATGGCCTCCATAAATCCTTCTGAAATAGATAATCCTCCATTTGCATCTTTCATAACTTATAGTTCTGCCCATTGAATTTATCTACCTTCAATTTACCCTCGTCCGCCATTGCTCCCACTTAACCGTGAGACTCCCACTCAACCGTGAGACCTTCCTACAAATGATAATCGAACACAACCCGCTTTGATACCACTTGTTAGGAATATGATGCGGAAGATATCAATTAAATGCAAATAAAGATTAAACTGAGGAATGAAAAATACACAGAAATAAAATAACGAGAGACAATTTAAATGTGGTTCACCCAAACTCAGGCTACATCCACCAACAGAGAGTCCAATATTATTATCCAGCAAATAGAACCGATTACAACCAATAATCTCATGCAACCCAAATCCACTGCAATGTACTCCAAATACAATACCAATGGAAACCCCAACCCTTATCATTTTTTATGAAGACTTATGTCAGTTACAAAAATAGGGTTTTTTTATGGCGACCAATAGAAAAATAATTATTGATGCCTTTATAAAATAATAGGCAATTTTTTCTTTGGGGGCATTGCCCCAACAATCCCCGCTGGGGGCATTGCCCCCAGAACCCCACCGTGGGCTCTGCCCCTGAGCCCCCGTCGAGAGGATAAGCCCTCGGACCCCACAAGAGGGGCTCTGCCCCCCTGCACTCCCCCATAAAATACTTTGGGGGGAAACCATGCTGACAAAAGTGGGGAAAATTTAACCTCTGAGTTTGATTAGGCTCCATATAACAACAACTGGCCCCACCCTGAACACTGTCTAGCAAATTTAAACAATAAAAAACTAGACTCTTAACAACATACTTATCTCAATTTCCATCCAGAACTACCACTCCCTCCTTACAGGCATAGGTGTACAAAGGGCGCTCCTGGGCTAGCACAACAACACCCATTTTTGCAGCCATCTCTTCGACCATCTTTCGTGTGTCCAAGACTCCTTGAAGAATATCATGTAAATGGCCCATCTCAGATTCATGGAATTCAATTGTCTGGTCAGCATTCTCTATCAAATCCTCATGGATGAGGATTGACGTTGTTGCTACCAAGAGAAGCGTAGCCACCGCCAACGACTGGGCTACACTACATACATTCCACTGCCCTCTAGATGTCCTGGGATCCAACAATAAATTAGCCATTGCCTCTTGCACATTCACACCTTCCTTCTCGTCGACCTCTTTCGCTACCTTCAAAAGCTAATACAACCACTCCTTTAGGATTGGATTCTTAATTTCCTTTTCTAAGTCCTTCATAAAATAGGCCATATCCTCCTCAACCGAAAGTTTTTTTATCCTCTTTTGGGGGGTATACCTTTGTTTCATTCTCCCTCCAATGCTGGTACTAGCTCATACTCTGGGAATCTGCCTCCTCCAAGGTTCACCTAATGGGTGTTTGCCTTTGGATTTTTCTCCTTCTTCGTTGTCCATTACACCTTCCATGAAGAACGTTTATAGAGAGAAATAGAGAGAGCTCTAGAGTAAGAAGAGGAAATGGTGTCATAAAAGAGGCTTCGTGCCTTCCTCAATACACAAGCTGCCTGATCATTACTAATTACATCTTAGTCTATCATCAGCCCCTTATCACACTCAGACCTTGAATGCCTCGCTCTCTCATAATGGCTCAGAATAAAATCTCCATTTATCATATATAAAATCTCTGCAAAAACATGAATGGTCTTACTTAAATTTATCTCAGAATTATCCCAACTGTAGCATGAAATCAGATCTTGCATAATGACATGAAATCAATTTTATTTGATTTTTCCTTTGAGTTAATTGCACATGTATGTGGGTAAATACATACATACATACATATACACATTGTCTGAGAGATGCCAATCAAGACTACACACACTAAAAATGAAGAAAACAAACTGATTTTTTTTCGTTGATGCCGATTGCCTATTTGCCTGGGTGCTCTTGCATATATATCTTCATTTTTAGTGTGTGTAGTCTTGATTGGCATCTCTCAGACAATGTGAAAAGGTTGCTATTATGAGATCCTTCGAAGACAAACATTCACATGCAAGTTCCATGTCATTTGATTCTCCACGTGGCTGGAAAATTCATGGATCAGGAAGTGTAATATGTTGCCAAGTTGATGGAAATGAGGGAAGAACTTTTTCAATCAATGCTCACAACAAGCTTTTGGGCTTCTCATTTCACTTAGGCAATCGACCTTATCAACTGTCTAGCATCCACCTATACTGGATGAGTTTTGGACACCGTCAAAGGAGAGTGCTCGTTTGGGTGAAGAAATAAATAACTCTTTGTTGATGGGCATACAATGAATGATATTAAATACAAAACAAGCAAGATTGTGGGGCCACAACATGAGAGAAGTCATTTGCATGGATTCAATCATTAAACAAAATGTTACTTCCTTAAAAAGTGTTGAGTAGGTTTTTAATTTCATCTTCTTTGAAAAGTATATAAATGCAATGTCTTCTATTGGTCATTGGATGTGGAGGCCACAACCCGCAAAGAGAAAAGATTTTAAATTTTAATCTTCAACGGTCATTTCATCTTCAAACAATATATAAAACCAATGATAAGAAAGGAAGGGACTGGTGGAAAAGAAAAGAAAACAAAAACATTGTTATTCTTATATACTATGTCACCTCATGGAGGGGCAAAGAAATGAAGTTTGAATTGGGGTGTTGATGGATATAAACTCATCTACGATGGATAGAGAAGTCGATAGGAGAGAAGACAAAGCGCTCATGTAATGCACCACAATATACAGATTGTAGCAGTAGAATGGGTGACAAAAGGAATAATATTTAGTTATTATAAAACTAATGAAAAAAAGAGGATATTGATGGGTGACTGCTACAGAAGGTGAAACGCCACACATGAGAAGGATTACAACAGATTGATACAAGAACAAGGGGGTCGGTTTGTGGAAGAGTAGAGTGCGGTCTCTCTAAAATTTGTAGAGGGAAGCGTGAGGTAGGGTGCCAGAAGATCAAACGTCCCTTTTGAGGCTCCGCCAATAACCTATCCACAAAGGATAAGGCATGCCAAATGTGGTAGAAATGAAAGATCAAAGGTTGCAAATGGAATGTTATTTAAAAGCATTGTTTTTGCACAGAGGAGGTAGATTTTTCTCAGGCAGAGTTGAGGAGGGATCTTAGCTCATGTGAGGGGCTTGTGGAGAAATAGAGTTGTGTAGAGTTTTAGAGGCCAGGCATTGTAATTCATTTGTTGCACATGTATAGTTTGTTTCTGAAGTGAAATTGAATAAACTTGAGAAGTTTTGTTGCAATCTTTGTGCCATTGATATTTAAGTTTGTGGGCAGCTAATTATCTATTGTGTGAGTGTGTGTTTTAGAAGCAAGAGGAGTTGTCTTGCGTTAATATATGTGTGTGTGTGTGTGTGTGTGTGTGTGTGTGTGTGTGTGTGTGTGTGTGTGTGTATTTACATGAGATAGATACTTGCATCATTTTTATGTCACTAATATCTCTATAGCCTTGAATTACAAAAACATCAAGATAATAGTTAGAAACATGAAACTTGGACAACATATGCATTTTCATCGAATATCGCATAAAATAAAATAGTAGAAGACTAAAATGCATAAAGAATCACTTAGTTAGCTTTTACATGAAAAGTATTATGCATTTACATTAAATCTTGCGTGAATTCATAGTAAAAAAAAGTAATGCATTAATTATCATGATGTTTATCATTTTGCATGAAAGAAAAAGAGTTAATTTTATTGGGCATATGCATGTTCTACCATGGATTGCCTTTGTAAAGAAAGTAGTTTACTTTTCTATGTGTGTGATGGGTTTACCTTCCGGGAAAGGGTGTCGAATATGGGCTAGCAAAGAAGGTTGATCCTCTTTTTGGGATCTACAGGTATATTCATAAGTGCTTTGGCCAAAGCCATGTTTTCATTGAAATAGATAAATGCTTGCCTATCAAATTATATTGATATGTTTCTCTTCCATATCCTGATGGTAGGGCATTGCATGTTTGTGTTAGAAATGCATGTAGATATATCAGGTTGCACCGGGTTTCCATCTTGTCTATTGTTTCCAGGTTGCTAGGCATTTTGTGCAGGTTCAGGTATTCTTCGAAGTAGGAAGAATTCTAGGGAGGCGTAAGCTTCGTGGTTGGGAGGAAAAGTGCCTGAACCATGTTCTCATCTCTTGGATTTGCAGATGACCGTTAGGGTTAGTGGTGGCCGAAGACTTCATTGATTATGTATCATATATCATTACTTACATTTGTACATCATTATTTGTATGGCGGTGACTACATGGGCATGAGAGCCTACGTTGTATTCTTATATATCATATTTCATGTACTTATAACTTGGATTATACACTTTTACATGTGAGATGTAATATGTGAATTATATATATATATATTGAAGATATACCATTTTAATTTTATATTAATGAGAATTTGAGCATTTATTTATTTCCATGATATAGTTTATGGGTTGCAAACCTTACACTTCATGCTAGGTTCACCAAATATGTATGCATGAAAAACTAGCACATAAAACTTCATGGGGTTGTGCCAAGTGAAACCACTAAGTTGATGATGTGTTGGTGTTGAGGTAGATGGTTAAGTGGATTTTGTTGATTTGGGTGACTTGGTGGGTTTCTTTGAATTAATGAATGTGGTTTCATATAAGCAAGAGACAAACTAGGTGGGGGTTTCCTACACCTTTACCTCTGCCTAGCTTCAACTAGTACCCTTATGATTGACCAACCTCTAGCAAATTTGATTTGTTTGTTTAATGTGTTGAATTGGTTGATTATTTGATGAGGGATTGAAGTGGAAGTAAACACTAATCAACTCAATCCTATATCAATGTCCTCTTGTGCCCTCTCAACCCCAAGTTGTTCTAGGGTAGGGAAGTGATGAGGGTTTTGTGCATAGGTGTTTAGGTACAAGTGGTATCTTATTTGTTTTTTTATATGTTTTGAGTTTTTAATAAATGCTTACTTTAAAATGAATTAACTAACAAACGACAATGCTTTTAATAAAAAAATATAAATGAAAACTAATCTAGTTGTAATGAAATAAATAAAAAATAATTTAATTCATTTTCTAGAAGTGGTAAACTAATTATTTTTTAATCAATGACTACTTTTGACTAGAGCTATGAACTAATAAGGCCACAACATGGGGGACCTCATCCCCTGGCATTGTTAGTGGTTCAAGCTCGTGAGCTCATTAGCCTTGCGGGGGCTTTAAGCCTGCGAGCTTGTTGGCCCACTAGGGGCTTTAAGCTCGCAAGCTCATTAGCCCACCAGTAGGGGTTTGAACCTTGGTGGGAAGGATAACAATGCCACAACTTAACCATCACATTGTGCCATGAATGGTAAGTGGTAAACTAATATTATCAATGCTCTTTTTGTGTGATCTTTCTAGAAATAAATTCATACAACTAAATAAACACAATTGATTGTCTTTTTGGATCTCTTATTTTTTCTAGAAAATGTAAGAAAATACTTTTTTTTGGATGTAGTAATTAATTTAGTAGACAATGAAAACATACTTCCTATTAATGTTAAAATGAAAAATCTCCTAAAAGCAATGTTGGGATAAGGTGCTATACACCATGCATCAATATTTGACATTTTGTAAACTTGTGGCCCACGTTTATGTGGGGAACCACACTCTGGGGTAGCTCAATATCTTCCTAGGGGATTGTTATGTGTACCAAATTGTAAATGCATTTATAATGTTGGTGGTACATTTGGGGGGTCATAGACTAGTGAGCACATTGTTTTTTAGATTCGTTGGAGGAATGCATTCAATGGTTGGGATTGTTATCAAATGTATTAGATATTGTAAAAAGCATTTAATATATGGCTCACATGTTGCAAGTTGAACTTGGGACCTAGGATTGGAGGGAGCAATACTAGTGCCTTGGAAAATACATTCTTACTTGTTGGTGGCATATTTAGGTGCCCACCTTGGAGATGTTTGTGCATTGATTATTTTTGCTTAGGTGAATTAAAAAATGGTGGCAAAGGTGGTTAGGAAACTTCTAGGAAGTTTTCCCTTGCTTGTTGCTTTCTTGCCTATAAATAAGAGGCTTGGGATATATGTTATTCACCACTTTCACATGCTCATTGTGAATGAAGCATGGTAAAGCACCTAGAGGCTTGAGTTGTTTGTTGAGGCGATCTCGAGGAGTATGGAGTGGGATGTGCAACTCTCATTTTTTGGATCAATCTCATGGGGAAGCAAAAATAGTTGCCCACTACTGTAGAAGGTCATCTCTTGCATGGTTTCTTCTTAGATTGAGAGTGTTGATCTACATCTTAAGCTTGGAGTCTAATATTGTATATTTGTTGTTTTGTTGTTTGAAATACATTTGTTTCAATGCTTTGGAGGTTGGTTTTTTCTTGAAACGGTTTTCCCAATGTATATCTGTGTCTATCTCTTGTGTGGTTCTTTCATTCATTCTTGTTATGTATCATTACTATGCTTGAATGCTGCTAGAATTAGATTAAGGGATATCTTATGACATCTTTCCTCACAGGGTTAATGCAAGAATTTTTTTAGTCTTTCTTTACATTTGGTATCAGAGTTTTGTCTATGAGCTTTGGTACTAGTAGTGAGGATAAACTTCCTTAGAAGCAATATAATTCTATAGATTTGCAATTTGTGCCAATTAAGTTTTCCTAAAGGTTTTGATTGCCTATTTCCACTAAGTTTCTTCTTAGAAACTCTCTAGAAGAAATCCCTCTAGGATGTTTGCAAAGGTTTTTTTTTGAAAATATCTCATGGAAAAAAATCTTATTAGGAAAATTAAATTTGTGAGGGGAGAGGATCCTCTTGGGAAAACTAAATCTGTGAGAATGATATGCTTTAATGCGGAAGACGTGGAGATCCCTTTATATAAAAACAACTTAATTTATATCCAACTATAAAAGGGATGTACTGTAAAACAGATAAATTGAAAGTTAAGGAAATAAGTATTCAGTTTGGGTTATTGGTTAACCTAACCCAAACCTTCAAATCCCTCTTGGTTTTGATTACAAAAATGTTGTTGGTTTTCCAAACAAAACATAGATTGAGGAGCTACTTCTAGAGAAGATAGTTATTTTTACTTTCCCATAGATGCATTGAACATGAAACGAATCTATTCTAACACAAATAACATATCTAATCTAAACTAAACAATTTGTAGATCTCAAACTACTTAAAATAAACAATCTAATCTAAGAAAACAAGGAATTTTCACATTTGGAGTTAAGTGCTATAGATGTAGAGCAAGTTGTGGTGACTATGGGATTCTCAAAACTATCTCCTTTTTGCTCCTGCTTTCCCTCTTGTGATCACTTGATAATGGTTGAGTCTCTAAGGCAAGGTTAAGCAAAATGGGGAAAATGGATGGTAGAGAATGGAAATGGTTTTAATTAACTTGGATAAATTGGATAAATTATGGTTACATAGAAATTTGGACAAAGTCTTGTGCTTCCCATAAATTTCTTGTACCCTAATAAAAAAATAAATTTTGCATATTTTGTAAATGAATGGTGGTTGAGGAATGAAAGTACAAATTGTGGATCTTGGTTGGATGAAACAAGAGAGGAAACACAAGAAGAACTCGTGTTTTGGAAGTAATGACACACGAAATTGGTCTTGACAAAATTGTTGCTTCGCATGAAATTAGCTCTTCATGCAAAATTAGCACAACGGTAATTCTTTGACCACCCATGCAAAGCGATAAATTTGCTAAAATGTAAATACACAAAATGTAAAAGTTTTTATGTATAATGAGAATATGGAAAACACTAGTAGGCAAGTGGCAAACATTGAAGGTAGATATGAGGTCCCAAGGGGCCTAATAGGTGAGATTTTGCCTTGTAGACACATGTTAGCTACCACATCATTGCTTTTATATGCTATATTGACCTTTTTTCAAGATTGACATCAGCGTCGAATATACCATGTTGGTTAGTATGTTTTTATATATATAGGGTCGTGCCTTGGTCTCTTTCGTCTTGTCACCCAATCAACACATACACCAAAAAACCTTTAGTGACTAAAAACTTGTATTTTTAGACATTTCGTATATCATTATAATCATATGGGTTATCAAGTAATATCAACATTTACACTCCAATTACAATACCATCTCATTCCACGAAGATCAAATAGTATAAATCGACATCGTAGTACTTCATTATTGCATAAACATACTTCAAATTTAAATATTGATAATATAACTTATCTCTAATTAAAGAAGTTGTCAAATTTTTTGGGTTGACCTATTGGTGAAAAATTTGTGCCCTCTCTCGCCCTATCCACCTTTCTGCTCTCCTCCTCCCACCCATCCCGGGGTGGTCTCAACCACACTCAACCGACCATTCATGCACCCTACCCATTTATGCACCATTGATGCTCACTCTCAACGAGAGGTTACAAGTTTGAGCCTTGCAAGGAGTAGGATATATACGCCTCATATAAAGCACAATTAAATACCTCCTACATACTAGAAGTACACGTAATCCCATATATACCAAAAACCACCCATAAACCACCCATAAACTAGATCAACCAATAGGGAATAAAATGACTCTTTTCTTTTCCTTTTCTGCAAACTATTTAAAAAAAAATCCTTCATACAAGAGAAATGGGTTATTCCAATGAAGAAAGAGAAAGAGAAAGATAGGTATCTAAGAATAGATACGCTTCATAGGTAAAGAATGGTTCAAAATGACTTAAAACCCATCTTGAATTGAAAAGCAATTTCTACTCCATCATTTTCTCCTTTCTTTTTGGGTCATCTCTGCAAACAAAGTCACAGAAGAAAGGCCTCTCTTGTTTTTACCCCTAATTTATTCATTTTCAAAGCACAGTGAGTTGAGTGCATGTAGCAGTGGACGCACAATCATTAACTCTGTTGTGAGCACACTAATCCTAGTTAGTGAGTGCCTAAAAAATAAAACTATTGTGCAGATGTCTCTGCACACGGGGCATTGTCATTACGACTGTTGCATAAGCAAAACTAGGAACATCGCCATACCAGAGTCATGTAATCAAGAAGGCTTACGATTAGCCAGGGTTAAAACCGTGAATAGCTGGGGGAATTATTGCAGCAAGCTTCAGCAGCGGGAAAATAGTAATGTAGTAAAGAAGAGGTGTAAATGCAGCCGTAGGATAGAGGCAATATTGATTAATGGCGATAAATTTAGAGGAGTTGATAAGAATGTTTTGAGGAGTGTGGATGTGGTTACACTGGGGAATCTTTGCGTGGACATTGTGCTGAATGTGCCAGAGTTGCCCCCATCTTCTTTGGAGGACAAGTATCAGTACATGCTCCACCTTGCTGCTTCCAATCCGGACAAGGTTAGTGGATATTTTGTCTGCAAATTAGGGATCATTTTAGTGGCTAATATTCGGCAATTGGTTATTTTTTTGACAAATTTTCTGCAAGATTATTTGTACATGCTCCCCCTTGCTGCTTCCCATCTCCACAATGTTAATGGACATGTCTGCAAATCAGGGATGATTTTAGTGGGTAGTATTTGTCAATTGGCTGCCCTTTTTGACAAATTTTCTGCAAGAATATTTGATGCTCCCCCTTGCTGCGTCCCATCTCCACAATGTTAATGGACATGTTGTCTGCAAATCAGGGATGATTTTAGTGGGTAATATTTGTCAATTGGATGCCCTTTTGACAAATTTTCTCAAAGTTAGTGGATATTTTGACTGCAAATTAGGGATCATTTTAGTGGCTAATATTCGGCAATTGGTCATTTTTTTGACAAATTTTCTTCAAGAATATTTGTACATGCTCCCCATTGCTGCTTCCCATCTCCACAATGTTAATGGACATGTTGTCTGCAAATCAGGGATGATTTTAGTGGGTAGTATTTGTCAATTAGCTGCCCTTTTGACAAATTTTCTGCAAGAATATTTGTACATGCCCCTCCTTGCTGTTTCTGATCCTGACAAGGTTAGTGATATTTGTGCCTGCAAATAGGGATGATTTTAGTGGCTAATATCCATCAATTGGCTATATTTTTGACAAATTCTCTTCAAGAATATCTGTACATGCTCTAGCTTGCCGCTTTCAATTCAGACAGGATTAGTGGATATTTTTGTCTGCAAATTAGGGATGATTTTAGTGGCTCCTATTTGGTCAATTGGCTATATTTTGACAAATTTTCTGCAAGAATATTTGTACATGGCCTGCCCTGCCGCTTCCAATCCCAACAAGCTTAGTGGATATGTTTGTCTGCAAGTTAGGGTTGATGATAGTGGCTAATATTTGTCAATAGGCTGTATTTTTGATAAATTTTCTGCATGAATATTTGTACATGCCCCCCCTTTGCTGCTACCAATCACAACAAGGTTAGTCGATAATTTGTCTGCAAATTAGGGATGATTTTAGTAGCTACTATTCGGTCAATTGGGTAGGTTTGTGACAATTTTTCTGCAAGAATATTTGTATATGCCCCCGCCTTGCAAGTTCCAATCCCATCAAGGTTAGTGGATATTTTGCTTGCAAATTAGGGATGATTTTAATGGTTACTATTCAGTCAGTCGATCGGCTATATTTTTGACAAATTTTCTGCAAGAATATTTGTTCATGCTCCATCTCGTGGCTTCCAATTCTGACAAGAGTTGCGGATATTTTTGTCTGCAATTTAGGGATATTTTAGTGGCTGCTATTTGGTCAATTGGCTATATTTTTGGACAAATTTTCTGCAAGAATATTTGTACATGCCCTGTCTTGCTGCTTCCAATCCCAACAAGGTCATTGGAGATATTTGGCTGCAAATTAGGGATGATTTTAGTGGCTAATAATTGTCAATTAGCTGTTTTTTGGATGAATTTTCTGCAAGAATATTTCTACATGCCCTCCTTTGCTGCTTCCAATCATGACAAGGTTAGTGGATATTTCATCTGCAAATTAGGGATGAGTTTAGTAGCTATATTTGATCAATTGGCTATATTTGTGACAAATTTTCTGCAAGGATATTTGTACATGCCCCTATTGCCACTTCCAATCCTGTCAAGGTTAGTGGATATTTTTGCCTGCAAATTAGGGATGATTTTTGTTGCTAATATTCGTTAATTGGCTATATTTTATGACAAATTTTCTGCAAGAGTAGTTGTACATTCTCCCAACTTGCTGCTTTCAATCCTGACAATGTTAGTGGATAGTTTATCTGCAAATTAGGAATGATTTTAGTGGCTACTATTTGTCAATTGGCTATATTTTTGATAAATTTTCTGCAAGAATATTTGTTCCTGTTCCTGTTCCAGTTCACGGCTTCCTAGCCTGACGAGGTTAGCGGGTCTGTCAACCAATACTCCGAAATCCCTCATTAATGTCTTAAACAGTAGTAGAAATTAATAAGATTAGTAAACTAGTCCTAACGTTTCAGGGTGGTGGAGGTCACACTAAAATTTTATCTAAGCCTAACAGAGTTTGAACCTGGGTCATCTGCATTCAATACACCCCCTTGCAGCCATAAGCTCCCATTCAACCACAAGACCTCAACCTGGCAAACCATACGTTAACAACAGCTTCTTTCTTTTTCTTTTTAATTTGGTAAAAATATCCCTTGCAGAGTAACCTTCTGCTTAGAGGCCTCATATTTCTCCCATCAAAGTCATCTGGGTTTGCATTCGACCTGTTGGGGTATACCACATCTAGCAGATTGGATTGGTATTTTACTTAGATATTCTGATATAATATATATCTAATTTAAATAATTTATTATCTCTCTTAAGCATTTAAACTTAGAGCTCTGCTTTTGAAATCCCAATACTTACTACTCGAACTCATCTTTTTCAACTAGACAAATCAATAGTATTAATAAGCTAGTTATATGTAATCGGCATAAGCTCAATATTTTTTAATTTTAATAAGAAATTATTCTATTATTCATAATTCAACCCACACCATTCTTAAAGTCATTTATTTAGGGGAACAAATCAATTCCTTTTCCTGCTTACAACTGATGATGCCTTTCGAATTTATAATTAGAAATGTCTTGTCTTTCGCATGGAAAAGTCTGGGATGCGTTGCTTGAGTAGTAAGGTAAAACAATTACCATATCGAAGGCCAGGGCTCAAAACTTGCTGGTTAAGCTGTGCACGTTAAAGTGGCAATGCTAAAAGTGGACCACCTGTGTGTGCCCTATTGCTTTGTGAAAAAATAATTGGGCCCATTATTCTCCAGTTATCCTAGCAAACCAAAAATAATTACATGGAAACCAATTTTACTTCCTACTCACATGTGATGACGGGTTACAAAGTTTCAATCTGAATGCCTTGCCTTTGGAAACAACACACATTTAAATCCATTCCATTTTCTACTCACAATTGATTTGTTTAGTAATCAAGGAGGTCAAACTTTTTATCTGGTAATTAAGAGGCTTTCAGCCCTCCGAGGCTTGAGCTTGTGTCTCTTGCTCAGTGACACCCCATCTTGACCAGTAGATCCAGCCTGTTGGACCCCTACTTGCAATTGATGATATGTTGAAAAGTTGCAACCAGAATTGATTTGTCTCTAAAGATAACACAATTGTTATGGAAATGCATACCAGTAGTAACTTTCTTGTTTGGAAAATGAAAATTAAATTCATAATTTCATGACTTAAGTTTTGCCTGTGTTTTGTTTGTTTTAAAGAAATTTAAACTCTTACATTGATAGTGCTTTACTGAATATCTAGTTGGAAGCAGGTTTTTGGAAGAAATGCCGTTTTGGTGAGGATAATGGTTTGGTTTAATCAAAATATATGATTTTCTTGCAGCATAAGCTATTCGTCTAGAATTTCTTGAAAGTAGTCAGTTAATTGTAAATTAAAATACTACATCTGTAAAGTGATTTCTTTTACTTCTTATTTTATTTGACCTTTGCTCTCTATTAGGACAGTGGTTAAAAAGGTCAATTTCATAAAATTTTGACTCTTGGTGTCATTAGGGAACAATGCTGATAAGATCTCACTTGAAGCAATCAAATTTTTGTTGACACTCTTTGCTCTGCTGCAATGCTTGCTCTCCTTAACATGCAGTAGCCATTTGAGCTTGAAACTGATATTTCCCAATATGCGATTGGTATGGTAATTCAGCAAAGAGGACATTTGGCAGCTGATCATTCATAGGCCGTATCACAAACCAATACCATTTATCTTTGCCCTAGTCCAAGCGCTGAACTAATGCTGGCGGTAGTTTCTTAGTAAGTAGGTTATTTTGGATACTGAGATTCAAACCCTAAAAGGAATTGCAAAGAATTTCCTCTATGCTAATGTCCTCTTTGTCAGAAAACAATAAAGGATATCTAGAATTCCATGTTATTGATGTTGAGCAATCACTAATTCATGTTCAAAATTGATATTGCTTAGAAAAGATTCTAAATTTTGAACAAAGATTGAGGTCTAGTTTGTCAGTGCTGACTGCACTTTAACTCTCCAGTTAATTTTGCATCTCTATCTATTATCCACCATGTAATACCAGCCCATACCCATAGATGCCTTTCGGGAATTCCGAGCTTTTTTGTTGTTGAAAATGGACAGAGTAGAAATTTGGAACCCTAATTAATAGAAGAGTCTTTTATGCCAAGGATCCAGTGTGGAAGGTTTTGATCTTGATCAGATGATAAAAACTTATCTTCTATTTAATGAATTTCTTTTTCTCTGAAAGACTGTTGATTTTATTACAGAATATCAATAAGCATCCTACTTTAAAATGAGCTATTTGATGAGAGGAGATAACATATTTGTGCAAAAATAGATATCTGATTTATTGGTTACCATGAGATGCGTTTGTAAGGGACTAAATACTGATGTCATGATTCTCACTGTCTCAGTACTTGCTATCAATTATCCAGAAACCTATGAGACTGGTAAATGAAATCAACTGGTGTATCAACACTGCTGTTAAAATAATATCTGTTATTGCTAGACTGAATACGTTTACTGCCTACATGATCTGTGTTACAAATTGATTTATGCAAACCATGGTCAAGTGCAAATTGGTGATGATTCTGGTGATTTGGATGTTTCTTTAATGCTGTGGTAAATCTGTATTGTGTTACTGAGTGTGAAATTCTAAGTGTGGTTGAAATCTAGTCAGTATTCTACAAGGTTTATTTCATTGGTATCAAAGCCACCTTTCTTGCCAGCCTGTGGTGATGCAGATTCATGAGCTTGAGTGATTGGGAAATCAGATACCAGCGAAGGGAGAAGAAGAAGGAGGCAGCCATGGGTGATCGAGATGAAAATATGCAGGAACTTCTCAGGAGAAACAAAGAATTCCAGTCTTCCATGAAAGATTCTATGGCAGAGATGGTACGAATCCTAAGAGGGATGAATCAACAATGGAGTGCTGGTAGGACTAATCAGAATGGTGCAGAGGGAAGTAACTCAGCTAATGACAGGGTTTCAATTAACCCACCCTCAAGGACATTCAGAGCCAAATTTTTAGAGAGAGTTGTGGCAGACCCCTTTGAGGAAGAATTGTTGCAAGGTGTGCGCCCTTGGTCTCCTTGTGCTGTGCAATGCAACGCTTGGGTTCGTGACAAGGCTTAACTGCTTCTCGTGGATTCATTAACTCTGGCGGTTGTATTAGGCATTAACAGGTCGATCTTTTGGTGCAACGACAACCGTCTTTCTAACAATTGGTATCAAAGCCTGGGTCACGGGTTCGAACCCCTCGCTTGCGCTGGGGGGGATTGTTGCAAGGTGTGCGCCTTTGGTCTCCTTGTGCTGTGCAGTGCAGTGCTTGGGTTTGTGACAAGGCTTAACCGCCTACCGTGGGTTCATTAACTCTAGCGGTTGTATCGGGCATTAACAGGTCGATCTTTTGGTGCAACGACACCCGTCTTTCTAACAAGAACAACCTGTACCCCCAAGACAAGAGGATGAGATGGCAAGGTATCATGCTGAATATAATGCCCTAAATCCAGCCATCCGACATGACATGTCTTTTGTTGAATATTATGAGATGAAAGCAAGAAACGGGCATAGGAGGAGAAGATATGAAGAGCAGCCCCGTAGGGACATACAACAACGTTTGGGAAAGATCAATATACCCACATATGATGGATCAAGTAGTTGTTTAGCCAGGGCATGGTTGCAGAAGTTGGATACATATTTCTCCTTAAACCCCATGTTCGAAGAAGAAGCCATCAAGTTCGCCACTTTACATCTAGAGGGTGTCACTCATGAATGGTGGTACCACGACATGGTGACACAGGGGCATGGTTCCATCACCTTGGAGGAGTTCAACCAGAGACTGACAAAGAGGTTTGACAAGAAAGATCCAAAGATTTACTTCAGAGAGTTAACACAATTGAAACAGGAGGGATCAATTGAGATTTATGTAGTCAGAGGCTTTCAGCGATGGTTCTAGATGTGATGGAGATTAGACTTTTAGTGCTCTTAGTAGAAGGTCTGGGTGATTCACTTAAGGGATTGGTGAGAGCCTTAGAGACAGGGTCTTTGTAGGAGGCCATCAAGAGAGCTTTGAGCTTGGAGGATTCAGTGGCTAAAGGTAAATTCAACCACAAGCCATCTCCAACGGAGCAGCATAAGAAACTCGTCTTGAAAGATACCCCTCAACCTATGGCATTACCCCCAAAATGAAGTAAGGTTGAATAAACGAAGAATGAGCTTTGGAGGAAGAAGTGTTTTTCTTGTAGAGAGCCATGGGAGCCGAGAGATAGATGTTTGGGAAGAGGGAAAATACACTACATAGAGGTTAGACCCAAAGAAGATCTTGAGATAGAGGGAGCCAAGCCTATGGTGATGATTTATGAGATAGAGTCCAAAAGTAACGAAGAAGGGATGATTATCGAGGACATCCTTGCTACTCTTTCCGGAGTACCCAAGTATGCTTTTAGAGTTCGGGGAGTTTTGCAAGGTCACAAAGTGATAGTGCTGATTGATAGTGGGGCCACTCATAATTTCGTAGATGCAAATTAGGTTTCCAAGAAAGGTTTGGAGCGGAAGAGTTTGATGGGTTTGATGTTATGCTCGTAGACGACCATATTATTCCTTGTAGGGGGCGGATACAACAGCCCAACTTATCTTTGGGAAGGTATCAAGTTAAGGATGATTTCTACGTTGTGGGATTAGGCAAAACAAACAGTCTTGGGCGTGCAATGGTTGCACTCACTTGGAGGATTCACTCAAAACTACCAAACAATGGAGTTCCAATTCAAAGCAGATGGGAGGGACGTGATACTTTGAGGCATTATGAGTGGAACCCCAAGCATGGCTGAAATGAAAGGAATGGAGGTGTGTGTTTGGGAAAACCAAGCCACTCAAAGCATGGAGATAGTCGACGATTCCCTCCAAGGTAAGATACTCCACTAAGATAATGTTTGGTCCATTTTGAATATGTTCACGGTAGCACACCAAAAATGGCCACCATATGAGGCATCGGCGAAAATGGATCTTTTGAGGAAGGATCACTGTCCTAGCATGGCTTTTTGGAATTTTGGAGACAAGGACTATAATACATGGGTCCTTATGAGTGCTGTCTTCCATCTCAGTACTGCTGTTACATATTTTCTCAGCCTTTCCCATCCCTTTGGGACAGCCATAAAGAAGAAGTTGAAGATACATCATCCACCTTTAGGCCTTGAGGAGGTATTTGGGAATGATGCAAGAAGGTTTCCAGCCAACATTTCTTTATTTTTGAGCAAGGAAAGGCAAAATGAGAGCCATGGCAAAATATTTCAGTTGATGGTATCATCTTTGGGCAGTTTTATACCAGCAGGTTCGAAGGAGATTTTTTGGTCTAATAAGGTGAGTGGGTGGTGCCACACGAAAAGAGCATTGAGTATGTACGTCCCAGCATTGTTAGCAGTGTCAGTGGTGAAGTTTGGGGTAATATGTGACTGCTGCAATCACTTATATGCACTCATACAGTCTGCTTTAAATCACTTTCCAAAGGGAATAGCGTGGGGTATCATGATCGGCAAATGTAAATTCCCAGGTGAATTTCATAACAAAGAATTAAAAGTGGTATCTGCACATGATGCTGAAGCTTACACATATGATGATGAGATCATTAAGAAAACTAAGGCAATGAGGAGACCAGGATTGGTGAGTACTATTGCTAAAGAGGATAGTTTATTGGTGAATCTACAAGAGCAGTGTCTGAGATCATCTTTGGCATGAAGAGGGTAGTGATTCCGGAGTCATCATTGCTTGAGGACAAGCAAAATCTGGGAGGGGACGACTGTCATGTCCCCTCCATGACAGCGAATTAGTATTATTATTAATAAAAAGTGTTTTTAACACTATATTAATAAAATAATAATTTAAATATATTAATAAAATAATAATATTAATAATTTTTAATAATAACACTTATGTTTTTGGTGCCGACTTATTTTTGAATTTGGGAGGCCGACTTGATTCTTTTAGTTCTATCCGAACAGGTATAAGAAGAAGTTCATTGTTCATTTTGAAGAGAGGACTTTTGATTTTCAATGAGCAAATTCTCAATTTGGGTTTCAGACTGCTTGGGACAGAAACCTCAATGCAGTAAGCAACTGGTAGGACGAAAACCCTGCCATTGTTGTGTTTCTCTGAGTGGCTCTATTTTAGGAGTGTGCACGCTATTAACTAGCTTCATAATTTTCTTCCCAAGTCTGCGAATCATAGGGAAGTCAGTCCTTTTGGCAAGTGAACCAAGGATCCTTTGATACAGAATTCTGTGGGGATTGAGCTAATAGTAGAGTGCAACATTAGCCGCGACTGTGTTATCATTTGTTCACATCTGGGCGATTGTACAGTTCACAAGAGGAGTAGGAGGTGAGATCTGTTCCTTCAACGCATTTATCGTCTAGTCCATCTATCTTCACACATCCTAGAAGGGGAATCGAGAGACATTACTCCTCGGGTCATATTGCATAATACTTGCGGGCTATTGGATAGGCGAATCACTTGTAGGGAATCGGCGCTAGTAATCCTTAATCAATCTGTGTCCCCGACACTTAATCGCAACCTGCAACTGGGGAATTGCATCCCGCGATTTCTGCACAGGCGAACACTTTTGGAAGTGGATTTAACTAAAGGAACTATTGGTGTTAAATCTGGGAGGACAGGAACAATTTATAACCAATCATCGAGTTATCCAGGGAACAGGGAACAAATTAGATCTGAAGTATAACTCGCCCCTTTACAAACATCGAGTAAGATACCTGCCCAGATTCAAGGGTCCAATTTCTTTATTGTAAGTTGTATTGTTCAGACATATAGTGGATTGCATCTTCCTTGAATTTGGTGTTATCCAAAAACCTGTGAGACTGGTAAATGAAATCAACTAGTGTATCAGCACCGCTGTTAAAATAATAACATCTGTTATTGCTAGACTGAATACATTTCATAATTCTGTGTTTACTGCCTACATTATCTGTGTTACAAACTGATTTATGCAAACCATGGTCAAGTGTGAATTGGTGATGATTCTGGTGATTTGGATATTTCTTTAATGCTGTGGTAAATCTGTATTGGGTTACTGAGTGTGAAATTCTAAGTGTGGTTGAAATCTAGTCAATATTCTACAAGGGATATTTCAAAAGGATATGCATCATCAACATCCCTAGCTTTTAGTTTTTAGCTCAAATTTCAAGATCAAGCCAAAATTTGTCTCTTCTAGGTGCTAGTTACCCACTCACTTCTTTATGTGTGTGAAGTTTTGGGGGCCCATATTTGAGACAAACAGGTCACAACTGTATTGAGAGAACTTTTCGTATTGTAGTGGAACAAAATCCTCAACTAATGAGATATGTCACTTGGTTTAAATTTCTTGTAATTATTCTAAGCTATAAAAAGTTACATAGTCACAGCATATGCCAAAAAATGCAGGTACCCACGTTTTAAACAGACCCACCACCTGCACCATGCTGTTCCAACCCACTACATCCGAGTTATTCAAAAAACCGGTCAAAATCGAGTCAACTAGGGAAAAAAACTGGGAATTTCAAATGAAAAAAATGCGTTTTACATGTGTAATTCAAAAAACCGCTAAGTTTTTCAGATAAACAGTGGGTTTTTGTCTATAAACCACTCAAACTTGATTTTTTTTTTTGTCATTTTTCACTTTCAGGCTGCAGGTAAACAGATTTTCAGACTTTCCCATGCAATTGCAAACATTAAACCAGTCATTTTGTGATCATCAGCTAGGGCATGGCGGCACACATTTCTGCATTGATCTTTCAAACCCTCATTTTGCATTTTTTCAGCTGCACAGTTTGATAGAGGTAGGGATTTTCAAGTTTTTTTTTCTAAACTTTGTAAACCCTATTTATAATTCTGATATCATAAACTCTAACCCTAACCCTAATCCTAAGTTTTAAGTTATGAGTAATGAGTCTATGACATTGACAACATGTAGTTGTACTCTAAGACTGAAAATTTGATACTTAATGAGAATTTGAGAGTAATTCACAACATTGGATCGTTATTTATGTCGTATAACTGAAGTTTGGACTTTGTTTCTCTTTCTATGCTAACTATTTGGCATGAGATAATATTTGCAGTTTTTTTTCCATGTTTAAATGAGTACTTTAGCAGTGTTCCATGGAATCTTGGGATGGAGGGACCAAGGGACTAGATTTGGGGAGGACGACAAGACGACGATGCAAATATATATAGTACTTAAAAAAACAGTTATAAAAAATGTACAAGGAAATTGGAATAACATATGAAACTTTGAAATACTCAAACATATTGCATTGAACAATGAAAATGCCGAATATCAATATATAGATATTTGTCATGTCCCCTCTTTTCCACAATTAGTTATATTAATAAAATAAATTAAAATAAAAATGTTTTTCAACACTACCTTAATAATAAATATAAAATATATATTAGTAATAAAATAATCCAATTTCAAATTTGAGTGCCCAAATTTGGGCCTCATGGGTCCCTATCCAAAAGGTTTAAATACAAGTCTCCTTGCTCATTTTTTGGCATCCAGATTTACAAAAGATTTTGCAATTTGAATCCAATAATCTGCCAAGGATGAAAACTCTTGTTGCAGATAGCAAATTGAGGAGACATAAACCTTCTTAGCTTGTGCCATAAAGGTAGGATGTCAATCCTCACTTCCAGCTCGGCAGTCTTCACGCTTAGGTGCTGCAGCGAGTGTTTTAATATCCTTGATTGTTGGTCTACAAGTGGGAGAAGGCGACTAGAGTGGTACAAGCGAAATTCACAAGATCTGTCCAGGCTCTGCCTTTATTCTTATCTCCTACATTTTACTTGGGTCGTAGGGTTTCAGATAGTTGGAAAGAATTTCAAAACTTGCTCAGAGATTGCATTTAGACATTATCAGCTAGTAAATCGTTGCTCCAACATAGCGACCTTGTGATCAGATCTAGCTAGTAACCATTTGCATATTTGTGGAAGTTGCGCTTGGACAAGAACCCACCTAACACTACACACAACGAAGGATCTCCCAGGATTACTGGCAATATCAGGTGTCTTTGACATAGCGGCATCATTGATCAGAAGTGCAGGATTCCCATATCTATCTAGAGGCTTGTTGAATGTTGCGACTAGCAGAAATCCCCATCCTACAGGCAACATCAGCAATCTTAAGAAAACATAACATATCATCAATTTTCGTGGACTAGGGTGAAGATTTGGAGCCATCAGAATTAGTCCCTGTTACCTAATATTTCTTTCAGACCATTTTGAAGGCAGGCACAACAAACAAACATTTGTGAGTCAATTTGTGTAAACATTTATTGATATCAGCCTCTGATGCCGAAGGCCATCAAAATCGTGGATTTATAGAATTTGGGAACTACAGTGAGCTGTTATTATCAGATCTGTTTGAAGTTCATTTTCATCAGTTAATTGTGTGTTTTACTAGTGATTTTTACATGGTGTTGCAATCTTAGTTTCTCATATCTGTATATCCCTTGATGCAATATTCTAAACTTTGGTTAGCATTTGACACTGTGAGTAAAATACTGGACTGAATGATAAATAATTATTAGGGATATTTCAATATTATATTCAAAATGATGATTACATTAAAAATCCAAGTACAATTAGCCAATGGTCCAATGCCTCAAATCATCATTCATCCCCAAAGTCCACGCCAAACTCCTCATCACTCGGACTGTTGGACTCCTCAAAGTCAAGCTCCTCCAAACCAATACCAACCAACACCCTGTCTGTGCTGCATCTTCATCAACTTGTGTTGGCTATTCTGGGTCTACATCCCATCGAGTTGTTGGACTCTCCTTGTACGTAAGCATGTTGCAGTCAATGAGACACAAGGTGCTATGTATTGCTACAAGCTTCCCTAGCCTCCTAGAGGTAAGTTGGTTCTCTTACTAGAGTGGATGAAACTATAAGTAGACTAGTTCCTCTCAACAATAGAAGAACTAAAAACTTGAGACAATAGACGAATGGCTAGTGTGGTTTCAAAGATTTATGCCCATGCATGGTCCATCATAGAATTGGATCTTCTTGTGCCATAGTTTCCCTATCCATCTTGGCCTCTTCTGAATATCCCCTGAGAGGCAAATTTTGTCTACTTAGTATGAATGATGTTGGCCTGTGTAGAATCATACATCTTCTGAATGGCCTTCATGAACCCTGCCTTCACCTCAACATCTTGTATAGGGGTAACTCTGTGAGGCCTTTGCACATACCACTTTGGGTTCAATGCATAGGCAACCATGTGCAAGGGAGTGGTGAGCTTCTCCCATCGACAATGAATGATTGGTTGAATATGTTCATTGTAGAACTCTAATGTGGGGTCTTTCTCTTGTACAATGGCCTTCATTTGGCCAAGCATGTTGTCAATGCACTCATACACCTCTCCAAGGCTAGGTGCATTTGCGTCCCCATATCTAATAACTTTGATGACTGTAGTAATGATGGCAACAATATATCTCGCATCAGCCTAAAAAGTGTCACTCTTCATCACCTCCTTCACCCTCCTCCCCTGCTTTAACTTAGAATCGGGCCACCGGTTCCACTCTGTTGCCATTGACTATTAGTTGCAATGCTTCTTGTAACTCAAACATCCTCTCCAAGAGAATGAAGTATGATGCATATCAAGTCTCTATAGGTTTAAAAAAATCCTACTTAGAGAAGGTCCTGAAGAGTGCATGTGAAGTATGGTGGTTGTAGATAAACATTTGCACATCTCTAGCATCATTAACCACCTCTTGGATCCATTTGATTTTGTCCATCTCCTTTAGTGCTTATTCATGGCATGCACACAAGGAGTTTACCAAATATGTATGTAGGTTGCCTCAATCAATTTCCCTACAACTTTGCATACATATGTTGCATCTGTCACTACTTGCACCACATTCTCTGGCTCAACCTCCTTAATAGCATCTCTAAGGATTTGGAACTAAAAATCAACATCCTTACAGTGCCTTGAATGTGACCATAATGTTGATGAGTGGACGATGGCTGATATGCGTCCACCCATCCATGATTATGCTGCATCCGCTAGTGACCCAGGTAGCTTTCATTTTCTCCATTAGATTATTAATCTTGGAATAGTTCTTATCCAAGATTGTTGTCCTAAGTTTTATCTCCCTTGGTGGCACATATGACGGTCCTACTCTTATTAGTTTTGCCATAACCTCCTTATAATAAGGAGAGTGAGCCACACGGAATGGAATGCCATTGGCAAAGAAGAATTTGCCAATGGCAACATTTGCCTCATTCCTATTCGGCACATTGAATAATCCTACCACCATGCTTGCAACATCACTTGTGGTTATTCTACATTTTCCCTGAGGCTATACTGCCCTTGAACTAGATGGAAAAGTGGAAGTAGAACGAGCTGAAACTCTTGGATCTTGGTGCTAACATACTTCGCAAAAAGGGTTCGAACTCTCTGTAATTGAATATCGGGGCAAGAATTACCTTTTCTACTCTTGAATCAATGACGGCCTCCTTCTGCGGGTGGTCTGTTGCGTGCTTCTGCCACCAACTTCGGCATTCATTCCTGTCAGACTCTCCTAGCTGATGGAGTCTATGGAGGGTTTCTCCTTTACAGCTCGCTGGTGAGGTTTTTTCTTTTTCTCCAAGTCCTTCATGATTTTCGGTTTGAGTTTGCTAGATGGTTCCTGTATGATTTCTTTGGCTGCCATACTTGGACTTCTGAAATTGTGCTACTAACTACCCATAAAAAGCTCTCCGGAGTACTACTGCAACTTATTTCTCTATGCTCTAGACAGGAAAATATTTTTGTTTCAGTATGGCCATTTTATTGCTGCAAATGGACAGCCTTGGTACTGTGGTGACTTAGAACTCCTGACAATAAGGAGAATGCTTGCTAGCTTGATCAAATGTATTTTAGGTAATCATAACCCTTGTTTTGATATGTTTCAGCCTAGCATTACCTCAATATTATGTACTATGCATCCTCCGATATGCGATGCACGTACTCAGTGGCCTCTGCGTAGTCTTACAAAACTCATGGAAATCATATTCTTTAGCTCGAAGATTGCTTATTTGTCCCTTACTAATACAATGCTGATTGGTTTTGCTTTGTCTATTGCCAGCGGTCAAGAGTATCTTGCTCCCTGTGGTTTTGTCGTTTGAACATTCTTGTTCATACCCTTACTTGTCGATTGAATTTTTCTCTTGACGATGGTCCTTTGATAGTTATCATTTTATATGTCCTTGTTAATGTTCTTTTTACCTCTTCATCACACAAACTTCTTCCTTGGCAATCCTACTTTTTCTTTGATTTAAAGGTGTCGATGAAGGACTTTTTGTCGATGCACACTAGGTTGTTCTTGGTCGATGAAAACTAAGCTTCTTTTGGTCGATGCCTCCTTAGCCTTTATCGTATGGCTGAACGAGTTGTTGATGGCTTGTATCGTACGACCGACTTCTTCTGCCCTTGTCGATGGCACTTTCCCATCGTACGGCCGTAATAGCTCTTCCTGTCGATCCATTTCCTGAGTCGTACGGTCGATGCCAGGAAAATTGTAAATTGCAAAGTTAATCGACACCCTTTGTATCGTACAGCTTTCACCAGGCCTTCCTTCCATATATAAAAGATTTACTTGAATTGTTTGGTCGTGTGGCGTTTGGGAAATGTTTAGTCTCTTTTGACAAAAAGGCTCAATTATAATTTCTTTCGACCTTTATGATTTCTACCTTGGCCACTTCTCTCTTCATCACACATAGTGTGTCTCCAATTCACAATTGGGGGGTGGGGGTCGTACGGTCTAGTCGTACGACCCCCTTTATTTTGTAAAACCTTTTGACTCTTTTTTCAATTTTTTTTTCACTTTAATTTTCTTTTTCCCTTCAACGACTTGGTGGTTTCTAATTTCTCAAACTCCGCTATCATCCATTCACTTTCCCAAATTTCTCTCTCGTCATTTTCCACTTTCTGATCTAGGACCTCAATTTCAGACATGTGGCGGAAAATACATTCCAAATAGCCTTTCCGTCGTAAATAGTCGTTGGAGCAGCATCGGTCGACTTCTTCGAGTTCCCATATCTGATCAAATATTACGGATTGATCCTTGATGCTTATTAAATTCCATCCCATTGGTTCTTGGACCCATTGAAATGTTTTACCATCGTCGTTCATTTTGACATTCTTGCTTCTGTATTTTGCCTTCTAGATCTGACTCTTCGGGAGCTGTGTATGAGGTACCCCATCTGGCTGGTTTTTATCCTTAGCTTCCAAATTTCATCACAGTATGGTGATCTTTCCACAATAAACATGGTTTCTGCCAAGTATTTCTGTTTTGGCGGGTCCTTTACTTTTTTTGGTAACAAAAACTCAAATTTGTCTTGCACTTCATTGCATTCGTTTATCCATTTGTTCCAGGCATCTTCATCTTCCTCTTGATTATCCTTGTTTATCCACGTACCTCCATAATCTTCATCAATTATGCCCTGCTGGGCTCCTATTTGCAATGTTCTAGGTGCAAAGAACCCGGTTACTGGTTCAAAATAGGTACTTGAAAAAACCATCCCATCAATTTTGGTTCCTGCTTCTGTTTCACTAGGTCGTTCGCCTCTTCCCTCCATCCCGCACTGGTTTTTCACTGTGTATCCAAGCATATTTATTTGCACTATTTCTTCTCTTCTTTGCTTGTAAATCTTCAACTTTGACCCGTTCACTGCGTCCTTGATCAGGCTTCCATCTAGATCGTCCAGTTTTATAGCCCCGTTATCCAACATTTCCCGTACTCTGAACGGTCCCAACCAATGAACTTTGAACTTCCCCGGCTTGATTTTGTTACGGCCGTTATACTTTAAAACTAACTATCCGGGTTGGAATTCCATTTTCCGCAGGTGTCTATCGTGCCAATATTTCCGATGTTTTTGCATAACTTCCGTCGACGATTGAGAGAAGATTCTCTTCTCATCTAACTTGTTTAACTGGAATAATCTTTCTTTTAAACTCTCCGTATCTCCCAATCTATTTTCCACTGTTATCCTGAGGCTTGGTACGAGTTACTCCACTGGTACTACCGCCTCTTGACCATACATTAGCTGAAAAGGAGTATGTCCAGTCGTCACTTTATAAGTTGTTTTGTAGGCCCATAACACATCCGGTAGCCTTTCCTGCCAATCAGACCCTTCAATATCGCACGACTTGTGAATCACTGAAATGAGCAACTTATTCTTGGATTCTGCTTGTCCGTTTGCCCTTGGGTAGTACGGACTTGATAGTGTGTGGAATATTTTGAACTTTGAGGTCATGATTCGAATGACGTAGTTGACGAAATGTCCCCCATGATCATTCATTAGTTGCATTGGTATTCCATATCTAGTCACTATCTTCTCATATATGAATCTTGCTGTACTTAATGCAGTGTTGTCTTCCAGTGCCCTTGCTTCTGCCCACTTGGTGAGGTATTTGGTGGCCACCACGATATACCTGCATCGATGTAGCTGACTAACTTTCAATGGTTCTATGAAATCAAGTCCCCATGTTTCAAACAATTCTTGAGGCTGTGATGGCCACAGGGGCATGTAATCTCTCTTTAACGGCTTTCCTACCCTTTGGCAGGTGTCACATTGGATTACCCACTCTCGGGTGTCTGTATGCAACGGCGGCCACTGTAGACCGGCGAGTAGAACCTTCCTTGCCGTGGCATCGGGACCAATATGCCCCCCAGCGAGTCCTTCATGGGCTTTTGCCAACACACTCCTTATTTCTTCTTCCATCACACATCTTCGGAGAATATGATCGGGCCCCATTTTGTAGAGTAGTCCATTTATCAATTGAAATGTTTTGCTCTTGAGTGCAATTTTCTGCCTCTCACTGGCAGACATCTTCGGAGGGAATGTTGATGTTGAAAGGTACTGACCAATCTTCTCGTACCAAGGTGGGAGGGCTGCTATTTGGAATAGGTGAGTGTCGGGAAAGTCTTCATTCACTCCATTTGCTGGTTCTCTTGACTTGATACGTGACAACTGGTCAACAATTATGTGACTTTTCCCCGGTCGTACAATAATACTAAAAGTGAATTCTTGCAATAGTAACAACCACCTACTAATTCTCCCCTGGATGATAGGTTTGTTGACTAGGTACATTAAGGCTTGATGATCCACGTAGGAGGTGAATGGTGTCGCCAATAGTTAATGTCTGAATTTTTGGACTGAATAGACCATCCCCAGAGCTCGGTTGTACTGTAATTTCTTTTGGCCTTCAAGAGTAGCCGACTGACAAAGTATACTGGGTGGTCAAGACCATGAGATCCCACTTGTGCCAGAGTGGCACCAATTGCAAAGTTCGATGTGTCGACGTGCACATGGAATTCCTTGTCCCAATTCGGGTAGGCCAAAATAGGTGCACTGATCAATCTTGTCTTTAATTCTTCAAACGCTTTCTATTGCTCGTTCGACCACACAAACTGCACACCCTTTCTCGTCAACATGTCCAATGGATATGAAACTTGAGCAAAGTTCTTGATAAATCTTTTGTAGTAGCTGACATGGCCGAGGAATGACTTTACCCCGGTGACATCCCCTGGAGCTTCCATCTCCACAATTACCCAAATCTTGTCCAGATCTGCTTTTAGCCCTGCTTTGCATACAATGTGGCCCAAAAGTTTCCCCTGTGGTACCATGAATTGGCACTTCTTTAGATTTAAGGCCAGTCGTGTGGACCTACAACGCTCCATACACTTGGTGAAAGCTTTCAGATGCATCTGCTGGTCACTATAAATTGACCAGTCGTCCAAGAATGCTTTAAAATTGCCCACTGACATTTTATCAAATATGTGTAGAATGATCCTCTGAAATGTTGCTGGTGCATTGCACAGATCGAACAACATCCGGTTGTATGCGTATACACCATCCTCTACCACAAATGTAGTCTTTAGTTTGTCCTCCTCGGCAATGCTAATTTGGTTATATCCCGAGAATCCGTCCATAAAGGAATATATCGCATGTCCAGCCACTTCCTCCAGGATGGAGTCTATGAATGGGATGGGGAAAGGATCTTTGATCGTCACTGCATTGAGGCATTTGAAATCGACATAGATCCTAATTTGTCCCCCTTCTTTCTTGAGTGATATGACAATTAGTGTAACCCACTCACTTGTCTCCACCTTAAAGATTATCCCGGCCTCCAACATTTTCTCTATTTCTTCCTGCACCTTGGCGGCGTAATTTTTGTTCATCCTGTATGGCCTTTTCCTCACTGGACGTGCTCCTAGTATGAGTGGAATTCTATGTACGCATAGCTCTGATGGTATAACCTTTAGGTCTTTGTATGTCCAGGCAAAAACATATTTGTACCCCAAAAAAAATCTTGAACGCTGCTGCCTTCAGTACTGGATCCCAGTCATCTCCGACGAGAATTAACCGAGGTTTACTCTCCTCGCCGAGATTAACTTTCTTTGTCAATGGTTCCTCGTACATGATCTTTTCACGTTCAAACTGATGTGCCGGTGTGCTATCTATTTCGGCATTCCCCTCTTTGTATTCCCCATATGCAGCTGAAAAAATGTGGGTTACTTCTCCCCCCTTGTCACTCGTTAGTTCCTTCTTACCAACTGTTTCAATGTCGCCAAGTTTTTCACTTGTCGGCCTCAAATTGCCCAGTGGTTCACTAGTCGTCCTTGAGCACTCACCAATTTCTTTTATTGAGATCATATTACATTCTAGCTGAAAAAATTCATAATCCTCCATCTGCGAATGGAATAATTCGCTGAAGGAATTTGTCTCGTCTTCTGAGCATTCCTGTAATTTTAGTACTCCTTCGTCATCAGGTTCCATCAGCCCTCTTTATCCTTCTGACGACTCTCCTCCATCCGAGTCAGAGTTTGATGCCAACTCCTCACTTACGGTTTGTGTGCTTAAATCAATAATAAACTTCTTACCCTTATTTTCTATTGACAGGGTGTTCTTCCAGTTGTGGTTGGCCTTGGCAGCTATTAGCCATCATTGGCCGATTAATGCATCATAGGACGCATTTCGTGCTATTATGACTACAAAATTCAACAAGAATTGCTGAGTATCGATCCTTACCTTTTGAGCCATTAGCACTCTTAGCGCTTTGATTTTGTGCTGGTTGGCTCCCACTAGCTGGAAGTTCTGCGGCCACAAGGTGGGCTTGTCGAGGCTTTTCCAGGTATTTTTTGGTAGCACGTTCACCCCAGATCCCCCGTCGACTATCGTACTCGTCAGGTTCCTTCCGAAGATTTCCATATGCATTACGACCGGTTTCTTCCCCATGTCGATTGCAAGTAACCTCGGGTCGAGCACTTGTTCACCAGTTGGCGGTGGTTCTACTATGATGTCATCTGCTGCCTGGACCTGGCCTTCGCTCGAGTTATCTCCCATTACTTTGGATATCGCCATCTTCAACTATGGCAAGCTTTGGAGAAGATCCGCCATTTTGATTGGTATGGTAGCTTGTAGTACCTGGCTTGCAATGTTCCTGTCAGACTCCGACCGTAGGGTCGTGGTTGCCTTTTTGTCTAAGTTCCTTCGTTCGGTTTCCATGGCAATCTCCACTTCCTTTCTTGCATCGAGGAGTCTTTCTTTCTCTGATCAGGGGTCTGGATAGTGTGCCTTCTTTGCTTGCGTTCGGGTGACAGCAAAGACTTCGTCATCCCCTTCTTCAATGTGGATGAGGTTTACCGTGCCTTTCTGTTTTGGGCAATCGCTGTCTTCATGGTCGCCGGGCCCACACCATTTGCACAGTGCATTTGGTTTGTTCTGGTTATTGCTTAGCCAATCCCTCGCAAAATGCCTCCACTCGTTGCATTGCCGACATTGGATCATCGGTCGTCCCTTTGCATCATACTGGATACGACCTCTTCCCGTACCATTATATTTGTTATTGTTGTTACCTCCTCTCCTGTTATTGCGGTATCCGCCAGGCGATGCCTCTTGATTGTTTATTTTGGGCGGTGTGTTCAGCGAGGTAGATTGCTCCCCCTGAGTGTAAAGTACTTGGGTGCTCCTTGTCTTCAAGTTGTACGGGCACTCCTTGATGGAATGGCCCATTACCTGGCAGATTTCGCAGAACATCTTCTTGGGGCAGTTTGCTTTGATGTGGCCCTCATTGTTGCACTCCATACACCATAATTCCTTGCTTTCCTTCGCCATTTCCTTCTCGGCTTTAAATTCCCTCATCATCCTAAGCATGCCTTTTCTTAATGCTTGTACGGTTTTTGATTCCTCTTCGTCACTATCATCCGAGCTGTTGTCGTCTTCTTTTTTCTTTCCCCGACTTGACATCTTGTCTTCACTTTCAATGTCCATCACCCAATTGTAAGCTTCGGCGTACGATGTTGGCGGGACTATCTTCATTTTCTTCCTGATGGAGGGGATCAAGCCCTCGATGAACCATCTCTTTTTCAACCTGTCGGCTGGTTCCTTCTCTAGTTTTACCAGGAGTTCTTTTAGTCTTTGGTTATATGCTTAGACATTTTCATGCTTACCTTGTCTTGTATTATATATCTCGGCCACTATCTCATCATCTCGTAGTAATTTAAACTCTTCCTGGAATGCTTTCTTCAATGCATCCCAACTGGATCTTGATGTGGCATCCAATTCTGTATATCAGTCTATTGCAATTCCCCTCAGAGTGGTTGAAAATGATCTCAACCAATAGGACCTGTCGTCCTGTGCGTTGGCTATCCATATGGTCTCACATGTTTTGCAATGTCGGACTGGGTCCTCCGATCCGTTGCCAAGGAACTTTGGTAGTTTTTGCTTCTCCGTACTTGGACTCCCCATGTTTGGACTTCTTGGCAGAGTCACCATGTTTCTTCCTTGATGTCCTCCTTGTGCGTTCGACCTGACTAGACTGGTTCTCCCTCGACGTTCTGGTGCCTTGCTTGCACTCTCGGCCTTGTACGAGTCTTTCCCACGTCCCTCTTTAGCGTCCCTTGCACCTTGAGTTTTCTTGGGTTCCTTCTGGTACTCCTTCTGTCCGGGGGTTTTGGGTCCTCTACTTCCCGGTTGTTCCTCTTCTGATATTGACAGTTCCCTAATTCGGCGTATACTATTTTCAAGTTCCTCTGTTAATTCATTTTCATCAACTTTATCTTTTTCTTTGTTGGTTACTGGCGTTCGAAAACTTTCTTGGTCGTCTTCCTCGACGAGGCTTTGGTGTGCCTCTGTGGTATCTTGGTTTATTTCATGATTCTCATTTATTTCTCCGGCAATTTGTTTTAATCTTTTCCTTCGCTCTTGTTTTTTTAATCTTAATGATCTTCTTAACTTCTCTTTAGGTGTTTCTTGCCCACTCGGTATTCGATTTTTATCTTTATTAAGCTGTATGGGCATGAATCAGCACTTCGTATGTATTAATTGTGTGGTGTGCAACGGTGGTTCTTGTCGCGTTCCTCCTCTTGTTTCATACGTTTCTCATATCTTCGAAGAATTTGTTCTCTCCGTTGTTATCTATCCCTTTCTTCTCGGAGGTTTTGCAGGATCAACAAATTCCTCGCCAACAACCTTTGTATACAATCCAGAAGATGGTCTACTTCCGAATTGACTTCTAGGTTTTCTTCAATGATTTCCGCAGGGATGTCTCTTCGGATGGCTTCGTTCGTGATGTGTTGTCTGACTGACAAGTCCTACAGGAAGACTAGATCTTGTGTCAGATCGTCTTCCCGATCATTTGGTTCTCATTCGTTGTCACTTTCCTCCTGTATTATTTGTAATTCTTCCTCTATTCTTTCTACTTGGCGTCTAGTGTATGTTTCCTCTGCTGATTGGATCAGTTGACCCATTATGCAGCCATTGTCATTGTCTTCCCTTCGTCACCAGGTATGCCTGACGATTTACTTGTCCTTGACGACACAACTTATCATTGACTGAATGTCTCTGACGACCCAACTTGTCATCGACTGAATGTTTCTGACGACTCGTCATCAACTGAATGTCTCTGATGACTCATCTTGTCATCTACTTGTTGTCACCCTCTAACCCGATTTCGAACCGGCAACGATGCCAAATGTTTGCTGTCAATATAGTTTAATTGAATATTCAGAGTAGACAGAGTGAATAGAAATCCATTGTATAACATATAAGAAAAAATAGAACTGCATATTCCATTCTATTGCACAATGAACTTAGAATTACATATTACTTCAGAACTTGTATGCACTATTCATAACCACAAAACAAAAACTGCCATCCCTTACAATGCTGATGACAATTATATAAGGAGCTGACGATTGCCTGGGTGGCCTAACCGTCGCGACCAACTCTAACTGTCGGTAGGTAACAACCTTACCGACTACACTAACAGATAAATAATCACATAAATATAAATTGCTCGCAACAGAGCCCATAATTGCAAAGTAACAAGTACAAGAATTTGGTCATTAGCATAACCCCAAAATCTATTTATTTCAATTCTTTGTTCAAGTGACAGTGACTTACATACTCCTACAACTTTGCTTGTGACATGAAGAAGGTGTGCATTAACTCTTGTAATGCTGTCTTGAAACTCAAGTTGACAGAAATGATATTTTCATAGCCTAGTGCCCTTCGTTGCCCTAGGGTTTCCTTGCAATTTGGTTGCAAATTGTCTTAAAGGTGACTTCTTATCAAAGGGACCATGGCAAAATTTTCTAATAATTTGGAAGGGCTACTAAAATGTGCATTGCCAATAGCACTGGTTGCCTCACCCCCCTCACATTTGTACTTGGAGTCTCAAATTCAACCCCCATAGATGCTTCCAGACCCTCTTCATCACTCATGTTGTGAGAAGTAGAACTCATACTGACATTGCAAGAAATGAAATTTATGGTTACCATACATGTCATAATGTCATTAAGTTATGCATGGGCTCAAGACACAAGGAGTTTCGTTTTGTTTTTCTTACTTTAGGTCGCAAAAAGTGCAGAAACAGAGGATACACAAAAATATGAATCCTTGTCCTTCAACCTTCATCAAACAAGGATTTTCGCTTTTGTTTTTCTTACTTCAAGTCGCATGAAGCACAGAAGCAGAGGATACACAAAAGACAACATCCTAATTTGACTTGTAAATTTTATTTTTTAACCAAATATTTATGCAAATTTGCAAAAATAAAAATAAAAATTAATAAATAAATTTAAACACCTAAATATTGTTATAAAATTAAAAAATTTAAAATTTCATTTGTAAAACTAAATTGTAAATCCCTAAATTAGTTACTAAATTAGTAAATTGAAATTACTAAATTGAAAAAAAAAAAAAAAAGAACTGCCATGAAGGACCAAAGCTTTCCTTGAGGCTTGAAGAATGTGTTGATTCAATGGTTGATTGATGAAGACTTCACACTTGCTTTTCCTCTCGCTCTTACTCTCTCTCTTTGTAATGCTCTCACTTGCAATCTTTCTCACTCTTGCACGCTTGTTGCTTACTGTTGCAACTTCCAACTTTGATGTTGAAACTTGGGAGTGATTTGGAGTGAGGCTTAGATGTCTATTTATAAGTTTTTTGTGACTGCTTAGGGTGTGGGTGGGGCCCATAGACCATTAGATTTAGGATTATTAGCACAGAGATCAATTTTTTTAATCTGATTTTAAAAAATATGCACTTTTTGCCTTAGTTGACGTGGGGGACGCTTGGGCATCTTGGGTGCGGTTGGGAGACACAAGGGAGTCCCCTGAGGGTTCCGGGGATGTCTTGACATCTTTGAGGCATCTTCAAAATAGGGGGACATCCCAAAAATGTCCCCTCTTTGAGGGAGACGCCCTAGAAACGTCCTCGAGCACCTGGTGGTGGAACGGTTGGGGGACGTTTCCTCGAAGTCCTTGTGTGCTGGAGATGTCCCCATCCTAGAAATGCCTGGTTTTTTTTGGGGGGGATGCATCCATGTGGAACACTATTTTTTAGTGTCTTTTAATTTGCCACATTTTTCCCGTTTTAAATTTGTGTATGAATTCCATGTATACTTTTTGGTTTGTCGTGTTTTGTTGTGTAAGTATAATGTGACTATGCTAAGAACACAATGAGGCAATGCATTTATTCTGGCAGAATTTGGAGCTTGTTCTCTTATAAAATTGATTTTATACGTTGTTACTACACTACACAAGATTTGTTTAAGGTAGAAATTTGTTTGGGATGCAAGATATCCCTATTTAGCTCTCCAATCAACAATTAAGTAGGACAGATGAGGATGTAGTCTTGTAGACTTTGTTGGTAGTCTTCTACAATAGTTAGATATTGAGATGTAGTCTTCTTTCTCTATTGTTTTCTATTTGTACTCCTTATCTTCCTAAACATGAATTTAATAGAGGAATCCAGGAGGATATTTACAAAGCTTATTTGAAGGCAACATGGACTGATGTGAGAGAGCCTTTGACATCAAGCATCTACGCTACTTACAGTTTTATTTGTACTTCCAAGATGGTTGAATCTAGGTCCTGGAGTACTCCAAGAAGATGTTATGTTGATGCCTAAGAGCCCCTTTAACATAGTTTTGGGTTTGTTCCTATAAACTTAAATTCAAGTCATATCACAACCCTCTACAGGATGACCATAAATGTAGAATTCGTCTTCTAGAGACTCAGTCTGAGAAACTCTTTAGTTTCAGATGTCCTATCTTCTGTGAGATCCGCCGAAGATACCACTGCTTATTTAAAGATTCTCATAGATCTGTGAGCACCTTCGTTCAGTATGAGGATCAGAGGTATTTGGCTTTGCTTTATGTGACGTGTTTCAACTTAGACAAAAAACACTCAACTCTTGATCATCCAATATTGACAGTTCCAAACTTATCACCGACTATTTCTAGACAGTGGGTAGCTTGAGATGCAACGGACCAAGCAACCAAATGATATGTTTAAGGTTAGTCAGACAACATTCATGTCATTGGTAGCTTTCAGATACATAGCCTTTATGATTTTGTTTCTTTAGTGATTTCTGCTGCTTTTGTGTTTTTGATCTATTCAGTTTTATATCCATCTTGTGGATATAAACTAGTCATTCCCATTGATTTGTACCTTTTGAACTATGTATTTTCTTTAGTCCCATTGATCATTATTGTCCACTATTGAACATTAGTCTTTAAATTAAAAATTAAATTTCTCCTTGACTGATTATTAAAGAAAGAAGTGCTACAGAATTTGCTTTGCAGAATTTTGCTATATTAATTATTTGATAAATTGGGATGAAGGATGGCATAATCCTCCTTTGCTATAGCCCATATATAAGCACTGTTTTGCCTGTGTTTTGAACCATATAGTTAATCCATAAATAACGGGGTTGATAACCCTAGTGTTACATCAGCAATGGATATCTAAGCTAGCTCTGCTCCTACTTCTCTATAATGCTGTCTTATAGTTACTTAACTTATAACAGCATTAACATTCTAGATAATTGAAGGTAATAAGTGAATAAACAGGGTACAAACAAACAATGATAACGAACACCACCACAAATCCTCTAAAGAAAACCCAATTGGGTGAAAAACTCTAGGAAGGATATGCAACTAGCGTCCCATTATTACATAAATCAAGCACACAAAGATTACCAAGATATTCATTGATTAAAATAAGAAGCATATAGGATTACAAGGATGGGAAACAATCCATGTTATGAATGTGGGATAAATAAAAAGAACATACTAAAGTATGTCCTAAAGTTGGAACGAGTTTATTAAAGCCTACGACTAATAATTAATTAACCATTACTAAATAATAATTACTTTTAACACCCTCCCTTAATGGTCAATCTACTAACTACACCAAACTTATCTCAAAATTTTACAAATTTGTCAGGACCCAAAAACATGATAAGAATGTCTACATTTTGATTCTCTGTTGGACAATATTGCATCATAATAGATCCATCTTCTACAAATTGTCTTATGAAGTACTTCTACATGTTTGGTACACTCGTGGAAGACTGGATTCTTGGCAAGTTTGAACACGCCTTGTTGTCATAGAATAGGGATGTAGACTCAGTTTGTGGCATCTTCATGTCTGAAAGCATCCTTTTGAGCCAAATTGTCTCACATGCCGCTTTTACCGCTCCTTGATATTCTGCTTCAATCGTGGAAAGAGCTAGTGCATGCTGCTTCTTGTTTGTTCATGTGATTGCACCCGTGCCAAGGCTGAAAACATATCTAGAAGTAGATTTTTTGTCATCCACAAAACTTGCCCAATTTGAATCTGTAAACCCACACAACCTAGGGTCTTTGCTTCTGTTGTACAGAACATAGTTGAAAAACTCGGACTTGGCGCGGACTCGGCAGCCCAAAATAGGACTCGGACTCGGGACTCGGCAAAAAACTCGGCTAGGACTCGGCAAAGAAGAAAACCGTAGTTTTACCAAAAAAAAAAAAAAAGAAATTAATGCATTTAGAGAACATAAGAGCCATAATTCAAACATTACACATGTCATATGATCTTCAAACACTCAATATTTGAAATTTCATCATTCATGAACCATAATCATACGATTCATACTCATTGTTTCAAACTTTCAAATGTATAACAAGTAACAACACCATAAGTTTATAAATGTTTACATATAATGATGTCAAAATGAGAAAAACAACCAAATAAAATCTACATCTTCCTCTTTCCTCTCCTAATGTAACTCAATTTTTGAGGCCTCGAACTAGGTGCTACAGTTGTTTCTTGTTCTTCAAAATCAAAATTGTCTTCGTCATCCTCCATTTCATCCAATTCTGCTGCTTCTGCTGCTCCTCTCTCCAATTCTGCAAGATCTTCTTCAGTAAGGAGGACATCATCATCATTTTGTTCATTGGTAGTCCATTCACCATATGGATCAATATCATCATTTTGTTCATTGGTAGTCTATTTTGATCTCCTTAGCTCGTAATCTTCTCTTCTTCAGCTTCTAATCCACTATGCAGACCTGTTGTGTGCCTCAAAGAGTGTTAAAATGAAGAAAAAAACCAAAAAAAAAAAAGTTTTAAGTGTTTCTGGGCGTTCATTTGACAGGGCGAGAGTCCAGGGTTGGGACTCGAGAGTCCTACCCTGGGACTCGCGAGAGTCCTAGGATAGGACTCGCGAGTCCCAGGGTAGGACTCTTCAGGACTCGACTCGCGAGTCCGCGGCGAGTGGACTCGGCCAGCCTTAGGACTCGGGAGTCCGCCGAGTTTTGGCGAGTTTTGGAAGAGTTTTTAAACTATGGTACAGAATGCCTAAGTCAAGTTTTCCTTTCACATATCTCAACACCTTCTTTGTTGCAGTCCAATGTTCTATCTTTGGTGTTGTCATGAATTTGGAAATGAAACAACATAGCTCAAATCAGTTCTAGTGGCTGTAAGATATATTAGGCTCCCCACTAGTTGTCTGTAGGCTGACTCATTAACTGTCTTAGAGTTAGTTTTGGCTGAAAGCTTTAGACCTTTCTCCGTAGGTGTAGACGAGATTTTGCAATTTGTCATTTTGAATTTGTTGAGCAAACTCCTGGCATATTTGGATTGTGAGACAAAAGTGTTGCCAATTGTTTGCCAAACTTCTACACCTAGGTAGTAATGTAAGAGGCCTAGATTAGTCATGTCAAAAGCTTTACTCATATTAGATTTGATTTGTTTAATAGCACATGCCTTACTACCTGTAATAATGATGTCATCTACATATATGACTAGTAGAATGAGATCATTACCTATGCTTTTGATGTACAGATTGGAATCCGAAGGACTCTGCTAGAACCCCTATTCAACCAAATACCTGTCAATTTTGATCTACCATGCCCTGGGTGCCTTCTTTAGGCCATATAAAACTTTCTTGAATCGACATACAAGATGCTCCTTCCTTGTAACTTGAAAACCCTATGGTTGATACATGTATGCTTCTTTCTCCAAATCTCCTGTAATGAACTACCCCGAATTTTTTTTTTCAGATTTTACCAATCACAACAGCAACATTAGAACACGAATTTGCAAATCAAACAAATACCTCCACACCTTGTGATCACCAAGTTCCCAAGATGGGCAAGGTGAGAGCATACCAGTGCTTTAGCTCAACAGGAAATAAAGATTTGCAAGGAAATAAGTACAACTTCCGCTTATTCAGCGGGCATCCACTTATTTAATAGGAAAATGAACAATGAAACAAGGCACTTCCGCTTATTCAATGGGAAGCCAACAGTAGGACCACTTATTTAGTGGGATAAACAACTAAATCAGAAAACTTATAGTCCACACTAGCGGTCATACCATCCAGGGGTTACATAATGATTTGCAACAAAATAAATGTTTACAATGAAAGGAATAGGCTGCAAATTCATTCAACAACCCTGATTTCCACTTGTTAGAACTGTTGCATCAAGTTAGCTCATGGATGATGAAAGAAAACTCAAACCAACTGTGCAAATTGATCACCAAAATACACCAAACAAAAAATTATGAAGGAAGCCCTATTAGAAATCACTCTGTCACTGCTGTAGGTCTGAAAACTACTATAACAACAATAATGAAGTCTCACTATCAGCCCATATCAACTCTTTCCCAGCTCCAAACTCCCAACAATGATCACTTCTAACCTTGGCGCCTCCAAAATAGATGATTGATGCTCCCAAAACTAGGTGATTTGCCTATAGTGTTCACAAGCCCCTCTATGCTGTACAGAGTGTCCATGGGAGTACGACCAGCTTAAACATCATCAAATCTGCATTAAACTCATCACATAATAGATGAGAAGAGGTGCCCAAACATGGGAATAATTATCCAAATAAAACTGAATTGAAAGATCGATCAATGACAAAGCAATAAACCAATCGCCCATAATGCATAGGTACGGCCTAGAGGAGTACGACCTGCATTATTCCCAACAAAAACTATAAGGAAATCCATCAAAACCAATCAAAATCACTCCAAAATCCATTATCAGATGATATAGCATCAATCTCCAAAACAAAACTTCAAAACATATCATAATCCATTCAACTTTGTGTGATTTTCTGAATGAAATCACCTTGAACCAGCTAGGGTGGATTTCTCACCATCGAAATTGATCTTCTTCTAGAGGGTTGGCGTCCTCAAGAAGGATAGGAAGAACACTCCGGTTCAATCTAGTAGCATAACGGTCTAAAAATCAATGGCATAAAAAAACAAATGAGCTCTCATCCTCCTTATAAAGCACTTTGGGAGTTACACAAGCAAAGAATTATTTTTTGGAAATAATAACCTTTTTCCTCCAACTAAATTATTTCTCTTTTTCCCAACTTGAGCTCTCACTTTTAAGTGCCTAAATAAATAGAATATCTTTTCCTTTTTCCAATGAGCTATAACACTCACGCACTTTTAATTATTTCCAACCTTTTAAGAAGAACTGCAAATAATTATTAAATAGCTCATTAATTCACCCACTTTTACGGAAAATCCCAAACATCATCAAACTGCAAAATAAACTATACCAACGTACTCTAGGAAGTTTGGGATGAAGAATGATACCAACCGGGTGACTTTCTAAAAATAGATGGCTTCTCTAAGAAGTTTGGAGAGCAATCCGAGAAGCCGAAAAAACTTCTGAAAGCTGCACTGCAATCCTGAACCTCAATTGAGCTCAATGCCATCAACAGAATTTCAAAAAAACTGAACCAATGATCTCCTCAAATAAGGAGCCCCTTAACATACGGCATAGCCTATCGGAACTCCAGGAAATAGGCTATTGGGCCCACAACTGACTAGGCTTGAGAAGGGAACATTACATCTCCATTGAGGAAGGCACTCTTTCATGTCCATTTGATGGACTGTCCAACCAAACTGAGCTGCCACGACTAGGACTGATCGGATGGTGCTCATCTTTGCTGTAGGAGCAAAGGTCTCCTCGTAGTCAATGCCCTCCTTTGTGAGAACTTTTTTGCAACCAATCGTGCTTTGTACTTGTCTAGTGTACAATCTATGTTGTACTTGACCTTGTACACCCATTTGCAACCAATGGGTTTCTTCCTTTGTGGAAGATCTGTGAGATCCCAAGTCTTATTTTTCATAAGACTCGTGTTCGGTTGCTATGGCCTTTTCCCATGCAAGTTTTCCTTTTGCCTCCTCAAACACCTGTGACTCAAACTTTGTAATAACCACCCTAGTTTTTTTGAAAATATGTTAGCTGAAATCTAAGGTAGGCAGTCCTTGGAGCACTTTCTGATCACCCAGATCCTGTGGAGGGCAAGGTGAGAGCATATCACACATCTATCTATGCATGCAAGGCAACAAGCCGACCAGAACACATGCAAGGCGGCGTAGCTGTCCTTTATACCACTTATTTAGTGGGACCAATGTGTATAAACCCTGGCAGAATGTCTAAGCTTGTTCAAGACCAAAATGGTCGATAAGCTCGTTCAATGCCAAAATGGGTGTTAATGCAAATTGGTATAAGTACTGGTGGTAAAACCATCCAGTTTACAAACTGAAGTGTAGGCAAGAGCACCACCGGCGGTACTACCTTTCGGGGCTTACAAACACATACAATATTACTTTAACCCTTCATTCCAATTGAACATTAATTCTGATTTACAATTTCAGACTGCTGTGATAACAAAATCAAAACTAATTATGCTCAGAAAACATAAAATTATATGAAGGAATTCATATACCAGTGCTTGCAGCTGATGGGAGATGTTGTAATCACCGCAGTGGGGCTGTCCAAACTGCTGAACTAAAGATAACTCACTGAAACCCATGCTGTTATAAACTGAAGTGACTGCTGCAGGTCTGAAATGCATACCCAACACCCATAAATTCACTCACCAAGTCACAAACACCAACTTCTCCTCACGCCAAACACTGCAGAGCCCTTCCTTGTGCCAAGGCGCTCACATTTGATGCATTTTTATCAACAAAAGGGAGGCGTTCTGATTTCCCAGCCTCATGTCCCCCAATCCTCAATGGTACGACCTGTACTAGGTGTACGGCCTGCTATGTCTTGGGTTTCCTTCCATCAAAAACTCCCAAAACTGCTAGGAGTCTAGGCGTCTAGGGCTGCTATGAATTATCATTGCACTTTTCCTTCATTCCGGCAAAGGTCAACAACAGGGCAAGTAGATTTGTACGGCTGCCTCAGGAAAAATGGTACGGCCCAACAGAGGGAAAAATCCTCAACACTTCCACAAACAATAATAAATCACACCAAAATTATATTGAAGCATCACAAATCCAAACAACATCAAAACACATCAAATAAACTCAAATCAAATTCACTGCAATTGGACTCCATTGAAGCTCCTTGTGATTTCTGAATTAAAATCACTAGTTATTCCAGCTAGGGTTGGTCTTCCACAACTGAAACCAGAAGATGAATGAGGGATTCAACCTCACATGACCAAGCTTGGAAGCTCTCCATAGAAATTTCAATCACAAAATGCATAAACTCCCATGAGCGTTCAAAACTCTATTTTATATCTTTCCGTGCATGCCAAAGATGAATAAAATGTATTATATTGCATTATGGGCGTCTTGTGAATTTATTTCCCACTAAAGTGTGTGCTCACTTTGGGGAAATAAAATAGTCTTTTTTTTCCCAACTCTCACCAAGCCATAAAAGCCACTTTTAAAATAACTTAAGTTGTCAACTTTAAAATATAAAGTTAAAACCAAGGACAACTTAATTTAATTATTTTAAAAGTCATTTCCCTTAAAATGATCTAGTTAGCCTTCGGGAAATTTACGGAAACTAACCAATATTAAATTAATTACTGACGGAAAGGGGACATTACAAACTCCCTGAATATTGGCCATTAGAGCAAAGTTCACTATGTTCCTCTTGCTCTTGCCTCAATGATCCTCCCTCAATCATTGCACTTACCTGAACGTCTCCAATGGTGCTTTGCCACTACTTTGGTCTCTTCTTGGGATCCTCTTCGTCCAAATCGTGTTGTCACCATGACTTGGGCTACCTATACCTGCCATTTGAATGTTGATTTAAGCTTTAATTAATACGTTTTGAGACTATTACTTGCCTGCGAGATTCCACATGCTCAGAATCCTCCCCCCTTCAGGTGGAACTACTTGAAGCTGAACATTCGAATCCTTTGCCACAACAGGCTGTTCTTTGAACTCTAGAAAAGTCTAGAATGGCCCAGCTTCTTCATCAACCATAATATCTTGGTTGAGGGTCAACTGGTTGGTGTCAACATCAACCAACTTGTAAGCCTTATGAGTGTCATTGTACCCGGTAATCATCAATTTCTTACTCTTGGGATCTAACTTGGTTCTCTTCTCATTTGGAATCCAGACATAGGTGGTGGAACCAAAGACCTTAAGATGACTTACTTTGGGCTTCCTCCTAGACCATGCTTCCTTTGGGGTCTTCTACTTCACTGCCTGTGTTGGAGACACCACTGAAGATCACTGAATCATTGCAAGTAGTGTACTCCGTGAACCAATCTTGTCTGTTGGTGAAATGACGCGATGCTCCTGAATCTATGTACCAAGCAGATGACTTGGACTTTTTTGCTGGTCTGTTGGCCATGAATGCATAGAAAATTGACTCCTTTGAATGCTCTGCGATAGGAGCCTTTTGCTGAGGCCCTCTCTGGTTGGATTTTTGATCAACCAACTTTTTCCTGTAGTGCTTCTTCATATGACCCATCTTACCACAATAATGACGTGATGTTCTTCAGATTCTTTGTTGCATCCTCATTGTTGCCTTGCCCTTTCTTTTGTGACCATTTTGCCTTTGCCCTTTCTTTGGCTGTAAAGGCTTGTTGTACACTCTCTGTCTCATTGCTACTACCAAACTATTCTTCCATTTGTCTTGTTGTAAGAGCTTATTGCACAACTCTTCTAACTTTAGGTCAACATTTGTAGAGGTGATATTCAGGGTCTCAATAAAGTGTTCGTAAGCATGTGGTAAGATTTTCAACGTGATTACCGCCATGTCCTCTTCCATTTTTCGACCAATGGTTGACAACTAATCTCTAATGTTCTTGATCTTGAGTAAATGCTCTTGCAATGGAGCTTTCTCATCCATTGTGATTGAAAATAACATATTCTTTAGGAAGAAGGCTTTGCCTTGTTTGAAGTCTCATGCAGATCTGGCAGATGCTTCCAAATTTTAGCTAAATTCTTTCCGGTTTGGACTTCAAGAAGCATTTCATCTATCATAGACAATTTAATCAACATGATTGTTTCTTTGTCATGTTCATCAAATTTACCTTGGTCTTTACTTGTAGTCGTTTGTCAAGAAACTGTACCAAGGATAGTATTTGTGAGGCATTTTGTACTGAAAAATAGTTAACATATGGTGCTTCCACGTATTATAATTTTTACTAGGGAATCTTTGGCTGCCTTCAAACATGATGTTGGGTAATGAGGCCATTTGTATTGTTCTTCCCTCCCTAAACCTGTAGTCTCAGAGTAAGACAAAAATAAATGCCTCCTTGCTACAACATCGACAACAAAAAAATTGAAAAAAAAAACTCCTCGTGAAAACCAACAATCTCCTTCCACAAACTGCCCAACAAAAGACAAAATTTGCAAAAAACCTTTCTGCAAATCCTGCTAGAAAAAAAATGGGCAAATCACATGCCCTAGTTGCTAAACAAAACTTGCAAAAAAAATGCAAAAACCCGCAGCCCTGTTGTAGACTGTCCTGTGAGCCAGAAAACTTATTTTTGTGACCTCAAAACCTAATTTTCGTGCCCTTTTCTGAAAAAAAATCTGCTGCACGATTCCCACCGGAACAAATCTGCTATTTTTCTTTGAACAAGCCCGCAATTTTCAAAAGGAAATTTCCTCGATTTTAATAAATTTCAGCCAACAATTTTCACAGCAAAACTGCCCACGCGACCCAGTAGAAAAATGATGTGATTTCCAGTAAAAGCCCTTGTGATTTCTGCAAAAAAAATTCGAGACTTTTACCAAAAACTCTGCTGCGATTTAAAAAAAATCCCCCTCGCAAATCTGCATGGATTTGATGTACGATGTGGTTTGCAAAAACTTTTGGCTCTTTGCTGTGCTATGTTGGCGATTCTTCGATTCGTCTTTATAGGCAACAGTCCCTAGGTCTTCACGTTCTCACAAACTCCGTGGCTCTAGCTGAGCTTTTGAGCACTTAAAGATTACCAAGATATTCATTGATTAAAATAAGAAGCAAAATCTTTCTTATATAGGATTACAAGTACGAGAGACAACCCAAGAGACTAAAGTAGGGATAAATAAAAAGAATATACTAAAGTATATCCTAATGTTGGAACGACTTTATTAAAGCCTACGACTAATAACTATTTGACCATTACTAAATAATAATTACTTTTAACACCCATTACTATGATCGGTGTGGTTACATAGAGAGGTTTAATGCCATTAATTGTTGATTTGGAGCTGTCCTAGCTATTCATAGTCTTCTACCCCTATTATACCCTTGTGCAACAAAACCCTGCACCTCTCTCTCTCTCTCTCTCTCTGCTCTTCTTAAACTAGTTTGAGTCTTTGAGAATGTCCTCTGTTGAGCCAACCATCCCTAGTACTGTCCTCCTCTCGGCCTTGAGTCCCTTGATGGTCGTACTCCGCAATGGGAATCCCCTGTTGAATGACATTCTCATTCGTCCTCGAAACTGTTTTGGTTTGGAAGGTGAACAATTGCCACAGATGGTAAAGACCGCCCATGTAACCACTGCAACATTGTTGCCTACTGTGACACTATTCCTACTAGCTTGCCTAGATAGCCTGTGTGGATATTAAATGGCTGGCACACACACTATAACGGTCCACCAAAGAAGGGAAATGAAACATCATGGTCCAACCAATTAGCCACTAACAAAACAGAACAGTTTGCCAAGAAAGGAAAATTGACACTACCCTGACTAACACCTCAATGAAGACAAAATATGGTGAAATACAAGGTGAATCAACCTCTCCAATAAGTGACAAATTAGTCCCTTCGTATTCTTCTGCTTACACAACCTCCCAGATGCTGTTTTATGCATTGAATTGACCTGCAACAAGCATGAATAAAGATAACAGATTCCATATGCATCATAATGATGTTCTGGACCACCACTAAGATCCAAAAGATCCTAATCTCAAAGAAACACTCATTGCCTATTCCTTCTAGCGCAAAATACAGCTTGCACAGCCAAGGGAATATCTTGCACAGCAACTAAGATGTTGTGCATCAACCCTAGTTCCACGGGGATGCGCCCCCCCGAAACTAGCCGCCCCCTAGAGGGGGACGTTTCCGAGACGGGGAGACTTAGGCGAAACGCCCCCGCGCCGTTTCTCCTTGTCGAGACTTCTGGACGTCACCCGAAAAACATTTTTTAATCATTTTTTTTTTTAAATTTCAAGGAAAATGAAAACCTAAAAGCGCCTCTAAGTTTAATAGTTTATTTTTGACCTTTTTTTTTCTTTGTTTCATAGTTTATAGATGAGGATGCTACACAGATAGGGCTGGTTGGTAATGGTTTAGATGAGCTTGAGCATTTGGGGTCCAGCAGTTCCAGTGATGAGGAGATCGACATGGAGCTCGGGGATGATTAGATCATTGGAGGCATCAGGGCATTAACCATTTTGGCATTTACTATTTAGTATTTAGTATCTACTATTTCAGTATTTTGAACATTGTTGAAACTTGATTGTAATTATGAACAATGATTATAAAATTCAAATTATGAAACATCTAGTTCTCGTTCCAATGTCTATTAAATTTAAGTACGTTGTTTCAATGTTCACTAGTTCAATGAAATCATTGCAATGTGTTTAAATTCTAAACTTTACTTATTCCTTAGGCTTCTATAGTTAGACATCTTTTTATAACTAATTTTTCAAGTATTATATGTATTTCAGCGCACCGCTCCCTCGCCGTCCCCCCGCCGCCGTCCCCAAATTTAGGCCCCCCCCGTCCCCTAAACGTGTCCCTTGCCGTCCCCCCGTCCCCGTCCCCGAAACTCCGTGGAACTATGGCAGCAACCTTCTAGACACCTGCCGCAGCTTACTATAGTCGTGCCTGACTGAGAACTTTCTAGATCCGAACAACTTAACCAATTGTTCGGATCAAAAGTGCAACTTTTCAACTGCCAGTGTTATATATGTATGTGTGTTTGTGTAAATGCCAGCATTATATGTGTGTTCCCTTGTGTGTGTGTATATCTCTGTCTATCTGTCTAGCTACCTATATAGTTGCACCCCTTGTCAGTCAAGCATTTCAATCTTTGCTGCAAATCCTATTCTATAACAGCGCCCCAACACATTTTCTGCATAGCTGGTAAGAATATATCCTCACACAAAGATTTGGAAAGAGCTAATTTTCCAAGCACATTTGAGGATGATTTTCATGCACTACAGCATTTAACTGATTCTCTGTTTTCAAGTTTTCCGCAAATACAATTTCTTTTAGCTTGGAATTAGATACAAATAACTTATCATGATTGTTTGTTCAACTTTCTGTATGTCTTAACTTATAGAAAGATCTGTAATTAAGGGTGGTACTCGTGTGCAGAGATACTGGGAAGCAGGTGGTAACTGCAATTTTGCTATTGCAGCTGCAAGGATTGGTCTTAATTGTGTAACACTTGGTCAACTTGGCAATGAAAAGTATGGTTGGTTCCTGCAGGAAGTTCTGGAGAAGGAAGGCGTGACCATTGTAGGAATTGATGAAAATGGTGAAAAACTAAGCAGTAATGACAATGAGACAGTTTTGTGTTGGGTTCTTGTAGACCCTGGCCGACACCATAGTTTTTGTAGGTAATTGATTTGGGATATCTTGCCTTTGTAGTTTGCATAATTTTTCTTATGTTTATTTAATTTTTTCTCATCAAAATGAAGGAGTATTAGAGCTTAATTGACAACTAAATAGTTTCTTGATGAGCATATTCCTGTAGTTTTGATTTTAAAGTCAATATTTTGTTTCATCTGTTTTCCTATTTGCTGTAGATAAGGACTTATATCAGGTATTTGTAAAATCAGCAGTTCACTGTCAAAATGTTTTCACTATATCATCAAATATTCCTTTTTCACAATTAGATATACTTTTGGATATATAGACAACATAAAATGACTTGTCTTTGAATCCACTAGAAGAGTGTCATTCATTTGATTGATTAATAAAAGTTGGAGATTGTCTTAGTTGTGTAATGTGCACTTAAATTGTTGGGTAGTAATGTCTTGCGTTACTTCAGAGGGATCTGATCTAGACACCTGCACTTAAATTAATGGGAAGTAATGTTCTGTGTTACTTCAGAGGGATCTGATCTAGGCACCTGAAAACATTTCAGCTTCCATAAGCCCCAAAAACAATTCAGAAACATTTTGAAAAACATTTCCAGGTCATTTTTGAGGCATTTCTAACACGGTTTGGTTGTTTCCTGCCAATTTGGGGCTTGTATTTTGATGAAAATCATTTACGTTGGAGCTCTTTTCCAATTGCTTATACTTTTTTTAAGAAAGAAATCCAGTAAGGGTATCAAAACATGGATTACCAAACCAATAACTGGCCCTGTATAGAAACCAAATAGTTGATTGGAAGGATTAGAGAATGAATATCATATTTGAAGTAGATAGTAAAACTGTAAAATAGTTTTTTCCTTCAATGAAAATTAAGCGTATATTAACAAAGACTGGGCTATTTTCTTTTGATTCCCCTGATAATACCTAGATTCAAGCCTCACTGGTAATGCTCCCCGTGTTCATGAAGGTCACCTTGGACAAGGCTGGTTGCTAGTACAAGGTAAATCTTGATAGAAGAGATACCTCTGGATTTTTTAGTGCATTCTGCCTGTGCATTAAAAAAGATAGCCGGTGTGATTGGTATCAATGTATCCAAAAGAAATTCCAAAATTGGTTGCTATTTTTCACAATCTATGCTAAAAGTATTGTATTAAATATCATTATCAATACAAGGCTTTATGAATAGTTTCCACACTTTTCAAACAATTCAGTACATATAATTGAGTCCTTGTAAAAGTTCAACGATAAAATTTGCACAAAAGAAGAAGATACATGCAATTTATTGGGTATTGGAATAATATCACTTAAAAAACTAATATTGATTCTACTTGATTCAATGGTCTTGCAATTTAGGATATTTGATCTCGTTGAAAGTGAACACACACTAATATCCTCCCTTAAACTTGGTTAGAGACACAAAATGGAAAGGTGTTATTACATAATATTCCTCCTTGATGGTGACTTTCTTTCAATAACAACATGCCTCCTGAACTATGATGGCAATGATCAAATTCTGAAGCCAATGATCTATGATGTGCAACAAGCAACAGCCATAGATCAATCGCTGCTCCAAGCAATGCATATGATGCTATACACTGAACCAAGAACACTTTTTAACTGAACAGTCATAGAATAGACCAGTGTCTCATAACAAGGCATACTTTAAGAACAGTCATCACATAACTACTGATGTCTTATATCATTATCATGTGGCAACAAGAAGCAGAATGCACATGAACAAAGCTGCCATAAAGAAAGATATTGCAACTACTAGTATGACCAACGATAAGTTTCCGAGAATGATTATGGCTCAACCCATCCTCACATAAGTCACACATCACAAGTTGGTTTTCCCATCAACACATGCATCTTCTATGATGCCCTTGTGGAATTAAGCAACAACCAAAATGCAGTCAATGCTGCCAAGAAGGGATGGATGCAACGGTCATGCAATTCAATGATAAATCATCTGCGATTGGAGTCTAGTAGTTGTACTATTGAGGAAACTAAGCAATAAGATGCTCTCAAACAAGAGCTCAAATGGTGCTGCGGCCAAACGTCAAGCCATCCACAATGAGTCTTGATAATGGGTACTGATCTACGTTTCTAAGTTGCCAGTTTTGGTATGAGAATGGTTATCGGTTTGGGTATATGTAGACACACACACACACAACATAAATAAATAAATAAAACACTACAAAATTGAAAATACATTTGATATTTGATACTATGATACTTGATAGTGATAAAGATAACTAGTTATTCAGTGTTATATCATATATGTCAAATCATTACAATCAGAAAACTGTATCTTGCTCTCCAGTGAAAGCATCTATATATATATAATATATATATGTATGCAAAATAAATAAATAAATAAAACACTACAAAATTGAAAATACATTTGATATTTGATACTATGATACTTGATAGTGATAAAGATAATTAATTATTTAGTGTTATATCATATATGTCAAATCATTACAATAAAAAACTTTATCTTGCTCTCCAGCGAAAGCATCTAGATCTAAGTCATCACTTAGTCCAATTTCATTTGAACCACGAGCAATTGCAGTGCCAGTCCCACTAGCTACATCATGTGTAGGAGCCTTGTCATCATCTAAAGTGACTTTGGCAAGCTCTACAATAGATGCATCCAAGTTGGCACACTTAGGGGTTATAACTTATATACCAATTCTTCGTTACCCCTTGCTTGTAGTCAACTTCCTTATGTGATAGGAGGCACAAGTTGGAATGGGTATAGACCAAATCTTTTGATTTTTTGCAGCCAACTAGTTGTGCTTAACTGAGTGGATAAAGTAATATTTACTTCAATTGTGCTTAGTTGAAGAAGACCTTGCAACTTGTTGAAATGGGAGATAAAGTCAATGCAGCTTAAAAATGTGAAAGGATGGTAAGAAAGCTAAAAATTAAAAAAATGCTTACCTATGATAGAATTTTGATTGCAAGAGGTTGGAGGAACATATAAAATTGCCCATGGAGGTACCACCATGTATGAGTATCCATCTTGTATTTGTCTCAAAGAGCGCAAATACTATGATTTCGTGATGAGATGAACATTCTAAACTCAGTTCTAACATTGCCCGCCACTTCTAGATCTAAGAAGATTCTTCGGAATGCTTTCTTGTACCTTTCAACAACTTCATTCTCTCTAATATGGTGTCATTCTGGTGCAAGAGCACCTTTTGTTAAGGGTTATAAATTATTAAGGTCTAGGCTTTAGTTTTAGTTTTGGCTTAAAATAAGGTCTTATAAGACCATTTATTATTGTAATAAAGCCTAGTTGAGGCATTTTTGTAGTGGCAGTAATTATAGGACTAGGGTCTTTAATATTTACTTAAGTTTAGAACATTCTAATTTAGGCAGCCTTAGTGGAATGACTATTTTCAGACTTTCTTTTTGAGTTTTCCTTGGTGATGAAGGAGTGGGGTGTGGTTATATAATGTAAACATGCTTTTTGACAGCACAGAGAGGTGGTAGATGAGGAGTTGAGGTTTGGAGATGAAAGAAATAACATAAAATGACCAAATTTTGCTGTGCTAGCTCTGTTTTCTTACAGTTTTACTGTTTTTTTGCTGTTCTTTACACCTGTACGGCCTGGTACGGCCCTGTAGCACTCTGAACCGTACATATTTGGATAGGTTACTGAGTTACCTTTCATTTGCATGTAATTTTGTGGCTTCACATGAATGTATGCGGATTTTATGCTCACTTTTCCAATGACAGTCCAGTGACCTAGGGTTTGACAGTTTTAGAGAGAAATTTCATGTTGCTGAGTGATGCGACCATAGGAAAATTACACAAATCGGTGGAATGATAGATTTTTAAGTCTTTCAACTGATTTATTCAATGGTGAGGCAAAAAAATGAGTTTTCATGATGTTTTGAGTGCCCTTAGTGCTGTTATTTCCTGTTTTTTAGGAGAAATGAGGGTTTGTAAGTTGCATGCTTGAGTTTTATGAGATAAGTGAAGTTCCAAACCAAAATAATGGTGGATTCTGATGTTTGGATACATAAATGAAGACTGTCCATTGAGTTTGGGTAAAAACTTGGTGATTTTGAGGCACCTCCTTTGTAAAAGAGGCCTAATTTGTAGTAAGAACAGTCCATTTTTCAGGCTTTTGTTACAAAACACTAATACCTGCATGAAAGATATGTTATGTAAGGGGACAATGGGTACTCAAAACAGGTTTTAGTTCATGGGTTTGAGTTGTTTTATGAAATTTATGCCAAAAATACTTCATTTGCTGTCCTAATTAGGCCTAGGAACAACAGGTACAGTCCATTTTTGAGACATCTGTTCCAAAAGAACCTATTTTGCATGTTTAGTATATTTTAGTACTCAATAATGGGTATCCAAATATGTATAGAGTTTTGGGTTTCAGTGCTTGAGTTAAACGTTATGGACTGACAGTCCTTGGTGAAGGGCTACTAGGCTGTGAGGGCAGTTTGGAAAGGCACTTAGTAACAATTGCAAAGTCAAGTTCTTGATGGCCATGTATGGTTTGAACATACCACATTCATCATTCCAAAGGCGTCCCATGTGTTGGTTTGCAGATATTGAGGGTTTGGACAAGTTTTGGGTTTGTAGCCCTTGAAGAGACCATGTCAAGTTAGAGTAGAGTTTGATAACCATGACCCCATTGTTGTGAAATTTGGGTACAACAGGTCTGATGGTCTTATAGCTCTGCATCACATTCTCCTAGGCAAAGAAAGTATCTTCGTGCTGTAACATTTGGGAGATAATGCATATGCAAGGGTGTGGTCATCTTATTCTATTAGTCAAGAATGATTTTTTTCACCCTTACGAAAAAATGTTTGGGGTCATTATCCTTCTCTACTATTATGGCCTTTATTTTTTCTATTGTGGAGTCCATGCCATCATAGATTTCTCCCAAACATAGCCGATTTGTATCAACAAACTTGATCATACTCATGATGGTCTTGGTGAAACTCAAGATGTAGTCCACAGGAGGCCACCAATTATCATCCATGATGAATGATTTGACCTTTTGGGTCCTTTGTGAATTTGATTGCCTCCATACATTCTATTGGTTGCTAATGACCATGGTGCTCAACATCTCTCGCACCCTCACAAGTCGTCTCAAAACGATTGTATGTGATGCAAATTGAGTCTTAGCAACCTAATATAGTGTAAAAAATACATAACAAATTAAAATTTAAATAAGTAAATGTCATAAATTAATTTAAAATAAAATTTGAAATTTCATAAACTTAACTTTAATAACTCCAAATTGGAGAAATCGTGAAGGTGCCTTGTGACATGAATGTTTGTCACAAACATCTAAATCTCCTCAGCTCGATGTACATTTCTTTCACCCACTTTGTTTGAGTGCCAATCTTTTGCATCACCAAGTTGAGGGAGTGGATGGTATGTGGTGTCCAAAAATTGTGTTTGTACCTTTCCTCAACCAAAGCACCTATTGCCCTGCAATTTTTTGCATTGTCCATTATGATTTGGACATTCTCAGTACCCACCATTTCTACGGACTTAATGAAGATTTTGGAAATGAAGTTTGTATCTTTCACTCGCCCCTCCTAATCAACCGCCTTCAAAAACATTGCCCCTTTAGGGGACACTGCAATGACATTTATTAAATATTGGTTTTTGCAATCTTTCCATCCATTAGAAACAATGGACACTCTTGTTTCAATCCATGAAACCCTGATTGGTTTTAGTGATGTCTACAATTTTCTTTCTTTTGCCAATAAGGTGGTGCACATCTTCTCAGACCCAGGACCTATGTAACCAGAGGGTGTTTGATTGATTGCAATCACCATTTCTTGCAATATGGTGATCTCATTAGGTTGAAAGGAAGACCATTGGTGTAAATGCAATGTGCAATGTATTCATCTGCATTGCCCCTCATCTCATTCTGAAATGTCTTCTCCAATTGGCCTCTTTTGTGGGAAGAAAGAGAGGAATCTTCTTTTTGGATAGACGGTGTCTCCAAGAAAGGAATTGGGTAGCCACTATTGAAGGAGATCCTGTAGGTAGCCTCCTTGATCCTTTCTCAACTAAAGGATGAGATTTTAATTTTTCTCACTCACAACATCAACTTCTTGTTCTTTAATATGTCATAATTTGTTCCTTTGGCAACCCCTTTTTGTTTGCCCTTTGACAATCTCTAATTCCATGGCTAGTCATAACACATAGGTGAGCTTTTACTTGACTATACGAGCTCTTATATTTGACCTTGCAGTGACTACAATGGCAATGAAAATCCGCACCTCTTGGAACTTGTTCAATTATCGTAATATATTTCCGTATAGGTGATGATCATATTTCTCTATTTGCCTTAGGGGTCACTAAACTTGAGCAGTCATTTTGAATAGATTGTTATAAGAAAAATAAAAAAAATTGAAAATGTAGCCCTAGAGTATGTTATTTAAAAAATTAAAGAAAAAAACAAAAATTCAATCCTACAATACGTATTAACGTAATAAAAACTAAAAACAAGTTTAAAAAACATTCAAAATGTTTAAAAAAATTAAAAAAACTTGTATTTTTTTTGAAAAAACTTGAAAAATTCTCACAAAATACTTTACCTTCGATTGATAAATGTCCTTTGTGCAAGCTAGATCCCTTCCGTAGCACTTAGCAAATGTCTTTGGCACCTTTGCAATCCTTCACCTTTGAAAAAACCAGCAACGTTCAAAAATGCAAAAATGACAACTTTCAATGATATTGGATGTTTTTGTGGGTTTGTGTTCGTGAAATGAATCAATAGCAAGTGTTTTGGGGTGCTTTTAGGTTTTCAATCACATTTTAGAGTAAATGCTTTTTATTGTGAAAAAATCATGGATTTGACATTGTATTGATTTTTTTAATAAAAATGTTTTTTGTGTTGTGGGCTCCACTGGGCCTGGCTAGGTAAGGTCTAGTTTCAGTGAGGGCATGGCCCTGTTGTCTTGAGTACCTTGTGGGGATGTACCCGCAGGTACTCGAGGTGGTAGGGTTGTATCCTATCCGTCTCATCTGCTACATACCCATAGGGTACTTGGGGCAGTAGGGCCATGCCTTGGCCATCCCATTTGCTCACTAGCACCTACTCCAGTACCAAAACTTGTCTAGTTTGGCAATGGTAGGGAAATGAGAAGAGCTTGGTAACATAGAGTTTCTACCATTTACATTTCTTCATAGCCAAACAATGAACATAGCAATTGCCATAGCAAAATGTTAGGCAATAGGAATGAGGATACTTGGATTGAGAGCTAGAATGCCTCTATCTCCAAAATGAGGATGGCAAAATGGCCTATTTGTGAATGGCCAATGTATATGTTATGCTATGTAGGAGAAGAAGAAATTGATGATGGTTCAAGATGTGTTTCCTGTTAATGTGATTTTTAACACACTAACTTTCCTACAAGCCGTGGAGTGCAAGTTGGAACGACAAAGGTTCCCCTACTTGGAAGGTGGCTAGCCTAAGGAATTTTCATTGATTGCTTCACGAGGTTTACTAGAACTCCTCAGTTGGAGAGCGCTTTGGCTAGTTCGTTCAAGGGGCTACAATGAATATCAGGAATTATTCACATGAAAAAGAAGCTTACTTAGTATAAATAAAACACTATTAGCTGGCATAAATCCTCAATTTCACTTTTAAATGTGCTGACAATTTTCACTTTTATTCGCTTCAACTTGTTCGACTTCCCATAAGTGATTTTAACATTAAACAACATGTTTTTCAAAATCAGAATTTTGCAAGGTGGAATGTGAAAGTTCGTTCATGAAAATTCATTCTAATTTTCAAGAATTCAGCTCTGATTTTTAGGACAGTGAAAAAGATGTTAAAATAATGCAAGATTTCACCGCTTGGAAGTCACAAAATCTTTTCAATTTAATGCCTCTTATGACTAAAATTTTATCATCAAACCCTAGATTACACCTAATCTAACATCGATATGAAAAAAGGCAAAAAGGAGAGGGGAGAAGGAAAGGGTTAAAGAGAAAAAGAAAACAAATATGAACTCATCTGCAATCCTTCCACACATCATTCTGCAAATCAACAAATCCAACTTGAAAATCAATCTCCACCAAATTTGTTACCTATAATCCAAACGTGAGATGGTGCAATCTTTGAAAGAACTACAATTCACGTGCTTGATTGTTGTTGAATTACAACATGCACGAATGTGTTCATGTGACCACACAGAACACCTCACCATCAACAAGGCATTAGTGGTTTAAACACATGTTGAATCCATCGACATTCAGTGAATTAAATGCATAGAATAATGTCGAAAGAACACAAATTCATAGTTTAAAAATATCACAACATGAAAACCCAGAAAGAGTGGAGTAAAGTTTGGTATTTTGTATTCATACTGGAGTTTTCTTGGGGTGGGAGGGAGGATGAAGATTGGCACGAATTCAGATGTTTCGACTTCTTCCACCAAAAAGAATAACCAAAGGAACCCAAAAGAAGAACTCTGTACAATGAGTTTTAAATGAATATAAATAGGCACATTTGGATGTAGAAGACTAATAGTTATTCCCTCCAAAAGTCACAAAAGACTAAATACATTAGAATGTGAAAAGTCATCTTGACTATTCTTTCACATTCTATTGTTTCATTATATTATAGGTAAAATTTGATGTGTAGACGCACATCGGATGACTAATGTACATCTCTAACTATAGCTGAAACAAGAGAAAATACCTATAGCTGAAACAAGAGAAAATGTTGGGGCTGTTTGGGAGTTTGCCTTCAGGTCAAACCCTTGCTTTGGTATTTCTACCTCCATAGCAGCCAATGATAAAAAGATAGAAAAATGGTGTGTGCTTCTATCTTACGTGCATCTAGGAATTAAGAGTAGTGACAATAAAATAAATCTACAAGTATCAACCTTGGTCTACACGGAAGAATACCCTAGCGTGCGTATTGAGATAAAATGGGTGGTGGTCTACACCAAGATTTGCCAATGTAAATAGAGAAGAAATATGGTAAAGAAGTTGCAGCAATATTATTTAAAACAAGAACAAGAACAATATTACCAACATAATGTAAAAGAGGGAAAGTGAGCTCTTTGCAGGAGTCAACCAAGGTGTAGCAATGCGAATCCTTGAGAGCTTAAAAAATGGTGTTATTTCAATAGCATGCAGCTTCAACAAGTTCAACAATGGAGGTATGTGCAACCAAGCATAGCCAAGAAAAGAATAAAATGAGAGAGCATGAGAGAGATTCAAAATTACTTTTGCATAAGGGTTTGTGAGGAAGCTGAAAGGTTAGATTCGAATGCTGAAGCTGTTTTTCTGACAACTGAGTGTTACAGTAGGCGAGTGAGTGGGAAATCAACGTTTTAAATTTTTGGAACTCACGGGATGATAGCGCGTTGCGCGGACGTTTGTGCTTAGCGCTAGTGTCCTAGAGAAATCACACAAAATTCAACGTGTTCCCAGGACAGTGAGAAGAATTAGAATTTGATAGAAAAATTTGGCAATCTGGTGAAGGAAAAGGCTAAGGCTAGGCTTAAATGGTCCCTAAAACATGCTAAGGGAATGGACACTAAAGCAAGCCCAAAATACAACGTGAAATTACAAGGGTATGCAATTTTCTTAGTTACACTTATAAGCTACAATAAATTTATAAATTCCTTCCATGTCTCTAATTTAAAAAAGGAAATTGACCAAATTTGACAGTTTCACATAAACTACCTCTCTTTCATGAGGACGGGAAGTTGGTTATGATAACCAAGGGCATTTGGGATGGTAGAGGTAGAAGGTTAAGGAACTGGGTTCTTAATACTTATAGAATATTTGGTGCAATGGAAGGATCTTATAGAGGATGGTTCATAGGAGGGACTCGAATATTCCAACACCTTTCATTGTTAACTTGATTGAGGAACAATATATTTAGGCAGGGCGGAATTATGGTGAGCTCAACACTTCTAACGAGAAGATCAAAAAGAAGAATTAAACATGAGATTGACAGCCATGCAGAAAAGAATAAAGGATACTAGTGATGGTATCCATGCTGAATAGAATAGAGGATATTAGTGATAATATTGATTTAGAAACCATAAAATTATATATAATATCCATGTAAATAAAGGATAAGTTTGCATGATATAGAGATATAATTTGTTCTAGTTTAGCAGTGTTTCATGCATATTGCATTTTCTTAGCTTAGTTAAGGGATAAGGTCTAGTTCTGTGGAAACAATTTAGGTAAATACAATTCAAAAATTAAATAAGTAGAGCAAATGCAAGGTTCAAGATTGCTTAGCGTATTTGAAGGAGATGATTCCCTTAACTCTGTAAGTTTGGGAAGACATTGTATGAAGTTCTTTTTTTCATAGAAATAAGAATGAATAAAAAACCTTGGAGATAAAGACATCTTCACAAATTGGGAGTAACTCACCTCTAAGCTTTGGCTGTTAGGTAATAGAATTTTTTCAAATATATTGTGTTATAAAATTTATGTTTTAGAATATTCAAATGTACAGTAATAAAAGTTCATCTCATGCATTCAGGTTTAGATTTCTGTTCCATTCTTAGTCTTTTTTCTCTGATCTTTACAATCCTTGGGTTTCTGCCCTACGGTATTATGACTCGTCGTGGAACTTGGTTCATAACATTTGGCCTTACCGGTCACGTGTTCACAAAGTAATTGACCCCATTCTAAGACTGGACTTTGTTGTCATTTGGCTTATTTGAGTGGTTTTCAAGAGTCTTCCACATCCTCAGACAATTCCAAATTTTGGATATGAATTGACAGCTCATCAGAGACATGGTTGACAATAAGTTCATGAGCTTCATTTGGACTTTTAGGCCAATTTGTTTCTCCTTTTTATAATTAAGTGCCTTGCATCACAAGTAAGAAATACATTAAATTTCTGCAATTTCCATCTTCCAAAGATTATAATTGTGACTTGTAAGCTTAAAATTAGATTGAAGGAACTCCATGATTGATGGCTTGAAAAGAGCTAACAGTCAACAAATTTCCAAGAAACTATGAACTCAATGATAAAGAGCTCGAAAAACAGAGTATGATAAACAAGAATGAGCCAAAATAAACACTAGATGAGGGATATATTAAAGTTTGGAGCAGGATTTCAATCTTGCTACAGATTAGGAATATAATTTTTAATTTTAGCCTCAAATGCAGAAATTCTTGGACCCTAATATGACTATGTCTCAAGCCATCAGATTGTAAGTTCAAAATGAAGGTGGTGAGGTTTGAACTTGAGATCTCTTCTCTAGAACACAAGAGACCTATCCAACTCCTCTAGGCTTGCATTGTTCTCAATTAAATTCCAGTATTTGGGTTGGAAAAAATGTGTGGATGGGAAGTGACATAGGAACTTAAAGAGTGAAGGCTATTTGGCTGTGCTCTCGTCTCCGACATAGGCCTAACTCCAACTCCACACTTGAATAAATGAAAGGGGTTGTAAGAAAGGATAAACAAGGTCAAAGGCAACTGTAATCCAACACATGTAGAATTAAAATATAAGTGGGACATAAGTAATCATCATATGATGTGTGGATGTGACATCACAAAAGTTCAATTTTTGAGTGCATAAACTATGAAGTATAATCATCTTTGCCGATGGATGAAAAACTTGAAGAATGCACCTTGCATAACTTCATTTTGTCATAGGCTAAGGTTCACTTGCTTTGATAATATGGAAAAACCTGTAAACATGTTTTAAAGATTTGAAAATTCATACAATCTGGGATATTTGATTACTTTAAATACACATATAAATGGGGGACTGTTGTCTCTATTTTCAAAGTTGACATAGGGAGAGCTTTGAATTTATTTATTTACTAAAGATGCTACAAACGAAGAACTCAAGGGTAATGACATCATAATTATAACACACATCTCTGAGACTGTAAATACATGTACACATGTAAACTATCCTTGCCATTTATAATGGGAACATGCTTACAAGTACAGAGGAGGGCATGTTAGAGAGTAAATAGCATTTGTCCAAACCAATGCAACTTGGCATGAGTGTGAATACTAGAAGGCCACTCATTCTAAAATGAACAGTGCACTCTGCAAAATTATGTTTTAGCACTCGAAACAATAAGGATTGATGAAATGGCATAGTTAATAGCAATTCTTTGATCCAAGCACAAGTAACTTTGAGTTGGGTTCACACTTTCCAAGGCAGATTCAAACTTTTTGTAGCTGAATTCGCACCTCTCACAACACACAACCTCACAACTTGTGAACTTCTTGCATTTCTTGTGAATAAAATTGCGAATCACACTGTGAGCACATTGGGTTCCACAAGCACTACCAAATAACTTAATAAGTCATGTCATTGAGCAACATTTCACCTTTCAAGTTCAACAATAGCCATGGAAGTTGCAACAGTTGGGACACGAACATTCTTTGCAACTGTTTGTTGTTGTAACCACCCGTAATTATATTTTTCTTATCTTCTTCGGTTTGGGCAGATAAATGCAAAGACACATAAATACCAGTTCTGTTTTACATTTTTAACGCCTTAATCTTTCTAAAGATGCGGTCTATGAGAATAACACAGTTTCATCTCTTAGTCCAACATTGTGCCCATGTGTATTATATCCTGCTCACAACAAATGAAGAGTGTTATCTCGCTAACCATTGTCTCTATTGAATGTGTAATGCAACGTCTGCAAGGGTTCATTCATTTCTGTTGCATGTTCAACATAATTCATATATTAATTAAGTAGATCTGTCTCCTAGCTAATTTGTGAATTGTCCTCTTTACAACTCTTGGGCTTGGCACGGATCATTGGCAGTAGAGCAGGTTTACCCTCATTCTATTTTGTCACTTGGTTTTGTCATGTCCCGATATTAAGGCTTTGTTTAAATTAAAGATTTAAACATCATGTCCATTTGAATGCTTAATAAGCATATATAATATTATAAATATATAATATTTAATAAATAATATTATTATATGAATATTTTAATATAATTAAAATATAATATATTGACCTGATATTTTATTATATTTATAAATAACCAATATAAATATAAATATTAATAATTTAAATATTATTATAATCATTTATTATAATAATATAATACTATAAATATAATAATAAATATATTATAAATACAAATATAATATATTATATAGAAATATTATTATAATCTATAATCATTATGATATAATATTTCTAATACTATAAAAATATATATAAAGATTTAATAGTATATTAAGGAGGTCCTCTTACAAGACAAAAAGTCTTAAGATAAAGATTCGATTAAGGGAAAAAATATTTCATATATATAATATCATATTAAAGGCAACTTTTAATAGTATAAAGTGCAGCAAGTCAACGAATTCTTAATATAAGACAAGTTATTAAAGACCAAACAAAACCAACTACTCATATTAGTGCTGCGATTTATATTTTTAGAGGCACGATTAATATAAACAGGGATGTGTCCTTCCTTATAGGCACTCCCCCATGTAGTTGCCTCCCTTCATATGAGGCATAAGAAAGTATAAAAGAATAAGTTAGAGATAACGAAAACAGACATTAGCAGACACACTTATAGGAATATGCAGATTGGAAAGGAGAAGATATAGGAAAGAAGAAGAATTTTTAATATAAAAGGATATACACATGAATTAAGAAAGTATAAGAAGAACATATTGGAGAGTTTAAGAATAATATATATATTTTGAGTTTGAGACATATGCATTTCGGATATATTCAGATCTGCACTTGAGATATATGAGAATAAAATTATATATATATGAATATTCAGATCTGCATTAAAAGAAGAATATAAGACTGGGAAAATATATATATATATATATATATATATATATATATATATATATATATATATATATATATATATATATATATATATATATATATATATATATATGAATTAAAATTCAGATTTACATAAGGGAAAGATATATAGAAATATAAATTAGTCACATTCACATATATACACATATATAGCAGCAGATTGGACTCATCAATCAAGCAAGTCATATAAACAATTGTGACATAGTAAGAAGATATATTGCCATCCGTGAATTGAACCATACTCATTGATCAAGAGGTTAAGAAATCAAGAATATCCTAAAAGGGGACATTACATGTGGTATCAGAGCTATTGACCTGCCATCCTGTGAATGATAATTGACTTATATGCATTTGAGTGTATACTCTATGACTTGTATTTGTATTCGATTGTATACTCTATGACTTTGAGCTGGTTGCTTGCGTGCTTGAGCTACTTGTCTACTTGCTTGAGCTACTTACTTGCCTACTTGCTTGAGCTACTTACTTGTCTACTTGAGCTACTTGCCTACTTGCTTGAGCTACTTGCTTGTCTATTTGCTTGAGCTACTTGCTTGTCTACTTGCTTGAGCTACTTGCTTGAAGAGCTACTTGCTTGTCTACTTGAGCTACTTGCCTACTTGCTTGAACTACTTGCTTGTCTACTTGAGCTACTTGCCTACTTGCTTGAGCTACTTACTTCTCTACTTGAGCTACTTACCTACTTGCATGAGCTACTTGCCTACTTGCTTGAGCTAGTTACTTGCGTTCTTAAGCTACTTGGCTGTCTACTTCAATTTTATTATGTAAATGGAAATTGGTGTAATCACTTCTATATTCAACATCCTGTGAAAGAATTTAATGCAAGCTTTCTCGAGGAGGGAGATTTTGAACCTGATGAGAAGAAAATGAAATAAAGTAAAGAAGAATGTTTATGATGGCTCGAGTACAAGCAAACCATGTTTGAGACATGATAGGTAGGAAGAATGCCCTCATCATACCCTCATTAAGACATGATAGGTAGGAAGAATGCCCTTCATCATGGTCTTATTAAATTATATTAAAGGGATGATATGAAGGAAGAATGCCCTCCATCATACCTCATCAAGACATGGTAGGTAGGAAGAATGCCCTCCATCATGCTCTTGCCAAATCATGTTAAAGGGATGATAGGTAGGAAGAATGCCCTCCATCATGCTCTTGTCAAATTATGTGAAAGGGATGATAGGTAGGAAGAATGCCTTCCATCATACCCTCATTAAGACATGATAGGTAGGAAGACTCCATCATGCTCTTATTTAACTATGTTAAGGGGATGATAGGTAGGAAGAATGCCCTCCATCATGCTCTTGTCAAGATGTGATAGGTAGGAAGTGTGCCCTCCATCACGCTCTAGCTTGCAAGCATCGAAGGATCGACTTGAGGTATGGATGACTATATGTTGAAATTAAATATTATTTATGTTATATCATTAATTATGTTATGATGTATTGATTTCATTACTAATTTATTGATTTTTAATATTGCTAATGTCTCTTTCAAGAGTTATTCTTGTGTGCAGGTGAAGAAATTAGTATATCCTACAAGGGACATTAGGGAAGTAGAGAAAATAAAAGTTAATTTCATTAATCACAAGACCCATGGACCAAATTCATTTCTTCCAAGAATCTCTTTTGAATTCGTCTCTTGATTTAAGTAACATAAAACCGATACTTATATTATGGGCCCATAACCCACAAATTCCCAGGATCATTCTTCATCACTTAATAATCATCTATAACACCATATTTCCTCAATCATATTGCTATCAAAGCTTACCAAATCTTCTTTAATCATCATATAGTCAAGAACATGACTCTTCTTAGTTTTGAGGTCAATAACATATCAAAAGGTAAAATTACAAAATATCTCGTAATCAATGATCAAGATGTTTTCATCATTCATTGAATATCAAGCATTGGAGTATTTTCACTATCTAAAACCACATCTTCATCTATGTTATCCAACACATCGAACAAATACTCTCTTCCCTTTTCATGGAATCACAATAATTTTTTTTCTACACTCAAGCATGTTCATTCGGAATCAAAACCATGACTTCATCTCAATCACATCGGAGGACACACGCTAAAAAGTGCAAAGTAATGGAAGAATTTGTTGTGATTGCTTGAGGACAAGCAATCTCGAGAGGGGAGGCCTGTCATGTCCCGATATTAAGGTATTGTTTAAATTAAAGATTTAAACATCATGTTCATTTGAATGCTTAATAAGCATATATAATATTATAAATATATAATATTTAATAAATAATATTACATAATATTATTATATGAATATTTTAATATAATTAAAATATAATATATTGACCTGATATTTTATTATATTTATAAATAACCAATATAAATATAAATATTATTATAATCGTTTATTATAATAATATAATACTATAAATATAATAATAAATATATTATAAATACAAATATAATATATTATATATAAATATTATTGTAATCTATCATCATTATGATATAATATTTCTAATACTATAAAAATATATATAAAGATTTAATAGTATATTAAGGAGGTCCTCTTATAAGACAAAAAGTCTTAAGATAAAGATTCGATTAAGGGAAAAAATATTTCATATATATAATATCATATTAAAGGCAACTTTTAATAGTATAAAGTGCAGCAAGTCAACGAATTCTTAATATAAGACAAGTTATTAAAGACCAAACAAAACCAGTGACTCATATTAGTGCTGCGATTTATATTTTTAGAGGCACGATTAATATAAACAGGGATGTGTCCTTCCTTATAGGCGCTCCCCCATGTAGTTGCCTCCCTTCATATGAGGCATAAGAAAGTATAAAAGAATAAGTTAGAGATAAGGAAAAAAGACATCAGCAGACACACTTATAGGAATATGCAGATTGGAAAGGAGAAGATATAGGAAAGAAGAAGAATTTTTAATATAAAAGAATATACACATGAATTAAGAAAGTATAAGAAGAACATATTGGAGAGTTTAAGAATAATATATATATTCTGAGTTTGAGACATGCATTTATGAATATTCAGATCTGCACTTGAGATATATGGGAATAAAATTATATATATATATGAATATTCAGATCTGCATTAAAAGAAGAATATAAGATTGGGAAAATATATATATATATATATATATATATATATATATATATATATATGAATTAAAATTCAGATTTATATAAGGGAAAGATATATAGAAATATAAATCAATCACATTCACATATATACACATATATAGCTGCAGATTGGACTCATCAATCAAGTCATATAAACAATTGTGACATAGTAAGAAGATATATTGCCATCCGTGAATTGAACCATACTTATTGATCAAGAGGTTAAGAAATCAATAATATCCTAAAAGGGGATTTCTAGTTTTTGTTTTGAACTTTTGATGCCATGGATTTCATATTCCACGAGTTTTGTATACATTTGACAATATTTATATATCTAAATGTATTATTTCCTTCAGCTAAAATTTGCATTTATAACTTTATACTTATGTGATTGATGTATACTTGTGTATGTGATCAAATTAGATTCTATTTGATGATTTTATTGCGTCTTTAAGGTTTATCTATAAAAGGGTGCATGAAACAAGTCTTAAATCCTTAAAAATCTTTAAATTTCATGTTTTTTTCAATGTGCCGAGTCTGGGACGAGTCTAGGTGGCGAGTCCGGGTACTTGCCAAAAATCCCCTAGGTGAGTTTGTGGCTAGTCCGGGCCTTGTAACATTGGTTATGTGAGACCATTGATAACATGCTTGGCTAAATGAAAGCTTCAATTCAGTCCACCTTGGCCTTCTATGACGATCATATTCAGCCCATTCTTCGGTGGAGGTGGGAGAAGTTAAACACCCATCTACACATGGTTGTAAATGTATTAGAATCCTAAATGATATGTACAATATAGAGGATGGGGAGGCAAAGAAGGAATTACTTAAGCCCTTTGAGAAAGTGTACAGTATAGAGGAGGCTGCAGCCATTTAGGCTGTGTCTACATTTGATAGTCTTACAAACTACAAGTGTGGTTAGGGAGGGTTGACTCACTGTAGTTTAGAAGGATAGTGGCTAGATGGAGGTGGCTTGATGATGCTAGATATGCTTGCTATTCACTTTTCACGTGTGGTTAGTTTCTCTACTATTGTAAGGAATTCTTCCACATATAACTTTATCCACTCTATCAAGAGGAACATGCTTATTTATAGAACATAATAGAAGCTATTTGTTGGACACAGTGCCTTGCGCCTCATGAATTGGAAGATGCTAAGTACAAGGAAAGTGGAACTCAATGAGTTGACACAGGTTGATGAAGACCAAGAGAGACATCTACAATTGGTTGGGATCTTGTAGGATGAGATAGTTGATTCAGAGTCCAACATAGATAATGAGCTTTTGGAGATCATGGGATATGCATCTGATAACATCTCTGATCATTGAGGGTGATGCTTAATGTTGCAGCCAAGCATTTTGTGACTTGTCATGGCTGAAATAGCAGAATACAATTGCTATATTTTTGTTATCTGATTTTAGTTGTTTTATGAGACTCTGATTTGATATTTAGTTTTCAAATTTCCATGTCATGGGTTGTCATGTCCCCATATCAAGGAACTGTTTAAATTAAAGATTTAGCCATAGTCCATTAATAAATTATAATCATTAATATAATATAAATATTAAAATAGCATATTATTATTATATAATAACAATATATGATAATAAATATAAATAGTAATATTAATTATTATTATGATTATAATATAACAATACATGTTTATAAGGTTGGAGTGCAACTGCAGGGTCTTTCTGGATAAGAAGTTGCTGGTGGGTCAAGTTTGGTCTCACATTCTTGGGGCTTTGCAGGAGACCTTGTATGCTAAATGTGATCTGTCAGCCCCGGTGAATCCTGGTGATACTAGAGTGATTCGTAATCTGGGGATTTTTGTTGGGGGCCCCGGAAGGCCCAAGATTGGGCGGAGCAGGTGTTCTAGAAGGAAGGTTTCTAGGGAAGGGCATTGGCTGCCCCCTTCCACTGGAGTTTTGAAAATCAATACTGATGGGTCTGCAAGGGGTAACCCTGGGCATGCTGGCATTGGTGGGGTGGGTAGAGACAGTTCTGGGGTGGTTGTGTTTTTCTTCTTGGAATATAGGGAGCTACACTCTAATAATCTTATGGAGGCCTTGGCTATTCTTTTGGCTTCGAAGAAGGCATATGCCCTTGGCTGGAATAAGATTATCTGCGAGTCGGATTCTCATGTGGTGATAGACTTGATAAATAGAAGGCAGTTTGATGATGTTAGTTGGCAGCTTGCGGTGGTGGCTAAGCAAATCACCAGTCTTGGAGATTTATTTGATTCTATCACCTTCTCTCATATCCCTCGGGAATGGAATAAGGTGGTTGATGGGTTGGCCAAATGGGCTTTTGAGAAGAATGGGACCTGGTTGGTGGATGATTGGAATTTGGGACAATTTACTTGGGGATCTTGCTCAGGATTTGGTGGATTTGGTCATGGAGGATGTGAGATGTTGCATGACCACTTCTTGACTTCTTGTTTGTTGTCCCTGGGCCCGTTTGGGCCTCTTGCTGCTTTTATGCTTTGTACTGCTCTCTTTGATTAATAAAGTTTTTACCCTCTTTTATTTTAAAAAAACAATAAATGTTTATAAATATAAATAATAATAATATTATTATAATACATATATTATTATATCATATAAGGATAAACATAAATACAATATTATAAGTTAATTATTATAAATATTATAAAGTCTATCATGACCTGATATTAAGACATTGTTTAAATTAAAGATTTAAACAACATATAAAAGTCGGTGAAATTGCTTTGGTAAAATATATATTTAAGTAAATATATATTGTTAATAATATTATTATCCTATCCCATAATTACATAAAGTGAGAGAAGTAGTTCCTATGAAATAAAATCAATGATCTTATATAAGGCAATCAAATATAAATAAAAGTATGTATGCGGCTATTAAGTTGGTTGACACCAGCGATCACTTTAATAAATAATAAATAAAAAAAACAAACATTATTAAAGCCGTAACCATTGGAAAGGGTATATCCTTTTACCCACGGTAAACCCTTGGAAATATATAAAAAGGCATAAGGGCGTATGATGGGAAAGTATGGGGGAAATATATATTATAAAATATATAAACGGCAACAACAATACAATAAAAATTATATTACGGTAGCATAGGTAAGGAATCCTAGGTTAGGTAAAGCTACAACAGGTAAGTAAGTATTTATATTTACTTATTCAATTTATGATTTGTAAGAATTTATATTTACTTGTTCAGTTTATAACTTGTAAGATATAAATGATAAAGTTATTAAGTAGGAACTAATATATGTGTTTATGTATGAAATTTATATTTTAAATATATATCTTTGTTGAATTATGTAATTGTCCAATGTTTAACCCGAAATATGCTGAGTTATTACATGAGATAGGACTTAATAATTGTGAAACATATGAGCAATGAAATTAATCCATTAACTCTATCTGAGAGGTGTGATGCATGGGAATGAACAATTAGCCAACATGGGTATATAGTGGCCCTTGTCTCAGTTGGTACAAAAGGTACCCCTTGGACAAGTGGAAGTGGCCTTTGGCTCCAGTTGGTGAAGAAGTCACCCCTTGTGCCAAAGGATTATTATATAGTGGCCTTGGTTCCAGTTGGTGAAAAAGTCACCCCTCGTACCAAAGAATATCATAGAGGTCTTGACTCCAGTTGGTGAGTATCCACTCCTCGAGTCAGAGGATAGAATAGTGGACCCATGATGGTAATTGGCATGAGACATTCTATCGCATCTTCTCACATAGAATTAATGATTAATGCATGGAGAATGATAGAGATTGTGAAATGTAAATTGATAGTGATCATGATAGAGAAAATGAAGTATATATTGATGGTGAAAATAAGATTAATGAGAGAAATGTTTATTGATTGTGATCATTTGATTACTGATGAAAATGTGAACTGTATAATTGCTGTTAATGATAAGATTATAAGAGCAATGTTACTATATGATTTGAATACTACTTACATCTATTACAAATATTTGAAAATCAAAGAGGGTTTAGTGTACTAATGTTCTCTTTTTACGAGTTGAAATTGTTTGCAAGGTTGTGAAATTTGGACTAAAAGAAGGGGACATTACATGGGTGTTATTTGAATTTGAGCTCTTTATAATTATGCAAATGAAAATTATTAAAATATGTATTTTTTATTTAATTTTACTCTCTGTGTGCGGCCCACGTGCATGCATGTGCATCGCATGTGCTATCTCCCAGCTATCACCTTTGTGTCCACAAAATCAGGGGAAATGTTTTGCTGTCCGAGAAATATGTCCTGCCCTGGAAACTCAGAAAAATAAATTTTTGCAGTGTATAAATTTTAGGTGGAATGCATCACTAGATATATTTCTTTCATTTGTTTAATTGGATTTAAACATTTTTGCTTTATGTGATACTTATATTCATACTATTAAGCTTTTAATAATGCCATCTTTTATCTGGAGGCTGTTTATTTGTTACAGTTTTACTGGCCTATGAAAAGCTTAATTTTCATGCTTTTATTTTTTCTAAATAGGTCTAAATTATGGCAAAATGAGGTGAAATTACCATCTTATTTGTGGATGTAATGCACTTTCTTTTCCTTTCATGGAATATTTTCATCTTTGCTTTTTCTCAAAAGTTTTTCGTTATTCTTTTTCTTGCAGTCAATTTGATTTCAACAAGGAGCCTGCATTCAAATGGATTAGTAAATTATCTGCAAAAGCAGAGGGAGTGATTACGAACTCCAAGGTTCTGTTCTGCAATGGTTTTCTTTTTGACGAGATTTGCCCTGGTTTAATTGTTTCTATGCTTGAATGTGCAAGGGTTGCAGGGACTGCGATCTTTTTTGATCCAGGACCACGTAACAAATCCCTTCTTCATGGGACTCCTGAGCAACAACAGACACTCAGGAGGCTTTTGTGCATGAGCGATGTCCTCCTCTTGACTGCTGATGAGGTAGGTTAAATGGTTCTCAAAAGATGAGCTTTCTAGGTTGTGTTATATGGGGAAGACTTGTTAGTTGCAGGTTTTTCATTTTAAGGGGCTTGGTTAATTATAGCTGTCAAGATCTTGTTCTGTCATCTTCACAAGTTATATTATGCTTTCTTGCTTGGTTTCTTTTGCTGCTATAATAGTAACATCTACATCTTCCAAATTTGCAGTGTTTTTTTATTCATTTCAAAAAGTCTAGCAAACAAAGCACAAGCACCTAAAGTGCTACAATGATCGAGTTTGATTCTTTAGGCATTTAACATTTAAATAGGTTTCTTATTTTTATGAAATGTAGGGCATAGTGCCTTAATTCTGCTAGAATCGAAAATTATGTTCATACTCCTTTCTATCAAACAATTTAGCACCTATGCTTGTAGTTGCTACCAGACTTAGCAGAAATGAAGAGTATTAATCATGGCATGGGATTCTGAAATTTCATAGTAAAGATAAGATCTCATTGTTTAATCATCATTGTAATGGGCTTGAAATGTGATAATGGTTCTATACAGGATCAATCGACTAGAGTGTCAATTCTCATTCTAGCTGGCATCTACACAGACAAATATGTAGACAAATATTCATCCCCCCATCTTCCAATTAAAATTAATTTGAGTGCATAAATTAAATAAGATTGATAGGTGAGGATGAAACAAAGAGAAAGTATACAGCTATGGGGTGAGGGTCCCTTGCAGTTTCCCTAACAAAAATTTCGGTGTATCACTGTAGTAACACATGAATTGTAAAATTAAAAATGTGTGGAAGCAAATTTGTCCGTGTCAGATGACTCACGGTGGACGGGTTCTAAATCAGGTTCCTGCGTTATGACGAGGCAATACGATAGACAAATATTACAAAATTATCCATAATTTTTTAAATTTGATTTTTTCCTATGTTCTAACTTCTACCATGTTTCTGGGATGGGGATGGTAGGGGATGGGGATGCATTTCTAGGAGGCCATTTTTAGGGGACGACAATTAAAAAAATAGGGAAAATTAAAAAATAGTGAAAATTAAAAAATAGTGAAAATTAAAAAATATAGGAAATTTCAAATATTCATACGATAAGGCATTCACCATATTATGAAACATTAGAGCTGATTTGAGAATTCCATAAGGCAACATACAAATTAACAATATTTCAATGTCTAATCATTTGAGTTTTCATTATCAATGTGCAAATACAACAAAATGAAAAGGCCAGAGGGCTACAACTACAAAATGACAAAATGTAGGCAATTAGATCTGCTGTTGTTATGCCTCTATTTCATCTTCACCTAAGGCTAAATAAAAATCAGACTTTGAATTTGAGTCACTGCCAATTGTTAGCATTTTAATTTGCACCTTTCAATGCAACACAAAATGGAACAGGTGTGTAGTAGAATTGCTCTTCGAATTAGAAGGGGAAGCTCCCAATAAAATAAAAATTAACCTACTATGGACAATATGCACTTTCAATTTACAATCTTACAATATTTTTTTAGGAAATTTCACATTCAAGATGAATAAACTTTAAATATGCATCTTTTTTGATTTGCCTAGTGTAAAAGGTTGAGACACTCTTTCAACACAAGGCATAGGATTTTATGCTTTTTTTATTGAAACTAAATCCTATAACTACACGCTTGTGTTGCTTAGATAAAAACTGAGATTGAACTAAACAAGTACACATAAGGATTAAATGACACCAAACGTTACAAGCTAAACACAATTGTTGCATTCAAAACTACAAGAGACTGACCTTACAATTTTTGCAATACAAAGTTTTCAGTAATTGTTAAGTGATACTTAACTTATAAAGGTACATTAACCATAAGAACACTTCAATGGTAATTTAGAAGCAAAGTAGGCGTACTAAATCCCATTGAATGAATAACAAATTCTGGATTGACAATAACATTGAATAGTAATTTCAACAATATGTAGGCATGAGAATTATCTTTAACCATCTAAGTCTAAATGGCACTTATTTATATTGTTTACAAAGTAACAACATGAAAATAAATGAAATAAAGTGAATGGACTTTGTAATATACACCCCTGTTGGTGATATTTTCTGATGCAATTTTTTTTGTTTTGTTTATCTGATTTGCTGCTGTTTTGGGTTTTGTTTGTTTTCTCATTCACAACATATTGCAATAGTTTTAACAATGAATAACTTGACATTGCAACAATACCTATATAGTGAAAAGAACACAAATCTATTAAACTAACAAGACCCAATTAATAGAATATCATTTACATTACTTTAACATATACCCATTTTCAGATTTTCTGTGTTCAGAGTTGTACATGTAAAAATCAGAAGTCTGAGGCTATGAAGCTCACCTCCAGCTATTCGAAACTGCATGCCTCCTATCAACAAATGATGAACAGTGAATGGCGAGTAATGAATGATCAAAATAAACATAAATTAATGCTTCAATACCAAGTGCTCCACACCAAGGGTCTCATGCCTGCACAATGAAGGTGTACGGCTAGTATGAAAGGCACACAAACATAAACAACTCACGCCAACCCTGAAAATCTGCCCAGAACAGTCCTATCTCTGTTTGTAATCTGCTGTGAGCCTCAACGCCCAAGAAAAAGAGTGAATCTGCTATCCAAAACCCTCAAAAATCAGTGATAAATGTGGTAAGGCCTGCTCTAGAGAGGTACGACCAGCAATGGAGAGTATCACAGTTTCAATCTGGTCTCAAGACTCCCTTGAAAACTCTGCAATTTGTTCATCAATATCCCTCATGAAATCTGCATATTAAACTTTGTGTAAAACTCCATAAATCTATCAATTGAAGACCAAGCGTAATCCTTGAGTGAGATCACCAGCAACTTCCCAGATTGTGTCTTTCAACAACGTAGGAAGTGTAGTCTGGAGAGGATTTCGTCTCAACATACCCTAGAAGGATAACCAGCTCCTCCAACAAGCCAAAGCTCATAAAAACAAGAATGCACGACAATAGATGATGCAAATGAGTTCATTTTTCACTTTTATTCTTCCTCCCATTTCCAACGCCCAAATTGGAGTCTTTTAATTTAATATTTAATTTTAATATTCAACCCCTTATGACTCCCATGGGATGAGCGCCCCTCTTCCTCTAACACATCAAATTAAAACACACTTATATCTCCCTTAAGTCACTTTAAAAATAAAGTAACTTATAACATTTAAAATACCATAAGTTAAATATTTAATTTAACTTTGATATTTCGACATTTAAAATAATTTTCCTTAGCCACTTCAAATGTCATGGAACTAGTGCAAGTTGCTCCCATCGATGCTACTAAAAATAGAAATACCAATACAGGCTCCACCGGTGACCCCGCCTGACTAAAAATAGTAAGTCCTAGAGAACGTGTGAAAAGACATCTCGGAAAGGGAAGATGTGCTCAAAACTAAATTCGGAACTCAATCAACACATCCAAATATGTCACAATTGCTGGTAACCCCTATTGAAGTTCCCTAACCATCAACCATTAGCCTACGGGAACCCTAGAATAGGCTAATTGAGTCAATCTGTTGAACTGGCTAGGAAGGGGACATTATAGTCCTCCCTCCTCAAAATTGATTGTTCTCAAGCAATCTCAACTCAAGATGCTGTAATATCTGTTCACTCTCCCACATTGCATCCTCTATCGGTAAGTTCTTCCATTTGACCAAATACTTCTCGACAATCCTTCTCTGGAGAGTACGCTCCCAAGAATCAATAATGGCCTCTGGAATCAGTATTAACTTCCCCTCCTCATCCAATGGTGGCAGCTTAGATGAGGGAACTACATTGTGTCCAAGTGCCTTCTTGAGCTTGGATACATGAAAAACATTATGCACTTGGTTGCTGGCTGGTAACTCAAGCTCATAGGCAACCTCTCATACTCTCCTGGACACCCTGAATGGACCATAAAATTTGGGTTTCAACTTCTCTGCTCCACTCCTTTTGAGAGTAGATTGTCTGTATGGCTGAAGTCTCAAGTAAACCATGTCCCCAACCTCAAAACTACGTTCCACTTGATGCTAATCTACATATATTTTCTGCTGATTTTGTGCCTATTGCAGATTTTCCTTGAGTGCTTTCATGATGTCCTGACTTTCTTGTAACAAATCCTTTGCTTTAGGCACTCTACTATCACCAAGCAGTAAATCCATGAAGTTAGGGGCATCATACCCATATAAAGCCATAAATGGAGACATCCTGATAGACATATGATATGTAGTGTTGTAACAATACTCCGCAAGATGCAACCATTTGATCCATGCTCTTTGCTGCCCAGAAACATAATTTCTGAGATACCCTTCCACCCATTTTTTCACTATTTCTGTTTGCCTGTTCGTTTGTGGGTGGTAACTGGTACTAGGAGTAAGCTCGGTGCCACACAACCTGAACAACTCCTGCCAGAAAAGACTTAGGAACTTGCTGTGCCTATCACTCACAATTCCCCTAGGCATCCCATGCAACCTGAAGATCTCCCTGAAGAACAGATCGGCCACCTACACTGCAGTGTATGTCACTGATATAACGAAGAAGTGTACAAATTTGGTCAATTTGTCAACCACCACAAATATATAATCCTTGCCCTGTACCTTAGGTAGCCTGATAATAAAGTCCATAGAGATATATTCCCATTTCTGATTAGGAATGGGTAAGGGCTGAAGTAGACCAGCTGGATAAGTGTGCTCACTCTTATTCTGCTGGCAAGTAGGGCACCCTCTAACATACTTAAGAACTTCATTCTTGAGTCCCTTCCAGGTAAAACGCTCCTGAATCTGCCTGTAAGTCTTAAAGAACCCGGGGTGACTAGCCATAGGTGTATCATGGAAAGTCCTCAATATCTTGCCCTTAAACTATGAAGTAGGCACTAGAAAAATCCTCTCCTTATAAATAATCAAGTCATTAACCACAGAGTACCTGTCATCATGCACTGTGCCCTCTATGATTCCTGCTGCCCAGGAATCCTTCGCATACTCTGCTAAAATTAACTCCCTCCAATCAGTAGAAATCTCCCCTAACAAACATAAGTGAGGTCTCCTGGAAGTGCATCTGCAACTACATTTCTCTTCCCTTTGACATATTCTACGTCAAAATCATATGCCTATAGTCTGCTCCCTCACTTTTACTGTCGATCATTAAGGTCCTTCTCATAGTTGAAAATCTCGGACTCGGCAAAAACTCGGCAGACCCAAAATTTTTAAAAACTCGGGACTCGCCAAAAACTCGGGGAAAAACTCGGCAATAACTCGGCAAACATAATTTTTTAAAAAATATTCTTAAAAAACACACATTTCTAAAATTGTAGAATGCATTGCTGATTTCCTTCATATATAAATTTAAATTTGACAATGACAATAACACAGTTGCTGTATTTTGACTCTTTTGCTATAAAAATTAAACAAGATTCGAAATTATAAAAAGACTGTATCATATGAAAAGAGAGATTTTGAACTATATTATAATTTATTTATAAGATGTGTTTTTGGACGAATTGTTAAAATTTATATAGGATTATGATGGTTTTAATTTTCGATTTTTTTACTCAGTGACTAATAAAAAAACCGAAATTTTAAAAAGACTGTATCATATGAAATTATGAATTATGAAAGGAGAGATTTTGGACAAACTGTCAAAATTTATATGGAGCCTGGACGAATTGTTAAAATTTATATAGGATTAGGATGATTTTAAATTTTTAAATTTCAATCGAAATTTTAAAAAGACTGTATCATAAGAAAGGAGAGATTTTGGACTAACTGTCAAAATTTATACTTTATAAGTTTATAGTCACTAAAGTCTAATAAAATTCGAAATTTAAAAAAAAATGTATCATATGTATTATGAATTATGAAAGGAGAGATTTTGGACGAACTGTCAAAATTTATATAAATTTTGACAGTTCGTCCAAAATCTCTCCTTTCATATGATACATTTTATACATATTTGCTATACATATTACAAACTACAGTGAGTCAATTAAATCGTAAATTTTGACAGTTCGTCCAAAATCTCTCCTTTCATATGATACATTTTATACATATTTGCTATACAAACTACAGTGAGTCAATTAAATCGGAGTCTTAAAAATTTATAATGAATGATAAATCTCATAATCGATCCAAAATATTAAACTGTCACAGTTCGTCGGACGTCCTTCGTCGAAAGTTCGAAACTCGAAAAACACTAAAAATTTGGACAGTTCGTCCAAAATCTCTCCTTTCATATGATACAATCTTATTAAAAATTTCGTTTTTAAATGTTTTTAACCATTCAAAACCTTACCAGTTCCTCTGCCCTTCGAATTTCGATTGAATCTCAATGAATCGCGCCGCCTGAATTTTTCGCGCCGCCGGGAGCCGTCGGGAGGGTTTCGCGAATTCGGAATAATGCTTTAGGGTTTTCCATTTGTGTGTTTTAATTCTTAAAAAACAAACATGGATTTATGTGCCGATTTTTGGAAGAAAATCTCGCGTTTTTTGGCGATTTTTATCAGTAAAACTCGCTGCGAGTTTTTGGAAAATCTCGGGCCGAGTTTTACTGATAAAAACTCGCCCCAGTATCTGCCGCGCGAGTAATCGCGAGTCCGGCGATTTATTGGCGAGTTTTTCATCTATGGTCCTTCTGATTCATGAAGTACTTAATGCTGTTGTGGTTTGTTTTAATGATAAAATTGCCCCCACTGAATTTGGCCAATGCATGCATTATGGCCAACATCTCCCTGTCATAAATTGAATAGCTCCTTTCCACACCTCTGAGCTTCCTGCTCTCAAATGCTATGGGGTGTTTCTCCTACATTAGCACTGCCCCAATCCCCTCTCTTGAGGCATCACACTCCAACTCAAAAGGTTTGGAGAAATCTGGAATTGGTAACATAGGGCAAGAAGACATCAACTGTTTGAAGTGTTAAAAACACTTATGTGCTGAATCCGACCATATAAAAGCTCCTTTCTTGGTCAAGTCTGTAAGTGGGGCTGTAGTTTGTGAGAAGCCCTCGACGAACCTCCTGTAAAAACCACACAATCCGAAGAATCCCTTGAGCTGAGAGAGATTCGTAGGTGTAGGCAATTCTATAATAGCCCATATCTTTTCTGGATCAACTCTTAACCCCCTTTGCATTGATAATATGACCAAGGTATAGAAGTTCAGTCATGCCGAAGTCGCACTTGGACTCCTTATCATACAAGGACTCACTCTCTAGTATGCTCAACACCTCCTCAAGATGCCTCATGTGCTCCTCCCAGGTCCTACTAAAGATCAGGATATTGTCAAAGAAGATCAACACAAATCTCAACTGCTTTCTGACGATCTGATTCATGCAACTTTGGAAAGTAGCCGGTGCGTTAGTCAATCGAAACGACATCACAAAAAACTCAAAATGACCGTAGTGACACCTGAAGGCAGTCTTCTCTATATCCTCTTCCCTCATCCTGATCTGATGGTTGTTGCAAGTATGGGTCTAACCGGTGTTGTCATTGATGTCAACATACTCATGTTGCATTAATGAGGAGGATTGGTTGAGCTGTGTGCTGAGGATACTGAGAAAATTAGTCTCAATCAGGAATAGTGAAGAATAGTGATGACAACAAGGTAAAAAGTCCAAGATAGGTTGAGGATCAGAGGATGCGGATTAAAGGGTTTTTAGATATAAGTCTTGAGATGTTCCAGTCAAGTTTTCAGAGGTCCGCATGAAGATCAGAAGAAGTTATGGTCGCTCAAGTAGAACCGGTTCCGGCAGGTGTTCAGAGGTGACAGAGTGGCACAGATAGGTCCGGTGAGATCCGAAAATGCATTGTCCCATTTTGCGGATTTGAGGAAGTATTGAGAACGTCCTTGTGAAGTGTCAAGTATATTGGTTTGTGGTTTGAAGGTCCGAAAGAACCTATTCCTTTATGACAGTGATGACAGACTGTGTTCTTGAGGTTCCAGATGAAGGAGAGAAGGATTCCAGTAAGCAGATGAAGTGCGGATGTTCTTGGTGATTCAGGAAAGCTTGTGGTGATCTGTGGATCGTTTCCAGTTTATGTTGGTGGTCCGCATTGAAGTTAAGGTTCGTATTTGAAGAATAACCATCGGATGTTGGTGTTTTTCCTGAGACTGGCCGATCGGATGTATTACACGTCTTGCGGATGTTCTTGTAGGTGTTTGCCGGCTTAGATGATTGTTCCTAAGTCGATGTCGTGTATAAATAAGGGATTGTGAAGTCATTTCAAAGTGTCTTGTGGAGATGAGAGTGTGGTAGCGAAGAGCAGAGTGAAAGGCAGAGCAGGAGTATTGAGCTTAATGGAATTGATTCAAGCATGGTGAAGATGCTATTCTCCAGTTCATGTATGTAATACTTATTTCTTTGTAGACAGTGTGTCTCTTGTAGGCAGTGAGCCTCTTGTGAGCAGTGTGCTCGGGCAGTGAGCCCTAACTGGCATGTGCCATTTTGATCTTTCTATTCTTCTAACAGATAATACATTTTTGGGTTAATCACCCCGTGATTTTTCCCTTAACTGGGTTTTCCACGTCAAAATCTTGGCGTTTTATGTGTTGATGAGTTTCTGCTTTTGTTTTGAAATCATCATGTTTCATGTTTAATATACTGCTAATCACCAAGAAGATTTAAGTGTGGAAATTAGAGAAAGTTTTTGCACAACTGATTCACCCCCCGCTCTCAGTTGTGTGCCCTAAGTCTAACAATGGTAACCTGATCTCAAGTCAATTTTGGAAAAATAACAGGCTTTGTGTAGCTCATCGATAAGCTCATCAATTCTAGGAATGGGGTCTCTGTTTTTGATAGTCTTTTTATTCAGGGCACGGTAGTCAATGCACATGCGTATGGTCCCATCCTTCTTGACTAGAACAACTGCAAAAGCAAATGGGCTCTTGCTGGGTCTAATATACCCCATCTCTAGTAGCTCCTTAATGGTTTTCTCTATCCCATCCTTGAGCCTCTTAGGATGCCGATAAGGTGTGGTGATCACCAGTTTTGCACCATCCTCTAATGATATTATGTGTTCTATCCCTCTGTCAGGTGGCACTCTAGGTGGTATACTCCCAAACACCTTGCTATGCTTCGTTAGCAATTTCTAGATATCTGGATGGTGGCTATTCTTCTGCTGTTTTGGAATTGCAGGCATGATTAGGCACTTTGCTGTCCACTCCACTTGATCGTGTCTAAGCATCCTCTCCATCCTCTTGAGAGATACAACTCGAGGACCTCCATCTGATAATGCTCTGAGTACAATCTTTTTCCCATTGGAATCAAACTTCATTTCCATGTTATGCAAGTTCATGGTAAACTGCCCAAGGGTCATCATCCAATGCATGCCTAAAACCACATCAGTGTCACCAATGCCAACTACATAAAAGTCATCCTTAAGCTCATATTCGCCCAACCGAATACTCAAACCAGAAATCTTCCTAGTGCAAGTGAGTTTGAAACCATTTGCAACCATCACCTTAAATCCTTCAAACTCCTCTGTTTTGAGTCCTCTTTTGGCAACATGACCCTCATCTATGAAATTATGTGTAGCACCTGTGTTAATGAGAGTAACTATTCGCTGCCCACAAAGAACTCTAACTCTGAAAGAACCAATTTTGTGGAAGCTAGATAGTTGTGCTATCACCCCTTCACCATCATTGCCCCCTTTTGATGAGTTTTCCTCTTCACTGTCCTCTATATCAGATTGCTGATTTGATTTTTCTGAGTTAGTTTCTTCAGCTGAAAAATATTCAATCTATTTGGCCTTTGCCTTGTTAAGGCATATGTGAGAAGGGTCCCAAGGTTCCCTACAATGGAAGCATAACTTCTTCCTCCGATACTCATTCAACTGCTCATTACTCAGCTGATTTGTTTCCCTCTTTGGCTAGTTGACATCACGTTGAAAATGTTTCTTATCCTTATCTTTCTTATGTAGAAAACCCTTAGATTGAAATTTGCGCCTAGAAGTAGAGGACTCCATATCTAGCCTTCTTCATTGCCTCTTGTAATGAAAGTAGATTAAGCCCCTTAATCCAACCCCTCAACGGATCTGTAAGTCCATCTATGAAAAGAACGACCAATCTCCGCTTTGAAATATCAGTGACCATCACAGATAACTTTTGGAACTCTGAGATGCAGTTATCCACTGAACCCCATTGTTTCAGTTGTGCTAGCTCCTTAAACTGCAACTTTGGGTCTTTCTTGTCAAACTTGTCAATCAGCCTCTCAGTGAACTCTGCATATGAAGTAATCTGGTCATGGCCAAGTGTAATCATACCATGGTGCCACCACTCATGGGCACTACATCAAGGTGCAATGTAGCATAGGTAATAGCCTCCTCCTCTGGCATAGGGCTAAGATGAAGATAGTTATCCATCCGTTGTACCCAAGCTCTTGCAGTAGTCTTTCTCGACCCATCGAAGTACAGAATGGATAGTTTGCTTACTTTTTTCTGTAACTCATGATTATGTTGTCTGTTACCCCTGTTGGGTCTATGCCTCATCCTCAGATCCACATAATCTCTGAAAGACATTGCAGCCTGGAACTTCGCCTCTGAAGCCCTCCTATCTCTCATAATCATGTCCTGTAGCTCATGCTGAGTCGGCTCATTAACCTCAGGCGGGTTATCTCGTGGAGGAAAGGTAGACATATGTGGTCTAGTATTAGCTGTCCCAGCTATTGTACGCTAGTTAACTATCTTGTTATTTACGGATCCATCCCCATCATTTCTCCTGTCGCCATTGCCTTCATTACCGTTTCCATTCCTATTATTGTACATTACCGTTTCCATTCCTATTATTTGCATTACTTCAACACATACCCATTTTTAGATTTTTTATGTCCAGAGTTGTACATGTAAAAATCAGAAGTCTGAGGCTATGAAGCTCACCTCCAACTATTCGAAACTGCTTGTCTCCTATCAACAAATGATGAACAGCAAATGGCGAGTAATGAATGATCAAAATAAGCATAAATTAATGTTTCAATACCAAGCGCTCCACACCAAGGGTCTCATGCCTGTACAATGAAGGTGTACGACTTGTATGAAAGGCACACAAACAACAACTCACGCCACCCCTGAAAATCTGCCCAGAACAGTCGTATCTCTGTTTGTAATCTGCTGTGAGCCTCAATGCCCAAGAAAAAGAGTGAATCTGCTATCCAAAACCCTAAAAAATCAGTGATAAATGTTCTACGACCTGCTCTAGAGAGGTATGACCAGCAATGGAGAGTATCACAACTTCAATCCGGTCACAAAACTCCCTTGAAAATTCTGCAATTTGTTCATCAATATCCCTCATGAAATGTGCATATTAAATTGTGTAAAACTCCATAAATCTATCAATTGAAGACCAAGCGTAATCCTTGGGTGAGATCGCCAGCAACTTCCTAGATTGTGTCTTTCAACAACGTAGGAAGTGTAGTCTGTAGAGGATTTTGTCTCCACAAACCCTAGAAGAATAACCAACTCCTCCAACAAGCCAAAGCTCATGAAAACAAGAATGCACGACAATAGATGATGTAGATGAGTTCATTTTTCACTTTCATTCTTCCTCCTATTTCCAACATCCAAATTGGAGTCTTTTAATTTAATATTTAATTTTAATATTCAATCCCTTATGACTCCCATGGGATGAGCGCCTCTTTTCCTCTAGCACATCAAATTAAAACACACTTATATCCCCCTTAAGTCACTTTGAAAATTAACTTATAATATTTAAAATACCATAAGTTAAATATTTAATTTAACTTTGATATTTCGACATTTAAAATAATATTCCTTGGCCACTTCAAATGTCGTGGAACTAGTGCAAGTTGCTCCCATCGATGCTACTAAAAAAGAAATACCAATATAGGCTCCATCGGTGACCCCGCTTGACTTTCTAAAAATAGTAAGTCCTAGAGAACGTGTCAAAAGACACCTCGAAAGGGAAGATGTGCTCAAAACTAAAGTCGGAACTCAATCAACACATCTAAATATGTCACAACTGCTGGTAACCCCCCACTGAAGTTCCCTTACCATCAACCATTAGCTTACGGGAACCCTAGGATAGGCTAATTGAGTGAACCTGTTGAACTGGCTACGAAGGGGACATTACAGACTTCAACTCTAGCTATCTACTTGCATGATGTGCACACTTTATTACAAATTATCTCATCTGTTAGGTATAATATTACAATTTATCCCTTAATGCTCACGTCTCTTGCATGATGAGATAGATGATCTAACAATAGCCAACTGCAGGCTATAAATAGCGAATGCTAAAAATGACAGAAAGCTAGAAAGAGTAGGCTCTAGCTAAAAATAGCAAACTCAAAATATGCTCTCCTATTCAAAAATTTTGACGAACTATTTTAAGCACGAGCTAGAAATAGACTTTTCTAGAAATGTGGCTTTGGATGATTTGATTCAAATGATGCTTTCCTCTATTTCGACGAAGTCTGGCAAAACCTTTGACGAAGTTTTGAAACTCTTAACAATTTATCAATCTTGGTGACTCAAATTTGAAACCCTTCGCTCTATAAACTCCTCCATAAAAAATTCCATCTTCAAGTAACTCTCTACAAATTAGACCACTTAAGTAGCAAAAATACAAATCGTTGTAGGAGTTAAGGACAACACTGAGAGGGGGGGTGAATCAGTGTTGTGTGAATTTTCTAATCTTTTTACAAACTTTAACTTGGAGAGAACAAGGAGAGAAAGTTATCATTGAATTGTCAAACACATATGCACATAACTGAGAATGAAAACAAAAACTCATGAGTAAAACATACAACCATAGAGAGATGATCAATGTGAATCAAGACACAAGAATTGCACGAGTGGAAAACCCTCCAGGGGTAGAAAAACCACTCAAGAATTGCCTCACTGGCTTAACTGATAAAACATGCCTCACTGGCTACAAAGAAGCCTCACTGGCTACAATATGTGTCTCATTGACAATTGTTAAGGTCTCACTGACCGATAAGCCTCACTGGCATACTGTGCCTCATGGCATAAACAATTACCATCATAAAACTCTGTGCAAGAATTGATTGCTATTCAATCTGATTTGCACCATTCAAATCAACTCATCTGCAACATATATTTTATCATTTCAATCCTCTGACATTTTATCCTTGAATCATCTAATTCACCTTTGCATGTTGATCTGCACAACATCACTCACATATGTCTGTCAAATGGTCATTCTATTCAAGATCAATCCTCATCCAGATACACTCAGCAACATTGCATACTAGTCTCAATGTCTTTGTTCAATCAAATTCATGATTCATACACCTGATTATCATTGCAATTGCATATTGTCTTTCTGATAATCTTGTCAATCTATGTATCTGTATTTGATCCTGTCAGTTCATCATTCATCTGCACAACATCATTCACACACACTTATCAATCCACCTGCAAAAGCCATTATCTACAAGATGACTTTTCACATTCTTTATAATCATTTTCATCTTCTCTGCAAACAAAACATTTCACCTTCTCTCTGTAAATCAAAACCCTTTCATTTGCAATAATAAAAACATCAAGAAATCCAAACACCAATCCATCTGCAAGAAGAAAATCTTATTCACAAAATAAATGATCAATAAAAACATTTTGTCCCTTTCAAAGATTTATCTTCTCTGCAAAAGAAAACCTTCAAAAATTTCTTTCAAAATAAATGATCAACTTTGATATTCTTCTGTGTGCAATTTTATCTTCAAAAGACCTTTCAAATTCCATCATTCTCCTGCATGAAATCATGAATAATTTCCACTATTTATTTTCTCTTCATAAAAGAAATCCGTTCATCTTTCATATCTGCCCTCATTCTTGTCTCTGCAAAAACTTCAATGGACTTAAATCCATTAAGCCATTAGTCATCTCCATGAGAACAAAAGAAATCATTAAAAAACTTTAAACAATTCTACCCAAAAAACTCTCCTTCATTTGATACTCTTAAAAATCTTTTTCTTAAAAAAAAACTCCTTATAATCTTTCTGCCATGATATATATAAAAAGTTAGAAAGAAATCCTTTCACAAAGCAACTATAGGAATCCAAAAAAAAAACTTCCTTTCCAATCGGGCATAAACTGCAACTTTTAATAGAAACTTTCTAACACACAAATCATAATCATTCAATAGCAAATATGTTCACTGGAACGTCAAAATAGACCACAGGAGTCGGGCTCAAGATTTAAATATCAACCGTTTGATTGTCCCTGCGTGCCCTTTGCAAATTTGAACTCATCCTTAGATTTCGTTTTACCGCCCGAGCACTGAGAATGGACCGACTGAGTCGGTACCACTAGGAAGGAGGGCCGGTTGAACGATGAGCTTCATGACCCTTAGTTGTGACTTAAGTCACCTATAACTTGCACTAACCGGTCACCAATGTAATAGACAAAAAGTGTTCGACGGGTTATGGTTCAAATGAAACAGTCATAGAGATTTATTCTTTAAACATTACACCTTAACCATAATACTTGAGAAGAACATCAACAAGTGCACAAGGATGCACCAGTAGATATAGTCTGACTTCATCAGATAACTGATCACCGTTGAAGTAAGAAGATTTCTTTGTCTCAAGATATCTTGAAAAAAAAAATCACTTGAAAGTAATAATTAAACCAAACCACTAAAAACAATTAGTTGCATCATCCACTTCCACTACATGAACTAAATCATGATGACATGATATATAAAACACTAATCAACCTGCCAAGTAACCATCTCTAACTGAGGTAGATATGAAACCCACCAAGCATCTGCATTCTGTATTTGACCCAAATGATCATCCTGCCAAGTAACCATCTCTAACTGAGGTAGATATGAAACCCACCAAGCATCTGCATTCTGTATTTGACCCAAATGATCATCCTGTGAACAAACATGACAAAGAGCAAGAATCCAAATATAAGTATATCTAGTAGTATCCATCCATCCTGAGACATCATAATAATAAACACCAAACACATCCTAAAAACACCAAACACATCCTGAACGAATGTTAAACCATCACCAAGATCTTGAACAAGCTAGGAAACCATAGATGAACACCATATGAATACTTTGCAAGAGATCACAACTGCCACAATTTAAACCAATATGATGTCAAACTTGAGAACACAACACCTTTTGGCATCAGTGACAACCTATCTGTTGATAACTGAGAGGGGGGGGTGAATCAGTTATCCTAATTATTTCTTCTTTTGAACTTTCTTATTAATCAATGCAGCATTGAATCAAACAAACAAACATTACCATGAAAAGAAAAAACACATGACACAGTATTTTTGACGTGGAAACCCTGTTAAGGGAGAAAACCACGGGGTGATTAACCCAAAGATTATTCTCTGTTAGAAGAATAAGGAATTACAAAAATGGCACTTGCCAATTAGGGCTCACTGCCCGAGCACACTGCTCACAAAGAGGCCCACTGCCTACAAGGAGACACACTGTCTACAAAGTGATAAGAATCACAGTCTTGAACTGATTGGAAGCATCTACATATGCTGGAGTTCAGTTCCGGTTAGGCTCAGTACACTGATCTGCTGCACTTCATCTTTCCTCTGTTCTTTATTCTGCTATCCTTTCACATACTGGATCTTTCTTACTACTTCTGCTCTGTTCTGCACTTATTCGCATACACCATCACACAATTCACATCTTCACAACTAAATCCATCCTCTATATATATCCGCACAAGTAATTTCATCACCTTTCTAGTCGGCATCCGGAAGAGTCTAGTTTCTTACAAACTCTGTTCTGTCGGCTGAATCCTTGCTCACCAAGCAATGCGGATCAAGCATATACTTGTAGATATCATTAATCATGTCGGCCAAACATGATTCATGCCTTCACAACCTTTACCATCAACAGTAACACATCCGGAAAATAGTCTGATACTCTGTCAGTCAGTTCTTCCTCTGTTCTCACTGTCTCTCAGGAATCCGGTACTCAACTATTCATATCTTTTTCTTTGTTCATCACCGGAGGCTAAATCCTTGGAATATACTGCTCAAGGTAGTCCTCTTGACTTCCCCAAATCCGCACTGCACCAAGACACTTCCTCTGAGAGATCCGGACCAATCTGTCGGACCTTGCCACATGCTCTGTTCTTGTTCACCGGACCACAACAATCTTCATTCTGACTTCCGGTAGAGACACACCATGACTTGCGGATATGTGGGATGACCTTTGTTGCCATCAATGACAACAACCATGAATCCATATAGTGTCTCTTGCCAACAATCTCCCCCTTTGGCATTGATGGCAACACTTAGTGAAAAATGACTAAGTGTTTACACTATGCTCCCTCTTTGCTGATGCTCTGTCTTTATATACAATTTCCGGAACTCCCCCTTAGTTGGATTCCTCATTTTTCACTGCTCCTCACTCCCCCTTTGACATCAATGGCAAAGGGTAGGGTCCGCACACCAAAATTTTCAAAAATTTTCTATACATAGCCACATATTTACATACTCACATATACTGAAGAATGTCTGCAAAGGATGTCTTCAATTGGATCAGTTCTGTAGCCCAACTTTGCTTCATTCTATCCAAAATTGACATGTGACCACTCAACAAAAATGCAAAAGCTTCTGCCCTCTTGAGATCTGTCGGATCATTTGTTTGGGCGGTGGTCTGAGCATCACTGATGGCCTCATGCATAGTTTCTAACTTAGGGATTATAATCCTTCTAAGTTCTCCCATCCGGTTAGTGATATTCTTCCTTTCCTTCTCAAGGTTCTTTATTTCACTCAAGACTGCAATAGTCTGACATTCTTGATTTACTATGGAGGAAGAGAGAGGATCAAAACTTTGAGACAAACTTTGTAGCTTGTCCTGTTCCTCTTTTATTTTCTTATCAATTTCTGCTGTTGCCTTTGACCAGGAGATACAAAATTTGTAAACATCACCGCCATCCTTAAGAGCATTTTCTAAGCTCTTTATTCCAATACTCATATTTCTCCTATCGTTAGAGATTAATCCTAATACTTCTGAAAATCTTTTATCCAAAAATTCCTTTCGGACCTTTTCTTCAGCTGATTTTTCTAGAGATTCAAAATGTGTACTAACACTGCTGACTAAGGTTTTGAGATTACCGGAAGAGGAGGCTGTGGGATCCTTTTGAAAAGATGGCATGATCTTTTCTAGCACTCCAGATGCTACCTCCATAAGCTCACAGTCTTCCATGTGAGATTTCAGCAGTTTCTCTTTGACTTTCTCATTTGCAAATGAGGCTATTTTCATTGTTTGCACCGGTGACAAAGAGTCAAAATCTAATGGTCCTTTTAGCAGGTCCGGTTCATCAATTTCTATAGTGGCTTTTGTCAAGAATTCTTGAACAGTTTGTGCAGTGTCTCTTGCCGGAGACAGATGTTTCTTCTCTTCTGCAGTTTTGTCCTTTTGAATCTTTTCTCCTTCCTTACTCTTACCACTTTCAGTCGTGGTTTTCTCTGTTGGGGTCTTCTCTTTCTCTGCATCCTTGGTGCTGTCAACCTCTTTTTCTTTAACTGTTGCTTCTTTCTCCTGTAGTTTCTCTTCTTCTTGGGATCCGGAGACTGTAGGGGAAACCGGAGGAGAGATGTTAGTCTGTTCAAGGCCCACTTCTTCCGGAGCAGATGATTCCAAGTCCACAGCTGTTTCTGCACCTAAGTCCTCTACAACAGGAAGATTGAACCTTTTGAAGGCCTTCCGGAGGATCTCTTCTGTCTCTTTGGCCACCTTGTCAGTCTCACCAAGCATGAGTTGATTCATCCTGGCTTTACTTCTGAACTCATCTTTGCAGTCTTTGAATATTATGTTCATTGTCTTGGGATCAATTTGAGGATATAGCTGAATAGCTATCTGCTCCCGGATCTCAAGATCTTTTGCATGAGCATTATTCTTTCTTATTTCTAATTCCTTTTCTAGGCTTTTAGGAATTAGAGATATGATCTCAATGAAAGCCTTATTGTATATGTTCAGATACTTGATTGTGGCTTCCTGCAGAATCTTTTGGTCAGCCTCATTGTAGTCATCATAAAATTCAGTCATTGGTTGAAGGTTTCCATCCACCGTAACCGACTTGATTACACTCTCTAGAGACAGAGTGGGCTTTTCAACAAATACCTCTGCCATTTCATCCTTGTCTTGGCCTGTGGAGGGTTTACCGGATCCTTTCTTCTTCTGCTTCTTTATTTCTTTTACTCCCTCATCTGACTCAGTTTCCTCTTCATCCTTTTGGCTTTCATAAGCCCTTGTGGCTTTTGTCTTAGATCTTTTACCGGATGCCTGGACTTCCGGTTTTGAACTTTTGGTTGTGGGAGGTGCAGATCTTTTTGATGATCTGGTCCGGGTGGAAGTTTCAACCGGAACACTTTCTTTACTTTTCTTTTCTTCCTCAGCCTTTCTCCTCTTTACCAAGTGCCTCTTTTGAGATGCCTAGGCCTTGAGCAATATGCTCTACTTCTTTTCTCACCTTCCTCTTTATCTCAGGTTCCCTGAGTTCTACATGGATCTTTACACTCAGCTCCTCAAAGGTTCCAAACCTTTCTGCCTTTGGATCTTTGGGCTGACTTAGCATGTGTTGAACATGCAGCTCCACTATCTGTTCATCCACTTCATACCCCATGGGCATGATCCAGACAGTCCCTGGCTCCACTGCCTCCATTAGGCACTGATCAGTGTCCACCATAAAGCACACTGAGTCTTTGTATTTTTCAACAAGAGACTGGGGAATTCTTTCTCTTGTTTGCATCATGCTTTGGAAGTTTTTGAAGTATCCCCATAGGGCTGTATTTCTTGCTTTGGCATCCCCAAGCCCATGTAGATAGTCTCTTATTTGGACTGCAACAGGTTTGTCATTCTGCCATACCCATCCACTTGATCCGGGCAGCTCATTCATGAAGTAGAAGAATAGACATACTATAAGAGTACCATACTTAAAGGAATTCTTCTTGTCCTTCTTGATTTTCTGTATATTTTCCATTAATTGGCTTAAGAGCAGTTCGCAGAGATCATATTCTGCATTCTTCCTTAGCATCTCATAGGCAGTATATACTGCAGTTCCGGATACAGAATTCTCCCTGCTGGAGTGATAGATCTTGTATCCTATTATCATGGACGCATACATGATATCCGGATCAGAAATATCTTCAATGGTCATTGCCCTCTTATCAAATTTTGATCCGGTGGCCTCAGTTACAATGTTATTTTTGACAGATTTGAGGATAGGTATCCCTCCGGAAGAGTATAGACCAGTTACTGCTCTAATTGCCTCTTTTGTGATCTTGCAGGGTCTATCCAGCCATAGGAAGTTGTCATGCATCCTGCTCAGTACATACCGGACCCATTCATCTTCTTCAAAGCAGGGGAAATGAATGAATTGATCAAATTGTTTCTTCTGGATACCCTTATACTCTGGTTTAAGCTCAAAAGCATTGTCTATCAGTTGTTTGTGATAGAGATCTCTCAATTTGAATTCCCCAAATTCCTCAATGCTTGCATGTATGTAAACCCTAATGTCTTCTGTGTGTAAAACTCCGTGAGGAACACTGGAAAATGCTCCTAAGGGATCTACCTCCAATGACTTGTATGGATGTTTCTTAAATTCAAGTCGGGGCCTATCTGAGATTTTTACTATATTTGGAGTAGCCATTTCTTCAAAAGATTTGTAGCAAGATATCGAAAGTGGAAAATACCTTTTGCGTCTTCGGTTGCACGGAGTAGCTGGATTGATTTCTGTATGTAATGACTTCGGCAGGAGATCTTCGGTAAACTTGATGAATTTTGTTGCAGAGCTCCGCTTTTCGCTTCTTCTTGGATGTGGAATGATCAAATGATTGTTGAGAAATCCCTTATATCATTTCGCAAATCCTAATATCTGTTTGCAATAAATGTTTCACCTATATTATTCCGGTTTGCCTTGTCCAGATAGCTTGGAGTATCCCGGATCAGTCCTGATCTATGAACATCATGCGGATCTTTCAATCATGAATAAATCGAGATAACACATCACAAGGACATCCCAAACACTCTGTCCAATCCGCAGAATAAGACAATGCACTTCCGGATCTCTCCGGACCTTTTTGTAATCCTCTGTCATTCCGGAGCATCTCCCGGAACAGGTCTTACTTGATCGATCACAGCTTCTTCACATCTCCATGCGGACCTCTGAAATCTTATCTGGATCATCTCAAGACTTATATCTTTAAACCCTTTACTCCGCATCTTGTGCCACATCCGGCACCACTTGATTGGCTGGGGGAACAGGATTTTCTTTGAGTCTCCCCCTGAGCCAGAGCTCACTTTTTAATTTCCGGAAGAAATATCAGCACCAGAGTCTGGTGCGGATCCAACCTCTACATTCTCTGAACTTTTCTTCACCCAAATCTTGCTCATCTGATTCCTAACTTCATCCGCATTCATCTTTTGTTTACCCTTGTCTTGATTCTGATTATACACCGGACCTCTTTTGTCCTGATTCTTGCTTCTGCAGACTTTAGCATTATGACCGGACCTATTACAGATTTGGCAAATAACATTTCTTTGCAAATTTGACTGATAACCTCTTGATCTGCATTGATTAGCCATATGACCTACTCTATTGCATGTAAAGCATCTACCTTTGAATGATTTGTTTACTTGCATATTTCCGCATTCATGGGATTTGTGTCCATACCTTTTGCAGTTAAAGCACTGTCCGGAGAAGGATGAATTAATCTGATTCATTCTTTTTCTGCACTGATTAGCTTTGTGACCAAAGTGGTTGCAGCTGTGGCAGTATCCATTGAAAGATGGATATCTTTGAGCATTGGGCTGTCTTACCGGAGGTCTTCTAGGCCTATTCCTTGGATTTTCTGATCCAAAATTCTTTTGACCGGATCTGGAGCTTTCTCCTTTCTCATATCCCAAACCATACTTGTCATCTATCCTCTTTTGACTTCCAAGAAGTACTTCAAGTTGGGCAGAACTTATCCTGAATTTTTCTTTATATTCATTTGCTGTTTGAAGATCTCTTTTGAGAGAGGCAATTTGATCCTCAAGTTTTTCTTCATTATCTTTGGCATCTTCAAGATCAGATTCAAGATGTCTGATAATCCTGTCCATCTGGTGGCATTCTTCTGATTTTTCTTTAAGAGATTGTCTTCAGCTTTTCTTTTTTCTTCAATCTCTTGAGTAAACTTTATAGTTCCTGATTCCATTTCATGTCTTAACATAATGACTTCTTTTGATAACTTTTCACATAACTTGGTTTGCTCAGTCAATTCTTCATTTGTATTGCTTTCTTCACTTTGTCTTGCCAATTGTTGGAGCAGCTCCTTTCTCTTTTTCATGGAGAGACTTAATTTGTCCTTTAATTCTCTCATGAATTCATCAGCCTGTTTGAGTCTTTCCTTTAATTCATTGACTTCAGAATTTGACTGTTCAAGATCCTCAAGGGCAGTCTTGAGTTGCTCCCTTAAACCATATGCATCCATTTGAACTCCCAGATCTTCCTCAAGCTGTTAGGCTCTATTAGGAGGAACCTTGCTCTGATACCAATTGTTGATAACTGAGAGGGGGGGGGTGAATCAGTTATCCTAATTATTTCTTCTTTTGAACTTTCTTATTAATCAATGCAGCATTGAATCAAACAAACAAACATTACCATGAAAAGAAAAAACACATGACAGTATTTTTGACGTGGAAACCCTGTTAAGGGAGAAAACCACGGGGTGATTAACCCAAAGATTATTCTTTGTTAGAAGAATAAGGAATTATAAAAATGGCACTTGCCAATTAGGGCTCACTGCCCGAGCACACTGCTCACAAAGAGGCCCACTGCCTACAAGGAGACACATTGTCTACAAAGTGATAAGAATCACAGTCTTGAACTGATTGGAAGCATCTACATATGCTGGAGTTCAGTTCCGGTTAGGCTCAGTACACTGATCTGCTGCACTTCATCTTTCCTCTGTTCTTTATTTTGCTATCCTTTCACATACCGGATCTTTCTTACTACTTCTGCTCTGTTCTGCACTTATTCGCATACACCATCACACAATTCACATCTTCACAACTAAATCCATCCTCTATATATATCCGCACAAGTAATTTCATCACCTTTCTAGTCGGCATCCGGAAGAGTCTAGTTTCTTACAAACTCTGTTCTGTCGGCTGAATCCTTGCTCACCAAGCAATGCGGATCAAGCATATACTTGTAGATATCATTAATCATGTCGGCCAAACATGATTCATGCCTTCACAACCTTTACCATCAACAGTAACACATCCGGAAAATAGTCTGATATTCTGTCAGTCAGTTCTTCCTCTGTTCTCACTGTCTCTCAGGAATCCGGTACTCAACTATTCATATCTTTTTCTTTGTTCATCACCGGAGGCTAAATCCTTGGAATATACTGCTCAAGGTAGTCCTCTTGACTTCCCCAAATCCGCACTGCACCAAGACACTTCCTCTGAGAGATCCGGACCAATCTGTCGGACCTTGCCACATGCTCTGTTCTTGTTCACCGGACCACAACAATCTTCATTCTGACTTCCGGTAGAGACACACCATGACTTGCGGATATGTGGGATGACCTTTGTTGCCATCAATGACAACAACCATGAATCCATATAGTGTCTCTTACCAACATGAACTAAATCATGACATGATATATAAAACACTAATCAACCTGCCAAGTAACCATCTCTAACTGAGGTAGATATGAAACCCACCAAGCATCTGCATTCTGTATTTGACCCAAATGATCATCCTGCCAAGTAACCATCTCTAACTGAGGTAGATATGAAACCCACCAAGCATCTGCATTCTGTATTTGACCCAAATGATCATCCTGTGAACAAACATGACAAAGAGCAAGAATCCAAATATAAGTATATCTAGTAGTATCCATCCATCCTGAGACATCATAATAATAAACACCAAACACATCCTGAAAACACCAAACACATCCTGAACGAATGTTAAACCATCACCAAGATCTTGAACAAGCTAGGAAACCATAGATGAACACCATATGAATACTTTGCAAGAGATCACAACTGCCACAACTTAAACCAATATGATGTCAAACTTGAGAACACAACACCTTTTGGCATCAGTGACAACCTATCACCATCAATCGTCACCCCCTTTGTGTTGACTCAGCAATGACAATTATTTGTTTGTTTTGATGAAGTTTGGCAACCCTTTGATGAAGCTCTGAAAATTCACTTTGATGCTTTCATGGCAGATCCTTCGAAAACACTCTGAAACTTTGACAACTTCTGGATGTTCTGAATTTGAAGATTTTTTTTTCGATTGTTCTTTCTTTGATCTTGGAGGTATCTGATAGAACTTTGAAGAAGTTGAGGAAGAGATGGTGTTGATATTTTTTCTGTATTCTGCTGTAACTGTGAAAATCTTTCACTATAGCAACCAAAATCAGTCCTTGGAACCTTTGAAAATCAGAAAAGAACTCCTATTATCTGCTCATGAACAACAAAAATGAATTTGCTTGTAAATTTTGAATGAATGATAGCTTCTTTATAAATATTCACTTTTGCTTTTTGGCTGATCAACTCACTGCAGTTTTTTTTTAATTTTATTTTAATAAAAACTACACAAACTAGGTATGCTTTGACTAAGTGAGCTGCACTTTTTAAGAGTAAAAACTTTATAAAACCTATGCTTGTGCCTAAGCTCGGTTTTATTGGCTTAGTTGCAACGGTTTTAAAAAGGAAAAGAATGTTTATCAAGTTGCACCTATGTAAGGCACACTTTTACCAACTTGGGCACACTTTTTTAAAACTGCCAAACTTTGCTACAACCTGTGCTCCCTTTTGTTTGTTGATGCTAACTTAGCTGCTGATGCCTTTTGTCTTTTTCTGATATTTTAAAAAACTTTGGCCGCTGCTTTTTTTGAAAGGTAAGTACTGTGTAAAGGTCACTGCCTTCATATATCATTTTTAATCAATTAAAATTTAATAATTAATAATAATTCTTAATTTGTACTTTTTAAAACAGTAATTTCTAATTTTAAAATATCAATTAATAATTAAAACTAAAACGACAAACAAGTTTAAAAAAATTCAAAAATTTGAAATTTTGGACTTTGACATGATAACCCATGACTTGATTTGAAACGACTATTTTTGACTTCAACTTTGACACACAAATGATTGTCTTTTTGACAGTGAAGGAGTATCATGTAACACAATAAGTTTCGGATTGGGTACAACACCAATATGAGGGACTGCATCATTCAATGGAACCCCAATCAATTCCTCCTGTGCCTTCTCATCAATTTGTGTGGAATCTTCGAGATTAACATAGCATCATACATAGTTGGTGCCTATTGATATTTAGGAGTCTCTTGATCTTGAAGTCGCAAGGTACTATGCATAGCCACCCATGTCTCCTCTCATCGACAGGTAAGCCTATTCCTCTTGACTAACTAAATGAAGTCATATGTGGACTGTAATGTCCCCTTCATGATACATGGTTAGTCCATCATTGGGTTCTCGTGGACTAGCAGTTTGGTTAGGGAATTGGGGTTAGTTTGGCAGTGGTGGTGTTTGTCGGCAATAGAGTTGTGGTCCGAGTTCAGTGGATCCAGTTGGCACCCGTAGAGTTGGCTTTGTTTGCTCTTGGTCATTACTATTTTTAGCAAGTTTGGGTTTAGTTTTGGTTCGGGATTTCCAAAGTGGGGTCAGATTCGTCTCGTCGAGGGCTTTCCGACGAGCTATAGATCATTGCATTCCGACACTGTATTCATATTTATTTTAAAGTCCGAAGTTTATTAATATTATATTTATTTGGGACCTTATAAATATTAAGGAAAAGTGACTTTATGAGTTATGGAGACATAAAGTAAAGTCTTGACCATGGGCGCCCATCCCTAGGAGTGAAAAGGTGATTTTAAAATTATAATATTCCCTCTCAAAATCCAACGCCCCAGTTGAGGAGGGAAATAAAAGATGGAAAAGAGTCTCATTTGGGCTATGTTATGTTAATATCTTCTTTGTGAGCTTTGCTAGGGTTTTGAGGGTTTGAAGTTTCGAACCAGGCTCTTGGAGACGAAAACCTCCCTGAGTAACGGCATTCTACGGGTGTGCAAGATCACCCAAAGGTGCCTTTCGAGGTGGATGCATCTAGTATTCACTATTGTGCCAAAATGGAGTTGGAGACTTCGTGGATTTGAGGTTATAATGAGCATATCATTTCTGAGTTTTGTTGCAGCTGCGAGTATTATTGTTTAGAGGCATATTTGTGGCGAGTTTAGAGGAGATTGGTAACTGCTGTTATGATACTTGTTGGCCGTACCGTTTGTAGTCTTGGCCGTACTGTTTTTGGGAGTGATTGATAGTGGTTTGTGACTCTTATCTATCTCAGTTTGGTCGCCCATCTTAGGAGATCAATTGTAGACCCTTTCATCTTGGAACCGGAGGAGATTTCAGTCTTGTTTTTGCTGTTCATTGCTGCTGCAGCCTTCAAGGGGCCGTACTACCTTGCCTGGTGGACGTGGGCTTCATAGAGGCTCAATCTATTGAGTTTGCAGCCATTATATCTTCTCTATTTGAGGCGTCTAGGGCCTCTTACTTTGCTGATATCATTTGTATGATCATTTCTTGAGTCTCTTTGGAGTTTGTTGTGATTTCTAGCCATACCCATTGCTTGTCCGGCTACAGCTGTTGTATGAAGTTGCAAATCTCAACATGGGTATGTGTTAGTAATTGTTTATTGGCCATTATACTATCTGGGTATCTATTAGTTTCTTCATATTCCTTGTACTTTTTCTGGGTTTGCAATATATGCTCTATTTTGTATGCTCCGGCAACACATCTGTAGGAAAACTGAAAACCCCTTCTGTATTCTTTTGTCTAGTTTTGAAAGATCACACAAAAAATTAAAAAAATAAAACACATAAAAAGATTTTAAAAATTTACAAACATGTACGGCACATTACATAGACCAATTCCTCTCTATAGTAGAGGAACTAGCAATTTTTGAAAAGTGGCAAGTGGCAAGCATCCTCAACTTTGTTGCATCCTTGTCATGCCATGTCCACCATCCAATAGCGTCGGTTTGAGCTAATGTAGCCCTATTTAACCTTGCCTCTAGTTTGTTAAATGTTGAACCCTGAAGATTGACAAAGGCAAGCCGCTGCATTTGAAGTAAGGTTGACTTCTCATTGCTATCCATCTTTCATAAGGCCTTCACGAGCCATTCTTTCACCTCTTCATCATTAGAAGGAAGCATTTTTTCCAAGCCTTGTTGGAGACCATTTGGGATTTAAAGCACATGCCACCATATGAAGCGGAGTGTTCATAGTGTTCCTCTGTTGTATCACAATGGGCTTTTGATATGCTCCTTATATAATCCCAAATCAGGATCCCTACTATGAATTGTTTTCTTCATCTATCTAAGCATGGTGTCAAATGTCTCGTCAATCTCTCAAGTCTAGGGGAGTCTTTATCTACATATATCATGACCTGAACAATAGGTGAGATGGAGCAAATGTATCTGCAAACAAAAAATTCGAAAAGGAATAAGACTCAAATGATAGAGTGTAATGTCCCCTTCTAGTAAGCCGAAATTTTTCACAACCTTGCACAATTATAACTTAGTAAAAGAGAACATTAGTATTCGATTCATCTTTTATTTCAATATAAATTCATTAAGACTTGCTCAATTATCCATATTCACATTAGTTGTCATACATTTTCATTTCATAATCATACATTATAGCAATTCCATTTCATAGACACATTTTACATACACATTATTTCCTTCATCACTTGTTTATGATATAGTTCGGGAGGGAGGTTAGGTAGACTCGGACGTTAACCAGCTCTAGGTCACCATTCTATGCGAGTATGACTTCACTAATGAGATAGTCCAACCACCCCTTACGGAGGCCCAAAGGTTTCACTCACACCCGGCGTACCTCACCATTTGGCTTGTGAGACTTCACCCGCACCCGGGGTTCCTCATCTAGACGAGGGTCACCTACCATAGGGCACATAACCTTGCAAGTATACCTTAGGCCCAAGGATTTCACCCACACCCGAGGTGCCTCATCACTTGGCTCGAGGGACTTCATTCACACCCGGAGTTCCTCGTCCAGTCGAGGGCCGCCTAGGTCCATGACACTACCCCTAACTACGTCCTACTCGAATGGTGATAGAGGGGTTAATGATAGAGTCCTAGTCAGCTCTGAGCATATCATAAACTCATTCTTATTGGATCATTTGTCATGTTATTTATTTATTGGCAGCATGTTTGCCATGATCATCTTAATGCATTTTCATATCTAACTTATTTCATTATGTAATTGTGACTCATATGATTATGCAATATTTGATTATGTTATTCTATCATTTTACTACTAAATTAAGATGATAGCTCATACACATAAGTCATTCCATAATTCACATGGATGTATATTAATTATAAGATTACATTATGATTGCCATATCCATACATACCCTAAATAAATATATTCTTTTATATGTATAAATAATATTACCATTTATTTTACCATTTATAAATTGAACAAATTAGATACTTATTAATACTTACCTTGCTGGCTGGTGGCTGCAATTTATCTTCTGCTGAATGTTTTCTCCTTATTTTCTGATTGCTGTCTACTTACCTTTTTATTATTTATTAATTCCCTTCCCATTTCGATCCTTCCCTCCTTTGGGAGCAATGAGTTTCTCTTTAAATATCCTAAAGCTGTCCCTTGTGAAAGGGATGTAGCCTTTCATTAGTATTTAATGACTTTTTATTTTTCTTTTTAAGTCAGCCAACTAATCGCTGCATATATGTATGCTGTCTTTTAGATCCCTTCTTACCATTTAACCGTAGCCTTGTGAAGGAATACAAATAGCTGTTTATGTTATATAAAGCGCTTCCTTTTATTATTACTTTATATACTTTTTTTTCCTCTAACCGCTCCATATCCTCATTGATAATTAAAGACTTCATAATTTCTCCTCTTATAAAGTAGATACGCTGCCTTAGGTTATACTTATTATTATTATTTATGATATTTATATCTGATTTATAATATTTTATAATATTAATTTATAATATTTAACTTTATTTATTCTTATATATTATAATAATATTAAATCATAAATATTTGTTATTTACATTTAATAATATATTATATTATAATTATAATAATATTTAAATTTACAATATCTATATTTGTATTTATATTTATTTTTCATAAATATAATATATATTATATTTAAAAATATTAATATTAATTAATATCGTGATTATCATCCAAGTGGTTTCTCTGTCTTATCATGATGTTTAAATCTTTAATTTAACAATGGCTTAATATCGGGATATGACATAGAGTGAATGCTATTACAAAAATTGAAAATTATTTAAAATTTACAAACATTAATAAATTGATAATTTAATAATAAAATCAGAAAATTTTGACATCATTGTGGACCACCATCATCATCAAAGATCTTTTGCTTTACACTTTTTCCTTAAGCTGTGTTCGCCCTAGCCCATCTACTCCACTTTGCATTAACCATTATTAATTGTAGAGGCTTATGCACCTCAACCATCCTCTCTAATAAAATAAAGTAGTTGGCATATCTAGTTTCCATGGGTTTGAGGAATTCCTTACTTGAAAAAGTCCTAAAGAGAGCGAGGTGTGGGGGTTGCAAATGAACATTTGTATATCTCTCATGTTTGACGCCACTCTTCACTTACTCTATCTTCCCTATTTCTTTAAATGTGTTGTTCAATGCATGAACCCAACAGAGGGTCCAAAATTAAGCACCCTCCACCATTATGCCAACTAACTTACACACGTGCTGAATCAGTGACCATTTGTACAACATCTGAGGCCTCAACCTCCTCTAGGGCCTCCTTCCAAATTTGAAATTGGAAGCTTGCATCCTTGCACTTCCCTGAACAATAAATAGCTCTAAGAAAATAAGAGTCAACAACACATGTGACTATGATATTGATGAGTGGCTGATGTTTAATATTGGTTCACCCATCCATGATAATACCTGTCCTTAGCCAAGTAAAATAGTAGTAACTTGATTGCCCTCGAACTTAGGTTATGCAATCAAATTACAGTTTTATGTATTTTTTACCAATTCAATAAGCAAAACATTGTGGAAGAACAAGAAATTCATACACAATCCATAGAACACATGAGACACAAGGTTTAACTTGGGAAACCCTTTCGAGAAAAACCCCAGCAGCAAAAGAGAGCCAACAATTGTATTAATTTGTAAACACAAAACCCAAATACAATTCATTCATCTCGTTATGTTGCCTTCCTCAAGTTGTAGATTTCCAGTGTACAACCATTACATGCACTGCACAATCATGTATTCACTGAAGCTTCATTCAAGCATCAACCTATTCCTTCCATGTCATGGACTAGATGTAGATTGAGTTGTTTTCTGGAATCACAGTTGTCTTCACATTCTAACCGCCTATGGAATGCCAAATGTCACACTACTGAACTAGGACCTCAGCGTGATGTCATACCTGCCACATGTCACTCCCATGAGGAATTTCCGAATGGACAAACTACTTATCAGTCTAGATAATCCCACAAACGATCCAAGTCTTCAGTTGTTGACCAAACATCCACAATGTAGAAGAATAGTAAAGTTGTCTTTCTACAAAACTACCAAGACCATTCCCATGGATTGCGGTAGCATAAACAACACTCATGAGTTACAGTACCCTAGAGCACCTCCTAGAACATCTACCTATCTTCTTTTGTACAAGATGCGATAACCGCAACTTAGCCAAACTTCATATAGTTGCTACCATGGCTTCAACAAGGTATAAGACACTTCCAGACCAAACCACAAAGTTTAACTCCCACCGCATTTTATAGCACAGGCATACCAACAATGTTTTTCTTTCTACAATCAAAATTCTACATAACAAACAAGAACTCTTTGTAGGTGAATAGCACACCAAAGTCCCAACAAGAATACTCTATCAAGAAGGCTAGTGTGTAGCTTATGTTCTTTGCGGGAGGGGCGGGGGGCAAACAAGGGACCAACAAAAATTGAATCTTTGAACATTTGTTTGAAATAGGGAGAACATGCAACATGAAATGAGATGGCATGGGCAAAGAAAAAATTATCAATTGAAGACTATGCCACTTCCCATGATTGCATATTGAACATCCTTGCAACACTAGAAGATCTTCCCTTTTTCTTAGTAGAACTCTCTCTTCTTTGAGTCTCAACATCCATGGGTAGGCAATGAAATACTAATTTGTGTGGTATCTACCAACACATCCTTATTTCTTGCCCCACTCCCCATGCACAACCTAGTCACCTCAGCCTTTTTAGCTAGGGTTATTTTTTCTCAACTTCTTACCCCATCCACATGCACAATAGATGACCATAAACCCTTGTGTATTTGCCTCTATATTCTTGTGTCACAAATGACATAACTAAACTCTAGTCCCCCTTGAATGTTTTTTATTGTCTTTGTCTACAGCTGTTGCAAATTGCATAAGGGATTTTTTAGGATTGAATGGGCCCTTTGCATAAGTTTTTAGGAGTTCAGAAGGGCATTCAAATGGGTTATTTGAACCCCCAATAGTTGCAACATTCCCACACCTAGAAGAATCTTCAGTACCTCTATGGCTTCTTTGTTGAATCCCAACTTCTTCATCTTAACTACCATAACTCTCATTGCTGCTCATATTTTTTTCTTTTTTCGAAAACACAGCTTCAAGTGCAAACATAAAAAGAAAACTCAAAAAAGTTCCAAAGTGTTTGAAACTTTGAAAGACATAAAAAACAAATTCAAAAGGATTTGTGCAAATGAGCAACGGATAATAAACTTACCACAAATGATGTATTTATGCACTCTTATCATTGTTGTTCTCTTTCTTTGTCTTGTTCTCACAAAATGCAAAATGATAAAATGAGGGAGTTTTTTGTTTATGCGTGTTGGTGTTTTTGTTTTAGGTTTAGAGTTATTGTAAAGGGGTGTGGGGGCCCCCCTACCCTTTTTTGCTTTTCTCATTTTTTTGTGTTTTTTTTCTTAAAATTTTGCTTTTTTAAAAGGCTAGGCCGTTCATGGCAAAGTGTGTTGGTTAAATTGTGGCGTTGTTGTTGTTGCCACCAAGGTTCAAACCCCCGTTGGGCTGTTGAGCTCGCACGCTTTGAGCCCTTGCTGGGCCGTTGAGCTAATGGGCTTTGAGCTCCCTATTGGGCCGTTGAGCTTGGGGGCTTTGAGATCCTGCTGGGCCGTTGAGCTTGTGGGTTTGAATCGTTCAGACTTTTAGATTCAAACCCTTGCTAGGCTACTGAGCTCGTGGGCTTTCAGGCCTTATTGGGCCGTTGAGCTTGTAGGTTTGGACCATTGCGTTACAGGAGAAAAATTCCCGAGGTACTTAGGAAAAAAAAAGGCTGGACCGTAGGGCATTTCCTGCCTTTTTTGGTCTTTTTTCCAATGTACTGGGGACATTTCTGATTTTTTCTTGGGGTAGGGGATGGTGGGGGGATGTTTCCTACCCATCCCCGTGTCCCAGAACTTTTCTAGTGGGTGATGGGGTCAAAAACACAAGGGACACATCCCGGGGTACATAGATTTTTTTCGTATGTCTTCAGTCATTATATGCTATTCTCAGTCAATTCATCATAGGATACAATAAACAGTTCCCTAATGATGATAGTCTTGTTTCAAACATCAAAGGCATAAACCTTATCCAGATTCAGATCTCCAAAAGTTGACAACTAAGTTCACATTTTTAATTTTAAGTTTAGTTCATAATATATGTATGTTCAATTTTAAGTTCATAGTATATATGTGGAATTTCAAGTTCATAACATATGTGAAAAGTGTCAAAATAAGATGCAAGAAACAAAACGTCAAGGTATACAAATAAAAATCTAGTCTCTATAAATAACCAAAATTTGTTTATATAATCGTAAGGAACTCCCTGCCATCAACTGGGTTGAACAAAAATAACAGATTTATTTGATGTATCATGTCACAAAATTTGTCTGATTCTATATCTCATCTTAGGCCTTTTTGGCTATCATGATTCATTTTGCATGCATTAAATAAGCAGCCACATGTGCATAAACTTCAACGGAAGGGGACATTCTGACATTGATCATCAGCATGCTTTGTGTGCGGAATGCTATCACTTGTTGTTTGATACTATCCTTCTTCATAGCAATATACTGACCACACGTGCTTTCAGAGAACTAAAGTTAAGGACAGTAAAACCTAAAATCCTTAGTGGGCTGATTTTAGATGAAAATTGGTTTTTTCAGAGTCAGAATTAGGTCATAGTTCATGTTCGCTCTTTTGAAATGCCATATACAATGTTATCAGCCACAAGGCAACAGCCAAACAACAAAATTGTAGTCATTCCTTTTCAGGGTAATGATAGTCAGTCATCAAGGCATATGAATTACTAATTAGTGTCTATACAATATAGGTCCATTTTCCAGATCTGCACACCAAAAAGGAATCCGAAACAGGTTTGTTTTAAATTCATTTTGGATCGTTCTTGGGTATGAGGATTCACACCAAAAAAGGCTTCTGGTGGGTCCAGAAATAAGACCCTGGGTTTGGGAGAGAATCAGCAACTGCATTGCCACCCCCATCTCATCTTCTCAAAAGACATCTGATAATCCCCACTCATGACAACAGAACTTCTATACTTTGTCCTGGTTTCATGTCTTGTGCTTATGATTTCATTGTACAATTTATTAATTAAAAACAAAAACTTGGATTCATTTCAATATTTTGAGCAATTTTAGTTGAAGATATCTTTGAATGCTGAATATATGCCTTCAATCTGGTACCACCTTACAAACAAAACATCTCCCATTTGTGAAGACAAAAATGACTTCTCAAGCAGAATTGTCACTCTTATTCCTAAAGATGGATAATCTGCCTTAGAGATCAATGCTTCTTGCCACTGAAAGGAAATGTGAAAGAATACATTTTATACAAATGATGGGAAAACTTAGCGTAATTTGCTTCCCTATTGTATTGGGCTTTTCCTGTAGTATGTGTATAATTTGACTTGTAATGCAAATGATGGATTTTTTTTCCAATGGTCCAGCTATAGATTGTTTTTGATATTGATAAAAGCGGGTTTTTGAAAGGGCCCAGACCCTTTTACAATGAAACAACCAACAGGCAGATGGTATGAGTACCATGAGATATGGGACAAACAAAAATAAACTAAATCAATAGTCCCACTACCAGCATAACCCACAAACCAGCAGAACACACCACACCAAAGGATCAACAACCTATACAACATTAGATCCCGACCTAGCTATCTGCACACCCTTAACCCGAGTTTGGGAATTTGATACAAACTTAGGAAGACCTCTCTTCCTTCTTTGGACAATCATCCAGGAAACACCAGTATCCATATCCTCAGAACGGGGAGAGTGGGGGATGTCCTCAACTGATGCCTCTACCAAAGACGTCTCATGCAAAGAGGGAGACAGTCTAGCCAAAGAAGCTTGAATCCGCAATGAATCTGAATTCAAATCTGGAGCAGGGATCCCTGCACAATGAAGACCTCTCTTCCTTCCTTCAGCTTAGATTGTTTGTCTCTCCTTGTCATATCCTTTTTTTTTGATAAATTTTCTCCTGCATGTAGACACAACATGCTTTTTGACTGCATGGGATGAGTTATTGGCCAGATCCAAGTATGAGTCTAAATAACAACTGAGAACTTTACCCACTATATGCTTCATTATCAAGTCTTTATGCCAGATAAAATATATAGTAATATCATCTATGCCCAGGGCACTTTCAGATGCTTATTTTCATTGTCTATTGTTCCATACAAAGGAATGCAATTTCTGTTAATAATTGTAATAGATTGCTCTCACAGGCATCAACTGTTCTGAGCCTTTTCCAAAGGAGATAACCTTCTAGTAACAAGCCCATCGCTTGACATCCTTATTAGGAAGTGATAGTTACCTGGTACCAAACTAAGATTCCTCAATTTTGATATGTATGAGACAGTAGGTGATATCTAGCTGGCTAACTAGAAATTTCATATGGAAAAATACTCGCTCTTATTATAATTGTGAAATCTGTCTTTTCCTGATCCTTCAAGGAGCATTTTTGTATATATCATTCTTGTTTTCAATGGTAAAGATTCTTTCACAATTATGTTTGTTAAAATCTGATTTAATATATATACCTTGGAAAATATTTCCAGGTCCTGAAGTCAATGTCATATGTTTTGCCAGGCTGAGTCCTTGACTAAAATTTCAAACCCTGTATTGGCTGCCCAAGATTTACTTCGAAGTGGGCTCAACACTAAGTGGGTCATTATAAAACTGGGATCTCGAGGATCTTTGATGGTCACATCAAATGGTTATCACTATACACCAGCATTCAAGGTCATTATGCTGATCCAAGATTATAATGTTGTTTGGCTACTTGTAATTTTTTGACATTGTTTGAGAAAAATAATAGTGGAAGTAATTCAAATGTATTCCAGGTTCATGTTGCAGACACTGTAGGATGTGGAGATAGCTTCGCATCAGCTATTGTTATGGGCTATATAAATTCGATGCCTATAATAACCACTCTAGCTTTAGCAAATGCTGTTGGTGGTGCTACAGCAATGGGTTGTGGAGCAGGCCGGAATGTTGCGACCTTTGAGAAAGTTTCTGAACTATTATCTTCTCCAAAATTACTGAGTACTTGTGAGGAATACTGGAAAACATTATTTCCGAAAGAGTATTTGATTGACTCTGAAATAATGCTTGAGAAAACAATTATCAAAGGCCAAGATAATTTGTTCTGTGCTGTTGATGTTCAAAGTGTAGCCAGAGATGCACTGGAGTTTTTGCAAAAGTACTCACAAAAAGTGAACTACAATTTGAGGTAAATGCATGAAAAATTGGTCAGGTTATAAAATGGGCAAATTCCAAATTTCAACTATATCTTATTTATATTAATTGGCCATCCATATGTTTAGAGTGGCTGAACACTGTTTGACAACACATACTCCATTCTTTATCGTGTAATTCCTATTCATCACCATTTTTGTTCCTAACGATACTTAAATTACAGAATTAGTATATTGTTTCAAATAAAAAGATTGGTTTGGTATTTTGTTATACCAATCTTTATCAAGAGAAAGGACGAGAAAAACTGTCTGGTTGCAATATCAGGTTATCAAGCATTAAGAGGTTGGTGCCACAGCAAGATGGTCCAATTTATAAGCTGTTTTCAAAGCTCATGCATTTCAGAGGCTTTTGGTTGCCATGCTAAGACTTTTTTGGACATGAAACTCACAGTTCTTTTCGTTTTTTTTTATATATGTAAAAGATCTTTTACTATACACAGGATTAAATCCTGCGACAAATCTTTGTAGGAATTTACTGTATGGCGAAGACAGCAATATCTGTAAAGAGAAGTGATTTTAGATGAGTGGAGTTGTAAGATGAGTAATTAATTTTATACGAGTGTCATTGTAATTTTTTTTTCTGAGTGTATACAGGAAAACCCCTGTTGATCCTAGCCTATGGGTCTCCAATATGTGAAATCTCCCTGATATTTTGCCTCTAACACTAGGCCACAAATTATGGATGGTAGTTTTAACGTTTTATAATTGCTTCAGTTAGATTGTTCTTTGGTGGTGGTGTTGATTATAATGAAAATTTTCCTCAGTTTGAGTTGCAAGTTTCACTACTATATATTCTTGGGATGCTTTAGATTTGCTCTTTTCTGCTTGTGTTGGCTATCATGGACCTTTCTCTCAATAGTGGGTTACAAGTTGGACTATTAATGCATATATTGTTGGGCTTTCTTTTGGTGTATAAATTTAATTTAATTATAAAAACTGAACGAAAATGGAAATTTGCGACTTCATATCTTCATTAGTTTTACTTGGTGTAGAGTATAAAAGGTTCAAAGTTTGGGTCTATTAAAAGTTTTATTGTAAAAGTACTAGTATGGTGCCAAATTCATAGCACACTCATAGCACACTCAAATGAGAAGAAACCTTTCAACAAGAATAGATGGATGATAGCATAAAAGTGAGTATTTTAATATAATTTTATGGAAAACATTTGTGTTCATTTGCAAAGAAACCTGCTGTAAAAGAAAAATCATTTGAAAACCGTTTTGTCTCTTTTTGTCAAAAAGCAAATCAGTTAGCAGCAGTGAACGCAACCTAAATACCTACTAACTACTCTATTAATAGGGGAAGTACTCGTAAACAACCCGTGAACAATCTATAATGACGACATTTACAAATTTCATACATATTTACAATAGTAAAAGATTTCATCATTTTAAATACCTATGAACTGAAATAAATGCAAAATAAATCAATTCTTTACAAGGAATAGCTATAGAGTTCGTCATAAGATGTTGAACTTGCATCATGCATGCAATAACACTTCACCTAGAACACTGTAGAGAATCATGGATGAAGATGATCTTTAAATCAACTAATAAATTAATTAATTTAATGACTCGACAGAGTGTAGAGAATCTGCAAGATTAAGGCATACAAAAGTATCTCTCTTTGAGGCATATAAACTTTCGGTGTTCTTATTTCTTCCTCAAAATGTTACCCCTTAAAAGATAGAAGTTTATAATGTTTCGCTTTCACGTTAGTGGTTCAAGTGATAATTACAAATGAAGGGTCACTCCCCTTTATAGGTTTGAGAGGGAGTCATCAAATATAACTATTTATTAACCACCTTTTAAGTACTTTACAATAAAAGGAAACCTTAATATAGGGATTCTGCAAGACTAAGGTATATAAGAAATACCTTTACAAGCATAGAAACCTTCAAGTGTTCTTGTTCCTTCATCAAGATAGAAGTTTAAAATATTTAACTTTTGTGTTAGTGGTTCAAACAATAATTATAAATTGAAGATGAGAGGAGCGTACGATCTGCTTTCTATGGCTTTTTAGGGTTTCTAGGATTTTGTTGTGTTCAGATTCTGTCTTATGGAGGTGCATCTGGACCCCGGCCTTTGTCGGATGCGGAATAGCCCAAGGGATGGAAAGGTGTTATGACAGGACGGGAGAATCTTCTCCTAAAGGTACTTCTGCAGTCCCAGTTCAGAAGGAAACGACTGAAGGAACGGTGCTGGATATATCAGATGATCTGGTTGAGGAAATTGTGGCCTCCATGGATCTTGCACTTGTGGGTAAGTTTTTTTCCCTTCACTCTAATATTGATATGGTGCGGAAGTGGGTGTTCAATCGTTGGAAGGTCAAAGGCAGTGTCTTAGTCATAGCTATGGCGAGAGGGCTGTTTCTTTTTAAATTTACTAGCGAAGAAGACATGATCTACATTTTGGTGGGAGGGCCGTGGCTTTATGGTACTCACTCGCATTGTGTGCATGGCGGCCTGGGTTTGATCCTAGCACTGACTTGAACAGGGCTGCCACAGTCTGGGTGAGGCTTCCTGGGTTTCCTTTGGAATATTGGGATGAATTTTTTTTTTCTACTATTGCTAATACTTTTGGCTAGTAGGTTACTCTTGATAATACAACCTGGTCTAAATCCCGATGTGTTTATGCAAGATTCTGTGTTAATGTGGAAGTTCACAAAACTCTTCCTATGTCCATTGAGTTGAACTCTAAATATGGGATCTAGACGTAGCCGATTCTTTATGAAAACTCTAATACGTTTTGTCAACTTTGCAAGAAGAAGGGTCATTTGATGACTCATTGTAAGCTTAAGAAAATGGAGGAAACTTCTGATCTGGAGAAGGAGAACCCTATTTCCTCGGAAGAAGACATTCCTGATAATCAAGGAATGGGGGGTAATGAGGAAAATGACACTAATCTTGAAGGCGAGAACATAGATCCTAGTCTTTTAGATAGATATATGGGAATGAGGGGTAATGAGGAGCATGTCACTAATCATGAAGGAGAGAACAAAGATCCTAGTTTTTCAGAAAAAAAGATAATCTTGATCTCCAAGGATCGGAGGTAAATGTGGAACTAGATCAGCAGGTTTTTTTGGATCCCCATGTGCTAGAAGATGGAGAGTTCCAACAAGCTACCCTTTTGGAAGTCCATTTACTTAATGCTGGTGGTAATGTTGGGGCCCCTTCAACCCCTTTGGAGAACATCGAAATCCCAGAATCAGGTTGCAATAATGAAGAGATGAGTGCTCAACCCTCTTCAAGACATAGGCCAGCTCGTACCTCTGGAGTTAGGACCAATGGAGAGTCTCTCAAGGAAGGGTTAACCGCAAATCAGACTGATGACCCAACTCCGACCCCTGGAGTAGGACCAAGTGGCAAGTTTAATGACCAAGATGAATGGATTACCCCTAAGAAGAAGAGTCGCAAGTCCAAGAAATTTGTTGATGTTGGAATAGATTCTAGGCAAGGAAGACCTACCCTAAGGGAAACAAGACAAAGAGAGGTAGCTAGGGAGATTGCCAGTGGTAAACAAAAAACACTGGAGGTCCAATCCCAAAAACTTTACAAATGAGAATTCTATCTTGGAATATGAGGGGTCTTAATAGCCCCTCCAAACAATTTGAAGTCAAGAACTGTATTCTGGATCATAAAATTGATATTCTTTTACTTCAGGAAGTTAAAATGTCAGAGGAAAAATTTAAATTGGTTGCTGACAAAATCTGGCCTAATGTTGCTTTTTGTATCAATCCTGCTATGGGTGCTTCTGGGGGGATTGTTACTATGTGGAATAGTGCCAGAATTAAAGGTACTCTTACTGTTTCCAATAAGCATTTTCTGTTTGTCAATTTTTCTATGCCTTCTTTTCATTGGTCTTTAATCAACATTTATGCCCTGAACATGAGGGTTCTGCGGAAAACTCTATGGATGGATCTGTCTACTCTCCTCTCCACTTCCCCTCATTTTCTTTGGATGTTGGCAGGAGACTTTAATACTCCTTTATATCCCTCTAAGAAAATTGGGGGTATTCTTGACTACTCTGATAGCAGGTTTGATTTTGCTGATTTTATCAATAGTTTTGGGTTAATGGATGTGGAGTTGCAGAATCAGAAATTTACTTGGTCCAACAAAAGAAGAGGTGATCAAATAATTCAAGTCAAATTGGATAGATTCCTCATCTCTAGTAATGGGATAACCATTCTAATCTTAGTCTTTCTGCTATCCCTAGAACTGTTTCTGATCATAATCCTATTCTCCTTAATTGGGTTATCCAGCATAATCGGGGTCCCTTCCCATTTAGGTTTGAAGCTATGTGGATTAAACACAAGGATTTTAGGAGTCTTCTGACTACATGGTGGCAACTCTCGGTCCAAGGCACTCCTATGTTTAGATTGGTTAAGAAGCTTTTACACATTAAACAAGAGGTCCGTGGTTGGAACAAGTATAGCTTTGAGAATGTGTTTGTTTAGAAGAAGATTATTTCGGGAAAATTAGTTGACCTTCAAACCAGAATAGCTCTAGAAGATTCTACTGAGAATACTACTCAAGCTGAAAATAATTTGATTGCTGATTGGAAGAATCTTATGAATAAAGAACTCTTTTGGAAATAGAAGTCCAGAGTTCAGTGGCTTAAAGAAGGGGACCGTAACACTGCTTTTTTTCATCTCTCAGCTATGAAACATAGGAAAGCTAATACTATTTCTAAATTGTGCTTGGAGGATGGCAATACTATCACTGATGACAATGAGATTGGTAATCAAGCAACTTTGTTCTTCCAGAATTTGTTGACGGAACTAGCTGACAGTGCTGTCAATGGGCAGATAATGCATCCGTTCTTTAACAATATTCCTTCTTTGATTACTGAGGAGGATAACATTGAAATGTTGAAACCTATCTCTGAAGAAGAGGTTCGTGTTGTTTTATTCTCCATAGGATCCTTTAAAGCCCCAGGCCTTGATGGCTTTCCTCCTATATTTTTCCAGGAATATTGGGATATTGTGAGTTATGATGTTACTACTGCTGTTAGAGATTTTTTTAGAACTGGGAAACTTCCAAAGCAGATTAACAATACTTTTATTGTTCTTGTTCCCTAGAAGCCAAATCTTGAGCTGCTTGCCGATTTCAGACCTATAAGTTTGTGTAATACTATTTACAAGTTATGCACCAAACTTCTTGTTTTGAGATTTCAACCCTTGATAGAATTATTTCCTCTTCTCAGAAAGGTTTTGTTCCTGGAAGGCAGATTTTAGATGCTGTTATAGCCACTCATGAAACTATCCACTCAATGGCGAAAAACAAGATTCCTGGTATGGTTCTAAAGCTTGATATTTCTAAGGCCTATGATAGAGTTTCCTGGCAGTTTCTTTTCAAGGTTATCCAAAAGTTTGGTTTTAATGATAAAGTCTCTCTTCTTATCCGGGAAGCTGTTACCACTGCTAAATTCTCAGTCCTGGTTAATGGGGTTCCTAGGGGTTTTTTCTCTCCTACGAGTGGGATTAGACAGGGCGATCTTCTTTCCCCCTATCTATTTATCATGATGGCTGAAGCCCTTGGGAGATATGTTCGCTCTAAGGTCCTTTCTAAGGAAATTGTAGGGATCAAACCAGCTTCTACTCTGCAACCCATGTCTGTTCAGCAGTTTGTGGACGATACCATCCTCTTTGGTATCTCTTCAGTTTTAGAAGCCCGAAGTTGGAGGAATATTCTAAATGACTATGCCAAAGCTTCTGGTCAACACATCAATTTTCAGAAAAGTAATGTATATTTCTTCAACACTCAAGGAGAGCTCCAGAGAAAAATCATCAACATCCTTGGCTGTGCTGTGACTATCTTCTTGCAGTCTACCTTGGTCTTCCTTTAACTGTCAAAGAAGTTACTCTAGGATTTTGGAATGGTATTTTGGAAAGAACTCAAAAGAAGTTGATTGGCTGGAAGGGCAAGCTCCTGAGTATTGCTGGAAAATTGCAGCCTCTACGGGCCTTCTTTTAAGGTATTCCTACTTACTTCCTCTTTCTATTTAAAATGCCCAAGTATATAGCTGACAAATTGGAATAGATACAAAGAAATTTCTTATGGACAGGTGTGGAGGAAAAAAAGAGAATGTCTCTAGTCAAATGGGAGAAGGTTTGCCTTCCTAAAACTCATGGGGGTCTTAATATTGGATCTATAAGAAATATGAATAAAGCCCTTCTTTCCAAAATCAACTAGAATATGATTAACAATAATAAAGAATGGGGAACCATTATGCAGGCTAAGTACTTACAGGGTGTTGACAACCTAAGTTTCCTTTATCAGGAGGGGCTCCCTCAGGGTTCAGTTATTTGGAATAAAATGCTCAAATCTAGAAGTTTAATTAAATAGGGACTTAAGTGGAAGCTAGGGAATGGTAATATTATAAATTTTTGGGAGGACCCTTGAGTTGCTGACAAGGCCCTTGCTGCTCAAGAGGAAAACGAGGTTATTGCTGATATAGCCAAACAATTTTTTTGGGTCAAAAGTTTGTCATTATATTCATCATGAGAATGGTATTAGACTTTGGAAAAATCTTCTTGAGTGTTGTAATAATCGTCCTGAGTTTATTTCGAGAATGAGATCTATACAATAGCTGTTGGTGGGTACCAGAATTCCTCTCTTTCCTAGAGAAGATGAGTTGCATTGGTCACCTGACAAAAGAGGTTGCTTCTCTGTTAACTCTGCTTACCATCTACTGATTTCTGATGTTCACAGAAATGAGCTTTGGAGGAAAGTTTGGAACGATAAACTTATTCCTAAAGTTAATATGTTTTGGTGGGCTGTGGTTCATAATAATATATTAACTCAAGATAATTTTTAAAGAAAGGGTTTCTCTTTGGTTAATAGGTGTGTTTTGTGCCTTAAGGAAGAGGAAAGTGTTCCTCACCTAATTCTTCATTGTGACTTCGCCAGGGAAGTTTGGAGTATGGTTCTGCAGAATTTTGGCATACAATGGGTTTGCAATAAAGATATTAGAGAAGTTATTAGTGGAGCTTAAAGATGTCATTGTGGATATCCAAATTCTCATTTAGAGAATTTCTAGAGTGGAATTCTCCCATATCTAAAGAGAGGGGAACGGAGTTGCTGATGCTCTCGCAGATTATGGTCAACAATTTATGAATTGGCGATGTTGGCGCCAATATAACAATATTCCCGTTAACATAAGGGAACTAATTCAAAAAGAGATGACTTGTCAAGGACGACTCATCACATTGAGAGTGCTAGCCTGGTTGGACGGTTTTGTTGTGCGAAGATGATGTGGATGCTTAAGTACAGGGTTATTATGACATATTGTACTTTTCTGATTAATGCCATTTTGACATCTTTGATCACTCACGTTAAGATGAGTTGGATATGTGATGATGATAGTAAATTTAAAAATATCATATTCGAGCATGGGAAGAGTTGGCAACAATTGGAGATTGTGAAAGCGTTTCAGGATATTGACGACTCGCACACGTTGGTTTATTGCTTCATTTATTATTTCATCATTCCCTTTAGTGCTTCTAGATTTATCTTGCGAAGTCACTTTGTGGAAAGGTATCTTCAGCTCTGTGTTCTCTGTGTTCTTGAGGGTAAGGCGAAAATGGGGGAAGATAGAATTCGCACTGAGCCAATAGCTTGTTGCGAATTTAAGGACAATGCTGTTGTATGGCATTATTGCAAGGAAGGTGGTATAAGTCCTTTTTTGGAATGCCTCAATGGGTATGATGAAAACTTGTCTGTGCAGTGTGCCCTTTCGTGGCAAAATCACAAAGTTACCATTGGCAGAATTGGGTTTGAAATCTCTGAAGAGGTCATAGCCATGGCGGCTGGCCTTTCCACCAAGGGTACTAAGCTACAAAGGAAGGCTAAAGTGGTCGACCATCAGAACCAGAAGCTTTTCCTGGGTGAGGGAGAGGAATTAGCCCCGTACCAGAGAGGGTTTGAATGTGCTAAGCTGCCGGAGCCTTGGGACGAGATGTGCTTTCTACTGATGAAATATTTCACCCTGGAAGGTCGTTTCACCAGGGTTTACAATTATCACCTCCCCTGCTTAATCATTTTAGGCATAATGCTTTGATAAGTTTCCCTTTTTATTTGATGTCTTCCCTTGAACATTCTATTTTTTGGGTTAAAGCTAAATTTGACAAGAAACCCTCTAAACGCCCTGTTCCTCTGCATCAAGGTCTCATTCTTCATTTGTATAATTTTCACCTTGCCTTGGACCCACCTAAGCCAATCTAGCCCTCCATTGTTGAGGTCCTTGCTAACACTTCCCCCATTGCTCCCACTGTTTTTGAGGAACCATTCCCTACTCCTAATTCCCAAAAAATGAAAGGGGCTTCCTTTTCTGAGACCCTTGAGGAGACCACGGTGAAGGATATGCATACTCCTGTTTCTAAAGGGAGTGTGAAAAGTAAGAAAAGAAAATTCAGGGAGATGGCTTCTACTGGGGAGGTTACGGGGGACGCAGTAGGGACCCATAAGAATCTGAACAGTGACTATGTGGGCCTTGTGAAAAAGCACAAAACCAAAATGGAGGCTAAGTGTAAGAATGAGGGTTTCTCTTCCGGGGTGAGAAGGTCAGGGAGAATTGCTGGTAAACTAGCCCCGCAGGCCAAATTAATTGATTATTCTGAAAGTGATTCAAAAGCTTCCACTCAAGGGGACGATCGGGTGAAAGCTGGAGACATTGAAGTCTAAGAGATTTCTGAAGAGGATGCAGGTTAGGGAGAAGAGAAGCAGACAAAGGACTCTGGTGGTGAGGGTGGTGGTCCTGTGGATAATGCTGGTGAAGGGGAGAGGATGATTGTGGAAGAGGTTGAAGAGGAGACTAAGGAGGAGGGAGATGGCCAGGGGAATGATATTGTTGTCCTCAGGGAACAAGTGGATAATTTGGAGCAGAAGGTTCGATCTATGGGAGTCTCTATAAGTAGTATGCTCTGTCACTCGGCTATTCTCAACCCGACTCTACTACAAGAACATGGGACTCGGGCTAATGGCGAGGACGAGGAGAAATCCAAGAAACTTGATGAAATTGTGGAATTTCTGGTTAAAGGTTGGGAGGATGTATCTCCTTAGTCTTGTTCTTTTTTATGTTTTATGCTGTCTATCTACTGCTATATACTTTCTGCTGTTAATTGGCTGTTATTGCTATTAATGCTATAGTTGGTTTGGGTGGCTCTTTTTGTTCGTGAGCCTTTGCTGTCTCTTTTTATTCTGATGTTTTAAGGGTTCCGCCCCTGGTTTTTGTCGACTTATATAATTAAAAACAATAATTATAAATGATGGGTCACTTCTTTTGATAGCTTTGAGAAGTAGTTATCAAGCATAATTATTTAATAACCACCTTTCAAATATTTTACAGTTGAAGAAAAGTCTAAAATTAAAGAATCTACAAGACCAAGATATACAATAAAAATATCTGAAGGCATAGGAAACTTTGGCGTTTTTATTATTTCTTCAAAATGTTACTCAAATGACTCAAGTGACTAAAGTAACTTTTAAAATGTAAAAGTCAAAAAGTTAAAAGTGACAAGTGAACTAAATCACTTTTAAAACATAAGGCCTAGGGTAGGGTCCATCCACTTTCAATGTGAGAACATGACAAGGCTGATAATGTGGGCAACATCTATCCAACATTCTAGATGCACATTTGATCATATTTATTAATTATTTGAAATTCAAAATGTCATGTCCCCTTTGATCATATTTATTAATTAATTGAAATTCTAATTGAAATTTAGAATGTCATGTCCCCTTCGATCATATTTATTAATTAATTGAAATTCAAAATGTCATGTCCCCTTCTTTGTGGAAGTTTAGTAAAGACCTTAGTCTTTTTTTTTTCATTTTTTCTATAGGCTAATGGGATGGAAAAAGAGAAATATATTAATAATTAAACTTAAGTTGTCTAAAAAGTAATTTCAAGTTATATTTAAAAAAAAAACCTCTGTTTTATTATTAAAAAGGTTGTTTTAAAAGTGAATTTAAAAAACTGTTGGTAGGAATGGGGTCCAAAAGGTGGTGCTACTTTTTAGACACTTAAGTGGAGGGAAGTAAGGGAAAAAAATTTAAAAAAATATCTTCAATTAGAAAGGTCTATATAAGGAGAACTGGCGCACATAAGATCTTCTTGCTAATTATTTATTTCCATTGCTTTGGGGAATGAACACGAGTTCTTGTTTTGCCTGAGGACGAAAACCCTTTGGCAAGATGGTTTCAGGGACAAAACCCCCCTAGGTGTCTGATTAATTCCACTTTGGGATTACTTTGGTGCTAAGTAGTTGTGAAATTTTTTAGTTGGTTTCTGTAATGTCCCCTTATAGGATATTCTTTATTTCTTTACTTACACACAATAATATCACTAGAAAGGGACATTAGAACTATTGAAGGTCACTCAATCAAGATAATATTGAACTTATCTGTAATAGTATAACATAAACAATAGCATAATCCACATTCAGTTCAATTAATAACACAATTCAATATTGACTATGTTCAAGTCTTAATCCTTACTTCCTTTCTATTCCTCAAGCTTGGATGGGGATTTACTTGTCTAGGGCGCGATGACACCACCTCATGGATTGGATTTACTCAACCTCTCCTTAACAACTTTAATTGTCTAGGGCGCAATGACACCACCTCATGGATTGGATTTACCCCGCCTCTCCCTAACAACACCTCGCCTCTCCTAAGTTTGTCGGGAATAGAAATAACTAAGTATTAACTTGGACATATTCAATATACTTCAACATACCCCTTGATCATATTTATCCATATCACATTATGTATTGGCTATGCTCAAGTCTCAACCCCCATTTCTCTTCTAATCCTCAACCATGGATGGGGATTTACTTGTCTAGAGTGCGATGACACCAACTCGATGGCTGGATTTACTCTGCCTCTCCCTAACAACACCACGCTACTCACTCACAGGTTGGAGGCAATAGGAATAGATAGGCATTGAGTTTGACATGCCAAAGTTTTGTAAATGCAATCTATAGGTCATAGCAAATTTCATAATGCTTATATATACATGTGTAATGATACTCATATATATATATATATATTACTAAGATAATACTTACCTTGTAATCTTGAAACTCTTGAAGGTTTATGCTGTTGTAACTTAATATTTAGATATGATTTTCCTAGAAATCAGAAATATTTCTGATTATTATTACCCTTTTTCTTGCTCTCCACCGATCAGAATATCATTAATCATTCAAATGGAGGCATCCATTATGAATGGATGTACCTCTTCATAATAATATGCATCATTGCCTTTATCTTTATTAAGTATCGACTCTCTTCATAACTAATCTTATTTGAATTCGCAACTCTTTTCTACGCTGCCTTTGCAACTATTATTGGGGCATCGATGCTCTTTAAAATTAGTTTACAAATTTAATAATAGTTGCCCCTTTATGATTCAACGCAACAACTTCTAATATGGGCTGCCTTTATGCTATTTAGTTTATATATTTATTTCTTTGTATTTATATTATTATTATTTATATTAGTATTTTTATTTATATATTATATATTATGTTTATATTTATCATTTGTCATTTATAAATATAATAATATCTTCTTTAATAAATATTCTATATTTCAATTGTATTAAAAATATAATAATATTATTCATTAAATATTATATATTAATAATATTATATATGTTTATTAAATATCATCCAAATTGATGATAGAAAGGACAAGATGAACACCATATTTTACGAGAGCGACTTCACTGCCTTTATCATGGTGTTTAAATCTTTAATTTAAACAATGCCTTAATATCAGGACATGACAACCCTCCCCACTCAAGATTGCTTGTCCTCAAGCAATCACATGAGTTCTTTCCTTACCTTGCACTTTAATGTCTACCTTCAATGTGTTGAGACGAAGTCATGGTCTCATTGTAAATGGATAGAACAATTAAGTTTGATGAATATATTTTATTATAAATTTCCACATTTCCTTTTAATATCTTTCTCCCCATTTGTGGATTCCTAAAGAGCTGAGTTGTCTTTATTATGTCCTCTCAAAATTATTGTTTTGGCTTTTAAGAGATTGACCCTCCTAGGTTGATATAATACATCAGTGGTCCTAAATCTCAATTGAATTCTTTAATAATGTTTTGGATATCTTTCTTAGATGAAATGCTCTTCCCTTTTTCACCTCAATGTCGAAGGGTGTTGAGTGATCTCCTTAGAATGTTAAATATAGAAGTGATTACACCAATTTGTAGGTTACATGCATTGCCATTTAGTTACATAATAAAATTGAAGTAGACAACCAAGTAGCTTAAGAATGCAAGAAACCAACTCAAGCAAGTAGGCAAGTAGTTCAAGTATACAAGCAGGTAGCTCAAGCAGGTAGGCAAGTAGCTCAAGTAGACAAGCAAGTAGCTCAAGAAAGTAGGCAAGTAGCTTAAGTAGACAAGTAAGTAGCTCCAGCAAGTAGGCAAGTAGCTCAAGCAAGCACATGCAAGTAGCTCAAGTAGACAAGCAAGTAGCTCAAGCAAGTAGGCAAGTAGCTCAAGTAGACAAGCAAGTAGGCAAGTAGCTCAAGTAGATAAGCAAGTAGACAAGTAGCTCAAGTAGACAATCAAGTAGCTCAAAGTCATAGAGTATACACTCGAATACAAACACAAGTCATAGAGTATACACTCAAATGCATATAAGTCAATTATCATTCACAGGATGGCATAATGATAGCTCTGATATCACTTGTAATGTCCCCTTATAGGACATTCTTTATTTCTTTACTTACACACAATAATATCACTAGAAAGGGACATTAGAACTATTAAAGGTCACTCAATCAAGATAATATTGAACTTATCTGTAATAGTATAACATAAACAATAGCATAATCCACATTCAATTCAATTCATAACACAATTCAATATTGACTATGTTCAAGTCTTAATTCTTCCTTCCTTCCTATTCTTCAACCTTGGATGGGGATTTACTTGTCTAGGGCACGATGACACCACCTCATGGATTGGATTTACTCTGCCTCTCCCTAACAACTTTAATTGTCTAGGGCGCGATGACACCACCTCATGGATTGAATTTACTCTGCCTCTCCCTAACAACACCTCGCCTCTCCTAAGTTTATCGGTAATAGAAATAACTAAATATTAACTTGGATATATTCGATATACTTCAACATACCCCTTGATCATATTTATCCGTATCACATTATGTATTGGCTATGCTCAAGTCTCAATCCTCATTTCTCTTTTAATCCTCAACCATGGATGGGGATTTACTTGTCTAGGGCACGATGACACCAACTCGATGGCTAGATTTACTTCGCCTCTCTCTAACAACACCACGCTACTCACTCATAGGTTGGAGGCAATAGGAATAGATAGGCATTGAGTTTGACATGCCAAAGTGTTGTAAATGCAATCTATATGTCATAGCAAATTTCATAATTCTTATATATACATGTGTAATGATACTCATAATAATCTTTATATATATATATATATATATATATATATATATAATGATACTCATAATAATCTTTAATTATATATCATTGCTTATGGCATTCATCACAATATATATATATATATATGTATGTATTTTACTAAGATAATACTTATTTTGTAACCTTGAAACTCTTGAAGGTTTATACTATTGCAACTTAATATTTAGATATGATTTTCCCAGAAATCAGAAATATTTCTGATTATTATTACCCTTTTTCTTGCTCTCCATCGATCAGAATATCATATATAATTCAAATGGAGGCATCCATTATGAATGGATGTACCTCTTCATAATAATATGCATCGTTGCCTTTATCTTTATTAAGTATCGACCCTCTTCATAACTAATCTTATTTGAATTCACAACTCTTTTCAATGCTGCCTTTGCTGCTGTTATTGGGGCATCAATGCTCTTTAAAATTAGTTTACAAATTTAATAATAGTTGCCCCTTTATGATTCAACACAACTTCTACTATGGGCTACCTTTTTGCTATTTAGTTTATATATTTATTTCTTTATATATATATATTATGTTTATATTTATCATTTGTCATTTATAAATATAATAATATATTCTTTAATAAATATTCTAGATTTCAATTGTATTAAAAATATAATAATATTATTTATTAAATATTATATATTAATAATATTATATATGTTTATTAAATATCATCTAAATTGATGATAGAAAGGACAAGACAAACACCATATTTTACGAGAGCGACTTCACTGCCTTTATCATGATGTTTAAATCTTTAATTTAAACAATGCCTTAATATGGGGACATGACAGTTTCTTGATGTGAAGTTTTTAGTTTCAGTATTTTATGGAGATTTTGGTGTGGTTGAGTTGTTGCTGAGATTTCTTCTTAGTATATTTGTTATGCTAATCTAATTGCCCAACTTGAAGGATTTTGCAGGTCATACCATTAGGAAATTGTTGAGCCGTACCATTTATAAGTTTGTCCATGGCAAGTTGTACTAGTAATTTATGTCCTTTATTGCTAGTTTTACCTTTGCTAACTTGGCCATACATATCACAGACCCTTGCTTAGCCATACAACTTGTAGATTGGGCGCAACATTCTAAGGAGACCATACTATCTAATACAAGTTGTATAGTCATTAATGGGGGTGATTGAGTGATTTAGTGGTCAACGACTATTTGGGAAGTCTTTCCTTGCATTTTTTCGGTCCTACTTGTCTTCCCCAACTTACAATTGTTTTAAAGGTTGCAACAAAAATTGGGGTTATTTTGGGTGTCGTACGAACCAGGATCAGGGCCGTATAGTCTTATCAATAGCTACAAGTTTCTAGTTTCAATCCATAATAAAAAATAATTTAGCACTTTAGTTGTTTAAAGTTGGTCATACCATTTGAATGAATAATGCTTTCAATTAATGATATCATGATGACTAATCTTTGTGTTGTAGTAGACATCTTGAAGATTTAGATAATTTTAGTTCTGTTTCATACAATTACATTTAGAGTTATTTATTGGAATATTCATGCTATGTGCTTATTGTAAATCTGGATGGTTTTTCGCCAGATAGGTGCCTACATATTAACTAGATTGTAAGACTGGTTGGTTTACTGCCATTAGTTGGAAATCATTGTAAGAAGATCTTGGTTGATTCACTGCTAGACCCATTGCATTTGCATATTTCCCAGCCCGTTTTTGCATTGATTAGGCTTGCATTGCTATCATCCAATTTGGCTTGAACAAACCTATTGTAATCTGTTAGTGGCTTTTTGTATATATAAGCGTACTTGTTTGCCAAAGAGGTTGATTTGGGTCAGCCATGCCACCTGTATGCTTTGGTTAACTATGTTGCCTATTTATATTTCTAACATTGTAATAATTTAGTTAGTGTTTCCGAACATTGTATGCTCTCATCTTGCTCACATAGCCTGCATCTGGCTAATTAGAGAGTGCAAGGACTTGCATTTGCATATTTTATATATTGAAAAATTTCAAAAAAATTAGTTGGGTTATTACACAAAATCATGTTATAAAAGACAATACTTCAGTCACTTGATGCTGGATAGACAATATGGATAATGCACCCTTCACTGAATTCCTCTATGGCTTCAATTCTTCTTGATAATGATGGCTTTTGGACACGAAGACTTCATATTTGTCAACTACTTTTCCCATGGCAGGTATGTTGAGTTGACTTAAACTCTCTTAAGTGAAGGTTTTGTTGAAGAATGAGTTAATGAATGTGAATCTTAGTCATCCTCATATCTTAGACTCACACCTATAAGGTGACTACATTAGAGGAAAGATTGATTGCTTCCTTTATAAACAATTTGTCTATAATGAAATCTAAGGGAAGAGACGAATCTCTTCATGAGATTATCCATCTATAGCAAAATGGATTCTTTGCATGAATTTGGGGGAAAGATGTCATCTGACTTATTTTTAGCTATGTTATTGGGTTTAACTATCTTGGCCCCTATATTGGGCTTGAATGGGATTGGGTCTTATTTGAGGACAAGTTCTTCGTGGGTCTGCATGACCTAGATGATCTAGGTAACCCTAGGTATGTTCAAATGAGATTGAGACTAGTCGAGTGATGGTTTCTCTGGGGGTCTATTGGGTCCCAAAATAGCTTATCCTAATCCCTAGAACATTCTTTAATCTTCGAGGCCAGGCTTGTCATCAAGGGGATAGAGAAGAGGTTCATCAATATGATAAGGATGATTAAAGGCCAATGGTTGGGAATGGGTAATCTACCCTTCGCTTTTGGTTCAAATAAACCAAGGAGTTTATTTCTAGAGGTATCCATTAACAAGGATTAATAATAATGGAAGATATTCTCAAGGTCATATTATTGCAACAATATGGGCAACTGCTGTTTTAACCCCTAAATACAGTCACTAGGTTAAGACAAGCTTGATGTACTAAAACCTCTATTTAAGTTGATGAAAGGCACTCCCTGTAATAATGGAAGGTGTGGGTATGCCTATTTGGTTTTCTAGAATTGACACTTTGAAAACTCACTTACAATATTTCCTGGTTTCAACACAGAACCACAACAACACATGTAGTACTAACTATTTATTTCACACTTGATAAGTTTGTTTTAGTTTTTTGATGGATGTGGGTGATCACAGGGCTCTCAGATCAGTGCCCATCAAATGGGCTACAGAGTTTCAAGTTCATCAAAGAAAAAACACTAAAAGGGGGTGTATGAATGCCCATTTGGTTATTCAGATGCACAAAATCAATATCAAACCATGAGAATACTTAGTAATCCAACACCATACAACATTCTTTCATATGTAATACTGAAATGACCATTTACAAATCTTGAAAATGGATTAAGAACCGTCACATTCATTCAAATTAGATTTTACAATCATACCACAAAGTGTGGCAAGAGAAAACCCTAACTGCGATAGAGGCTTCCTGAAAGAACACTTACAATAGTGGAGAAAAATAATGAATTGATATTAAGATTACAATATATTTCACACTTTTGATAAATGCTTCATGAAGAATTGAAAGTAGACAATAGATGAAGCCATAACTGCCTCAGATGCTCAACACCTGTAGAGAGAAATTCTGCCCAATATGACCAACCCTTAGAATGAATTCCAATCTTGCCTTTATAGCCTTCACAATGCGGACCTGAGGATGAAATGGATGGGAAACCCCCAAAAACTCCACCAACTGCAATAAAAACATTAATTTCAACTACCCATTTCACATTAATGACAATCTTAGAGGTTGTTGGCGCGTTCCCAAGCAGTGGGAGAAACATGGAAGGCAAAACAGTTGGGACCTGACCAATCGGGCTTCCTCTAGGCAATCAACTTTTGAAAAGGTGAAGAAGGAAGCTTTGATCTCCAAAGTCTGAAAGGAACAAAGGGAAACCATCAGGCTTCGGAGATCAGGCCTTCACCAAGCATTGTTCACTTTGGAAGAGAACGAAAGGACCACTCGACTCTGAAATACTTAGAAGAAATGAAAGTTGTCGGGGGTCGGGCCTCAAACCTTCTTCTTTCCGCCTTCGAAAAAGAGGAAGAAAAGAGAACTCCTGCCTTCCGCCTCCCGCATCACTTAGAAGAATTTGAGCTCGCCGGACTTTGGCCTCTGGGTCTTCCATCTTCTGTCTTTCAAAAGGAAAGAGGAAGAAAAAACCTCCGGTCTTCGAGGCCTGAAACACTTAAAAACTTTTTGGAACCTCAGTGGACTTCGATGATCGGGCCTTCCACCTTTTTCCTACACAAAGGAAGAAAGAGAGGACACCTCCCACTTGCCGACACCCACAACACTTAGAAAGATTAAAGCTCCATCGGACTTCGATCACTAGACCCTCACCCTTCCGCCAACCAAGAAAAGAAAGTAAATCGTAACTCCGACCTTCGATGATCTGTGATACTTGGAAATTTTTCAAGACCCTTGGTGGACTTTAGTGGTTGGGCCTTCTCTCTAACACATGCTTTGAAGAAGGCGGAAGACCACCACCCCGACCCCTGACACTCGAAACACTTAGGCAAATCAGAGTCGATAGGAATGGCACGATGGGAGATATGAACTCAAAACTCTGAAAAAAAGTAGAAAATACAAGGAAAAGACTTAGAATTTGGACTTAGCCATTTTTATGGGTTTCTTCCTTGCATTTCAAAAGAACAAGGTAGGACTCATGATGAATTGGGCAAGATTTTGAAATTTTGAGGCATGGAAAGTAGGAGTCCCAACAAGGTCCACCTTAGGCACGACCTTGATGACTTAGGTATGCCTTCGGTAAGTTTGAGATGAACCTGCAAGTAGAAACAACACTCCACATTTTTATTGTATGGATTTTGAATGACAAAGTTGAAGTCTTGTGGTGTGAAATTGTCAATATGATCTATGCGTTAGAAAATTGTAGTAAAATTGTATAGTTGATAATGACAAGTAAGAAGACGTCATGAGCGTAGACATAATTGGTATTAGGATCCAAGTGGGATGTGTGGCTTTTATTAGCGTTGCAATGCAACTGATGTGAGGACATGCCATTGAAGTCCTTGAAATGATGAAGTAGGGAAAGTCTCATGTGTATGTTGCCAATTTATGTTCACATTGGGAGCAATCATATCGAGCTTGAAAATTTACAGATACCCTTTATTTGCCCCCATCAAAGAAAACACAACCACAATGGGAGCACTTATTTCTTTTCCCACAAGCATCAATCTTATGAGACTTATGGTGGGTACCCCACTATTCCAAGTGTTGATGTAGGCTTTGATTTTTTCTCTAGTTGTAAATTAATATATTAATAATATAGACATTATGATTGAATTAATTTAATAAATAAATATATTTATAAATTTTTATATATTCATTAATTATGCTGAGAGGTGTAACCTATAGTGACATCACGGGGTGGAGTGAGATACGTGTTAACAAAAAAATGTTAACATAAACAATTAAATGGCTGACACATTAAATAAGGAGTAATTAAAAAAGTGCCGACAAATAAAACAATAAAAACATATATAAATTTAAAAGACATTTGAATCGATACATCACTCTGCAAATTATAAAGTAACAAATAAATTGAGCGCCGAAAGCAACAAATAATAAATACAAGAAAATTTTGCGAATTGATAGTAGATAATAGATACAAGAAAGTGCAATGAATAAATCAATTGAGTGAAAAAAATCCAAGTCATATTTTTTCCACAACAATTGTAGATCTTGGTAATTAATTATTTTCAAAAGTGTAGCAAATAAATTATCTTCATATATTTACTTTATTACAAATAGTAAAATCTTAGTTTTTTAACGAGTTTCACTTTCTATACAATCTATATCAAATAAAAAATAACTAAGCACATCTAATAAATAAATCATAAAATTTAGGGTTTATAAAATTACCCACAATTTATTTTCTCTCAAGTTTTAAAATTGTTTCATTACTTTTATTTTTCTATTAATTTTCACATTTTAAAATTAAATTAAATATTTTTAATTTATAATGATTTAATTATTCTAGAATTATATAATTTTTATGATAATAATATATTAAGAACAATTAATAATAATAATAATAATAATAATAATATTTTTTCAATAGTTATTAAAATTGAAAATTATTGATCAATATATAATATATTTATTTGTAATAATTTGTATTATATAATGTATTATTAATGTATATTGGATTGAGAGAGTAGTCATTATTTTTTTATGATAAATATATTAAATTTCAAAGACATCTTAGAATTGATTACAAATGTTGGTGATAGTTTAATTTGAAACATGATAAACATATTTTAATATATTTTATAGGATGCCTCGCCCAAAATTAAAATTTGAAAATGAAGAGCAACAAAGAGAATATCGAAGACAATATGCTCGAAATTATATGAGACAACGACGAGAACAAATGGCTGATGCACAAAGAGAGGAAGAAAGAAGTCTTCAAAATGAAGAGCAACAAAGAGAACAATGAAGAGAATATGCTCAATATTATATGAGACAATGACGTGAACAAATGAGTGATGCAGAAAGAGAGGAAGTAATCAATCATCATAACCAAAATGATAGAGAAAGACGTGTTAAACACAAGACATATATGACAATGGAAAAGATTGAAGCAGAAATGAGACAACATACTGATGATATAATAACACATCGTGCACAAACATCTCATGAGGAATAATATATATTGAGAAGAAAACATCGTCAATCTCATGGGAATGCTGAGGTTAGTTCTGAAGAGATGAATTCTATTACATTAGACCGTGTGCTAGAAATACCAAATAATAGATTGCAAGATGCAATGAATGTTGATAATCAAAATCATGTACAAAATAACAATTCACAAGAAGAGTTAACATCTCAAGTAAGAAGACAAAGACAATTTCAAAGAACACAAAATGGAAGGGATCAAGAAAGAGTTAATAATAATAAAAATGTTGAGATCGATTTGAGGACTTTACAAATGATATTCTGACAAGGACTAGATAAACTTGCTACACCAAGTATGTGCTACATTTGTGAAGAAATTTATATAGCAATGAAGGTTATACAGATACCTGAAGACCCTATTTGTAATAGATGTCGACAAGAGAAACATGAACATCAATTTTCAGCAACAAACAACATGGATCCTAGACCACAACCATTAGAACTTAGAAACTTAACACAAATTGAGGAAATGTTGATAGCACACATCAACCCAATTCTTCAAGTCACACATGCAACTGGAGGTCAATATAAATATAAAAGACATACCATAAGTTTTCCACAAGAAGTAAGGGAAATAGCTAAAATTTTACCACATCGAATAAAAGATTTGCCAATTATTATTGTTCAAAGGAAGGATCAACATGGAACAAATTACAATTTTATAGTCAATAGAGAGAGGGTGTACAAAGCACTAAAATATAAGATAGAACATGATAAGTTCTATAGAGATGTTCAAATTGATGAAAATGCTCTTAGTGAACTTACATGCAATTTAGATGAAAACATTTTTGACAAATTGAACTCTGTTCATATGGAGTTTGATTAAGATGCAAATGAATATGTATTTGTGGGTCCAGTGATAGAGATAGATGAAGGAAACATCATTGAACATACTACATCAATGGCATCAAAACCACCAAATGTTCAAAGAGAGATGGAACTAATCCAGGCATGGGTAAATAACCCTAATCTAGATCCTGGATCACTAATTGATTGGCCAGGAATTGGAACATCTCCAGTAAATGAGTATGTCACTGAAGGATTACTTGATATGGCTTTTCCAACACTATTTCTAGATGGACGATGTGATTGGCTAAAAACATGAATAAGGAGAGTCCATTTACATGAGTTTGTTAAACATTTATTTCAATATACAGATCATCGACTTGGACAACACCCTCGATTTAGATACTAGCTTAGATATCTTAAATACATCTATCTAAAATATGTCGAGAGATATCAGTCTCGAGGCGCCTATAGTTTAATTGTTTTTGAGAACAGATAGGCGCCTCGAGACTGATATCTCACGGCATATTTTAGATTCTTGGCGTATTTTAGATAGATGTATTTAAGATATCTAAGCTAGTTTTAATTTGTTAGAAATTTATATAATATATTAATAATATTAAATATATATTACTTAGTTAATTAATTATTTATTTTGTATTTATAAATTAAATTATTGTTAATATATTTATATTGTTATTATGCTCATATATATGTGTGTGTGTACACTCATGGACATGAACCTGATAACCGCTGGGTACATGAAACAACAGTATACATGCAACACACCATTCAAAGGTAACGTGTCCTCAAAAGATTTGAACCTTAGTCTCCATCATGATAAGCAAGTGGCCCAGCCACTTGAACACACTCCACACCATGGCAAGCTGGAAGTTATTTGAAAGTTAACCTTGAAGGTTTCCCAATACACCATCCACCTACTTTCTTGAGTAAGCTTATCACATTGTTCTTTAGATGTAGGAGGCATCTCGATCATGATGGGTGTTGTGATATTCACTTGTGATGTGCTTACTTGATCTATGTATTCAATCAAAGCTTCTTTTGCAGTTTTGAGATAGGTCACTTCCTCTAGTTATTTCTAGAGCCAAACTCCACAACTTTTCTAATTATGCCTGGTACATTTTGTTGATCAATCAGGGGAAAATGTGTTGGCAAATTGCAAAGTCTTCTGTTTGCGATTCAGATTTACTAGTTGGCTCTATTTAAACATCATCCACTTCAATGGTCAAACAGTCAATAGCAATTTTACACCTCATCCACAACAAAAAGTGGTAAATATTTGTCTTATTTTTATTGGCCAAAATTGACTTTTGACTATTGAAATAGATAATGTTTAAAAACAAAGGATTTACTACGATCTTAGGAACAACTGTATTGATTACTATTTGACCTATGGGGCATCAAATTTGATTTGGGAAATTGATAATGCCTTTGCGAATTCCTGATCAACGCACGTCATATCAGTTAGATTACTTTACAGAGTTGCTTGCAAAAAAATCTTGGTCCATGGATAGGACAAATTCCCCTTGAAATTCAAGTACAAATGTTGAAACCTCGATCAACTCTAGATTTAAAGCTGATGGACTAGTAGTATGGCGAAGGAGATATTCTTCAAATAGGTCCTCTTTGTGTCTCTCTTTTTTTTTCTTTCTTTCTTAGGAGCTCTTAGAGGACTCAGAAGTGAGGAATTTTTACCCTTTCTTCTTCTATTCGGGTCTTCATCAATGTCATCATCACTTGCTTTTTTTTTTAGGACTATGCTACTAGATCGTGAAAGATCTCCTTAGTCACCTTGTTGCTTTGCGACTTTGGCATATATCCTTTTCTACGTCCACTAGTGGCCCCAACAATTGGGATCCTCCAAGTTCAATAGTGGTATGGAGTATTTAGTGATTTGAGGTAGAGTATCCCTCTAAGGTTGGGTTTGGCAGATCTCTTGGATTTCTTTGATGACCCTATCATTGCCTTTCAAAAGACCTTCCCCTGGGCTAGTGGGACTTGACGTGGCAACACTACTGTGTAACTGCAAATGCCTCATGATTTGAATTTATTCAATTCTCACCATTGCTTTCACATATACACTTCATCTCTGTAGTTTTCCCAAAGGTCTTCATTGTTATACACATGCTTGAAGCTTCCTTGCAAGAGTTGGGATATGTCATTAAATGTATATGTACATTTTCTCTATAATTACCTCTATTACTGCCTCTGAAATAGCAAACATCACTTAAAAAAATTAAGGGCTGAGATTTGTAACTTCATGTCCATAGATGGTTCTGACAGTGTTGCATCATAATGTTTGGTGCATTCTAATACCAAATCTGGATATATACATCTGCTATGGAAATTGATAACAGTGACATGACCCCATTCACGCACATTCCTTTTAAAAAATTCCTGACTACATGTCATTGTGTCAAGGTACTCCATGTCTGTGTAACAAAAATCTTTGACTTCGTTTATATAAAAGGTTTGTGCTTCATTGGATGATGTTACAAATAAGGGAGATGCTACCCGTCAGACTGTCGGCCATTCTTAACTATCATCCATTTCAATGGTCAAAGGTCAATTTTAGTCAATAAAATTAGGACAAATATTTACCACTTTTTGGTGTGAATGAGGTGTAAAATTACTAGTGACTGGTTGACCATTTAAGTGGATGATATTTAAGTAGAGTGCAGACTGTCTTGTTGCAAGAATTAGGCGCTATCTGTTAGTTTGTTCACATTTAACCGCAAACCACAAATAGGTTACTAATCATCCCAGCTAACTGTCCACCAACTTTAACCAGAGTTGCATGGACAAGATACAGATATCGTATCCTATATGGATATGGTTATTTTTCAAGACTCCTAATATGATTAAGCAAGTATATGTAAAAGTTACATATAGCACAACTTTTTTAAGTTATTAGAGAAGATTTTCATTACTTTACAAACATTATTAAAAATTAAAATCTAAATATTAATAAAAAATAATAATTATAAAAATGAAAATAATAATAAATAATAACATAAAATTATTAATATTTAAATAAAAATATATTACATATACTAAAATAAATATATATTTTTTATTGCAATAAAATCCTGTTAAATATATGTTGATTCTCTAAATTAACTTTTTATTATTATTTTTGATTATGTTGATTCTCAAAAAAAAACAAAAAATATAGGTATGAGTTTTCCACAATCCATGACATTAGATTTGTAAGAGTGCTTTTCAATTCAATTGTATGTATCTTTGCATTGATGTTTCGGATCATACTAGTGATTCATCATTAGAAAGAGAGGTATATATACTTGTTTCTTGTTCATTGTAAGGCATTGGAAAACTCGGGGTTAGAAACCTTGGTTTTAAATACAATTTATCATTTTGCTCCATTTTTTTCTGATTTTTATTCTATTCCATAAGGTTTTCCAAGTTTGAAATCTGTTTTCTTTTCATTCAACCCCATGCATTTAATTTAATAAATTTTGATAAAACTTGGCACATGTTTAAACCCTTGATACCCCACTAATGGTAGGGTGTTTTGTATGGTTGAATAAACACTTTTGTGCACATTCGAATTTGCTAACATTCACGCATGAGACTTTCCTTCAAAGATCGCACCATCTAGTGTTGGGATTGTTGCAACGAGTCTTACGAACATTGATTTTTGTTCAGTTCATTCATTTGCCTAATGGTGCGTAGGAAGGATGGAAAGCAAGTTTGAATTTTGTTTTATTTTTCTTTTACCCTTTCCTTTCTCCTTTCTTTTTGCATTTTTTTACATCCATGGTAGATTGGTTTGAATTTCTAATTTTAATGACACATTTCAATCATATAGGGCATAAAATTGAGCTATTTTTTTGACTTTCCAGTAGTAAAATTTTACAAATTTCAATGTGTTTTTTTTGTTGTCCATAAATTTTAGAATTAAATTATTTTAAAAATGAACAAAGTTTACTGCAAAATTTTCAAATTCTATGCTTATAAATTCTTATTTTAATAGGCAGATTGTTGTTGTAAAGTTTTAATCACTTTCAAAGTAATCTTTAATGACAAAATTCACTTGTAGGAAGTCAACTAAATTTAAAAATAAGGATAATCAATTTGTTTAAAAATGAAATAGGATGTTTGTGTGGCTAATAGTGACCAAATTTCACTAAGTGAACCCTTGTTTCAATTGAATGTTCATCTTAATACTCATTGTAGCCCCTTGAACAAACCAACTAAAGTGCTCTATGACTGAGGGATTCCGGCAAACCTCTCAATCGATTCATGAAATAATCTAGAGGTTAGCCACCTTCCAAGCAAGGGAACCTTTGTCATTCCAACTAGTATGCTTCACAGTGCAGAGGAAAGTTGGCATGCCAAAAGGCACTGACACTTCTCTTGTTCATGTTCATGTATTTATTGTGCATGTATTAGATTATATAAGATTTTTCAAGCATGCCTCTTTTCAGTTTAATCTAAGTTGGAATTAACACCACATATTTTAAGAGAGACAAACCTTCTTCCTACTTGTGAGGAAAGGTTCATGTTTCATCTTTCACACATAGTACATGATTATTTGACATGGTATTCCCTTATCCATTTCCTATTGTGAAGCAAAATGGTTGCATCCACACACCAACATGATGTCTGTACACATGAAAAAATTCATTGCATCTAATGAAACCTATTATGAAAATAGGTTTTCAATCCAACCTAGATTATGTTCACTTTCTAGGTACAACAAAAAAGCCAAGATATAATAGCAATATTTATAAAAAAATAATGCATAAATTGGTGTACCTATAATAATAATAGACTTGTAGTTCAATGTTTCCATAAGATTTTTTTATAATGTTATACCTAACCAAGTGGTTCTTTATGGACATCAAGTACAACAAACTAGGACTTATCAACATACATGTAAAAATGAATTCTTGATATGATAACACAACTAGGAGGCCTTACAACTTTAATAACTTTGAGCGTAGTTGATACAAAGTGGTATAATCTCTGAAAATTAATGCATTCTCAAACCCCAACAAATTCAGGGGTGTAATGCCCTGTCATGCAACCCTAGAGTGTTAGCTTTAACTATGCAAATAAAATGCGATTTTTTTTCCTCATTGTGTGTATTGAATGGTCCTTTGGTGTTGTGCATATGTGTAGGTAGATGCCTAGGGGTAGAGGTCAAGGTCATGGTAGAGGTAGGGGATGTGGGAGAGGTGGTGGTGGTACACCTCCTCCCAGGTCCCCTCATGAGAGTGCTCAGGAAGGTGGGGGTCAGAATATGGAAAATCAGGGTCAGCCTAAGGGAGCTCAGTTGCATCAATTACTTGAGGAGGCCCTTGCCCGTCTAGGTCCTAGACAAGAGGTAGAACAACTAGGAGGGGGACATGAGGTAGATCAGCTAGAGGCTAGGGAGAGAGAGAGATCAGCTAGAAGGAGAGAATTGACAGCTGAACAGGAGGCCACCTTAGCCAGTCACATGAGAGATCTTCTGAGGGCACACCCTCCCACCTTTAATGGATCTGGTAGTGTTTTAGAGGTAGAGACCTGGTTACTGCATTTGGGTAGGTGTTTTGCCATGCATCCGTATGGTAGCAACACCAAGGCTAGATGTGCTATTTTGCATCTTAGAGGTTTTGCTTCTACCTGGTGTCGTTTAGAGGAGCAGAAGTTGCATTTAGACATTGGTACTATGTCCTAGGAGTTGTTCTTAGAGAGGTTCAGAGCTTGCTTCCTGTCTGATCACTGGAAGCAGTGTTGCGCAGACGAGTTCCATGAGTTGAGACAAATGGCCATGTCAATAGAGAAGTATGAGCATAGATTTTATGAGCTCAAGAAGTATGCAGGCATCAGAAATGACGAGGCTATGTTAGTACAACACTTTATCAGGGGCTTGAATGCTTGAATCAGTGGAGTTCGTGTTTTTGAGCCTAAGACTATGGAGGTAGCAATTAGAAAGCCCATTTAGTAGAGGAGAATTTGACTATGGCACTTGGAGGACATACGGGTGTGCATATTGGTAGTGCACCTTTTGCAGGCTTCAATTCTTGTGGAGGTCATTCTCAGGCAGCAGGTTCTCTAGAGGTTACCATGCACCCACAAAGGGTGGACAACAACAACATTCTCAGCCCAAACCAAAGAATTCTCAGCCTTTGCATAATTTTTTTTATAATGTTATACCTAACCAAGTGGTTCTTTATGGACATCAAGTACAACAAACTAGGGCTTATCGACATACATGTAAAAATGAATTCTTGATATGATAACACAGCTAGGAGGCCTTACAACTTTAATAACTTTGAGTGTAGTTGATACAAAGTGGTATAATCTCCAAAATTTAATGCATTCTCAAGCCAACAAATTCAAGGGTGTAATGCCCCGTCATGCAACCATAGAGAGTTAGGTTTAACTATACAAAAAAAATGCATAAATTTTTTATTTTTTTTCCTCACTGTGTGTATTGAATGGTCCTTTGGTGTTGTGCATATGTGTAGGTAGATGCCTAGAGGTAGAGGTCGAGGTCATGGTAGATGTAGGGGACATGGGAGAGGTGGTGGTGGTATACCTCCTCCCAGTTCCCCTCATGAGAGTGTTCAGGAAGGCGGGGGTCAAAATATGGAAAATCAGGGTTAGCCTGAGGGAGCTCAGTTGCGTCAATTGCTTGAGGAGGCCCTTTCCCATCTAGGTCCTAGACATGAGGTAGAATAACTAGGAGGGGGATAGGAGGTAGATTAGCCAGAGGCTAGGGAGAGAGAGAGATCACCTAGAAGGAGATAATTGATAGCTGAACATGAGGCCACCTTAGCCAGTCACATGAGAGATCTTCTGAGGGCACGCCCTCCCACCTTTGATGGATCTAGTAGTGGTTTGGAGGCAGAGACTTGGTTACTAGATTTGGGTAGGTGTTTCGTCATGCATCTGTATGGTAGTAACACCAAGGCTAGATGTGCTATTTTGTATCTTAGAGGTTTTGCTTCTACCTGGTGGTGTTTAGAGGAGCAGAAGTTGCATTTAGACATTGGTACTATGTCCTAGGAGTTGTTCTTAGAGAGGTTCAGAGCTCGCTTCCTTTTGGATCATTGGAAGTAGCACCATGCAGACGAGTTCCACGAGTTGAGACAAATGGCCATGTCAGTAGAGTAGTATGAGCGTAGATTTTATGAGCTCAAGCAGTATTCAGACATTGGAGATGACGAGGCTATGTTATTACATCACTTTATCAGGGGCTTGAATGCCTGAATTAGTGGAGGAGTTCATGTTTTTGAGCCTAAGACTATGGAGGTAGCAGTTGAGAAAGCCCGTTTAGTAGAGGAGAATTTGACTATGGCACTTGGAGGACATACGGGTGTGCATATTGGTAGTGCACCTTCTACAGGCTTCGATTCTCGTGGAGGTCATTCTTAGGCAGTAGGTTCTCATAGAGGCTATCATGCACCCCCAAAGGGTGGACAGTAGCAGTAGTAGCATTCTCAACCCAAACTAAAGAATTCTCATCCTTAGTAGGGTAAAAAATATTAGAATAAGAAGAATCAGAGTTGGCAGCAAGCTAGGCGTGATTGTATAGATCAACCAGCTTAGAGTACGCAGTCAGCAGTGTGTAGAGGAAGTTATCTGCAGTCTAATGCTTTTCAAAGTGGTAGAGGATTTGACAGAGGTACAGGGTGTTTCTCTTGCGGCCAACATGGCCACATAGCTAGACAGTGTCCTCAGAAGAATGCTTCATGTTTTGGACAAAGGCCGACAGCTTTAGAGCCGACTGTAGGTGATGCAGGCAGATCACATTGAGTATTTGCAGCGGTGGATAACTGCCAGGTAGAGCATCAGGGCACTGTGGTGGAGACTTCTAGATTGATGCGAGGTATTGGTTTTTTTGTTCTTTTCTATTCTGGTGATTTGGATTCATTTATTTATCCATCTCTTGTGGAGTGTTGTAGTTTGGTGGCAACAAAGTAGGATATTAGTTGGCAGGTTGAGCTAGCATCTGGGGCTAAGGTCACAGTTGAGTCTCTAGTGCATGGTTGTGAGCTAAGGATTAGACCTCTAACTACCATAGTAGATCTTTACATCCTACCCCTTGGTTCATATGATATAGTTTTGGGTATGGATTGGTTAGATGCCCATCAGGCAGTGATAGATTGTCATCATAAGTCAGTGAGGTGTGTGCATGATTCTGGTAGAAAGGTAGAGGTAGTTGGTATCCGGAGACCTATTTCCTTGCGCATGATCTCTGCTATGCAACTAAAGAGATGTATGTGCTAGGGATGTCAGCTATTTGCAGTGTTAGTTAATGACTTAGAGATGGAGGAGAGTTGAGAGACATCTCTTGATGATCACCCACTTCTTAGATAGTATGCTGATGTTTTTCCTAGTGAGATTCTAGGGATGCCACCTAAGCGTGACATAGACTTTAGGATTGATCATGTTCCCGGCGTAGAGCTAATATCACGAGATCCATATAGGATGACCACTCAGGAGATTCGATTCCAGTTGGAGGAGTTGTTAGCCAAGGGATTCATTCAACCTAGTGTTTCTCCATGGGGAACACCTGTGATCTTTGTGAAGAAGAAGGATGGATCTCTGTAGCTATGTATAGACTATCGACAACTTAATAAATTGACTGTAAAAAATAGGTATCCCTTGCCACAGATTGATGATCTATTTGACCAAATTAAGGGGGCTAAGGTGTTTTAAAAAATTGATCTTAAGTCAGGATATCATTAGTTGCAGATCTTTGAGGTAGATGTTCATAAGACAACATTTCGCACCCAGTATGGACATTATGAGTTTACAGTTGTACCATTCAGGTTGACGAATGCACCTTTTGTTTTCATGAGCTTGATGAACGGTGTGTTTTGCACCTATCTCGACAGGTTTGTCCTTGTGTCTCTAGATGATATATTGATTTATTCAAGGACTATGGAGGAGCATGAGAAGCATTTGCATAAGGTTTTGCAGTGTTTGAGAGAAAATTAGCTTTATGCTAATTTGGTGAAATGTGAATTTTTTCAGATTGAGGTGAGGTATCTAGGTCATGTCATTTCTGGAGAGGGTATTGTGGTGGATCCTTTGAAGATCCAAACTATTATACATTAGCCTGTACCTACTAATGTCTTTGAGGTTCACAGTTTTATGGGTTTGGTAGGCTACTATTGTCGGTTTGTACAGGGTTTTTTGAGGATAGCTCACCCCATTACTTCTCTTCAGAGGAAAGGGAAGAAGTTTGTTTGGTCAAAGCAGTGTGAGCAGCTTTTCAGACCCTTAAGGAGCGGTTGACTAGTGCACCTATTTTGGCAGTTTGTGATCCTACTGGGGACTTTGTTGTGTGTACTGATGCTTCTTTGGAGGGTTTAGGAGTAGTTCTGATGCAGGATGGTCACGTGATTGATTATGAGTCTCGTAAAGTCAAGGATCACGAGTTGAACTATCCCACTCATGCTTTGGAGTTGGCTGTAGTTGTGCATGCTTTGGTGAGGTGGAGACATTTTATTTTGGGGCGTCGGCTTGAGCTGCACAGTGATCATCGTAGTTTGCAGTCTATTTTTATGCAACCAAACCTGAATGCGAGGCAGAGACGATGGATGTAGTTCTTGTGTGAGTATGATTTTGAGGTAAAGTATATCCAAGGCAAGGAGAATGTTGTGGGAGATGCTCTTACTCGGCAGAGACATGAGCTTTCTTCAGTCACACTTGCAGTTGATTTGAGAGGTCAAATTCTTGCAGCACTTCCTACCGACAGTTGGTATCAGGAAGTGAAGTCTGAGGTTGAGTCAGGTAGACCTTTAGAGGGTAGATTTGTTAGGTACTCTCTTGAGTCAGATGGTCTTTTGCGACATTTGGGTCATATCTATGTTCCTAGTTCTGGGGGTCTTCATACCCTAATCTTGTCTAAGGCGCATCGGACACCCTATTCAACACATTTGGGTGTCAAGAAGATGCATGCAAATCTTCGCCAGCTATATTTCTGGAGTTGCATGAAGAGAGATATTACAGATTTTGTGTCGAGGTGTCTTGAATGTTAGAGGGTGAAGGTGGAGCACCAACACCTTGCAGGTCTTTTGCAGCCCCATCTTGTCCCTAAATGGAAATGGGACATCATTTCTTTGGACTTTATATTTGGGTTACTGATATCCTCCCATCGATATGATGCTATTATGGTCACTGTGGACAGGTTGACGAAGGTAGCTCACTTCTCTCTTGTTTGTTTATCTTATAATGCTTCTTCGGTGGCCAGAATATTCATGGAGGATATAGTCAGACTGCATGGGATTCCTCACAGGATCATTTCTGATAGGGATCCAGTGTTTACCTCAGCTCTTTGGACTTCTTTACAGAATACTTTGGGGACTCAGCTGAACTTTAGTTCAGCTTACTATCCGGAGACTGATGGATAGACTGAGAGGGTTAATCAGGTCCTTGAGGATATGCTTAGGATGTATGTCATGGACCAGCAGATCCGTTGGGAGGACTATTTATACATGGTGGAGTTTGCAAACAATAATAGATATCATAGTTCTATTGGTATGTCGCTATTTCAGCTGTTGTATGGTTGTCCTTGTCGGACCCCACTGAGTTGGGGTCATCTTGAGGATAGATTTCTTCTAGGACCGGATATGCTTAGAGAGATGGAGTAGTAGGTTGAATGGATTAGAAAGCATTTGGTGGAAGTGTAGGATAGACAGAAGAAGTATGCAGATGCTCATAGGGTCAATCATCAAATTTTAGTTGGGGATTGAGTGTTCTTGCATGTGCGACCGCAAAAGAGTCTGATCCGTTACGGAAAAGGCTCTAAGCTTGCACCACGTTTTAATGGCCCATTTGAGGTGTTGGAGAGGATCGGTCCTGTCTCTTATCATCTTGCTTTGCTGCCTAGCTTTTCACGCATCCATGATGTGTCATGTTTCTGTACTCAGACCCTATTATCTAGATATTGCTCATGTTCTTGATTGGAATGCTCTACAGGTAGAGGGCATGCAACTGGCTTTGGAGCCTGTAGGCATTTTTGCAACTCAGGAGACTCACACTTAGGGGCAGAGACGTGGAGCAGGTCAAGGTCTAGTGGGATCCTAATGATGAGACTTCTGCTACCTGGGAGGATGCATCCAGGATGCGGGAGTTATATCCCCACTTATTTGCAGGCTTCCAAGAGTAAGCCTGATTCTGGGGGGAGGATGTAGTGCCCCTCATTTTTGCTTTTGATTAGTTGCTAGTGGTGTTTTTGGAGTTAGACTTTATGACTCTCTATTGATGTTAGATACACTATTATGTGGATTATTTGATGATACCTTATTGTGTCAGATGATATTGATGATGTTACTAGTACTGATGTTTCATGCTTATGATATGCTTTCATTTGGACTTAATTGATGATGTGATCAATCTTGCTATGAATGTCATGTGATTTACTTGATGATGATTCTTAATTGGTCGATTAGTAACTGAATATGTTATTTCACTTGTTAGACAATTATATGATATGCATAATAATGGTTTATTTGACTGATGTATTGGTGTGAGGGACAGTATAGTATTACTCATATAGGAGTACCCTACTATGCTGCAAATCCCTTCCACGGTGTGTTTGAGGTTATAGTTATATGTATTGTTCAACCCTTTGATTTGATGCAGGATGCAGGTTCATAACACCGACCCCACCTGGATTATCAGGTTTGAGCGTGTCCTAAATCTAATGGAATAGTGAAAAGGAGATAACATGAGGTTTTCCTCTGTCAGTCAAATTCCTTTAGTTTGTTATCATCCATGTGTGCTCAGTCGTGGGTGTAGTTGTTGATCAGTTGGAGCTTGTCTTCGAGATTTGGTCATCCTTTGGTATGTTGTGGTCATTATTTGTTGGATAAGTGGTTTTGAGTTGTTTATTGTAGTCTTATGGTTTATTCTTTAGAAATTAGTAATCTGTGTCTGATAGTTTTGATATTTGGTTATTTTGGTTAAATAATTTATGTGTATATGTAGAATATTAATTAATTAATTAGAATAATAATAATGATAATAATAATAATATTCATCATAAATAAGTTATTAATATTTTAATCAAGTGAATTAATTAGTAGTGTATAGACTTAATTTTAGTCATTATTTTATGTTATTATAATTCCATCTTATAAATGAATGGGTTGTCGTGAGCTTCCCAGATTTGAAAATCTCTTGCAAACAGTGAATTAATGTAGTTATTTTTGTGAGGGTGGAGTTGTCTGTTACAGATGGGAGGTAGTGGGGAATTTATGGATTGTCTATTTTGGTGTGAGAAGAGATATTTGAAGGGGGAATTTGGCAGCATGAAGGGAGACAGTTAGATTTTTTTGAAAAAGAAATTTTAGAAGGAGAATTTGGGAAGAAGGGAGGCTATGGGAAGGAGGTTCAGATACTTGAATACAATATTATGGGTATGTTTTATTGTGCCTATGTGTGTGAGATTTCTTATCTCTGTAATCTTTGTTTGGTCTAGAATTCAATTTTCATTGTTGCATGGTAATAAGAGATTTCACCTTTCGATTTGCATTCTTTATGTTCGAAATCTCCTGTTGTTTATGACTTTTCTTATGACTAGGTGCAATCAGAAGCTTGGCTGAATGCCTTTAGTTTTTTGTCCATTTTCACATCCTTTGGAGTCACACCACCTTTGCAATCAATTGATGCCCTCTATAGCTTCTCAAGTCTTTTTTTTTCATCCATTCAACAATCTTCCCTGAAAGCAAAAATAACTAATAAGCAAGGTATTCAATCGAGTTGTTATGGCATCATATTTGATGATGTGGACTTGAAATCTTAGATATAAACAAGGGCCTTGCCAAATAACCTGCTGTAAAATTTTTAAAGTGTTTTGAAATTACCGTATATGATTTTGAGAAGGTACTCACTACTGGATCCTCTCCTCTACACTCTTTTCTTTTTCATTTACACAAAAAAACTAAAATCCTAACATACTGGACCTCAAGGCTGGACTAACAACATTTTAAAAAAGCATCAAAATATCCTGCATGAATGCACTTCCAGCTAAAGAGCATGAGTGAGTTAACCTATGAATTTTCCTTCCTAGAAGCTGTAATCTTAGAGCTAGCGAAGTCCATCGTCCTAAAAGCATGCTTCTATTGAGAAGGATATTCTTTAGCAAATTGTGTTAATCCTCCACGTGCTCATATAGTTGTTTTCTGATCTTAATTGTGAATGTAAACCACTGTACACTATCTCTGTAGATCAAACTTCACCTAATCGTGATGTCTCCTTCGTCACATTGAACACATAAAATTTCATATTCTATATATTTCTTTCTCCTCTATAAATAGGGGTTATTAGTACAATTAAAAAAAACACTAGGAAAGATCAATATTTAGAAACCAAACCTCTATAGTTTGTCATTAAATATTCCTCAAAGTAGTTCCTGGCTGTATCTTATCGTCTTCCACTCCAACACCCTCTGCATGTAATTTATCTGCTTGGGCCGCTGTACGGCCACACTAGGGGGGGTTTCTATTCATTCAATTCTCGTTGAAGCCATCATTATTGTTTCTTAAACTTTATGCTAGAGATGGAGGACCATTCATGTGTTTGAGGTTATAGTTATATGTATTGTTCAACCCTTTGATTTGATGCAGGTTCATGACACTGACTCCACCTAGATTATCAGGTCTGAGCGTGTCCTAAATCTAATGGAATAGTGAAAAGGAGATAACATGAGGTTTCCCTCTGTCAGTCAAATTCCTTTAGTTTTTTATCATCCATGTGTGCTCGGTCGTGGGTGTAGTTGTTGATTAGTTGGAGCTTGTCTTCGAGATTTGATCATCCTTTGGTATGTTGTGGTCATTATTTGTTGGATAAGTGGTTTTGAGTTGTTTATTGTAGTCTTATGGTTTATTCTTTAGAAGTTAGTAATCTATGTGTCTAGTAGTTTTGATAGTTGGTTATTTTGGTTAAATAATTTATGTTTATATGTAGAATATTAATTAATTAATTAGAATAATAATAATGATAACAATAATAATATTCATCATAAGTAAGTTATTAATATTTTAATCAAGTGAATTAATTAGTAGTGTATAGACTTAATTTTAGTCATTATTTTATGTTATTATAATTCAATCTTATAAATGAATGGGTTGTCGTGAGATTCCCAGATTTGAAAATCTCCTGCAAATAGTGGGGAATTTATGGATTGTCTATTTTGGTGTGAGAAGAGATATTTGAAGGGGGAATTTGGCAGCATGAAGGGAGATAGTTAGATTTTTTTGAAAAAGAAATTTTAGAAGAAGGATAATTTGGGAAGAAGGGAGGCTATGGGAAGGAGATTCAGATATTTGAATACAATATTATGGGTATGTTTTATTGTGCCTGTGTGTGTGAGATTTCTTATCTCTATAATCTTTGTTTGGTCTAGAATTCAATTTTCATTGTTGCATGGTAATAAGAGATTTCACCCTTCGATTTGCATTCTTTATGTTCGAAATATCCTGTTGTTTATGACTTTGCTTATGACTAGGTCCAATCAGAAGCTTGGCTGAATGCCTTTAGTTTTTTGACCATTTTCACATCCTTTGGAGCTACACCACCTTTGTAATCAATTGATACCCCCTGTAGCTTCTCAAGTCTTTTTTTTTCATCCATTCAACAATCTTCCCTGAAAGCAAAAATAACTAATAAGCAAGGTATTCAATCGAGTTGTTATGGCATCATATTTGATGATGTGGACTTGAAATCTTAGATATAAACAAGGGCCTTGCCAAATAACTTGCTGTAAAAATTTTAAAGTGTTTTGAAATTACCCTATATGATTTTGAGAAGGTACTCACTACTGGATCCTCTCCTCTACACTCTTTTCTTTTTCATTTACACAAAAAAACTAAAATCCTAACATACTGGACCTCAAGGCTGGACTAACAACATTTTAACAAAGCATCAAAATATCTTGCATGAATGCACTTCCAGCTGAAGAGCATGAGTGAGTTAACCTATGAATTTTCCTTCCTAGAAGCCGTAATCTTAGAGGTAGCGAAGTCCTACATCCTAAAAGCATGCTCCTGCTGAGAAGGATATTCTTTAGCAAATTATGTTAATCCTCTGCATGCTCATATAGTTGTTTTCTGATCTTAATTGCGAATGTAAACCACTGTGCACTATCTCTGTAGATCAAACTTCACCTAATCGTGATGTCTCCTTCATCGCATTGAACACAGAAACTTTCATATACTATATATTTCTTTCTCCTCTGTAAATAGGGGTTATCAGTACAATTAAAAAAAAAACCTAGGAAAGATCAATATTTAGAAACCAAACCTCTACAGTTTATGTCATTAAATATTCCTCAGAGTAGTTCCTGGCTGTATCTTATCATTTTCTACTCTAACATCCTCTACATGTAATTGATCTACTTGGGCGAGGGGAGGGGTTTTTATTCATTCAATTCTCATTGAAGCCATCATTCTTGATTCTTAAACTTTATGCTGGAGATGGAGGACCGTTCGTGGGAAGAAGTCACCCTTACTATGAGATCACTCCTTTCAATCTTTTTTTCTTTCCTCTGAGTTCTTCGCTGATGATGAATCTTGTAATTCAGAAACCTTTGTTTGAACAAGTTTGCCAGAATGAAACATCTTTTCCAATTGCATTAGTTATTTTAGGTATATGTTACGAGTTGAGTTCGGCCTTTAGAATCATTGTTCCATGCAAATATGAATCCCAACAATATAGAAAATGCCTTTCTTCTAGCGTGGACAACTGTAGTTTTTTTTTAGAAATCTGCCTTTCTTAATCGGTGGATTTGTATAAATCTTTTTTGTCTTGAACCTTATGCAAATCGATATGGTTAGGGGCGAGTAAGTGTTTATATTGGTAGTATTATTTCACGCCTCTCTATTCTCTCTTTGACTATACTCGTACTAAAGGCATTTACGAATAGGAATAAACTATTTTGTAAGAGGATTTTAAAATGTTTAGTAAAGACACTAAATAGTTTAAGATGTATTAGTAACAGATTTTAGTCATCATCTAACATTGAGATTTTGTAAACAAAAGATATTAGCGGTAACATCATTATTCCTAGATGTATAGGGCCATTTCATTAGTCATGATAAATTAGTATTTTTTTTATAATGACTATTTGTATTAAACTTTTCTTGTAAATATATATTTTTGTCAAAAAAAAATCCAAGGCTATAGATATAAATAGGTTCATCTAGAAATGCATAGGGGATTCATATAGTTCTTATGTTAGGGCTGAAATTCATATGGTTGTGGTTGATGTGGTTATTATTAGTTAGGGTGCATATTATTGTATAAGTATTACATAGTCAAATATTATAGCAATTTAAGTCAGTTTTATTGCTATACATATTGAATTATAAGACTTATGGATATATTTGATTTAGAATGCTTTAGCTAAACTAAATTTAGACATTGAATTATTATGTTGTTAATGAATTTAATCTAGTGAGTTAGTTGATACTGCAATGTGAATTGTTAAACTCTATAAATGTCATAGCTTATATTTTGATACTTCATTAAACCATTTGTGATTGAGTTGTGTTGATCATCTAGAAGAGTTGTTCATACCTGTCAAGCTGTTTATCTCTAGAGGCTTAATGGGTTGCTCTTAGGTGTTGTCTTGAGATTATATTGTGTTCTTGTCACACCTATATGTATGAGGTTAGAAGTTGCTCATGAGTATGATTGTTGACCTTGGAATTTGAAATCGAGTTGTGGTTATATCTGTTGGCAAGAGGAGTAGATGCCTTGCTTTATCAGTGTATGTATGTCAATAAGGGAAATTCCTGTCAGGTTATAGGGTTACTAGTTGTACCTAGGAGGGTGGCTTCCATAGAGGGGCCGATGTCCAAAGTGGCTGCCTGGATAACCTTATGGAAGTGTAATTAAGTGAAAACATAATAATTAACCTAGGAGGGATTGGGTAGTTAAGTCATCTAATAAGATAATTTGGATGCCTCACCTATGCCTGTAGCATTGTCTTAGGCTAAGGATGGGATGAGAAGGCTTGGTTGGCATGATCGACCTCCTTGTCTTCACGAAAGGATAGTCGATTCCACATGTGTCACCTTATGGGGCCGGTGCCTAGGGAGAGGCTACCAGGATAACCATAGATGGGGGCCGACGTCTAGTGAGAGACAGCTAGGATAACCCATGCTAGGACCATGCGATGACACTTTTCCTATTGCAGCCTAGTTATCCCTCTTATGTACATGCTTGTTATTTATGTTGCCTCTGGAGTATTGTCGAGCCATTTGTTATTATTCTTGAGTCAGTGTTTTGTTGGTCATTTATCTGTTTATCCTTTCCATCTTGATCGTTGTCTTTGTGGGACCTCATTGTTATCTCCTAGCTTGGGGGTGGACCTCAGGGTTCCACATGGTCGGGTGGATGAGCTTTAATCCATTGGTCTTTTGGCATCATGGTTCAAGTTTTGGGCAGATGTGCCTCTCTAGTTTTAGTACTGTATCTGCATATGAAGACTTATATTGTACCTTACGGATCCAGTTTTGTGTATCTATGTTATTCATTATGCAATTAGTCATGAAAGCCTTGTATCTATATAACTATGTACTCATAACCATTGTGGTAAAAGAATGTTGTAAGCTTCTGTAATGTAATAATGTTGTTAGTGGACTCTATGATCATTCAAGATGGATTATATATCTTATTGATCTATGTTTATTTTCCTTAATGCATTTGTGTTTCCCTAGAGATGTTAGTTGTTAGATAGTTAATTTGATGGAGCTAGTTGATATTTTTTCTGGTGATTATTACTTCTACTTGTTTAAAAAAAAAAAATTCTGCATTTTCTTTGCATAGTTAAACCTAACTCTCTAGGGTTGCATGACGGGGCATTACAAAGGGATGCATATAGGTAAAGAATACTTGAAACATAATTAAAATCCCCATATTTCCACTATGTATATGAAACATCATTTTAAAAATTTCATCTTGAAGTCCTCTTCAAGTAATTTCAAGAAAGAGATCTATGGGCAAGGTATTTAGTTAAAAATCATATGGCCATAAATAGGATTTGTATGTATTTAATTATAATATTTAATGCACATATCTTTTATAATATTGCATTATGTTATTGTAGGAAATAATGGCAGTGTTGATATTTAGTGCATAAACTTTGACTTAGTTTTGGATAAAGGGTGCACCTAATATAGAAACATTGGATTGGAATAATCCAAGTGAACTCAGGTAAAAGAATGATTTCTATGACAAATTCATAAGAAAATGAATTCCTCTTAAATGACATGAAATTTCAAAATAAGATCCTTGTCAACTACCTCTTGAGCTGTTCTTAGTTTTTTCACTTCAATTTTCTTACCACGCCTCTTTTTGAAATGACCAAAGTTTGGTTTCAAAATCATGTTTTCACTATATGTTTTAAAAGATTAAATATATTTTGGTTGATCACACTCATAATTTGTAAGTTCTCAAATTCTGTGTAGTCACTATCTGATCTATATCATTGTCTAGTAAATTTTTTTTCTTGTTGCTTTCATCACATCCTATTCAACATGTGGATAAGAAAATTAAATAGCCATTAGTACACATAAAACATGCTCTTGCATATGAATGGAAAGAGTAGGAGTTCAATCTAGTTCATGTGTACACTTGAGTTAAAGTGCTTTATATTCAGGTTCATTTTTTATTTTTTAGGTATCTATTATGTGGAAAAGTGTGTAGTATTAAAAGTGTGCAACATTACAAGTATCCACCTGGGGATGCTACCACAATAATGGGTTACACTTTCTGGGACATCTTGATTTTTACTGAAATCACATATTTTTAGAAAATATAATGATTTAAGCCTTGAAATGTTCCATTTAAAGGATCTTAATTGAAAAGGGTTTGATCAAACCCCCTTAGATTCAAACCCCCTTGGATAGAACCCCGCTAGTTTTAAACCATACCTATAATGGAGTCTTCTCTACACCTATCAAAATATTGATAAAAACCACTTTTGATTTACGTTTTGGGGGATCAAATGAATTCATTTAAAATTTATGTTTTGTAAGTATGTAGTCCTTATTATAAGCTTCCCAAAAAGTATAATTTTAAATATATTTAATTTGATTATTATATTTATTTTTATTTCTTGTGAATGTAGGTTTTTCATCGAACATCAAGTTCTCTGTTCTACACACATGAAAAATTAGTAAATTAGTGAAAAACAATTCTGAAAAATATCTATACCCTAGGTATTGATGTCCTTGTTTCAACAAAAAAATTGAATTTCGATACATATAGAAAAAGTTATGTTTTACAGAATACATCTATGTCTAAATTATAATTGGTTTGACTTCAAAACTTAATTAAAAAAATATATTCAACAAAATATTATAAAACCAAATGCATGCCCTATATATCAGTGTTACTAATCTAAATTCAAAAGAATCAAAATTTTATCCTTTGTAGAAAAAATGTTATGTGCTACAGAATACACATCACTTTAAAAAAAAGTTTACTATTAAAAACTAGTTATCAAAGGAGACACAAAAAAATTAACAATTGAACTCCAAATTTTTTTTAAATATATATTTAGAATCTACAAAAAAAATCTCACAAATCACTAGTTTGCATCATCTTCATATTTCTAATGGTTTAGCAGCTATATGTGTCAGAAAGTGAAGATTTAATTCAAAATGTTGATTTCAATGTCAAGTTTGACAAAAACGTGTAACCCATTATTGTGGAATGACCCCAGGGTCTAATGAAATAGACTTCATTTTTCGTTAAATGACATTGCCAAGTGTACTTTAGAACTTGTGAGTTGAAATGTGTGTACATAGCTTAATCGTTTTTAGCCTATTTGTGTCTCTTGAGTATTTCATTTTATAATTACTTGTTTAGAATATGATAATCTAGGATATAGAGTGAGTTCTAGCTATTTAGATCTATCAATTTCCTAGATTTATGTATTTACTTTTATTTAAGAGAAAATTAACTTTAACTTGACATAATAGGACCTTTATCATGTTATGTTCCTTCTCTCATGTATGTACTTAATGTGATAGGCAGATATGGATGCACTATTTGGATACATAGATAGAGAGATTGCTAGATTGAGGTTAATATTACAGGATCCTCAAACCATGGGGGTTTATAGGTCTAGTTGTGAGAAGATTTTAGAGAGTTTAGTTTGTATTAGAACTTCGTTGGGAGGTGTTAGTGCATATTCTGGTGATATGTTAGTAGCTATTCTTGCCCAATGTGGGCACTAGTTTCTGGTGATGTTCCACTGAGTTCCAATTAAGAGTGCCAAAAGAAACTCTTAAGGCATAATGTTTTCCTCAATATGTGCCCAAAACTAGTGTTAGGGCATATCAGATGACCCGGTGTGTGTGCCCTCAGATGACACCATTGATTTATCCTAGATTTCTTGTTGCACATGGTTCTTATCCAAATAATGACCAAATTCCACTATATTTTACACAATAATTATATGCCGAGGTCCACTTAGGCCTCAACGTAAACTATTTACATTTACCACCACATTTGGGGTAGGGACATGACAGAGTATGTGATAGGGAACCATATTGTCATCTAGATCAAGAGCCTCCTATTTATAGGAGTTTGGTTGGTGAAAGGAAGCTTGCTATCTCACCATCTCTCAGTGGTATTGGTGATCATGTGGTCAGTGCTGAGATGGCTATGCAAACTTAGTCGATATCTATCGACTGTGTGGGATAGTACTTGATGAGGCATCCACATAGGTCACCTAATCATCTTGCTCCCTATCATCTTACATGCATCCCATTGCCAAATGATTTGGAGCATATTATAGTCAAGGGTTAGGTGCAAACGGTGGCTTGTTTATCTAAGAACTTGATGAGAGCATACCAGGTGATATCATCACAGTTGAGGATCCCTCTAGCAGATGTTAGTTCATATGTGGGTTGCATCATGGTAGATTTAGAGAGTCTAATAGATAACACGAGGCACATTGTGATGCAGATCATATAATTAGATCCTCTCCTGAGTCACATGATAGAGCATAACATCCATCTACATCACATTCTGCCACTCCACAGGCTCAACATATGGGATTTGATTTACTCAAGCAGACTGTAGATGATATGGGTTTTGTATGGATGCTTTCTATTGGATCTATACCATCTCACATACAAAATCCTTTGGACATGTCCCTACTACATCTATTTGATGAGAGAACAACATAAGAGTTAGTTGATTCCATTATTACTGAGGATGGTTATATTTGATGTCCTGATACGACATAGGTATATAATTTTTAATTTTGTAAGTTAAATTTATACTCTAAAATTTAAGCATATGCTTGTAGTCCTACACAAATATAACTTATATTTGAAATTAATTTTTCTTTTTTACGTGCACATGTGTAGCTTTAGGATGTAGGTGTTACTTCTAGTTTGAGGGCAGAATGTGTACACACACATTATTCTCTTGACCATAGTGGATATGTGAGTTGATTATTAAATTGAGATTCATGTATATTTAAATATCTCATGTTTGTATGTATGTATGAAGTCCAAACATGTCTATATATATTCTAAAATTTAATTATAATTTTTTAGGGCTCATTGCATCTATCAGGACAATGTTCTCATTCCGAGGGTCACTCAACTAGGAGGGAACATGATGATCTCGGTAGATAGTTTACATGCTTGATAGATTAACATTTATGTTTGAGATCTGTAGACATTTTTGTTTATGAATTTATGTTTGATCTATATATCATGGATATCCAAACATGTTTGTGTTTATGTTTATGTTTGAGATATGGACATGTGGACATTTGTCTTTATGTTTATGTTTGAGATACATGGACATGGACATTTTTGCTTATGATTATTTTTGAGATATATCATGGACGTGGACATGTTTGTGTTTATGTTTATGTTTGAGATATGGACATGTGGACATTTGTGTTTATGATTATGTTTGAGATATGGACATTTGAGTTTATACTCATGTTTGAATCTATGGACATTTATACATGTTTATGCTTATATTTGGCATACATATGGACATTTATGTTTATGTATTTGACATGTATGGATAGTTATGCACCTATGCATGGACATGTAAATATGTTTATATAATTTGACATGTATTCAACATTTATACATGTTTATATAAATTTTTAACTTGTGTACATGGAATGAACTTATGTATCTATGTATGGGCATGTTTATATTTTAGATGGACATTTATATATATGTTTATATTTGACATGGATGTAAATTTATCTACAAATGAGATATTTAATAAAGTTTTCATATAAATGCTTCTTGATATTTACAATGGATCTATTTGATTTTTATAGATGTACGAATTGTTGTGTATTAAGACATGTAATATGTAAGTTTCAATAATAAAATATTAACTTCAAAGATATTAATGTGCTTATCTCAATCATACATGTCATTTACTTATTAATCATGTGAATTTTTTATACATACATCATTTATATTTACTTTATTAATCACATTGTCATTTACTTATTAAGTTGTTACATATCTCAAATTTGAAGTTTAAAATAAACTTTATAACTCTGTAATGATATAACATTCAAATAGACATAAAGGACAACAATGGTAGCATATGTATATGATGAAATAACATAACATAGGCCCAGATAAGTAGCATAAGAACACAATATATAACAAATATTTAAATACTAGAACAAATACTATTATGAACTCTCAAATCATGAATTAAATATATGTTGAGGTTGAAATACACATGTTTTCAATCTACATTTTTCTTAAGCAATCATTGCACATATATTGGACCTAAAAAATAATAATGAATGAATTAAACTTGAGGTAAATAAATAATGAATTTTGTATTTTTCATGTATAAATATTGATTTCATAATATATACCCAAGATTGAAGATAGAAGTTCATCTTATTTGAATGTAAATGAACTAGATCTAGAATCTAGACTTGTTAAGTTTGAGACATGAATGAGAATTAAACTCACATACAACTTGAACTAAAAAGTTAAACTTTCTATAAATTTCTAATGATATCAAACTCACATAAGCACCAGGAAACTTTACTAGGGTTAAATTGAATAAATTCTAGATACAAAAAAAGAGCTTCCCTTAGCTTCAAGAAATATTCATTATGTACTGACAAGGTTGATCATGTGAAGGTGGAAGCTCATGTGGCCTCACCTAAGACCTAAGACATCTATATTTTATACCTTATTCTAGGACCTCTAGACCTAAGACATATCTACTTGACATATTCAGATTTTCTAGTAAACGTAGTAGACCTGAGACACCTATGTTTTATACCATATTCTAGTCTAGACCTAGGAAATATGTAATCTACACCTAGATTTTATACCTTATTCTAGGACCTCTAGACCTAAGACATGTCTACTTGACATATTTAGATTTTATAGTCTAAACGTAGTAGCCCTAAGACACCTATATTTTATATAGGTTATTCTAGGACCTCTAGACTAGAAGACATATCTACTTGACATATATTTAGATTTTCTAGTCTATTCGTAGTAGGCTTAAGACACCTACATTTTATACCTTATTCTAGTCTAGACCTAAGACATATCTAATCTACACCTAGATAAATTATACCTTATTCTAGTCTAGACCTAAGACATGTATCTAAGACATAAATATAGATTTTATAGTAGACCTCGTAGACATTATTATAGTCTACACCTAAGACATAGATCTAAGATGCCTATTCTATACAGAAAACACCTATTAGATATTTAAATCATTCTAAGACATGTCTAGATTAGTATCGTAACTTAAAGCTTGGATAGACATACATAAGAAAATATTAATATGCTAGATAATGTAGAGATCATGTACTTGAAATGAAACAATAACTTCAAATCCTCTCATCTACATGATTGTAAAAACAAATCTCCTGCCATGATGAAATATAAAAAAATTAAAACTTAGAGATCATGAATTCTAAAATTTTTAAGAAGCATTGAAATTAAAATTAAACATAAAAAAATGTTATTGAAGTATAAATTAAAATATAATTTATAAGTTAACTACAAGTAAGATGTGCTTGAGATCTCTAAGTAGACCTAAGACACCTACTATGTATCTATGTGAGTCAATATTCTACTAAATCAGGGATCTAGTGAATACCTAAAATGAAATGAAAGTTGTTGGACCCACATTTTTCCTACCACATCCATTGGTTCATCTCTCTCTTCAATAAAATCTAATATTTTTGATGGTCATCTCTATCTAGTCTCCACTTAGGAGGTCCACGTGCATGTTTAACTTGATGAAGAGATAGGCCAATAGAAAAATTATTAGGTGGCTATACTAATACACCATGTTGTGAGTTTGGTAATCAATAAAATGAATCCCATTTTGGACAATTTTGACTTGTTTGAGATATTTCCCTTGCACTACAATGAACCTGTGGGAAACAACATTTCATCGCTTGTTTTTGGTTTTGTTAACTTATTCCTCTCTTCTTTGCAACGTAATAAATAATAACTAACACTCTCTATGTTTTTGACCTCTACTATGATTGCATAAACATCTCCTGCACCACAATAATATTTATACACACCTTTTTTTAATCAATCCTAAATTGTGGTCATAATCATTTCAATTCAAAGGAATGTCTTCAAATATTTTATCTTCATTTTCATCATATGTGTTAGTAACAACTAGTGGTACCAAATTCCATTAACTGATATATCCACATTGTTGGCTCTTACAATTCTCACAATCTCCCAACATGCACTCATAACAAAAAGAAGAGCAACCCTAGTGTACAACATCCATGTGTGGCTATATGTACTCATGACACAATGCAAAGATCTTGTTTTATCTATGCTCTTGCATCCATGGATTGATCTTCTATCCACATCTACAAATTTTAAATATATACATCACATAATTTACAATTATAGTTTTGTTGAAATTATAAAATTATAATCACAATGAAATAAAATAAATAAAATTTTAAGTAAATATTAAACAAGTGAAAACTTTTTTAAAACAAATATACACACTTGATATCTCCTAGAAAACTCTATTTGGATGTGGGTTCCTCCCTAAAGATTTGCCAACTGTAGATGTGAAGTGTTTCTTACACCATTCAACAACATCATGTGCATCATTTATACAATCTCCCTCATAATTCTTTTGATGTATTCTTAGAGCATGTTTGATTCAAGTTCCTGCACCATCATGTTTACCCTTTCCATGCCCACTCTCAAAGAAGCTCCAAACATGTGGTATATTGTCATGTTGATGATATCTACAAAGTGCATAAAATGACCTTGATGATTTGAATTGTGATGCACACCCATCTGACCATACAATTGTTTTTCAATGTTGACACCCCTTTTTCCCAAATCTTCAAGAAATTCTTAAAGCAATGTTGTACAAAATGTGTGTCATGCTTTTTATCATCACTAATATAAAAATGATATTCTTTTTTAATTAATTGTTGTAGATATGTACTCTCAACACCATCCAAATCCAATTGTGCATGTCGATAACACACATGTACCATAATAGTGACCTACTCCTGATAATAATATTGTGTTTGAATCTCCTTTTGATGGGTAAAAGAGTAATTTTATGCAAAGTCCACTACTGATAAAACTATTCCAAGTGGGAAAGTATCTATCAACAACTAAAATTGTTTTGCTTGCCACTTAGCAAAAAACACATGATGTATGTATGGTTGTATCAATTTATGAAAATTTTCCATAAATGTTTGAATAGGTATTTCGTCTTCTATGTAATCTAACCTTGTGGATTCTTTCCCAAATTTTATTTCAAACACTTGTAACTCTTGCAATTTACCATCTTCATCATGTCAGTATCTTCAATTCTCAAAGGCATTTTAGTTAAATTTCCACATGTTTCACAAAATCCTTTTATGAATTTCATTGGACCATCTACATCCTCATCAGATTTATCATATAAGATGGATGATATGAACTAAATTAACCATTTAGGAGGTGCATTTTCAGTACCATCACTTTCTTCTCTAATCTTTTGAAACACTTGAGAGTAAATATCAAATTCAATATGGTAACAACAAGAACAAGTTTCAAAAAAATTTGTTTGCCTTCACATACCATGGCCTTAACATTTCAAACATTGTTTTCCCAATCTTTATATGAGGTATTGCATCACAAAATGTCACATAAATCTCATGTTGTGTTGTGTCTAACCATTGTTTCATATGTAATTCATATTCATTTGGCCCAATCCTATGTTTGAGAACATCTCTACCATTTGATGAAGGATGGGTATGATCGTGCCAAAAATTAGAGACCAACTTCCTAACACCATCTTCAATCTTATTAGAATGAAGATCCCTACACATCATTGCCCAATTGCCTTCTACAGTACTATCACCCAAAACCTTTCTCCTATTCACATATCTTGATAGTGTCTATCTACTTAAGACAATTTCACTTGAAAGTGAAGAGATCTAACATTTTCTTGGTATTCGTTGACTTACTATAGATATTAACATCACTCTTCTTGAAACACTTTATGAACTAATCGAGACTTTTTTCCAATGAAATTCAAACCTTTTGTAACATCTTGAACATTATCTTTTTCTAGGTGTCTTCTCTTTTTTGTGAAATCTACATGTAACAATTTTAATACCTCTTTTAGCTTGTCATAAAGAAGCATACTTGATAATAGTTCGGCTTGACCAAGTGTATCATGATGATTGAAATGCTTATCAAGTATTTCCTTTGAAGTTCTACTCAACAACCTCATAATAACATGAGTAGGTTGTTCAACATAAAATTTCAATTTCTCTACATCCATTTCAAGTAAATGATCTATATTTCTATAAGAAACTTTTCTCTTAACCTATTTAATTAGATTATGAATATGCATATCTATAGAAGGAAGCAATCCCGACCCCTCTCCAACATCAAATCTTATTTGGGCTTCCTCCTTGACATCAATTGTGTGTGGTTGGGCGTCCTCCCTGACATCAACTGTGTGTGGTTGGGCCTCCTCCCTTACATCAACTATGCGTGGTCAGACCTCCTCCCTAACATCAATTATTTGTGATTGGGCCTCCTTTGCTCCAATATTTTAATTAGGTTCAAATTCTACTCTAGTTTTTGTATGTTGAGCCCCTACACATATCATATAAAAGAAAGAATATTTTAGAATATTTCTAAGGGATGGATATATAAACTCATTATCTAAAAACTAGATGTATGTTTTAACATTTTAATATTTTATCATTCTTTCGATATCATATAATATTATTTAATATAAGCTTAAATGTATAGCATTGTTTTTCCATTTACTCTCAAATCACTATAAAATTGAACATGTGTAAATTTCTAAGATTGCAATTTCCTCATGTAGTTCTATATATACAAGTACATGTAATGGTAACATAAATTAGGTGCACAACATGATAGTTTGAGGTGACTCAAGCATATCATTTTAAATTATTTACATAACACACACTAAGTGATTGAATCCAAGATATGGTGCCCATGATGTGGGATTTAGAAATATTACTCAACTCCATGCATATATGAAATATTGTACTTGTTAATGCATATATTACTTGCCCATGTATATGAAAGATGAATGTACCTACATGTAGTCCAATCTAATTCTAGTATATTAAAATTAAATCTAATTTCTAGTGTACATGATCTCTAGGATTAAATTATAGAACTACGAACTAAAAACATCTAGAGAACAAGTTAGATACACAATTTTTAAACAATTAAACTTTGAGAAGATTTGAAGGATTTTTGTTGCAAAATAAGTAACAAGATTTTCTAGAGATCTAGAGTAAGAAAGTTTAGCATCAAATTCAACTATGATTTCAATTTAGTTTTCACAACCTTAATGAGGCTTATGAATAAATTGCTACACACTCATGTTTTAAGAGTATGTGATAGGTCTTTAATACTTGGATCAAAATTCTCAAGTTTTTAGCTAAAAATACATAAGGAAATTGTTGAACACTTAGGGAAGGTATCAATTTTTTAGCTAAAAATACCTTGGATAATCTAAATTGTCATGGCTATTTCATTTAATGAAAAATGAAGTCTAATTTTTTTACTGCTTTCTCTTCCTGTTTCTTCAGGTTGAACCATTTTAGTGGCCTTTTATATGGTGCAAGAGGACCCCTCTTTCTAACAACACACAAAACTCACAAACAAGATTGAAATATCACTATTACACCAAATTATATAGTAGAGACTCCCTACTCACATACTCATTGTAAGACATAGATTTCAGATTGCAACAAAGCTTTCTTTATTTAAATTTACCTAAAAATATGTAACTAGTTTACATTATTGGCCTTCAATGGCATTTCTCAGCTCAATCACTCTTAGCTACCTTGCCCTGGAAGCCTCTTCACTTTCTTCTACAGTCACACTACTTAGGCACTCATCTCTCACACACTGGTGCCTTGCTTTTCCTTCATTGACGCTCCAATGTTAGGCTTTTACCTTCTTCACATCCGGTTGAACCTGCACATTATTCTATATTCTACACAATGACATTCTATTAAGTCTTTCCTCTTGAGGTAGACACTTTATCCTCCTGTGCCTTGGTTTTTTATAGATGCTAAAGATCTTTTCATTGGCATTCTATGTTGCCAAAAGGTGAAATGTTGCCTTTCACTAGGAGTTTAGACTTAGAGTCAAAATGACTTGTAATTCTTTTCCAAAGTTCCTGCGCATTCCCTTGGCATTAATTTGTTTCAAATATCTTTACACTTGGAATTGAAAGGACATAAGACAAAACAAAAGGAGTTGAGTTGACACCCTCTTGAAATTGTTTGATCTTTTATTTAGCTTATTCAACTTCGTCTAAGCTACAACTTCCAATGTAAAACTGCTGCCTAGCATTTAGTAATTCAAACACTTAGGATATCATCTAGGAAAGCATGATCTCCATGATGATCATCTTTCCTTTCATACAACAATTAAACCAAGTTCCATTGAAAAAAATACATCACACCCTGTTGCAAGATGCTACTTATATCTTCGGCATGGCAAAAATTATAAACTTCTTCCTAACATCTTTATAGGAGTCAAACCTTGTAAAGATCTTCAAAATATTAAAACTTAAACAAATGTCTAACTAAAGCTATAATATGATCCAAGAACATGATATGGATCTACATACAGAGAATCAAATGGCAATGATAACCTTTCAGCAAGGATATGAGCTTTGGCTGGGATGCCTACACTAATTGTTATATGTCTCACTCCTGCTGAGTTGAACTTGATTTTATAGCTTTCAAATTCAAAGTCAACTCCCAAGAACATGGGCACTCGAAATGTCGAAGGAGTGTCACCAGACTCATTCCCAAATATTCTATCTAACAAGTATGTAATTATCTGTAATTCTGGAAGAATTTTATGCTTGAATGAAGCAACTTGATTCGTAGTTGAAGGAGTATCAACCTCCATATCATTTTCTTCTACCTTGAAACTTTGTTTAAACATTGGAGAAACTCACTTATGCAGCTATGATAAGACGATCATGAGGCTAAAAACTAGCTTTGAGCATAATTTCTGACCAAGAGATCGGATTATTCTAAAAACTTGCCAAGATGAAGATGTCGACAATCCCAAACTCTCTACCAAGCCATTCTGCCTCAGCTCTCACTGATTTAAAAATTTTAAAGTTTTACCAAATCACCAACATTGATTGTAAAATGATTAATTCTTCAAACACATAAGGATTCTGCCCCTAAAACCTTCACTCGTAATTCTAAAATGGATACAATAATATTCTTGTAAGAGGGTTTGTATCCAAACTTCTCTAATTTTTAGAAACAATTATTTATGTGAAAACTATCCATTGTGTGTTGAAACCAAAGTATTGTGAAAACTTGATTCTATCATATATGATCATGCAATGTGTTTTCTAAAGCTAAGAGATGCCAATTAAGACAACACATGTACCAAAATTAGAATAAGACAAACTAGAATTTTTTTGTGTGATGTTGATCACGAGTCCACCCGGATGCTCCTACATTAGACATGTTGTGTAGGAAAATTTTGTGAGTAGAACTCACAAAATGGAGTTGAGTAGTGGGACTACTCTTTCAAGTTGAATGCAACCTACAATGAACTCCATCATTGAATTAGGCTGAGAGAATTTCTTCTTCCGCTTCTTCCAACATTTCACTAGTACACTTACCATCCTCCTCCACCAAGTGTGCACTTTCTTTTTCCTCCTTCCTCTTGTGGACTCATGTCCACCATGAATCAACCACCTCCTCCAAATACTTTCTCCTCTCTTCTCCCCTATCGTGGGATCCAACCCACCATTATCCGACCTCCTCCACCAAAATCCCTCACCATCCACATCACAACCTACAACGACCTCACCAAAAACTGCATCTACAACTCCATGGAAATTAAAGATTTCCCTATGCTCTTCTTCATGCTCTCCAACCCTCATCATAGAAAAAGACGTAAAATGAATTTCATCACAAATGCAATAAATTTTATCTCTTCTTCCTTCGATGTTGCAACTTTCCTTCCATCTCCTTCTGCTACAATTTCATTCTCCATAACTACATCTTTGTCAATAGCTGTGGCGATCTTTTCATCATCCTCCAAAGGATTCATAACAACTACAACCTTATTGTCCTCATCTTCAACTAATTCAACTTCTTCATTGTCCCCTTCCAACCATCTATTTATTCTCTCCATCTCCTCTTTCAATAGGAGATCATCCTCATCTTCATTGATCTCCTCATCATATCTAGGACACTTAAAGTTTATCATATCAACGTATGTTGCAACCTTATCAAGCTCTATTGCTGCAATCACATCCTATTTCTCATTCTCCCTCTTCATACCTTCCTCATGGCATACCTTCACTGCAAACTCATCCCTCTTATTTTCATCATGTTTGATCACTTGCATAAGTTGTCATGGTTCCAATCTACTCAATATCACATTTATATCAGCCATCATCACCAAAATTTTCCTCTCTTGATATTGTCTCCAACCCTCCCATATCATGAGCTTCCTCACAAATATTTTCATCTCATCTACTACAATATTTCACCATCACTTAAATCATACTCTACAACATGCAAAAACAAATTCTTTCACGGATTCCAGCTATCAATTGCTTAGGATTCACACACCTATAATGTAATTCTTTTATGCTTCCCACAACTGCTTCCTCTTCTCTACTGCGGGTCCTGGTGTATACGTTGCACAATTAGGCTCTTCTAGATATGATACCAATTGGTGCAAGAGGACCCCTCTTGCCAACAACACTCAAAACTCACAAACAAGATTGCAATATAACAATTACACCAAATCTTACAGCAAAGACTCTCTACTCACATACTCATCGTAATACACATATTTCAATTTGTAACGAGTCTTTCTTTCTTTATTTACCTAAAAATGTACAACCAATTTACATCATTGGCCTTCAATGACATTTCTCAGCTCAATCACTCTCAACTACCTTGCCTTGGCACTCTCTTCACTTTATTCTAGAGTCACACTACTTACGCACTCACCTCTCACACATTGGCACCTTGTTTTTCCTTCAGTGTCGCTCCAATGTTAGTCTTTTGTTAGGAATTTGTACGTTCAATAAAACCAATTCCACATAACCCATAAAGAGAAAATAATGCATCAAATAACCATAATGCAAAGATCAAATGACAAACAAGAAAGAACACAAGATATACCCTGGGAAAACCCTCAAAAGGGAAAAACCTAGCCTTTAAAAGCATCCACACTCAAATGTATTATTCAACAATAAGAAAATTACAATACATCTTATGATTCTCCATGAATACCTCTAAACCATCAAGCACCTCCAATGCATCCTTCATTGTGTCCAAGCACGAATCTACACATCCCATGCCATGCTTCATAATCTACACTTGCAGGAGAGAGCTAATACAATGACAACCTCTCACAAACCTCTCGTTTGCCAACAATGAATTAGCCAACCTCAAATAATAACATTGTGCTTGCTTTTATAACCCAAGCTCACATAAATACAATGAGAAAACCATGTGCCCAAAAACCATGGGTAACACAAAACCATTGACCCCTCATTTAATTATTGGTACTACATTTTTCCAACAATTAAATAATACAAATAAATAATTAATTTTTTTTTTTTTTTCAATGCGCCTGGTAAACTTTTTAACGTGACCGACGATGCTGGTGCGACACGCCCTCCGGCTCCACGCGAATGCTTTTGCCCGGAGCAATGAACCGGTGAGGCCACAACTGGGGGACCTCATCCCCTAGGAAGAACACTTCAAACCCGCGAGCTCAGTGGCCCAGCGAAGGTGTAAAGCCTTGCGAGCTCATTGGCCCAGTGGGGGTTTGAACTCTGGTGGCCGCCACTACATCCTGAGCGACTTAACCACCGAACCATGCCATCATCGGCACAAATAAATAATTAATTACTCTATGTGTCCCACACACATAAAATAATTAACCCAATGTTACATACAACTTATACAAGTGGTATCCAAATAAATAATACAATATTATGCAAGGTGTACAACACTTATTCCAACATTCCCCCACTTGTTGTATGCATTGCACAAGGGTCAATCAATGAAAAACATCATCACAGGCAAACATGAAATCACATGAATCTCCAACATGCTCTCATGCTCCATCAAGATACCTACAATAAAATTAAAGTGACCACCATCTCAAGAAAGAACTCCTCTCATCCTCCAATGTGCCACCTATGGAAGAAAAGGAACATGCCAAGGTGATGCACCAATCCAAAGAACACAAGCATGAAATATAAGTGATAACAAAAGGCTCCAAGCTACTGTCAAAGGTAAAAAACCAACATGATTAAAAATAACACCCACATCATATGCTAATACATCTAACCATCCATACCTCATAGGTAATAACAACATCAATAAACTCATGCCAATAACATATCCAACCCATATACTGCAATCACAAGCTCCATCTATAACACCTGTCAATGAAGAACACATACATCCAAGAACTCCCACTGCATCTGTAATGTCAAATCTGAAAATAGATCAAAGGCATATCAAGTCTACCAATCAACACTCAAACCAAGGCATGGATAATCAACAAGCCAATGTAGTATCAAGAACAATCACAATGATCCACACATGCATGATAAATTGTTGCATACTCTCTCACAACATGTCACCATAACTCTCCCAAGTCCAACCATATCAACATGATTCTCCATGAAGTAGCCATAAGACAAAGAGAGAAAGCTTGTAAATCATATTGTCCTTCTACAAACACCTCAAAGTGCTAATCTATGTCAAGTATGATCTCATCTACAACCCCCCAAAAAAAGCCTCAACAACACCCAACCATTCAATCTCATAGATCAAATGAACAAATGTAACATGTAACCAACATGGATGTAAGCCTCTCTAATCAAGGTAGATCAAACTCACACTAGTAGAATTTTGGCAAATAAATGACTACATGACTAAAAATTTTAGTCACGACAACTAAAAATGACTAAATTCCACTAATTGTTTGCAACACAGCTATAAATGACTAATTTGATTGTCACACAAATAAATTTAGTCACACAAATAATTGTCTAAATAAATTATTTAGTCACACAAATAAAAATAACTAAATAATTAGTCACGATATGATATTAAAGTGGGTAAATTTTGATTTTTAAGGCATTTTTTGTGGAGGGAAAATGGACAAAACGTAAGGTTTTGATTTCCTCGCATTTTTCATGGAGGGAATATGGGAAAAACCTAAATTTCTATTCTATTGTTTTTTGCAGATAGGAATGTGTGTTTTGCATGTTGGGATACATATGTTGCAAACATTTCTCTTCATGGAGGCATCGAAACAGGGTGAAACAGCTACCAGGACAAAGAAGAGGGTTTAAATAAATTATTTTCAAATGGCATTGACATTCTTTCCTGTAGATCCCAGTCTATCCAAACATTGTGTTACGGATTTGAACAGGTAATGGTTTAAAATATTATTTCGTCAGTGTGTGTGCCCTTTATTCATCACTATATTTTCCATTGCACATTCTACATTTGTAGTGCCCCTCACCTTGCCTTTTGTCAGACTGATATATTTCCTAGTAGGATTAGACGCTATGACATTCTGTTGGATGGTGGATTTTCTGTTATTATGCTAGTTGATTATGGACCTATTGCTATGATGACGTTTGATAATGTTTGATTACTGATATTTTATGTTTTCACAGCTTGATGGACATATTAGATGTTATAGATTAATTTAATTCTGAGTTCTATGCATTATTTGATTATGTTTATGATGTGTTACTGGTAATTGTGGTACTAGATTGTTATGTAATTGATTATTTTATTTTGTTGACAAGCAATGGAAGATTATGTGTAATGTAGTTACTTGATGTATTTATGTGAATGAAACAGTATCACATTACTCATACATGAGTACCCTGCTACACTGCAACTTCCGTTCACTGTGCGTATGACTACATGTTTACATATATACATGTTCAACCCTGTTGTTTGCTACAGGTTGCAGGTATTAGGCATTGACTCCACCTGAATTAATAGGTCTGAGCGTGCCTTAACTAATGGAATTGTTGAACGGAGTTAGCATAAGGTTCCCTACTTAGTCAACATCCTCGAAGAGGATGAGTATCTAGTATCGCATCCAGTCGTTACTATTAGTTGGACTGTTTGTCCCCATTGTTGTCATCATTTTTGGAGTCATGTCTTGTGATTTTGCATGGAGGTCAGGTATCATTCTGTAGGTTGGGTTTATCCAATTAGAAATGTTTGATTTAAGCCCTGGTTAGTGCTTCACTAAAACAAATAAATATCAAGCTAAAGTTAAATAAATATTTATAAGGGGAAATTATGTGTTGTTTACTAATTATAAACAATTTAATTGTTTTATAATTGGTAAAATTAACATGAAAGTAAATAAATTTAATAAATGATTAAATAAAATAATAAATTATGAGTTGTTTATAAAGAATTTAATTGGTTGTAAATTGATAAAATTAAAATGACAATAAAATACATAAACAAATATATATAAACAATTATAAAATTTGATAAAATAAATTCATAGGTAAGATTAAAATAATAACAATAATATTTTAATGAATATTGTAAACAAATATATTGTTGTCCCTTTGTTGGGGCATGGGATCATGAGCCATGCCTCCTAAAAAGGTGGGAAGGTTCTAGAAGAAATGGAGAGATAGTTCTCTCTAAGGAAGGATCATCTGGGAAAATTTGGGATCAACTTTGGAGGAGGTTGACGCTGCAAGTTGGGATCCGGGAGCAGCATCAAACCTTCAACCCTGTCACGCGAGCAAAACTAGGTTTGATTGTTTTGTATCTTATTTTAGTTTTAGTTTGTGTGCTTGGCAATTGCATTTGCTTGAAAATTTGGATGGCTCCTCAATGGATCTATTTTGTGCATACCCCTGCAGTCATTGACATCCATGGAAGGACATCTCTTTGAGGTATCCTATCAAACAAACTATATGCATTGTCTATGTTTCTACATTTCACATACATGTTTACCAGGGCCGTTGCAACCACCATATTTGACATATTCCTTCTATCCTTTATGCTTTGATAGATGCCATACCTGTAGAATGGTCCACTGTAGGTGTAATACAATTAGGGTTTACATGTAACTGAAGTATGTGTAGCGCTCATCCAAATACTTGCAAGATTGCATGCGCCTAGATCTAGGCGAAACTTACAATGTTTGAATGAGTTTCAGAGTGCTTTAAAAAAAAAGGTCATGTAAATCCGTTAGGTATTTATTCTACAATCATTGCATTTCAAAACAACCACAAAGACACCTCTCTGATGCATTCCATCTTTAGTCATGTGCCTTGTTTAAGCTCCTATTTTGGTTATGTAGGGAGACTGCTGGTAAAGATTGTAGGTTTAGGTTTTATACTAACTTAAAGAAGGTGAAAGTTTATGTTTCCTTATGATCTTGTAATCATATGTGATCTATAGTTACCAAGAAAACTCATTGATACAACAACACAGATTTAATAGATATTTGAATGATAAAATTTAGGGTGTCTTCAAGGTTGCCAGCGCGGGCAAGAGAGTCAATCATGCACACAAATGATCCTATGTAGTTGCAATGCAATCTAGGTTACAAATGTGATCGATGGATATACAACTCTCATCCACTAACCTGCTGGGTGTGTGCTAATAAACTAACACAATCTGGTGAAAGATAATGCAAATGTTTATACAAGTAAATAAACTAAACATGGACATTTCAATGTTCTTTCTGTAAGATCAGTAAGCTGAGAGACGAGGATGGTCATGGTACATACATGGCCTTAATGGTTGCTATGCCAATGGTGATGGATGCGAGCCTTTTGGGCTATGCCAGATAGTTCTATGTGATAGAGGAATCAGTGCCAGGGTGGAGAAAGATGACGTCAGATCTTTGGGTGTGGCCAGCATGATACTCACTAACACTGAAGCAAACGATGAAGAGATCATTGTTGATAGCCATTTGCTTCCGACTGCAGCAGTAGACCGAAGATTTGGTGACTCCATCAGACACTACGTCAAGACGAGCCCAAAATCGAGACCAACGATAGAGTTTAAGGGCACTGTGTTGGGGATCAAACCTTCACTGGTAGTTGCCACCTTTTCTTCTTGAGGCCCCAATCCCTTGACATTGCAATTCCCAATCCCTTGACATCATAGATTCTGAAGCCAGATGTAATTAGGCCAGGTGTGAACATTTTAGCATATATAGAATTGGATTTCACAAAAATTGGAGAGAGAAATGAATATCTGTTTAAAAATGTGTCATCATACATACATCTACCACCACCACTGAGATCATAAGAAACCCACGTTGCATAATCATTTAACCAACCTATTGCAAAAGTTGTCAAGTTGTTCTCACCCGTAGCTTTTTACCTGATATTTGTTTTCTAGCTACTATTACATATCAAGCCTCAACGCAAATAGTTGTAGTAGAAATGCTTATAATTGAAGTATTCTAAGTTGTTTAAACAATTTTACTTGAGAACTTATCAAACTGCCTTCTTTATAATTTGTTTGTTTGATGGACAATGACATGTACAACTTAAAAAGATTGATTATACTATGGCGCGCATAGGCTGTTGGAATACTGGCAAAAAGTTCCTGAAATGTTTATTTTCAACCTGCCAAGCACAATCACTTGAAAGTTTTTTAAATTTTTTTTTACAAGATCTATTTTGTGCGCTTTCTTCTATCATAGCATCTCATGTGATGGCAACCCTTAAGGAATCTATCTGTCAGCTCATGTGCTCTATCTATCCTTTGACAATTACATTTGTTTGAAAGTTTCTAAAGCGTATTCAGCAAATCCGTTTAGTGAGTAGCCTGACGAAGAAGCTTGTCAGTGACTAAACAAATTCTTTCATTTTTTTGTTAATTAGTCATGTCATGCGTCTGTCATAAATTATATTCTCAACACATCTCATGTCTGTTTTTGTTCTTTAGAGACATCTGAATTTCCTACCCCGCTTGACAGTTACGAAAATTAAATAAGTGGTAAGATACTTAAATTTATAATCCTTTTCTCCAAAGGAATAATATACATTTAAGCTAGGTACCCATTCAACTATTTGATCAATGAGAATACTTATACCCAATAAATGAGACAATATTGGACTGCATTGACTAGATATGCATCTATTGACATGCATTAAAAGCAGGCCTTGTTTTGGAATGTGGTATCCTAAGAAAAGTCAGATATTTATTGAAATTAAAATAAATGAAAAAGCTATAGCAGGAAGAAAATAGATTGAATAGTTCTTAGGTGATCATAAACTCATGCAAAATGAGTGTTACTCATGCTTGGCAAATCATTATTCAAAGACAATTTTCGTACTCTGCAAATGGATCCTCTACGAGAGCAAAAACTATTGGAAGAATTTAATGTTCTGTCAGACAATTTAATGCACCCTGCCCCCGCATCAGACTTGCGGATCTCCTAAATTCAGCCCCAACACTGTTTGTACCTGCCAGCATTAATTTAGGTAGGTAAGTTTGAATTTGAAGATTGAGTTTGAGTGCTAGTTTTGGTATGAGACAAATAGGAGGGAAAGAGAGTTGACCAAAATAGAATGCAAGTGAGAGTTAACCTGTAGCAGCAAAGGTGCAAGAGGAATGTTCTAGAAGAGAACAACACAATGAGAGAAGAAGGCGAATATTGCAGAGGATAGAAGGTTCTATGTGCAGCAGCACAGGGTACGCATAGGCAGCTACAAAGTTCCTATAGGCAGCTCTAGAATCAAATAGTTTGCAGCTCTAGTGATTGGGGCAAAACAATAAAATAGAGTAGCAACTCTGAATGAAGTTTGTATCAAGTTTGAATGTAATCTTGAAAGAGAAAATTTATACAATATATATTGCTGTCATTTGTGTTTTATCTCTCTCTGTTTGTATGTGTTTTATGCTATCCATTTTTGCTATAGCATTGGTTTTTTAAGACAATAGTCTGCCTCCCCTGCTTCCCTGCCAACAAGTGGTATCAGAGCCCTATTTTTTTGGGCAGTTAAATTTTTTTTGTGGGTGTTCTTATATAAACCCTAGTTTGTCTAGGCATCATCAACTTTCTTAGATTTGAGAAGCATGGCAGGTGGGGACAGCAAAGGATGGCAGCAACCACCGAGTTTTGATGGGCAGAACTATGACATATGGGCTAAGAAGATGAAGACTATTTTGGTTACTAATGACCTATGGGATTTGGTCATCAATGGGTTCACAGACACCATAGACCCAGCAACCTATGCAACCCTATCTAATGCTCAAAGAAACCAGTTGAAGGAAACAAGAATGAAGGATGCAAAATCCCTCAGTCTAATTGAGGCAGCCTTGACAGAGGCTATTTCCCCCTGCATTGTAGTAGCAAACTACTCAAAACAGGCATGGGAAATATTGCAGAACAACTATAAGGGAACTAACAAGGTAAGATCATCAAACTCTAGCTATTTAGAAGAGAATTTGAGACCCTACAGATGAAGGAGAGTGAGTCTATTTTAGACTTTCACACTAGAGTTTCTACCATGCTAAATCAGCTAAGGATAAATGGAGAAACCATGGATGATCAAAGGATTGTTGAAAAAATCCTAAAGAGTCTACCTTCTAGAGTTGACCCTATTGTCATAACCATTGAGGAGACTAAGGATCTGTCCAAGGTGACAGTGGATGAGTTGATGGGCTCTCTACAAATCCATGAGCAACGGTTAAATAGATCCACTCCTTCCCTTGAGCAAGCCTTCAAGGCTCAAACCAATGCAAGAGGTAGGGGAAGAGGAAGAAATAGCAGATGTAGAGGTCAAAGAGGTAGAGGAAGAAGCAACTTTGGAAGAGGGGTTTCAAATAGCCAAGAGGCAAGCAGCTCACAGCCAAGCTATCAAGAAAAGAAGAAGAACAACCGTTCTAATCAAAGGTATGACAAAAGCAATGATCAATGCTATTACTGTCATAAGTTTGGTCATTATGCTAGTCAGTGTAGAAAGAAACAACATGATCATGGAGGCCAAAATGCTAATGTAGAAAATGAGAATAAGGATGAAAATGAAAAATAGTCAAATGTTTTTATTGTTTGTAACCTTGTTGAAAGGAGTAGTGATGAAGTATGGTATCTAGATAGCGGTTGTAGCAACCACATGAGTGGAAATAAAAACTTCTTTGCCTCCATAGATAGCAGCATCAAGACTGAAATAAAAATGGGAAACAATGAGCAAGTTCCCATCATGGGAAAAGGTATAGTCAACATTCAATCCAAGAATGGTGAAAGGAGGAAGATCTAGGATGTATATTATGCCCTAGGCATAAAACATAACCTATTGAGCATTGGACAGATGGTCTAAAATGGTTATAAAATCCTAATGAAAAATGGAGAGTGCACAATTATTGACAAAGGAGTTAGTAAGAAAGTGATTGCAGCAGTGCAGATGACAAGAAATAGAATGTTTCTTCTTAGGATACACAGAGTCTCCGGTGCCATCTCCGGTGCTATCTTCGGCACTATCTCTGACGTAGTTTCCAGCACTATCTCTGGCACTCACAACAGTGGGATAGCAATATGCCTTTAGGATAGTCATCAAAGACCCATCCAAATTGTGGCATTTTAGGTATGGGCACTTAAGTTTTTCTGGTTTGAGTTTATTGTCCAAGAAATGCATGGTTAGAGGGCTACCAAACATTGTAGAGCCTAATGGAAAATGTGAAGCTTGCATTTTAGGAAAGCAACATAGACAACCCTTTCAATCAGGGCATTCTAGAAGGGCAAGAGCACCATTGGAGTTGGTGCATTCAGATTTATGTGGCCCCATGAAGACTCCCACATTAGGTGGGAATGTATATTTAATGACCTTCATAGATGATTACAGCAGAAAAATCTGGGTTTATTTTTTGAAGAACAAATCAAAAGCCTTCAAAAAATTCAAGTGGTTTAAGGCATCAGCTGAAAAGTAGAGTGGCCACTATATCAAAGACCTAAGAACAGATAGAGGGGGAGAGTATATCTCTAAAGAATTTCTAAATTTTTGCAAGTATGAAGGCATTCATAAAACAATTTACAACTAGGTATACTCCACAGCAAAATAGAGTAACTGAAAGGAAAAATAGAACCATTCAAGAAATGGCAGCAACCATGCTGAAAGCAAAAGGACTATCACATGTTTTTTGGGGTGAGGCTGTAGCAACAATAGTTTACCTATTGAATAGGTGTCCTACAAAGGCCGTTCGTGATATGATTCCATAAGAGGCGTGGACAAACAAATGGAGTGTTGAACACCTAAGAATATTCATGTGTGTGGCATATGCATTTGTGCCTAAAGAGAAGAGGCAAAAATTTGATGATAGAGGTGAAAAATGTATTTTCATAGGCTATAGTGAAAAGTCAAAAGCCTATAGACTGTATAATCCCATCACCAAAAAGGTTGTGATCAATAAGGATGTTGAGTTCATTGAGAATGAAGCATGGGATGGAATGGTCGACAGCACCATGGGTATTTCAGTTTCAATACCCTTTGAAGATGAAGAAGCTCCATAGGACAGCAACTCTGGAGGAGCTACGGAGAGTAGTAGCTTAGGGAGAAACTACTGTAGAGAATTGGAGATTAGCAGCTCCAGAGGTGTTCAACAGAGCAGTTTCGGAGGTGGACAGTAGCACAACAGCTTCAGAAATCAGCAACTCTGGAGGTCTGCAACTCTGGAGGTCTGCAACTCTGGAGTTCTACAGCTCTAGAGTTTAGCAGAGAAGCAGCTCCGAAGATCAGTAGTACAATAGCTGCAGAGGTCTAAACAACAATAGTTCCAGAGGTAATTCAGACTCCACACTCACTTCATTGATGCCACAAAGGACAAGGAGTGTGAAGGAGATTTATGATAGAACAAGGTATGTTGATATGGATGAGAATTTGGATTTTGCATTATTTTCTTGTAGTGATCCAATCCACTTTGAGGAAGCTGTGAAAGAAGAGAAATGGTGTAAGGCCATGGATGAAGAGTTGGATTCCATTGAGAGGAATGCTACATGCCAGCTAACTGATTTACCCAAAGGTAAGCAAGTGATTGGAGTTAAATGGGTCTATAAGACCAAGTCTACTGCTGAAGGAAAGATTGAAAGACATAAGGCAAGGCTTGTTGTCAAAGGGTACAAACAACAGCTTGGAAGAGATTATGATGAGACATATGCACCAGTTGCAAGGTTGGAAACAATTCGGGTAGTCATAGCAATAACAGTCCAACACAAGTGGAAGGTGTTTCAAATGGATGTAAAGTCAGCCTTCTTGAACGAAGTACTAAAAGAGGAAGTGTATGTGGAGCAGCCACCTGGCTATGAAGTCCTAGGGCAAGAGGACAAAGTATATAGGCTCCGAAAAGCCCTCTATGGGCGGAAACAAGCACCTAGGGCATGGTATAGCAGAATAGACTCATATTTAGTGAGTAATGGCTTTAGCAAAAGCAACAGTGAGCCCACTCTTTACATCAAAGCAGTTGGAGGTAATATTTTGATTGTTGTTTTGTATGTAGATGATTTGATTTTTATTGGCAATAGTGATCTTTTCATTGTTGATTTCAAAGAGGCAATGAAGAATGAGTTTGAGATGACAGACTTAGGTCTGCTAAAGTATTTTCTTGGCATTGAGGTCAAACAAATAGAGCATGGCATATTTATTTCGCAAACTAACTATGCCAAATAGATTGTGAAAAGATTTAAAATGGAAAATAGTAAACCTGCCCCTACACCAACAGCCACAGGTCTAAAATTGAGTAAAGAGGATAGTAGCAAGAAAGTAAACCCAACCCTCTATAAGAGCATGGTTGGAAGCCTCATGTACTTGACAGCCACTAGGCTTGATTTGATGTATGTTGTAAGCCTGATTTCTAGGTTCATGGAGAAGCCTAAGGACACACATTGGCAAGCAGGAAAGAGGATCCTAAGGTATGTGAATGGCACAACAGGTTATGGCATCTTGTATGGTGTTTCTGATGAGTTTAAGTTGGCTGGTTTCACGAATAGTGATTGGGTAGGTAATATAGATGATTGGAAGAGCACATCTGGCTATGTATTTCACATGGGTTCAAGTGTGATATCATGGGCTTCCAAGAAGTAGCCCATTGTCTCTCTCTCTACAGCAGAAACTGAGTATATTGCAGCAAATGCAATAGCATGTCAGGCTATTTAGTTGAGAAGGATCCTTGTAGACTTGAATGAGTAGCAAGAAGATGGTACAACCATTCATTATGACAATGTTTCATCAATAGCCCTGACAAAAAATCTAGTCTTCCATGGATGAAGCAAGCACATTGAGATCCATTATCACTTCATAAGGGAGTTGGTAGAATGAGGAGAGATTTAGTTGCAGTATTGCAGATTCGAGTAGCAGCTCACTGAAATTTTACAAAGGCATTGCCAAAAGATTCTTTTGAATGCCTAAGAGATAGGCTAGGTATTGTTGATAGCTTTGAAGGTGTGCAGCCCCGGAAAGAGGACAGTTCCAGAGGTTCAAATTCAGAAAGATAGAAGCAGAGCTCCAGAGATTCAACCTTGGAAAGTATGTGCAGCTTGAGAGGTGCTTCAGAGATGTAGAAAAGGAATTCCAGAGATGCATGAAGTCAGCTCCAGAGATGTAGAAAAGAGCTCTGGAGGTGATCCAGAATGACAGAAACAGCTCTGAAGATCTGCTCCAAAAAGGCAAATGGATAGGTATAACTCCAGAGATCAGTTCCGGAAAGAAAATTGTTGAATGCCATATGACTTCAGATTAAGGGGGAGTGTTGGAAGAATTTAATCTTCCGTTAGACAATTTAATGTACCCTGCCCCCGCATCAGACTTGGGGATCTCCTCAATTCAGCACCAATACCGTTTGCACCTGCCAACATTAATTTAGGTAGGTAAGTTTGAATTTGAAGAGTGATTTTGAGCTCCAGTTTTGGTATGAGACAAATAGGAGGGAAAGAGAGTTGACCAAAATAGAATGCAAGTGAGAGTTAACCTGCAGCAGCAGAGGTGCAAGAGGAATGTTCCAGAAGAGAACAACACAGTGAGAGAAGGAGAATATTGCAGAGGATAGAAGGTTATGTGTGCAACAGCATAGGATACTCATAGGCAGCTCTAGAATCAAATAGTTTGTAGCTCCAATGATTGGGGCAAAACAGCAAAATAGAGCAGCAACTTTGAATGAAGTTTGTATCAAGTTTGAATGTAATCTTGAAAGAGAAAATATATATAATATATATTTCTGTTATTTGTGTTTTATCTCTCTCTCTCTCTCTGTTTGTATGTGTTTTATGCTATCCATTTTTGCTATAGCATTGGTTTTTTAGGACAACAGTCTGCCTCCCCTACTTCCCTGCCAACAAAACCCCTAAAAAGAAAGTGTTAAACATATTTTGTTTATAAGGGCATGCACAACACTAACAAAGTAACTCAGTAAATGATAAAGAAGAAACAACTGTTTCTGACAAATCACGGATGACTAATAGAGCATGCTAGGTCATCCTTCATTGTAGCTATTTTTCTTTAGTTATTAGAGATGGAAGGGAAAGAGGGAGGAGGAGATAAACAAAGGCATGTCTCAGGAAATAATTAAGTTGGTACCCAATAATGCATGAGAATTAATGAGGATTGCATTCCATTTATGCATTTCATTTCAATTGAATAATCTCATATAAAATGTTCAAAATTTAGAATTGTCAGATAATAAAATTTACCATACTTATTTACTTGACTTGGGATGAAAAATATTTGCTATCCAATAATCCATGGTATTCATTATTATTATTTAAAAAAAATTGTATTGGTCACTTGATTTAATTAAATCTAGTTATCAAAATTTATATGATCAAAATATTGGGTTTATTAGCATTGTATCGAGATGGGAGTTATGAGTATAACATTTGGGAAAAATTGGTTTTGCTTAATAGGATCGTTGGTTGTAATGGGATTCATTGTGCAAGTTGTTAGGGTGTCATTCCAAAGGCATAGGATGATATGATTTGTTTTCAAGTATAGTGTTGTTAAGTGTTTTGGATTTATGATGTTTTAAGAGCATGTTGCCTCTAGTCATGTATGAGGTAAAAGATAATGTGAATGATGCATGTTCTGAGTTGTGAATGTATCTTGAGGAGGTAATATTTCCCTTGTGGATGAATTATTGTCCATTTAATTGTATTTATCTTGTAATGGGTTTTGAGTTAGATTTTGGAATGGGGAGACATCGGGAACTATAATGGAGTTCTGTTATGTATTGTTATGGGCAATGGATTACTGAGTTGCATTCTTATGATTATGATTAGTGCAAGAGGGTTAATGCCTTGCAAAGATCATGTATACTTATTATTATGATGTTATATTCCCTTGCTTGATAGTTAGGGTTTCTAGGTGCAGGTAGGGGAGTGGCTTTCAATGTGGGGCCGACGCCCAAAGTGGCTGTTAGGATAACCCATTGAAAGTTGTTAACTTAGTGATAACCTAATTAATGAATTAGGGGGTTGGGTAGTTAATCACACTAAACAAAGATAAGTGGATGCCTCACTCATGGATCAAGTGCTCATTTAGGCTTGAAATCAGATGAGAAGGCCTGGAATGGCAAGATCAACTAGTTTGTCCTCATGAAAGGAATGTGGATTCCGCATGAGATTTGTATGGGGGCCGAGAGTAGGAGAGGCTTCCAGGACAACCCAAGATGGGGGCCAGGGCCTAGGAAGGCTTACCAAGACAACCCATGACAAGCCATGTGATGACACTCCTCTCTACTGTAGTCTAGCACTCCCTAGTTGTACTCTCCCCATTCGTTTATGTTTGCCTCTAAAAGTATTGTTGTCTTGCTTGAGATATTGACTTGTGTTGTTGGAGTCATTTGTAGTCCTTGTTCCATATAGTCTACTATCTACCTGACTGTTTGTTGTAGTGGGACCTTATGTTATCTCCTAGCATGGGGGGTGGACCTTAGGGTTCCACATGGTTGGGTGGATGTGCTTTATCTCCATTGGTTTTTCCCTTGCCGATGTTCATGTGCAAGGAGGATGTATATTGTGTATCAGTTATCAGATCTTGTACAAGTTTTGGGGAGACAGTTATTTATACTTATGTACTAGCCTTATGTATCAGATAAGACATAAAGTATGTATTCCTATGTAATTAGGAAGGTGATAATGTAAACAATGTAATGATGTACTCAAGTGTAAGGAAAAATTGTATATGTGTACTTGATCTTGATGATTACTTATCTGATATTAAGATATGGAAATGTATATGTTTATCCATTTAATGCAATATAATTGGGATGAATTATTGATGTCAATTAATACACGACGTATGATAGATCTTGTTAATAATTTGTTAGTTATGTAGTCATGGAGACCTGGAGAATAATACTTAGTTTATGATATGTATAGACATGTTAAACATTACTTTGTTATCTTATTCATTTAAAAAAAAATTATCCTATTTTGTATAGCATAGATGTGTTGTTCTCTAGAGTTCCTTGGCCAGCGTTACAACATTTTGCATGTTCTGTTGTTTTCTAGGGCACTTCCAATGCTTGCAAAGAACTAAACACGGTTTACGTTGATAGGTTCCTATGCGACTTGTCGATTCACAACCATTTTGACGATGATTTCTCCAATAATTTGCTTGTCTATTCATAGAGAAAAGTTATGTTCACACACTCCTTGACCCCTTTACCTAGAGCAAGAAGCTGTTTGGACTTTTCTTTTTGCTCTATTGGGGGATCACTTTTCATAAATGGAAATGCCTAAAAGATTTGAGAAGGAAGGGGTTTTGATTCCATTCATTCATTTTTCTCTATTTTTCTCTCTTCTTCTTCTTGTGAACATAAATACTTTCATGGGAGGATTATATGGTGATAACAAGGGCAGGTAAGCAGGTATCCAGGTTGAAGGAATCATGAGGAATGATTGGAGACTCAGGTAAGTGAATTTAATCTAAATTTCTTGGTATTGTATAATTTTTAGATGGTAATGTTTCCAATGGTCCTTTGGATGTGTCATATCTCTGGTTAAGAATTTATTTATAGTATTATTCTGGGATCTATTTTGCATAGAATCAAATCTCTTTGCCATCCACTCATTAATTTGCCTCTGCATGACAATGGCTTCAAATCCGTACTTTTAATTCCTCTGCATGTCAATGGTATTATACCATAATCTTTTTACACCTGCTAGGCATGGATCTTCTTTGTATGTTATTAATATTTTATTCCATAACTTTAAAATCTCTTAAAATTACAAAATTACTAAGTTAAAATCTTTTATAATTATAGAATGTTAGTTTATAAGATTTTAACTCAAAAATTTTATAATGGTTGTTTAAGTAGATAAACATCATCACACTCCTGGACCCCTATACCCAGAGCATGAAGTTGTTTTAGGTATCCCATTGTGTGGCTCATCACACCATTTCATAGTCCTGAAGGAGGGTACCAAGGTTATACTAAGTCATTTCACAGTCCACATCAAATGACATTATGATCATTTTCAATGATATTGAGCCATGGACAGTCATATAACAGTCCTAACTGAGTCTTTTAAACCATTTTTCAAGAGTCTTTGTTATCATTTGGTGCCATGAAGTATGATAGAACTCATAAAAGTTCAGAGTACTCATGGAATAAAGGGACAATCCACATGCAAAGGCAGCCATGTTATGACTATCAAAAGAATGATAGTCCTTCAAGGAAATGAAAGATCAGATAACAATAAGTGGAAGGGTAAGAGGGCAGTATAATAGTTGGGCAATTAGTAGAATGGAAGAGGGTTTGGCAATGCATGACAGTAGTTCTCAAGACAATAATATGTTTCCTATAGAAAGTCCACGTATTGACATGTATGCAAGTTGAGGTCATGAGCTTCATTTGTGTATTGATTTTGTAAAAATCATAAGATTATATTGTCTGCAACATATCCTACGAACAAAAGATTGATTCACTTATGCTACTGTCAAGTATAACCTACATGGTGCTTGGAGATTTTGAATTTTCACATCTTTCTTTGTGTAGTTAAGACAATCATCTTTAGATCAACAAATTTTTTTTATCATTATTTGATTACTTTAATAACTGGACACAACAATTGTGTAAATATCTTGGTGAGTATGATCACAGTTTTCAGATAGTATCTTTTTCATTCATTAGTTACTCCTAGAGATTAATATTCTTATTTGATAAGTGAAATATTTCATTGGAATCACAATTTATTCTTGTCATTTGAGCTCTAAGTTTGCATGGAATCTGATTTGCAGGCTTGTCCAAGGCTGATAGAAAGGTTCAAAGAGCGAGAGGAAAATGTTAAAGTATTAATATTTTGCTTATATTTAAGTTTTAGATGAATGATGCCATTTTCTTGTATTTTATTATTTCAACTTCTTGTTAATTTTGCTACAGATGGATGTGTTTAATGCCTTTATTGAGTTGTTACACCATACTGGGAATGTGACTAAAGGATCAGGGGATGCTTGACATTCAAAGCAAGTGTTTAATGAAATATGAAGAGCTGATATTACTTGTAATTCTACAAATTTTTCTCAGAATAGTATCTATTAGAGGTTTGTTGGCTGCCTTGTGCATGATTGTTTGACTCCCAAGTGTGTTATTTTAAGGACAAACATACTTTTTACTAAGTCTGTTGGTTTTGTTTCCAATTTTCTGTTGTTAGTTATTAAGGCCTTTGTAATTTGTTGAGTACTTTAGACAAAATGACCAATAATAAATGAAATCATTTATCTTTGTGAAATCTAAATGAAGTTGCATTCATGTCTACCAGAGCATTTCCAACTATAATATCTAAAAAAAATCCCCCTTCCATTATGTTTTGATGGATCTCCATACCCTATTCCAAAGCTCCCATTTTGACACAGGCAGGGAGGATGCTGGCAAAGGTTGTGGAATTTGGCTTTACACCAACCAATTGCATTTGCTTTGAAATTTCTAAAGCCTTTTCAACAAATCCATTTTGTGCATATCTTGCAATCATTGCAGTCCATGAGACCACATTTATTTGAGGCATTCTATCAAACAGTTCACGTGCCTTGTCCATGCTTCCATATTTTGCATACATGTCTAACAGGGCAGTTGCAACTACAACATCTGACAAAATTCCTCTATCCTTTATGTTTTGAAGGATTTCCATACCCCATTCCAAATCTCCCATTTTGATATAGGCAGGAAGGATGTTGGCAAAGGTTGTGGAATTTGGCTTTACACCAGCCAATTGCATTTGCTTTAAAATTTCTAAAGCCTTTTCAACAAATCCATTTTGTGCATATCCTGCAGTCCATGAGACCACATTTGTTTGAGGCATTCTGTCACAAATGCTGCCAATACTATGCAAACTTAAGCATATTTTCATAAATTAGTGGGTCACTGACATTACAACCCTCCTAATGCTTACTATCATTGTAATATGAATGTTGACAAAACATTATAATACACGTGAGAGAACTACCTGTTGAGGTCTGCTTGCAGTATAGATACCCCAGAGACCCTAGATGTAAATTTTGTTCACCAATTATTGAGCTCCAAGCCTAGACTTTTCTCACGATGATGATATTTTGTGTATGAACTTTTCGGCATTATCTGAACTAGGTTTGCCCAACCATTCATCATATAGTCCCTTTGCTAAAGGGTTTTCAAAAGGATCAGCTATTAAAGTCTGCCAAAGAGAACCATGGTGTTATTAAACTATTCAACATGTTAACAAGAGTCACAATCTTACAAAATTAGAAGGGCTTTATCAGATGAGGAAAATCACAAGTAAATGGGAAAATGTTATTACTAGTTATTATAATTGCAATATCATGAAAATGAAACAAAATGTCAATATTTGTGTGCAGACTACCATGCCTTGAGACAATGATCTATCTACTGCTAAATGCAAATATACTGCAAGGAATCGTGGAAACAAAGACTACACAGATCAGAAAGCAATGTCAATCTTGTAATAAACCCTTTAAACCTCTATAAATAATAGAAGTATTGCCGTTATATTAGAAAACCAGTAAATATCTATATTAATTTCAAATTAAGAGCATAAACTTGTAGACATCTAAACCATCTGCTATTGCTCGTGGCTAGGAACACAAGCATAATGGGTAAAGAGCTAATACATTTCATTAACAGCTATGCCATAGACATTTAAACTCATCATACCAAAACTAACTATTTCTGAGATAACCATAATGATATGAAAAACGTGCTAAAAGGTTGGATATCAAGCTAGGATAATGTTTAATCTTGTCTGAGAACTATAATTGGGGAAGACAAAGAAAGACTATTGTATATGTATGCATCAAAAAGACGAACGAGCAAGCTTGAAAAAAACATATAAAATGCCTCAAAGAAATGTGGTCTCATGGACTGCAATGATTGAAGGATATGCACAAAATGGATTTATTGAAAAGGGTTTAGAAATTTTAAAGTGAAGTGCCTGCGGGAGAGCGGGTGATGCAAAGTGTGGAAGCATTGACATTCCAAAGCTCCCATTTTGACACAGGCAGGGAGGATGCTGGAAAAGGTTGTGGAATTTGGATTTACACCAGCCAATTACATTTTCTTAGGGCCAACACATTGCTTCCCACTCTAGATCTTGCACCACAACCTCAACATAATCAAGATGCTCACATGATTTTCTGAGACCATGGCTGCTCACTGCAAAAGATGGAAGGATAGAAAGATACGTAGGAAATTATTTTGTTTTATCATGGTTTATTTTACATTCATTGCTCATGCCCCAACTTACTCCTCCAACGTGGTAGCAACATAAACCATTTTTAGTACCCTGTTAAGAAGAATGAATTTTTTTACTCAAAAAGAATTTTTTATCTTTTGCAAATTTTGAAAAAATTAGAAATTTAAAAATAAAATATTAATAATTTGATTGAATAATATGTCACATATTCCATGCTATGTAAATAACTTCTCTATTTCATGAACGCCATTGCCAAATGTGGAATATGCAGAAGATAGAAGTGTCATTGCCAACACTGTTAGTTTTATGATTAGATGTAATGCACAAAAAAATAATTCAAAATCAACACAAAGACACAACATATATCCTAGGAAAACCCTCCTGTTGAGGGAGAAAAACCCAGCCAATAATATTACTTATATTATTGAATTACAAAGAATGTCTTTTCTACAATAGAGGTTGATATGAATGCCAAGTAAAGCACCACAATCTGATGTAACTACAAAAACACAATGGTGTAATTTGCTGATGATAAAACTTAGCCTTCTACAATATCAATCTGCACTTGAACTCACACTTGAATATTCAAACTTGAGAATGAACAATGAATGAATGGATGATCAAATGAGTTACAATCAATGAGTATATACAATGTGAAGGGAGAGACGTGACTCTTCAAGAACAACATGTTGGCCTTATTCCAAAAGACATGTCAATTAATTTATCCAATCAATTTAAGGAGAACGGCTGGAAGGATACCCCTGACGTTGCTATCAACAACACTCCCTCTCAGCAAGGGAGGATACTTCCAGCTACACAAGACATGTCACCTCATCGTGATGTCTACAGCAATGGCTACACCCATATGTGGAAAAGAAAGATACCACCTCATCGTGATATCAGATATCACCTCAATATGATATCAACCATAATGGCTACAACCTTGTATGGTATGTACAAGTGTTCATCACTTGCGTGATGTTGTCACCTCAACATGACTTTCACCATAGCTCTCCCAGAGGGTGAAACACAAGTACAAAAAAAAATCATCACAAACTCTCTCATGTGATGTTGTCATGGAGTCACACACATGACATCCACCATGGCTCTCCCAGAGGGTGGAATCAAGGGATTTCACCTCGAACCGCTCTTATCGAGAATAACTCATTATCAAGGGATTTCACCTCAAATTTCTCTCACAGAGAAGAACTCATTATCAAGGGATTTCACCTCGAGCTTCTCTTACCGAGAGGAACTCATTATCAAGGGATTTCACCTTGAACTTCTCTCATAGAGAATAACTCATTATAAAGTGATTTCACCTCGAACTTCTCTCACATAGAAGAACTCATTATCAAGGGCTTTCACCTCAAATTTCTCTCATAGAGAGAAATGCATTAACAAGGGCTTGCACCTCAAATCTCTCTCACAGAGAGAAATGCATTATAGTACATCTCAAGAAGTCACTGATACTGAGCCTCCCTCTTAGCAAGGGCTTCATTCTCCACAACTCCAAGCTTGTCTCGAAAATGAACAAACTTCACTTTGGCAAGAGGCTTGGTGAGAATGTCTGCTGTCTGCTCATTAGTGCTGATGTACTACCATATCTTTGATATAGTGGTATTTGATCTCAACATGTTTAATTCTATCATGAAACATTGGATTGACAGAAAGCTTCACACAACTTTGATTATCATAATGAATGACAGTCGGCTCCAATGATTGTCCAAACAATCTTGCAAGAAGCTTCTAAAGCCACACTACTTCTCGAGCTACCACAGAAGCTGCAATATACTCGGCCTCTATGGTGCTTAGTGCTACTGAAGTCTGCTTCCTGCTACACCAAGATATCATCACAAATCCCAAACTAAAGCAACATCCATAGGTTCTCTTCCGATCAGTAACAAACCCTGCCCAATCATAATTAGTATATCCATGCAGCTTCAAATTTACACTAGAAGAATATCTCAAGCCATACCCAACTGTGCCAAGTAAGTATCTTAGGATATGCTTTTGCCTTGGCTCACACATGAACTGACTAAGTTCACTCACTGCATAACAAATATCTAGTCTAGTATTAACTAGATACATCAATGATCCAATCAACTATTTGTACATAGTAGGATCCACTAGATTTGAACTAGCTGCAGCCTCTTTTAACTTCAACAAATTTGTCTCTATTGGTGTAGACATGGACTTGCAACCCATCATACCAAATCTCTTCAGGATGTTAATCGTATACTTCCCTTGACTTAGAATGATCTCATCTGGCTTCTGCCATACTTATAAGCCAAGGAAGTAATGCAAGAGACCAAGATCCTTCATTTCAAATTTTGAAGCTAACTCCTTGCATTTGATAATGAGGTGATCTTCTCCAGTAAGAATTAGATCATCAACATAGAGAACCAAGATTAATGCTTCACCATCAATTACCTTGAAGTATAGGTTTGAATCAACATCATTCTTGGAGAAACCCAAGCTCATTAGGTATCGATCAATTCTTTCATACCAAGCACGAGGAGCCTGCTTAAGGCCATACAAAGCCTTCTTCAGCCTGCAAACATGAGACTCCTTCCCATGTACCTCAAATCCATTAGGTTTCTCAATATATACCTCTTCCTTGATTACACCATTTAGAAATGTTGTCTCATGTCCATTTGTTGTATCTTCCATCCTTTAGATATTGCAATAGCAATGATGGTCCCGACAGATGTGTAACGAGCAACTGGAGCAAAGGTTTCCTCATAGTCTACTCCCTCTTTATGAGAGAATCCTCTAGCGATGAACCTAGCCTTGTACTTCTCAATGCTCCCATCAGGCGCATGCTTGATCTTGACGAGCCACTTAGAAGAAACAACAGATTTCCCTTCAGGTCTAGGTATGATGTCCCATACATCATTCTTGAGGATGGATTGATAATCTTCAGCCATAGCATCTTTCCATACTTGTTGACTAGTAGCTTCCTCAACATTGGAAGGTTCAGACTCAATGATGTGACTCATCAATGCCACATAGTCTCGAAACTTCTGTGGTTTCTTGCTTTCTCTTAATGTGCATCTAGGAGCTGCATACTTCTCATCTTCTTGCATAGTTTGTCTAGCCCATAGAGGTCTCTTTCGACTAATGACAATGTCTTTAGGCCCATCAGTAGGTTCTAAGGGCTCAACTGGATCATCATCTTCTTTAGGATCAATAGCGTCCCTCTGAATCTCAAGAGTATGGTCAACTTCCATATCCTGAGGAGACTCTTGGTCTTCATTATCTATCTCCATATGAATGCCCTTTGATCTTTTGAATGCAACATCCTCTTCAAACAAGAACATCCCTGCTGATCTCAATCAACTTCTAACCTGGAATGAGTGATAGTAATCCTTCACGATGCTAGTCGTTGGCAGTGAGCAATGGACTTGAATACTGATGAAGGGGGTAAATAGCAAAACACACAACAAAAGAAATGGAACACAGAAAATATAACTTTATTTTATTGATCTGGGCAACTCATTACATTACAGAATCCCAATTACAATCAAAGGATGAATCCCCTACTGGCTGCAACACATTACAACTTTTCCCAACCTCAGGACTCTAAAATCTTCAGCCTTCTGTAACCCCAAATCCACTAGGGTTTCTATTTTTCCCCTTATTCTTGACTCTACACTTCCCCCTTTTACTCTACCACTGCCCAGGGTCCCCAAAATAGCCATAAATAGCACTTTTTGGAGGCCTCCAGCTAAATTTTGAAATTTACAACTCCCTCGAAAAGTAGGTCAACTTCCAGGAAGCATAACTTTTGATCCGGGTGTCTGATTGACAAACCATTTTAGGCATCAAAAAGATTGTGATGTGAACTATCATGCCAGAAATCTGTAAACAGATTTCCATCAACTTTTCAAGATGTTTAGGGAAGTTTAGTGCCTCATATCTCGTTTCAGAAATTTTTAGGGGTTTTTCAGAAAACAAAAACTTTAATATCTTTTAGCTCACAAATGATCTTTGCCTGATTCCTTCACCAAAGGTCTTATATTTCCATTTAGTAACTTTCTGCAAGTTTTCACTTCAATCCGTGCCCTACTGCAAACTTTCCAAAAATAGCAGGTAGACTTTCCAAAATAGGTAGGTTGCTATTTTTAGCATTTTTGGAAAAATTGAAAGTCCTACATTATTCTGGATATTATGGAACTAGAAACACTAATTGTGGAAATAAATGAAAACAACTACAATGATTTTGAATTAACTTCTTTTTTTGGGTGATGCAAGATTGCCCTTACACCACTGGATGCTCCTGCATCAAACACCCAGGGTAATTTGAGAAGTGACCTTGTCACATCTCAGATGTTGGCATGAGGGAAACCCTAACGGTCAACCTCTGCCTTAGATAACCAAGAGGAATCTTCAATAAGCCTTCCTTTCCATTTTACCAGATATTCTTCATATTGCTTGTTCCGAGTACTTCTTCCCACACGGCTATCCAAGATCTCTTCTATCTTGTCCATTGAAGTAGATGCTGGAATACTCCATTGCGCTTCTGTTGGTCCATCCTCTACTCCACCTTCATGATATTCTGATAAATCAACAATGTTGAAAACAGGGGAAATATTGATCCTATTCGGCAGCTCTATCTCATATGCATTTCCTGAATCATGATTCTTCAAGATTCTGCATGGTCCAAATTTCTTCATTTTTAACTTATTGTATGTTCCAATTGGGAACCTTTCTTTTCTCAAGTGAACCATGACTTCATCTCCTACTTGGAACTCCTTATATCTCCTCTTCTGATCTGTCTTAGCCTTGTATTGAATATTCATCCTATTAATGTGCTTTCTCACCTCTTCATGCAAATTCTTCAGATGTTCAGCAAAGTCTTCAGCTTCAACACTTGTCTTTTCTCCTTTGTCCAGCTTCCTTAAATCAGAAGCATTTCTCAGGCTATTCCCATATACAACCTGGAATGGTGATTTACCAGTACTCCTATTGACAGAATTGTTGTAAGTAAACTCCGCCTGTGGTAAAATCAAATCCCATCCCTTGGGCTTGTCTCCTACTAAGCACCATAGCAGGTTACCCAAACTCCTATTCACCACTTCGGTCTGTCCATCAATCTGTGGATGGTGTGCAGAACCGAACTTCAAATCTATCTTCAACTTCTTCCATAATGTCCTCCAAAAATAACCAATGAACTTGGTATCTCGATCTGAAACTATGCTCTTTGGTAGACCATGTAGTCTCACCACCTCTCTGAAAAATAATTCAGCAATATGAACAACATGATTAGTCTTCTTGCAATGAATAAAATGTGCCATCTTCGAGAATCTGTCCAAAACCACAAAAATGGAATCATGTCCTCTCTGTGTCCTTGGTAAACCAAGAACAAAATCCATACTGATATCATCCCATGGCTTCTCTGGTACAGGTAATGGCTGATATAGACCTGTATTCTTACTTGCTCCTTTTGCCATCTGACATACTCTGCAACTCTGCACAAATTTCTACACATCCTGCTGCAATTGTGGCCAATAATAATTTTCACCAACAATAGCAATGGTCTTATCTCGACCAAAGTGTCCAACCAATCCTCCACTATGCTTCTCCTTAATCAGGTTCTCTCTCATGGAACTCCTTGGAATGCACAACTGGCTTCCTCTAAATAACATGCCATCTTGGATTATGAAATCCAACCATTTTGTCCTGTCCAAAGTAACATGTCCCATACAAGCTTTCCAGGCCTCTGCAAAATCTAGATCTTCAAGATACAAACTTTTGAGCTCATCGAACCCAACAACCTCTATCTTCATTTCTGTCAACAAATTTTGCCTTCTGCTCAAGGCATCTACAACTCTGTTGGACTTCCCACTCCTGTGCTTCAAAACAAAAGTATAGCTTGTAAAAACTCAACCCATTTTAAGTGCCTTTGGTTCAACTTTCCTTGACTATTAAGATACTGCAAAGCCTGATGATCAGTATATAAAACAACTCCTTCATTTCTTCAAAGCCTGAGCTATTGCATAAAACTCCTGATCATAAACAAAATACTTTTTCTTGGCATCATTAAGCTTCTCACTAAAATAGGCAATGGGCTTACCTTCTTGGCTCAAAACAGCTCCTATACCACTACCACTAGCATCACAATCTACCTAAAATACCTTATTAAAATCTGGAAGTGCCAAAACAGGTTGTTCTACAACTTTTTGTTTCAATGTATCAAAGCTCTTGTCTGCTCCTTTAGTCCATCTAAACTCTTTTCTATCCACTCTCATTGTCTCAGTTAGGGGTGCACAAATGCTACTAAATTCCTGATAAACTTTCTGTAAAAACTTGCCAAACCATGAAAGGATCTTACCTCCGTTGCATTTCTTGGTGTAGGCCATTCAATGATAGCCCTTACTTTTTCTGGGTCCATCTTAAGACCTTCCTCCAAGACTACAAATCCCAGGTATACTAACTCCTTCTTTGCAAAACTACATTTTTTCAGATTAATGAGCAATTTCTCCTCCCTAAGATTCTCCAGAACTCTTCTAATATGCATCAGATGCTCATCCCAAGTCTTGCTAAAAATCAAAATATCATCCAAATAAACAATAACAAAACCTCCCAAAAATTCTTTCAATACCTCGTTCATGAGCTACATGATTGTGCTTGGTGCATTGGTTAGTCCAAATGGCATGACTAACCACTCCTACAAACCTTCCTTTGTCTTGAAGGCTGTCTTCCACTCATCTCCTTCTTTGATATGGATCTGGTGATACCCACTCTTTATGTCAATCTTCGTGAAGTACTTGGCTCCACTCAAACAATCCATGATATCATCTATTCTTGGCAATGGAAATCTATACTTGATCATTATCTTATTGATGGATCGAAAGTCTGTATACATACTCCATTCTCCATCCTTCTTTGGTGCTAGTACCGCACATTGACTTAGGCTCTCCCTTATTAGTCCCTTTCTCAACAACTCCTGAACTTGTCTGTTCATCTCTTCATTCTCTGCAGGGGTCATTCTATGGGCTGCCTTGTTTGGCAAACTGGCTCCTGGTATCAAATCCATTTGATGACTTATCTTCCTTACTGGTGGTAAATCTTCTGGTACATTATCAGAGATAATGTTCTAGAACTCTTCCAACATATCTGAAACTTCTACTGGTACATCTTCAGAGTTCTCTTGACTAATCTTAGGAATCAATGCAAAGCAATGACGCTCATGCTTCATACCCTCCAAAAATTTCCTACCATCTACCAAGCAAATTCTGGCAGTACTACATACCTTTTCTTCCACCTCCTTCAAGGGCTTCAACTTATGATGAACTCTATCCTTTGTTAGGGAATATGTGTTTGCACGACCATCATGGACAACACTCCTATCATACTGCCACGGCCTCCCCAACAGCATATGACATGCATCCATCGGTATGATATCACATAGCACCTCATCATGGTAGTCCCCAATCTTGAACTTCACTAAACACTGCTCATTTACCAAAGCTTGGTGGTCCTTCTACAACCATGCAATCTGATATGGATGTGGATGATTTCTTCTTATCAACTTCAACTTGTCAACCATCTCCTCTAAAACAAGATTCTCAGTGCTTCCACTGTCAATAATAATATCACAACACTTACCTTCACATTTGCACCTTGTGCAGAATAAACTCATCCTCTGATTGGGTTCTTTTTCCTCATTCAACAAGGTTCTTCTGACAACTAGGGTTTCTCCCCTTTCAACATCTTTAGAATACTCAGAATGTACATCTTCATCTACATGTGCAACTCGTGCATTGCCTTCAGGTCTTCTATTTGTCCTTCCTTGATGTTGCGGACACTCGTATGCTCAATGTCCTTCTTCTCCACATTGGAAACATGTTCCTCTGAAACCTCCTCTTCTAGGTCCTTGCCTAGGTCTACCTCTTCCTCTTTCTCTTTGCTCACCATTATTCTGGTCACTGGGGCGGTAGGTATTATCTCCTCTTTGATTTCGACTGGTTCCAGCTTCTTCACTTTTCTTTGCATCTTCATTTTGGCCCCCATAGGGTCTTCCACCAGTCCTTCCGCCTTGACCTCTTCCCCTTTGCTTGCTATCGAATCTTTTATTTAGCTTCTCTTCCACCTTCAAGGAAAACTAGTATGCATCTTGTATGGTGGTCATTCTAACCAGGTTCAGCTCCTGTTGAATACTCGACCTCAACCCATTAATGTAACGGGCTACCTTCTCCTTGTTGGGCTTTGCATGGCCTATCCTAATAGTAATCTTATAAAACTCTTCTGTATACTCCTTAACAGACTTGTTACCTTGCTTCAGTCCTTGCAACTTCTTCAGTAACTCCATCTCATGGTCCACAGGAATGAATTGCTTCTTTAGTTTCTCCACCATCCGATCCCATCTAGTGATCTTTCCTTTTCCTCTTCTATTCCTCTCTAGTTGGACCTCCTTCCACCAAATATTGGTGTGGCCCTTCAACTTTGTTTTTGCAAACTTGACCTGATCTGTCTCCTCCACATCTTCATACTCGAAATACTCCTCCATGTCATTGATCCAATCAATAAGTTATTCTGGATTCAAATCCCCAGAATATGTAGAAACCTTGATCCTGGGCCTCTTTTTGATCTTCGAAATGGCCCTCAACAACCTAACTTCTGCAGGATCTCCGATAGCTTCTTGTTCTTCCTCAGATAGCTCTTCTTCAGCTTCATCTTCGCTTTCGTCTCTTATCCTCAGCTCAAACCCTCTTCGTAGCTCCTCTTGCAATGCATCGATTTGCCTTTGCAGGGTTCTAAAACCCTCTTCTGTCAAAGCATTCCTCCCAACATGATTTCTTCGTGGAGGCATCTTGGTCTCCGCAGCAAACCCACAACCTTAGGTCCTGGTGCAAACTGCCTCACAGTCAGCGATCTGTCTACACACTCAGGAACCCTTGCTCTGATACCACTTGATGAAGGGGGTAAATGGCAAAACACACAACAACATAAATGGAACACAAAAAATAGAACTTTCTTTTATTGATTTGGGAAACTCATTACATTACAAAATCCCAATTACAATCAGAGGATGAATCCCCTACTGGCTGCAACAAATTACAATTTTCCCCAACTTCAAGACTCTAGAATCTTCAGCCTTCTGTAACCCCAAATCTGCTAGGGTTTCTATTTTTCCCCCTATTCTTGACTCTACACTTCCCCCTTTTACTCTACCACTGCCCAGGGTCCCCAAAATAGCCATAAATAGCACTTTTTGGCGACCTCCAACTAAATTTCGAAATTTACAACTCCCTTGAAAAGTAGGTCAACTTCTGGGAAGCATAACTTTTGATCCGGGTGTCTGATTGATGAACTGTTTTAGGTGTCGGAAAGCTCGCGATGTAAAATATCATGCTGAAAATTCAAAAATAGCTTTCTGTTAATTTTTTAGGATGTTTAGGGAAGTTTTAGTGTCTCATATCTCGTTTCAGAAATTTTTAGGGGTTTTTCAGAAAACAAAAACTTTAATATCTTTCAGCTCACAAATGATCTTTGCCTAATTCCTTCGCCAAAGGTCTTATATTTCCATTTAGTAACTTTTTGTAAGTTTTCGCTTCAATCCGTGCCCTACTACAAACCTTCCAAAAATAGCAGGTAGACTTTCCAAAATAGGCAGGTTGCTATTTTTAGCATTTTTGGAAAAACTGAAAGTCCTACATCATTATTCTTGATATTATGGAACCAGAAACACTAATTGTGGAAAGAAATGAAAACAACTGCAATGATTTTGAATTAACTTCTTTTTTTGGGTGATGCAAGATTGCCCTTACACCACTAGATGCTCCTGCATCAAATACTACTATAAGTATCTACAGACAAGTGATCTCCAATGATGATCTCAGACTCCTACAAAGTCCCACTTTAGCCAACTCCTCTATTCTTTAGTTGGCGGCAGATGTGCAATCTTCATTACATGTTCATCGATAACCTTTTGATACTTTTATCTTGGCTCAAACAATGAAATATGGAACATAGATGATTAGAACACTGCCTCTATGTTATTTTAGAATGATGTCGCTCCACGAACTCCTTTCCATTCCACTATTGATGTTATTACTGGGACCTGCGATCTTATTAATGAATCCACATAATGTAGCAATTTTTCCTTATAATCGATGATGACCAATTATTAGATGGTGATTGATGTTGATTAAAGCTGTGAAGAAAGACTTGTATAACATCTAACTCTATAAGCGGCAGCTAGAACCCATGATATGCCTCTGAGTTCATTCTCCAAATCTTTAATAAATATATCTTTGACAGGCAGTTCCTTTAGCCATGATCCCTTTTGCTAATTCGGTGGCCTTTGAAAGTCTCCAGCAAATACTGTAAAATTATATCTATAACTACATATGCTAAAGGCACTTCCAACAAGCCGATTTTGTGTATATCCAACACTAATTGCAGTTCATGAGATAATATTCCGTTGAAGCATATTATCAAACAAATCACACACCTTCTGCATGTTACCCTATTTCGCGTACATGCCCATCAGGGTATTCACCATGGTAACTTTAGATTGAAACCCACATCTGGTTATCTTTCCATGGATTTGCAAACCATGTTTTATAGATGCTATGTCAGAACACACAGAAAGAACAGTGGAGAAAGTGAACTTATCTAGTTTAACTATTGTTGGCTGCATTTGACGAAACAATGAATGAATGGATGATCAAATGAGTTACAATCAATGAGTATATATACAATGTGAAGGGAGAGACGTGACTCTTCAAGAACAACATGTTGGCCTTATTCCAAAAGACATGTTAATTAATTTATCCAATCAATGTAAGGAGAACGGATGGAAGGATACACCTAACGTTGTTATCAACAACAAACACCTCATTACAAAAATCGTGCATTTCAATTTGCTATTTTATAGACAAGCACAAGTTTGTCTATAAATTTGTTGTACGAACAAGAAGCATTCCTAATCTTTGCTTCATTCACTTATTTCGTGTATTCTTATTTTGTGCATAACAATTTTGAGCAAATGTGTATCAATCTAACAAATGAGAATATGCAAAACCATTTCAATCAGGTTTGAAAACTGTCATATATGTTTGAGCTCTTTTCATGGCTGCAACATATTATCTAGCAACTCTACTCTGCACTCTGCAATTAGAATTTTTAGTTTTGATGTTATATTTAGTACATTGATGCAACATGTGTTTAAGATGGAGTAGGAAGAATGCATTAGAGAAGAAATCAACTGGAGTAGTGTAGAATTTGTGGATAATCAAGATGTGTTGGATCTCATCAAGAAGGTTATTACTGCTCCTCTTTTTTGTTATGTTAATTTAATTTTTGTCTTACCATATGAATTTTATAGATATGGTGAATTGTTAGAGATGATGAAGCTTGTATATCGACTGCTAAATGGTGGGGGTTCTATAGGGGACCCCACCCATGAAAGAGAAGTATTACAAGGCTATCCATCATCATAGAAACTATAGACAAAAATAGCTACCAAGAGCTAGATACAACTAGGTAAACATTAACAAGACCATGATAAGCATACTACCATAGCCATCAACTACCAAAATCCAAAACTACCCAATAATTATGAAAAACCTTTACAAACATACAAAAACCCAGGAGAAAAAGACAATGCTAAAACCATAAACCCATAGCACTATACCACACCCCATCGCTCCTTGCCTCCATGCATAGCTTGGCTAGTATCTACCACTTCCTCCACCCAAGGAGTTATCATTTCTAGCTTGAGCCCTTCGATTACCAGCTAGCATGGGAAACCATACACTGTAACACATTTCTTGTCGACACTAAGATCTATGTACAAAGGAACCACAAAAAAAGCAATAGTGTAATCACTACCAACCTCCAAGTGAACATGGAAGTGATTAACATGCAGCCTACATAACACTTCTACATCACCACATTAGGCTTGCAAAACCCAAATTTCACTCTACAAACTATCCAACACATTTAGCAAATCTTCCTATTGTAAAGTGGGTAATACTAAGCCAACTCCCTCAGCCTTGACTACTTGCACCTCCGACCCACCACCAGATTAATATCTGGCATCATCATCCCCATGAATTGATAAAAAAGGAAGATTATGAGAAGCCAAAGAAAAACTTCAACATTGGGGAGATAGAGCACTAAGTTGGCAATAAAATCCTCTCTTTTAGCCACTTTGGAGCATTGACCATCCCATAGTGCTAGCTCACTGAAGATGGATTTGACAAACCCTAGCATAGCTGGGTCCATACATGTAAAAACACATTGCAATCTATGGTTTGAGATGTCTCCTTGTGATAGAACCACCCCATCTTGATGCATTGATGACAAATCTTCCATACCTCAACAAGATACCAAACTAGAGAAGCTACTTACATGCTACACCAAAGCCTTGCAAATGCCACCTTTTGCATTTGCAAATAAAAACACCACTACCACTCTTTATAACCTCGAGCCTGGCTACCACCTTATTACAAGATATAAAAGGACTATACAAAGAGCAATCATATCCAAGCTCTCTAAGCACTACTTGAGGCAAGTAGTCATATCCAAGCTCTCTAAGCAGTCTTATCCTCTTTTAGAAAAAAACACATCACACTGAAAATATGAACAATGAATACATAGTAGTGAACTCTCAAACCTGTAACTATTTTCTCATTAAATCTGAAAAGAAATACACTACACTAGCTCAAAACTAGAATGAATAAATCACCCACACCCCTGCATCTCTTTTATAAATGAAGAAGGCTAAGAGAAAAAAGGAACTACTAAATCTAGAAAATATAACTTCCAAAAGCAAAAAACAGCAAAGTCTGAACTTAGACTTCTCAATCTGCAACAATATTCTAATCTGGAAGAGGATGAGGCTCTCAGTATGAATGCACCCTTTCATACATAACTGGGTGTTAACTTGAAGAAGACTATTGCTGTGTCTCTCCTTGTTGCTATCACTGTTGTGCCATCATTGTGAGAATACTAGTTGAGCAACTCAAGGTAAAAACTCTTTAACATTTGGCTTCTTAATTCTAAAGTGCTGCCAATAGAAATTGATGCCCAATAAACCCAATCAAAATTGTTTTTATTTACAAAGGATTTACTGTTGTTTTTTAATGACAGGACCTTAAAGTATGGTATTAAAATTCCATTATCAGATAAAAACATAAAACAACATTGGTAACTATTAAAATATCAATGAAAAAGCTATTGCTTAAGTTAAATATTTTGTGGTGTTTTGCAGGTGATGCTCCTGGGACACAGCGACGACTATACCCAAGACGTTAAAATGCAAGTAACTGTTGCATTCAACCACTTTGGAGAAGGTTTTGTTCAACATATGCCCAGGTATGAATACGATCTTATTAGACTCTGTATTACTTACTCAAAAGTTGAAGTTTATTTGTCTATTCTCTATTGGAAGCTTACAAAATTAATGTTGTAATGTAGGTGTCGACATGGATACTTCCATGTGGTGAACAATGAGTACACCCACTGGGATATGTACACCATCGAGGGGAGTGCAAACCCCACCATTAATAGCCAAGGCAACAAATTCCTTTCCCCTTACAATCAATTCAAAAAGGAGGTAAAAGGCCTATACAACTCGTCTCTTATTTATCTCTTTGGTTTACAATGGATGTAGAAAAGTTATGACGAGTATGAGTAATGTGCATGTGACAAAGCATGAAGATGCATCAGAAAGTACATGGAGGAATTGGAATTGGTGATCAGAGGGAGATTTGATGTTAAATAGGGCATTCTTCAGAGCATTAGGGGTGGAGTATCCTCAAGCTATGCCAAAGCTTTGAGTATGGCAGCAAGGCTTTGCTCTATTGTGGGCTCTATTACTGCAACTTCAGGTGTTCTCACCTATAGAAAAGGTTCCTTCTGTTAGACCAAAATACATGTATTATGCACAACTTGTTTGGAATCCTTCAACTTTGTCATTTCTATGCATTGTAACTCAGATTTTCAGTCTTGTGACTGAAAATAAACATTGTAATACTCTATTTCTAAGCATTTTTCAAGCAAGATAGATATTTTAGACTTGTGCAAGCTGTAGGAACACCTTTCTTTTAATAAAGTTCAGTGATTTTGCCTTCTCAATGGCTGTCTTATTGTGTACAATTGATGATTGATGTGTATTTTTGTGTTTTATGTTTAAATCCTCAAATATCAGACTAAATATACTACCAATTGACAAAATTTAATGAATAAATGACTAAACATATGACTAAATATACTATGACAGAAATCAGTGAATAAATATACTACCAATTGACACAAATTTGGTTGCATTATAAATTTGGTCATGTGACAAAATAAATGACCAGCAAAAAACTACTAATGGTCACGTGACCAAACTCAATGAATAAATATGATTAAATATATGACTAAATCAATGACTAAATATACTACCAAATCAATCAATCAAAACAACCAATAAATGACTAAAAATGGTTTAGTCATGAATTTGGCAGCGTTATAAATGACTAGAAATAAACTACTAATGATCACGTGACCATGTTTGGTCATTTATAAGTAGTTTTTAGTAGTTTTTTTAGTAATATATTGCTCTTTTTGTACTAGTGTCATAACCATTCCATAACCAGGAATAAACCCAATCACATCTCCTAAACTCCTCATAATGAACATCATAAATCAAACCATATGAACAAGGAGATAACCATGCTAAGATCCCTCAAATGAACCCTCTAGAACCAATAACCATAGCTCAAGATCCATATCTATGAGAAGATAAAGCATAAAGAAAAATGCATCTAAAAGGATGGGCAATACCTCATAAATGATAAACCATTGAGTAGATCAAGAGTGGGGAATGAGAATGCTCCTCTAGGATACACTAAGCCACAATGACTCTCTCCAAGAAAAATCTCCTCTAAGTCCATAATGAACTCACAGTCATATCCATGTGTAGGCTCCTCGGTCTATCTGCTGAAACCTCCAAAGAGTAACCATCTCAACAAGTGTCTCTAATCCCAAGAGAACTCTAGCGTCACCTAAGTCTCCAAGTATCCATGAACACCTCCATGATCAATCCATGCTAAACTCCAAAACTGCACTATCATGAAGCTCTCAAGCAAATGACCAAAGTACTCAATACCAAGAGAACCAACAAGATCATTGTCAATGCTCCTACTGCACATCTGCATAATCAAGAAGCCCATCATGACATGATGATCTAACCATCTTCTCATAGGAGATCACATGCGCCGATCTATACATCCCATCTCAAGAGAACCTGTATCATGTCAAAAAACTCTAACACGCGATCAAGAGTCCATCAAGACACAATATCAACATCTCTAAATAAAGGATCAACATGTCAAATTGACAAGTCATAAACTGACACCTCAACCAAAGACTCAAAAAAGTCCTCCATGGTAAACCAAGATGTCAACATCTCCAATCACATGAAGATAACCATCTCCTCTCAATAGAACTGAAAATGTCAAAGAACTCTCAATACCAAGAGCTCCTCCATGAAACCAACATCCACTATAGAAGATCATCCATCACAACTGATGAATCCACATCATTGCCAAATCTCCCACTGAATCATGATACCGAACCATCCATGGCAAGAAAGTAACCATCTCCTAAATGAAGATTATCCATTGCCCCAACACAATCAAGGAATCTTGTTGTAACATCAACAACTCCTAAAAGGTAAAGTAGACCATGATCTCCAAACCAAGAAGATAAAACCATCACTATCAAAAGATCACATAAAACCATGTATCCAAGCTATCCAAGACATAGTGACAAACATGCTATAAGTCCCAACAACCGACTATCTAGGCACTCTAATCATCCACACACATAAAATAATTAACCCAATATTGTACATACAACTTATACAAGTGGTATCCAGATAAATAATACAAGATTATGCAATGTCTATAGCACCTATTCCAACATCTTTTACCTTCTTCACATCTTGCTAAACCTACACATTATTCTATCCAGAGTCTGACACTTTATCCTCATGTACCTTGGTTTTTTATAGATGCTAAAGATATTTTCATTGGCATTCTATGTTGCCAGAAGGTGAAATATTGTTTCTCATCGGTAGTTCCCACTTAGAGTCAAAATGACTCGTAATCCTTTTCCAAATTCCCTTGGCATTAATTCATTTTAGACATCTTCACACTTGAAACTGAAAGGACAAAAGACAAAACAAAAGGAGTTGAGTTGACACCCTCTTGAAATTGTTTAGTCTTTTATTTAGCTTATTCAACTTCCTCTAAGTTGCGGCCTCCAATGTCGAATCATTGCCTAGCATTTAGTAATTCAAACACTTAAGATATCATCTAGGGAAGCATGATCTCCACGTCGTTTATCTTTCCTTTCATACACCAATTGCTTTCCTTTGAAAACATACATCCCACCTTATTGCAAGATGCTACTTATATCTTCGACATGGCAGAAATTATAAACTTCTTCATAACATCTTTATAGGATTCAAACCTTATAAAGATCTTCACAGTGTCAGAACTGAAACAAATGTCTGATTGAAGATATAATATGATCCAAGAACATGATTTGGATCTACATATAGAGAATCAAATGGGAATGATAACCTTTTAGTAAGGATACAAGCTTTGGATGGGATGCCTACACCAATTTCTATAGGTCTCACTCCTACTGAGTTGAACTTGATTTTATAGCTTTCAAATTCAAAGCCAACTCCCAACAACATGGGCACCCAAAATGCTGGAGGAGTGTCACCACAACCATTCCCAATTATTCTACCCAAAAAATATGCAATTATCTCTGATTTTGGAAGAATGTTATGCTTGGATGAAGCAACTTGATTTGTAGTTGAGGGAGTATCAACCTCCATATAATTCTCTTCTTCCTTGAAACTCTGCTCAAACATTGGAGAAACTCACTTATGCAGTTGCGACAGGACGATTATGAAGTTGAAAATCAACTTTGAACATAACTTCCTACCAAGATATCAGATTCTTTTGAAAACTTGCCAAGATGAAGATGTCGACAATCCCAAACTCTCCACCAAGTCATTTTGTCTCAGCCCTCATAGATTTCAAAATTTTGAAGTTTCACCAAATTGCCGGCATTGATCACGAAATGATTAATTCCTCAAAACTAGAAGGATTTTGCCCCTAAAAACTTCACTAGTAATTCTAAAATGGATCCAAGAATATGCCTATAAGAGGGTTTGTAGTCAAAGTTCACTAGTAATTCTAAAATGGATCTAATAATATGCCTATAAGAGGGTTTGTAGCCAAACTTCTCTGATTTCCACAAATAATTATTTTTGTGAAAACTATCCATTGCGCGTCAAAACCAAAGTACGGTTAAAACTTGATTCTGTCAAATTTGATCATGCAATGTGTCTTTTATCACCTGAAACTACACCCTTTTGTTGAATCTTTGACAGTTCCAACAATTTCAAAGTAACATGGGATTAGTCTTAAGGTGTGGGACCTTGCAGTTGAGACCAAACCACCAGAGAAGATTGGTTCCTCTTTCTAGACCTAAGGTCTAGAGAATGAAGCTAAATCTAATGCTACTCACAAGGAAAAGGGGGAGAAAATATTGGAAATGAAAGGGGCTGATGCACCAGATTTGTAAATGTGTTTAACTGTGTCTGAATTAACACAACAATGACCTCAATACTAAAGAAAGATCACACAAACTCATATAAGTTAAATAGAGATTCGAGTAGAGAACTAGAGCTAAGAAAGGGACCATTTTGCCCACAATACTAGTGTATAATTCACAAATGAACACAATGTAAAACTTAAGAGAGGCAAAATAAAATTCTGTATTAGTCATGAAGGCTAGAAAGCCATTACAAAAGTAGAACAATTTGCTACAGGAAAAAAAATACAAAACAATCATTTACATTCATATGTGAACTACATTCAGAGACATCGAAGGTTCAACTTCAAGCACAACGTATCAAATCTGACTAGTTCTTGCAAATGCGTTACAAGGTTTGTGAAAACTAATTATCTAGCCAACATAACAACCCAAAAAAACATCTAACATTATTTTCATCTTTCTTTCATGTATATATAGCATTTTTAATTTATTGTGCAGCTATATGTGCTAAATTTTGGTCAATCAATTTGATTTGTGTGCCTATGCTGCATTCAATTTGGCCCAGAAGCCTTGTCAGGAAGTCTGCATATTTTGAGGAACGTCCATGCACTAGCACTGATTTGTCCTTGGAAGGACCTATAGAGGCATGGGTTGCAAGGATACCTCATCCTCCTCATTCATTTATGGACTTGTGCATTGAATTTCTCCACTGTTTTAGCTACCCGGATGACCCTAGCCTACGACAATAGCATCACTGTGGAAGCATGTTTTAGGGCACTCAGAAAAGTTATGCCTTTTAAAACACTTTAAAATATTTGAAAATTACTTTAAAATATTTTAAAGCACTACAATTATGTTATATATTGCATGCTTTAATATTACATTGATTTTTACTTTTTTGGCCTTTATTATGCCTTATTAGCAAAATCTCTTCTTTGCGAACTTGTTTGTTTCTCTCTTTGTTGGTGAAATTTTCATTTCGCAAATGACTTCTTTCTTCCTTTCTCTTTCATTTGATCTTTCTCAGCCATCTTCACCTTATCAAAAATTTCTGCATTCTGCAAACTGCCTGTGCCTTAGCCAATTTTATCCCCTTTACCTTTCACCTTATCGGTGAATCTCTCACTTGGCAAACTTGGCCTCTTTGGTCAGAAAATCACCCTATCGGTGAATTTGAGAAATCACGAACTAGAAGCCTTTGTCTTTGTTTTTTCTTTTGCTCTTGCTTTAGTCAGCAAAATTTGTATTTCACGAACCAACCGTCAGGCTCTTTTCTTTTCTTTTCACCTTATCAGCGAATCCGTTGTCAGCAAAATCATTGATTAGTGAACTTAAGGTTCACCAAACCTTAAGTTTTCCAACAAAGGAAAACTTTGTCTTTGACTTAGCTACATCTCTTTGGTGAAGACTTCCCCTTGTGCTCCTTTAGTTGGTGAAATAGCCGATCAGAGAACATTAGGTTCGCAGTACTAACATTTTTCCAACTAAGGCAAACGTTTGCTTTGTTGCTTCCTACCTTCTTTTCCTTAGCCATTTTCCTACCTTCTCACTCCTTAGTTGCAAAACTAGCGAATTGGCAAACCAACGAACCAGAGGTTCGCCCAACTTAGAATTTGTCGACAAGGCAAAAGAAAGGGCAAAAACTTAGAATTTCTTGGAATTTTTTAAGGGGAACCTCCTTCCATTTAGGCTTTCTCAGATCAGATTTCTTTAATGGAAGGAGGGATTTTGGACTATTTTGACCTAGGAAAAATATGACAACATTTTGGTGACTATGCAGGGATGTTTTCTTGCTGAACACATGGATCTAATTGCCTTATACAATCCATTGGGCATAGAGTCAAAAAAATAAAATTGCAGCAACATGACCATACAAAACTAAAAACTACCTCCAAAAACACAAAAAAAACCAACAACAAGGAAAACCATATCCTAACGGGAATGTTTCAGGATTGTGCAAAAGCACTTAGAGGAAGGGAAACCTAAAACATAAACCAGACCTACTCTAAACCTAAACTAACCAACCAGAAATGACCTTAAACAAATCCATTAGCTAGTTTTTCAAAATATCTTCCCTTTCTCAAAAATTTACAATGCTTCAAATGCTTGTGGGAAGTTAACTAGAGGTGGGGAAGGGATGAGCATACAACAAATTAACAAAACACTTCCCCAAGAATGGGAACAAACACACTTACCCACTTGAACTAATTGTTGATGTAGCTTCCTATAAGTGGATAAAGGGGATAATCCCACTTATTTGTATGCTCAACTTCATGCTCTAGAGTGAGCATGACAAAAGCTGACTCTTCATGATCTATCTTCAGTTGGGCCAGATATCTGATAGGACATCCCCTTGAAATGACATGCAAATCAACAAAGTTGATCTCATGCCTCTGCTTTGTTTATTTCTTTTCTTGTTGGTCTGAATGTTCTAGCTCTTGTGGCTCAATTGGAAATATGGATGCCTCCACCATGCCCTCATGGTTTTCTAAATTAGGCTTAAAAAATGAACCCTGCACATGCTCAATGGAGAAATCTTCTCCACCAAGAAGTTCATATCCATATTGGATAATCAAGAACAAATATTTAATTTGTTCGTACTTATGCTCAATCTCCACATCACTATCTTTTATGAAAGATGGGAGTTCCTCAAACAAGTCTGCATTATTAACCTCTGCACTGTCCACCATAGGATTGCTTGCATTCTTTCCCTCATGAGATGGAACCTCACTACCACAATTGGCCTCACATTCCAACAACTTGCCATCATTTTTAATGTACCTATGCTACCCTAGAACTTTCACCAATGTTCGCATTTGCATGCCTTCTTCATCTTCAATGTAACTAGGAAGCTCTTATGCTTTAGATACTTCCTCAAAACAAGATTGCCTTCATTGTTTGACTACAACTCCACATTATTCTGCTTGAGTTGCCCCTGCAATTGGACTTCTTCGCCATGCTCTCTTTATATTCTACTTTCATTCCTTTTGTTCTAAGCATGGTAAAATTCTTCAAATTAGCCAAAGTCCAAGGGACTTATCCTTGCAGATGAATCATCATTACCCTCAGGCTCAGTGCACTGTTGCTCCAACTGATTAGAATTAGTTTCTTCTTGCATCAAGTCTAAATTATTAGTTTTAATAGTACATGAAGGTTCATTGTTTGCAAGTGGCTCCTCCCTCGTTGCAAGTATCTCCCTCCTCAGTTCATCCCTCCAATTAGCTTGATAAACAACATGCCCACCTTTGAAAAGTGAAATAGTGTCAGGGCAAGAGGAATGACATGGGATGTGAGCTGGAAAGGCTCCCTGAGAGGGTTGTTCTTGAGGAATAATAGGCTGAATTCATGCAAGGACAGGTTCCCATGAAGGCTAAGGGCCTCTGAAACTTGGGATTTTGAGACTGGAAAGTGGTTTTAGGGGCTCAAAGGGTTTCCCTTGCCTAAAGCTTGGGATCTTGAACTTAGGAGTTATTTCTGCTATAGGTTGAACTTGGGTAGAAGAGAGGGGCTGCCTGAAACTAGGATTGGAGGGAACTGATTGGGCTTCCTGCCTCTCTACTTGGGCAAGCATTTTCCTTAACTATTCCCCAGATAAGGCTGTAAGCTACATATAAATGTGTTCTTGGTAAGCTCTTTCCTCTACCTCCATTTGTTGCTGGTGAAGATGGGCTTTATAAGCAAGCTCATCTTGCTGTCGGTTATACTCTATCACTCCCTAAATTTTATCTCACTCCCGTTGGAAACACTAGAGTATATCCATCACATCATCCTCATTTTTGATGATAAAATTAAAGTCCTCATGTGGCTGACTATACCCTACTTATCTTTTAATGTCATCCAAATGTTCTTTAATCACTAACAGAGCAAAGTAATCCTTGTGAGGTTGCTAATATGCATTATTAGGCTAACAAGAAGACCAAGCAAGGGTGGGTGGGAGGCAAGCATCATGAGGATGTTGATCTTCTGCTATTACATGGTTGTATGGCATAGAATTAGGAGTATTTTGGATCTGATATTGCTGGCAAGGAGGCCAATAACTTGCATGCTAGCTAGGAGGAGGGGAGTAGCCATAACTCCCATAATAGTTTGACATTTTAAAGCATCAAAATGCTATATAATCATAGAAAATATTTGAAATTGAGCAAAACAGGTATGCATCTAGAGAAAACTAGATACATACCAAGAAGAGTTGCCAAATGATTTGGGAGCCCTAAAGGCTGGAAAATACTAAAAGCATCACCGAACATCAATCTTTGAGGAATCTTTAAACGTGTGGACTACTCAGACCAAGAGACTGATTAACAGAGTCACCATGTGACTGAAGAAGACTGCCACAAATGGCAAGATACATTGAAGAACACACCAAATCCTTCAATGGATGATAAATCTCATCAAACTGGTCCCACTGGGCATGCCAAAAACTGTTATCACTTGAAATTGCACCCTTTTGTTGAAGCTTTGATAGTTCCAACAATTTTAGAGTAACATGGGATTGGTCTCGAGGTGTGGTACCTTGTAGTTGAGACCAAACCTCTAGAGAAGGTTGGTTCCTCTTTTTAGACTTAAGGTCCAGAGAATGAAGCTAAATCTAATGCTGCTCACAAGGAAAAGGGAGAGAAAATATTGGAATTGAAAGGGGGTGATGCACCAAATTTGTAAATGTGTTTAACTATGTCTGAATTAACACAACAATGACCTCAAGACTGAAGAAATCTCACACAGATTCATATAAGTTAAATAGAGGTTCAAGTATAGAACTAGAGCTAAGAAAAGGACTATTTTGTCCAAAATACTAGCATAAAATTCACAAATGAAAATAGTGTAAAACTTAAGAGAGGCAAAATAATAGTCTATATTAATCACAGAGGCTAGAAAGCCATTACAAAAGTAGAACAATTTACTTCCGAAAAAAAAGACACAAAATAATCATTTACATTCATAGGTGAACCACATTTAGAGACATTGAAGGCTCAACTTCAAGCACAACGTATCAAATTCAAGTAGTTCTTGCAAATGCGTTACAAGGTTTGTGACAACTAATTATCTAGCCAACATAACAGCCCATAATAATAGCTAACATTATTTTCATCTTTCATTCATGTATATATAGCATTTCTAATCCACTGTGCAGCTACAAGCAATGAATTTTGGTCAATCAATTTGATTTGTGCACCTATGTTGCATTCAATTTGGCCTAGAAGCCTTATCAGGAAATCCACAGATTTTGAGGAACATCCATGCCCTAACATTGATTTGTCCTTGGAAGGACCTATAAAATCATGGGTTGCAGGGACACCTCATCCTCCTCATTCATTTCTTGTACTTGTACATTAAATTTCTCCATTGTTTCAACTACCTAGATGACCCTAGCCTGCGACAATGGTGTCACCATGGAAGCGCATTTATGGGGCACTCAAAAAATTGGTGCCTTTTAAAACACTTTAAAATATTTTAAACTTACTTTCAAATATTTTAAAGCACTACATTATATATTACATGCTTTAATATTACATTGATTTTTACTTTTCAATTCTTTATTTTGCCTTATCGGAAAAATCTCTTCTTTGCGAACTTGGTTGTTTCTCTCTTTGTTAGTGAAATTTTTGCCAACCACTTCTTGCTTCCTTTGTCTTTCATTTTTTCTTTCTCGGCCATCATTGCCTTATCGGTAATTTCTCCATTCTATGAACTGCTTGTGCCTTAGCCAATTTTATCCCCTTTACCTTTTGCCTTATCAATGAACCTCTCACTTAGCAAACTTGGCCTCTTTGGTCGACAAATTGCCCTATCAGAGAATTTGAGAAATCATGAACCAGCAAACTTTGTCCTCATCTTTTCCTTTACTCTTGCTTTAGTCAGTGAAATTTGTATTTCGTGAACCAACCATCAAGCTCTTTTCTTTTCTTTTTGGCTTATCGACGAATCCTTTGTCAAAAAAACAACCGATCGATGAACTTAAGGTTCACCAAACATTAAGTTTTTTGACAAAGGAAAACTTTGTCTTTGACTTAGACGCATCTCTTTGGTGAATACTTTCCCACTTTGCTCCTTTAGTCAGTGAATCGGTTGATCGACGAACCCACTGATCGACGAACTTAAGGTTTGCAGAACTAACATTTTGCTGACTAAGGCAAACCTTTGTTTTCCTACTTCCTGCCTTCTTTTCCTTATCCATTTTCTTGTCTTCTCACTCCTTAGTCGGCAAATCAGCAAATTGGTGAATTGATGAACCAACGAACCAGCAGTTTGCCCAACTTAGAATTTTCTGACAAGGCAAAAGAAAGGGCAAAAACTTTGAATTTTTTAAGATTTTTAAGGGGAACCTCCTTCCATTTAGGCTTTCTCATATTGGATTTCTCTGATGGAATGGGGGATTTTAGACTATTTTGACCTGGGGAAAATATGACAATAGTGTCTTCCAAAGCTAAGAGATGCCAACCAAGACCACACACACCAAAATTAGAAGAAAACAAATTGAAATTTATTTGTGTGTGATGTTGATCGCTAGTCCGCCTAGATTCTCTTGCATCATTATACATACTAATGGATATTTATTTTTCTTATATACATAGGTTGACAAGGATGTGATGAAAGCAACAAAAAAATCATTTTACTAGACAATATGATATACATCATATAGTGACTACACATAATTTGAGATTTATGCTTTGGTGCAACTAACCTGAAAATTTGGAAGCACTATTTGTTGACCTTAAATCTACACCATTTAACAAGATACCACAAATCAACTTCATGAATGATAATTCAAAATGTAAAATACTAAAGAATTGTGGAATATTTTAGTAGTATCATCTTGTGGTTGAAATATTTGTGCATAAATATTAACATATCATTGTAGATCTCATCAATCATAGAGATGAGGTAGCTCACATAAGGTGAAATATCATGCTCAACATGTGCCATATATGTATGAATCACATCATTTATAATAGTGATAGAGGATGTGAAAGATGTATAATTAAAACTAATGACACATTATCCTCACATTTATCAAGTAAACTTTGAAGATTCTCATGTTGTTCTTCATCCATGGGTATGTTTAAGTCATTTGTTTGTTCAATGGAGGGTATATAAGAATATACTCCATAATCACTCTAAGATATATCTATGGAAAACATTAGAGGATCCACAAGTGGATCTTGTGGATCTCTATAATTTTTTTTATATAATCATGATGCATAGAAATTTCCATGTGATCCAAGATAAGGAAAGGTGATTAGAATATGTGTAAAAAACCAAATTGTCATGAGACAAGAATCATAATTGTCATCATGAGAAGATGAAGAATAATTAATATGAATAACACTAAACATGAATCATTTGATAGTGAAGGACTAGCAACATCATGAGAAGGTTAAACATGTGTAAGATTATCACTAGGATTCTCAAGGAATGATAAAGCAAGGGAAGCACAAGTAGGAGAATCCTTAAATGAATAAGGACATAGAGCACAAAAGATATGTTTAGTAGGGGTAGAAGGTGATGAAAAGAATCAATGTATTGATCATGAGAAGGTATCACTATGACCACACTATCTTCATGTGCACTATTGGGACCCAAAATAATGGCAACACAAAACTCTAAAACATTCATATATCACCTAGGCCAAGGACTGTTGTCAGGGTGATAGGACGAGGTTTATCAATAAGTTTTGAACAATTTTGGCCAACTGGTAGGAGTGGGTAAAATCCTCTACTCTTCAGGCTCAACTAGACCTAGGAGGGATATTCCTAGAGGCATAAAATAAACTACCAAGAATAAATACATCCATACCCAATGTACAGTTGACCCCAAAGCTGTCACTAGATCAAGATAAACTAGATGCACAGGTCTCTATATTAAGTTGATTCAACTGTGCGAATGTACATGCACAAGATGGATGGTTTTTTCCCTGAACCATGTGAAAGATTTGTTTTTTTGAAAGATTGTTTGGTCCCTCTCCAATATGGACCAATGCCTATTCTATTGGGCAACAGAGTCACAGAATGCAAGAAGGAAAAAAAATACATAGCAAAGGATCAACAAAACTAGACATACATTTACATCTATGCCTTTCTAATAGATTTTCATACAATGAACATACTTAATAATCCAAAAGAGAACTGCAGTAATTCCTATGTAACATAATGATGGCAATTACAAAGACTTGTATTTATTTAGATGCTGTCACACGTCTCCAAACATCTATTACAATCACACCAGCAAATGTGGCAAAGGAAAATACATAACTATGATTACATATTTACGAAAATCATTACAAACTCTAGTGGAGACATTCACTACATTCAAATCTGCATTATATAACCTTCCTACACAATACTGAATATATCTCTTCACTTATAAATTGGACAAATCATGTGTTGATGCTAGAAAATTCCTTAGGCTCTACAGACCAAGCAATTGGCTCAAAGACCAACCCTAAAAACATCTTCATTTCATGTATATATTACAATCAATTCAACCTTGCACATCACAGGACAATGAAGAACCAGGTCAATAAGCCATCGCTGCAGCATAGGATGATGAAGAACCAGGTCAACAACCCATTGTTGTAGCACAAGATGTGGTGCATGGCCTCTGTTAGAAGACTCGGTGGACATCTAGGGTGCCCATGCCTTGTAAACTGATTTGCATCCTTGAAGGTACCGTAGAAGATATGGATGCTAAAACACATCATCTCCATATTAAATTTTGTACTTGCACATTGATGGTAGTTACTATTCCAGCAACCACTTGACGTTTGCAATAAATTCATGCCTCACGCCATACATTCAACTTTTATTTTGATTTTGCCTTATCAACAAAATATCTCAATGTGAACATGTTGCCTTAGCATATTTGGGATCTTCATCAGCAAACATCACTCTCTACAAACTGACCTCCCTTCTTTCATGCTTCAGTCGACAAAATATTATCCTTGTGAACTAGGTGACCATAGCCCTTTATTGGTAATTATACATTTTTACAAACTCGCCCTTGCCACCCTTTTCTGCCTTTGGAATTTTACCCTCATGGCTTTATTGGCAAATCATCAATTTGCTGAACTATTTCTTTATCCCTTTAGTAAAAAAATTTCAACATCACAAACCTTGACCACTTTTGCCTTTATCAACAAATCTTAACTTTCACGAACTGGGCCTTCTTTTGGCTTTATCGGTAAATCTTCAATTTGCCGAACGTTGCCTTCTATCTCTTTACTCGGCAAAAGTTACCATTTTCAAACCAAGCCCCTCTTGTTGGTAAATCTTTAATTTGCCAAACTATTTCTTTCTCTTTCATTGTTGACCCTATCGGCCAATCTACTTTATCGACAAATTGCCAAAAATCTAAATTTTTCACAAGTTTAGCTTTTCACCAATTCCCCAATGGAGCCCTTTGTTCTCATTGCCTTAGCCAATTTTTATCCTATTTTTGCCTTAGGATTTGTTTGGTTAGCAAACCTGACTTTTTATGATCCTTGTCCTCTTTCACTATTTTTTCCTTTTGTCAGCAAATTCTATATTTACCAAACTAAGCGAGTCCACCACCTTTTCTCTTTATCAACTTGATTACTTCATATTTAGAACCAGTCACCTGTCAGCCATTCCTTCCGCTTTATCAACAAAAACCCCATTTGCCAAACTTTCTCACTCTTCATCTCCTTCGCCCTTTGTCGGGAAAAAGTGCCCATCATGAATTTTGTTAGGAAAAAGTTCTTGTTCTTTTCATCCTTTGTGCCTTATTGACAAACTTCAAGAATTTTGAACTTGTTGATAAGTTCATCCTTCCGCTGGTTCCTTGATAAGGCTCCTTCCAATGACCATTTTCCCTTTATTGGCAAATATGACTTTTGCCAAACTCACTGTTTCCTTCATCATTTCCCCATTTGGCCCCTTCCTTTTTCACTATCGGCACATAACCTATCTACCGAACTACTTAGTTAGCGAGCACATAGGTTTCCAAACTACTAATTCTTTTGTTGTGACCTTCATCTTTTTCAACTTTGTGTGCCTCCGTGTCACTATATCAGCTAGTTAGGGAATTGGCAAACTTCTGAACTAGTTCGCTAGTTTGGAAATTCACCGATTTGCCGACTAAAAGTGAAATTGACAAAAATTTCTAAGGGAAAAAGGGGAAACATGGGGAACAAACACTTAGTCAACTTTTTAACTAAAAATCCCTATAAAGATATCTTTGATCAATTATATATGAGGGATTTGGGCATAAAGGTGAACAGGAAACATTGAATGGATTTTTGTGGGTTTTTGGGGTAAAACAGGGCACTTTGGAACTAGTTTTTCTGGGCACCAACATGCACTAGGGCTAGAAAAATACACAATGAAAGCATGTGGGAAGATCATAAAATAAGTTACAAAAAATAAGATGAATCAAGCCATTTCAAAGATTTAACACTCAATGTCAAGATCCTTAAATGTATCAATTGTATATAGGAATGTAGTAGCTATGTTGCTATCATAGGTCCAACAAAAGAAGTATCCTCATAAAGTATGGTGACATAAGAAGTCATCTTGGTAAGGTAAGGAAGGGGGAAGAAATCCACGATAAGATAATGCCAAACATTAGAAAAATTAGTGGTACATATCAAATCTGATAATGAAACTATAAGGAGAAACTCAAGGGTGAGTTGGGTGAGAAAAATCAATGTAGAATAATAAAGAACAAACCCTAGAAGTAAAGATGTCGCAATGAAGTAATAATAAATATAAACACAAACCCCAAAAAGAATTGAAGAGAAATTAGAAAGTGAATATATAAAGCCCTGATGAATGTATAAACCCTAAAGAAAAACCCTAGGGTGGTGGAAGATCAAATCCAGGTTCACCAAAATTGTAAAGGAAAAATAGTTTAACTACGTAAATCTAGGCTAACTAAACTCATACAAATGAAGCACAATTTAACCTAGATTAATTAAATGATAGCTATGATTATAAATTCTATAGTAAATGTTATTTTAGGAAATTAAATATGAATGGATATGACACTTATCTATAAGAACTTTGATGAAGAATTAATCCAGTGCCACATAGAAATCAACCATTAGATTATAGAAAATAAGATGATCTTGATATGCTCACTACTTGGAACTTTAGCAAACCTAAAAAATTTTGTTGGTTGATTTTGTAGCTATGGATCAATTTTGTATGGTGTAAATATACTATGTAATCTATACATCTTATTTACTGAAATGTGTACTTTTATAACCTATTTCAAGATCCAAACCCATTTTATTTATGCTTAAGGATGGGTAGTATTTAAAAGTACCTTAGGGAAAGTTAAATCACAAGGGCCAAGCTCTCCGAGGTTGATTCCACTAATTGGATTGACTTCACAATTGTCACAAAGGTTGGAAAACAATGATAATTAGGCACCCAAATGATCTAGATGATAACTTTGATGCGAGTATTAATTTTGTTTAATACTCAAATTTAGACATTCCTAGGAATGTTCCACTTAATGCTAAAGATTATTGAATGATAATTAAATGTTCCTAGACATGAATTAATATCCAAATGAATGTCTTAAGACATAACAAATTACTGCACAAATGTGTGTCAAGTAGGCTTGCAATGGATAGTGAAATGAGTAGGAATCCACAATTTAAATTTATAATTTATAATTTTGGATCACATCTACATTGTGCAAGATCACTCCCACGCATTGCAGAAGTGACCCAAGATAAGGAATGTAGAATCTTGAGGTAGGGATCAAGTGCATAGTGTACAGATAGAGCATGGATAATGTCAAATGTATGAGAATACATAAAAGAGAGTAAATGAAAGTGGATAAGAATAAGGAATAAAGCCAAACTTAACACAAGAGTGTGTCATAGATTGCTCTGTAATTGTATGAAGAGATTCACTCAAAATGGGCCCAAAACTAAATGGGAATTGACATGACGTATTATAATTATCCAACTTATAATTTCTTTATCAAGTATTAAGTATAAGTAGGGGTTGGGCTTTCATTTCTCTTGATTTATTTTTTCTTATCACCACACACAAATTGCAACATCATTACACATACAAGAAATTATGATATCCAATACCCTCTTAATTATATTGGACAATCAATTGCTTAAATGGACCATTGACCATTACAACAAGCTTACAAGATCAATACAATGTTGAGAAAGCAAACCACATGCACATTAAAAGGGGACATTCTTTCTTGAACAATTCCACTTAGTCATAAACTTGTATATATGTGAGATATTATTTCTATAAAGAGGATTTTCGATACTATGTATTAGTAGATTGAAGAAGGTACTTGAAAGATCAATTTGTTCATAAGACTAATTTTCATGCACAAAGAATGGTTTTATCTTCAAGTTGGGTTTGTTGTGCATTCTAAAGAGAAGATATTAATCTTATTGAGGTGCATGTACCCCTAAGGCGGATGGGAACATTGGCGACACTAAACCATATAGATACTTAGTAGTATACATTAATCAGACCCAATCACATCTAATTGTGTTTTACATCAAGTACTTGAGGTAAGATGTTATTGAATGAGTAATTGGAAACTAGGACTATATCAACCACTTCAAATCCAAAAACTATCACATGTGAAAATATAGTGAGATTTTGTAGGTGATTTACTTAGATGACAAAAAAATATTCATGGATATCTCTTTGTGGTGGTTGCTAGGTTTATAAATTTAGATGAATATCTAGAACATGTAGGAATCTAATTTATATTAATATTAAATCTAAAATTGGATACTATACTCAAACACTAGATTTGAGGAAGTAGTGTAAAGAGATACAAACTCTAGAGAGAAACTAGGGAATCTAGTGAATTTGACCTAGACAATTTAGATGAATGTAGAACAAGTAGGAATCTAATATGTAATTTAAAATTAAATCTAACACTATAAACTATATTTTTAATCTACTTCTAGACTATTGAAAGCTATTTAGAACATGTAGGAATCTAATATTTTTGAAACATTTTTATACATACCTTGTTTTTTAAAAATATCTATGTCCTTTCTTGAGATATTTTTTGTTCCTTTTCTATGGAATATGATGGCATAGCTTTATTTTGTCTTGTTCTTTTATTTTCCATTTCCTCATTCAAAAATATGAGTTGAAAACTCCACCAAATATTTTGTCTTCAAAAAACTTCCAAAATTGAAAAATGCGAATAAATTAAGACATATATTTTTTACTTTTACAATAGAGTATTTTCTACATTCAAGACATGGGAATTAAATGCGGACATCCTTACAATTTCTTCCAATAATCATCAAACAACATCCTTATATAAGCATCTACTGCATTTTGAGCGCCACTTGCAATCATGTGGGTGTGGACTTGCTTGGCCTCTCGCAGCGCTTTGAGATGCCCCTATCCTTGATTCGAGAACATGACATTGCTGATAGTTAGAATTATATTTCTCTTCCAATAAGTTATATGATTACCTGACAGCAATAAGTTATATAATTTTCAGTCTGCATATCCAGGGAATGAAGATGAAGATGAAGATGATATGTTCTCTACATACAAATTGCTTGAAAACTATCTTTTGTCTGATGATGACATGGATGGACACAATCCCTTTGCTCCTACAGATGATGAGGTTCCGAATTTTAGTTCTGAACTTCTTGCAATGATTTCAAATGGAACAATCATTTGAACATCTTGAAACAATTAGTATTCTACATTCTTGAACAATGTGTAATAGAAATGTGCAGATATTGTAATGATTTGTTGAGAGGAATAGGAAAATAGAGTATTTGTGTTTTGTAATAAGTTGCTATTGAATTTGAGAAACGCTTTGCCCATCTTTTAATTATAGTTGAATTTAGTGTATCTAGACTTTCAATTCAAGATTAACATTAAAGAATATAAGGAAATCTCCTTTCCTTACTACATATTCTGAACATGCAAATTCTGTGAGAAAGAATAAATTGGAATCACCTTCAGCCACTAAATATAACAAATACAAATTGGAGTTTCTCAAAGCCACCTTCCGCACTGGTTGGTCCTAACCATTGGAATTTGAGTCTGGTCAATTTATTTCCATGAATTTAAGCATGTTGCAATTAATCTTCAGTCAGTGCTGTTAGTGCATCCCCTCAGATTTGGGGATCTCTTCTAAACTGTTGGCCTGTCAGAAGTAAATGAGGTAAGTGGTTTTGAATTTGAAGAATTAAGCGCCAGTTTTTTTTTGGGTAAGAAACAAAAATAAGACAAGAATAGAATGAAAGGGTTAGAGTCCTAGAGAGAAAAAAAAAGATAGAGAATGCTGCTGATAAGAAACAAAAATAAGACAGAAGAAAAGAATCAAACCCTTAGAGAAAAAAGATTGAGAATGATAACCTGCAGCAGCAGACGAATGTAAGGGAGAAATAAAAATAAGACAAAAGAATCGAATGAAACAGTTAGAAAAAAAGATAGAATGAAATCCTTAGAGAAAAAAAGATAGAGAATGAAAACCTGCAGCAGCAGAAGAATGTAAGGGAGAAACAAAAATAAGACAAAAGAATAGAATGAAACGGTTAGAAAAAAAAAAGATAGAATGAAACCCTTAGAGAAAAAAAGATAGAAAATGAAAGCTTGCAGCAGCAGAAGAATGTAAGGGAGAAACAAAAATAAGACAAAAGAATAAAATTAAATGGTTAGAAAAAAAAGATAGAATGAAACCCTTAGAGAAAAAAAGATAGAGAATGAAAACCTGCAGCAGCAGAAGAATGTAAGGGAGAAACAAAAATAAGACAAGAAAATAGAATGAAATGGTTAGCAAAAAGATAGAATGAAACCCTTAAAGAAAAAAAGATAGAGAATGAAAACCTGCAGCAGCAGAAGCAGGTAAGGGAGAAACAAAAATAAAACAAAATAATAGAATGAAACCCTTAGAGAAAAAAAAAATAGAGAATGAAAACACTCTACTTAAATATCATCCACTTCAATGGTCAAACATTCAATAGCAATTTTACACCTCATTCATAATAAAAAGTGGTAAATATTTGTCCTATTTTTATTGGCCAAAATTGACCTTTGACTGTTGAGGTGGATGATATTTAAGAACAACCAGAATGAAAACCTACAGCAACAGAAGAATGTAAGGGAGAAACAAAAATAAGACAAAAGAATAGAATGAAATGGTTAGAAAAAACAAAAAGATAGAGAATGGAAACCTGCAGCAGCAGAAGAATGTAAGGGAGAATAACAGAGAATTGCAGATAGAATTTTTTGTGCGCTACAGCAGCAACGGAGGGAACAGCAGGAAACTTAGGAGTTCCCAGACCGCTCCAGGTTGTGTGCACAATTAGGAGCAGAGTGAACAGCAGCTCCAGAGAAGGAGAAAATCAGTTTGGAATGTAAAATAGAGCTGATCAAGTATTTTGGGTGCAAATTTTTGAAGTGAATATATGAATATAAATTTTTGGTTGTTTGTTTTTGATATCTGTGTTCTCTCTTTAATGTGTTTTGTTTTTCTCCTCCATTTCGTCACAGCAGTGATTTAGGGCTGCCCCCTGCCAACAAAGCAATCTCTATTTGTTTCACCTTTTTATTAAATCCCTGCTTGCTAGTGTCAAATATATACACATTTCAAATGCATCTCTATATCTATATAGTTTTTCATTGTATTATAGACTTTTGGTTTCATGGACATTACTAAAATCTTTATCTAGATATTTTGTTTATTAGCCTATCAATAGGTTGTTATGAATTTTTAATTGATAAACAACTTGTTTTGAGGTGCATAAATAATCTGACATTAAAATTGTCAACTTGATTTTTTATAAATTCTTTGTTATCCAGACAACTTTCATAAACTCTTTGTAAACCAAAGAATTTCACCAATTAACAAAACCCTAAGGGCCACTTTATTTCTGTCAAATTACAATACCATTCATCCATCTTAAAATGGTGCAGTGCATGCATGTTCTTACTGAGTAAGTGTGCTTTATTAGGCCCGATACAGTAAACTAGCAGTTGCACGAAATTTATGCGCAACAGAATAGCCGATAGGGTCCATCAATATCTCATCTATAAGCGTAAAGATGAAATGCAAGAATATTTAGAAAGGACATAGTTGTAATTGTATATGATTAGGGGTATCAATTTTGTAATGGTAAATTTGAAATGTAGACTAGAAATAATGAGAAATAAATGGACCAAACAAATGTTGTCATGGTTTCAAGTGCACTTTTTAATCTGTTCGGTTTGGTCTGATATGTGGAAGATTCCCAGCTTGATTGAGGATGAATCAATTTCAATGGCCATAGCCCAATCATTTGAGTGCTTAAGTGTATCTGAAATTCGTCTGTTACCTGATACAACTTGCAGAAAACTTCCAATACCTCATGAAAAGCAATTTGAGTCCAAACTTAGGAGAAATTTAGGGCAGTTGACAATTGAATCACCAGTAGCACTTCAGGGCTTGAATGTGTGTGAAACATCTGGAGGTCTCTCTATGGACATAAATGTAGAAGAATTGCCAGTTGCAGCATCAGAAGTTGTTGAGTTTCAGTGGTTCAGTGTGTGTGAAAGTTTTGATCAGCATACGGAGATTGGGATAAGCATAAATGCAGAAGATCAACATTCCAAGCTTAGCATATATAAAGAAGATCAGCATTCTCAGTCCGACCTCACCCTAAACACAGAGCAGTTGCCAATTATATCATCAAAAGCAATAGCATCTGAGTGCTTAAGGGTTTGTGACGCTCCTGAAAGTAACCCCTCACTTGATTATACTTGCAACAAACCTACAATGGCTCCTTGTCAGCATTTACAGTTCAAGCTTAGGATAAATGTAGAAGATCAGCATTCACAACCCGAGCCTAGCATAAATGCAGAGCAGTTGCTAATTGCATAATAAAAAACAGTGGCATCTGAGTGCCTAAGTGTTTATGGCACTCCTGAAAGAAGCCCCTCACATGATTCTTCTTGCAACAAATCCACAACGCCTCTTTGCCAGCATTCAGAGTTTGAGCTTAGTATAAATGTAGAAGATCAATATTCACAGTCTGGGCTTAGTATAAATGTTGAAGATCAGCATTCACAGTCTGAGTTTAGCATAAATGAAGAGCAATTGTCAGTTCCATCATCAAAAGCAGTGGTATCCGAGTGCATTAGTGTCTATGGCACTCCTGAAATTAAATCCCCACTTGATACTACTTTAAAGAAAGCCACAATGCTTCTTTATCAGCATTCGGAGTTTGAGCTTAGTATAAATGCAGAGGATCAATATTCACAGTCTGGGCTTAGTATAAATGTAGAAGATCAGCATTCACAGTCTGAGTTTAGCATAAATGAAGAGCAATTGTCAATTGCATCATCAAATGCAATGGTATCCGAGTGCATGAGTGTTTATGGCACTCCTGAAATTAAATCCCCACTTGATTCTACTTTAAACAAACCCACAATGCTTCTTTATCAACATTCAGAGTTTGAGCTTAGCATAAATGCTGAAAATCAGCATTCAGAGTTTGAGCCTGACATAAATGCAGAGCAACTCTCAATTGCATCATCAAAAGCAGTGGCATCTAAGTGCTTAGTGTTTTTGACACTCCTGAAAGTAGTACCCCCCTTGATACTCCTTGCATTAAAGCCACAATGGCTCGTGATCATCATTCACAGTCCAAGCTTAGTATAAATGCAGATCAATTACAAATTGCATCATAAAAACCAGTGACAGATGAGTTCTTAAGTGTTGATGACATTCATGAAAATAACTCACCACTTGATGCTACATGCAAATTCAGAATTTGAGGCTAGTTTAAATGCAGAATATCAGTACTCAGATTCCAAGCTTGGAGTAAATGGGGATAAGCATTCAGAATTGGAGCTTACAATTAATGCAGAGCCATTGCAATTTGCATCATCAAAAGTAGTGGTATCTGATTTCTTAAGTTTGTTTGAAACCCCTGACCAATTAGAGCCAGAGCATAACAAAAATGAAGAATGCATTGCAACTGCATTAGATTTGCCTACATATGCAAGTGTGTCTAAAACTCCAGACGTTAAGGAACAGCCTAAAACAATTTGCAATAGCGATGATTACTTAATTACTGGAGTTTCAGCACTGTCACCATCAACAAGAGTGTCTAAAACTCTTGACAATATCCATTCACGTGAAACTACATACAATCTATCTTCGGAAACACCTCCCGCATACCACTTAATGTCCCCGGTGAGCCAAAATGCAGATTCGTTGTTGATGACAATATTGTCTCCTACTCCATCAGCAAGAGCTCACAGTACTCCTGAAAGGACTTGCAATCTACCTTTCTCAACATCACCATGTTTATTTGCATGGTGTTTTCAGACTCCTGACAAGAACCAATCACCTGAAACCGCTAGCAGTATATCTTTGATACCTCTTGCATGTCATTCAGAGTATAGAAGATTCATAGAATCATTTCATCACCTGAAAGTACTTGTATGGTTGATATTCACTTGTGACGTGCATACTTGATCTATGTATTCAATCAAAGCTTCTTTTTCAGTTTTGAGATTGGTCACTTCCTCTAGTTATTTCTAGAGCCAAACTCCACAACTTGTCTAATTATGCCTGGTACATTTTGTTCATCAATCAGGCAAAAAGGTGTTGGGAAATTGCAAAGTCTTCTGTTTGCGAGTCAGATTTACTAGTTGGTTCTACTTAAACATCATCCACTTCAATGTTCAAACTGTCAATAGCAATTTTACACCTCATCCACAACAAAAAGTGGTAAATATTTGTCTTATTTTTATTGGTCAGAATTAACTTTTGACTGTTGAAATAGATGATGTTTAAAAACAAGAGATTTACTATGATCTTAGGAACAACTGTATTGATTACCATTTGACCTATGGGGCATCAAATTTGATTTGGGAAATTGATAATGCCTTTGCGGATTCCTGATCAGCGCACGTCATATCAGTTAGATTACTTTACAGAGTTGCTTGCAAAAAAATCTTGGTCCCTGGATAGGACAAATTCCCCTTGAAATTCAAGTACAAATGTTGAAACCTCGATCAACGCTAGATTTAAAGCTGTTGGACTAGTAGTATGGTGAAGGAGATATTCTTCAAATAGGACCTCTTTGTGTCTCTCTTTTTTTCCTTACTTTCTTAGGAGCTCTGAGAGGACTCAGAAGTGAGGAATTTTTATCCTTTCTTTTTCTATTCGGGTCTTCATCAATGTCATCATCACTTGCTCTTTTTATAGGACTATGCGATTAGATCGTGAAAGATCTCCTTAGTCACCATGTTGCTTTGAGACTTTTGGCATATATCCTTCTCTACTTCCACTAGTGGCCCCAACAATTGGGATTCTCCAAGTTCAATAGTGGTATGGAGTATTTAGTGATTTGAGGTAGAGTATCCCTCTAAGGTTGGGTTTGTCAGATCTCTTGGATTTCTTTGATGACCCTATCATTGCCTTTGGGCTAGTGGGACTTGACGTGGCAACACTACCGTGTAACTGCAAATGCCTCATGATTTGAATTTCTTCAATTCTCACCATTGCTTTCACATATACACTTCATCTCTGTAGTTTTCCCAAAGGTCTTCATCGTTATACATATGCTTGAAGCTTCCTTGCAAGAGTTGGGATATGTTATTAAATGTATATGTACATTTTCTCTATAATTACCTCTATTACTGCCTCTGAAATAGCAAACATCACTTAAAAAAATTAAGGGCTGAGATTTGTAACTTCATGTCCATAGATGGTTCTGACAGTGTTGCATCATAATGTTTGGTGCATTCTAATATTAGATCTGGATATATACATCTGCTATGGAAATTGATAACAGTGACATGACCCCATTCACGCACATTCCTTTTAAAAGATTCCTGACTACATGTCATTGTGTCAAGGTACTCCATGTCTGTGCAACAAACACCTTTGACTTCGTTCATATAAAAGGTTTGTGCTTCATTGGATGATGTTACAAACCAGGAAGACGCTCCTCCATCAGACTGTCTATTCTTAACTATCATCCACTTCAACAGTCAAATTTCAATTTTAGTCAATAAAATTAGGACAAATATTTACCACTTTTTGGTGTGAATGAGGTGTAAAATTACTATTGACTGGTTGACCATTTAAGTGGATGATATTTAAGTAGAGTGCAGACCTGTCTTGTTACAAGAATTACACACTAGCTGTTAGTTTGTTCACATTTAACCACAAACCGCAAACAGGCAAACAGGTTACTAATCATCCCAGCCAACTGTCCATCAACTTTAACCAGAGTTGCATGGACAAGATACAGATATCTTATCCCTATATGGATACGGTTATTTTTCAAGACCCCTAATATGATTAAGCAAATATATGTAAAAGTTATATATAACACAACTTTTTCAAGTTATTAGAGAAGATTTTCATTACTTTACAAACATTATTAAAAATTAAAATCTAAATATTAATAAAAACTAATAATTATAAAATGAAAATAATAATAAATAATAACATTAAATTATTAATATTTAAATAAAAATATAATACATATACTAAAATAAATATATATTTTTTATTTCAATAAAATCCTGTTAAATATATGTTGATTCTCTAAATTAAACTTTTTATTATTATTTTTTATTATGTTGATCCTAAAAAAAAAAAACATAGTTATGAGTTTTCCACAATCCATGACATTAGATTTGTAAGAGTGCTTTTGAATTCAATTGTATGTATCTTTGCATTGATGTTTGGGATCATACTAGTGATTCATCATTAGAAAGAGAGGTATATATACTCGTTTCTTGCTCATTGTAAGTTATTGGAAAACTCGGGGTTAGAAACCTTGGTTTTAAATACAATTTATCATTCTGCTCCATTTTTTTTTCTGATTTTTATTCTATTCCATAAGGTTTTCCAAGTTTGAAATCTGTTTTCTTTTCGTTCAACCCCATGCATTTAATTTAATAAATTTTGATAAAACTTGGCACATGTTTAAACCCTTGATACCCCACTAATGTTAAGGTGTTTTGTATGGTTGAATAAACACTTTTGTGCACATTCGAATTTGCTAACATTCACGCATGAGACTTTCCTTCAAAGATCGCACCATCTAGTGTTGGGATTGTGACAATGAGTCTTACGAACATTGATTTTTGTTGAGTTCATTCATTTGCCTAATGGTGCGTAGGAAGGATGGGAAGCAAGTTTGAATTTTGTTTTATTTTCTTTTACCCTTTCCTTTCTCCTTTCTTTTTGCATTTTTTTACATCCATGGTAGATTGGTTTGAATTTCTAATTTTAATGACACATTTCAATCATATAGGGCATAAAATTGAGCTAATTTTTTGACTTTCCAGTAGTAAAATTTTACAAATTTCAATGTGTTTTTTTTGTTGTCCATAAATTTTAGAATTAAATTATTTTAAAAATGAACAAATTTTAATGCAAAATTTTCAAATTCTATGCTTATAAATTCTTATTTTAATAGGCAGATTATTGTTGTAAAGTTTTAATCACTTTCAAAGTAATCTTTAATGACAAAATTCAGTTGTAGGAAGTCAAATAAATTTAAAAATAAGGATAATCAATTTGTTTAAAAATGAAATAGGATGTTTGTGTGGCTAATACTGACCAAATTTCACTAAGTGAACCCTTGTTTCAATTGAATGTTCATCTTAATACTCATTGTAGCCCCTTGAACGAACCAACTAAAGTGCTCTATGACTGAGGGATTCTAGCAAACCTCTCAATCGATTCATGAAATATTGTAGAGGTTAGCCACCTTCCAAGCAAGGGGACCTTTGTCATTCCAACTAGTATGCTTCACAGTGCATAGGAAAGTTGGCATGCCAAAAGGCACCAACACTTCTCTTGTTCATGTTCATGAATTTATTGTGCATGTATTAGATTATATAAGATTTTTCAAGCATGCCTGTTTTAGTTTAATCTAAGTTGGAATTAACACCGCATATTTTAAGAGAGACAAACCTTCTTCCTACTTGTGAGGAAAGGTTCATGTTTCATCTTTTACACATAGTACATGACTATTTGACATGGCATTTCCTTATCCATTTCCTATTGTGAAGCAAATTGGTTGCATCCACACACCAACATGATGTCTGTACACATGAGAAAATTCATTGCATCTAATGAGACCTATTATGAAAATAGGTTTTCAATCCAACCTAGATTATGTTTTCACTTTCTAGGTACAACAAAAAAGCGAAGATATAATAGCAATATTTATAAAAAAATAATGCATAAATTGGTGTACCTATAATAATAATAGACTTGCAGTTCAATGTTTGCATAAGATTTTTTTATAATGTTATACCTAACCAAGTGATTCTTTATGGACATCAAGTACAACAAACTAGGGCTTATTGGCATACATATAAAAATGAATTCCTGATATGATAACACAACTAGGAGGCCTTCCAACTTTAATAACTTTGAGTGTAGTTGATACAAAGTGGTATAATCTCTAAAATTTAATGCATTCTCAAGCCCCAACAAATTCAAGGGTGTAATGCCCCGTCATGCAACCCTAGAGAGTTAGCTTTAACTATGCAAAGAAAATGCAGAATTTGTTTATTTTTTTTCCTCACTATGTGTATTGAATGGTCCTTTGGTGTTGTGCATATGTGTAGGTAGATTCCTAGAGGTAGAGGTTGAGGTCGTGGTAGAGGTAGGGGACGTGGGAGAGGTGGTGGTACACCTCCTCCCAGGTCCCCTCATGAGAGTGCTTAGGAAGGCAAGGGTCAGAATATGGAAAATCGGGGTCAGCCTGAGGGAGCTTAGTTGCATCAATTGCTTGAGGAGGCCCTTGCCCGTCTAGGTCCTAGACATGAGGTAGAACAGCTAGGAGGGGGACAAGAGGTGGATCAGACAGAGGCTAGGGAGAGAGAGAGAGATCACCTAGAAGGAGAGAATTGATAGCTGAACAGGAGGCCACCTTAGCCAGTCACATGAGAGATCTTCTGAGGGCACGCCCTCCCACCTTTGATGGATCTAGTAGTGGCTTGGAGGCAGCGACCTGATTAATGCATTTGGGTAGGTGTTTCACCATGCATCCGTATGGTAGCAACACCAAGGCTAGATGTGCTATTTTGCATCTTAGAGGTTTTGCTTCTACTTGGTGGCGTTTAGAGGAGCAAAAGTTGTATTTAGACATTGGTACTATGTCCTGGGAGTTGTTCTTAGAGAGGTTCAGAGCTCGCTTCCCGTCGGATCACTGGAAGCAGTGTTGCGTAGATGAGTTCCACGAGTTGAGACAGATGGCCATGTCAGTAGAGCAGTATGAACATAGATCTTATGAGCTCAAGCAGTATGCAGGCATCAGAGATGACAAGGCTATGTTAGTATAACACTTTATCAGGGGCTTGAATGCCTAAATCAGTGGAGTTCATGTTTTCGAGCCTAAGACTATGGAGGTAGCCGTTGAGAAAGCCCGTATAGTAGAGGAGAATTTGACTATGGCACTTGGAGGACATACGGGTGTGCATATTGGTAGTGCACCTTTTGTAGGCTTCAGTTCTCGTGGAGGTCATTCTTAGGCAACAGGTTCTCTAGAGGTTATCGTGCACCCGCAAAAGGGTGGACAACAACAGCATTCTCAGCCCAAACCAAAGAATTCTTAGCCTTTGTATAAGATTTTTTTATAATGTTATACCTAACCAAGTGGTTCTTTATGGACATCAAGTACAACAAACTAGGGCTTATCGACATACATGTAAAACTGAATTCTTGATATGATAACACAACTAGAAGGCCTTACAACTTTAATAACTTTGAGTGTAGTTGATATAAAGATGTATAATCTCCAAAATTTAATGCATTCTCAAGCCCCAACAAATTCAAGGGTGTAATGCCCCATCATGCAACCCTAGAGAGTTAGGTTTAACTATGCAAAGAAAATACAGAAATTTATTATTTTTTTTCCTCACTGTGTGTATTGAATGGTCCTTTGGTCTTATGCATATGTGTAGGTAGATGCCTAGAGGTAGAGGTCGAGGTTGTGGTAGAGGTAGGGGACGTGGGAGAGGTGGTGGTGGTATACCTCCTCCTAGTTCCCCTCATGAGAGTGTTCAGGAAGGCGGGGGTCAAAATATGGAAAATTAGGGTTAGCCTGAGGGTGCTCAGTTGCGTCAATTACTTGAGGAGGCCCTTGCTCGTCTAGGTCCTAGACAGGAGGTAAAACAATCAGGAGGGGGACAGGAGGTAGATCATCTAGAGGCTAGGGAGAGAGAGAGATCAGCTAGAAGGAGATAATTGACAGCTGAACAGGAGGCCACCTCAGCTAGTCACATGAGAGATCTTCTGAGGGCACGCCCTCCCACCTTTGATGGATCTGGTAGTGGTTTGGAGGCAGAGACTTGGTTACTAGATTTGGGTAGGTGTTTCTCCATGCATCCGTATGGTAGCAACACTAAGGCTAGATGTACTATTTTGCATCTCAGAGGTTTTGCTTCTACCTGGTGGCGTTTAGAGGGGCAGAAGTTGCATTTAGACATTGGTACTGTGTCCTGGGAGTTGTTCTTAGAGAGGTTCAGAGCTCGCTTCCTATCGGATCACTAGAAGCAGTGCCATGCAGATGAGTTCCACGAGTTGAGACAGATGGCCATGTCAGTAGAGCAGTATGAAGACATTGGAGATGACGAGGCTATGTTATTACAACACTTTATCAGGGGCTTGAATGCCTGAATTAGTGGAGGAGTTTGTTTTTTTGAGCCTAAGAATATGGAGGTAGCAGTTGAGAAAGCCTGTTTAGTTGAGGAGAATTTGACTATGGCACTTGGAGGACATATGGGTGTGCATATTGGTAGTGCACCTTCTGCAGGCTTCAGTTCTCGTGGAGGTCATTCTCAAGGAGCAGGTTCTCATAGAGGTTATCATGCACCCACAAAGGGTGGACAGTAGCAGTAGCAATATTCTCAGCCCAAACCAAAGAATTCTCATCCTCAACAGGGTAACAAATATCAAAATAAGAAGAATCAAAGTTGGCAACGAGCTAGGCGTGATCAGATAGATCAACCAGCTTAGAGTACGCAGTCAATAGTGAGTAGAGGAAGTTATCAGCAGTCTAATGCTTTTCAGAGTGGCAGAGGATTTGGCAGAGGTACAAGGTGTTTCTCTTGCGGCCAATAGGGCCACATAGCTAGATAGTGTCCTCAGAAGAATGCTTCATGTTTTGGAAAGAGGCTGGCAGCTTTAGAGCCAACTGTAGGTGATGTAGGCAAATCACACAAAGTATTTGTAGCGGTGGATAACCACCAGGCAGAGCATCAGGGCACTGTGGTGGAGACTTCTGGATTGATGTGAGGTATTAATTTTTTTTTTCTTTTCCATTCTGATGCTTCAGATTCATTTATTTCTCTGTCTCTTGTGGAGCGTCGTGGTTTGGTGGCAACAAAGCAGGATGTTAGGTGGCAGGTTGAGCTAGCATCTGGGGCTAAGGTTGCAGTTGAGTCTCTAGTTCATGGTTGTGAGCTGAGGATTGGACCTCTAACTACCACAGTAGATCTTCGTATCCTACCCCTTGGTTCATATGATATAGTTTTGGGTATGGATTGGTTAGATGCCCATTAGGAAGTGATAGATTGTCGTCATAAGTCAGTGAGGTGTGTGGATGATTCTGGTAGAGAGTTAGAGGTAGTTGGTATCTAGAGACCTATTTCCTTACGCATGATCTCTGCTATGCAACTAAAGAGATGTATGCACTAGGGATGTCAGCTATTTGTAGTGTCAGTTAATGACTTAGAGATGGAGGAGAGTCGAGAGACATCTCTTGATGATCACTCACTTCTTAGAGAGTATGCTGATGTTTTTCCTAGTGAGATTCTGGGGATGCTACCTAAGTATGACATAGATTTCAGGATTGATTTTATTCCCGGCGTAAAGCCAATCTCACGAGCTCCATACAGGATGACCACTCAGGAGCTTTGATTCCAGTTGGAGGAGTTGTTAGCGAAGGGATTCATTCGACCTAGTGTTTCTCCATGGGGAGTACCTGTGATATTTGTGAAGAAGAAGGATGGATCTCTATAGCTATGTATAGACTATCGACAACTTAATAAAGTGACTATGAAAAATAGGTATCCCTTGCCACGAATTGATGATCTATTTGACCAGATTAAGGGGGATAAGGTGTTTTCAAAAATTGATCTTAAGTCGGGATATCATCAGTTGTGGATGTTTGAGGCTGATATTCATAAAACAACATTTTGCACCCATTATGGACATTATGAGTTTACAGTTGTACCATTCGGGTTGACGAATGCACCTTCTGTTTTCATGAGCCTGATGAACGGTGTGTTTCATACCTATCTCGACAGGTTTGTCCTTGTGTTTCTATATTATATTGATTTATTCGAGGACTATGGAGCATGAGGAGCATTTGCATCAAGTTTTGCAGTGTTTGAGAGAAAATCAGCTTTATGCTAATTTGGTGAAATGTGAATTCTTTTAGACTGAGGTGAGGTATCTGGGTCATATCATTTCTGGAGAGGGTATTGCGATGGATCCTTTGAAGATCCAAGCTATTATAGATTGGCATGCACCTACTTATGTCTCTGAGGTTCATAATTTTATGGGTTTGGTAGGCTACTACTGCCAGTTTGTTCAAGGTTTTTCGAGGATAGCTCACCCCATTAGTTCTCCTCAGAGGAAAGGGAAGAAGTTTGTTTGGTCAGAGTAGTGCGAGGCAACTTTTTAGACCCTTAAGGAGTGGTTGACTAGTACACCTTTTCTAGCAGTTCCTGATCCTACTGGGGACTTTGTTGTGTGTACCAATGCTTCTTTGGAGGGTTTAGGAGCAGTTCTGATGTAGGATGGTCGCGTGATTGCCTATGAGTCTCACAAACTCAAGGATCATGAGTTGAACTATCCCACGCATGATCTAGAGTTGGTCCCAGTTGTGCATGCTTTGGTGAGGTGGAGACATTTTCTTTTGGGGCATCAGTTTGAGCTGCACAGTGATCATCGTAGTTTGCACTATATTTTTACGCAGCCAAACCTGAATGTGAGGCAAAAACGATGGATGGAGTTCTTCTGTGAGTATGATTTTGAGGTAAAGTATATCTAGGGGAAGGAGAATTTTGTGGGAGATGCTCTTAGTTGGCGGAGACATGAGCTTTCTTTAGTCACACTTACAGTTAATTTGAGAGGTCAGATTCTTGTAGCACTTCCTACGGACAGTTGGTATCAGGAAGTGAAGTGTGAGGTTGAGTCAGTAGACCTTTAGAGGGTAGATTTGTCAGGTACTCTCTTGAGTTAGATGGTCTTTTGCGACATTTGGGTCGTATCTATGTTTCTAGTTCTGGGGGTCTTTGTACCCTAATCATGTCTAAGGCGCATCGAGCACCGTATTTAGCACATTCGGGTGTCAAGAAGATGCATGCAGATATTTGCTGGCTATATTTCTGGAGTGGCATGAAGCAGGATATTGTAGATTTTGTGTCGAGGTGTCTTGAGTGTCAGAGGGTGAAGGTGGAGCACCAACACCCTGCAGGTCTTTTGCAGCCCCATCTTGTCCTTGGATGGAAATGGGACATCATTTCTGTGGAATTTATAGTTGGTTTACTAATATCCTCTTGGAGAAATGATTCTATTATGGTCACTGTGGATAGGTTGACGATTGTAGCTCACTTCTCTCCCGTCCGTTCATCTTATAATGCTTCTTCGGTGGCTAAAATATTCATGGAGGATATAGTTAGACTACATGGGATTCCTCACAGGATCATTTCTGATAGGGATCCAGTGTTTACCTCAACTCTTTGGACTTCTTTATAGCATACTTTGGGGACTCAGCTGAACTTTAGTTCATCTTACCATCTGGAGACTGATGGATAGACTGAGAGGGTTAATTAGATCCTCAAGGATATGCTTAGGATGTATGTCATGGACCAACAGAGCTGTTGGGACGACTATTTATATGTGGTGGAGTTTGCATACAATAATGGATATCACAACTCTATCGGTATGTCACCATTTCAGGTGTTGTATGGTCGTCCTTGTTAGACCCCACTGAGTTGGGATCATCTTGAGGATAGAGTTCTTCTAGGACCAGATATGCTTAGAGAGATGGAGTAGTAGGTTGAGTGGATTAGAGAGCATTTGGTGGCAGTGCAGGACAGACAGAAGAAGTATGTAGATGCTCATAGGGTCAATCATCAGTTTTTAGTTGGGGATCGAGTGTTCTTGCGTGTGCGACCGCGAAAGAGTCTGATCCATTACAGAAAAGGCTCTAAGTTTGCACCACATTTTGTTGGCCCATTTGACATGGTTGAGAGGATCGGTCCTGTCGCTTATCGTCTTGCTTTTTCGCCTAGCTTATCACGCATCCATGATGTGTTTCATGTTTCTATATTCAAACCCTATTATCCAGATATTGCTCATGTTCTTGATTGGAATGCTCTACAGGTAGAGGATGGGCAACTAGCTTTGGAGCCTGTAGGCATTTTGCAGCTCGGGAGACTCACACTTAGGGGCATAGACATGGAGCAAGTCAGGGTCCAGTGGGATCCTAATGATGAGACTTCTGCTACCTAGGAGGATGCATCCAGGATGCGGGAGTTATATCCCCACTTATTTGCAGGCTTCCAGGAGTAAGCCTGATTCTGGGGGGAGGATGTAGTGCCCCTCATTTTTGCTTTTGATTAGTTGATAGTGGTGTTTTTAGAGTTAGACTTTATGACTCTTTGTTGATGTTAGATACATTATTATGTGGATTATTTGATGGTACCTTATTGTGTTAGATGATATTGATGATGTTACTAGTATTGATGTTTCATGCTTATGATATGCTTTCATTTGGACTTAATTGATGATGTGATCAATCTTGCTCTGAATGTCATGTGATTTACTTGATGATGATTCTTAATTGGTTGATTAGTAACCGAATATGTTATTTCACTTGTTAGCCAATTATATGATATGCATAATAATGGTTTATTTGATTGATGTATTGGTGTGAGGGATAGTATAGTATTACTCATATAGGAGTACCCTACTATGTTGCGAATCCCTTCCACGGTGTGTTTGAGGTTATAGTTATATGTATTGTTCAACCCTTTGATTTGATGCATGATGTAGGTTCATGACACCGACTCCACCTAGATTATCAGGTCTAAGCGTGTCCTAAATCCAATGGAATAGTGGAAAGGAGACAACATGAGGTTTCCCTCTGTCAGTCAAATTCCTTTAGTTTGTTATCATCCATGTGTGCTCGGTCGTGGGTGTAGTTGTTGATCAGTTGGAGCTTGTCTTCGAGATTTGGTCATCCTTTGGTATGTTGTGGTCATTATTTGTTGGATAAGTGGTTTTGAGTTGTTTATTGTAGTCTTATGGTTTATTCTTTAGAAATTAGTAATCTATGTGTCTGATAGTTTTGATATTTGGTTATTTTGGTTAAATAATTTATGTGTATATGTAGAATATTAATTAATTAATTAGAATAATAATAATGATAATAATAATAATATTCATCATAAATAAGTTATTAATATTTTAATCAAGTGAATTAATTAGTAGTATATAGACTTAATTTTAGTCATTATTTTATGTTATTATAATTCAATCTTATAAATGAATGGGTTGTTGTGAGATTCCAAGATTTGAAAATCTCCTGCAAGTAGTGAATTAATGTAGTTATTTTTGTGAGGGTGAAGTTGTCTGTTACGGATGCGAGGTAGTGGGGAATTTATGGATTGTCTATTTTGGTGTGAAGAGATATTTGAAGGGGGAATTTCGCAACATGAAGGGAGACAGTCAGATTTTTCTGAAAAAGAAATTTTAGGAGGAGAATTTGGGAAGAAGGGAGGCTACAGGAAGGAGATTCAGAGACTTGAATACAATATTATGGGCATGTTTTATTGTGCCTCTGTCTGTGAGATTTCTTATCTTTGTAATCTTTGTTTGGTCTAGAATTCAATTTTCATTGTTGCATGGTAATAAGAGATTTCACCCTTCGATTTGCATTCTTTATGTTCGAAATCTCTTGTTGTTTATGACTTTGCTTATGACTAGGTCCAATCAGAAGCTTGGCTGAATGCCTTTAGTTTTTTGTCCATTTTCACATCCTTTGAAGTCGCACCACCTTTGCAATCAATTGATGCCTCATGTAGCTTCTCAAGTCTTTTTTTTTCATCCATTCAACAATCTTCCCTGAAAGCAAAAATAACTAATAAGCAATGTATTCAATCAAGTTGTTATGGCATCATATTTGATGATGTGGACTTGAAATCTTAGATATAAACAAGGGCCTTGCCAAATAACCTGCTGTAAAAATTTTAAAGTGTTTTGAAATTACCCTATATGATTTTGAGAAGGTACTCACTACTGGATCCCTCCTCTACACTCTTTTCTTTTTCATTTACACAAAAAAACTAAAATCCTAACATACTAGACCTCAAGGCTGGACTAACAACATTTTAACAAAGCATCGAAATATCCTGCATGAACGCACTTCCAGATGAAGACCATGAGTGAGTTAACCTATGAATTTTCCTTCTTAGAAGCCGTAATCTTAGAGCTAGCAAAGTCCTGCGTCCTAAAAGCATGCTCCTGCTGAGAAGGATATTCTTTAGCAAATTATGTTAATCCTTTGTGTGCTCATATAGTTGTTTTCTGATCTTAATTGTGAATGTAAACCACTGTGCACCATCTCTGTAGATCAAACTTCACCTAATCATGATGTCTCCTTCGTCGCATTGAACACAGAAACTTTCATATTCTATACATTTCTTTCTCCTCTGTAAATAGGGGTTATCAGTACAATTAAAAAAAATAGGAAAGATCAATATTTAGAAACCAAACCTCTACAGTTTATGTCATTAAATATTTGTCAGAGTAGCTCTTGGCTGTATCTTATCGTCTTCCACTCCAACACCCTTTGCATGTAATTGATCTGCTTGGGCCATTGTACGGCCATGCCAAGGGGGGTTTCTATTCATTCAATTCTCATTAAAGCCATCATTCTTGATTCTTAAACTTTATGCTAGAGATGGAGGACTGTTCTTGGGAAGAAGTCGCCCTTACTCTGAGATCACTCCTTTTAATCTTTTTTTTCTTTCCTTTGAGTTCTTCGTTGATGATGAATCTTGTAATTCATAAACCTTTGTCTGAACGAGTTTGCTAGAATGAAACGTCTTTTCCAATTGCATTAGTTATTTTAGGTATATGTTAAGAGTTGAGTTCGGCCTTTAGAATGATTGTTCCATGCAAATCTGAACCCCAACAATATAGAAAAAGCCTTTCTTCTAGCGTGGACAAGTGTAGTTTTTTTTAGATATCTACCTTTCTTAATCAGTGGATTTGTATAAATCTTTTTTGTCTTGAAACTTCTACAAATCAATATGGTTAGGGGTGAGTAAGTGTTTGCATTGGTAGTATTATTTCACGCCTCTCTATTCTCTCTCTCTGACTATAGTCGTACTAAAGGCATTTATGAATAGGAATAAACTACTTTGTAAGAGGATTTTAAAATGTTTAGTAAAGACACTAAATAGTTTAAGATGTATTAGTAACAAATTTTAGTCATCATCTAACATTGAGATTTTGTAAACAAAAGATATTAGCAGTAACATCATTATTCCTAGATGTATAGGGCCATTTCGTTAGTCATGATAAAATTAGTATTTTTTTTATAATGGTTATTTGTATTAAACTTTTCTTGTAAATATATATTTTTGTCAAGAAAAAATCCAAGGCTATAGATATAAATAGGTTCATCTAGAAATGCATATGGGGTTCATATAGTTCTTATGTTAGAGCCGAAATTCATATGGTTGTGGTTGATGTGGTTATTATTAGTTAGGGTGCATATTATATCATAGCAAAGTGTTATAGTGGAATGTTGAGTCGCTATAGTTATAGTGTTCATCATGATTTCTTTAAAATTGACAATCATTCTCATGTCAAGGATAATAGTTTATCTTTTCCAAATTTTATTGTATAAGTATTACATAGTCAAATATTATAGTAATTTAAGTCAGTTTTATTACTATACATATTGAATTATAAGACTTATGGAGATATTCAATTTAGAATGCTTTAGCTAAATTAAATTTAGACATTGAATTATTATGTTATTAATGAATTTAATCTAGTGAGTTAGTTGATTCTGCAATGTGATTTGTTAAACTTTATAAATGTCAGATCTTATATCTTGATACTTCATTAAACCATTTGTGATTGAGTTGTGTTGATCATCTAGAAGAGTTGTTCGTACCTGTCAAGCTATTTATCTCCAGAGGCTTAATGGGTTGCTCTTAGGTGTTGTCTTGAGATTATATTGTGTTCTTGTCGCACCTATATGTATGAGGTTAGAAGTTGCTCATGAGTATGATTGTTGACCTTGGAATTTGAAATTGAGTTATGTGGTTGTCTCTGTTGGCAAGAGTAGATGCCTTGATTTATCAATGTATGTATGTCAATAAGTGAAATTCCTATCAGGTTATAGGGTTACTAGTTGCACATAGGAGGGTGGCTTCCATAGAGGGGCCGGTGCCCAAAGTGGCTGCCTGGATAACCCTATGGAAGTGTAATTAAGTGAAAACATAATAATTAACCTAGGAGGGATTGGGTAGTTAACTCATTTAATACGATAATTTGGATGCCTCACCCATGCCTGTAGCACTCTCTTAGGCTAAGGATGGGATGAGAAGGCCTGGTTGGCATGATCGACCTCCTTGTCTTCATGAAAGGATAGTCGATTCCACATGTGTCACCCTATGGGGCTGGTTCCTAGGGAGAGGCTACCAGGATAACCATAGATGGGGGTCGACGTCTAGTGAGAGACAGCCAGGATAACCCATGCTAGGACCATGCGATGACACTTTTCCTACTACAGCCTAGTTATCCCTCTTATGTACATGCTTGTTATTTATGTTGCCTCTAGAGTATTTTCGAGCCATTTGTTATTATTTTTTGAGTCAGTGTTTTGTTGGTCATTTATCTATTTATCCTTGCCATCTTGATCGTTGTCTTTGTGGGACCTCATTGTTATCTCCTAGCTCGGGGGTGGACCTCAGGGTTCCACATGGTCGGGTGGATAAGCTTTAATCCATTGGTCTTTTGGCATCATGGTTTGAGTTTTAGGTAGATGTGCCTCTCCAGTTCCAGTACTGTATTTGCATCTAAAGACTTATATTGTACCTTACGGATCTAGTTTTGTGTATCTATGTTATTCATTACGTAATTAGTCATGAAAGCCTTGTATCTATATAACTATGTACTCGTAACCATTATGGTAAAAGAATGTTGTAAGCTTCTGTAATGTAACAATGTTGTTAGTGGATTCTATGATCATTCAAGATGGATTATGTATGTTATTGATCTATGTTTATTTTCCTTAATGCAGTTGTGTTTCCCTAGAGATGTTAGTTGTTAGATAGTTAATTTGATGGAGCTAGTTGATATTTTATCTGGTGATTTTTTTTTTTGATTGGTAAGTGAGGGATTTTTTAGGCTGGCCCACTCCAGCGGAGGTCACAAGGGGGACCTCCTCCCCATAGAATTGTCACCACCATTGCAGCATGGATCACCAGCAGTGCGGCCCTGCTAAGTCTGCCATCATGCTGCTTGTGGTGCAGATCGCCACCGGTGGATTCATCATTGTACACATTGCTATCATGACCTATCGAGCTCAGAGACCATAGTACACCATAATTCGAACACACTCCACTTAAGGACCTCGGAGTGCTAAGAGTCACCTACATAGAGCCACAACCATTTAGAAGCCAACATGTCTTTGGGGGGATTTGAACCTTGGTCTCCACAAGAATGACCAAGTGGTCTTAACCACTAGACCACACCCACTAGACTTTATCTGGTGATTATTACTTCTACTTGTTTAAAAAAAATAGAAATTTCTGCATTTTTTTTGCATAGTTAAACCTAACTCTCTAGGGTTGCATGAGGGGGCATTACAAAGGGATGCATATAGGTAAAGAATACTTGAAACATAATTAAAATCCCCATATTGCCACTATGTATATGAAACATCATTTTTAAAAATTTCATCTTGAAGTCCTCTTCAAGTAATTTCAAGAAAGAGATCTATGGGCAAGGTATTTAGTTAAAAATCATATGGCCATAAATAGGATTTGTATGTATTCAATTATAATATTTATTGCACATATCTTTTATAATATTGTATTATGTTATTGTAGGAAATAATGGCAGTGTTGATATTTAGTGCATAAACTTTGACTTAGTTTGGATAAAGAGTGCACCTAATATAGAAACATTGGATTGGAATAATCCAAGTGAACTCAGGTAAAAGAATGATTTCTATAACAAATTCATAAGAAAATGAATTCCTCTTAAATGACATGACATGAATATTAATGTGCCAAAAATTGCAAAATAAGATCCTTGTCAACTGCCTCTTGAGCTTCCCTTCTTAGTTTTTTCACTTCAACTTTCTTACCACACCTCTTTTCAAAATGACCAAAGTTTGGTTTCAAAATCATGTTTTCACTATATGTTTTAAAAGATTAAATTTATTCTAGTTAATCACACTCATAATTTGTAAGTGCTCAAATTCTGTGTAGTCACTATCTGATCTATATCATTGTCTAGTAATTTTTTTTTCTTGTTGCTTTCATCACATCCTATTCAACATGTGGATAAGAAAATTAAATAGCCATTAATACACATAAAACATGCTCTTGCATAGGAATGGAAAGAGTAGGAGTTCAATATAGTTCATGTGTACACTTGAGTTAAAGTGCTTTATATTTAGGTTCATTTTTTATTTTTTAGGTATCTATTATGTGGAAAAGTGTGTAGCATTAAAAGTGTGCAACATTACAAGTATCCACCTGGGGGTGCTACCACAATAATGGGTTACACTTTCTGGGACATCCTGATTTTTTCTGAAATCACATATTTTTAGAAAATATAATGATTTAAGCCTTGAAATGTTCCATTTAAAGGATCTTAATTGAAGAGGGTTTGATCAAACTCCCTTGGATAGAACCCCGCTAGTTTTAAACCATACCTATAATGGAGTCTCCTCTACACCTATCAAAATGCTAATAAAAACCACTTTTGATTTACCTTTTGGGGGACCAAATGAATTAATTTAAAATTTATGTTTTGTAAGTATGTAGTCCTTATTATAAGCTTCCCAAAAAGTATAATTTTAAATTATTTAATTTGATTATTATACTTATTTTTATTTCTTGTGAATGTAGGTTTTTCATCGAACATCAAGTTCTCTGTTCTACACACATGGAAAATTAGTAGATTAGTGAAAAACAATTCTGAAAAATATCTATGCCCTAGGTATTGATGTCCTTGTTTCAACAAAAAAAATTGAATTTCGATACATATAGAAAAAGTTATGTTTTACAGAATACGTCTATGTCTAAATTATAATTGGTTTGACTTCAAAACTTAATTAAAAAAATATATTCAACAAAATATTATAAAACCAAATGCATACCCTATATATCGTGTTACCAATCTAAATTCAAAAGAATCAAAATTTTATCCTTTGTAGAAAAAATGTTATGTGCTACATAATAGACATCACTTTAAAAAAATGTTTACTATTAAAAACTAGTTATCAAAGGAGACGCAAAAAAAATTTACAATTTGACTCCAAAATTAAAAAAATATATATTTAGAATCTACAAAAAAAATATCACAAATCACTAGTTTGCATCATCTTCAAATTCCTAATGGTTTAGCAGCTATATGTGTCAGAAAGTGAAGATTTAATTCAAAATGTTGATTTCAATGTCAAGTTTGACCAAAAAGTGTAACCCATTATTGTGGGATGACCCTAGGACCTAATGAAATAGACTTCATTTTTCATTAAATGACATTGCCAAGTGTACTTTAGAACTTGTAAGTTGAAATGTGTGTACATAGCTTAATCATTTCTAGCCTATTTGTGTCTCTTGAGTATTTCATTTTATAGTTACTTGTTTATAATATGATAATCTAGGATATATAGTGAGTTCTAGCTATTTAGATCTATTAATTTCCTAGATTTATGTATTTACTTTTATTTAAGAGAAAATTAACTTTAACTTGACATAATAGGAACTTTATCATGATATGTTCCTTCTCTCATGTATGTATTTAATGTGATAGGGAGATATGGATGCACTATTTGGACACACAGATAGAGAGATTGCTAGATTGAGGTTAATATTACAGGATCCTCAAACCATGGGGGTTTATAGGTCTAGTTGTGAGAAGATTTTGCAGAGTTTAGTTTTTATTAGAACTTCCTTGGGAGGTTTTAGTGCATATTCCGGTGAGATGTTAGTAGCTATTCTTGCCCAATGTGGGCACTAGTTTCTGGTGATGTTCCACTAAGTGAGTTCCAATTAAGAGTGCCAAAAGAAACTCTTAAGGCATAATGTTTTCCTCAGTATGTGCCCAAAACTAGTGTTAGGGCATATCAGGTGACCTGGTGTGTGTGCCCTCAGATGACACCAGTGATTTATCCTAGATTTCTTGTTGCACATGGTTGTTATTCAAATAATGAATAAATTCCACTATATTTTACAGAACAATTGTATGCTGACGTCCACTTAGGCCTCAACATAAACTATTTAGATTTACCACCACATTTGGGGTAGGGGCATGACAGAGTATGTGATAGGGAACCATATCATCATCTAGATCAAGAGCCTCCTATTTATAGGAGTTTGGTTAGTGAAAGGATGCTTGCAATCTCACCATCTCTCAGTGGTGTTGGTGATCATGTGGTCATTGCTTCCCAACGGGAAGCAATTGGGAGTATTACTGAGATGGCTATGCAAACTCAGTCGATATCTACCGATTGTGTGGGATAGTACTTGATGAGGCATCCACATAGGTCACCTAATCATCTTGCTCCCTATCATCTTACAGGCATCCCATTGCCAAATGATTTGGAGCATATTATAGTCAAGGATAAGGTGTAAAGGGTGGCTTGTTTATCTGAGAACTTGATGAGAGCATACCAGGTGATATCATCACAGTTGAGGATCCCTCTAGCAGATGTTAGTTCATATGTGGGTTGCATCATGGTAGATTTAGAGAGTCTAACAGCTAACATGATGCGTTTTGATGCAAATCATACAATTAGATCCTCTCCTGAGTCACATGATAGAGCGTCACATCCATCTACATCACATTGTGCCACTCCATAGGCTCAACATATGGGATCTGATTCACTCAAGCAGACTATAGATGATATGGATTTTGTATGGATGCTTTCTATTGGATCTATACCATCTCACATACACAATCCTTTGCACATGTCCCTAGTACATCTATTTGATGAGAGAATAACATAAGAGTTAGTGGATTCCATTATTACTGAGGATGGTTATATTCGAGGTCCTGATACAACATAGGTATATAATTTTTAATTTTTTAAGTTAAATTTATACTATAAAATTTAAGCATATGCTTGTAGTCCTACACAAATATAACTTATATTTGAAATTAATTTTTCTTTTTTACGTGCACATGTGTAGCTTTAGGATGTAGGTGTTACTCCTAGTTTGAGGGCAGAATGTGTACACACACATGATTCTCTTGACCATAGTGGACAGGTGAGTTTATTATCAAATTGAGATTCATGTATATTTAAATATCTCATGTTTGTATGTATGTATGAAGTCCAAACATGTCTATATATATTATAAAATTTAATTATAATTTTTTAGGGCTCATTGCATCTATCAGGACAATGTTCTCATTCCGAGTGTCACTCAACTAGGAGTGAACATGACGATCTTGGTAGCTAGTTTACATGTTTGATAGATTGACATTTATGTTGATATCTCTAGGCATTTTTGTTTATGAACTTATGTTTGATCTATATATCATGGACATCCAAACATGTTTGTGTTTATGTTTATGTTTGAGATATGGACATGTGGACATTTGTCTTTATGTTTATGTTTGAGATACATGGACATAGACATTTTTGTTTATGATTATGTTTGAGATATATCATGGATGTGGACATGTTTGTGTTTATGTTTATGTTTGAGATATATGGACAAGTAGACATTTGGACATTTATGTTTATGTTTGAGATATGGACATGTGGACATTTGTGTTTATGATTATGTTTGAGATATGGACATTTGAGTTTATACTCATGTTTGAATCTATGGACATTTATACATGTTTATGCTTATATATGGCATGCATATGGACATTTATGTTTATGTATTTGACATGTATGGATTGTTATGCAACTATGCATGGACATGTAAATATGTTTATATAATTTGACATGTATTCAACATTTATACATGTTTATATAAATTCAACGTGTGTACATGGAATGAACTTATGCATCTATGTATGGACATGTTTATGTTTTAGATGGACATTTATATATGTGTTTGTATTTGACATGGATGTAAATTTATCTACAAATGAGATATTTAATAAAGTTTTCATATAAATGCTTCATGATATTTACAATGAATCTATTTGATTGTTATAGATGTACATATTGTTGTGTATTAAGACATGTAATATGTAAGTTTCAATAATAAAATATTAACTTCAAAAATATTAATATGCTTATCTCAATCATACATGTTATTTACTTATTAATCAAGTGGATTTTTTATACATACATTATTTATATTTACTTTATTAATCACATTGTCATTTACTTATTAAGTTGTTACATATCTCAAATTTGAAGTTTAAAATAAACTTTATAACTCTGTAATGATATAACATTCAAATAGACATAAAGGACAACAATGGTAGCATATGTATATGATGAAATAACATAACACAGGCCCACATAAGTAGCATAAGAACACAATATATAACAAATATTTAAATACTAGAACAAATACTATTATGAACTCTCAAATCATGAATTAAATATATGTTGAGGTTGAAATACACATGTTTTCAATCTACATTTTTCTTAAGCAATCATTGCACGTATATTGGACATAAAAAATAATAATGAATGAATTAAACTTGAGGTAAATAAATAGTGAATTTTGTATTTTTCATGTATAAATATTGATTTCATAATATATACCCAAGATTGAAGATACAAGTTCATCTTATTTGAATGTAAATGAACTAGATCTAGAATCTAGACTTGTTAAGTTTGAGACATGAATGATAATTAAACTCACATACAACTTTTTAAATACAACTTGAACTAAAAAGTTAAACTTTCTATAAATTTCTAATGATATCAAACTCACATAAGCACCAGGAAACTTTACTAGGGTTAAATTGGATAAATTCTAGATACAAAAAAAGAGCTTCCCTTAGCTTCAAGAAATATTCATTATGTACTGACAAGGCCGATCACATGAAGGTGGAAGCTCATGTGGCCTCACCTAAGTCCTAAGACATCTAGATTTTATACCTTATTCTAGGACCTCTAGACCTAAGACATATCTACTTGACATATTCAGATTTTCTAGTAAATGTAGGAGACCTAAGACACCTGTGTTTTATACCATATTCTAGTCTAGACCTAGGACATATGTAATCTACTCCTAGATTTTATACCTTATTCTAGGACATCTAGACCTAAGACATGTCTACTTGACATATTTAGATTTTCTAGTCTAAACATAGTAGTCCTAAGACACCTATATTTTATATAGGTTATTCTAGGACCTCTAGGCTAGAAGACATATCTACTTGACATATATTTAGATTTTCTAGTCTATTCGTAGTAGGCTTAAGACACCTACATTTTATACCTTATTCTACTCTAGACCTAAGACATATCTAATCTACACCTAGATAAATTATACCTTATTCTAGTCTAGACCTAAGACATGTATCTAGGACATAAATATAGATTTTATAGTAGACCTGGTAGACATTATTATATTCTACACCTAAGACATAGATCTAAGATACCTATTCTATACAGAAAACACCTATTAGATATTTAAATCATTCTAAGACATGTCTAGATTAGTATCATAACTTAAAGCTTGGATAAACATACATAAGAAAATATTAATATGCTAGATAATGTAGAGATCATGTACTTGAAATGAAACAATAACTTCAAATCCTCTCATCTACATGATTGTAAAAATAAATCTCCTACCATGATGAAATATAAAAAAATAAAATCTTAGAGATCATGAATTCTAAAATTTTTAAGAAGCATTGAAATTAAAATTAAACATCAAAAAAAGTTATTGAAGTATAAATTAAAATATAATTTATAAGTTAACTACAAGTAAGATGTGCTTGATATCTCTAAGTAGACCTAAGACACCTACTATGTATCTATGTAAACCAATATTCTACTAAATCAGGGATCTAGTGAATACCTGAAATGAAATGAAAGTTGTTGGACCCACATTTTTCATACCACATCCATTGGTTCATCTCTCTCTTCAATAAAATCTAATATTTTTGATGGTCATCTCTATCTAGTCTCCACTTAGGAGGTCCATGTGATGTTTAACTTGATGAAGAGATAGGCCAATAGCAAAATTACTAGGTGGCTATACTAATACACCATGTTGTGAGTTTGGTAATCAATAAAATGAATCCCATTTTGAAAATTTTTGACTTGTTTGAGATATGTCCCTTGCACTACAATGAACCTGTGGGAAAAAACATTTCATTGCTTGTTTTTGGTTTTGTTAACTTATTCCTCTCTTCTTTGCAACATAATAAATAATAACTAACACTCTCTATGTTTTTGACCTCTGCTATGATTGTAAAAACATTTCCTACACCACAATGATATATATACACACCTTTTTTTAATCAATCTTGAATTGTGGTCATAATCATTTCAATTCAAAGGAATGTCTTCAAATATTTCATCTTCATTTTTGTCATATGTGTTAGTAACAACTAGTGGCACCAAATTCCATTAACTGATATATCCACATTGTTGGCTCTTGAAATTCTCACAATCTCCCAACATGCACTCATAACAAAAATAAGAGCAGCCCTCGTGTACAACATCCATGTTTGGCTATATGTACTCATTACACAATGCAAAGATCTTATTTTATCTACCCTCTTGCATCCATGCATTGTTCTTCTATCCACACCTACAAATTTTAAATATATACATCACACAATTTACAATTATAGTTTTGCTGAAATTATAAAATTATAATCACAATGAAATAAAATAAATAAAATTTTAAGTAACTATTAAACAACTAAAAACTTTTTTCAAACAAATGTACACACTTGATATCTCCCAGAACACTCTATTTGGATGTGGGTTCCTCCCTGAAGATGTGCCGAACGTAGATGTGAATTGTTTCTTACACCATTTAACAACATCATGTGCATCATTTATACAATCTCCCTCATAATTTTTTTGATGTATTCTTAGAGCATGTTTGATTCAAGTTCCTGCACCATCATGTTTACCCTTTCCATGTCCACTCTCAAAGAAGCTCCAAACATGTGGTAAATTGTCATGTTGATGATATCTACAAAGGGCATAAAATGACCTTGATGATTTGAATTGTGATGCACACCCATCTAACCATACAATTTTTTTTCAATTTTGATACCCCTTCTTGCCAAATCTTCAAGAAATTCTTAAAGCAATGTTGTACAAAATGTGTGTCATGCTTTTTATCATCACTAATATAAAAATGATATTCTTTTTTAATTAATTGTTGTAGATATGTACTTCCAACACCATTCAAATCTAATTGTGCATGTCGATAACACATATGTAGCATAATAGTGACCTACTCCTGATAATAATATTGTGTTTGAATCTCCTTTTGATGGGTAAAAGAGTAATTTTATGCAAAGTCTACTACTAATAAAACTATTCCAAGTGGGAAAGTATCTATCAACAACTGAAATTGTTTTGCTTGCCACTTAGTAAAAAACACATGATGTATGTATGGTTGTATCAATTTACGAAAATTTTCCATAAATGTTTGAATAGGTACTTCCTCTTCTATGTAATCTAACCTTGTGGATTCTTTCCCAAATTTTATTTCAAACACTTGCAGCTTTTGCAATTTACCATCTTCATCATGTCAGTATCTTCATTTCTCAAAGGCATTTTAGTTAAATTTCCACATGTTTCACAAAGTCCTTTTATGCATTTCATTGGACCATCTACATCCTCATCAGATTTATCAGATAAGATGGATGATATGAACTAAATTAACCATTTAGGAGGTGCATTTTCAGTACCATCACTTTCTTCTCTAATCTTTTGAAACACTTTGAGAGTAAAGATCAAATTCAATATGGTAACAACAACAATTTAAAAAAAAATTGTTTGCCTTCACACACCATGGCCTTAACATTTCAAACATTGTTTTCCCAATCTTTATATGAGGTATTGCATCACAAAATGTCACATACATATCATGTTGTGTTGTGCCTAACCATTGTTTTGTATGCAATTCATATTCATTTGGCCCAATCCTATGTTTGAGAAGATCTCTACCATTTGATGAAGGATGGGTATGATCGTGCTAAAAATTAGAGACCAACTTCCTAAAACCATCTTCAATATTATTAGAATGACAATCCCTACACATCATTGCCCAATTGCCTTCTACAGTACTATCACCCAAAACCTTTTTCCTATTCACATATCTTGATAGTGTCTTTCTACTTAAGACAATTTCACTTGAAAGTGAAGAGATCTAACATTTTCTTGGTATTTGTGGACTTACTATAGATGTCAACATCACTCTTCTTGAAATGCTCTTATCAACTAATTAAAACTTTTTTCCAATGAAATTCAAACCTTTTGTAACATCTTGAACAATATCTTTTTCTAAGTGTCTTCTCTTTTTTGTGAAATCTACATGTAACAATTTTAATGCTTCTTTTAGCTCATCATAAAGAATCATACTTGATAATAGTTGGGCTTGAGCAAGTGTACCATGATGATTGAAATGCTTATCAAGTATTTCCTTTGAAGTTCTACTCAACGACCTCATAATAACATGAGTAGGTTGTTCAACATAAAATTTCAATTTCTCTACATCCATTTCAAGTAAATGATCTATATTTCTATAAGAAACTTTTCTCTTAACCTATTTAATTAGATTATGAATATGCATATCTATAGAAGGAAGCAATCCTGACCCCTCTCCAACATCAAATCTTGTTTGGGCTTCTTCCTTGACATCAATTGTGTGTGGTTGGGCCTCCTCCCTGACATCAACTATGTGTGGTTGGACCTCCTCCCTTACATCAACTATGTATGGTTAGACCTCCTCCCTAACATCAATTATGTGTGATTGGGCTTCCTTTGCTCCAATATTTTAATTACGTTCAAATTCTACTCTAGTTTTTGTATGTTGAGCCCCTACACATATCATATAAAAGAAAGCAGATTTTAGAATATTTACAAGGGATGGATATATAAACTCATTTTCTAAAAACTAGATGTATGTTTTAACATTTTAATATTTTATCATTCTTTAGATATCATATAATATTATTTAATATAAGCTTAAATGTATAGCATTGTTTTTCCATTTACTCTCAAATCACTATAAAATTGAACATGTGTAAATTTCTAACATTGCAATTTCCTCATGTAGTTCTATATATACAAGGTCATGTAATGGTAACATAAATTAGGTGCACAACATGATAGTTTGAGGTGAATCAAGCATATCATTTTAAATTATTTACATAACACACACTAAGTGATTGAATCCAAGATATGGTGCCCATGATGTGAGATTTAGAAATATTACTCAACTCCATGCATATATGAAATATTGTACTTGTCAATTCATATATTACTTGCCCATGTATATGAAAGATGAATGTACCTACATGTAGTCCAATCTAATTCTAGTATATTAAAATTAAATCTAATTTCTAGTGTACATGATCTCTAGGATTAAATTATAGAACTATGAACTACAAACATCTAGAGAACAAGTTAGAAATCATTGTACACAATTTTTAAACAATTAAACTTTGAGAAGATTTGAAGGAGTTTTGTCGCAAAATAAGTAACAAGATTTTCTAGAGATCTAGAGTAAAAAAGTTTAGCATCAAATTCAACTATGATTTCAATTCAATTTTCACAACCTTAATGAGGCTTATGAATAAATTGCTACACACTCATGTTTTAAGAGTATGTGATAGGTCTTTAATACATGGATCAAAATTCTCAAGTTTTTAGCTAAAAATACATAAGGAAATTGTTGAACACTTAGAGAAGGTATCAAATTTTTAGCTAAAAATACCTTGGATAATCTAAATTGTCATGGCTATTTCATTTAATGAAAAATGAAGTCTAATTTTTTTAGTGCTTTCCCTTCCTGTTTCTCTAGGTTGAACCATTTTAGTGGCCTTTTATATGGTGCAAGAGGACCCCTCTTGCCAACAACACACAAAACTCACAAACAAGATTGAAATATAACGATTACACCAAATTATATAGCAGAGACTCTCTACTCACATACTCATCGTAAGACATAGATTTCAAATTGCAAGAAAGCTTTCTTTATTTAAATTTACCTAAAAATCTGTAACCAATTTACATTATTGGCCTTCAATGGCATTATCAGCTCAATTACTCTTAGCTACCTTGCCTTGGAAGCCTCTTCACTTTCTTCTATAGTCACACTACTTAGGCACTCATCTCTCACACACTGGCACCTTGTTTTTCCTTCATTGGCACTCCAATGTTAGGCTTTTACCTTCTTCACATCTGGTCAAACTTGCACATTATTCTATATTCTACACAATGCATTCTATTAAGTCTTTCCTCTTGAGGTAGACACTTTATCCTCCCGCGCCTTGGTTTTTTATAGATGCTAAAGATCTTTTCATTGGCATTCTATGTTGCCAGAAGGTGAAATGTTGCCTCTCACTAGGAGTTCCGACTTAGAGTCAAAATGACTTGTAATCCTTTTCCAAACCTCCTGTGCATTCCCTTGGCATTAATTTGTTTCAAATATCTGTACACTTGCAACTGAAAGGACATAAGACAAAACAAAAGGAGTTGAGTTGACGCCCTCTTGAAATTGTTTTATCTTTTATTTGTCTTATTCAACTTTGTCTAAGCTACAACCTCCAATGTAAAATTGATGCCTAACATTTAGTAATTCAAACACTTAGGATATCATCTAGGAAAGCATGATCTCCATGATGCCCATCTTTCGTTGCATGCAACAATTGAACCTTTCCTTTGAAAAAAATACATCACACCCTGTTGCAAGATGCTACTTATATCTTCGGCATGGCATAAATTATAAACTTCTTCCTAACATCTTTATAGGAGTCAAACCTTGTAAAGATCTTCAAAATATTAAAACTAAAACAAATGTCTAACTGAAGCTATAATATGATCCAAGAACATGATATGGATCTGCATATAGAGAATCAAATGGCAATGATAACCTTTCAGCAAGGATATGAGCTTTGGCCGGGATGCCTACACGAATTGTTATATGTCTCACTCCTACTGAATCAAACTTGATTTTATAGCTTTCAAATTCAAAGTCAACTCCCAACAACATGGGCACTCAAAATGCTGAAGGAGTGTCACTAGAGTCATTCCCAAATATTCTATCCAGCAAGTATGCAATTATCGCTAATTCCAGAAGAATTTTATGCTTGAATGAAACAACTTGATTCATAGTTGAAGGAGTATCAACCTCCATATCTTTTTCTTCTTCCTTGAAACTTTGTTTAAACATTGGAGAAACTCACTTATGCAGCTATGATAGGACAATCATGAAGCTGAAAACTAACTTTGAGCATAATTTCTAACCAAGAGATCAGATTATTCTGAAAACTTGCCAAGATGAAGATGTCAACAATCCCAAACTCTCTACCAAGCCATTCTGCCTCAGCTCTCACAAATCACCAACATTGATTGTAAAATGATTAATTTTTCAAACACATAAGGATTCTGCCCCTAAAACCTTCACTAGTAATTATAAAATGGAACAATAATATTCCTATAAGAGGGTTTTTATCCAAACTTCTTTGATTTCCCCAAGCAATTATTTCCGTGAAAACTGTCCATTGTGTGTTGAAACCAAAGTATTGTGAAAACTTGATTATGTCAAATATGATCATGCAATGTGTTTTCTAAAGCTAAGAGATGCCAATTAAGACCACACATGTACCAAAATTACAATAAGACAGACTAGAATTTTTTTGTGTGATGTTGATCGCCAGTCCACCCAGATGCTCCTGTATTAGACATGTTGAGTAGGAAAATTTTGTGAGTAGAACTCACAAAATGGAGTTGAGTAGTGGGACTACTCTTTCAAGTTGAATGCAACCTAGAATGAACTCCATCATTGAATTAGGCTAAGAGAATTTCTTCTTCCGCCTCTTCCAACATTTCACTAGGACACTTACCATCCTCCTCCACCAAGTGTGCACTTTCTTTTTCCTCCTTCCTCTTATGGACTCATGTCCACCATGAATCGACCACCTCCTCCAGAGACATTCTCCTCTCCTCTCCTCCTTCATGGGATCCAACCCACCATTATCCAACCTCCTCCACCAAAATTCCTCACCATCCACATCACAACCTACAACGACCTCACCAAAAACTGCATCTACAACTCCATGGAAATTAAAGATTTCCCTGTGCTCTTCTTCCTGTTTTGCAACCCTTATCATTGAAAAATAAGGAAAATGAATTTCATTACAAAATGCAATAAATTTTATCTCTTCTTCCTTCGATGTTGCAACTTTCCTTCCATCTCCTTTTGCTACAATTTCATTCTCCACAACTACATCTTTGTCAATAGTTGTGGCGATCTTTTCATCATCCTCCAAAGGATTCGTAACAACTACAACCTTATTGTCCTCATCTTCAATTAATGCAACTTCTTCATTGTCCCCTTCCAACCATCTATTTATTCTCTCCATCTCCTCTTTCAATAGGAGATCATCCTCATCTTCATTGATCTCCTCATCATATCTAGGACACTTAAAAGTTCATCATATCAACTTATGTTGCAACCTTATCAAGCTCTATTGCTGCAATCACATCCTTTTTCTCATTCTCCCTCTTCATACCTTCCTCATGGCATGCCTTCACTGCGAACTCATCTCTCTTATTTTCATCATGTTTGATCACTTGCATATGCTGTCATGGTTCCAATCTACTCAATATCATATTTATATCAGCCATCATCACGAATTTTTTGCTCTCTTGATATTGTCTCCAATCCTCCCATATCATGGGCTTCCTCACAAATGTCTTCATCTCATCTATTGCAATCTTTCACCATCACTTAAATCATAGTCTACAATATGCAAAAACAAATTCTTTCATGGATTCTAGCTATCAATTGCTCAGGATTCACACACCTATAATGTAATTCTTTTGTGCTTCCCACAACTGCTTCCTCTTCTCTACCGCGGGTCCTGGTGCATACGTTGCACAATCAGGATCTTCTAGATCTGATACCAATTGGTGCAAGAGGACCCCTCTTGCCAACAACACTCAAAACTCACAAACAAGATTGCAATATAACGATTAGACCAAATCTTACAGCAAAGAAAGTATTCCACATATGATCTAGAATTGTATGTGATGCAAAGTGTTCAATGGAAATGTTCAAAATAGTTTTAAAAACCTTTCTCAAAGTCCAAACAACACCGAAATACCCTCATTCTTCATTGTCGGTGGGACAATATACCATCGGCAAACATGAAAACTCTTTGGCTGACCTCACATCTCTTTCCGATGGTCAAATTTTTCATATCTTCAGAGAGACTTCTTCCATCGACAAGCTCTTCATGTATCTTCCCGATATGCCGATGACAATGCTCATGGCTGTGACTATTAACATTGGTGAACACCTTTAACCCCTTGCCAATACACCGATGGACTTATCTTCGGGCAGACTTCCTTCATCGGCTAGACTTCTCCCTTGAGTGCTGATACACCAAGTCAGTCTGATGGCCTTCAAGATCAGTGAAACTTGACCCCTTTTCACCTGATGAGACTTCACACTTGTCGTCACAGTTTCAGTAGGACATTCACCTATCCATGTAGCCCAAAACTATTAACTCAATACTCTGATATGAATCTTTTAGATGTCGATTCAACTTTCGCTTGTCGGCAACACTCTGCCCATCGGTGGAACTCACAATAGCTCTTCCAATACGCTGATAGGTTATCTTGCCACACACGGTGCACCTTCTATTGGCGGGACTCTGACGATCAATACAACTCCTAAAGTCTTTCCCGATGGGCTCTCTTACGCTGATGACGCTTTGATAACTCTGCAACTTCGTGGTCACACTACCTCCTTCCAAAACCTAGCACATGGTGATGCTAGGCACTGACTGCGAACAACAGATCTTTCGAAACTTTTGCCCCATCCTACCGAACGACAAAACAAACAGAAACAAAAACAAAAATATATACACAGAAGCCATCCCACCAATCTCAATGAGAGTCGAACCAGTGGAATGCTTCATCGATCCATGGTACGGCAACTTGCAAGACATAGATTAACTACGACTGCAGAAAGAAAATTCCTATGTACAATTATGAGATTTTTACACACAAGGGACATGACAAAATTTCTTTATTATTCAGTTTTCTTCATACATAGGCAACGAACACACACATACAAGATCCTGAACCCCTCCTGTTTGATCTACCTTGTTTTTAACCCACTATTGAGGGAGTTCAACTGTTCCTGAGCAGTTGGGGAAGCTCAACCGCTTCCTATTACCAAACTGCCCTGTTCTCAAACTATCTACATGGTCGGTTACAAACTGAACAAAATCAAAAGATGAAAGTAAGACAACTGGTCGGTTTGATCTTATTACAAACAAAACAGGGTTTGTTAGGTGCCCCCGCACCATTTATCAAGTATTAAGTATAAGTAGGGGTTGGGCTTTCATTTCTCTTGATTTATTTTTTCTTATCACTACACACAAATTGCAACATCATTACACATACAAGAAATTATGATATCCAATACCCTCTTAATTATATTGGACAATCAATTGCTTAAATGGACCATTGACCATTACAACAAGCTTACAAGATCAATATAATGTTGAGAAAGCAAACCACATGCACATTAAAAGGGGACATTCTTTCTTGAACAATTCCACTTAGTCATAAACTTGTATATATGTGAGATATTATTTCTATAAAGAGGATTTTTGATACTATGTATTAGTAGATTGAAGAAGGTACTTGAAAGAACAATTTGTTCATAACCATTATTTTCATGCACGAAGAATGGTTTTATCTTCGAGTTGGGTTTGTTGTGCATTCTAAAGAGAAGATATTAATCTTATTGAGGTACATTTACCCCTAAGGCGGATGGGAACTTTGGGGACACTAAACCATATAGATACTTAGTAGTATTACATTAATCAGACCCAATGACATCTAATTATGTTTAACATTAAGTACTTGAGGTGAGATGTTATTGAAGGAGTAATTAGAAATTAGGACTATATCAACCACTTCAAATCCAAACACTATCACATGTGAAAATATAGTGAGATTTTGTAGGTGATTTACTTAGATGACAAAAAAAAAATCATGGATATCTCTTTGTGGTGGTTGCTAGGTTTATAAATTTAGATGAATGTCATGTAGGAATCTAATTTATATTAATATTAAATCTAAAACTGGGTACCATACTCAAACCCTAGATTTGAGGAAGTAGTGGAAAGAGATACAAACTCTAGAGAGAAACTAGGAAATCTAATGAGTTTAACCTAGACAATTTAGATGAATGTAGAACAAGTAGGAATCTAATATGTAATTTAAAATTAAATCTAAGAGTATAAACTATATTGAAAACTATATTTTTGAATCTAATTCTAGACTATTGAAAGCTATTTAGAACATGTAGGAATCTAACATTTTTGAAACATTTTTATACACACCTTGTTTTTAAAAAAATATCTTTGTGTCCTTTCTTGAGATGTTTTTTGTTCCTTTTATATGAAATATGATGGCATAGCTTTATTTTGTCTTGTTCTTTTATTTTCCATTTCCTCATTCAAAAAATATGAGTTGAAAACTCCACCAAATATTTTGTCTTAAAAAAACTTCCAAAATTGAAAAATGAAAATAAATTAAGACATATTTTTTACTTTTACAAAACATTTCACGAAAGATGAAGGCAATAGGATATTTTCTAGATTCAAGACATGGGAATTAAATCCGGATATCCTTATGATTTCTTCCAGTTATCATCAAACAACATCCTTATATAAGCATCTACTGCATTTTGAGCGCCACTTGCAATCATGTGGGTGTGGACTTGCTTGGCCTCTCGTAGCGCTTTGAGATGCTCCTATCCTTGATTCGAGAACTTGACATTGATGATAGTTAGAATTATATTTCTCTTCCAATAAGTTATACGATTACCTGACAGCAATAATAATAATGCCACTTCCCTCTGTGATTTCCGTAGCTTTCTGTCTCACCAGGCATGAACCTGATATGACATGGATTGCAGCTACACACATGATCACATATGAAGATATATAATTTGTATATGAAGAGATATAAAACGTTTCATAAAGATTTTAGAAAGTGGTGCCAACAATAAGAGATGAGAATCAAATGCAACAGACCTTCTTTTTCTTGCTAATATAGCTTGTTCTTTGCGTTTTTGGTTTCTTCTTTCATTTTTACTATTTTGATTTAAAAAAAAAAATTAGAATCTTATAAGTTTGTTTTTTTTGATTAGAATCTTATTAAATTACATGGAATGGGAATCTTTCAACTCTTCCCATCATGTTGTGAATGTAAAATGCCTATATATATATATATATATATATATTTTAATAAACTCAAAATTTTTTTGTAGGGCATTAAACAAATTTTAGAAATCTTTATATCTTATGAATTCATTTTAGAAACTTCAATAAATTTAGAAGCTTGAATAATTTTAATAACTTTAAAAATTTTAGTAACTTTTAGTAATTTTAATAATTTGAGAAATATTGTTGATTTATCTATTTTATTTGGTATATATTAAGATTAAAAAGAAATATTTAAATATTCTTTAAAATATATCATATTAAAAAAATTATAATTAATATTTTATAAAAAAATATAGATTTTGGGAGAATGTATTAAAATAAATAAATATATAATTATACATATAAATAATATATTATAAAAATATATAAACAAATATAAAAAAATACTATTAGAATAATATTAATAATATATTTTATATAAATAACATTAATTCAGATTATTTTATTAATAAATTCAAAATGCATGTAACATGCAATTCTCATTCATATAAATATATAATTTTAAAATATCTAAAAATAATATCTTATTCTAATAAATATAGAATTATTTAAAAGCTTTACAACATATGTTCTATTTACATAGAGTATATATTATACGTTATGTATTCAATTTTTTAAAGTGGTAAATTCAAGATGCATAATATTCTTCATATAAATATATGTATACTATTACATTAATTCAATTAATTTGGTAGTAAATTCAGAATGAATGCATGCAATTCACATTCTATTAAAATATATAAATAATTAACATGAATTTAATTTATTTTTTGAAGTAGTAAATTGAGAATGCATGCAACTCATGCAATATTCTACTATTTAAGCTCATCCCTAACGCTGGAGTGCAGACATAGCCTCATCTACTGCTGTTTACTGTTAGTATTCCTACTCATTCGTTCGTTTGAATCTCCACAAGTCATTAGATCAAGATGGGAAAGAAGAAGCTTCCCATTGTTTTTGTTGAAGATCCAGTCAAACGCAAAGCTCATTTTCAGAAGAGGAGCCGCGGTCTGTTCAAGAAAGTTCACGAACTGGCTGTTCTTTGCGGAGCTGAGATGTGTCTCATTGTTGAAGATGAAAAGAAGACTTCACACTGCTATAAAACTGATTCAGAAAGACATTCTGACTTCATTGCTGCTGCATCTCACAACATCAACTCAGCAGATAAGGTGAAGGTGTACAATCCTCAAATAGGAAGATTCCATGATAAGGTGAAGCTTCAGGAAGAGGATGGTCAGGAGATGAGAGAGCAGTCTTTATCTACAACTGCTCAGGCACCTACACCTCTTCCTCACACCAACCAAGTACAACCACAACTAGAGGGTAATACTAATTTTCAGTCTGCATATCCAGGGAATGAAGATGAAGATGAAGATGATATGTTCTCTACATACAAATTGCTTGAAAACTATGAAGATGAAGATGATATGTTCTCTACATACAAATTGCTTGAAAACTATCTTTTGTCTGATGATGACATGGATGGACACAATCCCTTTGCTCCTACAGATGATGAGGTTCCGAATTTTAGTTCTGAACTTCTTGCAATGATTTCAAATGGAACAATCATTTGAACATCTTGAAACAATTAGTATTCTACATTCTTGAACAATGTGTAATAGAAATGTGCAGATATTGTAATGGTTTGTTGAGAGGAATAGGAAAATACAGTATTTGTGTTTTGTAATAAGTTGCTATTGAATTTGAGAAACGCTTTGCCCATCTTTTAATTATAGTTGAATTTAGTGTATCTAGACTTTCAATTCAAGATTAACATTAAAGAATATAAGGAAATCTCCTTTCCTTACTACATATTCTGAACATACAAATTCTGTAAGAAAGAAAAAATTGGAATCACCTTCAGCCACTAAATATAACAAATACAAGTGGAAGTTTCTTAAAGCCACCCTCCGCACTGGTTGGTCCTAACCATTGGAATTTGAGTCTGGTCAATTTATTTCCATGAATTTAAGCATGTTGGAATTAATCTTCAGTCAGTGCTGTTAGTGCATCCCCTCAGATTTGGGGATCTCTTCTAAACTGTTGGCCTGTCAGAAGTAAATGAGGTAAGTGGTTTTGAATTTGAAGAATTGAGCGCCAGTTTTTTTTGGGGTAAGAAAAACAAATAAGACAAAAGAATAGAATGAAAGGGTTAGAGTCCTAGAGAGAAAAAAAAAAAGATAGAGAATGCTGCTGATAAGAAACAAAAATAAAACAGAAGAAAAGAATGAAACCCTTAGAGAAAAAAGATTGAGAATGAAAACCTGCAGCAGCAGATGAATGTAAGGGAGAAATAAAAATAAGAAAAGAGAATCGAATGAAACAGTTAGAAAAAAAGATAGAATGAAACCCTTAGAGAAAAAAAAGATAGAGAATGAAAACCTGCAGCAGCAGAAGAATGTAAGGGAGAAACAAAAATAAGACAAAAGAATAGAATGAAACGGTCAGAAAAAAAAGATAGAATGAAACCCTTAGAGAAAAAAAGATAGAAATTGAAAGCTTACAGCAGCAGAAGAATGTAAGGGAGAAAAAAAAATAAGACAAAAGAATTAAATGAAATGGTTAGAAAAAAAAGATAGAATGAAACCCTTAGAGAAAAAAAGATAGAGAATGAAAACCTGCAGCAGCAGAAGAATGTAAGGGAGAAACAAAAATAAGACAAGAGAATAGAATGAAATGGTTAGAAAAAAGATAGAATGAAACCCTTAGAAAAAAAAAGATAGAGAATGAAAACCTGCAGCAGCAGAAGCATGTAAGGGAGAAACAAAAATAAAAAAAAAGAATAGAATGAAATGGTTAGAAAAAAAAGATAGAATGAAACCCTTAGAGAAAAAAAGATAGAGAATGAAAACACTCTACTTAAATATCTTCCACTTCAATGGTCAAACATTCAATAGCAATTTTACACCTCATTCGCAATAAAAAGTGGTAAATATTTGTCCTATTTTTATTGGCCAAAATTGACCTTTGACTGTTGAGGTGGATGATATTTAAGAACAACCAGAATGAAAACCTACAGCAACAGAAGAATGTAAGGGGGAAACACAAATAAGACAAAAGAATAGAATGAAATGGTTAGAAAAAAAAAAAGATAGAAAATGAAAACCTGCAGCAGCAGAAGAATGTAGGGGAGAATAACAGAGAATTGCAGATAGATTTTTTTGTGTGCTACAGCAGCAACAGAGGGAACAGCAGGAAACTTTGGAGTTCCCAGACCGCTCCAGGTTGTGTGCACAATTAGGAGCAGAGTGAACAGCAGCTCCAGAGGAGCAAATCAGTTTGGAATGTGAAATAGAGCTGATCAAGTATTTTGGGTGCAAATTTTTGAAGTGAATATATGAATATAAATTTTTGGATGTTTGTTTTTGATATCCTGTGTTCTCTCTTTAATGTGTTTTGTTTTTCTCCTCCACTTCGTCACAGCAGTGATTTAGGGCTGCCCCCTGCCAACAAAGCAATCTCTATTTGTTTCACCTTTTTATTAAATCCCTGCTTGCTAGTGCCAAATATATACACATTTCAAATGCACCTCTATATCTATATAGTTTTTCATTGTATTATAGACTTTTGGTTTCATGGACATTACTAAAATCTTTATCTAGATATTTTGTTTATTAGCCTATCAATAGGTTGTTATGAATTTTTAATTGATAAACAACTTGTTTTGAGGTGCATAAATAATCTGACATTAAAATTGTCAACTTGATTTTTTATAAATTCTTTGTTATCCAGACAGCTTTCATAAACTCTTTGTAAACCAAAGAATTTCACCAATTAACAAAACCCTAAGGGCCACTTTATTTCTGTCAAATTACAATACCATTCATCCATCTTAAAATGGTGCAGTGCATGCATGTTCTTACAGAGTAAGTGTGCTTTATTAGGCCCGATACAGTAAACTAGCAGTTGCACGAAATTTATGCGCAACAGAATAGCCGATAGGGTCCATCAATATCTCATCTATAACTGTAAAGCTGAAATGCAAGAATATTTAGAAAGGACATAGTTGTAATTGTATATGATTAGGATGTATCAATTTTGTAATGGTAAATTTGAAATGTAAATTTGCATGAAAGACATTGAGAAATAAATTGTAGAAATAATGAGAAATAAACGGACCAAACAAATGTTGTCATGGCTTCAAGTGCACTTTTTAATGTGTTTCGGTTTGGTCTGATATGTGGAAGATTCCCAGCTTGATTGAGGATGAATCAACTTCAATGGCCATAGCCCAATCATTTGAGTGCTTAAGTGTATCTGAAATTCGTCTGTTACCTGATACAACTTGCAGAAAACTTCCAATACCTCATGAAAAGCAATTTGAGTCCAAACTTAGGAGAAATTTAGGGCAGTTGACAATTGAATCACCAGTAGCACTTCAGGGCTTGAATGTGTGTGAAACATCTGGAGGTCTCTCTATGGACATAAATGTAGAAGAATTGCCAGTTGCAGCATCAGAAGTTGTTGAGTTTCAGTGGTTCAGTGTGTGTGAAAGTTTTGATCAGCATACGGAGATTGGGATAAGCATAAATGCAGAAGATCAACATTCCAAGCTTAGCATATATAAAGAAGATCAGCATTCTCAGTCCGACCTCACCCTAAACACAGAGCAGTTGCCAATTATATCATCAAAAGCAATAGCATCTGAGTGCTTAAGGGTTTGTGACGCTCCTGAAAGTAACCCCTCACTTGATTATACTTGCAACAAACCTACAATGGCTCCTTGTCAGCATTTACAGTTCAAGCTTAGGATAAATGTAGAAGATCAGCATTCACAACCCGAGCCTAGCATAAATGCAGAGCAGTTGCTAATTGCATAATAAAAAACAGTGGCATCTGAGTGCCTAAGTGTTTATGGCACTCCTGAAAGAAACCCCTCACATGATTCTGCTTGCAACAAATCCACAACGTCTCTTTGCCAGCATTCAGAGTTTGGGCTTAGTATAAATGTAGAAGATCAATATTCACAGTCTGGGCTTAGTATAAATGTTGAAGATCAGCATTCAGAGTCTGAGTTTAGCATAAATGAAGAGCAATTGTCAGTTCCATCATCAAAAGCAGCGGTATCCGAGTGCATGAGTGTCTATGGCACTCCCGAAATTAAATCCCCACTTGATACTACTTTAAACAAACCCACAATGCTTCTTTATCAGCATTCAGAGTTTGAGCTTAGTATAAATGCAGAGGATCAATATTCACAGTCTGGGCTTAGTATAAATGTAGAAGATCAGCATTCACAGTCTGAGTTTAGCATAAATGAAGAGCAATTGTCAATTGCATCATCAAATGCAATGGTATCCGAGTGCATGAGTGTTTATGGCACTCCTGAAATTAAATCCCCACTTGATTCTACTTTAAACAAACCCACAATGCTTCTTTATCAGCATTCAGAGTTTGAGCTTAGCATAAATGCTGAAAATCAGCTTTCAGAGTTTGAGCCTGACATAAATGCAGAGCAACCCTCAATTGCATCATCAAAAGCAGTGGCATCTAAATGCTTAGTGTTTTTGACATTCCTGACAGTAGTACCCCCCTTTATACTACTTGCATTAAAGCCACAATGGCTCGTGATCATCATTCACAGTCCAAGCTTAGTATAAATGCAGATCAATTACAAATTGCATCATAAAAACCAGTGACAGACGAGTTCTTAAGTGTTGATGACACTCATGAAAATAACTCACCACTTGATGCTACATGCAAAAGGTAAATGCAAAATATCAGTACTCAGATTCCAAGCTTGGAGTAAATGGGGATAAGCATTCAGAATTGGAGCTTACAATTAATGCAGAGCCATTGCAATTTGCATCATCAAAAGTAGTGGTATCTGATTTCTTAAGTTTGTTTGAAATCCCTGACCAATTAGAGCCAGAGCATAACAAAAATGAAGAATGCATTGCAACTGCATCAGATTTGCCTACATATGCAAGTGTGTCTAAAACTCCAGACGTTAAGGAACAGCCTAAAACAATTTGCAATAGCGATGATTACTTAATTACTGGAGTTTCAGCACTGTCACCATCAACAAGAGTGTCTAAAACTCTTGACAATATCCATTCACGTGAAACTACATACAATCTACCTTCGGAAACACCTCCCGCATACCACTTAATGTCCCCGGTGAGCCAAAATGCAGATTCGTTGTTAATGACAATATTGTCTCCTACTCCATCAGCAAGAGTTCACAGTAGTCCTGAAAGAACTTGCAATCTACCTTTCTCAACATCACCATGTTTATTTGCATGGTGTTTTCAGACTCCTGACAAGAACCAATCACCTGAAACCGCTAGCAGTATATCTTTGATACCTCTTGCATGTCATTCAGAGTATAGAAGATTCATAGAATCATTTTCATCACCTGAAAGTACTTGCATGGTTGATATTCACTTGTGACGTGCATACTTGGTCTATGTATTCAATCAAAGCTTCTTTTTCAGTTTTGAGATAGGTCACTTCCTCTAGTTATTTCTAGAGCCAAACTCCACAACTTGTCTAATTATGCCTGGTACATTTTGTTGATCAATCAGGCAAAAAGGTGTTGGCAAATTGCAAAGTCTTCTGTTTGCGAGTCAGATTTACTAGTTGGTTCTACTTAAACATTATCCACTTCAATGTTCAAACAGTCAATAGCAATTTTACACCTCATCCACAACAAAAAATGATAAATATTTGTCTTATTTTTATTGGCCAACATTGACTTTTGACTGTTGAAATAGATGACGTTTAAAAACAAGGGATTTACTATGATCTTAAGAACAACTATATTGATTACCATTTGACCTATGGGGCATCAAATTTGATTTGGGAAATTGATAATGCCTTTGCGGATTCCTGATCAACGCACGTCATCAGTTAGATTACTTTACAGAGTTGCTTGCAAAAAAATCTTGGTCCCTGGATAGGACAAATTCCCCTTGAAATTCAAGTACAAATGTTGAAACCTCGATCAACGCTAGATTTAAAGCTGTTGGACTAGTAGTATGGCGAAGGAGATATTCTTCAAATAGGATCTCTTTGTGTCTCTCTTTTTTTTCTTACTTTCTTAGGAGCTCTGAGAGGACTCAGAAGTGAGGAATTTTTATCCTTTTATATTCGGGTCTTCATCAATGTCATCATCACTTGCTCTTTTTATAGGACTATGCGATTAGATCGTGAAAGGTCTCCTTAGTCACCTTGTTGCTTTGAGACTTTTGGCATATATCCTTCTCTACTTCCACTAGTGACCCCAACAATTGGGATCCTCCAAGTTCAATAGTGGTATGGAGTATTTAGTGATTTGAGGTAGAGTATCCCTCTAAGGTTGGATTTGTCAGATCTCTTGGATTTCTTTGATGACCCTATCATTGCCTTTCAAAAGACCTTCCCCTGGGCTAGTGGGACTTGACGTGGCAACACTACTATGTAACTGCAAATGCCTCGTGATTTGAATTTCTTCAATTCTCACCATTGCTTTCACATATACACTTCATCTCTGTAGTTTTTCCAAAGGTCTTCATTGTTATACGTATGCTTGAAGCTTCCTTGCAAGAGTTGGGATATGTCATTATATGTATATGTACATTTTCTCTATAATTACCTCTATTACTGCCTCTAAAATAGCAAACATCACTTAAAAAAAATTAAGGGCTGAGATTTGTAACTTCATGTCCATAGATGGTTCTGACAGTGTTGCATCATAATGTTTGGTGCATTCTAATACCAGATCTGGATATATACATCTGCTATGGAAATTGATAACAGTGACATGACCCCATTCACGCACGTTCCTTTTAAAAGATTCCTGACTACATGTCATTGTGTCAAGGTACTCCATGTCTGTGTAACAAACATCTTTGACTTCGTTCATATAAAAGGTTTGTGCTTCATTGGATGATGTTACAAACCAGGAAGACGCTCCTCCATCAGACTGTCTGGCTATTCTTAACTATCATCCATTTCAATAGTCAAAGGTCAATTTTAATCAATAAAATTAGGACAAATATTTACCACTTTTTGGTGTGAATGAGGTGTAAAATTATTATTGACTGGCTGACCATTTAAGTGGATGATATTTAAGTAGAGTGCAGACCTGTCTTGTTACAAGAATTACATACTAGCTGTTAGTTTGTTCACATTTAACCACAAACCGCAAACAGGCAAACAGGTTACTAATAATCCCAGCTAACTGTCCACCAACTTTAACCAGAGTTGCGTGGACAAGATACAGATACCGGTTATTTTTCAAGACCCCTAATATGATTAAGCAAGTATATGTAAAAGTTATATATAACACAACTTTTTTAAGTTATTAGAGAAGATTTTCATTACTTTACAAACATTATTAAAAATTAAAATCTAAATATTAATAAAAAATAATAATTATAAAAATGAAAATAATAATAAATAATAACATTAAATTATTAATATTTAAATAAAAATATAATACATATTCTAAAATAAATATATATTTTTTATTGCAATAAAATCCTGTTAAATATATGTTGATTCTCTAAATTAAACTTTTTATTATTATTTTTTATTATGTTGATCCTCAAAAAAAACAAACATAGGTATGAGTTTTCCACAATCCATGACATTAGATTTGTAAGAGTGCTTTTGAATTCAATTGTGTGTATCTTTGCATTGATGTTTCGGCTCATACTAGTGATTCATCATTAGAAAGAGAGGTATATATACTTGTTTCTTGCTCATTGTAAGGCATTTGAAAACTCGGGGTTAGAAACCTTGGTTTTAAATACAATTTATCATTTTGCTCCATTTTTTTTCTGATTTTTATTCTATTCCTTAAGGTTTTCCAAGTTTGAAATCTGTTTTCCTTTCGTTCAACCGCATGCATTTAATTTAATAAATTTTGATAAAACTTGGCACATGTTTAAACCCTTGATACCCCACTAATGGTAAGGTGTTTTGTATGGTTGAATAAACACTTTTGTACACATTCGAATTTGCTAACATTCACGCATGAGACTTTCTTTCAAAGATCGCACCATCTAGTGTTGGGATTGTGACAACGAGTCTTACGAACATTGATTTTTGTTGAGTTCATTCATTTGCCTAATGGTTCGTAGGAAGGATGGGAAGCAAGTTTGAATTTTGTTTTATTTTTCTTTTACCCTTTCCTTTCTCCTTTCTTTTTTTGCATTTTTTTACATCCATGGTAGATTGGTTTTAATTTCTAATTTTAATGACACATTTCAATCATATAGGGCATAAAATTGAGCTAATTTTTTGACTTTCCAGTAGTAAAATTTTACAAATTTCAATGTGTTTTTTTTTGTTGTCCATAAATTTTAGAATTAAATTATTTTAAAAATGAACAAATTTTAATGCAAAAATTTCAAATTCTATGCTTATAAATTCTTATTTTAATAGGTAGATTGTTGTTGTAAAGTTTTAATCACTTTCAAAGTAATCTTTAATGACAAAATTCAGTTGTAGGAAGTCAAATAAATTTAAAAATAAGGATAATCAATTTGTTTAAAAATGAAATAGGATGTTTGTGTGGCTAATACTGACCAAATTTCACTAAGTGAACCCTTGTTTCAATTGAATGTTCATCTTAATACACATTGTAGCCCCTTGAACGAACCAACTAAAGTGCTCTATGACTGAGGGATTCTAGGAAACCTCTCAATCGATTCATGAAATAATGTAGAGGTTAGCCACCTTCCAAGCAAGGGAACCTTTGTCATTCCAACTAGTATGCTTCACAGTGCACAGGAAAGTTGGCATGCCAAAAGGCACCAACACTTCTCTTGTTCATGTTCATGTATTTATTGTGCATGTATTAGATTATATAAGATTTTTCAAGCATATTTTAAGAGAGACAAACCTTCTTCTTACTTGTGAGGAAAGGTTGATGTTTCATCTTTCACACATAGTACATGATTATTTGACATGGCATTCCCTTATCCATTTCCTATTGTGAAGCAAAATGGTTGCATCCACACACCAACATGATGTCTGTACGCATAAAAAAATTCATTGCATCTAATGAGACCTATTATGAAAATAGGTTTTCAATCCAACCTAGATTATGTTTTCACTTTCTAGGTACAACAATAAAGCCAAGATATAATAGCAATGTTTATAAACAAATAATGCATAAATTGGTGTACCTATAATAATAATAGACTTGCAGTTCAATGTTTGCATAAGATTTTTTTATAATGTTATACCTAACCAAGTGGTTCTTTATGGACATCAAGTACAACAAACTAGGGCTTATCGGCATACATATAAAAATGAATTCTTGATATGATAACACAACTAGGAGGCCTTCCAACTTTAATAACTTTGAGTGTAGTTGATACAAAGTGGTATAATCTCTAAAATTTAATGCATCCTCAAGCCCCAACAAATTCAAGGGTGTAATGCCCCGTCATGCAACCCTAGAGAGTTAGCTTTAACTATACAAAGAAAATGCAAATTTTTTTTATTTTTTATCCTCACTGTGTGTATTGAATGGTCCTTTGGTGTTGTACATATGTGTAGGTAGATTCCTAGAGGTAGAGGTCGAGGTTGTGGTAGAGGTAGGGGACGTGGGAGAGGTGGTGGTACACCTCCTCCCAAGTCCCCTCATGAGAGTGCTTAGGAAGGCGAGGGTTAGAATATGGAAAATCGGGGTCAGCCTAAGGGAGCTCAGTTGCATCAATTGCTTAAGGAGGCCCTTGCCCGTCTAGGTTCTAGATAGTGTTGATAACTGAGAGGGGGGGTGAATTAGTTATCCTAATTGTTTCTTCTTTTGAACTTTCTTATTAAGCAAAGCAGCATTGAGTTAAACAAACAAACATTATCATGAAATGAGAAACACATGACACAATATTTTTGACGTGGAAACCCGGTTAAGGGAGAAAACCACGGGGTGATTAACCCAAAGATGATTCTCTGTTAGAAGAATAAGGAGTTACAAAAATGGCACTTGCCAATTAGGGCTCACTGCCCGAGCACACTGCTCACAAAGAGGCCCACTGCCTACAAGGAGACACACTGTCTACAAAGAATGTTATACAATACTTGAACTGATTGGAAGCACCTACATATGCTAGGGTTCAGTTCCGGTTAGGCTCAGTACACTGATCTGCTGCACTTCATCTTTCCTCTGTTCTTTATTCTGCTTTCTTTTCACATACCGGATCTTTCTTACTACTTCTGCTCTGATCTGTACTTATTCGCATACACTATCACACAATCACTGCTTTCACAACTAAATCCATCCTCTATATATATCCGCACAAGTAATTTCATCACCTTTCTAGTCGGCATCCGGAACAGTCTGGTTTCTTACAAGCTCTGTTCTGTCGGCTGAATCCTTGCTCACCAAGCAATGCGGATCAAGCATATACTTGTAGATATCATTAGTCATGTTGGCCAAACATGATTCATGCCTTCACAACCTTTACCATCAACAGTAACATATCCAGAAAAGATTCTGATGCTCTGTCAGTCAGTTCTTCTTTCTGTTCTCATTGTCTTTCAGGAATCCGGTACTTAGCTATTCATATCTTTTTCTTTGTCCATCACCGGAGGCTAAATCCTTGGAATATACTACTCAAGGTAGTCCTCTTGACTTCCCCAAATCCGTACTGCACCAAGACACTTCCTCTGAGAGGTCCGGACCAATCTGTCGGACCTTGCCACATGCCCTGTTCTTGTTCACCGGACCATAACAGTTCTTCATCCTGACTTCCGGTAGAGGCACACCATGACTTGCGGATATGTGGGATGACCTTTGTTGCCATCAATGACAACAACCATGAATCCATATAGTGTCTCTTGCCAACAATCTCCCCCTTTGGCATTGATGGCAATACTTAGTGAAAAAATGACTAAGTGTTTACACTATGCTCCCCCTTTGCTGATGCTCTATCTTTATATACAATTTTTGGAACTCCCCTTTAGTTGGATTCCTCATTTTTCACTGCTCCTCACTCCCCCTTTGACATCAATGGCAAAGGTTGAGGTCCGCACACCAAAATTTTCAAAAATTTTCTATACATAGCCGCATATTTACATACTCACATGAACTGAAGAATGTCTTCAGTTGGATCAGTTCTGTAGCCCAACTTTGCTTCATTCTATCCAAAATTGAAATGTGACCACTCAACAAAAATGCAAAAGCTTCTGCCCTCTTGAGATCTGTCGGATCATTTGTTTGGGCGGTAGTTTGAGCATCACTGATGGCCTCATGCATAGTTTCTAACTTAGGGATTATAATCCTTTTAAGTTCTCCCATCCGGTCAGTGATATTCTTCCTTTCCTTCTCAAAGTTCTTTATTGCATTTGTGATTGCAATAGTTTGACATTCTTGATTTACTATGGAAGAGAGAGGATCAAAACTTTGAGACAAACTTTGTAGTTTGTCCTGTTCCGCTTTTATTTTCTTATCTATTTCTACTGTTGCCTTTGACCAGGAGATACAAAATTTGTAAATATCACCGCCATCCTTAAGAGCATTTTCTAAGCTCTTTATTCCAATACTCATATTTCTCCTATCGTTAGAGATTAATCCTAATACTTCTAAAAATCTTTTATCCAAAAATTCCTTCCAGACCTTTTCTTCAACTGATTTTTCTAGAGAATCAAAATGTGTATCAACACTGCTGACTAAGGTTTTGAGATTACCGGAAGAGGAGGCTGTCGGATCTATCTGGATTGATGGCATGATCTTTTCAAGCACTCCGGAAGCAGCCTCTATCAACTCACAATCTTCCATATGAGACTTTAGGAGTTTTTCATTTGCCTTAGCATTTGCAAATGAAGCTATCTTCATTGTCTGTACTGGAGAGAGAGAGTCAAAGTCGAATGGGCCTTTTAGAAGCTCCGGTTCATCAATCTCTCAAGTTTCTTGGCTTAGAAACTTTTGAACAGTTTGTGCAGTGTCTCTTGCCGGAGACAAATGTTTCTTTTCTTCTGTAGTTTTGTCCTTAGGAGTCTTATCTCCTTCCACATTCTTACCACTTACAGTTGTGGTTTTCTCTGTTGGATTCTTCTCTTTCTCTGTATCCTTGGTGCTGTCAACCTCTTTTTCTTTTTCTGCTGCTTCTTTCTCCTGTAATTTTTCTTCTTCTTGGGATCCGGAGACTGTAGGAGAAGCCGGAGAAGAGATGTTAGCCTGTTCTGGTGGCACTTCTTCCAGAGCAGATGATTCCAAGTCCGCAGCTGTTTCTGCACCTGAGTCCTCTGTAATAGGAATATTAAACCTTTTGTATGTATTCCGGAGGATCTCTTCAGTGTCCTTGGCTACTTTGTCTGTCTCACCAAGCATAAGCTGATTCATCCTTGCTTTGCTTCTGAATTCATCCTTGCAGTCCTTGAATACCATGTTCATGGTTTTGTGATCAATTGAGGGATATAGCTGAATAGCTATCTGTTCCCTGATCTCAAGGTCTTTTGCCATGGCATTGTTCTTTCTTATTTCTAGTTCCATCTCTAGGCTCTTTGGGATTTCAGAGATAATCTCAATAAAAGCTTTATTGTAGATGTTCAAGTACCTTATTATAGCTTCCTGCAGGATCTTTTGATCTGCCTCATTGTAGTCATCATAGAATTCAGCCACCGGTTGAAGGTTCCCATCCACAGTGACTGATTTGACTACACTGTCTAGAGACAGGGTGGGCTTTTCAGAAAATTCTTCTGTCATTTCTTCCTTGTCTCGGCCAGAAGAGGGTTTACCGGATCCTTTCTTTTTCTGTTTCTTTATTTCTTTCACTCCCTCATCTGACTCAGTTTCTTCTTCATCCTTTTGGCTTTGATAAGCTCTTGAGGCTTTTGTCTTGGATCTCTTACCGGATCCCTGGACTTCCGGTTTTGAGCTTTTGGTTTTGATAGGTGTGGATCCTTTAGATGATTTGGTCTGGGTTGAGGATTCCACCGGAGCACTTTTCTTGCTTTTCTTTTCTACCTCTTTCTTTTCTTCCTCAGATTTTCTTCTCTTTTCCCGGCTGGCATCAAGTGCCTCTTTTGAGATGCCTAGGCCTTGAGCAATATGCTCTACTTCTTTTCTCACCTTCCTCTTTATCTCAGGTTCCCTGAGTTCTACATGTATCTTTACACTCAGCTCCTCAAAGGTTCCAAACCTTTTTGCCTTTGGATCTTTGGGCTGACTTAGCATGTGTTGAACATGCAGCTCCACTATTTGTTCATCCACTTCATACCCCATGGGCATGATCCATACAGTTCTTGGTTCTACTGCCTCCATTAGACACTGATCTGTTTCTACCATGAAGCATACTGTGTCTTTGTACTTTTCAACAAGGGATTGGGGTATTCTTTCTCTTGCATGCATCATGCTTTGGAAGTTCTTGAAATATCCCCATAGAGCTGTATTTCTTGCTTTAGCATCCCCAAGTCCATGCAAATAGTCTCTGATTTGGATGGCAACCGGTTTGTCATTCTGCCATATCCATCCACTGGATCTGGGAAGCTCATTCATGTAGTAAAAGAAGAGACAAAGGATCAGATTGCCATACTTGAAGGAGTTTTTCTTGTCCTTCTTAATCTTCTGCAGATTTTCAAAAAGTTGGTTTACAAGAAGCTCACACAAGTCATAGTCTGCATTCTCCTTTAACATTTGATAAGCTGTGTAGATTGCAGTTCCCGGTACTGAATTTTCCCTACTGGAGTGATAGATTTTGTAACCAATTATCATAGATGCAAATTTGACATCCGGTTCAGTGATGTCATCAACTGTCATAGCTCTCTTGTCAAACTTAGATCCGGTTGCATCACTAACTGTTTGATTTTTGACAGACTTGAGAACAGGTAATCCACCGGATGAGTGCAGACCGGTTACAGCCCTAATTGCATCTTTGGTGATCTTGAAGGGCTTGTTCAACCATAGGAAGTTGTCATGTACTCTACTTAGTACATACCGGACCCATTCATCTTCTTCAAAACAGGGGAAATGAATGCACTGTGCAAAGTGTTTATCCCGGATGGCTTTGTACTGAGGTTTGATCTCGAAGGAGTCATCTATCAATTGTTTGTGATAGATATCCATCAGTTTTGATTCTCCAAAGTCTTCAAAATTTGCATGGATGTAAACCCTAATGTCTTCCGTATGTAATACACCATGTGGAACACTAGAGAAGGCTCCTAGTGGATCTACCTCCAATGACTTGTATGGATGTTTCTTAAATTCAGGTCGGGGCCTGTCTGAGATTTTTACTATATTTGGAGTAGCCATTTCTTCAAAAGATTTGTAGCAAGATATCGGAGGTGAAAAATACCTTTTGTGTCTTTGGTTACACAGAGTGGCTGGATTGATTTCTGTATGTAATGACTTCAGCAGGAGATCTTCGGTGAACTTGATGAATTTTGTTGCAGAGCTCCGCTTTTCGCTTCTTCTTGGATGTGGAATGATCAAGTGATGGTTGAGAAATCCCTTATATCATTTCACAAACCCTAATATCTGTTTGCAATAAATGCTCCACCTATATTATTTCGGTTTGCCTTATCTGGATAGCTTGGAGTATCCCAGATCAGTCCTGATCTATGAACATCATACGGATCTTTCAATCATGAATAAATTGAGGTGACATATTACAAGAACATCCCAAATGTTTTGTCCAGTCCACAGAGTAAAATAATGTACTTCCGGATCTCTCCGGACCCTTTTGTAGTCCTCTGTCATTCCAGAGCATCTCCCGGAACAGGTCTTACTTGATCGATCACAACTTCTTTACATCTTCATGCGGACCTCTGAAATCTTGTCTGGATCATCTCAGGACTTATATCTTCAAACCCTTTACTCCGCATCTTGTGTCATATCCAGCATCACTTGATTGGCTGGGGGAACAGGATTTTCTTTGAGTCTCCCCCTGAGCCAGAGCTCACTTTTTAATTTTCGGAAGGAATATCAGCACCAGAATCTGGTGCGGATCTAGTTTCTGTATTCTCTGAACTTTTCTTTACCCAAATCTTGCTCATCTGATTCCTAACTTCATCCGCATTCATCTTTTGTTTACCCTTGTCTTGATTCTGATTATACACCGGACCTCTTTTGTCCTGATTCTTGCTTCTGCAGACTTTAGCATTATGACCGGACCTATTACAGATTTGGCAAATAACATTTCTTTGCATATTTGACTGATAACCTCTTGATCTGCATTGATTAGCCATATGACCTACTCTATTGCATGTAAAGCATCTACCTTTGAATGATTTGTTTACTTGCATATTTCTGCACTCATGAGACTTGTGTCCATACCTTTTGCAGTTAAAGCACTGTCCGGAGAAGGATGGATTAGTTTGATTCATTCTTTTTCTACACTGATTAGCTTTGTGACCAAAGTGATTGCAGCTGTGGCAGTATCCATTGAAAGATGGATATCTTTGAGCATTGGGCTGTCTTACCGGAGGTCTTTTAGGCCTATTCCTTGGATTTTCTGATCCAAAATTCTTTTGACTAGATCTGGAGCTTTCTCCTTTCTCATATCCCAAACCGTACTTGTCATCTATCTTCTTTTGACTTGCAAGAAGTACTTCAAGTTGGGCAGAACTTATCTTGAATTTATCTTTATATTCATTTGCTGTTTGAAGATCTCTTTTGAGAGAGACAATTTGATTCTCAAGTTTTTCTTCATTATCTTTGGCATCTTCAAGATTAGATTCAAGATGTCTGATAATCCTGTCCATCTGGTGGCATTCTTCTGATTTCTCTTTAAGAGATTGTCTTAGATTGTCTTCAGCTTTTCTTTTTTCTTCAATCTCTTGAGTAAACTTTATAGTTCCTGATTCCATTTCATGTCTTAACATAATGACTTCTTTTGATAACTTTTCACATAACTTGGTTTTCTCAGTCAATTCTTCATTAGTATTGCTTTCTTCAGTTTGGCTTGCCAATTGTTGGAGCAGCTCCTTTCTCTTTTTCATAGAGAGACTTAATTTGTCTTTTAGTTCTCTCATGAATTCATCAGCCTGTTTGAGTCTTTCCTTTAATTCATTGACTTCAAAATTTGATTGTTCAAGATCCTCAAGGGCAGTCTTGAGTTGCTCCCTTAAACCATATGCATCCATTTGAATTCCCAGATCTTCCTCAAGCTGTTAGGCTCTATTAGGAGGAACCTTGCTCTGATACCAATTGTTGATAACTGAGAGGGGGGGTGAATCAGTTATCTTAATTGTTTCTTATTTTGAACTTTCTTATTAAGCAAAGCAGCATTGAATTAAACAAACAAACATTATCATGAAATGAGAAACACATGACACCGTATTTTTGACGTGGAAACCCGGTTAAGGGAGAAAACCACAGGGTGATTAACCCAAAGATTATTCTCTGTTAGAAGAATAAGGAGTTACAAAAATGGCACTTGCCAATTAGGGCTCACTGCCCGAGCACACTGCTCACAAAGAGGCCCACTGCCTACAAGGAGACACACTATCTACAAAGAATGTTATACAATACTTAAACTGATTGGAAGCACCTACATATGCTAGGGTTCAGTTCCGGTTAGGCTCAGTACACTGATCTGCTGCACTTCATCTTTCCTCTGTTCTTTATTCTGCTTTCTTTTCACATACCGGATCTTTCTTACTACTTCTGCTCTGATATGTACTTATTCACATACACTATCACACAATCACTGCTTTCACAACTAAATCCATCCTCTATATATATCCGCACAAGTAATTTCATCACCTTTCTAGTCGACATCCGGAACAGTCTGGTTTCTTACAAGCTCTGTTCTGTTGGCTGAATCCTTGCTCACCAAGCAATGCGGATCAAGCATATACTTGTAGATATCATTAGTCATGTTGGCCAAACATGATTCATGACTTCACAACCTTTACCATCAACAGTAACATATCCGGAAAAGATTCTGATGCTCTGTCAGTCAGTTCTTCCTTCTGTTCTCATTGTCTTTCAGGAATCCGGTACTCAGCTATTCATATCTTTTTCTTTGTCCATCACCGGAGGCTAAATCCTTGGAATATACTACTCAAGGTAGTCCTCTTGACTTCCCCAAATCCGTACTGCACCAAGACACTTCCTCTGAGAGGTCCGAACCAATCTGTCAGACCTTGCCACATGCTCTGTTCTTGTTCACCGGACCATAACAGTTCTTCATCCTGACTTCTGGTAGAGGCACACCATGACTTGCGGATATGTGGGATGACCTTTGTTGCCATCAATGACAACAACCATGAATCCATATAGTGTCTCTTGCCAACAGATAGGAGGTAGAATAGCTAGGAGGGGGACAAGAGGTAGATTAGCCAGAGGCTAGGGGGAGAGAGAGAGAGATCACCTAGAAGGAGAGAATTGACAGATGAACAGGAGGCCACCTTAGCCAGTCACATGAGAGATCTTCTGAGGGCACGCCCTCCCACCTTTGATGGATCTAGTAGTGGCTTGGAGGCAAAGACCTGGTTACTGCATTTGGGTAGGTGTTTTGCCATGCATCCATATGGTAGCAACACCAAGGCTAGATGTGCTATTTTGCATCTCAGAGGTTTTGCTTCTACCTGGTGGCATTTAGAGGAGTAAAAGTTGTATTTAGACATTGGTACTATGTCCTGGGAGTTGTTCTTAGAGAGGTTCAAAGCTCGCTTCCCGTCAGATCACTAGAAGTAGCACCACGCAGATGAGTTCCATGAGTTGAGACATATGGCCATGTCAGTAGAGTAGTATGAGCATAGATCTTATGAGCTCAAGTAGTATGCAGGCATCAGAGATGACAAGGCTATGTTAGTACAACACTTTATCAGGGGCTTGAATGCCTGAATCAGTGGAGTTCGTGTTTTCAAGCCTAAGACTATGGAGGTAGCAGTTGAGAAAGCCCGTTTAGGAGAGGAGAATTTGACTATGGCACTTGGAGGACATATGGGTGTGCATATTGGTAGTGCACCTTCTGCAGGCTTCAATTCTCAGGCAACTGGTTCTCTAGAGGTTATCATGCACCCGCAAAGGGTGGACAACAACAACATTCTCAGCCCAAACCAAAGAATTCTCAGCCTTTGTATAAGATTTTTTTATAATGTTATACCTAACCAAGTGGTTCTTTATGGACATCAAGTACAACAAACTAGGGCTTATTGACATACATGTAAAACTGAATTCTTGATATGATAACACAACTAGAAGGCCTTACAAATTTAATAACTTTGAGTGTAGTTGATATAGAGTGGTATAATATCCAAAATTTAATGCATTCTCAAGCCCCAACAAATTCAAGGGTGTAATGCCCCGTCATGCAACCCTAGAGAGTTAGGTTTAACTATGCAAAGAAAATGCAGAATTTTTTTATTTTTTTCCTCACTGTGTGTATTGAATGGTCCTTTGGTCTTGTGCATATGTGTAGGTAGATGCCTAGAGGTAGAGGTTGAGGTCATGGTAGAGGTAGAGGACGTGGGAGAGGTGGTGGTGGTATACCTCCTCCTAGTTCCCCTCATGAGAGTGCTCAGGAAGGCAGGGGTCAAAATATGGAAAATTAGGGTCAGCCTGAGGGAGCTCAGTTGCGTCAATTCTTTGAGGAGGCCCTTGCCCATCTAGGTCCTAGACAAGAGGTAAAACAACTAGGAGGGGGATAGGAGGTAGAGCATCCAGAGGCTAGGGAGAGAGAGAGATCAACTAGAAGGAGATAATTGACAGTTGAACAAGAGGCCACCTTAGCCAGTCACATGAGAGATCTTCTAAGGGCACGCCCTCCCACCTTTGATGGATTCGGTAGTGGTTTGGAGGCAGAGACTTGGTTACTGGATTTGGGTAGGTGTTTCACCATGCATCTGTATGGTAGCAACACCAAGGCTAGATGTGCTATTTTGCATCTCAGAGGTTTTACTTCTACCTAGTGGCATTTAGAGGAGTAGAAGTTGCTTTTAGACATTGGTGCTGTGTCCTGGGAGTTGTTCTTAGAGAGGTTCAGAGCTCGCTTCCTATCAGATCACTGGAAGCAGCATCGCGCAGACGAGTTCCACGAGTTGAGATAGATGGCCATGTCAGTAGAGCAGTATGAAGACATTGGAGATGACGAGACTATGTTAGTACAACACTTTATCAAGGGCTTGAATGCCCGAATCAGTGGAGGAGTTTGTGTTTTTGAGCCTAAGACTATGGAGGTAGCAATTGAGAAAGCCCATTTAGTAGAGGAGAATTTGACTATGGCACTTGGAGGACATACGGGTGTGCATATTGGTAGTTCACCTTCTGCAGGCTTCAGTTCTTGTGGAGGTCATTCTCAAGGAGCAGGTTCTCATAGAGGTTATCATGGACCCGTAAAGGGTGGACAGTAGCAGTAGCAGTATTCTCAGCCCAAACCAAAGAATTCTCATCCTCAACAGGGTAACAGATATCAAAATAAGAAGAATCAGAGTTGGCAGCAAGCTAGGCGTGATCGGATAGATCAACCAGCTCAAAGTACACAGTCAACAATGAGTAGAGGAAGTTATCAGCAGTCAAATATTTTTTATAGTGGCGGAGGATTTGGCAGAGGTCCAAGGTGCTTCTTTTGCGGCCAATAGGGCCACATAGCTAGACAGTGTCCTCAGAAGAATGCTTCATGTTTTGGATAGAGGCTGACAGCTTTAGAGCCAACTATAGGTGATGCAGGCAGATCACACAGAGTATTTGTAGTGGTGGATAACCGCTAGGTAGAGCATCAAAGCACTGTGGTGGAGACTTCTGAATTGATGCAAGGTATTAGTTTTTTTGTTCTTTTCTATTCTTATGCTTCAGATTCATTTATTTCTTTGTCTCTTGTGGAGCATCGTGGTTAGGTGGCAACAAAGTAGGATGTTAGGTGGCAGGTTGAGCTAGCATTTGGGGCTAAGGTCGCAGTTGAGTCTCTAGTGCATGGTCGTGAGCTGAGGATTGGACCTCTAACTACCATAGTAGATCTTCGTATCCTACACCTTGGTTCATATGATATAGTTTTGGGTATGGATTGGTTAGATGCCCATCAGGCAGTGATAGATTGTTGATATAAGTCAGTGAGGTGTGTGGATGATTTTGGTAGAGAGTTAGAGGTAGTTGGTATCTAGAGACCTATTTCCTTGCACATGATCTTTGCTATACAACTAAAGAGATGTATGCACTAGGGATGTCAGCTATTTGTAGTGTCAGTTAATGACTTAGAGATGGAGGAGAGTTGAGAGAAATCTCTTGATGATCACCCACTTCTCAGAGAGTATGCTGATGTTTTTCCTAGTGAGATTTTGGGGATGCCACCTAAGTGTGACATAGATTTCAGGATTGATCTTATTCCCGACGCAAAGCCAATCTCACGAGCTCCATGCAGGATGACCACTCAAGAGCTTCGATTCCAGTTGGAGGAGTTTTTAGCCAAGGGATTCATTCGACCTAGTGTTTCTCCATGGGGAGCACCTGTGATCTTTGTGAAGAAGAAGGATGGATCTCTGCAGCTATGTATAGACTATCGACAACTTAATAAAGTGACTAAAAAATAGGTATCCCTTGCCACGAATTGATGATCTATTTGACCAGATTAAGGGGGATAAGGTGTTTTCAAAAATTGATCTTAATTCGAGATATCATCAGTTGCGGATCTTTGAGGCAGATATTCATAAGATAACATTTCTCACCCGTTATGGGCATTATGAGTTTACAGTTGTACCATTCGGGTTGACGAATGCACCTTCTGTTTTCATGAACCTGATGAATGGTGTGTTTCGCACCTATCTTGATAGGTTTATCCTTGTGTTTCTAGATGATATATTGATTTATTCGAGGACTATGGAGCATGAGGAGCATTTGCATCAAGTTTTGCAGTGTTTGAGAGAAAATTAGCTTTATACTAATTTGGTGAAATGTGAATTCTTTCAGATTGAGGTGAGATATCTGGGTCATATCATTTCTAGAGAGGGTATTGCGGTGGAGCCTTTGAAGATCCAAGCTATTATAGATTGGCATGCACCTACTAATGTCTCTGAGGTTCACAATTTTATGGGTTTGGTAGGCTACTACTGACGGTTTGTTCAGGGTTTTTCAAGGATAGCTCACCCCATTAGTTCTCTTCAGAGGAAAGGGAAGAAGTTTGTTTGGTCAGAGTAGTGTGAGGCAACTTTTTGGACCCTTAAGGAGTGGTTGACTAGTGCACCTATTTTGGCAGTTCTTGATCCTACTGGGGACTTTGTTGTGTGTACCGATGCTTCTTTGGAGGGTTTAGGAGCAATTCTAATGTAGGATGGTCGCGTGATTGCCTATGAGTCTCGTAAACTCAAGGATCATGAGTTGAACTATCCCACGCATGATCTAGAGTTAGCCCTAGTTGTGCATGCTTTGGTGAGGTGGAGACATTTTCTTTTGGGGCATCGGTTTGAGCTGCATAGTGACATCGTAGCTTACAGTATATTTTTACGCAGGCAAACTTGAATGCGAGGCAGAAATGATGGATGGAGTTCTTGTGCGAGTATGATTTTGAGGTAAAGTATATCCAGGGAAAGGAGAATGTTGTGGGAGATGCTCTTAGTCAGTGGAGACATGAGCTTTCTTCAGTCACACTTACAGTTGATTTGAGAGGTGAGATTCTTGCAGCACTTCCTACCAACAGTTGGTATTAGGAAGTGAAGTGTGAGGTTGAGTCAGTAGACCTTTAGAGGGTAGATTTGTCAGGTACTCTCTTGAGTTAGATGGTCTTTTGCGACATTTGGGTCATATCTATGTTCCTAGTTCTCGGGGTCTTTGTACCCTAATCATGTCTGAGGCACATCGGGCACCCTATTCTGCACATTCAGGTGTCAAGAAGATGCATGCAGATCTTTGGTAGCTATATTTCTAGAGTGGCATGAAGCGGGATATTGTAGATTTTGTGTCGAGGTGTCTTGAGTGTCAGAGGGTGAAGGTGGAGCACCAACACCCTACAGGTCTTTTGCAGCCCCATCTTGTCCCTGGATGGAAATGGGACATCATTTCTTTGGAATTTATAGTTGGTTTACTGATATCCTCCTGTCGACATGATGCTATTATGGTCACTATGGATAGTTTGATGAAGGTAGCTCACTTCTCTCCTGTCCGTTCATCTTATAATGCTTCTTCGGTGGCCAAAATATTCATGGAGGATATAGTTAGACTACATGGGATTCCTCGCAGGATCATTTCTGATAGGGATCCAGTGTTTACCTTAGCTCTTTGGACTTCTTTATAGCATACTTTGGGGACTCAGTTGAACTTCAGTTCATCTTACCATCCGGAGACTGATGGATAGACTGAGAGGGTTAATCAAGTCCTCAAGGATATGCTTAGGATGTATGTCATGGACCAACAGAGCCATTGGGAGGACTATTTATACATGGTGGAGTTTGCATACAATAATGGATATCACAACTCTATCGGTATGTCACCATTTCAGGTGTTATATGGTTGTCCTTGTTAGACCCCACTGAGTTGGGATCATCTTGAGGATAGATTTCTTCTAGGACCGGATATGCTTAGAGAGATGGAGCAGTAGGTTGAGCGGATTAGAGAGCATTTGGTGGCAATGCAGGATAGACAGAAGAAGTATGCAAATGCTCATAGGGTCAATCATCAGTTTTTAGTTGGGGATCAAGTGTTCTTGCGTGTGCGACCGTGAAAGAGTCTAATCCATTACAGAAAAAGGCTCTAAGCTTGCACCACGTTTTGTTGGCCCATTTGAGGTGTTGGAGAGGATCGGTCCTGTCGCTTATCATCTTGCTTTACCGCCTAGCTTATCATGCATCCATGATGTGTTTCATGTTTCTATATTCAGACCCTATTATCTAGATATTGCTCATGTTCTTGATTGGAATGCTCTACAGGTAGAGGACGGGCAACTAGCTTTGGAGCCTATAGGCATTTTGTAGCTCAGGAGACTCACACTTAGAGGCATAGACATGGAGCAAGTCAGGGTCCAGTGGGATCCTAATGATGAGACTTCTGTTACTTGGGAGGATGCATCCAGGATGCGGGAGTTATATCCCCACTTATTTGCAGGCTTCTAGGAGTAAGCCTGATTCTGGGGGGGAGGATACATGTAGTGCCCCTCATTTTTGCTTTTGATTAGTTGATAGTGGTGTTTTTGGAGTTAGACTTTATGACTCTCTGTTGATGTTAGATAAATTATTATGTGGATTATTTAATGATACCTTATTGTGTTAGATGATATTGATGATGTTACTAGTATTGATGTTTCATGCTTATGATATGCTTTCATTTGGACTTAATTGATGATGTGATCAATCTTGCTCTGAATGTCATGTGATTTACTTGATGATGATTATTAATTGGTTGATTAGTAACCGAATATGTTATTTCACTTGTTAGACAATTATATGATATGCATAATAATGGTTTATCTGACTGATGTATTGGTGTGAGGGACAGTATAGTATTACTCATACCTAGGAGTACCCTACTATGCTGTGAATCCCTTCCGCGGTGTGTTTGAGGTTATAGTTATGTGTATTGTTCAACCCTTTGATTTGATGCACAATGTAGGTTCATGACACTAACTGCACCTGGATTATCAGGTCTGAGCATGTCCTAAATCCAATGGAATAGTGAAAAGGAGATAACATGAGGTTTCCTTCTGTCAGTCAAATTCCTTTAGTTTGTTATCATCCATGTGTGCTCGATCGTGGGTGTAGTTGTTGATCAGTGGGAGCTTGTCTTCAAGATTTGGTCATCCTTTGGTATGTTGTGGTCATTATTTGTTGGATAAGTGGTTTTGAGTTGTTTATTGTAGTCTTATGGTTTATTCTTTAGAAATTAGTAATCTATGTGTCTGGTAGTTTTGATATTTGGTTATTTTGGTTAAATAATTTATGTGTATATGTAGAATATTAATTAATTAGTTAGAATAATAATAATGATAATAATAATAATATTCATCATAAATAAGTTATTAATATTTTAATCAAGTGAATTAATTAGTAGTGTATAGACTTAATTTTAGTCATTATTTTATGTTATTATAATTCAATCTTATAAATGAATGGGTTGTTGTGAGATTCCCAGATTTGAAAATCTCCTACAAATAGTGAATTAATGTAGTTATTTTTGTGAGGGTGGAGTTGTTTGTTATGGATGCGAGGTAGTGGGGAATTTATGGATTGTCTATTTTGGTGTGAGATGAGATATTTAAAGGGGGAATTTGGCAACATGAAGGGAGGCAGATAGATTTTTTTGAAAAAGAAATTTGAGGGTGAGAATTTGGGAAGAAGGGAGGTTATAGGAAGGAGATTCAAAGACTTGAATACAATATTATGGGCATGTTTTATTGTGCCTCTGTGTGTGAGATTTCTTATCTTTGTAATATTTGTTTGGTCTAGAATTCAATTTTCATTGTTGCATGGTAATAAGAGATTTCACGGTCCTTCAATTTGCATTCTTTATGTTTGAAATCTCTTGTTGTTTATGACTTTGCTTATGACTAGGTCCAATCAGAAGCTTGGCCGAATGCCTTTAGTTTTCTGTGCATTTTCACATCCTTTGGAGTCGCACCACCTTTGCAATCAATTGATGCCCTCTGTAGCTTCTCAAGTCTTTTTTTGTCATCCATTCAACAATCTTCCCTGAAAGAAAAAATAACTTATAAGCAAGGTATTCAATCGAGTTGTTATGGCATCATATTTGATGATGTGGACTTGTAATCTTAGATATAAATAAGGGCCTTGCCAAATAACTTGCTGTAAAAATTTTAAAGTGTTTTGAAATTACCGTATATGATTTTGAGAAGGTACTCACTACTGGATCCTCTCCTCTACACTCTTTTCTTTTTCATTTACACAAAAAATCTAAAATCTTAACATACTAGACCTCAAGGCTGGACTAACAACATTTTAACAAAGCATTGAAATATCCTGCATGAATGCATTTCCAGCTGAAGAGCATGAGTGAGTTAACCTATGAATTTTCCTTCCTAGAAGCCGTAATCTTAGAGCTAGCGAAGTCCTGTGTCCTAAAAGCATGCTCCTGCTGAGAAGGATATTCTTTAGCAAATTATGTTAATCCTTTGCGTGCTCATATAGTTGTTTTATGATCTTAATTGTGAATGTAAACCACTGTGCACTATCTCTGTAGATCAAACTTCGCCTAATCATGATGTCTCCTTCATCGCATTGAACACAGAAACTTTCATATTCTATATATTTCTTTCTCCTCTGTAAATAGGGGTTATTAGTACAATTAAAAAAAATAGGAGAGATCAATATTTAGAAACCAAACCTCTACAGTTTATGTCATTAAATATTCCTTAGAGTAGTTCCTGGCTGTATCTTATCATCTTCCACTCCAACACCCTCTGCATGTAATTGATCTGCTTGGGCCACTGTAAGGCCACGCGAAGGGGGGTTTGTATTCATTCAATTCTCATTGAAGCCATCCTTCTTGATTTTTAAACTTTATGCTAAAGATGGAGGACCATTCGTGGGAAGAAGTCGCCCTTACTTTGAGATCTCTCCTTTCAATCTTTTTTTTTCTTTCCTCTGAGTTCTTCGCTGATGATGAATCTTGTAATTCAGAAACCTTTGTCTGAACGAGTGTGCTAGAATGAAATGTCTTTTCCAATTGCATTAGTTATTTTAGGTATATGTTAAGAGTTGAGTTCAGCCTTTAGAATCATTGTTCCATTCAAATCTTAACCCCAAAAATATAGAAAAAGCCTTTCTTCTAGCGTGGACAACTGTAGTTTTTTTTTAGAAATCTGCCTTTCTTAATCAGTGGATTTGTATAAATCTTTTTCGTCTTGAAACTTCTGCAAATCAATATGGTTAGGGGTGATTAAGTGTTTGCATTGGTAGTATTATTTCACACCTTTCTATTCTCTCTCTTTGACTATGCTCGTACTAAATGCATTTATGAATAGGAATAAACTATTTTGTAAGAGGATTTTAAAATGTTTAGTAAAGACACTAAATAGTTTAAGATGTATTAGTAACAAATTTTAGTCATCATCTAACATTGAGATTTTGTAAACAAAAGATATTAGTGGTAACATCATTATTCCTAGATGTATAGGGCCATTTCGTTAGTCATGATAAAATTAGTATTTTTTTTTATAGTGGTTATTTGTATTAAACTTTTCTTGTAAATATATATTTTTGTCAAGAAAAACTCCAAGGCTATAGATATAAATAGGTTCATCTAGAAATGCATATGGGGTTCATATAGTTCTTATGTTAGAGCCGAAATTCATATGGTTGTGGTTGATGTGGTTATTATTAGTTAGGGAGCATATTATATCATAGCAAAGTGTTATAGTGGAATGTTGAGTCGCTATAGTTATAGTGTTCATCATGATGTCTTTAAAATTGACAATCATTCTCATGTCAAGGATAACAGTTTATCCTTTCCAAATTTTATTGTATAAGTATTACATAGTCAAATATTATAGTAATTTAAGTCAGTTTTATTACTATACATATTGAATTATAAGACTTATGGAGATATTCAATTTAGAATGCTTTAGCTAAATTAAATTTAGACATTGAATTATTATGTTGTTAATGAATTTAATCTAGTGAGTTAGTTGATACTGCAATGTGAATTGTTGAACTGTATAAATGTCAGATCTTATATCTTGATACTTTATTAAACCATTTGTGATTGAGTTGTGTTGATCATCTAGAAGAGTTGTTCATATCTGTCAAGCTATTTATCTCTAGAGGCTTAATGGGTTGCTCTTAGGTGTTGTCTTGAGATTATATTGTGTTCTTGTCGCACCTATATGTATGAGGTTAGAAGTTGCTCATGAGTATGATTGTTGACCTTGGAATTTGAAATCGAGTTATGTGGTTGTATCTGTTAGCAAGAGGAGTAGATGCCTTGATTTATCAATGTATGTATGTCAATAAGGGAAATTCCTATCAGGTTATAGGGTTGCTAGTTGCATGTAGGAGGGTGGCTTCCATAGAGGGGCTGGTGCCCAAAGTGGCTGCCTGGATAACCCTATGGAAGTGTAATTAAGTGAAAACATAATAATTAACCTAGGAGGGATTGGGTAGTTAACTCATTTAATAAGACAATTTGGATGCCTCACCCATGCCTATAGCACTCTCTTAGGCTAAGGATGGGATGAGAAGGTCTGGTTGGCATGATCGACCTCCTTTTCTTCATGAAAGGATAGTCGATTCCACATGTGTCACCCTATGGGGCTGGTTCCTAGGGAGAGGCTACAGGATAACCATAGATGGGGGCCGATGTCTAGTGAGAGACAGCCAGGATAACCCATGCTAGGACCATGCGATGACACTTTTCCTACTGCAGCCTAGTTATCCCTATTATGTACATGCTTGTTATTTATGTTGCCTCTGGAGTATTGTCAAGCCATTTGTTATTATTTTTTGAGTCAGTGTTTTGTTGGTCATTTATCTATTTATCCTTGCCATCTTGATTGTTGTCTTTGTGGGACCTCATTGTTATCTCCTAGCTTGGGGGTGGACCTCAGGGTTCCACATGGTCGGGTGGATGAGCTTTAATCCATTGGTCTTTTGGCATCATGGTTTGAGTTTTGGGCAGATGTGCCTCTCCAGTTCCAGTACTGTATTTGCATCTGAAGACTTATATTGTACCTTACGGATCCAGTTTTGTGTATCTATGTTATTCATTACGTAATTAGTCATGAAAGCCTTGTATCTATATAACTATGTACTCGTAACCATTATGGTAAAAGAATGTTGTAAGCTTCTATAATATAACAATGTTGTTAGTAGATTCTATGATCATTCAAGATGGATGATGTATGTTATTGATCTATGTTTATTTTCCTTAATGTAGTTGTGTTTCCTTAGAGATGTTAGTTATTAGATAGTTAATTTGATGGAGCTAGTTGATATTTTATCTGGTGATTATTACTTCTACTTTTTAAAAAAAAAATAAAAATTTCTGCATTTTCTTTGCATAGTTAAACCTAACTCTCTAGGGTTGCATGATGGGGCTTTACAAAGGGATGCATATAGGTAAAGAATACTTGAAACATAATTAAAATACCCATATTGCCACTATGTATATGAAACATCATTTTAAAAATTTCATCTTGAAGTCCTCTTCAAGTAATTTCAAGAAAGAGATCTATGGGCAAGGTATTTAGTTAAAAATCATATGGCCATAAATAGGATTTGTATGTATTTAATTATAATATTTAATGCACATATCTTTGATAATATTGTATTATGTTATTGTAGGAAATAATGGTAGTGTTGATATTTAGTACATAAACTTTGACTTAGTTTGGATAAAGCGTGCACCTAATATAGAAACATTGGATTGGAATAATCCAAGTGAACTCAGGTAAAAGAATGATTTCTATGACAAATTCATAAGAAAATGAATTCCTCTTAAATGACATGACATGAATATTAATGTGCCAAAAATTGCAAAATAAGATCCTTGTCAACTGCCTCTTGAGCTTCCATTCTTAGTTTTTTCACTTCAACTTTCTTACCACACCTCTTTTCGAAATGACCAAAGTTTGGTTTCAAAATCATGTTTTCACTATATGTTTTAAAAGATTAAATTTATTCTAGTTAATCACACTCATAATTTGTAAGTTCTCAAATTCTGTGTAGTCACTATCTGATCTATATCATTGTCTAGTAAATTTTTTTTCTTATTGCTTTCATCACATCCTATTCAACATGTGGATAAGAAAATTAAATAGCCATTAGTACACATAAAACATGCTCTTGCATAGGAATGGAAAGAGTAGGAGTTCAATATAGTTCATGTGTACACTTGAGTTAAAGTGCTTTATATTCAGGTTCATTTTTTATTTTTTAGGTATCTATTATGTGGAAAAGTGTGTAGCATTAAAAGTGTGCAACATTACAAGTATCCACCTGGGGGTGCTACCACAATAATGGGTTACACTTTTTGGGACATCCTAATTTTTTCTGAAATCACATATTTTTAGAAAATATAATGATTTAAACCTTGAAATGTTCCATTTAAAGGATCTTAATTGAAGAGGGTTTGATCAAACCCCCTTGGATAGAACCTCGCTAGTTTTAAACCATACCTATAATGGAGTCTCCTCTACACCTATCAAAATGCTGATAAAAACCACTTTTGATTTACCTTTTGGGGGATCAAATGAATTCATTTAAAATTTATGTTTTGTAAGTATGTAGTCCTTATTGTAATGTTCCCAAAAAGTATAATTTTAAATTATTTAATTTGATTATTATACTTATTTTTATTTCTTGTGAATGTAGGTTTTTCATTGAACATCAAGTTCTCTGTTCTACACACATGGAAAATTAGTAAATTAGTGAAAAACAATTATGAAAAATATCTATGCCCTAGGTATTGATGTCCTTGTTTCAACAAAAAAAATTGAATTTCGATACATATAGAAAAAGTTATGTTTTACAGAATATGTCTATGTCTAAATTATAATTGGTTTGACTTCAAAACTTAATTAAAAAAACAAATTCAACAAAATATTATAAAACCAAATGCATGCCCTATATATCGATGTTACCAATCTAAATTCAAAAGAATCAAAATTTTATCCTTTGTAGAAAAAATGTTATGTGCTACAGAATACACATCACTTTAAAAAAATGTTTACTATTAAAAACTAGTTATCAAAGGAGACGCCAAAAAAAATTACAATTTAACTCCAAAATTTTTAAAAAAATATATTTAGAATCTACAAAAAAAATCTCACAAATCACTAGTTTGCATCATCTTCAAATTCCTAATGGTTTAGCAGCTATATGTGTCAGAAAGTGAAGATTTAATTCAAAATGTTGATTTCAATGTCAAGTTTGACCAAAAAGTGTAACCCATTATTGTGGGATGACCCTAGGACCTAATGAAATAGACTTCATTTTTCATTAAATGACATTGCCAAGTGTACTTTACAACTTGTGAGTTGAAATGTGTGTACATAGCTTAATCATTTCTAGCCTATTTGTGTCTCTTGAGTATTTCATTTTATAATTACTTGTTTGTAATATGATAATCTAGGATATATAGTGAGTTCTAGCTATTTAGATCTATTATTTTCCTAGATTTATGTATTTACTTTTATTTAAGAGAAAATTAACTTTAACTTGACATAATAGGAACTTTATCATGATATTTTCCTTCTCTCATGTATGTATTTAATGTGATAGGGAGATATGGATGCACTATTTGGACACATAGATAGAGAGATTGCTAGATTGAGGTTAATATTAAAGGATCCTCAAACCATGGGGGTTTATAGGTGATGCAAAGTGGCACAAAGGAAGCAAATAAGGTCTACTCTTCTCTCTGCCCACTCACCCACTTCACCACCTTATACAAGCAAAGTCACACTAAGGGCAAATTAGGTGTTTTGTTAACCAGACTATTGTCCAACTCTCAAGACTGTTTCCACATCTTCTAACAGGTCTACAAACACCTTCCTTGCAGTTGGTTTGATCCCCAACTTCACCCAACTCTCCAACCTTCCCTTGGCCTAGTGAGGCTACTAGCCCTCCTAAACCTGTTTTCGCAACATAACATGGAAAAACCCTAAATGACCAGGCAAGCAAATGATGGATTTGAATACCCTTTAGGGCACTTCAACAAACCTCCAAACCTCTAGGTCCAACTCTACTCCAGCAACTCAAAACACCCACTAGGTCTCTAGGCCTAATTGATCAATTTAGGGCTAGGTTACAAAGCAAGTGGTCTAATTTGGGGTCATAGATTAGGGACAGGAACTTGGATTACCTCTACCACATCCAAACAACTCAAAACCACCATCCATTCACTCACCCTATCAGGATTTTGTCATTTGCAACACTAAATTGCACAAATTTGGTCAAATACATGGTAATACTTGACCTAGGGAATCACTCCAAAAATTGAAAACAGTCTTTCCCCACCAAATGCTTTTGGAATCAGGTAATATACATCCCTAGCCTGCATTTCACCGATTTGCATGAGATTTCACTAGTTGGAATGCATTCTAGGGTGGATTTTGTATGATAAACCCTAGAAAATAGGGTTTTAGACCAGTTCGAGTTAAAAATGCAATAACTTTCTATTCAAATCACTTCAAGACCTCAAACTTGCTGCATTCAAACCTTGATTCCAACTAGTTTAAGAAAAATAACATTGATCCACCTGGCCAATCCGTATAGGTCATACAACAACAGAAAAATAGAAATAAACAGTTAGTTTTCTTTATTTTTGTGCCCAAAACTCCGTACCAAAACATCTCTATCATACTGGAGTGGGAAAACAACATTATAGACTGATCCAAATTGGTCTGCAACTTCTCCAAATAGTTTCAACCACCAAAATGAGTTGCAAATGTCATGACACCTTAACAACATTGGATAACTATGGCATTTTTCCCTAACACAAGGATGTCGATTGGTTTTGCTAGTCCAATGGAGTCCAAACAACTATCCTACTCTCCTAAACATGCCAAAACATCAGAACAATCCAAACAAACTCAAAAGCCATCATTAGACCTACTAGGCCTAAGTGACTTAACTAGGGTCCAAATGGACTAAGAATGATTGAGGTTTATATGATTACCCCAATCATCTTGACCACACAAAATGGACCTTACATTCATGGATAAAAAGCCTTATTACCAAAACATACTGAACAAGAAACTTAACTTATCAAAATGCTCAAAATGTTCTTAGGAATCAAACTGCTCCTAGGTGCCTTGCACCATACACCCATTGTCAAATAGAACTCAAGCCTCTCGAGTTGGGAATGTTATCAAATGTGAATCCTACCTTTTCAATGTCTACTCTGCTCATCCAAGTGGCATCCTCCTGAGGTTTATTGAGCCACTTCACCAAATACTCATAATAGGTGTGCCTTCTCGTTTGTTTTGCAATCCTTTTATCCAAATACAGTCAATTTGATCAGGAGAGGAAGGAATCAGTTCTTGGAGTGTCTGATCAGTTTGTTCTTCTGCCAAAGTTGTCTGATGATCTGATCCCTTATAGGGATAAAGGTTTACTACATTAAAAATTGGTGACAAGGCAATGCCATCCGGTAGCCTGATTTTGTATGCATTTTCTCCACATTTCTTGAGCACTTCACAAGGCCCAATCTTCTTCATGAGTAGCTTAGTGTATTTACCTACAGGTAGCCTCTCCTTTTTCAAATGCACCATGACCAAATCCCCTTCTTCGAACTGCAGATCCCTTCTCTTTCTATCAACAGACTGTTTGTATTTTGCAGAGGTAGATTGTAATTTCTATTTTACTTGCTCATGGACATCTTTCATCACTTGGACAAAGTCTTCAGCCAAGGCATTGCTCTTCTCCAGTCCTCCAACCTCTCTAAGTTCCAAAATACCCCTTGGGTGAGTACCATAAACAATTTGAAAAGGTGATAGGCCGGTGCTTCTGTTGATAGTGTCATTGTATGAGAACTCTGCCTGAGCCAAAACTGAATCCCAACTAGCACCTTGCTCTTTAGTTAGGCACCTTAGGAGGTTGCCAAGTGACCTGTTGATCACCTCAGTCTAACCATCAGATTGAGGATGATAGGCTGATGACAAGGACAGATTTGCACCTAGTCTTTTCCAAAGTGTCCTCCAGAAGTGCCCTATGAACTTGGGGTCTCTGTCAGAGATTATGGACAAAGGTAAACCATGTAATTTGACTATTTCTTTGAAGAAAAGACCTGCTATGTGTGAGGCATCACGTGTGGTTTTACATGGGATGAAGTGAGCCATTTTTGAGAACCTATCTACAACCACACAGATGCTATCATGTCCATTCTTGGTCCTAGGTAAACCAAGTACAAAATCTATGCTTATGGAATCCCAAGCCTTTAAAGGGATAGGTAGTGGAGTGTATAGACCTGCATTAGATGTATGACCCTTGGCTCTTTGACAGATTTGACAAGTTTCTACAAACTTTCTTACATCAGATGGTAACCTTGGCCAATAGTAGTATCTTCTAACCAATTCTAGGGTCTTATCAATGCCAAAGTGGCTTGCCATGCTACCACAGTTCTTCTCCTAAATGATACACTCTCTAACAGACCCTCTTGGGATACATAACAGTCTGCCTTTGAAAAGAAATCCATCTTGTATCAAAAAATCAAAAAAATTAGTATTATACCTGCCTATCATGGCTTTGCAAGATTGGTAAGGTTCCTTGAAGTCTTCATCTTCTTCATACTGATCTTTGATGGCATGTATACCTGTACTCTCCAACTGAATGGTTTGAACAACAAGATTCCTCCTACTTAAGGCATCGGCTACCTTATTGGCCACTCCTTTCTTGTGTTTAATTGAGAAAGTATATGCTTGGATGTACTCCATCCACTTGACATGTCTGTGGTTTAACTTCTGTTGCCTGTTCAAGAAGCTCAAAGCATGGTTATTAGTAAAAACAACAAAGTCCTTGGGTAGTAAATAGTGTCTCCATTTTCTCAATGATTGAACCATTGCATATAACTCTAGATCATAGGTAGAATAGTTCTATTTTGCCTCATTTAACTTCTCACTAAAGAAGGCTACAGGCCTCCCATCTTGACTTAGGACTCCCCCTACAGCCCTCTTACTTCCATCACACTCAACCACAAAGGTCTTATCAAAATCAGGCAGCACTAGGACCGGTTGTTCTGATATTTTCTTCTTTAACAGTTCAAAGGCTTGATTGGTCTCATTTGTCCATACAAACACACATTTCTTGCCCCCTTTTATAGTGTCAACAAGTGGAGCACAAATGACACTAAACCCTCTAATGAACTTTCTATAAAAACTGCACAAACCATGGAAACTCCTTACCTCAGAGGCTGTAGTAGGTGTGGGCCAATTAAGAATGGCTTCCACTTTGCTTGGATCCATCTTGAGGCTGCCCTTAGAGATGACAAACCCCAAGAATGTAAATTCTTCTTGTAGGAAGACACATTTGTCAAGGTTAATTCTCAACTTCTCCTCTTGAAGCCTCCTGATCACTTGATGGATATGCCTTATGTGATCTTCCTTGCTGTCACTAAAAACTAATATATCATCCAAATATACAACAATGAACTTGTTAAGGAAAGGTTTTAGCACCTCATTCATCAACCTCATGAAGGTGCTTGGTGCATTTGACAAGCCAAAAGGCATCACAACCCATTCAAATAGCCCTTCATTGGTTTTGAAGGCCGTTTTCCACTCATCCCCCTTCCTTATCCTAATTTGGTGATAACCATTTTTTAGATCCATCTTGGTAAAATACTTAGCCCTACCCAAGCAATCCATTAAATCTTCTATTCTAGGCATTGGAAATCTATACCTGATAGTGATCTTGTTGATGGCCTTGGAATCAGTGCATAGTCTCCATATGCCTTCCTTCTTGGGTGCAAGTACTGCAGGTACTGCACATGGGTTAATACTCCTCCTTATAAGCCCTTTATCCAACAAGTCTTGGATTTGTCTTGCCACTTCTGCATTTTGCTCTGGGGTCAACTTGTAGGCTGCTTGGTTTGGTAGGGTGGATCCAGGGATGAGATCAATGCAATGACTAATCTCCCTCTTTGGTGGAAGGGCATCCTTTCTTTCATCAGCTATCACATCATGAAACTTCTCCAATAGTTCCTCCACTTCTTTTGGTCCAATCCTCCTAAGAGGCTGCTGCACTTTGATCTTCTTAGGATTTGCATCCTTGGGCTTGATGACCACTGCAAAACTGGCACTTTCTCCTCCTTGAGGTTAGCCAAAAACTCTTTTTCACCTACTAACATAACTAAACTAGGAATAATCTTTTCCTTGCTGTCATCAATCAAAGGTGTCATTGTGAAATTTTCACCATTTTTAGACCAAATGAATCATATTTTTCTTACCATCATGTTGAGCACTTGTATCATGTTGCCAAGGTCTGCCAAGAAGAAGGTGGCATGCATCCATATCCACTATCTCACAAAGAATCCTATCATGATATTCACCTATCTTGAATTCAACCCAACATTGTTCTTTCACCACAATTTGTTGGTCCTTGCTTAACCAAAAGACTCTATAAGGGTTAGGATGAGGTATCCTTTGTAATCCTAACTTAGTCACCATTTCATTAGAAGCTAAATTCTCAGAAGAACCTGAATCAACTATTACCTTGCAGACTTTTCCTTTCACCTTGCAATTGGTTCTAAACAAATTGTTTCTTTGGGGCTGCTCCTTGGTGGCTGGCATGATGAGAGATTGGTTGAACATGATGCACTCTCCACTCTCTGGTGCTGCAGACTTGGAAGAGGCAGTTTGGTATGATGTGTGCTTTGACAGTCATCCTCTTGAAGGAGCTGCACCCTTCTATCTTTTTGATTTGCAGTAGTGTTTCCCATCTTCTCTGGGCACCTTAAGGACCGATGCCCTATCTGATTGCAGAAGAAACACCTTCCAGTGAATACAGTGGCACCCTTGCCTCCATTTCTTCCTCTACCATTACCTCTCCCTCTAAACTAACCCTGATTAGCACTATTTCTGTCAACTTGCACTTGGTTGCCCTCTTGCGGTCTGCCATCTTGGGGTCTAGAAAAGTTTTCCTTATTTTGAAATCTGCCTCTCCCTCTAAAATTCAGATTGCCTCTGCCCCTGCTGTTTGAATCACCTCTCCTTCTCTATTTGTCCTCAATCCTTAATGCCATTTGGAAACACTTATAGACTGTCTTAGGGTTAAAGAGACTTAATTCATCTTGAATGGAGAACTTAAGACCATTAAGATACCTTGCAAGCTTCTATTTTTCATTCTCAGGCATCTTGGCTTTCAAAGACATCTTGTGAAGCTCCTCGGTGTATGTGCTCACATCCATGTCCTTCTGTCTCAAGTTTTGCAACTTCTTGTGCAAGTTGACTTCATAGTCTTCAGGAACAAATTGCTTCTTGATTTCAAGCACCATCTTCCTCCATGTAGTGATAGGGTTCCTATCATCCTCTATCCTTTCATTTTGAATGAAGTTCCACCAACTTAAGGTTGGCCCTTTCATTCTTGATTTGGCAATCCTCACTTTTTGATTTTCTGCCACTTCTTCACATTCAAAATAGTTCTCCATTGCCTCTATCCAATCAAGGCACTCCTTTGGATTCATCTTACCAAGAAACATAGGTAAATCCACCTTAGTGTCCTTCTTACTCAACTTTCCAAGTGCATCTAGGAATTGTCTTTCTGACATGCCTCTTTGTGGCTCTTCCATAGGCACTCCTTTTTCATCTTTGCCAATTCAGCATTAGTCACCCTTGTAGGAACTTCCTCCTCTTCTTCTCTATCTCCCATCTCTTTGATGGCTCTGATACCACTTGATTCAGAGTGGCACAAGGGAAGCAAATAAGGTCTACTCTTCTCTCTGCCCACTCACCCACTTCACCACCTTATACAAGAAAAGTCACACTAAGGGAAAATTAGGGGTTTTGTTAACCAGACTATTGTCCAACTCTCAAGACTGTTTCCACATCTTCTAACAGGTCTACAAACACCTTCCCTATAGTTGGTTTGATCCCCAACTTCACCCAACTCTCCAACCTTCCCTTGGCCTAGTGAGGCTACTAGCCCTCCTAAACCTATTTTCACAACATAACTTGGCAAAACCCTAAATGAATAGGCAAGCAAATGATGGATTTGAATACCCTTTAGGGCACTTCAACAAACCTCCAAACCTCTAGGTCCAACTCTACTCCAGTAACTCAGAACACCCACTAGGTCTCTAGGCCTAATTGATCAGTTTAGGGCTAGGTTACAAAGCAAGTGGTCTAATTTGGGGTCATAGATCAGGTATAGGAACTTGGATTACCTCTACCACATCCAAACAACTCAAAACCACCATCCATTCACTCACCCTATCAGGATTTTGTCATTTGCAACACTAAATTGCACAAATTTGGTCAAATACATGGTAATACTTGACCTAGGGCATCACTCCAAAAATCAAAAATAGTCTTTCCCCACCAAATGCTTTTGGAATTAGGTAATATACATCCAAGGTGGATTTTGTATGATAAACCCTAGAAAATAAGGTTTTAGACCAGTTCGAGTTAAAAATGCAATAACTTTCAATTCAAATCACTTCAAGACCTCAAACTTGCTGCATTCGAACCCTGACTCCAACTAGTTTTAGAAAAATAACATTGATCGACCTGGCCAATCCATACAGGCCGTACAACAGCAAAAAAATAGAAAAAAAATAGTCAGTTTTCTTTATTTCTGTGCCCAAAACTCTGTACCAAAACTTCTCTATCGTACTGGAGTGGGAAAACAACATTATAGACTGATCCAAGTCGGTCTTCAACTTCTCCAAATAGTTTCAACCGCCAAAATGAGTTGCAAGTGTCATGACACCTTAACAACATTGGATAACTATGGCATTTTTCCCTAACACAAGGATGTCGATTGGTTTTGCTAGTCCAATGGAGTCCAAACAACTATCCTACTCTCTTAAACATGCCAAAACATCAGAACAATCCAAACAAAATCAAAAGCCATCATTATACCTACTAGGCCTAAATGACTTAACTAGGGTCCAAATGGACTAAGAATGATTGAGGTTTATATGATTACCCCAATCATCTTGACCACACAAAATGGACCTTACATTCATGGCTAAAAAGCCTTATTACCAAAACATACTGAACAAGAAACTTAACTTATCAAAATTCTCAAAATGTTCTTAGGAATCAAACTGCTCCTAGGTGCCCTACACCAATAGGTCTAGTTGTGAGAAGATTTTGGAGAGTTTAGTTTTTATTAGAACTTCATTGGGAGGTGTTAGTGCATATTCCAGTGAGATGTTAGTAGCTATTCTTGCTTAATGTGGGCACTAGTTTCTGGTGATGTTCCACTAAGTGAGTTCCAATTAAGAGTGCCAAAAGAAACTCTAAAGGCATAATGTTTTCCTTAGTATGTGCCCAAAACTAGTGTTAGGGCATATGAGGTGACCTCGTGTGTGTGCCCTCAGATGACACCATTGATTTATCCTAGATTTCTTGTTGCACACGGTTGTTATCCAAATAATGACCAAATTCCACTATATTTTACACAACAATTGTATGTTGAGGTCCACTTAGGCCTCAACATAAACTATTTAGATTTACCACCACATTTGGGGTAGGGGCATGACAGAGTATGTGATAGGGAACCATATCATCATCTAGATCAAGAGCCTCCTATTTATAAGAGTTTGGTTAGTGAAAGGATGCTTGCAATCTCACCATCTCTCAGTGGTATTGGTGATCATGTGGTCATTGCTTCCCAACGGGAAGCAATTGGGAGTATTACTGAGATGGCTATGCAAACTCAGTCGATATCTACCGACTGTGTGGGATAGTACTTGATGAGGCATCCACATAGGTCACCTAATCATCTTTCTCCCTATCATCTTACAGGCATCCCATTGCCAAATGATTTGGAGCATATTATAGTCAAGGGTTAGGTGCAGAGGGTGGCTTGTTTATATGAGAACTTGATGAGAGCATACCAGGTGATATCATCATAGTTGAGGATCCCTCTAGCAGATGTTAGATCATATGTGGGTTGCATCATGGTAGATTTAGAGAGTCTAATAGCTAACATGAGGCGTTGTGATGCAAATCATACAATTAGATCCTCTCCTGAGTCACATGATAGAGCATCACATCCATCTACATCACATTCTACCACTCCATTGGCTCAACATATGGGATTTGATTCACTCAAGTAGACTGTAGATGATATGGATTTTGTATGGATGCTTTCTACTGGATCTATACCATCTCACATACACAATCCTTTGCACATGTCCCTACTACACCTATTTGATGAGAGAACAACATAAGAGTTAGTGGATTCCATTATTACTGAGGATGGTTATATTCGAGGTCCTGATACAACATAGGTATATAATTTTTAATTTTTACAGTTAAATTTATACTGTAAAATTTAAGCATGTGCTTGTAGTCCTACACAAATATAACTTATATTTGAAATTAATTTTTCTTTTTTACGTGCACATGTGTAGCTTTAGGATGTAGGTGTTACTTCTAGTTTGAGGGCAGAACGTGTACACACACATGATTCTCTTGACCATAGTGGACAGGTGAGTTGATTATCAAATTGAGATTCATGTATATTTAAATATCTCATGTTTGTATGTATGTATGAAGTCCAAACATGTCTATATATATTCTAAAATTTAATCATAATTTTTTATGACTCATTGCATCTATCAGGGCAATGTTCTCATTCTGAGTGTAACTCGACTAGGAGTGAACATGATGATCTTGGTAGCTAGTTTACATGTTTGATAGATTGACATTTATGTTTGAGATCTCTAGACATTTTTGTTTATGAACTTATGTTTGATCTATATACCATGGACATCCAAACATGTTTGTGTTTATGTTTATGTTTGAGATATGGACACGTGGACGGTTGTCTTTATGTTTATGTTTTCTATACATGGACATAGACATTTTTGTTTATGATTATGTTTCAGATATATCATGGATGTGGACATGTTTGTGTTTATGTTTATGTTTGAGATATATGGACAAGTGGACATTTGGACATTTATGTTTATGTTTGAGATATGGACATGTGGACATTTGTGTTTATGATTATGTTTGAGGTATGGACATTTGAGTTTATACTCATGTTTGAATCTATGGACATTTATAAATGTTTATGCTTATATTTGGCATGCATATGGACATTTATGTTTATGTATTTGACATGTATGGATAGTTATGCACCTATGCATGGACATGTAAATATATTTATATAATTCGACATGTATTCAACATTTATACATGTTTATATAAATTCAACGTGTGTACATGGAATGAACTTATGCATCTATGTATGGGCATGTTTATGTTTCAGATGGACATTTATATATATGTTTGTATTTGACATGGATGTAAGTTTATCTACAAATGAGATATTTAATAAAGTTTTCATATAAATGCTTCTTGATATTTACAATGAATCTATTTGATTTTTATAGACGTACATATTGTTGTGTATTAAGACATGTAATATGTAAGTTTCAATAATAAAATATTAACTTCAAAAATATTAATATGCTTATCTCAATCATACATGTCATTTACTTATTAACCATGTGAACTTTTTATACATACATTATTTATATTTACTTTATTAATCACATTGTCATTTACTTATTAAGTTGTTACATATCTCAAATTTGAAGTTTAAAAAAAATTTATAACTCTGTAATGATATAACATTCAAATAGACATAAAGGACAACAATGGTAGCATATGTATATGATGAAATAACATAACATAGGCCCACATAAGTAGCATAAGAACACAATATATAACAAATATTTAAATACTAGAACAAATACTGTTATGAACTCTCAAATCATGAATTAAATATATGTTGAGGTTGAAATACACATGTTTTCAATCTACATTTTTCTTAAGCAATCATTGCACGTATATTGTACATAAAAAATAATAATGAATGAATTAAACTTGAGGTAAATAAATAATGAATTTTGTATTTTTCATGTATAAATATTGATTTCATAATATCTACCCAAGATTGAAGATATAAGTTCATCTTATTTGAATGTAAATGAACTAGATCTAGAATCTAGATTTGTTAAGTTTGAGACATGAATGATAATTAAACTCACATATAACTTTTTAAATACAACTTGAACTAAAAAGTTAAACTTTCTATAAATTTCTAATGATATCAAACTCACATAAGCAGCAGGAAACTTTAATACTAGGGTTAAATTCAATAAATTCTAGATACAAAAAAAGAGCTTCCTTTAGCTTCAAGAAATATTCATTATGTACTAACAAGGCCAATCACGTGAAGGTGGAAGCTCACGTGGCCTTACCAAAGACCTAAGACATCTAGATTTTATACCTTATTCTAGGACCTCTAGACCTAAGACATATCTACTTGACATATTCAGATTTTCTAGTAAATGTAGTAGACCTAAGACACTTATGTTTTATACCATATTCTAGTCTAGACCTAGGACATATGTAATCTACACCTTGATTTTATACCTTATTCTAGGACATCTAGACCTAAGACATGTCTACTCGACATATTTAGATTTTCTAGTCTAAACATAGTAGTCCTAAGACACCTATATTTTATATAGGTTATTCTAGGACCTCTAGGCTAGAAGACATATCTACTTGACATATATTTAGATTTTCTAGTCTATTCGTAGTAGGCTTAAGACACCTACATTTTATACCTTATTCTACTCTAGACCTAAGACATATCTAATCTACACCTAGATAAATTATACCTTATTCTAGTCGAGACCTAAGACATGTATCTAAGACATAAATATAGATTTTATAGTAGACATTATTATAATCTACACCTAAGACATAGATCTAAGATACCTATTCTATACAGAAAACACCTATTAGATATTTAAATCATTCTAAGACATGTCTAGATTAGTATCATAACTTAAAGCGTGGATAAACATACATAAGAAAATATTAATATGCTAGATAATGTAGAGATCATGTACTTGAAATGAAACAATAACTTCAAATCCTCTCATCTACATGATTGTAAAAACAAATCTCTTGCCACAATGAAATATAAAAAAATTAAAACTTAGAGATCATGAATTCTAAATTTTTTAAGAACCATTGAAATTAAAATTAAGCATCAAAAAAAGTTATTGAAGTATAAATTAAAATATAATTTATAATTTAACTACAAGTAAGATGTGCTTGAGATCTCTAAGTAGACATAAGACACCTACTATGTATCTATGTAAGCCAATATTCTACTAAATTAGGGATCTAGTGAATACCTGAAATGAAATGAAAGTTGTTGGACCCACATTTTTCATACCACATCCACTAGTTCATCTCTCTCTTCAATAAAATCTAATATTTTTGATGGTCATCTCTATCTAGTCTCCACTTAGGAGGTCCACGTGCACGTTTAACTTGATGAAGAGATAGGCCAATAGCAAAATTACTAGGTGGCTATACTAATACACCATGTTGTGAGTTTGGTAATCAATAAAATGAATCCCATTTTGAACAATTTTGACTTGTTTGAGATATGTCCCTTGCACTACAATGAACCTGTGGGAAACAACATTTCATCGCTTGTTTTTGGTTTTGTTAACTTATTCCTCTCTTCTTTGCAACATAATAAATAATAACTAACACTCTCTATGTTTTTGACCTCTGCTATGATTGCAAAAACATTTCCTGCACCAAAATAATATATATACACACCTTTTTTTAATCAATCTTGAATTGTGGTCATAATCATCTAATTTCAAAGGAATGTCTTCAAATATTTCATCTTCATTTTTGTCATATTAGTAACAACTAGTGGAACCAAACTCCATTAACTGATATATCCGTATTGTTGGCTCTTGCAATTCTCACAATCTCCCAACATGCACTCATAACAAAAATAAGAGAATCCCTAGTGTACAACATCCATGTGTGGCTATATGTACTCATGACACAATGCAAAGATCTTGTTTTATCTACCCTCTTGCATCCATGCATTGTTCTTCTATCCACATCTACAAATTTTAAATATATACATCACATAATTTACAATTATAGTTTTGCTGAAATTATAAAATTATAATCACAATGAAATAAAATAAATAAAATTTTAAGTAAATATTAAACAAGTGAAAATTTTTTTCAAACAAATGTACACACTTGATATCTCCCAGAACACTCTATTTGGATGTGGGTTCCTCCCTGAAGATGTGCCGACCATAGATGTGAAGTGTTTCTTACACCATTTAACAACATCATGTGCATCATTTATACAATCTACCTCATAATTCTTTTGATGTATTCTTAGAGCACGTTTGATTCAGGTTCCTGTGCCATCATGTTTACACTTTCCATGCCCACTCTCAAAGAAGCTCCAAACATGTGGTATATTGTCATGTTGATGATATCTGCAAAGTGCATAAAATGACCTTGATGATTTGAATTGTGATGCACACCCATCTAACCATACAATTTTTTTTCAAATTTGACACCCCTTCTTGCCAAATCTTCAAGAAATTCCTAAAGCAACGTTGTACAAAATGTGTGTCATGCTTTTTATCATCACTAATATAAAAATGATATTCTTTTTTAATTAATTGTTGTAGATATGTACTTTCAATACCATCCAAATCTAATTGTGCATGTCGATAACACACATGTACCATAATAGTGACCTACTCCTGATAATAATATTTTGTTTGAATCTCCTTTTAATTGGTAAAAGAGTAATTTTATGCAAAGTCCACTACTGATAAAACTATTCCAAGTGGGAAAGTATCTATCAACAACTGAAATTGTTTTGCTTGCCACTTAGTAAAAAACACATGATGTATGTATGGTTGTATCAATTTACAAAAATTTTCCATAAATGTTTGAATAGGTACTTCCTCTTCTATGTAATCTAACCTTGTGGATTCTTTCCCAATTTTATTTCAAACACTTGTAACTTTTGCAATTTACCATCTTCATCATGTCAGTATCTTCATTTCTCAAAGGCATTTTAGATAAATTTCCACATGTTTCACAAAGTCCTTTTATGCATTTCATTGGACCATCTACATCCTCATCAGATTTATCAAATAAGATGGATGATATGAACTAAATTAACCATTTAGAAGGTGCATTTTCAGCACCATCACTTTCTTCTCTAATCTTTTGAAACACTTTGAGAGTAAAGATCAAATTCAATATGGTGACAAAAACAAGTTTTAAAAAAATTGTTTGCCTTCACATACCATGGCCTTAACATTTCAAACATTGTTTTCCCAATCTTTATGAGGTATTGCATCACAAAATGTCACATACATCTCATGTTGTGTTGTGCCTAACCATTGTTTTGTATGCAATTCATATTCATTTGGCCCAATCCTATGTTTGATTGAGAACATCTCTACCATTTGATGAAGGATAGGTATGATCGTGCTAAAAATTAGAGACCAACTTCCTAAAACCATCTTCAATCTTATTAGAATGACAATCCCTACACATCATTGCCCAATTGCCTTCTACAGTACTATCACCCAAAACCTTTCTCCTATTCACATATCTTGATAGTGTCTTTCTACTTAAGACAATTTCACTTGAAAGTGAAGAGATCTAACATGTTCTTGGTATTTGTGGACTTACTATAGATGTCAACATCACTCTTCTTGAAATGCTCTTATCAACTAATCGAGACTTTTTTCCAATGAAATTCAAACCTTTTGTAACATCTTGAACAATATCTTTTTCTAGGTGTCTACTCTTTTTTGTGAAATCTACATGTAACAATTTTAATGCCTCTTTTAGCTCATCATAAAGAAGCATACTTGATAATAGTTGGGCTTGACCAAGTGTACCATGATGATTGAAATGCTTATCAAGTATTTCCTTTGAAGTTCTACTCAACGACCTCATAATAACATGAGTAGGTTGTTCAACATAAAATTTCAATTTCTCTACATCCATTTCAAGCAAATGATCTATATTTCTATAAGAAACTTTTCTCTTAACCTATTTAATTAGATTATGAATATGCATATCTATAGAAGGAAGCAATCCCGACCCCTCTCCAACATCAAATCTTGTTTGGGCTTCCTCCTTGACATCAATTGTGTGTTGTTGGGCCTCCTCCTTGACATCAACTATGTGTGGTTGGGCCTCCTCCCTTACATCAACTATGTATGGTTAGACCTCCTCCTTGACATCAATTATGTGTGATTGGGATTCCTTTGCTCCAATATTTTAATTAGGCTCAAATTCTACTCTAGTTTTTGTATGTTGAGCCCCTACACATATCATATAAAAGAAAGAAGATTTTAGAATATTTACAAGGGATGGATATATAAACTCATTTTCTAAAAACTAGATGTATGTTTTAACATTTTAATATTTTATCATTCTTTAGAGATCATATAATATTATTTAATATAAGCTTAAATGTATAGCATTGTTTTTCCATTTACTCTCAAATCACTATAAAATTGAACATGTGTAAATTTCTAACATTGCAATTTCCTCATGTAGTTCTACATATACAAGTACATGTAATGGTAACATAAATTAGGTGCACAACATGATAGTTTGAGGTGAATCAAGCATATCATTTTGAATTATTTACATAACACACACTAAGTGATTGAATCCAAGATATGGTGCCCATGATGTGAGATTTAGAAATATTACTCAACTCCATGCATATATGAAATATTGTACTTGTCAATGCATATATTACTTGCCCATGTATATGAAAGTTGAATGTACTTACATGTAGTCCAATCTAATTCTAGTATATTAAAATTAAATCTAATTTCTAGTGTACATGATCTCTAGGATTAAATTATAGAACTATGAACTACAAACATCTAGAGAACAAGTTAGAAATCATTGTACACACAATTTTTAAACAATTAAACTTTGAGAAGATTTGAAGGAGTTTGTTGCAAAATAAGTAACAAGATTTTCTAGAGATCTAGAGTAAAAAAGTTTAGCATCAAATTCAACTATGATTTCAATTCAGTTTTCACAACCTTAATGAGGTTTATGAATAAATTGCTACACACTCATGTTTTAAGAGTATGTGATAGGTCTTTAATACTTGGATCATAATTCTCAAGTTTTTAGCTAAAATTACATAAGGAAATTGTTGAACACTTAGAGTAGGTATCAAATTTTTAGCTAAAAATACCTTGGATAATCTAAATTGTCATTGCTATTTCATTTAATGAAAAATGAAGTCTAATTTTTTTAGTGGTTTCTCTTCCTGTTTCTCCAGGTTGAACCATTTTAGTGGCCATTTATATGGTGCAAGAGGACCCCTCTTGCCAACAACACACAAAACTCACAAACAAGATTGAAATATAATGATTACACCAAATTATATAGTAGAGACTCTCTACTCACATACTCATCGTAAGACACAGATTTCAGATTGCAACAAAGCTTTCTTTATTTAAATTTATCTAAAAATCTGTAACCAATTTACATTATTGGCCTTCAATGGCATTTCTCAGCTCAATCACTCTTAGCTACCTTGCCCTAGAAGCCTCTTCACTTTCTTCTATAGTCACACTACTTAGGCACTCTTCTCACACATTGGCACCTTGTTTTTCCTTCATTTGCACTCCAATGTTAGGCTTTTACCTTCTTCACATCCGGTCAAACCTACACATTATTCTATATTCTACACAATGACATTCTATTAAGTCTTTCCTCTTGAGGTAGACACTTTATCCTCCCACGCCTTGGTTTTTTATAGATGCTAAAGATCTTTTCATTGGCATTCTATGTTGCCAGAAGGTGAATTGTTGCCTCTCACTAGGAGTTGCGACTTAGAGTCAGAATGACTTGTAATCCTTTTCCAAACTTCCTGCGCATTCCCTTGGAATTAATTTGTTTCAAATATTTGCACACTTGCAATTGAAAGGACATAAGACAAAACAAAAGGAGTTGAGTTGATGCCCTCTTGAAATTGTTTGATCTTTTATTTGGCTTATTCAACTTCGTCTAAGCTACAACCTCCAATGTAAAATTGATGCCTAACATTTAGTAATTCAAACACTTAGGATATCATCTAGGAAAGCATGATCTCCATGATGCTCATCTTTCCTTGCATACAACAATTGACCTTTCCTTTGAAAAAAATACATCACACCCTGTTGCAAGATGCTACTTATATCTTCGGCATGGCATAAATTATAAACTTCCTCCTAACGTCTTTATAGAGTCAAACCTTGTAAAGATCTTCAAAATATTAAAACTAAAACAAATGTCTAACTGAAGCTATAATATGATCCAAGAACATGATATGGATCTACATACAGAGAATCAAATGGCAATGATAACCTTTCAGCACGAATATGAGCTTTGGCTGGGATGCCTACACAAATTGCTATATGTCTCACTCCTACTGAATCCAACTTGATTTTATAGGTTTCAAATTCAAAGTCAACTCCCAACAACATGGGCACTCAAAATGCCAAAGGAGTGTCACCAGAGTCATTCCCAAATATTCTATCTAGCAAGTATGCAATTATCACTAATTTCGGAAGAATTTAATGCTTGAATGAAACAACTTGATTCATAGTTGAAGGAGTATGAACCTCCATATCATTTTCTTCTTCCTTGAAACTTTGTTTAAACATTAGAGAAAATCACTTAGGCAGCTATGATAGGATGATCATGAAGCTGAAAACTAACTTTGAGTATACTTTCTACCAAGAGATCAGATTATTCTGAAAACTTTCCAAGATGAAGATGTCGACAATCCCAAACTCTCTACCGAGCCGTTCTACCTTAGCTCTCACTGATTTCAAAATTTTAAAGTTTTGCCAAATCACCAACATTGATTGTAAAATGATTAATTTTTCAAACACATAAGGATTCTGCCCCTAAAACCTTCACTAGTAATTCTAAAATGGATACAATAATATTCTTATAAGATGGTTTTTATCCAAACTTCTTTAATTTCCCCAAACAATTATTTCCGTGAAAACTGTCCATTGTGTGTTGAAACCAAAGTAGTGTGAAAACTTGATTATGTCAAATATGATCATGCAATGTGTTTTCTAAAGCTAAGAGATGTCAATTAAGACCACACATGTACCAAGATTAGAATAAGACAAACTAGAATTTTTTTGTGTGATGTTGATTGCCAGTCCACCCGGATGCTCCTGCATTAGACATGTTGGGTAGGAAAATTTTGTGAGTAGAACTCACAAAATAGAGTTGAGTAGTGGGACTACTCTTTCAAGTTGAATGCAACCTACAATGAACTCCATCATTGAATTAGGCTGAGAGAATTTATTCTTCCGCCTCTTCCAACATTTCACCAGGACACTTACTATCCTCCACCAAGTGTGCACTTTCTTTTTCTTCCTTCCTCTTGTGGACTCATGTCCACCATGAATCGACCACCTCCTCTAGAGACTTTCTCCTCTCCTCTCCTCCTTCGTGGGATCCAACCCACAATTTTCCAACCTCCTCCACCAAAATCCCTCACCATCCACATCACAACCTACAGCGACCTCACCAAAAACTGCATCTACAACTCCATGGAAATTAAAGATTTCCATGTGCTCTTCTTCCTGTTCTCCAACCCTCATCATAGAAAAAGAAGGAAAATGAATTTCATCACAATAAATTTTATCTCTTCTTCCTTCGATGTTGCAACTTTCCTTCCATCTCCTTCTGCTACAATTTCATTCCTCACAAAGTTACATCTTTGTCAATAGCTATGGCAATCTTTTCATCATCCTCCAAAGGATTCATAACAACTACAACCTTATTGTCCTCATCTTCAACTAATGCAACTTCTTCATTGTCCCCTTCCAACCATCTGTTTATTCTCTCCATCTCCTCTTTCAATAGGAGATCATCCTCATCTTCATTGATCTCCTCATCATATCTATGACACTTAAAAGTTCATCATATCAACTTATGTTGCAACCTTATCAAGCTCTATTGCTACAATCACATCCTTTTTCTCATTCTCCCTCTTCATACCTTCCTCATGGCATGCCTTCACTGCGAACTCATCTCTCTTATTTTCATCATGTTTGATCACTTGCATATGCTGTCATGGTTCCAATCTACTCAATATCACATTTATATCAGCCATCATCACCAAATTTTTCCTCTCTTGATATTGTCTCCAATCCTCCCATATCATGGGCTTCCTCACAAATATCTTCATCTCATCTACTGCAATCTTTCACCATCACTTAAATCACACTCTACAATATGCAAAAACAAATTCTTTCACGGATTCTAGCTATCAATTGCTCAAGATTCACACACCTGTAATGTAATTCTTTTGTGCTTCCCACAACCACTTCCTCTTCTCTACGGCATGTCTTGGTGCATATGTTGCACAATCAGGCTCTTCTAGATTTGATACCAATTGGTGCAAGAGGACCCCTCTTGCCAACAAGACTCAAAACTCACAAACAAGATTGCAATATAATGATTACACCAAATCTTATAGCAAAGAAAGTATTCCACATATGATCTATAATTGTATGTGATGCAGAGTGTTCAATGGAAACGTTCAAAACAGTTTTAAAAACCTTTCTCAAAGTCCAAACAACACCAAAATACCCTCATTCTTCATTGTCAGTGGGACAATATACTGTCGGCAAACTTGAAAACCCTTCGGCTGACCTCACATCTCTTTCCGATGGTCAACTTTTTCATATCTTCAGAGAGACTTCTTCCATCAGCAAGCTCTTCATCTATCTTCCCGATATGCCGATGACAATTCTCATCGCTGTGACTATTAACATCAGTGAACACCTTTAACCCCCTGCCGATACATCGATGGACTTATCTTTCGGCAGACTTCCTTCGTTGGATGGACTTCTCCCTTGAGTGCTGATACACCAAGTCAGTCTGATGGCCTTCAAGATTGGTGAAACTTGGCCCCTTTTCACCTGATGAGACTTAACACTTGTCATCATAGTTTTGGTAGGATGTTCACCTATCGGTGTAGCCCAAAACTATTAACCTGATACTCTGATATGAATCTTTTAGATGTTGATTCAACTTTCTCTTGTCGGCAACACTCTGCCCATCAGTGGAACTCACAATAGCTCTTTCGATACGCCGATAGGTTATCTTGCCACACACGGTGCACCTTCTATTGACAGGACTCTGACGATCGATACTACTCCTAAAGTCTTTCCTGATGGGCTCTCTTACGCCGATGATGCTTCGATAACTCTGCAACTTCATGGTCACACTACCTCCTTCCAAAACCTAGCACATGGTGATGCTAGGCACTCACTTCGAACAACAGATCTTTCGAAACTTCTACCCCATCCTACCGAATGACAAAACAAACAAAAACAAAAACAAAAATATATACACAGAAGCCATCCCACCGATCTCAATGAGAGTCAAACCAGTGGAATGCTTCATCGATCCATGGTACGGCAACTTGCAAGACATAGATTAACTACGACTGCAGAAAGAAAATTGCTATGTACAATTATGAGATTTTTACACACAAGGGACAGGACATAATTTCTTTATTATTCAGTTTTCTTCATACATAGGCAATGAACACACACATACAAGATCCCAAACCCCTCTTGCTTGATCTACCTTGTTTTTAACCCACTGTTGAGGGAGTTCAACCAATCCTGAGCAGTTGGGGAAGCTCAACCGCTTCCTATTCCCAAACTACCCTGTTCTCGAACTGTCTACATGGTCAGTTACAAACTGAACAAAAACAAAAGATGAAAGTAAGACAACTGGTCGGTTTGATCTTATTACAAACAAAACAGGGTTTGTTAGGTTCCCCTGTACCATTTATCAAGTATTAAGTATAAGTAGGGGTTGGGCTTTCATTTCTCTTGATTTATTTTTTCTTATCACTACACACAAATTGCAACATCATTACACATACAAGAAATTATGATATCCAATACCCTCTTAATTATATTGGACAATCAATTGCTTAAATCGACCATTGACCATTACAACAAGCTTACAAGATCAATATAATGTTGAGAAAGCAAACCACATGCACATTAAAAGGGGACATTCTTTCTTGAACAATTCCACTTAGTCATAAACTTGTATATATGTGAGATATTATTTCTATAAAGAGGATTTTCGATACTATGTATTAGTAGATTGAAGAAGGTACTTGAAAGATCAATTTGTTCATAAGCCTAATTTTCATGCACGAAGAATGGTTTTATCTTCAAGTTGGGTTGGTTGTGCGTTCTAAAGAGAAGATATTAATCTTATTGAGGTACATGTACCCCTAAGGCGGATAGGAACTTTGGGGACACTAAACCATATAGATACTTAGTAGTATTACATTAATCAGACCCAATGACATCTAATTATGTTTAACATCAAGTACTTGAGGTGAGATGTTATTGAAGGAGTAATTGGAAATTAGGACTATATCAACCACTTCAAATCCAAACACTATCACATGTGAAAATATAGTGAGATTTTGTAGGTGATTTACTTAGATGACAAAAAAAAAAATCATGGATATCTCTTTGTGGTGGTTGCTAGGTTTATAAATTTAGATGAATGTCATGTAGGAATCTAATTTATATTAATATTAAATCTAAAACTGGGTACCATACTCAAACCCTAGATTTGAGGAAGTAGTGGAAAGAGATACAAACTCTAGAGAGAAACTAGGAAATCTAATGAGTTTAACCTAGACAATTTAGATGAATGTAGAACAAGTAGGAATCTAATATGTAATTTAAAATTAAATCTAAGAGTATAAACTATATTGAAAACTATATTTTTGAATCTAATTCTAGACTATTGAAAGCTATTTAGAACATGTAGGAATCTAACATTTTTGAAACATTTTTATACACACCTTGTTTTTAAAAAAATATCTTTGTGTCCTTTCTTGAGATGTTTTTTGTTCCTTTTATATGAAATATGATGGCATAGCTTTATTTTGTCTTGTTCTTTTATTTTCCATTTCCTCATTCAAAAAATATGAGTTGAAAACTCCACCAAATATTTTGTCTTAAAAAAACTTCCAAAATTGAAAAATGAAAATAAATTAAGACATATTTTTTACTTTTACAAAACATTTCACGAAAGATGAAGGCAATAGGATATTTTCTAGATTCAAGACATGGGAATTAAATCCGGATATCCTTATGATTTCTTCCAGTTATCATCAAACAACATCCTTATATAAGCATCTACTGCATTTTGAGCGCCACTTGCAATCATGTGGGTGTGGACTTGCTTGGCCTCTCGTAGCGCTTTGAGATGCTCCTATCCTTGATTCGAGAACTTGACATTGATGATAGTTAGAATTATATTTCTCTTCCAATAAGTTATACGATTACCTGACAGCAATAATAATAATGCCACTTCCCTCTGTGATTTCCGTAGCTTTCTGTCTCACCAGGCATGAACCTGATATGACATGGATTGCAGCTACACACATGATCACATATGAAGATATATAATTTGTATATGAAGAGATATAAAACGTTTCATAAAGATTTTAGAAAGTGGTGCCAACAATAAGAGATGAGAATCAAATGCAACAGACCTTCTTTTTCTTGCTAATATAGCTTGTTCTTTGCGTTTTTGGTTTCTTCTTTCATTTTTACTATTTTGATTTAAAAAAAAAAATTAGAATCTTATAAGTTTGTTTTTTTTGATTAGAATCTTATTAAATTACATGGAATGGGAATCTTTCAACTCTTCCCATCATGTTGTGAATGTAAAATGCCTATATATATATATATATATATATATATTTTAATAAACTCAAAATTTTTTTGTAGGGCATTAAACAAATTTTAGAAATCTTTATATCTTATGAATTCATTTTAGAAACTTCAATAAATTTAGAAGCTTGAATAATTTTAATAACTTTAAAAATTTTAGTAACTTTTAGTAATTTTAATAATTTGAGAAATATTGTTGATTTATCTATTTTATTTGGTATATATTAAGATTAAAAAGAAATATTTAAATATTCTTTAAAATATATCATATTAAAAAAATTATAATTAATATTTTATAAAAAAATATAGATTTTGGGAGAATGTATTAAAATAAATAAATATATAATTATACATATAAATAATATATTATAAAAATATATAAACAAATATAAAAAAATACTATTAGAATAATATTAATAATATATTTTATATAAATAACATTAATTCAGATTATTTTATTAATAAATTCAAAATGCATGTAACATGCAATTCTCATTCATATAAATATATAATTTTAAAATATCTAAAAATAATATCTTATTCTAATAAATATAGAATTATTTAAAAGCTTTACAACATATGTTCTATTTACATAGAGTATATATTATACGTTATGTATTCAATTTTTTAAAGTGGTAAATTCAAGATGCATAATATTCTTCATATAAATATATGTATACTATTACATTAATTCAATTAATTTGGTAGTAAATTCAGAATGAATGCATGCAATTCACATTCTATTAAAATATATAAATAATTAACATGAATTTAATTTATTTTTTGAAGTAGTAAATTGAGAATGCATGCAACTCATGCAATATTCTACTATTTAAGCTCATCCCTAACGCTGGAGTGCAGACATAGCCTCATCTACTGCTGTTTACTGTTAGTATTCCTACTCATTCGTTCGTTTGAATCTCCACAAGTCATTAGATCAAGATGGGAAAGAAGAAGCTTCCCATTGTTTTTGTTGAAGATCCAGTCAAACGCAAAGCTCATTTTCAGAAGAGGAGCCGCGGTCTGTTCAAGAAAGTTCACGAACTGGCTGTTCTTTGCGGAGCTGAGATGTGTCTCATTGTTGAAGATGAAAAGAAGACTTCACACTGCTATAAAACTGATTCAGAAAGACATTCTGACTTCATTGCTGCTGCATCTCACAACATCAACTCAGCAGATAAGGTGAAGGTGTACAATCCTCAAATAGGAAGATTCCATGATAAGGTGAAGCTTCAGGAAGAGGATGGTCAGGAGATGAGAGAGCAGTCTTTATCTACAACTGCTCAGGCACCTACACCTCTTCCTCACACCAACCAAGTACAACCACAACTAGAGGGTAATACTAATTTTCAGTCTGCATATCCAGGGAATGAAGATGAAGATGAAGATGATATGTTCTCTACATACAAATTGCTTGAAAACTATGAAGATGAAGATGATATGTTCTCTACATACAAATTGCTTGAAAACTATCTTTTGTCTGATGATGACATGGATGGACACAATCCCTTTGCTCCTACAGATGATGAGGTTCCGAATTTTAGTTCTGAACTTCTTGCAATGATTTCAAATGGAACAATCATTTGAACATCTTGAAACAATTAGTATTCTACATTCTTGAACAATGTGTAATAGAAATGTGCAGATATTGTAATGGTTTGTTGAGAGGAATAGGAAAATACAGTATTTGTGTTTTGTAATAAGTTGCTATTGAATTTGAGAAACGCTTTGCCCATCTTTTAATTATAGTTGAATTTAGTGTATCTAGACTTTCAATTCAAGATTAACATTAAAGAATATAAGGAAATCTTCTTTCCTTACTACATATTCTGAACATACAAATTCTGTAAGAAAGAATAAATTGGAATTACCTTCAGCCACTAAATATAACAAATACAAATTGGAGTTTCTTAAAGCCACCCTCCGCACTGGTTGGTCCTAAGTCTAACCATTGGAATTTGAGTCTGGTTAATTTATTTCCATGAATTTAAGCATGTTGGAATTAATCTTCAGTCAGTGCTGTTAGTGCATCCCCTCAGATTTGGGGATCTCTTCTAAACTGTTGGCCTGTAAGAAGTAAATGAGGTAAGTGGTTTTGAATTTGAAGAATTGAGCGCCAGTTTTTTGGGTAAGAAACAAAAATAAGACAAAAGAATAGAATGAAAGGGTTAAAGTCCTAGAGAGAAAAAAAAAGATAGAGAATGCTGCTGATAAGAAACAAAAATAAGACAGAAGAAAAGAATGAAACCCTTAGAGGAAAAAGATTGAGAATGAAAACCTGCAGCAGCAGACGAATGTAAGGGAGAAATAATAATAAGACAAATGAATTGAATGAAACAGTTAGAAAAAAAGATAGAATGAAACCCTTAGAGAAAAAAGATGAGAATGAAAACATGCAGCAGCAGAAGAATGTAAGGGAGAAACAAAAATAAAACAAAAGAATAGAATGAAACGGTTAGAAAAAAAAGATAGAATGAAACCCTTAGAGAAAAAAAGATAGAAAATGAAAGCTTGCAGCAGCAGAAGAATGTAAGGGAGAAACAAAAATAAGACAAAAGAATAAAATGAAACGGTTAGAAAAAAAAGATAGAATGAAACCCTTAGAGAAAAAAAGATAGAGAATGAAAACCTGCAGCAGCAGAAGAATGTAAGGGAGAAACAAAAATAAGACGAGAATAGAATGAAATGGTTAGAAAAAAGATAGAATGAAATCCTTAGAGAAAAAAAGATAGAGAATGAAAACCTGCAGCAGCAGAAGCATGTAAGGGAGACACAAAAATAAAAGAAAAGAATAGAATGAAATGGTTAGAAAAAAAAGATAGAATGAAACCCTTAGAGAAAAAAAGATAGAGAATGAAAACACTCTACTTACATATTATCCACTTCAATGGTCAAACATTCGATAACAATTTTACACCTCATTCACAATAAAAAGTGGCAAATATTTGTCCTATTTTTATTGGCCAAAATTGACCTTTGACTGTTGAGGTGGATGATATTTAAGAACAACCAGAATGAAAACCTACAGCAACAGAAGAATGTAAGAGAGAAACAAAAATAAGACAAAAGAATAAAATGAAATGGTTAGAAAAAGAAAAGATAGAGAATGAAAACCTGCAGCAGCAGAAGAATGTAAGGGAGAATAACAGAGAATTGCAGATAGAATTTTTTGTGTGCTACAGCAGCAACAGAGGGAACAGCAGGAAACTTAGGAGTTCCCAGACCATTCCAGGTTGTGTGCACAATTAGGAGCAGAGTGAACAGCAGCTCCAGAGAAGGAGCAAATCAGTTTGGAATGTAAAATAGAGCTGATTAAGTATTTTGGGTGCAAATTTTTGAAGTGAATATATGAATATAAATTTTTGGTTGTTTGTTTTTGATATCTGTGTTCTCTCTTTAATGTGTTTTGTTTTTCTCCTCCATTTCGTCACAGCAGTGATTTAGGGCTGCCCCCTGCCAACAAAGCAATCTCTATTTGTTTCACCTTTTTATTAAATCCCTGCTTGCTAGTGCCAAATATATACACATTTCAATGCACCTCTATATCTCTATAGTGTTTCATTGTATTATAGACTTTTGGTTTCATGGACATTACTAAAATCTTTATCTAGATATTTTGTTTATTAGCCTGTCAATAGGTTGTTATCAAATTTTAATTGATAAACAACTTGTTTTAAGGTGCATAAATAATCTGACATTAAAATTGTCAAACTTGATTTTTTATAAATTCTTTGTTATCCAGACAGTTTTCATAAACTCTTTGTAAACCAAAGAATTTCACCAATTAACAAAACCCTAAGGGCCACTTTATTTCTGTCAAATTACAATACCATTCATCAATCTTAAAATGGTGCAGTGCATGCATGTTCTTACTGAATAAATGTGCTTTATTAGGCCCGATACATTAAACTGGTAGTTGCACGAAATTTATGCGCAACAGAATAGCCGATAGGGTCCATCAATATCTCATCTATAACCGTAAAGCTGAAATGCAAGAATATTTAGAAAGGACGTAGTTGTAATTGCATATGATTAGGGTGTATCAATTTTGTAATGGTAAATTTGAAATGTAGACTTGTATGAAAGACATTGGGAAATAAATTATAGAAATAATGAGAAATAAATGGACCAAACAAATGTTGTCATGGCTTCAAGTGCACTTTTTAATGTGTTTCGGTTTGGTCTGATATGTGGAAGATTACCAGCTTGATTGAGGATGAATCAATTTCAATGGCCATAGCCCAATCATTTGAGTGCTTAAGTGTATCTGAAATTCGTCTGTTACCTGATACAACTTGCAGAAAACTTCCAATACCTCATGAAAAGCAATTTGAGTCCAAACTTAGGAGAAATTTAGGGCAGTTGACAATTGAATCACCAGTAGCACTTCAGGGCTTGAATGTGTCTGAAACATCTGGAGGTCTCTCTATGGACATAAATGTAGAAGAATTGCCAGTTGCAGCATCAGAAGTTGTTGAGTTTCAGTGGTTCAGTGTGTGTGAAAGTTTTGATCAGCATACGGAGATTGGGATAAGCATAAATGCAGAAGATCAACATTCCAAGTTTAGCATATATAAAGAAGATAAGCATTCTCAGTCCGACCATACCCTAAACACAGAGCAGTTGCCAATTATATCATCAAAAAGCAATAGCATCCGAGTGCTTAAGGGTTTGTGACGCTCCTGAAAGTAACCCCTCACTTGATTATACTTGCAACAAACCTACAATGGCTCCTTGTCAGCATTTACAGTTCAAGCTTAGGATAAATGTAGAAGATCAGCATTCACAACCCGAGCCTAGCATAAATGCAGAGCAGTTGCTAATTGCATAATAAAAAACAGTGGCATCTGAGTGCCTAAGTGTTTATGGCACTCCTGAAAGAAACCCCTCACATGATTCTTCTTGCAACAAATCCACAACGCCTCTTTGCCAGCATTCAGAGTTTGAGCTTAGTATAAATGTAGAAGATCAATATTCACAGTCTGGGCTTAGTATAAATGTTGAAGATCAGCATTCAGAGTCTGAGTTTAGCATAAATGAAGAGCAATTGTCAGTTCCATCATCAAAAGCAGTGGTATCCAAGTGCATGAGTGTCTATGGCACCCCTGAAATTAAATCCCCACTCGATACTACTTTAAACAAACCCACAATGCTTCTTTATCAGCATTCAGAGTTTGAGCTTAGTATAAATGCAGAGGATCAATATTCACAGTCTGGGCTTACTATAAATGTAGAAGATCAGCATTCACAGTCTGAGTTTAGCATAAATGAAGAGCAATTGTCAATTGCATCATCAAATACAATGGTATCCGAGTGCATGAGTGTTTATGGCACTTCTGGAATTAAATCCCCACTTGATTCTACTTTAAACAAACCTACAATGCTCCTTTATCAGCATTCAGAGTTTGAGCTTACCATAAATGCTGAAAATCAGCTTTCAGAGTTTGAGCCTGACATAAATGCAGAGCAACTCTCAATTGCATCATCAAAAGCAGTGGCATCTAAGTGCTTGTTTTTGACACTCCTGAAAGTAGTACCCCACTTGATATTACTTGCATTAAAGCCACAATGGCTCGTGATCATCATTCACAGTCCAAGCTTAGTATAAATGCAGATCAATTACAAATTGCATCATAAAAACCAGTGACAGATGAGTTCTTAAGTGTTGATGACACTCATGAAAATAACTCACCACTTGGTGCTACATGCAAAAGGTCCACAGTACCTCTTGATCAGCATTCAGAATTTGAGGCTAGTTTAAATGCAGAAAATCAGTACTCAGATTCCAAGCTTGGAGTAAATGGGGATAAGCATTCAGAATTGGAGCTTACAATTAATGCAGAGCCATTGCAATTTGCATCATCAAAAGTAGTGGTATCTGATTTCTTAAGTTTGTTTGAAACCCCTGACCAATTAGAGCCAGAGCATAACAAAAATGAAGAATGCATTGTAACTGCATCAGATTTGCCTACATATGCAAGTGTGTCTAAAACTCCAGACGTTAAGGAACAGCCTAAAACAATCTGCAATAGAGATGATTACTTAATTACTGGAGTTTAAGCACTGTCACCATCAACAAGAGTGTCTAAAACTCTTGACAATATCCATTCACCTGAAACTACATACAATCTACCTTCGGAAACACCTCCCGCATACCACTTAATGTCCCCGGTGAGCCAAAATGCAGATTCGTTGTTGATGACAAGATTGTCTCCTACTCCATCAGCAAGAGTACATTTTGCCTAATTATGCCTGGTACATTTTGTTGATCAATCAGGCAAAAAGGTGTTCGCAAATTGCAAAGTCTTCTGTTTGCGAGTCAGATTTATTAGTTGGTTCTACTTAAACATCATCTACTTCAATGTTCAAACAGTCAATAGCAATTTTATACCTCATCCACAACAAAAATTGGTAAATATTTGTCTTATTTTTATTGGCCAAAATTGACTTTTGACTGTTGAAATAGATGATGTTTAAAAACAAGGGATTTACAATGATCTTAGGAACAACTGTATTGATTACTATTTGACCTATGGAGCATCAAATTTGATTTGGGAAATTGATAATGCCTTTGCGGATTCCTGATCAACGCACGTCATATCAGTTAGATTACTTTACAGAGTTGCTTGCAAAAAAATCTTGGTCCCTGGATAGGACAAATTCCCCTTGAAATTCAAGTACAAATGTTGAAACCTCGATCAACGCTAGATTTAAAGCTGTTGGACTAGTAGTATGGAGAAGGAGATATTCTTCAACTTGGACCTCTTTGTGTCTCTCTTTTTTTTCTTACTTTCTTAGGAGCTCTGAGAGGACTCAGAAGCGAGGAATTTTTATCCTTTCTTTTTCTATTCGGGTCTTCATCAATGTCATCATCACTTGCTCTTTTTATAGGACTATGTGATTAGATCGTGAAAGATCTCCTTAGTCACCTTGTTGCTTTGAGACTTTTGGCATATATCCTTCTCTACTTCCACTAGTGGCGCCAACAATTGGGATCCTCCAAGTTCAATAGTGGAATGGAGTATCCCTCTAAGGTTGGGTTTGTCAGATCTCTTGGATTTCTTTGATGAACCTATCATTGCCGTTCAAAAGACCTTCCCCTGGGCTAGTGGGACTTGACGTGGCAACACTACTGTGTAACTGCAAATGCCTCATGATTTGAATGTCTTCAATTCTCACCATTGCTTTCACGTATTCACTTCATCTCTGTAGTTTTCCCAAAGGTCTTCATTGTTATGCATATGCTTGAAGCTTCCTTGCAAGAGTTGGGATATGTCATTAAATGTATATGTACATTTTCTCTATAATTACCTCTATTACTGCCTCTGAAATAGCAAACATCACTTAAAAAAATTGAGGGCTGAGATTTGTAACTTCATATCCATAGATGGTTCTGACAGTGTTGCATCATAATGTTTGGTGCATTCTAATACCAGATCTGGAAATATACATCTGCTATGGAAATTGATAACAGTGACATGACCCCATCCACGCACATTCCTTTTAAAAAATTCCTAACTACATGTCATTGTGTCAAGGTACTCCATGTCTGTGTAACAAACATCTTTGACTTCGTTCATATAAAAGGTTTGTGCTTCATTGGATGATGTTACAAACCAGGAAGACGCTCTTCTATCAGACTGTCTGGCTATTCTTAATTATCATCCACTTCAACAGTCAAAGGTCAATTTTAGTCAATAAAATTAAGACAAATATTTACCACTTTTTTGTGTGAATAAGGTGTAAAATTACTATTGACTGGTTGACCATTTAAGTGGATGATATTTAAATAGAGTGCAGACTGTCTTGTTACAAGAATTACACACTAGCTGTTAGTTTGTTCACATTTAACCACAAACCGCAAACAGGCAAATAGGTTACTAATCATCCCAGCTAACTGTCCACCAACTTTAACCAGAGTTGCATGGACAAGATACAGATATTGTATCCTATATGGATATGGTTATTTTTCAAGACCCCTAATATGATTAAGCAAGTATATGTAAAAGTTATATATAACACAACTTTTTCAAGTTATTAGAGAAGATTTTCATTACTTTAGAAACATTATTAAAAATTAAAATCTAAATATTAATAAAAAATAATAATTATAAAAATGAAAATAATAATAAATAATAACATTAAATTATTAATATTTAAATAAAAATATAATACATATACTAAAATAAATATATATTTTTTTATTGCAATAAAATCCTATTAAATATACATTGATTCTCTAAATTAACTTTTTATTATTATTTTTTATTATGTTGATCCTCAAAAAAGAAAAAACATAGGTATGAGTTTTCCACAATCCATGACATTAGATTTGTAAGAGTGCTTTTGAATTCAATTGTATGTATCTTTGCATTGATGTTTCGGATCATACTAGTGATTCATCATTAGAAAGAGAGGTATATGTACTTGTTTCTTGCTCATTGTAAGGCATTGGAAAACTCAACCTTGGTTTTAAATACAATTTATCATTTTGCTCCATTTTTTTTCTGATTTTTATTCTATTCCATAAGGTTTTCCAAGTTTGAAATCTGTTTTCTTTTCGTTCAACCCCATGCATTTTATTTAATAAATTTTGATAAAACTTGGCACATGTTTAAACCCTTGATACCCCACTAATGGTAAGGTGTTTTGTATGGTTGAATAAACACTTTTGTGCACATTCGAATTTGCTAACATTCACGCATGAGACTTTCCTTCAAAGATCGCACCATCTAGTGTTGGGATTGTGGCAACGAGTCTTACGAACATTGATTTTTGTTGAGTTCATTCATTTGCCTAATGGTGCGTAGGAAGGATGGGAAGCAATTTTAAATTTTGTTTTATTTTTCTTTTACCCTTTCCTTTCTCCTTTCTTTTTGCATTTTTTTACATCCATGGTAGATTGGTTTTAATTTCTAATTTTAATGACACATTTCAATCATATAGGACATAAAATTGAGCTAATTTTTTGACTTTCCAATAGTAAAATTTTACAAATTTCAATGTGTTTTTTTTGTTGTCCATAAATTTTAGAATTAAATTATTTTAAAAATGAACAAATTTTAATGCAAAAATTTCAAATTCTATGCTTATAAATTCTTATTTTAATAGGCAGATTGTTGTTGTAAAGTTTTAATCACTTTCAAAGTAATATTTAATGACAAAATTCACTTGTAGGAAGTCAAATAAATTTAAAAATAAGGATAATCAATTTTTTTAAAAATGAAATAGGATGTTTGTGTGGCTAATACTAACCAACTTTCACTAAGTGAACCCTTGTTTCAATTGAATGTTCATCTTAATACTCATTGTAGCCCCTTGAATGAACCAACTAAAGTGCTCTATGACTGAGGGATTCTAGCAAACCTCTCAATCGATTCATGATATAATCTAGAGGTTAGCCACCTTCCAAGCAAGGGAACCTTTGTCATTCCAACTAGTATGCTTCACAGTGCATAGGAAAGTTGGCATGCCAAAAGGCACCAACACTTCTCTTGTTCATGTTCATGTATTTATTGTGCATGTATTAGATTATATAAGATTTTTCAAGCATCCCTATTTTTAGTTTAATCTAAGTTGGAATTAACACCACATATTTTAAGAGAGACAAACCTTCTTCCTACTTGTGAGGAAAGGTTCACGTTTCATCTTTCACACATAGTACATGACTATTTGACATGGCATTCCCTTATCCATTTCCTATTGTGAAGCAAAATGGTTGCATCCACACACCAACATGATGTCTGTACACATGAAAAAATTCATTGCATCTAATGAGACCTATTATGAACATAGGTTTTCAATCCAACCTAGATTATGTTTTCACTTTCTAGGTACAACAATAAAGCCAAGATATAATAGCAATATTTATAAAAAAATAATGCATAAATTGGTGTACCTATAATAATAATAGACTTGCAGTTCAATGTTTGCATAAGATTTTTTTATAATGTTATACCTAACCAAGTGGTTCTTTATGGACATCAAGTACAACAAACTAGGGCTTATCGGCATACATGTAAAAATGAATTCTTGATATGATAACACAACTAGGAGGCCTTACAACTTTAATAACTTTGAGTGTAGTTGATACAAAGTGGTATAATCTCCAAAATTTAATGCATTCTCAAGCCCCAACAAATTCAAGGGTGTAATGCCCCGTCATTCAACCCTAGAGAGTTAGCTTTAACTATGCAAAGAAAATGCGATTTTTATTTATTTTTTTTGCTCACTGTGTGTATTGAATGGTCCTTTGGTGTTGTGCATATGTGTAGGTAGATGCCTAGAGGTAGAGGTCGAGGTCAAGGTCGTGGTAGAGGTAGTGTACGTGGGAGAGGTAGTGGTGGTACACCTCCTCCCAGGTCCCCTTATGAGAGTGCTTAGGAAGGTGAGGGTCAGAATATGGAAAATTAGGGTCAGCGAGGGAGCTTAGTTGCATCAATTGCTTGAGGAGGCCCTTGCCCATCTAGGTCCTAGACAGGAGCTAGAACAGCTAGGAGGGGGACAAGAGGTAGATCAACCAGAGGCTAGGGAGAGAGAGATCATCTAGAAGGAGAGAATTGACAGCTGAACAGGAGGCCACCTTAGCTAGTCACATGAGAGATCTTCTAAGGGCACACCCTCCCACCTTTGATGGATCTGGTAGTGGCTTGGAGGTAGAGACCTGTTTACTGCATTTGGGTAGGTGTTTCACCATGCATTCGTATGGTAGCAACACCAAGGCTAGATGTGCTATTTTGCATCTTAGAGGTTTTGCTTCTAGCTGGTGGTGTTTAAAGGAGCATAAGTTGCATTTGGACATTGGTACTATGTCCTGGGAGTTGTTCTTAGAGAGGTTCAGAGCTTGCTTCCTATTGGATCATTGGAAGCAGTGCCGCGCAGACGAGTTTCATGAGTTGAGACAAATGGCCATGTCAGTAGAGTAGTATAAGCATAGATTTTATGAGTTCAAGTAGTATACAGGCATCAAAGATGACAAGGCTATGTTAGTACAACACTTTGTCAGGGGCTTGAATGCCTGAATCAGTGGAGTTCATGTTTTTGAGCCTAAGACTATGGAGGTAGCAGTTGAGAAAGCCTGTTTAGTAGAGGAGAATTTGACTATGGCACTTAGAGGACATACGGGTGTGCATATTGGTAGTGCACCTTCTGTAGGCTTCAGTTCTCATGGAGGTCATTCTCAGGCAGTAGGTTATCTAGAGGTTATCATGCACCTGCAAAGGGTTGACAACAATAGCATTCTTAGCCCAAACCAAAGAATTCTCAGCGTTTGCATAAGATTTTTTTATAATGTTATACCTAACCAAGTGGTTCTTTATGGACATCAAGTACAACAAACTAGGGCTTATCGACATACATGTAAAAATGAATTCTTGATATGATAACACAACTAGGAGGCCTTACAACTTTAATAACTTTGAGTGTAGTTGATACAAAGTGGTATAATCTCCAAAATTTAATGCATTCTCAAGCCCCAACAAATTCAAGGGTGTAATGCCCCGTCATGCAACCCTAGAGAGTTAGACTTAACTATGCAAAGAAAATGCAGAATTTTTTTATTTTTTTCCTCACTGTGTGTATTGAATGGTCCTTTGGTCTTGTGTATATGTGTAGGTAGATGCCTAGAGGTAGAGGTTGAGGTCATGGTAGAGGTAGGGGACGTGGGAGAGGTGGTGGTGGTATACCTCCTCCCAGTTCCCCTCATGAGAGTGCTCAGGAAGGAGGGGGTTAGAATATGGAAAATCAGGGTCAGCCTGAGGGATCTCAGTTGCGTCAATTACTTGAGGAGGCCCTTGCTCGTCTAGGTCCTAGAGAGAAGGTAAAACAACTAGGAGGGGGACAGGAGGTAGATCATCTAGAGGCTAGGGAGAGAGAGAGATCACCTAGAAGGAGATAATTGACAGCTGAACAAGAGGCCACCTTAGCTAGTCACATGAGAGATCTTCTGAGGGCACGCCCTCCCACCTTTGATGGATCTGGTAGTGGTTTGGAGGCAAAGACTTGGTTATTGGATTTGGGTAGGTGTTTCACCATGCATCTGTATGGTAGCAACACCAAGGCTAGATGTGCTATTTTGCATCTCGGAGGTTTTGATTCTACCTGGTGGTGTTTATAGGAGTAGAAGTTGCATTTAGACATTGGTACTGTGTCATGGGAGTTGTTCTTAGAGAGGTTTAGAGCTCGCTTCCTGTCAGATCACTGGAAGCAGCATCGCGCAGATGAGTTCCATGAGTTGAGACAGATGGCCATGTCAGTAGAGCAATATGAAGACATCAAAGATGATGAGGCTATGTTAGTACAACACTTTATCAGGGGCTTGAATGCCTGAATCAGTCGAGAAGTTCATGTTTTTGAGCCTAAGACTATGGAGGTAACAGTTGAGAAAGCCCATTTAGTAGAGGAGAATTTGACTATGGCACTTGGAGGACATACGAGTGTGCATATTGGTAGTGTACCTTCTACAGGCTTTGGTTCTCGTGGAGGTCATACTCAAGCAGCAGGTTCTCATAGAGGTTATCATGCACCCACAAAGGGTGGATAGTAGCAGCAACATCATTCTCAACCCAAACCAAAGAATTCTCATTCTCAACAAGGTAATAGATATCAAAATAAGAAGAATCAGAGTTGGCAGTGAGCTAGGTGTGATCAGATAGATCAACCAGCTCCAAGTACATAGTCAACAGTGAGTAGAGGAAGTTATCAGTAGTCTAATGCTTTTCAGAGTGGCGGAGGATTTGGCAGAGGTACAAGGTGTTTCTCTTGTGGCCAACAGGGCCACATAGTTAGACAGTGTCCTCAGAAGAATGCTTCGTGTTTTGGATAGAGGCCGACAGCTTTGGAGCCAACTATAGGTGATGCAGGTAGATCACACAGAGTATTTGTAGCGGTGGATAAATGCTAGGCAGAGCATTAGGGCACCGTGTTGGAGACTTCTGGATTGATGCGAGGTATTAGGTTTTTTGTTCTTTTCTATTCTGGTGCTTCAGATTCATTTATTTCTTCATCTCTTGTGGAGCGTCATGGTTTGGTGGCAATAAAGCAGGATGTTAGGTGGCAGGTTGAGCTAGCATCTGGGGCTAAGGTCACAGTTGAGTCTCTAGTGCATGGTTGTGAGCTGAGGATTGGACCTCTAACTACCATAGTAGATCTTCGTATCCTACCCCTTGGTTCATATGATATAGTTTTGGGTATGGATTGGTTAGATGCCCATCAGGCAGTGATAGATTATCGTCATAAGTTAGTGAGGTGTGTGGATGATTCTAGTAGAGAGGTAGATGTAGTTGGTATCTAGAGACCTATTTCCTTGCGCATGATCTCTACTATGCAACTAAAGAGATGTATGCACCAGGGATGTCAGCTATTTGCAGTGTCAGTTAATGACTTAGAGATGGAGGAGAGTCGAGAGACATCTCTTGATGATCACCCACTTCTTAGAGAGTATGCTGATGTTTTTCCTAGTGAGATTTCAGGGATGCCACCGAAGCATGACATAGCTTTCAGGATTGATCTTATTCCTGGTGCAAAGCCAATCTCACGAGCTTCATACAGGATGACCACTCAGGAGCTTTGATTTCAGTTGGAGGAGTTGTTAACCAAGGGATTCATTCAACCTAGTGTTTCTGCATGGGGAGCACCTATGATCTTTGTGAAGAAGAAGGATGGATCTCTGCAGCTATGTATAGACTATCGATAGCTTAATAAAGTGACTATGAAAAATAGGTATCCCTTGCCATAAATTGATGATCTATTTGACCAGATTAAGGGGGATAAGGTGTTTTCAAAAATTGATCTTAAGTTAGGATATCATCAGTTGTGGATCTTTGAGGCAGATATTCATAAGACAACATTTCGCACCCATTATGGACATTATGAGTTTATAGTTGTACCATTCGGGTTGACAGATGCACCTTCTATTTTCATGAGCCTGATGAATGGTGTGTTTCACACCTATCTCAATAGGTTTGTCCTTGTTTTTCTAGATGATATATTGATTTATTCGAGGACTATGGAGGAGCATGAGGAGCATTTGCATCAGGTTTTGGAGTGTTGGAGAGAAAATTAGCTTTATGCTAATTTGGTGAAATGTGAATTCTTTCAGACTGAGGTGAGGTCTGTGGGTCATGTCATTTCTGGAGAGGGTGTTGCGGTGGATCCTTTGAAGATCCAAGCTATTATAGATTGGCATGCACCTACTAATGTCTCTGAGGTTCACAATTTTATGGATTTGGTAGGCTACTACTGCCGGTTTGTTCAAGGTTTTTCAAGGATAGCTCACCCCATTACTTCTCTTCAGAGAAAGGGAAGAAGTTTGTTTGGTCAAAGCAGTGTGAGGCAACTTTTCAGACCCTTAAGGAGCTGTTGACTAGTGTACCTATTCTGGTAGTTCCTGATCCTACTGGGGACTTTGTTGTGTGTACCGATGCTTCTTTGTAGGGTTTAGGAGTAGTTCTAATGCAGGATGGTCACGTGATTGCCTATGAGTCTCGCAAACTCAAGGATCATGAGTTGAACTATCCCACACATGATCTGGAGTTGGCCGCAGTTGTGCATGCTTTGGTGAGGTGGAGACATTTTCTTTTGGGGCATCAGTTTGAGCTGCACAGTGATCATCGTAGTTTGTAGTATATTTTTATGCAGCCAAACCTAAATGTGAGGCAAAAACAATGGATGGAGTTCTTGTCTGAGTATGATTTTGAGGTAAAGTATATCCAAGGCAAGGAGAATGTTGTGGGAGATGCTCTTAGTCAGCGGAGACATGAGCTTTCTTTAGTCACACTTACAGTTGATTTGAGAGGTCAGATTCTTGTAGCACTTCCTACCGACAGTTGGTATTAGGAAGTGAAGTGTGAGGTTGAGTTAGGTAGACCTTTAGAGGGTAGATTTTTTAGGTACTCTCTTGAGTCAGATGGTCTTTTGCGACATTTGGGTCGTATCTATGTTCCTAGTTTTGGGGGTCTTCATACCCTAATCATGTCTGAGGCACATCGGGCACCCTATTCAGCGCATTTGGGTGTCAAGAAGATGCATGCAGATCTTTGCTAGCTATATTTCTAGAGTGGCATGAAGTGGGATATTGCAGATTTTGTGTCAAGGTGTCTTGAGTGTCAGAGGGTGAAGGTGGAGCACCAACACCCTGCAGGTCTTTTGCAGCCCCATCTTGTTCCTGGATGGAAATGGGACATCATTTCTTTGGACTTTATAGTTGGGTTACTGATATCCTCCCATCAACATGATGCTATTATGGTCACTGTGGATAGGTTGACAAAGGTAGCTCACTTCTCTCCTATCCGTTAATCTTATAATGCTTCTTCAGTGGCCAGAATATTCATGGAGGATATAGTTAGAATGCATGGGATTCCTTGTAGGATCATTTCTGATAGGGATCTAGTGTTTACCTCAGCTCTTTAGACTTCTTTACAACATACTTTGGGGACTTAGCTGAACTTCAGTTCAGCTTACCATCCGGAGACTGATGGATAGACTGAGAGGGTTAATTAGGTCCTCGAGGATATGCTTAGGATGTATGTCATGGACCAACAGAGCCATTGGGAGAACTATTTATACGTGGTGGAGTTTGCATACAATAATGGATATCATAGCTCTATTAGTATGTCACCATTTTAGGTGTTGTATGGTCATCCTTGTCAGACCCCACTAAGTTGGGATCGTTTTGAGGATAGAGTTCTTCTAGGACCAGGTATGCTTAGAGAGATGGAGTAGTAGGTTGAGCGGATTAGAGAGCATTTGGTGGCAGTGTAGGATAGACAAAAGAAGTATGTAGATGCTCATAGGGTCAATCATCAGTTTTTAGTTGGGGATTGAGTGTTCTTGTGTGTACGACCGCGAAAGAGTCCAATCCATTACGAAAAAGGCTCTAAGCTTGCACCACGTTTTGTTGGCCCATTTGAGGTGTTGGAGAGGATCAGTCCTGTCGCTTATCGTCTTGCTTTGCCACCTAACTTATCATGCATCCATGATGTGTTCCATGTTTCTATATTTAGACCCTATTATACAGATATTGCTCATGTTCTTGATTGGAATGCTCTATAGGTAGAGGATAGACAACTAGCTTTGGAGCCTATAGGCATTTTGTAGCTCAGGAGGCTCACACTTAGGGGCAGAGACATGGAGCAGGTCAGGGTCTAGTGGGATCCTAATGATGAGACTTCTGCTACCTGGGAGGATGCATCCAGGATGTGGGAGTTATATCCCCACTTATTTGTAGGCTTCTGATGCAGAGGAAAACGCAACAGAAGATTACAAATGGGAAGGAGGAGTCATTAACACAACCAGCATGTTAAAATCCTGGACATGCAGTGTGTAATACCTATCGGCTTATCATCATCATCATATTTCTTGCTAACACAGACAGCATCATCATATTTCGAAGAGGCATGAAATATCCTCCTGCTAACTACTGTTCACTTCCTTATTGCCTTTCGCCTTTCACCTGTCAGCAGCATCATGATAGTCGACGAACACAATTATCCTCCTGATGATCACTATTCACTTAGCGCCAAACTCTATCGGCAGCATCATGATGTTTAGCATCATCATCACCCTTCGTCAGTAGGATATGAAATATCCGGTTCCTCTCATATATCCTGATGACGACAACTTCAAGCACCTTTCCTTTGATGCTTATGTCACCCTGATATTCGACTACTCAAACAACAGCATCAGGATATGACTTATCCGGTCATATTGAAACATCCTGATGATGTTAACCAAACTTTATGCGGATGACTTACGCCGATGCCAAAACACTTAGCGACAGCAGGATAAACTTGCATAGGGTGATATTCGCAATATCCTGATGACGATGACGTCACTTGCACCCGATGATGATGTCAACAGGATATAAGACACTTATATCCTCCACAACATGATAATGAATATTCGGTGATCTTTTCAATATCCTGATGATGACCTTTCCGGTCCTTAGCCAAAAAATGAACTTTCACTTCTGCATGCGATAGCGACATGCGGACGAAAGATGATCCTGACGATGATATTTACACTGAGTATATATCTGACTTATATCATCCTGATGCATTCAAAACATACAGTCTTCGTCAGCTTCATAACCCGATCCGGATAGCGATATACTCACAGATGACGATACGATTTACTCCGTCTGGAAAAGCACATGCAGATCCCTGTATATCCGTCAGCTGCATGCAAACTCATAGAACCGCACAATTTCACAAAGAAAACATGATGATCGGGCCGGGTCACCTTCAGATCAAGACTTAACAATTTATCTTCCTAAACCCTAGCACATGAGGATGCTAGGTTGATTCATAGCATGCTACCAATCGATCTCCCACACAATGAAATGCATAAATAGAAAACTAAAATACAACCTAAACTAACATGCATGACCATTCCACCGATTCATAGAATCAACCGGTGGAAGGGTTGAAAGAACCCATTAACTTGTAATCAGAACAGAAATCAAAACATAAACAGCTGATAAACCAGATAATGCAATTGATGAGATCTTATTTAGATGAAACACAAATGTCCTGTTTCTACAACAATGTTTCACAATGTCTGGACTGATCTCTGGATCTCACTCAATCACCAGTACAACATAACATAACTACTACTCTCTACTACTCTCTCTGATATGATCTCAAACCCTAACTGATCTGAGTTATTTATAGCAATATCCTACGAGTACTACCAACTCGATTCCTAGCGGCTGGGAGCTTCCAAGCGGCTGGGAGAGGACAGCTCATACTACCTGATCACGAACTCTAACTGCCTGCACACTCTCCTAGGCTGATCTAATACATATGCATTGGTCCAATGGACCTTATTACATCATGAAGTCAAACATGCTAAAAATAGACTAATGTCCTGTCATGCGGACAATGAACCTATATCCTGTCTTGTAGGGGTGCTCCTGCACCATACTCCCCAGAAGAAGAAATCTCAAGTCCACTTGAGATGAGAGTATGAAGATCTGCACCATGTTTTTGGATCTGCTCTTCAGTCATCCAGACTGCTTCAGAATTAGGTTTTCCCTTCCAAGAGACTAGATACTCCAAGTACTGTTTGTTCCGGGTCTGTTTGACCACTCGGGTGTCCAAAACCTTCTGCAACTATGGAGGATCATGCTTGGGAATATTATCATGGACTGTATCCTGTAGGAGATCCTGATCTGCATCTGGATAAGACTTGTATGGAGTTAAATCACATACATTGAATATAGGGGACAAACCAAGATCAGGGGGGAGTTGTATCTCATAAGCATTCTGTCCATGCTTGTGCAAGATCTGACATGGTCCAACTTTTCTCTACATAAGTTTAGTATATTTTCCCTTAGGAAGTCTGTCCTTCTTCAAATGAACCCATACCAAATCTCCAACATCAAACTGTACATCCTTCTTCTTTTTATCAGCATATTCCTTATACTTCAAGGTGGTTTGTTGTAGTTGGGTCTTGACTTGATCATGAACCTCTTTGATGGCTTCTGCAAAAGCTTCTCCTTCTGCACTAATAGGGTCTACTGTAGGTAGATCTCTCAATTCCAAAATTCCTCTTGGATGCATACCATAAACTATCTGGAAAGGTGATTTCCCTGTGCTCCTATTGACAGTATCATTATAGGAAAATTTAGCTTGAGATAGAATATTATCCCACTTTTCTCCATGTTGTTTTGTCAAACATCTAAGCAAATTTCCTAAGGAACGGTTCACTACTTCAGTCTGTCCATCCGTTTGAGGATGATATGCAGAGGAAAAAGACAAATTTGTTCCAAGTTTCTTCCAAAGAGTTCTCTAGAAGTGACCAATAAACTTCACATCCCTATCTGACACTATGCTCAATGGCAATCCATGGATCCTGACAATCTCCCTGAAAAACAAATCTGCAATGTATGAAGCATCAACAGTGGTTTTGCATGGCAAGAAATGTGCCATTTTGCTGAATCTATCCACTACAACAAAAACACTGTCAAACCCTTTCCTTGTCCTTGGTAAACCCAAGACAAAATCCATACTTATGCTTTCCCATGGTCTGGAAGGAATGGGTAAGGGCTGATATAAACCTGCATTAGTCGACCTGCCTTTAGCTTTCTGACATATCACACATGTCTCTACAAACTTTCTGACATCTGATTGTAACTTAGGCCAAAAGTAATATCTTCGGACAAGATCAAGAGTCTTATCTAAACCAAAATGACCTGCCATAGCTCCACAATGTTTCTCCTTAATGATGTTTAACCTCATAGAACACCTTGGAATACATAACTGTCCACCTTTGAACAACAATCCATCCTGAATCAAAAATTCAGAGAATTCAGCATGATATTTCTCTCCAAAAGAAGTACATACATGATATATCTCCCCAAAATCTTCATCAGTCTCATACATGGTCTTTAGTGAATCAATGCCAACACTTTCTAACTGAATCTGGTTGACTGTTAGAACTCTCCTGCTCAAAGCATCTGCAACTTTATTCTTGACTCCTTTCTTATGCTTCAATGTAAAAGTAAACGCTTGTAAGGTTTCTACCCATTTCATGTGTCTGTGGTTCATCTTTTCCTGGCTGTTTATGAAACTCAAAGCTTGGTTATCTGTGAATACTATGAATTCCTTTGGCATCAAGTAATGCCTCCATTTCTTGAGTGACTGGACTAAAGCATACATTTCCAAATCATATGAGGAATACCTCTTTTTAGCATCATTGAGCTTCTCACTGAAAAATGCAATAGGTCTACCTTCTTGGCTGAGTACTGCTCCAATGGCCATGTGACTGGCATCACATTCCACCTAAAAGATTTTGTTAAAGTCTGGAAGTGCAAGGACTGGCTGCTGTGCCACCTTCTTCTTCAATGTTTCAAAAGAATCATCTGCTCTTTGAGTCCAAACAAATCTGCACTTCTGTCCTCCTTTGATGGTATCAAGCATGGGTGCACAAATATGACTAAACCCTCTTATAAACTTCCTGTAGAAGGTTGCTAACCCATGGAAACTTCTGACATCATTCATAGTCTTTGGGGTTGGCCAAGACAATATGGCACTTACCTTCTCCTTATCCATTTGTAATTTTCCTTGTGAAATGACAAAACCCAAATATGTGATCTCCTCTTGCATGAACAAACACTTGTCTAAATTTATCATCAGCTGCTTTTCATGTAACCTCTTAAGAACCAAATCTATGTGTCTGAGATGTTCTTCTTTTGTGTTGCTGAAAATCAGAATGTCATCTAGATATACTATGACAAACTTACCAATGAACTCTTTCAAAACCTCATTCATCAACCTCATAAAAGTACTAGGTGCATTAGATAAACCAAAAGGCATAACCTTCCACTCATATAACCCTTCATTAGTTTTGAATGCTGTTTTCCATTCATCTCCTAGCCTAATCCTGATCTGATGATATCCACTCTTCAGATCTATTTTTGTAAAATACTTAGCACCTCCCAAACAGTCAAGTAAATCCTCTATCCTAGGGATTGGAAACCTATACTTGATTGTGATCTTGTTAATAGCTCTGGAACCTGTGCAAAGCCTCCAAGTACCTTCCTTCTTTGGTGCTAGTACAGCTGGGACTGCACATGGACTTAAACTTTTCCCAATCAGACCTGAATCCAATAATTCTTCAATTTGTCTGGCTACTTCTGCATTCTGTTCTGGAGTTAGTTTATAGGCTGCTTTGTTTGGAAGTGTTGACCCTGGAATTAAGTCTATGCAGTGACTAATATCCCTGACAGGTGGTAGGGATCTTGGCATTCCTTCTGAGATGATACCTTTGTACTTATCCAATAGCTCTTGGATAGCTGGGTCTATGAACCTTTGCTTCTTCTCTTCCTTGACTTCTTGCTGCTGTTCTTTATTCACCCTCATACATGGGATTAGGGCATATGCAACTGCACCTTCTGCTGCTACTTCTTTCATGAACTGTTTACCTTCCATCAGCATTACCTTCACCTCTTTGCCTTTAGATTTCTCCTCCTTCTCCGTCAATGGTAGTAACTTTATAACCTTACCATCTTTAGTGATTGTATAGGTGTTTCTAACACCATCATGTTGTGCCTTCAAATCATACTGCCATGGTCTACCAAATAAAAGATTGCAAGCATCCATCGTGGTAATATCAAACAACAACTTATCCTTATATGCTCCAATCTGAAATTCTACCCAAGCCTGCTCTTCTACAATTGTCTGCTGACCTTGGGTAAGCCATGAGACTTTATATGGGGATGGGTGAGGCAATCTCCTAAGCTTAAGCTTTGTCACCATTTATTCAGACACCAAATTTTCAGTAGAACCAGAATCAATCAAAACTTTACATGCCTTACCTCCTGCTTTGCAAATAGTCCTGAAAAGAGACTTTCTTTGAGGGGATTCTTTGTCAAGTACCTTCATGGGAGTCACTGTTCTTCTCATCATTAGGGACTCTCCACTTTCTGGGTATCCACAATTATCAGGAGCATTCACACTCTGAAAAGCATTAGAGCCTGTCATACTTTGATTATCAGGTTCTTGGATCAGATTTGTTCTCCTTTCTCCTGTTGAGCTTGTGGCCTTTTCTGGACATCTGCTGGCTATATGGCCTTCTTTGTTACAGTTATAACATCTGATGGATCCTCTGCCCTGGGATCTTCCTCTGAAAGGTCTTCTACCTCTGAAGTTTCCTTGCTGACTATAATTTTCCCCCTGGTTCTGACTATTGTTTCCCTTACTATTGTCATGACTGGATTCTCCTTGATATCCATGTCCATGTCCTCTGCCTCTAAAAGGACCTCTTCCACCCCTTTGTTGTCTTCCTCTTCCTCTATTGTGTTGTTCTTGTTTTCTCTTTAACTTCTCTTCCACTTTCAATGCCAACTGAAAGCATTTCTGAACTGTATCTGGATTATGCAGACTTAAATCTTCCTGAATATTGAACCTCAATCCATTAAGGTATCTGGCTACCTTCTCTTCTTCACTTTCCTTTACCTTTGTTTTCATACAAAGTTTCATGAATTCTTCTGTATATGAGCTGACATCTAGCTCCTTCTGCTTCAGGTTTTGCTTCCTCTTGTGTAATTGGATACTGTAATCCAATGGGACATAAGCTTCCTTTACTAATGCCATCATTTTCTTCCATGTAGCGACTCTACGCTTTCCTTCCTGTACTCTATCATCTTGGACGAAATTCCACCATGTTAAGGCAGCTTCTTTCATTTTTGACTGGGCTATTTTCACCCTCTGTTGTTCTGGTATCTCCTCCGTTTCAAAGAAATTGTTCAAGGAGTCTATCCACTCCATCACTGAATCAGGTTCCATCTTTCCTGTAAACACTGGCAAATCCAATTTCACATCCATGGTTCTCCTCTCCATGGCCTTGAGGGCGTTCAACAGTGGTCTCTGGTCTGCAGGAACGACCTCCTCGTTCCAACTAGGGATCTCTTCTTCTTCCCTATCTTCTTCTCTACCAGAACCTACTCTGTTCCTCAACTTCTCTAACTCATCCTTCAATTCCTGATTCTGAGCCTTCACGGCCTTGCTCTCTGCAATCTGTTTCTTTACCAGAACTGCCAACTCAATGTTGGTCATCCTTGCCGGCATCTCAGATGTTCCTTCTTCATCTGACATCCTGCTATATCCTGATCTTTTCCAGAAGATCCTTCCTTTGCTCTGATACCACTATGATGCAGAGGAAAACGCAACAGAAGCTTACAAATGGGAAGGAGGAGTCATTAACACAACCAGCATGTTAAAATCCTGGACATGCAATGTGTAATACCTATCGGCTTGTCATCATCATCATATTTCTTTCTAACACAGACAGCATCATCATATTTCGAAGAGGCATGAAATATCCTCCTACTAACTACTGTTCACTTCCTTATCACCTTTCGCCTTTCGCCTGTCAGCAGCATCATGATACTCAACGAACACAATTATCCTCCTGATGATCACTATTCACTTAGCACCAAACTCTATCGGCAGCATCATGATGTTTAGCATCATCATCACCCTTCGTCAGTAGGATATGAAATATCTGGTTCCTCTCATATATCCTGATGACGACAACTTCAAGCACCTTTCCTTCGATGCTTACGTCACCCTGATATCCGACTACTCAAACAACAGCATCAGGATATGACTTATCCGGTCATATTGAAACATCCTGATGATGTTAACCAAACTTTATGCGGATGACTTACGCTGATGCCAAAACACTTAGCGACAGCAGGATAAACTTGCATAGGGTGATATTCGCAATATCCTGATGACGATGACGTCACTTGCACCCGATGATGATGTCAACAGGATATAAGACACTTATATCCTCCGCAACATGATAATGAATAACCGGTGATCTTTTCAATATCCTGATGATGACCTTTTCGGTCCCTAGCCAAAAAATGAACTTTCACTTCTGCATGTGATAGCGACATGCGGACGAAAGATGATCCTGACGATGATATTTACACTGAGTATATATCCGACTTATATCATCCTGATGCATTCAAAACATACAGTCTTCGTCAGCTTCATAACCCGATCCGGATAGCGATATACTCATAGATGACGATACGATTTACTCCGTCTGGAAAAGCACATGCAGATCCCTGTATATCCGTCAGCTGCATGCAAACTCACAGAACCGCACAATTTCACAAAGAAAACATGATGATCGGGCCGGGTCACCTTCAGATCAAGACTTAACAATTTATCTTCCTAAACCCTAGCACATGAGGATGCTAGGTTGATTCATAGCATGCTACCAATCGATCTCCCACACAATGAAATGCATAAACAGAAAACTAAAATACAACCTAAACTAACATGCATGACCATTCCACCGATTCACAGAATCAACCGGTGGAAGGGTTGAAAGAACCCATTAACCTGTAATCAGAACAGAAATCAAAACATAAACAGCTGATAAACCAGATAATGCAATTGATGAGATCTTATTTAGATGAAACACAAATGTCCTGTTTCTACAACAATGTTTCACAATGTCTGGACTGATCTCTGGATCTCACTCAATCACCAGTACAACATAACATAACTACTACTCTCTACTACTCTCTCTGATATGATCTCAAACCCTAACTGATCTGAGTTATTTATAGCAATATCCTACGAGTACTACCAACTCGATTCCCAGCGGCTGGGAGCTTCCAAGCGGCTGGGAGAGGACAGCTCATACTACCTGATCACGAACTCTAACTGCCTGCACACTCTCCTAGGCTGATCTAATACATATGCATTGGTCCAATGGACCTTATTACATCATGAAGTCAAACATGCTAAAAATAGACTAATGTCCTGTCATGCGGACAATGAACCTATATCCTGTCTTGTAGGGGTGCTCTTGCACCAACTTCCAGGAGTAAGCCTGATTCTGGGGGGGAGGATGTAGTGCCCCTCATTTTTTCTTTTGATTAGTTGATAGTGGTGTTTTTGGAGTTAGACTTTATGACTCTCTATTGACGCTAGATACACTATTATGTGGATTATTTGATGATACCTTATTGTGTCATATGATATTGATGATGTTACTAGTACTGATGTTTCATGCTTATGATATGCTTTCATTTGGACTTAATTGATGATGTGATCAATCTTGCTCTAAATGTCATGTGATTTACTTGATGATGATTCTTAATTGGTTGATTAGTAACTGAATATGTTATTTCACTTGTTAGACAATTATATGATATGCATAATAATGGTTTATCTGACTGATGTATTGGTGTGAGGGACAATATAGTATTACTCATATAGGAGTACCGTACTACGCTGTGAATCCCTTCCACGATGTGTTTGAGGTTATAGTTATATGTATTGTTCAACCCTTTGATTTGATGCACGATGTAGGTTCATGACACCGACTCCACCTGGATTATCAGGTTTGAGCGTGTCCTAAATCCAATGGAATAGTGAAAAGGAGATAACATGAGGTTTCCCTCTGTTAGTCAAATTCCTTTAGTTTGTTATCATCCATGTGTGCTTGGTCATGGGTGTAGTTGTTGATCAATTGGACCTTGTCTTCGAGATTTGGTCATCCTTTGGTATGTTGTGGTCATTATTTGTTGGATAAGTGGTTTTGAGTTGTTTATTGTAGTCTTATGGTTTATTCTTTAGAAATTAGTAATCTATGTGTCTGGTAGTTTTGATATTTGGTTATTTTGGTTAAATAATTTATGTGCATATGTATAATATTAATTAATTAATTAGAATAATAATAATGATAATAATAATAATATTCATCATAAATAAGTTATTAATATTTTAATCAAGTGAATTAATTAGTAGTGTATAGACTTAATTTTAGTCATTATTTTATGTTATTATAATTCAATCTTATAAATGAATGGGTTGTCGTGAGATTCCCAGATTTGAAAATCTCCTGCAAATAGTGAATTAATGTAGTTATTTTTGTGAGGGTGGAGTTGTCTATTACGGATGCGAGGTAGTGGGGAATTTATGGATTGTCTATTTTGGTGTGAGAAGAGATATTTGAAAGGGGAATTTGGCAGCATGAAGGGAGACAGTTAGATTTTTTGAAAAAGAAATTTTAGGAGGAGAATTTGGGAAGAAGAGAGGCTACGGGAAGGAGATTCAGAGACTTGAATACAATATTACAGGTATGGTTTATTTTGCCTCTGTGTGTGAAATTTCTTATCTCTGTAATCTTTGTTTGGTCTAGAATTCAATTTTCATTGTTGCATGGTAATAAGAGATTTCACCCTTCAATTTGCATTCTTTATGTTTGAAATCTCTTGTTGTTTATGACTTTGGTTATGACTAGGTCCAATTAGAATCTTGGCCAAATGCCTTTAGTTTTCTATCCATTTTCACATCCTTTGGAGTCGCACCACCTTTGCAATCAATTGATGCCCTTTGTAGCTTGTCAAGTCTTTTTTTTCATCCATTCAACAATCTTCCCTAAAAGCAACAATAACTAATAAGAAAGGTATTCAATCGAGTTGTTATGGCAGCATATTTGATGATGTGGATTTGAAATCTTAGATATAAACAAGGGCCTTGCCAAATAACCTGCTGTAAAAAATTTAAAGTGTTTTGAAATTACCGTATATGATTTTTGAGAAGGTACTCACTATTGGATCCTCTCCTCTACACTCTTTTCTTTTTCATTTACACAAAAAAACTAAAATCCTAACATACAAGACCTCAAGGCTGGACTAACAACATTTTAACAAAGCATCGAAATATCCCGCATGAACGCACTTCCAGCTGAAGAGCATGGGTGAGTTAACCTATGAATTTTCCTTCCTAGAAGTCGTAATCTTAGAGCTAGCGACGTCCTATGTCCCAAAAGCATGCTTCTGTTGAGAAGGATATTCTTTAGCAAATTATGTTAATCCTCTGCGTGCTCATATAGTTGTTTTCTGATCTTAATTGCGAATGTATACTACTGTGCACTATCTCTATAGATCAAACTTCACCTAATCGTGATGTCTCCTTCATCGCATTGAACACATAAACTTTCATATTCTATATATTTCTTTCTCCTCTGTAAATAGGGGTTATTAGTACAATTAAAAAAAAAACTAGGAAAGATCAATATTTAGAAACCAAACCTCTACAGTTTATGTCATTAAATATTCCTTAGAGTAGTTCCTGGCTGTATCTTATCATCTTCCACTCCAACACCCTCTGCATGTAATTGATCTGCTTGGGCCACTGTACGGCCACCCCAAGGGGGGTTTCTATTCATTCAATTCTCATTGAAGCCATCATTCTTGATTCTTAAACTTTATGCTGGATATGGAGGACCATTCATGGGAAGAAGTCGCCCTTACTCTGAGATTGCTCCTTTCAATCTTTTTTTCTTTTCTCTAAGTTCTTCACTGATGATGAATCTTGTAATTCAGAAACCTTTGTCTGAATGAGTTTGCTAGAATGAAATGTCTTTTCCAATTTCATTAGTTATTTTAGGTATATGTTTAGAGTTGAGTTCGGCCATTAGAATCATTGTTCCATGCAAATCTGAACCCCAAAAATATAGAAAATGCCTTTCTTCTAGCGTGGACAACTATAGTTTTTTTTTTAGAAATATGCCTTTCTTAATCGGTGGATTTGTATAAATCTTTTTTGTCTTGAAACTTCTACAAATCAACATGGTTAGGGGTGAGTAAGTGTTTGCATTGGTAGTATTATTTCATGCCTCTCTATTCTCTTTCTCTGACTATACTCGTACTAAAGGCATTTATGAATAGGAATAAACTATTTTGTAAGAGGATTTTAAAATGTTTAGTAAAGACACTAAATAGTTTAAGATGTATTAGTAATAGATTTTAGTTATCATCTAACATTGAGATTTTGTAAACAAAAGATATTAGCGGTAACATCATTATTCCTAGATGTATAGGGCCATTTTGTTAGTCATGATTTAGTATTTTTTTATAATGGTTATTTGTATTAAACTTTTCTTGTAAATACATATTTTTGTCAAGAAAAAATCCAAGGCTATAGATATAAATAGGTTCATCTAGAAATGCATAGGGGGCTCATATAGTTCTTATGTTAGAGCCGAAATTCATATGGTTGTGGTTGATGTGGTTATTATTGGTTAGGCTGCATATTATACTGTAGCAAAGTGTTATAGTGGAATGTTGAGTCGCTATAGTTATAGTGTTCATCATGATGTCTTTAAAATTGACAATCATTCTCATGTCAAGGATAATAGTTTATCTTTTCCAAATTTTATTGTATAAGTATTACATAGTCAAATATTATAGTAATTTAATTCAGTTTTATTACTATACATATTGAATTATAAGACTTATGGAGATATTCAATTTAGAATGCTTTAGCTAAATTAAATTTAGACATTGAATTATTATGTTGTTAATGAATTTAATCTAGTGAGTTAGTTGATACTGCAATGTGAATTGTTAAACTCTATAAATGTTAGATCTTATATCTTGATACTTCATTAAACCATTTGTGATTGAGTTGTGTTGATCATCTAGAAGAGTTGTTCGTACCTGTCAAGCTGTTTATCTCCAGAGGCTTAATGGGTTGCTCTTAGGTGTTGTCTTGAGCTTATATTGTGTTCTTGTCCCACCTATATGTATGAGGTTAGAAGTTGCTCATGAGTATGATTGTTGACCTTGGAATTTGAAATCAAGTTATGTGGTTGTATCTGTTGGCAAGAGGAGTAGATGCCTTGATTTATCAGTGTATGTATGTCAATAAGGGAAATTCTTGTCAGGTTATAGGGTTAGTAGTTGCATGTAGGAGGGTGGCTTCCATAGAGGGGCCGGTGCCCAAAGTGGCTACCTGGATAACCCTATGGAAGTGTAATTAAGTGAAAACATAATAATTAACCTAGGAAGGATTGGGTAGTTAACTCATTTAATAAGATAATTTGGATGCCTCACCCATGCCTATAGCACTCTCTTAGGCTAAGGATGGGATGAGAAGGCTTGGTTGGCATGATTGACCTCCTTGTTTCATGAAAGGATAGTCAATTCCACATGTGTCACCCTATGGGGCCGGTGCCTAGGAAGAGGCTACTAGGATAACCATAGATGGGGGCCGGCGTCTAGTGAGAGACAACTAGGATAACCCATGCTAGGACCATGCGATGACACTTTTCCTACTGCAACCTAGTTATCCCTCTTATGTACATGCTTGTTATTTATGTTGCCTCTGGAGTATTATCGAGCCATTTGTTATTATTCTTGAGTCAGTGTTTTGTTGGTCATTTATTTGTTTATCCTTGCCATCTTGATCGTTGTCTTTGTGGGACCTCATTGTTATCTCCTAGCTTGGGGTTGGACCTCAGGGTTCCACATGTTTGGGTGGATGAGCTTTAATCCATTGGTCTTTTGGCATCATGGTTTGAGTTTTGGGTAGATGTGCCTCTCCAGTTCCAGTACTGTATTTGCATCTGAAGACTTATACTGTACCTTACGGATCCAGTTTTGTGTATCTATGTTATTCATTATGTAATTGGTCATGAAAGCCTTGTATCTATATAACTATGTACTCGTAACAATTATGGTAAAAGAATGTTGTAAGCTTCTGTAATGTAACAATGTTGTTAGTGGATTCTATGATCATTCAAGTTGGATTATGTATGTTATTGATCTATGTTTATTTTCCTTAATGCAATTGTGTTTCCCTAGAGATGTTAGTTGTTAGATAGTTAATTTGATGGAGCTAGTTGATATTTTATCTGGGGATTATTTGTAGTGCCCCTCCATTCCCACCTTGGATGTACAAGTGAACTGACCAAGGCGCATGAATATGAAGGTAAAATAACGGGAATAATTAAGGTAAGTTTTTGACATTGTTTTGCATTCCTATGATTAAGATGTCGATCTTACTACAATTGCTATATGTTAGAATGGATCTCATGGACTAATTCTGTTAGATTTATTTGTTATGATGGTACTTCTGAGACTTATTCAATTTCATGCACCTATATGTTCAATGTATGTTCTCTTCAGATAATGAGGTAGATTTGATTTGGTTACAGTTATGTGTTATCTAATCTAGATTGATATGATGTGGAAAGGATGATGTCGTATCACTCACTTGCGAGTGCCCTGCGATATTGTGATTCCTTTTTCACCTGGTGTCAGCTTTTGTGTGTCTATATATGCTTGACTGTGTCATTTGTTGCAGGATGTAGGTATTAGGCATCGACTCCACCTGAATTAATAGGTTTGAGCGTGCCCTAAACCCAATGGATAAGTTGTTCCGGAGATAACTTAAGGTCCCACATCTCAAGTCATCATCCTCAATCAGGATGCATGACATGTCTAGTTCAACCTGTCAGTTCTGTTAGTATGTCAGGTCTTGCAACTGATTGATATTTGATGGAGCTTGTTGGTTAAGTGCGTGTTTGGCCTTGGCTTGTGAACATGTTTGATTTGGCTTTTAACGGCTGTCCTACTCAGTGGGTTATGTTGTATGCCTATATTTCATTATATAGTCATACTAATATTTGACCCACTTTAATATTTAATAAGGTCATATAATATTATTAGTATTATTATTAATATTTAATAAGATTAAATTGATAATTGATAATTACCTAGTTCAAATAATTATTTAAAGTTGTTTGAATATGAATTATTTTATTACTACTATTAAATTGATTTAATTTAGGGAAGGTCGCTGAACACTAGTAAATGCACTAACCAGACCCTAGAGTAGAGAGGAGACAGTCCTATCATCCAATTGACGAAGCCTAACAATTGGATCAAGAGTGTATTGATTCAGTGTTACACTATGGTTACTAATGGATTTGTGATAATATGTTATTTATGATGGATATATTTTGGCTATATATTGTACTAACACTTCTTGTTGAGTGTACATGTAGAATTATTATGTCAATGGATGATGGTGGTCATTTAGCCACTTTATGTCTTTCTGTGTGATGTCTGACCTAGGCATGGGGCCCTAAGGTCTATTGGCCATGATGTTAAGAAATATTATTTTTAGTTTTATGTGATAAAATGATTATGTTCTTGTGTGGGATTTAACCTTATAACTTTTAAAATAATTTTTAAGTGTTTTTAAGAGGTCTAAGTTGTATTTTATGTTTGAAAAATTATCTTATGTCTAAGGTACATAGGTAAGAAGTTTATTTTTGTCATTTATAATATTTTAAAAGGTTTTTAGACCCTCCTTTAAGCCCCACTTACAAAAGTGACGAAAATGGGAAGGTGGTTGGTTGAATTAGTTGGGTGGTTGAGTTAGTTTTGGGTAGGAAGTTACTCTTTCCTTCTCTTTAAAAACTCTTCATGGAGTGGGGGTGACTTGCTCATTTTTATGATTTTCATTCAAGGATTCTACCATTAGTGGGATATTGCGATTGAGGTATCATGTTTTCTTTATTAATTAAATATAAATATTATATGTTTTTCTTTATTGATTAAATGTAAATTTTATATATTTTTCTTTATTGATTAAATATAAATATTATATGTTTTTCTTTATTGGTTAAATGTAAATATTGTATGTTCTAAATATTATATGTATCCTTTATTTATTAAATGTAAAGGTTGTTTTTCTAAGGGTTGTTGCTTGTGAAATTGGAAAAGCAAACATTTCAATGTAAATCTTGAAAGAAGCATATTTGTTGCCTTATTTGCATGTCATAAACCTGGATCATCATAGCATGAATTATATTTTTGATTTTTACATTAGATCTTCCTATAATTATAAGATAGTAATTGCCATATATATTGGCATTAAGGTTTGCATATAATCATATGTTATCTATATATTATTATTAAGATTTCTATATAATCTTATAATTGCTAAATGTTGGTGTTGGATCTTAGAAACGATGGTTTTTATCTGTTTTTAAAGGGGTTACGAAGTCATCTTGCTAAGGATCTGTTAGTTTGTTCATATCCTCTAATAGATAAACTAATGATGTTCTTTGTGTACGTAAGTATCTTTGAACCTTGTCAAACAATTCAAGTACCTTGTCCATTAGAGTATTCCTTACTTCTGCCTTCTATTAGATCTAGATGGAAATGTTTTTCTTATGTGCATTAAGGTTTCAAATAAATATGGACTTTGGATCATATAAAACTGCCCACTTTTGCATAGATTCTTTAGGATCCAATTCTTATAGTAGATTGTATTAAACATCTTATTAGCTCTTCATTTAGTCAATTTATATTTTGGGTGTCTTGTTCTTGGTTGTTCAAATCTTCACAGTATTCTTGATCAACCATAATCCAAATCTAGATAACCCATTTAATACGGTGTGCATACTCCTTAAGTCTGTCAAACTCCATCCTCTAGGTGAGACTCCAGCCTTGTATAACAAAGGTGTTTCAAATTGGGTGTGGTGGTCTATGAAGTCATCACTTGAAGAAATGGAAATGGTGTGGCTGCTACTCAAAGGTAGAGTGGTGTTGTTTTTAAACCGTCCAAAATTTGAAGGTTGATTGACCAAATCTTACCTTGAGGATAGGAATAACCTACACAAGTGCATGAACATGCATATAAACATTTATGTCATATGGATATTTGTATAGGTATCAATTATTAATTATAAATTAAATATGAATCCATGCATAGTTAAGATACACGATTTAGTAGATGAGTTTGTTGGAGTATATATATATGATATAGATATTAACTTATGAAACAAAGAAACGTAGTTGTTATAGTTTAATATGAATGTTTATTAAACTAATTGATATGATCGCATATTTACTATAATATGGCATTGATTCTATTTTAATGGTTTTGTTAGTAGAAATATGATATATGGGTTTGGATTATAAATGTTGAAATTAGCATTTAAGTTATAAGTATTTGTAATTAATATTATCTATGCATTGTTTAGCTTGACGGTTATATGTAATTGATGAGTGATTAATATAATAGATAGAATTAATATTAATTAAACTAGACCTAGGTTTTATGAAATTCTTGGTGGAGATATAACTTGAATCCAGTTGCTAATTTGATTAAAAGAATTGCTCTAGTAAGAAGAATTTATGTTGTCAATGAGTTGATTAGCTGAAATCGCATATTACAAGCAAAATTTTCATGTGAGTTGGTCTATGTGTAAATTGTCAAGTTTAGGTACCAGAGGCATAAGGTAATATGATTTGATTGTATGTATTTTGTTCATAGTTGTCTTGAAATGAAGATGTTGCAAGAACATGATGTCTTTTGTCTATGTATGTGGGTTTTGGTAAACAATAATGTGAGATGATGTACATACTATGTTGTGAATATATTGTGATGGGATTAAACCTCCTTCATGTATGTGTTGATATCGAGCTTGTGTTTAGTATTGTAATGGGGAGATCTTGGAAATCGTAATGAGAAACTATTTTGTTCATGGTTGAGATTTGCGAGCAACATGACCCATACCTTGCTCGGGATATGTGTTGTTATGGTTATTGCGATTGATCAACTGAAAGTTTTGGGACAATGAAGTAAAGGTCAGTCGTTGTAATTATGTTTAATAAGCAAGAAGGTAATGTATTACATTGTTGTGTATACTTATCAGTATGATAGTGATTGTCTTGCTTGATGGTTAGGGTTTCTAGATGCAGGTAGGGGAGTGGCTTTCAGTGTGGGGCCGTTGCCCAAAGTGGCTGTCAGGATAACCCATTGAAAGTTGTTAATTAAGTGAAAACCTAAAAATGAACTGGGGGGAAAAGGGTAAATTACACATTAACAAGATAATTGGATTTCCTCTCCCATGCCTGTAGTGCTCGTTTAGACTAAGGATGGGTAGAGAAGGCCTGGTTGGCAAGATCAACTTCCTTGTCCTCATGAAAGGAAGGTTGATTCCGCATGTGTCACCCTATGGGGCCAGCGCCTAGTGAGAGGCTATTAGGATAACCATAGATGGGGGCCAGCGCCTAGTGAGAGGCTGTCAGGATAACCCATGTCAGGACCATGCGATGAAACTCTTCCTATTGCGGCCTAGCATTCCCTAGATGTACTCTCCCCATTCGTCGTGTGTTGCCTTAGGAAGTGATTTTGAGTTTCTTGTGGTGTTATCATGTGTTGTAATGGAGTCTTGTTTAGTCTTTGTTCCTGTTAGGCAATTGTCTACCTGACTGTATGATGTTTTGGGACCTTATGTTATTTCCTAGCACGGGGGGTGGACCTTAGGGTTTCACATGGTCGGGTGGATGTGCTTTATCTCCATTGGTTTCTCCTTGCCTTTGTTCGTGTGCAAGAAGGTGGTAACTCCTGTAGCAGATTCAGATCATGTACTAGTTTATGGAGACAGTTATTATGCTCATGTGCTATCCTGTGTATCAGATTATTCATAATGTATGTATTCATATGTATTTAGAAGATGATAATGTAACAATGTAATGTTGTATTCATATGTCGGGAGAAATTGTGACTATGTACTAGATCTTGATGAATACTTATATGATGTTATGTAAATGTAAATGTTTATTGATTTAGTGCATTAGGTTTACAATGAGTTATTGATGTTAACTCATGATCTGTGTTAGATTATGTTAATTGTTTTGTCAAGTAATGCAACCATGTTATCTTAGAGGACAAGTCATTAGTTTAAATGATGTGTTAATATTACTTTGTTATTTCTATCTCTATAAAAAAAAAAAATTATCCTGTTGCATATAGCATAAATGTGTTGTTCTCTAAAGTTTCATGGCGGGGCGTTACATTATTACTTCTACTTGTTTTAAAAAAAAAAATCCGCATTTTCTTTGCATAGTTAAACCTAACTCTCTAGGGTTGCATGATGGGGCATTACAATTGGATGCATATAGGTAAAGAATACTTGGAACATAATTAGAATCCCCATATTGCCACTATGTACATGAAACATTATTTTAAAAATTTCATCTTGAAGTTCTCTTCAAGTAATTTCAAGAAAGAGATCTGTGGGCAAGGTATTTAGTTAAAAATCATATGGCCATAAATAGGATTTGTATGTATTTAATTATAATATTTAATGCACATATCTTTTATAATATTGTATTATGTTATTGTAGGAAATAATGGCAGTGTTGATATTTAGTGCATAAACTTTGACTTAGTTTGGATAAAGAGTGCACCTAATATAGAAACATTGGATTGGAATAATCCAAGTGAACTCAGGTAAAAGAATGATTTCTATGACAAATTCATAAGAAAATGAATTCCTCTTAAATGACATGACATGAATATTAATGTGCCAAAAATTGCAAAATAAGATCCTTGTCAACTGTCTCTTGAGCTTCCATTGTTAGTTTTTTCACTTCAATTTTCTTACCACACCTCTTTTCGAAATGACCAAAGTTTGGTTTCAAAATCATGTTTTCACTATATGTTTTAAAAGATTAAATTTATTCTAGTTAATCACACTCATAATTTGTAAGTTCTCAAATTCTGTGTAGTCACTATCTGATCTATATCATTGTCTAGTAAATTTTTTTCTTGTTGCTTTCATCACATCCTATTCAACATGTGGATAAGAAAATTAAATAGCCATTAGTACACATAAAACATGCTCTTGCATAGGAATGGAAAGAGTAGGAGTTTAATATAGTTCATGTGTACACTCGAGTTAAAGTGCTTTATATTCAGGTTTATTTTTTATTTTTTAGGTACTATTATATGGAAAAGTGTGTAGGATTAAAAGTGTGCAACATTACAAGTATCCACCTGGGGGTGCTACCACAATAATGGGTTACACTTTTTGGGACATCCTGATTTTTGCTGAAATTACATATTTTTAGAAAATATAATAATTTAAGCCTTGAAATGTTCCATTTAAAGGATCTTAATTGAAGAGGGTTTGATCAAACCCCCTTATATTCAAACCCCCTTGGATAGAACCCCACTAGTTTTAAACCATATCTATAATGGAGTCTCCTCTACACCTATCAAAATGCTGATAAAAACCACTTTTGATTTACCTTTTGGGGGATCAAACAAATTCATTTAAAATTTATTTTTTGTAAGTATGTAGTCCTTATTATAAGCTTCCCAAAAAGTATAATTTTAAATATATTTAATTTGATTATTATATTTTTTTTTTCTTGTGAATGTAGGTTTTTCATCGAACATCAAATTCTTTGTTCTACACACATGGAAAATTAGTAAATTGGTGAAAAACAATTTTGAAAAATATCTATGCCCTAGATATTGATATCCTTGTTTCAACAAAAAAAATTGAATTTCGATACATACAGAAAAATTTATGTTTTACAAAATACATCTATGTCTAAATTATAATTGGTTTGACTTCAAAACTTAATTAAAAAAATATATTCAACAAAATATTATAAAACCAAATGCATGCCGTATATATTGGTGTTACCAATCTAAATTCTAAAGAATCAAAATTTTATTCTTTGTAGAAAAAATGTTATGTGCTACAGAATACACATCACTTTAAAAAAATGTTTACTATTAAAAACTAGTTATCAAAGGAAACGCAAAAAAAATTTACAATTTAACTTCAAATTTTTTAAAAAATATATTTAGAATCTACAAAAAAAATCTCACAAATTACTAGTTTGCATCATCTTCAAATTCCTAATGGTTTAGCAGCTATATGTGTCAGAAAGTGAAGATTTAATTCAAAATGTTGATTTCAATGTCAAGTTTGACCAAAAAGTGTAACCCATTATTGTGGGATGACCCCATGACCTAATGAAATAGACTTCATTTTTCATTAAATGACATTGCCAAGTGTACTGTAGAACTTGTGAGTTGAAATGTGTGTACATAGCTTAATCGTTTCTAGCCTATTTGTGTCTCTTGAGTATTTCATTTTATAATTACTTGTTTAGAATATGATAATCTAGGATATATAGTGGGTTCTAGCTATTTAGATATATTATTTTCCTAGATTTATGTATTTACTTTTATTTAAGAGAAAATTAACTTTAACTTTGCATAATAGGAACTTTATCATGATATGTTCCTTCTCTCATGTATGTATTTAATGTGATAGGGAGATATGGATGCACTATTTGAAAACACAGATAGAGAGATTGCTAGATTAAGGTTAATATTATAGGATCCTCAAACCATGGGGGTTTATAGGTCTAGTTGTGAGAAGACTTTGGAGAGTTTAGTTTGTATTAGAACTTCATTGGGAGGTGTTAGTAAATATTCTGGTGAGATGTTAGTAGCTATTCTTGCCCAATGTGGGCACTAGTTTCTGGTGATGTTCCACTAATTGAGTTCCAATTAAGAGTGCCAAAAGAAACTCTTAAGGCATAATGTTTTCCTCAGTATGTGCCCAAAACTAGTGTTAGGGCATATCAAGTGACCTGGTGTGTGTGCCCTCAGATGACACTATTGATTTATCCTAGATTTCTTGTTGCATATGTTTGTTATCCAAATAATGACCAAATTCCACTATATTTTACACAACAATTGTATGCTAAGGTCCACTTAGGCCTCAACGTAAACTATTTAGATTTACCACCACATTTGGGGTAGGGGCATGACAAAGTATGTGATAGGGAACTATATCATCATCTAGATCAAGAGCCTCCTATTTATAGGAGTTTGGTTAGTGAAAGGATGCTTGCAATCTCACCATCTCTCAGTGGTATTGGTGATCATGTGTCATTGCTTCCCAACAGGAAGCAATTGGGAGTATTGCTGAGATGGCTATGTAAACTCAGTCGATATCTACCAATTGTGTGGGATAGTACTTGATGAGGCATCCACATAGGTCACCTAATCATCTTGCTCCCTATCATCTTACAAGCATCCCATTGCCAAATGATTTGGAGCATATTATAGTCAAGGGTTAGGTGCAGAGGGTGGCTTGTTGTTTATCTGAGAACTTGATGAGAGCATACCAGGTGATATCATCACAGTTGAGGATCCCTCTAGCAGATGTTAGTTCATATGTGGGTTGCATCATGGTAGATTCAGAGAGTCTAACAGCTAACATGAGGCATTGTGATGCAGATCATACAATTAGATAGTCTCCTGAGTCACATGATAGAGCATCACATCCATCTACATCACATTCTGCCACTCCACAAGCTCAACATATGGGATCTGATTCACTCAAGAAGGTTGTAGCTGATATGGGTTTTGTATGGATGATTTCTACTGGATCTATACCATACCATCTCACATACACATTCCTTTGCTCATGTCCCTACTACATCTATGTGATGAGAGAACAACATAAGAGTTAGTGGATTCCATTATTATTGAGGATGGTTATATTCGAGGTCCTGATATGACATAGGTATATAATTTTTAATTTTTTAAGTTAAATTTATACTGTAAAATTTAAGCATATGCTTGTAGTCCTACACAAATATAACTTATATTTGAAATTAATTTTTCTCTTTTATGTGCACATGTGTAGCTTTAGGATGTAGATGTTACTCCTAGTTTGAGGGCAGAACGTGTACACATGCATGATTCTCTTGACCATAGTGGACATGTGAGTTGATTATCAAATTGAGATTCATGTATATTTAAATATCTCATGTTTGTATGTATGTATGAAGTCCAAACATGTCTATATATGTTCTAAAATTTAATTATAATTTTTTAGGGCTAATTGCATCTATCAGGACAATGTTCTCATTCCAAGGGTCACTCAACTAGGAGTGAACATGATGATCTTGGTAGCTAGCTTACATGTTTGATAGATTGACATTTATGTTTGAGATCTCTAGACATTTTTGTTTATGAACCTATGTTTGATCTATATATCATGGACATCCAAACATGTTTGTGTTTATGTTTATGTTTGAGATATGGACATGTAGACATTTGTCTATATGTTTATGTTTGAGATACATGGACATGGACATTTTTGTTTATGATTATGTCTGAGATATATCATGGATGTGGACATGTTTGTGTTTATGTTTATGTTTGAGATATATGGACATGTGGACATTTGGACATTTATGTTTATGTTTGAGATATGGACATGTGGACACTTGTGTTTATGATTATGTTAGAGATATGGACATTTGAGTTTATACTCATGTTTGAATCTATGGACATTTATACATGTTTATGCTTATATTTGGCATGCATATGGACATTTATGTTTATGTATTTGACATGTATGGATAGTTATGCACCTATGCATGGACATGTAAATATGTTTATATAATTTGACATGTATTCAACATTTATACATGTTTATAAAAATTTTCAATGTGTGTACATGGAATGAACTTATGCATCTATGTATGGGCATGTTTATGTTTTAGATGGACATTTATATATATGTTTATATTTGACATGGATGTAAATTTATCTACAAATGAGATATTTAATAAAGTTTTCATATAAATGCTTCTTGATATTTACAATGAATCTATTTGATTTTTATAGATGTACAAATTGTTATGTATTAAGACATGTAATATGTAAGTTTCAATAATAAAATATTAACTTCAAAAATATTAATATGCTTATCTCAATCATACATGTCATTTACTTATTAATCATGTGAATTTTTTATACATACATCATTTATATTTACTTTATTAATCACATTGTCATTTACTTATTAAGTTGTTACATATCTCAAATTTGAAGTTTAAAATAAACTTTATAACTCTATAATGATATAACATTCAAATAGACATAAAGGACAACAATGGTAGAATATGTATATGATAAAATAACATAACATAGGCCCACATAAGTAGCATAAGAACACAATATATAACAAATATTTAAATACTAGAACAAATACTATTATGAACTCTCAAATCATGAATTAAATATATGTTGAGGTTGAAATACATATGTTTTCAATCTACATTTTTCTTAAGCAATCATTGCACGTATATTGGACATAAAAAATAATAATGAATGAATTAAACTTGAGGTAAATAAATAATGAATTTTGTATTTTTCATGTATAAATATTGATTTCATAATATATACCCAAGATTGAAGATAGAAGTTCATCTTATTTGAATGTAAATTAACTAGATCTAGAATCTAGACTTGTTAAGTTTGAGACATGAATGATAATTAAACTCACATACAACTTTTTAAATACAACTTGAACTAAAAAGTTAAACTTTCTATAAATTTCTAATGATATCAAACTCACATAAGCACCAGGAAACTTTACTAGGGTTAAATTGAATAAGTTCTAGATACAAAAAAAGAGCTTCCCTTAGCTTCAAGAAATATTCATTATGTACTGACAAGGCCAATCACGTGAAGGTGGAAGCTCATGTGGCCTCACCTAAGACCTAAGACATCTAGATTTTATAACTTATTCTAGGACCTCTAGACCTAAGCCATATCTACTTGACATATTCAGATTTTCTAGTAAATGTAGTAGACCTAAGACACCTATGTTTTATACCATATTCTAGTCTAGAACTAGGACATATGTAATATACACCTAGATTTTATACCTTATTCTAGGACATCTAGACCTAAGACATGTCTACTTGACATATTTAGATTTTCTAGTCTAAACATAGTAGTCCTAAGACACCTATATTTTATATAGGTTATTCTAGGACCTCTAGGCTAGAAGACATATCTACTTGACATATATTTAGATTTTCTAGTCTACTCGTAGTAGGCTTAAGACACCTACATTTTATACCTTATTCTAGTCTAGACCTAAGACATACCTTATCTACACCTAGATAAATTATACTTTATTCTAGTCTAGACCTAAGACATGTATCTAAGAAATAAATATAGATTTTATAGTAGACATTATTATAGTCTACACCTAAGACATAGATCTAAGATACCTATTCTATATAGAAAACACCTATTAGATATTTAAATCATTCTAAGACATGTCTAGATTAGTATTGTAACTTAAAGCTTGGATAAACATACATAAGAAAATATTAATATGCTAGATAATGTAGAGATCATGTACTTGAAATGAAACAATAGCTTCAAATCCTCTCATCTACATGATTGTAAAAACAAATCTCCTACCACGATGAAATATAAAAAAATTAAAACTTAGAGATCATGAATTCTAAATTTTTTTAGAACCATTGAAATTAAAATTAAACATCAAAAAGAGTTATTGAAGTATAAATTAAAATATAATTTATAAGTTAACTACAAGTAAGATGTGCTTGAGATCTCTAAGTAGACCTAAGACACCTACTATGTATCTATGTAAGCTAATATTTTACTAAGTCAGGGATCTAGTGAATACCTGAAATGAAATGAAAGTTGTTGGACCCACATTTTTCATACCACATCCATTGGTTCATCTCTCTCTTCAATAAAATCTAATATTTTTGATGGTCATCTCTATCTAGTCTCCACTTAGGAGGTCCACATGCACATTTAACTTGATGAAGAGATAGGCCAATAGCAAAATTACTAGGTGGCTATACTAATACACCATGTTGTGAGTTTGGTAATCAATAAAATGAATCCCATTTTGAAAATTTTTGACTTGTTTGAGATATGTCCCTTGCACTACAATGAACCTGTGGGAAACAACATTTCATCACTTGTTTTTGGTTTTGTTAACTTATTCCTCTCTTCTTTGTAACATAATAAATAATAACTAACACTCTCTATGTTTCTGACCTCTGCTATGATTGTGAAAACATCTCCTGCACCACAATGATATATATACACACCTTTTTTTAATCAATCCTAAATTGTGGTCATAATCATTTAAATTCCAAGGAATGTCTTCAAATATTTCATCTTCATTTTTCTCATATGTGTCAGTAACAACTAGTGGCACCAAATTCGATTAACTTATATATCCACATTTGAAGTAAATATTAAACAAGTGAAAACTTTTTTCAAACAAATATACACACTTGATATCTCCCAGAACACTTTATTTGGATGTGGGTTCCTCCCTGAAGATGTGCCGACCGTAGATGTGAAGTGTTTCTTACACCATTCAACAACATCCTGTGCATCATTTATACAATCTCCCTCATAATTCTTTTGATGTATTCTTAGAGCACGTTTGATTCAAGTTCCTGCACCATCATGTTTACCCTTTCCATGCCCACTCTCAAAGAAGCTCCAAACATGTGGTATATTGTCATGTTGATGATATCTACAAAGTGTATAAAATGACCTTGATGATTTGAATTGTGACGCACACCCATTTGACCATACAATTTTTTTTCAATTTTGACACCCCTTCTTGCCAAATCTTCAAGAAATTCTTAAAGCAATTTTGTATAAAATGTGTGTGATGCTTTTTATCATCACTAATATAAAAATGATATTCTTTTGTAATTAATTGTTGTAGATATGTACTTTCAACACCATCCAAGTCCAATTGTGCATGTCGATAGCACACATGTACCATAATAGTGACCTACTCTTGATAATAATATTGTGTTTGAATCTCCTTTTGATGGGTAAAAGAGTAATTTTATGCAAAGTCCACTATTGATAAAACTATTCCAAGTGGGAAAGTATCTATCAACAACTGAAATTGTTTTGCTTGCCACTTAGCAAAAAACACAAGATGTATGTATGGTTGTATCAATTTACGAAAATTTTCCATAAATTTTTGAATAGGTACTTCCTCTTCTATGTAATCTAACCTTGTGGACTCTTTCTCAAATTTTATTTCAAACACTTGTAACTCTTGCATTTTACCATCTTCATCATGTCAGTATCTTCATTTCTCAATGATATTTTAGTTAAATTTCCACATGTTTCACAAATTCCTTTTATGCATTTCATTGGACCATCTACATCCTCATCAAATTTATCAGATAAGATGGATGATATGAACTAAATTAACCATTTAGGAGGTGCATTTTCAGCACCATCACTTTCTTCTCTAATCTTTTGAAACACTTTGAGAGTAAAGATCGAATTCAATATGGTAACAACAACAAGTTTCAAAAAATTTGTTAGCCTTCACATACCATGGCCTTAACATTTCAAACATTGTTTGCCCAATCTTTATATGAGGTATTGCATCACAAACTATCACATACATCTCATGTTGTGTTGTGTCTAACCATTGTTTTGTATGCAATTCATATTCATTTGGCCCAATCCTATGTTTGAGAACATCTCTACCATTTGATGAAGGATGGGTATGATCGTGCTAAAAATTAGAGGCCAACTTCCTAAAACCATCTTCAATCTTATTAGAATGAAGATCCCTACACATCATTGCCCAATTGCCTTCTACAATACTATCACCCAAAACCTTTCTCCTATTCACATATCTTGATAGTGTCTTTCTACTTAAGACAATTTCACTTGAAAGTGAAGAGATCTAACATTTTCTTGGTATTTGTGGACTTACTATAGATGTCAACATCACTCTTCTTGAAATGCTCTTATCAACTAATCAAGACTCTTTTCCAATGAAATTCAAACCTTTTCTAACATATTGAACAATATCTTTTTCTAGGTGTCTTCTCTTTTTTGTGAAATCTACATGTAACAATTTTAATGCCTCTTTTAGCTTGTCATAAAGAAGAATACTTGATAATAGTTGGGCTTGACCAAGTGTATCATGATGATTGAAATGCTTATCAAGTATTTCCTTTGAAGTTCTACTCAACGACCTCATAATAACATTAGTATGTTGTTCAACATAAAATTTCAATTCCTCTACATCCATTTCAAGTAAATGATCTATATTTCTATAAGAAACTTTTCTTTTAACCTATTTAATTAGATTATGAATATGCATATCTATAGAAGGAAGCAATCTCGACCCCTCTCCAACATCAAATCTTGTTTGGGCTTCCTCCTTGACATCAATTATGTGTGGTTGGGCCTCCTCCCTGACATCAACTATGTGTGGTTGGGCCCCCTCCCTTACATCAACTATGTATGGTTAGACCTCCTCCCTAACATCAATTATGTGTGATTGGGCTTCCTTTGCTCCAATATTTTAATTAGGTTCAAATTCTACTCTAGTTTTTGTATGTTGAGCCCTTACACATATCATATAAAAGAAAGAAGATTTTATAATATTTATAAGGGATGGATATATAAACTCATTTTCTAAAAACTAGATGTATGTTTTAACATTTTAATATTTTATCATTCTTTAGATATCATATAATATTATTTAATATAAGCTTAAATGTATAGTTGTTTTTCCATTTACTCTCATATCACTATAAAATTGAACATGTGTAAATTTCTAACAGTGCAATTTCCTCATGTAGTTCTATATATACAAGTACATGTAATGGTAACATAAATTTGGTGCACAACATGATAGTTTGAGCTGACTCAAGCATATCATTTTAAATTATTTACATGACACACACTAAGTGATTGAATCCAAGATATGGTGTCCATGATGTGAGATTTAGAAATATTACTCAACTCCATGCATATATGAAATATTGTACTTGTCAATGCATATATTACTTACCCATTTATATGAAAGATGAATGTACCTACATGTAGTCCAATCTAATTCTAGTATATTAAAATTAAATCTAATTTCTAGTGTACATGATCTCTAGGATTAAATTATAGAATTATGAACTACAAACATCTAGAGAACAAGTTAGAAATCATTGTACACACAATTTTTAAACAATTAAACTTTGAGAAGATTTGAAGGAGTTTTGTCGCAAAATAAGTAACAAGATTTTTTAGAGATCTAGAGTAAAAAAGTTTAGCATCAAATTCAACTATGATTTCAATTCAGTTTTCACAACCTTAATGAGGCTTATGAATAAATTGCTACACACTCATGTTTTAAGAGTATGTGATAGGTCTTTAATACTTGGATCAAAATTCTCATGTTTTTAGCTAAAAATACATAAGGAAATTGTTGAACACTTAGAGAAGGTATAAAATTTTTAGCTAAAAATACCTTGGATAATCTAAATTGTCATGGCTATTTCATTTAATGAAAAATAAAGTCTAATTTCTTTAGTGCTTTCTCTTCCTGTTTCTTCAGGTTGAACCATTTTAGTGGCCTTTTATATGGTGAAAGAAGACCCCTCTTGCCAACAACACACAAAACTCACAAACAAGATTGAAATATAACGATTACACCAAATTATATAGCAGAGACTCTCTACTCACATGCTCATCGTAAGTCACATAGATTTCAGATTGCAACAAAGATTTCTTATTTTAAATTTACCTAAAAATTTGTAACCAATTTACATTATTGGCCTTCAATGGCATTTCTCAACTCAATCACTCTTAGCTACCTTGCCCTGGAAGCCTCTTCACTTTCTTCTATAGTCACACTACTTAGGCACTCATCTCTCACACACTGGCACCTTGTTTTTCCTTCATTGGCACTCCAATGTTAGGCTTTTACCTTCTTCACATCAGGTCAAACCTGCACATTATTCTATATTCTACACAATGACATTCTATTAAGTATTTCCTCTTGGGGTAGATACTTTATCCTCCCACGCCTTGGTTTTTTATAGATGCTAAAGATCTTTTCATTGGCATTCTATGTTACCAAAAGGTGAAATGTTGCCTCTCACTAGGAGTTCTGACTTAGAGTCAAAATGACTCGTAATCCTTTTCCAAACTTCCTGTGCATTCCCTTGGCATTAATTTGTTTCAAATATCTTTACACTTGCAACTGAAAGGACATAAGACAAAACAAAAGAAGTTGAGTTGACGCCCTCTTGAAATTGTTTGATCTTTTATTTGGCTTATTCAACTTTGTCTAAGCTACAACCTCCAATGTAAAATTGCTGCCTAACATTTAGTAATTCAAAAACTTAGGATATCATCTAGGAAAGCATGATCTCCATGATGCTCATCTTTCCTTGCATACAACAATTGAACCTTTCCTTTGAAAAAAATACATCACACCCTGTTGCAAGATGCTACTTATATCTTTGGCATGGCAGAAATTATAAACTTCTCCCTAACATCTTTATAAGAGTCAAACCTTGTAAAGATCTTCAAAATATTAAAACTGAAACCAATGTCTAACTGAAGCTATAATATGATCCAAGAACATGATATGGATGTGCATTCAGAGAATCAAATGGCAATGATAACCTTTCAACAAGGATATGAGCTTTAGCTGAGATGCCTACACCAATTGCTATATGTCTCACTCTTGTTGAATTGAACTTGATTTTATAGGTTTCAAATTTAAAGTCAACTCTCAACAACATGGGCACTCAAAATGCTGAAGGAGTGTCACCAGAGTCATTCCCAAATATTCTATCCAGCAAGTATGCAATTATCTCTAATTCTAGAAGAATTTTATGGTTGAATGAAGAAAGTTGATTCATAGTTGAAGGAGTATCAACCTCCATATCATTTTCTTCTTCCTTGAAACTTTGTTTAAACATTGGAGAAACTCACTTATGTAGCTATGGTAGGACGATCATGAAGCTGAAAACTAACTTTGAGCATAATTTCTGACCAAGAGATTAGATTATTCTAAAAACTTACCAAGATGAAGACGTCGACAATCCCAAACTCTCTACCAAGCCATTCTGCCTCAGCTCTCACTGATTTCAAAATTTTAAAGTTTTGCCAAATCACCAACATTAATTGTAAAATGATTAATTTTTCAAACACAGAAGGATTCTGCCCCTAAAACCTTCACTAATAATTCTAAAATAGATACAATAATATTCCTATAAGAGGGTTTGTATCCAAACTTCTTTGATTTCCCTAAACAATTATTTCTGCGAAAACTGTCCATTGTGTGTTGAAACCAAAGTATTGTGAAAACTTGATTATGTCAAATATGATCATGCAATGTGTTTTCTAAAGCTAAGAGATGCCAATTAAGACTACACGTGTACCAAAATTAGAATAAGACAAACTAGAATTTTTTTGTGTGATGTTGATCGCTAGTCCACCTAGATGCTCCTGCATTAGACATGTTGGGTAGGAAAATTTTGTGAGTAGAACTCACAAATGGAGTTGAGTAGTGGGACTACTCTTTCAAGTTGAATGCAACCTACAATTAACTCCATCATTGAATTAGGTTGAGACAATTTCTTCTTCCGCCTCTTCCAACATTTCACTAGGACACTTACCATCCTCCTCCAACAAGTGTGCACTTTCTTTTTCCTCCTTCCTCTTGTGGACTCATGTCCACCATGAATCAACCACCTCCTCTAGAGACTTTCTCCTCTCCTCTCCTCCTTTGTGAGATCAAACCCACCATTATCCAACCTCCTCCTCCAAAATCCCTCACCATCCACATCACAACCTACAACGACCTCACCAAAAACTGCATCTATAACTCCATGGAAATTAAAGATTTCCCTATGCTCTTCTTCCTATTCTCCAACCCTCATCATAGAAAAAGAAGGAAAATGAATTTCATCACAAAATGCAATAAATTTTATCTCTTCTTCCTTCGATGTTGTAACTTTCCTTCCATCTCCTTTTGCTACAATTTCTTTCTCCACAACTACATCTTTGTCAATAGCTGTGGCGATCTTTTCATCATCCTCCAAAGGATTCATAACAACTACAACCTTATTGTCCTCATCTTCAACTAATGCAACTTCTTCATTGTCCCCTTCCAACCATCTATTTATTCTCTCCATCTCCTCTTTCAATAGGAGATCATCCTCATCTTCATTGATCTCCTCATCATATCTAGGACACTTAAAAGTTCATCATATCAACTTATGTTGCAACCTTATCAAGCTCTATTGCTGCAATCACATCCTTTTTCTCATTCTCCCTCTTCATACCTTCCTCATGGCATGCCTTCACTTCAAACTCATCCCTCTTATTTTCATCATGTTTGATCACTTGCATATGCTGTCATGGTTCCAATCTACTCAATATCACATTTATATCAGCCATCATCACCAAAATTTTCCTCTCTTGATATTGTCTCCAATCCTCCCATATCATGGGCTTCCTCACAAATATCTTCATCTCATCTACTGCAATCTTTCACCATCACTTAAATCACACTCTACAATATGTAAAAAAAATTCTTTTGCGGATTCCAGCTATGAATTGCTCAGGATTCACACACCTGTAATGTAATTCTTTTGTGCTTCCCACAATTGCTTCCTCTTCTCTACCGCAGGTCTTGGTGCATATGTTGCATAATCAGGCTCTTCTAGATCTGATACCAATTAGTGCAAGAGGACCCCTCTTGCCAACAACACTCAAAACTCACAAAAAAGATTGCAATATAATGATTACACCAAATCTTACAACAAAGACTCTCTACTCACATACTCATCGTAATAAACATATTTCAATTTGTAACGAGTCTTTCTTTATTTATTTACCTAAAAATCTACAACCAATTTACATCATTGGCCTTCAATGACATTTCTTAGATCAATCACTCTCAACTACCTTGGCTTGGCACCCTCTTCACTTTTTTCTACAGTCACACTACTTAGGCACTCACCTCTCACACATTGGCACCTTGTTTTTCCTTCAATGTCGCTCCAATGTTAGGATTTTGTTAGTGCAAAGATCAAATGATAAACAAGAAAGAACACAAGATATACCCTGGGAAAACCCTCAAAAGGAAAAAACCTAGCCTCTAAAAGCATCCACACTCAAATGTATTATTCAACAATAAGAAAATTATAATACATCTCATGAGTCTCCATGAATACCTCTGAACGATCAAGCACCTCCAATGCATCCTTCATTGTGTCCAAGCACGAATCTAGACATCCCATGCCATGCTTCATAATCTACACTTGCAGGAGAGAGCTAATACAATGACAACCTCTCACAAACCTCTCGTCTACTGACAATGAATTAGCCAACCTCAAATAATAACATTGTGCTTGCTTTTATAACCCAAGTCACACAAATACAATAAGAAAACCATGTGCCCGAAAACAATGGGTAACACAAAACCATTGACCCCTCATTTAATTATTGGTACTACATTTTTCCAACAATTAAATAATACAAATAAATAATTAATTACTCTATGTGTCCCACACACTTAAAATAATTAACCCAATGTTACATATAACTTATACAAGTGGTATCCAAATAAATAATACAATATTATGCAAGGTGTACAACACCTATTCCAACATTCCCCCACTTGTTGTATGCATTGCATAAGGGTCAATCAATGAAAAACATCATCATAGGCAAACATGAAATCACATGAATCTCCAACATGCTCTCATGCTCCATCAAGATACCTGCAATAAAATTAAAGTGACCACCATCTCAAGAAAGAACTCCTCTCATCCTCCAATGTGCCACCTATGGAAGCAAAGGAACATGCCAAGGTGATGCACCAATCCAAAGAACACAAGCATCAAATATAAGTGATAACAAAAGGCTCCAAGCTATTGTCAAAGGTAAAAACCCACATCACTAAAAATAACACCCACATCATATGCTAATACATCTAACCATCCATACCTCATAGGTAACAACAACATCAATAAACTCATGCCAATAACATATCCAACCCATATACTGTAATCACAAGCTCTATGTGTAAAACCTATCAATGAAGAACATATACATCCAAGAACTCCCACTGCATCTGTAATGTCAAATTTGAAAATAGATCAAAGGCATATCAAGTCTACCAATCAACACTCAAACCAAGGCATGGATAATCAACAAGCCAATGTAGTATCAAGAACAATCACAATGATCTACACATGCATGATAAATCATTGCATACTCTCTCACAACATGTCACCATAACTCTCCCAAGTCCAACCATATCAACATGATCCTCCAAGAAGTAGCCATAAGACAAAGAGAGAAAACTTGTAAATCACATTGTCCTTCTACAAACACCTCAAAGTGCTAATCTGTGTCAAGTATGATCTCCTCTACAACCCCCCAAAAAAAGCCTCAACAACACCCAACCATTCAATCTCATAGATCAAATGAACAAATGTAACATGTAACCAACATGGATGTAAGCCTCTTTAATCAAGGTAGATCAAATTCACACTAGTAGAATTTTGGCAAATAAATGACTACATGACTAAAACTTTTAGTCACGACAACTAAAAATGACTAAATTCTACTAATTTTTTGCAACACAGCTATAAATGACTAAATAAATGACTAATTTGATCATCACACAAATAAATTTAGTCACACAAATAAATGACTAAATAAATTATTTAGTCACACAAATAAAAATGACTAAATAATTAGTCACAATATGATATTAAAGTGGGTAAGTTTTGATTTTTGAGGCATTTTTTGTGGAGGGAAAATGGACAAAACGTAAGGTTTTGATTTCCCTCACATTTTTCATGGAGGGAATATGGGCAAAACCTAAATTGCTATTCTATTGTTTTTTCAGATAGGAATGTGTGTTTTTCATGTTGGGATACATATGTGGAAAACATTTCTCTTCATGGAGGCATCAAAATAGGGTGAAACGACTACCAGTACAAAGAAGAGGGTTTAAATAACTTATTTTCAAATGGCATTGAAATTCTTTCCTATAGATCCCAGTCTATCCAAGCATCGTGTCACGGATTTGAACAGGTAATGGTTTAAAATATTATTTCATCAGTGTGTGTGCCCTTTATTCATCACTGTATTTTTCATTGCACATTCTACATTTGTAGTGCCCCTCAACTTGCCTTTTGTTGGACTGATAGCTTTCCTAGTGGGATTAGACACTATGCCATTCTGTTGGATGGTGGATTTTCTGTTATTATGTTAGTTGATTATGGACCTATTGCTATGATGATATTTGATTACTGATATTTTATATTTTCATAGCTTGATGGACATATTAGATGTTATAGATTATTTTAATTATGAGTTCTATGCGTTATCTGATTATGTTTATGATGTGTTACTGGTAATTGTGGTACTATATTGTTATGTAATTGATTATTTTATTTTGTTGACAAGCAATGGAAGATTATGTGTAATGTAGTTACTTGATGTGTTTATGTGAATGGAATAGTGTTACATTACTCATACATGAGTACCCTGCTACACTGTGACTTCCGTTCACTGTGCGTATGATTGCATGTTTACATATATACATGTTTAACCCTGTTGTTTGCTACAGGTTGCAGGTATTAGGCATCGACTCCACCTGAATTAATAGGTCTAAGCATGCCTTAACCAATGGAATTGTTAAACGGAGCTAGCATAAGGTTCCCTACTCAGTCAACATCCTCAAAGAGGATGAGTATCTAGTATTGCATCCAGTCGTTACCGTCAGTTGGACTGTTTGTCCCCGTTGTTGTCGTCATTTTTAGAGTCATGTCTTGTGATCTTGCATGGAGGTCAGGTATCATTCTGTAGGTTGGGTTTATCCAATTAGAAATGTTTGATTTAAGCCCTGGTTAGTGCTTCATTAAAATAAGTTAATTTCAAGCTAAAGTTCAATAAATATTTATAAGGGGAAATTATGTGTTGTTTACTAATTATAAACAATTTAATTGTTTTATAATTGGTAAAATTAACATGAAAGTAAATAAATTTAATAAATGATTAAATAAAATAATAAATTACAAGTTGTTTATAAAGAATTTAATTGGTTGAAAATTGATAAAATAAAATGAAAATAAAATACATAAATAAATATATATAAACAATTATAAATTTTGATAAAATAAATTCATAGGTAACATTAAAATAATAACAATAATATTTTAATGAATATTGTAAATAAATATATTGTTGTCCCTTTGTTGGGCCATGGGATCATGAGCCATGCCTCCTAAAAAGGTCGGAAGGTTCTAGAAGAAATGGAGAGATTGCTCTCTCTAAGGGGGATCATCTGGGAAAATTTGGGATCAACTTTGGAGGAGGCTGGAGCTACAAGTTGGGATCCGGGAGCAGCATCAAACCTTCAATCCTGTCACGCAAGAAAAACCAGGTTCCTTTGTTCTGTATCTTATTTCAGTTTTAGTTTGTGTGCTTGGCAATTGCATTTGCCTGAAAATTTGGATGTTTTCTCAATGGATCTATTTTGTGCATACCCCTATAGTCATTGACATCTCTTTGAGGTATCCTATCAAACAGACTATATGCATTGTCTATGTTTCTACATTTTGCATACATGTTTACCAAGGCCATTGCAACCACCATATTTGGCAGATTCCTTCTATCCTTTATGATTTGATAGATGCCATACCCTCAGAATGGTCCACTGTAGGCGTAATATAATTAGGGTTTACATGTAACTGAAGTATGTGTAGCGCTCATCCAAATACTAATGAGACTGCATGTGCCTAGATCTAGGTGAAACTTACAATGTTTGAATGTGTTTTAGAGTGCTTTAAAAAAAAAGGTCATGTAAATCTATTAGGTATTTATTCTGCAATCATTGCATTTCAAAACAACCACAAAGACGCCTCTCTGAGGCATTCCATCATCAGTCATGTGCCTTGTTTAAGCTCCTATTTTGGTTATGCAGGGAGACTGCTGGTAAATATTGTAGGTTTAGGTTTTATACTAACTTAAAGAAGGTGAAAGTTTATGTTTCCTTATGATCCTGTAATCATATGTGATCTATAGTTACCAAGAAAACTCATTGATACAACAACACAGATTTAATAGATATTTCAATGAAAAAAATTAGGGTGTCTTCAAGGTCAACCAATGCGGGCAAGAGAGTCAATCATGCACACAGATGATCCTATGTAGTTGCAATGCAATCTGGGTTACAAATGTGATCGATGGATATACAACTCTCATCCACTAACTTGCTAGGCATGTGGTAATAAACTAATACAATCTGGTGAAAGGTAATGTAAATGTTTATACAAGTAAATAAACTAAACATGGACATTTCAATGTTCTTTCTGTAAGATCAGTAAGCTGAGAGATGAGGATGATCATGCCATATACACGTCATCAATGGCTGCTAGGTTGATGGTGATGGATGCGAGCCTTTTGGGCTATGCCAGATAGTTCTATGCGACAGAGGAATCAGCGCTAGGGTGGAGAAAGTCGACGTTGTCAGATCTTTGGGTGTGGCCGGCATGATACTCATTAGCACTGAAGAAAATGGTGAAGAGCTCATTACCGATAGCCATTTGCTTCTGGCAGCAGCAGTAGACCGAAGATTTGGTGACTCCATCAGACACTATGTCAAGACGAGCCCAAAACTAAGAGCAACGATAGAGTTTAAGGGCACTATGCTGGGGATCAAACCTTCACTGGTAGTTGCTACCTTTTCTTCTCGAGGCCCCAATCCCTTGACACTGCAATTCCCAATCCCTTGACACCGCAGATTCTGAAGCCACATATAATCAAGCCAGGTGTGAACATTTTAGCATATATAGAATTGGATTTTGCAAAAATTGGAGAGAGAAACAAATATCTATTTAAAAATGTGTCATCATATATACATCTACCACCACCACTGAGATCATAAGAAATCCACATTGCACAATCATTTAACCAACCTATTGCAAAAGTTGTCAAGTTGTTCTCACCCATAGCTTTTTACTTGATATTTGTTTTCTAGCTACTATTACATATCAAGCCTCAACGTAAATAGTTGCAGTAGAAATACTTATAATTGAAGTATTCTAAGTTGTTTAAACAATTTTACTTGAGAACTTATCAAACTGCCTTCCTTATAATTTGCTTGTTTGATGGACAATGACATGTACAACTTAAAAAGTTTGATTATACTATGGTGCGCACAGGCTGTTTGGAATACTGGCAAATGGTTCCTGAAATGTATATTTTCAACCTGCCAAGCACAATCACCTGAAAGTTTTTAAAAAACCTTTTTTTACAAGATCTATTTTGTGCACTTTCTTCTTGTACAATCTAAAACAGAATAACAGAACCGAATAAAAACAACAAGAACTAAACAAAACTCAGAATGAAAAAGACATGACAGTGCACATAGAACAATAAGACCATTTAACGTGGTTCGCCAATGTTGGCTACATCCACAACAAAGGGAAATAATTTTATTTTATCAATACATGACCCATGTATCATACATCTCTCTCTTTATTACATATATGACTGTATATCACAGCAGCTCTGTAGACTCAGTGTTTAATCCATCTCACATCTCACCGTAGAATAGCAACCACTAAACTAACTGACTTGCATCCTCCAAGGACTCGAATCCCAACCACCTACCAAACCTTTAAAAGAAACACCCAGGACAACAGCGGTTACTAGCCAGGATAGGCCATGTGCAGATTGAGCGGTTAGAAGGAATCAGGACAGTGAGTTGCCATTTCAAATGGGCTTCACCTAGTCCACGTGCCCAACAATCTCCCACTTGAAGACCAATGGGAATGGCAATGAAACTACTCAAAGAGAGATTCCCTTCGTGAAATTTAGTGTTATAGAGGAACAAGACTGAGAGAAGATCTACAGAATTCAAACTTCTCTCAAGGAACAATCTTTGTTAATGCATCTGTCGGATTAACCTTGGTGTCAATCTTTGTGACCTGCAACTTGCCTTCATCAATAAGATGGCGGATAAAGTGGTAACGAAGGTCAATATGCTTTGTTCGAGTGTGGAACACTGCATTTCTTGACAAGTGAATAGCACTTTGGCTATCACAAAATAATGGAAATACTGATTTCGGACGGCCCAGTTCTGTCAACAAACGCTCAAGCCATATCATTTCTTTGGCTCCTTCCGAGAGCGCTATGTATTCAGCCTCTGTTCATGACAGAGTGACAGTTTGTTGCAACCGAGAGACCCAAGTAATGGCTGCCCCGGCAAATGTAAAGACATAACCAGTGGTAGACTGGCATTTGTCTAAATCTTTGGCCATATCTGAATCTACATAACCACGGAGCTGAAAGTCAGAACCTCCAAAACTTAAACAGAAATGTGAAGTACCTTTCAAGTACCGTAGAATCCACTGAACTGCCTGCCAGTGTAGTTTGCCCAAATTACTCATGAATCTGCTCACAACAGCAACAGCTTGTGCTATGTCTGGATGAGTACACACCATTGCATACATGAGACTGCCAACTGCAGATGTATATGGAATAGACCTCATCTGTTCTTCTTCTTCCTAATTTTTTAGACACATAGCTGAAGATAGGCAGAAATGATCAGCCAAAGGAGTAGATACCGGTTTAGCATGAGACATATTAAATCTGTCGAACACTTTGGCAATGTAGCTTGATTGGGACAATCTGAGTTCTTTTTTATTTCTATTTCTGAATATGTACATCCCAAGTATTCGTTTGGAAGGTCCGAGATCTTTCATGGCAAAACGAAGAGCCAACTATTGCTTCAGCTGAGCAATAATCCGAACACTAGTACCAGCTACTAAGATATCATCAACATAGAGTAAAAGGATGATGAACTCACCAGTATTGAGCTTCTTGTAGTAAACACAAGGATCTGATTCGCACCGAATAAAGTGGTTATCAGTCATGAAGCGATCAAATTTTAAATACCATTGCCGTGGAGCTTGCTTCAGCCCATACAAACTTCGCTTCAACTTGCAAAATAAATGCTCCTTACCTGGTTGAGTAAAGCCTTCAGGCTGCTCCATGTATAAATCCTCATCAATATCTCCGTACAAAAATGTTGTTTTCACATCTAGTTGCTCAAACTATTCTAAATCCCAAATGGCAACTAAACCCAACACAGTACGAATGGTGTCCATTCTGACAACTGGAGAAAATATTTCAAAAAAATCAATACCTTTTTGCTGATCAAACCCCTTGACGACTAATCTGGCCCTGTATCTTTTACTTCCTCCGTCTTCGTCTTTCAAGCGATAAATCCATTTATTTTTGAGAGGCTTTCGATTTGGCGGAAGAGGAATCAAATCTCAGGTTTGATTAACACTCAATGACTCCATTTCTTCGTTCATGGCTGCCATCTAGTTCTGTGCATTTTCATGCTTGCAGGCTTGTTTATAAGTTGCCGGCTCTGCATAATCAGAGAGTAATAACTCATAGTCATCGTATTTTGCCGGTCTCCTCTTCTCACGGGTAGACCTCCTCAATTGTGTACCTTTCTCTAGCTGGATATTGGAGTCCAGATTGAGTCTCTGTAATAAATGCTGAACATCATCAATCTCTGAGTGAAGAGGCCCCTGAGGAAAATTGCCCTGTCTATTTATATTGCTCTGTGCACCTATAGTGCTTGACTCATTCACAGTGGCCTGCCTTGAAATTTTAAAACCACCATCTACAGGCATGGAGTTTGCAAAGTGAGGCAGCGTTTGTATATGAGCAGGCTGCGTTGGATGTGTTGAAGGTAGCATCAGATGTGATGAAGGCACAAGGGAGTGCGTTGGAGATATATCACACTACATGGGACTGTGTATAGGTAATGTTGAGTGAGCAAGGGGCAGCGACGGTCCAAAGGGAGGCTGCATTGGCAGTTTGGAAGTCAGCGTTTGACTTAGGGATGGCAACGTAGTGTCTTGGGAGGGCAGTGATAAGCTGTGGGAGGGCAGTGAATGAGTTAATAAAGGCAGTGTTGGGCCAAGTGAAGGCTGCTTGGAATAGTCTAAAGGCAGTGAATGGGTGTTTGAAAGCTGCGTTGGTTGTATAAAGAGGTGTGTAGTCAACGTATTAGTATTGGAAGACAACGTGTGACTCTTAGGAGGCTGCATGTTATGTGCTAAAGGTAGCATAGAAGCATTAGATCGTGGAGGCTGTGTGGCAACTATGCAGGGCAAACCAATTGGGGATTGGGTGGGAAGTGTGCACCCAACCGAAGGCATAGCACTTGAAGTAATAGGAGCTCCGGACAGATAGGAATGTATAGTTGTAACAAGTGGCTGGGAAAATGTAATGGTGGATTGCCGCACTTTACCATTATCGAACAAATCCACATCAATATATTTCGGCAGAGGTGAATTGCAAGAGTGCAAACCTGGAAACTCCCTCTTGTTAAACACAACATCGCGGCTATGAATTATAGTCTTTGCAATAGGATCCCAAAGATGAAAGCCAAACTGATCTTCACCATAGCCGAGAAAAACACACCTTTTTGACTTGAAATTTAACTTAGTTCTCTGCTCTTTCAGAATGTGAACAAAAGCGGCACAACCAAACACCCGCAAATGCTGATAGGAAATTCACTTTCCAAGCCATGTCTCCTCAGGTATGTCAAAATCCAGCCTAGACGAAGGAGCTCGATTGATTAAATACACAACAGTATTACATGCCTCTACCCAAAACTCTTTGCCCAATCTAGCATTGGAGAGCATACATCAAGCTTGCTCAAGTATCGTGCGATTGAGCCTTTCAGCTACACTGTTTTCCTGAGGTGTATAAGGGACGGTCTGGATCCGTCGAATACCATGTTTTGCACAAAAAGAATCAAACTCCGACGAGCAATATTCTCCACCTTTGTCTGTTAGTAGGCATTTAATTTTATGCCCAATCTGGTTTTCAGCTGAAGCTTTAAAAATCTTAATTTTTGAAAAAACTTTAGATTTTCTGTTCAACATATAAATCCAGATTTTGTGAGTGCAGTCATCTAGAAATGTGACAAAATAATTTGCTCCACAGAAAGAAGTTACCTGAGTTGGACCGAATACATCAAAATGAACAAGTTCCAACGGAGTGGTTTTCTTGTCATGCCCTGTTCTCACGAAACTGGTCCGGCATTGTTTGCCATTAAGGCAATGTTTACAGAATTCTAAATCGATGGAGTTGAGGCCTGGAAGTTGATTGCGCTGAAGCATAACTTGAAGACCTTTTTGGCTCATATGACTGAGCCTTTTGTGCCATATTTCAGACCCACTATCCATGGCCGGCAAGGCAACTCCCACTTCACCAAAACAGTTTAGAATGTATAGATTACCTTGCTTCTTTCCTCTTGCCATTACTAAAAGTCCCTTTGTAATTTTCCATGAGTCAAGAGAAAATTTAACATTGCATCCATTGCCTATAAGCTGACTGACAGAAATTAAATTTCTTTTTAACATAGGCACATATCTAACATCCGTCAAAGTTAGTTTGTCACCATTTTTCTGATTCAATATTATATCTTCTTTCCCTAAAATGTCACATTCTTTATTGTCACCAAGAAACACCTTACCGAATGTGCCTTCTTGAAAATTTGTGAAAGCTTGACGACAAGAAGTGGCATGAAAAGAGGTGCCGGAATCAAGGACCCACGAATCTGCATTTGTATCACTTGCTGATAGGACCAAAACACCATCACTTGCAGTGTTTGCTTTATTTGTGCTCACGTTGCCTTGAGCTTTCTTATAGTTCCAACAATTTTTCTTATTGTGTCCAGGTTTTCCACAAAACCAACATGAACCGATTCTGCCCCTAGACTTTGAGCGTGGACCAGATTGTGACCTTCTCCGGTTGTTGTATCTACCTCTGTCATGGTTTCTTCCCCTATTGTTTATACTTACAGCTGTTAGAGCATTGCCAGATGAAGGTTCCTAATGTTTCCTTCTCATGTCTTCACTGAGAAGAGTAGCTACAATGTCATCAAAAACTAATGTACTCTTGGCTGCAACAGAAGTGCTCACAGCCATGACAACACCTTCCCAACTATGTGGTAATGAACACAACAGCAAAATCGCTTTAATCTCTGGATCTAACTTGATACCCACCAAAGCTAATTGAGTAACTAAGGTGTTAAACTCATTCAGATGATTGGACATAACCCCACCTTCTTTCATTTTTAGGTTATATAATTTCTTCATAATAAAAACCTTATTTGATGCCGAAGCAATCGCATACATGCTAGAGAGCTTGTCCCAAAGCTCTTTCGTAGTACTCTCATTTGAGACATTAAACAATACATTGCTGGACAATGAGAGAAATATTGTTGCCTTCACTTTTGAATCTAGTTTTTTCCAGTCTTCATCCTTCATAGAACCTTGTCCTTTCGCTTTCCCTAGTAAGGCAATTGACAAGTCCTGTTTGATGAGAAGAGACTCCATATGCACTTTCCAAAGACCAAAGTTTTGGCCAGTAAACTTTTCTATTTTCCATTTCTCCGAGTCATCCATTCTGATTGCTATGCAGGTTCCCAAACAAAATTTTATAGTCTCCTGGACCGAGCTACACATAAGCTCTGATACCAATTGTAAAATCTAAAACAGAATAATAGAACCGAATAAAAACAACAAGAACTAAACAAAACTCAGAATGAAAAAGACATGATAGCGCACATAGAACAATGAGACCATTTAATGTGGTTCGCCAATGTTGGCTACATCCACAATGAAGGGCAATAGTTTTATTTTATCAATACATGACCCATGTATCATACATCTCTCTCTTTATTACATATATGACTGTATATCACAGCAGCTCTGTAGACTTAGTGTTTAATCCTTCTCACATCTCACCATAGAACAACAACCACTAAACTAACTGACTTCCATCCTCCAAGGACTCGAATCCCAACCACCTACCAAACCTCTGAAAGAAACACCTAGGACAACAGCGGTTACTAGCCAGGATAGGCCATGTGTAGATTGAGCAGTTAGAAGGAATCATGACAATGAGTTGCCGTTTCAAATGGGCTTCACCTAGTCCATGTGCCCAACACTTCTATCATAGCATCCCATGTGACGGAAACCCTTGAGGAATCTATTTGTCACCTCGCGTGCTCTGTCTATCCTTTGACAATTACATTTGTTTGAAAGTTTCTAAAGCCTATTCAGCAAATCCGTTTAGTGAGTAGCCTGACAAAGAAGCTTGTCAGTGTCTAAACAAATTCTTTCACTTTTTCGTTAATTAGTCATGTCATGCGTCTGTCATAAATTATATTGTCAACACACCTCATGTATGTTTTTGTTCTTTAGAGACATCTGAATTTCCTACCCCGCTTGACAGTTACAAAAATTATATAAGTGGTAAGATACTTAAATTTATAATCCTTTTCTCCAAAGGAATAATATACATTTAAGCCGGGTACCCATTCAACTGTTTGATCAACGAGAATACTTATACCCAATAAACGAGACAATATTGGACTGCATTGACTACATATGCATCTATTGACATGCATTAAAAGTAGGCCTTGTTTTGGAATGTGGTATCCTAAGCAAACTCAGATATTTATTGAAATTAAAATAAAGGAAAAAGCTACAACAGGAAGAAAATAGATTGAACAGTTCTTAGGTGATCACAAATTCATGCAAAATGAGTGTTACTCATGCTTGGTGAATCATTTTTCAAAGACAATTTTAGTACTCTGCAAATGGATCCTCTATGAGAGAAAAAGCCCTAAAAAAAAGTGTTGAACATATTTTCTTTATAAGGGCATGCACAACACTAACAAAGTAACTCAGGAAATGATAAAGAAGAAACAACTATTTCTGGCAAATCACAGATGACTAATAGAGCATGCTAGGTCATCCTTCATTGTAGATGTTTTTCTTTAGTTATTAGAGATGGAAGGGAAAGAGGGAGGAGGAGATAAACAAAGGCATGTCTCAGGAAAAGAATTAAGTTGGTAAATAATGCATGAGAATTAATGAGGATTGCATTCCATTTATGCATTTCATTTCAATTGAATAATCTCATATAAAATATTCAAAAATTAGAATTGTCAGATAATAAAATTTACCATACTTATTTACTTGACTTGGGATGAAAAATATTTGCTATCCAATAATCCATGGTATTCATTATTATTATTATTATTATTTTAAAAAAATTGTATTGGTCACTTGATTTAATTAAATCTAGTTATCAAAATTTATATGATCAAAATATTGGGTTTATTAACATTGTATTGAGATGGGAGTTATGAGTATAACATTTGGGAACAATTGGTTTTGCTTAATAGGATCGTTGGTTGTAATGGGATTCATTGTGCAAGTTGTTAGGGTGTCATTCCAGAGGCATAGGATAATATGATTTGTTTGCAAGTATAGTGTTGTTAAGTGTTTTGGATTTATGATGTTTTAAGAGCATGTTGCCTCTTGTCATGTATGAGGTAAAAGATAATGTGAATGTTGCATGATCTGAGTTGTGAATGTATCTTGAGGAGGTAATATTTTCCTTGTGGATGAATTGTTGTCCATTTAATTGTATTTATCTTGTAATGGGTTTTGAGTTAGATTTTGGAATGGGGAGACATCGAGAATTGTAATGGAGTTCTGTTATGTATTGTTATGGGCAATGGTTTACTGATTTGCATTATTATGATTATGATTAGTGCAAGAGGGTTAATGCCTTGCAAAGATCATGTATACTTATTATTATGATGTTATATGCCCTTGCTTGATAGTTAGGGTTTCTAGGTATAGGTAGGGGAGTGGCTTTCAATGCGGGGCCGACACCCAAAGTGGCTGTCATGATAACCCATTGAAAGTTGTTAACTTAGTGATAACCTAATTAATGAATTAGGGGGTTGGGTAGTTAATCACACTAAACAAAGATAAGTGGATGCCTCACTCATGGCTCAAGTACTCGTTTAGGCTTGAAATTAGATGAGAAGGCCTGGAATGGCAAGATCAACTACTTTGTCCTCATGAAAGGAATGCTGATTCCATATGAGCTTTGTATGGGGGCCAAGAGTCAGGAGAGGCTGCTAAGACAACCCAAGATGGGGGTTGGGGCCTAGGAAGGCTTACCAGGACAACCCATGACAAGCCATGTGATGACTCTTCCCTATTGTAGTCTAGCACTCCCTAGTTGTACTCTCCCCATTCGTTTGTGTTTGCCTCTGGAAGTATTGTTATCTTGCTTGAGATATTAACTTGTGTTGTTGGAGTCATGTGTAGTCCTTGTTCCATATAGTCTACTGTCTACCTGACTGTCTATTGTAGTGGGACCTTATGTTATCTCCTAGCACGGGGGATGGACCTCAGGGTTCCACATGGTTGGGTGGATGTGCTTTATCTCCATTGGTTTTTCCCTTGCCGATGTTCGTGTGCAAGGATGGTGTATATTGTGTATTAGTTATCAGATCTTGTACTAGTTTTGAGGAGACAGTTATTTATGCTTATGTACTAGCCTTATGTATCAAATAAGACAAAGTATTTATTCCTATGTAATTAGGAAGGTGATAATGTAAACAATGTAATGATGTACTCAAGTGTAAGGAAAATTGCATATGTGTACTTGATCTTGAAGATTACTTATCTGATGTTAAGATATGGAAATGTATATGTTTATCCATTTAATGCAATATAATTGGGATGAATTATTGATGTCAATTAATACATGACGTATGATATATCTTGTTAATAATTTGTTAGTTATGTAGTCATGGAGACTTGGAGAATAATACTTAGTTTATGATATGTATAGACATGTTAAACATTAGTTTGTTATCTTATTCATTTAAAAAAAAAATCCTATTTTGTATAGCACAAATGTGTTGTTCTCTAGAGTTCCTTGGTGGGTGTTACAACATTTTGCATGTTTTGTTGTTTGCTAGGGCACTTCCAATGTGTGCAAAGAACTAAACATGGTTTGCGTTGATAGGTTCCTATGTGGCTTGTCAATTCACAACCATTTTGATGATGATTTCTCCAATAATTTGCTTGTCGATTCACAAAGAAAAGTTATGTTCACACACTCCTTGACCGCTTTACCCAGAGCATGAAGTTGTTTGGACTTTTCTTTTTTCTCTATTGGGAGATCACTTTTCATAAATGGAAATGCCTAAAAGATTTGAGAAGGAAGGGCTTTTGATTTCATTCATTCATTTTGCTCTATTTTTCCCTCTTCTTCTTCTTGTGAATATAAATACTTTCATGGGAGGATTAGATGGTGATAACACGGGTAGGTAACTGGGTATCTAGGTTGAAGGAATCATGAGGAATGACTGGAGACTCAGGTAAGTGAATTTAATCTAAATTTATTGGTATTGTGTAATTTTTAGATGGTAATGTTTCCAATGGTTCTTTAGATATGTCATATCTTTGGTTAAGAATTTATTTTTACAGTATTATTCTAGGAGCTATTTTCCATAGAATCAAATCTCTCTACCATCCACTCATTAATTTGCCTCTGCATGACAATGGCTTAAAATCCATACTTTTAATTCCTCTACATGTCAATGGTATTATACCATAATCTTTTTACACCTGTTGGGCATGGATCTTCTCTATATGTTCTTAATATTTTATTCCATAACTTTAAAATCTCTTAAAATTACAAAATTACTAAGTTAAAATCTTTTATAATTATAGAATGTTAGTTTATAAGATTTCAACTCCAAATTTTTATAATGGTTGTTTAAGTAGATAAACATCATCACACTCCTAGACCTTTGTTACTTAGAGCATGAAGTTGTTTTAGGTATCCCATTGTGTGGCTCATCACACCATTTCATAGTCCTTAAGGAGGGTACCAAGGTTATACTAAGTCATTTCATAGTCCACATCAAATGACATTATGAGCATTTTCAATGATAATGAGCCATGTACAGTCATATAACAGTCCTAACTGAGTCTTTTAAACCATTTTTCAAGAGTCTTTGTTATCATTTGGTGCCATGAAGTGTGATAGAATTCATAAAAGTTTAGAGTACTCATGGAATAAAGGGACAATCCACATGCAAAGGCAACCATGTTATGACTATCAAAAGAATGATAGTCCTTCAAAGAAATGAAAGATCAGATGACAATAAGTGGAATGGTAAGAGGGTAGTATAATAGTTAGGCAGTTAGTAGAATGGAAGAGGGTTTGGCAATGCATGACAGTAGTTCTCAAGACAATAATATGTTTCCTATAGAAAGTCCACGTATTGACATGTATGCAAGTTAAGGTCATGAGCTTCATTTGTGTATTGATTTTGTAAAAATAATAAGATTATATTGTTTGCAACACATCCTAGGAATAAAAAATTGATTCACTTATGTTACTATTAAGTATAACCTACACGGTGCTTGGAGCTTTTGAATTTTCACATCTTTCTGTGTAGCTAAAACAATCATCTTTAGATTAGCAAATTTTTTTTATCATTATTTAATTACTTTAATTGCTGGACACAACAATTGTGTAAATACCTTGGTGAGTATGATCACAATTTTAAGATAGTATCTTTTTCATTCATTAGTTACTCCTAGAGATTAATATTCTTATTTGATAAGTGAAATATTTCATTGGAATCACAATTTATTCTTGTCATTTGAGCTCTAAGTTTGCATGGAATCTGATTTGCAAGCTTGTCTAAGGCTAATAGAAAGGTTCAAAGAGTGAGAGGAAAATGTTAAAGTATTAATATTTTGCTTATATTTAAGTTTTAGATGAATGATGCCATTTTCTTGTATTTTATTATTTCAACTTCTTGTTAATTCTGCTGCAAATGGATGTGTTTAATGCCTTTATTGAGTTGTTATGCCAGACTGGGAATGTGACCAAAGGATCAGGGGATGCTTGACATTCAAGGCAAGTGTTTAATGAAATATGAAGAGCTGATATTACTTGTAATTCTACAATTTTTTCTCAGAATAGTATCTATTAGAGGTTTGTTGGCTGCCTTGTGCATGATTGTTTGACTTCCAAGTGTGTTGTTTTAAGGACAAACATACTTTTTACTAAGTCTGTTGGTTTTGTTTCCAATTTTATGCTTTTAGTTATTAAGGCCTTTGTAATTTGTTGATGAGTACTTTAGACGAAATGACCAATAATAAATGAAATCATTTATCTTTTTGAAATCTAAATGAAGTTGCATTCATGTCTACCAGACCATTTCCAACTGTAATATCTCAAAAAAATCCCCCTTCCATTATGTTTTGATGGATCTCCATACCCTATTCCAAAGCTCCCATTTTGACATAGGCAGGGAGGATGCTGGCAAAGGTTGTGGAATTTGGCTTTACACCAGCCAATTGCATTTGCTTTAAAATTTCTAAAGCCTTTTCAACAAATCCATTTTGTGCATATCCTGCAATCATTGCAGTCCATGAGACCGCATTTATTTGAGGCATTCTGTCAAATAGTTCATGTGCCTTGTCCATGCTTCCACATTTTGCATACATGTCTAACATAGCAGTTGCAACTACAACATCTGACAAAATTCCTCTATCCTTTATGTTTTGATGGATGTCCATACCCCATTCCAAAGCTCCCATTTTGACATAGGAAGGATGGATGTTGGCAAAGGTTGTGGAATTTGGCTTTACACCAGCCAATTGCATTTTCTTTAAAATTTCTAAAGCCTTTTCAACAAATCCATTTTGTGCATATCCTGCAATCATTGCAGTCCATGAGACCACATTTCTTTGAGGCATTCTATCACAAATGCTACCAATACTATGCAAACTTAAGTATATTGGCACAAATTAGTGGATCACTAACATTACAACCCTCCTAATGCTTACTATCATTGTAATATGAATGTTGACAGAACATTATAATACACGTGAGAGAACTGCCTGTTGAGGTCTGCTTGCAGTATAGATACCCTAGAGACCCTAGATGTAAATTTTGTTCACCAATTATTGAGCTCCAAGCCTAGACTTTTCTCACAATGATGATATTCTATGTGTATGAACCTTTTTATTGAAAAAAATAGAGAAAATAAAACAGAGTGCAGCAAATACAAAACACTTAAATATATTATTACACAGAAAATCTCCAGAATCTTTCTTAGTTACAATGACAGCCTTGCTGCTATTTTTATAACATTCATAGAAATCTCCAGAATATCTTAGAATGACTAAGAGAAGTGTCGAGAAAGGAAAGATCTAGAGGTTTCTACTTAGAGATGGAAGTTTCCATATTCTGGAACATTCCATAATAAATATTATCTCCAACATTCTAGAACATTCTATAATAAACATTATCTCCAACACCCCCCCATAATGTTTATTTGGAGAAGATAATTACAAAAAATTATTATATAGCAACTTCCTTGAGATTTAACAAGTCTCTAAATTTGATAAATTTTACTTCAAGTAGTGCTTTTGTAAATATGTCAGCAATTTGATTTTCTGTTCCACAAAATTTTAACTCCACCACTTGATCTTCTATCAGATCATGAACAAAATGATGATGCACTTCTATATGCTTTGATCTAGCATGATAAATTGGATTTTTTGCTAGCTTGATAGTACTTTGATTATCACAGAATATAGTAGTTGGACAAACTTGTGGATGTTGTGTTTCTTCAAGTAGTCTTCTAAGCCATAATGCTTCTTGAGATGCCTTTGATGAGCCAACATATTCAGCTTCTATAGATGATAGTGATACTGTTGCTTGTTTCTTGCTGCTCCAAGAAATTGGTCCTGACCCAAGATGAAACATGTACCCTGAAGTTAATTTTCTGTCATCAATATCACCTGCATAATCAGAATCTGTATATCCAACTAATGTTGGGTCTCCTCCATATTTGTACTCAATTCCAAGTTGATAAGTGCCTTTAATATATTTTAATATTCTCTTAGTTGCTTTCCAATGCTCAATGTGTGGATCTGACATGTACCTGGATACAATACCAACTGCATATGCAATGTCTGGTCTAGTTATGGTGAGATACAAAAGACTCCCAACTAATTGTCTATATAATTTTCCATCCACCTTCTTTTGAGTAGAATTAGCACTCAACTTTAAGCCTACTTCACATGGTGTATTAGATGCTTTATAGTCAGTCATATTAAACTTTTTCAATACATCAAGAGCATATTTGGTTTGAGACAACATGATTCTTCCTTCTTCTTGCCATACTTGCATACCCAGAAAATAGTGCATCAACCCTAAATCAGTTATTTCAAAAGCTTGTTTGAGTTGATCCTTAATTATTTCAATATTATGTGTGTGATCCCCTGTAATAATCAAGTCATCCACATACAATACAATAATAACAAATTTACCATCACTATGTTTTACATACACATCTAGATCAGCTTTACTTCTTTTAAATCCTGCATTTATAAAGTACTCATTTATTTTGGAGTACCATGCCCTTGGTGCTTGCTTAAGACCATATAATGATTTTTTTAATCTACACACTAGATGTTCTTCACCACTTTTAACAAATCCAGGTGGTTGTTGCATGTAAATTTCTTCTTGAGATCACTGTGTAGAAAGGCACTTTTTACATCCATTTGATAAATTTTCCAACCAAATTTTGCAGCTAGAGCAACTATTGTACGAATTGAACTCATTTTAGTGATTGGAGCAAAGGTTTCAGTATAATCAATACCTTTTGTTTGTGAGAAGCCTTTAGCCACAAGTCTTGCTTTATATTTTTCAATAGCTCCATCTGATGTGAACTTTACTTTGTAAGTCCACTTGCAGCCAACCACACTTTTACCTTTTGGAGGAGTTGTCAATTCCCAAGTTCCATTTTTCATCAAAGAATTGTATTCATCTTGCATTGCTTCTTCCCATTCTTCTTTTCCTTTTGTTTCCTCATATGTACTTGGAGTGTCAACCTACATCACCTTAGTCATAAGAGCATAGTTAGCAAACATATTTCTAGGGCCTTCTTGGTATATTTCTTGAATGCTTCTAGTCTTCTGTGTGTCTTCATCATCACTTTCACTTGATGCTTCAATTTGTGTTCCTTCTCCTCCTGCAGAAGATTGTACACCTTGATTTTGAGCATTAGTATAAGTAGACTTATCTTCTTCAATCAGTATTGGAAAGTAAGATAATGTAGGAGAATGTTCACTTTCAATATCTTCATCAAACCATACATTCCTTTTGATATAATTTCATTTGTTTTAGGATTATATAACCTATATCCTTTTGATTCCTCACTATACCCAACCATTATGCACTTCTCACTCTTTCTTTCTAACTTGCTCCTTTTTTCATCAGGGATGTGGGCATATGCATTACATCCAAAGACTCTAAAATGAGATACTGTAGGCTTCCTACACTCCATGCCTCTTCTGGTGTTATATTCAAAACTACCTTAGTAGGTGTTCTATTCAAAATGTAAACTGCAGTACAAATTGCTTCAGCCCAGAATTTAACTTCTATATTTCTAGAGTGAAGCATGCACCCAGCCATTTCTATTATAGTTCTATTCTTCCTTTCTGCAACTCCATTTTGTTGGGGTGAGTAGGAGACTGTTGATTCCTTCTTTATACCATGTTGTTTACAAAAATCTAAAAAAACTTTGTTCATATATTCCATACCTCTATCTGTTCTTATTATCTTCAGAGATCTTCCACTTTGATTTTCAGCCAATGCCTTAAACTCTTTAAACTTATCAAACACTTCATCCTTCTTTTTTAAAAAATAAACCCAAATTCTTCTAGTATAGTCATCAATAAAGGTGAGGGCATACCTAGATCCTACAAGAGATGGTGTTTTGAAAGGACCCATTACATCACTATGAACCAAATGTAAAGGAGTCTTTGCTCTCCATGATTTACCTTGTGGGAAACTTTCCACATGTTGCTTTCCCATAGCACATCCTTCACACACCTTGTGAGTTGATGAGATTTTTGGAAGCCCATGCACCATATATAGTTTCTCCATAAGCTTGAGGCTTTGATAATTGACATGTCCCATACGCTCATGCCATAACCTGCTCATATCATTATATCTAGCAATAGCACACATATTCTCATTTCCATATTTAGAAGTAAATTCTTGAAACCTATATAATCCATTCTCCATTTTACCAATTGCAGTCACTTTGTAGTTATTACTCACATCCTTGATCAGACATTTGTCATTGTAGAATTCTATTTTATACCCCTGATTTGCAATTTGAGATACAAAAAGTAGATTTATCTTCAATTCTGGAACTAACTTCACATTTTTGAACACACCATTATCTACTTTAACATTTCCAGTTCCTTTAACTTCCAAAGCACTGTTATTCCCCAAATATATTTTCTCTAGATTGTTATCATTTCTTAGTGATGCAAATTGTTCTTTATTATAACACATATGCTGTGTGGCCCCAGAATCAATAACCCAGTCATCTTTATAAGAATCATTTGCTTTAAGTGCAATACAGAGAGCATTACTTTTAGAATCAAATTTTTTTGTAAACTTATTTGTCTTCCTTTCTGTATCTTTGATCCTCTTATAGCATTCATTTGCTTTATGACCCAACTTACCACAGTAATTACATTTCCTTGTGCTTCTATTATAATCCTTGGCTGGAGTATACCTATTGTCATACTTCCAATTTTTCTCTCTTGAATGATTTTCTTGTGTACTTCTGTAATTTTGTTTCCCTCTTATTATGAAAGCTTCATCATTAAATGACTCCCTTTCTTTGATTTGACGTTTTTCTTCTTGCACTAATTTAGCACATAACTCTTCATATTTTATGCTGTTTAATTTATCAGCAGTATCTAGCCCTCTTATAAATGATTGATAAGATCCTGGGAGACTTTGTAAAACTATTTGCACAAAATCTTTTTCACCTATATCCTTTCCAAGAGAAGCAAGTTCATTTCTCTTTTCCTTTAATTTACTTAGATGAGGGATTAACTCTTGTGAATTTGATAATTTCATGTTGTATAGTTTTGCAGTGAGGGTTAGAATCCATACATCACCTAAATTTTCATATGTAGTTTTCAAAATATCCCACACTTTAACTCCACTTATTTCATTGCGAACTTCTTCTGAAAGTGTAAGCTTGATCAGTGCTGCTACCCTCTTATCTCTTTTATCCCAATCTTCTTGATCTTTTCCACTGTTTGCTGGTCTTTTTTCACTACCATTAACAATTTCAAAGCAATTTTGAAGCGTTAGAAAAATCTCCATACGTGACACCCAATCATAATAATTTTTTCCATTTAATTTAATTGTAGGTAAAGGAATACCAATTGAATCCATTGTATCAAATTCCCTCTTTTTAAGATGAGAATTAAAATCAGAAATCTCTCACCAATTTTTGCTGATTTGATTCTTCTCTTTGCTATAATATTTTTGTTTCTTCACCACAAACAATGGTGATCAGCCTCCAATCACACAACCTGCATAATGCACAGCCAACACTACAAAAACCACATATTACAGCCCCAAGATTTTAGAGGGCTCTGATACCATATTGAAAAAAATAGAGTATTATAAATAAAACAAAGTGCAGCAAAATATAAAGAAAAAACTTGAATCAAGTATTGAGCAGCAACTTGCACAGAAAATAGACAATGTTAATTAATTACAATGGCAGCCTTGCTACTATATTTATTACATTCATGGAAATCTCTAGAAAATCTTAGAATGGCTAAGAGAAGTGTCGAAAGGGAAAAATCTAGATGTTTCTATTTGGAGGTGGAAGTTTCCATATTTTGGAACCTTCCATAAAGAAATAAACATTATCTCCAACACTTTTGGCATTATTTGAACCAGGTTTACCCAACCATTCATCGTATAGTCCCTTTGCTAAAGGGTTTTTGAAAGGATCATCTATTAAAGTCTGCCAAAGAGAACCATGGTGTTATTAAACTATTCAACACGTTGACAAGAGTCACGATCTTACAAAATTAGAAGGGCATTATCAGATGAGGAAAATCACAAGTAAATGGGAAAATGTTATTACTAGTTATTATAATTGCAATATCATGAAAATGAAACAAAATGTCAATATTTGTGTGCAGACTACCATGCCTTGATACAATGATCTATCTACTACTAAATGCAAATATACTACAAGGAATCGTGGAAACAAAGACTGCACAGATCAGAAAGCAATGTCAATCTTGTAATAAACCCTATAAACCTCTGTAAATAATAGAAGTATTGCCGTTATATTAGAAAACTAGTAAATATTAATTTCAAATTAAGAGCAGAAGCTTGTAGACATCTAAACCATCTGTTATTGCCCTTGGCTGGGAACACAAGCAGAATGGGTAAAGAGGCAATACATTTCATTAACAGCTATGCCATAGACCTTTAAACTCATCATACCAAAACTAACTATTTCTGAGATAACCATAATGATATGAAAAACATGCTAAAAGGTTGGATATCAAGCAGGGATAATGTTTAATCTTGTCTGAGAACTATAACTTGGGGAAGACAAATAAAGACTATTGTATATGTATGCATCAAAAAGATGAACGAGCAAGCTTGAAAAAAACATATAAAATGCCTCAAAGAAATGTGGTCTGATGGACTGCAATGATTGCAAGATATGCACAAAATGGATTTATTGAAAAGGGTTTAGAAATTTTAAAGCGAAGTGCCTGTGGGAGAGCGAGTGATACAAAGTGTGGAAGCATTGACATTCCAAAGCTCCCGTTTTGACACAGGCAGGGAGGATGCTGAAAAAGGTTGTGGAATTTGGATTTACACTAGCCAATTGCATTTGCTTAGGGCCAACGCATTGCTTCCCACTCTAGATCTTGTACCACAACCTCAACATAATCAAGATGCTCACATGATTTTCTGAGACCATGGCTGCTCACTGCAAAATATGGAAGGATAGAAAGATACGTAGGAAATTATTTTGTTTTATCATGATTTATTTTACATTCATTACTCATGCTCGACCATACTCCTCCAATGTGGTAGCAACATAAACCATTTTTAGTACCCTGTTAAGAAGAACGATTTTTTTTACTCAAAAATAAATTTTTATCTTTTACAAATTTTGAAAAAATTAGAAATTTAAAAATAAAATATTAATAATTTGATTGAATAATATGTTACATATTCCATGCTATGTAAATAAACTTCTCTATTTCATGAATGCCATTGCCAACTGTGGAATATGCAGAAGATGGAAGTGTTATTGCCAACATTGTTAGTTTAATGATCAGATGTAATGCATGGAAAATTAATTCAAAATCAACACAAAGACACAACATATATCCTGGGAAAACCCTCCTCTTGAGGGAGAAAAACCCAACCAATAATATTACTTATATTATTGAATTACAAAGAATGTCTCTTCTACAATAGAGGCCGATATGAAGGCCAAGTAAAGAACCACAATCTGATGCAACTACATAAACACAATGGTGTAATTCGCTGATGATAAAACTTAGCCTTCTACAATATCAATCTACACTTGGTGAAGAACTCGCACTTGAATATTCAAACTTGAGAATGAACAACGAATGAATGGATGATCAAATGAGTTACAATCACTGAGTATATATACAATGTGAAGGGAGAGACGTGACTCTTCAAGAACAACATGTTGGCCTTATTCCAAAACACATGTCAATTAATTTATCCAATCAATGTAAGGAGAACGGCTGGAAGGATACACCTGACGTTGCTATCAACAACAAACAACTCATTACAAAAATCGTGCATTTCAATTTGTTGTTTTATAGACAGGCACAGGTTTGCCTGTAAATTTGTTGTACGAACAAGAAGCATTCCTAATCTTTGCTTCATTCACTTATTTCGTCTATTCTTATTTTGTGCATAACAATTTTGAGCAAATGTGTATCAATCTAACAAATGAGAAGCTACAAAACCATTTCAATTAGGTTAGAAAATTGTCATAGATGTTTGAGCTCTTTTCATGGCTGCAACATATTATCCAGCAACTCTACTCTGCACTCTGCAATTAGATATTTTAGTTCTGATGTTATATTTAGTACATTGATGCAACATGTGTTTAAGATGGAGCAGGAAGAATACATCAGAGAAGAAATCAACTAGAGTAGTGTAGAATTTGTGGATAATCAAGATGTGTAGGATCTCATCGAGAAGGTCATTACTGCTCCTCTTTTTTGTGATGTTAATTTAATTTTTGCCTTACCATTATCAATTTTATAGATATGGTGAATTGTTAGAGATGATGAAGTTTGTATATCGACTGCCAAATGGTGGGGCTTCTATAGGGGGCCCCACCCATGAAAGAGAAGTATTACAAGGCTATCCATCATCATAGAAACTATAGACAAAAATAGCTACCGAGAGCTGCATACAACTAGGTAAAAATTAACAAGACCATGATAAGCATACTGCCATAGCCATCAACTACCAAAATCCAAAACTACCCAATAACTATGAAAAACCTTTACAAACATACAACCCAGGAGAAAAAGACAATGCTAAAACCATAAACCCATAGCACTATACCATACCCCATCACTCCTTGCCTCCATGCATAGCTTGGCTAGTATCTACCACTTCCTCCACCCAAGGAGTTATCATTTCTAGCTTGAGCCCTTCGATTACCAGCTAGCATGAGAAACCATACACTGTAACAAATTTCTTGTCAACACTGAGATCTATGTACAAAGGAACCACAAAAAATGAAATAGTGTAATCACTACCAACCTCCAAGTGAACATGGAAGTGATTAACATGCAGCCTACATAACACTGCCACATCGCCACATTAGGCTTACAAAACCCAAATTTCACTCTGCAAACTATCCAACACATTTAGCAAATCTTCCTATTGTAAAGTGGGTAATACTAAGCCAACTCCCTCAGCCTTGACTACTTGTACCTCTTACCCACCACCGGATTAATATTTGGCATCATCATCCCCACGAATCGATAAAAAAGGAAGATTATGGGAAGCCAAAGAAAACTTCAACATTGGGGAGATAGAGCACTAAGTTGGCAATGAAATCCTCTCTTTTAGCCACTTTGGAGCATTGACCATCATGATGAGTCTAAACTTTATTGTCCATTTGCTGTAGTTATCTTGGACTTTGATACTTTAATCTTGATCTTTCTATGTCATTACCCCAAAGCTATAACTTGTTGAGCATAGGTCATTTCTTATATCCTTTTATGGCAAAGACATGCTATTTGAACTATCTATGTTAATGTTACATATGGTTAATGAATATTATTCTAAGGTAGTTATGAATGTGCAATTATTTGTGTGTACTAACATTATTATGCAGATATAATCGGCATCCATAAAGTGAGGAAGATTCTACTGGTTGGTTGCTTAAAAAGTCAAAGATGGTGACTGTTCAAATGTCAAATGGAGGGAAGGCAACCATTTTGTAACTGATCTTAAATACCTGTTGAGCGAATTTAGGAGTTATTGTTATGTTAAATCTACGTTAAAGCAACTCGCTTGACCAGATTCCCCTACATGCGTAACCTCCTTTCCACTTTCTATGTTTTCCATAATGTGGCATCCTCCTATTCTGTTGGAGTTGACCACCCTACTAGTTAGTTAGTAGTCTTTCTTCTATAAATAGGACTCTGATACTCCTTCTGAGGGGTTGTTGATTATTCAGAGATTGTACTTACATTATCCAGTTTTCAGTAATATAGTTATAATGTTTAGTTGTACTCATCTTTTTGAATGAATAAAATAAAGTTGTGAGTTCGCATTTATGAGTTTACATTTGTCTTAGGGAATGCTCATCCAAGGGGGCCCACTTGGTGAGAATTCCACCCTCTAGTTTAGTTACATTTTCTGTTAAGTATTTAGTAAATCTGGCATTGAATGTTCCTGCAAGCACTAGAATTCTATTCTGTGTCTGTTCCTGCAGCCAAAGTAGACAGAGTAGTTTCTTGTTTGTTTGCCCAGATTGTTATTTTGTGTTATGTACTTGATTCTAGAATAGTTGTTGGTTAATATTCAGTATTCCTGTTATTTCCTTTCTAGCAGTTTATCTTCAGTATTATGTCTTTCTTAGATATAGAATGAACATGGCTAGTTTGGAAGTTCTTAGTGCACATATTGTGCTGAGCCATTTCAAGTTCACGTCCCTGGGTTGACAAGTGAAATGCATCTCCATAGTGATTAAGATAGCTACTCAGTTCAGATGTCTAATCTCTGAGTTACAATTTTAAGAGCTCAGTTGTTAAATCATTGTAAGAGACCAACATTTTTGGCGCCATTGTCGGGGATGGTGTCAAACTAATAAAATCTTTGGAGTCATCTTTTAGTATTATTCCTTGCAATTTTTCTTTAAAATGTGTTTTAGTTAGGAAGAAACCATCTACAACTCATCAATATTTTTTGTGTGAGAAGTGGCTGATACTGAGTATATTGAATGCATAGAGGTAGGAGAAGAGATGCTTTAGAGAGATTCCTTCCTAATGATTTAACTCACCCAACAGAAGAAGCATAAGTGAATCCTTTCCTTAATGCATTCCCTGATTTGAATAGCTCTGAAATCTCCTCTAAAGAACAAGATACCCCAAATCTAGTTGAAAATTCATTTGCCTTGATAGTAGGTCAAGCAATCATGGCTGCCCAAAATGTACCTAATCAACCAACATTTCCATTTCTGATTTCTCTTCAAAATGAAGTGGATAATCTCAAGAACATACCTGCTTCATCTCTCCCCAACTTCTATGGACTTGCAATAGAGGACCCAGACACCTTCTTGTTTGAATTTGATATCCTCTGTAGAAGCTATGACTACACTACTAATGCTCATAAACTTAAGTTGTTTCCTACTATCGTGAAGGAGGTTGCATTAAGGTGGTTTATGAGTCTAGGTAGTGATGTTGTCAATACCTAGGAAGAAATGAAAGATAAATTTCTTGAGAAATATAAAGACTATTGTAGGAGTGGGGATATGAGAGGAAATGATGTTTTCAAAATGCATTAGAAAGAAGATGAAAGTTTGGAGGATTACATCTCAAGGTTCTTGTTTTGTTTACAAAAGTCTCCTCATCATGCACTCACTGAGGACTCTTAGAAACTGCTCTTCCTTAGGGGAATAAGTGAGCATTGCACGGATGCTTTGGATTTAATGGGAGGAGGAGATATTACCCAAGTGTCTTGGGATGATATTAAGAAGTTGTGCCATAATTATTCCAGAGTAGCCATGAAGAAAGGAAGAGGTTACCATTCCCTTATAGGCAAAACCTCTACCAATGGAATTTCAAGGATGGAGATAAGCCACTTGCTATCTAATTTTAAGAAAGATATTATAAACAATATGGCCACCCAGTTGGACACACTCCAAGCAAAGAAGAAGCATGAAGAGGCTGAGGCAATGTTGGCAGAATATTGTCCTCATTACAGACAAAAGAAGAGAGATTGCAGATGCAAGTTGGTAGCTAACATTGATAGCAAGTAGATTCCACCTGAGTTCAAGCCAATACAAGTTGAAGAGGATCAAGTCTTCTATGTTGCACAAAGGAGGCCATGGGCTCCAAGACAAGGTATGTCACCAGATCCATTATCATATCCTGGCCCACATTTTAACACTTATGCATCTAGTAATCAATGGCAACATCCATTTCCATCTAGTTATGGAGGATATCCACCTCAGCCTTGGAACAACCCTCAAAATGCTTGGCTAAATTACCAAAACCCTGCACCCCAGTGGTAGCAGTCTCCGGGGAATTGGTAGTCACCTCCAGGAAATTGGCAGCAAACATCTTAATGGAGAGGAGGACAACAATGGCCAAATTAGACCACTAATTACATGCAGTCACCTCCTCAGCCCCAACAGCCTGCCATAATGCCTCCACCTGCTAACTCCAATTCAAATACACCTAAACCTACTCAGATACCAGCTCAACCCTCACCTAACCCAAATAATAGACCATAGCAACAAGCAATATATTCTGCTGATCCAAATCAATACCCTGCATATGCTGTGAATGTAAGTGATATACATCTACGTTCAGGAACTACCTTGGCAGCTCCTTCTAGACCTGTCATTACTGAGCTTTTTGAGGAAGAAGTGGAACCTAACAAAACCCCCATTCAATCAGATGTACCTAAAAATCCTGAACCAATGACAATCAAATAGACTCCCCAAGAACCACCATTTCCACAAAGGTTAGAAACTATGAAACAAAAGGTAGTAGAAGAATAACCCACCTTTGATATTCTAGAGAAGTTGAAACATGTATGTGTCAAGATCCCTCTATTTCAAGCCATAAAAGATGTTCCTATATATGGCAAAGCAATCAAAGAAGCATGCCTTAAGAAGCCAAGCAGAAAAAGGAAAAACCCCACTATAGTCCATGTGGTGGGACAGTTGGCTGACATCATGCTTGGAAAAGTGACTGTTCCCAAATATAATGACCCAGGAAGTCCTGTGTAGGAGTTGTCATAAATGGAATCCAAATTAGAAATGCTCTGATTGATCTTGGAGTAGCCATAAATGTAATGACAAAGGATATCCTGCAGTAACTAAATGTTGTAACAATGCGACCAACCCCTATTGTCCTACAGCTTATTGATAGCTCTACTGTTAAACTTGATGGGATAGTTGAGGATCTTGTGGTATCCTTGGACTCATGGGAATATCTAGTGGATTTCATGATACTTTCTCCTAAAGCTACATTGGAAGGATACCCCATTATTTTGGGAAGGTCATGGTTAGCCACAACAGATGGTTATATTGGGTGCCAGTTAGGAGACATGACCATCTCTGATGGGAGAAGCACTAAAACACTTGGTCTTTACCCACTTGCACAGCCATCTCATGATATGGATAATCTTGTTTGGCCTCATGTTGGTGAAGAGGCAGAGGAAGCTAATTGTATGGAGCAGCTTATGATGATAGGCATAACTTCTTTCTTGTAGCTTCAGGGAGAGGAGGAGGTGTTGTCCAATATAATTTAAAATCTTTATGAAGTTGAGGAAGCATCATCCTCTCATTTTGTTGATCTAGAAAGGATGCTTGTTCCAATTTTTCCTATAGCATAAGGTATGTTAAATACATTGCTTCCACAAGAAATTAAGGTACCTAGCACTAATGAGATAACTATGGTTGACTTCACAACTCAAGTAGAAATTTTAGAAGACAGATATCTTAATATTATTAGCAACTTGACTCAAGCACAATAGCTATCCTTGGCAAATCTATTAAAGAAACATAAAAATGCTTTTGCATGGGATTATCATGACATGAAGGGATTGGATCCTACATTATGCACTCACAGGATTTACATAAAGGAAGATTGTACACCAGTAAGACTACCAAAAAGGAGAATCAACCCTGCACTAAGAGAAATTGTCAAAGAGGAATTACAGAAGCTATTAGATGCAGGATATATCTACCCAATCTCAGATAGCTAATGGGTGTCCCCTCTGGTTCTTGTGCCCAAGAAGGGAGGAAAATGGAGAGTCTGTATTGATTATAGAGAATTAAATTCTTCTACCAAAAAGGATCATTTTCCCCTTCCTTTCATAGACCAGGTTTTGGACTCACTTGCAGGAAAGCAGTACTTTTCCTTTTTGGATGGATTCAGTGGTTACAATCAGATTCAGATTGCACCTAGAGATCAAGAGAAAACAACATTTACCTGTCCTTGGGGAACATATGCCTACTCAGTGCTTCCATTTGGCTTATGCAATGCACCTACAACTTTTGAAAGAGCAGTCATTAGCATATTTTCTGATATCTCACATGATTGTATGGAAATCTATATGGATGATTTCACTACTTATGGTGCTACTTTCGAAGAGGCATTAGCAAACTTAGGCAAAGTTTTGGAAAGATGTGAAGACCACAGCCTATCATTAAACAGTACAAAGTGCTTCATGATGATGCAGGAAGGTGTAGTACTTGGTCACTATATTTCTCCAAAAGGAATACAGGTAGACCCAACTAAGATTGAAGTCATCATCAATCTGCCCATTCCTGCAAAGCAAAAGGATGTCAGAAGTTTCTTGGGTCATGCAGGGTATTACAAATGCTTCATCAAAGATTTCAGCAAAATGCCATCCCCATTATATATTCTTCTGACAAAGGATGCTGAATTTTGGTTGAATGAAGACTGTGACAAAGCATTTTCTGATTTAAAGGTAGCCTTAACCCATGATCCTGTACTTAAAGGTCCCAATTGGGAATTTCCTTTTCACATTCATACTGATGCATCAGATTATGCCATAGGAGCAATTCTAGGCCAGAAAGAAGGAGTCATTGAGCATGCTATTTATTTTGTAAGAAAAAACTTACAGGGTGCTGAATTCAACTATACAGTCACAGAGAAGGAAATGTTAGCAGTCATCTATGCACTTAATAAGTTTAGGCACTACATAACTAGTTATCAAATCTTTGTGCACACAGATCATGCAACCATTAGGTATCTCATGAACAAACCTCTCATATCAGGTTGATTAGCAAGATGGGTGTTGTTAATGCATGAATTTGACATCACTATTGTGGATAAACCAGGAAAAGCCAATGTGGTTGCAAATTTTCTTTCAAGAATGACTACATCAGAAGATAACCAGGTCATTGATGACTCTTTTCTTGATGAACATTTGTTTTCACTCTCTATGCAAACACCTTGGTATGCTGACATAGCCAATTACCTAGTCACAGGAAGAGTCCCTCCTCACTTCTCTCCTAAGGAAATAAGGGTACTCATTGAAAAATCCTTTCCTTTTTCATGGATTGTTGGATGTTTGTTCTACACTGGACCAGACAATGTCATGAGGAGATGTGTGAGAGAAGATGAAACATATGACATTTTGCATGCCTGTCACAATGAACCTTGTGGAGGACATTTTGTAGCAAAGTGAATTGCAATGAAGATTTTGAATGCAGGTTATTATTGGCCTACACTATACAAGGATGCAACAAGATATACCAAGAAATGTGATAGTTGTCAAAGGATGGGATGACCAACAAAGTCTGATGAGATGCCCCTTTATCCTCATCTTGTGATTACTCCATTTGATAAATGGGGATTAGATTTTGTAGGACCTATTGATCCTCCATCTAATGGTAAATCTTATATCTTAGTATGCACTGACTATGTAACTAAGTGGGTAGAAGTTAAAGCCATGAAACATGTAAGAGACAGTAAAGTTGCAGAATTTCTCTATGAAGAAATCTTTACATGGTATGGAGTCCCCAGAGAATTAGTGGCTGATCAAGGAGCTCAGTTCACCTCAACTCTAGTTGCAACACTAGTTCAGGAATACAATATAAGGCACAAGAAATCTACTCCTTACCACCCCCAGGCTAATGGCCAAATTGAGGTGACTAACAGAGAAATAGAAGCTATTTTGACCAAAACTATGGCAGTTCATAGGAAGGATTGGGCAAATAGGTTGCCAGAAGCTGTCTGGGCCTATAGGACAACCTAGAAAACAACTACTGGTTTTACTCCTTTTGAGTTACTGTATGGCAAAACAACCATGATGCCTATTGAATTTAAACATAGAACTCTTAGGACTGCACTTGACTTGGGGATGGATCTATCTCATGCACAAAAAGAAAGAATCATGCAGCTTAATGCTTTGGATGAGATGAGAAAAGCATATTTACATCATATAGAAGTGGTGCAGAATCAAAGAATCAGGTGGCATGACAAATACATCAAAGATAAGAAGTTCCAGCCTAGTGATTGGGCTTTGCTTTATGACTCAAGGTATTAGGAGAATGTAAGAAACTTACACACAAGATGGCTAGGACCATATGAAGTTGCTGAAGTGTTTTCCAATGGTGTTGTTTAGCTTACTACTATTGACCCTATCAAATTCAAGCTATTGGTCAATGGTCATCGACTCAAGTTATATCACAAGCCAACCTCCAAAGAAGACTTCCTGCAGCAATTCACTCAACATGCAACTCCAAAACTTCCTGTAGCCAAAGGTAGTGGACCTAGTGTCCCTCTTTCTGGCTAACCAAGGTACAGTACTGATCATAATAAAGATTTCTACATTCGTGGGAGTCCATTCTTTCACTTCTTCACCCATCCACCCACCCATATCCATTCTTCTCCCTTCCATCATGTGTATTGATTACACTTCTTCCCATCCCGCTTCAGCCCACTCCACTTTCATTCATTGCTCAATAAATTCTTAAGCATTACCCGTTACTTTCTCTATGATTCTTGCAACCGATCTTCCACAAATAAAGGTATGCACACTTTAATAATTCTCTCTTAACTACCTTGTGGTTGTTCATTTAATTATTGTACATTAATATCGATATTTATCATAGCATGTCATTTTTTCCCTTCCTTATCCTGTCACGCATCTATTCCGCATGTATGGACACATGCCTTAATATAGGTTGGGGAGGGTGTGTTAATATGATGACCACGTGTCAGTCCATCCATATGTTTTATGCCTGAATGTCAGTAAAGTTTTGAAATTGAATGATTTGAATCCTGAGTGAGGTGATGGCTCGCAAGTGCGAGATGACAACCTTCATCGATCATTCATTAATTCCTATACCACCCTTGTCTTGCATTCCCAAGAAAAGAAGCCATAAAGGAAAATGTAGATAGCATGAGTTATTGAAGACTTAACAGGGTTGCAGGAAGGTGAAGCTAGTTTTCAAACTTTTTGCAAAAAAAAACTTTGTAGTGTGATTGTTTTTAGACAACTAAGTCATGGGAGGAGGATTAATTTGGAATGAACCCACAATTCATGATGCATTGTTACAGGATGCACTTAGCTAGGATGAATTTAGAAACTATGGATGGATGGACTATTTCTTGAAATTAAATGGTTTTGATGAAAATATTATGTTAGAATTTGCTCAGACATTGTCTGATGGTAAAGTAGTGGTAAGAGGTTTGGAGGTGTTGGCCACAGAAGAAAGAATTGCAGAGGTTACAGGTCTGCCTGTTGATGGTGAAGAATACCCTGTTGCCAGAGATGCCAGGTCAGCTAGGGCTGAGTTTACTGAACCTAGAGATCCACCATTAACTATAAACAAGCAAGGAACCAAAAGAACCTCTCTCCCTGAGCCGTGGAAACAAGTAGCTATCCATGTGGTGAAGTACATTACTTGTGAAGGTCGATAGTCAAACCTTCACTCTGTGCATTTCAAATTGTTGAATCATATGAGACATGGAAGAAGAATGAATGTGCCAAATGTGCTTTACCACCTTCTCTTGATTATGGCCACTGAAACTCAAAAAGGTAGGCCTAATTCTGTCTCTCACCACTATTTAATCAAATTTCTTATTGAGAAGTCTCTGCATGATGTATTTGATATGACTTGGGAGGAATTTCTAGAAATTGATCAAATAAGACCTCGTCATTTGCGACCTGTGGTTGTGCCGCAATATCATAGAACTAGGAGAAGGGTATGTTCTGTTGAAGCTACTCTGGGAACTTCAACTTCTAGTGCAAACCCTCCTACAGTAAAACAAGCTATTGAGATTAGCTCTTCTGAAGCAGAGCATGTAGACAAAGAAAATTCTTTAGATTCTGACAATGAGGATATTCCTCTTAGTAATTTAATTCAAACTAGGGCACAGAGGAGAAGGGAAGAAATAAAGAAGGGCAAAACCAAAAAGAAAACTACAAAAAGGAAGGTGCTGCACTCTAGGAAACGAAAAGCTGACACTATTCTTCCTGCAGCCGAAGAACAACATGAGAGCCCTTCTAGTAAATCAAGACCTGCTAAGCCTGCCTCCAGTGCATCTATGTAGACAAGCCCTAGGGTTGATGAAATCACAGCTGAGGATGCCGAGGCCCCAGTGGGGCATGATAATGATGTAGAAAAAGACATAATTAAGGAAGCAATAGATGTAACTCTAGCAGACCTTGCCACCGCTACTGAGCATATTGAGAGACAGGAACATAAAGATAAAAAGGAGTTCTTGCAGCAAGACACCCTGCAGCCAGATTTGGTTGAGCAATCAGAAACCCTACAGCCTATGTTACATGAAGATCTACCATCTGTGCTAGGAAATCCTTTGGTAGGTATACACAAACCTCCTAATTTTTCAATGCACATGGTTACCATAAATTTGTGGAATGAAATGCAAAGGAGAGAAGAGGAATGGAAGAGGGAGAAACATAGATTAAAAGTTGAAATTCAAAAGAAGGATGAAGAGATTAAAGAAAAGGATGCAAAAATTGCAACTTTAAAAGAGAGAGTGGATAGTATGGTAGCTTTGGTGCCTCAGGTATTAGAATGCAGGACTCCTTCGAGAGTCTATGCTTTGCATTTAAAGGAAAGGTACCTCTCTTTTAAGTTGGCAAGAATTGTTTCTAGTTTGAACCCTTCCATTGAAACTCCTCTTGAATTTTCCAATGCTTATAGGATTGCTCCTCCAAAAATAGAGAATTTGTTGTGTGAATTTTATTTTCATAATTTTTCTGTGTCCCAAGACCATGAGTGGAACCCCTTGTATGTTGGGGATGTTCAGTTGAGGGCATTTATGTCCTGGATGCAAAATGAGTTTAGTTGGGGACAACAATTCAAGGCTTGTAAGCAATTAGAATTCAACACACCATTGCCTATTAGAGTAGAATTTGGAAATCCAAGAAGCATTTTTAATGATTGGCATAGGATGCTTTATAGGCCAAGTTATGGTAACAAAATCCTGCTTGAAAGGGAAGCAACTTACAGAGAATATGAAAAGATGGCACACACTATTGGAGAATCTGTGAAAGGATAGTTGACACAAAGGTGGAATAGTTTATCTGATGAGCTAAACCAAGCAAAGCCTCACTCTCTGCAGAATTATGTTGCAGCATGTAAAAGGGTGGATAGATATATTCAGATTGGGAGGACAAAGGGACAATTCTGGCTTCCCTTAATTTTTCAACCACCCATCCTATTGTGGCCATTGCCAAATTACAGATTTTACTAGTATGATATTGTTGAAGAAAGACAAAGATGGAGCAGGTTGGATAGGCAGCAAGGATTCTATTGGGATCCTACTTCATGCACCAGAGAGACTGATATTGGACAATTGGCAGTTGCTAACTTCATAGCATTAACCAAGCAAAAGAATAACCCTTCCTCTGCTGGAGGACCAGCAAAGTCTTAGGTTGGGGAGAGTGATGAGTCTAGTTTATGACTCAAATTTTGTTAAACTTTATTGTCCATTTGCTGTAGTTATCTTGGAATTTGATACTTTAATCTTGATCTTTCTATGTCATTACCCCAAAGCTATAACTTGTTGAGCATAGGTCATTTCTTAAATCCTTTTATGGCAAAGACATGCTATTTTAACTATCTATGTTAATGTTACATATGGTTAATGAATATTACTCCAAGGTAGTTACGAATGTGCAATTATTTGTGTGTACTAACATTATTATGTAGATATAATCGGCATCCATAAAGTGAGAAAGATTCTACTAGTTGGTTGCTTAAAAAGTCAAAGATGGTGACCATTCAAATGTCAAATGGAGGGAAGGTAACCATTTTGTAACTAATCTTAAATACCTGTTGAGAGAATTTAGGAGTTAGTGTTATGCTAAATCTATGTTAAAGCAACTCGCTTGACCAGATTCCCCTGCATGCGTAACCTCCTTTCCACTTTCTATGTTTTCCATAATGTGGCGTCCTCCTATTCTGTTGGAGTTGACCACCCTGCTAGTTAGTTAGTAGTCTTTCTTCTATAAATAAGACTCTGATACTCCTTCTGAGGGGTTGTTGATTATTCAGAGATTGTACTTGCATTATCCAGTTTTCAGTAATGCAGTTATAATGTTCAGTTGTACTCATCTTTTCGAATGAATAAAATAAAGTTGAGTTCGCATTTTTGAGTTTACATTTGTCTTAGGAAATACTCATCCAAGGGGGCCCACTTGGTGGGAATTCCACCCTCTAGTTTAGTTACATTTTCTATTAAGTATTTAGTAAATCTGGCATTGAATGTTCCTGTAGCCATTAGAATTCTATTCTGTGTTTGTTCCTATAGCCAAAGTAGTTTCTTGTTTGTTTGTCCAGATTGTTACTTTGTGTTATGTACTTGATTCCAGAATAGTTGTTGATTAATATTTAGTATTCCTGTTATTTCCTTTCTCGTAGTTTATCTTTAGCATTATGTCTTTCTTAGCTATAGAATGAACATGGCTACTTTGGAAGTTCTTAGTACACATACTATGCTGAGCCATTTCAAGTTCACGTCCTTGGGTTGACAAGTGAAATGCATCTCCATAGTGATTAAGACAGCTACTCAATTCAGATGTCCAATCTCTGAGTTATAGTTTTAAGAGCTCAATTGTTAAATCATTGTAAGAGACCAACACATCCCATAGTGCTAGCTCACTAAAGATGGATTTGACAAACCCTAGCATAGTTGGGTCCATACATGCAAAAACACATTGTAATCTATGGTTTGAGATGCCTCCTTGTGATAGAACCACCCCATCTTGATGCATTGATGACAAATCTTCCATACCTTAACAACATACCAAACCAGAGCAGCTACTTACATGCTACACCAAAGCCTTACAAATGCCACCTTTTGCATTTGCAAATAAAAACACCACTACCACTCTTTATAACCTTGAGCCTGGCTGCCACCTTATTACAAGATATAAAAGGACTATACAAAGGGCAATCATATCGAAGCTCTCTGAGCACTACTTGAGGCAAGTAGTCATATCCAATCTCTCTAAGAAGTTTTATCCTCTTTTAGAAAAAAACACATCACACTAAAAATATGAATAGTGAATACATAGTAGTGAACTCTCAAACTTGTAACTATTTTCTCATTAAATCTAAAAATAAATACACTGCACTAGCTCAAAACTGGAATGAATAAATCACTCACACCCCTACATCTCTTTTATAGATGAAGAAGGCTAAGAGTAAAAGGGAACTACTAAATCTGGAAACTATAACTTTCAAAAGAAAACAACAACAAAGTCTAAACTCAGACTTCTCAATCTGCAATAGTATTCTAATTTGGAAGAGGATGAGGCTCTCAGTATGCATGCACCCTTTTGTACTTAACTGGGTGTTAACTTGAAGAAGACTATTGTTGTGTCTCTCCTTGCTTCTATCACTGTTTTGCCATCATTGTGAAAATACTAGCTGAGCAACTTAAGGTAAAAACTCTTTAACATTTGGCTTCTTAATTCTAAAGTGCTGCCAATAGAAATTGATGCCCAATAAACCCCAATCAAAATTGTTTTTATTTACAAAGGATTCACCGTTGTTTTTTAATGACATGACCTTAAAGTATGGTATTAAAATTCCATTATCAGACAAAAACGTGAAACACCGTTGGTAACTATTAAATTATCAATGAAAAAGCTATTGCTCAAGTTAAATCTTTTGTGGTGTTTTGCAGGTGATGCTCCTAGGACACAATGATGACTATACCCAAGACGTTAAAATGCAAGTAACAGTTGCATTCAACCACTTTGGAGAAGGGTTTGTTCAACATATGCCTAGGTATGAATACAATCTTACTAGACTCTGTATTACTTACTCAAAAGTTGAAGTTTATTTATCTATTCTCTATTGGAAGCTTACAAAATTAATGTTGTAATGTAGGTGCTGACATGGATACTTCCATGTGGTGAACAATGATTACACCCAATGGGATATGTACGCCATCGGGGGGAGTGCAAACCCCACCATTAATAGGCAAGGCAACAGATTCCTTGCCCCTGACAATCAATTCAAAAAGGAGGTAAAAGGCCTATACAACTTGTCTCTTGTATATCTCTTTGGTTTACAATGGATGTAGAATAGTTATGACGAGTATGAGTAATGTGCATGTGACAAAGCATGAAGATGCATTAGAAAGTACATTGAGGAATTGGAATTAGTGATCAGAGGGAGATTTGATGTTAAATAGGACATTCTTCAGAGCATTAGGGGCTGGAGTATCCTCAAGCTATGCCAAAGCTTCGAGTATGGCAGCAAGGCTTTCCTCTATTGTGGGCTCTATTACTGCAACTTCAGGTGTTCACACCTACAGAAAAGGTTCTTGTTGTTAGACCAAAATACATGTATTATGCACAAATTGTTTGGAATCCTTCAACTTTGTCATTTTTGTGCATTGTAACTCAGATTTTTAGTCTTGTGACTAAAAATAAACATTGTAATACTTTATTTCTAAGCATTTTTCAAGCAAGATAGATATTTCAGACTTGTGCAAGCTGTAAGAACACCTTTCTTTTAATAAAGTTCAGTGATTTTGCCTTTTCAATGGCTATCTTATTGTGTGCAATTGATGATTGATGTGTATTTCTATGTTTTATGTTTAAATCCTCAAATATCAGACTAAATATACTACCAATTGACAAAATTCAATGAATAAATGACTAAACATATGACTAAATATACTATGACAGAAATCAATGAATAAATATACTACCAATTGACACAAATTTGGTCGCATTATAAATTTGGTCATGTGACAAAATAAATGACCAGCAATAAACTACTAATGGTCAGGTGACCAAACTCAGTGAATAAATATGATTAAATATATGACTAAATCAACGGCTAAATATACTACTAAATCAATCAATCAAAACAACTAATAAATGACCAAAAATGGTTTAGTCATCAATTTGGTAGCATTATAAATGACTGGCAATAAACTACTAATGGTCACGTGACCATGTTTGGTCATTTATAAGCAGTTTTTAGTAGTTTTTTTTAGTAATATATTGCTCTTTCTGTACTAGTGTCATAACTATTCCATAACCAGGAATAAGCCCAATCACATCTCCTAAACTCCTTATAATGAACATCATAAATCAAACCATATGAACAAGGAGATAACCATGCTAACATCCCTCAAATGAACCCTCTAGAACCAATAACCATAGCTCAAGATCCATATCTATGAGAAGATAAAGCATAAAGAAAAATGCATCTAAAAGGATGGACAATACCTCATAAATGATAAACCACTGAGTAGATCAAGAGTGGGGAATGAGAATGCTCCTCCAGGATACATCGAGCCACAATGACTCTCTCCAAGAAAAATCTCCTCTAAGTCCATAGTGAACTCACATTCATATCCAGGTGTAGGCTCCTCGGTCTATCTTTTGAAACCTCCAAAGAGTAACCATCTCAACAAGTGTCTCTAATCCCAAGAGAACTCCAGCCTCACCTAAGTCTCCAAGTATCCATGAACACCTCCATGATCAATCCATGCTAAACTCCAAAACCTCACTATCATGAAGTTCTCAAGCAAATGACCAAAGTACTTAATACCAAGAGAACCAACAAGATCATTGTCAATGGTCTTGCTGCACATCTGCATAATCAAGAAGCCCATCATGACATCATGATCTAACCATCTTCTCCTAGGAGATCACATGCGCTGATCTATACATCCTATCTCAAGAGAACCTGTATCATTTCAAAAAACTCTAACGTGCGATCAAGAGTCTATCAAGACACAATATCAACATCTCTAAATAAAGGATCAACATGTCAAATTGACAAGTCATAAATAGGCACCTCAACCAAAGACTCAAAAAAGCCCTCCATGGTAAAGCAAGATGTCAATATCTCCAATCACATGAAGATAACCATCTCCTCTCAATAGAGCTCAAAATGTCAAAGAACTCTCACTACCAAGAGCTCCTCCATGACACCAACATCCACTATAGAAGATCATCTATCACAACTGATGAATCCACATCATTGCCAAATCTCCCACTGAATCATGATATCGAGCCATCCATGGAAAGAAAATAACCATCTCCTAAAAGAAGATTGTCCATGGCCCCAATACAATCAAGGAATCTTGTTGTAACATCAACAACTCCTAAAAGGTAAAGTAGACCATGATCTCCAAACCAAGAAGATAAAACCATCACTATCAAAAGCTCACATAAAACCATGTATCCAAGCTATCCAAGACATAGTGACAAACATGCTATAAGTCCCAACAACTGACTATCTAGGCACTCTAATCATCCATCTTCTCATCCCAATGCAACATACCAATGTACAAATGACCATAGACAAGGCCAACTAACAAAGTCTACATAAACATTGAATCAATCTCATGGATATAGACAGTCCACATCTGAGTCATCCAATATAGCTAAGGGGTAGATAATCGACAAAACTACATAACTCAAAGATCCAAAACAAATATAACATGCAAACTCATCATCACACTAGTAACATGCAAACTGAGATATCAAAGAAGATAACTTGTAGACTCCAAGACTCAAACACCAAATCAATGCTAGATTTGATTTTCCAAACAAGTCCATAACAATTAATCATAGTCAAGGAACTAATCAAGCATCCAAAAGATAAGAAGAATCCTCTAAGAGTACCCCACAACACCACCTGTAATCATGAATCAATCATCATAGCCCATACCTATAAATCGCATACATGATCATGTCATGCCAATGTAAAAGTATACCTGCATATCCATGACACCATAATCATCATCATCAATGTACCTATACTCAACTCCCACTGAAATGAGACTCCAAGTCTCACACGTGTATCAACCATGTCCTCAAACCAGAAGACAACCTAAGTACTTGTCTCCATCAAAGTCCAAACTTTGAAAACACATGTAAACCTATCTAGAAGTACCAAATTTGAAAACCTACTATACCATGTTGATGGTCATATCATAACATGTACTCCCACAAGTTTGTGCCCAAAAATCCATCTAAATGCACTCATAATCGCATCCTGAATCTCAATCTCCTACAAGTGATCAAACAAGTACCAAACTATGTCTGCACATTAAACTAAAAATATACATGATCCAAACTGTAGTACACTGCAATATCTCTCCAATGCCTATTCGAAATCATAAATTTGTTTCCGTATGTAATAGTTATGAGTATAAAATTGTCTCAGAGCAATGCCTGACTTCATGCACCAAATTCTGACACAAACAAAAATAATGATTATGAAACCTATACCATTGCATAGGGCTCAGAGATACCTTTCTGATGCCTATAAGAAGTCAAAACAAAAGATATCATGGGTGAATGTTATGCCTCCCGGAAGAAAAATACTCTCCGAGGGCTAAAGGGGGACCCCTGGTGGGACCCTATCCATACATGCTGATGTGGCACTGACATCATCACTGCATCAATAAATGATATGTTGCTGATGCAATGCTTATTGGTCATGTGGTGGCACTAATGTGGTGTACTGGGCTTTGAATGGTGGACTTAAATGAGGTTTAAATTTGTTTCATGTTTTCACAGACTCAAAATTTGAAATACAAAAGGGTTTAATTTTAATATAGTCTGCAATAAAAAAATTTATTTCACTATCATAATTGTTTTAATGCCCACAGGGGCCAACCTTCCTTCGGCCTGGGTTTTTGGCAGGCTTGGCTAACCTGGCCACGACCGGGGGTCAGGACCGGGAGCCTAAGGCTCTATTGGCTCGGGCACCACCAGTCGACTGACAAGTTGATATGATCTACTATGTGTTGTGCGGCCCTATCATGCACTGACTGGAGTATGGGGGTTTGTGGATCCCCGCCCCCTGCAGCAAACTAATGACAAGGTTGTACAACCGTACTATCGAACCAGGGAGGGGTATTTTTCTCCTTTGAGGCCTTGTGGCCAAAATAAGGCAAATAATATGTTTTTCTTCACCTGTTCAGCTTCTTGAATCCAATGACAAGGTCATTTTTGCATAGGAGGTCATCTGTGAAAAAGACCTCCACAAAACCCTCATTGAACCGATCCAAGAAACCCTTTCGGCCTGCAACCAATTTTTAACACACAGATCTGCAATTTTCTCTACAAATCTACAACACCCAAAACCCCAAATCTATAACACAACCTATACAAAACCTTGTAATGTCCAAAATCTTTTCATGCATTGCCATGGCTTCCATTTTTCACCACATCTACACATAAGGGTTATAAACAAATTTAGGGAGCTCACACCTCCCACAACCATAAACATGGCTATGATACCACATGTTAAGAATTTATAGGTCTAATAAAACCAATTCCACATAATCTATAAGGATAAAATGATGCAGCAAATAACCATAATGCAAAGATCAAATGACAAACAAGAAATAACATAAGATATACCCTGGGAAAACCCTCAAGATGGAAAAACTTGACATCCAAAAGCATCCACACTCAAATGTATTATTCAACAATAAGAAAATTACAATACATCTCATGAGTCTCCATGAATACCTCTGAACCATCAAGCACCTCCAATACATCCTCCATTGTGTCCAAGCACGAATCCACACATCCCATGCAATGGTTCACAATTTGCACTTGCATGAGAGAGCTAATACAATGACAACCTCTCACAAACTCTTGTCTGCCAACAATGACTTAGCCAACCTCAAATAATAACATTGTGCTTTTATTTATAATCCAAGCTCACACAAATACAATGAGAAAAAAATGTGCTTGAAAACCATGGGTAACACAAAACCACTGACCCCTCATTTAATTATTAGTACTACATTTTTTCCAACAATTAAATAATACAAATAAACAATTAATTACTCTATGTGTTCCACATGCATAAAATAATTAACCCAATAATGTACATACAACTTATACAAGTGGTATCCAAATAAACAATACAAGATTATGCAATGTGTATAACACCTATTCCAACAACTTTTACCTTCTTCACATCTAGCTAAACCTACACATTATTCTATATTCTACACAATGGCATTCTATTAAGTCTTTCCTCTTGAGGCTGACACTTTATCCTCATGTACCTTGGTTTTTTATAAATGCTAAAGATATTTTCATTAGCATTCTATGTTGCTAGAAGGTGAAGTGTTGTTTCTCACTAGTAGTTCCCACTTAGAGTCAAAATGACTCATAATCCTTTTCCAAATTCCCTTGGCATTAATTCATTTTAGATATCTTTACACTTGAAACTGAAAGGATAGAAGACAAAACAAAAGGAGTAGTGATAAATTTAAGGAAACCCCCCCTAAAAAAACCTCTAAAATCATGGCGAATCCTAGTTAAGTGCTATAATTTTTGTAGTGAATCTATCCACATTATTAAAAAATTTAAAAATTTGTGGTGAATCCTAGTGAAAACTCACAAAAAAATAAATCCAATGGCAAATATTAGAAAATGATTACCAAGGAAATTAATTATAACGGTGAATCCTTCCTTTAAAAAATGCATATTTGGTTGATGCAGTCCCCCATATATTCTTTTGTTTTTTTTAATTTTGAAGTAGGGGCTTGGGGGCGGCAGCCATTGGTTGGGTCAAGGGGTAGCGTCCCTTGTGGGGGTTAAGGGGGCAACACCCACTTGTGGGGGTCAAGGGGGGCAGCGCCCCCTCATGAGGTCTGAGGACAGTGGCCCCAACGTGCTCCAAAATACATTTGATTAAGTATTTTTTAAATATTTTTCTTTAAAACAAGACTAAAATAAATCTAAATTCTTGCCATTGATTATCATTTTGATTAGACAGATGTGGTTGAATTCCGTGACCCCTTTGACATGTGCCTTTTGAAAAGCTTACTGGGGCCCAAATTTTGTTTTGAACCACAAGATCATAATCTAAAGCCTTTTAAAAGGCAGATGTTAAAAGAGTCGCAGAATTCAACCAAAACTGTTTGATTAAAGTGATAATCAATGATAATGAATGAAAGGCATATTCAAAGTGAAATTAGCCCTAAAGTATAGGATATGTATTATTATAATGGCGATATTACCTTGAAAGTAATGAAAATAATATAGTAGTAGTGGCGAATCCAATTAAGATTTATAAATTTATTATAAACTATTGGCGAATTAGATCTAATGACACATAATTTACTTGGCGAAACAATTTAATTTATTGGTTTACAAAAATAATTCTCTGGCAATTTGACCAAGAAAAATAAATTTTCATAAAAATCAGGCAATTTACCCCTTGCTAGTTGCAATATATTCGCCAAATTTGCATTTCCAGATTCAAACTATTCACCAATTGGTGAAGATTCACCACTAAAAAAGTCCCTGAAAAGGAGTTGAGTTGACGCCCTCTTGAAATTGTTTAATCTTTTATTTAGCTTATTCAACTTCCTCTAAGTCACAGCCTCCAATGTCGAATCATTGCCTAACATTTAGTAATTCAAACACTTAAGATATCATCTAGGGAAGCATGATCTCCATGGTGCTCATCTTTCCTTGCATACACCAATTGCTTTCCTTTGAAAACATACATCCCACCTTGTTGCAAGATGCTACTTATATCTTCAACATGGTAGAAATTATAAACTTCTTCATAACATCTTTATAGTATTCAAACCTTATAAAGATCTTCATAGTATCAGAACTGAAACAAATGTCTGATTGAAGCTATAATATGATCCAAGAACATGATTTGGATCTACATACAACGAATCAAATGGGAATGATAACCTTTTAGTAAGGATACAAGCTTTGGATGGGATGCCTACACCAATTTCTATAGGTCTCACTCCCGCTGAGTTGAACTTGAATTTATAGATTTCAAATTCAAAGCCAACTCCCAACAACATGGGCACCCAAAAGCTGGAGGAGTGTCACCACAACCATTCCCAATTATTCTACCCAAAAAAATGCAATTATCTCTAATTTTGGAAGAATGTTATGCTTGGATGAAGCAACTTGATTTGTAGTTGAGGGAGTATCAACCTCCATATAATTTTCTTCTTCCTTGAAACTCTACTCAAACACTAGAGAAACTCACGTATGCAGTTGTGACAGGATGATCATGAAGCTGAAAATTGACTTTGAATAGAACTTCCTACCAAGATATCAGATTCTTTTGAAAACTTGCCAAGATGAAGATGCCAACAATCCCAAACTCTCCACCAAGTCATTCTATCTCAGCCCTCATAGATTTCAAAATTTCAAAGTTTCACCAAATTGTCGGCATTGATCACAAAATGATTAATTCCTCAAAATTAGAAGAATTTTGCCCCTAAAAACTTCACTAGTAATTCTAAAATGGATCCAATAATATGCCTATAAGAGGGTTTGTAGCCAAAATTCACTAGTAATTCTGAAATGGATCCAATAATATGCCTATAAGAGGGTTTGTAGACAAACTTCTCTGATTTCCACAAACAATTGTTTTTGTGAAAGCTATCCGTTGCGCGTCAAAACCAAAGTACGGTTAAAACTTGATTCTGTCAAATCTGATAATGCAATGTGTCTTTTATCACCTGAAACTGCACCCTTTTGTTGAATCTTTGATAGTTCCAACAATTTCAAAGTAACATGGGATTAGTCTTAAGGTGTGGGACCTTGTAGTTGAGACCAAACCACCAGAGAAGGTTGGTTCCTATTTCTAGACTTAAGGTCTAGAGAATGAAGCTAAATCTAATGCTACTCACAAGGAAAAAGGGGAGAAAATATTGGAAATGAAAGGGGGTGATGCACCAGATTTGTAAATGTGTTTAACTGTGTCTGAATTAACACAACAATGACCTCAATACTAAAGAAAGATCACACAGACTCATATAAGTTAAATAGAGATTCGAGTAGAGAACTAGAGCTAAGAAAGGGACTGTTTTGCCCACAATACTAGTGTATAATTCATAAATGAACACAATGTAAAACTTAAGAGAGAGGCAAAATAATAGTCTGTATTAGTCATGAAGTCTAGAAAGCCATTACAAAAGTAGAATAATTTTCTATAGGAAAAAAAATACAAAACAATCATTTACATTCATATGTGAACTACATTTAGAGACATCGAAGCCTTAGCGTCAAGCACAACGTATCAAATCTGACTAGTTCTTGCAAATGCGTTACAAGGTCTGTGACAACTAATTCTCTAGCCAACAAAACAGCCCAAAAGAACATCTAACATTATTTTCATCTTTCTTTCATGTATATATAGCATTTTTAATTCAATGTGCAGCTACAGGCGCTAAATTTTGGTCAATCAATTTGATTTGTGCGTCTATGCTGCATTCAATTTGGCATAGAAGCCTTGTCAGGAAATCTGTAGATTTTGAGGAATGCCCATGCCCTAGCACTAATTTGTCCTTGGAAGGACCTATAGAAGCATGGGTTGTAGGGACACCTCATCCTCCTCATTCATTTATGGACTTGCGCATTGAATTTCTCCACTATTTTCGCTACCCAGATGACCCTTGCCTGTGACAATAGCATCACTATGGAAGCATGTTTTAGGGCACTTAGAAAAGTTATGCCTTTTAAAACACTTTAAAATATTTTAAACTTCAAAATATTTTAAAGCACTACAATTATGTTATATATTGCATGCTTTAATATTACATTGATTTTTACTTTTCTGGCCTTTATTATGCCTTATTAGCAAAATCTCTTCTTTGCGAACTTATTTTTTTCTCTCTTTGTCGCTGAAATTTTTATTTCACGAATGACTTCTTGCTTCCTTTCTCTTTCATTTTATCTTTCTCAGCCATCTTCGCCTTATCGACAATTTCTCCATTCTACGAACTGCCTGTGGCTTAGCTGATTTTATCCCCTTTACCTCTCACCTTATCGACGAATCTCTCATTTGGCGAACTTGGCCTATTTGATCAGAAAATCACCCTATCAGTGAATTTGATAAATCACGAACTAGAAGCCTTTGTCTTTGTCTTTTCCTTTTCTCTTGCTTTAGTTAGCAAAATTTGTATTTCATGAACCAACCATCAGACTCTTTTCTTTCTTTTTGCCTTATCAGCGAATCCTTTGTCAGCAAAACCATCGATCGACAAACTTAAGGTTTGTCAAACCTTAAGCTTGCCAACAAAGGCAAACTTTGTCTTTGACTTAGATGCATCTCTTTGGTGAAGACTTCCTCTTGTGTGCTCCTTTAGTTGGCGAACTAGTCGATTAAAGAACTTAAGGTTTGCAGAACTAACATTTTTTTGACAAAGGAAAACCTTTGCTTTGTTGCTTCCTACCTTCTTTTCCTTAGCCATTTTCCTACCTTCTCACTCCTTAGTTGGCAAACTGGCAAATTGGTGAACCGACGAACCAGAGGTTCGCCCAACTTAGAATTTGTCGACAAGGCAAAAGAAAGGGTAAAAACTTAGAATTTCTTGGGATTTTTTAAGGGGAACCTCATTCCATTTAGGCTTTCTTAGATAATATTTCTCTGATGGAAGGAGGGATTTTGGACTATATTGACCTGGGAAAAATATGACAACATTTTGGTGACTATGCAGGGGTGTTTTCTTGCTAAACATAGGGATCCAATTGCCTTATACAATCCATTGGGCATAGAGTCAAAAATTTTTTTTTGCAGCAACATGACCGTATAGAACTAAAAACTACCTCCATAAAACACAAGAAAACCAACAACAAGGAAAACCATATCCTAATGGGAATGTTTCAGGATTGTGCAAAAGCACTTAGAGGAAGGGAAACCTAAAACAGAAACCAGACCTACTATAAACCTAAACTAACCAACTAGAAATGACCTTAAACAAATCCATTAACTAGTTTTTCAAAATATCTGCCCTTTCTCAACAATTTACTATGCTTCAAATGCTTGTGGATAGTTAACCAGAGGTGGGGAAGGGATGGGCATACAACAAATTGACAAAACACTTCCCCAAGAATGGGAACAAACACACTTACCCACTTGAACTAATTGTTGCTGTAGCTTCCTATAAGTGGATAAAGGGGCTAATCCCACTTATTTGGATACTCAACTTCATGCTCTAGAGTGAGCATGACAAGAGGTGACTCTTCATGATCTATCTCCAGTTGGGCCAAATGTCTGATAGGACATCCCCTTAAAATGACATGCAAATCAACAGAGCTGATCTCATGCCTCTGCTTTGTTTCTTTTTTTCTTGCTGGTCTGAATGTTTTGGCTCTTGTGGCTCAATTGTAAATATGGCTGCCTCTACCATGCCCTCATGGTTTTCTAAATTAGGCTTAGAAAATGAACCCTGCACATGCTCAATAGAGAAATCTTCTCCACCAAGAAGTTGATATCCCTGTTGGATAATCAATAACAAATCTTTAATTTGTTCTTACTTATGCTCAATCTCCACATCGCTATCTTTTATGAAAGATGGGAATTCCTCAAACAAGTCTGCATTATTAACCTCTGCATTGTCCACCATAGGGTTGCCTGTATTCTTTCCCTCATGAGATTGAACCTCACTACCACAATTGGCCTCACATTCCAACAACCTGCTATCATTTTCAATGTCCCTATGCTGCCCTAGAACTTCAACCAATGTTCGCATTTGCATGCCTTCTTCATCTTCAATGTAACTAGGAAGCTCTTTTACTTCAGATGCTTCCTCAAAACAAGATTGCCTTCATTGTTTGACTACAACTCCACATTATTCTGCTTGAGTTGCCTCTGCAACTAGACTTCTTCACCATGCCCTCTTTACATTCTACTTTCATTCCTCTTGTTCAAAGCATGGGAAAATTTTTCAAATGAGCTAAAGTCCAAGGGACTTATCCTTGCAGATGAATCATCATTACCCTCAGGCTCAGTGCACTGTTGTTCCAACTGATCAGACTTAGTTTCTTCTTGCAACAAGTCTAAATTATTAGTTTTAATAGTACATGAAGGTTCATTGTTTGCAAGTGGTTCCTCCCTCATTGTAGGTATCTCCCTCCTCAGCTCATCCCTTCAATTAGCTTGATAAACAACATGCCCACCTTTGAAAAGTGAAATAGTGTCAAGGCAAGAGGAATGACATGGGATGCAAGCTAGAAAGGCTCCCTGAGAGGGTTGTTCTTGAGGAATAATAGGTTAAATTCATGCAAGGACAGGCTCCCATGAAGGCTAAGGACCTCTGAAACTTGGGATTTTGAGACTGGAAAGTGGTTTTTGGGGCTCAAAGGGTTTCCCTTGCCTAAAGCTTGGGATCTTGAACTTAGGAGTTATTTCTACTACAAGTTGAACTTGGGTAGAAGAGAGGGACTTCTTGAAACTAGGATTGGAGGGAACTGATTGGGCTTCCCGCCTCTCTACTTGGGCAAGCATTTTCCTTAACTGTTCCCTACATAAGCCTACAAGATGCATAGAAATGTGTTCCTGGTAAGCTCTTTCCTCTACCTCCATTTGTTGCTGATGAAGATGGGCTTGATAAGCAAGCTTATCTTGCTGTCGGTTATACTCTATCACTCCCTAAATTTTATCCCACTACCATTGGAAACCCCAGATTATATCCATCAGATCATCCTCATTTTTTATGACAAAATTAAAATCCTCCTGTGGCTGACTACACCCTACTTATCTTTTAATATCATCCAAATGTTCTTTAATCACTAGCAAAGCAAAGTAATTCTTGTGAGGTTGATAATAGGCATTATTAGGCTGACAAGAAGACTGAGCAAGGGTGGGTGGGAGGCAAGCATAATGAGGATGTTGATCTTCTACTGTTACATGGTTGTATGGCGTAAAATCAGGAGTATTTTGGATATGATATTGCTGGTAAGGAGGCCAATAACTTGCATGCTAGCTAGGAGGAGGGGAGTAGCCATAACTCCCATAATAGTTTGACATTTTAAAGCATCAAAATGCTATATAATCATAGAAAATATCTGAAATTAAGAAAAATAGGTATGCATCTAGAGAAAACTAGATACATACCAAGAAGAGTTGCCAAATGATTTGGGAGCCCTAGAGGCTGGAAAAAGACTAAAAGCATCACCAAACATCAATCTTTGAGGAATCTTTGAACGTGTGGATTGCTCAGATCAAGAGACTGATTAATAGAGTCACCATGTGATTGAAGAAGACTGCCCCAAATAGTAAGATACACTGAAGAATACACCAAATCCTTCAATGGATGATAAATCTCATCAAATTGGTCCCACCGAGCATGCCAAAAACTGTTATCACTTGAAATTGCACCCTTTTGTTGAAGCTTTGACAGTTCCAACAATTTCACAGTAACATGGGATTGGTCTCAAGGTGTGGGACCTTGCAGTTGAGACCAAACCTCTAGAGAAGGTTGGTTCCTCTTTCTGGACTTAAGGTCCAGAGAATGAAGCTAAATCTAATGCTGCTCACAAGGAAAAGGGGGAGAAAATACTGGAATTGAAAGAGGGTGATGCACTAAATTTGTAAATATGTTTAACTATAACTTAATTAACACAACAATGACCTCAAGACTGAAGAAAGATCACACAGATTCATATAAGTTAAATAGAGGTTGAGGTATAGAACTAGAGCTAAGAAAGGGACTGTTTTGTCCACAATACTAGCATATAATTCACAAATGAAAATAGTGTAAAACTTAAGAGAGAGGCAAAATAATGGTCTATATTAGTCATGAAGGATAGAAAGCCATTACAAAAGTAGAACAATTTGTTGCCAAAAAAAAAGATAAAATAATTATTTACATTCATAGGTGAACCACATTTAGAGACATTGAAGGCTCAACTTCAAGCACAACGTATCAAATTCAACTGGTTCTTGTAAATGTTACAAGGTTTGTGACAACTAATTATCTAGCCAACATAACAGCCCAAAAGAATAGCTAACATTATTTTCATCTTTCTTTCATGTATATATAGCATTTCTAATTTACTGTGCAGCTACAGGTATTGAATTTTGGTCAATCAATTTGATTTGTTCGACTATGTTGCATTCAATTTGGCGCAGAAGCCTTATCTGGAAATTCACAAATTTTGAGGAACGTCCATGCCATAACACTAATTTGTCCTCGGAAGGACCTATAGAATCATGGGTTGTAAGGACACCTCATCCTCCTCATTCATTTCTGGTACTTGTGCATTAAATTTCTCCACTATTTCAGCTATCTATGACCCTAGCCTGCGACAATGGTGTCACCATGGAAGCGCATTTATGGGGCACTCAAAAAATTGGTGCCTTTTAAAACACTTTAGAAATATTTTAAACTTACTTTAAAATATTTTAAAGCACTACATTATATATTACATGCTTTAATATTACATTGATTTTTACTTTTTAGTTCTTTATTTTGCCTTATCAGCAAAATCTCTTCTTTGTGAACTTGGTTGTTTCTCTCTTTGTCAGCAAAATTTTTGCAAACCACTTCTTGCTTTCTTTCTCTTTCATTTTTTCTTTCTCAGCCATCATTGCCTTATTGATAATTTCTCCATTCTGTGAGTTGTTTGTGCCTTAGCTGATTTTATCCCCTTTAGCTTTTACCTTATCAGTGAACCTCTCACTTAGCAAACTTGGCCTCTTTGGTCGGCAAATCACCCTATCAGAGAATTTGAGAAATCATGAACTAGCAGCCTTTGTCTTCATCTTTTCTTTTGCTCTTGCTTTAGTCAGTGAAATTTGTATTTAGTGAACCAACCATCAAGCTCTTTTCTTTTCTTTTGCCTTATTGACAAATCCTTTGTCGAAAAAACCACTGATCGGAAAACTTGAGGTTCACCAAACATTAAGTTTTATGACAAAGGAAAACTTTGTCTTTGACTTAGATGCATATCTTTGGTGAAGACTTTCCCACTTTGCTCCTTTAGTCAATGAACCGGTTGACCGACGAACCTACCGATCGACGAACTCAAGGTTTGTAGAACTAACATTTTGCTGACTAAGGTAAACCTTTGTTTTCCTACTTCCTGCCTTCTTTTCCATATCCAATTTCTTGTCTTCTCACTCCTTAGTTAGCAAACCAACAAATTGGTGAATCGACGAACCAACGAACTAGTAGTTTGCCCAACTTAGAATTTTCTGACAAGGCAAAATAAAGGGCAAAAACTTAGAATTTTTTAGGATTTTTAAGGAGAACCTCCTTCCATTTAGGCTTTCTCAGATTGGATTTCTCTGATGGAATGGGGGATTTTAGACTATTTTGACTTGGGGAAAATATGACAATAGTGTCTTCCAAAGCTAAGAGATGCCAACCAAGACCACACACACCAAAATTAGAAGAAAACAAATTGAAATTTATTTGTGTGTGATGTTGATCGCCAGTCCGCCTAGATGCTCTTGCATCATTCTACATACTAATGGCTATTTATTTTTGTTATATACATAGGCTGACAAGGATGTGATGAAAGCAACGAGAAAATAATTTTACTAGATAATATGATATACATCAGATAGTGACTACACATAATTTGAGATTTATGCTTTGGCGCAACTGACCTAAAAATTTGGAAGTACTATTTGTTGACCTTAAATCTAGACCATTTAACGAGATACCACAAATCAACTTCATGAATGATAATTCAAAATGTAAAATACTAAAGAATTGTGGAATATTTTAGTAGTATCATCTTGTGGTTGAAATATTTGTGCATAAATATTATCATATCATTGTAGATCTAGTCAATCATAGAGATGAGGTAGCTCACATAAGGTAAAATATCATGCTCAATATGTGCTATATATGTATGAATCACATCATTTATAAGAGTGATGGAGGATGTGAAAGATGTATAATTAAAACTAATGACATGTTATCCTCACATTTATCAAGTAAACTTTGAAGATTCTCATGTTGTTCATCATCCATGGGTATGTTTAAGTCATTTGTTTGTTCAATGGAGGGTGTATAAGAATATACTCCACAATCACTCTAAGATATATCTATGGAAAACATTAGAGGATCCACAAGTGGATCTTGTGGATCTCTATAATTTTTTTTATATAATCATGATGCATAGAAATTTCCATGTGATCCAAGATAAGGAAAGGCGACTAGAATATGTGTAAAAAAACAAATTGTCATGAGACAAGAATCATAATTGTCATCATGAGAAGATAAAGAATAATTAATATGCATAACACTAAACATGTCTTCAAAAAAACATGAATCATTTGATAGTGAAGGACTAGCAACATCATGAGAAGGTTAAACATGTGTAAGATTATCACTAGGACTCTCAAGGAATGATAAAGTAAGGGAAGCACAAGTACGAGAATCCTTAAATGAATAAGGACATATAGCATAAAAGATATGTTTAGTAGGGGTAGAAGGTGATGAAAAGAATCAATGTATTGATCATGAGAAGGTATCACTATGACCACACTATATTCATGTGCACTGTTGGGACCCAAAATAATGGCAACACAAAACTCTAAAACATTCCTATATCACCTAGGCTAGGGATTGTTGTCAGGGTGATAGGAAGAGGTTTATAAATAAGTTTTGGGCAATTTTGGCCAACTGGTAGGAGTGGGTAAACTCCTCTGCTCTTCAGGCTCAACTAGACCTAGGAGGGATATTCCGAGAAGTATAAAATAAACTACCAAGAATAAATACAGCCATACCTAATGTATAGTTGACCCCAAAGTTGTCACTAGATCAAAATAAACTAGATGCACAGGTCTCTATATTAAGCTAATTCAACTGTGCGAATGTACATGCATAGGATGGATGGTTTTTTCCCTGAACCATGTGAAAGATTTGTTTGTTTTGAAAGATTGTTTGGTCCCTCTCTAATATGGACCGGTGCCTATTCCATTGGGCAACAAAGTCACATAATGTAAGGAGGAAAAGAAATACATAGCAAAGGATCAACAAAACTAGACATACATTTACATAGATGACTTTCTAGTAGATTTTCATACAATGAACATACTTAATAATCCAAAAGAGAACTGCAATAATTCCTGTGTAACATAATGATGGAAATTACAAAGCCTTGTATTTATTTTGATGTTGTCACACGTCTCCAAACATCTATTACAATCATACCAGCAAATGTGGCAAAGGAAAATACATAACTATGATTACATATTTACCAAAATCATTACAAACTCGAGTGGAGACATTCACTACATTCAAATATGCATTATATAAACTTCCTACACAATACTGAATATATCTCTTCACTTATAAATTGGACAAATTGTGAGTTGATGCTAGAAAATTCCTTAGGCTCTACAGACTAGGCAATTGGCTGAAAGACCAACCCTAAAAACATCTTCATTTCATGTATATATAGCAATCAATTCAACCTTGCACATTGCAGGACAATGAAGAACCAGGTCAATAAGCCATCGCTATAGCACAAGATGATGAAGAACTGGGTCAACAAGCCATCATTACAGCACAAGACGTGGCACATGACCTCTATTAGAAGACTCGACGGACATCTAGGGCACCCATGCCCTATAAACTAATTTGCATCCTTGAGGGTACCGTAGAAGATATGGATTCTAAAACACATCATCTCCATATTAAATTTTGTACCTACACATTGATGACAGTTACTATTCCAGCAACCACTTGATGTTTGCAATAAATTCATGCCTCATGCCATACATTCAACTTTTATTTTGATTTTGCCTTATCAACAAAATATCTCAACGTGAACATGCTGCCTTAGCATATTTGGGATCTTCATCAGCAAACATCACTCTCTACAAAATGCCCTCCCTTCTTTCATGCTTCAGTCGACAAAATGTGATCCTTGTGAACTAGGTGACCATAGCCCTTTTTTGGCAATTATACATTTTTATAAACTCGCCCTTGCCACCCTTTTCTGCCTTTGGAATTTTGCCCTCTTGCCTTTATTGGCAAATCATCAATTTGCTGAACTATTTCTTTATCCCTTTAGTAAAAAAAGTTCAACATCACAAACCTTGACCGCTTTTGCCTTTATCAACAAATCTTAACTTTCACGAATTGGGCCTTCTTTTGACTTTATCGGCAAATCTTCAATTTGCCGAACGTTGCCTTCTATCTCTTTACTTGGAAAAAGTTACCATTTTCAAACCAAGCCCCTCTTATCGGTAAATCTTTAATTTGCCAAACTATTTCTTTCTCTTTCTTTGTTAACCCTATCGACCAATCTACTTTATCGACAAATTGCCAAAAAACTAATTTTTTAAAAAGTTCAAATTTTCGTTGATTCCCCGATGGAGCCCTTTGTTCTCATTGCCTTAGCCAATTTTTATCCTGTTTTTGCCTTAGGATTTGTCTTGTCAACAAACTTGACTTTTTATGAACCTTGTCCTCTTTCACTATTTTTTCCTTTTGTCAGCAAATTCTATATTTACCGAACTAAGCGAGTCCACCACCTTTTCTCTTTGTCAGTGATTACTCCATATTTAGAACCAGCCACCCGTCAGCCATTCCTTCCACTTTATCGACAAAAACCCCATTTGCCAAACTTTCTCACTCTTCATCTCCTTCGTCCTTTGTTGGCAAAAAGTGCCCATCACGAACTAGGCCAGTTCTCCTTCTTTTCATCCTTTTCACCTTATTGAGGAACTTCAAGAATTTTGAACTTGTTGATAAGTTCATCCTTCTGCCAGTTCCCCGATAAAGCTCCTTCCAATGACCATTTTGCCTTTATTGGCAAATCTGACTTTTGCCAAACTCACTGTTTCCTTCATCATTTCCCCATTTGGCCCCTTCCTTTTTCACTATCGGCACATAACCTATCTACCAAACTACTTAGTCAGTTCCAAACTACTCTTTCTTTTGTTGCGACCTTTATCTTTTTCAACTTTGTGTGCCTTCTTGTCGCTATATCAGCTAGTCAGGGAATTGGCAAACTTCTGAACTAGTTCGATAGTTTGGAAATTCACCGATTCGCCGACTTAAATGGAAATTGACAAAAATTTCTAAGGTAAAAAGGGGAAATATGGGGAATAGACACTTAGTCAAATTTTTAACTAAAAACCCCTACAAAGATATCTCTGATCAATTATATATGAGGGATTTGAGCATAAAGGTGAAAAGGAAACATTCAATGGATTTTTGTGGGTTTTGGGGGTAAAATAGGGCACTTTGGAACTAGTTTTTCTGGGCACCAACATGCACTAGGGATAGAAAAATACACAATGAAAGCATGTGGGAAGATCATAAAATAAGTTACAAAAAATAAGATGAATCAAACCATTTCAAAGATTTAACACTCAATGTCAAGATCCCTAAATGTATCAATTGTATATAGGAATGTAGTAGCTATGTTTCTATCATAGGTCCAACAAAAGAAGTATCCTCATAAAGTATGGTGACATAAGAAGTCATCTTGGTAAGGTAAGGAAGGGGGAAGAAATCCATGATAAGATAATGCCAAACATTAGAAAAATTAGTGGTACATATCGAATCTGATAATGAAATTATAAGGAGAAACTCAAGGGTGAGTTGGGTGAGAAAAACAATGTAGAATAATAAAGAACAAACCCTAGAAGTAAATATGTAGCAATGAAGTAATAATAAATATAAACACAAACCCCAAAAAGAATTGAAGAGAAATTAGAAAGTGAATATATAAAGCCCTGATGAATGCATAAACCCTAAAGAAAAACCATAGGGTGGTGGAAGATCAAATCTAGGTTCACCAAAATTGTAAAGGGAAAATAGTTTTACTATGTAAATCTAGGCTAACTAAACTCATACAAATGAAGCACAATTTAACCTAGATTAATTAAATGATAGCTATGATTAGAAATTCTTTAGTAAATATTATTTTAGGAAATTAAATATGAATGGATATGACACTTATCTATAAGAACTTTGATGAAGAATTAATCTAGTGCCACATAGAAATCAACCATTAGATTATAGAAAATAAGATGATCTTGATATGCTCACTACCTGGAACTTTAGAAAACCTAAAAAAATTTGTTGGTTGATTTTGTAGCTATGGATCAATTTTGTATGGTGTAAATATACTATGTAATCTATACATCTTATTTACTGAAATGTGTACTTTTATAACCTATTTCAAGCTCCAAACCCATTTTATTTATGCTTAAGGATGGGTAGTATTTAAAAGTACCTTAGGGAAAGTTAGATCACAAGGGCCAAGCTCTCCGAGGTTGATTCCATTAATTGGATTGACTTCACAATTGTCACAAAGGTTGGAAAACAATGATAATTAGGCACCCAATTGATCTAGATGATAACTTTGATGCGAGTATTAATTTTGTTTAATACTCAAATTTAGACATTTCTAGGAATGTTCCACTTAATGGTAAAGATTATTAAATGATAATTAGATGTTCCCAAACATGAATTAATATCCAAATGAATGTCTTAAGACATAACAAATTACTGCACAAATGTGTGTCAAGTAGGCTCGCAATGGATAGTGAAAGGCCTAGGAATCGACAATTTAAATTTATAATTTATAATTTTGGATCACATCTACATTGTGCAAGATCACTCCCACGCATTGCAAAAATGACCCAAGATAAGGAATGTAGAATCTTGAGGTAGGGATCAAGTGCATGGAAATGCGGATTGATGATAAGACAAATGTGAGGGACTAGGTGCAAATAGAGCATGGATAATGTCAAATGTATGAGAATGCATAAAAGAGAGTAAATGAAAGTGGATAAGAATAAGGAATAAAGCCAAACTTAACACAAGAGTGTGCCATATATTGCTATGTAATTGTATGAAGAGATTCACTCAAAATGGGCCCAAAACTAAATGGGAATTGACATGACGTATTATAATTATCCAACTTATCATTTCTTTATCAAGTATTAAGTATAAGTAGGGGCTGGGCATTCATTTCTCTTGATTTATTTTTTCTTATCACTACACACAAATTGCAACATCATTACACATACAAGAAATTATGATATCCAATACCCTCTTAATTATATTGGACAATCAATTGCTTAAATGGACCATTGACCATTACAACAAGCTTACAAGATCAATATAATGTTGAGAAAGCAAACCACATGCACATTAAAAGGGGACATTCTTTCTTGAACAATTCCACTTAGTCATAAACTTGTATATATGTGAGATATTATTTCTATAAAGAGAATTTTCGATACTATGTATTAGTAGATTGAAGAAGGTACTTGAAAGATAAATTTGTTCATAAGACTAATTTTCATGCATGAAGAATGGTTTTATCTTCAAGTTGGGTTTGTTGTGCATTCTAAAGAGAATATATTAATCTTATTGAGGTGCATGTACCCCTAAGGTGGATGGGAACTTTGGGGACACTAAACCATATAGATACTTAGTAGTATTACATTAATCAGACCTAATGGCATCTAATTATGTTTACCATCAAGTACTTGAGGTGAGATGTTATTGAAGGAGTAATTGGAAACTAGGACTATATCAACCACTTCAAATCCAAACAGTATCACATGTGAAAATATAGTGAGATTTTGTAGGTGATTTACTTAGATGACAAAAAAATTTTATGGATATCTCTTTGTGGTGGTTGCTAGGTTTATAAATTTAGATGAATGTCTAGAACATGTAGGAATCTAATTTATATTAATATTAAATCTAAAATTGGATACTATACTCAAACCCTAGATTTGAGGAAGTAGTGGAAAGAGATACAAACTCTAGAGAGAAACTAGGGAATCTAGTGAAATTAACCTAGACAATTTAGATGAATGTAGAACAAGTAGGAATCTAATATGTAATTTAAAATTAAATCTAACACTATAAACTATATTGAAAACTATATTTTTGAATCTAATTCTAGACTATTGAAAGATGTTTAGAACATGTAGGAATCTAATATTTTTGAAACATTTTTATACATACCTTGTTTTTAAAAAATATCTTTGTGTCCTTTCTTGAGATATTTTTTGTTACTTTTCTATGGAATATGACGGCATAGCTTTATTTTGCCTTGTTCTTTTATTTTCCATTTCCTCATTCAAAAAATATGAGTTAAAACTCCACCAAATATTGTCTTCAAAAAACTTCCAAAATTGAAAAATGCGAATAAATTAAGACATATATTTTTTACTTTTGTAAAACATTTCACCAAAGATGAAGGCAATAGAGTATTTTCTAGATTCAAGACATGGGAATTAAATGCAGATATCCTTATGATTTCTTCCAATAATCATCAAACAACATCCTTATATAAGCATCTACTGCATTTTGAGCGCCACTCGCAATCATGTGGGTGTGGACTTGCTTGGCCTCTGGCAACGCTTTGAGATGCCCCTATCCTTGATTCGAGAACTTGACATTGTTGATAGTTATAATTATATTTCTCTTCCAATAAGTTATATGATTACCTGACAGCAATAACAATAATGCCCCTGTTGCTGCTTCTTCCCAAGGTGCAAAGCCACTTCCCTTTGTGATTTCCATAGCTTTATGTCTCACCAGACATGACCCTAATATGAAATGGATTGCAGCTACACACATGATCACATATGAAGATATATAAAATGCATAAATATATACAAATTTCTGCATATGAAGAGATATAAAACACTGCATAAAGATTTTAGAAAGTGGTGCCAATGATAACTGATGAGAATCAAATGCAACACACCTTCTTTTTCATGCTAATACAACTCGTTCCTTACATTTTTGGTTTTTCTTTCATTTTTACTATTTTGATTTTAAAAAAAATTAGAATTTTATAAGTTTGTTTTTTTTATTAGAATCTTATTAAATTACATGGAAATGGAATCTTTCAGCTCTTTCCATCATTGAATGTAGAACGCCTATAAATAAACATATAATTTTATTTATATTAAAAAATAAATATATATATATATATATATATATATATATATATATATATATATATATATATATATATATATATATATATATATTATTTTAATAAACTCAAAAAACTTTTGTAGGGCATTAAACAAATTTTAGAAATCTTTATATTCTATGAATTCATTTTAGAAACTTCAATAAATTTAGAATACATTTAGAAGCTTGAATAATTTTAGTAACTTTTAGTAATTTTAATAATTTGAGAAATATTGTTCGTTTGTCTATTTTATTTGGTATATATTAAGATTAAAAACAAATATTTAAATATTCTTTAAAATATATCATATTAAAGAAATTATAATTAATATTTCATTAAAAAATATAGATTTTGAGAGTGTATTAAAATAAATAAATATATAATTATACATATAAATAATATATTATAAAAATATATAAACAAATATAAAAAAATACTATTATAATAATATTAATAATATATTTTATATAAATAACATTAATTCAGATTTTTTTATTAATAAATTCAGAATGCATGTAACATGCAATTCTCATTCATATATATATATATAATTTTAAAATATCTAAAAAATAATATCTTATTCTAATAAATATAGAATTATTTAAAAGCTTTACAACGTATATTCTATTTATATAGAGTATATATTATACGTTATCTATTCAATTTTTTAAAGTCGTAAATTCAAGATGCATACTATTCTTCATATAAATATATGTATACTATTACATTAATTCAATTAATTTGGTAGTAAATTCAGAATGAATGCATGCAATTCACATTCTATTAAAATATATAAATAATTAACATGAATTTAATTTATTTTTTGAAGTAGTAAATTGAGAATGCATGCAATTAATGCAATATTCTGCTTGAGTGTGGATTTTCCTTGGGTGGTTTATAAGCTCATCCCTAACGCTGGAGTGCAGACATAGCCTCATCTACTGCTGTTTACTGTTAGTATTCCTACTCATTCGTTCGTTTGAATCTCCACAAGTCATTAGATCAAGATGGGAAAGAAGAAGCTTCCCATTGTTTTTGTTGAAGATCCAGTCAAACGCAAAGCTCATTTTCAGAAGAGGAGCCGCGGTCTGTTCAAGAAAGTTCACGAACTGGCTGTTCTTTGCGGAGCTGAGATGTGTCTCATTGTTGAAGATGAAAAGAAGACTTCACATTGCTATAAAACTGATTCAGAAAGACATTCTGACTTCATTGCTGCTGCATCTCACAACATCAACTCAGCAGATAAGGTGAAGGTGTACAATCCTCAAACAGGAAGATTCCATGATAAGGTGAAGCTTCAGGAAGAGGATGGTCACGAGATGAGAGAGCAGTCTTTATCTACAACTGCTCAGGCACCTACACCTCTTCCTCACACCAACCAAGTACAACCACAACTAGAGGGTAATACTAATTTTCAGTCTGCATATCCAGGGAATGAAGATGAAGATGAAGATGATATGTTCTCTACATACAAATTGCTTGAAAACTATCTTTTGTCTGATGATGACATGGATGGACACAATCCCTTTGCTCCTACAGATGATGAGGTTCCGAATTTTAGTTCTGAACTTCTTGCAATGATTTCAAATGGAACAATCATTTGAACATCTTGAAACAATTAGTATTCTACATTCTTGAACAATGTGTAATAGAAATGTGCAGATATTGTAATGATTTGTTGAGAGGAATAGGAAAATAGAGTATTTGTGTTTTGTAATAAGTTGCTATTGAATTTGAGAAACGCTTTGCCCATCTTTTAATTATAGTTGAATTTAGTGTATCTAGACTTTCAATTCAAGATTAACATTAAAGAATATAAGGAAATCTCCTTTCCTTACTACATATTCTGAACATACAAATTCTGTAAGAAAGAATAAATTGGAATCACCTTCAGCCACTAAATATAACAAATACAAATTGGAGTTTCTTAAAGCCACCCTCCGCACTGCTTGGTCCTAACCATTGGAATTTGAGTCTGGTCAATTTATTTCCATGAATTTAAGTATGTTGGAATTAATCTTCAGTCAGTGCAGTTAGTGCATCCCCTCAGATTTGGGGATCTCTTCTAAACTGTTCGCCTGTCAGAAGTAAATGAGGTAGGTGGTTTTGAATTTGAAGAATTGAGCGTCAGTTTTTTTTGGGTAAGAAACAAAAATAAGACAAAAGAATAGAATGAAAGGGTTAGAGTCCTAGAGAGGAAAAAAAAGATAGAGAATGCTGCTGATAAGAAACAAAAATAAGACAAAAGAAAAGAATGAAACCCTTAGAGAAAAAAGATAGAGAATGAAAACCTGCAGCAGCAGACGAATGTAGGACAAATAAAAATAAGACAAAAGAATTGAATGAAACAGTTAGAAAAAAAAGATAGAATGAAACCCTTAGAGAAAAAAAGATAGAGAATGAAAACCTGCAGCAGAAGAATGTAAGGGAGAAATAAAAATAAGACAAAAGAATAGAATGAAATGGTTAGAAAAAAAAAAGATAGAATGAAACCCTTAGAGAAAAAAAGATAGAGAATGAAAACCTGCAGCAGCAGAAGAATGTAAGGTAGAAACAAAAATAAGATAAAAGAATAGAATGAAACGGTTAGAAAAAAGATAGAATGAAACCCTTACAGAAAAAAAGATAGAGAATGAAAACCTGCAGCAGCAGAAGTATGTAAGGGAGAAACAAAAATAAAACAAAAGAATACAATGAAAGGGTTAGAAAAAAAAAGATAGAATGAAACCCTTAGAGAAAAAAAGATAGAGAATGAAAACACTCTACTTAAATATCATCCATTTCAATGGTCAAACATTCAATAGCAATTTTACACCTCATTCACAACAAAAAGTGGTAAATATTTGTCCTATTTTTATTGGCCAAAATTGACCTTTGACTGTTGAGGTGGATGATATTTAAGAACAGCCAGAATGAAAACCTACAGCAACAGAAGAATGTAAGGGACAAACAAAAATAAGACAAAAGAATAAAATAAAACAGTTAGAAAAAAAAAGATAGAGAATGAAAACTTCCAGCAGCAGAAGAATGTAAGAGAGAATAACAGAGAATTGCAGATAGATTTTTTTGTGTTACAGCAGCAACAGAGGGAACAGCAGGAAACTTAGGAGTTCCCAGACTGCTCCAGGTTGTGTGCCCAATCAAGAGCAGAGTGAACAGAAGCTCCAGAGAAGGAGCAAATCAGTTTGGAATATAAAATAGAGCTGATCAAGTTTTTTGGGTGCAAATTTTTGAAGTGAATATATGAATATAAATTTTTGGTTGTTTGTTTTTGATATCTGTGTTCTCTCTCTTTAATGTGTTTTGTTTTTGTCCTCCATTACATCACAGCAGTGATTTAGGGCTGCCCCTGGTAACAAAGCAATCTCTATTTGTTTCACCTTTTTATTAAATCCCTGCTTGCTAGTATCAAATATATACACATTTCAAATGCACCTCTATATCTATATAGTTTTTCATTTTATTATAGACTTTTGGTTTCATGGACATTACTAAAATCTTTATCTAGATATTTTGTTTATTAGCCTATCAATAGGTTGTTATGAATTTTTAATTGATAAACTACTTGTTTTAAGGTGCATAAATAATCTGACATTAAAATTGTCAAACTTTATTTTTTATAAATTCTTTGTTATCCAGACAGCTTTCATAAACTCTTTGTAAACCAAAGAATTTCACCAATTAATAAAACCCTAAGGGCCACTTTATTTCTGTCAAATTACAATACCATTCATCCATCTTAAAATGGTGCAGTGCATGCATGTTCTTACTGAATAAGTGTGCTTTATTAGGCCCGATACAGTAAAATATTCTTTTGCCAAGTGAATTAACTATTGTGTTGGTAGCCATGGCTGTTACCTCTATTTTTTACAGTCCAACATATTTAAATTTTATTGGGAGAAATTTTTCGAAAGTATCGTGCACTTACCTAGCGATAAGTGTGCAAATTCAGTACAAGTTGAGAAAATTCCACAGTTTCTTGAGTCATGAGCTGTTTGATCTGTGGAGGATAATTTTTGCTGAAGCAGAAAGTACTGCGATGAATTGTTGTTGAAGACTTGAAAAGGAGATAACTTTTCTTCATTGTTCAATGATTTTACATTTATTAAAATCATGAAAAAGAAATGTCCAATAGGAGGAAATACGGATTACAAACTAAAACTACTGTAAATCACAAGTGTAAAAATTATCCAAACTATTCATGGGAGCATATTTGTTTTGAAAAGTTTGTCCAATGAAAAATAAAATTGAACAAATTTCTAATGTTTTAATCCTTCAACTATTTTCATGCATCAGAAATGGAAAAATTAAAAATATGTTCTAATAATTATGAATCTAATGTCTTTTTAACATTAAAATTAAAGTTTTTTGGTCATCTATCAAAACATAAAGGATAGAGGAATTTTGTCAAATGTTGTAGTTGCCACTGCCTTGGTAGACATGTATCCAAAATGTGGAAGCATAGACAAGGCATGTATATTACTTGACAAATGCCTCAAATAAATATTGTCTCATGGAATGAGATGATTGAGGGATAGGGACATAGGAAGCTTTTGTTGAGAAGGCTTTACAAGCTTTCGGGATAGGGACATAGGAAGCTTTTGTTGAGAAGGCTTTACAAGCTTTCGACCAAATGCAATTGGTAGATGTAAAGCCAATTTTTACAACATAGGTTTTATATTGCACACACTAATAAATTTTTCTTTCAAAGCATTCTATAGGTATGGAGAATGTAGATCATCAAGTTATGGTGTCTAGATTAGAGTCAGAAACTTCTTTTATCTGTGCTGCTACATAACTCTTCCCTTAAAAGTATTGTATGGAATTATTAATATATAAGGTTAAGATTTGCTAGCAAAGTAATATACTATTTATAGACTTTTATTTTCAAGGTGTGTCATCTTAGGATAAATTAATGTGAAACTCAATCTTAAAATGTTCATAAACTCAGTTTTATCTCCCTCTTAGCTCACCATTATTATTTATTTTAATCTTAGACTTAGATTTCACATGTTTGTTAGAATGTTACTCTATCTTTCAAACTTATAGGTTGGTGGAATGTTTCTCTCCCTTTCAAATTACTAAAACAATTTTAATTTTAAATAAAAAAGACAATATTAAATGTATCATTCATAATGTGGATGTTAACATATTAAGATATTTAAAAACATCTATATAATGTTGAGGGTTGTTTTTAAAAGGTTGATAACAACAATTTATTTTTTTAGAGAATAAAATCCCCTTATTTTCAAGGACCAAAATTCTAATTATTTTTCTTGTCATTGTATCTAGTCTTCAATTAAAGTATTAAATTGGGATCTCTTAGAGATTAAGTGGGTAGATTGTATCTAGTCTTCAAACACTTTTTCTCTAGAAAAACAAATTTCTATATATAAACTTAAACCAAATGAGTTCCATGTTCTAAACTAATGAACAATTAATTATCTTCTTTGCATTTTCACCATTAACATGAACGTTCTAAAATAAGCAATACTTTACTCTTCTATTGAAGAACACATATACACTACTATACCATGATTTTACATGCTCACATTATACATGACATGTTTATCTTATTGCAATTGTAATATGATTCTACTTGATATGAGTCTATTTCAAGATTACCTATACTTGTCCTTACATTGAGGGGTAACATATGAAAAACTTCTTATACACACTTTCCAGACATTTGGAAGGAGGTGGCGGAAGTTCTAATGAGATATGTCACTTTGGACAGGAGGTACAAGAGGTTCCATGCTTATCTCTTCCCTTTATTGAATCATTTTTGTCATGATGTTAAAATCAATTTCTCTCACTGGATTTATACTTCTCTTGAAGACTCTGTTCAAAAAGTTTTACTTGGGGATAAAGTTCTTCCCCTACATCAAAGGCTTATTTATGCCCTTTCCAAGTTTGAACTGGCCTTAACCCCTGCTCTTGGGTTTAGACCTAGAATTTACAATCCCCAGCTAATTGAAAACATCCATGATATTCCTGGCAAGAACACGGATGACAGAACCCTTTTCAGAGGTGAGGTTTCTTCTTAGGGAAAGAAAAACAGTGGGTAAGGGCTCTGGGTCTATGAAATTTATAGGGAAGGAGAAAGAGATTTCCTCTTCCAAGGTTCAATTTATCAAGCCCCCTCATACTATGATTGGCAAGAAAGTGGCCAAGGCTCAGACAGACAATACCTCTCAAACTCTCACTATGAAAGTGGATAAGATGAAACTGTGTAGCAGGGATATTCCTCAGCCTACTCCCTCTATTAATCCTATTGCCAATGTGCTTGTTAGAAAGCCCCAACTCAGAAGCCACAAGGAGCTTATAGGTGCGGGGGTTTCTCAGAATACTGGGGTTGTGAGTTCCCAACCTAGTAGCAACAAAGGGAAGGGCATTAGGGAAGATAATTTTCAGAAAGGTGTCATTATTCTGGATAAAGAGACTAATGCAAAAGCTCACATGGATAAGGGTAAAGGTATTCTAAAAGGAAGTAAACATAATACCTCTGATAACATTGTTGACCCCCCCTCAAGAAGAAAAAGGTGACCAATGACAACACCTAGGAGGACTTTAACAGTGATTGTAACTCTTTCAATAATCTTATGGATAGAGTTGCTACTCTGTATCAGGCACTTGACCTTCAAAACCAAGTGTTGAAGTGGCAGCTTGCACAACTACATCATGCTAAGAAGAATATTCAACAGTTGGAGGTCATTACCCAGTTGGAAACTATGGAGTGGCCTAAGGAAAGAAAAGATGACCTATGGGAACAGGTAGAGAGAATGGCCAAGAAGTTCGAGAAATGGGAGAATATGGAGGAAGAAATACAAGTGCAGATAAAAGATACTTAGGTCAATTTGGACAAGAAAGTTACTAAGCTGGTTAATTACAACAGAGAGACCGTCAAGAACTCTATCACCATGCTCTATGTGCTGAAAGAGGAACTTGAGAAAAGGAAAGCTTTAACCCAAGGGACAGCTGGCAAGGACAAACAATAGGCTTAGAAATAGGGGAAGGCAGGGTAGACTAGCAATTACAAATCCAAGTTACAACAGTAGCAAAGGTAAATAGGTGAGTCTTCAGATCTAAGAGACCGAGACCAAGGTGAAGGACAATCAAGAGATTTAGAGCTGGTAGGGTCATGAGGAGGACGAGAACACCTTCTTAGAGAAGCTAGAATTCCTCAACAAGGAGTGGCAAGCTATAAGTAGTCTCAAGTCTATGGCCAAGTAGTAGTCTGGTCGGTTGCTAGTGGGTATGTGCAGGATCATCGCAGGCCAAATAGTGGCAATAGGAAAAAAATTACATTTTTACTTAGCCAAATTTGCAACTTGGAAAAGTTTGACTTTCATATGTTTTAAAATGGATATCCATTTCTAGAAATCCAAAACGGATATCCATTTCCCTTCCCCCAATTCAGTGTACATATATATTACTTGCCCAATTCTACATGAGGTATACCAAATATAAACCACTTACACATGATTGAATGTTTGTTGATTACTACTTTATCCTTTAATTATTAATTTATTTATACTACCAAGCATGGTATTCATTCATGAAAAGATGTAAGAGTGTTTCAATTTGTGAAGTATTCTAATGATTGTTAATAACACCTCCTTATATAGAGAGGATATATACAACTATTTGAGTAGTAATATGAGATTTCATTATAACAATCTTCTTGTTCATACACTTCATATTAGCTAGGCCTAGAACTATGATATAAATTATATGAAAGGGAAGACCTAGGAAAACCATTAGGCCAAAGATCCAAGTTTAAAAAGATTCAAAACACATTGAAACTAGGAAAGTGCACTTCCTACAAATGTGCATTCTTGTATGAAAGCAACTTTATCTCACCAAGAGAAGAAAGAACATGTATGTTCCTTAAACCTCACGCCCTAAATTGCTTGATATGATTTGATTCATGATACATGGTTTGAGAAGGATACACATGATATACCCTTACCCTCTAGTGATAAAATTATGAATGATACTTTATGTGGTGAAGCTACACCTTCGTTAATCCTTCATGACATTGTTATTCCTTGTGATGATGATGATCCTTCATGTGATATGTTAGGAAAGAATGCAAAGTTAACATGGCATGAACTCTCTTGGAAGGGTAAGCATGGACTATAAGAACATTGAACTAGCTAGATTTGTTAAGCTCGCCATTTATGAAAGAACCTTAAAGGTTAACCTTAATTAGGTAAGGTTATGTTTCAGTGTGGTTGTTTGTGCAACAATGTGTAAATTAATGTTACCTAAGGATAAATCTAACTATACTAACATTTTAATAACCATGAGAGCTGGGACTAACAATTAGACTAAAAACTTGACAAACAATGCAACTTGGACACATGTAGGACTTGGAAAATGGAAAAGAATATAATTAAATGTGGAAAATTATGAAAAAGTGGTATTAGTTGCACCTATATAGAGAAGTGGTTTAGAGGTTAGTTAGGGGAATTATTTAGGGTTTATAGGTTTAGGGTTGCTCAGGTTTAGGGGTTTGGGGTTTATGGTTTAAAGAGAGATAGAGAGAGGGGACTAATAGAGTTTGGGAGAGATAGAGGAGACAGAGGGGAGAGATAGGGAGATAGAGAGTGAGAGACATGTCCAGAGACATAGAGAGAGAGAGAGAGAGAGAGGTTTAGGGTTGCTTGGGTTTAGGGGCATTATTTAGGGTTTAGGGTTTATGGTTTTGGGGTTAGGGGTTAAGGTTTAGAGGTTTAGGGTTTAGGGTTTAGAGAGAGATAAAGGACTAATAGGGAGATATAGAGGAGTCCAAGGGGAGAGATAGGGATATAAAGAGTGAGGGACCTGGCAAGAGACATAGGGAGAGAGATTGGGGGGTAGAGGGACAAAGGTGATAGGGAGATAGTGGTTTATGGTTACTTGGGTTTAGGGTTTAGGGGTTTGGGGTTTAGGGTTTATCAGTTTAGGGTTTCTCATGTTTAGGGGTTAGGGGTTAGGGTTTAGGGGCATTATAATTTAGGGTTTAGGATTTATTGTTTAGGGGTTAGGGGTTAGGTTTAGAGGTTTAGGGTTTATAGAGAGAGAGAGGAATGATAGGGAGATAGAGAGGAGTCCGAGGGGAGAGATAGGGAGATAAAGAGTGAGGGACATGGCCAGAGACATAGGGAGAGAGATTGTGAGGTAGAGGGACAAAGGTGATAGGGAGATAGGGGAGAGATAGGGAGATAGTGGTTTAGGGTTACTTTGGTTTAGGGTTTAGGGTTTGGGGTTTAGGGTTTAGGGTTTCTCAGGTTTAGGGGTTAGGGTTTAGGGTTTAGGATTTAAATTGTTTAGGGGTTAGGGGTTAGTTTTAGAGGTTTAGGGTTTATAGAGAGAGAGGAATGATAGGGAGATAGAGAGAGGAGACTGAGGAGAGAGATAAGGAGATAGAGAGTGAGGCACATGGCCAGGGACATAGGGAGAGAGATCAAGAGAGGTAGAGGGATGATAGAGATAGGGAGATATGTGAGAGATAGGGAGATAGAGGTTTAGAGTTGATTGGATTTAGGGTGTACCTGGGTTTAGGGTTTCTTAGTTTTGGAGATAGCTAGATAGAAAGAGAGAGGAGACAGATAGGGAGAGATAGAGGAGACAAAGGGGAGAGATAGGGAGATAGAGAGTGAGTGAGATGTCGAGAGAAATAGGGAGAAGGATTGAGAGGTAGAGGGATGATAGAGATAGGGAGATAAGGGAGAGATAGGAGATAGGGTTTAGGGTTGCTCGCATTTAGGGTTTAGGGTTTAGGGGTTAGGGGCATTATTTAGGGTTTAGGGTTTATGGTTTAGGGGTTAAGGTTTAGAGGTTTAGGGTTTAGTGTTTAGAGAGAGAGGACCAATAGGGAGATATAGAGTGAGGGACATGGCCAAAGCATAGGGAGAGAGATTGAGAGGTAGAGGAATGATAGTGATGGGGAGATAGTGAGATAGGGAGATAGAGAGATAGAGGTTTAGTGCTTAGGATTTAGGGTTTAGTTACATAAATTAGGGACCCTGAGACCTTTTGCAAATTCATCAACATGAATCCTTGGGTCCTGCAATAAATAGGGAGAGATAGGGAGATAGAGTGTGAGCGAGATGTCCAAAGATATAGGCATATATAGGAATGATAGGAAAGAGAGAGAGGCAAGAGATAGGGAGAGATAGATAAGTAGAGAGAGAGGAGATAGATTGGGAGAGATAGAGGAGACAGAGGGAGATATAGGGAGATAGAGAGTGAGTGAGATGTCTAGAGAGATATGTCCAAGAGAGATTGAGAAGTAGAGGGATGATAGAGAGAGGGAGACAAGGGAGAGATAGGGAGATAGATGTTTAGGGTTTCTTAGGTTTAGAGTTTAGGGGTTACAGGTTAGGGGTTAGGGATTAGGGGCATTATTTAGGGTTGAGGGATTTAGAGAGAGAGAGACTTCTTTTTACATGCAACTGTAAACCCTAAATAATGCCCCTAAACCCTAAACTCAAGAAACTAGAAACCTCTAAACCTTAAATAATGCCCCTAAACCATAACCCCTAACCCCTAAACCATAAACTGTAAATAATGCCCCTAAGCCCTAACCCTTAAACCCTCAACCTGAGAAACCACAAACCCCTAAATCCTAAACCCCAAACCCTTAAAACCTAAACACTGAACACAAGCAACCCTAAAACTCTATCTCACTATCTCCCTATCTCTATAATTCCTCTACCTCTCAATCTCTCTCCCTATGTCTCTTGAGTAGCCCTAAACCCCTAAACCCTAAATAATTTCCCTAAACCCCAACCCCTAACCCCAAGAAACTCTCTCTCTCTCTCTCTCTCTCTCTCTCTCTCTCTCTCTCTCTTTCCCAAAACCCTAAATAATGCCCCTAACCCCTAACTCCTAAACCCTAAACCTCTAGCTCCCTATCTCTCCCTTATCTCCCTATCTCTCCCTTATCTCCCTATCATCCCTCTACCTCCCAATCCTTCTCCCTATCTCTCTGGACATCTTGTTCACTCTCTATCTCCTCTCTCTCTCTATCTAGCTATCTCTCTATCTCTTGCCTCTCTCTCCCCTATCATTCCTTTATCTCCCTATCTCTCCCCTCTATCTCTCCCTCTCCCTTATTGACAAATGAAATGAAAACAAGAAAACTAGGACTCTCTCTCTCTCTCTCTCTCTCTCTCTCTCTCTCTCCTAGGAATAGGATTTAATTAGGGGATAGAGAGAGAGAGATCCGAAAAAGTAGAAGTGTAGAGTCAAGGTACACTTTTGGGAACTTAATTTTATCTTAACATTCCCAAAGTCTTACATGATTAAAAGTAATATTAATCTATTTGGTGGAAAAGTGGAACCTTTGCAAAGTTGTAGATGGAAAACATGACTCCACTTCCCAAAATCTCGTAAGTATATAAATGAAGGTTTTGAAAATAATTATGTATCATCAATGAATAATCCTAATGCACTCATCCACAAACTTGTAAATTGCAGTGAAGTTCAACATCTCCATGCCTCATAAAGTTCCACAATGTTCATTTACCAAAAACCAACTATTATGTGTAGACTTTTCTTATGTTTACATACATTTCAAAAAAGAACTTACAAAGTGCCAACATTACAATGCATAACATAATGAAATTTATTGAAAAAGTTAAAAAATCTTCAAACAAATGTAGTTGACTCGTATATAGCCAAACTCCATGATCTTTTCTACTATCTTATTTACTTACACCAATGGAATGGTACATGGGCATCCATCAAAAGAATAATGACAGGGGGGTTCTTATCAAATATTATATTTGGTAACTTTCTAGTAAATATTTATAAAAACTATGGAAACATAGACAAGGCATTGCTAACTATTTGATAGAATGCCTCAAAAAAATGTGATTTCATAGATTACCATGATTATAGGAATGGCTAAAAATGAATCTAAAAATGGACATTACAATTTTATTATCAATGCTCTTTACAAAACTTAGAAAATAGACAAGCCTTTTCGATCATAGATGAAATTATATGCAATGGTCATAAGAATATGGCGGGATATCGATAGACCACCGTTTTAGCATTTTACACAAAGCTAAAGATGAATACTTATGACCATTGCGGGATATCGATAGACCACCTTAAGAGAGAGAGAGAGATAGAGTAACATATAGGGTAAAGTAAAATGGATATCCATTTTGGGAAACCAAAAATGGATATTTGTTTTGAAAATGGATATCTATTTTGTAAAACATAAAAAAGGAAAAATGGTATTTTACCAAAGCAAAATGGATATCTGTTAATAACAAATATCCATTTTGCTTTGCTTTTGCCTTGTATGTAGGCTTGGGGTTGTCATAGTTGACTTTCCCTTAATTCTAACATTTTTACAGGTTTCACTCTCTTCTTCGAACTTCACCTTTCGTGCTGATGACTTTTTTTTATGGAAAATTGATAAAACGAAAAGGGTTTATAGAGGAAATTGTTAGCTTTATAAAAATATAAGATTTTCTTGATTATCATTTTGTTAAATAGTTATTAATAATTTTCTATATAGTGTGTGTCTGAAATCCTGATGGATACACTGATTGAAAAACATCAATAACTTTTAAACCATTTCACCTTTTTCAGACCCGAAAGATGCGTCACACTCTATGCTACATTGGCTATAGGTTAAATTTTTTGTTTTGAATTCTGATTTTTTTTCATCGAGTTAGGTTGGTTGGACAATTAGTCTTTAGTTTTTAAAAAAAGTCAGTAGAAAAATCATAACTAATTATTTTATTGGAAAAAAATTTCAAAAAAATATACGTCACATCTGGGCATGAGTCCTCTACTTATTTTGAAAGTTTCATTTTTTTTTTGCTCATAGTTAGGTTGACTGGACAAACACCCACTTTTTAATTTTTTCTGAAAAATTTAATAGTTGTCATTGAAATGTTCATTTTTCACTAAGTAAATTTAGTTTAAAAAAAAACATTAGTAGCTCATAAACTAGATTCGATTCTTTACAAATTTTGTTCTTAGATCTTTTTCAAATTTTGTAGATAATTCATTCAATTTTTCACATGAACTTGATTAAGTTTGATTTTTTGTATTTTCATTGCCACTTAGAGGTATAGTTTGGCCCATCATGATCCTGCACATACCCTAGTCTTTTTTGGTTTGGCTGGTCCTGCTGGAATGTTCCTCTTTTTTGTTATTTTGTCGTAGTTTGGTTGTTTTACCTCTTGTAAAACTCATCCTTTTTTCCTTGTTTGGCCTTTGTATATGGGTTCAGGCCCATCCCGATTACTTTTATCAAGACATATACTTATTACATGTCATTTAAATGCATGAGCATACTTTACACAACACATTATATTGATATCTCATGATGATATCTCACATCATCTTTATCATGTTGTTTATTAATGCATAGATATTATACAATATTTATCATATTGTTCTTCCATGACAAAATGTGTCACATGACCACTTTTGCATTTCTCTTTATACTTGTTTGCACACTTGGGGGAAAAATTGGGGCCAAAATTTTTGTTCCCCGTCACATTAAATTTCTCACTATTATTATTTGATTTACATTCTATCCTCCAACACATTGTCACATGTGGCTATTACACTTTTCCCTCTCTTTGAATTAAATTCATATTGAGGTATGCACTCAATTCTATCCAAGATCCAATTACATCATTTACTTTGTCTAAGTTGACATGAGTTCATACATGCACAGGTTGAGGGGACCATACTAGTTGTACCTCCTTTATAACCCTATCTATTTTGATCTCATTCCAATCTTTTACATGATATCATGAATGGGGACTACATTGATTCCAACTCCTTGACAACCCTAAGTTGTATGATAACCAAATTGCACATATCAATGAATTGTATAAATCTTTAAAGAGAAGACATGATTTGCATCCAAGACTTAAAATTTTAATTAATGTTACATGCCAATTAAAGGGCACAAGAATTATTTCACAATTTTTTGTCTCAATTGGCAAGTGTAAAGCCAAATTTCACAACCTTTGTTAGCATCTTCCCTACTTGTGCCAAAATGGGGGATTTTAAGTAGGGTATTGATGTTGAATACAAAGAATACTGAGAGGGAGGGTGAATCAGTATTCTGTAAAACTTTTCTATCACACATTCATTAATCCATTTACCAACTTCAATAATATCAAAGTAAAGTAATCATAAGAAGAGCAACCACAAAGTCATAACACATGAACACTAGTATTTTTATGTGGAAAACCCAAAAAGGGAAAAACCATGGTGGGGGTTAACCCACATAAATTTATTAGTGATAATAATATTGAATTACAAGAGGCTCACTGCTCACAAAAGGTTCACCGCCTAAAGAAAGAGATAAGATAGAAGGAATGGCTCACTGTCAGAAGAAGACTGCTATAAGTGCATCTACAAAATGCTGAAGTGCAATTCCAATTATAGCTCAGTATATAGACTCAGATGTCTTCATAATGTTTGCCCTACTTTTTTTCTTTGTTTCACATATGCTCTATTTTTTTGCCCTTACTATTCCTTTCTGGTCACAAGACTATCTTAGATTGCACATGCTTTGAATTCACACACACACTATTCATACCAAAATGTTGAAATCTATCAAATATATGTGTGTGTGTGTGTGTGTGTGTGTGTGTGTATTCATAACAAGATTTAAATCAAAACCAGGTCAGCTTGCTAGTGATGAAACATGTACACATAAATCTATACTCTATCGGCTTGAATCCTTTACATGAAGTTATGCGGACCAATGCAAACCTTCAAGAATGTTCATATAGGTGTGGACCTATTTTTAGAACCACTTAGAATAATGATTCAAGTAGTAAATTTTTACTGCACAATGATCCAACTGAGTGTTGGCTTCATTCTTGAGTTTACTCTTAACCTTGTTGACTGTCATAACACAACTTGAAATGCAGACCAAAATGGACTCCAAAATTCATATCAGACATTCATTAAACATCACCAATCATACATCTATAACCACAAATTATTATATTCTTATGTGACAAAATGTGGATCTCTAAACTGATGGCTCTATCTTTGTGAAACACTGTCAAACTGAATGCCGATACTTGGAAGCTTCTAGATGATCTTCCGGTGAACTTCAGAATCTTAAAATATGGAATTAGATACTTCTCATATGTGTTTACAACATTTCCAAACCATACATCAAGACAATCAATACCGGAGGAATGCGGACTGAAATATTTAGGTGTTCTTCACTGTTTATGGCTTAACTCTGTTCACTTCGACTTAGGCATCTCACCATAGGACTTCCGGGGGAAGTTAAAACTTGAACGCTGAAATATAACATCACCAAGGGGTTGATTACAACATACCAAAACCACATACCTTGATCTTGAACTGCAGAGAAGTACCAACTGAATTACTATCATTGTCTCAATGTGTTGTTAATACTTAGTCAATTTGGCTAAGTTAATCTTACTGAACCAAAACACTGTATACCTCTTTGTCCCTCTTACTATATACACTCTATTTTTTTCTTCTTCCCTTGATATGTTCAGCCATTTTTCACTAGATCTTCTTCTCCCCCTTTGACATCAATGGCAAAGGTGTATGTACAGGTAGCAAAATTGTCAAAACTTCAAAATTGTCATTCTGTCGCATATGTACAGGTGCAATATTTAGCTGTATTAGTTAGTTGTAGGAGGTAGAATATCACTATAAATGGTCTTTATCAGAGGTAACTCTCCATCCCATCTATTCTTTGCACTTTCCAAAATTTGATTGTGACCATTTATCAAAAACACTAATTTTTCTGCATTCTACAGATCTAAGGGTGCATCAATTATTACTTTTGTCTTCAAGGCTTCTTCTGCAAGATGGTTCATTGAATCTATTTTATGACTTATTAGCCCTCTCAACTAACACAACTTTTTTTTAATTTCTTCCCTCATTTTCATCAAATTGCTCAAATCATTGTGGATATTTACAACTTGTATCTCTTTACTGTTTATTGATTCAACTGTCAGATCATATGACTTAGAAATATTTAACAATTGGAGTTCTAGATCCTTGATTTTTTCTTCCATCTCCTTAGTAATATCTGGCCATGATAAACAAAGTTTGTATATATCGTGTGATTCCTTAATAGCCTTCTCTATGTTTTTGATTCCAATGTCTAGCAAAATTTTATCGTTATCCACCATGATCTTCAATTCAACTAGCCTTTTCTCATTATATTCTTTTCTAACTTTCATTTCAGTAGACTTTTCAAGTGACTCAAGATGAGAACTTACAGATTTGATTATGCCTTTGAGCTAATCCATTGGTGGTAGATATGTGTCCTTTTGGTATGGAGGCATTAGCTTTTCTAGGATGCATGATGCTTCACCAATGAGTTCATTGTCCTGCATGTGTGACTTTAGTATCTCTTCTTGTGCCTTTACTTGAACAATTGACACTAGTTTGAATTTTTGCACAGGAGACATTGAGGACAAGTTTATTGGTCCTCATAGAAGCTTAGACTCATCTAAATCTTGTTCTTTCTCCAAAAGTTCTCTGGAAGAGTCAACTAGGGTAGCAATAGTGTCTCTTGTCACTTCTTCAAACACTTCTTCTTGTTGATTTGGTTCCGGAGGTTCCATGTCCATATTCTCTTGTTGACTAATATTTTGCTCTAGTGTAGGGCTTTCCTTAGCTTGTTCTTGATTACCAGTCTATTGTCCTAGAGGAGGATTTGTTTTAGTTTGATCCTTTTTAGCAGTGTCTTGATCATTAGTAGCAGGGATTTGATCAGATTCTTTCTTTTCTGCATTTACTTCCAGAACAAATGTGTTATCTTCACCATCTATTTCTTCTTTGTCATAAATGATAGGGATATTGTACTTCTTTAGTATCTCCAAAATGATCTCGTTTGTTTCCTTGACCACTTTATCAATTTCTCCTATCATTAGTGCGTTCATTCTTTTCTTTGATATGAACTCATTGTTGATTGCATTAGAGATTTTGGCCTTTTCTTTCGAAGTAATATCCGGATATAATTTTATCAATGTATGTTCTCTGAGTTCTATATCTTTAGCCATAGAAGCTTCCTTCCTGGATGACAGAATACTTCCCAAGGTATCTGGGAGATCACCAATGATCTCAATGAGAGCTCTATTGCATATTCAAATACTTTATGGTGGCTTCTTCCAAAATCCTTTTATTAGCATCATTGTAATCATCATAACATTCAGCCACAGGTTTCAGATTTCCATCAACAGTGACAGATTTTAATATATCTTTAAGCATTAATGTGGCTTGATGCTCATCTACCTTCTATCTTTTGCTGGGTTTCTTCCTTCCGGAGGGATTCTCCTTTCTACTTCTAGAGGCTTTAATAGTCTAACCTTTCATTTTCTTAACATCTTCATCTGATTCTGTTGCTTCTTCATCAACTCCTATACTTACATGCATTCTTTTTGCTTTTGTCTTCATTTTTTCGTGGCTTGTTGTGGGGGCTTCCACACTTGTAGAAGGTGTGGGACCAGAGGATTCAGGTGTAGTACCAGATGTAGTTTTTGAAGTAGAAGCTCTTGTTCTCTTCTTAGTAACTGTAGGCTCTTTTGATTTCGTCTCAGGCTCTTTTCGAGTCTTCATAGGTTCATCTTGTTTTTCTCTAGATGTCCTTTCTGCTTCTACCCTTGCCCTTGTTTCTCTGATTTGTTCTTTGGAAAAACCTTTCTTTAGGGCATAATCTTCTACCATCTTCTTGGCTTTCATTGATATTTATGACATTCTTTGCTCAACAAAGACTTTTGTTGACAATTCCTCATAGGTTCCAAATCTCTCTTCTTTAGAGTCCCTAGGTTTGCTCAGCATGTGTTTGGCATAGTTATCCAATACTTGACCATCCACTTCATATCCCATAGGCATGATCCAAACTGTCCTAGGCTCAACAACCTCCATCATGCATTGGTCTTTAGTTACAATAAAGCAAATGTCATTTTTGTATTTGTTAACAATTCCCTTAGGAATCCTTTCCCTAGACTGCATAATTCTTTGAAAATTCTTGAAATAGCCCCATAGGGCTGTGGTTTGATCCTCATGGCTTCCTATATTGCTTAAATGATTCCTAATTTGTACTGCCAATGGTTGATTGTTTAACCAGAACAAGTTTTTCATTCCAGGTAATTCTTGCATAAGTAGAAGAATAGGCAGATGATCAACTTACCAAATTTGAAGGGGTATTTTTTTTCCTTTGTCTTCTTTAGGTTTTCCATTAGCTGTTGTCGCAGTAATTCACATAGGTCATAGTCTGCATTCTCCTTAATCATCTGATAGGCAGTGTAGATAGCAGTACCGGAGACAGAGTTCTCTTGGCTTGAGAAATAGACCTTATATCCTATCACCATTGATGTAAATATTACTGCATGATCTGTAGTATGGGTCAGTGCAAGAAGTTGGGTCCACTTTTTGGCCAAAAAGTGGTAGTGTTTTCCCTGATTTTCAGATTTTGTCACATTTGACCTTAAAATTTGAAGCACTTAGGGATGGAATCTTTAAAAACATCAATAAATATAAAATGTAGTACTTGAAGTCTAGTTTCCAAATATGTAATTTTTTTCAATACCCAGATGATACAAATTGATTTTTAATAGGCATTTCTAAAAACCACTATTTAAAAGTCACTTTTTTTTAACCATACCATGCACGTGTACGACCAACATAATTTGACCTAAATAAAATTATTTTTCAAAATCCTTTTGGGAAAAGATGTGTAGTATAGTGAAGTTTGATGAGGATATTTTTTTATAATTTTTCTCTAAATAATTCTTTTTTATTGATTTTTTATTAGGCCTAATTACTACTTTTGAAAACCCCTCATGTACGGCCAACATAATTTGAGCAAAAAAAATCATAAAATTAATTTTTTTTTTCATTGTGTAAAAAATGATGTGTAGATTGATGACACATAATTTTTAAAAAAAAAATTTAAAAATTAAAAGTTATTAAAAAAATACAAACACCTGTCATTTCAATTTTTTGGACTAGTTTGCTCATAAATTAAATAATAAATAGAAGAACATGTCCAATAACAAAAAAATTACATATTTGAAAACTAGACAATGTCATCTGTAATGGGTTTTCATTTCGTAAAAAAATTTAGAAAAAAAGGTCCTCAGCCATATAGGTAAACTCAGTATTTTTTCTTGTTTTGTACTTAGAAAAAAACTTGTAGGTCCAAGGCTCAAGGTCAGCCAACCATGCCTATCCTGAGCCTAAAACCCAAGAAAATGGAAGGGAAAAGGCAGTCAGGGATTTCTAATTTCAAATAATGGGTACCCGTTATAAAACGCGTACGCGTTACATAACAGGTACCCATTATTAAATAGGTACCCGTTATATAATGGGTACCCATTATGTTTTTAAGAACGGGTACCCGTTTCTATTATACCCATTATTTCCCATAGTAGGGAAAAATGTACTATTACTGTATCCCTACAACTTGCAAGTCTGATTAGTACGGCGCGACAATGACAATTTCTGCATTTTTTTACTTACAAGTGTTTTGTGAAATCTCTTGATAGGTCATATTCTATTCAGATTTTGAAAGGAGTCAATCATATGAACAATTCTGAAGCAAAATCAAGTGCATGAGCTATTTTCAAGAGGAATAAAGAAAGAAGGTTTTTATTTTTACATCTACCTTTTACTTCAAAATCTATGGAACAAAGGATCTACATCTAATTCTACTTCAAAATTTCAAATAAGTACATCAATTATGAAATTGGATTAAGTATCAATTATTATTTTATCAAGAGGGTTTGGTAATCATGGGATTAAATCAACATCAAAGAAAAAAATAAAGGAGGGTAATGACATCTTAAGAAATTGAAGCAAATAGAGAGAAGGAAGCAAAAATGCAAGGAGATAGAAGAGCAAGGATTCAAGAGATGAATAATTTTGAAGCATCTAGTTCCATGAGTATTGAAGAGAAAGACATTCAAGAGACTATAAATGATGGGATGAATGTAGATGATGCAAATGTGGAAATGGTGAATTTGGAAGAAAATGTGTCTATAGAAACAAATGCATGTATGTCTCCAAACCCAACTTTCAAAGATATGGAAAATGTGACTATACAAACAAATCCAGGTATGTCTTCAGAGCCATCTTTTAATGATATGGAAAACACGACTATAGAAACAAATCCAGGTGTGTCTTTGGAGCCAACTTTCAATGATATAGAAAACACGACTATAGAAACAAATCTAGGTGTGTCTTCAAAGCCAACTTTCAATGATATGGGAAACACGACTATAGAAACAAATCCAGGTATGTCTTCAAACCCACCTATTGATGATATGAATGAGAATGATATCCCTTTTAGGAGTGAAAATGAAAATGTTTTATTTGAGATTGAAAGAAATGTCTTAGATAATCTTCCTAGTAAGATTTCTTGGAGGCAAATGAGAACTCATGCAAATAGATTATATAAAAAAAAATTATAGAAAAAGTCTTGGATTTCAATGTCAACTTATGATGCAATTGATGAAGATGTGGAAATTGTGAAAAGTAATGAAAAAGTTAGGCATCTTTGTAAAACCTAAAAAAAAGATGAATCAATCAAACAAGTTTTATCTAGTGTTGCTAATTCTATTGATTCTATTGGTAAAAAGAGTCAATATAAAGATAGAAACGCAGCTGAAGAGCTATAACAACTGCTTTAGTCAATAAATCATCTTCTAATAAAAGAATGATAAGTAAGACAAGTGAAATTCTAAAGATAAATCCTAAACCTTTGAGAAGAGCAGCAAAGAGAAGAGAATCTATTGAAAAAGATCCAATTAACAAATGTTGGAGTTTTAGTGGTAGACTCCCAAGGTATGACATGAAATTAAATAGTGAAATCAAATCTTTAATTGAAAAATATTGGCATGATAATACAAGGGTATCATCTAATGTTAGAGATGTTTTAAAATTACGAGTGGGGTCTAAAATTTGTGATCCTCATCCAAAACATCTATTAGACATGACTCAAACTAAATTATATAAAAAATTCTTAGATGATTTAGTGTTAGAACCATTTAATATTACCATAAGCCAAAGATCTTTTGAGAAATGTAAACCTTGGTATGTGAAAATTATTAAACAACAAATCTCTTGTTGTTGTAAAACTCATGTACAATTTCGTTATTATTATGATGTTTTTCGATATATACATTCTACTTTGCATACTGATGAAATTATGCAGGAATGTGGTATTAATATGCCACCTCAAACAATTAAGGAGTTTGTAGCAGGTTTGTTCTGTGAAACATCTATTGGATACTTATTTTATTCAAAAGCATGTATTTCTGGACAATGCAATAGATGTGGCAACTTTTTATTGTTAGGAGAATGTATGCATGAAAATATTTCACATGAATTTGGACAACAATTAGTGGATGTGAAAAGATTCAAGAATGTTGAATATTCTTTAAATGACGGAAAAATTGGAAAGCGTTGTGAGTTAGTCACTGAAAAAATTTGTGTGCATGCATTCATCAAAGATTTTAAGGATAATATTGTATCCAAATATGTCAAACACTCCCAATATGCTCGGTGGCTTGATGGACAATTTCGTTCATGTAAAAACACATTTCCAATTGGAACTATCCTATCAGTGGTTGACTTTGCAGAAAACTATACTCTTGCTCCACAAAAGGAAATTCAATCTCAGTATTATAATTCAGTGCAAGTGGCCATATTTGTTCATATTGTATACAGACATGCAGATGATAGTACAGAAGATAATATAAAAATTTTGAGGGAGTATCATTTCTATTTGAGTGATAACCGGTTACACTCTTCAAAGTTTGTGCAATATTGTTTCACAAAATTTTATGAAAGTTTAAAAGAAAGAGGAATCCAGATGGCACAACATTTCATATGGTCAGATAATTGTACAGGGCAATTAAAAAATGCAAGAATATTTTATTGGCTATGTAAGGCTCACAAAGAAATCAATATCCAACATATGTGGAGTTTTTTTTAAGCTGGACATGGTAAAGGAGAACATGATGGAGCTGGAGCATGTGTGAAAATAGCTCTTGCTAGAGAGCAACTAAAATTTGAGGATGCAACCAAATTTAGAGATGCATGTGTAATTGTGGATTGGTGTAATGAAAAATTATCTACGAGATCAAAACAGAACTCTACAATTTGATGATTCTTTTGGTTAGTTGAAGAAGAGAATATTCCTACTCGACTTGATTGTGATACAATAATTGGATCAACAAAATGGCATTCATTTAAGAGTTCAAATTCAAGCACATGGACTATATGGACTAGGGAGCTTGCATGTTTTTGTCAATTTTGTATTACAGGCGATTGGGGAGCATGTGAAAATACAGAATGGGTTGAAGAATGGAAACAAAGATCTTTGACACCTACAGAAACACAAGATCAACTTGAAACAACAATTGAAGATGATAATCAAATGTTTGCATCAAATGACTATGATCATGTTTCAGACCTTGTACAAGAAGGTACTTTTATTTTCAATATTTTTTGTTGTCATTTTTTGTACATCTATAGATAATTAATTATATATGTATGCATGCACAAATTTATGTGATTTAGATACATGTCACACTTTATTGAATTACATAATTTTTTGTAGGACATGTGTATGCTATTGTTGCACCTAAGGGCAATGAAGAGGAAACTGAGGTTAGCTCGATGTATTGAGACAAAACAAAAGTTGTTACATCCTAGAGTAGATGATGATAACATGGAGTATCCAACAGGTTATGTGGTTGTTGTTGGCACTTGGCTACGAAAATATCTAATAAGAAGGAATGGTTTGCCTGCATTTGAAGATCATGAAACACATAAGAAGATCATACACTACTCACATTTGATTGTGGCAACAAATATAAAACTAGTTAGATATCAAGGCAAACCTTTTAATAAACAATTATGGACACTTTCGATGGAAGAACATGAGTCAATTATAGATGCATTACAAAAAAATGAGGATTCAGATGGTACAATGGAATAAATTTCTAAGTATGTAAACCATACTCTTACATCCCCTAAATCCATCCTCTTAAATGTATCTTATAATATTATCTAGTTACATGTAATGCATCAATGTTTTGTCTTTTTGGTATATAATTTCTTTCATTCTCATTTTAGCTTCTATATTATTCCCCTTGTCTTAAATTTTGTATCGAAGTTCATGTAAATATATAGTTAATTTACTTATACATTTGAACATTACTTTTTGCAGGTGTACCCTAGACAAGTAGTCAAATTTGCATGATTGTCAATAGAAGTTTTCACCATACATGTGAGGTCATTTTTGTAGTCTTCAACTAACAATGAACGCAAATTAGGTAATTGTATATACTTACATTATGGCTTTCACATTCAACATGTTATCTAGAACTACATAATGCATCAATGTGTTGTGTTTTTGGTATATAAATTCTTTCATTCTCATTTCACCTTCTATATTATTCCCCTTGTCTTAAATTTTGTATTGACTCATGTAAATATATAGTTAATTTACTTGTACATTTGAACATTACTTTTTGCAGGTGTACCCTAGACAAGTAGTCAAATTTGCATGATTGTCAATAGAAGTTTTCACCATACAAGTATGTGAGGTCAATTTTGTAGTCTTCAACTAAAAGTGAATGCAAATTAGGTAATTACATATATATATACTCATATATTTCTCATCCATCCTCTAAAGACATCTGCTTGTACATCCCCTTAATTCATCCTCTTAGCTCCCCTTAAGCCATCCTCTTACATCCCCTTAAGCCATCAAGTTTTATCTTATACTTTGTAAATTGACTCGTGTACATCTCTCCAAGTAAGGTATCCTCTTTTGTATCCCCTTAAGACATCCTCTTCTAGCTCCCCTTTTAATTAATCCTCTTATACCTCCCCTAAAGCCATCCTCTTATGTATCCCCTTAAGACATCCTCTTAGCTCCCCTTAAGCCATTGTCTTACATCCTCTTTTGTGTTATTTAGTTACATATTGCATTAATATTTTGTGTTTTTGGTACATATTAATTCATTCTCATTTACATTCATTATTTCTTGCAGGTGTATCCTACAAGTAGATTTTTCCATGATTGCCACTACAAGATTTCATCATAATGTAAATGGTAGATCAATTTTGTAGTCATGTCAAACTAATAACATGGACCTATAAGCTAATTGTATAGATATACTCATATGTTTAATAATGGACCTATTTTTTGTTTTGAGACTCTTTTTATGACCAATGTATTTAATTTTCATGGATTGAATATTATTTTATAATTGCCACAAATGATATTAGTGTAGAGATTCAATAAGTATATAGTTTGTATTTTTCCTATCATTTTTGTACCCAATTTAGCTATGTTTTAAGATTTGTTGATTTAGCATTTATTTTATATTATTTAAATTCACAAAAGTTGAAAAGTAGTGTCGTGATAGTTAAAGGGAAATAGTCCTAGGATAGTTTGCATATTTGAAACATGGTTTAATATCACCTCTATGGATGCCATGGTCCTCCTCTATATCCTTCAATCATTGTCTTGAATAGTCTAATGCTATCACTAATAAATATGGGACTGTGCTATCATATTACCTAGGTGTAGTCATTGGTGAACTGTAGAGTTATTTACGACTGCTAAGGTATTAATGAGGGTTGTCATGAATAGGTAAGGTAGTAAATAGTCATTATTTCAAACTAAATGACTACCATAAAGGTTACTCATTGTCATAGAAAATAGAAGATTATTGTCATGCATGAAGATTATTGCCATATCCAATGTAGACTGTCATAAATCATTGAGATGTTCTCATAAGAGCAATTCAAATCTAAAAATTAGTCATAATGAGGTTATATCATCTAAAGTCCATTGCAAAAATCCATATTATGTCCAATAATAAAACAAATAGGATAGTCATGAAACAAATAGGACACTCATGAAACAATAAAGTAATCATGTTAGTCAAGAGGTTTTCACAGTGATTGATGATCTTATATCATTCTAAATGGTCATATGCTACTTAGATAGACATGTATTTATGGCAACAAGTGGCCTTAATGAAATTCATAAGAGGCTACCAAACCAATTATAGGATTGTCCTAATGAAACAAGCAATGACTGTAAAATGCATAAATGGTCATCCAAACACCTATACGATTGTCATAACAATCCCTAATAGCCACTTGCCTTCATGACCAATCAAAGATGTTATTAAGAACTTGAAGATAATCCCTAATACCCACTCAATAGAACTACTAAGAGAATGGCCAATCAAACCAAGACAATAATCTACATAGCAAAAGGAATCTCAAAAATGAAATAATTCCCTAGCACTAGAGACATTCTGAGTAATCATTATAAGCCCAATTAATGCACCAACATTGTGAACCAATAAGGTATAAAAGAGAAGATCTCAAGAGAATGTATAAATACAAGAAGAGATCACTTGGAGAAGGCTACTAAAGCTAAACACATGAAACTAGAAGTTTTGGAAAGAGCGGAAAATGGATTGTCAAAAATAGGAAAAATGAAGGGGCCTTGATAAGGTATATACTATCTATTCAAAAATTGGAAAAAATTATCTACACATTAGATAAATTCACATGTACATATGAGAATTCATCAAAGCATAATTGAAAGTGGATTTTTGTAAGATGTATTAATTGCAAGTGCTACTTCTAATCACCACAACCCTCACAAGAAATTATGCTACTTATTGAATAATTTCAAAATGTGATAAATTTTTTTGTAGCTTATATTGTGTGGATAAGATTTGAATTTCCTTCTAGTTTCTTCTAAAGAGTTAGTTTCTCTACAAGAATTGAATGCTTCATTTGAATCATGTTTTGAATGTTATTTTAAGGAAGATTTTGTTTGGACACTATCAAAGTGAGTCTAACATCCTTAAATCATTTTATCATGATTTTGTAGGTTTATCCTAGGTAAATTACCTTATTATAAAGTGCCCTAAATTTATCTATTAGATAATTGTAACACCAAACTTATCTATTAGATAATTGGAACATCAAACCTATCTATTCCACTATGTAAATTAACTTAATTTACATTTGTGAGGTGATGTATTAAAGAATTTTGAATTTTGAATATAAATATAAATGAAAACATTTAATTAATTTTGGTAGTTAATAGATTGTTCACTATTTCAAGAAGAACTATTAAACCATAATGCAGAAAATGGATTGTCAAAAATAGGAAAAATTGGAAAATGGATTGTGATAAATTTTTTTGTAGCTTATATTGTGTGGATAAGATTTGAATTTCCTTCTAGTTTCTTCTAAAGAGTTAGTTTCTCTACAAGAATTGAATGCTTCATTGGAATCATGTTTTGAATGTTTTTTTAAGGAAGATTTTGTTTGGACACTATGAAAGTGAGTCTAACATCCTTAAATCATTTTATCATGATTTTGTAGGTTTATCCTAGGTAAATTACCTTGTTATATAAAGTGCCCTAAATTTATCTATTAGATAATTGTAACACCAAACTTATCTATTATAGCTTATATTGTGTGGATAAGATTTGAATTTCCTTCTAGTTTCTTCTAAAGAGTTAGTTTCTCTACAAGAATTGAATGCTTCATTTGAATCACATGTTTTGAATGTTTTTTTAAGGTTCAGATTTTGTTTGGACACTATCAAAGTGAGTTTAACATCCTTATCATTTTATCATGATTTTGTAGGTTTATCCTAGGTAAATTACCTTGTTATAAAGTGCCCTAAATTTATCTATTAGATAATTGTAACACCATACTTATCTATTAGATAATTGTAACACCAAACCTATCTATTCTACTATATAAATTAACTTAATTTAGGTTTGTGAGGTGATGTATTAAAGAATTTTGAATTTTGAATATAAATATAAATGAAAACATTTAATTAATTTTGGCAGTTAATAGATTGTTCACTATTTCAAGAAGAACTATTGAACCATAATGCAGAAAATGGATTGTCAAAAATAGGAAAAATTGGAAAATGGATTGTGATGAATTTTTTTGTAGTTTATATTGTGTGGATAACTTTTGAATTTCCTTCTAGTTTCTTCTAAAGAGTTAGTTTCTCTACAAGAATCGAATGCTTCATTTGAATCATGTTTTGAATGTTTTTTTAAGGAAGATTTTTTTTGGACACTATGAAAGTGAGTCTAACATCCTTAAATCATTTTATCATGATTTTATAGGTTTATCCGAGGTAAATTACCTTGTTATATAAAGTGCCCTAAATTTATCTATTAGATAATTGTAACAGCAAACTTATCTTTTAGATAATTGTAACACCAAACCTATCTATTCCATTATGTAAATTAACTTAATTTAGGTTTGTGAGGCAGTTAATAGATTGTTCACTATTTCAAGAAGAACTATTGAACCATAATGCATAATCACTTATTAAATTAAAAAATGTAGTAGAGAGAAATCTTCTAACATGTCTCAATTAAATAATTTATAATCTAGAAGTGAACAATGAAGCATATTTAACATATTATCTAGCATACTAAAATACATTCAAGCATATACTCAATAATATATACATGTAGATCTATCTAAATAAGTCCATGAAATACTATAAAATATAGGTAGGACCCATGAAATGTGTACTAAAACATCTACTCATCATCAGCATATAAATAAATACAAATCATAGTTCATGAAATACTAAAATATATCTAGAAGTACATGTAATAGAAAGTTTGACATATATAGTCAAAGTCCTGGCACGACATATATAAAAAATAATGTGCACATCATACAGTTCAGTCTATGAATAAAAAATCTATGTTAGGTATGATCATCACTCAAGTTCAAATCAGAAAGAGGCCTCTTTCTTCCTCGTGAAATAGATGGATCTACCTCATGTTGTACACAAGAGAAAGAAACTTGCAATCAGATTTAAAATTTTTTAAAATGACATATGAAATTAAATATGTAAATGTAGGATTTAAAGTGTGCATTTAAATTACCATGCAATCATGCTCATCTACTCCCACATTTTGTTGTGTAGGTGGTATAGTTGTTTCATCTTCTTGACCAAAAGTTTGATTGCTAATTGCTAGAATTTCAAATAAAGCAAGTTTGAAATAAGTTAGAATTTATTTAGCATATGAAGACCTAGAAATTGCACATAGAAAATTTAGTAAAGTTTAGGACCTCAAAATGTGTAGATGGCTCATGAATTTGTCCCTGACTAGCAACCTAACCAATAGTCTCACTCCTATCATCCTGCACTTACATATATATGGGTGCATATATAAATTTATATAAACTCAAAAAAGAAATTTAGTACAAATTTAGTACAATTTTTTAAAACACACACTAGGGAATACTCAGGCATAACAGCTAACGATGGAGGATCAGTGGAAGAAACACCTAAGCCACGTGGTTGGTCAGACATGGGAACTGCCACATGACATGAGCCTCACTGCAATAGTAGTGTTTCACATACATGTACATATAGTTATTTATTTATTTATACACTTGTTAATTTAAAATATAATATTGATAAGTTTCAAGAAGAAAATTTAAACTAGAATTAGATACATATGGTTTTAGGGTTAAGATATATTGGTTTACCCTATAAGGTGTGCCAATCTCTACAGCTGTCGATGCAAAACTCAATGTATCAAATCGTGATGTGGCCCTAGAGCGACTTGAGATATGTACAACAAATAGTTCACAATTATATATTAATTCATTAAATTATTTATATAAATTTTGATACGTTCAAATTATGCACTTGAAATATTTAATAAAACATGGTCAATGTACCTATGTAGGATTATCATCCGAATATAGTAGATCCAACTATGACTCCACTTCTGCTGTAGCTGCATCTGATGTACATCCAAGTATGACCATAACACGGTTGATTACAATTTGTACACAAATGTGCCCCTGACATGCCTGAGGCTCCATGATGAGACGCATCGACTCCTCCATGATGCTCTCCACCACTGAATTTAGCTGCCATGTGGGCAGCTTGTTTAGTGAGATTGCCCGAGAGTCTACTCAATGCTCCTAATGTCGACAACACTGCCTGCTGCTGAATAGGTGTAGGAATCATGGGCAAAATAGGAGCAACCATAGGAGCAGGAGGAACAGGTCGATTGGGGTCAACTCGTGCCCCTAGTCTGTGTTGTGGCATGCCACGACCAACACCTTGAAATTCTCTCAAATCAAAATAATTGGGTTTTTGACCCAATTGAAACTCTACCCATAATTTTCTCAAAAAATATAGCGATACCTCACAATTAGCATGTGGTGGGTGATCAAACACCATCCACTACCGATCCCAAAAATGTCTCAAAATCACCTCATGCATACACCACTTAATTGATATTCTTTTTTTGTTGCAGCTATAGGTTGATTAGTTTTTGGGTGACGAAAAAATGGGGCTAATGTTTTTTTTGTTATGTGGAGGTCATGGATGTCTTTATATGAAAGACCATCCACATAGAATTGCCTCCCCTCCTCTCGCCAAAAGTGAAATCTATTTAGGTCTGTATCGATAGACCTAACAGAATCAATAATGGTTTGCATCAAAGATGCAAACTGAACCACATGAGGAGGCATCAAGTGAGGTTGATTATTAATCAAATTAATGTTCTCCTCATTTGCATTAATATTTTCATTAATGTTTTTCTGCAATTGGGCCTCATCAAGTGGAGGGGGTGGGGGGTTTTGAGGTGGATCATGGGGTGGGGGTTCATAAAGAATGTCATCTATTAAAAATTCATCTAGACTCTGGTCATCCATTAGATGTCTCCTGCAAATTTCCAAATATGTATTCATATAAAAAAATTACAAATGTATAATTTCACAAATATATACATATTGAAAGCTTACAAACAAATATCTATAAATTTAAACTTAATCTAATAGATCTATAAATGATTTAGTTTAAAATATCCATGAATTTAGAGAGCAAGTAATACTTGAAAATTAAACATGTGCACAAGTTTATCATATAATATGATCAAATGATGATGCCTCAACCCTAAATATATCTTGTATACCCTTATTTAAACCATTTGAGTCCATTTGTAGTGGTAACCATCTCCTACAAGTGCATCTAAACCCTTGTATTATAGTTTACTATTTCCTAATCCAGTGCACGAATTTCTATTTCCATTGTCTTGTTTGTTTAACTATCATTGATTATTTCCTTTGATCATTTATCACATTAAATCTAACCCTTTGATCATTTATCACATTATTTGGACTTCTATTTTTGTATGAAAATATATAAAATAGGCCTCCCTCTCGCCATTTGAACATAGAAAAATTGTGAAGTTTCCACTTGATTGCTATTTTGGAGCCATCTTTCTTGAATAAGTGTAGGAATGTTAGTGTTTACTATATTTGTTGGTTTTAACTCCATTCTTCCTCTATTATACATTTTATCTTCCCTTCTCAAACCCACATTCCTTCTAGACTTACCTCTTTCTAAACCATTTTCTTTCCTCAATTTCATTTTAGATTCTCATTTCTACTTTATTTTTCATCAAGTATCTTTCATATTATTTCTTTTCTTCTCCCATATTAGTCCTCTCTATATCCATATTATTCCCCTTTACTTTTTTTCATTGAGTCTTATTTTTCCATCTCCTAAATTGCCTTTTTCTCCTTCAAACCTTGGTTTATACCTAGCTTTAGTTTTTCATACCAATGTCTCCTTAAATTAATCCAACATTTCCCTAAAATATTATATTCTCCTTCCTACTTCATTCCTCTTTAACCATTTTTTAGAGGATTTCTTCTATAGAATTGGTATTTATAGATAAAATATGGAATAATTAGAAAGAATCTCACAAATTACCAAGAGGAAGTTATGCAAAAAATACAAGATGAAGCTATGTCTAAATTTTTAGATCATTTTCACATAGTGGACAAGGTCGCCTTCTAGGTCCTATTCATACACCAAGGTACTAGGAGAGGGCCATGTGACACCCAAGGTGTCACTCTACCTAACAACCTTGTCCTATCATCATTTTTCTCAAAATTATAATGGAAACATTTTGACACCTTATATAGTCCAAATTTAAAAGTGCATGATAGCCCATGCCAAGTGTATTCTTCCCATTTATCTATTATCCTACTTCTAGCTTAGTTAAGCTCAATTGTGACATATTTTACTATTTTGCACCATCTTCTACTTTTTGTCTTGATTGGTTTCTAGATAGAGAAGTTATTAGTAAACTATTCTAAACACACCCAAAAATTTATTAGTTAATGTTTATTTTGAGTCCATTTGTAGTGGTAACCATCTCCTACAAGTGCATCTAAACCCTTGTATTTATAGTTTACTTTTCCTAATTCGGTGTCAATTTCTATTTCCATTTTCTTGTTTGTTTAACTAGCATTGATTATTTCCTTTGATAATTTATCACATTATTTGTCACAATTTAAAAGTAAATGATATCCCATGCCAAGTGTATTCTTCCCATTTCTCTATTATCCTACTTCTAGCTTAGTTAAGCTCAATTGTGACATATTTACTATTTTGCACCATCTTCTACTTTTTGTCTCGATTGGTTTCTAGATAGAGAAGTTATTAGTAAAATATTCTAAACACACCCAAAAATTTATTAGTTAATGTTTATTTTGAGTCCATTTGTAGTGGAACCATCTCCTACAAGTGCATCTAAACCCTTGTATTTATAGTTTACTTTTTCCTAATCTGGTGTCAATTTCAATTTCCATTGTCTTGTTTGTTTAACTATAATTGATTATTTCCTTTGATCATTTATCACATTATTTATCACAATTTAAAAGTGCATGATAGCCCATGCCAAGTGTATTCTTCCCATTTCTCTATTATAATATTTCCAATCACTTGTCAATGTAGGGTTTACCAAAGCAATAAGGCACATAATAAACATAAAAATTTGCACTTTGGGTCATGGGCCAACAACCTCCTAGGTCTAACCCCATGCAACTAGAGCAATATGCAAGGGATAATCACTAAAGATTAGACTAGGCTAGTAATGACACGATAGATGGGTATGCATGCAGACAAGTTAATAACTTTTGAAGAATGTATTTCTTTTCAATGTGGCTCATGGTATGCTAACTCTTTGGAACTCAACACTTGATGAATGAAAACATGAAAGATCCACCTACAAGCCTATAGGAATCAAAAGTGGGATTTGATATTAGGAAAGTGAGATGAGAAATACAAGCATGGACAAATCATGGAATTCTACATAGCATAAGGTAATAAATACAAATAATGCTAGTAAGAATAATGATAATAGAAATGTGGATAATGAAAGTGGTTGCAATGTAATTAATAGGAGGAAAAGAATGCTTAATGCAGAGAGAATCTAAGAGATGGAGAACTGTGTAGTCAATGGGCATGGCATGGGATTCAAATGAAACTATGGGATCCTCAAAAGCAATAATAGTTGTAGAGGTTATAAATGGAATACTAGTAAATGATGATGAAGATATATAGAGTAAAGTAATTATAAGATATTTTTATTAGTAGTTTGCATTTTTAGGAGGATGGAAGAGTGGCTTGTTTGGAATTTCAAGTCAATTCAATATAAAATTTTGTTTGACCACAACAATTCAATTCATAAAGCTTCTTTTGAATGCTATTATATTCCCGTTAGAAGTCATTGAAAAGTCGAATGCATTTGAATCATACTCACACAAAATTAAATCTTTATAATTTGGTTTTTTAGGGTTTATAGTTTAGGTTTTTAGGGTTTGCAGTACAACATGGTTTTAGGGTTTATAATTTGGTTTTTTAGGGTTTATAGTTTAGGTTTTTAGAGTTTGCAGTACAACATGGTTTTAGGGTTTATAATTTGGTTTTTTTAGGGTTTATAGTTTAGGTTTTTAGGGTTTGCAGTACAACATGGTTTTAGGGTTTATAATTTGGTTTTTTAGGTTTTATAGTTTAGGTTTTTTAGGGTTTGCAGTAACATGGTTTTAGGGTTTGTAGTAACATAGTTTTAGGGTTTGCAGTAACATAGTTTTAGGGTTTGTAGTAACAAACAATCACAAAAAAATCATAAAACTCTAATAATAAGTAAAACCCTAATTTTTATTTTAATCCTACAATCACAAAAAAAACATCTAAAACAAGCTAAAAACTAGCAGAGAACCAACCTGGAGGAGCTCAGTAGTGACGAGGTGGTAGGAGGAGGTGACAGGGCAAAAAAAAACTCTGGTGTTGTGCTCATTTAACCTTCAACAACGCGTACCCATTCTAAGCCTTCCGTTGTCACTGTTGTTGTCAGCTGGAGTGGAAGAAAATGAGCCCGCAGGGCTCTTTTTTAAAAATATATACTTTTTTGAAAATGGGTACCCATTTAGTAACGGTTACCCGTTTAGTAACGCGCACCTGAGCCTAAACAGGTACCCATTTAGGCTCAGGTGTGCATTACTAAATGGGTAACCATTACTAAATGGGTAACCATTACTAAATGGGTACCCGTTTAGGTTCGGGTGCCCATTCCTAAACAGGTACCCGTTCCTGGCAGCATTTTTTTCCCCACACGACTTCCCCTATATGTGGACTGAGTTTCTTTCTTTTTCCCGTATCATTTACTATTAATGCCCTTTTGTTAAATTAGGCACTGGTTGCTTCCGTCACAGTGTTATTCTTCACATCTTTTAATAGAGGCACACTACCGGTAGAGTATAATCATGTTACAGCCCTAATCACATCCTTGGTGATCTTGAAGGGTTTTTCAAGCCATATGAATTCATCATGGATCCTACTCAACACATATTGAACCCATTCATCTTCCACAAATGTAGGGAAATCTTTGTACTGATTGAATTTCTTCACTTCCAACTCCTTATATTCTTGCTTCAACTCAAATTAGTCACCACTTAGGTGATTTAGGTATAAATCTGTGATTGTACTATCACCATGTTCTTCTAGGGCAACATGACTGTAAGCCCTAACATCCTCTGTGTGCATCACATCGTGTGGTATACTTGAAAATGCACCCATTGGATCAACTTCTGTTGATTTGTAGGGGTGTTTCTTGAATTTTGGCTGAGCTCGCTTAGTGATATCAACAACTTGTGGGGTTGCCAATTTTGCAAAGATTTAAATAAATTCACAATAGGGTTTCAACTTGAAATACCTCTTTTTATCAAGCTAGGGTTTACTTGAATCACTTTGTATCATTTTGAATCTTTGGAGATTGTTGAAATCGCTTGGAAATCACTTTCAGTTTCTCTTAGACACTTGATGGCTTGAATGCAATGTGAATTGTATGTCGAATTAGCTCATTTTTAACCTTTGTTGTAAAAACCTAAGTCATCATAAATTTGATTGTTCAAAAAGTTGTCAAACTCTTCACTATAGAATACAGTCGATTAGGATTGCTCCGCAATACTCTACTTTAGAACTTTTTCTTTCAAAATTTCTTTTAAAGGATCTGTCATGTCAGATTCTACCACATATCTTCATGTTGGATTCCAACACCAACTTTATGGGTGGGGGATTTATATTTTAACACTGCTCCTCTGAGCCAGAGCTCTCAATTTACTTCCCAGAGGAAGTATCTGCACCAGATGATGGCACAGATTCATCCTTGACTTCAATCACATCTTTCTTAATCCAAATTTTATTCATTTCTTTCTTGGTTTCAACTGGATTAACCTTTTCCTTCCCTTTGTCATTCTTTTGCTCTATTTTCCTGTATTTAGTATTGTAGTTTTTTTTCACATTTCTAGTTCTACAAAACCTAGCAAAGTGTCTGGACTTGTTGCAATTGAAGTGCATACAATATTTCTTTGACCTTGATTTCTCCTGACATTTGAATTTGGTCTTGATCTATACTGGTTAGCCATATGTCCAAATCTATTGCATGCAAAACACTTCCCATTTAAGGATTGACCATTCCTTAAATATTTTGGCATATTTCTTGACAGGATTCTACACTCATTTGCTTTATAACCAATCTTCTTGCAATTGAAGCTTTGACCAGAGAAAAATGGAACATTTTGATTCATTCTACTTCTACACTAAGTAGCCCTATGACCATACTTATTGCAATTAAATCAATGACCATTGAAAGATGGGTGCCTTTGAGCATTTGGCTGCTTGACCGAGGGTCTTCTAGCTCTTCTTCTTTAATTTTTGAATTGGTTTCCCCTGTTTTACTTTACCTCATACTTTGCTTGACCAGATTTTGAACTTTCTCCCTTTTCAAATCCCAAACCTTGCTTGTCATCAGTGGTCTTTTGGCCAACAATCATTTCATCAAGCTTTGCAGAACTTAGCTTGAATTTTTCTTCATAGCTCTTAGCTTCTTCCAAATCAAATTTTAAGAGCAGAACCTCTTTTCCTAGTTTTTCACATTCCTCTGACTTGTCCTTCACAACTTGATTAAGATATTCCTCATTCTTGGTCTTTTCTTCAATCACCCTAAGAAGACTCTTTGTGGATTCACTTGCTTGTTTTAGTTGCTCACACAATTCTCTCCTTCTTTCGTGAGATTTATTGATATGTTCTTTTAATTTCAGAATGCAATCATCAGCTTCTTTGATACTCTCCTCTAAACCCTTGATATCAGCCTTGGAGTTGTCAAGATCTTCTAGAGCTACTTCAAATTGTTCATTATTGACATATACTTGATTGCCAATCTTAATACTGCCAGGAGGGTCTGCTTTAGGATAAGTGAGATACCTTTGTGCTACCATTGGTGAACCTTCCTAGATCTTCCTCAAGCTATTAGGCTTCTTCCAAGGAACCTTGCTCTAATACCAATTTTTGAATACAAAGAATGCTGAGAGGGGGGTGCATCAGTATTCTGTAAAACTTTTCTATCACACATTCATTAATCCATTTACCAACTTCAATAACATGAAATTAAAGTAAGCAGAAGAAGAGAAACCACAAAGCCATAGCACATGAACACTAGTATTTTTATGTGGAAAACCCAAAAAGGGAAAAACCATGGTGGGGGTTAACCTACATAAATTTATTAGTGATAGTAATACCAAATTACAAGAGGCTCACTGCCTCGAGCTCACTACTCACAAAAGGCTCACTACCTAAAGAAAGAGATGAGAAGATAGAAGGAATGGCTCACTGTCAGAAGAAGACTGCTATAAGTGCATCTATAAAATGCTGAAGTGCAGTTCCAATTACATCTTAGTATACAGACTCAGATGTCTTCATAATGTCTACCCTAATTTTCTACTCTATTTCACATATGCTTTATTTTTCTTCCCTTACTATTCCTTTTTGGTCATAAGACTATCTTAGATTGCACATGCTTTGAATTTGTACACACACTATTCACACCAAAATGTCAAAATCTATCAAATATATATATTTGTAGCAAGATTTAAATCAAAACCAGGTTGGCTTGCTAGTGATGAAATGTGTACATAGAAATCTATACTCTATCGGCTTGAATCCTTTACATGAAGTTATGTGGACTAATTCAAACCTTCAAGAATGTTCATATAGATGTGGACCTATTTTAGAACCACTTAGAATAATGATTCAAGTAGTACATTTTTACCGCACAATGATCCAACTGAGTGTCAGCTTCATTCTTGAGTATACTCTTAACCTTGTTGACTATCATAACACAACTTGTAATGTGGACCAAACTGGACTCCAAAATTCATATTAGACATTCATTAGACATCACTAATCATACCTCTATAACCACAGATCATAATATTCTTATGTGACAAAATGTGGATCTCTGAACCGATGACTGCCTTTGTGAAACACTGTCAAATTGAATGCCGATACTTGGAAGCTTGCAGATGATCTTCCGGTGAACTTTAGAATCTAAAAATCTAGAATTAGATACTTCTCATATGTGTTTACAATACTTCCAAACCATACATCGAGAGAATCAATACCAAAGGAATGCAGACCGAAATATTTAGGTATTCTTCACTGTTTATGGCTTAACTCTGTTCACCTGGACTTAGGCATTTGACCATAGGACTTTTAGAGGAAGTTAGAACTTGAACACTAAAACATAACATCACCAAGGGGTTGATTACAACATACTAGAACCGCATACCTTGATCTTCAACTACGGAGGAGTACCAACTAAATTACTGTCACTATCTCAATGTGTTGTTAATACTTAGTCAATTTGACTAAGTTAATCTTACCAAACCAAAACACTATATACATCTTTGTCTCAAGATTTGCCTTTAAACATGTTAGGTTTTTGCCATCAATGACAACATCATATCAGCAGTGTCTCTTGACTATGTTGCCAACAATTGACATTTATCAAAACATAATGGAAGGAGGATTCTTGTTAGATATTATAGTTGGAAATGCACTTGTATACATGGCTCAAACATAGGACTAGGATTTTCCTTGTTTTTATTAGAGTTAAAACAAGTTTTGAAGTGGCCCCAAAACCCTATACAACAGGCTAGAAAATCATCCAAACCCCAACACAACATTTGCAACAGGGAACCCCAACACAATGAGGATTGTCCTTGCTAAACATGATACATACAATTAGATTCTCATGTAGATGAATAACAATATGCCATGTATATGAATAAAAATATGGCTTTGGGCCCTTCCCATTATCTAATTCAAAACAATATGCCATTGCCTTATTTAAAGAAAGATTGTTTAAAATTTTCAAATATTCTTCTATGGGTGAAATAGTAGATCAACACACATCAATGTGATTGTAGAGTGCTAATTGTTCACCATAATTAGAGTTCATAAAATACAACCCTACTATGAATAAAGCTAGTTCAGATGATTGGTTTGAAGATGAATGTTATAAAAGGTAGTGTTACAAAGCTCATAAAAATATTCAATTCACATTTTCATGTAATAAAAAAACTATATTCCTTAGATAGTTACTTAAAACTCTTCTAAATTATTCTAACCATATACTTAAATGTCTCTTACAAATCATTGTACCAACATGTACAAGTCACTTAGTGGTAGTGTGCATATATATTAATAATGTTGAGATGCTTGTGAATTGTATTCATCACTCCAACATTATAATCAAGGAAAATACATAAATCTACTTTAGCAAACCCTACAAACAATTTGTATACAATTTTTAACATGAAAATGAAAGATAGTCATGTTGCATAGAATTGTACACATTGTGAAGTCAATATTAGTGTTACTGTTGAGCAAGTTATGTAGGTTTAACTAAATTTTGTGCTTGAACCATATCTCTCACCTTGATTGAGTGATTACATATGTAGTTACAACATTCACCTTGAAAGTCTCACATCTCTTGTCAATTTCATATGTATATAATTCATAGTTCAAGTTATCACATGACTTATGCTAGATGTTTTATCTAATTGACTAAAGTAATCTAGATTTGAGTCCACACTAATAATATGCTTGGTAAGTTAAAATGTTTATAATTATGTATGGGTATAAGATTCTTTCTTTCTTTTACATAGTTCTTGTTTTTCTAGACTAATTCTTTTAATGACTTTTGAATAAGCACTTTGAACTATGTGCATCTTCAAGCTATAAGTTTGATATATTCTTCCTTGCCTTTTAGGAATATTATTTGGAAACTATACTAAATGAATGACATGGGTTATGATCACTCTTTACTCCATGAGAAATATAATGAGGGTTTGTGCATTCAATGTATTTTAGTAACTTACTTTTCTCCTATAAATTAATCTTTTAGCACATATTTAGACATTGATTGAACACACATTCTATTTTATCATAAGCCACACAATTAAAATGTACTCAATGATCCCATTCAAATAATGTGGAGGATAGGAGCATGATGGCAAGGTATTGATCAGGGTAGGAGCATGATACATTCTATAATAGGCATAGGTTGAATACTCTATAATTAAACCTATTTAGATGTGGCCTACTTGTTACTTTAAAAAACACAACAGACACAAAGATCTATCATTTTAAGTTTATTTTAAATATACTATCTTAAATTAATCACACACTCTTATTTTATGTAGATAAGTAGAAATGTGGGTGCCTTGAGGAGTAAAATTAAAATTCCTACTATTGGAGAAAAGTCCATTCCTTTCCCTAACTCATCATCACTATGTTTAGACATTCCATCCAAGGTATATATTACTCATTAAATCTTAGCCTACTTTCTATTTTATTTTATCAAATGTGACCACTAAAAAATACAATAGTACTTAGCATGCTTTGTTATTGCTTTTGTTTGAATGATGTTGATGTAACAATTCACTTTGAGGAGATTGATACTCTAGCTAGGGATGTTGAGATTGTTGTTTTAAGGGTCTTCATTGCTTGATATGTTGAATGGTAATCCATTTCCTTTATAATAAATGTAACAATGTTTTTTTAGTAATTTTATTTTTCATTGTTTCACAATTATTTTTCCATTTTTTAGATTGCACCCTCTAATACTATTTGCGAGGGTAAGTGAACCATAAGTAGTGTTTTCTTTCAATATCAACTAACATTTTATTGTTTATTTTGAATAAATTTGACATGAATTAGTAGTACCAATTTTGCATTTACATATAGTTTTCTAGTGAGTACACAATTATTGTCCCTTGTTTAAACAAGATGTTCCATTATTGTTTGCTCCCCCTTGAAAGATTTAGTTGGAAGAGGGGGTTCAACCAATTTGGGCCTTAAATAGATTGAACAAATATTAGATGAATGATCATGGGAGGCCTTCCATTCCATAAAAGAAAATTGGCTAAGGTCTAGTCATGAGAATAGAAAGCCAAGGGCAAGGGAATCATGTAAAGTGAGATTGAGTGATGGCTTATAAAATGCCTCCTCAAGATGTAAATTTTTCTTTGAAGGATTTACCTCCAACCAAATTACATGGCCAAGAAAGGGATTAGTTGTATTTTCAACTTGAGGGAGGAGGCCCTCTGTGCTATGGAGGAGAGGAGATAATCCACTCATAAGGAGGCATGCTTTTATGCTCATAGGGTGGTAAGATAAGAATGTTTATTGTTGTTAATGTTGTAAAAGAAATAGTTGATTTTCTTATGTTCTTCATTGTGTAACAATTATGATGTAAATTGTGTTGAACAAGACAAATGGTGGCATTCCTCTCTCCTTATTCCTAAAAATAAAAGGAATAATGTATAGGGAAGGAGGCCACTTCTCTAAGATTGATGATCAATTTGAAGATGCTAAGGAAGAAATCAGAGATGCTAAAACCATAAGACCTAGTAGATCATTGCTCATAGAAATGTATCTAAAAATATTATATTCCAAACTAATAAGCAATGATTGGAATATGGACCTAGCCAAGCTGGTTGTCCCAAATTATTTTCTTGGCCCATAAATTATGGAATGGACTGCTCAAAGGTATGATGAGAAGACCAAGATGGTTAAAGACACTAAAGGGAATGTTATCTTGACTATGAATAGAGATCTTTTCTAGAGGGTGTTTAATTTAAACCCATAAGCCAAATGCTCCATCAACTTAAGGGTACTAGTTAGTGAATATACAAAGGACCATAACAACTTCAAATAAAAATGCCTTCCTCTTCATCGATACAAGGAAGTGCCTCACTAATAGGAGTCAACCTTTGAGGATGAGATAAAGCCCTATTCATGGATAATTTAGAGCGATATTTTTAGGATACATATTATGGTATGTGTGAATTCCTAGGAATGGATATAGAGTCCAAAATGTCAAAGGAGACATTGGTCTTTGCAAATGCCATTTAGATTATTTTCTAAATAAATTACTTAATTATGGATAATACTCAACCTGCCATTTTGTTAATACATTGCGAACTTCAAGGAGAAAGGAACACAAAAGGACTTTAGGAGATATTCAATGTTGTGAGCTATATATATTTGTATGTGCTACATGATTATTGGGTTGACAGACTAAGAATCAAGTATACTTCCCCAATGATTTTTTTGACTAAATCAAACCAATATAAATGTGTGAGTGCTTCTGGATTTGACTATGTGTGATTTTGTATCAATGTTTTAGATCACACTCAATGATCCCTCATAAGGAAGAGGATAGTAGAAAACTAATGCCTACTTACACTATTCTTATGGACCATAGAAAACCAATGCATACTCGTATAAATGTGGTTTGTTCACATGGATAAGCATCATGGACATGCTTTCAATACAATGTGTTTAAGACATTTTTTGTTAATACTCTATTATAGAAACTAAGGTACAATAGGCCAAGATTTCACTAGAGCTTAAGAAATTATTAGGCTCCCAGCCATCAATCTAGATGGTTTCTTTATGATGATTTCACATTGTCAAGGATGTATGGAGCTACAATGATCCCATGTAGATTGCCTCCTATACTATCTAATTGTTTAGCGTAAAGTTGGATTTTGTTAATCTTTTGTTGTTTAGATGTTAAAACCCTCCTTTCCACTTAACATTCAAGGATCTAGGGCCGAGTGACAAGAACCATCATACCCTAGGTCACTTACAAATGTAGGGAAACTTGGATTAGCGAATTAATTATCAATTTTTCCTTCTCCTATGCACAATTGACCATTAAAACCCTAATTATGCAAATATGACAATAAATTAATGAATTGCAGAAAAAGCTCTTGTAGATAGGAGTAAAATACTAAATCACAGAATACCTATTTTCAGGGTTATGAAGCGAAACAGTCAGGGACACTGGAGTGGGCCCCCAAGTCCAAGGTACCTTCTTTTTCGGGGAATCTGGACCTCCTTCCAACACTGATCAACCCTGTAACTTTTGTTTTCTGAGATCTATCTACGAAGGACACTAGAGCGGGTGCCCAAAGTCCTAGAAGTGCTCCTATGTCTAACTTTTCTTCAGATCCTGAATCACTGATGCCTACCAAGCCTTCCTGCAACTCCACTTTTTCTAGATGTGACACCTATAACCTACAATCACAAGACTTGGTTTGGGGGTTGTGTTTAGAGGCTTGCCTCAGTCAAGCCCTGGAGGACACTTAAGTCTTTGAAGACCATTGTTAGATAAAGAGTGTGTGCCCTTGTGAGGCAAAGGAAAAAACCAAAGGAATCAATGATGAAAACACAATATTATGTCACCTTGTAGTGAAGCTCTCATGGGAGGAAGATGCTCTTCATTCCATGAGGAAATTGATGCTCAAATCTACAAATATCAACACATAAAACACACAAGTCTACTCTTGTGACATAATGAAAGCCTTGAACGACCTTAAGAATACTTGAACATCACAATTGCCATCTAGTTTACAAATGAATGCCTAAACATGCTTTTATATGCAACTACAAGCACTCCCGCCAAGATTTCATAAATCAAAACTTACCGTGTTGGCGAAAGGACCAAATAACGGTCATAAACCAACACTTAAATTTTGGGCCTAACCCAAAATAGGGTAGGACTAGGCCGCGGGGGCCCAAGTCTTCCCCCTTATTTTGGGTAGGGTTAAGATCAAGGGGTCCTCCTAGGTCCACATTGCCATGAAACCTAGGCCTCATTCCATCGGGATGCCAAAAAATAAACTAAGAAGTCCTAAATGCATGCTAAAGACCTGGGAGCTAAACCTTATGAGGGAAAAAGCCCCCAAGGGGACATTTTCTAATGCTACATTTAGCCCCCACTTTAATGTATGTATAAATGCGAGGCCAATACATGCATTAAAGTAAGGTCACAAACACACCAAACATGCCAAGCATGGAGAAGACAGTAAAAGCCATGCAAAACATGGAGAAAACAATTATAGTCATGTAGAACATGGATAAGATAGTCAATGCATAGAAGACACATTAATGCATGGAAGACAGGCATGATTTCTTTTCTTTTTCTCATATATATGAAATGAAAATGCAAGTACTGGAAAGTAAATAAACCTCCCATAATACATGATGCACTCATCACGCATGTCTTTGTATATATGGGGCAACACACATGCAAGACACACAAAACCTCCCAAAATGTAGGATGCATATGGGACAACAGACATGCCAAACAAAGCAAGCATGCCAAACACACACACTTTGAAGACATAGAGAAAACACGGCAGACAGGCGATGGAGTGTACCTATTTCTAGGTCCAACACCTTCTTAGGCACATTACAGGTACACACTGACAATTGGGCTTCACCACAACAATCATCGAAGACACAGTTAATGGTTGAGTTAGTCACAGGACTGCTCCCTGCCTCCGTAGAGGACATTTTGAAAATGCAACCCCACCCGTGTCATGGAGACGCCTTACAATGAAAAGGAAGCATGGCATACCACCCTACCTGTGTCACGGAGATGCCTTATAGTGAAAAGAAGGTATGAGCTCAAAAGCATACAACCCCACCTACATCACGGAGATGCCTTATGGTGAAAATGAGGTATACACAATAGTTAGATTGATTGATTGCAAAAAACTTAGGATGTAGGAAGTACTCATCATACTAGCCTACACCTGAGGACAAGCACATTGCTAACATCTATAAGAGACAACTTACCTTATATGCCCCCACCTTAAGGTGGTTGATATCATGCATCGATATTAAGCACGTTAAGGTAGGAAGTAAACACACAAGGGAACATAGACTTTCGCAAAGCCCATGCCCCCCAAAGGTGACATGTACTTTATGATCGCCAAATGTTCCCACAAACACATCCTTGCAAGAAACATGTTAGTGTCTACAACATCATGATAAACAACAACAATGCATATGATTAACCATAGAAAGAGCCAAGGTTATACAATGAATTTGGAGTTCGAGGATAACCGTGGGGCTATATCACGAAGCTCTCTAAATCAAGTACCACCAATGCTAGATTCAAAGGAAAACAAAGGTGCATAGAGCAGTAGTATTGTTAAGGTTTGTAAATGTGATAGAAACATCATAAAATTCACTATGCGGAAAGCACGAGTGCTTCCACTAGCCAAGCGTTAGATAAGATATATAGCCCCATCGTCATATTAGGAACTAAGTTCATTTTTTGATTGCTCTCGAAAGGGACACTAGTTCCACATCAGTGTAAATGTTTGTTGTCATCCACTCGCTAGATGGAAACACTAGAGGAAGGGAAACAATAAATAAGAGAGGAGAAACAAGTGTCTTAGGGACAGTCACATAGGAGGGTGCCCCCAGGTCACCAACCACGACACTATGTCCATAAAACACAACACTCAACAATGAAATGAGAGAGAGAGAGAGAGGCAATATAGAAGAATGATGATACAAATAGAAGAAGGTCACAACGGAGGCAGTCTCCTAGTATCCTAGACCTTACAAGAGAATCATGGGTCATCCTAGGAGGCCTAAACAACACATAACACATCACAGGGGAAGCACATCACAAGAGAGATAAAGGGTTAGAGATACTTACCTGGTAGCACCATCATTAAGAACATACATATCTAGGATATCTATCATGTTGTTTTGATCTTGTTGAATTAACATTAAGTGTGGGATGATGGGAGGCTTTCTTTTCTTTAAAAGGATTATATCTAATGCCACTTGAGTAATGTGTTGAAGTAGATTCTATAGGTACCCGAATCCCTTGTTGATTTACACCACATCCCTTACCTTTGTATTCACAATTGTTATAAAGAATTTTAAATCCTTGACCATAAAGGGATGTCATTTCCTTAGAAGATGGTGAAGCCTCATAAGTGTCGTAATTTATGGTATAAGTGGGAATATTATTTTTATTTTCTACCAAGGGGACTTTAGGTTTCTTAGGTGCTTGAAAAGGTGGTATTGATGCCACTTTTGACTTGTCAAGGCTGTTAATTTTATATTCCCCCATACTGCAAGGATTAACATCTAATGGGCCCCAATCATCACCAAAGAGTGCATTCAATGTTCTAGAGTCTTGTGTAACATTATCTATTAATGAATCAACTTGTGAATTGTTTAAACTTGTATGATTGTAAACTAGTTTTTTCTTTTCAATGTGTAAGCAATTATATGGTTCAGGATTGACGTGAATAGTATGAAGTTTACCATTGAATATAAATTTGATTGAATGATGCAAGGTGGAAGGGACTACCCCCAATGCATGGATCCAAGGTCTACCAAGAATCATGTTGTAAGATAAAGAACAAGGCATGACATGAATCAAGGTAGGCACGAGCACAGATCCTACTTGTATAGGTAGAGTTATAGTGCCCATGGATTATCATCCAACATTATCAAAGCCACGAATGCTAATGCCATTTGGTTTGATTTGTGATGTGTTAGCTTTGATTTTGTCTAGTAGGTCAATGCTACAAATATTAAGAGTTGATCCATTGTCAATCATAACTTGTTTTACCAATGTTTTATTTATTATGACAGAGGTCATAAGACGATCATATTGGTTTTGAACTTCAATTGACGGTAATTCCTATGGTCGAAAGAGTATATCTATTTTTGTCTCATGCATACTATCTAATACAGTTGCTATATCATTAGGCTTAGTAGTAGGTGGGACAATCACCTTTTGTAAAGCTTCTTGGAGCATTCCATGGTATGTAGGTGATGTTTGTATCAAATCCCAAAGAGATATCTTAGCCGAAGTAGCACGAAGTTGTTTGACAAGACCATACTCTTGACCACTTTTATGAGTAAGACGAGGTGGTTGAGGGAGCATAGGTTGAGAACATGGAAGAGAGATAGGCACATGCAGTGCTTGGTTACTTTGTTTGTTATTACGGGTGTTGTACATGTGAACAATCAAATTATGGTGTGGTTGTTGTAACACATTTTGAACACCTTGACTTGGTTGAGCAATTTGTTGTGCATGTTTATATATGTAATCGGGAGGTTGACTTTGAACAGTAATCACCAGTTTTAAGCAAGAGGGTGCATTAAGTGCCCCTCAGACAATCATTTTAGGAATATTACTAAGAAGTCCATTAACGATTATTGAATTAACATTGTTTACCTCTTGATGGCACCCAATATCCATCCCCAAAGGAATTAATGTGAGAGACCTTTTCTCATCCACTACTGCTACATCTTGGCCAAGGAGAGCAATGGGATGAGAGGAAGGTACATCATCATCATCATACTCTGTGGTGGAAAAGGGATTTTCACTCTCATCTTTCTCATGAGTATTCCTAGAGATGAATTTGGTTAAATCTTCTAATATCAAAGGATATGCTCCTATGAGTAATTGAAACTACTAAAATCATGTGTATAACAAAGTAATTGCAACTCATATGTAGAACAAATAGAAGCATCAAAACCACTGATATAATCTATGTGTTCTAGAATATGAGGATTATCATTAGTGAAATTAGAGAACTTTTTAAAATCTAGGATATACTCATGCAAAGATTTTAGAGATGAATAACATGTAGATGCAAAAATGATCTTAAAATGCTTGATTTTTTGTACTTTTTGCAATGCAATAGGTGAAACAAAGGGTGATGTAAGGATTTCAGTCAAGGGAAGCAAGTTATATGTCTAATATTGGTCCAAAACAGCAAAATTATCCTTCTCAACACAATCTTGATGCGATTTCAAGTTAATGCCAAGTCAAAATATAGTGAAAATATGTCAAAATAGACACTTTTTTCCCCCAAAACTCAATGCAAAAGAGCATAACAACAGGTGTTGTGAGGAAAATGATGATGGAAAGAAAATAATATTTGTAATAAAATCCACTTGGTGTCAAAGTTCCCAACGCAACACGCTTTTAGTGCCACTTAAGGTAAAACCCTAGTGAAAATATAGCAAAATAGGCTATTTTTCACGGTTTTTCAATTCCAAGACCTAGAAAAGGGGGTGTTGTAATGAATTTTAGGAGGTACAAAAAATAATATCAATAATATCAGTCACCTCAATCCATAAAATTGATCACAACACGCTTGGAGTGCAAACTAGGTCAAACCCTAGGGCAAAAATAGTCAAAATTTGTAGTTTTTTGCAAAGTTTTCACTACAAGAGCCTGATAAAAGGGTGTTGTAAAGATTTTTATGAGGGGAAGAAAATTATTACCCTGAAACAACAAAATAATACCAAAATACCTTTCACAAAACACATATGGTGCAAGTTTATAAAGTCAATAAGGCCAAATTTAGTGAAAATCATTGTTTTTGAAGCCCTAGGTTTGAGATGTTGGCACAAAATGCTATGTGAATTTTTTGAGGTCTAATTTATGAAGGAAATTAAATACTCTCATATCTAAAAATGGTTTTCAAGCTTAAACATGCAAAATGTCCATGCAAATTTAATGAAAATGCATCAAAATTGCTAGTTTTTGTTGAAATTTTCTATGCAAAATTGCAAATATTTCAAATCTAAAAGCAAAATTCACACTAAAATGCAAGAATACAGCCAAATTAAAATTTGAATGAGCCTCTAAAATCAGTATAAAAATCTGATAAAAGATTTTGCCTACAAACCCTAGATTTTGGAATTACTAGGTTATATAAAATTGTCAAAATTTCCACAAAAAACCTAGCAAATTAATGGTGAAAATGCAATGAAAATTTCTAATTTTTTTATTTTTATATAATTTATATAAGATCTGATGCAAAAATCATGAATTATGAAAATTTAGGAAGAATTGATGCAATTTAGTAAGCCCAACAATGTAATTTTTTTGTATTTTTCCAATTTTTCAATTTTTTTGAATTTTTCTCAATGCAATAAAATAAATGACCATATGAATAAATGAAATCAATCCAAATCTAAAGACAAACACTCAGAAAGTTGCAATTTTAAGTCCAAAAATATGGGTTCACCAAAATGTTTAGGGTAAAGTTGAATTTTGTTAATCTTTTGTTGTTTAGATGTTAAACCCCTCCTTTCCACTTAACATTCAAGGATCTAGGGTCAAGTGACAAGCATTGTCATACCCTAGGTCACTTACAAATGCATGGAAACTTGGATTAGGGAGTTAATTATCAATTTTTCCTTCTCCTATGCTCAATTGACCATTAAAACCCTAATTATGCAAATACGACAACAAATTAATAAATTATGAAAAAAGCTCTTGCAGATAGGAGTAAAATACTGAATCACAGAATACCTATTTTCAGGGTTCCGAAGTGGAATAGTTAGGGACACTAGAGCGGGTGCCCAAGTCCAAGGTACCTGCTTTTTCGGGGAATTTGGACCTCCTTCCGACACTGATCAACCCTGTAACTTCTGTTTTCTGAGATTTGTCTATGGAGGACACTTGAGCAAGTGCCCAAGTCCCAGAAGTGCTCTTGTGTCTAACTTTTCTTCAGATCCTGAATCTTTAATGCCTACCAAGCCTTCCTACAACTCCACTTTTTCTAGATGCGACACTTGTAGCCTGCAATCATAAGACTTGGTTTGGGGGTTGTGGTGTTTAGAGGCTTGCCTCAGTCAAGCCCTCGAGGACACTTAGGTCTCTGAACACCATTGCTAGATAAAGAGTGCATGCCCTTGTGAGGTAGAGGCAAAAACTAAAGGAATCAATGATGAAAACACAATATTATGTCACCTTGTAGTGAATCTCTCATGGGAGGAAGATGCTCTTCATTCCATGAGGAAATTGATACTCAAATCTACAAATATCAACACATAAAACACACAAGTCTGTTCTTGCAACACAATGAAAGCTTTGAATCACCTTGAGAATACTTGAACATCACAATTGCCATCTAGTTTACAAATGAATTCCTAAACATGCTTTTATATGCAACTACAAACACTCCCGCCAAGATTTTGAAAATCAAAACTTACTGTGTCTACAAAAGGACCAAATAACAATCATAAACTGACACTTAAATTTTGGGCCTGACTTAAAGTAGGGCAGGACTAGGGTCCTCCCCCCTATTTTGGGTAGGTTTAAGGTCAAGGGGTCCTCCTAGGTCCACTTTGCCATGAAACCTAGGCCTCATTCCATCGGGATGCCAAAAAATAAACTAAGTCCTAAATGCATGCTAAAGACCCGGGAGCTAAACCTTATGAGGGAAAAGCTCCCTAGGGGACATTTTCTGATGTTACACTAATAAAGTTGCATTCTTGGAGGTCATAAGGCAATTACATTTATTAGATAAGGATCACTTCAAAGATGACTCAAAAAAGGGTATCCTTCCAAGGAAATTTTAGGTTTATGGTTTCACAATATGGGGAACAAAGCTATTTGATAAGATAGTTGGATATGTACATTTCTTAGGAATGATGCACTTAGGTGTTGTTATATGGAGCCTAATCAAACTCGAAGGTTAAATTTACCCCACTTTTATCGGCATGCTTTCAAGGGGCAGTGCCCCTTGTGGAGGCTTGGGGGCAGCACCCCTAAAACCTCCAACAATTTTTATTATTTTATTAAGGCATCGGGAGTTATTTTTCTATTGGCCGACATAAAAAACCCTATTTTTGTAACCAACATAAGGCTTGATAAAAGCAGCTAAGGGTTAGGGTTTTCGTTGATGTATTGTATTATTATCCTTGCAGTGGTATTGAGTTGCAAGGATTGCTGGTTGTAATCGGTTTCATTTACTAGATAATAATACTGGACTCTCTGTTGGTGGATGTAGCCTGAGTTTGGGTGAACCACATTAAAACTTATCTCTTGCTATTATTATTTGTGTATTTTTCATTCCCTTGTTTAATTTTTATTTACATTTAATTGATATCTTCTATTGGCTAACCCTAACAAGTGGTATAAGAGCGGGTTGTGTATAATTATCATCTTCAGGAAGGTCTCATGGTTGAGTGGGAGTCTCACGGTTGAGTGGGAGAAATGGAAGACAAGGGTAAATTAAAGGTAGATAAATTCAATGGGTAGAACTATCAATTATGGAAGATGCAGATGGAGGATTATCTCTATCAGAATGATTTATGGAGGCCATTGGAAGTAATAGCCAAGATATCGGTAGCAATGATTGATGAGGATTAGAATCTTCTAGATAGAATGGCATTGGGAACCATTCGGTTGTGCTTGGCACCATCTATGGCATTCAATATAACAGAAGTGACGACAAGTGAACTGATGAAAGCTTTGGCTAAATTGTATGAAAAACCCTTAGCCTCAAATAAGGTATTGCTCATGAAGCATTTTTTTAATCTAAAAATGATTGAAGGTGGATCTATGACAGATCATTTAAATGAGTTTAATTCAATTACCAGTCAGTTAACTTCTGTAAAAGTGAAATTTGATGAAGAGGTGAGGGCTCTCTTAGTTTTATGTTCTTTGCTAGAAAGCTGGAATAGCTTGGTAATGACTGTAAAAATTTTTGTGTCTGGTTCAAACACTTTGAAATTTGATGATGTTGTTGGTGTTATCCTTAGTGAGGAAATGCGATGGAAAAGCTCAGGGGGGTCCACATCTGGTAGTGTTTTGAATGCAGAAAGTAGAGGCAGATCAAAGGAGAGAGAAAAAGGTTCTGGAGGTCATGGGAAGTCACGAGGAAAATCAAAGGACGAGAGTTTCCAATCTAGAGGACAGAAAGATTGCTGATACTATGGGAAACCAAGTCATCTAAAGAAAGATTGTTGGTCTCAGAAGAATAAAGGAGACAAACAAGAAGGCAATAAGGAGGAAAATGTGGTAATTAATAAATCTAAAGATGATGCTTTGATTATTTCCCTAGATAATGCTAATGATTCATGGGTTTTAGATTCAGGGGCCTCATTTCATGCTACACCCCATAGAAGTTATTTTCTTGATTATGTCCAAGGGATTTTGGGCTGGTTTATTTGGGAGATAACGAACCCTATTAGATTGTCAGAAAGGGAAGAATCAATATTAAGTTGTAGAATGGAAATCATTCGCTACTACAAGAGGTAAGGCATGTTCCAAGGCTAAGTAGGAATTTAATTTCAGTAGGGTAGCTAGCTGATGAAGGTTGCATTATTACATTTACTGATAAAAATTGGAAGGTTTCAAGAGGTGCCTTAATAGTAGCAAAAGGTGTGGAAGTAGGCACCTTATATCTTTGTACAGGTCATACTGTTCCTTCTACTTTAGCTGTTGTAGAGAAAAAACAAATAGGTTCAGGAATAGTTGTTGCAGGTTCACAGGAAGAGACTGAAACAATTGCTATAGGTTCTGAGACAATATTGTGGCATAACAGACTTGGGCATATGAGTGAAAAAGGTATGAAGGTACTTCATTCTAAGAAAGTTTTACCAGGTTTGAAATGTATTAATATGGATTTCTATGAAAGTTGTGTGTATGGAATGCAAAAGAGAGCCAGTTTTCTCCAGGATGGGAAGCAAAAGAAAGATGAAAAGTTGGAGCTTGTGCATATAGATGTATGGGGACTAGCTCAGGTATCTTCTCTTGGTGGCTCTCAGTATTATGTTGCATTCATAGATGATGCAACTAGGAAGGTTTAAATTTATTTCCTTAGGCAGAAATCTGATGTATTTGAAACATTTAAGAAATGGAGAAGCTTGGTTGAGAATGAGATGGGTAAAAGATTAAAATGTCTTAGATTTGATAATGGTGGTGAGTATTGCAGCAAAGAATTTGAGGATTATTGTTCCTTTAATGGAATTTGTAGACAGAAAATAGTTCTAGGGACTCCACAAGAAAATGGAGTGGCTAATCACATGAATAGGACAATAATGGAGTGTGCAAGGAGCATGAGATTGCATGTTGGGCTTCCTTTAAATATGTGGGTAGAGACTGTCAATAATGTTGTATCTTTACTTAATAGAGGTCCTTCAGTTCCTTTGGGTTGTGGTATTCCAGAGGAAGGATGGACATGTAAGAAGGTGAGTTATTCTTTTCTCAAAACCTTCAGATGTGAAGCATTTGCACATGTAGATTCTGAAAATAGAACCAAGTTGGATGCAAAATTTAAAAAGTGTATCTTCATTGGATATGGAATTGATGAATTTGGTTATAGGCTTTGGGATGTTGAAAATCTAAAAATTGTGAGAAGTAGGGATGTTGTATTCAATGAGAAGGTGTTGTTCAAAGATTAGTTGTAGTAGCATGAGAAGAAAAAAAAGGATTATGTGGTTCTGGATGATACTCTAGATAGTGATGTTCTAGTGGTTCCTCATGCTCCACAACAATAACAAGGAATACCACAAACTCCAGTGAATGTTAGATAGTCAACAAGGATAAGTAGACCTCCTGAAAGGTTTTTTCCCTCTTTGTATTCTATTTTTTTAATAGATGCTGGTGAACTGGAAGGATATGATGAAGCTATGCAGGTGGATACAAAGGTTCAATGGGAGCTTGCAATGAAAGAAGAAATGGACTCCTTGCTGAAAAAATTAGACTTGAGAATTATGTAAGTTGCTTGCAGGTAAAAATACTTTACCAAACAAATGGGTTTATAGGTTGAAAGAGGAAGATGGGGGTAAGAAAAGATTTAAAGCTAGGTTAGTTGTAAAAGGATTTGCATAGAAAAAGGGCATTGATTTTGATGAGATTTTGTTCTAATCTCCCACTACTTTCACTGAATATAGTCTTTGTGTGACTATTTTAGTTCCAGCTGTTTGAAGTAAAATTTAGAAGTTATTGTATTGCTCTCTGTATTGCTCTTTGTATTGCTCATACCATCACTCTGTGTTGTAAGTCCTTGCTGTAAATCCTGTTGTTATGCCATGTTTGGTGCTTAGGGTATTTAGGCTATTATCTGGTATTTCGAGTGCAGATTGGAGCACATACACTAATGGATCGAGCTTCTACATCTAGATCTAATATGCCACCTGAAGATCATAATAAGGATCGCAGTGCTGAGGTTAGTTTCACCAATTTCTTCCCAGACTCTGAACAGACTTTCTCTTTACCTAAATTTAATGTCTTAGATGAAATATCTTCTTCTGGTAAATTTGTTAATGAAGAATTTTGTGTCCCTACAATAAAGCCCTCTGAGATTTATCAAGATATCCCTGATGGTCTCCTCTCCATGATAAATAAATCCAAAGGCCTTAAGAACTTCTTCGGCTATACCTCCTGGCAGAAATGTCATGTAGCCTCTTTACAACATGTTGTCAAAGGAGGATCTGAAGGAAAATTAAATTTGTTTGGTGACAAAGAAATTTAGAAATTTAGAGATCAGGCTAATGCCAGTCCCAAGAACCCTCAGTTCATGCATCTATCCTATGTCTGAATAGGAGTACAAGGACATTATAGGAAGGGTCTTCCTATAATTATTTTTATGATGTTAAAAGATGCAAGGTTCTTTAAACTATCTCATGCTCTGTTAGGATGTGCTTGTGATTCCATGTCTGAAGGATCACTTTATATTGATTGTTTGTTAGATTTCCCTGTAAGCTTAAAGGATGGTAATTTAGCAGATGTTCTTAATTACCAATTCAGAACAATGAATCTTTTTATGAAAGATAACTCTGTAGACCATTCCCTTGTCTTCCTCGTTCACTATCACTTGTATAATAAGGTACTACCCTTAATGATGAATCCTAGGCGAGCTCAGGAAATAGAAGGACTGTTCACAATCTAGAAATCTACCTCAAAGCACACCCAACTCATAGCCCCAAAAATTGTTAAACATAAAGAGATTCAGTTACCTCAAGAATGGGCTATAGATTTATGGGATAAAGACTGTCAACCTCTAGAACAAAAACCTCCTCAGTTACGTGGCGTAACTTTAGAGGAAATAGATGACCAAGTAGTTATTCGCTTCTCCTCTGGGCATACTCCATCCATGAGAAAGGAACAAACATTTAACTACAATAACCCTTCACCATCTGTGTATTCTAAATCATAGAGTGTTTGTCTTCAGCCGTCAAAGGGTTTTGAAGATTTGTTTAAAATTCTTGTGAAAAAACCTGTTTCCAACAATGACCCTAGTGCCAGTACTTCGCATGCACCTGTGTCAAATCCATGTCCCCATGACTAGTACTCAAATTTGGATAATGGATTCTTTCAATGTGAAAAATGCTCCTTTATTTTCCGTCCACCCTTTGGAAAAGTAAATATGTTGTCTGGTAAACCTGCTGTTATTCCAGAACAAGATATTACAAAAAAATCTGAAAAGGCTTTTTCTACACCTTCTGGATCTTTTACTATGCCTGGATCTATTCCTCCTTTTAAGGATTTTATGCTCAAAGATCTATTCGGTCATTACCAAGCTGACTTCTAGCCTTTACATGTTACCCCTATAGGAGAAGTCTAAGGATCCAGTCAAAGTAAGCTTTTGAATTGGACCAATCTGTGTATTCGCAAAAATCTCCTATTTGTCCATGACAAGAAAACACAAGATGAGATTTGTGCTATTCAGCAAGAGAAACAGTTGTTATCTCTACAAGCCAATATGCATGCCGTCATTGCCTCTTTGGAACGATTGGAAAAGGATCTTTTACAACAAATGAAAGAGGAGATTCTTGAGCTGAAAGCCGCATACCTCCAATTCAAAAATCATACTGAAGCGTGGTGGGTTGCTCAACACAAAGTAGCGGAAGCACATAGAGAAAAGCTGTAATAGGTTAGAGAAGAAAATACATTAGATAATGATGTGTTAAGTTCGCAGTTAGCTAACTGCTGGATTCAGATAAAACACATTGAAGACATGGTTGAACTTGTCAGACAAGAAATTCAACAAGTAAATCAAAATGATATTTTGATAAAAGATTCTATAGTTCAAGAATCTTCTAAGATAAAAACCCTGATAACTACTGTCCAAATACAGTCTCAGTCCCAGCAAACAAAAATGTTGAATTTCCCATCTAGTGCCCAAGGATATTTACATGCTCAGTATGAAGGTCCTAAGTTATTGGTAAATCCAAAAAAGCCTGTAATAGAAAAAATATTTGATCCCTCAACTAGAACACTCAAAGATACTACTGAGGAGGAAAATATATCTAGAAAATTCTAGATGGCCCGAGGCAATGGAACCAATCCTAATGGTTCTAATCCAGTTGATCCATTCAAAAATATCCAATCCTACAAATCTGATACTCCTCCACTTGTCAATTTTGACAGCTTTGAGGATGTAGAAAATATGATGGGAATAGATGTCATGTACGCCTGGATCACCAACTATATGTCTACCAATGTAGGAGCTGATGAAGCTTAGGTGATAAAACAAGCCCTCAATTCCATGACTAGAGTTGCAAGAAATGTTTGGGATCGTCTTGAAAATTCACACAAAGAAAACCTGATTAATAGAGGCACAGATCAGGTATGTGCTCAGTTAACCCATTTGTTTGTAAGAAAAATAGATACGAGAGAAAGACTTGCCTATAACAAGTTCCTTAGAGGCAAGTGCAAAGATTTAAAATGTTGCAAAGACTATTGTGACGACTAGTACAAACACTTCTACCAATCTTGCAGAGAACAAAATCAAGATTTCATGTTCACCACTTTTCTCAAAAGTTTTGGTCCTGATGTAGGAGAATTTTATCATAAGAAAATTCTTGAAAATATGGTCAATGAAGGTTTAGAATTAAAAGAACTGACTTATCCTCAATTAGTGCAGTTCCTGGTAGAAATTAATAAGGAAGTATGTCAAGCAGCACAGAAGAAAAAAGAAATAAAGAAAATCAAGCCACTTATTTCATTGTCTGTTTGTTACCAGCTTTTACCTTCTTCCCAATATGATAAATGTAAAGAATGTACTTCTTCTTCCAAAAAGAAATATTATAACAAAGATGATAAGTACTATAAGAAGAAGAAAAAGAAGTATAGTAAATACTCAAAGAAAAAGGGATATTTCATAAAGAAGGATAAAAAGGATTCTGGTAAAAAATGGGAACCAACTTGTTGTATCTGTAAAAGCAAAGGCCACTATGCAAACAAGTGTCTAGATAGAAACAAGAAAAAGAATAAAGGAAAGGTTCGTGCAGCCAGAGAAGCTAGACTTGACAATGATGAATTTGAATTCATCAATGATTATCCCTCAGATTCTGAAGATATTATTCTTTCTGATCTATCAGAAGAAATAGAGTCTGATGAGGTTGAATATGTGTCTGCACCTGAGCAGGCAAATGTTAATCTCTTGATTGGCAAACAAAGAAAATCAGATGCAGATTCATCTGATTCTAAAAATTCATTTTTTTGTATGATGCTCAGAGGAAATACTTGAGTGACATTGGACAAGACAATTGAAGAAATTGTCCAGATTGAAAGCAGGCTCCATGAAATGAATATGGGACCTGAAACATGGAGGAAACTGACTAACAAGCTAGAACAACTCTAATCAAAAAAATATTTTTTGCTGAAAGAAAAGGAACCTCCTAGCCAAGTTATCAGAAGAACTCCTATGTTAGATTATACTCCTAGACCAGCATCCCCAATAGAAAGCACTATGCCCATAGCACAGCGTGGAATTGATATAGCATCCTCTGCAGGGAGCATGGCTAGAAGATTGTGGAGAAGACAAAGGAAGATTTTTCTGGAAAAGGTCATTCAACAAGCTCACATAGAAATTGGTGAGATAGAAGATGAAGAAAATATTAATCTTGTTGAAGAAATGGAAAAATCCCCTGAACTAGATAGGTATATCAATCAGTATAATTTCTCTACTGGTATTCAATTAACAAAAGAAGTTACTCCACAAGAAGAACAATTATTTTGTCAAGAACAATCCTTCAGTCCACTTCATATAGAAGAACCAACACAAAGCCCAGTTCTTATTCATAATACAACACCTTTTCTAGAAGAAGGTAATAGTAGCACTTTCAGAACAGCTCAGACTGTTTATACTACCACATGTCCTAGATTAATTCTCAATATTCATCCTCCAAGAATTAAAATGTATCCCTTGGCATTTTTATGGGATATAGGAGCTGATATTAGTCTTGCCAGATATAATTTCTTTCCTAAGGATCTGTGGATAGAAGGAACTATAGAAATAGAATTTGGAAAAGGTAAATTTGAGTCCCACTTGATCTGTAGGATTTTGATTCAATTAGGAAAGGATTTCTTTGATGAATTAACCTTTGTTCATTATGAAGTCAATGGTTATGATGGAGTAATTGGTAGTAGAACAATGCAAGGATGGGAACCCATTATTATGGATTCCATGTTTATTACTCTACTTGGTACTTTCCAGATGCCACGTCTTCATCAGAATGTTGCATTCACCAAACCAATTGAAATCTAGAAAAAGAAGAAAAAAGAAAACACTGTCTGGTTAACACAATAGATAGAAGCCGCAAATACAAACTTGGAACATCTTAAGGCAGCATTTGCATAGTCTGTAATGACTAAGGACCTGAAGAAACAAACAAGAAATCTGATGTGTTCTCTACCTCTCAAAAGAGACTCGTCAGGTAATGAAATCATCCCCAAGGGGAAAGCAAATTATTTCTTAATGAGCATGCATGAGACAAAGATTTGCCACAAAGAAATTAAAGAATTAATTTCTTTAGATGTTATCAAACATTCTAGCTCTCCATTTTGCTGTCATGCAATGTATGTACCCAAATTTGATGAGAATGGGGTAGAACTAGTTGAAAAAAGGCTTGTTGTAAATTATGAGCCTTTAAATGAATGTCTTGTTGACAATCAACATCCTTTGCCCAGCAAAGATCATATATGGCAGGCTATCCAAGGTAGTAATGTTTATTCTAAATTTGATCTGACAAAAGGGTTTTGGCAGATTCAGATGAAACCGGAAGACATCTACAAAACTGCATTTTCTGTACCTCAAGGTCTTTTCGAATGGAAAGTTCTTCCTTTTGGAATTAAAACTGCACCATCCATCTTCCAACAGGCCATGGATAAAATCTTTTTTCACTTTGCTAAATTTATTCAGCCATATATTGATGATATCCTTGTTTTCAATCAGGATATGAAAAAACATCTAGAACACTTGCACGTGTTCCTTCAGATATGTTAGCAACATGGATTGGCCATCAATCCCTCCAAATCTCACTTTGCCCAACGTGAGATGATTTTTATCGGCATCAAGCTTTTCCCGGGGGGAAAATGGAAGCACAACCACACATTTTGACCTGCATTCAGAATTTACAAGTAACCACTGTCAAAGAACTTCAAAGGTTTCTGGGTCTTGTAAATTATATTGTTGGATTCTATTGTAAACTAGCAGAAGATAGAATTGAGCTTAATAATTTATTAGGAAAGGATCCACCACAATGGTCTGATAAGCATGATACCTTGATCAAAAGAATTAAGAAGAAGTGTTCCGAACTTCCACCTTTAAGACTCCCAGGAAATGGTTTTAAGACTATTGAAACTGATGCTAGTGATTATGCATGGGCTAGAGTGCTTAAAGAAATAGTTACCAATGGAAAGGAAGAAATAGTCAGATATATCTCTGAAAGTTTCAAAAATAGTGAAATTAATTATCATAGCACACATAAAGAAATCCTTGCAGTCATTAATACCCTAAAGGCATTTCAAATGTTTGTTGCTGATAGAAGTTTGTCATTAAAAGTGATCTACAGAATTTAAAAGGATTTTTTAAGAAAGAATCAAAATACAAAGTGGTCAAAGGAAGACTTCTTCGATGGGCTTAGTTTCTTAATACATTTTATTTTGATATTGCCCATCTTCCTGGATCTTCTAATATTTTTGCAGACTTCCTTTCCAGAGAAGGACATAACATCCCCAAAATGGAGCATGATGTTCTTGTTGAAGCTCCACCTATGAAAGCCATAGGACATGTCAATGTCATAAAAGTTCGAGAACACCGGTGGTACGAACAGAGTTGTATGGAATGGAGTACAAATCCCTTTGCAATGAGGGATAGACATAATTTTTATATGGCTAATGACTTTCTCCAAGATAGGTTTCGATGTCTTGTTGCTGCTCAACAACTCACTCAATGTGGGCTATGGACTAATCATCCATTCTTTGAAATATCAGCCCAAGCTGAAGATATTGATCCTGATGTAAAGACTATTATTCAAAATTGGTGTGAAGATAATCGACAAATGCCTATCAAATTTTGCAACCCAATTATCACCAGACCAGACCATTGGTTAGATCATGAAGGTGGCAAGAATCTTATTCGAGACTTGTTTTAAGGACCAAATCTAGCAGTCTCTGAAATGGATTTCCAAGGTACATCCTCTTAGTTAGGATGTCTTTTTAAATTAACATTTGGGTCTTTTATAGAAAATCTGATAATCAGGCATATGGTTCAAACTTATGGGCCAACTGGTTTTGGTTCTCACTTTCAATATTGGAACATTTCCAATAAGTTACAGCATCTGTATACAACCAAAATGCCTCTCTGGATCCACACTAAAACCTACAAGATTGATCAAGCTGATCACACCTCCATTAGCCATGGCATGTATGGAGCTCATAAACTCAAAGTTCTTAGCGTCATCTGGAAGGAAGATCCTAAAACTCCTTCTTCTCCTTTGGACCCAAATCAACCTTCAAGCTTGCAAGCACATTGGGGTCTTCTACTAGGCTGTACTCCTCATCCTGTATGGGAACAATGTGATCATTGCAGATACTTTGAAGAAAGAGCCAGCAAACATCCTCCTGACATAATGCCACCTCAAAAGGATAACCGTACTCTGAAATGTACTCATCTCCCAGAACAATTTTGTGAAAGATGTGACAAGCGTGCACCAGATTGTACTCATCCTGCCAAAAAATATTGTGAAGGATGCTTATCCTATGCCAAACGCATCCCCAGTGATTCTAGTACTAGCACTAGATAGTGGGCCAGGCTTGTTGGCCACTGAAGATATCTATCTCTTCATGTCAAAAGATAGACATGGTCCACACCATGGTAAAAGGGGAAAGTATACGTGCCTAACAGTATACATGGGTTATCCTTCCCGTGACCAAAAAGATGATTTGTAAAAACTAGATTCCTTTTATGCCTCTTTCTACTCCCCATTATCCCGTTCATGGATTAATTGGTCCCACCTGAGGAATCTTATCCTCGCTCAGGTAATCCTTCGGATATGGGTTTGTACGTGACCGTTTTGTATTGATGGATTTCAAACCTGGACTTATAGGAAAGGCTAAAGATCTGCCTCTCGCAAGAACTATAAATGCACGAGAGGTTGCCTCATTCCTCATTCAAGTCTTGGCAAGCAAGTCATCAAGAAAAGCTTAGAGTCTAGAATTTTGAGTCTTAGAAAGCCGAAAGGCCATAGTAGTATGCTCTTTCTACATTCAGTAGAAATCAGAACTCAGAAGCCTAACAACTTATAGAGTTTTAAGTTTTCTAAAAGTTTGTTAAACAACGTGCAATGTATATGCGCATACTGTGAAAACTGCCTTTCTCCATGGTGAATTGGAGGAGGAGATATGTATGGAACAACCCCAAGAATTTGAGGTCAAAGGTAAGGAGAAACTAGTGTGTAGATTGAAGAAGAGTTTGTATGGCTTGAAACAAGCACCTCGGTAAAGGTATTTGAAATTTGATAGTTTTATGGTTGAGCAAGCCTACATCCGGTGTAATTCTGACCATTGTGTTTATTTTAAGAGGTTGAATAATGACAACTACATTATTTTATGTTTATATGTCGATGACATGCTTGTAGCAGGGTCTAACATGGATCACATGTAAGAGAGTTAAAACAATAGTTAGCACAATCATTTAATATGAAGGATTTAGGGGCAGTAAAATAAATCCTTGGTATCAAAATTTGCAGAGATAGGAAGAATAGAAAATTGACTCTATCTCAGGCTGATTATGTTGAAAATATGTTGCAGAGATTCCATATAGAGAATGCAAAAGTTGTCAGCACACCTTTGCCTAGTCATTTGAAATTGACTAAAGGGATGTGTCCAAAGACACAAGAGGAGGAAGACAAAATGTCCAAGGTACCATATGCTTCAGTTGTAGGAAGTTTAATGTATGCCATGGTATGCACGAGACCAGATATTGCACATGCTGTAGGATTCGTAAGTAAGTATATGAGTCATCCCAAGTTGGAATGCGATAAAATAGATTCTCAGATATTTGAGAGGTACATCCAATAAACATTTATGTTTTGGGGGCTCTAATACTGATTTAGCAGGTTATGTAGACTCAGATTTGGTAGGGGATATTGATACCAGGTGGAGTACTACAGGTTATGTCATTACTATAGGTAGGATAGTAGTGAGTTGGATCTCACAGTTGCAAAAGGTGGTTGCTTTATCCACCACAAAGGGAGAGCATGTATCTGCAATAGAGGCAAGCAAGGAGATGATATGGATGCAATCTTTCATAGAAGAGTTGGACAAACAACAAGCTAAAATTTATTTGTTTACAGATAGCCAAAGTGCCATACATCTTGCAAAGAATTATACCTTGCATTCAAAGACCAAACACATACAGTTGAGGTATCACTTCATTCGATAGGTGTTGGATGATGGACAATTATAGTTGGAAAAGCTACATACAGATGAAAATCCAGTAGATATGTTTACGAAGGCAGTGACAAGGGAGAAGTTGAGCTCCTCTTCATCTTCGGTTGGTCTTCAAGACTAAAAAACAAAAAATTAGAACAATAGAGTCCAGGGTGCTTATTTCTAGTGGGAGCTACAGGGTTAGCAGTGTTATGATCAGTCTCCAAGTGGGAGATGATATGGTGTGGAGTCTAATTAGTCTCCAAGTTAGAGATTGTTGTTATATGGAGCCTAATTAGACTCAGAGGTTAAATTTACCCCACTTTTATCAGTGTGGTTTCCCCCCAAATTATTTAACAGGGACAAGGGGTAGCGCCCCTTGAGGGGGCTTGGGGGCAATACCCCCAAAACCTTCAATGATTTTTATTATTTTATTAAGGCATCGGAAGTTATTTTTCTATTGGTCAACATAAAAAACCCTATTTTTGTAACTGACACAAGGCTTGCTAAAAGCAGCTAAGGGTTAGGGTTTTTGTTGATGTATTGTAGCATTTTTACAACAGTATTGAGTTGCAAGGATTACTGGTTGTAATCAGTTTGATTTACTGGATAATAATATTGGACTCTATGTTGGTGGATGTAGCCTGAGTTTGGGTGAACCATGTTAAAACTTGTCTCTTGCTGTTATTATTTTTGTGTATTTTTCATTCCTCTATTTAATCTTTATTTGCATTTAATTGATATCTTCTACTAGCTAACCCTAACATTAGGGGTAGTCTTCTTCCATCCATCGATCATTTCCATCAATCCTCCATCATACCTATCCCTTAGATCATACCTATCCATCCCGTCATACTCATCCATCATAACTACAAATCCATTCCATCATACTTATCCACCCTCCTTTCTTGTCTCTTATCTTGATAAGGATAGGGACACAATTTTGGCACATGCATTTGGATATTTCTCAATATATCCAATATTTTCTAGCTAATCTTGTAGCATCTTGTCACATCTTATGGAGCAAGTTGATACCTTCTTCAGCATGCATTGCAACACAACATCATGAGTGACACATCAAATGGGGCATGTTATCCCTATCTGTTGTAGTCCTTGAAGATCTCATCTTAAATATCTCCATCACTCTATCCTCATCTATTCCAATCAAAATCCTTCAACCCTCCATCATGAACCTTGCATCCATTCCATCCAATCCACCCTTCGTCCTTGTCCCTCAACTTGGTTTTCCCTTGTCAATGGTTACAAATGATCACCGTAATACCAAGCAATCCAAAGGCAATCCAATACAACAATCTCATGTAGTAGAATGCAATAGTTGCAAGAAACACATCCAAAGTTTAGAAAAATCCATCCTAGATTTCATCATAGTAAAATCTAAACACATCCAAATAGAAAGAATCCATCAATTTTGTCCCCATTCTTGTTGAAATTTAATCCTTGTTTATGGGGATATTTTGATCCCAATCCTTACGTTATTCTTGAGATATATTATTCCCAAACTAACAATGCTATCATCATCATCATCCAAATCTAGTTTTCATCTTGATCGGGGACATCTTGTTAATCAATTAATTAATTAATCATTATTAATTAATTAGTTCTCTAATTAATCCATTCACATATAATTAGTTAAAATAAATAAATAATTTCAATTATCCTCACCCATGTTTCACTCCATATCAATTTAGTCAATCTGACATTCGACTCATCAATCAATTTAGATAACTAATAAGCTAATTTAGTTAACTCTAAATCAAGCTAGTTGACTAAACAATCAAATTAGTTAACTAATTAATCAATTGAGTTAACTAGTCAATAAAACTAGTTAACTCTAAATCAAGCCTCTAGTCCTCAAGATTGATCAAATCAATCTTGACCGTTCATATTCTCATCCCAAAAATATATAAATTTATCATTTCTTTCACAAATCCACCTCTCTAGTCTAGTAACAAAACTGATCACAATCTTTGTCCATCTCTAAGTATTTGAATCAAATTTTCAACATGTTTTCGAAAAGATTGAACATTTATTGAGCCTCCAAAATCCATTATCAAGCATGAGCAAATCCATAACAAGTTCAAATTGGAGGTTTGCATATATTTCAGAGTAGGAATTTGCATATTGTTTGTTTGATTTCTTTCATTTCTCTAATTTGTTTGTGAATATAGCCCCATTACATGAAGTTATGGGCAAAGGAATAAAATTTCATTAGGGAAATAAACACCAATGAACACTTGAGGAATTGAAGAAGAAAATAAGTATGACATCGATCCTAGCTGAACCCAACTTGTAAGCAACTTTTGAAGTAGAGACAAATGCTAGTGATTATGGTATAAATGTAGTGCTTTTGTAGGGAGGACAGACTATTTGTTATCACACAAAAATGTTTAGAGGGCCCATGTTAAACTACAATGCCTGTGATAAGGAGTTATATGCTTTGGTTTCTGTAGTGAATAATTGGAAACATTACCTCACAAGAAAAGAGACTGTGGTGTGGACAAACCATAAGCCTTTGTAATACTTACAATCACAAACAAAACTATAGTAGTCAAACTATTAAAATGGACGCGTATTCTTCAACAATTCCATATCATGGTCAAATATAAGCATAGTGTGATGAATAAGGTGACTAATATGCTATCCAAACCACCTATTTATCCAATGTAAGTAATATATCTAAGTTGGAGCCTTTTTCTTGAGATGTGTACATGGAAGATTATGATCATGATGAATATTGCAATAAGGTATATCAAACCATACATAGTGGGAAACATGAATGGTTTGAGCCTCATCATGACTATTACATCCAAGGACTCCTATACAAGACAAGTAAACTTTCTATTCCAAAGAAGCAAGAGTCTTGTTGATGTGAGAGGCATGCACGTTGCATGTGGATAGATAATTTGGTGTGAATAATACCATTAGTAACCTCTAGTGTTATTTATTTTAGCTATGTTTACAAGATGATGTTGTAAATTTTGTCCGTAGTTGTCACTTATGCATGTGAGTAAACCCAGCAATCAGAAGTTTGAGTTGTATAGTCATTAATGTAAAAAAATTAAGTATTTAAACTATGATAATCATTAATAATAATAACTATAAAAACAAAATAGTAATAGATGAAAGAGAAAATAGAATTAAGACAAAATTTACATAACAAAACAATTTTACATGGGGAAAACTATGTTGGTAAAAAAAACCCACAAATAGCATCTTTACTACTAAGAACACTTTAAAAATTGCCTATTAATAAATAGATTGAACTTGGGAATACACTTCTCCTCACTTCCACAAGCCTTTTTCCATTTCAATGCAAATTTTCCAAATTCTCCCTCAATGAATTTCATTGAGAAAATCCTCCCGTAAATATAGGGAGAAGGGATGGAAAAATACTCAAAAGGGTAGTTTCCATACCTTTTCAAAACTACCTTAGTTTAACAATTAATAATTTAATGCCTCTTTCATAGTTTATTAAAATATTAATTGTTACAAGGTGTTTAAAGAAAGCTTTATAAAACATTAAATAGAATAAGGCTAATCACCTTATATTTAGAACACAATAAATGTCAATGAGGTTTGAACCCTAATAAAATTATGTTCTAATAGTCCCCTTTAGTATTAAAGGGGGGTGTATCCTATCAAATTTTATAAAAAAAATGAATTACCCTAGTGACATAGGTCTTCTTGATAGAGATAAATTGAGACACACATATAGAAAAAAAAAGATCACACATTCCAAACTACATGAAAGTCATCTTGATGCAAATCAAGGTCCAGGGATCTTAACAGACTAATAAACTAGGTAGCAATAAGAACTTACATAACCAACAAATCTTACATTTTTAGTCAAAACATTAAAACAAGAGTAAATTGACATTCCGGTCTTACATGGCTTGGTCTAAGCCTTAATCCAATCAGGTAGTGATTCAGATCAACATTTCAACCTTCACTTGAAAACCCAAAACAATTTGCCTAAACCTAAAATCTACATAAGTTGTATTGCAGCAAAATAAAAATTCACTATGGAGAAGATTCTCTAAAAAGCATGAAATTTTACTATTAAATGCAAAACAAGTGGCCCCACACATCCTCACATGAAAGGACATGTTTCATCCTCTTATTGGATCTCTAGATCAATCATACAAGCGATTAAAACATTTTTTATTACTTTCTGGGTGCCTTTAGGTAGTGCAATAGAAAAACGTGACCCATCGTGATATTGCGGGATTTCAAGTGTCATCATCAAATTACGGGGTTTTAGGGGTCATCAAAATATTGTGGGATTTCAGGGGTCATTAGAATATTGTGGGATTTCAGGGGTCATCTGCATATGCTAGATTTTAGGGGTCATCTGCATATGCTGGATTTCAAGGGTCATCTGCATATACGAGATTTTAGGGGCCATATTCATATGCAGGATTTCAAGGGTCATCGACATATATCCTGTTGGTAGGGAAAGTTCTACATACCATGTTGTAGACCAAAGTTCTGCCCAAGCATAACTTTATTTTTATCAGAACTTCCCCAAATTTGAACTGTAGACACCCATTTGGTTCCTCTTCAAGGTGAAGGCATCACTTGGCCTTGAACCAACTAGAATTCTTAGAAATTTGATCACCAAATCTTGTAACAAAAATAAGAAAGAAAAACAACAAACAAGGAAATATTTTTGGTTGATGAGGATTGCTCATGGGCCTAAATGCTCTTGCATTAGAAATGCTAGGTAACTAGAATGTTTCTTGAGTTGGAAGGTCATGAAAATTTTGGCAAGTCTCAAATGAGAATTCCATACTTGGTTAGCTCTTCAGCACTCAACCAAGAAGCTTCATCTATAGCTATGTTCTTCCATTAGACTGGGTATTCCATGTAGTCATTTCCTCTAGTCTTCTTACCCACTTAGGAGTTAATCACTCTGTTTACTTCTTCCATCTTATTTTTAGGTAATTGATCTAATCATCATTGTGCATCAAGCAAACATGAGTGTGTACCCCCTTGTAAACTTGTCTCCCCTTCATGGAACTTGTATAGATTAGCAACATTGAAAATAGGATATATGTTTATCCTTGCAGGTAGCTCAATCTCATAGGTATTGGGTGAGAACTTCCTCAACACCTTGCATGGGCCTATTTTCTTAAATTTCAACTTATTGTATGTTTCCTGCGGGTACCTTTATTTCCTCAAATGTACCAAAACTAAGTCACCTACCTAGTGTTATGGAGTAAAAAGTGGACACATGTCTTTTTACCTCCTTGTTTAGCTCTTAGGTCCTTGTGATTACATTATACATTCTAAATATTCATCCCGATGTAAAATCCTCCAAACTGATGTAAATTGGGAACAAGGGGCCCATGCTTAACCTTACCCTAGATTGAAAAGGATCCTTGGGAATTGGGCACCCACGCCCAAGTCTTCCCTAATTGGTGAAGGCAAATTTAATTATTTGTCAGCATAAGACCTTTAAAAAGGTTTCTTTGTTGGCTCTTTTGATTTAATTTGATGAATGTTAGTGGGAAAGCATATATAAGTGTGTTTTTGAATTCATTATGAACCTAGATAGAGATAGCCAACTTGAAGCATTGGAGTAAAAGAGCATTCAAAGCATTCATTGTTATTCTAGAGCATATTTATATTGGACCATTATGTGTTCTTGCAGGTTTTGAAGTTATCATCTATCTCTCCTTATGAGTTGAAGAGCATTCATCCTCCCAAGGGTTCCATCACATAGGTGATATAATTATTGTTCATCATCATTTGGTTTCATCTCATTGATTTGTGTTTAGCCTCTTCCTTGCAAGGGCATGCTCTCTTTATCAAAAAAGGGTCTTGAGAAGCTTGAATGCTATCCCAAGATTTAACTAAGGCAAGTCCCTAAACACCATAACCCCCAAACCCCTTCTCTTTTTCTTGTGTATAGGTTACAGGTGTGAGATCTAGAAAAGTGAAGATACAAGAAGATTGGGCAAGGATCAGGGTTTCAGGATCTGACAATAGTTCAGGAATATTCATCTACAGGATAGTTGGGTCCCACTTGCATAGTCTTTCTACCCTTTTTGACACTAGATCTAGCATTAGAACAGTCTCTACAACAATTTTCTAGTTTACTATTTCTAGATATTCAACTGTTCAGGACTTGGGCAGTCCTGACAATAGTCCTCTGATACTTCTGCTTCTAGGACATAGGTTATGACATCTTCCTGATTATTCTTGTGCAAATGGTTTTTGATTATCTATTGTACATTTTCTGTTATAACCAGATCTTTGTAAATCTAGGGTTTCATGCATTGATTGACCTAGGGTTTGATAAAAGCCTTGATTATATTTGATCTTTCTATAGCACTCCCTAGTACAAGATTTGTAGTTGATTCCACCTTCACTTGGTAGTGATTTGGCTTGGTTTTGTCCTTGAATGTTATTGTGGAAGAGGGTTTGATCTAGTGTGCATGCTAGTATTATCATTCACCTTTTTCACACCTAACATTTTGGTGAACCTATGAGCATTTACATCTTGCTGATAGTTGAAATCAGATCTTGCATGGATTTCAATGCATATTCATCAATATCCATTTGAAAATCTTGCATGATCTTTGAAAAAGTACATATCTAGGCCTTAAAAAGTTTGCATTTTGATTAAATCTTTCATTAGGGTTTCAAGGCTTCTCTTACATAATCATATTGGTCACATTAGATATTCAACAAATCTGATTTGGTATAAAATTCTTGCATCACTACATATCATAGAATTTGAAAATCTTATATTTGTAATTACACATTATGTATTTCAACATAAGAATATAACCTTTCTTTCACATTTTGCAATACATCTTAAAGCAATCTATACTTTCCTTTGTGTGCATCACTTTAAACATCAAGATTACTTGGTTTGTTGTGACACTTGTGCATTTTTTATCTCTATAAGAACCTTCAAAAATCCAAGTTCTTCAAACTAGTGTCTTGGTATATAAAATTCTCTCATATTGGTGGTATTGGATAAATAAATAGATCTGATTATACATTGCTTATTCCAAGACATTTCATCATGGATGCCTTTTTTTTCATCTTTGGAAGCTTTGTTTGCATACATCATAGATCTTGAAAATTTCTCTAAATTCACTAGTAGGCCTCCTCAAGTCTTAAATTAAATAGCATACATATATGATATTGTCATGCCCACATTTCCCATGCGGTCACAACACGCATCACATTTGTCATGTGGTCATGACATGAAATATAAAAAAAAAATCCACGCTTCCCTAGAAACCCCCTCGCACATGTAAGCATGCTCGGTGGCTTTACGCATAAGGCGTAAACATGAAAATTGAATGCAAGGTAATGCGTTCACTTGCACATATCATTCACAATGAAGGCCAACTAGGGGGTCGATGCGATGCAATTAACGTCACCAGTAGGGTTAGGATCAATGAGCGAAACCCTAAGTTAACCTATGTTAGTGATGGGATTTTGACGTAAGTCAAAATCAAAAGCCAAATTCAAGTGCATGAGAAAGATATAATTTAATACAAGAAACTAGTGTCGATAATCATCAAAGCAATAATATAGTCCTAAACAAGGTTAAATTTCACTAACCTAGCTAAACCCTAAATTCTAGAAAAATTGGGCAGCATAACGCCTCACGAGCATGATTAGGGTTTATTATAATAAAACTAATTTTGATCGAAAGTTTACTGGTTTGGTTTTAAATTACCTATGCCACACTAGTAAATTGGTAAACTAGTTAAATAGATTAATTGTACATTTTTTAACAAAGCTTGATCAATTTGTTGTTCTTCACGTTTTCTATCAATCAGAGTTATCACTGCATCCTTTACATTATTCCTAATTTCTTGGTAGATCAGATCACGAAAACATGCTATACTAACTTCTTTTAAATATTTTGCTAGGTTTCCAAGTTGGTTTGAACGACGTCTTTATTAAATTAATAAAATCACTCTAGATATAATTAAAAAGGAATATTAGATTAATAACAATCTAGTTGTATATTAACCTCGTCGAATTTGGTTTTATAATTAAAGGATTAACCCTTTTGTCTAAAATAAAACATATCAATAATTAAATAGGTTTAAAGTTAAATAAAACAATAAATATCCTCTTTTCAAAATTCAATTTAAAAAATCTATAAAATATATAATCCCTCTAATCAAATTCTAACATATATAAATTATCATTCCAATAACAAATAAATAGGACAATCCCAAATGAAATCAAGATTACCTAATTTATAATTATCACAAAACCCCATTTTTTAAAAAATAGATTTCACACAATGAGAGGAAAATAAATAAAAGAGTGGGAATTTTAAAAGTAAGGGCATTTTTTAAAAGCAAGCCCTAAAGCCACTCTATTAAAAAAGTAATTTCCTTAACGGCAAGAAGAACCCTAACCCTATTTTCTCAAAGCATCATTTTCTTTTCCTTTTGTTTGTTTTTCTCCTCTTCTCCTTTTTCCTTTTCTCTCATTTTATTTTGGGTTGTGTTTTGGATTTGTGTTTTTGTTGCAGGTTTGTGGTGATGGGAAGCCATGGTTTATATCCCAACCAGAGGCATTCCCATTTAAATAAACCCATGCATTTTTCTTTGATATATATTTAAAAAAATGTAGTGAATTAATTAATATAAATATATATATTTTTTATTGACTGAAACCCAAGCGTTTTCTTTATGACAGGCAAGAGGGAGGAGCTATGTGGAGGCCGGCGGTAGCAGAGTGTGGCATCGGTGGTGGAGTTGGAGGGACGTCCATGGGGGCTGCAGTGGAGGGGACGCAGAGGTGACGACGGTGACGGAGAAGGGCCTACGCGACAGAGGAGGTGTTGGGGTCTGCGGAGGCTTCAGCGGCGAGTAAAGGGAGGTCTGCAGGAGAAGGAGGGAGAAAGTGGGGGTGTCGGAGGGGGTGGATTCCCCACCCACATCCCACATAGTGGGGTGTGGGTGGGGGCTCTACCCCCTCCCCAAACCCAAAACAATGGCGGCAGTGGGGGGATCCGAACCCCCCCACCAAACATCATTTTTTTTGCCTATTAAAAACTACATTTAATAGACATTGAAAACACAGTATGTTTAACATTCTTTCTACTCAGCATTTAAAAAAAAAAGGTTTTAAATATATTTATTTTTGTGTATATATATATATACAACAAAATATAGCCCATTTCAAACACACCATTTCTTGTATACCATTAAATATAAGGGAACATATATTTATATATATGTATATATATATTTTGTTGTATACATTAAATAGTCTTTTTTTTTGTTTGACAAAATATTAAAAAGAATCTAAATTTAAATATATCAAATATATACACTAAAATATGTGTGTGTGTGTGTGTGTGTGTGTGTGTGTGTGTGTGTGTGTGTGTGTATTTCAAATAGAGTTGCCAATCATAAAACTCACAGATTTTATTTTTAAAGCAAATAAGCAAAAGATACATTATTTTTTATACAATAACTCAAAGGAAATATTTTTGTTTTCTTAACAGATTTACATAGAGCCAATAAACTTATTTTTTGTAAACATAAAAGATCATATCTCCACATAGCAACTCTTCAAAGAATTTAACTAATTTTCCTTTTAAATAGATGCATTTAATTCTTCCTTCCATATTAACAACACCACCTAAATTCTTTTCTCATAAGTAAATCAAATGTATAGATTTTCTATGTATTCTACAAAGATAAAACAACAAACATTCTGCCCCCTTTTTTTTTTGAAAAATAAACGTTCAAGTGAAAAAAAAACAATAAGACTATATTTTTCTTTCATTACTCTATTTTTTTTAAAATCATAGCATTGAAATCAGCAAACTAAAATTTCTATTGCAAATGTAAATAATTCATACACACAAGAAAAATCATACTTTTACAACATGAGAGAGAGAACAAGGTTCTCCTCTTTTGAAATCTAGAATTAATACAAAGACTTAACATTGCCATGCTCTCTCAAGAGCTAAAAAAAATAAGATAACAACTCCAAGAACAATGGTAATTTCTTCAACTTCACATAGCTCCAAATAACCTGCAAAGATACAAAAGGGGAAGAAGCCACAACAACATTCTCTTCTCCCTACCATTGAATCACTAATAAGTCACCCCTGAGCTAGGAGGTCATCCTCACACTAGGAAACTCAAACCAAAATACAACAATGCATCCAACAACCAAACACAAAATTACTCCCATGGCTAACACAACATAAGAACTCACTCAAGGTGAGTTCAATGGGGTAGGGGAGTGGACATCACTCAACTCAAGAGTGCCACTCCTAAAACTTCCCAATACAAATACCTCTCAAGGCCTCAAGCCAACACTTTTAAACATAATTTTGCAAAGCTTCCATTTGGCTCTCAACCCATTTCACATATTGCACATATTCACATATTGCCCTCAAGGCCACAACTCCACAAAATCAAGGAAATGACCCTGAGGAGGTTCACTCCTGCCCCACCCCACACATGTTGAACATCTTCTCCCAAGTAGGAGAGGCTCTTACAACTCCCTTAAAAATTTTCCCCACAACAACAAGTAAAAACTCAAAATAGAAACTCACACATAGCATCTCACAAGTAAATAAAATGCATAAGGGAAGGCCTTAGCCTTGAAGCCTACATTAAAAAGCCCAATTGGTAGATGGTTGAGAAGAGTTACTCTAACCCCTTCTCCAAGTTGAGCCACCAAATTTCCTCCAACTTTTCCCCCAAAATAACTAAAATCAATAAAATTGCCAAAAATTCAACAACCCCATCCCTCCCTTCAAGAGGGACTAAAATAGTCTCTTCTCATGATCCTTGAGGAATGGGGAGGTGACACATGTCACCTCCTCATTCCTCCTCCCAACTAGAAGCAAGACTTTTGAAATGGAGTGGTGACACATGTCATTCACCCACTCCACCAAGTCTCTCTCCCCTCCACTTGTCCTCTCTTAAACATGTGGGAGAGAAAGGTGGAGCTTAAGAAGGAGTGGGTGCCACATGTGCCTCAATCCTTTCCTCCTAAGAATGACCACACAACCCCAAGGTACCCTCACCAATTGTGGGAGAGACTTGGAGTAAAGTCCTCCACAATTAAGGGGTCTTGGAGACTTCCCCAACCTAGGGAAGAGGAAAGGAAGAGGTTGAGTGTTTGACCCACTCATCGTCTCCCTCCCAAGCTTTCATTTTCGTCACTTTACATTAGGGTGAAGTTAAAGTGACCAAATAGAAGTTTACCTAAGGTTACACAAGCCCAAAAGGTCCCTAGACCCAAGGGGTACAACCCAGGGTCAAGTGTAACCCATTTTGAGTACCAAGGGTTGAGTAAAAGTACATGAAAAGGGGTCTCAAAAATTTATAACTCAAAATGAAATTCAAATGACACTATACTTACAACACCAATTGGAAATCAAATAAAAAAGGGGTAGACCTAACCCGACTAACAACATGCAACAACATTACAAAAATTCATCATGCAACATAGTTGATCTTGGTTCCTCTTGGAACTAGATTGGCTTTACACGGGAAAACAACACAGTGTGTGGGATGATCTCCAAATTTTTGTGGTTTCGTTAGAAATGCCTGTGCACTCAAATGAAATGTTAATCCCACATGTATATAATAGGCAAAGAAAATTGAAACATACACTCGCATACAACATCACATGTTCATATAAGCATCAAGGAAGTCACATTACAATTAGACTCTAAATTCTGCTTTTCAAACATCCATTCCTAAGATTAAATCACATAACAAATTTCTAACTCACATCACATGAATAGTTTCCTGACAACATCATTATATAAACCATATGTCTAACATCATCAATGAATCAATATCCAAGTCTAAACACATTGTAAACATGCTAAGCATTACAAATCTAAATACAACATAAAGTCTAATAGTCCAGAAATTCAGGATCAATAGTCCCATAAGTCTAAATGTATCATCAACAGTAAAATAAGTAGTCAAATATAAGGGAATGAAAAAGTAGGCCTCACATCCTCCCTCCTTAAGACTGTACTTCCTCTTGGAAGTCGTCAAAGAGGTGAGGATAAAGGGCACTCAATATCATTGCATCCTCCCATGTCGTCGTGACCTCAGCGTACATGTCCCACTGGACCCTAACTTGGTCCAGCTCTCGACCTCGATGGGCCAGCATCTGACGAGCCAATATGCGAATTGGCTCCAAAGCCAACTGTCTGTCTACCTCTACTTGAAGAGCACTCCAATCCAATACATGAGATAAATCAGATATGTAACACCGTAAAAAAGAAACATGAAAAACATCGTTGATATGCGACAAGCTAGGTGGCAAGGCTAGATGATAGGCTACGGGTTGTATCCGCTCCAAGATCTCAAAAGGTCCAACAAAACAAGGTGTGAGCTTAGAGCCCTTTCCATAATGGAGTGGGCTCTTGTGCGGTCGTACTCTCAAGAACACTCTGTCCCTAACTAAGAAGCTCTAATCTACCCTCTTAGCATCAGCATACTTCTTCTGTCGATCCTGTGCCTCCTGAAGTCTCTACCTAATTAAAGTCACCTACTGCTCCATATCCTGCACCAACTATGGCCCTATCGTAACCCTGTCCTCAATACAGTCCCAACTCAAAGGTGTCCTGCAAGGTCTTCCATACAAGGCCTAAAAAGGAGGCATACTGAACGAGCTATGATGCCCATTGTTGTAGGCAAACTTAACTAGATACATATACTCCTCCCATCTACTTTGATGATCCATAACGTACATATGGAGCATATCCTAAAGAACCTGATTAACTCTCTTTGTCTGTCCATCGGTCTTAGGATGATAAGCGGAACTGAAATTGAGCTGTGTGCCCAATGCCTATTGTAAGGCTCTCCAAAAAGTTGAAGTGAACACTGAGTCCCTGTCAGAAATGATACGGCGAGGTACCCCATGTAGCCTAACAATCTGATCCAAGAATACTCTTGCCACAGATGGTGCATTGTACGTCATGCGTACAGGTGAGAGATGTGCCACCTTGGTCAACTTGTCAACCATCACCATGATGGCGTCATGGCGGTGTGATGACATAGGAAGACCAACAATAAAGTCCATGGAAATGGTGTCCCATTTCCACTCAGGTATCTCGTGAGGGTATAAATGACCCGCTGGCTGCTGATGCTCGGCCTTGACCCTCTAGTACTCAAAGCAACGAGCAACATATTCTGCAATATCTCGTCTCATACCTACCCAATGGTATAGTTGTCGCAAGTCGACATGCATCTTCTTCACCCCTGGGTGTGCTGCATAAGGTACTCTATGAGCCTCTAAAAGAACCACTGCACGAAGATCACCTGCATGGGGTACATAGATGCGCTATCGATGTCTAAGCAACCCATCTGACTCAAGGGAATATCCTGCCAATTTTCCCTTAAGTGCCCTCTGAGACTGGATCTCCTACTACACCTCAAGAAACCACTCGTCCTTAGGTAGATGTTGCAAGATGCGCTCTCTCAAGTCCACACTCAATGTCAAGGTCAGGATCTCGTGGCACCTCTGACTCAAGGCGTCAGTGACCATGTTCTCCTTCCCTTTGATGTAGTGGACATCACAGTCATACTCGCATAGAAACTCCATCCAACATCGCTGGTGGGTGTTCAAATTCGGCTGTGTGAATATGTACTGCAAACTATGGTGATCCAAATGAAGTTCAAAGTGATGACCCAAAAGAAAGTGTCTCCAATGAACAAGAGCATGTACCATTGCTGTGAGCTCTAAATCATGAGTAGGGTAGTTTAGCTCATGTGTCTTGAGCTTACACAACTCATATGCAATCACCCTACCACCCTGCATAAGCATGACTCCCAAACCCTCAAGTGATGCATCTGTGCAAGCTAAAAAATCCTCTTCAGGATCTGGAACCGCTAATATGGGAGCATTGATAAGATGCTCCTTGAGGACCCCAAAGGCCCTCTCGCACTGCTTGGTCCAACTGAAACTCTTCCCTTTCCTCTAAAGGGAAGTGATGGGGTGCGCTATCCTGGAAAAGCCTTCTACAAATCTATGGTAGTAACTGGCTAATCCCATGAAACTCTTGACCTCTGTCACACTAGTGGGTGCTGGCCAATCTTTGATAGCTCTAATCTTTGTTGGATCTATGGAGATGCCATCACCTAATAGAATGTGCCCCAAGTACTGTACCTCTGTCCTGAAAAAGACACACTTCACCAAGTTTCCATAAAGTTGCTACTCTCGCAAGCACTACAAAACCTGATGCAAATGATCCACATGCTCCTCCTCAGTCTGTGAATAGATCAAAATATCGTTGAGAAAAATGATCACGAACTGATCCAAGTAAGTGCAGAACACCCCGTTCATGAGACTCATGAACACTGCAGGGGCGTTCGTCAAACCGAAGGGTACCACTGTGAACTCGTAGTGGCCATATCTAGTTCAGAAAGTAGTCTTATAAATATCTGCCTCTGTGATGTACAATTGGTGATACCTAGATTTCAGATCAATTTTTGAGAGCACTCTAGTTCCCTACATCTGATCAAAAAGGTCATCAATCCTAGGCAGAGGGTAATGGTTCTTCACTGTCACCTTATTCAACTGCCTATAGTCCATGCATAAGTGAAGAGACCCATCCTTCTTCTTCACGAAGATAACTGGTGCGCCCCATGGTGAAATGCTAGGTTGGATGTACCCCTTCTCAAGTAACTCCTATAACTATAGTTTGAGCTCCATGAGCTCATGTGTAGTCATCCTGTAGGGTGCACAAGACACTGGCTCTGCACCTAGCACTAGATCGATGTGGAAATCTACCTCTCTGCATGGAGGCATACCTGGTAATTCTGACAGAAACACATCAGCAAACTCTTTCAAGATAGGGTGATCATCTAGTGATGCCTCAGGCTCGTCTTTTGATCTGTCACTAACTGTGATAGCAAACATCTGACATCCCTTCTGCATGCAACACTTAAGCTGCTGAATGGAAATCATATGAACTACCGTGGGCTTCTGAATGCCCCCTATCTCAACTGGTGCACCATGATAATAAGAAACTAATCACCCTTTGGCAATAATCTAGCTTGGCTCTATGACTCGCAAGCTAGTCCATACCCAAAACCACACCATAGGATCCTAATGGCATAACTCTAAGGTCACAAGATGTAGTGAAGGAACCCAAAGGAATCTCACAATCCTGAACCAAGGTATCTACTGACATCTTGGCCCCAAAGGCCAACTCAACCTCCCACCTAATGTCCTACCTAGAAGCCACCATCCTGCAATGCTCCACTAACGTCGTAGATATAAAGGAATCAGTAGCGCCAGAATTAAAAAGAATAAAAATGGGGGCACCCCCGATCATACCTGATGTCTCAATCATGGATGTCTGATAGTTAACCTAGTGGTTATCAACTACTGCAAACGTGTGGTGGGACTTGCCCACATCTCCTACTGTCTGCTCTGACCCTCCTGAATGGGGTTGTCCCCCTGCCGTGAAACCCTATGGACACTCTTTGGCCAAATGTGCTACCCCACCACAAACATAACATGGGCCCCTAGCCTGTATCTGCCCTGACTGAGTCCTAGCACCCTACTACTGTCTAGTCCATCTTGTGGACCCCGTGAACCCCTATACGACTGCTGAGACCTCGCAGGTCCTACAGGTGGTCTCTGCTGCCTTTGGTCTCTACGCGGGCCCTGTTGCTGTCATCCTCGATTCTAACCTCCCTATGCCCTCTACTGGGGTCTAGACCTCTACTGATTCTATTGCTGCTGCTACTGTGGAGGTCTATGAGGTAATGATGGAGAACCAAATCCTCCTTTCTATGGTAGTAGTGGTGGTCTATGATAACTCTGCTGGCACTGCTGCTACCCTCGATCTTGAAACTAGGGGCATGATCCTTGCCCTCGTTCTTGAATCTCCTCTGCAATATAAGCCTTCTTAGCAACCTCACTCATAGTCTGGGGGTCCTGCTATCCCCTGATTCAAACCTCTAATGAATTTGTGCACCAGAAGTTTCTCATCGTGGAGATACTCTGTGTAACATGAAAGCTCAATAAATCAACTCTCATACTGTGCAACCGTGAGTCCTCTCTACTGTAAGTTGTGGAACTCATCTATCTAGTGCTGCCTATAATGGTCTAACAAGTAACGTGCATTAAAGCGCTCTATGAATGTGTCCCATGTGAGTGTGTCTAATGGTAAACGGTGCTTGCACTCCTTAGTGCACCACCAAGTAGTTGCTACATCTCTTAGGAGGTGTACTGCCACACTTGCTTTCATGTTGCTCCCATAAGGTTGCAACACAAAGCATCTGTCTAGACTGATGAGCCAAGTCTCATCCTTGGCTCCCTCTGTGGCTTCTGTGAAGGTAGATGGATTAAGCCTAAGTAGGTCTCTGATGGGATCTCCTCTGTCTCTATGCCCTATGACCGGCTCATCCATACCATACTCATAGGGTCCATGATGTCATCCATACTCTGACTCTGTGCTCTATAAGCTGACCCTACGCAGGTACATCATCTCATTTTGATCGAAAGTTTACTGGTTTGGTTTTAAATTACCTACGTCACACTAGAAAATTGGTAAATTAGTTAAATAGATTAATTGTACATTTTTAAACAAAGCTTGATCAATTTGTTCTTCTTCGTATTTTCTATAATTTAAAACATTTTTCAACAAAGCTCGATCAATTTGTTCTTCTTAACGTTTTCTATCAATCAGAGTTATCACGACATCCTTTACATTATTCCTAATTTCTTGGTAGATCAGATCATGGAAACATGCTATACTAACTTCTTTTAAATAGTTTGCTAGGTTTCCAAGTTGGTTTGAACGACGTCTTTATTAAATTAATAAAATTGCTCTAGATATAATTGAAAAGGAATATTAGATTAATAACAATCTAGTTGTATATTAACCTCATCAAATTTGGTTTTATAATTAAAGGATTAACCCCTTTGTCTAAAATAAAACATATCAATAATTAAATAGGTTTAAAGTTGAATAAAACAATAAATATCCTCTTTTCAAAATTTAATTTAAAAAATCTATAAAATATATAATCCCTCTAATCAAATTCTAATCTATATAAATTATCATGCCAATAACAAATAAATAGGACAATCCCAAATGAAATCAAGATTACCCAATTTATAATTATCACAAAGCCCCATTTTTTAAAAAATAGATTTAAAACAATGAGAGGAAAATAAATAAAAGAGTGTGAATTTTAAAAGTAAGGGTATTTTTTAAAAGCAAGCCCTAAATCCACTCTATTAAAAAAGTAATTTCCTTAAGGGCAAGAAGAACCCTAACCCTATTTTCTCAAAGCATCATTTTCTTTTCCTTTTGTTTGTTTTTCTTGTCTTCTCATTTTTCCTCTTCTCTCATTTTATTTTGGGTTGTGTTTTGGATTTGTGTTTTTGTTGCAGGTTTGTGGTGATGGGAAGCCATGGTTGATATCCCAACCAGAGGTATTCCCATTTAAATAAACCCGTGCATATATATATATAAATGGAGTGAATTTATTAATATAAATATATATTTTTTTATTGATTGAAACCCAAGCTTTTTGTTTGTGACAGGCAAGAGGGAGGAGTTGTGTGGAGGCCGGCGGTAGTAGAGTGTGGCATCGATGGCAGAGTTGGAGGGATGTCCACAGGGATTGTGGCAGAGGGGACGTAGAGGCATTGGCGACGACGGAAAAGGGCCTGCACAGTGGAGGAGGTGTCGGGGTCTACAGAGGCTTCGGCGGTGGGTAAAGGGAGGTCCACGGGTGAAGGAGGGGGAAAGTGGGGGTGTGGGGAGGGGACGGAGTCCCCACCCACATCCCACACAGTGGGGTGTGGGTGGGGGCTCTGCCCCCTCCCCACACCTAAAACAACGGCGGCGGTGGGGGGGTTCGAACCCCACCACCAAACATAATTTTTTTGCCCGTTAGAAACTACGTTTAATAAACTTTAAAACACAATATATTTAACATTCTTTCTACTCATAATTTTTTTTAAAAGGTTTTAAATATATTTATATTTGTATATATATATATACAGCAAAATATAGCCCATATCAAAAATACAGTTTCTTGTTTACCATTAAATATAAGGGAAAATATATTTATATATATGTATATATATTTGTTTATATATATATGTGTGTATATATATATATATGTATATATATATGTATATATAGATATATGTATATATATATATATGTATGTATGTATATATATATATATGTATATATATATGTATGTATATATGTATATATATATGTATGTATATATATATATATTTATATAGATAAGTGACCAATTTGGAGGCATGGGAGGGAGAGGATGAGTGGTACCAACACTCAACCCCGTCCCTTTTCACTTCCCAAGGTTAGAGATGACTCCAAGACCCACCAATTGTGGAAGATTTGACTTCAAGTCTCTCTCACAATTGGTGAGAGTACCCTTGGAGTTGTGTGGTCCTTCTTGAGAGGAAAGGAAGGGGACACGTGTCACCCTTTCCCTCTTTAACTCCTTTTCTCTCCCATATGTTGGAGAGAGGACATGTGGTAAGGGGTAAGGGAGACTTTGGGGATGGGTGAGTGACATGTGTCAACACCCATCCCTTGGGACATACTTGTAGTGGGGAGGAAGAGTGAGGAGGTGACAAGTGTCACCTCCCCATTCCTCTAAGCTCTTGGGTTGGGTCTTTGTCACCCGTAATTATGAATATGTTGGTGCCTAGCCAGCTATTGACATCCTTGCTAATAATTTTCATTTTTATTACCAATACATTGGTTCAATAGGAATTTTGCAATCTTATTTCCTTCACAATAATAATGATTTATGGTGAAGGAAGATAAATTATCCAAGATGTCCCAAGCCTAGTTAAGGATGTTGTTTATTCTCTAATTTATTGAGTGTCTTTTTTGATACAAAGTATAATTGCCTTTGAATCGTGCTCTATCAAGATCCTCTCAACAGTGCATGATTTCACCAACCGTGGACCTAGTACTAAAGATTCCACTTCTACCTCATTATTTGTACTTAGCTTTAGCCTCTTTGAGGCAACTTTAAACAAATTACCTTGGGAACCTCTGATTACACACCCAATGCCTGAAGGGCCTAGGTTACTACTTGAGGCACCATGGAAATTCATTTTCCACATGCTATTGTGTGGTGGATTCCATTTGACTTGGGCTTGGTTCATAGTTGGGAAATTTAACTCAAAAATCCCATGAACAGGAGGGAGGTTAACTACCCTATATTTTTAGCATATCTCTGCTTCATGTAGTGAACAAAATCTTCTTTAGTGATTTGGAAGTGGCTTGACTCGTGACTACTTCTGAAATGGCTACTTCAATCTTACCTAGAAAGGTGTCCCAACAGAGTCTTTTGTCTACAAAATTCTCCAAAATCAGGTAGTTTCTCTAAGTAACTATCTTTCTGAAAAGAAAGTTATTCCAAGTTGGTGCACTTAGAGAGTTAGTTATTTTAAGTAGTTACAAAAGTGGTTAAGGTAGTTACCTTAAGTGGTTACTAGCCTCACCTATAAATACAACTTTGTAATTCAATCAAAGGGGGTTCCACTTTTTCGCGAGGCATTGTATAAAGGACTCAAATAGTACTATTCAAGCAAGAAAGAAATAGAGAAATGTTTTGGATGTGTATTCAATTCAATCTCATGTGTTGTTGTTGTTGATATTTGTATGTTTCATCAATGATAACCATTTGCTTTCCTTTGAACATTGTATGTGGAAAAGATTATCATGTGAAGTTTTGGTATCTCAGCTTGAATGTGTGGAACTTGAATTAATAAGATTATTTCTTGTTCCGTCATTAGTTTTGTTATATAATTTGTTCTTAAAAACCCCAAAAAATATGTATAACCCCCATCATACAAGGGAGATGTCCCTCTCAAACACAAAGAGGACTCAACATTGTTCTATGATTTTTCAACTGTTGTGAACTAGTTGTTGCTGATCCAAGTGCGAAACAGAGTTATTCAAGAAGATTACTTAAGAGAAACAAATTTGTTTACCAACAAGGCATCATAGTCTCAACAATATAATAGATAACTCAATCAACTGTGTGAACTCCCCTCGAAGGGCTTGGCTTTGGCTCTAGATGATGAAGGTCCTTTAGCTAGGGGAGGTTGGTGTGGTGTTGTAGGTCTAGGCTGTTGTGTTGGTCACATAACTGATACCCCAAATCTCCTCGAGGATGAGGCCCCTGATCTACTCCTCTCTTTGAAGCTGGGTTGTCTATGCTTTGTCGGCACTGTACTGTGGTATAGATCCCTGTAGTACTCTACCTCTCACATCACATGGTTTAGCTCATGCCGAACCTGAGTAAACTCTACTAGCATAGTCTTCGTAGGTTGGTCGGTACCTACCATTGCCTGAGCAACATCTCTCTCCAAGGTCATCCTCTATAAGGATCAACTTATACTTTCTATACTTTCCAAACTAGGTCATGATTACTCTGTGTTTGCATCTACCTTTTATTCTACCAAAAGGGATTTTGGAGCCACATGGAAAATGCCTTCTTTAGACAACTGCATTATCTACTTGACTAGGGAGCAGGATAAGTTAATACAGATGGGCACCATGAAGTCTTCTAAACCTCATGCCCTTATTGTTAGAAATGGGAAACAATTAGCTTAAAACAACAAAGGAGAGAAACAAAAGGACTAGGAAATAAAGGAAGATAAGAAATTTGAATCCTCAAGATCAAACACTGAAATCTTTTTCGATCAAGGGAAGCCTATGAAAGAAAAAGCTAAGTTTGCATTTCCTTCATAAATGCTCTGAAGCTTAACCCAGATCTCTTTGGCAAACCTGCATTGCATCACTTTCACAAATTCAGAATTGGCTAAACCACATAGAATTGCATTCTTGGCCTTGGCATTATTCTCACATTCCTTCTTACCGACATAGTCTGTTGGAGGAGTTGCAGGAGTAGTATAACCATCCACAACAGATTTCCATACATCAAACCCTATTGAAGTTAGGCAGGTTTCCATCCTTATACTCCATAACACATAATTTGTTCCATCAAACAATGGTGCTTTGTTTGAGTGAGTTCTTGACCAACCATGTGTTCAATCTCCAAGATCAACCTTAGCTATTATGCTAATCTTCCTCACCCAAGATATCAAATCTTTATTTTCTATGTCTAGTTATAAATACTTTTATCATGTATACAATCAGGATAAATGATTATGATTATGCTGATAATTATTTGACGTGCTAATAATAATGATTACAAGTAATGATTAGACATTTTGTAATGTCAAATTATGATATGATTTAATTGATATTTTTAAATGCTAGGTCTAATCAAGATTTGCTAAAAAATTGATAGAAAAGAATCAACACTTTTATAGATTTCAAAGAGAATCATCGGGGAGAGGGATTATAGATGGTTGGTAAGGCAGCATGATTGAAATAATTTCATCATAGGTGTGCATGTAGGAATCATTTTAATTGATGCATATTTGAGTTTTGACATTAAGTTGGTCTATGTTATCTTGTTTGGTTTCATAATTACGATAGATAATCAAAGTGTACTTATTATTGAGAGATAAGATAAATATACTAATATTTACAATTATTCTTTTAAAAATATTTATTTATTCTTTTAAAAATATGCAAAAGTCACTCAATTCTCACTATAAACTCAATCAACTACCTTGGTAGTCACTCCCACACATCAAGGGTTCCATTATGATGCCAAGTACTCTTCAAATCCTTTCAAATAACCTGCAAATTCAACTCTAATGATGAAATCTAAATGATAACATCTCACAAATTGTTATGAGAACATCACCACAATACTCAAGGGAACATCTCCTTGAAAAATAACTAGAAAATGCAATTTACAGCTAAAAGAACAAAATGTAAAAGCTTACCAAATGATCATTAGTTGCAAATTGAAGTTTAAGAGCTCTATTTATCCTCTCCAAGGATAGGCGTCCCTTCTCTTTGTCAAACTGGAATGAAGCTTGGAGTCCACCAATCAAAATTGAGAGTCTTGAACAATTGTAAATGAATGACATCAAAGAATGCAGTCATTTAAAAACAATCTTTAATTGTTTTAAATGAATTATGGAATGAAGCTTGGAGTCCACCAATCAAAATTGAGAGTCTTGAACAATTGTAAATGAATGACATCAAAGAATGCAATCATTTAAAAACAATCTTTAATTGTTTTAAATGAATTATATCTATCTTCAAGTGGATCGATCCCTTTGCATTGGAATGCCTCTCTAGCATGGACGGCAGCTATGAATTGGAGCTATCAATTATTTAAACATAAAGATCTTTATCAATAATAGAATAGACCAAAAAGCATTGTTGTCCCACCTCTGAGAAGACCAACAAAGGATTGGCCAACTGAGCAGAAGGGCAATCTCACAGACTTGTAACCATAGGCAAACCAGCAACCATAGCCCATTACCAAGCTGAAGTTGTCCCTTCAAAATGTAAAGTCAAAGCATAATACACTTCCTAGCAATCTGAATACAATTGTTGATAGTACAATAACATGCAAGAGCCACAGTCACAGGCTGCAGTATTTTGAGCTAAGGTAGATCATTGAGAGACTGTAACATGTAACCAAGTATGCCAACCAGATTTGGTATAGCCAGTGTGAGACTGAACCTGTAACGTCATATATGCTCACCACCCTCCACAAGTTCTACCAAGATGCTCAGAAATAAAAGAGATGAGCCTGTAAGTGAATACAATTGAGTCTAATACAAATATCAAGTCCTTCATTGCGGCTTCCAAGTAGAAAGAGATAAACCTGTAACTGGATACATCATAAATACAAGAGTGTGTAATACAGTTGGTAGATGAATGTAACTGGTTAACCTGCACTCCACATAACATTGCTATTAAAGGAAAGACAACCACAGAGTGAATGAAACAGAACCCCACAGGCACAATACTTGCATTAAAAACATTAATCTCTACTGTTCAAACTACAGCAACCAACCTCAGTCTTCATCTCAGCCAAATACTAAGCCTTGTCATTTTGAAGATGGGATATTTCAAGCTTAATCTGATGTAGTTGTCGATCGAGAAGCACATCTTTTTTCGCCATCTGTTGAAGCTACACAGACAAATAATCTATTCTCAGAAAAACATCTGAGTAAATCCTTACTGTGCCTCTTTCCAGAGGATATTTAGAATTAGAAAAAATTATTGTACACCTGCTTTTCCAAATGTGCATGAGAATTGGTTGGTTCATATGGATATTTGTTGTAATATATTCTTCTAAGCATCATATTACAGTTTTTATAAAATTGGAATATAAGATAATTTACATTTTTTTTCAAGTTCTTTCAACTTCTTTCCTCTGAATTAGAACATTAAGACAACTCCATACACCGCGCAACAAAATGGAGTTGTAGAGAGAATGAACAAGACATTGATGGAGAGGGCTAGGAGTATGCTTAGTGGAGCAAGCCTTGAACAAAAGTTTTGGGCTGAAGCTATTGCCACTGCTTGCTATCTAGTAAACAGATCTCCTACATCATCTCTTTTTGGTAAGACATCTATGGAGGTGTGGTTTGGTAAGAAGCCTTCAGTTAGACATTTTCATGTTTTTGGTTGTGAGGCATATGCACATGTGTCTACGGAGAAACAGTCTAAATTGGAAAACAAGGCTATTAAGTGTATCTTCATTGGCTATGGTGTTGGTATGAAAGGATACAAGCTTTGGGATTGGCAAGTACATGTGACGTGGGCTAGTGATGTGTTGACACATGGCAGGTTGATTGTATATTGGACATTGATGTGGACCAATAGTATGCTGACACGTGTCAGTAGATTAGCAAATAATATGGTACAACATGGTACCCCATGGTTGGCACCATGCCTATCTCCTATTAGGAGAAGATTGGAGTGGTTTGAACCCCCTACCTCTTGTGTACTATATTTACCTCCCACCTCTAATTCAGAGGAAAGAAGTTGAAAGAACTTGACATATATATGTGTGTGTGTGTGTATGTATATATATATATGTATATATGTATATATATGTATATATGTATATATGTATATATATGTATGTATGTATGTATATATTTTGTTGTATACATTAAAGAGTCTTTTTTTTTTGTTTGACAGAATATTAAAAAGAATCTAAATTTAAATATATTAAATATATACACTCTCAAATATATATATATATATATGCTTTAAGTAACTGAAAATTTCAAATATAGTTGCCAATCATAAAACTCGCAGATTTTCTTTTTAAAGCAAATAAGCAAAAGATACATTTTTTTTTATACAATAACTCAAAGGAAATATTTTTGTTTTCTTAACAGATTTACATAGAGCCAATAAACTTTTTTTTTGTAAATATAAAAAAGCATATCTCCACATAGCAACTCTTCAAAGAATTTAACTATTTTTCCTTTTAAATAGATGCATTTAATTCTTCCTTCCATATTAACAACAACACCTAAATTATTTTATCATAAGTAAATCAAATGTATAGATTTTCTATGTATTCTACAAAGATAAAACAACAAACATTCTGCCCCCTTTTTTTTTTTTAAAATAAACATTCAAGTGAAACAAAGCAATAAGACTATATTTTTCTTTCATTAATCTATTTTTTTTTTAAATCATAGCATTGAAATCAACAAACTAAAATTTCTATTGCAAATGTAAATAATTCATACACACAAGAAAAATCATACTTTTACAACATGAGAGAGAGAACAAGGTTCTTCTCTTTTGAAATCTAGAAATAATACAAAGACCTAACATGGCCATGCTCTCTCAAGAGCTAAAAAAAAAAAGATAACAACTCCAAGAACAATGGTAATTTCTTCAACTTCACATAGCTCCAAATAACCTGCAAAGATACAAAAGGGGAAGAAGCCACAACAACATTCTCTCCTCCCTACCATTGACTCTTTCATGAGTCACGCCCAAGCTAGGAGGTCATCCTCACACTAGAAAACTCAAACCACAACCCAACAATGCATCCAACAACCAAACACAAAATTACTTCCATGGCTAACACAACACAAGACCTCACTCAAGGTGAGTTCAATGGGGTAGGGGAGTGGACATCACTCAACTCAAGAGTGCCACTCCTAAAACTTCCCAATACAAATACCTCTCAAGGCCTCAAGCCAACACTTTAAAACTTAGTTTCACAAAGCTTCCATTTGGCTCTCGAGCCATTTCACATATTGCCCTTAAGGCTACAACTCCAAAAAATCAAGGAAATGACCTCAAGGAGGTTCACTTCTCCCCCACCCCACACATGTTGAGCATCTTCTCCCAAGTAGGAGAGGCTCTTACAACTCCCTTACAAATTTTCCCCACAACAAGTAAAAACTCAAAATGGAAACTCACACATAGCATCTCACAAGTAAATAAAATGCATAAGGGAAGGGCATCTCACAAGTAAATAAAATGTATAGGGGAAGGCCTTAGCCTTGAAACCTACCTTAAAAAGTCCAATTGGTAGATGGTTGAGAAGAGCTCCTCTAACCCCTTCTCCAAGTTGAGCCACCAAATTTCCTCCAACTTTTCCCCCAAAATAGTTAAAATCAATAAAATTGCTAAATATTCAACAACCCCATCCCTGCCTTCAAGAGGGATTAAAATAGACTCTTCTCATGAGCCTTGAGGAATGGGGAGGTGACACATGTCACCTCCTCACTCCTCCCAACTACAAGCAAGACTCTTAAAATGGGGTGGTGACACATGTCATTCACCCACCCCACCAAGTCTCTCTCCCCTCCACTTGTTATCTCTTAAACATGTGGAAAAGAAAGGTGGAGCTTAAGAAGGAGTGGGTGCCACATGTGCCCCAATCCTTTCCTCCTAAGGACCACACAACCCCAAGGTACCCTCACCAATTGTGGGAGAGACTTGGAGTAAAGTCCTCCACAATTAAGGGGTCTTGGAGACTTCCCCAACCTAGGGAAGAGGAAAGGAAGAGGTTGAGTGTTTGACCCACTCATCCTCTCCCTCCCAAGATTCCATTTTCGTCACTTTACTTTAGGGTGAAATTAAAATGACCAAATGGAAGTTTACCTAAGGTTACACAAGCCCAAAATGTCCCTAGACCCAAGGGGTACAACCCAGGGTCAAGTTTAACCGATTTTGAGCACCAAGGGTTGAGTAAAAGGACATGAAAAGGGGTCTCAAAAATTTATAACTCAAAATGAAATTCAAATGACACTATACTTACAACACCAATTAGAAATCAAATAAAAGAGGGGTAGACCTAACCCGACTAACAACATGCAACAAAATTACAAAAATTCATCATGCAACATAGTTGATCTTGGTTCCTCTTGGAACTAAATCGACTTCACACAAGAAAACAACACAGTGTGTGGGATGATCTCTGAATTTTTGTGCCTTCGTTAGAAACACCTACACACTTAAATGAAATGTTAATCCTACATGTATATAATAGCTGAAGCAAATTGAAACATATGCTTGCATACAACATCACATGTTCATATAAGCATCAAGGAAGTCACATTACAATTAGATTCTAAATTCTTCTTTTCAAACATCCATTCCCAAGATTAAATCACATAACAAATTTCTAATTAACATCACATGAATAGTTTCCTGACAACATCATAATATAAACCATATGCCTAACATCATCAGTGAATCAATATTCAGGTCTAAACACATTCTAAACATGCTAAGCATAACAAATCCACATAAAGCATAAAGTCTAATAGTCAGAAAATTCAGGATCAACAGTCCCATAAGTCTAAATGTATCACTAACAGTAAAATAAGTAGTCAAATATAAGGGAATGAAAAAGTAGGCCTCACAGATATTGACATTTCTATGAGTTCCACATATGAAATTATTTGTTATATATGTGATTTTGATAGTTTCACAACTCTCATGGGCATATACCCTTCGATATTAGAAGATCTCACTAATTTCATCTCCATGAACGATCATGAAGAAGGTGATGATGAAGATACTCCTTTTTCTTCAACTACATTTCATGACGATATGATGGACATCATCCCTAAGAAATATCAAGTTGAATTAGCGTTGTCTAACTCATTCAATAATCCATACCCCTTTCCAAAAATGGTCCCCACTTGTGAGGACATTTTGGTGCAAGAAGATGAAATCATTGATACATTCCTTAATGTACCACCCTACCATCTCTTCATTCCAATGCTTTCTCTTTACAAGAAGAAGCATTAGTGGATGAAGATAGGTCTCTCACATTATATCCTTTTGGGATGGATGTTGAGCATACTCACAATGAAAATGATGTTCCTAAATTTCAAGGTGCTCCAACACCACCTCAAACAATACAAATGGGCCAAATTTTTAAGGTTCCTCTTCTACCATCCTTACACAAATTAGTGGAGAACCCTCAAGAGAAAATCTATTCATCACAAAATTATATGGCTTCCTCTCCATAAATACCAGAAAATCCAGCAAATAGAACTAACGAGACTCAAAGGGAAAGAAGAACAAGGCACCAAGACATAGCAGTACATATATAGATCAAGATCAAAGATGACCGCTAGCAAGTAAGTGTTTCTCGCCCATTTGGCCACCTTTGATGTAGAACCTCTTTGAGTTACTCTCATGGGTGGCCTCCTCTTATGTATATATTGTGTTGTGTTTCTCTTGTGTCATGTTAAATGTTGTTTAGATCTCCTTGGATGACCCTTGATACTCTCGTAAGGTTAAGAATACAAAGACACCGCCTTTGTTGTGATAATTCTTCTATTTGTTTCTCTATTCTTTTACTATCCTCTCTCTTATTGTAATTATTGTGTGTGTGGTGCCTTGGAGGCATAACGTTGTGGAAATTATCTTGGGGGCATCTTTCCACGTTATGTACCTAAGTCACTTTTGTCTACTCTCTCATTTTTTGTGTTTTCATTCTTTCGTGGCTCTACTAGTCTATGAATGATAATAATAGTAAATACTAATAAGGACCATGTGTCCCTACAACAAGAAAATAAAAATGGACCTAGTCCATTTATGAAGATGGGGTTAATATCTTATTGATGCTTGACTAGTAGAATCACCTCGTGTTGTGATGTGATCACGTATTGTGTTGTGAAATTTCCTATAACAAACCTTTGCAATACTCTAAATTGGCTTCTATGAACTTTGGAATGTTTTGTATCCCACCTTGTAGTTACACTCAGTTGTGAGATACCTGAAGTATAACCAAATGGCTATACTCAGTTCTGAACCTACAAGTATAGCCTTGGTTTATTAAGTGATGATTTTTGTATAAGTTTCATGAGATGATTTGGTTGTTATCTTAGCTTAAGATTTTCTAACCAAAGTTTGTTAGTTGAACATTAGCATATAGTACTAATGTGTTTCTATTGTGATTGTTGGGAACAATTGGCGATTGCAAGCGCATGTCACTTTAGGGCATGGGCTTTGTGAAAGATCTTGTTCCCTTGTGTGTTTTCAACTTTACCTTAAACATGATTGCTACTGGCAAGCGAGAGCAACCACTTTAAGGAGGGGGCATATATTTTGGTAAATAATTGGATATTATAGATATTGTGATAAAATGTGTTTGTGTATGCTTCCTTTTTTACCATAAGGCATCTCCACGATGCATGTGGGATTGTGTACTTTGTTTTTTTGTGTATACCTCATTTTCATTGTAAGGCATCTATGTGATGCATATGGGTTCATATACTTTATGCACGTGCTTCCTTTTCACCATAAGGCATCTGCATCATGCAGGTGGGGTTGCATTTTGTGTTGGTAGGTGTCAATTGATCAGAAAAGTACTGTACACTAGCCATGTATCCTCACCGAGGTTCGGGGGCGTAGCCCCCAAATTTTTTTGAGCCGACATAAAAAAACCCTATTTTTTTTAACTAACATAAGGCTTGATAAAAGTGTCTAAGGGTTAGGGTTTTGGCGGATATTGTATTGTAGCATTTGCAACAGTATTGAGTTGCAGGGATTGCTGGTTGTAATCAGTTTGATGTACTGGATAATAATATTAGACTCTTTGTTGGTGGATGTAGCCCGAGTTTGGGTGAACCACATTAAAACTTATCTCTTATTGTTATTATTTCTACATATTTTCATTCCTCTATTTAATCTTTATTTGCATTTAATTGATATCTTCTACTGGCTAACCCTAACAAGTGGTATCAGAGTAGGTTGTGTTCAATTATCATCTGCAAGAAGGTCTCATAGTTGAGTGGGAGCAATGGCAGATGAGGGTAAATTGAAAGTCGATAAATTTAATGGGAAGAACTATCAGTTATGGAAGATACAGATGGAGGATTATCTCTATCAAAAGAATTTATGAATGCCATTGGAAGGAGTAGCTAAGAAACTGGCAACAATGACTAATGAGGATTGGAATCTTCTTGACAGAAAGGCATTGGGAACCATTCGGTTGTGCTTAGAACCATCGATGACATTCAATATAACTGAAGCAAAGACAACATATGGTTTAATGAAAGATTTGGCTAAATTGTATGAAAAACCCTCAGCCTCAAATAAGGGATTTCTCATGAAGCATTTGTTTAATCTGAAAATGATTGAAGGTGGATCTGTGACAGATCATTTAAAAGAATTTAATATGATTGTCAGTCAATTAACTTCTATAAATGTAAAATTTGATGAAGTTAGAGCTCTCTTGATATTATGTTCTTTGCCTGAAAGCTAGAATAGTTTAGTAATTGCGGTTAGTAAATCTATTTTTGGTTCAAATACCCTAAAATTTGATGATGTTGTTGGTGTTATTCTGAGTGAGGAAATTCGTAGGAAAAGCTCAGGTGGATCTACATCAGGTAGTGTTTTGAATGTAGAAAGTAGGGGCAAATCAAAGGAGAGAGGAAAAGGTTCTAGAAGTCATGGGAAGTCATGAGGAAAATCAAAGGATAAAAGATCCCAAACCAGAGGACAGAAGGATTGCTAGTACTGTGGGAAACCAGGTCATTTGAAGAAAGATTGTTGGTCTTAGAAAAATAAAGGAGACAAACAAGAAGGCAATAAGGAGGCAAATATGGTAAGTAATAAATCTAAAAATGATGCTTTGATTCTTTCCCTAGATAATGCTGATGATTCATGGGTTTTAGATTCAGGGGCCTCATTTCATGTTACGCCCCATAGAAGTTATTTTCTTAGTTATGTCCAAGGGGATTTTGGGCTGATTTATTTGGGAGATAATGAACCCTATTAGATTGTTGGAAAGGGAAGAATCAAGACTAAGTTACAGAATGGGAATCATTGGCTACTACAAGAGGTAAGGCACATTCCAAGGCTTAGTAGGAATTTAATTTTAGCAGGGCAGCTAGCTGAAGAAAGTTGCATTGTTACATTTACTGATAAAAATTGGAAGGTTTCAAAAGGTGCCTTAATAGTAGCAAAAGGTGTGAAAGTAGGCACCTTATATCTTTGTACAAGTCATATTGTTCCTTCTCCTTTAGCTATTGTAGAGAAAAAATAAACAAGTTCAGGAACAGTTGTTGCAGGTTCGCAGAAAGAGACTGAAACAGTTGTTACAGGTTTTGAGACAACACTGTGGCATAACAGACTTAGGCATATGAGTGAAAAAGGTATGAAGGTACTTCATTCTAAGAAAGTTTTACCAGGTCTGAAATGTATTAATATGGATTTTTGTGAAAGTTGTGTGTATGGAAAACAAAAGAGAGTCAATTTTCTCAAGGATGGGAAGCAAAAGAAAAATGAAAAGTTGGAGCTTGTACATACAGATGTATGGGGACCAGCTCAGGTATCTTCTCTCGATGGCTCTTGATATTATGTTACATTCATAGATGATGCAACTAGGAAGGTATAGATTTATTTCCTTAGGCAGAAATATGATGTATTTGAAACATTTAAGAAATGGAGAAGCTTGGTTGAGAATGAGACAAGTAAAAGATTAAAATGTCTCAGATCTGATAATGGTGGTGAGTATTGCAGCAAAGAATTTGAGGATTATTGTTCCTTTAATGGAATCCATAGGTAGAAAATAGTTCCAGGGACTCCACAGGAGAATGGAGTGGCTGAACGCATGAATAGGACAATAATGGAGCGTGCAAGGACCATAAGATTGCATGTTGGGCTGCCTTTAAATATGTGGTTAGAGGTTGTCAACACTATTGTATATTTAATTAATAGAGGTCCTTCAGTTCCTTTGGGTTGTTGTATTCCAGAGGAAGCGTGGACAAGTAAGAAGGTGAGTTATTCTTTTCTCAAAACCTTCAAATGTGAAGCATTTGTACATGTAGATTTTAAAAATACAACCAAGATGGATGCAAAATCAAAAAAGTGTACCTTCATTGAATATGGCATTGATGAATTTGGTTATAGGCTTTGGGATTTTAAAAATCAGAAAATTGTGAGAAGTAGGGATGTTATATTCAATGAGAAGGTGTTGTACAAAGATCAGTTGCAGTAACATGAGAAGAAATAAAAGGATTATGTGGTGCTAGATGATACTCCAAATAATGATGTTCCAGTGGTTCCTCATGCTCCACAATAGCAACAAGAAATACCATAAACTCCAGTGAATGTTAGACAGTCAACAAGGCTAAGTAGACCTCCTAAAAGGTTTTCTCCCTCTTTGTATTCTATTTTGTTAACAGATGCTGGTGAACTAGAAGGGTATAATGAAGCTATGCAGGTAGATACACAGGTTCAGTGGGAGCTTGCAATGAAAGAGGAAATGGACTCCTTGCTAAAAAATTAGACTTGGGAATTATGTAAGTTGGCTGCATGTAATAAGGCTTTACAAATCAAATGGGTTTATATGCTGAAAGAGGAGGATGGAGGTAAGAAAAGATTTAAAGCTAGGTTAGTTGTAAAAGGATTTGCACTGAAAAAGGGCATTGATTTTGATGAGATATTTTCTCTAGTTGTCAAGATGACTTCTATTTGTACTATTTTAAGTATTGTGGCTGCTAAAGATTTGCATTTAGAACAGCTAAATGTGAAAACTGCTTTTCTCCATGGTGATTTAGATGAGGAGATATACATGGAACAACCCCAAGGATTTGAGGTCAAAGGTAAGGAGAAATTGGTATGCAGATTGAAGAAGAGTTTGTATGGCCTGAAACAAGCACCTCGGCAATGGCATTTAAAATTTGATAGTTTTATGGATGAGCAAGGCTATAACTGGTGTAATTCTGACCATTGTGTTTATTTTAAGAGGTTGGATAATGACAGCTACATTATTTTATGTTTATATGTTGATGACATGCTTGTAGCTGGGTCTAACATGGATCACATAAGAGAGTTAAAACAATAGTTAACATAGTCATTTGCTATGAAGGATTTGGGGGAAGCAAAACAAATCCTTGGTATGAAAATTTGCAGAGATAGGAAGAATAGAAAATTGACTCTATCTCAGGCTGATTATGTTGAAAAGGTGTTGCAGAGATTCCATATGGAGAATACAAAAGTTGTCAACACACCTTTGCCTAGTCATTTGAAATTGACTAAGGAGATGTGTCCTAAGACACCAGAGGATGAAGAGAAAATGTCCAAGGTACCATATGCTTAAGTTGTAGGAAGTTTAATGTATGTCATGGTATGCACGAGACTGGATATTGCACATGTTGTAGGAGTCGTAAGCAGATATATGAGTCCTCCTAGATTGGAGCATTAGAATGCGGTAAAATAGAATCTCAAATATTTGAGAGTTACATTCAATAAACACTTATGTTTTGGGGGTGCTAATACTAATTTTGTAGGTTATGTAGACTCAGATTTGGCAGGGGATATTGATACCAGGCGGAGTACTACAGGTTATGTCTTTACTGTAGGTAGGACAGCAGTGAGTTGGATCTCATGGTTGCAAAAGGTGGTTGCTTTATCCACCATAGAGGTAGAGTATGTAGCTGCAACAGAGGCAAGAAAGGAGATGATATGGTTGCAACCTTTCATGGAAGAATTGGACAAACAATAGGCTAATAGTTGTTTGTATACAGACATTCAGAGTGCCATACATTTTGCAAAGAATTTTGCTTTGCATTCAAAGACCAAACACATACAGTTGAGGTATCACTTTATTCGGTTAGTGTTGGATGATAGATAGTTAAGGCTGGAAAAGATACATACAGATGAAAATCCAGTAGATATGTTTACAATGGTAGTGACAAGGGAGAAGTTGAGCTCCTCTTCAGCTTCAATTGGTCTTTAAGATAGAAACAATAAAATTAGAACAATAGAGTCCAAGGCGCTTATTTCCAGTGGGAGTTGCATGCGCAAAGGTGTCATCCAGGATCAGTTTCTAAGTGGGAGATTGTTTGGTATGGAGCTTGATCAGTCTCCAAGTGGGAGATTGTTGGTAGGTGTCGATTGATCAGGAAATTACTATACACTAGCCATGTATCCTCACCAGGGTTCGGGGATGCAGTCCCCAAATTTTTTTTGAGCTGACATAAAAAAAACCCTATTTTTTATAACTGACATAAGGCTTGATAAAAGCATCTAAGGGTTAGGGTTTTGGTAGATATTGTATTGTAGCATTTGCAATGGTATTGAGTTGTAGGGATTGCTGCTTGTAATTGATTTGATTTACTAGATAATAATATTGGACTCTCTATTGGTGGATGTAGCCTGAGTTTGGGTGAACCACATTAAAACTTGTCTCACGCTGTTATTATTTATGTGTATTTTCATTCCTCTATTTAATCTTTATTTGCATTTTATTGATATCTTCTGCCGGCTAACCCTAAAATTTTGAAAGTACTTCTATAGAAGGCAAGATTGTGTATTCCCTTAAGTGGTTGCATATCCTTTTCAAATTTCTCTACTGAGGCAAGGTTGGATCTTGAGTTATTCACCCTTAAGCGTGTCTTTGGTAGTTGTGGTAGTGTAGCTCAACCATCAGGTGTGTTTGGTGTGTCTTAGATGGCGGTGCATAGGGATGAGCTCCCTCATCGCCATTGCTTTATGTGTTTAAGACGTATAGTGTGTTGGCAACATACTCTACAGTGCTCATGTATTCCATGTGTTTTTCATGTCTTCCTTGCGTGTCTTGCATGTTTTAGTGGTAACGCATAGCGATGACCTCCCCCCATGTTGTGTGTTTTGTGTGCTTTTGATGGCGGCGCATAGCGATGAGCTCCCCCATCGACTAGTTAGGGTTATATAATTGTTTAATCATGTCTTCTCTTCATGTATACCTTGTGTATTGCATAATTGCATTCATGTCTTCTTCGTGTATTATGTGCTTTACTGTCTTCTCTATGTATTGTGTGCTTCCTTACTATATTCATTGTGTCTTATGTGACTATCAAGTGTTTTCTTTTGTTTTCCTAAGCTTGGGGGCTAGAAAGGGTCTTCCAAACTTAGGATGTATCTTCTCTCTAGTGTTTGATGTGTTTGATGTGCTTTGACCATACTTTAATGCATGTACTGATCATAAGATCTTACACACATTAAAGTGGGGGCTAAATGTTATGGAGCAAAAAGTGGACACATGTCTTTTTACCTCCTTGTTTAGCTCCTAAGTCCCCGTGATTACATTATACATTCTAAATATTCATCCCAATGCAAAATCCCCCAAAACCAATGTAAATTGGGAACAAGGGCCCATGCTTAACCTTACTCTAGACCAAATAGGAGTCATGGGACTTGGGTGCCCGTACCCAAGTCTTCCCTGATTGGTTAGGGAAAATTTAATTCTATGTCAGCATAAGACCTTTAAAAAAGGTTTCTCTTTGTCATCTCTTTTGATTTAATTTGATGAATGTTAGTGGGAAAGCATGTATAATTGTGTTTCTGAATTCATTATGAACCTAGATAGAGATAGCCAACTTGAAACATTGGAGTAAAAGAGAATTCAAAGCATTCATTGTGATTCTAGAGTAGATTTGTATTATCATTGTGTTTTATTGTAGGTTTTGAAGTTATCATCTATCTCTCCTTATGAGTTGAAGAGCATTCATCCTCCTAAGGGTTTCATAAAATAGGTGATATCATTGTTGTTCATCATCATTTGATTTCATCTCATTGATTTTTGTTTAGCCTCTACCCTACAAGGGCACACTCTCTTTATCAAATAATGGTGTTGGGAAGCTTGAATGCTATCCTGGGATTTGACTGACGCAAGTCCCTAAACACCATAACACCCAAACCCCTTCTCCTCTTCTTATGTGCAAGTTACAAGTGCGAGATTTAGAAGAGTGAAGATATAGGAAGATTGAGCAAGGATCAGGGTTTTAGGATCTGACAATAGTTCAGGAATATTTCTCAATAGAAGACTTGGGTACCACTGCCCTAGTCTTCCTACCCTTTTTAACACCAAATCTAGAGTCAGGGTAGTCTCAATAGTAATTTTCTAGTTTACAGTTTCCAAAGATTCAACTATTTAAGACTTGGCCGGTTTTGAAATAGTCCTCCAACACTCCCTCTTTTGGGACACAGGTGCTGACTGTTGGCAAGAGACACTATATGGATTCATGGTTGTTGTCATTGATGGCAACAAAGGTCATCCCACATATCCGCAAGTCATGGTGTGCCTCTACCGGAAGTCAGAATGAAGAACTGTTGTGGTCCGGTGAACAAGAACAGAGCGTGTGGCAAGGTCCGACAGATTGGTCTGGATCTCTCAAAGGAAGTATCTTGGTGCAGTGCGGATTTGGGGAAGTCAAGAGGACTACCTTGAGTAGTATATTCCAAGGATTTAGCCTCCGGTGATGAACAAAGAAAAAGATATGAATAGTTGAGTACCGGATTCCTGAGAGACAGTGAGAACAGAGGAAGAACTGACTAATAGAGTATCAGACTATTTTCTGGATGTGTTACTGTTGATGGTAAAGGTTGTAAAGGCATGAATCATGTTTGGGTGACATGATTAATGATATCTACAAGTATATGCTTGATCCGCATTGCTTGGTGAGCAAGGATTCAGCCGACAGAACAGAGTTTGTAAGAAACTAGACTGTTCCAGATGCCGACTAGAAAGGTGATGAAATTACTTGTGCAGATATATATAGAGGATGGATTTAGTTGTGAAGTGTGTGATTATGTGATGGAATATATGAATAAGTGCAAGAACAGAGCAGAAGTAGCAAGAAAGATCCGGTATGTGAAAGGATAGCAGAATAAAGAACAGAGGAAAGATGAAGTGCAACAGATCAGTGTACTGAGCCTAACCGGAACTGAACTCCAGCATATGTAGATGCTTCCAATCAGTTCAAGACTGTGATTCTTATCACTTTGTAGACAGTGTGTCTCCTTGTAGGCAGTGGGCCTCTTTGTGAGCAGCGTGCTCGGGTAGTGAGCCCTAATTGGCAAGTGCCATTTTTGTAATTTCCTATTCTTCTAACAGAGAATAATTTTTGGGTTAATCACCCCGTGGTTTTCTCCCTTAACAGGGTTTCCACGTCAAAAATACTGTGTCATGTGTTTCTTATTTCATGGTAATGTTTTTGTGTTTGATTCAATGCTGCATTAATTAATAAGAAAGTTCAAAAAGGGAAATAATTAGGATAACTGATTCACCCCCCCTCTCAGTTATCAACAATTGGTATCAGAGCTAAGTTCCTCCTAATAGAGCCTAACAGCTTGAGGAAGATCTGGGAGTTCAAATGGATGCATATGGTTTAAGGGAGCAACTCAAGACTGCCCTTGAGGATCTTGAACAGTCAAATTCTGAAGTCAATGAATTAAAGGAAAGACTCAAACAGGCTGATGAATTCATGAGAGAATTAAAAGACAAATTAAGTCTCTCTATGAAAAAGAGAAAGGAGCTGCTCCAACAATTGGCAAGACAAAGTGAAGAAAGTAATACAAATGAAGAATTGACTGAGCAAACCAAGTTATGTGAAAAGTTATCAAAAGAAGTCATTATGTTAAGACATGAAATGGAATCAGGAACTATAAAGTTTACTCAAGAGATTGAAGAAAAAAGAAAAGCTGAAGACAATCTAAGACAATCTCTTAAAGAAAAATCAGAAGAATGCCACCAGATGGACAGGATTATCAGACATCTTGAATCTGATCTTGAAGATGCCAAAGATAATGAAGAAAAACTTGAGGATCAAATTACCTCTCTCAAAAGAGATCTTCAAACAGCAAATGAATATAAAGAAAAATTCAAGATAAGTTCTGCCCAACTTGAAGTACTTCTTGGAAGTCAAAAGAGGACAGATGACAAGTATGGTTTGGGATATGAGAAAGGAGAAAGCTCCGGATCCGGTCAAAAGAATTTTGGATCAGAAAATCCAAGGAATAGGCCTAGAAGACCTCCGGTAAGACAGCCTAATGCTCAAAGATATCCATCTTTCAATGGATACTGCCACAGCTGCAACCACTTTGGTCACAAAGCTAATCAGTGTAGAAAGAGAATGCAGAAAGAGAATGAATCAGATTAATTCATCCTTCTCTGGACAGTGCTTTAACTGCAAAAAGTATGGACACAAATCCCATGAATGCAGAAATATGCAAGTAAACAATTCATTCAAAGGTAGATGCTTTACATGCAATAGAATAGGTCATATGGCTAATCAATGCAGATCAAGAGGTTATCAGTCAAATATGCAAAGAAATGTTATTTGCCAAATCTGTAATAGGTCCGGTCATAATGCTAAAATCTGCAGAAGCAAGAATCAGGACAAAAGAGGTCTGGTGTATAATCAGAATCAAGACAAGGGTAAACAAAAGATGAATGCGGATGAAGTTAGGAATCAGATGAGCAAGATTTGGGTGAAGAAAAATTTAGAAAATGTAGAGGTTGGATCCGCACCAGACTCTGGTGCTGATATTTCTTCCGGAAATTAAAAAGTGAGCTCTGGCTCAAGGGGAGACTCAAAGAAAATCCTGTTCCCCTAGCCAATCAAGTGATGCCGGATGTGGCACAAGATGCAGAGTAAAGGGTTTAAAGATATAAGTCTTGAGATGATCCAGATAATATTTCAGAGGTCCGCATGGAGATATGAAGAAGCTATGATCGATGAAGTAAGACCTATTCCGGGAGATGCTCCGGAATGACAGAGTATTACAAAAAGGTCCGGAGAGATCCGGAAGTGCATTATCTCATTCTGCGGATTGGACAGAGTGTTTGGGATGTCCTTGTGATGTGTTATCTCAAATTATTCATGATTGAAAGATCTGCATGATGTTCATAGATCAGGACTGATCCGGGATACTCCAAGCTATCCGGACAAGGCAAACCAGAATAATATAGGTGAAGCATTTATTGCAAACAGATATTAGGGTTTGCGAAATGATATAAGGGATTCTCAACAATCATTTGATCATTCCACATCCAAGAAGAAGCGAAAAGCGGAGCTCTGCAACAAGATTCATCAAGCACACCAAAGATCTCCTGCCAAAGTCATTGCATAAAGAAATCAATCCAACCACTCCGTGCAAACCGAAGGCGCATAAGGTATTCTCCGTTTTCATTATCTCACTGCAAATATTTGAAGAATGGCTACTCTGAATATAGTTAAGATCTCTGATAGACCTCACCCCACATTCAAGAAACATCCTTACAAATCCTTGGAGGTAGATCCACTAGGAGCCTTCTCTAGTGTTCCTCATGGTGTATTGCACACGGAAGATATTAGGGTTTACATCCATGCGAATCTTGAAGACTTTGGAGAATCAAAACTGATGGATATCTATCACAAACAATTGATAGATGACTCCTTTGAGATCAAACCTCAGTACAAAGCCATCCGGGACAAACACTTTGCACAGTGCATTCATTTCCCCTGTTTTGAAGAAGATGAATGGGTTCGGTATGTACTAAGTAGAGTACATGACAACTTCCTATGGTTGAACAAGCCCTTCAAGATCACCAAAGATGCAATTAGGGTTGTAACCGGTCTGCACTCATCCGGTGGATTACCTGTTCTCAAGTCTGTCAAAAATCAGACAGTTAGTGATGCAACCGGATCCAAGTTTGACAAAAGAGCTATGACAGTTGATGACATCACTGAACCGGATGTCAAATTTGCATCTATGATAATTGGTTACAAAATCTATCACTCCAGTAGGGAAAATTTAGTACCGGGAACTGCAATCTACACAGCCTATCAAATGTTAAAGGAGAATGCAGACTATGACTTGTGTGAGCTTCTTGTAAACCAACTCTTTGAAAATCTGCAGAAGATTAAGAAGGACAAGAAAAACTCCTTCAAGTATGGCAATCTGATCCTTTGTCTCTTCTTTTACTACATGAACGAGCTTCCCGGATCCAGTGGATGGATATGGCAGAATGACAGACCGGTTGCCATCCAAATCAGAGACTATTTGCATGGACTTGGGGATGCTAAAGCAAGAAACACAGCTCTATGGGGATACTTCAAGAACTTCCAAAGCATGATGCATGCAAGAGAAAGAATACCCCTATCCCTCGTTGAAAAGTACAAAGACACAGTATGCTTCATGGTAGAAACAGATCAGTGTCTAATGGAGGTAGTAGAACCAAGAACTGTATGGATCATGCCCATGGGGTATGAAGTGGATGAACAAATAGTGGAGCTGCATGTTCAACACATGCTAAGTCAGCCCAAAGATCCAAAGGCAGAAAGGTTTGGAACCTTTGAGGAACTGAGTGTAAAGATACATGTAGAACTCAGGGAACCTGAGATAAAGAGGAAGGTGAGAAAAGAAGTAGAGCACATTGCTCAAGGCCTAGGCATCTCAAAAGAGGCACTTGATGCCAGCCGGGAAAAGAGAAGAAAATCTGAGGAAGAAAAGAAAGAGGCAGAAAAGAAAAGCAAGAAAAGTGCTCCGGTGGAATCCTCAACCCGGACCAGATCATCAAAAGGATCCACACCTATCAAAACCAAAAGCTCAAAACCGGAAGTCCAGGGATCCGGTAAAAGATCCAAGACAAAAGCCTCAAGAGCTTATCAAAGCCAAAAGGATGAAGAAGAAACTGAGTCAGATGAAGGAGTGAAAGAAATAAAGAAACAGAAAAAGAAAGAATCCGGTAAATCCTCTTCTGGCCGAGACAAGGAAGAAATGACAGAAGAACCTTCTGAAAAGCCCACCTTGTCTCTAGACAGTGTAGTCAAATCAGTCACTGTGGATGGGAACCTTCAACCGGTGGCTGAATTCTATGATGACTACAATGAGGCAGATCAAAAGATCCTGCAAGAAGCCATAATAAGGTACTTGAACATCTATAATAAAGCTTTTATTGAGATTATTTCTGAAATTCCTAAAAGCCTAGAAAAGGAATTAGAAATAAGAAAGAATAATGCTCATGCAAAAGATCTTGAGATCCGGGAGCAGATAGCTATTCAGCTATACCCTCAAATTGATCCCAAGACAATGAACATAATATTCAAAGATTGCAAAGATGAGTTCAGAAGTAAAGCCAGGATGAACCAACTCATGCTTGGTGAAACTGACAAGGTGGCCAAAGAGACAGAAGAGATCCTCCGGAAGGCCTTCAAAAGTTTCAATCTTCCTGTTGTAGAGGACTTAGGTGCAGAAACAGCTGTGGACTTGGAACCCTCTGCTCCAGAAGAAGTGGCCTATGAACAGGCTAGCATCTCTCCTCCGGTTTCCCCTACAGTCTCCGGATCCAAAGAAGAAGAGAAATTACAGGAGAAGGAAGCAGTGGTGAAAGATAAAGAGGTTGACAGTTCCAAGACTGCAGAAGAAAAGAAACATCTGTCTCCGGCAAGAGACACTGCACAAACTGTTCAACAATTTTTGAGCAAAGAAACTTTAGAGATTGATGAACCGGAGCTTCTAAAAGGCCCTTTCGACTTTGACTCTCTCTCTCCGGTACAAACAATGAAAATAGCTTCATTTGCAAATGCCAAGGCAAATGAAAAACTCCTGAAATCTCATATGGAAGACTGTGAGTTGATAGAGGCTGCTTCCGGAGTACTTGTAAAGATTATGCCATCAATCCAGATAGATCCGACAGCCTCCTCTTCCGGTAATCTAAAAACCTTAGTCAGCAGTGTTGATACACATTTTGATTCTCTAGAAAAATCAGCTGAAGAAAAGTTCCGGAAGGAATTTTTGGATAAAAGATTTTCTGAAGTATTAGGATTAATCTCTAATGATAGAAGAAATATGAGTATTGGAATAAAGAGCTTAGAAAATGCTCTTAAGGATGGCGGTGACATTTACAAATTTTGTATATCCTGGTCAAAGGCAACAGCAAAAATTGATAAGAAAATAAAAGAGGAACGGGATAAACTACAAAGTTTATCTCAAAGTTTTGATCCTCTCTCTTCCTTCATAGTAAATCAAGAATGTCAGACTATTGCAGTCTTGAGTGAAATAAAGAACATTGAGAAGGAAAGAAAGAATATCACTAACCAGATGGGAGAACTTAGAAGGATTATAATCCCTAAGTTGGAAACTATGCATGAGGCCATCAGTGATGCTCAGACCACCGCCCAAACAAATGATCCGACAGATCTCAAGAGGGCAGAAGCTTTTGCATTTTTGTTGAGTGGTCACATTTCAATTTTGGATAGAATGAAGCAAAGTTGGGCTGCAGAACTGATCCAATTGAAGACATCCTTTGCAGACATTCTTCAGTATATGTGAGTATGTAAATATGCGGCTATGTATAGAAAATTTTTGAAAATTTTGGTGTGCGGACCCTACCCTTTGCCATTGATGTCAAAGGGGGAGTGAGGAGTAGTGAAAAATGAGGAATCCAACTAAGGGGGAGTTCCAGAAATTGTATATAAAGATAGAGCATCAGCCAAGGGGGAGCATAATGTAAACACTTAGTCATTTTTCACTAAGTGTTGCCATCAATGCCAAAGGGGGAGATTGTTGGCAAGAGACACTATATGGATTCATGGTTGTTGTCATTGATGGCAACAAAGGTCATCCCACATATCCGCAAGTCATGGTGTGCCTCTACCGGAAGTCAGAATGAAGAACTGTTGTGGTCCGGTGAACAAGAACAGAGCATGTGGCAAGGTCCGACAGATTGGTCCGGATCTCTCAAAGGAAGTATCTTGGTGTAGTGCGGATTTGGGGAAGTCAAGAGGACTACCTTGAGTAGTATATTCCAAGGATTTAGCCTCCGGTGATGAACAAAGAAAAAGATATGAATAGTTGAGTACCGGATTCCTGAGAGACAGTGAGAACAGAGGAAGAACTGACTAATAGAGTATCAGACTATTTTCCGGATGTGTTACTATTGATGGTAAAGGTTGTAAAGGCATGAATCATGTTTGGGCGACATGATTAATGATATCTACAAGTATATGCTTGATCCGCATTGCTTGGTGAGCAAGGATTCAGTCGACAGAATAGAGTTTGTAAGAAACTAGATTGTTCCGGATGCCGACTAGAAAGGTGATGAAATTACTTGTGCGGATATATATAGAGGATGGATTTAGTTGTGAAGTGTGTGATTATGTGATGGAATATACGAATAAGTGCAAGAACAGAGCAGAAGTAGCAAGAAAGATCCGGTATGTGAAAGGATAGCAGAATAAAGAACAGAGGAAAGATGAAGTGCAGCAGATCAGTGTACTGAGCCTAACCGGAACTGAACTCCAGCATATGTAGATGCTTCCAATCAGTTCAAGACTGTGATTCTTATCACTTTGTAGATAGTGTGTCTCCTTGTAGGCAGTGGGCCTCTTTGTGAGCAGTGTGCTCGGGCAGTGAGCCCTAATTGGCAAGTGCCATTTTTGTAATTTCCTATTCTTCTAACAGAGAATAATTTTTGGGTTAATCACCTCGTGGTTTTCTCCCTTAACAGGGTTTCCACATCAAAAATACTGTGTCATGTGTTTCTTATTTCATGGTAATGTTTTTGTGTTTGATTCAATGCTGCATTAATTAATAAGAAAGTTCAAAAAGGGAAATAATTAGGATAACTGATTCACCCCCCCTCTCAGTTATCAACATTGACATCTTCTTGATCATTCTTATGCAATTGGTTTCTAATTATCTATTGTACATTTTATGTTATAATCATATCTTTGTGCATTGATTGACCTAGGGTTTAATAAAAGGCTTGATTAAATCTGATCTTTCCATAGCACTCCTAAGTATAAGATCTGTAGTTGATTCCGCCTTCACATGGTAGTGATTTGGCTTTCTCTTGTCCTTGAATGTTATTGTGGAAGAGGGTTTGATCTAGTGTGAATGCTAGTCTTATCATTAACCTTTTTCACACCTAACACCTAGAACTCTTGTTCCCTCCTATGAACATCATCATGTTCTTTATATTTGTTGGCACTTTTCTCCAACTTTTCTTTCACCTCCTTGTGAACCCCTTGAATGTATTCTAAAAAATATTCTGCTACAGCACTCTTCCTATTCAAATCTACACTATTTATCATCTCACCAACACCTCTTGGGTTGTACCCATAAACTATTTGAAATGGGCTCTTTTGTGCACTTCAGTTCACTAAATTATTGTAAGCAAATTCTACTTGTGCCAAAATAAGATCCCATTGATGTGGTTTGTCTCCAACCAAACATCTTAATAAGTTTCCCAAACTTCTGTTCACAACTTCAGTCTATCCATCAGTTTGGGGATGATAGGTTGAATTGAATCCTAATTGAATGCTCATCTTCTTCCACATTGTATGCCAAAAATAGCCAACAAACTTTGTGTTACTATCCAAAACTATGCTCTTAGGTAGTCCATGCAACCTTACTACCTCTTTGAAAAACATTACAACTATGTGGGATGCATGACTGTTTTTTTGACATGGTATGAAATGAACCATCTTTGAAAACATGTCCACTACAACAAAAATTGAGTCATTACCTCTCTATGCTGAAGGTAAACCCAAAAAACCCATACTTAGGTTCTCCCATGGTCTCTCTGGTATAGGCAATGGCTGATATAGTCATATGTTTTGTCTTGCTCCTTCAACATGCTAGTAAATTTTGCAACCTTGTATCAGTCTCTTCACATTTGCACTCATTCTAGGCTAAAAATAACCTTCACTAAGTTGTGACAATGTCTTATCTATTCCAAAATGTCCATGCAAACCTCCACTATGTTTTTCTCTTATTAGATTCTCACTTATTGAACCTTTGGGTATACATAATTTCTGTCCTTTGAACAACATCCCATCTTGGATGAAATACTCCAACCATGGATTTCTGTCTCCCTGCATTAGATTTCTAATAGTTGTCCATGCTTCCCTAAAATCAGGATCATCAAGATACAACTCCTTCATTGCATCAAATCCAACAACATTGAACTTAACTCATTCATGTCAAAAAACACCTTCTACTAAGTGCATCTACTACCTTGTTTGACTTACCACTCCTATGTTTCAAGACAAAAAAATAAATTTGCAAAAACTCCACCCATTTCATATGTCTTTGGTTTAACTTACCTTGATTATTTGTGTATTGTAAGGAATGGTAGTTGTCTCTAGTACAAACTCATTTGGTAGCAAGTAACAATTCCACTTCTTCAAGGCATACACTATAGAATAGAATTCTTGGTCATAAATTGAGTATTTCCTCTTTGCTTCATTTAGTTTCTCACTAAAGTAGGCAATGGGTCAACAGACTCCCCTAATTACACTACCACTGGCATCACAATCCACTTGAAACACTTTGCTAATGGCAACGCTAACACTGGTTGTTCTGTCACCTTTTTCTTCAACAACTGAAAGCTCTTTTTTACTGTAGCAATCCACTGAAACTCTTTTCTAACACCCTTCATTGTCTTAGTGATTGGTGCACATATTCAACTAAAATTTTTTATGAACTTTTTGTAGAATTTCACCAAGCCATGAAAACTTCTGGCCTCAATCATGTTTTTGGGTGAAGGCTAATCCATTAGATCCTTAACCTTCTTGGGATCCATATTCAATCATTCTTTAGACACTACAAAACCTAGATATACTAGTTCCTTCTGCATAAAATTGCATTTATCCAAGTTTACAAACAACTTTTCTTCTTTTAACCTCTACAAAACTACCTTAAGGTACAACAGATGTTCCTCTTTTATTTTACTAAAAACAAAAATTTCATCCAAATAAACAATAACATTTTTTTCAAGGAAAGGTTTCATTACCTCATCCATCACACTCATAAAGGTGCTAGGTGCATTTGTCAACCTAAATGGCATCACTAGCCACTCATGCAATCCATCCTTGGTCTTGAATGTTGTCTTCCATTCATCACCTTATCTAATTCTGATTCGGTAGTATCCACTCTTCAAATCAATCTTGTTGAAATACTTTACTCCACTTGAAAATAGTCCATCAAGTCATCCATTTGAGGCAATGGAAACATGTACTTAATAGTTATCTTATTTATAGCCCTTGAATCAGTGCACATTTGCCATTTCCCATCTTTCTTAGGTTCCAGTACAGCTAGAATAAAACATGGACTAAGGCACTTCCTAATTAGTTCCTTACCCAAGGGTATGTGCAAGATCATGATGGGCCAAACTATACCTCTAAGTGGCAATGAAAATGTTAAAAATCAGACTTATCAAGTTCATGTGAAAATTTGAATGGATTATCTACACAATTTGAAAAATATGTAAGAACAAAATTTGTAGAGAATTAATCTAGTTTATGAGCTACTATTTAAAAAAAACTAAACTTACTTAGTGAAACATGAATATTTCAATGAACAACTAATAAATTTTTCTAAAAAAATAAAAAGTTGGTGTCATTCTAGCCAACCTAACTATGAGCAATTTTTTTTTTTTTTTAATCTTTCAAAATAAGTAAAGGACTCAGGCTCAGATGTGACGCATATTTTTTTGAAAATATTTTCCAATAATATAATTAGTTATGATATTTTTATTGTGACTTTTTTAAAAACTAAAAAGTAATTTTCCAGCCAACCTAACTCAATCAAAAAATTTAGAATTCAAATATTTTTTAAACCTATAGCCAAAAAAACATAGTGTGATGTAGCTTTTAGATCTCAAAAAGGTGAAATGATTTGAAAGTTATGGAAGTTTCAATTAGTGTGTCCATTAGGATTTCAGACACACACTATATAGAAAATTATTAATAATTATTTAATAAAATGATAACCAAGCAATTCTTATATTTTTAGAAAGATAATAATTTCTTCAATAAACCCTTTTCATTTTATCAATTTTGCATAAAAAAAAGTTGTTAGCACGAAGGCTAAGTTCGAAGAAGAGAGTGAAACTTGTAAACACGTTAGAATTCAAGGAAAGTCAACTATGATAGTCCCAAGCCTAAATACAAGACAAAACCAAAGCAAAATGGATATCTATTTTAGGGAGCTAGAAATAGATATCCGTTCTCTAGAAATGGATATCCATTTTCCAAAAACAGATATCCATTTTCTAGAAACATATATCCATTTTCTAGAAACGAATATCTATTTTCTAGAAACAGATATCCATTTTCCAGAAATGGATATGCATTTTGCAAAAATGGATATCTATTTTCTAGAAACAAATATTCATTTCTAGAACTATACAAATCTCTCTCTCTGGCCTATCTTCCTGCTAGTTTTCCTTTTCCTAGCTTTTCTAGTTTTCCTTTACCTTTCCAATTTCCCTTTAGATCCCACCAAATTTTCCCTATTTTACTACTTTCCACCTCTCCTCTTATCATTCTTCCCATCCAATGTACTTTATTTTTATCTTGTTTCCATTTCATATTCCCAATTTATATCCTCATCCCTCTTTCCATGTCCTAGTTTTCTTGTTTCCATTTGCTTTGTCAATAAGGGAGAGGGATGAAGAGGAAGAGAGGGTGGAGATGGATGGGAGAGAGAGGGGAGAGATAGAGTGATAGGGTGGATAGAGAGAGAATCCTAGTTTTCTTGTTTTCATTTCCTTCATTGATAAGGGAGAGGGAGAGATAGAGGGGAAAGATAGGGAGATAGAGGAATGATAGGGGAGAGAGATAGAGAGAGACAAGAGATAGAGAGATAGGGAGATATAGCTAGGTAGAGAGAGAGAGGAGATAGATAGGAAGAGATAGGGAGATAAAGAGTGAGTGAGATGTCCAGAGAGATAGTAAGAGTGACTAAGAGGTAGAGGGACAATAGATATATAGAGATAAGGGAGATATAGGGAGATAGAGGTTTAGTGTTGCTCAGGTTTAGGGTTTAGGGGTTAGGGGTTAGGGTTTAGGGGCATTATTTAGGGTTTATGAGTTTAGAGTTGCTCAAGTTTAGGGTTTAGGGGTTAGAGTTTAGGTGAATTATTTAGGGTTTATGGGTTTAGGGTTTAGAGAGAGATAGAGAGAGGGGACCGATAGGGATTGGGAGGGATAGAGGAGATAGAGGGGAGAGATAGGGAGATAGAGAATGAGGGACATATCTAGAGACATAGGGAGAGAGATTGAGTGGTAGAGGGACAATAGAGATAGGGAGATAGGGGAGATATAGGGAGATAGAAGTTTAGGGTTGTTTGGGTATAGGGTTTAGGGTTTATAGGTTTAGGGTTGCTTAGTTTTACGATTTAGGGGTTAGGAGTTAGGGTTTAGGGCATTATTTAGGGTTTATGGTTTATGGTTTTGGGATTAGGGGTTAAGGTTTAGAGGTTTAGGGTTTAAGGTTTAGAGAGAGATAGAGGACTAATAGGGAGATATGGAGGAGACCGAGGGGAGATATAGGGAGATAGAGAGTGAGGGACATGGCTAGAGACATGTAGGGAGAGAGATTGAGAGGTAGAGGGACAAAGGTGATAGGAAGATAGGGGAGAGATAGGGAGATAGAGGTTTATGGTTGCTTGGGTTTAGGGGTTTAGGGTTGCTTGGGTTCACAGGTTAGGGGTTAGGGTTTATGGTTTAGGGGTTAGATATTCAGGTTTAGAGGTTTAGGGTTTAGGGTTTAGAGAGAGGAACAATAGGGAGATATAGAGGAGACCAAGGGGAGAGATAGGGAGATAGAGAGTGAGAGACATGGCCAGACACTTATGGAGAGAGATTGAGAGGTAGAGGGACAATTGAGATAGGGAGATATAGGTTTAGGGTTTCTTGGATTTAGGGTTTCTTCGGTTTAGGGTTTAGGGGTTAAGGTTTAGAGGTTTAGGGTTTAGGGTATAGAGAGGACCGATAGGGAGATATAGAGGAGACCGAGGGGAGAGATAGGGATATAGAGAGTGAGGGACATGACCAGAGACATAGGGAGTGAGATTGAGAGGTAGAGGAATGAGAGAGAAAGGGAGATAGAGGTTTAGGGTTTCTTAGGTTTAGTGTTTATTTAGGGGTTTGGGGTTTAGGATTTAGGGAATTGGGGTTTCTCAAGTTTAGGGGTTAGGGGCATTTTTTAGGGTTTATGGTTTATGGTTTAGGGGTTAGGGTTTAAGGTCATTATTTAGAGTTTAGAGGTTTACGGTTTCTTAGGTTTAGGGGCATTATTTAGGGTCACATGTCAAAAACACAAACTCTCTCTCTAAACCCCTAAAACCTAAATAATGCTCCTAATTCCTAAACCTTAAACCTGAGAAACCCTAAACCTCTATCTCCATATCTCTCCCTTATCTTCCTCTCTCTATCATTCCTCTACCTCTGAATCTCTCTCCCTATCTCTCTAGACATCTCATTCACTCTCTATCTCCCTATCTCTCCCATTTGTCTCCTCTATCTCTCCCTATCTATCTCATCTCTCTACCTATCTATCTCTCCCTATCTCTTGTCTCTCCCCCATCATTTATCTATCTCCCTATCTCTCCCCTCTATCTCTCCTTCTCCCTTATTGATTAAGGAAATTGAAACAAGAAAACTAGAGGGGAGAGGGAGAGATAGGGAGATAGAGGAATGATAGGGGAGAGAGAGGCAAGAGATAGGGAGAGATAGATAGGTAGAGAGAGAGAGAGAGAGAAGATATATTCCAAGAGAGATAGAGGAGATAGAGGGAGATATAGGGAGATAGAGAGTGAGTGAGTTGTTTAGAGAGATAGGGAGAGAGAGATTGAAAGGTAGAGGGATGAAAGAGAGAGAGAGATAAGGGAGAGATAGGGAGATAGAGGTTTAGGGTTGCTCAAATTACAGGTTAGGGGTTAGGGATTAAGGGCATTATTTAGGGTTTAGGGGTTTAGAGAGAGAGAGAGGTTGAAATTTTAAAGAGATGTAACTTTGTTGATTGGTTGAAAAGCTATTAACCATGTAACAATAGAAATTTGCAAGTTGAATTGTAAGTTGTAAGCATAAACCAATGAAAAGAATAACAAAAAACCATTTGTATATTTCCAGAAACTAATATCCATTTTGGGACCCACAAAATGAATATCCATTTTGGAATGCATATCTATTTTGGTTTGGTATTCGAAACCAAAATGGATATTCTTTACATGCCTAAGAAAGTCAAACTTCCCCAATTCATGATTTTGGCTAAGTAAAGACATGATTTTTATCCTATTGTCGTTATTTGGCTGGTGATGATCATGCACTCACCCCAATAGCTCTTGCACTTGTATATTCACCTCCTTGTTCTCCATAGGTGTCTTCCTATATGGTGCCTTATAAATGGTAGGTTTTCTACTGGTATCAAGTTCATGTAGTGACTTATGCTTCTAGTTGGAGGTAATCCATCGAGTAAGTCCTTCATTAGAATGTTGCTAAACACATTCAATATTTCTTGGACTTCTATGGGAACTTATACCCCTTTCTTTGTTGTCATAATTTCTACAATTTGAGGTAGAAAGGCATAACATACCTTCTCCTTTTTTATTTCCTTCGGGAACTATTTTCCAATCACTAGACAAACCCTATTGGTTTTCTAAACCTCCTCATCCTTATCCCTCAAAGGATTCAACACATACTCAACCCCATCCTTCTTGATTTTAATGCAATTACTCTTGCCATAATGAATGGCCTGCCTATCATATTTCCAAGCTTTACCTAACAAAATGTGGCATGCATCTATTGGCATTATATCACACATTATCTCATCTTTGTAATTCTCAATGTGAGATTTAACAAGGCATTGTTCACTTACCAATAATTGATGTCCCTTTTGTACCTAGGAAACTTGGTAGGGAGTTGGGTGTTTTAGCTTCTCCACCATCTCTTCTGACACTAAGTTGTTAGTGTTTCCACTTTCCACAATGACCTTGTAGTATTTTCCTCTAGACTTACATGGGGTTCTAAATAGATTGCTTTATTGTTTTGGTTCTTATACCTTCTCTAATGTTAGAATAACTTTCCTCAACATCAAGGATTCTCCATCCTCAGGTTCTTCTCCAAATTTTAGTGAGGCTACACTTGCCACACTCTCCTCCTCATCTTGTGCATAGATATGGACTCTAGTCTCTTTTCCTTTTCCATTACTTTGTTGTATTTGAGGACATTCAAATGCCCTATGTCCAGCCTATCCACACTAGAAACATGTTCCACTAAATCCTTTTCCTCTTGCATAATTTCCTCTACCTCAGGAGTAATCACCCCTTCCTCTACCTCCTTGGATACTTTTCTGAGAAAAACTTGCTTCTCCTAATGTACCCTAAGAACCATGGTTAGGATTTGATTGCTCTCTCCCTCTTGAGGGTTTACCTTTTCCCCTTACACTAGGAGGTGTCATTGTCATGCACAATCCCCCTCAAAGGAAGCACCTTAAGTCCAAGCATTGATCTAAATTTGGAGAATTTGGTACTACACATTGGTTTTATAAAAATATCTACAACTTGATCCTCAGTTTGGTAGAGTTGAAGAGAAATATCTCCATTTAAAACTTTCTCATGAATAAAGTCATATTGGATTTCAATATATTTTTACCTTTGATGGTAAACAAGATTTTTGGCAAGTCCAATTCAACTTTGATTATCACACTGGAGTGTGGTTCTAGAATTAAAAAATATCTAAATTTCATTTAGAAGATGATTTAGCCAAATAGCATTTTTAGTTGCTTCAGTGGCACTTCAATATTCTACTTCTATAGAGGAGAGTGCACTACATTTGATTATTTTTTAGAAATCCATGTAATTGCATCTATACCAAATTTAAATACATATCCTGAAGTGGATTTTCAATGGATATGGAATCTCCTAAAAAGTTATCATCACAATACCCATATATTTGAGAATTTTAGTATGAGTATAATAAAGATGAAAGTTAATAGTGCCTTAAATATACCTTAAAATATGTTTTTCCATTTTCTAATGTTGAACATAAGGTTCTTGCACGAACCATGATGTTATACCTACTACATAGGTAATTTCAAGGCAAGATATTGTGAGATAAATTTGGTGCCCAACTAATTGACAATAAAGAGTAGGGTTAAATTTTCACTAGGGGATGAGAATCAAATTTTATACTAGTTTCGATAGGTATGATTGTTGCTTTGTAGTCAAACATATTGAATATAGAAATTAAATTTTGAGCATATTTTTTTAAGGTATAACAATAGGTTGATGATTTTGAAAGATTGGAATCCCTAAGAAATGATGAAGATAACCTAAATTAGTCACTTCAAAACCCATAGGATTTAATTTATGCTTTTTTTTTTAATTAAAGACATAGGACTGCTTGTGATGAGCAAGTCATCCACATATAGGACAATGATAATAATCTAATTATTCTCAAATTTGAAAAAAAGGATCATTGTCATTTATTTTTAATTAGCACCCCAGGTTTTAGAAGAAATTATTTATTTTGGAATATAAAGATTGTGGAGTTTGTTTGAGTGCATAGAGACATTTTTGAGTTTACAAACATATTTTTCTTTATTTGGTTGTATTGTAAAAACCTTTTGGTTGATGCATATATATTTTTTCTTGTAGATTGTCATTTAAGAAGACAAATTTTGCATCCATTTGATGATTTTCCCATTCATTTTGGGCAACAAGGGCAACGAGTAATCAAATAGTAATCAAAACTTTAGCCACTAATCTAGGTTTATATTTGTCAATGTTGCCTTGAGAGTTATATTTAATTTTATAAAGGCAACAACAGTTGATAATGTTTTGGTTAGAGGATGGTGGAACAAACTACCAAGTGTTATTTTTTATAAGAGCATTGTATTCTAACTATGTGACATTTTTCCAATTTTGATTTTCATTAGCTTCTTCAAAGGTTTCAGGTTCAATTTTATATAGTGTCATCAAGGCAACCTATATGTATGTTGACTGCTAATAATTTTAGTAAGATACAAAGGCTCTAAATTTGAATCCTAAATTAAAGATAGAACCCACATGGGTCCTTTGGAAGCAAAATTATGATTAATGTCAAAATAAATATGATGAGCATTTTCTTTATAAGTAGAAGATTTTGTAAGGACCCAACACTTTAATAACAAAATAATACTAACTCTAAATTCAAAAATATCAAGGAAATAAAAATTTTGATCTAATAGATGTAGGAAATGTAGATTCATGAAATTTTATTATTAATTCTAAGAAGTGGTCAATAAATGTTATAGTGGTTAGACAACTAGAGCTTAGTTTTATAAGGTCATCAAGCCTGAAAGGATCACCAATCTTGATCTAGCGAAGAGAGATGGTACATTTAACAAGATAACATATAAGAACAACTGAGCAACATGTAGCTTAAGTCCTTCACTACACCATGTATTCATTTTTGACAACTTGCTTTTTCTCCAATGACTTGTATCCTTATCATCTGCACAAAACTAACTAGACAATCTCATGTTAATGACTTAGAAATCACTACACAGAAAGTTAAGATCATGATATTAATTATAGAAGAACACCCTATATCTGGGGGACCTGAGTACTGAGGGCATCCTTCACCTTCCAGACTACCTACATACCCTGTATCCATGAGATCAAGGTCCCCTCTGGATGCGACTAACTCTGGGGTATGTGAATATGTAGTTCTGTCTTTCACTATGTTTGATGCAACTGTGAGCAGGTATGCAAGCCTTTCTAGGGTGATTCCCTACCCCAGACAGTTCTTCGTCGGCCACCTAAAGGGGTGGTTGTTGTGTAGCCCTAGTGTTGAGGAATCCCTTTCAGGTGTCCACTCAAGGAATTAAGTTTACTTAAGGTAAGTTTATCTCCAAATTCATTTATTATTTTTACATCAAAGGTTTCCTATTAATAGCTCTATTAATGATATTCCTAATCTTATTTGGAATAATACTTGCAAGATCAAACAGTAATTTTCAATACCCTAAAGTCGCATTGTAACTCTAGGCACATAAGTGAATACTCTATGATTTCTAAATTCTATGAGCTTCACCCTCAAGGGTTAAGAAATATATCAATTACTAAAAAAAATATGATTAATTATTTTTAAATTGTAATAATTATAGCGTAGCTACAGCTCTAGATTCCATTTAATCAACTTGGGGAGATAAAGGTCTCCAAGGTTACTACAGTAGAATAACTAGACTCTAGGTTGTAAACATAATTTTCATCAAGGAGAAAACATAAGCTATATTAGTCCTACACCATGATCTATTCAAGCTGCTAAGAAAAATTATTGATAATAATTCTTTATTTAAAAATTGTCATTTATATTTACGAACTTTAATACACTAAAAGATGTATAATCTTAATTCTACTCATAGCATGCATTGTTTTCTAATAAATAACCCAATTCCATTATATTGTTATAAGACCTCATAATGATCAAAAGAAGCATATTTCATTCACCTATTTAGCTAACTCACATGTTCAAGGTAATTTCTGGTATCTTCTTAAAGATGACACTAAGCTAAGACAATACACATACGTTATTCATAAAACTATTTAGTTATTGCATATAAAGTTATTTTCTTAAAAGAGTTACTATCATGTTACTCTTACCATAGTTGAGTACGTAGTTGTTTCTATCTAGGTCGCTAACACTCCACAACCTACACTCATTTGGCTAGTCATATGTATTCAAGTACATAAGTAGCAATATCATAATACACAAGAACTCACAAAACATTGAGTCATCCATCAAATAGATTACTAACCAATAGTATCAGAGAGAGTATGCAATACAATGGTTGGACAGTTAATATCCAAAGTCTAACGTTAACCAATATCATAAAAGTCACACAACACCGTATGGTTCACTCTTTCCAATAATCATGAATAGTCCAAGCATAGAAGAACCCTTCATTCGTTATACCAAGCATACGAATCATATGAGTTTTCCTATTATAATCAATCCTATATCAACCAAAACCAAAAAGAGGATGCCACAAGTCCTGATTCCATAACTTCTATTTGATAACGTGAAAACTTTTGTCAAGGTTCTCATTAACGTTTGTTGTTGTTGTGGGTATGTACTAGGGAAGCCTAATGGAAAATGCCATCCTAAAAATAAACAATAAAGCAATATTGGGTTATTCTAATCATTGACGCGAAATCCTATCCCTTGCCTTAGATTTTTGATCCCTTATTACCTATGTATATCATATCGAAGTTTAAGAGTTACTACTTAGAACCCACGTTGTTGTTGAAACCTTATCCACATTAGGAGCCAATTATGCAAGAATGAGAGTCATAACTTAAAATTTCATATTGGATGTCTATCATGATTTTGAACTCGGGTCTCCAAAAAGAGATCTCAATGCTTAAATTAATTAGATTCAATTCCCAAAAAAAATCAAGGTATTCAAGGAGTAAAAGAGACATGGTTATAAATGCTATTCGAGCAATACCCAAGTACCTCTATAAGCATAGAATTCAATGAGTTTAATTATTTCAAATGATAGAAAGACATACAAGGAACAAGAAGAATCATTCCACTTGAGTATTACACTTTCCACGCAAAACATATTCACCATTCACAAGATAAGATTATAACAAGTTCTATAATCTAAGTAAACACTACGACATATCGTGTTTGACTTGATGTGCCCACCATGGTTTTCAAAGAATTATCATAAGTTTTATAATGTCTTCTAGTAACATATTGCAACCTAGGTTATTCAAACATTTTCCCATTACAATTCATTTCCTTTATTGCCATTCTCTCATCCTTTCACATACATTTAATTATTTATTTTCTTTTATATTCTTTCTATTTATTTTTACATCTTTATACTTTTTTGTCATTAATTTACACCATTTGTATCCACTACATGTCTATCTCTCATACCACATCATTGCACCATATTATTCCACATTATCCATTATTATTTCATACACACATACATTAAATTTACTTACTATTTTATCCATTTTCTTTCTTCCTTCTCTTATAACTATACATCACACTTAATATCATTCAATCTTATAATAACATATCATTATAACTATTTTATTATAATTAACAATTCACTTTTCATTATTTCATTAACACATCATTTTGCTTAATTTCCTAAAAGAGTTGAAAGATGCAAAGATTTTGTAGGAGCCCTATTTAGTATATAGATAGCTATGTTCATGGCTTTGGCCCATAAAAAAATAGGTGTATTTGATGAATTAGCATGGATATGACCATTTTTATCTGCTACACCATTTTGTTTTTTTATTAAGATAAACAGCAAAGCAAACCAGGGTGTTGATCCCTTTACACAAAGGCCCCTAGGGCAGAGCAAAACAAGGTAGGAACAACACAAAAACAACAACCCCACTATAGAACAACAAACAAGGGATCTAAACAACACCAGATCCAGAGGTAGCAAATCTAATTACCTTAATCCTTGATGGTAAAACAACAACAAATTTGGAGAGTTCTTTCTTTATACATATTTCTCTCCCTTTGAATTATTATTTTCACTTTTTTAACCTAAAATATTTGCAAAGCATATTCTATTCTATATACATATATAATAAATTAAAAGATTTACAATGTATATTATATTTATTTATGTATAATATATTAAATATATTATTAAAATATATAAATAAATATAAAAAATATATTATTATTGTAATATTAATAATATTAATTCAGATTTTTTTAATAAATTAAGAATACAACATGCAATTCTCATTCATATATATAACTTGAAAATATTTTAAAAACATATTTTAGAAAAGCTTTACAACATATATTCTATATACATATAAATATACGTTATCCATTCAATCTTTTTAAGTAGTAAATTAAGGATGCATACTATTCTTCATATATACTATTACATTAATTCAATTTTGTTGGAAGTAAATTCAGAATGCATGCAACATGCAATTCACAACTATTGAAATATTATCTATATATATAACATGAATTTAATTGGTTTATGTTTTGAAGTAGTAAATTCAGAATGCATGCAACTCATGCAATATTCTGGTTGAGTGTGGATTTTCCTTGGGTGGTATTTAAGCTCATCCCTAACGCTGGAGTGCAGACATAGGCTCATCTACTGCTGTTTACTGTTACTGTTCCGACTCATTCGTTCTTTTGAATCTCCACAAGTCATCAGATCAAGATGGGAAAGAAGAAGCTTCCCACTGTTTTTGTTGAAGATCCAGTGAAGCGCAGAGCTCATTTTCAGAAGAGGAGCCGCGGTCTGTTCAAGAAAGTTCACGAACTGGGTGTTCTTTGTGGAGCTCAGATGTGTCTCATTGTTGATTCAGATGAAAAGAAAGCTTCATATTGCTACAAAACTGATTCAGAAAGACCTAGTTCTGACTTCATTGCTGCTGCATCCCACAACATCAACTCAGCAGATAAGGTGAAGGTGTACAATCCTCAAACAGGAACCTTCCATGACAAGGTGAAGCTTCAGGAAGAGGATGCTCAGAAGATGAGAGAGCAGTCTTTATCTACAGCTGTTCCAGCTCTTCCTCACACCAACCAAGTACAACTACAACTAGAGGGTAATACTAATTTTCAGTCTGCATATCCAGGGAATGAAGATGAAGATGAAGATGATATGTTCTCTACATACAAATTGCTTGAAAACTATCTTTTGTCTGATGATGACATGGATGGACACAATCCCTTTGTTCCTACAGATGATGAGGTTCCCAATTTTAGTTCTGAACTTCTTGCAATGATTTCAAATGGAACAATCATTTGAACAATGATCTCAAATGAATCTTGAAACTATTGAGTATTCTCCATTCTTGAACAATATGTAATAGAAATGTGCAGATATTGTAATGATTTGTTGAAAGGAATAGGAAAATAGAGTATTTGTGTTTTGTAATAAGTTGCTATTGTATTTGAGAAACGCTCTGTCCATCTTCTAATTATAGTTGAATTAAGCGTATCTAGACTTCCAATTCAAGATTAACATTGAAGAATATAAGGGAATCTCCTTCCCTTACTACATATTCTGAACATACAAATTCTGTAAGAAAGAATAAATTTAAGGGAATCACTTTCAGCCACTAAAATATATAACAAATACAAATTAGAGTTTCGTTAAAGCCACCCTCCGCACTGGTTGGGCCAAACCATTGGAATTTGAGTGCCGTCATTTCATTTCCATAAATTTAAGCAGTCTCTATTTCTTTCTCCTTTCTATTAAATCTCTGCTTACTAGTGCCAAATATATACACATATTAATCTATCAATAGATTGTTATGAATTTTTAAGTGATAAACAACTTGTTTCAAGGTGCATAAATAATCTGACATTAAACCAGAATTAATGCCGTCTGTTATTCTAGTGAGCTGGTTTCTGTTCCTGCAATTTTTAAATATTCAGACGTGTTTGATAGCTGGTGCGCATTTAGGGTTTTTATTTTCTATGCTTTACAGACAGCTGTCGCAGATTTAAGGTTTTTGGTTTAGTGTGCTTTGAGTTGGGGTTTACAGAAAGCTGTGCGTAGACGGAATGTGAAACAGTAGTGGGCATTTATCAAACCATAATGGAAGGGGGATTCTTATTAGATGTTAGTAGTTGGAAATGCTCTTGTAGACATGGCTCAACGCTATCTTTGTTAAGGGCTAATTGATCACCATAATTAGGGTTCATAAATACAACTCTACTATGGATAAAGTTAGTTTAGATGATTGGTTTGAAGATGAATGTTATAGAAGGTAATGTTACAAAGTTCATAGAAAATTTCAATTCACATTTTTATATAATAAAAAAATTATATTCTTTAGAATTGTCATTTCTAGTCATTTAAAAGTTTTCCAAATTGTTCTAATTATATATTTAAATGTGTCTTACAAATCCTTGTATCAACATATGCAAGTCACTAAGTGGTAGTGTGTATACATATTACTAATGTTGAGATGTATGTGAATTGTATTAATTACTCCAACATTATAATTAAGGAAAATACATAGATCTACTTTAACAAACCCTGTAAATAATTTGTATAGAATTTTTATCATGAAAATGAAAGATAATCCAGTTGTGAAGTCAATATCCATGTTAGTGTTGAGCAAGTTATGTAGGTTTAACTAAATTTTGTGCTTGCAACTATTACCTCTCAACTTGATTGAGTGATTACATATGCAGTTATATCATTCACCTTGAAAGTCTCACATTTGTTGTGAATTTCATATGTATATATAATGCATAGTTCAAGTTACCACATGACTTATGGTAGATGCTTTCTAGTTGACTAAAGTAATCTACATTTGAGTCCACACTAATAATATGCTTGGTAAGTTAAAATGTTTATAATTATGTATGGGTGTAAGAATTCTTTCTTTCTTGCACATAGTTCTTGTTTTTAGACTTAATTCTTTTAATTAAGTGGTTTGAACTATGTGCATCTTCAAGATATAAGTTTGATATATTCTTCCTTGCCTTTTAGGTATTTATTTGGAAACTATACTAGAGGGATGACATGAGTGATGATCACTCTTTGCTCCATGAGAAATATGATGAGGGTTTGTGCATTCTATGTATTTCCATTAACTTACTTTGCTCCTATAAATTAATCTTTTATCACATATTTAGACATTGATTGGATACACTTTCTATTTTATCATAGGACACACAATTAAAATGTACTCAACCATCCCATGCAAATAATGTGGAGGATAGGATCAAGATGGTAGGTATCGATCAAGGTAGGAGCATAATACATTCTACAATAGGCATAGCTTGAATACCTTGTTAAACCTATTCAGATGTGGCCTACTTGTTACTCTAAAAAACATAAGAGACAAATATCTATCATCATTTTAAGTTTATTTTAAATAAGATATCTTAAATTAATCACACAATCTCTTATTTTCTATAGATAAGTAGAAATGTGGGTGCCTCAACGAGTGAGATTAAAATTCCTACTATTGGAGATAAGTACATTCCTTTCCTTGACTTATCATTACTACATTCAAACATTCCATCCAAGGTATATATTAAATTTTAAATCTTGGCCTACTTTCTATTTTATTCAATCAAACATGACCGCTAAAAAATACAATATTATTTAACATGCTTTGTTATTGATTTTGTTTGAACAATGTTGATGTAACAATTCACTTTGAGTAGATTGATATTCTAGCTAGGGATGTTGAGATTGTTCTTTTAAGGGTTTTCATTACATGATACATTGAATGATAATGTATTTCTTTTATGATAAATGTAATGATGTTTTTAGTAATTTTATTTTTTTATTGTTGATAATTATTTCTCTATTTTGTAGGTTGCACCCTCTAATACTATTTGCGAGGTTGTTGATGAGGGATCACTCATTGTTTATGAGAATGAATAAGTGAACCGTAAGTAGCATTTCCTTTCAATATCAACTAACATTTTATTATTTATTTTGTACAAACTTGACATGAATCACTAGTACCGATTTCACATTTTCATATAGTTTTCTAGTGAGTACAAGATTATTGTCCTTTGTTTAAACAAGAAGATGCTCCATTATTGTTTTCTCCCCCTTGCAAGATTTAGTTGGAAGAGAGGGGTCAACCATTTTGGGCCTTAGATAGATTGAACAAACATTAGATGAATGATCATGGGAGGTCTTTCATTCCATAGAAGAAAATTGGCTAAGGTTTAGTCATGAGAATAGAAAGCCAAGGCCAAGGGAATAATGAAAAGTGAGATTGAGTGATGGCTTATAAAATGCCTCCTCAAGATGCAAATTTTACTTTGAAGGATCTACCTCCAACAAAATTACATGGCCAAGGAAAGGATTAGTTATATTTTCAAATTGAGGGAGGAGGTCCTATATGCTATGGAGCAGAGGAGGGAGACAACTCATAAGAAAGAGGCACGGATTTTATGCTCAAAGGGTGGAAAGATAAGAATGTTTATTGTTGTTAATGTTGTAAGAGAAATAGTTGATTTTTTTTTATGTTCTTCATAGTGTAACAATTATGATGTAAACTATGTTGAACAAGATAAATGATGGCATTCCTCTCTCCCTATTCCTAAAAAGAAAAGGAACAATGTACAAGGAAGGGGGCCACTTCTCTAAGGGTGATGACCAATTTGAAGATGCCAAGGAAGAAATCAGAAATGCTAAAACTCTAAGACTGAGTAGATCATTGTTCATAGCAATATATCTAAAATGATTATATTCTCGAAACTAATAAGAAATGATTGAAATATGGACCTAGCCAAGCTAGTTCTCCCAAATTATTTTCTTGCCCCATAAATTATGAAATGGATTGCTCAAAAGTATGATGAGAAGACCAAGATAGTTCAAGACACTATTGGGAATGTTATCTTGATTGTGAATAGAGATCTTTTCTAGAGTGTGTTTAATTTAAACCCATAAGCCAAATGCCCCATCAACTTAAGGGTACTAGTTAGGGAATATACAAAGGACCGTAATAGCTTCAAATAAAAATGGCTTCCTCTTCATCGATACAAGGAAGTGCCTCATCAATAGGAGCCAATCTTAGAGGAGGAGATATAGCCCTAGTCATGGATAAGTCAGAGGGATGTTTTTAGGATACATATTATGGTAACGTGTGAAGTCCTAGTAATTGATGTAGAGCCCAAAATGTCAAATGGGGCATTGGTCTTTACAAATGATATTTAGAGTGATTTTATAAAAAAAAATATTTAATTATGGATAATACTTGGCCTACCACTTTTGTCAATAAATTGTGAATGTCAAAGAGCAAGGAACACAAAAGGACTTTAGGAAATATTTAATGTTGTGAGCTATATATATTTGTACGTGCAACATGATTATTGGGATGATGGACTAAGAATCAAGTATACTTGCCCAAGGATTTTTGATGACCAAATCAAACCGATATAAATGTAGTCTATTCACATGGATAAGCACGATGGACATTTTCAATACAATGTGTTTTAGATATTTTTGTTAATCCTCTAATATAGAAACTAGGGTACAATAGGCCAAGATTTCACTAGAGGTTAAGAAATTATTAGGTGCCTATCCATCAATTTAGATGGTTTCTCTATGATGATTTCACATTGTTAAGGATGTATGGACAATGATCCCATATAGATTGCCTCCTATACTATCTAATAAAGTTGCATTCTTGGAGGTCATAAGGTGATTACATTTAGTAGATAAGGATCACTTCAAAGATGAATCAAATAAGGGTATCCTCTTAAGGAGGTTTTAGGTTTGTGGTTTCACAATATGGGGAACAAAGCTATTTGATAAGATAGCAATTGGATATATCCATTTCTTAGGAATGATGTACTTAGGGGTGAGCTTGTTTCATCCACCCATTTCCATGCATCCTCTATTGTACCTATCCCTTCCATCATACCTATCCATCCCATCATACTCATCCATCATAACTATAGATCCATTCCATCGTACCTATCCATCCTCCTTTCTTGTCTTTGATCTTGATAAGGATAGGGACATGATTTTGACACATGCTTTGGATATTCCTTGATATATCCAATAGTTTACAATAGATCTTGTAGCATCTTGTCACATCTTATGGAGCAAGTTGATACCTTCTTCAACATGCATTTCAACATTATGTCATGAATGACACATCAAATGGGGCATGTTACTCCTATGCAATGTATTCCTTGAAGATTTCATCCTGAATCTCTCAATCACTCCATCTTGAATCCTTCAACCCTCCATCATGAACCTTGCATGCATTCCATCCAATCCACCCTTGATCCTTGTCCCTCAACTTGGTTTTCCTTGGTTAATGGTTACAAATGATCAACACAATCCCAAGTAATCCCAAACAATCCAAAGGCAATCCAATGTAACAATCACATGTAGCAAATTTCAATATTTGCAAGCAACCCATCCAAAGTTTAGCACAATCCATCCCAAATTTCATCATAGTGAAATCAAAATACATCCAAATATAAAGAAATCCATTAACTTTGTCTTTCTTGATGAAATTCAATTCTTGTTTAGTTTTAAATAAATAATTACATGATTATAGATATATATTGTTCCCAATCCTTACATTGTACTCGAGATATATCATTCCCAAATCAACAGTTCACTATATCATCATCATCATCCAAATCTAGTTTTTAGATTGATTAGGGACAACATCTTGTTTATCTTTTCTTTTCATTGTTGGTGCATACATTCTTGCTTATGTGTTTCTTGTTTTGCTTCCATTTGTGAGTCAAGCCTTGGGGTATTTATGGCAATGACAACATGATCTTTCATATCATGGTGCCATATGTCATTTGCCTACTTGGGTGTTTTTTCTTGTACAACATTTGACAATTGTGTCATTATGGTTTTTCCATATCATGGTGCATCATGTCCTATGTTATAATAAATCAGGTTTCTTAAACATTTAAATTCATTCAAGATTTGCAACCTTCATCATCACATCATTCACATTCATCTTTTTTCTTCAATGCTTCTTTATAACTAACTATTCATATCTAACATTTATTTTTGTTTCCACCCATCACCTGTGATTTTAACCTATTCATTCTAGTCCAAGTCCTTCCATTTCATTTCAAGTATTCATCTATCTCTTTCATCCCCACATGTCCTCTCAAGAGGACCTCTCTCTAATTATTATGCCACTTGAGGCCACCTCTTGCATCTATTCTTTCACTTCTTCTACTTTCTTTGAAAAGCCACTACTTTTTTTTAGATGCAATGCCCTTTAAAAGAGGGGAAAATGTAGACACCTAGATTTGCCACTTTAACTATATAATATTATCCTATCCTAGTCATCTTATTCTCATCTTGTCAACCAATTACTCCATCATTCCATCAAGTAATCATCTCCATTGATTTATCAATTTCATCATTCTAATTTGCTTTGTCGATTAATTAGTTGTTCTACATTAATTAATTAATCTTATTCAAGTTCCCCCTCATATCACCCCATAGTTAATCAATTAATTAATCATTATTAATTAATTAATTAGTTCTCTAATTAATCCATTCATATATAGTTAGTTAAAATAAATAAATGATTTCAATTATCATCACCCATATTTCACTCCATGTTAATTTAGTTAATCTAACAATCCACTCATTGATCAAATTAGCTAACTAATTAGTTGATTTAGTTAACTCTAAATCAAGCTAGTTGACAAAGCAATCAAATTAGTTAACTAATTAATCAATTGAGTTAACTAGTCAATCAAACTAGTTAACTCTAAATCAAGTCTTTGGTCCCCAAGATTGATCAAATCAATCTTGGCGATTCATATTCTCATCCAAAAAATCTATAAATTTGTTATTTCTTTCACAAACTCATCTATCTGGTCTAGCAAAAAAAATAATCGTAATCTTTGTCCATCTCTGAATCTTTGAATCAAGTTGTCAACATGTTGCCGAAAATCTTACACATTTATTGAGTATCCAAAATCCATCATCAAAAAAATCCATTAAAAGCTCAAATTGGAGGTTTAAATGTATATTTTAGAGTAGGAATTTGCATATTGTTTGTTTGATTTCTTTCATTGCTCTAATTTATTTGTGGATACAACCTTGTTACATGAAGTCATGGGCAAAGGAAAAAAATCCATTAGGGTATAAACACCAATGAACATTTGAGGAGTTGAAGAAAATAAGTATGACATCGGTCCTAGCTTCACCCAACTTGCACGCAACTTTTGAGGTAGAGACATATGCTAGTGGTTATGGTATAAATGTAGTGCTTTTGTAGGGAGGAAATATTATTTGTTATCACTCAAAAATGTTTAGAGGGTCCATGTTAAACTAAAATGCCTATGATAAGGAGTTCTATGGTTTGGTTTATGCAACAAAGCATTAGAAACATTACCTCACAAGAAAGGAGACCTTGGTGTGCACAAACTATAAGCCTTTGCAATACTTACAATCATATATAAAATTATAGTAGTACAAACATTAAAATGGATGATATTTCTTCAACAATTCCATATCATGGTCAAATATAAGCATAGTGTGATGAATAAGGTGATTAATATGCTATCCAAACCGCCTTTTTTATCCAATGTAAGTAATATGTCTAAGTTTGAGTCTTTTTCTTAGGATGTGTACATGGAAGATTATGATCATGATGAAGATTTCAATAAGGTTTATCAAACCATACATAGTGGGAAACATGAATGGTTTGAACATCATAATGACTATTACATCCAAGAAGGACTCCTATACAAGGTAGGTAAACTTTGTGTGCCAAAGTCTTGTTGATGCAAGAGACGCACATGTTGCACTTGGTTAGACAATTTGATGTGAATAAGACTGTTAGTAACCTCTAGTGTTATGTATTTTGGATATGTTTACAATCTAATGTTGTAAATTTTGTTTTTAGTTGTCAGTTATGTAGTGTGAGTTAACCCAACAACTAGAATTTCAAGTTGTACCAGTCATTAATGTAATAAAATTAGTTATTTAAACTATGACGATCATTAATAATAATAATTGTATAAACAAAATATTAATAGATGAAAGAGAAAATAGAATTGAGATAAAATGTACACAACAACAACTTTACTTGGGGAAAACTATTGTTGGTAAAATACCCCACAAATAACATCTTTAATCTTAAGAAAACTTACAAATTTGTCTATTAATAAATAGATTGAACCTATGGATACATTTCTCCTCACTTCCATAGGCCTTTTTCCCTTTCAGTGCATTTTTTTCAAATTCTCCCTCAATGAATTTCATTGAGAAAATTCTCCTGTAAATATAGGGAGAAGCGATGGAAAAATACTCAAAAGGTTAGTTGCCATACCTTTTCAAAACTACCTTTGTTTAAAACATAATAATTTAATGACTATTTCATAGTTTATTAAATTATTAATTGTTACAAGGTGTTTAAAGAAAGCTTTATAAAGCATTAAATAGAAAAAGGTTAATCACCTTATATTTAGAACATCACAAATGTTATGGAGGTTTGAACCCTAATAACATTATGTTCTAACACTACCCTTTAATAATAATAGGGGGTGTCTCCTATCAATTTCTATAAAAGAAAAAATGAAGTACCTGTGTGACATAGATCTTCTTGACAGAGATAAACTGAGATACAAATATAGGGAAAAAAATATCATGCATTCTAGACTACATGAAAGTCAGTTACTTGTCATTATTTATAATCCTAGTATTCTTAATTGAGGCTATAAATGAGGTCAAGTATAAGGATTTTTGTTGGAGCCCAAGACTCCTCAAACCATCCTCCCCCAAGTTCATTACATAGTGCCCATAGGTCTTATATAATACAATGCTTTTACAAGTAAAAGAATTACAAAGAGAAGAATTATAATATTCTTGAAGGACTTATACAATACAAATTCTTGTAGATCTTACATCCAAAGTTTAACCACTAGGAGGTGTCATTGTCATGCATAATCCCCCTCAATAGCAGCTTTATTAAATTATGAATTGTTACAAGGTATTTAAAGAAAGCTTTATAAATCATTAAATAGAATAAGGTTAATCACCTTATATTTAGAACATCACAAATGTTATGGAGGTTTGAACCCTAATAACATTATGTTCTAACACTACCCTTTAATAATAAGAGGAGGTGTATCCTATCAATTTCTCTAAAAGAAAAATGAAGTACCCTAGTGACATAGATCTTCTTGACAGATGATGGGTTTAAATATTGGCCTCTGTTGTGATGTTTTTTAATATGGTTTTAGACCTTTTCCACATGATCTTCCAAATACTTTTCAAACATTACCATCATGATATACTATCTTTTTATATACTTTGCAAGACCTTGAACCTATTTTGTTAATATGGAATATGGTGATGGTATTTATCAATTGAATGATTTGATAATGAGTATGCATGCAATATAGATGAGGTTCTATGGTTTAATTATGAAGGAGATAAATTTCAAAGCATGTTGGCATAGTACCTTTAAACAGGTCTCTCCTTGTCAGCTCTTTTATTTAATTTTACAAATATTAATGGGAAAGCCTATATAAGTGTGTTTTTGAATTTATTTGTAACCTAGATGGATATAGAAAACTTGAAGCATTGGCATAAAGAGCATTCAAAGTGTTCATTATGTTTAAGAGCATATTTGTGTTTGTATGATGTGTGTTGTTACAGTTGTGGAATCATCATCAATGTCCTTCTGAGTTGAAGGATCTTCATTCTCCTAAGGGCTTCACCTCAAAGGTGACATCATTATTGTTTGAATCATTTCATCATTTGGTTTATCTTTAGCCTCTGTCATACTAGGACATGCACTCTCTCTAACAACAGTGTTGGGAAGCTTGAATGCTATACTGAGATTTGACTCAGGCAAATCCCTAAACACCAAAAGCTCCAAACCCCTTTTCTTCTTGAGTGCAGTTTACAAGTGTAAAATTTGAAGAAGTGAAGCTACAAGAAGGCTATGTAAGGGAAAGGGTTTTGGGATTTGAAAGCAATTTGCAGAAATTCTACTACGAAGGACTTGGGCATCCACCCCAAAGTACTTCTCAAACAAGTATAGAATACGACATCAGGGCACTCTCTATGACATTTCTCCTATTTTGAGTTTCTAAAGATTTTGTCATTCTAGACTTAGGTGCCCACCCCATAGTCCTTTGACATATTGGCTTTCATAATCAGGTTCTCCTCTCTTCACTAATGTCATTGCTTCTGTTAGATTGTCTGTATTTATCATGGTTTGAAAGTTATGCTCTGTTCATTATAGAACTAGGGTTATGTGCATATTTGACCTAGAGTTTGATAAAAGGTTTGATTCAAGCTGATCTTTCCATAGCAAACAAGAGCATAAGATTTGTAGCACTGGTGATCCCACATAACTCAGTTACAGTTGCATTGAGGAAGGAAAATTGCCCGTGCACCGAAAAAAGTTTTGGAGGGGTTCGGTCGAACAAGGGTGTTCATTAGAACCCAAAAATGGGTTCATTCAAACCCCCCCATTCGAATGAACCCCCTTTGTGTCGGCCACATTTTTTTAATAAAATAAGGTTCAATTGAACCCCCCTCAAGGGGTTTGATCGAACCCCCCTCAATGTTTTTTTTCATTTTTTAATGTTATTTTATAGGGTTCTAATGAAAGGAGGTTCATTTGAACCCCATTTCATTCGAACCCCCTATTTTGCCCTTGCCCCTCTCCAACTGCAATTTTATGCAAATTTTTGGGTTTCTAGGCATAGGTTGAGGATCAAAATGGAATCAATTTGACAAACCCATCTGGAGGATTATATTCCTTGAAACGAGCTTTCTATCAAGTATAAATTTAATATATTTTGGTTTTATTATACATTTTTTTTTAGTTTAATTAAACATAGGTTTTTCACTAAAAATCAAGCTCTCTGTTCTGCACATGTGGAAAATAAGTATATTACCAAAATAAATTATGAAAAATATCTATCCTCTCTATATTCATGTCCTTGATCCAAAACAGAAAAAAATGAATTCTGACAAAAAAAGTTATGCTTTACACAGTACACTTATGTCTAAATTGTAATTGGTTTTACTTCAAAAGTTAATTAAAAGAAAAATATTCAATAAAACTTAATGAAACCAAATACATCCTCTAGATGTCAACTAAGATACGAACCAACGTGGAGTGCCCTATAAATGAGTTTATGCAGTCAACCATCAAGAAGTAGCCAAGTGTATTACTAATGTCCTCATAGCATGAATATTTCCAGAATTGGAGAAAGAGATTTGGGAGCCTAACCCAGATAGGTCTTGTTGGGTCCCAAAATAGATTATCCTAATCTCTAGAACATTCTTCAATATTTGAGGCCAGGGATGTCATAAAGGAGATAGAAAAGAGGTTCATCAATAGGATAAGGATGATTAAGGGCCAACGATTTGGAATGGGTAATCTCCCCTTCCCTTCTGGCTTAGCTAAGACAAGGAGGGTGTTCCTAGAGGTATCCCTTAACAAGGATTAACAATAATGGAAGATGTTTTTAGGGTCATATCATTACAATAATACTCAAACTATTGTTTTAATCCCTAAATAGAGTCACTAGATTAAGATAAACTTGTTGCACTATACCCTTTGTTTAAGCTAATGAAAATCACTCTTACAATAATGGAAGGTACTAGTATGCATGTTTGGTTTACTAAAATTGGCACTTTGAAGATTCACCAACTATTTTCTGGTTATAACATAGAACCACAACAACAATGGTAACTATTTACTTCACACTTGATAAATTTGTTTTAGTTTTTAAAAGAGGTGCATGGGTTATCAAACATGTCATGTCCCCTTTATAGTAAAATTAAATTGGTGAAATTATTAGTCCATTCCTATTTTCCCATAGGCTAATGTAAATCAGAAAGGAAAATATTTTATTTAATATTTTAATTGTAAGCCTGCAAATTCAGGATTTATTATTTTCGAGAGCAATTAAATATCAAATATTTTTATTTAATTGCACAAGGGAATGGGGTGTAAAGAGGTGTAATTATAACTCCCAAGAGAGAATTTAGAAGATTTTATGACAGTTATGACAAGATTCTATGACATGTTGTCATAGTGGGAGTTATTTTCTAATTTTAGAGAAGAATCTTGCATGGGCTATTTTGGTGACCATCTTTGGAGGGGATTTGTTGGAAATTAAATTATTTTAATTTATTTTCCAAGAGAGGGACATTTGGATTTGTATCCATTATAAATATGCAAGTATTTTCTTTCAGGAGGAGCTTTTTTATCATTTTACAACCCTAATTTTTGAATTTGAGCACTTGTGCTTAGATTTTCTTCAGCGGGCGAAAACCCATTGGAGTTTGCAGCTGTGGACGAAAACCCATTGTTTGTAGGTATTAGAGGATGAAACCCCTTTGGTAGATGAGGGTGATCTCATTCAGAGATTGCATTGGAGCTTCACAGATTTGTAGATTGCAGTATTTAGTTTGGTGTGTGTGTTTGTAGGTTTTGGAGTGTGTAGTTTGAGTAGATTTTAGAGTGGTAGTTTCATATTTGTTTCAATTTGTTCTTGTTGTTTTTGTGAATTTCAATCAGTCCCATCTCATTGTAATTTCATTATAAAATCAATTAATATAATCTTGGGTTCATTTATTATCATTTCTGTGCTTCCGGGTGAAATCAGGTGTAGTGAAATTCTTAGTTTTGTATGCAAATTTGTGTATGTGATTAAATCTAGAAATTTTCTGATATGTAATAGAATGAGGCTGTACCATTACTAATATTTCAAGATATTGATCAATATTTTATGTTTAAGAAGTTTCCCCTTTGCATTTGTGTTAAAATTGTCAATTTCAGGATCAATCTGTGTAGGGGAAAATTAGGGGTTTTGAAAGTTATTTAAAATTTTACTTTCAGATTTGATTGTTGGATGTAAATATTTTTTTTGGGACATTACAGTGGTATCAGAGCTAAGATCTTTCTATCCTGTAGGGTACTAATTTGTTGATCATGGGAGGATTCTTCAAATCCCTTTTGAGGAGTTTAGAAAATGATGTTTTAGTTTCCAAAATATCAGTATGGTTTGATGAATATTATATGAAATGTAAAATTTCAAAGGCAGCCCTCACTTTTTATGAATATGCAGAAATCACTGGGAAATATTTGCCTAAAGAGGGAGTGGTTCTCAAAACTTTTGAAGAGTACCTTTCAGAGGGAAAATTTGAAGTATCATTTGAAGATTATTTCATGAGAAGAAGAAAGGAAGAAGTTAAGATGGAAAAGGATATAAATACCAAAAATCAAGAAGATTCTAAGGAGCATGATACAAAGGAAGGTTCAACAGTCATAATAGTAGAACCAGAAGAACCAAAAAAGAAGGACATAGAACTAGAAATGGTGATTGTGAAGCATAAAGAAAAATCATATTTGCAAGAAATTGAAAGGAAGTAAAACTTGGAGAAATCCACCATACAATTTGAAGGTAAATTTTTTTTAGAAGTAGAAGATGTTTATGTTACTTCTAATGATTGTACATGTCAAGAAAATATTGATGAAGTTGAGGAAAAGACATCTTTTATTAGTTGTGAAGAGCCCAAGATGGATGTACATGCACCAATTCATGCACTATCTTCTGAACTTCCAAATGGTGAGCCATTGTTTGATTTGCATAGTAGCATTATAGATGGGTATGCATTTGAGAAGAATATTTTGGTTAGTCCTAATTCAAGGGTTTTGAGTCACAAAAATGGAGTTGTTGAGGCTATCTCAATGAACTCTCTTTCAGCAAATGAGGATGAACATCTTATTTGCAGCCAAGGTATGAAAATATTTCAGATTTATTTCCTTCTATGTCACTACAAAATTTTTGTCATCATGAAAGCATCAAAGGAATGGCATAAGGAGGAAGGACACAACTTGTAGCAAAGGGCACATGGAATATTTTCCTCAAATTCAAAGTTGTTTGTACATAAGAATATGGGATCCGGGTAATAAGCTAAGACACATGAAGGCTGAAATCTTTGATGGGATGAATCTCATATTAGTAAAAGTGTTTTCTAGTTTAGAATCCTCAACATCCAATTGTATCAAAGTAGTGCAGAAAAAGCATGATGGAGAATGCATTTTTAATTTGATACAACCACTAAGGAGATTAAAAATTGCAATACAAAAATATGAGGTATGTAATGCATTCTACTCTTTGAGTACTCAAATGGTTATGTGTGTACAATGGTTGCATTCCATGAGTGACTTTCTACAAAATCATTATTTTAGCAAAATAAAGAATACATATGAAGGGAAAGATATGGTGTTTGGAGGTGTATCTAATGGAACAATGGAAGTAGACATAGATATGAACACTTCTTTCAAGGGAAAGTTTTCATGGACAAGATGTTTGGTTATGGAGGATATGCATGCTATCTCATTTTATGGTAAGAATCATAGTTTTCATTTTGATATTCAAGTGTCTCTAAATCAGCATAGTATAGTGTTTAGTAACATGTTCCTAGGATCACCCTTGGATAGAGGATTCCAACATGTCATAGAGTTGGAAACTAACTTGCATCAGAAAATTTTGAGGAAGAATGATGTCACATCCTTGGGCCAAGTCACGAGTGTTCATGGCATACATGAGGATGCAAGACAAGAAGCATTGGAAGGGATTGAAAAGGTAACTAGTTCTCTACATGAAGCTACTATTTCATATTTCTCACATGGATCTACTATAGTTTGTGGTTCTACAGGAAAGAGAATTATTTGGTTTTCATTACAAAGATTGGAAATCAAGAAACTTGATAACATGAAGTTCAAAGTTTCAGAGCAAAGCCTTGCAAGGTGTGATAAGATGTTTAAAACCAGTCTTTCTTTGAAAATATTCAAAATTCAATTTTCTCTTGATAGCCATGTGATGGATTACATTGAATGGAGGATCTATTGGGTTTGGTACTATGGGAGTTTGAGGCCACAAAGAGGAGCATTTCAAATGATGTGGGTAGATAACCTTTTCAGGATGTTTGCTTCTTGGTATCTCCTTACCATCCATGAAGGTCAAAGTTTTCCCCTCATTTTATATTTTGTTGATGATGCATTTTTCTCTAACATTTTAAATAAGTTTGTGAAGAAATTCAAGTATATGCCAATGAATGGTTCTATGGAATACAACATCTTCAAGCAAAATAAGTTGCTAATTTTCTTTGTGGAGCTCAAAGTGCCATGGAATGAATGTTGCTACTGTATGATCACTCCATTACTATATTTTGGATCCTATAGACCAATCCAAGAGGCTGAAAATGTCTACTCACAAGATGAGGTAATGAATGGGTCTAATGTTATACATTTCCTTGATATGTATCTCAGCACTGAAGGGGTGAATGGAAGATATTTTTGCAAAAGATGTAATGGATGTGGTAGAGGATGTAATGGATGTTATAAAATTCATAATAGAAGAAAAAATCAGACCCATGGCATCACCAAATGTATCAAAAGTCTTAGGTACAAGTTGCCCAATGACAGTGCTTTCCTAGCTAGAGACCCAAGACACTATTTGACTTGTTGTGGGAGACTGTCTTGTAAGTTTTTTAAGGTGGAAACTATTGATCACATCAGTAAGTCACCTAATATAGTAGATGATTCAATAAACTTATTTTCTACTTTCATTTTGAAATTACCTTTGGGTGATCAATTTGTGCTAGTTGGACTCAGGAAGTGCATAGATTACCACCAGAAGGGCTTGTGGTTTGCAAAATCAATATCTAGAGTTTGGTGGAATTTAGTATGATGGTATATGATAACATTTCCTATCCTTCATATGTTCCATTATTTTTCCAAATCAGATCCTAAAGTTGCATCAAAAAGTTTTCAAACAAAGGCAAAATTTGTAGCAGTTTGTGATATATCCCGCAAGGAGTGTCTCCACAAATTCAAGGTAAAGAAGGTATTGGTTTCCAAGATTGGAATCCACTATTATGAAGGATGTGTTTTCTTTTGTAACCATTCTTTATTATGCATAAATTAGATTTATATTTTTTATAATGGTTGCAAGAGCCTTTGGTTTAGTTTTCTTGGTGACAATGCATATACACAACTAGAAAGGCAAGTTGTGAAAGGAAGGCTATTGATGGAAAATAAATGGAGACATACTACATATCAATTGATAGCATGTATAAGTTGTTTATACCTTGGTGATTTCTGCATAAATTTCACTCAACTCAAGTTCACTACTTTGAGATTATCCAGGTTGCTAGGAAGGAAGATGGACAAAATTGCATTCGGTGAGTTTACCAAATCTTTGTGGGAGGATGTAGTTCAGTTTGAGTATTGGAAAGAATGCCCCAAAGTCTTGTAGATCTAAGAGCTCAGATTGCATAGGTATTATTTTTTTATTCATGGCACTGGTAGAAATGAATCTGAGCTTTTAGGTTTTCATAGTGTTCTATGGCAAGAATTACAACATCTCATAGGTACATGATCAAGGCTTTCTATGCAATATAACATAATTTTGAAGCATCATTGTTTTAATTGCTTGAGGACAAACAATTTTAAGGAGGGGAGATTTGTCATGTCCCCTTTATTGGTGAAATTATTAGTCCATTCCTATTTTCCCATTGGCTAATGTAAATCAGAAGGGAAAATATTTTATTTAATATTTTAATTGTAATCCCGCAAATTAAGGATTTATTATTCGGGAGTAATTAAATATTAAATATTTTTATTTTATTTCACATGTAAGGGAATGGGGTTTAATGAGGTGTAATTATAACTCCCAAGAGAGAATTTAGAAGATTTTATGATAGTTATGACAAGATTCTATGACAGCATCTATGACAGGTTGTCATAGTGGGAGTTATTTTCTATTTTTAAAGAAGAATCTTGCATGGGCTATTTTGGTGAGCATCTTTGGAGGGAATTTGTGGGAAATTAAATTATTTTAATTTATTTTCCAAGAGAGGGATGTTTGGATTTGGATCCATTATAAATATGCAAGTATTTTCTTTAGGAGAAGCTTTTTTATCATTTTACAACCCAAATTTTTGAATTTGAGCACTTGTGCTTGGATTTTTTTTAGTGGACGAAAACCCATTGAAGTTTACAGTTGTGGATGAAAACCCATTGGTTGTAGGTATCAGATGATGAAACCTATTTGGTACATGAGGGTGATCTCATTCAGAGATTACATTGGAGCTTCACATATTTGTAAATTTCAATATTCAGTTTGGTGTGTGTGTTTGCAAGTTTTGGAGTGTGTAGTTTGAGCAGATTTTAGAGTGGTAGTTTCAAATTTTTTATTTCTATTTTTGTGACTGTAAATCAGTCCCATTTCATTGTAATTTCATTATAAAATCAAGTAATATAATCTTGGGTTCATTTATTATCATTTATGTGCTTCTGGGTGAAATCGGGTGTAGTGAAATTCTTAGTTTTGTATGCAGATTGTGTCTGTGATTAAATCTGGAAATTTTCTGATATGTAACATAATGAGGATGTACCATTACTAATATTTGAATATATTTATCAGTATTTTATGTTTAAGAGGTTTCCCCTTTGCATTTGTGTTAAAATTGTCAATTTCAGGATCAATCAATGTAGGGGAAAATTAGGGGTTTTGAAAGTTATTTAAAATTTTATTTTCAGATTTGATTGTTGGATGCAAATATTTTTTTGGGACATTACAAAACATTTCAGACCAGTGACTATTTGAATGAGCTACATAGTCCACAGTTCAGCAGAAAATAAGATAATACAGAAATGGAAACAAGCACTTTCTAAATACCTAGATGCAGATAAACAATAACCAATGAAGAATATGCTTAGTAATCCTTTATAAAAATGCAATCATTCATTTACAACCATGGAAGATATCATCACATAGCATGTAATGTTTTAATAATTTGTCATATTCATCATATCAACAGTTACAATCATACTGCGAAGTGTGGCAAGAGGAAACCATAGTTGAAACTTAGGATTTCCTTGAAAAATTACATGAGAAAAAGGAGAAATTCATACACTGATTCTTGAAAAAAATTTGAATAGTTTCATAACCTTGTTATCTTCCTTGCTAGGGAACTATAATATTTTTTATTTGAAACCCTAGATAGTTTTGCACTTTTATTTCCTAAAAAACTGCCAAAAGACCAACCTTTGAAAAGAGTCTCAATCTTCAATTTATAGCCTTCACAACTAAGATTGGATGGGAAAATGGTAAGGAAAACCCCACCAACTCCACCAATTGCAATAAAAACATAAATTTCAACTACTCATTTCACATTAATGGTGATCCTAGAAGTTGTTGGTGCATTTTTGCATGTTTCTAGCATTTCTGGACCTTGGCAGGACTTCGGGCCATGGGAGGACATTTGGATTTTGGACCAAGTCCAAAAATCCCATCAGGTCCCAAAGTCTTGATGGAACCTTTTCATTATATTTTGGGAGTCTAGAAAACGGGGGTCGAGTGTTGAATACAATGAACACTAAGAGGGGGGGTGAATTAGTGTTCTACAAAACCTTTTATGCACTTGGTCTTTTATCCATTTACCAAATTCAATTATGTGAAATCAAATTAAACAAATGAACAACAACCACAAAGACATAACACATGAACACCAAAATTTTTACATGGAAAACCCAAAGAGGGAAAAATCACGGAGAGTGTTAGCTCTCAAAATATTATTATAGCTCAATATCAAATTACAAGAGGCTCACTACCTGGAGCTCACTGCTCAAGAGAAAAGGCTCACTGCCAATTAGAAGAAGAAAAAAGAAGGGTGGCTCACTACCAAAAATGAACTACTGAGATTGCATCTACTTATGCATGGTTACAATTCTAATTAAGCTTATAAACACTAACTCAGAACTCTTCATTTCAGTCTACCCCTATTTCTCTGCTATGCTCTTACATATGCTCAACATCTCTCTTCATTTGTTGCGGCCACTCTATCTTCGCATATTTCACATCCACATACATCTTATCACATCACACCACACTCAAACACTGAAATCCATCCTCTATTTATATCCACAAATAAATCTCTCTCATAATTAGGTCAGCAAGAAAACTGTGAAACCTATATACTAAGGGTTATATCTTGTCTGTAGTGTCCCTTATAGGAACAATACTAATTTTTCCCTAAACTATCAGTTTCCAAACAAACAAAGATTTAGAGAGTACATTGGTTGGATTTAATTCCTACAAGCAAGTTACAAAACACTTACAATATTACATTAGCCTCATGGAGTATACACTTGAATACATAGAGTATATACTCAAATACACATAATCTACAAGGTATATACCTAAATCACAAGGATTGAATACATGTAAGTTGCATTAATACATGTAAGTATACCATCAAACAATTGGAAAGGGGATTCGATGCATCCCATACTACACCATGGACCCATCCACCATCCCAAGGTCACCAAGTATACAAATGAATACATGAAATACTAAAGTATAAACAAAAAAGAAAGATCATATATAGCAATGTAACAGGTCTCTAGGACTATGTGGGCTCAACCATAAAGAGTGGGGGAGTGGAGCGTGATGAGGTGTCCCAAGTTTCCTCTACCCTAGGCCCAACGACAAGACCTTATCCTCTGTTGGCCTCATGCGGTCCTTAACCGATGGTCCTTAACCATCATCATGAGGTGGCATACCTAGTGAGGGATTTACGCTATTCCCCTCCATGACACCATCCTTTCCTCTTATGATTGAAGATCCTTATTTTATTTAACTCAACAATTGATTCAAGTGAGGATAGTTCGGGAGGCTGTAATAGGGTTTCCTAGATTCTCTACCCTAGGCCCAAAAACAAGACCTTATCCTCTATTGGCCTCATGTGGTCCTTAACCGATGGTCCTTAACCATCATCATGAGGTGGCATGCCTAGTGAGGGATCATTCACCATTCCCCCTCCTTGCAGTCCTGCCTCAACCTTCCTTGACCAATCATTGCCAAAATCAAATTATTATTATCCATAAGATCAATAGTATTGGCATCAATTAACAATGCTTTTAATTGATATAATTATAAGTGCATTTGAACATATTTATTCATTTCTATATTGATTAAATAGGCATAACTATAATTATTCAAAGGGGTAGATTACATCACCATTCTGTTGTTACCTTTATAATTATGTATACCACTGTTGTTATGTACATACCTGGCTGCCTTTATTGTTTGCTCATGCTAAATATTGCTTGCTTGATGATTGCCTGATCTGCTAATAGATGTCAGATTGAACTCTTGTTTCTAATATTTTATTGCTTTTATAATGCTTCTGTTGATCCTGATCCTGGTTGTCTCTATATTCAGAGATATTAATATCTATTTTTCATCCCCTTATGCCTTCGATTGCCTTCCATTCTTCCCTTTTATGCTCTCCAAAAGACATGTTTTTGCCCGAGGGTTGTCTCTTATACATGTCCCTTCAACGTATTCCTTTGCATTATCCAACATTGCTTTTACAAACAGATTTGTTGTTAAAACATTGTATCTCTATTGTAATTACATTCGTTTCCTTCTAATCAAGCACTACTGTTGTTTACGAGCCAAGTGCTATCTTTATTTTATATTTTACAGATTTGTTATAACATTTTGTAGTCTCCTATGTATATTTCGTAGTCTTAGATTTGTTATATTATATTTTACCATTCATTGACCTTTGAATTAGATTTCAAAGCTCTTATATTAATTGCTTTACTAAGGCATTCACCTTATATGTGTTCAACCATTCTTTGGCAGTCAGTCGTTTATTCCATGAAATTGGCCTCTCCCAAATATTTTATAATATTTAATCTATATAATGTTTAATTTATAATATTAATATTTATAATAACTAATTTATAATATTTAGTTTATTCAATTTATAATGTTTAAATATATTAAATATATTTGATTTATAATATTTAAATTAAGTATATTCTACTTAATATATTTAATTTCTATTATGTAAACATATTTAAATATATTCAATTTTTGTTTTATAATAATAGATTTTAATGTCATTCACATCTTTAATTTGAATGAATAATTCATAACTGATTCGATCGTAGGGACATGACAGCCCTCCCCACTCAAAATTGCTTGTCCTCAAGCAATCTCAAATTGGGATGATCAAGAATTTCCCACGTTGCGTATTTAACTCGGGAATGATTTCATTTTCTCCACTTCTTATCTACATGTAGAAGAATGTACTTGGTTCTAGAATTAGCTTTCCTTCATTCTTTTACTTGAAGTTCCTTCATTTTCCCCCTGTATTTCTTCATTGGATGGGACTTCCATATTGTGTGCTTGACGTATTTTTCCACATCTATGCCCTGGTTCCCATTTCTCATTACATTTGTAGCATAAGTTCTTCCTTTTAAGATTCCTTGCACTGCATTTGTGACCCAGTCCCCATGGATCATTACATCTAAAACACCTTTCTTTTCCTTGTTCTTCTCTTTGCCTACATCTATGACTGGGCTCCCATCTTTCCTAACAATTGTAGCATAGTCCTTTCCTTTAGAGCTCCTCTAGGGTCTCTTGGGAAAGGAGTGGTTCTCTTTGTTTTCTCTTTCCATGGGAATATTTTTCTTTTTATGTTGTCTTTTGTGAGGATTTTCCTTCATTTGATTGAGCATGATCAAGCCTAGTGGCTTTAAGGATTGCCTCTTGGAGTGTGGAAGGATCTAGGGTGCTTACTAAACCACAAGTAGCATCTATCAATCCTTCTATAAAAAGGTAGGTGAGTCTTTCCTCAGATATTCCTGGGACCATGATTTTTAGTCTTTGGAATTTGGTAATATATTCCTCAAGGGTCCCTCTTTGTCTTATTCTGGTTAGCTCCTTGAAGTGTTTTTGGGGATGGGTTTGGTCAAATCTTTGAATGAGTCTTTTCTTGAAGACCTCATAAGACTTGATATTTTTATGATCTTGGGTAATTTTACCATGATGCCACTAGTCATGTACCCCTCCTTCTAGATGTAGTGTGACAAATGTAATGGTATCTTTTTTGGTCATGGGACAAAGAGTTAGGTATATTTCTAGTTTTTGTATCCATTCTTGCACTGTAATTTTTTCTGACCAATCAAAGTTAGGGATGGATAGTTTTCCTATTTTACTTTGTATATCTTTATTTGGGCGATTATTTCTACCTCTATGATCATTCTTCATCGCCACCTCACAATATGATATGAAAGGGATTTTTTTTCTAACTTGGGTTCAAGCCTTGCATATTCTAAAGCAAGCTTGTGCACATTTTGATTGTCATTTCCTTCATTTTCCTCTAAAGGATTTTCTTTGTCCAAGAAATGGGGTCCCTCGGTACTTGAGTTTGATCCAATCGTAGTGTTATGATTACTATCAAATTGGCTAGGGGAGATCTCCCTTTCATGTCTTGTGTCAGGTCTAAGGTTGTTATTTATATCTTGAAGGGTTTGGAACATGGCTTGGGTTGTTTGTTCATTTTTTTTCCATGAATGCCCTCAATTCCTGCTCCATAGTCTTCTTCTTCTCTCTCTAGAGCCCTTAAAGTTCGTTGGCTTGGTTGCATCAACTATTATCCCTCAGGCTGGCAGGATGATGCTCTAATACCACTTGTAATGTCCCTTATAGGAACAATACTAATTTTCCCCTAAACTATAAGTTTCCAAACAAAGATTTAGAGAGTACCTTGGTTGGATTTAATTCTTGTAAAAAAGTTAGAAAACACTTGCAATATTACATTAGCCTCATAGAGTATACACTTGAATACATAGAGTATATACTTGAATACACATAATCCACAAGGTATATACCTAAACCACAAGGATTGAATACATGTAAGTATATCATCCGACAATTGGAAAGGGGATTCAATGCATCCCATACTACACTGTGGACCCATCCATCATTCCAAGGTCACCAAGTATACACATGAATACATGAAATACTAAAGTATAAACAGAAAAGAAAGATCATATATAGCAATGTAACAAGTCTCTAGGACTATGTGGGTTCAACCATAAAGATCAATAGTATTGGCATCAATTATCAATGCTTTTAATTGATATAATTATAATTGTGTTTGAACATATTTATTCATTTCTATATTCATTAAATAAGCATAACTATAATTATTCAAAGGGGTAGATTACATCATGATTCTATTGTTACCTTTATAATTATGTATACCACTACTGTTATATACGTACCTGGCTGCCTTTATTGTTTGCTCATGTTAAGTATTGCTTGCTTATTGATTGCCTGATCTCCTAATAGATGTCAATTTGAACTCTTGTTTCTAATATTTTATAGCTTTTATAATGCTTATGTTGTTCTTGATCCTGGCTGTCTCTATATTCAGAGATATTAATGTTTGTTTTTCATCCCCTTATGCCTTCGATTGCCTTCCATTCTTCCCTTTTATGGCCTCCAAAAGACATGTTTTTGCCCAAGGGTTGTCTCTTATACATGTTGTCCCTTCAACGTATCCCTTTGCATTATCCAACATTTCTTTTACAAATAGATTTGTTGTTAAAACAATGTATCTCTATTGTAATTACATTCGTTGCCTTCTAATCAAGCATTGTTGTTGTTTACTAGCCAAGTGTTATCTTTACTTTATATTTTATAGATTTGTTATAACATTTTGTACTCTCCTATGTATATTTCGTAGCCTCAAATTTGTTATATTATATTTTACCATTCGTTGACCTTTGAATTAGATTTCAAAGCTCTTATATTAATTGCTTTACTAAGGCATTCACCTTATACGAGTTCAGCCATTCTTTGGCAGTCGGCTATTTAGTCCCTGAAATTGGCCTCTCCCAAATATTTTATAATATTTAATCTATATAATGTTTAATTTATAATATTAATATTTATAATAACTAATTTATAATATTTAGCTTATTCAATTTATAATATTTAATCCAATTTATAATGTTTAAATATATTAAATATATTTGATTTATAATATTTAAATTAAGTATATTCTACTTAATATATTTAATTTCTATTATGTAAACATATTTAAATATATTCAATTTTCATTTTATAATAATAGATTTTAATGTCATTCACATCTTTAATTTTAATGAATAATTCATAATTGATTTGATCATAGGGACATGACACTGTCAGTTTGTTCTTGTGTTAAATCTTCAATGCAGATCCAAACCATCATGTACATGTCTTCATATAGGTCATCTGTAATCATGTAACCACTTATACTTATCATCCAACTCATATTTCTTCTCCGCATAAGGATTTAACTAGTCTGTCGACTTGTTCCTTAAAAACATGTATGATAGGTTCCTCTGTCACATCACAACTTATGTTGCAGACCAAATGGGACTTCATGAATCATATCCAACAATCATTACTAATCTCTTAACATGTATTCAACTCCACAAAGCAAGATATTTTTGTATACCAAAATGCAGACCTTTGACCTGATGCACTGTCACACTGGAACACTGTCAAACTGGATGCCGGTATTGGAGTGCTTGTAGGATAAAATCTGTTGCACTTCTAGAGATACAAACATGGATATAGATAATCATGACATATCTCTATACTGTGTTAGAACCATAGAAAAAAATATGCTAATGCAAAGGAATGCAGACCAATTTACTTAGCACTGTTCACTATTTTTGTCTTACTTCTGCTGACCTAGACTTAGTCTTTTCATCAGATGACTTCCAGAGGAAGTCATGACTTGATTATTGGAATGTAACATCAATAGATAATTGTGAACATCATACCTGAGCCACATCTTCAAAATATGAAAGATAGAACTTGACAACATTTGAAGGAAATCATTACCTATGAAAAATATTTCTTTAAATGTTGATCGTGAATGGGTAGATTAATGAGTTATCTTTCCAAAGTCATCAAACGGTAGCTGTTGAGCTCAAACTTCTTAGCCACTTCATATGGCCCAAGTCGTAATGGATCAAACTTACCATGCCTCCCTTTATCTTCAAATTTTGAATTCCAAAGGAGGACCAAGTCACCAATCTAAAAATCTCTTGACACAGTATTCTTATCAAATAAACACTTCATTTTTTGCTTATGATTCATATTTTATCATGTGTAACTCTTCTTTGCTCCTCCAACTCAGTCAACTGCATGATCTTATGGGAAAGTGCATCACATTGATCTTTTTCTATACCCTACAACAACTAATAGACTAGTAACTCCATGTTGACAGGAATTTTTACCTCTACTTCATAAACTAGTTCAAATGGGCTTCTACCTATGGCTCTTTTGAAAGATATCCTATCATCCCATAGAGCATATTTCAAACTGTCATCCCATATTTTCTTATTTTGATCCAATGTTCTTTTTATGATCTTCATTAGGCTTCTATTACTTGATTCATCATGTCCATTACTTTGCGGTGATAGAGGACGAATGCACAAGGTTTATACCAAACTTAGAACATATGTTCAGCATTTCTTGAGACATAAACCATAATGCATTGTGAGCTAAAATCCTAGTTGGCACTCCGAACCTAGTTATTATATTGCTGACTATGAAATCGATAGCCACCTTAGAAGTTACATTACAAGTGGGGACTGCCTCTACCCACTTGATTAAGTAATCATTAGCCACAAGGATCTACTTAAATTCATTATTGGATTTCTCTTCTATTTCTTTGGCGAATTCAATTCCCCACTACTGGAAATGTGCATCAACTATGAGGGGCAACAAGGGAAGCGCTCTCGCAAATTTTATCTTACCAGAAAATTGTTGGCAAGCATCACACTTTCTTATCTTCTGTGCTACATCCTTGAATAAAGTAGGCCACCAATACCCAGCTCTAAGGATGTTATGAGTAGTGGTCTTAGATTTTATGTGTCCATCGTAAATTCCATGGTGACACTCATTCATTACTGCTTAAGATTGCTCTTGATCCAAACACTTGAGCAATACACCTTCATGATTTCTCCACATCATCTCATTTTGGAACATGACATACCTCTAAGATTGGAGCTTGAAGCTCCTTTTCTGATTCTCATCCATACGTGGTCAACAATTCATATTTCAAGATAAAATATTACATGTTTGTACCATGCATTGTCAATCAATCTGCAATGAGAAGGAGTATCATCTACATCCATTTCATTTACCTATGTTGCTTCAAGATTTGAATTAGCCATCAACTTAGCTAAACCTTGGCCTCTAACCAACTTTGTGATTTGTATGTCCAGGTCATATTCTTGGATCCTATTGATCCATCTACATCTTTTACCTAAAGCTTCCTGTTGTATAAATATGTCCTTTACTGCTGCATGTGGCACATATGTTATGGTCTTCGCACCTATGAGGTATGATCTAAAATTTTTCACAGCCTTTATTAATGCATAAGCATGCTTTTCCATTATGCATTATTTCAGCTCAACTTCTTGCAATGATTTTCTGAAAAAGGACATAGGCTGCTCATACCCATCTTCATTCTTTTGAAGTAAGACAACAACAACAACAGTATAAAATGAAGAAAAAGAAAGCAAATGAAGGGGTTTGGAATAATTTGGACTTATCAACATTGGTGCCTCCTTGATATCTTCTTTGATGTCTTTGAATGCTGTAGATGGCTCTTCACTCCATACAACTAATTTTCCTTTCTTGAGCATTTTAGAAATGTCCTTATTCTTCTCCACAAAATTAGGAACAAACCTCCTAACAAAGTTTATTTGGTCTAAGAAAGACTGATTCCCTTAACTGATTTGGGCTACGAAATGAGGTCAATAGCCTTGACTCATCTTGGATCTATTCTTACCCTATTCTTTGACACATGTCTTAGCAGCTTGCCCTCTTCAACACCAAATAAACATTTTTTTAGATTGAGTGAGTTATCATAGTCTAAACATCTCTTGAAGATCATTTCAAGGTGCTTACAGTGCTCACCTCTCTCCTTTGAGAATGCAATCAAGTAATCCTAATAGACCACCATAATCTCATCAATAAGACTAGGAAAAGCCACATCCATGGTCCACTAAAATGTTGACCCTGCATTCTTCAAGGAAAATGGCATCCTCACATTGACATATGTACCCCAAGGGGTTGTAAACATTATCTTGTACTACTCTAATTCCTTAACCATCACTTGGTTGTACCCAGAGAATCCATCCATCATGGACATCAATTCTAATCCAGTCACTTTTTGCAGCATATGGTCCATGCTTGGGAGTGGATAGTTATCCTCAAGAGATTTTATATTCAAATTTCTAAAATCCACACACAACTTTATTTCCCTGTTCTTCTTTCTTATTGGGACAAGGTTGGATACCCACTCAGAATGTCTAATGGGTTTAATGATACCTCCCTCTTTCACATTTAATAATTATTTCTACATCTTGGGAGCTATGGTAAGGTTTATAGGCCTTTGCTTCTGTCTGAATGGCTTTGTATCAGGTTGGAGGGGAATAGCATGTTGAAACAAGTCCACCCTATAGGTCTTGAGCTCTTCATAGGACCATGCAAAACACTTCTTGAATTTTCTTAGCAAAGTAATCAACACCTGTTTGTCATGAGGCTTCAATTTATTGCCTATGTAAACCATTTTAGGTGCCTCCTCAGTTCCATGGTTAACACCTTCAATGTTGTCCTCTTGAACTGGTTTACCTTTACTCTTCCAATGGTCAGCATTATCAAATATCCTTTCAAGTGAAACCAAACCCTTGGGAATGGTATTCATCTTCAACTACATGACCTCACTGCCAAACAAAGTTTCCTTTCCATCTTTGACTTATATCATAGGCTTCCAATCAATTAACTAATTTTCAAACTCATCTAGGAAAATTGACAAAGCTATAAATCTTATTGTTGTCATTGAAAACCTACCAGCTGTAAATATTATTAGGGATTGTCGATTTGGTAAGAACTTCAACAACATATTAGCATGAAGAAGAAGCTGACTATGGGTTGAACCTTGAACCAACAATAGCCAAAGTATCTCCTTTTTTCATTTCTACTTCTCTCAATCTAGTCAATGCCAATGGCGTTAAACAATTCCAAAGTGTCTCAAACTTCATTTCGGTACAACCTTAGCCTATTGTCCTTGGTTCCATAAACATTTGTCACTTGCTATGCGACCAACTCTGAATCTCCCAAGACCCTCAAACACTTCATCCCATGCTTGTGAGTAATATTCAAACCAAGCAAAAGAGATTCATACTCTACAATGTTGTTGGTGCACTAGAATTCGAGTCTGAAGGAAAGTCTAAAATGTTCATGATCTGGGGATATTAAAACCACACCCACCCCTGATCCTTGTCTTGAATATGCACCATCAAAGTACATTAAATCCACAAATCACCTGCATCACACTTAGGAGCAGTGAGAGTGGAAGGTAAAATATCAAGGTTGAGATCATCCTCACTACAATATCCCATGAAATGGTCGATGACAATGTCAAAGAAGCTGGCATCATCATCCTGTGTCTTATAATGGTCTTCAATATTTTCATCTTATACCTTTTCTCCCTATACAACTTCACTTCCATGCCTTGGACTAGAGTAGTCGTCTATGAAAGATCCATCTGGATACTTCCACCCATAGAGGCGACCTACTTTTTAGATAACATACCCCATTTAGTAGGATCCATAACAATAACATATATCAAGAATGACTTGTTTGGATAAGAAACAATTTGGACCTCAACATCTTTAACTAGACCAATCACATTAATTTCCCTAGAATCCATGGAAAAGCACTTGCCAAAATATCTAGAAACTTTCAGCCCCAACTCATTCATTATTTCCAAGGGCATAACATTGTTGGAAGCACCAAAATCAAGCATGCAGTTATGTAACAACCAACCATTTATGGTTAGTGTTGTGTAGAAAGGATCCACACCCATCCTAATGTTAACAACAGTTGATCCTAGATACACCTCTATAGTTTCTTCTTGGCCTTTACCCTCATCATCATCACTAGGAATAACAACAAGTTGTTTTTATGCATGAACAACATTGATGAATGACACCACCCTATCTCTATGCTCAGGGATTTAAAGAAGTTCCCCCATAGGCACTGGTATTCTAACTTGGCTTAAGACATGGACCGTGTCAATAGTGATATAATTTGGTAGAGGAGCATCACATGAGATGGTAATATCATTTGCACAAAAAATGTAAGGTACTTGATTGGAAGATACACCCATACCTTTTTCCTTCATCTTCTCCTTGCCCTTTTGTGGTTCTTTTTGTACCTAAGGTTGATCATGCTTCTCACTGCTCTTTGGATTGTGAACCTTTGGAATGAATGTAGTAGCTGTTTGTGCTACTTGTGTCAGACTCTTCTGCACATATTTCTTCTTTTTTGTTGATGGTTGCATTGGAATTTTCTTCTTTTCTACACATTCTTCTAGGGATTACTGCTATATTTCTTCTCCACATTTATCTTTTGCTTTTCTTTCTCACCATCTAATCCACCTTGTTTTGACTCTACATTAGGAGACTTCTACATAGGAACTTACCTATTCCTCAGCTAATAACCCCCTTGAACATGCATAATGCCTGCATTAGGCAAAACATTCATATCTTTCTTAGAAGGCTTGTACTGCTTGCACTTTTTCTGCATAGACTTTATACTAGGGGTTAGTCTACCATACAAAATAGCCTATAAGATGACATCCCAACAAAATGAAGAATGTAAGATATCTAAAGAAAAGGATGATGTTAACAAAAGTGATACAAACAAACTTGTTTGGAAGGTTAAAAATGATAGGAATTTGGATGCTAAAAGAAACATGATTGATATGAAGGAAATTGTAGAGCTGAATGAGCAATGCTTGATGAAGGAAGGAAATTTAGAGCAGCAGTATTTTCAAACTAAGCTGAAGATGGAAGATGGAAAATTAAAATAGTTGAAACTACCAATGGAGCAGTAGATGAAAGTTGCAAATGGTCATGATTTTGATACTAAAAGTAACAACATTGGTATGAAATAAACTGATGAGAGTGAGTTAGAGCAGTTGCACACAAGTAGAGTGTCATCCAAGAGGTGTAAAATGTTGTCAAATACAAGGTACCTTAAGTGGGTTGAGTGCCTACAAAGGTACACTTTCACAATCAAACACAAGAAGGGGCAAAGTAATAAGGTGGCTGATGTTTTGAGCAAAAGAGCATTGATGGTGCAAGATATTCAATTAAAAAGTGTTGGTATTGAAGCACTCAAGGAGGTGTATAAGGATGGTGAGGATTTCAAAGAAGTTTATGTGGTTTGCAAGTATCCTATTAGCACTAACAGGGAGAAGTGGCTAGATTGCCTTATACAAGGTGGTTTATAGTTTAACGAAGCAAAACTTTGTGTGCCAAAATGTCCTATGAAAAGTGTAGAGGTTGAATAGTATGCAATTGCCAAGCAAGAGATTCATCAAAAAGTGAAAGAGTAGCTCCAAGCTAGTGTAGAAGAATATAAGAAAAAGCCAAATTTAAAGAGAAGAGAGGGGATGCCATTGCTAATGAAGGAGCATGTCAAAGGACTCCCAAATAAGGATGCCACATGGATGATATATTCATATATTCTTAAGCATGGAATGACTGTTGCAGACCTCCTCTCAAGTGGAACCTGAGTTTCTTTTCTTTTCCTTGGGAGTATGATGTAGGAGCATCATTTTCATGATGTTTTTATGTTTCATTATGATGTTAAGAGTCTTAATTGAGTTTAGAGGTCTTAGGACGTCCATTGAGTTTATGTCCAATGGTTTAGGTTGTTTAAGTTGGCTTAGAAATTCAAATTTTGGTTTTCCCTCCAAAATGCAAATTTGAATTTCTAGGTGATTTTTGGCTTGTTACAAGTTGGGGTTTGTTCCTCAGCTTGAGTTTTTGGGTTGCTGATTCTAATAAGGTCTTGAAAGACCATGTATACCATGTAATATCTCCTTTCATGTTTTTTTTATCCTAGGTGGTAAAAAGGTGCATATTTTGCAGGCTTAAGTGCAAAAAGGACATTAGGTTTGTTTAGTGGTAAAATTTGGTGGAGGGTTAATGTTTGGTTTAGTTTGAATCCTCCTTTCCAAAAAACATTCCAAGCTCTTTTCAACTAAGTGCCTTGCCTATCAAGAGGAGAGTCGGCTATCAGATTTGAGTTGCCACTTGGTTTTCTGCTATGAAATTCGAATGTGATCACACAAGTTTGCCAACTAATGCCTTTATGTCCTTGAAACCCTAATTTAAGAAAAACAACAATCAAATATGTGAATTATGACAAATGCTATAGGAAATAGATAGAGGGCAAAGAACCTTAACTCATTATTTTTCGCAGATGGAAAATAAAAAAATCTGGGACAACAGTGATGGCGCCCTAGTCTAGTGTGCAACTTTTTCCACATAGTCCCAATCTCCTTCCAGCATTGATCTCTACTATGTCTTCTATTTCTTGCTATGTCTTCTATTTCTCGTGACCAGAAATTTGAGGACAAGGTTGATGGCACCCTTGTCCCAAAATGTTGAACAATGTCTGCTTCTTTTTAGATTTGGAATCTTCAATGTTTGTCTTCCTGCTCTACAACTCCACTTTCCACAGATCCAACACCTGTAACCTGCAATCACAAGGAGTATGGGAGGGGGTTGTGGTGTTTAGAGGCTTGCCTCAATCAAGCCCTGGAGAGACATTCAAGCCTTTTGAACATAGTTGTCAAAGAGAGTGCATTCCCTTGGGAGGCAGAGGCAAAAAACAAATGATAATGATTGATAAAACACAATAAATGATACCTTGATGATGAAGATATCATGGAAAGAAGAATCTCTTCAATGCCATGAGGAGGGAATGTAATCCAACCTACAAACAAACACAATAACAATGTTATTCTCTGCAACACAATGATAATCACAAGTATGCCACTAGCTCATGAAAAAAAAATTGCCATCTAGTTTATAAATGATAACGTAAACATGTTTATATATGCAACCACTAATATTCCTATCAAGAATTTTGCATTTGAAACTTATGATGTCAGCCTGAAGACCAAATAACGGTCACAAAACTGACATTTCAAATTATGGCAGACCCAAAATAGGGCTGGACTAGGGCACTAGCGCCCTTGTCCACCCCCCTATTTTTTCTCAAGATTCATTAAATTGCAACCCCCTAGGTCTTATTTGCCACAAGACCCATGGGTTTTCTCATCGGGAGTATGATTTAACATGCAAAATGCTCTAAATGCAAATCTAAAGACTTGGGAGCTAAACCTTTAGGGAAAAGCCCCCAAGGGTGCACTTTTCCAACATAACATTTAGCCCCCACTTTAATGTATGCATTAAATGCAAGGCAAATACATGCATTAAAGTAGGTCAACAAACACAACAAACATGCCAAGCACAGAGAAGACACGTCAAACACATTGAAGATAATGACAGGCACACAAAACATGGAGAAGATAGTTATAGTCACGCAAAATACAGAGAATATAGTATTGAAGACATGCAGAGCATAAAGAATACAATGGATGCAGTGATTTTTTTTTTTTTCCCATATGAAATGGACAATACAAATACAAGGAAAGTAAACAAACAAATCCCAAAAAGTGTAGAGGAGCTGTTCAACACCAGTCTTGCACTTTTTGAGAACAAACACGCCAAACAAAATCCCAAGGTGTAGAGGAGTTGTTCACCACCGGTCTTGTACCTTGAGAAAAAAACATGCCAATTAGATCCCAAAGTGTAGAGGAGCTCATTGCCACTAGTCTTGCACTTTGAGAAAAAGCACGCCATACACACACACACTGAAGACATAGAGAAAACACGGCAGACAAGTGATGGAGTGTTCCTATTGCTAGGTTCATCACCATCTCAGGCACATTAAAGGCACACACCAACAATTGGGCTTCACCATAATAACCTTCAAAAACACGCTTAAGGGTTGAGTTAGTCACAGAACCGCTCCCTGCCTCACGATGAGCACTTTTGAAAATGATGGGATAGTGTAATCTCTCTGAGAAATACACCATCCCTGCCTCATGATGAGGGCTTAAAATAAAAGGATATGCTTGATATCCCACCTCTGTAGAGAGCTTACATGATTGATTTGATTTTTAGATTGTTCAAACACACTTTTCTATGATCTAAAGAAGACAACTTACCTTATATGTGCCCCCACCTTAAGGTGGTTGATATTGTGTTCCGATATCAAGCATGTTAAGGTAGGAAGAAAATATGCAAGGGAACACAAGCTCTCGCAAGGCCCATGCCCCCGGAGGTGACATGTACTTTAAGATCACCAAATGTTCCCACAAACACATCCCTGCAAGAAAAGTGTTAGTGCCCAAATAATCATGATAAACAATAATGCATATGCTCAACTACATGAAAAAGCCAAACAAGGCAATATTCATGATAAATGAAATGCCCAGAGTAGCAGTATTGTTAAAGTGTTGTCAACAAGATAAGATAACGTCGACATCAACATCAAGATAGAGAAATCACAGAGTGATTTCACAAGCCAAGCATTGGATTATTTGTTACAACCCTGTCATCATATAGGAACTAAGTCCATTTTTTTATTACTCTCGAAAGGGACACTAGGTCCGCATCAGTATAAATTTTTTTGTCATTCGCCTACTAGCTGGAAACACTAGAGGAAGGTAAACAATAAATCAGAGAGGAGAACAAGTGTCTTAGGGAAGTCACGTAGGAGGGTGCCCCCAATTTACCAACTACAATGCTATGTCTGTAAGACACGACACACAACAATGAAATCAGCGGAGAGGAGATATAGAAGAATGATGATACAAATAGAAGAAGGTCATGATAAAGGTGGTCTCCTAGTATCCTTGACCTTATGGGAGAATCAAGGGTCATCCTAGAAGGCCTAACAACACATAATACATTGTAGGGGAAGCACATCATGAAGAGATAAAAGGTTAGAGATACTTACTTATAGAGAGGCCGTTGGGCTAGTGGTTGTCACAAATCTTGATCTTTATCTTAATGGTTAAGGATTTATCACTTCTCTCTTCCATATGTTCATGAGTTTGTGAGGGTAACCATGTAGGAAAGGTACCCCTTAATGATGTTTGAGAGGAGATGTTTCCATTTTCTGTGTTAGTTATAGGAGCTCTTGAAATTCCATTTGAATCAAATTGTTGAGGAACCCAAAAAATGCCCATTTCAGTCCCTATATAGGGTGTTGGAATACCCTTAGTTTGAGGGATAGTTTGTTCTTCAATATCATGTAAAATTTCATTATTTTCCAAGGTATGTGAAGGTTCAAGTAAAGATGCATGATTTGTTTCTTTGTTTAAAATGTAATTGAGAAGTTCTTGAGCATCAGGTGGTAATGTTTCATTAGATTGAAGCAAATGGTCACAAAGAGAATCTGCATCATCCAAAGCATCATCCTAGTTAGGGAGAGAGGGAAGGGATGGTAGAGTGGTATGGAGAAATGTATTAATGATATCTTCTTCTCGTGCCAAGATATCCTCACTAAGTGGGGTTATGTTGGGACAAGTCTCTTTGTTCAATGAATTACCCATTGCTATATCATTCTCATAGGCCTCAGAAAGGATTTTCATTATGTCTTCATGAAACAAAGGGAGAGAGGGAAAATTGTTCTCACCACTACTTTCCCCATGATTATTTTCAGCCATAAAATTAGTCAGATTCTCCACAATCGAAGGGAAAACATCCACAGTTGCAAGAAAGCTATCAAAATAGGCTATTGTTTGAAGGATATCACAGGTAGTGCTTTTGTTCATGTCAATGCCATAGATGTATGCTATTTGATGCAAGAATTGAGGATATTTATCAGTAAATTTAAAAAAATTATCATAATTCATAATGTATTCAAATAAAGTTTCCAAAGATGAGTCCTTATGAGAATCCATGAATGCAAAACTATGTGCAAAAATGGTCATAAATGCTTAATTTTTCAACTTTTTTCAACGCAAACAGGTTAAAGAAGAGGTGTTGTAAAGATCTGAACAATAGGAACAGAAAATTATATGCCTAATAACAGTCCACTAATGTAAGAATACCTTTCACAACACACTTTTGAAGCAACTCTAGAAAGTCGCTAAGCCAAAACCTAGTGAAAATAGGCCAAAATATGCAATTTTTAAACAAATCTTAATGCAAAAGACTAGGGAAGCAGGTGTTGTAAGAAAAATGATGATGGACAGAAACTTATGATAGTACTAACAGCCACCTAATGCCAAAAAATCTATTACAACATGCCTATAGTGCCTTTCTAGACCAAACCCCAGTGCAAAGATAGCAAAAATATATTGATTTCTCCAAAATTTCAATGCAAAAGCCCAAAATAAAGGGTGTTGTAAGTAAATTGAGAAGGGGAAAAAAATGATAAGCCTAATAACAGCCAATTAGTGCCATTTCTGAGGTGCTTGTTTCAAAATCTGCATACCAATTTCTCCTTACCTTTGACCTCAAATTCTTGTGGTTGTTCCATATATATCTCCTCCTCCAAATCACCATGAAGAAAGGTAGTTTTCACATCTAGCCATTCTAAATACAAATCTTTAGTAGCCACAATACTTAAAACAATATGAATAGAAGTCATCTTAACAACCGAAGAAAAAATTTCATCAAAATCAATGCCCTTTTTCTGTGCAAATCCTTTTACAACTAACCTGGCTTTAAATCTTGTCTTACCTCCATTTTCCTCTTTCAACCTATAAACCCATTTGTTTGGCAAAGCCCTTGTACCTACAGGTAACTTACATAAATCCCAAGTCTAATTTTCCAGCAAGGAGTCCATTTCTTCTTTCATTGCAAGCTCCCACTGAACCTTTGTATCCACCTGCATAGCTTCATCATACCCTTCCGGTTCACCGGCATTTGTTAACAAAACAGAATACAAAGAGGGAGAAAACCTTTCAGGAGGTCTACTTAGCCTTGTTGACCATCTAACATCCACTAGAGTTTGTGGTATTTCTTGTTATTGTGGAGCATGAGGAACCACTAGAACATCACTATTTTGAGTATCATCTAGCACCACATAATCCTTTTCTTTCTTCTCACATTGTTGCAACTGATCTTTGTACAACACCTTCTCATTGAATACAACATCTCTGCTTCTCACAATTTTCAAATTTTCAACATCGTAAAGCCTATAACCAAATTCATCAATATCATATCCAACGAAGGTACATTTTTTTGATTTTGCATCTAGCTTGGTTCTATTTTCAGAATCTACATGTGAAAATGTTTCACATCCAAAGGTTTTGAGAAAAGAATAACTCACCTTCTTACTTGTCCATGCTTCCTCTAGAATACCACAGCCCAAAGGAACTGAAGGACCTCTATTAATTAAATATACAGCAATGTTGATAGCCTCTACCTACATGTCTAAAGGCATCCCAGCATGTAATCTCATTGTCCTTGCATGCTCCATTATTGTCCTATTCATGCACTCAACCACTCCATTCTCCTGTGAAGTCTCTGGAACCATTTTTTGCCTACGAATTCCATTAAAGGAACAATAATCCTCAAACTCTTTGCTGCAATACTCACCACCATTATCAAATATGAGACATTTTAATCTTTTACCTATCTCATTCTCAACCAAGCTTCTCCATTTCTTAAGTGTTTCAAATACATTAGATTTCTGCCTGAGGAAGTAAATCCAAACCTTCCTAGTTGCATCATCTATGAATGTAACATAATATCAAGAGCCACCAAGAGAAGATACCTAAGCTAATTCCCATACATTTGTATGCACAAGCTCCAACTTTTCATATTTCTTTTACTTCTCATCCTTGAGAAAACTAACTCTCTTTTGTTTTCCATACACACAACTTTCACAAAAATCCATATTAATACATTTCAAACTTGGTAAAACTTTCTTAGAATAAAGTACCTTCATACCTTTTTCACTCATATGCCCAAATATGTTATGCCACAGTGTTGTCTCAAAACCTACAGCAACTATTTCAGTCTCTTCCTACAAACCTACGGCAACTGTTCCTGAACTTGTTTGGTTTTTCTCTATAACAACTAAAGTAGAAGGAATAGTATGACCTATACAAAGATATAAGGTGCCTACTTTCATACCTTTTTCTACTATTAAGGTACCTCTTGAAACCTTCCAATTTTTATCAAGAAATGTAACAATGCAACCTTCATCAGCTAGCTGCCCTGCTGAAACTAAATTCCTACTTAGCCTTGGAACGTGCCTTACCTCTTGTAGTAGCCAATGATTCCCATTGTGTAATGTAATCTTGATTCTTTCCTTTCCAACAATCTGACAAGGTTTGTTATCTCCTATGGGGCGTAGCATGAAATGAGGCCCCTGAATCTAAACCCATGAACCATTAGCATTATCTAGGGAAAGAATCAAAGCATCATCTTTAGATTTATTACTTACCACATTTGCCTCCTTATTGCCTTCTTGTTTGTCTCCTTCTTTATTCTTTCAATTCAAAACCTTGATTGGGACCTCTTGTCCTTTGATTTTTCTCGTGACTTCCCATGACCTCTAGAACCTTTTCCTCTCTCTTTTGATCTACCCCTGCTTTCTGCATTCAAAACACTATCTGATGTAGACCCTCTTGAGCTTTTCTGTCGCATTTCCTCGCTAAGGATAACACCAACAACATCATCAAATTTCAAAGTATTTGAACCAGAGACAGAGTTACTTACAGCCATTAACAAGCTATTCTAGCTTTCTAGCAAAGAACATAAAACCAAGAGAGCCCTCACCTCTTCATCAAATTTCACTTTTACAGAACTTAACTAACTGGTAATCATATTAAACTCATTTAAATGATCTGTCATAGATCCACCTTCAATTATTTTAAGATTAAACAAATGCTTCATGAGAAATACCTTATTTGAGGATGAGGGTTTTTATAAAATTTAGCCAAATCTTTCATCAATTCATCTGTTGTCTTTGCTTCTGTTATATTGAATGCCACAGATGGTGCCAGGCACAACCAAATGGTTCCCAGTGCCTTTCTGTCTAGAAGATTCTAATCCTCATCAGTCGTCACTGCTGGTTTATTGGTTATTCCTTCTAACGACCTCCATAAATCCTTCTGATAGAGATAATCCACCATCTGCATCTTCCATAACTGATAGTTCTGTCCATTCAATTTATCTACCTTCAATTTACCCTCGTCTACCATTGCTCCCACTTAATCGTGAGACCTTCCTACATACGATAATCGAACACAACCCGCTCTGATACCACTTGTTAGGAATTGCATGCAGAAGATATCAATTAAATACAAATAAAGATTAAACAAAGGAATAAAAATACATAGAAATAATAACAGCGAGAGACAAGTTTTAACGTGGTTCACCCAAACTCGGGCTACATCCAACAATAGAGAGTCCAATATTATTATCCAGTAAATCAAAACTAATTACAACCAGCAATCCTTGCAACTCAATACCACTGCAAAATGCTACAATACATCAACGGAAACCCTAACCCTTAGCTACTTTTATCAAGCCTCATGGCAATTAAAAAATAGGGTTTTTTATGTTGGCCAATAGAAAAATAACTCCGAACACCTTTATAAAATAATAAAATTCATTTGAGGTTTCGGGGGCACTGCCCCTCAACCCTGCCCTGTATCACGATAATTTGGGGGAAAACCATGCCGATAAAAGTGGGGAAAACTTAACCTCTGAGTCTGATTAGGCTCCATATAACAATAACATTTCAACACAATGTCATGAATGACACATCAAATGGGGCATGTTACTCCTATGCAATGTATTCCTTGAAGATTTCATCCCAAATCTCTCCATCACTCGATCCTCATCTATTCCATCTTGAATCCTTCAACCCTCCATCATGAACCTTGCATCCATTCCATCCAATCCACCCTTCATCCTTGTCCCTTGACTTGTTTTTCCTTGGTCAATGGTTACAAATGATCAACACAAGCCCAAGCAATCCAAAGGCAATCTAATGTAATAATCTCATGTAGAGAAATCCAACAGTTGCAAGAAACCCATCCAAAGTTTAGCACAATCCATCCCAACTTTCATCATAGTGAAATCCAAATGCATCCAAATATAAAGAAATCCATTAATTTTGTCCTCATTCTTGATTAAATTCAATTCTTGTTTAGTTTTAAACAAATCATTACATGATTATTGGATATATTGTTCCCAATCCTTACATTGTTCTTAGGATATATCATTCCCAAACCAACAACACTATATCATCATCATCATCCAAATCTAGTTTTTAGCTTGATTAGGGACAACATCTTGTTTATCTTTTCTTTTCTTTGTTTGTGCATACATTCTTGCTTGTGTTTCTTGTTTTTCTTGCATTTGTGAGTCAAGCCTTGGGGTATTTTATGGCAATGACAGCATGATATTTCATATCATGGTGCCATATATCATTTACCTATTTGGGTGTTTTTCTTGTACAACATTTGGCAATTGTATCATTATGGTTTTTCCATATCATGGTGCATCATGTCATATGTTATAATAAATCAGGTTTCTTAAACATTTAAAATTTCGTGAAAGCTTTGCAACCTTCAACATCACATCATTCACATTCATCTTGTTTCTTCAATGCTTCTTTTTAACTAACTATTCATATCTAACATTTATTTTTGTTTTCACCCATCACCTGTGATTTTATCCTATTCATTCTAGTCCAAGTCCTTCCATTTCATTTCAAGTATTCATCTGTCTCTTTCATCCCTGCATGTCCTCTCAAGGGGGCATCTCTCTAATGATCACATGCCACTTGAGGCATCCTCTTGCATCTATTCTTTTGCTTCTTCTACTTTCTTTGAAAAGCCACTACTTTTTTTAGATGCAATGCCCTTTCAAAGGGGGGCAAATGTAGACACCTAGATTTTGCCACTTTAATTCTATTATAATCATCCTATCCTAGTCATCTTATTCTCACCTTGTCAACCACTTCCTCCATTATTTCCATCAATTTGTCAATTTCATCATTCTAATTTGCCTTGTCAATTAATTAGTTGTGCTACATTAATTAATTAATATTATTCAAACACTACCCTTTAATAATAATAGGGGGTATATCCTATCAATTTATATAAAAGAAAAAATGAAGTACCGGAGTGACATAGATCTTCTTGACAGAGATAAAATGAAACACAAATATAGGGGGAAAATATCATGCATTCTAGACTAATTGATGTTATAAATGAGGTCAAGTTTAAGGATTTTTGTTGGACCCCAAGACTCCTGAAACCATCCTCCCCCAAGTTCATTACATAGTTCCCATAGGTCTTATATAATACAATGCTTTTACAAGCAAAATAATTACAAAGAGAAGAATTATAATATTCTTGAAGGAATTATACAATAAAAATGCTTGTAGGTCTTACATCCAAAGTTTAGCCACTAGGTGTCATTGTCATGCCTAATCCCCCTCAATGGAAGCTTTATTAAATTATTAATTGTTACAAGGTGTTTAAAGAAAGCTTTATAAAGCATTCAATAGAGTAAGGTTAATTACCTTATATTTAGAACATCGCAAATGTTACGTCCCGGTTTGAATCCTAATAACATTATGTTCTAACACTACCCTTTAATAATAATGGGGGGGTGTATCCTATCAATTTCTATAAAAGAAAAAATGAAGTACCCTAGTGACATAGATCTTCTTGATAGAGATAAACTGAGACACAAATATAGGGAAAAAAATATCATGCATTCTAGACTACATGAAAGTCGACTTGTCACTATTTATAATCCTAGTGTTCTTAATTGATGCTATAAATGAGGTCAAGTATAAGGATTTTTATTGGAGAACGAGAATCCTCAAACCATCCTCCCCCAAGTTCATTACATAGTGCCCATATGTCTTATATAATATAATGCTTTTACAAGTAAAAGAATTACAAAGAGAAGAATTATAATATTCGTGAAGGACTTATACAATAAAAATGCTTGTAGGTCTTACATCCAAAGCTTAACCACTAGGAGGTATCACTATCATGCACAACCCCCCTCAATGACAACTCCTTAAGGCCAAGCATTGATCTAAATTTAGAGAATTTGGTACTGCAAAGTGGTTTTGTAAAAATATCTACAACTTGATCCCTAGTTTGGTAGAATTGAAAACAAATATCTCCATTTAAAACTTTCTCATAAATAAAGTGAGCTTGGATTTCAATATGTTTTGACCAAGTTGATGGTAAACAAGATTTTTGGCAAGTACAATACAACTTTGATTATCACATGGGAGTGTGGTACTAGAATTAAAATTTATCTAAATTTCATTTAGAAGATAATCTAGCCAAATAACTTTTTAGCCACTTCAATGGCAATTCGATATTCTACTTTTGTAGAGGAGAGTGTTGTAACAGTTGATTGTTTTTTAGAACTCCATGTAATTGCACCCATACCAAATTTAAACATAGATCCTGAAGTGGATTTTCAATAGATATGAAATCCCCTTAAAAATTTAACATCACAATACCCATATATTTGAGAATTTTAGTATGGGTATAGTAACGACCAAAGTTTTTTATTATACTAACATGGGAAGGGCCCATACCCATTACAAAAGTTGCCACATAGGCTACAAGATGAGTCCCATGAGAGGAGAGACTGAAAACACCAGCAGTAACAAGGTGGGACTTTGAGGGCCCAAACCGTTGTACAAAATAGCCAAAAGGTGAATGGGACAAGACCATGGAACAAACAACACAAAGACGGTTGCCTCGCTGTGAAGCAACAAAATAGCACATCGAGATCTAGACAACTTTAGATCCTAACCTATCAAATCTTTAACTCCCATGATACATTTTAGGAGTCCTTTCTTTCTTATTTGAACAATGGTCCAAGCCATCCTAGAGTCCAATTAAATAGACCTAGAAGAATGGGTCAGTCCACAACTAACTCCACCAGCAAAGACAAAAAGGAGGAATTACATGAGAGAAAGGAGAAATTCATACACTGATTCATGAAAACAATTTGAATCTTTTCATGTAAGCTTGTTATCTTTCTTGCTAGAGAACTAGAACATTTGTTCTTTGAGACCCTAGAGAGTTCTACACTTTTGTTGCCTGAAAATTTGCCAAAAGACCAACCTTTGAAAAGAGTCTCAATCTTCAATTTGTAGCCTTAACAACTCAGGTTGGATGGAAGAATGGGAAGTAAAACCCCACCAACTCCACCAATTTCAATAAAAACATAAATTTCAACTACCCATTTCACATTAATGGTGACCTTAGAAGTTGTTGGTACATTTCCACATGTTTTTTGGTATTTCTAGACCTTGGTAGGACTTCAGGCCATGGGAGAACATTTGGATTTTGGAACAAGTCCAAAAATCCCATTAGGTCTCGAATTCTTGGTGGAACCTTTTCATTATATTGTGGGAATCTAGCATGTGGGGGCCAAGAGGATGCAGGGATCGGGTTCACAGGAGGATCTTATGAGTTGTGGTCTTAGCTTTGAAGTGCCCCCTACAAATGCCATTGTGACACTTATTCATTACCGCTTAAGCTTGCTCTTGATCCAAACACTTAAGCAATACACGTTCATGATTTCTCCATATCAACTCATTTGGAACATGACATACCTCTATGATTGGAGCTTGAGGGTCCTTTTCTGATTCTCATTCATACGTGGCTGACAATTCATATTTCAAGATAAAATATTACATCTTTGTACCATGCATTGTCAATCAATCTGCAATGAGAAGGAGTATCATCTACATCCATTTCATTTACTTATGTTGCTTCAAGATTTGAATTAGCCACCAACTTAGCTAAACCTTGGCCTCTAACCAACTTTGTGATTTGTATGTCTAGGTCATATTCTTGGATCCTATTGATCCATCTAAATCTTTTATAAATATGTCCTTAATTGTTGCATGTGGCACATATGTTATGGTGTTTGCACCTGTGAGGTATGATCAAAAAATTTCACAGCCTTTGCTAATACATAAGCATGCTTTTCCATTATGGATTATTTTAGCTCAACTCCTTGCAATAATTTTTTGAAAAAGGACATAGGCTGCTCATATCCATCTTCATTCTTTTGAAGTAAGACAACAACAACAGTATAAAATGAAGATAAAGAAAGCAACTGAAGGGGTTTGGAATAATTTGTACTTATCAATGCCAGTGCCTTCTTGATATCTTCTTTGATGTCTTTGAATGCTTCAGATGGCTCTTCATTCCATACAACTGATTTTCCTTTCTTGAGCATTTTAGAAATGTCCTTAGTCTTCTCCACAAAATTAGGAACAAACCTCCTAATGAAGTTTATTTTCCTGAAGAAAGACTGATTCCCTTGACTGATTTGGGCTAAGGAATGAGGTCAATAGCCTTGACTCGTTCCAGATCTATTCTTACCCTGTTCTTTGACACAATATGTCCTAGCAGCTTGCCCTCTTCAACACCAAATAAACATTTTTTTGATTGAGTGAGATACCGTACTCTAAACATCTCATGAAGATCATTTCAAGTTGCTTACAATGCTCACCTCTCTCCTTTGAGAATGTAGACAAGTCATCCTAATAGACCACCATAATCTCATCAATAAGACTAGCAAAAGCCACGTCCATGGTCCACTGAAATGTTGACCCTGCATTCTTTAACATTGTCTTGTACTACTCTAATTCATTAACCATCACTTGGTTATACCCAGAGAATCCATCCATCATGGACATCAATTCTAATCCAGTCACTTTATGCAGCAAATGATCCATGCTTGGGAGTGCACAGTTATCCTTAAGAGATTTTATATTAAAATTTCAGAAATCCACACACAACTTTATTTCCCCATTCTTCTTTCTTACCAGGAAAAGGTTGGATACCCACTCAGAATGTCTGATGGGTTTAATGATACCTCCCTCTTTCATCTTTAATAATTATTTTTGCATCCTGGGAGCTATGGTAGGGTTTATAGGCCTTTGCTTCTGTCTGAATGGCTTTGTATCAGGTTGGAGGGGAATAGTATGTTGAAACAAGTCCTCCCTATAGGCCTTGAGCTCATCATAGGACCATACAAAATACTTCTTGAATTTTATTAGCAGAGCAATCAACACTTGTTTCTCATGAGGTTTCAATTTATTGCCTATGTAAACCATTTGAGGTGCCTCCTCAGTTCCATGGTTAACACTTTCAACGTTGTCCTCTTCAATTGGTTTACCTTTACTCTTCCAATGATCAACATTATCAAATATCCTTTAAAGTGAAACCAAACCTTTAGGAATGGTATTCATCTTCAACTACATGACCTCACTGCCAAACAAAGTTTCCTTTCCATCTTTGACTTCTATCATAGGCTTCCAATCAATTAACTAATTTTCAAACTCATCTAGGCAAATTGAGGAAGCTATAATCTTATTGTTGTCATTGAAAACCTGCCAACTGTAAATATTATCATTGATTGTCGGTTTGGTAAGAACTTCAACAACATATTAGCATGAAGATGAAGCTAACTGTGGGTTGAACCTTGAACCAACAATAGCCAAAGTATCTCCTTTTTCATTTCTACTTCTCTCAATCCAGTCAATGCCAATGGTGTTAAACAATTCCAAAGTGTCCCAAACTTCTTTTCGGTACAACCTTATCCTATTGTCCTTGGTTCCATAAACATTTCTCACTTTCTATATGACCAAATCTGAATCTCATAAGACCCTCAGACACTTTATCCCATGCTTGTGAGCAATATTCAAACCAAGCAAAATAGATTTGTACTCTGCAATGTTGTTGGTGCATTGGAATTCGAGCTTGAAGGAAAGTCTAAAATGTTCATGATTTGGTGATATTAAAACCACACCCACCCCTAATCCTTCTCTTGAATATGCACCATCAAAGTACATTAAATCCACAAATCATTTGCATCATATATAGGAGTAGTGAGAGTGGAAGGTAAAATATCAAGGCTGAGATCATCCTCACTACAATATCCCATGAAATTGTCAATGTCAATGTCAAAGAAGTTGGCATCATCATCCTGTGTCTTATAATGGTCCTCAATATTTTCATCTTATACCTTTTCTCCCTATACAACTTCACTTCCATGCCCTGGATTGGAGTAGTGGTCTATGAAAGATCTATCTGGATACTTTCACCCATTGAGGCTACCTACTTTCTGGATAACAACATACCCCATTTAGTAGGATCCACAACAATAACATCTATCAAGAATGACTTGTTTGGATAAGAAACAATTTGGACCTCAACATCTTTAAGCAGAACAATCACATTAACTTCCCTAGAATCCATGGAAAAGCACTTGCTAAAATATCTTGAAACTTTCAGCCCCAACTCATTCATTATTTCCAAGGGCATAACATTGTTGGGAGCACCAGAATCAAGCATGCAGTTATATAACAACCAACTATTTATGATCAGTGTTGTGTAGACAGGATTCACACCCATCCTAATGTTAATAATAGTTGATCCTAGATACACCTCTATAGTTTCTTCTTGGCCTTTACCCTCATCATCATCACTAGGAATAACAATAGGTTGTTTTTATGCATCAACAACATTGACAAATGACACCACCCTATCTTTATGCTCAAGGATTCAAAGAAGTTCCCCCATAGGCACTGCTATTCTGACTTGGCTTAAGACATGGGCCATGTCAATAGGGATATAATTTGGTAGAGGAGCATCACATGAGATGGTAATATCATTTGCACAAAAAATGTAAGGTACTTGATTGGAAGATACATCCATACCTTTTTCCTTCATCTTCTCCTTGCCCTTTTGTAGTTCTTTTTGTACCTGAAGTTGATCATGTTTCTCACTGCTCTTTGGATTGTGAGTTCCTTTGGAATGAATGTAGTAGCTGCTTCTGCTACTTGTGCTAGACTCTTCTGTACATATTTTTTCTTTTTGGTTGATGGTTGCATTGGAATTTTCTTCTTTTCTACACATTTTTCTTGGGATTATTTCTATATTTCTTCTCCACATTTATATTTTGCTTTTCTTTCTCACCATCTAATCCACCTTGTTTTGACTCTGTAGTAGGAGACTTCTACATAGGAACGTTTCTATTCCTCAGCTAATAACCCCCTTGAACATGCATAATGCCTGCATTAGTCAAAGCATTCATATCTTCCTCAAAAGGCTTATACTTCTTGTACTTTTTCTGCATAGAACTTTTACTAGCAGCTAGTCTTATTGCAAGTATGAGGTTAACCAGTGTTGTCATTGATTTCAACATACTCATATTGCATTGATAAGAAGGATTGGATGAGCTGTGTGTTGAGGATATTGAGAAAATTAGTCTTAATCAAGAACAGTGAAGAACAGTGATGAGAAGAAGGCAAAAGTACTCAATAGGTTGAGGATCAGAGGATGCAGATTAAAGGGTTTGTAGATATGAGTCTTGAGATATTTTAGTTAAGATTTTAGAGGTCCACATGAAGATATGAAGAAGTTGTGATCGATCAAGTAGAACCGGCTCTGAGAGATGCTCCGGAGTGACAGACTGTTACAAAAAGGTCCGGTGAGATCCGGAAGAGCATTGTCCTATTCTGCGGATTGGAAGGAGTGTTTGGGATGTCCTTGTGATGTGTCATCTCAATTTGTTCATGGTTTGGAGGTCCGAAAGCACCTTTTTTAGTATGACAGTGGCGATAGACTGTGTTCTTGAAGTTCTGGATGAAGAAGTGAAGAGATTCTAGTAAGTAGAGGAAGTGCGGATGTACCTAGTCTACCAGGCAAGCCTGTGAAAGTTCTTGGATCATGGTGAGGTTGTGTTGTCGATCTGTATTAGTGTTAGAGCCTAGAATTGAAGATATACTTCCGGATGAAAATGTTCTTGTTCAGGCTGGCTAACCAAATGAGTTATTCATCTTGCGAATGCTCTTGTGGATGATTGCCGACTTAGATGATTGCTCCTAAGTTGATGCCTTGTATAAATAAAGGTTTGTAAATTCATTTCGAAGTGTGTCATGGAGCGGATGAGTGTGGTATAGTGAAAGAGTGAAAGGCAGAGTAGAAGTGTCTCGGGCTTAAATGGAACTGATCCAGACATGGTAAAGATGTCAATCTCTAGTTCAAGTTTGTAATACTTGTTATCTTGTAGACAGTGTGTCTCTTGTAGGCAGTGTGCCTCCTTGTGAGCAGTGTGCTCGAGCAGTGAGCCCTAATTAGCATGTGCCATCTATTTTTCTTATTCTTCTAACAGAGAATAATCCTTGGGTTAATCACCCCGTGGTTTTTCCCTTGACCGGGTTTTCCATGTCAAAATCTTGGTGTCTAATGTGCTGATGTTTGTTTGCTCTGGTGTTTATGCTTGATGCTTTCATGAATGGTTAATTGATATGCTATTAAGTAACAAAGAAGAATCAAGTGTTTGAAATAAAAGCAAGTTTTTGTACAACTGATTCAACCCCCCTCTCAGTTGTGTGCCCTAGATCTAACAATTGGTATCAGAGCTAAGTTCCTCTAAAAAGAGCTTAACTGCTTGAGGAGATCCAAAATGTCATCATACAAGAAGGATAGTCCGAAGTTTGATGGAACCAATTTCTCTCTTTGGAAAGGTCGCATGAAATGCCACTTGGAGTGTATGGGAAAGGGGTACTTATCCATGATTTCAAGAGCATATGTTCCTCACAAGGTGGTCCGACAACCCTAAATGAACTCACAGATGCTAAAAACAATCTGCGGACCAAAGAAGCTCTTCTAAGCACTTTAACTTACTCAGAGCTCTCAAATGTTATTGATCTACCAACTGCCTATGAGATCTGGATCAAACTAGAACTTCTGCATGAAGGATATGAGTTTGTTAAGAGTGCAAGGTTGCAAAGTCTCAAAGGGAAATTTGAAAGATTGAAGATGAGAGATGATGAAAATATCACTACCTTTATGCCAAGAGTAAATGAGCTGGTGTGTGGAATTAGGAATGCTGGTGGAGTTCTGGATGAGAATGAGATTGTTTGCAAAATTCTCAGATCCCTTCCTGCTGCCTACAAAATCAAGGTTGCTGTCATTGATGAATTCAGAGCCCATACAACTGTCACAAGAGAGCAATTAGCTGGCAAACTGGTTGCATTTGAAATGACCGAGTTTGGAGATGATCCCCCCAAGACTAAATTTGCATTCAAAGCCAATGCCTATGTGAAAGGCAAACAAAGATTTGATCCGGGAGAAAACTCTTCAAGGAAGCTATCATGGTATGATCAAGCAAGGAAAGACATGGAAGAGGAAGAAGTAGAAATAGCTCAACTTGAAGCCCTCATTGCAAAGAGACTGCCAAGAGGATCCAGTAAGTATGAAGGAAAATTACCCTTTAAGTGCTTCAACTGCAATAAGATTGGTCATTTTGCTTCAAAATGTCCGGAAAGATCTGCAAGGTCAAATTCTAACAGACACAGGTTCCAAAAGAACTGTTATTATGTTCATGAAGAAAATGATAATGAAGGAGTAACAGATGATGAATCAGAAATAGGAAACAAATCTGGAAATGAATGGGTGTTTATTGCCATCAAGGAAGAAGATCCAATATCCTCTGAATATGTCAATCATAAGGTTGTAGAAAGAGCTTTGGCTGCCCAAGTTGAAGAAAAGAATGATTGGGTTATTGACAGTGGATGCTCTCACCATATGACAGGTGACAAGAATAAGTTCTTAGATTTGGAAAGGTATGAAGGAGGAATGGTAAAGTTTGGTGATAATTCTGCTGGTAGAATCAGAGGTAGGGGAACTATTTCTTTTGATGGAAAGAACAAAACTGGTAATGTACTATATGTTGAAGGATTGAAGCACAATCTTTTCAGTGTTGGACAGTTGGTGGACAAAGGTTATGATCTCTGGTTCAAGAATGGAAGATGCAAGATCTTTGAAAGCTCCGGAACTGAGATTGCATCTGGTACTCAAACAAAAGGTAATATCTTTCATCTAGTTGGTACTAATGGAAGTTGTCTGTTTGTTCAAGTTGATTAGAGTTGGTTATGGCATAGAAGGATGTGTCATGTAAATTTTGATAACATCATCAAAATAAGCAATACTTAGGCTGTAAGAGATCTTCCTAAATTGGTAAAACCTACAAATAGCTTGTGCAAAGAATATCAGCTAGGTAAACAAAGCAGAGTCTCATTCAAAAGCAAGGATCAGTCCTCTACTGGATTATTGGAACTAGTTCATACTGATCTATGTGGTCTGACAAGAATCAAGAGTATGCAAGGTGATAGATATTTCATGTTACTAATTGATGACCATTCCTGGATGATGTGGGTTACCTTCCTGAAAGAGAAATCAGAAGCTTTTGAGAAGTTCAAAATCTTCAAGGCTTTGGTAGAGAATCAAACCAGATTAAAACTGAAATGTCTGAGGTCTGATAGAGGTGGTGAATTCACATCCGATAAATTCATAGACTTTTGTGAGAAGCATGGTAGAAAGAGATAGTTGTCTGCTCCTAGGACTCCATAGCTGAATGGAGTAGTAGAGAGAAAGAACTGGACCATCCAGGAAGCATCCAGGACAATGATGATGGAAGCAAATGTTCCCCAGATGTTTTGGAGAAAAGCTGTCAGCACTGCAGTCTATACTCTAAATCAAGTTCAAATCAAAAGCAATATCGGTAAGACTCCTTATGAACTGTGGTTTGGCATCACTCCTACTGTGAGACATTTCAGAGTATTTGGTAGCAAATGTTACATTAAAAGAGATGAAGATCTAGGAAAATTTGATGCTAGAAGTGATGAAGGAATTTTCTTGGGTTACTCCACTCAAAGCAAAGCATACCGGTGTTACAACAAGAGACTAAGAAAGATGATAGAAAGTACAAATGTAAAGGTTGATGAAGCAATTGAAAATCCCTCAAGAATTCATGAGTATGATGAAGATGATCACATTGGTGTACAGATTCAAAGTATCCAAGCCTTTTCTGAGAAATAAAGTCAAGTTGATCCGGTAAGACAGGGAGAAGAGATAAGTGTCAATGAGATTGGTCAAGAGTTAGAGGTGCAAGAAACTCCCAAAGTTCCAAGGTATGTAACTCTAAACCACTCTGAAGATCAGATCATAGGTGACAAAAGAAAAGGAGTGCAAACAAGGAGGAGAATTGCTCAAAATTCAGATGAGTATTGTATAATTTCAAAGATTGAACCTAAGACAGTAAATGAAGTCTGCAATGATGAAAACTGGACTAAGGCAATGGAGGAAGAGTTGATGCAAATTGAGAAAAATTACACTTGGGATCTTGTTCCCAGACCTAGAAACAAGAATGTGATTGGAACCAAATGGGTCTTCCGAAACAAGCTAAATGAAGTTGGTGAAGTAATTAGAAACAAAGCCAGATTGGTCTGCAAAGGCTACTCTCAAATAGAAGGAATTGATTTTGAAGAAACCTTTGCTCTGGTGGCAAGAATTGAAGTTGTCAGATTATTTCTTGCATTTGCTGCCTTCAAGGACTTCAAGGTATATCAGATGGATGTTAAGTCTGCCTTCCTAAATGGTGATTTGGAAGAAGAAGTATACATTGAGCAACTGGATGGATTTCAATTGTCTGATCATGGTGATATGGTCTGCAAGTTGAAAAAGGCTCTATATGGATTGAAGCAAGCCCCAAGAGCTTGGTATGAAAGACTGGATAAACATCGTTTGAAGATTGGGTTCAACAAAGGTACTGCTGACAATAATTTGTATTTCAAAATTGATCATGAAAACATTTTGATTGTTGAAGTGTTTGTGGATGATATCATTTTTGGAGGAAGAGATAGTATGTGTAAAACTTTTGCAAATCAGATGAAAAGTGAGTTTGAGATGTCTATGCTTGGTGAAATGAATTTCTTCTTGGGTCTGCAAATTACTCAAACAAAGAATGGGATCTTCATTTCTTAGACCAAATATGTGAAAGAATTGTTGAGGAAATTTGGGATGGAAGATTCAAAGCCAATGAATACTCCCATGGCAACCGGATACAAGTTGAGAAAAAATGATGACTCTCCTAAGGCAGACTAGACAAAGTACAGATCAATGATTGGTGGACTGTTGTATCTCACTCAAACTAGACCAGATATTATGCAAGTTGTTGGTCTTGTTGCTAGATTCCAGGCTAATCCCAGAGAATCTCATGTCATGGCAATCAAGAGAATTTTTAGATATCTAAAAGGGACAGTGGAGTATAGTTTGTGGTATCCTAGAGATCATGATTTCTCTCTTCATGCATACACAGATGCAGATTGGGCAGGAGATGTGGATGACCGGAAGAGTACCAGTGGTGGAGCATTCTTTTTGGGAAAGAGATTGGTTTCTTGGCTAAGCAAGAAACAAGATGCAATATCTCTGTCTACAACTGAAGCAGAATACATTGCAGTAGCAGGTAGTTGCACTCAAGTTTTATGGATGAAGCAAATGCTACGAGATATCAAAGTAGAGTATGAGGAGCCTATCACAATTTTCTGTGATAATTCAAGTGTAATAAATATTTCTAAGAATCCAGTGTTGTACTCTAAGACTAAGCATTTATCTATTAAGTTTCACTTTCTGAGAGAGCAAGTGAACAAAGATGAAGTTAGACTGGAGTTTGTGCCCTCTAAGGATCAGATTGCAGATATTTTTACTAAACCTCTTCCCAAGGACTCTTTTGAGTATCTCAGGGAGAAGTTAGGGGTTATTGCCCCTCCGGTGATGAACTAGGATGCACTAATGTGCATCAGTCCGATGGATATCACAGTCATATCTTGTGATCCGAATTGATGATGGGGAGCTGCTACTAAGGGGGAGCAGCTAGTATGATTCTGATGTGTTGAAATTGCAAGTATGAGCCCTTTGCCATTGATGTCAAAGGGGGAGAGAAGACATGTGAAAAACAAGTGTTTGATGATCAAAGGGGGAACAGTAAAGGAAGAGAAGACATGTGAAGAGTTGTTGCTGATAGGGGGAGCTGTGACAGAAAGGAGAAGTTCTTGTCTTGATGGTTTTTCACATCATATGTTGCCATCAATGACAAAGGGGGAGATTGTTGCAAATATGAGGTTAACCAGTGTTGTCATTGATGTCAACATACTCATATTGCATTGATAAGAAGGATTGGATGAGCTGTGTGTTGAGGATATTGAGAAAATTAGTCTCAATCAGGAACAATGAAGAACAGTGATGAGAAGAAGGCAAAAGTACTCAATAGGTTGAGGATCAGAGGATGTAGATTAAAGGGTTTGTAGATATGAGTCTTGAGATGTTTCAGTTAAGATTTTAGAGGTCCACATGAAGATATGAAGAAGTTGTGATCGATCAAGTAGAACCGGTTCCGGGTGATGCTCCGGAGTGATAGAGTGTTACAAAAAGGTTCGGTGAGATCCGGAAGTGCATTGTCCTATTCTACGGATTGGAAGGAGTGTTTGGGATGTCCTTGTGATGTGTCATCTCGATTTGTTCATGGTTTGGAGGTCTGGAAGCACCTTTTTCAATATGACAATGGCGATAGACTGTGTTCTTGAAGTTCTGGATGAAGAAGCGAAGAGATTCTAGTAAGTAGAGGAAGTACGGATGCACCTGGTCTTTCAGGCAAGCCTGTGAAGGTTCTTGGATCATGTTGAGGTTGTGTTGTTGATCTGCATTAGTGTTAGAGCCCGGAATTAAAGATATACTTCCGGATGAAGATGTTCTTGTTCAGACTGGCCGACCGGATGAGTTATTCATCTTGCGAATGTTCTTGTGGATGATTGCCAACTTAGATGATTGTTCCTAAGTCGATGCCTTGTATAAAAAAAGGTTTGTGAATTCATTTCAAAGTGTGTCGTGGAGCGGATGAGTGTGGTATAGCGAAAGAGCAAAAGGTAGAGCAGAAGTGTCTCAGGCTTAAATGGAGCTGATCCAGACATGGTAAAGATGTCAATCTCCAGTTCAAGTTTGTAATACTTGTTATCTTGTAGATAGTGTGTCTCTTGTAGGCAGCGTGCCTCCTTGTGAGCAGTGTGCTCAGGCAGTGAGCCCTAATTGGCATGTGCCATCTTTTTTTCTTATTCTTCTAACAGAGAATAATCCTTGGGTTAATCACCCCATGGTTTTTCCCTTGACCGGGTTTTCCACGTCAAAATCTTGGTGTCTAATGTGCTGATGTTTGTCTACTCTAGTGTTTATGCTTGATGCTTTCATGAATGGTTAATTGATATGCTATTAAGTAACAAGGAAGAATCAAGTGTTTGAAATAAAAGAAAGTTTTTGTACAACTGATTCACCCCCTCCCCCACTCTCAGTTGTGTGCCCTAGATCTAACAAGTCTACCATACAAAGTAGCCTATAAGATGCCATCCCAACAAAATGAAGAATGTAAGATATCTAAATAAAAGGATGATGTTAACAAAAGTGATACAAATTTGGAAGGTTAAAAATGATAGGAATATGGATGCTACAAACAACATGATTGATATATGAAGGAAATTGCAGAGTTGAATGAGCAATGCCTGATGAAGGAAGGAAGTTTAGAGAAGCAACATTTCAAACTAAGATGAAGATGGAAGATGGAAAATTAAAATAGCTGAAACTACCAATGGAGCAATAGATGAAAGATGAAAATGACAGTGATTTTGATACTAAAAGTAACAAGGTTGGTATGAAAGAAACTGATGAGAGTGAGTTAGAGCAGCTGCACACAAGTAGAGTGTCATACAAGAGGTGTAAAATGTTGTCAAATATAAGGGACATTAAGTGGGTTGAGTGCCTACAAAGCTACACTTTCACAATCAAACACAAGAAGGGGCAGAGTAATAAGGTGGCTGATGTTTTGAGCGAAAGAGCATTGATGGTGCAAGATATTTAGTTTAAAAGTGTTGGTATTGAAGCACTCAAGGAGGTGTATAAGGATGGTACGGATTTCAAAGTAGTTTATGTGGTTTGCAAGTAGCCTATTAGCACTAATAGGGAGAAGTGGCTAGATTATCTTATACAAGGTGGTTTATAGTTTAAGGGAGCACAACTTTGTGTGCCAAAATGTCCTTTGAAAAGTGCAAAGGGTGAATAGTATGCAATTTCCATGCAAGAGATTCATCAAAAAGTGAAAGAGTTGCTCTAAGCTAGTCTGGAAGAATACAAGCAAAAGCCAGATTTAAAAAGAAGAGAGGGGATGTCATTGCTGATGAAGGAGCAGGTCAAAGGACTCCCAAATAAAGATGCCACATGGATGATAGATTCAGATATTCTTAAGCATGGAATGATTGTTGTAGACCCCCTCTCAGGTGGAACCTGAGTTTATTTTCTTTTCCTTGGGAGTATGATGCAGGAGCATCACTTTCATGATATTTTTATGTTTCATTATGATGTTAGGAGTCTTAATTGAGTTTAGAGGTCTTATGAGGTCCATTGGGTTCATGTCCAATGGTTTAGGTTGTTTAAGTTGGCTTAAAAATTCAAATTTTGGATTTCCCTCCAAAATGCAAATTTGAATTTCTAGGTGATTTTTAGCTGTTGCAAGTTGGGGTTTGTTCCTCACTGTGATTTTTTGGGTTGTTGATTCTAATAAGGTCTTGAAAGACCATGTATACCATGTAAACTCTCCATTCATGTTTGTTTTTATCCTAGGTGGTAAAAATGTGCATATTTTGCAAGCTCAAGTACAAAAAGGACATTAGGTTTTAGGGTTTTTGAGGGAAAAGCATTGTAATCTTAGTGGTAACTACTATTGTAATGCTCATTCTCATGGAGAACAATGCAGAGGAAGGTTCCAAGAAGTTTGGTAAAAGATTTTCCCTTGTATGCTCAGTTTACATGACATCTTTCTTTGTTTTGCTAATATTTCTGATAAAAATAGGGAGAATACTTGAATGTATGGATGTGAGAGGGCATGATATCAAACTTAGAATGAATAAATGATGAGAGTACTATCTTACAGCATTGAAATATTACTTAAGTATTGATTTTGCGATGTTTTGTGTAAGAAACAAAGCCTATCATTGTTATGTTTTTTTCTACAAAACAGTCAAAAGATAGTGTTGTACGACCATGTATGGATAGGTATAGGTTTGAAAGTGTATAATATTTGAAGGACAATTCATTATAGGTTTGATGCAATTGATTTGAGGTGTTTTCATAAAGTTTTGAGCAAGTTATAGAGAAATTACTACTAACAACCCTGTTCTAATCTAGGGTTTCTAGCGAGAGGAAAAATTCATAGCTTTTGTTTAAGCAATTGAGATTTCATGAAACTTGGTGAGAGTCTTCAATTGGATGTGTACTAAGTGTCCTCCAAAGAAAAATTCATAAATCCTTCGCATGCATGAGTTATTAAGGATTTTGTGTGTTGTTGTCATAAAAGACTGTCATAAACCCTAGTTTCTTGAGGGCTTAGTGGAATTTACTAGTGTTGAGTTTGTCACATGAAGGTTAGGGTTTAGCAAGACCCTGTAGAAGTGTGTTGAAGAGTTTAGGAGCCCAAGGAAGTAAAGAGTCAATGTAGATGACATAAATACCCAATTAGGACATTGTTAAGGTTTGAGCCTAGAGAGGAAAGTTTGAAGAAATCTTGCAAGATAGGGTTATAACACTTTTAGGAGAGTCCATAGAGTCTGAAAATAGTTGTTTCTTGTTATTGTTTATCCCTCTGCATCCCTATGATGGGTGCATAGAGAGATTTTTTGAGTTTACAAACATAGTTTTCTTTATTTGGTTGTAAAATCCTTTTGGTTGTAAAAACCTTTCGGTTGATGTATATATATTTTTTCTTGTAGATTGTCATTTAAGAAGACAAATTTTACATCCATTTGATGAATTTCCCATCTATTTTGGGCAACAAGGGCAAGGAGTAATTAAATAGCACTCATTTTTTTCTATTGGAGCAAATGTTCCATCATAGTCTATGACATGTTGTTGAGAAAAAACTTTAGAGTGCTAATCTAGCTTTATATTTGACAATGTTGCCTTGAGAGTTATATTTAGTTTTATAAATACAACAATAGTTGATAATGTTTCCATTAGAGGGTGGTGGAACAAGCTCCCAAGTGTTATTTTTAATGAGAAAATTGTATTCTAATTGTGTGACATTTTTCCAATTTTGATTTTCATTAGCTTATTCAAAGGTTTTAGGTTCAATTTTATATAGTGTCATCAAGGCAACATGCATATGTTGACTGGTAATCACTTTGTAAGATAGGAAGGCTCTAAATTTGAATCCTAAATTAAAGATTGAACCCACTTGGGTCCTTTGGAAGCAAAATTATGATTAATGTCAAAATAAATATGATGAGCACTTGTTTTAGAAGTAGACAATTCAATAATGTTATCAATAGGATGAGAATTGGATAGAGGAGATTTTAGGATGTGAACAATTTGAATTAGAATAATATCTCTTTTGGAAGGATCATAAAGTCTAAGACCATTTTGTTTTTCCTCCATACCAAACAAAAATACAATGAGAAGAGGTGGAATCAAGTTTTTGTCTTTTTTTGTTTAGGAATGAAAATAGATTCATGACTCCCAAAGATTCTAAGATGAGAGTATTTGGTTAAATTTTATTTGACTATTTTTCTAAGAGAGTTGAAAGATGCAAAGATTTTGTAGGAGCCCTGTTTAGTATATAGATAGCTATGTTCATGGCTTTGGCCCATAAAAAATTAGGTGTATTTGATAAATTAGCATGGATATGACCATTTCTATCGGCTACACCATTTTGTTTTGTATTAAGATAAAAAGCAAACCAGGGTGTTGATCCCTTTACACAAAGGCCCCTAGGGCAGAGCAAAACAAGGTAGCAACTACACAAAAATAACAAAAAACAACAACCCAACTGTAGAACAACAAACAAGGGATCTAAACAACATAAGATCCAGAGGTAGCAAATCTAATTTCCTTAACCCTTGATGGCAAAACATCAACAAATTTGGAGAGTTCTTTCTTTATATATATTTCTCTCCCTTTGAATTATTATTTTTACCTTTTTAACCTAAAATATTTGCAAAGCATATTCTATTCTATATACATATATAATAAATTAAAAGATTTACAATGTATATTATATTTATTTATATATAATATATTAAATATATTATTAAAATATATAAATAAATATAAAAAATATATTATTATTGTAATATTAATAATATACTATATATAAATAATATTAATTCAGATTTTTTTAATAAATTAAGAATACAACATGCAATTCTCATTCATATATATAGCTTGAAAATATTTCAAAAACATATTTTAGAAAAGCTTTACAACATATATTCTATATACATATAAATATACGTTATGCATTCAATCTGTTTAAGTAGTAAATTAAGGATGCATACTATTCTTCATATATACTATTACATTAATTCAATTTTGTTGGAAGTAAATTCAGAATGCATGCAACATGCAATTCACAACTATTGAAATATTATCTATATATATAACATGAATTTAATTGGTTTATGTTTTGAAGTAGTAAATTCAGAATGCATGCAACTCATGCAATATTCTGGTTGAGTGTGGATTTTCCTTGGGTGGTATTTAAGCTCATCCCTAACGCTGGAGTGCAGACATAGGCTCATCTACTGCTGTTTACTGTTACTGTTCCGACTCATTCGTTCTTTTGAATCTCCACAAGTCATCAGATCAAGATGGGAAAGAAGAAGCTTCCCACTGTTTTTGTTGAAGATCCAGTGAAGCGCAGAGCTCATTTTCAGAAGAGGAGCCGCGGTCTGTTCAAGAAAGTTCACGAACTGGGTGTTCTTTGTGGAGCTCAGATGTGTCTCATTGTTGATTCAGATGAAAAGAAAGCTTCATATTGCTACAAAACTGATTCAGAAAGACCTAGTTCTGACTTCATTGCTGCTGCATCTCACAACATCAACTCAGCAGATAAGGTGAAGGTGTACAATCCTCAAACAGGAACCTTCCATGACAAGGTGAAGCTTCAGGAAGAGGATGCTCAGGAGATGAGAGAGCAGTCTTTATCTACAGCTGTTCCAGCTCTTCCTCACACCAACCAAGTACAACTACAACTAGAGGGTAATACTAATTTTCAGTCTGCATATCCAGGGAATGAAGATGAAGATGAAGATGATATGTTCTCTACATGCAAATTGCTTGAAAACTATCTTTTGTCTGATGATGACATGGATGGATACAATCCCTTTGCTCATACAGATGATGAGGTTCCGAATTTTAGTTCTGAACTTCTTGCAATGATTTCAAATGGAACAATCATTTGAACAGTGATCTCAAATGAATCTTGAAACTATTGAGTATTCTACATTCTTGAACAATATGTAATAGAACTGTGCAGATATTGTAATGATTTGTTGAAAGGAATATGAAAATAGAGTTTTTGTGTTTTGTAACAAGTTGCTATTGAATTTGAGAAACGCTCTGCCCATCTTCTAATTTTATAGTTGAATTAAGCGTATCTAGAGTCTAGACTTTCAATTCAAGATTAACATTGAAGAATATAAGGGAATCTCCTTCCCTTACTAAGTATTCTGAACATACAAATTCTGTAAAAAAGAATAAATTTAAGGGAATCAGCTTCAGCCACTAAATATAACAAATACAAATTGGAGTTTCGTTGGGCCAAACCATTGGAATTTGAGTCTGGTCAATTCATTTCCATAAATTTAAGCAGTCTCTATTTCTTTCTCCTTTCTATTTAAGCAGTCTCTATTTCTTTCTCCTTTCTATTAAATCTCTGCTTACTAGTGCCAAATATATACACATATCAATTGCACCTCTACATCTATATAGTTTTTCATTCTATTGTAGACTGTTTTGGTTTCATGGACATTATTAAAACCTTTATGTTGATATTTTGTTTATTAATCTATCAATAAATAATCTCACATTAACCCAGAATTAATGCCGTCTGTTATTCTAGTGACCTGGTTTCTGTTCCTGCAATTATTGATAGCTGGTGCGCATTTAGGGTTTTCATTTTCTATATTTTCGGATTCACAGACAGCTGTCGCAGATTTAGGGTTTTTGGTTTACTGTGCTTTGAGTTGGGGTTTACAGAAAGCTGTGCGTAGACAGTAGTGGGCATTTATCAAACCATAATGTAAGGGGGATTCTTATTAGATGTTGTAGTTGGAAATGCTCGTGTAGTCTCACATTTGTTGCCAATTTCTCACATCTGTTACCAATTTCATATGTATATATAATGCATAGTTTAAATTACCACATGATTTATGGTAGACGCTTTATCTAGTTGACTAAAGTAAGCTAGATTTGAGTCCACACTAATAATATGCTTGGTAAGTTAAAATGTTAATAATTATGTATGGGTGTAAGATTTCTTTCTTTCTTGCACATAGTTCTTGTTTTTAAACTTAATTCTTTTAATGATCTTTAATTAAGTGGTTTGAACTATATGCATCTTCAAGATATAAGTTTGATATATTCTTCCTTGCCTTTCAGGAATTTATTTGGAAACTAAACTAGATGGATGACATGAGTGGTGATCACTCTTTGCTCCATGAGAAATATGATGAGGGTTTGTGCATTCTATGTATTTCCATTAGCTTACTTTGCTCCTATAAATTAATCTTTTACCACATATAAAGACATTGATTGGATACACTTTCTATTTTATCATAGGACACACAATTAAAATGTACTCAACCATCCCATGCAAATAATGTGGAGGATAGGATAGGATCCGGATGGTAGATATTGATCAAGGTAGGAGCATGATACATTCTACAATAGGCATAACTTGAATACTCTGTTAAACCAATTCAGATGTGGCCTACTTGTTACTCTAAAAAACATAAGAGACAAATATCTATCATCATTTTAAGTTTATTTTAAATATACTATCTTAAATTAATCAAACAATCTCTTATATTCTGTAGATAAGTAGAAATGTGGGTGCCTCGAGGAGTGAGATTAAAATTCCTACTATTGGAGATAAGTTCATTCCTTTCCCTGACTTATCATCACTACGTTCAAACATTCCATCCAAGGTATATATTAATTGTTAAATCTTGGCCTACTTTCTATTTTATTCAATCAAACATGACCACTAAAAAATACAATAGTAGTTAGCATGCTCTGTTATTGCTTTTGTTTGAACAATGTTGATGTAACAATTCACTTTGAGGAGATTGATACTCTAGCTAGGGATGTTGCGATTGTTCTTTTAAGGGCCTTCATTACATGATACATTGATGGATAATGTATTTCTTTTAAGATAATGTAATGATGTTTTTAGTAATTTTATTTTTATTGTTGACAATTATTTTTCTATTTTCTAGGTTGCACCCTATAATACTATTTGCGAGGGTGTTGATGAGGAATCACTCAATGTTTATGAGAATGAATAAGTGAACCGTAAGTAGCGCCTCCTTTCAATATCAACTAACATTTTATTATTTATTTTTTACAAACTTGACATGAATTGCTAGTACCAATTTCACATTTTCATATAGTTTCCTAGTGAGTAGAAGATTATTGTCCCTTGTTTAAACAAGAAGATGTTCCATTATTGTTTGCTCCCCCTTGTAAGATTTAGTTGGAAGAGAGGGGTCAACCATTTTGGGCCTTAGATAGATTGAACAAACATTAGATGAATGATCATGGGAGGCCTTCCATTCCATAGAAGAAAATTAGCTAAGGTCTAATCATGAGAATAAAAAGCCAAGGCCATGGGAATCGTGAAAAGTGAGATTGAGTGATGGCTTATAAAATGCCTCCTCAAGATGTAAATTTTACTTTGAAGGATCTACCTCCAACAGAATTACATGGCCAAGGAAAAGATTAGTTATATTTTCAACTTGAGGGAGGAGGTCCTCTATGCTATGGAGGAGAGGAGGGAGACTACTCATAAGAAAGAGGCATGGATTTTATGCTCAAAGGGTGGCAAGATAAGAATGTTTATTGTTGTTAATGTTGTAAGAGAAATAGTTGATTTTTTTTATGTTCTTCATAGTGTAACAATTATGATGTAAACTATGTTGAACAAGACAAATGATGGCATTCCTCTCTCCCTATTCCTAAAAATAAAAGGAACAATGTACAAGGAAGGGGGCCACTTCTCTAAGGTTGATGATCAATTTGAAGATGCCAAGGAAGAAGTCAGAAATGCTAAAACTCTAAGACCTAGTAGATCATTGTTCATAGCAATATATCTAAAATGATTATATTTTGGAAACTAATAAGAAATGATTGGAATATGGACCTAGCCAAGCTAGTTGTCCCAAATTATTTTCTTGCCCCATAAATTATGAAATGGATTGCTCAAAAGTATGATGAGAAGACCTAGATAGTTCAAGACACTATTGGGAATGTTATCTTGATTGTGAATAGGGATCTTTTCTAGAGGGTGTTTAATTTAAACCCATAAGTCAAATACCCCATCAACTTAAGGGTACTAGTTAGTGAATATACAAAGGACTGTAATAGCTTCAAATAAAAATGGCTTCCTCTTCATTGATACAAGGAAGTGCCTCATTAATAGGAGCCAATCTTTGAGGAGGAGATATAGCCCTAGCCATGGATAAGTTAGAGGGATGTTTTTAGGATACATATTATGGTAATGTGTGAAGTCCTAGTAATCAATGTAGAGCCCAAAATGTCAAATGGGGCATTGGTCTTTACAAATGATATTTAGAGTGATTTTATAAAAAAATTATTTAATTATGGATAATACTTGGCCTGCCACTTTTGTCACTACATTGTGAATTTCAAAGAGCAAGGAACACAAAAGGACTTTAGGAGATATTTAATGTTGTGAGCTATATATATTTGTACGTGCTACATGATTATTGGGATGATGGACTGAGAATCAAGTATACTTGCCCAAGGATTTTTTATGACCAAATCAAACCAATATAAATGTGGTCTATTCACATGGATAAGCATCATGGACATTTTCAATACAATGTGTTTCAGATATTTTTGTTAATCCTCTAATATAGAAACTAGGGTACAATAGGCCAAGATTTTAGTAGAGGTTAAGAAATTATTAGGTTCCTATCCATCAATTCAGATGGTTTCTCTATGATGATTTTGCATTGTTAAGGATGTATGGAGCTATAATGATCCCATACATATTGTCTACTATACTATCTAATAAAGTTGCATTCTTGGAGGTCATAAGGTGATTACATTTAGTAGATAAGGATCACTTCAAAGATGAATCAAAGAAGGGCATCCTCTCAAGGAAGTTTTAGGTTTGTGGTTTCACAATATGGGGAACAAAGCTATTTGATAAGATAGCAATTAGATATATCCATTTCTTAGGAATGATGCACTTAGGGGTGAGCTTCTTTCATCAACCCATTTCCATCCATCCTCCATCGTACCTATCCCTTCCATAATACCTATCCATCCCATCATACTCATCCATCATAACTATAGATCCATTCCATCATACCTATCCATCCTCCTTTCCTATCTTTGATCTTGATAAGGATAGGGACATGATTTTGACACACGCTTTGGATATTCCTTGATATATCCAATATGTTACAATAGGTCTTGTAGCATCTTGTCACATCTTATGGAGCAAGTTGATACCTTCTGCAACATGCATTTCAACATTATGTCATGAATGACACATCAAATGGGGCATGTTACTCCTATGCAATGTATTCCTTGAAGATTTCATCCTGAATCTCTCCATCACTCCATACTCATCTATCCATCCTGAATCCTTCAACCCTCTATCATGAACCTTTCATCCATTCCATCCAATCCACCCTTCATCCTTCATCCTTGTCCCTCGACTTGCTTTTCCTTGGTCAATGGTTACAAATGATCAACACAATCCTAGGTAATCCCAAGCAATCTAAAGGCAATCCAATGTATAGTAAAATTATCCAAAGTTTAGCACAATCCATACCAACTTTCATCATAGTGAAATCAAAATACATCCAAATATAAATCAATCCATTAATTTTGTCATCATTCTTGATGAAATTCAATTCTTGTTTAATTTTAAACAAATCATTACATGATTATCAAGATATATTGTTCCCAATCCTTACGTTGTTCTCAAGATATATCATCAAATGGATAAGCATCATGGACATTTTCAATACAATGTGTTTCAAATATTTTTTATTAATCCTCTACTATAGAAACTAGGGTACAATAGGCCAAGATTTCACTAGAGGTTAAGAAATTATTAGGTGCCTATCCATCAATTCAAATGGTTTCTCTATGATGATTTCACATTGTTAAGGATGTATAGAGCTACAATGATCCCATACAAATTGCCTCATATAATATCTAATAAAGTTGCATTCTTGGAGGTCATAAGGCAATTACATTTAATAGATAAGGATCACTTCGAAGATGAATCAAAGAAGGGTATCCTCTCAAGGAAGTTTTAGGTTGGTGGTTTCACAATATGGGGAACAAAGCTAATTGATAAGATAGCAATTGGATATGTCCATTTCTTAGAAATGATGCACTTAGAGGTGAGCTTCGTTCATCCAACCATTTCCATGCATCCTCCATCATACCTATCCCTTCCATCATACAGGTATACATCCCATCATACTCATCCATCATAACTATGGATCCATTCCATCATACCTATCCACCGTCCTTTCCTATCTTTGATCTTGATAAGGATAGGGACATGATTTTGACACATACTTTGCATATTCCTAGATATATCCAATATTTTACAGCAAATCTTGTAGCATCTTGTCACATCTTATGGAGCAAGTCGATATCTTCTTCAACATGCATTTCAACACAATGTCTTGAATGCCACATCAAATGGGGCATGTTACTCCTATACAATGTATTCCTTGAAGATTTCATCCTGAATCTCTCCATCACTCCATCCTCATCTATCCATCCTAAATTCTTCAACCCTCCATCATGAACCTTGCATCTATTCCATCCAATCCACCCTTCATCCTTGTCCCCTGACTTGGTTTTCCTTGGTAAATGGTTACAAATGATCATTCCATCCAATTCAATTCTTGTTTAGTTTTAAATAAATCATTACATGATTATCGAGATATATTGTTCCCAATCCTTATGTTGTTCTTGAGATATATCATTTTCAAATCAATAGTTCACTATATCATCATCATCATCATGCAAATCTAGTTTTTATCTTGATTAGGGACAACGTCTTGTTTCTCTTTTCTTTTCATTGTTGGTGCATACATTCTTGCTTATGTGTTTCTTGTTTTGCTTGCATTTGTGAGTCAAGCCTTGGGGTATTTTATGGAAATGACAAAATGATCTTTCATATCATGGTGTCATATGTCATTTGCCTACTTGGGTGTTTTTCTTGTACAACATTTGGCAATTGTGTCATTATGGTTTTTCCATATCATGGTACATCATGTCATATGTCATAATAAATTAGGTTTCTTAAACATTTAAAATTCATACAAGATTTGCAACCTTCATCATCACATCCTTCACATTCATCTTGTTTCTTCCATGCTTCTTTATAACTAACTATTCATATCTAACATTTATTTTTGTTTCCACCCATCACCTGTGGTTTTAACCTATTCATTCTAGTCCAAGACCTTCCATTTCATTTCAAGTATTCATCTGTCTCTTTCATCCCTACATGTCCTCTCAAGGGGACCTCTCTCTAATGATTATGCTACTTGAGGCATCCTCTTTCATCTATTCTTTTGCTTCTACTTTCTTTGAAAAGCCACTACTTTTTTTAGATGCAATGCCCTTTAAAAGAGGGGAAAATGTAGACATGTAGATTTGCCACTTTAACTATATCATATTATCCTATCCTAGTCATCCTATTCTCGCCTTGCCAACCAATTCCTCCATCATTCTATCAAGTAATCATCTCCATCAATTTATCAATTTCATCATTCTAATTTGCTTTGTCGATTAATTAGTTATTCTACATTAATTAATTAATCTTATTCAAGTTCCCCCTCATATCACCCCATAGTTAATCAATTAATTAATCATTATTAATTAATTAATTAGTTCTCTCATTAATCATTTCACATATAGTTAGTTAAAATAAATAAATTATTTCAATTATCCTCACCCATATTTCACTCCATGTTAATTTAGTCAATCTAACAATCCACTCATTGATCAAATTAGCTAACTAATTAGTTGATTTAGTTAACTCTAAATCAAGCTAGTTGACAAAGCAATCAAATTAGTTAATTAATTAATCAATTGAGTTAACTAGTCAATCAAACTAGTTAACTCTAAATCAAGTCTTTGGTCCCCAAGATTGATCAAATCAACCTTGGCCATTCATATTCTCATCCAAAAAATCTATAAATTTATTATTTCTTTCATAAATTCATCTCTCTGGTCTAGCAATAGAAATAATCATAATCTTTGTCCATCTCTGAATCTTTGAATCAAATTGTTAACATGTTGCCGAAAATATTACACATTTATTGAGCATCCAAAATCCATCATCAAGCATGAAAAAATCCATTACAAGCTCAAATTGGAGGTTTAAATGTATATTTTAGAGTAGGAATTTGCATATTGTTTATTTAATTTCTTTCATTCCTCTAATTTATTTGTGAATACAACCTCGCTACATGAAGTCATGGGCAAAGGAAAAAATTCCATTAGGGCATAAACACCAATGAACATTTGAGGAGTTGAAGAAGAAAATAAGTATGACATCAGTCCTAGTTTCACCCAACTTGCAAGCAACTTTTGAGGTAGAGACATATGCCAATGATTATGGTATAAATGTAGTGATTTTGTAGGGAGGAAATATTATTTGTTATCACTCAAAAATGTTTAGAGGGTCCATGTTAAACTACAACGCCTATGATAAGGAGTTATATGCTTTGGTTTATGCAACAAAGCATTAGAAACATTACCTTACAACAAAGGAGACCCTAGTGTACACAAACCATAAGCCTTTGCAATACTTACAATCATATATAAAATTATAGTAGTACAAACATTAAAATGGATGAGATTTCTTCAACAATTCCATATCATTGTCAAATATAAGCATAGCATGATGAATAAGGTGATTAATATGCTATCCAAACCACCTTTTTTATCCAATGTAAGTAATATGTCTAGGTTGGAGACTTTTTCTCAGGATTTCTACATTGAAGATTATGATCATGATGAAGATTTAAAGAAGGTTTATCAAACCATACATAATGGGAAACATGAATGGTTTGAACCTCATAATGACTATTACATCCAAGAAGGACTCCTATACAAGGTAGGTAAACTTTGTGTGCCAAAGGAGCAAAGAGTCTTGTTGATGCAAGAGATGCACATGTTGCACTTGGTTAGACAATTTCATGTGAATAAGATTGTTAGTAACCTCTAGTGTTACGTATTTTGGATATGTTTACAATATAATGTTGTAAATTTTGTTTTTAGTTGCCAGTTATGCAGTGTGAGTTAACCCAACAACTAGAATTTCAAGTTGTGCCAGTCATTAATGTAACAAAATTAAGTATTTAAACTATGATGATCATTAATAATAATAATTGTATAAATAAAATATTAATAGATGAAAGAGAAAATAGAATTGAGATAAAATTTACCCAACACAACAATTTTACTTGGGGAAAACTACTATTGGTAAAAAACCCCACAAATAGCACCTTTAATCTTAAGAACACTTACAAATTTTTCTATTAATAAATAGATTGAACCTAGGGATACATTTCTCCTCACTTCCATAGGCCTTTTTCACTTTCAATGCAATTTTTTCAAATTCTCCCTCAATGAATTTCATTGAGAAAATCCTCCTGTAAATATAGGGAGAAGGGATGGAAGAATACTCAAAAGGTTAGTTGCCATACCTTTTCAAAACTCATAATAATTTAATGACTATTTCATAGTTTATTAAATTATTAATTGTTACAAGGTGTTTAAAGAAAGCTTTAAAAAGCATTAAATAGAATAAGGTTAATCACCTTATATTTAGAACATCACAAAGGTTATGGAGGCTTGAACCCTAATAACATTATGTTCTAACACTACCCTTTAATAATAATAGGGGGTGTCTCCTATCAATTTCTATCAAAGAAAAAATGAAGTACCTGAGTAACATAGATCTTCTTGACAATGATAAATTGAGACACAAATATAGGGGAAAAATATCATGCATTCTAGACTACATGAAAGTCAGTTACTTGTCATTATTTATAATCCTAATATTCTTAATTGATGCTGTAAATGAGGTCAAGTATAATGATTTTTGTTGGAGCCCGAGACTCCTCAAACCATCCTCCCTCAGGTTCATTACATAGTGCCCATAGATCTTATATAATACAATGCTTTTACAAGTAAAAAAATTACAAAGAGAAGAATTATAATATTCTCGGACTTATACAATAAAAATGCTTGTAGGTCTTACATCCAAAGTTTAACCACTAGGAGGTGTCATTGTCATGCATAATCCCCCTCAATGCGAACGTTATTAAATTATTAATTGTGACAAGGTGTTTAAAGAAAGCTTTATAAAGCATTAAATAGAATAAGGTTAATCACCTTATATTTAGAACATCACAAATGTTATGGAGGTTTGAACCCTAATAACATTATGTTCTAACACTACTCTTTAATAATAATAGGGGGTGTATCCTATAAATTTCTATAAAAGAAAAAATGAAGTACCCTAGTGACATAGATCTTCTTGACAGATGATGGGTTTAAATATTTTCCTCTGTTGTGTTGTTTTTTTATATGGTTTTAGACCTTTTCCACATGATCTTCTAGATACTTTTCAAACATTACCATCATGATATATTATCTTTTTATATACTTTGCAAGACCTTGAACCTATTTTGTTAATATGGAATATGGTGATAGTATTTATCAATTGAATGATTTGAACATGAGTATGCATGTAATATAGATGAGATTCTATGGTTTAATTATGAAGGAGATAAATTTCAAAGCATGTTAGCATAGGACCTCTAAACTGGTCTCTCCTTGTCAGCTCTTTTAATTAATTTTACAAATATTAATGGGAAAGCATATATAAGTATATTTTTGAATTTATTTGTAACCTAGATGGATATAAAAAACTTGAAGCATTGGCATAAAGAGAATTCAAAGTGTTCATTATGTTTTAGAGCATATTTGTGTTTGTATGATGTGTGTTGTTACAGATGTTGAAGGATCTTCATTCTCCTAAGGGCTTCACCTCCAAGGTGACATCATTATTTTTTGAATCATTTCATCATTTGGTTTATCTTTAGCCTCTATCATACTAGGACATGCACTCTCTGTAACAACGGTGTTGGGAAGCTTGAATGCTATCTCGAGATTTGATTGAGGTAAATTTCTAAACACCATAAGCTCCAAACCACTTTTCTTCTTGAGTGTAGGTTACATGTGTAAAATTTGAAGAAGTGAAGGTACAAGAAGGTTGTGTAAGAGAAAGGGTTTTGGGATCTAAAAGCAATTTACATAAATTCCACTGCGAAAGACTGGGGCATCCACCACGAAGTACTGCTCAAACAAGTATATAGAATATGACATCAGGACACTCTCTGTGACATTTCTCTTGTTTCAAGTTTCTAAATATTTTGTCATTCTAGACTTAGGTGCCCACCCCATAGTCCTTTGACATCTTGGTTTTCATAACTAGGTTCTCCTCTCTTCACTGATGTCATTGCTTCTGTCAGATTGTCTGTATTTATCATGGTTTGAAAGTTATGCTCCTTTCATTATAGAAATAGGGTTTAGTGCATATTTGACTTAGAGTTTGATAAAAGGCTTGATTCAAGATGATCTTTCCATAGCAAACTAGAGCACAAGATCTGTAGCACTGGTGATCCCACATAACTGGGTTACAATTGCATTGAGGAAGGAAAATTGCCCGTGCACCAAAAAAAAAGTTTTGGAGGGGTTCAGTCGAACAAGCGTGTTTGTTAGAACCCAAAAATGGGTTCGTTCATACCCCCCATTCGAATGAACCCCCTTTGTGTCGGCCACATTTTTTTAATAAAATAAGGGGTTCGATTGAACCCCCCTCAAGGGGTCTGATCAAACCCCCCTCAATGTTTTTTCATTTTGTTAATGTTATTTTATAGGGTTCTAATGAAAGGGGGTTCGTTCGAACCCCCTTTCATTCGAACCCCCTATTTTGCCCTTGCCCCTCTCCAACTATAATTTTATGCAGATTTTTGGGTTTTTAGGCCAGGTTGAGGATCAAAAGGGAATCAATTTGACAAACCCATCTAGAGGATTATATTCCTTGAAACGAGCTTTCTATCAAGTATAAATTTAATAGATTTTAGTTTTATTATACATTTATTTTGTAGTTTAATTAAACATAGGTTTTTCACCAAAAATCAAGCTCTCTATTCTGCACATGTGGAAAATAAGTATATTACAAAAAAAAATTATGAAAAATATCTATCCTATCAGTATTCATCTCCTTGATCCAAAACAAAAAAATTGAATTCTGATACATACAAAAAAAGTTATGCTCTACACAGTACATCTATGTCTAAATTGTAATTGGTTTTACTTCAAAAGTTAATTTTAAAAGAAAAATATTCAATAAAACATAATGAAACCAAATACATCCTATAGATATCTTAGTTAAAAATCTAAATTCAAAAAAATAAGAATTTTATCCTTCATAGAAAAAAGTTATGTTTTACACACATCACTCTTTAAAATGGTGTTTACTGTTAAAAACTAATTATTGAAGGAGATAGAAAAAGAAATGTAATTTGATTCCTAAAAAAATTAAAAATATATATTTAGAATCTACAAATAAAATGTGACAAATCACTAGTTTACATCATCTTCAAATTCCTAACGCTTTAGCAACTATAGGTGTTCGAAAGTGAAGTTTTTTTTTCAAAATGTTCATTTCAATGTCAACTTTGGCCAAAAAGTGTAACCCACTATTGTGGGATCGTCAGGTTATTTGTGTGCATATGTTTTGTGGATTAACCCTTGTGCAGCAACAAGCACATGGCATCAAGGAGAGGAGAATTTGCAGCAAGTCATAGAATAGGAGAATTCAATGAAGTTGAAGTCAAGCCACCAAAAGTGTAGGTAGCTAGAAGTTAACCGTGAACCATTATGGGAAGGAATAAATGTAGAAGAAGTAGCCTTGTTCCAAGACTTTAAACATAGCTTATGTGTTTTCATATGAGCCGTTGCATAGGAATTCTTATTTGAATAGGATTCTCCTTCCTCTATTCAGTTAGAACTAGTAAATCAACCTTAACTCTATATCCTAATATCTAGGAATGGATTGATGATTGTAGTTAGTTGGTAGTTGGATAAGACTCTCTTGTTTTTTTATAACTTATGGGGATGAGCTTAGAGTCAAGTTAGTTACTTCATTATCTAGTTACTCAATTGTTGTTTTTATTCAATATTAGAAGCTCCAGACATTTTTGTTAAAATGTAATTATTGAATACAATCTGAGAAGAAGATTTTGTTCGTGATATGAAATGAATGGAACTAAGTGTTATGTGGATGCGTGAGTATCTGAGTTAGATTTGATTTCCAACTAAGTGAGTCAGTCCCATAAGCCAGCCACTCAAGGTACTGATCTCCACTTTATTTATTTTCTTATTCATTTATGCATGAATTGTTAATTCTATTTTCCATTATAGGTGTAGAGGAGACTCCATTATAGGTATGGTTTAAAACTAGTGGGGTTCTATCAAAGGGGGTTTGAATCTAAGGAGGTTTGATCAAATCCTCCTCAATTAAAATCCTTTAAATGGAACCTTTCAAGGCTTAAACCATTATATTTTCTAAAAATATGTGATTTTAGAAAAAATTAGGATGTCTCAAAAAGTGTAACACATTATTGTGGCAGCACCCTTAAGTAGTCATCAAGAGCATTCTTCCACCAAGTAGCCACACCCTTATGATGAGAGTGTGGACAAGCATCAGCTAGATGGCTAGTAGCAAAGCATCATTGGCATTTGAAGGGGAGTCCTTCATAATCTAGTAGTTGCATCCATGTCCTATCACTGACTTTCAGAACAATCTCGCCATGTAGGGGTTTCAAAATGTAAATATCAACTAAGATATGAACAAGCGTGGAGTGCCCTATTAATGAGGTTGTGTAGTCAACCACCAAGAAGTGGCCAAGTGTATTACTAATGTCCTCATAGCATGAATATTCCTAGAATTGGAGAAAGAGATTTGGAAGCCTAACCCAGATAGGTCTTGTTGGGTCCCAAAATAGCTTATCCTAATCTCTAGAACATTCTTCAATATTTGAGGCTGGGGATGTCATAAAGGAGATAGAAAAGAGGTTCATCAATAGGATAAGGATGATTAAGGGCCAATGGTTTGGAATGGGTAATCTCCCTTTCCCTTCTGGCTCAGCTAAGACAAGGAGGGTGTTCCTAGAGGTATCCCTTAACGAAGATTAACAATAATGGAAGATGTTTTCAGGGTCATATCATTACAATAATACTCAAACTATTGTTTTAATCCATAAATAGAGTCACTAGATTAAGACAAACTTGTTGCGCTATACCCTTTGTTTAAGTTGATGAAAATCACTCTTGCAATAATGGAAGGTTCTGGTATGCATGTTTGGTTTGCTAAAATTGGCACTTTGAAGATTCACTAACTATTTTCTAGTTATAACATCGAACCACAACAATGCATACAGTGGTAACTATTTACTTCACACTTGATAAATTTGTTTTAGTTTTTAAAAGAGGTGCATGGGTTATCAAACATTTCAGGATGGTGCCTATTTGAATGAGCTACTTAGTCCATAGTTCGGTAGAAAATAAGATAATACAGAAATGGAAACAAGCACATTTTGAATACCCAGATGCAGATAAACAATAACCAATGAAGAATATGCTTAGTAATCCTTTATCAAGATGCAATCATTCATTTACAACCATGGAAGATATCATCACATAGCATGTAATGTTTTAAGAATATGTCATATTCATCATATCAACGGTTACAATCATACCCCGAAGTGTGACAAGAGGAAACCATAGTTGAAACTTAGGATTTCCTTGAAAAATTACATGAGGAAAAGGAGAAATTCATACACTAATTTTTGAAACAAATTTGAATCTTTTCATAACCTTGTTATCTTCCTTTCTAGAGAACTAGAATATTTGTTCTTTGAAACCCTAGAGAGTTCTGCACTTTTGTTGCCTAAAAAACTCCCAAAAGACCAACCTTTGAAAAGAGTCTCAATCTTCAATTTATAACCTTCACAACTCAAATTGGATAGAAAAATGGAAAGGAAAACCCCACCAACTCTACCAATTGCAATAAAAACATAAATTTCAACTACCCATTTCACATTAATCATGATCCTAGAAGTTGTTCATGTGTTTCTGCACGTTTCTAGCATTTCTGGACCTTGGTAGGACCTTGGGACGTGGGAGGACATTTGGATTTTAGACCAAGTCCAAAAATCCCATCAGGTCCCAAAGTCTTGATGGAACCTTTTCATTATATTGTGGGAGTCTAGAAAGCGGGGGTCGAGTGTTGAATACAATGAACACTGGGAGGAGGGGTGAATCAATGTTCTACAAAACCTTTTATGCACTTGCTCTTTTATCTATTTACCAAATTCAATTATGTGAAAGCAAATTAAACAAATGAACAACAACCACAAAGACATAACACATGAACACCAAGATTTTTACGTAGAAAACCCAAAGAGGGAAAAACCACGGAGAGGGTTAGCTCTCAAAATATTATTATAGCACAATACCAAATTAGAAGAGGCTCACTGCCTAGAGCTCACTGCTCAAGAGAAAAGGCTCACTGCTAATTAGAAGAAGAAAAAAGAAGAAGGATGCCTCACTGCCAAAAATGAACTACTACGATTGCATCTACTTATTAATGGTTACAGTTCCAATTAAGCTTATAAACACTGATTGATAACTCTTCATTTCAATCTGCCCCTGTTTCTCTGGTATGCTCTTACATATGGTCAAGCTCTCTCTTCATTTATTGCGGCCACTCTATCTTCACATATTTCACATCCACATACATCTTATCATGTCACAACACACTCAAACTCTGAAATCCATCCTCTATTTATATCCGCAAATAAATCTTTCTCATGATTAGGTTGGCAAGCAAACTATGAAATGTGTATACCAAGTGTTATATCCTTTCAGTTTGTTCTTGTGTTAAATCTTCAATGCAGATCCAAACCATCATGTACATGTCTTCATATGGGTCGGCTCTAATCATGCAACCACTTATACTTATCATCCAACTCATTTTTCTTCTCTGCATAATGATTTAACCAGCCTGTCGGCTTGTTCCTTAAAAACATGTATGATAGGTTCCTCTGTCACATCACAACTTATGCTACAGACCAAATGGGACTTCATGAATCATATCTATAAATCGTTACTAATCTCTTAACATGTCTTCAACTCCATATAGAAAGATAGTTTTGTATGCCAAAATGCGGACCTTTGACCTGATGCACTGTCACACTGGAACACTGTCAAATTGGATGCCAGTATTGGAATGCTTGTAGAATAAAATCTGTTGTACTTCTCGAGCTGCAAACTTGGATATAGATAGTCATGACATATCTCTATACCACATTAGAACCATAGAACAAAATATGCTAATCTAGAGGAATGTGGACCAATTTACTTAGCACTGTTCATTGTTTCTGTCTTGCTTCTGCTGACCTGGACTTAGTCTTTTTATCAGATGACTTCCAGAGGAAGTCATGACTTGATTATTGGAATGTAATATCAATAGATAACTATGAACATTGTACCTGAGCTGCATCTTCATACCTTCTCTAATAGAGGAATGTTGATCCTTTTTCTATCTCATACCTGAACACTTCCAATACTTAGCCAATTTAGGACTTCCAGACCGAAATGATTGTACCTAATTGCCAAATTAGGATTTTCTTCCAGGGTAATGTGTCTTTGCAATTGTGATGAATGATCTTTTCCTTGTTGCCATCAATGAAAACACTCAAGTCTAATACATATCAGTGTCTCTTGCCAATACCGAGAGGATGCGGGGACCGGGTTCACAGGAGGACTTGGCACTTTTGGAACTTTTGGAAGTTTTGGAAAAAGTCCAAAAGTACTAGTGGGTCCCAAAATCCCAATAGGACCAAAAGTGGTGAAAAATATTGATCTGAAACTGCACGAAGAACTTAGCCATTTCCTCAAAAAATTATTTGAAAATTCAATTTTTTGTACCTTCAAAAATGACTTGAAAATTCGAGGGGTCCAAAAAGATTTCTAACTTTGAAGCTCCCTTTTTACTAGTGGGTCCTGAGGTTGCAGATGGATAAGGAACACGGGGTCATGGATGGAAATAGGATTTTAGGTCAAAGTCCAAATGTTCCAATGAGTCCCGAAATCTCGACAAGACAGTATATTTTAAAATAATATTTAAGTATAAGAAATTTTAATTTCTTGTAATTTAAATTATTTTAAAATATATTGTTAGGATGTTTGAGAGTGGTTTTGGATCCATGGGAGTTGAAATATAGAATCTAGAATTTGGAGGATCCATCGGATTTGAAACCTAGCCAATTTTTTAGGGTTTTCAAGGTTTCAGACTTAGCCAAAATCAAGAGTTCAACATGTATAGGGTAAAAGCACAAGGACCCCTTAGGAAAATTTGATAAATTTGACAAGATTTTGCAAATACTTGGATTGAAAATAGGAATCCCAGTAGTGGCTCTAGTTGGGGACATGTGTCAAGCATTGACACAGCGAAAATCTATAGCATCTCTAGACATAGTACAAAAAATAGGAATAGGAAAAGCACAACACAAACATACCATCATGACCAACAATGGTCAAGACTACTCAGGGTTCAAAATATGAAAGATAGAACTTGACAACATTTGAAGGAAATCATTACCTATGAAAAATATTTCTTTAAATGTTGATCATGAATGGGTAGATTAATGAGTTTTCCTTCCAGAGTCATCAAATGGTAGAGGTTGAGCTCAAACTTCTTAGCCACTTCATATGGCCCAAGTCGTAATGGATCAAACTTACCATGCCTCCCTTTATCTTCAAATTTTGAATTCCAAAGGAGGACCAAGTCACCAATCTAAAAATCTCTTGACACAGTATTCTTATCAAATAAACACTTGATTTTTTTGCTTATGATTCATGTTTTATCATGTACAACTCTTCTCTGCTCCTCCAACTTAGTCAACTGCATGATCCTTTGGGAAAGTGCATCACATTGATCTTTTTCTATACCATACAACAACTAATAGACTAGTTACTCCATGTTGATGGAATTTTTATCTCTAGTCCATAAACTAGTTCAAATGGGCTTCTACCTATGGCCCTTTTGAAAGATATCTTATCATCCCATAGAGAATATTTCAAACTGTCATCCCATCTTTTCTTATTTTGATCCAATGTTCTTTTTATGATCTTCATTAGGCTTCTATTACTTGATTCATCATGTCCATTACTTTGGGGTGATAGGGGACGAATGCACAACGTTTATACCAAACTTAGAACACATATTTAGCATTTCTTGAGACCTGAAAGACATTGCAATGTTTGCTAAAATCCTAGCTAGCACTCTCAACCTAGTTATTATATTACTAACTATGAATTCAATAACCACCTTAGAAGTTGCATTACAAGTGGTGATTACCTCTACCCACTTGATAAAGTAATCAGTAGCCACAAGGATCCACTTAAATTCATTACTAGATTTCTCTTGTATTTCTTTGACGAATTCAATTCCCCACTACTGGAAATGTGCATCAACTATAAGGGGCAACAAGAGAAGTGCTCTTGCAAATTTTATCTTACCAGAAAATTGTTGGCAAGCATCACACTTTCTTATCTTTTGTGCTACATCTTTGAATAAAGTAGGCCACTAATACCTAGCTCTAAGGATCTTATGAGCAGTGGTATTAGCTTTGAAGTGCCCCCTACAAATGCCATGGTGACACTCATTCATTACTACTTAAGATTGCTCTTGATCCAAACACTTGAGCAATACACCTTCATGATTTCTCCACATCATCTCATTTTGGAACATGACATACCTCTAAGATTGGAGCTTGAGGGTCCTTTTCTGATTCTCATCCATATGTGGTGGACAATTCATATTTCAAGATAAAATATTACATCTTTGTACCATGCACTGTCAATTAATCTACAATGAGAAGGAGTATCATCTACATCCATTCCATTTACCTATGTTGCTTCAAGATTTGAATTAGCCATCAACTTAGCTAAACCTTGGCCTCTAACCAACTTTGTGATTTGTATGTCCAGATCATATTCTTGGATCCTATTGATTCATCTACATCTTTTATCTAAAGCTTCCTATTGTATAAATATGTCCTTTACTACTGCATGTGGCACATGTATATGTTATGGTCTTCGCACTTGTGAGGTATGATCTAAAATTTTTCATGGCCTTTACTAATGCATAAGAATGCTTTTCCATTATGGATTATTTTAGCTCAACTTCTTGCAATGATTTTTTGAAAAAAGACATAGGCTGATCATATCCATCTACATTCTTTTGAAGTAAGACAACAACAACAGTATAAAATGAAGCAAATGAAAGCAACTGAAGGGCTTTGCAATAATTTGGACTTATCAACACCGGTGCCTCCTTGATATCTTCTTTGATGTCTTTGAATGCTTCAAATGGCTCTTCACTCCATACAACTAATTTTCCTTTCTTGAGCATTTTAGAAATGTTCTTATTCTTGTCCACAAAATTAGGAACAAACCTCCTAAAGAAGTTTATTTTCTCAAAGAAAGACTAATTCCCTTGACTGATTTGGGCTAAGAAATGAGGTCAATAGCCTTGAATCATTTCGGATCTATTCTTACCCTATTCTTTGACACAACATGTCCTAGCAGCTTGCCCTCTTCAACACCAAATTAACATTTTTTTAGAATGAGTGGGATATCGTACTCTAAACATCTCTTGAAGATCATTTCAAGGTGCTTATAGTGCTCACCTCTCTCCTTTGAGAATCCAATCAAGTCATCCTAATAGAATACCATAATCTCGTCAATAAGACTAGCAAAAGCCACATCCATGGTCCACTGAAATGTTGACTCTACATTCTTCAAGTTGAATAGCATCCTCACATTGACATATGTACCCCAAGGGGTTGTAAACATTGTCTTGTACTACTCTGATTCCTTAACCATCACTTGGTTGTACCCAAAGAATCCATCCATCATGGACATCAATTCTAATCCAGTGAATTTTTGCGGTAAATGGTCCATGCTCGGGACTAGATAGTTATCCTTAAGAGATTTTATATTCAAATTTCAGAAATCCACACACAACTTTATTTGCCTTTTCTTCTTTCTTACCGAGACAAGGTTGGATACTCACTCAGAATGTCTGATGGGTTTAATGATACCTCCCTCTTTCATCTTTAATAATTATTTCTACATCTTGGTAGCTATGGTAAGGTTTATAGGCCTTTGTTTCTATCTGAATGGCTTTACATTAGGTTGGAGGGGAATAGTATGTTGAAACAAGTCCTCCCTATAGGCCTTGATCTCTTCATAGGACCATGCAAAACACTTCTTGAATTTTCTTAGCAAACCAATTAACACCTATTTCTCATGATGCTTGAATTTATTTCCTATGTAAACCTTTTTAGGTGCCTCCTCAGTTCCATGGTTAACACCTTCAATGTTGTCCTCTTCAACTAGTTTACCTTTACTCTTCCAACGGTCAACATTATCAAATATCCTTTCAAGTGAAACCAAACCCTTGGGAATGGTATTCATCTTCAACTGCATGACCTCACTACCAAATAGAGTTTCCTTTCCATCTTTGACTTTTATCATAGGCTTCCAATCAATTAACTAATTTTCAAACTCATCTAGGCAAATTGAGGAAGCTATAAATCTTATTGTTGTCATTGAAAACCTACCAACTATAAATATTATCAGGGATTGTCAGTTTGGTAAGAACTTCAACAACATATTAGCATGAAGATGAAGCTGACTATGGGTTGAACCTTGAACCAACAACAGCCAAAATATCTCCTTTTTCATAGCTACTTCTCTTAATCTAGTCAATTGCAATGGCATTTAACAATTCCAAAGTGTCTCAAACTTCATTTCAGTACAACCTTAACCTATTGTCCTTGGTTGTATAAACATCTCTCACTTGCTATATGACCAACTCTAAATCTCCTAAGACCCTCAAACACTTTATCCCATGCTTGTGAGAAATATTCAAACCAAGCAAAAGAGATTCATTCTCTGCAATGTTGTTGGTGCACTAGTATTTGAGCCCGAAGGAAAGTCTAAAATGTTCACGATACGGTGATATTAAAACCACACCCACCCCATATCCTTCTCTTGAATATGCACCATCAAAGTACATTAAATCCACAAATCACCTACATTACACATATGAGTAGTGAGAGTGGAAGGTAAAATATCAAGGCTGAGATCATCCTCACTACAATATCCCATAAAATGGTTAATGTCAATGTCAAAGAAGTTGGCATCATCATCTTGTGTCTTATAATGGTCCTCAATTTTTTCATATTATACCTTTTCTCCCTATACAACTTCACTTCCATGCCTTGGACTAGAGTAGTGGTTTATGAAAAATCCATTTGGATACTTCCACCCATAGAGGCTACCTACTTTTTGGATAACAACATACCCCATTTAATAGAATCCACAACAATAACATCTATCAAGAATGACTTGTTTGGATAAGAAACAATTTGGACCTCAACATCTTTAACAAAACCAATCACATTAACTTCCCTAGAATCCATGGAAAAGCACTTGCCAGAAGATCTAGATACTTTCAGCCTCAACTCATTCATTATTTCCAAGGGCATAACATTGTTGGAAGCACCAAAATCAAGCATGCAGTTATGTAACAACCAACTATTTATGATCAGTGTTGTGTAGAAAGGATCCACACCCATCCTAATGTTAACAATAGTTGATCCTAGATACACTTCTATAGTTTCTTCTTGGCCTTTACCCTCATCATCATCACTAGGAATAACAATAGGTTGTTTTTATGCATGAACAACATTGACGAATGACACCACCCTATCTCTATGCTCAAGGATTCAAAGAAGTTCCCCCACAGGCACTGGTATTCTGACTTGGCTTAAGGCATGGGCCATGTCAATAGGGATATAATTTGGTAGAGGAGCATCACATGAGATGGTAATATCATTTCCAGAAAGAAAGTAAGGTACTTGATTGGAAGATACATCCACACCTTTTCCCTTCATCTTCTCCTTGCCCTTTTGTGGTTCTTTTTGTACCTGAGGTTGATCATGCTTCTCACTTCTCTTTGGATTGTGAACCTTTGGAATGAATGTAGTAGTTGTTTGTGCTACTTGTGTCAAACTCTTCTACACATATCTCTTCCTTTTTGTTGATGGTTGCATTGGAATTTTCTTCTTTTCTACACATTCTTCTTGGGATTACTATTATATTTCTTCCCCACATTTATCTTCTTCTTTTCTTTCTCACCATCTAATCCACCTTGTTTTGACTCTACAGTAGGAGACTTCTACATAGGAACTTGCCTATTCCTCAGCTAATAACCCCCTTGAACATGCATAATGCCTGCATTAATCAAAACATTCATATCTTCCTCAAAAGGCTTGTACTACTTGTACTTTTTCTGCATAGACTTTATAACAGGGGCTAGTCTACCATACAAAGCAGCCTATAAGATGACATCCCAACCAAATGAAGAATGTAAGATATCTAAAGAAAATGATGATGTTAACAAAAGTGATACAAACAAACTTGTTTGGAAGGTTAAAAATGATAGCAAAATGGATGCTAAAAGAAACATGATTGATATGAAGGAAATTGTAGAGATGAATGAGCAATGCCTGATGAAGGAAGGAAATTTAGAGCAGCAACATTTTCAAACTAAGCTGAAGATGGAAGATGGAAAATTAAAATAGTTGAAACTACCAATGGAGCAGTAGATGAAAGTTGCAAATGATAGTGATTTTCATACTAAAAGTAACAAGGTTGGTATGAAAGAAATTGATGAGAGTGAGTTAGAGAAGTTGCACACAAGTAGAGTGTCATCCAAGAGGTGTAAAATGTTGTCAAATACAAGGCACATTAAGTGGGTTGAGCGCCTACAAAGCTACACTTTCACAATCAAACACAAGAAGGGGTAGAGTAATAAGGTGGCTGATGTTTTGAGCAAAAGAGCATTGATGGTCCAAGATATTCAGTTTAAAAGTGTTAGTATTGAAGCACTCAATGAGCTGTATAAGGACGGTAAGGATTTCAAAGATGTTTATGTGGTTTGCAAGTAGCCTATTAGCACTAATAGGGAGAAGTGGCTAGATTGTCTTATACAAGGTGGTTTATAGTTTAAGGGAGCACAACGTTGTGTTCCAAAATGTCCTATGAAAAGTGTAGAGGGTGAATAGTATGCAATTGCCATGCAAGAGATTCATCAACAAGTGAAAGAGTAGCTCCAAGCCAGTGTGGAAGAATATAAGCAAAATCCAAATTTAAAGAGAAGAGAGGGGATGCCATTGCTGATGAAGGAGAAGGTCAAAGGACTCCCAAATAAGGATGCCACATGGATGACAAATTCAGATATTCTTAAGCATGAAATGACTATTGCAGAACTCCTCTCAAGTGGAACCTGAGTTTCTTTTCTTTTCCATGGGAGTATGATGCAGGAGTGTCACTTTTATGATGTTTTTATGTTTCGTTATGATGTTAGGAGTCTTAATTGAGTATAGAGGTGTTAGTAGGTCCATTGGGTTCATGTCCAATGGTTTAGGTTGTTTAAGTTGCCTTAGAAATTCAAATTTTGGTTTTCCATCCAAAATGCAAATTTGAATTTCTAGGTGATTTTTGGCTTGTTGCAAGTTGGGGTTTGTTCCTCATCTTGAGTTTTTGGGTTGCTAATTATAATAAGGTCTTGAAAGACCATTTATACCATGTAATGTCTCCTTTCAAATTTGTTTTTATCCTAGTTGGTAAAAAGGTGCATATTTTGCACGCTTTGAGCTGAAAAAGGACATTAGGTTTGTTTAGTGGTAAAATTTGGTGGAGGGTTAATGTTTGGTTTAGTTTGAATCCTCCTTTCCAAAAAATATTCCAAGGGCTTTTCAATTGAGTGCCTCACCTATCAAGAGGAGAGTCAGCTATCAGATTTGAGTTGCCACTTGGTTTTCTGCTAGGAAATTCAGATGTCATCACACAAGTTTGCCAACTAATGCCTTTATGTCCTTGAAACCCTAATTTAAGAAAAACAACAATCAAATATGTGAATTATGACAAATGATATAGGAAATAGATAGAGGGTAGAGAACCTTAACTCATTGTTTTTTGCAGATAGAAAATAGAAAAATCGAGGACAACAGTGATGGCGCCCTAGTCTAGTGTGCAACTTTTTCCACACAGTCCCTATCTCCTTCCACCACTGATCTCTGCTATGTCTTCTGTTTCTCATAAGGACAAGGTTGATGGTGCCCTTGTCCTAAAATGTTGAACAATGTCCACTTCTTTTTAGATTCAAAATCTTCAATGTCTACCTTCCTACTCTACAACTCCACTTTCCCCATATCTAACACCTATAACCTACAATCACAAGGAGTGTGGGAGGAGGTTGTGGCGTTTAGAGGCTTTCCTTAGTCAAGCCCCAGAGAGACATTCAAGCCTTCCTAACATAGTTGTCAGAGAGTGTGTGTGCCCTTGGGAGACAGAGGCAAAAACCAAATGATAATGATTGATAAAACATAATAAATGATACCTTGATGATGAATCTCTCATGGAAGGAAGAATCTCTTCAATGCCATGAGGAAAGGGTGTAATCCAACCTGCAAACAAACACAATAACAATGCTATGCTCTACAACATAATGATAATCACAAGTATGCCAATAGCTCATGAAAACAAAATTTCCATGTAGTTTGTAAATGATAACCTAAACATGCTTATATGTGCAACCACTAAGATTCCTACCAAGAATTTTGCATTTGAAACTTATGATGTCGGCCTGGAGACCAAATAAAGGTCACAAAACTGACATTTCAAATTATGGCAGACCCAAAATAGGGATGTACTAGGGCACTAGCACCCTTGTCCACCCCCTATATTTGCTTAAGATTCATTAAATTGCATCCCCCTAGGTCCTATTTGCCACAAGACCCATGGGTTTTCTCATTGGGAGTATGATTTAACATGCAAAATGCTCTAAATGCAAATCTAAAGACTTGGGAACTAAAGCTTTAGGAAAAAGCCCCCAAGGGTGCATTTTTCCAACATAACATTTAGCCCCCACTTTAATGTATGGATTAAATGCAAGGCCAATACATGCATTAAAGTAGGTCAACAAACACAACAAACACGCCAAGCACAGAGAAGACACGCCAAACACATTGAAGACAATCACAAGCACACAAAACACATGGAGAAGATGTATTGAAGACATGCATAGCACAAAGAATACAATGGATTCAGTGATTATTTTCTTTTTTGATATTCCCATATGAAATGCACAATGCAAGTACAAGGAAAGTAAAACAATTCCCAAAAGGTGTAGAGGAATTGTTCACCACCGGTCTTGCACTTTTTGAGAATAAACATGCCAAACAAAATCCCAAGGTGTAGAGGAGCTGTTCACCACCGGTCTTGCACCTTGAGAATAAAACATGCCAAACAAATCCCAAAGTGTAGAGGAGCTCATCACCACCATTCTTGCACTTTGAGATCAAGCACGCCATACACACACACACTGAAGACATGAAGAAAACATGGCAGACAAGTGATGGAGTGTTCCTATTGCTAGGTTCATCACCAACTCAGGCACATTACAGGCACACACCGACGATTGGGCTTCACCACAACAACTGTCAAAAATATGCTTAAGGGTTGAGTTAGTCACACAACTGCTCCCTGCCTCACGATGAGGACATTTGAAAATGATGGGATAATGCAACCTCTCTGAGAAATACACCATCCCCGCCTTGCGATGAGGGCTTAAAATAAAAGGATATGCTTGATATCTTGTCTCCATAGAGAGCTTACATGATTGATTTGATTTTTAGATTTTTTAAACATGCTTTGTAATTATCTAAAGCAGACAACTTACCTTATATATGCCCCTACCTTAAGGTGGTTGATATTGTGTACCGATATCAAGCACGTTAAGGTAGGAAGAAAATACACAAGGTAACACGAGCTCTCACAAGGCCCATGCCCCCTGGAGGTGACATGTACTTTATGATCGCCAAATGTTCCCACAAACACATCCCTGCAAGAAAAGTGTTAGTGCCCAAATAATCATGATAAAAAACAATGCATATGATCAACTACATGAAAAAGCCAAGCAAGGTGATATACATGATAAATGAAGTGTCCAAAGTAGTAGTATTGTTAAAGTGTTGTCAACAAGATAAGATAACATCAACATCAACATCAAGATAGAGAAATCATGGAGTGATTTCACTATCCAAGCATCAGATTATTTGTTACAACCCTGTCATCATATAGGAACTAAGTCCATTTTTTGATTGCTCTTGAAAGGGACACTAGGTCCGCATCAATATAAATGTTTTTTGTCATTCACTTGCTAGATGGAAACACTAGAGGAAGGTAAACAATAAATCAAAGAGGAGAACAAGTGTCTTAGGGATAGTCATGTAGAAGGGTACCCTCAATTTACCAACCGCAATGCTATGTCTGTAAGACACAACATATAGAAATAAAATCAGAGGAGAGGAGATATAGAAGAATGATGATACAAATAGAAGAAGCTCACAATAAAGGTGGTCTCCTAGTATCCTTGACCTTATGGGAGAATCGAGGGTCACCTAGGAGGCCTAACAACACTTAACACATTGTAGGAGAAGCACATCACAAAGAGATAAAGGGTTAGAGATACTTACCTATAGAGAGGTCATTGGGCTAGTGGTTGTCACGAATCTTGATCTTTATCTTAACGGTTAAGGCTTTATCACTTCTCTCTTCCATATGTTCATGAGTTTGTAATGGTAACCATGTAGAAAAGGTACCCCTTAATGATGGTTGAGAGGGCATGTTTCCATTTTCTGTGTCAGTTATAGGAGCTCTTGAAATTCCATTTGAATCAGATTGTTGAGGAGCCCGAAAAATGCCCATTTCAGTCCCTATATAGGGTGTTGGACTACCTTGAGTTTGAGGGATAGTTTGTTCTTCAATATCATGTAAAATTTCATTATTTTCCAAGGTATGTGAAGGTTCAAGTAAAGATGCATAATCTGTTTCTTTGTTTAAAATGTAATTGAGAAGTTCTTGAGCATCATGTGGTAATGTTTCATTAGATTGAAGCAAATGGTCACAAAGAGAATTTGCATCATCCAAAGCATCATCCTAGTTAGGGAGAGTGGGAAGGGATGGAAAAGTGGTATGGAGAAATGTATCAATGATGTCTTCTTCTTGTGCCAAGATATCCTCACTAAGTGGGGTTATGTTGGGACAAGTCTCTTTGTTCAATGAATTACCCATTTCCATATCATTCTCATAGGTCTTAGAAATGAATTTCATTATGTCTTCATGAAACAAAGGGAGAGAGGGAATAATTTTCTCACCATTACTTTCCCCATGATTGTTTTCATCCATAAAATTAGTCATATTCTCCACGATCAAAGGGAAAACATCCACAGTCGCAAGAAAGTTGTCAAAATAGGCTATTGTTTGAAGGATATCACAGGTAGTGCTTTTGTTCATGTCAATGCCATAGATGTATGCTATTTGATGCAAGAATTGAGGATATTTATCAGTGAATTTGCAAAATTTATCATAATTCATAATGTATTGAAATAAAGTTTCCAAAGATGAGTCCTTAGGAGAATCCATGAATGCAAAACTATGTGCAAAAATGGTCGTAAATGCTTAATTTTTCAACTTTTGTCAACACAAACAAGTTAAAGAAGAGGTTTTGTAAAGATGTTCAATAGGGACATAAAATTATATTCCTAATAAAATTCAACTAATGCAAGAATACCTTTCACAACATGCTTTTGAAGCAACTCTAGAAAGTCGCTAAGCCAAAACCTAGTGAAAATAGGCCAAAATATGCAATTTTTTACCAAATCTTAATGCAAAAGGCTAGGGAAGCAGATGTTGTAAGGAAAATTATGATGGAAAGAAAATTATAATAGTACTAACAGCCACCTAGTGCCAAAAAATCTGTTACAACATGCCTATAGTGCCTCTCTAGACGAAACCCTAGTGCAAAGATAGAAAAAATATGTCAATTTCTCCAAAATTTCAATGCAAATGCCCAAAATTAAGGGTGTTGTAATTAAATTGAGAATGGGAAGAAAATTATAAGGCTAAAAACAGCCAATTAGTGCCATAAAATCCCTTACAACACGCTTGGAGTGCAAATCTAGCAAGACGATAGGCTCAAGTCTAGTGAAAAATGCAAGTTTTTAAACCCTAGGCATGAAATTTCACAAGGAGGCCACTATGGTGCAGTGCTACAATCAGATATCAGACATAATGAGTATTTTTTCAAGGTATTAAAATATGAGACAAGATTTTGACTACAACCCTACCTCATGCAAAACTAGGTTTTCATGAAAAATGTGAAATTTCAAGCAAATTTTGACAAATCAAGCATGCAAATGCAATGCAAATGAATTGTAAATGATAAATTTATGTATTTTGAATTAGAAATAATGAAAATAATATAAATTAATTTAAATTAGATGCCAATTGATTTAAATTTCACAAAAATGCAAGCTTAATATGCTAAGTTTTGTAAAAGTTCCAATTTTTTTGTATTTTTTTCAAATGCAATAGAATGAAACAATGCAAATTTGTCAAACAACACTCAGCAAGATGCCAAAAAATTCAAAAAAATGGTTTACCAAAATGTTTATTGATAAAATTGGTGGAGGGTTAATGTTTAGTTTAGTTTGAATCCTCCTTTCCACAAAACATTCAAAGGGCTTTTCAACTGAGTGCCTCACATATCAAGAGGAGAGTCAGCTATCAAATTTGAGTTGCCACTTGGTTTTCTATTCAGAAATTTAGATGTGATCACAAAAGTTTGCTAATTAATGTATTTATGTCCTTGAAACCCTAATTTAAGCAAAACAACAATCAAATTTATGAATTACGATAAATGCTACAGGAAATAGACAGAGGGCAAAGAACCTTAACTCACTATTTTTCACAGATAGAAAATGGAAAAATATGGGACAACAGTGATGGCACCCTAGTCTAGTGTGCAACTTTTCTGCATAGTCCTGATCTCCTTCTGAAACTAATCTCTTCTATGTATTCTATTTCCCATGACCATAAATTTGAGGATAAGGTTGATGGCACCCTTGTCCAGAAATGTTGAACAGTGTCCGCTTATTTCTAGATCCAGAATCTTCAATGTTTGCCTTCCTGCTCTGCAACTCCACTTTCTCCAGATTTGACACTTATAACCTGCAATCATAAGGAGTGTGGGAGGGGGTTGTGGTGTTTAGAGGCTTGCCTCAGTCAAGACTCAGAGAGACATTCAAGCCTTTTGAATACCGTTGTCAAAGAGAGAGTGTGCCCTTGGGAGCCAAAGGCAAAAACCAAATGATAATGATTGATAAAGCACAATAAATGATACCTCGATGATGAAGCTTTCATGGAAGGAAGAAGCTCTTCAATGCCATAAGGAGAGGATGTAATCCAACCTGCAAACAAACACAATAACAATGCTATGCTCTGCAACACAATGATAATCACAAGTATGCCAATAGCTCATGAAAACAAAATTGCCATCTAGTTTCTAAATGATAACCTAAACATGCTTATATATGCAACCACTAATATTCCCGCCAAGAATTTTGCATTTGAAACTAATGATGTCGGCCTGGAGACCAAATAATGGTCACAAAACTGACATTTCAAATTAGGGCAGATTCAAAATAGGGCTGGACCAGGGCGCTAGCACCCTTGTCCACCCAGTTGTCTTTACTCAAGATTCATTAAATTGTAGCCCACTAGGTCCTATTTGCCACAAGACCCATGGGTTTTATCATCAGGAGTTTGTTTTAACATGCAAAATACTCTAAATGCAAATCTAAAGACGTGGGAGCTAAACCTTTAGGAAAAAGCCCCCAAGGGCGCGCATTTTTTACATAACAAGGTTTTAGGGTTTTTGATGGAAAAACATTGTAATCTCAATGGTAATTACTTTTGTAATGCTCATTCTCATGGAGAATGTTAGGGTTAGCCGGCAGAAGATATCAATTAAATGCAAATAAAGATTAAACAGAGAAATGGAAATACACAGAAATAATAATAGCGAGAGACAAGTTTAACGTGGTTCACCCAAACTCGGGCTACATCCACCAAACAGAGAGTCCAATATTATTATCCAGTAAATCAAACCGATTACAATCAACAATCCCTGCAACTCAATACCGCTGCAAAATGCTACAATACAATAATCAAAACCCTAACCCTTAGCCGCTTTTTATCAAGCTTTTTGTCAGTTACAAAATAGGGTTTTTTTATGTCGGTCAATGAAAAAATTAACTCCCGGTGCATTATAAAATAATAAAAAACCATGTGAGGTTTTGGGGGCGTTGCCCCCGAGCCCCCACGGGGCCGCTGCCCCTCGACCCCGCCCTGTATCGCGACAGGGAACGCGCCAGGGGCGCTGCCCCTGGACCCCGCAAGGGGTGCTGCCCCTTGACCCCGTAGGAATTTGGGGGGAAACCGCACCAATAAAAGTGGGGTAAATATAACCTTCGAGTCTGATTAGGCTCCATATAACAACAATCTCCCACTTGGAGACTGATCAGACTCCACACCATATCATCTCCCACTTGGAGACTGATCATAACACCACTGACCCCATAGCTCCCACTGGAAATAAGCACCCTGGACTCTGATGTTCTATTTTTGTTGTGTTCAGTCTAGAAGACCAACCGAAGCTGAAGAGGAGCTCAGCTTCTCCCTTGTCACTGCCTTTGTAAACATATCTACTAGATTGTCATCTGTATGTATCTTTGCCAGCTGTAACTGTCCATCATCCAACACCGACCGAATGAAGTGATACCTCAACTGTATATGTTTGGTCTTTGAATGCAAGGCAGAATTCTTTGCAATATGTATGGCACTCTGGCTATCCATAAACAAAGAACTGTTAACCTGTTGTGTGCCCAATTCATTCATGAAAGATTGCAGCCATATCATCTCCTTGCTTGCCTCTGTTGTAGCTACATATTCTGCCTTTGTGGTGGATAAAGCAACCACCTTTTGCAACCTGGAAATCCAACTCACTGTTGTTCCACCTACAGTAAAGACATAACCTGTAGTACTCCGCCTAGTATCAATATCCCCTGCCAAATCTGAGTCTACATAACCTGCTAAATTAGTATTAGAGCCCCCAAAACATAAGTGTTTATTAGATGTACCTCTTAAATATCTGAGAATCCATTTTACCGCATTCCAATGCTCTAATCCGGGATGACTCATATACCTGCTAATGACTCCTACAGCATGTGCAATATCCGGTCTCGTGCATACCATGGCATATATTAAACTGCCTACAGCTGAAGCATATGGTACCTTGGACATTTTCTCTTCCTCCTCTTGTGTCTTAGGACACATGTCCTTAGTCAATTTCAAATGACTAGGCAAAGGTGTGCTGACAGCTTTTGCATTCTCCATGTGGAATCTCTGCAACACCTTTTCAACATAAGCAGCCTGAGATAGAGTCAATTTTCTGTTCAGCCTATCTCTACAAATTTTCATACCAAGGATTTGTTTTGCTGCCCCCAAATCCTTCATATCAAATGATTGTGCCAACTGCTATTTTAACTCTCTTATGTGATCCATGTTAGACCCAGCTACAAGCATGTCATCAACATATAAACATAAAATAATGTAGCTGTCATTATCTAACCTCTTAAAATAAACACAATGGTCAGAATTACACCTACTGTAGCTTTGCTCAGCCATAAAACTGTCAAATTTCAAATACCATTGCCGAGGTGCTTGTTTCAGGCCATACAAACTCTTCTTCAATCTGCACACTAGTTTCTCCTTACCTTTGACCTCAAATCCTTGGGGCTGTTCCATATAGATTTCCTCCTCCAAATCACCATGGAGAAAGGCAGTTTTAACATCTAGCTGTTCCAAATGTAAATCTTCAGCAGCCACAATACTTAAAACAGTACGAATAGAAGTCATCTTGACAACTAGAGAAAATATCTCATCAAAATCAATGCCCTTTTTCTGTGCAAATCCTTTTACAACTAACCTGGCCTTAAATCTTTTCTTACCTCCATCTTCCTCTTTCAGCCTATAAACCCATTTATTTGGTAAAGCCTTTTTACCTATAGGTAACTTACATAATTCCCAAGTCTGATTTTTTAGCAAGGAGTCCATTTCTTCTTTCATTGCAAGCTCCCACTGAACCTGTGTATCCACCTGCATAGCTTCATCATACCCTTCTGGTTCACTAGCATCTGTTAACAAAATAGAATACAAAGAGGGAGAAAACCTTTCAGGAGGTCTACTTATCCTTGTGGACCGTCTAACATTCACTAGAGTTTGTGGTATTTTTGGTTGCTGTTGCGAAGCATGAGGAACCACTGAAACATCACTATTTGGAGTATCATCCAGCACCACATAATCCTTTTCTTTCGTCTCATGCTGCTGCAACTGATCTTTGTACAACACCTTCTCATTGAATATAACATCCCTGCTTCTCACAATTTTCTGATTTTCAAAATCCCAAAGCCTATAACCAAATTCATCAATGCCATATCCAACAAAGGTACACCTTTTTGATTTTGCATCCAGCTTGGTTCTATGTTCAGAATCTATATGTGCAAATGCTTCACAGCCGAAAGTTTTCAGAAAAGAATAACTCACCTTCTTGCCTGTCCATGCTTCCTCTGGAATACCACAGCCTAAAGGAACTGAAGGACCTCTATTAATTAAATATACAGCAGTGTTGACAGCCTCTGCCCACATGTTTAAAGGCAGCCCAGCATGCAATCTCATGGTCCTTGCACGCTCCATTATTGTCCTATTCATGCGTTCAGCCACTCTATTTTCCTGTGGAGTCCCTGGAACTGTTTTCTGCCTACGAATTCCATTAAAGGAACAATAATCTTCAAATTCTTTGCTGCAATACTCACCGCCATTATCAGATTTGAGACATTTTAATCTTTTACCCGTCTCATTCTCAACCAAGCTTCTCCATTTCTTAAATGTTTCAAATACATCAGATTTCTATCTAAGGAAATAAATCCAGACCTTCCTAGTTGCATCATCTATGAATGTAACATAATACCGAGAGCCACCGAGAGAAGATACCTGAGCTAGTCCCCATACATCTGTATGCACAAGCTCCAACTTTTTATTTTTCTTTTGCTTCCCATCCTTGAGAAAACTGACTCTCTTTTGTTTTCCATACACACAACTTTCACAAAAATCTATATTAATACATTTCAGACTTGGTAAAACTTTCTTAGAATGAAGTACCTTCATACCTTTTTCACTCATATGCCCAAGTCTGTTATGCCACAGTGTTGTCTCAGAACCTGCAGCAACTTTTCCAATCTCTTCCTGCAAACCTGCAACAACTGTTCCTGAACCTGTTTGTTTTTTCTCTGTAACAGCTAAAGTAGAAGGAACAGTATGACCTGTACAAAGATATAAGGTGCCTACTTTCACACCTTTTGCTACTACTAAGGCACCTTTTGAAACCTTCCAATTTTTATCAGTAAATGTAACAGTGCAACCTTGTTCAGTTTGCTGCCCCGCTGAAATTAAATTCCTACTGAGCCTTGGAACATGCCTTACCTCTTGTAGTAGCCAATGATTCCCATTCTGCAACTTAATCTTGATTCTTCCCTTTCCAACAATCTGACAGGGTTCGTTATCTCCCAAATAAACTAGCCCAAAATCTCCTTGGACATAATCAAGGAAATAACTTCTATGGGGCGTAGCATGAAATGAGGCCCCTGAATCTAAAACCCATGAATCATTAGCATTATCTAGGGAAAGAATCAAAGCGTCATCTTCAGATTTATTACTTACCACATTTGCTTCCTTATTGCCTTCTTGTTTGTCTCCTTTGTTCTTCCGAGACTAGCAATCTTTCTTCAGATGACCTAGTTTTCCACAGTACCAGCAATCCTTATGTCCTCTGGTTTGGGATCTTTTGTCCTTTGATTTTCCTCGTGACTTCCCATGACCTCCAGAACCTTTTCCTCTCTCCTTTGATCTGCCCTTTCTTTCTGCATTCAAAACACTACCTGATTTGGATCCACCTGAGCTTTTCTTACGAATTTCCTCACTCAGAATAACACCAACAACATCATCAAATTTTAGGGTATTTGAACCAGAAACAGAGTTACTAACCGCCATTACCAAACTATCCCAGCTTTTAGGCAATGAACATAATATCAAGAGAGCTCTAACTTCTTCATCAAATTTTACATTTACAGAAGTCAATTGACTGCCAATCGTATTAAATTCATTTAAATGACCTGTCACAGATCCACCTTCAACCATTTTCAAATTAAACAACTGCTTCATGAGAAATACCTTATTTAAGGCTGAGGGTTTTTCATACAATTTTGCCAAAGCTTTCATCAGACCATCTGTTGTCTTCGCTTCGGTTATATTGAATGCCACTGACAGTGCCAGGCACAACCGAATGGTTCCTAGTGCCTTTCTGTCAAGAAGATTCCAATCCTCATCAGACATTGTTGCCGGTTTCTTGGCTACTCCTTCCAACGGCCTCCATAAATCCTTTTGATAGAGGTAATCCTCCATCTGCATCTTCCATAACTGATAGTTCTGCCCATTGAATTTATCAACCTTCATTTTACCCTCGTCTGCCATTGCTCCCACTCAACCTGAGACTTTCCTACAGACGATAATCGAACACAACCCGCTCTGATACCACTTGTTAGGGTTAGCCGGCAGAAGATATCAATTAAATGTAAATAAAGATTAAACAGAGAAATGGAAATACACAGAAATAATAATAGCGAGAGACAAGTTTAACGTGGTTCACCCAAACTCAGGCTACATCTACCAAACAGAGAGTCCAATATTATTATCTAGTAAATCAAACCGATTACAATCAGCAATCCCTACAACTCAATACCGCTGCAAAATGCTACAATACAATAGTTAAAACCCTAACCCTTACCCGCTTTTTATCAATCTTTTTGTCGGTTATAAAATAGGGTTTTCTTATGTCGGTCAATGAAAAAATTAACTCCCGGTGCATTATAAAATAATAAAAAACTGTGCCAGGGGCGCTGCCCCTTGACCCCGTAGGAATTTGGGGGGAAACCCTGCCAATAAAAGTGGGGTAAATATAACCTCCGAGTCTGATTAGGCTCCATATAACAATAGAGAACAATGCAGAGGAAGGCTCCAAGAAGTTTGGTGAAAGATTTTCCCTTGTATGCTCAGTTTACATGACATCTTTGTCTGTTTTGCTAATGTTTCTGATAAAAATAGGGAAAATACTTTTAGGTATGGACGTGAGAGGGCATGATATTAGACTTAGAATGAATAAATGATGAGAGTACTATCTTACAAGGTTGAAATATTACTTAAGTATTGATTTTACGATGTTTTTGTGTAAGAAACAAAGCCTAACTGTCATTGTTCTATTTTTTTCCTACAAAAATAGTCAAAACATAGTGTTGTACGGCCATGTATGGACTGGTATAGGTGTGAAAGTGCATAATATTTTAAGGACAATGCATTATAGGTTTGATGCATTTTATTTGAGGTGTTTTCATGAAGTTTTGAGCAAGTGATATCAAAATTACTACTAACATCCCTGTTCTAATCTAGGGTTTCCAGGGAGAGGAAAAAATTCATAACTTTTGTTTGAGCCATTGAAATTTCATGAAACTTGGAGAAATTATTCATTAAGATGTGTACTAAGTTTCCTCCAAAGGAAAATTCATAAATCCTTCATATGCATGAGTTATTAAGGATTGTGTGTGCTGCTATCATAAAAGACTATCATAAACCCTAGTTTCTTTAGGGGTTAGTGCAATTTACTCTCGTTGAGTTTGTCATAGGAAGGTTAGGGTTTAGTAAGACCCTATAGAAGTGTTTGAGCCTAAAGAAGAAAGTTTGAAGAAATCTTGCAACATAGGGTTATAACACTTTCAAGAGACTCCATAGAGTCTGAAAACACTTGTTTCTTGTTATTGTTTATCCCTCTGCATCCCTATGGTTGGTGCATAGAGAGATTTTTTGAGTTTACAAACATAGTTTTATTTATTTGGTTGTAAAAACCTTTCTGTTGATGCATATATATTTTTTCTTGTAGATTGTCATTTAAGAAGACAAATTTTACATCCATTTTGGGCAACAAGGGCAATGAGTAATCAAATAGCACTCATTTTTTTTATTAGAGAAAATGTTTCATCATAGTCTATGACATGTTGTTGAGAAAAACCTTTAGAGTGCTAATCTAGCTTTATATTTGTCAATGTTGCCTTGAGAGTTATATTTAGTTTTATAAATCCAACAACAGTTGATAATGTTTTGGTTAGAGGGTGGTGTAACAAGCTCCCAAGTGTTATTTTTTATGACAACATTGTATTCTAACTGTGTGACATTTTTCCAATTTTGATTTTTATTAGCTTATTCAAAGGTTTTAGGTTAAATTTTATATAATGTCATCAAGGCAACATACTTATGTGACTGTTAATCATTTTAGTAAGATAGGAAGGCTCTAAATTTGAATCCTAAATTAAAGATTAAACCCACTTGGGTCCTTTGGAAGCAAAATTATGATTAATGTCAAAATAAATATGATGAGCACTTTCTTTAGAAGTAGACAATTCAATAATGTTATCAATAGGATGAGAATTGGATACAGGTGATTTTAGGATGTGAACATTTCAAATTAGAATAATATCTCTTTTGAAAGGATCATAAAGTCTAAGACCTTTTGTTTTTCCTCCATACCCAACAAAAATTCAATGAGAAGAGGTGGAATCAAGTTTTTGTCTTTTTTTTTGTTTAGGAATCAAAATAGATTCATGATTCCCAAAGGTTCTAAGATGAGAGTATTTGGTCAAATTTTATTTGACTATTTTCCTAAGAGAGTTGAAAGATGCAAAGATTTTGTAGGAGCCCTATTTAGTATATAGATAGCTATGTTCATGGCTTTGGCCCATAAAAAATTAGGTGTATTTGATGAATTAGCATGGATATGACCATTTCTATCGGCTACACCATTTTGTTTTTTATTAAGATAAATTGTAAACCAAGGTGTTGATACCTTTACACAAAGGCCCCTAGGGCAGAGCAAAACAAGGTAGCAACAACACAAAAACAACAAAAAAATAGCAACCCTACTGTAGAACAACAAATAAGGGATCTAAACAACACTAGATCCTGAGGTAGCAAATCTAACTCCCTTAACCTTTGGTCACAAAGCAGCAACAAATTTGGAGAGTCCTTTCTTTATACATATTTCTCTCCCTTTGAATTATTATTTTCACTTTTTTAACCTAAAATATTTGCAAAGCATATTCTATTCTATATACATATATAATAAATTAAAAGATTTACAATGTATATTATATTTATTTATATATAATATATTCAATATATTATTAAAATATATAAAAATATATAAAAAATATATTATTATAATAATATTAATAATATATTATATATGAATAATATTAATTCAGAATTTTTTTAATAAATTGAGAATACAACATGCAATTCTCATTAATATATCATGGGGTCAACCATTTTGGGCCTTAGATAGATTGAACAAACATTAGATGAATGATCATGGGAGGCTTTCCATTCCATAGAAGAAAATTGGCTAAGGTCTAGTCATGAGAATAGAAAGCCAAGGCCATGGGAATCATGAAAAGTGAGATTGAGTGATGGCTTATAAAATGCCTCCTCAAGATGCAAATTTTACTTTGAAGGATCTACCTCTAACAAAACTACATGGCCAAGGAAAGGATTAGTTATATTTTCAACTTGAGGGAGGAGGTCCTCTATTCTATGGAGGAAAGGAGGGAGACTACTCATAAGAAAGAGGCATGGATTTTATGCTCAAAGGGTGGCAAGATAAGAATGTTTATTGTTGTTAATGTTGTAAAAGAAATAGTTGATTTTTTTTATGTTCTTCATAGTGTAACAATTATGATGTAAACTATGTTGAACAAGACAAATGATGGCATTCCTCTCTCCCTATTCGTAAAAATAAAAGGAACAATGTACAAGGAAGGGGGCCACTTCTCTAAGGTTGATGATCAATTTGAAGATGCTAAGGAAGAAATCAAAAATGCTAAAACTCTAAGACCTCGTAGATCATTGTTCATAGCAATATATCTAAAATGATTATATTCTGGAAACTAATAAGAAATGATTGGAATATGGACCTAGCCAAGCTATTTGTCCCAAATTATTTTCTTGCCCCATAAATTATGAAATGGATTGCTCAAAAGTATGATGAGAAGACCAAGATAGTTCAAGACACTATTGGGAATGTTATCTTGATTGTGAATATGGATCTTTTCTAGAGGGTGTTTAATTTAAACCCATGTAAGCCAAATGCCCAATCAACTTAAGGGTACTAGTTACTGAATATACAAAGGATTGTAATAGCTTCAAATAAAAATGGCTTCCTCTTCATTGATACAAGGAAGTGCCTCAGCAATAGGAGCCAATCTTTGAGGAGGAGATATAAACCTAGTCATGGATAAGTTAGAGGGATGTTTTAGGATACATATTATGGTAATGTGTGAAGTCCTAGTAATTGATGTAGACCCCAAAATGTCAAATGGGGCATTGGTCATTACAAATGATATTTAGAGTGATTTTATAAAAAAAATTATTTAATTATGGATAATACTTAGCCTGCCACTTTTGTCAATACATTGTGAATTTCAAAGAGCAAGGAACACAAAAGGACTTTAGGAGATATTTAATGTTGTGAGCTATATATATTTGTATGTGCTACATGATTATTGGGATGATGGACTGAGAATCAAGTATACTTGCCCAGGGATTTTTGATGACCAAATCAAACCAATATAAATGTGGTCTATTCATAGGGATAAGCAGCATGGACATTTTCAATACAATGTGTTTTAGATATTTTTGTTAATCCTCTAATATAGAAAGTAGGGTACAATAGGCCAAGACTTCACTAGAGGTTAAGAAATTATTAGGTTCCTATCCATCAATTCAAATGGTTTCACTATGATGATTTCACATTGTTAAGGATGTATGGAGCTATAATGATCCCATATAGATTGTCTACTATACTATCTAATAAAGTTGCATTCTTGGAGGTCATAAGGTGATTACATTTAGTAGATAAGGATCACTTCAAAGATGAATCAAAGAAGGGTATCCTCTCAAGGAAGTTTTAGGTTTGTGGTTTCACAATATGGGGAACAAAGCTATTTGATAAGATAGTAATTGGATATATCCATTTCTTAGGAATGATGCACTTAGGGGTGAGCTTCTTTCATCCACCCATTTCCATGCATCCTCCATCGTACCTATCCCTTCCATCATACCTATCCATCCCATCATACTCATCCATCATAACTATAGATCCATTCCATCATACCTATCCATTCTCCTTTCATGTCTTTGATCTTGATAAGGATAGGGACATGATTTTGACACATGCTTTGGATATTCCTTGATATATCCAATATTTTACAACAAATCTTGTAGCATCTTGTCACATCTTATGGAGAAAGTTGATACCTTCTTCAACATGCATTTCAACATTATGTCATGAATGACACATCAAATGGGGCTTGTTACCCCTATGCAATGTATTCCTTGAAGATTTCATCCTGAATCTCTCCATCACTCCATCCTCATCTATCCATCCTGAATCCTTCAACCCTCTATCATGAACCTTTCATCCATTCCATCCAATCCACCCTTTATCCTTCATCCTTGTCCCTTGACTTGCTTTTCCTTGGTCAATGGTTACAAATTATCAACACAATCTGAGGTAATCCGAAGCAATCTAAAGGCAATCCAATGTAACAATCTCATGTAGTAAAATTATCCAAAGTTTAGCACAATCCATCCCAACTTTCATCATAGTGAAATCAAAATACATCCAAATATAAAGAAATCCATTAATTTTGTCCTCATTCTTGATGAAATTCAATTCTTGTTTAGTTTTAAACAAATCATTACATGATTATCGAAATATATTGTTCCCAATCCTTATGTTGTTCTCAGGATATTTCATCACATGGATAAGCATCATGGACATTTTCAATATAATGTGTTTCAGATATTTTTTTGTTAATCCTCTACTATAGAAACTAGGGTACAATAGGCCAAGATTTCACTAGAGGTTAAGAAATTATTAGGTGCCTATCCATCAATTCAAATGGTTTCTCTATGATGATTTCACATTGTTAAGGATGTATAGAGCTACAATGATCCCATACAAATTGCCTCATATACTATCTAATAAAGTTGCATTCTTGGACGTCATAAGGCAATTACATTTAGTAGATAAGGATCACTTAGATGATAAATGAAAGAATGGTATCCTCTCAAGGAGGTTTTAGGTTTGTGGTTTCACAATATGGGGAACAAAGCTAATTGATACGATAGCAACTGGTTATGTCCATTTCTTAGAAATGATGCACTTAGAGGTGAGCTTCTTTCATCCACCCATTTCCATGCATCCTCCATCGTACCTATCCCTTCCATCATACAAGTACCCATCCCATCATACTCATCCATCATAACTATAGATCCATTCCATCATACATATCCACCCTCCTTTCCTATCCTTGATCTTGATAAGGATAGGGACATGATTTTGACACATACTTTGGATATTCCTCGATATATCCAATATTTTAAAGCAAATCTTGTAGCATCTTGTCACATCTTACGGAGCAAGTTGATATCTTCTTCAACATGCATTTCAACACAATGTCTTGAATGCCACATCAAATGGGGCATGTTACTCCTATATAATGTATTCCTTGAAAATTTCATCCTGAATCTCTCCATCACTCCATCCTCATCTATCCATCCTGAATCCTTCTACCCTCCATCATAAACCTTACATCTATTCCATCCAATCCACCCTTCATCCTTGTCCCCTGACTTGGTTTTCCTTGGTAAATGGTTGTAAATGATCAACACAATCCGAAGTAATCCTAAACAATCCAGAGGCAATCCAATGTAACAATCTCATGTAGCAAAATTATCCAAAGTTTAGCACAATCCATCCCAACTTTCATCATAGTGAAATCAAAATACATCCAAATGTAAATAAATCCTTTAATTTTTTCCTTGTTCTTCATGAAATTCAATTCTTGTTTAGTTTTAAATAAATCATTACATGATTATCGAGATATATTGTTCCCAATCCTTATGTTGTTCTTGAGATATATCATTCCCAAATCAATAGTTCACTATATCATCATCTGTTAGATTCAGGGCACACAACTGAGAGGGGGGGTGAATCAGTTGTATGAAACTTTCTCCTTTTTATATGAACTTAACTCCACATTGTTAATTAGTAGCATAATAGAAGATCAACCATGAAAGCACAATGCAACAAATCAAGAGCAGAAACACATCAACACATGAGACACCAAGATTTTGATGTGGAAAACCCAGTTAAGGGAAAAAACCACGGGGTGATTAACCCAAGAAAGTATTCTCTGTTAGAAGAATAGAAAGAATAAAATGGCACATGCCAATTAGGGGTCACTACCCGAGCACACTGCTCACAAGAGGCTCACTGCCTACAGGAGACACACTATCTACAAAAGAATAAGTATCACATACTTGAACTGGTAAATAGTATCTTCACCATGCTTGAGTCAGTTCCATTTAAGCTCAAACCTTCTGCTCTGTCTTTCGCTCTTCTCTTCGCTACCACACACTCATCTCCACCAGTACACATTTGAAATGACTTTGTAATCCTTTATTTATACACGACATCAACTTAGGAACAAACATCTAAGTCGGCAAACAACCACAAGAACATTCACAAGGTGTATAATTCATCAGGTCGGCCAGTCACAGAAAGAACACCTTCATCCGAAAGTATTTCTTCAATACCGGGCTCCAACTCTAATGCAGACCATCAACATGAATTGAACATAATCCAAGGACCTCCACAAGCTTTCCTGAATTACCAGGAACATCTGCACTTCCTCTACTTACTGAAATCCTTCTCTCCTTCATCTGGAACCTCAAGAACACAGTCTGTCATCACTGTCACAAATGAATAGGTTCTTCCAGACCTTCAAGCCACAAACCAATCTACTTGACACTTCACAAGGATGTCCTCAACACTTCCTCAAATCCATAGAATGGGATAATGCATTACCAGACCTCACCAGACCTATCTGTCTCACTCTGTCACCACTGAACACCTGCCGGAACTAGTTTTACTTGAACAGCCATAACTTCTCCAGATCTTCATGTGGACCTCTGAAAACTTGACTGGAGCATCTCAAGACTTATATCTAAAGACCCTTTAAACTACATCCTCTGAACCTCAACCTATCTTGGACTTTTACCTTGTTATCATCACTATTCTTCACTATTCCTAATTGAGACTAATTTTCTCAATATCCTTAGCGCACAGCTCATCCAATCCTTCTCATTAATGCAACATGAGTATGTTGACATCAATGACAACACTAGTTAAACCCATACTTGCAACAATCTCCCCCTTTGTCATTGATGGCAACATATGATGTGAAAAACCATCAAGACAAGAACTTCTCCTTACTGTCACAACTCCCCCTATCAACCACAACTATTCACATGTCTTCTCTTCCTGTACTGCTCCCCCTTTGATCATCAACCACTTATTTTTCACATGTCTTCTCTCCCCCTTTGACATCAATGGCAAAGGGCTCATACTTGCAACTTCAGAATCACACCTGCTGCTCCCCCTGAGTAGCAGCTCCCCATCATCAATCTGGATCACAAGATACGATTGTGATATCCATTGGATTGATGCACATCAGTGCATCCTAGTTCATTACCGGAGGGGCAATAACCCCTAACTTCTCCCTAAGATACTCAAAAGAGTCCTTGGGAAGAGGTCTAGTAAAGATGTCTGCAATCTAATCCTTGGAGGGCACATACTCCAATCTGACTTCATCCTTATTCACCTACTCTCTCAGAAAGTGAAACTTGATAGATATATGCTTTGTCTTAGAATGCAACACTGGATTCTTAGAAATATTTATTGCACTTGAATTATCACAGAAAATTGTGATAGGCTCCTCATATTCTACTTTAATATCTCTTAGTATCTGCTTCATCCATAAGATTTGAGTGCAACTACCTGCTGCTACAATGTATTCTGCTTTAGTTGTAGACAGAGATATTGCCTCTTGTTTCTTGCTTAGCCAAGAAACCAATCTTTTTCCCAAAAAGAATGCTCCACCACTAGTACTCTTCCGGTCATCCACATCTCCTACCCAATCTGCATCTGTATATGCATGAAGAGAGAAATCATGATCTCTAGGATACCACAGACCATACTCAACTGTCCCCTTTAGATATCTAAAATCCCACTTGATTGACATAACATGAGATTCTCTGGGATTAGCTTGGAATCTAGCAACAAGACCAATAGCCTGCATAATATCTAGTCTAGTTTGAGTGAGATACAACAGTCCTCCAAACATTGACCTATATTTTGTCTGATCAACCTTGGGAGAGTCATCATCTTTGCTCAACTTGCATCCAGTTGCCATTGGAGTGTCCATTGGCTTTGAGTCTTCCATCCCAAATTTCCTCAACAATTCTTTCACATATTTTGACTGAGAAATGAAGATTCCTTTCTTTGTTTGAGTAATTTGTAGACCCAAAAAGAAATTCATTTCTCCAAGCATTGGCATCTCAAATTCACTTTTCATTTGACTTGCAAAATTTTTACACATACTATCTCTTCCTCCAAAAATGATATCATCAACAAATACTTCAACAATTAAGATATTTTCATGATCAATTTTGAAATACAAATTACTGTCAGCAGTACCTTTGTTGAAACCAATCTTCAAGAGATGCTTATACAATCTTTCATACCAGGCTCTTGGGGCTTGCTTCAGTCCATACAGTGCTTTTTTTAATTTACAGACCATTTCACTATGATCAGACAGTTGAAATCCATCTGGTTGCTCAATATACACTTCTTCTAAATTACCATTTAGGAAGGCATATTTGACATCCATCTGATACACCTTGAAATCCTTGAAGGCAGCAAATGCAAGAAATAATCTGACTACTTCAATTCTTGCCACTGGAGCAAAATTTTCTTCAAAATCAACTACTTCTATTTGAGAGTAACCTTTGCAAACTAATCTAGCCTTATTTCTGATCACTTCACCGGCTTCATTCAATTTGTTCCGGAAGACCCATTTGGTTCTAATCACATTTTTATTTCTTAGTCTGGGAACAAGATCCCAAGTGTGATTCTTCTCAATTTGCATTAGTTCTTCCTCTGAATTTGCATTAGTTCTTCCTCCATTGCCTTAGTCCAGTTTTCATCATTACAGGCTTCATTTACTATCTTGGGTTCAATCTTTGAAATTAGACAATACTCATCTAAATTTTGAGCAATTCTCCTCCTTGTTTGCACCCCTTTGCTTTTGTCACCTATGATCTAATCTTGAGTGGTTTAGAGTTACATACCTTGGAACTATGGGAGTTTCTTACACCTCTAACTCTTGATCAGTCTTATTGAGACTTATCTCTTCTTCCTGTCTTACCGGATCAACTTGACTTTGTTTCTCAGAAGAGGCTTGGATACCTTGAATCTGAATACCATTCTGATCATCTTCATCATACTCATGAATTCTTGAGGGTCTTTCAATTTCTTCATCAACCTTCACATTTACACTTTCTACAATCCTTCTCAGTCTCTTGTTGTAACACCGGTATGCTTTGCTTTGAGTAGAATAACCCAAGAATATTCTTTCATCACTTCTAGCATCAAACTTTCCTAGATCTTCATCCCTTTTAATGTAACATCTGCTACCAAAGACTCTGAAGTATCTCACAATGGGAGTAATGCCAAACCAAAGTTCATAAGGAGTCTTACCGGTATAGTTTCTAATTTGAACTCGATTGAGAGTGTAGACTGCAGTGCTGACAGCTTCTCTCCAATAGATCTGAGGAATATTTGCTTCTATCATCATGGTCTTGGATGCTTCCTGGATGGTCTGGTTCTTTCTCTCAACAACTCCATTCTGTTGTGGAGTTCTAGGGGCAGACAACTATCTCTTTATTCGATGTTTCTCACAGAAGTCTATGAACTCACCGGATGTGAATTCTCCACCTCTATCAGACCTCAGACATTTCAATTTTAATCCAGTCTCATTTTCCACCATAGCCTTGAATATTTTGAATTTCTCAAGAGCTTCTGATTTCTCTTTTAGAAAGGTTACCCACATCATCTGGGAATAGTCATCAATTAGCAACATGAAGTATCTATCTCCTTGCACACTCCTAATTCTTGCCGGACCACATAAGTCAGTATGAACCAAGTCTAATAATCTGGTAGAAGATTGTTCCTTGCTTTTGAATGAGATTCTGCTTTGTTTTCCCAACTGACATTCTTTGCACAAACTATTTGTAGGTTTTACCAATTTTGGAAGGTCTCTTACAGCTTGAGTATTGCTTATCTTGATGATATTATCAAAGTTCACATGACATATTCTTCTATGCCATAACCAACTCTGATCAACTTGAACAAATAAACAACTTTTACCAGTACTAGCCAAGTGAAAGATGTTACCTTTTGTTTGGGTACCGGATGCAATCTCTATTCTTGAACTTTCAAAGATCTTGCATTTTCTATTCCTAAATCTGAGATCATAGCCTTTGTCCACCAGTTGTCCAACACTGAGAAGATTGTGCTTTAATCCTTCAACATACAGTACATAGGTTTTGTTCTTTCCATCAAGAGAGATAGTTCCTCTACCTTTGATTCTGCCAGCAGAATTATCTCCAAACTTTACAATTCCTCCTTCATACTTTTCCAAATTTAAGAACTTATTCTTGTCACCTGTCATATGGTGAGAACATCCACTATCAATGACCCAATCATCATTTGCTTCAACTTGAGCAGTTAGAGCTTTTTCTTCAACTTCATGATTGATAGATATAGAGGATATTGGTTCCTTTTCTTTGATGGCAATAAACACCCATTCATTACTAGATTTGTTTCCTGTCTCTGATTCATCATCTATTACTCCTTCATTATCATCTTCTTCATGAACATAGTAACAATGCTTTTGAAATCTTGATCTGTTAGGATTTGGCCTTGAAAATCTTTCCAGACATTTTGAGGTAAAATGACCGATTTTATTGTAGTTAAAACACTTGAAAGGTAATTTCCCTTCATACTTACCAGATCCTCTTGGTAGTCTTTTTGCAATAAGAGTTTCAAGATGAGCAGTTTTAGCTTGTTCTTCTTCCAAGTCTTTTCTTTCTTTTCCATACCATGATAGGTTCCTTGAAGAGTTTTCTCCCAGATCAAACCTTTGTTTCCCTTTTATAGAGGCACTGGCTTTGAATGCAGATTTAGTCTTTGGAGGATCATCTCCAAACTCAGCCATTTCAAAAGCAGCCAACTTACCAACCAATTGATCTCTTGTGACTGTTGTGTGAGCTCTGAATTCTTTGATTGCAAAAGCCTTGATTTTATAAGAAGCAGGAAGGGATCTGAGAATTTTGCCAACAATCTCTTCTTCACTTAGGATTCCACCTGCATTTCTAATTCCACAAACTAGCTCATTCACTCTTGGCATAAAAGAGGTAATATTTTCATCATCTCTCATCTTTAGTTTTTCAAATTTCCCTTTTAGACTTTGTAACCTTGCACATTTAACAAACTGATCTCCTTCATGCAAAAGCTCCAGTTTATTCCAAATCTCAAAGGCAGTTGGTAAATCAATAACATTTGTGAGCTCTAAGTCAGATAATGCGCTTAGGAGAGCTTCTTTGGTCCGTAGATTATTTTCAACATCTGTGATTTCATTTAGGGTTGTCGGACCACCCTGTGGAGGTACATATGCCTTTGTAACCATGGACCAGTATGCAAATCCCATACACTATAAGTGACATTTCATGCGACCTTTCCAAAGAGTAAAGTTGGTTCCATCAAACTTCGGACTATCCTTCTTGTACGACGACATCCTAGATCTCCTCAAGCGGTTAAGCTCCTTTTAGAAGAACTTGGCTCTGATACCAATTGTTAGATTTAGGGCACACAACTGAGAGGGGGGGTGAATTAGTTGTATGAAACTTTCTCCTTTTTATATGAAGTTAACTCCACATTGTTAATTAGCAGCATAATAGAAGATCAACCATGAAAGTACAATGCAACAAATCAAGAGCACATCAACACATGAGACACCAAGATTTTGACGTGGAAAACCCGGTTAAGGGAAATAACCACGGGGTGATTAACCCAAAAAAGTATTCCCTGTTAGAAGAATAGAAAGAATAAAATGGCACATGCCAATTAGGGGTCACTGCTTGAGCACACTGCTCACAAGAGGCTCACTACCTATAGGAGACACACTATCTACAAAAGAATAAGTATCACATACTTGAACTAGTAAATAGCATCTTCACCATGCTTGAGTCAGTTCCATTTAATCTCAAACCTTCTACTCTGCCTTTCACTCTTCTCTTCGCTACCACACACTCATCTCCACCAGTACACATTTGAAATGACTTCACAATCCTTTATTTATACATGACATCAACTTAGGAACAAACATCTAAGTCGGTAAACAACCACAAGAACATTCACAAGGTGTATAATTCATCCGGTTGGCCAGTCACAGAAAGAACACCTTCATCCGGAAGTATTTCTTCAATACCGGGCTCCAACTCTAATGCGGACCATCAACACGAACTAAACATAATCCAAGGACCTCCACAAGCTTTCCTAAATTACCAGGTACATCCGCACTTCCTCTACTTACTGAAATCCTTCTCTCCTTCATCTGGAACCTCAAAAACACAGTATGTCATCACTATCACAAAGGAATAGGTTCTTTCGGACCTTCAATCCACAAACCAATCTACTTGACACTTCACAAGGACATCCTAAACACTTCCTCAAATCCATAGAATGGGATAATGCATTACCAGACCTCACTGAACCTATCTATCTCACTCTGTCACCACTGAACACCTGCCGGAACCAGTTTTACTTGAACAACCATAACTTCTCCAGATCTTCATGTGGACCTCTGAAAACTTGACTAGAGCATCTCAAGAATTATATCTAAAGACCCTTTAAACCATATCCTCTGAACCTCAACCTATTTGGACTTTTACCTTGTTATCATCATTGTTCTTCACTGTCCCTGATTGAGATTGATTTTCTCAATATCCTCAACAACTATTTCATCCAATCCTTCTCATTAATGCAATATGAGTATGTTGACATCAATGACAACACCGGTTAAACCCATACTTGCTACATCATCATCATCATCCAAATCTAGTTTTTAGCTTGATTAGGGACATCTTGTTTCTCTTTTCTTTTCATTGTTGGTGCATACATTCTTTCTTATGTGTTTCTTGTTTTGCTTGCATTTGTGAGTCAAGCCTTGGGGTATTTTATGGCAATGACAAAATGATCTTTCATATCATGGTGTCATATGTCATTTGCCTACTTGGGTGTTTTTATTGTACAACATTTAGCAATTGTGTCATTATGGTTTTTCCATATCATGGTGCATCATGTCATATGTTAAAATAAATCAGGTTTCTTAAACATTTAAAATTCGTGCAATATTTACAACCTTGATCATCACATCATTCACATTCATCTTGTTTCTTCAACGCTTCTTTATAACTAACTATTCATATCTAACATTTATTTTTGTTTCCACCCATCACCTATGATTTTAACCTATTCATTCTAGTCCAAGACCTTCCATTTCATTTCAAGTATTCATCTGTCTCTTTCATCCCCGTATGTCCTCTCAAGGGTACCTCTCTCTAATGAATATGCCACTTGAGGCATCCTCTTTCATCTATTCTTTCACTTCTTCTACTTTCTTTGAAAAGCCACTACTTTTTTTAGATGCAATGCCCTTTAAAAGAGGGGAAAATGTAGACATGTAGATTTGCCACTTTAACTATATCATATTATCCTATCCTAGTCATCTTTTTCTCACCTTGTCAACCAATTCCTCCATCATTCTATCAAGTAATCATCTCCATCAATTTATCAATTTCATCATTCTAATTTCCTTTGTCGATTAATTAGTTGTTCTATATTAATTAATTAATCTTACTCAAGCTCCCCCTCATATCACCCCATAGTTAATCAATTAATTAATCATTATTAATTAATTAATTAGTTCTCTCATTAATTATTTCACATATAGTTAGTTAAAATAAATAAATTATTTTAATTATCCTCGCCCATATTTCACTCCATGTTAATTTAGTCAATCTAACAATCCACTCATTGATCAAATTAGTTAACTAATTAATTGATTTAGTTAACTCTAAATCAAGCTAGTTGACAAAGCAATCAAATTAGTTAACTAATTAATCAACTGAGTTAACTAGTCAATCAAACTAGTTAACTCTAAATCAAGTCTTTGGTACCCAAGATTGATCAAATCAACCTTGGCCATTCATATTCTCATCCAAAAAATCTATAAATTTATTATTTCTTTCACAAATTCATCTCTCAGGTCTAGCAACAGAAATAATCATAATCTTTGTCCATCTCTGAATCCTTGAATCAAATTGTCAACATGTTGCTGAAAATATTACACATTTATTAAGCATCCAAAATCCATCATCAAGCATGAAAAAATCCATTACAAGCTCAAATTGGAGGTTTAAATGTGTATTTTAGAGTAGGAATTTGCATATTGTTTGTTTAATTTCTTTCATTGCTCTAATTTATTTGTGAATACAACCTCACTACATGAAGTCATGGGCAAAGGAAAAAAATTCCATTAGGGCATAAACACCAATGAACATTTGAGGAGTTGAAGAAGAAAATAAGTATGACATCAGTCCTAGTTTCACCCAACTTGCAAGCAACTTTTGAGGTAGAGACATATGCCAATGATTATGGTATAAATATAGTGCTTTTGTAGGAAGGAAATATTATTTGTTATCACTCAAAAATGTTTAGATGGTCCATGTTAAAATACAACGTCTATGATAAGGAGTTATATGCTTTGGTTTATGCAACAAAGCATTAGAAAAATTTCCTCACAATAAAGGAGACCCTGGTGTGCAAAAACCATAAGCCTTTGCAATACTTACAATCATAGATAAAATTATAGTAGTACAAACATTAAAATGGATGAGATTTCTTCAACAATTCCATATTATGGTCAAATATAAGCATAGTGTGATGAATAAGGTGATTAATATGCCATCCAAAGCACCTTTTTTATCCAATGTAAGTAATATGTCTAAGTTGGAGACTTTTTCTCAAGATGTGTACATTGAAGATTATGATCATGATGAAGATTTCAAGAAGATTTATCAAACCATACATAATGGGAAACATGAATGGTTTGAACCTCATAATGACTATTACATCCAAGATGGACTCCTATACAAGGTAGGTAAACTTTGTGTGCCAAAGGAGAAAAGTGTCTTGTTGATGCAAGAGATGTACATGTTGCACTTGGTTAGACAATTTGATGTGAATAAGACTGTTAGTAACCTCTAGTGTTATGTATTTTGGATATGTTTACAATCTAATGTTGTAAATTTTCTTTTTAGTTGTCAGTTATAAAATGTGAGTTAACCCAACAACTAGAATTTCAAGTTGTGTCAGTCATTAATGTAACAAAATTAAGCATTTAAACTATGATGATCATTAATAATAATAATTGTGTAAATAAAATATTAATAGATGAAAGAGAAAATAGAATTGAGATAAAATTTACACAACACAACAACTTTACTTGGGGGAAACTATTGTTGGTAAAAAAAACCCACAAATAGCATCTTTAATCTTAAGAAAACTTACAAATTTTTCTATTAATAAATAGATTGAACCTAGGGATACATTTCTCCTCACTTCCATAGGCCTTTTTCCCTTTCAATGCAATTTTTTCAAATTCTCCCTCAATGAATTTCATTGAGAATCCTCCTGTAAATATAGGGAGAAGGGATGGAAGAATACTCAAAAGGTTAGTTGCCATACCTTTTCAAAACTACCTTTGTTTAACACATAATAATTTAATGACTATTTCATAGTTTATTAAATTATTAATTGTTACAAGGTGTTTAAAGAAAGATTTATAAAGCATTAAATAGAATAAGGTTAATCACCTTATATTTAGAACATCACAAATGTTATGGAGGTTTGAAAACTAATAACATTATGTTCTAACACTACCCTTTAATAATAATAGGGGGTATATCCTATCAATTTCTATAAAAGAAAAAATGAAGTACCCTAGTGACATAGATCTTCTTGACAGATGATGGGTTTAAATATTGTCCTCTGTTGTGTTGTTTTTTTATATGGTTTTAGACCTTTTCCACATGATCTTCTAGATACTTTTCAAACATTACCATCATGATATACTATCTTTTTATATACTTTGCCAGACCTTGAACCTATTTTGCTAATATGGAATATGGTGATCGTATTTATCAATTGAATGATTTGAAAATGAGTATGCATGCAATATAGATGAGATTCTATGGTTTAATTATGAAGGAGATAAATTTCAAAGCATGTTGGCATAGGACCTCTAAACAGGTCTCTCCTTGTCAGCTCTTTTAATTAATTTTACAAATATTAATGGGAAAGCATAAATAAGTGTGTTTTTGAATTTATTTGTAACCTAGATGGATATAGAAAACTTGAAACATTAGCATAAAGATAATTCAAAGTGTTCATTATGTTTTAGAGCATATTTGTGTTTGTATGATGTGTGTTGTTATAGATGTGGAATCATCGTCAATGTCTTTCTGAGTTGAAGGATCTTCATTCTCTTAAGGGCTTCACCTCCAAGGTGACATCATTATTGTTTGAATCATTTCATCATTTGGTTTATCTTTAGCCTCTGTCATACTAGGACATGCACTCTCTCTAAAAAATAGTGTTGGGAAGCTTGAATGCTATCTCGAGATTTGACTGAGGCAAATCCCTAAACACCACAAGCTCCAAACCCCTTTTCTTATTGAGTGCAAGTTACAGGTATAAAATTTGAAGAAGTGAAGGTACAAGAAGGTTGTGCAAGGGAAAGGGTTTTGGGATCTGAAAGCAATTTGCAGAAATTCCGCTGTGAAAGACTTGGGCATCTGCACTGAAGTACTGCTCAAACAAGTATATAGAATACGACATCAGGACACTCTCTGTGACATTTCTCCTATTTCAAGTTTCTAAAGATTTTGTCATTCTAGACTTAGGTGCCCACCCCATAGTCCTTTGACATCTTGGTTTTCATAATTAGGTTCTCCTCTCTTCACTGATGTCATTGCTTCTGTCAGATTGTTTGTATTTATCATGGTTTGAAAGTTATTCTCCGTTCATTATAGAACTAGGGTTTAGTGCATATTTGACCTAGAGTTTGATAAAAGGCTTGATTCAATCTGATCTTTCCATAGAAAACAAGAGCACAAGATCTGTAGCACTCGTGATCCCACATAACTAGGTTACAATTGCATTAAGGCAGGAAAATTGCCCATGCACCAAAAAAAAGTTTTGTAGGGATTTAGTCGAACAAGACTGTTCGTTAGAACCCAAAAATGGGTTCGTTCATACCCCCCATTTGAATGAACCCCCTTTGTGTCAGCCACATTTTTTTAATAAAATAAGGGGTTTGATCAAACCCCCCTCAATGTTGTTTCATTTTTTTAATGTTATTTTATAGGGTTCTAATGAAAGGGGGTTTGTTCAAACCCCCTTTCATTGGAACCCCTCTCTAGGGGTTCATTCGAACCCCCTATTTTGCCCTTGCCCCTCTCCAACTATAATTTTATGCAGATTTTTGGGTTTCTAGGCCCAGGTTGAGGATCAAAATGGAATCAATTTGACAAACCCATCTGGAGGATTATATTCCTTGAAACGAGCTTTCTATCAAGTATAAATTTAATATATTTTGGTTTTATTATGCTTTTTTTTTAGTTTAATTAAACATAGGTTTTTCACCAAAAATCAAGCTCTCTGTTCTGCACATGTGGAAAATAACTATATTACCAAAAAAATTTATGAAAAATATCTATCCTCTAGGTATTCATGTCGTTGATCCAAAACAAAAAAAATTAATTCTGGTACATACAAAAAAAAAGTTACGCTTTACACCATACACCTATGTCTATATTGTAATTGGTTTTACTTCAAAAGTTAATTTTAAAAGAAAAATATTCAATAAAACATAATGAAACCAAATACATCCTCTAGATATCGTAGTTAAAAATCTAAATTCAAAAAAATTAGAATTTTATCCTTCATAGAAAAAAGTTATGTTTTACGCAATACACATCACTCTTTAAAATGGTGTTTACTATTAAAAAATAGTTATTGAAGGAGATAGAAAAAGAAATGTAATTTGATTCCAAAAAAAATTTTTAAAATATATTTAGAATCTACAAATAAAATGTGACAAATCACTAGTTTACATCATCTTCAAATTCCTAATGATTTAGCAACTATAGGTGTTCGAAAGTGAAGTTTTTTTTTGAAAATGTTCATTTCAATGTCAAATTTGGCCAAAAAGTGTAACCCACTATTGTGGGATCTTCAGGGTATTTGTGTGCATATGTTTTGTGGATTAACCCTTGTGCAGCAACAAGCACATGGCATCAAGGAGAGGAGAATTTGCAGCATGTCACAGACTAGGAGAATTCAATGAAGTTGAAGTCAAGCTGCCAAAAGTATAGGTAGCTGGAAGTTGAACGTGAACCATTATGGGAAGGAATAAATGTAGAAGAAGTAGATTTGTTCCAAGACTTTAAACATAGCTTATGTGTTTTCGTATGAGTCATTGCATAGGAATTCTTATTTGAATAGGATTCTCCTTCCTCTATTCAGTTAGAATTAATAAATCAATCTTAACTCTGTATCCTAATATCTAGGAATGGATTAATGATTGTAGTTAGTTGGTAGTTGGATAAGACTCTTTTGTTTTTGTATAACTTATGGGGATGAGCTTAGAGTCAAGTTAGTTACTTCATTATCTAGTTACTCAGTTGTTTTTATTCAATATTAGAAGCTCCAGACATGTTTTGTTAAAATGCAATTATTGAATACAATCTGAAAAAAGATTTTGTTTGGATATGAAATGAATGGAACTATGTGTTATGTGGATGCATGAGTATCTGAGTTAGATTTGATTTCCAACTAAGTGAGTCAATCCCTTGAGCCGGCCACTCAAGGCACTAATCTCCACTTCATTTATTTTCTTATTCATTTGTGCATGAATTGTTAATTTTGTTTTCCATTAGTTTATAAATACATTGTGAGTTAATTAGAATACTTTGATTGTTAATTACAGTATTTGTGGTTCATGAACAAATGTCTACTTTGTCCATCTTAAGTCTTCTGCAGGTTAGCATTAGCTTTCTCATCATTTCAATGGTGTTAGATTAGTTCTATATTTTTCTGTTGTTAGCAGTTATCTACAACTTATGCTGAAGGTACCCGTAGCCACTAGATTATGTAACTATTTGTACTGTTCTTGCATTTTTGTGAATTCCAGCAAAGTAGAATAATCTGAGTAGGTTTGGATAAGATAGTTTAGGAGAATATAAGCCCCTGAAGGCACACTTAATGTAGTGCCATCATAAACTTACACTCCTTGGTTGATAATTTAATGTAGGTGTATAATGTCAAGTGGATTGTTCAGATAGGTTTACCCCTGAATTATGTTAAGTCTACAACACATTAGTTTTCCTCTACAACAGAGATAAGCTGAGACACAAATATAGGAAAAAAAATATCATGCATTCTAGACTACATGAAAGTCAACTTGTCATTATTTATAATCCTAGTTTTCTTAACTGATGCTATAAATGAGGTCAAGCATAAGAATTTTTGTTGGATCCTAAGACTCTTCAAACCATCCTCCCCCAAGTTCCTTACAAAGTGCCCATATGTCTTATATAATACAATGTTTTTGCAAGTAAAAGAATTACAAAGAGAAGAATTATAATATTCTTGAAGGATTTATACAATAAAAATTCTTGTAGGTCTTACATCCAAAGTTTAGCCACTAGGAGGTGTGATTGTCATGCACAACTCCCCTCAATAAAACTCCTTAAGGCCAAGCATTGATCTAAATTTAGAGAATTCGGTACTGCACAGTGGTTTTATAAAAATATCTACAACTTGTTCCTTAGTTTGGTAGAATTGAAAACAAATATCCCCATTCAAAACTTTGTCATAAATAAAGTGAGCTTGGATTTCAATATGTTTTGACCAAGTTGATGGTAAACAAGATTTTTGGCAAGTGCAATACAACTTTGATTATCACATGGGAGTGTGGTACTAGAATTAAAATTTATCTAAATTTCATTTAGAAGATAATTTAGCCAAATAGCTTTGTTAGCCACTTCAATGTCACTTCAATATTCTACTTTTGTAGAGGAGAATGTTGTAACAGTTGATTGTTTTTTAGATCTCCATGTAATTGCACCCATACAAAATTTAAACACATATCCTAAAGTGGATTTTCAATAGATATGAAATCTTCTAAAAATTCAACATCATAATACCCATATATTTGAGCATTTTAGTATGATTATAGTAATGACCAGAGTTTTTGATTATAGTAACACAAGAAGGGCTCATATCCATTACAAAAGCTACCACGTAGGCTACAAGATGAGTCCCATGAGAGGTGATACTAAAGACACTGGAACTAACAAGGTGGGATTTTGAGGGCCCAAACCCTTGTACAAAATAGCCAAAAGGTGAATGGAACAAGACCATGGAACAAACAACACAAAGGCAGTTGCCTCACTATGAAGAAACAAAATGGAACATCAAGATCTAGACAACTTTAGATCCTGGCCTATCAAATATTTAACTCCCATGATACAATTTGAACAATGGTCCAAGCCATCCTAGAGTCCAAATAAACAAACTTAGAAGAATTGGGGGGTCCACAACTAACTCCACCACCAAAGACAAATCCCATAAGGAGGGGGATGGATTAGAATATGAATTTGGGACCATACATGAAACTGGGACCTCTAACGGAATTGGAGCTGAGAATTCCCCACCTCCAGAGAAGGGGCAACAATTGTCTAATCCAAAATTGGGAGAAAGGTCACAGGGGGTGAGGGAGAAGGACCCTCCGATGTTGTGGGAGAAGAGGAAATGCCAATCTGTGAGGGCTCCTCATCCAAAGCATCCACCTAAGGGACATAAGTGTTGATGGCTAAGGGTCATACCACAATAATGGGTTACACTTTTTGGCCAAACTTGACATTGAAATCAACATTTTGAACTAAATCTTTACTTTCTAACACCTATAGCTGTTAAACCGTTAGGAATTTGAAGCTAATGTGAACTAGTGATTTGTGAGATTTGGTTTGTAGATTCTAAATATATGTTAAAAAAAATTGGAGTTAAATTGTAAAAATTTGTGCATCTCCTTTGATAAATAGTTTTTAATAGTAAACAACATTTTTTTAAAGTGATGTGTATTCTGTAGCACATAACTTTTTTTATACAAAGGATAAAATTCTGATTCTTTTGATTTTAGATTGGTAACACTGATATATAGGGCATGCATTTCGTTTCATAATGTTTTGTTGAATATTTTTTTCTCTAATTAAGTTTTGAAGTCAAACCAATTATAATTTAGACATAGGTGTATTTCGTAAAACATAACTTTTTCTGTATGTACCGAAATTCAATTTTTTTTTGTTGAAACAAGGACATCAATACCTAGGGCATAGATATTTTTTAGAATATTTTTTCACTAATGTACTAATTTTCCATGTGTGTGGAACAGAGAACTTGATGTTTGTTGAAAAACCTACATTTAAAAGAAATAAAAAAAATATAATAATCAAATTAAATATATTTAAAATTATACTTTTTGGGAAGCTTATAATAAGGACTATAGACTTACAAAACATAAATTTTAAATGAATTCATTTGATCCCCGAAAGGGTAAATAAAAAGTGATTTTTTATCAACATTTTGATAGGTGTAGAGGAGACTCCATTATAGGTATGGTTTAAAACTAGCGGGGTTCTATCAAAGGGGGTTTGAATCTAAGGAGGTTTGATCAAATCCTCCTCAATTAAAATCCTTTAAATGGAACCTTTCAAGGCTTAAACCATTATATTTTCTAAAAATGTGATTTTAGAAAAAATTAGGATGTCCCAGAAAGTGTAACACATTATTGTGGCAACACCCTTAAGTAGTCATCAAGAGCATTCTTCCACCAAGTAGCCACACCCTTATGATGAGAGTGTGGATGAGCATTGGCTAGATGGCCAGTAGCAAAGCATCATTGGCATCTGAAGGGGAGTCCTTCATAATCTAGTAGTTGCATCCATGTCCTATCACTGACTTTCAGAACAATCTCGCCATGTAGGGGTCTGAAAATGTAAATATCAACTAAGATATGAACCAGTGTGGAGTGCCCTATTAGTGAGGTTGTGTAGTCAACCATCAAGAAGTGGCCAAGTGTATTACTAATGTCCTCATAGCATGAATATTCCTAGAATTGGAGAAAGAGATTTGGAAGCCTAACCCAAATAGGTCTTGTTGGGTCCCAAAATAGCTTATCCTAATCTCTACAGCATTCTTCAATATTTGAGGCCGAGGATGTCATAAAGGAGATAGAAAAGAGGTTTATCAATAGGATAAGGATGATTAAGGGCCAATGGTTTGGAATGGGTAATCTCACTTTCCCTTCTGGCTCAGCTACGACAAGGAGGGTGTTCTTAGAGGTATCCGTGAACAGAGATTAACAATGGAAGATGTTTTCAGGGTCATATCATTACAATAATACTTAAAGTATGGTTTTAATCCCTAAATAGAGTCACTAGATTAAGACAAACTTGTTGTGCTATACCCTTTGTTTAAGCTGATGAAAATCACTCTTGCAATAATGGAAGGTGCTGGTATGCATGTTTGGTTTGCTAAAATTGGCACTTTGAAGATTCACTAACTATTGTCTAGCTATAACATCAAACCACAACAATGCATACAGTGGTAACTATTTACTTCACACTTGATAAATTTGTTTTAGTTTTTAAAAGAGGTGCATGGGTTATCAAACATTTTAGGCTAGTGCCTATTTGAATGACCTACATAGTCCATAGTTCAGTAGAAAATAAGATAATACAGAAATGGAAACAAGCACCTTTTGAATACCCAAATGCAAATAAACAATAACCAATAAAGAATATCCTTAGTAATCCTTTATCAAGATGCAATCATTCATTTACAACCATGGAAGATATCATCACATAGCATGTAATGTTTTAAGAATCTATCATATTCATCATATCAACGGTTACAATCATACCATGAAGTGTGGCAAGAGGAAACCGTAGTTGAAACTTAGGATTTCCTTGAAAAATTACATGAGAAAAAGGAGAAATTCATACATTGATTCTTGAAAAAAATTGAATCTTTGTATAACCTTGTTATCTTCCTTTCTAGAGAACTAGAACATTTGTTCTTTGAAACCCTATAGAGTTCTGCACTTTTGTTGCCTGAAAAAACTGCCAAAAGACCAACCTTTGAAAAGTGTCTCAATCTTCAATTTATAGCCTTCACAACTCAAATTGGATGGAAAAATGGGAAGGAAAACCCCATCAACTCCACCAATTGCAATAAAAACATAAATTTCAACTACCCATTTCACATTAATCATGATCCTAGAAGTTATTGGTGCGTTACTGCACGTTTCTAGCATTTCTGGACCTTGGCAGGACTTCAGGCCATGGGAGGACATTTGGATTTTGGACCAAGTCCAAAAATCCCATTAGGTCCCAAAGTCTTGATGGAACCTTTTAATTATATTGTGGGAGTCTAGAAAGTGGGGGCCGAGTGTTGAATACAATGAACACTAGGAAGAGGGGTGAATCAGTGTTCTAAAAAACCTTTTATGCACTTGCTCTTTTATCTATTTACCAAATTCAATTATGTGAAAGAAAATTAAATAAATGAACAACCACAAAGACATAACACATGAACACCAAGATTTTTACGTGGAAAACCCAAAGAGGGAAAAACCATGGAGAGTGTTAGCTCTCAAAATATTATTATAGCACAATACCAAATTACAAGAGGCTCACTTCCCAAAGCTCACTGCTCAAGAGAAAAGGCTTACTGCCAATTAGAAGAAGAAAAAAGAAGGGTGCCTCACTACCAAAAATGAACTACTGAGTTTGCATCTACTTATGCATGGTTATAGTTCCAATTAATCTTATAAACACTGACTCAAAACTCTTCATTTCAGTCTGCCCCTGTTTCTCTACTATGCTCTTACATATGGTCAAGATCTCTCTTCATTTGCTGCGGCCACTCTATCTTCACATATTTCACATCCACATACATCTTATCACATTACAACACACTCAAACATTGAAATCCATCATCTATTTATATCCGCAAATAAATCTTTCTCATGATTAGGTTGGCAAGCAAATTGTGAAACGTGTATACCAAGTGTTATATCCTGTCGGTTTGTTCTTGTGTTAAATCTTCAATGCCGATCCAAACCATCATGTACATGTCTTCATATAGGTCAGATATAATCATGAAACCACTTATACTTGTCATCCAACTCATATTTCTTCTCTGCATAAGGATTTAACCAGCCTGTTGGCTTGTTCCTTAAAAACATGTATGATAGGTTCCTCTATCACATCACAACTTATGTTGCAGACCAAATGGGACTTCATGAATCATATCTAGAAATCATTACTAATCTCTTAACATGTCTTCAACTGCACAGAGAAAGATATTTTTGTATGCCAAAATGCGGACCTTTGACCTGATGCACTGTCACATTGGAACACTGTCAAATTGGATGCCAGTATTAGAATGCTTGTAGAATAAAATCTGTTGTACTTCTCAAGCTACAAACTTGGATATAGATAGTCATGACATATCTCTATACTATATTAGAACCATAGAACAAAATATGCTAATGCGGAGGAATGTGAACTAATTTACTTAGCACTATTCACTGTTTCTGTCTTGCTTCTGCTGACCTGGACTTAGTCTTTTCATCATATGACTTCCAGAGGAATTCATGACTTGATTATTGGAATGTAACATCAATAGATAACTATGAACATCATACCTGAGCCGCATCTTCATACCTTCTCTAACAGAGGAATGTTGATCCTTTTTCTATCTCATACTTGAACACTTCCAATACTTAGCCAGTTTAGGGCTTCTGGACCAAAATGCTTGTACCTTATTGTTGAATTAGGATTATCTTCTAGGGTAATGTGTCTTTGCAATTGTGATGAATGATCTTTTCCTTGTTGCCATCAATGAAAACACTCAAGTCTAATACATATCAGTGTCTCTTGCCAACACTAAGAGGATGTGGGAACCAGGTTCATAGGAGGACTTGGCACTTTTGGAACTTTTGGAACTTTTGGAAAAAGTCCAGAAGTAATTCTATGTCCCAAAATCCCACTGGGACCAAAAGTGGTGAAAGTCAAAACAGGAATATTGATCTGAAACTACATGAAGAACTTAGCCATTTCCTCAAAAAAAAATTTGAAAATTCAAATTTTCGCACCTTCAAAAATGACTTGAAAATTCAAGGGGTCTAAAAAGATTTCTAACTTTGAAGCTCCCTTTTTACTAGCAGGTCCTAAGGTCGCGGATGGATGAGGGATGTGGGATCATGGATGGAAATAGGATTTTAGGTCAAAGTCCAAATGTTCCAATGGGTCCCGAAATCTCGACAAGACAATATATTTTAAAATAATATTTAAGTATAAGAAATTTTAATTTCTTATACTTTAAATTATTTTAAAATATATTGTTAGGATGTTTGAGAGTGGTTTTGGATCCATAAGAGTTGAAATGCAGAATCTAGAATTTGGAGGATCCATCAGATTTTAAACCTAGCCAATTTTTTAGGGTTTTCAAGGTTTCAAACTTAGCCAAAATCAAGAGTTCAACATGTACAGGGTAAAAGCATAGGGACCCCTTAGGAAAATTTGATAAATTTGACAAGATTTTACAAATAATTGGATTGAAAATAGGAATCCCAATAGTGGCTCTAGTTAGGGACATGTGTCAAGCATTGACACAGCGAAAATCCATAGCATCTCTAGACATAGCACAAAAAATAGGAATATGAAAAGCACAACACAAACATACCATCATGACCAACAATGGTCAAGACTACTCAGGGTTCAAAATATGAAAGATAGAACTTGACAACATTTGAAGGAAATCATTACCTATGAAAAATATTTCTTTAAATGTTGATCATGAATGGGTAGATTAATGAGTTTTCCTTCCAGAGTCATCAAACAGTAGACGTTGAGCTCAAACTTCTTAGCCACTTCATATGGCCCAAGTCATAATGGATCAAACTTACCATGCCTCCCTTTATCTTCAAATTTTGAATTCCAAAGGAGGACCAAATCACCAATCTAAAAATCTCTTGACACAGTATTCTTATCAAATAAACACTTGATTTTTTTTCTTATGATTCATGTTTTATCATGTGCAACTCTTCTCTACTCCTCCAACTTAGTCAACTGCATGATGCTTTGGGAAAGTGCATCACATTGATCTTTTTCTATACCATACAACAACTAATAGACTAGTAACTCCATGTTAATGGAATTTTTATCTCTACTCCATAAACTAGTTGAAATGGTCTACCTATGGCCCTTTTGAAAGATATCCTATCATCCCATAGAGAATATTTCAAACTGTCATCCCATCTTTTCTTATTTTGATCCAATGTTCTTTTTATGATCTTCATTAGGCTTCTATTACTTGATTCATCGTGTCCATTACTTTGGGGTGATAGGGGACGAATGCACAAGGTTTATACCAAACTTAGAACACATATTCAGCATTTCTTGAGACCTAAAACACATTACATTTTCTGCTAAAATCCTCACTGGCACTCTGAACCTAGTTATTATATTGCTGACTATGAAATCGATAACCACCTTAGAAGTTGCATTACAAGTGGGGATTGCCTCTACCCACTTGATTAAGTAATCAGTAGCCACAAGGATCCACTTAAATGTTGGCAAGAGACACTATATGGACTCATGAATGTTGTCATTGATGGCAACAAAGGTTATCCCACACATCCGCAGGACATGATGAGTCTTTACCGGAAGTCAAATTGAAGAAGTGTTGAGGTTCGGTAAGCAAGAACAGAGCAGTCGGTAAGGTCCGATAGACAGGTCTAGATCTCTCAGAAGAAGTATCTCAGTGCAGTGCAGATTTGGGGAAGTCCAAAGGAGCACCTTGAAAAATAGAATCCAAGGATTTAGCCTCCAATGTTGAAAGGATGAAGAGATATGAATACTTGAGTGTCGGGTCCCTGATTGATAGTATGAACAGAGGAAGAACTGACTGATAGAACATCAGACATTATTCTGGATTTGTTACTGATGATGGTAAAGTTTCTTAAGACATAAGATATGATTGGCCGACATGATTGATGACTTCTACAAGTATATCCTTGATCTGCATTACTTGGTATGCAAGGATTCAGCCGACAGATCAGAGTTTGAGGAAAATATTGACTATTTCGGATGCTGACTAGAAAGGTGATGAAATCACTTGTGTGGATATATTTACATGATTGATTTAGATGTGAAGTGGTGTGTTGTGTGTGTCTAAGTGTGAAGAAAAGAAGAAGAATATATAAAAGGTAGAAAATCAGGTTCGGAATGTAAGAGGATAGCAGCACTCAAGGAGAGTAGGAATGAAGTGTTGTAGATCAGTCTATTGAGCTTAACCAGAACTGAACTTTAGCATGTGTGGATGCTTTTCATCAGTTCAAGTTTTCTTCTTGTAAACAATAAGTCTTTTGTTGGCAGTGAGCCTCTTGTGAGCAGTGTGCTCAGGTAGTGAGCCCTAATTGGCAAGTGCCATTTTGTATCTTCTATTCTTCTAACAGAGAATAATATCTTGGGTTAATCACCCCATGGTTTTTTCCCTTAACAAGGTTTCCACGTCAAAATCATTGTGTCATGTGTATTGGTGTTATTTACATTTCATGATTATGCTTGCTTATAGAATCTGATGTTGCATTTACTGTTAAGAAAGCACAGAAAGTTAAATTAATAGGATAACTGATTCACCCCCCTCTTAGTTATCAACATTAAATTCATTACTATATTTCTCTTTTATTTCTTTGATGAATTCAATTCCCCACTGCTGGAAAGGTGCATCAACTATGAGGGGCAACAAGAGAAGTGCTCTCGTAAATTTTATCTTACCAAAAAATTGTTGGCAAGCATCACACTTTCTTATCTTTTGTGCTACATCCTTGAATAAAGTAGGCCACCAATACCTATCTCTAAGGATCTTATGAGCAGTGGTCTTAGCTTTGAAGTGCCCCCTACAAATGCCATGGTGACACTCATTCATTACTGCTTAAGCTTGCTCTTGATCCAAACACTTGAGCAATACACCTTCATGATTTCTCCGCATCATCTCATTTTGGAACATGAAATACCTCTAAAATTGGAGCTTGAGGGTTCTTTTCTGATTCTCATCCATACGTTGTGGACAATTCATATTTCAAGATAAAATATTACATCTTTGTACCATGCATTGTCAATCAATTTGCAATGAGGAGTATCATCTACATCCATTTCATTTACCTATGTTGCTTCAAGATTTGAATTAGTCATCAACATAGCTAAACCTTGGCCTCTAACCAACTTTGTGATTTGTATGTCCAGGTCATATTCTTGGATCCTATTGATCCATCGACATCTTTTACCTGAAGCTTCCTATTGTATAAATATGTCCTTTACTACTGCATGTTATGATCTAAAATTTTTCATGGCCTTTACTAATGCATAAGCATGCTTTTCCATTATGGATTATTTCAACTCAACTTCTTGCAATGATTTTCTGAAAAAGGACATAGGCTTCTCATATCCATCTTCCTTCTTTTGAAGTAAGACAACAACAATAGTATAAAATGAATCAAAAGAAAGAAACTAAAGGGCTTTGGAATAATTTGGACTTATCAACACCGGTGCCTCCTCAATATCTTCTTTGATGTCTTTGAATGCTTCAGATGGCTCTTCACTCCATACAACTGATTTTCCTTCTTGAGCATTTTAGAAATGTCCTTATTCTTGTCCACATAATTAGGAACAAACCTCCTAACGAAGTTTATTTTCTTGAAGAAAGACTGATTCCCTTGACTGATTTGGGCTAAGGAATGAGGTCAATAGTCTTGAATCATTTCAGATCTATTCTTACCCTATTCTTTGACACAACATGTCCTAGCAGCTTGCCCTCTTCAACACCAAAAAAACATTTTTTTAGATTGAGTGAGATACCATACTCTAAATATCTCTTGAAGATCATTTCAAGGTGCTTACAGTGCTCACTTCTCTCCTTTGAGAATCCAATGAAGTCATCCTGATAAACCACCATAATCTCATCAATAAGACTAGCAAAAGCCACATCCATGGTCCACTGAAATGTCGACCCTGCATTCTTCAAGTTGAATAGCATCCTCACATTGACATATGTACCCCAGGGAGTTGTAAACATTGTCTTGTACTACTCTGATTCCTTAACCATCACTTGGTTGTACCCTGAGAATCCATCCATCATGGACATCAATTCTAATCCAGTCACTTTTTGCAGCAAATGGTCCATGCTTGGGAGTGGATAGTTATCCTTAAGAGATTTTATATTCAAATTTTAGAAATCCACACACAACTTTATTTCCCCGTTCTTCTTTCTTACTGAGATAAGGTTGGCTACCCACTCGAAATGTCTAATGGGTTTAATGATACCTCCCTGTTTCATCTTTAATAATTATTTCTACATCTTGGGAGCTATGGTAAGGTTTATAAGCCTTTGCTTCTATCTGAATGGCTTTGCATCAGGTTGGAGGGGAATAGTATGTTGAAACAAGTCCTCCCTATAGGCCTTGAGCTCTTCATAGGACCATGCAAAACACTTCTTGAATTTTCTTAGCAAAGAAATCAACACCTATTTCTCACGATGATTCAATTTATTGCCTATGTAAACCATTTTAGGTGCCTCCTCAGTTCCATGGTTAACACCTTCAATGTTGTCCTCTTCAACTAGTTTACCTTTACTCTTCCAACAGTCAACATTATCAAATATCCTTTCAAGTGAAACCAAACCCTTGGGAATGGTATTCATCTTCAACTGCAAGACCTCACTACCAAACAGAGTTTCCTTTCCATCTTCAACTTCTATCATAGGCTTCCAATCAATTAACTAATTTTCAAACTCATCTAGGCAAATTGAGGAAGCTATAAATCTTATTGTTGTCATTAAAAACCTGCCAACTGTAAATATTATCAGGGATTGTTGATTTGGTAAGAACTTCAACAACATATTAGCATGAAGAAGAAGCTAACTGTGGGTTGAACCTTGAACCAACAATAGCCAAACTATCTCCTTTTTCATGTCTACTTCTCTCAATCTAGTCAATGCCAATGGCGTTAAAAAATTTCAAAGTGTCGCAAACTTCATTTCAGTATAACCTTAGCCTATTGTCCTTGGTTGCATAAACATTTCTCACTTTCTATACGACCAACTCCGAATCTCCTAAGACCCTCAAACACTTTATCCCATTCTTGTGAGCAATATTCAAACCAAGCAAAAGAGATTCATACTCTGCAATGTTGTTGGTGCACTAGAATTCCAGCCTGAAAGAAAGTCTGAAATGTTCACGATCTGGTGATATTAAAACCACACCCACCCCTTATCCTTCTCTTGAATATGCACCATCAAAGTACATTAAATCCACAAATCACCTACATCACACATATGAGTAGTGAGAGTGGAAGGTAAAATATCAAGGCTGAGATCATCCTCACTACAATATCCCATAAAATGGTTAATGTCAATGTCAAAGAAGTTGGCATCATCATCTTGTGTCTTATAATGGTCCTCAATTTTTTCATATTATACCTTTTCTCCTTATACAACTTCACTTTCATGCCTTGGACTGGAGTAGTGGTTTATGAAAGATCCATCTGGATACTTCCACCCATAGAGGCTACTTACTTTTTGGATAACAACATACCCCATTTAGTAGGATCCACAACAATAACATCTATCAAGAATGACTTGTTTGGATAAGCAACAATTTGGACCTCAACATCTTTAACCAGACCAATCACATTATCTTCCCTAGAATCCATGGAAAAGCACTTGCCAAAAGACCTAGATATTGGTATTCTAACTTGGCTTAAGACATGGGACATGTCAATAGGGATATAATTTGGTAGAGGAGCATCACATGAGATGGTAATATCATTTGCACAAAGAATGTAAGGTACTTGATTGGAAGATAAATCCATACCTTTTTCCTTCATCTTCTCCTTGCCCTTTTGTGGTTCTTTTTGTACCTGAGGTTGATCATGCTTCTCACTTCTCTTTGGATTGTGAACCTTTGGAATGAATGTAGTAGTTGTGTGTGCTACTTATGTCAGACTCTTCTACACATATTTCTTCTTTTTTGTTGATGGTTGCATTGGAATTTTCTTCTTTTCTACACATTCTTCTTGGGATTACTGCTATATTTCTTCTCAACATTTATCTTCTGCTTTTCTTTCTCACCATCTAATCCACCCTGTTTTGACTCTACAGTAGGAGACTTCTACATAGGAACTTGCCTATTCCTCAACTAATAACCCCCTTGAACATGCATAATGCCTACATTAATCAAAACATTCATATCATCCTCAGAAGGCTTGTATTGCTTGTACTTTTTCTGCATAGACTTTATACCAGGGGCTAGTCTACCATATAAAGCAGCCTATAAGATGGCATCCCAACAAAATGAAGAATGTAAGATATCTGAAGAAAATGATGATTTTAAAAAAAGTGATACAAACAAACTTGTTTGGAAGGTTATAAATGATAGCAATTTGGATGCTAAAATAAACATGATTGATATGAAGGAAATTGTAGAGCTGAATGAGCAATGCCTGAAGAAGGAAGGAAATTTAGAGCAGCAGCATTTTCAAACTAAGATAAAGATGGAAGATGGAAAATTAAAATAGTTGAAACTACCAATGGAGCAGTAGATGAAAGTTGCAAATGACAGTGATTTTGATACTAAAAGTAACAAGGTTGGTATGAAATAAATTGATGAGAGTGAGTTAGAGAAGTTGCACACAAGTAGAGTGTCATCCAAGAGGTGTAAAATGTTGTCAAATACAAGGCACATTAAGTGGGTTGAGAGCCTACAAAGCTACACTTTCACAATCAAACACAAGAAGGGGCAGAGTAATAAGGTGGCTGATGTTTTGAGCAAAAGAGCATTAATGGTGCAAGATATTCAGTTTAAAAGTGTTGGTATTGAAGCACTCAATGAGGTGTATAAGGATGGTGAGGATTTCAAAGAAGTTTATGTGGTTTGCAAGTAGCCTATTAGCACTAATAGGGAGAAGTGGCTAGATTGTCTTATATAAGGTGGTTTATAGTTTAAGGGAACACAACTTTGTGTGCCAAAATGTCTTATGAAAAGTGTAGAGGGTGAATAGTATGCAATTACCATGCAAGAGATTCATCAACAAGTGAAAGAGTAGCTCCACGCTAGTGTGGAATAATATAAGAAAAAACCAAATTTAAAGAGAAGAGAGGGGATCACATTGCTGATGAAGGAGCAGGTCAAAGGACTCCCAAATAAGGATGCCACATGGATGATAGATTCATATAATCTTAAGCATGAAATGACTGTTGCAGACCTCCTCTCATGTGGAACCTGAGTTTCTTTTCTTTTCCTTGGGAGTATGATGCAAGAGCATCAATTTCATGATGTTTTTATGTTTCATTATGATATTAGAAGTCTTAATTGAGTTTAGAGGTCTTAGCAGGTTCATTGGGTTCATGTGCAATTGTTTAGGTTGTTTAAGTTGGCTTAAAAATTCAAATTTTGGTTTGCCATCCAAAATGCAAATTTGAATTTCTAGGTGATTTTTGGCTTGTTGCAAGTTGGGGTTTGTTCCTCAGCTTGAGTTTTTGGGTTGCTAATTCTAATAAGGTCTTGAAAGACCATGTATACCATGTAATGTCTCCTCTCTTGTTTGTTTTTATCCTAACTGGTAAAAAGGTGCATATTTTGCAAGCTTCAGTGCAAAAAGGACATTAGGTTTGTTTAGTGGTAAAATTTGGTGGAGGGTTAATGTTTGGTTTAGTTTGAATCCTCCTTTCCAAGAAATATTCCAAGGGCTTTTCAACCAAGTGCCTCGCCTATCAAGAGGAGAGTCAGCTATCAAATTTGAGTTGCCACTTGGTTTTTTGCTGGGAAATTCAGATGTGATCACACAAGTTTGCCAACTAATGCCTTTATGTCCTTGAAACCTAATTTAAGAAATAGAAAAAGGGTAGAGAAACTTAACTCATTGTTTTTCATAGATGGAAAATAGAAAAATCTGGGACAACATGATGGCGCCCTAGTCTAGTGTGCAACTTTTACCACACAGTCCCTATCTCCTTCCACCACTGATCTCTTCTATCTTTTGTTTCCCATGACCATAAATTTGAGGACAAGCTTGATGGTGCCCTTGTCCGGAAATGTTGAACAATGTGCGCTTCTTTTTAGATCTGAAATCTTCAATGTCTGCCTTCCTACTCTACAACTCCACTTCCCCCATATCTGACACTTGTAGCCTACAATCACAAGGAGTGTGGGAGGAGGTTATGGTGTTTAGAGGCTTGCCTCAGTCAAGCCCCAGAGAGACATTCAAGCCTTCTGAACACAGTTGTCAAAGAGAATGCGTGCCCTTGGGAGGCAGAGGCAAAAACCAAATGATAATGATTGATAAAACACAATAAATGATACCTTAATGATGAATCTCTAATGGAAGGAAGAAGCTCTTCAATGCCATGAGTAGAGGATGTAATCCAACCTACAAACAAACACAATAACAATGTTATGCTTTGCAACATAATGATAATCACAAGTATGCCAATAGCTCATGAAAAAAAAATTGCCATGTAGTTTCTAAATGATAACCTAAACATGCTTATATATGCAACCACTAAGATTCCTACCAAGAATTTTGTATTTGAAACTTATGATGTCGGCCTGGAGACCAAATAACGGTCACAAAACTGACATTTCAAATTATGGCAGACCCAAAATAGGGCTAGACTAGGGTGCTAGTGCCCTTGTCCACCCCCTATCTTTGCTTAAGATTCATTAAATTGCAGCCCCCTAGGTCCTATTTGCCACAAGACCCACTGGTTTTCTCATCGGGTGTATGATTTAACATGCAAAATGTTCTAAATGCAAATCTAAAGACTTCGGAGCTAAAGCTTTAGGAAAAAGCCCCCAAGGGTGCATTTTTCCAACATAACATTTAGCCCTCACTTTAATGTATGCATTAAATGCAAGGCCAATACATGCATTAAAGTAGGTCAACAAACACGCCAAGCATAGAGAAGACACGCCAAACACATTGAAGAAAATGACAAGCACACAAAACACATCGAGAAGATAGTATTGAAGACATGCAGAGCATAAAGAATACAATGGATGCAGTGATTATTTTCTTTTTTGATTTTCCCATATGAAATGCACAATGCAAGTACAAGGAAAGTAAAAAAATAATTCCCAAAAAGTGTATAGAGAAATCATGGAGTGATTTCACTAGCCAAGCATCAGATTATTTGTTACAACCCTGTCTTCATATAGGAACTAAGTCCATTTTTTTATTGCTCTTGAAAGGGACACTAGGTCCACATCATTAAAAATTCTTTTTGTCATCCGCCTGCTAGATGGAAACACAAGAGGAAGGTAAATAATAAATCAAAGAGGAGAACAAGTGTCTGAGGGACAATCATGTAGGAGGGTGTCCTCAATTTACCAACTGCAATGTTATGTCCGTAAGACACGACATAGAACAATAAAATTAGAGGAGAGGAGATATAGAAGAATGATGATACAAATAGAAGGTGGTCACGATAAAGGCGGTCTCCTAGTATCCTTGACCTTATGGCAAAATCGAGGATCATCCTAGGAGGCCTAACAACACTTAACACATTGTAGGGGAAGCATATCACAAAGAGATAAAGGGTTAGAGATACTTACCTATAGAGAGGTCATCGGGCTAGTGGTTGTCACGAATCTTGATCTTTATCTTAACGGTTAAGGCTTTATCACTTCTCTCTTCCATATGTTCATGAGTTTACAATGGTAACCATGTAGAAAAGGTACCCCTTAATGATGGTTGATAGGGGATGTTTCCATTTTTTGTGTCAGTTATAGGAGCTCTTGAAATTCCATTTGGATCAGATTGTTGAGGACCCTGAAAAATGCCCATTTCTATCCCTATATAGGGTGTTGGACTCCCTTGAGTTTGAGGGATAGTTTGTTCTTCAATATCATGTAAAATTTCATTATTTTCCAAGGTATGTGAAGGTTCAAGTAAAGATGCATGATTTGTTTCTTTGTTTAAAATGTAATTGAGAAGTTCTTGAGCATCAGGTGGTAATGTTTCATTAGATTGAAGCAAATGGTCACAAAGAGAATCTGCATCATCCAAAGCATCATCCTGGTTAGGGAGAGTGGGAATGGATGGCAAAGTGGTATGGAGAAATGTATTAATGATATCTTCTTCTTGTGCCAAGATATCCTCACTAAGTGGGGTTATGTTGGGACAAGTCTCCTTGTTCAATGAATTACCCATTGCTATATCATTATCATAGGTCTCAGAAAGGATTTTCATTATGTCTTCATGAAACAAAGGGAGAGAGGGAATAATGTTCTCACCACTACTTTCCCCATGATTGTTTTCAACCATAAAATTAGTCATATTCTCCACGATCGAAGGGAAAACATCCACAGTCGCAAGAAAGTTGTCAAAATAGGCTATTGTTTGAAGGATATCATAGGTAGTGCTTTTGTTCATGTCAATGCCATAGATGTATGCTATTTGATGCAAGAATTGAGGATATTTATTACTGAATTTGCAAAAGTTATCATAATTCATAATGTATTCAAATAAATTTTCCAAAGATGAGTCCTTAGGAGAATCCATGAATGCAAAACTATGTGCAAAAATGGTCGTAAATGCTTAATTTTTCAACTTTTTTCAACAAAAACAAGTTAAAGAAGAGGTGTTGTAAAGATGTTCAATAGGGACAGAAAATTATATTCCTAATAAAAGTCCACTAATGCAATAATACCTTCACAACATGCTTTTGAAGCAACTCTAGAAAGTCGCTAAGCCAAAACCTAGTGAAAATAGGCCAAAATATGCAATTTTTTACCAAATCTTAATGCAAAAGGCTAGGGAAGCAGGTGTTGTAAGGAAAATGATGATGGATAGAAACTTATAATAGTACTAACAGCCACCTAATGCTAAAAAATCCATTACAACACGCCTATAGTGCCTCTCTAGACCAAACCCTATTGCAAAGATAGCAAAAATATGTCGATTTCTCCAAAATTTCAATGCAAATGCCCAAAATAAAGGGTGTTGTAAGTAAATTGCGAAGGGGAAGAAAATTATATGGCTAAAAATAGTTAATTAGTGCCATAAAATACCTTACAACATTCTTGGAGTGCAAATCTAGCAAGATGATAGGCTCAAGTCTAGTGAAAAATGTAAGTTTTTAAACCCTAGGCATGAAATTTCACAAAGAGGCCACTATGGTGCAACACTACAATCAGAGATCAGACTTAATGAGTGTTTTTTCAAGGTAGTAAAATATGAGACAAGATTTTGACTACAACCCTAGCTCATGCAAAAATAGGTTTTCATGAAAAATGTGAAATTTCAAGCAAATTTTGACAAATAAAGCATGCAAATGCAATGCGAATGAATTGTAAATGATAAATTTCTGTATTTTGAATTATATCTAATGCAAATGATAGAAATTAATTTAAATTAGATGCCAACTGATTCAAATTTCACAAAAATGCAAGCTTAATATGCTAATTTTTGTAAAAGTTTCAATTTTATTTGTATTTTTTTCAAATGCAATAGAATGAAAGAATGCAAATTTGTCAAACAACACTCAACAAGGTGCCAAAAAACTCAAAACATGGGTTCACCAAAATGTTTAGTGATGAAATTAGTGGAGGGTTAATGTTTGGTTTAGTTTGAATCCTCCTTTCCATAAAACATTCAAAGGGCTTTTCAACTAAGTGCCTCACCTATCAAGAGGAGAGTCAGCTATCAGATTTGAGTTGCCACTTGGTTTTCTACTCAGAAATTTAGATGTGATCACACAAGTTTGCTAATTAATGTATTTATGTCCTTCAAACCCTAATTTAAGCAAAACAACAATCAAATCTGTGAATTATGACAAATGCTACAGGAAATAGACAGAGGGCAGAGAACCTTAACTCACTATTTTTTGCATATAGAAAATGGAGAAATTTGGGACAACAGTGATGGCGCCCTAGTCCAGTGTGTAACTTTTCTGCACAGTTCCAATCTCCTTCCAAAACTGATCTCTTCTATGTCTTCTATTTCCCATGACCAAAAATTTGAGGATAAGGTTGATGGCACCCTTGTCCTAAAATGTTGAACAGTGTCCGCTTCTTTTTAGATCCAGAATCTTCAATGTCTGCCTTCCTGCTCTGCAACTCCACTTTCTCCAGATTTGACACTTGTAACCTACAATCACAAGGAGTGTGGGAGGGGGTTTTGGTGTTTAGAGGCTTGCCTCAGTCAAGACTTGGAGAGGCATTCAAGCCTTCTGAATACCATTGTCAGAGAGAGAGTGTGCCCTTGGGAGGCAGAGGCAAAAACCAAATGATAATGATTGATAAAGCACAATAAATGATACCTTGATGATGAAGCTCTCATGGAAGGAAGAAGCTCTTCAATGCCATGAGGAGAGGATATAATCCAACCTGCAAACAAACACAATAACAATGCTATGCTTTGCAACACAATGATAATCACAAGTATGCCAATAGCTCATGAAAACAAAATTGCCATCTAGTTTCTAAATGATAACCTAAACATGCTTATATATGTAACCACTAATATTCCCACCAAGAATTTCGCATTTGAAACTTATGATGTCGGCCTGGAAACCAAATAATGGTCACAAAACTAACATTTCAAATTCAGGCAGACCCAAAATAGGGCTAGACTAGGGCGCTAGCGCCCTTGTCCACCCACTTGTCTTTACTCAAGATTCATTAAATTTTAGCCCACTAGGTCCTATTTGCCACAAGACCCATGGATTTTCTCATCGGCAATTTGTTTTAACATGCAAAATGCTCTAAATGCAAATCTAAAGACCTGGGAGCTAAACCTTTAGGAAAAAGCCCCCAAGGGTGCATTTTTTTGACATAACAAGGTTTTAGGGTTTTTGATGGAAAAACATTGTAATCTCAATGGTAACTACTTTTGTAATGCTCATTCTCATGGAGAACAATGCAGAGGAAGGCTCCAAGAAGTTTGGTGAAAGACTTTCCCTTGTATGCTTAGTTTACATGACATCTTTGTCTATTTTGCTAATGTTTCTGATAAAAATAGGGAGAATACTTGAATGTATGGACATGAGAGGGCATGATATTAGACTTAGAATGAATAAATGATGAGAGTACTATCTTTCAAGGTTGAAATATTACTTAAGTATTGATTTTGCGGTGTTTTTGTGTAAGAAACAAAGCCTAATTGTCATTGTTCTATTTTTTTTCCTACAAAAATAGTCAGCAGATAGTGTTGTACGGCCATGTATGGATTGGTCTAGGTGTGAAAGTGTATAATATTTTAAGCAAAATGCATTACAGGTTTGATACATTTTATTTGAGGTGTTTTCATGAAGTTTTGAGCAAGTTATATCAAAATTACTACTAACATCCCTGTTCTGATCTAGGGTTTCCAGGGAGAGGAAAAAAATCATAACTTTTGTTTGAGCCATTGAAATTTCATGAAACTTGGTGAAAGTCTTCATTGGGATGTGTACTAAGTGTCCTCCAAAGGAGAATTCCTAAATCCTTCATATGCATGAGTTATTAAGGATTGTGTGTGCTGTTGTCATAAAAGATTGTCATAAACCCTAGTTTCTTTACGGTTTAGTGGAATTTACTCTTGTTGAGTTTGTCATAGGAAGGTTAGGGTTTAGCAAGACCCTATAAAAGTGTGTTTAATTTTTTAGGATCCCAAGAAATCAAAGAGTGAGTGTAGATGCCATAAATACCTAATTAGGACATTGTAAAGGGTTTGAGCCTAAAGAAGAAAGTTTGAAGAAATCTTGCAAAATACGGTTATAACACTTTCAGGAGACTCCATAGAGTCTGATAACACTTGTTTCTTGTTATTTTTTTATCCCTCTACATCCCTATGGTGAGTGCATAGAGATATTTTTTGAGTTTACAAACATAGTTTTCTTTATTTGGTTGTAAAAACCTTTTTGTTGATGCATATACATTTTTTCTTGTAGATTGCCATTTAAGAAGACAAATTTTACATCCATTTGATGAATTTCCCATCCATTTTGGGCAACAAGGGCAAGGAGTAATTAAATAGCACTCATTTTTTTTCTATTGGAGCAAATGTTCCATCATAGTCTATGACATGTTGTTGAGAAAAACCTTTAGAGTGCTAATCTAGCTTTATATTTGTCAATGTTGCCTTGAGAGTTATATTTAGTTTTATAAATACAATAATAGTTGATAATGTTTCTATTAGAGGGTGGTGGAACAAGCTCCCAAGTGTTATTTTTTATGAGAACATTGTATTCTAACTGTGTGACATTTTTCCAATTTTGATTTTCATTAGCTTATTCAAAGGTTTCAGGTTCAATTTTATATAGTGTCATCAAGGCAACATACATATGCTAACTGTTAATCATTTTTGTAAGATAGGAAGGCTCTAAATTTGAATCCTAAATTAAAGATTGAACCCACTTGGGTCCTTTGGAAGCAAAATTATGATTAATGTCAAAATAAATATGATGAGAACTTTTTTTAGAAGTAGACGATTCAATAATGTTATCAATAGGATGAGAATTGGATAGAGGAGATTTTAGGATGTGAACATTTCGAATTAGAATAATATCTCTTTTGGAAGGATCATAAAGTCTAAGACCTTTTGTTTTTCCTCCATACTCAACAAAAATACAATGAGAAGAGGTGGAATCAAGTTTTTGTCTTTTTTTGTTTAGGAATGAAAATAGATTCATGACTCCCAAAGATTCTAAGATGAGAGTATTTGGTTAAATTTTATTTGACTATTTTTCTAAGATAGTTGAAAGATGCAAAGATTTTGTAGGAGCCCTTTTTAGTATATAGATAGCTATGTTCATGGCTTTGGCCCATAAAAAATTAGGTGTATTTGATAAATTAGCATGGATATGACCATTTCTATTGGCTACACCATTTTGTTTTTTATTAAGATATACAGTAAACCAGGGTGTTGATCCCTTTACAAAAAGGCCCCTAGCGCAAAGCAAAACAAGGTAGCAACAACACAAAAACAACAAAAAACAACAACCCCCAACCAAGGGATCTAAACACTAGATCCCAAGGTAACAAATCTAACTCCCTTAACCCTTGGTTGCAAAGCAGCAACAGATTTGGAGAGCCCTTTCTTTATACGTATTTCTCTCCTTTTGAATTATTATTTTCACTTTTTTAAACTAAAATATTTGCAAAGCATATTCTATTCTATATACATATATAATAAATTAAAAGATTTACAATGTATATTAGATTTATTTATATATAATATATTCAATATATTATTAAAATATATAAATAAATATAAAAAATATATTATTATAATAATATTATTAATATATTGTATATAAATAATATTAATTCAGATTTTTTTAATAAATTGAGAATACAACATGCAATTCTCATTCATATATATAACTTGAAAATATTTAAAACCATATTTTATAAAAGCTTTACAACATATATTCTATATACATATAAATATACGTTATCCGTTCAATCTTTTTAAGTAGTAAATTAAAGATGCATACTATTCTTCATATATACTATTACATTAATTCAATTTTGTTTCAGAATGCATGCAACATGCAATTCACATACTATTAAAATATATTATAAATAAATAACATGAATTTAATTTTTTTGGTAGTAAATTGAGAATGCATGCAATTCACATAGGCTCATCTACTATTTAAGCTCATCCCTACGCTGGAGTGCAGACATAGGCTCATCTACTGCTGTTTACTGTTACTGTTCCGACTCATTCGTTCTTTTGAATCTCCACAAGTCATCAGATCAAGATGGGAAAGAAGAAGCTTCCCACTGTTTTTGTTGAAGATCCAGTGAAGCGCAAAGCTCATTTTCAGAAGAGGAGCCGCGGTCTGTTCAAGAAAGTTCACGAACTGGGTGTTCTTTGTGGAGCTCAGATGTGTCTCATTGTTGATTCAGATGAAAAGAAAGCTTCATATTGCTACAAAACTGATTCAGAAAGACCTAGTTCTGACTTCATTGCTGCTGCATCTCACAACATCAACTCAGCAGATAAGGTGAAGGTGTACCATCCTCAAACAGGAACCTTCCATGATAAGGTGAAGCTTCAGGAAGAGGATGCTCAGGAGATGAGAGAGCAGTCTTTATCTACAGCTGTTCCAGCTCTTCCTCACACCAACCAAGTACAACTACAACTAGAGGGTAATACTAATTTTCAGTCTGCATATCCAGGGAATGAAGATGAAGATGAAGATGATATGTTCTCTACATGCAAATTGCTTGAAAACTATCTTTTGTCTGATGATGACATGGATGGACACAATCCCTTTGCTCCTACAGATGATGAGGTTCCGAATTTTAGTTCTGAACTTCTTGCAATGATTTCAAATGGAACAATCATTTGAACAATGATCTCAAATGAATCTTGAAACTATTGAGTATTCTACATTCTTGAACAATATGTAATAGAAATGTGCAGATATTGTAATGATTTGTTGAAAAGAATATGAACATAGAGTTTTTGTGTTTTGTAATAAGTTCCTATTGCATTTGAGAAACGCTCTGCCCATCTTCTAATTTTATAGTTGAATTAAGCGTATCTAGAGTCTAGACTTTCAATTCAAGATTAACATTAAAGAATATAAGGGAATCTCCTTCCCTTACTAAGTATTCTGAACATACAAATTCTGTAAGAAAGAATAAATTTAAGGGAATCAGCTTCAGCCACTAAATATAACAAATACAAATTGGAGTTTCGTTGGGCCAAACCATTGGAATTTGAGGATGGTCAATTCATTTCCATAAATTTAAGCAGTCTCTATTTCTTTCTCCTTTCTATTAAATCTCTGCTTACTAGTGCCAAATATATACACATATCAATTGCACCTCTACATCTATATAGTTTGTCATTGTATTGTAGACTGTTTTGGTTTCATGGACATTATTAAAACCTTTATGTTGATATTTTGTTTATTAATCTATCAATAAATAATCTCACATTAACCCAGAATTAATGCCGTCTGTTATTCTAGTGACCTGGTTTCTGTTCCTGCAATTATTGATAGCTGGTACGCATTTAGGGTTTTCATTTTCTATATTTTCGGATTCACAGACAGCTGTCGCAGATTTAGGGTTTTTGGTTTACTGTGCTTTGAGTTGGGGTTTACAGAAAGCTGTGCGTAGACGGAATGTGGAAGATGTCGCGGGAATGTGAGACAGTAGTGGGCATTTATCAAACCATAATGTAAGGGGGCTTCTTATTAGATGTTGTAGTTGGAAATGCTCGTGTAGTCTCACATTTGTTGCCAATTTCTCACATCTGTTACCAATTTCATATGTATATATAATGCATAGTTTAAATTACCACATGATTTATGGTAGACGCTTTATCTAGTTGACTAAAGTAATCTAGATTTGAGTCCACACTAATAATATGCTTGGTAAGTTAAAATGTTAATAATTATGTATGGGTGTAAGATTTCTTTCTTTCTTGCACATAGTTCTTGTTTTTAAACTTAATTCTTTTAATGAACTTTAATTAAGTGGTTTGAACTATATGCATCTTCAAGATATAAGTTTGATATATTCTTCCTTGCCTTTTAAGAATTTATTTGGAAACTAAACTAGATGGATGACATGAGTGGTGATCACTCTTTGCTCCATGAGAAATATGATGAGGGTTTGTGCATTCTATGTATTTCCATTAACTTACTTTGCTCCTATAAATTAATCTTTTACCACATATAAAGACATTGATTGGATACACTTTCTATTTTATCATAGGACACACAATTAAAATGTACTCAACCATCCCGTGCAAATAATGTGGAGGATAGGATAGGATCCGTATGGTAGATATCGATCAAGGTAGGAGCATGATACATTCTACAATAGGCATAGCTTGAATACTCTGTTAAACCAATTCAGATGTGGCCTACTTGTTACTCTAAAAAACATAAGAGACAAATATCTATCATCATTTTAAGTTTATTTTAAATATACTATCTTAAATTAATCAAACAATCTCTTATATTCTGTAGATAAGTAGAAATGTGGGTGCCTCGAGGATTAAAATTCCTACTATTGGAGATAAGTCCATTCCTTTCCCTGACTTATCATCACTACGTTCAAACATTCCATCCAAGGTATATATTAATTGTTAAATCTTGGCCTACTTTCTATTTTATTCAATCAAACATGACCACTAAAAAACACAATAGTAGTTAGCATGCTCTGTTATTGCTTTTGTTTGAACAATGTTGATGTAACAATTCACTTTGAGGAGATTGATACTCTAGCTAGGGATGTTGAGATTGTTCCTTTAAGGACCTTCATTACATGATACATTGATGGATAATGTATTTCTTTTGTGATAAATGTAATGATGTTTTTAGTAATTTTCTTTTTATTGTTGACAATTATTTTGCTATTTTGTAGGTTGCACCCTATAATACTATTTGCGAGGGTGTTGATGAGAGATCACTCAATGTTTATGAGAATGAATAAGTGAACCGTAAGTAGCGTTTCCTTTCAATATCAACTAACATTTTATTATTTATTTTGTACAAACTTGACATGAATCGCTAGTACCAATTTCACATTTTCATATAGTTTGCTAGTGAGTACAAGATTATTGTCCCTTGTTTAAACAAGAAGATGCTCCATTATTGTTTGCTCCCCCTTGCAAGATTTAGTTGGAAGAGAGGGGTCAACCATTTTGGGCCTTAGATAGATTGAACAAACATTAGATGAATGATCATGGGAGACCTTCCATTCCATAGAATAAAATTAGCTAAGGTCTAGTCTTGGAGAATAGAAAGCCAAGGCCAAGGGAATCATGAAAAGTGAGATTGAGTGATGGCTTATAAAATGCCTCCTCAAGATACAAATTTTACTTTGAAGGATCTACCTCCAACAAAATTACATGGCCAAGGAAGGGATTAGTTATATTTTGAGGGAGGAGGCCCTCTCTACTATGAAGGGGAGGAGGGAGACCACTCATAAGAAGGAAGAATAGATTTTATGCTCAAAGGGTGGCAAGATAAGAATGTTTATTGTTGTTAATGATGTAGGAGAAATAGTTTCTTTTTTTATGTTCTTCATAGTGTAACAATTATGATGTAAACTATGTTGAACAAGATAAATGATGACATTCCTCTCTCCCTATTCCTAAAAAGAAAAGGAACAATGTACAAGGAAGGGGGCCACTTCTCTAAGATTGATGATCAATTTGAAGATGCCAAGGAAGAAATCAGAAATGCTAAAACCCTAAGACCTGGTAGATCATTGTTCATAGCAATATATCTAAAAAGATTATATATTCCAAACTAATAAGAAATGATTGGAATATGGACCTAGCCAACCTATTTGTCCCAAATTGTTTTTTTGCCCCATAAATTATGAAATAGATTGCTCAAAGTATGATGAGAAAACCAAGATAGTTCAAGACACTAAAGGGAATGTTATCTTGTTGTAAATAGAGATCTTTTCTACAAGGTGTTTAATTTAAACCCATAAGCCAAATGCCCCATCAACTTAAGGGTACTAGTTAGTGAATATACAAAGGACCGTAATAGCTTCAAATAAAAATGGCTTCCTCTTCATCAATACAAGGAAGTGCCTCATCAATAAGAGCCAATCTTTGAGGAGGACATATAGCCCTAGTAATGGATAAGTCAAGAAGGATGTTTTCATGATACATATTATGGTATGTGTGAAGTCCTACTAATGGATGTAGAGACCAGCATGTCAAATGGGGCATTGGTCTTTACAAATGACATTTAGAGTGATTTTCTAAAAAAAGAAATTTAATTATGGATAATACTTGGCTTGCCACTTTTGTCAATACATTGTGAACTTCAAGGAGCAAGGAACACAAAGGACTTTAGGAGATATTTAATGTTGTGAGCTATATATATTTGTATACGCTATATGATTATTGGGATGATAGACTGAGAATCAAGCATACTTGCCCAAGGATTTTTTATTACCAAATCAAACCAATATAAATGTGGTCTATTCACATAGATAAGTATCACGGACATTTTCAATGCAATGTGTTTTAGACACTTTTTGTTAAGTTTCTACTATAGAAACTAGGGTACAATAGGCCAAGATTTCACTAGAGGTTAAGAAATTATTAGGTGGCTAACCATCAATTCAAATGGTTTCTCTATGATGATTTGACAGTGTTAAGGATGTATGGAGCTACAATTATCCCATACAGATTGCCTCCTATACTATCTAATAAAGTTGCATTCTTGGAGGTCATAAGGTGATTACATTTAGTAGATAAGGATCACTTCAAAGATGACTCAAAGAAGGGTATCCTCCTAAGGAAATTTTAGGTTTGTCATTTCACAATATGGGGAACAAAGCTATTTGATAAGATAGCAGTTGGATATGTCTTAGGAATGATACACTTACGGGTGAGATTCTTCTATCCACCCATTTCCATGCATCCTCCATCATACATATCCCTTCCATCATACCTATCCATCCCATCATACTCATCCATCATAACTATACATCCATTCCATCATACCTATCCACCCTCCTTTCCTATCTTTGATCTTGATAAGGATAGGGACACGATTTTGACACATGCCTTGGATATTCCTTGATATATCTAATATTTTGCATCAAATCTTGTAGCATCTTGTCACATCTTATTGAGCAAGTTGATACCATCTTCAACATGCATTTGTTAGGAATTGCATGCAGAAGATATCAATTAAATGCAAATAAAGATTAAATAGAGGAATGAAAAATACACAAAAATAATAACAGTGAGAGACAATTTTTAACATGGTTCACCCAAACTCGAGCTACATCCACTAACAGAGAGTCCAATATTATTATTTAGTAAATCAAAACTGATTACAACCAGCAATCCTTGCAACTCAATACTAATGCAAAATGCTACAATACATCAATAGAAACCCTAACCCTTAGCTATTTTTATCAAGCCTCATGTCGGTTACAAAATAGGGTTTTTTATGTCAGTCAGTAGAAAAATAACTCTCGATGCCTTTATAAAATAATAAAATTTGTTTGAGTTTTTGGCAGTGCTGCCCCCAAGCCCCCGTGAGGGCACTGCCCCTTGACCCCAACCTGTATCGCGACAGGGAGATCGCCAAGGGCACTGCCCCTTGACCCTGTAATAATTTGGGGGGAAACCGTGCTGATAAAAGTGGGGAAAATTTAACCTCCGAGTCTGATTAGACTCCATATAACAACAATCTCCCACTTGGAGACTGATCAGACTCCACAATATATCATCTCCCAATTGGAGACTGATCATAACACCGTTGACCCTGTAGTTACCACTGGAAATAAACACTCTGACCCTGTTGTTCTTATTTTATTTTTTTTATTCTTGAAGACCAATAGAAGCTGAAGAGGAGCTCAGCTTCTCCCTTGTCACTATCTTTGTAAACATAGATCTGCTAGATTTGCATCTATATGTATCTTTTCCAGCCATAACTGTCATCATCCAACACTAACCAAATGAAGTGATACCTCAACTGTATGTGTTTGGTCTTTAAATGCAAGGCATAATTCTTTGCAAGATGTATGGTACTTTGGCTGTCCGTAAACAAACAATTGTTAGCCTATTGTTTACCAAATTCTTCCATGAAAGATTGCAGCCATATCATCTCCTTGCTTGCCTCTGTTGTAGCTACATACTCTACCTATGTGGTGGATAACACAACCACCTTTTGCAACCTAGAGATCCAACTCACTACTGTCCCACCTACAGTAAAGACATAACATATAGTACTCCACCTGGTATCATTATCCCCTACCAAATCTGAGTCCACATAACTTGTTAAATCAGTATTAGAGCCCACAAAACATAGGTGTTTACTAAATGTACCTCTCAAATATCTGAGAATCTATTTTACCACATTCAAATGCTCCAATCTGAGATTACTCATATACCTGCTTACAACTCCTACAACATGTGCAATATCTGGTCTCGTGCATACCATGGCATACATTAAGCTTCCTACAGGTGAAGCATATGGTACCTTAGACATTTTGTCTTCCTCCTCTTGTGTCTTTGGACATATCTCCTTAGTCAATTTCAAATGACTAGGCAAAGGTGTGCTGATAGCTTTTGCATTCTCCATATGGAATCTCTACAACACCTTTTCAACATAATCAACCTAAGATAGAGTCAATTTTTTGTTCTTCCTATCTCTGCAAATTTTCATACCAAGGATTTGTTTTGCTGCCCCCAAATCCTTCATAGCAATTGATTGTGCTAACTGTTGTTTTAACTCTCTTATGTGATCCATGTTAGACCCTACTACAAGCATGTCATCAACATATAAACATAAAATAGTGTAGCTGTCATTATCCAACCTCTTAAAATAAACACAATGGTCAGAATTACACCGACTGTAGCCTTGCTCAGCCATAAAACTATCAAATTTCAAATACCATTGTCAAGGTGCTTGTTTCAAGAAATATAAACTTTTCTTGAATCTGTACACCAATTTCTCCTTACCTTTGACCTCAAATCCCTGTGGTTGTTCCATATATATCTCCTCCTCTAAATCACCATGAAGAAAGGCAGTTTTCACATCTAGCTATTCTAAATACAAATCTTCAGTAGCCACAATACTTAAAACAGTATGAATAGAAGTCATCTTAACAACTGGAGAAAAAATCTCATCAAAATCAATGCCCTTTTTCTATGCAAATCCTTTTACAACTAACCTAGCTTTAAATCTTATCTTACCTCCATCTTCCTCTTTCATCATATAAACCCATTTGTTTGGCAAAGCCTTTTTACCTGCAGGCAACTTACATAAATCCCATGTCTGATTGTTCAGCAAGGAGTCCATTTCTTCTTTCATTGCAAGCCCCCACTGAACCTTTGTATCCACCTATATAGCTTCATCATACCCTTCCAATTCACAAGCATCTGTTAACAAAATAGAATACAAAGAGGGTGAAAACCTTTTAGGAGGTCTACTTAGCCTTGTTGACCGTCTAACATCCACTGGAGTTTGTGGTATTTCTTGTTGTTGTTGCGGAGCATGAGGAACCACTAGAACATCACTATTTGGAGTATCATTCAGCACCACATAATTCTTTTTTTTCTTCTCATGCTGCTGCAACTGATCTTTGTACAACACCTTTTCATTGAATACAACATCCCTACTTCTCACAATTTTTAGATTTTCAACATCCCAAAGCCTATAACCAAATTCATCAATGTCATATCCAACAAAGGTACATTTTTTTAATTTTGTATCTAGCTTGGTTCTATTTTTAGAATCTACATGTTCCAATGCTTCACATATAAGGTTTTGAGAAAAGAATAACTCACCTTCTTACTTGTCCATGCCTACTCTAGAATACCATAGCCCAAAGGAACTGAAGGACCTCTATTAATTAAATATACAGCAGTGTTGACAGCCTCTGCCCACATGTTTAAAGGCATCCCAGCATGCAATCTCATGGTCCTTACATGCTTCATTATTGTCCTATTCATGTTCTCAGCCGCTCCATTCTCTTGTGGAGTCTCTGGAACCGTTTTCTACCTACAAATTCTATTAAAGAAACAATAATCCTCAAATTCTTTACTACAATACTCACCACCATTATTAGCTCTGAGACATTTAAATCTTTTACCCATCTCATTCTCAACCAAGCTTCTCCATTTCTTAAATGTTTCAAATACATCAGATTTGTGTCTGAGGAAATAAATCCAAACCTTCCTAGTTGCATCATCTATGAATATAACATAATACCGAGAGCCACGGAGAGAAGATACCCGAGTTGGTCCCAATACATCTGTATGCACAAACTCTAATTTTTTATCTTTATTTTGCTTCCCATCCTTGAGAAAACTAACTCTTTTTTGTTTTCCATACACACAACTTTCACATAAATCCATATTAATACATTTCAAACCTGATAAAAATTTCTTAGAATGAAGTACCTTTATACCTTTTTCACTCATATGCCCAAATCTGTTATGCCACAGTGTTGTCTCAGAACCTACAACTATTTCAGTTTCTTCCTGCAAACCTACAGCAACTGTTCCTAAACCTGTTTGGTTTTTCTCTGTAACAACTAAAGTAGAAGGAATAGTATGACCTGTACAAAGATATAAGGAGCCTACTTTCACACCTTTTGCTACTATTAAGGTACCTCTTGAAACCTTCCAATTTTTATCAGTAAATGTAACAATGCAACCTTCATTAGCTAGCTACCCTGCTGAAACTAAATTCCTACTTAGCCTTGGAACATGCCTTACCTCTTGTAGTAGCCAATGATTCCTATTCTGCAACGTAATCTTGATTTTTCCCTTTCCAACAATCTGACAAGGTTCGTTATCTCCCAAATAAACCAGCCCAAAATCCCCTTGGACATAATCAAGAAAATAACTTCTATGGGGCGTAGCATGAAATAAGGCCCCTGAATCTAAAACCCATGAATCATCAGCATTATCTAGGGAAAAAAATCAAAGCATCATCTTCAGATTTATTACTTACCACATTTGCCTCCTTATTGGCTTCTTGTTTGTCTCCTTTATTCTTCCAAGACCAGCAATCTTTCTTCAGATGACCTAGTTTCCAATAGTACCAGCAATCCTTATGTCCTCTAGATTGGGACCTCTTATCCTTTGATTTTCTTCATGACTTCCTATGACCTCTAGAACCTTTTCCTCTCTCTTTTGATTTGCCCCTGCTTTTTGCATTCAAAACACTACCTGATGTAGACCCTCCTGATCTTTTCCATCGCATTTCTTCACTAAGGATAACACCAAAAACATCATCAAATTTCAAAGTATTTGAATCAGAGACAGAGTTACTTACAGCCATTACCATGCTATTCCAACTTTCTGGCAAAGAACATAAAACCAAGAGAGCCCTCACCTCTTCATCAAATTTTACTTTTACAGAAGTTAACTGACAGGTAATCATATTAAACTCATTTAAATGATCTGTCATAGATCCACCTTTAATTATTTTTAGATTAAACAAATGCTTCATGAGAAATACCTTTTTTGAGGCTGAGGGTTTTTCATACAATTTAGCCAAAGCTTTCATCAATTCATCTGTTGTCTTCGCTTCTATTATATTAAATGCCACAGATGGTGCTAGGCACAACCGAATGGTTCCCAGTGCCTTTCTATCTAGAAGATTCCAATCCTCATCAGTCATTACTTTCAGTTTCTTAGTTATTCCTTCCAATGGCCTCCATAAATCTTTCTGATAGAGATAATCATCCATCTGCATCTTCCATAACTGATAGTTTTGCCCATTGAATTTATCTACCTTCAATTTACTCTCATCTTCCATTGCTCCCACTTAACCATGAGACTCCCACTTAACCGTGAGACTCCCACTCAACCATGAGACCTTCCTGCAAATGATAATTGAACACAACCCGCTTTGATACCACTTGTTAGGAATTGCATGTAGAAGATATCAATTAAATGCAAATAAAGATTAAACAGATAAATAAAAAATACACAGAAATAATAATAGTGAGAGACAAGTTTTAACGTGGTTCACCCAAACTCGGGCTACATCCACCAACAGAGAGTCCAATATTATTATCCAGTAAATCAAAACTGATTACAACTAGCAATCCTTGCAACTCAATACCGCTACAAAATGCTACAATAAATTAACAAAAACCCTAACCCTTAGCTACTTTTATCAAGCCTCATGTCAGTTACAAAATAGGGTTTTTTTATGTCAACCAATAGAAAAATAACTCCCAATGCCTTTATAAAATAATAAAATTTGTTTGAGGTTTCGGGGGTGCTGCCCCTCGACCCCGCCCTGTATCGTGATAGGGAGCGCACAAGGGGTGCTGCCCTTAGACCTCGTAATAATTTGGGGGGAAACCATGCCGATAAAAGTGGGGAAAATTTAACCTCTGAGTCTAATTAGGCTCTATCTAACAACAGTATTTCAACACAATGTCATGAATGACACATCAAATGGGGCATGTTACTCCTAAGCAATGTATTCCTTGAAGATTTCATCCCAAATCTCTCCATCACTCAATCCTCATCTATTCCATCTTGAATCCTTCAACCCTCCATCATGAACCATGCATCCATTCCATCCAATCCACCCTTCATCCTTGTCCCTTTACTTGTTTTTCCTTGGTCAATGGTTACAAATGATCAACACAATCCCAAGTAATCCTGAGCAATCCAAAGGCAATCCAATGTAATAATCTCATGTAGCAAAATTCAATAGTTGCAATAAACACATCCAAAGTTTAGCACAATCCATCCCAACTTTCATCATTGTGAAATCCAAATGCATCCAAATATAAAGAAATCCATTAATTTTGTCCTCATTCTTGATTAAATTCAATTCTTATTTAGTTTTAAACAAATAATTACATGATTATCGGATATATTATTCCCAATCCTTACGTTGTTCTTAGGATATATCATTCCAAATCAACAACACTAAATCATCATCATCATCCAAATCTAGTTTTTAGCTTGATTAGGGACAACATCTTGTTTATCTTTTCTTTTCTTTATTTGTGCATACATTCTTGCTTGTGTTTCTTGTTTTGCTTGCATTTGTGAGTCAAGCCTTGGGGTATTTTATGGCAATGACAGCATGATATTTCATATCATGGTGCCATATGTCATTGGCCTACTTGGGTGTTTTTCTTGTACAACATTTGACAGTCAAGTATCATTATGGTTTTTCCATATCATGGTGCATCATGTCATATGTTATAATAAATCAGGTTTCTTAAACATTTAAAATTTCGTGCAAGCTTTGCAACCTTCATCATCATATCATACACATTCATCTTGTTTCTTCAATGCTTCTTTATAACTAACTATTCATATCTAACAATTATTTTTGTTTTCACCCATCACTTGTGATTTTAACCTATTCATTCTAGTACAAGTCCTTCCATTTCATTTCAATTATTCATCTATATCTTTCATCCCTACATGTCCTCTCAAGGGGGCATCTCTCTAATGATCATGCCACTTGAGGCATCCTCTTGCATCTATTCTTTTTCTTCTTCTACTTTCTTTGAAAAGCCATTACTTTTTTTAGATGCAATGCCCTTTCAAAGAGGGGCAAATGTAGACACCTAGATTTTGCCACTTCAATTCTATCATAATCATCCTATCCTAGTCATCTTATTCAAACCTTGTCAACCACTTCCTCCATCATTTCCATCAATTTGTCAATTTCATCATTCTAATTTGTGTTGTCAATTAATTAGTTGTGCTACATTAATTAATTAATCTTATTCAAGTTCCCCCAACATATCACCCCATAGTTAATCAATTAATTAATTAGTTCTCTAATTAATCCATTCACATATAGTTAGTTAAAATAAATAAATGATTTCAATTATCCTCACCCATATTTCACTCCATGTTAATTTAGTCAATCTCACATTCCACTCATCGATCAAATTAGCTAACTAATTAGTTGATTTAGTTAACTCTAAATCAAGCTAGTTGACTAAGTAATCAAATTAGTTAACTAATTAATCAATTGAGTTAACTAGTCAATCAAACTAGTTAACTCTAAATCAAGTCTTTGGTACCCAATATTGATCAAATCAATCTTGGCCATTCATATTCTCATCCAAAAAATCTATAAATTTATAATTTCTTTCACAAATTCATCTCTCTAGTCTAGCAATAAAACTAATCATAATCTTGAGATTTTGGGGGGGAATGGCAATGGGGAGCGGCACTGTTGCTAAAGCACGTAGGCTAGGGCACACATAACATGGCCTTGCTACACTTTTTTTCTTCTGATCTCTGTTGATTGGGCGCTTGGGAGGTTCTACTGTGGGTTTGAGGGTTTTCGCTGCATTTTTTGCTGATTTGTTGTCGAGGTTTTTGTAGACTAGGGTTTGGAGCACTCGGTCTAAGGGAATAGTGCCTTTTTACTTGTGGTTTCTTCTAATTTTTAAGGGTTACAATGTGTTTGTGGTTTGGTATGGCAGTGTTGGGTGCCTCCTCAGGTATGGGTTTTGTAGGTTTAAGGACAGACAACTGAGAGGGGGGTGAATCAGTTGTCACCAAATCATGTTCCTTATTCACTTCATACCTTCTTATATTTCAACAGCATATCAATGATTCAATCATGAAAGCATAATGCAATAATTCAAGAGTAGAAACAAACTCAACACAATAACACCAAGATTTTAATGTGGAAAACCTAGTTAAGGGAAAAACCACAGGGTGACTAACCCAAGATTATATTGTCTATTAAAAGAATATGAAGAATAAAATGGCACTTGCCAATTAGGGCTCACTGCTCACAAGAGGCCCACTTCACTCTGATATCTCTTAGCATTTGCTTCATCCACAATACTTGAGTGCAACTACCTACTGCTGCAATATATTCTGCTTCTGCAGTGGATAGAGATATTACCTTATGTTTCTTGCTTAACCAAGAAACCAATCTTTTTTCCAAAAAGAATGCACCTCCACTGGTACTCTTTCGGTCATCCACATCACCTTCCCAATCAGCATTAGTATAAGCATGAAGAGAGAAATCATGATCCTTAGGATACCACAATCCATACTCAATTGTTCCCTTCAGATATCTATGAATTCTCTTGATTGCCATGACATGAGATTCTCTGGGATCAGCTTGAAATCTGGCAACAAGGCCAACAGGATTCATAATATCAAGTCTAGTTTGAGTAAGGTAGAGGAGTCCTCCAATCATTGACCTGTACTTTTTCTTATCAGCCTTAGGAGATTCATCATCTTTACTTAGCTTACATCTGGTTTCCATGGGAGTATTCATTGCCTTTGAATCTTCCATCCCAAATTTCTTCAACAATTCTTTCACATATTTTGTCTGAGCTATGAAGATTCCCTTCTTTGTTTGAGTGATTTGCAGACCCAAGAAGAAATTCATTTCTCCAAACATAGACATCTCAAATTCACTTTTCATTTGATTTGCAAAAGTTTTGCACATACTATCCTTTCCTCCAAAAATAATATCATCAACAAATACTTCAACAATCAAGATATTCTCATGATCAATCTTAACATAGAGATTATTGTTAGCAGTACCTTTGTTGAAACCAATTTTTAGAAAATGTTTGTCCAATCTTTCATACCAGGCTCTTGGGGCTTGTTTGAGTCCATACAATGCCTTCTTCAATTTGCAGACCATATCTCCATTATCAGACAATTGAAATCCATTTGGTTGCTCTATGTGTACTTCTTCTTCCAAATCACCATTTAGGAAGGCAGACTTGACATCCATCTAATATACCTTGAAGTTTTTGAAGATAGCAAAGGAAATAAATAATCTGACTGCTTCAATCCTTGCCACTAGAGCAAAAGTCTCTTCAAAGTCAACTCCTACTTGAGAATAACCTTTACAAACCAGTCTGGCTTTGTTTCTTATTACCTCTCCATCTTCATTCAGTTTATTCCGGAAGACCCACTTAGTCCCAATCACATTTTTATCCTTAAGTCTAGGAAAAAGATAGCAAGTGTGATTCTTTTCAATCTGCGTCAATTCCTCTTCCATTGCTTTAACCCAACTTTCATCAATGCATGCTTCACTTACTGATTTTGGTTCAAATTTTGAAATCAGACAATACTTCATTGAGTCTTGAGCAATATTTCTTCTTGTTTGAACACCTTTTCTTCTATCTCCTATGATCTGATCTTTGGAGTGATTCAGTCTTACATACCTGGGAGTTTTGGGATTCTCTTGCACTTCTAATTCTTGGATAGGTTCATCCAAGCCTATCTCTTCCTCTTGTATTTCTGGATTCTCCGGATCAGTCTGAATTTGGACTAGAGTTTGGACTTGTTCTCCTTGGTTTGAGATATCATTTTAATCATCTACTTCATACTCATAGTACCTTAATGGATTTTCCATGCCTTCATCAACCTTCACATTTGTGCTTTCCACAATCTTTCTTAATCTCTTGTTCTAACATCGGTAAGCTTTGCTTTGAGTAGAATAACCCAAGAATATTCCTTCATCACTTCTAGCATCAAACTTGCCAAGGTCTTCATCTCTTTTGATATAACATTTGCTACCAAAGACTCTGAAATACTTCATAGTAGGAGTGATGCCAAACCATAGTTCATAAGGAGTCTTACTAGTCTTGCCTCTGATTTGTACCTGATTAAGAGTGTAAATAGCAATGCTCATAGCTTCTCTCCAATAGATCTAAGGAACATTTGCTTCCATCATCATGGTCCTAGAAGCTTCCTAGATGGTCCAGTTCTTTCTCTCCACTACTCCATTCTGTTGTGGAGTCCTTGGAGTAGATAAATGTCTCTTTATCCCATATTTCTCACAGAATTCTATGAACTCTCTAGATGTGAATTCTCCACCTCTATCAGACCTAAGATATTTTATGTTTATTCCAGTTTCATTTTCTACCATAGCCTTGAATATTTTGAATTTCTCAAGTGCTTCAGATTTCTCTTTTAAGAAAGTCACCCACATCATCCGGGAGTGGTCATCAATCAGCAACATGAAATATCTATCTCCTTGCAGACTCTTGATTCTTGCCAGACCACATAGATCAGTGTGCACCAAGTCCAATAACACAGTTGAAGAATGTTCCTTACTTTTGAATGAGACTCTATTTTGCTTACCTAACGGACATTCCTTGCACAAGCTATTAGTAGGTTTCACCAATCTTGGAAGATCTCTTACAACCTGGGTGTTGCTTATCTTAATGATATTATCAAAATTCACATGACACATTCTCCTATGCCACAACCAACTCTTATCAATTTGAACAAATAAGCAACTTTTTCTAGTACCAACCAAGTGAAAGATGTTACCTTTTGTCCGAGTACCAGATGCAATCTCAATTCCGAAGCTTTCAAAGATCTTGCATTTTCCATTTTTAAACCAGAGATCATAACCTTTGTCTACCAACTGCCCAACACTAAGATGATTATGCTTTAGACCTTCAACATATAGAACATCACTGGTTTTGTTCTTTCCATCAAGAGAAATGGTTCCTCTGCCTTTGATTCTAACAGTAGAATTATCTCCAAATTTTACTCCACCTTCGTATCTTTCCAGGTTTATGAACTTATTCTTATCGCTAGTCATATAGTGAGAGCATCCACTATCAATGACCCATTCATCCTTTTCTTCAACCTGAGCAGCCAGAGCCCTTTCTATCTTAAGATTGGTAGATTCAATAAGCATTAGATCTTCTTCCTTGATGGCAATAAACACCTAGTCACTTCCATATTTGGTTCCTATCTCAAATTCATCATCTGTTACTCCTTCATCATCATCTTCTTGAACATAGTAACACTTCTTTTGAAATCTTGATCTATTAGGGTTAGGCCTTGAAAATCTTTCCAGACACCTTGAGGCAAAATGACCAATCGTGTTGCAATTGAAACATTTGAAAGGCAATTTTCCTTCATACTTACCGGATCCTCTTGGCAGTCTTTTTGCAATAAGGGCTTCAAGTTGTGTAGCTTTTGACTCATCTTCTTCTAGATATTTTCTTGTTTTATCATACCGTGTTGATTTCTTTGAGGAACTTTCTCCCAGATCATATCTTTGTTTGGCTTTTGTAGAGACACTAGCTTTGAATGCAAATTCAGTCTTGGGGAGTACATCTCCAAAATCATCCAACTCAAATGCAGCTAACTTTCCAACCAATTGATCCCTTGTAATGTTTGATAATGATCTAAATTCCTTAATAGCAACAACCTTGTGTTTGTAAGCAAGAGGTAAGGATCTGAGAGCTTGGCAACAATCTCATCTTCATCCAATGTTCCACTAGCACATCTAATGCCACAGACAAGCTCATTTACCCTTGGCACAAATGTACTGATATTTTCATCTTCACTCATCTTCAGGATTTTGAACTTTCCTTTCAGACTCTATAACTTTGCACATTTAACATATTTGTCTCTTTCATGTAGAATCTCCAGCTTTGACCAAATTTCATACACAGTTTTTAATTCCATAACATTTGACAGCTCTGTATTAGATAAGGCACTTAGTAAGGCTTCTTTAGCTCGAAGATTATCTTCAGCATTTCTAATTTCATCTAGAGTTGTCAAACCATTCTTTGGAGGAATATACTCTTTTGTAGTCATGTTCCAATATTGAACTCCCATACATTACAAGTGACAATCCATGCGACTTTTCCAAAGAATGTAGTTCATTCCATCAAACCTTGGGTTGTCCTTCTTGTAGGAAGACATCCTGGATCTCCTCAAGTGGTTAAGCTCCTTTTAGAGGAACTTGGCTCTGATACTAATTGTTAGTTTAAGGACAGACAGAGAGGGGGTGAATCAGTTGTCACCAAATCTTGTTCCTTATTCACTTAATACCTTCTTATATTTCAACAGCATATCAATGATTCAATCATGAAAACATAATGCAATAATTCAAGAGCAGAAACAAACTCAACACAAATAACACCAAGATTTTAACATGGAAAACCCGGTTAAGGGGAAAACCACGAGGTGACTAACCCAAGATTATATTCTCTTAAAAGAATATGAAGAATAAAATGGCACTTGCCAATTAAGGCTCACTGCCTGAGCACACTTCTCACAAGAGGCCCACTGCCTATAGGAGACACACTGTCTACAAAAGAAAATAAGTATTACAAACTTGAACTGGAAGTTAGCATCTTCACTATGCTTGAGTTAGTTCCATTAAAGCTCAACACCTATGCTCTACTTTTTGCTCCTCTCTCTTTACCACCTTCTCATCATGACCACATAGATACCTTTTGAAACAACTTCGCAACTCTTATTTATACATGACATCGACTTTGGAATGATCATCAAAGTCAGCACAACATACACTTATTTTATTACAGAGCATTTACAAAAATACAACTTGACTTGTTACAAAAACTTCTTGTGCACTACTACACTGTTGGCCACACATAGCTGGGACTTCAATCTTCTTTGAGGAACATGCCATGCTTCGCAAAACACCTTCAAGATCATCTGCAACATGTGCAAATCATCCTTTCAGCTAGGACTGGGAAGAACACCATCACCCAAAGGTAAATCTTCAATTACAAGCTCAATCTTCAATTCGGACCAACAACACAAACTAGACACAATCTGGAGACCTCCACAAGCTTGCTTGAATCACCAAGAACATCCGCACCACTTCTGCTTACTGCAATCATTTGCATCTTCATCTGGTACCTCAAGAACACAACCGGTCATCACTGTCACACTAGAAGGATCACTTGCAGACCTCCAAACTATGAGCCAATCGAGTTTTCAATTCAAATTAGCTTCCCAAACATGCCCCCAGATCTACAAAGCATGATATTGCATTTCTGGATCTCACCAAACCTATTTGTGCCACTCTGTCACCACTGAATAGCTACCAAAACTAGTTTTACTCATATGTTCATAACTTCTTCAAATCTTCATGCGGACCTCTGAAATCTTGACTGGAGAACCTTCAGACACATATCTACAAACCCTTTGATGCGCATACTCTGATCTTCAACTAGATGGGATCTTTTCTTCATATAACTTCATTGTCTTCACTGTTCTTTGTTTCTGATGGGGCTAATTTTTTCAATATCCTTAGCACACAACTCATCCAATTCTTGACATCAATGCAACAAGATTATGTTGACATCAATGACAACACCGGTTAAGCCCATACTTACAACAGGTTTCTTCAAGGCCATGGATTGTTCAGTCGCATCTCCTTCTGGACATGCATCTCTTAAGGAGCCTTTGGAGACAGCTCCTTCAAGTGTTGGGTTCTTAACAAGGAAGGGTCCTTCAAAATTAAAGAAAGTGAATGGGTGTTTGGAGAGATGCCAAGACAACCCTGTCTTGGTGATTCAGCCTGAGTCAGTCTCAGAGGACATTTCTTATTGGAGCAATCATGCCCTTATACACAAATTTATTGGCCTTTAGATTCCGCTGCTGGCTCTGGAGGCTTGGATGCATCAGGTATGGAACCCCGAAGGGGATATGGAGATTCTACTGGTGGCCAACAATTACTTCCTAGTGGTTTTCTCATGCATGGCAGACAGACATAAGGCTTTCAAAGGGGGGCCATATTTCTATAATCAGGTTGGGCTCTTCATCAAACCCTGTCATGTGGAGTTCAACTCCACTGAAGAGCTTCCCTCAAGAGTCCCTGTTTGGATCTACCTTCCCTGACTCCTGCTAGAGTTCTGGAGAAGCGACATCCTACATTCGATTGCTCTGTTGTTGGGCAAACTAGTTGGATCCACTTCACAAACACAGAACAATAAGGTAATCTCTTATGCTCAAATTTGTGTTGAGATTGACTTAAACAACCCTTTGCTAGATTCTCTAGAAATTTGTCTTGGATTGTCTTCCTAGATTCAATAGCTCGACTATGAGACGCTACCATTTAGATTTTGCCTCTTCCATGAGTATGGGCACTTACAAAGGCAATGCTCTTGAACTAATCTGATAAATAATGAAGCTAGAGCTCCTTCCAATCCTGCCTCTAAGAAGGATAAAGGGAAGGCCCCTTTAGCTGACGGAGGGGCAGATAAAGAGGGCTTTATTTCTGTTAAGCCTCACAATAAAGGAAGAGGTTAAAAACAAACTCTGAAGGATAGGAAAAATGATGAGACTTTTAATAAGTTTGAAGTTTTGGATGACTTGGTCTAGGAAGAGGGAATCCCAATTGAGATGCCTTTGGGGACTAAGTTGATGGAGGAGGTTTTGATAGAAGATAGGGCGATTGATAATTTGATCTTATCTTGGGAGGCTCAGCAGGATGGGCACATGGATACAGTATGCAGCCTCAACTTCTAGAAGGGTTTGAACCAAGTGAGGCCTTGGCGTTGAAAGGAAGAGAGGCATTGGCAGCAGTGACATCTTCTCCAGGAAAGGAGGCTTTGGTTTTAGGCAACAGTGGGGGGGTGCTCATGGTTTGGATATCCAACAAAAACCTCTCAAAAAGGGGCCTCCAGAGAAGCCTTCGAAGGTGGGGAAAAAGAAAGACCAAGAAAAGGTGAAGATAATTGGAGATACTTTGGTGGAATCTGGGTCAGTTAAGACCACTGACTCCCTTTTCTCTCAATCCCACAAATGATTGTTTTATCCTGGAATGTAAAGGGTATAAATAGCATCCCTAGACAAAAGGCTATTTGTGATTTGGTTCATGGTCACTCTCTAAATATGGTCTTCCTCCAAGAGACCAAGTTGCCTGTCGATGGTATGATGTAGTGTGCTTCTAGGATTTGGAATAGAGGGCTATGCCAATGCATGGGTGTGCAAGGTAGCTCTGGTGGTCTTGCTTGCTTATGAGATCCTCAGTGGGTCACTCCTATTTGGTGGTTCTCTTGTAGTTACTCTATTTCTATTGTTACAACTAGCTTGGAGTCGAGGGGGAGAATCCTCTTCTCTAACATCTATGCTCCTTCTGATATCCCTGGTAAGGTATTTTTGTGTTGTCATGTTAGTTATATGTGATCCTTGGATCCTTTTCTTCTCTGGATTATGGTAGGTGACTTTAATTCTATTTTCTCCCTTCAGGAGAAAAGGGGCAGTATTGCTCAATTGGACCCCTCCTCTAATCTCCTAAGGGACAATATGGATCATTTGCAGTTGGTGGATATCAAGCCCTTGAATGGTGTTTTTACTTGGAACAATAGGAGGACTGATGAGGATGTTATTTTGGAAAGATTAGACAGGTTTCTGGTGTCCAGTTTATGGGTTGGTGATAGGTGGATGACAAGCTCTAAAATTTTGGATTGGCATGGCTTAGATCATTGGACGATTAAACTCTCTACCCATTTGGCCAATTGCACTAAGAAGTAGTCTTTTAAATTTTAGGTAATGTGGCTTTGGGATGAAAGGCTCCATGATCTCATTCCTAGGTGGTAGGATGAGGGGAGGCCAGCTTTTGGCACTACTATGTACTCCTTTGTGAAGAGACACCAATATATCAAATACAAGTTGAAACATTGGAATAGAACTCACTTTGACAATGTTTTCTAGCAAAAAGGGCAGCTTAGGCACACTTAGATTCTCTCACCCAGAAGATCAGAGACCATGGACTGTCAGAGGATTTGTGCAGGTTAGAAGCTGATTCGGTAAAAGAGGTGGAGTGGAAGCTTAGAGAGGAAATCTTTTGGAAATAGAAGTCCCGCATTGATTGGTTGCAAGAAGATGATAGGAATACCTCTTTTTTTCACAACTCGGTGAAAGACAGAAGGTAGGGTAATGTCATTTATTCTCTTTGTTCTCTTGGGGCAGCTGCTCTCTCTTCCTCTTCTGATATTTCAAGAGAGTATGTTAATTTCTTTTCTGCTCTCTTTTCGAAGGACTCTCGTCTTGTTAGTGAAGAGGAAGCTGCTATCTTGACTTGTATCCCTACTCTAGTGAACAAGGACATGAATGACTCTCTTATTAATCCTATTACCTTGAAGGAATTGGAGGATGTTGTGTTTCAATTGAAGAAAGGAAAGCCTCCAGGTCCTGATGGGTTTCTGGCAGAGTTCTTTCAAGAGTTTTGGGAGGTGATCAATCTTGACTTGCTTGAGGTTGTCCATGAGTCTCAAAGAAATAAGCAATTACTGTAGGCTATGAATGCTACTTTTATTTCTCTTATCCCTAAACCAGAAGGTGCTAACTCTTTGGATTTTTTTAGACCAATTTCTTTGTGCAATGTGGTGTACAAAATAATTATCAAATTAATTGTTGAACGCCTGAAGCCCTGGCCGAATAGGTTGATATCTAAGGAACAGGGTGGATTTATTGTTGGTAGATAGATCTTGGATGGTGTTGTCATTGCGGTTGAGACTGTTCATTCTATGGCTTCCTCTAAAGAGAAGGCTATGTTTATTAAGTTGGACATGGCCAAAGCTTATGAATGCATAAAATGGTCCTTTTTATCCAAGATTTTAAGGGCTTTTGGGTTTAGTAGGGAATGGATTGAATGGGTCATGAGTTGTGTTACCTCCTCTTCTTTCTTCATTCTTATCAATAGGGAGCCTTTTGATCTTTTTGCAACGACTAGGGGCCTTCAACAGCGGGATCCATTATCCCCTTATTTATTCATTTTGATGGTGGGGGTATTAAAGAGATTTATTAAATCTCAGGTGGAGTGTGGGCTTATTCAGGGATGGAAGTGGGGAAATAATTTGCCTCCTCAATCTCATGTCTAGTTTGTTGATGACATAGCCTTGATGCGGTTAGCTAGAGTGGATGAAGCGGTTAACTTGAGGGAGACCTTGGATTGCTATTTGGCTGCTTCAAGGCAAAGCATCAATGAGAGTAAGTCCTGTATTTACATCTTTAATACCCCTAAGCTTATTCAACAAAGAATTGCAAGGATTTTAATATTTTAAATTTGTTCGCTTCCCTTCAATTATCTTGGTATTCCTTTGGCCGTCCGCATGCTTTCAAGGGGTTACTGGCAAGATGTGATCGATAAATTTCACAAAAAGGTTTGCCATTAGACTTGTAGGTGGCTTTCTACAGCTGGTAGAGTTACTCTTTTGAAATTTATGGTTCAAGCCCTCCCGATATATAGGTGTTTCGTGTTGACTACCCTGGCTAGTTTCATCAAAGGCTTTAAGAGTCTTTGTCATTAGTTTCTTTGATTTGGTAATCTCCTTTCAAGGAAGTGGAGCTTGGTTAAGTGGGATGTTGTATATTGGCTACAGCAGGAAGGGGGACTGGGATTGTGAAGGGCTAATTTGAATGGATAAACCTTGGCAGCTAAACTTTATTGGAGATGGTGCTCTCAACAACATCAGTGTTGGGCCAAGCTCCTTACCTCTAAATATTTGGGGGATGTGGAGGGTACTGAGGTACCCATATTTTGTCTCATGGTGAAAGGATCTATGATCTAGGGTACTCTCAAAAGAGGTGCCAAGTTGGTTAAACAAGGTCTTTTCTAGATTTGCAATAGAGGCTCAGATGCTCTTTTTTGGCATGACTCTTAGGATGGATTCCCTCCTATCAACTCTTCTCATCCTCACTTACTAGACTTGTGTAGGATTTTTCTGGAGGCTGGATGGAGTAGAGTGAATGACCTTAAAGCCCCTAAGGCTTTGGGGCAAGCTTATAATTATAGGTGGAAAGACCCGCATGAGTGGCCGTTGGGGGGTTTGGTGGGGGACCAACAAGAGTTGGCTTCTATTTTGGCTAGCAGGATGTGTAGTTCTCTCCCTGAGAGGGATGTTCTTGCTTAGGGTCATGACCCAAGAGATCAATTCTCTCTTGCCTTTAGCTATGGGGTGTTGGAAAAGTAGGCTTTTGGCAGTACTGGGGTTCTATGGTGGAGACAGATTTGGAATAAATTCTCTTGGCCAAAATACATCCTTTTCTCTTGGTTGGTGGTTTATAATAAATGCTTGACTTGGGAGAATCTTTGGAAATGGGGTTTTCGGGGTCCTTCAATGGCTTCTTGTGTTCAAGTTATGATGAGACTACCTCCCATCTCTTCTTTTAGTGTGATTATGTTAGGACAATTTGGCATTTTTGGTGGGAGGCTTGGAATCATCAATGCAGACATGTCTCTTCCCTAGAAGAGTTTTGGCTGAGTCGTGGAGTCCTTCATGTTAAGACTTCCTTCTTGCAAATTGTCTCGTCTATTAGTCCTAGATTGATCATCTGGCACATTTGGTTGGAGCGCAACCATGGGACTTTTTTGGATAAGAAGCTTCAGGAGGGTCAAGTGTGGTTGCAAATTTTGGGAGCTCTTTAGGAGACTTTAGTTTCTAAGTGTTATTTGTCAATTCCAGTGGATCCTGGTGATACTAGAGTGGTTCATAATCTAGGGATTTTGATTGGTGGTAGGGTTAGGCCCAAGCCTCATCCGAGGCAGAGTCCTAGAGGAAAGATCTTTAGGAGGGGACATTGGAAGCCCCCTCCCCCTAGAATTTTGAAAATTAACACTGATGGGTCTTCTAGAGGCAATCCTGGACATGCTGGGGTTGGTGGAGTTGGCAAGGATAGTTCTGGAGTGGTTGAGTTTTTCTTCTCTAAGTATAAGGGGCAACATTCTAATAACCTTATGGAGGTGTTGGATATTCTTGTGGTTGTGAAACGGGCTTGTGCCCTTGGCTGGAGAAGGGTCATTTGTGAGTCTAATTTGCAAGTTGTGATTGACTTATTGAATAGGGGTCAATTAGAGGATGTTAGCTGGTAGTTAGCTCAGTGGTTAAGCAAATCACCTATCTTGGAAGAGTTCTGGATTTACTTACCTTCTACCATATCCCACGGGAATGGAATAAGGTGGTAGATGGGTTGGCCAAGTGGGCTTCAGAGGGGATGGGGAATTGGATTGTGGATGATTGGGACAATTTGTCTAGGGATCTTGCTCAGGAATTGGAGGATTTGGTCACAGAATACATAATATGTTGCATGGGTATTGCTTGAGTTCTTGTTTGGGTTTTCTTGTTCCCTTGGGGACTACTTGTACTTATCTGTCTTGCACTGCTTTCTTTTATTAATCAAGTTTTTACCCTCTTTTTTTTAAAAACTAATCATAATCTTTGTCCATCTCTAAATCTTTGAATCAAATTGTCAACATGTTTCCGAAAATCTTACACATTTATTGAGCATCCAAAATCCATCATCAAGCATGAGAAAATCCATTACAAGCTCAAATTGGAGGTTTGTGTATATTTTAGAGTAGGAATTTGCATATTGTTTGTTTGATTTATTTCATTGCTCTAATTTATTTGTGAATACAACCCTATTACATGAAGTCATGGGCAAAGGAAGAAAATTCCATTAGGGAAATAAACAACAATGAACATTTGAGGAGTTGAAGAAGAAAATAAGTATGACATTGGTCCTAGCTTCACCCAAATTGCAAGCAACTTTTGAGGTAGAGACATATGCCAATGATTATGGTATAAATGTAGTGCTTTTGTAGGGAGGAAAGATTTTTTGTTATCACTTAAAAATGTTTAGAGGGTCCATGTTAAACTACAATGCCTATGATAAGGAGTTATATGTTTTTGTTTATGTAATGAAGCATTAGAAACATTACCTCACAAGAAAGGAGACCATAGTGTGCACAAACCATAAGCCTTTCCAATACTTCCAATCATAGATAAAATTATAGTAGTACAAACATTAAAATGGATGAGATTTCTTCAACAATTCCATATCATAGTCAAATATAAGCATATTGTGAGGAATAAGGTAACTAATATGCTATCCAAACCACCTTTTTTATCTAATGTAAGTAATATGTCTAAGTTGGAGTCTTTTTCTCAGGATGTGTACATGGAAGATTATGATCATGATGAAGATTTAAATAAGGTATATCAAACCATACATAGTGGGAAGCATGAATGGTTTAAACCTCATCATGACTATTACATCCAAGAAGGACTCCTATACAAGGTAGGTAAACTTTGTGTGCCAAAGGAGCAAAGAGTCGGGTTGATGCAAGAGACGCACATGTTGTACTTGGTTAGACAATTTGATGTGAAAAAGACTATTAGTAACCTCTAGTGTTATGTCTTTTAGATATGTTTACAATCTAATGTTGTAAATTTTGTTCATAGTTGTCACTTATGCAATGTGAGTTAACCCAACAATTAGAATTTCAAGTTGTACTAGTCATTAATGTAACAAAATTAAGTATTTAAACTATCATGATCATTAATAATAATTATTATATAAACAAAATATTAATAGATGAAAGAGAAAATACAATTGAGATAAAATTTACACAACACAACAATTTTACGTGGGGAAAACTATTGTTGGTAAAAAAACCCCACAAATAGCATCTTTAATATTAAGAATACTTACAAATTTGTCTATTAATAAATAGATTGAACTTAGGGATAGATTTCTCCTCACTTCCATAGGCCTTTTTCCCTTTCAATGCAATTTTTCCAAATTCTCCCTCAAGGAATTTCATTGAGAAAATCCTCCTCTAAATATAGGGAGAAGGGATGGCCAAATACTCAAAAGGTTAGCTACCATACCTTTTCAAAACTACCTTTGTTTAATAAATAATAATTTAATGACTATTTCATAGTTTATTAAATTATTAATTATTACAAGGTGATTAAAGAAAGATTTATAAAGCATTAAATAGAGTAAGGTTAATCACCTTATATTTAGAACATCACAAATGTTATAGAGGTTTGAACCCCAATAACATTATGTTCTAACACTACCCTTTAATAATAATAGGGGGTATTTCCTATCAATTTATATAAAAGAAAAAATGAAGTACCTGAGTGACATAGATCTTCTTGACAGAGATAAACTAAAACACAAATATAGGGGGAAAATATCATGCATTCTAGACTAACTGATGCTATAAATGAGGTCAAGTTTAAGGATTTTTGTTGGACCCCAAGACTCCTGAAACCATCCTCCCCCAAGTTCATTACATAGTACCCATAGGTCTTATATAATACAATGCTTTTATAAGCAAAAGAAATCCAAAGAGAAGAATTATAATATTCTCAAAGGACTTATATGATAAAAATGCTTGTAGGTCTTACATCCAAAGTTTAGCCACTAGGTGTCATTGTCATGCATAATCCCCTCAATGGAAGCTTTATTAAATTATTAATTGTTACAAGGTGTTTAAATAAATCTTTATAAAGCATTAAATATAGTGAGGTTAATCACCTTATATTTAGAACATCACAAATGTTATGTCCAGGTTTGAATCCTAATAACATTATGTTCTAACACTACCCTTTAATAATAATAGGGGGTGTATCCTATCATTTTCTATAAAAAAAAATGAAGTACCCTAGTGACATAGATCTTCTTGACAGAGATAAACTGAGACACAAATATAGGGAAAAAAATATCATGCATTCTAGACTACATGAAAGTCAACTTGTCATTATTTATAATCCTAGTGTTCTTAATTGATGCTATAAATGAGGTCAAGTATAAGGATTTTTATTGGAGCCCGAGACTCCTCAAACCATCCTCCCCCAAGTTCATTACATAGTGCCCATATGTCTTCTATAATACAATTCTTTTACAAGTAAAAGAATTACAAAGAGAAGAATTATAATATTCATGAAAGACTTATACAATAAAAATGCTTGCAGGTCTTACATCCAAAGTTTAGCCACTAGGAGGTGTCACTGTCATGCACAACCCCCGTCAATGACAACTCCTTAAGGCCAAGCATTGATCTAAATTTAGAGAATTTGGTACTGCAAAGTGGTTTTGTAAAAATATCTACAACTTGATCCTTAGTTTGGTAGAAATGAAAACAAATATCTCCATTTAAAACTTTCTCATAAATAAAGTGAGCTTGGATTTCAATATGTTTTGACCAAGTTGATGGCAAACAAGATTTTTGGCAAGTACAATACAACTTTGATTATCACATGGGAGTGTGGTACTAGAATTAATATTTATCTAAATTTCATTTAGAAGATAATTTAGCCAAATAGCTTTTATAGCTGCTTCAATGGCACTTTGATATTCTACTTTTGTAGAGGAGAGTGTTGTAATAGTTGATTGTTTTTTAGAACTCCATGTAATTGCACCCATACCAAATTTAAACACATATCCTAAAGTGGATTTTCAATTTAGATATAAAATCCCCTAAAAATTTAACATCACAATACCCATATATTTGAGCATTTTAGTATGAGTATAGTAATGACCAAAGTGTTTTATTATAGTAACATGGGAAGGGCCCATACCCATTAGAAAAGTTGGCACATAGGCTACAAGATGAGTCCCATGAGAGGAGAGACTGAAGACACCAGAAGCAACAAGGTGGCATTTTGAGGGCCCAAAACCTTGTACAAAATAGCCAAAAGGTGAATGGAACAAGACCATGGAACAAACAACACAAAGACAGTTGCCTAGCTGCGAAGCAACAAAATAGCACATCGAGATCTAGACAACTTTAGATCCTAACCTGTCAAATCTTTAACTCCCATGATACATTTTAGGAGTCCTTTCTTTCTTATTTGAACAATGGTCCAAGCCATCCTAGACTCCAATTAAATAGACCTAGAAGAATGGGTGGGTCCACAACTAACTCCACCACCAAAGACAAATCCCATAAGGAGGGGAATGGATTAGAATATGAAGTTGGGACCATAGATGAAACTAGGACCTCTAACGGAATTGGAGCTAAGAACTCCCCACCTCCTAAGAAGGGGCAACAATTGTCTGAGCCAAAATTGGGGGAAAGGTCATGGGGGCGAGGTAGAAGCACCCTCCGATGTTGCGAGGGAAGAGGAAACACCAACTTGTGAGAAATCCTCATCCAGAGCATCCACCTGAGGGACATAAGTCTTCATGGTTAAGTAGTCATCAAGATAATTCTTCCACCAAGTAGCCACAACCATATGATGAGAGTGTGGACAAGCAGTAGCTAGATGGCCAGTAGCAAAGCATCGTCAACATCTGAAGGGGAGGCCTTCGTAATCTAGTAGTCGCATCCACATCCTATCACTAACTTTTAGAACAGTCTCACCATGCAGGGGTTTGAAAATATAAATATCAACTGAGATACGAACAAGTATGGAGTGCCCTATGAATGAGGTTGTGGAGTCTGTTGGTAATCATTTATGTTTAGGGTTTTAGGCTCAAGCTACTGGTGGTGCTTGCATAAGTGTTTAGGTTTCAAGCATTTAGATATGCAGGCACCTTCCCAAAAATCCAAATAACTCTAACACTTTTAGCCTCTGCAATGCTAAAAAATGCAAAAAATCAGTTAAAGTGCAATTGTCTTTGTATATACAAAGGTGTTTGTATATACATACAGATCAAAATATGCATTGGCGGGTGCAAAATCTCCATCGGCCTTTGAAAAAATCAATTATATGCATTTTAAATGCATATCATGCTTTGAATGTGCATATACAAAGGGGGAATCTTTTGCAGATTCCCAAAATATTCCCAGTTTGTATATCGGGTTGCATGTAGAGATACAAAGGAAAAATATACAAGGATGGAAGATACATTGCAGGCATATTCCAGGAAAGATTCCTTGTTTGTATGTAAAAGGGGTTTGTATATTCGATATACAAGAGAAATGTACATTGTAGATATACAAAGGGGTCGATATACAAGTGATGGGGCCCGCAGGCATGCAAAGGTTTTTCTATCTCCAACATACAAGTCGCAATGTATATGCAATGTGCAGGTGGCAAGCAAAAGGGGGGAGATGCATTTGGTGGGGCCCGCGAATATACAAAGGAGATTGTATGTTTGACATACAATGAAACATGCATTCTCGAGATGCAAGAGTCAAACCCGAAAAGGCATGTGATATTGTTAATTCATATTTGAGGTCCGTTGTTTGTATGTTTGGCTTGTATGTTTGCATTGTATATGCGACATACAAGCGAATATACAAAGAAGGAATGTACATGGCCCGGACGCAAAAAGATAATATGTTGCAATGGATAGATGTTCAAGTCCATGGGTTGTATATTGAGTTTGTATATTCGACATGCAAAGGAAATGTACAAGGTAAAACATGCAAACAGGTCAGCGGCAGTCAATGTCAGAAATAGGGCCTACCAGTTGCATATGTGTTCGCTTGTATGTTTGCACATACAAGCCAATATACAATGAAGAAATATACATTCCGGACCCGAAGGAGAAATCAAATGCAGTTAATAATATTTCGGATCCGCAACATGTATGTTGGGCACTTGTATGTGCCAATGTACATTCAAAAGATACAAGGGTTAAGATGCAAGCCGGATTTCAAAGCAACTTCAGCATACCTCATTAAAATTTGAAACCTGCCTTGTATGTATGAGGCAAATGTACATGCACATATACAAGGAAATATGCAAGAAAAGAGGATACAAGCCAAACCCGAATTGAATTTCAATTTGTTCTAAACAGGTTTGGGGTCTGCCTTGTATATCAAATAGATGTATATGCATTTTGCATATACAAAGGGTTTTTGGCAGGTTAATAGTGACAATTGTATATGCATTCGTTCATACATATACAAGGGTCAAAAAGGCAAAATGGGGAGGCTAAAGATCAGCGATACGAATGTGAAGTGCCTACGTGGCACGTAATCATTGGCCCTCAGCTTTTTTGCAGTTTTTGACACCGATTATCTCGGTGATGGAATTGAAATCAACAGCCAGGTTTTAAAGATGTAGAGTTGGTCTTCCTTGCTTCCTTAGACTTGTTTTGGGTGGGAGAACTTTAGATGTGTTCATTGCTGCATCCCACGGGTAGGTGGGCCATTATTGGCTAATTGCAGAGGCGCGATGGACTGAGGGATGGGCCAACTACCAATTTTATGAGGAATGTCCCTAAAGGGCAGTGCAGAGCTCGAGTCCAGCTCCTCCTCGCCATTCCTTCTGCCTACTGCATTGATTGATTTGGGCACCATTCTTGGTGCATTGTAATTGGTAGAATTTTGATTTGACCATGTACGGTTCTGTTGAGGGCACATTCTGAGTATATTGGAGGTGTGTGCCTATTGGTTGTTTTTTGGGAAGACTTGGGCATTTTTTGTGTGAATAACAAAAAATAGAGCGTTTCTTGTGTGTTGTATCTCTATGGAGTTTATGTGTTGCATCTGAGTTGTATCTTGCACATATGTTCAGTTTCAATGTTAATGTTATATGAAAAATGCTTCTTGCATGTGTTTTGCTATCTCTCTCCACTTGTTGTATGCATTTCTTCTTCTGAATTTGGTTGCTAAGGGTTTCTCAAATTCTAGAATACATATTTATGTATTGCATGCTCAATCTTAGACTTCCATTTAAGGAGTGGATTAAATTGTTTTAGGTTGAGTGTGGAGGAGATTGTATGTCAACTAGGATATCCATAAGCCGAGACAGTTAAAATACCCATTCTTGGGTGATGTTTGTAAGGTAAGCATCAATCTAACCCCTTGAAACTTGAATGACAGTTGCAAGCCATTCTCATGTATACGTCTATGTGACTCCTTGCCCTGAGATAGGTATTGGTCTGCCCTTGTGAAATAGTTATGATCCAAAGCCCTTGCCTTGCATCCAAACCAACAATTCCATCCATTTCATAACTTCCACCTGTTAGTTTGTAGGAGTAGGATTAGGACCTCTCCATGCTCTCATACCTGACCAGACAAATATGTCTAAGAACATTGCCAACCTTGTGATTTATCACACAAATCTTGGTCCACACATGAGAGTATTCTGCCTATTATTGTAAATCTATATCTTTGTGTCATTGGGTGAGTCAAGTGTTAAATCTTTAGCTATAGGGATACCCCCCTTGGTGCAGTAGAACCAGAAGTGAAGGGGAGGTAGCTCATGCAACCTCCCGTACTCTATTGGTTGAATCTGCCTGTGCATTAGAACTGGCAAACCCTCTACTGATTCGGAGAAAATTACCAACAGAGTCAACCATCAAGAAGTAGCCAAGTGTATTACTAATGTCCTCATAGCATGAATATTCCCAAAACTAGAGTGAAAAATTCAGGAGCCTAACCCAGATAGGTCTTGTTGGGTCCTATGATATCTTATCCTAATCCGTAGAACATTCTTCAATCTTCAAGGCTAGGGATGTCATAAAGGAGATAGAAAAGAGATTTAGTAATAGGATAAGGATGATTAAGGGCCAATGGTTTGGAATGGGTAATCCCCCCTTCACTTCTAGCTTAGCTAAGCCAAGGAGGGTGTTCCTAGAGGTATCCCTTAACAAGGATTAACAACAATGGAAGATGTTTTTAGGGTCATATCATTACAACATAGCCAAACCATTGTTTTAATCCCTAAATAGAGTCACTAGATTAAGACAAGCTTGTTGCACTAAAACCTTTGTTTAAGATGATGAAAATCACTCTTGCAATAATGGAATGCTAGTATGCATGTTTGGTTCAAATGCTAAAATTGGCACTTTGAAGATTAACATAGAACCACAACAATGCATACAGTGGTAACTATTAACTTCACACTTGATAAGTTTGTTTTAGTTTTTAAAAGAGGTGCACGGGTGATCAAACATTTCAAACTGATGCCTATTTGGATGAGCTACATAGTCCACAGTTCAGTAGAAGATAAGATAAATATAGAAATGGAAACAAGCACTTTCTGGATACCCAGATGTAGAAAAATAATAACCAATGAGGAATGTGCTTAGTAATCCTTTATCAAAATACAATCATTCATTTACAACCATGGAAGAGATCATCACATAGCATGTAATATTTTAAGAATCTGTCATAGTTATTTGATCAATGGTTACAATCATACCATGAAGTGTGGCAAGAGGAAACCCTAGGTGAAACTTAGGATTTCCTTGAAAAATTACATGAGAAAAAGGAGAAATTCATACACTGATACTTGAAACCAACTTGAATCTTTTCATAACCTTTTTATTGCTAGAGAACTGGAACATTTGTTCTTTGAAACCCTAGAGACTTATGCAATTTTGTTGCCTGAAAAACTGCCAAAAGACTAGAACCTTTGAAAAGAGTTTCAATCTTTAATTTATAGCCTTCACAACTCGGATTGGATGGAAAAATTGAAAGGAAGCAAGGTAAGCAGAAATAGCTTCCTACACCAATCTAATGAGGGATAGTAGTACAAATTTTTCTTAGATCTTTACAGTTATAGTTATGTTTCACATTAATAGAGAGATTAACACACATTCACAAACAAGTATAAATGCAATGACACAAGATATACGTGGGGAAAACCCTTTCGGGTGAAAAACCCCACACTCCAAAACTTGCACAATGTATTATCAAATCTGAAGGAGATTACAACACACGTGCAATGCAAGTTCTTCCAGGAGTTGTCACAATGTCAAATCTAGAGTAATTCCAACGGCATAATGATACCTGCAAATGAAAACCATACAACTCCAACTCTAAGCACCTGTATATATAGAGAAGTACTATGAATGGAGGAAGCTTCTAGAGCAAGTCAACATAGGAATCTCATGCAAATCCATGTGGCCCAATTTCCAAGGCCATAAAATGTGTATGACACTTGTAAGAGATTCTCTTTCATCCCTTACAACCCCCAACTTAGGCACCCCAAATTTTCCCAATTGTATGACAGATGCTCTTACAATGTCATAAAATCCATCATATATGACAGCTCTTACAGCTGTAAGAGATTCTATCATAACTGACTATTAATAGTAGATTCTCTTACAACCTGTCATAGTCAAACCTGGGTACCTACCTTCTTCATACAAAGATACTTCTTGACACTTCTCACACCTATCATAGGATCTTCTATTTCTAGCTCTTACATGTCATAGATTCTGTCATAGGAATCTGTCATAACTCTTACGTGTCATAAACCTCTTACAACACCCAAAAGATGTCGACACATGGTAAAACTCTTCTACCACAAAGTGGGATGCCTATCTCCTCATATGAGGACAAAAATACACTTAGTCACCTTCCATATAGGATGACACATCACCGTACCAACTCCCACAAAGTGATAAAATAAGATTTGCATACAAATTACAATAATAGGCAAAAATAAACATACAATTAAATAATAAATGTTAGGAACTTGCAAAGGTTGAGACATCTTAATTCCTAACAAAAATGGGAAGGAAAACCCCACCAACTCCACCAACTACGATAAAAACATAAATTTCAACTACCCATTTTGCATTAATGGTGATCCTAGAAGTTGTTGGCGTGTTTCTACACATTTCTCGCATTTCTGGACCTTAGTGGGACTTTAGTCTGTGGGAGGACATTTGGATTTTGGACCAAGACCAAAAATCACATTGGGTCCTAAAGTCTTGATGGAACCTTTTCATTATACTGTGGGAGTCTGGAAAGTGAGGGTCGAGAGGATGCAGGGACCAGGTTTGTAGGAGGACTTGGCACTTTTGGACATTTTGGAAGCTTTAGAAAAAGTCCAAAAGTGCCGGTGGGTCCCAAAATCCCACTGGGACCAAAAGTGATGAAAGTAAAAAAAAATGGAAGATTGATCCGAAACTGCATGAAGAACTTAGCCATTTCCTCAAACAATTATTTGAAACTTTGAATTTTTGCACCTTCAAAATTGACTTGAAAATTTAGGGGGTCTAAAAAGATTTCTAACTTCGAAGGTCCCTTTTTGTTGGTGGATCCTGAGGTCGCAGATGGATGATGGACACGGGATCACAGATGGAAATAGGATTTTAGGTCAAAGTCTAAATGTCCCAGCAGGTCCCAAAATCATGACAAGACAATATATTTTAAAATAATATTTAATTTATTATACTTTAAATTATTTCAAAATATACTGTCAGGATGTTTGAGAGGGGTTTTGGATCCATAGGAGTTGAAATGTAGAATCTAGAATTTGAAGGATCCATCAGATTTCAGACAGCCAAATTTTTAGGGTTTTCAAGGTTTCAGACTTAGCCAAAATCAGGGGTTCAACAACATGCACCAGGGTAAAAGAACAAGGACCCCTTCGGAAAAATTGATGAATTTGACAAGATTTTACTTGAGGTTTAAAATATGAAAGATAGAACTTGACTTCACCATTCAAAATTTGAAGGAAATCATTACTTATAAAAAAAAATTCTTTAAATGTTGATCGTGAATCCATGAGTTCTCCTTCCAAAGTCATCAAACGGTAGACATTGAGCTCAAACTTCTCAGCCACTTCATATGGCCCAAGCCACAATGGATCAAACTTACCATGCCTCCCTTTATCTTCAAATTTTGTATTCCAAAGGAGCAAGTCAACAATCTAAAAATCTCTTGACACATTATTCTTATCAAATAAACACTTCATTTTCTACTTATGATTCAAGTTTTTATCATGTGCAGCTCTTCTCTGCTCGTCCAACTTAGTCAACTACATGATCCTTTGGGAAAGTGCATCACATTGATCTTCTTATATACCCTATAACAACTAATAGACTGATAACTCCATGTTGATGGCCATTTTTACCTCTACTCCATAAACTAGTTCAAATGGGCTTCTACTTATGGCCCTTTTGAAAGATATCTTGTCATCCCATAGAGAATATTTCAAACTATCATCCCATCTTTTCTTATTTTGATGCAATGTTCTTTTTATGATCTGAACATCAGGATTCTATTACTTGATTCAACATGTCCACTACTTTGGGGGTGATAGGGGACAAATGCATAAGGTTTATGATGGGTTTAAATATTGGCCTATTTTGTGTTGTTTTTATATGCTTTCAGACCTTTTGCACATAATCTTCCAAATACTTTTCAAACATTACCATCATGAAATACTGTCTTTTTATATATTTTGCAAAACCTTGAACCTATTTTGTTAATATGAAATATGGTGATGATATTTATTAATTGAATGATTTGAACATGAGTATGTATGCAATATAGATGAGATTCTATGGTTTAATTATGAAGGTTATTTGCGTGAATATGTTTTGTGGATTAACCCTTGTGCAGCAACAAGCACATGGCATCAAGGAGAGGAGAATTTATAGCAAGTCGCAAAACATGGGGATTGAAGGAAGTTTAAATTAAGCCGACAAAAGTGCAAGCAGCTGGAAGCTGAACGTGAATCATTATGGAAAGAAATAAATGCAGAAGAAGTAGACTTGTTCCAAGATTCTAAATGCAGCTTATGTGTTTCTCATATGAGTCGTTGCATAGGAATTCTTATTTAAATGGGTCGATTCTCCTTCCTCTGTTTAGTTAGAATTAATAAATCAATCCTAACTTTGTATCCTAATATCTAGGAATGGATTAATGATTGTAGTTGGTAGTTGAATAAGACTCTCCCATTTTGTATAAGTTAGGGGATGAGCTCAAAGTCAAGTTAGTTACTCAGTTGTTAGTTGTTTTATTCACTATTAGAAGATACAGCAGTTAGTTATTTCTCCAAACATGAATTGTTGAAATGTAATTATTGAATAAAATCTACAAAAAGTATTATGTTTGAAGTATTTCTGTGATATGGAATAAATGAAACTGTGTTGTGTGGATGCATGAGTATCTGAGTTAGATTTGATTTCCAGCTAAGTGAGTCAGTCCCCTAAGCTAACCACTCAAGGTACTGATCTTCACTTCGTTTATTTTCTTATTCATTTATGCATTCTTGTTAAAGTTGTTTTCCATTATTTTATAAATGCATTGTGAGTTAAGTAGAAACTCTTGTTGTTAATTACAATAGTTGTGGTTCATGAACAAATGTATAATCAATCCATCTTAGTCCTCCAGAGGTTAGCATTAACTTTCTCATCATTTTGAATGGTTTTGGATTAGTTATGTACTTTTATGTCGCTAGCAGTTATCTACAGCTTATGTTGCAAGTACCCGTAGCCACTAGGTTATGTAACTATTTTTATTGTTCTTGCATTTCTGTGAATTCTAGCAAAGTAGAATAATCTGAGTAGGTTTGAATAGGATAGTTTAGTAGAATATGAGCCCCTAAAGGCACATATAGTGTAGTTCCATCATAAGATTACTCTCCGTGGTTGATAATTTAATGTAGGTGTATAATGTCAAGTGGACTGTTCAATCGGTTACCCCTAAATTATGTCAAGTCTACAACGCATTAGTTAGCCTCTACAGTTTATACCAAACATAGAACACATGTTCAACATTTCTTGAGACCTGAAACACATTGCATTGCCTGCCAAAATCCTAGCTGGAACTCTGAACCTGGTTATTATATTATTGACTATGAAATCGATAACCACCTTGGAAGTTGCATTGCAAGTGGGGACTGTCTCTACCCACTTGGTGAAGTAATCAGTGGCCATAAGGATCCACTTAAATCTATTACTATATTTCTCTTGTATTTCTTGAATGAAGTCAATTCCCCACTACTGGAAAGGTGCATCAACTATGAGGGGCAACAAGGGAAGTACTCCAACAAATTTTATCTTACCATAAAATCATTAGCAAGCATCACACTTTCATATCTTCTATGATACATCCTTGAATAAAGTAGGCCATGAATACCTAGCTTTGAGGATCTTATGAGCAGTGGTCTTAGCTTTGAAGTGTCCCCCGCAAATGCCATGTTGACACTCATTCATTACTGCTTCATCTTGCTCTTGATCCAAACACTTGATCAATACACCTTCATGATTTCTCCACATCCACTCATTTTGGAGCATGACATGCCTCTAAGATTGGAGCTTGAGGGTCCTCTTCTGATTCTCATCGATACATGGTAGACAATTCATATTTCAAGGTAAAATATCACATCTTTGTACCATGCATTGTCAATCATTAATCTACAATGAGAAGGAGTATCATCTACATCCATTTCATTTACCTATTTTGCTTCAAGATTTGAATTAGCCATCAACTAAGCTAAACCTTGGCCTCTAACAAACTTTGTGGTTTGTATGTCCATGTCATATTCTTGGATCCTATAGATCCATCTAAATATTTTACCTAAAGCTTCCTGTTGTATAAATATGGCATTTATTGCTGTGTGTGGCACATATGTTATGGTCTTCGCACCTGTGGGCTATGATCTAAAATTTTCATAGCCTTTACTAATGCATAAGCATGCTTTTCCATTATGGAATATTTCAACTCAGCTTCTTGCAATGATTTACTGAAAAAGGACATGAGATGCTCATATCCATCTTCATTCTTTTGGAGTAAGACAACAACAACAATATAAAATGAAGCAAAAGAAAACAACTGAAGGGGTTTGGAATAATTTGGACTTATCAACACCAATGCCTCCTTGATATCTTCTTTGATGTCTTTGAATGCTTCAGATGGCTCTTTACTCCATACAACTAATTTTCCTTTCTCGAGAATTTTAGAAATGGCCTTAGCTCCACAAAATTAGGAACAAACTTCCTGACGAAGTTTATTTGCCCAAAGAAAGACTAAATTCCCTTGACTGATTTGGGCTGAGGAATGAGGTCAATAGACTTGACTCGTTCCGAATCTATTCTTACCCCATTCTTTGACACAATATGTCCTAGCAGCTTGCCCTCTTCAACACCAAATATACATTTCTTTTGATTGAGTGAGATACTGTACTCTAAACATCTCTTGAAGATCATTTCAAGGTTCTTACAATACTCACCTCTCTCCTTCGAGAATGCAATCAAGTCATCTTGATAGACCACCATAATCTCATCAATAAGACTAGAAAAATCCACATTCATGGTCTGCTAAAATGTCGACCCTACATTATTCAAGTCGAACGGCATCCTCACATTGACATATGTACCCCAAGGGGTTGTAAACATTGTCTTGTATTGCTCTAATTCCTTAACCATCACCTAATTGTACCCAGAGAATCCATCCATCATGGACATCAATTCTTATCCAGTTGCTTTCTGTAGAAAATGGTCCATGCTTTGGAGTGGATAGTTATCCTTAAGAGATTTTATATTCAAATTTCATAAATCCATACACAACTTGATTTCCCCATTCTTATTTCTTATCAGGACAAGGTTGGATACCCACTCAGAATGTTTGATGGTTTTAATGATACCTTCCTCTTTCATCTTTAATAATTTTATTTATGCATCTTAGGAGCTATGGTGGGGTTTATAGGCCTTTGCTTCTGTCTAAATGGGTTTGTATCAGGATGGAGGAGAATAGTATTTTGAAACAAGTCCTCCCTATAGGCCTTGAGCTCATCATAGGACCATGCAAAACACTTCTTGAATTTTCTTAGCAGAGCAATCAACACTTGTTTATCATGAGGCTTCAGTTTTTTGCCTATGTAAATGATGCGGAGCTACAGCCGGAAACACTCAATAAAGGCAGAAATTGATACTTCTCCTTACATCGGCAAGAGTTGATGAATGTCTTACCGATATACCTCTATCGACTAGACTAACTTCCATCAGCTTCTCCCAACTCTCTCACTTTGACACCCATCTCATACCGACGAGTGTGTCGCTTGTAATCACCTATCGGCAAGATAATAGTTATCGGCCCAACCTTCTGGCCATTCTTCAATGTCAAATGTCACGCCGAAACACGTAACACCAAATTCTCCATCGGTCTGACCTTATCCTTCGGTGTGACTTTCAAGTCTTCTCCCGACGGTGCTTCTTGCACCGATATCCTTCATCGATGACACTTCACACCAGTCACCCTGATCGGTGAAACCTACTACCGTCGGCCCACTATCATTTCCTTAGCCCGATGTCTATGCTCACACCGATGATCTCTCTATCAGAAAGTCTTTAACCATCAGTGTAACTTTTCCCCTTCGCTCTGATAATACTTCTCACGCCGAAAAGCATACCATCAACTTAGTCGTCAGTAAGACGGCCTCTATCAGCAATGTCTCCATTTCTCTTGCCGACACGCCGATACACGTTCTCCTCCAACACAGGCACATAGACTCCCCTACTTCACTCTTGAATCCTCCTTCCCGAGGTCTCGACTCTATGTTTTTATGGTGATCACCATTGAACTCACACTCCTCTCACACAGTTAGGGTTAGGGTTATATTATACAGGTTACTGCGAACCGCTCCATGAGAACCAGACTCTTACATCCATGGATGGGTCTGTTTAGGCATGGTTATACTCAGAAACAAAATGGAAAATGTCTACTTTGATGCCAGTCAGAAGATATACACAAGATTATAGAACTAGAAGTAAAACTTACAATCAAAAAGGAAATTCTTATTTCTTCAATCTGAAATCTGATTGTTATGCTACATACACACATACCCGTCTAATCACAAAAGACTCTTAAAACATACTCTCCATGGGTGGCAGTTGCAGCAGTGGGAATGCCAACTGTTCTGCAACTGCTCACCTCACAGTTACGTCCCGTTTCTTGCCAGCTAATCACATTCTTGGTCGCTTGGACCTTTGGAAACACATCACACCAAAATGAACCACAAAATAAAACTAAACTACCTAGGTGTTTATTACATTCGTTTTGGTCCTAGGGTCCTTATCAGGCCCCTTAGGACATTTTACCCCTACATTTCTATGATCATCTCTCCATGCCCTTCCTAGGTCTCTTTTCCAAAGTGGCCCCTTGGATGCTCCCGCATCATACTCCCCGAGATAAAGGAAACTCTTGTCCCAAGAGTTGGGTGCTCTGTTCTAGCCAGTCTGAAAACTATTTGAAAAGTTCCTCTGTTGTGTGACAAGGAACATGAACTCACCTAGAGTTATCCGCCTCCTTCTTCTCCAACCTGCATATCTCTTCCAACTAGTGTTGGTGTTACAAAACACATTCTGATGTCCTCTCCTAGGACTTTACTTCTGAAGTTCTCCTGCCCTGCTCACTGGAAAATTCTGATTTGTTTCTTTTTGCAATGGCTCATGTTTGGCCTCCTTCTCCTGCCTCTCTATAGGACAATCAATGTCCCCAACCTTGATGCAATTCAAGTCCTGAACTTGTTGTTCCTTAGGACTATCATCCACCTTCCCCTACAACTATTCATGTTGCTTCCAACCAGCATTAACTTGTACATCCAGCTGTATTTTTTTCCCAAAACAGATAACAATATGGTCCCTCTTGTCTTCACAAGATAGAGGTTTCAACCTATACTTCATACCATCTTTATGCACCAAATAACTATTTGTATATCCATCATGAATTGTTCTCCTTAAATGTTGCCATGATCTACCCAGAATTATATGCCCACATGTCATTGGAATAACATCACATAAAATAGACTCATGGTATGGACCAATTGAGAAATCAGCATATGCCTTCTTACTAACCTTAACTTGTTGTCCTTGGCTTACCCAAGTAGCATTGTAAGGATTTGGATGATCAAATGTCTGCAATCCCAGTGTGTTTACCATCTCCTAGGAAACTAAGTTATCATGTGAACCTGAATCTATGATCATCTTACATAATTTGCCATGGCTTAAACAATTTGTTCTAAAATTAGATACCTATGGTGCTAGCTGCACTTTGTCCACCATGACGCACTCTCCTGTTTCTGAATCGAGAGCTAATTTTGGTGCCTTGCCTTCTTTCTTTTCCTCTTCCTGTGTCAAGTGAAGTCTTTTATCCTTTCCCTTTTCAACATCCTTCCATTTTGGACAATTGAAAGTTGTGTGCCCAACTTCATTGCAAGTATAACACCTGCCAACGAATGCACCTCTACCTGATCCAAATCTGCCTCCACCTCTGTATCCACCTCTCTATTCTGTAGTGGATTCCTTGCCTTTCTCATTGTTGTTTTGTTCCTCATTAGTAGGCTTGCCCCTACCTCTAGATCCTCTGCCAAATCCTTGTCTCTCTTGCTTCCTCTTCACCCTTTCTTCAGCCCTTATGGCCAACTAAAAACATTCACCAAGTGTTTTTGGTATACTCAGACCAATCTCATCCTGCAAGTTATACCTAAGCCCATTAAGGTATCTTGCTACTTTCTCATCCTCATCTTCCACTCCACCTCTAATATTAAGCTTGTGGAATTTCTCAGTATAGGACATCACATCCATGTCCTTCTGCCTCAAATTCTGTCTCATTCTCTTTGTCTAAATGGTATAATCAGATGGAAGAAACTGAGTCTTCACCATCTCCTTCATCTTATTCCAAGAAGTGATTTTAGTTCCACCTCTAGCCACCCTTTCTGTCTGCACACTACTCCACCATGTAAGTGTTGTCCCTCTCATCTTCGTCTTTGCAAATTTCACCTTTCTCTCATCACTGATTTCTTCATATTCAAAGAAATTTTCAAGGGCATCTATCCACCCTAAGACTTCCTCACTATCCATCTTTCCCTGATAGATAGGCAACTCCATAGTTGCTTTTGTTCCACCACCCTGAACTGCTTTAAGCAATCTCAGAAGTTTCTTTTCTTCAGGATCAAATTCAACCCTAGGAGCTTTCTCTTATGTCTCCTCATATTCTTCATCTTCCTCATCATCTTGTTCCTCTCTTTTCTTCTCCAATGCTTCCAATCTAGCCAAGATTGTAGCATTCTCCCTTCTCACCTGTCTCAGCTCTCTTTCTCTTGCAGCATCCTGTGCTCTTCTCTCTCTCAGTTCTCTTTCTCTTGCCTCCAATGCTTCTTTCAATTCTTCATTTGCCTTAGCCATCTTATCCTTTGGTGGCATCTTGACAACTCTGAATCTTTCCACTAGATCCCTTTTCTCCTTCAGATACACAACACTTTACCTAGAGCTTTTGCTGGCTCTGATACCAATTTGATGCAGAGCCACAGCTGGAAACACTCAATAAAGGCAGAAATTGATACTTCTCCTTACATCGGCAAGAGTTGATGAATGTCTTACTGATATACCTCTATCAACTAGACTAACTTCCATCGGCTTCTCCCAACTCTCTCACTCCGACACCCATCTCATAGCGACGAGTGTGTCGCTTGTAATCACCTATCGGCAGGATAATAGTTATCGGCCCAACCTTCTAGCCATTCTCTGATGTCAAATGTCACACCGAAACACATAACACCAAATTCTCCATCGGTCTGACCCTATCCTTCGATGTGACTTTCAAGTCTTCTCCCGACGGTGCTTCTTACACCGATATCCTTCATCAGTGATACTTCACACCAGTCACCCCAATCAGTGAAACCTACTACCGTCGGCCCACTATCATTTCCTCAGCCTGATGTTTATGCTCACGTTGATGATCTCTCTATCGGCAAGTCTTTAACCATCGGTGTAACTTTTCCCCTTCGCTCTGATAATACTTCTCACGCTGAAAAGCATACCATCAACTTAGTCGTCAGTAAGATAGCCTCTATCGGCAGTGTCTCAATCTCTCACCGACACGCCGATACATGTTCTCCTCCAACATAGGCATGCAGACTCCCCTACTTCACTCTTGAATCCTCCTTCACGAGGTCTCGACTCTATGTTTTTACGGTGATCACCATCGAACTCGCACTCCTCTCACACAGTTAGGGTTAGGGTTATATTATACAGGTTACTGCGGATTGCTCCATGAGAACCAGACTCTTACATCCATGGATGGGTCTGTTTAGGCATGGTTATACTCAGAAACAAAATGGAAAATGTCTACTTTGATGCCAGTCAGAAGATATACACAAGATTACAGAACTGGAAGTAAAACTCACTGTCAAAAAGGAAATTCTTATTTCTTCAATCTAAAATCTGATTGTTACGCTACATACACACATACCCATCTAATCACAAAAGACTCTTAAAACATACTCTCCATGGGTGGTAGTTGCAGCAGTGGGAATGCCAACCATTCTGCAACCACTCACCTCACAGTTACGTCCCATTTCTTGCCAGCTAATCACATTCTTGATCGCTTGGACCTTCAGAAACACATCACACCAAAATGAACCACAAAATAAAACTAAACTACCTAGGTGTTTATTACATTCGTTTTGGTCCTAGGGTCCTTATCAGGCCCCTTAGGACATTTTACCCCTACATTTCTATGATCATCTCTATGTGCCCTTCCTGGGTCTCTTTTCCAAAGTGGCCCCTTGGATGCTCCCACATCAGTAAACCATTTTAAGTGCCTCCTTAGTTCCAAGGTTAACACTTTCAATGTTGTCCTCTTCAACTAGTTTACCTTTACTCTTCCAATGGTAAGCATTATCAAATATCCTCTCAAGTGCAACCAAACCCTTGGGAATGGTATTCATCTTCAACTGCATGACCTCACTACCAAACAGATTTTCCTTTCCATCTTCGACTTCTATCATAGGCTTCCAATCATCTAAGCAAATTGAGGAAGCTATAAATCTGATTGTTGTCATTGAAGACCTACCAACTGTAAATATTATCAAGGATTGTCAGTCTGGTGAGAACTTCAACAACATATAGCATGAAGAAGAAGTTGACTATGGGTTGAACCTTGAACTGACAATAGACAAAGTATCTCTTTTTTCATTTCTAGTTAGACTCTCAATCCATTCAATGTCAATGGCATTAAACAAATCCAAAGTGTCTCAAACTACATTTCGGTATAACCTTAGCCTATTGTCCTTAGTTGCATAAACATTTCTAATCTGCTATACCACCAACTCCAAATCTCCTAAGAGCCTCAAACACTTTATCCCATGCTTGTGAGCAATATTCAAACCAAGCAAAAGAGATTCATACTTTATAATGTTGTTGGTGCACTGGAATTCAAACCTGAAGGAAAGTCTAAAATGTTCACCATCTGTTGATATTAAAACCACACCCACACATGATCCTTCTCTTGAATATGCACCATCAAAGTACATTATCCACAAATCACCTGCTTCACAAGTAGGAGTAGTGAGAGTGGAAGGTAAAGTATCAAGGCTAAGATCATCCTCACTGCAATATCCCATGAAATGGTCAATGTCAATGTCAAAGAAGTTGGCATCATCATCATGTGTCTTATATTGGTCCTCAATATTTTCATATTATACCTTTTCTCCCTATACAACTTCACTTCCATGCCCTGGACTGGAGTAGTGGCATATGAAAGATCCATCTGGATACTTCCACCCATAAAGGTTGCCTACTTTCTGGATAACTGTTGATGGTGGTTTTAGCACACAACAACGCAGGTATGATTACTGGTATCACACCTCTCTTGAAAAAGGTATCCTATCCAAGATAGGACTGCCCCAAGGATAATACAGCTAGGTCTTAGCTTGCTTGGAAAAACTTCAGTTGGTATGTTCTAGCTGTGTCGACAAGGAGTCTTACATAAAATGCAGGGTTTATGAAAAGATGGGAGCAATGCAAGTGCAGAAACCCTAGGTGGTTCAGACTGTGAAGGCTAAAATTTTAGCAAATGATCAATGTAATGCTGCTCAAATCCTAAATCTACCAAACTTGATGTAAATAAAATGCAAAAAGGAAAGGGAGAGAGAAAGGGATAAGAGATACTATATACAATTGCAAGAATGACCAATAACCAGATAGACAGATTCCCAATAATAAACAAATCTCTACTTAACTAAGCAACCCACAATGCCGTAGAGAATGTGCAATCTTCTAAGGAGATGTAATGATTTTCAAATTGTAGAGGATTCATCAAACACCCAATCCTTGGCACAGCTCAATGAAATCATACAGTCGAACTTATCTCATAAACTATGCCTAGACTAACCATGCACAATGACATACAATTAGCAAGCCATTAATGGTATGGATAGGAAATCCATCAAATATGCGAATAATTAATCACAAGTGCAACTAACTATCAACTAATTTCATATTGACATGAACCATGAAGACCAAAATAAAACAACACATAATTACAAATTCCCAGCAACCTGCAAAACTTGCTTTGTATTGACTGTATTTTGGCAAAGTCTCAGCAATTCAGTATCTAATCTTACTTACAAATGAGAGAAAAGGATGGCCCTTTTATAGACAAGGTGTCATACCAAGTTTTTTAATGGACGATGGAGATTAACTCGACACCAACAGTCCAGATTACATGGCATTTAATGAGATACATCAGTTTGTTACATTTTTGGGTTTGCCTTTGTCTTGTAGGAAAAAGATAATATACAACTTGCAAATACATTGAATCTAGACAAAATGAATACCCATTTGGTTATACATGATGAAAAGTCAATTTTCAAGGCCTAATAAAGCTAAAATAGAGTCACATGATGCTTGAAAACTTGAGCTGATGTGGATTCACAGGATTCCAAGTGCTGAATGGACTAAGAGGAGTATGTGGCACATTATTAGTGAAGATATATCCAACTAGATGCTTGCTGGACCGATTCTCGATGACTGGACTGCTGGAACAGTTGTATGCATGTCTTGGTGATCCAGTCCATGGTCATTTGAGTGGTATTTTTGGGAAAATATCAAAAATATAATTTTTGGTATTTTCTACATCATAGTAAATTGCATTTTCAAAGGTCTTCAGAGCTGAATGGGGGCTTGAAACTTCTATCTCAAACTAGATAATTAGTTTTTCTTTCCAACGAGTCTAAGAAGTTTAAATTTTGACAGAATAGCTAGGAGTTATGACCCCCAGACTGGATCACTTATCCATTGGACTGGATCTGTAGGAACGGCAGTGATTTGGCATGATCTTCTATGTATTTTAGCTCCTGAGACTCATACTTCCTTTTGCATGTGCAGCAGCAATTTGGTTGATAGAATGTTGATTCTGCATCTCTAGATTAGCAGAGTACCTCTGTATGTTCATCCTTCCAAGATGGCTCCAGTTGGCTCCTTTGTGCTCTTAGACCTATAATAAACAAGACCAATCATCAATTTCATCATAAACAAGTTATTTTCCATCAATTTGGATCAAAACATGTCCATTTGTAGTCATGGATCAGTCAAAAACAACTCATTGTCAATGTCACTTTCTTATAAACAACCTCTTAAATCTAGTGATTTTCACATGATTTTCTGTATTTTTCATCATTTTTGAGTACCCATTTAACCAATATAGTGATTTGGGAAGTTTTTTTGGTCATTAGGATCTATTTTGGAACTTTTATTTCATGTTTTTGTAGCATTTTCTACAAAAAGTAGAATTTTTGGGGGTCACGGACTTTTCATGTGCAGTAGCATTAATTGTCGTAAAACGTACCAAAAATCTACACAAACTTAGTAAAATGTTCATCATGATGTGACAAATAGATATGCAATTCAAATCTATTAAGAAAATCCAATTTGCTCCTTGAAAAACTCAATTTCAGGCAAAAATGTCAAAACGCGCGGGTTTTGGGTGTCATGGACTTAGCGTTGATTTTGGGGTCAACTGACTAAAAGTTGATGCATTGCATTTTCCGCGCAAAGTTTGAGAAGTCTATTTTTAGTGCTAAACATCTTTTTATGCTACTTTTGGGTCTGACTGACTTTAGGCAGTGAAGTGCAATTCTAGTGCAAGTCAGAGGAGGTTTCTAGCGCTAAATAGGTTCGATGCTAATTTCAAGTCTGATTGACCTATCACAGTTTTAAATTTGGTTGGAGGCAAATCCCACGCAAGTCTGTGGGAGGCAAATTTAGCGCTAACCATTCTAGGTGCAACCAGCAGGGATTTTGGGTCCATCTGACTAGCGCAGATTTTGGCAGTCACGGACAAAGTCGGTAAAGGTCAAATTTAGCGCAGGTTCGTGAGGTCTATTTTTAGCACTAACTTCATAGGAAAAGATTTTCAATGCAACTGACTAGCATGACTTTCTCTGTCTACTAACCAAGTACAGTGAAGGCAAATATTAGCCCAAGTCGATTGAAGCCCGTTTTAGTGCTTTTCTTCGAACTTGTCTCAACGGAGATTTTTGGTCCGACTGACTTAGCGGTAGCTTGGAGGGAGGGAGGTCGGTCGGAGGTGAATTCAGCACAAAAGTCAGTTGGAGGCTATTTTAGCACTTTTTGCAGTTGGGGTCATTTTTAGTGCTAGATTTTGAATTGGCCAAGGTGAAAGTATATTTAAAAATATATTTAAGTATAAGTTTCTTATATTTTAAATATTTTTAAATATACTTTCAGGATGTTTGAGATAGATTCCAGATCCATAGGATTTCATATGCAAATTCTAGAATTTTGTGATTCCACCAGATTTTAGACTTAGCCATTTTTCAAGGCTTCAGGAACATGTATCAGGGTGAAAGCTTATAGACCCCTTAGTGAAATCTAATGGAATTTGACATGATTTTGCAACTGTAAGATCTAAAAACTATGAATTTCAGCATAATGCATCCTGCAATAGCAATTTCAAGGCCAATATCCAGTGACAAGATTTTTGAGAAAAGTGTAGTAACACCTCATTTTAGCACAAAAGGCAACAAATGGAAATCTTTTAAGCACAAGACCACTTAAGACACTTCCAAATCAATCATGCATAACATCAAATGACTCCAAACATGCAAAATACTAAAATCTGGAACAAATCATGCACTCTAAGCACAAATTCACTTTCTCATCATCATAAGCAAGAGAAGTCGAGACTCCAACCCAAAGCAAAAGAGGGTGTCTCCATTTGGCAAAATGGGGCATTTGTTCAAGGAACAACAATAACAACATACCCCATTTAGCAAGGCAATCCACAACAATAATGTCTATCAAGAATGACTTGTTTGGATACACAACAATTTGGACCTCAACATCTTTAACCAGAGCAATCACATTAACTTCCTTGGAATCCATGGAAAAGCACTTGCCAAAAGATCTGGATACTTTTAGTCCCAACTCATTCATTATTTCCAAGGGCATAACATTGTTGGAAGCACCAGAATCAAGCATGCAGTTATGTAACAGCTAATTGTTTATGATCAATGTTGTGTAGAAAGGATCCACACTCGTCCTAATGTTAACAACAATTGATCCTAGATACACCTCTATAGTTTCTTCTTAGCCTTTACCCTCATAATCATCATCACTAGGAATAACAATAGGTTGTTTTAATGCATCAACAACATTAACAAATGACACCACCCTATCTCTATGCTCAGGGATTCTAAGAAGTTTCCCCACATGCACTGGCATTCTAACTTGGCTTAAGACATGGGCCATGTCAATAGAGCTATAATTTGGTAGAGGAGAATCACATGAGATGGTAATATATTTTGCACAAAGAATGTAAGGTATTACTTGATTGGAAGATACATCCATACCTTTTTCCTTCATCTTCTCCTTGCCCTTTTATGGTTCTTTTTGTACATGAGGTTGATCATGCTTCTCACTGCTCTTTGGATTGTGAACCTTTGGAATGGATACAGTAGCTGGTTGTGCTACTTGTGTCAGACTCTTCTACACATATTTCTTCTTTTTTGTTAATGGTTGCATTGCAATTTTCTTATTTTCTACACATTCTTCTTGGGATTACTGCTATATTTCTTCTCCACATTTATCTTATGTTCTTCTTTCTTACCATCTAATGCACCTTGTTTTGACTCTACGTCAGGAGATTTCTACTTAGGAACTTGCCTATTCCTGATCTGATAACCCCCTTGAACATGCCTAATGGATGCATTAGTCAAAGCATTCATATCTTCCTCATAAGGCTTGGACTACTTATACTTTTTTTGCATAAGATCCCTCAAGTGCCTGAAATCACAAGCTGGCAGTTGATATCTCTTTGGACCTACATCATAATCATATTGGAAAATATGATAATCCTCTTCGTAGCTGTCATAATCAACATCCTCACCCATATGCTCATACTCCTCTTTATCAAATTGATTTATCTCCTCCTCATAGTACTTGGCTACACCTTCTTTATTTGGAAATTCTTCATCTCTTCCCATTAAGTGAGAAATAACACAATTTGTTGAATCATACAGGAGATAACATGAGTCGCACCAAGGTAAAGCATCTTGGTAATTTATCTGACCCTTCCTCAATGGATCAGGTGTATCTCTTTCAAGTTGCTTGAAAATGACCTGCCTAGGGGCAGCTTGTCTATCATTTTCCTATTGTGGCCTTATAGACCAATATGTGTTATAAGGTCTGTTATGCAACCTTTGACCTTCATTGAAATATGTTGCAACACCTTTTGGAGGCAACCCTTTCTCATTTCGTGGTATCTTATAAGACATATCTTTCTTGACTCCCATAAGTTTGTCCAATTTATCTTCTTTGTGAGGGGTTTTCTCAAGGCTACTGACAAGGTGTCGTTGTTCCTCATCATTTAATCTATTTTCAGATGTCATATGTCCACGATTGTCTGCAACTAGGGATTCTATCGTTACCAGTTTATAGCTAGTCCTAATTTTTAAAAGAAAGATTATTCTATTTGCTTGTTGAATAAATGTAATGAATGCTGGAAAACAGAATAAAACAAGAAATGTACTCAAAGCAAAGAAACAATAACATGCATCTATCTATTAAAATAGGAAACACTTTTATAAGAGAAAACTAAAACAATAAAACAGTGGTACTAGCCTCCTGCCTGAGTGGTGAGAGTGGGCCCTTGCTCCATACCCTTGAGGCTGAAGGCTATAGCAGGAAATTAGCACAAAAGATGATCACAACTAAATTTAGTCCAATTCATTCATTTCTGCATTCATGAAAATATGGCTATAACATAACTGAGATCTCTGAGAGTCAAAATAATTTTATCATTGTTATTTTCTACTATTTCTAAGAGTATATATAAAAATGAGTGATGATATATTACTGAACTTATCTACCAGTCTATCTATGAGATGACACCATCTCTTTATTGTACTTAACTGTCTAACTTATGAAAAATCATCATGCGAGAAAGGTAGACTTGAGTGGAACAGAAGTCCACTCAGAAGTCTAAGTTTAAGTCTTAATACACTTGGGCATCAAAGCCCTGAAAATAAGGATATTGGTTTAGTTCAGTCCGTAACTCATGCAAAATCTTTGAAAAGATAAAACTTCAGTAGTTTAACTAATAGTTGACCCTACACCACTTAGGTGATGCTTTGAGTGAAGTGAGGGGTATTAAGATCACTGCTGAGAGTGTTTGGTTGACAGCTCTGCTTGGAAACATGCCTTGCTCTTAGGAGGCACCGGAGATAGTTGTTCCTATCTGCAGCTCTGGAGATACTCCAGACTCTCACAGAGCTCCGGAGAGGCATTCCCCATATCTTCAAAACTTCAGGTGTCATGGTTCTTTGGTGTTGTCTCCGGAGATCATTGAGGACAATCTCTGGAGATGCATAAAATTGTTGTTCTTGGTATCTACACCTGTTGATTCAAAAAGAGAGAGAAGTTATGTATTTTTCCATCAATCCCACGCACATTAGTCACCTAATCAGAAATTCTAATCTTAAGTAATCTATCTTAATTAATCACAAAATAGAACAATCTTGCTAACTTATTTGGGTATAGACACTAGGAAGATGAACTGGGAGAGAGGAAAAAGAGAGGCAAAAAGATGTATTTCATGAGTGCAATTTGGCACTCATCATCCCCCCCATACCTAAGGTTTGGCAGGTCCTCCTGCCTTTCACAATCTGGATTTATTTTGGCGAAGCAGCCTGTCAGTTAGTCTATACTCCTAGAGATAGGTGGTCCAAGTGGTCCTTTTGGTGTTACCATTTCCTCTGTACTTATCAACTTGCTTCAACCAGTTCTATAATTTTTCATCTTCCAGTTGTTCTATCCATATAGGGAGTGGTTCAATTATCAGAGGAGGCCTGAACTGTCCACCTATCCATTCCTGTTTGTGTATCCATTAGTTTGGATATCAACTTTGCCTTTCTCATGAATAATCTCAAGTTTGCAGGGGTGACCACCTCTCTAAGCTTCTACTCTGGGGTCAAAATATTCCATCTCCTCTTTGCTACAGCAAGTACAGAATTTGTTGAATTAACCATAAAAAGGCCAAAGTCAATGGAGCATTCCTGCAAACTTTTTAGGTATAATGGCAACATTCTGGTTGCATTTTCAGAATGATAGATAAGGGACCTGAATTGGGTCTGAAAGGAAAAAAGATTGGGACATTCTTTCCTGATGAAGAGATCTATTTTTAAATCCTTTTGGAGATGATCTTCCATCCTTTTGTTCCAGATCTGTTGGTTTCTCATTAGGGACATGAAGGCCTTAAGCTGGCATTCTCCCACAAAGTGATTAATAATGAAGGCTATATCATTAATACAGAACCCATGCAGGTACAATTCACATAGGAAGTTTTTGTCTTCATCATTGCTTCTGGTGTAAGCTGCCATGAATCCTTCTATTGTTTCGGTATCCTCAGTTATGTCAGACAAGACTAAGGAGAGTTTCCTTTGCAATACCCTTTCCTGTAAGAACATTGAATAGCTGGCACTTGGAGGCCTGCAGGATAGAATTTCTAAGGAAAGGGAGGCCATTTGAATGATTTTTTTTTCCAAAGTTGCTAACCTTTGTAATTGCAACATTGGCTTGGAGGCCTCAAATTCTCTACACCTTTTCTCCCAATGAAATAGTGCTTTGGGAATGTCAATGGGGATTGGACCCACATAGGCATCTATTTGAATCTCCTACTCATTGGTTGCCCTTGGGCCAGACAATTCTTGAATATATTCTTCGTGGTCATCCAGTCTGTTATTGGCCCAAGTTAGCTGTTTATCCTAGCTTTGTACTTTTTCAATCAGTGCCGCCATTATTGTGAGGCTGTTGTCTCTGGCCATGGTGAGCTCAGAAACCTTCTGTGATGTTTCTTTCTCTTTCTCTTCCATCCATTTGGCTGCCTCACATTTATGTGCTTCCAACTCTGCCTCTTTCTCCTAGATGATTTTATCCTTGTTTTGGAGGTCTGTTTGGATATTTGCAATAGTTTGTTTCACCTCCATCTCCACCTCTACTCTGACCTTCTTAAGGTCAGTAATAATCAAATTCTTTCCCCAGAGCATTCTTTTTAAATTTTTAATTTCTTCCATCAATTGTTGTTCTGCTAAAATTTCTATATCCTCTTGGTCAGAGGGATGAGATAGAGTTTCTACCTCTGCTTCTGTGGCTGTTGGTTGATCATCAAGGTCATCCATGGCCATCTGCCCTGTTCCTCCCAATGTATCCATTTGTCCTGTTCCTCCTTCAGTGTTCCTGTCTTGAGGATCCTCTATTGTTGCTGGCACTAATGAGGGTCCAGCTTTATCCTTACATGTTCTCAATTCCAGGAGTGCCTCAGCGAGCAGGGCAGTATCCTTCTCAGCTTGTGAGAGCTACTTCTTCCTTTTGCTTCTCTAGAGCAAAGGTGGGGCTGGTGCCTCTGGAGCAGGTCTCCCTTCCTCAAAATCTGAGGAGAGAGTAAAAGTTTGTAAGTTTCCTGTCTCTAGGGCACATGGTGGCATTGAAACTGGACTTGATTCCACATGAACAGATGGTGCTAGAGAATTTTCATTTTGCTTCCTCTTCCTGACCAGAGGGATCTCATCTGAATCATGGGATGGTTCTTCAGCCCACCACTTTTCCTCAATTCCCTATCCTGACTTTTCCCCTGTTAATTCCTTAGGCCAAGACTCCTCAGGTAGAGTCATCTTTCACCTGACTGACTGAGTCATGTATAGGGGTCGTGTAGGAGTAGGTTCTGCAATTTGTTTGCCTTTCCTCTTTTTGTCAGGAACAGGGGCTGCAGATGACGTAGCCTCTTGTGAGGGTGACTTCCCTTTGTGAATAGCTATGGAGGAGGTTGAAGGCTCAGTTTCCTTATCTTGGTGAGAAGGAGAATTCTCCCCTTCTGGTTGTGCTATTTTTGGTTCTCTGACCAGGGGGTTGTGTTCAAGAAAGTTTTGCAATAGTTCTTCTCCATTAGCCTGAGATAGGAAGTGGTGCTTCACCACCAGAAAGATGAGGCCATGATATTTCATGGGTCCCTTACCCTACTGATACTTCTCTGCAGTTGCCCTGATGGCAGAATACAGGAAATTGGGGATATTTATGCTATACTCAAGGTGCCTATTTCCATGTCTAAGAAAAATTAGCATTTTCATTATGGGCCCTAAAACTATGGAGAATTGGCCATCACAGGTAAAGTACTTCATTAACCAGGTAGCAATAGTTGCCCAAGGGTTTGGGAGTGTGGACCTCAAAATTCCTTTGACCTCATTCTTATTCATATGTAATTGAATATCAGGTTCACCACGAATAGAAAAATTTCTAATTAAATCAATATATAAGGTTTTCAAGTGGTAGAACCTCTCACCTTGTTCGGGAAGTCTAGAAATGTGGCTAATAATTGTTGAGGAGAGACCGATTTAGTTTCCTCTCACAGTTGTCTGGTTGTCTCTTAAATTCCTAAGGAATTCGTCCACAATATCCTCCTGAAACCCTTCGAATTTGTCTAGGAAATCTAACCATCCAGCTGCCCTTAAAATGTTTGCTACAGCTGCATCCTTTAGAAGACCCACAGTATTTTCTAGCTCAGACTTTTTCTTGACTCCCATTGCTGAATTGATGCCACCTTCTATGTTTATTCTTTTTACCTTCCCAATCTGCAGTCTATCTTTCCCTCTTATCTCTGTGGGATCCGGAGTATGGTTCAAATTGCTCTATAGACTCCGGAGAGTTGTTTAATTTACCTTATGCTTCAGTCTATTCTAGAGGTTTGAATGAGGGATGCTATTGTTTTCAGGCTAGGCTTATGCAGATGGGTTAAGGGACCAAGGAAGCCATAAATGTAGCAGACTGACAAGGCACTCTAGAGGTAAGGTGGCATTAAGGCACAGATGGCGGCATGCTTGGATGTGAAGAAGGAAATGATGGCGGAAGGACGTGGCATCTTGGCAGCACCCAAAATAGAAAGACAGGACAGTTACTAATTAGTGATTAATTAAAAATAGATTTGCCTAGATCAGTTTTAATGATGAGGTGATGTACATGGGAGAAATGCTGCGCCATTTTTAGAAACTGCATGCGTCGTGGCAATTGAGCAGCGACTTGAGATGACGTCCACTTCCCACTTGTACGCGACCTGCAATCATTGCGCGGAGTGGGTCAAAAATCCACGCCCTTAGGTGATGTTAGTGCCGGCTTGTCAACACTCCTGCAAATGATTATTAGTCTAATTTAACTACACTTGGTGCTAAAGTAGAGGATGAGTCATGATGACCTCATCATATGATTTGTCTATTTTACCACCTGGAGGGGTGGGTCCCTCCCTTATTATGGAGACTGACAGCATTATTAACAGAGCGTCGGAGGTGCTCCTAGTTTAGAAGTGTCAAAGATGCTCCTAATTGGAAAGCGCTAGAGGTGCTCCTGGTTCAAAAGCGCCGGAGATGCATTGGGCCAACTTCTGGCAACTGATCATATCCGAAGCTTAATTATTTCAACTGTCCTGAAGAAGGGAACCACCATTTTACTGGTTTTCAACTCCCTTGGTCGAGAAAGACAGCCATTTGTTGGTTTTCCATCTTTCTCTTTTTTTTTTTCAAAAGGCCGCCATTGCTTGTTTTCAACCTCCTTTTTTTTCTTTTTTTTTTTCAGAAGGCTGCCATTGCTGGTTTTCAACCTCCTCTTTTTTTTTTTTTCAAAATCAGAATAATTCAATCCAACACCGTGACAGAGGAGGTATCCCTTGTATCAAAACACAGATTATTCAGAAACTCTTCTTTAGTAGATGGTCTTTTCTAGAGCCTGATTTGGTGAGCATTTACTAGAAATGTGTCTGTGCTCCCATCAATCGGTTGCAACAATACAGTTCCATTTTCAAACACATCCTTTATTTGATAAGGACCCAGCCAATGAGTCTGCAATTTCCCTTTGAATTCTTTGAATTTAGAATCTTAAAGAACTCAATCTACTTGTTGAAATGTCCTCCTCTTAATGTGTTGGTCATGCCATTGCTTCCTCTGGTATTGAACCAGTTCTGTTTGCTGAATGGCTTCTGTCCAAATCTCATCCAACTCATTGAGCTGAAGAATTCTATTATGCTGAATTATAGACAATGGCAGACCAACATCCAATACAGTTTTAAGTGTCTGGAGTTCAAATTCTATAGATAATATAGGCTTTTTCCCATAAACCAATTCATATGGTGAAAACTTCGTTGTGGACTTCCAAGTGGTGTTGTAAGCCCAAACTGCTTTAGGTAATCTACTAGCCCAATCTTTTCTGTTCATTGCCACTGTCCTTGTTAGAATATTTTTAAGTTCTCTATTAGTTACTTCTACTTGCCCATTTGCTTGAGGATGGTAAGGTGAAGATTTTATGTGCTTGACTTGGTATAAATCTATGAATGCCTTGATTACCTGTGAAGTAAATTGAGGTCCTCTGTCTGAAACTATTGATCTTGGGGCTCCAAATCTCAAGAAAATTTTATTGTAAAGGAAATCAGCAACTTTTTCTTCTCTTGCAAACTGTAATGCTTGAATCTCAGCCCACTTAGTAACATAGTCTGTGCATACTAGAATATACTCCTTGCCTGATGATGGTGGTGAAATTGGTCCCACAAAGTCTAGACCCCATTGCTCAAATGGTTCCATCATGACTTGAGGATGTAGCAGCATTTCCTGGGTAAAGGTTGGCTGCCCCATCCTTTGGCACTGGTCATAGTGCTGCACATACTTCTTTGTGTCCTTATGAAGAGAAGGCCAGTAGTAACCAGCTCCAAGGATCTTGTGGATTGTCCTGTGGAAAGAGTAGTGGCCACCAGATAGTTCATCATGACATGCTTTCAACACATCAAATGTCTCATCAGCCTTTAAGCACCTGCGTAGAATGAAATCAAGACCACATTTAAATAGTAAACCATTCAACCATTTGTAGGATAAACTTTCTTTAACTAAACGTTTTCTTTGTTTTGAAGTAAAATGGGATGGATACAAGCCTGTAGCTAAAAGATTAGCTATGCCAGCAAACCAAGGTGTAGTAGTGGATATGGCAAAAAGATGTTTATCTGGGAATTTGTCCTCCACTGGTTGGTCCTCTCCTCCTGTATGCAATCTTGATAGAAAATCAGCAACCAAATTAAACTTCCCTGGATTATCAACTATGGTAATATCAAATTCCTGCAATAGCAATAACCACCTGATGATCCTTGCACCTACTACTAGTTTATTCATTAGGTACTTGATTGCTGCATGATCAGTGTGCACAAATATTTTATATCCAGTGATATAATGCCTGAATTTGTTTATAGCATAGATAACTGCCAAGAATTCTTTTTCAGTTGTATAATTTAGTTCTGCAGAGGTAAGGTTTTTGCTGATGTAATAAATGGCATGCATACTCTCTCCTTCCTCCTTTTGCCCTAAAACTGCCCCAATGGATTCATTTGAAGCATCAGTTTGTATGTGAAATGGTAAAGTCTAATTAGGTCCCCTTAAGACTGGTGTGACAGTAAGCTTCTCCTTCAAAGTTTCAAATGCTGATTGACAGTCTTCTGTCCACAGAAATTCTGTTTCCTTTTCAAGCAGGGTAAACAAGGGGTAGCTATTCTGCTAAAATTTTCTATGAACCTCCTATAGTAGCCTGCATGACCCAGAAAACTTCTGACATCAGTCTGATTTTTGGGTGAAGGCAACTATGTGATTACTTCTATCTTGTTCTGATCAACTCTGATCCCTTTTTCTGAAATATGGTGTCCCAAAATAATTCCTTCCTCCACCATCATAAAACATTTCTCATGGCTAAGGGACAGTCAATTTTTATCACAGCATTTTAGTAATTTTCTAAGGTTTGTGAGAGCTTCCTCAAAGTTATCCCCATACACAGTAAAGTCATCGATGTAGACCTCCATGCATTCATTAGTCAGTTTAGCAAAAATAGCTAGAACCAGTCTCTGAAATGTAGTTGGGGCATTGCATAGCCCAAAAGGAAGAACTTTGTAAGCAAAGGTTCCCCAAGAGCATGTGAAGGTGGTTTTGTCTTGGTCTTCAAGTGCTACTTGAATTTGCTTATACCTACTGAATCCATCTAGAAAAGAAAAATACTTTCTCCCATCAAGGTTGTCCAAAACTTGGTCAATAAATGGTAAGGGAAAGTAGTCCTTTTTTGTGGCCTTGTTGAGTTCTCTATAATCAATACACACCCTCCATTTCCCATTCTTTTTAAGCACAATGACAAGGGGTGAGACCCATTGACTATCTGAGATTGGATATATGAACCCTGCCTGGAGTAATTTTTCTATTTCAGTTTTGACAATGTCCTTTAAAGCAGGATTCAATCTTCTTTGTGGTTGCCTGACAGGTTTAATATCCTCAGTGTAGATATGATGGATACAGATCTTAGGAGGTATGCCTTTCATGTCTTGGTATTCCCAGGCAAAAGATGCTGAGTGGGAGACCAAAAGTTGGATCAGTTTTTCTTCCTGACTTGTTATTAACTGAGTATTTATATTAAGTGTTTTCCCTGGCAGAATCATGACCTGTTTTATGATTTGATCCATAGATGTGGTGGGTCCATACATTGGTGTCATGGTATTGAGAGGACAAGAATGTGGAAGTAACATGTGGAAGGTAGCTAAGTCCCTGTAAAAGGTTTCCCCACAAGGAATAATGTTGGCAAGGGTACAACGAGAAGAAATAAGAAGTTCTCTCTAAGGATCTTGGGTGAGTTCCATCACATCTTTATTGATTAGGATGTGAGTGAAGTCTTCCATTGTATCATAGTATACTTCTTCTTCTAATTCTCCTAGATGTTCCCTAATGGTTACCATAGCTAATGAGGCACTATTGTCCATGTTCTCTGGTTCATCCACCCATACTCTTCCTGTGTAATGCACCGATGGTTTAGCTGGAGGATACAGAGATATTTTCTTTAGATCTATCCCATTAGAAATGACCATATCTCCAGTTCGACAATCAATAGATGCTGCTGCAGTAGCCAGCCATGGTCTCCTAAAATCAGCGGATAAGCATTTATCTGGTTTCTAGGTTCTAGTATTAAGAAATCCACTGGGAATTCCCATGAATCTATCACAACAGGTACATCAGTGATTACTCCTTTTGGAACAACTACTGACTGATCAGCAAGTTGAAGAATTGTAGTTGTGGATTGGACACCTGATAGAGCTAACCTGTCCATTGTATGAACTGTCATCACATTAATTGTTGCGCCTAAATCAACCAGAACATTTGAAATTTCTACCCCCGAGATGAAAACAGTTATGACAGGATTTCCAGTGTCTCCATATTTTGGGAGGAGAATTTCTCCCATTAATAGATTCACTACTTTTCCTTCCACCTATATTGTGGAGGGAAAGCTTTTCTTTCTGCCCTGTGTTTTGATACAATACTGCTTAATGAACTAATTTAGTTCTGGTACATCTCTGATTGCCTGGAGAAGAGGAATTTCAATGTTTAGCTGCTTGATTTCTTGTAAAAGTTCTGATTCCTTATTGGTTTGGATTTGTTTTTGTAGAATCTTTCTCTGGGGAGCATTCTGTTTAAGTCGTTCTGAGTATGGTGCTAGCTTTTCCATCTCCGAAGCATCTCTGGAGCTCTTATCAGAATTGTGTTCAAGACTGTTCTCCGAAGCTGACCTTTTAGGAGTAACTCTAGAGTTGTCTGTGGATGATTTTTCTAGCACTTTTTCATTAGTAATCTCCTCTGGGGGTTGATTGGATGGATTTTCAAGTTCCTCATCATTGGTTATTTCAACTATAGTTGGAGGAGAAGGTCTTGGGAATGCTTTTCCAAAACGCAGCTGGAGACTATTTGAATATATAGCATTAATTCCAGCCAGATTTTCTTGCTCTGTCATGTACACAGCTACTCCCTGTTTATTCCATGGGTTTGGTATAGGCTGAGCTGGTAAAGGTGGTTGACTAACTGGTTCATTTTGTGTTTGACCCTGTGTGTTGGAGGATCCAGTTAGTAAAGCCTACTGTTGAGGTTGGAAACGTCTAAGTTGTCCTTGGTATTGTTGATGATAGCCTTGTTGAGGACCCCATTGAGGTTGCATGTTCTGTGATCCAAACTGTGGTGGCCACTGTTGATTTCCCCAAAGCTGATTTTGCCAGTTTTGATTTTTCCAATGTTGACTTGGCCAATCCTGTTGTCCCCAAGGAGGATTATTTTGAGGGCCATGCCATGTTGGATTCCACTGATTATTTCCCCAATTAGAAGGACCCATGTAAGAAGACTGGTTTGGATACTAATTATAAGGGAAATTTTTGGTTTATTTTTGTCCCACATAGTTCAACTCCTCTTCTATCACAGCATTCTTTTTACTCAATCTTTTCAAGGCTGGAAGTTGACTACACTGACTAGTAGGATGTTCCCTATCACAGATCTGACAAATCTCTGATTTGTCCAAGGGGCATTCTCTCAACAAGTGTTTGTTTCTACACCTAGGACATAGATGGAGAGAGGTTCAGTTGCTCTGTTCTGATCGGTTGTTCTAGTTTTTGCTTGAATCCCATCCAATGTGGTATTTAGTTGGACCAGAATGTCTGTTTTTAGATTTGCAATTTCCTCCATCAACTGTCCTATTTCATTTTTCCCTTTAAAAGTTTTGGATGACCTTACTCCATCTTGGGTTCTGGAATAGTTCCTACAAAGTTCCTCTATATCAGGTATTTCCATTTTGTTAATGTTCCCTTTTCCCATTAGGTCCAATGCCTGTTTTAATTTTTTATCCAATCCTTTTATAAACAAGGTTCTAGCCAAGGAGTGATCCACTGGATTGCCATACCTTCTCAAGGCAAAATTAAACCTATCCACATAGTCTTCTAAGGATTATTCCTCCCCCTACCTAATTTTAAACAATTCTTCATTTTTATTACTGGATCTACAATAATCTTGGTATTTTTCTAAAAATTCTATTTCCATTTGATCCCAAGAATGGATAGAATCTTGGGGTAAACCCATAAACCATCTCATCGCAGAATCTTTTAGGGTTGAAGGGAACAGTTTGAGTTTCTGGTTATCTGATACATAATCATAAGTTTGGCAGACTACTTTGAATTCAAACAAGAACTGATCTGGATCCTCAAAAGAAAGTCCTCTGAAATTTGGCAGATGTGCTGGTGAGATATTCTTCATAGGAGCATTGTCTCCAGCAGCCAAAACAATAGGATAAGAGAAAGATCTTGGAGCCTGATTTTCCCCTTCCCCATGATTATCATTTTCCATGTTTAGTACTGGTTCTTCTTCCTGAGGTTCTAGGAAATTAGGTTCTACCAAAGGATCTGCCTCAACTTTTTGTTGTAATTCTTGGATATAATTGGCAAGTGGAATGTCCGGAAGATCTAAGGGATTGTTGTTTTAAAGTGCAGGTTCCAAATTAAGATCTAAGTTTCCTTCTTCAACAAGATTCTGTACCACCCCACTGCTTTCCCCTATGGTGTGTTGTTGGGGTGTCTGCTTAATATATCTTCCTTTTAGATCTCTAGCTCTAACCATACAGGTCTATTCTAAAAATTGTTTTAACTCAATGTCCCTAATTAACACAAACTAGTCCCCGGCAACAGTGCCAAAAATGACAAGGTGTTGTTGTTCCTCATCATTTAATCTGTTTTTAGATGTCAAAGAACCAGGGCTGTGTCCACGGCTGTCTGCAACTAGGGATTCTATCGTTACCAGTTTATAGCTAGTCCTAATTTTTAAAAGAAAGATTAATCTATCTACTTGTTGAATAAATGTAATGAATGCTGGAAAATAGAATAAAACAAGAAATTTACTCAAAGCAAAGAAACAATAACATGCATCTATCTATTAAAACAAGAAACACTTTTATAAGAGAAAACTGAAACAATAAAACAGTGGTACTAGCCTCCTGCCTGAGTGGTGAGAGTGGGCCCTTGCTCCACACCCTTGAGGCTGAAGGCTATAGCAGGAAATCAGCACAAAAGATGATCACAACTAAATTTAGTCCAATTCATTCATTTCTGCATTCATGAAAATATGGCTATAACAGAACTGAGATCTCTGAGAGTCAGAATAATTTTATCATTGTTATTTTCTACTATTTCTGAGAGTATATATAAAAATGAGTGATGATATATCACTGAACTTATCTACCAGTCTATCTATGAGATGACACCATCTCTTTATTGTACTTAACTGTCTAACTTATGAAAAATCATCATGCAAGAAAGGTAGACTTGAGTGGAACAAAAGTCCACTCAGAACTCTAAGTTTAAGTCTTAATACACTTGGGCATCAAAGCCCTAAAAATAAGGATATTGGTTTAGTTCAGTCCGTAACTCATGCAAAATCTTTGAAAAGATAAAAATTCAATAGTTTAACTAATAGTTGACCCTACACCACTCAAGTGATGCTTTGAGTGAAGTGAGGGGTATTAAGATTGCTACTGAGAGTGTATGGTCGACAGCTCTGCTTGGAAACATGCCCTACTCTTAGGAGGCACCGGAGATAGTTGTTCCTGTCTGCAGCTCCAGAGATACTTCAGACTCTCGCAGAGCTCCGGAGAGGCATTCCCCATATCTTCAAAACTTCAGGTGTCATGGTTCTTTGGTGTTGTCTCCAGAGATCATTGAGGACGATCTCCAGAGATGCACAAAATCGTTGTTCCTGGTATCTAAACCTATTGATTCAAAAAGAGAGAGAAGTTCTGCATTTTTCCATCAATCCCACGCACATTAGTCACCTAATCAAAAATTTTAATCTTAAGTAATCTATCTTAATTAATCACAAAATAGAATGATCTTGCTAACTTATTTGGGTGCAGACACTAGGAAGATGAACTGGGAGAGAGGAAAAAGAGAGGCAAAAAGATGTATTTCATGAGTGCAATTTGGCACTCATCAACTACCCTATATGGCTGGGAAATCTTCACATCAGACCTCTTCACATGCTTTCAAGAATCTCTCATATTACTTTCTATGTTTATGGCTACAACATAAGCCTCTCTCAGCATTTGAGGACTTTTGTCCCTCAAGCAATAACCTATCTTTGAATCAAATGCACCATAATACACTAAGTACATTGATTCATTAGGTCTGAAATTAGTACGTACCTTTCTCATTGTCATGATAAATCTATTGTTAAAGTCTACAACAATCTCATTGATTCCTTTCTTGATTGTAGTGAGCTTGTGGATGGTAAACTTAGGGTCAATCATGTCTCCATACTGCATTTTGAACACCCTCATGAATTATTCCCAAGAGTCAATATTGTTATTAGGGAGAGCCTTATACCATTCCTTAGCACTTTCTTCCAATGAGTGTACAAGCAACTTCATCATTACATCTCTGTCCTTAATCTCGTACTCATCAGTGACATTGATGAAGTACCTTCTCAAGTGTTCCTCGCGTGTGACTGCATTGTTGCCTTGAAACCTTGGAATTTTTCCCCTGATTTCATTTGGAATTGGGTTGGGAAAATTAGGAATACCAAAAAATTCCAACTGCTTGTATCTTTTTGCACCCAAGGGTTGTCTAGGAGGAGGAAACCTCTAATTCTGCCTTTGAACTATAGGTCTGGGATTCGGGGCATTCACATATTGTTGATTTACCTGTTGTTGAGGTGGCCAATTTGGAAAATGATTGTTTTGTTGATTTTGATTCTTATTCCTACCCTGTTAGCCTATTTGTTGAGATTGTCTCTGATTTGCTACACATCTACGGTTTTGGACATTTTGATGTTGATGCCAATTCTATGCATTTTGAGCAAGTTGGGCCTGCTGCAAATCAAGTAGGGCCTATAATTCTCTTTGCCTATTTTTGATGTGATAAAGTAAGCCTAATTGATCATAAAGGGTCCTTTCCCTTTCCTCAACATCAGGTTGTTCCTGTTGATCATTCTCACCATGGATGTTGTCTTGTTGACCTCTACATGACCTTTTGGATGAAATATGATTATTATTTTGGCAAGCCTCTTCATTTTCATTGGGCATGCCAAATGTTCTCATGTCTGCATTATGAGACCCATCTCTTCTTCCCCTACCAATAATATTTTGATTTCTTCAAACCTCATACTCATCTCTGTTCATTCTCCTATTTGTTCTGAGTATATTATCAGCAGAGTCCTCTGAAGTATACTGATATTGGCTTCTGCAATCATCAAATTAATCATCTCTGTGAGAAGTACCTGCCGAAATGGTTGGAAGAACTCTCAAGCATTGACATATATTCAGGGCTTCTCCTACGATCCATCTTAATTTCTTTCTAATCTAAAAATGAGTTATGGGTTTGGCTAAATAGAGTCGCCACTTCCCTAATGGGAAGAAATACTAGAAATTTCACTATGTCAAAGGACAAAAATAATTCAACTAGAAGTAATTTGATCCTTGGCAACAATGCCAATCTGTTGGGTCCCAAAATAGCTTATCCTAATCCATAGAACATTCTTCAAACTTTGAGGCCAAGGATGTCATCAAGGAGATAGCATAGAGGTTCATCAATAGGATAAGGATGATTAAGGGCCAATGGTTGAGAATGAGCAATCTCTCCTTCACTTCTAGCTCAATTATAACAAGGAGGGTGTTCTTAGAGGTACCCCTTAACAAGGATTAACAACAATGGAAGATGTTTTCAGGGACATATCATTACAATAATACCCAAACTATTGTTTTAATCCCTAAATACAGTGACTAGATTAAGACAAGCTTGTTGCACTAAAACCTCTATTTAAGCTAATGAAAAGAACTATTGCAATAATGGAAGGTGCTAGTATGCATGTTTGGTTTTATAAAATTGGTACTTTGAAGATTCACTAATAATATTTCCTAGTTACAACATAGAACCACAACAATGCATACAGTGGTAACCAATTACTTCACACTTGATAAATTTGTTTTAGTTTTTAAAAGAGGTGTGGGTGATAAAACATTTCAAACTAGTGCCTATTTGGATGAGTTACAGAGTCAACAATTGAACAAAAGATAAGATAATACAGAAATGGAAACAAGCACTTTCTGGATACCCAGATGCAGAAAAAATAATAACCAGTGAGGATTATGCTTAGTAATCCTTTATCAAAATGCAATCATTCATTTATAATCATGGAAGAGATCATCACATAGCATGTAATGCTTTAAGAATCTTTCATATTCATCTAATCAATGGTTACAATCATACTATGAAGTGTCGCAAGAGGAATCCCTAGCTGAAATTTAAGATTTCCTTAGAAAATTACATGATAAAAAAGAGTTCATACACTAATTCTTGAAACCAATTTGAATCTTTTCATAGCCTTGTTATCTTCCCTGTTGGAGAACTGGAACATTTGTTCTTTGAAACCCTAGAGAGTTATGCACTTTTGTTTCCTGAAAACTGCTAAAAGACCAACCTTTGAAAAGAGTTTCAATCTTCAATTTATAGCCTTCACAACTCAGATTGGATGGAAAAATGGGATGGAAAACTCCACCAACTCCACCAATTGCAATAAAAACATAAATTTCAACTACCCATTTCACATTAATGGCTATCTTGGAAGATATTGGTGCATTTCTGGGTGTTTCTAGGTATTTCTGGACCTTCGCAGGACTTTAGGTTGCAAGAGGACATTTGGATTTTGGACTAGGACCAAAAATCCCATCAGGTCCCGAAGTCCTGATGGAACATCTTCATTATACTGTGGGAGTCCAAGAAAATGGGGTTTGAGAGGATGCGGGGATCGGGTTTGTGGGAGGACTTGGCACTCGAAATCCCACTGGGACCAGAAGTGGTGAAATTCAAAAATAGAAGATTGATTTGAACCTGCATGAAAAACTTAGCCATTTCCTCAAAATAATATTTGAAAAGTTGAATTTTTGCACCTTCAAAATTGACTTGAAAATTTAGGGGGTCCGAAAAGATTTCTGACTTCGAAGGTCCCTTTTTGTTGGTGAGTCCCAAGGTCGTAGAGGGATGAGGGACATGGGGTCACGGGCGGAATAGGATTTTAGGTCAAAGTCCAAAAGTCCCAACGGGTCCCAAAATCCTGACAAGATATTATATTTTAAAATAATATTTAAGTATAAGAAATTTCTTATACTTTAAATTATTTTAAAATATACTGTTAGGATGTTTAAGAGGGGTTTTGGATCCATAGGAGATGAAATATAGAATCTAGAATTTGGAGGATCCATCAGATGTCATACTTAGCCAATTTTTCAGGGTTTTCAAGTTTTCAGCCTTAGCCAAAACTAGGAGTTCAACATCATGCAACAAGGTAAAAGTACAAGGACTCCTTAGGAAAAACTGATGAATTTGACAAGATTTTGTAAATATTTGGCTTGAAAATAGGTGTAGAATTTTGTTGTCACACAAAAAGCACATACTTGTGGTGGAGAGGGATCTCATCATTGATATAGTCGCTACACCAACACCCCTCACATGATAGAGCTGGATACAACCACATACCATGTGTGATTCGTACCCACTACGTACCACGTCGATAAACTGATCTTACACGAACGAAGGGTCGAGGGCTCGAGGGACTCGAACCGATGACCTACACTCTGATACCATGTAGAATTTTTCCATTACATCAAAAGCACATACTTGTGGTGGAGAGGGATCTCATCGTCGATATAGTCGCTACACCAACACAAATGTAAGATTTCTACCCAAGAATGCAAGTGATTGAGAGAAAACAAAACATAAATCAATTATGAGCCAAATAAACTGTATTCAACTCAAGAGAATGCAAAGTAATATAATAGAATGAGATGCTCATATGAGAGAAAGAGGTGGGTATATATAGGATATTCCACCCAAGAGACTAAAAACATAACCAATATGGGATAAAGGGAAAAAGTCCCTAAGTAAACTTAACCTAGTGTGAAGAGAGCTAAAGCAAAGAACAAGCTAAGAAAGAGCTAGATAGCAAAGTAACCCTATTCACACTAACACCCCCCATTAAGTGCAACTTAGGGGGAAATGCAAAGATGGTTCATGGCAACAAGGCCTGATGAGGTACCCATGTACAAAGAAACCCCTCAAATAGAAAAGGAAGGAGAAAACCCAGTGGGAAAAAACTCCCCCATGAGAGGATAAAGTAGGAAGGGCTAATAGACCCCCCTAGAAGAGATGCCCCGCACCCCCAAGAGAGACTGAAGATGAACATACTTGCTCTCAGTGAAGGGTTTGGTGAAGATATCCGCAACATGGTCTGTTGTAGGACAATACTGCAAATCAATGACCTGCTCCTGAATCAACTCCCTGAGAAAATGCATATGGATCTCGATGTGTTTGGTTCGCTGATGATGAACCAGGTTCTTCGAGATCTAGATGGCGCTCTGGTTGTCATAGTAAATGATTGATGGCTTTTGAAAAGTGATGCCAAGTTCAATGAGGATATTCTGAAGCCAAATAGCCTTAGTGGCGGCATTGACAGCCCACTAATACTCAACCTCAGTCGAAGAAAGAGCAATAGCATGTTACTTCTTGCTCTACCAACAAATGGAACCAGAACCAAGGTGAAATCTATAGCCAAATGTGGACTTGCGATCATCAAGATCACCAACCCAATTAGAATCAGTGTATCCAACCAAGTATGAACCTGTGCCTGTTGCATAGTGAATCCCGTACCTGTGAGTGCCCTATATGTAGTGTAAGATGCGTTTGGTAGCCTTCCAATGAAGCTCGTGTGGCTCCGTCATGAAGCATGAAACAATGCCAACTACAAATGAAATGTCAAGGTGAGTATGAGTTAGATAGATGAGGCTACCAACAAGTTGACGATACAAAGTGGCATCAACAAGTGGTGTGGAACACTTTGCCTCAAGTTTGACTCCAAATAGAAAGGGAGTCGGTGCAGGCTTACAATCAGCCATGTGAAAATGAGCCAAAAGATCAAGAGCATACTTGGGCTATGCAAGAGAGATCCCAGAAGAGGTCTAAGTGATCTCAATCCTGGGAAAATAGTACAAGAGACCCAAGTCAGTCATGGAAAACCTATCATGCAAAGAAGTCTTGACACTTGCAATGATGGATGAAGTGCTCCGAGAGCCAAAAAAAGAAGAGAATCCTCCTGTCTCAAGATGTACACATTTGGATCTAAGTGGCAACGAGAGAGCCCAACTGAGAAAAGAAAGGAGTCCATCTTGGCATACCAAGCCCGTGGGGCTTGTTTGAGGTTATAGAGAGACTTCCTTAGTCTGCAAACTAGTGAAGAATCCTGAACAAACCCATGTGGTTTCTCCATGTAAATCTCCTCATGAAGATCCCCATGAAGAAATGAACTCTTCACATTCATCTTATGTACAGCCCAACCATGAGCAACAGCAAGAGCAAGTATCAGGTGAATGGAGTTCATCTTGGTGATGGGGGAAAAGGTCTCAGTATAGACAATACCAGGAACCTAAGAGAAATCTTTAGCCACAAGTCGTGCTTTGAACTTGTCAACTAATCCATCCACTGCAAATTTAGTCCAATAGATCCACTTAGACCGAACCATTTTTCTTCCCTTAGGAAGTGGAACAAGATCCCAAGTTTTTTTCTGAATCAAAGAGTTGTACTCTTCCTCCATTGTTGAATCACACTCAGCAATACCTAATGCTTCATGAAATGATTGTGATCTGAAGCTGTGGCAATGTAGGATTACAAAATGTCCAAATGTTGTGACTGAGTCCTCTAAGTGTCTGAAGGATCCCCAACAAGAGTACCTGCTGACTCAAGTGTCTGACGAGCCCAGCAAGGCATGTGAGGAGATGGAGGAGGAGAATCCCTATCCTTAGACTATGAACTCTGCGAAGAGGAGGAGGAAACCTCATGATCAACTCTATGAGTAGAGGCAGCTGAAGGAAAATCATCTAAGTCACTATCTGAATCCGTAGTGGAGGAAGAAACAAGAGAGGATGAGCTAGGAGAGCTTTCCTCGAACTGCACACTTCATTCAATGAAGATCTCATGTGTCTTAGGATCCAAGAGTTGATATTCTTTGACACCATCAGGATAACCAAAAAAGATACAAGGTCGACTCTGAGGTTCCAAGGCCTTGTGCTTCTCTAAAGGAATGTGAGCCCATGCAGGAGAGCCAAAAACTCTGAAGTGTCGTACAATAGGTTTCCTACCACACCAGGCTTCAAAAGGAGTCATTCCCTTCAATGCCTTATGCGGAACTCTATTCTAGATGTGAGTAGCATAGTTGATAGCTTCTGCCTAATATTTAGGTGCAAGGGAGCATGCGTGGATCATGCAACCAGCCATCTCTTTTAGGGACCTATTTTTCCTCTCAGCCACACCATTCTACTGAGGTGTATAAGTGAGAGTATGCTAAAGATTTATCCCTTCAAGAGTGCAAAAATTTTCAAAGCGATGGTTCACATATTCTCTGCCATTGTCAGTGCGGAGAATCTTGACAACCTTCCTAGACTGTTTCTTGGTGCAAGCCTTGAATTCCTAAAATCTATCAAAGGCTTCTCCCTTCTGACGAAAAAAGTAGACCCAGGTGTATCTGGAATAGTTATCAATGAATGTGAGTAAGTAGCGAGCCTTGTTGAAAAACAAGGATGGAAATGGACCCGCCACATCACTGTGGACCAGCTCAAGGACTTCTGAAGCCCTCCAAGCCTTCCCTTTGTCAAACTTGTCCTCAGGATGTTTTCCTAAGGCACAACCTAAACAAACTCCATCTCAGAAACTGATCTTAGGAAGACCTGTGACCATATCCTGCTTGTTGAGTTGCTGGAGATAGCGGAAGTTGAAATGGCCAAACCACCCATGCCATAACTTGCTCATAGAATCTGAATGAGTGAGCAAGGTAGTTGAATGTGAATTAGGTACAAAATGAGAGAAAGCATACAGTCAAGACTCATAATCAGCCTTACCAACTGCAACAAGTGCATTATCTTCAAGACTCCTGATGGTGACGGAATCATAAGTGAACTCAACTTTTCTACCATTCTAGGTAATCTGATAGACAGAGAGAAGGTTAGCAAATAGATTAGGTACACAAAGGACATCCTCAAATGTACCAGTGCCAGCATCAACAGAATCTTTCCCGATGACTTCAACATGAGAGTCATCCCCAATGAGAATGTGGGGCACCGAACAAGGCTTCAACAAGGAAAATTGTTCTCTGATAGAACCCATGTGATGTGAAGCACCCGAGTCAAGAATCCACTACTGAGAAGAATCTGTAGTAGCAACTAGTGCAGTTGCTTTCCCTTTGCCTGATTTTGAAGGAGTAGAGGATTGTTGTGAAGAAGGTAGATTAATGTTGTTCTTTTTCAGAAGATGCTTCAGCTCATCGATCTACTTCTTGTGACAAGAGTATTCCTCATGACCAACTTTCTTATAGTAGCAACAAGTTGGTCTTTCCTTCTTCTGATTGTTCCCCTTTGAAGAAGAGAAAGTGGAGTTTGCTATTGAGGTAGACGAAGACTGTGCCTGATCTTTCTGTGACTTCTTCTTGGACTTCCTATCTTTCTTGTCAGGTTTCCCTGACTCTTTCTGTTCCTTCGACTGACTAGCCAATAGAGCCTGAGACTGAGATGGCTTTAACAGCCCCATGGAAAGAATCTTGCCTTGTTCTTGCATTAACAATTTAGAAAATGAAGAAAAAGAAGGCATTTTATATGTAGAGCCCATAGTCAATCTATGAGTATGAAAACTAGAAACAAAAACAGCATATTTAGGTCCAAGTTTGTTAAGAGTACTCAAGACAAGTTGAATGTCCTTTTTCTCTATGCCACATGTTTTACATTGTGCTCTCAAATCATTTACTTTTGTTACAAAGTCCTGGATGTTGTCAAAAGACTTAGGATTTAGCACTATTAGTTGATTATCAATTTGATATCCCTTAACTCCATCAGTTGTCCCATAGAGAATTTTTAGTTGTTCCCATGCATCATGTGAATTATTTTTTCCATCAATTTGAAACATTATATCAAGAGAAACTAAACTCCTAAGACAACCTAGAGCTTTTGTTTGTTCAAGCATCCAGAGTATTTTTTCCTTAGCATCTAAGGGTTCAGTTATCTTTTGTTCAACATAGGGTGTGTACCCTTGTTGCATTAAGAAGTTCCATGCATTTTCTTTCCATGTATTGTAGTTGTATGGAGTTAGCAGTGGAAACTTAACATTACCCATTGTGAAAGGAAAAGAGAGCAAGAGTAGAAGGAGTTGCACAAGCACAATCACACCAAGAGACCCCCCCCCCCAAATTACTCAATGAAGAAGCCCCCTCCAAGCAAAATGATTTGGCACTTTATAAGTAGTGCGGTTACAATGGCCACTAGCAAGAGAACGCTAAGTCGACTTGACTTTAATGCATTTACAAATCCTCACAAAATGAATATATACTGAAATTACCATTTTGAGACAAACCCAAATGAAATTAGTAGTATCACTATGAAGTACATGAAAAAACATGCACTTTCAAAAAAAATCACCTCGATCCGAGGTCGTATGCAAAAGTTATGCACTTTTGAAAGTCCCAAAATGGGAACTACGCAGAGTCACGTGTGAGAATCTGAGATTTTTGGAAAATCCATACACTGAAATTAGAAACCGTCTACACCAGCACATAGAGCACAAAAAATTAGCCAAAATCAAAAAATGAAGCTCGCAAATCAGAGGTCGGGAGCCTAAGTTACAACCTTTGGAAATTGCAGTTAACACCAATGGAGAGGGGATCTATTGTAGCTTTCTAATATTGTTTTTGCAAAAGATATAAGCTACATGCAAAAAATAACAAATACCCAGATAGTTTTTTGATGTTGCGAACAAAACCCAGAAGGCATTTTTCTTTGTGATATACAGAAAATGTGACTCTAATGTAAAAAAAATGTCTTTAGCACTAAAAAATGACCCCAACAACCAAAAAATGGCATGCAAAGACTGAATCAACTACCTAAGACAAAGACATGCCACAACTTGCAAGATTGATCAGAATAAATAAAATGCAAGCCGATTGTTAGATTTGAGCTCAAAGAGTCTCGAGGAAGCTCTGAAAAAACCTGCAACTTGCAAGTCAAAATATGAACCCCCCCAAAAACTAGAGTTTTCTCCACACTTTTCTATTTCTCCAGATCATCAGAAGATGCAAGAGAAGAGCATACTCATGTGCTTTGAAAAACAACTCTACATTCTCAGATTTATAAAAAAAATACTAACCCACAACTCACAACCGCTCTGATACCATGTAAGATTCCTACCCATGAATGCAAGTGATTGAGAGAAAGTAAAATAGAAATCAGATATGAGCCAAATAAATTGTATTCAACTCAAGAGAATGCAAAGCAATACAATAGAATGTGATATTCATACGAGAGCAAGAGGTGGGTATATATAGGATATTCCACCCAAGAGACTAAAAACACAACCAATATGGGATAAAGTGAAAAAGTCCATAAGTAAACTTAACGCAGTGTAAAGAGAGCTAAAGCAAAGAACAAGATAAGAAAGAGCTAGATAGCAAAGTAACCCTATTCACACTAACAATAGGAATCCCAACAAGTTTGATGTTGAGAGGTTTAGTAAGAGGGTTGAATGAGAGAGATAAAGGTTCAGTAAAGACCAAAGTTAATAGTGCTTTTAGTATACCTTAAAAAACATTTTCCCATTTTCCAATGTTGAACATAAGGTTCTTGCATGAACCATGTTGTTATACCTACTGCATAGGTAATGTCAAGGCAAGATATTGTGAGATAAATTAGGTGCCCAACTAATTGACGATAAAGAGTAGGGTTAATTTTTTCATAAGGGGGTGAGAATCAAATTTAATACTAATTTTGATAGGTATGATTGTTATTTTGCAGTCACACATATTGAATTTAGAAATTAAATTTTGAGCATATTTTGCCTAAGATGTAACAATAGGTTGATGATCTTGAAATATTGGAATCCCTAGGAAATGATGAAGATAACCTAAATCAGTCATTTCGAAGGTAAGATTTAATTTATGCTTGTATTTGTGAATTAAAGGCGTAAGACTTGTGATGAGCAAGTCATCCACATATAGGACAACGATAATAATCTAATTATTTTCAAATTTGAAAAAAGATCATTGTCAAATTTACAATTAGAGAACCCCAAGTTTTGAAAGAAATTGTTTATTTTGGAATACCAATCTTGAGGAGTTTGTTTGAGTGCATAGAGACATTTTTTGAGTTTAAAACATAGTTTTCTTTATTTGGTTGTAAAAACCTTTTGGTTGATGCATATATATTTCTTCTTGCAAATCACCATTTAAGAAGGCATTTTTAACATATGTTTGATGAATTTCCCATCCATTTTGGGCAACAAGGGCAAGGAGTAATCAAATAGCACTCATTTTTTCTATTGGAGGAAATGTTTCATCATAGTTTATGCCATGTTGTTAATGTTCTCATATTTTTCCCAGATCCAAAATAATCCAAAAATCCCATCTTCTTCCATCAAATATATCCGATCTAAGAAAGTCTAAATTATGAAAGAAGTCTCCCTTCAAAAATCTCAAAAAATTCCAAGTATTTTGCCTTTACTTTTGCCTTGTTGAAAAATTTTAAGTTTGGCAAACCTTTGGTTCACCGATTGGCTAGTTCGTCAATTCGTCACTTCACTGATTTGCCGACTAAGGGACCAATAGGCAGGTAGAAGTCTAAGGGAAAAGTGTTAAGAGTTGAAAGGAGTGCTTTATCAGCAAAGTTGAAGGGTTGCAAACCTCTTGGTTCGCTGACTAAGCAAGGCAAAGGGGCAGCAAGAACATTCTATTCAAAGGGCTAATAAAGGAATCAAGAGTTTGCTTTTGTTGGCAAACTTAATGTCTGGAAAACCTTAAGTTAGCCGATTGACAACTTTACCGACAAAAGAACAAGGGCAAATGCGAAGAAAGGATAGTTTGTTGAATGAAGATTTTGCCGATAAGGTGAAAATGAAGGCAAAAGATCAAACAGAAGAGAGAAGTTGATGAGTCAGTAAAAAGGAAAACTCACCAATCAATTCATAATTTCTCAAGTTCGTCGATAAAGCGATTTGCCGATAGAAAGGGAAGTAGCATAGTGCAAAGTGGAATAGTTCAGCAAGGAGGATTTTCACCGACCAAAGGGAGCAGAGATAAAGAAGAAAAAAAAATAGTTTACGAAGGAGAGATTTTGTTGATAAGGCAAAATAAAAGTCTGAAGTAAAGTGAAAATCAATGTAAAAATAAAGCATGTAATATAATGTATTGCTTTAAAATATTTTAAAGTGTTGTAAAAACTTTTAGAAGGCATGATTTTTTGGGTATCTTAAGACGTGTTTCCACAAGTGACACCATCGTTGCAGGCCAAGGTCATCCAGGTAGCTAAAACAATGTACAAATTCAATGCACAAGTACTTGAAATAAATAAATCAGATGAAGTACCCCTACAACCATGCTTCTATAGGTCCTTTCAAGGCCAAAATTTAGCACACATGGCATGGGCATCCTCAAAATTCATAGATCTTCTAATAGAGCCTCTGGGCTGAATTTAAGCAGCATGGGCATAAAGTGTTCACCACTTTTCAGCGCCCACTGCTACACAGTGATTGTAAAAGTTATATAATCATGTTGAGATATATTTTTTAGGGGTTGGCTATGTTGGGTCATTTTCATAGACAGAAAGTTCTTTTTTAGGTTCAGACTTTGTGGTTTTCTCCAGAACTGGGTGGATTTGATAAACTATGCTCTTTTCTGAGCCTCTCATGTCTCTATATCAGTTCATCAATGAAGGCTTGAATCTATCATTTTGTGTCTATCTCATGCCTGTAATGAATTCTTCTTCTTTTGTAATGGTTATATGACATGTGATTAATACAAGTAACTAATTTGGCCTCACTCATTTTCTTTTACATTGTGTCTATTTGAATGTTGCTCATTTATTCTGTGGATAAAATGGTCCCTCTATAAGTTTCAGCATTCCATTTTGACTCTGTTAAAGATTGGATGAGTCTGTGTTAGTTTATTCAGCCTTTGAAATCACTACTATGTTATGTCAGTTCCAACTAAACATTATAAATTTGGTGCATCACATCTTTTAATTTCAGTATTCCTTCTTTCCCTTTTCCTTGCATGAGTGTAGCATTAGATTTAGTTGAATTCTCTAGACCTTAAGTCCAGAAAGAGGAACTAGCCTTCTCTGGAGGTCTGATCTTATTTGCAAGGTTTCACACCTTGAGATCAGTCCCATTGTGTCATTGAAGTGCTTGAACAGGCTTCTAGTAGGGTACAATTTCAAGTGATAACATTTGAGAAAAACCTTTAGCCACTAATATAGCTTTATATTTATCAATCTTTCCTTGATAGTTATATTTAATTTTATAAAGCAAACAACAGTTGATAATGTTCTCATTAGAGGGTGGTGGAATAAGCTCCCAATTGTTATTTTTATGAGAGCATTGTATTTTAACTAAGTGACGTTTTTCCAATTTTGATTTTCATTAGCTTCTTCAAAGGTTTGGGGTTTGATTTCATATAGTGTCATCAAGGCAACATATGTATGTTGACTGTTAATCATTTTAGGAAGATAGGAAGGCTCTAAATTTGAATCCTAAATTAAAGATTGAACCCACTTAGGTCTTTTGGGAGAAAAATTATGATTAATGTCAGAAGAAAGATGATGAGTATTTTCTTTAGAAGTAGAAGATTCAATAATGTTTTCAATAGGAGGAGAATTGGATAGAGGAGATTTTAGGATGTGAACATTTTGAATTAGAATATTATCTCTTTTGGAAGGATCATAAAGTCTAAGACTTTTTGTTCTTCCCATATACCCAACAAAAATACAATGAGAAGAGCTCGAATCAACTTTTTTTCTTTTTTGTTTAGGAATGAAAATAGATGCACGACTCCCAAAGATTCTAAGATGAGAGATATTTGGTTTTTTATTTGACTGTTTTTTCTAAGAGAGTTGAAAGATGCAAATAATTTGTAGGAGCCCTATTTAGAATATAGATAGCTATGTTCGTGGCTTCAGTCCATAAAAAATTAGGTGTATTTGATGAATTCATAATAGATATGACCATTTCTGTGATTGTTTGTTTCTTCTTTTCGGCTACACCATTTTGTTGAGGAGAATAAGGGAAAGTTAATTCTCTTAAAATCCCACATAAAACGCAAAAATTGTCAAAATTCTCTATTTATGTATTTCTTTTCCATTATCAGTCCTGAGGATTTTTATTTTATGGTTAGACTAATTTTCAACTAGGGATTTGAATTCCTTAAACCTAGAAAGAACATTTTTATTTTTAAGGTGATACCCCCAAATCATTCTAGAATAATCATCAATAATTGTAAGGACATAGAGAGACCCATTAAGAGAGAGAGAACCTGAAAAGGCCTCATTAAATCACAATGAAGTAATCATGAGGGCTTCAATGAAATTCAATCATGACTTTTATTAAAGTGCAAGGTATGTTGTTTACTTAGGAGGCATCTTTTACAAGTTTCTAATCTGTTCTCAATTTTTGGTAATCTAGTTACAAGATTATGACAAGACAATTTATTTGTACTTCTGATATTTACATGTCCTAATCTTTCATTCCATAATTGTGTTTTAGTTTTCACTTGCAAAGATAAATAATTTTATTTTGAAATATTATTAAAGATAAAAGACCATCTTTCTAAATGCTTTTAGCAACAATGACTTTATTTTGATCTTTGATGTAACAACTATCTTTTGTAAGAAAAATTTTGAAATTGTCTTTAGTAAGATGAGAATAGGATAAAAGATTCTTTCTTAATTTGGGGAAAAAAAGGGCATCTCCAATAGTTTCATTAAAAAATTTAAATTTCCCTGTTCCTATAGATTCTATCATAGAATTATCTCTGACATATATCTTTTCATTACAAGTTTTAATATCAGATAAAATATCATACATATAGGTCATATGTCTAGATACTCCACTATCAAGAATCCATTCATTATCAAATGATGCAGATGAAGTCATATAAAGGGAAATATTATTATTTTGATTTTTAGTTGAATTCATTTTAAATTTATGTTTAGGGTTATTGTTCTTGTGAAATCTTTTCTTGTTTTTAAAATAACAATTTATTCTTGTGTGTCTTCGTTTACCACAATTATTTCATTTTACTATAAGTTTGTTTTTATAAGATTTGTGATAATTTTTAGAATGATCAGATGATTTAAAAAACTTCATTTGCCTTCTTTATTTTTTGAAATGTTTTATTGTTATGTTCGCTTAGTAAGGCTTCTAATGGCTTTTCTTTGGAATCTAAGTAGGACATTACTTGTTCTTCTTGAATAAGCACAACAAAAAGTGTCAATAAATTAGGGAGATCATCTTCATTTTGATATTTAGAGTTTAAGATGGAAATAAAGTTATTAAATCATTCATGAATGTTCATCTATACTATAAAATATGAAAGTTCATCTTTTATTAGGTCACATTTGCAACCATCTAGTTGAGATTTGATGATTTTGATTTTGGCAAGGTAGTTGATTACTTTTTTCTCTCCTTTCATGGGGGTTGTAAAAATTTCTAGTATTAATTTAATGATTTTAGAAAGCATATCTATCCTTTGTGCATGGATTCTAAAAAATTCCAAGCTTCAGAAGGTGGTTCTAGGTTTCCTATATGTAGGAGAAAATCATTTCCAATACTTCTTAATAGAATCGATAATGCTTCTTGTGATCTATTATTAAATGTATTGACAAAATTAGGGTTGACATTTCTTCTTGTGGGTTGTTTTTCCTTACCCTAGACAATAGCTCGTAGATTCTTGGCCCTAAATTCTACCTTTATCATGATCTTCCATATAGAATAGTTGTTTCCACACAACATATGTGCCTTGTCGATTGTGAAGATATGTAAACCCATATAAAATAAATGTAATTGTCTAAATTCTTTTTATCACAAAGTAATAATGTATATGTTCATTTTTTATAAGAAAGAAAATAGAAAAAGAATAACTAAAGTTCATAATATGTTACCCTTTTTTTCCTTTTTTTTTACAAGAATCCTAACATATACCACACTTTAGAATATAAGAAATTTGTAAATATAAGAATTTATTAAAAAAAATTAATAAAGAAGGGAAAAAATATGGATGATCAATAATAAAAGATGCTATTAGCACTTATCCTCAAAAGAGCTTATAGAGTTATATTAAAAAGGAAACTGTGCTCTTGATAGTGTAATAATTAAGGTTACAAATTTAAGTTGTGTTACAACTCTAGAAGATTAGGTTTAAAAAAATTGTTATAATACAACTATGAATTAGGGTTTTAAAAAAATGTTATAATACAAGTCTAGAAATAAGTTTTAAAAAAAACAAATAGCATGAATAGGTCATGGGCTTAGCCTTTGAACTCCATACGCTTAGATCCTATATGGCATGTTAAGATTTCATTTTATTTTTATTTTAGGTTTTAAGTAGAGAAGAGACGAGCCCTAAAAAATATTCTAATAGATTTTAGCCCTAATTTTTATTTTCTTGTTGTGTATAGGACAGGGTGGCAACCATTTTACAAAGTTTGACAAGAACGATGGGGAAACAATATACCAAAAAAGGTGCCACAACCAACAATGAAAGAGGTGATAATGGAAGTATGGTTTGTAGATATCATTCATCAAAATTGGGGAGAATAATATAATAAAAAAGGTGCCATAACCAACAATGAAAGAGGTGATAATGGCTATATGGTATGTAGATATCATTCATAAAAAATGGGGAGATCTAAGACAAGGAAGAGGTGGCCATAAGGGAGGCGACATAAATGGGAGGTGATGGTCATGTTATTCTCCTATGCAAGTTGTGGTCAAAGGTTTGATGTACCCCTATCCTATATGCCTTGATTTGATGCCAATTTTCCAAGGATTTCATCTTGTCATAGGTTATAGATTTAGTAGGGATGGTATTTTTCTAGTTGTGGGCTTTCCCAAAGGGCGGTAGCTATGGATAAATTTTCAAGTACAATAAAGAGCTAGTGCGAGATAAGACCATTCGATTAGAAAATGGCCCTGTTGATACTTATTGTGGTGATGATTGTTGCCAATGGTTTGAGCAACTATTATTTTGTGCTAGTCGAAAGTCACACCCAATGCAAGAGCAAGATGTCAAAGAACACTTTTAAATGGTAGAATAATACATTATTTAGTTGTATCACATTTCCAAAAATTAAATTCAACAATATTTTACAGGGCAGATTTCTACAAGGGAAATGTCATGCCATGCAATGTAGATAAAGCCTCTCGCAAGGGTGTGAATCCTGAACAAATGATTTTAAATTTAATGTAAAATAGGGTTGGAGTAGGGTTTATCCAACCAAAAAAACCTATACCAATCTAAAATTTTGATGGACTCCCAAGGACCAATCATGGGAATGATTATATCTTTGTGATTGTTGACAATTTTAGTAAAATGTGTGTCATTATAGCTTGCAAAAAGACATTGGTGAGGTGTGATGCAGCAAAACTATTCTTCAATCTTGTTAAGATGTACTTTGGAATACCGAAAAGCAACATATCTAGTAGGGATTCCAGGTTCTTGAGCAAGTTTTGGTGCACATCATGGAAAAGAATGGACACAAAACTTCAATGGTCTACCTCTTTTCGTCCCCAAATAGATAGACAAACAGAAGTTGTGAATAGAACTTTTGTGTAACTACTGAGAGGCTATAATCAAAGGTATCCCAAGGGCTTGGATGAACATTTGGTGTATATTCAGCACTCATATAATAGAGTCATGCATTCTTCATTGAATATTTTGTCTTTTAAGCCCTGCTTTTTTTTTTTGCCAACAAGGCCACTTGATATTTGTGTTAGATCTAGGGCACACAACTGAGAGGGGGGGTGAATCAGTTGTACAAAAACTTGCTTCTACTTCAAACACTTGATTCTTCTTTGTTACTTAATAGCATATCAATTAACCATTCATGAAAGCATCAAGCGTAAACACTAGAGCAGATAAACATCAACACATTAGACACCAAGATTTTGACATGGAAAACCCGGTCAAGGGAAAAACCATGGGGTGATTAACCCAAGGATTATTCTCTGTTAGAAGAATAAGAAAAATAGATTGCACATGCCAATTAGGGCTCACTACCCGAGCACACTGCTCACAAGGAGGCACACTGCCTACAGGAGACACACTGTCTACAAGATAACAAGTATTATAAACTTGAACTAGAGATAGGCATCTTTACCATGTCTGGATCAGTTCCATTTAAGCCCAAGACACTTTTGCTCTACCTTTCACTCTGCTATACCACAATCATCCGTAACACAACACCTTGCGAAATGAATTCACAAACCTTTATTTATACAAGGTATCAACTTAGGAACAATCATCTAAGTCAGCAATCAACTACAAGAACATTCGCAAGATGAATAACTCATCCGGTTGGCCAGCCTGAACAAGAACATCTTCATCCGGAAGTATATCTTCAATTCCAGGCTCTAACACTAATGCGGACCGACAACACAACCTCAACATGATCCAAGAACCTTCACAGGCTTGCCTGAAAGACCAGGTACATTCGCACTTCCTCTACTTACTAGAATTCTTCTCTTCATCATCTGGAACTTCAAGAACACAGTCTATCGCCACTGTCACAATCACAAAGGTGCTTCCGGACCTCCAAACCATGAACAAATAGAGATGACACATCACAAGGACAACCCAAACACTCCTTCCAATCCGCAGAATAGGACAATGCACTTCCAGATCTCACCAGACCTTTTTGTAACACTCTGTCACTCCGGAGCATCTCCCAGAACCGGTTCTACTTGATCGATCACAACTTCTTCATATCTTCATGCGGACCTCTGAAATCTTAACTGGAACATCTCAAGACTCATATCTACAAACCCTTTAATCTGCATCCTCTGATCTACAACCTATTGAGTACTTTTGCCTTCTTCTCATCACTGTTCTTCACTGTTCCTGATTGAGACTAATTTTATCAATATCCTCAGCACACAGCTCATCCAATCCTTCTCATCAATGCAATATGAGTATGTTGACATCAATGACAACACTGGTTAACCTCATACTTGCAACAATTTGTGTTGGACAATCAAGTAAGGGGCTAGAAAATAGATTGAGGTTCATAAAGTTCACAAGTTCATGTAGAAGGTGAGAAAGATAGACCTTCAAGTTTGGGGGATCAAAAGAGTCTATGAAGACTGAAACCCTAAAAATCATGCAAGGAAATAACATGAAAGATAAACAATAACAATAATACCCTCAACCTTGCACAAATTTACACTTCAGATAGAATAGGGTAGAGTGCACCCAAGTTCCACCAACATTGTTCTATGGATGAGGTATTGTGGACTGCTCATGCAACCAGCATAACTTGGATATAATATGGAAGCAAAAGATATTGAAAATGATAATAGAGATAGAAAATAATAGATATGTGTGTGTGAAGATTTGTTGGGGGCCTTCAAATTGAAATGAGAGTTTTAATTTATAGAGGGAGAGGGAATCAAATGGATGGTCAAGATTAGAAGGGTGAGGTGTGAGGTGGATAGATAGGATTGAAATTTGAAGCTAGTGGTTATGGCACTCATTTAATGAGGATGATAGGTGACTAAAATAAGAATGTGAGGGGGTGAAATGGGATTATTTAATTGATTTTTGGAGAGGAAGTGCTTATGATGCACATTTAATGAGGTTAAAAATAGGGATGTGAGTGAGATAAATAATTTAAATAATGAGAGACATGTGGGATTTAAATAAATATTTAATTTATTTAAATTGGATGATGGAGGAAAATGGGGTTAAATAAATAAGATTTATTTAATTTCGTGTAAAAGGTGGATAAAAGGATAAAGTTAAATAAATATAATTTATTTAACTAATGGGAATGATGGAAGGGGTCAAGAAAGGGACCTAGAAGAAAATATGTTGCAAGGTAATGCAAGGTGATGTAAGATAATGTCGTAAGACATGGTCAATTTTAGGGGTCTATAGTTTTCCCCTCTTTGATATGATGTTACGACTAAGAGAAGTAACATTATTTCAAAGAAGAAAAGGTACGGGTGAAGGAAAAGGATGCCCAGCCACTTGAAGGAGTGATGAAGAGGAATGATGTAAAGATGGGATGCCCCTTGAGAGGATAGGTGGGTTAGAAGAACACAGGTATGCTCTCAAAATTGATGAAAGGGGTTGGATAAAAGAAAGGATGGAAAAGGCTAAGGGTTAGGAATGGATAATTAGGATGAATTGTTAAGTTAAAAGAAATAGGTGAAATAGATAGTGGATAAAGATAGATTGAGAGGTGAAGAATGCTTTAGAATAGGATTTAAAAATGGATAAGTTATAGTCATAATGGATATAGTGGATAGAGAGTAGATAGTTATGCTAATATATTATGTAGAGAAGTCCTTATTCGATATAGCCAGAGAATATTATGCACCAAGGTATAAGGAACCAGAGTGACTTTGTATCATTTGCATGAACTTGACATTACAAACAAAAGGAGTATCCTTATACACGGCATAATACAACCTTGTCTAGACACAAGATATGAATATTAGTTGTAGTGATAAGAATATCCAACAGACATGTAAAATGATATTCCCCATTCTCTACTAATCGTAACACACTAAGATATAAATGGATGTAGGTGGCTTTGATAAAGCATAAGAAGGAGATAGAAAAGATAAAATTAAAAAATAAAAGACCAAATGACAACACCAGTCACATAGCCATTGTATCTCTTGCCAAAGAGTTTAAGTGATGTTTGGAAAGGTGCCTGATAATGAGAACGATATATCCCTAGATGAGGTTGGATGATGATAGTTTGTTTGAGATCGAATGATGTGGCAATTAACAAAGTGACTAGATGGGTGATTTTCGTTAAGGTATAGTGTGTTGTATGAATGTTTCTACTTGATTCAAAAACAAACAAGGTATTGCCCATGTCATGTTGTAAACTAATAATTGATTGATTGATTGATTGAGATAGTGTTGTCATTGTGAGAAACAATATATCCCTAGATCAACACAAGGATGTGGGAACAATATATCTCATTGGTGATGATGGTTGATTGATTGGGTTGACAACAAGATTGGAACAAAACCAAGGATGTGATTGGATGATTTGGCTAGATTACTTTGACTAGATTGGTATGAATTAAGGGTGACTTGCATTTGGATTTATTGCTTGGATTTTTTGGATTTTTTTTTTTTTGTATTTTTGGGATATTTGGATTTTTTTGGTATTTTTAGGAATATTTTATGTTTTTAGATTTTTGAAAATGTTTTGATTTTTTTTTTTGGATTTTTGGAAATGTTTTGATTTTTTTAAAATTTTTGGAAATGTCTTTATTTTTTTTGAAATATTTGTGGGATGGCATTGGATTGTAGTTTGGATAGCCTAGATGCTAGATACCATTGACAAGGGAAAATCATGAAAAGGTAGACAAATGGGTGATAGTGGATGGGAGGGATAGGACAAGTAACATGGATGGATAGGTAGAAGGATGGATAATAATGGATAATATATACGAAATGCATACAAGATAGATGGATGGAAGAATTCAAGATGTGATCTCCAAGGACTATGTTGCATAGGAATAACATGCCTCATTCTAGGTGATGCTTAGGATTTTACATGACAAAGCTTATGATGATAGGATGATAGGATTGGATAGAAAGGATGAGGTAGATCAAGAGATGTCCAAAACATTTTTCAACATTTTGCCTCTTGTCTTTATCAAGATCAAAAGAAGGAAGGGAAGATGGGTAAGTGGATATGATAGATGAGGATAGGTAGGTATGAGGATATGATGGATGAAGATGGTAGGATAGGAGTAAAATAATAGGATGGGATAGATGAGACAACATGCCCCCAAGTGTAAACACAGACAAGGAACCTACACATGACGCTTGTTTGACAGGTTTTCATCATGGTACTTATCCAAGGTGCCACCGAGGTGGTTTTCACCATTGGACTAAGGGATTTCTTTTTACTATTTTGATTTTTTCTTTTTTCTTTTTTCTTTTTTCTTTTTTTCTTTCTTTTTTTATTTTTTGGATTTTTTGGATTTTTGGATGGGATAGGAGAATATGGATAGGAGGAATTTGGAAGAGGATGGGGACTAAAATGTCTAATTCCATGAAAGGTGATAATGTCCTATTATAGAGGGATGTCACACATGGAAAATGTCAAGTGTCATTTTGTGCATGAATGTTGGTAGAGGATTGCATGAGAGGGAGATGGAGTAGGATAGATAGTGAATTATGCAGGGAAGGATAGTGGATTATGATGTGGATTATGCAAAAGCTTGGAGCATAGGGATATGATGGGCGAAATATGTGGGATAGTCAATAGAAGATAGGGAGATGGAAGTATGTGGGAATGTCGTGGGAACAAAGACCAACATTTGCACACACTAAATTAGATTTTGAAGCTTTTGATTGGAAGGGTGAGTTGAGAGTAATGGAGATCTTTTCTTAGGGGATGGTCAATTTCATAATTTTGGAACCCAAATGGTCTTAGGAATTGTAGGATTTTGTGATAGGGAATAGGATTTTTGAATTTTGGATATTTTATTTGGATTAAGTGCTTTTTGCTTGGGGGCCCACACCATTTTTGTTTTTCTTTTGAGTTTTAAGGTGTGGGCTTGGGTAAGGGAGGGGCCAGTAGCCACCCACCCTAACTTCGCGCACCTCAAGCTCATAGCTAGACATATCAGATTTTGATGATTTTTTTGGGGTTTCTCCGTATGTGACCAAAGAGCTTAAAGCTATTCTTTCAGCTTCTGGGCACTTATACATTTCCCTGTAGGACACGTTATGTGCACATGGGTTGAAAAAGTGTCATTTCAACATGTCACCCCATACATGTGCAACAATATGCCAGTAACCACTCACCATCACATTTGTACACTTGTCTTAACTTCATTGGTTAATTTATTGGAGTTGTGAACATGTATTGGTGCATTTGTGAACATGTACAAATGTTGTGAACATGTATTGATGCATTTGTGTTAATTTATTAGGTTGGTATTTTACATGTATTGGTTCTTTTTAAAATTTTAATTGGGGGGTCAAGTGCACAAAAACATAGTGGTTATTGGGACATGGGGGGCAACTGGCCCCTCTCCCTTAGCCTTTTGGATGAATTTTGCTTTGATTCTTTGCATTGGTGTCCTATGGCATGAGGATCTTTAGGATTTTTTTCTTTATGTTAGGAGGCATCTAAATTTTTATTTTTGAATCCCATGGGGGTTGTGATAGCTTCATGATTGGTCGATGTGTGCATTCGTTGATCATGAGTAGGAATTGTAAGGGATTTATGGATGGAGGGATTAAAATTGAATTTGCGGATAAATGGATGAGGGGATTTGAGGATGAGGATATTAGGAGTTGGAAGGAGTGGAGGTAAAGTGGATTTGAGGATGGGGATATTAGGAGTTGGAAGGAGTGGAGATAAATTGGATGGAGGAAGGTGTATGGTCACATGCATTTGGGATTTGTATGATGATGAAGGAGGAATGACAACATATGTTTTGGGGGTATGATGTGATTTGTGATGGAAAGGAGTGGATATAAAATGCATAGAAGAAGTACCAGCATCTTGTGATTGTTTTCCTTGGGGTATATAGCTAAGGCCATATGATTGTGAAGGGATGTTAACATGGATAGGCTCCAAAATACCTTGTTCATGAAGGCCTAAGCCTTTACCTTGATAGTTCATGTTTTCGAGTATGTGATGTACAATGGGATTTGGAGTGTTTTGGACACAAGACGTGAGTTAATTATTTGATGGGGAGGATGAGGTGGTGGATAGTGGTTGTTTCTCTCCTAAGGAAGAACATTCATGGATGAAGGTAGTACGACCAAGGGGATAGGATGATGGATTTGAAATAGGGTCGATATTGTATGAGAAAGGATCAATAGGATCTTGATTATCATTATGCTCATTAAGATCCAAGCTATTTGTTTGATCATCTATGCTTACTTGGGAACCAAGTGTCTTAGCAAGGGAAATGGATGTTGTTGGATCATGGATAAGACTAGGTGGAGGATGGATAGGAGTAGTTTGGATATTTTGCTCATGGATGGTTGTGGGATTATGGATGGGTGGAGTGATAATCACTTGAACATGGATAGGATCTTGGTCATAGATAATATCTTGATCATAGAGAGGATTAACATGGATAATGTGATATTGGGCTTGGATAGGACGAACCTGGATTACTTGCTTATGGGTAGGAACTTGATTCTGGATAATATCTTGATCATAAAGATGATTATGGAGAGGATAAACACTTTGATCTTGATTTGGATGAGGGGTTAATGTTACCACATGCTTTATATTAGATTCTTGACATAGCTCTTGGTTTTGGATGGAAGTGGAAGTTTCTTGGATGGGAGTAATAGGCTCTTGATAATCAACAACATGGCTATATGATAAATCTTGACTTGGACTCATGGTAGGAGGCTCTTCAATAGATTTGATGGGTTATGGACTACATGATGGGATTAGAGGCTTATACATGGTGTTTGAAGGCTCTTTGATAGTTTCAATGATAGGTATTTGATGATATGGAGATGGTTTATTCCTAGCTAATAGCCATTGGATCACATCATTCATAAGTGTATAGGTGAATGGACAATATAATAGGTGGATAATAAGAGTGGATGTTGTAGACTTAGGATTAGTATTAGGTGAAGGGATAATTATAGTGGATGGATTAGGATTAGGTGGAGGGATAATGGGATTGGACATATTAGGATTTGGATTGGATGGAGGGATAATGGGATTGGATGGATTGGGTTGGCATGATGATGGGGATAACACATGGTATTGGGATGATTTGGCATGCTTAATCTTTCCATAAATGTGAAGCTCGAAGACACGATCCAAGAATGGGGGACAATGGATTGTCTTATGACCTTTGATCCTATGGTATGCACAATAGTCATGTTCATTGTACCCAGGCGAATCAAATGCACTTTCCTCACATGGTTTGATTTCAGGAAGTTTAATGAGTTTTTTTTTTAACCATCCATTGTGAAAGTATCTCAGCCTCATCTTTTGGTGGAGGATTGGAGGAATATGGTGATGAAGGTAATGAAGGACTTGATGGATTAGAAGGTTGATGGACCAATGGATTAGGATTGGGATTACCTAGTGGTGTTGGTATAGGACTAATACGCTCTTGGATAGGCATTTGGTTGGATGGTGATGAAGGATACCCATAGGATGCATAAGCTAGAGTGGTGTTCCCCTTGTCGAAGGTAGCATGAGGACTTAAGGAAACTTGTTCTTGGTGCAAAGGGTAACTTGGACTTGCATGTTCTTGTTGTGAAGGAACTTGATAGTCATGTAAGTAGATTTGGGAATGAAGTGAAATGTTGGAATAAATAGTTGGATGACCTTGAGGTATGGATTGATGTGGATATTGGTTGATATTGGGTGAAGTGGGATAGGTTGAGGTAGGATTAGCTTGATATGTGGTTGGACTAGGTTGGTATGAAGTTGATGAGGATGACATGGGATTGTGGTTGTGGTTGTTGAAAGGATAAAGGTTGTGGTTATTTTTTATGTTTCTTGGGTGGCTAGGAGTTTTTGAAGAAGGGCTTGTTTTTGTTGTTCTCGTTGGATGAGTTGTTGGAGTTGTTGGATGAGTTGTTACAGTTGTTGTTGGGTGGTGACTTGTTGTTATTGTGAGATAGTGGGATTTGGTATGTGTTTAGATGAAGCATGGTTAGGAATTTGGACTTGTGACAATTGGGGTAAGGTGGATGTTTGATAAGTTTGGGGTATGGATAAGTTGGATTGGTTGTTGATGGGAGGTAGGGATGATGATGTAGGAGTGACTAGATACTTTCCATATAATCTTTTGAGTTCATCAAACATTCTTTGGGTGCCATTGAAAGGAAGCTAGGTGTGCAGAAATCGCTTCCTACACTAATCTAATGAGGGGACGAGAGTGCAAATTCAATTTAATCTTTACAGTTACAGCTATGCTAACCCACTAACAGAGATATTGTAGCAAACACACACAAGAATGTAAGATAGAAGAAGAGAGAGACAAGATATACGTGGGGAAAACCCTTATGGGTGAAAAAACCCACACTCCAAAACATAGCCCAAATGTATTCCGTAAACAATGAAGGTTACAATACAGTCATAGAGCCAATGCTCTTGCAGGAGTCTTCGACACTCATATCTGGAGATGATCTAGCAGCATAACAGTACCTGTCAATCACATAATGCATCACCTCTTCAAAGCACCTATTTATAAAGAAAATACAAGGCAAAAATGGCTCCACATTGAGATGGGCGTCCAACATGGCCTCATGGCCCCAAACCCATGCATATGGACACTTGTCCAACACTGTAGGATGTTCCTGACACTTGTCAAGTCACCCCATCCCAAAGAGGTTGCCTATCCCCAAAATGGGCTATGACAGATGCTCTTACAACTCTTACAACCGTCATAGAATCTGTCAGAGCTGTCATAACTTACAGTTGTAAGAGAATCTATCATACTGTAAAGTACTGATTTTCCACATGCACTCAAACTAATGCAATACATAATTATTGCAAGTGAAATAAAGTAAAGTAAACTAACTTCCATTTCAACATTCAAAGAAAAGACATTTGTAAATTCTAGAGTCAAAATAATCTTTATATTCATAACTTTAAAGTGCAATCATGATTACAACACATATAGATACATCTGAAATCGATTACAAAGTATGTCATTAAACAATATTACAAGTTTTCAATAATGGTATCAAGCCTTACAAATATTTGAAACAATAGAAGTACAAGGTGATCAACATCATATGAATCCATCATATAGTCCTCGACCGCCATCGACCAAACTACCATCTGCTACGTCGAAGGACAAAAACATGGTTCAGGCGCTTTTTTTCCCCAACCACGAAGCATTGCGCTTCCCCAGAATCCCTCAAACTGAGGAATACCTGACCCTGCTCGAAGGGCCTAACAACCTGTAAACAAGTGTAGGGTGGAATCTAGTGTGTGCCTATCAATCTACATGCACTACTATCATGAATGTAGAATCACATCAATAGGATATGGCAAGGAAAAGTATAACATAAAACTAGGCAATTAACCATCTTTTTAATGGTGCATGTGTGTTTCAACACTCCAATTATTTTAGCCAAAGCATTAAACCGATTTAACGGTATGTAAGCTTTGAAAAAGAAAACTCACTTCCGTGATAACCCATATTCGACACCCGTCCCGGAAGGCAATCTTTCCCAATACTCTAACTTAGAGATGAAGGAAAACAAAATCAGAGAAAACAAACTCACTCCAAGCATAGTAAACATCATTTTGATGGAAACTTATAAAGAAGACAACGAAGAGATTTCATCCATTTTTTTTCATGACATATTTTCAATGAGAAGAAAGACAACAAAATAAGCTCTATTTGAGCGAACAGAATTACAAGAGAAAGATTGATTCATTTAAGGATAATTCAGCAGTTTTTTCAAATCCAAAAGTCATTAATTGTCTCTATGATGACTTAGAGTTTAAAACAATGAATTTTACATTAATAAAGAATAAGAAGGTTTTCTACCTAACTGTCTTTGTGTTGGAAATAGTTGTAAGTTAATGTCTATTTAAAATGAAGAAAGTTAATCTAACTATGATTGCATAAGTGTTTTACATACATAGATATATAAATGATAATGCTATTTGCTTCCAATATACTTCCATAAAAGAAATATTACCACTAATCCAAAAGTAGATCAACATGCTTCATTATTATGTCTACATGTGATTGTAAGATTTTTCTGTAAAAATATTGAGTTGGTTTATTAATTCAGGCATGTCATTTTTATGAGATCAGCAGGTCTAATAAAAAGAAAGTTTTGTTAAATGATTTAGAGCTTTTTAACTATATTTAAATATCATCCATTTCAATGGTCAAACAATCCATAGCAACTTTATACTTCATTCGGACTAATCACCTGGTAAACATTTGCTCTATGTTTATTGGCCAAAATTAACTGTCTAAGACTTATTTGATTTAAAGGCGGAGACAAGTGTATTTCCACTAACTGACCTTGGTTGATGGTATTTGTGAGAGAGGATGAGAAAAATGAATGTATTCACAGAAGGTCAGTTTTCAAAAGAGCAACACTTAGTATAAGAAAATAATGAAGTTTGTTGAAGCTTAATACAGAGAATAATGAATACCATGTGTGAGAAGTTATCATTTTAACAAAGGCCTAATGTGTTTTTTAAAAGAACGGTTTCCAGAAGCTACAGATCGCTTGAAAGATCTTCAAGTTGTTCAGGAATAGAATAAGGGTTTAAATTTTACTTAATTCCTTTCAGCGAATGGCGCTTAGTTTTGTTTAAGACAAACTACAAATCATCCTAGAAATTCTATGGTCCCACTTTGGTTTGGGCGCTATGAGTTACAGGTCAATATAGGATTTAATAATTAAAACTAGTTTCATTGCCTTACTCCCTTGGAACGGTTATGTTAAGAGGATAGAATTATTTTTACAAACGTAGATTTGGTAGCCAGTTCAAACGATAACAGGCTGATCTAGTGGGATTCTAGTCGTCAATTTCTAATGGCTGATTTAAAAGAAAAGATGGCTGAACCACATGAATGATGGCGAATCTAAGGTGAATTTCTGTCACATTTAAGGAGGCATCATTGCCTAAGAAATAAGCTAAACAAAATGGTTCAAGTTCCTGTTGAGATCTAAATCTCATAGCAATCCTACAGTAAACATTTATATCTAATGGATTGAACAAGAAAATTCATGCTCATCATCTTAAACAAAGTGACCATGGGTGATTAAATACTTGATCCTATCATTTGCTTTAGCTCCTACTTTCACCTCTTTCCTCCTTCCTGTGCATGCCAGTTCTTTTTTTTTGCCCTCCCATCCTTCAAGAAAAATAACTCTCCTTTCCTTTTATTAGATTTGCTTTCCCTTTTCTTTTTTTTTAACCTAATCTTGCTGCCTTCATGCAAAAATTCCCTTCCATGCAGCGCAGCTATTCTTTTACTCTTTATATATATATCCAGCAGATAAGAATAATACTCTATCATCTATTTAAATACATATTAATATCTTTTGCACAATTAATCCTAATTTTAATAAATAAAAGATTTAAAAATATATATTTGCAAGATTCAATCTTCTAGAAATAGATAAAATTGTTATATATATAAACTAAGTAAAAAAATTGAATACATTTATTAGTATATTTGCTCTCATCAAAATAGAATTCCAAAAGTAAATCAAAATACCTTTGAAATAGAGAATATTATATAAGTGTTTTATACTTCTATTTAAGTTAAATTATTTAAACTAACATAATTATTTGTCTTATAAACCAACTTGTTTTCTTGATACAACAAGTATCGAACTTGGTTTGAAGTGAAAGCACACTAAAGATAATGTCAACAAAAGAGATTGGACAATATTAAATGAGCAAAAGAGGTCAACATCATCGAATCAACATGTAAATGCATACATCCACTAAATCAATCATGCCAGAATGAATTCTATGTGTGTGTGTAAACACCAGACAGAGCCTGACATGTGTTGCCACGAAGTTAGGACCCCCCTACCTGAACCATATCCTTGTCTTCGACAAGACTACAAAATTCACACTCATAGCACCATCAATAGGTTAGTCCCAAATATAGCCAAAGCAAATCGAATTGAAACCAACAATATAATTATTGCACTATAGCCTCGACTAAAGTTTGATAGTTTATGCATTTAATCAATCAACAATTAAGAGAGTTCAAGACATGACATCCTTCCCCAGTTGGTAGAGACATTGTCTCGATGTCTTATTATATCAAGCAAAACAATAAAGTATCAAAACAATAATGTATCATCATATGAGTATCAAAGTATCTGAAAATGCATTAAATAAAACATCTTTTATAATTTCCCAAATGCGGAAAAGATCTATCAATACCTGCAGCATCCTCCCAAGTGGCACTATCCACTGAATATTGGTCCCACTGGACCTTATACTGCACTATGTCTTGATTACACAACTTAATGTTATGCTTCTCCAAGACTCGAATGGGCTCCACTAGCACCACTCCTAGATCCTGTACCTGTAGAGCACGCCAATCAAGAATATACAAAACATCAGGATGATAAGGTTTGAGTAACGACACATGAAAAACATTATGAATCTTGGTGAGAGATGGCGGCAGAGGAAGTCTATATGCAACTGGATTGATCACTTTTAGAACATAGAAAGGTCCTATGAATCTCAGAGCTAGTTTGGAAGCCTTGCCAAATGAAATCAAACTTTTATGAGGCTTGACCTTCATAAACACCTTATCACCTACTGAAAACTGTCTAAAAGTCCTATTCTTGTCTACATAACTCTTCTGTCTATCTGAGGCTTGCTTTAACTTCTCTTTTATTAGCCTCATTTGATCTTCCATTTCTTTCAACATATCAGGTCCAATCACTACCCTATCTTCAATCATGTCCCAATTGATTGGAGTTCTACACCTACGACCGTAAGGAGCTTCAAATGGTGCCGTTCCCAATGATGCATGGTAGGAATTACTATACGCAAACTCTACCAAAGGTAGGTATTCCTCCCATTTGTACTGTTGATCCATACAGTACATTCTCAGAAGATCCTCCACTACTTGGTTAACTCTCTCAGTCTGACCATCTGTTTCAGGGTGATAAGATGTACTAAAGTTCAACTTAGTCCCCAAAGTTGCATTAAGTGTGGTCCAAAATCTAGAGGTCATGCGAGTGTCACGGTCTAAATTGATAGTCTTCGGCACTCCATGTAGTCGAAAGATCTCTTGGACAAACTTCTTTGCTAACGTCAATGACCCATCTGAGAGATTTATGGGAACGAAATGAGCCACTTTCATCAACTTGTCCACCACTACCAAGATGACATCATGCTGATTCTTCAACATGGGCAAACCTTGAATAAATTCCATGCTAATCACTTGCCATTTGTACTCAAGTACACTGTGGATAAAGTAGTCCTGCAAGATGGACATGTTCTGCCTTGACGCATTGACACTCTAAACATCAAGCGACAAACTCTGTCACATCCTTCTTAATCTTAGGCCAAAAGTACAATGGTCTCAATCCTTCCATTGTCTTGGTCACACCTGGGTGTCCAAAATATGGAGCACTATGAATCTCTTTGATAACTAACTTCCTCAATTCACCTGAATCTGGGATATACATTCTCCCCTGATATCTCAAAAGCCCATATGATTCTATCACATACCCATCAAATTGGTGATCTGTGGGGTCTGCTTCTAATGCTTGTTTAACCCGTTCATAGTGCTCATCACCTTGCAAATTTTGGATTACTTGTTGTCTCAAATTGGTTCTAGTAGTCACCATTGCAGCCAAATGTCGTCTCCTGCTAAGAGCATATGCTACCCTATTCTCTTTACCTTTTATGTACTCGATTCCAAAATCATATTCGCTAAGGAATTCTAGCCATCTTCTTTGTCAAGCATTGAGATTAGTTTGGGTGAAGATATATTTGAGCCCCAAGTGATCTGTCTTAAGCTCAAATGGCTTACCCAAAGATAGTGCCTCCACATTTGGAGTGCGTGAACAATGGCAGACAACTTGAGATCATGAGGTGCATAATTTAACTCATGTTGTTTCAGTTGCCTCGATTCATATGCCACTACTTTCCCATTCTGCATCAACACTCCTCCCACACCTTCACCAGATCCATCTGTAATCACTGTGAAATGACCATTTGGATTAGGTATGGTCAAAATAGGTGCTGATGTGAGTTTTTCTTTCAACAACTAAAAAGATTGTTCACATTTATCTGTCCAATCAAACTTCTTACCCTTCTTTTGTAACGAGGTTATGGGTGTCGCAATTGTCAAGAATCCCTCTACAAATTCCCTGTAGTATCCTTCTAGCCCCATAAAACTTATAACCTTAGTTATAGTCTATGGTGCGGGCCATTCCATTATTGCCTTGATCTTTTCAGGATCTACCACTATCCCATATGCTGAAATTACGTGGCCAAGATAGTGCACTTTACTCTGGTAGAATGTGCACTTAGATAACTTGCCAAAAAGTTTTCTTTCTCTCAAACGCTACAAGACTATTCTTAAGTGTCTTTCGTGTTCCTCTAATGACTTAGAATATATGAGAATGTTATCTAGGAAGACCAACACAAATTTGTCTAGATAATCCCTAAACACATTGTTCATCAAGTTCTTAAAAATTATTGGTGCATTAATTAACCCGAATGGTACTACTGTGAACTCGTAGTGGCCATATCGTGTTCTGAATGCCATTTTAGAGATATCCTTGTCCTTAATCCATAACTGATGATAACCAGATCTAAGGTCTATTTTGGAGAATACCTTTAGACCCTTCATTTGGTCGAACAACTCATCTATCCTAAGAAGCAGATACTTGTTCTTAATAGTTGCCTTGTTGAGCATTCTATAGTCAATGCAAAACCTCAAAGTTCCATCCTTCTTTACGAAGATGACTAGTGCACCCAAGGTGACACACTAGGTCTAATAAACCCTTGTTTTAACAATTCTTCTAGTTGTACCTTAAGCTCATATAGTTCTATGGTTGTCATTCGATAAGGTGCTTTAGACTGTGGTTATGTTCCTGGCATTAGATCTATAAAGAAGTCAAATTCTCTTTTAGGTGGTAGTTCTGTCAACTCATTAGGAAAGATATCTTTAAATTCTCTAAGAATAGGATAGTTGTCAAAAGATGGTTCATGATTATCTAGATCTCTTATCTTTACTGCATAGATAGAACAACCCTTTCTTTTAGCCTTTTTCAATTGCATAGCAGAAATCTGTCTTAGCTTAAGGAGTGTTCTTGATCCATGAATCTCTACCTGATTCCCAAAGTCATCAAGGCATTTCACTACTTTCTCTTCACAATCTACTAAGGATTTGTGTTCAAACAACCAATTAATTCCTAGAATCATGTCATAGGATCCCAAAGGTGCGACATAAAGATTGACTTATGTTTAGAAAGTAGGAAGATCTAATTCACTGCATACTAGACATGAATCTACTCTTTTCTCTACATTGTTACCATACTGCACCATCCAAGAATTTTCCATGTGTCCAAGTTTTATAGATAACAGCTACAATTTTTGGATCAACAAAACATTTCGTAGCTCCTGTATCAAAGGCCAAAGAGCTTACTGGGACATCTGAATGGGTGTAGCTTGGAAATCTGCCTAACGATGATCTACAATTGCATAAATCTGGTGTTGTGGAGTTCCTTATTGATTTCCATCTCTCTGATTTGTTGTTCGTTGAGGACATGCACTAGCATAGTACTCTCCCGCAAGTGTAACATCCATCTCTGGGTCCTCTGTGTCTAGCTAGGATGTCCCTCCTGTTATTATTACCATTGTTGCCATAGTTACCTCTCTTATTGTTATTTCCACCTTAGTTCCCATTGTTCTTTTCCTGGTAGTTATTGCCCCTCTTAAGATTCCTTATATGACGCTTACTGTTTCCTTGATTTCTACTATTACCCTAATTGCGACTGTTATTTTCAAACCTTTTATTCCCATTCTTCACATCTCGACTCTTATAGTAATTTGAGATCTGTTGCAGTTTCTGCTCCTATTTAGTAGCCTTTTCAAACACTTCATCCATGGTCAATGGATTATGCATATCAACATCTGATCCAATCTATGGCCTTAACCCCAAGATGAACTTACGAATCCTGAACCTTTTGTCAAGTTGATACTGTGGAACATATTTCAACAACTAAGAGAATTTCTCCCAATACTGAGTCACAGTCATACCTCCTTGAGTGAGGTTTTGGAATTCTGTCATTTTCTTGTCAAATAAGAGCTATGGCAACCACTTCTTCCGAAAGAGCTCAAGGAAGCGATCCCATGTGACTTCTAGTAACAGTTTCTTTTCTGCCTTTTTGTTGTCCCACCAAGTAGCCGCTTCCCCAGTAAGCTGATAGGATCCCCATATAGCTTTAGTTTCAGCAGACAAGTCATGGAGATCAAAGTATATTTCCATATCAATAATCCATGCTTCAGCTCCCTCACCTATAGTCTTACCGTCAAACTTAGGAGGTGTAACCTTTTTGAGATCCTTTCCTAACTCCTCAGCAATCTTGTTCCTGTTGTTTCCATTCACTTCACCCTCAAGACCTCCAGCTTCTTCTCTTCGTTCCTCAGCCCTCTTTCCCCTTATTCCTCTGATTTCCTATTCCATAGTGTTCATTTGTGTTCCCTATTGAGTCAAGAGAGTTCCTTGCCAAGTCAGAAGAGCTAGGATTGGAGTCAATTGGTTATTCTGTCCATCATTATTATTATTGTTTGCCTCATTTTTGTTTCCCTCATTATTATTCCCAGCATTAGCCCCTCCTACATCAGCGCCAGCATTGTTCCCAACATTTGCTTCTTCATTGTTTCCAGTGTCTGGGTTATTGCCAGATCCTAGGGTTGCTCCCCTACATCCAAAGTTCCTAGTGTTCATGATGAACTATCTGCAAAGAGTTTACAACTTTAGCATAATGGTCCAAAAGGCCTAGAGTAGAACCATCGCTCTGATACCAAATGTAAAGTACTGATTTTCCACATGCACTCAAACTGATGCAATACATAATTATTGCAAGTAAAACAAAGTAAAGTAAACTAACTTCCATTTCAACATTCAAAGAAAAGACATTTGTAAATTCTAGAGTCAAAACAATCTTTATATTCATAACTTTAAAGTGCAATCATGATTACAACACATATAGATACATCTGAAGTCGATTACAGAGTATGTCATTAAACAATATTACAAGTTTTCAATAATGGCATCAAGCCTTACAAATCTTTGAAACAATAGAAGTACAAGGTGATCAATATCATATGAATCAATCAAATAGTCCTCAACCACCATCGACCAAACGGCCATCTGCTGTGTCGAAGAACAAGAACATGGTTCAGATACTTTTTTGCCCAACCATGAAGCATTGCGCTTCCCTAGATTCCCTCAAACTGAGAAATACCCGACCCTGCTTGAAGGGCCTAGCAACCTGTAAACAAGTGCAGGGTGGAATCTGGTGTGTGCCTATCGATCTACATGCACTACTATCATGAATGTAGAATCACATCAATAGGATATGGCAGGGAAAAATATAACATAAAACTAGACAATTAACCATCTTTTTCAATGGTGCATGTGTTTGTTTCAACACTCCAATCGCTTTGGCCAAAGCATTAAACCGATGTAACGGTATGTAAGTTTTGAAAAACAAAACTCACTTCCGTGATAACCCATATTTGACACCCATCCTGGAAGGCAATCTTTCCCAATACTCTAACTTAGAGACAAAGGAAAACAAAATCAAAGAAAACAAACTCACTCCAAGCATAGTAAAAATCATTTTGACGGAAACTTATAAAGAAGACAACGAAGAGATTTCATCCATTATTATTTTCATGACACATTTTCAATGAGAAGAAAGACAACAAAATGAGCTTTGTTTGAGCGAACAGAATTACAAGAGAAAGACTAATTCATTTAAGGATAATTCAACAGTTTATTCGAATCCAAAAGTCATTAATTGTCTCTAATGATGACTTAGAGTTTAAAACAATGATTTTTGCATTAATAAAGAATAAGAAGGTTTTCTACCCGATTGTCTTCGTGTTGGAAATAGTTGTAAGTTTATGTCTATTTAAAATGAAGAAAGTTAATCTAACTATGATTGCATAAGTGTTTTACATACATAGATATATAAATGATAATGCTATTTGCTTCCAATATACTTCCATAAAAGAAATATTACCACTAATCCAAAAGTAGATCAACATGCTTCATTATTACGTCTACATGTGATTGTAAGATTTTTTTGTAAAAAAATTGAGTTGGTTTATTAATTCAGGCATGTCATTTTTATGAGATCAGCAGGTCTAATAAAAAGAAAGTTTTGTTAAATGATTTAGATCTTTTTAACTATATTTAAATATCATCCACTTCAATGGTCAAACAATCCATAGCAATTTTATACTTCATTCGGACTAATCACCTAGTAAACATTTGCTCAATGTTTATTGGCCAAAATTAACTGTCTAAGACTTACTTGATTTAAAGGCGAAGACAAGTCTATTTCTGCTAACTAACCTTGGTTGACTGTATTTGTGAGAGAGGATGAGAAAAACGAATGTAGTCATCGAAGGTTAGTTTTCAAAAGAGCAATGCTCAGTATAAGAAAATAATGAAGTTTGTTGAAGCTTAATACATAGAATAGCAAATACCATGTGTGAGAGGTTATCATTTTAACAAAGCCCTAACGTGCTTTTTAAAAGAACAGTTTTCAGAAGCTAGAGATCGCTTGAAAGATCTTCAAGTCATTCAGGAATAGAATAAGGGTTTAAAGTTTACTTCATTCCTTTTAGCAAATGGCGCTCAGTTTTGTTTAAGACAAACTACAGATCATCCTAGAAATTCTATGGTCCTGCTTTGGTTTGGGTGCTATGAGTTACAGGTCAATATAGGATTTAATAATTAAAACCAGTTTCATTGCCTTACTCCCTTGGAACGGTTATGTTAAGAGGATAGATCTATTTTTACAAACGTAGATTTGGTAGTCAATTCAAAAGGTAACAAGCCGATCTAGTGGGATTCTAGTCATCAGTTTATAATGGCCAATTTAAAAGAAAAGATGGCTGAACCACATGAATGATGGCCGATCTAAGGTGAATTTCTGTCACATTTAAGGAGGTGTCATTACCTAAGAAACAAGATAAACAAAATGCTTCAAGTTCTTGTTGAGATCTACATCTCATAGCAATCCTACAGTAAATATTTATATCTAACGGATCTAACAAGAAAAATTCATGCTCATCATCTTAAACAAAGCGACCATGGGCGATTAAATACTTGATCCTATCATTTGCTTTAGCTCCTATTTTCACCTCTTTCCTCCTTCCTGTGCATGCCAGTTCTTTTTTTTTGCCCTCCCGTCCTTCAAGAAAAATAACTCTCCTCTCCTTTTATTAGATTTGCTTTCTCTTTTCTTTTTTTAAACCTAATCTTGCCGCCTTCATGCAAAAATTCCCTTCCATGCAGCGCAGCTATTCTTTTACTCTTATATATATATCCGGCAGATAAGAATAATACTCTATCATCTATTTAAATACATATTAATATCTTTTGCACAATTAATCCTAATTTGAATAAATAAAAACTTTAAAAATATATATATTTGCAAGATTCAACCTTCTAGAAATAGGTAAAATTGTTATATATATAAACTAAGTAAAAAAATTTAATACCTTTATTAGTATATTTGCTCTCATCAAAATAGAATTCCAAAAGTAAGTCAAAATACCTTTGAAATAGAGAAGATTATATAAGTGTTTTTATACTTCTATTTAAGTTAAATTATTTAAACTAACAGAATTATTTGTCTTATAAACCAACTTGTTTTCTTGATACAACAGGTATTGAACTTGTTTTGAAGTAAAAACACACTAAAGATAATGTCGACAAAAGAGATTTGAGAATATCAAACGAGAAAAAGAGGTCAACATCATCGAATCAACATGTAAACGCATACATCCACTAAATCAATCATGCTAGAATGAATTCTATGTGTGTGTATAAACACCAGACAGAACCCAGCACGTGTTGCCACAAAGCTAGGACCCCCCCTACTTGAACCATATCCTTGTCTTCGACAAGACTGCAAAATTCACACTCATAGCACCATCAATAGGTTAGTCCCAAATATAGCTGAAGCAAATCGAATTGAAACCAACAATATAATTATTGCACTATAGCCTCGACTAAAGTTTGATAGTTTATGTATTTAATCAATCAATAATTAAGAGAGTTCGAGACATGACACATACACAGGCTATAAATAGCATATTCTCTTACAACATGTCATATCCCACCTTGGGGCGCCCAAAGATGCCTTCCTCAAAGATGCCTCTCGACACATGTCCTCACCTGTCATAGATTTTTCTATTTCCGACTCTTACATGTCATAACTTTGTCATAGGAATCTGTCATGACCATTTTGGTCAATATTCCCTTACACACCATCCAATATGCCAACACATGGAAAAATATTCCTACCACTAAGTGGGACGCCTATCTCCTCATATGAGGACAAAATTACATGTGGTCATATGCCATGTAGGATGACACATCATCGTGTCAACTCCCACAAAATGACAACATAGGATTTGCATCCTAATTATACAATAGGCAATAAATAAATAAATACAATGAAATAATACAAGGAATTACCAAGGTTGAGACACCTTAATTCCCAACATTCTCCCACTTGTCGAACACCTTGTAAGAGCCAATAGAATTAATAGGATTTAACTGCTATAGGACAAGAGGCCCATAGACTCCGAAAACCATCTGAACTTCTCTGTGCCCACTGATTTTTTCAATGCATCTACAACATTCTTCAAAGTATCTACCTTCTCCAAATTTACCTTCCCATCCTCTACCATGTCTCGCACGAAGTGAAACTGTACATCAATATGCTTTATTCTGGCATGGAAAGTTGGATTCTTCGCAAGGCAAATTGCACTCTGACTATCACAACAAATCGTAATCTGTCCTGCATCAACACCAATATCTGAACATAATCTCGTAAGCCAAATGGCTTCCTTGCAAGCATGAGTTGCTGCCATGTACTTAGCTTCTATCGTGGACAAAGCAACCACAGGTTGTCGCTTACTCATCCAACTAATTGCATCACCAAACATAGTAAACACATAGGCACTAGTGGATCTCCTACTGTCAATGTCACCTGTCCAATCAGAATCCAAAAATCCATGAATACAAATTGAATGCGGAGGTCCTATAGCATTACCATGATAGCATATGGAATACTTAGAAGTACCCCTCAAATATCTGAACACTCCCTTAACTGCATCCCAATGTACCCATCCAAGATTAGCCATAAATCGACTAGGGACTCCCACTGCTTGGGCAATGTCTGGTCTTGTGCAGACCATAGCATACATTAAACTACCAACAACACTAGCATAAGGTACTCTGCTTATGTCCTCCACCTCACTAGGAGATTTTGGACAATCACTAACAGACAACTTTGTCCCTAATGAAACAGGAACACATAATGGTCTACAATCTGCCATGTTGAACCTGTCCAACACGGTCTTCACATACTTACTCTGGCTTAACCAAAATTTTATGTTAGCTCTGTCTCTTCTGATTTCCATTCCCAAAATGTACCTGGCTGCCCCTAGATTTTTCATCTCAAACTGTGCTGACAATTGAGACTTCAAATCAGAAATCATATTCTTACCATTCCCAATCAACAGCATATCATCAACATACAATGCAATAATGAGAATGCGATCATTATCAAATTTGTAATACACACAATGATCTGATTTCAATCTCAAATATCCAATCGACAACACAAAGGCATCAAACTTCAAGTACCACATCCTAGGAGATTGCTTCAAACCATACAAAGACTTCTTTAACTTGCAAACCAAATTTTCTTTACCTTTCTCTATGTAATGCTCTGGCTGTGACATGTAAATCTCTTCCTCCAAATCACCATGAAGGAAAGTTGTCTTCACATCCATTTGTTCTACCTCTAAGTCATAAGCAGTTGCAAGAGATAACAAAAATCGAACGGATGTCAGCTTTGCAACAGGAGAGAAAATTTCACCATAATCAATTCCCTCCACTTGTGAGTACCCCTTCGCAACCAATCTAGTCTTGTACTTTTCAACACTGCCATCTGCACCAAATGTCTTCTTGAACACCCATTTGTATCCAATGGGTTTCTGTCCTTTAGGCAAAGGCACCAAGTCCCATGTTTAATTCTTCTCCAAAGAAGCCATCTCATCTTCTATGGCCTCCTTCTAGGAACCTGCATCTTTCATGCCCATAGCCTCTTTCACAGTTCTAAGCTCATTAGTGTTAGTAAGTAAAGAAAAAGCACAACTAGAATCAAGTAATGAATAACCAAACCTATCAAGTTGCTTTCTTGTTCGTGTAGACCTCCTCAATGGCTAAGGTTGAGGTTCTGCTTCTTCTTCTGAGCTTTCAGAGCTGCTAGAGCTCTCCTCATCATCAGGTCTCACAGGGTCTATCGGTTTAGTCTTCTCAGGGGTAGAAGAAAACTGAACCGCATCTTCTTTCTTTTCTGTCTGTTCTAGCTATAGAACCATGGAAGAAGGTGTTAGCTCTTTGAAGATAACACTTCTGCTATACAACACTTTTTTAGCCACAAAATCCCAAAGCTTGTATCCTTTCACACCGACACCATAGCCAATGAAAATACATTTAACAGCCTTGTTCTCCAATTTAGACCATTTCTCCCTAGGCACATGTGCATATGCCTCACAACTAAAAACACAAAGATGCTTAATTGAAGGCTTCTTACCAAACCACACCTCCATAGGTGTCTTACCAACAAGAGTTGATGTAGAAGACCTATTTACCAGGTAGCAAGCAGTGGCTACAGCTTCAGCCCAAAACTTTTGTTCGAGGCTTGCTCCACTAAGCATACTCCTAGCCTTCTCCATTAGTGTCCTATTCATCCTCTCTGTAACTCCATTTTGTTGCGGGGTGTATGGAGTTGTCTTATGTCTTTCAATCCCTTGCTCTTTACAGAACTTATCGAACTCTGCTGAACAAAACTCACCATCGTTGTCAATTCTCAAACACTTAATCTTTTTACTAGTTTGATTTTCAACAAAGGCTTTTAACTCTTTAAACCGACTAAAGACTTCAATCTTGCTTCTGATAAAATAAACCCATGTCCTACTATAATCATCTATGAAAGATACAAAATATACAGATTTGGAAATCGAAGGAACATTAACTAAACCAAACATATCATAATGAATAAGATCCAATACACCAAAAGACTTGAGAGAACTAGAGTAAAACTGAACATGGCTTTGCTTTCCATATACACAATGTTCAGAAAACTTAAACTTGATATTACAATCATTTAACCCCTCAACGAGGTTTTTATTTTTCAGGGTTCTAAGACCCTTCTCACCAATGTGGTCATATCTCAAATGCCATAACAGTCTTTTTAGCAGGAAGTTTAGCTTCCATAGCATGTGCACTACCATCAAAACTAGTTACAACAGACTTCTTCACTGCTCGTTCAGATGGTGGGGATGAAGTGACTACAGCTCTTTTCTATGAGTCAGAAGAACTATTGCACTGTGAAGTGCATGCCTCCAGCTAAAATAGAGTACCTCTCTGAGTACCCTTCGCAAGCACCATAGATCCTCTAGTCATCTTGCATCCATCCTTCGAAAAGACAACCTGCACACCTGCATCATTCAACATACTTACAGAAAGTAGGTTCCGTGCCAAGCCTGGGATGTGCATAACCCCAGTGATCCCCTTCACTCATCCATCAAGGAATCGGATTAAGACTCTTCCACAACCAACAATCTTCAGATGAGAGTCATCACCCAAGTACACTCTTCCACCATCGAACTCTTCATACTTCGTGAACGAGCTTCGATGTGAGGTCATGTGGAATGATGCACCAGAATCAATCAACCACACATCAAATGCATGGGTGGCCAGGGCTGTGATGAAGGCATCACCATCATCTTGTGAATTGTCAAAATCTAAATCAGGGGCGTTCTTCTTTTTCTTTTTCTTTTCTTCTTTGCATTCCTTCTAGAAATGCCCTGTTTTCCCACATTTCCAATAGAAAGCCTTGGACTTTCTAGGAGATTTGGATCTCCCATGGGATTTGGATCTGCCCTTTTCACCTTTCTTGTCCTTCTTCTTCCCTTTCTCTTTGGGTCTTCTATGAACCGCAAGAGCCTCTTTGGCTGACTCAGATGTCTTTCTCCACATTTCTTCAAATAACAGCGAAGACACCACATCTTCCATCTTGAAGGTGGTAGTGGTGCTTCCGATGGCCATAACAAGATGATCCCACAAATCTGGCAAAGAACAAAGCAGAGTCATACACCGATCCTCCTCTATTTTCACACCCACAAATGTTAACTGCGCAACGATCATGTTGAAAGCATTCATATGGTCCGCAATAGATCCTCCATCTTCCATCTTCAGAGCAAACAACTTCTTTTTCATAAAAAGCTTGTTCACCAAGGACTTGGCCTGATAAACATCACCCAGCTTCTTCCAAAGGTCTCGCGCTCTTCTCCTCATGGACATTCAACAGGACAAAGTCATCTAGACAGAGTCTTATGAGACCCTTAGCATTCCAATCTTTGAGGTCCCAATCAACTTGTGACATTGTTGTAGGTTTTACACCGAATACAATTTTCCATCTTGAGTTTCCACAACTCAAAATTAGTGCTATTAAATTTCTCCACCTCTAATCTTCCAGATGTGGTTGCCATCTCCTTCCTACAACAAGATACAAAATACTCTGCACAAACTCCCACTCAACCTAAGATTAGCTTAAATGACCCCTACCCAGTAGCTAGAATCAAAACTGGCTAGGCTCTGATACAAACTGAAAGGAAGTTAGGTGTGCGAAAATCACTTCCTACACTAATCTAATGAGGGGAGGAGAGTGCAAATTTAATTTAATCTTTACAATTACAGCTATGTTAACCCACTAACAGAAATATTGTAGCAAACACATACACAAGAATGTAAGACAAAAGAAGAGAGAGACAAGATATACGTGGGGAAAACCCTTACAGGTGAAAAACCCCACACTCCAAAACACAACTCAAATGTATTTGTTAAACAATGAAGGTTACAATACAGTCACATAGCCAATGCTCTTGTAGGAGTCTTTGACACTCGTATCTGGAGATGATCTAGCAGCATAACAGTACTTGTCAATCACATAATGCATCACCTCTCCAAAGCACTTGTTTATAAAGAAAATATAAGGCAAAAATGGCTCCACATTGAGATGGCGTCCAACATGGCCTCATGGCCCAAAACCCACGCGTATGGACACTTGTCCAACACTATAGGATGTTCTTGACACTTGTCAAGTCACCCCATCCCAAAGAGGTCACCTATTCCCAAAATGGGCTATGAAAGATACTCTTACGACTCTTACAACCGTCATAGAATCTGTCATAGCTGTCATAACTTACAACTGTAAGAGAATCTATTATACACAAGCTATAAATAGCATATTCTCTTACAACATGTCATATCCCACCTTGGGGCACCCAAAGATGCCTTCCTCAAGGATACTTCTCGACACATGTTCTCACATGTCATAGATTTTTTTATTTCTGACTCTTACATGTCATAACTTTGTCATAGGAATCTATCATGACCATTTTAGTCAATATTCTCTTACACACTATCCAAGATGCCGACACATGGCAAAATATTCCTACCACTAAGTGGGATGCCTATCTCCTCATATGAGGACAAAATTACATGTGGTCATATGCCATGTAGGATGACACATCATCGTGCCAATTCCCACAAGATGACAACATAGGATTTGCATCATAATTATACAATAGACAATAAATAAATAAATACAATGAAATAATACAAGGAATTACCAAGGTTGAGACACCTTAATTCCCAACAGCGATAAGGATCTTTGAGTGCCATATGGATGATTAAAATAAAATGGATTGGATTGGATGAAAATATGATTGGGATAAGATAATTAGATGGGCATGAATGGTTAGAATGGATGTTAGATTTGGTTCCAGAAGATTAATTTTTTTGGATTTTTGGAGATATTTTGATTTTTTTGGATTTTGAGATTTTTTGGAAAGAAAAATAAACACAAAAACACAATGGCTGACTTGACTTAAGAAGGAAATTGGTGCGAATTGTTTCGCGGCTAAAGTGATTTTTACTAGTAATGCACAAGGAAAACACGCCAAGAACATGAACAAACCTAGAGTTATTCAAGTAGGAGTGTCATATCCCATGGACTCACTCAGGTTCGACTTCAATCTCCACTATTAGATAATGGTGATTTCCATCCCCTTAATACCATTTACCATTACTTGGATAGATAGGGAATCCAAGGTCATGTACCACCTTACACCCCTTACCTTGAAGACTAAAGTCTTGCCTAAAATTTATTTCATCTCAAACAACAAAGGTAATAGCGTGAGCTCTTCTCCCCTGTTGTAGTGGTGCACTGCAAGATATGACAGTCGAAGGGTCTTAACTAGGCTTTACGAGCTTCTACGGGAGTCCAAATACATGAGGTACGATGAGGCCCAAGTCTATGAACACTAGTCTATTGAAGAGATGTGGCATAAGTGATTAAGCAAACACCACTTCACCTTGTGTTTAGAATCACTCGGAGCCCCAAAGCTGTCCCAATGACTATGTGACTAGATCAAGGTACAACTTTCGTTCTCCCCCCTTTGATACACCCCGCCAGAACGCATGGTTGAGGTCGTCCCTAGAGGTGATGAAATCCTCTAGTAGGCCTCCTAAAGGGAAGAAACACTATTCACTTTTGATCCCCAGGCTCGCACAAAGCGCAAGGGGAGAGCATACATGAGATGTTCCTAGGATTGAACAAATAAACACAAAGATAATGAATGGGATTTTGATCTCCAAGGTCACCAAAAGGTGTGAGGAGAGAGCATACACCCTTTTCAAAATCTAAAGACAAAGCAAACAATGTTCAATTATTGTCCCCTTAAATTAGACTAAGTGCCTAGATTAGTGATAAAATATTTCTAACATGTGAATTTGCAACTTGTTAATAGTTTCAATGATTTGATCTTTGGCAAGCGAAAGCTACAAAACATGTTAGATTGAAAAAGATAATCTTGGACAAATTATTTTTCTAGAAGAAAATGTATTAGAAATGATAATGAAACCCTTGCAAAATCATAAAATACTATTATAATGCAGCCATAAAAGATATGCTCATCACAAGACTACAATTTTAGATACATTTTTTTTACATAGTCGACACAGATCTGATTATTTTTGAAAAAATTGACCTGAAAAATAAATTACAAAGAAGAGACCCCTGCTAATTTTTTGAGACCTTTCTAGAAATATAAAATGTCTTAAAAATTCCATGATTTACACCCAGAAATATAGATTTATGAAAAACCTACAGTTGACAAAGATTTGATTATTTTGTACCTTATCTGACCTCAAAAATAAAACTTTAAAGAACATATCCCTATTATCATTTCAAGGGCTTTCCAGAAATGTAAAAATTTCAAAAAAAATCTATGATTTGGGCCCAGAAATGTGGATTTATGAAAAAACAATAAAATCATTATAACTAATGCAAAATTGATGATAAAAATTTGTTTTTTTTTGTTGTAGCTTCCTTAGATGATCTAAAAACTTTACTTAAAATATTGTAGAAAAAATCGCAGTCGTTTGGAAGATATGATGAAATCTTTAGAAACTAGGGTTTTGTCCAAAAATGACATAAACTTGCAACAAAAGTTAACAAAAGCTGCAAAAAGCAAGCTACATCAAGGGATGTCAACGTCAATAACAAATAACCGAGCATGCCAAAATGAAACCCTGAAAATCATGCAAGGAAATAACATGGAAGATAAACAATAACAATAATACCCTCAACAATTTTGAAAATGCCTCTAGCCACTCCCTCTCCCACCTGTACAACGGTAGCTTATGTGCCCATTTCCTCTTATCTCCTGGTGGGTACACTGGCTCATGGGCTCGTGGGCATTTCCACTGAAGGCTTTTCCCTTGCCACACTGTTCCTTGAGGTCGTTGCTAATGGTGCGTCTCTCAGGGCTCTTTTACTACTGTGGTGGGGGCGAAGGGCCATCCTACTGAGAATATTAAGACCCATTCTCGCCCTCTTCCGTGCTCTCATACCTCCCCTATGGTGGTATGTGGAGAGAAGTCTTTGAGAATGAAGAACACTATAATAGACTTGCCTTGATTGGCAGATTTAATAGTCTTTGGCCATCCCTCCCGAACCTGAACAAGTGGATTTCAAAATCTTAGAGTCCCCTAGTTCAGGGTAATATTAACATTTTTCCCTATGCAAGCGGTTTTTTCATTATTGTTTTTTATTCTGCAGAGGCTAGGGATATTGTGCTTGATGGTAGGGTGTGGTTGTGGGGTGAGCATTCCCTCCTGCTCAAACCTTGGACTTCTAAGTTCAATCTCATCTTTGAACAGCTTAATATCAGGTATATTTGAGTCAGGTTGCCCAATCTTCCCCTTCATTTCTGAGAGGTTTCCTGCTATGAGGCGATTGGCAACTCTATTGGTCAATTCCTCATAGTGGACAGAACTACATTTTTTATGGGACTATGCACCTATGCTAGCATTCTTTTGGATATTGATATTTCTAAGCCTCTATCTGGTGAGGTTGTCTTGTTGGTGGGTGATCGTTCTCGATCCCAACTACTGGATTATGAGGGTTTGTCCTTCCATTGTCATCGTTGTTTCACAGTTGGACACCTAGCTTCAAACTGCCATCACTCCCATTGTAAGGCTTCGTCATGGTGGCAAGATGCTCATTTGGAACATCTGTTTGTTTCTGACCCGGAGGATGGGTTAGTTGAGGAGTCCTCGGTGGATTCTTCTCCTTTGCATACTCTTGTGGCCTCGGGATCCCCGGTGGGGGCTACTATTGCCCCTTTGTCATCTTCTGTTGTAGTTCCTCTAAACCGTGATTTGATTGCTCTGTCTTCTCCTGTTGTTTCTCTGATGGATTCTGCGATTGCAGCTTTAGCTAAGGACTCCCCCCTCTCGCCTTGCTCTGAGGATTTTGACTCGGAGTTTTCTTAGACAGTTGTCCAACATAGGAAGAAAGGGCTGCCCAAATATGTGGTGACCCTACGCTCTAGGGCCAAGGTAGTACATTTTGTTGGTCCCTATTCTAGGGTTGTGTAGCTGGTCCTTTCTTTCAACAAGTCATTGTTGTTGTGTTGTTAGAGCATTGTGACTGGCCTATTTGGGGCTTGTTTTTGTCTTTTGCCCTAACTTTTGGGTTGGTTTGTAAAGGGTTCTAGACCCTCTTTTCCAGCTGAATTAATCAAAAACAATAATACCCTCAACCTTGCACAAATTTAAATTTCAGATACAACGGGGTAGAGTGCAACCAAGCTCCACCAGCTTTGTTCTATGGATGATGCATTGTGGGGTGCTCATGCAACCAACATAACTTAGATATGATATGGAAGCAAAAGATATTGAAAATGATAATAGAGATAGAAAATAATAGATATGTGTGTGTGAAGATTTGTTGGGGGCCTTCAAATTGAAATGAGAGTTTTAATTTATAAAGGGCGAGTAAATCAAATGGATGGTCAAGATTAGAAGGGTGAGGTGTGAGGTAGACGGATAGGATTGAAAGTTGAAGTTAGTGATTATGACACTCATTTAATGAGGATGACAAGTGACTAAAATAAGCATGTGAGAGAGTGAAATGGGATTATTTAATTGATTTTTGAAGAGGAATTGCTTATGACGCATATTTAATGAGGTTAAAAAATACGGATGTGAGTGGGATAAATATTTTAAATAATAAAATTATATAAATAATGAGAGACATGTGAGATTTAAATAAATATTTAATTTATTTAAATTGGATGATGGAGGAAAATGGGATTAAATAAATAAGATTTATTTAATTTGGTGTAAAAAGGGGATAAATGGATAAAAGGGATTAGTTAAATAAATATAATTTATTTAACTAATGGGAATGATGGAAGGGATCATGAAAGGGACCTAGAAGGAAATAAGTTGCAAGGTAATGCAAGGTGACGTAAGATAATGTTGTAAGACATGGTCAATTTTAGGTGTCTACAAAGACATTTTTCATTTGGATTTGCTTGAGTATATAGACATTTTTAGCAATCAATGTTGATTGATTGCGCTTATTTTAGCCTTCTATGCTAAATGAAAAGCAATGGGATGTCACACTTCCTTAAATGATTTTGCACCTGAAGAGATGGAATTGTTGGAGGAAGACGCCATTCATGATATGAAGGTGAGAAAAACTAGGTGAAGAGAATGACAAACATGGTTGATTGAAGAAAAATGGCAGCTCCTAAATAAGGCTAAGTGGATGTCTTGCAAACACATGCGAAAGAAGTTCCTACATTTGATTGTGTCCTAAGGCTTTGGATGGCCAAAAACCCCATTATTAGGGAGGCATGATTTGAAACTTGATCAATATTTTTAGATCGTGAAGGTTCCATAGTTAGCCATGTGCAACAAGCTCACTTGTAGCGAGGTGTAGGTCACTTCTGGCAATGCAAGTGTTTGTTAGTTATTGTAGGTGATCAACAAGTTGTTATAAGTGAACTAAAAGGTGTTGTAGGTGTCCTATGTATTCTAAGATAATGTAGGTGTTATGTTTGCAACCTAAATAGCATAGGGCCTCTCAAGGAGATCGTTCTTGACCTTGTGCGGGTTGTTAGGGTGACATTCTTCTATTGGAATTGTTGTTGGAGTGATTCTTATTGCTTTCAATAATGCTTCAAGTGTTGGAAGGGATGGACAAGTGTTCGTGTGGAAAATGGTTCTATGGGTGACTTGGGTTGGTCGAAAACATCATCATAAAGTTTATGGAGGCAACTAGCCATCTCCATATTTGTTGCAGGCCAATTCTATGCATTTCACAACATGATCGAGGTTGTTAGAATAGAAGAATGTAATAGGGGTGGTTTTGCCCCTTATAAGCAATCGTTTGACTTTATTTTGGATCATTATTTTTTTTCCATAATGTGCAACTTCAAGGTAATGATTGTTTGGTGTTTATTAGCAAGTTGTTCATTGCCTAGGAGCCACGTTGTGTTATCTCTTTTATGAGCATCCTTCTTTTCATAGCTGGTGCTCATTATGGTTGAGTCAAGGATCATTTTGTCTACCACATCGGATATGGGTAGATGGTTGAACAATTGCAAATAGATAATCATTGCCATTCTAGGCAAGCATCCATCTTCCATCCCTAGGCAGAGAGGAAGTATATAAGGTGAGCAAAGAGTCTTTTGCAAGGTTTGATTTTGCTCAAGAATAGACTCACATTGCATGTTCAAGCAAGCAAAAGGTGTATTCAAGGTTCTTATGAGTTGCAAGAGCAAAGTGGAAGGAGGATCATTGAACAGCTTGATAAAGCCATTGTAAATGGTATGCTACTCCATGCATTGACACCAAATAGTGATGGGATGCTATATAGCATACCACATGTATTGACACCAAATAGTGATGGAACATCTATGACATATCCTTCTTAGAGTGTTTCACCCATTTGAATCTTCTCCATAATCAAACCGTGTATTGCATGTTTTGCTTGTTGTTGTGTACCCTATTTAATTACTTAGTTTCCTTTGTTAAACCCTTTAGAGTTGGCTACTAAGAGTTGTAGTTAGAAGAGCTAGCTTAGGAAAAATTGTTGATTAATGTATCTCTAGAGTTATAAACCCAGCGATTATGAATCAGCCATGGCAGAGACAGACGTTGGCATAAGGTTTGACCTCCCATCTCAACCTAGTGGGTTGAAGGTGATCGTCACAGCTATACTTGAGCACAATAAATCCCCCACGATCACATTCCTTGACACCCACAATGCCCTCCACATTGTCGAACTTGCACACGACAATGCAAGCCATGCTCTGGAAAAACAATCTTATTAGGCAGGTAGGGCAAGCAAGCAAGCCAGGCCTCATTACAAAAACCTTGTCACAACATCCGTGAAAGCCGAATCCTTTTCTTGCACACCATTCTTGACGTCCAACACAATCTGCAAGAATCCATCGATGCATTTTCTACGAAATTTATGAATCTCATAATGGCAAGCATACCATTTTATTTTTTTCACCATTTTTATTGTTTGCACCCTGTGAAAAAATACAAAGAAATGGAAGTATTGTTAAGAGGGGCCAAGCTATTTGCTCCATCCTGCTGCTATTCGTTCCAAATTTAAGCCAAAAAGGGCACTTTTACCACTCATATTTCACAAGATTCAATCGCTTACTTCACAGATGATACATAAACATAAATCTACCATCCAAACGAAAAGGAAAGCACGGTCTTATCACCTAGATTTACAAAATTCTCCAGCTCTTGCGACAATCCCACGACATAACAAAAATCCGTAACAGAAATTCACTTAAAATCACAAAAATCCCCCTGCAATTTAAGTCACAATCCTTGTTTTAAGGGTCTCTAGCATTTGGTAGACAAAACTAAACCTTAAAAAAACATAGGATGTTAGTTTAATTGATGAGAATGATTGGTATATTTACTAATTATGTTTATTTATTAATGTTTAAATATTTAGAAGCCTAATTAGACTAGATTTGATTTCTAGGTGACTTCAATAAACTTGATCATTGGGTCAGATTTGACCATTGGTAACTCTAAATGAACCAAATCCCCCTATTCATGATAGCTTAGCCAAAAGATAACTTTTAATCTAGATGTGTACTCCCTCATAATATTCTAATCTTGTGTTATGTATGGTGAACTCTGTTAAATTGCCTCTAATTTTTTAATTTTTATCGGACATAAGACCACTTTTCCAGCATCTTTCCCAATATGAAATTTTTTTTATGATGAGACAACATTTCCAACATTTTTTAAACTTGAAAGCCCACAAGAAATGCCCCATCACCTAATTAGTGATTTACTTGAATGTCCTTACCTCGTTGCAACTGTCCCAAAGAATATGGTCTCAAGTGCACTTCAGTGGAAAGACCTAGGCACTTTACCACATTGTGCGCAATGGCGTTCTCTTGGCTATCGCTATCAATGATGGTATGCATTGCTTGTCAATTTACTCAATATTTTGTGTGGAAATGAGCCTTGTGTTCCTCGAAAATATCAACTGCCATGACACTAACACCGAGACACTATACCCCTTATCAGTCTCCTTGGCATGCACAAGCTCTAATGTTGCTTGTGCAACCAGAGATCATTGTGCATGGCATTAAACATTACCATAGGAATTGGTATGACAACAGCGACACCACTTATCACCTTCTTGCTTCTTACCCTTGTCCTTGTTTGGCGTGGAGGATGTCTAAGCTTTGGCATTTGTCACAAGTGATTTTGAATTTTGTTGTTATTTGTGTGAGGGAATCCTTCTTCTATGAAATAGGTTTTAGAATTGAGTTCTGGCTTATTCTTGCACAATGAAAAATTCTACTTCAAACTTGGCCCTGGGTTTAATTTTGGATGCATTTGCCTACCCCAATGTTTCTAAAGTCAAGAACCCCATTTTAGTGCACATGTAATAAAGTAATAACTCACTTTATTTGAACACTTTGTGTTGCTCATGTGTATTCTTATGTAAGCACATAGAGTAGTCATCGAACTCGGTGTACTATATGGTTTGCTCTTACATTGACACAGTTGTTGGAACTTCATTTACTCATCATTATAGGAGAGAGGACTCAATAGTGGTGCACTCTAACTTCACGCCTCTCAAAATCATACGTGGCAATTTTGAATCACTCCAAAAAATTTACCGTAGCTTACTTGGCAACGCCCTTGCTTATAACTCAAGTTTCAAGGCCACATCATCAAATATGATGCCACACCAGCATGCTTTTTGTTGAGGTGTCAAATAGTTCCCCAAAAAAAAGGTGGACCAATAGGTGTGCATTAAGTCATATTTTGTTGGTGGGCTGATGTGGCATCACATTATTGGTTGTTTTTTAAATCTAAAGGGCACATTTCATTCAATTATTAGTACTTCTAGTAACACTAACAACCTTAAAGTCACTACTACTAGTAGTGAACTTCAAAAAATATTAGGCCTTAAATGCACATATACTATCTCAACCATTAGAACTATCTCACCTATTAGGTCTTTTCACCTAGTGTTTGAAAACTAAGGTCTTTCTAACATAACCAATGAGTCATGCGCATGACCAGAATGAGGGATTTCGAAACAGTGATGGCCAAGCTAAAACATCCATATAGAGCTTGCAAAAGGCATTACTTGAAGTCTCTTTGACGGTAAACTATAGAGCTTGCAAAAGGCATTACTTGAAGTCTCTTTGACGGTAAACTAGTGGAGATCAAGTGATTTCAGGAATAGGATTCCTCTTGCAAAATGCTAACAAAGAAATTCCATTTCCGAATTGATCATATGGTCCCTTTCGCTACGATCCCTTTCGCACTAGACATAGAGTATTTACCACTAGTGAGACGCTTAAATGGACATTTTCAATGCTGCAAAAGAAATGTTTTCTATACCACTAAATTGTTAACGAAGAAATATTCCTCCAATTGCCACACCCAATTATCTACCATCTTGGTGTCAATTTTACCTTCAAATGTTGGGATGTCCACATTGACTTGCACTTTGAAAGGATTTTGTAGTTTCGCAAAAACTTCTTGTTTAGTAGTACATTGTGGCATCGGTCAAGGTTGGCACGAGTTCATAGAACTGTCCAAAGAGCTCTTGACATTGTCTACAAGGGTGTCGTTGACCATCTTTTGAATGTCTGTAGACACATATGATGTTCGCTTCTATGCATTGAATGTTCTAAACTTTTACTCTTGCTAGGATGTTCATTTGAATTCTCACAAATTGAACCAAGAGAACAGCCTTCATATATTTTTGTGCATGCATTTGTGCTAGCATGTGAAAAATACCGCTCTAACACCAATAATAGATCCCATGTGGTCTGGCAAACCAATTTTAATGTAAAACATGTTCATAAATTATATACACGAGAAGAAAAAGACACGATATAATCCAATACATAATCGAGAGTGCTCAAATTTAACAAATGTGTGTTACTTTTATTCAAACAGAAACAATTAGGGGTTCAATGGATGTTAGAAATAGCAAGGCTAAGAACGAGCATTTTTGTGAGCAAAAAAAAATGAGTGGACACGTTTGCCTTCAACTTTTTTGTTATCAGACCTTTCATTCTAGAGGATCGAATGCATTCATATACAATATGGTTACAAAACAGGTTTAGAAGATGAAACGATTCATGTCCCAAACTGCTTGATAGTTGGCATTCCATTCCTGCAACTGAAGCAGAAATTTGTTGAAGATGCCACATTTGAAGGATTGATGATTGTGTAGTATTTGCTAAGAGCTATGCAAAGAGATGTTGAGTCATGCACAGTGGCCTGCGACAACATTGTGACTTGCACAGATTCATGCACAATGTGCAGTGATTGTATACCTACTTCTAAAACTCGAGCGGTGATGCTCAATGATGTGGAACCATACACATCAACACAAAAGGATGTTATACACATGCAAAGTCCCCTAAAACTTGCATGGCTACATATTGATCATCTAATTATCACTCCCACATTTTTTTCGTCCATCTTTATAACCTTCTCTTTATAATACCTTGCTACATTATATTATATCCTATTTCATCATCTTCTTTTAATTTTTATTTTGATTTTTTCTTGTAACTTGCCTTTTCCACCTCGTAAATTTTTCTCTTCTATTTTGAAGACTAGGTTTCTGGTTTATGTGCCTCCTAAACCCCCCTCCTTACTTGTTTATGTCTTCTTACTGTGCTAATTTTGCGATCCGCCCTCCTTTCTTTTGTCATCTATTTGATATAAAACATGGAATGAAACGCTGATACAAACGAAACAAACAGAGTTATTTTTTAAAAGCAACTCACTCATAAGTATAGACTCTGAAAAAATCATATTTATTAGACATTTTCAGGACAATAAAAGTGATTTTTTTCAATGCTTGGGCAAACTTTTTTTTTTTCTTTTGGAAGAGGGAGATTTTGTTTAACAGGTTCTGATGCAGATAACTCTATTCTGCAGGAAGAAATAGAAGATCAGACATGAAAAAAAGTAGCAGTTGAAAAGAAGATTTCCAAATTCCTCATAAATCTCTAGTACAATGGGAAACCAAAACAAAACACCATCCTAGGCTGTTAATTCCTATCACGTTTCTCCTCAAAAAAACTCAAGATGTTTGCTCGGGATTGACTCCAGCCTCAACTGCAACCAACTGGAAAGTCGCGCAAAGATGGAATTCAGCCTCAACCATACCCTGTAGGAAACTCAACTGGGATTGAATCCAGCCTCAACTGTACCCAGCAGAAAAGTCCCATGATCCAACCATTGTAGATTCAATCTCAGAGCAGCTTTCTCACCACCTGAAGAAAAAGAGAGTATTAGAAAAGCTCTAAACTGGCTGCCATTCCTGTCACTAACAGGTTACACCAAATCCTATCTTTCTATGAATATCTTACTTCTAGCTCTTATGTGAAAAGCGGCAAGATTGCCTGTTTCATGGCAGATCGTATAGGCCAGTTTAGTTTATCAAATAGTAAAATATTATTGAAAACTTTTACGTTTGGGAATGAAAAATCAAACTTAAAATAGCGGCACAGCTTTAGAATTCCACGCTTACCTTAGGTAAATCCATGCCTGACATGGAACCACTGAAGAAAACTGTAATTTGAAAGCATGTCGAAGGATGAACAATCATGTCCACCATGCAGAGATCTCAGATTTTTAGATACTCTCACATGAATTGTTTGATATTACCCAATCTCCCTGAAGGAATGGTCCATGGCACTTAAATGTGTGGATTCAATTTGGATTAAAGATGTATGGTCACTTTAAAGCTCTGATTCATGTTCAACTCCATCAATAAATTCCCTGTATTCTGAAATCCTTGTTTCCTCTCCCATTTTCATTCCAACCAAAGTATGTCATCAAGAAAAACATCTTTAAAGCTCTAATTCATCTTCAACCACATCAATAAATCCCCTGTAATTTGAAATCATTGTAAGCTTCTCCACTTTGGAAATGTCTTTAAATGGAAAAACAGTCGCATCCCCCACAGAGAAATATGTGAGATTTTTAAATGCTATGACACATGAACTGTTTCGTACCACCCAAATTTGTAGCCTTAGAACCCTACGGAACCATCACTCCCCCACACATAAACATTTTATATGCTGACATATGAACTGTTTAGTACCCCCAATTTCTGAACCATCACTCCCCACACATAAACATGTGAAATTTGTATATGCTCTGACATATGAACTGATTGGTACCCCCATTTCCTAGCCTTGGAACTTTGAATTGTGATTAAAAATGTATTATCAAATTTTTTTTTCCTATTTTTAAATTTTGATTCATCTTCTACTACATCCAAGAATTTCCTGTAATTTGTAATCCTTGTTTCCTTTTCCCTTTTCATTCCCATCAACCAAAGGATGTCATTCAGAAAAACTGTGAGCTTCTCCAATTTGGAAGCATCTTTAAATGGAAAAAACAATCACATAAACCAAAAGATGTCATCACGAAAACTGTGAGCTTCTTCAGTTTGGAAGCATTTTTATATGGAAAAACAATTCCATCCCCCACATTGAGATACATAAGATTCTTAAATGATCTCACCTAATCTCCTAGCCTTAGAACCTTGAAGGAATGGTCCATGACTTTTAAATGTGTGGTTTTAATTGTGATTAAAGATGTTTTATCAAAAATTATTCTTCCATTTTACAATTTTTTAAACTCTAATTCATCTTCCACTACATCCAAGAATACTTGTAACTTGTAATCCTTGTCTCTTTTTTTCATTTTCACTCCCATTAAGCAAAGGATATCGTGAACAATCACTTTGCCTAAGTCATTCTTGTTTATTAGCATTCTCTTCTGAAGAGCTCCAAATTTCCTGGAATCCACAGTATGACCAACAAGATCTTAATCCAGGCCATGAAAATATGCACATATGTCGAGGAATGCCTCTTTAGCCTTTTAGACTCTTTGATGAAAAGTAGGCAACTCATGTTGTTTTCTCGACATGTTACAAGCATCTTCATGTTAGATTCTTTCATAACCTGCATTGAGCCCATGTTATCTTCTAATTACTTGCTGGGAGATTAAATTTTTGTATCAACCGTTTAATAGAATCATGGTGAACCACATTGTCAATAAATAGAAAACATAGAACTTGTTCTTCACAACTTGTTGCAGTTGTTTTTGCCCTTCTTCCAGCTTTCCTCCTCCAAAATCACTAATCATATATTTTTCTAGCTTCATGATGTGGGATGTTTTGTCTAGAGATTCCTCATAAGTCACCACCCTGCAAAATTTAAGATCTGCAGAAGTCCAATTGAACTTGTGCATGACTTCCAATGCCAAAGTGGCTTTAATAATACACCCAAACCCCATGATATAATGGCTAAAGCTGGTTCACTGCCTGTATCTCCTTCACTTCTCCTTTCTCCTCAATACCTTCTGTGCATTTTTGACAAAAGAGGATGAGAAGATAACAAGATATAACTTAAACCAAGTTAAAACCCTTCTCAAAAACAAATGAAAGCAGTCAATGATAGTGTGAATTGCCTTGTGAGAGTGAGAGATGTTATACCTGGTATACTCTCTGCACTATTTTCAACTTGAATATGCATTGCAATGGCCAAATTTTTTGAATATACCTGTAAAAAACATGGCATCTTTCATGATGATATCTGAGTGCATCTAAACTTATAATTTTGGACATTTATATAGCTCAAACCACAAATTAGACGTTGGTGCTAATTAATTGTTTTTCCAAATATAGAAGCAAAAGAGAGAGAGAACCTAAATTGAACTTCTACAGGCCTGATAAAAGAATTTGTTATAAAATAGCAGATAATTTTTGGTATTAAAAATGTCATAATTGTGTATGCAAGCATATAATTGTAAGGTATAACAGGAGCGATTCAAACGTGGATTATAGAGGAGCAAAGGTTCAAAATTACCGCCAAAAGTATAAGCCTATTAAAGCAACATGTTTTAACATTAGATATAACATATTAATGGTGGAATCTCAATTATTTGAACATTAAGAACACTAATTTATTATTTTCAATAAATTTTCAGTTTTCGATGAAAAACCATTTAATGTTTGCATATGTAATTAAGGTATACGCCTCTCTTATAACATATATACTATAAGAGAACATAAATTTTCTAGCTCAAATTGAATTGTTGTCAATCCTACTTCTGCAAACTAGCAATATTCTTATAATTTTGATTGTTATAATTTCATTGATAAGAATTCCCTTGTGATAATGATGGTTCATTATAACATTAAACTTTAAACTAAAAAAATTAATTAAAAGAAAATCCTTGTTAATTTTATTTTATTTTTAGTTTATATATACAATACTTTTTATTTTATTAATATATTTATATTTTTATTCTTCTTTACAAAACATTTCAAATAAAAAATAAAAAAATAAATTATTATTAATAAAAACAATTCAAAAATCACATAGATATAAATGAATCACATGTATGCAAATCTTATTGATTAATTACAGAAGATTAGAAATCAACATCATTATTATCAAATAGAATAATATTATCAGTCTATATATAGATATAGAAACCCAAGTTTGCTCCAAGTAATTATGGTGCTCTCAATACATTTGAACTCAGATCTTAGTGGTTTGCATGGGGACCCCATATTATTTTACATTTATTTTTACGATCATTGAAAAAATATTAGTGTATAAATTATAACAATCAGTTGGGATGTTTTTATTTATATAAATGAACTTTCTTTAAGAGGAAATGTCTTTAAAATTGGTAAATATTTGTTACTGGTTTTTTAGTATCCTATGGACCTATGGGATTCTATCTAAATGTATGGAGATATTTTTTATAATATATATTTTTTTTAACAGCAGGAGGGGTAAAAATTTATTAAAACAAGAAGTACAAAGCAAGGGAATTACACAGCCCTATCAAGCTCCACCAAGTGAGCCAACTGTTGGGACAGATCCGGGGGTAAACAACCTCGGTCCATCAAATTCCAATCATGAATATGTTCCGAAGCCCATTTAGCCAAACAATCAGCAACACCATTCCATTCTCTAGGAATATGAGTAAAAGTAACAAACTCCAAAGAATCACATATTCCAAAAAAACTTTGTTAATAAAGAAAGATGACAATAAATAATAGATTATATTTATCTTTCTTTCCCTACTTAACAAAATATTTGTATGCTAAATAAAGTGGCTAAACAAAGTAAAGTGAAGGAAAAAATAAAATAAAATAAAATAAAGTGAAGGGAAAAATAAATAATAAAAAATGATAATAATAATAATAAACAAATGAAGTGGGTGGAAGGGAGGGAGCCTTGCCACCTCATCAATACAGGCAGCCAAGTTGGGGCCACGCTTGCAGACGGTTGGAAAATTGAGTTTCTCCTAATAATTATGACAGCGGGGTTTAGGCTGGTGTTGAGCTGGCATCAGGAATTCGAGAGACTTCCCGTCGATTCATGTTTAAAGAAGGCATCAGGGTAAAGATAAAACTGTTTTCATTCCCCGCCAGCTTCAATGCCCTACAGGTTTACAGTAATCTTTTCTGCGGAAGCTATCCGATGTAGGGGAATGGAAACCCCAGTTCGGTTGTTCAGTAGTAAGAGGCAAATGGCGTTTCTTGGCCCAGTTACAACTCTCCGTCTTCAACAAATGCTTCATCGCTCAAACGAGCTAATGGTTGGCGCGATTAGGATGATGCTTGGAAGGAATTTCATGGAGAACAAAGGCCGGTATCGTGTTGACACTGACATAACTTCAAGAGTCCTTGCAATGTTGCTAGAGCTGGAAATTGATAAGGCGGAGGCGAATAAAATCATGAAGGGGCTCTTCTCCTCCGAGCATCTGGGGGATTTAAAACTAACTCTGCAAGCGGCCAGCATGGGTATTGGAATACCTAGACCTAGAGACATGGATTCCCTCAGTGACCCAGAGGCAATAGTGAAGCTTTACCCATTCATTCTTGATCTCAAAGGTCCGGATCTCATGGTGGCGAAGGAGACAGCTCTGGTCGCGGTTAACTTCATCAAGAGGGTTCTAGGGTTTTTTGCAGAAGATGACTTCGAATGGGTGGTGGAATTCAACTTGCAGCTGATTAATTTCAATAAGGAGTAAGTTTCAGTGGATGCATTTTTCTCTGTTTTTTTTTGTCTATGTATATATCGGCTTCATTTTGAGACATCCGAAGCCAACTTTCATAAGAATACATAGCATAGACCTTGTCTGGTCTCATATAATCAAATCTCATAGAATATGTAGTATAGACCCTGCGTGGTCTCTTATAATCAGTCGACCCTACGTGGTCATATGTCATGTCCCCATTTTTCGAGAGCATCAGAGTTTGGAGGATTAGCCTATCTTTTGACCCTCGTAGGCTAATGGAGTTGTTCAGAGGGTCCGTTGTGGTAGTTATCTAGTTGCCTTATTCTTCAGAGTAGAGTTTGGTTCAGGTTGGGCCTTCGTTTGGCGTTCCAAGACTCAGTCTCACACACTTACTATTTATAGTAAGTCACCTTGTTAGCAGAGTCCAATATTTCTATATTTGGTAAGGCACCTGGACAGGTCTTGGAGGCAAGGTTGATTTCCATGTTCAGTTGGTTTAGCGAAATAATGGTTATTAAAGGAGTTATTATCATTAAGGTCTCTTTAATGATAATAAAATAATATAAAGGTTTATTATAAAGTTTATAATGTCACTTTATAATCAATGGGGCCATGACCCTCAATTAAGTGACTTAAAGTGCATTAATTATATTTTAAGAGGAGAGCCTATATATTAATGCATTTAATAAAGTCAATGGGGGAACATTAAATATCATTTTAAATGGTTTAAAAGCATCATGGGGAAATTGACCTAATTGGAGAAGAATATAAAAGGCGCCAAAGCAAAGGAAAAGGGTATCATTGGATCATTTTACATATTGGATTTTGTGCTTCTGGAGAGTTTGGCTCTTGAGTATGGAAACCTAGGGTTTTCAGAATTCTTGGCTTTGGAGAATGAAGATTCTTCATTGTTCCTGCTGCCTGAGGGTGTGAAAGATCACTTGAAGGCTGTGTCATTGGTAGCTTCATGTCAGAGGCTGCATTTGTGCTTCATTGGATTTATAGGAGAGATTCAGAATAAAGGTCTCATCATCAGAAGTTTGTTATCCGAGTATGAATGCTTTCAATGTAATTTCATGACAATAATAATTCTGATATAATATTATATTTGTGCTTCATCTTTTCCTTGTTCTGTAAATTTTATGCATTATCTGGTAAATATTTCAAAAAAAAACTACAAAACATCAAACCAGCAATGGAGAACTAGGGTTCTTACATCATATTAGGTTCTCAGGGTGGTAGTTTGATTAAGTTTAAAGGAGGTTGCAGAACTATCAGCTTGCCAACTTGGCAAAAGACAATGTATCTTTTTTTATTTTCAATACAGTCATATGATTATGCATCAAAAAAATAATAATAAACAAATGAAATACATAATAAAATAATAAATTCAATAAAATTAAGATACATAATAAATACAAATGAAGTCACATAAAAAAATAAAATACAATAAAGAAAGGTAGCAAGAACAATAAAGATTAGAGGGTTGGAAGGGTCACTATGAAGCAAGAAGAAGAGTCGCCTTAATAAAAGGTAAAGAGGGGAAAAAGACGGTACCATAAAAAGAAATGAGACATAAAAGACCAAGTTATCAGAACGGATAAAATTAGAGAAGAGGAGGAGGAGATCAAAACTAAGGTCATAAGAGGGATCAAGTTGAAATAAATGTGAAGGAAGAAAGATAAGTGTTAAAATTACAAAAAATTAGAAGGAAGGAGAAAAGAAAGAAAAAAATGAGAATGTGCACCTAAGAGATGAAGGAACCAAAGAGAAGAAGGTGAGAGCAGAACATGGCCAAGAGGGAAGGATGGGAAGAAGATATGTGATGTAAAGGAATAAAGAAAAGGAAGAGAAAGGAAAAAAAAGAAAGGGAAGGGTGCTGAGGAGGGAAGAAGCACTCGCCAACAAGTAGGGATCTACAAAAGAGCCATGAGAGAAGGGAAACAAACTTGAGGAGAGAGGAAGGAAAGCAGGGGAAGGACACGATTAAAAAAAGTTTTATGGACAGTGAAAATCTTATGTTCATCACTCTCCACATTAATTTTATATGTAAAACAAATGTCTTATTTATCTCTCTTATATATGATTAATTAACCAACCCTTATATGTTTTAATCTAGTTATTATAAAAATTTAAATAAAATAATTGGATTATATTAATATAGATATCAGCATCTCTACTTTTATATAGCAGGTTACAATATTAGGAGGAAGCGTACATCTAAATCAAAAGTTGTCTTCTGACTAAACTACTACAAATAACTAAAATTTTTAGCATACTAATCTAACTCTTCAAAACTAATTTAAGATAAATGATGGAAAAAAATCTTTACTTATTGTGAATTATATTTATTTTTTAAATTCATTAAAAGACATACTTCTATAATCACTTTGTTTAAATTTAAATAAACCAGAATACTACTATTTTTTCTTATTTTTATTGATATAAATTAAATTGTAGATCTAGATTTTATGGAATTTCTTCCCTTTGAAGAAGTTTCTGAGTTATAGAGTGAGAAGTTTCCTTTGTATCTACCAAGTGACTTCAGTTTACTAATCAGTAATTTTTAAATAAGTTGGTCTATGATAATATTAACAAAGAACATTAGCAGACGGAGTATTATTAACATGGTAATACAAATAATGAAATTGCAATTGCAGTTGGGGACAAAGTAAGGGATTTTAATGCAGGATAAGAAAATTCAATAACAATTGTGGACAGACAATGGGATTTTCCATCTTTTGTAAGAGGGCCATAAATCTTCTGAACCATTCAAAGTTAAAAGACGAACGACTGGCCAATAAACCGAGCAGGCGTACAACAGCAGCGGCAAAAGAAGCTAGCTATCATGAAATGGGGGAGGGTTAAAAGGAGAGGAGATATTTTAAAGAAAGAGAAGCAAACAAACCCCTACTGAAGCAAGAATCTTCGAAGAAAAGAATAACTGAAACTGAGATTTAGGGAAAACTGGGTCACCAATCCAGCGAATCAGAACGGATAGATTCAAGTTATGAGAAAACATTAACTTCCTTGAAGCCTAAAGAAAAAACAGGAAAAAGTGTACCAACCTGGATTAATCTCCCTGGTATAGTTTTTCAGTTTCTCCGAGCTTCTTCACATCTGAAAGCTGGGATTTGGAGAAACATGACCTTCACTATGAAAGTCACCAAGCCATAGAATCAGATCTGGTAAGTGCAAGTTGTGTGAATCCATTAACTGCCTTAAACCCTAAAGAAAAAGCAGGAAAAAGTATACCAACCTAAATTGATTTCCCTTGTAGAATTTTTCATTCTTCGATCTCCTTCACATCTGCTGCCAAATGAAGAATTAAATCAAGAATAACAGAGAGGAATGGCAGACAATGCAGAGGCTAAATAGTGTAAGGTCTCGTTGCATAATGCCCTGGCTTGGAGGGCACATCGTTTAAATGAAGGGTTAGGGTAAACAGCTCGACATTTTGGTCCTGGTGGAAGGGGAAAAGATGATGAAAATGATAAGAATAAGAATCACAGGGGGCCGCTAGGTACGCCAATAATTCAATAGAAAAAAAGTCGACATGACATAAAAGAAATTCTTAGGTGAAAATTGGATACCCACATTGGTTTAATTAGAGTCATATCTTTTCCCTTAGTTTGGTTTAATTAGAGTGTCTTAAATGTAATAAGTGTATTAAGTGTATTGTAGTACTCGTTCTAATAGAAATGGAAATGAAATGGAAATGGATCTTTTTATAGTCCACCATGTCGACGCGATTTTGGGTCTACATGTGGCTTATAACATATGTAACTACCTTATACTTGAGTACTACCTTATATTAGAAGTATGCAAGCACCTGTTGTGCTTCCAATTATTGGTATATTGTTTATTTATTTTTATTTTGAATTATTTTTATTTATTTAAGAGTTATTTTATAGTTTTATTTTTTTTAAATATATGTTTGTTGTGTTTTAGTTTTTATGTATTTGTAGTGTAGAATACCTCTTGGCATAATTAAAAGTATAGTTCATAATTAGTAGTTAAAGGATTAACAAATATTGATTGGTTTAGTAACTCATTTGTTAGTCTCTCCATGGCAAAGATTCTCTTGGTAATCAATTGAAACGAGAACTAAAGTTGATTAGTCAATCATATCATTGTATTTTTCAACTTCTAAAGTTTTGACAATATCTTACAATATTAATATTCTAAAGGGTCCACTACTAGGATATCGTCTTAGCCCAGAGGACTAGTCGGTCTCACCCTAATCAATGTGCTTCGAGCTCATAAAGTTGTAGTGTGCTAAGATCTAAACACCTCTGAGATAACAAAAAAAGATTCTAAAAAATAGCAAAATGAGTTATTTCTCTCATATCTTATTGGCATGTGTTGAATCAAAAGACTATTTTATGTGTTTTCTTCGATCTATTCTTCATTTAATTTTAATTCATTATTTCCAAAGACCAAGCATATGACTTTATTTTTTTCTCAACTACAAAACTTATATAGTTGTTATGATTTTCCACAATATCATTTATGTTTGAAATAACATTGAAAACTACTACTTTTACACCTCATATGTGCATAAACCAAAAAAGTCAATTATTCATGTACCTAGATTAAACATCCACTCCTTTCTAAAGGTGAAAGCAAGTGGAGAACCTATCTAAAGATGCTCATTTTTTTATCATGATTTGTCAATGCTAGAGCCTAGATGTGGTTTAGGATAAGAATTGGTAGAATATCATAGACAAGTCATAAGAGAGTCTAGTAGATAAGATTTCCCTAATTATACAATTTAAAAATGAGTTATAAGGATGCAATATGGAAAATCAAATGAAATCAAAAGAAGATTTGGTCTTCAATAATATTCATAATTTTTAATAATATTCACATTTTTTAATAATTGTGTTAATTTTGATGGAGAAAGAAAGTGGCAGGCTACATGTTGAAAAAAACTTGGCACATTTGATTGCATAATGGATTTTAATTACATGTATAGTATGGTGTACTTGAGTTTTGAAAAGAAATGAATAAAGTCACCCTCAATGTATGTGACGTCTATCTTTTCTTCATTTATGTCTATGGAAAGTGTAATTATTTGTTTATCTCTTTTCTATTGCAAACTACAAAAATAATTTTTATTTATGTTTTTCTTATGAATAGCTAAAGCATTTTGAAAAGCTTATATTTGAATTAGTTCTATCATTTGAGCAAGAGCAAGAGATATCGATTCATTTAATGGTGTAAATTTTGGGGTTTTAAGGGCACCCACGTTATCTTCTATTCAAAGAGAGATCACAAGTATGTTTTTGCTTATTCTACTTGTATATCATGAAGACAGGTTACTTCCCATTTCAACAATGTTTATATTATGTGATATCATAATACATGCACATGTGGATGGTTAAATTATCATGATAGAATAAGGCTAGCAGAAAAGATCCAATTCTCATGATTTAATCTTCCTAATTTATACAAAGATAGAATATTATGTAGAGAAATTGATTGCAAGAAATAGTGGCTTATTTATTTAAACATAAAAAATAGAAAGTAGATAACTATAGATTAGGATGGAAATTATGTGCCAAAAAAGTTGAAAATATTGTTGATAGGAAAAGAAAGGAATTAAGATCAAAATAGCTTCTTTTTTCACCCATTTATGTTCTTTAGTACCCTCTATAGAATTTTAGAGATGATTTTCTCAATCCTTATACCTATCTAGCCGGAATGATGAATATATATTGTTACTTCACCAGTAGAGCCAACCTAAAGGTGTTGAAGTTGTGCGGAGTTAAGTCACGTATGGAACAAAGTCATGGGAGTAAATATAGGCTATGACAACCTATCTGAAGGTGTTACACACATTGGTTCTCTCCATAAAGCATATACGGTTGAGCTTTTGGTCGACAAGTCGAGGAGTCACATAGTACATATATCATGCCAACTTGGTTGATGTTCTGTTTGAGTGCAGTATATAAACAAGATCAATCTCTTGTGTGAAGTGTGAGAGGATGTAAAAAGAATTGTGTAGGTGTGAGCAAAATCTGATGCAAATAAGGATAAAATAAGATTGTGGTAAAGATGAAGTGTGTCAAATCAGTATTCTAAGCCTTAGTGGAACTGTATCTTCAGCATAAGTCAAATGCATTACTAACAATTCATATTTGACAGTGAGCCACCCCTTCTTCTATCTCTTTCTATTGTATCAACTTGTAACCAGTTGCATTATAATATATTGTGAGCTAATCTTCACCATGGTTTTTCCCTTTTTGGGTTTTCCACATAAAAAATCTAGTGTTCATGTGTTATGTATTTTGATGGTTGCTTTCATGCTTTCCTTTCTTACTACAAACTAAATATGCTATGTGGAATGAATGTTTAAATGCTTAAGTGGTTTTAGAGAATATTGATTCACCCCCTCTCGGTATTTGAGGTGTTCAACAATTGTTATCAGAGCCTGATTCCTTGAAAGAAGCTTAACCGCTTGAGGAAGATCTTGAAGTGTGAACACATGGCAAATAGGAGATATCCTATCCCTCTGAAAGAATTCCCTATGTAAGAATTTGTATTCATTTATTGAATGCTGACAATTTCACTAGTTTTCTAAAGTGGAAAGGTGCAAGGAAGTATAGAGAAGTCTATCCCATCACCTGCTAGGGTTCTTTCCCCGGGGGCTGGTACTAGCAACCAAGAGGGATGGATCGCCCCCAAGAAGAAAGGAAAAGGACACAATAAGAAATTCACAGATGTGGGAACTGAAGGAAAGGTAGGGAGGTTATCCCTACGTGAAACTAGAACCAGGGAAGCGACCAAGGAAATTGCCTATGGGAGACATAACACTCTGGAGGCTATCTCTAGAAGACCCTACAAATGAAGATTATCACCTGGAATGTGAGAGGGCTAAATAGTCCCTATAAACAGCTCATGATAAGGAGTTGTATCTTTGACAATAATGTGGATTTCATTCTTCTTCAAGAAGTTAAAATGTCTAAGGAAAACTTTAGAAAAATAGCCAATATTATATGGCCTATGGCTAACTTCATTATCAGTCCCTCTACAGGAGCTTCTGGAGGGCTGGTTACCATGTGGAATAAGTACAACTCTTCGAACTGTTACTGCTCGCACAATAAGCATATCGTGGAAATTGAATGCACAATGAACAAGAAAACTTGGAAGTTAATTAATATTTATGTCCCCAACACTAGAAATGCCAGGAAGCAGTTGTAGGAAGATCTAAGCTCCAAAATAAATAACGAGAGAAGGACCTTGTGGATGCTAGGAGGAGATTTCAACACCCCTCTTTACCCCTTAGAGAAATTAGGGGGCAATATGGACTACTCTAACAGCATGGTGGACCTGGCAGACTTCCTAAGGCAGACTGGGTGTATGGATTTGGAGGTTAATAACCAACCCTTTTCTTGGACCAACAAAAGATGGGGAGATCAACTGATTCAAGTTAAGTTGGATAGGATGTTGGTTTCTTCTAACTGGGACTTGGTTCAAAACTCTTCCCTCTCAACTCTCCCTCACACCATTTCTGATCATAATGCCCTCCTTCTCTCCTAGACTGAAGGTATCCCGAAGGGTCCCTTCCCTTTCAGGTACGAAATAATGTGGGCCTCTCACCTTGACTTTAAAAATTGCATTGTTGAATGGTGGAGAATCTACATTCATGGATCTCCTATGTTTAGACTCACCTAAAAGCTTATATATGTCAAAAATAAAGTTAAGGGTTGGAACAAATTCTACTTTGGCAATGTGTTGCACCAGAAAAAACACATCACTGAAGGTCTTATGGAAGTGCAAGATAAGATGGCTAAGGGGGATGGAAGTGAGGACACGTATAAAACAAAAGAGAAGCTAATCAAAAACCTCAAGGACATTATCAGTAAGGAAGAAATCTTTTGGAAACAGAAGTCAAGGGTGTAGTGGCTGAAGGAGCGAGATAGGAATTCAGCCTTCTTTCACCAGTCGACTATGAAACACAAAAAGAGAAACAAAATCATCAAGCTGCTTGATGAAAATAACATGGATGTTGTCGATGATAGAGAAATGGGGAACCTTGCTTCTAATTACTTTTGTAACTTTCTGGCGGAGCAGAAAAATAGAGCTGATAGTATTCAGGAAAATAATCTTCTAAACAGTATTCCCCCTATCCTTTTAGAGGAAGACAACAAGGGGTTGCTGAAGCCTATCACTCTCGATGGGGGCTTTCAAAGCGACAGGGCCCAATGGGTTCCTCTTGCCTTCTTCCAGGAATTCTAGGAGATAGTGGGATATGATGTCACCAGTGCTATCAAAGACCTTTTTAGGATAGGTAAAATCCTTAAGAAAATCAATGCCACATTCATAGCCTTGATTCCCAAGAAAAGTAACACTAAAACTATGGCAAATTTCCACCCCTTAAGTCTTTGTAACACCATATATAAGATTATCACCAAGACATTGGTCCCAAGACTTTAACCTCTGCTAGATAGTCTTATCTCGGATTATCAGAAAGGCTTTTTCCTGGAAGACAGATTATGGATGTTGCTATCTCGACGCATGAGATCATCCACTCGATGGAAAGAAGTAACAATCTGAGTATGGCCCTAAAACTGGACATATCTAAAGCCTATGACAGAATCTCCTGGGACTTCCTGCTCAAAGTTCTTAGAAAGTTTGGGTTCAATGACAGAATGCTCAACCTGGTTAAAGAGTGTATCACCACTGTCAAGTATTCGGTCTTAGTGAATGGAACTTCTCGGGGATTTTTTGATGTTGGTAGGGGTATCTATGGGGAGACCCCCTTTCCCCTTATCTTTTCATTATGGTGGCTGAAGTTCTAGGAAGAAACATCCTGTCCCACCTAGACAATCATACCCTCTCTAGTGTCAAAGCAGTGTCCACCCTAAGATCGTCAGTTGTCCAACAGTTTGTTGATGATACTATACTTTTTGGAGCAGCTTTGGTTGTGGAGGCCACTAGATGGAGGAATTTCCTAAACACTTATGCAGAGGTGTCTGGGCAATGCATCAATTATGAAAAAAATAATGTGTTCTTCTTTAACACTAAGATGGACCTGCAAGTTAAAGTGAGAAATATCCTCCAATGCAACCAGGCGGCCCTCCTGGCCACTTACTTGGGTCTACCCCTCATGGTCAAAGATGTGACCCCTACTTTCTGGAACACTGTCTTGGAACGTACCCAAAAGAAAATGGAGGGGTGGAAAGGTAAACTTCTTAGTCAAGCTGGTAAGCATCAACTTCTAAAGGCTTCCTTGCAAGGCATTCCCACCTATTTTCTTTCCCTGTTTAAAATTCCCAGATACATGGCAGAAAATTAAGAAAGAATTCAGAGAACCTTCCTATGGACTAGGGTGGAGGAAAAAAAGAGGATTTCGTTGGTAGGTTGGGACAGAGTCTGCCTGCCCAAAATGCAAGGTGGGCTAGGAATCAGAAAAATTCAGGGAATGAATAAAGCTTTAATGGCCAAAATTGGTTGGACCTTCCTTAAGGAAGAGAAAGAGTGGGTTCATATTATGAAAGTTAAATACCTACAAAATGGCCCCAAATTAGGTATCTTGGATAGAGATACTCTTCCCAAAGGTTCTACCATTTGGAACAAAATGACCAAAATGAGGAATACGTTTTCCCAAGGGATCATATGGAAGCTGGGTAAGGGGGATAAAATCAAATTCTGGGAGGATAACTGGTTAAGGGAAGGCCATCTGTCTGACAAAAAGAGTAGGAACACTAAGGAGAGAGCGATAAATTTTTTTAGCAGTTTGGTCTGCAACTACATCTCTAACCAACCCCACAGCCAATGAAGACGGAAGAATCTCTCAGATTGCTATAATTCCCAGGATGAGAGGTTGGAGTATTAGATTCTGCAGAATGAATTGGACAATCACATCCTAATTTTTCAAAGGGAAGATGAAATGATATGGGGACAAGAGCAAAAAGGAAACTTCTCGATTAAATTGGCTTACCACCTCCTGGTAAACAGTAGTTTGGAGAATCAGTTCTGGAAGAGTATCTGGAATAATAAATTGCTTCCCAAAGTCAACTTCTTCTGGTGGGCAGTGGCTCACAATAAAGTCCTATCCATTGATAATCTCAATAAAAGGAGATTCCAACTAGTTAATAGATGTGTTCTGTGCCTTAAAGAGCAAGAAACTATGCAACATCTTCTCTTCCACTGTGAGTTTACTAAAGAATTATGGGGGAAAACTCTTAAGAATCTCAACCTGGAATGGGTTCTCTAGGAAAACTTAATGGACTTCACTGAGAGGTAGAACTCTCCCTTCTCTCACCCCAGGATAAGGGAACTCTAGAGACAGATAGCCCCCACCTCGGTTTGGGAGTTTCGAAGGAGAGAAACAATCATATCTTTAGAGAAAAACTCGATCTACTAATGAGGTTTTTTCTCCTTTTGTAGGGCAGTGGTTGAGAATTTGTCCTCCTGTACTCTACACATGGCCGAGAAACCCCCTACCCTGGTGGAAGTCCAGATTGCCAAAAATTAACGACTAAATGCTAACATGAATAAGGTGGACAACTCCAAAAAGATGGCTAGAATCAACACTCTTTAGAAATTGCCCCCCAAAGATTGGATCAAGCTCAATTTCGATGGAGCAGAAAAGAAGAATAACGGGTTGGCTAGCGGTGGCAGGATTTTTAGAGACTGCCACAGAGCCTTTATTGCGAATTATGTGGGGGGTCTGGGAACCCAATCGAATAATGTTTCTGAGGGATTGGCTCTGTTAAAGGACCTAAAAATTGCCCATTCTATGGGAATAGACAAGCTGCAAGTGGAAGGGGACTCGAAAATCATTATTGATGCGGCCCTTGAAAGGTCTGACAGTGGTTGGAAAATGAAGAACATCACGGAAGATATTGTCTACTTACTATCTGAATTCAATCAGAGGGAAGTTGGGCATGTGTACCACGAGGGAAATAAAGTGGCAGATGGAATAGCTAACATGGGTCAGAACATGGACTCTTGGCATTGCTGGAGAAATAAGAATAGCCTTCCGTAACTGATTCAAAATCTTATTGATAAGGAGCTATGTCCCGACCCTAGTCAAGCATGATGATTAACAATCGTGCTAGGGGAAGCTTGGGGTGCCAGCTAGGATCCTATAACATCTACCAGTTGGACCCTCGTCCCAAAGATTGGGATGCCATGAATCGTTCTTACTAGATCACTTAAGTCAGGGATGAGACTTGTCTCCATCATAAAGTGAGCTTGGATGCCCAGTTGGGTTTCTGCATTAACAGCCAGCTGGACTCACAGATCAATGATGGGGGTTCCATGAGGTTAGTGGGCCAGAACAATATGGACAGTAGGGGATTTAGTCTCCATAACAAAGGTTGCATATGTACCATGTTGAGTTGGAGGCCTGAGGAGGGGTCGCGCACGCTCAAGCATGCAGAGTTTTGTGACTCCTTCCTGACGCTGCTTAGCATGAGATATAATGATGAGCAAGCTTGGCTCATTAATTGTGATAAGAAAAGAAAAGATTATTCACGCAAGGTGAATATTAGCAAGTACTCTCCCTACAGCAGGAGAAAGGATGTGATTATCATTAACTCAAGATTTATTAGTAAATCGAGGGAGTCAAATTTTATTGCTAAGTTCAGAACGATGGTCTGCATTGCTAAGTGCTTTTCTGCTTCCTACATTGCTATTTCAAACCAGAGCCACTACTGTAACATGCGGGGAGACAGGTCATGCACAGAGCCAGAAACTTGTGAAGAATTCAAAAGAAACTAGACCCTTTGGCATATTTGCCAAGAGGGTGGGGTCGCTTCTTACCTAGAGTGATTACAAGGCCATGATGAAAGCCTTTCCATTCAGTTTCTGTGCTCCTATGTGGACAGGAAGGTCAAAATTGGAACTGTGAGTTTTGATATCTCAGAGGAAGTGATTGGGCTTGTGATGGGGATGCCCATTGATGGTACTAAACACCCTAGGAAAAGTAAAGTGTCTGATACTGATGGTATGATGGCTTTCCTCAAGCCTAGGGAGGTTCTGCAAGCCTTCAGGGGGGATTCGACAGGCAACTGCTACCTCAACCATGGGATGAGGTATGTTATATGATTATGAATTATTTCACTTTAGAGGGAAGATTCAGGAGATTCTTCCATTACCATTTTGCATTGTTGAATCATTTTAGGTGAAGTGAATTCTTTAGCTTTCCATTTTATTTACTCTCATCCCTAGAAACTTCCATTGAGGCTACCAAAGAACAACATGCTTTAGACTCTAGCAAGCCTGAGATCCTGCTCCACCAGGGGCTTATAATGAGATTCTACAAGTTCCAGCTTGCCATTTGCCCACCAAAAACCCTCACTCTTGTTAGGGTGGAACCCCCAGTCACCTAACTCTGCTTAGGGAAAGGTTAAACTGGTTATAATAACTGAAGTCACCCATGCTTCTTATGTGATTTCCTTAAAGTCTGATAAGAAAAAGCATACCTTGGCCAAAATTCCTAAACCCACCATGGAAGACATCACCCCCAATTCTCCTGCTATGATTTCTACTAAAAGAAAAATATTACAAGGCAACCCTACCCATCTGACCTCACAAAAGAGGAGGCGGGGTAGCCTTGAGGAAGAGAGTTGAATTGAAGTGGGATTAAGGTTGATAAGGCTACTATGGTGGTGGAGGAGGTTAGCTCAGAGGAGGGAAGTGAGGGTTCGAACAATGTTGGCGATGAGGAATACACTGTCATGGATTGCAAGCCTCGGGTGCCATCAACTAGGAGGCCGATGAGACTCGCAGCCAAACCTGCCTCTACTCCCTAGAGATTGGCTGCCTTGGTGATGGATGTTGATGCGGTGGTGCAACAGGTTGAGGACTGCTCTAGAGGAAAGAACAAGGAGGACTCGGTGAACCCACAGAGAGACAAAGGTTCTAAAGACAAGAGGGTTTCTGTTGAGCAGCAAGAGGTGGATTTGGACAGCAACAACAAAATGGATACAGTGGTGGTAGAAATGAAACAAATGGGAGGAGAGTTCTTTGTGAATAAGGAAAACAAGAAGGATAAGATGAAGGTTGAGGATGAGGGCCCCAATAATTTCCCCAAGTTCAATGTTCAAGGTTCGGACTCTGTCAACTCTCAAAAGGGGAAGAAAGGAACTAGCAAGAAGCAAAAAGGTAGAAAGAAGACTAGCAAAGACAAAGAAATCGAAACCCTAGTGACTAGACTCAGTGACCTAGAGTGGAAGTTCAACATTCTAGCTAAGTTCTCAGCTAAGGTGATCCATAGGTCTGCAACCACTCTGGCAGTTCTTCAGGGTGAGGAACTTATAGGTCAAGGGAAGAAGGTTAAAAAATTGAAAGAGTACCAGGATGTTTTCCAGTTCCTAGTGGATGACTGGGATAAAATGTTCGGGTAGACTTTGGAGGCTTGGTCTGCTGTCAGTCTGCTATCTCTCTACTAAGTCTGTGGTTTCCTATTTTTTTTCTTTATGTTTCATGCATGAACTTTGATGGTTTTGATTAAACTATTATAGTTTTTGGTGCACCTTTTTTGGCTATTCTGTAATGGGATTGACACCTTTTTATGCCGCTTATCAAAAACTTGCCTGACCAAGATAGGGACTCAACAACAAACAAAGCAAAGCTTACACACAAAGCAAATTGTACAAACAACTATACAATATGTACATATGATACATCATCCTGATATGACCTACCTAGGCTTGAAAGTAATGTTTGAGGAATCATCTGTCCATTGACTGGAAATGGACCATCCTCACCTGTTAAAGTTTTGAGCCTGTAGGTGCTATCACCTAAAATTTCTAATATTTGGAAAGGACCTATCTAGATTTTGTCAAATTTCCCATGATCATGGGCTTTATCCCATGATAAGACTAAGTCTGAGATTCTAAAAGCTTTTACCCTGGCTCTTTTGTCAAACCACCATTTTACTATAGCCTGATGTTTTACAAATTAATCAATTGCCCTATCTCATTTTTCTTCTAAGTACATCAGTTATAGTAACCTGACTTCTTGTTTATAACCTAGGTATTATTGTGCAAACTGTAAGGTAGGGATTTTTAGTGGGATCCACCCCATAAACTAACCAGTAGGGAGAATTTCCCAATGTAGTCTTCATTCTAGTTGTGTCTACCCATAAGGCATACTTAAGTAGAGTGTTCCATTCTCTAGGAATTCTTTTCAATGAGCTTTTTGATGATATTCAATAAGTTTTTATTTGTTGATTCAGCTAACCCATTACCCTAAGAATAGTAATTAGATGAAAACTTTAAGAATACCCCATGGTCAAATGCCCAACTAGAAAGCTTGAGAGATGAAAAAGCGGGTCCATTATCACAAAAAAGAGGATGAGGGACTCCATACCTAGTTGTAATGTTGCTCTCTAGAAACCTGATCACATCATCTAAAGTACAAGTCTTACTGCTTATGGATCCAGTCCACCTGGCGCAATAATCTATAATTGTCAGTACATACCTGTGTCATGAGGAGGATGGAGGGTTGATTGGATTGAAGAAATCCATGCCCCATTGTGTGAATGGGCACATCTACATCACAGGTTGCAATGGTTGAGCTACATATCTTTCCTTGTTTGAAGTAACCTAACATGTATGGCAGAATTTGATGTGTTCAACAGTATCTTTGAAAATGGTTGGCCAGTAATATCCAGCTCTTAAGATGGCATGTGTTGTGGCCAAGTGTGATCCATGAGTTGTGCCAAATTTGTCATGTAGTTTTGAAAGGACCTTGGTTGCTTCTAGCTTATCCAAACACTTAAGGTGTATCCCCTCATAATTTCTTTTGAAGAGGACTCCTCCTTTGATCATATATTTCTGTGATTTGATTCTTAGAGCTCTTCTCTAGGATGCATGCATATTTGGTGGACACCTCCTAGTGATCAGGACATGCCTGATATCGGAGTACCATTCGTCATGTTCTTTTGTAACCACGACATATTGTTGACTTATCAAATTTGGATCTATTTCAGCAATCATTTCACTAAGGGCTTGTCCCCTGACTAATTTCATTAGAGTTATATCCATGTCATATTCCTAAAGTACGGTTATCCACTTTGCTCTCTTTTCTCCTGGCTCACTCTGCATCAAGAGCATCTTGACACCTGAATCTGGCACTACAACAATCACTTTGCTTTTGAGGATATAATGTCTAAATTTCTTCACCACTCTAACCAATGCAAGGGCTTGCCTCTCCACGTCCATATACCTAATCTTAGCATGTCTAAATGGAGAGCTCATGAATGCAATGGGCTTTTCCTCTTTTGCTTCACTTCTTTGTGTCAAAACTACTGCACATGTATGTTCATATGCAAATGAGTAGATGTAAAAATCTCTAGTATAATCTAGACTGGGGCATCTGCAATAGCCTTCTTGATGTCCTCAAATGTTGCCTTTGCTTCAGGGGTGCATTCAATCTTAGCATCCTTCTTTAGCATGGTGTTAAAAGGTCTTACTATTTCTACAAACCCAGTAATGAATTTTTTGACAAAATTGATCTTACCAAAGTAATAATTTTCCTCCTTTTTACTTCCTGGGAGCTATAGTTTCATTATTGAATCCACTCTTGTAGGGTCTATGGTTATCCCATTTTCTGATATGACGTGACCAAGCAATTTCACAGTGTTCACCCCAAAAATGCATTTCTTTGGGTTTAGGGAAATACCATACTGCTCACATTTCTTGAGTACTTTCCCAAGGTCTTCTATATGATCACCTGTCTGCTTTGAGAAGACTATTAGGTCATCCATACAAATGACAATGCATTGACCAACCAATCCCCTAAATGTTATATCCATAGGACATTGGAGAGTGGTTCCAGCATTGATCAGGCCAAATGGCATGCACCTGTAAGTGAAAATCCCCCATTTGGTGGTGAAGGTTGTCTTCAATCTATCTATCCTATCTACCATCACTTGGTTATATCCTGAGAAACCATTTAGAAAGGACACCATTCTTTCTCCATTTACCATCTGGAGCACCTCATTAAGAGAAGGCAAAGGATAATTATCCTTCTCTGACACTCTATTTAGATTTTTGAAGTCCACACATAGACGTATGTCTCCATTCTTCTTTCTGACAGGAACCAGATTGGTAACCTAAGTTGAGTGCTTGACTGGGAGTATGATTCTAGCAGCAAGCAACTTCTTAACCTCTTCAAAAATGAGTGGTTCTAGCAAAGTGTTAACCGGTCTTTATTTTTGCCTGAAGGGCTTTACATCAGGTTTAAGGGGTATTGTATGGGTTATAATGGATGTGTCATAAGTTTTCAATTCATCATATGTCCACGCAATGACATGAATATAGTCTTTCAGGGCCAAAGCTATCCCTGCTCTTTCTTCTTCAGAGTAGACCTTTCCAGTTAGGACATTTCTCTTATCATCACCTTGTCCTATGTTGATAGGTGCATACTCTCCTCCATCTATTTTGGGAAGATCTTTTTGTTTAATCATGTGATCCAGATCAAAGGCACTTTCTAGTTCAATCATGCCCTTGGGAATTTTATTTCTAGGCAAGTCCACTATGTCTTCCTCATCCCAGACATGGTCTTCCAGATTTTTCTCATCTATTATCTGGGCTTCAAATATGTCTCTGTTGGCAATGAAATCTAGGATGTGCTAATCATCATCAAACACTTGAAAATTGGTGATATTATCAGGAATGGAGGGTGTTGATACTAGTTCTATAGAGAATCTCTTCATTCTAGATATGGATAAAGGTTCTAATGTGCTAGCAGCCTGTGCTAGTGCATCTGCTCAGTGATTCAGTTCTCTGGGAACATGCATGATATTGAAAGCATCAAAGCTTTCTATCAAGTCCCAAACTCTATGTCTGTAGCTTGATAGTTTCATGTAGTTACATGCTTATATGTTTCTAACATGCTTTACTACTAGTTTTGAGTCTCCATAAACATGTAGAACCTTAACATGTTTCTTCAAAGCAAACAATAAACCATGTATCAGGGCTTCATATTTAGCCACATTATTGGTGCAAGGGAATTGTAACATGTATGCTGCCAGGAATGACTTTCCTAATGGATTAATCAGATCAACACCTACACCAGCTCCTTGTTTTGACTTGGAGCCATCGAATCTCAGGGTCCATTGTTTGTCCTTGGATAATGGCTTATCAGGACCTTCTCTTTTCTTTTTGGCTCTTGCAGCTGCACTTGCAGATATCTATTTAATCTTCTATGGTTCCTTCTTTACCACATCTAGATGTTTTGGTTGGACTGGGACATCCTCCTTCTATTTCTTCTAAACATCATCATGTTGAATATCTTCTCTTTTCATCACTTTGATGTTATCACCTTTGTTTTCAGGAGATGTTGCAATTTCTTTTCTTGCATCTTTGGGAATATCCCTGTTCTTATATAGCTTATTTCCTGAGCACAACTGTTCTTCTTTATTCAGTATATGGAGACACAAAGCACAAGTTGTTTCTAAATGTGGTGCCTCATGAAGTCTGCACCATCCTTCAATCAATGCATGATGTGAAGGAATTCCTTGCAGAATTTACCTAAATTTGTTTAGACAAGAATTCCTCAAATTGAGTCAGATGGCTTCCTCTATCTTCATCTGATAACTCATAATCAAACTCAATGAGACAATCAATCCTTGGGGTGCTAATACTCTTCTTATCATTAGATTGTGAATCATCATATAACAACAATTCTTCTGAGTTGTGCATCAAGACATTATCCTGACGCATTTCCTATTTCAGTTCTTCTATATCTGAAGAAAACAACAAATGACTATGATCATCATCATTAGATATTTCACTTACTTCAGACGATGATGATCTACTTCCTATGCATATTCTTTCTAACTCAATCATGTCCAAACATGCTTTGCATGCATTTTATGAGTGCGCATCCTCATGTAATCTACACCATCCAGATATCAAGATATTCTCTATGGATGTTTCTGTCAGTTGACATCCCTAGATCTCTTTGGCTAGATACCTCTCAAATTCATGAAAGTGATCTACCTCATCTTCATTAGTCAAACTATAATTAGACTCTATCATTAGTGTTTCTTTTGGCATATTTTCCTCTTTGTCACCACATTCCTGCCTATGGCAAGAAGCCATCAACACTTCCTCTATCCGTATTCCTTGAGGTCTTAATGCATACACCCTTGGCTCAACATCCACATATAATATTTCATTGGGGTGGTTATACTCAGTGATCATTTGTTTCATGCAGGGTTTGGCTTCTATCCTGAGTTGATTAGGAACTCCTTTCCATGGAAGCCACATATGACTAATGTCAGTAGCAATGTAGCTATTTAGTGTCTTAGACCAATCTCTGCTAAGCAACATGCCATATGTGTGAGGTATGTCTACTACCTAGATATCTATGTAGTATTGCACTCTTGGATCTGATGCAAGCTGGATATCTATGAGTTAGCTCTCCTACCACACTAACCTTTGATTTGTCTAGTTGAGTTACTTTCTTAAGTGAGTTTGTTAGATGTAGACCTAAATTTTGACAAATAGATAATGACATCACATTGGTTGAGGCACCTGAATCCACAAGATAATTGTGTAGGTTCTTACCAAATATCCTTAGTGTGAGTAAAAATGGGGGCAATTCAGATTTATCTTTGTATAAGGTCATCTGTGATGTATCGGCAACATGAACCGTAGCTTGCACTTTTGGTTTAGCAGTGTTATCTCTGGGTATAGGATCTCTAGTCAGGATATGACTAGGGTTATGATTAGGTCCATCTTCCTTAGGTGCAGGTTCATCTAGTGATTTCAAGAAAGATTTCTTGATGACTGGGGTTTTTAATAGATCTAATAAAGATAGGCTAATATTTATCTTCTTCATTTCATCGGCCAGGTAGGTGACAAGTTTGTCTAATTTGGGCAATTGACTCATGGCCTTGCTATTGTATTTTGTGGAGTGAAGTACTGTGTATTCGCTTTGGGAGGTCTAGGGTTATTACTAGCCTTGGGGTCCGCAGGTATATTGAAATTGTTAGGAGGGATGGATGTGGTCAAAGGACTAGTAGGGCAATTTGCATTAATCCTAAGGTTATAGTTATGTCTTCCCTAATATTGTTGTTGGTATGCATGAAACTCTTCAGGTTCTTGTTCAGGCTCATTTTCATCCTCAAAAGGAAAAACATAGTTTGTTTCAAATGCTAAGGTAGATTCGTCACATGCTAGGGTGTAGTTTTCATGTATTGCATTCATATAATGGTGTTGATGATCATTAGCACTCTCGAGTACTAAGGCCGACTCATATCCTAGGGGAAGAATTTCATTACCTTCAGTAAAAGGTGGATCTTCTGCAGGGTTTGACACTTCATCTTGGAATATGTTGGTTGCTATTTTGAATTGTGGGTAGTCCAAATCAGCATGTGCATGTGTGTTATGCATCTTGCACCACTTGTTGAGTGTAGCTTCTGCCAAATTAACTCTGGTTGTTTGCTTAGGTTCAATAGGAGGTTGATTATCTAATGGTGAAGGTAATGCACCATTATTTGGTTGGGTATTCCAAACTCTGGGTAGCCTAGGGGTATTGTTATCGCTATTGTTAAAATTTCTCTCATTGTTGCATCCCCTATTAGGATATCCAAACCTATCATTATTGTTGCTATATCCTCTATTAGGATATCCTCTATTTTGGTTTTGGTTTGACTGTGAGTAAAAGTTCTGACTCCTCATATGAGTAACCTTAGTGGTTAACTTTCTTAACTGGGCTGATATCTCTTTAATATCATCCTTTTCTTCCTACACTTTAGCTACTACATTGTCTTGTTGTGGCTGGAAGAATGAACTACCATTACTGTTTTGTGTAACTTCCTGAGGTGCATGTCCAGGGTGAGGTATGATCTGACCATTACCCTGAGGAGGCATGATGATGAGTGGAGGCACTTGCAATGGATTAGGCATTACAACTGGAGGCATCAAGACTCCATTAGTTTGTGATTGATCTGGATATGTAGGATATTCTAGGTTAGGGGTAGAACCAGGTGTTAACTATTGATTAACTTTGATAGATTCCTCAAAAGCACCTGCCAGAGTTGTGATGGCAGGGTGTGTTCTCCTAATGAACATGGATGTCAAAGGATCTAAGGTTGAGTAGTAAATTGACCTAGCTACTTCATCACCTACATTGTAAGGAGCAGTTATCTTAGAGTACATCTTTTGGAATCTACTATTAAAGTTGGATATTAACTCTCCCTCAGCTCTTTTGATTGTTGCAAATAGGTGATACATCATGGTTGCGTCTACAGGTATGTTAAATCTTCCTTTGAAGGCTTTCTTGAAGGCTTCTCAAGTAGCTATAGAAGACTAAGGAAGACTGATGTACTAGTTGTGTGCCTCATCTCCTAGTGAATAGGGGAACAACCTACATACAACATCTTCATATTGTATCCTAACCCTAAAACAGACTTCCTTATAGGTTCAGATGTGATCATCTATATCTTGATAGGGATGATATTTTAGACAAATCTTGTTCAGATTCTTATGTAAAGGATTATAAGTTACAAAGAGCAGTGGTGATTCAATAGTGAAGAATGACATCACAGGTGATGCTGGAGGTATCACAATAGCTACTACTGGAGATAATGGTGAACTTGAACCAGGACTGTGATGGATATTCATTGTATGGGGTCTAATTCCAAAAATAGACAATTCCTCTAAAGGTCTGGTGGATCTCAACATGGTATTAGGTCTGTGAGATAATGCTTCACACCTCAAGACAAAATTTGGATAATCTAACACAATCTTTGTAGATATGCAAGTAACTAATCCTCAGGAGTGGATATTTATGAATGGATGTCCAAAATGACAAGATATTTGTAGAAAATGCAAATATTGACATCAAATTTGGAATTCCCGATAACTGTCTATAAAGATTGGGATGATTGACCACAAGGATGAGGTATTTGTAGTCGGATTCCTCAAATTACCAAAGATAGGTGGAATCTTTGCCCAAATAGTCAGGATTTAACGTATTCTTAAGAAATTTGAAAATACCTCCTCACTTAAGTGTGGGAAATGATGTCCAGGTGACAAATCCTTTAGATTAGTTAATGGAGCCCTCCTTCTAGCACCAATAACTATTGATGATGATGTTAGTCATAACAACAATGATAAAATTCACAAAGCAAACCATATCTTCTTGAAAAGTATGATCAATTTAGGATGAATTGATGACTCTAAGTCTCCATTGATTAGTTCATAATCTTTGACAATCTCTCAGTTAGTTTGATGTGAATTTTTGTTTTCCATTAGGGGCCTTACGCTTGGTCTTGAAGTATTTGTATCCCGATATACATATATTACTTTGTTTTCCCTATTTTTTGTAAATTCTCAACAAATCATATTAAATCCTACAATATTTAACTAGATCATACTAATATTTATGATAAGTTTGATCAATTCTTCTGTTTGTCACTTTGATTAAGATAATTCATGATTATTTTGATTAGTTCTTCTTAAACTATCACTGATTTACTTGAATTTGAACTAATCTTTGCTTAATTTCACTTCTGCACTTCAAATTACTCTAAATAATGTGCCTACAAGCATATATTTCTATGATTCTTATCATTATTTGTGATTATTTTCCTGATATTTGCCATTTTGTATGGACTTTGTCTAAATATGCCTATGATCTTCATGTATTTACAGATATCAACATATTTTGTGTTTTGCTTATCATTTTCTCTATTTTGCAGTTAGGATCATGGTGATTTAATGAAATTTAAAGAAATTGGACCAAATATTTCTAAATTTACTAAAATGAATGAAGTTTGGTCATTGGTCCACATATATCCTTGATATTTTCATGAAAGAGAAGAAAATCAAACAATATTTTCACCAGGTCATTCCACAACTACATATGATTGATGCAAATCTTCAAAGGAAAGGACAATAACAACATTCATAGACTGAAATGCACTCCAAGAGACACAACAAATCAAAGGAATATCAAGATATCATCTACATATTATGCAGGATTTACGATAATTTGTAATCATAGGTCTTCATCTTCATTAAGTATGCAAAGAAATATACATTTAAAGTTGACCTTGAGAATTGGTCATGACATTCAACAATCCAATCTCAATTAAGCTTCTAATAATGTACAAGGAACAATCCACCTCCTTTTATAGGACAAGGAGAGGATGTAGTTACAAAAGATCCTACAATCAAGATTTGTCTATTATGATCAACGACTTACATTGCTTTGACTAAGTCAAAATATAACCTACATGGCACAAGTTGCCAATTGGTAACCCTCTATAAGGCATGAATGAATATCCTCTGACTTTGGATTTGGTCAATGTGACTTCTTCACTTCCTCTTCTATCGGATTTGAGCTTCAATGTACTCTTACTTGGATACATCCTCCTCATGCACTAGCATTCTTGTGTCTAACTTCTTATGAAAGTCACATGCCTGCACAAAAGTGTCCACCTAGAGTTTACTTATCGCCTAAGCTCTTGCCTTAGAATATTTCAATGCTTTGATTTGTTCATCCAAGGATTTGATCATGGACACCCAGTTTTCTACTTCTTTATCATATGTCTTTACCTTCACATTCAACTTTGACATCTCATTCATGACATCTTATGTAAAAGACTTCACATGATCCTCTGCCACTTCTCTAAATTTATCCTTGAATGTCTGGATGGCTTTATCCATCTCTGGCATATCTTCTTCTTCAACATCTTCTAACAATTCTTCTAACACTTTCATTTCTTCAAATAGCAGATCATGGATCTTTGTCTGCATATCTCTTACTTTGGTCATGCTAGTCTTAAACACCTCCAGTTTGTAGTTCACTAACCCAAGTATCTGACAACCTGGAAGGGTCATATTGGTGACAATCTTCTTTTTCAACAATTCTCCATTTGTCATCCCCTTATCTTCTTTGATTCTACTCAATGCATAATTGCATTGCTTTATTCTTTGAGTGAATTCACTCTTCAAAGAATCAATGTTCTTCTTTAAATTGGACAATATGTCCCAATTGGACCTGGATGTCCTTATTACCTTCTCTCCAGATGTCATAAATCTCATGGACCACTTGTTCATGACATGAGCTCGATGCTTCTGTATATCCAAACTAGTTATTTCTTCCTCACTAATTAATGTTAGAGTAGTAGGCCTTTCTGTAGGCTGTAGGGTGTATGCTAGATTATCCAGCTTCACCAATCCTTGTATAAATTGTTGTAACTGAGCATTTTTCTCCTTCAATTCTTTCTTCCTAGCTTTAAGTTTCTTTATTTTGGACACCACAGCCTCAGTACTCTCGTTATGCTCCTGATTTTCTTGTCTTCTAATGACATGACCTAAGTCAATCTATGTCACCTAGAAATCCTCTAGCCTGGTTTCCCCTTTGGCCTTTTCCAGCATGGGAACAGTGACTTGAGTTGTCTGCTTTCCTCTTTTAGGGTCTCTCTTTATTATGGAGACTACTCTAGCTCTCCTTTTAGATTTAGAAGGATCAAGAGTAAATAAAGATTTAAAATAAAAAGGCACCTGTTGGTCTTGTGAATGACCTACCTATGATGAAACCAATGATAATCCAACTGATTGTGACCCTCCTTGATTTGGTTTCTCAATTTGAGCATCTTGTATTCCCTTATCTTTATTGACTCCTTCATCACCAACAAGACCATGTACATTTTCTTGTTGCCTTTCATCCTAACCTTGTTGTGATGATATGACCCTTGGATTCTTTTCTTGTTGATCCTTATTTGGATCCATTTTATCCTCATCTTGAACTTTTTCTTGTTCTGGTAAGGGTGGATCTTTTCCTTCTGTAAGCACATGTTTGGGTATATCCTGAGCTTTCTCTTGTCACATACTTTCCACTTGGACATTCTTAGGGTCCCTTATTTGCTCATCCTAGCTAGGGATCTGTATCCGATGCATTTGATATCCCTTATCAATTTTACCACCTGTATCCAAGATTTATCCTAATATAGATTTGATGTAGTAGCAAGGGTTCAACTTAACTCAATGTGGGCATATTTCACAACAATGGGCTCAATAAACAACTAACAACCTTCCCAAGGCAACTTCCTTCTCTAAGGGCGTAACTTGGTTTCCAACTATTCTGACCACACAAGGTCATCATAAGCATCTTCACACCTTAGGGACTCCAACACAACCCAAACCGACTTCTTACCAATGTCTGCCCCTTCACTCCTTAACCATTTCACATATAAGCTACTCCAAAGCTAGTAGGTCTCCTAACCCTATTTTTCAACCATATCACTTTAAGACAACATCAAACCCACAAAAGAATTAGGTTTTCTGATACCCTTTCAGGATTTACACAACATATCAAAGACTCAAATAGGGTTACTTTGGAACAACTCAATCACAAATGGGTTGATATGCTGGAAAAGACGGGTAATTAGCCCTGTTTTACAAAGCATCACCTATTTAAACTCTCTACCAATCTTAAATTCTGATAGACAGTCCTTAGTCAAGTCACAAATAGGCTAAATCAATAGGTTTTGGCATAAGAAAAGTCCTTGGGATCATCAAACCACTAACTCCCCTAATTAGGCTTATTAGTTTGGCTTTAACTTGTCAACTTTCAAATTTTATACAAGGAAGACTTCCCAAGCTTTAACACCACTTTCATTGTCATGGCTAACACCTTAGATAAATGACTTCACAAGGGTTTAACACCATTCATTAGGGAGTACAACAAAATCTTGCTAAACACAGTCTTGTATTGACTGTCAACACTCTGTCATAACAAGGCAAGGGCACATAGAAACACCAATACTTTTTATTTTAGAAAACCCAAGTTTGAAGAAGGTTCACAATACAAATTTACATCATTTCCAAGTCACTTCCACTCATGGTGAACACTAAACTTGTTAACAAGATCCCAAAACCCCTTACTCTGCTACTCTACCAGTCTGTCACACAGAGAATACAGTTTTATGGCATCTAGAAAAAATAAGAAAACTCATCTTCTTCTTCTGCAACCTTGGAATATGTTAGTGTGTAAAAAAATGAATTTTTTCACCAACATTTGAATTTACCACTTAGTCTAAGATTAGAGAAACATAAATTTATTTATCCACTATTACCCTAGATCAGGATTTTGACAGTTTAGAGCAGTTTTTAGAAAAATGACCATGACTCACTCATTTCTACATGAAATTGAATGAAACAAGATGCAATGGAAAGTAGATTCAACATTCCTTCACTTCCAACCACTCTCAAACCCTGTCACGTCCATATAGGGCCATACCACTCAAAGGAACAATAATAAAATAGTCAAATCTACAGAGAACAGGGTTTTTAACATTAATTTTAGTCAAAACTGACTTCAATTTGTCTTCAATACACCTCCAATGCCTTTGCATCGAAGGTTTATGCATATTTATACATGTTTTGAGGCAAACCAATACTCTCCAACTAACTTTTGAGTGCCCTGATTGTTCATCTTCCATACTTTTGCATTTTTTTACATTTTTCACATGACAACCTTGACCCTATTACAAAATTTGACAATTTTCAAGACTAATTACATGATAAAATGGTCAATTATGACCTTATTGGACTCACAAGATACACCTCAAAAACCTAACAATAGACCTTATTTACAATGTTTCCATGGTGCTCCTGCACCATACACCCAGACAGAAAAAGAATTCAAGTCCACTTGAATAAGGAGTATCAACATGAGAAGTATGTTTTAAAATTTTGATTGATACATTGAGATGTCTACATTCCATCCACCTTGAAATAGTACAATATTTGCTTGATGTTCATCTTTGGTTTGCCAAACTTCTTTCTAAGGTGCCTAGGTCTGTCCAATGGAAAATTCTGCTTCCTAGCTGCATCTCTACATACCTGCACTTGAATAGTGACAACATAAAAGGCAACTTGATTAGAAATGGGTTCTTTTCTCTCTCTTGGTGACCCTGACCAAATCAAACTGAAGCATCTTGGGTTGCAACTCTTCATTAGAAAAATCAACACTCTTCTCTTCATGTTCATCTTGCTCAAACAACTCCTCTATTGTTGTTGTCATAGCATCTTCTTGTACTGATGTCTCATGGTTTGAAAAGGCTTCATCCTTTATCACATCTTTCTTGGCTTGTTTATTGTCTTCCTCCATGAACAAAAACTTCTTCTCATCTAATTTTGGTGCTTTCATTTGTCTTCTCTTTTTCTTCAGCCTTTAAATGGGCCATACAACCTTTCTCGTTATTGTCAAGTGCCACTTTTGCAACTGCTGCAACTTTATTTGGAACTCCCTATTTGTCCTTTCCATGTCTTCTTCCATTTTTTTCAAAGCTTGTTTCAATTCTCTTATTTTTTTCTCAGCCTCTATTTGCCTCATCTTTTCCTCTTTCCTCTTCCTCTCTTTTTCTTCTTGCCTCTTCTTTTGTAAACCCTCACCCAACAAATACCTCTTCAACAAACCCATCTTCTCTTCAAGCAAGTCCCTTTAACCTTGCTTCTTCTTGTCTTTGCCTCACCTAGTGGTGCAGGAGCACCTAGAAAATCATGTTTTGTGTTGTAATAAGGTCTATTTGACCAATGCATTTTCATTTCTATTGGTCTCTAGGTCTTTCAGGACCTAGAACTCTTTTTGTAAGTCCCAAGTGACTTAGGTCACATTTGTCAAATTATTAATCTCAAGATGGTTGGTCTCCCAGTCGCTTGGAATTGGTTAGTTTTTCTCCCAGCTATTTGGAATCGATTGGTTTTTTTCAGGGCAAGTTTATAAACCCAGAGGAATAAACCAAATAAGGATGGTAATCAGATCAAATAGAAGGTGAATGTAATTGTGTATTATGCTAAGGAGAAATAGAATGATTCTGTTTCGTCAATTTGATTTTCATTTCCTGTATCTGTAAATTGTATAATTTTAGATTTCCATTCTTTCAGTGCCTTCCATTGTTGTTGTATGTCGTCGTGAAGCATTCCACTGGTGTGATTTCTGTCGAAATTAGTGGAATGGCTTCGTTGTATAATTATTTGTTTTTGTTTTCTATTTTGTTCCATTATTCGGTGACACAGAGGATCCAGACAGAGCGTTTCGCATAGTAGGTTGACCTAGCATCTCCATGTGCTAGGGTTCAGGAGAAGGTAAACTATGCATTAGCATATCGACATAGCAAACCCTAAGATGGTTGATAGTAATTGTCATGCTGATGAGAGAAGGTCAAAGGTGACATCAGAGTGATCGGTGTATCGGCAGCTCCGGAGTAAGTCCCACTAACAGAACAAGTCTTGCCGAGGGTGTTGGTTCATCGGCGCATCGGCCAAAGATTGCAAGTGTTCCCCAACAGAACAAGTCACTGAAGGTAAATGCCATCGGGAAGAGTTGCGACATTGGGAGACAAGTTAAAAGCTTCACTGACGAGAAGAGTCCCACCGATAAGGTCACATCTAATTGGCATGGAAGCCGTCACAGTTAAGGCGAGGGGGACTTAACCGCCATCAGTGCATTGGCAGGAGGATGGAAGACTTGGCTGATAGAGTTAAGTCTCGCCGAAGATAAAGTGAAGTGGAGCTATTGATGTAAGGTAGACCAACGGTAAGACTTGTGAAAGTCATTCCGACTGACGATTGTTTGACCGATGGAGATGTAGTGGTAGCTCATTTGTTTAGTCTTGCCGACTGTGAGGAAATAGGGACCCGATCTTCAGTTTCCGCTATGCACTCCCCATCATATTAGTATCAGAGCCCAAAAGGATTTGGGTGGCAAGTCAAATTGAGGATTTGTAGGAGTGTTGGCATTTGGGTGCTATTTGTGGTCTTAGTGTATGTCAGACAGAGAAAGCGAAACAAAGGCAGAGAGGATGCCTCCCAAAAGTATGTTGCAGGACGCCATCAAGAAGCTAATCAAGGAGATGCTTGAATCCAAGTTGGGAGAGTTCAAGCAAACCAAAAGCAAAGATAGGGAAGATGAAAGTGACAGCGATGAAGGAGATACACAAATTGATGAAACCAATAAGAAGAGATAGGAGATACCAGCAGACTAGAGGGCATTTTTAAATGCTTTGAAGTCAGTCAATAGGGACACCATAGATGGGTTACCTATGTATAGTGGAAGTATGGAAGCTGAAGAGGTGATTGACTGGATTGAGGCATTGAACAATCATTTCGAATACAAAGAAGTCCCTAATGATAAAAGGGTCAAGTTGGAAAAGGCAAGGTTGAAGGGGTATGCTCTTGCATGGTGGAATTATGAGTAAGGAGAGAGAGTCAAGGAGGGGAAGAATATGATAACCTCCTGGGAAAGGATGAAGACCAAAATCAAGGCACAATTCTTACCCCTGGACTATAACATGCAGATGTATAAGAATTTGCAAAACCTCAGATAGAGAGACCTTGATGTGAATGCATACACATGAGAGTTTCATAAACTTAGTCTCAGATCAAAGAGAAAAGAAGAAGAGTTAGAGAAGGTGGCCAGGTATTTGAATGGCCTAAGGATGAACATCCAAGATGAGATCAGCATCCTAGCACCAGAAACAGTGAACAAGTGTTTCCAAATGGCCTTAAGGGATAAAGAAAAGATAAAAAGAAAGAGTGAGTAGAATAATAGAGGTAGAGGTGGAAGAAATTTCAGAGGTAGAGGCAGTTTTGGAGGAAGAAGTCTTAACCAGAGGCCTAGTGGTGAGTCTAGCCAAGAAGAACAAGTTGGAGACTCAAGTAGCAAAGGAGGCTACCAAGGAAGAAGGCCTAATGGAAGAGGTGGGACAAATGGATCAGGTAGAGGATCCAAGTTCTCCAATATGAGATGTTATAACTGTAATCAGATAGGGCATCCGGCATACAAGTGTCCAGAGAAGGCCTCAACTTCTCATGGTGGTGAGAAGAGAACCACTTTGATTCAAGAAAATGCAAGGAGTGTGACATCTCTTGAAGTGAATCTAGCATCAGAACTGGGAGAAAATTTGATGATCAAGAGGGCGCTGCTCAAGGAACCAATGTAGACTGAACCATCGCAAAGAAGGGATTTGTTTAGAATCAACTGCAAGATCCAAGGTAAGGTTTGTAAAGTTATTGTTGACTTTGGTTCTACTGATAATATTATATCTTTGGAAGCAGTGAATAAGTTGAAGTTAAAAAAGATACCCCATAGCAGTCCATATAAAGTCAGATGGTTGAATAAGGGGCAACACATATTCATCAATGAACAAGCATGGGTAGAATTTGGTATTGGGGGGTATAGAGATAAAATTTTGTGTGACATCCTTCCAATGGATGCTTGCCATCTTTTGTTAGGCAGACCATAGCAGTTTGACATAAAGGCTCATCATGATGGAGAAAAGAATGCTTACTCATTCCAAAAGGATGGTGTGACTTATAGGATATAGTCATTGGTAGAAGAGGATCCATAGCATGTAGGGTCTAGTGTAATGATGGTAGGAGAAAAGGAAGTCATGGACACATTAAAGGAAAGTAGTGGAGTAGGTTTTGCTTTGATTGTGAAGACTAAGGGGGAAAAGAAGGAAAATGTGAGAGAAGTAGGACCTAAGGAGGTAAGAGATTTGCTTGAGAGTTACAAAGGAGTGATTGCCAAAGATATACCTGATTCCCTACCACCAGTCAGAGATATTAGCCATCAGATAGACCTCATACCAGGAGCAGTACTTCCTAATAAGGTAGCATATAAAATGACCCCTCAGCAGAATGAAGAGATAGCAAATTAGGTTCAAGAACTCCTAAACAAAGGGCTAATAAGGAAGAGCCTTAGCCCATGTGCAGTACCTACTGTTCTAGCCCCAAAGAAGGATGGGAAAGGGAGGCTTTGTACCGATTCTAGGGCCATAAATAGGCTAACCATCAGATACAGGTTTCCTATTCCTAGAATAGAAGACCTAATGGATTATTTAGGGGGTGCTACTTATTTCTCCAAGATAGACTTAAAGAGTGGGTATCACCAGATAAGGATAAGAGAGGGGGATGAGTGGAAGACAACATTTAAAACCAATGAAGGGTTGTATGAGTGGCTTGTGATGCCTTTTGGTCTTTCAAACGCCCCTAGCACCTTTATGAGATTAATGAATGAGGTGTTACAAGAATTCATAGGGAAATTTGTGGTAGTCTACCTTGATGATATCTTGGTGTTCAGTAAGAGCAAGGAAGTACACTTGAAACATTTGGAGATAGTCTTGAAGAGGTTGCAAGATCAGAAATTACTGATAAACTTGGAAAAGTGTGACTTCATGAAACAAGAATAGGTGTACCTAGGTTTTGTCATCTCTAAGGGTGATTTGAAAATGGATCCTTCCAAGATAGAAGCTATTTTGAATTGGCCTACACCTAAGACAATAGGAGAGGTCAGAAGTTTTCGTGGCTTGGCCACATTTTACAGAAAACTTATTAAGAACTACAGTGATATTTGTGCACCTATGTTAGAGACCATCAAGGGTGGAGGAAAGATGAAGTTTGTGTGGAAAAAAGAGGCAGATCAGAGTTTTGAAAGTCTGAAGCAGAACGTTGCCAAGTATCTTGTTTTAGTACTTCCTAATTTCAATAAGGTTTTTACCATTGAATGTGATGCAAGTGGGCTAGCCATAGGAGCAGTGTTGAGTCAAGAAGGCAGACCAATAGCCTTTTTTAGTGAAAAATTAAATGAAGCTAAGAGGAAATACTCCTCTTATGATTTAGAGTTGTAAGCCATGGTACAGCTCTAAAAAAATGGAGGCACTACTTGCTTCCTAAAGAATTTATTGTATACACTGACAATCATGCTCTCAGTTTTTTGAATGGATAGGAAAAGCTCAGTCATAAACACATGAAGTGGGTGGAAAGTCTTCAAGCATACACCTTCATCATCAAAAATAAAAAAGGGATAACCAAAAAGGTTGCTAATGCTTTAAGCAGAAGGGTGTTGACAGTGCAAGAAGTGCAGTTACAAAGCATGGGTGTTGAGGCACTCAAAGGATTGTATTAAGAGGACCAAGACTTCAAGGAGATTTACAAGGTATGCAGTGAGTTTGCCAATGCTTTCCACAGTGAATTTTTAGATTATACATTGAAGGATGGACTTTTGTTTAAAGGGAGTCAACTATGTATTCCTCAGTGTTCAATGAGGGATAATATAGTGAAGGAAAAACATAGTGGTGGTTTAGGAGGATATTTTGGGCTCAATAAGACCTTAGATCTTGTAAAAAGATTTTACTTTTGGCCAAGGATGCAATCTGATATCAGAAGGTTTGTTGCGAGTCATATGATTTGCCAGAGAGCAAAGGGAGTCTCAACCAATGCAGAACTGTACCAACCTTTGCCCATACCAAACAGACCTTAGGAAAGTTTGAGTATGGATTTTGTGATGGGATTACCAAAGACAAGGACAGGTTATGACAATGTGTTTGTTGTGGCAGATAGGTTTAGCAAGATGGCTCACTTTATTCCTTGTAAAACCACCAATGATGCTAGTTACATTGCAGGTTTGTTCTTTAAAGAAATTGTTAAAATTCATGGATTGCCTTTGAATATTGTATCTGATAGAGACAACAAATTTGTGGGACATTTCTGGAGAACCTTGTGGAAACAATTAGGTACAAATTTGTCCTTTAGTTTAGCCTATCATCCTCAGATTGATGGCCAAAATGAGGTTGTGAATAGGTCATTAGGCAATCTGCTGAGATGTTTGACAAGAGAACATGGTAGTAGTTGGGATGTGGTACTCCCACAAGCCGAATATGCCTATAATGACTCTACAAACAGAAGTATAGGTCTAAGTCTTTTTGAAGTTGTCTATGGTAGTCATCCTAGAGGAATTTTTGAATTGATAGATGTTCAAGGGTTGGACAAAAGGAGTGGACATGTTGATACATTTGCAGAGGCTATGAAAGAGATCCATCAACAAGTTAGAGATACTCTACACCATAACTGTCAGAAGATCAAGGCTAGATTGGATCAAAGAAGAAGGGATGTGCAGTACTAAATAGGAGATATGGTCATGGTTCATCTCAACAAGAACAGACTACCCAAGGGAAGCCACAACAAGTTGATGATGAGAAAAATTGGACCTTGTCGGATTCTGGAGAAATAGTCTTGATATAGGCACAAGTACATCAGATTCTATCCAAGACACTGCAGCATGGGTGCAACATTTACCACCTAAGGAACCACCAAAGATGGAGTGCATCTTGGATGGTAGGATAGCCAAGAAGAATAGGAATCATACCTATTTTGAGCACTTAGTCAAATGGCAAGGACTTCTAGATTCAGAAGCCACATGGATGCTGGAAGAAGACATCAAAAAGCAGGGTGGTGCTTTGCAGCAGTTCGTCTCTTAGAGGACTTGAGACAACTTTCACCCAGGGAGTATGGTGTAGGAGCACCTAGAAAATCATGTTTTGTGTTGTAATAATGTCTATTTGACCAATGTATTTTCATTTCTGTTGGTCTCTAGGTCTTTCAGGACCTAGAACTCTTTTTGTAAGTCCCAAGTGACTTAGGTCACGTTTGTCAAATTGTTAATCTCAAGATGGTTGGTCTCCCAACCACTTGGAATTAGTTGGTTTTTCTCCCAGCCATTTGGAATCGGTTGGTTTTCCTAAGGGCGAGTTTATAAACCTAGAGGAATGAACCAAATAAGGATGGTAATCAGATCGAAGAGAAGGTGAATGTAATTGTGTATTGTGCTAAGGAGAAGTAGAATGATTATGTTCTATCAATTTGATTTCTATTTCCTATATCTGTAAATTGTATAACTGTAGATTTCCATTCTTTTTGTGCCTTCCATTATTGTTGTATGTCGTCATGAAGCATTCCACTGGTGCGATTTCTATCGAAATCAGTGGAATGACTTCGTTGTATAATTATTTGTTTTTGTTTTCTATTTTGTTCCATTGTTCGGTGGCGCAAAGGATCCAGACAGAGCATTTCACATAGTAGGTTGACCTAGCATCTCCATGTGCTAGGGTTCAGGAAAAGGTAAACTGTGCATTGGCATATCGCTGTAGCAAACCCTAAGATGGCCGATAGTAATTGTATTGCTGACGAGAGAAGGTCAAAAGTGACATCGGAGTGATTAGTGTATCGGCAGCTCCGGAGTAAGTCCCACTGACAAAACAAGTCTCACCGAGGGTGTTGGTTCATCGACGCATCGGCCAAATATTGCAAGTGTTCACCGACAGAACAAGTCACACCAAAGGTAAATGCCATCGGGAAGAGTTGCAACATCGGGAGACAAGTTAAAAGTTTCATCAACGAGAAGAGTCCCATCGATAAGGTCACATCTAACTGGTGTGGAAGCCATCATGGTTAAGGCGAGGGGGACTTAACCGCCATTGATGCATTGACAAGAGGATGGAAGACTTGGCCGATAGAGGTAAGTCTCACCGAAGATAAAGCGAAGTGGAGCTATCGGTGTAAGGTAGACCAACGGTAAGACTTGTGAAAGTCATTCTGACAGACGGTTGTCTGACCAATGGAGATGTATTGGCGGTTCATTTGTTTAGTCTTTCTGATTGTGAGGAAATAGGGACCCGGTCTGCGGTTTCCGCTATGCGCTCCCCATCACCTAGGTCTCTTCCCTTTTTCCTCTACCTAGTTTTTTGGCAATCAGATTCTATTTTCAACCTGTACAAACACAAACACAAACACCAAACTCTCTTTTACCCAAACCTTTTGAGCTTTGATACCAACTGATGCAGTAGCAAGGGTTCAATTCAACTCAATGTGGGCATATTTCACAACAATGGGCTCAATCAACAACTAACAACCTTCCCAAGGCAACTTCCTTCTCCAAGGGCATAACTTAGTTTCCAACTATTCTGACCACACAAGGTCATCATAAGCATCTTCACACCTCAGGGACTCCAACATAACCCAAACTAACTCCTTACCAAAGTCTGCCCCTTCACTCCTTAATCAATTCATATATAGGCTACTCCAAAGCTAGTAGGTCTCCTAACCCTGTTTTTCAACCATATCACTTTAAGACAACATCAAAACCACAAAAGAATTAGATTTTCTGATACCCTTTAAGGCTTTACACAACATATCAAAGACTCAAATAGGGTTACTTTGGAACAACTCAATAAAAAATGGGCTGATACGCTGGAAAATAAGGGCAATTAGCCCTGTTTTACAAAGCAACACCTATTTAAACTCTCTACCAACCCTAAATTCTTATGGATGGTCCTTAGTTAGGTCACAAATAGGCTAAATCAATAGGTTTTGGCATAAGAAAAGTCCTTGGGATCATCAAACCACTAACTCCCCTAATTAGGGTTATTAGTTTGACTTCAACTTGTCAACTTTCACATTTCATACAAGGAAGACTTCCCAAGCTTTAACACCACTTTCATTGTCATGGATAACACCTTAGATAAATGAATTCACAAGGGTTTAACACCATTCATTAGGGAGTACAACAAAATCTTGCTAAACACAGTCTTGTATTGACTGTCAGCACCCTATCATAACAAGGCAGGGGCATATAGAAACACAAATACTTTTTATTTTAGAAAACCTAAGTTTGAAGAAGGTTAAAACTACAAGTTTACATCATTTCCAAGTCACTTCCACTCATGGTGAACACTGAACTTGTTAACAATATCCCAAAACCCCTTACTCTGCTCCTTTACCAGTCTGTCACACAAAGAATATAGTTTTATGGCATCTAGAAACAATAACAAAACTCATCTTCTTCTTCTGCAACCTTGGAATATGTTAGTGTGTACAAAATGAATGTTTTCACCAACATTAGAATTTACCACTTAGTCTAAGATTAGAGAAACATAAATTGATTTATCCACTATTACCCTAGATGAGGTTTTGACAGTTTAGAGCAGTTTTTAGTAAAACAACCATAACTCACTCATTTCTACATGAAATTGAATGAAACAAGATGCAATAGAAATTAGATTCAACATTCCTTCACTTCCAACCACACTCAAACCCTGACACATCTATACAGGGCCATGCCACTCAAAGGAATAGTAAGAAAACAGTCAAATCTATAGAGAACAGGGGTTTTAACATTAATTTAATTCAAAGCTGACTTCAATTCATCTTAAATACACCTCCAATGCCTTTGCCTCAAAGTTTTATGCATATTTATACATGTTTTGAGGGAAAGCATTAGTCTCCAACTGACTTTTGAGTGCCTTGACTGTTCATCTTCCATACTTTTATATTTTTTTACATTTTTCACATGACAACCTTGACCCTATTACAAAATTTGGCAATTTTCAAGACTAATTACATGATAAAATGGTCAATTATGACCTTATTGAACTCACAAGACACCAATACACCTCAAAAGCCTATTAATAGACCTTATTTACAAAGTTTACATGGTGCTCCTGCACCAAGGTTCTGCTTTAGGTTCATCATCAAGATATCCTGATGTCCTTGTTCATTTTTATCTCCTTGGATATCTGGATGCACTCCTTCTATTTTGAGCATCATCACTTCTAACATCTACTTCCATTTGGATATTCTCCTCATGTATTTGGCTATCCTTTATAGCCTCTTCTTGACTTTTTTCCCCTCAAGTAGATAAGTCAAATCTACTGCTATCGGGCTAGTCACATTTTCAATCAAAGTATTCAGTAGTCCCATCTGTACCTCTACTTTAGGAGATTTTGATCTTTCCATTTCCTCATCTTTTAACTTGGTAGAACCAGCTCCTCCTGTAGATTCATTATTTTGTAACATAGTTTCAATAGGATGATTAGTAATGTCCTTGACCACATCATCTTTAGTGAGATCAACAGTCTCACTCAATGGGAGGACCCTGACTGCTTCTTTCTTTTGGGATTTACTTTTAACTTCTTGTGCCATTTTAGTTTTTACCTTGATTATGGTCTTCACTAGCACATCATGTTGCAAGGCTCTAGCTACATTCAAATTTGGATCAATTGATCCCAATACGGCCACTGTTGGAGGTGGTGTGATGGATCCTCTCATACTTGGGCTTTGATATCTAGAATACCTGGGTATTTTATCACCTTGTAGTACATAACTTCTCTTCCTCTTTGATGTCTCAATGGGCATCTGATCTTCTTCATCATCACTCTCCTTACCATGCAATAGTCCTCAATGGACTTTGCTCTAGATCTCCTAACATCTCCTCTTGTGTAGTTAATACTTGAGGAATTTATATTGGTAAAGATGCTTGTGTGGGACCTTTAGGAGGTGAGGGTGGTGCATACACCAATGAAATCCCCTTAGTTGTGAGCTTCTCTATAGTTCCTGATGAACTGGACTCTATTGCCTTGGTTCCATGGACCTACCTCTTCTTTATCAGAATATTATCAAACCCAGGTTCCTCTCTTTCTTTCATTTTCTACTTTTTATCATATGTGACAGCAATGCCCCTTTCCTTCAACTCGCTGAACTTCTTGACAACCCAATTCTTTGTCCCAGCCATGACTTTGGCAATGAGGACATCTATTGATGTTTCATCCTTTTGTGTTAAATCTGGAGAAGAGATGTTGTCATTGTATATTTTCTTTTCCTCATATTCAGGATCCATGACATCGTCATCATCCTTCATGATTTGTGGAGGCATTTCAGGTTGCCCTATAGTCCTCATCTTATCTAATGTTAATCTTTGATACCCTCTTCTCCTTATCTCATGCTCATCATTGCAATCAACCTAATAATCTTCAACTATGTTTGTACTTCTTATTGAACCCTTTCTTGATCCTATGGCAAGGATCATAATCTCTGGCTAGAGGAAACAACTTCAAGTTCAAGCTTTTTAGATCTGCCTCAGCCTTCTTTGCATTGTCCATAGCTCCTACAAGGAACCAATTGATGTCAATGAGAAATTTTTTGTATGCCCCCCTCTTTACTCTTGTATAATTCAAATATGGGCATCTATTCCCTCATCATCTCCATCAAGACTACTGTGTTCCACCGAAACCCTCCATCTGTATATAAGAATACGTCTTGGCCTAGATGAACCAAGACCCATATGTACTAATTACCTTAGTTGCCCTACTGAAAACCTTTTGGTTCTGTCTCCCTCCATGAACCTAGCTATATGCATTAGGAAGCAATCATTAACAATTTTATAATGCTGGACTGAAACCCTCCTCTCCAGCTGGGGATAATGTTCCTAGGGAGTCTTCTCATGTGGTAATTTACCCATCTTTCCCATAGTTTGTAGGCCATCAAATGTGCCTTTTGTTGCACAAGCATATACCAAGTAGGAGGTCATCCTAAAGATCATACCTTTACCCTCCTTCCATTTGATCATTTGCTCATGTATTGTATCACTAATAATTTTGGCCCATTAGACCTTTGCATTCTCCTATTTATATTCAGTGACCATTCTGATTAATCCAAACATCCACGGCTCAAAAGTTTTGCAATTTACTAGGTTCTTCATCCTGCTGAGCATGAATATTATGTACTGCACCTTTGGGTTGAAATCAAACTTATATATATATATATGTTGAGGCAATTTTGCATCTACCTTGTATGTGCTTGTTGGATCCTTCCATCCCTGGAAGATGACCTTTCTACAATTCTTATTGTTGTGCATCGAATTCTTTTGCTAGTGCCTCTAGGTCTGGCACATAGATGGCTTGGGATACTGGCAACTTGAATGTCTCGGTGATGCCATCCACATATAAATCAACATAAATCCTTTCTTGTTTCTCCACCTTTCTTGTGGTAATGTCATAATTTTGTGTACACTCAACCATAAGCTCAAAAGCTTCTGTGGCATAGGGAAATCCAGTTGCATGATACATCCCTGATGTTACTATGTTGTTCAAGATGGGATCATCCTCTCCAACATTGATTCAATCTCTAAATGCTTCAATGTCAGTATTGCTTGAATGTGTATCCGCTGCATAACCAAGCTTGTTGTATATGCTACATGTCTTGGGGAACATGATTGGTTTAAATTCTACATCCCACTTATCCATGTGTGGTTGGGACATTTTGTCTTCCTACAAATTAAACATAGCGATCTCAAACAATTGCATATATCTATCTAGGTTTAGCATAATATTAATTCCTCATGCGTTAAAAAAGATGACATGCCTAAACCCTACGAATTGAATTAGACAATGCATAATCGCTATTAGAATCCATCATTTACCCTCTCTTTAGTTGATTATGACATAGTTTTACGAAATAACCAGAGGGGCATGAATTTATACATACTCATGCATGCTTCCTTAACCTGTAATTGATGTGGTGATGACTAAATTGATGCTCCAGATGAGGCACTCTTCTTCAATTTCGATCTTTGGTATAGCTCTGGTTCACGATTAGCTTTTGTGTAGTGAAATTTTAAGTTCATGAATGCAATTATGTTGATTACGATGATAAAATCCCTTTTAACCTAGTTCAGCTATGATTTTAGGGCTTGTTAATGGCATCAAGGTGATTTGACAACCTCTTTTAGCAAGATTGCACAGGATCATCATAGGTGTCTATTGGCATGAGTTCAAATTTAAATGCCAATGGCCTTTACATCGCATTAAATGCAAAAAGCACAGGTATATGGGAGTAGATATCTTGCTAAGGAATATTCATGTGGATATCCAAATGTGAATATCCAAATGATGCCATTACAGGTCAGGTCAACCCTCATTGACCAAAGATTTATCATTAGGTTATTAATTCTCTTTCAATATGTCTGGGTATGATGTGGACATGTGGCATCCTATTATTGATTTAGTCCCAAGCATTAATATTAGGTTAAGGTCAGGATATTATGTTTGTGAAATATCCATTTGGTCAAAATATCTGGATGACATCAGTAGGAAGGAAGATCTTTCATCGTAGCATAATAAGGTGACGTCATCGAGATGAGGATATTAGAACAAGATTTAGCTATTAGAAGTGCAAAATATCCCTATAACTTAATGTCCTGATGACACAAGCATGGGTCTATCTTATATATTTTGTCAGGGTAGGATGATGTCATTAGGATATTGATGTTAGGATAATGTCTTGATACTTAGATCTAGATGTTAACTAATATCTAGATGGCACAAGCGAGTTTAGCATTCTTCATAAGGTTAAGATGACATGACGTTATCTAGATCGGGATGTTATAATAGAGTTTTGATATTAGCTGGGCCAATATATCTGTGTTTTAATATGTAGATGATGTAAGCATGCTCATGGCTCTTTGTAAGATCGAGATGACATGACGTCATCAGAACATAGACATTTTCGATCAAGATATCAAGTTAAGATCTGGATGCAAACTAATATCCATGCATTTGACATCTAACCCACTAAGTCTTTTAAATTTGACGTTCGGACATGATCGAAGGTTGGGATATTAAGTTAGTATCTGGATGATATGACTATGCAAATATCCAGATGACCTATTGACCAAACTTTGACCGACTGTAACTTCCTCATTTTAGCAAATTTAGGGGTGCTTCAAAAAGAAAACCTACTTAGATTTTCATGCTCTTTCACTTGACAAGATCCATAATAAGAAATTCAAAGTTTGAAAAACTTGACCTATAACCTGAGGTCTAGACATGCATAGGATGACATCCTGACATGCATCGGATATTGATTATTTTTACCATACCACCCAAAAGCAAGGGAAACTGAACAAGCCAAGCCAAAAAAAAGTTGGGTCCCTATTTTGCTGGGGCAAAATGGAGCATGTTGTGTAACCACACAATACTATGTGGAATGAATGTTTAAATGCTTAAGTGTTTTCATAGAATACTGATTCACCCCCCTCTCAGTATTCTAGGTGTTCAACAAGCTCATCTTGGTCAACACTTTGTTCATGCTCATGTGTGTCATTGGGATTATGATGTGGAAAAGGTTCCATATGATGAGATGTCATGAAAGCAAGTGAGTATTTAACTTGATCATCATACACACTTGTGGGTGGAGGTGAACATGGTTGGTTATCAATGTGGAAATCCATGTTTTCCTTGTCTTGCAATCTAGTTATGGGGGCATAAGTTGAGAGATCTTATTGATGTGACAAAATGTTGATGTGTTGGAGATCTTGGATTGAAAATGAATGATTGGATGACAAGAATACTATGAATGATGTGGATGGGAATGATTAGACTAGAAGGATGATGACGACTTGGACTAAAAGGATAATGATGAATAGGAATAAAATTGAGATTAAGATCAGGGGACAAGATCAAATTGGATGAGCTTTGACTAAAGATGAGGATAGATTTCAAATACTTAAGATATACTTATGAACTTAAGAAAATATGATCTATGATTGGCTAGGATTTGACTAAGGATTAAAATATGATGGTCTTGATCAAGGGCTAAAATCTCAATATAAAGTCTATGTAAAGTTTTGATGTGGATGAAAGATAAGGTAGATGAAAAGGATGTAAGTAACATGGATTATGGCTATGGATTCATCAAGGTCAACCAGGTTAAGCTAAAGTGTGACAACAATTCTCTCATGATGTTGGACTATAGACTCTAAGATGTTGTAAAATGTTTGGAATGGTTTTGAAAGTTTGACTTGGACAAATAGAAAATTATCAAACATGATGTTCATGTTGCAAGTATGTGCCTAATCGGTGTTGTCATTGATGTCAACATATCTTTGTTGTCATTGGTGTCAATTGTATCTTATTTTGTTATCTATTTAGAAGCTTTATATGTTGAGAATATTGAGATAATTTGCTCCTTCGAAAGAAACAGTGAGTTGCAGTAAATTGTAGTGAAGACAATGTGTTGCTGATAAAAGAACAGTGCAAAAAATTACTCCGCATTTCTTGTTTATTAAATATCTTGGTCTGCAAATTGGAAGATATTTAGGGGCATGTTTGAAGATGCTACATTCTGAGTTTGAGCCTTCGATATGAAGAATTGAGGAAGTTGTGTTCACCAAAGTAAAACCTACTTTTCTGTTCATTCACTGATGTCCGGGAGAAAGTATTTTGCTCTGCATTCCTCCGCAGTTATGTATTTCAATCTGTAGTTCTAGAGTAATGTCTAGGATGATAATATGCACCTACAATTGCAATGGTTCATGATTTGGTGATCCACAAGCGATCTTTCTTTAGTGACTGATGACAGTTGAGTTCTTATGCTCCAGTTGGATAAATCTTATGGTTTGAATGGTCAGATGTTGTGCGGATATTCCTGGCAACTATAATGTGCTTGTGGATGTCTCCTGATCATGTTCCTACCTTTGCATTGGGCCGTGAGGAGTATTTCGGATTGGAATTGAAGATTGTTCCCAGATAACATAATGTGAGCTCCAGACTTAACTGACCTGGATGATTCCACTAATTGTGGAGAATCATAGAAGATTGTAGAAGTGCACAGTAGCGTAGAAGATTATATTTGGGCCCTTGTTAAGATGCGATGTGATCCGCTTATAATTTTGTGTCTTCTCCTTAGCATAATTTTCTATTAGGTCAAGACCTATTTTATATGGTTGTAATATCATCATTGAAGAGTGGACCAATACTCGATAAATGTAATATGGTTGTAATGCTGACTTTGATGAACATTCCAAATTGATGAATGATATATATACTTGTAATTGAGTCGTGGAAAAGATGTCCTAGTGTGAGAATACGAAGAGAAGGAAAAGAGTGAGAATGCAGAGCAGAGCAGAGGAATTATTTTTGTGCTTCAATGGAACTGAACTTTGGCTTCGTGTAGATGCTATCATCTCAGTTCAAACCCTTGGCAATGAGCCTCTTTGAGTAGTGAGCTCTGGGTAGTGAGCCTCTGATTTTTGATATTGTGCTTTACATAATAATCTTGTGGGTTAACACCCACAGTGGTTTTTCCCTTTACAGGGTTTTCCACATAAAAATCTAGTGTCTATTATGTATGATCTTGTAGTTGTGTTAGAATTCCTGATTCTGTGTTTTCATGTTCTAATCATAATAACAGTAAATGAGTGGATAATGTTTAAAGATGTAGAAATTGTTTAAGTTTTGTGACAACTGATTCACCCCCCCTCTCAGTTGTCTTGTGCATTTCAATAGTTCATACACACATGCATAAGTTTTTCAAAAGATAAGTATTTGACCAATGCAAATGATCACACACATAATACACAATAACAACCTAGATTAATCAAGTAGGTGTATCTTCATAGTGTAGGCCCACATAATAGAATACATATCCATGTTCTTACCTAGCTAAGAATACTTCACCTTGAGTGAATAGCTAGGGATAAGGGTGTTGCACCCAATATCCCTTTCCTTGGAGGATTGTATGCCTTACCCAAAGAAGACTTCTATCTCTACTTCAAGGAGATACACAGTGAGTAACTTCAGGGGGTAGTCTGCATCCCTTGCATCACACTAGAAAATGGATGAAAGGTCTTAAACTAGGCTATACAACATTCTAGGGGGTCCTCCAAATACACAAGGTACCATAAGGCCCAAGTTCATGAACACTAGTTTGTTGAAGGGATGTGGCATAAGTGATCAAGAAAACACCACTTCACCTTGTGTTTGGAATCACCTAGGGCTTGAAGGCTATCCCAATGACTACATGACTAGATTAGGGTACAAATTTCACTCTCCCCCTTTGATATACCTTGCCAAAACACATGGTTGAGTTCACCCCTTTAGAGTGGGCGTGTCTCTAAAGGAAGGCCTTCTATGCAAGGATATTTTTAGTGGCAAATCTTCACCAATTGGAAAATAGTTCATATCCGCAAATTTGAATTTGGCAAATATATTGCTACTGACGAGAGGCCAAATCACCTAGATTTTACAAATTATCGATCAAATACATTTCAATTCACCATGAATTTATTTTATGAGGCATTTTTAACTAATATATTCACTAGAGTAACTTGAGTATTTCTAATGGTGATTCAAATAGAATTTCAGAGGCATGTATTAATTTTCCCACATATTCACCAATAACATTATAGCATTCACCATGTATGAGGACCCATTTCACCAACACCATTATAACTCCATGCTGATTCTAGAGCCATAATCACCTTAGAAATTATAACATATGTATTTGATCAAGGTCTGATTCACCCAACATTTTATATGTACCATGTTATAATCACACGAGATTCACCAAATTTTTATTACACCGTTTAAAAATTTTGCTCAATTCACCAAATATAGATTGATATAAATACAATCAAAACAATTTAATCTTTTACACATTTTTTTCCTGCTTTGAGCTCTTGATTTAGATCATAGGCAAGTTACAACTACAAGCATTAGCAAGTTAGTGAAATCCTAAAGTTAAGTGATCATTTGAATTTCTTTACAATGTTATAAGATTATTTATTTGAATCTCTTTTCTAGTTTTAATTCATTCATACAGGTTATATTGAGTAGGGAGACATCTAGGGTGGCCATGGAACTATATTCTATAATTCCTTCTTAAACAAAAAGACATTTTTTTGCATCTTTTAATTTGTGAGATATGTCGAGAAGGAACAAGTCTGTTAAAAGCAATAAAGGGAGGCCATAAAAATGTAGAAACATAATGTCATACTTTGGCAATGTTTGCAGTCCATTAGATGGAGCTACAACATCATAACTTATGTCATATAATGATGAACAAGCCTAAGGAAATACCTCAGATGAATATCTGAATGAGTTAATTGACTCAAATCAAGATGAGAATACCACAAATGATGTTCCAGGGGATACCTAGGCCTAGGGTAGTGAAACTAAGTTCAATGAATTGGATGCCGATGTTACAAAAAATGTTCTAGGTGGTACTCAAGGTAGCCAAAATAAGTTGATTAACTTAGATGCCAATGCCATAGATGATGTTCCAAGTGGTACCCAAGGTGACGAGAGAGATAAGGAAGATGTAGATCCTACATGCAAGGGGAAAAGAAAAGCCAAATAAAAAATGGGGCATCAATGGGATATGATATGGAATTTTTAGATTGATTGGGAGTCAAAGTACTCATTCATTGAATCAGTGAAGAATGTAAACAAAGATGAACCTCCAATAGAATGCAAGTGTGAGATTTTTAGTTGGAAATATTGTAGGGACAAGAAGTTGTAGCTAAAACTTGACACTATAGAAAAACATATTGGTAAAGTTTATAAAAAATGAATCATAGACGGAAAGGAAAAATTAGTGATAAGTGGAAAACAAAGGAAGAATGTATTCATGTTAAGAATTCCCTCATATATGTTGTGCATATGCAAAGAAAGATGAATCTTGCTGCATGTGCAGGTTTAATTGAAGCTCAATTTAAAAAGATGATGGAAGAAGCACAAATGGCAAAAAAAAATTAGTTGAGTGTTGTTTTTCATATTTTGACCAGAGGGCGTCCTATGATTGACTACCCAGAATATAATAGTTTATTATCTTTTATAGGCATTCCTAACTTTCTTAACACACATTGGTCAAAAAATAGTGGATGGGAATGCGCAAGTTGTCTTGCTAAGGAGGAAAAACAAGATTTATAGGAAAAATACAATAGTCAATATTTATTACATTATCTTTAGATGAAGTTACACCACTAGTTAATACTTATTCGATATGTATGCATGTGTACATACTATAGAAAAGCATGTCTGCCAATCTCATCTACTCTTTGTTTATAAAATGAAGGAGAATGCGACATCAAAAAATTTATTTAAACTAATTAATAAATCTTTGAATGAAATTGGAGGTATGGATAATTACACAATTGCCAAAATGTTGGTGTGTGTAAGGGATGATGGGGCTTCAGTAATGCAAGGTCATAGGTGTTTAGTGGAAAAATGTGGAATTAAGGTAGTTATCAAGTCTCACACTTTCACATGCTAAACATTAGGGAAGTAAGAACCAACTTGGGACAAGCTACATATTCTTAAGGTTCCCTTATTCTGCTAGCTATGACTAAGTAAATGTTTCAATCAGGTTTTCACAAGCTTATATTATTCATTAAGCATGAAACCCTAAATTACCAATCAAATTGTAATAACTTGATTTTAGGCACATATACAAACAAATAGATCATAGAAGCATAGAATAGAAGGTACAAAGAGTGTGCACCTAAAAAATGAGGTCTTGTTAGGCTTGGACACTAGTCCCTCTGCCCTGAAGGTTTCTGGCTATCAGAATCTCCCACACTAGATATCAGGTAATTCCCAGAGGTTCCCAGATCCTAAAGAAAACACCTAGGTGGGCTTGGGCACGAGTCCCTTTGCCCCGAAAGTTCTGCAATCTTGAAATTTAAAACTCTGTGATGATGTGTCTGCAATATTCATCTTCCTGTCACTCCTTTCCACCGAATCTTTTCATATACGACCTGCACATACAAAAGGAGGAGAAAGATGGTTGTGGCTATATAGGAGCTTGCCTTAATCAAGCCCTATTTTTGGTATTCCTACCTCAACAATAGCCAATGATAAAGATCTGTAAATGTGTGTGCTCATCTAGCAAATGTGTATGCATAAATAAAAAACCCTAGATGACTCAAGCATCAAGGAAAGATCAACACCTTGTTTCACTAAATGAAACAACAACAACATCACCTCAAGGAGATGATAGCAATGAAGACTTGTAGAACAAGAAGGTGAGGTAGCCGCATCCATAGAGGGTTTCGAAGCTCAATGTTGGAGGCTTCAACCCTTCCCCCTATCATACAAAAGGTTGTAGAAACCCTAGGAAGAGAAAGATAGTCTCAAGATATTGATTCATAATCTCCATCAAATATCTCCATGATAGCAATCTTCAAATAAATCCAAGAGCTTTGATCAAAGTGTTATTGTTCAATGGCAATTTTGGCATAAAAGCTTACATGTAGATTGTGTGTGATAAAGTGATTTTCAAATGCCTTTAAATATATAACCATAGGAATTTACAATATCTGAAATAACCTGTTGACATCACGCAATTTTTTTTTTGAAAACAGAATCCTAAGGTGCACGGTGGGAATTGACACCCCACCAAAATTCTAAGCCTTGAAAAATAGGGCAAGGCTAGGGCATGAGCACCCAAGCCCAAGCCCTAATTTTTTTATCAGGCCTAGATTAAGGGGGTCTAGGGAATCCCAAATCTAAACTTTCTTTCTACGTTCAGTCATTAGTTATCTTGAAATACGACATTTCTTCAGCTAGACATAGGTCAATCAGGGTTTAGGAAGGTAAAAAATAAACAAGTTAAAAAGGACACCAAAGGAGAGGAGCTAAACTGTGAGAAATTGTGTCATTTCATAAAGGAGGATAATTTTAGACATAACAATAGGAATGGTCTTTGTGTAAAGCTACAAACTTCTATTTCACCATACATGATTTTCATCCACTACATGGCCACATTATGAATTTAACATTTAAAAATTGTGAGCAACTTTTCTATAGTATCAAAAGTTGAAAATCTAATCCGTGAACTCTACTCATACTTCTACTGAAGTCCCAAACAATTTATGGAATTTCAAGAATTTGCTAATGGAATAACTTTGGGAAACAAGCTTCTTAAGGATGATGACACTAGATGGATCTCCTTGCATGGATCAATAGAATGAGTTTTTTTAGAATATCAATCCTTGATTGGAGTATTGTACGAATATTGCCACATAATAGATAGAGCTCCTGACCTCTTACATAGGTTTTAAGTGACATAGAGACACTCCTAACTTTATTTGGTATTCTTCCCATGCTAGAGGAAATGAACAATCTTGTGAAAAAAGCTCAAATTAGAACTATGTATATTTTATAATATACTAAACTACGTAAAATGATATGCATGACCCTTGAAAATCTATATCTATCAAGGAAGTCATTTATAAGTCCAAATTTTGTTAGCTGGCACTAGATGACAAATGTGAATAATCCTGCTAATTATTTATAGTTTTATGCAAGCATGAAGTTATGTGTCTTTGTACAGGGATATGAGATACCAATGCACCACTTTACCAGGGTCAGGCACACTATCAAAGAAGTACATCTTACAAGGGAAGATTTTGACAACATTGCTGATTTTGTAAGTACTACTTTAAAGGATATTGTGAAATATCTTTCCTCAGAGATTAGAGATTGATTCTCTAATGATGAACCACTTGAAGCCATGTTTGTTGTTTATCCTCTATATTGGGATAACTGTCAACCAATTGATTTTCATAACAAGATAAATACCTTGGTTAATCATTTTTCCAAAAGTTTAGATATCAATGGAAAACCAATAGAAGGAATTATAAATAAATCTAATCTTATAGAGCAATCAGCCTGTTTTGCAACATCAATGATGGAACAGTTCAAACTCATGGAGAGTCCCCACATAGATGGATCAATAACAAAGATTTGGGAAACCTTAAGTCAGAGTGAGATATTGCGTAATTAAATATCATAATATTTCAAACTTTTTGATTTATGTCAAACCGGATATTGGGGTTTGTGGAGGATAATAAATTTTTCAGTGCATTGGGGTTCTTGAAATCAAAGATAAGAAACAAACTTGATAAGAATTTGGAAAATTGCTTTGAGGATGTATACAACTAGGTATGATATTTGAAGTTTTCCTTTTGAAAGGGCACTCACAATTTGGAGGTCCATATGTGAAAGAAAAGGGTTATACATCACTTCAAACCATACTGACACACATGAGAGTGACACAATGAATAACAAATGTACTGGTAGTGAGGAGGTACACTTAAGAGGACGTATGCACTTTTAGAGGGAATAAAATGAAGACCAGGATCAGGATGGCTCTCAATCTCAGGGTTAGATTGAGTAGATGAATTAGCAAATGGAAGAGATTTAGCACTTAATAGGTATTTATAATATATTTCATATTCAAAATCCTAAATTGTTGTTGATGATATTTTATTTTTCTATCACTAAACAGTGAATCTTGAATATTGATATACATTTTTCATTTTCCATTTAAAGGTTAATAGATTAACATACTACTATATTCTAATGTTCCATTTTAGAATCTAAATTTTAAACATTGTTTCCAAATTTTATTTTATTTTAGCATCTAAATTTTACATATTTTTTCAATTTCCATTTATAAATTAACATATTATTGGTAATTTCATATTATTATTGTGTGATACTGATAAGTGTTACATGATGTATTCAACTAAATGTATACAAGCAACACTAACAGTAGCATATACAACATTAGCAAATGTTTAATGTGTATCTAGAAACTAGAGTTTTCCTAACTTAAGCAATTAAATATTATAGATAACTTAAACAAAAAGAATGGAAAAGAGTCTTATAATGATTTTAAATGAAGTAATACAATGTACATAGAAGTATTGTCAAATTAACAAATCATTCTATTAGCTTTTGTAGCTTGCTCCACTGTTCATCTAATGGAAGTTCAATATGTTGTAACTCATAGTATCTGGCATGTAGATTTGTTAACAATTCATAGCTGATTGGTAACTTTAATGTATGAAGCAAAGTTGCATTCACGCTTATCATTGGTTTGATGGAATCCAAAAAGTTTGTCTTATCTAGCTTTTGAGGATCAGGTAATTGGTCCAAATCAAACTTCATTTTATCCTCCATCTTCTTTTTGAGAGCACCCTTTCCAATGTATCACTCTGTATTGTGAAAAGCCTAGGACAAACCAAGATCTTTCAAGTATTCTACCTTTTTATGCAACTTTCACAAAAAAATTAATCTGATCCAGAATTTCTTGTTTTTCACCTAGCTTCATACACTTCTGAATGATAGATGATGTATGTATTGCGGCTTCAATCTAGTTGTCAATTCCTTTGGATGCCAATTCATTGTCACTAATTATGTAAATTGTTTGTAAAATTTACTTTGTTGTTTTCTAACTTGAAGTCACCTTTTTGTTGTCTTGAATGTATCGTTTGAAATTCACATTCTATGCTATCAAACCATCAATCAATTCAAACAATATAGACTAATCATCAGTCCTTTGCATTATTTACTCCCAAATATTTTTTATTATATGCCTTATTATTCTATATAAAATTTAGATACTTTGTTTTGGGAAGACTTAATTTCATTTTTTGCATTCCTTAGTTGTAGTTGTAGTTGTTCAACAATTTTCCTCTCTTCCTCCATTTTTTTCCACTGTGTTGCCTTTTGTGTTTGTTTGTCTAGTTTTCCTTGTAATTTGTTTGGTATGTCCTATTGTGTGGTTCCACAACATGCCCCATTTTGCTTCAGTAAAACAGGGACCCAACCTTTTTTGGCTTGTTTTTGCTCCCTTGCCTTGGGCAGTATGGTAAAAGTTATGTATTAGATGCAGTGACAGGATATCACCCTATGAATGCAAGGACGTCATAAAAAGGTTAAGTACCAAAGTTAGATTTTTCTATCACAAACCTCATCAAATGAAAGAATACAAAATTTTAATCAGGTTTGCCTTTTAGATCACCTCAAAATTCCTTAGGGATAAGAAGTTAAGTCTAGTCAAAGTTGGTCAAACTAGTCGCTCATGAGAAGGTCATCACATTCCCTAAGGACCTTGAAATTTGCCAATATCCTAGACATAGGTTTTAATAAACGAAATCCCAATGTTTGCATGTTCACTAATATGCAAACATCAAATTTCAACTCAGGAAGTGACCACTCGTCAATATCTGTGTACATTCCCTGAAGGTGCACTTTTACTTGAATATCCTTGATATTCACTAATGTGTGGACCTACTTCAAATATAATGAAAATACCAAACATCAGCATATTTCTTAATATCATGCATATTAACAAACATCCTGATGACATCATTCGATATTAGCATAAAGAAGACCCGATATGATATTGACGTCATCCAAATGCTCGAAATTGAACGTGGGTATAAATCTTAAGATCCCGCACATTAACTCAATATCCTGGACATTTGTTAATGTGATGATGATGTCACCCTGATCCACTTTAAATAAGACTTGATATGATGATGACATCATCATGGTCCCTGACACTAAAAGGGTCATCTCGTTCTCAATATCCCAGATATTTGCTAATATCCTGACCCAATGCAATATGAAGGCAAATCTTAATATCCTGCACATTAACTTAGATCCCTAATTTTTTCTAACGTGATGATGTGATGATGTTACTCTCATCTTCAAAAAGAAAGGGGACATTCCGCATAATTAAACATCTGAGTATTCCTTAACATCCTCGTATCCACTCTTGGGACACATGACACGTAGATTTCTATGAACCAATAGGATGCTGCCACGTGGCACACTAACCAATCCATATCAACACATCATAATATCAGGATAGTTAAACAAAAGTAAGGTGACCTGATCCTTTGATTGTTGGTCAACAGTTGACCATCAACATGATTACGTCATGGGCATACTCTGGAGGAGTATGCATATTACTTAGTATCTCTGACATTTGTGAATTTGTAGACCTTGTATTAAATGTTATTCTAATGACAGGTGAACATTTGAAATTTCAAATCACAGTGTGCCACCTATTAAAATCTCAAAAGCTCGAGGTGTAGATCCATTGATATGAACAACTTAACATTAATTACACCCTAATTCTCTAGAGTTACTGATTAAATTCAGAATTTGAGTTCATTTAAAGCTTATCACGTATTCAAGAAGATATTACAGAGCTCTTGTGTGATTAAGGTGCCATTATAGTAACCTATGAATGCAACAGAAAGGAGTGCACCTTCAAACGACAAATGAAGGAGGGTAATTACAAAGTGAACACGCATATCCGGATATAGATCAAGTAGTTTAAAAGGCACGAATATCAGGTATGTAACGATGAAACCCTCCTTTTTTTGTTTAAGGATAGATGAATAGGTAAATGTTATTTTTTACAAGAGTAAATAAATAGAGGATGTCTAAATTATGTTTTATAAAAGTTGAAAAATCATGATATACATGTAATTATTAAATTTGAATGCGCATAATGCATGTTAGGGTAAAACGTACATATATTCTTTATCACAAGGTATAATGGAGGTCTGTAAGAATAGGTCAGACATTGAATTCTTGAAACCCATGAGTATTCAACCCGGGGGGACCTCATTTAAATATGGTCAAATAAGTGATACACATCTAGGAAACACAAATTTGGCTGCATGGATATCATTATCAGAAAAGGGCAGTGGGACGCCTATGCTTATCAATGTATACTGTTCAGGCATGTGGCATGTGGAAGGATTCCCTTATGCAATGGAAGCCATCGAGCTAGTGGTTGAGTGTACTTGAAATTACAATGCTAGTAACAGAATGGTGGAAAAACACAGTCGGGTGTATGTTGATTTCTCAATTGCGGGCATCACTTCAGCTTTTAATTTGCCATCAGGGCCCCGCATATGCAAAATAGATTTGGAAGGGTTAGAAAAACAATACAATGACAGCAAAAAAGATTGCAGAAAGACCATGTTCTCATGGAGGGCAAGTGATAGCACCTACAAATCTTTGACAAAATTGCCAGTGCATTTGTATAAATTTGACTTTGCCTCTGAGTATCAATATTTAATGGTTATGCTCATTCGCATGAGGGGGAGGCCGAATGCAGGCTATTTTGAGGACTGGATGTATGGCCTCATGAGAATGATAGAAACTACTGACGACAAACCCCAATGGGCAAAGATTATCAGTGATAGTCTTGATGAAGGCATGAAGAAGCTTGGGGGGTGGGTAAACATGTTTCACATGACCTCATATGTGGTCTATGCATGTGCATTCTGAGGGACATTTGATGGTCTAAGGACAGTTGGCAGAGTTGGTCTCAACCTTGGGGATGTGAATATATGGGATCATTACCCACAATTGAAGTAGAGAGCATATCTCCAACATTACAAGATAGTAAATGATTCTTTTATTATGCATTTGGTAAGAACCATATAGGAGGATAGAGCAAAGAGATTGAGCGTGGAAGCTCAGACAATGATATACAAGAATGGTGCCTGGTTCATTCAATTCCCCACATTTACATACATCAGAATAGAGGGTTTCATTGGGCAACCCTCATATTGCCAAGATACCCGACATATAAGGTCATACTGATGGAGGTGGCCGGGCAAATACTGCACTTATTTGAGGCTTTTATTCAGAAAAACAAGAAACCTAATGCCCTGTTTCACCTCATCATTGGGTGGTACATGTGTGCTAATAAGGAGTTTGCTAAAGAAGCAAAAGGGGGATTACAGTTGATGTCCTTGTAGCCCTTCATTGTACCCTGACAATATGACCCTTACAATAGAATGCAAGCATTATACAAGAAACTGATGCACCGGGAGCATCTTGAAGATTACTGGACTGATTATGATGATGAGGTAGAAGTGAGAAGGAGAAGCTACCAAAGACTCACTTTGAAGCAAATTCACACATTGGATTGCATACTAGTTCTAGTGCAATCACATGAGGATGATGGAACTATTATGTCACAAGAATATGAAGACAAGAAAATATATAATGAAACAATGTCATTACCCGATTGGAGTCAACTAGAGGAGACTTCACTGGAAATAATAACACAAAGGGTCATGCAATTGACCAAAGAGTGGGTGGAGAGAGACGTTATTGTAGTCAAGGCCAAAGGAGTGGCCCTTACCATTGATAAAAAGAGGAAGAGGCAAGATCTGATAGAAGAGGAATATGATGATTTCCTCAAAGAGAAGAGGGAATCCAAAGGGGAAAGAAAACAAGGAAGTACACCTAAGGGAACCAAGAAAGGGGGGGCAGAATATAGGTGTGAAAATCATCCATCAAACCCCACCTTAAAAGGATCTAGCTTCAACATCTGCTACTACAACATCCCAAGAACATACAGAATAGTAGGAGCCTATCACTGAACCTAGTATCACTTGTGGAGACTTAGAGGAAAGTTATGATGAAGAGGACCTCCTCATAATGAAAAGAAAGAAAAATCAAGAAGTGCCACAAAAGAAGGATCCAATACTAGTAATGAGGGGGTCAATAGATGGGCCTCCTGGTATTGTGTTAAAAGGCAAAGGAGATGAGGGAATTAGGCAAGATCTACAACATGATGTTCCCATCCCCACCATAGTAAAGTTTAAAACTGAGGGGAAAAGAGAGGAGATGAAGAATAGAGGGGGTGATAAATCCCTCCCCTTAGATGAAATAGTGGAGCTTTCAGATGATGAAGTGGTAAAGGAGGTGTCTACCAGCCCCATGGATACACTAGCAAAAAATACAAAGATTAATCCTCAAAGTCCTCCCGTTGCACAACTAGAGAGGGAAGAGGAAGAAATAGAAGAAGATAGTCCAGAGGCTGCAGCACAGAAAATTGGCCTAGAAGGACTAGTTGATCAAGTCACCAGCCTGACAGTTATTGACTTGGCATATTAGGCCAATGAAGGTGAAAATAAAGATGATGACTCAACTTTGGGGTAGGATGAATTGGAAGATAATATAGCCATGGATGAGGATGCAAGAGTACGTGATCAGCCTGATGCTCAAGAAATCACATGATAAAGGGACAGAGGATGTTGGGACAGTTGAATCCCAATGTCCTAAAGATATTGATATACCAAAAGGTGGACAACAAGGTATGCAGGTAGTGATGATAACAAGAAAGAAGAAAATATTGATGAAGATATTCAAAAGGATTATCAGGATGCCTAAGATCCAGGCCACCAAAACCCTAGTGTGAACCCATCACCCCAGGATGAGCATGATAAAAGTGTAAAGGTAACACATGAGGAGGTTAACAATGAGGAAGAGAAAGAGCCACCACAACAAAGGGTGCAGCAGAACGCAGGGTCACCAAATGTTCAAATTAAACATACAGATCAGGAAGGGTCCAGAGCTGAGGTGCCATATTGCCTACAACGTAAGGTAAATCCTCCCCCACCAAGTGTTTCTTCAAATTTTGACATAACTACATTATTTTCAGCTGAAGTAGCCAGACCAAAGAGGAGGGCTAGGGCCACCTCTACAATAAAAAAAGATCAGGTAATAGGCAAAAGAATAGCTCAAGTGGCTGTGCCTGTTGTAGATAAAGCCAAGGGAGAAATAAGTGCTAGTGAGTTTCAAATAACCACTGTAGACTTAGGCTTTACCATTGAGCATCAAGAGGGTTAGGAGGCCAAAGACATAATAGATACATTATTGGCAAGAATAGAAAAAGAGAAGAATAAGATTAAGGTGCATAAGGAGCACATTGCTCAAATGCAGGCATTTATAAAGGGATTGCTGGCCCCTACTAAAATCCCTATCAACACATCCACCCTGCTAACCATAATATCTCAGGATGAAATGATAGGATGAAATGATAGGATGAAATGTTATGAAGCATAAATCACATGTGATGGATAAGTGGTTTATATAGTTCATCATTGAAGGGGAAAAGGTAATAAGGGCCTCCCTTGCTAACTAGAATTTTCTCAGCACCTTGAGGAGTAAAGTAGATAAGTTATAGAAAGAAGTGTCATAGAGGTTAATAAAAGTTGAGAGACATTTGACTGCCCTCTCTGAGATGAAGCATATAGATGTGAATGTCCTAATATATAATTAAATATTGACCCAACAGAGATCACAATTGTTAGGTATATGGTATGAAGATACCACATTTGAAGTGGATATCCTGAAGAAGGGTAATGCCAAACTCAGGGATATCAGTATCAAACTACATGAGCTTTTGTCAGAAGAGGTGGAAATTCTAGAAGCCCTTGAGGAGAAGATTGAAGGGAAGATAGAGAATCAAGATGTTGATTTCACCATCAAGGCTTTTTAGGACAATTTCAAGCTTGCATCAGATGACCCACTTAGCCATTTATCTAAAGATATAATAGATAAAGCCATAAGGATGAGGTCTAAAGTGGAGAAATGCAATGAAATGTTGAATATCGGGAAGAACAAGTGGATTTCCTTACAAGCCTGGTTCTAATCACAAGGATATGCAGTTACAAAGGCTAAAATACAAGATGGAGGAGAAGTAGAAAGAGTTGTGCAAGCATATGAACCCATCAGGGGGATTGTCAATGTACATGTAGAAGATGACTCATCTACTGATGAAGAAGAAAAGGAATAAGTAAAGATATACTGTGACAAGGTCATATGTAGAATGTGTCAAGGAGGACAACTGTACACTACTAGATGGTTGCCAACTACCAACCTGTGCCATGTGTTTGGGTCTTTTGACTTGGTCAATGTAACATGAACTGTTGATTGTAAGGAATGTATCCTGACCACAGGATCTTTGTAACTACCTCCTCTTCTTGTCTTATAAAAGGAGATGGAGTGCACTTTGTAATTCATTCAAAAATTAATTGAGATTAGATTGCAGAAACATTAGGACTGATTCTCAAGGCCAATTGTGAATGTACATTTCTTTTGCATGCTTAATGAAGAAGAAGTTCCTTGATTACATACAATCGTAAATTTTAAGTAATCTGTGAATGGATTCTAGATATGTGCTTTGATTTGCTACGTCCATTAGAGTGCTTTTCAGTCTGCACATGTTCTTTTCATTCCTTTCCGTCGAAGTTAGCATCAATCATATCTAGCTGTGGAATAACCTGGTGAACATATGGTTTGATCTCCTTCTTTTCATGACAGTGTCAATAATGTATATGGATCAATGGCTAAAGATTCACCCATTTTAGTAAAATTAGAAATAATTCATTCAAATTTCTTTAATTTCATTTGATCATCATCACCATTGCAAATACATAGAAAATCCTAAGCAGATATAAGAAAATGTGCTGACATCTCATGGGTAACTGAACATCTTTAGCATATTTGAGCAAATAATATGTTAAAATGACAAATATCATGCAAATGAACATGAATAATAACAACAATCATGGAAACATATGCCTATATGTTGGCAAGAGACACTATGTGGACTCATGATTGTTGTCATTGATGGCAACAAAGACTATCCCACACATCCGTAGCACATAGTATGTCTATACCGAAAGACAGATTGAAGATTGTTTTGGTCCAGTGAGCAAGAACAGAGCATGCAACAAGGTCTGACAATCAGGTCCGTATCTCTCAGATGGTGTAACTTAGCAATTTACGGACTTGGACAAGTCAAGAGGAGTATCATGATTACTATATTCCAGAGATTGAGACTCTGGTGAGAAAACATGGAAAAGATATGAGCATCCGAGTGTTGGGTTCCAAACAGGCAAAGCAGACTAAGGAAGAACTAATCGACAGAGTATCAGACTTCAATCCGGATGAGTAATTGATGTTGATCAAGCTATTTGAGGGATCATACAATATTGGCTGACATGATTGATGACTTCAATGTCTATGATTTTGATACGCATCACATATTAAGCATGGATTTAGCTGACAAATCAGTAAGTTGTAGATATCTTTAGTATTTTGGTTGCCGACTAGAAAGTTGTTTAAATATTTGGTGCAGATATATATATCCAATGGATTCTAGTATGAAGGTGCGTGTGAATATAGATATGATGAAATAAGGTGAGAAGAAAGGCAGAGATAAGTGTGGAAGTAGCAATACAAGTCCGGTATGTAACAGAGCAGCAACACTAGAGCAGATGAAGAATGAAGTGCATTAGATCAGTATATTGAGCCTAACCGGAACTGAACTTTAGCATTTGTGGATGCCTCTCATTAGTTCAAACACCTAGTTACCTTCTATAAACTTTGTAGACAGTGAGTCTTTTGTAGGCAGTGTGCCTCTTGTGAGCAGTGTGCTCGGGCAGTGAGCCCTAATTGGCAAGTGCCATTTTGTACTTCTTATTCTTTTAATAGAGAATACAATCTTGGGTTAGTCACCCCCTGGTTTTTCCCTTAATAGGGTTTTCCACGTAAAAATCCTTGTGTTATATGTGTTGATTTTATTTCTTCTCTCATGATTATGTATGTTTATATGTTTTGATGCTGCACTAATTGTTAAAGGAGAAAAGAAAGTTAAAATATTTAAGATAACTGATTCACCCCCCCTCTCAGTTATCTGCCTTGTTTCCAACAATTGGTATCTAAGCCAAGTTCTTCTAAACAGAGCCTAATAGCTTGAGGAAGATCTGGGAATCTTAATGGATATGTATGGTATGAAGGAACAACTTCAGTCTACCCTAGATGATCTTGAGCAATCTCACTTTGAAGTCAATAACTTGAGAGAAAGTCTCAAACAAGATGATGATTTCATAAATGAGTTAAAAGAAGAGTATCTCTATGAAAAAGAGAAAGGAACTACTTCAAAAATTAGCAAGTCAGAGTGACGCCAATGATACTAATGAAGATCTGAATAAAAAAACAATCTATGTGAGAAGCTATCAAAAGAGGTCATTATGGTAAGACATGAGATGGAATCAGGGATTATGAGATTCACCCAAGGAATTGAAGAGAAAAGGAAAATTGAAGATAAGCTAAAACAATCTCTCAAGGAGAAGATAGAAGACTGCCACAAAATGGATAGAATAATCAGGCATCTTGAATCTGATCTTAAAGAAGCTAGAGATAATGAAGAACAACTTGAGAATCAGATAAACACTCTTAAACAAGATCTTCAAACAACAAATGAATACAAAGAGAAATTCAAGACAAGCTCAGCTCAACTTGAAGTTCTTCTTGAAAGCCAAAAGAGGGTAGATGACAAGCGTGGCTTGGGATATGAGAATGGTGAAAGCTCTGGATCCAGTCAGAAGAATTTTGGATTGAGAAATCAAAGAAACAAGCCTAGAAGATCTCCGGTAAGGCAACCTAATGCTCAAAGATATCCATTGTTCAATGGATACTACTGCAATTGCAACAACTTCGGTCATAAAGCAACTCGGTGCAAAAGAAGAATGAATCAGACTAATCCATCCTTCTTCGAACAGTGTTTCAATTGTAAAAGGTATGTTTACAAATCTCATGAATGCAGAAATATGCAAATAAACAATTCATTCAATGATAGATGCTTTGCATGCAATAGAATGGGACATATGGCTAATCAATGCAGATCAAGAGGATATCAGTCAAATATGCAAAGAAATGTTGTTTGCTACAATTACAATAGATCCGGTCATATTGCCAAATTCTGCAGAAGTAAGAATCCGGATAAAAAGGGTCCGGTGCATCATAATCAAAATCAAGATAAAGGAAAAGGCAAACTGAATGCAGATGAAGTTCAAAGGGAGATGAGAAAGATTTGGGTAAAGAAGAGTACAAAAAATGTTGGTGACAGATCCGCACTAGAATCTGGTGCTGATATTCCTTCTAGAAACTAAACAGATGAGCTCTGGCTCAGGGGGAGTCACAAAAGAAAACAAAATCCCCCAACCAGTCAATTAGTGCCTAAATTTGGCACATGAAATGTTGCGGATTAAAGGGTTCTCAAAAAATTATCTATATAACCCTCTGTGAAAATATGAATGATCTGCATGGAGTTTTGCAAGAGTTTAATCATCCAAGATTGATCTAGTCTGACAGCCATTCGGTAAAAGCAAGATTTTTATAAACAGATCCAGTGTGATTCAAAGTTGAGATATCTTGATCTACGGATTCATGGCATGATTGGAGGAAAGAAGATATATTATCAATTTTCACTAAAAATGATTCTAAGTACATCTCAGTGATTTGGAAAGATCTCTCTCAGAACAAGGCAACCGGATGACTTAAGTTGTGCATTTATTGCAAAAGGAAATTAGGGTTTGTGGAGAGATGAAAGGGTTCTTTTACTCATCATTTGCACATTTGCATTCAAGAAGAAGAAAAGAAGAGCTCTGCATCAAGTTCTTACAACTTTCTCAAAGATCAACTACAGAATCTGATTCAACCAGCAATTTGTTCCAGCTCTTTTTCCTGAACCCTGAAGTGTAAAAAGGTACTTCCATTTTGAATATCTCTCTTTGAATCTTTTGCAAAAATGGCTACTCCAATGGTTGTTAAGATCACTGATAGCCAGCGCCCAAAATTTAAGAAACATCCTTACAAATCCCTAGAAGTTGATCCCTTAGGCACTTTTTCTAGCATTCCGCATGGGGTATTGCATGTAGATGGTTTACATCCACACCAATATTGAGGAATTTGGAGAATCCAAGTTGATGGACATCTATCATAAATAGTTAATAGATGAAAGTTTTGAACTCAAACCTCAATACAAGGCCCTCCGGGATAAGCACTTTGGACATTGCATCCACTTTCCCTGTTTTGCAGAAGATGAATGGGTCCGGTATGTTCTTAGCAGAATACATGACAATTTCATGTGGCTAATGAATCCCTTCAAGATAACAAAAGATGCCATTAGGGTAGTAACTGGACTGCACTCATCCGGTGGGTTGCCTGCACTCAAATCTGTTAAGAACCAGACAATAAGTGAAGCTACTGGATCTAAGTTTGACAAAAGAGCAATGACAATAGAAGACATCATAGATCTAGATATCAAATTTGCCTCTATGATAATTGGTTATAAAATTTATCATTCTAGCAGGGAAAATTTTGTGTCCGAGACTGCAATATATACAACATATCAAATGTTAAGGGAAAATGTTGATTATGACCTCTGTGATCTTCTAAACCAACTGTCAGAAAACTTACAAAAGATCAAGAAGGATAAGAAGAACTCATTCAACTATTGTTGTTTAATACTGTGTCCGTTCTTTTACTATATGAATGAGCTACTCGGATCAAGTGGTTGGGTATGGCAAAATGGCAGACCGGTTTCCATACAAATCAGAGACTATATGTATGGACTTGGTGATGCTAAGGCTCAAAGCACAACACTCTGGGGATACTTTAAGAACTTCCAAAGTATGATGCAGGCTAGAGAAAGAATTCCTCAAACCATAGTTGAAAAATATAAGGATACAATATGCTTCATCATTGACACTAATCAATGCCTAATGGAGACATTTGATCCCAGAACAGTATGGATAATGCCAATGGGTTACAAAGTAGATGAGAAAATCTTGGAGCTACTTGTTCAACACCTATTGAGCCAGCCAAAGGATCCTGAGGCAGAAAAGTTTGGAACCTTTCAAGAATTAAGTGTAATGATAAAAGTTGAGCCGAGACAACCGGAAATAAAAAGGAAAGTTAGAAGGGAAGTAGAGGAAATTGCCAAAAGATATGGCATATCAAAAGAGGCAGATGATGCAAACATAGAGAAAATAGAAAGAGTTGAGAAAGAGAAACAAGAAGCAGAAACAAAAAGTGTTCCGGTGCAAGCCTCCTCTCGGACTAGATCCTCCAAGAGCTCTGCACCTGCCAACCCTAAGAGCTCAAGAGCCTCCAAATCAGAAGCCAAGACATTTGGAAAGGGAGAAAAGAGAATGAAAACAAAAGCTACAAGGTCTTACATAAGTCAAAAGGATGATGAAGAAATGGAGTTTGATAAGGAAGTTAAGAAAATGAAGAAGAAGAAAACATCTGGAGAATCCTCTGCTGGTAAAAACAAAGAAGAAAAGACAGAAGAATTTGTTGAGAAGCCCACTCTTTCTATTGATGATATCATCAAGGCAGTCACAGTGGATGGGAACCTGCAACCAGTCACATAATTCTATGATGAATATAGTAATACTGACAAGAGGATCTTGGAAGATGCTATAGTCAGGTACTTGAATATTTATAATAAAGCATTCATTGAAATCATTTCTTTAATTCCCAAAAGTCTAGAGAAGGTACTTGAACTTAGAAAAGAGAATGCCAAGGAAAAGGACTTAGAGATCCAACAACAAATTGCTATTCAGCTCTATCCTTCCATTACTCCAAAGGAAATGAACATGATCTTTAAGGACTGTAAGGATGAATTCCGGAGCAAAGCAAGAATGAACAAACTAATGCTTGGAGAGACTGATCAGGTAGCAAGAGAAACAAAAGACATCCTCCATAATGCCTTCAAAAGATTCAATCTTCCTATCATGGAGGAAATAGATGAAAAGCCTTCTACCATGGATGTCGAAGGATTAAATGCATCAAAAGAAGAATCTACTAAGAAAAATGTAGAAGGGTCAAAAGAGATGGATGAGGAGAAGTCTAAGGACTTGGATTCCTTTGTTCTGAAAGAGGAAGTTCATGAAGAAGTTAACATCTCTCCTCTGGATCCCACTGTAGATTCAGGAACTGAAGGAGAAGGAAGAAAAGAGGAGAAAGTGAGTCAAGAAGAGGAGGAAAAGGGAAGAGAAGAAGAACAAATAGAGAAGATCTCTAATGACAGTTCAGAGATTCCAAAAGAAAAGAAGACTCAGTCTCCAACAAGAGACACTATAGAGGCAGTAAAGAATTTCTTGAACAAAGAGATGATGGAGATAGATGAACTGGAACTATTCCAAGGACCAATAAATTTTGATTCCCTCTCTCCAGTCCAGACAATGAAGATAGCATCTTTTACTCAAGCCAGGGCAAAAGAAAAACTTCTGAAGTCTCACGTGGAAGACTGCAAGCTGTTAGAGATTACATCCGGTATGTTGGAGAAGATCATGCCATTCTTTCAAAAGGATCCTTCGGCCTCTCCATCTGGTAACCTGAAATCTCTAGTAAACTCTGTCAGCACTCATTTTGATTCTTTAGAGAAATCGGTAGAAGAAAAGGTCCAGAAATAATTTTTGGGAAAGAGATTCACTGAAGTACAGTGACTCATAGCTAATGATAGGAGGACCCTGGATATTGGGATAAAGAGATTTGAAAATGCTCTTAAAGATGGTGGCGACATGTACAAATTTTGTCTATCTTGGCCTAAAGTGACAGAGGATATTGAAAAGAAGGTGAAAGAGCAAGAAGGTAAACTGTCAAGTTTATCTCAAAACTTTGATCCCCTCACTACATTCCTAATGAACCAAGAATACCAAGCCATTGTCATTATAAATGAAATAAAGAGGCTAGAGAAATAAAGGAAGAATATAATGAATAGGATGAGTGAACTCAGAGGGATAATTATCCCTAAGTTAGAGGCAATGCATGAGGCCTTAACTGATGCTCAGACCACAGCTTGAACTAGTGATCTGACAGTTAAGAAGGGCATAAGCTTATGCATTTTTGTTGAGTGGTCACATCTCCATTTTGGACAAAATGAAGCAGAGCTGGGCCACATAGTATGTACAGTTGAAGGCCACTTTTGCAAATATACTTAAGTATATGTAAGTATAAATTGTATATATACTTATGTGACTATATATAGGTTAATTTTTGTAATTTTTGGTGTACAAATTATGCCCTTTGCCATTGATGTCAAAGGGGGAGTGAGGAGTTATGAAAAATGTGGAATCCAGCCAAGGGGCAGCTCTAGTAAAATAGTACATAAGACAGAGCATCAGCCAAGGGGGAGTTTTCTACGACACTTAGTCATTTTTCACTAAGTGTTGCCATCAATGCCAAAAGGGGTAGATTGTTGGCAAGAGACACTGTGTGGCTTCATGATTGTTGTCATTGATGGCAACAAAGTCTATCCCACACATCTGCAACACATAGTATGTCTATACTGGAGGACAGATTGAAGATTGTTTTGGTCTGGTGAGCAAGAACAGAGCATGCAACAAGGTCTGACAATCAGGTTCGGATCTCTCAGATGGTGTAACTCAACAAGTTGCAGACTTGGACAAGTCAAGAGGAGTATCATGACTACTATATTCCAGAGATTGAGCCTCTAATGAGAAAACATGGAAAAGATATGAGCATTTGAGTGTTGGGTTCCAGATAGGCAGAGCAGACTAAGGAAGAACTAACCGGCAGAGTATCAGACTTCAATCCGGATGAGTAATTGATGTTGATCAAGCTATTTGAGGGATCATACAATATTGGTTGACATGATTGATGACTTCAATGTCTATGATTTTGATACACATCACATATCAAGCATGGATTCAACCGACAGATCAGTAAGTTGTAGATATCTTTAGAATTCCGGTTGCCGACTAGAAAGTTGTTGAAATCTTTGGTGTGGATATATATATCCGATGGATTCTAGTATGAAGGTGCATGTGAATATAGATATGATGAAATAAGGTGTAAAGAAAGGCAGAGATAAGTCTGGAAGCAGCAATACAAGTCTGGTATGTAACATAGTAGCAACACTAGAGTAGAGGAAGAATAAAGTGCATTAGATCAGTATATTGAGCCTAATCAGAACTGAACTTCAACATTTGTGGATGCCTCTCATCAGTTTAAACACCTGGTTACCTTCTATAAACTTTATAGACAATTAGTCTCTTGTAGGCAGTGTGCCTCTTGTGAGCAGTGTGCTCAGGCAGTGAGCCCTAACTGGCAAGTGCCATTTTGTACTTCTTATTCTTTTAACAGAGAATACAATCTTGGGTTAGTCACCCCATGGTTTTTCCCTTAACAGGGTTTTCCACATAAAAATCCTTGTGTTATGTGTGTTGATTTTATTTCTACTCTCATGATTATGTATGTTTATATGTTTTGATACTGCACTAACTGTTAAAGGAGAAAAGAAAGTTAAGATATTTAAGATAACTGATTCACCCCCCCTCTTAGTTATCTACCTTGTTTCCAACACTATAGGCACTTCCTTTGAATAAATTTATAGTGCAGAGGTAAAATCTAGTTAACATGAGTTGACATACAGAAGAATGGATCAAACTTATAAAATATCTGCATCATCTTGTTAAATATAGTAGGATTCAACCTTGTTTGCTGAGGATTCACAGACATGAATTTCGTAGAATTAGAAATGTAAGGTCCCATTGATGAAGAACAACAAAGCACATCAAGCAACTGAGTAATGTTAGATGATTATGAACTAATCCATAGAGACTTGGGATCATGAATTCTCTAAATTTATCGTATCTTTCAAGATGATAAATGTTTTATGTGCATTTCTTTATCTATGTTTGTTTATGACTAACATCATGATCAACACAAATTGGTGTTAGAAGGAGGGCCACACAACTATTCTAGTTCCTAGACCTGTTGCCTGGATATCATTCATGCACTTAAACAAGGTGATCTTTTCAAATTTCATGAAAATTAGTCTGGCTTCGGGTATTTGTGTAAAGTTTTTACTTGTCACATGGTATTTGAAGGATTTGATCACAAATATAGTTATGTTGGGCATAAGTATCCTAATTTTTACAGTTAATTGTCTAGAATTCACAAATTTGAGTTGATAGTTGCATTTCTTGTAAATACCTTGAAAATATCCTCTCCTTGTGGTCATTTAACCTGATATTTATAGTCAGTGATCTGGACTTTCAAAATTCATGTCCATATTTGTATTCACTACAAATATCTGATTATTTTGAACTTTTGATCATAAATATCCACTCTAGAAGAGCATATACCTCAATTTTTGTGAAGATCCAGCCAAGATATCCATATTCTAGCATAAGTTGTGAAGCTCTGACTCACAGACCTAATACCAAGTCTAGATCCATCGGACCTTTTGAAGAATTGCCAATTCATGGACTTAGACCTTGTACAACTGATATTCATCACAGTCGAGGTCCTAGCCCATCATCATGTTCAACCATTCATGTTATAATACCTCCATTGTCTCCAATTGTGCCTCAAATACCTTAGGTACCATCTACAATGTCTTTCTTTGCAACTCAGTGACCACTTCTGTTTGCAGCATATCATGCTTTACCTAAGAATCTGGGTAAAATCTGTCCAAAGTATCACCCTTACCAAGATGCAGAGGATCATGTCAGAACCTACAAGGAATCTTGCTTTAGAGCAAGAATAGAACATGAAGATGTCATGTGCAGGTTATTTCCTTACTCCTTAGGAGAAGATGCGTATAGCTAGTACATTAGTCTTTCCCAGTCTACCATTCCTACCTGGGATGCCTTAGAGAAAGATTTTCTAGGAAGATTTAAAATACTAGTAGATCTGGCTATCACCTATCACATTTTTGCTACAATCAAAAGAGCTGAGGGAGAACTAATTTCTAATTTCAATGCTAGGTTTCAAAAAATGTACACCAAGTTAGTTGATCCATACAACGTAGGTGATGAAGCAGCTAGGTCCATATATTATTTAGCTTTGGATCCCTTAACATCCATGTTTATCAGGAGAACACATCTAGCCATAACTTCATTGGCAGGTGATTTTGAAGAAGCCATTAAAGTCAATCAATAGTTAACACCTAGTTTTATGCCTAATTCTAGATATCCTGCATATCCTGTACAACCACAAGGTAATGGAGTTATGATACCTCTAGCCATCATGCCTAGTCCCTTGCAAGTACCTCCACTTAGCATCATGCCTCCTCCAAATGGAAATGGCTAGACGATATCTTATCCTGGACAAGTATCTCAGGATGCAGTGCAAAACAATAGCAATGGTAGTTCTTTCTTTAAACCCCAATAGGATAATGTAGTAGCTAAGGCTCAAGAAGAGAAAGATGACATTAAAGAAATATTTGCACAACTTAGGAAATTAACTACTGAGATCACACATATGAGGAGTCAAAATTTCTATTCTTAGTCAAATAAAAATAGAGGATATCCTGATAGAGGATATGGAAACAATAGTGATAGATTCAGATATCCTGACAAGGGATACAATAATGATAGGAATTTCAATAACAACAACTATAATAATGCTCCCCCTAGGCCACCTAGAATATGGAATATTAGACCAAATAATGGCTCCTTTCCATCACTATTGGACAATCAATCTCCTAATAAAATCAAACAAAATACTAGGGTGAATTTAGCAGAAGTTGCACTCACAAATTGGTGTAGAATGCACAACACCAACATGCATGTTGAACTAGATTGTCCTTAGTTCAAGATATCAGCTAGTATTTTCCAAGCTGAGGTGTTGAATACTACAGGAGATTCTCCTTGTCTTGAGGGAAATGAAATTGTCCCCTCAGGATATGAATCTACCCTTGTGCTGGAAAGTTCTGTTAATGATCAGCATCATCAAATGACCTCAATTCATGAGAATTACACATTAGCCTATGAAAAGTTTGCATTAGCATTTGAGTCAAATTATGTGTTCCTTTTTGAGGATAAAAATGAACTTGAACTAGAACCTGAAGAGGTTCATGCTTACCAACAACAATATCGGGGTAGGAATAATTATAACCTGAGGAGTAATCCTAATAGACCAGTTGGTCCCTTGACCACATCTATCCCTCCTAACAATTTCAACACTCCGCCAGATCCAAAAGCCAATAAAAATCCTGGTCCTCCCAAAGTGAATACTTAGTATTTCACACCCCAAAATACAATGACAAAAGCCATCAACCAATTGCCTACGTCAGATAAATTAGTCACATATTTGACAAAAGATATAAAAAAGATAAAGATTAGCTTATCCTTGTCAGAATTGCTCAAGACTCCATTCATCAAGAAAGCATTCTTGAAGTCTTTAGATGAATCCACATCAAAAGATGATAATACTAGTCATAATCCTAATCACATAATGGATAGAGACCCTACATCCAAAGACAACAATGTCAAGAATAAAATGCAGGCCACTGTCCAAGCTGCTGAAACATCACATATGACTCTATACAGAGATAAGTTTGAATCCCCTCCATTCTTACTTACATTGAGGATATTTGGTAAGAACTTACATAACTATCTAATTGATATAGGTGCATCAACAAATGTGATGCCGCTATCCATTTACAATGCTTTAGGGTTACACCCAGCCAAATCCCTCAAAAAGGTGACACAACTTGATAAAATAGAAGTTAGTGTGGTAGGAGAATTAACTCATATCCACATGTAACTTGCATCAAACCCAAGGGTGCAGTATTATATTGACATACAGGTAGTAGATATCCCTGATACCTATGGAATGTTACTTAGTAGGGATTGGTCCAAAACACTTAATGGTTACATGGCCATTGATTTTAGTCATATGTGGTTACCCTGGAAAGGAATTTCTAACTAGATACGAATAGAAGCTAAACCTAGGATGAAACACATGATAGCTGAGTACAACAATACTAATGAGATACTCTATGTAGAAGTTGAACCAGGAATCTATGCTATAAGACCCCAGACTATAGGATTGAGGAAGTCCTGATGTATAGCATGCATACACATGGAAATCTTGATCAAGAAGATAAGACGATCAGTGAATCTGATCACAATTCAACTGATAATGAATAAATAGATCAGTTTAAAGAGTTTGGGGGATACTTATCTAGAAAAATGTAGAGATGTCAATTGCTAGGCACATCTATTGAGAATATCCTAATATCTGAATAGTGCAGATTGCATGATGAAGCACACTCAGAAAGGAATAGTGAAGCATGTCTGGACATGATTGAGTTAGAAAGAATTTATAGTGAAGTAGGATCATCTTCAACTGAGGTAAGTAGATATCTGATAATGATGAAACTGATTCTTATTTGTTTTCTAAAGATATAGGAGAACATGAGGAAGATGTACATCATGATAATGTATGCATACATCATTTAGAAGGTATCCTAATATGCAATGGAGATCCCCATGAGAAGGAAATTCTATCACCCCAGGGACTGATTGCCTAATTAAGTTAGACTATGAATTATCAGATGAAGATAAGGGGAGTAATCTGACAAAGTTTGAGGAATTTTTGTCCAAACAAGTTCAAAGACTTATTCTACAGGGAGTTCCTTCACATCATGCATTGGGTGAAAGACAATGCCAGTTACATGAGGCACCACATTCTGAAACAACATGCGCCTTATGCTTAGATATGTTAGATAAAGAAGAGTAGCTATACTTCAAAAGCAAATTACATAACATCAAGGATATTCCTAAAGGTGAAGGAAGTAAGATTGCAACACATCCAGAAGATGAAGGTGATAACATCAAAGGAATGAAGAGAAAAGATATATCATACTCACGAAAATCACCAAAAGTGATATAGACTGAACCTCAAAAGCTAAAATGGATATCTAATGGTGCAACAACAAGAGCCAAAAGGAAAAGAGAAGATCTTGACAAGCCATTAACAAAAGATAAGCCATGGATTCTTAGATTTGATGGTTCTAAGTCCAAACAAGGAGCTATGACCTCATTGATCCATCAGGGAAGTCCTTTCTAGAAGCATACAAGTTGCAGTTTCCATGCACTAATAATGTGGTTGAATATGAAGCCTTAATTCATGGATTACTGTTTACTCTCAAGAAGAAAGTCAAGATTCTACATGTCAATGAGGACTCAAAACTAGTGATAAAACAAGTTAGGAGTGTCTATGCATGTAATTATAAGATATTGTCAAACTACAGGCATAGAGTGTGTGACCTAATAGAATAATTTGATGCATTTAACATCATACATGTCCCTAGAGAACAAAATCACAGAGCTGATGCACTAACACAGGCTGCTAGCACATTGGAGCCTCTATCCATCTCTAGGATGAAGAGATTTTCAGTCGAATTGGTATCAATGCCTTCCATACCTGATAATGTGACTAATTTTCAAGTGTTTGATGATGATCAACATATCTTGGACTTCATAGTAAATAGGAACATATTTGAAGAACATATCCTAGATGAGAGGAACCTTGAAGATCATGTATGGGAAGAAGAAGAAATTATGGACCCATCAAGCAAAAAAATTCCTAAGGGTATGATAGAACTTGAAATAGCATTTGACTTGCACAACATGATAAAGAAAAAAGACCTCCCCAAAATAGATGGAGGAGAGTATTCACCAGTTAACATAGGACAGGATGAGGACACAAGGAATGTCTTGATCAGTAATGTTTCTTCTAAGGAAGAGAAGGTAGGGATAACCCAAGCACTAAAGGATTATATCTATGTTATCACCTAGACCTATCATGAGCTAAAAACATATGATACATCAATCATCACCCACACTATCCCATTGAAGCTGGATGCCAAACCATTTAGGTAAAAGCAGAGGCCAGTCAATGCACTACTGGAACCCATTATTTTTGAAGAAGTTAAGAAATTACTGAATGCAAGGATCATATTTCTTGTTAGGCACTCAACATGGGTAGCCAATCCGGTACCAATCAAAAAAAGAAATGGTGACATACGCCTCTATGTAGACTTCAAGATTTTAAATAGAGCTTTAGAAAAGGATAATTATCCTCTTCTCTCATTAGATGAAGTTTTACATATAGTGAATGGAGCTTGAATGATGTCTTTCCTAGATGGTTTCTCAGGATACAACTAGGTGATGGTAGACAAAATAGATAGATTAAAGATAACATTCACCACCAAGTGGGGGATATTTGCTTATAGATGCATGCCTTTTGGCTTAATCAATGCTGGGGCCACATTCCAATGTGCAATGGACATAGCATTCAAAGGCCTAGTGGGTAAATGCATAGTCATATACATGGATGATCTAACCATCTTCTCAAAGAAGAGAAGTGACCATATCGGAGACCTTAGGAAGGTACTTAATAAGTGTGAGCAGTATATGGTATCTCACTAAACCCAAATAAATGCATATTTGGGGTGACTACAGGTAAGTTACTTGGTCATGTAATATCAAAAAATGGGATCACCATTGATCCTGCTAGGGTTGACTCTATAATGAAGTTACAACTTCCAAGAAGCAAGAAAGAACTTAAATCTTACTTTGGTAAGATAAATTTTGTAAGGAAGTTCATCACAAGATCTGCAGAGATTGTTAGGCCACTTAATGCAATGCTCAAGAAAGATGCCAAAATTGAATGGAAACTTGAAGCAAAGACTGCATTCAAGGATATCAAGAAGGCTATAGCAGATGTACATGTCTTGATCAACCTAGATTATACAAGAGATTTTTATATATATTCATTTACTTCAGAGCATACTTGTTCAACAATCCTAACACAGAGGAGTGAAGAAAAAGAAGAAAAACCCATTGCCTTTATGAGTTCTCCATTTAGGGTTGCAGAGCTTAGATATATGGATGTTGAAAGGCAAGCCCTTACCTTGGTTAGATCGGTAAAGAAATTCATACATTATATTTTGAGGAGCAAGATAATTGTTGTTGTGCCTGATGCAGTAGTCAAAATGCTCTTGATGTAGAATGAGCCTAGAGAGAAGAGGGAGAAATGGATAATAGTACTCTAAGAATATGACCTGGACATAACTCCTATGAAATTAGTAAGAGGACAAGCCTTAAGCCAGATGATCACTGAAATTGATCCCAACTTGGTAAGTCAACAATATATGGTGAACACAAAAGAAGATAGGGATTGGTATTAAGATATCAAACATATCCTGATCACTAGCAAATGTCCACCAAAGATGTAAACTTCTCAAAGGAGAGTCCTAAAGATCATATCATAGAAGTACATGATCAAAGGAGGGATCCACTTCAAGAAGAATTATGAAGGAATATACTTTAGGTGTCTGGACAAGCTAGAAGATGATAAGGTTCTCACAGAATTACATGATAAATTTGGAATAGCTCATGGATCACCCTTGGCCACTACCCATGCTATCTTGAGAGTAGGATACTACTAGCCAACAATCTTTAAAGATACTACTAAACATATCAAATGCTGCCATACCTGCTAGACTGCTGCCAATAGAGAAAGATATGATGCCCATCCATTGCAACTTGTCATGGAGATGCACCCATTTGTACAATGGGGCATGGACTTCATTGGTCCCATTAACCCTCCATCCTCATCAGGACATAGGTATGTCCTAACAATTACAGATTATTGTACCAGGTGGACCAAAGCAGTTAGTAGCAAGACTTGTACTACAGAAGATGTGATCAATTTTTTAGAGAAAAATATCATAACCAGGTACATGATTCCCTACGCCCTTGTATGTGATAATGGTCCAACCTTTGCATCTTTAAGATTATCTAGTTGGGCTTTTGATTATGGGATCATTTTAAAATTCTCTTCAAACTATTATCCCTAGGGAAATGGCTTAGAAAAGTCAACCAATAAGAATTTATTGAACATCATAAAGAAATTGATAGAGAAGAACCCCAGAGAGTGGAATACCTTACTTAAATATGCCCTGCGGGTAGACTGAACTAGAATAAAGACTGCATTGGGGAATTTCCCTTACTAGTTAGTTTATGGGATGGATTCCATCTTCCCTATTAATCTCAAAATTCCCACCTTATATTTTGCATAGGAATACTTAGGCATAGATAACAAACAAGAGGTCAGGTTGCTTCAACTCATGCACCTAAAAGAAAAATGCGATAAGGCAATTGATTAATTCACTAAACATCAGGCCACTATCAAACGTTGGTTTGACAAGAGAGCTAAAGTGAAATCCTTCCGAATCTTAGACTTGGTCCTATCATGGGACAAAGCACATGAAAGGAAAGGTGACCATTGAACGTTTGACAAGTTATGGGTAGGTCCCTTTCAGATCTCAAAAATCCTAGGTGACAACACCTACAGGCTCAAGACCTTAACAGGTGAGGATATCCCATTGCCAGTCAATGGACAATTCCTCAAACACTATTTTTAGGCCTAGGTAGGTCATATCATGATGATGTACCACATGTATGTAATGTATATTTTGTATAGTTGTTTGTGCAGTTTTGTTGTTTTTGCCTTTTGCTTGGTTTGTCATTGAGTCCTTATTTTGGTTAGGCAAAATGATGCACCTTTTCACTTCAAAAAACTACTGAAATTGTTAGAATTCAAGAGATGAATACAAGTTCTTACATAGGTTGTAACTCATGTTAGAAGAAGTATTCCTGATTAGGTCTGTGATTTCCAGTTCATCAATGATACCTTTTCTTATTCAAGGAGATCTTCACATGACACACCTAATAGCCTTGGGTTTGTTGAACATACCAGTGTGGGGTTAAGAGAAAAATCTAAAGGTTGCCCTTGCTACCATTGCAATTCCCAACCTAAAACAACAAGTGATCACACCTTACAAAATGTTCTTACATGATGACATATTATGAATAAAAAAAATAGAAAGAAATTTATTGAATATCCAAAAGAAATAATTAGGTCATCTAAGTAACTCTACCGGGGCTATAGACGCCTACTAGCAGTGGGGCTCTACTTAGGGGAATTGCAATGATAACCTTGCCAGGGATATGGACGCCTGCTGTTAGCAAAGCTCTATCTAAGTTGGCTATGAGGGATGAACCAAACTATGTACCCTAATCATGTCACTAGTGTGTTCAACTCATCTTCAAGACGAGGGATATGAATCACATGCACACACCTGATCCCTTTTCAACATTGTTACATTGATGGACATGATATCATTAAGAAATATTAAGATGCTTATGCTTAATAAGAGTTGGAACATTGGGTTTTAATTTGTACCCACCCCTTGAATTATTTGAATTTTGTTGTTTTCTTTGGTGGCAAGTTGTTGTGTGGTTCCATAACATGCCCCATTTTGCCTCAACAAAATAGGGACCCAACCTTTTTTGGCTTGTTTTTGCTCCCTTACATTGGGCGGTATGGTAAAAGTTACATATCAGATGTAGTGACAAGATATCACCTTGTGCATGCAAGGACCTCATAAAAAGGTTAAGTGATAAAGTTGGATTTTGCTATCACAAACCTCATCAAATGAAAGAATGTAAAATTTTAAGCAGGTTTGCCTTTTAGATCACCCCAAAATTCCTTAGGGATAAGAAGTTAAGTCTAGTCAAAGTTGGTCAAACCAGTCACTCATGAGAAGGTCATCACATTCCATAAGGACCCAAATATTTGCCAATATCACAGACATAGGTTTTAATGAAGGAATCATAATGTATGCATGTTTGCTAATATGCAAACATCAAATTTCAACTCAGGAAGTGACCACCCGTCAATATCCATGTACATTCCCTGAAGGTGCACTTTTACTTGAATATCCATGATATTCACTAATGTGCAGACCTACTTCAAATATAACGAAAATAAAAAACATTGGCATATTTCTTAATATCATGCATATTAATGAACATCCTGATGACGTAATTTGATATTAGAATAAAGAAGACCCGATATGATATTGCCATCATCCAAATGCTTGAAATTGAACGTGGGTATAAATCTTAAGATCCCACACATTAACTCAATATCCCAGACATTTGTTAATGTGATGATGACATCACCTTGATCCACTTTAAAGAACACCCGATATGATGATGACGTCATCATGATCCTCAACACTAAAAGGGTCATCTCGTTCTCAATATCCCAGATATTTTCTAATATCCTGACCCAATGCAATATGAAGGCAAATCTTAATATCCTGCACATTAACGTAGATCCCTGATTTTTGCTAATGTGATGATGTGATGACGTTACTCTCATCTTCAAAAAGAAAGGAAGTCTCCTTTGTTGCCCTAATATTGTCTCAATCAATCCTAGCCATCCATCTCTAATCAAATCTTAGTCTTAACAGTTTCATCAACTATTACCTATTATATATAGGTATCTTGTAATGTTTTGAAATCATCGAATACATCTTTCTATGCTTGCTTACCATTAGGCTCTATAAACCTTGCGTCGTCATTTTTGGAAAAGGCATTAGAAATCTAACTATTAGGAAGACAAGGAAAGGACTTTGTCATTTGGTAAAGCTAAGCTATATGTTTTCAATACTTTAATATAAATATCTCTCTTATACATAAAAAAATATATTTAATAATTAAAATAAAATATATTTAAAAAAAATAAGTTAAAAATAAATTAAAGATTATTGATAGACATGAAATAGAAAATATATATAGAGTTTTATTCTATTTCATATCTACCAATATTTTTTAATTTCTATATATATATTTAACAAAATATTGATAGACATGATATAGAGTATATATATGATTTAGAAAAGCAAGGATTATAGAAGGAATAAAGTAATACTTAATAATAAAAAATAAAATATACTTAAAAAGAGATTTATTAATGGACATGAAATAGAATTAAAAAAAAGGAGGTCAAAAATAAATAAATATTGATAAATATGAAATAGAATAAAACATGATATATTTAATTTGTAATTTTATATGATACCTCAAGTTTTTTTTTCTATTTTTATTTATAAATCTTTAACTTAGTTAATTTTATCTTTTAAAAATTATAAATATATTTAATATAGAATAAAATTATATATATAGTTAATTTTGTCTTACAAAATTATAAATATATTTAATCTAAAAAAATACAAATTATATACACATAAGATACAAATATTTACTAAAAATATTAAAATATTAAAAAATACAAAGTAAAAAATATTATTTCAATAAGTTAAGCACTAGAAGTTGAGAGGATGGAGGTGTTGTCAGAACTTGGAGTAGTGAATCCTAAAATATTTTTGTAGGACAATGGGTAGTCACTCCCTCAAATGGTAGTGGTTGTGGTTGCACGACCAAAGGAAAACAATATAGCTAATCCTAAGCAAGATAATGGGGTTGTGGTAAAGAAAAGTGTTGTTGAGGAGGATTCACTACTAGTTTAGAAAATGGCCTTGGAGAGCATTAAAGTAGACTTCAAAACACCAATCAAAATGAATGGAAAACAAGGAAAAAGTAAAATTGTATTGTTTAGCAAAGAATATTGTCAACAGGGCCAAAACAAAAAGGAGAAGGCAACAAATAGGGTTTCAGATAGGAGGGCAACATATAGTAAAGTTAAAGACAGCAAAAATGCCAACTTTGGAGCTTGGGGAGGAGGTTCAAGAGGAGTTGGAGAATTACATAAGATGGGCTCAGGCAAATTTAGTATTCTATGGATTGAATAGCCATGGCATCCTTTCTTAGAAGCTCATGTGGTGATTTACTCTATGTTCAAGGTTTCTTCATGGTTGTTTTTGATTTACTCTCTGCTCTAAGTGAGAGTTGCACTAAGGAATCGGTGTGATTCCTAGTTCATTTACTGCTATGAAAGCGATCAACATGCACCTAGTGACTTTGCTGATCCAATTCCTACACAACAGTTCAACATTTCATGCCTAGAGTGCAGACAAGGTCATCTTCTAGAGGTAACTTCCAATTCATAGAACTCTCTTTTGCTGATAGAAGAAGAAGAAGTAGATTGTCTAGATCCCCTGTGAGAGCAAGTAGAAGCAATAATTCATACCATTCAAGAGCTCAGTCGACTCCTCGAATTAGTTTTCAATTTAGGTTTTAGTATTCAAAAAGAACCCTACGCATGCCTATAATCAACCTGAATATACCTAACATGGCTAGAAACCTTCCATTTGTTGTATTTCATGGAAATAGCCCTCTAGACCTAGCATAGTATGATGGCATCCCTACTTTAGCCTTAAAGGCTATACCATTCTTTACTGGTGAAGACTCTACTACTCCTGCTGAGCACATTCAAATGTTGCTAGTGTCTGCTCTATCCACAATGTCACTACTGACAATGTGGCTGTGAGATTGCTAGCTTCTTCATTCAAGGGAAAGACCTTACAATGGTATTGTGGTCTTCAAGCCAACTCTATACACAACTAGCATGATCTGGGCACTAAATTGTGCCAACACTTTGAAGACATGAGTGATCATTTGTCACTTATGGAACAATTAGCTACAATCAAGAGAGCTCCACATGAATATATGGTGGATTCAAACTAGAGATTTCATAAGACATGGGATAGAATTCCCTTGTTAGTGAAGCCCTCTCCAAACACAACATTTATCTACTACCTAAGGTCTTTGAATCCTGATCTTGCTGTCATGATTCGGTACATGGGTGAGACTATATTACCTGATGCCTATGATACAACCATAATGGCAAAAAATTAACTGATTCAGGAAAGAAAGATTGGTCCAAGTCCACCCATGCCTATTTTTCTAGAGGCTCCTACTATTCAGCCTATTGTGGCTCCAATCCCTATAGCGGCCACCTCCATAACTCCTTTATCTATGCCCCTAAATAAACTACATGAGGTCAAAAGCCTATTACAAAGTTTTGGTAATGAGTTAGTGGTACTAAGGAGACAAAATGCATAATCAAGTAGGCCTTATCAACCCTCCAACTAGACTTATCAACCATTCAATCAGGGTTATCAACAAAATAGGCCACCATACCAAGGTAACATGCAAAGGCAAGGGCAACCTAGTTATATCAGACCATTAAATTTTGTTAATCCTAATGTAGCAAGCACCTCAGGGCCCCTTGTGCCAATTCAAAACAACTTAGCCCAAGACATCGACTGGTGTTATCCTTGCAATTAGACACATGACCAAAAATTGTGTCAAAGTGGACAGTTTAGTCATGCTCTGACAGTGCAAGAGTAACCAACAATTTTAGCGTAGCAAGTTAGCACTGATCAAGGAATGGTTGGAGGTCAAGAACAAACACAACATAATGCTACCTTGATAAATTGGACCCTTGATGAATATTGTGGTGTCAATCAAGGTGTTGGCCCTATAGCATTCAATATAAGGGCAAAGAGGAGAGCTACTGAAGATACTTCAGTACCTACAGTTGGTCATACACCTATACCAAAAGTGTCTCCAATAGTTATAGCTAAAGAGAAAATGCCTGAGATTCCTTCAAGGAGAGCGGATTAGACTATTGGTAGGGTAGATTCAGTACCAATTGTGCAACCCCAATCCAGTCAGCAGCCAAAAAGTGATCTAGCTGTCACTAAAGTGTCACAAATGGCTAGTCAAATACCCTTTAGTATAGTGGATCAGATGAAGAAGACAAATCTAAGTGTTAGTATGTGGGATGCTTATTAATCCTAGCTCAAAGGAATCTTCTTCAAGAGGTCCTAACAAAATTCATTCAGCCTACTATGGAAACAACAAAAGAAAAGAAAACTACCCCAACAAACCTATGTCAGCCCAAGGAGGAAGTAAGTACAAGAAAAACTCATAGGCCCCCTCCATTTTATGTTTCCCTAATCATAGGTGATAATTTTTTGCATAAATGTATGATAGATTTTGTTACGACTACCTCTGTCATGCCTAAAAATATTATTGATAGGTTGGGTATAGAGTATGAGCCTATGAACAAGGGTATATTTCAATTATATGGTACTGCTATCAAGACAGTAGTAGTTATTAAAGGTTTGGAACTCACACTGCATGCAAGTCCTGGCTGCTCTATTTCACAAGATATATTTGTTATAGATCTCCATGCATACTTTGGCATATGTTTATCTAGCGATTTCACTTCTAAAATAGCAAAAAACAGCACCCGCAACGAACCCACGATGCACTCAACATTAAAAATGGTAAAAAAGATTTTTTTAATTTTTTTTTAAACATTTAAGTCACTTTTATGATTTTTTATTTCTTCTAAAAAGCAAAACTAACCCTAAAAACACATTATAAACATAAAAGCTTTGCCATTTCAACTCATTTCTTTCCAACACACAAAAGCTCCCCATTGTGGCTGAACGCAAAAATTTCTTTGTGATTGAAGAAAGAAGCTTGAAGATTGAATCTTGAAGGTTGGAAATCTATTGCACCACCATTCCTACTCATTTCCTACTCATTCCTACTTTTTCAGCAAGTGCCGCGAGTGGCAGTGGTGTTGGTTGTGGCTCTTCAAATGATCCTGCTAATGTCCAAGATGATGATGATGATGTGGAGGATTGAGCAAATCCATATGATGATTGACATTTGTCATTTGACATTGAAACAATGAAAATTGATTATTGAACATGATATTATTATTTTGAATCTTGTTATTGAACTTGAAGTTCAAGTTTTATGTTTTATGATATTCAAGTTGATGGTGGTTTTGTTGATTATATGATGCTATGTGGTGTTCTACACTTTATTCTTGCATTTCTACACTCAATTCTTGCTTCTATGCTTAAATTTTTTGCATATATATATATATATATAAATGAACCCAAAAAACAAACCCAACCCCCCCAAAAAAATTTGGCCGAACCTGTACCAGAACCGGCAACTTAGTCTGAACTGTCTGAACACACCTAAGATGAATTTCCAACTTTCTTGAGCATTTCAACTAAGTTTGACCAAGTTTGGCCACCTGGAGATGGATTGACGGAGACTTTTTGACGTTTCTCGAAAAACGTAAAAAAATTCTAAGGCAAGAAAAGATGGGTGCTCCCAGCCTCTAGGGGTGCCTAGAAATCCATGCCTTAGCCAATTTCATGATTTTCAACATCTGTTTGCAATTCACCTTGTTTCACGTGCCAATGACTGCTTCCTGTTGTAAATTTTGGTGTTTTGTCAGTCAACTGCCACTGGATGAAGGATGGACTAGATAGCCTGGGCATATCTAAGGTGAATCCTAGATTTTTAGGATCTGTTGACCAAAATGACTGCTTTTATCAACTTGAGAACTGACCGACGGAGACATTTTCTGCATTTTCTCGAAAAACATGAAAAAAAATCTAACACTACTAAAGTTGGGTGCCCCCAGCCTCCAAGGGCGATTGGAAATCCATGCCTTAGAAAAATTTCATGATTTTTCACTTTTCAACACTTTCTGGATTCATCATGCTTCATTCTCTGTTCTTCATCAAATCGACGACTGTTCGTCAGTTCTACATTATCTGAACAACCCTGAAAACTTGAAAATGAGCTCTGGTAAATGAACATCCTCCATTGATGGCGCCATAGCTCTTGCTTCACCAATTGAAAAAGCAAAATTGACCCAGTAGAGAAAACTTGACCTTTTACAGATTCCGTCTGGACCACCTTGATCATGAAATAAAATCATCCAATCAGGATCAGGCACGACACCTAAATCGGAGATTCTATTTTTAGAAACTTTCTATTTTTAGAAAGTTTTACTAGCATCAGTATCTCAAGAAACCTAGAAAACCTAATTTGACATCTATTTTTAGAAATTTTGACTTTTTGACGAAATTTTTTTCTAGACTTTCACAAAATGCCTTAATGAAGCAAAAATTTTGATTGGGTATAACAAGACTATAATTCCCCTTCTTTGGCATAGGTGTTGGAGATGACCATTTAGCTTATTTTATTCTCATAGGCTAATTTGAAGTTTCAAAGAGGGAAAATTCTTTTAGTTCGATAAAGTTGTCTTATGATATTATGAACAACTTGTATTTAATTAATAATGTTATTATAAAGAGACTTAAGCTAGAGCCAAAAAGCAGAATATTATAAAGTCACTTTATAATGTGCTGAGAGGTTTATTTAAAAAGGTATTTTTAAAAATATATATTCTAGAAAGCTTCATAGGTTTGAGTTGAGTTGGTGTTGATATATTGAAAATTTATTTCTAGAAATTAAATACATTAGATAGATATATTTAGGTTTGGGAAGAACAATCAAGAATTAATGTTGATGTTGTATATAATCCAATCACTAAGGTATAAAAAATAAATGCTCATAATCTGATGACTATCTTAGGTTTCATGTAGTCTAAAATATATTCATGGGTCGAATCTAGTCCCTTGGGATTGAACTCAAACATCATGTAATGGTCTACTACATCGAAATGGATTATGGGTTGCAAAAATGAATTGACAAAAAAATGTAATAATAATCCACCATAAGTAAAGAATCAAATGAAGTTTACAAGATTAGTAGATTCTTCAAATGGCATTTTGAAGCAACTATTGTCACATAAGGTCCTCAATTTTTCTATGGTCAATATAATGGATATGTATAAGCTTGCATAGCACAAGGTTAAGTAAATTTTTGTGATTATCATCACATACATGTGCATTACATTGCAACATAAAGTTCAAGATTTTATTGACAAGAAGATAGTACTAATTGAGTACATCAATGGTAATGCACATACATCTTTCCCATCTCTTCATGATTCTTCCAACCATAATAACAAGGCATCTACATCTAGCACAAAATGTAATACACATTATGAAAAGCAAGACTAAGTCTACATCAAAGTTCCCATTAATAGAATAATATATGGTGGTATGCTTACCAAGTTACCTCAAAAGCAGCCTGTTAGTGTATACCTTTAATCCATAGGCGTACACACTTGTATTTAAGCTTACTTAGGTGTATGACACATGTTCATTTGAACTTGTCAAAGTAGTTGGAACTATTTTGAGAGGTGTTAACTTGCATCGACACCTTGTGTTATGTTTGTGAGAGGTTACTTTCCACAACTCCATGTAGAGGAGTCATATCCTTTTTTCATGAAGATTCAGGTACCTCACAACTCTATTTATACTCGCCTTATTTGCTAATACAAACTGGCTGATTCCATTGCAATTCATGTGCTTGTTAGTCTATTCCATGATCTTGGTTTTCTACATGGTATTAGAGAATTTTGGATTAGTTTCGAGCCATCAATTGTTGTTGTGCTACTCACTCCCATTCAACAGAATTCGTGTCAAGATTTACAAACTGTGAGACAATATTTGTTTTTTGCTTTCATTGTTTGTTCTTAACTGTGTTTGTTGTTTATAAGAGCCAAGAAACATTGGAGTTTGAACACCCTTAGAAGGGCTTGTATCATAGTGCATTTCAATTCCCCCAAGGGGCCCGCATTAAAGAGTTTGAAAGCCCTCACAAGGGTTACGAAGGTCTATTTCGAACGACCTTAACACATATTGGTCGCTATCTTCCCCACACCCACATAGGGCTGCATTGTAGGCTTGAAATGACCAAAGAAGGGGCTTCACAACGCCCTTCAATGACACCTTTAATGATGCCATCTTTGCTAGTGACACCTTCTAAAGACATCTTCTCTCTACCAGTGACACCTTCCAAGGTGTCTTCTCGAAAAAGTTTAGCCCTTGGTCATGCACAACACAAGGGAGCTTAAATTCCTCCAATTTTTTTTTTCTCACTCACAATTTTTCCATGGAAAATGAATTTTCTAAAAAATCTGAATTTTTTTTTCTGCTCAAAAAAGTTTTTTTTTATAATTGCATAAATTTTGCAACCTCAATAACTTTTGCAAATCAACTCGGAATTAAGTGCTTCTTTTTGCAAAAGTGAATGTTTTTTCATCATAGATCCAACTAGCATAAAATCACACTGAAATTATAAAGTTCCTATTTATGCTCTTTTTGGGTGACCTAAAGCACTTCTATAAAGTGCCAAATTTGGGGGGGGGGACACATAATTAAGGAGGGGGTTCTTGTATTTTCATTTTCCACAAGGCACTATCTTTATAAAGTGTCAGTTTAAGGGGGGAATTAAGCAAAGAGTAATCACACATTCAACTTATAAAGTGCTACTTTATATAAAGTTTAATTAGGGATTCAATTCACGAAATTGGGGAACACATCTTCAAGAAGGTAAAAAGATAAATCCATGGCACCTTCAAAATTAGAAGTCAACAAATGGATTCTCAATTCACGTGCAATTAAACACATTTCACCTTACAAAGAGGTGTTTGTGACAATTCTTCCATGCAACACCTTCAAAATACTAATAGATGATATCTATTATAATGTTTGTGGTAAGGGAACTGTAAAATTAGGTAGTGGATACATACACAATGTGCTTTTCACTCCCAAATTATTTAGGAATCATCTCTCTATGTATCAACTCACATGTTTTGATAAAATAGTTGAGTTCATGGCCACAATAACCCTAATTCGAGAATCACAAAGTCGAAACGTTGTTGCAGTAGCAAAGATTTGTCACTTTAACTACAACTTCATTTTTTCACACTTTACTTCAATTGAAGAGGACACTACACTAGCAACTTCAGAGCCTAGTGTTACTTCTCATCTCAGCTCAGTTGGTTCTGTATAGCGGGTTGTTGAACTCCAAAAGCATATATGTTGTAAATGTACTCATAAAGTGTCATAAAATTGAATATGTGTAACACCTAAAGGGAATTTGGGAAAATTGTACTCACACTACTATATAAAGTGTATTGGGTAGTTGTAACAATCACAGTAATGAATCTTTTAGATTCTCTTCTCATTCATATGTGCCATTAATGCACATTCTTTTTTTAGGATCTTGTACATTTTCAGAATCAAATTCCTTACACACTACAAATTCCAATTAGTTTGTTAATTTCTCTTAGAATTAAGGGAAGGGCAGAATTTACAATTGTTTCATGCTCTGGGATTTCTTCATCTCTGCATTAGCATTGGCGTTAGCATCATCTTTGGGGGGGGATTTCTAAGCCTTTCTTTCTTCTCTCCTTTTGGAGGATAGTTTTTTTCCCACTGGGTTTTCTATCTTACTCCGGTTTTAGAGAGTTTGCATTGTACTTGAGTACCTTATCAGAATTCATGGCCGAGACTCATTTTTCTTTTACTTTGTACATGGGGTCCTCACCAAGCTTATAGCTGGGACCCATTTTTCATAATGCTCACCTAAGCTATGCTTAAGGGGCTCGGCTGTTAGTGTATAGCTTTAATCTATAGGCATACACACTTGTATTTAAGCCTACCTAGGCATATGACACATGTTCATTTGAACTTGTCAAAGTAGTTGGAGCTATTTTGAGAGGTGTCAACTTGCATCGACACCTCACTCTATGTTTGTGGGAGGTTACTTGCTACAACTCCATGTAGAGGAGTCCTATCCTCTTTTCATGGAGATTCAGGTACCTCACAACTCTATTTATACTCACCTTAATTGCTAATACAAACTGGTCAATTCCATTGCAATTCGTGTGCTTGTTAGTATATTCCATGATCTTGGTTTTCTATACATCCAAGTCTCCATATCAAGACCAAGAAGAGGTAAGTATTTAGAAGATCCCATTATTACATGATATTTTTGTTCATAAAGAAACATTGGTATATTATATATTTTATATATTGTGATGCTAAAAAGAAGACCCCACTAGGGCAAATGATTCAAATAATACATCTTGTGGTTCCATTTGATTTACACATGCTCTTTCATGTTCCTCTATACTTTTCGTGCAATCTTTCCATTTGAGGGACAAGGTTATTATTTATTTATTATAGGTTCTAAGAATTCATGATTGCTTACATTGGAGGCAAAAGGGGGGTATCTTCCACCTTTCATCTTTCATGTCCAAATGTAAGTATCTAAGGTTGTATTTCACTAATTTTTTAAAATTTTCTCAAAATTTTCATGCTCTCATGGTTGTTACATGTTCACTTTCCATTATTATGCTATCTTTCTATACACATTTCCATGTTATCATGCTTTATTTTTATCTGATCTTTTCTCCTCTCCTTTCTTTGTGTGCACACCATAAGGGGTACACATCAAATCAAGTGGGGCATATCCTTGCTAATCACTTTCCAAGTGCATGTGTAGTTTATAGATAGAATTTGTATTATTATTCTAGCTACTTGACTTCCTATTTTGTCTATTTTTAGTATTTTTATAGTTCAGTATGTTTGATGTAGATTCACATGCACATAAAAATGGGGGGAAAGTGTATTGGATAAAAATACATACCCTAAAATTTGTATCATTAGTTTTATGCCACTTTGTGTTGATGTCTTGATTTCTTGACTTAGAGCATGATTTTGATTGATTTGACCTCCCTTTACCCAAAATCCTAGATAACCATTAAAATCCAAGCCAAGTCCACTCTAACATTTTTTAGCTCCTAGATTACATGTTCCTCTTCCTAGTCTTTTTGCATGCCCTTGAATTTGATGGGGAAGTTAGTTCCACAATTCACACATCTAAACTAGATATTTCAAAATTAAAATTTAATTTTTGGCCCAAACTAAATTAGTCTCAAATAGTTGTTATGTACTAACTCATACACCAAAACTTTCAAATTATGTCTCTAGGTCAAATTAAATTCAACATTCATCTATTCAACATTCATCGCTTTCCATTTAGCATCTAGCTTTCCATTTAGCATCCATTCTTCATCTATTCAACATTCATCGCTTTCCATTTAGCATCTATTGACTTTCTAAATTTAGTAGCATTTTGGCATCTTAGTCATAACTACAAGCTTATAGAGGTATTCATATCCAAATTTAGTAGCTTTCCAAATCATTCTTACTATCACCACCTCTACATGCTTCAAAATCCTAGTTACATGCCAGGACTTTTGCATGACATTCTAAACTCCAAGTATCACATTCCAAATTTCTAGATTTCAAATTACCTCTCATTTTTTGTAGTCCTTACATTCATTGCATTTTGTTTACCATTATATCTATCAAGCCGTTAACTCAATATCCTAGGGGCTTGTCACATGGAGAAGATCCTCAATTGACAAGCTCTTCAAAGGTGCTTAACAACATTGCTAGGTTGTTATTATAGGTCTAGACATCTAGACACATCTCTATTTGCATGTATAGAAAATGTCATAGATTGATAGATTGAATCCACAGGTTTGAGTTAGATTCACAAACATTGCTAGGTTGTTATTATAGGTCTAGACATCTAGACACATCTCTATTTGCATGTATAGAAAATGTCATAGATTGATAGATTGAATCCATAGGTTTGAGTTAGATTCACAAGTTATGTAGATCAATTCTATAATCATGGTAGTGGGCTAAAACAACCAACAATCAATTTTCTAGATTCAAAAATATTCATCTAATTAATCTTGATTTTTTCGCATCCCAACAATTCACCTTTAAAGCTATATGATAGCACATCTACATTGAATTTCCAACTATGTATCATTTATTTATTTATCTTTATACATTACTCTAAATAATTTTGAACTTAACTCACATATATTTATTGATTATTTTATTTATTTAATTAACCTAAATATTAATATTTTATTTCTAATTCAATTCTTAATATATAATAAATATCATAAAAATTTAGCCTGCTCATTTTGCAACATACAATACAATAGATATATCATTTGGAAAAAAAACACTTTACTTAAATATCATCCACTCCAATGGTGAAAAAATCAATAGCAGTTTTACATCTCATTCACAATAAAAAGTGGTAAATATTTGTCTTATTTTTATTGGCCAAAAATGAGCTTTGACTGTTGAAGTGGATGATATTTAAGAATAACCCGAAAAAAATAAGACCAAAAAGTCTCACCATTATATTTGAAAACAATATACAATGCTATATCACCGCAATGGTGAAATATACCACTCGATGTCACTCTAACATTCTCCCTCCTCTCCTTTTTTTTGGTTTAAGATACCCCAAGGGGGTCTCTTTAGCTTAGAGAGGGGAATCCCTTCATTAATATCAACCAATATCAACCAAAATACATGTGGGTAGTTAAAGTTAAGCTGGCCCCACTAGCCTTACTCCACTCAAATTTGGCCGACTTGGAGGGTTTGAGCAAAGATAAGTGGAATCCATCTCCTTACTCAAAGCCCCTTGTTTGGAGTTCATATCTATATATAGGTTTACCCATCAACAGAGTGACCATTCATTTCTTATTTCCAAACCTTTGGACATCAAGAGATTGTTTGCAGGTATTACTCAGTTTCGAGGTGCGAAAGGCAGGGTTACAACCGTATTTCTGTGTGCTTGTTAGTTTTGTAAGGAAGCAGTCCATACATTAGATGGCTTCATCTAGAGCTGATGGTTCTTTCCACCTCTCTCGAGGTCACAGTGTAGGTATGTGTGAGATATTAACTCCATACATGTTCTTTTTTTTGTTTTTGGGTTTTGAGTATTGTTACAGTTCTCTTAGATTTTTCTATTGCTCAGAATATAGAGTTAGTACCTATAGTTGTATAATCTGAGGATTAGAGGATACAGTGTCAAAAATAATTTGATTGGAATGAACCAAACATAGGCATCTGATCATGGAATAGACCAAACAGATAAAATGAAATAGACCAAACAGATAGAATGAATAGAAGTGTTTTTGGATTAAACTGTGTGTATTTCTTTGGTTCAACATTTACAAGCATCCTCTTCCTGATGATGGATCACTGAGTGTGATCCGAGACGTTGAAGCAAAGAAATACATATAGTTTAACCCATAAACACTTCTATCTGTATTCTATGAACTGCGGAAAACTCATGCAAAAAAAATACACACAGTTTAATACATTAGCACTTCTATCTGTATTCTATGGACTGTGGAAAACTCATGCAAAAAAATACACATAGTTTAATCCATAAGCACTTCTATCTGTAGTCTATGGACTGTGGAAAATTCATGCAAAGAAATACACAGAGTTTAATCCATAAGCACTTCTATCTGTATGCTATGGACTGTGGAAAACTCATACCTACTATTATTATAGTGTGTTGACAAAGTAAAGCAATTCACACCACCAAACAATATACAATGAAATGAAGAGCCGAGGAAAAGTTCTCTTCTATGATTAGGTTAGTTTTTACAGAATTTCCCTTCTTCCATGAGGTGCGTCTGCAATTCTTAGGGCCCATGTGAGTAATGTCCTTTTTACCGAGGTCTGTTTTACAGTGTTGTGTTATAAATACATTGGTTGAAAATGATCTTATGCAATCTTATTTATTGTTGTCTTTTTCATGATGGTAGAGCACATGTACCAATGATTTCATTGGTCAATCTCACACTTGCAGATTTAAGTAGGGCGGTGAATATTAAACCTAAAGATTGGAATAGTTATTGGGAATGGTAACAGGATAGGTCCCAATAAATTATGAATTAAATTTGACTTTATTGACCAATCTCATGCTCACAGATCTAAATTAGGGTGGTGAATACTAAACCTAAAGATTGGAATAGTTATAGGGAATGGTAATGGGATAGGTCACAATATATTACGAGTTAAATTTGACTTTATTGGCCAATCTGGCTCACAGATCTAAATTAGGGCGGTGAATATTAAACCTAGGCTCACAGATCTAAATTAGGGCTGTGAATATTAAACCTAAAGATTGGAATAGTTATTGGGAATGGTAATGGGATAGGTCCCAATAAATTACGAGTTAAATTTGACTTTATTGGCCAATCTCAGGCTCACAGATCTAAATTAGGGCGGTGAATCTTAAACCTAAAGATTGGAATAGTTATCGGGAATGGTAATGGTATATGTCCCAATAAATTATGAGTTAAATTTGATTTCATTGGTTAATCTCACACTCAAAGGTCTAAATTAGGGTGGTGAATACATGATCCATGTGATAGGTTGGAATAAATTATGAGCCACATTTTATGTAAGAATATATCACTTATAGAATTGATATTGTACAAATGACACTCTAATCATAGTGGGCTGAAAAGATAAGGGAAAAGGGCATGGGTATTCCGTTTTCACCAATACAAATACATTTTTGTTATATTTTAATAAAATCAATTGTAATTAAGTTAATTATATAGACAAAATAAATATTAAAATTATATATTTTAAAAGTATCAAAATAGAAAAGGAGAGTAGTGGATAAAAAATCCCAAGTAATGAATTATCATTCCTCCTTTTTACTAGTGAACATTTAATAACTCATGTATGTTAACTACCTTCCAAACTCTTCCAAACTCATGGACATCCTCTTTTGATGACCGTAACAAAATGGGTCCATGGTTAAGAAATTATATGTTCCAATAATTTTAATCAAGAGAGAAAGATATTACAAAATAAAAACTCATAAATAGATTATTTTGAGTGTTCTATCTCTCTCTATACATACATACATACTTGTATATATATGTGTATATATACACTTTAAAATTTTTAATATAATATTATTTATTAAAGTTGTTTTGAAATAATTATAGAAAACATAAATCAAATTCAATTAAAATAAGAATTTTAAATTAAAAATATTTATAAATTTAATTTTTTTTATAAATATATAATTAAATTATAGTTTTATTTTTTAATTTGTGTATATTTTAATTTAAAAAAGAAAACTATAATTTAATTATATATTTGTAAACAAATTTATAAATTTATAAACATTTTTAATTAAAATTATTATTTTAATTGAATATGATTCATGTTTTTTATAATTATTTCAAAACAACTTTTATAAATAATATTATATTAAATATATATATATATATATAAAATAAAACTTTTATAAATAATATTATATATGTGTGTCTATGTCGATATATATGTACATATACATATATGATATATGATTTGAATGAACCAAACATAGGTATTTGATCATCATACATGTAGAGATATGTATATGTAGATGTAGATGTACATGTACATGTATACATATACATATTCATATACATATGCATATATCCATATACATGTATCACTTGTATGTATACATATATACATACATATACAAATACATATATGCATATGTGTATATGGATACATATACATATCTGTCTATGTAGAAATGCATACATACATATATGATTTGAATGAGCCAAACATAGGCATTTGATCATCATATCAAGTAGAGATATGTATATGTATACGTATGTATGCATACTTATACATGTATATGTATATACATATAAGTATGTATACATATATGTATGTATATACATATATGTATATATGTATATGTATGTATGTGTGTATATATAATTTTAGGTTAGGATTGTAGATAGGGGTACAATCAGTTGTTTAAGGAAATAACATAGTCTTAAACTCACCATGGGAGACTACATGCTTGATTGTCCTATTTTTCTATACCCATGGCTAGAGTAGACATTATTTTTGGAGTTGAATGGCTCACTAGTGCTTAGGAATAATTGAGATGAACTTCTAGGAAATATTCATGTGATTTCAATTAGGGGGTAGAACATTTGAATGAAAGGGCCTAGTTACATACAAAGTGTCCATAATGGATAATTTCTCACACCAAATGTAGAAGGCACTTAGCATGGGGGTAGATAGGGGTATGACTCAATTATTTTCATTGGAAGTGCATCATTCAAAGATTCCTATATCACTAAATCCATAAGAAATTTTGGGGGACATGCCAAAAATATTGGCTCCTAAAAGATATCATGATCAATCTATTCAACTAGTACCAAGGAACCTACCTCTATCTATCATCTCTTCCATGAAGGTACACAAAAAGGTTAAAAGAGTGAAAGAGCACATTCAATGCCATCTAGAGGTACTCACTAGTGTCAAGAAGAACAAGGAAATATTATAGAGAAGAATGAAGAAAAGATAATCAACATAACATTTTAACGTAGAAAAATTTACTAGAGTTTGTTGAGGAAAACAAAGTCATTTTGGAACTAGAGGAAATCATTGAAGCATGCACTAAGAGGTTGCAACTGAGGGTGATTATAGAGTATTCAATCAAGTGGAAGAGTTCTCTTATTAGGTATTAATTGATCTTCGTAGAGAAAAATGCTTCTCCAAAGGGGGGGGGGGCATGCCATGTCTTTAACCCATTGATTGTATTGGGATATGTGTAGTCAACTTGTGGCTAGCATAATCCTTAATTGAGTCATTTATGAGTCAATAAGTATAATTATAGTATTCTAAGTTAACTTCAATGGGATTAGTCTAGTAGTGTTATCTAATGATGGCTATATACAGGAGGTAATATGTAGTATTTTATCATCATATTGTGAATTATGTTCTTATTTTCCAAACTTTTGGATGTTTTCCCCCTCGAAGTGGCGTATTATTATCAAGTATTTGTAGCATATCTCCTATTATATTTTTTTTGTGCAAATAGTTTTGAGGCAATGAACACATGTATAGACATTAGTCTACATAGTCTAATAAATGATGTGTAAGTGGAAAATATATGAGAATATAAACATATTTTGCCATTTACATTATTATTTTACATTGTCCTAAATTCTTAACTATTTGTTCATTATAGTTGATGAAATGTGATGAATGCTAAAAACATGTTTTCAATGGTGCAAAATGTAAAAAGTGGGACATGCTATTGTGTTTTCACTCATATACAGTTGAAACTACTTGTTATATGTACATTCTTCTCATCCAATAGAAGTTACTCATTGCATATCCTTTCTCTATTTAGCATGTGGCTCGAAGAAAAGGGTACCACCTATAATGGTTAAGGTACACACATATACACGCCAAGATTTTCATCTACAATGAACTAAGTAATCTTATTTTACTTGAGTTCCAAGATTGGGACAAACTATTTACATAAATTGGTAAACCAACATGTGGCCGAGTAGTGGGACAAACTATTATCCTTCAACTTCTATACAAATAAAAAATAGAGAAGAATTAGAGATTTTGCATGCACATAAAGTGATAAAAAATATTTTGTTCAATTGTGACAATGTGATATGATGCATTTGATTTGCCTTGCAACTCAATTTGATTGTGGAAAATGTAATGTGGTTGATTGCAAGAATGTGATAAAACTTGACTCGGTTGTAGGTTTGCAATACACTCAAGATTTATTCAAAAATGGTGAAGAATTTCTATGTAGCATAAGTCACTATCTAAAATCTCAATCATAGGAACAATAGTGACAATATATGTCCATTCAATTGGTTTTATACATAGGATGCAATGAATTAGAAGAGAGGGGAAAGTGATAAATGAAAAGTAAATGTAATTGAATACATTGTAAATATGTAAGCACATAGATCATGAATGAATGTCGTAGATAAGAATTGTGTAAAAAGCAAGTAGTAAAATATTGAATGATAGTCATGTAAAACACATAAGCTGGAGATAATCATCAGGGTAAGGTTGCCCCTACTATGGACAACTTAAAAAGGAAAAGAGTGCCTTGAAGGGTAGACAAAGATCATGTAAGTGTATGAAATATACAATCAAATCAAATGCTAAGCATGTGTGGATAAATCAATACAAGATAAATCAATATATCAAACCTTAGCATAACAATAATGATTTGATGTATTGAAATGATCTATGGCTTGTGGGAATGGCCTGACAAAAAATTACAACAAAAATCTCTTTGCCTTCACCTTCTCTATATCTAAATTTGTCGAGGTAGTGTTTTTAAACACCATAGAGGAGATTGCTAGATCGCTAAGATTAAGCTCTCCTATGTCAACTTCTTGTTTAGACTAACCTTACAACTTTGAGCAAATGATTGAACACAATGTATGATTTTGATTAGACTAAGATTCTTTATCCCTTAGAAAATGAAATGTGCTCTAGTGCTTTCTCCTTTCACATTTTTTTCCCATATGAATCTGTAACATCCAAAACCGAAATGACAAGAAGTAACTAAGTTTTACAACGGTAAATTTTTTTTTTTACTAGGAAATCAAATACAAAAGTTACTCATCTATAATCCAATACAACATTTTTCATTTTATCAGAAACATGATCACATTTTCATAAAGCTGAAATAAATGATATACCTTAAACATTTTGTTTTCTAACAGAAGAAATTAGCTGGAAACAACAAATATTGGAAACATACCATTATCATGCATCTCGATTGTCGACCCATCACATTCAAGACTCGGCATTCCTCAGTATTTGGAAGAGAAAGTATCTTCAAGGAGCTTAACCTCCAACCACAGACCATCGGTCTCCCGCACTCCTTCCTAACTGGAAGTGGCCCTACCCTACTCAAGAGGATAGACTTAGGATAACCATCGGCGTTTACCATCTGAGCTCTGGTGTTGTAACCTATGTGTCTTGTTATCGCGCAGATCCCTAGATACCCTCTAGTCATGCACGACACTCCACAAGAAATGCCATCCAGTTACGGTCAACGTTCGATGCACTTGAGGATAGTACATCACCTTGGCCAAAGGATTTGTTTTTAATTAGCGTTCTAGGAACGCATGACTTGGTTCACCCACCCTACTCGACTTGAACTGGTCAAAATCCTACAGTTTCCTATTTGTATAATTTTAACTATTTGACGACCTTGATGACCTCAAGGGTTTAGGATATCCTCCTACAGTAGCGCATGGCGCCATCTTTTACTCTAATCTCGAGTTCAGAATTTCATAATTCATTTTCATGTAAAAAAATTTCTTATAAGCGCCCACTCCTAAGTGGTTTCCTATTTGTTTACTTGCTTCCCATGTTTACACAACATACTCAAACATTTAAAGCCATTTCCCATTATTCTGAAATTTGAGGATTCTAGACTCATATGGTCTACAAGATAAAACGATTCTAGCATCGTCGCATGCAACGTAATTTCAAACTCACATGCAGGTTTTCAACTCAAATTGTTCATTTCAGAACATGACGGTTTCCTAATCATTACTAAAACTTTATCCTCCTACTCCTCTTTCCGTGTCATTAGTTTCACATGGTTCAACAAGATGAAAGTCATAAATAAAATATAAATGATTATGGAATCTTTCTTATGTCAATAAAGATGACCAACACATGGTCGACCTCTAGTTAAAGATGTATGATGGTTAAGACATCAGTTGTTTACAATTGCATTTTCCGGCTATTAAACACTCTAATTTTACGTCAAGACGTGCTTAAAACTGTGGTTTTTGACTCCTACGCAACATGCACGTGGAGCAACATGTTTACTCGCTGTGGAGTTATCGTTCAAGGAAGGTATATTACATCTTGCATCAAAATAAGTTCGTTCCTAAATGGATATGCGTTAAAGAACTACGTTCTTTTATTACACCGCTTAATTCATGGCAAAAAATGCTACAATTTCTGAGTTTACGAATTCAAGAAGACAGCCTACTACTTTTTCTGAGTTTTTAAATCACAAACACAGTGATGAGACAACAATACTTCTATTTCTGAGTTTTCAAATCTCAAACACAGCAATGATACTATTACGTGGATTGACCACATACAGATATCATACTAGGTTTACGTTGTCGTACATTTCTTCTCGTTTTAAACGTATTGATCTTTTGCAAAGTGAGTCTTACTTACAGATCTAAACTGAGAAAAGTAATGAAGGAAATGAACTTGTTGATAAAAACAGAGGTTGCTGTGGCAATTCCACTTTTCTTCGAAGCTATCTCTCTTATCTCCTCCCGAAATAACGACAGTCCACACTAAACAAACCCCTCTCTCTGCCGGACACTATTTAAGTCAAGGCAGGCTCCTTTCTTAGAAAACGTTCCCCCTCAAACAACTACAGGCCTCCTTAGTTATCTTTCTCACTATTTTTCCTTCTCCCCACACCGTGACAGCCACTCCAAAACAAACTCTCTTCCCACTACTCAACTCTCCCCGCATGCTCTTTCACTGTCATTTTTTTCTTTCTTTACAGTGCCAGGGCTCTAATTCCCGTCTCTCTCTCTCCCTCTGTTGTTTCTCACTCTCTCTCTATCGTATCTCACTCTCCACTCCCCATTTACAACCTCCAATCGCCACCTCCCGTCCCGCGGTGATGGCCTTCTCTCCTCTTTTACTGCCGACTCCACTCTCACAACCCCGACCACTAATTCCTCCAACTCCTTTCTCCCCTCTCCGGTGATGGTCTCTAACAACAATAACCGCCGTGTTTAATCTCCTTCCCGCAGCTTCTCCCTAACCGTTGATATCTCCCTCAATGACGGCTCCTTCCTCTTTCTTCGCAGTTCTTTCTGCCATTTCTCCCCCTCAGTGACGGCTACTCCTTCCTCTTAACACCTTGCGAAGGGAACCTTCTCACTAAACTCTCGTTCCACGTTTTCCCTTCACTCCTACTGCCCACGAAGGAAGTTAAAACAACTTTCAACCGCCTTCCATAAATCTCCTCACTTCCAAAACTACCTCAACTTCTCCCTAAACTCCGCAGTTCCATCTTCTTTCGCACAACAGCCACCGAAACCTCTCCACCTTCCTAGATAATGGAGTATCACATTTAATATTGGTTACTCTCCTTCACAAAAGCAAACTGCCTTCCTCTCACGTCATGGTAAAAGGAATCTCTCCAAAGAGTTCTCGGTTGACATAAATTTAATCATATGGATCGACATAGTTGATTTTAAACCCAACTTCCCATTTATCACGACCAATCTAAAGGTGGTGGTTCCTATGGCGACGTGGCTTGCTAGAAGACATAACAACTCCGCCTTCACTCGAATACCACGTTAACTATTTCAATTCATAAGCCACCAAAAGATGTATTGTGGAGTTAAGCTTGACTTGGCGGTGGTTAGGAAATGACTAGAGCATCATTTTGGTCGAAAAGGAACAAGAGGCAAAGACCAATTTATTAAGAAAGCTCAAAGTTAGATTGACAACTACTCGCGGTCAGAGACAGAAGAACGACGACCAAATAAATTATTTCACGCTAAGGCTACAAATCGACATTCGTTGATCTACAAGAATAGAATAACTTCACAATACAAGTTCAACGCATTTTACGACAATCACGACGGATTGATCGTAACGCGAAAGAGTTCTTACGACGTTAGACACACAAAGCCGTCTTCTCGCGTTTTTCGACTACGAGACAAGATTTACAATTTCGCCACAAGATGGTTCAATAAACACTTATAAACGAAAATATTAAACGTCTAAATAAGTCGACTTGCTATGATGGACTTACAACGACATTGACGACTCCAAGATTCTACATGACGACTTTCGACTAGGTTATCACACTTTATCCTTTGACGCCGACATCTAGTTAACTAACCCAACCGACAAACAAGACTAACTGGTTGGTTCCAAGGTTTATCTACCTGTTTGGCGATCTCAGTAACAAACGCCCATGGTTAATTTCCAGAGTCTATACTCTCTCTCGAAGATACTTTCTCTTCCCGTCGAACACGGTCCACCTGTACCTGCATTGACAGGCTCACATACAATTTTGTGGTCAAAGCACCTATGTTCAAATCAAAACATGATATATCCAAACATCATTGCGTTTATTATAAAGACATTTAGTCTACAATATCACCTTGATCGTAATCGTTAGATTCCACAATTCAATATAACAACTTTGTAAGATAAATCGTCAATTTCCATGTCATTCACAACCTATTAAATTACTAAAATTCGCAAGAAAGTAAATAGCATAATTGTTTTCAAAAAGAGGGATGTGACAGAATCAGTTTGACAAAATGAATGTTTTTAAATATCAATGCATAACAACAATTCACAAAAAAATGTTTCAAGTCATCTCAAAGTGGTTAGTGAAAAAGGGTAGGAACTTCAGAACTAAAACACTTACCAATAGGTAACACTAACAAGATATTCTTTTAAGAGTAAGGATACTCCTTGGCTAACACTAGGATATTCCTCATTGTATGATAGCATTTATAGATAACATATTTTAAAATTAGAAGTCTGGAGTTAATCTCAATCACTTAGAATCAATACTAAAGCATTTGGATTGACCTAGGATTAAAAAAAAAGGTACTGGTTTTGAGGTAATGGATGAATGTGTGGACATGAGTGTAAATGCAGGCTAATAAATTCAATGTGTAAATGGTAAATATATAAGAATGTGAGTAAATAGGGATGGGATAAAATTGAATGCATAGAAGTAGTTGCAAATGAATGTGAAACAAATAAAAATAAACATCATACTATGAACCAAATATAACACGTAAATATATCACTTATTAATATATAATTATATTAAATCATTCCATTAAAATTAACCCAAAAATAAATATAAATTAATATAAATAATACACAATAGGTAAGAATACAAATCTCAAAATTACAATATAATAACCCTGTCTTGAAAATTTCTAAATTCTACATCTTAGGAAGTGTTCCCATGGAGGGGAGCTTCCTAAATTATCTCAGCAGTGTTGCTGAAAATTTTTAGGAGCTATTTAAAACAAGCAGTCCCATGAATTTTGTAGTTGCAAGTAGAAAATTTTAAGCTCCTAAATTTATGGACATTGGTGGTCTCATGAGGTTTTTAGTTTAATGCTAATTGATTTAGTAGAGATTTTTTGGGTCTTACAAATAAAAAGATTAAAAATCATCAAATAAAAAAATTTCCCTCCAAAATAGAATTAAAAACTGGTAGAAAAATCCCTCATCCCTAAGCTGGTGAGGAAAGTTTCAGCCCCACCTCAAATGCATCCGCTCAAAATCAACCACCTAAAAAATAGCTGCTCTTATTTTGGAGGAAAACAATTTCTTTTGGGTTTCATGAGACCCCTTGCTCCACAAAAATAGATCCTCTAGAAGCTCCATGGAACCCCTTCCTTATAATTCCTAAATGTAATAAGAATTCTTATACAAGGATTGGGGTAATATGATATAGTTCAATTTCTAAAATAAGACAGCATATCTTAAAATAGGCAAGGATAAGACACGTGCTATGCTCGTAATGCTCTTCTTTATGTAGTAATTCAATTATTCATGCAGAGCGAAAGACATCTCCTTGTGTTAAGGCTAATCTAAATTAATATATCATATATACATAGTTTTCATCTTATTACCATTAAGTTCAGTTAAAGGGAATTTTCTTTTTATCTCGATCCAAGGGCTTAATAGTTCACCCATTCGCAGAGATATCTTATAAAAGTCTTTAAGGATTACCATTATAATTCAAAGAATTTAGCTGGTTTTGCTTCTTGCAGATTGCATATATTGCTTAGAGTTCCTCTTTAGTAGATGAGTGATGAATATTAATTGCAGGAGTAAATGCTCGTGCACCAATGAATATACTTCAGCAACAGCAACGCCATCAAACTGCTGTGCTAATGGGTCGATTCTATGGAGTAAGTAGGAACTTGTAAAATTATCCATTTTTTTTTCTTTCTTGTGTAAATTTAAAAAAGTATTGTAAATTTCTTCCAACATATTATTGTAGTAGACAAAATATATTGAAAAAAAATTGGAGACAAGATTAGGGGTTCTATAAGAGCCCTCATCCAGAAATAAATAACCGTATAAAAAAATTGGAGACAAGATTGGAAACATGCCCTAAGGGATGCCATAGTATTTTAAAGGCACTTTGAATAAATAACTGTATAAAAAAATTGCTTAGTCATGATTGACCGTTAAATTTAGCCCCTGAATACAATTCAAGTTTTTTACCACTTTTTAATCTGGAACTATGGACTCTATCTATTTATTTCAAAACATTATTCTCTGATATATGCATGCATGTTTTGTAAAGTGCAATTACTTGTAATATTTTCCAAATTACTAAAGAAACTTGGGTGTTTGTTGTAGAATGTAAGATCTGCCCAAGGATTTCCCTTGGCAAGGCCTGTGTATGCAGTGCAGAGCCAAGCAGTTCCATCTGTGGTATCACCCACCGTAGCTTATCTTCCTCCTTTACAAGGATCTCATTTATTTCTGCCTGCTTATCGTTATCTTCCAGCCTATGCGAGAAGGCCACATCCTCTACCACAGTATAAGCTACCAAGCTGTTATCTTCGGCATGTTCCAAGATTACAGGTAAGTGAAAACTCATTCCTTCACCCACTAGATATCATATCTGTTAGTATGTGAAGTTAGTTTCTTATTCCAGCATTGATTAAGTTGATATGCAGCAATTCTTAAACATCATCCACTTCAACAGTCAAAGGTTAATTTTGGCCAATAAAAATTAGACAAATATTTACCACTTTTTATTGTGGATGAGGTGCAAAATTGCTATTGACTGTTTGACCATTGAAGTGGATGATGTTTAAGTATAGTGGCAACATGCCATGACAGTAGGGCTTAAATTTGATGGCCGTATAGCCGTATTTAAGCATTTTTTCAGTAAAACACAATCAAAATTTTAGAAAGATTGTATCATATGAAAGGAGAGATTTTGGATAGGCTGTCAAAATCTAAATAGAATTGTGATTTTTTTTTGGATTGAAGATAGTGCATTCATATTAGCAAAAAAGTAGGAGCCAAAGTGTTACATACTATGTGGTCAAGATGGCCACCCATCCAAGATTCACAAGTTAATAGAGAGGTACATATAATTCATATGATTACAGTTTCAAGCATGTAAAACCAAAAAAGAGTGCAACAGAAGTTCTGCAAGATAACAGTCCACAAAACTTATTTAGGATCAGCATCTTTCATTGGCACATCCCTGTCTTCTTCCTTCTCTGAAAGCTCTAGTTCCATGTCTGATTCAAGGTCTGGAAAGTGATCAAACTGTGTCTAATTCTGTGTCTGCTTCCACATCATTTGCTGGTTCAGCATGTATATGAGGCACTCCATCCTGATCAATAAAGAGCCTTGGAGATTCATCCAAACCGGGAGCAACTGCGGGTAAACCTGGATCCTGGGTGCCACTGTGAGCCATATCTAGTTCCTCTACCTCATCAAAATGTAGGTCTTTGAATTTACTGTGCAGCTCCTCCAACCTGCTACTGAAAGAACTTTATATCTTACTCATATCCTGTGGTCCCCTCTTGGGCAGGTCAGTGCCATCTTCAAACTGTGTATGGTGTCCAATATCCCCCTCCTCTGCTCCAGAATCTAATTGAGTTTCTACAGAGGCAGCAACCTGTAGAAAAATATCAGATTGAGTGAGTCTAAAATCAGACTCAGTAAGAACCCTTAGTTTGTTTTGGAAGTGATCTTCGTTCCTCTTTTTCCACAATATCCATAAAAACTCAGTAGTAAGAGCCAGCCAGAGTCTATTGGTTTTTGAATCAAAACTGGAAAAGTACCCAATTGTGATTATATATATACATTTGGCTTATATATAATTTTACTTATACTAAGGTATGTCATAATATTTTAAGGGCATCTTTAAATGGATAACTGTTATAAAAAAATTGCTTGACAGGCAGGGTTGATCGTCAAATTCAAGCCTTATGGTAGTGACACCACTTGCACATTCTATTTTTGGGAATCCTTCTCAGAAATGATTTTGTGAACTCAAAGACTTTTTTGGTTTTAATTAGTCTTGTTTTGAAAATAATGTTAATTGGATGTAACTGCTTCTGAGAAATAAAGCTATTGTGAGACTTTTGCCCATGATTTTTAGTGGTACATAAGCAGTAAATCTGTGTGTTAATCTTTTATGAATGATTTATTGTTTTTGGCTGTGTTTATATTTCTCTTTCTGCACTGTATATTGTCTCTTCAATATGACTCATTGTTACTAACTGAATGTCTGCATTTTAATGCCTGCAGCCACGCTATCTTTCTGAGCTTACACAGGACACACTTTTCTTCATATTTTACAGTACACCAAACGAGGAGGCTCAGCTTCTTGCTGCCAATGAATTGTAAAATTCTTCCTGTAGTTTCAACGTTTTATTTAAAAGCTTAGTTGAACATAATGTGACTTTAGATTTCTGGCACTAACAAGAAACTCTTTGGTTTAATGTCATTTCAGGCATAACAAAGGTTGGTTTTATCATAAACAACTTCGTGTATGGTTAATTCGCGTTGCAAGCGATCAGCCTGGTATCAAGACAAAAACATATGAGGAAGGGTCTTATGTTTCTTTTGATCCATGTAAATGGAAATATGTTGAAAAGGTTGTTAATCAAGTCCATTGTCATTGCAGTTGGTAGCATTATCTATTGTGAAGCTTGTGTACTTTCCAAGTCTAATTTTCCTCTAAATTTGGATTTCATTGCAGGACCTCACAGTGTTTTATGACATGTTGGAGAAAAGGCCTTCTTTGCCACCACGCAAGCCAAACCAGCTGTACAATTTGGACAGTTGAGATATTCCATGTCCAAAAAGATTTCTTCTACTGCTACTCCCAAAGTACTGTCTGTTTTTAACTTTTTAAATAAATATGTTCTTGTTGATACAGTGGATGGATGTGCTCCCCAAGAAAAGTTGTATGAGACTGTCATGCAAGAAGAACACTTTATTGTTCATTACGACATTTTGGGAATCTAGTTCTGGTTAAAAGCCCTTATCTAATCAAAAACATTTTGCCAATCTTGATCTTCTAACATTGGTTGGTCTCTAAGAAATTAGTGCTGAAACAGGTGCAATCCCAGACTTCTTTTGAAAGAAACTAAAGTTCTTTAGTACAAAATTGATTGGACTTTTTAAGTAGTTTTTAAAGGTGCAATTCCAGACTTCTTTTGAAAGAAACTAAAGTTCTTTAGTACAAAATTGATTGGACTTTTTAAGTAGTTTTTAAAAGATTGGTATACTTTAAATTCCAATGTATAGTTTATGATGTAGAAACTAAAATAATGTCTTTTTAGTTTTTCCCAGAAACAGAATGTATAAACAAAATATATACTAAGATGTTGCATTTTATTCATATATATATTATTGTGAAATTTCAAAGAGATATACTATGTATTAGTACTTGAAGTTAGAATTTTGTTTGAAATTATTATTTTAATAGACATCAGATTTCCACAGTCCATGATATTGTATCTGAGTGTTTCAAGATTTAACTGTGTGAAAGTTTTTTCTTCAACCTTTCGGATCACACTCCGTGATCCATCATAGGGAGAAGAGAGTAGGATGATGGATCACTGATGTTGAAGAAAAAACTATCACAGTTAAATCTTGAAACACTCAGATACATTATTATTTTAATCATTTTCATTAAATTGGATAAAATGTATCTTTTTTTTTTATGATGAAATAGTGCTATTTATATTAATTGTGTAATGATTCTAAAAACATACTATATTACAAAAAAAATATGGTGGGTAGAAAAAGGCACACCCCATACTCTATGCAAGGTGGGGCCTTAGACAACATTTTCACATAGAAAAACAAAAAATTGCTAAGTAGCAAGAGCTATTGATTCATTAGTAGGAGACCAGTCATGATCATTTAGTTTCCACACATCAAGATTATTTAGTAGAAAATTGATTGGATGTTTTAAGTAGTTTTTAAAGGATTGACATAGCTTAAATTCTAATGTATAGTTTATGATGTAGAAATTAAAATAATGCCTTTTTCCTTTTTTTCCCAAAACATAATGTATAAACAAAATCTACAATAAGATGTTACATTTTATTCATATGCATTATTGTGAAGTTTCAAAGAGATATACTGTGTATCAGTGCTTGAAGTAAGATTTTTGTTTGAAATTATTACTTTAATCATTTTCATTTTTTTGATAAAATAGTGCTATTTATATTAATTGTATAATGTTTCTAAACAAATACACTATATTACAAAAAAAAGGTGGGTATAAGTATAAAAGGGCACACCCCATAGTCTCTGCAAGGTGTGGCTTTAAACAACAATATCCATAGAGAAGAACAAAAAGTTCCTAAGTAGCAAGAGATATTGATCCATTAGTAGGAGGTAGGTCATGATGTTTTTTTTTGAGATCAGTAAAGTGCAATCAAGGTTATGGAAATTATATTAATCATTATTGAAAATTACCAAAAAAAAAAAAACAGGAACGTAGGGGGTCGAAGACCACACCCTACAGCTCAACCTAGTCAAAAATGTTTACATTATGGCCTCCACCAACACGACCAATCAAAATCCAGAGGATTGACCAACCATCAAAGCTCTTTCCAAAAACCAACCCAGCCAAATCGCTCTCTGACCTTCATGAGGCCATGGGATCCCCACTCCTCGTTGATAAAAAGCTACAGTGTCCATATTATTGCCTAAAAACTCCCTCTTGATCATTATCCTGCAAAGCACTAAAGCCACTACCTTGTCTTCCCCTAAGTCTAGGAGGGATGCTAAAATTCGAGAGGAAATTTCTGAGTTAACTCTATACATGTCTATAAAGCTTAGAAACTTCCTTCCCAGAATCATTCAAATAGATTCCATTGCCAAACTCGAGGGTCTGTCAAACACTACTGTGAGCCTTCGGTATGAAATATACCCAAGGAAGGCCATCTGGCACTTCGAACACTCTAGTCTAATTGGAGTCTCCATCGGGAAAAAAATGAGCTCAACCTACAATTGAGAAATCATCCTTCCACTTTAAAGCCTCTCGCACGATCCAGTGTTAATACTCTTAAATGCTGAAGTATCCTGACGTCATCCTCCTCATCCTTTCCTTTATGAATACTCGTGCGAGATTGTAAATATCTACCATTGAATTCTAAACTCATAAAAATCACAACATGGAATGATGGAGCCCTCTTAATGTCTAACAAAGAGCTAGGAGTTAATGACCTCAAAGGTCCTCAAGGAAATAAGTCATCTCCGCTATGGTGCTGCCCTTCTTCACCTAAGCTATCATTAATTCATCAGCATTCTAGGAGAAACCTTGTTCTGGATTGATGAGGGGAAATTCATTACCATGTACCAAAAACTTCGTTAACCCTTCTCTCGCTTAGAATCCTCAAGACCTTCTCACAACCAACCCTAGCTTTGGAAAAAGTAAGAGAACCACCCTAGGAATCTAAACATGTGATCACTACCCTCATGTCTTCCACTCATCCATTGCCCCCTCCTTAGAGCCCAAATTTTGGAAGTTATTACCTTCTACCCCTAGGTTGGCAAGCCTATCAGCTTCTCCATTAGCCTCCCTATACACATGGTTGATGGTGTAAGCCTTCTGGGAATTGAGGAACTCGAAAGCCTTATCAACTTGGGCCTTGAATTTCTAGTTAGGAGTTGAACCCGACCTTACAGCATTGATTACAAACGTTGAGTCTACTTCAATCTCTATTTTTTCTGCTCCCAAATCTCTACAGAGGTTTAACCCTAAGATCAAAGCACTAAACTCTACTTCATTATTGGTCTACCGAAATAGAGGTTTGGCCAAACTACCCACCTCTGAGCCATCCCAAAGCCTCACAATGTATCCGGCCCCTGAATCTCAAAGATCCCCCCTTGACGCTCCGTCAAAGTTCAACTTTAACCATCCTTTCTGAGGAGTAACCAAAACAACCTGTGCTCTAAGATCATCTGCTTCTTTGCCCCCAATTCCTACAAAAGGAGGAATCCTCAATCTGTGCCATCTGAACCTCATTTGACCATCCTAGTATATAAACTTGGATCTTTTATTTCTTTGAAGAGAAGACCTACTATTGATGACCTCCACCATGATTGCCTCCACCTTATTCAAAAAGAGGGCAGTGACATCTGTTTGTTCTGAAATATTCTTCAGTTGCACTCTTTTCATATTTCCCATATTAATATGGAAGGGATGGCATACCAAAAACTTCCATATAAAGTTGTTCTGTTTAAAATGGGCCAAGACTTAAACATGCTCTCAATGTCTTTAGGGAGGGTAGTGATCTACCCTAGATTTGTGCAAAGCCACCTCCAACAAGCTTGAGAGAATGGACAACCTACTAAAGGTGGTCCACTGATTACTCTATTGCCTTGTAAAGAACACATCTTGAGGGACCCTAAAACTCCATCTTCCTAAATCTCTGCAATTAGGATCTTACCTTGTAGAGTAGCCCAAGCAAAGACCCCTACTTTGGGGAGGCAAAATGTACTCTGGAACAAAGGTGAGAAGGTATCTTCGAAGTTGCTTGCTGCAAGACCTTCTCAATTGTCCTATATCCATCATTCACATTATACTGCCCTTTCGAATCTAAAGTCTCCTATTAGCCAAGGCTTCCTTAATGTTTGCCACCTCATTAATGGGAATATCCACTGAATCCATGTTCTTCTAAGACCATCCCATAAACCCATCCTCCTCAAACACCACATAATCCTTCACAAAGAAACCCCATCTTTTCTTGAGAATAGATCTAGTGGTTTAAGCTTTCACCACACTATCTAAACAAGTGTATCCACCCCATGAATCCTCCAAAAACAATGCTTCATTCCGTTCATGTAGATCCCAAGTTAATAAATTAGAAATGACTAATTTGCATTTCAACATAAAATTCCAAATCCTTGAGTCTACTGGAGGGTTTAAGGTCTTTAGCACTCTTTTTTGATCTATCCCATCTAGATATTTACTTTGCAAAATCCTTTCCCATTTCAGATGCGAAAAGCTATACATTCTCCACACCAACTTTGCTCCAAGGGCTTTATTTTCCCATAATTGATTCTTCAAGCCAACCCCCCATCCTTCCTAGGTCTACACACTTTGTTCTATGAAATTAGGGCCAACTTATTTTCCTCCGACAAACCTTGCCAAAAGAATCTCCTCATTATGTGAATCAGGTTTTGATTTGTTGCTGACAGCAAGAGGCAGGACAACAAATAAATGGGTATGGTTGAGATAATTACTTTAAGCATAGTGATTTTGCCTGCCCAAGATAGCCATTTACCCTTTTAGGAAGAAAGCTTCTTATTCACTCTCTCCCCCAAAGGATCCCAAAGCTCATCTGATCTCAAACCTTTTGCCAATGGCAGTCCTAGTAAGTTCAAGGCAAATGTCCCACATTAAAGTTCAAAGTTCTTAGAATCTCTCCTTCCTTCCTAGGGGAAGTGAAGGAACAGAAAACTTTTGAATTCTCTTTGCTTATTGTTGGCCTATTTTGCTTCCCAGCCAAATAGTCCAAACCCATAAACCCTAAATGTTTTCCTACCCCTTAAGCCCTAGGTTTTACGGTCATATTCCTTCATATTATGATCCATCGTTGACTGTCTAGCCTAGGTTGGAGATCACTTAAGTTACAACCTTGAGCCCTTTATGTCATGAATTGACTGGCCCCAAGTCCTTGGTTTACCTTTTATCACCCATCGACTTCAATTCCTTAAAGTTCTAAGTCTTTCTACGGGCCTGAAGGTGCCACATGGTGGGATTTTGCAAGCCCATAGACCGCCTAAGCTGATGTCACATTCCCACTGCGAGGCTACAAAATGAAGACAATTGTAAAGTATATCATGGCCTATGGCCACATGATTGATGACTCCATTGGACGAAGGAGATTGCACCAGGGTCAAAGGATGAAATGAAGGGGTGGGATTGCATCGTTGAAGATCCGACGGTAGCATGGTGTCACAAGAGAATCTCATCTATAGGATAGATTGTATGCACGGTTGCGAGATGGTGACACATGGCCTGTTCCTGTGTTCTTTTGAGGGAAACAACATGCAGCTTCCAAGGTGGGCCACATGTCGGCCCCGCGCTCTTCCAAAGCAAAAATAGGCAAAAGTATCCCTTGGGAGTGCGTTGATGTGCCACGTGTCTACTTTGCGCAGACTCACAACAAACATAAAAGAAAGTTTTTGTTGTTTTGTACTATTGCATCGTTTGGACACCTAGCATGCTAGCACCTTCTCCACAAGATATTTTAAGGTGGGCCCCTATATTCCAATAGCACTTCAAAAATGACTCACTTATACACTTAGCGCCACCGTGGCATTTTGCGGACATTTCTTCTTCACCGAGCCTTGTCTTGGCTCCTCGTGAAGCCATGAAATTGCCACGTATGCCAGGTCAGCAAGCCTCAATACATAATTAAAGGAAAGTGTTATGTAGTGTGAATTGGAACCGTCGATCTTATAACCATTTGCTCATCCAACGACTCTAATTTAAATTTAGATCTTTTAAAACAGTCCGGTGATGCCAAAGGCATTGATTCGAGTTGGTGAGCTCTACAGACAAAATTCAAGTGGGATGGCTCAATTCTTCAATGTGAGGGGACTTTCGTGGCTCAGTGGTAGATTATTTAGTGCTTGGCGATGACTTTTGGGCTCTCTTATTCAATGCTTTGTCTTCTCGTGTGTATGGACAACCATTCCTAGGGTGCAGGTCTACTAGAGGCATGTGTTATGTCCCCATCACCATTTGTTCTTGACTCTACATTGATGATAGCATTGGTGATCTTGGGTCTCGTGGACCTACCTCAGCATTCTTTGCACAAGGATCTTTGTGTTTTTACTTGAAGCTGTGATCTATTCCGTGAGTAAAATGGCTCCTCTATAGGTTAGATTTTCATCCCAAAGCCTCAATCAGTTCTATAAGTCTGTGTAAACCTTCCTGTGTGATTGAGATCATTATTGTGTGTTTTCCAAGCTTACTATTACTCATTAAATCTGGTTCATCACCTTTATTTCCATCCAGTTTCTTCCTAACCCTTTTCCCCTGCAGTATTAGCACTATGTTTAGATAGTTTTCTCTAAGCATTAGGATTAGAATGAGGAACCAACATTCTCTGGAGGTTTGATCTCAACTTGAAAGGTCCCACACCTTGAGATCAATCCCATTGTGTCATTAAAATGCTTAGACTATCTCTAAGTTGGGTGCAATTCTATGTGATAATAGTTTCTGGCATGCCCGGTGGGACTCTCTGCTCTAAGTGAGAGCTGCACTAAGGAATCGGTGTGATTCCTAGTTCATTTATTGCTATGAAAGAGATCAACATGCACCTAGTGACTCTACTGATCCAATTCCTACACAATAGTTCAACATTTCATGCCTAGAGTGCAGACAAGGTCATCTTCTAGAGGTAACTTCCAATTCATAGAACTCTCTTTTGCTGATAGAAGAAGAAGTAGATTGTCTAGTTCCCCTGTGAGAGCAAGTAGAAGCAATAATTCATACCATTCAAGAGCTCAGTCTACTCCTCCAATTAGTTTTCAATTTAGGTTTTAGTATTCAAAAAGAACCCTACGCATACCTATAATCAACCTGAATATACCTAACATGGCTAGAAACCTTCCATTTGTTGTATTTCATGGAAATAGCCCTCTAGACCTAGCATAGTATGATGGCATCCCTACTCTAGCCTTAAAGGCTATCCCATTCTTTACTGGTGAAGACTCTACTACTCCTGTTGAGCACATTCAAGATGTTGCTAGTGTCTGCTCTATCCACAATGTCACTACTGACAATGTGGCTGTGAGATTGCTAGCTTCTTCATCCAAGGGAAAGACCTTACAATGGTATTGGGGTCTTCAAGCCAACTCTATACACAACTAGGATGATATGGGCACTAAATTGTGCCAACACTTTGAAGACATGAGTGATCATTTGTCACTTATGGAACAATTAGCTACAATCAAGAGAGCTCCACATGAATATATGGTGGATTCAAACTAGAGATTTCATAAGACATGGGATAGAATTCCCTTGTTAGTGAAGCCCTCTCCAAACACAACATTTATCTACTACCTAAGGTCTTTGAATCCTGATCTTACTATCATGATTCGGTCCATGGGTGAGACTGTATTACCTGATGCCTATGATACAACCATAATGGCAAAAAATTAACTGATTCAGGCAAGAAAGATTGGTCCAAGTCCACCCATGCCTATTTTTCTAGAGGCTCCTACTATTCAGCCTATTGTGGCTCCAATCCCTATAGCGACCACCTCCATAACTCCTTTATCTATTCTCCCAAATGAACTACATGAGGTCAAAAGCCTATTACAAAGTTTTGGTAATGAGTTAGTGGTACTAAGGAGACAAAATGCACAATCAAGCAAGCCTTATCAACCCTCCAACTAGACTTATCAACCATTCAATCAGGGTTATCAACAAAATAGGCCACCATACCAAGGTAACATGCAAAGGCAAGGGCAACCTAGTTATATCAGACCATTAAATGTTGTTAATCCTAATGTAGCAAGTACCTCAAGGCCCCTTGTGCCAATTCAAAACAACTTAGCCCAAGACATCGACTGGTGTTATCCTTGCAATTAGACACATGACCAAAAATTGTGTCAAAGTGCATAGTTTAGTCATGCTCTGACAGTGCAAGAGTAACCAACAATTTTAGCACAGCAAGTTAGCACTGATCAAGGAATGGTTGGAGGTCAAGAACAAACACAACATAATGCTACCTTGATGAACTGGACCCTTGATGAATATTGTGGTGTCAATCAACGTGTTGGCCCTATAGCATTCAATACAAGGGCAAAGAGGAGAGCTACTGAAGATACTTCAGTACCTACAGTTGGTCATACACCTATACCAAAAGTGTCTCCAATAGTTATAGCTAAAGAGAAAATGCCTGAGATTCCTTCAAGGAGAGCGGATTAGATTATTGGCAGGGTAGATTTAGTACCAACTGTGCAACCCCAACCCAGTCAGCAGCCAAAAAGTGATCTAGCTGTCACTAAAGTGTCACAAATGGCTAGTCAAATACCCTTTAGTATAGTGGATCAGATGAAGAAGACAAATCTAAGTGTTAGTATGTGGGATGCTTTGTTAATCCTAGCTCAAAGGAATCTTCTTCAAGAGGTCCTAACAAAATTCATTCAGCCTACCACGGAAACAACAAAAGAAAAGAAAACTACCCCAACAAACTTATGTCAGCCCAAGTGGTGCAGGAGCACCTTGGCAAATTAATATTGCCCTAGACAAATCTTTGAGTTTGATTAAATTTGTATGCTTCCACATTGTAATGAGGTTTATCAAGTCATTTTTATGTGTTTAGGTCAGTAGGAGTTTCAAAAATGCAAAATATTGCAAACCATGTAAAGGTTGTCAATATAAAATTGGAAAAAAGATGCAAACTTGGAAGGTGAAGAGTAATTTGGCTCTTGGTTCACTCCAAATCAGTTATGAACTGAAGAGATATGTTTTAATGCCTTTAAAAGGCCTTGTAACCATGAATAATTCGGGGGGTGGTTGAAGATTTGAGCATGGAATGAGAAAAAACAATGTTTTCCTGTATTTTCCTTCAGAAATTTGTTGTCTTTTGCTATTGTACAGCCCTATATGGAATTGAATGGATGCCTAATGGATTGAAAATGTTATATCCTTGAACCAAATTCTATTTGCTTCTTGTCCCATGCATTTTTATTTATTTTTGTGAAAGATATGAGTGTTTTATGGATTGTAATTTTCTGATTTTCCCTGCAACAGTCCTGTTGCAGCATTTGGTACAGTTTTGTACGGATAGATATAGGGGCAAGCCATATATGGGTGGAAAGAGTATTGAGTCTACTTTCCATTTATTTTTGTTGCATCAAATTTTATTAATATTTGAATAAGTTATGGCATTTTTATTGAGGGTAGGTCTGCAGAGTTTAATTTTCTGAAAATATAGTCTGGAAATATGCATGGTACGACTTGGTACGGCCTCACATTGATGCATATAATAGATGGATGGAAATATATGTGTTTCTAGTTTACAATTATTTTGGTTTGGTATAATGTCATTAAGTTTTGTGAGAGATATTGCAATTTTGGTGAGGGCAGGTCTGAACGTTGCCTAGGGTTTGTAGTTTTGGGAAAAGAGTCATAACTTTCTCTCCTACCTTTGGATCTTCATGAAAATTGGATGAAAAGTCTGTATTAATGTTCTCTTCAACCTAAACAAAGCAATTGGATTAGTTATTTAATTTTTTAATGTTATTGAGGATAGTTTTGGTCCTCCTACCAATGGGAAGAGAAATCAGTTAGTGAAAGATGATGACGTTGAAAGTGTGAGTTCACCAATAGGAAGTGCTGCACCTGTTCTATATGGAGAAAGTATGATGATAAAAAGGTCTATGTTGAAGATGCCATTAAAGCCAGAACCCCCTCAGAGAAAGAATCTTTTCAGAACCCAAGGCCTAGCCTATGGGAAACTTTGCAAAATCATAGTGGATTCAGGGTTTACTGAGAATGTGGTATCCACTGAGATGGTTGAGAAGTGCAAGCTGAAGGCTGCCTCATATCAGTCCTCACAAGATCTTTTGGTTGAACAAGAACCAAAGTTTCATTGTGGAGGAACAAGCTTGGGTTGAATTTGCAATTGGTGACTACAAGGACAAAGTACTATGTGAAATCATCCCTATGGATGCATGTCACCTGCTTCTTGGCCGTCCATGGCAGTATGATGTTAAATCTCAGCATGATGGTGAGAAGAACACTTATGTCATCACCAAGAATGGAAGGCCATTCAAAATGGATCCTTTGTTGGAGCAGCCCAGGGGAAAGGAAAATAACAACAGTGTCATGTTGGTGAGGGGAAATGAGTTCCTAAATATCTTGAAGGAGAATGACAACCAGGGGTATGCCTTGGTCATGAAGCCCAAGAGTGGATCAGATCAGCAAGAACAAAAATAGAAGGAGATTCCATTGGAAGTACAGCAACTCCTGGATAAGTATCAAGACCTTGTGGTAGAGGAAGTTCCCAACTCCTTACCACCCATGAGGGATATTAGTCATCAAATTGACTTGATACCTGGTGCTACATTGCCTAACAAGGCTGCATATAAATTGACACCACAGCAAAATGAAGAGGTGGCAAGGCAAATTCAAGATCTCCTGGAGAAAGGGCTGATTAGGAAGAGTCTAAGTCCCTGTGCAGTTCCAAGTGTATTGGCTCCTAAGAAGGATGGAAAGTGGAGACTATGCACAGATTCCAGGGCCATAAACAAGATCACCATAAGATACAGATTTCCAATGCCAAGGATTGAAGATCTCTTGGATTACCTGGGAGGATCATGCTATTACTCAAAGATTGATTTGAAATCTGGATATCATCAAATCCAAATCAGACAGGGAGATGAATGGAAGACTACTTTCAAGACCAATGAAGGTCTTTATGAATGGCTTGTTATGCCATTTGGTCTTAGCAATGCGCCAAGTACATTTATGCGCTTGATGAATGAGGTATTAGTTGAATTCATTGGTAAATTTATTATTGTTTATCTTGATGACATACTAATCTTCAGCAGGACAAGGGAAGACCATGTGAAGCATGTTGGTCAGGTGTTAGAGAAGTTGCATGAGCACAAGTTGATGATCAACTTAGACAAATGTGAGTTCATGAAAACTGAACTTGTATACTTGGGATTTGTCATTTCTAATGGCTATTTGAAGATGGATCCCTCGAAGGTTGAGGCTATTCTTAGTTGGCCTACCCCAAAAACAGTGGGAGATGTGAGAAGTTTCCATGGATTGGCAACTTTCTATAGGAAGTTTATCAAAGGTTTCAGTCACATTAGTGCTCCCATCCTCAACACCATCAAGGGTGGAGTCAAATGTAGATTCCAGTGGACAAAGGAAGCTGATGATAGTTTTGAGTTGTTGAAAACAAAGGTGGCTAAGTTACCTACCTTAGCACTCCCTGATTTTGATAAGGTATTTGTTGTTGAGTGTGATGCAAGTCAACAAGCTATTGGTGCTGTTCTTAGCCAAGAAGGACATCCAGTGGCATTCTTTTTAGAAAAGTTGAATGAAGCCAAGCAAAGGTATTCTACCTATGACTTAGAACTCTATGCAATGGTGCAAGCTCTTAAGAAATGGAGACATTATTTGCTGCCCAAGGAATTTATTGTATTTACTGACAATCATGCTTTAAGCTTTCTAAATAGTCAAGAAAAATTGAACCATAGACATGTTAAATGGATGGAACAGCTACAAGTTTATACTTTCACAATTAAGCACAAAAGAGGTGTCTCTAATAAGGTGGCTGATGCATTGAGTAGGAGGTTGCTTCTTGTTCAGGAAATTCAATTAGAAAGCATGGGTATTGACTGTTTAAAAGAGCTGTATAAAGAAGATTCTGATTTCAAAGAGGCTTATGATGTTTGTGTGAACTTGGCTAACACATTCCATGGAGAGTATGCAGATTTTGTTTTACAGGAAGGCCTCTTGTTTAAGGGCAATTTGTTGTGTGTCCCTAAGTGCTCTATGCGGGACAACATCATCAAGGAGAAGCATAATGGTTCTTTAGGAGGACATTTTGGCTTGGACAAGACACTAGAACAAGTCACAATGTTCTATTTTTGGCCAAAGGTGCAATCAGATGTGAGAAAATATGTAGCTAGTTGTGCAATCTGTCAAAGAGCCAAAGGTGTGTCTTCAAATGCAGGTCTATACCAGCCCCTTCCCATTCCCAACAGACCTTGGGAAAGTATCAATATGGATTTTGTGCTTGGGTTACCCAGGACAGCTAGAGGGGTGGATAGTGTGTTTGTTATTGTTGATAGGTTCAGCAAGATGGCTCATTTTGTGCCATGTAAATGCACAAATGATGCATCTCATGTTGCAGGTCTATTTTTCAGAGAGGTAGTAAGGATGCATGGTTTACCATTGTCCATTGTAACTGACAGAGATTCTAAGTTTGTAGGTCACTTCTGGAGGACCTTGTGGAAGAAGCTGGGCACACAGTTGTCTTTTTTGTCAGCCTACCATCCACAAACTGATGGTTAGACTGAAGTGGTTAATAGGTCTCTTGGAAACCTTTTAAGGTGACTTACAAAGTAGCATGGTTTGGCATGGGACTTGGTTATCAGTCAGGCTGAATATGCCTACAATGATTCAAGGAATAGGAGCACCGGTAAAAGTCCTTTTGAGATAGTTTATGGTTTTCATCCAAGAGGGCCACTTGAGCTGAAGGATCTCCAAGGTTGGGATAGAAGGAGTGCACTTGGTGAAGAGTTTGCTGCCTCCATGAAAACAGTTCATGATCAAGTCAAGTTGCAACTAGAAAAATCAGTCACAAAGTACAAAGAAAAGGCAGATTTGAAGAAAAGAGAAGTATAGTTCAAAGTTGGTGACTTAGTCATGGCATATCTAAGGAAAGAAAGGTTACCAAAGGGTTAGCCAACTAAACTCCTGATGAAGAAGATTGGACCATGCAGGATAGTGCACAAATTAGGTCCAAATGCCTATGAGATTGAGCTACCAGATGGCCTGGGTATCTCTCCAATTTTCAATGTTTGTGATCTTTTTCCTTTCAGACCTCCATTGCCTGATGAAAGTGGATCAGATGTGGTGGCTGAAGATGCTGATTGGATCAAGGATTTGCCTCCAAGCAAACCTTTACAGTTGGAGTGCATTCTGGATTCCAAGGTTATCAAGAAGACTCGGAGAGGTGTCTATAAGGACTACTTGGTGAAATGGAAGGATCTTCTTGATTCAGAGGCCACTTGGATGATTGAAGTAGATATCTTGAAGCATGGCATAACACTTCAACAGTTGGCAACTCAAGGGACTTGAGTTCTTCCTACAGGGGGAGTATGGTGCAGGAGCTCCATAGTTTTGTGTTGATTTTCCTAGTTAATTGTCATACCTCTAAGGCTTTGAAAGCCATTTTGTTGTGTTGAAATAAAATACTTAGTCATTTGTTTGACTAGTCTAATTTGGAGTTATCTTAGACCTATTTTCTAGGACTATTTTTTAGAAATTTGTTTTTTTTTCAAGAAAACTACCTTTTTCATCGATTTTCTACCTTCCTAGGCAGTTGTACAGACAAATAGGAAGTGCAAGAGTTTTAGAAACTTCCCATAAACATCAATTTGTAAAACATGCCAATAATAATATGAAGGAGAGGAGTTTTTTTATAAGAAAAACTATTTTTTTATGTTTTTTGGTGAAAACAGCCATCTTGTACAGCTGGTACGGACTACAGCATATCTATGGTCTGAGAATTGTTGTGGTAGATCTAATTACCTTTCATTTGCACCTATTTGGAGCTTTTGAAACATTTCTTGTGCTTTGTTTTGAATCATTATTTACAGACTGGTTTCTAACCCTCCATAGCTAGGGTTTGTTGACAAAATGATGGTTCCTTCCTCTATCCTCTGAAAGATCAATCATTTTCAGTAGGATGGGGAAGATTAGATTAGATTTTGCTCTTTTCCATGTGCAGGTGGAAGACTCCTTCTCCAGATGTTTGGCATGCTTCTAGCTAGTCAGAACAGTGACTAGTTAGTGAAGAAGAGGCTTTGGACAGCAAGACTTAAAGAAAACAGTCATATGGTTGATAAAATGGAATTGTTCATTGTGTTTAAGAAGGAATACAGACTTGTTTAAGAGCCTACCATCCAGACAAAGGTCCTTGATGCACATCTTTCCTATAGTCTCAAAGAGACTAGCTTTTTAGAGGAAAAGAAACCACAGTATTGATAGAAAAAAATAGTTGTTGCCCCTGCACGTGCTGGTACAGTACGGCTGCATGATGAGAAGGAGAGTATATGCTTCCTTTCTATAATTGGGTGATGCATATCTTGAAGGAAGTCATTGTGAGTTGAGGGTGTTTAATGGTGTAAAGACTCTCTTTGTTTATAAAGTAAATTTCATTCTATGACTGTTTCCTGAAGACAATCACATCAGCATCTTTATTTCTGTCAGAGAAAGGTACTGAGGGGAGGTGCTGGGTCAGAAACCTTAGGTAGACCCTGTCCTTGATGAATGTAAGTGGTGTTTGGACCTTTCATGGTAGAAGAATGCTAGTTTGCTGTCCTTATAGGCTACAAGATAAACTGTCATTCTAAGGCTGTCATAGGACAGTCAAACCTCAAATTGCTGTCCTCTGCCCTCTATAGTACAGTTGGGTCCTACATGTGAGTGAATAGTTGTCCATTCACATTGAATGTTTAGTATGCACTGAGTATTGGTGTTTTTGTTTAGGCTTTGAGGAGTTTTGTTGAAACAATCCTACAAGAGTTGAACTTTCTTCAACCGCTATCCAAGAACAGTCCTATTGTTGCCACTGTCCTTTGTCTAGAAAATGTAGGAAGTGATCTTTATGTCAAGAGATCTCATGAATGTCATGACAAGTATGTGTGAGTATTATTGGTAGAGGTGTGGTAACAGGTTGTGAGTCCTTAAAAGGGTGTATTGTGCAAGTAGGTTGGATGGAGCAATGACTCTCCAAATTGAGAAGTGGGTAGCCTAAGAAGAGGACACTAGATAGTGATCCTAGGCTAGGTCAATCTCTGTAATAGCCTTGTGTAGGCTTTGTCTTCACAAACACCATTGTTAACCTCTTGAGGGAAGTGATCTAAGTTCATTGAGTGAACTTCTACTACAATCTTACCTTAACCTCTGCATCATATTGGTATCAGAGCTGGCGAAAGACTTGGGTGGTGTGTATTTTTTTTTCCTGTCACTGAGAAGGCAGGTGAAGAGCGAGAAGATCTTGATTGTGTAGATAGATCGCCGAGGGAGGCAATCTACACCTTTTGGATTTTGTGTTGCTTAGTTGTTTGGTTGCAGGTGCTTGTTCCATCGAGCTGCAAGAAGGATGTTTTCTGAGGTTGTGTGTGTTGGCAGACAAGATGAGGTCTGTCATGACCATTCTCCAATAGAGATTTGGCTGGAGAAGGATGCAGAGAGAAACCACTGAGGGGAGAGTGGTAGGTGCATCACCAGGATCTGTTGTTGGGTGAGATGAATGGTTTGGTGAGTTGGTTTGTTGTGAAGCAGTGAGAGAGATGGATACCTGTAGAAGCACTTGATGTTGCAGCCCGAAGAGTACTCCACTGATGGGAGTAGAAGGAGCCTGATGATGCTCTGTGAAGATGGTAGTTTGTTTTGTTGGTTGGTTGGTCACCATTTCTATAGATTAGAATATTGTAGCTGAGAAGATTGAAGATAAAGACAGAGGAAAGAGACTTTTGTTGCAGATACATTTCCAAGGGACTTAGAAATTTTGTTGGTTGGTTGTATGGTGCAGGAGAACCTTGGCAAATTAATATTGCCCTAGACAAATCTTTGAGTTTGATTAAATTTGTATGCTTCCACATTGTAATGAGGTTTATCAAGTCATTTTTATGTGTTTAGGTCAGTAGGAGTTTCAAAAATGCAAAATATTGCAAACCATGTAAAGGTTGTCAATGTAAAATTAGAAAAAAGATGCAAACTTAGAAGGTGAAGAGTCATTTGGCTCTTGGTTCACTCCAAATTAGTTATGAACTAAAGAGACATGTTTTAATACCTTTAAAAGGCCTTGTAACCATGAAGAATTCGGGGGGTGGTTGAAGATTTGAGCATGGAATGAGAAAAAACAATGTTTTCCTGTATTTTCCTTCAGAAATTTGCTGTCTTTTGCTATTGTACGGCCCTATATGGAATTGAATGGATGCCTAATGGGTTGGAAATGTTAGATCCTTCAACCACTTTCCATTTTATTCCTTTCCCATGCATTTTTATTTATTTTTGTGAAAGCTATGAGTGTTTTATGGATTGTAATTTTCTGATTTTTCCTGCAACAGTCCTGTTGCAGCATTTGGTACAGTTTTGTATGGATAAATATAGGGGCAAGCCATATATGGGTGAAAAGAGTATTGAGTCTAATTTCCATTTATTTTTGTTTCATCAAATTTCATTAAGATTTGAATAAGTTATGGCATTTTTATTGAGGATAGGTATGCAGAGTTTAATTTTCTAAAAATATAGTCTGAAAATATGCATGGTACGGCTTGGTACAGCCTCACATTGATGCATATAATAGATGGATGGAAAGATATGTATTTCTAGTTTACAATTATTTTGGTTTGGTATAATTTCATTAAGTTTTGTGAGAGATATTGTAATTTTGGTGAGGGCAGGTCTGAACGCTGCCTAGGGTTTGTAGTTTTGGGAAAAGAGTCGTAACTTTCTCTCCTACGTTTGGATATTCATGAAAATTGGATGAAAAGTCTGTATTAATATTCTCTTCAACCTGAACAAAGCAATTGGATTAGTTATTTGATTTTTTAATGTTATTGAGGATAGTTTTGGTCCTCCTACCTCTGCATCACCAAGGAGGAAGTAAGTACAAGAAAAACTAGTAGGCCCCCTCCATTTTATGTTTCCCTAATCATAGGTGATAATTTTTTGCGTAAATGTATGATAGATTCTGTTACGAGTACCTCTGTCATGCCTAAAAATATTGTTGATAGGTTGGGTATAGAGTATGAGCCTGTGAACAAGGGTATAGTTCAATTATATGGTACTGCTATCAAGACAGTAGTAGTTATTAAAGGTTTGGAACTCACTCTACATGCATGTCCTGGCTGCTCTATTTCACAAGATATATCTGTTACAGATCTCCATGCATACTTTGGCATATGTTTATCTAGGGATTTCACTTCTAAAATAGCGAAAAACAACACCCACAACGAACCCACGATGCACTCGGCATTAAAAATGGCAAAAAAGATTTTTTAAAATTTTTTTTAAAACATTTAAGTCACTTTTATGATTTTTTATTTCTTCTAAAAAGCAAAACTAACCCTAAAAACACATTATAAACATAAAAGCTTTGCCATTTCAACTCATTTCTTTCCAAAACACAAAAGCTCCCCATTGTGGCTGAATGCAAAAATTTCTTTGTGATTGAAGAAAGAAGCTTGAAGATTGAATCTTGAAGTTTGGAAATCTATTGCACCACCATTCCTACTCATTCCTACTTTTTCAGCAAGTGCCACGAGTGGCAGTGGTGTTGGTTGTGGCTCTTCAAATGATCCTACTAATGTCCAAGATGATGATGATGATGTGGAGGATTTAGAAAATCCATATGATGATTGACATTTGTCATTTGACATTGAAACAATGAAAATTGATTGTTGAACATGATATTATTATTTTGAATCTTGTTATTGAACTTGAAGTTCAAGTTTTATGTTTTATGATATTCAAGTTGATGGTGGTTTTGTTGATTATATGATGCTATGTGGTGTTCTACACTTTATTCTTGCATTTCTACACTTAATTCTTGCTTCTATGCTTAACTTTTTTGCATACATATATATATAAATGAACCCAAAAAACAAACCCAACCCCCCAAAAAAAGTTTGGCTGAACCCGTACCAGAACCGGCAACTTAGTCTGAACTGTCTGAACACACCTAAGATGAATTTCCAACTTTCTTGAGCATTTCAACTAAGTTTGACCAAGTTTGGCCACCCGGAAACAGACTGACGGAGACTTTTTGACGTTTCACGAAAAACGTAAAAAAATTCTAAGGCAAGAAAAGATGGGTGATCCCAGCCTCCAGGGGTGCCTAGAAATCCATGCCTTAGCCGATTTCATGATTTTCAACATCTGTTTGCAATTCACCTCGTTTCACGTGCCAATGACTCCTTCCTGTTGTAAATTTTGGTGTTTTGTCAGCCAACTGCCACTGGATGAAGGATGGACTGGATAGCTTGGAAATATCTAAGGTGAATCCTAGATTTTCAAGATTTGTTGACCAAAATGACTACTTTTATCAACCCGAGAACTGACCGACAGAGACATTTTCTGCATTTTCTCGAAAAACATGAAAAAAATCTAACACTACTAAAGTTGGGTGCCCCCAGCCTCCAAGGGCACTTGGAAATCCATGTCTTAGAAAAATTTCATGATTTTTCACTTTTCAACACTTTCTGGATTCATCATGCTTCATTCTCTGTTCATCAAATCAACGACTGTTCGTCAGTTCTGCATTATCTGAACAACCCTGAAAACTTGAAAATGAGCTCTCGAAAATGAACATCCTCCATTGATGGCACCAAAGCTCTTGCTTCACCAAGTGAAAAAGCAGAATTGACCCAGTAGAGAAAACTTGACCTTTTGCAAATTCCGTCTGGACCACCTTGATCATGAAATAAAATCAGCCAATCAGGATCAGGCACGACACCTGAATCGGAGATTCTATTTTCAGAAACTTTCTATTTTTAGAAAAAGTTTTACCAGCATTCATATCTCAAGAAACCTAGAAAACCTAATTTGACATCTATTTTTAAAAATTTTGACTTTTTGACAAAAAAATTTTCTAGACTTTCACAAAATGCCTTAATGAAGCAAAAATTTTGATTGGGTACAACAAGACTATAATTCCCCTTCTTTGGCATAGGTGTTGGAGATGACCATTCAGCTTATTTTATTCTCATAGGCTAATTTGAAGTTTCAAAGAGGGAAAATTCTTTTAATTAAATAAAGTTGTCTTATGATATTATGAACAACTTGTATTTAATTAATAATGTTATTATAAAGAGACTTAAGCTAGAGCCAAAAAGTAGAATATTATAAAGTCACTTTATAATGTGCTGAGAGGTTTATTTAAAAAGGTATTTTTTTAAATATATATTCTAGAAAGCTTCTTAGGTTTGAGTTGAGTTGGTGTTGATATATTGAAAATTTATTTCTAGAAATTAAATACATTAGATAGATATATTTAGGTTTGGGAAGAACAATCAAGAATTAATGTTGATGTTGTATATAATCCAATCACTAAGGTATAAAAAATAAATGCTCATAATCTGATAACTATCTTAGGTTTCATGTAGTCTAAAATATATTCATGGTGTTGGTGCTCATTTTTGGCCTGGAAGTAGAGCTTGCAGGTGGAGGTTTTCTTTTTCAAACCCTAGGTTTCCCTCTTCATCAGTGTGAGTTTGTGTTGTGTCTTAGCGATTATGTTGATAGCACGGTGTCTTCTTCCATCGCTGAGACTTTGTGCTATCGGCGAATGAGATTGTTGTTCTACCGATGGTGTTGGTCTTGCCGACAGGGGTAAGTCATGTATTCATCGACAGGAGTGGGAGCTATTGGGTGAGCGGTCAGATGTTGGGCCAACAGTGTAGTGTTCGGCCGATGAAGATTCATCGGCGTGTGTCTTACCGAGGAAAGTGGGGTTGACGTTTGGCGATCGGTGAGACTTTTGAGATCGGACTAGCAGTTGGAGGGTCCGCCGATGGGTAATGTTTGGCCGATGAGGTTTCATCGGCGTGTGTTTGGCCGACGGAGGGATGAGGCCATAGTTCATTGGCATGAGTTGTTATATCGGGTGAGCAGGTTTTGAGCTGGGCCAATGGTATATGTCACAGCGATGGGTTCTTGGCGAAGGGTTGTGTGTCGAGCGTGGCAAAATGCTCGACACCTATCATGTGTGTGACCATGTTTATAAACTACTGATGTGAACTCCTCACCATGCATGTGGGATTATTCCCCTGTGTATTTTCAAACTTTGAGCGAAGCACTTTTGGCGGGAACTTCTGTTTGAAGTGTTGCGACAGTTTCCATGTGGTTGCGGGTGGTTGAGGCCCTTAATGGCGACATTGTAGAGTTATGGGCAATGGTACGAGCGATCAGGTTGCCCAAATTTTGAGTGAAGACTCCAGATAATGGCGCTTGGCTCGAGGCTCCTCTTTGTCTACTGCATTTTTTTTTTCTGAGCGCCATTCCTTCTGAGGACTGTATCTGGTGGAATTTTTGTCAAAGCCATGTAATTAATTGCTTATGGTACACTACCTGGCTGTTATAAGCAGGAAGTGTTACCACTTTTTGGTGGTTGAAAGTTGAACATTTTTGGCTCTGTGATACATATACAGCTGGTTTTGGCTGCTCTGTCCACAAGAACTTGTGAGTTTATGTATCTCCTGTGGTATGTTTTTTGGCATGAATCCACTGATTTCATGGTTTATCCTATATGAGTAATGCTATGTTAGCATGTGTTTTGTTAATTCTGTCTCCATCATTGCATGTATCTTTCTTCTGAGTCTGGGTATTTAAGGAATGTTGAGACTCTAGAACATAGAATTCCTGTGTTGAATGTCTGATCTTTTAACTTCTGCTCAAAGGTAGATTAAACTGTTTTCAGATTAAACATTGGGAAGGGTATACTGCAATAGGGATGCCATAAGTATAGATAGCTTAACACTTTGTATTGGGAGATATCTGCAAGGCAAGTATCACATCTATCCCCCTGAAATCTAGTTTTAGTTGTTCATGCACATCATTCGCAGGTGTATGTCTACTGACTCCAGGCCCTGGATAGGCACCAATCTTGCTTTGTGTTTGTATTACAACCATGTCCAGCTTTGCATCCAAACTATAAATCAAAATCAAACTCTAAAACAACCATTAGGCCATTAGAATTAGTTTTAGGATCCAAGTTCTCTGTCTACAACTGAAAATAGGCCCAAAGCCAGCCCCTTTGCTCTTATCTTGCAGTTTTGGTCTACTTACAAGAGGACTTATCTGCTTTCTGTCAGCATCCCAGCCTTTGGATGCATATCCCCATGGATGTTGAGTAGGGAATACCCCCCTAGGTTTTGCAGAGCCTAAAGAAGAGGAGGAGATAAAATATAGAGTCTATCTCCTCTACTATTGGCCCCTGGCCCAGAGATCCTGTTGATCATTGATGGCTACCTTGTAGGGAAATCTGGGAATAAGCATCCAGTCTGGGAATAAACCAACAGAAATTGGCGACTCTACTGGGGACTGTGAAAGAACCCTGGTTTACAAAAAGAAAATAGTTCCTAGTAATAGGTGGCGACTCCGAAGTAATCTCCCAACCGGTCAAAGTAAAATTTATATGCAGGGGAGAAGATCCCAACAAAATCCTTTATTTGAAGAGTTATTAGTAACAAGAAGAATGATGTACAGAAGAAAAGGAGCTGTCTCAGTCAGTCATGAGGGTTCCCCCAGAAAAAGTGATGATACGCAAGATAATCCAAGGTCTTCAGACAAGACAGTACCTTACTTTTCAAATGCAGAAGCTGATATTCAGGGTGCATATGAGAGGCAACAGGGTGGTAGCGTGAGAATGAGGTTAGAAGTGTTCCAAGAACGCCCATTTCTAGACCCTAGTGACAGATTTGAAGAGGCAAAGTCTCTGAGGGACGATGAAGATGATGACCAGAATGGTATGAGACCATCTACTTCCATGCCTAAGGAAGAACAGTTAACTAAAGAAATCAAAAATTTGAGAGCAGAACTAGAGTATCTGCAAGCCATGAAAATCAGAGATGACATGAGGCAGAAAGTGCAAGCTTTAAGGACTGCCCAAAATAATTCAATTCCTACCCTTCAGAATGCAAATGTGCAGAGACATCAACAGAGAAATGAAGTGCAATATCTACATAATGATCAAAGACAAAATGTGAATGATGCTAGGATACCACTGAACAATGTGAGAAACCAAAATGCAAATAGAAATATTAATGCTAATCAGTTTGACAGACAACCCATCCAACTAGATAGATTCAGACAGTTGGTGTTTGATGGTATTCCTGGGTATCCTAATCTCATTGACAAGCATCTAAGGCTGCAAGTGCCTAAATTTTCAGGAAACAACATAGTGTCAGGAGAAGATCATCTAAAAGCTTTTCAAAATGTCATGGATAACTTTGAGGTTGAACATGAGGATGTTTTCATGAAGTCATTCATGCAATCTTTAGTAGATGAGGCAAGAGAATGGTACAAGAATCTGCCTGACCGGAGTATTTCATCATGGGATGATTTTAAAAGGATGTTCAAGGAGCAATATGGTGACAAAACTAACCCTAGCTTTTTTGTAAATGAGTTTACCAGTATCACTAAAGGGTCAAATGAGCAGGTTGCAGATTTTAATGCAAGATTTACTAAAGTGTTAAACAAATTGCCACATCACATGAGGCCAAATGAACCTATGTGCATAATATTGTATATCAATGCCTTTGATGCAAAAATTGCATATGGATTAAGAGATAAAAGTCCTGCTACTATTAGGGATGCTTTCAGAATTGCAGTGAATATTGAGAACAATAGGAAAGCATCAGGCAAGACAAACAGAAGGGATGATGTGAAAATTCTGCAGAATCCAAACAAGCCTCAGAACACTCAAGGTAATACGTCTTCCCCTGAAGATAAGATAGACAAATTGGCAAATGTTGTTAAGGACCAAAGTTATAGACTAGCCAGAAGTGAAAAAGGGATAGGTTCTGATAGGCAAGTCTACCAAAGGCAGGAAAGGAGACCATCATTGCAGGATATGCCTTATAATACTAATTGGCAAAATGGTAAGCCTATATTCCCACATAACAACACAAATTAGAGGACTCAACATGTCAAAGAAACTCCTGATCCTCTAAAGAGGGCTGTTGTAAATATTGTTGATGATACTCCATGGTGTATAATTTGCCAGATGCCACATTCACAGTCACAGTGTATGATAGCTCAGTCCTTGTATGATAATGCTACATCTTATAATGAATGCAATGAGCCACACTATGTGCAAGATGATGATGTTAATGTGATGACCACAAGCAATGGATACCATCTTTATGATGCTGATGAGAGTACAGATGATGGAATTTAGGCCTATCAACAGGACTCTTATGATGAAGGTAATGAAGAAAGCTGTGTGTATGCTCAGAGCTCACACAATTTTCTGAGTAACTTACAACGACCTTCTGATGAGGAAATTAGGGCCTTCACAGCTGCAGCAGTTGTTCAAGTCAAAAGCAACTACAATCTCAGAGGTAAAAATCAAGTAAGCAGCCCACATCAGCCAGAAGGTATTTCTGTAGGTCAGCCGCTGCATGGTCATAAGGGAATTGAATCACAAAAGAGGCAGTGGGTTAATAGTAAACAGAATTTTAGACATAGAATAGGTCATGAATCTCAAGGGCCAGACAATAGAATCCCCCAAGCTGAAGATCAAAGCAAAGGTTCCCAAGACAAGAATGATGATCAAGGAACTATGAAAGTAAAAGCTAAATCAGTTCAAGATAAAAACAAGAATGTGGAGCAAGCTACAACTGTTATACAAAATTATGCTCCATTTGATATAGCTCAAGTCCTCTCCCAAGTAAAAGTCTTTGTTCCACTTATGAAACTGATGAAAGTGGAAGAAATTAAGAATAGGACAGTATCCCTAATTTCAGGGGTGCCATTTCAAGCTAAACAAAATGTTCAGATCCAGGGTGACAAACATGTCATATGTAATGAAGAAGATGAGGCTCCTGAGGTTTATTTAGGAGTGAATATGACAAAGTGTCCTTCACAAGTGGAACCATTTTATGTATCCCTGGTTATAAATGGAAAAATAATAAGAAATTGTATGCTTGATTCTGGAGCATCTACAAATGTCATGCCTTTGGCCATCATGCAACAAGCTGGATTGAAAATTGACAAGGCATGTGGAAAATGTTATGCTATGGATGCCAGAGAGGTACCAGTTATTGGAATCATGAAGGATGTAGATTTCAAACTAGCAGCATTTCCTGAGAAAAGATATAAAATGAATATAACAGTGGTTGACATCAGGCCACAGTATGGTATGTTGCTGTCAAGAAGATGGGCAGCACTAATTGGTGGAAGTATGCAGCTGGACCTGTCATATGCCATGATTCCAATGAATGGCAGGGATGTTAAGCTAATCAGAGAACAAAGATCATCAGAGACAGTGGAAGACCAAGAAGCTGAGGAACAGATATGCTTTGTAAACACTGACTGTGATAACTTCAAGGTTGTCTCAGGTGATAAAGAAGATAAAGAGAGAAATGTCTGCATTAAAGAGCTAGACCAGCAGGGTCTGTGGACCATGTATTTTGATGGAGCTTGTGCAAAAGAAGGCTCTGGAGCTGGAGTTGTTTTCTTGTCTCCAAATGGTAAGCTCCTCAAATTCTCTTTCTCGCTTAGGTTTGTTTGCACAAACAACATTGCAGAATATGAGGCTTTGCTTTTAGGCCTAAATATAGCCCTCAAACATGGAATCAAAATGCTAAGAGTATTTGGTGATTCTGAGCTGATTGTATCCCAAATTAGAGATAGGTATGCTTCAAAAAACAAAAGATTAAAATAATATAAGCATGCTGTTTGGGATACCATTGAACTATTTAATGCATTTTCAATAGGCTGGGTAGAGAGATCCAAGAATGTTATGGCCGATTTCTTAGCTAATGTTGCAGTAAGGCCAGATGACATCACTCTGTCAGATGTTACAAATGTAGAAGTTAAAATCAGGCCTGTAGTACCAGAAAACATATGCAGTTGGCAAGTGTTTAATGATGATAGGGACTTGTTAAATTTTTTGCACTGCATAGATGAATATGAGAATCAAGAAATTGATTTCCAAGCTTTTGTAGAAATCATAGATGGAAAAGAAACTCTTGTGGGGAAAGAGATAATTCAGTTGAAGACTAATAAAATCCCTAGAGGGTTAGTAGCTTTGGAAAGAGCTTTTGACAGTAGAGACCAATTGGTCACAAAGACATCTCCCACAAACAAGGAGGATTTAGAAGAGATAAATTTGGGAACATCTCAGACCCCCAAGAAAGTATACATTGGTAAACAGCTCAAACCACACATCAGGAGTATGCTGATTGCATTACTGAAAAGGTACAAACATGTTTTTGCTTGGTCATATGAGGACCTAAAGGCCTATAGGGAAGATTTATTCCAGCATGAGATCCCATTGAAGCTGGGAGCTAAGCCATTCAGACAAAGGCAAAGACCTATTAATCCTACCTTAGCTCCAAAGATGCAAGAAGAACTCAAAAAGCTTAGGGAAGCTGGAATAATTGTGCCAATCAGACATTCAACTTGGGTGTCTAACCTTGTCCCAGTCAGAAAAAGGAATGGTGATATTAGGCTTTGTGTTGATTTCAGGAACTTGAATGTATCCTCTTTAAAGGATAACTATCCATTGCCTAATATGGAAGCTATGTTGCAGAGAGTGACTGGTTGTGAACTCTTATCCATGATGGATGGATTTTCAGGTTATAATCAGGTGAAAGTAAAGGAATCAGAACAGTATAAGACTGCCTTCACCACTCCATGGGGAACTTATGTATATGTTAGAATGCCATTCGGACTAACAAATGCAGGTGCTACATTTCAAAGGGCAATGGATGTTGCTTTTGCAGGGTTGATTGATTCAATCCTGGCTGTATATCAAGATGATTTGACTGCATATTCAAAGGAGGAGCAGCATTGTATGCACTTGGAGCAGATTTTCATTAGAGCACTAGAGTATGGCATTTCTCTCAACCCAAAGAAATGTGCTTTTGGGGTAGTTGACGGAAAACTCCTAGGGCACTTGTTTCCAAGGATGGAGTAAGGATAGATCCAGAGAGAGTGGCTGCTATTGACAGAATTCAAATGCCAAAAACTGTAAAAGGAGTTCAGTCCTTCTTTGGACAGATAAATTTTATTAGGAGATTTGTTCCCAACTTTGCAGAAACCACAAGGAACATTTCCAAAATGATGAAGAAGGATGCAACTATCCACTGGGAAAGTGAAGCAATTGAATCATTTCAGAGTATCAAAGAGGCAATCAAGATGGTCCCTGTTCTTAAATCTCCTGATTTTTCTAGGCCGTTCCAATTGTTTTCATTTGCTTCCTTTCACACTGTTGCTGCATGTTTGCTATAGAAAAATGAAGATGGTTTTGAACAGCCCATAGCTTTCTTCAGTATGTCCTTGCAGGCTTCTGAGTTGAAATATGATATTATGGAAAAACAGGCATATGCACTAGTCCAAGCCATCAAAAGTTTCAGATCATACCTGGTAGGATCACATATAATTGCATATGTGCCCCATGAAGCAGTCAAAGACATATTCACTCAACAGGAGGTGACTGGAAGAAGGTGTAGATGGATAAACAAACTGCAGGAGTTCAACATAGAAATACAAATTACCAAGTTGGTAAGAGGACAAGGATTAGCCAAGATGATGGCACAGTCAAACTTGGAAGCATGCCAAGTTAATCTAATCCAAAATGAGAATGTAAATGTATCAAGATCTGAATGGTACAAGGACATTATATACTACTTGCAAAATCTGAATTGTCCTTCCCATTTCAGTGACAGTCAAAAGAGGACTTTAAAGTTACATGCAATCAGGTATGTCATTGTTCAAGGTGAGCTATACTGGAAAAACCCTGATGGTGTGCTGCTAAGATGTGTGGATGAAGATGTGGCTAACAATGTTTTGATTGATATGCATAAAGGATTGTGTGGTGGACATTATACTGCTCAAACAACGGCTCATAAGACTCTCAGAGCAGGATATTGGTGGCCCACTCTCTTTTCAGATGCACAAAGGTTAGTGAGGAAGTGTGACCCTTGCCAAAGATTCTCAGGAAAATTGAGATATGATGGTGCTTTACCCCTAAGAACTGTAACTGTGGATGCTCCATTTCAGCAATGGGGAATTGACTTCATAGGGGAAATTGCAGACAAGTCAAGTGGGGGACACAGATGGATTCTAGTGGCAACTGATTATTTTACCAAATGGATTGAGGCCATTCCGACTAAGAGAGCTACAAGTAAAGTGGTGACAGATTTTATACTGGAAAATGTTATCATCAGGTTTGGAGTGCCACTCAAGATGGTCACTGATAATGCTATGTGCTTCAGATCAGGTGAATTTATTGATTTTTGCAACAAGTATGGGATCAATCTATCATATGCATCACCATACCACCCACAAGGAAATGGTCAAGCAGAATCAAGCAATAAAAGCATCATGAAAATTATCAAGAGGATACTAGACAAGAACAAGAGAGCTTGGGACTCAAAATTAAAGTTAGCAATATGGGCTAACAGAGTGACAGTAAAAAAGGCTATTGGGATGTCACCATTTGAGCTGGTATATGGTGCATCAGCCAGGTTGCCCATAAACAATCTCCTACCAGTTTATAGATTTATCCAGGATAATGATGAGGAGATTGGAGACTCCATGACAGAAAGAGTGAACCAGCTGGTTGCACTGGATGAAAGCAGAAGGAAAGCACACCAGATCAATCTCAAGAGACAACAAGATGTGAAATACCTGTTTGATAGGAGAGCTACAAAAAGAAAATTTCAGGTCAATGATCTGGTGCTTGTATGGAATGCAAAAGATCAGGACAAGGGTAAACATGGTAAATTCAAACCCTTATGGATGGGCCCATATCAGATTTACAGTACCCATGGGGAGGACTCTTATTTCCTCCAGGCCCTAGATGGCGAAGTTCTGGAATTGCCTGTGCATGGCCAATTCCTCAAGTTCTACTTTGCATGATGACTTATCTCTGTGCACATGTGTAAAATTATGTATATATTGTTGGTGCCTTGTACAGTTCGTGCCTTTTTTGGTTTTGTGCCCGGTCTGCCTGGAGATCTGGTTCTCGCTGCAGGTTTTCACCTGCACGTCCCCATTCGGAGCCAGTGTTGGTGCTCATTTTTGGCCTGGAAGTAGAGCTTGCAGGTGGAGGGTTTCTTTTTCAAACCCTAGGTTTCCCTCTTCATCGACGTGAGTTTGTGTTGTGTCTTAGCAATCATGTTGATAGCACGGTGTCTTCTTCCATCGCTGAGACTTTGTGCTATCGGCAAATGAGATTGTTGTTCTACCAATGGTGTTGGTCTTGCCGACAGGGGTAAGTCATGTATTCATCGGCAGGAGTGGGAGCTATCAGGTGAGCAGTCAGATGTTGGGCCGACAGTGTAGTGTTCGGCCGATGAAGATTCATCGACGTGTGTCTTATCGAGGAAAGTGGGGTTGACGTTTGGCGATCGGTGAGACTTTTGAGATCGGACTAGCAGTTGGAGGGTCCGCCGATGGGTAATGTTTGGCCGATGAGGTTTCATCGGCGTGTGTTTGGCCGACGGAGGGATGAGGCCATAGTTCATCGGCATGAGTTGTTATATCGGGTGAGCGGGTTTTGAGCTGGGCCGATGGTATATGTCACAGCGATGGGTTCTTGGCGAAGGGTTGTGTGTCGAGCGTGGCAAAACGCTCGACACCTATCATGTGTGCGACCATGTTTATAAACTACTGAAGTGAACTCCTCACCATGCATGTGGGATCATTCCCTTGTGTATTTTCAAACTTTGAGCGAAGCACTTTTGGCGGGAACTTCTGTTTGAAGTGTTGCGACAGTTTCCATGTGGTTGCGGGTGGTTGAGGCCCTTAATGGCGACATTGTAGAGTTATGGGCAATGGTACGAGCGATCAGGTTGCCCAAATTTTGAGTGAAGACTCCAGATAATGGCGCTTGGCTCGAGGCTCCTCTTTGCTTGCTGCATTTTTTTTTCTGAGCGCCATTCCTTCTGAGGACTGTATCTGGCAGAATTTTTGTCAAAGCCATGTAATTAATTGCTTATGGTACACTACCTGGCTGTTATAAGCAGGAAGTGTTACCACTTTTTGGTGGTTGAAAGTTGAACATTTTTGGCTCTGTGATACATATACAGCTGGTTTTGGCTACTCTGTCCACAAGAACTTGTGAGTTTATGTATCTCCTGTGGTATGTTTTTTTGGCATGAATCCACTGATTTCATGGTTTATCCTATATGAGTAATGCTATATTAGCATGTGTTTTGTTAATTCTGTCTCCATCATTGCATGTATCTTTCTTCTGAGTCTGGGTATTTAAGGAATGTTGAGACTCTAGAACATAGAATTCTTGTGTTGAATGTTTGATCTTTTAACTTCTGCTCAAAGGTAGATTAAACTGTTTTAAGATTAAACATTGGGAAGGGTATACTACAATAGGGATGCCATAAGTATAGATAGCTTAACACTTTGTATTGGGAGATATCTGCAAGGCAAGTATCACATGTATCCCCCTGAAATCCAGTTTTAGTTGTTCATGCACATGATTCGCAGGTGTATTTCTACTGACTCCAGGCCCTGGATAGGCACCAATCTTGCTTTGTGTTTGTATTACAACCATGTCCAGCTTTGCATCCAAACTATAAATCAAAATCAAACTCTAAAACAACCATTAGGCCATTAGAATTAGTTTTAGGATCCAAGTCCTCTGTCTACAACTGAAAATAGGCCCAAAGCCAGCCCCTTTGCTCTTATCTTGCAGTTTTGGTCTACTTACAGGAGGACTTATCTGCTTTCTGTCAGCATCCCAGCCTTTGTATGCATATCCCCATGGATGTTGAGTAGGGAATACCCCCCTAGGTTTGGCAGAGCCTGAAGAAGAGGAGGAGATAAAATATAGAGTCTATCTCCTATACTGTTGGCCCTTGGCCCAGAGATCCTGTTGATCATTGATGGCTACCTTGTAGGGAAATCTAGGAATAAGCATCCAGTTTGGGAATAAACCAACACATGGGTTGAATCTAGTCCCTTGGGATTGAACTCAAACATCATGTAATGGTCTACTACATAGAAATGGATTATGGGTTGCAAAAATGAATTGACAAAAAAATGTAATAATAATCCACCATAAGTAAAGAATCAAATGAAGTTTACAAGATTAGTAGATTCTTCAAATGGCATTTTGAAGCAACTATTGTCACATAAGGTCCTCAATTTTTCTATGGTCAATATAATGGATATGTATAAGCTTGCATAGCACAAGGTTAAGTAAATTTTTGTGATTATCATCACATACATGTGCATTACATTGCAACATAAATTTCAAGATTTTATTGACAAGAAGATAGTACTAATTGAGTACATCAATGGTAATGCACACACATCTTTCCCATCTCTTCATGATTCTTCCAACCATAATAACAAGCATCTACATCTAGCACAAAATGTAATACACATTATGAAAAGCAAGACTAAGTCTACATCAAAGTCCCCATTAATAGAATAATATATGGTGGTATGCTTACCAAGTTACCTCAAAAGCATCCTGTTAGTGTATACCTTTAATCCATAGGCGTACACACTTGTATTTAAGCTTACTTAGGTGTATGACACATGTTCATTTGAACTTGTCAAGGTAGTTGGAGCTATTTTGAGAGGTGTTAACTTGCATCGACACCTTGTGTTATGTTTGTGAGAGGTTACTTTCCACAACTCCATGTAGAGGAGTCATATCCTCTTTTCATGGAGATTCGGGTACCTCACAACTCTATTTATACTCGCCTTATTTGCTAATATAAACTGGCCGATTCCATTGCAATTCATGTGCTTGTTAGTCTATTCCATGATCTTGGTTTTCTACATGGTATTATAGAATTTTGGATTAGTTTCGAGCCGTCAATTGTTGTTGTGCTACTCACTCCCATTCGACAGAATTCATGTCAAGATTTACAAACTGTGAGACAATATTTGTTTTTTTCTTTCATTGTTTGTTCTTAACTGTGTTTGTTATTTTTAAGAGCTAAGAAACATTGGAGTTCGAACACCCTTAGAAGGGCTTGCATCACAGTGCATTTCAATTCCCCCAAGGGACCTGCATTGAAGAGTTTGAAAGCCCTCACAAGGGCTGCGAAGGTCTATTTTGAATGACCTTAACACATACTGGTCGTTGTCTTCCCCACACCCACATAAGGTTGCATTGTAGGCTTCAAACGACCAAATAAGGGGCTTCACAACGCCCTTCAATGACACCTTTAATGATTCTCTCTTTGCTAGTGACACCTTCTAAAGATGTCTTCTCTCTACCAGCGATGCCTTCCAAGGTGTCTTCTCTAAAAAGTTTAACCCTTGGTCATGCATAACAAAAGGGGGCTTAAATTCCTCCAATTGTTTTTTTCTCACTCATAATTTTTTCATGGAAAATTAATTTTCTAAAAAATCTGAATTTTTTTTTCTGCTCAAAAATGTTTTGTTTGTAATTGCATAAATTTTGCAACCTTAATAACTTTTGCACATCAACTGGGAATTAAGTGCTTCTTTTTGCAAAAGTGAATGTTTTTTCATCACAGATCCAACTAGCATAAATTCACACTGAAATTATAAAGTTCCTATTTATGCTCTTTTTGGGTGACCTAAAGCACTCCTATTAAGTGCCAAATTTGGGGGGGGGGACACATAATTAATGGGGGGGGGGGGGGGGGGTCTTGTATTTTCATTTTCCACAAGGCACAAGATTTGTAAAGTGTCACTTTAAGGGGGGAATTAAGCAAAGAGTAATCATGCATTCAACTTATAAAGTGCTACTTTATATAAAGTTTAATTAGGGATTCAATTCACGAAATTGGAGAACACATCTTCAAGAAGGTAAAAAGATAAATCCATGGCACCTTCAAAATTACAAGTGAACAAATGGATTCTCAATTCAGGTGCAATTGAACACATTTCACCTTACAAAGTGGTGTTTGTGACAATTCTTGCATGCAACACCTTCAAAATACTAATAGATGATATCTATTATAATGTTTGTGGTATGGGAACTGTAAAATTAGGTAGTGGATACATACACAATGTGCTTTTCACTCCCAAATTATTTAGGAATCATCTCTCTGTGTATCAACTCACATGTTTTGACAAAATAGTTGAGTTCATGGCCACAATAACCCTAATTCGAGAATCACAAAGTCGAAACGTTGTTGCAGTAGCGAAGATTTGTCACTTTAACTACAGCTTCATTTTTACACTTTACTTCAACTGAAGAGGACACTACACTAGCAACTTCAGAGCCTAGTGTTACTTCTCATCTCAGCTCAGTTGGTTCTGTATAGCGGGTTGTTGAACTCTAAAAGCATATATGTTGTAAATGTACTCATAAAGTGTCATAAAATTGAATGTGTGTAACACGTAAAGGGAAATTGGGAAAATTGTACTCACACTACTATATAAAGTGTATTGGGGGGTTGTAACAATCACAGTAATGAATCTTTTAGATTCTCTTCTCATTCATATGTGCCATTAATGCACATCCTTTTTTAGGATCTTGTACATTTTCATAATCAAATTCCTTACACACTACAAATTCTAATTAGTTTGTTAATTTCTCCTAGAATTAAGGGAAGGGTAGAATTTACAATTGTTTCATGCTCTAGGAGTTCTTCATCTCTGCATTAGCATTGGCATTAGCATCATCTTTGGGGGGGGCGGATTTCTAAGCCTTTCCTTCTTCTCTCCTTTTGGAGGATAGTTTTTTTCCCACTGGGTTTTCTATCTTACTCCTGTTTTAGAGAGTTTGCATTGTACTTGAGTACCTTATCAGAATTCATGGCCGAGACTCATTTTTCTTTTGCTTTGTACATGGGGTCCTCACCAAGCTTATATCCGGGACCCATTTTTCATAATGCTCACCTAAGCTATGCTTAAGGGGGGGTGTTAGTGTATAGCTTTAATCTATAGGCATACACACTTGTATTTAAGCCTACCTAGGCATATGACACATGTTCATTTGAACTTGTCAAAGTAGTTGGAGCTATTTTGAGAGGTGTCAACTTGCATTGACACCTCATGCTATGTTTGTGGGAGGTTACTTGCTACAACTCCATGTAGAGGAGTCCTATCCTCTTTTCATGGAGATTCAGGTACCTCACAACTCTATTTATACTCACCTTAATTGCTAATACAAACTGGTCAATTCCATTGCAATTCATGTGCTTGTTAGTATATTCCATGATCTTGGTTTTCTATACACCCAAGTCTCCATATCAAGACCAAGAAGAGGTAAGTATTTAGAAGATCCCATTATTACATGATATTTTTGTTCATAAAGAAACATTGGTATATTATATATTTTATATATTGTGATGCTAAAAAGAAGACCCCACTAGGGCAAATGATTCAAATAATACATCTTGTGGTTCCATTTGATTTACACATGCTCTTTCATGTTCCTCTATACTTTTCGTGCAATCTTTCCATTTGAGGGACAAGGTTATTATTTATTTATTATAGGTTCTAAGAATTCATGATTGCTTACATTGGAGGCAAAAGGGGGGTATCTTCCACCTTTCATCTTTCATGTCCAAACGTAAGTATCTAAGGTTGTATTTCATTGATTTTTTAAAATTTTCTCAAAATTTTCATGCTCTCATGGTTATGTTACATGTTCACTTTCCATTATTATGCTATCTTTCTATACACATTTCCATGTTATCATGCTTTATTTTTATCTGATCTTTTCTCCTCTCCTTTCTTTGTGTGCACACCATAAGGGGTACACATCAAATCAAGTGGGGCATATCATTGCTAATCACTTTCCAAGTGCATGTGTAGTTCATAGATAGAATTTGTATTATTATTCTAGCTACTTGACTTCCTATTTTGTCTATTTTTAGTATTTTTATATTTCAGTATGTTTGATGTAGATTCACATGCACATAAAAATGGGGGGAAAGTGTATTGGATAAAAATACATACCCTAAAATTTGTATCATTAGTTTTATGCCACTTTGTGTTGATGTCTTGATTTCTTGACTTAGAGCATGATTTTGATTGATTCGACCTCCCTTTACCCAAAATCCTAGATAACCATTAAAATCCAAGCCAAGTCCACTCTAACATTTTTTAGCTCCTAGATTACATGTTCCTCTTCCTAGTCTTTTTGCATGCCCTTGAATTTGATGGGGAAGTTAGCTCCAAAATTCACACATCTAAACTAGATATTTCAAAATTAAAATTCTATTTTTGGCCCAAACTAAATTAGTCTCAAATAGTTGTTATGTAGTAACTCACACACCAAAACTTTCAAATTATGTCTCTAGGTCAAATTAAAAATTTTACCGCTCCTATTTGACCTTTTGCATCCATTCTTCATCTATTCAACATTCATCGCTTTCCATTTAGCATCTATTGACTTTCTAAATTTAGTAGCATTTTGGCATCTTAGTCATCACTACAAGCTTATAGAGGTATTCATATCCAAATTTAGTAGCTTTCGAAATCACTCTTACTATTACCACCTCTACATGCTTTAAAATCCTAGTTACATGCCAGGACTTTTGCATGACATTCTAAACTCCAAGTATCACATTCCAAATTTCTAGATTTTAGATTACCTCTCATTTTTTGTAGTCCTTGCATTCATTGCATTTTGTTTACCATTATATCTATCAAGCCGTTAACTCAATATCCTAGGGGCTTGTCACATGGAGAAGATCCTCAATTGACAAGCTCTTCGAAGGTGCTTATCAACATTGCTAGGTTGTTATTATAGGCCTAGACATCTAGACACATCTCTATTTGCATGTATAGAAAAATTCATAGATTGATAGATTGAATCCACAGGTTTGAGTTAGATTCACAAACATTGCTAGGTTGTTATTATAGGTCTAGACATCTAGACACATCTCTATTTGCATGTATAGAAAATGTCATAGATTGATAGATTGAATCCACAGGTTTGAGTTAGATTCACAAGTTATGTAGATCTATTCTATAATCATGGTAGTGGGCTAAAACAACCAACAATCAATTTTCTAGATTCAAAAATATTCATCTAATTAATCTTGATTTTTTAGCATCCCAACAATTCACCTTTAAAGCTATATGATAACACATCTACATTGAATTTCCAACTATGTATCATTTATTTATTTATCTTTATACATTACTCTAAATAATTTTGAACTTAACTCACATATATTTATTGATTATTTTATTTATTTAATTAACCTAAATATTAATATTTTATTTCTAATTCAATTCTTAATATATAATAAATATCATAAAAATTTAGCCTGCTCATTTTGCAACATACAATACAATAGATATATCATTTGGAAAAAAAACACTTTACTTAAATATCATCCACTCCAATGGTGAAAAAATCAATAGCAGTTTTACATCTCATTCACAATAAAAAGTGGTAAATATTTGTCCTATTTTTATTGGCCAAAAATGAGCTTTGACTGTTGAAATGGATGATATTTAAGAATAACCCGAAAAAAATAAGACCAAAAAGTCTCACCATTGTATTTGAAAACAACATACAATGCTATATCACCGCAATGGTGAAATATACCACTAGATGTCACTCTAACATTCTCCCTCCTCTCCTTTTTTTTGGTTGAAGATACCCAAGGGGGTCTCTTTAGCTTAGAGAGGGGAATCAACCAATAGCAACCAAAATGCATGTGGGTAGTTAAATTTAAGCTGGCTTCCACTAGCCTTACTCCGCTCAAATTTGGCCGACTTGGAGGGTTTGAGCAAAGATAATTGGAATCCATCTCCTTACTCAAAGCCCCTTGTTTGGAGTTCATATCTATATATAGGTTTACCCATCAACAAGAGCGACCATTCATTTCCTATTTCCAAACCTTGGGACATCAAGAGATTGTTTGCAGGTATTACTCACTTTGCTAAAAAAGAAGTGAAACACAGTTTCGAGGTGCGAAAGGCAGGGTTACGACCGTATTTCTGTGTGCTTGTTAATTTTGTAAGGAAGCAGTCCATACATTAGATGGCTTCATCCAGAGCTGATGGTTCTTTCCACCTCTTTCGAGGTCACAATGCAGGTATGTATGAGATATTAACTCCATACATGTTCCTTTTTTTTTATTTGGGGTTTTGAGTATTGTTACAGTTCTCTTAGATTTTTCTGTTGCTCAGAATATAGAGTTAGTACCTATAGTTGTATAATCTGAGGATTAGAGGATACAGTGTCAAAAATAATTTGATTGGAATGAACCAAACATAGGCATCTGATCATGGAATAGATCAAACAGATAAAATGAAATAGACCAAACAGATAGAATGCATAGAAGTGTTTTTGGATTAAACTGTGTGTATTTCTTTGGTTCAACGTTTACAAGCATCCTCTTCCTGATGATGGATCACTGAGTGTGATCGGAAACGTTGAAGCAAAGAAATACATACAGTTTAATCCATAAGCACTTCTATCTGTATTCTATGAACTGCCGAAAACTCATGCAAAAAAATACACAGAGTTTAATCCATAAGCACTTCTATCTGTATTCTATGGACTGTGAAAAACTCATGCAAAAAAATACTCACAGTTTAATCCATAAGCACTTCTATCTGTATTCTATGGACTGTGCAAAACTCATGCAAAGAAATACACAGAGTTTAATCCATAAGCACTTCTATCTGTATTGACAAAGCAAAACAATTCACACCACCAAACAATATACAACGAAATGAAGAGCCGAGGAAAATTTCTCTTCTGTGATTAGGTTAGTTTTTACAGAATTTCCCTTCTTCCATGGCGTGCGTCTGAAATTTTTAGGGCCCATGTGAGTAATGTCCTTGTTATCGAGGTCTGTTTTACAGTGTTGTGTTATAAATACATTCGTTGAAAATGATCTTATGCAATCTTATTTATTGTTGTGTTTTTCATGAAGGTAGAGCACATGTACCAATGATTTCATTGGTCAATCTCACACTTGCAGATCTAAAGTAGGGCGGTGAATATTAAACCTAAAGATTGGAATAGTTATTGGGAATGGTAACGGGATAGGTCCCAATAAATTACGAATTAAATTTGACTTTATTGACCAATCTCACCCTCACAGATCTAAATTAGGGCGGTGAATACTAAACCTAAAGATTGGAATAGTTATTGGGAATGGTAATGGGATAGGTCCCAATATATTACGAGTTAAATTTGACTTTATTGGCCAATTTGGCTCACAGATCTAAATTAGGGCGGTGAATATTACATGGCCAATCTGGGTCACAGATCTAAATTAGGGCGGTGAATATTAAACCTAGGCTCACAGATCTAAATTAGGGCCGTGATTATTAAACCTAATGATTGGAATAGTTACTGGGAATGGTAATGGGATAGGTCCCAATAAATTACGAGTTAAATTTGACTTTATTGGCCAATCTCAGTGTCACAGATCTAAATCAGGGCGGTGAATATTAAACCTAAAGATTGGAATAGTTATGGGGAATGGTAATGGTATAGGTCCCAATAAATTATGAGTTAAATTTGATTTTATCGGTCAATCTCACGTTCACATAACTAAATTAGGGCCGTGAATATTATATCTAAAGATCGGAATTAGTTATTGGGAATGTGTGATAATGGGATATGTTGGAATAAATTATGAGTTAAATTTGACTTCATTGGTTAATCTCACACTCAAAGCTCTAAACTAGGGTGGTGAATACACGATCCATGTGATAGGTTGGAATAAATTATGAGCCACATTTTATGTAAGAATATATCACTTATAGAATTGATATTGTACAAATGACACTCTAATCATAGTGGGCCGAAAAGATAAGGGATAAGGACATGGGTATTCCATTTTCACCAATACAAATACATTTTTGTTATAATTTAATAAAATCAATTGTAATTAAGTAAATTATATAGGGAAAATAAATATTAAAATTATATATTTTAAAAGTATCATAATAGAAAAGGAGAGTAGTGGATAAAAAATCCCAAGTAATGAATTATCATTCCTCCTTTTTACTAGTGAACATTTAATAACTCATGTATGTTAACTACCTTTCAAACTCTTCCAAACTCATGGATATCCTCTTTTGATGACCGTAACAAAATAGGTCCATGGTTAAGAAATTATATGTTCCAAAAATTTTAATCAAGAGAGAAAGATATTACAAAATAAAAACTCATAAATAGATTATTTTGAGTGTTCTATCTCTCTATATACATATGTATGTATATATATGTGTATATATACACTTTAAATTTTTTAATATAATATTATTTATAAAAGTTTTTTTGAAATAATTATAAAAAACATAAATCAAATTCAATTAAAATAAGAATTTTAAATTAAATTTTTTTATAAATTAAAAAAATTGTTTATAAATATATAATTAAATTATAGTTTTATTTTTTAATTTGTGTATATTTTAATTTAAAAGAGAAAACTATAATTTAATTATATATTTGTAAACAAATTTATAAATTTATAAATATTTTTAATTAAAATTATTATTTTAATTGAATATGATTTATGTTTTTTATAATTATTTCAAAACAACTTTTATAAATAATATTATATTAGAAAATTTAAATTATATACATATATATATATATATATATATATATATATATATATATATATATTATAAAATTTTTATAAATAATATTATATATGTGTGTCTATGTAGATATATATGTACATATACATATATGATATATGATTTGAATGAACCAAACATAGGTATTTGATCATCATACAAGTAGAGATATACATGTACATGTACATGTACATGTACATGTATATATACATATATATGTATGTATGTATATATATCTATGTATGTATACATACACACACACACACACACACACACACACACACACACACACACACATATATATATATACAAAGTCATTTTGGAACTAGAGGAAATCATTGAAGCATGCACTAAGAGGTTGCAACTGAGGGTGATTATAGAGTATTCAATCAAGTGGAAGAGTTCTCTTATTAGAGTATTAATTGATCTTCATAGAGGAAAATGCTTCTCTAAAGGGAGGGGGCATGCCATGTCTTTAACCCATTGATTGTATTGGGATACGTGTAGTCAACTTGTGGCTAGCATAATCCTTAATTCAATCATTTATGAGTCAATAAGTATAATTATAGTATGCTAAGTTAACTTCATTGGGATTAGTCTAGTATTGTTATCTAATGATGGCTATATACAGGAGGTAATATGTAGTATTTGATCATCATACTGAGAATTATGTTCTTATTTTCCAAACTTTTGGATGTTTCCCCCCTCGAAGTGTCATATTATTATCAATTATTTGTAGCATATCTCCTATTATATATTTTTTGTGCAAATAGTTTTGAGGCAATGAACACATGTATAGACATTAGTCTACATAGTTTAATAAATGATGTGTAAGTGGAAAATATATGAGAATATAAACATATTTTGCCATTTACATTATTATTTTACATTGCCCTAAATTCTTAACTATTTGTTCATTATAGTTGATGAAATGTGATGAATGCTAAAAACATGTTTTCAATGGTGTAAAATGTAAAAAGTGGGACACACTATTGTGTTTTCACTCATATACAGTTGAAACTACTTGTTATATGTATATTTTGCTCATCCAATAGAAGTTACTCATTGCATATCCTTTCTCTATTTAGCATGTGGCTCGGAGAAAAGGGTACCACCTATAATGATTAAGACATTAGTCTACATAGTTTAATAAATAATGTGTAAGTGGAAAATATATGAGAATATAAACATATTTTGCCATTTACATTATTATTTTACATTGCCCTAAATTCTTAACTATTTGTTCATTATAGTTGATGAAACGTGATGAATGCTAAAAACATGTTTTCAATGGTGCAGAATGTAAGAAGTGGGACACACTATTGTGTTTTCACTCATATACAGTTGAAACTACTTGTTATATGTATATTTTGCTCATCCAATAGAAGTTACCCATTGCATATCCTTTCTCTATTTAGCATGTGGCTCGGAGAAAAGGGTACCACCTATAATGATTAAGGTACACACATATACACGCCAAGATTTTCATCTGCAATGAACTAAATAATCTTATTTTACTTGAGTTCCAAGATTGGGACAAACTATTTACATAAATTGGTAAACCAACATGTGGCCGAGTAGTGGGACAAACTATTATCCTTCAACTTCTATACAAATAAAAAATAGAGAAGAATTAAAGATTTTGCATGCACATAAAGTGATAAAAAATATTTTGTTCAATTGTGACAATGTGATATGATGCATTTGATTTGGCTGTGCAACTCAATTTGATTGTGGAAAATGTAATGTGGTTGATTGCAAGAATGTGATAAAACTTGACTCAGTTGTAGGTTTGCAATACACTCAAGATTTATTCAAAAATGGTGAAGAATTTCTATGTAGCATAATTCACTATCTAAAATCTCAATCATAGGAACAATAGTGACAATATATGTCCATTCAGTTGATTTAATACATAGGATACAATGAATTAGAGGAGAGGGGAAAGTGTTAAATGAAAAGTAAATGTAATTGAATACATTGTAAATACGTAAAACCATGAATGAATGTTGTAGATAAGAATTGTGTGAAAAGCAAGTAGTAAAATATTGAATGATAGTCATGTAAAACACATAAGCTGGAGATAATCATCAGGGTAAGGTTGCCCCTACTATGGACAACTTAAAAAGGAAAAGATGGCCTTGAAGGGTAGACAAAGATCATGTAAGCGAATGACATATACAAGCAAATCAAATGCTAAGCATGTGAGGATAAATCAATATATCAAACCTTAGCATAACAATAATGATTTGATGTATTGAAATGGTCTATGGCTTGTGGGAATGGCCTGACAAAAAAATACAACAAAAATCTCTTTTCCTTCACCTTCTCTATATCTAAATTTGTCCAGGTAGTGTTTTTAAACACCATAGAAGAGATTGTTAGATCGTTGAGATTAAGCTCTCTTAGGTCAACTTCTTGTTTAGACTAACCTTACAACTTTGAGCAAATGATTGAAGACAATGTATGATTTTGATTAGACTAAGATTCTTTATCCCTTAGAAAATGAAATGTGCTCTAGTGCTTTCTCCTTTCACAGTTTTTCCCATATGAATGAGTTTGACAAAATGAATATTTTTAAATATCAATACATAACAACAATTCACAAAAACATGTTTCAAGTCATCTCAAAGTGGTTAGTGAAAAAGGGTAGGAACTTCAGAACTAAAACACTTACCAATAGGTAACACTAACAAGATATTCTTTTAAGAGTAAGGATACTCCTTGGCTAACACTAGGATATTCCTCATTGTATGATAGCATTTATAAATAACATATTTTAAAATTAAAAGTCGGGAGTTAATCTCAATCACTTAGAATCAATACTAAAGCATTTGGATTGACCTAGGATTAAAAAAGGCTCTAGTTTTGAGGTAATGGATGAATGTGTGGACATGAGTGTAAATGCAGGCTAATAAATTCAATGTGTAAATGGTAAATATATAAGAATGTGAGTAAATAGGGATGGGAAAAAACTGAATTCATAGAAGTAGTTACAAATGAATGTGAAACAGATAAAAATAAAAATCATACTATGAACCAAACATAACACAAAAATCTATCACTTATTAATATATAATTATATTAAATCATTCCATTAAAATTAACCCAAAAATAAATAAAAATTAATATAAAAAATTAATATAAATAATACACAATAGGTAAGAATACAAATCTCAAAATTACAGTATAATAACCTTGTCTTGTAAATCTCTAAATTCTAGATCTTAGGAAGTGGTCCCATGGAGGGGAGCTTTCTAAATTATCTCAACAGCGTTGCTGAAAATTTTTATGAGCTATTTAAAACAAGCAGTCCCATGAATTTTGTAGTTGCAAGTAGAAAATTTTAAGCTCCTAAATTTATGGACATTGGTGGTCTCATGAGGTTTTTAGTTTAATGCTAATTGATTTAGTAGAGATTTTTTAGGACTTACAAATAAAAAGATTAAAAATCATCAAATAAAAAATTTTCCCTCCAAAATAGAATTAAAAGCTGGTAGAAAAATCCCTAATCCCTAAGCTGGTGAGGAAAGTTTCAGCCCCACCTCAAATTCATCCGCTCAAAATCAACCACCTAAAAAATAGCTGCTCTTATTTTGGAGGAAAAGATTCTAATATACGCTGTAACAATTTTTTTTGGGTTTCATGAGACCCCTTGCTCCACAAAAATAGATCCTCCACAAAAATAGATCCTCTAGAAGTTCCATGAAACCCCTTCCTTATAATTCCTAAATGTAATAAGAATTCTTATACAAGGATTGGGGTAATATGATATAGTTCAATTTCTAAAATAAGACAGCATATCTTAAAATAGGCAAGGATAAGACACGTGCTATGCTCGTAATGCTCTTCTTTATGTAGTAATTCAATTATTCATGCAGAGCGAAAGACATCTCCTTGTGTTAAGGCTAATCTAAATTAATATATCATATATACATAGTTTTCATCTTATTACCATTGAGTTCAGTTAAAGGGATTTTTTTTTTATCTCGATCCAAGGGCTTAACAGTTCACCCATTCGCAGAGATATCTTATAAAAGTCTTTAAGGATTACCATTATGATTCAAAGAATTTAGCTGGTTTTGCTTCTTGCAGATTGCATATATTGCTTAGAGTTCCTCTTTAGTAGATGAGTGATGAATATTAATTGCAGGAGTAAATGCTCGTGCACCAATGAATATACTTCAGCAACAGCAACGCCATCAAACTGCCGTGCTAATGGGTCGATTCTATGGAGTAAGTAGGAACTTGTAAAATTATCCATTTTTCTTTCTTTCTTGTGTATAAATTTAAAAAAGTATTGTAAATTTCTTCCAACATATTATTGTAGTAGACAAAATATATTGAAAAAAAATTGGAGACAAGATTAGGGGTTCTATAAGAGCCCTCATCCAGAAATAAAAGGTCAGAACATAAAACTTCCAAATACATAAAAGCATAAAAACTGCATAAAATGGAACTAGAAATAACATAACCCTCTACACTCCTAAAAACTCTGAATCCTCACCAATTTTTCTATTTAAAGTGTAACCTTTTTTTTTTATTCATGGGTAAACACTTTTGACCGGAGCTATGAACCGGTCACAATTATCAGGTGGGCAGGGGGGAGACTGGACCTCGTGACCATCTTTACCACAACGGAATTACTTAGCCAATCGAGCGAGAGCCCCTGCCCTATTTAAAGTGTAACCTCAAAGTCATGTTGAGAGATGCTTTTTTTGATTACTTGATTTTCTACTTTTTTACCATCTTTCATTAGGTATTTTTTTGGGAGGTGAGAGACACCCCTTCCTCCACTTCCATCTCATTATTACCTAATTCTGATGTAAAATTTTCACTAGAAGAAAATTCCTTCTCTAAAGATTTTTGCAGCCTACACATTCTTTTGTATTTGCATATATCAGTTCCAATATTTTACAATCATCCCAGATACTTGTAGGGGGATTTCCTCTTCCAATATAACCTTTTCTTTTAAATTTGCATATATCAGTTCCAATATTTTACAATCATCCCAGATACTTGTAGGGGTATTTCCTCTTCCAATATACCCTCTTCCAGTTTCTTTTCTTTTACTACAGATTTTTCTCCTATCTTTTCTAATGTAGATGCCTCACTATACAGCTCATCTTTTTCTTTTACTACAGATTTTTCTCCTATCTTTTCTAATGTGGATACCTCACTATACAGCCTATCTGAGACTTGCCTATTATCTTCCAAAGTTTCTACCTTACGTGTTTTACGCTATTTGGAGCTGGAACCAAAGAGCAACCCATTAGCTCATGCTGAGGACGAGCAACCCATTAGCTCATGATGATCAATTTGAGTATTTTTTGTTTGCTTGCATTTATCTGCATTATGCCCTATCTAAAATCAATGCTAACAATGAAAAGATATTTTTTCAAAGTCTAATGATTATTTCTAGATTTTCTTTCCTACATTCAAACAAATTAATTTATGTGGACCATTACTCATTTCCATTTCTACAAAAATCTTAGCTGTAATTGTTAAAAGAATATTTGTGGGTATCTAGAGATAATGCAATAAACTTTTCCAAAGCATTACCTAAATTCTTCAAAGTCAAATGGGGAAGATTTGGAAGCCTTACTCATAATGGGAAACTCTAAGATTTTTAATAAACAGGTCAAGGCTTAGAAACCATAGCTTCATAAACAAATTAAGAACCTCCCAAAACCACATCTCTTTCTCTAAGACTTTTTCCTATCTTTCCATGAATCAAAAACAACCATGAAGAAACTTTGAACATAGAGTAAATAACCACATGAGCTTCTAAGAAAGGATGCCATGGCTATTCAATCCATAGAATACTAAATTTGCCTGAGCCCATCTTAAGTAATTCTCCAACTCCTCTTGAACCTCCTTCCCAAACTCCAAAGTTGGCATTTTTGCTGTCTTTAACTTTACTATATGTTGCCCTCCTATCTGAAACCCTATTTGTTGCCTTCTCCTTTTTGTTTTGGCCTTGTTGACAATATTCTTTGCTAAACAATACAATTTTACTTTTTCCTTGTCTTCCATTCATTTTGATTGGAGTTTTCAAGTCTACTTTAATGCTTTCCAAGGCCATTTTCTAAACTGGTAGTGAATCCTCCTCAACAACACTTTTCTTTACCACAACCCCATTATCTTGCTTAGGGTTAGCTATACTGTTTTCCTCTGGTCGTGCAACCACAACCACTACCATTTGAGCGAGTGACTACCCATTGTCCTACAAAAATATTTTAGGGTTCACTACTCCAAGTTCTGACAACACCTCCATCCTCTCAACTTCTAGTGCTTAACTTATTGAAATAATATTTTTTACTTTGTATTTTTTAATATTTTAATATTTTTAGTAAATATTTGTATCTTGTGTGTATATAATTTGTGTTTTTTTACATTAAATATATTTATAATTTTTAAAAGATAAAATTAACTAAGTTTAAGCTTTATAAATAAAAATAGAAAAAAAAACTTCAAGTATCATATAAAATTACAAATTAAATATATCATGTTTTAATCTATTTCATATTTGTCAATATTTATTTATTTTTGAACTCTTTTTTTTAATTCTATTTCATGTCCATTAATAAATCTCTTTTTAAGTATATTTTATTTTTTATTATTAAGTATTACTTTATTCCTTCTATAATCCTTGCTTTTCTAAATCATATAAGAGAGATATTTATATTAAAGTATTGAAAACATATAGCTTAGCTTTGCCAAAATGACAAAGTCCTTTCCTTGTCTTCTTAATAGCCAGATTTCTAATGCCTTTTCCAAAAATGACCACGCAAGGTCTATAGAGCCTAATGGTAAGCAAGCATAGAAAGATGTATTAAATGATCTCAAAGCATTACAAGATGCCTATATATAATAGGTAATAGTTGATGAAATTGTTAAGGCGGTTGGTGTAACTGTAGAACTAACAACTATAACTGCAGAACCAACAACTAGCAGAACGTAACGACATGGTTATGTAACAAATAAATGTAATATATTATGTTAACATTCCCCCCCCTTATTACATTGTTTTTACAAATGTACCCCCTAAACAGTTCAAATTTTATCCTACCAAGAGATTTGATGAACATATTGGCTATCTGAGAGTCTATAGGGCAGTACTGGAGTTGGATGTGGTGATTCAAAACTTGGTTCCGAATGTAATGACATTTGACCTGAATATACTTAGTGCGCTCATGGAAAATTGGATTCTTCACAAGTTTTAACACACTCTGATTGTTGCAATAGAGAACTGGTGACTTCTCTTCAAGAATGTCCATATTTGCCAGAATGTGACGTAACCAAATCGCTTCACACACAACTCCTCATGTAGTGTGACATTCAACCTCAGTGGATGAAAGAGCAACAACAGTTTGCTTCTTACTAACCCATGAAATTGGACCAGATCTGAGATGAAAAACATAACCTGAGGTTGATTTCCTATCATCTACAGATCCTGCATAATCTGAGTCTATATATCCTTGTAAGAAGAACTAGTTGTTCTTCTTATATTCGAGACCATAATCAACTGTGCCTCGGATATATCTCAACACATGCTTTGCTGCAACCCAATAACACTTCTTTGGCTCTGCATGAATCTAGAGAGATAGCTGAAAAACAAAACACAAGTTTGGTCTGGTGTAGCTCAAGTAGATAAGGCTCCCAACCAACTGCCTATAGAGAGGGGCATCTACTTGAGGTGAATCTTGGTAGCGGGATAGTTGCAAACCTTTCTCCATTGGAGTGGAAATAGGCTTACAATTGACCATTCCATACTTTTCTAGGAGAGTCTTGGCATATTTCATTTGGGAGATGAATATGTGGTTCTTCTTCTGCCATATTCCAAGCGAAGACAATAATGAAGTAGCCCCAAATTTGTCATGTCGAAGGAGTTCTTGAGATCATTCTTTAAATCATCAATGAGACTGTCTTAGCTGCCAGTGAGAATAAGATTGTCCACATACAAAACCAGAATGACAATCTTTGTGCCTACCTTCTTAATATACAAATTAGGATTTGAGGGGCTACAGGTGAATCCATGGTGACCATCAATCTTAATGTACCATGCCCTAGGAGCTTGCTTAAGACTATAAAGTGATTTGATAAGATGACATACCTTGTGTGGATGATGTTCATCAACAAACCCTTCTGGCGGGGTCATGTACACTTCTTCTTTGAGATCACTGTTTAAGAAAGCACTCTTGACATCCATCTGCTGAAGCTTCCGTCCCTTCTGTGCTACCAATGCACAGCCCATTCTGACAGTTTTGATGTTCGCAGTGGGTGGAAAGGTCTCTTCATAATCAATGCCCTCTTGTTGAGCATATCCCTTTGCTACAAGTCATGCTTTGTACTTATCGATAGATCCATCTACCTTGTATTGTGTTTTGAAGATCCATTTGCAGCTAATGGGTTTCTTCCCTTAAGACAAATCAACAAGTTCCAAAGTATGATTTTGCATTAGAGAATTATACTCTGCATCCATAGCCTTCTTCCACTGAGGTTGGATTAATGCCTCTCGAACTATGTCAGTTTTCAGTGCTGTCAACAATAATACTCATGAGCGCAAGATTCACTTCATTTCTTGTCTGACTCTTGGTTCTGATTCCTAATGAAGTGTCTAGAAGAGTGTGTAGGTTTGGATCCACTTTGGAGGTTGACTGTGCTGCTGCTGGTGTGTAATGTTTTCTAGAGGGCCCAAATCAACATACAACTCTCCTTGTAGTTCTCTTTCTCCGTGACAGTCTTCCACATGCTCATCATCTGATTGTGAGAGAAATTTATGAGAATTAGGAGACTATTGCTCTTCTTTTTGTGATAAGGAATCGAATGATGATTCATCACACACCACATCTTGACTCTCATGTATCTTCTTTGTCTCAGGATCTATGAGACGATATGCTTTTGATGTAATACTATATCCCAACAATATACACTGGAGTGTCTTAGGATCAGTCTTCTTTCTCTTATTGCCAGGGGCATTCATGTATGCTGTGCAACCAAACACCCTTAGATGAGAAATTGAAGGCTTTTGTCTAGTCCATACCTCTTCTGGTGTCTTGTGTTGCAAGATATTTGTTAGTGCCCTGTTGATGAGGTATACAGCTATCTGCATTACTTCTGCCCAAAATCTTTCCCCCAACTTGGCTGTGGTGAGCATGCATCGAGCCATCTCCATGACAGTCTGATTGTGATGTTCTGCAACTCCATTCTGTTGGGGTGTATAGGGAGCAGTTAGGTTCTGCTTGATGCCATGATGCTTCAGGTATGCCATGAACTCCTTGGAGGTGAATTCCCCACCTCGATCTGAGTAGAGGACAAGAAGAGATTGGCTGACTTCTTTGACAACTAGCTTGTGAAAGTCCTGAAAGTTGGCAAAGGCTTCATCTTTCTTCTTGAGAAAGTACACCTAGGTCTTTCGCGAGAAGTCATCCACGAACAAATGGAAGTACTTATGCCCTGAAAATGAAGTAGGCATGGGTCTGCACAGATTGGTATCAACTCAAGGCGATGTTAAGCGTGGAAGCTACTAGCCTCGAATGGATCCCGGTGTTGTTTACCTACAAGGCATCCAGGACATATAGGCAATGAATTTGAAATTGGAGGAAGTCCTCTTACCATTTATTTGGAGCTAAGCTGATGCAAGGAGATGAATGAAAGGTGCCCATAGCGATAGTGTCAGAGTCCCGTAGATTCTATTGTTGAAGCTAATAGAGCTACTGTAGGGGAGGAGATAGCATCTAATGCAAACAATCTATCCTTCATAAATGCTCTAGTAAGTATCATACCTTCTCTTGAGATTAGATAGGTCTTGACCCCGTCCTTCACCTGGAATTCAACTTTCAGTTTGTGGTTTAGAAGCTGACTGACAGATAGTAGGTATGTTGTATAACTACAGAACCAACAACTAGCAGAATGTAACTACATGGTTACATAACAAACAATGTAATATATTATGCTAACAAAGCCATCAAAATTGCCACATAGGGCATATTGGCAGTAGACTGCAAACTATTACCAAGTATACATCTAGTCCGATACCAGCCGCTGATAGAGAGAATATGAGAGGCAACCAGAAAAACTATTAACACTTTAGGATAGAGAGATCACACCCTTACCGAACACCTTGTTCCAGTAGATAGTCACAGAATTCAGGAATCCATGAGAAGTCCACTGTGGCCTCAAACTGGAACAATTTCCTCAGAAAGGCTCAGGTTTCCTCCCTCTTTCCCTGTGCTCTTATATTGCATCTCCTTTCAGGTATAGCAGGAAAGGGTAATATGAAATGACGCCCTCATCCCTATCCACCTTCTCCAAATCCTTTGGCCACAAAATTCCTGCTCCATAAATCGCCTTAGCTAGCACATCATTGAGGCCCTCGAGCAAATGGTTTTTGAAGGCCATTCAGGTTGCAGTGCTAACCACTACCTTCTCCATTCTTATATCAAGCAATGAAGCCACAAACTGGAAAATGATGTTAGTATCAACCGTGTATCGTTCCCCATCCTTTAAGAAGCCCCTACCCAAAATTAGCTTCACTGCTCCTATTATGAAGGTGTCCCCCTGTATCAAGATCTGCTAGAAACGCTGGTATGTTATTTTCCCACAAAAAGCCATTTGCCTGATCGGGCTAGTTAGGCAAATAGGTGTCACCATTCCCTCACAGACTAATAGCCTACTCTGCAAATGCTTAGAGGAATGGAAAATATTTAATCTTGGTTCCCTGGCCATTGCTGCTAAACAGAGAAGGAAATATATATCTCTAACTTCACTATCTGTCCCTCCAACTATAAATGTGATGGAAAGTTCTGGACATCTAAGTGGAGACGGCTCGTGCTACCAAGGCTGCATCATCTTACGAACAAGGATCAGGGTACTTCAACTACCTTACCTACTCCCACTCCTTGCAAATTAATGATTGTTGTTTTCATGCCAGTCTTCCTGCGTGGGAGCGGCCATTCCACATACATCCCCTATTCCTATGCTTCTACCTTGTATCAATTTCTTATCATTGTTTCTCATGATCGCCACCTTGCTTATCTAGCCCTACAATGTGTAGGGCCCCCACCCTGCCACCCACAATTTTATTTATTAAATATTATTTTATTATTCATTTCAATATTTATTTCTCAAACTTTAAAAAAAAAATTATTTCATACTTACTTATAAATCTTTTTTAATTTTTAATTTATTTTCTCTTTAAATATATATTATTTTATTATTAAATATTATTTTATTCCCTTTGTAATACTTACTTTTTTATATCTCATTTCTTTTAGTAAATACTTACCAAATTTTGAAAGAGTCCTTTCAACATTGCTACTCTCTGAATTTTTTTTTTACTTTTTACCTTATCAATGTATTCCAATCTTTAATATCTCCATAATCTACTTTATTAAAATGCAATATCTCCAAAACTTAATAATTACCATTAATTTTTCTTTTTATAGTTAAAAATTGTGTGTCAAACTAAACAACCTTGAATATTTTTATAGTTAATTATAAAACAATTAAAAATAAAACTCATGCTAAAACACATTACTACAATTAAAAATATTGACAAAAAATAAACATATGTTTTTATGGTTTTATATATCTTTATAATTACTCTTATAAAATTGAATTGAAGTATTGTAGATTTAACGAAAAAATTAACTCTAAAACGTAAGAAATAAAAAATATAATAAAATTAGATTTTTATAAATATAATGAAACTAAAAAATAAATTAAATATATTCCATTGCATGTTGAGCAAGATTTTTTTAATTAAAGATATTAATTTATTTTTTCTTTAAAAATATAATTTAAAATTTGAAACTACTAAATATTATTTCTCAATAATAAATAAAACATTTTAATAGTAAATATTATTGTTCCCTTCACTTTATTTAAATATCATATTTTTCATCAGTCAAATAGTCAATAGCAAATTTACACTCCATCCTTATTTAAAAGGGATAAATAGTTGTCCTACTTTTATTGGCCAAAATTTACCTTTGCCCATTAAACCAAGATTTAAGAAGACAAATAATCCGGACCTAAATTTGATGGCCATATGACCGTATTGTTGTAACATACAATCAAAATTTTAAAAAGATTGTGAGAGGTTTTGGATAGAGTGTCTATATATATATGGTTTATTATGCCAAGACACATTCTAAGTCATAGTGGGGTGGAAATGCGAGCATCATTTTTTCTATGTAAATATATAGAAAAAAGAGGAGAAAATCACAAAAAATATCAAACAAGAAAAAGAAATTGGAAACAAAAACAATTGGAAATGATTGAAAAAAAAGTGGTAAATATATAGAAAAAAAAAAGGAGAAAATCACAAAAAATATCAAACAAGAAAAAGAAATTGGAAACAAAAAAAATTGGACAAAAAAACAAGTTGAAGATATGTCTTGGCAAAAAAGTGGAGAAAATCACAAAAAATCACAAAAGCTCTGGTAAACACACAAAAAAAGTACATAATCTTTAGAAGATATCTCTTGGCATACTATAGATATATTTTTTGTGTAAATATATAGGAAAAAATAAAAGATAAAAAATAAAAAAATTGAAAAAAAAAGAAACTAAAAACCCTTCAAGGACAAAAAGTGGGAGAAAATCACAAGAATTATGGAAGAAAAAAGATATAGAAATTAAGGGGGCTGGAAATATGCCACTGCATATATTTCCTTTTCTCTTTGTTTTCTTTAATTTTCTTCTAAATTAAGATAATTTATTTATATTATTGAAAAAGAAAATACAAACACAAATACCTCCTAAAAAAGTTGAATAAATAACCAAAATAAACTAAACAGCAACATGGAAACATGCCCTAAGGGATGCCATAGTATTTTAAAGGCACTTTGAATAAATAACTGTATAAAAAAATTGCTTAGTCATGATTGACCGTTAAATTTAGCCCCTGAATACAATTCAAGTTTTTTACCACTTTTTAATCTGGAACTATGGACTCTATCTATTTATTTCAAAACATTATTCTCTGATATATGCATGCATGTTTTGTAAAGTGCAATTACTTGTAATATTTTCCAAATTACTAAAGAAACTTGGGTGTTTGTTGTAGAATGTAAGATCTGCCCAAGGATTTCCCTTGGCAAGGCCTGTGTATGCAGTGCAGAGCCAAGCAGTTCCATCTGTGGTATCACCCACCGTAGCTTATCTTCCTCCTTTACAAGGATCTCATTTATTTCTGCCTGCTTATCGTTATCTTCCAGCCTATGCGAGAAGGCCACATCCTCTACCACAGTATAAGCTACCAAGCTGTTATCTTCGGCATGTTCCAAGATTACAGGTAAGTGAAAACTCATTCCTTCACCCACTAGATATCATATCTGTTAGTATGTGAAGTTAGTTTCTTATTCCAGCATTGATTAAGTTGATATGCAGCAATTCTTAAACATCATCCACTTCAACAGTCAAAGGTTAATTTTGGCCAATAAAAATTAGACAAATATTTACCACTTTTTATTGTGGATGAGGTGCAAAATTGCTATTGACTGTTTGACCATTGAAGTGGATGATGTTTAAGTATAGTGGCAACATGCCATGACAGTAGGGCTTAAATTTGATGGCCGTATAGCCGTATTTAAGCATTTTTTCAGTAAAACACAATCAAAATTTTAGAAAGATTGTATCATATGAAAGGAGAGATTTTGGATAGGCTGTCAAAATCTAAATAGAATTGTGATTTTTTTTTTGGATTGAAGATAGTGCATTCATATTAGCAAAAAAGTAGGAGCCAAAGTGTTACATACTATGTGGTCAAGATGGCCACCCACCCAAGATTCACAAGTTAATAGAGAGGTACATATAATTCATATGATTACAGTTTCAAGCATGTAAAACCAAAAAAGAGTGCAACAGAAGTTCTGCAAGATAACAGTCCACAAAACTTATTTAGGATCAGCATCTTTCATTGGCACATCCCTGTCTTCTACCTTCTCTGAAAGCTCTAGTTCCATGTCTGATTCAAGGTCTGGAAAGTGATCAAACTGTGTCTAATTCTGTGTCTGCTTCCACATCATTTGCTGGTTCAGCATGTATATGAGGCACTCCATCCTGATCAATAAAGAGCCTTGGAGATTCATCCAAACCGGGAGCAACTGCGGGTAAATCTGGATCCTGGGTGCCACTGTGAGCCATTTCTAGTTCCTCTACCTCATCAAAATGTAGGTCTTTGAATTTACTGTGCAGCTTCTCCAACCTGCTACTGAAAGAACTGTATATCTTACTCATATCCTGTGGTCCCCTCTTGGGCAGGTCAGTGCCATCTTCAAACTGTGTATGGTGTCCAATATCCCCCTCCTCTGCTCCAGAATCTAATTGAGTTTCTACAGAGGCAGCAACCTGTAGAAAAATATCAGATTGAGTGAGTCTAAAATCAGACTCAGTAAGAACCCTTAGTTTGTTTTGGAAGTGATCTTCATTCCTCTTTTTCCACAATATCCATAAAACCTCAGTAGTAAGAGCCAGCCAGAGTCTATTGGTTTTTGAATCAAAATTGGAAAAGTACCCAATTGTGATTATATATATACATTTGGCTTATATATAATTTTACTTATACTAAGGTATGTCATAATATTTTAAGGGCATCTTTAAATGGATAACTGTTATAAAAAAATTGCTTGACAGGCAGGGTTGATCGTCAAATTCAAGCCTTATGGTAGTGACACCACTTGCACATTCTATTTTTGGGAATCCTTCTTAGAAATGATTTTGTGAACTCAAAGACTTTTTTGGTTTTAATTAGTCTTGTTTTGAAAATAATGTTAATTGGATGTAACTGCTTCTAAGAAATAAAGCTATTGTGAGACGTTTGCCCATGATTTTTCGTGGTACATAAGCAGTAAATCTGTGTGTTAATCTTTTATGAATGATTTATTGTTTTTGGCTGTGTTTATATTTCTCTTTCTGCACTGTATATTGTCTCTTCAATATGACTCATTGTTACTAACTGAATGTCTGCATTTTAATGCCTGCAGCCACGCTATCTTTCTGAGCTTACACAGGACACACTTTTCTTCATATTTTACAGTACACCAAACGAGGAGGCTCAGCTTCTTGCTGCCAATGAATTGTAAAATTCTTCCTGTAGTTTCAACGTTTTATTTAAAAGCTTAGTTGAACATAATGTGACTTTAGATTTCTGGCACTAACAAGAAACTCTTTGGTTTAATGTCATTTCAGGCATAACAGAGGTTGGTTTTATCATAAACAACTTCGTGTATGGTTTAATGTATGGTTTTATCAGCCTGGTATCAAGACAAAAACATATGAGGAAGGGTCTTATGTTTCTTTTGATCCATGTAAATGGAAATATGTTGAAAAGGTTGTTAATCAAGTCCATTGTCATTGCAGTTGGTAGCATTATCTATTGTGAAGCTTGTGTTCTTTCCAAGTCTAATTTTCCTCTAAATTTGGATTTCATTGCAGGACCTTACAGTGTTTTATGACATGTTGGAGAAAAGGCCTTCTTTGCCACCACGCAAGCCAAACCCGCTGTACAATTTGGACAGTTGAGATATTCCATGTCCAAAAAGATTTCTACTACTGCTACTCCCAAAGTACTGTCTGTTTTTAACTTTTTAAATAAATATGTTCTTGTTGATACAGTGGATGGATGTGCTCCCCAAGAAAAGTTGTATGAGACTGTCATGCAAGAAGAACACTTTATTGTTCATTACGACATTTTGGGAATCTAGTTCTGGTTAAAAGCCCTTATCTAATCAAAAACATTTTGCCAATCTTGATCTTCTAACATTGGTTGGTCTCTAAGAAACTAGTGCTGAAACAGGTGCAATCCCAGACTTCTTTTGAAAGAAACTAAAGTTCTTTAGTACAAAATTGATTGGACTTTTTAAGTAGTTTTTAAAGGTGCAATTCCAAACTTCTTTTGAAAGAAACTAAAGTTCTTTAGTACAAAATTGATCGGACTTTTTAAGTAGTTTTTAAAGGATTGGTATACTTTAAATTCCAATGTATAGTTTATGATGTAGAAACTAAAATAATGTCTTTTTAGTTTTTCCCAGAAACAGAATGTATAAACAAAATATATACTAAGATGTTGCATTTTATTCATATATATATTATTGTGAAATTTCAAAGAGATATACTATGTATTAGTACTTGAAGTTAGAATTTTGTTTGAAATTATTATTTTAATAGACATCAGATTTCCACAGTCCATGATATTGTATCTGAGTGTTTCAAGATTTAACTGTGTGAAAGTTTTTTCTTCAACCTTTCGGGGAGTGTGATCCATCATAGGGAGAAGAGAGTAGAATGATGGATCACTGATGTTGAAGAAAAAACTATCACACAGTTAAATCTTGGAACACTCAGATACATTATTATTTTAATCATTTTCATTAAATTGGATAAAATGTATCTTTTTTTTTTTTTATGATGAAATAGTGCTATTTATATTAATTGTGTAATGATTCTAAAAACATACTATATTACAAATAAAATATGGTGGGTAGAAAAAGGCACACCCCATACTCTATGCAAGGTGGGGCCTTAAACAACATTTTCACATAGAAAAACAAAAAATTGCTAAGTAGCAAGAGCTATTGGTTCATTAGTAGGAGACCAGTCATGATCATTTAGTTTCCACACGCCAAGATTATTTAGTAGAAAATTGATTGGATGTTTTAAGTAGTTTTTAAAGGATTGACATACCTTAAATTCTAATGTATAGTTTATGATGTAGAAATTAAAATAATGCCTTTTTCCTTTTTTTCCCAAAACATAATGTATAAACAAAATCTACACTAAGATGTTACATTTTATTCATATGCATTATTGTGAAGTTTCAAAGAGATATACCGTGTATCAGTGCTTGAAGTAAGATTTTTGTTTGAGATTATTACTTTAATCATTTTCATTTTTTTGATAAAATAGTGCTATTTATATTAATTGTATAATGTTTCTAAACAAATACACTATATTACAAAAAAAAGGTGGGTATAAGTATAAAAAGGCACACCCCATAGTCTCTGCAAGGTGTGGCTTTAAACAACAATATCCATAGAGAAGAACAAAAAATTCCTAAGTAGCAAGAGATATTGATCCATTAGTAGGAGGTAGGTCATGATGATTTTTTTTTGAGATCAGTAAAGTGCAATTGAGGTTATGGAAATTATATTAATCATTATTGAAAATTACCAAAAAAAAAAATAGGAACATAGGGGGTCCAAGACCACACCCTACAGCTCAACCTAGTCAAAAAAGTTTACATTGTGGCCTCCACCAACACGACCAATCAAAATCCAGAGGATTGACCAACCATCAAAGCTCTTTCCAAAAACCAGCCCAGCCAAATCGCTCTCTGACCTTCATGAGGCCATGGGATCCCGACTCGTCGTTGATAAAAAGCTACAGTGTCCATATTATTGCCTAAAAACTCCCTCTTGATCATTATCCTGCAAAGCACTAAAGCCACTACCTTGTCTTCCCCTAAGTCTAGGAGGGATGCTAAAAATCGAGAGGAAATTTCTGAGTTAACTCTATACATGTCTATCAAGCTTAGAAACTTCCTTCCCAAAATCATTCAAATTGATTCCATTGCCAAACTTGAGGGTCTGTCAAACACTGCTGTGAGCCTTCGGTATGAAATATACCCAAGGAAGGCCATCTGGCGCTTCGAGCACTCTAGTCTAATTGGAGTCTCCATCGGGAAAAAATGAGCTCAACCTGCAATTGAGAAATCATCCTTCCACTTTAAAGCCTCTTGCACGATCTAGTGTTAATACTCTTAAATGCTGAAGTATCCTGACGTCATCCTCGCCATCCTTTCCTTTATGAATACTCGTGCGAGATTGTAAATATCTGCCATTGAATTCTAAACTCATAAAAATCACAACATGGAATGATGGAGCCCTCTTAATGTCTAACAAAGAGCTAGGAGTTAATGACCTCAAAGGTCCTCAAGGAAATAAGTCATCTCCGTTATGGTGTTGCCCTTCTTCACCTAAGCTATCATTAATTCGTCAGCATTCTAGGAGAAACCTTGTTCTGGATTGATGAGGGGAAATTCGTTACCATGTACCAAAAACTTCATTAACCCTTCTCTCACTTAGAATCCTCAAGACCTTCTCACAACCAACCCTAGCTTTGGAAAAAGTAAGAGAACCACCCTAGGAATCTAAACATGTGATCACTACCCTCATGTCTTCCACTCATCCATCGCCCCCTCCTTAGAGCCCAAATTCTGGAAGTTATTACCTTCTACCCCTCGGTTGGCAAGCCTATCAGCTTCTCCATTAGCCTCCCTATACACATGGTTGATGGTGTAAGCCTTCTGGGAATTGAGGAACTCCAAAGCCTTATCAACCTGGGCCTTGAATTTCTAGTTAGGAGTTGAACCCAACCTCACAACATTGATTACAAACGTTGAGTCTGTTTCAATCTCTATTTTTTCTACTCCCAAATCTCTACAAAGGTTTAACCCTAAGATCAAATCACTAAACTCTACTTCATTGTTGGTTTGCCGAATCAGAGGTTTGGCCAAACTACCCACCTCTGAGCCATCACAAAGTCTCACAATGTATTCGGCCCCTGAATCTAAAAGATCCCCCCTTGACACTCCGTCAAAGTTCAACTTTAACCATCCTTTCTGAGTAGGAACCAAAACAACCTGTGCTCTAAGATCATCTGCTTCTTTGCCCCCAATTCCTACAAAAGGAGGAATCCTCAATCCGTGCCATCTGAACCTCATCTAACCATCCTAGTATATAAACTTGGATCTTTTATTTCTTTGAAGAGAAGACCTACTATTGATGACCTCCACCATGATTGCCTCCACCTTATTCAAAAAAAGGGCAGTGACATCTGTTTGTCCTGAAATATCCTTCAGTTGCACTCTTTTCATATTTCCCATATTAATATGGAAGGGATGGCATACCAAAAACTTCCATATAAAGTTGTTCTGTTTAAAATGGGCCAAGACTTAAATAGGCTCTCAATGTCTTTAGGGAGGGTAGTGATCTACCCTAGATTTGTGCAAAGCCACCTCCAACAAGCTTGAGAGAATGGACAACCTACTAAAGGTGGTCCACTGATTACTCTATTGCCTTGTAAAGAACACATCTTGAGGGACCCTAAAATTCCATCTTCCTAAATCTCTGCAATTAGGATCTTACCTTGTAGTGTAGCCCAAGCAAAGACCCCTACTTTGGGGAGGCAAAATGTACTCTGGAACAAAGGTGAGAAGGTATCTTCAAAGTTGCTTGCTGCAAGACCTTCTCAATCATCCTATATCCATCCTTCACATTATACTGCCCTTTCGAATCTAAAGTCTCCTATTAGCCAAGGCTTCCTTAATGTTTGCCACCTCATTAACGGGAATATCCACTGAATCCATGTTCTTCTAAGATCATCCCATAAACCCATCCTCCTCAAACACCACATAATCCTTCACAAAGAAACCCCATCTTTTCTTGAGAATAGATCTAGTGGTTTAAGCTTTCACCACACTATCTAAACAAGTGTATCCACCCCACGAATCCTCTAAAAACAACGCTTCATTCCCTTCATGTAGATCCCAAGTTAATAAATTAGAAATGACTAATTTGCATTTCAACATAAAATTCCAAATCCTTGAGTCTACTGGAGGGTTTAAGGTCTTTAGCACTCTTTTTTGATCTGTCCCATCTAGATATTTACTTTGCAAAATCCTTTCCCATTTCAGATGTGAAAAGCTATACATTCTCCACACCAACTTTGCTCCAAGGGCTTTATTTTTCCATAATTGATTGTTCAAGCCAACCCCCCATCCTTCCTAGGTCTACACACTTTGTCCTATGAAATAAGGGCCAACTTATTCTCCTCCGACAAACCTTGCCAAAAGAATCTCCTCATTATCTAAATCAGGTTTTGATTTTTTGTCGACAGTAAGAGGCAGGACAACAAATAAATGGGTATGGCTGAGATAATTACTTTAAGCATAGTGATTTTGCCTGCCCAAGATAGCCATTTACCCTTCTAGGAAGAAAGCTTCTTATTCACTCTCTCTCCCAAAGGATCCCAAAGCTCACCTGATCTCAAACCTTTTGCCAATGGCAGTCCTAGTAAGTTCAAGGCAAATGTCCCACATTAAAGTTCAAAGTTCTTAGAATCTCTCCTTCCTTCCTAGGGGAAGTGAAGGAATAGAAAACTTTTGATTTCTCTTTGCTTATTGTTGGCCTATTTTGCTTCCCAGCCAAATAGTCCAAACCCATAAACCCTAAATGTTTTCCTACCCCTTAAGCCCTAGGTTTTACGGTCATATTCCTTTATATTATGATCCATCGTTGACTGTCTAGCCTAGGTTGGAGATCACTTAAGTTACAACCTTGAGCCCTTTATGTCATGAATTGACTGGCCCCAAGTCCTTGGTTTACCTTTTATCACCCATCGACTTCAATTCCTTAAAGTTCAAAGTCTTTCTACGGGCCTGAAGGTGCCACATGGTGGGATTTTGCAAGCCCAGAGACCGCCTAAGCTGATGTCACATTCCCACTGCGAGGCTACAAAATGAAGACAATTGTAAAGTATATCACGGCCTATGGCCACATGATTGATGACTTTGTTGGATGAAGGAGATTACACCAGGGCTGAAGGATGAAATGAAGGGGTGGGATTGCATCGTTGAAGATCTGACGGTAGCATGGTGTCACAAGAGAATCTCATCTATAGGATAGATTCTATGCACGGTTGCGAGATGGTGACACATGGCCTGTTCCTTTGTTCTTTTGAGGGAAACAACATGCAACTTCCAAGGTGGGCCACGTGTTGGCCCTGTGCTCTTCCAAAGCAAAAATAGGCAAAAGTATCCCTTGGGAGTGCGTCGATGTGCCACGTGTCTACTTTGCACAGACTCACAACAAACATAAAAGAAAGTTTCTGTTCTTTTGTACTGTTGCATCGTTTGGACACATAGCATGCTAGCACCTTCTCCACAAGATATTTTAAGGTGGGCCCCTATATTCCAATAGCACTTCAAAAATGACTCACCTATACACTAAGCGACATTGTGGCATTTTGCGGACGTTTCTTCTTCACCGAGCCTTGTCTTGGCTCCTCGGGAAGCCATGAAATTGCCACGTATGCCAGGTCAGCAAGCCTCAATACATAATTAAAGGGAAAGTGTTATGTAGTGTGAATTGGAACCATCGATCTCATAACCATTTGCTCATCCAACGACTCTGATTTAAATTTAGATCTTTTAAAACATTCCGGTGATGCCAAAGGCATTCATTCGAGTTGGTGAGCTCTACAGACAAAATTCAAGTGGGATGGCTCAATTCTTCAATGTGAGGGGACGTTCGCGGCTCAGTGGTAGATTATTTAGTGGTTGGCGATGACTTTTGGGCTCTCTTATTCAATGCTTTGTCTTCTTGTGCGTATGGGCAACCATTCCTAGGGTGCAAGTCTACTAGAGGCATGTGTTATGTCCCCATCACCATTTGTTCTTGACTCTACATTGATGAGAGCATTGGTGATCTTGGGTCCCGTGGACCTACCTTAGCATTCTTTGCACAAGGATCTTTGTGTTTTACTTGAAGCTGTGATCTATTCCGTGAGTAAAATGGCTCCTCTATAGGTTAGATTTTCATCCCAAAGCCTCAATCAGTTATATAAGTCTGTGTAAACCTTCCTGTGTGATTGAGATCATTATTGTGTGTTTTCCAAGCTTACTATTACTCATTAAATCTGGTTCATCACCTTTATTTCCATCCAGTTTCTTCCTAACCCTTTTCCCCTACAGTATTAGCACTATGTTTAGATAGTTTTCTCTAAGCATTAGGATTAGAATGAGGAACCAACATTCTCTGGAGGTTTGATCTCAACTTGCAAGGTCCCACACCTTGAGATCAATCCCATTGTGTCATTAAAATGCTTAGACTATTTCTAAGTTGGGTGCAATTCTATGTCATAATAGTTTCTGGCATGCCCAGTGGGACTCTCTGCTCTAAGTGAGAGCTGCACTAAGAAATCGGTGTGATTCCTAGTTCATTTACTGCTATGAAAGAGATCAACATGCACCTAGTGACTCTACTGATCCAATTTCTACACAATAGTTCAACATTTCATGCCTAGAGTGCAGACAAGGTCATCTTCTAGAGGTAACTTCCAATTCATAGAACTCTCTTTTGCTGATAGAAGAAGAAGTAGACTGTCTAGTTCTCCTGTGAGAGCAAGTAGAAGCAATAATTCATACCATTCAAGAGCTCAGTCTACTCCTCCAATTAGTTTTCAATTTAGGTTTTAGTATTCAAAAAGAACCCTACGCATACCTATAATCAACCTGAATATACCTAACATGGCTAGAAACCTTCCATTTGTTGTATTTCATGGAAATAGCCCTCTAGACATAGCATAGTATGATGGCATCCCTACTTTAACCTTAAAAGCTATCCCATTCTTTACTGGTGAAGACTCTACTACACCTGCTGAGCACATTCAAGATGTTGCTAGTGTCTGCTCTATCCACAATGTCACTACTGACAATGTGGCTGTGAGATTGCTAGCTTCTTCATCCAAGGGAAAGACCTTACAATGGTATTGGGGTCTTCAAGCCAACTCTATACACAACTAGGATGATCTGGGCACTAAATTGTGCCAACACTTTGAAGACATGAGTGATCATTTATCACTTATGGAACAATTACCTACAATCAAGAGAGCTCCACATGAATATATGGTGGATTCAAACTAGAGATTTCAGAAGACATGGGATAGAATTCCCTTGTTAGTGAAGCCCTCTCCAAACACAACATTTATCTACTACCTAAGGTCTTTGAATCCTGATCTTGTTGTCATGATTCGGTCCATGGGTGAGACTGTATTACCTGATGCCTATGATACAACCATAATGGCAAAAAATTAACTGATTCAGGCAAGAAAGATTGCTCCAAGTCCACCCATGCCTATTTTTCCAGAGGCTCCTACTATTCAGCCTTGTGGCTCCAATCCCTATAGCAACCACTTCCATAACTCCTTTATCTATTCTCCCAAATGAACTACATGAGGTCAAAAGCCTATTACAAAGTTTTGGTAATGAGTTAGTGGTACTAAGGAGACAAAATGCACAATCAAGCAGGCCTTATCAACCCTCCAACTAGACTTATCAACCATTCAATCATGGTTATCAACAAAATAGGCCACTGTACCAAGGTAACATGCAAAGGCAAGGGCAACCTAGTTATATCAGACCATTAAATGTTGTTAATCCTAATGTAGCAAGTACCTCAGGGCCCCTTGTGCCAATTCAAAACAACTTAGCCCAAGACATCGACTGGTGTTATCCTTGCAATTAGACACATGACCAAAAATTGTGTCAAAGTGGATAGTTTAGTCATGCTCTGACAGTGCAAGAGTAACCAACAATTTTAGCACAGCAAGTTAGCACTGATCAAGGAATGGTTGGAGGTCAAGAACAAGCACAACATAATGCTACCTTGATGAACAGGACCCGTGATGAATATTGTGGTGTCAATCAACGTGTTGGCCCTATAACATTCAATACAAGGGCAAAGAGGAGAGCTACTGAAGATACTTCAGTACCTACAGTTGGTCATACACCTATACCAAAAGTGTCTCCAATAGTTATAGCTAAAGAGAAAATGCCTGAGATTCCTTCAAGGAGAGCAGATTAGACTATTGGTAGGGTAGATTTAGTACCAACTGTGCAACCCCAATCCAGTCAGTAGCCAAAAAGTGATCTAGCTGTCACTAAAGTGTCACAAATGGCTAGTCAAATACCCTTTAGTATAGTGGATCAGATGAAGAAGACAAATCTAAGTGTTAGTATGTGGGATGCTTTGTTAATCCTAGCTCAAAGGAATCTTCTTCAAGAGCTCCTAACAAAATTCATTCAGCCTACTACGGAAACAACGAAAGAAAAGAAAACTACCCCAACAAACCTATGTTAGCCCAAGGAGGAAGTAGGTACAAGAAAAACTAGTAGGCCCCCTCCATTTTATGTTTCCCTAATCATAGGTGATAATTTTTTGCATAAATGTATGATAGATTCTGTTAGGAGTACCTCTGTCATGCCTAAAAATATTGTTGATAGGTTGGGTATAGAGTATAAGCCTGTGAACAAGGGTATAGTTCAATTATATGGTACTGCTATCAAGACAGTAGTAGTTATTAAAGGTTTGGAACTCACTCTACATGCATGTCCTAGCTGTTCTATTTCACAAGATATATCTGTTACAGATCTCCATGCATACTTTGGCATATGTTTATCTAGGGATTTCACTTCTAAAATAGCAAAAAACAGCACCCACAACGAACCCACGATGCACTCGGCATTAAAAATGGCAAAAAAGATTTTTAAATTTTTTTTTTAAAACATTTAAGTCACTTTTATGATTTTTTATTTCTTCTAAAAAGCAAAACTAACCTTAAAAACACATTATAAACATAAAAGCTTTGCCATTTCAACTCATTTATTTCCAAAACACAAAAGCTCCCCATTGTGGCTGAACTCAAAAATTTCTTTGTGATTGAAGAAAGATGCTTGAAGATTGAATCTTGAAGGTTGGAAATCTATTGCACCACCATTCCTACTCATTCCTACTTTTTCAGCAAGTGCCGCGAGTGGCAGTGGTGTTGGTTGTGGCTCTTCAAATGATCCTGCTAATGTCCAAGATGATGATGATGATGTGGAGGATTTAGAAAATCCATATGATGATTGACATTTGTCATTTGACATTGAAACAATGAAAATTGATTGTTGAGCATGATATTATTATTTTGAATCTTGTTATTGAACTTGAAGATCAAGTTTTATGTTTTATGATATTCAAGTTGATGGTGGTTTGTTGATTATATGATGCTATGTGGTGTTCTACACTTTATTCTTGCATTTCTACACTTAATTCTTGCTTCTATGCTTAACTTTTTTGCATATATATATATATAAATGAACCCAAAAAACAAACCCAACCCCCCAAAAAAAGTTGGGCCGAGCCCATACCAGAACCGGCAACTTAGTCTGAACTGTCTGAACACACCTAAGATGAATTTCCAACTTTCTTGAGCATTTCAACTAAGTTTGACCAAGTTTGGCCACCCGAAAACAGACTGACAGAGACTCTTTGACGTTTCATGAAAAACGTAAAAAAATTCTAAGTAAGAAAAGATGGGTGATCCCAGCCTCCAGGGGTGCCTAGAAATCCATGCCTTAGCCAATTTCATGATTTTTAACATCTGTTTGCAATTCACCTCGTTTCACGTGCCAATGACTGCTTCCTGTTGTAAATTTTGGTGTTTTGTCAGTCAACTGCCACTGGATGAAGGATGGACTAGATAGCCTGGGCATATCTAAGGTGAATCCCAGATTTTTAGGATCTGTTGACCAAAATGACTACTTTTATCAACCTAAGAACTGACCGACGGAGACATTTTCTGCATTTTCTCGAAAAACATGAAAAAAATCTAACACTACTAAAGTTGGTTGCCCCCAGCCTCCAAGAGCACTTGGAAATCCATGCCTTAGAAAAATTTCATGATTTTTCACTTTTCAACACTTTCTAGATTCATCATGCTTCATTCTCTGTTCTTCATCAAATCGACGACTGTTCGTCAGTTCTGCATTATCTGAACAACCCTGAAAACTTGAAAATGTGCTCTCGAAAATGAACATCCTCCATTGATGGCGCCAGAGCTCCTGCTTCACCAAGTGAAAAAGTAAAATTGACCCAGTAGAGAAAACTTGACCTTTTGCAAATTCCGTCTGGACCACCTTCATCATGAAATAAAATCAGCCAATCAGGATCAGGCATGACACCTGAATCGAACATTCTATTTTTAGAAACTTTCTATTTTTAGAAAAAGTTTTACCAGCATCTGTATCTCAAGAAACCTAGAAAACCTAATTTGACATCTAGTTTTAGAAATTTTGACTTTTTGAGAAAAAAAATTCTAGACTTTCACAAAATGCCTTGATGAAGCAAAATTTTTGATTGGGTACAACAAAACTATAATTCCCCTTCTTTGGCATAGGTGTTGGAGATGACCATTTAGCTTATTTTATTCTCATAGGCTAATTTGAAGTTTCAAAGAGGGAAAATTCTTTTAATTAAATAAAGTTGTCTTATGATATTATGAACAACTTGTATTTAACTAATAATGTTATTATAAAGAGACTTAAGTTAGAGCCAAAAAGCAGAATATTATAAAGTCACTTTATAATGTGTTGAGAGGTTTATTTAAAAAAGGTATTTTTTTAAATATATATTCTAGAAAGCTTCATAGGTTTGAGTTGAGTTGGTGTTGATATATTGAAAATTTATTTCTAGAAATTAAATACATTAGATAGATATATTTAGGTTTGGGAAGAACAATCAAGAATTAATGTTGATGTGGTATATAATCCAATCACTAAGGTATAAAAAATAAATGCTCATACTCTGATGACTATCTTAGGTTTCATGTAGTCTAAAATATATTCATGGGTCGAATCTAGTCCCTTGGGATTGAACTCAAACATCATGTAATGGTCTACTACATAGAAATGGATTATGGGTTGCAAAAAGGAATTGACAAAAAAATGTAATAATAATCCACCATAAGTAAAGAATCAAATGAAGTTTACAAGATTAGTAGATTCTTCAATGGCATTTTGAAGCAACTATTGTCACATAAGGTCCTCAATTTTTCTATGGTCAATATAATGGATATGTATAAGCTTGCATAGCACAAGGTTAAGTAATTTTTTGTGATTATCATCACATACATGTGCATTACATTGCAACATAAAGTTCAAGATTTTATTGACAAGAAGATAGTACTAATTGGGTACATCAATGGTAATGCACACACATCTTTCCCATCTCTACATGATTCTTCCAACCATAATAACAAGCATCTACATCTAGCACAAAATGTAATACACATTCTGAAAAGCAAGACTAAGTCTACATCAAAGTCCCCATTAATAGAATAATATATGGTGGCATGCTTACCAAGTTACCTCAAAAGCATCCTGTTAGTGTATACCTTTAATCCATAGGCATACACACTTGTATTTAAGCTTACTTAGGTGTATGACACATGTTCATTTGAACTTGTCAAAGTAGTTGGAGCTGTTTTGAGAGGTGTTAACTTGCATTGACACCTTGTGTTATGTTTGTGAGAGGTTACTTTCCACGACTCCATGTAGAGGAGTCATATCCTCTTTTCATGGAGATTCGGGTACCTCACAACTCTATTTATACTCGCCTTATTTGCTAATACAAATTGGTCGATTCCATTGCAATTCATGTGCTTGTTAGTCTATTCCATGATCTTGGTTTTCTACATGGTATTAGAGAATTTTGGATTAGTTTCGAGCCGTCAATTGTTGTTGTGCTACTCACTCCCATTCAACAGAATTCATGTCAAGATTTACAAACTGTGAGACAATATTTGTTTTTTGCTTTCATTGTTTGTTCTTAACTGTGTTTGTTGTTTTTAAGAGCCAAGAAACATTGGAGTTGGAACACCTTAGAAGGGCTTGCATCACACTGCATTTCAATTCCCCTAAGGGGCCCGCATTGAAGAGTTTGAAAGCCCTCACAAGGGTTGTGAAGGTCTATTTCGAATGACCTTAACACATACTGGTCGCTGTCTTCCCCACACCCACATAGGGCTGCATTGTAGGCTTCAAATGACTAAATAAGGGGCTTCACAATGCCCTTCAATGACACCTTTAATGATGCCCTCTTTGCTAGTGACACCTTCTAAAGACGTCTTCTCTCTACCAGCGACGCTTTCCAAGGTGTCTTCTCTAAAAAGTTTAGCCCTTGGTCATGCACAACAAAAGGGGGCTTAAATTCCTCCAATTGTTTTTTTCTCACTCATAATTTTTTCATGGAAAATTAATTTTCTAAAAAATCTGAATTTTTTTTCTGCTCAAAAATGTTTTTTTTGTAATTGCATAAATTTTGCAACCTCAATAACTTTTGCAAATCAACTCAGAATTAAGTGCTTCTTTTTGCAAAAGTGAATGTTTTTTCATCACAGATCCAACTAGCATAAAATCAGACTGAAATTATCAAGTTCCTATTTATGCTCTTTTTGGGTGACCTAAAGCAATCCTATAAAGTGCCAAATTTGGGGGTGGGGGGGGTTTGTATTTTCATTTTCCACAAGGCACTAGCTTTATAAAGTGTCACTTTAAGGGGCGAATTAAGCAAAGAGTAATCACACATTCAACTTATAAAGTGCTACTTTATATAAAGTTTAATTAGGGATTCAATTCACGAAATTGGAGAACACATCTTCAAGAAGGTAAAAAAATAAATCCATGGCACCTTCAAAAATAGAAGTCAACAAATGGATTCTCAATTCATGTGCAATTGAACACATTTCACCTTACAAAGAGATGTTTGTGACAATTCTTCCATGCAACACCTTCAAAATATTAATAGATGATATCTATTATAATGTTTGTGGTAAGGGAACTGTAAAATTAGGTAGTGGATAAATGCACAATGTGCTTTTCATTCCAAAATTATTTAAGAATCATCTCTCTGTGTATCAACTCACATGTTTTGACAAAATAGTTGAGTTCATGGCCACAATAACCCTAATTTGAGAATCACAAAGTCAAAACGTTGTTGCAGTAGCGAAGATTTGTCACTTTAACTACAGCTTCATTTTTTCACACTTTACTTCAACTAAAGAGAACACTACACTAGCAACTTCAGAGCCTAGTGTTACTTCTCATCTCAGCTCAGTTGGTTCTGTATAGCGGGTTGTTGAACTCCAAAAGCATATATGTTGTAAATGTACTCATAAAGTGTTATAAAATTGAATGTGTGTAAGACGTAAAGGGAAATTGGGAAAATTGTACTCACACTACTATATAAAGTGTATTGGGGGGTTGTAACAATCACAGTAATGAATCTTTTAGATTCTCTTCTCATTCATATGTGCCATTAATGCACATCCTTTTTTAGGATCTTGTACATTTTCAGAATCAAATTCCTTACACACTACAAATTCCAATTAGTTTGTTAATTTCTCTTAGAATTAAGGGAAGGGCAGAATTTACAATTGTTTCATGCTCTAGGAGTTCTTCATCTCTGCATTAGCATTGGCATTAGCATCATCTTTGGGGGGGGATTTCTAAGCCTTTCTTTCTTCTCTCCTTTAGGAGGATAGTTTTTTTCCCACTGGGTTTTCTATCTTACTCCAGTTTTAGAGAGTTTGCATTGTACTTGAGTACCTTATCAGAATTCATGGCCGAGACTCATTTTTCTTTTGCTTTGTACATGGGGTCCTCACCAAGCTTATAGCCGGGACCCATTTTTCATAATACTCACCTAAGCTATGCTTAAGGGTGGGTGTTAGTGTATAGCTTTAATCTATAGGCATACACACTTGTATTTAAGCCTACCTAGGCATATGACACATGTTCATTTGAAGTTGTCAAAGTAGTTGGAGCTATTTTGAGAGGTGTCAACTTGCATTGACACCTCATGCTATGTTTATGGGAGGTTACTTGTTACAACTCCATGTGGAGGAGTCCTATCCTCTTTTCATGGAGATTCAGGTACCTCACAACTCTATTTATACTCACCTTAATTGCTAATACAAACTGGTCAATTCCATTGCAATTCATGTGCTTGTTAGTATATTCCATGATCTTGGTTTTCTATACATCCAAGTCTCCATATCAAGACCAAAAAGAGGTAAGTATTTAGAAGATCCCATTATTACATGCTATTTTTGTTCATAAAGAAACATTGGTATATTATATATTTTATATATTGTGATGCTAAAAAGAAGACCCCACTAGGGCAAATGATTCAAATAATACATCTTGTGGTTCCATTTGATTTACACATGCTCTTTCATGTTCCTCTATACTTTTCGTGCAATCTTTCCATTTAAGGGACAAGGTTATTATTTATTTATTATAGGTTCTAAGATTTCATGATTGCTTACATTGGAGGCAAAAGGGGGGTATCTTCCACCTTTCATCTTTCATGTCCAAACGTAAGTATCTAAGGTTGTATTTCACTGATTTTTAAAAAATTTCTCAAAATTTTCATGCTCTCATGGTTATGTTACATGTTCACTTTCCATTATAATGCTATCTTTCTATAGACATTTCCATGTTATCATGCTTTATTTTTATCTGATCTTTTCTCCTCTCCTTTCTTTGTGTGCACACCATAAGGGGTACACATCAAATCAAGTGGGGCATATCAAATCAATGTGTTGATGTCTTGATTTCTTGACTTAGAGCATGATTTTGATTGATTTGACCTCCCTTTACCCAAAATCCTAGATAACCATTAAAATCCAAGCCAAGTCCACTCTAACATTTTTTAGCTCCTAGATTACATGTTCCTCTTCCTAGTCTTTTTGCATGCCCTTCAATTTGATGGGGAAGTTAGCTCCAAAATTCACACATCTAAACTAGATATTTCAAAATTAAAATTTAATTTTTGGCCCAAACTAAATTAGTCTCAAATAGTTGTTATGTACTAACTCACACACCAAAACTTTCAAATTATGTCTCTAGGTCAAATTAAAAAATTTACCGCTCCTATTTGACCTTTTGCATCCATTCTTCATCTATTCAACATTCATCGCTTTCCATTTAGCATCTATTGACTTTCTAAATTTAGTAGCATTTTGGCATCTTAGTCATCACTACAAGCTTATAGAGGTATTCATATCCAAATTTAGTAGCTTTCCAAATCACTCTTACTATCGCCACCTCTACATGCTTTAAAATCCTAGTTACATGCTAGGACTTTTGCATGACATTCTAAACTCCAAGTATCACATTCCAAATTTCTAGATTTTAGATTACCTCTCATTTTTTTTAGTCCTTGCATTCATTGCATTTTGTTTACCATTATATCTATCAAGCCGTTAACTCAATATCCTAGGGGCTTGTCACATGGAGAAGATCCTCAATTGACAAGCTCTTCAAAGGTGCTTATCAACATTGCTAGGTTGTTATTATAGGCCTAGACATCTAGACACATCTCTATTTTCATGTATAGAAAAATTCATAGATTGATAGATTGAATCCACAGGTTTGAGTTAGATTCACAAACATTGCTAGGTTGTTATTATAGGTCTAGACATCTAGACACATCTCTATTTGCATGTATAGAAAATGTCATAGATTGATAGATTGAATCCACAGGTTTGAGTGAGATTCACAAGTTATGTAGATCTATTCTATAATCATGGTAGTGGGCTAAAACAACCAACAATCAATTTTCCAGATTCAAAAATATTCATCTAATTAATCTTGATTTTTTAGCATCCCAACAATTCACCTTTAAAGCTATATGATAACACATCTACATTGAATTTCCAACTATGTACCATTTATTTATTTATCTTTATACATTACTCTAAATAATTTTGAACTTAACTCACATATATTTATTGATTCTTTTATTTATTTAATTAACCTAAATATTAATATTTTATTTCTAATTCAATTCTTAATATATAATAAATATCATAAAAATTTAGCCTGCTCATTTTGCAACATACAATACAATAGATATATCATTTGGAAAAAAAAACACTTTACTTAAATATCATCCACTCCAATGGTGAAAAAATCAATAGCAGTTTTACATCTCATTCACAATAAAAAGTGGTAAATATTTGTCCTATTTTTATTGGCCAAAAATAAGCTTTGACTGTTGAAGTGGATGATATTTAAGAATAACCCGAAAAAAATAAGACCAAATAGTCTCACCATTGTATTTGAAAACAACATACAATGCTATATCACCGCAATGGTGAAATATACCACTAGATGTCACTCTAACATTCTCCCTCCTCTCCTTTTTTTTTGGTTGAAGATACCCAAGGGGGTCTCTTTAGCTTACAGAGGGAAATCCTTTTATTAGTATCAACCAATATCAACCAAAATGCATGTGGGTAGTTAAAGTTAAGCTGGCCCCCACTAGCCTTACTCCACTCAAATTTGGCGGACTTGGAGGGTTTGAGCAAAGATAATTGGAATCCATCTCCTTACTCAAAGCCCCTTGTTTGGAGTTCATATCTATATATAGAACGACCATTCATTTCCTATTCCAAACCTTGGGACATCAAGAGATTGTTTGCAGGTATTACTCACTTTGCTAAAAAAGAAGTGAAACACAGTTTCGAGGTGCGAAAGGCAGGGTTACGACCGTATTTCTGTGTGCTTGTTAGTTTTGTAAGGAAGCAGTCCATACATTAGATGGCTTCATTCAGAGCTGATGGTTCTTTCCACCTCTTTCGAGGTCACAATGCAAGTATGTATGAGATATTAACTCCATACATGTTCCTTTTTTTTGATTTGGGGTTTTGAGTATTGTTACAGTTCTCTTAGAGAATATAGAGTTAGTACCTATAGTTGTATAATCTGAGGATTAGAGGATACAGTGTCAAAAATAATTTGATTGGAATGAACCAAACATAGGCATCTGATCATGGAATAGACCAAACAGATGAAATGAAATAGACCAAACGGATAGAATGCATAGAAGTGTTTTTGGATTAAACTGTGTGTATTTCTTTGGTTCAACGTTTACAAGCATCCTCTTCCTGATGATGGATCACTGAGTGTGATCGGAAACGTTGAAGCAAAGAAATACATACAGTTTAATCCATAAGCACTTCTATCTGTATTCTATGAACTGCCGAAAACTCATGCAAAAAAATACACACAGTTTAATCCATAAGCACTTCTATCTGTATTCTATGGACTATGAAAAACTCATGCAAAAAAATACTCACAGTTTAATCCATAAGCACTTCTATCTGTATTCTATGGACTGTGGAAAACTCATGCAAAGAAATACAGAGTTTAATCCATAAGCACTTCTATCTGTATTGACAAAGCAAAACAATTCACACCACCAAACAATATACAACGAAATGAAGAGCCGAGGAAAATTTCTCTTCTGTGATTAGGTTAGTTTTTACAGAATTTCCCTTCTTCCATGGCGTGCGTCTGAAATTTTTAGGGCCCATGTGAGTAATGTCCTTGTTACCCAGGTCTGTTTTACAGTGTTGTGTTATAAATACATTGGTTGAGAATTATCTTATGCAATCTTATTTATTGTTGTATTTTTCATGATGGTAGAGCACATGTACCAATGATTTCATTGGTCAATCTCACACTTGCAGATCTAAAGTACGGCGGTGAATATTAAACCTAAAGATTGGAATAGTTATTGGGAATGGTAACGGGATAGGTCCCAATAAATTACGAATTAAATTTGACTTTATTGACCAATCTCACGCTCACAGATCTAAATTAGGGCGGTGAATACTAAACCTAAAGATTGGAATAGTTATTGGGAATGGTAATGGGATAAGTCCCAATATATTACGAGTTAAATTTGACTTTATTGGCCAATTTGGCTCACAGATCTAAATTAGGGTGGTGAATATTAAATGGCCAATCTGGCTCACAGATCTAAATTAGGGCGGTGAATATTAAACCTAGGCTCACAGATCTAAATTAGGGCTGTGATTATTAAACCTAAAGATTGGAATAGTTACTGGGAATGGTAATGGGATAGGTCCCAATAAATTACGAGTTAAATTTGGCTTTATTGGCCAATCTCAGTGTCACAGATCTAAATCAGGGCAGTGAATATTAAACCTAAAGATTGGAATAGTTATGGGGAATGGTAATGGTATAGGTCCCAATAAATTATGAGTTAAATTTGATTTTATTGGTCAATCTCACGTTCACATAACTAAATTAGGGCCGTGAATATTATATCTAAAGATCGGAATTAGTTATTGGGAATGTGTGATAATGGGATACGCTGGAATAAATTATGAGTTAAATTTGACTTCATTGGTTAATCTCACACTCAAAGCTCTAAACTAGGGTGGTGAATACACGATCCATGTGATAGGTTGGAATAAATTATGAGCCACATTTTATGTAAGAATATATCATTTATAGAATTGATATTGTACAAATGACACTCTAATCATAGTGGGCCGAAAAGATAAGGGAAAAGGACATGGGTATTCCGTTTTCACCAATACAAATACATTTTTGTTATAATTTAATAAAATCAATTGTAATTAAGTTAATTATATAGGGAAAATAAGTATTAAAATTATATATTTTAAAAGTATCATAATAGAAAAGGAGAGTAGTGGATAAAAAATCCCAAGTAATGAATTATCATTCCTCCTTTTTACTAGTGAACATTTAATAACTCATGTATGTTAACTACCTTTCAAACTCTTCCAAACTCATGGATATCCTCTTTTGATGACCGTAACAAAATGGGTCCATGGTTAAGAAATTATATGTTCCAAAAATTTTAATCAAGAGAGAAAGATATTACAAAATAAAAACTCATAAATAGATTATTTTGAGTGCTCTATCTCTCTATATACATATGTATGTATATATACACTTTAAATTTTTTAATATAATATTATTTATAAAAGTTTTTTTGAAATAATTATAAAAAACATAAATCAAATTCAATTAAAATAAGAATTTTAAATTAAAAAAATTGTTTATAAATATATAATTAAATTATAGTTTTATTTTTTAATTTGTGTATATTTTAATTTAAAAGAGAAAACTATAATTTAATTATATATTTGTAAACAAATTTATAAATTTATAAATATTTTTAATTAAAATTATTATTTTAATTGAATATGATTTATGTTTTTTATAATTATTTCAAAACAACTTTTATAAATTATATTATATTAGAAAATTTAAAAAAAATATATATATATATATATATAATAAAATTTTTATAAATAATATTATTATGTGTGTCTATGTAGATACATATATGATATATGATTTGAATGAACCAAACATAGGTATTTGATCATCATACAAGTAGAGATATACATGTACATGTACATGTATATATACATATATATGTATGTATGTATATATATGTATGTATGTATTGGGATATGTGTAGTCAACTTGTGGCTAGCATAATCCTTAATTCAGTCATTTATGAGTCAATAAGTATAATTATAGTATGCTAAGTTGACTTCATTGGGATTAGTCTAGTATTGTTATGTAATGATGGCTATATACAAAAGGTAATATGTAGTATTTGATCATCATATTGAGAATTATGTTCTTATTTTCCAAACTTTTGGATGTTTCCCCCCTCGAAGTGGCATATTATTATCAATTATTTGTAGCATATCTCCTATTATATATTTTTTGTGCAAATAGTTTTGAGGCAATGAACACATGTATAGACATTAGTCTACATAGTTTAATAAATGATGTGTAAGTGGAAAATATATGAGAATATAAACATATTTTGCCATTTACATTATTATTTTACATTGCCCTAAATTCTTAACTATTTGTTCATTATAGTTGATGAAATGTGATGAATGCTAAAAACATGTTTTCAATGGTGTAAAATGTAAAAAGTGGGACACACTATTGTGTTTTCACTCATATACAGTTGAAACTACTTGTTATATGTATATTTTGCTCATCCAATAGAAGTTACTCATTGCATAGTCTTTCTCTATTTAGCATGTGGCTCAGAGAAAAGGGTACCACTTATAATGATTAAGACATTAGTCTACATAGTTTAATAAATGATGTGTAAGTGGAAAATATATGAGAATATAAACATATTTTGCCATTTACATTATTATTTTACATTGCCCTAAATTCTTAACTATTTGTTCATTATAGTTGATGAAATGTGATGAATGCTAAAAACATGTTTTCAATGGTGCAAAATGTAAAAAGTGGGACACACTATTGTGTTTTCACTCATATACAGTTGAAACTACTTGTTATATGTATATTTTGCTCATTCTATAGAAGTTACCCATTGCATATCCTTTCTCTATTTAGCATGTGGCTCGGAGAAAAGGGTACCACCTATAATGATTAAGGTACACACATATACATGCCAAGATTTTCATCTACAATGAACTAAATAATCTTATTTTACTTGAGTTCCAAGATTGGGACAAACTATTTACATAAATTGGTAAACCAACATGTGGCCGAGTAGTGGGACAAACTATTGTGTGAAAAGCAATTAGTAAAATATTGAATGATGGTCATGTAAAACACATAAGCTAGAGATAAACAACTTAGGAGATAAACAACTTAAAAAGGAAAAGATGGCCTTGAAGGGTAGACAAAGATCATGTAAGCATATGAAATATACAAGCAAATCAAATGCTAAGCATGTGAGGATAAATCAATATATCAAACCTTAGCATAACAATAATGATTTGATGTATTGAAATGGTCTATGGCTTGTGGGAATGGCCTGACAAAAAATTACAACAAAAATCTCTTTTCCTTCACCTTCTCTATATCTAAATTTGTCCAGGTAGTATTTTTCAACACCATAGAGGAGATTGTTAGATCGCTGAGATTAAGCTCTCTTAGGTCAACTTCTTGTTTAGACTAACCTTACAACTTTGAGCAAATGATTGAAGACAATGTATGATTTTGATTAGACTAAGATTCTTTATCCCTTAGAAAATTAAATGTGCTCTAGTGCTTTCTCCTTTCACATTTTTTCCCATATGAATGAGTTTGACAAAATGAATATTTTTAAATATCAATACATAACAACAATTCACAAAAACATGTTTCAAGTCATCTCAAAGTGGTTAGTGAAAAAGGGTAGGAACTTCAGAACTAAAACACTTACCAATAGGTAACACTAACAAGATATTCTTTTAAGAGTAAGGATACTCCTTGGCTAACACTAGGATATTCCTCATTGTATGATAGCATTTATAAATAACATGTTTTAAAATTAAAAGTCTGGAGTTAATCTCAATCACTTAGAATCAATACTAGAGCATTTGGATTGACCTAGGATTAAAAAAAGGCACTGGTTTTGAGGTAATGGATGAATGTGTGGACATGAGTGTAAATGCAGGCTAATAAATTCAATGTGTAAATGGTAAATATATAAGAATGTGAGTAAATAGGGATGGGATAAAATTGAATGCATAGAAGTAGTTGCAAATGAATGTGAAATAGATAAAAATAAACATCATACTATGAACCAAATATAACACGTAAATATATCACTTATTAATATATAATTATATTAAATCATTCCATTAAAATTAACCCATAAATAAATAAAAATTAATATAAATAATACACAATAGGTAAGAATACAAATCTCAAAATTACAGTATAATAACCCTGTCTTGTAAATCTCTAAATTCTAGATCTTAGGAAGTGGTCCCATGGAGGGGAGCTTTCTAATTTATCTCAGCAGTGTTGCTGAAAATTTTTAGGAGCTATTTAAAACAAGCACTCCCATGAATTTTGTAGTTGCAAGTAGAAAATTTTAAGCTCCTAAATTTATGGACATTGGTGGTCTCATGAGGTTTTTAGTTTAATGCTAATTGATTTAGTAGAGATTTTTTAGGACTTACAAATAAAAAGATTAAAAATCATCAAATAAAAATTTTTCCCTCCAAAATAGAATTAAAAACTGGTAGAAAAATCCCTAATCCCTAAGCTGGTGAGGAAAGTTTCAGCCCCACCTCAAATTCATCCGCTCAAAATCAACCACCTAAAAAATAGCTGCTCTTATTTTGGAGAAAAAGATTCTAATATACACTGTAACAATTTTTTTTGGGTTTCATGAGACCCCTTGCTCCACAAAAATAGATCCTCTAGAAGTTCCATGGGACCCCTTCCTTATAATTCCTAAATGTAATAAGAATTCTTATAAAAGGATTGGGGTAATATGATATAGTTCAATTTCTAAAATAAGACAGCATATCTTAAAATAGGCAAGGATAAGACACGTGCTATGCTCGTAATGCTCTTCTTTATGTAGTAATTCAATTATTTATTCATGCAGTAATTCAATTATTCATGTAGAGCGAAAGACATCTCCTTGTGTTAAGGCTAATCTAAATTAATATATCATATATACATAGTTTTCATCTTATTACCATTGAGTTCAGTTAAAGGGATTTTTTTTTTAATCTCGATCCAAGGGCTTAACAGTTCACCCATTCGCAGAGATATCTTATAAAAGTCTTTAAGGATTACCATTATGATTCAAAGAATTTAGCTGGTTTTGCTTCTTGCAGATTGCATATATTGCTTAGAGTTCCTCTTTAGTAGATGAGTGATGAATATTAATTGCAGGAGTAAATGCTCGTGCACCAATGAATATACTTCAGCAACAGCAACGCCATCAAACTGCCGTGCTAATGGGTCGATTCTATGGAGTAAGTAGGAACTTGTAAAATTATCCATTTTTTTTTCTTTCTTGTGTATAAATTTAAAAAAGTATTGTAAATTTCTTCCAACATATTATTGTAGTAGACAAAATATATTGAAATAAAATTGGAGACGAGATTTTTTCTTTGATAAATTAACAGGGGTTCTATAAGAGCCCTCATCCAGAAATAAAAGCTCAGAACATAAAACTTCCAAATACATAAAAGCATAAAAACTGCATAAAATGGAACTAGAAATAACATAACCCTCTACACTCCTAAAAACTCTGAATCCTCACCAATTTTTCTATTTAAAGTGTAACCTCAAAGTCATGTTGAGAGATGCTTTTTTTGACTACTTGATTTTCTACTTTTTTACCATCTTTCATTAGGTATTTTTTTGGGAGGTGAGAGACACCCCTTCCTCCACTTCCATCTCATTATTACCTAATTCTGATGTAAAATTTTCACTAGAAGAAAATTCCTTCTCTAAAGTTTTTTGCAGCCTACACATTCTTTTGTATTTGCATATATCAGTTCCAATATTTTACAATCATCCCAGATACTTGTAGGGGGATTTCCTCTTCCAATATACCCTCTTCTTTTGAATTTGCATATATCAGTTCCAATATTTTACAATCATCCCAAATACTTGTAGGGGGATTTCCTCTTCCAATATACCCTCTTCCAGTTTCTTTTCTTTTACTACAGATTTTTCTCCTATCTTTTCTAATGTAGATGCCTCACTATACAGCTCATCTTTTTCTTTTACTACAGATTTTTCTCCTATCTTTTCTAATGTGGATACCTCACTATACAGCTTATCTGAGACTTGCCTATTATCTTCCAAAATTTCTACCTTACGTGTTTTATGTGTTATATGCTATTTGGAGCTGGAACCAAAGAGCAACCCATTAGCTCATGCTGAGGACGAGCAACCCGTTAGCTCATGATGATCAATTTGAGTATCTTTTTTGTTTGCTTACATTTATCTGCATTATGCCCTATCTAAAATCAATGCTAACAATGAAAAGATATTTTTTCAAAGTCTAATGATTATTTCTAGATTTTCTTTCCTACATTCAAACAAATTAATTTATGTGGACCATTACTCATTTCAATTTCTACAAAAAACTTAGCTGTAATTGTTAAAACAATACTTGTGGGTACCTAGAGATAATGCAATAAACTTTTCCAAAGCATTACCTAAATTCTTCAAAGTCAAATGGGGAAGATTTGGAAGCCTTACTCATAATGGGAAACTCGAAGATTTTTAATAAACAGGTCAAGGCTTAGAAACCATAGCTTCATAAACAAATTAAGAACCTCCCAAAACAACCTCCCAAAACCACATCTCTTTCTCTAAGACTTTTTCCTATTTTTCCATGAATCAAAAACAACCATGAAGAAACCTTGAACATAAAGTAAATAACCACATGAGCTTCTAAGAAAGGATGCCATGGCTATTCAATCCATAGAATACTAAATTTGCCTGAGCCCATCTTCTGTAATTCTCCAACTCCTCTTGAACCTCCTTCCCAAACTCCAAAGTTGGCATTTTTGCTGTCTTTAACTTTACTATATGTTGCCCTCCTATCTGAAACCCTATTTGTTGCCTTCTCCTTTTTGTTTTGGCCTTGTTGACAATATTCTTTGCCAAACAATACAATTTTACTTTTTCCTTGTCTTCCATTCATTTTGATTGGAGTTTTCAAGTCTACTTTAATGCTTTCCAAGGCCATTTTCTAAACTGGTAGTGAATCCTCCTCAACAACACTTTTCTTTACCACAACCCCATTATCTTGCTTAGGGTTAGCTATACTGTTTTCCTTTGGTCGTGCAACCACAACCACTACCATTTGAGGGAGTGACTACCCATTGTCCTACAAAAATATTTTAGGGTTCACTACTCCAAGTTCTGACAACACCTCCATCCTCTCAACTTCTAGTGCTTAACTTATTGAAATAATATTTTTTACTTTGTATTTTTTAATATTTTAATATTTTTAGTAAATATTTGTATCTTGTGTGTATATAATTTGTGTTTTTTTACATTAAATATATTTATAATTTTGTAATACAAAATTAACTCTATATATATAGACACACATATATATATATATATATTATTTTATTCTATATTAAATATATTTATAATTTTTAAAAGATAAAATTAACTAAGTTAAAGCTTTATAAATAAAAATAGAAAAAAAAACTTCAAGTATCATATAAAATTACAAATTAAATATATCATGTTTTATTCTATTTCATATTTGTCAATATTTATTTATTTTCGAACTCTTTTTTTTTTTTTCCTATTTCATGTCCATTAATAAATCTCTTTTTAAGTATATTTTATTTTTTATTATTAAGTATTACTTTATTCCTTCTATAATCCTTGCTTTTCTAAATCATATATATACTCTATATCATGTCTATCAATATATATATATATATATAAATTAAAAAATATTGGTAGATATGAAATAGAATAAAACTCTATATATATTTTCTATTTCATGTCTATCAATAATCTTTAATTTATTTTTCACTTATTTTATTTTTAAATATATTTTATTTTAATTATTAAATATTATTTTTTTATGTATAAGAGAGATATTTATATTAAAATATTGAAAACATATAGCTTAGCTTTGCCAAAATGACAAAGTCCTTTCCTTGTCTTCTTAATAGTTAGATTTCTAATGCCTTTTCCAAAAATGACCACGCAAGGTCTATAGAGCCTAATGGTAAGCAAGCATAGAAAGATGTATTCGATGATCTCAAAGCATTACAAGATACCTATATAAAATAGGTAATAGTTGATGAAATTGTTAAGGCGGTTGGTGTAACTGTAGAACTAACAACTATAACTGCAGAACCAACAACTAGCAGAACGTAACTACATGGTTACGTAACAAATAAATGTAATATGTTATGCTAACATTCCCCCCTTATTGCATTGTTTTTACAAATGTACCCCCTAAACAGTTCAAATTTTATCCTACCAAGAGATTTGATGAACATATTGGCTATCTGAGATTCTGTAGGGTAGTACTGGAGCTGGATGTGGTGGTTCAAAACTTGGTTCCGAATGTAATGACATTCGACCTCAATATACTTAGTGCGCTCATGGAAAACTAGATTCTTCACAAGTTTTAACACACTCTGATTGTCGCAATAGAGAACTGGTGACTTCTCTTTAGGAATTTCCATATTTGCTAGAATGTGACGTAAACAAATCGCTTCACACACAACTCCTCATGCAACGTGATATTCAGCCTCAGTGGATGAATGAGCAACAACAGTTTGCTTCTTACTAACCCATGAAATTTGACCAGATCTGAGATGAAAAACATAACTTGAGGTTGATTTCCTATCATCTACAGATCCTGCATAATCTGAGTCTATATATCCTTGTAAGAAGAACTGGTTGTTCTTCTTATATTCCAGACCATAATCAACTGTGCCTCGGATATATCTCAACACATGCTTTGCTACAACCCAATGACACTTCTTTGGCTCCTGCATGAATCTAGAGAGACGGCTGACAACAAAACACAAGTTTGGTCTGGTGTAGCTCAAGTAGATAAGGCTCCCAACCAGCTACCTGTAGAGAGGGGCATCTACTTGAGGTGAACCTTGGAAGCGGGATAGTTGCAAACCTTTCTCCATTGGAGTGGAAATAGGCTTACAGTTGACCATTCCATACTTTTCCAGGAGAGTCTTGGCATATTTCATTTGGGAGATGAATATGTGGTTCTTCTTCTGCCATATCTCCAAGCCAAGATAATAATGAAGTAGCCCCAAATCTGTCATGTCGAAGGATTTCTTGAGATCATTCTTTACATCATCAATGAGACTGTCTGAGCTGCCAGTGAGAATAAGATTGTCCACATACAAAACCAGAATGATAATCTTTGTGCCTACCTTCTTAATATACAAATTAGGATTTGAGGGGCTACAGGTGAATCCTTGCTGCAATAGGTGACCATCAATCTTAATGTACCATGCCCTAGGAGCTTGCTTAAGGCTATAAAGTGATTTGATAAGATGACATACCTTGTGTGGATGATGTTCATCAACAAACCCTTCTGGCTGGGTCATGTACACTTCTTCTTTGAGATCATTGTTTAAAAAAGCACTCTTGACATCCATCTGCTGAAGCTTCCATCCCTTCTGTGCTGCCAATACACAGCCCATTCTGACAGTTTTGATCTTCGCAGTGGGTGCAAAGGTCTCTTCATAATCAATACCCTCTTGTTGAGCATATCCCTTTGCTACAAGTCATGCTTTGTACTTGTCGATAGATCCATCTACCTTGTACTTTGTTTTGAAGATCCATTTGCAACTAATGGATTTCTTCCCTTCAAACAGATCAACAAGCTCCTAAGTATAATTTTGCATCAAAGAATTATACTTTGCATCTTTAGCCTTCTTTCACTGAGGTTGGCTTAATGCCTCTCGAACTGTGTCAGGTTCATTGCTGTCAACAATAATACTCATGAGCGAAAGATTCACTTCATTTCTTGTCTAACTCTTGGTTTTGATTCCTAATGAAGTGTCTGGAAGAGTGTGTAGGTTTGGATCCACTTTGGAGGTTGATTGTGCTGCTGCTGGTGTGTAATGTTTTCTAGAAGGCCCAAATCACCATACAACTCTCCTTGTAGTTCTCTTTCTCTATGAGAGTCTTCCACATGGTCATCATTTGAATGTGAGAGAAATTTATGAGAAGTAGGAGACTATTGCTCTTCTTTTTGTGATAAGGAATTGAATGATGATTCATCACACACCACATCTTGACTCTTATGTATCTTCTTTGTCTCAGGATCTATGAGACGATATGCTTTTGATGTAATACTATATGCCAACAATATACACTAGAGTGTCTTAGGATCAGTCTTCTTTCTCTTATTGCCAGGGGCATGCATGTATGCTGTGCAACCAAACACCCTTAGATGATAAATTGAAGGCTTTTGTCTAGTCCATACCTCTTCTGGTGTCTTGTGTTGCAGGATATTTGTTAGTTCCCTGTTGTGGCGAGCATGCATCAAGCCATCTCCATGACAGTCTGATTGTGACGTTCTGCAACTCCATTCTATTGTGGTGTATAGGGAGCAATTAGGTTCTACTTGATGCCATGATGCTTCAGGTATACCATGAACTCCTTGGAGGTGAATTCCCCCCCTCGATCTGAGTAGAGGACAAGAAGAGATTGGCCGGCTTCTTTGACAATTTGCTTGTGAAAGTCCTGAAAGTTGGCAAAGGCTCATCTTTCTTCTTGAGAAAGTACACCTAGGTCTTTCATGAGAAGTCATCCATGAACAAATGGAAGTACTTATGCCCTAAAAATGAAGTAGGCATGGGTCTACATAGATCGGTATGTACCAGCTCAAGGCGATGTTAAGCATGGAAGCTACTAGCCTCGAACGGATCCCGGTGTTGTTTACCTACAAGGCATCTAGGACATATAGGCAATGAATTTAAAATTGGAGGAAGTCCTCTTACCATTTATTTGGAGCTAAGCTGATGCAAGGAGCTGAATGAAAGGTACCCATAGCGATAGTGTCAGAGTCCTGTAGATTCTATTGTTGAAGCTAATAGAGCTACTGTAGGGGAGGAGATAGCATCTAATTCAAACAGTCTATCCTTCATAAATGCTCTAGTAAGTATCATACCTTCTCTTTAGATTAGATAGGTCTTGAGCCCGTCCTTCACCTGGAATTCAACTTTCAGTTTGTGGTTCAGAAGCTGATTGACAGATAGCAGGTTTGTTGTCAAACTAGGAACATACAACACCTTGGTGAGGGTACAACGACTTGTCCCAAGAGGAATGATGACCTTGCCTATACCCTTTGCAACATACTCCTTGTTGTCAACAATTCAAACTCTATCTCCAGTAGGTTGTTTTGTTAATGCATCGAACAACTCGCGATTGCATGTCATATGCTTGTTGACACTTGAGTCTATCAACCAAATATCCCTTGTGGGCTGCGAGGTTTGGGAGACAAGGACTAGGTTGTGATGAGTGCCGCAGTTGGCTATTTTTGGTTCATCTTCTTTTGATGCTTCATCTTGTTGGGCCGCTACATTGCCTTTGTGCTTTCTATGACGATGATGGCATTTGGATGGCTGAGTATCACTACAACTAGAAAAGCTTTCTTTACTTGAATTACCTTGTGTTAAGGCATTATACCAACAGTTGATAGTGTCATGATTGTTCTTGTTGCATATATGACACCATCGGTTTGCCTTTGGAGGCTTCAACTGTTGATGTTCTTGGTGTTTCTGTGGCTTCTTTCTACAAAACTTCTGACCTTTTGATTGTCTAGAGATCAGGGCCTTGTCTTCAAGTTCACCTTGGATAGATTGAATGGCTTCTTCCTGCTGTAATAGATTCACCAATTCATCAAATGATACCTCTTTCTTTGTGATGTTTAGCATGGTGACAAAGATTTTGAATTGAGATGGCAGAGCTCTCAGTGTAATTGGGACAAGTAGTTTCTCATCCACCTTTTCTCCAAGTGTAACAAGCTCAGCTCACAATTCAGATAACCGTTGTAAGAATTCCTCAACTTTCTCGCCAACTTGCATAATGAGTGTATGTAGCTTGGACTGTAGATGGAGGATCTTTGTCTGCTTCTTCACTTGGTAGATTGTGGAGAGAGAATCCCATGCTGCCTTTGATGTTTCCACATCCTGAATGTGAGGTCGAACTTCATAGGTGATGCTGAGTGTTATCAACATTAATGCTTTGGCATCGGCCTTGTCAAACTTTTGCCTTTCATCTGGGTCTTCTGGTCTGGCTATGTCACCAATGACAATTCCCCATAGCTCCTCAAAAATGAGAATTGTTCGCATCTTTGTCTTCCATGCAGCATAATTTGGCCCTTTCAAAAGTTAACCATCAGAAAGAAGCAATTTCGGGGCTGACATTGTTCACCACAAATAGAAAAAACTAGTCCAGACAACAACTTTATTATTATTTTATTTGACAATACATTCACTTTCAAGAATAAATTGTGCCACGAAGATGATCATGATAGGCATGTGTTGTGAGATGGTGACGCTTGGGTGTGCGTTCTACCTCATCTTCGTCATCAGCATCATAACCCTCGTCAAGTTTTACTCTAATCTTCCTTGCTTGACATTGTACATCAAATAGAAAGTAATCTAGTAATCCTTGCCTTAACAATTCAACGAATTGAAGATTATCGATATTTTACAGGGCATCTAGAAGGGCAAAATAGAAGCCTGAGCTTTCTAAAATAGTACATCTACCTCGAGGTGGCTCATTTGCATGATTATTGGCCACACTACTGGCATCTGGTGCAGTGGACATCCATGTTTCATATACTATGTCTTTCCTCTACACGCCAACTTAGACTTCAAATGCCTTATGGTTGGAGAAACACTAGTCTAGATAGCGACTGCTACAGCAAAAAAAAATGACATCAATCTACCTGAAAGCAACTACAATCTGTGAATGATCCTCTCCTCATTGATAGGATTGCAATGACTTTTCCTTCCAACAATTTTTGGCCTTCAACTTGGGCAATTAGATCAACATTTTCTTACTGCATGCTTGCTACGATAGCTTCCAACAATCTTCCTCCCTGCCAATGGCTTTGCTTTCCTCTCTGCACCGTGGGTACTTTCTCCTTGCTACTCAATAGAACTCCATCTGGTCGCTTTGGGTGACTTCTTCCACGTAGGAGTAGTACTTCACATTGCGCTCACTCCTACACAGGCTTTGATACCATTTAATGGTAAGCAAGAAGAGAAAGATGTATTTGATGATCTACAAGCATTACAAGATACCTATATATAATAGGTAACAGTTGATGAAACTGTTAAGGCAGTTGGTGTAACTACAAAACTAACAACTATAACTATAGAACCAACAACTAGCAGAACATAACTACATGGTTACATAACAAACAATGTAATATGTTATGCTAACAAAGCCATCAAAATTGCCATGCAGGGCATATTGGCAGTAGACTGCAAACTATTACCAAGTATACATCTAGTCCAATATCAGCCGCTGATAGAGAGAATATGAGAGGCAACCAAAAAAACTATTAACACTTTAGGATAGAGAGATCACAACCTTACTGAACACCTTGTCCCAGTAGATAGTCGCGGAATTCGGGAATCCATGAGAAGTCCACTGTGGCCTCAAACTAGAACAATTTCCTCAGAAAGGCTCGGCTTTCCTCCCCCTTTCCCTGTGCTCTTATAGTGCCTCTCCTTTCAGGTATAGCAAGAAAGGGCAATATGAGATGACGCCCTCATCCCTATCCACCTTCTCCAAATCCTTTAGCCATAGAATTCCTGCTCCATAAATCACCTTAGCTAGCACATCGTTGAGGCCCTCAAGCAAATGGTTTTTAAAGGCCATTCAGGTTGCAGTGCTGACCACTACCTTCTCCATTCTTATATCAAGCAATGAAGCCACAAACTGGAAAACAATGTTAGGATCAACCGTGTATCGCTCCCCATCCTTTAAGAAGCCCCTACCCAAAATTAGCTTCACTGCTCCTATTATGAAGGTGTCCCCCTGTATCAAGATCTACTAGAAACGCTGGTCTGTTATTTTCCCATGAAAAGCCATTTGCCTGATCGGGCTAGTTAGGCAAATAGGTGTCGCCATTCCCTCACAGACTAATAGCCTACTCTGCAAATGCTTAGAGGAATGGAAAATATTTAATCTTGGTTCCCTGGCCATTGCTGCTAAATAGAGAAGGAAATATATATTTCTAACTTCACTATCTATCCCTCCAACTATAAATGTGATGGAAAGTTCTAGACATCTAAGTGGAGACGGCTCGTGCTACCAAGGCCACATCATCTTACGAACGGGGATCTGGGTACTTCGACTACCTTACCTACTCCCACTCCTTGCAAATTAATGATTGCACTCCTTGCAAATTAATGATTGTTGTTGTCATGCCAGTCTTCCTGCGTGGGAGCGGCCATTCCATATACATCCCCTATTCCTATGCTTCCGCCTTGTATCAATTTCTTATCATTGTTTCTGATGATCGCCACCTTGCTTATCTAGCCCTATAATGTGTAGGGCCCCCACCCTGCCACCCACAATTTTAATTATTAAATATTCTTTTATTATTCATTTCAATATTTATTTCTCAAACTTAAAAAAAAATTATTTCATATTTACTTATAAATCTTTTTTAATTTTTTATTTATTTTCTCTGAATTTTTTTTTTACTTTTTACCTTATCAATGTATTCCAATCTTTAATATCTCCATAATCTACTTTATTAAAATGCCATATCTCCAAAACTTAATAATTACCATTAATTTTTCTTTTTATAGTTAAAAATTGTATGTCAAACTAAACGACCTTGAATATTTTTATAGTTAATTATAAAACAATTAAAAATAAAACTCATGCTAAAACACTTTACTACAATTAAAAATATTGACAAAAAATAAATGGTTTTATATATCTTTATCATTACTCTTATAAAATTGAATTGAAGTATTGTAGATTTAACGAAAAAACTAACTCTAAAACGTAAGAAATAAAAAATATAATAAAATTAGATTTTTATAAATATAATGAAACTAAAAAATAAATTAAATATATTCCATTGCATGTTGAGCAAGATTTTTTTAATTAAAGATATTAATTTATTTTTTCTTTAAAAATATAATTTAAAATTTGAAACTACTAAATATTATTTCTCAATAATAAATAAAACATTTTAATAGTAAATATTATTGTTCCCTTCACTTTATTTAAATATCATATTTTTCCCTGATTTATATTTTAAAAAATATTGTTAAGAGATATTTTCTAGAGGTTATGTATATGTAGGAAAAAATTTGTAGTATGCCTTGTAGTGTTGTAATTGTAGTATATGTTTTAGTTGTAATATATTTGTTGGATTAAATTTTTGTTGGATTAATTTAAGGTTTTTGGCAATCCAAAAACCTTAAATTAATTAGTTGAATACAATATCTTGGAAAGTCAGAAATTAAGTAGTTGAATACAACCTTAAGCTTTTGTTTCAAACGGACTATTGTTATTGAAAGTCGCGAGATTAATAATAATATTATTAATTATATTATTATATTTATTTTTTGATCAGTTATAATATTATATTTATTATAACACTTGTTGATATATTATATTAATTGATATTATAATAATATTATATAATAATATAATAATAAACATAAATATAATATAATATAATATAATAATAAACATAAATATAGGAAAAAAAATAATGGTAAATATAGGAAAAATTTGAAGGAATAACTAATCATAAAAACTCTTACGTTTAGTTTATTTTATGTCATTTTTAATGGTTCATAAGGAAAATACTAAAAATAAATCTAGTTGGTCAACATGTATTTTATTTTCACTTAGTATGGTTTAAATTACTTTAAAATAGATTTTAGTTAATTTATTATTATAAGAAAATTTTTTAAAAATAATTATGTAAAATTAAATTATAATGTTAGTTAAAAATATATTATTATAATGTTATATTTTATAAATTTTTTATATATTAAGTATAAGGATTTCAAGGAAACAACAAAAATCACCGAGTATCAAAGCATTAGAGGACAAGCCTCACATAGCAAAAAAGCTGAATATTACATATAACCAGAGCTAACAAAGAAAGGACTGGAACAACAAATAACAACTATTGTAACACATCTTCAAAGGTGTCCACCCACGCAGTCCAACTCATAGCACCTTCCATCCAGACCAAGTTCTTCTGAACCTGGATCTGCTTAAGCATGTAGATCATCTTCTCTAGTAGTGTTGTGAGGGTTTCTTTTAATCTCCTTGCTGATGCAGTTGACAGTTTGGTTAAAAGTGTGGATATTGTCCAAGTGCAGCCTCCAGAAATAACCATTTTTCACTTCGTTAGCAAAGAATGTCGCATGTCCATCTTTAAGCAATCTTTTGAATTTAGACTTGTTGACTTTCATAGTTATTTGTATCTATGAAAAAAATTTGAAATATGTGAGACTTCAAAAAGATTCAGTAAGCAATCTGGGGACATTTTGAAATCTTTCTTCATTTCTGTACTTCCAAATTTACCATAAAATGTTAGCTGAGAGAATATCCCAAAACATGTTAACATCTTTCTTTGCATTAGAAATAAAACCAGTAATAACTTCAAGAATATTGAAAGTAGCAGGGATGGAAATGCCAAACATCAACCAAACCTCTTTAGCAAAAGTGCACTCAAAGAATATATGTCTTCCCGTTTCTAAGGTTCTGCAAATGCTACACAAGTTAGTATCAGATAAAGAGTTCCTAATAGGAAGCTTGTTGAGAATAAGTAACCATTTAAAACATCTAATTTTAGGATCAATAGAACTTTTCCATAGATTGTCAAAAAGCTTATTCTAGGAAGGAACATCTAAATTAGTATACCAAGTATTATTAATATGGCTGATAATTTCATCATTGCAGTTAATAATAGAGTAAATGTTCTTAGCTTTAAGCTTGGAAATGATAATACCACTAGGCCATTTAATTTTCTGATAACTATTAGAATCAACATGACATAAAGTAGGAATATTCTTGCTGGCCCTGACAATCATATTATAAGTCTTATTATGAGAATCAGGAAGGTTAAATTTACTCTTTAACTCATCCCACTGAATAAGTCTATCATTTTCAAAGATGTCAATAAGTTGTTTGATCCCATGATTGGCCCAACTCTTGGCGGAACAGCCTTGGGTAAGAGCAAGGGGCTTATTACTGAGCTTAAGGTTCCACCAATGGACCTCTCACCATGGAGGGTCTTATCATCATAGAAGTCTTTATTCTTGATGAATTGCCTAACATGGTTCCAGGCCTTCCAGATGGCCTTGAACAATGATAGGAAATTCACTACAAATAATTTAAAATTTGAAACTACTAAATATTATTTATTAATAAATAAAACATTTTAATAGTAAATATTATTGTTCCCTTCACTTTATTTAAATATCATATTTTTCATTAGTCAAACAGTCAATAGCAAATTTACACTCCATCCTTATTTAAAAGGGATAAATAGTTGTCCTACTTTTATTGGCCAAAATTTACCTTTGCCCATTAAACCAAGATTTAAGAAGACAAATAATCCGGACCTAAATTTGATGGCCATATGACCATATTGATGTAACATACAATCAAAATTTTAAAAAGATTGTGAGAGGATTTGGATAGAATGTCTATATATATATGGTTTATTATGCCAAGACACATTCTAAGTCATAGTGGGGTGGAAATGGGAGCATCATTTTTTCTGTGTAAATATATAGAAAAAAAAGGAGAAAATCACAAAAAATATCAAACAAGAAAAAGAAATTGGAAACAAAAACAATTGGAAATGATTGAAAAAAAAATGGTAAATATATAGAAAAAAAAAGGAGAAAATCACAAGAAATATCAAACAAGAAAAAGAAATTGGAAACAAAAAAAAAATGGAAATGAATGAAAAAAAAGTGGAAAACGCAAGAAATATCAAACAAGAAAGAGAAACTGGAAACAAAAAAAATGGAAATGAATGAAAAAAAAGTGGAAAACTCAAAAAAACAAGTGGAAAACGCAAGAAATATCAAACAAGAAAGAGAAACTGGAAACAAAAAAAATGGAAATGAATGAAAAAAAAGTGGAAAACTCAAAAAAACAAGTTGAAGATATGTCTTTCGCAAAAAAGTGGAGAAAATCACAAAAAATCACAAAAGCTCTGGTAAACCCAAAAAAAAAAAAAAAAGTACATAACCTTTAGAAGATATCTCTTGGCATACTATAGATATATTTTTTGTGTAAATATATAGGAAAAAATAAAAAATAAAAAAATTGAAAAAAAAAGAAATTAAAAACCTTTCAAGGACAAAAAGTGGGAGAAAATCACAAGAATTATGGAAGAAAAAAGATATAGGAATTACAAATAAGTTGTGGAAAAAAAAGGGGGCTGGAAATATGCCATGTGACTGCATGTATTTCCTTTTCTCTTTGTTTTCTTTAATTTTCTTCTAAATTAAGATAATTTAATTTTATTATTGAAAAAGAAAATGCAAACACAAATACCTCCTAAAAAAGTTGAATAAATAACAAAAATAAACTAAACAGCAATATGGAAACATGCCCTAAGGGATGCCATAGTATTTTAAAGGCACTTTGAATAAATAACCATATAAAAAAATTGCTTAGTCATGATTGACCGTTAAATTTAGCTCCTGAATACAATTCAAGTTTTTTACGATTTTTTAATCTGGAACTATGGACTCTATCTATTTATTTCAAAACATTATTCTCTGATATATGCATGCATGTTTTGTAAAGTGCAATTACTTGTAATATTTTCCAAATTACTAAAGAAACTTGGGTGTTTGTTGTAGAATGTAAGATCTGCCCAAGGATTTCCCTTGGCAAGGCCTGTGTATGCAGTGCAGAGCCAAGCAGTTCCATCTGTGGTATCACCCACCGTAGCTTATCTTCCTCCTTTACAAGGATCTCATTTATTTCTGCCTGCTTATCGTTATCTTCCAGCCTATGCTAGAAGGCCACATCCTCTACCACAGTATAAGCTACCAAGCTGTTATCTTCAGCATGTTCCAAGATTACAGGTAAGTGAAAACTCATTCCTTCACCCACTAGATATCATATCTGTTAGTATGTGAAGTTAGTTTCTTATTCCAGTATTGATTAAGTTGATATGCAACAATTCTTAAACATCATCCACTTCAACAGTCAAAGGTTAATTTTGGCCAATAAAAATTAGACAAATATTTACCACTTTTTATTGTGGATGAGGTGCAAAATTGCTATTGACTGTTTGACCATTGAAGTGGATGATGTTTAAGTATAGTGGCAACATGCCATGACAGTAGGGCTTAAATTTGATGGCCGTATACCGTATTTAAGCATTTTTTCAGTAAAACACAATCAAAATTTTAGAAAGATTGTATCATATGTAAGGAGAGATTTTGGATAGGCTGTCAAAATCTAAATAGAATTGTGATTTTTTTTTTGGATTGAAGATAGTGCATTCATATTAGCAAAAAAGTAGGAGCCAAAGTGTTACATACTATGTGGTCAAGATGGCCACCCACCCAAGATTCACAAGTTAATAGAGAGGTACATATAATTCATATGATTACAGTTTCAAGCATGTAAAACCAAAAAAGAGTGCAACAGAAGTTCTGCAAGATAACAGTCCACAAAACTTATTTAAGATCAGCATCTTTCATTGGCACATCCCTGTCTTCTTCCTTCTCTGAAAGCTCTAGTTCCATGTCTGATTCAAGGTCTGGAAAGTGATCAAACTGTGTCTAATTCTGTGTCTGCTTCCACATCATTTGCTGGTTCAGCATGTATATGAGGTACTCCATCCTGATCAATAAAGAGCCTTGGAGATTCATCCAAACCGGGAGCAACTGCGGGTAAACCTGGATCCTGGGTGCCACTGTGAGCCATATCTAGTTCCTCTACCTCATCAAAATGTAGGTCTTTGAATTTACTGTGCAGCTCCTCCAACCTGCTACTGAAAGAACTGTATATCTTACTCATATCCTGTGGTCCCCTCTTGGGCAGGTCAGTGCCATCTTCAAACTGTGTATGGTGTCCAATATCCCGCTCCTCTGCTCCAGAATCTAATTGAGTTTCTACAGAGGCAGCAACCTGTAGAAAAATATCAGATTGAATGAGTCTAAAATCAGACTCAGTAAGAACCCTTAGTTTGTTTTGGAAGTGATCTTAGTTCCTCTTTTTCCACAATATCCATAAAACCTCAGTAGTAAGAGCCAGCCAGAGTCTATTGGTTTTTGAATCAAAACTGGAAAAGTACCCAATTGTGATTATATATATACATTTGGCTTATATATAATTTTACTTATACTAAGGTATGTTATAATATTTTAAGGGCATCTTTAAATGGATAACTGTTATAAAAAAATTGCTTGACAGGCAGGGTTGATCGTCAAATTCAAGCCTTATGGTAGTGAAACCACTTGCACATTCTATTTTTGGGAATCCTTCTTAGAAATGATTTTGTGAACTCAAAGACTTTTTTGGTTTTAATTAGTCTTGTTTTGAAAATAACGTTAATTGGATGTAACTGCTTCTGAGAAATAAAGCTATTGTGAGACCTTTGCCCATGATTTTTCGTGGTACATAAGCAGTAAATCTGTGTGTTAATCTTTTATGAATGATTTATTGTTTTTGGCTGTGTTTATATTTCTCTTTCTGCACTGTATATTTTCTCTTCAATGACTCATTGTTACTAACTGAATGTCTGCATTTTAATGCCTGCAGCCACGCTATCTTTCTGAGCTTACACAGGACACACTTTTCTTCATATTTTACAGTACACCAAACGAGGAGGCTCAGCTTCTTGCGGCCAATGAATTGTAAAATTCTTCCTGTAGTTTCAACGTTTTATTTAAAAGCTTAGTTGAACATAATGTGACTTTAGATTTCTGGCACTAACAAGAAACTCTTTGGTTTAATGTCATTTCAGGCATAACAGAGGTTGGTTATATCATAAACAACTTCGTGTATGGTTAATTCGCGTTGCAAGCGATCAGCCTGGTATCAAGACAAAAACATATGAGGAAGGGTCTTATGTTTCTTTTGATCCATGTAAATGGAAATATGTTGAAAAGATTGTTAATCAAGTCCATTGTCATTGCAGTTGGTAGCATTATCTATTGTGAAGCTTGTGTTCTTTCCAAGTCTAATTTTCCTCTAAATTTGGATTTCATTGCAGGACCTTACAGTGTTTTATGACATGTTGGAGAAAAGGCCTTCTTTGCCACCACGCAAGCCAAACCAGCCGTACAATTTGGACAGTTGAGATATTCCATGTCCAAAAAGATTTCTTCTACTGCTACTCCCAAAGTACTGTCTGTTTTTAACTTTTTAAATAAATATGTTCTTGTTGATACAGTGGATGGATGTGCTCCCCAAGAAAAGTTGTATGAGACTATCATGCAAGAAGAACACTTCATTGTTCATTACGACATTTTGGGAATCTAGGTCTGGTTAAAGCCCTTATCTAATCAAAAACATTTTGCCAATTTTGATCTTCTAACATTGGTTGGTCTCTAAGAAACTAGTGCTGAAACAGGAAACAGGTGCAATCCTAAACTTCTTTTGAAAGAAACTAAAGTTCTTTAGTACAAAATTGATTGGACTTTTTAAGTAGTTTTTAAAGGTGCAATTCCAGACTTCTTTTGAAAGAAACTAAAGTTCTTTAGTAAAAAATTGATTGGACTTTTTAAGTAGTTTTTAAAAGATTGGTATACTTTAAATTCCAATGTATAGTTTATGATGTAGAAACTAAAATAATGTCTTTTTAGTTTTTCCCAGAAACAGAATGTATAAACAAAATATATACTAAGATGTTGCATTTTATTCATATACATATTATTGTGAAATTTCAAAGAGATATACTATGTATTAGTACTTGAAGTTAGAATTTTGTTTGAAATTATTATTTTAATAGACATCAGATTTCCACAGTCCATGATATTGTATCTGAGTGTTTCAAGATTTAACTGTGTGAAAGTTTTTTCTTCAACCTTTCGGATCACACTCCGTGATCCATCATAGGGAGAAGAGAGTAGGATGATGGATCACTGATGTTGAAGAAAAAACTATCACACAGTTAAATCTTGAAACACTCAGATACATTGTTATTTTAATCATTTTCATTAAATTGGATAAAATGTATCTTTTTTCTTTATGATGAAATAGTGCTATTTATATTAATTGTGTAATGATTCTAAAAACATACTATATTACACAAAAAATATGGTGGGTAGAAAAAGGCACACACCATACTCTATGCAAGGTGGGGCCTTAAACAACATTTTCAAATAGAAAAACAAAAAATTGCTAAGTAGCAAGAGCTATTGATTCATTAGTAGGAGACCAGTTATGATCATTTAGTTTCCACACATCAAGATTATTTAGTAGAAAATTGATTGGATGTTTTAAGTAGTTTTTAAAGGATTGACATAACTTAAATTCTAATGTATAGTTTATGATGTAGAAATTAAAATAATGCCTTTTTCCTTTTTTTCCCAAAACATAATGTATAAACAAAACGTACACTAAGATGTTACATTTTATTCATATGCATTATTGTGAAGTTTCAAAGGGATATACCGTGTATCAGTACTTGAAGTAAGATTTTTGTTTGAAATTATTACTTTAATCATTTTCATTTTTTTGATAAAATAGTGCTATTTATATTAATTGTATAATGTTTCTAAACAAGTACACTATATTACAAAAAAAAGGTGGGTATAAGTATAAAAAGGCACACCCCATAGTCTCTGCAAGGTGTGGCTTTAAACAACAATATCCGTAGAGAAGAACAAAAAGTTCCTAAGTAGCAAGAGATATTGATCCATTAGTAGGAGGTAGGTCATGATGATTTTTTTTTGAGATTAGTAAAGTGCAATCGAGGTTATGGAAATTATATTAATCATTATTGAAAATTACCAAAAAAAAAAAAAAACAGGAACGTAGGGGGTCGAAGACCACACCCTATAGCTCAACCTAGTAAAAAATGTTTACATTGTGGCCTCCACCAACACGACCAATCAAAATCTAGAGGATTGACCAACCATCAAAGCTCTTTCCAAAAACTAGCCCAACCAAATCGCTCTCTGACCTTCATGAGGCCATGGGATCCCCACCCCTCGTTGATAAAAAGCTACAGTGTCCATATTATTGCCTAAAAACTCCCTCTTGATCATTATCCTGCAAAGCACTAAAGCCACTACCTTGTCTTCCCCTAAGTCTAGGAGGGATGCTAAAAATCGAGAGGAAATTTCTGAGTTAACTCTATACATGTCTATCAAGCTTAGAAACTTCCTTCCCAGAATCATTCAAATAGATTCCATTGCCAAACTCGAGGGTCTGTCAAACACTGTTGTGAGCCTTCGGTATGAAATATACCCAAGGAAGGCCATCTGGCGCTTCGAGCACTCTAGTCTAATTGGAGTCTCCATCGGGAAAAAATGAGCTCAACCTGCAATTGAGAAATCATCCTTCCACTTTAAAGCCTCTCGCATGATCCAGTGTTAATACTCTTAAATGCTAAAGTATCCTGACGTCATCCTCGCCATCCTTTCCTTTATGAATACTCGTGCGAGATTGTAAATATCTGCCATTGAATTCTAAACTCATAAAAATCACAACATGGAATGATGGAGCCCTCTTAATGTCTAACAAAGAGCTAGGAGTTAATGACCTCAAAGGTCCTCAAGGAAATAAGTCATCTCCACTATGGTGCTGCCCTTCTTCACCTGAGCTATCATTAATTCGTCAGCATTCTAGGAGAAACCTTGTTCTGGATTGATGAGGGGAAATTCGTTACCATGTACCAAAAACTTCGTTAACCCTTCTCTCGCTTAGAATCCTCAAGACCTTCTCACAACCAACCCTAGCTTTGGAAAAAGTAAGAGAACCACCCTAGGAATCTAAACATGCGATCACTACCCTCATGTCTTCCACTCATCCATCGCCCCCTCCTTAGAGCCCAAATTCTGGAAGTTATTACCTTCTACCCCTAGGTTGGCAAGCCTATCAGCTTCTCCATTAGCCTCCCTATACACATGGTTGATGGTGTAAGCCTTCTAGGAATTGAGGAACTCCAAAGCCTTATCAACCTGGGCCTTGAATTTCTAGTTAGGAGTTGAACCTGACCTCACAGCATTGATTACAAATGTTGAGTCTGCTTCAATCTCTATTTTTTCTGCTCCCAAATCTCTATAGAGGTTTAACCCTAAGATCAGAGCACTAAACTCTACTTCATTGTTGGTCTGCCGAATCAGAGGTTTGGCCAAACTACCCACCTCTGAGCCATCCCAAAGCCTCACAATGTATCCAGCCCCTAAATCTCAAAGATCCCCCCTTGACGCTCCGTCAAAGTTCAACTTTAACCATCCTTTCTGAGGAGGAACTAAAACAACCTGTGCTCTAAGATCATCTGCTTCTTTGCCCCCGATTCCTACAAAAGGAGGAATCCTCAATCCATGCCATCTGAACTTCATCTGACCATCCTAGTATATAAACTTGGATCTTTTATTTCTTTGAAGAGAAGACCTACTATTGATGACCTCCACCATGATTGCCTCCACCTTATTCAAAAAGAGGGCAGTGACATCTGTTTGTCCTGAAATATCCTTCAGTTGCACTCTTTTCATATTTCCCATATTAATATGGAAGGGATGGCATACCAAAAACTTCCATGTAAAGTTGTTTTTTTTAAAATGGGCCAAGACTTAAATAGGCTCTCAATGTCTTTAGGGAGGGTAGTGATCTACCCTAGATTTGTGCAAAGCCACCTCCAACAAGCTTGAGAGAATGGACAACCTACTAAAGGTGGTCCACTGATTACTCTATTGCCTTGTAAAGAACACATCTTGAGGGACCCTAAAATTCCATCTTCCTAAATCTCTGCAATTAGGATCTTACCTTGTAGAGTAGCCCAAGCAAAGACCCCTACTTTGGGGAGGCAAAATGTACTCTGGAACAAAGGTGAGAAGGTATCTTCGAAGTTGCTTGCTGCAAGACCTTCTCAATCCTCCTATATCCATCCTTCACATTATACTGCCCTTTCGAATCTAAAGTCTCCTATTAGCCAAGGCTTCCTTAATGTTTGCCACCTCATTAACGGGAATATCCACTGATTCCATGTTCTTCTAAGACCATCCCATAAACCCATCCTCCTCAAACACCACATAATCCTTCACAAAGAAACCCCATCTTTTCTTGAGAATAGATCTAGTGGTTTAAGCTTTCACCACACTATCTAAACAAGTGTATCCACCCCACGAATCCTCTAAAAACAATGCTTCATTCCCTTCATATAGATCCCAAGTTAATAAATTAGAAATGACTAATTTGCATTTCAACATAAAATTCCAAATCCTTGAGTCTACTGGAGGGTTTAAGGTCTTTAGCACTCTTTTTTGATCTGTCCCATCTAGATATTTACTTTGCAAAATCCTTTCCCATTTCAAATGAGAAAAGCTATACATTCTCCACACCAACTTTGCTCCAAGGGCTTTATTTTTCCATAATTGATTCTTCAAGCCAACCCCCCATCCTTCCTAGGTCTACACACTTTGTCCTATGAAATAAGGGCCAACTTAATCTCCTCCGACAAATCTTGCCAAAAGAATCTCCTCATTATCTGAATCAGGTTTTGATTTATTGCTGACAGCAAGAGGCAGGACAACAAATAAATGGGTATGGCTGAGATAATTACTTTAAGCATAGTGATTTTGCCTGCCCAAGATAGCCATTTACCCTTCTAGGAAGAAAGCTTCTTATTCACTCTCTCCCCCAAAGGATCCCAAAGCTCACCTGATCTCAAACCTTTTGCCAATGGCAGTCCTAGTAAGTTCAAGGCAAATGTCCCACATTAAAGTTCAAAGTTCTTAGAATCTCTCCTTCCTTCCTAGGGGAAGTGAAGGAATAGAAAACTTTTGATTTCTCTTTGCTTATTGTTGGCCTATTTTGCTTCCTAGCCAAATAGTCCAAACCCATAAACCCTAAATGTTTTCCTACCCCTTAAGCCCTAGGTTTTACAGTCATATTCCTTCATATTATGATCCATCGTTGACTATCTAGCCTAGGTTGGAGATCACTTACGTTACAACCTTGAGCCCTTTATGTCATGAATTGACTGGCTCCAAGTCCTTGGTTTACCTTTTATCACCCATCGAATTCAATTCCTTAAAGTTCTAAGTCTTTCTACAGGCCTGAAGGTGCCACATGGTGTTATTTTGCAAGCCCACAGACCGCCTAAGCTGATGTCACATTCCCACTGCGAGGCTACAAAATGAAGACAATTGTAAAGTATATCGCGGCCTATGGCCACATGATTGATGACTCAGTTGGACGAAGGAGATTGCACCAGGGTCAAAGGATGAAATGAAGGGGTGGGATTGCATCGTTGAAGATCTGACGGTAGCGTGGTGTCACAAGAGAATCTCATCTATAGGATAGATTCTATGCATGGTTGCGAGATGGTGACACATGGCCTATTCCTTTGTTCTTTTGAGGGAAACAACATGCAGCTTCCGAGGTGGGCCACGTGTCGGCCCCGCGCTCTTCCAAAGCAAAAATAGGCAAAAGTATCCCTTGGGAGTGCGTCGATGTGCCACATGTCTACTTTGCGCAGACTCGCAACAAACATAAAAGAAAGTTTCTGTTCTTTTGTACTGTTGCATCGTTTGGACACCTAGCATGCTAGCACATTCTCCACAAGATATTTTAAGGTGGGCCACTATATTCCAATAGCACCTCAAAAATGACTCACCTATACACTTAGCGCCACCGTGGCATTTTGCGGACGTTTCTTCTTCACCAAGCCTTGTCTTGGCTCCTCGCGAAGCCATGAAATTGCCACGTATGCCAGGTCAGCAAGCCTCAATACATAATTAAAGGGAAAGTGTTATGTAGTGTGAATTGGAACCGTCGATCTTATAACCATTTGCTCATCCAATGACTCTGATTTAAATTTGGATCTTTTAAAACATTCTGGTGATGCCAAAGGCATTCATTCGAGTTGGTGAGCTCTACAGACAAAATTCAAGTGGGATGGCTCAATTCTTCAATGTGAGGGGACTTTAGCGGCTCAGTGGTAGATTATTTAGTGGTTGGTGATGACTTTTGGGCTCTCTTATTCAATGCTTTGTCTTCTCATGTGTATGGGCAACCATTCCTAGGGTGCAGGTCTACTAGAGGCATGTGTTATGTCCCCATCACCATCTGTTCTTGACTCTACATTGATGACAACATTGGTGATCCTGGGTCCCGTGGACCTACCTCAACGTTCTTTGCACAAGGATCTTTGTGTTTTACTTGAAGTTGTGATCTATTCTGTGAGTAAAATGGCTCCTCTATAGGTTTAGATTTTCATCCCAAAGCCCCAATCAGTTCTATAAGTCTGTGTAAACCTTCCTGTGTGATTGAGATCATTATTGTGTGTTTTCCAAGCTTACTATTACTCATTAAATCTGGTTCATCACCTTTATTTTCATCCAGTTTCTTCCTAACCCTTTTCCCCTGTAGTATTAGCACTATGTTTAGATAGTTTTCTCTAAGCATTAGGATTAGAATGAGGAACCAACATTCTCTGGAGGTTTGATCTCAACTTGCAAGGTCCCACACCTTGAGATCAATCCCATTGTGTCATTAAAATGCTTACACTATCTCTAAGTTGGGTGCAATTCTATGTGATAATAGTTTCTGGCATGCCTGGTGGGACTCTCTGCTCTAAGTGAGAGCTGCACTAAGGAATCGGTGTGATTCCTAGTTCATTTACTACTATGAAAGCGATCAACATGCACCTAGTGACTCTACTGATCCAATTCCTACACAATAGTTCAACATTTCATGCCTAGAGTGCAAACAAGGTCATCTTCTAGAGGTAACTTCCAATTCATAGAAATCTGTTTTGCTAATAGAAGAAGAAGTAGATTGTCTAGTTCCCCTGTGAGAGCAAGTAGAAGCAATAATTCATACCATTCAAGAGCTCAGTCTACTCCTCCAATTAATTTTCAATTTAGGTTTTAGTATTCAAAAAGAACCCTACGCATACCTATAATCAACCTGAATATACCTAACATGGCTAGAAACCTTCCATTTGTTGTATTTCATGGAAATAGCCCTCTAGACCTAGCATAGTATGATGGCATCACTACTTTAGCCTTAAAGGCTATCCCATTCTTTACTGGTGAAGACTCTACTACTCCTGCTGAGCACATTCAAGATGTTGCTAGTGTCTGCTCTATCCACAATGTCACTACTGACAATGTGGCTGTGAGATTGCTAGCTTCTTCATCCAAGGGAAAGACCTTACAATGGTATTGGGGTCTTCAAGCCAACTCTATACACAACTAGGATGATCTGGGCACTAAATTGTGCCAACACTTTGAAGACATGAGTGATCATTTGTCACTTATGGAATAATTAGCTACAATCAAGAGAGCTCCACATGAATATATGGTGGATTCAAACTAGAGATTTCAGAAGACATGGGATAGAATTCCCTTGTTAGTGAAGCCCTCTCCAAACACAACATTTATCTACTACCTAAGGTCTTTGAATCCTGATCTTGCTGTCATGATTCGGTCCATGGGTGAGACTGTATTACCTGATGCCTATGATACAACCATAATGGCAAAAAATTAATTGATTAAGGCAAGAAAGATTGCTCCAAGTCCACCCAGGCCTGTTTTTCTAGAGGCTCCTATTATTCAGCCTATTGCACAATCAAGCAGGCCTTATCAACCCTCCAACTAGACTTATCAACCATTCAATCAAGGTTATCAACAAAATAGGCCACCATACCAAGGTAACATGCAAAGGCAAGGGCAACCTAGTTATATCAGACCATTAAATGTTGTCAATCCTAATGTAGCAAGTACCTCAGGGCCCCTTTTGCCAATTCAAAACAAATTAGCCCAAGACATCAACTGGTGTTATCCTTGCAATTAGACACATGACCAAAAATTGTGTCAAAGTGCATAGTTTAGTCATGCTTTGACAGTGCAAGAGTAACCAACATTTTTAGCATAGCAACTTAGCACTGATCAAGGAATGGTTGGAGGTCAAGAACAAACACAACATAATGCTACCTTGATGAATTGGACCCTTGATGAATATTGTGGTGTCAATCAATGTGTTGGCCCTATAGCATTCAATACAAGGGCAAAGAGGAGAGCTACTGAAGATACTTCAGTACCTACAGTTGGTCATACACCTACACCAAAAGTGTCTCCAATAGTTATAGCTAAAGAGAAAATGCCTGAGATTCCTTCAAGGAGAGCGGATTAGACTATTGGCAGGGCAGATTCAGTACCAACTGTACAACCCCAATCCAGTCAGCAGCCAAAAAGTGATCTAGCTATCACTAAAGTGTCACAAATGGCTAGTCATATACCCTTTAGTATAGTGGATCAGATGAAGAAGACAAATCTATGTGTTAGTATGTGGGATGCTTTGTTAATCCTAGCTCAAAGGAATCTTCTTCAAGAGGTCCTAACAAAATTCATTCAGCCTACTACGAAAACAACAAAAGAAAAGAAAACTACCCCAACAAACCTATGTCAGCCCAAGGAGGAAGTAAGTACAAGAAAAACTAGTAGGCCCCCTCCATTTTATGTTTCCCTAATCATAGGTGATAATTTTTTGCATAAATGTATGATAGATTCTGTTACGAGTACATTTGTCATGCCTAAAAATATTGTTGATAGGTTGGGTATAGAGTATGAGCCTGTGAACAAGGGTATAGTTCAATTATATGGTACTACTATCAAGACAGTAGTAGTTATTAAAGGTTTGGAACTCACTCTACATGCATGTCCTAGCTGCTCTATTTCACAAGATATATCTGTTACAGATCTCCATGCATACTTTGGCATATGTTTATCTAGGGATTTCACTTCTAAAATAGCAAAAAACAACACCCACAAAGAACCCACGATGCACTCAGCATTAAAAATGGCAAAAAAGATTTTTAAATTTTTTTTTTTAAAACATTTAAGTCACTTTTATGATTTTTTATTTCTTCTAAAAAGCAAAACTAACCCTAAAAACACATTATAAACATAAAAGCTTTGCCATTTCAACTCATTTCTTTCGAAAACACAAAAGCTCCCCATTGTGGCTGAACTCAAAAATTTCTTTGTGATTGAAGAAAGAAGCTTGAAGATTGGAAATCTATTGCACCACCATTCCTACTCATTCCTACTTTTTCAGCAAGTGCCACGAGTGGCAGTGGTGTTGGTTGTGGCTCTTCAAATGATCCTGCTAATGTCCAAGATGATGATGATGATGTGGAGGATTTAGAAAATCCATATGATGATTGACATTTGTCATTTGACATTGAAACAATGAAAATTGATTGTTGAACATGATATTATTATTTTGAATTATGTTATTGAACTTGAAGTTCAAGTTTTATGTTTTATGATATTCAAGTTGATGGTGGTTTTGTTGATTATATGATGCTATGTGGTGTTCTACACTTTATTCTTGCATTTCTACACTTAATTCTTGCTTCTATGCTTAACATTTTTGCATATATATATAAATGAACCCAAAAAACAAACCCAACCCCCCAAAAAAAGTTTGGCCGAACCCGTACCAGAACCGGCAACTTAGTCTAAACTGTCTGAACACACCTAAGATGAATTTCCAACTTTCTTGAGCATTTCAACTAAGTTTGACTAAGTTTGGCCACCCGAAAACGGACTGACGGAGACTTTTTGATGTTTCACAAAAAACGTAAAAAAATTCTAAGGCAAGAAAAGATGGGTGATGCCAGCCTCCAGGGGTGCCTAGAAATCCATGCCTTAGCCAATTTCATGATTTTCAACATCTGTTTGCAATTCACCTCGTTTCAGGTGCCAATGACTGCTTCCTGTTGTAAATTTTGGTGTTTTGTCAGTCAACTGCCATTGGATGAAGGATGGACTGGATAGCCTGGGCATATCTAAGGTGAATCCTAGATTTTCAGGATCTGTTGACCAAAATGACTGCTTTTATCAACCTGAGAACTGACCGATGGAGACATTTTCTGCATTTTCTCGAAAAACATGAAAAAAATCTAACACTACTAAAGTTGGGTGCCCCCAGCCTCCAAGGGCACTTGGAAATCCATGCCTTAGAAAAATTTCATGATTTTTCACTTTTCAACACTTTCTGGATTCATCATGCTTCATTCTCTGTTCTTCATCAAATCAATGACTGTTCGTCAGTTCTGCATTATCTGAAGAACCCTGAAAACTTGAAAATGAGCTCTCGAAAATGAACATCCTCCATTGATGGCGCCAGAGCTCTTGCTTCACCAAGTGAAAAAGCAAAATTGACCTAGTAGAGAAAACTTGACCTTTTGCAGATTCCGTCTGGACCACCTTGATCATGAAATAAAATCAGCTAATCAGGATCAGGCACGACACCTGAATCGGAGATTCTATTTTTAGAAACTTTCTATTTTTAGAAAAAGTTTTACCAGCATCCGTATCTCAAGAAACCTAGAAAACCTAATTTGACATCTATTTTTAGAAATTTTGACTTTTTGATGAGAAAATTTTCTAGACTTTCACAAAATGCCTTAATGAAGCAAAAATTTTGATTGGGTACAACAAGACTATAATTCCCCTTCTTTGGCATAGGTGTTGGAGATGACCATTTAGCTTATTTTATTCTCATAGGCTAATTTGAAGTTTCAAAGAGGGAAAATTCTTTTAATTAGATAAAGTTGTCTTATGATATTATGAATAACTTGTATTTAATTAATAATGTTATTATAAAGAGACTTAAGCTAGAGCCAAAAAGCAGAATATTATAAAGTCACTTTATAATGTGCTGAGAGGTTTATTTAAAAAGGTATTTTTTTAAATATATATTCTAGAAAGCTTCATAGGTTTGAGTTGAGTTGGTGTTGATATATTGAAAATTCATTTCTAGAAATTAAATACATTAGATAGATATATTTAGGTTTGGGAAGAACAATCAAGAATTAATGTTGATGTTGTATATAATCCAATCACTAAGGTATAAAAAATAAATGCTCATAATCTGATGACTATCTTAGGTTTTATGTAGTCTAAAATATATTCATGGGTCGAATCTAGTCCCTTGGGATTGAACTCAAACATCATGTAATGGTCTACTACATAGAAATGGATTATGGGTTGCAAAAATGAATTGACAAAAAAATGTAATAATAATCCACCATAAGTAAAGAATCAAATGAAGTTTACAAGATTAGTAGATTCTTCAAATGGCATTTTGAAGCAACTATTGTTCCTCAATTTTTCTATGGTCAATATAACGGATATGTATAAGCTTGCATAGCACAAGGTTAAGTAAATTTTTGTGATTATCATCACATACATGTGCATTACATTGCAACATAAAGTTCAAGATTTTATTGACAAGAAGCTAGTACTAATTGAGTACATCAATGGTAATGCACACACATCTTTCCCATCTCTTCATGATTCTTCCAACCATAATAACAAGGCATCTACATCTAGCACAAAATGTAATACACATTATGAAAAGCAAGACTAAGTCTACATCAAAGTCCCCATTAATAGAATACTATATGGTGGTATGCTTACCAAGTTACCTCAAAAGCATCCTGTTAGTGTATAACTTTAATCCATAGGTGTACACACTTGTATTTAAGCTTACTTAGGTGTATGACACATGTTCATTTGAACTTGTCAAAGTAGTTGGAGCTGTTTTGAGAGGTGTTAACTTGCATCGACACCTCGTGTTATGTTTGTGAGAGGTGACTTTCCACAACTCCATGTAGAGGAGTCATATCCTCTTTTCATGGAGATTCGGGTACCTCACAACTCTATTTATACTCGCCTTATTTGCTAATACAAACTGGCTGATTCCATTGCAATTCATGTGCTTGTTAGTCTATTCCATGATCTTGGTTTTCTACATGGTATTAGAGAATTTGGGATTAGTTTTGAGCCGTCAATTGTTGTTGTGCTACTCACTCCCATTCGACAGAATTCATGTCAAGATTTACAAACTGTGAGACAATATTTGTTTTTTTCTTTCATTGTTTGTTCTTAACTGTGTTTGTTGTTTTTAAGAGCCAAGAAACATTCGAGTTTGAACACCCTTAGAAGGGCTTGCATCACAGTGCATTTCAATTCCCCCAAGGGGCCCACATTGAAGAGTTTGAAAGCCCTCAGAAGGGCTGCGAAGGTCTATTTCGATTGACCTTAACACATACTGGTCGATGTCTTCCCCACACCCACATAGGGCTGCATTGTAGGCTTGAAATGACCAAAGAAGGGGCTTCACAACGCCCTTCAATGACACCTTTAATGATGTCATCTTTGCTAGTGACACCTTCTAAAGACTTCTCTCTACCAGTGACGCCTTCCAAGGTGTCTTCTCAAAAAAGTTTAGCCTTTGGTCATGCACAACACAAGGGGGCTTAAATTCCTCCAATTTTTTGTTTCTCACTCACAATTTTTTCATGGAAAATTAATTTTCTAAAAAATCTGAATTTTTTTTTCTGCTCAAAAAAGTTTTTTTTGTAATTGCATAAATTTTGCAACCTCAATAACTTTTGCAAATCAACTCGGAATTAAGTGCTTCTTTTTGCAAAAGTGAATGTTTTTTCATCACAAATCCAACTAGCATAAAATCACACTAAAATTATAAAGTTCCTATTTATGCTCTTTTTGGGTGACCTAAAGCACTCCTATAAAGTGCCAAATTGGGGGGGGGGGGGGGACACATAATTAAGGGGGGGGGGGGGGGGGGTCTTGTATTTTCATTTTCCACAAGGCACTAGATTTATAAAGTGTCACTTTAAGGGGGGAATTAAGCAAAGAGTAATCAGGCATTCAACTTATAAAGTGCTACTTTATATAAAGTTTAATTAGGGATTCAATTCACGAAATTGGGGAACACATCTTCAAGAAGGTAAAAAGATAAATCCATGGAAACTTCAAAATTAGAAGTCAACAAATGGAATCACAATTCATGTGCAATTGAACACATTTCACCTTACAAAGAGGTGTTTGTGACAATTCTTCCATGCAACACCTTCAAAATACTAATAGATGATATCTATTATAATGTTTGTGGTAAGGGAACTGTAAAATTAGGTAGTGGATACATACACAATGTTCTTTTCGGTCCCAAATTATTTAGGAATCATCTCTTTGTGTATCAAATCACATGTTTTGACAAAATAGTTGAGTTCATGGCCACAATAACCCTAATTCGAGAATCACAAAGTCGAAATGTTGTTGCAGTAGCGAAGATTTGTCACTTTAAGTACAGCTTCATTTTTTCACACTTTACTTCAACTAAAGAGGACACTACACTAGCAACTTCAGAGCCTAGTGTTACTTCTCATCTCAGCTTAGTTGGTTCTGTATAGCGGGTTGTTGAACTCCAAAAGCATATATGTTGTAAATGTACTCATAAAGTGTCATAAAATTGAATGTGTGTAACACGTAAAGGGAAATTGGGAAAATAGTACTCACACTACTATATAAAGTGTATTGGGGGGTTGTAACAATCACAGTAATGAATCTTTTAGATTCTCTTCTCATTCATATGTGCCATTAATGCACATCCTTTTTTTAGGATCTTGTACACTTTCAGAATCAAATTCCTTACACACTACAAATTCGAATTAGTTTGTTAATTTCTCTTAGAATTAAGGGAAGGGCAGAATTTACAATTGTTTCATGCTCTCAGAGTTCTTCATCTCTGCATTAGCATTGGCATTAGCATCATCTTTGGGGGGGGATTTCTAAGCCTTTCTTTCTTCTCTCCTTTTGGAGGATAGTTTTTTTCCCGCTGGGTTTTCTATCTTACTCCAATTTTAGAGAGTTTGCATTGTACTTGAGTACCTTATTAGAATTCATGGCCGAGACTCATTTTTCTTTTGCTTTGTACATGGGGTCCTCACCAAGCTTATAGCCGGGACCCATTTTTACATAATACTCACCTAAGCTATGCTTAAGGGGGGGTGTTAGTGTATAGCTTTAATCTATAGGCATACACACTTGTATGTAAGCCTACCTAGGCATATGACACATGTTCATTTGAACTTGTCAAAGTAGTTGGAGCTATTTTGAGAGGTGTCAACTTGCATCGACACCTCACGCTATGTTTGTGGGAGGTTACTTGCTACAACTCCATGTAGAGGAGTCCTATCCTCTTTTCATGGAGATTCAGGTACATCACAACTCTATTTATACTCACCTTAATTGCTAATACAAACTGGTCAATTCCATTGCAATTCGTGTGCTTGTTAGTATATTCCATGATCTTGGTTTTCTATACATCCAAGTCTCCATATCAAGACCAAGAAGAGGTAGGTATTTAGAAGATCCCATTATTACTTGATATTTTTGTTCATAAAGAAACATTGGTATATTATATATTTTATATATTGTGATGCTAAAAAGAAGACCCCACTAGGGTAAATGATTCAAATAATACATCTTGTGGTTCCATTTGATTTACACATGCTCTTTCATGTTCCTCTATACTTTTCGTGCAATCTTTCCATTTGAGGGACAAGGTTATTATTTATTTATTATAGGTTCTAAGAATTCATGATTGCTTACATTGGAGGTAAAAGGGGGGTATCTTCCACCTTTCATCTTTCATGTCCAAACGTAAGTATCTAAGGTTGTATTTCACTGATTTTTTAAAATTTTCTCAAAATTTTCATGCTCTCATGGTTATGTTACATGTTCACTTTCCATTATTATGCTATCTTTCTATACACATTTTCATGTTATCATGCTTTATTTTTATCTGATCTTTTCTCCTCTCCTTTCTTTGTGTGCACACCATAAGGGGTACACATCAAATCAAGTGGGGCATATCCTTGCTAATCACTTTCCAAGTGCATGTGTAGTTCATAGATAGAATTTGTATTATTATTCTAGCTACTTGACTTCCTATTTTGTCTATTTTTAGTATTTTTATATTTCAGTATGTTTGACATAGATTCACATGCACATAAAAATGGGGGGAAAGTGTATTGGATAAAGATACATACCCTAAAATTTGTATCATTAGTTTTATGCCACTTTGTGTTGATGTCTTGATTTCTTGACTTAGAGCATGATTTTGATTGATTTGACCTCCCTTTACCCAAAATCCTAGATAACCATTAAAATCCAAGCCAAGTCCACTCTAACATTTTTTAGCTCCTAGATTACATGTTCCTCTTCCTAGTCTTTTTGCATGCCCTTCAATTTGATGGGGAAGTTAGCTCCACAATTCAGACATCTAAACTAGATATTTCTAAATTAAAATTTAATTTTTGGCCCAAACTAAATTAGTCTCAAATAGTTGTTATGTACTAACTCACACACCAAAACTTTCAAATTATGTCTCTAGGTCAAATTAAAAAATTTACAGCTCCTATTTGACCTTTTGCATCCATTCTTCATCTATTCAACATTCATCGCTTTCCATTTAGCATCTATTGACTTTCTAAATTTAGTAGCATTTTGGCATCTTAGTCATAACTACAAGCTTATGGAGGTATTCATATCCAAATTTAGTAGCTTTCCAAATCACTCTTACTATCACCACCTCTACATGCTTCAAAATCCTAGTTACATGCCAGGACTTTTGCATGACATTCTAAACTCCAAGTATCACATTCCAAATTTCTAGATTTTAGATTACCTCTCATTTTTTGTAGTCCTTGCATTCATTGCATTTTGTTTACCATTATATCTATCAAGCCTTCTAACTCAATATCCTATGGGCTTGTCACATGGAGAAGATCCTCAATCAACAAGCTCTTCAAAGGTGCTTATCAACATTGCTAGGTTGTTATTATAGGCCTAGACATCTAGACACATCTCTATTTGAATGTATAGAAAATTTCATAGATTGATAGATTGAATCCACATGTTTGAGTTAGATTCACAAACATTGTTAGGTTATTATTATAGGTCTAGACATCTAGACACATCTCTATTTGCATGTATAAAAAATGTCATAGATTGATAGATTGAATCCACAGGTTTGAGTTTGATTCACAAGTTATGTAGATCAATTCTATAATCATGGTAGTGGGCTAAAACAACCAACAATCAATTTTCCAGATTCAAAAATATTCATCTAATTAATCTTGATTTTTTAGCATCCCAACAATTCACCTTTAAAGCTATATGATAACACATCTACATTGAATTTCCAACTATGTATCATTTATTTATTTATCTTTATACATTACTCTAAATAATTTTGAACTTAACTCACATATATTTATTGATTATTTTATTTATTTAATTAACCTAAATATTAATATTTTATTTCTAATTCAATTCTTAATATATAATAAATATCATAAAAATTTAGCCTGCTCATTTTGCAACATACAATACAATAGATATATCATTTGGAAAAAAAACACTTTACTTAAATATCATCCACTCCAATGGTGAAAAAATCAATAGCAGTTTTACATCTCATTCACAATAAAAAGTGGTAAATATTTGTCCTATTTTTATTGGCCAAAAATAAGTTTTGACTGTTGAAGTGGATGATATTTAAGAATAACCCGAAAAAAATAAGACCAAAAAGTCTCACCATTGTATTTGAAAACAATATACAATGCTATATCACCGCAATGGTGAAATAAACCACTAGATGTCACTCTAACATTCTCCCTCCTCTCCTTTTTTTTTGGTTGAAGATACCCCAAGGGGTTCTCTTTAGCTTAGAGAGGGGAATCCTTTTATTAAAATCAACCAATATCAACCAAAATGCATGTGGGTAGTTAAAGTTAAGCTGGCCCCCACTAGCCTTACTCCACTCAAAACTTGGAGGGTTTGAGCAAAGATAATTGGAATCCATCTCCTTACTCAAAGCCCCTTGTTTGGAGTTCATATCTATATATAGGTTTACCCATCAACAGAGCGACCATTCATTTCTTATTTCCAAACCTTGGGACATCAAGAGATTGTTTGCAGGTATTACTCACTTTGCTAAAAAAGAAGTGAAACACAGTTTCGAGGTGCGAAAGGCAGGGTTACGACCGTATTTCTGTGTGCTTGTTAGTTTTGTAAGGAAGCAGTCCATACATTAGATGGCTTCATCCAGAGCTGATGGTTCTTTCCACCTCTTTCGAGGTCACAATGCAGGTATGTATGAGATATTAACTCCATACATGTTCCTTTTTTTTGTTTTGGGGTTTTGAGTATTGTTACATTTCTCTTAGATTTTTCTGTTGCTCAGAATATAGAGTTAGTACCTATAGTTGTATAATCTGAGGATTAGAGGATACAGTGTCAAAAATAATTTGATTGGAATGAACCAAACATAGGTATCTGATCATGGAATAGACCAAACAGATAAAATGAAATAGACCAAACAGATAGAATGCATAGAAGTGTTTTTGGATTAAACTGTGTGTATTTCTTTGGTTCAACGTTTACAAGCATCCTCTTCCTGATCGGAAACGTTGAAGTAAAGAAATACATACAGTTTAATCCATAAGCACTTCTATCTGTATTCTATGAACTGCCGAAAACTCATGCAAAAAAATACACAGAGTTTCATCCATAAGCACTTCTATCTGTATTCTATGGACTGTGAAAAACTCATGCAAAAAAATACTCACAGTTTAATCCATAAGCACTTCTATCTGTATTCTATGGACTGTGCAAAACTCATGCAAAGAAATACACAGAGTTTAATCCATAAGCACTTCTATCTGTATTGACAAAGCAAAACAATTCACACCACCAAACAATATACAACGAAATGAAGAGCCGAGGAAAATTTCTCTTTTGTGATTAGGTTAGTTTTTACAGAATTTCCCTTCTTCCATGGCGTGCGTCTGAAATTTTTAGGGCCCATGTGAGTAATGTCCTTGTTACCCAGGTCTGTTTTACAGTGTTGTGTTATAAATACATTGGTTGAAAATGATCTTATGCAATCTTATTTATTGTTGTCTTTTTCATGATGGTAGAGCACATGTACCAATGATTTCATTGGTCAATCTCACACTTGCAGATCTAAAGTAGGGCGGTGAATATTAAACCTAAAGATTGGAATAGTTATTGGGAATGGTAACGGGATAGGTCCCAATAAATTACAAATTAAATTTGACTTTATTGACCAATCTCATGCTCATAGATCTAAATTAGGGCGGTGAATACTAAACCTAAAGATTGGAATAGTTATTGAGAATGGCAATGGGATAGGTCCAAATATATTAAATGGCCAATCTGGCTCACAGATCTAAATTAGGGCCGTGATTATTAAACCTAAAGATTGGAATAGTTACTGGGAATGGTAATGGGATAGGTCCCAATAAATTATGAGTTAAATTTGACTTTATTGGCCAATCTCAGTGTCACAGATCTAAATCAAGGCGGTGAATATTAAACCTAAAGATTGGAATAGTTATGGGGAATGGTAATAGTATAGGTCCCAATAAATTATGAGTTAAATTTGATTTTATTGGTCAATCTCACGTTCACATAACTAAATTAGGGCCGTGAATATTATATCTAAAGATCGGAATTAGTTATTGGGAATGTGTGATAATGGGATACACTAGAATAAATTATGGGTTAAATTTGACTTCATTGGTTAATCTCACACTCAAAGCTCTAAATTAGGGTGGTGAATACACGATCCATGTGATAGGTTGGAATAAATTATGAGCCACATTTTATGTAAGAATATATCACTTATAGAATTGATATTGTACAAATGACACTCTAATCATAGTGGGCCAAAAAGATAAGGGAAAAGGGCATGGGTATTCCGTTTTCACCAATACAAATACATTTTTGTTATAATTTAATAAAATCAATTGTAATTAAGTTAATTATATAGGGAAAATAAATATTAAAATTATATATTTTAAAAGTATCATAATAGAAAAGGAGAGTAGTGGATAAAAAATCCCAAGTAATGAATTATCATTCCTCCTTTTTACGAGTGAACATTTAATAACTCATGTATGTTAACTACCTTTCAAACTCTTCCAAACTCATGGATATCCTCTTTTGATGACCGTAACAAAATGGGTCCATGGTTAAGAAATTATATGTTCCAAAAATTTTAATCAAGAGAGAAAGATATTACAAAATAAAAACTCATAAATAGATTATTTTGAGTGTTCTATCTCACTATATACATATGTATGTATATATATATATATATATATGTGTGTATATATACACTTTAAATTTTTTAATATAATATTATTTATAAAAGTTGTTTTGAAATAATTATAAAAAACATAAATCAAATTCAATTAAAATAAGAATTTTAAATTAAATTTTTTTATAAATTAAAAAAATTGTTTATAAATATATAATTAAATTATAGTTTTAGTTTTTAATTTGTGTACATTTTAATTTAAAAGAGAAAACTATAATTTAATTATATATTTGTAAACAAATTTATAAATTTATAAATATTTTTAAGTAAAATTATTATTTTAATTGAATATGATTTATGTTTTTTATAATTATTTCAAAACAACTTTTATAAATAATATTATATATGTATGTCTATGTAGATATATATGTACATATACATATATGATATATGATTTGAATGAACCAAACATAGGTATTTGATCATCATACAAGTAGAGATATACATGTACATGTACATGTATATATACATATATATGTATGTATGTATATATATGTATGTATGTATACATATATACATACATACATACATACATACATACATACATACATACATACATACATACATACATACATATATATATATACAAAGTCATTTTGGAACTAGAGGAAAACAAAGTCATTTTGGAACTAGAGGAAATCATTCAAGCATGCACTAAGAGGTTGCAATTGAGGGTGATTATAGAGTATTCAATCAAGTGGAAGAGTTCTCTTATTAGAGTATTAATTTATCTTCACAGAGGAAAATGCTTCTCTAAAGGGCGGGGGCATGCCATGTCTTTAACCCATTGATTGTATTGGTATATGTGTAGTCAACTTGTGGCTAGCATAATCCTTAATTCAGTCATTTATGAGTCAATAAGTATAATTATAGTATGCTAAGTAAACTTCATTGGGATTAGTCTAGTAATATTATCTAATGATGGCTATATACAGGAGGTAATATGTATTATTTGATCATCATATTGTGAATTGTGTTCTTATTTTCCAAACTTTCGGATGATTCCCCCCTCGAAGTGGCATATTATTATCAATTATTTGTAGCATATCTCCTATTATATATTTTTTGTGCAAATAGTTTTGAGGCAATGAACACATGTATAGACATTAGTCTACATAGTTTAATAAATGATGTGTAAGTGGAAAATATATGAGAATATAAACATATTTTGCCATTTACATTATTATTTTACATTTCCCTAAATTCTTAACTATTTGTTCATTATAGTTGATGAAATGTGATGAATGCTAAAAACATGTTTTCAATGGTGCAAAATGTAAAAAGTGGGACACACTATTGTGTTTTCACTCATATACAGTTGAAACTACTTGTTATATGTATATTTTGCTCATCCAATAGAAGTTACTCATTGCATATCCTTTCTCTATTTAGCATGTGGCTCAGAGAAAAGTTTACCACCTGTAATGATTAAGGTACACACATATACACGCCAAGATTTTCATTTGCAATGAACTAAATAATCTTATTTTACTTGAGTTCCAAGATTGGGACAAAGTATTTACATAAATTGATAAACCAACATGTGGCCGAGTAGTGGGACAAACTATTATCTTTCAACTTCTATACAAATAAAAAATAGAGAAGAATTAGAGATTTTGCATGCACATAAAGTGATAAAAAATATTTTGTTCAATTGTGACAATGTGATATGATGCATTTGATTTGGTTGTGCAACTCAATTTGATTGTGGAAAATGTAATGTCGCTGATTGCAAGAATGTGATAAAACTTGACTCTGTTGTAGGTTTGCAATACACTCAAGATTTATTCAAAAATGGTGAAGAATTTCTATGTAGCATAAGTCACTATCTAAAATCTCAATCATAGGAACAATAGTGACAATATATGTCCATTCAGTTGGTTTTATACTTAGGATGCAATGAATTAGAGGAGAGGGGAAAGAAATAAATGAAAAGTAAATGTAATTGAATACATTGTAAATACGTAAAATCATGAATGAATGTTGTAGGTAAGAATTGTGTGAAAAGCAAGTAGTAAAATATTGAATGATAGTCATGTAAAACACATAAGCTGGAGATAATCATCAGGGTAAGGTTGCCCCTACTATGGACAACTTAAAAAGGAAAAGATGGCCTTGAAGGGTAGACAAAGATCATGTAAGCGTATGAAATATACAAGCAAATCAAATGCTAAGCATGTGAGGATAAATCAATATATCAAACCTTAGCATAACAATAATGATTTGATGTATTGAAATGGTCTATGGCTTGTGGGAATTGCCTGACAAAAAATTACAACAAAAATCTCTTTTCCTTCACCTTCTCTATATCTAAATTTCTCCAGGTAGTGTTTTTAAACACCATAGAGGAGATTGTTAGATCACTGAGATTAAGCTCTCTTAGGTCAACTTCTTGTTTAGACTAACCTTACAACTTTGAGCAAATGATTGAAGACAATGTATGATTTTGATTAGACTAAGATTCTTTATCCCTTAGAAAATGAAATGTGCTCTAGTGCTTTCTCCTTTCACATTTTTTCCCATATGAATGAGTTTGACAAAATGAATGTTTTTAAATATCAATACATAACAACAATTCACAAAAACATGTTTCAAGTCATCTCAAAGTGGTTAGTGAAAAAGGGTAGGAACTTCAGAACTAAAACACTTACCAATAGGTAACACTAACAAGATATTCTTTTAAGAGTAAGGATACTCCTTGGCTAACACTAGGATATTCCTCATTATATGATAGCATTTATAAATAACATATTTTAAAATTAAAAGTCTGGAGTTAATCTCAATCACTTAGAATCAATACTAAAGCATTTGGATTGACCTAGGATTAAAAAAAGGCGCTGGTTTTGAGATAATGGATGAATGTGTGGACATGAGTGTAAATGCAAGCTAATAAATTCAATGTGTGAATGGTAAATATATAAGAATGTGAATAAATATGGATGGGAAAAAATTGAATTCATAGAAGTAGTTGCAAATGAATGTGAAACAGATAAAAATAAACATCATACTATGAACCAAACATAACACAAAAATCTATCACTTATTAATATATAATTATATTAAATCATTCCATTAAAATTAACCCAAAAATAAATATAAATTAATATAAATAATACACAATAGGTAAGAATACAAATCTCAAAATTACAGTATAATAACCCTGTCTTGTAAATCTCTAAATTCTAGATCTTAGGAAGTGGTCCCATGGAGGGGAGCTTTTTAAATTATCTCAGCAGTGTTGCTGAAAATTTTTAGGAGCTATTTAAAACAAGCAGTCCCATGAATTTTGTAGTTGCAAGTAGAAAATTTTAAGCTCCTAAATTTATGGACATTGGTGGTCTCATGATGTTTTTAGTTTAATGCTAATTGATTTAGTAGAGATTTTTTAGGACCTACAAATAAAAAGATTAAAAATCATCAAATAAAAAATTTTCCCTCCAAAATAGAATTAAAAACTGGTAGAAAAATCCCTAATCCCTAAACTGGTGAGGAAAGTTTCAGCCCCACCTCAAATTCATCCGCTCAAAATCAACCACCTAAAAAATAGCTGTTCTTATTTTGGAGGAAAAGATTCTAATATACACTGTAACAATTTTTTTGGGTTTCATGAGACCCCTTGCTCCACAAAAATAGATCCTTTAGAAGTTCCATGGGACCCCTTCCTTATAATTCCTAAATGTAATAAGAATTCTTATACAAGGATTGGGGTAATATGATATAGTTCAATTTCTAAAATAAGACAGCATATCTTAAAATAGGCAAGGATAAGACATGTGCTATGCTCGTAATGCTCTTCTTTATGTAGTAATTCAATTATTTATTCATGCAGTAATTCAATTATTCATGCAGAGCGAAAGACATCTCCTTGTGTTAAGGCTAATCTAAATTAATATATCATATATACATAGTTTTCATATTATTACCATTGAGTTCAGTTAAAGGGATTTTTTTTTAATCTCGATCCAAGGGCTTAACAGTTCACCCATTCGCAGGGATATGTTATAAAAGTCTTTAAGGATTACCATTATGATTCAAAGAATTTAGCTGGTTTTGCTTCTTGCAGATTGCATATATTGCTTAGATTTCCTCTTTAGTAGATGAGTGATGAACATTAATTGCAGGAGTAAATGCTCGTGCACCAATGAATATACTTCAGCAACAGAAACGCCATCAAACTGAAGTGCTAATGGGTCGATTCTATGGAGTAAGTAGGAACTTGTAAAATTATCCATTTTTTTTTCTTTCTTGTGTATAAATTTAAAAATGTATTGTAAATTTCTTCCAACATATTATTGTAGTAGACAAAATATATTGAAAAAAAATTGGAGACAAGATTTTTTCTTTGATAAATTAACAGGGGTTCTATAAGAGCCCTCATCCAGAAATAAAAGCTCAGAACATAAAACTTCCAAATACATAAAAGCATAAAAACTGCATAAAATGGAACTAGAAATAACATAACCCTCTACACTCCTAAAAACTCTGAATCCTCACCAATTTTTCTATTTAAAGTGTAACCTCAAAGTCATGTTGAGAGATGCTTTTTTTGATTACTTGATTTTCTACTTTTTTACCATCTTTCATTAGGTATTTTTTTGGGAGGTGAGAGACACCCCTTCCTCCACTTCCATCTCATTATTACCTAATTCTGATGTAAAATTTTCACTAGAAGAAAATTCCTTCTCTAAAGTTTTTTTGTAGCCTACACATTCTTTTGTATTTGCATATATCAGTTCCAATATTTTACAATCATCCCAGATACTTGTAGGGGGATTTCCTCTTCCAATATACCCTCTTCTTCTGAATTTGCATATATCAGTTCCAATATTTTACAATCATCCCAGATACTTGTAGGGGGATTTCCTCTTCCAATATACCCTCTTCCAGTTTCTTTTCTTTTACTACAGATTTTTCTCCTATCTTTTCTAATGTAGATGCCTCACTATACAGCTCTTCTTTTTCTTTTACTACACATTTTTCTCCTATCTTTTCTAATGTGGATACCTCACTATACAGCTTATCTGAGACTTGCCTATTATCTTCCAAAATTTCTACCTTACGTGTTTTATGTGTTAATGCTATTTGGAGCTGGAACCAAAGAGCAACCCATTAGCTCATGCTGATGACGAGCAACTCATTAGCTCATGATGATCAATTTGAGTATCTTTTTGTTTGCTTACATTTATCTGCATTATTCCCTATCTAAAATCAATGCTAACAATGAAAAGATATTTTTTCAAAGTCTAATGATTATTTCTAGATTTTCTTTCCTAAATTCAAACAAATTGATTTATGTGGACCATTACTCATTTCCATTTCTACAAAAATCTTAGCTGTAATTGTTAAAAGAATACTTGTGGGTATCTAGAGATAATGCAATAAACTTTCCCAAAGTATTATCTAAATTCTTCAAAGTCAAATGGGGAAGATTTGGAAGCCTTACTCATAATGGGAAACTCAAAGATTTTTAATAAACAGGTCAAGGCTTAGAAACCATAGCTTCATAAACAAATTAAGAACCTCCCAAAACCACATCTCTTTCTCTAAGACTTTTTCCTATCTTTCCATGAATCAAAAACAACCATGAAGAAACCTTGAACATAGAGTAAATAACCACGTGAGCTTCTAAGAAAGGATGCCATGGCTATTCAATCCATAGAATACTAAATTTGCCTGAGCCCATCTTATGTAATTCTCCAACTCCTCTTGAACCTCCTCCACAAACTCCAAAGTTGGCGTTTTTGCTGTCTTTAACTTTACTATATGTTCCCCTCCTATCTGAAACCCTATTTGTTGCCTTCTCCTTTTTGTTTTGGCCCTGTTGACAATATTCTTTGCTAAACAATACAATTTTACTTTTTCCTTGTCTTCCATTCATTTTGATTGGAGTTTTCAAGTCTACTTTAATGCTTTCCAAGGCCATTTTCTAAACTGGTAGTGAATCCTCCTCAACAACACTTTTCTTTACCACAACCCCATTATCTTGCTTAGGGTTAGCTATATTGTTTTCCTTTGGTCGTGCAACCACAACCACTACCATTTGAGGGAGTGACTACCCATTGTCCTACAAAAATATTTTAGGGTTCACTACTCCAAGTTCTGACAACACCTCCATCCTCTCAACTTCTAGTGCTTAACTTATTGAAATAATATTTTTTACTTTCTATTTTTTAATATTTTAATATTTTTAGTAAATATTTGTATCTTGTGTGTATATAATTTGTGTTTTTTTACATTAAATATATTTATAATTTTTAAAAGATAAAATTAACTAAGTTAAAGCTTTATAAATAAAAATAGAAAAAAAAAACTTCAAGTATCATATAAAATTACAAATTAAATATATCATGTTTTATTCTATTTCATATTTGTCAATATTTATTTATTTTTGAACTCTTTTTTTTTAAATTCTATTTCATGTCCATTAATAAATCTCTTTTTAAGTATATTTTATTTTTTATTGTTAAGTATTCCTTTATTCCTTCTATAATCCTTGCTTTTCTAAATCATATATATACTCTATATCATGTCTATCAATATTTTGTAATATATATATATATATATATATATATATAGAAATTAAAAAATATTGGTAGATATGAAATAGAATAAAACTCTATATATATTTTCTATTTCATGTCTATCAATAATCTTTAATTTATTTTTCACTTATTTTATTTTTAAATATATTTTATTTTAATTATTAAATCTTATTTTTTTATGTATAAGAGAGATATTTATATTAAAGTATTGAAAACATATAGCTTAGCTTTGCCAAAATGACAAAGTCCTTTCCTTGTCTTCTTAATAGCTAGATTTCTAATGCCTTTTCCAAAAATGACCACGCAAGGTCTATAGAGCCTAATGGTAAGCAAGCATAGAAAGATGTATTCGATGATCTCAAAGCATTACAAGATACCTATATATAATAGGTAATAGTTGATGAAATTGTTAAGGTGGTTGGTGTAACTGTAGACCTAACAACTATAACTGCAGAACCAACAACTAGCAGAACGTAACTACATGGTTACGTAACAAATAAATGTAATATATTATGCTAACATTCCCCCCTTATTACATTGTTTTTACAAATGTACCCCCTAAACAGTTCAAATTTTATCCTACCAAGAGATTTGATGAACATATTGGCTATCTGAGAGTCTGTAGGGCAGTACTGGAGCTAGATGTGGTGGTTCAAAACTTGGTTCCGAATGTAATGACATTCGACCTCAATATACTTAGTGCGCTCATGGAAAACTAGATTCTTCACAAGTTTTAACACACTGATTGTCGCAATAGAGAACTGGTGACTTCTCTTCAGGAATGTCCATATTTGCCAGAATGTGACGTAACCAAATCGCTTCGCACACAACTCCTCATGCAGCGTGATATTCAGCCTCTGTGGATGAAAGAGCAAAAACAGTTTGCTTCTTACTAACCCACGAAATTGGACTAGATCTTAGATGAAAAACATAACCTGAGGTTGATTTCCTATCATCTATAGATCCTGCATAATCTAAGTCTATTTATCCTTGTAAGAAGAACTAGTTGTTCTTCTTATATTCCAGACCATAATCAACTGTGCCTCGGATATATCTCAACACATGCTTTGCTGCAACCCAATGACACTACTGTGTCTTCCACATGCTCATCATCTGATTGTGAGAGAAATTTATGAGAAGTAGGAGACTATTGCTCTTCTTTTTGTGATAAGGAATCGAATGACGATTCATCACACACCACATCTTGACTCTCATGTATCTTCTTTGTCTAAGGATCTATGAGACGATATGCTTTTGATGTAATACTATATCCCAACAATATACACTGGAGTGTCTTAGGATCAGTCTTCTTTCTCTTATTGCCAGGGGCATGTATGTATGTTGTGCAACCAAACACCCTTAGATGAGAAATTGAAGGCTTTTGTCTAGTCCATACCTCTTCTGGTGTCTTGTGTTGCAGGATATTTGTTAGTGCCCTGTTGATGAGGTATACAGCTATCTGCATTACTTCTGTCCAAAATCTTTCCTCCAACTTGGCTGTGGCGAGCATGTATTGAGCCATCTCCATGACAGTCTGATTGTGACATTTTGCAACTCCATTCTATTAGGGTGTATAGGGAGCAGTTAGGTTCTGCTTGATGAAATGATGCTTTAGGTATGCCATGAACTCCTTGGAGGTGAATTCCCCCCTCGATCTGAGTAGAGGACAAGAAGAGATTGGCCGACTTCTTTGACAACTTGCTTGTGAAAGTCCTGAAAGTTGGCAAAGGCTTCATCTTTCTTCTTGAGAAGTCATCCACGAACAAATGGAAGTACTTATGCCCTAAAAATGAAGTAGGCATGGGTCTACACAGATCGGTATGTACCAACTCAAGGCAATGTTAAGCATGGAAGATACTAGCCTTGAATGGATCCCGGTGTTGTTTACCTACAAGGCATCCAGGACATATAGGTAATGAATTTGAAATTGGAGGAAGTCCTCTTACCATTTATTTGAAGCTAAGCTGATGCAAGGAGCTGAATGAAAGGTGCCCATAGTGATAGTGTCAGAGTCCCGTAGATTGTATTGTTGAAGCTAATAAAGCTACTGTAGGGGAGGAGATAGCATCTAATGCAAACAATCTATCCTTCATAAATGCTCTAGTAAGTATCATACCTTCTCTTGAGATTAGACAGGTCTTGACCCCGTCCTTCACCTAGAATTCAACTTTCAGTTTGTGGTTCAGAAGCTGACTGACAAATAGCAGGTTTGTTGCAAACTAGGAACATACAACACCTTGGTGAGGGTACAACGACTTGTCCCAAGAGGAATGATGACCTTGCCTATACCCTTTGCAACATACTCCTTGTTGTCAGTAATTCAAACTCTATCTCCAGTAGGTTGTTTTGTCAGTGCATTGAACAACTCACGATTGCCTGTCATATGCTTGTTGACACTCGAGTCTATCAACCAAATATCCCTTGTGGGCTGCGAGGTTTGGGAGACAAGGACTAGATTGTGATGAGTGCCGCAGTTGGCTATTTCTGGTTCATCTTCTTTTGATGCATCATCTTGTTGGGCCGCTACATTGCCTTTGTGCTTTCTACGACGATGATGGCATTTGGATGGCTGAGTATCACTACAACTAGAAAAGCTTTCTTTACTTGAATTACCTTGTGTTAAGGCATTGTACCAACAGTTGATACTGTCATGATTGTTCTTGTTGCATATATGACACCATCGGTTTGCCTTTGGAGGCTTCAACTGTTGATGTTCTTGGTGTTTCTATGGCTTCTTTCCACGAAACTTTTGACCTTCTGATTGTCTAGAGATTAGGGCCTTGTCTTCAAGTTCACCTTGGATAGATTGAATGGCTTCTTCCTGCTGCAATAGATTCACCAATTCGTCAAATGATACCTCTTTCTTTGTGATGTTTAGCATGGTGACAAAGATTTTGAACTGAGATGGTAGAGCTCTTAGTGTAATTGGGACAAGTAGTTTCTCATCCACCTTTTCTCCAAGTGTAACAAGCTCAGCTCGCAATTCAGATACCCACCGTAAGAATTCCTCAACTTTCTCGCCAGCTTGCATACTGAGTGTATGTAGCTTGGACTGTAGATGGAGGATCTTCGGCTGCTTCTTCACTTGGTAGATTGTGGATAGAGAATCCCATGCCGCCTTTGATGTTTCCACATCCTGAATGTGAGGTTGAACTTCATCGGTGACGCTGAGTGTTATCAACATTAATGCTTTGGCATCGGCCTTGTCAAACTTTTGCCTTTCATCTGGGTCTTCTAGTCTGGTTATGTCACCAATGACAATTCCACATAGCTCCTCAAAAATGAGAATTGTCCGCATCTTTGTCTTCCATGCGGCATAATTTGGCCCTTTCAAAAGTTGAGCATCGGAAAGAAGCAATTTTGGGGCTGACATTGTTCACCACAAATAGAAATAACTAGTCCAGACAACAACTTTATTATTATTTTATTTGACAATACATTCACTTTCAAGAATAAATTGTGTGGCCACGAAGATGATCATGATAGGCCTGTGCTGTGAGATGGGGACACTTGGGTGTGTATTCTACCTCATCTTCGTCATCAGCATCATAACCCTCATCAAGTTTTTCTCTAATCTTCCTTGCTTAACTTTGTACATCAAATAGAAAGTAATCTAGTAATCCTTGCCTAAACAATTCAACGAATTAAAGATTACCGGTATTTTACAGATTATCTAGAAGGGCAAAATAGAAGCCTGAGCTTTCTAAAATAGTACATCTGCCTTGAGGTGGCTCATTTGCATGATTATTGGCCACACTATTGGCATCTGGTGCAGTTGACATCCACGTTTCATAGACTATGTCTTTCCTCTACACACCAACTTAGACTTCAAATGCCTTATGGATGGAGAAACACTAGTTTAGACAGTGACTGCTATAGCAGAAAAAATGACATCAATCTACCTGAAAGCAACTGCAATCTGTGAATGATCCTCTCCTCGTTGATAGGATTGCAACGACTTTTCCTTCCAACAATTTTTGGCCTTCAACTTGGGTGATTAGATCAGCGTTTTCTTACTGTGTGCTTGGTACGACAACTTCCAACAATCTTCCCCTCTGCCAACGGCTTTGCTTTCCTTTCTACACTGTGGGCACTTTCTCCTTGCCACTCAACAGAACTCCATCTGGTCGCTTTGGGTGACTTCTTCCACATAGGAGGAGTAGCACTTCACATTGCGCTCACTCCTACACAGGCTTTGATACCATTTAGTGGTAAGCAAGCAGAGAAAGATGTATTTGATGATCTGAAAGCATTACAAGATACCTATATATAATAGGTAACAGTTGATGAAACTGTTAAGGTAGTTGGTGTAACTACAGAACTAACAACTATAACTATAGAACCAACAACTAGCAGAACATAACTACACGGTTACGTAACAAACAATGTAATATATTATGCTAACAAAGCCATCAAAATTGCCATGCAGGGCATATTGGCAGTAGACTGCAAACTATTACCAAGTATACATCTAGTCCGATACCAGTCGCTGATAGAGAGAATATGAGAGGCAACCAGAAAAACTATTAACACTTTAGGATAGAGAGATCACACCCTTACTGAACACCTTGTTCCAATAGATAGTCGCAGAATTTGGGAATCCATGAGAAGTCCACTGTGGCCTCAAACTGGAACAATTTCCTTAGAAAGGCTTGGCTTTCCTCCCCCTTTCCCTGTGCTCTTATAGTGCCTCTCCTTTCAGGTATAGCAGGAAAGGGTAATATGAGATGACGCCCTCATCCCTATCCACCTTCTCCAAATCCTTTGGCCACAAAATTCCTGCTCCATAAATCGCCTTAGCTAGTACATCGTTGAGGCCCTTGAGCAAATGGTTTTTGAAGGCAATTCAAGTTGCAGTGCTGACCACTACCTTCTCCATTCTTATATCAAGCAATGAAGCCACAAACTGGAAAACGATGTTAGGATCAACTGTGTATCGCTCCCCATCCTTCAAGAAGCCCCTACCCAAAATTAGCTTCACTGTTCTTATTATGAAGGCGTCCCCCTGTATCAAGATCTACTAGAAACGCTGGTCTGTTATTTTCTCATGAAAAGCCATTTGCCTAATCAGGCTAGTTAGGTAAATAGGCGTCGCCATTCCCTCACAGACTAATAGCCTACTCTGCAAATGCTTAGAGGAATGGAAAATATTTAATCTTGGTTCCCTGGCCATCGCTGCTAAACAGAGAAGGAAATATATATTTCTAACTTCACTATCTGTCTCTCCAACTATAAATGTGATGGAAAGTTCTGGACATCTAAGTGGAGACGGCTCGTGCTACCAAGGCCGCATCATCTTACGAATGGGGATCGGGGTACTTCGACTACCTTACCTACTCCCACTCCTTGCAAATTAATCATTGCACTCCTTGCAAATTAATGATTGTTGTTGTCATGCCAGTCTTCCTGCGTGGGAGCGGCCATTCCATATACATCCCCTATTCCTATGCTTCCACCTTGTATCAATTTCTTATCATTGTTTCTCATGATCGCCACCTTGCTTATCTAGCCCTACAATGTGTAGGGCCCCCACCCTGCCACCCACAATTTTAATTATTAAATTTTATTTTATTATTCATTTCAATATTTATTTCTCAAACTTAAAAATAAAAAATAAAAATTCATATTTACTTATAAATCTTTTTTAATTTTCTATTTATTTTCTCTTTAAATATATATTATTTTATTATTAAATATTATTTTATTCCCTTTGTAATACTTACTTTTTTATATCTCATTTCTTTTAGTAAATACTTACCAAATTTTGAAAGAGTCCTTTCAACATTGCTACTCTCTGATTTTTTTTTTTTTACTTTTTACCTTATCAATGTATTCCAATCTTTAATATCTCCATAATCTACTTTATTAAAATGCCATATCTCCAAAACTTAATAATTACCATTAATTTTTCATTTTATAGTTAAAAATTGTATGTCAAACTAAACAACCTTGAATATTTTTATAGTTAATTATAAAACAATTAAAAATAAAACTCATGCTAAAACACATTACTACAATTAAAAATATTGACAAAAAATAAACATATGTTTTTATGGTTTTATATATCTTTATAATTACTCTTATAAAATTGAATTGAAGTATTGTAGATTTAACGAAAAAATTAACTCTAAAACATAAGAAATAAAAAATATAATAAAATTAGATTTTTATAAATATAATGAAACTAAAAAATAAATTAAATATATTCCATTGCATGTTGAGCAAGATTTTTTTGATTAAAGATATTAATTTATTTTTTCTTTAAAAATATAATTTAAAATTTGAAACTACTAAATATTATTTATTAATAAATAAAACATTTTAATAGTAAATATAATTGTTCCCTTCACTTTATTTAAATATCATATTTTTCATCAGTCAAACAGTCAATAGCAAATTTACACTCCATCCTTATTTAAAAGGGATAAATAGTTGTCCTATTTTTATTGGCCAAAATTTACCTTTGCCCATTAAACCAAGATTTAAGAAGACAAATAATCCGGACCTAAATTTGATGGCCATATAACCGTATTGATGTAACATACAATCAAAATTTTAAAAAGATTGTGAGAGGTTTTGGATAGAGTGTCTATATATATATATGGTTTATTATGCCAAGACGCATTCTAAGTCATAGTGGGGTGGAAATGGGAGCATCATTTTTTCTGTGTAAATATATAGAAAAAAAAGGAGAAAATCACAAAAAATATCAAACAAGAAAAAGAAATTGGAAACAAAAACAATTGGAAATGATTGAAAAAAAAGTGGTAAATATATAGAAAAAAAAAGGAGAAAATCACAAGAAATATCAAACAAGAAAAAGAAATTGGAAACAAAAAACATTGGAAATGAATGAAAAAAAAGTGGAAAACGGTTGAAGATATGTCTTTCGCAAAAAAGTGGAGAAAATCACAAAAAATCACAAAAGCTCTAGTAAACACAAAAAAACAAGTACATAACCTTTAGAAGATATCTCTTGGCATACTATAGATATATTTTTTGTGTAAATATATAGGAAAAAATAAAAAAATTGAAAAAAAAAAGAAACTAAAAACCCTTCAAGAACAAAAAGTGGGAGAAAATCACAAGAATTATGGAAGAAAAAAGATATAGGAATTACAAATAAGCTGTGGAAAAAAAACGGGGCTGGAAATATGCCATGTGACTGCATATATTTCCTTTTCTCTTTGTTTTCTTTAATTTTCTTCTAAATTAAGATAATTTAATTTTATTATTGAAAAAGAAAATGCAAACAAAAATACCTCCTAAAAAAGTTGAATAAATAACCAAAATAAACTAAACAGCAACATGGAAACATGCCCTAAGGGATGCCATAGTATTTTAAAGGCACTTTGAATAAATAACCGTATAAAAAAATTGCTTAGTCATGATTGACCGTTAAATTTAGCTCCTGAATACAATTCAAGTTTTTTACCACTTTTTAATCTGGAACTATGGACTCTATCTATTTATTTCAAAACATTATTCTCTGATATATGCATGCATGTTTTGTGAAGTGCAATTACTTGTAATATTTTCCAAATTACTAAAGAAACTTGGGTGTTTGTTGTAGAATGTAAGATCTGCCCAAGGATTTCCCTTGGCAAGGCCTGTGTATGCAGTGCAGAGCCAGGCAGTTCCATCTGTGGTATCACCCACCATAGCTTATCTTCCTCCTTTACAAGGATCTCATTTATTTCTGCCTGCTTATCGTTATCTTCCAGCCTATGCTAGAAGGCCACATCCTCTACCACAGTATAAGCTACCAAGCTGTTATCTTCGGCATGTTCCAAGTTTACAGGTAAGTGAAAACTCATTCCTTCACCCACTAGATATCATATCTGTTAGTATGTGAAGTTAGTTTCTTATTCCAGCATTGATTAAGTTGATATGCAGCAATTCTTAAACATCATCCACTTCAACAGTCAAAGGTTAATTTTGGCCAATAAAAATTAGACAAATATTTACCACTTTTTATTGTGGATGAGGTGCAAACTTGCTATTGACTGTTTGACCATTGAAGTGGATGATGTTTAAGTATAGTGGCAACATGCCATGACAGTAGGGCTTAAATTTGATGGCCGTATAGCCGTATTTAAGCATTTTTTCAGTAAAACACAATCAAAATTTTAGAAAGATTGTATCATATGAAAGGAGAGATTTTGGATAGGCTCTCAAAATCTAAATAGAATTGTGATTTTTTTTTGGATTGAAGATAGTGCATTCATATTAGCAAAAAAGTAGGAGCCAAAGTGTTACATACTATGTGGTAAAGATGGCCACCCACCCAAGATTCACAAGTTAATAGAGAGGTACATATAATTCATATGATTACAGTTTCAAGCATGTAAAACCAAAAAAGAGTGCAACAGAAGTTCTGCAAGATAACAGTCCACAAAACTTATTTAGGATCAGCATCTTTCATTGGCACATCCCTGTCTTCTTCCTTCTCTGAAAGCTCTAGTTCCATGTCTGATTCAAGGTCTGGAAAGTGATCAAACTGTGTCTAATTCTGTGTCTGCTTCCACATCATTTGCTGGTTCAGCATGTATATGAGGCACTCCATCCTGATCAATAAAGAGCCTTGGAGATTCATCCAAACCGGGAGCAACTGCGGGTAAACCTGGATCCTGGGTGCCACTGTGAGCCATATCTAGTTCCTCTACCTCATCAAAATGTAGGTCTTTGAATTTACTGTGCAGCTCCTCCAACCTGCTACTGAAAGAACTGTATATCTTACTCATATCCTGTGGTCCCCTCTTGGGCAGGTCAGTGCCATCTTCAAACTGTGTATGGTGTCCAATATCCCCCTCCTCTGCTCCAGAATCTAATTGAGTTTCTACAGAGGCAGCAACCTGTAGAAAAATATCAGATTGAGTGAGTCTAAAATCAGACTCAGTAAGAACCCTTAGTTTGTTTTGGAAGTGATCTTCGTTCCTCTTTTTCCACAATATCCATAAAACCTCAGTAGTAAGAGCCAGCCAGAGTCTATTGGTTTTTGAATCAAAACTGGGAAAGTACCCAATTGTGATTATATATATACATTTGGTTTATATATAATTTTACTTATACTAAGGTATGTCATAATATTTTAAGGGCATCTTTAAATGGATAACTGTTATAAAAAAATTGCTTGACAGGCAGGGTCAAATTCAAGCCTTATGGTAGTGACACCACTTGCACACTCTATTTTTGGGAATCCTTCTTAGAAATGATTTTGTGAACTCAAAGACTTTTTTGGTTTTAATTAGTCTTGTTTTGAAAATAATGTTAATTGGATGTAACTGCTTCTGAGAAATAAAGCTATTGTGAGACTTTTGCCCATGATTTTTCGTGGTACATAAGCAGTAAATCTGTGTCTTAATCTTTTATGAATGATTTATTGTTTTTGGCTGTGTTTATATTTCTCTTTCTGCACTGTATATAGTCTCTTCAATATGACTCATTGTTACTAACTGAATGTCTGCATTTTAATGCCTGCAGCCACGCTATCTTTCTGAGCTTACACAGGACACACTTTTTTTCATATTTTACAGTACACCAAACGAGGAGGCTCAGCTTCTTGCTGCCAATGAATTGTAAAATTCTTTCTGTAGTTTCAACGTTTTATTTAAAAGCTTAGTTAAACATAATGTGACTTTAGATTTCTGGCACTAACAAGAAACTCTTTGGTTTAATATCATTTCAGGCATAACAGAGGTTGGTTTTATCATAAACAACTTCGTGTATGGTTAATTCGCGTTGCAAGCGATCAGCCTGGCATCAAGACAAAAACATATGAGGAAGGGTCTTATGTTTCTTTTGATCCATGTAAATGGAAATATGTTGAAAAGGTTGTTAATCAAGTCCATTGTCATTGCAGTTGGTAGCATTATCTATTGTGAAGCTTGTGTTCTTTCCAAGTCTAATTTTCCTCTAAATTTGGATTTCATTGCAGGACCTTACAGTGTTTTATGACATGTTGGAGAAAAGGCCTTCTTTGCCACCACGCAAGCCAAACCAGCCGTACAATTTGGACAGTTGAGATATTCCATGTCCAAAAAGATTTCTTCTACTGCTACTCCCAAAGTACTGTCTGTTTTTAACTTTTTAAATAAATATGTTCTTGTTGATACAGTGGATGGATGTGCTCCCCAAGAAAAGTTGTATGAGACTGTCATGCAAGAAGAACACTTTATTGTTCATTACGACATTTTGGAATCTAGTTCTTGTTAAAAGCCCTTATCTAATCAAAAACATTTTGCCAATCTTGATCTTCTAACATTGGTTGGTCTCTAAGAAACTAGTGCTGAAACAGGTGCAATCCCAGACTTCTTTTGAAAGAAACTAAAGTTCTTTAGTACAAAATTGATTGGACTTTTTAAGTAGTTTTTAAAGGTGCAATTCCAAACTTCTTTTGAAAGAAACTAAAGTTCTTTAGTACAAAATTGATTGGACTTTTCAAGTAGTTTTTAAAGGATTGGTATACTTTAAATTCCAATGTATAGTTTATGATGTAGAAACTAAAATAATGTCTTTCTAGTTTTCCCAGAAACAGAATGTATAAACAAAATTTATACTAAGATGTTGCATTTTATTCATATATATATTATTGTGAAATTTCAAAGAGATATACTATGTATTAGTACTTGAAGTGATAATTTTGTTTGAAATTATTATTTTAATAGACATCAGATTTCCACAGTCCATGATATTGTATCTGAATGTTTCAAGATTTAACTGTGTGAAAGTTTTTTCTTCAACCTTTCGGATCACACTCTGTGATCCATCATAGGGAGAAGAGAGTAGGATGATGGATCACTGATGTTGAAGAAAAAACTATCACACAGTTAAATCTTGAAACACTCAGATACATTATTATTTTAATCATTTTCATTAAATTGGATAAAATGTATCTTTTTTTTTTTTTGATGAAATAGTGCTATTTATATTAATTGTGTAATGATTCTAAAAACATACTACATTACAAAAAAAATATGGTGGGTAGAAAAAGGCACACCCCGTACTCTATGCAAGGTGGGGCCTTAAACAACATTTTCACATAGAAAAACAAAAAATTGTTAAGTAGCAAGAGCTATTGATTCATTAGTAGGAGACCAGTCATGATCATTTAGTTTCCACACATCAAGATTATTTAGTAGAAAATTGATTGGATGTTTTAAGTAGTTTTTAAAGGATTGACATAGCTTAAATTGTAATGTATAGTTTATGATGTAGAAATTAAAATAATGCCTTTTTCCTTTTTTTCCCAAAACATAATGTATAAACAAAATCTACACTAAGATGTTACATTTTATTCATATGCATTATTGTGAAGTTTCAAAGAGATATACCGTGTATTAGTGCTTGAAGTAAGATTTTTGTTTGAAATTATTACTTTAATCATTTTCATTTTTTTGATAAAACAGTGCTATTTATATTAATTGTATAATGTTTCTAAACAAATACACTATATTACAAAAAAAAGGTGGGTATAAGTATAAAAAGGCACACCCCATAGTCTCTGCAAGGTGTGGCTTTAAACAACAATATCCATAGAGAAGAACAAAAAGTTCCTAAGTAGCAAGAGATATTGATCCATTAGTAGGAGGTAGGTCATGATGATTTTTTTTTTAGATCAGTAAAGTGCAATCGAGGTTATGGAAATTATATTAATCATTATTGAAAATTACCAAAAAAAAAAAACAAAAAACGTAGGGGGTCAAAGACCACACCCTACAGCTCAACCTAGTAAAAAATGTTTACATTGTGGCCTCCACCAACACAACCAATCAAAATCCAGAGGATTGACCAACCATCAAAGCTCTTTCCAAAAACCAGCCCAGCCAAATCGCTCTCTGACCTTCATGAGTCCATGGGATCCCCACTCCTCGTTGATAAAAAGCTACAGTGTCCATATTATTGCCTAAAAACTCCCTCTTGATCATTATCCTGCAAAGCACTAAAGCCACTACCTTGTCTTCCCCTAAGTCTAGGAGGGATGCTAAAAATTGAGAGGAAATTTCTGAGTTAACTCTATACATGTCTATCAAGCTTAGAAACTTCCTTCCCAAAATCATTCAAATAGATTCCATTGCCAAACTCGAGGGTTTGTCAAACACTGCTGTGAGCCTTCGGTATGAAATATACCCAAGGAAGGCCATCTGGTGCTTCAAGCACTCTAGTCTAATTGGAGTCTCCATCAGGAGAAAATAAGCTCAGCCTGCAATTGAGAAATCATCCTTCCACTTTAAACCCTCTCGCACGATCCAGTGTTAATACTCTTAAATGCTGAAGTATCTTGACGTCATCCTCGCCATCCTTTCCTTTATGAATACTCATGTGAGATTGTAAATATCTACCATTGAATTCTAAACTCATAAAAATCACAACATGGAATGATGGAGCCCTCTTAATGTCTAACAAAGAGCTAGCAGTTAATGACCTCAAAGGTCCTCAAGGAAATAAGTCATCTCTGTTATGGTGCTGCCCTTCTTCACCTGAGCTATCATTAATTCGTCAGTATTCTAGGAGAAACCTTGTTCTGGATTGATGAGGGGAAATTCGTTACCATGTACCAAAAACTTCATTAACCCTCCTCTTGCTTAGAATCATCAAGACCTTCTCACAACCAACCCTAGCTTTGGAAAAAGTAAGAGAACCACCCTAGGAATCTAAACATGTGATCACTACCCTCATGTCTTCCACTCATTCATCGCCCCCTCCTTAGAGCCTAAATTCTGGAAGTTATTACCTTCTACCCCTAGGTTGGCAAGCCTATCAGCTTCTCCATTAGCCTCCCTATACACATGGTTGATGGTGTAAGCCTTCTGGGAATTGAGGAACTCCAAAGCCTTATCAACCTGGGCCTTGAATTTCTAGTTAGGAGTTGAACCCGACCTCACAACATTGATTACAAATGTTGAGTCTGGTTCAATCTCTATTTTTTCTACTCCCAAATCTCTACAGAGGTTTAACCCTAAGATCAAAGCACTAAACTCTACTTCATTGTTGGTCTGCCAAATCAGAGGTTTGGTCAAACTACCCACCTCTGAGCCATCCCAAAGCCTCACAATGTATCCAGCCCCTAAATCTCAAAGATCCCCCCTTGACGCTCCGTCAAAGTTCAACTTTAACCATCCTTTCTGAGGAGGAACCAAAACAACCTGTGCTCTAAGATCATCTGCTTCTTTGCCCCCAATTCCTACAAAAGGAGGAATCCTCAATCCGTGCCATCTGAACCTCATCTAACCATCCTAGTATATAAACTTGGATCTTTTATTTCTTTGAAGAGAAGACCTACTATTGATGACCTCCACCATGATTGCCTCCACCTTATTCAAAAAGAGGGCAGTGACATCTGTTTGTCCTGAAATATCCTTTAGTTGCACTCTTTTCATATTTCCCATATTAATATGGAAGGGATGGCATACCAAAAATTTCCATATAAAGTTGTTCTGTTTAAAATGGGCCAAGACGTAAACACGCTCTCAATGTCTTTAGGGAGGGTAGTGATCTACCCTAGATTTATGCAAAGCCACCTCCAACAAGCTTGAGAGAATGGACAACCTACTAAAGGAGGTCCACTGATTACTCTATTGCCTTGTAAAGAACACATCTTTAGGGACCCTAAAACTCCATCTTCCTAAATCTCTGCAATTAGGATCTTACCTTGTAGAGTAGCCCAAGCAAAGACCCCTACTTTGGGGAGGCAAAATGTACTCTGGAACAAAGGTGAGAAGGTATCTTCGAAGTTGCTTGCTGCAAGACCTTCTCAATCGTCCTATATCCATCCTTCACATTATACTGCCCTTTCGAATCTAAAGTCTCCTATTAGCCAAGGCTTCCTTAATGTTTGCCACCTCATTAACGGGAATATCCACTGAATCCATGTTCTTCTAAGACCATCCCATAAACCCATCCTCCTCAAACACCACATAATCCTTCACAAAGAAACCCCATCTTTTCTTGAGAATAGATCTAGTGGTTTAAGCTTTCACCACACTATCTAAACAAGTGTATCCACCCCACGAATCCTCTAAAAACAATGCTTCATTCCCTTCATGTAGATCCCAAGTTAATAAATTAGAAATGACTAATTTGCATTTCAACATAAAATTCCAAATCCTTGAGTCTATTGGAGGGTTTAAGGTCTTTAGCACTCTTTTTTGATCTGTCCCATCTAGATATTTACTTTGCAAAATCCTTTCCCATTTCAGATGCGAAAAGCTATGCATTCTCCACACCAACTTTGCTCCAAGGGCTTTATTTTTCAATAATTGATTCTTCAAGCCAACCCCCCATCCTTCCTAGGTCTACACACTTTGTCCTATGCAATAAGGGCCAACTTATTCTCCTCTGACAAACCTTGCCAAAAGAATCTCCTCATTATCTGAATCAGGTTTTGATTTGTTGCTGACAGCAAGAGGCAGGACAACAAATAAATGGGTATGGCTGAGATAATTACTTTAAGCATAGTGATTTTGCCTGCCCAAGATAGCCATTTACCCTTCTAGGAAGAAAGCTTCTTATTCACTCTCTCCCCCAAAGGATCCCAAAGCTCATCTGATCTCAAACCTTTTGCCAATGGCAGTCCTAGTAAGTTCAAGGCAAATGTCCCACATTAAAGTTCAAAGTTCTTAGAATCTCTCCTTCCTTCCTAGGGGAAGTGAAGGAACAGAAAACTTTTGATTTCTCTTTGCTTATTGTTGGCCTATTTTGCTTCCCAGCCAAATAGTCCAAACCCATAAACCCTAAATGTTTTCCTACCCCTTAAGCCCTAGGTTTTATAGTCGTATTCCTTCATATTATGATCCATTGTTGACTATCTAGCCTAGGTTGGAGATCACTTAAGTTACAACCTTGAGCCCTTTATGTCATGAATTGATTTGCTCCAAGTCCTTGGTTTACCTTTTATCACCCATCGACTTCAATTCCTTAAAGTTCTAAGTCTTTCTACAGGCCTGAAGGTGCCACATGGTGGGATTTTGCAAGCCCACAGACCGCCTAAGCTGATGTCACATTCCCACAGCGAGGCTACAAAATGAAGACAATTGTAAAGTATATCGCAGCCTATGGCCACATGATTGATGACTCCGTTGGACAAAGGAGATTGCACCAGGGTCGAAGGATGAAATGAAGGGGTGGGATTGCATCATTGAAGATCTGATAGTAGCGTGGTGTCACAAGAGAATCTCATCTATAGGATAGATTCTATGCACGGTTGCGAGATGGTGACACATGGCCTGTTCCTTTGTTCTTTTGAGGGAAACAACATGCAACTTCCGAGGTGGGCCATGTGTCGGCCCCGCGCTCTTCCAAAGCAAAAATAGGCAAAAGTATCCCTTGGGAGTGCGTCGATGTGCCACGTGTCTACTTTGCGCAGACTCGCAACAAACATAAAAGAAAGTTTCTGTTCTTTTGTATTGTTGCATTGTTTGGACACCTAGCATGCTAGCACCTTCTCCACAAGATATTTTAAGGTGGGCCCCTATATTCCAATAGCACTTCAAAAATGACTCACCTATACACTTAGCACCACCGTGGCATTTTGCAGACGTTTCTTCTTCACCGAGCCTTGTCTTGGCTCCTCGCGAAGCCATGAAATTGCCATGTATGCCAGGTCAGCAAGCCTCAATACATAATTAAAGGGAAAGTGTTATGTAGTGTGAATTGGAACCGTCAATCTTATAACCATTTACTCATCCAACGACTCTGATTTAAATTTAGATCTTTTAAAACATTCTGGTGATGCCAAAGGCATTCATTCGAGTTGGTGAGCTCTACAGAAAAAATTCAAGTGGGATGGCTCAATTCTTCAATGTGAGGGGACTTTCGCGGCTCAGTGGTAGATTATTTAGTGGTTGGCGATGACTTTTGGGCTCTCTTATTTAATGCTTTGTCTTCTCGTGCATATGGGCAACCATTCCTAGGGTGCAGGTCTACTAGAGGCATGTGTTATGTCCCCATCACCATTTGTTCTTGACTCTACATTGATGACAGCATTGGTGATCTTAGGTCCCGTGGACCTACCTCAGCATTCTTTGCACAAGGATCTTTGTGTTTTACTTGAAGCTGTTGTTGGTTTTTCTTCTAAATCAGCATTAGGGTATGCCAGTTCTAATGCACAGGCACATTTAGCCAACTGAATACAAGAGGTTACGTGAGCTCCTCCCCTTCACTTCTGGTTCTGCCGCACCAAGGGGGTGTCCCTATTTAATAAAAATATGACCTTGACTAGCTCAATGACAGAAGGATTTAACTTGACAACAACAGGCAGAATACTCTCATGTATGGACCAAGATTTGTGTAACAAATCACAAGATTGGCAACATTCTTGGACATAATGTCTAGTTAGGTATGAGAGCATGCACGGGTTTCCTACTCCTAATCCTACAACTAACAGGTGGAAGGATGAAATGGTTTGAATTGATGTTTGGAGTGATGGGACTTTCCTAGACCCATTGAATAGACAGATTCTCAAACCAGTGCCTTATCTGGGCAACAGAGTCATATCTAAGAATGTAAATGTCTCCCCATGACAACACTAATTAATATCCAGAGGACCTGAGAAGAATGCCACTACCTAACAGCAACATGTCCAAGAAAGAGTATTACTTATGATCATACTTAACAGATCCTATGATGCAATCTACTTTCCTTTGTATCTGATCAAAAGCCTATTTAACCACTCCTTGAGTAGATGCAATAAATCAGACACACAGTATGCATATACTGAAAAACTTGGAAGCACTTGACAACCTTGTTTGAAAGGAAAACAAATGACATACAGGAGACAATCAAAAACAATACACACACAAGTGTTTTTCATTTAAAATCAATCTGCATAGAAAGTCATCATAGAGAAAATCATCATTTACAAGTCAAAATAGACTAGTACACCAGACTAAGGACCGAGTCTGTAGTAAAAAGTGCCTTTCAAAATGTGAACACCTTATGTTCAGAGCCAGAGCCGAAAGCCCAAATACATCCAACCTCTAAAATGAATAACACTTCCTGCTTAAAAATAGCCAGAGGGAAGCGTACCCAGCATTAATTACATGACCAAAATTTAAAAATCTGCCAGATACATCCATCAGAAAGAATGGCGCTCAGAAGTCATTAATGCAGCAGACAAGGGAGGCCTCGAGCCTTGTGCTGCCATCTAGAAGTCTTCATTCTCAATCGGGCAATTTGATCATTTGTACCATTGCCCATACCCTTGCTACAGTCGCCATTGATGGCCCAACAACCCCCAACCACCGAGAAAACTGTCGCTGCGTTCAAAATGGAGCTTCCCGCCAAAAGACATTTCCTGAAGGTTCAAATTACGCAGGAACATTAATCCCACATGCTTGGTGTGGAGACCCCTTCAGCACTTTAAAAACATGGCCATATGCATAATAGGTGTCGAGCGCTTTTGCCACGCTCGACACACACCTCTCTCTCCAAAAGCCCATTGCCAAGACCACTACCATCGGCCAACCACACAAAACTCCTGCCGACCACAACAGTCACACCGATGCCTATCGCAATCCCCTATCGGCCAGACTACTACCATCGGCCAACCCAAAAACCTCCTCGCCGATAGGCAAAAGTCACGCCGAAGACCACCTCCATTGGTGTGACTTACACTGTCGGAGCAACCAAAATCTTCCCAACTGATAGACCAACTCTCACCGATAATACTTCATTAGTGAGACCAACGCGAAATCTGCCCGATAGCCACTCTATCCTCCCATCGGCCAGAGAATACTCCATCGGCGGACCCTTCAATAGCTATCCTAATACACAATCTCACTCCGATGGCATACCACATCCTAGGTCTTCGGCGAGACCAACATCCCTCGGAGCAACAAGAAAATCCTTGGCCGATAGCACAAGTCCTGCCGAAGACCACCTTAAACATCCCTCATCGGCCAGACACCTTACATTGGCGGCCCAAAAAATTGCTTCACCGATGACCAAACACACGCCGATGGACATCCATCGGCCAGACCAAAACAATCGGAGCACTCAAGAAATCTTTCGCCGATGAAGCCGATCACTACGATAAGACCAAAAACATAAAACTTTGAACCATTGAACCTTGAACCGGTTCAACCCGATGGTTCAAAAGAGAGGTTCAACCGAGAAGTTTGACGCCGATACCAACTCAGTTGGCAACATAAAAGCAACCCCGCGAACCCATTGAACCGATGAACAGGTTCAACCCGATGGTTCAACACCGAGGTTCAAACATCAAAAATACTCCCATCGGCAAAACACTTGACCGGCAGCCAAGAAACTTGAAGCATCGAACTATTGAACCTTGAACCATTGAGCAAAGGGTTCAAGTTCAAACCGGAAGTTCGAAGACACAAAAACAAACTCATGCCGATGGAGAAAACATGATGGCCCCTTCCTCAAGAACTAAGATGTAGATGTTGAAAAACACTGAAGGGGTGCCAAAACTTAGAACTTTTTGGATATTTTGGGATGGCGCCTGCATGAAAATTGCTCAAAAATTGATAGTCAATTTAGGCACCAACAGTGGCTCTGATTGGGGACGTGCAGGTGTAAGACTGCAGCGAGAACCCCAGATCTTTGGGATGCAGACTAGTGCCTTATCCATTGGGCACAAAGTCATGAAGTTACAATGATCTGCATCACCAATCAAACTTGATGGCCCAAGGCCACCAAGAAAAGGAAAACCAATACTTCCACTTATCAAACACCTTGTTCTCATCTGCATGCACTGGGTCAAGCCTGAGAGTATTGCCATGATCTAACCACAAATAAACCTAGTCATCTGCATATTCAACCCTCTGATTCAGTTTGTCACTGTCAACCTTATGCAAACAACCCTCAGCATCAGGCAACAAATGGATGCAGAATGTATCGGGCAATGCATACTCAAATGGTATAGAACACAGGTTATCATCACTATGAATTACAAAATAATTTCCTAGCTGGACTGAAAACTGAAAACACTCAAAGTCCACCACACAACTAGGAAAATCAGAGCTCATTTCATATGCTGGCCTCTCAAAAGAAAAGCTTTCAAATTCACAATTGTGCACATCATGCACACAACCAATAGCATCACCAAACTAGAAAAGATCAGGCTTTAGCATCTCTTTCAAATCAGGCACATTTTCATAGTCACTTACCTGATGTATGTTGTTTCCTCTTTCATCATGATGAGAAACAGAATCCAAGTCAAAAATAGTGTCTAAACCTTCACCATACTCAGACAGATCCTCATCACTACATGTGTCATAAATGGGTGACCCAGGTGCATCAGTTTCATCATAGTATGCCATTGGTTCATGGGCAGGAGACAATGCATCTTCATCACCAATGGATTCACTCTGTGGAGGAGTATCAGCCTATGTGTCATAAGCAAAATAGCCATTAAATGAAAAATAATCATGCTCTGCACTAGCACTCGTTCCAATCTCTGACTGCTCTTCATGATCTCCATGTGTTTGAAAAGAAGGCAATGGTTCGCACATGGAACTATTTCTCTATTTGCTTATATCTTCTCTATCTTGAGTACAATACTCACAATTATCCCCACAAGTCCATTCCAAAAGTTGCTCATTGCTGTCCACAACCTCATTGTTGTTTTCATGGCCAGCCACCTCAACATTGCAATGGGAGTCCTCATTAGTCCTTTCACTGGCATCCTCAACATCTACTTTTTCATTTTCACATGATGCCATAATTATTTGGTCATTTGTAGCTTCACAACCATTTCTCACACCAAGGCCTGGAGATAGGGATTTCTACATATGCTCATTTCTGATTTTTTCTATATTTTCTACAAACTTATATGCCATCTGCATACTTGTCACCTTGAAATCCCTCAGTAATGCACTAGAGCCCTCCTCAAAAGCCTCAAAGAATATGCCAACACAGGCTGAAATATCAGGTCTGAAGACTTCTGGGATCTATGAAAGGGCTACTGCAAACCTATGACTGAAAACAACACATGGCTTTTCATCTTGTTTTCTGATTTTCATCAATTCTGCAACAAGATCAGCCGGTTCTTTTGCAAATTCTTCTTTGAAACAGTCAGTAAGCTCATCCAAACAGGCAAAGGATCTCTTTGGAAAGCTCAAATACCAATCTTTTGCTTTTGCATCAAAGGACCTAACAAAAAACCTCATCCACATATCCTCATCTCTGAATGAATGTTTTCCCATGAAACTGTGAAAATTTTGGATATGTGGATTCCCATCACATACACTGTGACCACTAAATCTAGGCATCTGACAGTATATCCTAGCAGGCATATTTTCTACTTTATAATCAACCCATGACAAATCTAATTGGTCATACAAAGGATCAAAAGGGCTGACTAGAAGTTTAGCTTTCTGACTGGCAGACACAACAAGGTTATCACTATTCAACTGAGCCTGCCTAGCCTCTAAAGATATCAACCTATTTTTCATCTCTTCTATTCTTTTATCCAACAAATCATCCCCCTTTTGACTGAGTATGGGTGTATACATATTTGGATTCATGAGACTTCTATTTTCAGACATCCTTTGCATTCCTAAGACCTATAGCCTCCCCTGGCATCTAACTTATGTAGTAGAACAATAAATATAAGTGCGAAGAAACATGGTACCTTTTCTCATACAGATGCTGAAGTTTGAAAAGCACATTTTCTGTCACAACACACATCAACTTTTCATGCGCACTTGAGTCTTTTGCAGAGTCGCCACCTCTCCAGAGAGGACAAAATTTACAGCAGCTGAAAGCTAATCAAATATTTTTCTGAGTTCATTCCACCAGTAGAGCATCATCATTCATATGAAAGACTCCCCAACAGAGTCGCCAATTTGTGTTGCGACTCGGATGGGCCAGAAATATTTCACCAGGGAGGACAAAAAATAACAATTTTCAAATCACCATCCCCAGCAGAGTCGCCATTTTGTTGGTTTTTCTTTTGAATCAGCATTAGGGTTTGCCAGTTCTAATGCACAAGCAAATTCAGCCAACTGAATACAGGAGGTTGCGTGAGCTCCTCCCCTTCACTTCTGGTTTTGCCGCACCAAGGGGGGTGTCCCTATTTAATAAAAATATGACCTTGACTAGCTCAATGATAGAAGGATTTAACTTGACAGCAACAGGCAGAATACTCTCATGTATGGACCAAGATTTGTGTAACAAATCACAAGATTGGCAACATTCTTGGACATAATGTCTAGTTAGGTATGAGAGCATGCAGGGGTTTCCTACTCCTAATCCTACAACTAACAGGTGGAAGGATGAAATGGTTTGAATTGATGTTTGGAGTGATGGGACTTTCCTAGACCCATTGAACAGACAGATTCCCAAACTAGTGCCTTATCTGGGTAGTAGAGTCATATCTAAGAATGTAAATGTCTCCCCATGACAACACTAATTCATATCCAGAGGACTTGAGAAGAATGCCACTGCCTAACAGCAACATGTCCAAGAAAGAGTATTACTTATGATCATACTTAACAGATCCTATGATGCAATCTACTTTCCTTTGTATCTGATCAAAAGCCTATTTAACCACTCCTTGAGCAGACGCAATAAATCAGACATAGAGTATGCATATACTGAAAAACTTGGAAGCCCTTGACAACCTTGTTTGAAAGGAAAACAAATGACATACAGGAGACAATCAGAAACAATACACACACAGGTGTTTTTCATTTAAAATAAATCTGCATAGAAAGTCATCATAGAGAAAATCATCATTTACAAGTCAAAATAGACTAGTACACCAGACTAAGGACCAAGTCTGTAGCAAAAAGTGCCTTTCAAAATGTGAACACCTTATGTTCAGAGCCAGAGCCGAAAGCCCAAAAACATCCAACCTCTAAAATGAGTAACACTTCCTGCTTAAAAACAGCCAGAGGGAAGCGTACTCAGCATTAATTACATGACCAAAATTCAAAAATCTGCCAGATACATCCATCAGAAAGAATGGCGCTCAGAAGTCATTAATGTAGCAGACAAGGGAGGCCTCGAGCCTTGCGCCGCCATCTGGAAGTCTTCATTCTCAATCGGGCAGTTTGATCATTTGTACCATCACCCGTACCCTTGCTACAGTCGCCATTGATGGCCCAACAACCCGCAACCACCGAGAAAATTGTCGTTGCATTCAAAATGGAGCTTCCCGCCAAAAGACATTTCTTGAAGGTTCAAATTACGTAGGAACATTAGTCCCACATGCTTGGTGCGGAGACCCCTTCAGCACTTTAAAAACATGGCCATATGCATAATAGGTGTTGAGCGCTTTTGCCATGCTCAACACACGTCTCTCTCTCCAAAAGTCCATCGCCAAGACCACTACCATCGGCCAACCACACAAAACTCCTGCCAACCACAACAGTCACACCGATGCCTATCGCAATCCCTTGTCGGCCAGACTACTACCATCGGCCAACCCAAAAACCTCCTCGCCGATAGGCAAAAGTCATGCCAAAGACCACCTCCGTCAGTGTGACTTACACCGTTGGAGCAACCAAAATCTCCCCAGCCAATAGACCAACTCTCACCGATAATACTTCATCGGTGAGACCAACGCGAAATCTGCCCCATAGCCACTCTATCCTCCCGTCGGCTAGAGAATACTCCATCGGTGGACCCTTCAATAGCTATCCTGATACACAATCTCACTCTGATGGCATACCACTTCCTAGGTCTTCGGCGAGACCAACATCCCTCGGAGCAACAAGAAAATCCTTGGCCGATAGCACAAGTCCTGCCGACGACCACCTTGAACATCCCTCATCGGCCAGACACCTTACATCGGCGGCCCAAAAAATTGCTTTGCCGATGACCAAACACATGCCGATGGACATCCATCGGCCAGACCAAAACAATCGGAGCACTCAAGAAATCTTTCGCCGATGAAGCCGATCACTCCAATAAGACCAAAAACATAAAACTTTCAACCATTGAACCTGGAACCAGTTCAACCCGATGGTTCAAAAGAGAGGTTCAACCGAGAAGTTCGACGCCGATACCAACTCAGTCAGCAACATAAAAGCAACCCTGCGTACCCATTGAACTGATGAACCGGTTCAACCCGATGGTTCAACGCCAAGGTTCAAACATCAAAAATACTCCCATCGGCAAAACACTTGACTGGCGGCCAAGAAACTCGAAGCATTGAACTATTAAACCTTGAACCGTTGAGCAAAGGGTTCAAGTTCAAACTGGAAGTTCGAAGACACAAAAACAAACTCATGCCGATGGAGAAAACATGATGGCCCCTTCCTCAAGAACTGAGATGCAGATGCTGAAAAACACTGAAGGGGTGCCAAAACTTAGAACTTTTTGGATATTTTGGGATGGTGCCTGCATGAAAATTGCTCAGAAATTGACAGTCAATTCAGGCACTAATAGCTGTGATCTATTCCGTAAGTAAAATGGCTCCTCTATAGGTTAGATTTTCATCCCAAAGCCTCAATCAGTTCTATAAGTCTATGTAAACCTTCCTGTGTGATTGAGATCATTATTGTGTGTTTTCCAAGCTTACTATTACTCATTAAATCTGGTTCATCACCTTTATTTCCATCTAGTTTCTTCCTAACCCTTTTCCCCTGTAGTATTAGCACTATGTTTAGATAGTTTTCTCTAAGCATTAGGATTAGAATGAGGAACCAACATTCTCTGGAGGTTTGATCTCAACTTGCAAGGTCCCACACCTTGAGATCAATCCCATTGTTTCATTAAAATGCTTAGACTATCTCTAAGTTGGGTGCAATTCTATGTGATAATAGTTTCTGGCATGCCCGGTGGGACTCTCTACTCTAAGTGAGAGCTGCACTAAGGAATCGGTGTGATTCCTAGTTCATTTACTGCTATGAAAGCAATCAACATGCACCTAGTGACTCTACTGATCCAATTCCTACACAATAGTTCAACATTTCATGCCTAGAGTGCAGACAAGGTCATCTTCTAGAGGTAACTTCCAATTCATAGAACTCTCTTTTGCTGATAGAAGAAGAAGTAGATTGTCTAGTTCCTTGTGAGAGCAAGTAGAAGCAATAATTCATACCATTCAAGAGCTTAGTCTACTCCTCCAATTAGTTTTCAATTTAGGTTTTAGTATTCAAAAAGAACCCTACGCATACCTATAATCAACCTGAATATACCTAACATGGCTAGAAACCTTCCATTTGTTGTATTTCATGGAAATAGCCCTCTAGACCTAGCATAGTATGATGGCATCCCTACTTTAGCCTTAAAGGCTATCCCATTCTTTACTGGTGAAGACTCTACTACTCCTACTGAGCACATTCAAGATGTTGCTAGTGTCTGCTCTATCCACAATGTCACTACTGACAATGTGGCTGTGAGATTGCTAGCTTCTTCATCCAAGGGAAAGACCTTACAATGGTATTGGGGTCTTCAAGCCAACTCTATACACAACTAGGATGATCTGGGCACTAAATTGTGCCAACACTTTGAAGACATGAGTGATCATTTGTCACTTATGGAACAATTAGGTACAATCAAGAGAGCTCCACATGAATATATGGTGGATTCAAACTAGAGATTTCAGAAGACATAGGATAGAATTCCCTTGTTAGTGAAGCCCTCTCCAAACACAACATTTATCTACTACCTAAGGTCTTTGAATCCTGATCTTGCTGTCATGATTCGGTCCATGGGTGAGACTGTATTACCTGATGCCTATGATACAACCATAATGGCAAAAAATTAACTGATTCAGGAAAGAAAGATTGCTCCAAGTCCACCCATGCCTATTTTTCCAGAGGCTCCTACTATTCAGCCTATTGTGGCTCCAATCCCTATAGCGACCACCTCCATAACTCCTTTATCTATTCTCCCAAATGAACTACATGAGGTCAAAAGCCTATTTTAAATTTTTGGTAATGAGTTTGTGGTACTAAGGAGACAAAATGCACAATCAAGCAGGCCTTATCAACCCTCCAACTAGACTTATCAACCATTCAATCAGGGTTATCAACAAAATAGGCCACCGTACCAAGGTAACATGCAAAGGCAAGGGCAACCTAGTTATATCAGACCACTAAATGTTGTTAATCCTAATGTAGCAAGTACCTCAGGGCCCCTTGCACCAATTCAAAACAACTTAGCCCAAGACATCGACTGGTGTTATCCTTGCAATTAGACACATGACCAAAAATTGTGTCAAAGTGCATAGTTTAGTCATGCTCTGACAGTGCAAGAGTAACCAACAATTTTAGCACAGCAAGTTAGCACTGATCAAGGAATGGTTGGAGGTCAAGAACAAACACAACATAATGCTACCTTGATGAACTGGACCCTTGATGAATATTGTGGTGTCAATCAACGTGTTGGCCCTATAGCATTCAATACAAGGGCAAAGAGGAGAGCAACTGAAGATACTTCAGTACCTACAGTTGGTCATACACCTATACCAAAAGTGTCTCCAATAGTTATAGCTAAAGAGAAAATGCTTGAGATTCCTTCAAGGAGAGCGGATTAGACTATTGGCAGGGTAGATTCAGTACCAACTGTGGAACCCCAATCCAATCAGCAGCCAAGAAGTGATCTAGCTGTCACTAAAGTGTCACAAATGGCTAGTCAAATACCCTTTAGTATAGTGGATCAGATGAAGAAGACAAATCTAAGTGTTAGTATGTGGGATGCTTTATTAATCCTAGCTCAAAGATATCTTCTTCAAGAGGTCCTAACAAAATTCATTCAGCCTACTATAGAAACAACAAAAGAAAAGAAAACTACCCCAACAAACCTATGTCAGCCCAAGGAGGAAGTAAGTACAAGAAAAACTAGTAGGCCCCCTCCATTTTATGTTTCCCTAATCATAGGTGATAATTTTTTGCATAAATGTATGATAGATTCTGTTACGAGTACCTCTGTCATGCCTAAAAATATTGTTGATAGGTTGGGTATAGAGTATGAGCCTGTGAACAGGGGTATAGTTCAATTATATGGTACTGCTATCAAGACAGTAGTAGTTATTAAAGGTTTGGAACTCACTCTACATGCATGTCCTGGCTGCTCTATTTCACAAGATATATCTGTTACAGATCTCCATGCATACTTTGGCATATGTTTATCTAGGGATTTCACTTCTAAAATAGCGAAAAACAACACCCGCAACGAACCCACGATGCACTCGGCATTAAAAATGGCAAAAAAGATTTTTTTAAAAAAAAATTTAAACATTTAAGTCACTTTTATGATTTTTTATTTCTTCTAAAAAGCAAAACTAACCCTAAAAACACATTATAAACATAAAAGCTTTGCCATTTCAACTCATTTCTTTCCAAAACACAGAAGCTCCCCATTGTGGCTGAACTCAAAAAAAAATTTGTGATTGAAGAAAGAAGCTTGAAGATTGAGTCTTGAAGGTTGGAAATCTATTGCACCACCATTCCTACTCATTCCTACTTTTTTAGCAAGTGCCGCGAGTGGTAGTGGTGTTGGTTGTGGCTCTTCAAATGATCCTGCTAATGTCCAAGATGATGATGATGATGTGGAGGATTTAGAAAATCCATATGATGATTGACATTTGTCATTTGACATTGAAACAATGAAAATTGATTGTTGAATATGATATTATATTTTGAATCTTGTTATTGAACTTGAAGTTCAAGTTTTATGTTTTATGATATTCAAGTTGATGGTGGTTTTGTTGACTATATGATGCTATGTGGTGTTCTACACTTTATTCTTGCATTTCTACACTTAATTCTTGCTTCTATGCTTAACTTTTTTGCATATATATATATATATATAAATGAACCCAAAAAACAAACCCAACCCCCCAAAAAAAGTTTTGCCGAACCCGTACCAGAACCAGTAACTTAGTCTGAACTATCTGAACACACCTAAGATGAATTTCCAACTTTCTTGAGCATTTCAACTAAGTTTGACCAAGTTTGGCCACCCGGAAATAGACTGACGGAGACTTTTTGACGTTTCACGAAAAACGTAAAAAAATTCTAAGGCAAGAAAAGATGGGTGATCCCAGCCTCCAGGGGTGCCTAGAAATCCATGCCTTAGCCAATTTCATGATTTTCAGCATCTGTTTGCAATTCACCTCGTTTCACGTTCCAATGACTCCTTCCTGTTGTAAATTTTGGTGTTTTGTCAGTCAACTGCCACTGGATGAAGGATGGACTGGATAGCCTGGGCATATCTAAGGTGAATCCTAGATTTTCAGGATTTGTTGACCAAAATGACTGCTTTTAACAACCCGAGAACTGACCGACGGAGACATTTTCTGCATTTTCTCGAAAAACATGAAAAAAATCTAACACTACTAAAGTTGGGTGCCCCCAGCCTCCAAATTGATGACTGTTCATTAGTTCTGCATTATCTGAACAACCCTGAAAACTTGAAAATGAGCTCTCAAAAATGAACATCCTCCATTGATGGTGCCAGAGCTCTTGCTTCACCAAGTGAAAAAGCAAAATTGACCCAGTAGAGAAAACTTGACCTTTTGCAGATTCCGTCTGGACCACCTTGATCATGAAATAAAATCAGCCAATCAGGATCAAGCACGACACCTGAATCAGAGATTCTATTTTTAGAAACTTTCTATTTTTAGAAAAAGTTTTACTAGCATCCGTATCTCAAGAAACCTAGAAAACCTAATTTGACATCTATTTTTAGAAATTTTGAATTTTTGACAAAAGAATTTTCTAGATTTTCACAAAATGCCTTAATGAAGCAAAAATTTTGATTGGGTACAACAAGACTATAATTCCCCTTCTTTGGCATAGGTGTTGGAGATGACCATTTAGCTTATTTTATTCTCATAGGCTAATTTGAAGTTTCAAAGAGGGAAAATTCTTTTAATTAAATAAAGTTGTCTTATGATATTATGAACAACTTGTATTTAATTAATAATGTTATTATAAAGAGACTTAAGCTAGAGCCAAAAAGCAGAATATTATAAAGTCACTTTATAATGTGTTAAGAGGTTTATTTAAAAAGGTATTTTTTAAAATATATATTCTAGAAAGCTTCATAGGTTTGAGTTGAGTTGGTGTTGATATATTGAAAATTTATTTCTAGAAATTAAATACATTAGATAGATATATTTAGGTTTGGGAAGAACAATCAAGAATTAATGTTGATGTTGTATATAATCCAATCACTAAGGTATAAAAAATAAATGCTCATAATCTAATGACTATCTTAGGTTTCATGTAGTCTAAAATATATTCATGGGTCGAATCTAGTCCCTTGGGATTGAACTCAAACATCATGTAATGGTCTACTACATAGAAATGGATTATGGGTTGCAAAAATGAATTGACAAAAAAATGTAATAATAATCCACCATAAGTAAAGAATCAAATGAAGTTTACAAGATTAGTAGATTCTTCAAATGGCATTTTGAAGCCACTATTGTCACATAAGGTCCTCAATTTTTCTATGGTCAATATAATGGATATGTATAAGCTTGCATAGCACAAGGTTAAGTAAATTTTTGTGATTATCATCACATACATGTGCATTACATTGCAACATAAAGTTCAAGATTTTATTGACAAGAAGATAGTACTAATTGAGTACATCAATGGTAATGCACACACATCTTTCCCATCTCTTCATGATTCTTCCAACCATAATAACAAGCATCTACATTTAGCACAAAATGTAATACACATTATGAAAAGCAAGACTAAGTCTACATCAAAGTCCCCATTAATAGAACAATATATGGTGGTATGCTTACCAAGTTACCTCAAAAGCATCCTGTTAGTGTATACCTTTAATCCATAGGAGTACACACTTGTATTTAAGCTTACTTAGGTGTATGACACATGTTCATTTGAACTTGTCAAAGTAGTTGGAACTGTTTTGAGAGGTGTTAACTTGCATCAACACCTTGTGTTATGTTTGTGAGAGGTTACTTTCCACAATTCCATGTAGAGGAGTCATATCCTCTTTTCATGGAGATTCTGGTACCTCACAACTCTATTTATACTCGCCTTATTTGCTAATACAAACTGGCCGATTCCATTGCAATTCATGTGCTTGTTAGTCTATTCCATGATCTTGGTTTTCTACATGGTATTAGAGAATTTTGGATTAGTTTCGAGCCGTCAATTGTTGTTGTGCTACTCACTCCCATTCGACAAAATTCATGTCAAGATTTACAAACTGTGAGACAATATTTGTTTTTTGCTTTCATTGTTTGTTCTTAACTGTGTTTGTTGTTTTTAAGAGCCAAGAAACATTGGAGTTCGAACACCCTTAGAAGGGCTTGCATCACAGTGCATTTCAGTTCCCCTAAGGGGCTCGCATTGAAGAGTTTGAAAGCCCTCACAAGGGCTGCAAAGGTCTATTTCAAATGACCTTAACACATACTGGTCGCTGTCTTCCCCACACCCACATAGGGCTGCATTGTAGGCTTCAAACAACCAAATAAGGGGCTTCACAACGCCCTTCAATGACACCTTTAATGATGCCCTCTTTGCTAGTGACACCTTCTAAAGACGTCTTCTCTCTACCAGCGACGCCTTCCAAAGTTTCTTCTCTAAAAAGTTTAGCCCTTGGTCATGCACAACAAAAGGGGGCTTAAATTCCTCCAATTGTTTTTTTCTCACTCATAATTTTTTCATGGAAAATTAATTTTCTAAAAAATCTGAATTTTTTTCTGCTCAAAAATGATTTTTTTGTAATTGCATAAATTTTGCAACCTCAATAACTTTTGCAAATCAACTCGGAATTAAGTGCTTCTTTTTGCAAAAGTGAATGTTTTTTCATCACAGAACCAACTAGCATAAAATCACACTAAAATTATAAAGTTCCTATTTATGATCTTTTTGGGTGACCTAAAGCACTCCTATAAAGTGCCAAATTTGGGGGGGGGGACACATAATTAGGTGGGGGGGGGGGGGTCTTGTATTTTCATTTTCCACAAGGCACTAGCTTTATAAAGTATCACTTTAAGGGGGGAATTAAGCAAAGAGTAATCACGCATTCAACTTATAAAGTGCTACTTTATATAAAGTTTAATTAGGGATTCAATTCACGAAATTGGAGAACACATCTTCAAGAAGGTAAAAAGATAAATCCATGGCACCTTCAAAATTAGAAGTCAACAAATGGATTCTCAATTCATGTGCAATTGAACACATTTCACCTTACAAAGAGGTGTTTGTGACAATTCTTCCATGCAACACCTTCAAAATACTAATAGATGATATCTATTATAATGTTTGTGGTAAGGGAACTGTAACATTAGGTAGTGGATACATACACAATGTGCTTTTCATTCCCAAATTATTTAGGAATCATCTCTCTGTGTATCAACTCACATGTTTTGACAAAATAGTTGAGTTCATGGCCACAATAACCCTAATTCAAGAATCACAAAGTCAAAACGTTGTTGCAGTAGCGAAGATTTGTCACTTTAACTACAGCTTCATTTTTTCACACTTTACTTCAACTGAAGAGGACACTACACTAGCAACTTCAGAGCCTAGTGTTACTTCTCATCTCAGCTTAGTTGGTTCTGTATAGCGGGTTGTTGAACTCCAAAAGCATATATGTTGTAAATGTACTCATAAAGTGTCATAAAATTGAATGTGTGTAACACGTAAAGGGAAATTGGGAAAATTGTACTCACACTACTATATAAAGTGTATTGGGGGGTTGTAACAATCACAGTAATGAATCTTTTAGATTCTCTTCTCATTCATATGTGCCATTAATGCACATCTTTTTTTAGGATCTTGTACATTTTCAGAATCAAATTCCTTACACACTAAAATTCCAATTAGTTTGTTAATTTCTCTTAGAATTAAGGGAAGGGTAGAATTTACAATTGTTTCATGCTCTAGGAGTTCTTCATCTCTGCATTAGCATTGGCATTAGCATCATCTTTGGGGGGGGATTTCTAAGCCTTTCTTTCTTCTCTCCTTTTGGAGGATAGTTTTTTTCCCACTGGGTTTTCTATCTTACTCCGGTTTTAGAGAGTTTGCATTGTACTTGAGTACCTTATCAGAATTCATGGCCGAGACTCATTTTTCTTTTGCTTTGTACATGGGGTCCTCACCAAGCTTATAGCCGGGACCCATTTTTCATAATACTCACCTAAGCTATGCTTAAGGGGGGGTGTTAGTGTATAGCTTTAATCTATAGGCATACACACTTGTATTTAAGCCTACCTAGGCATATGACACATGTTCATTTGAACTTGTCAAAGTAGTTGGAGCTATTTTGAGAGGTGTCAACTTGCATTGACACCTCATGCTATGTTTGTGGGAGGTTACTTGCTACAACTCCATGTAGAGGAGTCCTATCCTCTTTTCATGGAGATTCAAGTACCTCACAACTCTATTTATACTCACCTTAATTGCTAATACAAACTGGTCAATTCCACTGCAATTCATGTGCTTGTTAGTATATTCCATGATCTTGGTTTTCTATACATCCAAGTCTCCATATCAAGACCAAGAAGAGGTAAGTATTTAGAAGATCCCATTATTACATGATATTTTTGTTCATAAAGAAACATTGGTATATTATATATTTTATATATTGTGATGCTAAAAAAAAGACCCCACTAGGGCAAATGATTCAAATAATACATCTTGTGGTTCCATTTGATTTACACATGCTCTTTCATGTTCCTCTATACTTTTCGTGCAATCTTTCCATTTGAGGGACAAGGTTATTATTTATTTATTATAGGTTCTAAGAATTCATGATTGCTTACATTGGAGGCAAATGGGGGGTATCTTCCACCTTTCATCTTTCATGTCCAAACGTAAGTATCTAAGGTTGTATTTCACTAATTTTCTAAAATTTTCTCAAAATTTTCATGCTCTCATGGTTATGTTACATGTTCACTTTCCATTATTATGCTATCTTTCTATACGCATTTCCATGTTATCATGCTTTATTTTTATCTGATATTTTCTCCTCTCCTTTCTTTGTGTGCACACCATAAGGGGTACACATCAAATCAAGTGGGGCATATCCTTGCTAATCACTTTCCAAGTGCATGTGTAGTTCATAGATAGAATTTGTATTATTATTCTAGCTACTTGACTTCCTATTTTGTCTATTTTTAGTATTTTTATATTTCAGTATGTTTGATGTAGATTCACATGCACATAAAAATAGGGGGAAAGTGTATTGGATAAAAATACATACCCTAAAATTTGTATCATTAGTTTTATGCCACTTTGTGTTGATGTCTTGATTTCTTGACTTAGAGCATGATTTTGATTGATTTGACCTCCCTTTAACCAAAATCCTAGATAACCATTAAAATCCAAGCCAAGTCCACTCTAACATTTTTTAGCTCCTAGATTACATGTTCCTCTTCCTAGTCTTTTTGCATGCCCTTGAATTTGATGGGCAACTTAGCTCCAAAATTCACACATCTAAACTAGATATTTCAAAATTAAAATTTAATTTTTGGCCCAAACTAAATTAGTCTCAAATAGTTGTTATGTACTAACTCACACACCAAAACTTTCAAATTATGTCTCTAGGTCAAATTAAAAAATTTACTGCTCCTATTTGACCTTTTGCATCCATTCTTCATCTATTCAACATTCATCGCTTTCCATTTAGCATCTATTGACTTTCTAAATTTAGTAGCATTTTGGCATCTTAGTCATCACTACAAGCTTATAGAGCTACTCATATCCAAATTTAGTAGCTTTCCAAATCACTCTTACTATCACCACCTCTACATGCTTTAAAATCCTAGTTACATGCCAGGACTTTTGCATGACATTCTAAACTCCAAGTATCACATTCTAAATTTCTAGATTTTAGATTACCTCTCATTTTTTGTAGTCCTTGCATTCATTGCATTTTGTTTACCATTATATCTATCAAGCCGTTAACTCAATATCCTAGGGTCTTGTCACATGGAGAAGATCCTCAATGAACAAGCTCTTCAAAGGTGCTTATCAACATTGCTAGGTTGTTATTATAGGCCTAGACATCTAGACACATATCTATTTGCATGTATAGAAAAATTCATAGATTGATAGATTGAATCCACCGGTTTGAGTTAGATTCACAAGTTATGTAGATCTATTCTATAATCATGGTAGTGGGCTAAAACAACCAACAATCAATTTTCCAGATTCAAAAATATTCATCTAATTAATCTTGATTTTTTAGCATCCCAACAATTCACCTTTAAAGCTATATGATAACACATCTACATTGAATTTCCAACTATGTATCATTTATTTATTTATCTTTATACATTACTCTAAATAATTTTGAACTTAACTCACATATATTTATTGATTATTTTATTTATTTAATTAACCTAAATATTAATATTTTATTTCTAATTTAATTCTTAATATATAATAAATATCATAAAAATTTAGCCTGCTCATTTTGCAACATACAATACAATAGATATATCATTTGGAAAAAAAACACTTTACTTAAATATCATCCACTCCAATGGTGAAAAAATCAATAGCAGTTTTACATCTCATTCACAATAAAAAGTGGTAAATATTTGTCCTATTTTTATTGGCCAAAAATGAGCTTTGACTGTTGAAGTGGATGATATTTAAGAATAACCCGAAAAAAAAAAGACCAAAAAGTCTCACCATTGTATTTGAAAACAACATACAATGCTATATCACCGCAATGGTGAAATATACCACTAAATGTCACTCTAACATTCTCCCTCCTCTCTTTTTTTTGGTTGAAGATACCCCAAGGGGGTCTCTTTAGCTTAGAGAGGGGAATCCTTTTATTAATATCAACCAACATCAACCAAAATGCATGTGGGTAGTTAATGTTAAGCTGGACCCCACTAGCCTTACTCCACTCAAATTTGGCCGACTTGGAGGGTTTGAGCAAAGATAATTGGAATCCATCTCCTTACTCAAAGCCCCTTGTTTGGAGTTCATATCTATATATAGGTTTACCCATCAACAGAGCGACCATTCATTTCCTATTTCCAAACCTTGGGACATCAAGAGATTGTTTGCAGGTATTACTCACTTTGCTAAAAAAGAAGTGAAACACAGTTTAGAGGTGCGAAAGGCAGGGTTACGACCGTATTTCTGTGTGCTTGTTAGTTTTGTAAGGAAGCAGTCCATACATTAGATGGCTTCAGCCAGAGCTGATGGTTCTTTCCACCTCTTTCGAGGTCACAATGCAGGTATGTATGAGATATTAACTCCATACATGTTCCTTTTTTTTGATTTGGGGTTTTGAGTATTGTTACAGTTCTCTTAGATTTTTCTGTTGCTCAGAATATAGAGTTAGTACCTATAGTTGTATAATCTGAGGATTAGAGGATACAGTGTCAAAAATAATTTGATTGGAATGAACCAAATATAGGCATCTGATCATGGAATGGACCAAACAGATAAAATGAAATAGACCAAACAGATAGAATGCATAGAAGTGTTTTTGGATTAAACTGTGTGTATTTCTTTGGTTCAACGTTTACAAGCATTCTCTTCCTGATGATGGATCACTGAGTGTGATCGGAAACGTTGAAGCAAAGAAATACATACAGTTTAATCCATAAGCACTTCTATCTGTATTCTATGAACTGCCGAAAACTCATGCAAAAAAATACACACAGTTTAATCCATAAGCACTTCTATCTGTATTCTATGGACTGTGAAAAACTCATGCAAAAAAATACTCACAGTTTAATCCATAAGCACTTCTATCTGTATTCTATGCACTGTGGAAAACTCATGCAAAGAAATACACAGAGTTTAATCCATAAGCACTTCTATCTGTATTGACAAAGCAAAACAATTCACACCACCAAACAATATACAACAAAATGAAGAGCCGAGGAAAATTTCTCTTCTGTGATTAGGTTAGTTTTTACAGAATTTCCCTTCTTCCATGGCGTGCGTCTGAAATTTTTAGGGCCCATGTGAGTAATGTCCTTGTTACCGAGGTCTGTTTTACAGTGTTGTGTTATAAATACATTGGTTGAAAATGATCTTATGCAATCTTATTTATTGTTGTCTTTTTCATGATGGTAGAGCACATGTACCAATGATTTCATTGGTCAATCTCATACTTGCAGATCTAAAGTAGGGCGGTGAATATTAAACCTAAAGATTGGAATAGTTATTGGGAATGGTAACGGGATAGGTCCCAATAAATTACGAATTAAATTTAACTTTATTGACCAATCTCACGCTCACAGATCTAAATTAGGGCGGTGAATACTAAACCTAAAGATTGGAATAGTTATTGGGAATGGTAATGGGATAGGTCCCAATATATTACGAGTTAAATTTGACTTTATTGGCAAATTTGGCTCACAAATCTAAATTAGGGCGGTGAATATTAAATGGCCAATTTGGCTCACAGATCTAAATTAGGGCAGTGAATATTAAACCTAGGCTCATAGATCTAAATTAGGGCCGTGATTATTAAACCTAAAGATTGGAATAGTTACTGGGAATGGTAATGGGATAGGTCCCAATAAATTACGAGTTAAATTTGACTTTATTGGCCAATCTCAATGTCACAGATCTAAATCAGGGCCGTGAATATTAAACCTAAAGATTGGAATAGTTATGGGGAATGGTAATGGTATAGGTCCCAATAAATTATGAGTTAAATTTGATTTTATTGGTCAATCTCACGTTCACATAACTAAATTAGGGCCGTGAATATTATATCTAAACATTGGAATTAGTTATTGGGAATGTGTGATAATGGGATACGCTGGAATAAATTATGAGTTAAATTTGACTTCATTGGTTAATCTCACACTCAAAGCTCTAAACTAGGGTGGTGAATACACGATCCATGTGATAGGTTGGAATAAATTATGAGCCACATGACACTCTAATCATAGTGGGCCGAAAAGATAAGGGAAAAGGACATGGGTATTCCGTTTTCACCAATACAAATACATTTTTGTTGTAATTTAATAAAATCAATTGTAATTAAGTTAATTATATAGGGGAAATAAATATTAAAATTATATATTTTAAAAGTATCATAATAGAAAAGGAGAGTAGTGGATAAAAAATCCCAAGTAATGAATTATCATTCCTCCTTTTTACTAGTGAACATTTAATAACTCATGTATGTTAACTACCTTTCAAACTCTTCCAAACTCATGGATATCCTCTTTTGAGGACCGTAACAAAATGGGTCCATGGTTAAGAAATTATATGTTCCAAAAATTTTAATCAAGAGGGAAAGATATTACAAAATAAAAACTCATAAATAGATTATTTTGAGTGTTCTATCTCTCTATATACATATGTATGTATATATATGTGTATATATACACTTTAAATTTTTTAATATAATATTATTTATAAAAGTTTTTTTGAAATAATTATAAAAAACATAAATCAAATTCAATTAAAATAAGAATTTTAAATTAATTTTTTTTATAAATTAAAAAAATTGTTTATAAATATATAATTAAATTATAGTTTTATTTTTTAATTTGTGTATATTTTAATTTAAAAGAGAAAACTATAATTTAATTATATATTTGTAAACAAATTTATAAATTTATAAATATTTTTAATTAAAATTATTATTTTAATTGAATATGATTTATGTTTTTTTATAATTATTTCAAAACAACTTTTATAAATAATATTATATTAGAAAATTTAAATTATATATATTATAAAATTTTTATAAATAATATTATATATGTGTGTCTATGTACATATATATGTACATATACATATATGATATATGATTTGAATGAACCAAACATAGGTATTTGATCATCATACAAGTAGAGTTATACATGTACATGTACATGTATATATACATATATATGTACATACATACATACATACATACATACGTACATACATACATACATACGTACATACATACCTACATACATACATACATATATACAAAGTCATTTTGGAACTAGAGGAAATCACTGAAGCATGCACTAAGAGCTTGCAACTGAGGGTGATTATAGAGTATTCAATCAAGTGGAAGAGTTCTCTTATTAGAGTATTAATTGATCTTCATAGAGGAAAATGCTTCTCTAAAGGGAGGGGGCATGCCATGTCTTTAACCCATTGATTGTATTGGGATATGTGTAGTCAACTTGTGGCTAGCATAATCCTTAATTCAGTCATTTATGAGTCAATAAGTATAATTATAGTATGCTAAGTTAACTTCATTGGGATTAGTCTAGTAATGTTATCTAATGATGGCTATATACAGGAGGTAAAATGTAGTATTTGATCATCATATTGTGAATTATGTTCTTATTTTCCAAACTTTTGGATGTTTCCCCCCTCGAAGTGGCATATTATTATCAATTATTTGTAGCATATCTCCTATTATATATTTTTCGTGCAAATAGTTTTGAGGCAATGAACACATGTATAGACATTTGTCTACATAGTTTAATAAATGATGTGTAAGTGGAAAATATATGAGAATATAAACATATTTTGTCATTTACATTATTATTTTACATTGCGCTAAATTCTTAACTATTTGTTCATTATAGTTGATGAAATGTGATGAATGCTAAAAACATGTTTTCAATGGTGTAAAATGTAAAAAGTGGGACACACTATTGTGTTTTCACTCATATATAGTTGAAACTACTTGTTATATGTATATTTTGCTCATCCAATAGAAGTTACTCATTGCATATCCTTTCTCTATTTAGCATGTGGCTTGGAGAAAAGGGTACCACCTATAATGATTAAGACATTAGTCTACATAGTTTAATAAATGATGTGTAAGTGGAAAATATATGAGAATATAAACATATTTTGCCATTTACATTATTATTTTACATTGCCCTAAATTCTTAACTATTTGTTCATTATAGTTGATGAAATGTGATGAATACTAAAAAACATGTTTTTAATGGTGCAAAATGTAAAAAGTGGGACACACTATTGTGTTTTCACTCATATACAGTTGAAACTACTTGTTATATGTATATTTTGCTCATCCAATAGAAGTTACTCATTGCATATCCTTTCTCTATTTAGCATGTGGCTCGGAGAAAAGGGTACCACCTATAATGATTAAGGTACACACATATACATGCCAAGATTTTCATCTGCAATGAACTAAATAATCTTATTTTACTTGAGTTCCAAGATTGGGACAAACTATTTACATAAATTGGTAAACCAACATGTGGTGAGTAGTGGGACAAACTATTATCCTTCAACTTCTATACAAATAAAAAATAGAGAAGAATTAGAGATTTTGCATGCACATAAAGTGATAAAAAATATTTTGTTCAATTGTGACAATGTGATATGATGCATTTGATTTGGCTGTGCAACTCAATTTGATTGTGGAAAATGTAATGTGGTTGATTGCAAGAATGTGATAAAACTTGACTCAGTTGTAGGTTTGCAATACACTCAAGATTTATTAAAAAATGGTGAAGAATTTCTATGTAGCATAATTCACTATCTAAAATCTCAATCATAGGAACAATAGTGACAATATATGTCCATTCAGTTGGTTTTATACATAGGATGCAATGAATTAGAGGAGAGGGGAAAGTGATAAATGAAAAGTAAATGTAATTGAATACATTGTAAATACGTAAAATCATGAATGAATGTTGTAGATAAGAATTGTGTGAAAAGCAAGTAGTAAAATATTGAATGATAGTCATGTAAAACACATAAGCTAGAGATAATTATCAAGGTAAGGTTGCCCCTACTATGGACAACTTAAAAAGGAAAAGATGGCCTTGAAGGGTAGACAAAGATCATGTAAGCGTATGAAATATACAAGCAAATCAAATGCTAAGCATGTGAGGATAAATCAATATATCAAACCTTAGCATAACAATAATGATTTGATGTATTGAAATGGTCTATGGCTTGTGGGAATGGCCTGACAAAAAATTACAACAAAAATCTCTTTTCCTTCACCTTCTCTATATCTAAATTTGTCCAGGTAGTGTTTTTAAACACCATAGAGGAGATTGTTAGATCGCTGAGATTAAGCTCTCTTAGGTCAACTTCTTGTTTAGAGTAACCTTACAACTTTGAGCAAATGATTGAAGACAATGTATGATTTTGATTAGACTAAGATTCTTTATCCCTTAGAAAATGAAATGTGCTCTAGTGCTTTCTCCTTTCACATTTTTTCCCATATGAATGAGTTTGACAAAATGAATATTTTTAAATATCAATACATAACAACAATTCACAAAAACATGTTTCAAGTCATCTCAAAGTGGTTAGTGAAAAAGGGTAGGAACTTCAGAACTAAAACACTTACCAATAGGTAACACTAACAAGATATTCTTTTAAGAGTAAGGATACTCCTTGGCTAACACTAGGATATTCCTCATTGTATGATAGCATTTATAAATAACATATTTTAAAATTAAAAGTCTGGAGTTAATCTCAATCACTTAGAATCAATACTAAAGCATTTGGATTGACCTAGAATTAAAAAAAGGCGCTGGTTTTGAGGTAATGGATGAATGTGTGGACATGAGTGTAAATGCAGGCTAATAAATTCAATGTGTAAATGGTAAATATATAAGAATGTGAATAAATAGGGATGGGAAAAAATTGAATTCATAGAAGTAGTTGCAAATGAATGTGAAACAAATAAAAATAAAAATCATACTATGAACCAAACATAACACAAAAATCTATCACTAATTAATATATAATTATATTAAATCATTCCATTAAAATTAATCCAAAAATAAATAAAAATTAATATAAAAAATTAATATAAATAATACACAATAGGTAAGAATACAAATCTCAAAATTATAGTATAATAACCCCGTCTTGTAAATCTTTAAATTCTAGATCTTAGGAAGTGGTCCCATGGAGGGGAGCTTTCTAAATTATCTCAGCAGTGTTGATGAAAATTTTTAGGAGCTATTTAAAACAAGCAGTCCCATGAATTTTGTAGTTGCAAGTAGAAAATTTTAAGCTCCTAAATTTATGGACATTGGTGGTCTCATGAGGTTTTTAGTTTAATGCTAATTGATTTAGTAGAGATTTTTTACGACTTACAAATAAAAAGATTAAAAATCATCAAACAAAAAATTTTCCCTCCAAAATAGAATTAAAAACTGGTAGAAAAATCCCAAATCCCTAATCCCTAAGTTGGTGAGGAAAGTTTCAGCCCCACCTCAAATTCATCCGCTCAAAATCAACCACCTAAAAAATAGCTGTTCTTATTTTGGAGGAAAAGATTCTAATATACGCTGTAACAATTTTTTTTGAGTTTCATGAGACCCCTTGCTCCACAAAAATAGATCCTCTCGAAGTTCCGTGGGACCCCTTCCTTATAATTCCTAAATGTAATAAGAATTCTTATACAAGGATTGGGGTAATATGATATAGTTCAATTTCTAAAATAAGACAGCATATCTTAAAATAGGCAAGGATAAGACACGTGCTATGCTCGTAATGCTCTTCTTTATGTAGTAATTCAATTATTTATTCATGCAGTAATTCAATTATTCATGCAGAGCGAAAGACATCTCCTTGTGTTAAGGCTAATCTAAATTAATATATCATATATACATAGTTTTCATCTTATTACCATTGAGTTCAGTTAAAGGGATTTTTTTTTTATCTCGATCCAAGGACTTAACAGTTCACCCATTCGCAGAGATATCTTATAAAAGTCTTTAAGGATTACCATTATGATTCAAAGAATTTAGCTGGTTTTGCTTCTTGCAGATTGCATATATTGCTTAGAGTTCCTCTTTAGTAGATGAGTGATGAATATTAATTGCAGGAGTAAATGCTCGTGCACCAATGAATATACTTCAGCAACAGCAACGCCATCAAACTGCTGTGCTAATGGGTCGATTCTATGGAGTAAGTAGGAACTTGTAAAATTATCCATTTTTTTTTCTTTCTTGTGTATAAATTTAAAAAAGTATTGTAAATTTCTTCCAACATATTATTGTAGTAGACAAAATATATTGAAAAAAAATTGGAGACAAGATTTTTTCTTTGATAAATTAACAGGGGTTCTATAAGAGCCCTCATCCAGAAATAAAAGCTCAGAACATAAAACTTCCAAATACATAAAAGCATAAAAACTGCATAAAATGGAACTAGAAATAACATAACCCTCTACACTCCTAAAAACTCTGAATCCTCACCAATTTTTCTATTTAAAGTGTAACCTCAAAGTCATGTTGAGAGATGCTTTTTTTGATTACTTGATTTTCTACTTTTTTACCGTCTTTCATTAGGTATTTTTTTGGGAGGTGAGAGACACCCTTCCTCCACTTCCATCTCATTATTACCTAATTCTGATGTAAAATTTTCACTAGAAGAAAATTCCTTCTCTAAAGTTTTCTGCAGCCTACACATTCTTTTGTATTTGCATATATCAGTTCCAATATTTTACAATCATCCCAAATACTTGTAGGGGTATTTCCTCTTCCAATATACCCTCTTCCAGTTTCTTTTCTTTTACTATAGATTTTTCTCCTATCTTTTCTAATGTAGATGCCTTACTATATAGCTCATCTTTTTCTTTTACTACAGATTTTTCTCCTATCTTTTCTAATGTGGATACCTCACTATACAGCTTATCTGAGACTTGCCTGTTATCTTCCAAAATTTCTACCTTACGTGTTTTACGTGTTATCTGCTATTTGGAGCTGGAACCAAAGAGCAACCCATTAGCTCATGCTGAGGACGAGCAACCCATTAGCTCATGATGATCAATTTGAGTATCTTTTTGTTTGCTAACATTTATCTGCATTATGCCCTATCTAAAATCAATGCTAACAATGAAAAGATATTTTTTCAAAGTCTAATGATTATTTCTAGATTTTCTTTCCTACATTCAAACAAATTAATTTATGTGGACCATTACTCATTTCCATTTCAAAAAAATCTTAGCTGTAATTGTTAAGAGAATACTTGTGGGTATCTAGAGATAATGCAATAAACTTTCCCAAAGCATTACCTAAATTCTTCAAAGTCAAATGGGGAAGATTTGGAAGCCTTACTCATAAAGGGAAACTCGAAGATTTTTAATAAACAGGTCAAGGCTTAGAAACCATAGCTTCATAAACAAATTAAGAACCTCCCAAAACCACATCTCTTTCTCTAAGACTTTTCCCTATCTTTCCATGAATCAAAAACAACCATGAAGAAACCTTGAACATAGAGTAAATAACCACATGAGCTTCTAAGAAAGGATGCCATGGCTATTCAATCCATAGAATACTAAATTTGCCTGAGCCCATCTTATGTAACTCTCCAACTCCTCTTGAACCTCCTTCCCAAACTCCAAAGTTGGCATTTTTGCTGTCTTTAACTTTACTAGATGTTGCCCTCCTATCTGAAACCCTATTTGTTGCCTTCTCCTTTTTGTTTTGGCCTTGTTGACAATATTCTTTGCTAAATAATACAATTTTACTTTTTCCTTGTCTTCCATTCATTTTGATTGGAGTTTTCAAGTCTACTTTAATGCTTTCCAAGGCCATTTTCTAAACTGGTAGTGAATCCTCCTCAACAACACTTTTCTTTACCACAACCCCATTATCTTGCTTAGGGTTAGCTATACTGTTTTCCTTTGGTCGTGCAACCACAACCACTACCATTTGAGGGAGTGACTACCCATTGTCCTACATAAATATTTTAGGGTTCACTACTCCAAGTTCTGACAACACCTCCATTCTCTCAACTTCTAATATTTAACTTATTGAAATAATATTTTTTACTTTGTATTTTTTAATATTTTAATATTTTTAATAAATATTTGTATCTTGTGTGTATATAATTTGTGTTTTTTTACATTAAATATATTTAAAATTTTGTAAGACAAAATTAACTATATATATATATATATATATATATATATATATATATATATATATATATATATATATATATATATATATAATTTTATTCTATATTAAATATTTTTATAATTTTTAAAAGATAAAATTAACTAAGTTTAAGCTTTATAAATAAAAATAGAAAAGAAAACTTGAAGTATCATATAAAATTACAAATTAAATATATCATGTTTTAATCTATTTCATATTTGTCAATATTTATTTATTTTTGAACTCTTTTTTTTTAATTCTATTTCATGTCCATTAATAAATCTCTTTTTAAGTATATTTTATTTTTTATTATTAAGTATAACTTTATTCCTTCTATAATCCTTGCTTTTCTAAATCATATATATACTCTATATCATGTCTATCAATATATATATATATATATATATATATATATATATATATATATATATATATATATATATATATATATATATATATATATATAGAAATTAAAAAATATTGGTAGATATGAAATAGAATAAAACTCTATATATATTTTCTATTTTATATCTATCAATAATCTTTAATTTATTTTTCACTTATTTTATTTTTAAATATATTTTATTTTAATTATTAAATATTATTTTTTTTATGTATAAGAGAGATATTTATATTAAAGTATTGAAAACATATAGCTTAGCTTTGCCAAAATGACAAAGTCCTTTCCTTGTCTTCTTAATAGCTAGATTTCTAATGCCTTTTCTAAAAATGACCACAGAAGGTCTATAGAGCCTAATGGTAAGCAAGCATAGAAAGATGTAGTTGATGATCTCAAAGCATTACAAGATGCCTATATATAATAGGTAATAGTTGATGAAATTGTTAAGGCAATTGGTGTAACTGTAGAACTAACAACTATAACTGCAGAACCAACAACTAGCAGAACGTAACTACATGGTTATGTAACAAATAAATGTAATATATTATGCTAACATTCCCCCCCTTATTACATTGTTTTTACAAATGTACCCCCTAAACAGTTCAAATTTTATCCTGCCAAGAGATTTCATGAACATATTGGCTATCTCAGAGTCTGTAGGGTAGTACTGGAGCTGGATGTGGTGGTTCAAAACTTGGTTTCGAATGTAATGACATTCGACCTCAATATACTTAGTGCGCTCATGGAAAATTGGATTCTTCACAAGTTTTAACACACTCTGATTGTCGCAATAGAGAACTGCTGACTTCTCTTCAAGAATGTCCATATTTGCCAGAATGTGACGTAACCAAATCGCTTCGCACACAACTCCTCATGCAGCGTGATATTCAGCCTCAGTGGATGAAAGAGCAACAACAGTTTGCTTCTTACTAACCCACGAAATTGGACCAGATCTGAGATGAAAAACATAACCTGAGGTTGATTTTCTATCATCTCCAGATCCTGCATAATCTGAGTCTATATATCCTTGTAAGAAGAACTGGTTGTTCTTCTTATATTCCAGACCATAATCAACTGTGCCTCGGATATATCTCAACACATGCTTTGTTGCAACCCAATGACACTTCTTTGGCTCCTGCATGAATCTAGAGAGATAGCTGAAAAACAAAACACAAGTTTAGTCTGGTGTAGCTCAAGTAGATAAGGCTCCCAACCAACTGCCTGTAGAGAGGGGCATCTACTTGAGGTGAATCTTGGAAGCGAGATAGTTGCAAACCATTCTCCATTGGATTGGAAATAGGCTTACAATTGACCATTCCATACTTTTCCAGGAGAGTCTTGGCATATTTCGTTTGGGAGATGAATATGTGGTTCTTCTTCTGCCATATCTCCAAGCGAATACAATAATGAAGTAGCCCCAAATCTGTCATGTCGAAGGAGTTCTTGAGATCATTCTTTAAATCATCAATGAGACTGTCTAAGCTACCAGTGAGAATAAGATTGTCCACATACAAAACCAGAATGACAATCTTTGTGCCTACCTTCTTAATATACAAATTAGGATTGGAGGGGCTACAGGTGAATCCATGCTGCAATAGGTGACCATCAATCTTAATGTACCATGCCCTAGGAGCTTGCTTAAGACTATAAAGTGATTTGATAAGATGGCATACCTTGTGTGGATGATGTTCATCAACAAACCCTTCTGGCTGGGTCATGTACACTTCTTCTTTGAGATCACTGTTTAAGAAAGCACTCTTGACATCCATCTGTTGAAGCTTCTGTCCCTTCTGTGCTGTCAATGCATAGCCCATTCTGACAGTTTTGATCTTCCCAGTGGGTGCAAAGGTCTCTTCATAATCAATGCCCTCTTGTTGAGCATATCCCTTTGCTACAAGTCATGCTTTGTACTTGTCGATAGATCCATCTACCTTGTACTTTGTTTTGAAGATCCATTTGCAACTAATGGGTTTCTTCCCTTTAGACAGATCAACAAGTTCCTAAGTATGATTTTGCATTAGAGAATTATACTCTGCATCCATAGCCTTCTTCCACTGAGGTTGGATTAATGCCTCTCGAACTATGTTAGGTTCAGTGCTGTCAACAATAATACTCATGAGCGCAAGATTCACTTCATTTCTTGTCTGACTCTTGGTTCTGATTCCTAATGAAGTGTCTGGAAGAGTGTGTAGGTTTAGATCCACTTTGGAGGTTGACTATGCTGCTACTGGTGTGTAATGTTTTTTAGAGGGCCCAAATCAACATACAACTCTCCTTGTAGTTCTCTTTCTCTATGAGAGTCTTCCACATGCTCATCATCTAATTGTGAGAGAAATTTATGAGAAGTAGGAGACTATTGCTCTTCTTTTTGTGATAAGGAATCGAATGATGATTCATCACACACCACATCTTGACTCTCATGTATCTTCTTTGTCTCAGGATCTATGAGATGATATGCTTTTGATGTAATACTATATCCCAACAATATACACTAGAGTGTCTTAGGATTAGTCTTCTTTCTCTTATTGCTAGGGGCATGCATGTATGCTATGCAACCAAACACCCTTAGATGAGAAATTGAAGGATTTTGTCTAGTCCATACCTCTTCTGGTGTCTTGTGTTGCAGGATATTTGTTAGTGCCCTGTTGATGAGGTATATAGCTATCTACATTACTTCTGCCCAAAATCTTTCCTCCAACTTGGCTGTGGCGAGCATGCATCGAGCCATCTCCATGACAGTCTGATTGTGATGTTCTGCAACTCCATTCTATTGGGGTGTATAGGGAGCAGTTAGGTTCTGCTTGATGCCATGATGCTTCAGGTATGCCATGAACTCCTTGGAGGTGAATTCCCCACCTCGATCTGAGCAGAGGACAAGAAGAGATTGGCCGGCTTCTTTGACAACTTGCTTGTGAAAGTCCTAAAAGTTGGCAAAGGCTTCATCTTTCTTCTTGAGAAAGTACACCTAGGTCTTTCGTGAGAAGTCATCCACAAACAAATGGAAGTACTTATGCCCTGAAAATGATGTAGGCATGGGTCTGTACAGATCAGTATGTACCAACTCAAGGCGATGTTAAGCATAGAAGCTACTAGCCTCGAACAGATCCCGGTGTTGTTTACCTACAAGGCATCCAGGACATATAGGCAATGAATTTGAAATTGGAGGAAGTCCTCTTACCATTTATTTGGAGCTAAGCTGATGCAAGGAGATGAATGAAAGGTGCCCATAGTGATAGTGTCAGAGTCTCGTAGATTCTATTGTTGAAGCTAATAGAGCTACTGTAGGGGAGGAGATAGCATCTAATGCAAATAGTCTATCCTTCATAAATGCTCTAGTAAGTATCATACCTTCTCTTGAGATTAGACAGGTCTTGACCCCGTCCTTCACCTGGAATTCAAGTTTCTGTTTGTGGTTCAGAAGCTGACTGACAGATACCAGGTTTGTTGTCAAACTAGGAACATACAACACCTTGGTGAGGGTACAATGACTTCTCCCAAGAGGAATGATGACCTTGCCTATACCCTTTGCAACATACTCCTTGTTGTCAGCAATTCAACTCTATCTCCAGTAGGTTGTTTTGTCAGTGCATCGAACAACTCGCGATTGCTTGTCATATGCTTGTTGACACTTGAGTCTATCAACCAAATATCCCTTGTGGGTTGCGAGGTTTGGGAGACAAGGACTAGATTGTGATGAGTGCCGCAGTTGGCTATTTCTGGTTCATCTTCTTTTGATGCATCATCTTGTTGGGCTGCTACATTGCCTTTGTGCTTTCTACGACGATGATGGCATTTGGATGGCTGAGTATCACTACAACTAGAAAAGCTTTCTTTACTTGAATTACCTTGTGTTAAGGCATTGTACCAACAGTTGATAGTGTCATGATTGTTCTTGTTGCATATATGACACCATCGGTTTGCCTTTGGAGGCTTCAACTGTTGATGTTCTTGGTGTTTCAGTGGCTTCTTTCTGCAAAACTTCTGACCTTTTGATTGTCTAGAGATCAGGGCCTTGTCTTCAAGTTCACCTTGGATAGATTGAATGGCTTCTTCCTGCTACAATAGATTCACCAATTCATCAAATGATACCTCTTTCTTTGTGATGTTTAGCATGGTGACAAAGATTTTGAACTGAGATGGCAGAGCTCTCAGTGTAATTGGGACAAGTAGTTTCTCATCCACCTTTTCTCCAAGTGTAACAAGCTCAGCTCACAATTCAGATACCTGCCGTAAAAATTCCTCAACTTTCTCGCCAGCTTGCATAATGAGTGCATGTAGCTTGGACTATAGATGGAGGATCTTTGTCTTCTTCTTCACTTGGTAGATTGTGGAGAGAGAATCCCATGCCACCTTTGATGTTTCCACATCCCGAATGTGAGGTTGAACTTCATCGGTGGTGCTGAGTGTTATCAACATTAATGCTTTGGCATTGGCCTTGTCAAACTTTTGCCTTTCATCTGGGTCTTCTGGTCTGGTTATGTCACCAATGACAATTCCCTATAGCTTCTCAAAAATGAGAATTGTCCGCATCTTTGTCTTCGATGCGGCATAATTTGGCCCTTTCAAAAGTTGAGCATCGGAAAGAAGCAATTTTCGGGTTGACATTGTTCACCACAAATACAAAAAACTAGTCCAGACAACAACTTTATTATTATTTTATTTGACAATATATTCACTTTCAAGAATAAATTGTGCCACGAAGATGATCATGATAGGCCTGTGCTGTGAGATGGGGACGCCTGGGTGTGTGTTCTACCTCATCTTCGTCATCAACATCATAACCCTCATCAAGTTTTGCTCTAATCTTCCTTGCTTGACATTGTACATCAAATAGAAAGTAATCTAGTAATCCTTGCCTAAACAATTCAACGAATTGAAGATTACTGGTATTTTACAGGGCATCTAGAATGGCAAAATAGAAGCCTGAGCTTTCTAAAATAGTACATCTGCCTCGAGGTGGCTCATTTGCATGATTATTGGCCACACTACTGGCATCTGGTGCAATGGACATCCACATTTCATAGACTATGTCTTTCCTCTACACGCCAACTTAGACTTCAAATGCATTATGGATGGAGAAACACTAGTTTAGATAGTGACTGCTATAGTAGAAAAAAATGACATCAATCTACCTGAAAGCAACAGTAATTTGTGAATGATCCTCTCCTCGTTGATAGGATTGCAACGACTTTTCCTTCCAACAATTTTTGCCCTTCAACTTGGGCGATTAGATCAGCGTTTTCTCACTGCGTGCTTGCTACGACAGCTTCCAACAATCTTCCTCCCTGCCAACGGCTTTGCTTTCCTCTCTGCACCGTGGGCGCTTTCTCCTTGCTACTCAACAGAACTCCATCTGGTCACTTTGGGTGACGTCTTCCACATAGGAGGAGTAGTACTTCACATTGTGCTCACTCCTACACAGGCTTTGATACCATTTAATGGTAAGCAAGCAGAGAAAGATGTATTCAATGATCTGAAAACATTACAAGATACCTATATATAATAGGTAACAGTTGATGAAACCTTTAAGGCAGTTGGTGTAACTACAGAACTAACAACTATAACTACAGAACCAACAACTAGTAGAACGTAACTACATGGTTACGTAACAAACAATACAATATATTATGCTAACAAAGCCATCAAAATTGCCACACAGGGCATATTGGCAGTAGACTGCAAACTATTACCAAGTATACATCTAGTCCGATACCAGCCATTGATAGAGAGAATATGAGAGGCAACCAGAAAAACTATTAACACTTCAGGATAGAGAGATCACACCCTTACCGAACACCTTGTTCCAGTAGATAGTCACAGAATTTGGGAATCCATGAGAAGTCCACTGTGGCCTCAAATTGGAACAATTTCCTTAGAAAGGCTCGGGTTTCCTCCCCCTTTCCCTGTGCTCTTATAGTGCCTCTCCTTTCAGGTATAGCAGGAAAGGGTAATATGAGATGACGCCCTCATCCCTATCCACCTTCTCCAAATCCTTTGGCCATGAAATTCCTGCTCCGTAAATCGCCTTAGCTAGCACATGATTGAGGCCCTCGAGCAAATAGTTTTTGAAGGCCATTAAGGTTGCAGTGCTGACCACTACCTTCTCCATTCTTATATCAAGCAATGAAGCCACAAACTGGAAAATGATGTTAGGATCAACTGTGTATCGTTCCCCATCCTTCAAAAAGCCCCTACCCAAAATTAGCTTCATTGCTCCTATTATGAAGGCGTCCCCCTGTATCAAGATTTGCTAGAAACGCTGGTATGTTATTTTCCCACGAAAAGCCATTTGCCTGATCGGGCTAGTTAGGCAAATAGGCGTTGCTCCCTCACAAACTAATAGCCTACTCTGCAAATGCTTAGAGGAATGGAAAATATTTAATCTTGGTTCCCTGGCCATCGCTGCTAAACAGAGAAGGAAATATATATTTCTAACTTCACTATCTGTCCCTCCAACTATAAATGTGATGGAAAGTTCTAGACATCTAAGTGGAGACGGCTCGTGCTACCAAGGCCGCATCATCTTACGAACAAGGATCAGGGTACTTTGACTACCTTACCTACTCCCACTCCTTGCAAATTAATGATTGTTGTTGTCATGCCAGTCTTCCTGCGTGGGAGCGGCCATTCCATATACATCCCCTATTCCTATGCTTCTGCCTTGTATCAATTTCTTATCATTGTTTCTCATGATCGCCACCTTGCTTATCTAGCCCTACAATGTGTAGGGCCCCCACCCTGCCACCCACAATTTTAATTATTAAATATTATTTTATTATTCATTTCAATATTTATTTCTCAAACTTTAAAAAAAAAAAATATTTCATATTTACTTATAAATCTTTTTTAATTTTTTATTTATTTTCTCTTTAAATATATATTATTTTATTATTAAATATTATTTTATTCCCTTTGTAATACTTACTTTTTTATATCTCATTTCTTTTAGTAAATACTTACCAAATTTTGAAAGAGTCCTTTCAACATTGCTACTCTCTGAATTTTTTTTTTTACTTTTTACCTTATCAATGTATTCCAATCTTTAATATCTCCATAATCTACTTTATTAAAATGCTATATCTCCAAAACTTAATAATTACCATTAATTTTTCTTTTATAGTTAAAAATTGTATGTCAAACTAAACAACCTTGAATATTTTTATAGTTAATTATAAAACAATTAAAAATAAAACTCATGCTAAAACACATTACTACAATTATAAATATTGACAAAAAATAAACATATGTTTTTATGGTTTTATATATCTTTATAATTACTCTTATAAAATTGAATTGAAGTATTGTAGATTTAACGAAAAAATTAACTCTAAAACGTAAGAAATAAAAAATATAATAAAATTAGATTTTTATAAATATAATGAAATTAAAAAATAAATTAAATATATTCCATTGCATGTTGAGCAAGATTTTTTTGATTAAAGATATTAATTTATTTTTTCTTTAAAAATATAATTTAAAATTTGAAACTACTAAATATTATTTCTCAATAATAAATAAAATATTTTAATAGTAAACATTATTGTTCCCTTCACTTTATTTAAATATCATATTTTTCATCAGTCAAACAGTCAATAGCAAATTTACACTCCATCCTTATTTAAAAGGGATAAATAGTTGTCCTACTTTTATTGGCCAAAATTTACCTTTGCCCATTAAACCAAGATTTAAGAAGACAAATAATCCGGACCTAAATTTGATGGCCATATGACAGTATTGTTGTAACATACAATCAAAATTTTAAAAAGATTGTGAGAGGTTTTGGATAGAGTGTGTATATATATATGGTTTATTATGCCAAGACACATTCTAAGTCATAGTGGGGTGGAAATGTGAGCATCATTTTTTCTGTGTAAATATATAGAAAAAAAAGGAGAAAATCACAAAAAATATCAAACAAGAAAAAGAAATTGGAAACAAAAACAATTGGAAATGATTGAAAAAAAAGTGGTAAATATATAGAAAAAAAAGGGAGAAAATCACAAAAAATATCAAACAAGAAAAAGAAATTGGAAACAAAAAAACTGGACAAAAAAACAAGTTGAAGATATGCCTTCCCAAAAAAGTGGAGAAAATCACAAAAAATCACAAAAGCTGTGGAAAACACACAAAAAAAGTACATAACCTTTAGAAGATATCTCGTGGCATACTATAGATATATTTTTTGTGTAAATATATAGGAAAAAATAAAAAATTGAAAAATTGAAAAAAAAAAGAAATTAAAAACCCTTCAAAGACAAAAAGTGGGAGAAAGACTGCATATATTTCCTTTTCTCTTTGTTTTCTTTAATTTTCTTCTAAATTAAGATAATTTATTTTTATTATTGAAAAAGAAAATGCAAACACAAATACCTCCTAAAAAAGTTGAATAAATAACCAAAATAAACTAAACAGTAACATGGAAACATGCCCTAAGGGATGCCATAATATTTTAAAGGCACTTTGAATAAATAACCGTATAAAAAAATTGCTTCTCTGAAAGCTCTAGTTCCATGTCTGATTCAAGGTCTGGAAAGTGATCAAACTGTGTCTAATTCTGTGTCTGCTTCCACATCATTTGCTGGTTCAGCATGTATATGAGGCACTCCATCCTGATCAATAAAGAGCCTTGGAGATTCATCCAAACCGGGAACAACTGCGGGTAAACCTGGAGCCTGGGTGCCACTGTGAGCCATATCTAGTTCCTCTACCTCATCAAAATGTAGGTCTTTGAATTTACTGTGCAGCTCCTCCAACCTGCTACTGAAAGAGCTGTATATCTTACTCATATCCTGTGGTCCGCTCTTGGGCAGGTCAGTGCCATCTTCAAACTGTGTATGGTGTCCAATATCCCCCTCCTCTGCTCCAGAATCTAATTGAGTTTCTACAGAGGCAGCAACCTGTAGAAAAATATCAGATTGAGTGAGTCTAAAATCGGACTCAGTAAGAACCCTTAGTTTGTTTTGGAAGTGATCTTCGTTCCTCTTTTTCCACAATATCCATAAAACCTCAGTAGTAAGAGCCAGCCAGAGTCTATTGGTTTTTGAATCAAAACTGGAAAAGTACCCAACTGTGATTATATATATACATTTGGCTTATATATAATTTTATTTATACTAAGGTATGTCATAATATTTTAAGGGCATCTTTAAATGGATAACTGTTATAAAAAAATTGCTTGACAGGCAGGGTTGATCGTCAAATTCAAGCCTTATGGTAGTGACACCACTTGCACATTCTATTTTTGGGAATCCTTCTTAAAAATGATTTTGTGAACTCAAAGACTTTTTTGGTTTTAATTAGTCTTGTTTTGAAAATAATGTTAATTGGATGTAACTGCTTCTGAGAAATAAAGCTATTGTGAGACCTTTGCCCATGATTTTTCATGGTACATAAGCAGTAAATCTGTGTGTTAATCTTTTATGAATGATTTATTGTTTTTGGCTGTGTTTATATTTCTCTTTCTGCACTGTATATTTTCTCTTCAATATGACTCATTGTTACTAACTGAATGTCTGCATTTTAATGCCTGCAGCCACGCTATCTTTCTGAGCTTACACAGGACACACTTTTCTTCATATTTTACAGTACACCAAACGAGGAGGCTCAGCTTCTTGCTGCCAATGAATTGTAAAATTCTTCCTGCAGTTTCAACGTTTTATTTAAAAGCTTAGTTGAACATAATGTGACTTTAGATTTCTGGCACTAACAAGAAACTCTTTGGTTTAATGTCATTTCAGGCATAACAGAGGTTGGTTTTATCATAAACAACTTCGTGTATGGTTAATTCGCGTTGCAAGCGATCAGCCTGGTATCAAGACAAAAACATATGAGGAAGGGTCTTATGTTTCTTTTGATCCATGTAAATGGAAATATGTTGAAAAGGTTGTTAATCAAGTCCATTGTCATTGCAGTTGGTAGCATTATCTATTGTGAAGCTTGTGTTCTTTCCAAGTCTAATTTTCCTCTAAATTTGGATTTCATTGCAGGACCTTACAGTGTTTTATGACATGTTGGAGAAAAGGCCTTCTTTGCCACCACGCAAGCCAAACCAGCTGTACAATTTGGACAGTTGAGATATTCCATGTCCAAAAAGATTTCTTCTACTGCTACTCCCAAAGTACTGTCTGTTTTTAACTTTTTAAATAAATATGTTCTTGTTGATACAGTGGATGGATGTGCTCCCCAAGAAAAGTTGTATGAGACTGTCATGCAAGAAGAACACTTTATTGTTCATTACGACATTTTGGGAATCTAGTTCTGGTTAAAAGCCCTTATCTAATCAAAAACATTCTGCCAATCTTGATCCTCTAACATTGGTTGGTCTCTAAGAAACTAGTGCTGAAACAGGTGCAATCCCAAACTTCTTTTGAAAGAAACTAAAGTTCTTTAGTACAAAATTGATTGGACTTTTTAAGTAGTTTTTAAAGGTGCAATTCCAGACTTCTTTTGAAAGAAACTAAAGTTCTTTAGTACAAAATTGATTGGACTTTTTAAGTAGTTTTTAAAGGATTGGTATACTTTAAATTCCAATGTATAGTTTATGATGTAGAAACTAAAATAATGTCTTTTTAGTTTTTCCCAGAAACAGAATGTATAAACAAAATATATACTAAGATGTTGCATTTTATTCATATATATATTATTGTGAAATTTCAAAAAGATATACTATGAATTAGTACTTGAAGTTAGAATTTTGTTTGAAATTATTATTTTAATAGACATCAGATTTCCACAGTCCATGATATTGTATCTGAGTGTTTCAAGATTTAACTATGTGAAAGTTTTTTCTTCAACCTTTCGGATCACACTCCGTGATCCATCATAGGGAGAAGAGAGTAGGATGATGGATCACTGATGTTAAAGAAAAAACTATCACACAATTAAATCTTGAAACACTCAGATACATTATTATTTTAATCATTTTCATTAAATTGGATAAAATGTATCTTTTTTTTTATGATGAAATAGTGCTATTTATATTAATTGTGTAATGATTCTAAAAACATACTATATTACAAAAAAAATATGGTGGGTAGAAAAAGGCACACCCCATACTCTATGCAAGGTGGGGCCTTAAACGACATTTTCACATAGAAAAACAAAAAAATGCTAAGTAGCAAGAGCTATTGATTCATTAGTAGGAGACCAATCATGATCATTTAGTTTCCACACATCAAGATTATTTAGTAGAAAATTGATTGGATGTTTTAAGTAGTTTTTAAAGGATTGACATAGCTTAAATTGTAATGTATAGTTTATGATGTAGAAATTAAAATAATGCCTTTTTCCTTTTCTTCCCAAAACATAATGTATAAACAAAATCTACACTAAGATGTTACATTTTATTCATATGCATTATTGTGAAGTTTCAAAGAGATATACCGTGTATCAGTGCTTGAAGTAAGATTTTTGTTTGAAATTATTACTTTAATCATTTTCATTTTTTTGATAAAATAGTGCTATTTATATTAATTGTATAATGTTTCTAAACAAATACACTATATTACAAAAAAAAGGTGGGTATAAGTATAAAAAGGCACACCCCATAGTCTCTGCAAGGTGTGGCTTTAAACAACAATATCCATAGAGAAGAACAAAAAGTTCCTAAGTAGCAAGAGATATTGATCCATTAGTAGGAGGTAGGTCATGATGATTTTTTTTTTTAGATCAATAAAGTGCAATTGAGGTTATGGAAATTATATTAATCATTATTGAAAATTACCAAAAAAAAAAAAAAGGAACGTAGGGGGTCGAAGACCACACCCTACAGCTCAACCTAGTCAAAAATGTTTACATTGTGGCCTCCACCAACACGACCAATCAAAATCCAGAGGATTGACCAACCATCAAAGCTCTTTCCAAAAACCAGCCCAGCCAAATCGCTCTCTGACCTTCATGAGGCCATGGGATCCCCACTCCTCGTTTATAAAAAGCTACAGTGTCCATATTATTGCCTAAAAACTCCCTCTTGATCATTATCCTACAAAGCACTAAAGCCACCACCTTGTCTTCCCCTAAGTCTAGGAGGGATGCTAAAAATCGAGAGGAAATTTCTGAGTTAACTCTATACATGTCTATCAAGCTTAGAAACTTCCTTCCCAGAATCATTCAAATAGATTCCATTGCCAAACTCGAGGGTCTGTCAAACACTGCTGTGAGCCTTCGGTATGAAATATACACAAGGAAGGCCATCTGGCGCTTCGAGCACTCTAGTCTAATTGGAGTCTCCATCAGGAAAAAATGAGCTCAACCTGATGCAGAGTGGGACGCAACGGAGGCAACCTAACAGGAAGGAGGAGCCAACAATACAAACAACATGATAAAAATGTCTATCGGCTGAACATCATCATCATATTTCCTAAAGACACCCACAGCATCATCACATTTCAACAGCATCATCATATTTCTGATGATCGCAAATATCCTCCTGTCGACTACTATTCATCTCCTTCGACTGTCGCCTATCATCATCATGATAAACAACGGGCGCGAACCTCCTCCGGTTGCACTGTTCATCGGGTGCCAAACACAAGCGGCATCATCATGATATTCAATATCACCTTCGTCAGTAGGATATCCTAATATCCGGTTCTCCAAATATCCTGATGACGTTGCACTTCAACAACTTGCCTTCGATGCTCCACTACCCGACGATACAAGCAACAGCATCATGATATTAAACATCCGGTTCTTCGAAACCTCCTGATGATGCTTAACAACTTTCTGCCTTCGCCGATACCTTACCACTTAGCGACAGCAGTATAAACACGCATAGAGGGATTTCTTAATATCCTGATGACGATGACGTCATATCCTGATGACGATGACGTCACACATCATCCTGATGAACTCTTCAACACTTAGCCAAAAAAACTCAACTTTCACACCCGCATCCGTTAGCGATATGCGGATGATGACCTTCCCCGAGAGATGATCCTGACTGCGATATATACACTGAGTATATATCCAACTCAAAACATCATGATGCACCTGCAACATGCAAATTTCAACAACTTCATGACCCGATCCTGATGGCGATGGATTCACAGATGATGTTGCGGCTCGTTCCGACTGGGAACGCACATGCAGACTCCTGTGTATCCTTCCACTGCATGAAAATACTCACAACCGCATAATTTCACAAAGATCATGTGACGATCGGGCCGGATCACCTTCAAACCAAAATCTAAGCAAACTTATCTTCTAGACCTAGCACATGAGGATGCTAGGCCGCTTTACAGCATGCTCCTAACAGATCTCTTGGACAATGCAATGCATAAACAGAAAACACAAATGCAATCTAAGCTATGATACAGGACCATTCCACCGATTTGCAGGTTCAACCGGTGGAAGGGTTGAAAGTGCCCATTAACTTGTAAACAGAAAAGGAATCAACACAGATGCAAACAGATAATGCAAAAGACGAGATCTTATTCAATTGAAATTCAATGTCCTGAATACAGCTTCACAATGCCTGAACTGCTCTCCTGAATATCAACTCAACACAACACCAGTACATCTAGCAACATCAATATCAAAAACTATGTCTAAACCCTACAGATCGAAGGTATATATAACAAATCCTTCGAGTACTACTAACATCACTTCCCAGCGGCTGGGAGCTTCCAAGCGGCTGGGAGAGAGGACAGCTCAGACTCTCTTATCCCGATCTCTAACTGCCTACACATACTCCTATGCTGAACTATTACATAGCATCGGGCCAGTGGACCTTATTACATGATAAAGTCAAACATACTAAAAATAGATTATCCTGTCAGCATGATGATAACTATCCTACATCCTGATCATGTATGTCATCATGCGGACCTATATCCTGATCATGTGCGGGTGCTCCTGCACCATACTCCCCAAAAGAAGAAATCTCAAGTCCACTTGAGATGAGAGTATCAAGGTCGGCACCATGTTTCTGTATCTGTTCTGCAGTCATCCATACTGCTTCAGAGTTCGGCTGTCCCTTCCAAGAGACGAGGTACTCCAAGTACTTCTTGTTCCTGGTCTGTTTGACCACTCTAGTGTCCAAAATCTGCTGTATCTGTGGAGGATCATGTGGAGGAATGTCTTCAGCAACTGTATCCTGTAGAATATCCTGATCTGCATCTGGATTAGCCTTGTATGGAGTTAAATCACATACATTGAAGATAGGAGATAAACCAAGATCAGGTGGTAGTTGGATCTTATAAGCATTTTGTCCATGCTTTTGCAAAATCTGACATGGTCCAACTTTCTTTGGCATGAGCTTAGTATACTTCCCCTTAGGGAGCCTGTCTTTCTTCAAGTGAACCCAAACCAAATCTCCAACAGCAAATTGAACATCCTTCTTCTTCTTGTCAGCATATTCCTTATATTTCAAAGTAGTTTGCTGGAGTTGGTTCTGAACCTGATCATGAACTTCTTTGATTGCTTCAGCAAAAGCTTCTCCATCTGCACTAACAGGATCTGCTGTAGGTAGCTCTCGCAACTCTAAAATACCTCTGGGATGCATTCCATATACTACCTAAAAAGGCGATTTTCCTGTGCTCCTGTTGACAGTATCATTATATGAAAACTCAACTTGAGACAAAATAGTGTCCCACTTCTCTCCATGCTGTTTTGTCAAGCATCTAAGGAGATTCCCCAAGGAACGGTTCACAACCTCAGTTTGTCCATCCGTTTGAGGATGATATGCAGAGGAAAAAGATAAATTGGTTCCCAATTTCCTCCAAAGGGTTCTCCAGAAGTGACCCACAAACTTCACATCTCTGTCTGAAACTATGCTCAAAGGCAACCCATGAATTCTGACAATTTCCCTGAAGAATAAATCTGCAATATATGAGGCATCTGCAGTGGTTTTGCATGGCAAGAAATGTGCCATCTTACTGAACCTGTCCACTACAACAAAGACACTGTCAAATCCTCTCCTGGTCCTTGGTAAACCTAAAACAAAATCCATACTGATACTTTCCCATGGTCTGGAAGGAATGGGTAAGGGCTGATATAACCCTGCATTAGTTGACCTGCCTTTAGCCTTCTGACAGATTACACAGGTTTCTACAAATTTCCTGACATCTGACTGCAACTTAGGCCAGAAATAATGCCTCCTGACCAGATCAAGAGTCTTGTCTAGACCAAAATGACCTGCCATTGCTCCACAATGTTTTTCCTTGATTATATTCAACCTCATAGAACACCTTGGGATACACAACTGTCCACCCTTGAACAACAATCCATCCTGTATCAGGAATTCAGAGAACTCAGCATGGTATTTCTCCCCAAAAGAAGTACAGACCTGATATATCTCTCCAAAATCAGCATCAGACTCATACATGGTCTTGAGTGAATCAATACCAACACTCTCTAACTGAATCTGATTTACTGTGAGAACTCTCCTGCTCAAAGCATCTGCAACTTTATTCTTAACCCCTTTCTTATGCTTCAAGGTAAAAGTGAAAGCCTGTAGTGTTTCTACCCACTTCATATGTCTGTGGTTCAGCTTCTCCTGACTGTTGATGAAACTCAAAGCTTGATTATCTGTGAAGACTATGAACTCCTTTGGCATCAGGTAATGCCTCCATTTCTTTAGGGACTGAACTAGAGCATACATTTCCAGATCATATGATGAATACCTTTTCTTAGCATCATTGAGCTTTTCACTGAAAAATGCAATTGGTCTACCCTCTTGACTGAGTACTGCTCCAATGGCCATGTGACTGGCATCACACTCTACCTGAAAGATCTTGTTGAAATCTGGAAGTGCAAGGACTGGCTGCTGTGCCACCTTCCTCTTCAATGCCTCAAAGGAATCATCTGCTCCTTGAGTCCAAACAAACCTGTACTTTTGTCCTCCTTTGATGGTATCCAACATGGGTGCACAAATATGACTGAACCCTCTGATGAACTTTCTGTAGAAGGTTGCTAACCCATGGAAACTTCTGACTTCATTCATGGTCTGTGGAGTTGGCCAATTCAAAATGGCACTCACCTTCTCCTTATCCATCTGCAGCTTGCCTTGTGAGATGACAAAACCTAAATAGGTGATCTCCTGTTTCATGAACAAACACTTGTCCAAGTTTATCATCAGCTTCTCTTCATGTAACCTCTTGAGAACCAACTCTATATGCCTGAGATGTTCTTCTCTGGTGTTACTGAAAATCAGAATGTCATCTAAATAGACTATGACAAACTTACCAATGAATTCCTTCAGAACCTCATTCATCAGCCTCATGAAAGTACTAGGGGCATTAGACAAACCAAAAGGCATAACCTTCCATTCATACAAACCTTCATTTGTTTTGAATGCTGTCTTCCACTCATCACCTGGTCTAATCCTTATCTGATGGTATCCACTCTTCAAGTCTATTTTAGTAAAATACTTGGCATTTCCCAAACAATCAAGTAAATCCTCAATTCTGGGGATTGGAAACCTATACCTAATTGTGATCTTGTTGATGGCTCTGGAATCGGTGCAAAGTCTCCAAGTGCCTTCCTTCTTTGGTGCTAGTACAGCTGGTACTGCACATGGGCTCAAACTCTTTCCAATCAGACCTGAATTCATCAATTCTTCAATCTGCTTGGCTACTTCTGCATTCTGTTCTGGGGTAAGCTTATAAGCTGCTTTATTTGGAAGTGTAGACCCTGGAATCAAGTCTATGCAATGACTGATATCTCTGACAGGTGGTAGGGATCTTGGCATTCCCTCTGAGATAACACCTTTGTACTTATCCACTAACTCTTGGACAGCTGGGTCTATCAACCTTGGCTTCTTCTCCTTCTTAGCTTCTTGCTGTTGTTTCTTATTCACACTCATACATGGGATTAGGGCATATGCAACTGCACCTTCTGCTGCTACTTCTTTCATAAACTGTTTGCCTTCCATCAGCATGACCTTCACTTCTTTGCCTTTAGACTTCTCCTCTTTCTCCTTCAATGGGAATAGTGTTACATCTTTACCATCTTTAGTGATTTTATAGGTGTTTTTAACACCATCATGCTGTGCCTTCAGATCATATTGCCATGGTCTACCAAACAAAAGGTTGCAAGCATCCATCTTGGTGATATCAAACAACAACTTATCCTTATATCCACCAATCTGAAACTCTACCCAAGCCTGCTCTTCTACAGTTGTCTGCTGACCTTGAGTAAGCCATGAGACTTTATATGGAGATGGATGAGGCAATCTCCTAAGCTTCAGTTTCACCACCATTTCTTCAGACACAAAGTTCTCAGTAGAACCAGAATCAATCAAAACCTTACATGCCTTACCTCCTGCTTTGCAAGTGGTTCTGAAAAGGGACTTCCTCTGAGGGGCTTCTTTATCAGGTACCTTCATAGTAGTTACTGTTCTTCTCATCATCAGGGACTCTCCACTTTCTGGATATCCATAATTCTCAGGACCATTCACACTCTGAAAATCATTAGAGCTTGTCCTGCTTTGATTATCAGGTTCATTGACCAGATTTGTCCTCCTTTCTCCTGCTGAGCTTGTGGCCTTGTCTGGACATCTGCTGGCTATATGGCCTTCTTTGTTACAGTTGTAACACCTGATGGATCCTCTGCCCTGGGATCTTCCTCTGTAAGGTCTTCTACCTCTGAAGTTTCCTTGCTGACTGAAATTCTCTCTCTGACTCTGACTATTGTTGCCCTTGCTATTGTCTTGACTAGACTCTCCTTGATATCCCTGTCCTTGTCCTCTGCCTCTGAAAGGACTTCTTCCACCTCTTTGTTGTCTTCCTCTTCCTCTGTTGTTCTGATCTTGCTTTCTCTTCAGCTTTTCTTCCACCTTCAGTGCCAACTGAAAACTTTTCTGCACTGTATCTGGGTTATGCAGACTCAGATCTTCCTGAATATTAAACCTCAGTCCATTAAGGTATCTGGCTACCTTTTCTTCTTCACTTTCTTTCACCTTTGTCTTCATACAGAGTTTCATGAACTCTTCGGTATATGAGCTGACATCTAGCTCCTTCTGCTTCAGGTTCTGCTTCCTCTTGTGTAACTGGATACTGTAATCCAAAGGAATATAAGCCTCCTTTACCAATTCCATCATCTTCTTCCATGTGGCAACTCTACGTTTTCCCTCCTGCACTCTATCATCCTGAACAAAGTTCCACCATGTCAAGGCAGCTTCTTTCATCTTTGACTGTGCTATCTTCACTCTCTGCTGTTCTGGTATCTCCTCTGTCACAAAGAAATTGTTCAGACAATCTATCCATTCCATTACTGAATCAGGGTCCATCTTACCTGTAAACACTGGCAAATCCAGCTTCACATCCATGGTTCTCCTCTCCATGGCCTTGAGGGCGTTCAACAGCGGTCTCTGGTCTGCAGGAACGACCTCCTCGCTCCAATTAGGGATATCTTCTTCTTCCCTATCATCTTCTCTACCAGAACCTACTCTGCTCCTCAACTTTGCTAATTCATCTTTCAACTCCTGATTCTGAGCCTTCACGGCCTTACTTTCTGCAATCTGTTTCTTCACCAGAACTGCCAACTCAGCATTGGTCATCTTTGTTGGAAACTCAGATGTTCCTTCTTCGTCTGACATCCTGCTTAACTTTTCCAAAAGATCCTAACCTTTTCTCTGATACCACTATGATGCAGAGTGGGACGCAACGGAGGCAACCTAACAGGAAGGAGGAGCCAACAATACAAACAGCATGATAAAAATGTCTATCGGCTGAACATCATCATCATATTTCCTAAAGACACCCACAGCATCATCACATTTCAACAGCATCATCATATTTCTGATGATCGCAAATATCCTCCTGTCGACTACTATTCATCTCCTTCGACTGTCGCCTATCATCATCATGATAAACAACAGGCGCGAACCTCCTCCGGTTGCACTGTTCATCGGGTGCCAAACACAAGCGGCATCATCATGATATTCAATATCACCTTCGTCAGCAGGATATCCTAATATCCGGTTCTCCAAATATCCTGATGACGTTGCACTTCAACAACTTGCCTTCGATGCTCCACTACCCGACGATACAAGCAACAGCATCATGATATTAAACATCCGGTTCTTCGAAACCTCCTGATGATGCTTAACAACTTTCTGCCTTCGCCGATACCTTACCACTTAGCGACAGCAGTATAAACACGCATAGAGGGATTTCTTAATATCCTGATGATGATGACGTCATATCCTGATGACGATGACGTCACACATCATCCTGATGAACTCTTCAACACTTAGCCAAAAAAACTCAACTTTCACACCTGCATCCGTTAGCGATATGCGGATGATGACCTTCCCCGAGAGATGATCCTGACTGCGATATATACACTGAGTATATATCCAACTCAAAACATCATGATGCACCTGCAACATGCAAATTTCAACAACTTCATGACCCGATCCTGATGGCGATGGATTCGCAGATGATGTTGCGGCTCGTTCTGACTGGGAACGCACATGCAGACTCCTGTGTATCCTTCCACTGCATGAAAATACTCACAACCGCATAATTTCACAAAGATCATGTGACGATCGGGCCGGATCACCTTCAAACCAAAATCTAAGCAAACTTATCTTCTAGACCTAGCACATGAGGATGCTAGGCCGCTTTACAGCATGCTCCTAACAGATCTCTTGGACAATGCAATGCATAAACAGAAAACACAAATGCAATCTAAGCTATGATACAGGACCATTCCACCGATTTGCAGGTTCAACCGGTGGAAGGGTTGAAAGTGCCCATTAACTTGTAAACAGAAAAGGAATCAACACAGATGCAAACAGATAATGCAAAAGACGAGATCTTATTCAATTGAAATTCAATGTCCTGAATACAGCTTCACAATGCCTGAACTGCTCTCCTGAATATCAACTCAACACAACACCAGTACATCTAGCAACATCAATATCAAAAACTATGTCTAAACCCTACAGATCGAAGGTATATATAACAAATCCTTCGAGTACTACTAACATCACTTCCCAGCGGCTGGGAGCTTCCAAGCGGCTGGGAGAGAGGACAGCTCAGACTCTCTTATCCCGATCTCTAACTGCCTACACATACTCCTATGCTGAACTATTACATAGCATCGGGCCAGTGGACCTTATTACATGATAAAGTCAAACATACTAAAAATAGATTATCCCGTCAGCATGATGATAACTATCCTACATCCTGATCATGTATGTCATCATGCGGACCTATATCCTGATCATGTGCGGGTGCTCCTGCACCACAACCTGCAATTGAGAAATCATCCTTCCACTTTAAAGCCTCTCGCACGATCCAGTGTTAATACTCTTAAATGCTAAAGTATCCTGACGTCATCATCGCCATCCTTTCCTTTATGAATACTCATGCGAGATTGTAAATATCTGCCATTGAATTCTAAACTCATAAAAATCACAACATGGAATGATGGAGCCCTCTTAATGTCTGACAAAGAGCTAGGAGTTAATGACCTCAAAGGTCCTCAAGGAAATAAGTCATCTCCGCTATGGTGCTGCCCTTCTTCACCTAAGCTATCATTAATTCGTCAGCATTCTAGGAGAAACCTTGTTCTGGATTGATGAGGGGAAATTCATTACCATGTACCAAAAAATTCGTTAACCCTTCTCTCACTTAGAATCCCCAAGATCTTCTCACAACCAACCCTAGCTTTGGAAAAAGTAAGAGAACCACCCTAGGAATCTAAACATGTGATCACTACCCTCATGTCTTCCACTCATCCATCACCCCCTCCTTAGAGCCCAAATTCTGGAAGTTATTACCTTCTACCCCTAGGTTGGCAAGCCTATCAGCTTCTCCATTAGCCTCCCTATACACATTGTTGATGGTGTAAGCCTTCTAGGAATTGAGGAACTCCAAAGCCTTATCAACCTAGGCCTTGAATTTCTAGTTAGGAGTTGAACCCGACCTCACAGCATTGATTACAAATGTTGAGTCTGCTTCAATCTCTATTTTTTCTGCTCCCAAATCTCTACAAAGGTTTAACCCTAAGATCAAAGCACTAAACTCTACTTCATTATTGGTTTGCCGAATCAGAGGTTTGGCAAAACTACCCACCTCTGAGCCATCCCAAAGCCTCACAATGTATCTGGCCCCTGAATCTCAAAGATCCCCCCTTGACGCTCCATCAAAGTTCAACTTTAACCATCCTTTCTGAGGAGGAACCAAAACAACCTGTGCTCTAAGATCATCTGCTTCTTTGCCCCCAATTCCTACAAAAGGAGGAATCCTCAATCCGTGCCATCTGAACCTCATCTGACCATCCTAGTATATAAACTTGGATCTCTTATTTCTTTGAAGAGAAGACCTACTATTGATGACCTCCACCATGATTGCCTCCACCTTATTCAAAAAGAGGGCAGTGACATCTGTTTGTCCTAAAATATCCTTCAGTTGCACTCTTTTCATATTTCCCATATTAATATGGAAGGGATGGCATACCAAAAACTTTCATATAAAGTTGTTTTGTTTAAAATGGGCCAAGACTTAAACAGGCTCTCAATGTATTTACGGAGGGTAGTGATCTACCCTAGATTTGTGCAAAGCCACCTCCAACAAGCTTGAGAGAATGGACAACCTACTAAAGGTGGTCCACTGATTACTCTATTGCCTTGTAAAGAACACATCTTGAGGGACCCTAAAATTCCATCTTCCTAAATCTCTGCAATTAGGATCTTACCTTGTAGAGTAGCCCAAGCAAAGACCCCTACTTTGGGGAGGCAAAATGTACTCTGGAACAAAGGTGAGAAGGTATCTTTGAAGTTGCTTGCTACAAGACCTTCTCAATCATCCTATATTCATCCTTCACATTATACTGCCCTTTCAAATCTAAAGTCTCCTATTAGCCAAGGCTTCCTTAATGTTTGCCACCTCATTAACAGGAATATCCACTGAATCCATGTTCTTCTAAGACCATCCCATAAACCCATCCTCCTCAAACACCACATAATCCTTCACAAAGAAACCCCATCTTTTCTTGAGAATAGATCTAGTGGTTTAAGCCTTCACCACACTATCTAAACAAGTGTATCCACCCCATGAATCCTCTAAAAACAATGCTTCATTCCCTTCATGTAGATCCCAAGTTAATAAATTAGAAATGACTAATTTGCATTTCAACATAAAATTCCAAATCCTTGAGTCTACTGGAGGGTTTAAGGTCTTTAGCACTCTTTTTTGATCTGTCCCATCTAGATATTTACTTTGCAAAATCCTTTCCCATTTCAGATGCAAAAAGCTATACATTCTCCACACCAACTTTGCTCCAAGGGCTTTATTTTTCCATAATTGATTCTTCAAGCCAAGCCCCCATCCTTTCTAGGTCTACACACTTTGTCCTATGAAATAAGGGCCAACTTATTCTCCTCTGAGAAACCTTGCCAAAAGAATCTCCTCATTATCTGAATCAGGTTTTGATTTGTTGTTGACAGTAAGAGGCAGGACAACAAATAAATGGGTGTGGCTGAGATAATTACTTTAAGCATAGTGATTTTGCCTGCCCAAGATAGCCATTTACACTTCTAGGAAGAAAGCTTCTTATTCACTCTCTCCCCCAAAGGATCCCAAAGCTCACCTAATCTCAAACCTTTTGCCAATGGTAGTCCTAGTAAGTTCAAGGCAAATGTCCCACATTAAAGTTCAAAGTTCTTAGAATCTCTCCTTCCTTCCTAGGGGAAGTGAAGGAACAAAAAACTTTTGATTTCTCTTTGCTTATTGTTGGCCTATTTTGCTTCCCAGCCAAATAGTCCAAACCCATAAACCCTAAATGTTTTCCTACCCCTTAAGCCCTAGGTTTTACGGTCATATTCCTTCATATTATGATCCATTGTTGACTATCTAGCCTAGGTTGGAGATCACTTAAGTTACAACCTTGAGCCCTTTATGTCATGAATTGACTGGCCCCAATTCCTTGGTTTACCTTTTATCACCCATCGACTTCAATTCCTTAAAGTTCTAAGTCTTTCTACGGGTCTGAAGGTGCCACATTGTGGGATTTTGCAAGCCCACAGACCGCCTAAGCTGATGTCACATTCCCACTGCGAGGCTACAAAATGAAGACAATTGTAAAGTATATCGCGGCCTATGGCCACATGATTGATGACTCCGTTGGATGAAGGAGATTGCACCAGGGTCGAAGGACGAAATGAAGGGGTGGGATTGCATCGTTGAAGATCAGACTGTAGCGTGGTGTCACAAGAGAATCTCATCTATAGGATAGATTCTATGCATGGTTGCGAGATGGTGACACATGGCCTGTTCCTTTGTTCTTTTGAGGGAAACAACATGCAGCTTCCGAGGTGGGCCACGTGTTGGCCCCGCGCTCTTCCAAAGCAAAAATAGGCAAAAGTATCCCTTGGGAGTGCGTCGATGTGCCACGTGTCTACTTTGCACAGACTCGCAACAAACATAAAAGAAAGTTTCTATTCTTTTGTACTGTTGCATTGTTTGGACACCTAGCATGCTAGCACCTTCTCCACAAGATATTTTAAGGTGGGCCCCTATATTCCAATAGCACTTCAAAAATGACTCACCTATACACTTAGCGCCATTGTGGCATTTTGCGGACATTTCTTCTTCACCGAGCCTTGTCTTGGCTCCTCGTGAAGCCATGAAATTGCCACGTATGCCAGGTCAGCAAGCCTCAATACATAATTAAAGGGAAAGTGTTATGTAGTGTGAATTGGAACCGTCGATCTTATAACCATTTTCTCATCCAACGATTCTGATTTAAATTTAGATCTTTTAAAACATTCTGGTGATGCCAAAGGCATTCATTCGAGTTGGTGAGCTCTACAGACAAAATTCAAGTGGGATGGCTCAATTCTTCAATGTGAGGGGAATTTCGTGGCTCAGTGGTAGATTATTTAGTGGTTGGCAATGACTTTTGGGCTCTCTTATTCAATGCTTTGTCTTCTCGTGCGTATGGGCAACCATTCCTAGGGTGTAGGTCTACTAGAGGCATGTGTTATGTCCCCATCACCATTTGTTCTTGACTCTAGATTGATGACAGCATTGGTGACCTTGGGTCTCATGGACCTACCTTGGCATTCTTTGCACAAGGATCTTTGTGTTTTACTTGAAGCTGTGATCTATTCCGTGAGTAAAATGGCTCCTCTATAGGTTAGATTTTCATCCCAAAGCCTCAATCAATTCTATAAGTCTGTGTAAACCTTCCTATGTGATTGAGATCATTATTGTGTGTTTTCCAAGCTTACTATTACTCATTAAATCTGGTTCATCACCTTTATTTCCATCCAGTTTCTTCCTAACCCTTTTCCCCTGCAGTATTAGCACTATGTTTAGATAGTTTTCTCTAAGCATTAGATTTAGAATGAGGAACCAACATTCTCTGGAGGTTTGATCTCAACTTGCAAGGTCCCACACCTTGAGATCAATCCCATTGTGTCATTAAAATGCTTAGACTATCTCTAAGTTGGGTGCAATTCTATGTGATAATAGTTTCTGGCATGCCCGATGGGACTCTCTGCTCTAAGTGAGAGCTGCACTAAGGAATCGGTGTGATTCCTAGTTCATTTACTGCTATGAAAGCGATCAACATGCACCTAGTGACTCTACTGATCCAATTCCTACACAATAGTTCAACATTTCATGCCTAGAGTGCAAACAAGGTCATCTTCTAGAGGTAACTTCCAATTCATAGAACTCTCTTTTGCTGATAGAAGAAGAAGTAGACTGTCTAGTTCCCCTATGAGAGAAAGTAGAAGCAATAATTCATACCATTCAAGAGCTCAGTCTACTCCTCCAATTAGTTTTCAATTTAGGTTTTAGTATTCAAAAAGAACCCTATGCATACCTATAATCAACCTGAATATACCTAACATGGCTAGAAACCTTCCATTTGTTGTATTTCATGGAAATAGCCCTCTAGACCTAGCATAGTATGATGGCATCCCTACTTTAGCCTTAAAGGCTATCCCATTCTTTACTGGTGAAGACTCTACTACTCCTGCTGAGCACATTCAAGATGTTGCTAGTGTCTGCTCTATCCACAATGTCACTACTGACAATGTGGCTGTGAGATTGCTAGCTTCTTCATCCAAGGGAAAGACCTTACAATGGTATTGGGGTCTTCAAGCCAACTCTATACACAACTAGGATGATCTGGGCACTAAATTGTGCCAACACTTTGAAGACATGAGTGATCATTTGTCACTTATGGAACAATTAGGTACAATTAAGAGAGCTCCACATGAATATATGGTGGATTCAAACTAGAGATTTCATAAGACATGGGATAGAATTCCCTTGTTAGTGAAGCCCTCTCCAAACACAACATTTATCTACTACCTAAGGTCTTTGAATCCTGATCTTGCTGTCATGATTTGGTCCATGGGTGAGACTGTATTACCTGATGCCTATGATACAACCATAATGGCAAAAAATTAACTGATTCAAGCAAGAAAGATTGCTCCAAGTCCACCCATGCCTATTTTTCCAGAGGATCCTACTATTCAGCCTATTGTGGCTCCAGTCCCTATAGAGACCACCTCCATAACTCCTTTATCTATTCTCCCAAATGAACTACATTAGGTCAAAAGCCTATTACAAAGTTTTGGTAATGAGTTAGTGGTACTAAGGAGACAAAATGCACAATCAAGCAGACCTTATCAACCCTCCAACTAGACTTATCAACCATTCAATCAGGGTTATCAACAAAATAGGCCACCATACAAAGGTAACATGCAAAGGCAAGGGCAACCTAGGTATATCAGACCATTAAATGTTGTTAATCCTAATGTAGCAAGTACCTCAGGGCCCCTTGTGCCAATTCAAAACAACTTAGCCCAAGACATCGACTGGTGTTATCCTTGCAATTAGACACATGACCAAAAATTGTGTCAAAGTGGATAGTTTAGTCATGCTCTGATAGTGCAAGAGTAACCAACAATTTTAGCACTGCAAGTTAGCACTGATCAAGGAATGGTTGGAGGTCAAGAACAAACACAACATAATGCTACCTTGATGAACTAGACCCTTGATGAATATTGTGGTGTCAAACAACATGTTGGCCCTATAGCATTCAATACAAGGGCAAAGAGGAGAGCTACTGAAGATACTTCAGTACCTACAGTTGGTCATACACCTATACCAAAAGTGTCTCCAATAGTTATAGCTAAAGAGAAATTGCCTGAGATTCCTTCAAGGAGAGCGGATTAGACTATTGGCAGGGTAGATTCAGTACCAATTGTGCAATGCCAATCCAGTCAGTAGCCAAAAAGTGATTTAGTTGTCACTAAAGTGTCACAAATGGCTAGTCAAATACCCTTTAGTATAGTGGATCAGATGAAGAAGACAAATCTAAGTGTTAGTATGTGGGATGCTTTGTTAATCCTAGCTCAAAGGAATCTTCTTCAAGAGGTCCTAACAAAATTCATTCAGCCTACTATGGAAACAACAAAAGAAAAGAAAACTACCCCAACAAACCTATGTCAGCCCAAGGAGGAAGTAAGTACAAGAAAAACTAGTAGGCCCCCTCCATTTTATGTTTCCCTAATCATAGGTGATAATTTTTTACATAAATGTATGATAGATTCTATTACGAGTACCTCTGTCATGCCTAAAAATATTGTTGATAGGTTAGGTATAGAGTATGAGCCTGTGAACAAGGGTATAGTTCAATTATATGGTACTGCTATCAAGACAGTAGTAGTTATTAAAGGTTTGGAACTCACTCTACATGCATGTCCTGCCTGTTCTATTTCACAAGATATATCTGTTACAGATCTCCATGCATACTTTGGTATATGTTTATCTAGGGATTTCACTTCTAAAATAGCAAAAAATAGCACCCGCAACGAACCCACAATTATGTCACTTTTATGATTTTTATTTCTTCTAAAAAGCAAAACTAACCCTAAAAACACATTATAAACATAAAAGCTTTGCCATTTCAACTCATTTCTTTCCAAAACACAAAAGCTCCCCATTGTGGCTGAACTCAAAAATTTCTTTGTGATTGAAGAAAGAAGATTGAAGATTGAGTCTTGAAGGTTGGAAATCTATTGCACCACCATTCCTACTCATTCCTACTTTTTTAGCAAGTGCCGCGAGTGGCAGTGGTGTTGGTTGTGGCTCTTCAAATGATCCTGCTAATGTCCAAGATGATGATGATGATGTGGAGGATTTAGAAAATCCATATGATGATTGACATTTGTCATTTGACATTGAAACAATGAAAATGGATTGTTGAACATGATATTATTATTTTGAATCTTGTTATTGAACTTGAAGTTCAAGTTTTATGTTTTATGATATTCAAGTTGATGGTGGTTTTGTTGACTATATGATGCTATGTGGTGTTCTACACTTTATTCTTGCATTTCTACACTTAATTCTTGCTTCTATGCTTAACTTTTTTGCATATATATATAAATGAACCCAAAAAACAAACCCAACCGCCCAAAAAAAGTTTGGCCGAACCCGTACCAGAACCAGTAACTTAGGATGAACTGTTTGAATACACCTAAGATGAATTTCCAACTTTCTTGAGCATTTCAACTAAGTTTGACCAAGTTTGGCCACCCGAAGACAGACTGACGGAGACTTTTTGACGTTTCACAAAAAACGTAAAAAAATTCTAAGGCAAGAAAAGATGGGTGATCCTAGCCTCCAGGGGTGCCTAGAAATCCATGCCTTAGCCAATTTCATGATTTTCAGCATCTATTTGCAATTCACCTCGTTTCACGTGCCAATGACTCCTTCCTGTTGTAAATTTTGGTGTTTTGTCAGTCAACTACCACTGGATGAAGGATGGACTGGATAGCCTGGGCATATCTAAGGTGAATCCTAGATTTTCAGGATCTGTTGACCAAAATGACTGCTTTTATCAACCTGAGAACTGATCGACGGAGACATTTTCTGCATTTTCTTGAAAAACATGAAAAAAATCTAACACTACTAAAGTTGGGTGCCCCCAGCCTCCAAATCGATGACTATTCATTAGTTCTACATTATCTGAACAACCCTGAAAACTTGAAAATGAGCTCTCGAAAATGAACATCCTCCATTGATGGTGCCAGAGCTCTTGCTTCACCAAGTGAAAAAGCAAAATTGACCCAGTAGAGAAAACTTGACCTTTTGCAGATTCCGTCTGGACCACCTTGATCATGAAATAAAATCAGCCAATCAGGATCAGGCACGACACCTGAATCAGAGATTCTATTTTTAGAAACTTTCTATTTTTAGAAAAAGTTTTACTAGCATCCGTATCTCAAGAAACCTAGAAAACCTAATTTGACATCTATTTTTAGAAATTTTGACTTTTTGACAAAATTTTTTTCTAGATTTTCACAAAATGCCTTAATGAAGAAAAAATTTTGATTGGGTACAACAAGACTATAAATCCCCTTCTTTGGCATAGGTGTTGGAGATGACCATTTAGCTTATTTTATTCTCATAGGCTAATTTGAAGTTTCAAAGAGGGAAAATTCTTTTAATTAAATAAAGTTGTCTTATGATATTATGAACAACTTGTATTTAATTAATAATGTTATTATAAAGAGACTTAAGCTAGAGCCAAAAAGCAGAATATTATAAAGTCACTTTATAATGTGCTGAGAGGTTTATTTAAAAAGGTATTTTTTTAAATATATATTCTAGAAAGCTTCATAGGTTTGAGTTGAGTTGGTGTTGATATATTGAAAATTTATTTCTAGAAATTAAATACATTAGATAGATATATTTAGGTTTGGGAAGAACAATCAAGAATTAATGTTGATGTTGTATATAATCTAATCACTAAGGTATAAAAAATAAATGCTCATAATCTGATGACTATCTTAGGTTTCATGTAGTCTAAAATATATTCATGGGTCGAATCTAGTCCCTTGGGATTGAACTCAAACATCATGTAATGGTCTACTACATAGAAATGAATTATGGGTTGCAAAAATGAATTGACAAAAAAATGTAATAATAATCCACCATAAGTAAAGAATCAAATGAAGTTTACAAGATTAGTAGATTCTTCAAATGGCATTTTGAAGCAACTATTGTCACATAAGGTCCTCAATTTTTCTATGGTCAATATAATGGATATGTATAAGCTTGCATAGCACAAGGTTAAGTAAATTTTTGTGATTATCATCACATACATGTGCATTACATTGCAACATAAAGTTCAAGATTTTATTGACAAGAAGATAGTACTAATTGAGTACATCAATGGTAATGCACACACATCTTTCCCATCTCTTCATGATTCTTCCAACCATAATAACAAGCATCTACATCTAGCACAAAATGTAATACACATTATGAAAAGCAAGACTAAGTCTACATCAAAGTCCCCATTAATAGAATAACATATGGTGGTATGCTTACCAAGTTACCTCAAAAGCATCCTGTTAGTGTATACCTTTAATCCATAGGCGTACACACTTGTATTTAAGCTTACTTAGGTGTATGACACATGTTCATTTGAACTTGTCAAAGTAGTTGGAGCTGTTTTGAGAGGTGTTAACTTGCATCAACACCTTGTGTTATGTTTGTGAGAGGTTACTTTCCACAATTCCATGTAGAGGAGTCATATCCTCTTTTCATGGAGATTCGGGTACCTCACAACTCTATTTATACTCGCCTTATTTGCTAATACAAACTGGCCGATTCCATTGCAATTCATGTGCTTGTTAGTCTATTCCATGATCTTGGTTTTCTACATGGTATTAGAGAATTTTGGATTAGTTTTGAGCCGTCAATTGTTGTTGTGCTACTCACTTCCATTCAACAAAATTCATGTCAAGATTTACAAACTGTGAGACAATATTTGTTTTTTTCTTTCATTGTTTGTTCTTAACTGTGTTTGTTGTTTTTAAGAGCCAAGAAACATTGGAGTTCGAACACCCTTAGAAGGGCTTGCATCAGTTCCCCCAAGGGGCTCGCATTGAAGAGTTTGAAAGCCCTCACAAGGGCTGCGAAGGTCTATTTCAAATGACCTTAACACATACTGGTCGCTGTCTTCCCCACACCCACATAGGGCTGCATTGTCGGCTTCAAACAACCAAATAAGGGGCTTCACAACGCCCTTCAATGACACCTTTAATGATGCCCTCTTTGCTAGTGACACCTTCTAAAGACGTCTTCTCTCTACCAGCGACGCCTTCCAAAGTGTCTTCTCTAAAAAGTTTAGCCCCTGGTCATGCACAACAAAAGGGGTCTTAAATTCCTCCAATTGTTTTTTTCTCACTCATAATTTTTTCATGGAAAATTAATTTTCTAAAAAATCTAATTTTTTTTTCTGCTCAAAAATGATTTTTTTGTAATTGCATAAATTTTGCAACCTCAATAACTTTTGCAAATCAACTCGGAATTAAGTGCTTTTTTTTGCAAAAGTGAATGTTTTTTCATCATAGAACCAACTAGCATAAAATCACACTGAAATTATAAAGTTCCTATTTATGATCTTTTTGGGTGACCTAAAGCACTCCTATAAAGTGCCAAATTTGGGGGGGGGGGGGGGGGGGGCACATAATTAGGGGGGGGGGGTCTTGTATTTTCATTTTCCACAAGGCACTAGCTTTATAAAGTATCACTTTAAGGGGGGAATTAAGCAAACAGTAATCATGCATTCAACTTATAAAGTGCTACTTTATATAAAGTTTAATTAGGGATTCAATTCACGAAATTAGAGAACACATCTTCAAGAAGGTAAAAAGATAAATCCATGGCACCTTCAAAATTAGAAGTCAACAAATGGATTCTCAATTCATGTGCAATTGAACACATTTCACCTTACAAAGAGGTGTTTGTGACAATTCTTCCATGCAACACCTTCAAAATACTAATAGATGATATCTATTATAATGTTTGTGGTAAGGGAACTGTAAAATTAGGTAGTGGATACATACACAATGTGCTTTTCATTCCCAAATTATTTAGGAATCATCTCTCTGTGTATCAACTCACATGTTTTGACAAAATAGTTGAGTTCATGGCCACAATAACCCTAATTCAAGTATCACAAAGTCAAAACGTTGTTGCAGTAGCGAAGATTTGTCACTTTAACTACAGCTTCATTTTTTCACACTTTACTTCAACTGAAGAGGACACTACACTAGCAACTTCAGAGCCTAGTGTTACTTCTCATCTCAGCTTAGTTGGTTCTGTATAGCGGGTTGTTGAACTCCAAAAGCATATATGTTGTAAATGTACTCATAAAGTGTCATAAAATTGAATGTGTGTAACATGTAAAGGGAAATTGGGAAAATTGTACTCACACTACTATATAAAGTGTATTGGGGGGTTGTAACAATCATAGTAATGAATCTTTTAGATTTTCTTCTCATTCATATGTGCCATTAATGCACATCTTTTTTTAGGATCTTGTACATTTTCAGAATCAAATTCCTTACACACTACAAATTCCAATTAGTTTGTTAATTTCTCTTAGAATTAAGGGAAGGGCAGAATTTACAATTGTTTCATGCTCTAGGAGTTCTTCATCTCTGCATTAGCATTGGCATTAGCATCATCTTTGGGGGGGGATTTCTAAGCCTTTCTTTCTTCTCTCCTTTTGGAGGATAGTTTTTTTCCCACTGGGTTTTCTATCTTACTCCGGTTTTAGAGAGTTTGCATTGTACTTGAGTACCTTATCAAAATTCATGGCCGAGACTCATTTTTCTTTTGCTTTGTACATGGGGTCCTCACCAAGCTTATAGCCGGGACCCATTTTTCATAATACTCACCTAAGCTATGCTTAAGGGGGGGTGTTAGTGTATAGATTTAATCTATAGGCATACACACTTGTATTTAAGCCTACCTAGGCATATGACACATGTTCATTTGAACTTGTCAAAGTAGTTGGAGCTATTTTGAGAGGTGTCAACTTGCATTGACACCTCATGCTATGTTTGTGGGAGGTTACTTGCTACAACTCCATGTAGAGGAGTCCTATCCTCTTTTCATGGAGATTCAAGTACCTCACAACTCTATTTATACTCACCTTAATTGCTAATACAAACTGGTCAATTCCATTGCAATTCATGTGCTTGTTAGTATATTCCATGATCTTGGTTTTCTATACATCCAAGTCTCCATATCAAGACCAAGAAGAGGTAAGTATTTAGAAGATCCCATTATTACATGATATTTTTGTTCATAAAGAAACATTGGTATATTATATATTTTATATATTGTGATGCTAAAAAGAAGACCCCACTAGGGCAAATGATTCAAATAATACATCTTGTGGTTCCATTTGATTTACACATGCTCTTTCATGTTCCTCTATACTTTTCGTGCAATCTTTCCATTTGAGGGACAAGGTTATTATTTATTTATTATAGGTTCTAAGAATTCACGATTGCTTACATTGGAGGCAAATGGTGGGTATCTTCCACCTTTCATCTTTCATGTCCAAACGTAAGTATCTAAGGTTGTATTTCACTGATTTTCTAAAATTTTCTCAAAATTTTCATGCTCTCATGGTTATGTTACATGTTCACTTTCCATTATTATGCTATCTTTCTATACGCATTTCCATGTTATCATGCTTTATTTTTATCTGATCTTTTCTCCTCTCCTTTCTTTGTGTGCACACCATAAGGGGTACACATCAAATCAAGTGGGGCATATCCTTGCTAATCACTTTCCAAGTGCATGTGTAGTTCATAGATAGAATTTGTATTATTATTCTAGCTACTTGACTTCCTATTTTGTCTATTTTTAGTATTTTTATATTTCAGTATGTTTGATGTAGATTCACATGCACATAAAAATGGGGGGAAAGTGTATTGGATAAAAATACATACCCTAAAATTTGTATCATTAGTTTTATGCCACTTTGTGTTGATGTCTTGATTTCTTGACTTAGAGCATGATTTTGATTGATTTGACCTCCCTTTACCCAAAATCCTAGATAACCATTAAAATCCAAGCCAAGTGCACTCTAACATTTTTTAGCTCCTAGATTACATGTTCCTCTTCCTAGTCTTTTTGCATGCCCTTGAATTTGATGGGCAACTTAGCTCCAAAATTCACACATCTAAACTAGATATTTCAAAATTAAAATTTAATTTTTGGCCCAAACTAAATTAGTCTCAAATAGTTGTTATGTACTAACTCACACACCAAAACTTTCAAATTATGTCTCTAGGTCAAATTAAAAAATTTACCGGTCCTATTTGACCTTTTGCATCCATTCTTCATCTATTCAACATTCATCGCTTTCCATTTAGCATCTATTGACTTTCTAAATTTAGTAGCATTTTGGCATCTTAGTCATCACTACAAGCTTATAGAGCTATTCATATCCAAATTTAGTAGCTTTCCAAATCACTCTTACTATCACCACCTCTACATGCTTTAAAATCCTAGTTACATGCCAGGACTTTTGCATGACATTCTAAACTCGAAGTATCACATTCCAAATTTCTAGATTTTAGATTACCTCTCATTTTTTGTAGTCCTTGCATTCATTGCATTTTGTTTACCATTATATCTATCAAGCCATTAACTCAATATCCTAGGGTCTTGTCACATGGAGAAGATCCTCAATGAACAAGCTCTTCAAAGGTGCTTATCAACATTGCTAGGTTGTTATTATAGGCCTAGACATCTAGACACATCTCTATTTGCATGTATAGAAAAATTCATAGATTGATAGATTGAATCCACAGGTTTGAGTTAGATTCACAAACATTGCTAGGTTGTTATTATAGGCCTAGACATCTAGACACATCTCTATTTGCATGTATAGAAAATGTCATAGATTGATAGATTGAATCCACAGGTTTGAGTTAGATTCACAAGTTATGTAGATCTATTCTATAATCATGGTAGTGGGCTAAAACAACCAACAATCAATTTTCCAGATTCAAAAATATTCATCTAATTAATCTTGATTTTTTAGCATCCCAACAATTCACCTTTAAAGCTATATGATAACACATCTACATTGAATTTCCAACTATGTATCATTTATTTATTTATCTTTATACATTGCTCTAAATAATTTTGAACTTAACTCACATATATTTATTCATTATTTTATTTATTTAATTAACCTAAATATTAATATTTTATTTCTAATTTAATTCTTAATATATAATAAATATCATAAAATTTAGCCTGCTCATTTTGCAACATACAATACAATAGATATATCATTTGGAAAAAAAACACTTTACTTAAATATCATCCACTCCAATGGTGAAAAAATCAATAGCAGTTTTACATCTCATTCACAATAAAAAGTGGTAAATATTTGTCCTATATTTATTGGCCAAAAATGAGCTTTGACTGTTGAAGTGGATGATATTTAAGAATAACCCAAAAAAAAATAAGACCAAAAAGTCTCACCATTGTATTTGAAAACAACATACAATGCTATATCACTGCAATGGTGAAATATACCACTAAATGTCACTCTAACATTCTCCCTCCTCTCTTTTTTTTGGTTGAAGATACCCCAAGGGGGTCTCTTTAGCTTAGAGAGGGGAATCCTTTTATTAATATCAACCAATATCAACCAAAATGCATGTGGGTAGTTAATGTTAAGCTGGACCCCACTAGCCTTACTCCACTCAAATTTGGCCGACTTGGAGGGTTTGAGCAAAGATAATTGGAATCCATCTCCTTACTCAAAGCCCCTTGTTTGGAGTTCATATCTATATATAGGTTTACCCATCAACAGAGCGACCATTCATTTCCTATTTCCAAACCTTGGGACATCAAGAGATTGTTTGCAGGTATTACTCACTTTGCTAAAAAAGAAGTGAAACACAGTTTCGAGGTGCGAAAGGCAGGGTTACGACCGTATTTCTGTGTGCTTGTTAGTTTTGTAAGGAAGCAGTCCATACATTAGATGGCTTCATCCAGAGCTGATGGTTCTTTCCACCTCTTTCGAGGTCACAATGCAGGTATGTATGAGATATTAACTCCATACGTGTTCCTTTTTTTTGATTTGGGGTTTTGAGTATTGTTACAGTTCTCTTAGATTTTTCTGTTGCTCAGAATATAGAGTTAGTACCTATAGTTGTATAATCTGAGGATTAGAGGATACAGTGTCAAAAATAATTTGATTGGAATGAACCAAACATAGGCATCTGATCATGGAATGGACCAAACAGATAAAATGAAATAGACCAAACAGATAGAATGCATATAAGTGTTTTTGGATTAAACTGTGTGTATTTCTTTGGTTCAACATTTACAAGCATCCTCTTCCTGATGATGGATCACTGAGTGTGATCCAAACGTTGAAGCAAAGAAATACATACAGTTTAATCCATAAGCACTTCTATCTGTATTCTATGAACTGCCGAAAACTCGTGCAAAAGAATACACACAGTTTAATCCATAAGTACTTCTATCTGTATTCTATAGACTGTGAAAAACTCATGCAAAAAAATACTCACAGTTTAATCCATAAGCACTTCTATCTGTATTCTATGGACTGTGGAAAACTCATGCAAAGAAATACACAGAGTTTAATCCATAAACACTTCTATCTGTATTGACAAAGCAAAACAATTCACACCACCAAACAATATACAACAAAATGAAGAGCCGAGGAAAATTTCTCTTTTGTGATTAGGTTAGTTTTTACAGAATTTCCCTTCTTCCATGGCGTGCGTCTGAAATTTTTAGGGCCCATGTGAGTAATGTCCTTGTTACCGAGGTCTGTTTTACAGTGTTGTGTTATAAATACATTGGTTGAAAATGATCTTATGCAATCTTATTTATTGTTGTCTTTTTCATGATGGTAGAGCACATGTACCAATGATTTCATTGGTCAATCTCATACTTGCAGATCTAAAGTAGGGCAGTGAATATTAAACCTAAAGATTGGAATAGTTATTGGGAATGGTAATGGGATAGGTCCCAATAAATTACGAATTAAATTTAACTTTATTGACCAATCTCACGCTCACAGATCTAAATTAGGGCGGTGAATACTAAACCTAAAGATTGGAATAGTTATTGGGAATGGTAATGGGATAGGTCCCAATATATTACGAGTTAAATTTGACTTTATTGGCCAATTTGGCTCACAGATCTAAATTAAGGCGGTGAATATTAAATGGCCAATCTGGCTCACAGATCTAAATTAGGGCGGTGAATATTAAACCTAGGCTCACAGATCTAAATTAGGGCCGTGATTATTAAACCTAAAGATTGGAATAGTTACTAGGAATGGTAATGGGATAGGTCCCAATAAATTACGAGTTAAATTTGACTTTATTGGCCAATCTCAGTGTCACAGATCTAAATCAGGGCCGTGAATATTAAACCTAAAGATTGGAATAGTTATGGGGATTGGTAATGGTATAGGTCCCAATAAATTATGAGTTAAATTTGATTTTATTGGTCAATCTCACGTTCACATAACTAAATTAGGGCTGTGAATATTATATCTAAACATCGGAATTAGTTATTGGGAATGTGTGATAATGGGATACGCTGGAATAAATTATGAGTTAAATTTGACTTCATTGGTTAATCTCACACTCAAAGCTCTAAACTAGGGTGGTGAATACACGATCCATGTGATAGGTTGGAATAAATTATGAGCAGCATGACACTCTAATCATAGTGGGCCGAAAAGATAAGGGAAAAGGACATGGGTATTCCGTTTTCACCAATACAAATACATTTTTGTTATAATTTAATAAAATCAATTGTAATTAAGTTAATTATATAGGGAAAATAAATATTAAAATTATATATTTTAAAAGTATCATAATAGAAAAGGAGAGTAGTGGATAAAAAATCCCAAGTAATGAATTATCATTCCTCCTTTTTACTAGTGAACATTTAATAACTCATGTATGTTAACTACCTTTCAAACTCTTCCAAACTCATGGATATCCTCTTTTGAGGACCGTAACAAAATGGGTCAATGGTTAAGAAATTATATGTTACAAAAATTTTAATCAAAAGAGAAAGATATTACAAAATAAAAACTCATAAATAGATTATTTTGAGTGTTCTATCTCTCTATATACATATGTATGTATATATGTGTATATATACACTTTAATTTTTTGATATAATATTATTTATAAAAGTTTTTTTGAAATAATTATAAAAAACATAAATCAAATTCAATTAAAATAAGAATTTTAAATTAAATTTTTTTATAAATTAAAAAAATTGTTTATAAATATATAATTAAATTATAGTTTTATTTTTTAATTTGTGTATATTTTAATTTAAAAGAGAAAACTATTATTTAATTATATATTTGTAAACAAATTTATAAATTTATAAATATTTTTAATTAAAATTATTATTTTAATTGAATATGACTTATGTTTTTTATAATTATTTCAAAACAACTTTTATAAATAATATTATATTAGAAAATTTAAATTATATATATATTAAAAAAATTATAAATAATATTATATATGTGTGTCTATGTAGATATATATGTACATATACATATATGATATATGATTTGAATGAACCAAACATAGGTATTTGATCATCATACAAGTAGAGATATACATGTACATGTACATGTATATATACATATATATGTATGTACGTATATATATGTATGTATGTATACATATATACATACATATACATACATACACATACATACATACATACATACATACATACATACATACATACATACATATATATATATATATATATATATATATATATATACACACACAAAGTCATTTTGGAACTAGAGGAAATCATTGAAGCATGCACTAAGAGGTTGCAACTGAGGGTGATTATAGATTATTCAATCAAGTGGAAGAGTTCTCTTATTAGAGTATTAATTGATCTTCATAGAGGAAAACGCTTCTCTAAAGGGAGGGGGCATGCCATGTCTTTAACCCATTGATTGTATTGGGATATGTGTAGTCAACTTGTGGCTAGCATAATCCTTAATTCAGTCATTTATGAGTCAATAAGTATAATTATAGTATGCTAAGTTAACTTCATTGGGATTAGTCTAGTATTGTTATCTAATGATGGCTATATACATGAGGTAATATGTAGTATTTGATCATCATATTGAGAATTACATTCTTATTTTCCAAACTTTTGGATGTTTCCCCCCTCTAAGTGGCATATTATTATCAATTATTTGTAGCATATGTCCTATTATATATTTTTTGTGCAAATAGATTTGAGGCAATGAACACATGTATAGACATTAGTCTACATAGTTTAATAAATGATGTGTAAGTGGAAAATATATGAGAATATAAGCATATTTTGCCATTTACATTATTATTTTACATTGCCCTAAATTCTTAACTATTTGTTCATTATAGTTGAATGAAATGTGATGAATGCTAAAAACATGTTTTCAATGGTGTAAAATGTAAAAAGTGGGACACACTATTGTGTTTTCACTCATATACAGTTAAAACTACTTGTTATATGTATATTTTGCTCATCCAATAGAAGTTACTCATTGCATATCCTTTCTCTATTTAGCATGTGGCTCGGAGAAAAGGGTACCACCTATAATGATTAAGACATTAGTCTACATAGTTTAATAAATGATGTGTAAGTGGAAAATATATGAGAATATAAACATATTTTGCCATTTACATTATTATTTTACATTGCCCTAAATTCTTAACTATTTGTTCATGATAGTTGATGAAATGTGATGAATGCTAAAAACATGTTTTCAATGGTGCAAAATGTAAAAAGTGGGACACACTATTGTGTTTTCACTCATATACAGTTGAAACTACTTGTTATATGTATATTTTGCTCATCCAATAGAAGTTACCCATTGCATATCCTTTCTCTATTTAGCATGTGGCTTGGAGAAAAGGGTACCACCTATAATGATTAAGGTACACACATATACACGCCAAGATTTTCATCTGCAATGAACTAAATAATCTTATTTTACTTGAGTTCCAAGATTGGGACAAACTATTTACATAAAGTGGTAAACCAACATGTGGCCGAGTAGTGGGACAAACTATTATCCTTCAACTTCTATACAAATAAAAAATAGAGAAGAATTAGAGATTTTGCATGCACATAAAGTGATAAAAAATATTTTGTTCAATTGTGACAATGTGATATGATGCATTTGATTTGGCTGTGCAACTGAATTTGATTGTGGAAAATGTAATGTGGTTGATTGCAAGAATGTGATAAAACTTGACTCGGTTGTAGGTTTGCAATACACTCAAGATTTATTCAAAAATGGTGAAGAATTTCTATGTAGCATAATTCACTATCTAAAATCTCAATCATAGGAACAATAGTGACAATATATGTCCATTCAGTTGGTTTTATACATAGGATGCAATGAATTAGAGAAGAGGGGAAAGTATTAAATGAAAAGTAAATGTAATTGAATACATTGTAAATACGTAAAACCATGATTGAATGTTGTACATAAGAATTGTGTGAAAAGCAAGTAGTAAAATATTGAATGATAGTCATGTAAAACACATAAGCTGGAGATAATCATCAGGTAAGGTTGCCCCTACTATGGACAACTTAAAAAGGAAAAGATGGCCTTGAAGGGTAGACAAAGATCATGTAAGCATATGAAATATACAAGCAAATCAAATGCTAAGCATATGAGGATAAATCAATATATCAAACCTTAGCATAACAATAATGATTTGATGTATTGAAATGGTCTATGGCTTGTGGGAATGGCCTAACAAAAAATTACAACAAAAATCTCTTTTCCTTCACCTTCTCTATATCTAAATTTGTCCAGGTAGTGTTTTTAAACACCATAGAGGAGATTGTTAGATCACTGAGATTAAGCTCTCTTAGGTCAGCTTCTTGTTTAGACTAACCTTACAACTTTGAGCAAATGATTGAAGACAATGTATGATTTTGATTAGACTAGGATTCTTTATCCCTTAGAAAATGAAATGTGATCTAGTGCTTTCTCCTTTCACATTTTTTCCCATATGAATGAGTTTGACAAAATGAATATTTTTAAATATCAATACATAACAATAATTCACAAAAACATGTTTCAAGTCATCTCAAAGTGGTTAGTGAAAAAGGGTAGGAACTTTAGAACTAAAACACTTACCAATAGGTAACACTAACAAGATATTCTTTTAAGAGTAAGGATACTCCTTGGCTAACACTAGGATATTCCTCATTGTATGATAGCATTTATAAATAACATATTTTAAAATTAAAAGTCTGGAGTTAACCTCAATCACTTAGAATCAATACTAAAGCATTTGGATTGACCTAGGATTAAAAAAAGGCCCTGGTTTTGAGGTAATGGATGAATGTGTGGACATGAGTGTAAATGCAGGCTAATAAATTCAATGTGTAAATGGTAAATATATAAGAATGTGAGTAAATAGGGATGGGAAAAAATTGAATTCATAGAAGTAGTTGCAAATGAATGTGAAACAGATAAAAATAAAAATCATACTATGAACCAAACATAACACAAAAATCTCTCACTTATTAATATATAATTATATTAAATCATTCCATTAAAATTAACCCAAAAATAAATAAAAATTAATATAAAAAATTAATATAAATAATACACAATAGGTAAGAATACAAATCTCAAAATTACAGTATAATAACCCTGTCTTGTAAATCTCTAAATTCTAGATCTTAGGAAGTGGTCCCATGGAGGGGAGCTTTCTAAATTATCTCAGCAGTGTTGTTGAAAATTTTTAGGAGCTATTTAAAACAAGCAGTCCCATGAATTTTGTAGTTGCAAGTAGAAAATTTTAAGCTCCTAAATTTATGGACATTGGTGGTCTCATGAGGTTTTTAGTTTAATGTTAATTGATTTAGTAGAGATTTTTTAGGACTTACAAATAAAAAGATTAAAAATCATCAAATAAAAAATTTTCCTTCCAAAATAGAATTAAATACTGGTAGAAAAATCCCTAATCCCTAAGCTGGTGAGGAAAGTTTCAGCCCCACCTCAAATTCATCCGCTCAAAATCAACCACCTAAAAAATAGCTGCTCTTATTTTGGAGGAAAAGATTCTAATATAAAGATTGGGGTAATATGATATAGTTCAATTTCTAAAATAAGACAGCATATCTTAAAATAGGCAAGGATAAGACACGTGCTATGCTCGTAATGCTTAGTAATTCAATTATTTATTCATGCAGAGCGAAAGACATCTCCTTGTGTTAAGGCTAATCTAAAGTAATATATCATATATACATAGTTTTCATCTTATTACCATTAAGTTCAGTTAAAGGGAATTTTCTTTTTATCTCGATCCAAGGGCTTAACAGTTCACCCATTCGCAGAGATATCTTATAAAAGTCTTTAAGGATTACCATTATAATTCAAAGAATTTAGCTGGTTTTGCTTCTTGCAGATTGCATATATTGCTTAGAGTTCCTCTTTAGTAGATGAGTGATGAATATTAATTGCAGGAGTAAATGCTCGTGCACCAATGAATATACTTCAGCAACAGCAACGCCATCAAACTGCTGTGCTAATGGGTCGATTCTATGGAGTAAGTAGGAACTTGTAAAATTATCCATTTTTTTTTCTTTCTTGTGTATAAAGTTAAAAAAGTATTGTAAGTTTCTTCCAACATATTATTGTAGTAGACAAAATATATTGAAAAAAAATTGTAGACAAGATTTTTTCTTTGATAAATTAACAGGGGTTCTATAAGAGCCCTCATCCAGAAATAAAAGCTCAGAACATAAAACTTCCAAATACATAAAAGCATAAAAACTGCATAAAATGGAACTAGAAATAACATAACCCTCTACACTTCTAAAAACTCTGAATCCTCACCAATTTTTCTATTTAAAGTGTAACCTCAAAGTCATGTTGAGAGATGCTTTTTTTGATTACTTGATTTTCTACTTTTTTACCATCTTTCATTAGGTATTTTTTTGGGAGGTGAGAGACACCCCTTCCTCCACTTCCATCTCATTATTACCTAATTCTGATGTAAAATTTTCACTAGAAGAAAATTCCTTTTCTAAAGTTTTTTGCAGCCTACACATTCTTTTGTATTTGCATATATCAGTTCCAATATTTTACAATCATCCCAGATACTTGTAGGGGGATTTCCTCTTCCAATATACCCTCTTCTTTTGAATTTGCATATATCAGTTCCAATATTTTACAATCATCCCAGATACTTGTAGGGGGATTTCCTCATCCAATATACCCTCTTCCAGTTTCTTTTCTTTTACTACAGATTTTTCTCCTATCTTTTCTAATGTAGATGCCTCACTATACAGCTCATCTTTTTCTTTTACTACAGATTTCTCTCCTATCTTTTCTAATGTGGATACCTCACTATACAGCTTATCTGAGACTTGCCTATTATTTTACAAAATTTCTACCTTACGTGTTTTATGTGTTATATGCTATTTGGAGCTGGAACCAAAGAGCAACCCATTAGTTCATGATGATCAATTTGAGTATCTTTTTGTTTGCTTACATTTATCTGCACTATGCCCTATCTAAAATCAATGCTAACAATGAAAAGATATTTTTTCAAAGTCTAATGATTATTTCTAGATTTTCTTTCCTACATTCAAACAAATTAATTTATGTGGACCATTACTCATTTCCATTTCTACAAAAATCTTAGTTGTAATTGTTAAAAGAATACTTGTGGGTATCTAGAGATAATGCAATAAACTTTCCCAAAGCATTACCTAAATTCTTCAAAGTCAAATGGGGAAGATTTGGAAGCCTTACTCATAATGGGAAACTTGAAGATTTTTAATAAACAGGTCAAGGCTTAGAAACCATAGCTTCATAAACAAATTAAGAACCTCCCAAAACCACATCTCTTTCTCTAAGACTTTTTCCTATCTTTCCATGAATCAAAAACAACCATGAAGAAACCTTGAACATAGAGTAAATAACGACATGAACTTCTAAGAAAGGATGCCATGGCTATTCAATCCATAGAATACTAAATTTGCCTGAGCCCATCTTATGTAATTCTCCAACTCCTCTTGAACCTCCTTCCCAAACTCCAAAGTTGGCATTTTTGCTGTCTTTAACTTTACTATATGTTGCCCTCCTATCTGAAACCCTATTTGTTGCCTTCTCCTTTTTGTTTTGGCCTTGTTGACAATATTCTTTGCTAAACAATACAATTTTACTTTTTCCTTGTCTTCCATTCATTTTGATTGGAGTTTTCAAGTCTACTTTAATGCTTTCCAAGGCCATTTTCTAAACTAGTAGTGAATCCTCCTCAACAACACTTTTCTTTACCACAACCCCATTATCTTGCTTAGGGTTAGCTATACTGTTTTCCTTTGGTCGTGCAACCACAACCACTACCATTTGAGCGAGTGACTACCCATTGTCCTACAAAAATATTTTAGGGTTCACTACTCCAAGTTCTGACAACACCTCCATCCTCTCAACTTCTAGTGCTTAACTTATTGAAATAATATTTTTTACTTTGTATTTTTTAATATTTTAATATTTTTAGTAAATATTTGTATCTTGTGTGTATATAATTTGTATTTTTTTACATTAAATATATAGTTAATTTTGTAAGACAAAATTAACTATATATATATATATATATATATTATTCTATATTAAATATTTTATAATTTTTAAAAGATAAAATTAACTAAATTTAAGCTTTATAAATAAAAATAGAAAAAAAAACTTGAAGTATCATATAAAATTACAAATTAAATATATCATGTTTTAATCTATTTCATATTTGTCAATATTTATTTATTTTTGAACTCTTTTTTTTTAATTCTATTTCATGTCCATTAATAAATCTCTTTTTAAGTATATTTTATTTTTTATTATTAAGTATTACTTTATTCCTTCTATAATCCTTGCTTTTCTAAATCATATATATACTCTATATCATGTCTATCAATATTTTGTTATATATATATATATATATATATATATATATATATATATATATATATATATATATATATATATAAATTAAAAAATATTGGTAGATATGAAATAGAATAAAACTATATATATATTTTCTATTTCATGTCTATCAATAATCTTTAATTTATTTTTCACTTATTTTATTTTTAAATATATTTTATTTTAATTATTAAATATTATTTTTTTATATATAAGAAAGATATTTATATTAAAGTATTGAAAACATATAGCTTAGCTTTGCCAAAATGACAAAGTCCTTTCCTTGTCTTCTTAATAGCTAGATTTCTAATGCCTTTTCCAAAAATGACCACGCAAGGTCTATAGAGCCTAATGGTAAGCAAGCATAGAAAGATGTATTCGATGATCTCAAAGCATTACAAGATACCTATATATAATAGGTAATAGTTGATGAAATTGTTAAGGCGGTTGGTGTAACTATAGAACTAACAACTATAACTGCAGAACCAACAACTAGCAGAATGTAACTACATGGTTACGTAACAAATAAATGTAATATATTATGCTAACATTCCCCCACTTATTACATTGTTTTTACAAATGTACCCCCTAAACAGTTCAAATTTTATCCTACCAAGAGATTTGATGAACATATTGGCTATCTGAGAGTCTGTAGGGGAGTACTGGAGCTGGATGTGGTGGTTCAAAACTTGGTTTTGAATGTAATGACATTCCACCTTAATATACTTAGTGTGCTCATGGAAAACTGGATTCTTCAGAAGTTTTAACACACTCTGATTGTCGCAATAGAGAACTGGTGAGTTCTCTTCAGGAATGTCCATATTTGCCAGAATGTGACATAACTAAATCGCTTCGCACACAACTCCTCATGCAGCGTGATATTCAGCCTCAGTGGATGAAAGAGCAACAATAATTTGCTTCTTACTAACCCACGAAATTGGACCAGATCTGAGATGAAAAACATAACCTGAGGTTGATTTCCTATCATCTACAGATCCTGCATAATCTGAGTCTATATATCCTTGTAAGAAGAACTGGTTGTTCTTCTTATATTCCAGACCATAATCAACTGTGCCTCAGATATATCTCAACACATGCTTTGCTGCAACCCAATGACACTTCTTTAGCTCCTGCATGAATCTAGAGAGATAGTTGACAACAAAACACAAGTTTGGTCTGGTGTAGCTCAAGTAGATAAGGCTCCCAACCAACTGCCTATAGAGAGGGGCATCTACTTGAGGTGAACCTTGGAAGCGGGATAGTTGCAAACCTTTCTCCATTGGAGTGGAAATAGGCTTACAGTTGACCATTCCATAATTTTCCAGGAGAGTCTTGGCATATTTCATTTGGGAGATGAATATGTGGTTTTTCTTCTGCCATATCTCCAAGCCAAGACAATAATGAAGTAGCCCCAAATCTATCATGTCGAAGGATTTCTTGAAATCATTCTTTACATCATCAATGAGACTATTTGAGCTACCAGTGAGAATAAGATTGTCCACATACAAAACCAGAATGACAATCTTTGTGCCTACCTTCTTAATATACAAATTAGGATTTGAGGGGCTACAGGTGAATCCTTGCTGCAATAGGTGACCATCAATCTTAATGTACCATGCCCTAGGAGCTTGCTTAAGGCTATAAAGTGATTTGATAAGATGACATACCTTGTGTGGATGATGTTCATCAACAAACCCTTTTGGCTGGGTCATGTACACTTCTTCTTTGAGATCACCGTTTAAGAAAGCACTCTTGACATCCATCTGTTGAAGCTTCCATCCTTTCTGTGTTGCCAATACACAGCCCATTCTAATAGTTTTGATCTTCGTAGTGGGTGCAAAGGTCTCTTCATAATCAGTGCCCTCTTGTTGAGCATATCCCTTTGCTACAAGTCATGCTTTGTACTTGTCAATAGATCCATCTACCTTGTACTTTGTTTTGAAGATCCGTTTGCAGCTAATGGGTTTCTTCCCTTCAGACAGATCAACAAGTTCCTAAGTATGATTTTGCATCAGAGAATTATACTCTGCATCCATAGCCTTCTTCCACTGAGGTTGGCTTAATGCCTCTCGAACTATGTCAGGTTCAGTACTGTCAACAATAATACTCATGAGCACAAGATTCACTTCATTTCTTGTCTGACTCTTGGTTTTGATTCCTAATGAAGTGTCTGGAAGAGTGTGTAGGTTTGTATCCACTTTGGAGGTTGACTGTGCTGCTGCTAGTGTGTAATGTTTTCTAGAGGGCCCAAATCAACATACAACTCTCCTTGTAGTCCTCTTTCTTTGTGAGAGTCTTCCATATGCTCATCATCTAAATGTGAGAGAAATTTATGAGAAGTAGGAGACTATTGCTCTTCTTTTTGTGATAAGGAATTGAATGATGATTCATCACACACCACATCTTGACTCTCATGTATCTTCTTTGTCTCAGGATCTATGAGACAATATGCTTTTGATGTAATACTATATGCCAACAATATACACTAGAGTGTCTTAGGATCAGTCTTCTTTCTCTTATTGCCAGGGGCATGCATGTATGCTGTGCAACCAAACACCCTTAGATGAGAAATTGAAGGCTTTTGTCTAGTCCATACCTCTTCTGGTGTCTTGTGTTGCAGGATATTTGTTAGTTACCTGTTGATGAGGTATACAGCTATCTGCATTACTTCTGCCCAAAATCTTTCCTCCAACTTGGTTGTGGCGAGCATGCATCAAGCCATCTCCATGACAGTTTGATTGTGACGTTTTGCAACTCCATTCTGTTGGGGTGTATAGGGAGCAGTTAGGTTCTGCTTGATGCCATGATGCTTCAGGTATGTCATGAACTCCTTGGAGGTGAATTCCCCCCCTCGATCTGAGTAGAGGACAAGAAGAGATTGGCCGGCTTCTTTAACAACTTGCTTGTGAAAGTCCTGAAAGTTGGCAAAGGCTCATCTTTCTTCTTGAGAAAGTACACCTAGGTCTTTCGTGAGAAGTCATCCATGAACAAATGGAAGTACTTATGCCCTAAAAATGAAGTAGGCATGGGTCTGCACAGATCGGTATGTACCAACTCAAGGCGATGTTAAGCATGGAAGCTACTAGCCTTGAACGGATCCAAGTGTTGTTTACCTACAAGGCATCCAGGACATATAGGCAATGAATTTAAAATTGGAGGAAGTCCTCTTACCATTTATTTGGAGCTAAGCTGATGCAAGGAACTGAATGAAAGGTGCCCATAGCGATAGTGTCAGAGTCCCATAGATTCTATTGTTGAAGCTAATAGAGCTATTGTAGGGGAGGAGATAGCATCTAATGCAAATAGTCTATCCTTCATAAATGCTCTAGTAAGTATCATACCTTCTCTTCAGATTAGACAGGTCTTGACCCCGTCCTTCACTTGGAATTCAACTTTCAGTTTATGGTTCAGAAGCTGACTGACAGATAGCAGGTTTGTTGTCAAACTAGGAACATACAACACCTTGGTGAGGATACAACGACTTGTCCCAAGAGGAATGATGACCTTGCCTATACCCTTTGCAACATACTCCTTGTTGTCAACAATTCAAACTCTATCTCCAATAGGTTGTTTTGTCAATGCATCGAACAACTCGCGATTGCCTGTCATATGCTTGTTGACACTCGAGTCTATCAACCAAATATCCCTTGTGGGCTGTGAGGTTTGGGAGACAAGGACTAGATTGTGATGAGTGCCGCAGTTGGCTATTTCTGGTTCATCTTCTTTTGATGCATCATCTTGTTGGGCCACTACATTGCCTTTGTGCTTTCTACGACAATGATGGCATTTGGATGGCTGAGTATCACTACAACTAGAAAAGCTTTCTTTACTTGAATTACCTTGTGTTGAGGCATTGTAACAATAGTTGATAGTGTCATGATTGTTCTTGTTGCATATATGACACCATCAGTTTGCCTTTGGAGGCTTCAACTGTTGATGTTCTTGGTGTTTCTGTGGCTTCTTTCTACAAAACTTCTGACCTTTTGATTGTCTAGAGATCAGGGCCTTATCTTCAAGTTCACCTTGGATAGATTGAATGGCTTCTTCTTGCTGCAATAGATTCACCAATTCGTCAAATGATACCTCTTTCTTTGTGATGTTTAGCATGGTGACAAAGATTTTGAACTGAGATGGCAGAGCTCTCAGTGTAATTGGGACAAGTAGTTTCTCATCCACCTTTTCTCCAAGTGTAACAAGCTCAGCTCGCAATTCAGATACCCACCATAAGAATTCCTCAACTTTCTCGCCAACTTGTATACTGAGTGTATGTAGCTTGGACTGTAGATGGAGGGTCTTTGTCTGCTTCTTCACTTGGTAGATTGTGGAGAGAGAATCCCATGCCGCCTTTGATGTTTCCACATCCCGAATGTGAGGTTGAACTTCATCGGTGATGCTGAGTCTTATCAACATTAATGCTTTGGCATCGGCCTTGTCAAACTTTTGCCTTTCATCTGGGTCTTCTGGTCTGGCTATGTCACCAATGACAATTCCCCATAGCTCCTTAAAAATGAGAATTGTCCACATCTTTGTCTTCAATGCGGCATAATTTGGCCCTTTCAAAAGTTGAGCATCAGAAAGAAGCAATTTTGGGGCTGACATTGTTCACCACAAATAAAAAAACTAGTCCAGACAACAACTTTATTATTATTTTATTTGACAATACATTCACTTTCAAGAATAAAATGTGCCACGAAGATGATCATGATAGGCCTGTGCTGTGAGATGGTGACGCTTGGGTGTGCGTTCTACCTCATCTTTATCATCAGCATCATAACCCTCGTCAAGTTTTACTCTAATCTTCCTTGCTTGACATTGTACATCAAATAGAAAGTAATCTAGTAATCCTTGCCTAAACAATTCAACGAATTGAAGATTATCGATATTTTACAAGGCATCTAGAAGGGCAAAATAGAAGCCTGAGCTTTCTAAAATAGTACATCTACCTCGAGGTGGCTCATTTGCATGATTATTGGCCACACTACTAGCATCTGGTGCAGTGGACATCCATGTTTCATAGACTATGTCTTTCCTCTACACGCCAACTTAGACTTCAAATGCCTTATGGTTGGAGAAACACTAGTCTAGATAGCGACTGCTACAGTAGAAAAAAATGACATCAATCTACCTGAAAGCAAATACAATCTGTGAATGATCCTCTCCTCATTGATAGGATCGCAATGAATTTTCCTTCCAACAATTTTTGGCCTTCAACTTGGGCAATTAGATCAGAGTTTTCTTACTGCGTGCTTGCTACGACAGCTTCCAACAATCTTCCTCCCTGCCAACGGCTTTGCTTTCCTCTCTGCACCGTGGGTGCTTTCTCCTTGCTACTCAACAGAACTCCATCTGGTCGCTTTGGGTGACATCTTCCACATAGGAGGAGTAGTACTTCACATTGCGCTCACTCCTACACAAGCTTTGATACCATTTAATGGTAAGCAAGCAGAGAAAGATGTATTTGATGATCTAAAAGCATTACAAGATACCTATATATAATAGGTAACAGTTGATGAAACTATTAAGGTAGTTGGTGTAACTACAAAACTAGTAACTATAACTACAGAACCAACAACTAGCAGAACGTAACTACATGGTTATATAACAAACAATGTAATATATTATGCTAACAAAGCCATCAAAATTGCCACACAGGGCATATTGGTAGTAGACTGCAAACTATTACCAAGTATACATCTAGTCCGATATCAGCCACTGATAGAAAGAATATGAGAGGCAACCAGAAAAACTATTAACACTTTAGGATAGAGAGATCACAACCTTACCGAACACCTTGTTCCAGTAGATAGTCACGAAATTCGGGAATCCATGAGAAGTCCACTATGGCCTCAAACTGGAACAATTTCCTCAGAAAGGCTCAGCTTTCCTCCCCCTTTCCCTGTGCTCTTATAGTGCCTCTCCTTTTAGGTATAGCAGGAAAGGGTAATATGAGATGACGCCCTCATCCCTATCCACCTTCTCCAAATCCTTTGGCCACGGAATTCTTGCTCCGTAAATCACCTTAGCTAGCACATTGTTGAGGCCCTCGAGCAAATGGTTTTTGAAGGCCATTCAGGTTGCAATGCTGACCACTACCTTCTCCATTCTTATATCAAGCAATGAAGCCACAAACTAGAAAACAATGTTAGGATCAACCGTGTATTGCTCCCCATCCTTCAAGAAGCCCCTACCCAAAATTAGCTTCACTGCTCCTATTATGAAGGCGTCCCCCTATATCAAGATCTGCTAGAAATGCTGGTCTGTTATTTTCCCATGAAAAGCCATTTGCCTAATCGGGCTAGTTAGGCAAATAGGCGTCGCCATTCCCTCATAGACTAATAGCCTACTCTGCAAATGCTTAGAGGAATGGAAAATATTTAATCTTGGTTCCCTGGCCATTGCTGCTAAACAGAGAAGGAAATATATATTTCTAACTTCACTATCTGTCCCTCCAACTATAAATGTGATGGAAAGTTCTAGACATCTAAGTGGAGACGGCTCGTGCTACCAAGGCCGCATCATCTTACGAACGGGGATCGGGGTACTTCGACTACCTTACCTACTCCCACTCCTTGCAAATTAATGATTGCACTCCTTGCAAATTAATGATTGTTGTTGTCATGCCATTCTTCCTGCGTGGGAGCGGCCATTCCATATACATCCCCTATTCCTATGCTTCCGCCTTGTATCAATTTCTTATCATTGTTTCTCATGATCACCACCTTGCTTATCTAGCCCTACAATGTGTAGGGCCCCCACCCTGCCACCCACAATTTTAATTATTAAATATTATTTTATTATTCATTTCAATATTTATTTCTCAAACTTAAAAAAAAAAAAATTATTTCATATTTACTTATAAATCTTTTTTAATTTTTTATTTATTTTCTCTGAATTTTTTTTTTACTTTTTACCTTATCAATGTATTCCAATCTTTAATATCTCCATAATCTACTTTATTAAAATGCCATATCTCCAAAACATAATAATTACCATTAATTTTTCTTTTTATAGTTAAAAATTGTATGTCAAACTAAACGACCTTGAATATTTTTATAGTTAATTATAAAACAATTAAAAATAAAACTCATGCTAAAACACATTACTACAATTAAAAATATTGACAAAAAATAAGTGGTTTTATATATCTTTATCATTACTCTTATAAAATTGAATTGAAGTATTGTAGATTTAACGAAAAAATTAACTCTAAAACTTAAGAAATAAAAAATATAATAAAATTAGATTTTTATAAATATAATGAAACTAAAAAATAAATTAAATATATTCCATTGCATGTTGAGCAAGATTTTTTTAATTAAAGATATTAATTTATTTTTTCTTTAAAAATATAATTTAAAATTTGAAACTACTAAATATTATTTCTCAATAATAAATAAAACATTTTAATAGTAAATATTATTGTTCCCTTCACTTTATTTAAATATCATATTTTTCATTAGTCAAACAGTCAATAGCAAATTTACACTCCATCCTTATTTAAAAGGGATAAATAGTTGTCCTACTTTTATCGGCCAAAATTTACCTTTGCCCATTAAACCAAGATTTAAGAAGACAAATAATCGGGACCTAAATTTGATGGCCATATGACCGTATTGATGTAACATACAATCAAAATTTTAAAAAGATTGTGAGAGGTTTTGGATAGAGTGTCTATATATATATGGTTTATTATGCCAAGACACATTCTAAGTCATAGTGGGGTGGAAATGGGAGCATCATTTTTTCTATGTAAATATATAGAAAAAAAAGAGGAGAAAATCACAAAAAATATCAAACAAGAAAAAGAAATTGGAAACAAAAACAATTGGAAATGATTGAAAAAAAAGTGGTAAATATATAGAAAAAAAAAGGAGAAAATCACAAGAAATATCAAACAAGAAAAAGAAATTGGAAACAAAAAAATTGGAAATGAATGAAAAAAAATTGGAAAACGCAAAAAAACAAGTTGAAGATATGTCTTTCGCAAAAAAGTGGAGAAAATCACAAAAAATCACAAAAGTTCTGGTAAATACAAAAAAACAAGTACATAACCTTTAGAAGATATCTCTTGGCATACTATAGATATATTTTTTGTGTAAATATATAGGAAAAAATAAAAAAATAAAAATAAAAAAATTGAAAAAAAAAAATTAAAAACCCTTCAAGGACAAAAACTGGGAGAAAATCACAAGAATCATGGAAGAAAAAAATATAGGAATTACAAATAAGCTGTGGAAAAAAAAAGGGGGCTGGAAATATGCCATGTGACTGCATATATTTCCTTTTCTCTTTGTTTTCTTTAATTTTCTTCTAAATTAAGATAATTTATTTTTATTATTGAAAAAGAAAATGCAAACACAAATACCTCCTAAAAAAGTTGAATAAATAACCAAAATAAACTAAACAGCAACATGGAAACATGCCCTAAGGGATGCCATAGTATTTTAAAGGCACTTTGAATAAATAACCGTATAAAAAAATTGCTTAGTCATGATTGACCGTTAAATTTAGCTCCTGAATACAATTCAAGTTTTTTACCACTTTTTAATCTAGAACTATGGACTCCATCTATTTATTTCAAAACATTATTCTCTAATATATGCATGCATGTTTTGTAAAGTGCAATTACTTGTAATATTTTCCAAATTACTAAAGAAACTTGGGTGTTTGTTGTAGAATGTAAGATCTGCCCAAGGATTTCCCTTGGCAAGGCCTGTGTATGCACTGCAGAGCCAAGCAGTTCCATCTGTGGTATCACCCACCATAGCTTATCTTCCTCCTTTACAAGGATCTCATTTATTTCTGCCTGCTTATCGTTATCTTCCAGCCTATGCTAGAAGGCCACATCCTCTACCACAGTATAAGCTACCAAGCTGTTATCTTCGGCATGTTCCAAGATTACAGGTAAGTGAAAACTCATTCCTTCACCCACTAGATATCATATCTGTTAGTATGTGAAGTTAGTTTCTTATTCCAGCATTGATTAAGTTGATATGCAGCAATTCTTAAACATCATCCACTTCAACAGTCCAAGGTTAATTTTGGCCAATAAAAATTAGACAAATATTTACCACTTTTTATTGTGGATGAGGTGCAAAATTGCTATTGACTGTTTGACCATTGAAGTGGATGATGTTTAAGTATAGTGGCAACATGCCATGACAGTAGGGCTTAAATTTGATGGCCGTATAGCCGTATTTAAGCATTTTTTCAATAAAACACAATCAAAATTTTAGAAAGATTGTATCATATGAAAGGAGAGATTTTGGATAGGCTGTCAAAATCTAAATAGAATTGTGATTTTTTTTTTGGATTGAAGATAGCGCATTCATATTAGCAAAAAAGTAGGAGCCAAAGTGTTACATACTATGTGGTCAAGATGGCCACCCACCCAAGATTCACAAGTTAATAGAGAGGTACATATAATTCATATGATTACAGTTTCAAGCATGTAAAACCAAAAAAGAGTGCAACAGAAGTTCTGCAAGATAACAGTCCACAAAACTTATTTAGGATCAGCATCTTTCATTGGCACATCCCTGTCTTCTTCCTTCTCTGAAAGCTCTAGTTCCATGTCTGATTCAAGGTCTGGAAAGTGATCAAACTGTGTCTAATTCTGTGTCTGCTTCCACATCATTTGCTGGTTCAGCATGTATATGAGGCACTCCATCCTGATCAATAAAGAGCCTTGGAGATTCATCCAAACCGGGAGCAACTGCGGGTAAACCTGGATCCTGGGTGCCACTGTGAGCCATATCTAGTTCCTCTACCTCATCAAAATGTAGGTCTTTGAATTTACTGTGCAGCTCCTCCAACCTGCTACTGAAAGAACTGTATATCTTACTCATATCCTGTGGTCCCCTCTTGGGCAGGTCAGTGCCATCTTCAAACTGTGTATGGTGTCCAATATCCCCCTCCTCTGCTCCAGAATCTAATTGAGTTTCTACAGAGGCAGCAACCTGTAGAAAAATATCAGATTGAGTGAGTCTAAAATCAGACTCAGTAAGAACCCTTAGTTTGTTTTGGAAGTGATCTCCGTTCCTCTTTTTCCACAATATCCATAAAACCTCAGTAGTAAGAGCCAGCCAGAGTCTATTGGTTTTTGAATGTTAGCGTGCACTATTTAGTATAACTAGGCATATTACATTGTTTATTAACTACCTGATAGTTACGTCAGTTGTACGTTAGTTGTGCAACTACTTCAACTGTTTCATCACAAGTATTTAACAGTGGTTTGAATCTGCAATGATCATCGAATGAATAAAATACAATCTTCTCGGTTTTTCTGCATATGGTATTAGAGCAGCCATAGAGGATAGGAGTGCAGCAAGCGCAATGTGAAGCAATACTCCTCCTGCGTGGAAGAAGGCACCCAAAGAAACCAGATGGAGTTTTGTTGAGTTGCAAGGAGAAAGCATCCACGGTGCAGGGAGGAGAGCAAAGCCGTTGGCAGGGAGGCAAAGCCGTTGTTAGACCCGAATCTACAAACATTTCCCAAGGCACATCTCTCAAGCAGCAGATCTCTCACAAGAGCAATTTGATGGGTCTGTTGAATGGATCAGAATACGTGAAGATCATGAAGGAAGTTGAGGTATTGTTTCTGTAAGTTACGGTATTGTTTTGCAGGCTGGGGGTTGAATGCATAGTTTCTATTCTCACTTGATTACTATTCTCATTTGAAGATATATGGTTGGGTATATAGAGGAGATTATTATGCCATCACCAGATTCAATTGAATGCCATACTAGCTATTCAAAATGGTCTACTCCATTTATGGAAGGTGTTGCTCAATAGCTTGCCTTAGTAAGATAGAAGGCGATCAAGTTCTGCTGAGGTGTGCAGGAAACAGCCTTGGAAGGAAGCATCGAGTTTGAAGGCCTTTGTAGGTAGATTGAAGACATTTGTTCTCTCTACTGTAGCGGTTGTTGTCTGGACTGAAGTTTCTCTATCCAAGCCATTTGTAGAACTCTCCATAAGGCACCTAAAAGAGAAGACATAGTCTGCAAAACCCGGCAATCAAAAAAAAGTGGATGCCATTATCATCTCAAATTGGTATGTATTGAAGTGTGTATGAAATGCAAATTTTATAAGCAAATATATTTAAGTCTGAGAAAGAAGTCAATCTTTTGAGTATTATCTAAAATGGAGATCCCATTAGACAAGTATTCCGGTTCCAATTTTCATACTTGGAGAATGAAAATTCAAATGCAACTAATGAATAAAAATTTATGGGCAATAGTAAGTGGAAAAGAAAAAGCACCTACAGATGCAAATAAGTTATTAGATTGGAGTAGTAGAGATGATAAAGCCAAGGCTATAATTGGTCTTGCTCTTTCTGACACCGAATTGCACCATATTGATTTGGATAAATCATCAGCCGAAATTTGGGAAAATTTGAATAAATTGTTTGGAGCAAAAGCCGTTAATGCAAAGTTTTCTCTAAAACTTCAATTATTTTGATTTAAGATGGAAGATGGAATCACAATGTCAAATCATTTAAGTAACTTGCAGTCTCTCCTTAGACAGCTAGCAAAGGTTAAGGTTACAGTAGATGATGATGATGCTAGGGCCATCCTATTAAATAGCTTGCCTTCAAAATACAACAATGTTGTTTTTACTCTCAGTCAAATATCTTCACAAACTCTAGAAGGTATGATTTCTACTCTTCTATCAGAAGAGAAGAGAACAATAGAAGATTCAGAAGATGATCCTTAGGAGAAAGCATTATTTTCAAGAAGCAATTACAAGAGATCAGAGAGAATCAAATGTTTTTATTGTAAGAAAAACGGTCACATAGCTTGGGATTGTAGAACTCGAGTGAATGATGTTCTTAAAGGAAAGCTCAAAAATGAAGGAAATCTTGCTTACATTGAAGATGATAAAGACCCACCAAATATTGAGGATGAGGATCCACCAAATGGTGCTATTAATTTCTGTGGATATGCCCTTTAAGCAAGGTCATATTATAGGCAGGCGGCATCGGAGGATGGAGGATTTACCATCATCTCAAGTTAGCTTCTCGCTTTGAGATGATGCTTTGCATGAGAAGCGTTTTTGGTTTTGGTTGCTTTGTTTTTCTTTGTTGTTGCTGACAGAGCTGACAGATTTGAAGAATGTATGTTTTGTGAAGATTTTGTTTTGGAGACAGGTTTGGGGTTTGGTGTTGACCTCAATATGGATTGTTGTCCAGCGAGCTTCAAAGAGTATATGATCTTGAATTATACCCTTTCGCAGTCACTAGACAACATGGCAGAGATCTGTCGTATCTCTTAGGGGCCATTGTCGAATAATTCAAGACTCTGTGATTTGAGAGCTTGGGACTAAAGAGCTCAAGAACACAGCTCGAAGCGACGCCTTTCCGAGGGTAGACGAGACAGCATGATGGAGCCTCGCTTGGTTCAGGATTTGTTCTTTGAGAGAAGATCTTCTATAAAATATGTATTCATACTATGTAATCAGCTTTGTTGAGTCTTTAGCATTAAGGGGGGGTCTCTTGGTACTATTGCAGGAACAATGTAATAAGGGGGGGAATGTTAGCGTGCACTATTTAGTATAACTAGGCATATTACATTGTTTATTAACTACCTGATAGTTACGTCAGTTGTGCAACTGCTTCAACTGTTTCATCACAAGTATTTAACAGTGGTTTGAATCTGCAATGATCATCGAATGAATAAAATACAATCTTCTCGGTTTTTCTGCATTTGAATCAAAACTGGAAAAGTACCCAATTGTGATTATATATATACATTTGGCTTATATATAATTTTACTTATACTAAGGTATGTCATAATATTTTAAGGGCATCTTTAAATGGATAACTGTTATAAAAAATTTTTTTGACAGGCAGGGTTGATCGTCAAATTCAAGCCTTATGGTAGTGACACCACTTGCACATTCTATTTTTGGGAATCCTTCTTAGAAATGATTTTGTGAACTCAAAGACTTTTTTGGTTTTAATTAGTCCTGTTTTGAAAATAATGTTAATTGGATGTAACTGCTTCTGAGAAATAAAGCTATTGTGAGACTTTTGCCCATGATTTTTCGTGGTACATAAGCAGTAAATCTGTGTGTTAATCTTTTATGAATGATTTATTGTTTTTGGCTGTGTTTATATTTCTCTTTCTGCACTGTATATTGTCTCTTCAATATGACTCATTGTTACTAACTGAATGTCTGCATTTTATTGCCTGCAGCCACGCTATCTTTCTGAGCTTACACAGGACACACTTTTCTTCATATTTTACAGTACACCAAACGAGGAGGCTCAGCTTCTTGCTGCCAATGAATTGTAAAATTCTTCCTGTAGTTTCAACGTTTTATTTAAAAGCTTAGTTGAACATAATGTGACTTTAGATTTCTGGCACTAACAAGAAACTCTTTGGTTTAATGTCATTTCAGGCATAACAGAGGTTGGTTTTATCATAAACAACTTCGTGTATGGTTAATTCGCGTTGCAAGCGATCAGCCTGGTATCAAGACAAAAACATATGAGGAAGGGTCTTATGTTTCTTTTGATCCATGTAAATGGAAATATGTTGAAAAGGTTGTTAATCAAGTCCATTGTCATTGCAGTTGGTAGCATTATCTATTGTGAAGCTTGTGTTCTTTTCAAGTCTAATTTTCCTCTAAATTTGGATTTCATTGCAGGACCTTACAGTGTTTTATGACATGTTGGAGAAAAGGCCTTCTTTGCCACCACGCAAGCCAAACCAGCTGTACAATTTGGACAGTTGAGATATTCCATGTCCAAAAAGATTGCTTCTACTGCTACTCCCAAAGGACTGTCTGTTTTTAACTTTTTAAATAAATATGTTCTTGTTGATACAGTGGATGGATGTGCTCCCCAAGAAAAGTTGTATGAGACTGTCATGCAAGAAGAACACTTTATTGTTCATTACGACATTTTGGGAATCTAGCTCTGGTTAAAAGCCCTTATCTAATCAAAAACATTTTGCCAATCTTGATCTTCTAACATTGGTTGGTCTCTAAGAAACTAGTGCTGAAACAGGTGCAATCCCAGACTTCTTTTGAAAGAAACTAAAGTTCTTTAGTACAAAATTGATTGGACTTTTTAAGTAGTATTTAAAGGTGCAATTCCAGACTTCTTTTGAAAGAAACTAAAGTTCTTTAGTACAAAATTGATTGGACTTTTCAAGTAGTTTTTAAAGGATTGGTATGCTTTAAATTCCAATGTATAGTTTATGATGTAGAAACTAAAATAATGTCTTTTTAGTTTTCCCAGAAACAGAATGTATAAACAAAATTTATACTAAGATGTTGCATTTTATTCATATATATATTATTGTGAAATTTCAAAGAGATATACTATGTATTAGTACTTGAAGTTAGAATTTTGTTTGAAATTATTATTTTAATAGACATCAGATTTCCACAGTCCATGATATTGTATCTGAGTGTTTCTAGATTTAACTGTGTGAAAGTTTTTTCTTCAACCTTTCGGATCACACTCCGTGATCCATCATAGGGAGAAGAGAGTAGGATGATGGATCACTGATGTTGAAGAAAAAACTATCACACAGTTAAATCTTGAAACACTCAGATACATTATTATTTTAATCATTTTCATTAAATTGGATAAAATGTATCTTTTTTTTTTTTATGAAATAGTGCTATTTATATTAATTGTGTAATGATTCTAAAAACATACTATATTACAAAAAAAATATGGTGGGTAGAAAAAGGCATACCCCATACTCTATGCAAGGTGGGGCCTTAAACAACATTTTCACATAGAAAAACAAAAAATTGCTAAGTAGCAAGAGCTATTGATTCATTAGTAGGAGACCAGTCATGATCATTTAGTTTCCACACATCAAGATTATTTAGTAGAAAATTGATTGGATGTTTTTAGTTTTTAAAGGATTGACATACCTTAAATTCTAATATATAATTTATGATGTAGAAATTAAAATAATGCCTTTTTCCTTTTTTTCCCAAAACATAATGTATAAACAAAATCTACACTAAGATGTTACATTTTATTCATATGCATTATTGTGAAATTTCAAACAGATATACCGTGTATCAGTGCTTGAAGTAAGATTTTTGTTTGAAATTATTACTTTAATCATTTTCATTTTTTGATAAAATAGTGCTATTTATATTAATTGTATAATGTTTCTAAACAAATACACTATATTACAAAAAAAAGGTGGGTATAAGTATAAAAAGGCACACCCCATAGTCTCTACAAGGTGTGGCTTTAAACAACAATATCCATAGAGAAGAACAAAAAGTTCCTAAGTAGCAAGAGATATTGATCCATTAGTAGGAGGTAGGTCATGATGATTTTTTTTTGAGATCAGTAAAGTGCAATCGAGGTTGTGGAAATTATATTAATCATTATTGAAAATTACCAAAAAAAAAAAAAAAAGGAATGTACGGGGTCGAAGACCACACCCTACAGCTCAACCCAGTCAAAAATGTTTACATTGTGGCCTCCACCAACACGCCCAATCAAAATCCAGAGGATTGACCAACCATCAAATCTCTTTCCAAAAACCAGCCCAACCAAATCTCTCTCTAACCTTCATGAGGCCATGAGATCCCCACTCCTGGTTGATAAAAAGCTACAGTGTCCATATTATTGCCTAAAAACTCCCTCTTGATCATTATCCTACCAAGCACTAAAGCCACTACCTTGTCTTCCCCTAAGTCTAGGAGGGATGCTAAAAATCGAGAGGAAATTTTTGAGTTAACTCTATACATGTCTATCAAGCTTAGAAACTTCCTTCCCAAAATCATTCAAATAGATTCCATTGCCAAACTTGAGGGTCTGTCAAACACGGCTGTGAGCCTTCGGTATGAAATATACCCAAGGAAGGCCATCTGGCACTTCGAGCACTCTAGTCTAATTGTAGTCTCCATCGGGAAAAAATGAGCTCAATCTGCAATTGAGAAATCATCCTTCCACTTTAAAGCCTCTTGCACGATCAAGTGTTAATACTCTTAAATGCTGAAGTGTCCTGACATCGTCCTCGCCATCCTTTCCTTTATGAACACTCGTGCGAGATTGTAAATATCTACCATTGAATTCTAAACTCATAAAAATCACAACATGGAATGATGGAGCCCTCTTAATGTCTAACAAAGAGCTAGGAGTTAATGACCTCAAAGGAACCTTGTTCTGGATTGATGAGGGGAAATTCATTACCATGTACCAAAAACTTTGTTAACCCTTCTCTCGCTTAGAATCCTCAAGACCTTCTCACAACCAACCCTAGCTTTGGAAAAAGTAAGAGAACCACCCTAGGAATCTAAACATGTGATCACTACCCTCATGTCTTCCACTCATCCATCCCCCCCTCCTTAGAGCCCAAATTCTGGAAGTTATTACCTTCTACCCCTAGGTTGGCAAGCCTATCAGCTTCTCCATTACCCTCCCTATACACATGGTTGATGGTGTAAGCCTTCTCAGAATTAAGGAACTCCAAAGCCTTATCAACCTGGGCCTTGAATTTCTAGTTAGGAGTTGAACCCGACCTCATAGCATTGATTACAAACGTTGAGTCTGCTTCAATCTCTATTTTTTCTGCTCCCAAATCTCTACAGAGGTTTAACCCTAAGATCAAAGCACTAAACTCTACTTCATTGTTGGTCTGCCGGATCAGAGGTTTGGCCAAACTACCCACCTCTGAGCCATCCCAAAGCCTCACAATGTATCTGGCCCCTGAATCTCAAAGATCCCCCCTTGACACTCCGTCAAAGTTCAACTTTAACCATCCTTTCTGAGGAGGAACCAAAACAACATCTGCTCTAAGATCATTTGCTTCTTTGCCCCCAATTCTTACAAAAGGAGGAATCCTCAATCTGTGCCATCTAAACCTCATCTGACCATCCTAGTATATAAACTTGGATATTTTATTTCTTTGAAGAGAAGACCTACTATTGATGACCTCCACCATGATTGCCTCCACCTTATTCAAAAAGAGGGCAGTGACATCTATTTGTCCTGAAATATCCTTCAATTGCACTCTTTTCATATTTCCCATATTAATATGGAAGGGATGGCATACCAAAAACTTCCATATAAAGTTGTTTTGTTTAAAATGGGCCAAGACTTAAATAGGCTCTCAATGTCTTTAGGGAGGGTAGTGATCTACCCTAGATTTGTGCAAAGCCACCTCCAACAAGCTTGAGAGAATGGACAACCTACTAAAGGTGGTCCATTGATTACTCTATTGCCTTGCAAAGAACACATCTTGAGGGACCCTAAAATTCCATCTTCCTAAATCTCTGCAGTTCGGATCTTACCTTGTAGAGTAGCCCAAGCAAAGACCCCTACTTTGGGAAGGCAAAATGTATCTGGAACAAAGGTGAGAAGGTATCTTCAAAGTTTCTTGCTGCAAGACCTTCTCAATCGTCCTATATCCATCCTTCACATTATACTGCCCTTTCGAATCTGAAGTCCCTTATTAGCCAAGGCTTCCTTAATGTTTGCCACCTCATTAACAGAAAGATCCACTGAATCCATGTTCTTCCAAGACCATCCCATAAACCCATCCTCATCAAACACCACATAATCCTTCACAAAGAAACCCCATCTTTTCTTGAGAATAGATCTAGTGGTTTAAGCTTTCACCACACTATCTAAACAAGCGTATCCAACCCACGAATCCTCCAAAAACAACGCTTCATTCACTTCATGTAGATCCCAAGTTAATAAATTAGAAATGACTAATTTGCATTTCAACATAAATTCCAAATCCTTGAGTGTACTGGAGGGTTTAAGGTCCTTAGCACTCTTTTCTAATCTGTCCCATCTAGATATTTACTTTGCAAAATCCTTTCCCATTTCAGATGTGAAAAGCTATACATTCTCCACACCAACTTTGCTCCAAGGGCTTTATTTTGCCATAATTGATTCTTCAAGCCAACCCCCCATCCTTCCTAGGTCTACACACTTTGTCCTATGAAATAAGGGCCAACTTATTCTCCTTCGACAAACCTTGCCAAAAGAATCTCCTCATTATCCGAATCAGGTTTTGATTTGTTGTTGACAGCAAGAGGCGGGACAACAAATAAATGGGTATGGCTGAGATAATTACTTTAAGCATAGTGATTTTGCCTGCCCAAGATAGCCATTTACCCTTCTAGGAAGAAAGATTCTTATTCACTCTCTCCCCCAAAGGATCCTAAAGCTCACCTGATCTCAAACCTTTTGCCAATGGCAGTCCTAGTAAGTTCAAGGCAAATGTCCCACATTAAAGATCAAAGTTGTTAGAATCTCTCCTTCCTTTCTAGGGGAAGTGAAGGAAAAGAAAACTTTTGATTTCTCTTTGCTTATTGTTGGCCTATTTTGCTTCCCAGCCAAATAGTCCAAACCCATAAACCCTAAATGTTTTCCTACCCCTTACGCCCTAGGTTTTACGGTCATATTCCTTCATATTATGATCCATCGTTGACTGTCTAGCCTAGGTTGGAGATCACTTAAGTTACAACCTTGAGCCCTTTATGTCATGAATTGACTCGCCCCGAGTCCTTGGTTTACGTTTTATCACCCATTGACTTCAATTCCTTAAAGTTCTAAGTCTTTCTATGGGCCTGAAGGTGCCACATGGTGGGATTTTGCAAGCCCACAGACCACCTAAGATGATGTCACATTCCCACTGCGAGGCTACAAAATGAAGACAACTGTAAAGTATATTGCGGCCTATGGCCATATGATTGATGACTCCATTGGACGAAGGAGATTGCACCAGGGTCGAAGGATGAAATGAAGGGGTGGGATTGCATCATTGAAGATCGGATGGTAGCGTGGTGTCACAAGAGAATCTCATCTGCAGGATAGATTCTATGCATGGTTGCGAGATGGTGACACGTGGCATGTTCCTTTGTTGTTTTGAGGGAAACAACATGCAGCTTCCGAGGTGGGCCACGTGTCGGCCCCGCGCTCTTCCAAAGCAAAAATAGGCAAAAGTATCCCTTGGGCATGCATCAATGTGCCACGTGTCTACTTTGCGCAGACTCGCAACAAACATAAAAGAAAGTTTCTATTCTTTTGTATTGTTGCATCGTTTGGACACCTAGCATGCTAGCACCTTCTCCACAAGATATTTTAAGGTGGGCCCCTATATGCCAATAGCACTTCAAAAATGACTCTCCTATACACTTAGCGCTACCGTGGAATTTTGTGGAGGTTTCTTCTTCACCGAGCCTTGTCTTGGCTCCTCGTGAAGCCATGAAATTGCCACGTATGCTAGGTTAGCAAGCCTCAATACATAATTAAAGGGAAAGTGTTATGTAGTGTGAATTGGAACCATCGATCTTATAACCATTTGCTCATCCAACGACTCTAATTTAAATTTAGATCTTTTAAAACATTCCAGTGATGCCAAAGGCATTCATTCGAGTTGGTGAGCTCTACAGACGAAATTCAAGTGGGATGGCTCAATTCTTCAATGTGAGGGGACTTTCGTGACTCAGTGGTAGATTATTTAGTGGTTGGCGATGACTTTTGAGCTCTCTTATTCAATGCTTTGTCTTCTCTTGCGTATGGGCAACCATTTCTAGGTTGCAAGTATACTAGAGGCATGTGTTATGTCCCCATTACCATTTGTTCTTGACTCTACATTGATGACAACATTGGTGATCTTGGGTCCCGTGGACCTACCTTAGCATTCTTTGCACAAGGATCTTTGTGTTTTACTTGAAGCTGTGATCTATTCCGTGAGTAAAATGGCTCCTCTTTAGGTTAGGTTTTCATCCCAAAGCCTCAATTAGTTCTATAAGTCTGTGTAAACCTTCATGTGTGATTGAGATCATTGTTGTGTGTTTTCCAAGCGTACTATCACTCATTAAATCTAGTTCATCACCTTTATTTCCATCTAGTTTCTTCCTAACCCTTTTCCCCTGCAGTATTAGCACTATGTTTAGAAACTTTTCTCTAAGCATTAGGATTAGAATGAGGAACCAACATTCTCTGGAGGTTTGATCTCAACTTGCAAGGTCCCACACCTTGAGATCAATCCCATTGTGTCATTAAAATGCTTAGACTATATCTAAGTTGGGTGCAATTCTATGTGATAATAGTTTCTAGCATGCTCGGTGGGACTCTCTGCTCTAAGTGAGAGCTGCACTAAGGAATTAGTGTGATTCCTAGTTCATTTACTACTATGAAAGCGATCAACATGCACCTAGTGACTCTGCTGATCCAATTCCTACACAACAGTTCAACATTTCATGCCTAGAGTGCAGACAAGGTCATCTTTTAGAGGTAACTTCCAATTCATAGAACTCTCTTTTGCTGATAGAAGAAGAAGAAGTAGATTGTCTAGATCCCCTGTGAGAGCAAGTAGAAACAATAATTCATACCATTCAAGAGCTCAATCTACTCCTCCAATTAGTTTTCAATTTAGGTTTTAGTATTCAAAAAGAACCCTACGCATACCTATAATCAACCTGAATATACCTAACATGGCTAGAAACCTTCCATTTGTTGTATTTCATGGAAATAGCCCTCTAGACCTAGCATAGTATGATGGCATCCCTACTTTAGCCTTAAAGGCTATCCCATTCTTTACTGGTGAAGACTCTACTACTCCTGCTGAGCACATTCAAGATGTTGCTAGTGTCTGCTCTATCCACAATGTCACTACTGACAATGTGTCTGTGAGATTGCTAGCTTCTTCATTCAAGGGAAAGACCTTACAATGGTATTGGGGTCTTCAAGCCAACTATATACACAACTAGGATGATCTGGGTACTAAATTGTGCCAACACTTTGAAGACATGAGTGATCATTTGTCACTTATGGAACAATTAGCTACAATCAAGAGAGCTCCACATGAATAAATGGTGGATTCAAACTAGAGATTTCAAAAGACATGGGATAGAATTCCCTTGTTAGTGAAGCCCTCTCCAAACACAACATTTATCTACTACCTAAGGTCTTTGAATCCTGATCTTGCTGTCATGATTCGGTCGATGGGTGAGACTGTATTACCTGATGCCTATGATACAACCATAATGGCAAAAAATTTATTGATTTAGGCAAGAAAGATTGCTCCAAGTCCACCCATGCCTATTTTTCTAGAAGCTCCTACTATTCAGCCTATTGTGGCTCCAATCCCTATAGCGACCACCTCCATAACTCCTTTATCTAAGCCCCCAAATGAACTACATGAGGTCAAAAGCCTATTACAAAGTTTTGGTAATGAGCTAGTGGTACTAAGGAGACAAAATGCACAATCAAGTAGGCCTTATCAACCCTCCAACTAGACTTATCAACCATTCAATCAGGGTTATCAACAAAATAGGCCACCATACCAAGGTAACATGCAAAGGCAAGGGCAACCTAGTTATATCAGACCATTAAATGTTGTTAATCCTAATGTAGCAAGCCCCTCAGGGCCCCTTGTGCCAATTCAAAACAACTTAGCCCAAGACATCGACTGGTGTTATCCTTGCAATCAGACACATGACCAAAAATTATGTCAAAGTGGACAGTTTAGTCATGCTCTAACAGTGCAAGAGTAACCAACAATTTTAGTGCAACAAGTTAGCACTGATCAAGGAATGGTTGGAGATCAAGAACAAACAAAACATAATGCTACCTTGATGAACTGGACCCCTGATGAATATTGTGGTGTCAATCAAGGTGTTGGCCCTATAGCATTCAATACAAGGGCAAAGAGGAGAGCTACTGAAGATACTTCAGTACCTACAGTTGGTCATACACCTATACCAAAAGTGTCTCCAATAGTTATAGCTAAAGAGAAAATGCCTGAGATTCCTTCAAGGAGAGCGGATTAGACTATTGGCAGGGTAGATTCAGTACCAACTGTGCAAACCCAATCCAGTCAGCAGCCAAAAACTGATCTAGCTGTCACTAAAGTGTCACAAATGGCTAGTCAAATACCCTTTAGTATAGTGGATCAGATGAAGAAGACAAATCAAGTGTTAGTATGTGGGATGCTTTGTTAATCCTAGCTCAAAGGAATCTTCTTCAAGAGGTCCTAACAAAATTCATTTAGCCTACTACGGAAACAACAAAAGAAAAGAAAACTACCCCAACAAACCTATGTCAGCCCAAGGAGGAAGTAAGTACAAGAAAAACTAGTAGGCCCCCTCCATTTTATGTTTCCCTAATCATAGGTGATAATTTTTTACATAAATGTATGATAGATTCTGTTACGAGTACCTCTGTCATGCCTAAAAATATTGTTGATAGGTTAGGTATAGAGTATGAGCCTGTGAACAAGGGTATAGTTCAATTATATGGTACTGCTATCAAGATAGTAGTAGTTATTAAAGGTTTGGAACTCACTCTACATGCATGTCCTGGCTGCTCTATTTCACAAGATATATCTTTTATAGATCTCCATGCATACTTTGGCATATGTTTATCTAGGGATTTCACTTCTAAAATAGGGAAAAACAGTACCCGCAATGAACCCACAATGCACTCGGCATTAAAAATGGCAAAAAAGATTTTAAATTTTTTTTTTTTAAACATTTAAGTCACTTTTATGATTTTTTATTTCTTCTAAAAAACAAAACTAACCCTAAAAACACATTATAAACATAAAAGCTTTGCCATTTCAACTCATTTCTTTCCAAAACACAAAAGCTCCCCATTGTGGCTGAACTCAAAATTTTCTTTGTGATTGAAGAAAGAAGCTTGAAGATTGAATCTTGAAGGTTGGAAATCTATTGCACCACCATTCCTACTCATTCCTACTTTTTCAGCAAGTGTCGTGAGTGGCAGTGGTGTTGGTTGTGGCTCTTCAAATGATCCTGCTAATGTCCAAGATGATGATGATGATGTGGAGGATTTAGAAAATCCATATGATGATTGACATTTGTCATTTGACATTGAAACAATGAAAATTGATTGTTGAACATGACATTATTATTTTGAATCTTGTTATTGAACTTGAAGTTCAAGTTTTATGTTTTATGATATTCAAGTTGATGGTGGTTTTGTTGATTATATGATGCTATGTGGTGTTCTACACTTTATTCTTGCATTTCTACACTTAATTTTTGCTTCTATGCTTAACTTTTTTGCATACATATATAAATGAACCCAAAAAACAAACCCAACCTCCCAAAAAAAGTTTGGCTGTACCAGAACCGGCAACTTAGTCTGAATTGTCTGAACACACCTAAGATGAATTTCCAACTTTCTTGAGCATTTCAACTAAGTTTGACCAAGTTTGGCCACCCGAAAACGGATTGATGGAGACTTTTTGACGTTTCTCGAAAAATGTAAAAAAATTCTAAGGCAAGAAAAGATGGGTGATCCCAACCTCCAGGGGTGCCTAGAAATCCATGCCTTAGCCAATTTCATGATTTTCAACATCTATTTGCAATTCACCTCGTTTCACGTGCTAATGACTCCTTCTTGTTGTAAATTTTGGTGTTTTGTCAGTCAACTGCCATTGGATGAATGATGGACTGGATAGCCTGGGCATATCTAAGGTGAATCATGGATTCTCAGGATCTGTTGACCAAAACGACTACTTTTATCAACCCGAGAATTGACCGACGGAGACATTTTCTGCATTTTCTCGAAAAAAATGAAAAAAATCTAACACTACTAAAGTTGGGTGCCCCCAACCTCCAAGGGCGCTTGGAAATCCATGCCTTAGAAAAATTTCATGATTTTTCACTTTTCAACACTTTCTGGATTCATCATGCTGCATTCTTTGTTCTTCATCAAATCGACGACTGTTCGTCAGTTCTGCATTATCTGAACAACCCTGAAAACTTGAAAATGATCTCTGGAAAATGAACATCCTCCATTGATCACGCCAGAGCTCTTGCTTCACCAACTAAAAAAGCAAAATTGACTTAGTAGAGAAAACTCGACCTTTTGCAGATTCCATCTAGACCACCTTGATCATGAAATAAAATCAGCCAATCAGGATCAGGCACGACACCTAAATCAGAGATTCTATTTTTAGAAACTTTCTATTTTTAGAAAGTTTTACCAGCATCCGTATCCCAAGAAACCTAGAAAACCTAATTTGACATCTATTTTTAGAAATTTTGACTTTTTGATGAAAAAATTTTCTAGACTTTCACAAAATGCCTTAATGAAGCAAAAATTTTGATTGGGTACAACAAGACTATAATTCCCCTTCTTTGGCATAGGTGTTGGAGATGACCATTTAGCTTATTTTATTCTCATAGGCTAATTTGAAGTTTCAAAGAGGGAAAATTCTTTTATTTAAATAAAGTTGTCTTATGATATTATGAACAACTTGTATTTAATTAATAATGTTATTATAAAGAGACTTAAGCTAGAGCCAAAAAGCAGAATATTATAAAGTCACTTTATAATGTGCTGAGAGGTTTATTTAAAAAGGTATTTTTTAAAATATATATTCTAGAAAGCTTCATAGGTTTGAGTTGAGTTGGTGTTGATATATTGAAAATTTATTTCTAGAAATTAAATACATTAGATAGATATATTTAGGTTTGGGAAGAACAATCAAGAATTAATGTTGATGTTGTATATAATCCAATCACTAAGGTATAAAAAATAAATGCTCATAATCTGATGACTATCTTAGGTTTCATGTAGTCTAAAATATATTCATGGGTCGAATCTAGTCCCTTGGGATTGAACTCAAACATCATGTAATGGTCTACTACATAGAAATGGATTATGGGTTGCAAAAATGAATTGACAAAAAAATGTAATAATAATCCACCATAAGTAAAGAATCAAATGAAGTTTACAAGATTAGTAGATTCTTCAAATGGCATTTTGAAGCAACTATTGTCACATAAGGTCCTCAATTTTTCTATGGTCAATATAATGGATATGTATAAGCTTGCATAGCACAAGGTTAAGTAAATTTTTGTGATTATCATCACATACATGTGCATTACATTGCAACATAAAGTTCAAGATTTTATTGACAAGAAGATAGTACTAATTGAGTACATCAATGGTAATGCACACACATCTTTCCCATCTCTTCATGATTCTTCCAACCATAATAACAAGGCATCTACATCTAGCACAAAATGTAATACACATTATGAAAAGCAAGACTAAGTCTACATCAAAGTCCCCATTAATAGAATAATATATGGTGGTATGCTTACCAAGTTTCCTCAAAAGCATCCTATTAGTGTATACCTTTAATCCATAGGCGTACACACTTGTATTTAAGCTTACTTAGGTGTATGACACATGTTCATTTGAACTTGTCAAAGTAGTTGGAGCTGTTTTGAGAGGTGTTAACTTGCATCGACACCTCATGTTATGTTTGTGAGAGGTTACTTTCCACAACTCCATGTAGAGGAGTCATATCCTCTTTTCATGGAGATTCGGGTACCTCACAACTCTATTTATACTCCCCTTATTTGCTAATACAAACTGGCCGATTCCATTGCAATTATGTGCTTGTTAGTCGATTCCATGATCTTGGTTTTCTACATGGTATTAGAGAATTTTGGATTAGTTTCGAGCCGTCAATTGTTGTTGTGCTACTCACTCCCATTCGACAGAATTCATGTCAAGATTTACAAACTGTGAGACAATATTTGTTTTTTGCTTTCATTGTTTGTTCTTAACTGTGTTTGCTGTTTTTAAGAGCCAAGAAACATTGGAGTTTGAACACCCTTAGAAGGGCTTGCATCACAGTGCATTTAAATTCCCCCAAGGGGCCCGCATTGAAGAGTTTGAAAACCCTCACAAGGGCTGCGAAGGTCTATTTCGAACGACCTTAACACATACTGGTCGCTGTCTCCCCACACCCACATAGGGCTGCATTGTAGGCTTCAAACGACCAAAGAAGGGGCTTCACAATGCCCTTCAACGACACCTTTAATGATGCCCTCTTTGCTAGTGACACCTTCTAAAGACGCCTTCTCTCTACCAGCGACGCCTTCCAAGGTGTCTTCTCTAAAAAGTTTAGCCCCTGGTCATGCACAACACAAGGGGGCTTAAATTCCTCCAATTTTTTTTTCTCACTCACAATTTTTTCATGGAAAATTAATTTTCTAAAAAATCTGAATTTTTTTTTTCGGCTCAAAAAAGTTTTTTTTGTAATTGCATAAATTTTGCAACCTCAATAACTTTTGCAAATCAACTCGGAATTAAGTGCTTCTTTTTGCAAAAGTGAATGTTTTTTCATCACAGATCCAACTAGCATAAAATCACACTAAAATTATAAAGTTCCTATTTATGCTCTTTTAGGTGACCTAAAGCACTCCTATAAAGTGCCAAATTGGGGGGGGGGACACATAATTAAGGGGGGGGGGGGGGGGGGGGGGGTGGGGTCTTGTATTTTCATTTTCCACAAGGCATGAGCTTTATAAAGTGTCACTTTAAGGGGGGAATTAAGCAAAGAATAATCACGCATTCAACTTATAAAGTGCTACTTTATATAAAGTTTAATTAGGGATTCAATTCATGAAATTGGGGAACACATCTTCAAGAAGGTAAAAAGATAAATCCATGGCACCTTCAAAATTAGAAGTCAACAAATGGATTCTCAATTCATTTGCAATTGAACACATTTCACCTTACAAAGAGGTGTTTGTGACAATTCTTCCATGCAACACCTTCAAAATACTAATAGATGATATCTATTATAATGTTTGTGGTAAGGGAACTGTAAAATTAGGTAGTGGATACATACACAATGTGCTTTTCATTCCCAAATTATTTAGGAATCATCTCTTTGTGTATCAACTCACATGTTTTGACAAAATAGTTGAGTTCATGGCCACAATAACCCTAATTCGAGAATCACAAAGTCGAAACGTTGTTGCAGTAGCAAAGATTTGTCACTTTAACTACAGCTTCATTTCTTCACACTTTACTTCAACTGAAGAGGACACTACACTAGCAACTTCAGAGCCTAGTGTTACTTCTCATCTCAGCTTAGTTGGTTCTGTATAGCGGGTTGTTGAACTCCAAAAGCATATATGTTGTAAATGTACTCATAAAGTGTCATAAAATTGAATGTGTGTAACACATAAAGGGAAATTGGGAAAATTGTACTCACACTACTATATAAAGTGTATTGGGGGGTTGTAACAATCACAGTAATGAATCTTTTAGATTCTCTTCTCATTCATATGTGCCATTAATGCACATCCTTTTTTTAGGATCTTGTACATTTTCAGAATCAAATTCCTTAAACACTACAAATTCCAATTAGTTTGTTAATTTCTCTTAGAATTAAGGGAAGGGTAGAATTTACAATTGTTTCATGCTCTCGGAGTTCTTCATCTCTGCATTAGCATTGGCATTAGCATCATCTTTGGGGGGGGATTTCTAAGCCTTTCTTTCTTCTCTCCTTTTGGAGGATAGTTTTTTTCCCACTGGGTTTTCTATCTTACTCAAGTTTTAGAGAGTTTGCATTGTACTTGAGTACCTTATCAAAATTCATGGCCGAGACTCATTTTTCTTTTGCTTTGTACATGGGGTCCTCACCAAGCTTATAGCCGAGACCCATTTTTCATAATACTCACCTAAGCTATGCTTAAGGGGGGGTGTTAGTGTATAGCTTTAATCTATAGGCATACACACTTGTATTTAAGCCTACCTAGGCATATGACACATGTTCATTTGAACTTGTCAAAGTAGTTGGAGCTGTTTTGAGAGGTGTCAACTTGCATCGACACCTCACGCTATGTTTGTGGGAGGTTACTTGCTACAACTCCATGTAGAGGAGTCCTATCCTCTTTTCATGGAGATTCAGGTACCTCACAACTCTATTTATACTCACCTTAATTGCTAATACAAACTGGTCAATTCCATTACAATTCGTGTGCTTGTTAGTATATTCCATGATCTTGGTTTTCTATACATCCAAGTCTCCATATCAAGACCAAGAAGAGGTAAGTATTTAGAAGATCCCATTATTACATGATTTTTTGTTCATAAAGAAACATTGGTATATTATATATTTTATATATTGTGATGCTAAAAAGAAGACCCCACTAGGGCAAATGATTCAAATAATACATCTTGTGGTTCCATTTGATTTACACATGCTCTTTCATGTTCCTCTATACTTTTCGTGCAATCTTTCCATTTGAGGGACAAGGTTATTATTTATTTATTATAGTTTCTAAGAATTCATGATTGCTTACATTGGAGGCAAAAGGGGGGTATCTTCCACCTTTCATCTTTCATGTCCAAACGTAAGTATCTAAGGTTGTATTTCACTGATTTTTTAAAATTTTCTCAAAATTTTCATGCTCTCATGGTTATGTTACATGTTCACTTTCCATTATTATGCTATCTTTCTATACACATTTCCATGTTATCATGCTTTATTTTTATCTGATCTTTTCTCCTCTCCTTTCTTTGTGTGCACACCATAAGGGGTACACATCAAATCAAGTGGGGGCATATCCTTGCTAATAACTTTCCAAGTGCATGTGTAGTTCATAGATAGAATTTGTATTATTATTCTAGCTACTTGACTTCCTATTTTGTCTATTTTTAGTATTTTTATATTTCAATATGTCTGACGTAGACTCACATGCACATAAAAATGGGAGGAAAGTGTATTGGATAAAAATACATACCCTAAATTTGTATCATTAGTTTTATGCCACTTTGTGTTGATGTCTTGATTTCTTGACTTAGAGCATGATTTTGATTGATTTGACCTCCCTTTACCCAAAATCCTAGATAACCATTAAAGTCCAAGCCAAGTCCACTCTAACATTTTTTAGCTCCTAGATTACATGTTCCTCTTCCTAGTCTTTTTGCATGCCCTTGAATTTGATGGGGAAGTTAGCTCCAAAATTCACACATCTAAACTAGATATTTCAAAATTAAAATTTAATTTTTGGCCCAAACTAAATTAGTCTCAAATAGTTGTTATGAACTAACTCACACACCAAAACTTTCAAATTATGTCTCTAGGTCAAATTAAAAAATTTACCGCTCCTATTTGACCTTTTGCATCCATTCTTCATCTATTCAACATTCATTGCTTTCCATTTAGCATCTATTGACTTTCTAAATTTAGTAGCATTTTGGCATCTTAGTCATCACTACAAGCTTATAGAGGTATTCATATCCAAATTTAGTAGCTTTGCAAATCACTCTTACCATCACCACCTCTACATGCTTTAAAATCCTAGTTACATGCCAGGACTTTTGCATGACATTCTAAACTCCAAGTATCACATTCCAAATTTCTAGATTTTAGATTACCTCTCATTTTTTTGTAGTCCTTGCATTCATTGCATTTTGTTTACCATTATATCTATCAAGTCGTTAACTCAATATCCTAGGGGCTTGTCACATGGAGAAGATCCTCAATCGACAAGCTCTTCAAAGGTGCTTATCAACATTGCTAGGTTGTTATTATAGGCCTAGACATCTAGACACATCTCTATTTGCATGTATAAAAAATTTCATAGATTGATAGATTGAATCCACAGGTTTGAGTTAGATTCACAAACATTGCTAGGTTGTTATTATAGGTCTATACATCTAGACACATCTCTATTTGCATGAATAGAAAATGTCATAGATTGATAGATTGAATCCACAGGTTTGAGTTAGATTCACAAGTTATGTAGATCAATTCTATAATCATGGTAGTGGGCAAAAACAACCAACAATCAATTTTCTAGATTCAAAAATATTCATCTAATTATTCTTGATTTTTCAGCATCCCAACAATTCACCTTTAAAGCTATATGATAACACATCTACATTGAATTTCCAACTATGTATCATTTATTTATTTATCTTTATACATTACTCTAAATAATTTTGAACTTAACTCACATATATTTGTTGATTATTTTATTTATTTAATTAACCTAAATATTAATATTTTATTTCTAATTCAATTCTTAATATATAATAAATATCATAAAAATTTACCCTGCTCATTTTGCAACATACAATACAATAGATATATCATTTGGAAAAAAAACACTTTACTTAAATATCATCCACTTCAATGGTGAAAAAATCAATAGCAGTTTTACATCTCATTCACAATAAAAAGTGGTAAATATTTGTCCTATTTTTATTGGCCAAAAATAAGTTTCGACTGTTGAAGTGGATGATATTTAAGAATAACCCGAAAAAAATATGACCAAAAAATCTCACCATTGTATTTGAAAACAACATACAATGCTATATCACCGCAATGGTGAAATATACCATTAGATGTCACTCTAACATTCTCCCTCCTCTCCTTTTTTTTGGTTGAAGATACCCCAAGGGGGTCTCTTTAGCTTAGAGAGGGGAATCCTTTTATTAATATCAACCAAAATGCATGTGGGTAGTTAAAGTTAAGCTGGCCCCCACTAGCCTTACTCCACTCAAATTTGGCCGACTTGGAGGGTTTGAGCAAAGATAATTGGAATCCATCTCCTTACTCAGAGCCCCTTGTTTGGAGTTCATATCTATATATAGGTTTACCCATCAACAGAGCGACCATTCATTTCCTATTTCCAAACCTTGGGACATCAAGAGATTGTTTGCAGGTATTACTCACTTTGCTAAAAAAGAAGTGAAACACAGTTTAGAGGTGCGAAAGGCAGGGTTACGACCGTATTTCTGTGTGCTTGTTAGTTTTGTAAGGAAGCAGTCCATACATTAGATGGCTTCAGCCAGAGCTGATAGTTCTTTCCACCTCTTTCGAGGTCACAATGCAGGTATGTATGAGATATTAACTCCATACATGTTCCTTTTTTTTGATTTGGGGTTTTGAGTATTGTTACAGTTCTCTTAGATTTTTCTGTTGCTCAGAATATAGAGTTAGTACCTATAGTTGTATAATCTGAGGATTAGAGGATACAGTGTCAAAAATAATTTGATTGGAATGAACCAAACATAGGCATCTGATCATGGAATAGACCAAACAGATAAAATGAAATAGACCAAACAGATAGAATGCATAGAAGTGTTTTTGGATTAAACTGTGTGTATTTCTTTGGTTCAACGTTTACAAGCATCCTCTTCCTGATGATGGATCACTGAGTGTGATCGGAAACATTGAAGCAAAGAAATACATACAGTTTAATCCATAAGCACTTCTATCTGTATTCTATGAACTGCCGAAAACTCATGCAAAAAAATACACACAGTTTAATCCATAAGCATTTCTATCTGTATTCTATGGACTGTAAAAAACTCATGCAAAAAAATACTCACAGTTTAATCCATAAGCACTTCTATCTGTATTCTATGGACTGTGGAAAACTCATGCAAAGAAATATACAGAGTTTAATCCATAAACACTTCTATCTGTATTGACAAAGCAAAACAATTCACACCACCAAACAATATACAACGAAATGAAGAGCCGAGGAAAATTTCTCTTCTGTGATTAGGTTAGTTTTTACAGAATTTCCCTTCTTCCATGGCGTGCGTCTGAAATTTTTAGGGCCCATGTGAGTAATGTCCTTGTTACCGAGGTCTGTTTTACAGTGTTGTGTTATAAATACATTGGTTGAAAATGATCTTATGCAATCTTATTTATTGTTGTCTTTTTCATGATGGTAGAGCACATGTACCAATGATTTCATTGGTCAATCTCACACTTGCAGATTTAAAGTAGGGCGGTGCATATTAAACCTAAAGATTGGAATAGTTATTGGGAATGGTAACGGGATAGGTCCCAATAAATTATGAATTAAATTTGACTTTATTGATCAATCTCACACTCACAGATCTAAATTAGGGTGGTGAATACTAAACCTAAAGATTGGAATAGTTATTGGGAATGGTAATGGGACAGGTCCCAATATATTACGAGTTAAATTTTTATTGGCCAATCTGGCTCACAGATCTAAATTAGGGCGGTGAATATTAAATGGCCAATCTAGCTCATAGATCTAAATTAAGGCGGTGAATATTAAACTTAGGCTCACAGATCTAAATTAGGGCTGTGATTATTAAACCTAAAGATTGGAATAGTTACTGGGAATGGTAATGGGATAGGTCCCAATAATATTGGCCAATCTCAGTGTCACAGATCTAAATCAGGGCGGTGAATATTAAACCTAAAGATTGGAATAGTTATGGGAAATGGTAATGGTATAGGTCCCAATAAATTATGAGTTAAATTTGATTTTATTAGTCAATCTCACGTTCACATAACTAAATTAGGGCCGTGAATATTATATCTAAAGATCGGAATTAGTTATTGGGAATGTGTGATAATGGGATACGCTGGAATAAATTATGAGTTAAATTTGACTTCATTGGTTAATCTCACACTCAAAGCTCTAAATTAGGGTGGTGAATACACGATCCATGTGATAGGTAGGAATAAATTATGAGCCACATTTTATGTAAGAATATATCACTTATAGAATTGATATTGTACAAATGACACTCTAATCATAGTGGGCCGAAAAGATAAGGGAAAAGGACATGGGTATTCTATTTTCACCAATACAAATACATTTTTGTTATAATTTAATAAAATCAATTGTAATTAAGTTAATTATATAGGGAAAATAAATATTAAAATTATATATTTTAAAAGTATCATAATAGAAAAGGAGAGTAGTGGATAAAAAATCCCAAGTAATGAATTATCATTCCTCATTTTTACTAGTGAACATTTAATAACTCATGTATGTTAACTACCTTTCAAACTCTTCCAAACTCATGGATATCCTCTTTTGATGACCGTAACAAAATGGGTCCATGGTTAAGAAATTATATGTTCCAAAAATTTTAATCAAGAGAGAAAGATATTACAAAATAAAAACTCATAAATAGATTATTTTGAGTGTTCTATCTCTCTATATACATATGTATGTATATAAATGTGTATATATACACTTTAACTTTTTTAATATAATATTATTTATAAATTTTTTTTTGAAATAATTATAAAAAACATAAATCAAATTCAATTAAAATAAGAATTTTAAATTAAAATTTTTTATAAATTAAAAAAATTGTTTATAAATATATAATTAAATTATAGTTTTATTTTTTAATTTGTGTATATTTTAATTTGAAAGAGAAAACTATAATTTAATTATATATTTGTAAACAAATTTATAAATTTATAAATATTTTTAATTAAAATTATTATTTTAATTGAATATGATTTATGTTTTTTATAATTATTTCAAAACAACTTTTATAAATAATATTATATTAGAAAATTTAAATTATATATATATTATAAAATTTTTATAAATAATATTATATATGTGTGTCTATGTAGATATATATGTACATATACATATATGATATATGATTTGAATGAACCAAACATAGGTATTTGATCATCATACAAGTAGAGATATACATGTACATGTACATGTATATATACATACATACGTACGTACGTACATACATATATACAAAGCCATTTTGGAACTAGAGGAAATCATTGAAGCATGCACTAAGAGCTTGCAACTGAGGGTGATTATAGAGTATTCAATCAAGTGGAAGAGTTCTCTTATTAGAGTATTAATTGATCTTCATAGAGGAAAATGCTTCTCTAAAGGGAGGGGGCATGCCATGTCTTTAACCCATTGATTGTATTGGGATATGTGTAGTCAACTTGTGGCTAGCATAATCCTTAATTCAGTCATTTATGAGTCAATAAGTATAATTATAGTATGCTAAGTTAACTTCATTGGGATTAGTCTAGTAATGTTATCTAATGATGGCTATATAAAGGAGGTAATATGTAGTATTTGATCATCATATTGTGAATTATGTTCTTGTTTTCCAAACTTTTGGATGTTTCCCCCCTCGAAGTGGCATATTATTATCAATTATTTGTAGCATATCTCCTATTATATATTTTTTGTGCAAATAGTTTTGAGGCAATGAACACATGTATAGACATTAGTCTACATAGTTTAATAAATGATGTGTAAGTGGAAAATATATGAGAATATAAACATATTTTGCCATTTACATTATTATTTTACATTGCCCTAAATTCTTAACTATTTGTTCATTATAGTTGATGAAATGTGATGAATGCTAAAAACATGTTTTCAATGGTGTAAAATGTAAAAAGTGGGACACACTATTGTGTTTTCACTCATATACAGTTGAAACTACTTGTTATATGTATATTTTGCTCATCCAATAGAAGTTACTCATTGCATATCCTTTCTCTATTTAGCATGTGGCTCGGAGAAAAGGGTACCACCTATAATGATTAAGACATTAGTCTACATAGTTTAATAAATGATGTGTAAGTGGAAAATATATGAGAATATAAACATATTTTGCCATTTACATTGCCCTAAATTCTTAACTATTTGTTCATTATAGTTGATGAAATGTGATGAATGCTTAAAACATGTTTTCAATGGTGCAAAATGTAAAAAGTGGGACACACTATTGTGTTTTCACTCATATACAGTTGAAACTACTTGTTATATGTATATTTTGCTCATCCAATAGAAGTTACTCATTGCATATCCTTTCTCTATTTAGCATGTGGCTCGGAGAAAAGGGTACCACCTATAATGATTAAGGTACACACATATACACGCCAAGATTTTCATCTGCAATGAACTAAATAATCTTATTTTACTTGAGTTCCAAGATTGGGACAAACTATTTACATAAATTGGTAAACCAACATGTGGCCGAGTAGTGGGACAAACTATTATCCTTCAACTTCTATACAAATAAAAAATAGAGAAGAATTAGATATTTTGCATGCACATAAAGTGATAAAAAATATTTTGTTCAATTGTGACAATGTGATATGATGCATTTGATTTGGCTGTGCAACTGAATTTGATTGTGGAAAATGTAATGTGGTTGATTGCAAGAATGTGATAAAACTTGACTCAGTTGTAGGTTTGCAATACACTCAAGATTTATTCAAAAATGGTGAAGAATTTCTATGTAGCATAATTCACTATCTAAAATCTCAATCATAGGAACAATAGTGACAATATATGTCCATTCAGTTGGTTTTATACATAGGATGCAATGAATTAGAGGAGAGGGGAAAGTGATAAATGAAAAGTAAATGTAATTGAATACATTATAAATATGTAAAATCATGAATGAATGTTGTAGATAAGAATTGTGTGAAAAGCAAGTAGTAAAATATTGAATGATAGTCATGTAAAACACATAAGCTGGAGATAATCATCAGGGTAAGGTTGCCCTTACTATGGACAACTTAAAAAGGAAAAGATGGCCTTGAAGGGTAGACAAAGATCATGTAAGCGTATGAAATATACAAGCAAATCAAATGCTAAGCATGTGAGGATAAATCAATATATCAAACCTTAGCATAACAATAATGATTTGATGTATTGAAATGGTCTATGGCTTGTGGGAATGGCCTGACAAAAAATTACAACAAAAATCTCTTTTCCTTCACCTTCTCTATATCTAAATTTGTCCAGGTAGTGTTTTTAAACACCATAGAGGAGATTGTTAGATCGCTGAGATTAAGCTCTCTTAGGTCAACTTCTTGTTTAGACTAACCTTACAACTTTGAGCAAATGATTGAAGACAATGTATGATTTTGATTAGACTAAGATTCTTTATCCCTTAGAAAATGAAATGTGCTCTAGTGCTTTCTCCTTTCACATTTTTTCCCATATGAATGAGTTTGACAAAATGAATATTTTTAAATATCAATACATAACAACAATTCACAAAACAATGTTTCAAGTCATCTCAGAGTGGTTAGTGAAAAAGGGTAGGAACTTCAGAACTAAAACACTTACCAATAGGTAACACTAACAAGATATTCTTTTAAGAGTAAGGATACTCCTTGGCTAACACTAGGATATTCCTCATTGTATGATAGCATTTATAAATAACACATTTTAAAATTAAAAGTCTGGAGTTAATCTCAATCACTTAGAATCAATACTAAAGCATTTGGATTGACCTAGGATTAAAAAAAGGCACTGGTTTTGAGGTAATGGATGAATGTGTGGACATGAGTGGAAATGCAGGCTAATAAATTCAATGTGTAAATGGTAAAAATATATAAGAATGTGAGTAAATAGGGATGGGAAAAAATTGAATTCATAGAAGTAGTTGCAAATGAATGTGAAACAGATAAAAAAAAAATCATACTATGAACCAAACATAACACAAAAATCTATCATTTATTAATATATAATTATATTAAATCATTCCATTAAAATTAACCCAAAAATAAATAAAAATTAATATAAAAGATTAATATAAATAATACACAATAGGTAAGAATACAAATCTCAAAATTACAGTATAATAACCCTGTCTTGTAAATCTCTAAATTCTAGATCTTAGGAAGTGGTCCCATGGAGGGGAGCTTTCTAAATTATCTCAGCAGTGTTGCTGAAAATTTTTAGGAGCTATTTCAAACAAGCAGTCCCATGAATTTTGTAGTTGCAAGTAGAAAATTTTAAGCTCCTAAATTTATGGATATTGGTGGTCTCACGAGGTTTTTAGTTTAATGCTAATTGACTTAGTAGAGATTTTTTAGGACTTAAAAATAAAAAGATTAAAAATCATCAAATAAAAATTTTTCCCTCCAAAATAGAATTAAAAACTGGTAGAAAAATCCCTAATCCCTAAGCTGGTGAGGAAAGTTTCAGCCCCACCTCAAATTCATGCGCTCAAAATCAACCACCTAAAAAATAGCTGCTCTTATTTTGGAGGAAAAGATTCTAATATACACTGTAACAATTTTTTTTGGGTTTCATGAGACCCCTTGCTCCACAAAAATAGATCCTCCACAAAAATAGATCCTCTAGAAGTTCCATGGGACCCCTTCCTTATAATTCCTAAATGTAATAAGAATTCTTATACAAAGATTGGGGTAATATGATATAGTTCAATTTCTAAAATAAGACAGCATATCTTAAAATAGGCAAGTATAAGACACGTGCTATGCTCGTAATGCTCTTCTTTATGTAGTAATTCAATTATTTATTCATGCAGTAATTCAATTATTCATGCAGAGCGAAATACATCTCCTTGTGTTATGGCTAATCTAAATTAATATATCATATATACATAGTTTTCATCTTATTACCATTGAGTTCAGTTAAAGGGATTTTTTTTTTATCTCGATCCAAGGGCTTAACAGTTCACCCATTCGCAGAGAGATGTTATAAAAGTCTTTAAGGATTACCATTATGATTCAAAGTATTTAGCTGGTTTTGCTTCTTGCAGATTGCATATATTGCTTAGAGTTCCTCTTTAGTAGATGAGTGATGAATATTAATTGCAGGAGTAAATGCTCGTGCACCAATGAATATACTTCAGCAACAGCAACGCCATCAAACTGCCGTGCTAATGGGTCGATTCTATGGAGTAAGTAGGAACTTGTAAAATTATCCATTTTTTTTTCTTTCTTGTGTATAAATTTTTAAAAAAAGTATTGTAAATTTCTTCCAACATATTATTGTAGTAGACAAAATATATTGAAAAAAAATTGGAGACAAGATTTTTTCTTTGATAAATTAACAGGGTTCTATAAGAGCCCTCATCCAGAAATAAAAGCTCAGAACATAAAACTTCCAAATACATAAAAGCATAAAAACTGCATACAATGGAATTAGAAATAACATAACCCTCTACACTCCTAAAAACTCTGAATCCTCACCAATTTTTCTATTTAAAGTGTAACCTCAAAGTCATGTTGAGAGATACTTTTTTTGATTACTTGATTTTCTACTTTTTTACCATCTTTCATTAGGTATTTTTTTTGGGAGGTGAGAGACACCCCTTCCTCCACTTCCATCTCATTATTACCTAATTCTGATGTAAAATTTTCACTAGAAGAAAATTCCTTCTCTAAAGTTTTTTGCAGTCTACACATTCTTTTGTATTTGCATATGTCAGTTCCAATATTTTACAATCATCCCAAATACTTGTAGGGGGATTTCCTCTTCCAATATACCCTCTTCTTTTGAATTTGCATATATCAGTTCCAATATTTTACAATCATCCCAGATACTTGTAGGGGTATTTCCTCTTCCAATATACCCTGTTCCAGTTTCTTTTCTTTTACTACAGATTTTTCTCCTATCTTTTCTAATGTAGATGCCTCACTATACAGCTCATCTTTTTCTTTTACTACAGATTTTTCTCCTATCTTTTCTAATGTGGATACCTCACTATACAGCTTATCTGAGACTTGCCTATTATCTTCCAAAATTTCTACCTTACGTGTTTTACGTGTTATATGCTATTTGGAGCTGGAACCAAAGAGCAACCCATTAGCTCATGCTGAGGACGAGCAACCCATTAGCTCATGATGATCAATTTGAGTATCTTTTTGTTTGCTTACATTTATCTGCATTATGCCCTATCTAAAATCAATGCTAACAATGAAAAGATATTTTTTCAAAGTCTAATGATTATTTCTAGATTTTCTTTCCTACATTCAAACAAATTAATTTATGTGGACCATTACTCATTTCCATTTCTACAAAAATCTTAGCTGTAATTGTTAAAAGAATACTTGTGGGTATCTAGAGATAATGCAATAAACTTTCCCAAAGCATTACCTAAATTCTTCAAAGTCAAATGGGGAAGATTTGGAAGCCTTACTCATAATGGGAAACTCGAAGATTTTTAATAAACAGGTCAAGGCTTAGAAACCATAGCTTCATAAACAAATTAAGAACCTCCCAAAACCACATCTCTTTCTCTAAGACTTTTTCCTATCTTTCCATGAATCAAAAACAACCATGAAGAAACCTTGAACATAGAGTAAATAACCACATGAGCTTCTAAGAAAGGATGCCATGGCTATTCAATCCATAGAATACTAAATTTGCCTGAGCCCATCTTATGTAATTCTCCAACTCCTCTTGAACCTCCTTCCCAAACTCCAAAGTTGGCATTTTTGCTGTCTTTAACTTTACTATATGTTGCCCTCCTATCTGAAACCCTATTTGTTGCCTTCTCCTTTTTGTTTTGGCCTTGTTGACAATATTCTTTGCTAAACAATACAATTTTACTTTTTCCTTGTCTTCCATTCATTTTGATTGGAGTTTTCAAGTCTACTTTAATGCTTTCCAAGGCCATTTTCTAAACTGGTAGTGAATCCTCCTCAACAACACTTTTCTTTACCACAACCCCATTATCTTGCTTAGGGTTAGCTATACTGTTTTCCTTTGGTCGTGCAACCACAACCACTACCATTTGAGGGAGTGACTACCCATTGTCCTACAAAAATATTTTAGGGTTAACTACTCCAAGTTCTGACAACACCTCCATCCTCTCAACTTGTAGTGCTTAACTTATTGAAATAATATTTTTTACTTTGTATTTTTTAATATTTTAATATTTTTAGTAAATATTTGTATCTTGTGTGTATATAATTCGTGTTTTTTTACATTAAATATATTTATAATTTTGTAAGACAAAATTATATATATATATTATTTTATTCTATATTAAATATATTTATAATTTTTAAAAGATAAAATTAACTAAGTTTAAGCTTTATAAATAAAAATAGAAAAAAAAACTTGAAGTATCATATAAAATTACAAATTAAATATATCATGTTTTAATCTATTTCATATTTGTCAATATTTATTTATTTTTGAACTCTTTTTTTTTTTAATTCTATTTCATGTCCATTAATAAATCTCTTTTTTAGTATATTTTATTTTTTGTTAATAAGTATTACTTTATTCCTTCTATAATCCTTGCTTTTCTAAATCATATATATACTCTATATCATGTCTATCAATATATTGTAATATATATATAAATTAAAAAATATTGGTAGATATGAAATAGAATAAAACTCTATATATATTTTCTATTTCATGTCTATCAATAATCTTTAATTTATTTTTCACTTATTTTATTTTTAAATATATTTTATTTTAATTATTAAATATTTTTTTTTTTTTATGTATAAGAGAGATATTTATATTAAAGTATTGAAAACATATAGCTTAGCTTTGCCAAAATGACAAAGTCCTTTCCTTATCTTCTTAATAGCTAGATTTCTAATGCCTTTTCCAAAAATGACCACGCAAGGTCTATAGAGCCTAATGGTACGCAAGCATAGAAAGATGTATTCGATGATCTCAAAGCATTACAAGATACCTATATATAATAGGTAATAGTTGATGAAATTGTTAAGGCAGTTGGTGTAACTATAGAACTAACAACTATAACTGCAGAACCAACAACTAGCAGAATGCAACTACATGGTTACGTAACAAATAAATGTAATATATTATGCTAACATTCCCCCCCTTATTACATTGTTTTTACAAATGTACCCCCTAAACAGTTCAAATTTTATCCTACCAAGAGATTTGATGAACATATTGGCTATCTGAGAGTCTGTAGGGTAGTACTGGAGCTGGATGTGGTGGTTCAAAACTTGGTTCCGAATGTAATGACATTTGACCTCAATATACTTAGTGCGCTCATGGAAAACTAGATTCTTCACAAGTTTTAACACACTCTAATTGTCGCAATAGAGAACTGGTGACTTCTCTTCAGGAATGTCCATATTTGCCAAAATGTGACGTAACCAAATCGCTTCGCACACAACTCCTCATGCAGCGTGATATTCAGCCTCAGTGGATGAAAGAGCAACAATAGTTTGCTTCTTACTAACCCACAAAATTGGACCAGATCTAAGATGAAAAACATAACCTGAGGTTGATTTCCTATCATCTACAGATCCTGCATAATCTGAGTCTATATATCCTTGTAAGAAGAACTAGTTGTTCTTCTTATATTCCAGACCATAATCAACTGTGCCTCGGATATATCTCAACACATGCTTTGCTGCAACCCAATGACACTTCTTTGGCTCCTGCTTGAATCTAGAGAGATAGCTGACAACAAAACACAAGTTTGGTCTGGTGTAGCTCAAGTAGATAAGGCTCCCAACCAACTGCCTGTAGCAATGGGCATCTACTTGAGGTGAACCTTGGAAGCAGGATAGCTGCAAACCTTTCTCCATTGGAGTGGAAATAGGCTTACAGTTGACCATTTCATACTTTTCCAGGAGAGTCTTGGCATATTTCATTTGGGAGATGAATATGTGGTTCTTCTTCTGCCATATCTCCAAGCAAAGACAATAATGAAGTAGCCCCAAATCTGTCATGTCGAAGGATTTCTTGAGATCATTCTTTACATCATCAATGAGACTGTCTGAGCTGCCAATGAGAATAAGATTGTCCACATACAAAACCAGAATGACAATCTTTGTGCCTACCTTCTTAATATAAAAATTAGGATTTGAGGGGCTACAGGTGAATCCTTGTTGCAATAGGTGACCATCAATCTTAATGTACCATGCCCTAGGAGCTTGCTTAAGGCTATAAAGTGATTTGATAAGATGACATACCTTGTGTGGATGATGTTCATCAACAAACCCTTCTGGCTGGCTCATGTACACTTCTTCTTTGAGATCACCGTTTAAGAAAGCACTCTTGACATCCATCTGCTGAAGCTTCCATCCCTTCTGTGCTGCCAATACATAGCCCATTCTGACAGTTTTGATCTTCGCAGTGGGTGCAAAGGTCTCTTCATAATCAATGCCCTCTTGTTGAGCATATCCCTTTGCTACAAGTCATGCTTTGTACTTGTCGATAGATCCATCTACCTTGTACTTTGTTTTGAAGATCCATTTGCAGCTAATGGGTTTCTTCCCTTCAGACAGATCAACAAGTTCCTAAGTATGATTTTGCATCAAAGAATTATACTCTACATCCATAGCCTTCTTCCACTGAGGTTGGCTTAATGCCTCTCGAACTGTGTCAGGTTCAGTGCTATCAACAATAATACTCATGAGCACAAGATTCACTTCATTTCTTGTCTGACTCTTGGTTTTGATTCCTAATGAAGTGTCTGGAAGAGTGTGAAGGTTTGGATCCACTTTGGAGGTTGACTGTGCTACTGTTGGTGTGTAATGTTTTCTAGAGGGTCCAAATCAACAAACAACTCTCCTTGTAGTTCTCTTTCTCTGTGAGAGTCTTCCACATGCTCATCATCTGAATGTGAGAGAAATTTATGAGAAGTAGGAGACTATTGCTCTTCTTTTTGTGATAAGGAATTGAATGATGATTCATCACACACCACATCTTGACTCTCATGTATCTTCTTTGTCTTAGGATCTATGAGATGATATGCTTTTGATGCAATACTATATGCCAACAATATACACTAGAGTGTCTTAGGATCAGTCTTCTTTCTCTTATTGCCAGGGGCATGCATGTATGCTATGCAACCAAACACCCTTAGATGAGAAATTGAAGGCTTTTGTCTAGTCCATACCTCTTTTGGTCTCTTGTGTTGCAGGATATTTGTTAGTTCCCTGTTGATGAGGTATACAGCTATCTGCATTACTTCTGCCCAAAATCTTTCCTCCAACTTGGTTGTGGCGAGCATGCATCAAGCCATCTCCATGACAATCTGATTGTGACATTCTGCAACTCAATTCTGTTGGGGTGTATAGGGAGCAGTTAGGTTCTGCTTGATGCCATGATGCTTCAGGTATGCCATGAACTCCTTGGAGGTGAATTCCCCCCCTCGATCTGAGTAGAGGACAAGAAGAGATTGGTCGGCTTCTTTGACAACTTGCTTGTGAAAGTCCTGAAAGTTGGCAAAGGCTCATCTTTCTTCTTGAGAAAGTACACCTAGGTCTTTTGTGAGAAGTCATCCACAAACAAATGGAAGTACTTATGCCCTAAAAATGAAGTAGGCATGGGTCTGCACAGATCGGTATGTACCAAGTCAAGGCGATGTTAAGCATGGAAGCTACTAGCCTCGAACGGATCCCAGTGTTGTTTACCTACAAGGCATCCAGGACATATAGGCAATGAATTTAAAATTGGATGAAGTCCTCTTACCATTTATTTGGAGCTAAGCTGATGCAAGGAGCTGGATGAAAGGTGCCCATAGCGATAGAGTCAGAGTCCCGTAGATTCTATTGTTGAAGCTAATAGATCTACTGTAGGGGAGGAGATAGCATCTAATGCAAACAGTCTATCCTTCATAAATGCTCTAGTAAGTATCATACCTTCTATTCAGATTAGACGGGTCTTGACCCCGTCCTTCACCTGGAATTCAACTTTCAGTTTGTGGTTCAGAAGCTGACTGACAGATAGCAGGTTTGTTGTCAAACTAGAAACATACAACACCTTGGTGAGGGTACAACGACTTGTCCCAAGAGGAATGATGACCTTGCCTATACCCTTTGCAACATACTCCTTTTTGTCAACAATTCAAACTCTATCTCCAGTAGGTTGTTTTGTCAGTGCATCGAACAACTCGCGATTGCCTGTCATATGCTTGTTGACACTTGAGTCTATCAACCAAATATCCCTTGTGGGCTGCGAGGTTTGGGAGACAAGATCTAGATTGTGATGAGTGCCGCAGTTGGCTATTTCTGGTTCATTTTCTTTTGATGCATCATCTTGTTGGGCCGCTACATTGCCTTTGTGCTTTCTACGACGATGATGGCATTTGGATGGCTGAGTGTCACTACAACTAGAAAAGCTTTCTTTACTTGAATTACCTTGTGTTAAGGCATTGTACCAACAGTTGATAGTGTCATGATTGTTCTTGTTGCATATATGACACCATCGGTTTGCCTTTGGAGGCTTCAACTGTTGATGTTCTTGGTGTTTCTGTGGCTTCTTTCTACAAAACTTCTGACCTTTTGATTGTCTAGAGATCAGGGCCTTGTCTTCAAGTTCACCTTGGATAGATTGAATGGCTTCTTCCTACTGCAATAGATTCACCAATTCGTCAAATGATACCCCTTTCTTTGTGATGTTTAGCATGGTGACAAAGATTTTGAACTGAGATGGCAGAGCTCTCAGTGTAATTGGGACAAGTAGTTTCTCATCCACCTTTTCTCCAAGTGTAACAAGCTCAGCTCGCAATTCAGATACCCTCTGTAAGAATTCCTCAACTTTCTTGCCAACTTGCATACTGAGTGTATGTAGCTTGGACTGTAGATGGAGGATCTTTGTCTGCTTCTTCACTTGGTAGATTGTGGAGAGAGAATCCCATGCCGCCTTTGATGTTTCCACATCCCGAATGTGAGGTTGAACTTCATCAGTGATGCTGAGTGTTATCAACATTAATGCTTTGGCATCAGCCTTGTCAAACTTTTGCCTTTCATCTAGGTCTTCTGGTCTGGCTATGTCACCAATGACAATTCCCCATAGCTCCTCAAAAATGAGAATTGTCCGCATCTTTGTCTTCCATGTGGCATAATTTGGCCCTTTCAAAAGTTGAGCATCGGAAAGAAGGAATTTTGGGGCTGACATTGTTCACCACAAATAGAAAAAACTAGTCCAGACAACAACTTTATTATTATTTTATTTGACAATACATTCACTTTCAAGAATAAATTGTGCCACGAAGATAATCATGATAGGCCTGTGCTGTGAGATGGTGACGCTTGGGTGTGCGTTCTACCTCATCTTCGTCATCAGCATCATAACCCTCATCAGGTTTTACTCTAATCTTCCTTGCTTGACATTGTACATCAAATAGAAAGTAATCTAGTAATCCTTGCCTAAACAATTCAACGAATTGAAGATTATCGATATTTTACAGGGCATCTAGAAGGGCAAAATAGAAGCCTGAGCTTTCTAAAATAGTACATCTACCTCGAGGTGGCTCATTTGCATGATTATTGGCCACACTACTAGCATCTAGTGCAGTGGACATCCATGTTTCATAGACTATGTCTTTCCTCTACATGCCAACTTAGACTTCAAATGCCTTATGGTTGGAGAAACACTAGTCTAGATAGTGACTGCTACAGTAGAAAAAAATGACATCAATCTACCTGAAAGCAACTACAATCTGTGAATGATCCTCTCCTCGTTGATAGGATTGCAACGACTTTTCCTTCCAACAATTTTTGGCCTTCAACTTGGGCAATTAGATCAGCGTTTTCTTACTGCGTGCTTGCTATGACAGCTTCCAACAATCTTCCTCCCTACCAACGACTTTGCTTTCCTCTCTGCACCGTGGGTGCTTTCTCCTTGCTACTCAACAGAACTCCATCTAGTCGCTTTGGGTGACTTCTTCCACATAGGAGGAGTAGTACTTCACATTGTGCTCACTCCTACACAGGCTTTGATACCATTTTATGGTAAGCAAGCAGAGAAAGATGTATTCGATGATCTAAAAGCATTACAAGATACCTATATATAATAGGTAAAAATTGATGAAACTGTTAAGGTAGTTGGTGTAACTACAAAACTAACAACTATAACTATAGAACCAACAACTAGCAAAACGTAACTACATGGTTATGTAACAAACAATGTAATATATTATGCTAACAAAGCCATCAAAATTGCCACGCAGGGCATATTGGCAGTAGACTGCAAACTATTACCAAGTATACATCTAGTCCGATATCAGCCGCTGATAGAGAGAATATGAGAGACAACCAGAAAAACTATTAACACTTTAGGATAGAGAGATCACAACCTTACCGAACACCTTGTTCTAGTAGATAGTCGCAGAATTCAAGAATCCATGAGAAGTCCACTATGGCCTCAAACTGGAACAATTTCCTCAGAAAGGCTCAGCTTTCCTCACCCTTTCCTTGTGCTCTTATAGTGCCTCTCCTTTCAGGTATAGTAGGAAAGGGTAATATGAGATGACGCCCTCATCCCTATCCACCTTCTCCAAATCCTTTGGCCACGGAATTCCTACTCCGTAAATCGCCTTAGCTAGCACATAGTTGAGGCCCTCGAGCAAATGGTTTTTGAAGGACATTCAGGTTGCAGTGCTGACCAATACCTTCTCCATTCTTATATCAAGCAATGAAGCCACAAACCGGAAAACAATGTTAGGATCAACCGTGTATCGCTCCCCATCCTTCAAGAAGCCCCTACCCAAAATTAGCTTCATTGCTCCTATTATGAAGGCGTCCCCTTGTATCAAGATCTGCTAGAAACGCTGGTCTGTTATTTTCCCATGAAAAGCCATTTGCCTGATCGGGCTAGTTAGGCAAATAGGTGTCGCCATTCCCTCACAGACTAATAGCCTACTCTGGAAATGCTTAGAGGAAGGGAAAATATTTAATCTTGGTTCCCTGGCCATTGCTGCTAAACAGAGAAGGAAATATATATTTCTAACTTCACTATCTGTCCCTCCAACTATAAATGTGATGGAAAGTTCTAGACATCTAAGTGGAGACGACTCGTGCTACCAAGGCCACATCATCTTATGAATGGGGATTGGGGTACTTCGACTACCTTACCTACTCCCACTCCTTGCAAATTAATGATTGCACTCCTTGCAAATTAATGATTGTTGTTGTCATGCCAGTCTTCCTGCGTGGGAGCAGCCATTCCATATACATCCCCTATTCCTATGCTTCCGCCTTGTATCAATTTCTTATCATTGTTTCTCATGATCGCCACCTTGCTTATCTAGCCCTACAATGTGTAGGGCCCCGACCTTGCCACCCACAATTTTAATTATTAAATATTATTTTATTATTCATTTCAATATTTATTTCTCAAACTTAAAAAAAAAAATTATTTCATATTTACTTATAAATCTTTTTTAATTTTTTATTTATTTTCTCTGAATTTTTTTTTTACTTTTTACCTTATCAATGTATTCCACTCTTTAATATCTCTGTAATCTACTTTATTAAAATGCCATATCTCCAAAACTTAATAATTACCATTAATTTTTCTTTTTATAGTTAAAAATTGTATGTCAAACTAAACGACCTTGAATATTTTTATAGTTAATTATAAAACAATTAAAAATAAAACTCATGCTAAAACACATTACTACAATTAAAAATATTGACAAAAAATAAATGGTTTTATATATCTTTATCATTACTCTTATAAAATTGAATTGAAGTATTGTAGATTTGACGAAAAAATTAACTCTGAAACGTAAGAAATAAAAAATATAATAAAATTAGATTTTTATAAATATAATGAAACTAAAAAATAAATTAAATATATTCCATTGCATGTTGAGCAAGATTTTTTTGATTAAAGATATTAATTTATTTTTTCATTAAAAATATAATTTAAAATTTGAAACTACTAAATATTATTTATTAATAAATAAAACATTTTAATAGTAAATATTATTGTTCCGTTCACTTTATTTAAATATCATATTTTTCATCAGTCAAACAGTCAATAGCAAATTTACACTCCATCCTCATTTAAAAGGGATAAATAGTTGTCCTACTTTTATTGGCCAAAATTTACCTTTGCCCATTAAACCAATATTTAAGAAGACAAATAATCCGGACCTAAATTTGATGGCCATATGACCGTATTGATGTAACATACAATCAAAATTTTAAAAAGATTGTGAGAGGTTTTGGATAGAGTGTCTATATATATATGGTTTATTATGCGAAGACACATTCTAAGTCATAGTGGGGTGGAAATGGGAGCATCATTTTTTCTGTGTAAATATATAGAAAAAAAAGGAGAAAATCACAAAAAATATCAAACAAGAAAAAGAAATTGGAAACAAAAACAATTGGAAATGATTGAAAAAAAAGTGGTAAATATATAGAAAAAAAAAGGAGAAAATCACAAGAAATATCAAACAAGAAAAAGAAATTGGAAATGAATGTAAAAAAAGTGGAAAACGCAAAAAAACAAGTTGAAGATATGTCTTTCACAAAAAAGTGGAGAAAATCACAAAAAATCACAAAAGATCTGGGAAACACAAAAAAACAAGTACATAACCTTTAGAAGATATCTCTTGGCATACTATAGATATATTTTTTGTGTAATTATATAGGAAAAAATAAAAAATAAAAAATAAAAAAATTGAAAAAAAAAAAGAAATTAAAAACCCTTCAAGGACAAAAAGTGGGAGAAAATCACAAGAATTATGGAAGAAAAAAGATATAGGAATTACAGGAAAAAAAAGGGGGCTGGAAATATGCCATGTGACTGCATATATTTCCTTTTCTCTTTGTTTTCTTTAATTTTCTTCTAAATTGAGATAATTTAATTTTATTATTGAAAAAGAAAATGCAAACACAAATACCTCCTAAAAAAGTTGAATAAATAACCAAAATAAACTAAACAGCAACATGGAAACATGCCCTAAGGGATGCCATAGTATTTTAAAGGCACTTTGAATAAATAACCGTATAAAAAAATTGCTTAGTCATGATTGACCGTTAAATTTAGCTTCTGAATACAATTCAAGTTTTTTACCACTTTTTAATCTGGAACTATGGACTCTATCTATTTATTTCAAAACATTATTCTATGATATATGCATACATGTTTTGTAAAGTGCAATTACTTGTAATATTTTCCAAATTACTAAAGAAACTTGGGTGTTTGTTGTAGAATGTAAGATCTGCCCAAGGATTTCCCTTGGCAAGGCCTATGTATGCACTGCAGAGCCAAGCAGTTCCATCTGTGGTATCACCCACCGTAGCTTATCTTCCTCCTTTACAAGGATCTCATTTATTTCTGCCTGCTTATCATTATCTTCCAGCCTATGCTAGAAGGCCACATCCTCTACCACAGTATAAGCTACCAAGCTGTTATCTTCGGCATGTTCCAAGATTACAGGTAAGTGAAAACTCATTCCTTCACCCACTAGATATCATATCTGTTAGTATGTGAAGTTAGTTTCTTATTCCAGCATTGATTAAGTTGATATGCAGCAATTCTTAAACATCATCCACTTCAACAGTCAAAAGTTAATTGTGAGGAGTCTACTAATGCTGCTGCTGTTGTAGTATCTAGGAGATCTATTTCTCAGTCAAACTTGCCTCCCCCTGTAGTGGTCCTAGGGGATGAGGTTTTAAAAAATATTGACTATTTCTCTGAGCAGGGTTTGATTTGTAGATTTGACCGTTGGTGGCCTCGACTGGGTGATTTGAACCTCTGGATTTCTAAGCATTGGCGCCCTTTAACGGAAGGGAAAATAAAAATTTACCCTTGTGCAAAGGGTTTCTTTGTAGTTGTTTTTGCTTCAGTTTCTGATCGGAATGCTATTCTTCATACTCAGGTCTGGTTTTGGGGCATTCATGCCCTCCTTCTCAAGCCTTGGGTTCCCTCCTTTAACCCATTGACCGAGTCTTTCAATAGAATGCCTGTTTGGATTCGTCTCCCGAATCTTCCACTACATCTTTGGTGCAAATCTTGTTATAAGGGTATTGGTAATTCTTTGGGCTCTTTTATTATGGTTGATCAAGCGACTATCTTATTTTCTTATACCACATACGCTCGTGTTCTTGTGGATCTCGATCTCTCTAAGCCTCTCCCGGCTGAGATTATACTGCAGGTTGCTGATAATTCTTAGAGGCAGATTTTGGACTATGAAGGTATTCCCTTCCGATGTCGTAAATGCTTTGCTACGAGTCATCTTGCTTCTGGGTGTCCTCGCTTAAAGATCCCTCATTCTTCCTCCTGGTGGAAGAATTCTTTGCATGAACATCTTACAGTTCGTGCTACTGAGGATATTTCTGGGTCAGAGGCGGTTGATTCTTCCTCTAATGATGATGGGTCTACTCCTGATATTGTGAGGGTTCCAGATTTTACAGCTATGGATACTGCTACTGGTGGTTCTGCTACTGGGATTGCTGATGTTGCTGGCGGTTCTACTGCTGGGATTGCTAGTGTTGCTGGCGATTCTGCGGCTGGGATTACTGGTGTTGCTGGTCGTTCTGCTACTGGGATTGTTGGTGTTGCTGGTGGGTCTGCTGCTGGGATTGCTGGTGATTCTATCGCTGGTGTTACTGGTGGTTTTGCTGCTATGATTGCCAGTGTTGCTGGTGGTTCTGCTGCAGAGATCTCAGCTGCTGATATGTCTCGCACTGTTAATATAGGTGCACATGTTGCTGGGGCTGATGTTGTTGTGCCCCAAGCTCCGCCCCTTTCCATGGATTTGGAGAGAGTTTCTCTTTCTTCTCCTATTTCTGGGGATGGAGATGATGTTCTTTGGACTATTGTCCAAAGGAGGAAGCGAGGTCTTCCCAAGCATGTTTCTTTGAACCGCACTCGTGCCAAGGGTGTTCAACCTGTTAGGTCTGGTTCTGCTATTGTTTAGGTTGTTGCTCCTTGCAACCTTGTTGTTTAGTCTGTTAGGCTTTGCTGTTGTTTCTTTTTTAGCAAGGCTGCTGTGCCTTTGCTGCTGGTCTTTCTCTGTGCTGGCTGAGTACTATCAGCACGCTATGTTCTTGCCCCCTGGGCTTGGTTTTGTATAAGGGTTCGGCCCCTTGTTTAGCCGCCTTATATTATCAAAAACAGTCAAAAGTTAATTTTGGCCAATAAAAATTAGACAAATATTTACCACTTTTTATTGTGGATGAGGTGCAAAATTGCTATTGACTATTTGACCATTGAAGTGGATGATGTTTAAGTATACTGGCAACATGCCATGACAGTAGGGCTTAAATTTGATAGCCGTATAGCGTATTTAAGCATTTTTTCAGTAAAACACAATCAAAATTTTAGAAAGATTGTATCATATGAAAGGAGAGATTTTGGATAGGCTGTCAAAATCTAAATAGAATTGTGATTTTTTTGGATTGAAGATAGTGCATTCATATTAGCAAAAAAGTAGGAGCCAAAGTGTTACATACTATGTGGTCAAGATGGCCACCCACCCAAGATTCACAAGTTAATAGAGAGGTACATATAATTCATATGATTACAGTTTCAAGCATGTAAAACCAAAAAAGAGTGCAACAGAAGTTCTGCAAGATAACAGTCCACAAAACTTATTTAAGATTAGCATCTTTGATTGGCACATCCCTGTCTTCTTCCTTCTCTGAAAGCTCTAGTTCCATGTCTGATTCAAGGTTTGGAAAGTGATCAAACTGTGTCTAATTCTGTGTCTGCTTCCACATCATTTGCTGGTTCAGCATGTATACGAGGCACTCCATCCTGATCAATAAAGAGCCTTGGAGATTCATCCAAACTGGGAGCAACTGCGGGTAAACCTGGATCCTGGGTGCCACTGTGAGCCATATCTAGTTCCTCTACCTCATCAAAATGTAGGTCTTTGAATTTACTGTGCAGCTCCTCCAACCTGCTACTGAAAGAACTGTATATCTTACTCATATCCTGTGGTCCCCTCTTGGGCAGGTCAGTGCCATCTTCAAACTGTGTATGGTGTCCAATATCCCCCTCCTCTGCTCCAGAATCTAATTGAGTTTCTACAGAGGCAGCAACCTGTAGAAAAATATCAGATTGAGTGAGTCTACAATCAGACTCAGTAAGAACCCTTAGATTGTTTTGGAAGTGATCTTCGTTCCTCTTTTTCCACAATATCCGTAAAACCTCAGTAGTAAGAGCCAGCCAGAGTCTATTGGTTTTTGAATCAAAACTGGAAAAGTACCCAATTGTGATTATATATATACATTTGGCTTATATATAATTTTACTTATACTAAGGTATGTCATAATATTTTAAGGGCATCTTTAAATGGATAACTGTTAGAAAAAAATTGTTTGACAGGCAGGGTTGATAGTCAAATTCAAGCCTTATGGTAGTGAAACCACTTGCACATTCTATTTTTGGGAATCCTTCTTAGAAATGATTTTGTGAACTCAAAGACTTTTTTGGTTTTAATTAGTCTTGTTTTGAAAATAATGTTAATTGGATGTAACTGCTTCTGAGAAATAAAGCTATTGTGAGACCTTTGCCCATGATTTTTCATGGTACATAAGCAGTAAATCTGTGTGTTAATCTTTTATGAATGATTTATTGTTTTTGGCTGTGTTTATATTTCTCTTTCTGCACTGTATATTTTCTCTTCAATGACTCATTGTTACTAACTGAATGTCTGCATTTTAATGCCTGCAGCCACGCTATCTTTCTGAGCTTACACAGGACACACTTTTCTTCATATTTTACAGTACACCAAACGAGGAGGCTCAGCTTCTTGCTGCCAATGAATTGTAAAATTCTTCCTGTAGCTTCAACGTTTCATTTAAAAGCTTAGTTGAACATAATGTGACTTTAGATTTCTGGCACTAACAAGAAACTCTTTGGTTTAATGTCATTCCAGGCATAACAGAGGTTGGTTTTATCATAAACAACTTCGTGTATGGTTAATTCGCGTTGCAAGCGATCAGCCTGGTATCAAGACAAAAACATATGAGGAAGGGTCTTATGTTTCTTTTGATCCATGTAAATGGAAATATGTTGAAAAGGTTGTTAATCAAGTCCATTGTCATTGCAGTTGGTAGCATTATCTATTGTGAAGCTTGTGTTCTTTCCAAGTCTAATTTTCCTCTAAATTTGGATTTCATTGCAGGATCTTACAGTGTTTTATGACATGTTGGAGAAAAGGCCCTCTTTGCCACCACGCAAGCCAAACCAGCTGTACAATTTGGACAGTTGAGATATTCCATGTCCAAAAAGATTTCTTCTACTGCTACTCCCAAAGTACTGTTTGTTTTTAACTTTTTAAATAAATATGTTCTTGTTGATAAAGTGGATGGATGTGCTCCCCAAGAAAAGTTGTATGAGACTGTCATGCAAGAAGAACACTTTATTGTTCATTACGACATTTTGGGAATCTAGCTCTGGTTAAAAGCCCTTATCTAATCAAAAACATTTTGCCAATCTTGATCTTCTAACATTGGTTGGTCTCTAAGAAACTAGTGCTGAAACAGGTACAATCCCAGACTTCTTTTGAAAGAAACTAAAGTTCTTTAGTACAAAATTGATTGGACTTTTTAAGTAGTTTTTAAAGGTGCAATTCCAGACTTCTTTTGAAAGAAACTAAAGTTCTTTAGTACAAAATTGATTGGACTTTTTAAGTAGTTTTTAAAGGATTGGTGTACTTTAAATTCCAATGTATAGTTTATAATGTAGAAACTAAAATAATGTCTTTTTAGTTTTTCCCAGAAACAAAATGTATAAACAAAATTTATACTAAGATGTTGCATTTTATTCATATATATATTATTGTGAAATTTCAAAGAGATATACTATGTATTAGTACTTGAAGTTAGAATTTTGTTTGAAATTATTATTTTAATAGACATCAGATTTCCACAGTCCATGATAATGTATCTGAGTGTTTCAAGATTTAACTGTGTGAAAATTTTTTCTTCAACCTTTTGGATCACACTCCGTGATCCATCATAGGGAGAAGAGAGTAGGATGATGGATCACTGATGTTGAAGAAAAAACTATCACACAGTTAAACATTATTATTTTAATCATTTTCATTAAATTGGATAAAATGTATTCTTTTTTTTTTATGAAATAGTGCTATTTATATTAATTGTGTAATGATTCTAAAAACATACTATATTACAAAAAAAATATGGTGGGTAGAAAAAGGCACACCCCATACTCTATGCAAGGTGGGGCCTTAAACAACATTTTCACATAGAAAAACAAAAAATTGCTAAGTAGCAAGAGCTATTGATTCATTAGTAGGAGACCAGTCATGATCAATTAGTTTCCACACATCAAGATTATTTAGTAGAAAATTGATTGGATGTTTTAAGTAGTTTTTAAAGGATTGACATACCTTAAATTCTAATGTATAGTTTATGATGTAGAAATTAAAATAATGCCTTTTTCCTTTTTTTTTCCCAAAACATAATGTATAAACAAAATCTACACTAAGATGTTACATTTTATTCATATGCATTATTGTGAAATTTCAAAGAGTTATCACAATCAGTCCAGTAATCTTCAAGATGCACCTGGTGCATCAGTTTCTTGTATAATGCTTGCATTCTATTGTAAGGGTCATATTGTTGGGGTACAAGGAATGGTTGCAAGGACATCAACTGTAATCCCCCTATTGCTTCTTTAGTAGACTCCTTATCGGTACACATGTACCACCCAATGATGAGTGGAAACAAGACATTGGGTTTCTTGTTTTTTCTAAGTAAAAGCCTCAAATGAAGGCAATATTTGCCTAGCCATCTCCATCAGTATGACCTTATATGTTAGGTATCTTGGCAATATGAGGGGTTGCCCAGTGAAACCCTCTATTCTAATGTATGTAAATGTGGGGAATTGAATGAACTAGGCACCATTCCTATATATCACTGCCTAAGCTTCCACGCTCAGTCTCTTTATTGTATCCTCCTCCATGGTTCCTACCAAATGCATAATAAAAGAATCATTTACTCTCTTGTAATGTTGGAGAGATGATCTCTGCTTCAATTGTGGGTAATAATCCCATATATTCACATCCCCAAGGTTGAGACCAACTCTACCAACTATCTGCAGACTATCAAATGTCCCTCAAAATGCACATGCATAGACCACATATGATGTCATGTGAAATGTGTTTACCTGCCCCCCAAGTTTCCTCATGCCTTCATCAAGACTATCAATGATAATCTTTGCCCATTGGGGTTTCTTGTTAGTAGTTTCTACCATTCTCATGATGCCATACATCCAATCCTCAAAATAGCTTGCATTCGGCCTCCCCCTCATGCGACTGAGCATAACCATTAAATATTGATGCTTAGGGGCAAAGTCAAATTTATACAAATGCACTGACAATTTTGCCAAAGCTTTGTAGGTGCTATCACTTGCCCTCAATGAGAACATGGTCTTTCTACAGTCTTTCTAGCTACCATTGTATTGTTTTTCTAACCCTTCCAAATCTATTTTGCATATGTGGGCCCTGATGGCAAATTAAAAGCTGAAGCGATCCCCGTGATTGAGAAATCAGCATACACCTGACCATTTTTTTCCACTTTTCTATTACTAGCATTGTAATTTTGAGCATACTCAACCACTAGCTCGATGACTTCAATTGCATAAGGGAATCCTCTAGCATGCATCATGCTTGAATTGTATACATTGATAAGCATAGGCTTCCCACTGCTCTTTTCTGATAATGTTGTCCATGTATCTAGATCAATGTTTCCTAGATGTGTATCATTTATTTAACCATATTTGAATGAGGTCCCCCCGGGTTGTATACTCATGGGTTTCAAGAATTCAGTGTCTGACCTATTCGTACAAACCTCCAGTGTACCCTGTGGTAAAGAATATATGTACATTTTACCCTAACATGCATTATGTGCATTCAAATTTAACAATTGCATGTATATCATGATGTTTTGACTTTTATAAAGCATAATTCAGACATCCTCATATTAATTTACTCTGGTAAAAACTAACATTTACATGTTCATCTATTAGTAAATGACAAAAGGAGTGTTTCATCGTTACATACCTGATATTCGCACCTTTTAAACTACTTGATCTATATTTGTATATGTGTGTTCACTTTGTAATTACCCTCCTCTGTTTGTCATTTGAAGGTGTACTCCATTTTGTTGCGTTCGTAGGTTACAATAATGACGCCTTAATCACACAGGAGCTCTATAATCTCTTCTTGAATATGCAATAAGCTTTAAATGAACTCAAATTATAATTTTAATCAGTAACTTCAGTGAATTAGGGTGTAATTAATGTTAATTTGTTCATATCCATGGATCTACACCTCGAGCTTTTGAGATTTTAATAGGTGGCACATTGTGATTTGAAATTTTGAATGTTCACCAACCATTAGAATAGCATTTAATACGGGGTCTGCACATTCGCAAATGTCAGGTATGCTAAGTAATATGCATACTCCTCCAGAGTATGCCCATGATGTAATCATGTTGATGGTCAACTGTTGACCAATAATCAAAGGATCAGGTCACCTTACTTTTGTTTAACTATCCTAATATTATGATGCGTTGATATGGATCAATCAGTATGCCACATGGCAGCATCCTATTGGTTCATAGAAATCTATGTGTCATGTGTCCCAAGAGTGGATATGGGGATACTAAGGAATATCTAGATGTTTAATTATGATTTTCATTCCTAACATGCCTTTCCTCCAAGTCCATGACTCCTTGAATCCCTAATTCCTCATTATTTTAGAAGGAGAAGCTATCAAAGACTCACTTTGAAGCAAATTCACACTTTGGATTGCATACTAGTTCCAGTGCAATTACATGAGGATGATGGAATTATTGTGTCACAAGAATATGAAGACAAGAAAATATATAATGAAACAATCTCATCACCCGACCAGAGTCAACCAAAGGAGGCTTCACTGGAAATAATAACACAAAGGGTCATGTAATTGACAAAAGAGTGGGTGTATAGAGAGGTTATTGCAGTCAAGGTCAAAGGAGTGACCATTATCATTGATAAAAAGAGGAAGAGCAAGACCTGGAAGAAGAGGAATATGATGATTTCCTCAAAGAGAAGAGGGAATCCAAAGAGGAAAGAAAATAAGGAAGTACACCTAAGGGAACCAAGAAAGGGGGCCTGAATATAGGTGTGAAAATCATCCATCAAACCCCACATAAAAAGGATCTAGCTTCAACCTCTACTGCTACAACATCCCAAGAACATACAGAATAGCAGGAGCTGATCACTGAACCTGGTATCACTTATGAAGACATAGAGGAAAGTTATGAAGAAGAGGACCTCCTCATAATGAAAAGAAGAAAGAAAACTCAAGAAATGCCACAAAAGAAGGATCCAGTACCAGCAATGAGGGGGTCAATAGATGGGCCTCTTGGTATTGTGTTAAAAGGAAAAGGAGGTGAGGGAATCAGGTGAGATCTACAACATGATGTTCCCATCCCCACCATAGTAAAGTTTAAAACTGAGGTGAAAAGAGAGGAGATTAAGAATAGAGGGGGTGATAAATCCCTCCCCTTAGATGAAATAGTGGAGCTTTCAGATGATGAAGTGGTAAAGGAGGTGTCTACCAGCCCCATGGATACACTAGAGAAAAATACAAAGATGACTCCTTAAAGTCCTCTCGTTGCACAACTGAAGAGGGAAGAGGGAGAAATAGAAGAAGATAGTCCAAAGGCTGCAACACATAAAATTGGCCTAGCAGGACTAGTTGATCAAATCACCAGCCTGATAGTTATTGACTTGGCATATCAGGCCAATGAAGGTGAAAATAAAGATGATGACACAACTTTGGTGTAGGATAAATTGGAAGATAATACAACCATGGATGAGGATGAAGGAGTACCTGATTGGCCTGATGCTCAAAATAATGAGCAATCACATAATAAAGGGATAGAGGAAGCTGGGACAGTTAAATCCTAATGTCCTAAAGATACTGATATACCAAAAGGTGGGAAACAAGGTCTGTAGGTAAATGATGATAACAAGAAAGAGGAAAATGTTGACGAAGATAGTCAAAAGGATTATCAGGATGCCCAAGATCGAGGCCACCAAAACCTTAGTGTGAACCCGTCACCCTAGGATGAGCATGATAAAAGTGTAAAGGTAACACATGAGGAGGTTCACAATGAGGAAGAAAAAGAGCCGCCACAACAAAGGGTGGAGCAGAACACAGGGTCACCAAATGTTCAAATTGAACATATAGATTAGGAAGGGTCCAGAGTTGAGGTGCCATATTGGCTACAGCGCGAGGTAAATCCTCCCCCACCAAGTGTTTCTTCAAATTTTGATATAACTACATTATTTTCAGCCGAAGTAGCCAGACAAAGAGTAGGGCTAGGGCCACCTCTGTAATAAAAAGAGATCAGGCAATAAGCAAAAGATAGCACAAGTGGCTATGCCTATTGTAGATAAAGCCAAGGGATAAATAAGTGCCAGTGAATTTCAAATAACCACTATAGACTTATGCTTTTGCACTAAGCATCAAGAGGGTTAGGAGGCCAAAGACATAATAGATACATTATTGGCAAGAATAGAAAAAGAGAAGAATAAGAATAAGGTGCATAAGGAGCACATTGCTCAAATGCAAGCATTTATAAAGGGATTGTTGGCCCCTACTAATATCCCTATCAGCACATCCACCCTGCTAACCATAATATCTCAGGATGAGATGATAGGATTAGATGTTATGAAGCATAAATCACATGTGATGGATAAGTGGTTTATCTAGTTCATCAATGAATGAGAAAAGGTAATAAGGACCTCCCTTGCTAACTAGAATATGCTCAGTACCTTGAGGAGTAACGTAGATAAGTTACAAAAAGAAGTTGCACATAGGTCAGTACAAGTTGAGAGACATTTGACTACCCTTTGTCAGATGAAGCATATAGATAGGAATGTCCTAATATACAATAAAACACTAACCCAATAAACATCACAATTATTAGGTGTATGGTATGAAGATACCAGGTTTGAAGTGGATATCCTGAAGAAGGGTAATGCCAAACTCAGGGATATTAGTATCAAACTACATGAGCTTTTGTCTGAAGAGGTGGAAATTCTAGAATCCCTTGAGGAGAAGATTGAAGGGAAGATAGAGAATTAAGATGTTGATTTTGCCATCAAGGCTTTTCAGAATAATTTCAATCTTACATCAGAGGACCCACTTAGCCATTTATCTGAAGATATAATAGATAACGCCATGAGGATGAGGTCTAAAGTGGAGAAATACAATGAAATGTTGAATAGCAGGAAGAGCAAGTGGATTGCCTTACAAGCCCAATTCCAATCACAAGGATATGCAGTTACAAAGGCTAAAATACAAGATGGAGAAGTAGAAAGAGTTGTGCAAGCATATGAACCCATCAGGGGGATTGTCAATGTACATGTAGAAGATGACTCATCTACTAATGAAGAAGAAAAGGAATAAGTAAAGATATACTATGATAGGGTCATATGCAAAATGTGTCAAGGAGGACACTTGTACACTACCAGATGGTTGCCAACTGCCAACCTATGCCATGTGTTTTGGTATTTTGACTTGGTCAATGCAACATGAACCATTGATTGTAAGGAATGTATCCTGACCACATGATCTTTGTAACCACCTCATCTTCTTGTCCTATAAAAGGATATGGAGTGCACTTTGTAATTCATTCGAAACTTAATTGAGATTAGATTGCTGAAACATCATCACTAACTCTCAAGGCCAATTGTGAATGCACATTTCTTTTGCATGCTTAATGAAGAATAAGTTCCTTGATTACATACAATCATAAATTTTGAGTAATCTATGAATGGATTCTGGATATGTGCTTTGATTTGCTGCATCCCTTGGAGTGCTTTTCAGTCTACACATGTTGTTTTCATTCCTTTCCTTCGAAGTTAGCATCAATCATATCTAGCTGTGGAATAACCTGGTGAACATATGGTTTGATTTCCTTCTCTTCATGACAATGTCAAGAATGTATATGGATCAATGGCTAAATATTCACTCATTTTAGTAAAATTAGAAAGCATTCATTTAAATTTCTTTAATTTCATTTGATCATCATCAACATTGAAAATACATAGAAAATCCTAAGCAGATATAAGAAAATATGCTACATCTTGTGGGTAACTGAACATCTTTAGCATATTTGAGAAAATAACATGTTGAAATGACAAATATCATGCAAATGAACATGAATACTGACAACAATCATTGAAACATATGCTTATATGCACATCCTTTGAATAAATTTACAGTGCAGAGGTAAAATCTAGTTAACATGAGTTGACATATAGAAGAATGGATCAAATTTACAAAATATCTGCATCATCTGGTTAAATATAGTAGGATTTAACCTTGTTTATTGAGGATTCACAGAAAGCAGGTGAAGTTGAAAGTATCCAAACATGAATTTCTTGGAATTAGAAATGTAAGGCCCCTTTGATGGAGAACAACAAAGCACATCAAGCAACTAAGTAATGTCAGATGATTATGAATTAATCCATGGAGACTTGGGATCATGAATTCTCTGAGTTCATCATATCTTTCAAGACGATAAATGTTTGATGTACATTTCTTTATCTATGTTTGTTTATGACTGACATCATGATCAACATGTCCTTGGATTTCGTCAACTTTTGTTGTAATTTTTCTGAATTGAATCTTTCATTATCATAATTCTTTATGCTTTCATCTAACCTTTGCTTCAGTTCATTTAGGTCCACCTTTGTCTATTCATTCTCTTTGCTTGTAGACGTAGAGGCAAATTTTTTTATCCTTTTCTCTAATTCATTGCTCTTGTTATCTACTGTTTTCCTCTTTGCTTTCTCATTTTCTAGGCCTTCCTGTAACTTTTCTATTTGATTTTGCAACCTATTTTTATCTGTCTCTTGTTTTAGAAATGATGTGTATACCACATCATTGTTCTTTTTTGATACATTAATTTTGTCATAATTTTTCATTAGAGAAAATCCATTTGGACAATTCTCACCTCATAGTTAGAGCGTTGCATCTGATTCTCTAGTTTATTTTGAAATTTGGGTACAAAAAACATGTACTCCATTGTTTTTGTATCTGGGTCATATGTAGGCAATACCCTAGTTCTTGCAGGATCAAAAGTTACAAAAGATGTACTGTCTAGCACTTGCTTCTTGTGTTTTTTAGATTTTTCTGCTTTCTTGTTAAACTCAACTTTCTACTCAAAACTTGGGATTGCTAACATTGTAATTGAATGCTTGAATGGCGAAGGAGTAATTGTTTGAGGCTAAGGATTAGCCATTCCTATCCCAGTCACACTAACAATAGGAGGGGTACCTTCTAGAAATAATTCCATTAAGATGGAAATGGAGGAAGTTTGACTTGGACCTATCATAATCTTTTACCTCTTCACAATGCCTTGTTCACTGAGTTTCTGTATGGTATCTTCTACTAGTGGCCTCTTCTGAGTATTTTGTTGTTGTAACACTTGCTGACCACTACTACCTATACAATTTCCATTAGTAGCACTAGATTCTAAACCACCAATGCCTTGAAAATCATGAGGTTTTCTAGTGTCTACCTATGTTACCACCCAAGGGCTGCCTTGTTCATTAGTCTCCAAACCACCACAATCTTCATAACCCAATTTTTTCAATTATATGTATATGTATATTTTATAGTATCACTTAAACCAGGTTTGTATGCATAGACTTTAGTGGGATCCAAGGGTTGATTTTTCCTATCAATATCATCATTAGATTCATGATTAGGTGCTTCAGAGGGATGCTCTATATCCCACAATTTTCTAAACTCTTCATCTTCTGGGATCTCCTCAAAATATACAGTATCTTTTAGATCACCTAGATCCTTCCTCATAGACCAAAAGACATTTATTTTTTATTGTGTCCACATGTCCTCTGTACACTCTGGCATTCTTTTTAAACTAGATGGTTGATCAACTCTTTTATAAAAATTGTTGTAACTCTTGATTGGCAATTGTTCTACTCCTATGGTTGCAATGTCATTAGTTCTTTTGATAATTGTTGAAAAAAAATACCCTTCTCAATAGTAGTTTCCTCCATTAATTTTTTCACCTCATCCCAAGAATTCTTGTTTTTCAATATTTCTAGTAGGGGTTTACTTTGATATTGAATTATACTTCCAACATTCTTATTGGCCAGTTGCCTTTCTTTAATCATGTCACATGGGTCATACTTCTAGTGAGAGTCAACATCAAATTTAAAAATTTGTAAAATTTGGTGTGCCATAGTGAATGTTTTCTCTCAAATGTGAACCCTCCACTTGAAAAAGGTAAGAAAGGAAATATGCTCTTTTGCTGACTAAAAAAGTACAATTGATATGTATTGTTCATCTGTCATATGTATTTTAATGTTAAAACCCTCTCTATCACATGTATTGGAAGTTTGTGGGGCTCTACTCCTGATCTATAAAATTTGAGCACAATATATTCTTCCATGAAGTACTCTTCTGAGTATTTTGTTGTTGTAACACATGCTGACCATTACTACCTATACAATTGCCATTAGTAGCACTAGATTCTAAACCACCAATGCCTCAAAAATCATGAGCTTTTCTAGTGTCTACCTATGTTACCACCCAAGGGCTGCCTTGTTCATTAGTCTCCAAACCACCACCTTCATAACCCATTTTTTTAATTATGGCTGCCCCTAAAGTGTATGTATATTTTATGGTATCACTTAATCCAGGTTTGTATGCATAGACTTTAGTCAGATCCAAGGGTTGATTTTGCAGGTAGAAATCATTTGCCATTATGTCAATCTCTGCAATGCCAATCTCTGCAATGCCACTATGAGACTAATTCTCATTTGCCCATCTCCTGAAAGTATCAATGTTAGGTTTTGGGCCTGCAAACCTCCCAATGAGAGAGTTTTTGTAGCGCACGAGAGCTCCGTCAACAACTGTTTCTGGAACAAAGATCTGTTTCACATCCATTTCATTAACATGCTCAGGAGTCTGTAGTTCTGAAAGTCCAATAGCAGTTGGGGACATAGTAAGAGAATTTTCCATCTTTTGTAAAGCGATCATAAATCTTCTGTGAAACCTTCAAAGTTAAAAGACAAAGGACTGACAGATAAACCGAGCGGGAGTACTACAGCAATGGAAAAAGAAGCCAACCATCATGAGTTAAAAGGAGAGGTTAAAATAAACTTCCTTGAAGTCTAACGAAAAAGCAGACAAAAGTGTACCAACCTGGATTAATCTCCCTGGTATAGTTTTTCAGTTTCTCCGAGCTTCCTCACATCTGAAAGTTAGAGAACATGACCTTCACTATGAAATTCACAAATATTCCATAGAATCAGATAGATAGATCCAACTCCAAGTTGTGAGAATCCATAAACTGCCTTAAACCCTAAAGAAAAAGCAGGAAAAAGTTTACCAACCTAAATTGATCTCCCTCGTCTACTTTTACAGTTTCTCTGACCACCTCCACATCTGCTGCCAAATGAAGAATTAAACTAGTATATTTATATTAAATCTCTACGTTTCTCCCTATTTTTTGGTTTAACCATTCCCAATTTTTTAGTTTTTATTTTTATTTTGGATGTTTTTTTAATGGTTTTTGTGATTTTCTCTCTTTTTTTTTGCTTTCCAAATTTTTTTAGTTTTAATTTTGTGATTTTCTCCATTTTTTTATTCTATTGTTTTCACAATTTTTTAAATTTTCTCCACATTCTTTTCTTCAACCATTTTTTTTTCAAATTTTAAAAATATGCAATAAAAATGTCATTTTAAACTAGTATATCTATAATAATTGTATAGCTGTATAATGTATTTAAAGAATTTAATTGTAAAATACAATAAAAAAAATATTTAACACTATTAATGTAATTTAATTTAGTTCTTAAAAAAATTTAAAAATTTGGAGTTTTTTTTAAATAATAGAAGTTTTCTATTAAAAAATATAAATTTCTATTAAAGTATATATATAATTATATTTCTTTAATAGAATTTTCTTTATTTTGTAATAGAAACTTCCATTATTTAGAAAAAATCCAAAACTTCTAGATTTTTTTAAGTTCTCAAATACTCTTTAAGTTTTTTTTTTTTTTTTTAATAGAATATTTTATATTCTATTATTTATTTGAAATACCTTGGTATGAATACATTAAAACCATTTGTAACTTTTTTTATATTTCTTATATAAAATTTGACTTGTATTGAAAAAATTAATTGTCATCGCAAAGGCAATAATGAAGACTAAACTGTAGGCAAAAATTTAAGCCCTGATTTATATTTTAAAAAATATTGCCAAGAGATATATTTTAAAAAATATTGCCAAGAGATATTTTCTAGAGGTTATGTCTCTGTAGAAAAAAATTTGTAGTATGCCTTGTAGTGTTGTAATTGTAGTATATGTTTTAGTTGTAATATATTTGTTGGATTAAATTTTGTTGGATTAATTTAAGGTTTTTGGCAATCCAAAAACCTTAAATTAATTAGTTGAATACAATATCTTGGAAAGTCAGAAATTAAGTAGTTGAATACAACGTTAAGCTTTTGTTTCAAACGGACTATTGTTATTGAAAGTCGCGAGATTAATAATAATATTATTAATTATATTATTATATTTATTTTTGATCAGTTATAATATTATATAATAATATAATAATAAACATAAATATAGGAAAAAAAATAATGGTAAATATAGGAAAAATTTGAAGGAATAACTAATCATAAAAACTCTAAGGTTTAGTTTATTTTATGTCCTTTTTAATGGTTCATAAGGAAAATACTAAAAATAAATCTAGTTGGTCAACATGTATTTTATTTTCACTTAGTATGGTTTAAATTACTTTAAAATAGATTTTAGTTAATTTATTATTATAAGAAAAGTTTTTAAAAATAATTATGTAAAATCAAATTATAATGTTAGTTAAAAATATATTATTATAATGTTATATTTTATAAATTTAAATATTAATATTAGGTCCTTTTAAAAAACTCCTTAATCAAAAACAATAATATTAATTTAAAAATAATTTAATAACGTGAGCGCATTTTCCAAAAGCAAAACTCTCTCTCTCTCTCTCTCTCTCTCTCTCTCTCTCTCTCTCTCTCTCTCTCTCTCTCTCTCTCTCTCTCTTCCACTCTCTCTTTCTCTCTCACATTGGAGTTTGACTCACCCGTGTCATTTTTGAGAGAGAGAGAGAGTTTAGGGTTTAGGGGCATTATTTATGTTTTATGAGTTTAGGGTTGCTTAAGTTTAGGGTTTAGGGGTTTAGGGCTGCTTAGGTTTAGGGTTTGGGGTTTAGTGGTTAGGGTTTCTCCAATTTAGGGTATAGGGGTTAGGATTTAGGGTTTAGAAAGAGATAGAGAGGGGACCAATAGAGATTGGGAGAGATAGAGGAGATATAGGGGAGAGATAGGGAGATAGAGAGTGAGGGACATGTCTAGAGACATAGGGAGAGAGATTTAGAGGTAGAGGGATGATAGAGATAGGAAGATAGGGGAGAGATTTGGAGATAGAGGTTTAGGTTTTCTTGGGTTTAGGGTTTAGGGGTTTAGGGTTAGGGGTTAGAGTTTAGTGGTATTATTTAGGGTTTATGGTTTAGGGGTTAGGTTTAAGGTTTAAAGGTTTAGGGGATATAGAGAGGATCGATAGGGAGATATAGAGGAGACCAAGGGGAGAGATATAGAGATAGAGAGTGAGTGACATGGACAGAGACATAGGGAAAGAGATTAAGAGGTAGATGGATGATAGAGATAGGGAGACTAGGGAGAGATAGGGAGATAGAGGTTCAGGGTTTAGGGGTTAGGGTTTAGAGGCATTATTTAGGGTTTAGGGGTAGAGAGAGATGTTTAGGGTTTAGGGTTTAAGGGTTAGGGGTTAGGGTTTAGGGGAATTATTTATGGTTTATGAGGGTTGCTCAAGTTTAGGGTTTAGGGTTTATGGGTTAGGGGTTGGGGTTTAGGGTCCAATTATTTATGGTTTAGGTTTGCTCGGGTTTAGGGTTGTATGTCAAAAATAATCTCTCTATCTTTATCTCTCTCCCTCCCCTCTTTACCTCATCTTCTTTGTCTCTCTCTTCTAGGGTTGCTTAGGTTTAGGGTTTAGGGTTTAGGGGTTAGGGGTTAGGGTTTAGAGTTTAGAGGTTAGGGGTTAAGGTTTAGAGGTTTAGGGTTTAGGGTTTAGAGAGAGGACCGATACGAAGATATAGAGGAGGTTGAGGGGAGAGATAGGGAGATAAAGAGTGGGGGACATGGCCAGAGACATAGGGAGAGAGATTGAGAGGTAGAGGGATGATAGAGATAGGGTGATAGGGGAGAGATAGGGAGATAGAGATTTAGGGTTGCTTGGGTTTAGGGTTTAGGGTTTACGGGTTTAGGGTTGCTTGAGTTTAGGATTTAGTGGTTAGGGGTTAAGGTTTAAGGGCATTATTTAGGGTCTAGGGTTTATGGTTTTAGGAGTTAAGGTTTAGAGGTATAGGGTTTAGGGTTTGGAGAGAGAGGACCGATTGGGAGATATAGAGGAGACAGAGGGGAAAGATAAGGAGATAGAGAGTGAGGGACATGGCCAGAGACATAGGAAGAGAGATTGAGGGGTAAGTTCAAGAATATGGGGGGCCAAAAAGGGGTCTTAAGTGGCTACTTTTTTTATGAAATTAGGAAATGATGGCCTTGGATGAGAAATTAAGCATAGTTACACTCAAAATTTTAAGATGCAACAAAATAAATGTTTGTAGTGCTTTGAGTCTACTTTCTAAACTACTTTGTTTTTTTGAAAATGGTATAAATTAAGGGGTTCAAAAGAGGGAGCCACAGAAATTGGTGTTGTTTCTGTCAAAAAAATATAACATAGCATGTTTTGTGGCTCCCTCAAAAGCTTAATTTTTTTTGGTATTTTTAAAATTGCTTTGGTGAGAAATTAGCTAACAGCATGTAGTTTATGCCTGATTTTTCTAATAATTTTTTAATGAATATTTGATGTTTTACTAATCTTCAAAGTGGACACATCCTAAAAAATAGAATTTTGGTCGTGCCACCCCTATAAATTTTGAAAACTAATTGAAAATTATTTTTTTTAATATGTGTAGAATGGATTCTAGTTTCTAAAAATGTAATTTTTTTGAAATTTCAATGAACGGTTAATTTACAATGAAAAAAAGACCAAACACTGGTTTTTGCCCAAAAACAGACACACAAACAAAATAAATTAAAGATGAAAGGCTTAACATTGTAAAAATGTGAAAAAAAATACATCGTTAAATAGCTAAGAGAAAGCCTAACATTGCCTAAGTGTTTGATTTGTTTGACCTTGAAACACGTGCAAATCCGAGGTTTAGCATGAATGAAATAATGTGAAATCCTGTTGAATATGCAAAAACACATCTTTAGACGTTGGGAAGGCACTCCAAGCCTTTGGGTTGGAAATGCAAAGTAAATCCCAAGCCTAAGGCTTGGGATTCCCAAAGTAAAATATAATGTGAGTGTGTTATAACGCGTGCATGTTATGTTTTGTTTTACATTTTTGCCCTTTTCGCAAAAGTTTTCCTGATGTTTGTCATGTTTGACATAACGCAAGGGCGTTATAACATGCTCACGTTTTGTCTCCCTTGGAATGTTTTATGTTCAAGTCTATTAAGCATGTATGTATGTATACTTGTATGTATGTACATGTATGTATGTCTGTATGCATGCATGTATGTATGCATGCATGTATGTATGCCTATATGTATGTATGTATACTTATATGTATGTATGTACGTATATATGTATTCTTGTATGTATGTATGTATATATGTATGCTTGTATGTATGTATGTATGGTTGTATTTATGTACGCATGCTTGTATGTATGTATATATGAATGTATGTATGCATGTTGAAGCTTTAGGGTTGAGGGATTAGGGTTTAGGGTTAATGGATTAGGGATAAGGGATAGTGTTTAGGGTTTAGGGTTGACGGATTAGGGTTTAGGGTTTAGGGTTGAGGGATTAAGGTTTAGGGTTGAGGGTTGAGGGTTGAGGGTTTAGGGATAGGGTTTAGAGTTTAGGGATAAGGGATTAGGGTTTAGGACCTTGAGGGATTAGGGTTTAGGGTTGAGGCTTTAGGGATAGCATTTAGGGTTGAGGGATTAGGGTTGAGAGTTTAAGGATAGGGTTTAGAGTTTAGGGATAAGGGATTAGGGTTTACGACATGGATTAGGGTTGAGGCTTTAGGGATAGCATTTAGGGTTAAGGGATTAGGGATTAGGGTTGAGGGACTAGGGTTAAGGTAGAGTGTTGAGGGTAAAGGGATTAGGGATAGGGTTTAGGGTTGAGGGATTAGGGTTTAGGGTTAAGGGTTTAGGGATAAGGGATTAGGGTTAAAGGTATAGTGTCGAGGGTTGAGGGTTTATGAATAGGGATAGCATTTAGGGTTTAGGGTTGAGGGATTAGGGTTTAGGTTTTAGGGATAAGAGATTAGGGTTGAGGGTTTAGGGATAGGGTTTAGAGTTTAGGGATAAGGGATTAGGGTTTAGGACCTTGAGGGATTAGGGTTTAAGGTTGAGGCTTTAGGGATAGTGTTTAGGGTTGAGGGATTAGGGTTGAGGGTCGAGGGATTAGGGTTAAGGTAGAGTGTTGAGGCTAGAGGGATTAGGGACATGGTTTAGGGTTAAAGGTTTAGGGTTGAGGGATTAGGGTTTAGGGTTGAGGATTTAGGGATAAGGAATTAGAGTTTAAGGTATAGTGTCGAGGGTTGAGGGTTTAGGAATAGGGATAGTGTTTAGGGTTTAGGGTTGAGTAATTAGGGTTTAGGGATAAGGGATTAGGGTTGAGGGATTAAGGTTTAGGGTTGAGGGATTAAGCTTTAAGGTTGAGGGTTAAGGGTTTAGGGATAGGATTTAGAGTTCAGGGATAAGGGATTAGGGTTTAGGACCTTGAGGGATTAGGGTTTAGGGTTGAGGCTTTACAGATAACATTTAGGGTTGAGGGATTAGGGTTGAGGGTTTAGGGATATGGTTTAGAGTTTAGGGATAAGGGATTATGGTTTAAGACCCTGAGGGATTAGGGTTTAGGGTTAAGGCTTTAGGTATAGTGTTTAGGGTTGAGGGTTTAGGGATAGGGTTTAGAGTTTAGGGATAAGGGATTAGGGATTAGGGTTTAGGCTTGAAGCTTTAGGGATAGCATTTAGGGTTGAGGGATTAGGGTTTAGGGTCAAGGGATTAGGGTTAAGGTAGAGTGTTAAGGTAGAGGGATTAGGGATAGGGTTTAGGGTTAAGGTTTAGAGTTGAGGGATTAGGGTTTAGCGTTGAGTGTTTAGAGATAAGGGATTAGGGTTTAGGGTTTAAAGTATATTGTCGAGGGTTGAGAGCTTAGGAATAGGGATAGCATTTAGGGTTTAGGGTTGAGGGATTAGGGTTTAGGGTTTAGGGATAAGAGATTAGGGTTGAGGGTTGAGGGATTAAGGTTTAGGGTGGAGGGATTAAGGTTTAAGGTTGAGGGTTGAGGGTTGAGGGATAAGGTTTAGAGTTTAGGGATAAGGGATTAGAGTTTAGGACCTTGATGGATTAGGGTTTAGGGTTGAGGCTTTAGAGATAGCATTTAAGGTTGAGGGATTAGAGTTGAGGGTCGATGTATTAGGGTTAAGGTAGAGTGTTGAGGGTAGAGGGATTAGGGATAGGGTTTAGGGTTGAAGGTTTAGGGTTGAGGGATTAGGCTTTAGGGTTGAGGATTTAGTGATAAGGGATTAGGGTTTAAGGTATAGTGTCGAGGGTTGAGGGTTTAGGAATAAGGATAGCATTTAGGGTTTATGGTTGAGGGATTAGGGTTTAGGGTTTAGGGATAAGGGATTAGGGTTGAGGGTTGAGGGAGTAAGCTTTAGGGTTGAGGGATTAAGGTTTAAGGTTGAGGATTGAGGGTTTGGGGATAGGATTTAGAGTTTAGGGATAACGGATTAGAGTTTAGGACCTTGATGGATTAGGGTTTAGGGTTGATACTTTACTGATAGCATTTAGGGTTGAGGTATTAGGGTTGAGGATTTAGGGATAGGGTTTAGAGTTTAGGGATAAGGGATTAGGGTTTAGGGTTGAAGCTTTAGGGATAGTGTTTAGGGTTGAGGGATTAGGGTTGAGGGTTTAGGGATAGGGTTTAAAGTTTAAGGATAAGGAATTAGGGTTTAGGACCTTGAGGGATTAGGGTTTATGGTTGAGGCTTTATGGATAGTGTTTAGGGTTGAGGGATTAGGGTTGAGGGTCAAGGGATTAGGGTTAAGGTAGAGTGTTGAGCGTAGAGGGACTAGGGATATGGTTTAGGGTTGAAGGTTTAGGGTTGAGGGATTAGGGTTTAGGGTTGAGGGCTTAGGGATAAGGGATTAAGGTTTAAGTTATAGTGCTAAGGGTTGAGGGTTTAGGAATAGGGATATAATTTAGGGTTGAGGGTTAATGGTTGAGGGTTTAGGGATAGGGTTTGGAGTTTAGGGATAAGGGATTCTAGGGTTTAGGACCTTGAGGGATTAGGGTTTAGGCTTTAGGGATAGCATTTAGGGTGTAGGGATTATGGTTGAGGCTCGAGGAATTAGGGTTAAGGTAGAGTGTTAAGGATAGAGGGATTAGAGATAGGGTTTAGGGTTGAGGGATTAGGGTTTAGGGACAAGGGATTAGGGTTTATGGTATGGTGTCGAGGGTTAAGGGTTTAGGAATAGGGATAGCATTTAGGATTTAGGGTTGAGGGATTAGGGTTTAGCGTTTAGGGATGAGGGATTAAGGTTTAGGGTTGAGGGATTAAGGTTTAAGGTTGAGGGCTGAGGGTTGAGGGTTTAGGGATAGGGTTTAGAGTTTAGGGATAAGGGATTAGGCATTAGGACCTTGAGGGATTAGGGTTTAGGGTTGAGGCTTTACAGATAGCATTTAGGGTTGAGGGATTAGGGTTGAGGGTTTAGGGATAGGGTTTAGAGTTTAGGGATAAGAGATTAGGGTTTAGGACCTTGAGGGATTAGGGTTTAAGGTTGGGACTTTAGGGATAGCATTTAGGGTTGAGGGTTTAGGGATAGGGTTTAGAGTATAGGGATAACAGATTAGGGTTTAGGACCTTGAGGGATTAGGGTTTAGGGTTGAGGCTTTAGGGAAAGCATTTAGGGTTGAGGGATTAGGGTTGAGGATCGAGTGATTAGGGTTAAGGTAGAGTGTTGAGGGTAGAGGGATTAAGGATAGTGTTTAAGGTTGAGGGTTTACAGATAAGGGATTAGGGTTTAAGGTATAGTTTTAAGGGTTGAGGGTTTAGGAATAGGGATAGCATTTAGGGTCGAGGGATTAGGGTTTAGGGTTTAGGGATAAGAGATTAGGGTTGAGGGCTAAGGAATTAAGGTTTAGGGTTGAGGGATTAAGGTTTAAGGTTGAGGGTTGATTGTTGAGGCTTTAGGGATAGGGTTTAGAGTTTAGGGATTAGGGTTTAGGACATTGAGGGATTAGGGTTAGGGTTGAGGCTTTACAGATAGCATTAGGGTTGAGGGTTGAGGGGTTAAGGTAGAGTGTTGAGGGTAGAGGGATTAGGGATAGGGTTTAGGGTTGAGGGTTTAGGGATAAGGGATTATAGTTTAAGGTATAGTGTCAAGGGTTGAGGGTTTAGGAATAGGTATAGAGTATAGGGTTTAGGGTTGAGGGATTAGGGTTTAGGGTTTAGGGATAAGGGATTAGGGTTGAGGGTTGAGGGATTAAGGTTTAGGGTTGATGAATTAAGGTTTAAGGTTGAGGGTTGAGGGTTTAGGGATAGGGTTTATAGTTTAGGGATAAGGGATTAGGGTTTAGGACCTTGAAGGATTAAGGTTTAGGGTTGAGGCTTTACGGATAACATTTAGGGTTAAGGGATTAGGGTTGAGGGTTTAGGGATAGGGTTTAGAGTTTAGGGATAAGGGATTAGGGTTTAGGACCTTGAGAGATTAAGGGGTAGGGTTGAGGTTTTAGGTATAGCGTTTAGGGTTGAGGGATTAGGGTTAAGGGTTTAAGGATAAGGTTTAAAGTTTAGCGATAAGGGATTAGGGTTTAGGACATTGAAGGATTAGGGTTGAGGGTTGAGGATTTAGGGATAGCATTTAGTGTTGAGGGATTAGGGTTGAGGGTCGAGGGAGTAGGGTTAAGGTAGAGTGTTGAGGGTAGAGGGATTAGGGATAGGGTTTAGGGTTGAGGGATTAGGGTTTAGGGTTGAGGGTTTAGGGATAAGGGATTAGGGTTTAAGGTATAGTATTGAGGGTTGAGGGTTTAGGAATAGCGATAGTGTTTAGGGTTAAGGAATTAGGGTTTAGGGTTTAGGTATAAGAGATTAGGGTTGAGGGTTGAGGGTTGCGGGTTGAGGGTTTAGAGTTTAGGGATAAGGTATTAGGGTTTAGGACCTTGAGGGATTACGGTTTACGGTTGAGGCTTTATGGATAGCATTTAGGGTTGAGGGATTAGGGATAGGGTTTAGGGTTGAGGGTTTAGGGATAAGGGATTAGGGTTTAAGGTATAGTGTCAAGGGTTGAGGGTTTAGGAATAGGGATAGCATTTAGGGTTGAGGGTTGAGGGTTGAGGGATTACGAATAGCGATAGCATTTAGGGTTTGGAGATTATGGTTTAGGGTTTAGGGATAAGGGATTAGGGTTGAGGGTTGAGGGATTAAGGTTTAAGGTTGAGGGTCGAGGGATTAGAGTTAAGGTAGAGTGTTGAGGGTAGAGGGATTAGGGATAGGGTTTAGGTTTAGGGTTTAGGGTTTAGGGTTTAGGGTTGAGGGTTTAGGGATAAGGGATAAGGGTTTAAGGTATAGTGTCGAGGGTTGAGGGTTTAGGAATAGGGATAGCATTTAGGGTTTAGGGTTGAGGGATTAGGATTTAGGGTTGAGGGATTAAGGTTTAAGGTTGAGGGTTGAGGGTTTAGTGATAGGGTTTAGAGTTTAGGGATAAGGGATTAGGGTTTAAGACCTTGAAGTATTAGGGCTTAAGGTTTAGGGATCATGGTTTAGGGTTTAGGGATAAGAAATTAGGGTTGAGGGTTGATGGATTGAGGTTTAGGGTTGAGGGATTAAGGTTTAAGTTTGAGGGATTAAGGTTTAAGGTTGAGGGAGAGGTAGAGAGGTGAGGGGGAGAGATAGGTGAGAGATAAAGAGGTGAGAGATAGAAGAAATACATGGAGAAATGAATAATATGGATTTTTCTATAGTAGGCCAAAACGCGCTCATGTTATAATGTGAGCGCGTTATAACATGAGTGCATTTTGGATTGCTATAGAAATGGTAAAAAGGCTTGGACCCCTGTGATCCAGGCCCACATACTCTATTTGCTTTTGTTTATGCTTGTGTTCTGACAAAAAAATATGTTTTCATGCTATTGGGAAGTTCACATGCACATTTTTCACATTCTACCACCTTTGCATGAACTTTCCACCACTTTGCATGAACTTTCCACCACCTTTTTCTGGTTTGCCAACTTAAGGAGGAAATAACATGGTTTTCACATTGAATTTGATATATATCAATTCAAGTTTCAATTTTTGTAGTGTTTCAATGTTAATTGTGATTGAAGTGTGGGAATTTAACATTATAGATTGGTTACTAGTATTGTTGTTACTAATTCTATTTGAGTGTTATTCAATTTAACATTGTGGTTCTTCATCATAACATGTCATGCTTTCAGGATTTGGATTGGGTTGTGGTTCTTCCTCATGACATGAGTTTGTTCATGTCTTCATGGTTCTTTGTGCTCCATGTCTTCAGTATTCTCAGTGTCTTTATGTGTCATAGATTTCTTTAGTGTCCTTATGATGTTGATGCTGATCACAAAATATGGTGTTAAGGTCATGCTGATGTTGATTGATGAGTTGTGGTTGTTGTTGGAAGTTTTGGAAGTCTAAAGGATGTCACAATGGCAGTGTTCATATCACAGCTGCAGAGGTTTAAATATTCAAAACTAGTTAGGGTTTTTAAGTTAAAGTTATTAGTTATGTTTTAAACCCTAAGTGTATTGTATTTAAAGACCTAGTTTGGTAAGTTTTGTTTGTGTTATACTCTTTGTTTAATCTATCTCAAATAACCTTCTGTGTTCTTCATGTGGTCTTCAGCACTTAGGTTGTATTATGTTTAGGGTTATCTAGTCCTCAACCTCCTAAAAACCCTAGTTTTTACTTTGCTCTAAAATCTAAGTTAATACCTTACACTCGTATCGACGATATCCCTGAAGAGTCCAAAGAGAAAAAAGGCAGCAATCTTTGACGAGTTGTTACTCGAAAACCATGACACTTAGAAACATTTCATCTGAGGAAACACAATCACATAGAACCCCTCTACAATATCCTCTCCTAGTTTTTGATATCTCTGTGGCATTTGCCCATGGTGAAAGGTTTTCTATTGCACCAAAAATTGTCAGAAGGAGGTAGTGTAAAGTTGCAAAGGGGTGTAACTTTTATCCTGCTCCTGATGTGACCAAACTGACAGTTCCAACGCATCCATATGGGTATGTTTAGGCTAGGCATGGTCTTGTCTTGCACCCAAACATGCCAAAATAGTTCAAGCTACATTGTACTGACAATATCCCTGAAGATTCCAAAGTGCAAAAAGGCAGCAATCTTTGACGAGCTATTACTCAGAAACCATAACACTTAGAAACATTCCATCTGAGGCAATACAATCACGTAGAACCCCTCTACTAACCTCTCTCAATTTTTGATATCTCTAAGGCTTTTTCCTGTGGTGAAAGGTTTTCTGCTTCCCCAAAAATTGTCAAAAGGAGGTAGTGTAAAGTTGCAAAGGGGTGTAACTTTCATCCTACTCCTAATGTGACCAAACTGACAGTTCTAACATGTTTGAATGGGTATGTTTAGGCTAGTTATGGTCCTATTTTGTGCCCAAACATGCTGAAACAGTTCGAGCTACATTGCACTGGCAATATCCTTGAAGAGTCTAAAGTGCAAAAAGGCAACAATCTTTGACGAAAACCATAATAGATAGAAACATTTTGTCTAAGGCAATGCATTCATGTAGAAGCTCTCAACAATAACCTCTCTCATTTTTTGATATCTTTGAGGCGTTTCCCATGGTGAAAGGTTTTCTGCTGCCCCAAAAATTGTCAGGAGGTAGTGTAAAGTTGCAAAGGGGAGTAACTTTCATCCTTCTCCTGATGTGACCAAACTGACAGTTCCAATGCATCTAGATGGATACATTTAAGCTAGGCATGGTCCTATTTTGGACCCAAACATGCTGAAACAGTTTGAGCTACATTGTACTGATGATATCCCTGAAGAGTCCAAAGTGCAAAAAGATAACAATCTTTGACGAGCTATTACTTAGAAATTGTGTCACTTAGAAACATTATGTCTGAGGCTACGAGATCACATAGGGTCCCTCTACAATAACCTCTCAGTTTTTGATATCTCTAAGGAGTTTTCCCATAGTGAAAGGTTTTCTACTGCCCCAAAAATTGTCAGATGCATGCAGTGTAAAGTTACAAAGGGGTGTAACTTTCATCCTGCTCCTGATGTGACCAAATTGATAGTTCCAACACGTCCAGATAGGTACGTTTAGGCTAGGCATGGTCTTGTTTTGCACCCAAACACGCCGAAATAGTTCAAGCTACATTGTACCGACAATATCCTCACACATTGCCTTTGCTATAACTGTTATAGTCTTCACATGTCAACATGCATCTTATGGCTATTAACATACTTGTTCTAGCAGTCAACATAGTCATATATGAATTGCTTGTTCTTTTATCTTGCTTCACCTTGACTTTGTTCTCTAGTACTATCTTTGTAGGGTTTGTTTTAGTCCTTCAATGCATTGTTCCATCACTGCAATCTTAGACCCCTATTAGGCTTGAAATAGACCTCTATTGGGCTACTCTCCTAAACCTTAATATCATCTTCATGTTGTCATATCCATGTTGTTCAACCCTCATCTTCTTCCACCTTTAGGTCACTGTGTTATTAGGCTTGAGCTTAGACTTCTGTGATATTTGAAACCCTCTACATTTCATGGCTCTATCATTATGTAATGATCTACATTGTCATTATGTAATGATCTACACTGTACCTATCTTGCTTATCATATTTCATAGCAATCTTACAAAAAGTTGGGGTAGTGGTATGTAACCTTCTATGAGATCAATACAATGCCGTAACAAGGCTTTAAAGATTAACAAGTTTTTGGGTAGGGAATTTCTTTATGGAGTTAGAGTCAAATTGGTAAATGTGATGACATGATACATATTAACATGGTGAGATGCAAAGTATACATTTATAATATTAACCACATTCTCAAACGGATTGTTGATGACTTATGGAAGCCTATAGCCCCAATGTTATGTTGCATGCTCAAATTAGGTAAGACTCAATGTACTCTCATAACCTTTCCTTATATGCAAGAGGAATTACATTTAATAACCACAATGGTCATTAGGTGCTCATAAGCATGTGATTTTGACTATCTTATTCAAGACAACACACATACTCTTTACATCCTAAAATGGTATAATAACAAGGAATTAAGAAATATTTTCAATTGAGCAACTCATAAAGAATATGGATCGGCATTCCAAGGAGCAACCATAAGAACATCCTTTTGGAACATAGGGAATTGCAATATCCCCTTGGTCACTTGCAAAATTAGATAGATTTGTTTGTGAAACTATGAGACATGATCCTTAGTGTTGTGCAAATGTCACATGATGCAAAGGGTTGTGTAAGAATTATAGGGTGTCTTTTGAGTTGCATAAAATGATTCCTATCACTATCTGAATTATGCATGGTGCAAGGAACCATGAACTTTGTGTTGGATCAAGTGGCATTGTTTAGGTGGCACATGATGCAAGGAATTATGCATGAGGTTATACATCGCTATGTGAGTGACTAAGGCTAACATGCAAGATTGTGCAATAGCATGTAGATCATGATGTGAACAAAAAAGATTGCATTCGATTTATCCATTTAACCAATCTTCCTTTCTCTATTTTCTCGGGCATGTATAGTTTTAAGAGACTAAAACTTTCAACCCAAAACTCAAATTCTCTTATCATCAATTGGGATGGATTCTTTGACAATTAAATTTTGAAACCTAGAGGCATGCAAAAATGATCTACACTGCACCATTCCATATTACATAATGATCAACAAAAATGATTTGTATTAACCAAATATCCATATAGGCATACATCAACATCTATTGATATAAGTATAACATATTTACAAAATAGCCATAGGCTTACAAGAATGCCATATAGGCATACAATGTCAACTATATGCAATACAAAATATATGTCCACAAACACCATATAGGCATACAACAAAGGAACACAATAAAAATTCATTCCCCTCTATCTGGTCAAGAGAATAGATCACAGGTAGTCTTTGATCTTTGAGGGGATGGAGACGTGTATGAGGCTAGTCTACTATGAATCCGAGGGTTACTCCTATTTAGTTGTTCATGGATCTGTAGTTGTTACAATAAAATGTATAGACATTAACATATAGAAATTATATTATAAAAATGAAACATTTAACAAAATAATCACTTACCATTATCCAAAAATCTATCTCCTCATTTGCCTCAGTAACAGGATTAGGTTGTGGCGATGTCATGTCCTATAGAAACCATCCAGATAGAAATTAAACTTCAAATCAATAATCATTTGATTTTTCAAAAATAAACAACTATAACAATGAATGTAATTTGAAGTTTACTAATCTACCTCATACCCCTGTCAAAGGCATGGAGCTATGAATTGCAAAGGACACACCATGCTCCATTGCCCTATGAACTTTGGGAGGTGTCTCTGCAGCCTGCATCATCTGAAAATAAAACAACATTATTAGAATATTTTAGGCTCATGATTCAAGATTCTTTCTTTCTATGACAATGGAAGAGGATTTGCCACTCAACAAGAACACACATCATTCATTTTACAAAAATATACTATTATACAAAAGAGTTACCCAACCACCTTGTGACAGTCATGTTACTAATTAGTTATAGCAGTCATAGCATAAAAAATGATCATTGAGTTGAAGAAGCTATCATTGTGTAAACTATTAAGGTGCTGCCATGCAAATGTTGCATAAGACTATTATAGATAGGACTATCATAAAAATGGTTACACATTTGTTTGACCTCATGTTTTGCTAGATTATTATCATTTATTGTTTAAGGATTGTTCATACACCTAACTCATGGTCCTCTCATCACAAGAACAATCTTGATAGTCGAATTAGTATGTAAAATACCATGTAGACTACCCTAGAAGACTATCACAAATAAATCAACAATAGGACTATCATAAGTTTATAGGCATAAATGACATCATTTGCATCTGCTTGTCATGACATTCCATGAGACCACATTTCTTTGAAGCATTTTTTCAAATAGCTATATTGTAATTGAAATTTTGTCATCTATCAACATCTAGTTATTAGTTATGCATTGTCTAGTAATTCTTTGAGTTTGAAATATGTGCAATGCAATGTAATCAAAGATATGAATATAAAATACAAAAATCTAGCAAGTACAATTCATTAGTTAAACTATTTGTTTTATTACCTGAGTGAAGCTTTAAACTCCACCACCACTAGCAGATGTTGCTGTGAAATCTCCAAGATGAACCTATTCAACATCCAAAATTAGATATTAGAATACCATTCATTTAACAATGCTATTCGCATGTAATATTTATAATTGTTTACTAGTTACATACCCCAGAAGTAGATGTCGTAGTGTAATATTCAGGTGGAGAATCAATGATAACTGCATCAATGCTATGACCCTAAAATTTCAATAAAATCATCAAACTAAATTAGTTAATCTTGCATTTCAAAAATAAAATTTAATAAATTAAATTCAATGAACTTCCTAAGATTTACCTGAGTGATACAAGGCCAAAAGTCTCACTTAGGAGGGCATCTGTCATCACCATCTATTCAGCTGCAGATGTAGTCTGCACACCTACATCCTGACTATCTGTGGGGTCATAACCACAAGCTGACCCACAAGCCTGACAAGTATGGGGTGGAACCCTACTCAAACTCTCCCCAGCCCACGCTGCACATGCTGCAGGACTGGCATGCTCTATGATGCTTTGGGTCAAGGCACTAATGGACTGAAGTGTCTCAACCTCAACACTCTCCTTCACAATAGAAGGGATAGACACGTGGTCATGGGCTAGTTTGGTGAGTGCTCATCTCATTGGCCACTGTGGGTCAACACATGCACCTGGTCTATCCTGTACTGACCTGCCACCTCTACCCTATAACTCCTGCATATCAAAATTGTTTGGCACTTTATTTTTGACAAACTCATAGTAGAGTTTCCTCAAAAAATATTGCGGGACCTCATTATTGTTGCATGGAGGATGGTCAAAAACCATCCACCACCTTTGCTCAAAATTGTCCCTTATCACTTGGTTGTTGCACCAATGGATAGGGAACCTCTTGCATGTAAGGGGTAGAGGTTAATGATTTGTTTGTGGGTCTGTGAAAATAGAACACAAGTCCAATTTTGTAATTTGTTCATTTTTAACTTGTTCATAGGACAACTTGTCTACATAGAACTCTCTAAATTCTCTCCTCTTTTCTGACCTACTAGAGATTTGCTTGCTAATTGAATCTACATTTGATAACATAGATTCAAGAGATGAGCAAGCGTGGATCTATGCAAGGTTGAAGTTGTAGGTTCTTTCAACCTTCCAATTATATCCTCAATTTGTTTTTTATTGTTTTCAATTTTCCCCATTATATTTTCTTGTGTTCTAGGGGCATATTGAGAAATGAATGGAGGTGTTTGTTTTTGGGGTTGTTCTTTAGCAGGTATTTGTTGTTTAGGTGATGGAGGATTTTGTGGATTTTTTAGAGGAGGAGGAGGAGGTACATTATCATTTCTTGTAAATTAAAGAAATTTACATCAAAAAACTATTTGAACCTACCTATTTAGCAAAAAATTCACACAAGAAAGCAAATAGAACTTACTCCTTCGGTCTCCCTGACGTTGTGGCAGCATTTTGATGATGAATCGACAATAAATTGTTGACGATATGCCCTTTGATAACGTGAGCGCGCTCTCCTTTGTCTCCAAGCTACGGGTTTGTTATGAAATGTTGTGAAACAATGAAATGAAAGACATGTTTTTTTTAAATAGCAGAGCATAACGCGCTCGCGTTATAATGCGAGCACGTTATGGCTTGGTGTTGCCGAGCCTTAGGCTTGACATCACCAAGCCATAATGCGAGTGCATTATAACGCACTCACGTTATGGTGTAATTTTTTTTAAAGTTGGCCACTTTTTGGCCCCCCAACTTTTTGCACCCGCCCTGAGAGTTAGAGGAACGATAGAGATAGAGAGATAGAGGTTTAGGGTTGCTTGGATTTAGGGTTTAGGGGCATTATTTAGGGTTTAGAGGTTTAGGGCTCTCTCTCTCTGAGTCAGAGAGAGATAGCGAGATAGGGAAAAAGTGATATATAGGGAGAGAGAGAGAGAAATAGAAAGAGAGTCCTAGTTTTTGTTTTTTCCATTTCCTTCATCGATAAGGGAGAGGGAGAGATAGGGAAATAGAGGAATGATAGGGGAGGAGGTAAGAGATATGGAGATAGTGAGAGATAGATAGGTAGAAAGAGAGAGGAGACAGATAGGGAGAGAGGGTGATAGAGATTGAGTGAGATGTCCAAAGAGATAGGGAGATAAGGGAGAGATATGGAGATAGAGGTTTGGGGTTGCTCGGGTTTAGGGTTTAGGGGTTTAGAGAGAGAGATATTGCTTTTGACATGCAACCCTAAACCCAAGCAACCCTAAACTTCTAAATCCTAAATAATGCTTCTAAACCCTAAACCTAAGCAACCCTAAACCTCTAAAACCTAAATAATTCCCCTAAACCCTAACCCCTAAAACCTAAACCCAAGAAACTTTAAATCACTATCTCTCTATTTTTATCATCCCTCTACCTCTCAATCTCTCAATAATGCCCCTAAACCCTAAACCTGAGAAACCCTAAACACCTCTCTCTCTCAAACTTAGCAAGAGTTGTGTGCACAATAAATTTGCCTCCCTTTGTGCTTGAGGGAGGGGGTATTTATAGGTTAGAAGAAGGGGATTGATTGAGAAGTTAAATAAATTGATTGAAGAGTTAACAATGATTGATTAGGGAGTGAACTAGATTGATTCCCTAGTAAACTCAATTAATTTGGGAGTGATAAATCAATAATAGCTTATCACTGAAGAGGAATTAGAGTTGGAAGAATGCATGAGAGGGAATGAGTTGTTAATTTTAGATCAAATAGAGCTAATTATGCATGTGTGGGTGCATGATATAGTCAACCCCATATTAGGCATCAAAAATCATGCAAACTGGAAGAAAAACGGGTGAAAACAGAGCTATTTCAAGTTAGAAACTTGAGCTTTTTCGTGGCTGGAAACACGACAGGGTCACCCAGGTTTCACTAGTAGGGTCACCGGGGGGGCAACCCTTGGTCACCCATGGGGGAGATTCTACTTTTTGATGGTCGCCTAGCGAGAGATTCGGAAAAAAAGGAGTCTAAGAGGAAATGCATGATGGGAGATGGTAGAGAAGATGAAAAGAAGGTGATCTACCTCTAGAAATAGGTCAATCATGTGCAAGAATCCAACTCTCCACTTGCAAAGTAGGATCTCCCAGGGAGAGATCTGGAAATAATAGGGGGAGATTTGGATTGGTTGAGTGAAAATGAAAACTGAAAGTTGGAGATGGATAGGGGCACCTCTAGAAGGCTTCTAGGGGTGGAGAGAATGAAAAACATAAGGGAAATGTGAAAAATCACCTACAAAATGCTTACAAGGCTTAGGAATAGGGTCAAAAGCTCAAAAATACAAATCAACAAGTGTCGCAAAAGTGTTGAAAAGTGTCGACGACAAAGAGAGAGGGAAAACAACAAAGAAGAAACAACACAAGACAAAAGAAATGACACATCACTAAGAGGTCTACTTCTTAGAGGACATTATTTCACGCTTACATGTACATGACAAGGATCAATATCATCATAGGGGTCTTTGTGGAGGCTGTGTGTGATTTTTGTGCTTACATATTTTCCCCCTTGGGGACAGTAATCTACATGAAGGGTAGGTACTGTTCCAAAATTAGGCCTTACCTATTGTTAATTTTCCCGCAATTGTACCTACAATTACTAGTGTTAGCTCGGCATTTAAATATATCAAAATGAATAATGAAAACTAAAATGATGAACTTACCATAGATCGTTCAAGTTTGAATAGTTGTTTGCCTTCGTCGATGAAACCTGTAGGAATAAATACATGCAAAATGACACACAGAAGATGCATTAAAGCAAAAAAACTAATCTAAGAATGCATAAATGAAACTAAGCTAAGGAAAAATAAGGCAAGCAAATTTGTGATCTATTGAAGTGAATCAACGATGGAATCGATCATGTGAGTAGTCATTGAGTAGATATTATTGAGGAGATCACAAAGATGGTCGCCTCTTCCTCAGCCACTAAGAATTGGGTACACAAACAGACTAACAGTGAAAAACCCTTGGTTAAAGTTTGTGAAAAATCTCTTAAAATGCTCTGTGTTTGGCAATTCTTTTTATTGAATTGTCTCTATTTTGTCATTTAGAGTAGGATATGTCTTTCATTTTCTAAAATCGGCTAAGAAATGAAGATTTTAGGGTATTTTTAGTTTGAGGGATCTTCATTTACGGTCGCCTCTTTTGTCAGGCAAGTCACCTGAGGGGAGATCTGTCTGACAACAGGGTCGCACTGGGGGAGATCCTGTAGACAACAAGGTCATCCTGGGGGACATCCTGTAGACAATAGGGTCACTCAAGGGGAGATCCGGTTCACATCAAGGTCGCCCGGGGGGAGATCTTATTGACATAAGGGTCCCCCAGGGGGTGACCCTGTTGGGTAGATTCTCCTTGAAATTTGGTGTTTTCTGGCATTCATTTTGCTCTGATTTGACTTAATTTGACTAATGTATTCATCTGTTTATTGTAATTTTGAGGGGTTATATGCTTTTTTTTGTGAAGCTTTCTACAAGTTTTATGATTTTTAGGATTTTTGTGAGTTTACAAGATCTAATCTAAAGTTCTTTTCTGATTTGTAGGACATGCACATTTGGTGGAATGCCTGTAGAGAGCAGGTGTGGCTCTCAGAGATATTTTCTTCATTGAGTGATGAGGACCATGCTATCTTGAGGAGAACATGCCTAGCTAGTGTGTCATGTACCAGTTGTTAACCCTATATCCCATATATGTTACAACATTCTAACTTATTGGGATGCAGACAGGAACACTTTTAGGTTCCCATAGGTTTCAGGAGAGTGGACTATCACTCCTTTTTGATGTTTACCATATTCTTGGAATTCCTATGAGAGGACATCCTTTTATCCTTCCTGCTAGTGAGTCCTTTGAGGACAAGGCATCTTGGGCAGAGTGTTGGTAGGTGGCGACTAATCATGCAAGTACTGTACACTAGTTATGTATCCTCGCCGGGGTTCCATGAGCTGACATAAAAAAAAACCTTATTTTTGTAACTGACATAAGGCTTGATAAAAGTGGCTAAGGGTTAGGGTTTTGGTTGATATTGTATTGTAGCATTTACAATGGTATTGAGTTGCAAGGATTGCTAGTTGTAATTAGTTTGATTTACTAGATAATAATATTAGACTCTCTGTTGGTGGATGTAGCCCAAGTTTGGGTGAACCATGTTAAAAATTGTCACTCACTGTTATTATTTCTATGTATTTTCATTCCTCTGTTTAATCTTTACTTGCATTTAATTGATATCTTCTTCCATCTAACCCTAACAAGTGGTATCAGAGTGGGTTGTGTTCAATTATCATCTGTAGGAAGGTCTCATGGTTGAGTGGGAGCAATGGCGAATGAGGGTAAATTGAAGGTTGATAAATTCAATGGGCAGAACTATCAGTTATGGAAGATACAGATGGAGGATTACCTCTATTAGAAGGATTTATGGAGGCCATTGGAAGGAGTATCCAAGAAACTAGTAGGAATGATGGATGAGGATTGGGATCTTCTGGACATAAAGGCACTAGGAGCCATTCGGTTGTGCCTGGCACCGTTTGTGGCATTCAATATAATAGAAGTGACGACAACAAGTGAATTGATGAAATCTTTGGCTAAATTGTATGAAAAACCCTCAGCCTCAAATAAGGTATTTCTCATGAAGAATTTGTTTAATCTGAAAATGATTGAAGGTGGATCTGTGATAGATTATTTAAATGAGTTTAATACGTCAGTTAGTTAACTTCTGTAAAAGTAAAATTTGATGAACAGGTGAGGGCTCTCTTGGTTTTATGTTCTTTGCCAAAAAGATGGAATAGCTTGGTAATGACTGTAAGTAACTTTGTCTCTAGTTCAAACACTTTGAAATTTGATGATATCATTGGTGTTATCCTTAGCGAGGAAATGTGAAGGAAAATCTCAGGAGGGTCCACATCAAGTAGTGTTTTGAATGTAGAAAGCAAGGGCAAATCAAAGGAGAGAGGAAAAGGTTTTGGAGGTCATGGGAAGTCACAAGGAAAATCAAAGGATAAGAGATCCCAAACCAGAGGACAGAAGGATTGTTGGTACTATGGGAAACCAGGTCATCTGAAGAAAGATTGCTGGTCTCAAAAAAATAAAGGAGACAAACAAGAAGGCAATAAGGAGGCAAATGTGGTAAGTAATAAGTTTGAAGATGATGCTTTGATTCTTTCCCTAGATAATGCTGATGATTCATGGGTTTTAGATTTAGGGGCCTCATTTCATGCTATGCCCCATAGAAGTTATTTTCTTGATTATGTGCAAGGGGATTTTGGGCTGGTTTATTTGGGAGATAACAAACCTTGTCAGATTGTTAGAAAGGGAAGAATCAAGATTAAGTTGTAGAATGGGAATCATTGGCTACTACAAGAGGTAAGGCACATTCCAAAGCTGAGTAGGAATTTAATTTCAGTAGGGCAGCTAGCTGATGAATGTTGCATTGTTACATTTACTAATAAAAATTGGAAGGTTTCAAAAGGTGCCTTAGTAGTAGCAAAAGGTGTGAAAGTAGGCACCTTATATCTTTGTACAGGTAATACTATTCCTTCTACTTTAGCTGTTGTAGAGAAAAAACAAATAGGTTCATAAATAGTTGTTGTAGGTTCACAGGAAGAGACTGAAACAATTGCTGCAGGTTTTGAGACAACATTGTGGCATAACAGACTTGGGCATATGAGTGAAAAAGCTATGAAGGTACTTCATTCTAAGAAAGTTTTACCAGGTCTGAAATGTATTAATATGGATTTATGTGAAAGTTGTGTGTATGGAAAACAAAAGAGAGTTAGTTTTCTCAAGGATTGGAAGCAAAAGAAAGATGAAAAGTTGGAGCTTGTGCATACAGATGTATGGGGACTAGCTTAGGTATCTTCTCTCGGTGGCTCTTGGTATTATGTTACATTCATAGATGATACAACTAGGAAGGTTTGGATTTATTTCCTCAGGTAGAAATCTAATGTATTTGAAACATTTAAGAAATGGAAAAGCTTGGTTGAGAATGAGACGGGTAAAAGATTAAAATGTCTCATATCTAATAATGGTGGTGAGTATTGCAGCAAAGAATTTGAGGATTATTGTTCCTTTAATGGAATTCGTAGGCATAAAATAGTTCCAGGGACTCCACAGGAGAATGGAGTGGTTGAGCACATGAATAGGACAATAATGGAGCGTGCAAGGACCATGAGATAGCATGTTGGGCTGCCTTTATATATGTGGGCAGAGGCTATCAACACTACTGTATATTTAATTAATAGAGGTCCTTCAGTTCCTTTGGGCTGTGGTATTCCAGAGGAAGCATGGACAGGTAAGAAGGTGAGTTATTCTTTGCTCAAAACCTTCGGATGTGAAGCATTTGCACATGTAGATTCTAAAAATAGAACCAAGCTGGATGCAAAATCAAAAAAGTGTATCTTCATTGGATATGGCATTGATGAATTTGATTATAGGCTTTTGGATTTTGAAAATCAAAAAATTGTGAGAAGTACGGATGTTGTATTCAATGAGAAGCTGTAGTACAAAGATCAGTTGCAGCAGCATGAGAAGAAAGAAAAGAATTATGTGGTGCTAGATGATACTCCAAATAGTGATGTTCTAGTGGTTCCTCCTACTCCGCAACAACAACAAGAAACACCACAAACTCTAGCGAATGTTAGATGGTCAACAAGGCTATGTAGACCTCCTAAGATTTTTTTCTCCCTCTTTGTATTCTATTTTGTTAACAGATGCTGGTGAACCAGAAGGGTATGATGAAGCTATGCAAGTGGATACCAAGGTTCAGTGGGAGCTTGCAATGAAAGAAGAAATGGACTCCTTGCTGAAAAATTAGACTTGGGAATTATGTAAGTTGCCTGTAGGTAAAAAGGCTTTACCAAACAAATGGGTTTATAGGCTGAAAGTGGAAAATGGAGGTAAGAAAAGATTTAAAGCCAGGTTAGTAGTAAAAGGATTTGCACAGAAAAAGGGCATTAATTTTGATGAGATTTTTTCTCTGGTTGTTAAGATGACTTCTATTCGTACTGTCTTAAGTATTGTGGCTACTAAAGATTTGCATTTGGAATAGCTAGATGTGAAAACTGCCTTTCTCCATGGTGATTTGGAGGAGATATATATGGAACAACCATAGGGATTTGAGGTCAAAGGTAAGGAGAAATTGGTGTGCAGATTGAAGAAGTGTTTATATGGCTTGAAAAAAGCACATCAACAATGGTATCTGAAATTTGATAGTTTTATGGCTGAGCAAAGCTACAACCAGTGTAATTCTGACCATTGTGTTTATTTTAAGAGGTTGGATAATGACATCTACATTATTTTATGGTTATATGTTGATGACATGCTTGTAGCAGGGTCTAACATGGATCACATAAGAGAGTTAAAATAGCAGTTAGCACAATCATTTGCTATGAAAGATTTCAGGGCAGCAAAACAAATCCTTGGTATGAAAATTTGCAAAGATAGGAAAAACAAGAAATTGACTCTATCTCAGGCTGCTTATGTTGAAAAGGTGTTGTAGAGATTCTATATGTAGAATGCAAAAGCTGTCAGCACATCTTTGCCCAGTCATTTTAAATTGACCAATGAGATGTGTCCAAAGACACAAGAGGAGGAAGAAAAAATGTCCAAGATACCATATGCTTCAGCTATAGGAAGCTTAATGTACACCATGGTATGCACGAGATAGGATATTGCACATGTTGTAGGAGTCAGAAGCAAGTATATGAGTAATCCCAGATTGGAGCATTGGAATGTAGTAAAATAGATTCTCAAATATTTGAGAGGTACATCCAATAAACACTTATGTTTTGGGGGCTCTAATACTGATTTAGAAAGCTATGTAGACTCAGATTTGGCAGGCGATATTGATACCAGGCAGAGTACTACAGGTTATGTCTTTACTGTAGGTTGGATAGTAGTGAGTTGGATCTCACAATTGCAAAAGGTGGTTTCTTTATCCACCACAGAGGCAGAGTGTGTAGCTACAACAGAGGCAAGCAAGGAGATTATATGGCTGCAATCTTTCATGGAAGAATTGGGCAAACAATAGGCTAACAGTTCTTTGTATATAGAATGTTAGAGTGCCATACATCTTGCAAAGAATTCTACCTTGCATTCCAAGACCAAACACATATAGTTGAGGTATCACTTTATTCGGTCGATGTTGGATGATGGATAGTTAAGGCTGGAAAAGATACATACAGATGAAAATCTAGTGGATATGTTTACAAAGGCAGTGACAAGGGAGAAGCTGAGCTCCTCTTCAACTTTAGTTGGTCTTCAAGACTAAAACAATAAAATCAGAACAACAGAGTCCAGGGTGCTTATTTCCAGTGGGAGCTGCACGCGTAGCGGTGTCATCCAGGATCAGTCTCCAAGTGGGAGATTGTTTGGTTTGGAGCTTGATCAATCTCCAAGTGGGAGATTGTTAGGTGGTGACTGATCATGTAAGTACTGTACACTAGTTATGTATCCTCACTGGGGTTCCATGAGCTGACATAAAAAAAACCCTATTTTTGTAACAACATAAGGCTTGATAAAAGCGGCTAAGGGTTAGGGTTTTGGTTGATATTGTGTTGTAGCATTTGCAATGGTATTGAGTTGTAGAGATTGTTGTTTTTAATCAGTTTGATTTACTGGATAATAATATTGGACTCTCTGTTGGTGGATGTAGCCTGAGTTTGGGTGAACCACGTTAAAACTTGTCTCTTGCTGTTATTATTTCTGTGTATTTTCATTCCTCTATTTAATCTTTATTTGTATTTAATTGATATCTTCTGCCATCTAACCCTAACACAGAGTTCATGGAGGTTAGTCACCCCAAGGACCAGATAGGAATCCAACTTACTTCGATGCCATGACTTCACATTCCTCTCTTGAGGCAGTTCCTGATTGGTTTGATTGCATTGAGGTTGATTGGAGACGAGGCCTCAGCTCACTTGAGATGGTGTTGGATACCCATCATATGTGGTCTTAAGCAGGGAAAGGTCTACGCTTGGGGGCTAGACATTTTGGCCATGGTATACAAGGACTTCTATCACATTGCATGATGAGGTGCTCTTGCTTTCAGCCACTCTTCCTTGATTATGACATGGATCTTTGAGCACATCAGGCCCTACCAAAAGCTTGTTTTGATTCTTGATAGATGAATTCTGAGAAAAGCTAGATTGATGTAGGTGGGCTATTTTGATGCTTCTTTGTGCACTGTGGCTACTCTTACAGATGAGGATATGATCTTTGATCCTTACCTTGATATGGAGAGATCTTGGGCTCAAGATGGTGAGATCTGTGAGTACTATCGTGGGGTGTCTGAGGTTTTAGATTGTAATGGTCTAGTCAAGGCTCACCACGTTGAGCGTGTCTTACAACAATTTGGCAAGGACTTCCCTGAGGAGTTGCCTCTAGTGTCTACTTCTTATAGGTCCATTTAGGAGATGGGTGAGGTAGGTTAGAGGATAGTTATTTGGACTCCCCTGACTCCTAGAGTCTTCATTACTAGAGTTCCTAGATCTTCAAGAGGAGGATAGAGGGGAGGGAGAGGGACTCCTTCCTGAGCACTTATTGTATTTGAGGACTCAGAGTCTACTAACGAGGACTATATTCCTGATGGTGATGATTTGTTAGACAAAGGACCTACCCAAAGATGCACAAGATGAGGGTCTTGATGCTACAGATGATGTGGATGATGCACCTAATATCCTTGAGGGTCCATCTGTGGTTCCTATATCTCCTCATTCTAATGAGGTGATGTGACAGTTTGACCCTGTCTGGTAGCATGATGATCCACGTGAGTCTACCTTTGTTTATCATTTTTTGCACTTTTGTCCTTTCTCTTTTTTTTTCTTTTTTCGCGAGGAACTAACATATCTTTCTCCTTTGGTTCATTTTGCAGGTAATGTCGAAGAGTGGAGGGGTTTTGTTCATGAGATTAATATTGGCTTGGCTTCTCCCTTCACTAGATTGAGTCAAGATTATCTCTTGGTTGATCCTAGTGTACCCCCTGCTAATGGGGGACACACCAACATTTTCTGTCCTGTCTATTATGGATGTCAAGTGAGGGTAGATTTGAATGCTAAGATTGACACCCTTAAGGATGAGAATAAGGTGCTCCGGGAGATGGTTAGTCTCAGTTTTGGATGACGAGATGCTAGTATTGCAGGGTCCTCACAATCACATGCTCACATCACGATGCCTCGCTCTCATAGGTCTCATGGAGTGACGAGCGGTACTCATAGGCAAAGGCGCAGAAGTCTTGAGGATTCTATTGGAGGGAACCGACCTTGATCTTCCTTTTCTTCTTTTGAAATCATGTCCGCTTGCATGGGGAGCCTCTATTTCCCTTGAGAGAATTTTGTCCTAGCTCTTTGATACTCTTGTATATGTAAACTTCGAATATATCTATGAAAGTTTATCTATTTATGGGCTTCGTCTATTAGATTTTTGCTCATCTCTTGTACATTTTTGGAAGTTTAAGAACTTTTGGATTATGTTTTGACATTTCTACTCTTTTAACAATGCAAGTATGATAATGATGACATGTTTTTGTATATTGTTTTGGCATATATATGAGATGAAATTTATGATATGCAGATGCAGGAACACAAGAACTATTGAAATGAAACATTTACTTCTATGGAATGTCATGAGTCATGACATTGATTTTATTACTTTGGGACTCTTTTTTTATTTTGGTATGAATGCAATGTGGAACAAACAACACGACTACTCTTTAATATGATTTTCAATCCAAGGGATTGCAAGTTGTCCTGATATAAGAGACCTATTCAAGACTGTGAGATAGGAATTTAAAACTTAAGTGGTGAGAGGGAATGAAATGGAGTGCTTCTGAATTTAGGCTTTGTTAAAGGCTAAGCACTGATCCTTATCTAGATAAGTTAATTTGACAAGCTTTCAACTTAGACAAGTAACAAATTTTGTTGATGTTCTCTAGACTTAGATCATAGATGGCAAGAAAGATAGACCTGGGGTAAAGGATAAGTAGGAAAGAACAAGGGTCCCTAGATAGAAGATGATCCCAGAGACTACTAGACTCTTGGTTTTACTCAGCTAGTGCGTGTGTGTGCTTTGTACCTTTCTTTCTCTATTAGAATGTCACCCTTGAGGATTTGAGCTTAGACTGATCTCCACCCCAGAGTACAGGCATTCAACAATCTTCTCTCTTTCACTCTTTTGTATCTCTTTTTTTTCTTTTTCACTTTTTTTTTGTATTTCCTCACTTGATTTTCTCATTTTTTTGGATTTTGACTTTTTGGGAATGAATGCATTTGGAACTTTGATATGCAACAATTTGATCTCTCAATACTCTTATTTTGATCACTCATTTTTTATTCACTCAAATTTTAGATTGCTTTCTTTAGAGTTTTGATCCTCCTGACATTTTTGTCTAGGAAAAATAAGGGGCTAAGTACCACCTAAAGTTTTTATAATCTAGTCGGACTTCTCTACTACTAGGGAAGAATTGGGAAGGTCTACTTGCAAGCTTCCTTTGAACACCATAGGTTTGAATATTGACTTTGTTTAGACCTGTTTAGGGGGAAATTTAGATTTGTTAATGATCTAGTGTTTACATGTTTAAATCTGCGTTTCCACTTAACATTGAAGGATCTAGGGTCGAGTGGCGAGCACTATCATACCCTAGGTCACTTACAAATGAAGGGAAGCTTGGATTAGGGAATTTAATTATTAATTTTCCTTCTCTAATTCCTAATTAACCATTAAAACCCTAATTATGCAAATACGACAACAAATTGATGAATGACGGAAAAAACTCTTGTAGACAGGAGTAAAATACCAAATCACAGAATACCTATTTTCGGGGTTCTGAAGCAGAATAGTCGGGGACACTGGAGCAGTTGCCCAAGTCTAAGGTACCAATTTCTTCACAGGATCTGGACCTCCTTCCGACACTGATCAACCTTGTAACTTCTATTTCCCAAAAATCAGATGCGGAGGACACTAGAGCGAGCACCCAACTCCTGGAAGTGCTCATGTGTCCTGCTTTTCTTCAAATCCTGAATCTCTGATGCCTGCCAATCCTTCTTGCAACTCCACTATTCCCAAATGCCACACCTGTAACCTGTAATCACATGACTTGGTTTTGGGGGTTGTGGTGTTTAGAGGCTTGCCTCAGTCAAGCCTCGAAGGACACTTAAGTCTCTGAACACTGTTGTCAAATAAAGAGTGCATGCCCTAGTGAGGCAGAGGCAAAAACCAAAGGAAACAATGATAAAAACACAATATGATGTCACCTTGTAGTGAATCTCTCATGGAAGGAAGATGCTCTTCATGCCATGAGGAAATTGATGCTCAAATATGCAAATATTAACGCACAAAACATACAAGTCTACTCTTGCAACACAATAGAAGCCTTGAATCACCTTGAGAACACAATAACTTCCTTGTAATCATCTAATTAAAATCTAGTTTACAAATGAATGCCAAAGCATGTTTATAAATGCATCTACAAACACTCCCACCAAGATTTTCATAATTCAAATTTACTATGTCGGCAAAGGGACCTAATAACTGTCACAAATTGACACCCAAAAATTGGGACTGCCCCAAAATAGGGCAGGACTAGGGTGTAGGCACCCAAGTCCTTCCCCCTATTTTGGACAGGGTATAACTCAAGGGGTCCACCTAGGTCCAATTTGCCATGGAATCTAGGTCTCATTCCATCGGGATGCCAAAATATGAACTAAAATGTCCTAAATGCATGCTAAAGACCTGGGAGTTAAACCTTATGAGGGAAAATCTCCCAAGGGGACATTTTCTGACGTTACAAGACCTAACATCTTGACTCATTAAGATTGGGATTAGTGTAAAGCTAAGAGCTAGGATTTGATTAGAATCACTAGGAATGAAAAGGGGATAATGGTGATTGTGAAATAGGGAATCTCTAGGTTCTGAAAGAATAACTTATATCTAGGCAATCTTAGACTTGTTACTGAGAAGAAAATAACACAGGAGCAAGTCATTCATTGTAATGCAAGATGGACAGAATAAAATTGAAATTCAACAAATAAATTGTTTTTGATATTTTCTTTTTATGATTTTTTTGGTTTTTAGACATAGTATTTCTTGAGGTGAAAGGCATTGATTATTTCGCCAAATTCTTCTCCCTCCATTGTGCACAAGAGATAGGCATTGTTTCTAACATCTGCTTTAACCATGTAAGGTCCTATCCAGTTTGGTCTAAACTTGTGTCTTTCATCGACTCTTTTATCTATCAAGTTGTCTATCCTGAGCACTAGGTCTCCCACTTGAAAAGGTCTTGGGATGACCTTTTTGTTATACTGCTTCTTCATTCTTGCGAGATAAGAATCATGTCTTTGGACAACTCTTAAGCATGTTTCATCCATCATTTCTAATTTATCTAATCTCACTACTCGATATTCCTCATTGTCCAATAATCCATCTAATGACACTCTCAAACTAGGCAACTCTACTTCCAATGGTAACATCGCCTCTAACCCAAAAGTGAGGGAATAAGGGGTGGTTCCAATTGGAGTCCTTATGCTTGTTTTGTAAGCCTATAGAGCTGGATATAGTTGTAAGTGCCAGTCTCTTTTAGAGTCTTTTACAATTTTGACCAGTATTGACTTCAAAGTTTTGTTTGTGGCTTCTGCTTATCTGTTTCCTTGAGGATAGTAGACTGATGGGGAGTTATGATTGATGTGGAACCTCTCCCATAACTCTCTTACTTGTGGATTTTTGAATGATGAAGCATTATCTATTACTATCACTTGGGGAATCCCGAACTGACATATAATTTGATTTGGTATGAATTTGGTGATTATGGTACTTGAAATAGTAGTGAGAGGCATGGCCTCCACCCATTTAGTAAAATATTCTATTGTGGTGATGATGAACAAATGTCCATACATTGATGGGGGAGATATTTTCCCTACAAGGTCCAAGCCCCAAGTGGAAAAGGGCCAAGGAGTAACGATCGGTTGTAAATCCCTTGTTGGTGTGTGGTGGACATGAGTGTAGGCTTAGCGTTTTGGACATCTTTTTATGAACTTAATTGCATCTCCTTGCAAATATGGCCAGAAGTATCCCATTCTATGTATTTTTCTTATCGTGGCGTGACCACGAAAGTGTCCTCCACATATCCCACTATGACATTCCTCTAGGATCTTACGTGCCTCTGCTTTGTTGATGCATCGAAGCAACATTCCATCTAAAGCCCTTCGATAGAGCACATCATCTATTAAAACATATCTTACAGTGAGGAAACGTAAGCATCTCTTTCTCAAAGGGGTCATGTTTTCAAGGTAAGTCTTGTTTGCAAGGTGGTTCACAATATCTCTGTACCAATATGAAGCGACATATTTCTCGAGATCAACTACACAAATTCTTCATCGAGAAAATCTTTGTTTATAGGCTCCTCTTGGGGAACCAGATTGTCTACTAACCAATCTACTATCACTTGTCCTTTGACCAACTTTTGATTGATGTAAGTTAGTTCAAACTCACTCAATAGGGTTATGAATCGGCCAACTCTTCTTGAAAGCATGGACTGATTTACGAAAGTCATCAATTGCTTGGATTGTATCATAACCCTAGTTTCTAGATTCAACATGTAATATTGTAATCTCTAAGTTGTGAAAAGTATGGCTAGACATTCTTTTTCAGCTTGAGTATAGTTCTTCCCATACTCTAACAAGGATCGACTTATGAAATATATGGCTCTTTCTCTCCCACCTTCATCTTCTTGAGACAACATACATGCTACAAAGATATTAGTCACTCTAAAATATAAGATGAAGGTTTTGTCATGTTTTGGTGGCATTAACGTGGGCAGAGTTAGCAAGAATTTCTTCACTTGTTCAAATGCATTTTGAGTCTACCGTCCAAGTTATGCTGACTTGCTTCTTCAGTAACTGGTTGATTGGATGAATTTTGAAAGCCATGTCCAGTATGAAGCGTCTGATTACACCCAATTATACCAAAAAGGTTCTTACTACTGTCTCACTTGTTGGTGGGGTTGCATTTAAGATTGCTTTAACTTTGGCTGGGTCGATGTCTATTCCTCTTCGTGAAACAATAAAACCCAACAACTTTCTTGTTGTGACCCAAAAAACACATTTTTCAGGATTTAACCTTACTTTATATTCTTGAAGCCTATTGAAGATTTTGTGAAGGTATTTCACATGTGTTGACCTTTATTCTGATTTAGCTAGAAGATCATCAATGTAAGTTTCCACTATTTTGTGAATGTAATCATGGAAGATATGTGTCATTGCCCTTTGGTATGTTTCTCCTACGTTCTTCATCTCGAATGGCATGACTACATAATAGAAGGTTCCCCAAGGGGTGGTGAACGTTGCTTTTTTATCTTCTAAAATCTTCATCTGATTATATCCTGAAAATCCATCCATGAGAGAGAGGATTTCATATCATGTAGTTGAATCGACAATTTGGTCAATGGATGGCAAGGGGAAATCATCTTTTAGGCAAGCTTGATTGATGTCTCTAAAACCAAGGCATATCCAAATTTTTCCATTCTTCTTTAAAACTGGGACAATGTTTGACACCCAACTTGAATAATCCACCAGTTTGATAAAGCTGACATTCAATAATTTCTTCAATTCTTCTTTTACCATTTCAGCTACTTGTGGCTTTATGGGTCTCAACTTTTGTTTTATGGGTTTTGTATCAAGCTTTGTTACTAAGTTGTGGACCACGATCTTTGGGTCTAATCCAAGCATGTCCGAGTATGTCCATGTGAAGATGTCAGAATATTTGATAAGGAACTCCATGTATTCCTCCAATTCTTCATCGTTCAATTCTCCTAGTTTTAATATCCTAGGCTTTTTGGGTGTTCCAACATTAATGTCAATCATATCTTTGGTTAGGGATGGGTGTCTTTCCTCAAACTTTTGAGGAGTAGGTGGTAAATCTAAATTTTCTTTTATCTAAAGGATTTCTTTCTCGCTTCCAAAATAGTCCTCTAGATGAGGAAGGAGCATGTATCCTTTCCTGTGGTATACTCTTGGAAGTCCAACATAGGCATGTAAATACTCAAGGATGGCTTCGTCATTCTCAACATAATCTTGGGTTGGTTTCTCCATTTGACCTATGGTGTAATTTAGGATGCTTAGTAATTCTTCACTTTCTAACAATGGCTCTTCATGCATTGACACAATGTATTCTAAATTTTAAAGTTGAGCATGTGGTGAAAATAATGTGGCTGATGTAGCCATTGAATCTTCTACTTGATTCTGTTCTCTGGGTATGGCTTTTATGGAGAAGAAGTCAAAGAGTTGGACCAATTTTATGATGGTTTCTTTGTAAGGTCATAATCATTCTGACTTTGTCTCATACTTTTCCACAACTTGGTTGATCACTAAATGAGAGTCTCCAAAGGTAGAGATCTTCTTGATCCCCATTCTTATGGCTAGCATGATTCCTAGGGATAAGGCTTCGTGCTTATTGATATTATTTGTGCAAAAGAAATCAAGTCTAAAGGCAAAGGGGAGGACTTTTCCTTCTAGGGATGTCAAGATTATCCCTGTCCCTGCCCTAGTTTTGCAACTAGCTCCGTCGAAATGTAGAGTCCATAAGTTTTGATGGTTTTATGGTTGAGATGTTTCTCCAAAATTGTATGTGGAATTCCATTTTTCTTCTCTTTCCTCTCCTTCTTCGATGATTTCTATTGTTCCAATCAAGAGGTTTTTGGTGTCCCATTCATCATCACATAGAATGGTTGCTAAGCTAAATGGTGCATGGGATTTGGTGGTGTGAGGATCAAAGGGGAATTCTCTAAGATCATCCAATTCTTTGATAATGTATGTTGTGAGTACTTGTGTTTGTTTGGATATCTTGAGCTTCTTCTTTTGGTTTTTCTTATATTTTTAACTTTTTGTCTTTTTCCTCATGTTCCTTTCTGTAAATACTTAAAGGATCAGGGTTTGTCTTGATGATGCAGATCTTTCCCAAGTGATGAAAGTGGATCTCTTGAAACAAGGTGGAGGCAATGGCCTTCATAGCGTGAACCCAAGGTCTTCCAAGGATCATGTTGTAATTGGTTTCTTTATTGATGACATGGAAGTCTATGGAAATGGTTTTATCCCTTAGACTAAGTCGTAGACTGATTTTCCCCACTATTTGGATATCATGATTGTCATATATCTTCAAGGTGGTAGCTTGTTGCTTTATTCTTGTTTTGCTATATCCCATTCTCTGTAGGAAGGACATTGGTAAGAGATTGACTGATGATCCTTCATCTACCATGACTCTATTTATGGTAACTTATTTGACTCAAATTTGTATGTATAGAGGTCAATCCTTTTTCTTTCCTCCTTTGTTCTAAGGTAGTTTGGAAATATCAAATTTGAGAGGAGGTGGTTCCTCCTACGTTGAACATCCCACTTCTAATACTTCCAAGAATGTTTTTCAATGTGAGGGGGAGGCTCTCAATAAATTTATCACTTGTGAGAAGACATTCTCTATTTGATTTGTTTGTTTCTCTTCCTTGGATTACAAACACTTCTTGGTTTAATTCTACTTGATTGGAACTATTTTGGTTGGCCTTCCCTTTCTCATTTTGTGATTCCTTCTCTTTCCTTTGAGATTGAAGGAGTTTGAGAAAATTATGTTGTTGATCTAGAGTAAGTTTGGAGATAGCTTTATTGTATCCATAGCAGGTTTTTGTTTCATGACCCTTTGTTCCATGGAACCAACAATAAGTGTTGAGGCCATAGGGGGACAGTTTGACCCTTGATTTCTTTTTTGTTGCCACTTGTCATTATTGGGATTACTTTTCACCACATTGACATCTTTGTCTGAGGAGATATTGGATGTAGTCTTTTTAGTTGTTTTAGGCACTTTGAGTCTTCCATTAGTATCATAAATCTTCCGGCCACTGTCGATGGTAGCTTGATTGATCCTCAAACCACTTTCCAATGCTTCTTCATAAGATCTATATGGTAATTTTTGAATGTCTTCTCCCATGTCCTTATTCAAGGCATGTAAGAAAAAATCACATAGTTCATGATGGTCCATATTCGGGGCACTGGTTGAGGAATAGAGGACTTGCCTCCATCTAGTCACAAAATAGGATACGGATTCATTCAATTCTTGCTTCATGGTGAGGAATTCTCTGATCCTTGTTTTGATGAGTTTGTCCGTGTTGAATGCCATGACAAATTCTTTTATTAGTTGTCTAAACAAGTGAATTGAAGCCTCTGGAAAATGATAGTACCAATCCAGAGCTATTCCTTTGAGAGTTTTTAGAAAGATTTGACAATAACCCTATCCAAAGGGAGGAGTTCTCTTATTTTCATGGTGTAAGCTTTGATATGAGAGTTCAAATCTCCTTCTCCTTTGAATTTTGGGAGATCAGGCAATGGTTGAGGTAACTGCATGCTCCTTATGTTTTAATCAAGAGGTTCTTTCAAATACTCGAGATATGTTCCAAAAAAGGTGCTTTGAGATTGTGGTTTTGATAGTAATAACCCTGTGGGTGGGTTTTGATAGCCCATTGTTAGATTTGTTTGATTGTTCTGAACAAGAGGGTTCCCATTCAGAAATGTGTTGTTACTAGCATTTCACAAATAGTAGTGGAGATAGGGGGGATTTTGAGATGCCACTTGGTCCTGTTCAATTCGAACGTCATCATGGGACTTTTGTCTTGTTTTAGGAGAAACTTGTTCTACTTCCAAGATTCTAATTCTTTGCACTAGAGTTGCGCTTAAGTCTGCAGGAGTGAAAGCTCTAGGTGTTTCCTCATTTCTAGGATTTTCTCTTTGAATATTGTCATGGTGGTATGCTTCTTCTCATGCAGCATTTTCTCTTTGTTCTTCTCATAAGGCAACCCTTAGTGCCTCTTGAGCGTCTTCCGCTTCTTGCAGGTGTCTTTCTAATCGTTTTACTTCCTCATTGAGATGAGTACTTGATGTGCTTGTGGAAGGTTTATTGGGTCGATGTATTTTTGACCTTACCCTCCTAGATTTATATGGTGCATTTGGTATGGCCAAATTGTTTTCCCAAGCTAGGTTATTGAAAGACAAAGAACTCTATATTCTCTTTGATCTTATTCGTAATCTAAATCTTCATAGTCATAGCAGTTGGTGATTGGTACATCTGGATGCGATGACACATACCTATCGAAAGGAGTTTCTGGTTCTTTTGAGGGAATATTCCCTTGGTTTAAGTCAGGTTTCATCATATTTGAGGGTGCCATAGACATCATAGAATAAATGGAACAAATGGTGGTGAAGGTGACAGAAGTTCAAGTGGCAAAGGCGGCTATAATGAATAAAGTGAAAATGTTTTGAAGTGTTGAATGTTTTGAGATCTAATATGATGGGAACACAAACTACACAACCAAAAGATTTTCTAATTCACGTTGGGTTCACCAAAATATGTACACTCAAAATCATGACTTCGGTTGCCTGGGGTTGTCGAGTCAGATTTTGGCACACACACAGACCCTTCCCTCCTTGCCACGAGGTGATCCGCCACATCACTCTCACTCTCATGGATGTAGCCAGTTGAGAGGAGGCAAGACACAACGGGGGTCTAGCTCATTAGAGAGCTAGAATTTGCGGAGAGGGGTCTGCATGTTATGGGGCCTTTGTTGTTGTGTGCTAATGTAAATGTTTCATTCAATAATTGTTGTTGTAGACATAACCATATGACCCGAAGGGTCACTGGTTACTCTTCTCCTGTTGGGGTTTCTACTGTTCCACCTCTATGTTGGTAAGTTGTTACTTTCATTGATGGATTCTTGTCTTTCAATTTGTTGGATGACTGCATGTTGTATTTGAAGTTGTCTAAATGTCTCTAGTTGTTGCAAGACAAATGGATCTTGTTCAGGTCTTGAATGGTTTTCCTCAATCTTGCTAAGGACTTCCCTCACCCACTCACCTCTTAATCCTAGGCACATTCATGAGCCAAGACAAGGGATAGGTGTATGTGGACTAACCTTGACTAGACTTAGGGTTTAACCTAGGGTTTAGCTTGACCTATGGTTTAGTTGTGCATTGACTTTCATTGACCTTGTGATGTTATCAAGGGTTTGACCGTGGCTGACCTTGTGACAATACCAAGGGTTTGTAAGTTATCTATGTGACTAATGTTTTTGTTATTTTCTAGGTTTTTATGAATGCAAAGCTATATGAAGTGTAAACTTATTTTTGTGCTTTTTTGATATTTTAGAAATAAAAGATGCTTTTTAATCTAAGAAAGGAAATATGAATGCAACTAGAATGAATTTTAACCTAATGCAATTATTCTATGTTTTTGGGGTTTTTGAATATTTTAAAACAATTAATCTAGAAAAGGAAATTGCAATTAAATGAATTAAACTATGAATGCAAATTACTTCTAAAATGCTAGATCTAACCTTTCTATCAAGGAAAAAGTAATAAATTACTAATCCCAAGAGCAATTTCAATTTTCTAATTACTATCAATTGACAAAAGCATAGAGGAACCTAAAATAGAGAAGATTTGTGTGACTCCACTACCCTCAGAGATCCTTGATGGCAACCTCATTTCTTCTTGAAGCAATGGGAAGACCTCTTGATGACAAGACAACACAAAGAAGCTTCTAGAAGCTTAAGAAAGCTCAATGAGAGCTTTTGATGAGCACAATGGCGTTGATTGAAGTAGTGTAACAATGCTTGAAGAGATTTATGTGAAATCTTGATGAACAATGAATAAATAAAAGGCACCTTCATCCTGTGTGAGCATGAGAATGCTAATTGGAGAGGAAAAACTTAGCAAGAGATGTGTGCACTGTAACCGAAAAATTTGGACAAAATATAAAGATAAAACAATACAAATATTACCTTTGACAAAACCTTTCGAATACCTCAATTTATCTTGAATGATGGATGAAAGCCTGATTGATTGTTGTAGCTAATTTGATGTTGATTGCTCATGTTCGTAGCATAATGGTAAGATGAAGATTTGATGAAAGAAAATAGATGAGAATGGATGAGAAGATTGAAGAATGAGAGGACTAGAGGAATTTCAGTAGCATAAGAATATCAAAATTAATGGATACCAAATGGCTTATGAGAGGGTAGATTTATAGGCAAGGGCTCATTTTTTATGTGGAGGGAAGAAGATTTGATAGGATTTGATAAGGATTGGATTTTTTGATAAAAGAGGAAATAAAACAAGATAAGATAGTAAAAAGATAAAAAGACTTGCTTTTAGTTTTCAATCCTCAAAAAGGAAATAAATCTTTGAAAAGGATGGGAAGATAATTGATGAATTATCTAATTAAATAAATTAATTAGATACACGAGTTCAAATTTGGAAAGAAAGCAAGAAGATATTTTAAATATTTTATTAATTCAATAAATATTTAATTTATTTAATTAATTATAGGCAAATGGATAAATGACTAATTAAACAATTAAAAATAATTATTTAATTAGAGGGGATAAATGGCCATGAATAATTAAATAAATAAAATTTATTTAATTATAGAAGAAGGGATTATGGAATTAAAAGGGGATAAATGAAATTAGTCAAATAAATAAGATTTATTTAACTAATTAGGTGATGACATGCGTACCTAGGGAAAAATAGGCTACAAGATGTCAAGATGATGTAATGTCACAAGAGATGGATATTTTTGGGTGTCTACATTTTGCCCCTCTTTGAGATGATGTTCGAGATGATAAAATTTGTGTCGAGTAACATCATTTCAAAGAAGCTAGGGTATGGGTAGAGAAAGAAGATGATGATGGAAAGATAGGATGAGGATGCCCCCTCGAGAGGATAGGCAGGTTGGCAAACATGGCTAGGCTCTTGAAATGAAATGGATTGGTCAAGGAAGAAAGATAAGGAAATGGATAGAAGAAATGAATGATGTGTTATGCTGCAACAAAAGTGACCAACCATGATGTTTGATGTAGCACTAGATGTTATGCACCAGGGTATGAGGACCAAGGTGACGATGTGTCTCATGCCCCAACGTAATACAACCTTGTCTAAACATATTAGGAAGAAAACTTAGAGCATTAAAGTCCTAATACACAAAAGGTACGATGTGACCTTAGATGCAAAGGATAATGCAAAAAGCTATTCCAACATACACAAGATATGAATATTAGCTAGAATGATATTGATGTGATACAAATGCAAGATAAAAAGATAACCCACACAAGAAAGAAAGCAAGCATGCACAAATGATACAAAGAAACAAACAAGGTATTGCCCCTGTCAAGTTGTAAACCAATGATTTATTGTTGATTGATTGATTGATAAAAGTGTTGTCATGGCGGGGAATGATATATCCCTAAATCAACACAAGGATGTGGGAACGTTATATCCCATTGATGATGATGATGATTGATTGATTTGGTTTATGAAAAGATTAGGATCAAGACCATTGATGTGATTGGATAATTTGTCAAGATTGATTGACTTGATTGGTATGGATCGATATGACTTGAATTTGAGTTTATTGCTTAGATGGATCGATGTGAAGAATGGATTGAAGAATTGAGTTTAGTGATTGAATGGATGAATTGATTTTGAAAGATTGATGAATTGATGGAGATAGATGATAGAAGAACTAAGATGGATAAATATAATGAAGGATCAAAGATCAAAGAAGTGTATCGCCTATGCCTGAATTTAGGTACTTCCTTCGTATCCCAGATTGCCTACATACCCTGTATCCACGGGATCAAGGCACTTAACAATAGAGATGAGATGTAGTTATGATTTTGTGCTGTATTGATGATGATGATGAAGGGGGATGGATTAATCACGATTGATTGGATGTTTGATGAGATGGGATTAATTTGATTGAATTGGATTGATGTGATTGATTTGAAAAGGATGATTAGGTGAAGTGATTGATTTGAAAAGGATGAGCTTTGATGATTGTTTGGATTTTTGTTAGATTTTATGATTTTTTGCATTTTTTTAGATCTTTTTATGATTTTTTTATTTTTTCAGGACTTTTTGTGATTTTTTGGTATTTTTTCAAGACTTTTTATGATTTTTTTGGTATTTTGATATGTTTTGATTTTTTTGGATTTTTTGAAATATTTTGGGATGTTAATGGATTTACAATTTGTGTAGCCTTTATGCTAGATACCAATGACAAGGGAGGACCAAGTCTAGGTGCAAGGAAGTAGGTAGGATGGATAAAAGATGGGTGATAGGATGGAAAGTTTATGATAGATAGATGGGTAAAATGATAGGCTATAGTAGATGGATGTATGCCTCATAATGGAGCTGGGATGTGATCTCCAAAGACTATGTCACATAGGAATAACTTGCCCCATTCTAGGTGTGATGCTTAGGATTAGTTCATGACAAGGCTTATGACGATAGGACTTATGATAGGATTAGGCTTATGACAATGGGATGATGATAGGATGATAGGATGGATTGGAAGGGATGAGGTATATCAAGAGTTTTTCAAAGCTTGTTTCAACATTTTGCCCCCATATCTTTATCAAGATCAAAGGAGGAAGGGTGAATGGATGGACCCAATAGGACAGGTATGCGGGAATGGATAAGGATGGTAGGAAATGGTATGGTAAGATAGGTTGAAAATGATAGGAGGATAAAAGAATGTGTCCCCAAGTATAAGTGACATAGAAGATCAATTTACACATGATACTTTCTTGCTAGGTTTTTATCATGGTACTTATCTAAGGTGCCTGTTTACCAGGTTTTCACCGTTGGACAAAGGGATTTCTCTTTACTTTTTTTGACTTTTTGACTTTTTTGAATTTTTGACTTTTTTGAATGGGATAGATGGATATGGATGGGAGGGACTCTAGTGTCTAGTTCCATGAAAGGTGATAGTCCCTCTAGATGGATATCCTTGCATGGACCATGTCAAGTGTGCTCATAGATGTTGGTAGGGGATTGTATGAAAGTGAGATGAATTAGGTAGATAGTGGATTATGATATGGATTATGCATGGAAAGATAGTAGATTATGATGTGTATTATGGATGGAAGATAGTGGATTGTGATGTGGATTATGATGTGTATTTATGCATGGAAGATGGATGGAAAGCTTATGCAAAAGAATGGACCATAGGGAAGTGATGAGGAAGATATGTAGGATAATGGATGAAAGGTGGGGAGATGGAGGTATCTGGGAATGTTGTGGGATGGAAGGGAACCATGACCAATGGTTGCACACACCATGATAAACGTTGAATCTTTTGATGGGATGGTGGGATAGGAAGCAATGGTGTTTTTCACTTAAGAGATGGTCGATTTAGTGTTTTAGGAACTCACATAGACTTAGCATTTTTTTTATTCTTATTTGACTTGTGGGATGAAGGAATTGGATATGTTTGAATGGAATGGATGGAAGAGGAGAAAGTGGATGGTTGGGATTTTTGAGAGATGGATGTCTCATTTGATTTGCTTGCTTTTTGCTTAGGAACCCATACCATTTTAGTTTTTGACTTTGCTTGTGGATGTATGGGTTTGGATATATGCAGCTTTTGTGCAGCTTTTAAGGCAATTACTTGTTGCTTGGGGACCCTCACCTTTTTTCATTTTTTCTTTGAGGTGTGTGGGTGTATGCAGCTTTAGGGATGAGTTTTTCTTTGATTCTTTGCTTTTGTGTCCTAAGGCATGAGGATCCTTAGGATTTTTGACTTTGTATGTAGAGGCATCCAAATTTTTCCTTTTGAATCCCATGGGTATGGTGGAAGTGAGGTTGGTGGAAGCTCCTTGTTTAACAAATATGTGCATTTACTAGTCATGATTGAGATTTTTAGAAGATTTATGGATGGATGGATAAGGTGTTGGAAGTAGAGGAGGTAGATTCGATGGAGGGATATTAGGAGTTGGAAGAAGCAGAGGCAAAGTGGATGGTGGGAGGTGTATGGTCATATTCTTTTGACATTTGTAGGAGGATGGAGGTGGAATGACAACATATGTTTTAGGAATGTGATGGGATTTGTGATGGAAAGAGGTGGATTTTGGAGGTGTGGAGGAAGTACCAACATCATTAGATTGTTGTCCTTGGGGTGTGTATCCAAGGTCAAATGAGCGCGGTGGAGGGACTTTAACATGGATGGGCTCCAAAATTCATTGTTTAAGAGCCTTTACCTTGATAGTTCATGTTTTGAAGCATGCGATGGACAATGGGACTAGGTGTAGGTGGAACACTAGACATGAGTTCCTTATTGGGTGGAGAAGGTGAGATAGTAGACAATGGTTGTTGTGTTCCTAGGGAGGAACATTCATGAATGAGGGTGGATAGACTGACAGGATATGATGGTGGATTTGAAATAGGGTCAATAGTGGCTACGGAAGGATCATTAAGATCTTTCTTATGTGCATGTAGATCCAAGCTATTGGTTTGATCTCCTATGCTTTCTTGGGAGGCACATGTCTCATCATAGGAAGTGGATGTTCTGGGATTTTGGATGGGGCTAGATGGAGGATGGATAGGAGCAATTTGGATATCTTGCTCTTGGATGATCATGGGAGAAAGGATAGGTGGAGTGATAACTTCTTGACCATGAATTGCATAAAGTTGGGATAAGAGGTTCATCATGGATTTCATGATCATACATAGAATCTTGATCATAATGGTGAGCATAAATAAGATTAATTTGGCTATGAATGGGATCACTTTGCTCATGAATAGGGTTATGATCATAGCTAATATCTTGATCATAGAAAATATATAGGTCATGGATAGTTTGAACTTAGAGATGCTTTGATCTTGACTTGGTTGAGGGGTTGATGTTGCCACATGCTTAGAAGTATACTCTTGACATAGCTCTTGTGATTTCATGGAAGTGGAGGTAAGAAACTCTTGGATAGGCTCAATGGCTTATGGGTCACATGATGGGATTAGAAGGATAGACATGGTATTGGAGGGCTCATTGGGGGACTCTTGAATAGAATCGATATGTTCTTTTCAATCAACAACATGAGAGCATGATAGATTTTGACTAGGACCTATGGGAGAAGTATTTTCAATAAGCTCAATGGTTTGGGGACCACATGGTGGAGTTGGAGGAATAAGCAAAGTATTGGGAGATTTTTTGATAGGCTCATGAATGGGACTTTGATGACATGGAAATGATTTATTCCTCGCTAATAGCCAATAGATCACATCCTTTGCAAGTGTATGGGTAGATGGATAATATAGTGGGTGGATAATAAGGGTAGATGGTGTTAGAGGCTTAGAAGTATTAATAGGATTGGAGGGAGGGATAATGTGATTAGGTGGATTAGGAATAGGATTGGATGGAGGAATGTTAGGGTTGGACACATCAGGATTTGGATTAGGATCACATGGTGGTGCCAAGATAGGACTAGTGGGCTCATGTGTTGGCATGTGATTGGGTGGTGATGGAGGATGCTCATAGGGTGCAAAGACTAGACTGGTATCTCCCTCGTCAAAGGATATCAAATCTTGCTCCAAAAATGGACTTAAGGATGTTTGACTAATGTACAAAGGGTCATTTTGGCTCTCATGTACCTCTTGTGAGAACACCTTTTGGCCTTGTGGATGGGTTGGGTGGTGGTGTGTTGGCATGTTGGAAGAAGGAGTTGGATAAGTTTGAGGTGAATATTGCTGGGTAGATATGACATTGACATGATGTGTAGATGGGGTAGGTTGGCATGATGGTGAAGGTGACACATAGGAGTGTGGTTGAATGTGTTGGAGGTTGGGATGGTGTTGTGATGTGATTGGTTGTTGAAAGGTTGATGTTGGAATTGTTGGATAGGTTTATGTTGTTGTTGTTGTTGTGGTTGAAGGTGTTGATGTTGTGTTGGATGAGGGATCATAAAGGATAATAGTTGTTGAGATGTAGGTTGATATGGATAGGGGTCAATATTAGAAGAAGTGGGATAGGTTGATGAAGGGGTAACATGACATGTAGATAGATGAGGTTGATATGATGATATAGAGGACACATAGGATTGATGTGGCATTGGTTGATTATGTGCCTGTTGGAATTGACAAGTGGCCAAGAGGTGTTGGATTCGTGCTATGAGGTGTTGCATTTGAGGTGATAGGCTTGTTTGAAGTTGAAGTTGCTGAATCTTGCCATGGACCTTTTGAATGATTTGTTGATCTATAGGTTTTGGTGCTAGGTGAAGTAGGAGAATGAGTTCTTGTGCTAATTCTTCTAATGTTGACACGATGTCACTTTTAGCAAATGTTTGATTAGTATTATGATTGCTTAGATGATAAGGATGTTGGCAAGAGACACTAATATGGTATAGACTTGTATGTTGTCATTGATCGCAACAAGGCTCAGAGATCTCATCAGTATGATAGGAAGACATAACTCTAGAAGGTCTTATTGGAATTCAGATCTAGTTGGCAAAAATGACTAAGTATGGGCAAGAAAAAAAGAAAGGGATAGTAAGCAGATCAATGTGCCTCCACAGATAAAGACCTAGAAATGTAGCTTAGGTATAATGTTCATAGTTGTTTGGTGTTGTTATATTCTAGTGATCAAGTCCTAACTTCCTCTGAAAGTCATTTGGAGAAAATGTCTGAGTCTGGAAGAACAGAGGTATGATAGGAATAGTGTACAGTGTAGAGTAAAATGATCTGCATTCCTCCGCAAGTGCATATTTTGTTATGTGGTTTTGAGGAAACTAAGAGACATGTCATGAATACCTAAATCCAGGATTATAGCCTTTGAAGTTCAACAGATCATATTCTACAAGCTCTCCAATATCAGCTTCCAGTTCAACAGTATTTCTCTGTGACAGAACAACAGTTTCATGATCTTCATTTTGACATGCAAAAGTATTTTGCTCCATGGTTCTGAAGGTATGTTAATTGGTCAGTAATGAACATTTGATATGAATTGTGAGGTCCCATTTTGTCCGCAGTGCGAGTTGTGATGTGACAGATGAAATTGTCAAGTATGTTCTTAAAGAACAAGCCAACTGGTATGTTAGATCGTTATGCGGAGAAGATATATCATCTGGATAATCAATCTAAGTGTTCATATGATTGAGGCTGACCTATGTGAAGACTTGTACTTATTTTTCTAAGTCCACATTGCAGATTGTTCACAAGATCAAGCCGACAGAGTACAACTATTTGTTTACATGTTTTATATTTTGGATGCCAACTTGATTATGGATCAAATCATGATGCAGATATATAAGAGCGATGAATTTTGGTTGAGGCAATAATAGTGTGTGGTGTGATCGATGCGAGCATAACAATAGTAGAGCAAAGATAAAAGATCAGTGATGATGAAGACTTGGGATTCAAAATTTAGTTGCTAAATGATTGCACTCTGGCATATCAACAGATGCTTTTGCAATATTCATTTTCATATATAATTTCACTTGTACTTGGTAGAGAGCCATCTTCATCTAGGCAGTGAGCCTAGCAGTGATCCTTCATTAGGGTTTAACATCCCTCATTGTAATCTTTCTAGGTTTAGGGTTGAGGCAGTAAGCCTGCTAGACATAGTTGTACTTCATAGCAGTGAGCCGGTATGTTCTAGGCCTGTGGAGTGACCAAGCCTAAACATCATCATTTGTAAAAGATAGCAATATATTGAGAGCTAATCCTCTCAGTGGTTTTTCCCCACCTTAGTGTTTTCCACATAAAAATCCTGGTGTCCATGTATTATGTTTTTATGGTTGCTATTCATTTGCATATTGTGTTGTTTAATTAAATTTGGAAAATGGTTAAAAGTGAAAGAACATGAAAGGTTTTGTGGAACACTGATTCACCCCTCTCTCAGTGTTCCTAATATTCAACAACTGGTATTAGAGAAAGGTTCGTTGGAAGAAGCCTAATAGCTTGAGGAAGATCTGGGAAGGTTCACTCATGGCAACAAGTCATTCAAAAGGTCCATGGCAAGATTCATCAACTTCAACTTCAAACAAGCCTATCACCTCAAATGCAACCCCTCATAGCACGAATCCAACAAGACTCAACAAATTTTTGGTTTCAGATCACACCCTTTGCCATTGATGTCAAAGGGGGAGAATAAGATCAGTGAAAAATGGATAAACATCTAAGGGGGAGTAGGAAAATAAAGTGTATATAGTAAGGGGGAGTAGTCAAGCATTTTTCACTAAGTGTTGCCATCAATGCCAAAGGGGAGATTGTTGGCAAGAGACACTACTCTGATATAGACTTCTATGTTGTCATTGATGGCAACAAGGCTCAGAGATCTCATCAACATGATAGGAAGACATAACTCCGGAAGGTCTTATTGGAATTTAGATCTAGTTGGCAAAAATGACTAAGTATGGGCAAGAAATAGAGCAAGGGACAGTAAGTGGATCAGTGTACCTCTGCAGATGAAGACCTAAAATGCGGCTTAGGTATAATGTTCATATTTGTTTGGTGTTATATTCTAGTGATCAAGTCTTTACTTCCTCTAGAAGTCATTTGGAGAAAATGTCTAAGTCTGGAAGAACAAAGGTATGATAGGAACAAAGTATAGTGTAGAGTAAAATGGTTCGCATTCCTCCGCAAGTGCATATTTTGTTCTACAGTTTTGAGGCAACTAAGAGACGTGTCATGAATACCTAAATCAAGGATTATAGAATTTGAAGTTCAATAGATCATATTCTACAAGCTCTCCAGTATCAACTTCCAGTTCAACAGTATTTCTCTGTGACAGAGCATCAGTTTCATGATCCGCATTTTGACATGCAGAAGTATTTTTCTCTGTGGTTTTGAAGGTATGTCAAGTGGTCAGTAATGAACATTAGATATGAATTGTGAGGTCCCATTGGGTCCACAGTGCGAGTTATGATGTGACAGATGAAATTGTCAAGTATGTTCTTAAAGAATAGGCCGACTAGTATGTTAGATCCTTATGCAAAGAAGGTATAGCATCTAGATAATCAATCTAAGTGTTCGTATGATTGAGGCCAACCTATGTGAAGACTTGTACTCATTTTTTTGAGTTCGCATTGCAAATTGTTCACAAGATCAAGTTGACAGAGTACAACTATTTGTTTACACGTTTCATATTTTGGATGCCGACCTAATTATGGATCAAATCATGATGTGGATATATAAGAGCGATGAATTTTGGTTAAGGCAATAATGATGTGTGGTGTGATCAATGCAAGCATAACAATAGAAGAGCAAAGATAAAAGATCAGTGATGATGAAGACTCAGGATTTAGAATTTAGTTGCTAAATAAATGCACCCTAACATATCAACAGATGCTTTTACAGTATTCATTTTCATATATAATTTCACTTGTACTTGGCAGAGAGCCATCTTCATCTAGGTAGTGAGCCTAGCAGTGAGCCTGTTAGGGTTAGCCAGCAGAAGATATCAATTAAATGCAAATAAAGAGTAAACAGAGAAATGGAAATACACAGAAATAATAATAGCGAGAGACAATTTTTAACGTGGTTCACCCAAACTCGGGCTACATCCACCAAACAGAGAGTCCAATATTATTATCCAGTAAATCAAAATCGATTACAATCAGCAATCCCTGCAACTCAATACCGCTGCAAAATGCTACAATACAATATCAAAACCCTAACCCTTAGCTGCCTTTTATCAAGCTTTTTGTCGGTTACAAAATAGGGTTTTCTTATGTCGGTCAATGAAAAATTAACTCCCGATGCATTACAAAATAGGGTTTTCTTATGGACCCCGCAAGGGGCGCTGCCCCCAAACCCCCGCAAGGGGCACTGCCCCTTGACCCCGTAGGAATTTGGGGGGAAACCGCGCCGATAAAAGTGGGGTAAATATAACCTCCGAGTCTGATTAGGCTCCATATAACAACAATCTCCCACTTGGAGACTGATCAGACTCCACACCATATCATCTCCCACTTGGAGACTGATCATAACACCACTGACCCTGTAGCTCCCACTGGAAATAAGCACCCTGGACTCTGCTGGTCTATTTTTGTTGTGTTCAGTCTAGAAGACCAACCGAAGCTGAAGAGGAGCTCAGCTTCTCCCTTGTCACTGCCTTTGTAAACATATCTGCTGGATTGTCATCTGTATGTATCTTTGTCAGCTGTAACTGTCCATCATCCAACACCGACCGAATGAAGTGATACCTCAACTGTATATGTTTGGTCTTTGAATGCAAGGCAGAATTCTTTGCAAGATGTATGGCACTCTGGCTGTCTGTAAATAAATAACTGTTAACCTGTTGTGTGCCCAATTCATTCATGAAAGACTGCAGCCATATCATCTCCTTGCTTGCCTCTGTTGCAGCTACATATTCTGCCTCTGTGGTGGATAAAGCAACCACCTTTTGCAACCTGGAAATCCAACTTACCATTGTTCCACCTACAATAAAGACATAACCTGTAGTACTCCGCCTGGTATCAATATCTCCTGCCAAATCTGAGTCTACATAACCTGCTAAATCAGTATTAGAGCCCCCAAAACATAAGTGTTTATTGGATGTACCTCTCAAATACCTGAGAATCCATTTTACCGCATTCCAATGCTCTAATCCGGGATGACTCATATACCTGCTAACAACTCCTACAGCATATGGTACCTTGGACATTTTCTCTTCCTCCTCTTGTGTCTTAGGACACATGTCCTTAGTCAATTTCAAATGACTAGGCAAAGGTGTGCTGACAGCTTTTGCATTCGCCATGTGGAATCTTTGCAACACCTTTTCAACATAAGCAGCCTGAGATAGAGTCAATTTTCTGTTCAGCCTATCTCTGCAAATTTTCATACCAAGGATTTGTTTTTCTGCCCCCAAATCCTTCATATCAAATGATTGTGCCAACTGCTGTTTTAACTCTCTTATGTGATCCATGTTAGACCCAGCTACAAGCATGTCATCAACATATAAACATAAAATAATGTAGCTGTCATTATCTAACCTCTTAAAATAAACACAATGGTCAGAATTACACCTACTGTAGCCTTGCTCAGCCATAAAACTATCAAATTTCAAATACCATTGCCGAGGTGCTTGTTTCAGGCCATACAAGCTTTTCTTCAATCTGCACACTTGTTTCACCTTACCTTTGACCTCAAATCCCTGTGGTTGTGCCATGTATATCTCCTCCTCCAAATCACCATGGAGAAAGGCAATTTTCACATCTAGTTGTTCCAAATGCAAATCTTCAGTAGCCACAATACTTAAAATAGTACGAATAGAAGTCATCTTGACAACTGGAGAAAATATCTCATCAAAATCAATACCTTGTTTCTGTGCAAATCCTTTTACAACTAACCTAGCCTTAAATCGTTGCTTACCTCCATCTTCCTCTTTCAACCTGTAAACCCATTTGTTTGGTAAAGCCTTTTTACCTGCAGGTAACTGACATAATTCCCAAGTCTGATTTTTCAGCAAGGAGTCCATTTCTTCTTTCATTGCAAGCTCCCACTGAACCTGTGTATCCACCTGCATAGCTTCATCATACCCTTCGGGTTCACCAGCATCTATTAACAAAATAGAATACAACGAGGGAGAAAACCTTTCAGGAGGTCTGCTGATCCTTGTTGACCGTCTAACATTCACTGGAGTTTGTGGTATTTCTGGTTGCTGTTGCGGAGCATGAGGAACCACTGGAACATCACTATTTGGAGTATCGTCTAGCACCACATAATCCTTTTCTTTCTTCTCATGCTGCTGCAACTGATCTTTGTACAACACCTTCTCATTGAATATAACATCCCTACTTCTCACAATTTTCTAATTTTCAAAATCCCAAAGCCTATAACCAAATTCATCAATGCCATATCCAACGAAGGTACATTTTTTTGATTGCGCATCCAGCTTGGTTCTATTTTCAGAATCTATATGTGCAAATGCTTCACAGCCGAAGGTTTTCATAAAAGAATAACTCACCTTCTTGCCTGTCCATGCTTCCTCTGGAATACCACAGCCTAAAGGAACTGAAAGACCTCTGTTAATTAAATATACAGCAGTGTTGACAGCCTCTGCCGACATGTTTAAAGGTAGCCCAACATGCAATCTCATGGTCCTTGCACGCTCCATTATTGTCCTATTCATGCGTTCAGCCACTCCATTTTCCTGTGGAGTCCCTGGAACTATTTTCTGCCTGCGAATTCCATTAAGGGAACAATAATCTTCAAATTCTTTGCTGCAATACTCACCGCCATTATTGGATCTGAGACATTTTAATCTTTTACCCGTCTCATTCTCAACCAAGCTTCTCCATTTCTTAAATGTTTCAAATACATCAGATTTCTGTCTAAGGAAATAAATCTAGACCTTCCTAATTGCATCATCTATGAATGTAACATAATACCGAAAGCCACCGAGAGAAGATACCTGAGCTGGTCCCCATACATCTGTATGCACAAGCTCCAATTTTTTATTTTTCTTTTGCTTCCCATCCTTGAGAAAACTGACTCTCTTTTGTTTTCCATACACACAACTTTCACAGAAATCCATATTAATACATTTCAGACCTAGTAAAACTTTCTTAGAATGAAGTACCTTCATACCTTTTTCACTCATATGCCCAAGTCTGTTATGCCACAGTGTTGTCTCAGAACCTGCAACAACTTTTCCAGTCTCTTCCTGCAAACCTGCAGCAACTGTTCCTGAATCTGTTTGTTTTTTCTCTGTAACAGCTAAAGTAGAAGGAATAGTATGACCTGTACAAAGATATAAGGTGCCTACTTTCACACCTTTTGCTACTACTAAGGCACCTTTTGAAACCTTCCAATTTTTATCAGTAAATGTAACAGTGCAACCTTGTTCAGTTAGCTGCCCCACTGAAATTAAATTCCTACTGAGCCTTGGAACATGCCTTACCTCTTGTAGTTGCCAATGATTCCCATTCTACAACTTAATCTTGATTCTTCCCTTTCCAACAATCTGACAGGGTTCGTTATCTCCCAAATAAACTAGCCCAAAATCCCCTTGGACATAATCAAGGAAATAACTTCTATGGGGCGTAGCATGAAATGAGGCCCCTGAATCTAAAACCCATGAATCATCAGCATTATCTAGGGAAAGAATCAAAGCATCATCTTCAGACTTATTGCTTACCACATTTGTTTCCTTATTGCCTTCTTGTTTGTCTCCTTCTTTATTCTTCCGAGACCAACAATCTTTCTTCAGATGACCTGGTTTTCCACAGTACCAGCAATCCTTCTGTCCTCTGGTTTGGGATCTTTTGTCCTTTGATTTTCCTCGTGACTTCCCATGACCTCCAGAACCTTTTCCTCTCTCCTTTGATCTGCCCCTACTTTCTGCACTCAAAACACTGCCTGATTTGGATCCACCTGAGCTTTTCTTACGAATTTCCTCACTCAGAATAACACCAACAACATCATCAAATTTTAGGGTATTTGAACCAGAAACAGAGTTACTAACCGCCATTACCAAACTATCCCAGCTTTCAGGCAATGAACATAATATCAAGAGAGCTCTAACTTCTTCATCAAATTTTACATTTACAGAAGTCAATTGACTGACAATCATATTAAATTCATTTAAATGACCTGTCACAGATCCACCTTCAACCATTTTTAAATTAAACAACTGCTTCATGAGAAATACCTTATTTGAGGCTAAGGGTTTTTCATACAATTTTGCCAAAGCTTTCATCAGACCATCTGTTGTCTTCGCTTCTATTATATTGAATGCCACCAACGGTGCCAGGCACAACCTAATGGTTCCTAGTGCCTTTCTATCAAGAAGATTCCAATCCTCATCAGACATTGTTGCCGGTTTCTTGGCTACTCCTTCCAACGGCCTCCATAAATCTTTTTGATAGAGGTAATCCTCCATCTGCATCTTCCATAACTGATAGTTCTGCCCATTGAATTTATCAACCTTTGTTTTACCCTCGTCCGCCATTGCTCCCACTTAACCTGAGACTTTCCTGCAGACGATAATCGAACACAACCTCGCTCTGATACCACTTGTTAGGGTTAGCCGGCAGAAGATATCAATTAAATGCAAATAAAGAGTAAACAGAGAAATAGAAATACATAGAAATAATAATAGTGAGAGACAATTTTTAACGTGGTTCACCCAAACTCGGGCTACATCCACCAAATAGAGAGTCCAATATTATTATCCAGTAAATCAAAATCGATTACAATCAGCAATCCCTGCAACTCAATACCGCTGCAAAATGCTACAATACAATATCAAAACCCTAACCCTTAGCCGCCTTTTATCAAGCTTTTTGTCGGTTACAAAACAGGGTTTTCTTATGTCGGTCAATGAAAAATTAACTCCCGGTGCATTATAAAATAATAAAAAACCGTGTGAGGTTTCGGGGGCGTTGCCCCCGAGCCCCCACGGGGGCGCTGCCCCTCGACCCCGCCCTATATCGTGACAGGGAACGCGCCAGGGGCGCTGCCCCTGGACCCCGCAAGGGGCGCTACCCCTTGACCCCGTAGGAATTTGGGGGGAAACCGCGCTGATAAAAGTGGGGTAAATATAACCTCCGAGTCTGATTAGGCTCCATATAACAACAGAGCCTTCATTAGGGTTTAATAGCCCTCATTGTAATCTTTCTAGGTTTAGGGTTGAGGCAGTGAGCCTGCTAGACCTAGTTGTACTTCATGGCAGTGAGCCAGTCTAGGCCCGTGGAGTGACCAAGCCTAAACATCATCATTTGTAAAAGATTGTAATATATTGAGAGCTAATCCTCTCCATGGTTTTCTCCACCTTGGGGTTTTCCACGTAAAAATATTGGTGTCCATGTATTATGTTTTTATGGTTGGTATTCATTTGCATATTGTGTTGTTGTTTAATTAAATTTGGAAAATGGTTAAAAGTGAAAGTACATGAAAGGTTTTGTGGAACACTGATTCACCCCCCCTCTTAGTGATCCTGATATTCAACAAAGGAAAGATTGGTAGTTTGACTTGGGGAATATCAAACACAATGTGAATGCATAAACACACACGCCAAGCACAATGTTCAAATTTCCTTCCAAGATTAGATGTTATGATTAAGCAAACACTTGCAAACACAACAATAAGCCCTAATGATTAATTAGGTAGGATATGGCTGGTAAGTCTTAAGCTAGGTTGTACAAGGGTTAACTATGGGTGTCCCTGATATTCACAAGGTACAAGGGGCCCAAATCTATGAACACTATCCTGTTGAAGGGATGTGGGATGAGCGTATGCGAATACCACTTCAACTTGTGTCTGGAATCACCCGGGGCCACAAGGTTGTCCCAATGACTACGTAGCTAGATTGAGGTACAAATTTTGCTCTCCCCTCTTTGATATACCCTGCCAGAACACGTGTTTGAGGTCATCCCTAGGGGTGATGAAATCCCCTAGAAGGCCTCCTAGATAGAGTTTGACAAATCGCAGTTATTAATTAACCCTTAGAAATGAAATGTGTGATAAGAAGACAATGCAGGCACTTGTTCATTTTAGGATCCCAAAGCCAAATGTGTAGGAAGACAGTTGTTCATTTTAGCTTGATTTCAATGATGTGATAGTAAACAAAATTGATTTTAAGCCTAAATCAAAGTGTGAAGGCAAGCAATGTTTAGAGATGAGAGATGGATTGATTGCACCTGATTGATTTTTGTCCTTAAATCTGGTATGTATGTTGATGCCGATACTATTCCAGCTCCTTAGATGCCCCTGAAAGTCACAAGACAAGAAGAAAACTAGACTTTCAAGCAAAAGGGGGATTAGGTCAAAAAGATGTGATCTATATAAAAATTTGTGATAAATAACCTGATATAAAAAATAAGCCTGCATAAATAGAAAGTTTGGAAAATTCTAAGCAATTTTAAAAAAAATCGTTGAAATTGGATACGTTTTGCTCAAAATATGTTTGTTTGAAGTTTTTAAAAGAAGCTAAAGTTTGACTGAGAAACTGACTAATAAAATGATGAAATCACCTGATAAAACCTCTACAACTGCGAAGTTTGTTGAATTAGCTTTCCAACGACTATAAAAACTTAAAAATATGATTGATATGCAAAAGTTATGGCAGTTTTAAAAAGAAAACTATTTTAAGCTTTAAAGAAAAACACTATTCACGGCCTGAAAACATTGTTCACGGCCAGAGAACACTGTTCACTGCTGGAAACACTATTCATCGCCATAAGTACTATTCACTGCCAGAAGTACTATTCATCGTCAGAGATACTGTTCATCTCCACAAAACATTGTTCACTGCTGGAAACATTGTTCATCGCCAGAAGTACTGTTCATTGCCAGTAGTACTGTTCATCGCCAGAAAGCACTGTGCACTGCCAGAAACACTATTCATCCTCAGAAAGCATTGTTCACCACTGGAAACACTGTTCATCACCCTACAAACATTTGGCTTAAATTTCACCTGCACCAAAAAGGGTCAAATTATATGATTTTCTTTGCCTCTTGGCCCTTCTGGATGCAACTGTTATGTTTGTTTTAGCGCAGGAGGTCACCTGTAACAATCACTTGCAAAACTTGCCCAATGAGGGTTAGAAAAACACAAATTTTTATAACAAAAACTTGCAAAAAAATGTAAGATTTGATTAGGAGAAGTGAGTCCCACCAAGTGTGCCAGAAATGTACACAAAAAAATTAGATAAATACGAAAGATAAAACAAACATGTAATTCCCTGTTTTCCCAAAACCTTTCAAATACCTCAGATGCTTTGAAAGATTGATGAAAGTCTATTTGATTGATGTAGCCTGATTTGATGTTGATTGCTCAAATATGCAGCATAACGATAGGATGAAGATTTGATGAAAGAAGATAGATAGAAGATTGGAGGATTGGAAGAATATTTCGGTAGAGTAAGGATATCAAAACTCAATGCATACCAAATGGCTTATGAGAGGGTAGATTTATAGGCAAGGGCTAATTTTTGATGTGGAGGGAAGAAGATTTGATAAGATTTGATAAGGATTGGATTTTTTGATAAAAGAGGAAATAAAACAAGATAAGATAGAAAAAAAGATAAAAAGACTTGCTTTTAATTTTAAATCCTCAAAAAGGAAATAAATCTTCGAAAAGGATGGGAAGGTAATTGATGAACTATCTAATTAAATAAATTAATTAGATACACATGAGTTCAAATTTGGAAAGAAAGCAAAAAGATATTTTTAAGATTTTATTAATTAAATAAATATTTAATTTATTTAATTAATTATTGGTAAATGGATAAATGACTAATGAAACAATTAAAAATAATTACTTAATTAGAGGGGATAAATGGCCATGAATAATTAAATAAATAAAATTTATTTAATTATAGAAGAAGGGATTATGGAATTAAAAGGGGATAAGTGAAATTAGTCAAATAAATAAGATTTATTTAACTAATTAGGTGATGACATGGGTACCTAGGGCAAAACATGCTACAAGATGTCAAGATGATGTAATGTTATAAGAGATGGACATTTTTGGGTGTCTACATGCACAATGAATTTGCCTCCCTTTGTGCTTGAGAGAGAGAGGTATTTATAGGTTAGAAGAAGGGGATTGATTGAGAAGTCAACTCAATTGATTAAAGAGTTAACAAGGATTGATTAGGGAGTGAACTAGATTGATTACCCAATAAACTCAGTTAATTTGGGACTGATAAATCAATAATAGCTTATCACTGAAGAGGAATTAGAGTTGGAAGAATGCATGAGAGGGAATGAGTTGTTAATTTTAGACCAAATGGAGCTAATTATGCATGTATGGGTGCATGAAATAGTCAACTCCATATTAGGCATCAAAAATCATATCAACAAAAAAAAAATAGGTGAAAACTGAGCTATTTCGAGTTAGAAACACAAGTTTTTCTATTGCTAGAAATGTGACAGGGTCGCCCCTTTCACCAGTAGGGTCACTCAGGGGGTGATCCTACTTTTTGAGGGTCACCCGGTGGAAGATCTAGAAAGAAAGGGGTCTGAGAGGAAATGCGTGATGGGAGATGGTAGAGAAGATGAAAAGAAGGTGATTTGCCTCCAAAAATAGGTTAATCATGTGCAAGAATCTAAATCTCCACTTGCAAAGTAGGATCTCCTGGGGTGAGATCTGGAAATAATAGGGGGAGATTTAGATTGGTTGAGTGAAACTAAAAACTAAAAGTTGGAGATGGATAGGGGGACCTCTAGAAGGCTTCTAGAGGGTGGAGAGTGTTGGTGCCTGAATTCACTGTCAGTTAATTTAGCAATTATCATGCAGGCACCATCCTAAAATATCCAAAAGGTTCTAAGTTTTGGCACCCCTTCAGTGTTTTTCAGCATCTGCATCTCATTTCTTGATGAGGGGTCTTCGTCTTTTCTCCATCGGCATGCGTTCATTTTTGTGTCTTTGACATTTTGGTTTGAACTTGAACCCTTTTTCTCTAAGTTCAATGGTTCAATGGTTCAAGGTTTATTTTTCTTCTAACGAGTCACATTATGCATTTGCCTTGCGCAAATATTGCATCGTTGAACCTCCCGCTTGAACCTTTTTGTTTTGGTTCAAGGTTCAATGGTTTGAAGCTTTTTTGCCTATGGAGTATTATTTTTGATGTTTGAACCATCGCGTTGAACCCTAGTGTTGAACCCTTTTGGTTCGGGGTTCAACGGTTTGAGGCTTTGTGTTTGTGTTCGGCGAATGTTCTTTTGAAGTGCTCCGTTCGGCATTGAACTTCTTGGTTGAACCATCGAGTTGAACCAGTTCGTGGTTCAACGGTTCAACAGTTTAGCACTTTACATTTTTGGTCTTATCAGAGTGATCGGCCTCATCGGTGAAAGATTTCTTGAGTGCTCCGATTGTTTTGGTCTGGCCGATGGATGTCCATCGGCGTGTGTTTGGCTGTCAGTAAAGCAAATTTGTGGCCCACCGATGTAAGGAGTTTGGCCGATGGAGGAGTAGTGTGTCGCTGGCAAAGATGTCATTGGTGTGACCTTTGAGATCGGCAAGAAGCTTTTTGGATGCTCCGATGGTGTGTGTTACACCGACGGAAGGGGAAGAGCCAGGGTCTATCGGCATGGGTTGTATTGTCGGGTGAACGGTGAAATGGTTGGCCGATAGACTAATCTCTGGCCGATGAAGGGAAGTGTTGTGTATGGTCTTCGGCATGACTTGTGTTGTCAGCAAGGATGGATTGTGGTGGGCCGACAGTGGGAGGTCTCGCCAATGAAGGAGCAGAGTATAATTCGTTGGTGCATTGGTGAGAGTGTGGTCTATCGGCAGAGGGATCTTTTCCTTGGCCGACGGTATTGGTCTGGCCGACAGGGGATTGCGATGGCTTCATCGGTGTAACTGATGAGATCGGTGAAGGTTTGGATGGTTGGCCCGATGATGCATCTCTGGCCGATGGGGAAGCGAAGGTAGCGGTTGGCAAGACCGTTGAGATCGGAAGGAGAATTCTAGGGTGTGCCGATGGCTTGGGTTTTGGCGATGGGCTTTTGGAGAAGGCTTATGCGTCGAGCGCGGCAAAAGGCGTTCGACACCTATTATGCTCGCGACCATGTTTTTAAGGTATTGAAGGAGTCTCCGCGGCACCAATGTGGGACTATTCTTCCTGCACATTTGAAACTTTAGTAAAGTGCATTTTGGCAGGAACTTCTGTTTGAACGCAGTGATGGTTTCCAGGTAGGCCGCGGGTGGTTGAGGCCTTTAATGGGGACGGTGCAGAGGTATGGGCAATGGTACACATGATCATGTCGCCCAATTTTTGAGTGAAGACTCCCAGATGGTGGCGTAGGGCTCAAGGCTTCTCTTGTCTGTTGCTGCAATAACTTCTGAGTGCCATTCCTTTGTGGAGTCTGTATCTGGCAGATTTTTAATTTTTGACCATGTAATTAATTGCTGCGGGTACACTTTCTGGCCAATATAGGCAGACTGTGTTACCATTTTTGACGTTGTTGAAAACTCGACATTTTGGCTCTGTAATAAGATACAACTGGTTTTGGTTGCTCTGTGCAGCAAAACTTACGAGTTTATGTATCTCTTGTTGTACGTTTGTGCATGAATCCACTGATTTCATGGTCAATTTTATATGAATAATGCTATGTTTGCATGTGTTATGATGATTCTGTCTCCAGTTTTGCATGTATCTTTCTTCTGAGTCCAGGCATTCAAGGAATGTCTGAGATTCTAGAACATAGAATTCCTGTGTTGAATGTTTAATCTTTTAACTTCTGCTCAAGGGGTAGATTAAACTATTTTCAGATTGAATATTGGGAAGGGTATACTACAATAGGGATGCCATAAGTATAGATAGCTTAACACTCTGTATTGGGAGATATCTGTAAGGCAGATATCATGTATATCCCCCTGAAATCTAGTTTTAGTTGTTCATGCTGATCATTCACAGGTGTATGTCTACCGACTCCAAGCCCTGGATAGGCACCAATCTAGCTCTGTGTTGAGGTTATATACCATGTCCAGCTTTGCATCCAAAAATCAAATCAAACCATTTCATCCTTCCACCTATTAGTTGTAGGAGTAGGATTAGGATCCCTGCATGCTCTCATACCCAACCAGACATCATGTCCAAGAATGTTGCCAACGTTGTGATTTGTTACACAAATCTTGGTCCATACATGAGAGTATTCTGCCTGTTGCTGTCAAGTTAAATCCTTCTGTCATTGAGCTAGTCAAGGTTATACTTTTATCAAATAGGGACACCCCCCTTGGTGCGGCAGAACCAAAAGTGAAGGGGAGGAGCTCACGCAACCTCCTGTATTCAGTTGGCTGAATCTGCTTGTGCATTAGAAGTGGCAAACCCTAATGTTGATTCAGAAGAAAAACCAACAGAGAGGATGAAAAACATAGGGGAAAGGTGAAAACTTGCCTACAAGACACTTACAAGGCTTAGGAACAAGGTCGAAAGCTCAGAAAATGCAAATCAACAAGTGTCACAAAAGTGTTGAAAAGCGTCAATGATAAAGAGAGAGGGAAAATAATAAAGAAGAAATAACACAAGACAAAAGAAATGACATGTCACCAAGAGGTCTACTACTTAGAGGACATTATTTCATGCTTACATGTACATGAAAAGGATCAAAATCATCATAGGGGTCCTCGTGGAGGCTATGTGTGATTTTTGTGCTTACACCTTCCACCAAGGAGCACCTACCTGACCATGCATCTGTCTATCCAACTCTAAACAACCTAAGGCAACAAAAAATTTGCCCTTTGGATCAAGACCCCAAGCCAAAGTATCGTTCCCTTTAAGGGAGCTACAAAGTTTACCAGCTAAGATCTCAACTAACTCCTGACAACCTCCACAATACCTCCCATCGGCCAATCCTAAGGGTCCTTCTAGCAAGTCACCTTGATCTTACCCTTAACCTTAACAATCTTAAGTTCTCCACCTTACTCCAACCAGCCTAAGACAAAAAGTTACAAACAGGTTGAAGATGAGGAAACTCATAAATGATTAGGGGATAACCATCCCAAGAGTCATGCTAAAAAGGAGCATCAGAACCCCTATTAAATATCCAAAAAAGCCCCTCCTTAATAAGCTTCACCCTTCTTTTCAAAGTCTCCCAAATCATGGAATCCTTCCCCACCAAGCTTTAACGAGGAACATCCAAGCTATTAACTCCCTGAAGGTACTTATGAGTAAGAATTCTAGCCCAGTCCTAATCCTGGCAAGTATACAATCGCCAATATAACTTGGCCACTAAGACCTAACCAATCAACCTAGCAGGCCGAAGCCCAAGACCACCCTCTTGCTTCAACCTACAAACTGAGTCCCACTTGGCCAAGCTCCATTTCAAAGAGAGAAAATTACCAAACCAAAGAAATTGGTAGGAGAGAGCATCAAACTCTTTAACAAAGCTAAAGGACAACCTATACAAAGCATTTGTAAATAGGAAGAGCCCGCACCACCAAATTCAAAAGGATCACCCTTCCAGTAGATGAAAGTCATCTACAAGTCCAATGGCTAACCCTCTCATGAAACTTATCCAGAATCTCTTGCCAAAACTCTTTGCATTGAGATCCAACAAGGGGAATCCCAAGATAAACTAGAGGAAGAGAGCTAATTTGAAACCTGAGGATCTAAGAAATCCTACTTTAAATAAGATAAGGAGTATTAAAGAAGAAGATAGAAGACAACCTCATTAATATTTTGCCCCGAAGCGACCAAATAAATATCTAAAGTTCTCCTAAAATTAACTACTTAATTGGTTTTGGCCAATCCCATCAAAGCAATATCGTCCATAAACTGAAGCTGAGAATGAGGAGACAAGTTAGTGCACCAATTCCACCCCTGAATTAGACCTTGTTTAACACGATATTTAATAAATCTACCAAGCCCTTCAACCATGATAATAAACAGATAAGAAGAAAGAGGATCCCCTTGCCAAAGGCCCCTAGAAGCACTAGAAATAGAGAAGGAGATAGAGGTAACACAACTCATGATCCAATTGACCCAGTACCCCCCAAAACCAAAAGCCAGAAGGACCATCTATAAAAAAGTCCATTTGACTTTGTCATAAGCTTTTACCATGTTAAGTTTGATAAACATGGCCTTCTCTTTAGATGTTGCCATAGAATGTATGGCCTCTGCAACAATCACAATCCCATCTAGAATATGTCTACCAACAACAAACCCTCCCTATTCATTAGAAATCAAATCTTTGAGGCATGGATTGAGTCTTTTTGCAATCAACTTAGTGATAATTTTATAAACCACATTACAAAGAGCAATGGGTCTGAATTGATCTAGGCTATTCGTAGCATCATTTTTAGGAATAAGAGCCAGAAAAGTAGAATTCATGGCTCTTAACATCTGTTTATTTCTTTGTGACTCTTAAACCATCTCTGAAAGGTCCCATTTGATAATATCCCAAAACTCTTGAAAGAATTCAATAGGAAAGCCATCAAGGCCTGGGGATTTACCTTTTTCATATGAAACACTACCTCCTCCAATTCTTGCAATGAGAGGGGATGAATGAGAGCCTCATTCATCTCATTAGAAACCAAAGAGGGGATGCAATCCAATATAGAGATTTCATCTACACTCGCAAGGCGGAGTCCTCAATAAACAAAGACAAGAAATATTGCAAAGCCTCCCAAGAAATTTCTCCCATTGAAGAGAGTTGAACACCTTTCGAAGACACAAGAGAGGTAATGAGATTACCACATATTCTAGTTGTTATGTCAGAAAATGTCCCCTTCGGGGCTTTTCCCTCTTAAGGTTTAACTCCCAGGTCCTTAGAATGCATTTAGAGCATCTTGCATGTTAATTGTGAATCCCGATGAGAAAACCCTAAAGTCTTATGGCAAATAGGACCTAGGGGTGCTATTTTTTATGATCCCTAAATAAAAATGGGAGGGTGGACTTGGGCGCTAGTGCCCTAGTCCTACCCTATTTTAGGTCAACCCTAAATTTAAATGTCAATTTTTATGACCGCTATTTAGGTCCTATGCTGACATCTCAAGTTTGAATTACAAAATTCTTAGTGGGAATGTTTGTAGTTGCATATATAAGTATGTTTATCATTTCATTTGTAAACTAGAAGATGATTGCGAACTTTAGGCATACTTGTGATTCCAAGAGATTCATTGTTGCAGAGCAGAGCATTGTCATTGTGTTTGTGATTGTAGATTTGACTTCATCTTCTCATGTGATTGAAAAGCCTTCATTTATGTGATATCTACACTTCAAGGTGACATCTATTTGTGTTTGAATCATTTATCATTTGGATTTTTCCTCTATCCCATAGCGATACACACTCTTTATCTAACAACAGTGTTTGGAAGACTTGAATATCTCTCCGAGGCTTGATCGAGGCAAGCCTCTAAACACCACAACCCCTAACCACACTCCTTTATGATTGTAGGTTACAAGTACTGAGTTTCATGAAGTGGAGTAGCAGAAGGAGGTTGTAGATAACAAAGATTCAAGATCTGAAAGAAAGAAAACAAAGTTCAAAATTTCAAGACATGGGCGCTAGTGGCAGTGTCCTCCAGAATTACAGATACAAAAGCAAAATGAACAGTGGTAATCAACATCCAAAGAGCTTCTGATACCCTGAAGAATATCTGACACTAGACTTGGGTGCTAGTGGCAGTGTCCTCCACCTTTTCTGGGAGAGAAATGAAAGATACAGTGAAGATCAATGTCGAGAGGAGATCCAAATTCTATACATAAAACAATACCTTGGATAAGGATGCTAGTGGAGGTGTCCTTGATTATTCTGTATCCCAAACTTCAAAAAATAGACAGTTATAATCCTCTGCCTACTATCCTAATATGAAAGGATTTATCATAATTCATCAATTTACTTACTGTTTTGCTTATTTAGGGTTTTAAGAGCACTTGAGAATTAAATTGAGATATTGTTTGATAATATCTGAGCTTCCACATCATTCCAAGTGACAGCCCAACTTGTTAGGTGAATACCCTCGCTTAGTAGAGATTTAACTCGGTTGATATGTCCTTGAATGTTTGATGAGAAGGAGGTGTTGGTGCCTGAATTGACTGTCAGTTCCCGAGCAATTTTCATGCAGGCACCTTCCCAAAAGATCCAAAGAAATTTAAGTTTTGGCACCCCCTCAGTGTTTTTCAGCATCTGCATCAAAGTTTTTGAGGAGGTGGTCTTCATGTTTTCTCCATCGGCATGAGTTTGTATTTGTCTTAGTGATCATGATGGTAGCAGTCATATCTTCTTCCATCGCCAAGACTTTGTGCTATCGGCGAAGGAAATTTTTGTTCCACCAAAGGAGTTCGTCAGGCCGATGAGGATTTGGATGTCTATCGGCGAGAGTGGTATTATCGGCTGAGGAGTTTTTTGTGGTGCCGATAGACGAGTGTCTTGCCGATGGAGTATTGTTTTTGAGGTTTGAACCCCGCCGGCGAACCTCAGCTTTGAACCTCACCATTGAACCATCGGGTTGAACTGGTTCATCGGTTCAATAGGTTCACAGGGTTAGTCATACCGACGAGAGTTTTGGAGGGTCATCGCCAACACTCTGGCTATCAGCGAAGTATTTTCTTGGGTTGCCGATATGCAATGTTTGGCCGATGCGATGTCATCAGCGTGGGTCTCACCGATGGAGGAATGCGGAGGTAAGCATCGGCATGATGACAGGTATCAGCATAGGTTTGAGATGCTGTTCTGATAGTGTAAGTCACATCGACGGAGGTGGCAAGCTGATGTGTTATCGGTAGGAGTTGTTATATCGGCAGAGGGGTTTCTTGCTAGACCGACGGTGTTGGTCTGGCCGATGGTGAAGGTGCTGTCAGAGAGACTTGGTAGATCGGCGAGGGTCTGGAGAGTTGGCCTGATGGTTCATCTCTGGCTGATGGAGGGGATTGCAATGTAGCGGTCGGTGAGACAATTGTGGTCGGCAGGAGATTTGTGGGCTTGGCCGATGGTGTTAGTCTTGGCGATGGGCTTTTGGCGAAGGCTTGTGCGTTGAGCGCGGCAAAAGGCGCTCGACATTTGTTATACATGCGGCTATGTTTTTAAACTGCTAAAGTGGTCTCCACACCGTGCATGTGGGATTAATCTCCCTGCATATTTTGAACCTTCAGTAAAACAGGTTTTGGCGGGAAGTTCTTTTTTGAATGCTGCGACTGTTTTCTTGGTGGCTGCGGGTGGTTGAGCCATAAATGGCGACTGTACTGAGGCATGGGCAAGTTGTTGAATAGTCATGTACCCATTTTTTGGCATGAAGACTCCCGGATGGTGGCACAGGGCTCGAGGCCACCCTTGTCTACTCTTCTGTCTGATGCAGCAATAACTTTTGAGCGCCATTCCTTCTAAGGACTGTATTTGACAAATTTTTGTCAAAGCATGTAATTAATTGCTAGAGGTACACTTTCTGGCTGATATAGGCAGACTGTGTTACCATTGTTTTTGGTTGTTGAAAGTTGAACATTTGGCTCTGTAATACAACACAGTTGGTTTTGATTGCTCTGTGCAGCAAAACTTGTGAGTTTATGTATCTCCTATTGTATGTTTTTTGCATGAATCCACTGATTTCATGTTTAATCTTATATGAATAATGCTATGTTTGCATGTGTTGTGCTAATTCTATCTCCAGTGTTGCATGTATCTTTCTTTTGAGTCTAGGTATTCAAGGAATGTCTAAGATTCTAGAACATAGAATTCCTGTGATGAATGTTTAATCTCTTAACTTCTGCTCAAGGGGTAGATTAAATTGTTCTCAGATTGAATATTGGGAAGGATATACTGCAATAGGGATGCCATAAGTATAGATAGCTTAACACTCTGTATTGGGAGATATCTGTAAGGTAGATATCACATGTGTCCCCCTGAAATCCAGTTTTAGTTGTTAATGTTGATCATTCACAGGTGTATGTCTACTGACTCCAAGCCCTGGATAGGCACCGATCTAGCTTTGTGTTTATGTTATATACCATGTCTAGCTTTGCATCCAAATATAAAATCAAAATCAAAACTCCGAAACAACCATTAGGACAGTAGAATTAGTTTTAGGATCCAAGTCCTCTGTCTACAACTGCAAATAGGCCCAAAGCTAGCCCCTTTGCTCTTATCTTACAGTTTTGGTCTACTTACAGGAGGACTTATCTGCTTTCTGTCAGCATCCCAGCCTTTGTATGCATATCCTCACGGATGTTGAGTAGGGAATACCCCCCTAGGTTTTGCAGAGCCTGAAGAAGAAGAGGAGATAAAGTACAGAGTCTATCTCCTACACTATTGGCCCCTGGCCCAGAGATCCTATTGATCATTGATGGCTACCTTGTAGGGAAATCTGGGAGTAAGCATCCAGTCTAGGAAAAAACCAACAGGGGGGATCTAAACCAAATCAACCACATTCACAACATCCCCCTTTTTCCTATTAAACATTTTGGTGAACCCATGTTTTTGAATTTTTGCACCTTGCTAATTCTTTTGTGATAGTTTTGCATTCATTCATTTTATTGCATTTGAAAAATTACAAAAAATTGAAAAAATTGGCATCATAGACATGCATTTTAGCATAATTTGAATTAATTGGCATTTAGTTTCATTAAATTTTTATTATTTTTCATTATATCTGATTTACATTGCAGAAATTCATCATTTAGTATTCATTTGCATTACATTTTCATGCTTAAATTGTCAAAATTGCTTGAAATTGTGTATTTTTCATAAAAACCTAGTTTTGCATTAGCTAGGGTTTGTAGTCAAAATCTTGTCTTAGCTTTTACTATGCTTTTAAAACATTCATTTAGGACTAATTTCTAATTGTAGTGTTGCATCAGAGTGGCTTTCTTGCAAAATTTCATGTCTAGGGTTTGAAAACCTTGTATTTTCATTAGATTTGGCCTTATCATCTCTCTAGAATTGCATTACAAGTTTGTTGTGAGGGATTTTTCTGCATTATTTGACTGATATCAAGGTTATTATCTGCTTCCCCTCCTCAAATTCCTTACAACACCCTTTTCTATTAGGCATTTACATTGAAAATTGATGAAAAATTGCATATTTTTGGTGTATTTTCACTAGGTTTTGACTTGTCATCACCCTAGAGTAGCATCAAAGGCATGTTGTGAAGGATATTGTTCCATCATTGGACTATTATTAGCCATATTATTTTCTATCCCTCTTAAAATTCTTCACAATACCTCTTCTTTCATTCATTTGCATTGAAAAAAGTTGAAAAATCAAGCATTTTGGATCTTACACACCTTGCTCCTTAGGTTTGTTCTATTAGTTTGTGCATTGACTGTTGCATATTGTTGTATGAGTATTATAACCCTCTACTCTAATATATATATATATCCTTTTAAGAATAAGTAGAAGACTCATGGGATCTAGTGCTCCTGAAGAATACGATATTCCTACCTCTGAAAATCAATTGATTACCTTCTTTACAAAAGGGGAGACACAAATTTTGCAAGAAACTATACCTCATACAACCACTATGGAATGTAAAATATTTCATGATGTTGATGACACTATTGAGGTGGTCACACATGTACCTAATCAGAAAATAAACATTTGAACTTGATAAAGAGTTAGCCAATTTTCAAGTATTTGTGGAAAATGAAAGGATAGCAGAAGAAGCTATACCTGTGATTAATAACATAAGGGAGTTAATAAAAGAAGGACAAGATGGTGTTAAAGTACTTTGAGGCTTAGTGCATATTGTACAAATTAATGTTATGTCAGTGACTGAATGTGCAAAAGTTATTAATAACATGTCATCACTGACTCATACGCAAGTATCGGCACCTATACCGACTACGGGAATATCTACATTTACATCAACAATTTTAACTACTAATGCAAATTCTTGTAGTAATGATACCACTGGTATTGGAGTATCTAATGGCACTAATTCACAAAATTAAAAAGATGTGGGATTTAACTATCAAAACTTGGCACCTAAGGTGACCTCTTCTATAAATAATTACTCTCAACCACCCCATACATATAACTACTCGCAACCACCTTCCACTTATCACTATGTTCAACCACCACTTACCTATTCACAAACTCCACTTGTCACTACTCAGGCTCAATCACCTCCACACTTTGGTTCTAATTCCTCACAACAAACCGCATCTCCTAATGATGCCATCTTAAACCAACTATTGCAAGGCATGACTTCTTTACAAAAAAAAGGTGACAAACTTGACGACGTATTCACAACCTAATATACCAACCTATCATGCCCGTAATCCCCTATCTTTTGTAATCTTGAGAACTCCTATGCCTGAGAGATTTGAGACTCCTCTCTTTGAAAAATATGGTGGAAAAGGTGATCCTAATACTCATGTGGCAGCATTCACGGCTATGTGTAGTGATTTCTACTTTGAAGAGGATTTGTTAGCAAAACTCTTCCCTTGATCTCTCAAAGATACTTCTTTAGAATGGTTTTTCTCCCGACCTCCAAATTCAATACACTCTTTTTCATAGTTAGTTGACCAATTTTTACAACATTTTCAAGCAAACATTAGACCTCAAGTCTCTTTGATTGATCTAGTTAATTGCAAGCAAGGTCCGAAAGAGAAATTAACTGAGTTTACTAGTCATTATCAATCTCTCTATGTACAAATTCAATATCAAATGAAGGATGAGGATGTACTTTATGATAAGATCCATTACAAATCTACAACCTAACATCCATGATAAGATACTCTTGATGAAGTATAACTCCTTTCAACATTTATGTACTGCCCTTTGTGATTATCAACTTTCGTCTAGTCAGTATGAAAACCAAAACTCATCAGCTCAAGTTGGCCAATCCATGGGTGGACCATCACAAAACAATTTTAAGAGGAATAATAAGACTTGTTATCACTAGGAATTGCACCCGTATACAAGACTAGAAAAGTTCTGCAATTCCGTGTAACATGGGACTAATTTCAGGTCACATTAGGTAAGTGCAAAAAGATGGGGGGCCAAAAAGTGGCCAAAATAATTTCAAAAAAAATTAAGTCATAACGCGAGCACGTTATAACGCGCTCGCGTTATGACATAGTATAAATTAAAAAAAAAGCAATTGAATTTCATTTCACTCTCATTCTCTCCTCTGCCCGCGGCTTTCAAACCCTCAAAAATGCACTCACGTTCTGCAAAACACCAATCAACACAAAAAGCTTATCAATTCGTCGCCAAAATGCCGCTGCGACGTCGAGCACGCCAAAGGGGTGAGTTATCTTTGTTTTTTTGTTTGAATTTCTTTCTAAATAGGTAGGTTTTTGTTGATTTTTGATGTATATTTCGTTAATTGTCAGGAAATGTTAATGCACCTCCTCCTCCTCCTCCTCCTCAAAATCCACAAAATCCTAAGGAGGAAATACTTGCAGAACAACAACCTCCTCCATTCATTCCTCGAAATGCCCCTGGAACACAAGATAATATAATGGGGCAAATTGAAAACAACAAAAAACAAATTGAAGATATAATTGCAAGGTTGAAAAATCCTTCCACTTCAACCTTGCATAGATCCATGCTTGCCGAATCTCTTGAGTCTATGTTATCAAATGTAAATTCAATTAGCAAGCAAATAACTAGTTGGACTGATAAAAAGAGAGAGTTTAGAGATTACTATGCAGACAAGTTGTCATACCAAGATGTCAAAAAATTACAAATTACAAAATTAGACTTGTGTTCAATTTTCACAAACCCACAAACAAATCAACCTCCACCCATTACATGCAAGAGGTTCCCTATCCATTGGTGCAACAACCAAGTGATAAGGGACAATTTCGGGCAGAGGTGGTGGATGGTTTTTGACCATCCTCCATGCAATAATAATGAGGTCCCGCAATACTTTTTGAGAAAACTCTACTGCGAGTTTGTCCTCAATAAAGTGCCAAACTATTTTGATATGTGGGACTTCCAAGGTAGAGGTGGGGGCTCAGCACAAGATAGACCAGGGGCACGTCTTGACCCACAACGGGTAGTGAGACAAGTAATCAGCAGACCAGCCCACGAGCATGTTTCTATCCCTTCCATTGCGAAGGAGAGTGTTGAGGTTGATACACTGAGGTCGATTAGTGCCTTGACCCAGAGCATCATAGAGCATGCCGATCCTGCAACACAGAGTGGGTTAGGAGATAGTGCGAGGAGTAGGGTCCCACTGCATACTTACCAGGCTTGCGGGTCAGCCTGTGGTTATGACCCCATGGACAGTTAGGACGCAGGTGCACAGGCTACATCTACAGCTGAGCAGATGGTGATGACAGATACCCTCCTGAGTGAGACTTTCAGCCTTGATACTCAGGTAAATATTAGCAAGTTTATTGAATTTAATTTATTAAATTTCATTTTTGAAATACAAGATTAACTAATTTAAATTGATGATTTTAATGAAATTTCAGGGTCATAGCGTTGATGCAGTTTTCAGTGGTTCTCCACCTACATTTTTCACTAGATCATCTACTGTCGAGGTATGTAACTAGTAAACAATTATAAATATTACATGTGAATAGCATTGTTATATGAATGGTATTCTAATTTCTAATTTTGGATGTTGAATAGGTTAATACTGTAGATTTCATGGCAACACCTGCCAGCGGTGGTGGACTTCAAAGCTTTATGGAGGTAATAAAATAAATAGTTTAATGAATGAATTATACTTACTAAATTTTTGTATGTGATTTGTGTGTTTTATTGTGTGTACTTCCATGTTTAGATGAATGTGTGTGTATGTTAGGAGCCATGATTTGCATCACTATTATAGTTTTCGTAATTGAATAATGTTGTTTTATTTCCAGATGATGCAGGCTGCGGAGACACCTCCCCATGTTCATAGGGCAATGGAGTAGGGTGTGGCCTTTGCGATTCATAGCTCCATGGCATTGACAGGGGTATGAGGCAGATTAGTAAATTTCAATTTACATTCATTGTTATAATTGTCTATTTTTGAAAAATTAAAAGATTATTGATTTGAAGTTTAATTTCTATCTGGATGGTTTCTATAGGACATGACATCACCAGGGCCTATTCCTGCTACTGAGGCAAGCGAGGAGACATATTATATGTTAGCGGTAAGTGGTTATTTTGTTAAATGTTTCATTTTTTTATAACATGTAATTTCTATATATTAATGTCTATACTTTTTTTTGTAACAGGTAAAGGTGCAGGAAGAACTAAATAGGAGGAGTAGCCCTCAAGTTTGTAGTAGACCACCCACATGCATGTCTCCATCCCCTAGAAGATCAAAGGCTGCTCGTGATTTATTCTCTTCACTAGGCAGAGGGGAATGACTTTTTATTGTGTTCCTTTGTTGTATGCCTATATGGCATTTGTGGACATATATTTTGTATTGTACATAGTTGACATTGTATGCCTCTATGGCATTCTTGTAAGCCTATATGGCTATTTTGTATATATGTTATACTTATATCGATAGATATTGATGTATGCCTATATGGATATTTGGTTAATACAAATCTTTTTTATTGATGGCGTCCATACTTGCATTATAAATCCACTTTTGAATGGATATTTGTAGATGGCTACTTCAAATATTTAAAGTCCGATTGTATTACATAGGATGTTTGCATTTTCTTTGATAGGCTTGATAGGCCATGGATTACATGATGGTGTTTGATGGAAAAGTATGGTACTAGAAGACTCTAGTTCATTCTTAATAGGCTTGTGATTGATAATATCTTTGCATGATTGCACTTGATCTTGGATCATGGGCATGTTGTTAGGATTTTGATTGCATTGTGATGTTTGATGGAAAGGCATGGTGTAAGATACCCAACTAGTTCTACAAAAAATTTTCCTTAAACAATTTTACTTGCTATCAATTCATCAATTACTTCAACAACACAAAGATATACATCAAAGATAACTACTTGAATGAATCAACCTTAGAGTTGGGTACTTGTCTAGTTATTTGACTCAATCAACTTGCAATGTCTTATTACATGGATAATGCTTTCAATAGAATGAAGTTACAACTTATTCAATGGAGATACAAAAGAAAGGCCTTGAAGCCTTGATGTTTACAATGGCATCTACACTTGATCAACTCGATCAAACTCAATGATGTCAACTGAATGTCAACACCTCACAATATCATAAGGGAGCATCACCTTGCTTGTTGCATGGATGAACGTCATAGTTGCAAGACTCTTAGGGTTAGGCGCCAACTGAAGGTAGTAGAGACCAGACTAGGCGCCATCCTAAGTTGGGCGCTTCCTTGAGGTGGTAGAGACATGGATGAACGTCTGGTGGGGTTCGATGACTCTATATTAACACTCAAATTCACTTAGGCGCAATATTAGTGTTCTTCTAACTAGGCGCCAAATAGGAGGATTCTCAAGGGTTTTGGCGCCTAGGTTACAACTTGTCAATTTCTCAAAGAATCTTTGAAACACTTGACTTCCAAGGATTATCATCTTACCCTCTGATGGAGCGCCTTGTTCAAAAATTGGTCTTGGGGACTTGCATCTCTCTTAGGCGCATGTTTGGAGTAATGTCAACTGGTATCAGCGCCTATTATCTCAATTCACACTTGACATCAAACTTTTGAAGCTCTTTTACCCTAGTGCCTTTATCTTCTATCAAGCGCCTAACATTCTAGAGGTGAATTCCATCTTAATCCAAGTCTTCAAGGTACTTCCAAGTTTAGGCACCAAAACAGGGTTATGGAGGAGCAGAACCATGCCTTAGGAGGATGACTGAACCCTAGGCGCCAATTTGAGGTTGCAAGAGCATAGGTATGTGCCAAGCAGATTTTGATGCTCAAAACATTAACATTATTCAGTGAAATCCTTTTTTAACTCTAGGCGCCATTTGGAGGCTAGAAAGAGGGAAGTTGACACCAACTGCATTAGGTGCATTTCTAAGGTGATGGAGACCAATAAGTGTGCCTTGTCCTCTGGCTCTATTCCTTGTTAACTTTACAACTTAGATTATCTGAACAACACTGAGAATGCTTCCCTTCTTCCTGATACAAGTTGAAAGATCCACTGGGTGCCATTTCAGGTGTCTGGAGAGATCATCAACCAAGGGCACTAATAGAGCCTTTGGCAAATGGAAAGAGCGCCTTACTTAGATTTGATTTCTGGATGCCAGAATTGAGGAATTTTGCACCTTGGCTAGGAGTTTCTCATTTCAATCTTGATTATTCATCTAAGTGACTTTCCTTAGCTCCCAAGCCTTCAATCTATCCATTACCCCCTGCTAGGCGCTCAAAATAGAGTGTTAACACCTTATGAAGGTTAGGTGCATTCTGAGGGTGGGGTAGGTAAGTGAGGGCGCCAGACCAGGCCTTGAGACTTCTCTCCTCATCAAAGGCTTTCAATCCTAGGCGCCAGATCCAAGGAGTTCCAACCAACACATGCGCCTAGTGCTGTGAGTTCACCCAAAGGACATCTTTAACTTGAAAACTTTCAATCTTCATCCATCTATGCTAGGCACTCAATTGGAGGATCCCTAGAAACATGTATAGGTGCCTTGAGGTTCTTAGGTGCTTAATTTGGATGATCCTTGTGCTAGGCACTTAGTAAGGAAAACTGAAGTGAAATGGGCGCCTAGGCTCCCAAGCTTCCATACTTAGTCAAATTTTAGGGTTCTGACCTTGTTCCTGCAAAACAAACAAATAGAGTTAGTCCGAAACCAATTCATTCCCTCATCATTTGGAATTAACCTCCGGGAATGAGGAATAGGCTAATCCATTATACACTTGATGATCAAGCCAGGAACGGGGACATGACACATGGTACTAGGCTAATCATTTTGGGTTTTGCATGAGCCTCGGACAAGGTAATAGGCATAGGGTTTTTATCTTGCATAATGATTTTTTCAAACCAAGGGTCCATGATGGAAATGATTAAGGATGATAGAATGTTTGGATTTTGGACTTTGAGATGTTTATTGTTGTAAATGTTTATTGTTTGGACTCAAATTTTGTTAAATGGTTGTTTGAAAGAGGACACATCAAACACAACAATAAGATTGGTTTAAGTATGGATGCAAATGATGTTTACTAGTTTACTAATGTGATGATGTTTACTAATGTGATGATGATTTTGCATGTTTTCAATGGTTGGGATCTACAAGTTAGATCTACAAGTTATGCATTTTTTTGGGATGCACACCTCATTGATTGTAGTGGGATGACTTGAATGCATATTGCCTATATCCACGGGATGACTTTGTTATTTTTCCTTGTCTATGCTCATTTGCACATTGGTATGTTGCATTGGGATGAGAGGATGGATGTTGCTTTGATAGTGATGTGTATTCATCACCTAGTGATGGATGATCTTATATAGTGGTTGGGTGTAATGGTTATCTTCATGTGGTTGTAGATGTTGATACTTGGTTTAGAGGTGTTTGGTAGTGTGTCTTGGTGGACTCTTGATTCTAGATTAGAGTATTAGCATGATACAAGTTCTCTTGAGACTAGGATGTCTGTATTGGTGCATGTGATCTTCTAGGAGGAGATGTTAGATCATGATGTCATGTTTGGATACCTAATTTTGTAGTTAGAGTTTTGATAGTGGTCTTGTTGGTTCTCTTGGTATTGAGTACATTGGTCATGTGCTTCGGAGCTTCATGATAATGTGGTGTTGCATTTGGAGCTTAACATGGATTGATTGGTTGTAGGTTCTCATACATACTTCGAGACTTGGGTGAGGCTAGAGCTCTCTTGGGATTAGAGACACTTGTTGAGATGGTTACCCTTTAGAGGTTTTAGCAGGAAGACCAAGGAGACTTTCACTTGGATATGGGCGTGAGTTAATTATGGACCTAGAGAAGATTCTTATTGGAGAGAGTCATTGTGGCTTGGTGTATCTTCGACGAGCATTCTCATTCCCCACTCTTGGTCTACTCGGCAGACTATCATCTAAGAGGTATTTCCCATCCTTTAGATGAATTTTTTTAATGCTTTATCTTCTCATGGTTATGGATCTTGAGCTATGGTTACTGGTTCTAGAGGGTTCATTCGAGGGGTGTCTCTAAACATGCTTTTTCTCAGGCACTAAACTAGAGTTGTCTAGATGCACAAGTGCGCCTCCCTCAATGAAGTTCCTTTTGTTAACTTAGTTCATCCTAGTGACTAAAGGGGTTGTTATATTCTTTAGGCACAATCTTTCATAGACTAAAACATTCACTCCATGTTAAGGCGCTCAAAGGAGGCTCTGGAGATGGAAAATGGTGCCTTAACTCACTTATGTAAATTTTGGACTTTTAGGCAATTGCAAGATGTCTTGGAGGGCTCAATTCTTCAAGGCACCCATTTTGTTCACCACTTGTAGCATCACTTGTTCAAGGCACATGTGTGATTTGGTCAAAAACAGGCGCCTAGAGTGAATAGGCTTTCATCCTGACTTAATACACTGCCTCCTTCTGACGATTTTTGGGGCAGCAGAAAACCTTTCACCACGGGCAAATGCCTCAGAGCTATAAAAATTTGAGAGAGGTTATTGTAGAGGCACTCTATGTGATCACGTTGCTCAGACAGAATGTTTCTAAGTGACACGGTTTTTGAGTAACATCTCGTCAAAGATTTCTACCTTTTTGCACTTTGGACTCTTCAGGGATATTGTCGGTACAATGTAGCTCCGACTGTTTCGACATGTTTGGGTGAAAAATAGGACCATGCCTAGCATAAATGTACCCATTCAGATGCGTTGGAACAGTCAGTTTGGTTGCATCAATAGCAGGACGAAAGTTACACCCCTTTGCAACTTTACACTACCTCCTTCTGACGATTTTTGGGGCAGCAGAAAACCTTTCACCACGGGAAAATGCCTCAGAGCTATAAAAAATCAAGAGAGGTTATTGTAGAGGCACTCTACGTGATCGCGTTGCCTTAGACAGAATGTTTCTAAGTGACACAGTTTTCAAGTAACATCTCGTCAAAGATTGCTGCCTTTTTGCACTTTGGACTCTTTAGGGATATCGTCGGTACAATGTAGCTCCGACTGTTTCAACATGTTTGGGTGAAAAATAGGACCATGCCTAGCATAAATGTACCCATTTAGACGCGTTGGAATAGTCATTTTGGTCGCATCAGGAGCAGGACGAAAGTTACACCCCTTTGCAACTTTACACTGCCTCCTTCTGACGATTTTTGGGGCAGCAGAAAACCTTTCACCACGGGCAAATGCCTCAAAGCTATAAAAAACTGAGAAAGGTTATTGTAGAGGAACTCTACGTGATCGCGTTGCCTTAGACAGAATGTTTCTAAGTGACACAGTTTTCGAGTAACATCTCGTCAAAGATTGCTGCCTTTTTACACTTTGGACTCTTCAGGGATATCGTCGGTACAATGTAGCTTCGACTGTTTCGACATGTTTGGGTGAAAAATAGGACCATACCTAGCGTAAATGTACCCATTTAGACGTGTTGGAATAGCCAGTTTGGTCGCATCAGGAGCAGGATGAAAGTTACACCCCTTTGCAAAGTTACACTGCCTCCTTCTGACGATTTTTGGGGCAGCAGAAAACCTTTCACCACGGGCAAATGCCTCAGAGCTATAAAAAATTGAGAGAGGTTATTGTAGAGGCACTCTACATGATCGCGTTGCATCAGACAAAATGTTTCTAAGTGACACAGTTTTTGAGTAACATCTCGTCAAAGATTGCTGCCTTTTTGCACTTTGGACTCTTCAGGGATATCGTGGGTACAATGTAGCTCGGACTGTTTCGACATGTTTGGGTGAAAAACAGGACCATGCCTAGCGTAAATGTATCCATTCAGACGCGTTGGAATAGTTAGTTTGGTCACATCAGGAGCAAGACAAAAGTTACACCCCTTTGCAACTTTACACTGCCTCCTTCTGACGATTTTTGGGGCAGCAGAAAACCTTTCACCACGGGCAAATGCCTCAGAGCTATAAAAAATTGAGAGAGGTTATTGTAGAGGCACTCTACATGATTGTATTGCCTCAGACAGAATGTTTCTAAGTGACATGATTTTTGAGTAACATCTCGTCAAAGATTGCAGCCTTTTTGCACTTTGGACTCTTCAGGGATATCGTGGGTACAATGTAGCTCGGACTGTTTTGACATGTTTGGGTGAAAAATAGGAACATGACTAGCGTAAATGTACCCATTCAGACACGTTGGAACAGTCAGTTTGGTCACATCAGGAGCAGGACAAAAGTTACACCCCTTTGCAACTTTACACTGCCTCCTGATGATTTTTGGGGCAGCAGAAAACCTTTCACCACGGGCAAATGCCTCAGAGATATAAAAAATCAAGAGAGGTTATTGTAGAGGCACTTTACGTGATCGTGTTGCCTTAGACAGAATGTTTCTAAGTGACACGGTTTTCAAGTAACATCTCATCAAAGATTGCTGCCTTTTTGCACTTTGGACTCTTCAGGGATATCGTCGGTACAATGTAGCTCAGACTGTTTTGACATGTTTGGGTGAAAAAAAGGACCATGCCTAGCGTAAATGTACCCATCCGAATGTGTTGGAACAGTCAGTTTGGTCACATCATGAGCAGGACACCAAAAATGCAAAAGTTGCTTTGTGCAACTTGACAACATTGACACTTTTTTGCAACATGACTCAAAGACTCAAACTGACCCCAAATGACTCAAAGTGACTTAAAATCACCTTGATTTGGTGGCCAATGTACATTATAGAGGTCGAGGCGCTCCTTATCATTCAAACATCTTAGATGAGCGCATAGGAAAGGAAAAAGCTCTAAGTTTCATCATCATGAGCGCCTAATATCAAGAGACTTTAATGGCTCAAACCTTAGCATGGAGTCCTAAGGTGCATTTCATGTCTCCTTTCATCCAGTTTGGCGCCCTTATGTAGATTTTTCAACTTGATTTGGTGCCCTATATGTGAAAGAAGATCTAAAGGCATGAAAGTGGATGTCATATTGCAAGAGTTTGGATCATCAAAATTGAAAGAAATAAGTCTATTAAACTTGGGCGCCCTTGGTCTTCTTTTCATTCATTATGAGCGCCTTGGGAGAATGGTATATAGGTGTCTAGTAGGGTGAGTTATGAGTTTGGTCGCATCAGTAGCAGGACACCAAAAATGCATAACATGATGATGTAAAAATGTGTACATATGTGTAAAAATGCAGGAGGAAATAAAAAAAGACAAACCTTACAAATTAATGTGCATACTTACAACTCAATGTAACATAACTTTACAAAATCAATGTGAATACTTACAAATTAATCCAATGAACCATCCAGGTCTGCTCTACTCTTTATTGTGTCAAGTATTGCTTCATGGTCAGACTCACGCACCTTCCAGAATATTTTGTTCAAAGGTCTACCCCGATACTTTATCAAATGAACATTGGATGCCATGACAAGGTTCGAGTAATGAAGAATCTTTTGATGCATGTCAAAGTCCTGAAATAGCCAAATATTAACACTCTTATGTGGGTACCTTCTAAGCCATGTTCCAGTAATAACCACTGATCCTGTAGGGTATTCGATGTTTTCTCCATCTGTAACAGGGGCCTCCAATTTCTTTTTGGCCTCAACACAATGACATAAGTAATAATCTGTTCCCTCTTCATTTTCTTCATCTGCAATAACTGCATATACGTGCCCTACATTGATATGTGTAGCAAATTAGATGAAATTAGTCAACATTACAAAAACACTACAAAGTAAGATGACATTACCTGGTTGAACTAGATGAAATTAGATGCATATACGTGCCCTATATTACCTGGTTGAACTAAATCTGATATGTGGTCAAAGTCAACTGACGATTCCATCTGTGTTAATTCCAGTGCTGTCGGGGGTCGATACGTGTCAAGTGGGCTAAGATAACTTAACTACCATTCGTCAACCCACTCCTTTGACTCGCACTCATCCCAGACTTGAATTGTACATGAAGAACAAAAGCATGACATCTTTCGTGTATGGATACTCCATGAACCTGCAATTGAGCTTCTGAAAGAGTGCATCTCATTTGATCCTGTCCTTGTACAACAATCCTCATATGGTGCAATGTTAGTATCATATATCACCAAAAAAATCTACGAACTAAAGACTTACCTTCATTACTTGGACCCATGGAAGCATTACACCACTCGACAATCAATTTTGCATTTGTCAACTTTGCATTGTCTTTATACTTTAACTCTTCTCGTTCTATGGCTCTTTTGATACATGCTCCTGCACCATCATGCTCCCCCTTTCCATGCCCGGCCTCACAAAAGTTCCACATATGTTGAATACCTATAAAATTATGCCTCCTACTCAACCAATAGAAATTCTGTGAGTTCTTGAATTGTGACGCACAATTATCCGACCATATGATATGCTGACTGAACAATATGCCCCTTCTAGCCAAATCATTGTAGAACACCTGAAAGCAACCTTGGACGAACTCCGTAGAATGCGTGCGATCATCACTAATATAGAAATTATACTCCCTTATGATCTTTCTGTCATCCTCTGTACTATCATTCGCATGAATGAATGCGATGTGCACAAATATAGAAACCTGTGTGGAGTTGTAATATTGTGATTGCACCTCACGCTGTGGCTGTAGACTGTAGTTCTCTGCAAAGTTGATGACTGAAACAATGCTACCAATCAGAAATGTGTCCTTGCATAACTTGAATTACAAGTCCAACCATCGAGCTCTATGGGCATGTCTTGCATACTCATACACTATGCTGTCACGAAATATAGGCATAAACTGATACACTGGAATCTTTTCAATAACTAATTCACACCTCTTTGCTTCTTTACCATCTTTTGTATTATATGCCACTGTTTTATACTTGCCAAACTCTACTAGTTCGTTTCCAACCGCATGTGTTATTTCCATATGTTCACATATTGGCAAATGTTGCAAGCCACCGCAACGATGACATGTGCCATCCAAGCATAATTTCCTGTAGAATATTTGACCTTCCTCTCTTTCACATAAAATTCTTGATATGAAGTCTCTTGAAGATGTTGGTGGGGCACATATGGCACAACCCTGCAAATCATTGTTAGTATGCATATCTAAACATATAGACCTATAAGCATCAAAATGGTTAGAAAATTCAATATGTAATCTACAACACCAAGTAGTGCGTGTGTGATTTATCTTAACATAGAAAGGTTTTAGCAATTCAAAATATCTTTGACAAATTTTAATTTGAGGATACTTGTCTAGAAATTTACCATAAAACTATGTTTGAGTCTCATCCAAAAAATGCTTTGGATGTGGCTCGTGGTTCTGCCTACCGATTCTCCTTCTTACCACATCCCTTTGATTTGGAGATACCCTTGTGTAATTCTTCCAAAAGTCTTCAATTAGTGATCTCAATGCTTCAACAATTGGTTTATCTTTTCGTGGTAGTCTCCCTGAGAACGCCCATAATTCATTGGCATTAGTGTCCTCAATTCTTTGGTGTCTTCCAACGGCTCTTGATAAAGTTTTCCTATTAATTATCAATTCTTGACTTGTCTTTCTAATGAGACGAGCTTTCCTCGTTTGACTACTTACTATAGTCGATGTAATCACACACCGTGTTGCATTACTATCTTTTGTGCGTGAGGTGTTACCCACACTCTCATATGCACTCATTAGATTCTTGACAATAGATTTTTCACTTGAAGCCTCTGATGTTCTCAACCCAAGAATCTTCATGATAGACCTATACTTTATACTTCACATCATTTCAACGAATAGTTGACATCTTGCAGTCTCATTTAACTTTTCAAAGAACAATCTCCAAATCTTATTAGCATATCTTCTACAAGTGTGTTTTGAAATCTTACCTTCCATTGGCTACAAAATATTCTCATCAATATCAATCAAATACTTTGGCTTTATATGCAAAATTCTAGGTGGTGTCAAGTTAGGTAAATTCATCTCAACATTAGGAATTTCATCAATATTTAAATGAGATGGGTTAGATGGCATACCTTCGATCGAAGATGGAATAGATGACATACCTTGAGGTTGAGGTGGGAACGATGGCGTACCTCCTTCATCACATGTGAGTGATGATGTACTCTCAACTTGAGATGTGGTAGATGGTGTCCCTACATGTTGACTTGTGGTAAAGGACGTGTCTCCAACTATGGTATTCAAATCTCTCGTACCACAAAGTTTTTGCATTCGTTCTCTTTGTGTCGCCAATACCATATCTCTTTGTGATGGTTGTCGTTCCTCTTCAATTGGTATGTCTTCATTTATCATGTCCAATTTCCTCTTCTCATGAAGTTCCCTCATAGCCATTGCTTTCTTTGCATTCTTAGCTTCTATCTCTTCCTGTGTTGGTTTAATTCTTGATCGTTTCCTTGGCATGACAGAGAATTTGTCTGTAGCATGATAAAGAGACCAATATTAGTTCCTAAGAAATGAATACAAGATAATAGTGGGATTGTATTTTTTTTATGTTGTAAGGATTTATTCTTGTATAGTTTGACATCATGGTATGAACTAAGGTTTGTTTATTACACATAATTATTAAAGAGACCAAGTGTAGAAAATATACATGGCATCATGTGAGATTGTAGGTTGCTTTCTTGATTGGAAATGTGTCTATTTTAAACATGTATGATAAAGCATGATAAAGTAATTCAATCTGAAATAAGGAAAATGTAAAGAACATGCATGTAAAGACTTGACATACCTAAAAAACAAAGATTTGAATGGAGAGAGTACCCAATTATGTAGTTTTTTTATCTTCTTGCATCAAACTCCTCAACAATTTGAGTTTTTCACCACTTGCTTCATTTTCAATGTTAAATTCCTAAAATTGAATCACAATTAACATTGCAACACTACAAAAATTGAAACTTGAATAGATATATATCAAACTTGGTGTGAAAACTATGTTATTTCCTCCTTCTCAAGTTGGCAAAGTAGAAAAGGTGGTGGAAAGATCATGCAAAGGTGGTACAATGTGTCAAATGTGCATGTGAACTTCCCAATAACATGAAAGCACTTCTTTTTTGTCAGAGTACGCACAGAATCAGTAAGAAAATAGAGCATGTGGGCCTGAATCACGGGGGTAACCACTTTTTTACCGTTTCAATAGAAATACAAAACGCGAGCGCGTTATAACGCGCTCGCGTTTTGTCCTGCTATAGATTCATCACATCCTTTGCATTGATCACATCTTTTTCCTGCAAGGTCTTGCCAGATGCTCCGCCATATGATAGGCATAACAATGAAGGGGCAAGCCTTCATAATCAACTTCTTCATAGAAAATGCCCTCAACCCTCAACATCAAACCCTAATCCCTAAACCCTCAACTCTGATCCCTCGACCCTCAACCCTCAATGTCAAATCCTAATCCCTCAACCCTCAACCCTATCCCTAAACCCTCAACCCTCAATGTCAAATCCTAATCCCTCAACCCTATCCCTAAACCCTCAACGTCAAATCCTAATCCCTCAACCCTCAACCCTATCCATAAACCCTCAACCCTCAACGTTAAATCCTAATCCCTCAACCCTAATCTGTCATCCCTCAACTCTAATCCCTCATCCCTAAACCCTAAATGCTATCCCTAATCCTACACCCTCAACAGACTCGATACTATACCTTAAACTCTAATCCCTTATCCGTAAACCCTCCAACCCTATCCCTAATCCTTACAACCCTCAATCCTAATCCCTCAACCCTTAACTCTGATCCATCAACCCTCAACACTATACCTTAAACCCTAATCCCTTCAACCTCAACCCTATCCCTAAACCCTTGACCCTCGAACCTCAACCCTCAACCCTCGACGTCAAACCCTAATCCCTCAACCCTTAACTCTGATCCCTCATCTCTCAACCCTAACCCTAAACCCTAAACCCTCAACACTCAACATCAAATCCTAATCCCTCAACCCTTCACTCTAATCCCTCAACCCTAAACCCTATCCCTAAAACCTCACCACTATACCTTAAACCCTAATCCCTCAGCCCTCAACCCTAAACCTTATCCCTAAACCCTAATCCCTCAACCCTCAACCCTAATCCATCATCCCTCAACTCTAATCCCTCATCCCTAAACCCTAAATGCTATCCCTATTCCTACACCCTCAACAGAATCGATACTATACCTTAAACCCTAATCCCTTATCCCTAAACCCTCCAACCCTATCCCTAATCCTTATACCCTCCACACTCTACTTTAACCCTAATTCCTCGACCCTCGACCCTATCCCTAAACCCTTGACCCTCAAACCTCAACCCTCAACCCTCAACGTCAAACCCTAATCCCTCAACCCTTAACTTTGATCCCTCGACCCTCAACACTATACCTTAAACCCTAATCCCTATCCCTCAACCCTTAACCCTTAAAACTTAAACCCTATCCCTACACCCTCAACACTTGACACTATATCTTAAGCCTTAAACCCTCATCCCTAAAGCCTCAACCCTCAATCCTTCAACCTTCAACCCTAAACCCTATCCCTAATCCCTCTACCCTCGACACTCTAACCCTAACCTTGACATTAAATGCTAATCTGTCAACCCTAAACCCTAATCCTAAACCCTCAACACTATACCTTAAACCCTAATCCCTCAACCCTCAACCCTAAACCTTATCCCTAAACCCTAATCCATCAACCCTCAACCCTAATCCATCATCCCTCAACTCTAATCCCTCATCCCTAAACCCTAAATGCTATCCCTATTCCGAAACCCTCAACAGACTCGATACTATACCTTAAACTCTAATCCCTTATCCCTAAACCCTCCAACCCTATCCCTAATCCTTATACCCTCCACACTCTACTTTAACCCTAATTCCTCGACCCTCAACCCTATCCCTAAACCCTTGACCCTCGAACCTCAACCCTCAACCCTTAACTCTAATTCCTCGACCTTCAACCCTAACCTTAAACCCTAAACCCTCAACATCAAATTCTAATCCCTCAACCCTTCACTCTAATCCCTCAACCCTAAACCCTATCCCTAAACCCTCAACACTATACCTTAAACCCTAATCCCTCAACCCTAACCCTAAAACTTGTCCCTAAACCCTAATCCCTCAACCCTCAACCCTAATCTGTCATCCGTCATCCCTCAACTCTAATCCCTCATTCGTAAACCCTAAACGCTATCCTTATTCCTAGACCCTCAACAGGTTCGATACTATACCTTAAACCCTAATCCCTCTACCCTCGACACTCTTATTTAACCCTAATCCCTTGACCATTAACCCTATCCCTCAACCTCAACCCTTAACCCTCAATCCTTATACCATCCACACTCTACTTTAACCCTAATTCCTTGACCCTCGACCCTATCCCTAAACCCTTGACCCTCGAACCTCAACCCTCAACCCTCAACGTCAAACCCTAATCCCTCAACCCTTAACTTTGATCCCTCGACCCTCAACACTATACCTTAAACCCTAATCCCTATCCCTCAACCCTTAACCCTTAAAACTTAAACCCTATCCCTACACACTCAACACTTAACACTATATCTTAAGCCTTAAACCCTCATCCCTAAAGCCTCATCCCTAAAACCTCAACCCTCAATCCTTAAACCTTCAACCCTAAACCCTATCCCTAATCCCTCTACCCTCGACACTCTAACCCTAACCTCGACATTAAATGCTAATCTGTCAACCCTAAACCCTAATCCTAAACCCTCAACCCTCAACACTATACCTTAAACCCTAATCCCTCAACCCTCAACCCTAAACCTTATCCCTAAACTCTAATCCCTCAACCCTCAACCCTAATCCATCATCCCTCAACTCTAATCCCTCATCCCTAAACCCTAAATGCTATCCCTATTCCTAAACCCTCAACAAACTTGATACTATACCTTAAACTCTAATCCCTTATCCCTAAACCCTCCAACCCTATCCCTAATCCTTATACCCTCCACACTCTACTTTAACCCTAATTCCTCGACCCTCAACCCTATCCCTAAACCCTTGACCCTTGAACCTCAACCCTCAACCCTCAACATCAAACCCTAATCCCTCAACCCTTAACTCTAATCCCTCAACCTTCAACCCTAACCCTAAACCTTAAACCCTCAACGTTAAATTCTAATCCCTCAACCCTTCACTCTAATCCCTCAACCCTAAACCCTATCCCTAAACCCTCAACACTATACCTTAAACCCTAATCCCTCAACCCTAACCCTAAACCTTATCCCTAAACCCTAATCCCTCAACCCTAATCTGTCATCCGTCATCCCTCAACTCTAATCCCTCATTCCTAAACCCTAAACTCTATCCCTATTCCTAGACCCTCAACAGGCTCGATACTATACCTTAAACCCTAATCCCTCTACCCTTGACACTCTTATTTAACCCTAATCCCTTGACCATTAACCCTATCCCTCAACCTCAACCCTTAACCCTTAACCCTCAACTCTCAACATTAAACCCTAATTCATCAACCCTAAACCCTAATCCCTCAAACCTAAACCCTATCCCTAAACCATCAACCCTCAACACTATACCTTAAACCCTAATCCCTCAACCCTCAACCCTAAACCTTATCCCTAAACCCTAATCCCTCAACCCTCAACCCTAATCCCTCATCCCTCAACTCTAATCCCTCATCCCTAAACCCTAAATGCTATCCCTATTCCTAAACCCTCAACAAACTCGATACTATACCTTAAACTCTAATCCCTTATCCCTAAACCCTCCAACCCTATCTCTAATCCTTACACCCTCCACACTCTACTTTAACCCTAATCCCTTCAACCTCAACCCTATCCCTAAACCCTTGACCCTCGAACCTTAACCCTCAACCCTCGACGTCAAACCCTGTTCCCTCAACCCTTAACTCTAATCCCTCATCTCTCAACCCTAACCCTAAACCCTAAACCCTAAACCCTCAACCCTCAACGTCAAATCCTAATCCCTCAACCCTAAACCCTATCCCTAAACCCTCAACACTATACCTTAAACCCTAATCCCTCAGCCCTCAACCCTAAACCTTATCCCTAAACCCTAATCCCTCAACCCTCAACCCTAATCCGTCATCCCTCAACTCTAATCCCTCATCCCTAAACCCTAAATGCTATCCCTATTCCTACACCCTCAACAGAATCGATACTATACCTTAAACTCTAATCCCTTATCCCTAAACCCTCCAACCCTATCCCTAATCCTTATACCCTCCACACTCTACTTTAACCCTAATTCCTCGACCCTCAACCCTATCCCTAAACCCTTGACCCTCGAACCTCAACCCTCAACCCTCAACGTCAAACCCTAATCCCTCAACCCTTAACTCTGATCCCTCGACCCTCAACACTATACCTTAAACCCTAATCCCTATCCCTCAACCCTTAACCCTTAAAACTTAAACCCTATCCCTACACCCTCAACACTTAACACTATATCTTAAGCCTTAAACCCTCATCCCTAAAGCCTCAACCCTCAATCCTTAAACCTTCAACCCTAAACCCTATCCCTAATCCCTCTACCCTCGACACTCTAACCCTAACCTTGACATTAAATGCTAATCTGTCAACCCTAAACCCTAATCCTAAACCCTCAACCCTCAACACTATACCTTAAACCTAATCCCTCAACCCTCAACCCTAAACCTTATCCCTAAACCCTAATCCCTCAACCCTCAACCCTAATCCATCATCCCTCAACTATAATCCCTCATCCCTAAACCCTAAATGCTATCCCTATTCCTAAACCCTCAACAGACTCAATACTATACCTTAAACCCTAATCCCTAATCCCTAAGCCCTCCAACCCTATCCCTAATCCTTACACCCTCCACACTCTACTTTAACCCTAATCCCTCGACCCTAAACCATATCCCTAAACCCTTGACCCGTGAACCTCAACCCTCAACCCTCAATGTCAAACCCTAATCCCTCAACCCTTAACTCTGATCCCTCGACCCTCAACCCTATCCCTAAACCCTAAACCCTCAACCATAATCTGTCATCCCTCATCCATAAACCTTAAACACTATCCCTATTCCTAGACCCTCAACGGGCTCGATACTATACCTTAAACACTAATCCCTTATCCCTAAACCCTCCAACTCTATCCCTTATCCCTTAACCCTCATGATTAATAGCCTTGAACGTAAAAAAATTTGAGGGGAACATAACGCGAGTGCGTTATAACGCGCTCGCGTTATGTCAAACATGATAAAAATAGACTTGCGGGAAAGAAAAATGCAAGGCAAAACATAACGTGAGCGCGTTATTTCTTGCTTTGGGAATCCCAAGCCTTGGGCTTGGGATTTGCTTTGGATTTCCAACCCAAAGGCTTGGAGTGCCTTATGAACAGTCACAGACGTGTTTTTCTATATTCTTCAAAATTTCACATAATTTCGTTCGTGCTAACCCTCAGATTTGCATGTGTTTCAAGGTTGAACAAATCGAACACATGGGTAATGTTAGGCTTTCTCTTAGCTATTTGACGATGTGATTTTTTTCACATTTTAACAATGTTAAGCCTTTCATCTTTAATTTCTTTTGTTTGTGTGTCCGTTTTTAGGCAAAAACCACTGTTTGGTCTTTTTTTCATTATAAAATAACTATTGATTCAAATTTTTAAAAAATTACATATTTAGAAACTAGACTCCATTCTACAAATATTAAAAAAATAAAAAATGATTTTCAATTAGTTTTCAAAATTTATAGGGGTAGCACGGCCAAAATTCTATTTTTTAGGATGTGTCCACTTTAAAAATTAGTAAAAAATCAAATATTCATCAAAAAATTATCAGAAAAATCGGGCATAAACTACATGCTATTAGCTAATTTCTCACTGAAGTGATTTTAAAAATACCAAAAAAAAGTTGACCTTTTGAGGGAGCCACAAAACATGCTATGTTATGTTTTTTGACAGAAACAACACCAATTTCTGTGGCTCCCTCTTTTGAACCCCTTAATCTATGCCATTTTCAAAACAAAATAGTAGTTTAGAAGGTAGACTCGGAGCACTACGAACATTGTTTTGGTTGCATCTCCAAATTTTGAGTGTAACTATGCTCAATTTCTCATCCAAGGCCAGTATTTCCTGATTTCAAAAAAAAAGTGGCCACTTAAGACCCCTTTTTGGCCCCCCATCTTCCTGCACTTACCCTGTGGGTGCCCTATAATGAAATTAGACCTCCAAATTGTGGGTTGGTTCCCTTAAAATATTCTATTGGAATGTATGATTTTCTATTTTGGAAAAGGGAAAGAAGGAATCTATATGGAAATGAAACTATAAAAATTTGGTGATGCACCTAATATGGATAAAAATATGCAATCTGGTTCACAATATAACTCAAAAATCTGATTCACACAATCCAATCTTGGCACAAATATCACAAAAGTGATTCTAAGGAAGGCTTGAAAATAAGGCTTTCTATAAAGGAAAAAGGGATTTTCTCACAACATAAAAGGATAACTTTCATGAACAAAACCTAAGACCTGTAATAATAATATGCTTAATACTCCAAGCAAAAGTGAGACAATAATTTTAAAGGTTTAATGATTTAAACACGGTAAAAAATTATCAAATCACTCATACAATTTGCATTAAATGGAAAGGTAATTACTTGATTCCAAAGAAAAAAGGAAATATTGCAAAAGAGACAAAAATGAAACCTGTAACCTACTGATCTCTCTATAAAACTGTAAAAATTGAGCTACAAAACCTTCTTCTCTCAAAGTATATAAGTGCAAAAAGGCAAGAACTAGCAAAAACAAACTTTTGCTTTACAATATATAGGCTTGCACTTTCAAAGAAGCATGTAGAAAATATGAATTGCAACTAGCTGCCTCTAAAAATAAATCTCTCAGGAGAAACCTTCAAAATCCTCAAAAATAGGGTCTCAAACTACCACAAATTGAGTAAAAATAGATCCACTTTGGGCCTCTCCATATGCTTGACCAAAAAGTTGACCAAGAACCCAAAAAATATCCCTCAAATCATGCAAGAACCTCCTAGGTGGCCTAGTTAACTCAACTAATCAATTTGCATGATTTTGCTTTAGCAAAATTGATTGTGAGTAAATAATAAAGTAAAAAGAATATTTACTTTATTATTGGTTACAACTTGTTCTAATTTTGACTTTGCAATTTGTGGAAAATAATAAAGTAATTTATAGAATATTACTTTATTATTTATTTACAATTGATTTGTATGTAAAATCATTCATGAAAAACATAACTCCTTATCACTCCAAGTACATATGCCTATTTTGCATGATTTGAGCAAAAAATAGGACTTTAGAGAAAAAATACAATCCTTATAACTCCTTGTGAGAGAAAAATACCCTTGCATGCGAATTTGACTTAGGAGAAAAATATACCCTTATCTCTCCAAATACATAGTCAAGAATGCATAAAACAAGGCATTACATATAAGTCCTTATAACTCCATATTTGATTTCAAAAGAAAATAAAAGGCCCTCTCTGCCTTATCACTCCATCCACAATGCATTCATCATGCGAAACAAAATAATAGTCTAAGAAGACCCCTGCCACCTTGTCATATGCATCATCATGCAAAACTCTAACATAACCCTTTGCCACTTTGTGAAATACATTATATCTTCATGCAAATATACCTTCCAGTCTCCAAGACCTTCTCGTGCAAAGAAAAACCTTTATGACAAGCCTCTGCCACCTTGTAATTCTATCTTGTCTTCATTTCTAAACACATGATGACAAGGAATATCCTAGATCATGCAATGTCGACCATGTGTTGGTTTGAGCATCATTTGTTTGACTAAATGATAGTCGACTTCTAAGGAAAGCAGGTTTATTTGAATATTATAAGGCATATCCTTATCCTTATTACTACCGACCACCTTTGTCATGTAACACATCCCTCCTGTTGGCCACTCCTTATAATAATCCCTAGGGATTACATTATGATTGTTTGTTGAGCTCGGTGACAATTTGGATAAGGCAATGATAAGTTTACAAAGGTCAAAAATTACAATGAAGAGAAAAGAAGATTTGAAGAAAAAGGGACGAAAACCCTAACATGAAGTCATTTTCATTTTCTCCTATATGTTAGTTGTTGCTCTGCAACTTCTTGGCACTTAGGGTTTACCTTGTTCTCCATGACTTCTCTTATCAAACTCCATGGTTCCTTCTACATTTTCTAAGTATGAGACATGGCAGAAGCTGGTGCTTGAAATCTTTGCATTTCTGTAGCATTCAAACATAGGAAGAAGGTAAACATGTCTTAGAGCTCTTGTCTATCAATTTCTTTATTACTCCTATGTTTTGCATTTCCTCTCTGGCAGCGGTTTCTATGGCTGTGCATATACAATCTTAACAAAACCTTTCTTTTGTCTCTATGTCCTTTAATCAACTATAATCATATTCTTTGAAAACTTTAAACAAGAGGAGGCCACGACCTGATACAGCTCTGCATCAACAATAAGGTGAGTCTCCTTGGTTATGCATCCATTCTTTTAAACTTTACATGCATATTCTCAAAATAAGATGAGGGTTTCAATAATGCAGTGGGTATTCTTTGTTTTCTGAGGAAAGAAAGAAAAAACTGCTCTCTGCCATGGTCGTGGTTGAAACATAGCTTATTATGCATTTTCTCTTGATTGTATACAAAAAGGAAACCATGGTTTCAAGATATGAAATGGCTTTTGTATTTCTTGAGAGAAAAAAAAAACCTTTTTATGGCAACGGCTACATCTGTATGATGTTTCCTGTATCTTTAACTTCAAGCTGTATGTATAAGACATAAGGGTTTCAAAAAATGTCTTATAATCTATATCAATCATGGCATAAAAATGTTGAGAACCTATTTTATTTTTGTACCCTTTGTTAGGGTTTCAAGAACTCGTGAAGATCTTCACCTTTGATCATTGTTATAAAATGAAACTTCATCTTTGATCACTGTTATAGCTCCCCAATGATTGATCTTTTGTTTTTACTATCTTAGAATGTAGTGATTTGCAGGCTTTAATTTTGATATTTCATGACTGCACCTCCTCTTTAATAGCAACTTACCTCACTCACAACAGAAAGTGGTAAATGTTTGTCCTATTTGCTATCCTCTGACCTAGCTGACTGTAATAGACATATCTATGACTGCCTTTTGTTCTGACAGTCCTACATGACTATTCCATATGATTTGAAAAAAAAGGGTATAAAGACTGCTCCATATTGATTTGTCTTTCTATTACAATAGCTGCAACTTTATGATGGACATACCCTTATCATATAACTGGCATGCTAGATATCTACCGCTTTTGACAGATTTGAAGATCTCTTTCATAAATATGGTATGAAATGACTTTTCACATGTATCTCACTATGGTCATATCTATGTATACAATGACTAATCTTATCTTGGACTACTCCTATCATTTTGTCAGTTAAAGAATGACTGCTCTCAGGTTGTCTTTTGTGTTTCTTTCCTAAGTCAAAACCATCTTTCCCATTTGTACTTTGAGAAATGATTTGATTGAATTCATTCAGAATTTCTGGATATTTCCCAAGAATGCAAAATGCATAACAAACTACATATCCAGTACGAACTGCTCTAACCCCAAAGGTCTTAGAGGCTTATGCCCATCTTCAATATCCTCCAGAAAATCTAATCATCAGAAAGCTAGATTATAATAGTTTTGATAAGTCTCATCAATAGCACAGTGATGAATTTTCCTTTTTGGGTATCATTTTTGTAGTAATAGATGACCACTTGTTCAACTTGATAAATAGTTCCTGAAATATTGGAGAAGGAAAAGCCTCCTAATGTCATGAATCACTGTCAATCTTTTCATAATTTGGTGTTAGACTGTCCTAAATAAAAAACTCCATAGGATTGTCTCCTTTCATGGCTGAGGATCCTCATGTTGCTTTGATATCTTTCTAGCTATCTCTGATGACTGTATTCGTTAGTGATTAAAGTATGTCTACCTCTCTTTGAGTTGGTGACAGTCACCAGAGATAATATCATCCATTTCAATGGTCAAGCAGTCAACAACAAGTTTATTTTCCTTGATTCATAATAAACAATGGTAAATATTCATTAAATGCTTATCCTGTCCATGACTATTCTCATGCATTGCTTATCTCTGAATACTGTTGAGTCTGTTCAGTGCCTTAACCTGTTATGCTACTTTGTTCATCATAAATGTTAGATACTTCTCATTGTTTTCAGCTACTATAGGACTATCTTCAATTAATTTGTTGTTACTCTTTTTGAGACCCTGCTATTATTACATTGCTTATGAGTGTGATTATGTCTTGAGAGTTATCTTTTTGTCTACTATTCAATGAGCTGAACATGATTTTCCTTGTGATTGCACTGTATAGATATTACTGCTCCATTTATTTCTCTGGATACACTCGTCTTATTTGATAAGCTATCTTCATGATTGAACTATAACATTTAATGTATTTAATGAAGAAAGAAGAAGATACTGTAAAGTCTTCATAAAGGCTGATATTGTTGTTTCATGGTGATTGTATCCTGTGACTCACTTGTTGGCTCATTTGACTGTTCAGAGAGAAGAACTATATATGGATTTATCAATTGATTCAAAATTGATGTTTTCATGATAAAAGATGAGAGAAATACCTCTGCTCTAGCATGATATGTTCTTCATTACTGATCCATATGACTTGGTCATTCATTATGGTTAAAAGAATATGCTTTTTAGTCAGAAACTATCACTAATAATAGTGCTTGAGCATGTTGGGCTCAACCCTCGTGGGAGCCACATTTTCTCCACATGTTATGAGAAGAATTTAAAAATGAATGTTTACCTATATCTGCATATGGAACACACATGTTAATCATAAAAATGTACCTTTGGATATTGATTGATCCTCTTCATGATATTCTGACTTGTAGCACATATCTGATCTGATCCTTTATATGAATTGCATGATGTGATAAGTTGATATATCTGACTGATAAAAGCATATGATAACCTTAAACATCCGAAGCACTAGCAGGGCTGTCCCCAAAATTTTGCAGGGTCAACTGATGATGGGAGCTAAAGATAAAGACTGAAGACTGAAGACTAGCATCAACAAAACAACCTTCTTGCTCAGGCAATGATGGATGTTTCATTTTATCATGTGTTTACTTCATTTCTTTTATCATCCAGATGTATAGCTTGCATGTTTGTAATTGCTCAGTCTAGTTACTCCCACGGCTTGTATGGGGCACATTTGAACACTTCTTTTAAACATAATCAGTTAATTTATCATATGCACTTCATAAATGTGTATTTATTTTTTGATCAATGCATAGAATAAAGTAACAGATATTGAATGTATGTTCAAAACATGACATGAAATAACAGTTTAAACAAATATCTTTCTTTCTTCCTTCCAAATCTGATTAACTGAATAATCAATCTATCTTATAACTCCTAAAAGATAACACCATGTTAAAACAACTGTATTTCTTGAATGACTGATACCTTGACCACTTGATTCTCTTGTCATGATGATTCACCAGTCTTGATTAGACTGATGGGTTATCCTGTCAACTGAAGTCCATTTCTATTCTATCAAGATATCAACTGTTCAATAAATACTTTAACTCCAAAGTTTTAATTTATTCCTTTTGAACAACTGCACTTAGGTCAAACTAATTTTAGTGTGAACAAAAAATTAGTAACAAGACTTTCATCAAGGTTAATGGAAAATATTCAAACACTTTCTCACAAGTATCTGCTATCACCAATCCGAAGAAGACACTGTTTCAACAAAGAAAGTTTATACCGATATCTGAATCCTAACATTCTATCATGAATCAAGCTATGAGTAATAACCTCATGAAGCTTCCTCTGATTAAACTATTGGATCCTAGTAGAATGCAAGGACATTATTTTGATGCTAATATTTTTTGTCATTACCATCAGCAACAAGGACATGATACTAAATGATGTATGCATCTTAAACATGAAATACAAGACCTCATCGACTCAAATATTATATAGGTATCTGGTGTGAATGATAATGGAAATAAGTCAGTTGCTCTGTCGAATTAGAATTTACATATCTTCACTAATTCTGTCCCTAAGCATATTGATAATAACATGATGGAACAAAATACACTAGAAGTAGAAGATGACTATCTGAACTATGATGAGATAACTGCTACTATAGAAGTGGATTAGGAAAATATTGAAGTATCACCTTGTCCACAAAGAAATGGTATTTATGCTGAGGTTCCTCCTCTATTATCCCTTCAAGGATCAGGAGATAACCAAAATGCATTGGAAAAATAACTAGAACAATTGAAGCAATAGATTATGATAAAAGAAAAGATTGATATAATACAAGGAAGTTCTTCTCCTTACGATATACAGAATCAACAAAATAAGAGAACTAAAAATTGGAAAAGAGTAAGAAGATTATCATTAGTTGGAAATAATAGTGGTTCTCTTCCTCCTAAGCAACAAAAGGTTTCACATACACAAGGATTTGATAAACAAGCATCGTATGGACTTCCTGACAACAAACAAAACTCTCATAAGTGTTGGCAAGAGACACTACTCCGGTATGGACCTATATGTTGTCATTGATGGCAACAAGGCTCAGAGATCCTATCACCATGATAGGAAGAGATCTCTTTGAAAGAACATATTAGATTCCAAGTCTGGATGATAGAGAATGGCTAAGTATGGAAAGTATGCAGAGTAGAGGATAGTAAGCTAGGTAGTATGACTTCGTAGATGATGATTAGGTAATGTAGTTTAGGTATGATGTTCTCAGTTGATTGATAGTGTTATGCTTCAGTGATTATGTCCTAACTTTCTCCAAAAGTCATCATGAAGAAATGTTTAAGTCTAGGTAAGCAAAGTTATAGAAAGAATAGTGAATAGGGCATAGTGTAGTGGTCTGCATTCCTCCGCAGATAAGTATTTTGTGATACAGTGTTGAGGTGTTGTAAACACTTATATGGAGTATCGTATTCCAGAGTTAGGAGATCTGAAGTCCATCGGAAGGTTAGCTACAAGCTGCTACGTATCGGCATAGTGTTTAACAGAGTTTGACAAAGACAGAGTCTAAGTTCTGATGGTCTGCATTTCTTTGCAATATGATATCATGCCTTGCGGTTCTGATGGTAAGATTGGGAATGTGTAAAGAGTCCTTGACATGATTTTGGAAGTGTTTTGTGATCTGTAGTAGAAGTTGTAAGTTAGCAGATGAACCTGCTAAGCATGCCCTTGAGGAACAGGCCGACTGGTGAGATAAATCATGATGCGAAGAAAGGATAATGTTTGAAGGATCTATGTAAGTAATTAAATGATTAGAGCTGACCTATATGAACATCTTTGGGAAAAGATTTGGGTCCGCATAACTTTTAGTCCATTGGATTGAGTCGACAAGCTACATCTTTCTATGTACACGTTTCACTTCTTGGATGCTGACCTGATTATGGAGTAAATCATGATGCAGATATATAAAGGTGATGAAATTTAGTCATAGAGTGTGTTGTGTGTGTGTGTGATGCAAGTATGCAAATAGAAGAGTAGAGTTAGAAGAGAAGCAACGACGAAGACTTGGGATTCAGAATTTAGTTGTTAAATGACTGCACCCTGGCATAGTGGCAGATGCTCAAGCAATATTTAGTTATCATGTGTGGTTTGATTGAAGGATGTTTTGTCATTATAGCAGTGAGATTTTATCATAGTTTAACAAACCTCATTGTAATCTTGCTAGATTTAGGGTTGAGGCAGTGAGCCTGCTAAATCTAGTTGTACTTCATGGCAGTGAGCCGATATGTTAGGCCCATGGAGTGACCAAGCCTAAACATCATTTTTGTAAAGATTGCAATATATATTTGAGAGCTAATCCTCTCTGTGGTTTTTCCCTTTTTGGGTTTTCCACATAAAACCTTGGTGTTATGTGTCATGCTTTTCTGGATGTTGTTCATTTGTATATTATGCTTCTATTTGATTAATCCTTTGAAATGGTAGAAGGTAAAGGTGCATGAAAAGTTTTTTAGAACACTGATTCACCCCCCCTCTCAGTGTTCCTAACAATCAACAATAAGAACCAATCAAGCTTTGCACAAAACTTGATAGAGCATCTCTCCAAGATGCTCGCAAGTTCAAAAATTTAGTATGGTTGTACTGGCAGGTAAGTATTTCTAACCCTTTACCTCTATGTTGTGTTTCCCCTGTAATGTGTTATATGTTGTTTAGGCCTCCTAGGATGACCCTTGATTCTCTTGTAAGGTCAAGGATACCGGGAGACCGCCTCTGTTGTTACCCTTCTTCTATTTGTATCATCATTCTTCTATATTGCTTCTCCTCTATTTTCATTATTGTGTGTTGTGTCTTATGGACATAGTGTTGCGGTTGGTGACTTGGGAGCACCCTCCTACATGAGTGTCCCTAAGGCACTTGCTTCTCCTCTCTTGATTTATTGTTTACCTTCCTATAGTGGTTTTATCTAGCTGGCAGATGACAGAAAACATATAATATTGATACGGACCTAGTGTCCCTTCAGCAAGAAATCAAAAAATGGACCTAGTCCATACATGACAATGGGTTGATATATATTATCTGATGCTTGGATATTAGAATCACTCTGTGTGCTATCTTGATGTTGTCTTATCACACTTACAAAACATAACAATACTGCTGCTCCATGCACTTTGTTTATCTTGGATCTTGCCTTCCTCAACTCTTTATGTGAATGATTACATGCATTATTGTTTATCATGATTATATGGATGCTAACACCTTTTCCTGTAGGAAATTGTGTGTTTGTGGGAACATTTGGTGATCATAAAGTACATGTCACCTTTGGGGGGCATGGGCTTTGTGAGAGCTTGTGTTCCCTTGTGTGTTTTCTCTCTACCTTAAAATGCCTGATATTGTTACATGATATCAACAACCTTAAGGTGGGGGCATATATAAGGTAAGTTGTCTGATGATTTTGGTACTAATGAAGCGTGCTTGTAAGCCCTCTACGGAGGTAGGATGTTGTATCTCTGAGCGAGTGCACATCTTTATTTCTATATTGCAATCATTTAAGTCCTCTACAAAGGTGGGGTATTGTGCATATCCTTTTATTTTAATCCCTCTGTGGAGGAAGGGATGGTGTATTTCTTGAGGAGATTGCACATCCTGTCATTTCTAAAAGCCCTTTGAGCAGGTGGGGCAAATCTAAGACTATCCTAACCCTTAAGCATGTCTTCGGCAATTGTTGTGGTGAAGTCCAATCATCAGTCTGTGCTTGTAATGTGCCTAAGATGGCTGCAAACCTAGCAATAGGTTTCTTCCATTGCTTGTTTGCCATGTTTTCTCTGTGTCTTCCATGTGTGTGTGTATGGCATGTTTGTTCCCAAGCATAGTTTCAAGACTAGTGGCGATGAGCTCCTCCTATGCTTTGGGATTTGTATGGTGTGTTTGTTCTCAAGTGTAGTTTCAAGACTAGTGGAGATGATTTCCTCCTACACTTTGAGATTTGTTTGGCATGTCTATTTCCCCTTATGTAGTTTCAAGACTAGTGGCAATGAGCTCCTCCTACATTTGGGTTGTGTGTTTACTTTCCTTGTACTTGCATTTGCATTCATATATATGAGAAAATGAAAAAAAAAAGAAATAATCATTGCATTCACTATATTCATTATGTTTTGTGTGTCTTCAATGTTGTCTTCTCCATGTTTTGTGTGACTGTAACTATCTTCTTGGTGTTTTACATGCTTGTTAATGCCTTCGATGTGTTTGGCATGTCTTCACTATGCTTGGCATGTTTGTTGTGTTTGTTGACCTTACTTTAATGCATCTATTGGCCTTGCATTTATACATACATTAAAGTGGGGGCTAAATGTTATGTCAAAAAATGTCCCCTTGGGGGCTTTTTCCTCTTAAGGTTTAGCTCTTGGGTCCTTAGAATGCATTTAGAGCATCTTGCATGTTAATTGTGAATCCCGATGAGAAAATCTTGAAGTCTTATGGCAAATAGGACCTAGGGGGTGCTATTTTTGATGATCCCTAAACAAAAATGGGAGGATGGACTTGGGTGCTAACATCCTAGTCCTACCTATTTTAGGTTAGCCCTAAATTTAAATGTCAATTTTATGACCGTTATTTAGGTCCTATGCTGACATCTCAAGTTTGAATTATGAAATTCTTAGTGGGAATGTTTGTAGTTGCATATATAAGCATGTTTAGTGTTTCATTTGTAAACTAGAAGATGATTGTGAACTTTAGGCATACTTGTGATTTCAAGAGATTCATTGTTGCAGACCAGAGCATTGTTATTGTGTTTGTGATTGCAGATTTAACTTCGTCTTCTCATGTGATTGAAGAGCCTTCATTTATATGAGATCTACTCTTCAAGGTGATATCTATTTGTGTTTGAATCATTTATTATTTGGATTTTGCCTCTATCCCACAGGGATACACACTCTTTATCTAACAACGGTGTTCGGCAGACTTGAATGTCTCTTCAGGGCTTGACCGAGGAAAGCCTCTAAACACCACAACCCCCTACCACACTCCTTTGTGATTGTAGGTTATAGGTACTAAGTTTTGAAGAGTGGAGTTGCAAAAGGAGGTTGCAGACAACAAAGATTCACGATTTGAAAGAAAGAAGATAGAGTTCAACATTTCGGGACACAAGCGCTAGTGGCAGTGTCCTCTGGAATTGTAGACACAGAAACAAACCAAACAATGGTAATCAACATCCAAAGAGCTTATGATACCTTGAAGAATATCCGGCACTGGACTTGGGCACTAGTGGCAGTGTCCTCCACCTTTTGCGAGACAAAAACAAAAGATATAGTAAAGATTAGTGTTGGGAGGAGATCTAGATTCTGTATAGAAAATAGTACCTTGGATAAGGGTGCTAGTGGAGGTGTCCTTGACTATTCCACATCTCAAACTTCAAAAAATAGTTAGTTATAATTCTCTGCCTACTATCTTAATCTAAAAGGGTTTGTCATAATTCATCAATTTACTTATTGTTTTGCTTATTTAGGGTTTTAAGAGCACTTGAACATTAAATTGAGATATTATTTGATAACAGCTAAGCTTCCATATCATTCCAAGTGACAGCCCAACATGTTAGGTGAATACTCTCGCTTAGTAGATATTCAAGTCAGTTGATATGTCCTTGAATGTTAGATGAGAAAGGAGGATCTAAACCAAATCAACCACATTCACAACATCCCCCCTTTTCCTATTAAACACTAGCTTTAACAAAATTATGAAAAAAATTGTATTCCTATCTTGTTCCTGAAGCTAATCAATATGAGATTTCTGCTTCCAGAAAATCTCTTCACAAAGTTCTCATTCCTCTAAATCCTTAATAGCCTGAATCTCCACTCTACTCAGATCCAAAGTAAGTCCCTGATCCTGGATCAAGAAAGTGGTAGCATCAATCCTAGCTTGAGCTGACAATTTGTTGAAGTGAATATTTCCAAACCATTTCTTATTCCACTTCTTGAGCTTATGTTTCACATATTATAATCTTTTGACAAAAGAATACATAGCCCTACCATAAGTAGGTTTCCCTTTAAACCACCAATTAATCATTAAATGCTTGAGAAAATGATCCCATAGCCACATAAGTTGAAACTTAAAAGAAGGTTTCTTTAAAGCTCTAAAAGCAACTGCTAAGAGCTTGATCAACTAGGGATCAGAACCTCTTTAATCTAAGATCTCCAAGCTGGTCATCCATCTATCACCCATCCAAAATCAAGAGATAAGAAATCTATCAAGCCTCTCTAAGGTCACCTCTGCTCCACTTCTTTTGTTGTTCGAGATGAAGATACCATTATTTGTCATCACCTCAATAACCTTCAAGAGAGCAATATTATCCCTAAGGAGGTTAGCAAAAATATCAAGCCTGACAATGCCCCCTCTTTTTTCCCCAAACTACAAAATGCATTAAAGTCACCAGCCATAATCCAAAGAAGCAAGGGCCCCAGAGATTGGACAAATCTAATGTGATCCTAAATCTGTGATTTGCTCGAATGGTCAGTAGGAGCATAAACATTAGTAAAAAGATAGATTTCACTTGAATCCACACTAGAGGCAACCATAGAGATAGAAGAGAGGTTCTAAATCCACCAAAAATGGACTACCTTCCTCATATCCCAAAAACATGCCACTCCACCAAAACTACCATGGGCCCTTATGCACTGACACGAGCCACAAGACCAAATTCTAGGAGCTATATTCAACATACCATCCACTGTCATTTTAGTTTCCTGAATAAAGACCATGTCAGGACAATGGATAACAATCATATCATGAATAGACTTTTATTTAGGGATGCTATTCATGCCCCTCACATTCCAAGTTAAATCAATCATTTGTGAGATTGGAAAAAATGGGTGTCAATGGTATTCATTGACTTGGACTCCACCAAAGTATCTCCAATTAAATTTACCTTCTCCCGGTCTTTCTTGCACCCAACCCTCAAAGGTTTCTCCAGAGGCCCCTTTTTAAGGGATTTTTGATGTAGTCCCAAGGCATGAGAAGCCCCCTAGTTTTCCCAGACTCCAAAGCCTCTTCCATAGGAGAAAAGACTGAGGCTACCAAAGCCTCACTATCTTTCAAGACCAAATTCCCACTTGGTTCTAACACATATAGAATCTGCAAAGGTAAATCTGTATCCATTTGCCCATCCTACTCATCTTCCATAGACAAGATCTAATTTTCCATCTCTCTATCCTTTGACAAGGCCACGTCTAATGACCTAGCACCAGAGAACAACTCAACTAGAATTCCCTCTTCCTGGACCAAGTCATCCAAAATATCAAACTGATTTAGATTCTCATCATTTTGCCTGTCCTTCAAAGTTCTCTTTTATCCTCTCCCCCTATTGCGATTCTTGACAGGAATAAAGCCCTCCTTATTTGCAACCCCTTTAGACAAGGGAGCCTTCCCTTTATCTTTCTTAGGAGTAGACATGGAAGGAGCATTAGCTGCAGTAGTTGTCAAATTAGCATGAGGGAATCTCCTTTGCAAATACCCATACTCATGAAAGATTTGGCATATGAATGAAAGTGTCTTGTAGTCTAGCTGTTGAATCCAAGAAGAGGATCCAAGACATGTTCCCATAGAATCCAAGAAAGGGTTATTTAATTCAATCTCAACACATATTCGAGCATAAGTGATTACCTTCCTGTCCTAAGTTTACGAAGCAGAACCAATCAGTTTTCTAGGCAAAAGAGAAATTGAATGAAGAATGTCACTCCTCCAGAACTACAACAAAAGCCTTGGAAGATGAATCCAAATAGGGATAGTCAAGGGAAGCTCCTCAACAGAGTTGAACCCCACATGCTAGGGTTTTATAAAGAACACAACTTGATTGTAAAAATAAGGGCCACCTTCAAAATCCTTATTTAAGTCCGCCATGAACGAGAAGACAACCAAAAAGTAATTGTTGGCCATCATCAATATCTCCATATCGTCTTTCAGGTTCTAAACCTGACACATCTAAGATTCCAAAACCGGCAACAGAAGTCTAAGACCCATGAATTTATAAATAAGTGCATGATTGCTCCAATACGAAATGTCTTTTGAGAGTGTTTCTGACTGAATCACCAAAACATACCGATCTTGGCATCACTCTAAACAACCATTCACTTTCTTTACTCTCGATAAACCCTTTGAGGATAAGGGCCCATCCCCAGATGGAGTTTTCCCCAGTTGCTCCATGGTTGTTGCGTGCAAAGAAGAGGAGGGATCTGAGAAATCCCCAACCTTAGAGATCACCATACTCGGGGAAGCACCTTGTGCCATCATGCCCAAACAAAACCACCTGGCCACAGACCCCAAAATATAGAGGGGAGCACCAGCTACACGAAATCCAAACCAACAACCCACATAGAGGAGTGCAAACCAAACCAATCAAAGAAAAATGCATCATAGAAGAAAAGCTTACATGATCCCAGAACAACATAAACACCCCCAACCAAACCCTATGCTAACATAGACCCCAATCAACTACAACACAAAAAATCCCCACTCAATGGACCCCTACAAGCACCAAAAAATAGAGAAAGGGCACGAGCAGGGCCACACTCAGGCGTGCCCTGGCCGAAGAGAAACTCTAACGCTTAACACCATCCATTCTTCATTCCTCATCTCCTCTTCAACATTCACTCTCAACCATAAGTCTTACATTCAATTTAAGGCCCCACAGTATTTTCAACTTGAATATGCATTACAATGGCCAATTTTTTTGAATATACCTGTAAAATCATGGCATCTTTCATGATGATATATGAGTGTATCTAAACTTATAATTTTGAACTTTTATATAGCTCAAACCACAAATTACACGATGATGCTAATTAATTGTTTTACAACTATAGCAAAATAGAGAGAAAGTAAATAATTGAACTTCTACAATCCTGATAAAAGAATTTGTTGTAAAATGGTAGATAATCTTTGGTATTAAAAATGTCATAATTGTGTATTCAAGCATATAATTGTAAGGTATAATAGGAGTGATTCAACCATGGATTATACAGGAGCAGAGTTTCCAAATTATCGCCAAAAGTATAAGCCTATTAAAGCAACATATTTTAACATTAGATATAACATATTAATGGTGGAATCTAAATTATTTGAACATTAAGAGCTCTTGACCTAAGCTATATCTCTTTTCAAAGTAAACTATAAAGTTATATGAAAATAATAGTAACATCAAGATGAGACTTCTCTTTTGAAGCACAAACTCTTTAAAGATATAGAAATACAAGTTTTCTCCATGTAACTATGGTGCTCTCAATACATTTGAACTCAGGTCCTAGTGGTTTGCATGGGGACCCTAAATTATTCTATATTTATTTTTATGATATTATTCTACATTTATTTTTATAATCATTGAAAAAATATTCATGTATGTAAGTTATACTCTTAAGTAGGATGTTTTTTATTTATATAAATGATTTTTTTAAAAGATGAAATGCCTTTATAGTTAGTAAAATTGTATTTGTTATTGGGAATTTTAAGTGTCCTATGTGATTCTATCTAATGTATAAAGATATTTCTATAATATATATTATTAGTAAGAGTTTTTTATTACAAAATATAAATGAAAAAATATTATTGAACTCTTCATGTCTATTCATCAAGACTGCCCTCTTACGCTAGTTTTGTATGCCTTGGCTGCCAAAGGTTTTGGCTATTTGTTGGTATAGGTAGTCTCCTAGTCCTATGTTAAGGGGATATCTATTCCCAGTTCTTTCGAATAGTTGGTTAATAGCCATTTTATTGATGAATCCTTTCTCACTCTCATTGAAGAGGAGAATAATGTCAAAAAAGTACTTCAATGCCTGGGCATTTTTTTTAGGCCTCGAGATTAAGCATCCAATGGCAAAAGACCCTATGTTACAGTTGATCTTTCTTTCCCAAACTAGGTTGGCTTGACTCTTTTTAGTGGAAATGGATTGACCATGGAGAGTTCTTTAGATTCCTAGGAATCCCTTTTTCTTTCTAGGCCTCTCCCTTCAAGCTATGGTAGGCAATGATTACTAGAATTGAAAAAACCTTCAATATTGGGTAACCAAGTCCCTTTCATTGGCTGGTAAATTTTAAATCTACTCTCAAATTCTAGCCTCCATGCATGTCTATTACTCTTCTTGTTGGGTCCCCTCTAAGGCTTCCTATTTGAAGATTGAGAGGCTCCTCAGAGATTTTCTTTAGGCTTCTAGAGATGGGCATCAAGGCTTCTATCATGTTACCTCCCTTGTGAAGATAGAGGACTTGGTTTGATCTCTATTCACATACAAGGCATTGCCTTGTGTGCTAAATGGATCATCAAGGCTCTCCAAGACAATAAATCTTGGAAAATTCTTATTTAACATTATATTGGTGTTGATACACCTTCAAGGCATCCAACATGGAAAGGCTTAGATTTAAGTACCCTTCTCACTATGAGGGAACATGTTACAATTTAGGGTACATTTGTCATTAAAAGTATTTGGAAAGCTTGGGAATCCATTAAGCCCTAGCTTTGGTGGGCATGAGATGATTTTCATAATGGTCTATACATTAATCACCATTCTATCTAGTGGTCTCCTATTCTAAGCTATTAAGATAGGCCCCTGGCTAAATTGCCTTGGATTCATACTTTGAAATTTTTTAAATGAGGAGTGTGGGTTTTACCCAACCTCTTCCATTAGGCCACCAAGAATTTTCTATCATGGCCTGACTCCAAGCTTAAGTTTAAGCTTTCTAATCAAGACCAAGAGACCTTTCATGCTATTATTGTTGCTATTCCTCCCCACATGCTTCATATGATAGGGGTGTGGTCTCTCAAGCCTAGGTGGAAAGATTGGAAATGGAATCCAAATACCCCCTTTTAAAATTATAGGCCCTATAAAGGCTATCTTTGGTTGTCTCCACATCTTCAAATGGTGGATCAACTTAATCAGCGTTGGCAACTCCAATCCTCTCATGGAACTTGGCAAAGATGGTTCCAATGCATATGGTTAATAGTGATGGAGCCCAAGTTGGCTCATTTCACCTAGTGCATTTTGTACCAAGGCCTTCCAATGGGAGCCTGTCTTGCTCACATGGGCATTCCTAGCCCTCATTATCCTTTTAATGGACAAACTAAGACACTTCAGCATCTCTTTTGGTTCTTCCCATGGGCTCAAGAAGCTTGGAATTGGATTCATGATTTATTTAGACCTTTTTGGCCTACTCCCTTTTCTTGGCACATGGTTTTCCTTGGAGACTAGTTTGGTCTCCCAGTCAAATATACCCAGATCTAGCATGCTTTTAGGGTGAAAATTCTTTTCAATGTATGGAAGGATAGAAATATAACTTTATTTTCTTAGTGTGTTGTTGATGCTCATTTTTCTCTCTACACTGAATCTATCTTATGTTATAATGTTCTTATGTAGATCCAAGTGCAAGATAGTAAAGTTACACTGGAGGTTGCTCATCCCTAAGAGCTATTGAAGCACTAGGTAAATGCCCCTTGCACTATTGCCAAGGTTCCGCCTAACTCTACCTCTCCAATAGGTCATCTACATGGGTGCAACCATTCTGCCAAACGTGACCATGGATCTCACTACCATGGTCCCCATCCTCAAAATTATAGGGACTCTGATGCCCATGGAGGATGGTTTCAACTTTCTAGGCCACCCTTCCTCTCCTGGGAGTGGTGGGACAAGTTGGCTTGACACAAGCAAGTTTCCTCATCTACAACTTTCCATTTATCTAGTTCATGCTTAGTAGCCTACGTAGGAGACTCCTGAAGAAGTAGAAGGCGCTCTCACTGGCTAGGAGCTAATTGATGTGTTGCCCCTAGAGAAATGTGGGGAAAACTTGATGACTAGGATCCACCCTCTACTTGCATTGCAATAGCTTCTGAGTGCTCTGTGGGCGTGGCCCTTTTATTTGTCCATCTTTATTTTGGACTCTATCATGTTAGACTTTGTGGGTGTGTCTTTCTACAACCCTACCTTATTTTTAATATTGTACTATTTTTATATTATTAATATAATGTTTAATGGGGAATATAGGTATAAACAATTATTACACCAAGAGGCGTTCTATAATCACAGCCGGGTAAAGATGAAAGCACTCATTTTTTCTGTGTAAATATAGAAAAAAAAATAAAAACCAAAAAAGAAATTGAAAAAAAAAAATCATTGAAGGAGAAAAAGGAACAAAAAAGAAATTGGAAAAAATAAAAAACAAAAACAAAAAAAGAAATTAGAAAAAATAAAAAAATAAAAACCAAAAAAAATTGGAAAGGAAGGAGAAAAAGCTAGAATTGGAAAATTCAAAAATAAAAACTATAGAAAATCAAAGAAACTCTCAAAATAAGATATCTCTAAGATATATTTTTTAAAATATAAATATACTATTTTTATAAGCATCATGTTTGAAAAACTTTGTTAATAATGAAAGATGACAATATCTAATAGATTAGATTTATTTTTCTTTCCCTACTAACAAAAAGATATTTGTATGCTAAATTAAGTCTCTAAACATATAAAAATTAGAAATCCAAATAAATAATATTAATACTTATTTTCATTTAATCAAATATGGTTTTGACACTTCTCATATTATTTAATTAACAAAGCTTTTAAAATAATTATATAAATTCTTATATTTAAGTTTCAAATTACACTTAATGGGTAGCATGTTGCCTACTAATATAACAAAAACAAGAAGAGAAGGAAATAAATAAAATAATTAAAAAATGATAATATTGATGATATGATGAAATATATAATAAAATAATAAATTTAATAAAATTTAGATACATAATAAATACAAATAAAATTACATAATAAAATAAAATACAATAAAGAAAGTTAGTAAGAACAATAAAGAAGAGGGTTGGAAGGGTCGCTACAAAGCAAGAAGAAGAGTCATGTTAATAAAAAGTAAGGAGGGGAAAAAGAGAGGTACCATATAGAGAAATGAGACATAACGAGCAAGTTACTAGAAAAGACAATATTAGAAAGGATGAAGAAGAGTCATATTAATAAAAAGTAAGGAGGGGAAAAAGAGAGGTACCATACAGAGAAATGAGACATAACTAGCAAGTTACTAGAAAAGACAATATTAGAAAGGATGAAGAGATCAAATCTAAGGTGGTAAGGAAGGATCAAGTTGAAATAAACTTGAAGGAAGAAAGATAAGTGTTAAAAATAACAAAAGATAGAAGAAATGACAAAATAAAGTAAGAAACCTGAATGTGCACATAATGGATCAAGGAACCAAAGAGAAGAAGATGAGAGAGCATAATATGACCAAGAGGGAAGGATGGGAAGAATCTACATGATGCAAAGAATAAAGAAAAGAAAAAGGAAGGAGAAAAAGAAAGGGTAGGATGCTAAGGAGGAAAGAAGCACTTGCCAACATGCAAGGATCTACAAAGGAGCCATGAGGGAGGGGAGACAAACTTGAGGAGAGAGGAAGGAAAGCAATGGAAGGACACAAACAAAATGAAAGTTTTGTGGGCTATGAAATTCTTACTTTCATCACCCTCCAAATTAATTTTATATGTAAAGTAAATGGATCTTATTTATCTCTCTTATATATGAATTTAACCCTTATATATTTTAATCTAGTTATTATAAAAATAAAATAAATCAAATTTTTATATGGAAATAACTGAATAATACAGATATCAACATCTCTACTTTTATAAACTACTACAAATAAAAAATCTAGTCCATGTCAAAGTAACCCATTTGTTTAAACTAAATTTTAAATTATTTCTTATATATAAAATTTTAATAATGAAATAAAATTAAATTAAATGATGGAAAAATTCTTTACCAATTGTGAATTAAATTTACTTTTTAAATTCATTAAAACTCATTTGTTTAAATTTAATGAAATAAAATAATAATATTTTTCAACTAGTATATTTATATTTTAAAAAAATATTGGCATATCTTTTTTCCATAGTTTCTAATTTCTTTTTTATTTTTTATTTTTTAAATTTTTCAAGTGATTTTCTCCAACTTTTTCTCCTTCCAACAATTTCCAATTTATTTATTTATTTTTTCTTTTTTATTTTTTCCAATTTCTTTTTTTGTTTTTAGTTTTTATTTTTTCCAATTTCTAATTTCTTTTTTGGTTTTTATTTTTTCCAATTTCTAATTTCTTTTTTGTTTTTATTTTTTATTTTTTCCAATTTCTTTTTTAGTTTTTAGTTTTTAATTTTTCCAATTTTTTTTGGTTCTATAGTTTTTGTGATTTAGTTTTTTCTCCATCTAACACTTTTTAATTTCTTTTTTGGTTTTTTTCTTTGATTTTCTTAAGTTTTATTTTTTATTTACTTTTTGATATTTTAATTTTTTTATAAATTAGAGAGAAGCTTCTTTTTGTATCTATAAGTGATTTTAGTTTACTAATCATTGATTGTAAAATAAGCTATGATAATATTATTTTGATTAAAGGTAAAACGGGACTTTTTAAAGGGTCCCAACCTTTTTACAAAGATGGATCAATGAAAGAGGATAATACTTATGCAATAGCATAGCAACAACATAACAACGACCAAGAAACATGTAACACCTACCAAACATAAGGTGTCAAAACAAGAAGTCATAATGGCTTGAAACCAAAGGGCTCCAAGAAATCCTCCAAAGAGAGTCTAGGGTTATTTTGAATTTGTTTGAAACCATCAATAGGCTCAATATGAAGTTCCTCTTATTTTCATGTTGTCAAGACCTTGAATACACTCTCCTATCAAAGGGCAGGGACAACCTTTATTGCATCCATAACTTGAAAACCATCATGCACTGATGGATTTTCTTCCTTTCCCTTTTGTTGTAGCTGCCTATTCTGGCAAGAGGAAGAGGAATGGCCAACCATACAACATCTTTCACATACATCTTCAGACTCCTCAAAAGCAATATGTTGCTCCCATTTACCCAATTTTAAGCATAGGGTAATAGAGGACAATAATATCTTTCCCACCTCTACATACACGTAAAATCTAGCAAACAACAATTTTTTTCTAGAGGTGGTAAGGGGATCAAAGACAATGAACTGATCATAAAATTTTTAAAAAAATAAAAGTTATTTGCTTTCCATTGCCACCTCCTCCCTTGTAACCAGATTTGTCTCCTCATTTTTAGGTGTTTGTTTCACTCAAAAAAAATTAAATTGTTAGCATTGTCACCTCCTCCCTTCTAACTAGAATTACCTCCTCAATTTTAGGTGTTTGTTGCACTAAAAAATTTTCATGTTCACATAGGAAAAGCTCAAATCTAATTCAAATTTACGGAACAAGAAAATTTATACTATGGTTTGATTGGTTTACTCTTGCTAGATTAGTCACTAGATAAGACACAATGATTGCAATAGTACTCGAAGGCAAGTACTAAAAAGTGGAGAAAATACAAAAGGTATGGAAAACCAAAAAACAAATACAACATACTATAGATATACTTTTTTAAATATAAATATACTAGTTTTCATTCAATCAAATATTGTTTTGACATTGCTCATATTATTTATTAAACAAAGCTTTTAAAATAATTATATATTTTTTTATATTTATGTTTCAAATTACACTTAATAGTAATCTTGCCTACTAATATAAGAAAACAAGTGAAGGAAAAAAATAAAATAATAAAAAATGATAATAATAATAATGATGATGATGAAATACATAATAAAATAATAAATTCGATAAAATTAAGATACATAATAAAATAAAATACAATAAAGAAAGGTAGCAAGAACAATAAAGAAGAGGATTGGAAGGGTCACTACTAAGCAAGAAGAAGAGTCGCATTAATAAAAAGTAAGGAGGGGAAAAAGAGAAATGAGACATAATGAGCAAAGATAAACGTGAAGGAAGAAAGATAAGTGTTAAAAATTACAAAAGATAGAAGAAGGGAGAAAAGAAAGAAAGAAATGAGAATGTGCACCTAAAGGATCAAGGAACAAAGCGAAGAAGGTGAGAGAGTATAATATGACTAAGATGGAAGGATGGGAAGAAGGTACATGATGCAAAGAATAAAGAAAAGGAAGGATCTACTAAGGAGCCATGAGGGAGGGGAGACAAACTTGAGGAGAGAGGAAGGAAACCAAGGGAAGGACAAAGAAAATGAAAGTATTGTGGGTTGCGAAATTCTTAGGTTCATCACTCTTTGAATTAATTTTATAGGTAAAGCAAGTATCTTATTTATCTCTCTTACATATGAATTTAACCCTTATATATTTTAATCTAGTTATTGTAAAAATAAAATAAATCAAATTTTTATATGGAAATAATTGAATAATACAGATATCAACATCTCTACATTTATACTATTACAAATAGAAAATCTAGTCCATCAAAGTAACCCAATTTTTAAATTATTTCTTATATATAAAATTTTAATAATCAAATAAAATAAATAATAATTGAATTTTTTTAACATATTAATCTAACTCTTTAAAACTAATTATGCCGAGAGGCATTCCACACTCACAGCAAGGGCTGAAAGATTCAAATTATCATAAACAATTAAAATTTAGATTCCCAAGTAAACAAAACTCATAAAATGTGTAAATAAATAAATTCTTGGAAGCCACATGGATAGAAAATAGAAAAACTTGGGCAATTATGGAGTGAAATCTTTATTACTTTTAAACAATCTTTATTACTTTTGAAGATTAAATTAATTCATGTGAGCAAATTGCAAGTAATTTATAAATGTCAACAAATTGCATTTATTTTTTTAAATATAAATATACTAGTTAATGATAAATGATGGAAATTTTCTTTACCAATTGTGAATTAAATTCACTTTTTAAATTCATTAAAACTCATACTCATATGATCACTTTGTTTAAATTTAAATAAAATAAAATATTACTAGTTTTTCTTATTTTTATTGATATAAATTAAATTGTAGATCTAGATTTTATGGTATTTCAAATTTTTATATGGAATAATTGAGTAATACATATATCAACATCTCTACTTTAATAAATTACTACAAATAAAAAATCTAGTCCATCAAAATAACCATATTTTTGTAAAACTAAATTTTAAATTATTTCTTATATATAAAATTTTAATAATCAATTAAAATAAATGATAACTAAATTTTTTTAATATATTAATCTAACTCTTCAAAACTAATTTAAGATAAATGATGGAAAAATTCTTTAGCAATTGTGAATTAAATTTACTTTTACAAAGAGAGATTAAAGGAAAGAGGAATCAAACAAAATACTTATGCAATAGAATAGCAACAATACAACAACAATTAAGAAACAACATGAAACACCAGCCAAACATAAGGTGTCAAAACAAGAAGTCATAATGGCTTGAAACCAAAGGGCTCCAAGAAACCCTCCAAAGAGAGTCTAGAGTTGTTTTAAATTTGTTTGAAACCATCAACAAGCTCAATTTTAAGTTCCTCTTATTTTCATGCTGTCAAGACCTTGAATACACTCTCCTGTAGAAGGGGGATTGACAAGGACAACCTTCATTGGATCCATAACCTGAAAACCATAATGCACTAGTGGATTTTCTTCCTTTCCCTTGTGTTGCGGCTGCCTATTCTGACAAGAGGAAGAGGAATGGCCAACCATACAACAACTTTCACATATATCTCGAGACTTCTCAAAAGCAATATGTTGCTCCCATTTACCCAATTTTGAGCACAGGGTAATAGAGGAAGGTAGTATCTTTCCCACTTCTACATACACACAAAATCTAGCAAACAACAATTTTTTTCTAGAAGTAATAAGGGGATCAAAGACAATGAACTCACCAATAGCAGAAGCAATACCTTTCAAGATCTCCTCCTCCCAGTATTCCAAAGGCATATTGGGAAGTCTTATGAACACTAGAACTTTGTTGAAGCTTTCCATTATTGGATTGAATCCCGGGACCCACTTCTGCATGAACAACACAGATTTGCTCGTAAACCAATTGGCCATAAACCAATGACCACCCAGCTGAGTTTTTACACAATCTTCCTGATTTGAGAAAGAAATCAGGTAGAAATCATTCGCCATTGTGTCAATCTCCACAATGCCACTACGAGACCAATTCTCATTTGCCCATCTCCAGAAAGTATCAATGTTAGGTTTTGGGCCCGCGAACCTCCCAATGAGAGAGTTTTCGTAGCGCACGAGAGCTCTATCAACAACCGTTTCCGGAACAAAGATCTGTTTCACATCCATTTCATCAACATGGTCGGGTACAATAGCAGTTGGGGACAAAGTAAGGGAATTTTCCATCTTTTGTAAAGCGATCATAAATCTTCTGAACCCTTCGAAGTTAAAAGAAAAAGGACGGGCCGATAAACCGAGCGGGAGTACTACAGCAATGGCAAAAGAAGCCAACCATCATAAAATGGGGGAGGGTTAAAAGGAGAGATTAAAATGAACTTCCTAACGAAAAAGCAGAAAAAAGTGTACCAACCTGGATTAATCTCCCTGGTATAGTTTTTCAGTTTCTCCGAGCTTCCTCACATCTGAAAATTAGAGAACATGACCTTCACCATGAAATTCACAAATCCATAGAATCAGATTGATAGATTCAAGTTGTGAGAATCCATAAACTGCCTTAAACCCTAAAGAAATAGCAGGAAAAAGTTTACCAACCTAAACTGATCTCCCTCGTCTACTTTTACAGTTTCTCCGACCTCCTTCGCATATGCTGCCAAATGAAGAATTAAACTAGTATATTTATATTTATGGAGAGAGATATTTTCTGAGGTTAATTCCCTATTTTTGTTCAACCATTTCCAATTTTTTTTTAGCTCTTTTTTTGTGCTTCTTTTTTGTTTTTATGGTTTTTGTGATTTTCTCTTTTTTTCCTTCTTGAATCATGGTTTTTTTTTTTAAATTCCGTTGGTTTTATGATTTTTCTAATTTTTTCCATATGTTTTTTCTTCAATCATTTTTAATTTTTTTTGGTTTTTATTTTCTATTTTAAAAATATACAATAAAAAATTTTAACTAGTATATTTATATTTTTAAAAATATTGCCAAGATATCTTCTATTTTTATTTTTTATTTTTTATTTTTTCCAATTTCTTTTGTTTTCCCACATTTATTTTTATTTTCTCCACGTTTTTATTTTTATTTTTTATTTTCTCTATTTATTTTTTGGTTTTTATTTTTTATTTTTTCCAATTCTTTTTTTGGTTTTTATTTTTTATTTTTTTGCTATATATTTACACGGAAAATGAATGCTCTCATCTCCACCCTCAATATGATTGTAGAATGCCTCTCAACATAATCAAGGCTAATAGAGAGCAATGGTAGACAAGGTAGAGGCTAAATAATGTAAGGTCATGTTGCATAATGCCATGGCTTGGAGGGCATGGCGTGTAAATGAAAGGTTAGAGTACAGAGCCCGACATGTTGGTCATGGTGGAAGTGGGAAAGATGATGAAAATGGTAAGAATCACAGGGGCCTCCTAGGTACACCAATAATTCAATTGAAAGAAACTCGACATATATAAAGAAATTCTTAGGTGTCATCAAGAAATTGATGTTAAGGGCGAAAATTGGATACCCTGTCTTTTCCTTTATGTTTTAGGTACTTTTTTTCTTAAATATAACCAGTGTTGTGCAGCAATTAGGCCGTGCTATTAAAATATAATTAGTATCTAGATATCCTAAATATATTTATGTAAGTTTCTTCCTACAAATTATCATCTAGAATTGTTGTCAAAGTTACAAAATCTAAAATGGAAAGATATGATTGTGAAAGATAGTACTAAATAATATTATAGATTGATAATGAGAGATAATCATAAAGATAGTTAGGAGAAAATGACAAGATATATTGATGGCTTGAGAGGATCTATTCAAGATTGGAGATAAGTATGTTGAATATGTAATCTATTGATAAAACATGCTAATTTGCCCTAAAAGTTAAAGATAAATTAAACAAAAGATTTTAGAGTGAATACACTAGGTGATCAAGAGGCGGTAGATTTCCAAAAGGAGGACATCAAGGAAAAAGTAGAAGTAAGAGAAGATACCAAAATTGTAGATCTAATTTCTTTCGTAGTGGGTAAAGTGCAAGTAAAGGAGGATCTATTTTGCCAGTAATGGAAGATATGAAAGAAGTAGAGGAAGATATTGAAGAAGTGATGGAAGATCTTATAGAGGAACTTGTTCCAAATGTGGGGTTGAAGGTCACAAAACATTGAATGCACTTAGTCACAAGGAGGATATGTTGGTGAGTATTACTAATGAAAATAAATTTGTTGAAGCCTCCAAAGTATTAGAATGAACCTATGCAAAGGAGAAGTTTATTTAGTAAATGGGTATTTGAATCTTGTGGAGTCACTCTTGATGAATGAATTTACAATGTGTAATTGACTTTCCATGAATGTCTATTGTTTTTTGGGATAATGTGTTTATAATTTTGTGTGAATTTAAATTCAAAATTAGGGAATACTTTAAAAACAAAGTAAAACTCTCATGGAAATATAACCGGTTTGTTCCATTTTAACTTTTGTTTTATGCACTAGGTTTCTCTAAAAAATTTATGGAAGGTGTGGAACCAAGTTGGCTAAGTCCTCACAAAAAAATTAGCCATACCTAGTTTATTGATTTTGAGATATGATTAATTTAGTGACTCTCTATTTATGTTGATATTATAAAATTATGTTTTATTAGTGATTTCTATAAACACCAACAAGTTAGATCCAAGAGAGAACATGATAAATTTAATGGGAGATTAGGAAATAGTGTTTTGGAACCCAAGGCCTTGTCCTTTATGTTTCTAAGCTCAAATCTAATGTATGGGTTCAGAATATTTGTTGGTTAGTATCTTTGACTCTAGAATGGACATAAGTCATTAGTTAACGCTGAGTGTGTTTTTCTTGTATGAAAGGATTAGGATGGTTATCTTAATGTTTACATGTGTCCAACTTGGGTTGGTATTATAATATCTCTTTAATGAGTGGAGCTTGATAGGTTATAAGATGATTTCTGAGTAACTATAATTTGAAAATCTATTCCAAGCTTCTCCGCCACCATAGAATGCATCTTGGCGTAATTAAAATTATAGTTAATAATTTAAGTAGTTAAAGGATTAACAAATATTGATTGGTTTAGTAACTCATTTGTTAGTCCCTCCATGGCAAGGATTCTCTAGTAATCGGTTGAAACAAGAACTAAAGTCAATTAGCCAATCATATTATTGCATTTTTCTTGTAAAGTTTTCAAAATATCTTATAATATTAATATTCTAAAAATAGAAAAATAAGTTATTTCTCTCATGCCTTATCAGCCTAGGTCAAATGAAAAGATTATTTTGTTTTTTCTTCAATCTATTTTTTATTTAATTTTAATTCATTATTTTCAAAGACCAATCATATGACTTAATTTTTTTCTCAACTCCAAAACTTATATGGTTGTTACGATTTTCCAACATATCATATATGTTTGAAATGACATTGAAAACTATTATCCGTACACCCCATACCTACATAAGCCAAAGAAGTCAATTACTCATACCTAAATTAAACATCCACTCTTTTCTAAAGATGAAAAGATAGTAAATGAAAGCAAGTGGAGGACCCATCTAAAGATGCTATATTTTTTCCATGATTTGTTAATGCTAAAGTTTATATGTGGTTTAGGATAAGGATTGGAGGAATATCATATACAAGTCATAGAAGAATCTAGCATATAAGATTTCCCCAATTATATAATATAAAAGTGAGTTATAAGGAAAATCAAACCAAATCAAATCAAAAGAAGATTTGGTTTTCAATAATATTAACAATTTTCAATAATTGTGATAATTTTTAGGGAGAAAGAAAGTGACAAGTTGTATGTTGAGAAAAAATTGACACCATTTGATTGCATAATGGATTTTAATTAGATGTAGAGCATGGTGTACTTGATTTTTGAAAATAAATTAATAAAGCCACCCTTAATGTATGTATCATCTATCTTTTCTTCATTTATTTCTATCAAAAGTGTAATTATTTGCTTATCTCTCTTCTATTATAAACTATAAAAATAACTTTTATCTATGTTTTTCTTATGAACAGCTAAAGCATTTTGAAGAGCTTATATTTGAATTAGTTTTCTCATTTGAGCAAGAGTAAGAGGTATTAATTTATTTAAGGGTAGAATTTTTGGGGATTTTAAGTCACCCAATTAACTTTTGTTCAAAGAGAGATAACATGTATGTTTTTACTTATTCTACTTGTATATCATGATGACAAGTTGCTTCCCATTTCAACAATGTTTATAGTTTGTGCTATTACAATGCATGCATGTGGATGGTTAAACTATCATGGTAGAATAAGGTTGGAAAAAAGGATCCATTTCTTATGATTTTGATCTTCCTAATATAGAAAGATAGAATGGTATATAGAGAAATTGATTGCAAGAAACAGTGGCTTCTTTCTTTAAACATAAAAAATAGAAAGTAGATAACTATAGATTAAGATGGAAATTATGTGTAGAAAAAGTTGAAACTATTACTATTATGAAAACAAAGGAATTAAGATATAAATAACTTCTTTTTTCACCCATTTTTGGTCTTTAGCATCCTCTATAGAATTTTGGAGATGATTTTTTTGATGCTTATACCTATATGGAATAATGAATATATATGTTTGTATTAGTATTATTCTCTAATCTAGTCAGCCAACCCTTGGTTTATTACTTGACATGATCTCAAGCCCTCATCAATTATCAAACTACTACTATTTAGGGAAAACATATTTCAACTATTATTCTCATTTCCACAACACATGAAAGACCATTTTTAAAATTCATTCAAGATTTTGTTGATGTTTCTTTAAATCTAGGCATGGCTTTCATGTTGCATTTTTGGCTACAATTCTTCAATGACTATATGGATGAGAATTCTTTTTGTATTCTATCTTAGACTTGTCTTCAACCTTTTTGTTTCTTTAAAGAGGCCAAGGCTATTATAAAGTTACAATAGTTGTTTTATGAGTTCTTGTACAGAAAATTAGTTAGTTTGCAAAGTGCAAGTATTGTAAAAGTTAATAGACCACTCTGGATTAGGTCAATTGATGTTCTCCTTGAAATCCCACTTATTCAATTGTAATTAAAAAGCTGATAACTCCTTTTCCTAATCTTTAAACAACTTCTCATACCATATGTGAAATGTTGCTGGTTTCTCCCATGTATAATGGGACTTATAATTTTATTTTCTCTTGGTGAAAATATTTTACCATGCCATCAGATTTATGGATGGTTTGGAATATCCAAACTACCTTATTCTAAGAAGCAAAGTTTGTTTTAGAAGTTAAAGTTGTAGACAAATTATAGTGTTTTAGGCGCTTTTGTACTAAAAATTAGCTAGTCCAAAACATGCAAGAAATGTAAAAGATAGTGTTCTCAGCTATTCCTTGCTCTATTATTTATTGAATATATTATTTCTTGATTCTTTGTTTTGGTCTAAATTGCATTATTTTACAAGGGACCATTACATATATATTGTAGGAAGAACAATGTGACGTAATTTACATTTGGAGCTCCTATATATTGTTATTATTTTTTACTACATTATAATGACATTTATTCTAAGATGAAAGTGACTACTTTTTACCATTGGGACTACATAGAGTATTATAATGTTCCTTGTTTAATGTGTAGGTTCCTACTATATTCAATAGTGATATGGAAACCATTTTAGGTGGCCTTGTACAATTGCTTGGTGTTGGCAGTTGTAGTTGAATCCTGAAGGATTTATCAAGTTTGGGAGATGGAAGGGCAAAAGTAGAGAGCTATGGACTTTTTTAAAAAAGATATAACATCTATTTTTCCTTAATTTATTTCCTTGTAGACTTTCTTGATTTCTATAAATATTTATTCTTTATGCCATGAATCTTTTTTAAGAATTTACAGTTGTTGCACTTTCTCCACTATTTTTTCTTGCAAAAACATTCTTGATTTTCCAAAATAGAAGTGGAGATGAACCAGTGTTTCTTTTTCTAGTAGTTAATTTTGAGGTGATATTATTTATAGCTACAAATAAAAATAAGTCTTTTATCCTGAACTGACAAATAGAATATGCAGTCCTTAGCTAAATATGCCTTGTTGCTTGATATTGATGTAATGTGGGAAAATATCAATCTTGTCATAAAATATTGAGAAAATTTTGTTGTCTTTTGGTATTGTTGGTTTTATGCCACATTCTAGACAATTGGCATGCTTAACTTTCAATACTATCCTCTTTAGAGGGCACTTTGGTAAGATGTCCCAAGTGTTGTATTGCTTTGACAAGATTGAGAGATATCAATATACTCCAAGGTTCAGACAAAGGGATGCTCTTTTCTTGAATATCAGATGGTTGAAGTATAATTATGGAATATATAGTCCTATCCATTCATTACAAACAAAGGATTGACCAGACTATTACATGTTTCATAACTTATTTGGACTCTATGCTTTCAACAATTGAAGTACAGGGGCATGCTTCTTAGGTTAGTGTTAAGACCAAATTATATTAACAAATGTATATGGTCCTTTTTTTCATTCCAACATCTTCTAACAAATGTACATAAATTTTAGATAGTTTTTTATAAGATAAGAGGCAAACCAAGTGTGTCGAACCCATTACAAAGTAGCCTCAAGGACATGTCAGAGAGTCAACAAAAAGACCATCACAACAAAAAGGAAATGTAACATCCATATCCGAATTGACCAGAAAAACTAGGTTTTCACAAAGGTAATTTTTTTTTTTTTACAAGGTAATCAAATACAAAATAGACTTATCTAAAATTCAATACAACATTTTTCATTTGATCATAAACATGATCTCATTTTCATGAAGCTAAAAGAAATGATATACATTACACACTTTGTTTTCTAACAATTGAAATTTTCTTGAAGCAAACAAATATTGGAAACATACCATTATCATGCATCTCGATTGTCGACCCATCACATTCAAGACTCGGCATTCCTCAGTATTTGGAAGAGAAAGTATCTTCAAGGAGCTTAACCTCCAACCACAAACCGTCGGTCTCCCGCACTCCTTCCTAACCGGAAGTGGCCCTACCCTACTCAAGAGGATAGACTTAGGATAACCATCAGTGTTTGCCATCTGAGCTCTGGTGTTGTAACCTACGTGTCTTGTTATCGTGCAGATCCCTAGATACCCTCTAGTCATGCACGACACTCCACAAGAAACGCCATCCAGTTACGGTGAACGTTCGATGCACTTGAGGATAGTACACCACCTTGGCCAAAGGATTTGTTTTTAATTAGCGTTCTAAGAATGCATGAACTTGGTTCACCCACCTTACTCGACTTGAACTGATCGAAATCCTACAGTTTCCTATTTGTATAATTTGCAATGATTGACGACCTTGATGACCTCAAGGGTTTAGGATATCCTCCTGAAATAGCGCATGGCGCAACATTTACTATATTTCTGAGTTCATAATTTCATGAACTCATATACATGTAATAACCTTGATTATAAACACCCACTCCTAAGTGGTTTCACACTTGTTTACTCGGTTTCCATGTTTGCACAACACACTCAAGTATCTAAACCAATTTCCTGTTATCCCGAAATTCAAGGGTTCTAGACTCATAAGGCCTACAAAACGATACTAGCATCGTCGCATGCAACGTAATCTGGATTCAAAATGCAGGTTTTCCCACTCTACAAGCTCGTTACAAAACCATGACGGTTTTCGACACAAGTACATTAACTCCCTACTTCGCTTTCCAAGTCAAATAATTTCACTTGATTCATAAAGATGAGAGTCGTAAATAAAATATAAATGGTTTTGGAATTTTTCTTATGTCAATAGAGATAACCATCGCATGGTCGACCTCAACTAAAGATGTAAGACGGATAAGACATCAGCTGTTTACAACTGCATTTTCCGGCTATCAAACATACTAAATTTTACGTCAAAACATGCTTAAAAACTGTGGTTTGACTCCTACACAGCATGCACGTGGAGCAATGTGTTTACTCATTGTGGAGCTATCGTTCAAAGGCTCCAAGGGCTGTTTTATATTCATAAATCAGTCTTAAAGGAAACTCTTCTTACTTACGTCATTGACAATTGTTCAAAGAAGGTAAATTACATCTTGCATCATGATGAGTTCGTTCCTAAAAGTATATAGGTTAGAGAACTGCGTTCTTTTATTATACAGTGTCATTCATGACAAGAAAAGCTACAGTTTCTGAGTTTACGAAATCTAGAAGACAGCAATACTTCTATATCTGAGTTTTTAAATCTCAACACACAGTAAGGATACCATTTTAATGACCATCTTCACATAGAACTCATGATAGAGGACAATGTCATCATATTCGGTTCATTGAATGTATTTATCTATGCACAAATGAGACACATTTACAGATCTATGCTGCGAAAAAGAAAGGTATGGGAAATAAACTTGTCTAAAGAACTGAGATTTGCGGTGGCAAGATCCACGTACTCCTCAAGCAAAACGTGCCTCTTCCCGGTCTCCTAAACATAATCTTCTGTTCCTATCTCTGCTTGACCACCACTCAGAGCGAAGACCAGCTCCAACCATTTTCTTCTCTGTCGAAACACTACTCAAGACAACGAAAGGCCCTCCTTTTCCTCTCATCTCTCTCCTTCTATACTGTGCAAACTCCTCCCTCACTGTGCCTTGGCAACCTATAAACTCTCCTCTCCTCTCGCAAACTCTCCAAAACTTTCCCACACTTAAACGATGCAAGAGTATGTCACTCCCTTTTTCCCTCGCTGTTCTCTTCTTTTCTCCCCCCCGTTTCTACAACACGGAGTCCCTACTTACTTGCTCCTTAGCCCTACTAACTACCTCTGACTCCCTTTTACTCTACCTCCAACTCCCTTCGCAGTTCTTTTCTCCTCACAAACCCACGATGGCCTTTTTTTTTTTCTGATAACCCTCTCTTCTTTCACAAAGTTAACCAGTCGTCCCCCGTATCTCCTCCCACCAACGAGTATTTCACTCACATTAAACTCTCATATTCCACGTTCCCCCGACTCCTATTGCCCACGAAGAAGGTTATAACAACTTTCCATGATGCAGGAGTAAAGGAAACATGTTTCTCTCATCCGTTTTTCCCTCTAAACTCCGCAGATTCTTCTTCTTTCACACAACAGCCTCCGAAGCCTCTCCACACTCCAAGATGATGGAGTATCAGCATTTATTAACAGTTACTCCCTTTCTCAACTGCAAGCTACCTTCCTCTCACGTCATGGTAAAAGGAATCTCTCCAAAGAATTCTCGGTTGACATAAATCTAAACACATGGGTCGACATAACTGATTATGAACCTGACTTCTCACTTATCACGACCATTCAAAAGGTGATGGCTCCTATGGCGACGTGGCTTGCTAAAAGACAAACAACTCCGCCTTCACTCGAATACCAAGGCATCTAATTCAATCAAAAGCCACTATACGATGTATTGTGGAGTTAAGCTCAGCATGGCGGTGGTTAGGAAATGACTGGAGCATCGTTTTGGTCAAAAAGGAAAAAAAGGCAAAGACCAACTTATTAAGAAAGCTCAAGGTTAGATTGACAACAACTCGCGGTCAAAGCTAGAAGAAAAGACTCCTGCAAATCAATGACCAAAACTAAACATTGCACGCTATGGCTTCAAATTGACATTCGTCGATCTACAAGAAAAGAATAAATTCATAACACAAGTTCGACGCGTTTTACGACAATCTCGACGGATTGATCGTAACGCAAACAAGTTTCTTACAATGTTAGACGCACAAGGCCGACTTCTCGCATCTTTCGACTACGAGACATGATTTACAATTTCGCCACAAGATGGTTCATTAAATACTTATATACGAAAATAATAAACGTCTAAATAAGTCAACCTGCTGTGATGGACTTACGACGACATCGACGACTCCAAGATTCTATTTGACGACTTTCGACTAGGATGTTATACTTTATCCTCAGACGTCGACATCTAGTTAACTAACCCAACCGACAACCAAGACTAAAATGATGGTTCCAAGGTTTATCTACCTGTTTGGTGTTCTCATTAACAAACACCCATGGTTAATTTCTAGAGTCTATACTCTCTCTCGAAGATACTTTCTCTTCCCGTCGAACATGGTCCACCTGTTCCTGCAACGACAGACTCACATACAATTTTGTGGTCAACGCACCTATGTTCAAATCAAAGCATAATATATCCAAACATCATTGCATTTATTATAAAGACATTTAGTCTACAATATCACCTTGATCGTAATCATTAGATTCCACAATTTCATATAACAACTTTGTAAGATAAATCGTCAGTTTCCATGTCGTTCACAACATATTAAATTACTGAAATTTGCAAGAAAGTAAATAACATAATTGTTTCCAAAAAGAGGGATGTAACATATCCTTCCCCTTTAAAAATCATCGTCCCCGATGATTAAGTTTATCAAGCAAAAATTTAAACTTAAAACAAACTTTTTTATAATGCAACATTAATGTCCTTAAAAAGTTTTGGAAATCTTTGATAGATGTCTTTGTAGTCTTCCCAAGTGGCGCTATCCTCGCCATATTGGTCCCACTGTATTTTGCATTGCAAAACTTCTCGATTACGTAAACGAAGTTTACGCATTTCGAGCACCTTGAGTGGCTCGATCACAACCACCCCGGGTTCTTGCATCTGTAAGGAATTCTAGTTAAGGATGTGGTTATTACCTACAAAATATTTCTTTAAATACGGAACATGAAAAACATTATGCATCTTAGACAAGGCTGGAGGTAGAGCACCTTTGTAGGCAACCGGATTGATAATCTCAAGAACTTCGAAAGGTCCGACATAACGAGGAGCCAATTTCGAAGATTTACCAAATTTTATAGAACTCTTTTGGGGTTTCACTCGCAAAAGCACCTTCTCACCAACAAAGAAGTGCCTAGGCACTCGCTTGCGATCTGCATAACTCTTTTGCCTGTCATTGGCTTCTGCCAACCTCTTCCTAATCACTTTAACTTTTTCTTCCATATCAGCAAGCATTTCAGGTCCAATGCTTATCCTATCTTCCAGCTTATCCCAGCTTATAGGAGTTCCGCATTTCCTTCCATATAATGCTTCAAATGGCGCCATCTTAATGGCAGAATGATAGGAGTTGTTATAGGCAAATTCGACAAGAGTTAGATATTCCTCCCATCTGTATTGCTGATCCATGCAATACATTCTCAAAAGGTCTTCTAAAACCTGATTCACTCTTTCTGTCTGTCCGTTAGTTTCGGGATGATATGCAGTACTTACATTCAGTTTAGTCCCTAATGTAGAAAATAAGGTTTGCCAAAACCATGAAGTTATCCGAGCATCTCTATCAGATATTATCTTTTCAAGTACCCCATGCAATCTGAAAATTTCTTGCACAAATTTTTGAGCTAGAAGATGTGCTCCATCTGTCAAATTTCCAGGTATGAAATGTGCAACCTTGGTTAGTTTATCCACAACAACCAATATTGCATCATGCCTATTCTTAGACATTGGCAACCCCTGGACAAAATCCATACTAATAACTTGCCATTTCCATTCCAGAATATCATGTGGGTACAACAACCCAGCAGGATGTTGGTGTTCTGCCTTAACTCTCTGACACTCCAAACAACTAGCTACAAACTTTGCAGCATCGCTTTTTATTCCCTTCCAGAAATATAGCGGCTTGACATCCGCTAACAGTTTTGTTACACCAGGGTGTCCAGAGTAAGGAGCACAGTGAACTTCCTTCCACACAAGGTTTCTAAGTTCTATTGAATCAAGAACATATATTCTTCCCTTGAATCTCAGCAATCCATTGGATTCAAAACTGAATCCTTCATATCTTGGGTCCTTAGGGTTTAGGTGCAGAGCCTGTTTCACTTGCTCATAATACTCGTCTCCAGATAAGTTTTGCAATACTAAGTCTTTAAAGTTAGCATGAATGGAGATTATAGAGGCTATGTGCCTTCTTCTGCTTAAGGCATCAGCTACTCAGTTTTCCTTGCCTTTGATATAAGAAATTTCAAAGTCATAATCTGATATTAACTCCAACCATCTCCTTTGCCTTGCATTGAGATTAGGTTGTGTGAATATGTAGCGAAGGCTTTGATGATCAGATTTTAGAATAAATGTCCTTCCCAACAAATAATGTCGCCACATCTGAAGGGCGTGAACCACTGCTGCCATCTCTAGGTCATGAGGAGCGTAGTTCTACTCATAATTTTTTAGCTTCCTTGACTCATAGGCCACCACCCTGCCATCTTGCATAAGCACACCTCCCAATCCTTCCCCTGAGGCATCAGTGATAACCTCAAACTCTCCCTCAGGATCAGGAACTTTCAGAATTGGAGCGGTTGTTAATTTTTCTTTTAGCAAGTCAAAAGCCTTCTGACATTCATCCGTCCAAACAAACCTTTTTCCCTTTCTCTGCAAAGAGGTAATTGGGCTAGCAATGCTTGAGAAATTCAACACAAATTTCCTGTAATACCCTGCCAATCCCATGAAACTTCGTACCTCTGACACATTGGTAGGTTCAGGCCATTCCATAATAGCTATTATTTTGGCCGGATCAACTGATATCCCATCGGCTAATATTATGTGCCCTAAGTACTGTACTTCTTTCTGAAAGAAAGTGCACGTGGAGAGTTTCGCATACAATTTATGTTCTCTTAGCCATTGCAAGACTATTTGAAGATGTCGTGCATGCTCCTCTTCATCCTTGGAATAGATCAGAATATCATCAATGAAAACTAACACAAACTTATCAAGACAATCTCTGAAAATGCTATTCATAAGATTCATGAAAGCAGCAGGTGCGTTGGTCAATCCAAACGGCAACACCGTGAACTCATAATGACCATACCTCATTCTAAAAGCTGTCTTGGGAATGTCTTCGTCTTTCAACCTTAACTGATGGTATCTAGATCTCAGATCTATCTTGGAAAAGACTGATGCGCCACGCATTTGGTCAAATAGATCATCAATTCGTGGCAAGGGATACTTGTTCTTTATAGTTGCCTTGTTAAGCATCCTATAGTCTATACACAGCCTGAGAGTTCCATCTTTCTTTTTGACAAAGATAACCGGGGCTCCCCATGGTGATACACTTGGTCTAATTAGATTCTTAGACAATAGCTCCTGCAACTGAGCTTTTAATTCCATAAGTTTTGTGGTAGTCATACGATATGGAGCTTTAGAGATTGGCTCCGATCCTGGTTTAATATCTATGCCAAAGTCAAATGTTCTCTTCGGAGGCAAGCCTGGTAACTCCTCAGGAAATACATCCCTGAAGTTGCACAGATATGGATATCTTTCCTCAAATGATTGTTTCTCTGAGGTTTCCTCTACTAGGTCCATCTTGACTACAAAAAGTTGACATCCTTTTCACCTAGCCCGCTTTAGTTGTTTTGATGAAATGGATCTAACCTTTATTTCCCTTTGTATTCCTTGGAGATTTACTGTTTTTCCCGACTCATCCAGACACTCAATGGTTTTATGAAAACAATCTACTTTGGCTCGATGTTTCCACAACTAGTTCATTCCTAGGATGACATCGTAGGACCCTAAAGGTGCTACGTATAAGTTTGCCTCGGTGGTGAAGTTAGAAACATCAATCCTAGCTTCGAACAAACATTGCTCTACCTGAGCCTTTGAGTTATTTGCATACTCTACTATCCATGGCTTTGACATAAAACCAGCTTTTCTAGAGAATTTACCTAAGACTCTAGGTGACACAAAATTTTCTGTTGCACCAGTATCAAATAGAATAGAAACAGGAACTCCAAATAAGGTACCTATCATCTCAATAGGAGTGATCTGATACTCCACTTTCCGATTGTCAAGAGCGGCATGAATCCTTTGCTGAAAGGCTTCCTGTTGTGAAGGAAGCTCCGTGTTCCTAGGCCTCCCATTCGGCTTCTTGTTGGGGCAACGGTTGGCATAATGATCACCTCCACAAGAAAAACATCCTCCTATAGGTCCTCGCTTCTCAGATGGCCTACTTGCAGAATCACCATTCTTCTTAAAATTTGCATTTCTCTTAAAATCTTCACCTCTTCACTCATTACCAAATCCTCCTTGATTCTTTCGATTTCCCTTATCAAACCTCCTGTTTCCATATCCCTTATCATTTTTCCTTTTATAGGACTGATCGTTGTAGTTCTTATCAAACTTCTTGCGTTTCTTGTCATGGTAAGCAGAGATGGATTTGATCTTCTGCTCCTGTTTTATTGCCTTTTCATAAACTTGATCCATCGTGCTTGGACCATGTACCTCCACCTCACCGCCGATCTGAGGATTGAGTCCCATGATGAACTTTCTGATTCGGAACCTTTCGTCCTTTTGGGATTGGGGAACATACTTCAGTAGCCTAGTGAATTTTTCTGTGTACTCGACCACAGATAGTTCACCTTGCCTGAGGTTTTGGAAGTCCGTTAACTTTTGATCAAAGTATAATTGAGGTAACCACCGTTTTCGGAATAGTTCCACGAACTCATCCCATGTCACTTTCAAGGGACTTAATTCCAACTCCATTTTCTTATTCATCCACCAAGTGGACGCTTCCCCAGACAGCTGATAGGCTCCCCACACGGCTTTAGTAACCTCAGAGTAGTTTCTGATCTCAAAATATTTCTCCATCTCCGTCAACCATGCTTCAGCTGCATCTCCAGTTTTCGTTCCATCGAACTTTGGAGGGTTAACCTTCTTCATATCCTTAGATAACTCTAATGCAAGTTTATCCTTGGTTTTTCTTTGGGCTTCACTATCGTCAGGATGTTCACTTGACGTGCCATTATCCCAATGCTTACTCTTGCTTGTGTAATGTGAGTTCTCATTTCCACCCTCTGTGTTGCCAGTTTCATCCATTTTCTTCTCTAGTTTGTTCAACCTTTCCTTGGTTTCAGTGAGCATGTTAAGAATCCTATCCAACTTGTCAGTGGAGTTTTCCCAAGAGTTATGACCTTCCCGATCCTCCCCCTCATTAAACCCTGATTGGTCCATGCTAGTTTAGTTTCACACCTGTTTAAACATATACTAATCAGTTTTACGCTTATCATATTAAATATCATTAAAAGAACACAACAATTGATCATAATCATAATTATTCTCAAACCAAAATTTTGTCTTTATTCATTTTGCAAAATTGTTTCATCATCATTAGAGATAGACATATCTCATATTTTACTTAGTATAAACTAATGAGTGTAACCTTCGGATTCATTGTCTGACACATAATCACGAGGTGTATACCCCTCAGACTCACTATCAAAAGATAGCTCAATAATCTCAGCTCTAGGTACTACACAAGAATCCCTAGTGATCATGGGTATACTACTAGGTATAATCTCAGGTACACTAACAGGTACACTATCAGTTACAATCCAGGAGCAGCGGTTGATCATGATTCGGACTGCCGTTGCTGCTCCCTCTAGGAGTTCTCTCCTCACTCGCTTAAGTCGTGACATTGCATTGGCTAAGGTTTCCACATCATCAAGCCAAATGTCATTTTCATCATTACTTTTCTCTATGGTCTTGATCATCGCAAGTCGTTTCTGCTTAGCTTGCAGATAACGCTTCTTACCCGCGAAGGATTTTCTTGTGGTTTTCTTGGTGTATACCATCCTGGCACAATAAACCAAATCATTAGCTACCTGCATAATGATGATTTCCTAATTAGGTTAGTGGACTCATCAGCCCTAGTGCTGAACCAACTTGGCTCTGATACCATATGTAACATCCATATCCGAATTGACCAGAAAAACTAGGTTTTCACAAAGGTAATTTTTTTTTTTAGAAGGTAATCAAATACAAAATAGACTTATCTAAAATTCAATACAACATTTTTCATTTTATCATAAACATGATCTCATTTTCATGAAGCTGAAAGAAATGATATACATTACACACTTTGTTTTCTAACAATTGAAATTTTCTTGAAGCAAACAAATATTGGAAACATGCCATTATCATGCATCTCGATTGTCAACCCATCACATTCAAGACTCAGCATTCCTTAGTATTTGGAAGAGAAAGTATCTTCAAGGAGCTTAACCTCCAACCACAGACCGTCGATCTCCCACACTCCTTCCTAACCGGAAGTGGCCCTACCCTACTCAAGAGGATAGACTTAGGATAACCATTGTTGTTTGCCATCTGAGCTCTGGTGTTGTAACCTACGTGTCTTTTTATCGTGCAGATCCCTAGATACCCTCTAGTCATGCACGACACTCCACAAGAAACGCCATCCAGTTACGGTGAACGTTCGATGCACTTGAGGATAGTACACCACCTTGGCCAAAGGATTTGTTTTTAATTAGCATTCTAAGAATGCATGAACTTCGTTCACCCACCCTACTCGACTTGAACTGATCAAAATCCTACAGTTTCCTATTTGTATAATTTGCAATGATTGACGATCTTGATGACCTCAAGGGTTTAGGATATCCTCCTGAAATAGCACATGGCGCAACATTTACTATATTTCCGAGTTCATAATTTCATGAACTCATATACATGTAATAACCTTGATTATAAACACCCACTCCTAAGTGGTTTCACACTTGTTTACTCAGTTTCCATGTTTGCACAACACACTCAAGTATCTAAACCAATTTCCCGTTATCCCAAAATTCAAGGGTTCTAGACTCATAAGGCCTACAAAATGATACTAGCATCGTCGCATGCAACGTAATCTGGATTCAAAATGCGGGTTTTCCCACTCTACAAGCTCCTTACAAAACCATGACAGTTTTCGACACAAGTACATTAACTCCCTACTTTGCTTTCCAAGTCAAATAATTTCACTTGATTCATAAAGATGAGAGTCGTAAATAAAATATAAATGGTTTTGGAATCTTTCTTATGTCAATAGAGATAACCAACGCATGGTCGACCTCAACTAAAGATGTAAGACGGATAAGACATCAGCTGTTTACAACTGCATTTTCCGGCTATCAAACATACTAAATTTTACGTCAAAACATGCTTAAAAACTATGGTTTGACTCCTACACAGCATGCACGTGGAGCAATGTGTTTACTCATTGTGGAGCTATCGTTTAAAGGCTCCAAGGGCTATTTTATGTTCATAAATCAGTCTTAAAGGAAACTCTTCTTACTTACGTCATTGATAATTGTTCAAAGAAGGTAAATTACATCTTGCATCATGATGAGTTCGTTCTTAAAAGTATATACATTAGAGAACTGCGTTCTTTTATTATACAGTGTCATTCATGACAAGAAAAGCTACAGTTTCTGAGTTTATGAAATCTAGAAGACAGCAATACTTCTATATCTAAGTTTTTAAATCTCAACACACAGTAAGGATACCATTTTAATGACCATCTTCACACAGAACTCATGATAGAGGACAATGTCATCATATTCGGTTCATTGAACGTATTTATCTATGCACAAATGAGACACATTTACAGATCTATGCTGCGAAAAAGAAAGGTATGGGAAATAAACCTGTCGAAAGGACTGAGATTTGCGGTGGCAAGATCCACGTACTCCTCAAGCAAAATGTGCCTCTTCCCGGTCTCCTAAACACAATCTTCTATTCCTATCTCTGCTTGACCACCACTCAGAGCGAAGACCAGCTCCCACCGTTTTCTTCTCTGCCGAAACACTACTCAAGACAACGACAGGCCCTCCTTTTCCTCTCGTCTCTCTCCTTCTATACTGTGCAAACTCCTCCCTCACTGTCCCTTGGCAACCTATAAACTCTCCTCTCCTCTCGCAAACTCTCCAAAACTTCCCCACACTTACACGATGCAGGAGTATGTCACTCCCTTTTTCCCTCGCTGTTCTCTTCTTTTCTCCCCCCGTTTCTACACCACAGAGTCCCTACTTACTTGCTCCTTAGCCCTACTAACTACCTCTGACTCCCTTTTACTCTACCTCCAACTCCCTTCGCAGTTCTTTTCTCCTCACAAACCCACGACGGCCTTTTTTTTTTTTCGATAACCCTCTCTTCTTTCACAAAGTTAACCAGTCGTCCCCCGTATCTCCTCCCACCAACGAGTATTTCACTCACATTAAACTCTCATATTCCACGTTCCCCCGACTCCTACTACCCACGAAGAAGGTTCTAACAACTTTCCACGATGCAGGAGTAAAGGAAACACGTTTCTCTCAGCCGTTTTTCCCTCTAAACTCTGCAGATTCTTCTTCTTTCACACAACAGCCTCCGAAGCCTCTCCACACTCCAAGATGATGGAGTATCAGCATTTATTAATAGTTACTCCCTTTCTCAACTGCAAGCTACCTTCCTCTCACATCATGGTAAAAGGAATCTCTCCAAAGAATTCTCAGTTGACATAAATCTAAACACATGGGTCGACATAACTGATTATGAACCTGACTTCTCACTTATCACGACCATTCAAAAGGTGGTGGCTCCTATGGCGACGTGGCTTGCTAAAAGACAAACAACTCCGCCTTCACTCGAATACCAAGGCATCTAATTCAATCAAAAGCCACTATACGATGTATTGTGGAGTTAAGCTCAGCATGGCGGTGGTTAGGAAATGACTAGAGCATCGTTTTGGTCAAAAAGGAAAAAGAGGCAAAGACCAACTTATTAAGAAAGCTCAAGGTTAGATTGACAACAACTCGCGGTCAAAGCTAGAAGAAAAGACTCCTGCAAATCAACGACCAAAACTAAACATTGCATGCTATGGCTTCAAATCTGCATTCGTCGATCTACAAGAAAAGAATAAATTCACAACACAAGTTTGACGCGTTTTACGACAATCTCGACGGATTGATCGTAACGCAAACAAGTTTCTTACAATGTTAGATGCACAAGGCCGACTTCTCGCATCTTTCGACTACAAGACATGATTTACAATTTCGCCACAAGATGGTTCATTAAATACTTATATACGAAAATAATAAACATCTAAATAAGTCGACCTGCTGTGATGGACTTACGACGACATCGACAACTCCAAGATTCTATTTGACGACTTTCGACTAGGATGTTATACTTTATCCTCAGACGTCGACATCTAGTTAACTAACCCAACCGACAACCAAGACTAAAATGATGGTTCCAAGGTTTATCTACCTGTTTGGCGTTCTCATTAACAAACACCCATGGTTAATTTCCAGAGTCTATACTCTCTCTCGAAGATACTTTCTCTTCCCGTCGAACACGGTCCACCTGTTCCTGCAATGACAGACTCACATACAATTTTGTGGTCAACGCACCTATGTTCAAATCAAAGCATAATATATCCAAACATCATTGCATTTATTATAAAGACATTTAGTCTACAATATCACCTTGATCGTAATCATTAGATTCCACAATTTCATATAACAACTTTGTAAGATAAATCGTCAGTTTCCATGTCATTCACAACATATTAAATTACTGAAATTTGCAAGAAAGTAAATAACATAATTATTTCCAAAAAGAGGGATGTAACAGGAACCGAAGCCAAAAAACTAGAAACAATAGTCTAACAACTGATAGATAGTAAATAGAACAAAGAAACCACAGAAAAACCCCACAGACTAGTTGAAGAGTTTCTCCCAATCATCAGTGAGGAATTGGTACATGTCCTCGTATTCCTTTAGTTCTTTATCCTTCATTCCATGCCTGGTGAGTTCTATATCCTACAACACTGTCAAGGTAGTCGCAGACCTATGCATGAATTTAGAGGTGAACCTCGCCAGCGTCATAAACTTCTTCTCCAGCACTGTCATTCTAGTGTTGATATCCTCTATCTCTTTACCTTTACTGATAGTCTTCTTACCCTTTTTATTTTTGCCAGTTTCCTATTTGGTTTCCTCTGAGTTGTCCGTCTTTAAAATTTGGGCATTGAATTCAAGGAAGTTGCTCAGACCTTCATCCATAGTCTCTAGAACCATGGTGTCCTCCTGGTTCTCAGCCTTGGTCTCACCATCTAGGTTTTCCTCAGCACCTTTCAACTCAATAGTGTACTACTCCTTGTGCATAGGGGTAGGTTTGGCAGCCAATCTGGTCAATCTTCTAGTCGATGGAACCCTTCCTTTATTCTAAGGAGAAACATACTCCTCATCCACCTTGTCTTCACTACCATCCCCACCATCCACATAATCCTCGTCCCCATCCTCCAAATTTTGGACTTCCATGCTGGGGTTATTCTCAGAATTCACAGAGAGGTTACCCCCATCTTTTCCAACCTTAACCTTCTTGTGGGGAGTGTTGCCTTTCACCTCACAAACAGCGAGTTTCCTCTTGGTGGGTTTAGGGCTGTCCTTCACATGATCAGTTTGTTCCACATTATGAGTATTAGGGCAAACCAACACAGGGGTTTTCATATTGGTCGAAGAGGACTTGGCAGTTTTGTGGGAGTGGGTGAATTTCTCAAGGGTCACTTCAGTGATGATCACAGGGTTGCTACGAGTGGGTTTCGATTTGGGTTTAGGTGTTGCAGAGGGGTTGTCAATGCAAGTGGCGATGATATTCTTGGGCAGACAGAGGGCTAAGTGAAACTTATAAAGCCTGTAAATAAGACCCTAATGGAGCGGAATGGGGGGTTCTCAGGGTCATTCTTGTGTTGTTCAATGGCAGCTTCAACAGAAACTTCCAGAGAAGATAACAGGTAAAAAGGGAAGCTAATGAGTTTGTTGCATCTAAAGTGATTTAGTAACATAAAGTGGTAGTGGAAGAAATGGTGAAACCTACCTTCAAGTGTGAAATACTTGATGATCATATAGCACACGTCGTCCCAGGGTTTAGGGAGCTGCTCTCTATCGAACCCTCCTTGCAAGTTGTGCAACACTTCATCCTTTTTTAAGAATATAGCCATACCATCCAGGTTTGAGACATTGCTAGTATTCTTGTGCTTCACACCATCCGTGGACATGCCTGTAGCCATCCTAATAACTTCTTCAGTCACTTCAAAACCTATGCCCCCAACTTTGACATGTTTGTTTGTCCAAGACCACACAAACTACATGGATAAGTTTTCATCATGCCCTTGCAGGCATTCTAAAAATGATGCCACACCTCCCTCCTGGCAGATATGCCATAGAGTTTCATTCTTCCTGAATTCTTCACAAGACTTCAGTTCAGTACAAGTCCTATCCCCCCATTTGTAGATAGCTACCACTCTTAGCAAAAATTTTGGACAGAAATGAGGCTCTTTGTAGACTAGTCTCTTTACCACCCTTAGAAGAATTTTTTGGTGATAGGAGAACTCTTTGCAGCAAAAAAAAATTATCACAGCAAATATGAACCTATGAGCAAATCAAGGCATGAAGAATAATGAACAACTTCACACCTCTCCAGTTTGGAGTGACATTATTCAATAAATTTGTCTCATGTGGATTAACATGCCATCCTATCTTATGATTACTAAAATCTCAGAGCTGGGTGCTACGGAGATTAGGAGTGTTAAATCAATCACAAGGCACATGAGTGACCATGTGATTAACCGCTTGGAGCTTCCATGTCATCATGTTGCTTTTGTAACACGTCAACCAAATGCAATTAATATTTCTCTCAATGATGATCTGCCTGAATTCCATCCCGTCACTGGATCTTTTGGTATTTTTAAAAATATTAAAATCATTATTATTAGAATCATTCCTCCTACAGCTCCTAAGGCAATCCTTAGGCCGAGTAATAGAATTGGGAAAGATTAAGATCATGATGTTTTAGGTATAGTGTCCTGCTTCGTACATAGGAGTTTTTGAATTTGAGAAGGGAGATTATCAAGATTTCTCCAACATCTCCAATTGCTCAAGCTCTGACCCAAGTTGGCCATGCTATCGGCCACTTTGTTGCCTTCATGATAGGCATTGTTGAAATGTGCCAAACAACTGAGAGGGGGGGTGAATTAGTTGTCACAAAAACTTGAACACTTATTCATTTAAACATCAATCACTTATCCACAAATATTATGATTTAACAATGAATGCATGAAATTAGAAACTTAAACACAGATGCAACATTATACACAAGAGACACTAGATTTTTACTTGGAAAACCCCAAGGTGGGGAAAAATCACGGAGAGGATTAGCTCTCAAGATATATTGTAATCTTTGAAAAATGATGTTCAGGCTTGGTCACCCCACGGGCCCGAAACATACTGGCTCACTGCCATGAAGTATAGCTAGGTCTAGCAAGCTCACTTCCTCAACCCTAAACCTAGAAAGATTACAATAAGGGTTGTTAATCCCTACTGGCGGCTCACTACCAAGCTCACTGCCACGATCAACATCTTCTTCATCTCTGAGATTAATACATTGAAGTATAATGGGTCCTCTGCTCTGCCCTACTCTGCCTTTCCTTATCTTCTTATCTTCTCACAAGGACATCTTTTCCACAACTTAACTACAAGTATTTATACACTTTATCAACCTTGGAATGATCATCAAGATTGGCATTACAATCATCAACCATTGGAACAATCTCCAAGGCCGGCATTACAAACATTTACAAAATAGGTCCTAACCTAATACAACATTATGCAAAGGGAATGAAGTAAAGATGTATGTGGATCATGCCACACCTTAACTGTGACTAAAACATGATCTTCCATGCCACAACACGCTTACACAATATTCAAGGAATCTCCACAATAACTAGAATTAACCAAGTCGCCTAAGACTAGTTACACGTTACACTTATTTGGGAACAATCTTCAAACACGATCTCAATTCATTAACGTGGACCAATGTCAAGATAGGAACATGATTAGGAGACATCCACAAGCACATTATAATCATCAAGAGAAACCGCACGAACCTTAACCTCTTTAGCCATAGGAATCTTCTCACTAGAATAGATGAACCTCACTATCTTCAACTATCATAATAGAAAGATAGCTTGTGGACCACCAAAACATGAACCACTACATTTGTAGGCACTTAACATCATCCTAGACTTCCCTTTAGAACCACAGAGCAAAATACTTTATTGCAGAGGAATGCGGAGCCAAATACTTTCTCGCTATCACCAGACAATAATCAGAGAAAGAAGGTTTTACTCTGGTGAATGCCACTCTCTCAATTCTTTATACCAGAGGCTCAAACTCAGGATTTAGTATCTTCATACATCCCTTTAAATAAATTCCAATCTATAGACCAAGATATACAACCAGCAAGAAATGTGGAGCAATCTACCGGACTATTCTTCAGCATGCAACTCACTATCTATATTGCACTTCACTGTAACTCACTTGTATCTTCCGAAGGGGCCAATTTTCTCAATATCCTCAACATACAAAGATTCTAAACAAGTAATAGAATAGAACATAGTTAACACCAATGACAACAAAGATATGTTGACATCAATGACAACATCAATTAGGCACATACTTGCAACAATCTTTCCCTTATCATTGATGGCAACATATGATGTGAAAAACTGCAACAACCATCAAGACAGGATTCTCCCCTATCTCTTTACACATCTGCACTCCTTCCTTCTAATTTTTTCACATGACTTCTCTCCCCCTTTGACATCAATGGCAAAGGGCACATACTTGCACTCTTATGCTCTGATTCGATTTCTCTTCTGAACTATCTGACTACTCCCCCTAAGAAGTAGCCCTAAAAGCATCAATTTGGATCTTAAGAGACACCACCGGACTGATGCACTCTTGTGCATCTTAGTTTAGAGAAGGAGGGGTGATAACCCCTAACTGTTCTCTGAGATACTCAAAAGTATCTTTGGGTAGAGGCTTGGTGAAAATGTCGGCAATCTAATCTTTTGTAGAAACATACTCCAACTTGACTTCATTTTCTGTCACCTTTTCTCTCAGAAAGTGATACCTAATGGATATGTGCTTTGTCCTTGAATGCATCACTGGATTCTTTGATATGTTTATGCCACTTGTATTGTCACAAAAGATTGCAATTGGATCTTCAAACACAATTCTAATGTCCTTCAATGTCTGCTTCATCCACAACACTTGAGTACAGCTACATGCTGCTACAATATATTCTACTTCTACAGTGGACAGAGATAAATTGAGTCTTGTTTCTTGCTTATCCAAGATACAAGCATTTTTCCCAAAAATAATGCACCTCCACTTGTACTTTTTCTGTCATCTACATCTCCGGCCCAATCTACATCAGTGTATGCATTGAGAGTGAAATCATTGTCCTTTGGATACCATAAACCATAATCCATTATGCCTTTCAAATATCTCAGAATTCTCTTGACTGCCATCACATGTGACTCCTTAGGCTCTGTTTGAAATTGTGCCACAAGACAAACTACATGCATTATGTCAGGTCTGGTTTGAGTCAGATAAAGTAATCCTCCAATCATAGATCTGTACCTTTTCTATTCTGCCATAGGTAAATCATCATTTTTGTTCAACTTACAACTAGTTATCATGGGAGTATTTACCAGTTTGGAATCTTCCATCCCAAACTTATTTAGCAACTCTTTCACATACTTAGACTTAGAAATGAAGATACCTTTATCTGATTGATTTATTTGCAGACCCAAAAAGAAATTCATCTCACCGAACATGGACATTTCAAATTCACTTTACATTTCTCTGACAAAAAATGTGCACATACCTTCATTTCCTCTAAAGATAATGTCATCAACAAAGACTGCTACAATTAGGATGTGTTCATCATTGATCTTGAAGTAAAGATTGTTGTCCGTAGTGCCTTTACTAAATCTTATCTGTATCAGATACCTGTCCAATCTTGCATACCATGGCCTGGGGGCTTGTTTTAATCAATACAAAGCCTTCTTCAATCTGCATACCATGTCATGCTGATTTGATGACTGGAATCCTTCCAGTTGTTCAATATATACTTCTTCTTCCAATTCTCCTTTCAAGAATGCAGACTTTACATCCATCTGATATACCTTAAAATCTTTGTAGTCTACAAATGCCAAAAACATTCTTATAGCTTCAATCCTTGCCACTTGTGCAAATGTTTCCTCAAAATCTATTCCTTCAACTTGAGAGTATCCTTTGCATACCAACCTTGCTTTGTTTCTTACTACTTCACCATTCATTCATCTTGTTTCTGAAAACCCACTTGGTACCAATTACATTTTTATCTGCTGGTCTGGGAACAAGATCCCAGGTCTGATTCTTTTCTATCTGCATCAATTCTTCTTTCATGGCTTTTACCCAATTCTCATCATTGCAAGCTTCATTCAGAGTTTTAGGTTCAATCTTGGAAATCAGACAGAAATTTACTTGTTCTTCTGCAACTCTTCTTCTGGTCAGGATTCCTTTACTTGTGTCTCCTATGATTTGATCCTTAGAATGATTAAGTTTTACATACCTTGGTGTATTGGTAGCACTTTCCAGAGCTTGATCCTCTTCATCTGAGTTGTCTTCATGCTACACCACTTCTTAATCATTTGGTTTCTCTTATCATATCCACTTGATTCTGGAGATCTTTCCTTGCTTTCATCAGCTTTGACATTTACACTCTCAATGATCTTATTTAGCCTCTTATTATAGCACTGATAGGGCTTGCTCTTGGTGGAATAACCAAGGAAGAATCCTTCATCACACCTAGCATCAAACTTGCCTAGATCTTCTTCTCTTTTGATATAACATTTGCTACCAAAAACTTTGAGATATTTCACAGTAGGAATTTTGCCATACCACAATTCATAAGGAGTCTTAGAACTGTTACCTTTGACTTGGACTCTATTTAATATATATACAACAATGTGAATTGCCTCTCTCCAATACACTTCTGGAAGATCAGCTTCATCATGGTTCTAGCTGCTTCTTAAACTGTCATGTTTTTCCTTTCAACAACTCCATTTTGTTGTTGAGTTATAGGTGTAGATAATTGTCTCCTTATCCCATGTTCTTCACAAAAGAAATTGAATTCATTTGATGTGAACTCTCCTCCTCTATCAGACCTTAAACATTTGATCTTCAAATCCATTTCATTTTCAACCATTGCCTTAAATGCCTTGAACTTATCTAAAGCTTCTAATTTTTCTTTCAAAAAGGTAACCTAAGTCATTCTTGAATAATCATCAATAAGCAACATGAAATACCTATCTCCTTGCAAACTTCTTACTCTGGTAGGCCCACACAAGTCTGTATGCACTAGTTCTTGTAATCCATCAACTGATTGGTCCTTGCTTTTGAAACTTGTTCTTGTTTGTTTCCCAAATTGACACTCCTTGCAAATAGGATTAGTAAGCTTCACAAGCTTGGGCAAATCTCTAACAGCCTATGCAGTACTTATCTTCATAATGTTGTCAAAATTGATATGACACAACCTTCTATGCCATAGCCAACTTTCATCAGTCTGAGCCAACAAACAATAATTATCAGTTCCTTTCAAGTGGTAGATATTACCTCTAGTCTTCTTACCATTTGCAATGATTGTTCTGGAGCTTTCCTTGATCTTGCATCCATTGTCCTTGAAGCTTAGGTCATACCCTTTGTCACACATCCGACCCACACTCAAAAGATTGTGCTTTAATCCTTTCACATACAAGACATCTTCAATATTATGCTTGCCATCAAAAGAAATAGATCCTTTTCCAGAAATCTTACCAGCTGTATCATCTTCAAACCTAACTAGTCCACCATCATATCTTTCCAAACTTACAAACTTACTTTTGTCACCAGTCATGTGGTGAGAACACCCACTATCAATAACCCATTCATCTTTGTCTTCAACAACCTGAGCAGCGAAAGTACTTTCCACTGGTTTTTCTTTCTTCAAACAACTAGCAGGATTAGTAGACACAGGTTCTTCTTTAATAGTAATAAACAAGCATTCATTACCAGAGGTACAAGCATTATCTGGTTCACCATTATCGGATACTCCTTCATCATATCAAAATCTTCAATTCATAATAACATTTCTTTTGGATCCTAGACCTATTCTCATATCTTTTCCTATTTCTTTCAATTCTTTTAGGACATCTGGAAGCAAAGTGGTCTTCTTTACTGCAAGAAAAACATTTGAAAGGTAATATACCTTTAAACTTACCAGATCCTCTTTGCAGTCTATCCACAAAGTTGGCTTCAATTTCATCAAACTCATCATCTAATTCTACTTTGTACTTTTCTGATCTGGAGGTTTTCCCAGAAGTACTGGCTTTGAAGGAAGTCTCTACTTTTGGCAGGGCATCACCAAACTCTCTCATCTCAAAGGCAATAAGTTTACCAAGAAACTGATCTCTGTCAACATCTTTTACTTGCATAAATTCTTCAATTGCAGCTACCTTGTGACTGTAGGTCTTAGGCAGTGATCTAAGAATTTTTATTACAACTTCCTTATCACCGAGAATTCCCCCCATACCTTTGCATAAAGGCTGATATATTTTCATCTTCATTTATCTTCAAACTTTCATATTTCACCTTCAAACTTTGTAGCTTGGCCTCTTTCACAGAGTCATCTCCCTCATACAGATTTTTTAGCTTTTCCCATACCTCATTTGCAGTTTCAAGATCCACCACTTTTGTCAGTACTGTGTCATTCAAAGAACTTAACAAAGCATCTTTTGCTTTGACATCCACTTCATATTCCTTGATTTCATCTTCAGCCGTCAAACCATTCTGAGGCAAGGTGTATTTTGTTTCTGCAACTTTCATACTTTGTAACCAATACAAAGAAGATGACTTCTCATTCGTGCCTTCCAAAGAGCATAGTTCGTCCCATCACAATGTGGCGCTTCCTTCTTGTGAGACATTCTGGATCTTCCTCAAGCTGTTAGACTTTCTTCAGAGGAACCTTGCTCTTATACCAACTGTTGAAATGCATCGGACAACTGAGAGGGGGGGTGAATCAGTTGTCACAAAAACTTGAACACTTCTTCATTTAAACATCAATCACTTATCCACAAATATTATGAATATTTAACAATGAATGCATGAAATCAGGAACTTAAACACAGATGCAACATTATACACAAGAGACACCAGATTTTTACATGGAAAACCCCAACGTGAGGAAAAACCACGAAGAGGATTAGCTCTCAAGATATATTGTAATCTTTGAAAAATGATGTTCAGGCTTGGTCATCCCACGGGCCCAAAACATACTGGCTCACCGCCATGAAGTATAGCTAGGTCTACCAGGCTCACTGCCTCAACCCTAAACCTAGAAAGATTACAATAAGGGTTGTTAAACCCTAAGGACTGTTAAACCCTACTGGCGGCTCACTACCACGATCAACATCTTCTTCATGTCTGAGATTAATACATTGAAGTACAATGGGTCCTCTGCTCTGCACTGCTCTGCCTTTCCACTTCCTTTCCTTATCTTCCCATCTTTGCACAAGGACATCTTTTCCATGACTTAACTACAAATATTTATACACTTTATCAACCTTGGAATTGTTAGAATAATAGGTTCTTTACTTAATTAATTTAATCATATTGATTAATTAATTAAGTCACCTTTACTTTATTTCACTTAAGCTAAACTTAGGAATCTCTCATTAGGGTTTTCTAACTTGCAAATATAAAAGCAAGTGCTCTCATGTAATTCTTCAATCCATTTAATTAATTACATTCCTTTTGTGCAAATTTCTCTCTTTGTTTTTTTATCTTGTGGAAGGTTTCTTAGGTTTTGTAAGTGTTCATTGGGATCTGTGAGATTGGTTTCACAACTTCAACATGGTATCAGAGCTCCAGATCTGCAAGCCCCTTCTCAGATTTGGAGAAAATTTTGAGCAAGAGATTTTTTTTTTATGCATTTTTTTGTAAAATGGAGTATTCCATTGGATTCAGAGTAGTAGAAATAGTCAGATTAGCCTTTTATTTGGCTTGATTTGAGCTTCGTAGGCCAGATCTACAAGGGTTTCAGTGAGTGCTTTTTTCCTAGATCTAGAGGGTACTTGCAATTTTGGAGTGTTTTGGCCCCAAACGGACCTCCCCTTCGCGCTCAGAAGGCCCAAAAACCTTAAGATTGACTGTCAAATCGTGGAAATCGGCCTCGAGTTCATCTGAGGCAAAAAAAATTTGCTAAGCAAGTTGTACGACCTGCCCAGCACGCAAATCGAGGTGAAAAATTTATTTAAAAAATCATGCTTTTTCCTACATAATTTTTTTTTTCAAACTTCTATTAAACACAGGTTTTTTTGTTTTTTGTAAAAGTTTGCAAAAAAAAAGATTTTTTAGCGCTTAGGCACTTGTACCTAGTGGTACTACGTACCCTGCCACAGCAAGGTACGACCCTACCGTGTGCAGGGTGGGGTCAAATCTTTACCTTTTTTAAAAAAATTTTAAAAAGGGTTGCGGGGGGGTTCAACCCCTCCCCCAACATATATTTTTTAAAAAATTAAAAAAAAAAAAAAATTCATTACCTTTTTTTTCATTTTTTTTAAAATAAAACATGCAGTTTTTTTTAATGTGCTTTTTTAATTTAAAAAAAAAAATACATGAATTTTTTTACTTAATAAAAAAAATGCAACTGTACCTTCTACCTACCTCGGGATCTGTGCCAGCTCATGGTGGCTTTTTTAGCAGAGGTTCTATATTTGGCGGCTCACCATTTTTAGTGGAGTTTTTGGCACTTCGTCAAATTTGGCTAGAGGTATCTACATTTAGCGGCGTCTCTATATTTGGCGGAGGTTGCTTTTTTGCCAAATCTACCCTTCACCATTGGGCTTTTCACTTTTGTACTCCATCTTCCAGAGGCCATATCTTGGTCATACAGAGGTATTTTTCAGTGCAATTTTTTTGAAAAGGGGTAGAATTTCGTTCTCTTCATAGTGGTATAGGTTTTTTTTCTTTTTGACTTTTAGTTTTTTTCCAGAAATTAGTTTTATCAGTGTTGTTGTTGTGCGGTTCTCGTTTTGGAGACTTTGACGGGCCATATCTTCTACATCCAGACTCCTTTTTGGGTCCCTTTTTTTGAAAGTGCATGTTTTTCTGTGTACTTCATCATGGTGCTATTGGTTTCCTCTATTTCTGTTAGAGAATTGTATTTTCAGCATGTGGCCCTTTTTTGGACATTGTGAGCTTCCATTGTAAGCACTTCTCATATGTAAACGCACTGAAATAAAGTGCATCAGCAGTGTCCATGTATTCTTGAGATCTTGCACATCATTTTGTGCCTTATTGTACTCGCACTATGATATAAAGTGCCATGGGGGGGTCGATGTTTTCCTTTTGTTTTGCCATCACACCTTTGTCATGCGAGTGTGCCTTGGTTTGCACACCCTTTTATTTGTTGGTACTTTCATGTTTGCACATTCAGATGTTCTTATTTCTTCTACATGCACTTCTTGGTTTCACACAGTTTCAGTGTACCTGTCATGGCTCTCCCTTGTTCGCATTATGGGGGGTTTCTACTGTTGGTGCTAATGTTTCCTTGGTTTCGCATTGGAGTGAGTTATGTATCTAGTATTTGTTCCTATGTACTAGGCAGATGCAGTAGCTGGTTACCCATGCATTTCGGTGAGATGGATCATTTACCATATCGACACTCTTGCATTCCTTTTGTGGAGGCGACCTTCTATTTTCACTTGATCAGTTCATCAGACTTTTGGTACCTGTGCCATTTGTATCTTCGAGTTCTAGATGTTTTGCCTTTGTTTGCCATCTGATTCGAGGAGTGTCGTTGGGGGCACTCATGCAGATTCTTGTCTTCTTGATCCTGATCTTCATCTTGTTTTAGAGGAGGTTCTTCTTTCAGCACTATAGCAGCCAGTCTTTGACAGTGTTTGCAGCTTTTTCATGCTTAAGTGGAGTTCTTCATGTTCCTATTTTTCAGGGACATCTTTTTGTGGAGGCTTCTTAGTCCTTCACTCTTCCTCTCTCTTGAAGGGAGGTTTGTTCTCTCTTTTGGGGAGGAGTTTTTTCCAAGTGGTTTTCTCCTTTTCTCTATTTGTGAGAGACTCTTTTGTACATGGGTACCTCATCAGGCCTAGTTGTTGGGACCCATCTTTGCTTTCATGCATTTGACCTTAGTTTTTTTAGCTTCTCGCTAAGTTCATCTTAAGGGGGGGTGTTAGAGTAATAGTTTCCTTAATTAATTTAATCATATTGATTAATCAATTAAGTCACCTTTACTTTATTTCACTTAAGCTAAACTTAAGAATCTCTCATTAGGGTTTTATAACTTGCAAATATAAAAGCAAGTGCTCTCATGTAATTCTTTAATCCATTTCATTAATTGCATCCTTTTTTGTGCAAATTGCTCTCTTTGCTTTTTTATCTTATGGAAGGTTTCTTAGCTTTTGTAGGTGTTCATTGGGATCTGTCAGGTTGGTTTCACAACTTCAATGGGAATGATCATCAAGGTCGGCATTACAATCATCAACCATTGGAACAATCTTCAAGGTCAACATTACAAACATTTATAAAATAGGTCCTAACCTAATACAACATTATGCAAAGGGGATGAAGTAAAGATGTATGCGGATCATGCCATGCCTTAGCTGGGACTAAAACATGATCTTCCACACCACAACACACTTCTATAATCTTCAAGGAATCTCCGCAATAACTGGAATTAACCAAGTCGGCTAAGACTGGTTACACATTACACTTATCTAAGAACAATCTTCAAACACGATCTCAATTCCTTAATGCGGACCAATGTCAAGATAGGAACATGATTAGGAGACATCCACAAGCACGTTATAATCATTAGGAGCAACCTCACAAACCTTAACCACTTTAGCCATAGGAATCTTCTCACCGGAACAAATGAACTTCATTATCTTCAACTGTCATAAAAGAATGATAGCTTGCAGAGCACCAAAATGTGAACCACTGCATTTGTAGGCACTTATCATCATCCTAGACTTCCCTCTAGAACCGCAGAGCAAAATACTTTATTGTAGAGGAATGCAGATCCAAATACTTTCTCCCTGTCACCAGACAATAATCAAAGAAAGCGGGTTTTACCCTGGTGAATGCCACTCTCTCAATTATTTGTACCGAAGGCTCAAACTCAAGATTTAGCATCTTTAGACATCCCTTTAAATAACTTCCAATCCACAGACCAAGATATACAACCAGCAAGAAATGTGGAGCAATCTACCAGACTGTTCTTCAGCATGCAACTCACTGTCTATACTGCACTTCACTGTAACTCACTTGTATCTTCCAGAGGGGCCAATTTTCTTAATATCCTCAACATACAAAGCTTCTAAACAAGTAATAGAATAGAACATAGTTGACACCAATGACAACAAAGATATGTTGACATCAATGACAACACCGATTAGGCACATACTTGCAACAAGTATGTCCTATCTCCTTCTGGGTGAACCCAGTCAGTAAGCTCTTGATGTCCTCAGCTATGTCTTTGAGTTTTCATCCACTGTCAGTCCTGTCAAAGACAACATCAACAATAAGTTTTGAGTCTCCCTCAATTTGTAGCTTATCCAATCCCACTGAAAGGGCCAATTTTAGACCCCATAAGAGAGCCAGTCCCTTAGCGACATTATTAGACTGGGTACCAATGCCCCTAGCATAAGTAGTTATGAGCTTCCCTTGATCACTTCTTATGACCCCACCTGCACTTTCCATTCATGTGGTCTTTTTCTTAGCCTCGTCGAAGTTGAGTTTGACCCAGTCCTTCGGGGGAGGTTTCCAAGTGGTGCTTTGCCTGGCAAGCTGCTTAGAGTTGTCAAAGTTGGTTATGTCAACTGTCAGGCCCTAGTTTTGGCAATCTGGATCTCTAACTGAGTGGGGGGTTCCTTAGCAGCTTTTAGGGTATAGATGGAGGTGTTTTCTGAGACCATTCTATAGAAGGAGAAGAAAACATCCTTGGCACTCTTCATCGTTTCCCTAAAAATTATGTTGTTCCTTTCTTTCGAAATACTCCAAGCCAGGTGTGGGGGGATTTGTTCCCAAAGTTCTTTGATCCTTGGGTGGGAAAAGGGGGAGATCCAACCATGTATGAAGTCTGTTAGGTTTTCATTTTCAACCCAATCTATACTAAAAGTAGTCAAGGTCCTTCCCTAGACCTCCTTAGTGAAGTCACAATGGAAGAGAATGTGTTGTATAGATTCTTCCTCTTTCTGGCAGAGAACACATCTATTGACAAGTTGGAAACCTCTCTTGTTGAGATTATCAGTGATGAGAATTTTGAGGTGTGTGACAACCCACCAAAAAAAATTGATCTTAGGAGTTAGGTTTTTATTCCAGACTTTCTTCCACAAGCTGCTATCTTGACCGATGTTTATCAGCATGTTGTAAGCCGATTTAACTGAGAAGGCCCCCCTTTTGATCCTGAGCCCATAGAATCTCATCCTCCATAGGGAAAAATAATAATTATGTGATTCCTTAATTCCAATTACAGAGACAAACACCCCTGGTTCCCAGTCTGGCTATCCTCCCAGCAGTCGATTATGTTCTTCCATTGCCTCTATCCCTAGTTTTGAGTCGTGATGTAGTTGCTGACAAACCTCCCAAAATGAGTGATTACTCTATCTTTAATGTTGGTGTTTTCCCGGTTGGATAGAGGAGTCCCATGCAACCAATTATCTTCTTAGATCTTGATTTTGTCTCCTTTTCCTAGTTTCCACTTAATGCCTTGTGATAGTGTTCTTCTAGTTTTGATCATTTTCTTCCAAATGACCGAACCTTTAGAAAGGCTCTCCCTCTCAATCAACTCAGTATTTTCTCCATTATGGAGGTACTTGGATTTCATTATCTAAACCCAGTCCTTATCTTCCTTGAGGAACTTCCAATCAATCTTGGCCAGCAAGGCTTTATTCATCAATTGAGTCTTTCTTATCCCCAATCCCTATTAAAACTTCGGAAGGCATATTTTGTCCAAAATTATGAGAGACATTCTCTTCTTCTCCTCCACCCCCATCCACAGAAAGGTTTTCTAATTTTTTTCTAATTTGTCCGCTATGTAACTGGGCATTTTAAAGGGGGAGAGATAATAGGTGGGAATGCCTTGTAGAGAGGCCTTTAGGAGTTGGTGTTTACTAGCTTGGCTCAGGAGTTTACCTTTCCAACCTTCCATTTTTCTTTGAATTCTCTCTAGGACAGAGTTCCAGAAGTTAGGGGTCACTTCCATAACTGTGAGGGGAAGACCAAGGTAAGTCACTGGGAGGTTGACCTGATTGCAGTTTAGCATTTTCTTGACCTTCTCTTGGAGAACTAGATTGGCATTAAAGAAGAACACATTTCTCTTTTCATAATTTATACACTGTCCTGAGGCATCAACATAAGAGTTTAGCAGGTCTTTCCATCTTCTGGCTCCCACAATGGAAGTCATGCCAAATAGCATAGTGTCGTCAACAAATTATTGGATAGTCGATGGCCTCACTGTTGACGCTGCTCTGACCCCCTTCAGATCCTATCTATCCAGGTGGGAAAGAATGTTTATGCCCATGACCTCAGCCATAATGATGAAGAAGTAGGGTGAGAGGGGATCCCCCTGTCTAATACCTCTACCTACATTAAAGAATCTTTGGGGAGAGCCATTGACAAGCACCGAATACTTAACAGTAGTGACACATTCCTAGATCAAGATTATCATCTTGTCCTAGAAACCAAATTTCCTGAGAACTAAAAAGAGAAAGTTCCAATAAATTCTATCGTAAGCCTTAGAAATGTCCAGTTTGAGATCCATGCTAGGCGTGTTACTTATGTCCATCAAATGGATAATTTCATGTGTGGAGATGGCAGCGTCAACAATATGTCTGCCAGGGACAAAACATTTCTGACAACTAGAGATGAGGCTGTCAAGCAATGGTTGGAGCCTGAGGACCAGCACTTTCATGAAAATCTTATATATGGTGTTACAAAGGCTGATAGGGTAGAAATCAGCCATTTTCTCCAGGGTGTTCTTCTTTGGGATTAGGGCTATGAAAGTGGCATTAATATGCTTGAAAATCTTTGTTGTCCTGAAGAAGTCCCTAACAGCAGTAGTAACATCGAAGTAAACAATTTCCCATGAATCCCAAAAGAAGGCCGGTGGGAACCCATCTGACCCTGGGGCTTTGAAAACCCCCATAGAGAACACAGTCGCCTTGACTTCCTCCTCAGTAATGGGAGCCAGCATGCTATTGTTGTCTTCAGCTAAGAAAACAGAAGGGATGCAGTCTTGTAGATCTTCCACAATAAATTGGTCGGTAGTGTTCCTTTGTTCAGCTAGGAAGTTCCTGAAATAGTTGGAGGCCAGAAGCCCTAGTTCAGGCTCAGAATTGACTTCCTTATTGTTTTCATCAATAATCTTGGATATTATGTTCCTTTTCCTATGTTTCATGGATGACTGATGGAAGAATGTAGTGTTTCAATCACCTTCAATCAGCCACTAAACTCTAGACTTTTGTTTCCAAAAGATCTCTTCCTTTTTCATTATTTCCCTTAACTCCTTTTGGAGAGCCTCTTCCTTATTGAATTTAGTCTCACTTTTGTCTCCCTTGGCCATGTTTCCCTAGATTTTTAAGAGATTGGCAGAGATTTGTTTCTTTCGGTTCATGATATTACCAAAATTGAACCTATTCCAACCTTTGACTTTTTGTTTAATATGAATGAGCTTCTGAGTGAGTCTAAACATCAGAGAACCATGAACCGTGATGCTCCACTAATCACAAATGCAATCTCTGAAGTCAGGGTGGGAAGCCCACATGATTTCATATCTAAACGAGAAAGGTCCTTTCAGGACACCTTCTCTCTAGGAGAAGAGGAGTGCATTGTGGTCAGAGATGGTGCAGGGAAGGGCTATCAGAGTAGAGTGTTGCACAATGTCCCAATTGGACAAGACCAAGAACCTATCCAGTTTAACCTGAATCAACTGGTCTCCCCTTCTTCTATTAGTCCAGGAGAAGAGTTGATTGTTGACCTTTATGTCCATTAGTCTTGTCTAGTTAAGGAAGTCAGCAAGATCAGCCATGTTGTTAGAGTAATCAATGATGCCCCCAGACTTTTCTGAGGGGAAAAACAGGGTGTTGAAATCGCCAGCAAGCATCCAATTAGTCATTTTCTCCATATTGATTCTAAGAGCAAGGTTTTCCTAGAGGTCCTTCCTAGCACTTCTAGTATTAGGAGCATAAATATTTATAATTTTCTAGTCTTCCTTATTGATAGTGAGTTTCACTTCCATATTGTTTTTGCTATGAGAGCAGTAGCTGCCTATGAAAATGTGCTTATTCCACATAGTAACTAGGCCTCTCAAGGCCCCAATAGAGGGGATGATGAGGTAATCAGCTAAAGGCCAGACTTTGCCAACAAATTTTTTGAAATTTTCTTCATTCATCTTAACTTCCTGGAGCAGGATTATGTCAACCTTATTTTTGTATATGCAATTCTTCACCATGAACTATTTTTCGAGGCTATTGAGTGCCATCACATTCCAGGAGAGCACTCTCATTTATTACCTCGCCAGGAGAGAGCCTCTAGGGTGATTTGCCTCCCTGTAGCTATATCCTTATTAGCCTCCCTATTTCTTGTTTCTCTTTGAGAAGGTTTGCATGCCTGTTACATCCCTAATTTTGGCTTTGTTTTTACTATTTACTTTTATGTGAATAGAAGTGAATTCATGGAAAAATGATTTGATGTTATGATTTAATGTCATTGAAAAATATTGATTTTATTGTATATCAGTATATGTGATTAGGGGTAATGCATATAATTGAATGATTCAGCAAATTATAATATGAGAATTTGATTAGTTAATTCATAAGGTTTACGAATGGACTAACGATGCACTGATTATGATCTAGCGATGGCAAGATGTATGTAGGAAAACAAGTTTTTGATTACTCTCCGAGAGAGAGAGAGAGAGAGAGAGTATCTTTTGAGGAGAGGAGAATAGACCTTGGGTTATAAATGGTTATTTTCCAACTGAGTATAGTTTACCACAGTTAGTTAACTCTTGTTGATTGAGGAAAGTTGCATTTAAGTGGTTAATTTGTTGATTGGCTCGACAAGTTGTTGATGTCTTTTGGAACCCCTTTTTGAGATATTATTATGTCAATCTAGTTGTTTTCTGAAATCGACATCATCAAGGTCATAATATAGTTGTTCTGCGATTGAGATGACTTTCTCTCGAACACGTCATTCATGACGTTGTAATTGAGTTTCAGTTACATCTTCAATAGTGAAGTATTGTTAACGTGTTTCTTGTTTATTGTTTTAACGTCAAAAATCTTGTTCATTGTCAAAACGAAATCGACGTGTTTGACCTTTATATGTGAAGGGGAGATGAACTCGACCCAATCATGCTTTGTGCGTAAGATCACACCACATTATTATAAATCGTATTGATAATAATATCTAAGCTTATTTTTAGATTATTATATCATGTGAATATTAGAAAGGTTGGTTTGAGGTTGTTAGTCGGTTTTAGAAGATAGCAACCTACGTTATAGAATAAGTATCTCTTCTTAACTATCATGATAGTAATAAGATGCCTTTTGAGAGTTGTTTCATACCTAAGTCCCCCTCTCATTACATGCTCAATCCATGAGTATTAAGAGGCTTTTTAAAAGGAAGTATTCTCAGGATGTGGAGAAGCCATTTAATGACTTGTTAGTGGGTCTTTAAGAAGTTGACAACCTTCTTTAATGATGAAATATTCTTTCTTAACTAACTCGACAACCTTGAATACCTTTAAGAGAGACTCGTTGTTATTATGAGGAGTGGTGCTTTAATCACCACGTTCCTCTAAATTTGCATGCTTGAGATTTGTAGCCCTAACAAGTGGAGTTACCGGCGGATAGTGGGGAAGAAAATAATGACTCAAGAGTAGAGTCATTAATGGATGGCAGGCTTGAGTCGATTAATGGTTTATGAGTAAAGTATTTATGACAATTAGTCATGGGAGTTATTGGGAGGACGACTCATTATTAGAGTCATGAGGAATGTTATTAGACTCATTATTTAGGTATTGATAAATTCATTTATGTTAGAATGATATGGTTATCAATAAGAACCATTTAATTAGTGATATATTATCACTAGTTGATTCAACAATTAAGACTAGTATTATCATAATAACGTTAAGAGGTTAAACTTAGTTCTTTTATCTTCTTAGCATAAGTCAGTTGACTTGAAAAGACCTAGAGGGTTGATAATTTTATCATAGACTTAAACTTGTCAAGAATTGATTAAGTTGTAGGTAAATATCCTTGATAGAACCATAGATGTGTTCTTCCTTTTGGAAGCAATTAATCACTATTTTTCAAAATAGAGACCTTGGTGAGATAATGTCATTATGATAATGAAATGACTATGAGACGACATAGATATAGATCTCCTTTTGATAAATACAATTTTTTGTCTTATTGTAATACAAATCCAAGGTAATTGGTGAGCCAAGAATGTGGAATCCTAGATTGCTATTTGATTAGAAACTATTATTTATGTTGATTTACTTCGAGAAAGAGTATACTCAGAGACATGTTTAACTTCTCCTATGTTTAAGAGTGAAATTATTAAACCAACTCTAGGATATAAGTGTACTACGAGATGGAAGTTATAGTTCTTATTATATGATTAATAGAACTTATTATAGAGCTATTTGTGCATAGAAGGAAAAAGTTATCCAAATATTGCATATCTCTGTTTTGATCTATTTCAAGTTGGGTGTGTTGAGAGATTTAAACCTTAACCGAACACGATTGTTATGAATGTTATTAAAGGTTTATGGGGCACGTATGCAAAGGGTGTTATATATGTGCCCATAGCCTATTGAAAAATTGGAAGTCAGTAGACTTAAGGAGATCAAGAGGTCAGAAGTATTTCTTAGCTTTTTTTATTCAAACCTTTTAGGGTTAATAGATTGAACTTAGTCAAAAGACTAGTTTTGAGAAATATAGTATTCTTTCAGATATTATATGGGTGAGGATATACCTCGAATACTATGCTTATTCATGTTACGTGAAATGTGAATTTGAGCAATGCCAAGTGGTCTAGGAAAGACTAGAAGTATTTGTTCTCATGTTTGTTTATACTTATGTTATTACCTTTAGAAAACAAGTATGTGTGATTTTTCCATGTATTGGGTTAGAGAAGCTAAACCCTAGTATTAAAAACAAGAAGGATATAGGAAACCTATAACTCTTATGTCAGATATGTCATTGTATATATATATAGTGGCTGATAGTGAAAAGTTGAGAAAACCATAGGGCAAGACAAGAAGAGTCTTTATAATACCTTTTCAAAATTTAAGTGATTCTATGATAATGTTGAAACTCATTTTAACACATCAAGATGCTTGATATTTGAATCAAAGAGTAGAATGACAGAAAGTCATAAACCCTAGAAAGTGCAAGTATGCAATGAGGGACTCTTTAAAAGGTTAGAAATGCCCAAATCTTAATATTGCAAATATATCCTAGATTAAGGATTGTTCTAAGTCAGATTGACTAGAATGGATTTATAGTCCAAAACAAATTTGTGTCTAGAGTTATTAAATGAAGGGGTAAGTACCCTAACTATTTTTATTTATTCTTACTTGTAAGAAAGGAAATAATTTTCTAGACTATGATGCTTAACTTGGGTAAGGTAACCACCCTAGTCGTTAATAAATCGACTTAAAGTTCTTTAAGTGTCGATAAGTTTTAGACCTCATATTTTGAAAGGATGCAAAGAGATACCTATGAGTAGATAGTCATACTATAAGGTTTATGGAGTAAATGACAATGTCTTGAAAATCTATCTAAGTCGGGAAGACTAGATATAAGCTAAATAAAACTCTTTAGTTATACCTAGTTGACCAAGTCAAACTGCAGTATGTGATAGTATCCAAGTCGATTTGGGGTGGGTGAACATTATGACTACATTCATTGTGAACATCTATTTATATTGAATCTTTGGCCAAAGTAATGTATATGTCTCTGCGTGCATTGTCGATTCACCGTATCTAGATTGCATAACCTATTGGAATGATCATACTTAGCTAGAGGGTATCTAGGGTGGTATGATTGATAGAGTTATGTAGGATACAACACTATGTACTCAAATGGAAAATTATTGTTGGTCACCTTTGGTCTATACTCTTCGTGAAGGGTAGGGCCACTTCCTATGTGGAAGATGTGTGGGAGACCGTCGGCCTGTGGTTGAAGGAAAAGCACTGGGAAGATGCTCTCTCTCTCTGTTCAGCAGAAGACATGCCGAGGCTTGTAATAAGGATGTCAGAATTCTGGATGCAGTATACCTTTGGGTTATATGACTTGTGTTTATTAAGACTATGTAAAATATTATCTATTGCAGATATTTGTAAGTGTAAAGATAAAATGTCATCTTTGTATATTATAACATGATGTATATTTTAGAAAGGAAATTATGATTTTATGATGTATCTTGTTTTGTTGAGATTATATTTGTTTAGTGGAAAATTGGATTTGTCAATGTTCTAGTGTTTATATGTTTAAATCCGCCTCTCCACTATACATTGAAGGATCTAGGGTTGAGTGGCAAGCACTATCATACCCTAGGTCACTTGCAGATGTAGGGAAACTTGGATTAGGGAATTTAATTATTAATTTTCCTTCTCTTATGCCCAATTAACCATTAAAACTGTAATTACCGTAATTATGCAAATACGACAACAAATTGAAGAAAGACAGAAAAATCTCTTGCAGACAAGAGTAAAATACCAAATCACAGAATACCTATTTTTGGGGTTCCAAGGTAGAACATTTGGGGACACTGGAGCGGGTGCCCAAGTCCAAGGTACCAGTTTCTTTGTGGGATCTGGACCTCCTTCCAACACTGATCAGCCCTGTAACTTTTGTTTGTTGAAACTCAGCTACGGAGGACACTAGAGGGAGCGTCCAAGTCCTGGAAGTGCTCTGTGTCCTACTTTTCTTCAGATCCTGAATCCCTGATGTCTACCAATCCTTCCTGCAACTCCACTTTTCCCAAATGCGACACCTATAACCTACAATCGCAAGACTTGGTTTGGGGGTTGTGGTGTTTAAAGGCTTGCCTCAGTCAATCCCCAGAGGACACTTAAGTCTCCAAACACCATTTTTAGATAAAGAGTGTGTGCCCTTATGAGGCAGAGGCAAAAACCAAAGGAATCAATGATGAAAACACAATATTATGTTACCTTGTAGTGAAGCTCTCATGGGAGGAAGATGCTCTTCATGCCATGAGGAAATTGATGCTCAAATCTACAAATATCAACACACAAAACAAACAAGTCTGCTCTTGCAACACAATAGAAATCCTTGAATCACCTTGAGAACACAATAGCTTGCTAGTAATCATCTAGTTTACAAATGAATGCTTAAACATGTTTTTATATGCCACTACAAGCATTCCCGCCAAGATTTTAAAAATCAAACTTTACCGTGTCGGCAAAAGAACCAAATAACAGTCATAAACTGACACCCAAAAATTAGGGCTACCCCAAAATAGGACAAGACTAGGGCACAGGTGCCCAAGTCCTCCCCCTATTTTGGGTAGGGTACAACTCAAGGGGTCCACCTAGGTCCAATTTTCCATGAAACCTAGGTCTCATTCCATCAGGATGCCAAAATATGAACTAAGATGTCCTAAATGCATACTAAAGACCTGGGAGCTAAACCTTATGAGGGAAAAGCCCCCAAGGGGACATTTTTCGACGTTACAATATTAATTAAAAAAAAAGTTCAATCTTTTTCACCTTATGTGTTTTATCTCATGGTAAATATTTGATGTTTAGTCTTGGTTAACATGGTGGATGTTACACTGCCTTCCCCTCTATTCCCACATCTGTAGACTTTTTCCCTTTTTCCTTCTTTTTGGGGGTCACCCAGCCTTCTTGGTTGGTCCATGTGGAGTTGGGGCCAGCTCTAGGTGATAGTACTCTAGTAGGGGATATAATAGTCATTATCTCTAGATTCTTTGAATCCTTGGAATGTTCTATGTTAGCCAATATGGCCTCGAAAACCCCACCAATGGGTTCCTTCTCTTTGGGAGTCTGGCATCTGATTTCCCCTTCTTACATCTCCTCCGAGTCAACAGTTTCAGGTTGATCATGGTCTAAATGTGGCTGAACAGCTATTGGAGAGCTCTTCTCCTGGGTTCCAGCCAGTTATTTAGAGTTCTCCAAGGACTTGATAATGCTGAGCAAGTCCTCCTTAAATGGGTAGTCCTCAGCACTCGCCTCCTCTTCCCTTGCTTCCTTAGGATTCCTATTCCTCAAGAACTTACATTCATTTATCAAATGGCCTTTCCTAGAATAGTTCTGACAGAATGTGGTAGTGTTCTCATACACCAAGGGTTGTTCCCAGCTCCCATACTTAGACTTTAACTTAATATTGTTAGGGAGAGTTTTATTGATATATATGCTAACACAAAGATGAGCAAATATTAACCTTGTTTTGAGTTTGATGGTTCCATCCAATGCAATGAACTTTCCAAATGAGTTTTCAATCCATGAGAGGATCTCCTCGTCCCAGTATTCCAGGGGGAGGCCAGGTAGTCTGACCCAAACTGGTGCCACCCTGTTTAGCTCCAGGGCCGCATCAAAACCAAGTTTTTAGCGTCCCAAGTAGAGGTTATGTTTGCCATATAGCCAAGGACCACCTGCTAAAATCATAAACAAGTCCTCTTTTGCAGTGAATTTGAAGAGGAAGAGGCCCCCTGTCATAGCACTGGTAGTGACACTACCTTTCAACTTCCACCTTGCGGCAATCCATCACCTAACCATGTTAATGTTAGGTCTTAGGGCCTGGAATTTACCCACCAGTGAGAGTTTCATGGATGAAACGATTTTCTTCATCATGTGATTCGATATTTGGAGGTTAGTACCATTCTCTGACTCTGACAGCATAGGTTCGATCTGGTCTTCCATAACAAGTTTTGCCTCGCCTAGAAGGGCTTTTTTCCAAGCCTAGGGGTTTAGCCCCAAGGCTAGGGAATCCCACTCAGTAGTACTACTCGAGGCAGTATCGACAACAGGTTCCACCAGAGGGCCCAGCGGGGGGCTAGATGGCCCCCCAGGGCTGACGGCAACCATGACGAGAGCAGGTTCAAATCTTGTTTGAGCGGGAAGTTGTAGAGCTATTTTACAAATTTTAGATAGTTATTACTATAAGATGAATATAATAAAACTCAAACTATGTGAGGGAGTCTTGCTAATGTGTTGTATTAAAAATTAAAAACCTTTTCCTTTAACTAAGTAAAATTATAATTATGCAACTATTTTCTTGTCATGGTTTGATTCTACAAGAAGAGATGTGTTTTTTTATCAAGTAATATAGCAACTACAAGTTGAATTCCATGTTAGATAATTTTTGCCATATGTTTGATTGTTTTCTTTAGTACATGCAATGGATTAGTAGATTATTAAATATGAGTTATGTGGGCATTATTGTGCTTGAATGCAAATTTTTAGAGTGAACCACTTTTTATTTCATCCAAAGGTATGTGGTGAATTCCATGGTTGAGTCAAGGTTTCTACATTTTTTAGAAAAATGCTTTAAGAGTTGGGAAAAAAATAAAATAAATTTTGTACAAATGACTTAGCATAAAGGTTAGAGGGAAATTCTAAACCATGGAAGTAAATATAGTATTGCAATTCACCAAAAATGGATATCAAGCTCTCAAGAGTCAAGAGTACAATTGATAGAGAAACTAATGAAGCTACATTATAAACTAATGCACGATTAATTCTAGAAATCATCATTTAAGAGAGAAATTTATTAGAGTCCTTTCAAAGCCATTACATTAATCACCATTTATAATAATAATAAAAATTAAGACTCAAATTAAACTAAAATAAATTTGTTTTATGGTTTATTCAAAATGTTTGTCCATATTTTCCTTGTTTCAAAGATTGTAATCAATGAATGATTTTGTTTGTTTATATAGGGTGTGAATTGGTGCATGGTTTTTTAAATTGGAAAGCAATTTTTCTAAGCAACAATTTAAACCTGAATAGTGCTTACTTCATTTTAAAAACCAGGGAGCACTTTGATCCTAAAGCGTGCATCAAAGGCATCAGATTCATTGGAAATAATCTTTGTCGTCATCTTCATACACTAAAGGATTTTATCATTGCCCTAAGATATTTAATCTATTGAATTCAATAAAACATGGTTAAATTTGAAGTCAATAAAACCATTTGTTAAATAGTATTTAATTATTGTAGATGGTTAAATTTTAATGGATCTCAAGAAATAGAGCTTATGAGGAAAATAGTTTTCTAAGAAACTTATATATAAGGATTGTTGATTGTCAAGAACACTGATCTAGGGGGGTGAATTAGTGTTCTATAACTCTTTTCTTGAACTTTTACTTTTAACCATTTTAAAGGAATAATCAAACATAAGCAAAATATACAACTGAACAACATCCACAAAAGCATAACACAATACCAAGATTTTACATGGAAAACCCAAAAAGGGAAAAACCACAGAGAGGATTAGCTCTCAAATATGTATTGCAATATTTACAAAAATGATGTTTAGGCTTGGTCACTCCATGGGCCTAGAACATGTTGGCTTACTCCCATGAAGTACAACTAGATTTAGCAGGCTCACTGCCTCAACCCTAAACCTAGCAAGATTACAATAAGGGCTGTTAAACCCTGATACAGGCTCACTGCCAACTCACTGTCGTGATGACAAAACATCCTTCAATCAGATCTTACATGATAACTAAATACTACTTGATCATCTACCACTATGCCAAGGTGTAGTCATTTAACAACTAAATTCTGAATCCCAAGTCTTCATCGTTGCTTTTCTTCTATCTTTACTCTTCTATTCACATGCTCGCATCACACACACACTCTACTTTTTCAACACACCACTCAATCGAATTTCATTGCCTTTATATATACGCATCATGACTTACTCCATAATCAGGTCAGCATCAAAAAAGTGAAATGTGTACATAGAAAGATGTACCTTGTCGACTTTAATATTTCAATTGCTTACGTAAATCCTCCAATCATTAACTCTTCTTCGCACAATGATTTATCTCACCAGTCGACCTGTTCCTCAAGAACATGCTTAACAACTTCATTTGTTGTCTTAAAACTTTTACTGAGGATCTCAAAACAACTTCCAAAACATATCAAGGACTCCTTATACATTCCTGATCCTACCCTTAGAACCGCAAGGCATCATATCAACTTGAGGAGAGATGTGGACCATTAGAACTCAGACTCTGACTCTATCAAACACTATACCGGTACTCAACAGCTTGTAGCTATCCTTTCGGTGAACTACAGATCTCCTAACTCTGGAATAAGACATCTCATATAAGTGTTTACAACACCTCAAAACCACATAATGAAATACTTGTCTGCGAAGGAATGCGAACCACTGCACTAGACCATGTTCATTATTCCTGCTATACCTTTACTTGCTCAAACTTAGACATTTCTTCAAGATGACTTCTGGAGAGGATCAGGACTTAATCTCTGAGGCATAACATTATCAAACACCAATTGACATCATACCTAAACTGCATTACTAGATCATTATCTGTGGAGGCATACTAGCTGACTTTCTGTCTTCCATTCTGAATACCTTTCATACTTAGCCATTTTCTATCACCCAGATCTGGAATCCAACATGTTCTTCTAGACCTATCATGGGGTTAGGTTTTCTAAGCCTTGTTGCCATCAATGACAACATACAGATCCGTATCGGAGTAGTGTCTCTTGCCAACAATCTCCCCCTTTGGCATTGATGGCAACACTTAGTGAAAAATGCTTGACTCCTCCCCCTGAGATGATTATCCATTTTTCACTGAACTTCTTCTCCCCCTTTGACATGTCAATGGCAAAGGGTGTGATCCAGAACCAAAAATTTCAAAATTTTATATACTCTACCGCATATTTACAAGCACAATCTTCATCTTAATTTATGTTTGAAGGCAAAATGTCACTATAGATAGTCTTTATTAGAGCTATCTCTCCATTCCATCTATTTCTTGCACTTTCTTGAATGTGGATGTGGCCATTCATCAGAAATTACTATCTTTTCTGCCTTCTAGAGATTTGATGGTGTATCAATTAGTGCTTAAGATTTCAAGGCCTCATCTGCCAAATTGGTCATGGAATCAATTTTTGGACTTATCAGCCCTTTCAGCTGGCACAACCTATCTTTGATTTCTCCCATTTTCTTCATCAGAGTATTCAAATCATTATGGATATTTGCAACTTGTGTTTCTTTGGCATTTATTAACTCGGTTGCTGGATTATATGTTTCAAAGATGTTCATCAGTTTGAGTACCAAGTCTTTGATTTTATCTTCTAGCTCCTTTGTGATCTTTGGCCAAGATAAACAAAATTTGTATATTTTTCCGGCTTCTTCAATGGCAATCTATATGTTCTTAATCCCACTCTCTAATAAAACTTTGTCTCGATCTAACATGCTCTTTAGCTCAACCAATCTTCTGTCATCAATTTCTTTCCTCACTTTTACTTCTGCAGATTTTTCAAAAGATTCAAAATGTGCACTTACAAAATTTAATAGCTTCTTGAGATGGTCAGCAGGGGATAATGAGATATCCCTTTGAAATGATGGCAGTATCTTTTATAAGATAGTGGATGCTTCATTGATTAGTTTGTTGTCTTGACCATGTGATTGTAACAACTCTTCCTGTGCCTTGGCCTGAACTACAGATACTAGCTTGAACTTTTGGAAAGGTGACAATGAGGCCAAGTTGATTGGACCTTGAGGTAGTTCAAAATCTTCTGCAATTTGTTGCCTGTCAAAGACATCTGTAGTGTCTCTTGCCCTTTTAGATATTTCTTCTTGACTTTGATCTAGAGGGTCTATGTCCATAATTTCCTGTTGATTTGTGTTTAGCTCCGGAGTAGGGCTCTTCCTTTCTTCCTTAAATTCTTCTCCTTCAGCCTGTTGTTCAGAAGGTGGATCAGTTTCAATTTTGCCTTGATCTGTCATATCCATTGTATTGGTGTTGGGGACTTGATCACTCTATTTAGGTCCTTGATTTTGGCTTATCTCTGGTGGAGATATGTCTTCAATTTTTGTTTCCTTACTATCATAGATGGTGGAAATATTATGTTTCTTTAGTATGTCCAAGATAATTTCCTCTATTTCCTTGACAACCTTGTTAACTTCTCCTATCATCAATGCATTCATTCTTGTCTTTGATCTGAACTCATTGTTAAGTGGCTTGGAGATTTTTCTTTTCTCTGTTGGAGTGATATCCGAACATAAGGTTATCAGCATGTGTTCTCTAAGCTCAACATCTTTAGTGATAACAGTTTCCTTGACTAATAGAATACTGCCCAAGGTATCTGGGAGATCACCAATGATCTCAATGAGGGCTCTTTTGTATATGTTCAGATACTCTACAATAGCTTCTTCCAAAATCTTCTTGCCAGCATCATTATAATCATCATAAAACTTAGCCACAGGTTTCAAGTTACCATCAATAGTAACAGACTTTAATACATCTTCAATCTTTAGAGTTGCATGAGACTTATCTTTTTCCTATCTTTTGTTGGGTGTCTTCCTTTCTGATGACTTTTCCTTGCTACTTTTGGATGCTTTAGTTGCATCAACTTTCATTATCTTTACCTCCTTATCTGATTATGTCTCTTCTTCATCGACAGTTATGCTTGCATGCATTCTCTTGGCTTTAGTGTTCATTCTTTTGGAGCTAGTGGCAGGAGTTTCCACATTTGTAGATGGTGTGGAACCAAAGAGAGTGGATGAGGCTTCAGTAAAAGTGGAAGCTCTGGTTTTTCTTTTTGCCTTCTCTGGCTTTTCTAACTAATCTTTGTGTTCTTTCGAAGCCCTAGTCGATTCACCTTTTCTCTTTTCTTCAGCTTCCTTGATGGCTTGTGCCTTTTCCCTTGCCGTTGCCACTTCTTCTTTTGTAAAGCCAACTTTTATGGTGATTTCTTCTGCTACTTTCCTCATTTTTCTAGAGATTTCAGGTTTTCTGACTTCAACATGAATTTTGGCATGCAATTCATCATAAGTCCCAAATCTTTCTTCCTTGGGATCTCTGGGTTTGCTCAACATATATTCAACATAGTTTTCCAGTATAGCTCCATCTACCTCATATCCCATAGGCATAACCCAAACCATTCTGGGCTCAACAGCCTCCATCAAACACTGATCTTTTGTCACAATGAAGCAAATTGTATCCTTGTATTTTTCAACAATTATTTTGGGAATTCTTTCTTTGGCTTGCATTGATCTCTAGAAATTATTAAAATAGCCCCATAGGGCTACATTCTGTGCATCAATGGTGCCCATGCTACTCAACAAATTTCTAATCTGAACTGCGACAGGTTTATCACTCGTCCAGAATAGGTTCTTCATACCAAGCAACTCTTGCATGAAATAGAAAAATAAACACATGATCAGTGTGCCAAATTTAAAGGGGTATTTACCTTCTTTTATCTTCTTCAAATTTTCCATTACTTGTTGTCAGAGTAATTCACAGATGTCATAATCAGCATTTTTCTTGATCATTTGATAGGCTGTGTAAATGGTCATGCCTAAAACAGAGTTCTCCCAGTTGGTGAAATAAACTTTGTATCCCAATACCATTGAGGCAAATCTCATGGCATGATCCTCAATATTATTTATCATCAAGGCTCTTTTATCAAACTTCTCTCCGGTGACCGTAATTATTGTATCATTCTTCATGGCTTTCAATAGAGGTATTGATCTAGTAGAGCACAATCCAGTGACTGCCCTAATAGCAACTTTTGTAATCTTGAAAGGTCTCTCAAGCCATATGAAGTCATCATGAACTCTGCTTAACACATACCAGACCCATTCATCTTCCATAAATGAACTAGGAATTTCAAATACTGAATAAATTTCTTTTCTTCCAATGCTAAATATTCATTCTTTAGTTCAAGATTCTCATTGCACAAATGTTTTGTGTAGAGATCAGTAAACTTGCTATCACCAAATTCTTCTAGGGAAACATGAATATATGCCCTAACATCTTCTGCATGCATGACTCCATGGGGAACACTTGAGAATGCACCCAACTGATCAACCTCAGTTGATTTGAATGGGTGTTTTTTGAACTTTGGTTGTGCTCTCTCAGTAATATCAACAACTTGTGGTGATGCCATTCTAGAGATTTTAACGAATTCACAAGAAGGTTTTGAATGAAATTACCTTGTACTGCCAAATTAGGGTTTCCTTTTTCTGAAATTCTCCAAACCCTTCAAACCTTGGTTGTGGTGGCTCAAAGTTTGTTCTAATCTCTCTAAGTACTTGGTAGCTTCGAGTTTAAAGTGATTTGAGATTAAATAAGTTTCCTTTTATCCTCTGCATGGCATGACCTAGATGTCATTAAATGCTTATTTCCAAAAAGTTGTTAAAACCCTTTGCTGTAGAACAGAATCGATTAGGATTGCTCTGCAATATATTGCATTGACTCCTTTTCTTCTGGTTCTTCTTCTAATAGGTGTGTTGCATCAGATTCCATGATACATCTTCGTGCCAAATTCTGGCACCCAATTTCTGGCTGGGGGATTTGAATTTTCTACACTTCTCCCCCTACGCCAGAGTTCTCAATTTACTTCTCGGAGGAGGTATCTACCCCGAATATTGGTGTAGATTGATCTCTAACTTCAATTACTCCTTTCTTGATCCATACCTTATTCATTTCTTTCTTGGTTTCAACCAGATCAACTTTCTCTTTTCCCTTGTCATTCCTCTGCTTTGTTTTCCTTTCTTCAAAATAGCGATCTCTCTTCACATTCCTGCTTCTGCAAAATCTTGCAATATGTCTAGATTTGTTGCAAATGAAACATACAATATTCTTTTGACCTTGATTCCTTCCATTAATTGAATTTGATCTACATTGATTAGCCATATGTCCAAATTTATTGCATGCAAAACACTTTCCATTGAATGATTGACTTTTCCTTGTATTTTGAAGGTTAGTTCTTACTGAGCTTCTGTATTCATTTGATTTGTGTCCCATCTTATAGCATGTATTGCACCTAATAGAATTCTGACTTACTTTACTTTTGCAAACAACAGCTCTATGACCAATCCTATTGCAAGTGAAGCATTTACCTTTGAATGATTGTTCATTCCTCCCATTGTTGAAACTTTTCCTGATCTAATTTCTACATTCATTTGCTCTATGACCAACTTTCTTGCAATTGAAGCACTGACCAAAAAATGATGGAATCTTTTGATTCATTCTGCTCCTACACTAAGTAGCCCTATGACCAAAATTGTTGCATGAATTACAATAACCATTGAAAGATGGGTACTTTTGAGCATTTGGTTGTCTGACTGGAGGTCTTCTATGTCTTCTTCTTTGATTTCTGAACTAGTATTCTTTGTTTTGCCTTGGCTCAGTACTTATTTGCCCAGAGTTTAAACTTTCTCCTCTCTCAAATCCTAAACCATGTTTGTCATCAGCATTCCTCTAGTTAGCAATCATTTCATCAAGCTTTGCAATACTTATCTTGAATTTTTCTTCAAAACTTCTTGCCTTTTCCAAATTTCTTTTTCAAGTTTTGCACAACTTCTGATCTGCTTTTCACAATCAAGTTTAGATCATCTTCTGCTTTTTTTCTTTCTATAACTTATGTTTCCAAATCATTTAGGGCTTCATTTTCTGATAGCAGTTGGTCACTGACTTCTTTGCATTTGTCTTTGAATTTCTTGACTTGCTCTTTTAGCTTTAAGATGCATTCATCTGCTTGTTGCAAGTTTTCTTTCATATCCCTAACTTCTGCTTCAGAGTTTTCAAGACCCATAAGAGTTGTTTCTAGTTGGTTGTACCTTTCATAATTTCCATATCTTCTTGCTGCTATGATCATACGATCCCAGATCTTCCTCAAGCTGTTAAACTTCTTCTCAGGAACTTGGATCTGATACCAATTGTTGATTGTCAGGAACACTGAGAGGGGGGGTGAATTAGTGTTGTATAACTCTTTTCTTGAACTTTTACTTTTAACCATTTTAAAGGAATAATCAAACAAAAGCAAAATATACAATTGAACAGCATCCACAAAAGCATAACACATAACACCAAGATTTTACGTGGAAAACCCAAAAAGGGAAAAACCACGGAGAGGATTAGCTCAAAAATATATATTGCAATCTTTACAAAAATGATGTTCAGGCTTGGTCACTCCACGGGCCTAGAACATGTTGGCTTACTACCATGAAGTACAACTAGATTTAGCAGGCTCACTACTTCAACCCTAAACCTAGCAAGATTACAATAAGGGTTGTTAAACCCTGATACAAGCTCACTGCTAGCTCACTGCCATGATGACAAAACATCCTTCAATTAGATCATACATGATAACTAAATACTGCTTGAGCATCTACCACTATGCCAAGGTGCAGTCATTTAACAACTGAATTCTAAATCCCAAGTCTTCATCGTTGCTTTTCTTCTATCTCTGCTCTTCTATTCGCATGCTTACATCACAAACACACTCTGCTTTTTCAACACACCACTAAATCAAATTTCATCACCTTTATATATTTGCATCATGATTTACTCCATAATTAGTTCAGCATCCAAAAAGTGAAACGTGTACATAGAAAGATGTACCTTGTCATATTTAATATTTCAATTGCTTACATAAATCCTCCAATCATTAACTCTTCTCCACACAATGATTTATCTCACCAGTCGGCATGTTCCTCAAGAACATGCTTAACAACTTCATATGTTGTCTTACAACTTTTACTGAGGATCTCAAAACAACTTCCAAAACATATCAAGGAATCCTTATACATTCCCAATCCTACCCTTAGAATTGCAAGGCATCATATTAACTTGCAGAGAGATGCAAACCATTAGAACTTGGACTCTGTCTCTATCAAACTCTGTCAAACACTATACCAGTACTCAACGGCTTGTAGATATCCTTCTGATGAGCTTCAAATCTCTTGACTCTGGAATAAGACATCTCATATAAGTGTTTACAACACCTCAAAACTGCATAACGAAATACTTATCTACAGAGGAATACAGACCACTGCACTAGACCCTGTTCATTGTTCCTGCTATACCTTTACTTGTCCAGACTTAGATATTTCTTCAAGATGACTTCCGGAGAGGATCAGGACTTAATCTTTGAGGCATAACATTATCAAACACCAATTGACATCATACCTGAACTGCATTACCGGATCATTATCTGCGGAGGCATACTAGCTGACTTTCTGTCTTCCATTCAAAATACCTTTCATACTTAGCCATTTTCTGTCACCCGGACCTGGAATCCAACATGTTCTTCCGGACCTGTCATAGGGTTAGGTTTTCTGAGCATTGTTTCCATCAATGACAAAATACATATCCATACCGAAGTAGTGTCTCTTGCCAACAAAGATAAAATTATACTTATTGATATGATGGAAATAAGTTATATTGTACTTAACACAAAGTATATTTGAATTAATTCATTTAACAAGAATTATTTTTGGATGGCATTAGTTAGTATCATAAGATTTACATTCAACTTGAATGGTAAACTGCTAGTTCACTACAAGTGAAGTATGCAATTTCTTAGTAACTAAGATTTTGAAAGGATTTACTTAAGTTTTTGGTTATATTGGTGGGTGTTGTAAAGAATTTTTGTATTTTTAATTTTAGAAACTCCACATATATCATTTTTTTCATAGTTAAGTGTAATTATTCTAGTATTTCTCACTTTTGGAAAGTTGAATAGTTAAAGTTGCAATGTTATATTAAGAGTAGGTCATTGATGCAAACTAACATTTAACAACCAATTGTGCAATATTACTCTGTCCTGATACAAAATGAGTTACACAATTTTTATGGTAGTTGCTATGCTTCATAATGGGGAACCTAGGTTTTAGGTTCTATGCATAAGAGCACTAAAATAAAATAAGTATCAATAGGTCAAATGGTACTTGTCTTAGATGAGGTGCCATAATTACTTATTAGGTAAAACACATACTATGCCTTGAAGCTATAATTGTTTACTATCTTTAGTATTAAAGTACTAGGCCAATCCTTTAGTTTAATTCTAATTGTCTATAGCTATGAACTATATTTAAATTATTTTCTTCAAGTTCAAGTTAACATGCTACATATAAATTTCTTCAAACATGCAAGTCATTAGGTTCCATCCTGAACTTACTGAGGCACAAGAAAACACTAAAATGCCCTGCCAATATCAATTAACATAATCCCTTGTTGTCAATCAAAACCCATGTCAATACTCTTGCTTCAAGAGAGAATTATCTATAAAATTAATATTCAATATGAAATGCAAATAAAGTTACAATCATCTTTATTTTATGGTTTGTATGTCTTTTCTCATCTATGATACCCACTTTAGAATTAAGGATGTCCAAATTACAAAATTTTGTATTCCCTTGATTCTACTAAACTTTTCATGTGAAGATTAAATTTTTGTATGCTCTAGAACTCATTATAAAGAGTGCTCAATTTTTGGTATGATTTCATGTACGTCATTTAGGATTTGGCTTGTATTGAGTGCATATACAAAATACATTTAGTTTAGCTAATAAGCTCAATTTGAAGATCATTAATAACTATAGTGCTTTGAAATTATTCTTATGTTAGGCCAATTATTTTAGGCATGCATGCTTAAATGGTTCATTAATTGTAGCATATCTTTTGGAGGAGATCAAAACAACAAATGAGCAGATTATGCAAGACAAGGTGGATGGAATGTTGAGAACTTGTAATTATTGAGAGATGTAATAGATTAAATTGTACATCAATTGAGTTTTACTAAAATGACAATTGGGAACAAAATTGTTTCTATAGTCTAGCCTAAAACTTAAATCATCAATAGCAAGTCCATATCACATTCATTATAATTTCTATAATCATTCATCTTAGCAATACAATGGTTCTCTCTATTTATGATGACATGATGTTATTAGGCTTAGTTATTCTAATAGTTGAAATGTTGATACTCCTTGTATTGCTCATCTTAGTCAAAAAACTTCCCATTTTTATATTGGGCATATGTAGTGTATTAGTCATGTGCAACTCATTCTACATTCATTGACTCCTCCCCAATCCAAGAATGATAGTGATGCAAAAAGTAATATGAAGTTGAAACCTTGAGGCATGTATAGATATTAAATAAATATGTTGTGATTGCATGGTACCATAGTGTTTTATGTTTTGGACTCTTAGGATTTTTCTTTCAATTTTAAGTTGATTGTCCCTTTTATTTGTTTGTGCAACTAGAGGAGCTACATCTACTTGTTTGACTTTACCTAAAATCTTATTGACATTTGGTTGATTGATAATGCTCCAAAAATACCTTTCAAAATGAGTAAACTCTTTAGTGAAACCCTTGGTCATACAACTACTAAAACCTAGGTACAAGTTCCAATCCATAACAATGTCTGTCATGCTTGTGAAATGCCCAACAAGGTATGTGTTTGTAGCAAGGTGAGTATTGAGTGCAACTAAACCTATCTTTAACCTGGTAATTGTAGCTTCCTCTACCTATAACAATAAGAATAAAAATTATTTTATAATAACTGCAACTATTTGCACTAATAGATTTGGTACACAATTGAAGGCAAAGGAACTTATTGGGGGAAGATATACTCCAAATCCAATCAAAGGAAAATCCAAGTTGATAATGTTGATGACTAGCACACAAATATGGATGATGAATATGTGTGTTCCTATATTGTAGGTGAATGAAGAGAAAAACTCATAATTCATTTTTTGGTAACTTGAAGATGAGTAAAAGATTTATTTTGGATTATGTAGTTAGGGTAAAATTGCAAATAGGGTAAATGAATAAACAACAATGATCAAACCCTAACAATTGCACAATGAAGCACAAGACAACATGAAAATCAAAATAACAAATGTAAATGCAAACCGATCTCCATGCTATGCTCGATTTATCTCAATTGCTCTTCTCCACCTCGCATAAGCATGCAAGATTTTGAAGGATGATTGTTGGAGGAATGTTGGGTGCTCACTTCTGTAGCATAACGATAAGATAAAGATGATAGATGAATGATTGATAGATGGAAGATGATGATAATGGATGATAGATGCAAAGGCTCTAATGTGATTTTAGCAGCATAAGGATACTCCAACTCAATGCATTAAAATGGCTTATGAGGGGGTTTATTTATAGGCAAGGCTTGATTCAAATGGATGGTTGACATTAAAAGACTAAATAATTGATGTGGATGGCTAGGATTGATTCGGCTAGCCCACTCTTCAAGGGAGGTGTAGTCATGTGACAAGTGTACTGTTGATGCTTAAAATTGCGCTGTTTCCAACACCAACATGGGAAGTTTCAGGAATGTGGGACTTGCAACCTGAAACAACCTCCAGATTTTAAAGAAGCTGGCTCTTCCTTATCTCAAATGTATTTTGGGAAAAGGGGGTAGAAACTAAACGGAATCACAAATGCAATGAAAGAAAAATTAGCTATGGCGATGCACCTGAATGTGATTCATTCCTTAACACTAAGCACAGTGAAAATATTTTTAGGATTTAGTTACATTAAAGAGCAAACAATGCATGACCAATGTAAAAGATGAAAACAAATAGAATCAAAGGCTCACAACTTGGAAGATTTTGCAATGACACAGAAAATATCAGCGAAGGCACAGAACTTAGTCTTCTTATTAATTTTCTAGTCACATAAAAGGCAATGATACATGCACAGTTATACAAACTTTCTGAATCAAGAAAATAGAACAAAGGTAAATGACATTACTGGTCACAGCACAGGTCTCCCAAAAAACTTCTCGTAAATCTCTGATAACAATCTATATGTAGAAAATTCTCTATCTCTCTTGAATCTGCGATCTGGACACATATTTATAGCATAGGACTGGCTCAAGATTGCCCACACGATCAAATCCCAATGGTCTAACTGAACTGGAACTTAACTGGAAGTATCTGACAGAAAATATCTTTTGGATCTGAAATGGTTAGCCTCTCTGCAAGTTCATTGGCTGAAACAGATACATGTAATGCTCCTTCCTTTGAATCCAGTAGGGACACCTGGCAATTTCTAGTAGTCTTTGCAACTATAAACCCTAAGGCAAATAACATAGTCTGCACCTTTATCTTGAAACTCCTTCATCTTTCTGGGAAAAATAGGAACTTATCACATGGCAGCCTCCGCTGCAATTGAAACATATACGTGGCGGCTTCTGCTACATTGAGAAACAAAACCTTTGAAACAGATGGCAGCATCCGCGTGTCCTTACTTGAAAACTGTTTCATTCTTCAAGAGACACCAGGAACTTGACACTTGGCAGCGTCTGCGGTACTTGCAAATAGATACGTGGCGACATCCACAACATCATACTCTTTACCGTGTCTTTGTATTAGGAGTGCTCCGCCTTTGACATCTGTCACAGTCCGCTGCCCTGAAACTCTTATCACTTATAGAAAATGGGACCCACAACACTTCTCTCCCGAGCAACTTCAAAAGGGGAATGGGGACAGGTGGCACCTTCCGTTGATCTTAACAAGTGATACGTGGTGGCTTCTGGTCAACTTTGAGAAACTTTAGATACCTTTTGAGAGTCCTACGGAAGATGACACATGGCGGTCTCCATTGAGCTTTAGAAACACTATAGAAACATTTGGGACTCATTTAGATTCACGCGGAGGATGACACTTGGCATGCTCTGCTTTTACTTTACCATTCATTGGGGGCCCACCACAGTCCTTTCTTAACAATGAAACAAAAGGAAGAAACTGCGGATGTTGACACTTGTCACACTCCGTAGATATTACAAGGGACACACGGCACCTTCCGTGTAACTTAAAGAAACTTGTTGAAACCTTCCACAACTGCCACTTAGCACCTTCCGTGCAGGGAGAAACTTATAAAACAGGGACCTGCCACAATCTTTGAAACATTAAAAGGGGCTTGAAACTCATCGCCAAAGATGACACTTGGCATGTTCCGTGTAAATACAAAAAGACACTTGGCTTCTCCCGCAATAGTCTGAGACTCCTCAAAAGCTGTCGACACATGGCATGTTCCACGTAACTTTGAGACTTAGGCAAAATGAAAACCCGCGCCCACACTCTGTGTCAAAACTCTCACTGCCAAAACTGAAACGTGCAAGGACAAAACTGGAGCGCACAACTGAAACTCAAAACAAAATGTAGAGTATTTTACTCTACAATTCTTGGTGACCCCGAGGACTTTTGAGCCTGCTCAAAAAGAATCCAAAGAATATATAAAATGTGGCAAAAATCACAAATTCTGTAAGGTCGTCTGATAAACAGACCATTCAGCATCAGATAGTCCCTGTTTATTTTGCAAATCCTAGAAGGCTAAATCAAGGTTGATGATGTCTCTATGTGAAAACCTCTGTAAAACATGAACTGTAGACTTCAATTGGAAATCAAGCTGGGCCATGGGGATCAAAACAGCTTCCACTTCTGGCACTGATGAAGCATCTGTTAAACCCTGGAAGACTGATTGATCATTTTGTCTGGCTAACAACAAAGGCTTAATCTCATCAACCATTAACACAGTGTTGCTATCAGGAAAAGGGGAGGGAAGACCCAATTGCACCAGATCTTCAATATGCTTCTTCATGTCTTTCACTCCCTCCTTGACCACATCTAGGAGCTCTTTGCAATTAATTACAGCAGAGTTACAACTGAGAACTTCGTTCACCCTTTTCACAGTAATCATTCTGTCACTAATCCCTGTTGCTGATAATGTCTCATCAGTTGTGTCATACAGCTTCTTTAGTAGCAGTTGAGAATATGAAACCCTCAAGGAGACAGTGGATAGAGTGTCTTAAACTGAAGTCTCTACCTTCTCACACAATTGTTGTGCATGTAGCAAGAAAGTTAAAGAAGGTTTGAGCTAAATAATCTCCTCAAAGATTCTTTTCCACACTGAGACATATCTCTCCTTAACCAGGTTCAACACTCCTGCATTCTTGGGCCGATTGGCCAACTCAAGTGTCAATTATTTTGTTATTTGTTGCTCAGCTTGAATTTGGGCCTGAATTGCAGCAACATTATTTTGTTCCTTTAGTAACTGCTCCTGAAACTGTGTGGCTTGTTGGAGGGAATCCTGATATTTTTTTCTGAAGTGTGGACTTTTCCTGCCTTAGGGCTGTCACTGCAGACTTTATTTGTACTAGCTCTTCTTTCAAAGAAGCATTTTGGCTCTGTGTAGCCTGATGAATCTAACAAGAAATAGTATTTTGCAACTGTTTATTGAGATCCTCTATTTCATCATTCTTGGATTTAAGCTCTGTAGCAAGGTTGCCATAATGTGCCTTTTCTTGAGCTAAATCAACCTCTACCTTTTGCAACTTCTTTGACACTTTCAAATAATCAGTAGCTACAGTAGAAGTGGTTTCATTCAGTAGCTTGACCCTGTCCTGTGGCCTGAAAAGTGACATATCCATAGCCACTGCACTCATTGTATAATCATGAGGCTGCATCTGCTCATTAGTTCTAACTACATTAGGTGACAAGTGAGTCATAGTTAGTTGCTACTAGATTGGGTCAAAGAGTGACCTCATGTGTGGTACAGCCTGAGCTTTATTATCTTTCTTCCTCTTTTTATCCATCCGGGCTTCCCTAGCCTTCTTAGCAGTGTCTGCTTGAGCTTGGAAGGTAGGGGGAGAGGCAATATATCCGCCCGCAAAAGGATGACCCTGTGGCAAGCCATAGGGAATAGCCAAATGTTGGCTAGGTGGAAACTGGGGAGGTATTCTCTTTGGAATAGAGGGGGAAAAGGGAGGCAATGATGTGGCCTATGATGACATGGCCTAAGTAGTAATAGGTGGAGCAAATTGGGAAATTGGCACAGCAGAGGTGGCAGGGGATAATATTTGGCCAGTTGGGATTGCCACCCCTATAGAAGAAGAAAAAGACTGAGAAGAAGAAGGAGAAGTAGCACGTACCTGAGGAGAACCAGATGTACTCGGTGGTTGTTGCTGTGAAGGCTCTACCTCCTCATCTGAATCAAGCTGAAGTTTCAACTTCTTATGTTACCTTGGCCTCTCTTCTTCTTGTTGTGCTTCCTTCTCTTCAATGTTTACCACTGCTGCCAGTGGCAATTACACAAAACTGGAAACCCCGATCACTGAAACTGATGGAGTCCCTCTAGGTGGTGATGATACCACACTCTTTTGTTTCTCTATTGCACTGAGAGATTGGGGCCAGGCAATTACAGCGGCTATAGATGAGGCTTGTCCTGGGGCCCGCACTACATGAGTGGATTCTGCTTCTCCTTGCGACTCTCCACCCTGTGTTTGAATATCAGGGCTAGAAATTGGAGAGGGATGCCACTCGTCCCAAATGGACTCCCATTTTTCATCTGTGTCCACCTTGCCAAAAGAGTGAGTTGTTTCAGAAATCTCCTGCCTATATTTCCAATAGGCTTCTATTTTATCTGGTTTCCATTCCCTGTCCTTTAATAAATTTTTCTTCAATCCAGTGCCCATTCTGAGCTTAGGGTCAAAAACATTTTGTTTATTATAAAATATTTCCCATGGCCTGGGACCCTCAAAGGGCAAATCTGTCAATTCTACATATAAATCAGGCACATCTTCCTTAGGGTTTCTTCTGTCTTCCCAAAAGGGACAACTCTCATGCACAATTTTGGCACCAACATTGTTATCTTTAACCCATAAAGTTATGAAACTACTTGGGTCATATTTCCATTTATCTTCTATAATAGTTTCCTTAGCAACAAGTGCTCAGCATCCCTGACTAGTACGGCCATGTTTTTTCTTACCCAGAGGATATCATACATTTTCTTTTTCTTCCTTTTGGTGCCATAGTCATTGTCAACCACAGATACTTGCTGGGTGACCTCTAGAAAAGCTAACCTAGGAGTCAAAATCTTAGGTAGCAGCACTGGCTCTCCATTAAAACCATGGACCCTAATAATGGTGTGATGAGACCCAAAGAAATAATCATAGGGAATAGTGCAATTTGCCATGAGGCCCTTGATGCTTGGTGTTAACCTATTTTCTACAGACTCGGGGCTTAGGTGGCAAAAAGTAGGGGCAACAAAAAGTTCCCAAAATTTATAGGGGTCAGATGCTTGGGATAAGACATGTGTCCATGCGGACACAGGAATGGTCCTATTATGACTGAAACTTGGGTCATACATATTCAGATGCATATATTGCAAAAAGATGGTAGGGTTTTGATATAACATGAGGTGAAACAAATAAGAAGAATACCTGAAAACCCCTGTTGATTTGAAGTGGGTGAGTTGGTCGGCCATTGAATAGGCAATCTGCTCAGAGAAGTCCAACTAAAACTCCTGAGACTTGTCCACGGTCTTTAGTTTGAACAAAATGGCAATTTACCAGCCATATACAGTAATATCCTCCTTCATTCCAAAGATAAATGCCATCATAGACAATGCTTCCTGGCTAGCCTGAGCGAATTGTGCCCTTCCTGTTGGTAGCACTGGCATTTGGGTATTTTCATCTCCTAGTTGCAACTCTAAATTGAGAAACCTCAATTGATTATTGACGTTTGCCCATGTTTTCTGCATTTTGGCAATGGTGGGAAATGTGGTCGTCTTGTCATGATATAGGGCCAACATGTCCCTGATAGCCTTTGGTGTAATTTGCACCATGAAGGGTCCCTTTTGTATGGTGCTTGAGGGCGCATGAAACAATTTTGCGCACATCTCCATCAGGTCGGGGCATAAATGCACACTTGGGACAATAAATTTTACCAATTCAGAGGTCCATATCCTCATTCTAAATGTTTCAGATTGTCCAGCCTTGGCCTTCTGGATACATCTTTGGTGTGCCCCTTCTCGCAGAGCTTTGCGAGGCTTTTGAAGTGTTGGGTCTGTGATACCGTCTACGAAATCTCTCACCTTCACTGAATCTGCTGTATAGCCAACCTCGGGCACCCTAGTCCTTGGATAGGTCCTTAAGGGTTGTGCAGGGGCCGAAGCATATGATTTGCTAGTGAGAAGCTTATCAATAGACTCGTAAATCCCCAGCCCCTGCTGTGAAGACTGTGCCTCCGCCATATCTATGTCTATACTGGAAACTAGTGAACTTATTGTAACAAGGATGAAAGCTTTGCAACAGGGAAGACACTCTTACTAAGCAGGTTTCGCTAGGAATTCACGAGCAACAGGGATTTACTTAGCAGAAGTAGAAGCAAATGAGACACAGTTAAGCCTTAACTCCAAATATTATGGTATTGATGACACGTTAAGTCTCATAAATGGCATTAAAGCCAGAAAACCGTTAGTAAATCTTATGAAATTTGTATGGGACAGAGTGTCAGACACGTCATAAAAGTGGCTGCATATGGTGGTACCTTGGGGAATTTTGGGGATTGGAAAAAGATTTAGTGAATGCGAGAGTTTCAAAAATTTAAGAGACTTGAGCCGTGGCCACGTGTTCAAATAACACTTATTTAAAAGAAAGAGCGGGAAAACAAAGCAGGAAAACAAAGCAACAATGAAAAGGGAAACTAACTAACTATAATACACAGGAGAGACTGTCTAATTGAAATGCTTCAAGTAGATCTCGTTCACAGGAATCTCTTCAGGCTTGCCTTCCATTGTTTCAAGCTCAAATGAATTTTGTTGTTTACAGGAATGAATTTTGTAGGGGCCGGTCCACAGTGATTCAAATTTGTTGTGTCAACCCAGCTTAGCATATCTCTCGTCCCACTCCAAAACAACTGATCCTACTTCAAAATGGGGATTTAAAGTCTTCTTATTGAAATAGTCTTTGATTATTTTCTGATGTTTCATTAATGACTCATGTGCTCTTTCCCTTTTTTCTTGAACCTCCAGGAGTTCAGCAAGTCTGACCTGCATGGGGCCATTCTCTTCAATCTCAATCTGTTTTAATAACTGGAGAGCAGGAATTTCCAAGATCAGGGGCATCACAGCAGGCTTGCCATAGACCAATTCATACGGGGACATCTTTGTCACTTGTTTAGGTGTAATTCTATCAGCCTACAGCGCTATATTAAGCACTTTGTGCCACTCTTTGTGATGATCAGCCCCTATTCTCTTAATAAGTCTAATCAGATTCTTGTTGGTTGATTCTGCCAACCCATTACCCTTAGGGTAATAATTTGAGGAAGTTTTCAGATAGATTCCATATTTTAGTGCAAAATCAGATAATTTTGCCCCCAAAAATGCCTTAGCATTATCTGAAATTATGGTACAAGGGGGGCCAAAATGAGCAGTGATACTTTTCAGAAAATCTAGGATCACCTTTTCCGTTGCTTCCTTTAGTGGTACTGCTTTGCTCCATCTGGTAAAGTAATTTGTGGCAATTAGAATCCATTTGTGTCCCATACTTGACACTGGATTGATCATTCCAATGAAGTCTAGACCCCATTGAGCAAAGGGTTCATCAACAATTATAGGACTAAGGGGCATTGCTGCATTCCTTCTCTTCCCCACATAATACTGACAAGATTGGCACTCTTTGACTAGTTGATAACAGTCTGTAAATAAAGTGGGCCAAAAGTAACCTGCTTGACTTATCTTTATAGCTGTGATTCTTGCAGAAAAATGTCCACCTGAGGCTCCATGGTGCATTTCATGTAGTATTCTTTGAGCCTCATCTTTCTCTATACATCTTAGGAGTATCCCATCAATATTTCTTCTGAAAAGAACTTGGTCAATTAAAGCAAAATGGACCCCTTGCTGCCTATAGTATCTCCTCTTGTCCTGAGAGAGCTCTTTTGGGAAAATTCCATGTTTCATAAACTGAATCCTATTTGTGACCCAAGAATTCTGATCAATCTCCTGAATTCTCAACACATTCTCATTTTCTGCTTCAGCAGTCACCATTCTTTCCATGTCTTGGACCATGTACTGGCACAGCCCCTTGCCTCTGACAAGTTTAGTTGGTCTGACCTCCACATCATATTCAAGAATCTTTGTTATCCAGTTTGCTCTTTTCTCAGTGATCTCTCCTTCCATGATGTATTCTCTAACACTTGGATGAGCCACAAGTATCAGAATCTTATTTCCTGTGACCATGTGTCTGAATTTCTTGAGGGCTTTTACCATAGCATATGCCTATTTCTCTACAAAATTATATCTGGCTTCATATTCCCTGAGTGTTCTAGAGAAAAATGCTATTGGATGTTCCCCTTCTTGTTGATCATCTTTCTCTGTTAGGACAGTAGCAACACTAAACTCTCCTCCATAGACATACATTATAAAAGACTTAGAGAAGTCTGGGTTCCTAAGTACTGGGGCTGTTGAAATTGCTTTCTTGACCTCTTCAAAAGCCTGTCTCCCTTCCGTAGTCCATTTGAACACCAGGTCTTTCTTCAGTAGAAGTGTCATTGGTCTTATTAGGCCTGCAAAGTCTGATATGAAATGACTAACAAAATTTATCTTTCCTAAGAAGGACTGGACTGCTTTCTTATTTACAGGCAGAGATAAGTTTATTATAGCAGTGACTCTTTCTGGATCAATAGAGACTCCATCTTTTGACACTATATGTCCCAGTAGTTTGCCTTGAGGTATTGCAAAGATGCACTTCTTGGGATTCAAGGATATTCCAAACTCCTGACACTTCTTAAAAATAGATTCCAGATGATCAAAATGATCAACAGCATTCTTTGAAAAAATAGTGAGATCATCAAGGTAAATCAGAATGATTTTATTTATAAGTCCTCCAAATGCAACATCCATTGCTCTTTGAAAAGTGGCTCCAGCATTTGACAAGCCAAATGGCATCTTGGCATATGCAAACATTCCCCATTTGGTAGTAAATGCAGTCTTGTGTTGGTCTTCATCAGCCAACCAAATCTGATTGTATCTAGAGAAACCATCTAGCAAGGAAAGTCTCTCTGATCCAGCCACAGTCTGTAAAATTTGTTCCATAGAGGGCAGGGGGTAGTGGTCTTTCAGAGATGCCCTATTTAGGTCTCTGAAATCCACACAGAGCCTTATGTCCCCATTCTTTTTTCTGACTGGTACTAGATTGGATACCCAAGTTGAGTGCTTAATTGGAAAAATTATTTTAGATTCTAAGAGTTTCTGCAACTCATCCACCATTAGAGGTTCAATCCTTGGATTCACTGGCCTTTGCTTCTGTCTGACTGGCTTAGATCCTTCAGTCAGTTCTATGGTGTGCTGAATGATGTCTCTGTTATAGCCATGAAGGTCTTCATAGGTCTAGGCTATTACTCTGTCATATCTTTCACACAAGTCAATTAGTCTTTCCCTTTCCTGTTGGGTTGTGGAATTTCCAATCTTTAGTTTTCTCCCTTCACTCACTTGTATCTCAGAATAATCTTCTTTATTTGCTTGAAACCTCTTCTTCTCTAGGCTTACATCTTCTGGATCAAATAGGTTTTCTAAAGTAATCAAGCCTTTGGGAAGCTTATTGGTCTTTAATTGAATAATTTGGTCTCCATATGCTTCTTCAATTTTGGGTTGCAATTGATCAACAAACTCCCCTGACTGTTGCAAAAATGAGAGTACATGAAGATCATTTTCAAAGACTTGCCAATTTTCATAATTGTCTGGGATAGTTGGCCTTACTATAACTTTGACTAACTCATTGTTGACTAATGGATCAGTTGCTGGGTCAAACTGTGAGCCAATCTGTACCATCCTATCAGCTTCAAAATTTTGGGTTCTAGGAACTACTTCAATATTGAAAGCTTCAAAATCATCTATTAAGTCCCAAATTCTGTGTCTATAGGATCTCATCCTTACATTTTTGGCTACTGCCTTTTCTTTGATTTGTTTCACCACTAGTTCTGAATCTCCTTTGACTATCAGATTCTTTACTATCTTTTTCTTGGCTAACATGAGCCCATGTACTAAGGATTTATACTCAGCATCATTATTAATACAGGCAAATTGGAAACGGATAGCTCCTAAAATTTTCTCACCATTTGGAGCAACAAGACAAATTCCTGCTCCAGCACCATTCTTACTTCTAGCCCCATCAAAATTTAGAGTCCAGATTTCTGAGTCCTTTTCAGATTGCTAAGTCTTTGGTGCTTCTTCCCTTAAAACATTCAGGATTTCATGGTCTTCATCGAATATGACATAAGTGCCCAGACCAATAGAGTCATAATTTCCATATGGGTCACTTTGCATCATAGTCAATAACTGGTAATTTTCCTCCTCTTGGTCATGTTCAGTCCAGTCACCTAACTCTTCAACAAAGACTTTTTCCTCTTTATTCAGCATAGCATGAGTTGCCTCTAATTTTGAGGTTGGTTCATTTGTGATGTGATCCTTAGATAATGACTCAGATAGTATTTCCATTTTTGTACCATATTTGGTTCTTAGGATTAGGTAAGACCAATCAAGTGACATATAACCTCCTATCTTGGCTATAAAATCTCTGGATAGACATAAACCAAAAACAAGAGGAATATCTATGACTACCACATCTTGATTCACAACTATATTAGGGCAAGTATACAATTGCAATGGGAGTTGTTTAATTTTCCCTATTGTTTGCACTGATTTCCCATCCAGCTGCATAACTCCTCTAGTAAGTGGCTCATACTTTATCTTTAAAGCATCTGCTATTTGCTTAGGCATTACCGTAGTACTAGCCCCAAAGTCTATCATTGCATTATGTAACAGTTTCTTCCCAACTATCAAAGTCAAATAGAAGGGCTCTGGTTTGGATTTGCTTACCTCTGATGCATTGTTCAAAAGGGCTGTTGTCTGCAGAGGAACAGTATCTTTGAGCTTTTCTTTATCAGCAGGTCCTCCTTTGGTACCAGTATGTTTAGGCATTGCTTGGCCCTACAGAGCTTCTTGTAACAGTGTCTTTTGCTCAGGAATAGCTAACATGTCTCATATTGACACGTGGGCTGGGGTCCTCTTTAGCTGATCCACCACATTCACAAGTCCTAGTGTTTGGGTTCTTGGATGATAAGGGTACCTTGCTTTTTCTTGAACTTGTCCAGAAACTACTTGGTTCTGCACTGGCTGAGGTATTTCTTGTCTAGCAGTTGTATTCTGATGATCTTGAAATGGAGGAATCCCCATTATTTCATTATTTGTGACTTTAGGCTATTCCATCATCCTTCTCTTGGATCTAGTGTAGTAATCTGACTGTACCAATGGCTTCTTGGAAGTAGAAGCTTCATTCAAGAATACTGACTCTTTATCTTCAATCCATGAAAACAAAGCATGCTCAGGGGCTATTTCTTCTTCTTGCTGTAAGGACATCCCTTGCATCTGAGCCACCAGGACTGAATTTTGCATACCAGTGGATTGGTAGGGTTGAGTGTCAGAAGTATTTGCAAATTGTCCATCCACTCTTCTTTGCTCTGCTATCTTTTGCTGTAGATTACCCCTGGGACAATCTCTGGGCATATGAGCATTATTACAAGGGAAACACCAGGCATTGGTGCCATCTGCATAATTATTCTACCCTGGGACAATCTCCCTAGTTGGATTAGGAGGAACAGTCTATAAGGGTGTAGGAACTGTAACTAATTGGTTTGATGGCTGAGGGTTAGTTTACCTTTGGGGACCCTGATACTGATTTGACTGAAACAGAGGTCTATTCCCTTGGTAACCTTGATATTGGGGTCTAGGATAAGGATTCTGCTGTCTTTTTAGTTTAATTATCTCATTAGAAAATGTCCTTAAGATGTTCTTGACATCATCCATCTCAGAGGACTGGACAGGGACAGTAGCTTTAGCAGGTTGTTGGGGAAATGTGTACATAGACACAGGTGGGGCTATGGGATTAGGGACTTCTTGAGGTAATGGTAAGGTAATCTCTAGAAACATGGGCATGGGGGGCCTTGGGGGCAACTTTTTAGCATCTATCAAATTATTTTTAGCTCTGACTACATAGTCATAGGCTTCTGGTAGTGTCTGGCCTCCTAAGTGACTGAATCATTACTGATATATCTAAATTTAGGGCTTTAAGATAAAATACTATAGCCATACCTAGTAATGGTCTTGCTGTAGCAGGAATCCTTTCCCAAGTCTTCTGAAATCTTGAATTGAAATTAGTCATTGCTTCTTGTGGTGCCCTTTTAATAATAATCAATTGTTGCAACAAAGAAGATTTATCACCCTTTTCTTTAAATCTTGCAAAGAAAGCATCTCCAAGCTGATCCCATGTGGATATTGTATTTGGGGTCAAAGATCTGTACCAGTTCAGAGCCTTCCCCTTAAAAGAAGCTGCTAACAATCTTCTAGCCACATTTTGCTGAGTGATCACATGTATTGCACAGACATCAGACACATCCTGTAGATGTTCTTCAGGTGTTTTGAAATCCTCCCCACTGAATTTGGGCAGAGCCTTCAGGGCATTTGCTAGAATAGGATCCCAAGTGGCTGGTGGTACTGGGAGAATCAAAGCACTGCCAGTGTTCTAATTCGCATAATTCCTTGGGGCTATAGGTGCTCCCATGTTTGCTCTTGGTGTTGATGTAAACTGATTGACCCTTCTTCTTGGATTAGTTATCAATGGTGGTAAAAGAATACCTGGGTTCACAGTAGATTGAGCTCTTGTTACAGGTCCATAGCTCTGACTCCTTGTAGCTCTCTGGTTCATACAGTCTTGAAAGAAACTTCAAGAATGGTCCCACCGGGTGTGCCAAAAACTGTTAATGCTTAAAATTGTATTGTTTCCAACACCAACATGGGAAGTTTCAGGAATGTGGGACTTGCAACCTGAAACAACCTCCAGATTTTAAAGAAGCTAGCTCTTCCTTATCTCAAATGTATTTTGGGAAAAGGGGGTAGAAACTAAACGGAATCACAAATGCAATGAAAGAAAAATTAGCTATGGCGATGCGCCTGAATGTGATTCGTTCCTTAACACTAAGCATAGTGAAACTATTTTTAGGATTCAGTTACATTAAAGAGCAAACAATGCATGATCAATGTCAAAGATGAAAACAAATAGAATCAAAGGCTCACAACTTGGAAGATTTTGCAATGACACAGAAAATATCAGCGAAGGTACAGAACTCAGTCTTCTTATTAATTTTCCAGTCACATAAAAGGCAATGATACATGCACAGTTATACAAACTTTCTGAATCAAGAAAACAGAACAAAGGCAAATGACATTACTGGTCATAGCACAGGTCTCCCAAAAAACTTCTCGTAAATCTCTGATAACAATCTATATGCAGAAAATTCTCTATCTCTCTTGAATCTGCGATCTGGACACATATTTATACCATAGGACTGGCTCAAGATTGCCCGCATGATCAAATCCCAACGGTCTAACCGAACTGGAACTTAACTGGAAGTGTCTGACAGAAAATATCTTTCAAATCTGAAACAGTTAGCCTCTTTACAAGTTCATTGGCTGAAATAGATACATGTAACGCTCCTTCCTTTGAATCCGATAAGAACACCTGGCAGTTTCTGGTAGTCTTTGCGACTATAAACCCTAAGGCAAATAACATAGTCCGCACCTTTAGCTTGAAACTCCTTCATCTTTCTAGGAAATATAGGAACTTATCACGTGGTAGCCTCCGCTGCAATTGAAACATATACGTGGCGGCTTCTGCTACATTGAGAAACAAAACCTTTGAAACAGATGGCAGCATCCGTGTGCCCTTACTTGAAAATTGTTTCATTCTTCAAGAGACACTAGGAACTTGACACTTGGCAGCATCCACGGTACTTGCAAATAGATCGTGGCGACGTCTGCAACATCATACTCTTTACCGTGTCCTTGTATTAGGAGTGCTCCGCCTTTGACATCTGTCACAATCCGCTACCCTGAAACTCTTATCACTTATAGAAAATGGGACCCACAACACTTCTTTCCTGAGCAACTTCAAAAGGGGAATGGGGATAGGTGGCGCCTTCCGCTGATCTTAACAAGTGATATGTGGCGGCTTCCGGTCAACTTTGAGAAACTTTAGATACCTTTTGAGAATCCTACGGAAGATGACACATGGCGGTCTCCACTGAGCTTTAGAAACACTATAGAAACATTTGTGACTCATTTAGATTCATGCAGATGATGACACTTGGCATGCTCCACTTTTACTTTACCATTCACTGGGGGCCCACCACAGTCCTTTCTTAACAATGAAACAAAAGGAAGAAACTGCGGATGTCGACACTTGTCACGCTCCGTAGATATTACAAGGGACACGTGGCACCTTCCGTGTAACTTAAAGAAACTTATTGAAACCTTCCACAACTGCCACTTGGCGCCTTCTGCGCAAGGAGAAACTTATAAAACAGGGACCCGCCATAGTCTTTGAAATATTAAAAGGGGTTTGAAACTCATCGCGGAAGATGACACTTGGCATGTTCCACGTAAATACAAAAAGACACTTGGCTTCTCCAGCAATAGTCTAAGACTCCTCAAAATGTATCTTGCCTGTCGACACATGGCATGTTCCGCGTAACTTTGAGACTTAGGCAAAATGAAAACCCGCACCCACGCTCTGTGTCAAAACCCTCACTGCCAAAACTGAAACGCGCAGGAACAAAACTGGAGCGCACAACTGAAACTCAAAACAAAATGTAGAGTATTTTACTCTACATGTACAAAGGAAGATAAGGCTCATATGTGATCATGTACACAAATAATAAAATTAGGTCCCATTAGTTGTACATGTGAAAGATTTAAATGAAAGTTGTACTACCATACTTAATTCAATTGAGAAGTGGACAAGTGTCAAAATATGGTGAGAGGTGAGGACTTAATTCAAATATTTTATTTGAATTAGTTGAGATATGTGAGGGAAATTAATTAAATAAATAAAATTTATTTAATTAATTGGGAAGATGATTAGGATATGAATGAGAAATTAATTAAATAAATAAAAATTATTTAATTAATTGGAAAATGGGATTATGAATGTGAAATTAATTAAATAAATAAAATTTATTTAATTAATTGGCTAAGTGGGATAAGGATGGGATTAAGATGGGATTTTAATTAAATAAATAAAATTTAATTAATTAATTGGCTAATGGATTAGTGGGATTAAGAGTGGGATTAGGACAAAATGCTACATGATGTCTAAGTAATGTTTTTAACTAGGTGTTGCAGGACATGAACAAATTTGGGACAATTTTGGGTGTCTACATTTTGCCCCTCTTTGAGATGATCTTCGAGATGATAAGATTTGTGTCGAGTAACATCATTTCAAAGAAGCTAAGGTAATGGATAGGAATATGGATGATGATAAAAAGATAGGATAATGATGCCCCCTCGAGAGGATATGCGGGTTGGACAAACACGGGTAGGCTCTTGAAATGAAAGGGATTGGCTAAGAAAGATAGCTAAGGGAATGGATAGAAGGAAGATGATGATGCATTATGCTGCAATGAAAGTGAGCAACCATGATGTTTGATATAGCACTAGAAATTATGCACCAAGGTATAAGGACCAGGGTGACAATGTGTCTTGTGCCCTAGCGTAATACAACCTTGTCTAATGTATGAGAAAGAAAACTTAGAGCATTAAAGTCCTAATGCACAAAAGGTATGATATGACCTTAGATGCAAAGGATAATGCAAAAATCTATTCCAACATACAAAAGATATGAATATTAGCAGGAATGATTCGGATGTGATATAAATGCAAGATAAAATGATAACACACACAAGCAAGCATGCACAAATGATACAAAAACAAACAAGGTATTGCCCCTATCAAGATGTAAACCAATGATTGATTAATGATTGATAATGATAAAAGTGTTGTCATTGTGGGGAACGCTATATCCCTAGATAAACACAAGGATGTGGGAACGATATATCCCATTGATAATGATGATGATTGTTTGATTGATTTGATATGTTGGTTTACCACAAGATTAGGATCAAGACCATTGATTGCGATTGGACAATTTGACAAGATTGATTGACTTGATTGGTATGGATTAAGGATGATTTGCAAATGGATCATTGCGTTGATTCTTTGGATTGATTTGATTGATTTATGGATGATAGGATTGATATGAATGTGATTTGATGAATTGGATGGATTGATTCGATTTGAGTTTGATGTTATTGATGGGATGATATGGATTGGATTAATGTGATTTTGATTGATTGATAGATTGGCTTGATTTGATGATTTGATTGGATATTTGATTTTCTTTGATGAATTTGAGATTTGATGATGATTGATCGTTGATGAATTTGATTTGATTTGATTGGATTTTTTGTGATGGATTTGATTTTTTGATGAAGTGATGGATTTGATTTGAGGGTTGGTATTATTTCTTGGATTTTTTATGGATATTTGATTTTTTTTTTTTAGATTTTTGGAATATTTGTTTTTTTTGTATTTTTTGAATGTTTTAGAATATCAATGGATTTAAGATTGAGGTAGCCTTTATGCTTGATACCAATGATAAGGGAAGACCAAGTCTAGGTGCAAGGATGGATGAATGGGATTGGATGGATAAAAGGATGGGTGATAGTAAATGGGATGGAAGGCTCATGATAAATGGGTGTATAAAGGGATAGGCCATAAAAGAGAAAACTCATGATAGATGGATATATATGATGGGATAGGCTATAGTGGATGGATGTATGCCTCATAATGGAGCTAGGATGTGATCTCCAAAGACTATGTTGCATAGGAACAACATGCCCCCATTCTAGGTAGTAGACTTAAGATTTTTCATGACAATGCTTATGACGATAGGATAACATGATGGATTTTACATGACAAGGCTTATGATAAGTGGATAACATGATGTATTTTACATGGCAAGGCTTATGATAGGTGGATAATCATAAGATGGATTGATTAGGAAGGGATGAGGTATACCAAGAGATAACCAAAACATATTTCAACATTTTTCCCCTATGTCTTCATCAAGATCAAAAGGAGGAAGAGAAGATGGATAGACTCGATATGATAGGTACATGGGTGTAATGGATATGGATGGTAGGATAGGATATGGCAAGATAGGACATGATAAGATGGAAAATGATAGGTTGGAAATGATAAGATGGATGAGACAATGTGCCCCCAAGTGTAAGTGACATAGAAGATCAACCTACACATGATGCCTGTTTGCCAGGTTTTCATCATGGTACTTATCCAAGGTGCCTGTTTACTAGGTTTTCACCATTGGACGAAAGGATTTCTCTTTACTTTTTTTTTATTTTTTTTTGTTTTATTTTTTTTTACTTAGGATAGGATGGCAATTACACATGGTGCCTGTTTGCCAGGTTTTCACTGTGGTAATGGATAGGAGGGACTCAAGTGTCTAGTGCTATAAATGTTGGTAGTCCCATTAGAGATGGATGTCATCACATGGACCATGTTGTTATGCTCATAGATGTTGGTAAGGGATTGCATGAAAGGGAGATGAAGTAAGTGGATAGTGGATTAGGATAAAAGGTTTGTTTAAGGATGGGGGATAGTGGATTATAATGTGGAATTATGGTAGGGTAGGCTAGTGGCTTATGGTGTGGATTTATGTAGGAATTATGCAAAAGCATGGACCATAGGAAGGTGATGGGGAAGATATGTAGGATAATAGACGAAGGATGGGGAGATGGAGATATGTGGGAATGTTGCAGAATGGAAGGGAATCATGACCAACGGTTGCACACACCATGATAAACATTGAAGCTTTTGATGGGAAGGTGGTGTAGGAAGCAATGGGGATGTTTGCTTAGGAGATGGGTGATGGAGTGATTTAGGAACCCACATAGACTTAATATTTTTGTGATTTTTATTTGACTTGTGGGATTTTTGGGATTTTTGGATGGAATTAGATTTTTGGATGGAAGGGATGGTTGGGATTCTTGAGATGTGGAAGAGGATGCCTCATTTGACTTGGTTGCTTTGTGCTTAGGGACCCAAATCATTTTAGTTTTGGGCTTTTCTTTTGGAGGTATGGGTTTTGATTGCTTTTTTAATGGACTTGGCTTTGATTCATTACATTTGTGCCCTAAGGCATGAGAATCTTTAGGATTCTTGGTGGGATTTTTAGCTTTAGAAGTAGAGGCGTCCAAATTCTTATTTTTGAATCCCATGGATTTGATGGAAGCGGAATTGGTAGAATGAGTGGAAGATTTATGTTTAGATGATATGTGCATTTTTTGGTCACGATTAGGGTTATAAAATGGATAATTAGGCACTGATAGTAATGGAGGTGAGGAAAATTGAGTGATATTTGGAGTTGGCAAAAGTGGAGGTAAATTGGATGGACGAAGATGTACGATCACATGCCTTTGCAAGTTATAAGATGACAGAAGTGGAAGATATGGAGGTAAAGTTGGTGGTGGCAGTTTAGGAGTTGGAAGTAGCGGAGGTAAATTGGATGGTGGAAGGTGTACGGTGATATACTTTTGGGTTTTAGGATGGGGTTTTTGACGAGAAATGGTGGACTTAGGATAGATGGAGGAATTACCAACCTCTTTAGCTTGGGGCGGCCCGCATTTGACACTGGGACTGGGAGTGTTTCGAGAACTAGACTTGAGTTCATCATTAGATGTAGATGAAGGAGTGGCAGAAATCATGAAGATGGAAGATCCCAGAAAAAGATTGGTGATATGAAAGGAGGAGTCGTCGATGGTATCGGAGTTAGAAGTCTCTCTTACCACGTCTAGCTTCCATATTGGAAATGGATGCGCATGAAGATTCTTGCAATTTGTATTCACCTGGACCATGTTTAGTGTATTTGACACGAAGATTGGAAGTGGCTTTGCTAGATGATGGTTTAAGGAGGGCGAATGGATCGACAAAATATGAAGATGGATATGCTTCGGTGTTGATAGGGATACGGTTAGGACTTTGATATTTGGATTGAAAAGCACTACAGAACTCAAATGGATTGGGATCGGCATGGATCGTAATCTCAACACAGTTATGTGGAAATTTAAGGCATTGATTATATGTAGAAGGAACTGCTTTGAGGGCATGGATCCATGGATGACCAAGGATGATGTTATAAGGAAGCTCAATATCAATGACTTGGCAACGGGTGTCAGTAGTGATCGGCCCAACTTGGATAGGCAAGTGAATAATCCCTTCAGTACCTCTCTCGGCATCATCACATGCTTTGATAGTAATGACCTTGGAAGTGTCAACATCTTTCTCAGAATATCCTAATTGTTTTATTAATTTTAAAGAACATATGTTAAGACCAGCTCCACCATCCACTAAGATTCATTTGACACGGCATTAGTTGACAAACACTTCTATGTGGAGGGCTTCGTTATGTGATGGATCGATGGAAGGTTGAAGATATTTGTCAGAAAAGGTGAGATGACAGGGGGCTGCAATGCTAGCTACCATAGACTGGAATTGAGTGGTATCGATATCATTGGGCATCGAAGATTCTTGTAAGGATTTGTCAAGGATGGCTTTGTGGGCAGGGGATATGCGAAGCAACTCAAGAATGGAAATATGCGCAGGTGTTTTTCCAAGGTGATCAAGGATATTATAGCTAGAGGACAGTTGAGGAGGATGGACAGGTGCTCCTTGAATGGTAACATGACCTCTTTGAGTAGTTACAGCGCAGTCAGGTGCTTTACCTTAGATAGTAATAGTCGAAATGCGAGCATGATCAATGAGGCCAATAGTGGATGATTCATAATTGTACTGAATGCCATTCCCAGTATGAGGGTTACTTGGTTTGTCATGAGATGGAAGTGGATTTTTTAAAGCATCTTGATCATAATTCGATGTCAGATGCTATGTAGGTTGTGATGTTGGAGGTGTGATTTTAGGGTAAAATATCAAATAGGGTAAATGAATAAACAACAATGATCAAACCCTAATAATTGCACAATGAAACACAAGACAACATGAAAATTAAAATAACAAATGTAAATGTAAATCGATCTCCATGCTATGCTTGATTTATCTACATTTCTCTTCTCCACCTCGCATGAGCATGCAAGATTTTGAAGGATGATTGTTGGAGAAATGTTGGGTGCTCACTTCTGCAGCATAACGGTAAGATAAAGATGATAGATGAATGATTGATAGATGGAAGATGATGATAATGGATGATAGATGCAAAGGCTTTAATGTGATTTCAGCAGCATAACGATACTCCGACTCAATGCATTAAAATGGCTTATGAGGGGGTTTATTTATAGGCAAGCCTTGATTCAAATGGATGGTTGAGATTAAAAGACTAAATAATTGATGTGGATGGCTAGGATTGATTCGGTTATCCTACTCTTCAAGGGAGGTGTAGTCATGTGACAAGTGTACAAAGGAAGATAAGGCTCATATGTGACTGTGTACACAAATAATAAAATTAGGTCCCATTAGTTGTACATGTGAAGGATTTAAATGAAAGTTGTACTACCACACTTAATTCAATTGAGAGGTGGACAAGTGTCAAAATGTGGTCAAAGGTGAGGACTTAATTCAAATATTTTATTTGAATTAGTTGAGATATGTGAGGGAAATTAATTAAATAAATAAAATTTATTTAATTAATTGGGAAGATGATTAGGATAGGATTGGGATATGAATGGGAAATTAATTAAATAAATAAAATTTATTTAATTAATTGGCTAAGTGGGATAAGGATGGGATTAAGATGGGATTTTAATTAAATAAATAAAATTTATTTAATTAATTGGCTAATGGATTAGTGGGATTAAGAGTGGGATTAGGACAAAATGCTACATGATGTCTAAGTAATTATTTTAACTAGGTGTTGCACAACATGAACAAATTTGGGACAATTTTGGGTGTCTACATTTTACCCCTCTTTGAGATGATGTTCGAGATGATAAGATTTGTGTCGGGTAACATCATTTCAAAGAAGCTAAGGTAATGGATAGGAAAATGGATGATGATGAAAAGATAGGATAATGATGCCCCCTCGAGAGGATATGCGGGTTGGACAAACACGGGTAGGCTCTCGAAATGAAAGGGATTGGCTAAGAAAGATAGCTAAGGGAATGGATAGAAGGAAGATGATGATACATTATGCTGCAATGAAATTGAGCAACCATGATGTTTGATATAGCACTAGAAGTTATGCACCAAGGTATAAGGACCAGGGTGACAATGTGTCTTGTGCCCCAGCATAATACAACCTTGTCTAACATATGAGAAAGACTTAGAGCATTAAAGTCCTAATGCAAAAAAGGTATGATATGATCTTAGATGCAAAGGATAATGCAAAAAGCTATTCTAACATTCACAAGATATGAATATTAGCTGGAATGATTCGGATGTGATATAAGTGCAAAATAAAATGATAACACACACAAGCAAGCAAGCAAGCATGCACAAATGATACAAAAACAAACAAGGTATTGCCCCTGTCAAGTTGTAAACCAATGATTGATTGATGATTGATAATGATAAAAGCATTGTCATTGTGCGGAACGCTATATCCCTAGATCAACACAAGGATGTGGGAACGATATATCCCATTGACAATGATGATGATTGTTTGATTGATTTGATATGTTGGTTTACCACAAGGTTAGGATCAAGACCATTGATTGGGATTGGACATTTTGACAAGATTGATTGACTTGATTGGTATGGATTAAGAATGATTTGCAAATGGATCATTGCTTTGATTCTTTGGATTGATTTGATTGATTTATGGATGATTGGATTGATATGAATGTGATTTGATGAATTTGATGGATTGATTCAATTTGAGTTTGATGTTATTGATGGGATGATATGGATTGGATTAATGTGATTTTGATTGATAGATAGATTGGCTTGATTTGATGATTTGATTGGATATTTGATTTTCTTTGATGGATTTGAGATTTGATGGTGATTGATCGTTGATGAATTTGATTTGATTTGATGATTTGATTGGATTTGTTGTGATGGATTTGGTTTTTTAATGAAGTGATCGATTTGATATGAGGGTTGGTATTATTTTTTGGATTTTTTATGGATGTTTGATTTTTTTTTTGGATTTTTGGAATATTTGATTTTTTTGTGAATGTTTTAGAATGTCAATGGATTTACAATTGGGGTAGCCTTTATGCTTGATACCAATGACAAGGGAAGACCAAGTCTAGGTGCAAGGATGGAGAAATGGGATTGGATGGATAAAAGGATGGGTGATAGTAAATGGGATGGAAGGCTCATGATAAATGGGTGGATAAAGGGATAGGCCATAAAAGGGAAAACTCATGATAGATGGATAGATATGATGGGATAGGCTATAGTGGATGGATGTATGCCTCATAATGGAGCTAGGATGTGATCTCCAAAGACTATGTCACATAGGAACAACATGCCCCCATTCTAGGTAGTAGACTTAAGATTTTTCATGACAATGCTTATGACGATAGGATGACATGATGGATTTTACATGACAAGGCTTATGATAGGTGCGTAACATGATGGATTCTACATGGCAAGGCTTATGATAGGTGGATAATCATAAGATGGATTGATTAGGAAGGGATGAGGTATACCAAGAGATAACCAAAACATATTTCAACATTTTGCCCCTATGTCCTCATCAAGATCAAAAGGAGGAAGGGAAGATGCATAGACTCGATATGATAGGTACATGGGTGTAATGGATAAGGATGGTAGGATAGGATATGGCAAGATAGGACATGATAAGATGGAAAATGATAGGTTGGAAATGACAAGATGGATGAGACAATGTGCCCCCAAGTGTAAGTGACATAGAAGATCAACCTACACATGACGCCTGTTTGCCAGGTTTTCATCATGGTACTTATCCAAGGTGCCTGTTTACCAGGTTTTCACCGTTGGACGAAAGGATTTCTCTTTACTTTTTTTTATTTATTTATTTTTTATTTTTTTTACTTAGGATAGGATGGCAATTACACATGGTGCCTGCTTGCCAAGTTTACACCATGGTAATGGATAGGAGGGACTCAAGTGTCTAGTGCTATAAATGTTTGCAGTTCCATTACAGATGGATGTCATCACATGGACTATGTCATTATGCTCATAGATGTTGGTAAGGGATTGCATGAAAGGGAGATGAAGTAAGTGGATAGTGGATTAGGATAAAAGGTTTGTGTAAGGATGGGGGATAGTGGATTATAATGTGGAATTATGGTAGGGTAGGCTAGTGGCTTATGGTGTGGATTTATGTAGGACTTATGCAAAAGCATGGACCATAGGAAGGTGATGGGGAAGATATGTAGGATAATAGACGAAGGATGGGGAGATGGAGGTATGTGGGAATGTTGCAGAATGGAAGCTAATCATGACCAACGGTTGCACACACCATGATAAACATTGAAGCTTTTGATGGGAAGGTGGTGTAGGAAGCGATGGGGATGTTTGCTTAGGAGATGGGTGATGGAGTGATTTAGGAACCCACATAGACTTAATATTTTTTTATTTTTATTTGACTTGTGGGATTTTTGGGATTTTTGGATGGAATTAGATTTTTGGATGGAAGGGGATGGTTGGGATTCTTGAGATGTGGAAGAGGATGCCTCATTTGACTTGGTTGTTTTGTGCTTAGGGACCCAAATCATTTTAGTTTTGGGCTTTTCTTTTGGAGGTATGGGTTTTGATTGCTTTTTTAATGGACTTGGCTTTGATTCTTTGCATTTGTGCCCTAAGGAATGAGAATCTTTAGGATTCTTGGTGGGATTTTTAGCTTTAGAAGTAGAGGCGTCCAAATTCTTAATTGTGAATCCCATGGACTTGATGGAAACAGAATTGGCGGAATGAGTGGAAGCTTTATTTTTAGATGATATGTGCATTTGCTGGTCACGATTAGGATTATAAAATGGATAATTAGGCATTGATAGTAATGGAGGAGAGGAAAATGGAGGGATATTTGGATTTGGCAAAAGTGGAGGTAAATTGGATGGCAGAAGATGTACGATCACATGCCTTTGCAAGTTATAGGATGATGGAAGAGGAAGATATGGAGGTAAATGACAAGGTGTCATTGTATCTTATCATTTAATCATATTTCAGATGTCAAAAGCCAGGGCTGTGTCCTCGGTTGTCTGTAAATAGGGATTCTACAGTTACTAGTTTTCTCTAGCTAATTCTAATGGCTTTTACTAATTTAAAGAGATTGATCTATCTACTTATGAAATGTATTCAAATAATGTTGGAAATAGAATTGAACAGTAAATTACTCAAAGCAAATCTACAACTGCAACATGCATCTGTCTATCAAAATCAGTAAGTGTTCTATAAAGCAAAATTTGAAACAACAAAATAGTGGTACTAGCCTTCTACCTTGGTGGTGAGAGTGGGCCCTTTCTCCACACCCTTAGGGTCGAAGGCTACAGTAAAGGATCAATACTAGAGAATAAGATCACAACTAGATTCGGTCCAATTCCATTCGCTCTGCATTCATCGAAATATTGATATCTTAATTGAAATTACACTAAAATAATCTGTCTCTTTTTCTGTTGCTTCAGTAAATATATATATCAAATGAGTGATGACATATCACTCATCTTATCTACCAGTTCTTCTATGAGATGACATCCATCTCTTTAGTATACTAGTTGTCTAACTATGAAAAATAATCATGCAATAAGAATAGAATGAGTGGAACAGAAGTCCACTATGAATTCTAAGTTTGAGTTTTAATACATTTGGGCAACGAGGCCCTGAAAATATGGATATTAAATCAATTTCATCTGTAACTCATGAAAAAACTTAAAAGAGATAAAAACTCTCAGCAGTTAACTAAAGATGGCCCTTAATTACTCAGGTGATGATTTGAGTAATAAAAAGGGGGGTATTACAATCACCACTGAAAGTGCCTGACCGACAGCTATGCTGGAAATCTGCCCTATTCTGAAGAGGCACTAGAGATGTATGTCTCTGTCTGTAGCTCCAGAGATATGTCTGTTGCTCCAGAGATATAATTACAGCCTTCTTGCTTGGCTCTAGAGATGCTCTTCCTCTTCAAAACTTCTACTGTCGTGAGATTCTGGTATAGTCTCTAGAGATATTTAGGACTACCTCCGGAGATGTACAAAATTGCCATCCTGAGCATCTACACCTATTGATTCAAAAAGAGAAGTTTTTCTACATATTTCCATCAATTCCATGCACATTATTCCTTTAATCAGAAATCATGATCCTAAGTAATTTATCTTTAGTTAATCATTATTTAGAAGAACCTTGCTAGCCTATTCGGGTGAAGACATCAAGAAGTTGGGATCATAAAGGAGAAAAAGAGAGGTAAAAAGATGTATTTTATGGGTGCTAATTGGCACTCATCATCCCTCCCATACCTAAGGTTTAGCAAGTCCTCCTGCTTCTCACAATCTAGATTTATTCTAGTGGAGTAGCCTGTCAGTCAAGCTGTAGTCTTGTGCATAGGTAGACCAAGTGGTGTGGTTGGTATTACCATTTCCCCTGTACTGATCAACCTGCTTTAACCAGTCCTACAATTTCTCATCTTCCATCTGTTCGGCCTAGACAGGGAGTGGTTCAATTATGAGTGGTGGCCTGAAATGCCCACCTATCCACTCATGTTTACGCTTATCCATCATTTTGGATATTAATCTTGCCTTCCTCATAAATAACCTTAAGTTTGTAGGGGTGACCACCTCTCTCATTTTCTGCTTTAAGGTCAGAATATTCCACCTTTTCTTTGCTATTGCAAGCACTAGATTAGTTGAACTGTTCATAAAAAGACCAAAATCAATAGAATACTCTTGCAAATTTTTCAGGTATAATGGCAAAATTGTGTTCTTACTGTCAGGGTGATAGACATATGCCCTAAATTGGATCTTGAAAGCTTGAGGGTTGGGACACTCTTTTCTAATGAGAAGATTTGCGTCTGTATCCTTCTTGAGGTGAGCCTCCATTCGCTCATTCCAAATCTGATGATTCCTCATCATTGACATGAATGCTTTGAGCTGGCAGTCTCCTACAAAATAATTAAGAAGGATGGTCATATCATCAACACAGAATCCATGTAGATATAATTCACACAGAAATTTTTTGTCTTCATCAGAGCTCCTTGTATAGGCTTCTATGAACCCCTCCGTTGTTTCTGTTTTCTCAGGTAGATCAAACAAAACTGAAGACAACCTTCTTTGTAGGACCCTTTCTTGTAAAAACATGGCATAACTGGCACTTGGAGGTCTGCAACATAAAATCATAGAAGAAATGGAGGCCATCTGAATGACTCTTTTCTCCAAGGTTTCCACTATTTTTGTCATGGCAGTAACTGTCCTTTGTAGTTGCAGCATAGGCTAAGAAGCCTCATATTCTCTACATCTCCTTTCCCAATAAAATAGGGCCTTAGGAATATCAATGGGGATTGGACCCACATATGGATCTATTTGTACTTCATGTTCACTGGTTGCCCTTGGACCAACCAACTCTTGAATATACTCTTCTTGGTCATCTATTTTGTTGTTGGCCCAAGTCAATTGTTTATCTTGACTCTGTACTTTTTCAATTAATGTTGCAATTACTATGAGACTTTTTCTCTAGCTTTGGTAAGATCAAAGATACTTTGTACTACCTCTATCTCTTTTTCCTTCATGATTTTAGCTATCTCTATCTTCTGGGCTTCCAGTTCTGCTTCCCTCTCTTGAATTATTTGGTCTTTATTTTGGATCTTTGTTTGTAGTTTTTTAAATATTTGTTTTTGCTCCAGCTCTATTTCCATTCTGTCCTTCTTGAGGTCAGTAATAATCTAATTTTTCCCCCAAAGTAATCGTTTTAGATTATCAATTTCTTCCAACAGTTGCTGCTCTTTTGAAATCTCTATATCCTCTTGATCAAAGAGATGAGAGAAAGGTCATGTTTCTTCTTCTGTTTGCTACATACCAAGATCTTTCATAGCCATTTGTCCTACACTATCGACTGCACCCAGCTCTATGTTATCTTTTCCTGTAGTTTCTCTGTCCTAAGGTTCTTCTAGGGTTTCTTCTATTTGTGCTTGAACTGATGAAGGCCCAGCTTTCTTCTCAGAAGTTCTGAAACCTAGAAGCACTTCAGCTAGGAGAGCAGTATCTTTCTCTGTTTGGGAGAGCTGCCTTTTTCTTTTGCTTCTCTGTAGCATAGGTGGGGCGAGTGCCTCCGAAGTGGGTGTCTCATCCTTAGAGTCTGAGGAAATAGTAAAAGTTTGCTTGTGTTCTATCTCCAAAGCAGGGGATTGTTCTGAAGTTGGTCTTGAACCCAAATGGATAGATGGTTCTGGGGAAACTTCTCTCTGTCTTTTCTTTCTCACTAGAGGGATCTCATCAGAATCATGGGATGCTTCTTCAACCCAATAGTGTTCTATAGGGTCATCTTTCTTTGGGGTTTTCTTTGCTTTGTGCACTAACCTCTTCCTTGTTAGTTCATCAAGGAAAGATTCCTTAGCCAGAGTCATTCTCCTCTGGGCTGAGCAAGTCATATATGGAGTTTGCTCAAGAGCAAGTTCTTTAATTTCTTTGTCTTTCTTCTTTTTATCAGAAACAGGGGCTGCAGTTGAAGTTGCCTCCAGTGATAACTTCTTTCCTTCCTTAACAGTCGTAGAGGAAGTTGAAGGTTCTGTCTTTTCTTCTGGCTGGGTGGAGGAACCCTCACCCTCTGATTGTGCCTTCTCTGGTTCTCTGCTCTGGGTATTTTGTTCAAAAAATGTTTGCCATAATTCTTCCCCATTAGTTTGAGACAAAAAGTGATGTTTCACTATCAGAAAAATGAGGCCATGATGTTTCATAGGACCCTTGTTTTGTTGATATCTTTAGTTGCCCTAATGGCAGAGTACATGAAATTGGGAATGTTTATGCTGAATTCAGGGTGTCCATTCCCATGCCTCAGAAAAATCAACATTTTCATTATTGGTCCTAAAACTAAGGAAAATTGACCATCACATGTGAAATATTTCATCAGCCATATAGCTACAGATTGCCAAGGGTTTGGTAGTGAAGACATGAGAATTCCTTTAACCTCATTTTTATTTAAATGGAATTGTATTGCAGTTTTACCTTCAAAAGAGAAATTCCTAATCAAATCAGCATATAAGGTTTTCAGATGATAGAACCTCTCACCTTGTTCAGGCAGCCCAGAAATATGACTAATAATGGTAGCAGAGAGGTTGATTTGAACTCCCCTTACAGTTGTCTGATTGTCCCTTAGGTTCCTTAGGAATTCATCAACAATATCTTCTCGAAATCCCTCAAATTTTTCCAAAAACTCTAACCATCCTGTGTTCCTTAGAATGTCTGCTGCAGCTTCATCCTGCAAAAGGCTTGTAGCATTTTCTGGTTCTGATTTCTTCTTAACCCCCATACTTAAATTCCTTATCTATTCTCTGTGCTTACAATGCTTTCTCACTCTGTAGGCTTTGGAGGACTGTTTCAGCTGACACTGTTCTTCAGGGAATGTTATAGTTTAAATGAGGATTATTTTGTTAATTCACTTAACAGCTTAGGTTGATGGAGAAAGAACTGGAATCAGTTAGAGTGTTTATGTGATCATAAATGAAGTAGAGTGATGGGACACTCCATAGGCACGGTGATAGTACAACAAAGATGGCGGCATGCATGAATTTGGGAAGAAAAGAAATGGCAGGAGGACGTGTCATAATGACGGCACCTAAAAATAGAAAGACAAGACAGTTGCTATTTAATGCTTAATGAAGATAAAATTACCTGAACCGTTTTTTAATGATGAGGCGCGATGTACTTGGCTGAGATGCTGTGGCGTTGATGAGACTGGATGTGACGTGGCACCTGAGCAGCTTTGTGTGGCATGAGATGACGTCAATCACCTCCATTGTCATGCAACCTGTAATCATTCCCGCTCATGCTGAGTTGTTCGAGAATCCATGTATCCTGGGTGATGTCAGCGCAGTCTTTGCAAGTATCTGCACAAACGAGAGTAATTTTTTTCTCTCGCGAGATGCGTGTTGATTTTATTTTATTTCTGTCATAAAGTAGAGGATGAGTCATGATGACCTCATTAATTGATGTTTCTACTTTATTGCCTGGAGAGGTGGGTCCCCTCCCACTGATTATGGTTATAAATAACCCTTTATTGGAAGAGCACCGGAGGTGTTTTTGAGTAACTCCTGGTACCTGATCACCTCCGTAGCTTGATTATTCTCAACTGGCATGAAGAAGGGAACCCCTATTTACTAGTTTTCAATTCCCTTGGTCGAGAAAGACAGCCATTCCTAGTTTTCCATCTTCTTCTTTTTTTTTACAAAAGGCCGCCATTTGCTAGTTTTCAACCTTCTCTATTTTTTTTTTTTTGCAGAAGGCCGCCATTTGCTGGTTTTCAACCTTCTCTATTTTTTTTTTTCACTAATCCAAAACTGTGACAGAGGAGGTATCCCCTGTATCAAAGCATAAATCGTTGAGGAACTCTTCTTTAGTGGATGGCCTTTTATAGAGTCTGATTCGGTGGCCATTCACTAAGAATGTGTTTGTGCTTCCATCAATAGGTTCCAACAGTACGGTTCCATTTTTAAAAACTTCCTTTATCTGATAAGGACCCATCCAATGAGTTTGTAATTTCCCTTTGAACTCCTTGAATTTAGAATCATAAAGAAGAACCCAATCACCTTGTTGAAATGTCCTCCTCTTGATGTGTTGGTCATGCCACCGCTTCCTTTGATACTAAACCAATTTTGTTTGTTGAATGGCCTTTGTCCGGATTTCATCCAATTCATTGAGCTGAAGAATTCTGTTTTGTTGGGCTATGGACAATGGTAGACCAATATCCAATGTAGTTTTAAGTGTCTGGAGTTCAAATTCTATAGACAGAATAGGCTTTTTCCCATAAACTAATTCATATGGTGAGAATTTTGTTGTGGATTTCCAAGTGGTATTGTAAGCCCAAACTTCTTCAGGTAATCTGTTAGCCCAATCTTTTATGTTCATTGCTACGGTCCTTGTCAGAATATTTTCAAGTTCCCTATTAGTTACCTCTACCTGCCCATTGGCTTGAGGATGGTAAGGTGAAGATTTCCTGTGCTTGACCTGATATAAATCTGTGAATGCTCTGATTATTTGTGAAGTAAATTGAGGTCCTCTGTCTGAAACTATGGATCTTGTGGCTCCAAACCTCAAGAAAATCTTATTATAAAGGAAATCAGTAACTTTTTCTTCTCGTGCAAATTGTAATGCTTGAACTTCAGCCCATTTAGTAACACAGTCTGTGCATACTAGAATATACTCCTTGTCTGCTGATGGTGGGGAAATTGCTCCCACAAAGTCTAAACCCTACTTCTCAAATGGTTCCATCATGACTTGAGGATGCAGTAACATCTCTTGGGTGAAGGTTGGTTGTCCCATTCTTTGGCACTGGTCACACTGCTGCACATACTTCTTAGTATCCTTATGAAGAGAGGGCTAGTAGTAACCAGCTCCCAGGATTTTGTGGATAGTTCTGTGGGAAGAGTAATGCCCACCAGATGATTCATCATGACATGCTCTTAATACATCAAAAATTTCATCAGTTTTCAAACATCTGCACAAAATAAAATCAGGACCACATTTAAACAACAATCCATTTAACCATTTATAAGATAAGCTTTCCTTAACTAAACACTTTTTCTTTTTTGAAGTACAATGGGATGGATACAAGCCTGTAGCTAAAAAATTAGCTATGTCAGCGAACCAAGGTACAGTAGAGGAGATAGCAAAAAGATGTTCATCTGGGAACCTGTCCTCCACTGGTTGGTTTTCCCCTCCTATATGCAATCTTGATAGAAAATCAGCAACCAAATTAAACTTGCCTAGATTATCAATGATGGTAATATCAAATTCTTGTAATAGCAATAACCACCTAATGATCCTTGCACCCACCACTGGCTTATTCATTAGGTACTTGATGGTTGCGTGATCAGTGTGCACAAATATTTTATATCTAGTGATATAATGCCTAAATTTGTTTATAGCATAAAAGACTGCCAAGAATTCTTTTTCAGTTGTGGTGTAATTTCTTTCTGTAGATGTAAGGTTTTTGCTAATGTAATAAATGGCATGCATACTCTCTCCTTCCTCCTGTTGTCCTAAAACTGCCCCAATGGACTCATTTGAAGCATCAATTTGTATGTGAAATGGTAAAGTCTAATTAGGTCCTCTCAAAACTAGTGTTACAGTAAGCTTCTCTTTCAAGGTTTCAAATGCTGATTGACAGTCTTCTATCCATAGAAATTCTGTGTCTTTGTTAAGCAGGGTAAATAGGGGGGCAGCTATTCTGTTGAAATTTTCTATGAATCTCCTATAGTAGCCTGCATGACCTAGAAAACTTCTAACATCTATCTGATTTTTGTGTGAAGGCAACTGTGTGATCACTTCTATCTTGTTTTGATCCACTTTGATTCCATTTGCTGATATGTGGTGTCCCAATACAATCCCTTCTTCTACCATCATGAAGCACTTTTCATGGCTAAGAGATAATTGATTTTTCTCACAGCATTTTAGTACTTTCTCAAGGTTTGTGAGAGCTTCTTCAAAATTATCCCCATACACAGTAAAGACATCCATATAGACCTCTATGCATTTATTAGCTAGTTCAGTGAAAATAGCTAAAACAAGTCTCTAAAATGTAGCTGGGTATTACATAGTCCAAATGGAAGAACTTTATAAGCAAAAGTTCCCCAAGAGCAAGTGAAGGTGGTTTTGTCCTGGTCTTCAGGTGCTACTTGAATTTGGTTGTGCCCACTGAACCCATCTAAAAAAAGAAAAATACTTTCTCCCAGCAAGGTTGTCCAGTACTTGGTCCATGAATGGTAAGGGAAAGTAGTCCTTTTTTGTAGCTTTGTTTAGCTCTCTATAGTCAATACACACCCTTCATTTCCCATTCTTTTTAGGCACTATGACAAGGGGTGAGACCCATTGACTGTCTGAGATTGGATATATAAACCCTGCTTGCTATAATTTTTCTATTTTAGTTTTGACAATGTCCTTTAAAGCAGGATTCAATCTTCTCTGGGGTTGTCTGACAAGTTTAATATCCTCAGTGTATATATGATGGGTACAGATCTCAGGAGGTATGCCCTTCATAACTTGGTATTCCCAAGCAAAAGCTGTTCAATGAGAAATCATAAGTTGGATAAGTTTTTCTTCCTGATTTGCTGTTAACTGAGTATTGATATTAAGTGTTTTCCCTGGTAAAATCATGACCTATTTTGTGATTTGATCCATGGATGTAGTTAATCCATACACTGGAGTCATGGTATTAAGGGGACAAAAATGTGGAAGCAACATGTGGAACGTGGCTAAGTCTCTGTAAAAGGTTTCCCACAAGGAATGATATTTGCAAGGCTACAATGAGAAGAAGTAAGAAGTTCTCTCTTAGAATCTTGGGCAAGCTCCATCACATCCTCATTGATTAGGATGTGGGTAATGTATTTTGTTGTATCATAGTAGATTTCTTCTTCCAATTCTCCCAGATGTTCCTTGATGGTTACAATGGCTACTGAGGCACTGTTGTCATTGTTCTCTGGTTCATCCACCCATACTCTTCATGTAGAGTGTATTGATGGTTTAGCTGGAGGATACAAAGATATTTTCTTCAAATCTATCCCATTAGAAATGACCATATCCCCGGTTCGACAATCAATAGATGTTGCTGCTATAGCCAGCCATGGTCTTCCTAAAATCAATGGATAAGCATTTCTCTTGTTTCTAGGTTCTAATATCAGGAAGTCCACTAGAAATTCCCATGATTCTATCACAACTGGTACATCAGTGATTACTCCTTTCAGAACAGCTACTGACTGGTCAGCAAGTTGAAGAATTGTAGTTGTGGATTGGATACCTGATAGAGCTAATTTGTCCATTGTATGAACTGTCATCACATTAATTGCTGCTCCCAAATCAACCAAAAATTTTGAAATTTCTACCCCTGAGATGAAAATGGTTATGACAGGATTTCCAGGGTCTCCATATTTTGGAAGAAGCATTTCTCCCATCAATAGATCTACTACTTTCCCTTCCACCTGTATTGTAGAAGGAAAGTTTTTCCTGCTGGCCTGTGTTTTGACACAATGTTGTTTAATGAATTGATTTAGTTCTGGTACATCTCTGATTGCTTGGAGGAGAGGAATTTGAATGTTCAGTTGCCTGATTTCTTGTAAAAGTTCTGATTCTAGGTTGGGTTGGACTTGTTTTTGTAAGATCTTTTTCTGGGGGACATGTTGTTTGAGTCATTCTGGGTACAGTGCTAATTTTCCATCTCCGGAGCATCTCTGGAGCTTTTATCAGAATTGTTTCTGGGAATGTTCTCTAGAGTTGGTCTTTTAGGAGCAACTCCAGAGCTTTCCAGGGATGATTCTTTTAGCACTTTTTCGATAGTAATCTCCTCTGGGAGTTGAGTGGATGAATTTTTAGGTTCCTCATCATTGGTTACTTCAACTATAGTTGGAGGAGACGGTCTTGGGAATGCTTTCCTAGAACGTAGCTGGAGATTATTTGAATATATAGCATTAATACCAGCCATGTTTTCTTGCTCCGTCATGTAAATAGTTGCTCCCTATTTATTTTGTGGGTTTGGTATAGGCTGAGCTGGTAAGGGTGGTTGACTAACCGGCTCATTTTATGATTGACCTTATGTGTTGGAGGGTCTGGTTAGTAAAGCTTGTTGTTGAGGTTGGAAACGTCTAGGTTGTCCCTAGTATTGTTGATTATATCCCTGTTGAGGACCCCATTGAGGTTGCATGTTTTGAGATCCAAAATGTGGTGACCACTGTTGATTTCCCCAGTGTTGATTTTTTTAATTTTAGTTTTTCCAATGTTGATTTGGCCAATCCTGTTGTCCCCAAGGAGGATTATTCTGAGGCCCATGCCAAGTTGGATTCCATTGATTATTTCCCCAATTAGAAGGACCCCTGTAAGAAGGCTGGTTTGGATACTAATTATAAGGGAAATTCCCAGTTTGTTTTTGTCCCACACAGTTCAATTCTTCTTCCATTACAGCATTCTTCTTACTCAATCTTTTCAACGCTGGAAGTTGACTACATTAATTGGTAGGATGTTCTCTGTCACAAATCTAATAAATCTCTGATTTGTTTAAAGGGAATTCTCTCAACAGATGCTTGTTTCTACACCTAGGACAATAGATGGAGAGTGGTTCAATTGTTCTATTTTGATCAAATGTTCTAGTTTTTGCCTGAATCCCATCTAATGTGGTATTTAATTGGACTAGAATATCTATTTTTAGATTTGCAATCTCTTCCATTAACTGTCCTATTTCATTCTTCCCTTTGAAAGTTTTGGATGACCTCACTCCATCTTGGGTTCTCGAATAGTTCCTACAGAGTTCTTCTATAGCAGGTATATCCATTTTTTTGATATTCCCTTTTCCCATTAGATCCAGTGCCTGTTTTGATTCCTTATCCAATCCTTTTACAAATAGGGTTCTGGCCAAAGAGTGATTTATTGGGTTGCCATATCTTCTCAAGTTAAAGTTAAACCTATCCACATAGTCCTCTAAGGTCTCTTCCTCTCCTTGCCTAATTTTAAACAATTCCTCATTTTTATTATTGACTTTACAGTAACCTTGGTACTTTCCTAAAAACTCTGTTTCCATCCGATCCCAAGAATGAATAGAGTTCTGGGGTAAACCCATAAACCATCTCATCATAGAATCTTTCAAGGTTGAAGGGAACAGTTTGAGTTTTTTGTTATCTGATCCATAATCATAAGTTCGGCATACTACTTTGAATTCAAATAGAAACTGATCTAGATCCTCAGAAGAAAGAGCTCTAAAATTTGGCAGGTGTGCTAGTGAGATATTTTTCATAGGAGCATTGTCTCCAGCAGCCAAAACAATGGGATATGAGAAGGTTCTTGGAGCCTGATTTTCTTCTTCTTCATGATTATCATTATTATCATCCATGTTTAGTATTGGTTCTTCTCCCTGAGGTTCTAGGATATCATGTTCTATCAAAGGATCTGCCTGAAACTTTTGTTGTAATTCTTGGATATCATCAGCGAGTGCAAGATTTGTAGGATCTAAGGGATTATTGTTTTGAGGTGCCACTTCCAAGGTAGGTTCCAGGTTTCTTTCTTCAACAAGATCTTGTGCCACCCTACTACTTTCTCTGATAGCTTGTTGATGGGATGTCTGCTTTATGTATCTTCCTTTTGAGTCTCTAGCTCTAACCATACAGACCTAACCTAAAAACTATTTAGCTAAGTTTCCCTAATCAACACAATTCATCCCCAGCAACGACGCCAAAAATGACAAGGTGTCATTGTACCTCATCATTTAATCATATTTCAGATGTCAAAATCCAGGGCTGTGTCCTCAGCTGTCTGCAAATAGGGATTCTACAGTTACCATTTTTCTCTAGCTAATTCTAATGGCTTTTACTAGTTTAAAGAGATTGATCTATCTGCTTATGAAATGAATTCAAAGAATGCTAGAAACAGAATTGAACAGTAAATTACTCAAAGCAAATCTACAACTGCAACATGCATCTGTCTATCAAAATCAATAAGTATTCTATAAAGCAAAATTTGAAACAACAAAACAGTGGTACTAGCCTTCTACCTTGGTGGTGAGAGTAAGCCCTTGCTCCACACCCTTAGGGCCAAAGGCTATAGTAAAGAATCAATACTAGAGAGTAAGATCACAAGTAGATTCGGTCCAATTCCATTCGCTCTGCATTCATCGAAATATTGATATCTTAATTGAAATTACACTAAAATAATCCATCCCTTTTTCTGTTGCTTTAGTAAATATATATATCAAATGAGTGATGAGATATCACTCATCTTATCTACCAGTTCTTCTATGAGATGACATCCATCTCTTTATTATACTAGTTGTCTAACTATGAAAAATAATCATGCAATAAGAATAGAATGAGTGGAACAAAAGTCCACTCTGAATTTTAAGTTTGAGTTTTAATACATTTGGGCAGTGAGGCCCTGAAAATATGGATATTAAATCAGTTTCATCGGTAACTCATGCAAAAACTTAAAAGAGATAAAAACTCTCAGCAGTTAACTAAAGATGGCCCTTAATTACTCAGGTGATGATTTGAGTAATAAAAAGGGGGGTATTACGATCACCACTGAAAATGCCTAACCGACAGTTGTGCTGGAAATCTGCCCTGTTCTGAAGAGGTGTCAGAGATGTATGTCTCCGTCTGCAGCTCCAGAGATATGTCTGTTGCTCCGGAGATATGTCTGTTGCTCCGGAGATATAATTGCGGCCTTCTTGCTCGGCTCTAGAGATACTCTTCCTCTTACTTCAAAACTTTTGCTGTCGTGAGATTCTAGTATAGTCTCTGGAGATATTTAGGACTACCTCCGGAGATGTAAAAAATTTCCATCCTGGGCATCTACACTTGTTGATTCAAAAAGAGAAGTTTTTCTGCATATTTCCATCAATTCCATGCACATTAGTCCTTTAATCAGAAATCATGATCGTAAGTAATTTATCTTCAGTTAATCATTATTTAGAAGAACCTTGCTAGCCTATTCGGGTGCAGACATCAAGAAGTTGGGATTAGAAAGGAGAAAAAGAGAGGTAAAAAGATGTATTTTATGGGTGCTAATTGGCACTCATCAGTAAAATTGGTGGTGGGAGTTTAGGGGTTGGAAGAAGCGGAGGTAAATTGGATGGTGGAAGGTGTACAATGATATACTTTTGGGTTTTAGAATGGGGTTTTTGATGAGAAATTGTGGACTTAGGATAGATAGAGGAATTGCCAGCCTCTTTAGCTTGGGGCAGCTCACATTTGACACTGGGACTGGGAGTGTTTCGAGAACTAGACTTGAGTTCATCATTAGATGGAGAAGAAGGAGTGGTGGAAATCATGAACATGGAGGATCCCGGAAAATGATTGGTGATATGAAAGGAGGAGTCGTCGATGGTATCAGAGTTAGAAGTCTCTCTTACCATGGAAGGTCCAGCTTCCATATTGGAAATGGATGCGGATGAAGATTCTTGCAGTTTATATTCACCCAGACCATGTTCAGTGTATTTGACACAAAGATTGGAAGTAGCTTTGCTAGATGATGGTTTAAGGAGGGCGGATGGATCGACAAAAGATGAAGATGGATATGCTTCAGTGTTGATAGGGATATGGTTAGGACTTTGATATTTGGAATGAAAAGCACAACAGAACTCAAATGGATTGGGATCGACATGGATAGTAATCTCAACACCGTTATGTGGAAATTTAAGGCATTGATGATATGTAGAAGGAACTGCTTTGAGGGCATGGATCCATGGATGACCAAGGATGATGTTATAAGGAAGCTCAATATCAAGGACTTGGCAATGGGTGTCAGTAGTGACTGACCCAACTTGGATAGGCAAATGAATAATCCCTTCAGTATCTCTCTCGGCATCATCATATGCTTTGCTAGTAATGACCTTGGAAGTGTCAACATCTTTCTCAGAATATCCCAATTGTTTTAATAATTTTAAAGAACATATGTTAAGACCAGCTCCACCATCCACTAAGATTCATTTGATACGGTGTTGGTTGACAAACACTTCTATGTGGAGGGCTTCATTATGGAAGGCTTCGTTATGTGATGGATTGATGGAAGGTTGAAGATATTTGTCAGAAAAGGTGAGATGACAAGGGGATGCAATGCTAGCTACCATAGACTAGAATTGAGTGGTATCGATATCTTTGGGCAACGAAGATTCTTGTAAGGCTTTGTCAAGGATGGCTTTGTGGGCAGAGGATATACGAAGCAACTCAATAATGGAAATATACGTAGGTGTTTTACCAAGGTGATCAAGGATATTATAGCTAGAGGACGGTTGAGGAGGATGGATAGGTGCTCCTTGAATGGTAACATGACCTCTTTGAGTAGTTACAGCGTAGTCGAGTGCTTTACCTTGGATAGTAATAGTAGAAATGCGAGCATGATCAATGCGGCCAATAGTGGATGATTCATAATTGTACTGAATGGCATTCCTAGTATGAGGGTTACTTGGTTTGTCATAAGATGGAACTAGATTTTTGAAAGCATCTAGATCATAATTCGATGTCAGTTACTGTGTAGGTTGCGATGTTGGAGGTGTGATTTTAGGGTAAAATTGCAAATGGGGTAAATGAATAAACAACAATGATCAAACCCTAACAATTGTACAATGAAACACAAGACAACATGAAAATTAAAATAACCAATGTAAATGCAAACCGATCTCCATGCTATGCTTGATTTATCTCCATTTCTCTTCTCCACCTCGCATGCGCATGCAAGATTTTGAAGGATGATTATTGGAGAAATGATAGATGAATGATTGATAGATGGAAGATGATGATAGATGCAAAGGCGCTAATGTGACTTCAGCAGCATAAGGATACTCCAACTCAATGCATTAAAATAGCTAAAGAGGGGGTTTATTTATAGGAAAGGCTTGATTCAAATGGATGGTTGAGATTAAAAGACTAAATAATTGATGTGGACGGCTAGGATTGATTCGGTTATCCAAATCTTCAAGGGAGGTGTAGTCATGTGACAAGTGTACAAAGGAAGATAAGGCTCATATGTGACCGTGTACACAAATACTAAAATTAGGTCCCATTAGTTGTACATGTGAAGGATTTAAATGAAACTTGTACTACCACACTTAATTCAATTGAAAGGTGGACGAGTGTCGAAATGTGGTGAGAGGTGAGGACTTAATTCAAATATTTTATTTGAATTAGTTGAGATATGTGAGGGAAATTAATTAAATAAATAAAATGTATTTAATTAATTGGGAAGATGATTAGGATTGGATTGGGATATGAATGGGAAATTAATTAAATAAATAAAATTTATTTAATTAATTGGAAAATAGGATTATGTATGTGAAATTAATTAAATAAATAAAATTTATTTAATTAATTGGCTAAGTGGGATAAGGATGGGATTAAGATGGGATTTTAATTAAATAAATAAAATTTAATTAATTAATTGGCTAATAGATTAGTGGCATTAAGAGTGGGATTAGGATAAAATGCTACATGATGCCTAAGTAATGTTTTTAACTAGGTGTTGTAGGACATGAACAAATTTGGGACAATTTTGGGTGTCTAAATTTTGCCCCTCTTTGAGACGATGTTCGAGATGATAAGATTTATGTCGAGTAACATCATTTCAAAGAAGCTAATGTAATGGATAGGAAAATGGATGATGATGAAAAGATAGGATAATGATGCCCCCTCGAGAGGATATGCGGATTGGACAAACACGAGTAGGCTCTCGAAATGAAAGGGATTGACTAAGAAAGATAGCTAAGGGAATGGATAGAAGGAAGATGATGATGTGTTATGCTACAATGAAAGTGAGCAACCATGATGTTTGATATAGCACTAAAAGTTATGCACCAAGGTATAAGGACCAGGGTGACAATGTGTCTTGTGCCCCAGCGTAATACAACCTTGTCTAACGTATGAGGAAGAAAACTTAGAGCATTAAAGTCCTAATGCACAAAAGGTATGATATGACCTTAGATGCAAAGGATAATGCAAAAAGCTATTCCAACATACAAAAGATTTGAATATTAGCTGGAATGATTCGGATGTGATATAAATGCAAGATAAAATGATAACACACAAAAGCAAGCAAGCAAGCATGCACAAATGATACAAAAACAAACAAGGTATTGCCCCTATCAAGTTGTAAACCAATGATTGATTGATGATTGATAATGATAAAAGTGTTGTCATTGTGGGGAACGCTATACCCCTAGATCAACAAAAGGATGTGGGAACGATATATCCCATTGATAATGATGATTGTTTGATTGATTTGATATGTTGGTTTACCACAAAGTTAGGATCAAGACCATTGATTGTGATTGGACAATTCGACAAGATTGATTGACTTGATTGGTATAGATTAAGGATGATTTGCAAATGGATCATTGCTTTGATTCTTTGGATTGATTTGATTGATTTATGGATGATTGGATTGATATGAATGTGATTTCATGAATTTAATGGACTGATTAGATTTGAGTTTAATGTTATTGATGGGATGATATGGATTGGATTAATGTGATTTTGACTGATTGATAGATTGGCTTGATTTGATTATTTGATTGGATATTCGATTTGCTTTGATGGATTTGAGATTTGATGATGATTGATCGTTGATGAATTTGATTTGATTGGATTTGTTGTGATGGATTTGGTTTTTTTATGAAGTGTTGTATTTGATTTGAGGGTTGGTATTATTTCTTTGATTTTTGATGGATGTTTGATTTTTTTTTTTGGATTTTTGGAATATTTGATTTTTTTGTATTTTTTGAATGTTTTAGAATGTCAATGGATTTACAATTGGGTAGTCTTTATGCTTGATACCAATGACAAGGGAAGGCCAAGTCTAGGTGCAAGAATGGATGAATGGGATTGGATGGATAAAAGGATGGGTGATAGTAAATGGGATGGAAGGCTCATGATAAATGGGTGGATAAAGGGATAGGCCATAAAAGGGAAAACTCATGATAGATGGATAAATATGATCGGATAGGCTATAGTGGATGGATGTATGCCTCATAATGGAGCTAGGTTGTGATCTCCAAAGACTATGTCACATAGGAACAACATGCCCCCATTCTAGGTAGTAGACTTAAGATTTTGCATGACAACGCTTATGACGATAGGATGACATGATGGATTTTACATGACAAGACTTATGATAGGTGGATAACATGATGGATTTTACATAGCACGGCTTATGATAGGTGGATAATCATAAGATGGATTGATTAGGAAGGGATGAGGTATACCAAGAGATAACTAAAACATATTTCAACATTTTTCCCCTATGTCTTCATCAAGGTCAAAAGGAGGAAGGGAAGATGGATAGACTCAATATGATAGGTACATGGGTGTAATGGATAAGGATGGTAGGATAGGATATGGCAAGATAGAACATGATAAGATGGAAAATGATAGGTTGGAAATGATAAGATGGATGAGACAATGTGCCCCCAAGTGTAAGTGACAGAAGATCAACCTACACATGACGCCTGTTTGCCAAGTTTTCATCATGGTACTTATCCAAGGTGCCTGTTTACCAGGTTTTCACCGTTGGACGAAAGGATTTCTCTTTACTTTTTTTTATTTTTTTCTTTTTTTTTTGTTTTTTTTTTGGACTTAGGATAGTATGGCAATTACACATGGCGCCTGTTTGCCAGGTTTTCACCATGGTAATGGATAGGAGGGAGTAAGTGTCTAGTGCTATAAATGTTGGTAGTCCCATTAGAGATGGATGCAATCACATGGACCATGTCATTATGCTCATAGATGTTGGTAAGGGATTGCATGAAAGAGAGATGAAGTAAGTGGATAGTGGATTAGAATAAAAGGTTTGTGTAAGGATGGGGGATAGTGGATTATAATGTGGAATTATGGTAGGGTAGGCTAGTGGCTTATGGTGTGGATTTATGTAGGACTTATGCAAAAGCATGGACCATAGGAAGGTGATGGGGAAGATATGTAGGATAATAGACGAAGGATGGGGAGATGGAGGTATGTGGGAATGTTGCAGAATGGAAGGGAATCATGACCAACGGTTGTACACACCATGATAAACATTGAAGCTTTTGATGGGAAGGTGCAGTAGGAAGCAATGGGGATGTTTGCTTAGGAGATGGGTGATGGAGTGATTTAGGAACCCACATAGACTTAATATTTTTGTGATTTTTATTTGACTTGTGGGATTTTTGGGATTTTTGGATGGAATTAGATTTTTAGATGGAAGGGGATGGTTGGGATTCTTGAGATGTGGAAGAAGATGCCTCATTTGACTTGGTTGCTTTGTGCTTAGGGACCCAAATCATTTTAGTTTTGGGCTTTTGTTTTGGAGGTATGGGTTTTGATTGCTTTTTTAATGGACTTGGCTTTGATTCTTTTCATTTGTGCCCTAAGGCATGAGAATCTTTAGGATTCTTGGTGGGATTTTTAGCTTTAGAAGTAGAGGCATCCAAATTCTTATTTTTGAATCCCATGGACTTGATGAAAGCGGAATTGGCGGAATGAGTGGAAGCTTTATGTTTAGACGATATGTGCATTTACTGGTCACGATTAGGGTTATAAAATGGATAATTAGGCATTGATAGTAATGGAGGTGAGGAAAATTGAGTGATATTTGAAGTTGGAAAAAGTGGAGCTAAATTGGATGGCAGAAGATGTACGGTCACATGCCTTTGCAAGTTATAGGACGATGGAAGTGGAAGATATGGAGGTAAAGTTGGTGGTGGGAGTTTAGGAGTTGGAAGAAGTAGAGGTAAATTGGATGGTGGAAGGTGTAGGGTGATATATTTTTGGGTTTTAGGATGGGGTTTTTGACGAGAAATGGACTTAGGATAGATGGAGGAATTACCAACCTCTTTAGCTTGGGGCGGCCCGCATTTGACACCGGGACTGGGAGTATTTCGAGAACTAGACTTGAGTTCATCATTAAATGGAGACGAAGGAGTGGCAAAAATCATGAAGATGGAGGATCCCAAAAAAATATTAGTGATATGAAAGGAGGAGTCGATGGTATCAGAGTTAGAAGTCTCTATTACCATCGAAGGTCCAGCTTCCATATTGGAAATGGATGTGGATGAAGATTCTTTCAGTTTGTGTTCACCTGAACCATGTTTAGTGTATTTGACACGAATATTGGAAGTGGCTTTGCTAGATGATGGTTTAAGCAGGGTAGATGGATTGACATAAGATGAAGATGGATATGCTTCAGTGTTGATATGGATACAGTTAGGACTTTGATATTTGGATTGAAAAGCATGACAGAACTCAAATGGATTGGGATCGGCATGGATAGTAATCTCAACACCGTTATGTGGAAATTTAAGGCATTTATGATATGTAGAAGGAATTGCTTTGAGGGCATGGATCCATGGATGACCAAGGATGATGTTATAAGGAAGCTCAATATCAAGGACTTGGCAACGGGTGTCAGTAGTGATCGGCCCAACTTGGATAGGCAAGTGAATAATCCCTTCAGTATCTCTCTCGGCATCATCATATGATTTGATAGTAATGACCTTGGAAGTGTCAACATCTTTCTCAGAATATCCCAATTATTTTATTAATATTAAAGAACATATGCTAAGACCAACTCTACCATCCACTAAGATTCGTTTGATACGATGTTGGTTGACAAACACTTCTATCTGGAGGGCTTCGTTATGTGATGGATTGATGGAAGGTTGAAGATCTTTGTCAGAAAAGGTGAGATGACAAGGGGCTGTAATGCCAGCTACCATAGACTGGAATTGAGTGGTATCGATATCATTGGGCACCGAAGATTCTTGTAAGGCTTTGTTAAGGATGGCTTTGTGGGCAGGGGATATGCGAAGCAACTCAAGAATAGAAATATACGCAGGTATTTTGCCAAGGTGATCAAGGATATTATAGCTAGAGGATGGTTGAGGAGGATGGACAGGTGCTCTTTGAATGGTAACATGACCTCTTCGAGTAGTTACAGCATAGTCAGGTGCTTTACCTTGGATAGTAATAGTAGAAATGTGAGCATGATCAATGTGGCCAATAGTGGATGATTCATAATTTTACTGAATGGCATTCCTAGTATGAGGGTTACTTGGTTTGTCATGAGATGGAAGTGGATTTTTGAAAGCATCTAGATCATAATTCATTGTCAGTTGTTGTGTAGGTTGTGATGTTGGAGGTGTGATTTTAGGGTAAAATTGCAAATAGGGTAAATGAATAAACAACAATGATCAAACCCTAACAATTGCACAATGAAGCACAAGACAACATGAAAATTAAAATAACAAATGTAAATGCAAACTGATCTCCATGCTATGCTCAATTTATCTCCATTGCTCTTCTCCACCTCGCATGAGCATGCAAGAGTTTGAAGGATGATTGTTGGAGGAATGTTGGGTGCTCACTTCTGCAGCATAACGATAAGATAAAGATGATAGATGAATGATTGATAGATGGAAGATGATGATAATGGATGATAGATGCAAAGGCTCTAATGTGATTTCAACAACATAAGGATACTCCAACTCAATGCATTAAAATGGCTTATGAGGGGGTTTAGTTATAGGCAAGGCTTGATTCAAATGGATGGTTGAGATTAAAAGACTAAATAATTGATGTGGATGGCTAGGATTGATTCAGTTATCCCACTCTTCAAGGGAGGTGTAGTCATGTGACAAGTGTACAAAGGAAGATAAGGCTCATATGTGACCGTGTACACAAATACTAAAATTAGGTCCCATTAGTTGTATATGTGAAGGATTTAAATGAAAGTTGTACTACCACACTTAATTCAATTGAGAGGTGGACAAGTGTCGAAATGTGGTCAGAGGTGAGGACTTAATTCAAATATTTTATTTGAATTAGTTGAGATATGTGAGGGAAATTAATTAAATAAATAAAATTTATTTAATTAATTAGAGAGTGGGATTATGAATGTGAAATTAATTAAATAAATAAAATTTATTTAATTAATTGGCTAAGTGGGATAAGGATGGGATTAAGATGGGATTTTAATTAAATAAATAAAATTTATTTAATTAATTGGCTAATGGATGAGTGGGATTAAGAGTGGGATTAGGACAAAATGCTACATGATGTCTAAGTAATATTTTTAACTAGGTGTTGCAGGACATGAACAAATTTGGGACAATTTTGGGTGTCTATAGATTCAACCATGTATTTTTTTGTCAACATTTTGAATCACACTCACTGATCCATCATCAGGAAGAGGGGAGTTATGGTCTAGATTGTAGACTTAACCTTTAAAAATAGGTAGGGAGGGGAGAAGGTGATAGGAGGACCCAAAAAAGAAGAACAAGTCTCAAAGAGGAAGAAGAGATAAAGACATAAGGGGGAGAAATAGGAGACAATACATATAAAAAATATGGACAAAATACATGGACAAAGTTATAACTATGTGCTAAATGATTTATCACAACAATATATAATAATGTAAAGAAGAGTATAATATTAAATATATAATAATCCAAACCAGAAAATACATATAAAAAGGAAACATAGAAATAAATGAATACAATCGTGATAAATATGTAAGTAGATAGAATATCACACATGTATAAAAAAATATCACACATGTATAACCATTTCAAATTTTAGATTAATATTACTATATAATGTTATATATCTATCCATCTACTTAATTTGTGTGAATCTATAAGTAAACTAAATCTATATGGTAATATATATTATGTATCTATATAGAAAAAGTTCAATTAACAATTACATATTATTTGCATATAATGACAAAAAATATATAATTAAGAATTTTAATCATTATAAGAATAATACATATGGAAATAAGCATGAAAACTATTAAATGTAAAATAGGACATAATGGGAGGTAAAGAAGTAAAGAAATTGTTAGATGCATAGGACAATTGAGAGGGGGGTGTATTAGTTATACATTAAAATATTCAATCCCTTATTGACTTTCAAACCCTTGTTAATCTTTAAACCCTTATTATGCATTAGCAGAATGTAAACATATGAAACAGTAATGCAAATGCATCCAAACACATAAGAACACCAGATTTACGTGGAAAACCCAAGAAGGTGAAAACCACAGTGAGGATTAGCTCATAGATATATGAATATCAACACCAAATACAAGTAGGCGCACTGCCTAGAAAAAGAAGAAAGGCTCACTTCTAGAAGGACTCACTATCCAGAAGAAAGAAGAATAGAAGAAGATTGTTACAAAGAGATTCACAATCTCAAGGCAATAGGATAAATCCACCACTGCAACTTTATGCCATCTGCAACCTTCAGCTCACTACCTCCAGTAAACTTCAAGCAGACTAAAATGTAGACACCTTCTGCTCACTGCATCCAGAAGTCATAAGCATTTAAGCTCACACTCAAATCACCACACTTGATCATATTTGCATATTTCATACCACACACACTCTACTCAAACTTCATCTTGCATTTATACCATCCGCGACCTAAATCAATCTCAATTAGGTTGGCCTTAATGAAACGTATGCACCTCAAACATGCAACACCAAAATAGGTCAGTGCCAAACACTTCTGCAGTGGAAATAAGTGAAGGCGGACCACACCAAGGGTTAACTAGGACCCAAATATTTATTACCACACTACTCATCATATCCACAATCCACAAGGTACCTCCACAAATAGCGCTAGCATGCCAGGTCGGCCAAACCTAAACTAACACTACAAGCGACTACATACATGCCTCTCCAAGTCTAAACACAACATGCAGACCACAAAAAAAACTCCATAGCATCCACACAACTTCTCGAAATATTCTAGCATCATCAAAATCTTCTGCAACACTACTACAACCACCTAAAACAAAGAATGCCTTCATCCTACGCATTAGGATGCACTACCACTGAACTGAAACATAAGAAATGAACTTGCAGAGAAACCCAACACTAGAAACTCCAAGGGAATGTAGATATAGATAATATAAGCACATTCCTAGATCTGCAAGATAAGAAACCTCAATGTAGAGAAAGGCAGAGCAATCTCATTTCTCCCAGACAACCTTCTTCATAGGCAAACACACAGTCAAACATGTCTTCCACTACTACACGATCTAGAACCTAAAACTCTGGATATAACACCTTTGAACACTTCTGATCATCTCATTCAAACCACACAAGCATATCTTCAACCATGAAGAAATATGGAGCACAACACTGAACACACCTCTGTCACACTACGCACTATTTTATTCAAATTTTCTCAAAAGCACTTGGAAACCAAGTGAACCATCTGCATCAGCAACACTAAAAACACCTTCTCAACATCCTCAAACACTTCTCGTCATGACTAGACTAGAGGTTGACATCAAATCATGGCACATCCAACATTATCAGTAAGCTCCAACTATACTCAATATTACATTAGTCTCTGCATATAAAGATATCAATGACAATTCTAATGACAACACCAACAAGCTTCCAACAATCTCCCCCTTTGTCATTGATGGCAACACCAACTCTCTGAAAAACCATCAACAACAAAAGAAACCAATGACTCTCCAAGTAGCAACACTCCCCCTGACTGGAGCATCTCTTACTCTTCACACTCTTTACCTCTGCTTCATATACTTCTTCTCCCTAACTTTCCTACACTATGGTTTTTCAACCACACTAACTCTCTCCCCCTTTGACATCAATGGCAAAGATCCATAAACTCATCCAACTCTCTTTCTTGCATACTTCACACTTTCCTCTTCTGCATTAAATTCTTTTGCTCTCCCCCTTTGACAATACTTCAAAGGGCAACACTTTGCACCTTTCTCACATCCCTCTGACATCTGCATACATCACTTCAGACAACACTAGCAAGCACTTGCTTTCTCTCTCTGCACTCTTACTTTTCTGCACTCTCCCCCTTAGGGTTATAAAATATGCTCCATATGACTGCACCAACCAATAGTACCACTACCTACTCCCCCTGAGAGGTAGCCTTCAACATCAGTCTAGGACCAAGAATGTATCTTGAAATGCTTCCCGGACAGATGCACTCACTTACGCATCTAATTAAAAGGAGGGGAAATAACCCCTAACTTCTGTCGAAGATACTCAAAAGTATTTAGGAAGAGTCTTTGTAAAAATATCTGCAACTTGATCCTTAGTAGGCACATACTCCAATTTCACCTCATTCTCTACAACCTTCTCTCTCAGAAAGTGATACTAGAGAGAGATATGTTTTGTTCTTGAATGCATTACTGATTTCTTTGAGATATTGATAACACTTTTGTTGTCACACGAGATAGAAATAGGTTCATCATATGATATTCTGATATCCTTCAATGTTTGCTTCATCCACAACACCTATGTACAATGTGATGCTTCTGCAATATACTCTACTTCTATAGTAGATAATGACATTGGATCTTGCTTCTTACTCAACCATGAAACCAATCTGCCTCCAAGAAAGAAAGCACCACCACTTGTACTTCTTCTATCATTTATACATCCTGCCTAACCTGCATCTATATATGCACTCAAGAAAAAATCAATATCCTTAGGATACCATAAGCCACAATCTAGAGTACCTTTCAAGTATCTAAATATCCTCTTTACTACTGTAACATGTGATTCTTTGGGATCTTCTTGAAATGTAACCACAAGACAAACTGAATGCATGATATCTAGTCTAGTAGAAGTTAGGTATAATAGTCCACCAATCATTGATTTATACTTGCTATGATCTGTCTTAGGAGATTCATCATTCTTTCTCAACTTGCAACTAGTAACCATAGGAGTACATACCGGTTTAGAATCTTCCATCCCAAACCTCTTCAACATTTCCTTAACATACTTTGACTGTGACATGAAAATACCTTTTTTTGATTGACTGATTTGCAAACCAAGAAAGAAATTCATCTCCCCACACATTGACATCTCAAACTCTTTCTGCATCTCCTCTGCAAATCTCTTGCACATACCTTCATTTCCTCCAAAGATTATGTCATCAACATATACTGCCACAATCAGGATTTGATCTCCTTCAATGTTGAAGTATAAATTTCTATCTATAGTACCCTTTTTGAACCCTTGTTGTAGCAAGTATCTATCCAATCTTGCATACCAAGCTCTAGGAGCTTGTTTGAGTCCATACAATGCTTTCTTCAATATGCAGACCATATCAACATCATCTGATAACTGAAAACCTTTTGATTGTTCAATGGACACTTATTCTTCCAACTCACCATTCAAGAATGCAGACTTCACATCCATCTAATATACCTTGAAATATTTATGTGCTGCAAAAGATAAAAACATTCTGATAGCTTCCATCCTTGCCATGGGAGCAAAAGTCTCCTCAAAATCTATTCCTTCCACCTGTGAGTAGCCCTTACACACAAGTCTAGCCTTATTTCTAACAACCTTTCCATCCTCATTCAACTTTTCCTAAAAACCCATTTAGTTCCTATCACATTCTTTTTTGCAGGTCTTGGGACCAACTCCCAAGTCTAATTCTTCTCAATCTGTTCTAACTCTTCTTTCATAGCTTTGATTCAATTCTCATCTTTGCATGCCTCAGTCACTATTTTAGGTTCTACTTGAGAAAGTAGACAATAATTTACCTGTTCCCCTGTCATAGTAGCTTTTCTTCTTGTCAACACACCTTTTCTCTTATCTCCAATGATTCAATATTCAGAATGATTCTTCTGCACATACTTAGGAGTCTTAGGGATATTTTTGGAGCTTCTTCCTCTTCAACTATCATCTCCTTTTCTTTCTCTTCAACCTCTTCTTCTTCACTGCAAGGGGGTTCATCAGATTCATATCCTTCTATCAGCATAGAACTTTGATTTGGTTCATCCACTTTAACACTTGCACTTTCAACTATCTTCTTCAGTCTTTTGTTATAGCATCGGTAGGGCTTACTTCTTGTAGAGTATCCAAGGAAGATTCCTTCATCAGATCTCACATCAAATTTTCCTAAGTTTTCTTCATCTCTTCTAATATAGCATTTGCTTCCAAAAACTCTAAAATATTTCACAGTACGAGGTTTACCATACCATAATTCATAGGGAGTCTTTGAGTTGTTCACTCTTTCTTGACCTCTATTAAAAATGTAGACTGTAGTATGAATTGCTCCTCTCCAATAGACATCCGGTAGATTTGCTTCCTTCATCATTGTTCTAGTTGCTTCTTAAATTATCGTATTCTTTTTTTCCACAACTCTATTCTACTGAGGAGTCTTAGGGGCTGATAAAAGTCTCTTAATTCCACGATCTTCACAAAAACTATTAAACTCATTAGAGGTGAACTCACCACCTCTATCAAACCTTAAGCACTTGATTTTCACATCCATTTCATTCTTAACCATAGACTTAAATGCTTTAAACTTATCTAGAGCTTCTGATTTTTCTTTGAGAAATGTCACCCAAGTCATTCTAGAATAATCATCAATTAATAACATGAAATACCTATCACCATGTGAGCTTCTTGTTCTAGTAGGCTCACACAGGTCTATATGCACCAACTCCAAAGGACCTATGGTAGAATATTATTTAGTCTTGAACCTATTCTTTGTTTGCTTTCCAAGTTGACATTCTTTGCATGTTGCATTAATAGGCTTTGCAATCCTTGGCAAATCTCTCACAGCATCAGTAGAACTAATCTTCACTAGGCTGTCAAAATTGATGTGACCCATCCTTCTATATGCCATAGCCAACTTTCATTGATTTGAGACATAAAGCACTTAACACCACCACCTTTGATCTGATAAACATTACCTTTTGTCCTTGTTCCAGCAGAAACCAAGGTTCCGGATCTTCCTTTTATGATTTCACAACCATCATCCTGAAACACAAGATTATATCCTCTGCTACACATTTGTCCTACACTTAGAAGATTATGTTGGAGACCCCTGACATAAAGAACATCATCGGTTTTATTCTTGCCATCAAAACTAATTGAACCTTTTCCAAAAATCTTCGTAGTTGTATCATCACCAAACTTAACCAAACCACCATCATATTTATGAAATTAAACAAACTGACTTGTATCACCTGTCATATGATTTGAGCATCCACTGTCAACTATCCAGTAATTCCTCTCCCCTCTTGCATGAAAAGCAGTCACCATAGTTCCTTCAATCCTGTGACCTATTTCCAGAGCACTTTCCTTCAAACATCTTTTAGGATTAGTAGAATTAGTTCCAACGTTTAAATCTATGAACAAGCATTCTTCATTATCTTCATCAAGATAGTCAAATTCTTCATCATCAGATACACCATTGTCTTTTTCCACATAATAACTCTTCTTGACAGATTTTCCTTTATGATCCTTATGTCTGTCATTTGCAACATTGATTGGACATTTAGAAGCATAATGACCTATCTTTCCACAATTGAAACATTTAAAGGGTAACTTACCTCTGTATTTTCTAGTGCCCTTTTTCAGTCTTCTTACAAAATTTGCTTCCACCTCATCAAGATCATCCAGATCTGATTTATCATCCTTCTCTACCTTACAGACTTTAAAGGCAGTTTCTTTCTTTGTAGCATCTTGACCAAACTCTCAAGTAATTCAAAAGAGATTAAAGTACCAAACATCTTATCTCTAGAATATTGATCTGAATTCTGAGCTTCCTTAATAGCAAAAACTTTAGAGCTATAAGGTTTAGGAAGAGTTCTTAATACCTTTTTACACAACTTCTCTTTCTTCTATCTTACCACTAAGACCATTGATGGCATTAACAACTTCATCCACTCTGAGCATGTAGGCAGTAATATCTTCATCTTTAAACATCCTTAGGCTTTCAAATTTGGCTTTGTAGTTTTGCATCTTTGCTTGTTTGACCTTGTCATCTCCTTCATAAATACTCTGTAGCTTTATCCAGGCCTCTTTAGCAGTTTTAACACTTATCACTTTCCCAAGTTCTGAATCAGAAAGACCACTCAGGATAGCATTCCTTGCTTTGCCATTATTCTCATAATCCTTGACCTCATCATCACTTGTCAAACCATTAGAAGGCATAGTATATCTAGTTTCAACTAACTTCTAGACTCCAAACCCTAAGGAGACAAGAAAGGCTTCCATCCTAGCTTTCCAGTAAGCATAATTTGTTCCATCAAACAAAGGAGCTTTAATACCCTTCATGTGCACCATCCAAATCTACCTCAAGTGGTTAAGCTTCTTCCAAGGAACCACAACTCTGATACCAATTATTAGATGCACAGGACAACTAAGAGGGGGATGAATCATTTGTACATTAAAACATTCAATCCCTTATTGACTTTCAAACCCATGTTAATCTTTAAACCCTTATTATGCATTAACAGAATGTAAACATATGAAACAGTAATACAAACACATCCAAACACATAAGAATACCATATTTATGTGGAAAACCCAAGAAGAGAAAAACCACGGTGAGGATTAGCTCACATATATATGAATATCAACACCGAATACAAGTAGGCTCACTGCCCATAAAAAGAAGAAAGGCTCACTACTAGAAGGACTCCCTGTTTGGAAGAAAGAAGAATAGAAGAAGATTGTTATGTAAAGCTCGATTCACTATCTCAAGGCAACATGAGAAATCCACAACTACAACTTTATGCCATCCACAACCTTCAGCTCACTGCCTCTAGTAAACTTCAAGCATACTGAAATGTAGACACCTTTTGCTCGCTGCATCCGGAAGTCATAAGCATTTAAGCTTGCACTCAAATCACCACACTTGATCACATTCGCATCTTTCATACCACACACTCTACTCAAACTTCACCTTGCATTTATACCATCTATGACCTAAAACAATCTCAATTAGGTCAGTCTTAATGAAACGTATGCACCTCAAACGTGCAACACCAAAATAGGTTGGCACAAAACACTCCCACAGTGGAAAGAAGTGAAGACAAATCATGCCAAGGGTTAACTAGGACCCAAATCTATATTATCACGCTACTCATCACATCCACAATCCACGAGGTACCTCCACAAATAGCGCTAGCATACCAGGTTGGCCAAACCTAAACTAACACTACAAGTGACCATATGTATGCCTCTCCAAGTTCAAAGATGACATGCAGACCACAAAGAAACACTCTACAACATCCACACAACTTCTTGAAATATACCAGCATCATCAAAATCTTTTGCAACACTATCGCAACCACCTGAAACAAAGAATGCCTTCATCCTGCGCATCAAGATGCACTACCACTAAACCCTAACACAAGAATTGAACTTGTGGAGCAACCCAACACTAGAAACTCCAAGGGAAAGTAGATATAGATAATATAAGCACGTTCCAATATCTGCAAGACAAGAAACCTCAATGCAGAGAAATGCAGAGCAATCTCATTTCTCCCAGACAACCTTCTTCACAAGAAAACACATAGTCAAACACATCTTCCACTATCGCACGATCCAGAACCTAAAACTCTAGATATAACACCTCTAAACACCTCTGATCATCTCGTCCAAACCACACAAGCATATCTTCAACCATGAAGAAATGTGGAGCACAACACTGAACACACCTTTGTCACATTGCACACTCTTTTATTAAAATTTTCTCAAAAGCACTTGGAAACCAAGTAAACCATCTACATCAGCAACACTAAAAACACCTTCTTAGCATCCTCAAACACTTCTCATCATGACTACACTAGAGGTTGACATCAAATCATGACACATCCAACATTATCAACAAGTTCCAACTATGTTCAATATTCCATCAGTCTCTGCATATAAAGATATCAATGATGACACTAATGACAACACCGGCTTCCAACAACTCTAATGCTAGGGTTGACATCAATGACAACACCAACAAGCTTCCAACAGAAATTAATGTATTTAAGTAGCTATATAACAATTGACCAATAAGGAAAAATAAAAATGAAACACTATTAAATAATGGCATATAATAAGGAACTAATGTATCATTATTATGTATGAATGAATCAACTAGTATATATAGTTGAAAATGAGGGGGACATAATAAAGGAGAGACAGGAGGAAGTTGGAAAGAATATGTCAAAAATTGTTTAATATTAAGCTACATAAAAGAGAAAGGTGTGGCTAAAAGATATTTCAAACAATAATGGTAAAAAGGACAATATTGAAATGAGTAAATTCAATCATAATATAATATATATGAAAACAATGCATAATAATATTGAGAAAGTATGAATATCAATATTGCTATATAATGTTGAGTTATATTAAATATGGTCGATGCAAAATATTCAAGTCCATATGTATATATGTAGTTGACAAGAATTTAAATAAGAGAAAAATAAGATCACATCCAAGATCAGGTATCCAATAAAATCAATACAAATTGTGTCCTATTACCACTCAAGAATGTCATGCAACTGAAGAAGACCTAGTGGATGTTGATGTTTTGCCTTCAGTCTCTGGCACTACTACGCCCTTAATCCTATAGTTTGTATAGGGTTATGAGTAATCTACTTATGGCTACCTTAACTCTTAATTATGATATGTAATCATTATTATAGTCAATTATAAGATATTAGGTCAGCCTAGAAGTTATATTTAAGTACGTAAATCAGCCTAGGTGGTAGCCAGGGCATAATTAGGTATATATAGGAGCTAGTGGTAAGTTTGTGATCATCATATTGCGAATTGTGTTCTCATTGAGATATTTGGAGGTTTGCCCCCTCGAAGTGGCTTTTTATTTTCAGTTATTATCAATTATTTGCAGCATATTTCCTATTATATTATTCTATTGTGTAAGTCATTTCATTACAAGTGGTATCAGAGCATGATATTGGCACCGTGAAGGCAAAAAATAAGGCAATTTTATTCAATTTTGGAGATCATTTTGGGAAATGCGTATCTCTCTCATTTTGGTGAATATTTTCAATATTTTTAAAGGGTTCTTCAAGGATATATTAGAGCTACTACAGTCCATATTTCAAAGCAATTAGAGCAGAATTGAGTGAGTTATTGCAAAATTAGGGTTTCTACCATTATTTCTTGTGAAACGCATATCTCTCTCATTTTAGTGAATCATTTGGATATTTTTAAAGGGCTTCTCAAGAACATATTGAAGTTGCTACAATAAATATTTTTGAGTAATTGGATCATAATTAAGCAAGTTATTAAAGAATTAGGGTTTCAACCAATTTCACTTCCAAGGCTGCAAATTAATGAATTTCGTGGAGATTTTTCTAAGAAGTGAGATCTAGGCCCTGGTAAGTTATAGAAAAAATTTAGATTAATTGAATTTGTTTTGTGTGATTTATTGGAAAATTATTTTCACCCATCATGGCAAGGCCAGCTACAAGAGGCAAAAAAAATTCCTTCCACTCTTGGAAAATCTCTAGACCAAGAGGGTAAAGAAAGTGGGGATACTCATACTAATGATGAGGAAATCACCAAGGTGAAGGAAGATATTTCATCATGTATGTGGTTTTGATCACAATTTGGAAATCACCTAGAGAGAGAGTGAGAGAGAGAGATTATGTTACACAGTAAATCCATGACGCGAGCCATTGAACAGGTAAATGGAAGTAAAACTTTTGGTTTTGATCATGTATGTGGAAATGAGTATGTAGATATTTTGGTTGATAGGGAGAAGAGAAAATTTGAGCTCTCAAGCCTTGCAAGTAATCACGGATACAAGGTGCCAAGTTGGCTTAATAAATTAGTTGTTGAGGTAAGGCATACAAAGTTCAAACAAGAATTTATTTATGATGGAATTTCTAGCAGAAAACTGTTACAAAGCATGAAGGATATGATAGGGTTCAAGGGGAACCACGACCATAGGGAAAGTTGTCAAGAAAGGAAGCACAAAGGAGGAGTTCTAGAACAAAAATTAGGCTATGGATTAAGGAGAACAAGTGCAACAATGAACAAATATCAGCCCAAAGCTATGGGGAACAAAGTGTGGTTGGTCAAGAGTAATAAAGAGGTAGAAGCAAATGGTGTTGCAATACTTAGTTATGAGGAAAATTTTAAGAGAGCCATAGATATGAAGGAAAGGTCAAGTCCAATGCACAAGAGATTGTGATTAAACTAGCCAAGTATGACAAGATGATATTACAATAGAGCAGTCCAAAAAAACAAACTAAAAATCATGAAGAAGAGCTCAACAAGAGGGTAAGTGCAAGAAGATGGGGGGCCAAAAAGGGGTCTTAAGTGGCCACTTTTTTTCTGAAATCAGGAAATACTGGCCTTGGATGAGAAATTGAGCATAGTTACACTCAAAATTTGGAGATGCAACCAAAACAATGTTCGTAGTGCTCCGAGTCTACTTTCTAAACTACTATTTTTTTTTGAAAATGGCATAGATTAAGGGGTTCAAAAGAGGGAGCCATAGAAATTGGTGTTGTTTCTGTCCAAAAAACATAACATAGCATGTTTTGTGGCTCCCTCAAAAGGTCAACTTTTTTTTGGTATTTTTAAAATCGCTTCAATGATAAATTAGCTAATAGCATGTAGTTTATGCCCTATTTTTCTGATAATTTTTTGATGAATATTTGATTTTTTACTAATTTTTAAAGTGGACACATCCTAAAAAATAGAATTTTGGCCGTGCTGCCCCTATAAATTTTGAAAATTAATTGAAAATCATTTTTTTCTTTTTTTAATATTTGTAGAATGGAGTCTAGTTTCTAAATATGTAATTTTTTTGAAATTTCAATGAATAGTTAATTTACAATGAAAAAAAGACCAAACAATGGTTTTTGCCCAAAAATGGACACACAAACAAAAGAAATTAAAGATGAAAGGCTTAACATTGTTAAAATGTGAAAAAAATCACATCGTGAAATAGTTAAGAGAAATCCTAACATTACCCAGGTGTTCAATTTGTTCGACCTTGAAACACGTGCAAATCTGAGGGTTAGCATGAACGAAATTATGTGAAATCTTGAAGAATATGGAAAAACACGTCTATGACTATTCAAAAGGCACTCCAATCCTTTGGGTTGCAAATCCAAAGCAAATCCCAAGCCCAAGGCTTGGGATTCCCAAAGCAAGACATAACGCGAGCGCGTTATAACGCACTCGTGTTATGTTTTGCTTTGCATTTTTCCTATTCTGCAAAAGTCTATTGTTTGTCATGTTTGACATAACGCGAGCGCGTTATAACAGGCTCACGTTATGTTCCCCTTAAATTTTTTTATGTTCAAGGCTATTAATCATGTATGTATGTATGTATGCCTATATGTATGTATGTATCTATGTATGCCTATATGTATGTATGTATAGTGTCGAGGGTAGAGGAGGGTAGAGATGGGAGTGAGCCAGATAGGGGAGGAGAGGGGTGGATAAGGATTGAGTGATTAAGGTTTAAGGTTGAGGGTTGAGGATTTAGGGATAGGATTTAGAGTTTAGGGATAAGGGATTAGAGTTTAGGACCTTGAGGGATTAGGGTTTAGGGTTGAGGCTTTAGGGATAGCGTTTAGGGTTAAGGGTCAAGGGATTAGGTTTAAGGTAGAGTGTTGAGGGTAGAGGGATTAGGGATAGGGTTTAGGGTTGAGGGATTAGGGTTTAAGGTATAGTTTAGTAGTTCTTGTGGATAGAGCCAGTAAACAATGGGAGATTATTTGCCTATTTCATAACAATATACCTTCCCTAAGTGTGGGGTGGACAACAAGAAACATAGATGTACCCCAATACAAATATTTTCTCATAATGATCATCCTTCTGATTTCAACTGTTAATTACTCACTATGGATGTACCATATGTAAAGCTTTTCTCATAGGGTTTAAGGTATAGTGTCAAGCGTTGAGGGTTTATTGATAGTGTTTAGGGTTGAGGGTTGAGGGATTAGGTTTTAGGGTTGATGGATTAGGGTTTAAGGTATAGTGTTGAGGGTTGAGGGTTTAGGGATAGGGTTTAGGGTTGACAGATTAGGGTTTAGGGTTGACGGATTAGCATTTAATGTCGAGGTTAGGGTTAGAGTGTCGAGGGTAGAGGGATTAGGGATAGGGTTTAGGGTTGAAGGTTTAAGGATTGAGGGATGAGGCTTTAGGGATGAGGGTTTAAGGCTTAAGATATAGTGTCAAGTGTTGAGGGTGTAGGGATAGGGTTTAAGTTTTAAGGGTTAAGGGTTGAGGGATAGGGATTAGGGTTTAAGGTATAGTGTTAAGGGTTGATGGTTTAGGGATAGGGTTTAGGTTTGAGGGATTAGGGTTTAGGGTTGATGAATTAGGGTTTAATTTTGAGGGTTGAGGGTTGAGGGTTGCGGGTTGAGGTTGAGGGATTGGGTTAATGGTCAAGGTATTAGGGTTAAATAAGAGTGTCGAGGGTAGAGGGATTAGGGATAGGGTTTAGGGTTGAAGGTTTAATGATTTAGGGTTGAGGCTTTAGGGATGAGGGTTAAGGGATTAGGGTTTAAGATATAGTTTTGAGTGTCAAGCGTGTAGGGATAGGTTTTAGGGTTCAAGTTTTAAGGGTTAAGGGTCAAGGGATCAAAGTTAAGGGTTGAGGGATTAGGGTTTGACGTTGAGGGTTGAGTACATTGAGGTTCGAGGGTTAAGGGTCGAGGGATAGGGTTGAGGGTTGAGGGATTAAGGTTAAGGGATAGGGTTGGAGGGTTTAGGGATAAGGGATTAGGGTTTAAGGTATAGTATCGAGCCCGTTGAGGGTCTAGGAATAGGGATAGAGTTTAGGGTTTAGGTATGAGGGATTAGAGTTGAGGGATGACAAATTAGGGTTGAGGGTTGAGGGATTAGGGTTTAGGGATAAGGTTTAGGGTTTAGGGTTGAGGGTTGAGGGATTAGGGTTTAAGGTATAGTGTTGAGGGTTTAGGGATAGGGTTTAGGGTTGAGGGATTAGAGTGAAGGGTTGATGGATTAGGATTTGACATTGAGGGTTGAGGCTTTAGGGTTTAGGGTTTAGGGATAGGGTTGAGGGTCGAGGGATCAGAGTTAAGGGTTGAGGGATTAGGGTTTGACATTGAGGGTTGAGGGTTGAGGTTCGAGGGTCAAGGGTTTAGGGATAGGGTTGAGGGTTGAGGGATTAGGGTTAAAGTAGAGTGTGGAGGGTATAAGGATTAGGGATAGGGTTGGAGGGTTTAGGGATAAGGGATTAGGGTTTAAGGTATAGTATCAAGTCTATTGAGGGTTTAGGAATAGAGATAGCATTTAGGGTTTAGGGATGAGGGATTAGAGTTAAGGGATGACGGATTAGGGTTAAGGGTTGATGGATTAGGGTTTAAGGTATAGTGTTGAGGGTTTAGGGATAGGGTTTAGAGTTGAGGGATTAGAGTGAAGGGTCGAGGGATTAGGATTTGACGTTGAGGGTTGAGGGTTGAGGCTTTAGGGTTTAGGGTTTAGGGATAGGGTTGAGGGTCAAGGGATCATAGTTAAGGGTTGAGGGATTAGGGTTTGACGTTGAGGGTTGAGGGTTGAGGTTCGAGGGTCAAGGGTTTAGGGATAGGGTTGAGGGTCGAGGGATTAGGGTTAAAGTAGAGTGTGGAGGGTATAAGGATTAGGGATAGGGTTGGAGGGTTTAGGGATAAGGGATTAGGGTTTAAGGTATAGTATCGAGTCTGTTGAGGGTTTAGGAATAGGGATAGCATTTAAGGTTTAGGGATGAGGGATTAGAGTTGAGGGATGATGGATTAGGGTTGAGGGATTAGGGTTTAGGGATAAGGTTTAGGGTTGAGGGTTGAGGGATTATAATTTAAGGTATAGTGTTGAGGGTTTAGGGATAGGGTTTAGGGTTGAGGGATTAGAGTGAAGGGTCGAGGGATTAGGATTTGACATTGAGGGTTGAGGGTTGAGGCTTTAGGGTTTAGGGTTTAGGGATAGGGTTGAGGGTCAAGGGATCATAGTTAAGGGTTGAGGGATTAGGGTTTGACGTTGAGGGTTGAGGGTTGAGGTTTGAGGGTCAAGGGTCAAGGGTTTAGGGATAGGGTTGAGGGTCGAGGGATTAGGGTTAAAGTAGAGTGTGGAGGGTATAAGGATTAGGGATAGGGTTGGAGGGTTTAGGGATAAGGGATTAGGGTTTAAGGTATAGTATCGAGTCTGTTGAGGGTTTAGGAATAGGGATAGCATTTAAGGTTTAGGGATGAGGGATTAGAGTTGAGGGATGACAGATTAGGGTTGAGGGTTGAGGGATTAGGGTTTAGGGATAAGGTTTAGGGTTGAGGGTTGAGGGATTAGGGTTTAAGGTATAGTGTTGAGGATTTCTGTCATAAAATGTAGATCTATGGGTTTGATTATATTGATTGCCTCTCTAGTTTTGGGGTGTGGATGTTTTGGAATCAATCAGGAAGTCTTCAGGAGACTTTGTGGAAGTGGATTGGCAATTGCTTGACAGAACCCCTGCTATTTATGCTTGGATAAGGATTTGTCACAAACTAGAACTTCTACTTCCAAAGAAGATCTATCTTTCTTCCTCGATGGGCATTTTCTATCAAGAACTTGATTATGAGGGCTTGCCCCTTCATTGTTATGCCTATCATATGGTGGAGCATATGGCAAGCTCTTGCAGGAAATAGGAAAAGTTCTCCCTCAAAAACCTTGTGGTCATTCAAGTCTGAAGGGGAAGGTTTGGAAAGAGAAATGGATCACCAAAGAGATGAAGAATTTCTTATTTCTCAGACACCATCAGTGGTTTTTCTTTGATGCAGAGAACCTACCAAGATGGAAAGCATTTAAAGATTATATGATCTCCAAAGAAAAATCTCCTAATTCTCCCAGAATGTCATCCTTCAGCAAGGCGGGACGAAGTGGCTTGGCTCTTCCAGTCATGGATCCTCTCGTATTTAAGAGGAATTGTAAGGCTTGGAAGTGTTAGTTGATGAAGTATAGGATGTGGTCATCCCTGCTTGTGTTAAGGAAGATAATGCACAGGATGTGATCAATCTATAGCAGGACAACCGTTTCTATAGAAAGACAAAACGTGAGCGCGTTATAATGCGAGCGCGTTACAATGCGCTCACATTTTGTCTTTCTCTAGAAACGGTAAAAAAGTGTTGACCCCCATGATCCAGGCCCACATGCTCTATCATACTAATTCTGTGCATGCTCCGACAAAAAAGAAGTGCTTTCATGTTGTTGGGAAGTTCACATGCACATTTGACACATTGTACCACCTTTGCATGATCTTTCCACCACCTTTTCTGCTTTGCCAACTTGAGAAGGAGGAAATAACATAGTTTTCACACCAAGTTTGATATATATCTATTCAAGTTTCAATTTTTGTAGTGTTTCAATGTTAATTGTGATTCAATTTTAGGAATTTAACATTATAGATTGGTTAATAGTATTGTTGTTAGTAATTATATTTGAGTGTTATTCAATTTAACATTGAAAAGGAAGCAAGTGGTGAAAAACTCAAATTGTTGAGGAGTTTGATGCAAGAAGAAAAAAACACTACATAATTGGGTACTCTCTCCATTCGAATCTTTGCTTTTTAGGCATGTCAAGTCTTTACATGCATGTTGTTTACATTTTCCTTAATTCGAATTGAATTACTTTATCATGCTTTATCATACATGTTTAGAATAGACACATTCCCAATCAAGAAAGCAGCCTACAATCTCACATGATGCCATGTATATTTTCTACACTTGGGCTCTTTAATAATTATGTGTAATAAACAGACCTTAACATGCCATGATGTCAAACTATACAAGAATAAATCCTTACAACATAATAAAAATACAATCCCACTATTATCTTGTATTCATTTCTTAGGAAGTAATATTGGTCTCTTTATCATGCTATAGACAAATTTTCCGTCATGCCGAGGAAACAATCAAGAATTAAACCAACACAGGAAGAGATAGAAGCTAAGAATGCAAAGAAAGCAATGGCTATGAGGGAACTTCGTGAGAAGAGGAAATTCGACATGATAAATGAAGACATACCAATTGAAGAGGAACCACAACCATCACAAAGAGATATGGTATTGGTGGCACAAAGAGAATGAATGCAAAAACTTCGTGCTACGAGAGATTTGAATACCATAGTTGGAGACACGTCCTCTACCGCAAGTCAACATGTAGGGACACCATCTACCACATCTCAAGTTGAGAGTACATCATCACTCACATGTGATGAAGGAGGTACGCCATCTTTCCCACCTCAACCTCAAGGTATGTCATCTATTCCATCTTCAATCGAACGTATGCCATCTAGCCCATCTCATTTAAATATTGATGAAATTTCTAATGTTGAGATGAATTTACCTAACTTAACACCACCTAGAATTTTGCATAGAAAGCCAAAGTATTTGATTAATATTGATGAGAATATTTTGCAGCCAATGGAAGGTAAGATTTCAAAACACACTTGTAGAAGATATGCTCATAAGATTTAGAGATTGTTCTTTGAAAAGTTAAATGAGACTGCAAGATGTCAACTATTCATTGAAATGATGCGAAGTATAAAGTATAGGTCCATCATGAAGATTCTTGGGTTGAGAACATCAGAGGCTTCACGTGAAAAATCTATTGTCAAGAATCTAATGAGTGTGTATGAGAGTGTGGGTAACACCTCACGCACAAAAGATAGTAATGCAACATGGCATGTGATTACATCAACTATAGTAAGTAGTCAAATGAGGAAAGCTCGTCTCATTAGAAAGACAAGTCAAGAATTGAGAATTAATAGAAAAACTTTATCAAGAGCCATTGGAAGACGCCAAAGAATTGAGGACACTATTGCCAAGGAATTATGGGCGTTCTCGGGGAGACTACCACGAAAAGATAAACCAATTGTTGAAGCATTGAGATCACTAATTGAAGACTTTTGGAAGAATTACACAAGGGTATCTCTGAATCAAAGGGATGTGGTAAGAAGGAGAATCGGTAGTCAGAACCGTGAGCCACATCCAAAGCATTTTTTGGATGAGACTCAAACACAGTTTTATGGTAAATTTCTAGAGAAGTATCCTCAAATTAAAATTTGTCAAAGATATTTTGAAATGCTAAAACCTTTCTATGTCAAGATAAATCACACATGCACTACTTGTTGTTGTAGATTACATATTGAATTTTCTAACCATTTTGATGCTTATAGGTCTATATGTTTAGATATGCATACTAACAATGATTTGCATGGTTGTGCCATATGTGCCCCACCAACATCTTCAAGAGACTTCATATCAAGAATTTTATGTGAAAGAGAGGAAGGTCAAATATTCTACAAGAAATTATGCTTGGATGGCACATGTCATCGTTGTGGTGGCTTGCAACATTTGCCAATATGTGAACATATGGAAAGAACACATGCGGTTGGAAACGAACTAGTAGAGTTTGGCAAGTATAAAACAGTGGCATACAATACAAAAGATGGTAAAGAAGCAAAGAGGTGTGAATTGGTTATTGAAAAGATTCTAATGTATCAGTTTATGCCTATATTTCATGACAGCATAGTGTATGAGCATGCAAGACATGCCCATAGAGCTCGATGGTTGGACTTGCAATTCAAGTTATGTAAGGACACATTTCCAGTTGGTAGCATTGTTTCAATCGTCAACTTTGTAGAGAACTACAGTCTACAGCCACAACATGAGGTGCAATCATAATATTACAACTCCACACAGGTTTCTATATTTGTGCACATCGCATTCATTCATGCGAATGATAGTATAGAGGATGACAGAAAGATCATAAGGGAGTATAATTTCTATATTAGTGATGATCGCATGCATTCTACGGAGTTCGTGCAAGGTTTCTTTCAGGTGTTCTACAATGATTTGGCTAGAAGGGGCATATCGTTCAGTCAGCATATCATATGGTTAGATAACTGTGCGTCACAATTCAAGAACTCATGGAATTTCTATTGGCTGAGTAGGAGGCATAATTTTACAGGTATTCAGCATATGTGGAACTTTTGTGAGGCCAGGCATGGAAGGGGGGAGCATGATGGTGCAGGAGCATGTATCAAAAGAGCCATAGCACGAGAAGAGTTAAAGTATAAAGACAATGCAAAGTTGACAGATGCAAAATCGATTGTCGAGTGGTGTAATGCTTCCATGGGTCCAGGTAATGAAGGTAAGTCTTTAGTTCATAGATTTTTTTGGTTAATAGATGATACTAACATTGCACCATATGAGGACTGTTGTACACAGACAGGATCAAATGAGATGCACTCTTTTCAAAAGCTCAATTGCAGGTTCATGGAGTATCCGTACGCGAAAGATGTCATGCTTTTGTTCTTCCTGCACAATTCAAGTCTGGGATGAGTGCGAGTCAAAGGAGTGGGTTGACGAATGGTAGTTAAGTTATCTTAGCCCACTTGACACGTATCGACCCCCGACGGCACTAGAACTAACACAGATGGAATCATCAGTTGACTTTGACCACATATCAAATTTAGTTCAACCAAGTAATATAGGGCACGTATATGCATCTAATTTCATCTAGTTCAACCAAGTAATGTAATCTTACTTTGTAGTGTTTTTGTAATGTTGACTAATTTCATCTAATTTGCTACACATATCAATGTAGGGCACGTATATGCAATCATTACAGATGAAGATAATGAAGAGGGAATAGATTATTACTTGTGTCATTGTGTTGAGGCCAAAAAGAAATTGGAGGCCCCTGTTACAGATGGAGAAAACATCAAATACCCTACAGGTTCAATGGTTATTACTGGAACATGGCTTAGAAGGTACCCACATAAGAGTGTTAATATTTGGTTGTTTCAGGACTTTGACACGCATCAGAAGATTCTTCATTACTCGAACCTTGTCGTGGCATCCAATGTTCATTTAATAAAGTATCAGGGTAGACATTTGAACAAAATCTTGTGGAAGGTGCGTGAGTCCGACCATGAAGCAATACTTGACACAATAAAGAGTAGAGCAGACCCGGATGGTTCATTGGATTAATTTGTAAGTATTCACATTGATTTTGTAAAGTCATGTTACATTGAGCTGTAAGTATGCACATTAATTTGTAAGGTTTGTCTTTTTTTATTTCCTCCTACATTTTTACACATATACACATTTTTACATCATCATGTTATGTATTTTTAGTGTCCTGCTCCTGATGCGACTAAACTCATAACTCACCCTACTTCCTCTAGACACCATTTGATGATCTCTCCAACACTCTGGATCCAGGGCGCCCAATCATGATTATGACCTATATACCATTCTCCCAAGGTGCTCATAATGAATGAAAAGAAGACCAAGGGCACCCAAGCTTAATAGACTTATTTCTTTCAATTTTGATCATCCAAACTCTTGCAAAACGACATCCACTTTCATGCCTTTAGATCTTCCTTCACATACAGGGCACCAAATCAAGTTGAAAAATCTACATAAGGGCACCAAGATGGATGAAAGGAGACATGAAATGCGCCTTAGGACTCCATGCTAAGGTTTGAGCCATTAAAGTCTCTTGATATTAGGCGCTCATGATGATGAAAATGGAGTTTTTTCCTTTCCTAGGCGCTCATCTAAGATGTTTGAATGATAAGGAGCACCTAGACCTCTATAATGTACATTGGGTGCCAAAATCAAGGTGATTTTAAGTCACTTTGAGTCATTTGGGGTCAGTTTGAGTCTTTAAGTCATGTTGCAAAAAAGTGTCAATGTTGTCAAGTTGCACAAAGCAACTTTTGTATTTTTGGTGTCCTACTCCTGGTGTGACCAAACTGACAGTTCCAACGCATCCAGATGGGTTCATTTAGGCTAGGCATGGTTCTATTTTTCACCCAAACATGTCGAAACAGTCTGAGCTACATTGTGCCGATAATATCCCTGAAGAGTCCAAAGTGCAAAAAGGCGGCAATCTTTGACGAGATGTTACTCGAAAACCATGTCACTTAGAAACATTTTGTCTAAGGCAACGTAATCACATAGAGAGTCTCTACAATAACCTCTCTCATTTCTTTATATCTCTGAGGTATTTGCCCATGGTGAAAGGTTTTATGTTGCCCCAAAAATCATCAGAAGGAGGCACTGTAAAGTTGCAAAGGGGTGTAACTTTTGTCCTGCTCCTGATGTGACCAAACTGACTATTCCAACGCATCCGGATGGGTACATTTACGCTAGGCATGGTCCTATTTTTCACCCAAACATGTCAAAATAGTCCGAGCTACATTGTACCGACGATATCCTTGAAGAGTCCAAAGTGCAAAAAGGCAGCAATCTTTCGTGAGATGTTACTCAAAAACCGTGTCACTTAGAAACATTTCGTCTAAGGCAACATGATCACGTAGAGTGCCTCTATAATAACCTCTCTCAATTTTTTATATCTCTGAGACATTTGCCCGTGGTCAAAGGTTTTCTGCTGCCCCAAAAATCGTCAGAAGGAGGCAGTGTAAAGTTGCAAAGGGGTGTAACTTTCGTCCTGCTCCTGATGCAACCAAACTGAATATTCCAACGCGTCCAGATGGGTACATTTACACTAGGCATGGTCTTGTTTTTCACCCAAACATGTCGAAACAGTCCGAGCTACATTGTACCGACGATATCCCTGAAGAGTCCAAAGTGCAAAAAGGCAACAATCTTTGACGAGATGTTACTTGAAAATTGTGTCACTTAAAAACATTCCGTCTGAGGTAACATGATCAATGTAGAGTGTCTCTACAATAACCTCTCTCAATTTTTTATAGCTCTAAGACATTTGCCTGTGGTCAAAGGTTTTCTGCTACCCCAAAAATCATCAGAAGGAGGCAGTGTAAAGTTGCAAAGGGGTGTAACTTTCGTCCTGCTTCTGATGCGACCAAACTTACTGTTCCAACGCATCCAGATGGGTACATTTACGCTAGGCATGGTCTTGTTTTTCACCTAAACATGTCGAAACAGTCCAAGCTACATTGTACCAACGATATCCCTGAAGAGTCCAAAGTGCAAAAAGGCAGCAATCTTTGACGAGATGTTACTCGAAAAATGTGTCACTTAGAAATATTTTGTCTAAGGTAACGCGATCACATAGAGTGCCTCTACAATAACCTCTCTCAGTTTTTTATATCTCTGAGACATTTACCAGTGGTCAAAGATTTTCTGCTGCCCCAAAAATCGTCAGAAGGAGGCAGTGTAAAGTTGCAAAGCATTGCTAAGAAATCCTCAATACTCAAACACTCCAATGAACTGAAGCAACTTCTTCTTAGGGGCAAATGTAAGGGTACACGAGGGGAAAATGGCGCCTAGATGACTTAGTGCATTTCTATGACTTCATTCACATGTTTCAATGTTTGAGAAACTCTCCTTTACTAAGCACTTGTCCTCATGTCAATGTTAAGCTTTATACCTCCTAGGCGCTCATTTAGGTGATGTCATTAGATACAACTTACCCTTAGGCGCCAATTTAGCTTCTTCAATCCATCACACTTCTAGGTGCTCAAATTTGAGGTCTTGGACTTGTATCTTATTCCTAGGTGCAATTGGATGATCTTCCTAAATCTAGGCACTCCTGATGGTGGGAAATTACATGAAGGGGCGCCTAAGTCCAATTTGACTTTGTATTTGATATTTTATGACTCCAATTGACTAGGAATGGCTCAATTTCTAAAGTGCTGACTCAATAATGTATGTTTAAGGTCTTTTCCTCCTAGGCGCCAATTAATGAGTTCACTAGATGCAATTTCTCCTAGACTTGAAGATTGTGAAAGAACTTGAAGCTTGGATGGATGTCTTCGAATGTTTGATGAAGAAGTGTTCCAACTTGAAAGGTCCTTTGAAGTGTAGATATTGATGATAACACTTTCCCTTATATGTGAAGTAGATGACTTCTCAAGGAGGCTTGAATGTATCAGAGGGACTTGAAATTGAATGGATGTCTTTGGAATGCTTGATGATGATGAGAAGTTCCTTTGGAGCGGCTACATGCTGATCTTGAAGCGATGATTGATGAAGAATCTAGTTGATACTTGAAGATGAATGGAACTTGAAGTGATAGATGGAAGTCTTCAAACATGATGCAACTGGTGATGTCGTTGATGAAGAAGACTTGAAATATATCTTGTTGTGACCTCTTGGAGTAGCTACCTCTTGAAGTGGTGTTTCCTTAGCAGTGATTACTTCCATATTAACTCTCTGGCATGAATGAATGTGAAAGGCTCCTTTGGAGCAACTACATGATGACTCTAGGCGACTCCAAGCTCTTGCTCCTACCTTTTCCTTCAATCTTCCTATAATACAAACCAAGAAACACATCAATCCTCATGATAAACATTTTATAACACAAAGGAATCCTCTTTAAACATGGAATAATCTTACTACAAATCTAGGCATATATATAGGTAAAAAGAAGAGCAAAGGGCGCCTAACACAAGTTGGTCCATATTTATCACTTTAAATGATTTCAAACAATTGTAATGGCTTAAAGAGGTCAATCTCCCTTAAGAGATTCATTCAAAAGGTGTCTTTCAATGTAATTTCTCCCTTAGGTGCTAGAATGGGTTTGTACTGATGGAGAGTGCGCCTAGATTTAAATGTCTTTATACTTGCAATTTTGTAATTCTAAATGATGAGACATGTCTTAGAATGAATTCTATCTTTCAAGCGCTCACTCCAAAAGGTCATCTCATGCAATTTCACCCAAGGCACTCATTGAGGTGTCCTTAGAGGCTAAAGTACGCCTAACTCAATTACCTTTATCTTTATCATTTTTGTGCTTTCAACAATTGAAAATGACCTAGAGTGATCCTTTCTCTCAAGGCACTCACCTATTGATATGAAATCAAGTTATTTCCCTTAGGCACAATTTTAGGCTTGTATGGGTGAAAAGTGCGCCTTACATCCTTAGGTGGTTCTTTCTAATTCTCAATGATTTCAATCAAATGCTAAGTGTCTAAGGAAGATTTTGTCTTGAAATGATTAAATTTTGAGGTTCAATTCCCTTCCTCAATCAAGGCACAATCTGAGGGTTGTATAGATGAAAGTTGACTTCAACTTGGGCGCTCATTTGAGTTGGGAGGAGCTAGAATTTGTGCCTAGATTGGAGATAGATATTTTGGCTTATTTGATGATGGTCTCAAGTCTCTCTACCAAGGCGCATTTTGATGATGTTCTTATTTAAACTCTTATGAAGACTATCTCATCCCTAAGTGCTCATCCTCATGATTTTCATGCACTTAGACTTCAAGGCGCCAAAACTAGTAGGAAAATTCACAATGAGCGCCTTTGCTTTGGAAGAATTTCTTATTGATCATTAGGCACACATTGGAGTTGATATGTACTTCCTTTACTTCCATGTACTCAATGCATCATAATTATTGTCAAAGACTTCTCCAAATTGATTGATAACGTGCTTCTTGATGTTAAGATCCTTCATTCACTCCTTCTTAGATCTAGGTGCTCATGATGGTGCCTAAGGTTCAAGATAGGTTCTTTCCACTCATCTTAACTTTCAATCATTGTAGTTAATCTCAAAAGACATCATCCAAAATGAGAAACCTCCAAGACTTGTCATTACAAGTTGATTTCCTCCAAGGTGCCAATACAAGGTTCTTTTGAAGGCAAAGGGCACCTAGGCTTATGGGGCTCAATTTGATGTATTTATTGAAATCTCAACGTGAATTGATGCTTATTGAAAATGCCACTTAGTCCGTCATTTGCATTATAGGTGCCATTTCCTATTGACTTATATACTCCTCCTCATGCTAGGGTGCCATAATGAAGTGGTTTAGACAACAGGTGTGCTTCACTTACTAGAGGCTTGTTCTCCTTCCACCTTAGGTGCACTTTAATGGTGGAACAGGTGTCAATGGGTGCCTTGTCTTAAATGAATGCTCTCTCCAAGTTGGGTGCCCTTTTGAGGCTTTATGAGTTGCAAATTGCACCTTAACCCTTCATGCTTGTTGCTCAATGTTTGAATGTTTAAGAAAGTCTCCTTTAGGCACTCATCTTAATGACTTTTTCTCAAGGTGCAATCATCCTAATGACTTGGATATTCATCTTAGTGTTTCAGGATATCAGGCTACTAGACTTAGTCATTTTTAGGATCTCAAACATAAAGAATAACATGATGATTCATTTTTTTGTATTGCATATAGTTGACATTATATGCTACTCTTAAAGAATATTAATATTTTTTGTTCAACATGATGATTCATTTTTTTTTAAATACAACTTTTATCTTTTAGTTCCAAAATGAGGTTTAGGTGATACTTGAATAACAATAGCTAGCTTATTGGATCAACAAACATCCTATGTAATACAATTGGACTTTAAATATTTGAAGTAGCCATCTACAAATATCCATTCAAACATAGATTTATAATGCAAGTATGGACGCCATCAATAAAAAAGATTTGTATTAACCAAATATCCATATAGGCATACATCAATATCTGTCGATATAAGTATAACATATATACAAAATAGCCATATAGGCTTACAAGAATGCCATATAGGCATACAATGTCAACTATATACAATACAAAATATATGTCCACAAATGCCATATAGGCATACAACAAAGGAACACAATAAAAAGTCATTTCCCTCTGGCTGGTGAAGAGAATAGATCATGAGCAGCCTTTGATCTTCTAGGGGATGGAGACGCGCATGTGGGTGGTCTACTACGAACCCGAGGGCTACTCCTTCTATTTCGTTCTTCCTGCATCTTTAGTTGTTACAATAAAAAGTATAGACATTAATATATAGAAATTACATGTTATAAAAAATGAAACATTTAACAAAATAATCACTTACTGCTACCATATAATCTGTCTCCTCACTTGCCTCAGTAGCAGGAATAGGCCGTGGCGATGTCATGTCCTATAGAAACCATCCAGATAGAAATTAAACTTTAAATCAATAATCTTTTAATTTTTCAAAAATAGACAACTATAACAATGAATGTAAATTGAAATTTACTAATCTGTCGCATACCCCTGTCAATGCCATGGAGCTATGAATCGCAGAGGCCACACCATGCTCCATTGCCCTATGAACATGGGGAGGTGTCTCCGCAGCTTGCATCATCTGGAAATAAAACAACATTATTCAATTATGAAAACTATAATAGTGATGCAAATCATGGCTCCTAACATACACACACATTCATCTAAACATGGAAGTACACACAATAAAGCACACAAGTCACATACAAAAATCTAGTAAGTACAATTCATTCATTAAACTATTTATTTTATTACCTCCGTAAAGCTTTAAAGTCCACCATCGCTGGCAAGTGTTGCCGTGAAATCTACAATATTAACCTATTCAACATCCAAAATTAGATATTAGAATACCATTCATATAACGATGCTATTCACATGTAATATTTATAATTGTTTACTAGTTACATACCCCGATAGTAGATGATCTAGTGTAAAATGCAGGTGGAGAACCACTGAAAACTGCATCGACGCTATGACCCTAAAATTTCATTAAAATCATCAATTTAAATTAGTTAATCTTGCATTTTAAAAATGAAATTTAATAAATTAAATTCAATAAACTTGCTAATATTTACCTGAGTATCAAGGCTGAAAGTCTCACTCAGGAGGGTATCTGTCATCACCATCTGCTCAGCTGCAGATGTAGCTTGTGCACCTGCGTCCTGACTATCCATGGGGTCATAACCACAGGCTGACCCGCAAGCTTGAGAAGCATGGGGTGGGACCCTACTCCTCGCACTATCTCCCAACCCACTCTGTGCTGCAGGACCGGCATGCTCTATGATGCTCTGGGTCAAGGCACTAATGGATTGAAGTGTATCGACCTCAACACTCTCCTTCACAATGGAAGGGATAGAAATATGCTCATGGGCTAGTCTACTGATTACTCGTCCACTACCCGCTGTGGGTCAAGACGTGCCCCTAGTCTATCTTGTGCTGACCCCCCACCTCTACCCTGGAAGTCCCACATATCAAAATAGTTTGGCACTTTATTGAGGACAAACTCGCAGTAGAGTTTCCTCAAAAAATATTGTGGGACCTCATTATTATTGCATGGAGGATGGTTAAAAACCATCCACCACCTCTGCCCAAAATTGTCCCTTATCGCTTGGTTGTTGCACCAATGGATAGGGAACCTCTTGCATGTAATGGGTGGAGGTTGATTTGTTTGTGGGTTTGTGAAAATCGAACACAAGTCTAATTTTGTGATTTATAATTTTTTCACATCTTGGTATGACAGCTTGTCTGCATAATAATCTCTAAACTCTCTCCTCTTATCCATCCAACTAGTTATTTGCTTGCTAATTGAATCTACATTTGATAACATAGATTCAAGAGATTCAGCAAGCGTGGACCTATGCAAGGTTGAAGTGGAAGGATCTTTCAACCTTGCAATTATATCTTCAATTTCTTTTTTGTTGTTTTCAATTTGCCCCATTATATTTTCTTGTGTTCCAGGGGCATGTCGAGGAATGGATGGAGGAGGTTGTTGTTCTGCAGGTATTTCCTCCTCAGGATTTTATGGATTTTGAGGAGGAGGAGGAGGTGTATTAACATTTCCTGACAATTAACGAAATATACATCAAAAATTAACTCAAACCTACCTATTTAGAAATAAATTCAAACAAAAAAACAAACATAACTCACTCCTTTGGCGTGCTCGACATTGTGGCGGCATTTTGGCGACGAATCGATAAGGTTTTTGTGTTGAATTGAGTTTTGCAAAACGCGAGCGTGCTTCCTAGGGTTTGCAGGTCGTGGGTATAGAGGAGAAGAAAGAAATGAAATGAGATAGATAACCTTTTTTTATTTATTTATAGCAAGTCAAAACGTGCTCGTGTTATGGCTTAGTTTTGACGAGCCTTAGGCTCGTCATTACCAAGCCATAACGCGAGCGCGTTTTTTTTTTTTTTTTAACAATTTGGCCACTTTTTGGCCCCCCATCTTTTTGCACTTACCCAAGATTGAAGTATCACCAAGAGAAACCTAGAAGAAGCTTAAGGAGAACACAAGCAAGGTGAAAGGTAAGAAAGTTGATTTGGATGTTTTAGATAATTATGCTTCTGAGTCATTGAATGATAGTTTTGAAAGAAGAGATAAGGCATGGAAGCAAGTTTTTTTGGTAACTCATATGCAGCAAGGAGAAGGGTCTAAGTTGACATATAAAGATGGTGATCTTCAAGATATCTCAACTCCTAATGAAGAGAGAATGAAGGAAGATTTCAGACCTATGACAAAGACTAGTGATCGAAAACATGGAGCAGCTCAAGTAAGAGGCATGCTAGGTGTGGAAGAAGGGAAGAGTTTAGAAGAAGGTCTTGTTGATTTTAGAGGTCTAAGATTAGTTCATACACTTGAGGAAGTGAATCCCATCACCAAAGAATAAAATGGAGAAGAAATAGAACAAATCTCTTCTAGAATTGAGAAACAAAATGCAGAGATATATGATCCTTCATTGAAAGAAGAATTAAGGAGGTTAGAAGGGGTATTTAATCCTCCAAGAGAATTGTTTGCATGTTCAAATCAGCACCAAAGGCCCATTGATGAGCTCACAGAAGGATCAAGGCATCCAAGAACAAAGCAAGGACAAAGCAAGTTGGTGAAGGAAGATTTAAATGAAACATTATTTGAGGATATACAGGAGATGATTTTCGTAATGATCTATCCATTAATCACCAGTCTATCTAGTGGTCTCCTATTCTTAGCTCTCAAGATAGGCCCCTGGCTAAATTTCCTTGGATTCATACTTTGAAATTTTTTAAAAGGGGAGTGCGAGTTTTACCCAACCTCTTCCACCAGGCCACCAAGAATTTTTTGTCATGGCCTGACTTCAAGTCTAAGTTTAAGCTTTCTAATCAAGACTAGGAGACCTTTCAGGCAATTATTGATGCTATTCCTCCCCACATGCTTCATAAGATAGGGATGCGGTCTCTTAAGCCCAGGTGGAAAGATTGGAAATAGTATCCGAATACCCCCTTTCAAAATTATAGGCCCTATAAACGCTATCTTTGGTTGTCTCCACATTCATATGGTGGATTAGCTTAATCACTGTTGGATACACCAATCCTCTCATGGAACTTGGCAAAGACGGTTCCAATGCATATAGTCAGTAGTGATGGAGCCCAAGTTGGCTCATTTTACCTGGCGCATTTTGTACCAAAGCCTTCCAATGGGGCCTATCTTGCTCACATGGGCATTCTCAGCCCTCATTGTCCTTTCAATGGACAAATTGAGACACTTAAGCATCTCTTTTGGTTTTTCCCATGGGCTCAGGAAGCTTGGAATTGGATCCATGATTTCTTCAAACCTTTTCGGCCTACTCCCTTTTCTTGGAAGATGGTTGTGCTTGGAAATTGGATTGGTCTCCCACTCAAATATACCTAGATCTAGCATGCTTTCAAGATGAAAATTCTTTTCAACATATGGAAGGATAGAAATACAACTTTATTTTCTTAGTGTGTTGTTGATGCTCATTTTTCTATCTACACTAAATCTATCTTATGTTCTAATGTTCTTATGTAGATCCAAGTGTAACCTAGTAAAGTTGCACTAGAGGTTGCTTATCTCCAGGAGTTGCTAGACCACTAGGGAAATTCCCCTTGCATTGTTGCCAAGGTTCCACCTAACTCTATGATGCAGAGGAAATCCAGATAACATACAAAACAGGTTGTGGAATCCTTGGAAGGCCCACAAAATAGCCTTTACAGTGTATATCGGCAAGACAAGGTAGTTGTCACACCGAAATATACATACTCTTGCCTATCGGCAAGACATTATTCTATCGGTGAGCTCCTCGAATCTTCTGCCGATACTATCGGTCACACCGATGAGTGTCTAACTCCCGCTTCTCCATCGGCAACACTTCATAATGATCTCCCCGATCGGTGAGAACATAAACTATCGGTTACCACTCAAAACTTTACGCCGATATACCTTCTTACACCGATGTCTTCAGCCAAGTCGATCATCGGTGAGACCTTCCGCATCGGGCTAGCACAAATCTTCTTCACCGATATGTTTAGTCAGACCGATAGACCTAGCATCCACTCCATTGTCGGCAAGACTTCTCTCTTCGGCTAGACATTTATCTTCTCTGCCGATGCCGATAACTACACCGATGGACGTCACCCCGACGCAAACACGATCGGCAAGATCACCTTCTATCGGTGAGTCTTATTCTTCCTGGGCCGATACATCACCTCTTCCTGATGGTTAGCACCATCGGTCAGACTGATACTATCGGACTGCCTGACATTTCTCTGAGCGATATGCTAACTCACGCCGATGACTTCTCGCATACATTTTTTGACTTGCTCTACCGGTCTTCCTTACCGTTTCCACCGGTCAACCTTTATATCATTCAGAATGCATCTTTCTACCATATACAACAGCGACATTCAAAAGGAAGATACACATGAACTGTATTTGCGATATACATCGGGGATGCTTTCCGCATACATTAGTTGTATACACTTAAAGTGCTAATTCCTTCTCTGCACATTGTAACCGAACAGAACACACAGAAACACTAAAACTACATAACAGAAATAAATCTAATTACATGGAGGTCATTCCACTAATTTCAAAGAAATCCACCAGTGGAATGACTCCAAACCAATATTCTTGTAATTAGACCAAAACACAAAATTTCTCTATTCCTTCCCAGAAATGATACAAATTGTTCTTTTTTTCTCTTTCTGTTCGTTCACCCCTCTCCTACACGAACAGAGACCAACTATATAAAGACTCTCAATCGACAGTTACACATGGTGGAAGGTGAATCACCTATAACCACCCTGCCAATCGGTTACAAACCTTTCAAACATTCAGTTCGGTTACAAATGGTAATGACACGTATACAAACTACTCAACATTATGCCGTTACTTGGCCATGTATGACTCCATGGGGCACGAAGGCCTTACAATATTACACTTTGGACATAACATAAAATGTATAGAATCCTCAGATTCTTAATGTCTTCGAGGTGCTTCTGCACCATACTCCCAGACTTGAAAATTTTCCATGTCCCATGGAAATGCTCAGTGAAAAGCCTGCAATATCTTTTGACTTTCTCGATGTCTGCAATGCTAACTGGATGCCTCTGCTGCTTCCTCTATGTCTCTGCAAATGTGCCTTCTATCAATGGAGTGTAACTGGTTGCTCCTCCAGATGCTGCTCCAAACATAAGTCCACCCTCAATGCTGCACCAACACTCTTGTCCCTCACCTGGGAGTCCTTTCTCGCCTCCCTCCCCAAGACTTTTGGTGACACCAACTGGACCTCCTTCTCAGGCCCATGACAGATCTCCTATCTGCCTACCTGCAGCTTGTGGACATACATCTGCAACTACAAATATTAGCAAACCAAAACACCAATTTCTCACTTAGCCTCATCTCAGATATAATCCAACACAAAACTTCCCAGAGCTTTCGCTAGCTCTGATACCAATTTGATGCAGAGGAAAACCAGTTAACATACAAAATAGGTTGTGGAATCCTTGGAAGGCCCACAAAATAGACTTTATAGTGTATATCGGCAAGACATTATTCTATCAGCGAGCTCCTCGAATCTTCTGCCGAAACTATCGGTCACACCGATGAGTGTCTAACTCCCGCTTCTCCATCGGCAACACTTCATAATGATCTCCCCGATCGGTGAGAACATAAACTATCGGTTACCACTCAAAACTTTACGCCGATATACCTTCTTACACCGATGTCTTCAGCCAAGTCGATCATCGGTGAGACCTTCCGCATCGGGCTAGCACAAATCTTCTTCACCGATATGTTTAGTCAGACTGATAGACCTAGCACCCGCTCCATTGTCGGCAAGACTTCTCTCTTCAGCTAGACATTTATCTTCTCTGCCGATGCCGATAACTACACCGATGGACGTCACCCCGACGCAAACACGATCGGCAAGATCACCTTCTATCGGTGAGTCTAATTCTTCCTGGGCCGATACATCACCTCTTCCCGATGGTTAGCACCATCGGTCAGACTGATACTATCGGACTGCCTGACATTTCTCTGAGCGATATGCTAACTCACGCCGATGACTTCTCGCATACATTTTTTGACTTGCTCTACCGGTCTTCCTTACCGTTTCCACCGGTCAACCTTTATATCATTCAGAATGCATCTTTCTACCATATACAACAGCGACATTCAAAAGGAAGATACGCACGAACTATATTTGCGATATACACTGGGGATGCTTTCCGCATACATTAGTTGTATACACTTAAAGTGCTAATTCCTTCTCTGCACATTGTAACCGAACAGAACACACAGAAACACTAAAACTACATAACAGAAATAAATCTAATTATATGGAGGTCATTCCACTAATTTCAAAGAAATCCACCAGTGGAATGACTCCAAACCAATATTCTTGTAATTAGACCAAAACACAAAATTTCTCTATTCCTTCCCAGAAATGATACAAATTGTTCTTTTTTTCTCTTTCTGTTTGTTCACCCCTCTCCTACACGAACAGAGACCAACTATATAAAGACTCTCAATCGACAGTTACACACGGTGGAAGGTGAATCACCTATAACCACCCTGCCAATCGGTTACAAACCTTTCAGACATTCAGTTCGGTTACAAATGGTAATGACACGTATACAAACTACTCAACATTATGCCGTTACTTGGCCATGTATGACTCCATGGGGCACGAAGGCCTTACAATATTACACTTTGGACATAACATAAAATGTATAGAATCCTCAGATTCTTAATGTCTTCGAGGTGCTTCTGCACCACTCTACCTCTCCAAGAGGTCGTCGACGTGGGCACAACCATTCTGTCAAACATGACCATGGATCTCACTCCCATGGTCCCTAGCCTCATAATTCCAGGGACTTTGCTGCCCATGGAGGATGGTCCCAACCTTCTAGACCACCCTCTGCTTCCTCTCCTAGGAGTGGGGGACTGGTTGGCTTGACATAGGCAAGTTTCCTTATTTATAGCTTTCTATTTCTCTAGTTCATACTCAGTAGCCTGCAGAGGAGACTCCTGAAGAAGTAGAAGGTGCTCTCACTGGCTAGGAGTTGATTGATGATGTTGCCCTTAGAGATGTGTGGGGAAAACCTGATGATCAAGATCCACCCTCTACTGGCATTGCATTAGTTGCTTAGTGCTCAGTGGACTTGGCCCTTTTATTTGTCTGTCTTTATTTTGGACTCTATCATGTTAGACTTTGTGGGTGTGTCTTTCTACCACCCTACCTTTTTTTTAATATTGTACTATTTTTATATTATTAAGATAATGTTTAATAAGGAATATTCATAAAAAATATTATTATTGTAGTGATTACTCATTGAGGGTACCTTTTTTTAAATTATTTATAATATTTATAATAAAATTTAAATGAAAATTTTATTTAAAATGTTAACAATTTTTTTAATGTTTATATTAAAATTAATTTTAGGTATAAACAATTATTTATAAGCATCACATGTTTGAAAAACTTTGTTAATAATGAAAGATGCTAATAACTAATAGATTACATTTATCTTTCTTTCCCTACTAACAAAAAGATACTTTTATGCTAAATAAATTCTCTAAACATATAAAAATTAGAACTCTAAATAAATAATTATTATTTTTATTTTCATTCAATAAAATAAAATATTGTTTTGACATTTCTCATATTATTTATTTAACAAAGCTTTTAAAATAATTATATAATTTTTTATATTTACCTTTCAAATTACACTTAATACATAACATGTTGCCTACTAATATAACAAAAACAAGAAGTGAAGGAAAGAAATAAAATAATAAAAAATGATAATAATGATGATGATGATAATGAAGTAAATAATAAAATAATAAATTCAATAAAATTAAGATACATAATAAATACAAATAAAATTACATAATAAAATAAAATACAATAAAGAAAGGTAGCAAGAATAATAAAGAAGAGGGTTGGAAGGGTCATTAGGAAGTCGCGTTAATAAAAAGTAAGGAGGGGAAAAAGAGGAATGAGACATAACTAAAAAGGGGAAAAAGAGAAATGAGACATAACTAGAAAGTTACTAGAAAAGACAAAATTAGAGAGGATGAAGAGATCAAATCTAAAGTCGTAGGGATCAAGTTGAAATAAACATGAAGAAAAAAAGATAAGTGTTAAAAATAACAAAAGATAGAATAAAGGAGAAGAGAAAGAAAGAAATGAGAATGTGCACCTAAAGGATCAAGGAACCAAAGAGAAGAGGGTGAGAGAGCATAATATGACCAAGAGGGAAGGATGGGAAGAAGCTACGTGATGCAAATAACAAAGAAAAGGAAAAGGAAGGAGAAAAAGAAAGGGTAGGGTGCTGAGGAAAGAAGCACTGGCCAACATGCAAGGATCTAGGAAGGAGCCATGAGGGAGGGGAGACAAACTTGAGGAGAGAGGAAGGAAAGCAAGGGAAAGGGAAGGACACAAACAAAACGAAAGTTTTGTGGGTTGTAAAATTCTTATTTTCATACTCTCCAAATAAATTTTATATGTAAAGCAAATATCTTATTTATCTCTTACATATGAATTTAACCCTTATATATTTTAATCTAATTATTATAAAAATAAAATAAATCAAATTTTTATATGGAAATAATTGAATAATACATATATCAACATCTCTACTTTTATAAACTACTACAAATAGAAATTCTAGTATATCAAAGTAACCCAATTTTTAAATTATTTCTTATATATAAAATTTTAGTAATCAAATAAAATAAATAATAATTGATTTTTTTTAACATATTAATCTAACTCTTCAGGAAAATTTCTTTCCCAATTGTGAATAAATTTACTTTTTAGATTCAGTAAAACTCATAATTATATGATCACTTTGTTTAAATTTAAATAAAATAAAATACTACTATTTTTTCTTATTTTTATTAATATAAATTAAATTGTAGATCTAGATTTTATGGTATTTTTCCAGAAGTTTCTAAGTTAGAGAGAAGTTTCTTTTGTATCTATCAAGTGATTTTAGTTTACTAATCATTGATTTTTAAATAAGCTATGATAATATTTTTTTTTATTAAGGTAAAAAGGGACTTTTTAAAGGGTCCCAACTTTTTTACAAAGAGGGTTCACAAGAAAAAGGGATCAAAGGAAATATTTATGCAATAACATAGCAAAACATAACAACAATCAAGAAACAACATGAAACACCAGTCAAACATAGGTGTCAAAACAAGAAGTCATAGTGGCTTGAAACCAAAGGACTCCAAGAAACCCTCCAAAGAGAATCTAGAGCTATTTTGAATCTGTTCGAAACCATCAACAACTGTGATTGGCTGATCACAATTCATGCTTGAACCACTAGGCAAGGGTTGAAGGCCAACAAGCTCAATCGGAAGCTCCTCGCTTCTTTTCATGTTGCCAAGACCTTGAATACACTCTCCTGCCGAGGGCCAACTTTCATTGTGTCCATAACCTAAAAACCATCATGCACGGATGGATTCTCTTCCTTTCCTTTTTGTTGTGGCTGTCTATTTTGGCAACTGGAAGAGGAATGATGGATTCTCTTCCTTTCCTTTTTGTTGTGGCTGTCTATTTTGGCAACTGGAAGAGGAATGGCCAACGGTACGACAACTTCTACACACATTCGCAGACTCCTCAAAATCAATATGTTGCTCCCATTTACCCAATTTAGAGCTCAGGATAATAGAGGAGGGTAGTATCTTTCCCACCTTTACATACACACAAAATTTAGCAAACAACAAATGTTTTCTAGAGATGGTAAATGGATCAATGATAATAAACTGGCCAATAGAAGATGCAATATCTTTCAAGATCTCCTCCTCCCAGTATTCTAAGGGCATATTCGGAAGTTTTATCCACACTGAGGCTTTGTTGGAGCTTTCCATTATCGGATTGAAGCCCGGCGTCCACTTCTGCAGGAACAACACATATCTATACGTGCGAATAAACCAACGACCACCCAGCCCAACTTTTGCACAATCTTCTTGATTTGAGAAAGAAATCAGGTAGAAATCATTTGCCATTGCGTCAATCTTCACAACGCCATTTTGAGACCATTTGTCATTTGCCCATAACCTGAAAGCGTCAATGTCCATGTCAGCCGGACTTGGGCCCACGAACCTCCCAATGAGAGAGTTTTCGTAGCGCATGAGAGCTCTGTCAACAACCGTTTCGGGAACAAAGATCTGTTTCACATCCATTTCATCAACATCCATTTTCAGTGGAGTCTGCAAACCGTTCTGCAGTCCCGAAATATGGTCTATCTTAATATTAACAAAGAACATTAACAGACAGTACTATTAACATGGTAATATAAATAACGAAATTCCAATAGCAGTTGGCGACAAAGTAAGGAATTTTGATGCAGTGATAAGAAAATTCAATAAGAATTGCAGACAAATAATGGGATTTTCCATCTTCTGTAAAGGGATCATAAATCTTCTGAACCATTCAAAGTTAAAAGACAAAGGACTGGCCGATAAACCGAGCGGGCGTACAACAGCAATGGCAAAAGAAGCCAACCATCATGAAATGGGGGAGGGTTAAAAGGAGAGATTAAAATAAACTCCCTTGAAGCCTAACGAAAAAGCAGAAAAAAGTGTACCAACCTGGATTAATCTCCCTGGTATAGTTTTTCAGTTTCTCCGAGCTTCCTCACATCTGAAAGCTGGGATTTAGAGAAAATGACCTTCACTATCAAAGTCACAAATCCATAGAATCAGATCTGATAGATCCAAGTTGTGAGAATCCATACACTGCCTTAAAGCCTGAAGAAAAAGCAGGAAAAAGTTTACCAACCTAAATTTGATCTCCCTTGTCTACTTTTTCAGTTTCTCCGACCTCCTTCACATCTGCTGCCAAATGAAGAATTAAGTCAAGACTAACAGAGAAGAATGGCAGAGAAGGCCGAGGCTAAATAATGTAAGGTCTCGTTGCATAATGTCATGGCTTGGAGGGCACATCGTGTAAAGGAAAGGTTAGAGTACAGAGCCTGACATTTTGGTCATGGTGGAAGTGGGAGAGATGATCAAAATGAAAGAATCAGAGGGGCCTGCTAGGTACGCCAATAATTCAATGGAAAGAAACTCGACATGACATAAAGAAATTCTTAGGTGCCATCGAGACATTGATGTTAAGGGCGAAAATTGGATACCCTATCTTTTCCTTTATGTTTTAGGAACCTTTTTTTTTTCTTGAATGTAACCAGTGTTGTGTAGCAATTGGTCCGTGCTATTAAAATATAATTAGTATAGATATCCTAAATATATCTATGTAATTTTTTCCTACAAATGATCATCTACAATTGTTGTTAAAGTTGCAAAATCTAAAATGGTAAGATATGATTGTGAAAAATTGTAGTAAGGAATATTATAGATTGATAATAAGAGGTCATCATAAAGATAGTTAGGAGAAAGTGACATGATATATCGATGGCTTAAGAGGATCTATTCAAGAATAGAGATAAGTATGTTGAATATGTAATCTATTGATAAAACATGCTAATTTTGCCCTAAAAGCTAAAGATAAATTATACATAAGGTTTTAGAGTAAATAGACTAGGTGAGGAAGAGGTGGTAGATTTCCAAAAGGATGTCAAGGAAAAAGTAGAAGAGAAGATACCACAATCATAGATCTAATTTCTTCAGTAGTGAGAAAAGTGCAAGTAAAGGAGGATCTATTTTTGCTAGTAATGGAAGATATGAAAGTAGTAATGGAAGATATGAAAGAAGTAGAAGAAGATATGGAAGAAGTGATGGAAGATCTTATAGAGGAACTTGTTACAAATGTGGAGTTAAAGGCCACAAAATATTTGAATGCACTGAGTCACAAGGATGATATGTTAGAATGTCTAAGAGAACCACAAAAGCAACACATGTTGATGAGGAATGTTCACCGCTTGAACAAGTAAATATGCCCAAAAAAAAGGTGAGTCATTACTAATGAAAATAAATTTTTGAAGCCTCCAAAAGATTAGAATGAACTTGTGCAAAGGAGAAGTTTGTTTAGTAAATGGGTATTTGAATCTTATGAAGATGAATGAATTTACAATGTGTAATTGACTTTTCATGAATGTCTATGGTTGTTTTGGGATAATGTGCTTATGAATTTGTGTGAATTTAAATGAAATTGGGCAAAAGTGAAAACAAAGTAAAACTATCATGAAAATAACTGTTTTGTTGCATTTTTTATTTAAATTTTGTTTTATGAACTAGGTTCCTCTAAAAATTTTGTTGAAGGTGTGCAACCAAGTTGGTTAAGCCTTCAAAAAAAAATTAGCCATGCCCAGTTTATCGATTTTGAGATATGATTAATTTAGTGACTGTCTATTTATGTTGATTGTTTTAGTAACTCATTTGTTAGTCCCTCCATGGCAAGGATTCTCTAGTAATCAATGTGTTGACACTCATTTTGACCGGGGGTTGATCTGTCATGATCGGGAGGTTTCTTCATCTGAAGCCTTCATCTTCTTGCCCGATTTTTCTAAGTGTTGGACCTCCTCAGCGTTTTTCAGCTGCAGCATCATATTTTCCTGAGGAGGAGGTCATCATCATCATATTTGGTTCGATGATGATCTTCATCAGCTTGTTCTTCGTCGACTTGTTTTTCTCATCGTCATCATCATATTTCAACTGTCGGGTGATGTTTGCTTATTATCCTGATGATACTGGTGAGCTACAGTGCGCCCTCAGTTGTTTGCGAGGGTGATTTTTCAAGTGTCCGGTGATCTTCCGAATATCACCTTGCTCAAACATGATGACGATGTTGGCCCGATATCTTGAAGGGGTTATTCTCTAAGTTGTCGACCTGACTCGTTTTTTCCTAAGGGTCGTCATCATCATGATATTTCCAGTTTTCATCCTGCTGCTTGCGGAGGTCATCATATTTTCTGCCTTCATGATATTTCGCCGGGGTGATGTTTTTATCATCGGGTGATCTTGGTTAATATCATCCTGATGATGCTGTTGAAGAGTTCTAAGTGCGACCCGATATTCACTAGGGTCATCATATTTTGAACGTCAGGATGATCTTAGTCAATATCATCCTGATGATGTTGTATCACTTCTTGTTCGTTGTTTCTTCATCCTGATGATGCTGACGTCATCCTTATCTCAGGGTGATATCTTTTTCTCTGCCTATCTGCATCATGATATTCCGAAGGAGGGGGTGATATTTTCATATCACCCGGATATATGTTTGTTTGTTCGAGCATCATGATGATGCTAATATTAAGGAGATATCTGCCTGCTAGCTTCGCGCATTATCTACTGGGGGTGATCTTTTCAAGTAGCATCATCATATTTAGTTATCGCCCCGATCTTATAGCGGAGCTACAGTGCAACCTGATATTTGAACATCAGGAGGATATTTCCAAATATCCGGTTGTCTTCCGAATATCATGATGATGTTAATATGATGATGACGTCATCAAGGTCCCGCGGGGGTCGTATTTTTAACACTGATCATCTTGAAGAGACCTCCTGATATTTGCAAACATGATGATGATGTCATCCGGATGTGAGGAGGTGCGCAGTAGGCAGATATGATGATGACGTCAGCAGGATATGATGATGACGTCATCAGGATGTTCATCGGCCAGACTTTTGGTATAAGCTCAGCAGGAGGATGTTCCTCCGATGGATCAGGTTGTGCCGATTATCATGCAGGTTATATTTCAAATATCATGATGACGTCAGGGTGATATTTCGAACAACAGGATATCATGCTGCTGAAGGATGATGATGATGAAGTCCTATACTAGTGTCGTCAGGAGCAAAAGCGCCGACATGATATATGCTCATGACCTAGTATATAAAGTGTTATTGAGGTCATCGCGGGGTGCATGTGGGATAATGTTATCCTGCATATTCGAAGTATCATGATGATGAACCTCGGCGGGAAGTGGTTGCGATCGACTGTTTGATGATCTTCCCGAGGCCGCGGGTTGGTGCGCCATTAATGGCGAAGGTTGCAGAGGTATGGGCGATGGCGTGGGTCGATCTTGTACCTGACTGAAGGTGTTAATCAGCGGATGATGGCGCAGGGCTCGAGAAATCTTCCTGTCTCCTCCCCTACCTGCTGCATTCAAGTTTGGGCGCCAATCTGGTTGTGTTTGAGCGCCATTTTCATGATACCGTGTATCTGGCGAGATTTTGGTCAACATTGTAATTAATTGCTGAGCACCTACCTGGCTGTTATAAGCAGGTTGTGTTGTTCATTTGTGGTTGTTGAAAGTTGATGATTTTGGCTCTGTAATGCATAACAAGCTGATCTGGTTGCTCTGTACAGCTTACCTGTGAGTTTATGTATCTCTTGTTGTTTGTTTTTGGCATGAACCCACTGATTTCATGATTAAACTTATATGAGAAATGTTGTTTGGCATGTGTTGTGTTAATTCTGTCTCCAGTATTGCATGTATTCTTCTTCTGAATCTGGATGTTTAGTAATGTTTAGATTCTAGAGCATAGAATTCCTATGTTGACTGTCTGATCTTTTAACTTCTACTCAAGGGGTAGATTAAACTGTTTTCAGGTTGAACATTGGGAAGGGTATACTGCAGTAGGGATACCATAAGTAGAGATAACCTAACACTCTGTATTGGGGAGATACCTGTAAGGCAGGTATCACATATGTCCCCTTGAAATCCAGTTTTAGCTGTTCATGCTGATCATTCACAGGTGTATGTCTACTGACTCTAGGCCCTGGATAGGCACCAATCATGCTTTGTTTTGTGTTATAACCATATCCAGCTTTGCATCCACACTTAAACTCCAAAGCAAAATCTAAAACCAACATTAGGACATTAGAGTTAGTTTTAGGAACCTCAGTCCTCTGTCTACAACTGCAAATAGGCCCAAAGCTAGCCCCTTTGCCCTTATCTTTCAGTTTTGGTCTACTTACAGGAGGACTATCTGCTTTCTGTCAGCATCCCAGCCTTGTATGCATATCCTCATGGATGTTGAATAGGGAATACCCCCCTAGGTCTTGCAGAGCCTGAAGAAGAAGAGGAGATAAAATATAGAGTCTATCTCCTACACTGTTGACCCCCTGGCCCAGAGATCCTGTTGATCACTGATGGCTACCTTGTAGGGAAATCTGGGAGTAAGCATCCAGTCTGGGAAAAAGTCAACAGAAATTGGCGACTCTACTGGGGACTGAGAAGTAAAAGTACTATCTAATCATCTCCAGTAATATATATGTGACCCATCTGAGTCAGCAACAGAAGAAAACACCCTGGGGAACCTTGTGAAAGAACCCTGGTTTTCAGAAGAAAACAGTTCCTAGAAATAGGTGGCGACTCCGAAGTAATCTCCCAACCGGTCAAAGTAAGATTTATATGCAGGGGAGAAGATCCCAACAAACTCCTTTATTTGAAGAGTTACCATTAACAAAAAGAATGATGTACAGAAGAAAGGGAACTGTCTCAGTTAGTCATGAGAGTTCCCCCAGAAAAAGTGATGAGGTCCAAGATAACCCTAGGCCATCAGGACAGCATGCTCCTTATTTTTCAAGTGCAGAAGCAGATATCCAAGGTGCATATGAGAGGCAACAGGGTGGTAGTATCAGAATGAGGTCAGAGGTGTTCCAAGAACGCCCCTTTCTAGACCCAAGTGAAAGGTTTGAAGAGGCAGAGTCTCTGAGGGATGATGAGGATGATGACCAGAATGGCATGAGACCATCTACCTCCAGACCTAAGGATGAACAGCTAGCTGAAGAAATCAAAAGCCTAAGAGCAGAACTAGAATACCTACAAGCCATGAAAATCAGAGATGATATACAGCAGAAAGTGCAAGCCTTGAGAACTGCCCAAAATAATTCAGTTCCTACTCTAGAAAATGCAAATATGCAAAGACATCAGCAAAGATATGAAATGCAACATCAGCATCATGATGACAGACAATATGTGAATGATGCTAGGATACCACTGAACAATGCAGGAAACCAAAATGCAAATAGAAATGTTAATGTTAATCAGCCAAACAGACAGCCCATGCAGTTGGACAGATTCAGACAGCTGGTGTTTGATGGTATTCCTGGGTATCCTAACCCTATTGATAAGCATCTGAGGCTGCAAGTGCCTAAGTTTTCAGGAAGCAACACAGTGTCAGGAGAAGATCATCTAAAGGCCTTTCAAAATGTCATGGATAATTTTGAGGTTGAGCATGAGGATGTTTTCATGAAGTCATTCATGCAATCCTTAATAGATGAGGCAAGAGAATGGTACAGGAATCTGCCTGACCGGAGTATTTCATCATGGGATGATTTTAAGAGGATATTCAAGGAGCAATATGGTGATAAAACTGACCCTAGCTTCTTTGTAAATGAGTTCACCAGCATCACCAAAGGGTCAAATGAGCAGGTTGCAGACTTTAATGCAAGATTTACTAAAGTGTTGAACAAATTGCCACATCATATGAGGCCAAATGAACCTATGTGCATAATTTTGTACATCAATGCCTTTGATGCAAAGACTGCATATGGACTAAGAGATAAAGGTCCTGCCACTCTCAGGGATGCTTTCAGAATTGCAGTAAATATTGAAAACAATAGGAAAGCATCAGGCAAGACAAATAGAAGGGATGATGTAAAAATTCTGCAGAATCCAAACAAGCCTCAGAACACTCAAGGTAGTACATCTGCTCCTGAAGATAAGATAGACAAACTGGCAAATGTTGTTAAGGACCTAAGCTATAGATTAGCTAGAAGTGAAAAAGGGATGGGTCCTGATAGGCAAGTCTATCAAAGGCAGGAAAAGAGGCCATCATTACATGATATGCCTTATAACACCAATTGGCATGATGGTAAGCCTGTATTTTCACGTAACAACACAAATCAGAGGGCTCAACATGCCAAGGAAACTCCTGATCCCCTAAAGAAAACTATAAATATTGCTGATGATGCTCCGTGGTGTATAATCTGTCAGATGCCACATTCACAGTCACAGTGCATGATTGCCCAATCTTTGTATGATAATGCTACATCTTGTAATGAGTGCAATGAGCCACATCATGTGCAGGATGATGATGTTAACATGATGTCTATAGGCAACGGATATACTCTTTATGATGCTGATGACAATACAGATCATCAAGTTCAGGCCTGCCAACAGTCCCCATATGATGAAGATGATGAAGATAATTATGTGTATGCTCAGAACTCACACAATTTTCTGAGTAACCTACAACGACCTTCTGATGAGGAGATTAGAGCCTTCACAGCTGCAGCAGTTGCTCAGGTTAAGAGCAACTACAATCTCAGAGGTAGAAATCACGTTGGCAGCTCACATCAGCCAGAGGATATTTCTGCAGGTCAGCTGGTGCATGGTCATAAAGGAACTGAACCACAAAAAAGGCAGTGGGTAAGTAATAAACAGAACTTTAGATACAGAGCAGGTCCTGAATTTTAAGGACCAGAAAACAAGATCCCTCAGGCAGAAGATCAAAGTAGAGGTTCCCAAGACAAGAATGATGATCAGGGAACTATGAAAATGAAAGCTAAATCAGCTCAGGATAAGAGCAGGATTGTGGAGCAAGCTACAACTGTTGCACAAAACTGTGCTCCATTTGATATAGCCCAGATCCTCTCTCAGGTAAAGGTCTTTGTTCCACTTATGGAACTCATGAAGGTGGAAGAGATCAAGAATAGGACAATATCCCTAATCTCAGGGGTACCTTTTCAAGCTAAGCAAAATGATCAGACCCAGGGTGAGAAACAGGTCATGTGTAATGAAGAAGATGAGACTCCTGAAGTATATTTAGGAATGACCATGACAAAGTGTCCTTCACAGGTGGAACCATTTTATGTTTCCCTGGTTATAAATGGTAAAATAATTAGAAATTGTATGCTTGACTCTGGAGCATCTACAAATGTCATGCCTTTGGCTATCATGCAACAAACTGGATTAAAAATTGACAAGGCATGTGGAAAATGTTATGCAATGGATGCCAGAGAGGTACCAGTCATTGGAATCATGAAGGATGTGGATTTCAAACTGGCAGCATTTCCTGAAAAGAAATATAAGATGAATATAACAGTGGTTGACATCAAGCCACAATATGGTATGCTGCTGTCAAGAAGATGGGCAGCACTAATTGGTGGAAGTATGCAGCTGGACCTATCATATGCCATGATTCCAATGAATGGCAGGGATGTCAAGCTAATTAGAGAGCAAAGATCATCAGAGACAGTGGAAGACCAAGAAGCAAATGAACAGGTGTGCTTTGTAGACACTGACTGTGATAACTTCAAGGTTGTCTCAGATGATGCAGAAGACAAAAAGAAAAATGCCTGTGTTGGAGAGCTGGATCAGCAGGGGTTATGGACCATGTTTTTTGATGGAGCTTGTGCAAAAGAAGGCTCTGGAGCTAGAGTTGTTTTCCTGTCTCCAACTGGTAAGCTCCTCAAATCCTCTTTCTTGCTGAGGTTTGATTGCACAAACAATATTGCAGAATATGAGGCTTTACTTTTAGGCCTGAATATTGCTCTCAAACATGGAATTAAAATGTTAAGAGTATTTGGAGACTTTGAGCTGATTGTATCCCAAATCAGAAATAAGTATGCTGCAAAGAATAAAAGACTGAAGCAATACAAGCATGCTGTTTGGGATACTATTGAACTTTTTGATGCATTTTCAATTGGCTGGGTAGAAAGGTCAAAAAATGTTATGGCTGATTTCTTAGCTAATATTGTAATAAGGCCAGATGACATCACTCTGTCAGGTGTCACAGATATAGAAGTTAAAATTAGGCCTGCCATACCAGAAAACATATGCAGTTGGCAAGTTTTTAATGATGATAGGGATTTGCTGAAATTTTTGCACTGCATAGATGAGTATGAGAATCAACAGATTGATTTCCAAGCTTTTGTAGAAACTGTAGATGGAAAAGAGACTCTTGTAGGAAAAGAGATCATTCAGTTGAAGACTAACAAGATCCCTAGAGGGTTGGTGGCTTTGGAAAGAGCCTTTGACAGTAGAGACAAAATGGTCACAAGGACATCCCCCACAAATAAGGAGGATTTAGAAGAAATAAATTTGGGGACATCTCAGGCCCCTCAGAAGGTATATATTGGCAAACAGCTCAAACCACACATAAGAAGTATGCTGATTGCATTGCTAAAAAAGTATAAACATGTCTTTGCTTGGTCATATGAGGACCTAAAAGCTTATAGAGAAGACTTATTCCAGCATGAGATCCCATTGAAGCCTGAAGCTAAGCCATTTAGACAGAGGCAAAGGCCTATAAATCCTACCTTAGCTCCCAAGATGCAAGAAGAACTCAGAAGGCTCAGGGAAGCTGGAATAATTGTGCCCATCAGACATTCAACTTGGGTGTCTAACCTTGTCCCAGTCAGGAAAAAGAATGGTGATATTAGGCTGTGTGTTGATTTCAGGAACTTGAATGTATCCTCTTTGAAGGATAACTATCCACTGCCTAATATGGAGGCTATGTTGCAGAGAGTGACTGGTTGTGAACTCCTATCCATGATGGATGGATTTTCAGGATATAACCAGGTGAAGGTAAAAGAATCAGAACAGTATAAGACTGCCTTTACCACTCCATGGGGAACGTATGTGTATGTTAGAATGCCATTTGGACTAACAAATGCAGGTGCTACATTTCAAAGAGCAATGGATGTTGCTTTTGCAGGGCTAATTGATTCAATCCTGGCAGTATATCAGGATGACTTGACTGCCTACTCAAAGAAGGAAGAGCAGCACTGTTTGCATCTGGAGCAGATTTTTATAAGAGCACTAGAATATGGTATTTCTCTAAACCCAAAGAAGTGTGCCTTTGGAGTAGTTGAAGGAAAACTTCTGGGACATATTGTTTCCAAGGATGGAGTCAGGATAGATCCAGAGAGAGTGGCAGCTATTGACAGGATTCAGATGCCAAAAACTGTGAAAGGAGTTCAGTCCTTCTTTGGACAGGTAAACTTTGTCAGAAGATTTGTTCCCAACTTTGCAGAGATCACAAGGAACATTTCCAAGATGATGAAGAAGGATGCAACTGTCAACTGGGAAAGGGAAGCAACAGAATCATTTCAGAATATCAAAGAGGCAATAAAGATGGCCCCTGTTCTTAAATCTCCTGATTTTTCTAGGCCATTCCAAGTGTTCTCATTTGCTTCCTTTCATACTGTAGCTGCATGTTTGTTACAGAAAAATGAAGATGGTTTTGAACAGCCCATCGCCTTCTTCAGTATGTCCCTGCAGGCCTCTGAATTGAAGTATGATATTATGGAAAAGCAGGCATATGCACTTGTTAGAGCCATCAAAAGTTTCAGACCTTACTTGGTAGGGTCATATATCATTGCATATGTACCTCATGCTGCAGTCAAAGACATATTCACTCAGCAGGAGGTGACTGGAAGAAGGTGCAGATGGATAAACAAACTGCAGGAATTCAACATAGACATACAAGTTACTAAGTTGATAAGAGGACAAGGATTAGCCAAGATGATGGCACAATCAAACTTGGAAGCATGCCAAGTTAATGCAGTCCAAGATGAGAATGTAAGTGCATCAGGATCTGAATGGTACAAGGATATTGTCTATTATTTGCAAAATCTGAATTGTCCTTCCCATTTCAGTGACAATCAAAAGAGGACTCTGAAGCTACATGCAATCAGGTATGTTGATGTTCAAGGTGAGCTGTACTGGAAAAATCCTGATGGTGTACTGCTGAGATGTGTGGATGAGAGCATGGCTAACAATATTTTGATTGACATGCATAAAGGATTGTGTGGTGGCCATTATACTGCCCAAACAACAGCTCATAAAATTCTCAGGGCAGGATATTGGTGGCCCACTCTCTTTTCAGATGCACAAAAGTTAGTAAGGAAATGTGACCCTTGCCAGAGATTCTCAGGAAAGCTGAAATATAATGGTGCTTTGCCCCTCAGAACTGTACCTGTGGATGCTCCATTCCAGCAGTGGGGAATTGACTTTATAGGGGAAATTGCAGACAAATCAAGTGGGGGACACAGTTCGATTTTGGTGGCAACTGACTACTTTACCAAATGGATTGAGGCCATTCCAACTAAGAGAGCTACAAGTAAGGTGGTGACAGACTTCATACTAGAGAACATCATCATCAGGTTTGGAGTACCATTTAAGATTATCACTGATAATGCTATGTGCTTCAGATCAGGTGAATTTGTTGATTTTTGCAACAAGTATGGGATAAATCTGTCATATACATCACCATATCACCCACAAGGAAATGGTCAAGCAGAATCAAGCAATAAGAGCATCATGAAAATTGTCAAGAGGATACTGGACAAGAACAAGAGAGCTTGGGACTCAAAGTTGAACTTAGCAGTATGGGCTGACAGAGTGACAGTGAAAAGGGCTATTGGGAAGTCACCTTTTGAGCTAGTGTATGGTGCATCAGCTAGACTACCCATAAACAATCTCTTACCAGTTTACAGATTCATTCAGGAAAATGATGAGGAGATTGAAGATCCCATGACAGAAAGAGTGAATCAGCTGGTTGCATTGGATGAAGACAGAAGGAGAGCCCACCAAATCAATCTCAAAAGACAACAGGATATGAAATATCAGTTTGACAAGAGAACTACAAAAAGGAAGTTTCAAGTTAATGATCTGGTGCTCATTTGGAATGCTAAAGATCAGGAAAAGGGTAAACATGGTAAGTTTCAACCCTTATGGATGGGCCCATATCAGGTCTGCAATACTCATGGGGAGGATTCTTATTTCCTCCAGGCCCTAGATGGTGAAATTCTGGAATTGCCTGTGCATGGCCAATTCCTTAAGTTCTATTTTGCATAATGACTGGTTGCTGTGCACATTTGTAAAATATGTATGTAGTGTAAATGCCTTGTACAGCTCGCATTTTTTGGCTTTTTTTCAGGTCTGCCCGGAGATCTGGTTCTCGCTGCAGGTTTTCACCTGCACGTCCCCATTCGGAGCCACTGTTGACACTCATTTTGACCGGGGGTTGATCTGTCATGATCGGGAGGTTTCTTCATCTGAAGCCTTCATCTTCTTGCCCGATTTTTCTAAGTGTTGGACCTCCTCAGCGTTTTTCAGCTGCAGCATCATATTTTCCTGAGGAGGAGGTCATCATCATCATATTTGGTTCGATGATGATCTTCATCAGCTTGTTCTTCGTCGACTTGTTTTTCTCATCGTCATCATCATATTTCAACTGTCGGGTGATGTTTGCTTATTATCCTGATGATACTGGTGAGCTACAGTGCGCCCTCAGTTGTTTGCGAGGGTGATTTTTCAAGTGTCCGGTGATCTTCCGAATATCACCTTGCTCAAACATGATGACGATGTTGGCCCGATATCTTGAAGGGGTTATTCTCTAAGTTGTCGACCTGACTCGTTTTTTCCTAAGGGTCGTCATCATCATGATATTTCCAGTTTTCATCCTGCTGCTTGCGGAGGTCATCATATTTTCTGCCTTCATGATATTTCGCCGGGGTGATGTTTTTATCATCGGGTGATCTTGGTTAATATCATCCTGATGATGCTGTTGAAGAGTGTTCTAAGTGCGACCCGATATTCACTAGGGTCATCATATTTTGAACGTCAGGATGATCTTAGTCAATATCATCCTGATGATGTTGTATCACTTCTTGTTCGTTGTTTCTTCATCCTGATGATGCTGACGTCATCCTTATCTCAGGGTGATATCTTTTTCTCTACCTATCTGCATCATGATATTCCGAAGGAGGGGGTGATATTTTCATATCACCCGGATATATGTTTGTTTGTTCGAGCATCATGATGATGCTAATATTAAGGAGATATCCGCCTGCTAGCTTCGCGCATTATCTACTGGGGGTGATCTTTTCAAGTAGCATCATCATATTTAGTTATCGCCCCGATCTTATAGCGGAGCTACAGTGCAACCTGATATTTGAACATTAGGAGGATATTTCCAAATATCCGGTTGTCTTCCGAATATCATGATGATGTTAATATGATGATGACGTCATCAAGGTCCCGCGGGGGTCGTATTTTTAACACTGATCATCTTGAAGAGACCTCCTGATATTTGCAAACATGATAATGATGTCATCTGGATGTGAGGAGGTGCGCAGTAGGCAGATATGATGATGACGTCAGCAGGATATGATGATGACGTCATCAGGATGTTCATCGGCCAGACTTTTGGTATAAGCTCAGCAGGAGGATGTTCCTCCGATGGATCAGGTTGTGCCGATTATCATGCAGGTTATATTTCAAATATCATGATGACGTCAGGGTGATATTTCGAACAACAGGATATCATGCTGCTGAAGGATGATGATGATGAAGTCCTATACTAGTGTCGTCAGGAGCAAAAGCGCCGACATGATATATGCTCATGACCTAGTATATAAAGTGTTATTGAGGTCATCGCGGGGTGCATGTGGGATAATGTTATCCTGCATATTCGAAGTATCATGATGATGAACCTCGGCGGGAAGTGGTTGCGATCGACTGTTTGATGATCTTCCCGAGGCCGCGGGTTGGTGCGCCATTAATGGCGAAGGTTGCAGAGGTATGGGCGATGGCGTGGGTCGATCTTGTACCCGACTGAAGGTGTCAATCAGCGGATGATGGCGCAGGGCTCGAGAAATCTTCCTGTCTCCTCCCCTACCTGCTGCATTCAAGTTTGGGCGCCAATCTGGTTGTGTTTGAGCGCCATTTTCATGATACCGTGTATCTGGTGAGATTTTGGTCAACATTGTAATTAATTGCTGAGCACCTACCTGGCTGTTATAAGCAGGTTGTGTTGTTCATTTGTGGTTGTTGAAAGTTGATGATTTTGGCTCTGTAATGCATAACAAGCTGATCTGGTTGCTCTGTACAGCTTACCTGTGAGTTTATGTATCTCTTGTTGTTTGTTTTTGGCATGAACCCACTGATTTCATGATTAAACTTATATGAGAAATGCTGTTTGGCATGTGTTGTGTTAATTCTGTCTCCAGTATTGCATGTATTCTTCTTCTGAATCTGGATGTTTAGTAATGTTTAGATTCTAGAGCATAGAATTCCTATGTTGACTGTCTGATCTTTTAACTTCTACTCAAGGGGTAGATTAAACTATTTTCAGGTTGAACATTGGGAAGGGTATACTGCAGTAGGGATACCATAAGTAGAGATAACCTAACACTCTGTATTGGGGAGATACCTGTAAGGCAGGTATCACATATGTCCCCTTGAAATCCAGTTTTAGCTGTTCATGCTGATCATTCACAGGTGTATGTCTACTGACTCCAGGCCCTGGATAGGCACCAATCATGCTTTGTTTTGTGTTATAACCATATCCAGCTTTGCATCCACACTTAAACTCCAAAGCAAAATCTAAAACCAACATTAGGACATTAGAGTTAGTTTTAGGAACCTCAGTCCTCTGTCTACAACTGCAAATAGGCCCAAAGCTAGCCCCTTTGCCCTTATCTTTCAGTTTTGGTCTACTTACAGGAGGACTATCTGCTTTCTATCAGCATCCCAGCCTTGTATGCATATCCTCATGGATGTTGAATAGGGAATACCCCCCTAGGTCTTGCAGAGCCTGAAGAAGAAGAGGAGATAAAATATAGAGTCTATCTCCTACACTGTTGACCCCCTGGCCCAGAGATCCTGTTGATCACTGATGGCTACCTTGTAGGGAAATCTGGGAGTAAGCATCCAGTCTGGGAAAAAGTCAACACAATGGAAACAAAAACTATAGTCAATTAGTCAATCATATTATTGCATTTTTTTTCTTGTAAAGTTTTGACAATATCTTATAATATTAATATTCTAAAAAATAGCAAAATAAGTTATTTCTCTCATACCTTATTAGCCTAGGTTGAATTAAAAGATTATTTTATCTTTTCTTCAATCTATTTTTTATTTAATTTTAATTCATTATTTTCAAAGACCAATCCATATGACTTAATTTTTTTCTCAACTCCAAAACTTATATGGTTGTTAGGATTTTCCACCATATCATATATGTTTGAAATGACATTGAAATCTATTATTCGTACACACCATACCTACATAAGCCAGAGAAGTCAATTACTCGTACCTAAATTAAACATCCACTCTTTTCTAAAGATGTAAACATAGTAAATGAAAGCAAGCAGAGGACCTATCTAAAGATGCTCATATTTTTGTCATGATTTGTCAATGTTAAAGTTTATATGTAGGAATATCATAAACAAGCCACAGGAGAATCTATTAAATAAGATTTCCCCAATTATACATAGGAATATCATAAACAAGTCACGGGAGAATCTAGCAAATAAGATTTCCCCAATTATACAATTTAAAAGTGAGTTATAAGGATGTGATATGGAAAATTAAATCAAATCAAAAGAAGATTTGGTCTTCAGTAATATTCACAATTTTCAATAATTGTGATAATTTTGATGGAGAAAGAAAGTGAAAAGATGCATGTTAAGAAAAAATTGACACCATTTGATTGCATAATGGATTTTAATTACATGTATAGCATGGTGTACTTGATTTTTGAAAATAAATGAATAAATCCACCCTCAATGTATGTATCATCTATCTTTTCTTCATTTATGTCTATTGAAAGTGTAATTATTTGTTTATCTCTTTTCTATAATAAACTATAAAAATCTTTTATCTATGTTTTTCTTATGAACAACTGAAGCATTTCAAAGAGCTTATATTTGAATTGGTTCTCTCATCTTAGCAAAAGAAAGAGGTATTGATTCATTTAAGGGTGCAAGTTTTGGGGTTTTAAGGTCACCCAGTTATCTTTTGTTCAAAGAGAGATCACATGTATGTTTTTACTTATTCTATTTGTATATCGCGATGACAAGTTACTTCCCATTTCAACAATGTTTATAGTTTGTGATATCACAATGCATGCATGTGGATGGTTAAACTGTTATGGTAGAATAAGGTTGGCAAAAAGGATCCAATTCTCATGATTTTGATCTTCTTAATATAGAAAGATAGAATGTTATATAGAGAAATTGATTGCAAGAAATAATTGCTCCTTTCTTTAAACGTAAAAATTAGAAAGTAGATAACTATAAATTACGATAGAAATTATGTACAGAAAAAGTTGAAACTATTAATAATATGAAAACAAAGGAATTAAGATCAAAATAGCTTATTTTTTCATCCATTTATGATCTTTAGCATCCACTATAGAATTTTGGAGATGATTTTTCTATGCTTGTACCTGTCTAGAACAATGAATATATGTGTGTGTGTGTGTGTGTGTGTGTGTGTGTTGTTCTCTAATCTAGTCAGCCTACCCTTGGTTTATCTCTCGACATGATCTCAAGCACTCAACAACTATCAAACAACTACTATTTAGAAAAAAAAATATTTCAATTATTATTCTCATTTCCACACACTTGAAAGACCATTTTCGGAATTCATTCAAGATTTTGTTGATGTTTCTTTAAATCTAGGCATGGCTTTCATGTTGCATTTTTGGCTACAAGTCTTCAATGACTATATGGATGAGGAGTCTTTTTGTATTCTATCTTAGACATGTCTTCAACCTTTATGTTTTTTTAAGAGGCCAAGGCTATTGTAAAGTTGCAATTGTAGATAAATTATAATGTTTTATGAGTTCTTGTACAAAAAATTAGTTAGTTTGCAACATGCAAGTATTGTAAAAGTTAGTAGACCACTTTGGCTTAGGTAAACTAATGTTCTCCTTGAAATCCCACTTATTCAATTGTAGATAAAAGGTGATAACTCATTTTCCTAATCTTTAAACAACTTCTTATACCATATGTGAAATGTTGTTGATTTCTCCCATGTATAATGGGAATTATATTTTTATTTTCTTTTAGTGAAACATATTGTTTTGTGTTTTACTACATCATAATGACATTTATTCTAAAATGAAAGTGACTACTTTTTACCATTGGGACTACATAGAGTATTATTATGTTCCTTGTTTAATGTGTAGGCCCCTGCTATATTCAATGTTGATATGGAAACCATTTTAGGTGGCTTTATACAATTGCATAGCTTTGGTAGTTGTAGTTGAAGCCTAAAGGCTTTATCAAGTTTGGGAGATGGAAGGGCAAAAGAAGAGAGCTATGGACATTTTTTTAAAGATATAACATCTATTTTTCCTCAATTTATTTCCTCACTTGTAGACTTTCCTGATTTCTATAGTTTATTCTTTATGCCATGAATCTTTTTTAAGAAATTGTTGTTGCACTTTCTCCCCTATTTTTTCTTGCAAAAACATTCTTGATTTTCCAAAATAGTAGAGATAAATTGGTGTTTCTTTTTCTAGTAGTTAATTTTGAGGTGATATTATTTGTAGCTACTAATACAAATAAGACTTTTATCTTGAACTAACAAATAGAATATGTAGTCCTTAGCTAGGTATGCCTTGTTGCTTGATAGTGATGTAATGTGGGAAAATGTCAATCTTGTCAGAAAATATTGAGAAAGTTCTATTGTCTATTGATATTGTTGGTTTTATGCCACATTCTAGACAATTTGCATGCTTTCTTTTTGATACTATCATGTTTAGAGGGCACTTTGGTAAGATGTCCCAATTGTTGTATTGCTTTGATAAGGTTGAGAGATTTTAATATACTCCAAGGTTCAGACTAAGGGATGCTCTTTTCTTGAATATCAAATGGTTGAATTATAATTATGAAAGATATAGTCCTTCCATCCATTCATTATGAACAAAGGATTGATCAGACCATTACATGTTTCATGACTTATCTGGACAATATGCTTTCAAGAATTGAAGTAGGGACATGCTTCATAGGTTAGTGTTTAGACCAAATTATATTAACAAGTGTATATGGCCCTTTTTTCCCATTCCAACATCTTCTAACAAATGTATACATTATAAATAGTTACTAATATAAGATGAATACAATAAAACTCAAACTATGTGGAGGAATCTTGCTAATTTATTGTGTTGAAAATTAAAACCTTTGCCTTTAACTGAGTAAAATTATAATTATGCAACTATTTTCTCGTGTTGTGTGGTTTGATTCTACGAGAAGATATGTGCTTTTTTGTCAAGTAATATAGCAACTACAAGTTGAAGTCCATGTTAGATAATTTTTGCCATATGTTTGATTCTTTTCTTGAGTACATGGCAATGGCTTAGTAGATTATTAAATATGAGTTATGTGGGCATTATGGTGCTTGAATATAGGTTTTTCAGAGTGGATCACTTTTTATTTCATCCAAAGGAATCATCAATAAGTCATCAACATACAAAACCAAGAATAGGAGAGAATCATCCTACTGCAAGATGTAGATGTTCGAATCAAAATGGCATCTAGAGAACCCAACTTGAGAAGGAAGGAATCCATTTTACCATACTAAGCCCAAGGGGCTTATTTTAGGCCATAGACTTTTGAAGTCTACAAACCATGGAAGAATCTTGTGGAAACCCCTATGGTTGCTCCATATAGATCTCCTCCTCAAAGTTTATGCAAATAAAAGTATTATTCATGTCCATTTGATGAACCTCTCAACAATGTGCTACAGCGATAGCAAGTGTGAGTTGAATAGAGTTCATCTTTATAATTGGTACAAAAGTTTCAAAGTAGTCAATGCCAAGAATTTGTGAAAATCTCTTTGCAACTAGTCGTGCCTTAAACTTATCAATTGACCCATTTACTGCAATTTTGTCTAATATATCCACCTACATCAAACAAGTTTCATTCTCTTAGGAAGGGGGACCAAATCCCAAGTATAATTTCTAACCAAGGAATTGTACTCCTAATGCATGGCTACATCCCACTCAAAAATGCTAGATGCCTCCCAAAAAGACTATGGATCAAAAGTAGAGGCAATGAAAACATGTGGATGCTCTCGAAATTGTAATCTTGTCTACTTGATATCAAAAGGATCCCCAAACCAATCACCTTTGTATAGCCCAAAGTGGACTGAAAGCTAAAGTACTAGGAGGATATTCCTTAACCTTAGAAAATAACTAGGAAAGAAGGGAGGTGGGTCCTCATCATCACTCTCATCAGCCAAAGTAGGGGAAGAAAAGTCCTCATCATTAGGAATGTGCCTAGGTGGATCTAAATCCTCAAAATAATTGTCATCAATCCCAAGTGAATGTGGATGGAGAAGTGTCAAGAGTAGAACTCAGAGCCCTCCTTAAAATGAACACTCCTCTTAGTGAACAACTCATGTGCTGTAGGGTGGAGAAGTCAATATCCCTTACTACCATCAAGATAGCCTACGAAGATGCAAGGCCTTCTCTACGGATCCATAGCCTTATGTTTCTCTGCTAGAATGTGGGCCCATGCTAGAGACTCAAAAACTCTAAAGTGTTTAACTGTGGATTTCTAACCACTCCAAGCTTCAAAAAGAGTAACTCTCTTTAAAGCTTTGTGAAGAATGCAGTTTGGATATAACATGCACAATTATGGCCTCCACCCAATATTGTGGTGCAAGAGATTTACAGTGAATCATATAGTTTGTCATTTCCTTCAAGGATTTGTTCTTACACTCTACCAACTTTATTTTTCTAAGGACTATATGGCATTGTACACTGCAAATAAATCTCCTCTTAAATACAAAATTGATCAAAACAATGGTTAACATACCATCATTATCAGTGTGTAGAACCAATTCTTAAAAATGCTTAAAGACCCCAAACTTCTATTGAAAAAACACACATGTATACTTGGAAAAGTCATCAATGAAGGTCAAAATGCATCTAGCCCTATCAAATGAAGGATATGGAAAGGGACCAAATAAATCACTATAAACCAACTCTGTGTATCCCTCCATGCTTTGTCTTTATCAAACTTCTCCTCAAGATACTTGCCAATAAGACATCCCTAACAAACACTATTAAAAAAGTGAACAAAAAGCAATTCTATTACCATGTCAATAGCGATAGTTCAAACGCACAAATTGCTTATACCACAACTTATTCACCTCATCTAAATGTGTGAGAAGTGTGATAAAAAAAGAATCAAGATCAATATGAGAGAAAGTGTACAACCGAAGCTAGTGATCTACTCTTTCAACTACCACTGTAAAATAACTATGCATCTCAAGATTAACTACTATGTCAAGAGTGAACTCAACTCATTTTCCTGAACTTGTGTGAGTAATCTAGTAAATTGATAGGAGATTAGTTAACTATGAAGGCACACAAAAATATCTTGAAATGTCCCATCACCCATGTCAACAAACCCTCTCCTGCATACCTCAAATGGAATGTCCTAATCCATCAAAATATGCAACATGGAACAAGGCTCTAAAGATGTGAAATCATCCCCTGAAGAAGCCATGTGGTGTGAAACACAAAGTCAAGTACCCAAGTGGAAGGTCAGGCTACAATTGCTACAAGTGCCTTGTCCTTTTCTTTCCCCTTGTTGTCCCTTGATTTCAAAGAACCCTCGTTCGATGAACTTTGTTTTATTGACTCATGAACACTCATGTTATTCTTTTTCCAAAACGTGTCAAGTGATCTGTTGACATTTCTTCTGAATCAGCATTAGGGTTTGCCACTTCTAATGCACAGGCAGATTCAGGCCAACTGAATACAGGAGGTTGCGTGAGCTCCTCCCCTTCACTTCTGGTTCTGCCGCACCAAGGGGGGTATCCCTATAACTCAAGATGTAACCTTGACTAGCTCGAAGATAGAAAGATCTAACTTGACAACAACAGGTAGAATACTCTCATGTATGGACCAAGATCTGCATGATAGATCACAAGGCTGGCAACATTCTTGGACATGATGTCTGGTTGGGTATGAGAGCATGCAGGGGGTTCCTAATCCTACTCCTACAACTAACAGGTGGAAGTATGAAGTGTTTTGATATGAATTTGGATGCAAAGCTGGACATGGTGTATAACACAAGAACATAGCATGATTGGTGCCTATCCAGGGCGTGGAGTCGGTAGACATACACCTGTGAATGATCAGCATAAATAGCTAAAACTGGATTTCAGGGGGATACACATGATATCTGCCTTACAGATATCTCCCAATATAGAGTGTTGAGCTATCTCTACTTATGGCATCCCTACTGCAGTATACCCTTCCCAATGTTCAACCTAAAAACAGTTTAATCTGCCCCTTGAGCAGAGGTTAAAAGATCAGACATTCAACATAGGAATTCTATGCTCTAGAATCTAAACATCACACAAATATCCAGATCCAGAAGAAGAATACATGCAATACTGGAGACAGAATTAACACAACACATGCTAAGATAGCATTACTCATATAAGATCAACCATGAAACCAGTGGATTCATGCCAAGTCCTACAACAGGAGATACATAAACTCACAAGATCAAGCTGTACAGAGCAACCAGATCAGCTGGTTTTGGATTACAGAGCCAAAAATCCACAACTTTCAACAACCTTGAATGAATAACACCTTCTGCATTATAAAGCAAGAGGGTGTATTCAGCATTAACTACCAGGTTGACCAAAACTCCCGCCAGATATACAGTATCATAAAAATGGCGCTCAAACACATTAATGCAGCAGGTAGGGGAGGAGACAGGAAGATTTTTCGAGCCCCGCGCCATTGCCTAGGGATCCAGATCTTCAACCGGGTACCAGATCAGCCCACGCCATCGCCCATACCTCTGCAACAATCGCCATTAATGGCGCACCAACCCGCGGCCTTGGGAAGAACATCAGACAGTTAATCGCAACCACTTCCCGCCGAGATTCATCATCATGATATTTCGAATATGCAGGATAACAATATCCCACATGCACCCCGCAGCAACCTCATAAACACTTTATATACTAGGTCATGAGCATATATCATGTCGGCGCTTTTGCTCCTGACGACACCAGTATAAGACTTCATCATCATCATCCTCCAGCAGCATGATATCCTGTTGCCCGAAATATCACCCTAACGTCAGCATCATATTGCAATACAACCGCATGATATTCGCCTTCACCCGCACAACCGGATCCATCGGAGGAACATCCTCCTGCTGAGCTTATACCAAAAGTCTGGCCGATGAACATCCTGATGACGTCATCATCATATCCTGCTGACGTCATCATCATATCTGCCTACTGCGCACCTCCTCATATCCAGATGACGTCATCATCATGTTTGCAAATATCAGGGGATCTCCACAAGATGATCTGTGTTAGAAATATGACCCCCCCGGACCTCGATGACGTCATCATCATATTAACATCAGGATGATATTCGAAAGACAACCGAATATTTGGAAATATCATCCTGATGTGCAAATATCAGGTTGCACTGTAGCTCCTCTGTAAGATCGGGGCGATAAATGAATATGATGATGCTCGAAAAGATCACCCCCACTAGATAGCGCACGAAGCCTGGATATCTCCTTGATATCAGCATCATCATGACGCTGGAACAAACATACACCCGGGTGATATGAAAATATCACCCCCTCCTTCGGAAATATCATGATGCAGATAGGCAGAAAGAAAGATATCACCCTGATATAAGGATGACGTCAGCATCATCAGGATGACAAAACAACGAACAAGGAGTGATACAACATCATCAGGATGATATTGACTAAGATCATCCTGACGTTCAAAATATGATGACCCCAGTGAATATCGGGTCGCACTTAGAACTCTTCAACAACATCATCAGGATGATCATAACCAAGATCACCCGATGATAAAAATATCACCCCGGCGAGATATCATGATGCAGATAATATGATGACCCCCGCAAGCAACACGGTGACTACTGGAAATATGATGATGATGACGACCCTTAAGAAAGAACAAATCAGGTCGCATAACTCAAAGAATAACCCCTTCAGAATATCGGGGCAGCATCATCATCATGTTTGGGCAAGGTGATAAATGGAAGATCACCGGAGACTTTAAAAAATCACCCTCGCAAGCAGATCAGGGCGCACTGTAGCTCATCAGCATCATCAGGATAAAAACCAAACATCACCCGATAATTCAATATGATGATGACGATGAGAAACCGGTCGACGGAGAACATGATGATGCCGACCCTCATGGAAACAAACATGATGACGATGACCTTCTCAAGAAAATATGATGATGATGCTGAAAACTGCTGAGGAGGTCCAACACTTGGAACATTTTTTGGATACTTAGGGAGAGTGCCTGAATGAAAATTGCTCAGAAAACTACCAGTCAATTCAGGCACTAACATGATCAATGTATTTATTCAAACACTTATGCTCATCGTGACCAAGTCTCTTATGTTAAGAACACTTGATCTTCTCTTTCTTAGGATTTTCACCTTTTGCATAGGAGATTTAAAAGACTACTTTAGAAATAGTGTCTTTCTGATTATTTTTCTTTTTCTTGTCCTTGTTTTTTATCCTTTTTTTATTGCTTGACCCCTTTTATTCTTTGATGTCCTAGTTTGCAACCAAGGCATATGACTTAGAAGATTTTAGAATACGCACCTACATGAGCTTATCCTACTCCTTAGTGAGGGTGTTAGCAAAGTCATCAAGAGATGGCATAATGAACTAAGTTCCAAGTGCACCCTTTGTGGAATAGAAGATAGAAACAAAAATTGAATAATCTAAACTAAGTTTGGAGAGAATACTAAAACTTAAGTGTCTCCTTGTTCAACCCCACAATGTTTTAACTATAGTCCCAATAATTTTAGCTTAGTAAAAAGATCCTAGATAGTGTTAAAACTACTAAGACTCAAACTAATGAGCTCATTCTCCAACTGATGACCTCCCATAACATCCTAGACCCCAAACAAAGTACCCAAAATAGTATAAATCTAATTAGGTGAATCCAAATACTCAATGTGGAAAAGCAAGCAAAGAGATTCAAATAAACACAATAAACCATAGGCTTCATCACATTTGTTAAACCATTTAATTCCCTCTATGTCTAAGGTGGGTTCTACCTCTATACCCATAATAATCTTGAATAATCATTTATTTCTCAACAAGACTAACATTTTATATTTACATTCAAAATAATTATATGGTGTAAGAAGAGAACTAACAACTGATCCATAGTGCAAAAAACTAATAAAACACAAAACAACCCCCTATTACTTGTGATGTAATGACCCCCCAACAATTACAATGTTTGACATTTTATTTCAATGCATTTTACAATGCAAATTCAAATTTTATATGGCCAAAAATGTTAAAAGTACACTATGCTACAAAGTAAGAACCAAATAAATAGTACATAATTATAGAGCTAAAAAAGTCAATAAAAAGGAAGCTCAAAAAGGCATTATTTTTTGAAAAAAATATGAGCAATTTAAGGTCTCAAAAGCACAACAAAACAAAACTAAAGTTCTAGAAAACTAGGAAGTCAAATCTAAACATCAACAACACAAGGGCGTAGTCAACAAAAAATAACTAAAATCAAAAAAATTGCACCTGAATAGCCCTTTGTATGACAAATATGGTTGTTTGAAATTGAGATACAAAAACAAAAATGCCAACAAAGAGAGGTCACCCACCTAAATAAGCCAAGGAGGATGGTGATGTCAGCAACAATATAGATTTTGTACATATGACATTAGTAGTATGTACAATTCAACCAACAACTTAGTTGATGGTCTTGTCAACAATCTATATGAATTTGTATAGATGACATCAATTATTGTACAATGATGTGGCAAGGTCATATGCTGACGTGGCAATCCACGTGGTTGACTAACATGGTGAGTTGTACGCTAACATGGCAAGGCAAGTCTTGAGTCGTACAACTCCCACAAACAAAGATTCCTAGAATATTCTCCAATAGTGTTAATAATGAAGCAATAAATGGGTATAGTACTACATATGTGCTATGTCAACAACGTACATTGCATGTGAAGGCAAGCATAGGTGTTACTCAAGGACGACCTAGTTGGTGGTGTCAAAGTCTACGGGTAGCGCAACTAGGGAAGGCAGTAACTAATGAACATGGCCACCACATACAATGTACAAACCATATTGCCCTGATGAACAGTGTCGAGTCAAAAATGGAACCCCTTGAAACCATGAAACCCAAAATCAACAAGTTTATAATCAATATTAGGGTTTTATGTTGTTGAGCACAATGGTGCAATCAAATTTAGGCCAAGATGCCCCAAAATTTGCACCACCTACAAAACTCAATCAAACGAACACATACAAAAACTTAAAAAGAATGTCATCCTTCTGAAATCTTCTTCAAGCAAAACAAAAGCCTATCTAAACCTTCTTGGGCCTCCCAAACGCAATGATGCAGCCCAAAAAGTTACACCGTGTCCTGAAAAACAACTTACATTCAAAACTTGAAAACAAGACACTACGAAGCTTTGATACTATGTTCATATGAAAAAAAACATTAATAAGTTAGATCTGATGGGAAATAGACACTCTTATCCGAAAAATGTCTCTAGAATCAAACTAGAAGAATATAGACAGCTTCCATGAATAAGAGAAACAAGCACAAGATTGCAAGACAAAAATATGGTTCAACACAAATGCATTAAGCAAAAGCTCACAATTGCATGAATGAAAATGCAAAGTGAATGTTATGTTATGGAGCCTATTTCCATATTACAATGTATTTCAAATATTGTACACTCTTAACGTATCCTCGCCGGGGTTCGAATATAGATATGTGTGGATCCCCCTTTTTCTGCAGGTATAGATATGTGTGGATACCCCTTTTTCTGTGGGTATAGATATGTGTGGATCCTCCTTTTTCCACAAGTATAGTTATATGTTTTATTTATACTTGTATATGGGTGGAGTCATCACCCATGATTAATGGGAACTGTTATGGGTTGACTTGGCCCATGGTTTGGTGCCCATTGTTTTGTAAAACCGCTATGTCAGTTACCTATTGATGTAATTATAAATAAACAGACATACAGTAGGCAAAATACAGGAAGAATTGAGAAGATGAATAGAGTGTGTGAATTCAAGTGTGAATTCGGGAGAGTTTGTTGAGTGTAGCTTCCAAACAATATTTGTGTATTGTAATTGTGAGAAGACTAATCTAAGCAAGTGCTTCTTGGTGGACGTAGCCCACATTAGGTGAACCATGTTAAATCATGTCTTCATATTGTGCAATTTTTATTTCTATTTTTTATTTATCTCTCTTCATAATTCTTCTTGTTGTGATTCTGAGAAATTATTCCGCATTGATTTCTGTTTTATTTCTAACAACTGGTATTAGAGCTTCAGGTTGGATTTGCCAAAGTGTTGAATTGCAAGAAGGGATATTAGCTTGAGTCGGAACTATGGCTGATGATAGTAGATCAATGGTTGAAAAGTTCAATGGGCAGAACTTTGGTCTATGGAAGATGCATATGGAGGATTACCTCTATTAGAAGGACCTCCATGCTCCGCTGGCAGGAAAAGGAAAGAAACCAGCGAGTATGTCAGATGAGGATTGGGAGCTGCTTGATAGGAAAGCACTCAAGGCCATCCGTTTATGCCTTGCATCTTCAGTCGCGTTTAATATATCACAGGAGAAAACTACGGAAGATCTCATGAATGCATTAGGGAAGTTATATGAGAAACCCTTTGCTTCTAATAAAATATTTTTGATGAAAAATTTATTTAATATGAAGATGTCTAAAAATACTTCAGTTACTGATCATTTAAATGAATTTAATACTGTTGTGAGTATGTTGAACTCTGTAAACATTGACTTTGATGAAGTTAGGGCTCTACTTATTTTGTGCTCCTTACCGGAGAGTTAGAATAGCCTAGTGATGGTTATAAGCAACTTGGTCTCTAACAATGCCAAGTTGAAGTTTGAGGATGTTTTAGGAGTAATCCTTAATGAGGAAATGTGACGGAAAAGCTCTAGAGAGTCTACTTCAAGGAATGCTTTGGCGGTGGAGAGTAGAGGGAGACAAAAATATAGAGGAAAAGGAAACCGTGGAAAGTCAAATGGTCCTAGAAGGTCAAAATCAAAGATCAAGATGGAATGATGGCACTGTGGAAAGATTGGGCATGCGAAGAAAGATTGTTGGGCTCTTCAAAGAAAGAAGAACAATTAGGAAGACACCAAGGAGGTAAATGTGGCAACAAGTAATATTTGTTAGGATGCATTAATTCTCCCCATGGATAATATTGCTGAGTCTTGGGTTTTAGATTCAGGGGCTTCTTTTCATGCTACACAGCATAGGCATTATTTTATTGATTATGTTCAAGGGGATTTTGGACATGTTTATCTTGGTGATGATGAGCCTTGCCGCATAATAGGAAAAGGATGTGTTCAAGTCAAGATGCAAAATGGGAACACTTGGCTACTGAAGGATGTTAGGCATGTGCCCAAGTTGAGACAGAATTTGGTATCCGTGGGGCAGCTAGGGAGTGAAGGTTGTATGGTGACTTTTATAGCAGATTCTTGGAAGGTGACCAAGGGTGCTCTTGTGGTAGCAAAAGCAGATGCAACTTTGTGGCACTATAGGCTTGGTCACATGAGCCAAAGGGGCATGAATATTTTGAAGGATAGATTGCCCAAATTGAAAGAAGTTGATTTAGATTTATGTGAAGATTGTGTGTACAAAAAACAGAAAAGGGTAAAGTTTCTCAAAGTTGGACCATAGAGAAAGCATAATAAGTTGGAGTTGGTTCATTCAAATGTATAGGGGTCGGCTCAGGGATCTTCTATTGGTGGTTCATCTTATTATGTAACATTTATTGATGATGCAACTAGCAAAGTTTGGGTGTATGGCATTAGGAGAAAATCTGATGTGTTTGATACATTTAAAAGATGGAAAGCCTTGGTTGAGAATGAAACAGGTCTCAAGTTAAAATGTCTCATATCAAATAATGGTGGAGAATATTGCAGCAATGAACTTTTGATTATTGTTCTAGGAATGGAATTCGTAGACAAAGGACAGTTCCAAGAAGTCCACAGCAAAATGGAGCGTCAAAAAGAATGAACAAGACTATCATGGAGCATGCTAGGAGCATGAGGTTGCATGCAGGACTGCCTTTTGAGTTTTGGGCAAAAGCAGTGAATATTGTTGTATATCTGATCAATAGAGGACCTTCAACGGCCTTGGATGGAGGCATACCTCAAGAAGCTTGGTCTGGTAAGAAGGTTGATTATTCATTTCTTAGAGTATTTGGTTGTGAAGCCTTTATTCATATTGATTAAGATGATAGGACCAAGTTAGAGGCTAAATCTGAAAAATGCACCTTTATTGGTTATGGTGAGGATGATTTTGGTTTCTAGATTTGGAGTCTTAAGGACAAGAAAATCATTCAATCTAGGGATGTGGTCTTTAATGAAAAAGTCGTGTACAAACAACAGTTACAGGATCAGAGAGAGGAATCCAGAAAAGAGTACACAGTGTTGGAGGACATTGCAAATAGTAAAGTGTCCAAGAAAATAGTTTAGGCATCTATTCCACAGGAATCCCAAACTTCTGAGGTAAGGAGATCTTCTAGGGTAAGACGGGAACCTGAACGTTTTTCTCCATCTCTTAATTATTTATTACTCACTGACAATGGAGACCCAGAGTGCTTTGAGAAAGCAATGCAAGTAGATGCCAAGAAGAAGTGGAAAAAGCCATGGATGAGGAGCATCAATCTCTCATGGAAAATCAGACTTGGGATTTGGTAAACCCGCCTGAAGGTAAGAGAGCATTGCAGAACAAGTGGGTGTACAGAGTCAAAGAGGAGGATGGAGGCAAAAAAAGGTACAAGGCCCAATTCGTGGTCAAGGGGTTTGCACAGAAAAAAGGTGTTGATTTCGATGAGATTTTTTATCCAGTGGTTAAAATGACTTCTATTAAGACTGTTATTGGGATAGTGGCAACGGAAGATTTGCACTTAGAGCAGCTAGATGTGAAGACTGCATTCGTTCATGGTGATTTGGAGGACTTATACATGGAGCAGCCACAGGGATATGAGGTCATAGGGAAGGAGAACATGGTGTGCAAACTGAAGAAGAGCTTGTATGGCCTAAAACAAGCTCCATGTCAGTGGTACAAGAAATTTGAGAGTTTTATGGAGCAGAAATACTCCAGGTGTCATTCAGACCATTGCGTGTATATCAAGAAATTTGATGATGGTAGTTATATTATTTTGTCTGTATGTGGATGACATGTTGGTTGCAGGTAAGAACATGCAGGAAATAAAGGTACTCAAGGAACAGCTTAGTAATTCCTTTGCTATGAAGGATTTGGGGGCAGCAAAACAAATCCTTGGAATGAGAATATCTCGGGATAGGAAGGAAAGAATTCTTTTTTTATCTCAAGAAGAGTACATTAAGAAGGTCTTGGAGAGGTTTAATATGCAAGATGCTAAACCAGCTGGGACTCCTTTGGCAAGCCATTTCAAGTTATTAAAGGAGTAGTGTCCCAAGACAGAGGAGAAAATCCAGATGTCCAAGGTACCTTACTCATCAGCAGTTGGCAGCTTGATGTATGCGATGGTGTGCACTAGGCCAGATATTGCTCATGCAGTGGGAGCAGTGAGTAGGTACATGAGTGATCCTGGTAAAGAGCACTGGCAGGGAGTGAAGTGGAACATTCGGTATTTGAGAGGGACCGTGGAGACAGTTTTGTGCTACATTGGATTGGACACCACTTCGTGTGGTTATGTAGATTCAGACATGGCTAGAGATTTGGACAGCAAGAGTACAACAGATTATGTATTTACTGTAGGTGACACAGCGGTGAGCTAGATTTCACACCACAGAAACTTGTGGCTTTCTCAACCACAGAGGCTGAGTATGTTGCTGCCATAGAGGCAAGCAAAGAGATGATTTGGTTACAACAATTTCTTCAGGAGGGGGCATAAGCAGGAGGAAGGGACGCTGTATAGTGATAGTCAAAGTGCTATACACCTAGCAAAGAACTCCGCCTTCCACTCTAGGACGAAACATATACAATTGAAGTACCATTTCATTAGGGCAACTTTGGAGGAAGAGAAGTTGAAGCTAGAGAAGATTCATACCAGTCAAAATCCTACAGACATGATGACCATGGTGGTCACAAGGGAGAAATTGAAGCTATGTTTAGCTTTGGTTGGCCTTCAAAAATGACAGTGAAGGGATGAGAAGCTTGCTCAGAGGAAATCAATCTCCAAGTGAGATTGTTATGTTATGGAGCCTATTTCCATATTACAATGTATTTCAAATAATGTATTTCAAATACTGTACTCTTAACGTATCCTCCTCAGGGTTCAGATATAGATATGTGTGGATCCCCCTTTTTCCGCAAGTATAGATATGTGCGGATCCCCCTTTTTCCACGAGTATAGTTATGTGTTTTATTTATACTTGTATATGGGTGTAGTCATCACCCATGATTAATGGGAACTGTTATGGGTTGACTTGGCCCATGGTTTGGTACCCATTGTTTTGTAAAATCGCTATGTCGATTACCTATTGATGTAATTATAAATAGACGGACATACAGTAGGTAAAATACAAGAAGAATTGAGAAGGTGAATAGAGTGTGTGAATTCAAGTGTGAATTAGAGAGAGTTTGTTGAGCACAGCTCCAAATAATATTTGTACATTGTAATTGTGAGAAAACTAATCTGAGCAAGTGTTTCTTGGTGGACGTAGCCCACACTGGGTGAACAACGTTAAATTTTGTCTTCATATTGTGCAATTTTTATTTTTGTTCTTTATATCTCTCTTCATAAGTCTTGTTGCTGCGATTATGAGAAATTATTCCGCATTGATTTCTATTTTATTTCTAATACTGAATGGATAAATAAATAGAAAAGAGAGGAAGCAAATATGACCATTGGGAGATGCAAATACCGTCTATCTTCATAAATGACCCACAATATTTACCTAGGTAAACTAAAATAAACATGTCAAAAATATATAATATTCAACTAAGAAAAATAAAAAACCTACGCTAGCACCATCTCAACCTAGTAGACTAAGGATGTTTTTTTTTTTGAACATTTCGAAAATAGATGCTCTCGCACCTATCGCATGCACCCTTTCCCTACATTCACATATGGATTTTGTTGCTACTGGGGCAGGCAAGGTTGTTGCGTCTGCTCCACTTGCCCCTTCTCTCCTGATTATGGATGCTTTCCCCTCCTCTCGGTGGTCATGGCATGAGTTTTCTTGTGGCCACGACACCCTCTTCTACGAGAAAGAGGTGTTCCCAAGAACTTTTGATGTGAAGTTTTAGTGTGGGTGACGACTCTACTCCCTCCTTTGTCTTTGGGGGTCCTTCTAGCAGTTTGTCTCTCTCCTCCTGGAATAGGTCTAGCCCATGGCAACCCTTCCACCCATGCGGCCATTGTTGGGGGGCTCCTTCTCACCCTCCACGTGACAATATTCGACCCTTCCTCTACACTCAAACTTCCCCTGTCATCGTGTGCAGTCAAGAGGTGATTGCAAATGAACACTATTATGCTTCCCATGGCCTGGTTTGCAAGTTTACTAGCTTGTGGCCCTCTCTCCTTGACTTGTACTCGTGGGTTTTGGACTTGTGGTGACCTCTTGTTGAGAGGAAAATCGAGTTGTACCCCTGTGTTAGGAGTTTTTTACTACAACATTTGAATCTACACATGAGAGGGATTTGAATTTAGATCAATGATTGTGGATGTGAGGCGAGCATTCCTTTTCGCTCAAGCCATGGTCTTTCAACCCGCTTTTGGAACCACTCAATATCAGGCCAATTTGGGTCAAACTTCCCCATCTCCCTCTCTTCAGTTCTAGGACGAATCATGTTATGAGGTCATTGGCAATGTTATTGGTCATTTTTTGAAGGTTGACTCAACCACTACCCTCATGGGCCACCCTACTTTCGCCCGTATTCTTATAGATACATCCAAGCTCTTCCTAGGGATGTTTTGATGGCAGAGGATAGGCCTTGGACTCAACCACTTGATTATTAAGGTCTCCCCTTCCACTACAGACGATGCTTTGCCATCAAACACTTGGCTACTAATTGCCCTTCTTCTCGTCGTAAGGCGGCCCTGACTACGTGGTGGCGAAATGCCCTCGCCGACCACTTGATTGTTGGTGATTCTGACTCTCAAAATCCAGTGTTGTGTAGGATGACTCTTTGTGTGTTGGAAATTTTTGTTCCCTAGGACAGCTTGACTACAACTTTGTAAAGTTTCAGATTTTGTCAAACCCTGAGAATGTTGTACAGAGTTTATGGTCCCTTTAAAACCAACTTCTCATAATCAAAACCTAACAGACTAAGGATGATCGTCGTGGCAGCAACACTCAAGCTCAATAAGAAATCACCGCAATCACATTCATTACACCCAAAATGCCCTATAAATTGTCAAACTTGCACTTGACAACACAAGGCATGCTCTATTTTCAACGGGAATCTTATTAGGCGAGTGGGGCAGGGAAGCAGACCAGGCATCATAAAACAACCTTGTCACAACATCTGCCACAACTAAATCATAAAATAACAAATTCACGCAAGGAAAGCACAATTTTACCACCTAAATTTCATAAAATTTACTCGTTCCGACATCACTCACATGAGCTAAAATAGAACAAGAATTGTAGACGGAACTCTATTAATTTACTGACCAAATTTCCCCAAATTTACCAACCACCACCCAAAATGTCTATTCCTTTAAAAACACAAAAGTGTGCTATGCCTTACAATGGATAAACCCTAACTTACAGGGTTCAATCATTTGGGAGAAAAATTGAACAAATAAAAACAAATTTATCATTCAAGAGGGAATGCACGCTCCAATTCCTTTAGAAGCATAGAACTCAACTATGCTTTCCAGCCAATAAACATTAAATCAGAGCCTTCAAGCATTCCAGAGGTTTTTTTAAACAATAAAAAACTACCATTAGAGGAGGGAGTTAAGAAAAAAATTACCACTCAAATTTCACAAAATTCACCCTCCCAACATTACTTCTAATATTTTAGAAGATTCTAATGGGCGTAAGAACACAAAAGTGTGTTATTTTTTTTTGGAAACAACTTGATTACATAGAGATGACAACATAATAAATAAAAAACACATAATCCAGCTATGCTTTACAGATGATACATAAACATAAATCTACCATCCAAACGAAAAGGAAAGCAGAGTCTTACCACCTAGATTTACAAAATTATTCAGCCCTCACAACAATCCACCAACAACAGAAAAAATCCTAACAGAAATTCTCTTAAAATCCCAAAAATCCACCTACGATTTATCTCGTGACATTACATAAATTCAAAATAGCAACTCGATTAAAAACACAAGATCCAGATACCGCTTCAAGCACGATAAACCACAATTCCAGAGCAAAATCAAACAGATAATATAGTAACGGATATCATGCTCTTACCACTAAAATTTCGTGTAATTTCGTTGAAAAACGTCCCTCCCCGGGCCTAAATTTGATGGCTGTATAGCCGCATTTTGGCATTTTTACCATAAACTACAAATAAAATTTGTATAGCCAAGATACTGTGCCTCCTGATCAGTCTCATTGGCATGTGCAGGATCTGATGTAGTTTCTGCAACCACAGATAATTGCACAGGACATTCAACATCACTATGGGAATTAGTGCAATGGTGATGACACCATTATCAATTTGTTGCTTCTTCCCCTGTCCTTGCTTGGCAAGAACTATGTGTATGCTTTGGCATTTACAACAGATAATTTTGAATTTTATTGTTGTTTCTGCGCGGGGGAATTATTCTTCTACGCAGAGGGCTTTGGAGTTGAACTCTGTGTAGGCTTATTCTTTTGCGAAGAACACTTCTGCTTGAACTTGACCTTGGCTTCAATTTTAGCTAAATTGTGAAATGCCTGCCCTAATGTTTCTGAAATATAGAACTCCAATTTAGTAGGAATGTAAAGTGATAACCCACTTTTATATATTTGAACACTTTGTGTCGCTCGAGTTCATGCACACAGAATAGTCATGGAACTCGATGGTGTACTCTATGGTTTGCTCCTTACACTGGTGCAACTGCAAGAATTTCATTTACTTATCATAGTGGGAGGGGGTAGTATTCCTCCTATCTTTTATGTTACTGAAATTGTTAACAGAGAAATATTCCTCCAGTTGCCACACCCAATTATCCAACATTGTAGTGTCAATTTTACCTTCAAACATTGGGTGTCCACATTGACTTACACTCTGAAAGGATTTGGATTGTGCAGAAACATATAGTTTGGCGTGTTGTGGCATCGATCCAAGTTGGCACAAGAGTTTGTGGAACTGTCAAGAGAGTTCTTGACATTGTTTGAGGGTTATTCTTAAATATCATCCACTTCAACAGTTGAAGGTTAATTTGGACCAATAAAAATAGGACAAATATTTACCACTTTTTGTTGTGAATGGGCTATAAAATTGCTACTGAGTGTTTGACCATCGAAATAGATGATATTTAAATAGAGTATGTCTCGAGAGTACTGTTGACCATCTTCTGAATATAATGCTTCAGACATTTTATTCTTGCTGCGACATTCGTTTGAATTCTCAAATTGTACAAGTGAAAAAACTTCCTTATATTGACATTATGATGTTTGCTTCTATGCTTCAGACATTTTATTCTTGCTGCGACATTCGTTTGAATTCTCAAAGTTGTACCAAGTGAACAAACTTCCTTATATTGGTGTATAAGTGTTTGTATTGGCATGTGAGAAACACTATTCTGATATCAATGATCGGGATTCCAAGTTGTGTAAGGGACAAACCAAACTTAATGGGTTTATAGATTATACAAAGGAAAACAAAAAGACACAATAATCCTATACACAAGCGAGAGTACTCAAACTTAACAAATATGTGCTACTTCTATTCAAACATAAGTGAATTGGGGTACAATGAATGTTACAAATACCAAGGCTACAGATTAGAATCTCTATAACTAGAAATGAGTGTACACATCAAACTAGCTTGCCTTCAACTATTTAGTTATCCGACCTTCCTTATGGAGGATCGAATGCATGCATATATAATACAATAAGGTTACAAACGATGACAATTCGTGTCCCAAATTGCAGGAGCTTCCAATTGATTGGTGGTTGAGCCTCCCTGAAGATTGGCATTCCGTTCCCACGGTTGAAGAAGAAATCTATTGAAGATGCCAAAAGTGAAGGATTATTGACTGTGTAATGCTCGCCACTGGCAAAGACGTGTTGAATCATGCGCGGTGGCCTACAACAACATAGTCCCCTTCTTTCTTCTATCATATTGATGATATATCAAGAAATGAAACGTTGATACAAACAAAACAAAGACAGTTATTTTTAAAAGCAATTCACTCATATACTCATAGATTGCGAAACCCTCATGTTTATTAGACATTTTCAGGCATATAAAAGTGATCATTTTCTTCAATGCTTGAGCAAACTTTTCTTTTTGTTTTGGAAGAGGGAGATTTTAACAGGCTTTGATATAGATAAATCTGTTCTGCAGGAAGAAATAAAAGATCTCACGTGAAGAAAAGCAGCAGTTGAAAAGCAAACTTCCCAAATTTCTCATAAACCTCTAGTACAATGTAAAACCAAAACAAAACAGCATCCTAGGATATTAATTCTTATCATGTTTCTCCTCAAAAAAACTCAGGAAGGTCACAACTGGAAAGTCACGCAAAGATGGAATCCAGCTTCAACCATACCCTGTAGGAAATTCAACTGGGATTGAATCCAGCCTCAACTGTACCCAGCAGGAAAGTCCCAGGATCAAACCGTAGCAGATTCATTCACAGAGCATTTCTCGCCACCTGAAGAAGAAGAGAGTATTAGAAAGCTCTAAACTGGTTGCCATTCCTGTCACTAACAGGTTACACCAAATCCTATTTTTATATGAATATCTTATCTCTGGCTCTTACGTAAAAGGCGCAAGCTTGCCTGTTCCATGGCAGATCGTATAGGCCAGTTTGGTTTATCAAATGGTAAATTATCTAAATCTATATATACAAACCCAAGTTTACTCGTAACTACAGGATTCTAAGCACATTTAGATTTAAATCTTAGAGGTTTGTATGGTGACCCCATATCATTTTGCATTCCTTTTATGATTATGAAAAAAAATTAGCATACATAAATTATAAAAATCCTATTTAAGTTAAAAATGTCTTATTTATATAAGCAAAAAAAATGATGCCTTTGAAAACATGATGATTGTATCTGGTGTGAAATTTCGAATATAAATAAGGACTGCATTTGACTTCGCTCCCAAGTTTAATAATATCATCTAAGATACTAAATTTGAACGATATAGAAATTATATAAATGGAAATAATTTCCCTTGCAGTGAAAAACCAAACTAGAAGGCAAACAAAAAAGCAAAAACTATTGTATAAATCTTACAGTAGCCGCTTTGTGCTCAATGCCATAGACGCTCCAAGATCTAGCTTGCATATAAGTAAAAATTAAATATTCTAAAAGCTCTTAACATTTTGGAATGAAAAATCAAACTTAAGAATTGCACGCTTACCTTAGCTAAATCCATGCCTGGCTTGGAACCACTGAAGAAAACTGTAGTTCGAAAGCATCTCTAAAAGGATAAACAGTCATGCCCACCATGCACAGATCTCAGACTTTTAAATGCTGTCACATGAAGTTTGAAAGCATCTCTAAAAGGATAAACATTCAGCTCCACCATGCAGAGATCTCAGATTTTTAAATGCTGTCACATGAATCGTTTGATATTACCCAATCTCCCTGAAGAAATGATGCATGTCAGTTAAATGTATGGATTCAATTGAAATTGAGATATATTATCTCAATTTTTTTTAAAAGCTCTGATTCATCTTCAACTGCATCAATAAATTCCCTGGAATTTGAAATCCTTGTCTCTTTTCCCATTTCCATTCCAACCAAAATATGTCATCAAGAAAACTGTAAGCTTCTCCACTTTCGAAACATCTTTAAATGGAAAAACAGTCACATCCCCCACACAGAAACATGTGAGATTTTTAAATGTGTAGTTTTAATTGTGATTAAAAATGTATTATAAAAATATTTTGTTTTTGTTTTTAAATTTTGATTCATCTTTCATTATATTGTATTTGTAATCCTTGTCTCCTTTTCCATTTTCATTCTTATCAACTAAAGGATGTCATCAAGAAAACTGTGAGCTTCTCCAGTTTGGAAGCATCTTTAAATGGAAAAACAATCACATCCCCCACACAAAATCTAACCCAATCTCCTAGCCTTAGAGCCCTGTAGGAACAGTCTATGACTTTTAAATGTGTGGTTTTGATTGTGATTAAAGATGTATTATCAAAAAATGGCTATTCCATTCTACAATTTTTTTTAGCTTTTCCACTACATCTGAGAATGTTTGTAATTTGTCATCCTTGTCTTCTTTTTCCATTTTCATTCCCATTAAACAAAGGATGTCGTAGACAATCACTTCTTCTAAGTCATTGTTGTTTATCAACATTCTCTTGTGGAGAGCTCGAAATTTCCTTGAATCTGCCATATGACCAACAAGCTCTTAATCCAGGCCATGAAAATATGCACATATGTCTAAAAATGCTTCTTTAGGCTCTTAGACTCTTTGATGAAAAGTAGGCAACTTGTGTTGTTTTATAAACATGTTATAAGCACCCTCGCCTTGGATTCTTTCATTGCCTGCATTCAGCTCATGTTGTCCTCTAGTTGCTCGGTAGGTGATAAACTTTTTGTACCAGCTCCTTAATATAATTATGGTGAACCACATTGTCAATAAATAGAAAACACATAACTTGTTCTTCACAACTTGTTGCAGTTGTTTTTGCCCTTCTTCCAGCTTTCCTCCTCCAAAATCACTAATCATATATTTTTCCAGCTTCATGAAGTGGGATGTCTTGTCTAGAGTTTTCTCATAAGTCACCAGCTTGCAAAATTTAAAATCTGCAGAAGTCCAATTGAACTTGTGAATGACTTCCCATGCCAAAGTGCTTTTAATAATACACCCAAACCCCCATGACACAATGGCTAAAGCTGGTTCACTGCCTTCCAACTCCACCATCTCCTTCACTTCTCCTTTCTCCTCAATACCTTCTGTGCATTTTTCACAAAAGAGGATGAGATGATAACAAGATATAACTTAAAACAAGTAAAAACGAGCAGCCTTGTGAGAAGTGTGAGAAGATGCTATACCTGGTATACTCTCTGCCATATTCTCAACTTGAATATGCATTGCAATGGCTAAATTGTTTTGAATATATCTGGTTTACCTGTAAAAATGATGGCATCTTTCATGATGATATCTCATTGCATCTAAAATTATAATTTTGAACTTTTATATAGCTCACACCACAAATTACACAAAAGTGCTAATTACTTATTCTTCCAAATATAGAAGAAAAAGAGAGAGAACATAAATAATTGAGCTTCTACAGGCCTGATAAAAGAATTTGTTGTAAAATGGCAGATAGTTTTTGGTATTATAACTGTCATAATTAAGCATATAATTGGAAGGTATAACAGGAGCGATTTAACCGTGAATTATAGGGGAGCAAGAGTTCTAAATTACCGTCAAAAAAAAAAGAGTGTAAGCCTATCAAAGCAATATATATAGAGAGGTGGATAAACATTTTGAATTATTTAGTAATTTGTTGGTATTGAGAGTAGGATCTATAGGGGTACATTGGCCTTTTTCAGTTAAAAATTAAAGATTGAAGGATATTTATTCTGTTAAAGTTGTCCAGGGTATACCCCTGCTTCATCCTTTAGAATATCACAAACATTATATTCAACAAAACTTAATCTTTAGTAAGCTCTTTATAAACCACTCAACTTCACCAACAAATATAACATATTAATAAAATCTCAATTACTTAAATATTAAGAGCTCTTCACCTGAGCTGCATCTCTTTTCAAAGAACTTTTAAATTACATAAAAATACTATTAACAGCAAAATTTAAGATGAGATTTTATTTTTTTTTTAAGCAGAAACTCTTTGAAGGCTAGGGTTATCATCACCGCAAGCAGCAGAAAGGAAAACCCTATTTTAAATACAAACATTTTTATGAGCCCCTAAATACAAACATTTTTATGAGCCCCTGAACGGATCATAATAAAAATATGCATCAAGAATATATTTGACATTTGAACAGAGGAATGATTTTTAACTAAGAAATATACACCATAGATGCTGATTTAGTTTAATTATGAAAAATGATTTTTTTTAATACCTTAAATATAATTAAATTTTATATTCTATTATTTCATTTTTCAAATAAAAAAGGTTTCCACAGTTTATTATATATAAATTTATAATACTTTGGGTGAATCTTTATTTTATTTTTGATTTATTTAAAAAATAAATAAATAAAAATTTATAACTTAAATTATTGGTTTAGTTAATATTTTATATATATCAGAATTAACTGAAGAGCTTCTGGTTAAAAACTGTGTATAGCTTTTTTTCATCAGTTTTTAACCAGAAGCTCTTCAAGTCATGTCATGGACTGTGGAAATATCATATCTTCAATTATATAAGAATTTTATAATGTGCACCTTTTTAAGTTTTAGTTTTTCCTATAAAATAAATTATTTTTAAAAAATACTAATTTATTGTTTTTAACAAGTTTTCAGTTTTTTTAATTAAAAAAGAGAGTTTCACGCAAAGGTTCAAAATTGCCTCAAAAAGTAAAAATGCTTTTAAGTGAACCATACTTTACACAGATATTGTCAGGACCAATTGTCTCACAACAGTGTGCTTTCACACTTGAACTCCTCTTACCCATGCAAGAGTGAAGATTGTAAAATTATTAAAAACAATTACAAGATTTAAATAAACAATTATATTAAAAATCTATGAGAACATTAATGTTTTTTGTGGGGAAAATGAGCTGTTGTCCATCCTGCTTTACAAACTTGCAAATTGCAATTATTTTTATAATTGTGGTGGTTATAATTTTATTGATACGAATTTCTCTTATGAAGATGATAATTTATTATAAAAAACATGAAACTATAAGAGGATAAGTTTGGACTAGTAAACTTTCTTTATCTCATTTCAGGTTAATGAGTATGATTCTTATTATTTTACTAATTATTTATAATTTTTAATTTCTTTAGAAGACATTTCAATTAAGAAGAGTCCAAGCATTAAAAAATTAGCAACAGGTCATTATCAACAAAGATAATTTAAGGATCACATTTTATGGGGAAGATAAAAATGAATCACAAATCTTATTGACCAACTTGATTTGAAAAGATTAAAAATCAACATCGTTATTATCAAATAATATCATATCATGTTCTGTGTTTACTCCAAGTAATTATGGAGCTCTCACCACATTTATAGAAGAAAGAAGAAAAGAGAAAAAAATGAGAATGTATACCTAGGAGATGAAAGAACCAAAGAGAAGGCGGCCAGAATGCAGAACATGGCCAAGAGGCAAGGATAGGAAGAAGATGCATGATGCAAAGGAATAAAGAAAAGGAGGAGAAAGAAGAAAAAATAGAGGGTGGGTGGTCAGATGGGAAGGAGCACTCACCCAACAGGCAGGGAAATATGAAAGAGTCACGAGGGAGGAGACAGAAACCTGAGGAGAGAGGAAGGAGAGAAGGTTAAGGACACAAACAAAAAGAAAGTTTTATGAATTGTGCAAAACTTATGTTCGTCACTTTTTACATTAGTAAAACAAATGTCTTATTTATCTTTCATATATATGAATTTCCTCTTTAAATATTTTAATTTAGTTATTATAAAAATAAAATAAATCAAATTTTGATTCATTTCTTATATATAAAATTTTAATAAAAAATAAGTAATAACTATTTTTTTAAATATTAAATTAATTTATAGAAATTAAATTAAGATTAAAATGGTTTTAAATAAGTTTCAGGAAGCTCAAGTCTTGTCCAGTGCAAAGTAAGGCTCCCACATCATAAGGGTTGAGATTAGGATCGTGTCTTAGATAACTTTGGCAAAAGAGATAAGAAGAGGTATCAACTTAAGCATGTGCTTCTAAATCAAATTGATCTGAATTTGACATAAAACCCTCCATAAAAACAACCCAAAAAACTACTATTTTTCTTAATTTTATTCAGTAAATAGTAAATCTAGATTTTTATGGTATTTCTTCCCTTTAAGAAGTTTGCTAGTTATAGAGAGAAGTTTCCTCGTTGCAGAGAGAAATTTCCTTTGTATCTCCCAAGTGACTTCAGTTTACTTGGTCTATGATGATATTAACAAAGAAAATTAACAGAGATTATTAACATGGTAATAGAAATAATGAAATTTCAATAGCAGTTGGAGGCAAAGTAAGGGATTTTAATGCAGGGATGAAAAAATTCAATAACAATGTGGACAAATAATGGGATTTTCCATCTTTTGGAAAGGGAACATAAATCTTCTGAACCATTCAAAATTAAAGACAATGGACTAGCCGATAAACTGAGCGGACGTACAACAGCAATGGCTAAGCGAATGGCAAAAGAAACCAACCATCATGAAATGGGGGAGGGCAAAAAGGAGAGGAGATATTTTTAAGAATGAGAAGCAAACAAGCCCTATACTAAAGCAAGAATCTTCAAAGGTGAAAGAACAACTGAATCTGAGATCTCTGGAAACATGGCCTTCACTATGAAAGTCGCCAATCCAGAGAATCAGATCTGATAGATCCAAGTGTTGAGAATCCATAAAGTGCCTTAAATCCTTAAAAAAAAGCAGGAAAAGGTGTACAAACCTGGGTTAATGTCCCTGGCATATTTTTTCAGTTTCTCCGAGATTCTTCATATCTGCAGCCGAATCAAGAATTAAATGGAGGCTAGCAGAGAGCAATAGCAAACAAGGCAGAGGCTAAATACTGTAAGGTTTGTTGAATGGTGCCCAACCTTAAGTAAAGTGCCTGACATTTTGGCCAACGTGCCAGGGGAACTGATGATGAAAATGATAAGAACTAGGGCACCCTAAGCCAATAATTCCAATAGAGACAAACACGACATGAAATAAAATCAAATGATTTTAATTCCATCCTGGGAGGGCCTAAATTTGATGGCCGTATGGCCGTATTTAGACATTTTTACCATAAAATATAATCGAAATTTTTTAAAAAAACTGTATTATATGAAAGGAGAGATTTTGGATAGACTGTCAAATTTTATACCGAATTATGATGATATATACATTAGGGTTATATATAATTTTATTTATTATAAGAGATATCATAGTATTTTAAGGGCACCTTTGAATAGATAACCATCATTAAAAAATTCTTGACAGGCAAGGTTGACCGTCAAATTTAAGCCTTGCGTCCTAGACACGAAATGAAATGATTTAAATTACTGGAGGAGACTAAAAGCGTCCATGGGTTTACTATTATATCTGTTGTTACAAATTACAATCATGAAAGATTCATGGGATATATGGTATTCTTTAGAAGTTTATTCTTTCTAGTTAGCAATTGTTTTAAATCTTTTAAATTTTTTCAAAAAAAATCTTGGGGTTGTGGAGACATTGATGTAATAGTGAAAATTGTATATCTATTGTTTTTTTCCCTTATAATTTGGGTTCATTTTGATTAAATTGTCCTAAATATAATAAGAGATGAATGTATTTGGCAAGGAGATGTATATTGTTCAATTCTTGTTGGTGATTTGTTGAAAAAGAATTAATTTGGAGGTGAATATAGCAATAATTAAGTTGCGTAAATAGTAGACAAATGAATTAAGTGAGTGTTTTTTTCTAAAGAAGTAGTTTAGTAGGCGGAGTTATTGAATACATTATAGGAAACATGGTTTTACAAAATGTGAGTAGATGCAAATATAGCCATCACAAGAGACTATGAACATAATTATCTAGTCATGACCTAGATTTTTAGTTTTGCAAATCATTAGAAAAGCATGTTTTGACTAGATGTAAATATTGATATAACAATAAACTATAACAAAAGAAGGAAGAATTTTGTGAGTCAGAAATTCATATATTATTGTATATGTTAGAATATTGTCATTGATGTCAAAGGACACTCCAATGCCAATGTTACTTATGTTGTTGATATACGATAAATCTTTATATCTTATTTTAAAGCTTTATATTTGTATTAAAAATGCCTTATTTTAGAAGATTTACAATTGTTTTTAAAGGCGCTACATAAAATAAGATAAAGTATTATTTAAATATGATTCATGCCATGAGTTTAATATAGAAAAAGACAGCAATCAATGTGGAAATTGTTGCGACTTCATATTAAATAGTTTTTCCAAGATATATTTATGTGTAAGAAGGAAGAGAAGGAGCAGCACTATGAAGTGCAAATCTAATTTATTTAAGAAGATATGTGTGTGATAAAGTATGAGGAATTAAAAGATAAAAAGAGGCAAATTTGTAAGAGAGTTGATGGCAGATTTATAAAAGAGTTTATGGCAGGTTTGTGATAAGAGTATGCTAATATAATAAAAGAAGGAAGAGTTTGAGAAAATATAAAAAGAAGTTTATGTAGAGACAGAGGACAATTTTGATCAAATTTGAAGGAAGAGAAAAATTATAACCAGAGTTGAGAGATTGGTGTTTCTTACTGAGTCAGTGCTCAGAGGGAGTTGGTTCTTCTAGTGAATTGGAGCTCACATTTGTAAGATCGGTGTCTTATGTGGGTTGTTGCCTACAGTTTGTTAAGAAGTTAATAAAAGCAATATTTTGGCATGGTTTTTTCCCTCAGGGGTTTCCACGTAATTTATGTGTTCTTGCATGTGCAGCTTTGCTTGATGTTTTTGAAGTTGTATTTTCAAATTTGAAATAAGTGTTAAAATATGTCCTAATATTGATTCACCCCTCTCTCAGTATTAGTGTGTGCTCTTCAATTGGTATCAGAGCCAAGTTCCTTCAGAGAATAGCCTAACAAGCTTGAAGGCAGATCTTGAGAAGCACACATGGCTAGTCATGATGGATATGGTTTCCCCTTGAATAGGGCTCCTCTATTTGATAGAAGTAATTATGCATTTTGGAGCATACGAATGGAAACATATTTGAGTGCTCTTGGTTTTGATGTTTAGCAAGTTGTTGTTGATGGTTATACAACTCTTATAACTCCTCCAACTGATGCTGTTAGAAAGAAGCTTAGTGAATGTAATGCTAAGGCCAAGAATGTCATTCTTTGTCGGTTGCCCGAATCTGAATTTGTTAAAGTGATGCATTGTGCATCTGCAAAAGAGATGTAGGATAAATTAAAAAATATTTATCGAGTTGATGAGAAAGTTAAGAAGGCAAAGCTTCAAACTTACAGAGCACAGTTTGAAAGCCTCAAAATGGAAGAAGAGGAAACTATTGCTCGATACCTACTTCGTGTGGATGAGGTATCAAATACTATTAAAGGCCTTGGTGAAGAGATTGATAATCAAAAATTGTTGAAAAAATTCTAAGGCCACTCCCCTTGCGATTTGATGCAAAGGTTTCTGCAATAGAAGAGATGCAAGATATTAGCAAACTAACTAAATATGTGTTGCATGGTATTTTAACTGCATATAATATGAGAACCATTGGTCAAATATCTAAAAAGGAGGTTGCATTCAATGTTACACGAAAAGGAAAAATGTAGAAACATGAATCAAGTGATAGTGATTCAAAGAAGCCCACTTCATGAGAAGAATGAAGAAAGGATCGGGAAAGTACAAAGGAAAGCTACCCTTCAAGTGTTTTAGTTGCGGAAAGGTAGGACATTTTGCTTCCAAATGTCCTTATACAAAGAAAGAGGGCAGCAAGAATGAAGAAAAACCAATGTACTACAAAAAGGGCTTTCAAGAGATGAAGAAGAATATTCAAAAATCTAAAAAGAGTCTTTATTCCAAAGATTACATCAGCTCATCAGAAGACAATGATGGAGGTTCTTCTAGTGAAAGAGAAGAAATAGTTTTCATGGGTATAGAAGAAAATAGTGATCAAAAGGAAGATTTTGGAAATAAGACCAATGAAGAAGATGAAGGAGTAGATCTTGAGGAAGAGCCTTTCTTTGCCTATAATGAGATTGAAAAGCTTAAGAAGAGAGTTTAAATTGAAGGTGCAGCTTCAAGAAGACAGGGAATTATCAAATAAAATATCACAAGCTTTTTATGAAGCTAAAAAAAATTATAGATCTGAAAATTCAGATTGAAGAATCTAAGAAAATTGAAGAAGTGAGAAATCACTTGAAAATAAAAGAAGAAACTATGAAAAATTAGAAGTTAAAATTATTTCCTTGAGGAAGCAATTAGATAAAGTTGTGGTACAAGTAGATATAAATTTGAAGGGTGAAAAGAGTTCTAAAATTTTGAGTGAGATCATCAATGCACAAAAGCCTACTTTTGATAAAAGTGGTCTTGGATTTGTAGAAGGTCAAAATTCTAAAGCACCTAGAACATTCACGAAATTAAATGAAGAAAATCAAACAAGCTATGCTGAAAGTCTTAAAAATGGTGGAAATAAGGCAAAAGACAGCCATAAGACAAGTACATATTCTCGAGTTAGAAATAATGGCTTCAAAAAACCTCTTCCATCTAGACAAGCACAAATAACCAAGTTTAATAACTCCTTTTATGGTTATTTGGTGTAGGGGCACCAAAGTCTTCATATTAAAAGGTGGTCAAATAGAAATTTTAGTTTTATTTTTGAGTTGTCTTCATGTAATAAGGTATCTTAGACCATTTTCATGTGGTAGGTGTCTTGGTAGGGTCATAAGAGTTAGAATATTGAGAAATTGAAAAAATTGTAAATGTTGTCAAATTGCACAATGTGGAATGTGAAGGGTCAATGTTGCACAAAGTGGGAATTTGAACAGTTGTAACTTGAAGATTAGTTGTGAATAGTTGGGATGGATGTAAAATGTATAAATACACCCTCCAAACTTGAATTGGGGTGTGGAAGGCATTGTGGTTGAAGGTTTGGTAAATAAAAACAAATAGTTTCTGTGCATTTTTCTCACTTTCAGACCTATTCTTTCATTTGGTACGAATTGTACAGACCATATATCAACCTGAAACCAATTGGAGTGTGTTGACACGAGAATCTACTTTCATTTTCTTTTTGTTTCATTAAATTTGATCAAGTTTTGAGCATTTTATAGCAAATGTTCTAAAACTAGTCAGAAAACCTCTTCTTTTTGGCATAGGAGAGGCATAGGTGTTAGGGTTTGTAGGAAAGTTCTTGGGAAAGGATTTGTAATGGTTGGAAATGTTTGAGTAGACTATTTGTGACATGTATGGGCTATTGGCTTGAAGTTTTAAGCCCTGGTGTGTGAAAACCTCATTTTGACCTAGTGGAATAAGCCTAATTAGGCCTATTTTGCAGCGTAGTAGTCAATTTTTGAAGGTTTTGTTCCAAAGTAATCATACTTGCAAATTAGATATGTTCACAAATGTCAAAAAGGGTATTCAAAACAGCCTTTGGGTTGTGGGTTTGAGTTGTTTCCTTCAAGTTATGATAGAAAAGGCCTGTTTGTTGTCCTAATTAGGCCTAATTTGAACGGTAACAGTCCAAATTTGAGGGCTTCATTACAAAGTAACCCCGTCTAAAATTTGATATGTTGTCAAATGGCATAAAGGCTATTTTGAATGGTGTTTTGTTTCTAGGTTTGAGGCCTTCTCTGAAAGTTATGGTGAAAAAACCCTGTTTGGAGTACTACTAGGGAAGTTGAAGAGTTTGTACGAAAACCCACCAAGTTAGGGTTCCAAAGTTGCAAAGTTTGTTCATTTGTGATTGTGTTAGTAACCTCCACCCTACTCTGCATCAAATTGGTATCAGAGCCCACAAAGATCTGGGCAAGAAAGTTTTTTGGAGTTTGTGTATTGTCTTTTTACAGGTTAAAGGAAGAACTTGGATGCCAAAAGACTAGGCCAAGGGAAGAGAAAAGAGCCCTGAGGTGAAGTATCACAAAGACAAGGAGAAGCAAGGTGAAAGAGACTTGCTTGAGAAAAAAGAATGGACATGTTGAGGAAAATAGTTCGTGGAGACTTGCAGAGTCATGAGGTACCAAGCAAGAAATAAGTAAAGAAGGAGGAGAAGGTAAAGTAAATTGATATGGAGCAAGAGATAGTAGATTTGAAGAAAGCCTTAGAGCAGATGAAATAAATTCAAGAAGAAATGGAAAAAAGAATGGAACTTGAAATGCAGCAGCTTCTTGAGAGAGCAAAACAAGAAAATAGTTGGCATTTTCAATAAGAAAGAGGCTCAAATGGCCTATCAAGAAGAGTATTCAGAAGAGAAGAAGGCAAGAGAGGTCAGCAGAAGAGAAGAAAGACATTTGGGAGTCTTTGTTGATGAAGGAAGAGAAAAATCCAATAAAAGAGGAAGAGGTAGGTAATACAATGGTAAGCAAACCTAGGACTGTTTTGACATCAACAAGCATTGAAGAGTTGCCTTGGAAAGTTCAGGATATCTTGAAGGATCATATAGACATAGTGGTTGATAAATTTTCTGGCTTTTTGCTTCCAAGGAAAGGTGATAGTCATTATTTAGCTTTTGTGCTAAGGGCTGGTCTGTCATATACAGCAGCTTATGATAAGCAAAATGAAGAATGTGATGTGTCTAAAGAAGGAGATAGTACCAATACAAATGATGCACTTGTTTGGAAGGTTGTAAATGAAAGAAATTTTGATGCTAAAGGCAAGAAGATTGTTGTGAAAGAGATTGCAGAGTTGAGCAAGCAATGTTTGAAGGGAAAAGAAGGTATGGAGCAGCATTATGACCAAACTGAGTTGCAAATGGAAGATGGACGGTTAGGCAAGAATCTATTACAAGTGGAGCAGCAAAAGAGAGTTGCAGATGTCAGTGATTGTAATGCTAAAGGTACCAAGGTTAATTATGATTTACTTCTTTTAGAAAGGTGTAGTAACACTGATCAAGGATCCATACTTGCTGACAAGAGATAAAGAAAGGAGACAAAATGCTTTGATTGTGATGGTAAACTTGAGGGATGAGAAGCCTAAGTTCAAAATGAAGCAAGTCATTGAAGAAGAGCAAGGTGATATGGCACTATATGCAATTTATCATGAAGAAAGGAAGCAATTGTAGGTTGGAGATGACAAATGCAGGCAAGGGGCAGATGTTACTATGTTGAGAAGGTCACCAAAAGAGTGTGAGAAGCAGGGTAATCAAGGTTGTTATCTATTTTGTTTATGCCACATGTTCAAGAAACCTCAAGTCAAGATGAAGCCACTATGGCACTGTTTCAAAGAAGGTCATATGCAAATCAAGCAAGGGATTTCAGACCTAATTCTCAAGTTGCTACTTTCTATTCAAGTGGAGCTTGAATTTTTTTCTTTGCCTAGGAGTATGGTGTAGGGGCACCCAAGTCTTCATATTAAAAGGTAGTCAAATAGCAATTTTGGTTTTTATTTTTGAGTTGTCTTCATGTAATAAGGTATCTTAGACCATTTTCATGTGGTAGGTGTCTTGGTAGAGTCATAAGAGTTAGAATATTGAGAAATTGTAAAAATTGTAAGTGTTGTCAAATTGCACAATGTGGAATGTGAAGGGTCAATGTTGCACAAAGTGGGAATTTGAACAGTTGTAACTTGAAAATTAGTTGTGACTTGAAATTTAGTTGTGAACAATTAGGATGGATGTAAAATGTATAAATACACCCTCCAAACTTGAATTGGGGTGTGGAAGGCATTGTGGTTGAAGGATTGGTAAATAAAAACAAACAGTTTTTGTGCATTTTTCTCACTTTCAGACCTATTCTTTCATTTGGTATGAATTGTACAGACCATATATCGACCTAAAACCAATTGGATTGTGTTGTCATGAGAATCTAATTTTATTTTATTTTTATTTAATTAAATTTCATCAAGTTTTGAGGATTTTATAGCAAATGTTCTAAAACTAGTCAGAAAACCTCTTGTTTTTAGCATAGGAGAGGCATAGGTGTTAGGGTTTGTAGGAAAGTTCTTGGGAAAGGATTTGTAATGGTTGTAAATGTTTGATCAAACTATTTGTGACATGTATGGGCTATTGGCTTGAAGTTTTAAGCTCTGGTGTGTGAAAACCTCATTTTGACCTAGTGGAATAGGGCTAATTAGGCCTATTTTATAGCGTAGCAGTCAATTTTTGAAGGTTTTGTTCCAAAGTAACCATACCTGCAAATTTGATATGTTCACAAATGTCAAAAAGGGTATTCAAACAGCTTTTGGTTTGTGTGTTTGAGTTGTTTCCTTCAAGTTATGATAGAAAAGGCCTATTTGTTGTCCTAATTAGGCCTTATTTGAACGGTAATAGTCCAAATTTAAGGGCTTCATTACAAAGTAACCCCATATGAAAATTTGATATGTTGTCAAATGACATAAAGGGTATCTTGAATGGTGTTTTATTTCTGGGTTTGAGGCCTTCTCTAAAAGTTATGGTGAAAAACCCTTGTTTGGAGTACTACTAGGGAAGTTGAAGAGTTTGTGAGAAAACCCACCAAGTTAGGGTTCCAAAGTTGCAAAGTTTGTTCATTTGTGATTGTGTTAGTAACCTCCACCTTTCTCTACATCATTATTGTTTTTCATGCAATTATTTTGGTCATAGGGCTGTAGATTGCAAAGTACATGCAAGAAATAATTTCAGTCATAGAGCTAGGAATTATGGAGCATATCCTAGAAATGATCATGTATGGAATATGAACTGAAGTCAAGGTTTGATAAGTAGAAATTCTTTTTCTCCTTTAATGAATTTCAATATCATGTGCTACAAGTGCAATAATTTTGGTCATGCTGCAAAGGTTTGTAGAAGCAATTGTGTAGAGCCTCCTAGACAAAATAAGAATGAAGAGAAAAAGGTCAAAGAAAAGGAAGAAAATGCAGAAGTTTGGAAAAAGAAGAAAGCTGAAGAAAAAGAAAACTCTATGATTGTTCAAACAACACTACATGCACAGAATGAAGGTGATACATGGTATATTGACAGTGGCTGCTTGAGACATATGACAAGTGACAAAAGTACTAGTTTTTTACTTTGAAGAAAACAAATGGTGGTACAGTAAGATTTGGTGATAATGCTTCAACCAAAATTTCAAGTAAAGGACTCTTGTTCTTGAAGATGGAAGAACAAAAATAGAAAGTGTATTATTTGTTGAAGGTTTGAGACACAATCTTCTGAGTGTGAGCCAGATGTGTGACCAAGGACACACTCTTACTTTCAATTCTAAATGATGTGAAATAAGTAAAGCAGGCAGATCCATTGCCGAAGCTAGTAGAGCAAGCAACAATCTCTACATTCTTGATAATATCAAAAGAGAACAAGTTGTTGATCAATAGGTGAAGTAAGAGTATGTTGCCACCAAGGAACAGATTGCAAATATCTTCACCAAGCCACTTCAAAGGAAACTTTTGAGTACATGCAGAAGAAGTTGGGAGTGATTTCACTTTCCTCCAATCATTGAGAAGAAGTCTAGTTTTAGAAGGAGCTAATTATTGTCATATCATACAGCTCTGTGAAAAAGAATTTTTAGAATAGTAGATTATTCCTTTGCCATTGATGTCAAAGGGGCAGAATTGGAGATAGGGGGAGCAGTGAGACAAGGGGAGTCGTTTCAATTCAGAGAGTTTGAAGTTGCCATCAATGATAAAGGAGGAGATTGTTAGAATATTGTCATTGATGTCAAAGGACACTCCAATGCTAATGTTATTTATGTTGTCGATATACCACGTTCGTGCATCAATAAATGTTTAAACTAAAGATTTAAACATATTCCCCAGAGCAAAAAGAAATCAGATTTATTGCTAAGTATGAAAATAAAGCAATATAAAAAGGGAAAGCAAAAAGAAATTAAATTTATTATCAAGTATGAAAAAGAAAGAAAGCAGTAGAAAAAGGAAAGCAAAAAGAAACCAGATTTATTGCTAAGTATGAAAAAGAAAGAAAGCAATAAAAAAAAGAGGAAAAACAAGAAGAAATCAAATTTATTGCCAAACGTATAACGAGTGAAATTGGATAGCAAGTGAAAAAGATAGCAAGTGAAAAGGATAGCAAGTAAAGCAAAAAGAAAGTAAAAAGATAAGCAAAAAGAAAGTAAAAATATAGATGCTTTATATCTTATTTTAAAGCTTTATATTTGTTTTAAAAATGCCTTATTTTTTAAGTTTTACAACTATTTTTAAAGGTACTACATAAAATAAGATAAAGTATTATTTAAGTATGATTCATGCCATGAGTTTAATATAGAAAAAGACAGCGATCAATGTGGAAATTGTTGCGACTTCATATTAAATAGCTTTTCCAAGATATATTTATGTGTAAGAAGGAAGAGAATCTAATTATTTTATATTTTAATCTAATTATTATAAAAATAAAATAAATCAAATTTTTATATGGAAATAATTGAATAATACATATATCAACATCTCTACTTTTATAAACTACTACAAATAGAAATTCTAGTATATCAAAGTAACCCAATTTTTAAATTATTTCTTATATATAAAATTTTAGTAATCAAATAAAATAAATAATAATTGATTTTTTTTAACATATTAATCTAACTCTTCAGGAAAATTTCTTTCCCAATTGTGAATAAATTTACTTTTTAGATTCAGTAAAACTCATAATTATATGATCACTTTGTTTAAATTTAAATAAAATAAAATACTACTATTTTTTCTTATTTTTATTAATATAAATTAAATTGTAGATCTAGATTTTATGGTATTTTTCCAGAAGTTTCTAAGTTAGAGAGAAGTTTCTTTTGTATCTATCAAGTGATTTTAGTTTACTAATCATTGATTTTTAAATAAGCTATGATAATATTTTTTTTTATTAAGGTAAAAAGGGACTTTTTAAAGGGTCCCAACTTTTTTACAAAGAGGGATCACAAGAAAAAGGGATCAAAGGAAATACTTATGCAATAACATAGCAAAACATAACAACAATCAAGAAACAACATGAAACACCAGTCAAACATAGGTGTCAGTCATAGTGGCTTGAAACCAAAGGACTCCAAGAAACTCTCCAAAGAGAATCTAGAACTGTTTTGAATCTGTTCGAAACCATCAACAACTGTGATTGGCTGATCACAATTCATGCTTGAACCACTAGGCAAGGGTTGAAGGCCAACAAGCTCAATCGGAAGCTCCTCGCTTCTTTTCATGTTGCCAAGACCTTGAATACACTCTCCTGCCGAGGGCCAACTTTCATTGTGTCCATAACCTAAAAACCATCATGCACGGATGGATTCTCTTCCTTTCCTTTTTGTTGTGGCTGTCTATTTTGGCAACTGGAAGAGGAATGATGGATTCTCTTCCTTTCCTTTTTGTTGTGGCTGTCTATTTTGGCAACTGGAAGAGGAATGGCCAACGGTACGACAACTTCTACACACATTCGCAGACTCCTCAAAATCAATATGTTGCTCCCATTTACCCAATTTAGAGCTCAGGATAATAGAGGAGGGTAGTATCTTTCCCACCTTTACATACACACAAAATTTAGCAAACAACAAATGTTTTCTAGAGATGGTAAATGGATCAATGATAATAAACTGGCCAATAGAAGATGCAATATCTTTCAAGATCTCCTCCTCCCAGTATTCTAAGGGCATATTCGGAAGTTTTATCCACACTGAGGCTTTGTTGGAGCTTTCCATTATCGGATTGAAGCCCGGCGTCCACTTCTGCAGGAACAACACATATCTATACGTGCGAATAAACCAACGACCACCCAGCCCAACTTTTGCACAATCTTCTTGATTTGAGAAAGAAATCAGGTAGAAATCATTTGCCATTGCGTCAATCTTCACAACGCCATTTTGAGACCATTTGTCATTTGCCCATAACCTGAAAGCGTCAATGTCCATGTCAGCCGGGCTTGGGCCCACGACCCTCCCAATGAGAGAGTTTTCGTAGCGCATGAGAGCTCTGTCAACAACCGTTTCGGGAACAAAGATCTGTTTCACATCCATTTCATCAAAATCCATTTTCAGTGGAGTCTGCAAACCGTTCTGCAGTCCCGAAATATGGTCTATCTTAATATTAACAAAGAACATTAACAGAGTACTATTAACATGGTAATATAAATAATGAAATTCCAATAGCAGTTGGGGAAAAAGTAAGGAATTTTGATGCAGTGATAAGAAAATTCAATAAGAATTGCAGACAAATAATGCGATTTTCCATCTTCTGTAAAGGGATCATAAATCTTCTGAACCATTCAAAGTTAAAAGACAAAGGACTGGCCGATAAACCGAGCGGGCGTACAACAGCAATGGCAAAAGAATCCAACCATCATGAAATGGGGAAGGGTTAAAAGGAGAGATTAAAATGAACTCCCTTGAAGCCTAACGAAAAAGCAGAAAAAAGTGTACCAACCTGGATTAATCTCCCTGGTATAGTTTTTCAGTTTCTCCGAGCTTTTCTCACATCTGAAAGCTGGGATTTAGAGAAAATGACCTTCACTATGAAAGTCACAAATCCATAGAATCAGATCTGATAGATCCAAGTTGTGAGAATCCATAAACTGCCTTAAAGCCTAAAGAAAAAGCAGGAAAAAGTTTACCAACCTAAATTTGATCTCCCTTGTCTACTTTTTCAGTTTCTCCGACCTCCTTCACATCTGCTGCCAAATGAAGAATTAAATCAAGACTAACAGAGAAGAATGGCAGAGAAGGCCGAGGCTAAATAATGTAACGTCTCGTTGCATAATGTCATGGCTTGGAGGGCACATCGTGTAAATGAAAGGTTAGAGTACAAAGCCTGACATTTTGGTCGTGGTGGAAGTGGGAGAGATGATTAAAATGAAAGAATCAGAGGGGCCTGTCAGGTACACCAATAATTCAATGGAAAGAAACTCGACATGACATAAAGAATTCTTAGGTGCCATCGAGACATTGATGTCAAGGGCGAAAACTGGATACCCTATCTTTTCCTTTATGTTTTAGGTACCTTTTTTTTCTTAAATGTAACCAGTGTTGTGTACCAATTGGTCCGTGCTATTAAAATATAATTTGTGTTGTGTACCAACTGGTCCGTGCTATTAAAATATATTTAGGATATATCTATGTAACTTTTTTCCTACAAATTATCATCTACAATTGTTGTAAAAGTTGCAAAATCTAAAATGGCAAGATATGATTGTGAAAGATTGTAATAAGGAATATTATAGATTGATAATAAGAGGTCACCATAAAGATAGTTAGGAGAAAGTGAAAAGATATATCGATGGCTTAAGAGGATCTATTCAAGAATAGAGATAAGTATGTTGAATATGTAATCTATTGATAAAACATGCTAATTTTGCCCTAAAAGCTAAAGATAAATTATACATAAGGTTTTAGAGTAAATAGAGTAGGTGAGGAAGAGGTGACAGATTTCCAAAAGGACATCAAGGAAAAAGTAGAAGAGAAGATACCACAATCATAGATCTAATTTCTTCGGTAGTGAGAAGAGTGCAAGTAAAGGAGGATCTATTTTTGCTAGTAATGGAAGATATGAAAGTAGTAATGGAAGATATGAAAGAAGTAGAAGAAGATATGGAAGAAGTGATGGAAGATCTTATAGAGGAACTTGTTACAAATGTGGAGTTAAAGGCCACAAAATATTTGAACGCACTGAGTCACAAGGATGATATGTTAGAATGTCTAAGAGAACCACAAAAGCAACACATGTTGATGAGGAATGTTCACCGCTTGAACAAGTAAATATGCCCAAAAAAAAAGGTGAGTCATTACTGATGAAAATAAATTTTTGAAGCCTCCAAAAGATTAGAATGAACTTGTGCAAAGGAGAAGTTTGTTTAGTAAATGGGTATTTGAATCTTATGAAGATGAATGAATTTACAATGTGTAATTGACTTTTCATGAATGTCTATGGTTGTTTTGGGATAATGTGCTTATGAATTTGTGTGAATTTAAATGAAATTGGGCAAAAGTGAAAACAAAGTAAAACTATCATGAAAATAACTGTTTTGTTCCATTTTTTATTTAAATTTTGTTTTATGAACTAGGTTCCTCTAAAAATTTTATGGAAGGTGTGCAACCAAGTTGGTTAAGCCTTCAAAAAAAAATTAACCATGCCCAGTTTATCGATTTTGAGATATGATTAATTTAGTGACTGTCTATTTATGTTGATTGTTTTAGTAACTCATTTGTTAGTCCCTCCATGGCAAGGATTCTCTAGTAATCAATGGAAACAAAAACTAAAGTCAATTAGTCAATCATATTATTGCTTTTTTTTTCTTGTAAAGTTTTGACAATATCCTATAATATTAATATTCTAAAAAATAGCAAAATAAGTTATTTCTCTCATACCTTATTAGCCTAGGTTGAATTAAAAGATTATTTTATCTTTTCTTCAATCTATTTTTTATTTAATTTTAATTCATTATTTTCAAAGACCAATCCATATGACTTAATTTTTTTCTCAACTCCAAAACTTATATGGTTGTTAGGATTTTCCACCATATCATATATGTTTGAAATGACATTGAAATCTATTATTCGTACACACCATACCTACATAAGCCAGAGAAGTCAATTACTCGTACCTAAATTAAACATCCACTCTTTTCTAAAGATGTAAACATAGTAAATGAAAGCAAGCAGAGGACCTATCTAAAGATGCTCATATTTTTGTCATGATTTGTCAATGTTAAAGTTTATATGTAGGAATATCATAAACAAGTCATAGGAGAATCTATTAAATAAGATTTCCCCAATTATACATAGGAATATCATAAACAAGTCACAGGAGAATCTAGCAAATAAGATTTCCCCAATTATAAAATTTAAAAGTGAGTTATAAGGATGTGATATGGAAAATTAAATCAAATCAAAAGAAGATTTGGTCTTCAGTAATATTCACAATTTTCAATAATTGTGATAATTTTGATGGAGAAAGAAAGTGAAAAGATGCATGTTAAGAAAAAATTGACACCATTTGATTGCATAATGGATTTTAATTACATGTATAGCATGGTGTACTTGATTTTTGAAAATAAATGAATAAATCCACCCTCAATGTATGTATCATCTATCTTTTCTTCATTTATGTCTATTGAAAGTGTAATTATTTGTTTATCTCTTTTCTATAATAAACTATAAAAATCTTTTATCTATGTTTTTCCTATGAACAACTGAAGCATTTCAAAGAGCTTATATTTGAATTAGTTCTCTCATCTTAGCAAAAGAAAGAGGTATTGATTCATTTAAGGGTGCAAGTTTTGGGGTTTTAAGGTCACCCAGTTATCTTTTGTTCAAAGAGAGATCACATGTATGTTTTTACTTATTCTATTTGTATATCACGATGACAAGTTACTTCCCATTTCAACAATGTTTATAGTTTGTGATATCACAATGCATGCATGTGGATGGTTAAACTGTTATGGTAGAATAAGGTTGGCAAAAAGGATCCAATTCTCATGATTTTGATCTTCTTAATATAGAAAGATAGAATGTTATATAGAGAAATTGATTGCAAGAAATAATGGCTCCTTTCTTTAAACGTAAAAATTAGAAAGTAGATAACTATAAATTACGATAGAAATTATGTACAGAAAAAGTTGAAACTATTAATAATATGAAAACAAAGGAATTAAGATCAAAATAACTTATTTTTTCATCCATTTATGATCTTTAGCATCCACTATAGAATTTTGGAGATGATTTTTCTATGCTTGTACCTGTCTAGAACAATGAATATATATATGTGTGTGTGTGTGTGTTGTTCTCTAATCTAGTCAGCCTACCCTTGGTTTATCTCTCGACATGATCTCAAGCACTCAACAACTATCAAACAACTACTATTTAGAAAAAAAAATATTTCAATTATTATTCTCATTTCCACACACTTGAAAGACCATTTTCGGAATTCATTCAAGATTTTGTTGATGTTTCTTTAAATCTAGGCATGGCTTTCATGTTGCATTTTTGGCTACAAGTCTTCAATGACTATATGGATGAGGAGTCTTTTTGTATTCTATCTTAGACATGTCTTCAACCTTTATGTTTTTTTAAGAGGCCAAGGCTATTGTAAAGTTGCAATTGTAGATAAATTATAATGTTTTATGAGTTCTTGTACAAAAAATTAGTTAGTTTGCAACATGCAAGTATTGTAAAAGTTAGTAGACCACTTTGGCTTAGGTAAACTAATGTTCTCCTTGAAATCCCACTTATTCAATTGTAGATAAAAGGTGATAACTCATTTTCCTAATCTTTAAACAACTTCTTATACCATATGTGAAATGTTGTTGATTTCTCCCATGTATAATGGGAATTATATTTTTATTTTCTTTTAGTGAAACATATTGTTTTGTGTTTTACTACATCATAATGACATTTATTCTAAAATGAAAGTGACTAATTTTTACCATTGGGACTACATAGAGTATTATTATGTTCCTTGTTTAATGTGTAGGCCCCTGCTATATTCAATGTTGATATGGAAACCATTTTAGGTGGCTTTATACAATTGCATAGCTTTGGTAGTTGTAGTTGAAGCCTAAAGGCTTTATCAAGTTTGGGAGATGGAAGGGCAAAAGAAGAGAGCTATGGACTTTTTTTTAAAGATATAATATCTATTTTTCCTCAATTTATTTCCTCACTTGTAGACTTTCCTGATGTCTATAGTTTATTCTTTATGCCATGAATCTTTTTTAAGAAATTGTTGTTGCACTTTCTCCCCTATTTTTTCTTGCAAAAACATTCTTGATTTTCCAAAATAGAAGTAGAGATGAATTGGTGTTTCTTTTTCTAGTAGTTAATTTTGAGGTGATATTATTTGTAGCTACTAATACAAATAAGACTTTTATCTTGAACTGACAAATAGAATATGCGGTCCTTAGCTAGGTATGCCTTGTTGCTTGATAGTGATGTAATGTGGGAAAATGTCAATCTTGTCAGAAAATATTGAGAAAGTTCTATTGTCTATTGATATTGTTGGTTTTATGCCACATTCTAGACAATTTGCATGCTTTCCTTTTGATACTATCATGTTTAGAGGGCACTTTGGTAAGATGTCCCAAGTGTTGTATTGCTTTGATAAGGTTGAGAGATTTTAATATACTCCAAGGTTCAGACTAAGGGATGCTCTTTTCTTGAATATCAAATGGTTGAATTATAATTATGAAAGATATAGTCCTTCCATCCATTCATTACGAACAAAGGATTGATCAGACCATTACATGTTTCATGACTTATTTGGACAATATGATTTCAAGAATTGAAGTAGGGACATGCTTCATAGGTTAGTGTTTAGACCAAATTATATTAACAAGTGTATATGGCCCTTTTTTCCCATTCCAACATCTTCTAACAAATGTATACATTATAAATAGTTACTAATATAAGATGAATACAATAAAACTCAAACTATGTGGAGGAATCTTGCTAATTTATTGTGTTGAAAATTAAAACCTTTGCCTTTAACTGAGTAAAATTATAATTATGCAACTATTTTCTCGTGTTGTGTGGTTTGATTCTACGAGAAGATATGTGCTTTTTTGTCAAGTAATATAGCAACTACAAGTTGAAGTCCATGTTAGATAATTTTTGCCATATGTTTGATTCTTTTCTTGAGTACAAGGCAATGGCTTAGTAGATTATTAAATATGAGTTATGTGGGCATTATGGTGCTTGAATATAGGTTTTTCAGAGTGGATCACTTTTTATTTCATCCAAAGGAATCATCAATAAGTCATCAACATACAAAACCAAGAATAGGAGAGAATCATCCTACTGCAAGATGTAGATGTTCGAATCAAAATGGCATCTAGAGAACCCAACTTGAGAAGGAAGGAATCCATTTTACCATACCAAGCCCAAGGGGCTTATTTTAGGCCATAGACTTTTGAAGTCTACAAACCATGGAAGAATCTTGTGGAAACCCCTATGGTTGCTCCATATAGATCTCCTCCTCAAAGTTTATGCAAATAAAAGTATTATTCACGTCCATTTGATGAACCTCTCAACAATGTGCTACAGCGATAGCAAGTGTGAGTTGAATAGAGTTCATCTTTATAATTGGTACAAAAGTTTCAAAGTAGTCAATGCCAAGAATTTGTGAAAATCTCTTTGCAACTAGTCGTGCCTTAAACTTATCAATTGACCCATTTACTGCAATTTTGTCTAATATATCCACCTACATCAAACAAGTTTCATTCTCTTAGGAAGGGGGACCCAATCCCAAGTATAATTCCTAACCAAGGAATTGTACTCCTAATGCATGGCTACATCCCACTCAAAAATGCTAGATGCCTCCCAAAAAGACTATGGATCAAAAGTAGAGGCAATGAAAACATGTGGATGCTCTCGAAATTGTAATCTTGTCTGCTTGATATCAAAAGGATCCCCAAACCAATCACCTACAAATTACAAAGTTTGTATAGCCCAAAGTGGACTGAAAGCTAAAGTACTAGGAGGATATTCCTTAACCTTAGAAAATAACTAGGAAAGAAGGGAGGTGGGTCCTCATCATCACTCTCATCAGCCAAAGTAGGGGAAGAAAAGTCCTCATCATTAGGAATGTGCCTAGGTGGATCTAAATCCTCAAAACAATTGTCATCAATCCCAAGTGAATGTGGATGGAGAAGTGTCAAGAGTAGAACTCAGAGCCCTCAAAATGAACACTCCTCTTAGTGAACAACTCATGTGCTGTAGGGTGGAGAAGTCAATATCCCTTACTACCATCAAGATAGCCTACGAAGATGCAAGGCCTTCTCTACGGATCCATAGCCTTATGTTTCTCTGCTAGAATGTGGGCCCATGCTAGAGACTCAAAAACTCTAAAGTGTTTAACTGTGGATTTCTAACCACTCCAAGCTTCAAAAAGAGTAACTCTCTTTAAAGCTTTGTGAAGAATGCAGTTTGGATATAACATGCACAATTATGGCCTCCACCCAATATTGTGGTGCAAGAGATTTACAGTGAATCATATAGTTTGTCATTTCCTTCAAGGATTTGTTCTTACACTCTACCAACTTTATTTTTCTAAGGACTATATGGCATTGTACACTGCAAATAAATCTCCTCTTAAATACAAAATTGATCAAAACAATGGTTAACATACCATCATTATCAGTGTGTAGAACCAATTCTTAAAAATGCTTAAAGACCCCAAACTTCTATTGAAAAAACACACATGTATACTTGGAAAAGTCATCAATGAAGGTCAAAATGCATCTAGCCCTATCAAATGAAGGATATGGAAAGGGACCAGATAAATCACTATAAACCAACTCTGTGTATCCCTCCATGCTTTGTCTTTATCAAACTTCTCCTCAAGATACTTGCCAATAAGACATCCCTAACAAACACTATTAAAAAAGTGAACAAAAAGCAACTCTATCACCATGTCAATAGCGATAGTTCAAATGCATAAATTGCTTATACCACAACTTATTCACCTCATCTAAATGTGTGAGAAGTGTCATAAAAAAAGAATCAAGATCAATATGAGAGAAAGTGTACAACCGAAGCTAGTGATCTACTCTTTCAACTACCACTGTAAAATAACTATGCATCTCAAGATTAACTACTATGTCAAGAGTGAACTCAACTCATTTGCCTAAACTTGTGTGAGTAATCTAGTAAATTGATAGGAGATTAGTTAACTATGAAGGCACACAAAAAAATCTTGAAATGTCCCATCACCCATGTCAACAAACCCTCTCCTGCATACCTCAAATGGAATGTCCTAATCTATCAAAATATGCAACATGGAACAAGGCTCTAAAGATGTGAAATCATCCCCTGAAGAAGCCATGTGGTGTGAAACACAAAATCAAGTACCCAAGTGGAAGGTCAGGCTACAATTTCTACAAGTGCCTTGTCCTTTTCTTTCCCCTTGTTGTCCCTTGATTTCAAAGAACCCTCGTTCTATGAACTTTGTTTTATTGACTCATGAACACTCATGTTATTCTTTTTCCAAAACGTGTCAAGTGATCAATGTATTTCTTCAAACACTTATGCTCATCATGACCAAGTCTCTTATGTTAAGAACACTTGATCTTCTCTTTCTTAGGCTTTTCACCTTTTGCATAGGAGATTTAAAACTACTTTAGAAATAGTGTCTTTCTGATTATTTTTCTTTTTCTTGTCCTTGTTTTTTATCCTTTTTTTATTGCTTGACCCCTTTTATTCTTTGATGTCCTAGTTTGCAACCAAGGCATATGACTTAGAAGATTTTAGAATACGCACCTACATGAGCTTATCCTACTCCTTAGTGAGGGTGTTAGCAAAGTCATCAAGAGATGGCATAATGAACTAAGTTCCAAGTGCACCCTTTGTGGAATAGAAGATAGAAACAAAAATTGAATAATCTAAACTAAGTTTGGAGAGAATACTAAAACTTAAGTGTCTCCTTGTTCAACCCCACAATGTTTTAACTATAGTCCCAATAATTTTAGCTTAGTAAAAAGATCCTAGATAGTGTTAAAACTACTAAGACTCAAACTAATGAGCTCATTCTCCAACTGATGACCTCCCATAACATCCTAGACCCCAAACAAAGTACCCAAAATAGTATAAATCTAATTAGGTGAATCCAAATACTCAATGTGGAAAAGCAAGCGAAGAGATTCAAATAAACACAATAAACCATAGGCTTCATCACATTTGTTAAACCATTTAATTCCCTCTATGTCTAAGGTGGGTTCTACCTCTATACCCATAATAATCTTGAATAATCATTTATTTCTCAACAAGACTAACATTTTATATTTACATTCAAAATAATTATATGGTGTAAGAAGAGAACTAACAACTAATCCATAGTGCAAAAAACTAATAAAACACAAAACAACCCCCTATTACTTGTGATGTAATGACCCCCCAACAATTACAATGTTTGACATTTTATTTCAATGCATTTTACAATGCAAATTCAAATTTTATATGGCCAAAAATGTTAAAAGTACACTATGCTACAAAGTAAGAACCAAATAAATAGTACATAATTATAGAGCTAAAAAAATCAATAAAAAGGAAGCTCAAAAAGGCATTATTTTTTGAAAAAAATATGAGCAATTTAAGGTCTCAAAAGCACAACAAAACAAAACTAAAGTTCTAGAAAACTAGGAAGTCAAATCTAAACATCAACAACACAAGGGCGTAGTCAACAAAAAATAACTAAAATCAAAAAAATTGCACCTGAATAGCCCTTTGTATGACAAATATGGTTGTTTGAAATTGAGATACAAAAACAAAAATGCCAACAAAGAGAGGTCACCCACCTAAATAAGCCAAGGAGGATGGTGATGTCAGCAACAATATAGATTTTGTACATATGACATTAGTAGTATGTACAATTCAACCAACAACTTAGTTGATGGTCTTGTCAACAATCTATATGAATTTGTATAGATGACATCAATTATTGTACAATGATGTGGCAAGGTCATATGCTGACATGGCAATCCACGTGGTTGACTAACATGGTGAGTTGTACGCTAACATGGCAAGGCAAGTCTTGAGTCGTACAACTCCCACAAACAAAGATTCCTAGAATATTCTCCAATAGTGTTAATAATGAAGCAATAAATGGGTATAGTACTACATATGTGCTATGTCAACAACGTACATTGCATGTGAAGGCAAGCATAGGTGTTACTCAAGGACGACCTAGTTGGTGGTGTCAACGTCTAGGGGTAACGCAACTAGGGAAGGCAGTAACTAATGAACATGGCCACCACATACAATGTACAAACCGTATTGCCCTGATGAACAGTGTCGAGTCAAAAATGGAACCCCTCGAAACCATGAAACCCAAAATCAACAAGTTTATAATCAATATTAGGGTTTTATGTTGTTGAGCACAATGGTGCAATCAAATTTAGGCCAAGATGCCCCAAAATTTGCACCACCTACAAAACTCAATCAAACAAACACATACAAAAACTTAAAAAGAATGTCATCCTTCTGAGATCTGCTTCAAGCAAAACAAAAGCCTATCTAAACCTTCTTGGGCCTCCCAAACGCAATGATGCAGCCCAAAAAGTTACACCGTGTCCTGAAAAACAACTTACATTCAAAACTTGAAAACAAGACACTACGAAGCTTTGATACTATGTTCATATGAAAAAAAACATTAATAAGTTAGATCTAATGGGAAATAGACACTCTTATCCGAAAAATGTCTCTAGAATCAAACTAGAAGAATATAGACAGCTTCCATGAATAAGAGAAACAAGCACAAGATTGCAAGACAAAAATATGGTTCAACACAAATGCATTAAGCAAAAGCTCACAATTGCATGAATGAAAATGCAAAGTGAATGTTATGTTATGGAGCCTATTTCCATATTACAATGTATTTCAAATATTGTACACTCTTAACGTATCCTCGCCGGGGTTCGGATATAGATATGTGTGGATCCCCCTTTTTCTGCGGGTATAGATATGTGTGGATACCCCTTTTTCCGCGAGTATAGATATGTGTGGATCCTCCTTTTTCCACAAGTATAGTTATATGTTTTATTTATACTTGTATATGGGTGGAGTCATCACCCATGATTAATGGGAACTGTTATGGGTTGACTTGGCCCATGGTTTGGTGCCCATTGTTTTGTAAAACCGCTATGTCAGTTACCTATTGATGTAATTATAAATAAACGGACATACAGTAGGTAAAATACAGGAAGAATTGAGAAGATGAATAGAGTGTGTGAATTCAAGTGTGAATTCGGGAGAGTTTGTTGAGTGTAGCTTCCAAACAATATTTGTGTATTGTAATTGTGAGAAGACTAATCTAAGCAAGTGCTTCTTGGTGGACGTAGCCCACATTAGGTGAACCATGTTAAATCATGTCTTCATATTGTGCAATTTTTATTTCTATTTTTTATTTATCTCTCTTCATAATTCTGCTTGTTGTGATTCTGAGAAATTATTCCGCATTGATTTCTGTTTTATTTCTAACAACTGGTATTAGAGCTTCAGGTTGGATTTGCCAAAGTGTTGAATTGCAAGAAGGGATATTAGCTTGAGTGGGAACTATGGCTGATGATAGTAGATCAATGGTTGAAAAGTTCAATGGGTAGAACTTTGGTCTATGGAAGATGCATATGGAGGATTACCTCTATTAGAAGGACCTCCATGCTGTGCTGGCAGGAAAAGGAAAGAAACCAGCGAGTATGTCAGATGAGGATTGGGAGCTGCTTGATAGGAAAGCACTCAAGGCCATCCGTTTATGCCTTGCATCTTCAGTCGCGTTTAATATATCACAGGAGAAAACTACGGAAGATCTCATGAACGCATTAGGGAAGTTATATGAGAAACCCTTTGCTTCTAATAAAATATTTTTGATGAAAAATTTATTTAATATGAAGATGTCTAAAAATACTTCAGTTACTGATCATTTAAATGAATTTAATACTGTTGTGAGTATGTTGAACTCTGTAAACATTGACTTTGATGAAGTTAGGGCTCTACTTATTTTGTGCTCCTTACCGGAGAGTTAGAACAGCCTAGTGATGGTTGTAAGCAACTTGGTCTCTAACAATGCCAAGTTGAAGTTTGAGGATGTTTTAGGAGTAATCCTTAATGAGGAAATGTGACGGAAAAGCTCTAGAGAGTCTACTTCAAGGAATGCTTTGGCGGTGGAGAGTAGAGGGAGACAAAAATATAGAGGAAAAGGAAACCGTGGAAAGTCAAATGGTCCTAGAAGGTCAAAATCAAAGATCAAGATGGAATGATGGCACTGTGGAAAGATTGGGCATGCGAAGAAAGATTGTTGGGCTCTTCAAAGAAAGAAGAACAATTAGGAAGACACCAAGGAGGTAAATGTGGCAACAAGTAATGTTTGTTAGGATGCATTAATTCTCCCCATGGATAATATTGCTGAGTCTTGGGTTTTAGATTCAGGGGCTTCTTTTCATGCTACACAGCATAGGCATTATTTTATTGATTATGTTCAAGGGGATTTTGGACATGTTTATCTTGGTGATGATGAGCCTTGCCGCATAATAGGAAAAGGATGTGTTCAAGTCAAGATGCAAAATGGGAACACTTGGCTACTGAAGGATGTTAGGCATGTGCCCAAGTTGAGACGGAATTTGGTATCCGTGGGGCAGCTAGGTAGTGAAGGTTGTATGGTGACTTTTATAGCAGATTCTTGGAAGGTGACCAAGGGTGCTCTTGTGGTAGCAAAAGCAGATGCAACTTTGTGGCACTATAGGCTTGGTCACATGAGCCAAAGGGGCATGAATATTTTGAAGGATAGATTGCCCAAATTGAAAGAAGTTGATTTAGATTTATGTGAAGATTGTGTGTACAAAAAACAGAAAAGGGTAAAGTTTCTCAAAGTTGGACCATAGAGAAAGCATAATAAGTTGGAGTTGGTTCATTCAAATGTATAGGGGTCGGCTCAGGGATCTTCTATTGGTGGTTCATCTTATTATGTAACATTTATTGATGATGCAACTAGCAAAGTTTGGGTGTATGGCATTAGGAGAAAATCTGATGTGTTTGATACATTTAAAAGATGGAAAGCCTTGGTTGAGAATGAAACAAGTCTCAAGTTAAAATGTCTCATATCAAATAATGGTGGAGAATATTGCAGCAATGAACTTTTGATTATTGTTCTAGGAATGGAATTCGTAGACAAAGGACAGTTCCAAGAAGTCCACAGCAAAATGGAGCGTCAAAAAGAATGAACAAGACTATCATGGAGCATGCTAGGAGCATGAGGTTGCATGCAGGACTGCCTTTTGAGTTTTGGGCAAAAGCAGTGAATATTGTTGTATATCTGATCAATAGAGGACCTTCAACGGCCTTGGATGGAGGCATACCTAAAGAAGCTTGGTCTGGTAAGAAGGTTGATTATTCATTTCTTAGAGTATTTGGTTGTGAAGCCTTTATTCATATTGATTAAGATGATAGGACCAAGTTAGAGGCTAAATCTGAAAAATGCACCTTTATTGGTTATGGTGAGGATGATTTTGGTTTCTAGATTTGGAGTCTTAAGGACAAGAAAATCATTCAGTCTAGGGATGTGGTCTTTAATGAAAAAGTCGTGTACAAACAACAGTTACAGGATCAGAGAGAGGAATCCAGAAAAGAGTACACAGTGTTGGAGGACATTGCAGATAGTAAAGTGTCCAAGAAAATAGTTTAGGCACCTATTCCACAGGAATCCCAAACTCCTGAGGTAAGGAGATCTTCTAGGGTAAGACGGGAACCTGAACGTTTTTCTCCATCTCTTAATTATTTATTACTCACTGACAATGGAGAGCCAGAGTGCTTTGAGAAAGCAATGCAGGTAGATGCCAGGAAGAAGTGGAACAAGCCATGGATGAGGAGCATCAATCTCTCATGGAAAATCAGACTTGGGATTTGGTAAACCCACCTGAAGGTAAGAGAGCATTGCAGAACAAGTGGGTGTACAGAGTCAAAGAGGAGGATGGAGGCAAAAAAAGGTACAAGGCCCGATTTGTGGTCAAGGGGTTTGCACAGAAAAAAGGTGTTGATTTCGATGAGATTTTTTATCCAGTGGTTAAAATGACTTCTATTAAGACTGTTATTGGGATAGTGGCAACGGAAGATTTGCACTTAGAGCAGCTAGATGTGAAGACTGCATTCGTTCATGGTGATTTGGAGGACTTATACATGGAGCAGCCACAGGGATATGAGGTCATAGGGAAGGAGAACATGGTGTGCAAACTGAAGAAGAGCTTGTATGGCCTAAAACAAGTTCCATGTCAGTGGTACAAGAAATTTGAGAGTTTTATGGAGCAGAAATACTCCAGGTGTCATTCAGACCATTGCGTGTATATCAAGAAATTTGATGATGGTAGTTATATTATTTTGTCTGTATGTGGATGACATGTTGGTTGCAGGTAAGAACATGCAGGAAATAAAGGTACTCAAGGAACAGCTTAGTAATTCTTTTGCTATGAAGGATTTGGGGGCAGCAAAACAAATCCTTGGAATGAGAATATCTCGGGATAGGAAGGAAAGAATTCTTTTTTTATCTCAAGAAGAGTACATTAAGAAGGTCTTGGAGAGGTTTAGTATGCAAGATGCTAAACCAGCTGGGACTCCTTTGGCAAGCCATTTCAAGTTATTAAAGGAGTAGTGTCCCAAGACAGAGGAGAAAATCCAGATGTCCAAGGTACCTTACTCATCAGCAGTTGGCAGCTTGATGTATGCGATGGTGTGCACTAGGCCAGATATTGCTCATGCAGTGGGAGCAGTGAGTAGGTACAGAGTGATCCTGGTAAAGAGCACTGGCAGGGAGTGAAGTGGATCCTTCGGTATTTGAGAGGGACCGTGGAGACAGTTTTGTGCTACATTGGATTGGACACCACTTTGTGTGGTTATGTAGATTCAGACATGGCTAGAGATTTGGACAGCAAGAGTACAACAGATTATGTATTTACTGTAGGTGACACAGCGGTGAGCTAGATTTCACACCACAGAAACTTGTGGCTTTCTCAACCACAGAGACTGAGTATGTTGCTGCCACAGAGGCAAGCAAAGAGATGATTTGGTTACAACAATTTCTTCAGGAGGGGGCATAAGCAGGAGGAAGGGACGCTGTATAGTGATAGTCAAAGTGCTATACACCTAGCAAAGAACTCCGCCTTCCACTCTAGGACGAAACATATACAATTGAAGTACCATTTCATTAGGGCAACTTTGGAGGAAGAGAAGTTGAAGCTAGAGAAGATTCATACCAGTCAAAATCCTACAGACATGATGACCATGGTGGTCACAAGGGAGAAATTGAAGCTATGTTTAGCTTTGGTTGGCCTTCAAAAATGACAGTGAAGGGATGAGAAGCTTGCTCAGAGGAAATCAATCTCCAAGTGAGATTGTTATGTTATGGAGCCTATTTCCATATTACAATGTATTTCAAATAACGTATTTCAAATACTGTACTCTTAACGTATCCTCAAGGTTCAGATATAGATATGTGTGGATCCCCCTTTTTCCGCAAGTATAGATATGTGCGGATCCCCCTTTTTCCACGAGTATAGTTATGTGTTTTATTTATACTTGTATATGGGTGTAGTCATCACCCATGATTAATGGGAACTGTTATGGGTTGACTTGGCCCATGGTTTGGTACCCATTGTTTTGTAAAATCGCTATGTCGATTACCTATTGATGTAATTATAAATAGACGGACATACAGTAGGTAAAATACAAGAAGAATTGAGAAGGTGAATAGAGTGTGTGAATTCAAGTGTGAATTAGAGAGAGTTTGTTGAGCGCAGCTCCAAATAATATTTGTACATTGTAATTGTGAGAAAACTAATCTGAGCAAGTGTTTCTTGGTGGACGTAGCCCACACTGGATGAACCACGTTAAATTTTGTCTTCATATTGTGCAATTTTTATTTTTGTTCTTTATATCTCTCTTCATAATTCTTGTTGCTGCGATTATGAGAAATTATTCCGCATTGATTTCTATTTTATTTCTAATAGTGAATGGATAAATAAATAGAAAAGAGAGGAAGCAAATATGACCATTGGGAGATGCAAATACCGTCTATCTTCATAAATGACCCACAATATTTACCTAGGTAAACTAAAATAAACATGTCAAAAATATATAATATTCAACTAAGAAAAATAAAAAACCTACGCTAGCACCATCTCAACCTAGTAGACTAAGGATGTTTTTTTTTTTAAACATTTCGAAAATAGATGCTCTCGCACCTATCGCGTGCACCCTTTCCCTACATTCACATGTGGATTTTGTTGCTACTGGGGCAGGCAAGGTTGTTGCGTCTGCTCCACTTGCCCCTTCTCTCCTGATTACGGATGCTTTCCCCTCCTCTCGGTGGTCATGGCATGAGTTTTCTTGTGGCCACGACACCCTCTTCTGCGAGAAAGAGGTGTTCCCAAGAACTTCTGATGTTAAGTTTTAGTGTGGGTGACGACTCTGCTCCCTCCTTTGTCTTTGGGGGTCCTTCTAGCAGTTTGTCTCTCTCCTCCTGGAATAGGTCTAGCCCATGGCAACCCTTCCACCCATGCAGCCATTGTTGGGGGGATCCTTCTCACCCTCCATGTGACAATATTTGACCCTTCCTCTACACTCAAACTTCCCCTGTCATCGTGTGCAGTCAAGAGGTGATTGCAAATGAACACTATTATGCTTCCCATGGCCTGGTTTGCAAGTTTACTAGCTTGTGGCCCTCTCTCCTTGAATTGTACTCATGGGTTTTGGACTTGTGGTGACCTCTTGTTGAGAGGAAAATCGAGTTGTACCCCTGTGTTAGGAGTTTTTTACTACAACATTTGAATCTACACATGAGAGGGATTTGAATTTAGATCAATGATTGTGGATGTGAGGCGAGCATTCCTTTTCGCTCAAGCCATGGTCTTTCAACCCGCTTTTGGAACCACTCAATATCAGGTCAATTTGGGTCAAACTTCCCCATCTCCCTCTCTTCAGTTCTAGGACGAATCATGTTATGAGGTCATTGGCAATGTTATTGGTCATTTTTTGAAGGTTGACTCAACCACTACCCTCATGGGCCACCCTACTTTCGCCCATATTCTTATAGATACATCCAAGCTCTTCCTAGGGATGTTTTGATGGCAGGCCTTGGACTCAACCACTTGATTATTAAGGTCTCCCCTTCCACTACAGACGATGCTTTGCCATCAAACACTTGGCTACTAATTGCCCTTCTTCTCGTCGTAAGGCGGCCCTGACTACGTGGTGGCGAAATGCCCTCGCCGACCACTTGATTGTTGGTGATTCTGACTCTCAAAATCCAGTGTTGTGTAGGATAACTCTTTGTGTGTTGGAAATTTTTGTTCCCTAGGACAGCTTGACTACAACTTTGTAAAGTTTCAGATTCTGTCAAACCCTGAGGATGTTGTACAGAGTTTATGGTCCCTTTAAAACCAACTTATCATAATAAAAACCTAACAGACTAAGGATCGTCGTGGCAGCAACACTCAAGCTCAATAAGAAATCACCGCAATCACATTCATTACACCCAAAATGCCCTATAAATTGTCAAACTTGCACTTGACAACACAAGGCATGCTCTATTTTCAACGGGAATCTTATTACGCGAGTGGGGCAGGGAAGCAGACCAGGCATCATAAAACAACCTTGTCACAACATCTGCCACAACTAAATCATAAAATAACAAATTCACGCAAGGAAAGCACAATTTTACCACCTAAATTTCATAAAATTTACTCGTTCCGACATCACTCACATGAGCTAAAATAGAACAAGAATTGTAGACGGAATTCTATTAATTTACTGACCAAATTTCCCCAAATTTACCAACCACCACCCAAAATGTCTATTCCTTTAAAAACACAAAAGTGTGCTATGCCTTACAATGGATAAACCCTAACTTACAGGCTTCAATCATTTGGGAGAAAAATTGAACAAATAAAAACAAATTTATCATTCAAGAGGGAATGCACGCTCCAATTCCTTTAGAAGCATAGAACTCAACTATGCTTTCCAGCCAATAAACATTAAATCAGAGCTTTCAAGCATTCCAGAGGTTTTTTTAAACAATAAAAAACTACCATTAGAGGGGGGAGTTAAGAAAAAAATTACCACTCAAATTTCACAAAATTCACCCTGCCAACATTACTTCTAAAATTTTAGAAGATTCTAATGGGCGTAAGAACACAAAAGTGTGTTATTTTTTAATGGAAACAACTTGATTACATAGAGATGACAACATAATAAATAAAAAACACATAATCCAGCTATGCTTTACAGATGATACATAAACATAAATCTACCATCCAAACGAAAAGGAAAGCACAGTCTTACCACCTAGATTTACAAAATTATTCAGCCCTCACAACAATCCACCAACAACAGAAAAAATCCTAACAGAAATTCACTTAAAATCCCAAAAATCCACCTACGATTTATCTCGTGACATTACATAAATTCAAAATGGCAACTCGATTAAAAACAAAAGATCCAGATACCGCTTCAAGCACGATAAACCACAATTCCAGAGCAAAATCAAACAGATAATATAGTAACGGATATCATGCTCTTACCACTAAAATTTCGTGTAATTTCGTTGAAAAACGTCCCTCCAAGGGCCTAAATTTGATGGCTGTATAGCCGCATTTTGGCATTTTTACCATAAACTACAAATAAAATTTGTATAGCCAAGATACTGTGCCTCCTGATCAGTCTCATTGGCATGTGCAGGATCTGATGTAGTTTCTGCAACCACAGATAATTGCACAGGACATTCAACATCACTATGGGAATTAGTGCAATGGTGATGACACCATTTATCAATTTGTTGCTTCTTCCCCTGTCCTTGCTTGGCAAGAACTATGTGTATGCTTTGGCATTTACAACAGATAATTTTGAATTTTATTGTTGTTTCTGCGCGGGGGAATTATTCTTCTACGCAGAGGGCTTTGGAGTTGAACTCTGTGTAGGCTTATTCTTTTGCGAAGAACACTTCTGCTTGAACTTGACCTTGGCTTCAATTTTAGCTAAATTGTGAAATGCCTGCCCTAATGTTTCTGAAATATAGAACTCCAATTTAGTAGGAATGTAAAGTGATAACCCACTTTTATATATTTGAACACTTTGTGTCGCTCGAGTTCATGCACACAGAATAGTCATGGAACTCGATGGTGTACTCATGGTTTGCTCCTTACACTGGTGCAACTGCCAGAATTTCATTTACTTATCATAGTGGGAGGGGGTAGTATTCCTCTTATCTTTTATGTTACTGAAATTGTTAACAGAGAAATATTCCTCCAGTTGCCACACCCAATTATCCAACATTGTAGTGTCAATTTTACCTTCAAACATTGGGTGTCCACATTGACTTACACTCTGAAAGGATTTTGGATTGTGCAGAAACATATAGTTTGGCGTGTTGTGGCATCGATCCAAGTTGGCAAAAGAGTTTGTGGAACTGTCCAGAGAGTTCTTGACATTGTTTGAGGGTTATTCTTAAATATCATCCACTTCAACAGCTAAAGGTTAATTTGGACCAATAAAAATTGGACAAATATTTACCACTTTTTGTTGTGAATGGGCTATAAAATTGCTACTGAGTGTTTGACCATCGAAATAGATGATATTTAAATAGAGTATGTCTCGAGAATACTGTTGACCATCTTCTGAATATAATGCTTCAGACATTTTATTCTTGCTGCGACATTCGTTTGAATTCTCAAATTGTACAAGTGAAAAAACTTCCTTATGATGTTTGCTTCTATGCTTCAGACATTTTATTCTTGCTGCGACATTCGTTTGAATTCTCAAAGTTGTACCAAGTGAACAAACTTCCTTATATTGGTGTATAAGTGTTTGTATTGGCATGTGAGAAACACTATTCTGATATCAATGATCCGGATTCCAAGTTGTGTAGGGGACAAACCAAACTTAATGGGTTTATAGATTATACAAAGGAAAACAAAAAGACACAATAATCCTATACACAAGCGAGAGTACTCAAACTTAACAAATATGTGCTACTTCTATTCAAACATAAGTGAATTGGGGTACAATGAATGTTACAGATACCAAGGCTACAGATTAGAATCTCTATAACTAGAAATGAGTGTACACATCAAACTAGCTTGCATTCAACTATTTAGTTATCCGACCTTCCTTATGGAGGATCGAATGCATGCATATATAATACAATAAGGTTACAAACGATGACAATTCGTGTCCCAAATTGCAGGAGCTTCCAATTGATTGGTGGTTGAGCCTCCCTGAAGATTGGCATTCCATTCCCACGGTTAAAGAAGAAATCTATTGAAGATGCCAAAAGTGAAGGATTATTGACTGTGTAATGCTCGCCACTGGCAAAGATGTGTTGAATTATGCGCGGTGGCCTACAACAACATAGTCCCCTTCTTTCTTCTATCATATTGATGATATATCAAGAAATGAAACGTTGATACAAACAAAACAAAGACAGTTATTTTTAAAAGCAATTCACTCATATACTCATAGATTGCGAAACCCTCATGTTTATTAGACATTTTCAGGAATATAAAAGTGATCATTTTCTTCAATGCTTGAGCAAACTTTTCTTTTTGTTTTGGAAGAGGGAGATTTTAACAGGTTTTGATACAGATAAATCTGTTCTGCAGGAAGAAGTAAAAGATCTCACGTGAAGAAAAGCAGCAGTTGAAAAGCAAACTTCCCAAATTTCTCATAAACCTCTAGTACAATGTAAAACCAAAACAAAACAGCATCCTAGGATATTAATTCTTATCATGTTTCTCCTCAAAAAAACTCAGAAGGTCACAACTGGAAAGTCACGCAAAGATGGAATCCAGCTTCAACCATACCCTGTAGGAAATTCAACTGGGATTGAATCCAGCCTCAACTGTACCCAGCAGGAAAGTCCCAGGATCAAACCGTAGCAGATTCATTCACAGAGCATTTCTCGCCACCTGAAGAAGAAGAGAGTATTAGAAAGCTCTAAACTGGTTGCCATTCCTGTCACTAACAGGTTACACCAAATCCTATTTTTATATGAATATCTTATCTCTGGCTCTTACGTAAAAGGCGGCAAGCTTGCCTGTTCCATGGCAGATCGTTTAGGCCAGTTTGGTTTATCAAATGGTAAATTATCTAATTCTATATATACAAACCCAAGTTTACTCGTAATTACAGGGTTCTAAGCACATTTTAGATTTAAATCTTAGAGGTTTGTATGGTGACCCCATATCATTTTGCATTCTTTTTATGATTATGAAAAAATATTAGCATACATAAATTATAAAAATCCTATTTAAGTTCAAAAAAAATGATGCCTTTGAAAACATGATGATTGTATCTGGTGTGAAATTTCGAATATAAATAAGGACTGCATTTGACTTCGCTCCCAAGTTTAATAATATCATCTAAGATACTAAATTTGAACGATATAGAAATTATATAAATGGAAATAATTTCCCTTGCAGTGAAAAACCAAACTAGAAGGCAAACAAAAAAGCAAAAACTATTGTATAAATCTTACAGTAGCCGCTTTGTGCTCAATGCCATAGACGCTACAAGATCCAGCTTGCATATAAGTAAAAATTAAATATTCTAAAAGCTCTTAACATTTTGGAATGAAAAATCAAACTTAAGAATTGCACGCTTACCTTAGCTAAATCCATGCCTGGCTTGGAACCACTGAAGAAAACTGTAGTTCGAAAGCATCTCTAAAAGGATAAACAGTCATGCCCACCATGCACAGATCTCAGACTTTTAAATGCTGTCACATGAAGTTTGAAAGCATCTCTAAAAGGATAAACATTCAGCTCCACCATGCAGAGATCTCAGATTTTTAGATGCTGTCACATGAATCGTTTGATATTACCCAATCTCCCTGAAGAAATGATGCATGTCATTTAAATGTCTGGATTCAATTGAAATTGAGATATCTTAGATTCATCTTCAACTGCATCAATAAATTCCCTGGAATTTGAAATCCTTGTCTCTTTTCCCATTTCCATTCCAACCAAAATATGTCATCAAGAAAACTGTAAGCTTCTCCACTTGCGAAACATCTTTAAATGGAAAAACAGTCACATCCCCCACACAGAAACATGTGAGATTTTTAAATGTGTAGTTTTAATTGTGATTAAAAATGTATTATAAAAATATTTTGTTTTTGTTTTTAAATTTTGATTCATCTTCATTATATTGTATTTGTAATCCTTGTCTCCTTTTCCATTTTCATTCATATCAACTAAAGGATGTCATCAAGAAAACTGTGAGCTTCTCCAGTTTGGAAGCATCTTTAAATGGAAAAACAATCACATCCCCCACACAAAATCTGACCCAATCTCCTAGCCTTAGAGCCCTGTAGGAACAGTCTATGACTTTTAAATGTGTGGTTTTGATTGTGATTTAAGATGTATTATCAAAAAATGGCTATTCCATTCTGCAATTTTTTTTAGCTTTTCCACTACATCTGAGAATGTTTGTAATTTGTCATCCTTGTCTTCTTTTTCCATTTTCATTCCCATTAAACAAAGGATGTCGTAGACAATCACTTCTTCTAAGTCATTGTTGTTTATCAACATTCTCTTGTGGAGAGCTCGAAATTTCCTTGAATCTGCCATATGACCAACAAGCTCTTAATCCAGGCCATGAAAATATGCACATATGTCTAAAAATGCCTCTTTAGGCTCTTAGACTCTTTGATGAAAAGTAGGCAACTTGTGTTGTTTTATAAACATGTTATAAGCACCCTCGCCTTGGATTCTTTCATTGCCTGCATTCAGCTCATGTTGTCCTCTAGTTGCTCGGTAGGTGATAAACTTTTTGTACCAGCTCCTTAATATAATTATGGTGAACCACATTGTCAATAAATAGAAAACACATAACTTATTCTTCACAACTTGTTGCAGTTGTTTTTGCCCTTCTTCCAGCTTTCCTCCTCCAAAATCACTAATCATATATTTTTCCAGCTTCATGAAGTGGGATGTCTTGTCTAGAGTTTTCTCATAAGTCACCAGCTTGCAAAATTTAAAATCTGCAGAAGTCCAATTGAACTTGTGAATGACTTCCGATGCCAAAGTGCTTTTAATTATACACCCAAACCCCCATGACACAATGGCTAAAGCTGGTTCACTGCCCTCCAACTCCACCATCTCCTTCACTTCTGCTTTCTCCTCAATACCTTCTGTGCATTTTTCACAAATGAGGATGAGATGATAACAAGATATAACTTAAAACAAGTAAAAACGAGCAGCCTTGTGAGAAGTGTGAGAAGATGCTATACCTGGTATACTCTCTGCCATATTCTCAACTTGAATATGCATTGCAATGGCTAAATTGTTTTGAATATATCTGGTTTACCTGTAAAAATGATGGCATCTTTCATGATGATATCTCATTGCATCTAAAATTATAATTTTGAACTTTTATATAGCTCACACCACAAATTACACAAAAGTGCTAATTACTTATTCTTCCAAATATAGAAGAAAAAGAGAGAGAACATAAATAATTGAGCTTCTACAGGCCTGATAAAAGAATTTGTTGTAAAATGGCAGATAGTTTTTGGTATTATAAATTTCATAATTAAGCATATAATTGGAAGGTATAACAGGAGCGATTTCACCGTGAATTATAGAGGAGCAAGAGTTCTAAATTACCGTCAAAAAAAATTTTAAAAAAGAGTGTAAGCCTATCAAAGCAATATATATAGAGAGGTGGATAAACATTTTGAATTATTTAGTAATTTGTTGGTATTGAGAGTAGGATCTATAGGGGTACATTGGCCATTTTCAGTTAAAAATTAAAGATTGAAAGATATTTATTCTGCTAAAGTTGTCCAGGGTACACCTCTGCTTCATCCTTTAGAATACCACAGACATTACATTCAACAAAACTTAATCTTTAGTAAGCTCTTTATAAACCACTCAACTTCACCAACAAATATAACATATTAATAAAATCTCAATTACTTAAATATTAAGAGCTCTTCACCTGAGCTGCATCTCTTTTCAAAGAACTTTTAAATTACATGAAAATACTATTAACAGCAAAATTTAAGATGAGATTTTTTTTTTTTTAAGCAGTTCTTTGAAGGCTAGGGTTATCATCACCGCAAGCAGCAGAAAGGAAAACCCTATTTTAAATACAAACATTTTTATGAGCCCCTAAATACAAACATTTTTATGAGCCCCTGAACGGATCATAATAAAAATATGCATCAAGAATATATTTGACATTTGAACAGAGGAATGATTTTTAACTAAGAAATATACACCATAGATGCTGATTTAGTTTAATTATGACAAATGATTTTTTAATACCTTAAATATAATTAAATTTTATAATCTATTATTTCATTTTTCAAATAAAAAAGGTTTCCACAGTTTATTATATATAAACTTATAATACTTTGGGTGAATCTTCATTTTATTTTTGATTTATTTAAAAAATAAATAAATAAAAATTTATAACTTAAATTATTGGTTTAGTTAATATTTTATATATATCAGAATCAACTTTAGAGCTTCTGGTTAAAAACTGTGTATAGCTTTTTTCATCAATTTTTAACCAGAAGTTCTTCAAGTCATGTCATGGACTGTGGAAATATCATATCTTCAATTATATAAGAATTTTATAATTTGCACCTTTTTAAGTTTTAGTTTTTCCTATAAAATAAATTATTTTTAAAAAATACTAATTTATTGTTTTTAATAAGTTTTCAGTTTTTTTATTAAAAAAGAGAGTTTCACGCAAAGGTTCAAAATTGCCTCAAAAAGTAAAAATACTTTTAAGTGAACCATACTTTACACAGATATTGTCAGGACCAATTGTCTCACAACAGTGTGCTTTCACACTTGAACTCCTTTTACCCATGCAAGAGTGAACATTGTAAAATTATTAAAAACAATTACAAGATTTAAATAAACAATTATATTAAAAATCTATGACAACATTAATGTTTTTTGTGGGGAAAATGAGCTGTTGTCCATCCTACTTTACAAACTTGCATATTGCAATTATTTTTATAATTGTGGTGGTTATAATTTTATCGATACGAATTTCTCTTATGAAGATGATAATTTATTATAAAAAACATGAAACTATAAGAGGATAAGTTTGGACTAGTAAAATTTCTTTATCTCATTTCAGGTTAATGAGTATGATTCTTATTATTTTACTAATTATTTATAATTTTTAATTTCTTTAGAAGACATTTCAATTAAGAAGAGTCCGAGCATTAAAAAATTAGCAACAGGTCATTATCAACAAAGATAATTCAAGGATCACATTTTATGGGGAAGATAAAAATGAATCACAAATCTTCTTGACCAACTTGATTTGAAAAGATTAAAAATCAACATCATTATTATCAAATAATATCATATCATGTTTTGTGTTTACTCCATTTGTGTTTACTCCAAGTAATTATGGAGCTCTCACCACATTTATAGAAGGAAGGAGAAAAGAGAAAAAAATGAGAATGTGTACCTAGGAGATGAAGGAACCAAAGAGGAGGCGGCCAGAATGCAGAACATGGCCAAGAGGCAAGAATAGGAAGAAGATGCATGATGCAAAGGAATAAAGAAAAGGAGGAGAAAGAAGAAAAATAAAGCGTGGGTGGTCAGATGGGAAGGAGCACTCACCCAACAGGCAGGGAACTATGAAAGAGTCACGAGGGAGGAGACAGAAACCTGAGGAGAGAGGAAGGAGAGAAGGTTAAGGACACAAACAAAAAGAAAGTTTTATGAATTGTGCAAAACTTATGTTCGTCACTTTTTACATTAGTAAAACAAATGTCTTATTTATCTTTCATATATATGAATTTCCTCTTTAAATATTTTAATTTAGTTATTATAAAAATAAAATAAATCAAATTTTGATTCATTTCTTATATATAAAATTTTAATAAAAAATAAGTAATAACTATTTTTTTAAATATTAAATTAATTTATAGAAATTAAATTAAGATTAAAATGGTTTTAAATAAGTTTCAGGAAGCTCAAGTCTTGTCCAGTGCAAAGTAAGGCTCCCACATCATAAGGGTTGAGATTAGGATCGTGTCTTAGATAACTTTGGCAAAAGAGATAAGAAGAGGTATCAGCTTAAGCATGTGCTTCTAAATCAAATTGATCTGAATTTGACATAAAACCCTCCATAAAAACAACCCCAAAAAAACTACTATTTTTCTTAATTTTATTCAGTAAATAGTAAATCTAGATTTTTATGGTATTTCTTCCTTTTAAGAAGTTTGCTAGTTATAGAGAGAAGTTTCCTCGTTGCAGAGAGAAATTTCCTTTGTATCTCCCAAGTGACTTCAGTTTACTTGGTCTATGATGATATTAACAAAGAAAATTAACAGAGATTATTAACATGTTAATAGAAATAATGAAATTTCAATAGCAGTTGGAGGCAAAGTAAGGGATTTTAATGCAGGGATGAAAAAATTCAATAACAATGTGGACAAATAATGGGATTTTCCATCTTTTGGAAAGGGAACATAAATCTTCTGAACCATTCAAAATTAAAGACAATGGACTAGCCGATAAACTGAGCGGACGTACAACAGCAATGGCTAAGCGAATGGCAAAAGAAACCAACCATCATGAAATGGGGGAGGGCAAAAAGGAGAGGAGATATTTTTAAGAATGAGAAGCAAACAAGCCCTATACTAAAGCAAGAATCTTCAAAGGTGAAAGAACAACTGAATCTGAGATCTCTGGAAACATGGCCTTCACTATGAAAGTCGCCAATCCAGAGAATCAGATCTGATAGATCCAAGTGTTGAGAATCCACAAAGTGCCTTAAATCCTTTAAAAAAAGCAGGAAAAAGTGTACAAACCTGGGTTGATCTCCCTGGCATATTTTTTCAGTTTATCCGAGATTCTTCATATCTGCAGCCGAATCAAGAATTAAATGGAGGCTAGTAGAGAGCAATAGCAAACAAGGCAGAGGCTAAATACTGTAAGGTCTGTTGAATGGTGCCCAACCTTAAGTAAAGTGCACGACATTTTGGTCAACATGCCAGGGGAACTGATGATGAAAATGATAAGAATCTAGGGCACCCTAAGCCAATAATTCAAATAGAGACAAACACGACATGAAATAAAATGAAATGAAATTAATTCCATCCTTGCAGGCGCTAAATTTGATGGCCGTATGGCCGTATTTAGACATTTTTACCATAAAATATAATCAAATTTTTTTTAAAAAACTGTATCACATGAAAGGAGAGATTTTGGATAGACTGTCAAATTTTATACAGAATTATGACTGTCAAATTTAAGCCTTGCCTCCTCGACATGAAATGAAATGATTTAAATTACTCCGAGGCGTCCATGGGTTTACTATTATATCTTTTGTTACAAATTACACTCATGAAAGATTCATGGGATATATGGTATTCTTTAGAAGGTTATTCTTTCTAGTTAGTAATTGTTTTAAATCTTTTAAATTTTTTCAAAAAAAATCTTGGGGTTGTGGAGACATTGATGTAATAGTGAAAATTGTATATCTATTGTTTTTTTCCCTTATAATTTGGGTTCATTTTGATTAAATATAATAAGAGATGAATGTATTTGGCAAGGAGATGTATATTGTTCAATTCTTGTTGGTGATTTGTTGAAAAAGAATTAATTTGGAGGTGAATATAGCAATAATTAAGTTGCGTAAATAGTAGACAAATGAATTAAGTGAGTGTTTTTTTCTAAAGAAGTAGTTTAGTAGGCGGAGTTATTGAATACATTATAGGAAACATGGTTTTACAAAATGTGAGTAGATGCAAATATAGCCATCACAAGAGACTATGAACATATTGATATAACAATAAACTATAACAAAAGAAGGAAGAATTTTGTGAGTCAGAAATTCATATATTATTGTATCTGTTAGAATATTGTCATTGATGTCAAAGGACACTTCAATGCCAATGTTACTTATGTTGTTGATATACCACGATCATGCATCGATAAATCTTTATATCTTATTTTAAAGCTTTATATTTGTTTTAAAAATGCCTTATTTTAGAAGCTTTACAATTGTTTTTAAAGGCGCTGCATAAAATAAGATAAAGTCTTATTTAAATATGATTCATGCCATGAGTTTAATATAGAAAAAGACAGCGATCAATGTGGAAATTGCAGCGACTTCATATTAAATAGTTTTTCCAAGATATATTTATGTGTAAGAAGGAAGAGAAGGAGCAGCACTATGAACTGCAAATCTAATTTATTTAAGAAGATATATGTGTGATAAAGTATGAGGAATTAAAAGATAAAAAGAGGCAGATTTGTAAGAGAGTTGATGGCAGATTTATAAAAGTGTTTATGGCAGGTTTGTGATAAGAGTATGCTGATAGAAGAAAAGAAGGAAGAGTTTGAGAAAATATAAAAAGAAGTTTATGCAGAGACAGAGGACAATTTTGACCAAATTTGAAGGAAGAGAAAAATTATAACCAGAGTTGAGAGATTGGTGTTTCTTACTGAGTCAGTGCTCAAAGGGAGTTGGTTCTTCTAGTGAATTGGAGCTCACGTTTGTAAGATCGATGTCTTATGTGGGTTGTTGCCTACAGTTTGTTAAGAAGTTAATAAAAGCAATATTTTGGCATGGTTTTTTCCCTCAGGGGTTTCCACGTAATTTATGTGTTCTTGCATGTGCAACTTTGCTTGATGTTTTTGAAGTTGTATTTTCAAATTTAAAATAAGTGTTAAAATATGTCCTAATATTGATTCACCCCTCTCTCAGTATTAGTGTGTGCTCTTCAATTGGTATTAGAGCCAAGTTACTTCAGAGAATAGCCTAACAAGCTTGAAGGTAGATCTTGAGAAGCACACATGGCTAGTCATGATGGATATGGTTTCTCCACGAATAGGGCTCCTCTATTTGATGGAAGTAATTATGCATTTTGGAGCATACGAATGGAAACATATTTGAGTGCTCTTGGTTTTGATGTTTAGCAAGTTGTTGTTGATGGTTATACAACTCTTGTAACTCCTCCAACTGATGCTGCTAGAAAGAAGCTTAGTGAATGTAATGCTAAGGCCAAGAATGTCATTCTTTGTCGATTGCCCAAATCTGAATTTGTTAAAGTGATGCATTGTGCATCTGCAAAAGAGATGTGGGATAAATTGAAAAATATTTATCGAGTTGATGAGAAAGTTAAGAAGGCAAAGCTTCAAACTTACAGAGCATAGTTTCAAAGCCTCAAAATGGAAGAAGAGGAAACTATTGCTCAATACCTACTTCGTGTGGATGAGGTATCAAATACTATTAAAGGCCTTAGTGAAGAGATTGATGAATCAAAAATTGTTGAAAAAATTCTAAGGCCACTCCCCTTGCGATTTGATGCAAAGGTTTCTGCAATAGAAGAGATGCAAGATATTAGCAAACTAACTAAATATGTGTTGCATGGTATTTTAACTGCATATAATATGAGAACCATTGGTCAAATATCTAAAAAGGAGGTTGCATTCAATGTTACACGAAAAGGAAAAATGTAGAAACATGAATCGAGTGATAGTGATTCAAAGAAGCCCACTTCATGAGAAGAATGAAGAAAGGATAGGGAAAGTACAAAGGAAAGCTACCCTTCAATTGTTTCAGTTGCAGAAAGGTAGGACATTTTGCTTCCAAATGTCCTTATACAAAGAAAGAGGGCAGCGAGAATGAAGAAAAACCAATGTACTACAAAAAGGGCTTTCAAGAGATGAAGAAGAATATTCAAAAATCTAAAAAGAGTCTTTATTCTAAAGATTACATCAGCTCATCAGAAGATAATGATGGAGGTTCTTCTAGTGAAAGAGAAGAAATAGTCTTCATGGGTATAGAAGAAAACAATGATCAAAAGGAAGATTTTGGAAATAAGACCAATCAAGAAGATGGAGGAGTAGATCTTGAAGAAGAGATTTTCTTTGCCTATAATGAGATTGAAAAGTTTAAGAAGAGAGTTTAAACTGAAGGTGCAACTTCAAGAAGACGGGGAATTATCAAATAAATTATCACAAGCTTTTGATGAAGATAAAAAAAATTATAGATCTGAAAATTCAGATTGAAGAATCTAAGAAAATTGAAGAAGTGAGAAATCACTTGAAAATAAAAGAAGAAAGCTGTGAAAAATTAGAAGTTAAAATTGTTTCCTTGAGGAAGCAATTAGATAAAGTTGTGGTACAAGCAGATATAAATTTGAATGGTGAAAAGAGTTCTAAAATTTTGAGTGAGATCATCAATGCACAAAAGCCTACTTTTGATAAAAGTGGTCTTGGATATGTAGAAGGTCAAAATTCTAAAGCACCTAGAACGTTCACAAAATTAAATGAAGAAAATCAAACAAGCTATGCTAAAAGTCTTAAAAATGGTGGAAATAAGGTAAAAGACAGCCATAAGACAAGTACATATTCTCGAGTTAGAAATAATGGCTTCAGAAAACCTATTCCATCTAGACAAGCACAAATAACCAAGTTTAATAACTCCTTTTATGGTTATTTGGTGTAGGGGCACCAAAGTCTTCATATTAAAAGGTGGTCAAATAGCAATTTTAGTTTTATTTTTGAGTTGTCTTCATGTAATAAGGTATCTTATACCATTTTCATGTGGTAGGTGTCTTGGTAGGGTCATAAGAGTTAGAATATTGAGAAATTGAAAAAATTGTAAATGTTGTCAAATTGCATAATGTGGAATGTGAAGGGTCAATGTTGCACAAAGTGGGAATTTGAACAATTGTAACTTGAAGATTAGTTGTGAATAGTTGGGATGTATGTAAAATGTATAAATACACCCTCCAAACTTGAATTGGGGTGTGGAAGGCATTGTGGTTGAAGGTTTGGTAAATAAAAACAAACAGTTTTTGTGCATTTTTCTCACTTTCAGACCTGTTCTTTCATTTGGTACGAATTGTACAGACCATATATCAACCTGAAACCAATTGGAGTGTGTTGGCACGAGAATATACTTTCATTTTATTTTTGTTTCATTAAATTTCATCAAGTTTTGAGCATTTTATAGCAAATGTTCTAAAACTAGTCAGAAAACCTCTTGTTTTTGGCATAGGAGAGGCATAGGTGTTAGGGTTTGTAGGAAAGTTCTTGGGAAAGGATTTGTAATGGTTGGAAATGTTTGAGTAGACTATTTGTGACATGTCTGGGCTATTGGCTTGAATTTTTAATCCCTAGTGTGTGAAAACCTCATTTTGACCTAGTGGAATAAGCCTAATTAGGCCTATTTTGCAACATAGCAGTCAATTTTTGAAGGTTTTGTGCCAAAGTAATCATACCTACAAATTTGATATATTCATAAATGTCAAAAAGGGTATTCAAAACAGCTTTTGGGTTGTGGGTTTGAGTTGTTTCCTTCAAGTTATGATAGAAAAGGCATGTTTGTTGTCTTAATTAGGCCTAATTTGAACGGTAACAGTCCAAATTTGAGGGCTTCATTACAAAGTAACCCCGTCTAAAATTTGATATGTTTTCAAATGGCATAAAGGCTATCTTGAATGGTGTTTTGTTTCTGGGTTTGAGGCCTTCTCTGAAAGTTATGGTGAAAAAACCCTGTTTGAAGTACTACTAGGGAAGTTGAAGAGTTTGTGCGAAAACCCACCAAGTTAGGGTTCCAAAGTTGCAAAGTTTGTTCATTTGTAATTGTGTTAATAACCTCCACCCTACTCTGCATCAAATTGGTATCAAAGCCCACAAAGATCTGGGCAAGGAAGTTTTTTGGAGTTTGTGTATTGTCTTTTTGCAGGTTAAAGGAAGAACCTGGATGTCAAAAGACTAGGCCAAGGGAAGAGAAAAGAGGCCTGAGGTGAAGTATCACAAAGACAAGGAGAAGCAAGGTGAAAGAGACTTGTTTGAGAAAAAAGAATGGACATGTTGAGGAAAATAGTTTGTGGAGACTTGCAGAGTCATGAGGTACCAAGCAAGAAATAAGTAAAGGAGGAGAAGGTAAAGCAAATTGATATGGAGCAAGAGATAGTAGATTTGAAGAAAGCCTTGGAGCAGATGAAAGAAATTGAAGAAGAAATGGAAAAAAGATGGAACTTGAAATGCAGCAGCTTCTTGAGAGAGCAAAACAAGAAAATAGTTGGCATTTTCAATAAGAAAGAGGCTCAAATGGCCTATCAAGAAGAGTATTCAAAAGAGAAGAAGGCAAGAGAGGTCAGCAGAAGAGAAGAAAGACATTTGGGAGTCTTTGTTGATGAAGGAAGAGCAAAAGCCAATAAAAGAGGAAGAGGTAGGTAATACAATGGTAAGCAAACCTAGGACTGTTTTGACATCAACAAGCATTGAAGAGTTGCCTTTGAAAGTTCAGGATGTCTTGAAGGATCATATAGACATAGTGGTTGATAAATTTTTTGACTTTTTGCTTCCAAGGAAAGGTGTTAGTCATTATTTAGCTTTTGTGCTAGGGGCTCGTCTGTCATATACAGCAGCTTATGATAAGCAAAATGAAGAATGTGATGTGTCTAAAGAAGGAGATGGTACTAATACAAATGATGCACTTGTTTGGAAGGTTGTAAATGAAAGAAATTTTGATGCTAAAGGCAAGAGGATTGCTGTGAAAGAGATTGCAGAGTTGAGCAAGCAATGTTTGAAGGGAAAAGAAGGTATGGAGCAGCATTATGACCAAACTGAGTTGTAGATGGAAGATGGACGGTTAGGCAAGAATCTATTACAAGTGGAGTAGCAAAAGAGAGTTGCAGATGTCAGTGATTGTATTGCTAAAGGTACCAAGGTTAATTTTGATTTACTTCTTTTAGAAAGGAGCAGTAACACCGATCAAGGATCCATACTTGCTGACATAATGGTGAGAGATAAAGAAAGGAGACAAAATGCTTTGATTGTGATGGTAAACTTGAGGGATGAGAAGCCTAAGTTCAAAATGAAACAAGTCATTGAAGAAGAGCAAGGTGATATGCAATTGTATGCAATTTATCATGAAGAAAGGAAGCAATTGTAGATGTTGGAGATGACAAATGCAGGCAAGGGGTAGATGTTACTATGTTGAGAAGGTCACCAAAAGAGTGTGAGAAGCAGGGTAATCAAGGTTGTTATCTATTTTGTTTATGCCACATGTTCAAGAACCTCAAGTGAAGATGAAGCCACTATGGCACTGTTTCAAAGAAGGTCATATGCAAATCAAGCAAGGGATTTCAGACCTAATTCTCAAGTTGCTACTTTCTATTCAAGCAGAGCTTGAATTTGTTTCTTTGCTTGGGAGTATGGTGTAGGGGCACCCAAGTCTTCATATTAAAAGGTAGTCAAATAGCAATTTTGATTTTTATTTTTGAGTTGTCTTTGTGTAATAAGGTATCTTAGACCATTTTCATGTGGTAGGTGTCTTGGTAGGGTCATAAGGGTTAGAATATTGAGAAATTGTAAAAATTGTAAATGTTGTCAAATTACACAATGTGGAATGTGAAGGGTCAATGTTGCACAAAGTGGGAATTTGAACAGTTGTAACTTGAAAATTAGTTCTAACTTGAAAGTTAGTTATGAACAATTGGGATGGATGTAAAATGTATAAATACACCCTCCAAACTCGAATTGGGTGTGGAAGGTATTGTGGTTGAAGGTTTGGTAAATAAAAACAAACCGTTTCTGTGCATTTTTCTCACTTTTAGACCTATTCTTTCATTTGGTACGAATTGTACGAACCATATATCGACCTAAAACCAATTGGATTGTGTTGGCATGAGAATCTAATTTTATTTTCTTTTTATTTCATTAAATTTCATCAAGTTTTGAGGATTTTATAGCAAATGTTCTAAAACTAGTCAGAAAACCTCTTATTTTTAACATAGGAGAGGCATAGGTGTTAGGGTTTGTAGGAAAGTTCTTGAGAAAGGATTTGTAATGGTTGGAAATGTTTGATAAAACTATTTGTGACATGTCTAGGCTATTGCCTTGAAGTTTTAAGCCCTGGTGTGTGAAAACCTCATTTTGACCTAGTGGAATAGGCCTAATTAGGCCTATTTTACAGTGTAGCAGTCAATTTTTGAAGGTTTTGTTCCAAAGTAATCATACCTGCAAATTTGATATGTTCACAAATGTCAAAAAGGGTATTCAAAACAGCTTTTGGTTTGTGTGTTTGAGTTGTTTCCTTCAAGTTACGATAGAAAAGGCCTGTTTGTTGTCCTAATTAGGCCTTATTTAAACGGTAACAGTCCAAATTTAAGGGCTTCATTACAAAGTAACCCCATATGAAAATTTGATATGTTGTCAAATGACATAAAGGGTACCTTGAATGGTGTTTAGTTTCTGGGTTTGAGGCCTTGTCTGAAAGTTATGGTGAAAAAACCATGTTTGGAGTACTATTAGGAAGTTGAAGAGTTTGTGAGAAAACCCACCAAGTTAGGGTTCCAAAGTTGCAAAGTTTGTTCATTTGTGATTGTGTTAGTAGCCTCCACCTTGCTCTACATCATTATTGTTTTTCATGCAATTATTTTGGTCATAGGGCTATAGATTGCAAAGTACATACAAGAAATAATTTCAGTCATAGAGATGGAATTATGGAGCATATCCTAGAAATGATCATGTATGGAATATGAACTGAAGTCAAGGTTTGATGAGTAGAAATTCTTTTTCTCCTTTAATTAATGTCAATATCATGTGCTACAAGTGCAATAATTTTGGTCATGTTGCAAAGGTTTGTAGAAGCAATTGTGTAGAGCCTCCTAGACAAAATAAGAATGAAGAGAAAAAGGTCAAAGAAAAGGAAGAAAATGCAAAAGTTTGGAAAAAGAAGAAATCTGAAGAAAAAGAAAACTCTATGATTGTTCAAACAACACTACATCCACAGAATGAAGGCGATACATGGTATATTGACAGTGGCTGCTTGAAACATATGACAAGTGACAAAAGTACTTGTTTTTTACTTTGAAGAAGACAAATGGTGGTACAGTAAGATTTAGTGATAATGCTTCAACCAAAATTTCAAGTAAAGGACTCTTGTTCTTGAAGATGGAAGAACAAAAATAGAAAATGTATTATTTGTTGAAGGTTTGAAACACAATCTTCTGAGTGTGAGCCAGATGTGTGACCAAGGACACACTCTTACTTTCAATTCTGAATGATGTGAAATAAGTAAAGCAGGCAGATCCATTGCTGAAGCTAGTAGAGCAAGCAACAATCTCTACATTCTTGATAATATCAAAAGAGAACAAGTTGTTGATCAATAGGTGAAGTAAGAGTATGTTGCCACCAAGGAACAGATTGCAAATATCTTCACCAAGCCACTTCAAAGGAAACTTTTGAGTACCTGCAGAAGAAGTTGGGAGTGATATCACTTTCCTCCAATTATTGAGAAGAAGTCTAGTTTTAGAAGGAGCTAATTATTGTCATATCATATAGCTCTGTGAAAAGGAATTTTCAGAACAGTAGATTATTCCTTTGCCATTGATGTCAAAGGGGGAGAATTGGAGATAGGGGGAGCAGAGAGACAGGGAGAGTAGTTTCAATTCAGAGAGTTTGAAGTTGCCATCAATGACAAAGGGGGAGATTGTTAGAATATTGTCATTGATGTCAAAGGACACTCCAATGCTAATGTTATTTATGTTGTTGATATACCACGTTCGTGCATCAATAAATGTTTAAACTAAAGATTTAAACATATTCCCCAGAGCAAAAAGAAATCAAATTTATTGCTAAGTAAGAAAAAAAAACAATAAAAAAAAGGGAAAGCAAAAAGAAATTAGATTTATTGCTAAGTATGAAAAAGAAAGAAAGTAGTAAAAAAAGGAAAGCAAAAAGAAACTAGATTTACAAGAAGAAATCAAATTTATTGCTAAGCGTGGAGTTTCTTTTTGTGGAGAAGATTTATTGCTATACAGAAAAAGTATAACAAGTGAAAAAGATAGCAAGTGAAAAGGATAGCAAGTGGAAAAGATAGCAAGTAAAGCAAAAAGAAAGTAAAAAGATAGATGCTTTATATCTTATTTTAAAGCTTTATATTTGTTTTAAAAATGCCTTATTTTTTAAGCTTTACAACTATTTTTAAAGGTACTACATAAAATAAGATAAAGTCTTATTTAAGTATGATTCATGCCGTGAGTTTAATATAGAAAAAGACAGCGATCAATGTGGAAATTGTTGCGACTTCATATTAAATAGTTTTTCCAAGATATATTTATGTGTAAGAAGGAAGAGAAGGAGTAGCACTATGAACTACAAATCTGATTTATTTTAAGAAGATATATGTGTGATAAAATATGAGGACTTAAAAGATAAAAAGAGGCAGATTTGTTAGAGAGTTTATGACAGATTTATAAAAGAGTTTATGGCAGGTTTGTGAGAAGAGTATGCTGATATAAGAGAAGAAGAAAGAGTTTGAGAAGATATAAAAAAGAAGTTTATGCAGAGACAGAGGACAGTTTTGACCAGATTTGAAGGAAGAGAAAAATTGTAACCAGAGTTGAGAGATTGGTTCTTTTATTGAGTCAGTGCTCAGAGGGAGTTGGTGCTTCCAGTGAGTTGGAGCTCACATTTGTAAGATCGGTGTCTTATGTGGGTTGTTTCCTACAGTTTGTTAAGAAGTTAATAAAAACAATATTTTGGCGTGGTTTTTTCCCTTAGAGGTTTTCCACATAATTTCTGTGTTCTTGCATGTGCATCTTGCTTGATATTTTTTAAGTTGTATTTTCAAATTTGAAATAAGTGTTAAAATTTGTCCTAATACTAATTCACCCCTCCCCCCTCTCAGTATTACCGTGTGCTCTTCAATATCGTGACATTATATAGAAATAATTTTATTATAAACAAACTTTGTTCTTTTAATACCAAATCAACATTACAAAAGTGAGATTAATTCTACATAGATGTTTCAAATTTACTTGGTGCATATTATCTTCAAACTTGGGATAATTATGAAACATGTTTTTGGTATAATGGCCCTAAGTTAACTACTTTTATTATTTGATTTTCACCTTCCATGTTATCTTATATGCTATATATAATGGTCAAATACCTTTATAACTCAAAAGTTTAATAGTTTAAGTAATTTTTTTTAATCTTGAAAAAACATGCATACAAATATATAAGCTAGTAATTTTGGGATAGATCAACTATTGGATCTTGTTGCTTCAAGAATTTAACTTGAGTCTTAATATTGTTTCTCCATTGCTCTGGATTCTAACTCTAACACTAACAAAGCCATTGGATCTATAAGACTTACAAACCAGTAACATTTCAAGACAGATCAACTATTAGATCTTGTTGCTCCAAGAATTTGACTCAAGTCTTGCTATTTTTCCCTGTCACTCCAGCTTCTAACTCTAACACTAACTAAACTAAAATATTGTTGTTGTCTCTCATTTCTATTTGAGAATCAACAAGACATACTTGTTTAAATGTTTTTCTAATAATTTTTAAAAATAAAAATTAATTAAAATTAATTAACTTCATCTATAATTATAATCTTTTTTATTTAAGATTTATGTAAATGTTTTTATCACTCATTAATTTTATACTTACTTTATAAAGTACTTTTAAAAATTTTCTTGTTATTAAATTTTTGTGTCTTTGTTACATTAAAACCTTGAAAGAGCTTTTCTTAAAAAAGATTTATCATTTCTTAGACTAAAATTTCTAAAATTCCATGCTTAAGGTGGGACCCACTACATCATCAAACAACCTCAATCTATCTTATTTTCCAAAAATCTTAACTTACCATTTGCTTAATGAAACGACAAGTTGCAAGGCATTGACTATGTGTGGCTTGCATGCAAAGCATCATGGCTAATGTAATGTATACCACAGGATCTGATTTTTGTGAGATTGTTTTTTTTTGTTTGTGTTTGTATGTTGATTTTTCACGGAATATATGTATAAGCATATACATGCAAAAAATATAATGACTGAAATATCTCTCACAATGCAATATTTAAACACCCATAACTAACAATCACTAGAATTGAAATATATTGACAAATTTGAAGGTACCCAGTAGCTAAAAAGCCATTACAATATAGAAACTAACATACCCATTAGCTGCATTTTCCCTTAACAGGTCTGATATGACATTTATAACGAACATGGAAACTCTAGGAACCTTCAAATGGATTGAATATTCAGTTCTCCTCCACATAATGGTTTGCAATCAAACAAACATTAGAAATAGCTCCCAAACAAGTGGTTTTTTGGCCCAAACCTTAGGCGAATCAGCATCTACAGTACTCACACCCTAGTTGTAGTTGTAGGACCCTGTCTTGGGTATAATAGTAGACTAAACATGATAAAAAAACTCTAGAAATATGTTCCAATAGCCTCTGATCTATCTGCAACATGCATCAAGATATTCAACACCAAAAATGAGAGGAATTTCATTCAAATTAACACCCAAACAACTGCAGAGAAATGTACAGTCTGCTCACAAGGTGGTACAACCAGAATAAACTAATATTTTAAATATCAAAACCCTTCTCAAATCTTCAAAATTGCATGCTCAGCATCAATGAAGTTTTCAAGCATTCAAACATCAACATATACATTTTCAATTAGCTTCAAAGAATCATTCTTCTCCGTCATTAAGTCCAACTATGATCCCTATTGTGGAACCACCATAAAACCCACTAGATTGGATCTTTCACCAACGTGGAGGATGTATCCTGTAGGGGTTTTCGTCCTCACAAACCCTGGAAGGAAAAACCAGCTCCTTCACCAACCAAGTTCAGAAAATATTATGCATGACAATAGATGAGAATGAGCTCTCTTTTTTATCTTTTATTTCCTCTCCTTTCCCAATGCCCAAGATGGAGGAATATAATAGTTTATTAAATATTAATAATCCTTATGTCTCACATGTTGAGCGATCATCCTTTTAATGACATCAAATATTATAACTTATATCCCCTTTAGTTACTTTAGAAATAAAGTAAATTTATAACATTTAAATATTATAAATTAAATATTTAATTTAACTTTAATACTTTCAAAATTTAAAATAATATTCTCTAGTCACTTAAAATGTTGAGAATCTCATACCATTTGTCCACCAATGTCATTAAATTATAGGAGTGCCGACACTGACTCCATCGGTGACCCCAACTGACTTACTAAAAATAGTAAGTATAGAAGTAATCAACCAAAACCACCCCCAGAAAGTGGTGTGTCACACATCATAACCACTGGAGCTCAAATAATTGCCTGATATTGCTAAGTCAGCCAAATAGTGTCCAGGCTGACACTTACTAAAAATAGAAGCATTCTTCGAGGACTAAAGAGAACAAACCCAGAAAAACCCAGAAAGATTGGTGCCATGCAAGCACTTACTATAAGTAGTAAGTACGAACAAATTATTTGAAATCCCTCCAAAAAGAGTCATACAACTCCACTGAATCATCTGAGCACATTGGTGACATCGAAATACTCTTCTGATCAGGTTGTCACAACCCAAAAAGTCAGCTCCAACTGTGTTGCAAGAGAACCTAAAAATGGGGACATTACAGTCTGCCCTTACCAAAGATTGTTGACCTCATGCAATGCCAAGGCACCCACAATAACACCCGAATGAAACCAATTGAACCCAAGTGTAATCCTGGGGTCCCAAGTCAATCTCTGCAAATGTCCATCATGTTGGCGCTATAGTACTCTGATAAAAACTATAAACTCATCACGCTCCAACTGCATTCTCAACTCTTGTGACCCCGAAAAACAGACATCACTAACACCCATACTGAAATACTTGTGAAGGTTGAAAATTGTATCATAAAAAACCTCTTGCCAAGGTGTCTCAGTGAGATCCATATATGAAATCCCACTGTCTAACTCAATCCTGGGTGACAGGAAATATAATCTGCTTAACTCCAAAGAGTAACCCTCAGCAATTCTCCTCACAATGTCCCATAAGTGATACAAATTAGTCCCTAATTGAAAGCTGATTACAACAATGTCATCCCAGAAAGCATACATACTGACCATTTTTTCCCAATCATAGACTAATAACTCCACATTGACACCAAATCTCCAAGTGACAACAGACCCAAATTGAGCACACCAACCCATCCAATCGACTGCAATCATCACAGTATCACCGAAAGAAATACACATCAACAATTTAAATTGATTGCAATTACTATCACTCATACTGGTGAGAGTTGGAAATAACTATTCTAACTCTGTAAGTTCTCCCACAACCTGCTGCCACGAAGGTTGTAAGTACTCGAAGTCCATCTACTCATAAATTGAAATTGTCATAATCAACTCTAAAATACCATGGCAACAACTGTCATAAAAGATCACCCCAAAAAACATAGGAAATGTGAATGTGATAATGACCAAAGGAACTCCTCCACTAACCACATTACCTCTCCTAATCAACATCATATGAGAATTATTCCACTGCTGGGCTGGAGGTGCTGGCCAATCCCACTGCATGATATCATTCATTGTCCTATGTGGGCTGATTGGAAAGTAGAGAGCGACACCAACTCTAGAGTTATGTCCACCTCTCTAACTCTGAATCAACATCTCACCCTTGAAAACTGTCCCTGGATCCCAAGTCCTATGATTTCCATCAATCATATTCACACACACCTCCTCTTGGTTGCTGCAACAACTGATGACAGTCCTGATAAGTCTGAAAATCAAATCTATAATCACCTTGGAATTGCGTCTACTATCATAAATTGGTAATGTCTCATTAGCATTCCAATTCCAAATGCTATAGTGACAAACCCGTGCACACCCATCCATGCAATCGGCTACTATCATCAATGCAAGGTCTGAAAATTTCATAATCAGCACCCTAGAACAACCCTTAAACATAAATGTGTAAGTTGGAAACCAAAGAACCATGTCTGAACACTCTTCCTCCATTTGATGCACCTTATGGTTATGCGTTTTCATGAATTAAGGAATAGTAAAGCCATTATGAAGCATCATATCATGTGGATAACTTGGGCCAACAAACACCATTTCATGCTTAGCCATAAATTTTGAGTATCAACAAGATGAGCTACTTTACCAATGTTATCCATAAAAATTTCATCTATCATCTCGTGAGGAATCAAATCATATGAAGATACTAGTCTGCTGTTCACACTCAAAGAATTAGCAACTAGTTCAAACCTTTCATCGGTGTCTTCATGGATCTTATGTATACCTTCTCCCATTTCAAGATGGTCATCATTAGTTACATTTTCAAGAAGTATATCACACCCATACCAAGACAATAGGCTATTGTTAACACTCATAGAATCCACACTTTCTTCATTCCTTTCAATGGTGTCTTCATAAGTTTCATGCACCCCTTCACCCAACATTGAATGCTCATCATTATCTACAGGTTCAAAAGATGTATCATGTTGAAATATGCCCTCATTGCATGTTATATCTGCTATCCCATGGCTGCAAGCTACCCCTTCATGTGAAAATTGATCCTCAAACAAGTTCCAATCTTTATCAACACATTGAACCTCTTCAATATGGGAAGTGTTGAAATCATTATGCAACATTTCATCCTTATGGATTTCAACAATTTGTTTGATCTCCATAATCCTTGTGTTACTTTCTTTAACTTTAGACATGGCTACAATAGGAATAAAATTTTTCGCTTTTTATGAAGAAAAGTGAGCCATACTCAATTGTAAGCAAAGATCATCATCTTCTTTTTCTTTGTCCTCAACATACTTGAAAGCCAAATCCTTGTCCATAAGCAATTGCAAGTAATCTGATTTCATCATTTCCAATGCTTTTTTGATAGTGTACAATTGAGTAAGAGTGACTCCACTTGCAACACCCTTTTTCATCTCCTTAATTTGAGCTTCTCAAATAAGTTCTTCAACGTATTTGTGAGAATCATCTGCCCTTGTTAATGCTTGCACCATTTTCTCATTTGTAACCACAAATTGGTCCTTCAAATCTTGCAATGCTAAAGGTCTTTGATCAAATTCATCAAATTGACTTGGGCTGCCATACACTAAAGTTTTTTATTTACTTTCATGTGTAAGAACCATATTATCATCAAAATCAGTTTTTTCACTAGTTGATGCCTTGAAATTCTCATGTAAAAATGATGGGACAACATTATGACCAAACATGTTATCCTCAAAGGAATTTGTCTCCTTACAAAGCTTATCAATTACAATTTCTAAATCACCCACATAAAGACTTGTGCACATTTCTCTTGTAGATGCAATAAATGGTTTCTTTTCCTCAACGTTCATGGTATTGCTTTGCTAGAAGGTAACATTGTGGAAATCATTATTTGGATTGTTTGTCCTTACATCCTCATTGGATGATTTAGTAACCTCCATATCAACAAATTGTTTTCTCTCATTATTACTGTGAAGTTCAAAGTACTCAACTTCGTTAATAGCAACACTTGAAGAACTAACTTCATCCTCATTCTTAAATGTTTCATAGCCATCATGGACAACTTCCATCACTTGTATCTCTTTCCCAAGCATCACATCTATGATTGTTTTCTCTTCCTCTAGTCTCTTCACCATTTTACTTGTGCATTGGTGATTAGGTTCCCAAGGTCCTTTGCACAAGAAGCAAGGATTTTGTCTTCTAAGATCATTCTTGCTACCTTCATTATTTCTTGCACCGGAAGAATTCTTTTCATTGGTCTCTGCTTTCTTTTCAACTGGTAAGTGAGGTTCCAACAACTTAGAATGCTCTAACAATTTTGTTAGATTCTTGTCGTATCTTAGCATGCTTTACAACAATTATGTCATGAGCTCTTGCATGGACGTCTTTGTACTCGCTGAAACACCCAACACTACTGCAACTAACAAACTTGAGTGCCAATCATCAAAAACAAATCTAGAATGATTTTCTTTTTCCCAACTTTTAGATTCCAAAATGTGCAAGCATTCATCTGTTAACCCCCGTTATGATTAGAAATTTTTTGCTATTAAAATTTGGTGGTAAACCCACTGGCTGACAAGATCTCTTGCTCTGATACCACTGTAATGTATACCACTGGATCTAATTTTTTTAAGGTTGTTGTTTTTGTTTGTGTTTGTATGTTGTTTGTTTCAGGGAATATATGTATAAACATATGCATGCAAAAATATAATGATTGAAATATCTCTCACAATGCAATATTTAAACACCCATAACTAACAATCACTGGAATTTCAATAATTGACAAAATCAAAGATACCCAGTAGCTAAAAAGCCATTACAATATAGAAACTAACATACCCATTAGCTGCATTTTCCCTTAACATGTCTGATATGACATTTACAACAAACAAGGATACTTTAGGAACCTTCAAATGGACTGAATCTTCAGTTCTCATCCACATAATGGTTTGCAATCAAACAAACATCAAAAATAACTCCCAAACAAGTGATTTTTTGGCCCAAACCCTAGGCTAATCAGCATCCACAGTCCTCACACCCTAGTTGTAGTTGTACGACCCTGTCCTAAGTATACCAACAACTTAAACACAATAAAAAAACTCCAGAAATCAGCTCCAACAGCCTTTGATATATTTGCAACACACATCAAGATATTCAATGCTAAAAATGAGAGGAATTTCATTCAAATTAACACCCAAACAACTGCAGAGAAATGTACGGCCTGCTCACAAGGTGGTACGACCAACATAAACTGATATTTTAAATATCAAAACCCTTCTCAAATCTTCAGATTTGTATGCTCAGCATCAATGAAGTCTTCAAGCATTCAAACATCAACATATACATTTCAATTAGCTCCAAAGAATCATTCTTCTCTATCGTTAAGTCCAACTATGATCTCCATTGTAGAACCACCATAAAACCCACCAGATTGGATCTTTCACCAACATGGAGGATGTATCCTGTAAGGGTTTTCATCCTCACAAACCCTAGAAGGAAAAACTAGCTCCTTCACCAACCAAGTTCAGAAAATATTATGCACGACAATAGATGAGAATAAGCTCTCTTTTTTTATCTTTTATTTCCTCTCCTTCCCCAATGCCCAAGATGGAGGAATATAATATTTTATTAAATATTAATAACCCTTATGTCTCCCATGTTGAGCGCTCATCCTTTAAATGACATCAAATATTATAACTTATATCCCCTTTAGTTACTTTAGGAATAAAGTAACAAGTTATAACATTTAAATATTATGTTAAATATTTAATTTAACTTTAATACTTCCAACATTTAAAATAATATTCTCTAGTCACTTAAAATGTCGAGAATCTCATACCAGTCGCCCACCAATGTCATTAAAATATAGGAGTGTCGACACCAACTCCATCAATGACCCCAACTGACTTACTAAAAATAGTAAGTATAGAAGTAATCAACCAAAACCACCCCCAAAAAGTGGCGTGCCGCAGATCATAACCACTGGAGCTCAAATAATCGCCTGATACTACCAAGTCACCAATGTAGTGTCCAGACTAACACTTACTAAAAATAGAAGCATTCTCCGAGGACCAAAGAGAATAAACCCGGAGAGACCCAGAAAGATTGGCGCCATGCAAGTACTTACTATAAATAGTAAGTATGAACAAATTGTTTGAAATCCCTCTAGAAAGAGTTATACAACTCCATCGAATCGTTTGAGCACATTGGTGGCATCAAAATACTCTTCTGATCAAGCTGTCACAAACCTAGAAAGTCAGCTCCAACTGTGTTGCAAGAGAACCCGAAAATGGGGACATTATGTAACTAATAAGTAACATGTGGTTGTTTTGTGCCAAATTGAGTGTCCATATACTATTGATGTTAGGCACTAGGGATTAATAGAGTGGTTAAAATATTTCAAAGTTTAAAGGAAAAGTCAAGCAAAGTTTCATCAGAATCTATGAAATTTAATGCATAAGAATTTGTTGTTAAATGAGAGGAACCATGTATTTGTCATTGTGAAGTGTAGGAACAAAATACAAAAATTCTAATTCAATGCTAAACATTATTTCAACAAATATGTGGTGGCACTCTTAGTTTTATGTTTTTTCATTCCATTGTAATTCAAGTTTTGCTTCTCCTTATCTTTGTGGCAACAAGTTATACCATTGATTTAAGCTTTCCTAAATATAGCACTGGCTTTATGCATGCTATAATGTTCATGTTCTATTCTATTTAAACACAAATTTTGAGTTGTTAACAGGTTTTAGGATGTATGTTTGATTTTTGATATATGGGCTTCAACACTCTGGTCTATCCTTCTTTTCCATTTATGTATTAACAAATTAATCTGGTCAACATATATTCTACATTTTTGTGTAGACTAATGTATTTAGCATTTTGTATGATTACTGCAATAATGTATTTATACAAGAGTAATATATGATTTTGAGATTTCAACCTAAACATAACAAAAATGTTGAAGATTTTCTATTAGCAACAACAATGGAAATGGTAATGATAATGATGGAGGAAAAGGGTCTTTACTCACCGTGACTTTTGAAATTGTGGTGGCATCCATTGCAACTACCAAGCTTTGATAATGATCAATGGCCACCAAAGATAGGGTCGTTATCCACAATCTATTGAGAGCCTTCTCCTTCAAATAGGAATGAAAATAGTATTTCCAATGTGCAAAGTGAAACATCCATGAATTATGTGCCACTAAGTATTTTTGGTTTCAATACTCCAAATAGAAATGGTGAAATTTTCCTAGTACTTGTAAGGGGATCTAAAACACCTTTGATGAGAAAAATTATGCCTATGATTATAGGGTATTTTATTGCTAAAGTTTGTTGGAAGATTGAGGATGCATCCTCTAAGGAAATCAAAGATCTTATAATGAAGGTGTACAAATCTTCATAGAAGAATGGATTTCTTAAGAGGATGATAAAGCATTCATATACTTGAATAGTAACCTAAAATTGGAATCTTAAGACAAGGGCTAGAAGAGGGTCTTAGGAAGGAGAAATTGTTTGGCATGGATTATCTTTTGAGAGATGGAATTATTAACTATCTATGTAATGTTACTCACATTACTCCACCAATTCCTCAATAGATACTACTACTGTCTTCCTAGAAATATGTGTGATAGTGAATAACATCATAGAATATACTTTGAGTTGTTGATGTACTAGATGATTAATACTTAAGTATAGAATTCTCCAAATTTTATGGAAAAAAATCCCATGATTGAATACTATTTTCAATATTTTTAAAGTCGTGGAAATCTAAATCTACTTTAATATGTGTTAGAGCTATGTTTTTCATATTTATATCTTAATTTTATTTTAGTTTCACATAGACATAAGATGTCTTTCTATTTTAGAGTAGAGGTGGACTTCAATGAGTCATATTAGACATCTAGAAAATATGGTTTTCTCAATTTAAACACTAGACAATTGAGTGTCTTGCCTTTTGAGTTTGAACTTCCTAATAATCATTTTTTGAGAAAATCCCTTGTTGATAACACAAGTTGTGAAATTTTCTAGACTAAAATATAGTGCTACTCTAGAGCTTCCTATCACTAGTTATAAACCCTTTGGGAAAAAGCATCTTGGTGACCTTTTTGGACCATTCAAGAGTTTGTATGAGAAAAACAAAATAGTAAGTACAGGTTTTACAAGATATAGATGGTTACATCATGTCACACTCCATGACTCTATTGCTAAGACCTTTGGTATGCATACAATACCTATTGGCTTAAATTTGATTATAATACTAAAGTTATTTACATGCAATTGGTCATTTTCACCCATCTTCAATAACTAAAAAATGTAGAAATGAAATTTGTCAAAAACTCAACTAGATGGGGTCAAGTACTACTTAAGGTGGCCTTATGTTTAGCCTATATTTTGTTTCAGATAGAATATCTCTACAATTTGCTAATGTAAGTACGAAAAGAAAATTTTGAATTAACTAACCTTTTTATAGGTTTAATATTGATTCATATATATATATATAGATATATGCACATCAACAAATTGTATTTATGAAAATATTTGATTGTTCCATTTCTTTTTAATAAATTTGGCATCGGTAATATTTTTATTCTTGTTCAGAGAATGGAAAGAGTTCTCTTCTAAAGCTATATCATATGAAAATGGAACCTTGACAAGTTCACAATTATAGTTGCTCAATAAATTGAATTATTTATACTTAAATTCATGCATATTCTCGTTAGAAGAGCATAAGAGACTAAGTATGTACCCTTTGAAGGCTTTGTATCATACAATAATTAAAAAATGACTAGATTTCTAGGTTATATTAGGCCAATGTACAAGTATGACATTGAACCATGCATTTGTTATAGTTACTTGACCAATTCAAGAATTTTCTCTACAATATATAAATCTGAAGTAAAAATTATTTGTAAGCACATTCCTTTATTGTATGTTAGATTCAATAAAGATCATGCAAGATTAAATCACCCTGAGATCAAAACAATGAGATTACACCAATTTGATAAGCAAACAATATGAGAATAATAGCATTCTAATGTATGTATTCAAGAGTGTGTGTAAACCAAGGAAATGGACTACAATATATAGAATTTGAGCATTGCATAAGTTAGTGTGACAAGTGCCCTAGAGGAGAGTTGTAAACTAGAGGACTAACTCAACTATAGAAGTAGAGGTGTCAAGTGAACTCACATTAACGAGGGAGATGTGGTACATAACTACCATCAATCAAGGGAATTAGCATATGCTCTTATTTCCTAATTTACTCAAGTAAATAAATAAAATAACCTAAGTAAACTTAATTTAAGATGCGATATAAAATTACACCAACACCCCCCTAAGTCCAAGTAAGGTAATAAGGAAATGGGTCCCAACAAGACAAGCCATGTTAGGTACCCATGTACAGTTTGAAAAAAAAAACAAATTGCAAAGAGAGTGTACCCCCAGAAGAAGAGAAAGAGAACCTATAGGAAGAACTCTAACCCAAGGTGAGGAAAATGAATGAAATAATTTGGAATCTTCTCATGTACCTTATTATCAATATTGAATTGTGATTGAAACTTATTGATGGGGTCAAATACCATGAAGATTTGTGAATATTGACCATACCGACTAGCTCTCAATTTGAGATGTGAATTGATGTGAAATGGATGCAATATTTAAGAACATTTACCATATATAAATGGCTCTTAATTTGAGATGTGAATTGACATGAATCAAGACGCGTTGATTCATAAGCATGATGTAGCGAAGAGATAATAAGAGGGTCTAGAGTAATTGATGCAACTTGACATGAACTTTCATCAATATATGGATTTAAAATCATAGTGCATGTCATGTGACTATAGTACTCATCCCACAATATGTCATATTGTATAAAGTGTGCACCCTAAAGACAAGTACATTTGTGATGGCACTTTATAAGTTGTGTGCTTGCATTAAACCCCCAAAATAGCTCAACTTAGACACCCTTAGCAAGTTAAAATGTTTGGCACTTTATAAATTAGTGCATTTGCAAAGTGGAAGTTGATTTTCTAGAGTTTCACAATGTCCAATGAGGACCAAAAAGTTTAATGTACAATCAAATGATACCATAAGAAAAAAGGTTAGTGTTATGTAGTTCTAAAAAATCCACTTTAAAAAATTGGGACTCAAATCTAAGTCTATTTGTGAAAGTTATGAGGCCTAGAAGTTCAACAAACTAAGGTTGTTCATGATTGGACAGTTAAAGCCTTTGGCAAGCTTTCTTGGAATAATGTCATTAAAGGTGTCATTGGTATATTATTCTCAATCCATAAGACTATCATCATCATAATCATCATGTTCAAAGGAGTTTTCAAATTGGTATAATGGATTTGTAATTACTATGAATTTTGTTTGGATTTTGGATTGGGTTCTAACTTGCTTAATGAACTTGTCAAACTAGGGATCTATGATGCTTGTTTTGATTGGGCTTTGAATTTTATTTGTTTGGATGTTGGATTTTACAAAGGTTTTACACAAGGGCGAAGACAATCTAAACACATGAACAACCTAGCTATTCAAGTGGGAGTGTTTGCACTTGTAATCCCATGAATATACCTAAATCTAGGCATGGATAATAGGGCCCATGATGAGGCACTAACCACTTTTGATCCTCAAGGTCACCACGAGGTGTAAGAGGAGAGTATACATGGCCTACTATCCCATTTCCAAAGGCACCTTTTGAGTAGCTTCATAGGGATAAGTGCTTATTGGTGCATCACAAATATGAATGATCAAAAGGTTCATAAGCTAGGCTTGACAAGGTTCAACTAAGGAAGTCCTCTTTATACCCAAATGCACATGAGGTCTAAGTCTATGAAAAGAGGTGTATGCCTAATGGCTTTGTGAAAGAGGATAACCCACTCTTTGTCGTCATTTTGCAAGCTATAAAGTTTCTTGCAAGATTAGCCTAATGACAAATGTACTTTGATGGGAGAGTCTTTAGATTATCTCCCAAATTCCTATACCTCATTGAAACACATGGGTTCAAGTCACCACTTGGTGATGAAATCCAAGCCAGGCTTGCTAAAATAGAAAAAAGGAAGAGATGAGTGTTTCTAATTTCCAAGATTGCAAAATTGTGTGAGGGAAGAACATACACACTCAATCTTTGGGTTACATAAGTGAAGTAAACCATTTTTAATCTTCAAGGTTGCCCAAAAGTGCGAGAAGAGATTATAAATGGTTTAAATCATGAAAACACAACACACGAGAAGAAAATAATTTGCACACAAAGATTAATTTCCTTTGGAAAATGAAGTGTGATGTTTGCATTATTTTATTGAAAAGTAATCTTGGACAAAATGACCTTGCAAGAATGTGTTATTAGTTTGAAATGTTTAGTTCTTCACTAAACGATGCCTACAAGTTAGAAACAATTAAACCTCAATAAAATAAACTAATTACAGAAACCCCCTTAAGCAAAATAAAAGCACTAAAAAGTATCATGCATAATTTTGAGAAAAGTGGACAAACTAAACCGAGAGGAACAAAAGGTCACGGTGTGTCTATTGCTAAGAGTCAAGACATGATGACCACTATGTCTGGGGTAGATGTAGAAGATATACAGAACATATTGATTGTAGAGAATCATTAAGCTTTTCATGATGCAAAGCCTATTTATGATGGCAAAAAGAGCCTTTATAGTGTGATCTCATTGCTAGAGGGGCATTTTACTATGAATCTCTCTAAAGGGGAAGGCTATGATGTCAAAGAATATGAGGTGACTTTGAAGCTAGATAACAAGCTAGATTGGCATAGATTGGCAGAGTTTCTTAATAGGAATATACACGACCATGTGACTATGCAACAAGAGTTGTTGTAGGCATTGGATCTGGTAGTAATCAAGCATCCTAGCAACAACCGACTAATCATGGGGTGAAGTCCTTATTAACAAGATAAGGGTCTAGGAATATCTTTAGTGTGACATTATTGCTGCAAGAAGATTTTTAGTAGGTCTCAAGCCTATAGCCTAGGGGCTAGCTCTTAATTGTTGATTTTTCTATAATGGTTTTCCATGTGAGCATGAATGTGCTAGATTATTTGTGGTGCAATTAACAAGAAGACCACCAACCAACCAAACCTCTCAATTAAAATGAGTGAAAGGCAATTGAAAGTACTTTAAGGGGGTTGAAGGTAACAATCACTCGTGGGCTCACAAAATACAAATACACTATGGGGAGATTCACTAAAGAAACTACTAGAGAACTCAAGTTCAACATTGAAGAAAATGGATCGCATAAGCAGAGCATTAGCCTTGTGGATTACTACAAGCATCATTATAATGTTGACAGTAAGTTTAAACAACTTCCTTGTTTCAACTTGAGAAGTCTAATAGACCCAATTAAATTCCCATGGAATTATGGGAAAAGCTAGGATTTGAAGAGACTATAAATAACTATAAAACAAAACAAGGAAACCTTGAGTCAACTTAGTGCACAAAATGATGAGCAAAAGTTGAAACTTTATCAATCTTTGGATGAAGTGAAAGTATCTTCTACAAAAAATTATTAAGATTTTAAAATAAAAAAGTATAGTACTAAGAGGAACACAAACAATATAGAAAGTAAATTAAATTATTTTTCTTGATTCCATGAATACTTTTAAGGATTTAGAATGTTTATTTTGCAAAGAAGAAAACAACAAAATTAATCATTACAACAAAACAAGCTAAAAATCCCTTAGTATGTCAAAGGTTCCAACAAGCCCATTGTGGTGTTCGAATCCTACCACCTCAACTTAAATGGTTCTACACAAATGAACTCAAATGTTAGCACAAAAATTGATATACAATTTAGATGAAGGGGGAGATTGTGGGTTCAAGTTCCATCGTGGTCACCATAATGTATGCACCAAATTCAGACATAAACCAGAAAACCAAATGTAAACAAAAACATTCTATTCCAAATTAAATGTAAACCTCAAGATAGAATGTAAATGAAATTATAAATTCAAACAATAAAATTTAAACAAAACAAGTTACCAATTACGAATTTCATGGTGAAGTGGATTTGCTCCATAGATTTGGTAAGTTGTGGTTTGTAAGAACCTTGTCTTAACTAAACAATTTTTTTTGCCCTTGCTGATCTGAATTTTCTGATTTAGTTTTCTTTCAATTCACTTGTGATTTTCAAATTTTGTTTTCAACATTGAGTTTATAATATCATGTAGATGGAAAGGTTCCAAGCATAGATCCAAATAACAAGTAACGAACATAAAACATAGATATTAGGCAATCAAATAACTCACACAAACATGAATGAACATACCCCAATAAGATAGCTTCACTTCTTTATTGATTTTGAAAGTTGATTACAAACGAAGAGGCCTAGAAAGTAAAATCAGTCAAGTCTGATTTAAAATTCAGATCTTCAATTACATCCAAAAGTGCCAAATTATATGCCCAAACCCTAGCTGTATGAATGGAAGATGAAGCTCTATGAAAATATGATGAAATCTTCAGCTGGGTATGACTAATATACAAATGTAGTTCAACCTTATAAAGATCTGAATATGACTGATGTAAACCTATAACTGTTACTGATATGAAACCCTGATTCAAAGGCTAACAAAAGTGCCAAAACAATGCTCCAAACTCAAGCAACCATGCATAGAATGAAGGCGATTAGGGTTAGAAAGATTTGTTGATGATGAAACCCTCCTGTAGAAGCCAAATAACCCTCAGATCTGAAACTGAAACCTTGCTGATCAATGCTGTTACAAAAGTCAAAACATGCATGAAGGTTGGAAATCACCAGAAAACCCTCTTTTTTCCAAATGATTCACTTCTAAACCCTCTATAAGCAATTATTGATGGAAATAGCTCCAAACAAAAGCCAATTCTACAAATGAAACTCCATGAAAACACTCCAATTAATCTCTATGATGAACTCCATTCAAATTCACCTCCCATGGTGGGTTGGGATCATCTCAAAACCACAAAAATGCCAAGGGAACACCACCTTGAACAACTGAAATTCACTTTCAGCCAAGAGTAAACACTCAAATGTAAAATTTGTCAAACGATCAAGAAGAAGAAAATGATGCCAATTGATGAGCCATATAATTGATTCATCTATTTCATGTTATTTCTGCTCTTAAAAACTTTCTCAGACACTTTGGCATATGTAATTACATATTATTATAATTATGTTTGTCTTTTGGTTAGATTATGCACATGATTAGTTTTCATTTCCTTTGATGAAATCTCTTGCTTTATTTTACTGAATTACATTTCAAAAGTCCATATCTTATGTATTATGGTGCATGTGAATGTTTGTATAAGGCTTGTAGTAGTAGGAACAACCAATGATCTCCAGATCCCTCTGGAGCCCTCTGTCCTAAGAAGAACCTAAACTCCAGACATCTCCATATACTGAAAACCTTCCTAGAATCATCCTCCCCTTGAGTCGATGACCGCCACAAGCCCATCATTGAGTGCAAACATAACTTGTGCTTCAATCACGCAGCTGAGAAGGGTAACATCACCACGTCACCACAATCTTGGTGACTAACTAAAATATTGGTTAGCCGACTTTAGTCCCAACAAAAGTGGCTACCATCTTGTGTCACACCATTTCAGGGGAATCATCTAGTTCACCATGCAGTTAGAACTAACGCAGATCTCTGATTTGTAGTTCTATTTAGGAATAATGAATGTAATAAACCATGCAACTGGCTCTAGTTCTAGTTTGCTCCAGTTAGACCTGTTGTTAGTTTTCTTCTTCCAATAATGATCGATTGTATAATTTGGAGCAATTCATTTCTTTCTAGTTAGTTCCAAGTTTTCTAAGTTTTCAAAGATAGTTATCGCCAGATTGCTGTAACAGGAGGAAAACTCCTCATGCTTGTAATTTCATCCATTTCTGGACTATGATTTAATGCAAATGAAGGGGAATTTCTGCTGAAAGAAGTTAGTTGAGCAAGAGGATCATCTCTAGTTGGGGAAGTAGGGCCCGCTTACCCATCTAAGAGGAGATCTCTCGATAATTTGGTATTTGTGTAATTCTGTTCTAAATTTTGTTAAGTTTTCCTTAATGTTTGTGTGATTGTTGTTAACTATTCCCTGCAGGTTAGTTCTTTAAAAATTCTAAAATACCAAAAAGAGACAGATCTATTCTTTATCAACATTGTCATATTCAGAGTATTTCATTGCTGTAGAATAACAATGGATTCAATTGATCTTCATTTACTTTTTCAGCATGTTAGATTAATTTCTTTTACTACAAGTGTGTTTATTTCTAGCAAGTGTGTTTGCAGCAATTTAAGATTGTTTCCCTTCCTGCAAGTGTGTTTCCTTTCTAGCAAATTAATAGAGTTCCTTCCAAGCAAGTGTGTTTATTTCTCAGCAATTAGATAGATCTTTATTTTTGCATGCACTTTCAATTCTGGCAAGATCGACAAACCAAGTCCCATTCACCAAACCACCTGACCAAAACCCCCCATTTTAAGAAGTCTTATCACAGATAGCTCCAGACACCTCCAGATTGATAAAAGTAAATGGTGATGCATTAACAAAACACTACTTCGACCTCATCATTTTTGGTGCCGTTGCTGGAGATTAATCTACAAATAATTGTAGGTTTAAGGTGTTGATAAGACTTTTGATCTGTTAGTTTATGAGGAGACCCAAGGACTCCTTAGGTTGATTCATTAAACAAACCACGGCTAGTACATCTCTAGAATCTCCTTTAGAGGAATCTCCAAACCATTTGATCAATCTAGGATCAGTTACACCAACAGAATCCCCTGTTTCAACAATGGGTGATAATGGTGGTGATCATGAAGAACCAGCCAACAATAGAACATTCTACTACCCAATCTCCATCACTCTAGAGAGGAATGAACCTCCAATGAAAAATATACCTCTGGCCTTTTTGCCTACCTTTAGAGGAAAAATTTATGAAGATCCAGATCAATTCCTGTTTGAATTCAAGATCCTATGTCAAACTTATGACTATGCTATAGATAACTAGAAGTTGAAACTATTCCCTTCTACTCTTAAGGAGTCAACTTTAAGATGGTTCATGGGTTTGACAGCAGACTCTATCACTACTTGGGATGAAATGGAAATAGTTTTTCTTAATAAGTATCAAGATTACTATAGAGTCATGGATAGGAAGGATGAACTCTTCCGCATGAAACAGATGGAAGATGAAAATTTGGAAGATTATGTGGATAGATTCTTATTTGTCCATAGGAGGTGTGGAAATAATTTAGATGAAGAGTTGAGTAAAACCATTTTCCTTAGAGGAATTGATGACGAGATTAGGGAGGAATTAAACCTAATGGGTAAAGGAGATAACAACAAACAAACTTTTGCAGAAATTGTAGAAGTTTGTAGAAATTATTCTCGCACTAGAACAGGTAAAAGAATACTAAAAAGGGGTAGTACCACTGACGTTACACAAGTAATGGAGGAACTAGCAAATCTAAAAACTGACATCCTACTTCATTTGAATACCACTTTGGATGGCATGCAAGCCAGTAAAAAGAACATTGAACCCTTAGTTATTTACTGCCCTTGTTGTAGAGAGAAACATCCACTTAGGGAATGCCCCTTGAATCGAACTGGGTTGTGTAAAATCTGTGAGAAAAAATCACCCTACCAATGAGTGTGGCCTGCTTCTTGAAATTAAAAATAGGTTGAAAAAGGTTCCAACAGATGAGGAAGAGCTAAATTTTATTGGCCAGAAACAACCTAATTATGGATTTAATCAGTTTCAAAACCAATATGCTCCAAGAGGCCCATCAAATTGGGGTGCAAACTCTTATAGTGGACCTTGGAAAATGCCAATGCAATTGGGACCAGCATGGCCTCAACAAGATTGGACAAATCAATCTTGGACCAATCCATAATGGTCAAATTAGCATCAGTATCAACAATAATGGGCACTTCAATACAACCAAGGAATGAGGAGATTTAGAAATCAACCTCAAGCCTTACTCCCTGGACCTTCACAACCTGCAAATGCAAATTCCAATGAGCAGGTAAATCAACCATCAATGCTCGCACAACCAGTTCCAAACCCCAAGAACAATAGGCCACAACAATAGGTGTGCAATAGTGATCCAAATACAACCACCTTGAATGTAGTGGAGATTAATGATATCCAACTCTGATCTAGAAATGTTCCTGTAACTATTCCTATTAAGGAAGTCATTGAAGAAGAAGAAGTGAGTCCTAAAGATGATACACAACAATCCAATGAGAAGGCTAAAGCAAAAGAATCAAAAGAAATTCTGAAGGAAACCTCTGTTCCATCCCCATAACAATTAAAATAGGTTCCTCCACAATCTAAGGAAAACCAGCCCTCACATGATGACTCCCAACTAATTAAGGAACTTAGAAAAATGCACATTGAAGTTCCTTTGTTATAGGCAATAAAAGATATTCCTAAGATAAACTAGACCATTAAGAGTTTGTGTCTAAAACTTCCAGGCAGAAAAAGAAAATTACCCAACACTATCCAAGTGGAAGGAAAACTTGCTCATGTCATATCAAGCAAGTTAATCCCTCAAAAATATGGGGATCCTGGGAGCCCTGTCATTACAGTAGACATAAAAGGGGTATTGGTTTCAAATGTTTTAATAGATTTGGGTGCTGCCATTAATGTAATGACGTCAGACACTATAGAAGCTTTGGCATTAACACACGTTCAGCCAACATCAACTGTATTACAACTTGTAGACCTATCTATTACCAAATCAGAAGGAATTTTGGAGGATATCATAGTCACTATTGATACTTGGGACTATTTAGTTGATTTCCTTATCCTACAGACAAGAAAGAAACGTTCAGGATACCCAATAATCCTGGGAAGACCTTGGCTAGCTACAACAGCAACCCTTATTGACTGTAGATCTGGAAATATGACTATTTCAAATGGAAAAAGACTTAAGGAACTTTCTATCTATCCTCTTGCCAAACCATTCATGCAATATGAAAACAAACCATGGATAAATGACTTGATGGATTTTGATGAAGAAGATGCCTCCTCAGTGGCAATGGTAACAATCGCATAACACTTCAAAGAATGTAATGAGGAATATAAAGAGATGGAACCAAATGGTGAAATCTCTTTATACAATGCCACCCAACAAGAGGTCTCCGGATGGCTCCGGAGAGATCCGAAAGGATCCTTCAAAGCATTTAACTACCCATATTCTGAAAAGATTGCCTCACATGTAAGTTATCAACAAGCAAAAAACTCTCCACCAAGTTGTACCTCACCTTTGTCCATTAAACATGTTGTTAAGTCCTTATAAAGAACTTCTTTCTGTCTATGCTGGCACAAAGCAAATCCTAGTCCAAACCAACAAACAACTTTCTATCAGTAGTTGGTTAACAGAAGTAGAAGAAGTTTGTTTGGAAAAATTGTTACAAAGCCATACCCAGGCCTTTGCATGGGAATACAAGGACATGAAAGGAATCCATCCTAGTGTTTGTACACACCTCATATAGACTGAGGATGTCCGACCTGTTAGGCAACCACAACGGAGGATCAACCCAGCCTTGAAATATATAGTGAAGGAGGAAATAGAGAAACTATTGCAAGTAGGAATCATCTATCCTATTTCTGACAGTCAATGGGTATTGATATTAGTAATAGTGCCCAAGAAAAATGGAAAATGGCAAGTTTGCATTGATTATAGAGAATTGAACAAAGCTACAAAGAAAGACTATTTCCCACTTCCTTTCATTGACCAAGTGCTAGATAATCTAGCTGGTAGTCGCTACTTCTCCTTTCTGGATGGATTTTGTGGCTACAATCAGATCCAAGTAGCTCTAGAGGACCAGGATAAAACAACTTTCACCTGCCCATGGGGACATTTGCCTATAGAGTTCTACCATTTGGATTGTGCAATGCACCAGCCACATTTCAACATGTTTTGGCAATCTTTGTTGATTTAGCAAATACATGTGTGGAGGTTTATATGGACGATTTTACAATGCATGGAAAAACCTTTGATGAAGCCTTGAATAGTTTAAATAAGGTACTTGAAAGATGCAAAAAACATCAGCTATCTCTAAATCATGAAAAATGCTTCCTTATGATGACTGAGGGGATTGTACTTGGTCACCACATCTCACATGAGGGAATGAAAGTAGATCCCAAAAAGGTCAAAATTATTATACAAATTCCCCCTCCTCAAACTCAAACTGAGGTAAGAAGCTTTCTAGGACATGCTGGATACTATAGAAGGTTCATTGAAAATTTTAGTCAAAAAGCTGACCCTATGTTCACTTTGCTGAAAAAGGATTCTAAATTCAAATGGACACCAGAATGCCAACAGTCATTTGAGGCTATTAAAAGTGCCCTCATGACAGCTCTGGTGATAAAAGGACTAAACTGGGGTGAGTCATTTCACATCCACACAGATGCTTCCAATCAGGCCATTGGAGCAGTGTTAGAACAATTGAATGATTCTGGAGGTATGCATGCAATATATTACATTAGCAAAAACTTGAACCCTGCAGAGAAAAATTACACCATAACTAAAAAAAAATTATGGCAGTAATTTATGCTATCAACAAATTTCACCACTACATCATAGGTTACAAAATCTTCATACATACTGATCATGCAACCATAAGATATCTGATGAATAAAGCTATAGTAGGAGGTAGAATTATCAGATGGCTATTATTATTGCAAGAACTTGGCATAACCATTGTTGATAAACCTGGCAAAGATAATTGTGTTGATGACTTCTTATCTAGATTGAATGTGCAAGGAAATAACGAACCAGTGGATGATGCATTTCTGGATGAACATTTGTTCGCTATCTCTATACAATCTTCATGGTTTGTAGATCTAGCTAATTATTTGGTTTCAGGGAAATGCCCCCAACACTTCAAAATAAATCAGTTGACTAGTTCGAGAGAGCTCCAGATACAAGTGGGTAAATGGTATCTTTTTTAAAAATTGTCCTAATCACGTATTACGTCGACATGTGTAGGAAATGGAGGTGTATGACATAATCCGTGCATTTCACGATGAACCTTTTGGTGGACACTTTTCAGCCATCAGAACGGGGCACAAGATCCTAGGAGCTAGATATTTTTGGCCAACAATGACTAAAGATATTCACCAATATGTTAAGTAATGTGATCAATGTTAGAGAATGGGACCTCCAACTCCCACCACATAGATGCCGCTCCATCCTCAAGTGGTTTTAGAGCCATTTGAAAAGCGAGGAATAGATTTTGTGGAACCAATTGATCCACCATCTAGAGGAAATCACTACATTCTGGTCTGCAAGAACTATGCCACTAAATGGGTTGAAGCAAAAACATTACCAGCATCAAAGGAAGAGAAAGTTGTAGATTTTCTGTGTAAACACATCTTGCAGTAGTATGGAGTACCTAGAACTCTTGTTTCTGATTAGGGACCACAATTTCTGTTTGCCATGATCAAAGCATTCCTGGAAAGATATCAGATTAGTCACAAAAAATCTTCACCATATCATCCACAGAGCAATGGTCAGGTTGAAGTAACAAATAGAGAATTGGATAACATCCTCACCAAAACCATCTCAAGCAAAAGGATAGATTGGGCTGACAGAATGATAGAAGTTGTTTGGGTTTATAATACTACCTGGAGGTCCACAACTAACTTCACGCCATATGAGTTAGTTTATGGGAAGCACCCAGTGCTACCCATCGAATATGAGGTAGAGCCATTAAAAACAACACTTGAAGTTGGTATTGATTTGACCGAAGCACAGCTACAAAGGATATTGCAGTTAAACAGATTGGACGAGATGCGGATGGAGGCACTACAACATACAGAGTTAATTCAACAGCAAAGGAAAGAATGGCACGACAAGCACATCATCAGCAAGCACTTCAAGCAAGGAGATTGGGCCCTATTGTACGATTCTAAATACCAAGATCTAAAGGGGAAACTACACACCAGATGGTTGGGGCCCTATGAAATTCAAGAAACCTTCGGCAATGGAGCTATTCAGTTAGTTCCCATTGATGGAGATCGCAGAGTTTTTCTGGTCAACAGACATAGATTGAAGCTGTATCACAAACCAGCCTCTAAAGAAGAATTCTCCACAGAAATTTAGTCTCAGATAGAACATTTTTCCATGGAAGATCTTTCATCCATGGGAATCGTACTCTAAATGACGATTCTTGAATAAATAAAGTAGTTGAGGTTGAAAACTAGAAATGGCGACCTCTCCTGTTAGAAAACACAAAAAAAAATTTGGGCAAATGTTGAAAACCAGCAATGGCGACTTTGCCTAGAGGAAAGACTGAAAACCAGCAATGGCGGTCTTTTCTTTGAAATTCCCTTTTCCTTCAATAAAATTCTTTTTTTGCAGTTATGCAGGTCGACATGATAAATTAAATAGAGAGTTCTTGACAGTTTCGGAGAGCTCCCGACGGCTCCAGATGGCTACAGATTCCTCTAGAAAATATCGGTGAATATTACCCGTCCAAGCACCATTGAGCGCTATTTTCTATGCATTGCGAAAATCGATTCGGTGAATGAAGTTGAGGCGAAATAATTAAAGGCATGATAACTTTTCAAGGTATATTCTTTTTTTTAACACTTATATAATTATTTTAATATGTTTTGTATATGACATGTGTTTCCCAAAGTACCCCGCATGTAGTCTCGCACTCCATGACAATTGTATCAATCATTGCAGTCTAATAGGTGGCAGCCATAAGATTATCCAAAGATCTTGCGTACCTCAAAATAATTATAAGTACTGGCCATCATTGCAAACAACATTTGAAATAAATGCCATAAAAAGGAATGAGCACCGGATTGAGAAACCACGATAACTAGTACTTATGATTATTTATGGTAAGTACCATGACAAGCTAGATTGCTAGCATCAACTTTGGATTTGGATGGAAAAATAATTAAAGCGGCGGCTGAGACACTTTGCACGCAGCCAACCTGGTGCATAACTTTGAAGTACATGCCATGAAGAATGCAAGGACATGTAGCATAAATGTCAACTTGTCAAATTCTCACGCCATTACTCCTACACACATATCTGCAAGTGACAACACAGAAATCATAATTCTTTCCCATTTGAAACAAGAGTTAGAAGATAAAGAGAAAAATAGGAAGAACTCCATTGTAAAGACCACTGCAGAATCATACACAGTTAGACAATCAAAATAGGTAACAAGAGGAAGGCAGAGCCAGAGAATGACATCTTCGACGATGCAAGTGCGTAGATATTTCAGCAAGCAGGGTGGCTTGAATTCCTGCATAAATTTGAAGGGTTTGAAGCGAAATTGATTAAGGAATTTGTCACAAATTTCCATAGAACTTTCACCACCATCAAAGGGGTAATATTTCAAATAAACCCAACTGTCATTAGTCAACTTTCTGGTATTCCTATTGTTGGGGTTGATTTGTTTGCAAGTAAACCCTCCTATGAAGATTTAGTTTAGAACTTCCATGTTGCTTCGGAGCCCCTGCCCTAGTACACTGCAAGCAAAGGAGCAACGAAAGGTATTGAGAGGACTAGTCTTCCAGACCCATGGAAGACTATAGTCCTGTGGGTCATGAAATTATTTACATGCGAAGGGCAATATGGTACAGTCTTAGGCCCTGGTATGAGGTTGATAACCCATCTAAGGCATGGAGCCAATAACCCTCATCATTTGATAAATGTCCCTACTTTTCTGCATGCCAACCTGGTCACCATGATGACCAAAAGAAGGGACAAGGAAGAACAAATCACTCACCCTGGATTAATACACTTGATTATGAAGCACCACTTCCTATCACAAGAAGATGGTCAGAAGAAGTGGGAAGACTTCTTGCCTTGCAGCCAAGAAGAAAGAAGGCGAAGCACCAAGCCTCTGTTGTGTCTATTTCAGGCAACCCTGTTGCAGTTTCTTCTAAGCCTCCAGAGGTTCAGTTCAGATGGCTCCGGAGAAGGAAAGAGCAGGGTGCTCAAGCAAGTACAGCTGCTGATACTAGAATCCGTCACCACCGGTTGATCATCTCTTCAGATGAAGAGGAAGAACAAAACCCTACAGCCATTGCAGGTGAGCAGTCATCCCTTGCTGCACATCTAGTAGAAGAAGAAACTCAAGAGGAAGAAGGAGGAGTTGAAGAGGCTAGTGGCGGTGGAATTCCAGAAGAAATTGGTGAGGAAGATGTCCCTGAGGAAACAGGGCAGGCTGAAGATGTCCCTGAAGAAACAGAACAAGTTACTTTGCAGCACAGCCACAGAGAAGGCAAAGAAATCCTTGAAGAAGGTTCTGAAGACACTGTTGCACATGAAACAAGGTATGCCCTCAATCTTTCTAAGATTGAATTTGAGTTAAAACAATGTAAAGCACAATTGGAGGCCATGGCCTTGCAATTAAAAACTAAAGATGAGGAATTTGAAAAGAAGATGGCAAAGGTAGAGGAAGAGAAACAAGAAAAAGAACAAGAAATTTTTGTTTTCAAGAAGTTGAGAACCATAAAGATATGGTGGCCCAGAGGGATATACAAATTACTCAACTTAGGCAAAAGATTGCCCAACAAAACCCTGCACCTGTTTCATTAAAAATATATGCTCAAAATTTGCAACTAGCATAGGAGAACAGACAGCTCTAGAGTGAAATTAGATAGCTCCGAAGGGAGCTAGAGACCATAAGACAAGAGAAGTTGACAGTGGAGAAAAATCTAGTCATGGCTTACGAAACAGGGGAAACTCTACTAGCTCAAAGGGCACCATCAGGTGTGTATGGCTTGTTCCTAAGGGAACAATATTTAAGATGGAAATTGTTAAGGATAAGCTGTAATCTTCCCTTTGACTTTGATAATGATATGGAATTTGTAGAATGCTATTTGCAAAACCCCAAGGACCAGCAAAATCTATTGTGTGAATTTTTCCAACATGGTCATATCATGGGCCATGTAAATACTTCAATGTTGAATTTGTATGTGGGAGAACTGTAGATCAGGAGCTATCTATCTCTGCTCAATAACAATAAATTACGGGAAGATAGAATGGAAGAGTATAATGCTACCGCAGGGTCCATTGGGTTATTGATGCACCATGAATGCCCTAAAACTACTTGGTTCACCAACACCTTCAAGGCAAATGTTTATAGGCAAGGTGTTACAACCCAATATGTGCAAAATTTGAATTCTTGTATTGCTGACTTTTTCACCATTGTTGTATATCTCCCAAATGTAGCAATTACAAGCTACATAAGTAGGTTTGAGGACTTGTCCAAAGTTCTCAAGAGGAGAGAGCCTATTTCACCTGCCAGTATTAGATGGATGACTAACAAGGTGCGAAAGATTATACCATTAATTCAGTAGAACAACAAAACCAGGTTGGAATGAGATTCAGGCCTCCCTTAATTCTAATGCCAGCTCCTCGATTGAATCATCCACCAGGGCATGGAATGAGAGAAGGGAAATTCAGTAAATAGTTCAGCAGGGTGCAAGAAAATGATGGGTTCCAACCCAAAGGGAGACAACTGTTCCAGTACAACTATGATGAGGATTATAACTACAGCACAATAATGGAGGCCAAAAACATATTGGATGAGGCAGACTAAACACAACCATGAGGACATGGCATATGTTCAATAGGGGGAGATGATAAGCCATATAATTGACTCATCTATTTCATGTTATTTCTGCTCTTAAAAACTCTCTCAAGCACTTTGGCATACATAATTACATATTATTATAATTATGTTTGTCTTTTGGTTAGATTATGCACATGATTAGTTTTCATTTCCTTTGATGAAATCTCTTGCTTTATTTTACTGAATTACATTTCAAAAGTCCATATCTTATGTATTATGGTGCAAAGTTGTGAATGTTTGTATAAGGCTTGCAGTAATAGGAACAAACAATGGTCTCCATATCCCTTCAGAGCCCTCTGTCCTAAGAAGAACCTGAACTTTGGACAGCTCCAGATGCTGAAAACCTTCCTAGAATCATCCTCCCCTTGAGTTGATGACCACCACAAGCCCATCCTTCAGTGCAAACATAACTTGTGCCTCAATCACGCAAATGAGAAGGGTAACATCACCACGTCACAACAATCTTGGTGAATAACTAAAATATTGGTTAGCTAACTTCAGTCCCAACTGAAGGGGCTACCATCTTGCATCGCACCATTTCAGGGGAATCATCTAGTTCGCCATGTAGTTAGAACTAACGCAAATCTCTGATCTGCAGTTCTGTTTAGAAATAATGAATGTAATAAACCATGCAACTGGCTCTAGTTCCAGTTCGCTCCAGTTAGATTTGCTATTAGTTTTCTTCTTCTAATAATGCTCAACTGTATAAGTTGGAGCAATTCATTTCTTTCCAGTTAGTTCCAAGTTTTCTAAGTTTTCATAGATAGTTATCGCCAGATTGCTGTAACAGGAGGAAAACTCCTCATGCTTGTAATTCTGTCCATTTCTAGACTATGATTTAATGCAAATGAAGGGCAATTTCTACTGAAAGAAGTTAGTTGAGCAAGAGGATCATCGCTGGTTGGGGAAGTAAGGCCCGCTTACCCATATAAGAGGAGATCTCTCTATAATTTGGTATTTGTGTAATTCTATTCTAAATTCTGTTGAGTTTTCCTTAATGTTTTTGTGTGATTGTTGTTAACTGTTCCCTGCAGGTTAGTTCTTTAAAAATTCTAAAATACCCAAAAGAGATAGATTTGTTCTTTATCAACATTGTCATATTTAGAGTATTTCATTGTTGTAGAATAACAGTGGATTCAATTGATCTTCATTTACTTTTTCAGCATGTTAGATTAATTTCTTTTACTGCAAGTGTGTTTATTTCCAGCAATTTAAGATAGTTTCCCTTCCTGGAAGTGTGTTTCCTTTCCAGCAAATTAATATAGTTTCCTTCCAAGCAAGTGTGTTTATTTCTCAACAATTAGATAGATCTTTATTTCTGCATGCACTTTCAATTCTGGCAAGACCGACAAACCAAGTGCCATTCACCAAACCACTCGACCAACCCCCCCACATTCTAAGAAGTCTTATCGCAGATAGCTCCAGACACCTTCGGATTGATAAAAGTAAATGGTGATGCATTAACAAGCACTACTTCGACCTCATCACCAATGGCCTCTATTTATCCTTTTATCTCCAAAGGCGTCCAAATTTGACAAACTATAAACAATTTCAAATCCAGCAATGATATCAAATCTTCAATTTGATAATTTTAAATGATTTTCACCTTATAGACGCCATCGTTTGAAAAACAATAAAATAATAATATTTTATTATTTCTCCTTATCTCTCCTAGCACCAATTTTTTTGGGTAAATAATATTTTTTATTATTAATTTTGCCTTTTTCCCTTGAGCGCCGATTTCAATTGGCAAAATAATAATATTTTATTCTTTTTTAACTCCTTCCTTGGGTGGCGATTTTAGGATAATAAAATAATTAAAAATAATATTTTATTATTTTAATTTTCCTTCTCATTGGCGTCGATCTCCTTAGGAAAATAATAATAAAATATAATTAAAGATTGTATTTTATTTTCCCTTTATCACCTTTTTGCCTTGGCCTTGAAAATGATGACGTTTTGGCTTTATAAAAGATATTATAAAAAAAACTCTAGCCAAAATACAAATAAAATCCAATGTTAAGCCAACTTTCTGGTTTCCAAGCCTTCAAGGTACTAGCTTAACCCAAATCATTCCCTTACCAATAGAGTTAGCCTACGAGAATGGTGAATAGGCCAACCAACTCCATCATAGATGATCACTCCGAAAATGGGGACATGACATGGTTGCTCAACAATCTACTTCAAAATTTTAACAAGATGGACCTATGATTTCGTGTTTATTGAATTTTGGAATTGTTGAAGCTTTATTTATAAATTTTAATTGGGAGGATAGACGATTGTGATTTTCGTGGAGGTTAAATGAGAAGACTTCCCTTGGATCAAGAAGAAAGTGGAATATTTGTTGTAGTTATTAAATGATTATTACTTTTTGTGTCATTCAAAAATATAAGTGGGTAATAAATTGAGAGATTTGGATGGGAAGTGTGAAATTGTTAACCACTCAATGAAATAGTTAACTCCTTAACGAGTTAGTTGATTTTTTCAAATGCAATTAGTTTATTTTCTTTTTAAATGGAGGGAAGATGATAATTAGGTGGTTAACTATTTTATTGAGGTAGTTAACTTCATTAATTTATTTTATTTAAATGATTTATTTATTAAAAATGGTGAGAGGGAATATGTGAGGTGGAAATGAAGTTAAATAATAAAAAAATGGGTGTGAGATTGAGTTAGACTAATTAAATAAAAATTATTTAATTAATTAGTGATGAACTAGATTGATTAAATAATATAATTATTTAATTAATTAGTAGTGGATTAGATTAATTAAATAATATAATTATTTAATTAATTAATGATGATGACAAAGTTAGTATGGAATGGTCTTTAGTAGGATGATGTTGACATGGTGTTAGGACAATTTTAGGTGTCTACAAGAGGAGCACACTACTTTGTCCTTTATATCTATTGTGCCAAATCAATTTTTTTGCTTCATTAAGGCATTTTGTGAGAATCTAGAAAATTTGTCGTCAAAAGTCAAAAAGTCAAAACTTCTAAAAATAGAAAGTTTCTAAAAATAGACGTCAAATTTAGGTTTTCTGGGTTTCTTGAGATATGAATGCTAGCAAAATTTTCTAAAAATAGAAAGTTTCTAAAAATAGAATCTCTGATTCATGAGTCCTGCCTAATTCTGATTGGTTGATATTACTTCATGATCAAGGTGGTCCAAACGAAATCTATAAAAGGTCGAGTTTATTTCTACTGGGTCAATTCTACTTTTTCAGAAGGTGAAGCACGAGCTCTGAAGTCATTAATGGAGGAAGTTTATCTACTAGGGGTCAGATTCAAGATTTCAGTGTTGTTCAGAGGATGAGGAACTGTTGAATGAGCAATGACCGATAAGGAATGGAAAAAGAAGCACGATGAATCCAGAAAACAAACGGTTGAAAATCATCAAAATTTGGCTAAGTTTGGAAATCCCAAGCGCCCTTGGAGGCCAACGCACCCATTCCTCCTAGAGTTAGATTTTTATCATGTTTTTTCAGAAAACATTAAAAAAGGGCCTCGTCAGCCCGTTTTTAGGTGGTTAAAAGCAGTCAAACTCAGTCAAAAGGCCAATAAAAAGATTCATCTCAGATATCCTCAAGCTATCCAGTCTACCCTCATCTTGATGCTTGTCCTTGAAATCCTGAAATTGACTAAGTCTGATGTCTTGAAGCCCTGAAAAACTATCTAACTCTGAAATCTGGTGGATCCTCAAAAATCTAGAATCTGCATGTTAAATCCCATGGATTTGAGACATATCTCAAACATCTTGACAATATATTTCAAAAATATATACTTAAATATATTTTGAAATATATACTTAAATATATTTTGAAATATATGTCAAGTAGGGACCTTCAAAATCTGGCAGAATTTCACTTGCCATCAAGATTTGCGGAAAGAAATGAAAATCATCAAAAAATTTATAAGGCATGGAACCTCAGGCGCCCCATGAGGCTAGGGGTGCCCATCCTCTCCAGATTTAGTTTATTTTTCATGTTTTTCTGTGAACAAAGAAAAGTTGAAAAATCTTGAAAATTTAGCTAAGACATGAAATCCCAAGCACCCCTGGAGGCTAGGGGCACCTAGGATCTCCAAGGATAGTTTTTTTCATGTTCCACTGATGTCATCCATTAGCCGCTTGCCGATCTTCCTCTGACGACGGTTTCCAGAAGTCAAAATTAAAGTCAAAAGTCATCGGATCATCAGTTCGAGGCTGTGGATGAAATAAGGATTGATAAAACTTCAAAATGCCATGATCAGTCAACTTTTTCAGTCAACAATGATAGTTTTCCATCTTGTTGAAGTCAGAGGTAGGTCACGCCAAAGTCAGAACGAGTGCAAAAGTTTCAAAATGATGGAAAAATTGGCTAACACTTTTGCAACTTCACGTGTTTGATGACATCATCAAAGAAGCAATTTTTCATCATCCTCACACATGAGCCATAAGTAGCTATAAAATAGGGATTCTTCCTATTCAAGCATATCAACTTGGATTTGTGCTTTAATAGTTACTATCTTCTTGGATAAGTTTCAAGTTTTATGCTTTCATAAAGAAAACTACTTTTTCACCCTAAAGTTCTATAAAGACAAGCTTTTGGCTTCCTTTATTATTTATATTTGCAGGTTGCATCTAGAGGAAGAAAACATTTTTTTCTTCTAATGAAGATTTGAGAACCCAAACGGAGTGCTTTTTCAGTGTTCTTCGTGGTTTCAGGATTTGGAAGCACAGAGGCACGCTTTTTCAAGGTCCATTTTTCTAGGGGATCACTTTTCAAAAATAGAGCCGGAGCTTTTTCAGTTTTCATCGAAATGGGTTCATCTAGAATTACATCCTCTTGAAGATTGGAAAAATTTAGTTTTTCTGAAATCTACTATTTACTGCTTTTTTTGGAAATCCTCTACTTTTTTAGAATCTGACGATCTGGGTTGCTTTAGAATGGGATTGTTTACAAAACCCACATGCCAACTTTTTTGCTCAAAAGCTACTTTTTAAAACAAATCAGCAAACAATTTTTAGCCTTTTGTACAAAATATTTCCAAACGTAGGCGTGTTCACATGCATTCTTCAAGTTTTTCAGTCTGCAGTACTCTCCAATAGAAATCAACCCTAAAACGACGTTGGTTCATGATCACCTACGAACCATCGAGACAGATTTGCATAAGGTGCTTGCAATATTCAATTTGCATGATTTAGAAGATGCAAGAAACATTGCCATCAAGAATTTGAATCACTCCGGGTTGCTTGTAGCAGCTTCATTCCCCATCATAGTGCAAAGCATTGAATTCGTAATTGCTTGTACTAAGCATTACAATTCAGTTACAAGGGAAATCCAATCAGTATATGGGCATGTACTCTGCAGCCTCAGGCCTAATGATATTGAGAAATGTTTTTCAATATCATCGTAGAAGGAAAACTTTGTCATTTCTATTGAAGAATGCAAGAAGGTGTGGCACAATGACAAGGAAAATATCAGAAAAGAATTGCTCAAAAGTGGCTGAAAGAAAAGAAGAATGTTTTGCCAAAGAACATTGGACGTGGATGACTTCAAGGTGGTCAGATCCAATCTTGGTAGAAGTACCCGGCACATGGATGTGAATCTCTATGAGGTTACAACAGATAATCAGAAGGAAAGAGTGTTGAAGGACGGAGAAGATAAAGCAACCCTCAAGGCTAAGAATAGGCAACTGCAACAATATATTTATATTAGTGGATGATCTCACCAATGGGGCAATGATATAGATAAGGATGGGACTCAAAAAATAGCTTTAACGCAATGCTTTTTGATTTAAAGCATTTGCATTCATTCAAGGCTTATCCATCCTTTAAATAGTAAAAAATCACTTTGTAATAGTTAGAGCTTTCTTTGCTTTAAAGAAGATTATTTTAAAGCGGGTTTTAGTTGTAATATTTGTTTAGAATAGAACTAAAGCTTGCGAGTTAGCAAGTTAGTTAGCTAGGATCAAGGAGATTTTAGGGTTCCCTACTCCTTTGGTTTATGTATAAATAAGGGCAGCCTTGCCCATTATTGAGGAACTGTAATTGAGATAGCATAATTTGTTGTGCCTATTCTAGCCTGCAAATTGTTATTCAAGTGCTTGTTCACTTTGTGTTATCTGTAATCCAGTGTTTGATCGCATGTTGTATGCATGCCTTTGTTGCAGTATTGTTGTCCTGGAGTTGTAATAACTTTTTGATATTGAGAAAGGAAATCTCATGCCTACCATTTGCTTTTTTTCTCTCTCATGATCATCTAGTTTGTTATCAGATGTGTTGCTTGCATATTCTTATTTTCAGTTTATATCTTAAAGTACAATGAGTCTTTTGATGCGATCTAAAATAAGTTTATTTGATCTTATGTGTTAACAAATCATTCCTTGTTTACTTTTGATTCCTAAGCTCTGAATTTACTTAGGTTGTCAAAAGCGTCATTTAGCTTAGGCTTAGCTGTAGTTAGAAGTTAAAATTAAAAAAAACCCTTGCTGCAGTGATAGAGTTTTATAACCTTGTGCTCACAGCTGAGAATAAAAAAGATAGGTAAATTTAGTTTATTTATCTTTTAAGTAATCATCAATAAAAAGGGAACTTCCCCTCCTAATAGAAGAGTAGTTTATCTATACATAGCTGTCCATTTCCAACTCGCATTTCAAAGGTGCGAATTGAAATGCCAATAGTTTTCTGGCACCCACCGTGGGGCACGAGGCATAAAACTTCAAGCAAGCTTAAGCTTATGTCATGGGAATGACTATCTGGCGTCCTGCCGCTCCTGTTCAACAACCAAATCTTACACCACCTACTATTCAACCAAATCTTATACGTGTGGAAGGAGAGCAAATGAACATCATTAGTAGCTTGAGGAGTTTCATATTTGCGCAAAAGGAAAATCCTGCTCAGTGGAGAAATGCGGTTACTATTCTTGACGAAGAAGAACACAACACATCTTGTGTCTGGAAGACCAGTATTACCACCTCCTGCATGGCAATAGATAATCCTAGTTCACATGGTTTACACAAGAAGGGGGAAAGACGCTACTACAGATCCATTTTTCCAAGATCTTATTCCTATAGAAGTTGGAGAGGCAACCAACATAGTTCCTGGAATCCAACAAGTTCCTGAAGTCAAGCAGGAAGAACCTCAAGAGGAACCCATAATCTAGCTTAGAGCTATGGGTGATGCAAACAATAATAATAATCGCATTAATCAGAATCAAAGATGTCCACCCCCATTACTTTGGGGTGACAACATTGGACCTTTGGCCCTGCAAGCACATCATGAGCTACCAAAGGGGTCAAGGAAGCACTTTCCCCAGTTCCACGGCGATGGGACTCAACATCCTGATGAACACATCTCCGCGTTCACAACGGCTTGCATCGTTTTGCATGTATCACATGAAGATGTTGTTGTTTTGTAGAGACTCTTATGGGAAATGCTGCCGACTGGTTCAATCATCTAGAGCCAAACATCATTACAGATTGGGCAACCATGAGCGAGAAATTCTTGGCAAGGTTCAAACCTGCCGAAGATGGTCATCGATTGTTTGCCCAACTATCAAATTCAAAGATGGAGAATAATGAACCAATGAGGGAGTTCGTAGCAAGGTTTAATCGCTTGGTTATATGCCTTTCTCATACACCCAATCCATTTCTGGAAATTCTATTGAGCAGTTTCATTAACGCTCTTCCTTCTAAGATAGCCTTCTTTTTGAGATCTACTGATGAAATAGAATTATCTAGTGCACAAGAAAATGCCATCAAGTTAGAGGATAACATGATTACCTCTTGCAAGATGAAGATGGATTCAATCAGGCATCTTGTTCAGAGTTTTGCAGATCCACTGCTACAGAAGGTAGAAAATGAAGTGGCTATTATGAAGAGGCAGTTGCCTACTTAGGGGCAACTTGCGCAGTAGCCGTATCAATCACCACAACAACAATACCAACCCCAACCACAATTTCAACCACAGCAACAGTATCAACCATGGTAATCATACTAGTCTAAGAGGAACAATTTCCAGCCTTTTAATAACTACAAGCCCAGGTTGCTGGCACCTCCACCAAGACAAATAGTTGACACTGCAGAAAATGCAGTGTTTTTCTCATTTCACAAAACTGATGCACATACTGGTACCACATGTCCTAAAAATTTAAGAATGAATCAGATTATGGGATATGTTGACATTGCACCCATTTCAAATATTGTCCCTTCCCCAAGTGTGAATGTTGTCTTACCACAGACAAACAACTTTGATGGCGACTCTACTATGGGACACTTCTAGAATGAACCCGTTTTAAAAAAGGAAGAACAAGAGGATCTTCATCAATATTCTCTTGCGGTAAACCATGAGGACTTTTCAACGTCTGTGTTTACACGTGCTCAACATTTCAAGGTACAGAAAGAAGAAGAGGATAAGCAAAGATCAAAAGAGAAGGGAAAGGAAGTGGCTTCCACTTCTAATGTTAAGTCTCCACATGAAAATGTCAAGGCTACTCAAGATCCGCCTTCGACGAATTTTGATATAGTGGATTCTATGATGAAGACAAAGGTGCAGATTTCCCAGTTGGAATATCTTCAGGATCATCTAGATCAACTGGATAGAATTGTTAAGTATGTCAAGAAGGACGCTGTCATGCAACCTACATTGCCTGAATCCTCTATTCCGGCAGAAGAGAAGCCCAAACCTTTCTATATCTCTTCGTACATAAGAGGCTATAAATTGAGCAATTGTATCATTGATTTAGGAGCCTCAGACAATGTCATGTCTTTGCAGGTGATGAATGCATTAGGACTCTTGTGCACCAAGACGCAGGACAAGTGTTATTCGCATGAGTCTAAGTCAGTGTCATTGGTCAGACAATTGAAGGATGCTCAAGTATGGTTGGCAGCTTGTCCCGAGAAGAGAGTTATGATGACTATCTTGGTAGCTGACATTCTAGCTAGTTATGGGATGCTGCTGAGTAGAAGCTTTTGTAAAGATCTCGGAGGAGAGATACAATTGGATTGGTCATCCACGACCATTCCTTTAAATAAATGCAGTTTCAAGTTGGAATCAAAAACCAAGTCTCAGTTCAATGTGGTGAAGTCTCAAGATCCTCAAGCACAAGTGCTATATCAAGAAACGGGTCCTAGTACCTATGTTATGCTATCTGAAATAGCCGAAGAGAATCATGAGGTTGTGTGCGTAGTTGGCAAATCAAAAGAAGAACCTGAAGAAATGCACAACTCTCATACTTTCTCTGAGTAAGAAGTGCAACAATCTTCCCAAGAGCAAAATTATGAGGAAGAGATCAAATATGCTACAGAAAACAATGGTGAATCCAATTTGTTCTTCTCATCTTTTGAAGGTTGGTTTGAAGAACCTGTGTCAAATACATTCAAAGGAGAAGAGACCAAAGAAGCATTGCAATTGGAGCAAGAACAATATCTTCTTCATTTTGAAGATGATTCACCATTGGAGGAATTTCTCAAAACCAAAGATCATATGGAAGGTTCATCATTGGATCTCAATAGTTTGCTACATCACTTGGGGAGTGGTTCTTCAGTAGAGGATACTGTAAATTTTCTTTTACAGTTTAGCCCATCTTCATCGTTGTCTCAAGAAGTTTTCATACACACTAGTGAAGAAGATGATGCTAAACTTTCAGATGATATCCATGAACCTATGCAAGAAAGAGACATCACAGATATGATAAAGTCAACACAAAATGCAACATATGAAGAGACTTGTGGAGAAGAAAAGCTCATGGAATATTTAGTCTTAGTCACTAAAGAGAATCAATTGGAGAAATCATAAATCCTCGACAAGTGTGTGGTGAGATATGCCATATGTGAGATCAATTAAACAAATGAAAAAGAAACACAAAGCTTAGCAGAATCTATCTTTGATTCCACTTACCTATCAGAAGAAGAAATATATATGGTTGCTGAAAATGAGACGCTACCAGATATTCGCATTGAAGAAGATTGCTCTATGGAGGTTGATGAGACTCAAAATGATGGGTGGCGAAGTAAGCTACTAGTCGAAGATGTTATCCATCAAGTGTACTTTGACGATAATCAAGTGCTCAAAGATTCAGATCTCGATGATTTATCATATTTAAATTCTGAGGAATGGATGGATGAAGACCTAGTTAAAGAGAACCATGAAGAAGTACTTGAGTCACTAGAAAAATCAATGATAACAGTTGTGGATCTGATAAGCCAAGAACCAGTGATGAACATTTTTTATGAATAGCTTCAACCTTTTTTAGAGGATGATACATTTACTGAGTTCAAGGTTGCGTGTGTTGAATACATAAATGAAGAAAGTCAAGTTCTATATATGGTAGTTACCATTCCCACAAGCATACTTTGGCCACAAGACATTGCTTCATATCTTCAAAAAAAGGTTTTGTACCTTCACCTGTTGCAGAGGTTACTTACATTATAAGAAGATGATCTACCTAAACTTTGGCGTATTAATCAGATCATCATGAACTTCTCAGGGCTTAAACGTGACTATCCACCTGAATTGTGGCTCTTCGAGAAAGTGTTGTAGAGAAAGAAAAGTTATGTATTGCCAAGACAAATCTCATGGCTCAAGAGAAAAGGCTCTTATTTTTTTGAACCAATTGATTGTTTTGTGTAACAGTTTTTGTTCTTGTCCTCGCTTGGAAAAAGAGCATTTGTGTGTGTCTTGTGTTGTAATGTGTTTCCCCTTTCCGTAATGTGTTTCTTAGGCAGTCATGTTTTTGTGTTTCTCAGAAGTTCTAACTTTTAGGTGATTTTAGGAAGTCCGGTCCTAGGTGATTTAGGGAAAAAGTCTTATTCTAGGTGATTAGGAAAATGTCTTGACTCTATGCCCAATGGACAAGGCATTGATCTAAGCTAGAAAAGTCCAGATATTCTTAGTTCTCCTATGCCGTAAGTATCCGATATGGTCCCCAGACAAAGCCAATTGTTGTGCCAAATCAAATTTTTTGCTTCATTAAGGCATTTTGTGAGAATCTAGAAAATTTGTCGTCAAAAGTCAAAAAGTCAAAAACTTCTAAAAATAGAAAGTTTCTAAAAATAGAAGTCAAATTTAGGTTTTTTGGGTTTCTTGAGATACAGATGCTAGCAAAATCTTCTAAAGATAGAAAGTTTCTAAAAAACAATCTCTGATTTAGGAGTCTTGCCTGATACTGATTGGCTGATATTACTTCACGATCAAGGTGGTCCAGATGGAATCTATAAAAGGTCAAGTTTTTTCTATTGGGTCAATTCTACTTTTTCAGAAGATGAAGCATGAGCTACAAGGTCATTAATGGAGGAAGTTCATCTAATAGGGGTCAGATTCAAGATTTCAGTGCTATTTAGAGGACGAGGAACTGTTGAATGAGCATCGACCGATAAGGAGCGTAAAATGAAGCACGATGAATCCAGAAAACAAACAGCGGTTGAAAATCATCAAAATTTGGCTAATTCTGGAAATCCTAGGTGCCCTTGGAGGCCAGGGCGCCCATTCCTCCCAGAGTTAGATTTTTATCGTGTTTTTTCAAAAAATGTTAAAAAAGGGCCTCTTCAGCTTGTTTCCAGGTGGTTAAAAGCAGTCAACCTTAGTCAAAAGGCCCATAAAAGTAGGGGATTCATCTCAGATATCCTTAGGCTATCTAGTCTACCCTCATCCTGATGCTTATCCCTGAAATCCTGAAATTTACTAAGTATGATGTCCTGAAACCCTGAAAAACTATTAACTCTGAAATCTGGTGGATCCTCAAAAATCTAGAATCTGCATGTTAAATCCCATGGATCTGAGACCTATCTCAAACATCCTGACAGTACATTTCAAAATATTTAAAGTATAGGAAATTTAATATCTAAACATTTACTTAAAAACTTTCTAAGGCATGGAACCTCAGGTGCCCTAAGAGGCTAGGGGCGCCCATCCTCTCTAGACTTAGTTTATTTTTCATGTTTTTCCGGGAATGAAGAAAAGTTAAAAAATCTAGAAAATTTGGCTAAGGCATGAAATCCCAAGCGCCTTTGGAGGCTAGGGACGCCTAGGATCTACAGAGATAGTTTTTTCATGTTCTGCTGATGTCATCCATCAGTTGCTTCCTGATCTTCCTCTGACAACGGTTTCTAGAAGTCAAAATTGTAGTCAAATGTCGTCGGATCATCAGTTTGAGGCTGGGGATGAAATAAAGATTGATAAAACTTCAAAATGCCATGATCAGTCAGCTTTTTCAGTCAATGATGATAGTTTGCCATCTTGTTGAAGTCAAAGGTAGGTCACGCCAGAGTCAGCACGAGTACAAAAGTTTCAAAATGATGGAAAAATTGGCTAACACTTTTGCAACTTTGCGTGTTTGATGACATCATCGAAGAAGTAAATTTTCATCATCCTCACACGTGAGCCATAGGCAGCTATAAAATAGGGATTCTTCCTATTCAAGCATATCAACTTGGATTTGTGCTTTAAAAGTTGCTATCTTCATGAATAAGTTTCAAGTTTTATGCTTTCATAAAGAAAGCTGCTTTTTTGCCCTAAAGTTCTATAAAGACAAGCTTTTGGCCTCCTTTATTATTTATTTTTGTAGGTTACATCAAGAGGAAGCAAACATCTTTTTCTTCTCATGAAGATTTGAGAACCCAAATGAAGTGCTTTTTTAGTGTTCTTCGTGGTTTCGGAATTGGGAAGCACAAAGGCATGCTTTTTCAAGGTCCATTTTTCTAGGGGATCACTTTTCAGAAATAGAGCTGGAGCTTTTTTAGTTTTCATCAAAATGGGTTCATTTGGAATTATGTCCTCTTGAAGATTGGAAAATTTTAGTTTTTTCAAAATTTGCTTTTTGCCACTTTTTCAGGAAATCCTCTACTTTTTCAGAATGCGAAGATTTGGGTTGCTTTAGAACGAGATTGTCTACAAAACCCATGTGCCAGCTTTTTTGCTCAAAAGCTGCTTTTAAAAAAGAAATCAACAAACAATTTTCAGCCTTTTGTGCAAAATATTTCCAAACATAGGCGTGTTCACAGGCATTCTTCAAGTTTTTTAGTATGCAGTACTCTCCAATAGAAATCAACCCTAAAACATCGTTGGTTCATGATTACCTGCGAACCGTCAAGACATATTTGCATAAGGTGCTTCCAATATTCAATTTGCATGCTTTAGAAGATGCAGGAAACATCACCATCAGGAATCCGAATCACTCCGGGTTGCTTGTAGTAGCTTCATTCCCCATCACAGTGCAAAGTATTGAATTCGTAAGCGCTTGTACTAAGCATTACAATTCAGTTACAAGGGAAATTTAATCAACAGATGGGCGTGTACTTTGCAGCCTCAGGCCTAATGATATTAAGAAATGTTTTTCAATATCATCATGGAAGGAAAATTTTGTCATGTCTATTGAAGAATGCAAGAAGGTGTGGCACAATGACAAGGAAAAATATCAGAAAAGAATTGCTCGAAAGTGGTTGAAAGAAAAGCAGAATGTTTTCCCAAAAAAAATTGGACGTGGATGACTTCAAGGTGGTCAGATCCAATCTTGGTAGAAGTACCTGACACACGGATGTGAATCTCTTTGAGGTTGCAGCAGATAATCTAAAGGAGAGAGTGTTGAAGGACAGAGAAGATAAAGCAGCCCTCAAGGCTAAGAATAGACAACTACGGCAATATATTTATATCAGTGGATGATGTCACCAATGGGGTAGCAATTATAGATAAGGATGGACTCAAAAACAACTTTAAGTCAATGCTTTTCAATTTAAAGCATTTGCTTTCATTCAAAGCTTATCCATCCTTTAAATAGTAAAAATCACTTTGTAATAGTTGGAGCTTTCTTTGCTTTAAAGCATATTGTTTAAAAGTGGGTGTTAGTTGTAATCTTTGCTTAGAATAGAAATAAAGCTTGCGAGTTGGCAAGTTAGTTAGCTAGGATCAAGGAGATTTTAGGGTTCCCTACTCCTTTGGTTTATGTATAAATAAGGGCAACCTTGCCCATTGTTGAGGAACTGTAATTGAGATAGCATAATTTGCTATGCCTATTCTAGCCTGCAAATTGTTATTCAAGTGCTTGTTCACTTTGTGTTATCTGTAATCTAGTGTTTGATCGCATGTTGTATGCCTGCCTTGGTTGCAGTATTGTTGTCCTGGAGTTGTAATAACTTTTTGATATTGAGAAAGGAAATCTCATGCTTGCCATTTGCTCTGATTCTCTGTCTCATGATCATCTAGTTTGTCGTCAGATGTGTTGCTTGCATATTCTTATTTTCAGTTTTCATCTTAAAGTGCAATGAGTCTTTTGATGCGATCTGGAATAAGTTTATTTGATCTTATGTGTTAACAAATCATTCCTTGTTTACTTTTGATTCCTAAGCTTCGAATTTACTTAGGTTGTCAAAATCGTCATTTAGTTTAGGCCTAGCTATAGTTAGAAGTTAAAATAAAAAAACTTCTGCTGCAGCAATAGAGTTTTATAACCTTGTGCTCACAACTGAGAATCAAAAAGATAGGCAAATTTAGTTTATTTATCTTTTAAGCAATCATCAACAAAAAGGGAACTTCCCCTCCTAATAGAAGAATAGTTTATCTGTGCATAGTTGTCTGTTTCCAACTCGCATTTCAGAGGTGCGAATTGAAACGCCAACAATATCAAGGGAAAGTGAAAAGTCACAAAAGGGAGAAGAAAGGATGCACCATGTCTCTTCCATTTACAAAAGAGAAACAGGAGATCACACATCACTCTTCATTTCCAAAGGCTTTAAAACTCTCTATATAGAATGTAATCTTAGGTTTAGGCATCGATAGATGAAGCAATTGTATAGAGCAAAGTAAAAGAGGATTCTTGAACTGTTCACAGTGCATAAAAGCATAGGAAAACAATGAAGATATGTAGCTAATGAAGCAAGGCATAGATTGTATCCATAGCCAAGGTGTTTTTGAATGGAACAAGGGGTAGATTGTATCCATATCATTTACATACTCATCGTAAATTGCCAATCTACTACTTGAATATAAGTAGTATTGTATTTGCCACTACCACAATTTGGTTTTCTCTCTTTGAAGGGTTTCTAGGATAAACTCTTGAGTTCTCAGTGGGATTCATTTTATTGTAGCATATTTTCTTCTTACTTTGATCAACAATTCACTCTCTAACAACTAACATTTGTATTACAAGTAGCATAATATATTAGCATATAATTCTTGATTTGTAGATTTTTAATTCAAGAGTTTGTAGATTATGTGCATCATGTACCTCAACATTATTTGAATGATTTGGAAATGGACGTGTAAATTTGTAGTCAACCATTAGGAGGTGCAACTAATGGATTTCCATTGTCATTAATACCTTCAACTAAATGATCATATTGTTGTCAACGAGGTCTTGTGCCTTATTTTTAAGGCCTATGCAAGATTGGGTATAATGTATTTCGACTCGATGAAAATTGCAAAATGCTTGATCATTGTAGGTCTTAGGAAGTGGTTTATTAGGATCTAATAGACAAATCAAAGTGATTTTAAGTAATCAAATTAGCACACCACAATCTTTGAAGAACATCATACATGGATTCTTGAATATAAGTAAACTACTTAGGATAATTTGATTTGAATGAAGAAAAAGTAGAAGTATTAACTTGATGAACACTTTCCTTCACGTCATTACTCTTTAAAACATTATTTGAATTTTGATACTTTGAAGGCTATGAAGCATTTTGAATTGGTGATCCATATTTGAAAACATTTCTTGCTAATAATTTGAACTCAATAGTTTTTGCATGTGCACACAAATCCATGAACAATGTAAAGCTATTTAGGTACACATTGTCCTAAATTGGTTTAAGTAACCCCTTGATAAAGATGTTTTTCAATTCAAAATCATGCAAGAGAGTAATCATCTTAGAGCATAAGGACTAAAATCATATAACACAATCATTAATGTGTTCATTTTGTCCTTGGGAACACTAGAATAAATTGAAAACCGTAACTCTAAAACCCATGTTAACTTTGGATTGCTTTAAGAATACCTTATTCAAATCATAAAATGTGTAGATAGACCCTTGAGAAAGTGAAAAGAACCACCCAATAGCATAGCCTTTCTTGGTCCATGTAAATGACTTATCCTCATAAAATAAATCTACACATGCAACTATAAAAGATCTCAAATTTGTGTTTGGGTCACCTTTACCATCATACATTGAAAATCGTGGTGCCACAGAGCCCACAGGGAGAGGCTGCATAACAATCTCATATGATAGTGTTGTATGTCTAGAATCCTTGAATTCATCACTATCTTGTTCATTTGGTTTAGCACCCACTCTCTTTTCTATATCTTGTGAATTACTACATTTGGGTTGGAAGATGGAAGGGTGACAATTGAAGGTTAAGAGTCACTATATTGTGTATAAGAATGAGTGTGATAGGTGAGAGGGGTAGATAATGTGATAGCTTGGGACAATGACATGGAGGAAGAAATGTACTCAATGGAATTTAAAGAATGGGCGGTAGTGGCAAATGTGGAAGTGGCATGGTTAAGTGGGATAGCAATAGGCTAGGTAATGATACATGAGATAGGCATGGAGGTGTAATACATCATACGAGATGCAAGTATCTTAGGAGGAGTATAGTTAGGAGGTAGACCATAAAGCGGATGGAAGATGGAGGAGGGAAATACACTATATGGTGGTATTCTAGTAGTGGTAGTAGTGGAATGAGTAATGGTGGAGGATGGATCAATGGTAGAAGCAGGACTAGAAGTAGATGCACTTGTCATAGTAGATAAACAATTTCACCACTAACAACTTGTAAGATCTCTAATTAGTAGGGATTAGTGATGAACACATTGTGAATCATATTACCTAATTGTGTAGGATTTTCTATATCAAAAGTTAGGAAGACAAAGCTCAAGAGTCTAATTTCAAATTTAGAAATAAAAAATATCAATGGTATATTACATATGAAAGTGAAATCTTAATGGTATAGCTAAGGGTGGGTAGGGTGGGTGAAAGAAATATCACAAGAAGGCTTGAAACCCTAAAAAGAAAGATGTAACAATGTGAATGCAATCAAGCACAAGAGTGAGAAGAGAATCATATTTGGAATGATATGTGAAAATAAGAAAAAAGTACATATATGAAAAACCCTAATAAAAAGGAGAAACCCTAGGGGAAATTAGGTCATGTAGGATCAAATAGGTTCACCAAAAATATAAAGTAAATAAACTTTCCTAACTTAATATAGGCTAATTAAATGAAATGCATATACATAAGCATAAATTAATCTAGTTTAATTGATTGAGAGTTGTAGGTATAAATAATTTAATATTTAATGCTATTTTAGAAAGTAAATACAAAGTGGATAGGGGTATTTAGCTCAACGATTGAAGATGAATGACTTTAATGGAGATTTTGGAATCTAGACTTTTTTTGACTTGGAAATGGTACCTCTCTATTTGTGTAACTGAAGATGAATGACTTTAATGGAGATTTTGGAATCTGGACTTTTTTTTGACTTGGAAATGCTACCTCTATATTTGTGTAACTCCTTAGATTATGCATTCTCCATCCAAGGACGAGTTTGTAGGTCGAAGTTTTTTCAGTGTTTGTAGACATGTCCTCTTGCCATGCAGATACGATCCCGTTAGCTTTGCACTCCTATTCTTTGATTCATTAAATTCCCCCCAAAATTGCTTTACTATCTAGATTGGTGGTATTTATGAATACCTTTGAGGGTTGCTAAAATGGCCAAGGTTCAAATTCTCCTAGGTTAACCCTCATAAAAGGACTAGTTTTATAGTCATGTGAATGATTGAAAAGAACAAGCTTTATCCTTGGACGAATATACATATTTTGATTCTTTTTAATGCACCAATTCAAAATGTTCTTTTAAGGACTACTCCGTAGGATGAGAGAGGACAATCAAATGTTAGAGGATGTGAAACAAATGCTTTTAAATATGAAGATATGGTAATAATTCGTGCAAATACGTGTTCAGTCAACTCACAATGGCTAGTGGAATGGGTGAGAGTCAACCAATTTTGAATTTGGATTTTAAAAATTTGGCGGTTAAACACATGGATGTGGGATTGATCCCATGGAAATGACCTAGGGTGCTAGGATGGTAAGATTTGGATAGAGAATGAATGTTTGATCACGATAGGTACAACCAAAGTTATATTTGTGGAAATATGTATAGAAATGGATAAGACGTGGATAAATCTATGGGAATATGTATATATAAAGATGAGTGAAAGCTAAGAGAATGAGTCCAAATTCACACAAAATTACATGATTCATCAATATGTAATTATATTAAAATTGACAAGAATATGCAAATTTCACTATTACAATTAGTATTGGCCAAACTCCAAATCTTTGTAATCCAAAGAAATATAAATAAAGAGAATACTACATAAAGTATTTTAATCCTTCTTATGACCACATGCAAAAGAACTAAACAGGAGCGGAAATACAATGGAAAGCGAAAATGTTAATGGCCCAGATAAGGACTAGTTCACACCAACTTACATGCGAAACCGGAAGGTGTGAGAGGCCAAAAGAAGAGTGGGAAGAGAGAATATGTTGTTTCTGCACTTTGGAGTTAGTGGAGACAGAATGACACTACATCATGGAGTACTCGACTTACAAGGATATAAGGGCCAATTATCATGATACCTTGAATGTGGGCTCTTTGACCAACTTGTTTGAAGAAGAGAGGATAGCTAAATTTGTAGTGTATTTGACCAAGATTCATAGTAGAAGGTCTAGGATCCAAAAGCAAAGGGGATTCAATTAGGTGCTGTGGGGGGATCTGCTTGTTTTGGTTCTGTATTTTCCTAGGTGTTTTGGTTCTTTTGCTGGGTGCTTTAGTTTCTGGTGGTCCCATAGGCTGTTTGGCCTCGTGGACGTTATTAAAAGCTTTCATTCATTCATTCAAAAAAGACTAGTAAACTTAAGAGAATATTTTATCCATTCCATTTGAGTGGAAGTGTGTATTTTTCTGGATGGAGGAAACGGTAGGGCTCCACCGAATCCCATTTATAAATTGACACAAACTCCTCGTACCCACGTGGCTTCCCACTAAAATTGTCCGGAACAAATATATTCTTGTTCTAAATGCTCCTCCATTATAGTTTTAGCAATTATATAAGCTATTGGAATTGCAGAGAGCCTAAGGTGGAAACTGAGGAACTATGGATTTCTCCACAGTCTTATTGCTATTTTCTTTGGTTTTTGCGGCGACTACCCCAAATCTCAAGGCAATTGAAGAAGATCCGACTGTCAAAACAATGCAAGATTTTTCTGGTTACTTTCAAGAACACTCTCACGGTTCGCTGGACTCTCAGACTTTATTCGTCGACAAAGAAAATTTACAGCTCCAGGTAAGAAAATTAAAATGAAGTTACTTTATTTGAAGGAACTTTCTTGGGTTTGCAAGTTAAAATGTCTCGTATAGCATTTAAGGTATCGTGTGGCAGATTTTAGCAGTTTATTTAGAAGATTGAGTATAAAATTTAAAATAATAGTAGAATAGAATAGAACAAAATAGATGGTTTTAAACATCCACGAGGCCAAATACAACATATGTGATAGGAGATCTAATCATTTGCTTTCTGAATTGCTAATCTTCTGGTATTAATTTTGATGATGAACTTTCCTGTTTTCTCAATCTTCTCCTCTTCAATAAATTTTGTAAAGAAACTGTTGCTAAAGAACCCTGTAATTGGCCTGAATGTCATTGTAAGCTTCACACTCTAGAATAAAGTGTTTATCTGATTCTAACTGCCCCAGTTGTGCAAAAGACATATAACCTATCATCCCACTCTTTTTTTTGGCCCTTCCTTCTATCTGTTTCACACTGAAGATGATGTGAGTTAGTTCTCAATTGGCCTATGAGCATCTTTGCTCTCCAAGGGATATTTGCCTTTATATAGGCCTTTCTTGATATCATATATAATTCATTAAGATAATATTTCATTTTCTCTCCAATGCCCTTTCCCACATAGACTTCCATAATTTATCCATAACAAATGCCTTAATTTCATTGTTATTATTTGGACATTTTTATCCAAGACTTATTTCTCTTGTTCAAGACTTCTTGGGGACAACCTTAGGCCATCTATTTACCTCCGCCTATTCATTTTTTTTCCAGATATCCTAAGAGACAAACCATAGTAATGTCTTCAATATGGAAGGTACATGTTTCAGCTAGAAGAGTCTTATAGGGAATTGAAGCATTTATTTTGAATTTGCTTGCGATCAGGCGTTTTTATCTCTGAAGTGCTGCTAGCCCATAATTCACACTCATAAAGCACCATCGGAATTAGTAATAGCCCAAATAGAATTTGAATAGTTTTCCAATCACGTTAACTTTGTCTCTTTGCTTTTGTTTTGTAATGCAAAAAGTACTCTCCAACCTCCTAAAGTTATCTTCCTTCTGCAAGTTTCCTAACTAAGTTTGTTGTTGAAGTCAATTCCAAGGTATTTGTCCTCTGTTACTTGGTCCTATTATCACCTGGAATTGCACCCTTGATGAACTGGGTTTAGGCATTCCAATGACACAATGGGATTGGTCTCAAGGTGTGGGACCTTGCAGATGAGATCAAACCTCCAGAGAAGGCTGGTTTCTCTTTTTGGACTTAAGGTCCAGAGAATATTGTAACTAAACGTAATGCTAACGGTAACCAGGGAAAAGGGGAAGGAGAACTAAAGTAAAAGAGGGTGATGCACCAGATTTAGAGTGTTTGATTGACTCTGAACTAGCACAATAATGATCCCTAATTTGAAATAAACTCACATAGACTTGTGGAATCCAACAGAGGTTCGAATAGAGGACTGTAAATACAGGAGGGATCATTCATCCACAACATATACTTACAGAAATCAAATAAACATAGGGCAAAAATGCAAAGAGAGGAAAAATGTCAGCTATTATTGATCATAGAGGCTAAATAGCCATTACAAAGAGAGAAAAGACTCATTACAGGTGTGAAATAGACACAAAATGATAGACTTTCCTTCATTGTTGAACTGGTACAGAGACATAGAAGGCCTGGAAGACAACACAGCTCATCAAATCCGCCCAGTTCTAGAAAATACCACAAGGTTTGAACCTGCAAACCAATCTTTTTGTCTGAATAATAACCCAGAACAACTAACCTCTTAAAAATGCATCTTAACATGCTTGTATAGCATTGTCATTTTCACTGTGCAACTTTGTTGGGCGTGAGAAAACCCAGTCAACACGTTTTTTCAGGGTACCCAGGTCGCCCATATTGTAATAAATTTTGCCCATGGCCCTGTCAGGAGATCGACACGATTTGGAAGGGCGCCCATATCTTGTGCGTTGATTTTTGACCTTGGAAGGACTTGCAGAAATATGGGTCGCAGGGGTACTTCATCAACTTCATTAAATTCTGGTACCTGCGCATTGAAGATCTGCACTATTCCAGCGACCTGCAATGACCTCAACTTGCAACAATGGTGTCATTTGTGGAGGCATGATTTTAGGGTACCCAGAAAATCGTGCCCTTTTTATGAAGCTTTTACAATACTTTAACAGTGTTGACTTTTGATTTTACTTTTGGTGCCTTTTTCATCCCTTGTAAATCATTTTATCTTGGCTGATTTAATCTTTTATATCGGGCCCTTTTAGTGTCCGCGAACCTGCCTTGTCACAAACTTGCCCTTTATTTTGCTTCTTGGTGAGATCAAGCCTCGATGAACTTTAGTATCAACGAACCAAGTGTTTTGCGAACCAAGAGGTTCGTCGATGGCTTCTTTGTCACTTTCTTCTTTCTTTTCTCCTTGTCGGCCTATTCATCCATCGGCGAACTCCTTAGTCGGCGAATCATTCGGTTCGCAAACTACTTTCCTTAGCCGATTTTTCTTTCCTTTCTTTGCCCTTGTCTTCTGCTTTATCTTTCATCGGCGATCCGCGGCCTCCACGAACCACTTTCCTTCTTTGTCATCAAGTTTGCAGGTTTGTGAACCTAACAAACTGTCGACAATTCACTTTGCACTTTGTCTTTCACCTCATCTTCTCTTAAAATTGCTTCCCCTTTTGATGCTTCGTTGGTGAAAATGCCTGTCGGCGAACCTCTGGGTTCGCGAACTTCCTTTCTTGCCAACGAACTTAGCTCCTTTTCTTTCTTTTGTTGGTGAGTTCGCCTATCGGCAAACCGGCAGGTTCGCGAACTGGCCACTTTGCCGACATCTTCAACCTCTTGCACTTTATTCTTCCTTTGGCAAATTCCTGCTTTGATCGGTGGGTTCCCGAATAGCCAAGTTCTCTGATAAGGCAAATTCAAAGAAGAAAACACTTAGAATTTTTTAGGATTTTTTTTTTTGGGGGGGGGTGGAATTCCTTCCATTTAAGGTATCTCAGATTGGATTTTTTCTGATGGAAGAAATACATGATTTTCAGGTAGACCATTTTAAGTCTGGAGAACTAAAATAGGTCAACACTTCTAAGATACCCCCTTCAAAATAAAAGTTAAGCTGAATTTTTTCTTTTTGTTGGAAAAGACCATGACCTTGGTCTTGTTGTTGTTAACTTGCATACCCACCTCCTTGCAAAAGTGCACTAATGCAATTAAGTGCTCTTGCAACCCTTGAGTGGACCTTGTGATCAAAATGAGATCGTTGGTGTATTAAAGAAGTCTCACAACATACTCTCCCCAAAGAACACCATCCCCTCCTTACAGATTTAACCATTCTTCTAGTTTGTCGACATATGAGCCAAACAGGGTAGGTACAAAAACTAGTTTAAGTTATTCTCTATTACTTATCGGTTTTCACTAATGTGGAGGACAATATGCTACAAACTACGGGAAAGTAGATTTTATCCAGTGTTTATTAAAATTTACTATTTTTTTGATTGATCAAATGCATTGAGGACTTGCACTAGTCTTGGTCAATTGGATATGGTAGTTTACGTAATTCAATATTGGTACATTCTAAGCATGTAACATGTCCTTGAAGATTTGAACATTGATTTTTGTTATGAAAGCCTCCATGATTTCCCATTTGAACTCATGTCATTTGACACTAAAGTTTATTAACTTTTTTGATTGATCAAACTCACCCTAGACTTGCACAAGTCCTAGTTGATTGGATATGGTACTTTACCTAATTCAACATCCCTACATTCTAAGCATGTAACACGTACTTAAAGATTTGAATCTCCACCATAAAAGCCCCCATAATTTACCAATTGAAGTCATGCCATTTGATGCTAAAGTGTACTATTGAAGCATAATATGCAAGACAATTTACATTTACTGGCAAAGTGAGACCAATTCTTGCAGACTGAATAAATGGCTGTTATGATAATTTTTTCCCCTTCCCTCTTCTTGGTTGGATGCCTAAAGGCTTGAGTGGTTTGCTTGCACTTACAGTCACTCCTTTGGTGACGGGGAAGCTCTCAACCTATTGGTCAAGAATTGTTTTAAACTTTCGAATAATTATTGTAATTATAAACACTTTTTATGGTTTGATTTGGAGAGAGTGGTTAATGTGGAGTGGGCTTGCACCTGGATTCATACACATGAATATAACCCTTTTCAAGATTCTACTACCTCCCTCACTTACATTCAAATACTCCACAACCTCCTTGACATGTCCTCTGAGTTATGGGCTATCTCACTGCACTCTCTTTAAAAATGAACCCCTATACCATTAGATGACAACCTTTGGAACATTGTAATTGTAATTATAATTATAATATTTTTTTTTTACAAATCTTAAGGCCATTGGGGGAGCAGATGGATTTGCTCTAGTTTTAATTATTTTGCATACTATTATTAAGGGAATTCATGTCTAAAACACTGATATATCTAATATCACAGAGGTTATCTGTGTTTGGATTTTTATGGATCAGCCCGTGTAGTTCTAAAATAAATTTCTGTTATAGCCTTCTAGGTTGTGGAGGGCCATATCCAAGAATTTATGTTACTGGAGAATTTGGCAAACCATTATGGAATTTTACCTTGCCACATGTTCAGTGGAATTATGGGATGTCTTAATGCAATCGTGCTCTTATGAGTACCCCACATTACCATTACACCACAACTCCTTGGACCTGAATTTTATTTGTAACATGATAGGATATGAATTTTTTTTTCTAAATTTGCTTCATTAGGAGACATTCTGCTTCCTGTTGAGATGAATTTCTGTTGCATTGTTCTAGGTCGTAAGAGTTGCATCTTGACAGAATTGTGTTAGGGTAATTTTTTGCATCTACAGTGCAGCCTATTTGTCAAACATCAACTACTTTTATCAGTTTGGCAAAGGTTCAAACTGATTTAGGAAAAAAACTATGGGGAAGGACCAGAATTTTATGTATGAGGTTCTTGTACTTAAACAAGTGGTTTTTGGTCCAGTGGCCCATTTTATAGTGGCAAGGCAGCATAATATCCATGATGATTTCCTCGTTTCAGTCCCCTTGGGCATATTTCCCCTGTCAATGTGCATGTGATAATGTTAGCCACTTTGAATAAGGTTGGGTGCAAGTTCAGTTGAGTGTTGATAAAATAGATATCCTTGGGTGTGGGTGTTGAACAATATTCTTAGGTCGATGAAGCATATCTGTGCGCATTAAATGAAGCATTCCCGTGTGCATTAAGTTAGATAACAGGGTGTCTTATCCATCTTTTTAGATTAAAAATAAGGGTTTTGAATTTAAGTGGATGTGAGAAGTAGTTTTGGCCTAAAAGCCTTATTGATTTTACGGGGCATAAGAAACAAATGCTTTATCAGAGTCCATTGCTAAGCTATGAACTGACATCACTGAATGCACAATCACATCATACTTGTGGTTATCTGTATGTTGATAGGATCCATAAACATGTCCATAATTCCAGAAGTTGCCATCCACCTATACTGCAAAAAGGCAATAAAGGTATCTTATCACATGCTTGCTGTGGGAAACAAATCAGTTACTGCTCTGCAAGAGGGGCTTTTGGATCAAGGAGAAGAGTCCACATTTCTCAAGAGCTGTTGCTCACTTGGCACTTTTAGCAGTTCACACTTCATACAATCTGGAAACTAGCAGGCTATGGCAATTATTGAATGTCTCATATTAGGTCAGTTCATTTATTGACACTTCCAATCTATAAGTACATTATATTTTGCTCCCACAAAAAATAATAACCTCTAGAAGGGAAGTCTTTGCCATGTAGCAAAATCTTGAATATAATCCTCATGTGCACTTAATATTCATAGATGGATTCATACAGCAGATATGGTAGTCTGTAAGTCTCACTAATGCCTATGATAGCCTGGGAAACAGAGTAAACTGAAAAATAACCAAAAGAATTTCTCTAAGCTGTTTGAGGTACATTGCTTAGTGAAAGGACTAGGATCAATCATGATGTTGATAATTTAGGCAAACAAACATGCTTGCTTTAAATTATCTCCATAGCTAAATGTGTATGTAGTGGAGAAGCCATATTGGCCTTTCCAAATCACAAAATGACTGTCATTACACTTCCCTTGTTTTATTGATAATCAAGCTATAAAATGAGTTCTAAATGCCATGGAATATACACATAGATATGCCATGACCAATCCATCTTTTTCACTATTCTTTTTCTTTTCAAATTTACCTAATTGCAAATTCCTTCAAAAGTGACCCTAATACATAAATTCCTGAATTTCTTGGTCTTTAGTTTTATGCTTGATGAGCACATGCTTATATTGAGGGTGGGGGTGGGGGGTGAATCAGTATAAGACAATCTTTTCCTTTTGCAACACTTAACAATCATAACAATATCAATCACACAAGATCTACCAATTAAGAGCACAAGAGCACAAGATTTACATGGGAACCCTTTCGGGAGAAAACCACAACAAAATATTGCTTATATATAAATCTCTCCTACAATCTTCATAGGCACCAACCTACAGGAGACACCAATCCTCGCTTGTACAATTTGTAGGCACCAACCCACGGGAGACACCAATCCCCAGTCATAGAATTTGTAGGCACCAACCCACTGGAGACACCAATCCCCGCTTGTACAATTTGTAGGCCCCAACCCACGGGAGACACCAATCCCCACTTGTAGAATTTGTAGGCACCAACCCATTGGATACACCAATCTCCACCACTGAGCACCAACTCAGCGAGAGACACCAATCTCTTTGGTGTGAGGCACCAACCTTCAAATTCTTCAATGGATGATGTTGTCTTCACAAAGATCTGATTGTTGATACACTTTCCTTCACAAATCTGCGTGTATTTCCTTCACAAATCCGCATATACTTCCCTAACAAATCTGCATGTATTTGATGTCATGTCCCCATTTCCGGAGTGATCCACATCGAACAATGGTTTAGCCTACTCATCATTCCCGGAGGCTAAATACCAATCTTGAGGGAATGAACTTGGTTTTTGGCTAACATATTGTTTTAGTTTTGCAGGATTAAGTCAAAGACCATTCCAGTTGTCTATATTGATTCTGGCTAAATTGGCTACATTTGAGAACCATTTCATCAATCCAAGCATCAAGTTGTCAAGAGATGAGTTTGATTGAGTCTTCATGTTTAGGCGCAAATGTCACATTGACCAGCCAAGAATGTGCGCCTAGCTTGGAACAGGGGTTTCAATGACTCCAAGGAGTGGCGCTACCTTTGGAGATGATGTTATCAACCTCTAAAAACATCATACATTTCAAATTTCGGAGGAAATTGGCTAAGTATAGCCTAGGCACATATTCCACATCAAATCCTCCAAATGTGCGCCTAGATAAGAATGAAGACTAGGAAGTGAACTTGGGTTTTCCCATCAAGGTGCTCACCAAGACATGATTGTTTGTTACTCCAAATGCTACAGGAATTGAAGATTTGGCAAGATAATCCTTCAAAATTCTCAGGGCGCAACTTCCTCCTTGCAACACCTCAATGTGCGCCTAGTGGTAGCTACTCAAATACGCACCTAAATGGAGAAGTGGCCTCTAATCTCCTCATTCAGTCAAGGCGCTCATTTGAAATGATGTTCTAACTCACCTCAATGACTTCAAATGTGAGCATTTGCATGGAGGATGATCATCTCAAGTATAGGCGCAAATTCAGTCTTGTCCAAACCCAAAAGTGCGCCTAACCTAGAAGATGCTTCCAATCCACTTGGATGTGAGGTGTTTGGGAAAGCAGAGATGAAGTGTTGTCTAAAGGAGACAAGGTTAGGTGTTAAAGGAGTAAAAATCATCTTAGGCGCCAAATTGTGATCAAACAACATTGAATGTGTGCCTAGGCATAGCAAGGCGCCAATTCTTGTTCCAACTTCCCAAAATTGCACCTAGGAAGGAATGGAGCTTTCAATCCACTCAAGTTGAAAGGCGCTTAATAGGAGATGGTGAACTTGTCTTAGAAATGATTTGAGTTGGACGTTTTAACAAAGAAAGACTATACTTTTCCTAAGGCGCCAATCTAAACTTTTCCTACCAATAAGTGCACCTAAGTGAAGATGAGGACTAAGACAAGGTTTTGAATACTCCGGATATGGGCGCTTGGAAGCATCATAAGGTCTACAAACAAATGTTTGGAGTCTTGAATAGAGTAGAAAATCATCACAAAGGTGTTAGGCGCAATACCAAGTCTCTAGAACACTAAATATGCGCCTCAAGTAGACTGACTTAGCATTGGAGCTAGTAGACTTCCTCCAGAGAAAGAAGACAAAACAAGGAAGCATTCTCTAGTTGCCTCACTTTCAATTGGCACCTAATTCTTAGTTAGGCGCAAGTTCATGATCAAACTACCTCACTTGGGCGCTTAGAGTAAGTTACAAGCACTTGAGCTCTCATTGGTCAACAAGATGATATTGGGATCTGTCCCTGTTCATTGGGTAAGGTTGCCAACTCAGAATGAGTCATCAGATGGAATATTCCCTTGGATATGCTTCTTGGGAAACGTGCCTTGGTACCTCTTTGTGCATTGAAAAACGTGCCTTCATTGCCTTTGAAGAGCACTATAAAAAGAGGAGAGCACTCCTCATTTGGTATCTTACATCTTTGGCGAATTTTCTCTCTGCAAAGCTTTATGCTTGTGATCTTGAGGCCTGCGAGTTTCAAGTAGTTGGGGTGATGCTCCCTCAACAGTGATAAGGTGATGCTCCCTTATCAAGTTGTGAGGTGTTGACATACAGTTGACATCGTTGTGTTCAAGAGAAGTTGTTCATGTGTGAAGTCATTGTATACATCTAGGCTTCAAGGCCTTTCTTTGTAATCAATTGAATAAGATCGTATATTCATGCCATTGAGGGCATCATCTATTGTAATAAGACAATTGTATTGATTTGAATCAAGTGATAATAAAAGTGCCCAACTTCAAGTTGATTCATGCAAATTGTCATTGTTATCTTTCATGAATGATGTTGAGTAGATTGAGCAATTGAAGAGTTAAGTGCAAGTAAATTTGTAAGTAGGAAATTTTTTTGTTAAGTATAGTTGGGTATCTTACATTTGATGTAACATTTCTACACAAATTTTCTTTTAAATATTTCTGCTCAAGGTCTGCTCCAAATCAGCTCTTAGGTCTGCTCCAAATCTGCCATAAATCACTTTGAAGTTCTGCTACAAATCTGCCATAGATCTGCTCCAAATTCACATGAATATCATTGCATCTTCCATGCTAAATCTGCTCCAACTTCCTTCAATATAAATTTTCAACACTCTTTATATTTTCTGTTCTAGGATTGCTCTAAATGATCTGATTTATCATTGTATTTCTGCTCTTCTTCTTCTCCTTAGGTCTGCTCTAAATGGGAAATGATTTGCATTGGATTGCTTGTTTGAAAGACCTCCAAACACCTTCTATTTATATGCCATCAAGTGCCTTTTCACAACCTAGGTCAGCCTCATAAAGATCTGATTTTAATTTAATGAAACTTAATAATTTTTCTTTCCTCTCCCAAAGTGGTGCTTGCATAAGGAGGGTCGGCCACATTTAAGTTAGTTTATTTATTTTAATATTCTATAAAAGGGACGACTCACTAAGAGAGGTCGGCTGCCCCAAAGGAGGCGTCTTTTTCCTTTACTCTTGAGCGCTGCCCTTATGAGGTCGGCCTCATTTATTTATTATTTTCTCCAAAGCACTTAATCCAAGGGAGTCGGCCAGCATGAGTGTAATGTAGTTGATTTCCTTCTTGATATCACTGACATTCTCGAACAATGGTTTCCTTCATTGACAAGCTGCTCTCCACACCTTTGACATCAATGACAACATTATGAATTTTTCTTTCCTTTGACATCAATGACAACAAATTTCCAACAATGCTTTAATTTGTTAACGATACTATTGTAAATGGTGTCCAAACTTCATTGCCTGTAAAAATAATAATAGGATACTGTATAGAAAAGTGAATCACTTACAACCTAATATTTGTTTCAATTAGAGTGACATAAGTCCACAAGAAGACCTAGGGTTTTTTACATTATTATTATCTAAGACATATCTCACACAAAGTAGCTGTACTTTCCATTTTGGCAATATAAGTTAGGTTCACCAAAAGTCACATATTTTAGTTTCCATTTTGTATCTTTATTGTAATTTGAAATTAGACCAATAGGTAATTTTTTTGGGAGTTGGATGTTTTATTGTGGTAGGGTAGTGTGAGTGTTAGGTTGACTTGCAAAATACCTATGAGCTACCATAACTTGAGGGAAAATATATTTTCTTTCCTTGTAGAGGCAAGAAATATAAAGAAATATTTTAGAGTTTGAAATAAAACTTTACCTACTAACTTGAAGTTTCATTTATTAAACATGTCAAGGCAGTGTATTTTTTTTTGGTTGGTAAATTCCTGTTGTGGAGTTCTTTGGCTTAGATGCCAAGCTGAGGGGTATCTCTTTTGTTAGATTCAATCAAGACTTGCACTTGGTCCTGTCCATTGGGCTACACCACACCCAAATTTGGATGTGGTAGTTTACTTGATCAAACATTGAATATATGTACATATATGCATGTAAAATGTTTCTTCGGTATTTGACCATGGGTCTTCACTATCAAAGCCCCACTGATTTACCACTTGAGCTCGTCCCTTCAACAATGAGGTGGCATTTATCACATTTATAACATTGAGATTTATTTCATTTTTTGAAACTTTTGGTTGCCCACTTTTTGTGTTAATTTTTCAATTTTTATCTTCTCTGCTAGTTGTATTCCTTACATATGTAGGTTCATGGGTTAAAATATTATTTAGAGCTCTTTATTTTGAGAACTAATGATATGGTTGTTGTTAATTCTTGTAGTTTATTTGGAATTACAGATTTCAGAAGTAAGGCTTGAGGACTTTGATCCACCCGAGTGAAAGATTTGGAATTCCAAGTAGTATTTTTGTAGATGCACTATAACTTTTGACCATAGTTGAAAAACTCGCCAAAAGCAAAAACTCGCCAAGCCCGAAAAACTCGACTCGCCAAAAACTCGGCAAAAAACTCGGAAAAACTCGGCAAAAAACTCGGCAACTTAAAAAATTGTTTAAATTTCATTAAAAACGCATTTTTTTTGCAAAATTCAATGATAAGATGCATCCAATAAGTCAATAAATGAGAAACAAGCTGAGTCTAGTTGTAATTGATTGATTTCAAAGCAAATTGTGTACAAAATGGCATCCTCATGTGGAATGCGCTGATACTGATAGTCTGAGACAAAATGAAAATAGCAAATTGTTTTTGTAAAATTGAAAGTAAATACTAAATACTACATCTTCCTCTTCCCAAGTCTAGTGAAAACTAGGGGGGTGGTAGAACTAGAGGGTCTAGTCCTTAGAATCTGTTGTGGCTCCTCCATCCTCGGCATGATAGACCGTGGCTCAATCTCCATCCTGGATGTAGATGCTGGTAGTGGTACTGGTGCCAATGTCTCCTCATCCTCCTCATCCTCAATGTCATCCAATGAGAATCCCAATCCACCGATTCCACCCCCCTCATTCCATTGCTTGTCTCTCCGAATCATAGATCTCATCCTCGGAAAACAATGCAGGTTGCTCATCCCGCCTTGTCCAAGGGCTCCAATGTATCCAATAACAAGATGTATCCAATGAGTCCATAAATGAGTACAAAAGTGTTTTCTATTAAATTTGATTGATTTGAATGCAAATTGAGTACAAAATCTCATCCTCATGCGGAATCCTGATGGCTGATTCTAAGTTTGAAACCTTGGAACCCTGAATTTGGTTAAGTCTGAAACCCTGAAACCCTGAGAATTTGGTTAACTCTGAAATCTGATGGATCCTCCAAAGTCTAGAATCTTTTTCACGCAGGCGAGTTTTTTTTTTTTTTTTTTTTTTAAAAAAATTTTAAATTTTAAATTTTTTTTTTTTAAAAAAAATTTTTAATTTTTTTTTTTTTTTTTCTGTTTTTTTTTCCCAAAAACTCGCGAGTTTTTCTGAAAAACTCGCCAAAAACTCGCGAGTTTTGGCGAGTTTTTGGCGAGTTTTTCAGAAAAACTCAAGTTTTTTTTTGGCGAGTTTTTGCTTCAATTACTCGTTGTCTGAAAAAACTCGCGAGTTTTTCAAAACTCGGCGAGTATATGGCGAGTCTTGCAACTATGCTTTTGACATTACTTGTTTCCCTAAGTACTCACCATTGCCTAAAGGCTTCTAAAAAGTAAAATGTCATTTTGAGATGCAAATGTCCTGTATATTTTGTCCTTAATCTAGGTATTTATGGGTTATTTACTAGCTTTTGCTTTAGTTTAAAGACTATTCTACGCTTCAAGGGCCCATTGTTTTATGTATATTATTCTTCTGTTTCTATTTATTTCTTATTGTTGTTTGGATTATGCTTTGAGTCCTTGTAGCTTGTGTGAATCATCAAACATTGTTGTCATCCACAGACTTTAGCATAGTTGTCTACCGTTTGCACAATTTGTTATTGCAAGAAAAACTTGGAGAAAAAGACAGAAAAAAGAAATTTGTATTAATGAGACGTCAAGTGTTCCTCTCAATCTGGTGGGAGTTAGTGGTGATAGCATAGTTGAAAAACTCGGACTTGGCAATTACCCGGCAGACCCAAAAATTTTAAAAACTCGGGACTCAAAAAAAACTCGGCAAATTTATCGAAAATTTAAAAAACATAATTTTTAAAAAATATTCTTCAAAAACACACATTTATGAATTTGTAGAATGTGTTACTGATTTTCTTCATATATAATTCAAAATCAAAGTTTAATACATATCATAGACCAAAAAATGAGTTCAACCTTTGAATACATATGAACTTCAAGTTTCACACAAGATACAGTAATCAATTAGGCAACAGTTTTATGGCCTTTACACAGGAAAACTTTGAAGATTAATTCAACTCTTACCTATAAGAGGCAATTTTTTAAAATTTTACACTATCTACTTTTTAAAATTGTAGTTATATTTTAAAATTTTAAATTATCTACTTTTTAAAATTTACATTATTTGCTTTTTAAAATTAAAATTATTTTGTAGTTATATACAAAATAATTTTAATTTTACATTATTTGCTTAAAGCTAGGCAATGATTCTATGGAATGGCAATTTCTCAAAAATAATTGATGACCACTTCACGAATTTGCAAGGCCTAAGCCTCACTCTTCCTAAATGAAGAATTAACAGTATCTTCAAATCAAAATAAGGTGTTCACTTTATTGGACATTCAACAAGCAATTAAAAATGACAATGTGTCGACTAGAATAATGGTGCAAAATTGCAAATGATTTACACCTTTCTCATGCAACTAATTAATTTTAGTATGGGGAAGGTATTACTCAAATATATCTTCCCAGTGTATTTAAACTAGTGTTTACTTGCCTTGTTCAAAGCTTTCAAATATTCGCAAAAATGAAAGGAATTTACTAGTCGCCAATCCCGTGCTCGCCGTGCCGTCTATTCACAAAAATGAAATTCGACTAAAGTTTTTAACTTCAGGTTTTAAAAAAAACTCTATATTCATCTGGGCAAATTTTTATGGAAAAATCGCAGGGTTTTGGTGATTTTTTGGCGAGTTCTAAGGAAAAAATGCCGCAATTTTTTACGAAAAATCGGCAACAAGTTATTGGGCGAGTCACTTGGCCTAGGATCTAACATGAGATTACTCGCGAGTTTCATGAGTTTTTCGCGATTTTTGCAACTATGGGTGATAGGGCCATACTATCATAGCAGCAAGGGAGACATTGCAGGCCGACAGAGACAGAATAGCGGCAGTATTAACTATGCCAAGAGGTGTAACCTACAGTGGCAAGAGGAGTTGTAATGGCATGAGTGGATAATAAAAACTTCTTAGACAGCTAACAAACAAAAAATAAATTTGTTCTCCTTGACACACATAATTTCAAACTATTAATGTCATGTCCCCTTTTTAGAACCAAAGAGTTAATATTTTTAAGTGGGCCCGATAACTTTTGGACACTTAAATATTATTTAGGTCCTATGTAATGTTTTAAAAAGATGCTTTTACACTTTATTCAAATGTAATTCAAAAAGGAGACCTATGGATGTAACTTAAAAAGTATTTTTAAATACTTGGAGGGAAAAGTAAAATTAAAATTATTTGGAAGGCTTGAAAAGGGCAACTATAAAAAGGAGGTCAAGGCACAAAGCAAATCATCTGATTATGTCATTTTCACTTTTTCTTCCAATTTGGAGTCTGGGTGCATTCAAGGATGAAAACCTAAGTAGCTGAATCACCCAAGTTCTATCCTGATTCTGGGTATGAAACATACCGGAATCGGAATTTGGTCGGATTCCTCTATGGTTGTAATGTCCCGTAGGCTAGCGGTGGGTGATGTGCCCCACCGGGTGGGAGATGGGCCCCTTCCTAGCGCTCGTGGCCCAAGGTCTCCTCGTGGATGCTTCGGTGGAGAGATGAGCCCCCACTCTTAACACCGAGGGGTGCCATTCACCATCAGTCTGGGCTTTTGGCGTAGTGGTTGCCTTAGCTTGGTTCCCTCTCAAAAGGGTTAGTCTATGTCCCATGTCCCCTTTCCTAGAGGGTTAGTCTATGCTTGGTTCCCGTAGACTAACCAATGTGGTTAGGGAATTCTGGGAGTTCGTTTGGTCGGTTTCTGACATTCTGGCTGGGACTTACTATTTTTAGTAAGTTGAGAAATAGGCTATTTTGGGAAATTCATTATTGGAGGTGGAGCGTTTCGATGAGATCTTTCCAACGGTCTATTGCTCGTCAAATTCGGAGTCCGTTTGCCCTTCCAATTTAAAGTCCGTAAATTAATATTTATATTTAATTGCTTGGACTTTATATTAAAGTGGTGACTTAGTGGAAAATTATTAAAAAGGCAAACATAAGTCACCCATGGACTTGGACGCCTCATGTGGGGAAAATAAAATAAAAATTTAAAAGTTATTTCCCTCTCAAAAGGGTTCGACCCTCAAGGAAAGATTATAAAGGCAAAAAAGTGAAAAGCATTACTCATTCTTGATATTACATTTTATGATTCTATTTGCTCTGCAAATGAGGGTTTGGGGGATTTCTTCCAGCCAGGGCTTTTGGTGACGAAAACCACCATTGGTATCAATCTTTCACAGGTGTGAAAGATCACCCAAGGGGATTTTTGGGCAGCCATACACAGTGGCTGTAATTGTGCTTCAGTTTGCTACACTTTGACAGAGTTTTGGAGAGGATTCATGTTACATCTTTACAGTTTTTTGCTGCAACTGAGTGATCATTGAAAGGACTGAATTATCTGCAGCTTTGAGGAGGGTTTGGGTTTGTTTGACCTCCTCTCTTGCTGGCCGTACCATTTGGGCAGCCTTTCCGGGAGTTTATTTGGGAGTTGTTTTTTGCATTTGGGTCAATTTTGGCCTATGGGTCTATGCTATTGATTGTAGATTGTTTTCTTCGCATTTGTTGATATATTTAATGCAAACTCCATGTTCATGTTGCTGGTCCGTCAACAACAGAAATTTGAAGATGCTTATTTTGAAATGGGTATGTGATGATAATTCATTTTATGCCATTCTATAAACTGGGTCTTGATTATTTCATTCATATCTATCATAGATTTTCTGGGTTTCAGTTGCATGTTATCTTTCTTTGTATTCTGGCATACACATCTCAAGAAATGAAAAGCCCCTTCTGCATCTTCTATCTAGTTCTGAAAGATCACAGAAAAACTAAAAAATATAACATTAAATAAAGATAAATCAAAAGAACAACAGGTGCAGGTTATTACAGTGGTATCAGAGATGGTGCATCTTGCTAGCCTGTGTTGATTAGTTTATATGAGTGATGGAAGAAGAGTCTACACTAGACCCACTCCATATTGGCATCCACCTGAGGTTCTAGAAGGTGAAACAGTTTCCGGTATATTGGGTATGCACAAGAACTCTTCCAGTGGCAGTGATAGCATAGTAGGTAGTATGAGGGACAGAGGACTAGACCAACCAGACAGTCCTAGCGCAAAAAGAGAAAGGAAATTTGATATTATGCTTGATATGATGTCCCACTTCCTTGGGAAGTTTAACCAGGGAATTCCAGTAGTTCACATCAATACCACACCCGGGGGTGAGACCAGTGGCTCTAATGATGGTCACCGTAGACATGCAAGACAGGGTAGTGGATATGCAGGGCAAGGTGGTGGACATGCGGGACAGGGTAGTGGACATGCGGGTCAGAGTGGTATGCACAACACCAGGGTTACCCTAGGATCGGTTACTAGACCCCTACAGCCGATTTTTCCGCATAGAGAGGAGGCAGTGGTTCAGCATGAACCGGAGTTTCAGCTTCCCATGACTGATGATGTTCAGATACAGCATGCGGAGTACATGACATTGGCTCCAGATATCAGGGAGATGTTGACATTCGACCAGTATATGAACCAAAAAAGACAAAGGGGAGTTATGATGGGTCGAGGAGATTATAGAGCTAACAGAGCTAACCGGGACTACCAGCATGCATTGAGCAAAGTCCCTATGGACCGGTTTGACGGAAGTGGCAAGATTTCAGCTAGAGCTTGGGTGCAGAAGTTGGATAACTACTTGACACTTAAGTCAATGCTGGAGGATGAGGCACTTAACTTTGCCACTATTCATTTGGATGGGTTAGCACATGAGTGGTGGTATCATGGGTTGATCACTCTAGGCCATAGCCTTATCACCACATACGATGAGTTCACTAACAGACTCATCGAGAGGTTTGATACCAAGGACCCAGAGTTGCAGTTCAGAGAGCTAGCACAGTTGAAACAGTATGGGTCGCTTGAGGGATATATTTCGGAGTTCTAGAGAATTAGTGTGATGGTTCCCAGCATATCTGAGAGGAGACTTGTAGTCCTATTCATGGAGGGACTAATGGAACCACTTAAGGGTTGGGTTAAGGCATTTGACTCACCTTCACTTCAGGAGACTATTAAGAAGGCACGAAGTATGGAGTTTGCAGTGCCTAGGAAACAGTTCGTCTCCAAACCATTTCCTCCATGAAGAGATAAGATGCCCGTTCAACAGTGAGACACCTTCCCATAGAGGAAACCAGTACCTCGATTAGATGATGATGCATTGAACGAGTACAGGAGGAAGAGACTATGCTTCAAATGCAAAGAGCCATGGGATCTTAACCACAGGTGCCCAATGAAGGGGCAAGCAAAACAATTGGAGTATTATTCTGCTGAGGAGGCAACTTCAGAGCAATTAGGGCAGCAGAGTGATAGGGAGGACAGCAATGTGGAGAATGTAGTAGAGGAGGTGCAGGATGTACAGAATATGCATGATGAGATATTCCGACAGCACATATCTCTGCTATTCAGAAAGAGGGTTCCTTCAAAATACGGGGAGTATTAGAGGGACAGCGAGTGACCACTTTGTTAGATATAGGTGCCACCCACAACTTCATTGATGAGGGGCTTGTGGCACGGAGGGGACTCAAAACAGAAGAGTTCGAGGGATTCAAAGTCAGAGTTGCGGATGGGTTTGTCATTACCTGCAAACGAAGGATCCCCAATTTAACCATCAGGTTAAATAACTACGAGTTCTAGGCCGAATATTATGTGGTCGGTATGGACATGGATGTAGTCTTCGGAATGAAGTGGCTACACATGATAGGTGAATTTTCCCTCAACTTGAGAACCATGGAGATGAAGTTCGAAGTAGATGGTCAGAAACATATTTTGAGGGGAATGTCCGATGGGGGTTTGAGAGCAGTGTCCATTCAGAGGATGGAAATGATACTGCGACATGATCAGGTACAGTGGGCAGCTGAGATACTTGTGATGCTAGAGGTACCGAAACAGCAGAAACAAGATTATCTAGTGGAGATTCAGTCGGTACTAACTAAACACTCCAAAGTGTTTAGTGACATACCACTAGGTAGATCTCCAGACAGGGGTTTTGAGCATGTTATAGAGATGGAGCAGGGGGCCAAACCAGTTATCACCGTTCCCTATAGACATCCTAAGAGGTACAAGGATGAGATTGAGAAGGCCATTCAGGAGCTTCTCAAGATGGGTCACATCAGGCCTAGTAAGAGTCCTTTTGCTTCTTCTGTCGTACTTGTCAAGAAGAAGGATGGCACACTTAGGATGTGCAACGATTACAGGGAACTGAACAAGAAGACTATTAAGAACAAGTACCCCATCCCTAGGATTGATGAGCTTATTGACGAGCTACATGGTGCATGTTTCTTCTCTAAGATAGACTTGAGGTCAGGGTACCATCAGATTCGGGTACGTGAGAAGGATGTGGAGAAGACAACGTTCAGGTGCCACTATGGACACTTTGAGTTTCTAGTTATGCCTTTCGGCTTAACCAATGTGTTGGGAATTAAGGTGTCTCAACCTTGGTAATTCCTTGTATTATTTTGATTGTATTTATTTATTCATTGCCTATGATGTAAATTAATTATAAATTCCATATTGTCATTTTGTGGTATGTGACATGGTGATGTGTCATCCTACATGGAAGATAACTTGTAATTTTGTCCTCACATGAGGAGATAGGTGTCCCACTTTGTGGTAGGAATATTTTGCCATGTGTCGGCATTTTGGATGTTGTGTAAGGGAATATTGACCGTAACGGTCATGACAGATTCCTATGACGAAGTTATGACATGTCAGAGTTGGAAATAGGAGATTTTATGATAGGTGAAGACATGTGTCGAAGAGCATCTTTGAAAAAGGCATCTTTGGGCGCCCCAAGGTGGACTATGACATGTTGTAAGAGAATATGCTATTTATAGCCTGTGTATGACAGATTCTCTTACAGCTGTAAGTTGTAACTGCTATGACAGATTCTATGACGGTCGTAAGAGCATCTGTCATAGCCCATTTTGGAAATAGGCGACCTCTTTGGGATGGGGTCTGTGGACAAGTGTCAGAAGCATCTTACAATGTTGACCAAGTGTCCATAGGCGTGGGTTTTGGGCCATGAGGCGAAGTTGGACGCGCATTCCAAGATAGAGGCAATTTTGCCTTGTATTTTCTATATAAGTAGGTGCTTGGAGGACATGTACTACAGGTTTTACAGGTACTGTTATGCTGTCGGATCATCTCCAAATACGATTGTCGAAGACTCCTGTGAGAGCATTGGCTCTGATTTGTATTGTAACCTTATTTGTTTACATAATATAGTTGAGCAGTGTTTTGGAGTGTGGGGTTTTTCACCCGTAAGGGTTTTCCCCACGTATATCTTGTGTCTCTATTTTTCTATCATTCTTTCTTCCTTATGTGTTTGCTGCAATATCTCATGTTAATGGTTTAATGTTGCTGTAATAGTTAGGATAAATTTGAATTTGCACTCTCCTCCCCTCATTAGATTAGTGTAGGAAGTGATTTCCGCACACCTAGCTTCCTTTCAGTTGGTATTAGAGCCTGACCAGTTTTTGGTTCTAGTTGTTGGGTAGGGGTTTTTTGAGCTAATCTCAGGTTGAGTGGGAGTCTTGTGCAGAGTATTTTGTATCTTATTGCAGCAAGGAGATGACAACCACATCCGGAAGGTTAGAGGTTGAGAAATTCAATGGCAATAATTTCGAGTTGTGGAAACTCAAGATGAAGGACATACTTGTTGATTGTGACCTATGGGAAACTGTATCCGGTGTGAAACCTACAGCAATGTCACAAGCTGATTGGGACCTCAAAGATTGGAAGGCTAAGGGTCTCATTAGACTTTGTTTAGCTGACTCTGTTTTGTTGAACATCCATGAGAAGACAACGAAGGATCTTTGGAAGAAGTTGGGAGATGTTTATCAGGCCAAGTCCTTGGTGAACAAGCTCTTCCTGAAAAAGAAGTTGTTTGCTCTGAAGATGGAAGACGGAGGATCTGTTGCGGATCACATGAATGCTTTCAACATGATCATTGCACAATTGACATTTGTGGGTGTGACAATGGAGGAGGATCGTTGCATGACCCTGCTTTGTTCTTTGCTAGATATGTGGGATCATCTTGTAATGGCTATCGGAAGCACCACTACCACCTTCAAGATGGAAGATGTGGTGTCCTCGCTGTTATCTGAAGAAATGCGGAGGAAGACATCCGAATCAGCCAAATAGGCTCTTGCGGTTTGTGGAAGACCCAAGGAGAAAGGGAAGAAGAAAAACAAGAAAGCTGAGAAGGGCAGATCCAAATCCCGTGGGAGATCCAAAGCTCCTGGAAAGTCCAAGGATCTCTGTTGGAACTGTGGCAAGTCTGGGCATTTCCGAAAGGAATGCAAAGAGGAGAAGAAAAAGAAGAAGAAAGCTCCTAATTCCGATTCCGACAAAGATGATGGTGATGCCTTCATCGCAGCCCTGGCCACCCATGCATCTGATGATGTGTGGTTGATTGATTCTGGTGCATCATTCCACATGACCTCGCATCGAGACTGGTTTACTAAGTATGAAGAGTTCGATGGTGGAAGGGTGTACCTTGGTGATGACTCTTATTTGAAGATTGTTGGTCGTGGAAGAGTCTCAGTCCAATTCCCTCATGGACGAGTGAAGGGGATCACTGGAGTTATGCACATTCCAGGCCTTGCATGGAACCTGCTTTCTGTAAGTATGTTGAATGATGCAGGTGTGCAGGTTGTCTTTTCGAAGGATGGATGCAAGATGACAAGAGGATCTATGGTGCTTGCAAAGGGTACTTGGAGGGGTACTCTGTTTTAGCTGGAGGTATGCACTGCACAGTGTAATAGTTCTTCTGACTCAAGGAAACGAGTTGCTGTCACTTCATCCCCACCATTTGAACATGCAGTGAAGAAATTTGTTGTAATCGGTTCCGATGGTTGTGCACATGCCATGGAAGCCAAGCTTCCTGCTGAAAAGACTATGTTATGGCATTTGAGATATGGCCACATTGGTGAGAAGGGTCTGTGTACCCTAAAAAATGAAAACCTCGTTGAGGGGTTAAATGATTGTAATCTCGAGTTCGACTTTTGCGAACATTGCATTTATGGAAAACAAAATCGTGTTCAGTTTTACTCTAGTTCTCACAAGTCTTCTGGTGTATTGGATCTAATTCATTCTAATGTGTTTGGTCCTGTGAATGTTCCTTCGATTTCAAATTTGTATATTTTGTATCTTTCATAGATGATTACAGTAGGACATGGGTTTATTTTATCAGAAGCAAGACTGAAGTCTTTAGTCGGTTTAAGGAGTTGAAAGCCTTTGCTGAAAATCAGATTTGTAAAAAGATTAAGTGTTTGAGAACTGACAACGGTGGTGAGTTTTGTTCGGCAGAGTTTGATAAGTTCTGTAAGGAGCAAGGGATTGAAAGGCATAAGACAACACCATACACCTCGCAACAAAATGGAGTTGTAGAGAGGATGAACAAGACATTGATGGAGAAGGCTAGGAGTATGCTTAGTGGAGCAAGCCTCGAACAAAAGTTTTGGGCTGAAGCTGTTGCCACTGCTTGCTATCTGGTAAACAGATCTGCTACATCAGCTCTTGTTGGCAAAACACCTATGGAGGTGTGGTCTGGTAAGAAGCCTTCAGTAAGGCATCTTCGTGTTTTTGGTTGTGAGGCATATGCACATGTGCCTAGGGAGAAACGGTCTAAGTTGGAGAACAAGGCTGTTAAATGTATTTTCATTGGCTATGGTGTCAGTGTGAAAGGATACAAGCTTTGGGATCCCATGACTGAGAAAGTGTTGTATAGCAGTAGTGTTATCTTCAGAGAGCTAACACCTTCCGTTGTTCTACAGCCAGAACAGTCAGAAAAGAAAGAAGATGCGGTTCAATTTCCTTCTACCCCTGAGAAGACTGAACCGACAGACCCTATGAGGCCTAATGATGAGGAGAGCTCTAGCAGCTCTGGAAGCGAAGAAGCAGAACCTCAACCTTAGCCATTGAGGAGGTCTACACGAACAAGAAAGCAACCTGATAGGTTTAGTTATTCATTACTTGATTCTAGTTGTGTTTTTGCTTTACTTTCTAACACTGATGAGCCTAGAACTGTGAAAGAGGCCATGGGCACGAAAGATGCAGGTTCCTGGAAGGAGGCCATGGAGGATGAAATGGCTTCTTTGGAAAAGAACAAAACATGGGACTTGGTGCCTTTGCCTGATGGACGGAAACCTGTTGGTTGCAAATGGGTGTTCAAGAAAAAATTCGGTGTAGATGGCAGTGTTGAAAAGTACACGGCCAGATTGGTTGCGAAGGGGTACTCACAAGTGGAGGGAATTGATTATGGTGAAATTTTCTCTCCCGTTGCAAAGCTGACATCCATTAGATTTCTGTTATTTCTTGCAGCTGCTTATGATTTAGAGATAGAACAGATGGATGTGAAGACAACTTTCCTTCATGGTGATTTGGAGGAAGAAATCTACATGTCACAGCCAGAGCATTACATAGAGAAAGGTAAAGAAAATTTGGTTTGCAAGCTTAAGAAGTCTTTGTATGGTTTGAAGTAGTCTCCTAGGATGTGGTACTTGAAGTTTGATTCCTTTGTGTTGTCAATTGGTTATTTGAGATCGAAATTGGATCATTGTGTGTATTACAAGTTTGACAATGATCGCATTCTCATTATTGCATTGTATGTTGACGATATGCTGTTGATTGGGAATGGTAAGAATATGATTTCTGATTTGAAGTCTCAGTTGTCAGCACAGTTTGAGATGAAAAATCTCGGGGCAGCCAGGTACATTCTGGGAATGGAGATCAGAAGAGACAGAGCAAACAGAAAACTTTGGTTAAGCCAGAGTAAGTATGTGAAGACCGTGTTGGACAGGTTCAGCATGGCATATTGTAGACTAGTGAGTGTTCCTGTTTCATTGGGAACAAAGTTATCTGTTAGTGGTTGTCCAAAATCTCCTAGTGAGGTGGAGGACATGAGCAGAGTACCTTATGCTAGTGCTGTGGGCAGTTTGATGTATGTTATGGTCTGCATAAGACCAGACATTGCCCAAGCAGTGGGAGTCCTTAGTTGGTTTATGGCTAATCCTAGACGGGTACATTGGGATGTGTTCTGATATTTGAGGGGTACTTCTGAGTATTCCATATGTTATCATGGTAATGCTACAGGACCTCCGCATTTAGTTTGTATTCGTGGATTTGTGGATTCAGATTGGGCAAGTGACATTGACAGTAGGAGATCCACCAGTGCATATGTGTTCACAATGTTTGGTGGTGCAATTAGTTGGATGAGTAAGCGACAACCTGTGGTTGCTTTGTCCACTACAAAAGCTGAGTATATGGCTGCAACTCATGCTTGTAAGGAAGCCATTTGTCTTAAGAGATTGTGTTCAGATATTGGAGTTGATGCAGGTCAAATTATGATAAGTTGTGACAGTTAGAGTGCAATTTGCCTTGCGAAGAATCCAACTTTCCATGCCAGAACAAAGCATATTGATGTACAGTTTCACTTCGTGCGAGACATGGTAGAGGATGGGAAGGTAAATTTGGAGAAGGTAGATACTTTGAAGAAGTTGCAGATGCATTGACGAAGCTAGTGGGCACAGAGAAGTTCAGATGGTGTTCAGAGTCTATGGGCCTCTCGGCCTATAACAGTTAAATCCTGTTATTCTATTGGCTCTTACAAGGTGTTCGACAAGTGGGAGAATGTTGGGAATTAAGGTGTCTCAACCTTGGTAATTCCTTGCATTATTTTGATTGTATTTATTTATTCATTGCCTATGATGTAAATTAATTGTAAATTCCATATTGTTATTTTGTGGGATGTGGCACGGTGATGTGTCATCCTACATGGAAGATGACAACTTGTAATATTGTCCTCACATGAGGAGATACGCGTCCCACTTTGTGGTAGGAATATTTTGCCATGTGTCGGCATCTTGGATGTTGTGTAAGGGAATATTGACCGTAACGGTCATGACAGATTCCTATGACGAAGTTATGACATGTAAGAGTCGGAAATAGGAGATTCTATGACAGGTGAAGACATGTGTCGAAGAGCATATTTGAAAAAGGCATCTTTGGGCGCCCCAAGGTGGACTATGACATGTTGTAAGAGACTATGCTATTTATAGCCTGTGTATGACAGATTGTCTTACAGCTGTAAGTTGTAACTGCTATGATAGATTCTATGACGGTTGTAAGAGCATCTGTCATAGCCCATTTTGGAAATAGGCGACCTCTTTGGGATGGGGTCTGTGGACAAGTGTCTGAAGCATCTTACAATGTTGACCAAGTGTCCATAGGCGTGGGTTTTGGGCCATGAGGCCAAGTTGGACACCCATTCCAAGATAGAGGCAATTTTGCCTTGTATTTTCTATATAAGCAGGTGCTTGGAGGAGAAGATGTACTACAGGGACTGTTATATTGCCGGATCATCTCCAGATATGAGTGTTGAAGACTCTTGCAAGAGCATTGGCTCTGATTTGTATTGTAACCTTCTTTGTTTACGTAATACAGTTGAGCAGTGTTTTGGAGTGTGGGGTTTTTCACCCGTGAGGGTTTTCCCCACGTATATCTTATGTCTCTTCTTCTGTTATTCTTTCTTCCTTATGTGTTTGCTGCAATAGCCCATGTTAATGGTTTAATGTTGTTGTAATAGTTAGGATAAATTTGAATTTGCACTCTCCTCCCCTCATTAGATTAGTGTAGGAAGCGATTTCCGCACACCTAGCTTCCTTTCACAATGCACCTGCCACTTTTAAATCTTGTATGAATAAGGTCTTCAGAGAGCAGCTGCGGAAGTTTGTACTCATCTTCTTTGATGACATACTCATATTCAGCAAGACTTGGGAGGATCATCTGAAGCACTTGGATATTGTGCTGGGTATACTTGAGCAGGAGTCCTTATATGCAAAAATGTCAAAATGCGAGTTTGGCATGACAGAGTTGTTGTATTTGGGACACATCATCAGTGCAGAGGGTGTTTGTGTGGATCTAGAGAAGATCCGAGCTATAGTTGACTGGCCACCACCCAAGAATCTCTCTCAACTCAAGGGATTCTTTGGCCTTTGTGGATTCTACCGCAGATTTGTGAAGGGTTTTTCTCAAAAAGCTACCCCACTTACAGATTTGACACGGAAGGGGGCTTTCGATTGGTCCGAGGGGGCTCAACAGTGTTTTGACAAGTTTAAGGAGGTGATGAGCACTTGTCCAGTTTTGGCCATACCGGATTTTACGAAACCATTTGAGCTTCATTGTGATGCTTCAGGGGAAGGCATAGGTGTGGTGCTAATGCAGGATAAGCACCTGATTGCTTTTGAGAGCCAAAAGTTAAGAGGTCCTGAGAGGAACTATAGTATGTACGATAAGGAGATGTTAGCCATCATGCACGCATTGGCTAAATTCAGGCAGTATCTGGTTGGAGGGAAATTCATTGTCAAAGTTGATCACAATAGCCTGAAGCATTTCCTTAGTCAGAAGGACCTAAATGACCGGCAACAAAAGTGGGTTAGCGAGCTACAGCCATATGACTTCGACATTGTTTTTGTCAAGGGGAAGAAGAATATAGTTGCTGATGCTTTATCCAGGAGACCACACTTGTGTGCTTTAAGAGAGATTGCAGAGGATTGGAGAGATATGATCACTGCAGAATATGCAAAGGATAAGTGGGCTTCTGGGATTATGGATGGCACTATCCATGATGACAGGTACACTATTGTAAATGACTTGATCATTTACAAGGGGAGGATCTTTCTGGTGCCAGCTTCTGCTATGAAGCAGAAGATCTTGAGAGCTTTCCATGACTTGCCTATGGCTGGGCATCCAGGATTCTACAAGACCTACAGGCAGGTTAAAGAGAGGTTTACTTGGAAAGGCCTCAAGTTAGAAGTACAGAAGTATGTGCGGGAGTGTCCAGTATGCGAACAGAACAAACATGAGCACTCCTACCCAGGTGGATTATTGCAGCCCTTACCCATTCCCGAGAGGAAGTGGGATTGTATATCGATGGATTTCATTACTGGCTTGCCAAAAGCCCAAGGCAAGGACTGCATCTTTGTAGTGGTTGACAGGCTGACGACGTTTGCCCATTTCTTTGCCATTTGAGCCACTTATACAGCAACTCAGGTTGCTGATTTATTCTTCAGAGAGGTATTCCGACTTCACGGGTTGCCCAAGAGTATTGTGAGCGACAGGGACAACAGGTTCCTTAGCAATTTTTGGCAGGAGCTCTTCAGGTTGACAGGGACAGAGCTTACCCCTAGCATGAGCTACCACCCCCAGACTGATGGATAGATCGAGATAGTTAATAAATGGGTGGAGGGATACCTCTGGAATTACATAGCCGGGCAACAGAAGGCGTGGGTCAAGTGGCTTCACTTGGGAGAGTATTGTTATAATACCACTTACTACATGTCTATCCAGATGACACCATTTATGGCACTTTATGGGTACGAGGCTCCCAGTTTCTTGGATTTATTGTTTGGGGACAGCAGAGTACCTAAGGCTAAAGACCTCTTGCAAGAGAGTCAGGACATCATGAGGTCTTTGAAAGAAAACATTCACAAGGCGCAGAACCAACAAAAACAATATGCAGATCAGCACAGGGTCGAGCGCTCTTTTGAGGTGGGTGATATGGTGTACCTTACTGCAGCCATACAGACAGTCCTCTCTTAAGAGGAGTGGTGTAGAGAAGTTGAAGCCACGGTATTATGGTCCATTCAGGATCTCCAGGAGGGTTGGAGAGGTGGCTTATGAGTTAGAATTGCCGGCAGAAAGTAGAGTTCATAATGTTTTCCATTTGTCACGCCTCAAAAAGGCACTAAGACACAATGTGGTACCTTCTACAGAGTTGCCTTCTCTTGATGAAGAGGGGAAGTTGGTTTTGATCCCTGAGGCCATCATTGACATCAGGGAACGTACATTGAGGAAGAGGGTCATCAGGGAATATTTGGTGAAATGGAAGAACCTGCTGGTAGAGGATGCTACACGGGAGAATGAAAAAATCTTGTTGCATCTAGATCTGAGATTGCTTGAGGCAAGCAATCTTGGGGAGGGCGGACTGTAATGTCCCCTTTCCTAGAGGGTTAGTCTATGCTTGGTTCCTGTAGACTAACCAATGTGGTTAGGGAACTCTCGGAGTTCGTTTGGTCGGTTTCTGACATTTTGGCTGGGACTTACTATTTTAGTAAGTTGGGAAGTTGCTATTTTGGGAAATTCATTATTGGAGGTGGAGCGTTTTGATGAGACCTTTCCAACGGTCTATTGCTCGTCAGATTCCGAGTCCGTTTGCCCTTTCAATTTAAAGTTCGTAAATTAATATTTATATTTAATTGCTTGGACTTTATATTAAAGTGGTGACTTAGTGAAAAATTATTAAAAAAGGCAAAAATAAGTCACCCATGGACTTGGACGCCTCATGTGGGGAAAATAAAATAAAAATTTAAAAGTTATTTCCCTCAAAAGGGGTTGACCCTTAAGGAAAGATTATAAAGGCAAAAAAGTGAAAAGCATTACTCATTCTTGATATTACATTTTATGATTCTATTTGCTCTGCAAATGAGGGTTTGGGGGATTTCTTCCAGCCAGGGCTTTTGGTGACGAAAACCACCATTGGTATCAATCTTTCGTAGGTGTGAAATATCACCCAAGGGGATTTTTGGGCAGCCATACACAGTGATTGTAATTGTGCTTTAGTTTGCTACACTTTGACGGAGTTTTGGAGAGGATTCATGTTACATCTTCACAGTTTTTTGCTGCAGCTGAGAGATCATTGAAAGGACTGAATTATCTGCAAATTTGAGGAGGGCTTGGGTTTGTTTTACCTCCTCTCTTGCTGGCCGTACTTCCTAGGCTGGCCGTACTTCTGTTGTTGGCCGTACCATTTGGGCAGCCTTTCCGGGAGTTTATTTGGGAGTTGTTCTTTTTTGCATTTGGGTCGATTTTGGTCTATGGGTCTATGCTATTGATTGTAGATTGTTTCCTTCACATTTGTTGATATATTTAATGCAAACTCCATGTTCATGTTGCTGGTCCGTCAACAACAGAAATTTGAAGATGCTTATTTTGAAATGGGTATATGATGATAATTCATTTTATGCCATTTTATGAAATGGGTCTTGATTATTTCATTCATATCTATCATAAATTTTCTGGGTTTCAGTTGCATGTTATTTTTCTTTGTATTCTGGCATATACATCTCAAGAAAACGAAAACCCTCTTCTGCATCTTCTATCTAGTTCTGAAAGATCACAGAAAAAGTAAAAAAATATAACATTAAATAAAGATAAATCAAAAGAACAACAGGTGCAGGTTATTACAGTGGTTGTGTCCAGGTTTTGAGATTTTGGATGCAGAAATGTTTCTGGGAACCACTAAATGATTCTATTTGACTCCAACACCCATGTGGCAATTCCAACACGATTCTGACGCGATTTGACTTGTTTTTTTAAATCTGAAAACCCTAAAAGTGTTTGTTGTTTCCATTTACACCTTTTTGGATGTTTTCATTCATTTCAAGCTCTTCGCCATTCATTTCGATGTCGAAGAGGAAAAAAGGGTGTGATCTCAATGCCATTTGATTTCAAGATGCATAGGGATGCGATTTCGAGAGCACAAGGACATGATTTCGGGAGGGTTCAAGTAAGTTATTAAGATTTTCTATTATTTTTTGTATAATTTATTTTTTAACTTAAGTTTTATAAATTTTAAAATTTATAATTGTATCAGTATATATCATAGTTCCGAAACTCGCCCGAACTCGCCAGAACTCGGCGGGTCGCGAGCCGAGCAAGGCATGGCGAGTCCTGGAGACTTGGACTCGGACCCGTCTGAAAACTCACCCAAACTCGGCGATTCCCGATCATGAAACTCGGCCGGCGCAGGCATGAGAAAAAATTAAAAAAAAAAAAAAAAAACTCAAGTCAAAAGTTGATTTTTTTTTTGACTGATATTGCCTCTATTACACTAAAGACAACTTCATTTCATTTTGTTGGCAAAATAGGAGGAGAAAAGAGAGTTGTGAGCAAAAATAAGAGTGTGCATTGTAGGGCAAATAGCAAGGAGGTAGAACGAAAAATCCATCATTAAATCGCATTGGAGCAGCTTCATACTTAGAGTTGGTGCATTGAGAGCTCTCTACCAGCGATTGGAAGGAGTTTGCAACTTTGCATTTCATTTCAAGTTTCAGTAGAGAGGTAAGCTTGATTTTGTTTGGTTTTTTTGTGTTTTTTAGCAAAAATTGCATTGTTTTGTAAAATTTCAAATTTTTTTTGGAACAAAGTTACAAACCCTACTTATTTTGTTTGAAGTTTGAACATTCAACAAATTAAAAAACCCTACCTTTTGTTTGAAGTTTGAAGTTTGAACATTCAACAAATTAAAAAACCCTACATTCAACAATCAACAAACCCTACATATTTTTGAAACAAACCCTACCTTTTGTTTTGGAACAATCAACAAACCCTACATCTTTTTTTGCATTAGTTTAATAATTATAAATGAATTAACAAATGTTCATTTTTTTTGTATTTATGTGTTATTGCAGCAGCCTTGATTTCAAGTTCAAATTGTATTTTCCACAATGTCTAACTCTTCACACCCAGTTCGAAAGGACCCAGCTTGGAAACATGCTGAAAATTTTCCAGGGCAAAAAAAAGGACAGACAAAATGTTTCTATTGCAAAACAATTTTTCATGGAGGCTTTAATAGATTAAAATACCATCTTGCACGCATAGCCGTCCATGATGCTTTGGGATGCAAAGATGCACCTGTTGAGGTTGTTCGTGAGGTGCAAGTATAATTAGAAACATTTAAAGTGAAAAAAGAAGTGAAAAAGAGGCAAAGGGAGGAGTTAGTGTGCATTGGTGGTGTTGGAGAGGCTTCTTCCAAGCCTCCATTTCGTCCTAGTGCTAGTGCTTCTGCTAGTGTTGGTGCTACTGCTAGTGCTAGTGCTGCCGCTACTGCTAGTGCTAGTGGTAGTATTAGCATTGGTCCTAGAATTCGTAAATCTAGGTTGGATTCATTTTTTGTGCCACGCACTACTCCTGGTTCCCAACCGTCGCTTGAGAGCACGGGTTGGAACAAGGAGGCACATGACGCAGCTAGACGAGCAATTGGCGACTTTTGGTACTATTGCACCATTCCATTCCATGCAGCCAGGTAATTTTTTTTTGTTTGATTGTTTTAAAATTTATACTATTATAGTTTGATTCTTTGTCTCATGAATTTTTATATTTAAATTTTAGATGTATGTTGAATTCAAATTTAAAGTTAAACTCTCCTTTTTACATGTGCTAGGTCTCCTTATTGGCAAAATATGCTTGATGCCATAACTATTTGTGGGGTGGGGTTTAAAGGCCCTACTGAAGATGACTTAAGGGGCCCACTCTTGACACAAAAGGTGGTTGATGTAAAAGCTGAAATAGAGGAGTAGCGCTTGGTATGGAGCAAGAAGGGTTGCACCATCATGACCGATGGTTGGACCGAAAGAAAAAATAGGACGCTGCTGAATTTTCTTGTTTCCTCTTCAAGTAATTATACTTCCCTCGATGCATTGAATAATTTGAATTTTGAATTTGATTTAACGATTAATATTTTTAATTTATGTTTTATTGAACCATTGATTTTGCTTCTTTTTTCAGGTGGCACTGTGTTCATCAAGTCAATTGATGCTTCAACACATGTAAAAAATGTCACATACCTTTGTGAGGCTATAGAGGAAGTCCTATTTGAGGTGGGTGAGGAGAATGTGGTTCAAGTAGTGACCGATAATGCAGCAAATTATGTTGCTGCAGGTAGACTACTGATGGAGAGGCACCCAACAGTATTTTGGACTCCATGTGCCGCACATTGCCTTGACCTCGTAGTGGAGGATTTAGGCAAGCTTCCATGGATCAAAACATATGTGGATATCGCCAAAAATATTTGCAAATTTATATACAATCACACATGGGTCCTTAGCCTAATGAGGCAATACACGGGGGTAAGGGAGTTGGCTCGTCCTGGCATCACCAGATTTGCTACAAATTTCATCACACTACAATCCTTGATTCAGTCAAAGGGAGCTTTGAGACGTATGTTTGTTGCTGAGGAGTGGACTTCCTCATCCTATGGTACTTCCACAGTAGGGATTGAAGTGGCAAGTTACATTTTTGATGAGCCAGGTTTTTGGACACTTACTGCAGAGATTGTGAAGGTAACCGTAAAATTCAATTCTAGTATTCTTTAATTTTTATTCATATATTTCTTTTATTTGTTTAACTTTATAGTTTATTTTATTCACACTTAAGTTAATGTTTCACAATATTTGTAGTTCACCGAGCCCTTGGTAGTTCTCCTACGAGTTGCTAATAGGGAGAAGCCCGCAATGGGCTACATATATGAGGGCATGGATAGGGCCAAGGAGGCCATTAGATCCATCTATGGGGGAGTTGAGGGTAAGTATCGTCCCATTTGGGAGATCATTGATAGGAGATGGCAGCACCAGCTTCACAAGCCCCTCCATGCATCAACTTATTTCCTAAATCCGACATTCCAATTCCACCCTGATTTCAAGGCGGATGATGAGGTTCTTGGTGGGCTCTACTCAGTGATAGAGCGGATGGCACCTGCAGTTACTAGACCGATAGTCCATGAGATAGAGGCCTTTACTAGTGCACAAGGAGACCTCTTTTCTCGTCTAATGTGCAAAGAGAGTAGGACAACATTGCAGCCAGGTAAAAATATATTTAAGGGCATAATTTTCTTCTTTTTATATTATTATTAAATGTTGAAACTTGAGACTTAAAATTGGAAATGAGATTGATTTTTTTTTCTTTTCCTCATCTTAGATGGTGGCAAATGTTTGGTGCTAAAACACCAAACCTTTAGAGGATTGCCATTCGCATATTGAGCCAGCCATGCAGTGCTTCAGGTTGTGAGCGTAATTGGAGTATGTTTGAGCACATACACTCCAAGAGGCGCATTAGATTGTCCGTGGAGAGGTTGAATGACCTAGTGTATGTTCATTACAACCTTCGATTTAGACACAAACAAATTTTTGACCATGACTCCACCCCAATCACGCTAGAGGAGGTCGATCCACAATCTGAGTGGATCACTGAGGCTACAGATCCTATCTTTAGTGATGAGGACTTTGATTGGGTTGACCAGGTAGATAGAGAGGCTGAGGCTGTAGCCATGGCAGAGGAGGTGGATAGAGCACGAGTAGACACAGGCACATCTGATATTGGTGAGGGTGGCATGGAGTCATAGGCAGAGATTATGGTTGCTGCATCATTGAAGACCTACCATTTACGCCTTCGTAGGAAGGCGAAGGATTCAGGCTCCTCTGAGCCATAGACTTCTAGTTATTGTTTTGATACTTCATATTTGCTTGGAACATTTGATCATTTTGATGTCATGGATTTCATATTCCATGAGTTTTGTATACATTTGACTATATTTATATATCTAAGTGTGCTATTTCCTTCAGTAGCTCAGCTATAATTTGCATTTATACTTATGTGATCGATGTATACTTGTGTATGTGATCCAGTTAGCTTCTATTTGATGATGTTATTGTGTCTTTAAGGTTTATTTAATAAAGGGTGCATGAAACAAGTTTTAAATCCTTAAAAATCTCTAAATTTCTTGGGTTTTTCACTTTGCCGAGTTTTTGCCGAGTCTGGGCCGAGTCCCAAGTCCCGAGCCGAGTGACCCTCGCTGAGTCTGCGCCGAGTCTGAGTCTCGGAACTATGGTATATATAATATAGTATACTGTGTTAATAATCAAATTTTAATATATAAGTTTATATATTAAACATAATAATTAAGTTATTAACTGTATAACTGTATATAAAATTAATAATATACAATTTTATACTATACAATAATTTTAATTTATAATTGTAACTATATTTTAATTTTTAATCAGAAATCTATATTAATAAATTAATAATCATAATATTATTATATCATAATAATATTTTAATTTATTTGTATATTTTTAATTAAATTATTAATTATTAAATAAACAGTTCAATTTTAATTTTTAATTTTTTAATTTGTATTTCAATTTTATAATTTATTTCATGAGATTTTAATTTTTATAATATATTGTTCAAATTGTCAATATTTATTTTTCAAACTTGTTAATGTGCAGGGCTATTGTAGGTAAAAATTGTTACGATGACAGCCAGTTCTAGCTCTATGGGCAAACCCTCCTTCAATATTGACCTGAATTCACCTTTGTGGAGGCATGTAGAAATGTTACAGCAGATACCAGGTGGCATGACATATGTTTGGAAATGCAACGTTGTGATAAGCAGTATACAAGTTCATACAATCGAGTCAAAGGCCATTTGTGTGCCATTCCTAGATTGGGAATCAAAGCCTGTCCAGGAAAGAATAAAACACCTGTCCCACCTCATAAAATTGTAGAATATATCAAAGAGCAAGAGGAAGCAGATGCAAGAGTTGTGAATAGAACAGGGCATCCTTTGAGGAGAGAAGGGGGCTTGTGGAGGCCACTTGTTCTCCATCTCATACTCATAGTGTTGCCCCTGATGTTGTAGTAGAGAGCCACCCATTTTTGGGTACGAATGAAGATGAGCCCGATAATGTGAAGAGAGCAAATGGACCATTAGAGAGGGCACTTAAAAATGATGCTAGAGAGATTGCTGACTAAACCATTGCAAGATGCCTCTATGAAAATGGTTTGTCCTTCAATGTTGTTCGATCTCTGTATTGGCAAGATATGATAAGAAAAGTAAATGAAGCTCCAAAAGGGTACATGGGCATAGGTTATGAGAAGGTGTGTAGCACCTTATTGTCAAAGGAGGTCAAACATATAGAAACTGCATTGTCTCCCATTAGGGCCTCATGGAAAGAAACATGGTGTCCATCATTTCCGATGGATGGAAGGATGCAAAAAATAGGCCGTTAATCAATATGATTGTAGTGTGCCCTAAAGGGGCAATGTTTTTGAAAGCTATGGATTGTGAGGGGCAAGTGAAGGATGAACAATTTATTGCTGATATCCTTATACAGTGCATTCAAGAAGTGGGTCCTCAAAATGTTGTCCAAGTCATAACAGACAATGCAAAGAATTGCAGAGCAGCTGGTATGTTGGTTGAGACACGGTTCTCACATATATTTTGGACACCTTGTGCTGTCCACTCACTCAACCTCATTCTACAAAAGTTGGGTAGTAAAATAGATTGGATCAAACAAGTCTATACTGAGGTCAAAGAGATCCAAATGTTCATCACAAACCACCACATGTCATAGGCCATTTTTAGATCATTCTCGTGATTAGAGTTGCTGAAGGTAATTCAAACAATGCAATTTTTTAATTTTATGTCTAACTTTAGTAATTTATTTTTAAAAATTTAAGTTTGCATTCTTCTTTGTCTTTAATTTTTTTGTTTGTTTTCAAATAGGTTGTTGAGACCAGATTTGCATCTAACATAATCTTCTTGAGACGACTTGTGAAGGTGCGAGAGGCACTTTCTGGCATGGTCATCAACCAATCATGGTCCATATGGAGGCAATCCAACACTAAGAGGGCAACAAATGTAAAGCAAATGATTCTAAATGACACTTGGTGGGATTGTGTGGAATATCTTCTTAGTTTCATCAAACTCATCATGAGTATGATCCGCTTTACTGACATGGATAAGCCATGTTTGGGAGAGGTTTATGATGACATCGACTCAATGGTTGAGAAGATCAAATCCGTCATAAGTGCAAAAGAGCAAGATCTTGAAGAAACTTTCTTCAAAGAGGTGCAGTCAATTTGTGTTGAGCGGTGGTACAAAATGGCCACCCCACTCCATCTTCTTGCCTTTGCATTGACTCCCAAATATTATAGCGAAGCGATCCTTGCTATGCCAACAAGGGCACCACCATACCGTGATGGAGAAGTCAATGAAGGGTTTAATAAAGCACTTACTAAACTCTTCTCCGATCTTGATATAGAGGGTGTAGTTACAATTGAGTTTGTTGGTTTTGCAGCCTCCAATGGGAAAAGTGTTTCTGCTCTCCGCCACAAGTATAGGAAGGATGCTCACTCTTGGTGGCACCGCCATGGCCATAAAACGCCACACCTTCAAGTACTTGCAATCAAAGTTTTATCACAAGTAAGTTTATCAATTTTTACCCACCCTCTAAATTTTATTTTTTTCATTTTAAAAATTACCATTTTCAAATTTGAAGTTTGATTCACAATTTATTTATTTTAAAACTCTAACAAGAGCTCCCTCTGCTTCAATAGTTTTCTATCTCTTCTTCATCTGAATGGAATTGGAGTACATACGCCTTCATCCACTCAGTGAACCGCAATTGATTGGCATCAAGTAAAGCAGAGGAGCTAGTTTACATGCATTCCAACTTGTGGCTTCTAACTCACAAAGATGATAACTACAAGGAAGGGGCAACAAAGTTGTGGACTGTAGACCCAGAGCGAATTGACTTGGATCTTTCTTCTATTGCACAATCTTCAGCTTTTGAGGAGTCCAGTAGCCAACATAGTTTTAGTGCGAGTTGTAGTGGGGTTTCATGTGGTTCTCCTAAACTACTCACATCATCACATTATGTTAATGTTGATGATGATTTTGGTCTTAATGATGAGCCATACGATGCTGATTAATAATTGTATTTATGTAATATTGAGCTATGATTGTCTATCATGACATTCAAGTTTGAACTTTGATCCTTTTGATATCGAATCAATATATTATATTTCAAATTTTGAAACTTGTAATGGTTTTGTTTAGCATATGCATGATATGTGGTATTCTAAAGTTAATAAAATATTATATTTGCAACCTAAAAACAAAATTAACTTTAGAAAACCACATATCATGCATATGGACTTTGAAGATAACTCCTATCCTTGGACTGACAGGACAATTACGAAAAGTCATATAGCAGAACAATTTTGCAGAAAATGCTTTCATAACAATGGATTCAGCATGGCCTAATAATTTGTAGTGCTTTTTAAAACACCACATTCTTTGATCATTGGCCAATCACAGTGAGCATCCAACCAAGAACCCATGCCAAATGAGCCAATTCAGATTTGAAAGCATGTGACTTATAGATGCCAATTTTAGCGAAAAAATTATAGATTGGTTGGAGAATGCCCCCAAACCAACAAGACATGTTAGGTGGAGATTCACAAAAAAAAGTTGGAATATTTGAGACATAAGATAGTACAATGGAATAAATACAAGTTAGGTAGCATTTATGAGAAGAAAAAATACACAAAAGATGGAATACTTGAGACACAAGATAGTATAATGGAATAAATATAAAGTAGGTAGCATTAGAACAACAAGTACATGTCTCTTAGACTTGGAGATCTGCAAAGACAAATTAGGGAGCAAAGCCACAATGCGTAGACAAGAAGAGAAGAAATGAAATTCATATAGGATGGATGTAATAGCTTTGTTGTTCTTGAGGTTAGAAATGAAACAAAAAGAACCCATATGTTGCTTGTACAGAGGATAATACTTTAGCATGAGAGAATTGGACATATTTTGATTTTTGTGAACATTGTGTATATGGTAAACAAAATTGGGTAAAGTTCCTCGCTAGTGCTACAAGAGCAGATGGGCTTTTGGAATTGATACACTGTGATGTGTTTGGAATTGTGCTTGTTCTGTCATTGGGAAAATGTTTGTTTTATGTCTCTTTTGCAGATGATTTCTCAATGAAAACATGGGGATATTTTCTTAAATAGAAATATGAGATTTTTAGTAAATTCGAGGAGTTTAAGGCTCTTCTAAAAATTTTGATAAAGAAGAAGATAAAGTTGTTGAGGATAGATAATGATGGAGAAATTTGTAAGCACTGGGGAATAACAAAGCAAATGAAGTGGTTTGAAGCAATATCATGCCCAATCTGAGCCTTAGAACTTTGCATCATAATAACAATGAAGGAGATTGAAGTGGTATAATTCCAATTTGCAAGATATGTAGTGGGAACATCTTCCTTAGCCTCAGTCATATGAGGGAAGGCCTAGAAGGCAAGTATACAATTGATGTTTAGGAGCATGCTAGTTTTGCTCTATATTCTATAGTTTCTAACATATTTGATGAGCACACGGTGATACGAGGAGGGGGGGGGGGGGTGAATCAGTATCTAACAATCTTTTACTTTTCCAAACTCAATTAATTACATTAACTACACATATGCAAGATCTAGCAATTAAGTACACAATGAGAGCACAAGATTTACGTGGAAACCCTTTTGGGAGAAAACCACGACACAATATTGCTTATATATATCTCCTTTCTTCTTCTTGTAGGCTCCAACTCACAAGACACACCAATCTCCACTCGATAGAATTATAGGCACAAACCTATTGGAGGCTCCAACCCCCACACAAATTGAGCTCTAACCCAGCAAGACGCTCCAATGTGTATTTAATAGGATCCAACCTATTAATCCTTCAATGGCTGATATGATTTACTTCTCCACAAGATCTTTCTCTCACAAAACTGATCACAATCTACACAATATCCTTCTTCCTCAAATCTGATCTCAACTCACAAAATATCCTTCTTCCAAATCTAATCACTATCCACACAATAACCTTCTTCCAAATTTGATCACTATCCACACAATAACCTTCTCACAAATCTGATCATTATTTCTGATTCTGTATGATGTAAATCTTTTTTTTTTTAAATCAGGTTCACATGCACAAATACTTTCTTCTCTCACAATTGTGATCACACACTTTTACACAATCCTGATCCAAATCATACACAATATCTAGCTCTTAATTCTTACACTTATCCTTCATATAATTCTGCTCTTGTACTTCACATACTCTTCATATATATGCACTTATCTTTCTTAGCATTCAGCTCTTAATCTTTATATACATTTATCATAAATATGTTTGCATTTGTTCTTCATTCAAGGCAGTATATGCTCTTCAAAAGATATCTGAATTACTTTTCGTTTCTGCCCCTTTATTTCTTCTCAATCTGCTCTTTAACTCAGAAATATTTCATTCAAAATTGCTTGCTTTATCATCTCACACTCTTCCTTATTTTATAGCCTCTCAAGAGAGGCGTCTATGGTGAATGGTTATTTCTCTTTCTAAATGAGATAACCCTTGGTTAATATGCACCTCTTCATAACGGATCGCTGCCCCTTCATAACATTTATCAAAGCACACAACTTCTAAAATGAAACGCTGCCCTTTTTATTTCATACAAATTGCCGCACCTTTAAAATAACTCTTGTTAATTGCTGCCTTGACTTATTTGTTTTTTGCACTTGACAAATAAATTACTGCTTTAAATCTAATTGCTTCTTCTTGATACGCAGATCGCACCTCATAAAATAAATCATATTTTTCTGTCTAGACATTGCATCACACAATAATATTAATATTGTTTCTAGGCACTTTATTTGAGGGCGGTCGGCCATGTAACTCTGTATCAAGTCGGCCCAAGTAGATTCTTTTTATACACCAAAAGACGTTGACCCAAGTAATGAAAAATCAGATTTTATTATACTTCTCTTTTTGGAGGTCGGCCATTTTGTGAGAATTTCAAATTAACTTTAATTCTTTTCCTTTGTGGCATTCATTCTTTAAGTCGGCCTATAACCCATACTTCTCAATGTTGAAATCTTTAATTTAAACATGCATATATCTATTTGTCGGCATCTGTAAGATACCCAACTAGTACTAACTAAAATTTTTCTTAGACAAATTTACTTGCACTTAACTCTTCAATCACTTAATCTACTTAACATCACATATAAAAAGATAACAAAGCAACTTGCATGAATCAACTTGAAGTTGGGCACTTGTATTATTATTTGATTCAATTCAATGCAAATCTCATATTACAATGATGATTGCCCACAATGGCATGAACATACAATCTTTTTCGAATGATTACAAAGAAAGGCCTTGAAGCCTAGATGTATACAATGCTTTTGACTTCTTCACAACTAGCTCTATCACTCTAATTGATGTAGATCACTTCAATTGAACCTAATGATGTCAACTGGATGTCAACACCTCACAATGCAACAAGGGAGCATCACCTTGTCAGTTGAGGGAGCATCACACCAACTCTTGAAACTCGCAGGCCTCAAGATCACAAGCATAAAGCTTTGCAGAGAGAAAATTCGCCAAAAGATCCGATGTCAAATGAATGAGAGAGCTCCTCCTTTTATAGGCCTTCCAAGGCAACGAAGGCACGTTTTTCAAGGCATAAAGAGGAACCAAGGCACGTTTCCCAAGAAGCATATTCAAGAGAATATTCCACTTGACAACTTAGTGTGATGTGGCAACCTTACCCAATGAACCGGAACAAATCCCAACGCTACCACTTGGACTAATAGGAGATCAGAGACTCAGGGAGCCAAAATGATGTCACAGTTACAAGTCTCTCAAGGCTAGGCGCCAACTTGAGATAGTTACTACATGAAATTGCGCCTTACTATTGCTAGGCGCCAATTGAGGGTAGTAGAGACTAAAACAGGCGCCTTAGGCCATTTGATGTTCTTTCTATCATTTGATCAATATCTTGGTTGGATGAAGGATCCATTAAGCAAGTTTGATCTTCTTCAACAAAATGAAAGGTCAAGTTGTGATTCCAATAGCCTTATCTAGCTTAGGCGCATTTTCAAGGTCCTGGAGTCATGAAATAGTGCCTAACCTCCTTGAAGTGAGTTCTAACTTCTTTCAAGCCTTTCAAAGAGTTTCTAAGCCTTTTCCAATTGCAACTTAGGTATCAGTATGAATGATATCTCAATACCATTCCTTTAGGCGCAATATGAGCTTCCAAGGGAAGGCGCAATTGTGAGGTTGGAGATGATGAAAAGTGCGCCTCATTCACAGTCATGTTTTACTTGCCATCAATGATGATTTCTTGATTCAACTTAATCCTTAGATAATACATTTTAACCTCCTTGTCAAGGCGCACTTTCATGGTTGTTTGAGCAAGAGCTAGCGCCTCAACATCTAGGCGCACTTTAGGTGCTCTAGAAGCATGAACTAGAGCCTCAAATAGTAAGGTGCTCATTCTAGGTTGTTTGTTCAATAATTGGCGCCTTGTATTCTTTGGACAATCTTTAATCCTTTGATGATTAATTTAGCCTTCCAAATCACTTCCTTGCTAAGGCGCAAATCTAGGGTTCCAGAGTCATGATCTAGCGCCTAGGCGCCCATTGAGGATTGCTTGATCAAGAAATGGCGTCTTGATCCTTAGGCGCATGTTTGATGTGGTTCGAGTGTCAACTAGCGCCTAGGTTTACTTAGGCAAATTTATGATCTCCAAACTCAATTTGATACTCCCGGATGCTTAACTGCAGGTCCAACACTTTAGATGTCGTTGAATTCTGCCTTAACAAGTTAGGCGCTCTTTTGAGATTGCACAGGGGTCCAAGGGCGCCTACGACAACTGCTCAATTCACTTAGTAAAAATCATCTTGGGAACCCATCAATTCTTTTCTACCAAGGCGCCTTGTTTGGTATGATAGATGTGTCTCATAACATGATGTATCTAAGCTAGGCGCCATTTGAGGCTGGAGGAGAGAGAAAGTGCGCCTAACCTCACTTAGACAACTTTTGGTCTTCAAAACCTTGATTCAGTGTGTTGACGAGCTTTAATGATGATATGCTTATCATATTGCACTTCCAAACCTTGATAGAGGACTCCAAATCCTTAGGCGCTCATTTGGTACCGGACAGATAGAAGATGCGCCTAGACTTTAGGAGTCAAATTCCTGCTTACTTGGCTTCCAGACTTAGCCAAATTTTGAGTTTCTGACTTTGTTCCTGCAAAACAATAAGATTGAGTTAGTCAAAAACCAATTCATTCCCTCATCATTTAGAATTAGCCTTCGGAAATGAGGAGTAGGCTAATCCAAGTTCCGTTTGGTGTTCAAGCCGGAAATGGGGACATGACAGCCTCCAATTCCGCAAGCTCTTCAACAGTAAAATGTAACGGATATACTCACATTTGCTTTGCTCTCCAACGGGGATGTATATCATTGTAATGGGCCATGCTTTGCCTTGACATTAATGACATCACTTATGACTTCGTACCTTTGACATCAATGACAATATTTCCAACAATATTTGAGTCTAGTTCCTTAAGGAAGCAAAGGGTAAGCTTAAATGGGAGAGTGTCATTAAGGTGAAATATGATGCAATGCTTAAAAACCACACATAGGAGTTGACATAATTGACCCAAGAAAATGAGCACATTGGATGCAAATAAGTGTATAAGGTCAAGTGTAAAGTAGATGGTTCTTTGGACAAGTGCAAAGCTTGGCATGTGGCCAAGGGGTATGCACATTAGGAAAGGGTGGACTAAGAGGAGACATTTTCCTCAACTTCTAAGTTGGCTATTTTATGGTTAATACTCTCCATTGTTGTTCAATTTGTGTAATGACCCAATCAAATTTTTTTTTTTTTTTGTAAATATTTGAAGATGCAAATGCAAGTCCTCGCACTTTCTAATCACCCAAATCCCGATGTGGGCAGGGTGAGAGCATATACCATGACATAATTTGTGAAAGCTTAACAATCATAGTCTATTTTATTCTACTATATGTTTAATTTTGTTGGTTGATAATTCATGTGGCATAGGTTTAACTTCATCATTCTCAAGTTACCTAGGGTTGCCTTTCAACATATCCTTTATTTGCTCTCGCTTCATATTAATTAGAGTTATAATAAATGCCTTATGACGTTAAGGAGGATTTAAACCTAGGAAACACTCTTATGAGTGCTCTTTATTATAACCCACAATCATTTCACATGCTTATATGGTTTAAAGTTGAAATCAAATATTTTTTGTCACCTCTACTTGACTCACTTTCAGGAATTTCTAATATCAAAACATGCATATGTATACCATATTATACAAAATTGTAAACGTTGTAGTCTCTTGTCTCGAGGCAAGAAACCTAAAACAAGTTCTATATTTTTCTCCCTTTGGTTAACTTATATAACAATCATATCATACTTATATGGTCACAAGGATTATAGGACTATGGTAAGATGGCAGTGGAAAGGCCTAGCACATACATCAAGAACCCATAAATGAAAATTCTTCCATCACTAGAGCTATGAAAGTTGAAGGACTAACTTCTCTGATTGTAAACCTAACATATCTCATGAGCTACTAAAGCTAAAGGAGCTAGCCTCCATCATGCTCTATGCTTAACATATTGAAACTAACTTTAGAGATATACTATTATAAATCCTTGATAGTGTTGATGCTTTTTAAAAGATGCAAGCAACACCTAAAAATATAACTTTATTATTATTTTTGTTATAACCATAGAGGATATTTTTAATGTTAAGGAGAATCATCACCTCTAAAATTAAGAGATGTCATATAATTTGCATTGTCATGCATATAAGATATTGTCATATGTAAAGGCTCCAATTTTAGATAAATTATCTTTTATATGAAATAATTTGATAAAAACCTTGGATGAGTTTGTATGGCTAGGGGATTGATAAAATTTGATACTAGTTATTAGAATAGTGTTATAATGAAGAAGAAATTTTATCCTATATGTCATGGAGAAGAGAGGTCTATTAAGGACAATACTTCAAGCTATAAAGGTATGTCCATATGGATAAAGAAATCCAAGATGACATTTTTGTTTTTTACAACTAAGGAGGTTAGTATTGGCTCTATAAACTCTAAATTTCCTGGGTATAAAAGCACCTACTTATAATGGGTGGTTGTCGCTCTAATAAACTGTTCGGGGAGTAAACCTGGAAAGGATAGCTCACCCATTGCTTTAATTTTTTTTTGGATCATTACTATATGTTTAGTAGGATGTCTATTTTTTTTCTTGTAGAACCATGACAAATTATACATACTTATACTTATGAAAATCCCATATGATCTCCTTAATAAGATCGTTAGATCATTTTTAAGTATTTCATAGCATATTATATGTTGCCTTACCTCTTATTAAATTAATTATGGGCTTTTATTATTTCTGCATCAAAAATAAAATTTATTGATTATTGTGTTACTGATTATGTTGGTGACCCTATTGATAGGACATATATCTCAAACTATGTCTTCAAAATATTGTGCAACTGCTATCACATGGATGGAGTAATATTTAAACAACTATCTTCTATAGCTTTTTTATCAAAAAATTGACTACAAAAGTCACTACAGAAGAATCAATGTGCTTAAGAGATTACTGGAAGTTTGGAAGTGTTTTTCATCTAGGTGCTATTACAAGTCCCACTTTATTATATGATAAAGTTATTTATTCTTACTCAAGACTCCTATTTCTAGAAATAAAGCACATTTGAAGTTCATGGGCACTTCCTTGAAAGGAAAGTCTTTCCATTATAATATTATTCTTTAGTTCTACTAGGCTGGTTATCAGATGGTAGAGATCCTAATTTTAAGAAGAATTGGGCTAGGCTCCTAGTAAAAGAAATCATATCAAACCTCTGTGCAATACCAAATTCTCCAAATTCAAATCAATGCTTGGCCATTGAGGGGGAGTGTGCATGACAATAACAACTCTAGATGTAAGACCTATGACATAAAATAAGACCTAAGGCATAAAATAAGACCTTAGGCATTTTAACGCCTTCTTGATGTAAGGAGTTGCCATTGAGGAGGAGTGTGCATGACAATGACACCTCTAGATGTAAGAATTAAGGCATAAAATAAGACCTTAGGCATTTTAACACCTCCGAATGGCTAAATCCTTGGATGTAAGACCTAACAGACATAACATAAGACCTCTAGGCGTTATATGTAAGCCCTATGGGCATATTAAAATTCTTCTCTCTATAAATCTTTCACTTGTAAAAGCATGTATTATATAAGATCTATGGGCACTATGTAATGAACCTGGGGGAGGCTGGTTTGAGGAGTTTCGGGCTCCAATAAAAACATTATAAGACCTCGTTTAAGCATCATTTTTTAAGACACTAGGATTATAAATTGTGACTAGATGACTTTCATGTAGTCTTGAATACAAGCTTTTCATTTTGGCATATATTTGCATCCTTGGTTATCAGTGTCAAAGAAGACCTATGTTACTAAGAACTTCATTTTTTATTTTATATAAATTGACACATGATGACCCCTATTAATATTAAGGGGGAGTGTTAGAACTTAATGTTATTAGGGGTCATACCCTTATAACATTTATATATTGTTCTAAAATAAGGTTATAAAACCTTATGTTATAAAGCATATACGATTTAATAATTAATAATCTAATAATTATTAGATTATTAATTATTTACAAATGGTTACTTTGAAAAGGTGTCACTAATATCCCTTCAGGTATTTTGCTACCCCTTCTGCTATATTTAAGGAGGTTCTCTCTCATTTGAGAGTGTGCGGAATTTGGAGATTTATAGTGAATTATATTACTATGCACATAAGGTGTTATTGACCATGTGGAAGTAAACAGAAGTGTTTCCCAGGTTCAGTCTATTTTTTAATAGACTATTTTTTTGTAAGTGTTTTAATAAAATGATGCTTTGTGGGGTTGTTTGCTCGAAAGGGTTTTCCCCATGTATATCTTGTTTAATGTGTTAAACTCATGCTTGTATAAGACTCCCCCTTTTTCTGTACTACAATCCCATCAAAATCTTTTGAAATATTACTGACCCACACCTTGCCATTATTTTCTCCACGTTTCCTTCATTGCAGCGCTAGCCGATCCGCATGCAAGGTCTTCCAAGGGGTTTTCTACCCAAACCCTTAGTTTGAAAATTCAAAAGACTTTCAAAATCGACCCGTTGGACACTGCCCTCTCATCTCTCTAAGTGAGGTTACTAGCTAAGACTTAAATACTTTACACCATATTTATATTTGATTTTCTTAACCAACTACATGATTTAGGTGTTCTTTGTTGATTTTTGATAGATTGGACTTTGGCACATTGGGCTTTGTAAATGTTCGGTAAATACTAGGACCTTTCATATTTATATAATTTTATTGGGAAAACCTTTTTAATTTATATTGTAACTAAAAAAAAATTCTATTTTAATATTACTTAATCTCATCAACCCATTTTCATGAGTAGTGGTTCACAAGAACCCATCTTTCATGAGCATGATACACCATCTCATAATAACAGAAATGACAAATGTTAAAATATGGTACTCATGCAGCTGAATCTCAAAGAACGATATTATATAATGGTATTCTTCAGAAACACCAAATTTTAAAATATTATTATTTTTTTAAATGTGATGATTTAAGGCATAGTTGTCACTGGGAATTACTCATACTCTCTTGTATTTTAATGTTTTAGATTGATGAACTGTCAACTTTCTCGGATAGTCCAGCTCCATCAGTGACTCGCATCTTGTACAGTACAAATGATATTTTAGCTCGCAGGTACTCTTTTCTATGTAGCTTTGCAATTCAATTTTAGAGCATCTTCTTGATCTTTGCCAAGAAGCTTTTGTATTGCACTGATTTACATGTTTTATATATGGTGCATAGATTAAAATGTGGTCCGATCTCTATAGGTATATGGCTCTCTTTTAATTTAATTCATTTGGAACCATTTTGTTTAGAAGTATCTTAGAGGATGGTTTGAATGTGTTATAGGATTTAATTGGTTCAATCCTGACTTTGGATGCTTCGAAAGGCTTTCCCATATAGATGTGTAATTTATTATTTTTTTTATATTCTCTATATTTTTAGTTGACCAGAAAAGCCTAAGAAATTTTATCATTTTATGGTGGAATAGACTAGTACTTAAAGATAAAGAAGAATTTCTTACATTGTAAAAATGCCGCCACTGGAAGATCCAAAATGCAAACTATTAATACGATTTCTTTCATCAGTTTAGCTCAAGTTGTATCATCAAATAAAACAAAAATTCTGTGGCCAATTTTGGAGTTCTGTCCTATAAACAAGAATTCATCCACAGATGTAGCTTAAAGGTGCTCTCCTGCTCTCTCTGTCAATAACTAGTATCAACCATCAGTTTGTAACTGATACACTTTAGCCCCATTCTTATTTTACCCTTAGTGATCTTTCATGTAACAACTTAAACAAATACACCTTCTGTTTGAGATTTTGTTCAGTTCTTTAAAATCAATGATTCTGATGTTTTTGAAACTTTATTTTCCTCACATATTTATAATTAGGAACTTTATACCTGTATTGGTCACTTGGATGGATTTAAAGAAAAAAGTACAAAATATAAATCTCACAGAATGAGGTTCTGTAGGGCTATGTCAATATATAATAAGTATCTACATCACACTATGACACAATTCTTACAAATAAAGAATCGTGTTGTCAAAGCATATGACAGGCATTGGTGGAGTGAGCTTCAGCTTATTCTATTGTCAATGCACCTATGCATAGGGTTAAGCTTATTTGGAACAACCAGCTAAATTAAAGTCAACTCTATTGTTATGTTATACTGATTTGAAATCTCATTCTAGATAGGCATTGATCACAGAAACTGATAGGGTTTAATTGTTTAGAACTTTAGTCCATTATCAATGTTGTGTAGTTTAGTTCTAACTTCTAAGAGGCTCTTACAAATTTAAAGTTGTGACTTGAATGGAACTCAAGAGAATGGTCTTCTAATGGGGTTTGTATGATGTCAACACTTAAATTTTGAATCAATGAATTTCTTGTTAAATTGAAATTCTGATTTAATAATGCAGCTGATACTATTTCTGGTTACCATTATGTCGTTAACTTTAATTGGTTATATGTGTGCCATTTGTTTTGATCTTGGTCAATTCTTCTAATGATTTGGTAATTTATTTCCATAGTAATTGGTTACCACAGATGTTATATGTTTATCATGGATTTAAAAGTTAACTTACATCATTTTGCCGTAGATTCTGAAGCTAATGGTGCAGAGTCACACAGGTATATTAAAGGCCTCATGGAAGGAGCTGGTCTTATTGTCCGTGAGGATGCTGTAGGAAATATATTTGCTAGGTGGTGAGTGTACCATATCATGTAATGTTAATTCTCATTGTGTACAGTGCCAATATGTGGTTTGCATATTCTACAATAATTAATACTTAAAGTTACCGAAGCATTGGAATTTTGCAATTGATCGATTAAATGATGACCCATATATCATTTTGAAAAATGATGCCTATTTCAAAGATGATCTAAAATGCAACAAAGGTGAGAAATATTGTTAGTACAATTTTCCGTAAGTAGAGGGGAATATTTGCATGATAGCTTTAGTGATAAATTTTGGCGATATCTTGTGAACCTCTCTACACATGACTTAGTCCATTGAACCTGGCAATGGTTATGCTGAAGGAAATTGCACATCTCTATTTTCAAAATACATTTCTAACATACCATTATCAATAATAAATGAAGTTTGATTCATAAAGCAATGAATACAATGCCATGCAATGAATAGATGATAAGTCTTAGTGACACATTTATCTAGGCCAAGTGTGGTAATCCGCATGTCTTCCTCTGATCTATGATTCCATCCTCTCCAAACGAGATCAACCATTCATCAATTTTCCTCTTATCTGCTTCTCAAGTAAAAAAAAGACTGAAAAGGTCTCAGATTTTGCCCTTTGTGGAGGCCATGCTTTCCTCTCAGAGTGCAAATCTGTCCATCCCAAATTTCAGAACAGCCATGTCTTATGAAAATACAGTTGATTTGCAAAGATGAACAATTAAATTTCATACATCATTATGCAGAAAGACTGTAATGTCCCCATTTTTGGTCTAAATGTATTTGGTTGAGCTAGGGTGGAAAAACGAATGTTGTCAAGGTTCGAAAAAGGCAATATTGCTCAACTAAATAAAATAATATTAATTTTGGCTAAGTGGTATTTTATAATATTTAATAAAGCCAAAATAATGTTATTTTTAGTCAAGGCAAATTGAAGGATGGAAAGAATAAAAGTTGGATAACTTAAAGCTTGGAGAATGGAAAGTGGGTTTTTAGTGGCAAAAATGATTTTTCCTTGGCCAAATGAAGTTTGGAGATGATTTTTTATGTTTTAATAATATTTATGGAAAAATCAAAATTAATTAAATATTTAGCCAAGGAGAAAAACGAAAATTGATTAAATATTATGCCAAGAGGTGGAAAATGGAAAAAAATAAAAAAAAGGTGGAAAAATGAAATATTGGAGATAAAGTTAAAATATTATATTATCTTCCACTAAATGGGTGCTCAAGGGAGAAAAAGAAAAAAATAATATTATTTTATCATTTTGGTGGGCCGTCCAAATTGGAAAAAATAAGGAAAAACATTTAATAAATATCAAATACAATATTTGATATTGGTGGTAGATTTCAAAAATAATAAAATAATGATTTATATGGGCATCCAAGGAAAAAGTATAAAAGGAGGTCATTGGCATCATTTTTCACATCTTTTGTCTTTGATATTTTGCATATTGAGTATTTGCTCTTGGTTGAAAGTAATTTTCAGTTTGTTCAAGGTGGTGTTCCCTTGAATCTTTGTGGTTTGGAGATGTGCCCAATCTACCATGAGAGGTGAATTCGTGTGGAGTTCATCATAGAGCTTAACCGGAGAGTTTTAATGGTGTTTTTGCTTCAATCATGCTAGGGTTTGGATATTTGTTTCCAGCTAGCATTGGAGTTTCACATTCATATTTAGCCTTGATTTTGATAGATTTTTAACAATAAGTTGTTTGAAGAGGGTTTACAATTGGATTGCTTGGCATTGGAGGAAGATTTTGGGCTTTGAATGAGACTAGGGCACGCTGAATTGTGTTTCAGACTTTTGATTTTATTTATCAGCTTCAGTTCAAAGGGTTTTGTGGCTTGAATTGATGAGATAAAGGCATATTTTGTATACAAGGCATTATGGCTACATTCCTACACCTAGCGACTACATATTGGAGGAGTATTTTGCATGTTTTGGCTAGGGTTTGATCTCTGATTGTGTTATCAGCAGCTACATACATCTAATTCAGACTTTATATCAGTGGATCAGTCCTCTTTTCTTCATTGGTTATCATTTCCAGCCTAGGCGGCCAGCCCTAGGATCCATTGCTACACATGGGAGACGTGTTTGGTGATCTTTTGCATCACATTTGTACACACTTACAGGTCTGATTCCAAGTCAGCAGCTACAGATTTCATGTTCAGACTTTTTGATTGGTATTTGGCTGGAGTTTCCATCAGCATTCTTCATCTATGTGTTGGCATTTGATGTTACTTCACTGGAGGATCATTTGTGTGTCTATTTGATCAACTTAGAGCATCATCTACATGTATATGCAAGTCTGCTTTTTATATCAGACCTCTCTGTTTTGTAATCAGCCCATCACATTTCAATAAAGAAGTCAATCTTTGCATCCGGGTATGTCTTTATTATGTTTGCAATGATTTTTGGATGTCTATGTAATCTGAAATAGTTACATTTCAATCATCTTTTGATTGTATTTGATTATCATATTTCAACCTTTCCATCTCTATGATATTTCAAACAAATTGGTTAAAGCAAAAATTGAAAAACCTAAGTACATTGCAAGAAAATCAAATCAGAAATTTTCAGGCCAGCAAAAGAAAAATTTGGGTTAGATAAGACAGGGATCTTACAAAGACAATAAGAAGATCCATTTCCCCCACCAAAACAGAAAATGGGTCTTTGATCAAAATTGAAACCCTTCCAAAGCTTCACTTCTCAATGGATGAAATGGAAAGACCATCTTCTCAAAGAAATGGCCCTCATTTTCAAATTCATGGTAGCTTTACATCGCTTAAAAATCCTCAGACAATGAGTGCAAGAAAATTGGAGGCCTGCCGGATCTGTGGACATTCTAATGATGCCTAAAGTGTATTTCATGACCATTCTTTCCTCTAAGAAAGAAAAAAGATAAGGCTTTCCATGGAGGACCTTGCTTTATGTAGATGTCAGATTTATTAATGAATCATTGCTCACCGCCTTCAATCCCACAGAGGGTCTTCCAAGTATTGTGCTAGTTTGTGTAATGTCCCTTTTCTAGCGCATAGATCTTTTGTGCACATTTTGCCCGTTCCTAGTCTTCAGGCGACATATATTCCCAACTGGGCGCTTGAAGTTTGGAGTGACTTCCTTCATGAAGGATGATGTTTTAATGTGCAAAAGGGAGATTTCTCAGCTCTAGAGGTGAGAGCTTGTATTTGGAGTTGTTTAATGCTGATTTTCTATTACCAGCACTGCTATCATACACTTTAATCAGACCTGTACAAATCAGTAGCTCATGGGTATGTATGAAATTGATTATTTAATGTATGAGCCATCTGGATATTGAAGAAATTATCATTGTGTTATGTATTCAACCTGTTTGCATTTGGAAATAAAATATACAACTGTTTGGCTTCATGGGTTTGATGATGTTTAGTGTGATTCTTGAATTCTTGTGCAAGCTGTAATTATTTATTTTTTGAAAAAAAAAGTAGGGTTGGTCATTACAGTGGTATCAGAGCTTAGAGTATCTTGCCAGCTTGTGTTTTGAGCTAATCTCATGCATTTTATTCTCCATGAGTGGTAGTGATAGAGAGAAAAGATACATTGAAAGGCAACAAAGAAAGAAAGTTTATTAGTGGTCTCCGATTCTAGAAGAGAGCACTTGGATAGGAGTCTTGGTTGCAAGACAACTGGTGACAAAACAACTAGAAGAGGGAGTTGTAGAGTCAATGGACAGGAATAGCGAGGGAAGAACAAGTAGAGACCTATTTGATATGGGTGAAAGAGGAGAACAACATGGTGAACACAGAGAGGATTAGAGTATGATGCAAATTCTCAATGATTTAGCAAGAGGACATGAGTTAGTTCAAATGTTTACATAGATGATGTAGAATAATATGTGCAATAATGTTAACAATGGCAATAATGGCAACAACGGCAATAATGGTAACAATGGCACAAATGGAAACAACTCAGCCAACAATAGAGATGTTCACCAAAGGACCTTCAGTGGGTCAATTAATTCTAGGCCTCTTATGCCTAATTTCACCGCTAGGAATAATCCCCCAGGAGGAAATAATGGTCAGGAGAATGAACAAGAAGTTTATAGAGGAGTTTTGAGGGAATACAGATCAATAGAAGCAGAGTTTCAGGCTGAAATGACATTTGCAGAATTCATGGACTTTAAGGCAAAGAATAGACCTCGTAGAGGTGGAAGGCCTTAGAATCAAGAAATGCAAAGGAAGGTGGGGAAAATATCCATCCCTTATTTTGACGGGTCTGGAAAGAGTACTACTAGAGCTTGGGTACATAAACTTGATACTTATTTTCAGCTCCACACTATGCCTGAAGATGAGGCAATCAAGTATGCAACTATCCATTTGGATGGAAGTGCACATGAATGGTGGTACCATGGGATGGTTACCTTGGGCCATGATCAGATTGACTGCTATGCTGAATTCACACAAAGATTAATTGATAGATTTTTGATAAGAAAGATCCCGAGTTGCATTTTAAGGAGTTAGCACAACTGAAACAATGGATTTCAGTAGACACTTATATTGCTGACTTCCAAAGATTATTAGTGATGGTGATTGATATTTCAGAGAGAAGGTTGATTGTTTTGTTCATGGATGGGTTGTCTAACCCTTTGAGAGGATGATTTAAAGCTCTAAATCCAGCTACACTTCAAGAAGCAATCAAAAAGGCTGGAGACATGGGGTCTTCTACTTTTAGAAATAAATTTCAGTCAAAGGGATTCCAACATAAAAAGGACAAGGACAAAAAATATTTTCAAAAATATTCAAATCAGACCAAGAGGGTGTCAACAAGAATGGATGAAGACCAATTAAATGACCTTAGAAGAAAGAAATTATGTTTCAGATGCATAGAACCATGGGACCCAACTCCCAAGTGCTCTGTCAAGGGCAAAGTTAAGCAAATAGAGTACTATTCAGCGGATGAATCAGTTTAAAAAAAATCAGATCAACAATCTGATTTGGAGGAAAGAGAGGAAGAAGACTCATCAGAAGAGTTTGAGAAGGAGCAGGGAAGTGGAGGCACACTTACCTAACTCTCTAGTTTCCAAAACGTTGGATCATTTAGAGTTCAGGGAGTCTTACGTGGACAACGCATAGTCACACTTATTGATACAGGTGCCACACTTAATTTTATTGATGAGGGAGTTGTTGCTAGAAGGGGAATCAATACAAAAAAATTTGATGGCTTCAAAGTGATGGTAGCTGATGGATTTACCCTCACATGTACAAGGAAGATTCCTAATTTGAGCATACAGTTGGGTGAATAGGAAATTAAAGATGACTTCTATGTGGTAAGCATTGGTGATACTGATGTGCTTGGCAGATCAGTCATGTCAATCCTTTTGCAGCCCCTAGCTAGATCTGATTTCGAAGACATGGAGGGAATTCAAGGCAGCCAAACTGACAATACACATGCAAGTTGCAACAGAAGAACCTCAGAACATAACCCAGTTCAAAGGGAAAGACAGACTAAGAAAAAGCCACTGATGCAAACAAATTAACTTCCACCATGACTACCTCAAAGGTCACAACTTGATGTAAGAATAATAAGTGAGCCCAAGCATCTAGATAATCCAACACAAAGAAAGTTATGGTCAGAAAAGAACACATATTGAAGGTCATAAAACAAACAACTATGCACATTAGAGTGACGGGACCATTAACACCATTCAGTTAGGATAATGTGGAATCTGGATTATCTCATGAAATATGAGATATTGACATACATAATAAATGTCAGTTTCTAAAAGATAGTATAAAATGAAAAGATAGATATGATATTGCTCCAGGGAAGCACACGACAACACTCTTTGAGGAAGCTAAAATATGTAAGAGTTTCGAGAAGCAGAGAAAACATATTCAACCCTGTCACAAGAATGATGTTTCAGTGGGACCCAGCAAGCTTTGTATATCAATCTCATCAAACATTGCCACGGGGAATAATGACCAATTTTTTTGCTCATGAATCTAAAGAGTAACAGAATAACAGAAAAACATCCCTCCTAATGGGAATAGTTTAATGGCATTAAGTGAAGTAGGGTGATGCTCTCACTCAATAGTGGAAAATACCTCACTGCTACAAATGGAGTTTGATGAAGGATCCTACCTGGAGAAACAGAAGAAAAGGGAGAAGCTATATAGCTGAGAAGCTTCACAAAATAATGATTTTAGATGAATGGTTGATTTCACAAAGACATGTAACTCCACATGTGAGTGCTACCACTCTCCATTGGTCTATATCCCTTGAAATTTCTAGGAGGCACAAAATGTTATGTAAGCCTCATTTCCGCTTTGAAAGTATGTGACTTACCCTGATTTTCAGTGACAAATGGAAATCTGGTAGAATGAATTCTATTGAATAGAGGGACAAACTGTAAAAAAAATATGGGTAAGCAAAATCTTGCCAAATTCAAACTCAAATAGTGGCACAAAAAATAATTTGGAAATACCCTCACTCAGGCTGCAATTATCAGCAAGGAACTAGATACAGTTCAGACTTAGATTAGAGATGTTGGCTTGACCAGTTGCAAAACACAGAAAGGAACAAACTTGTTCTGGGAAAGTAGTTGGAATGGATATCCTACCCTTGACACTAGAATTTTTTTTGAGGCCTTATAGCATACTCTGCAAACTCAGGGCTATAACAAATTTTCTGGTTGCTTCCATACTATAATCAATACTGAGAGCATTTGGAATTTGGTTTCGAGTCCAAGGGGTTGAGCTTAATTGGTTAAAAGCATTGGGTTCTTATTATGGAGACCCAAGTTCAAATCCCCATAGGGACATCTATAGCAGCAAAAATCTTTTGGGGAAAAAAATGGCAAACCAAAAGATAAAGATTTTTTCAAAAAATTGGGAAAAAATCATATTTTCAAAAAATGTAAAAAAAGAGAAAAACCTATTGCTTTTTAAATTTAAAGTGATTCTAATAGCTTAGAGCTATATAGAGCAAATAGAAATAAGATTTTAGCCCATGAATTGCGGAATATAGATTTTTTCATTTATGTTCGCTGATAACATTACGTTGCATTGGAATATGGTTGACCAACTAAATGGAGTATGGACTGTGCAGCAAAAAATGGATTTGACTATATTAATATAATGAAAGAGCCAAAATCTAAGTTTGAAGTCTGAGAGAGTAGTGGTTGAAACATGAAGTCACCGTTGTTGCTTCCAAACAAATGCTGGCAAGGTAAAACACATTGGAAACAAGTGAAAAAAACATGTATAAAGTTAAAAACTTAAGTTACTGATTTCGCTTCTAGTTTAGGTTTAGGTTTGCAGGTTTAGTTGGTGGATTTGACCCAAAACAAATTTAGAATTGGTTTCATTTTAGCCCTTGGATTCATCCATATAAATTTCATTAGATCTAAATTTCCATTATATCCTTGAAACGTTTATATTTAATGTTTAAAAATGTTGCTTAATTAAAATGTTTATCTAAAATATTGCAATGTTGTTAAATTTAACTTTTTAAATAAAAATTTATTAAAATAATTATATATTCTAATTTTAAAATTATTTTAAACTTCGAAAATTAAAAAATCCAACTATATTCTATTGTATAATTTTTCACTTCAAAAATATTATATTCTTTGAAATTAAAAATATAGAAGTATTTACAAAATATTAGTTAAAAAATAAAACAAATTAAATTAAAACAAAATAAAAGTTGAATTAAATAAATATTATAAATAAAAACAATTATAAATTTAATAAGTTAATTAATTACAATATAATATATATTAATTTATTAAAGATTATATAATATTATAGACCATAATATTATAAAATTTTAATTTATCTTAGCAAAACATTATGATTTACATAATATTTAATAAACACAATTATACAGATAGGGCACGAATATTATAATCTTTAATAAACACAATTATATTTTTTTTAAGTGCTACCAAAGGGAGTAGCTCCCAATACATTGCTTAAAAAAGGAAAATTACATAGCCATAGAGATGGTGTTAATACCATCCGCTAGTATATTAGCCCTCTCTAGCCATTCAGCTGAGAGGAGGTCCCCGTAAACACTAACAAAATTTGCAAAAGCCTCCATTTCGCACTTCTCTAACCCCTCCTTGAAAATCTTCATGCCCTCCACCACCTTCCCTTTCTTCTTTATCGCCTCAGCATCAAAGACTCCACAAATCAGACTGCTTCTGGGATTTGGGTTGGTGCGCTTGCCATCCACCAGAATTGCGTCTCGAATCTCATCCTTGGTGAGGAACCCAATAAACCTTGATGCCCTGTGGACAGTGCCTGTAGCTTGGGCAACAGTGGTGAAAAACCTTTCAATGAGCACCCCATCATGGACGTGAGAGCCCTGGGCAGGTTGCATTCCCATAATGTTTTTGATGGCATTTTTCAGTTCAGCCTCCTCCGTTTTGAAGAGCCGTCCCAACTGCTGGTCCAAATTGCCGTTTCACACTTGCATTGCACTCCGAAGACTGTGACTTGCCATGGCAACCTTGGCGGAAATGTTCGCTTTGACCCTTATTTAAAATCATCAGGAATATATGAGCAACTTCCGAGGCGATCTATCCTCTGCTTGGATTTTGATTCGAAGCCAGTTCTCTCCTAAGCCTCCAGACATCTCGACCGTCGGAACTTGGTAGTAAACTTGGAAAGGACTTTGAAAACTCTACTACCGTGAACTTTGCACTCTTAACTTGTGAAACACTCAATGTTTTTAGGTTTGGTTAATCTATTCCTGACTACAACTGTTATATCCCAAAGTAAGAAATCGATCTGTCTTTCTAAAATGATCTCCCTATGATACACTGTGGTGCTTCACATGCTTCGCCTGAGAAATCGCGGCGACGATGTAATGTGCCGTACCTGTTGGTTCTTTTAAAGATTCTTAATAGTGTTATTTTTATTATTTTATTATGTGTTCTTTCAGAACTAGAGAGAAGAATGCAGAAGGGGTTTTCAGTTTCCCTGCAGATGTGTGCTGAAGCATGCAATATAGGGCATATAACAGAAACCCAGAAAATATACAATGAATATGAAGATACTATCGACTACCCAGATAGTAAAATAGCCAAATAACAATTACTATGACATACCCATATTGATTTTTGCAACTTGGTTCCTATGCTGAGACTGGACCAGCAAGTGGGTATGGTTGGAATCACATCAAATCTCCATTATACTGAAAGTTTTGAGTATTACAATGATTTACAATGATCTTATGGCCTGTAACGCCTCCAAACCAAGATATATGAAGCTCCAACAACTCACAAGTGAGTATTTCCAATACCCATGTCTTCCTATGCAAGTGTACGGCTGGCTGTGGGATGTATGTGAATCAAACACTGCTGTAAACTCTCAAAATCTGATCCTAGACTGGTCTGCACTGATTTCCAAGGCTGCACGTCCAAGTTAGAAGAGGAAATAGGCAAGGAACTTCACCCGATAGCCTCCTTTAATGGTACGGTCTGCTGCTGCTATGTACGACCAGCAAGGATAGTCTGCTACAGCTCCAAAATCACAATAAAATCTGCTCAAATCAGTCACTAAACCTTCACCTCAAATCTGCATACACATTACCACCATAAACTGCGAAAGATGTGACAAGAAATGCATCATATCTTCAGCTCATCAACTCCATTGAAGCACAATAGTGAACACTGGATGTATCCACCTCAGAAGCACCTTTGGGTGGTATTGCACACCTATAAAATGCTGCTACTCAGGGAGGTTTTCGTCTCCAAGAGCCTCTGGTTTGAATCCCTTCAAACCCTAGAGCCAAAGCTCCAAAACCCTAGTAGAACTAGCATAAGCAAATATCATAAACATAACATATCATATGAAGAGCCTTTTCCTCCTTTTATACTTTTTCAATTGGGACTCTCTAAAATCCTCTTGCATATGGGATAAAATATGAGAGGGAAAATACATTTTAAAATATTATAATTCTCTTTAATTCTTTTCTCAACATCACCCTCAAAGTCCCCTCTTTTAAAACAACATTAAGTTGTCATGCCTAGGCACCAAGGTCCAATATTAAATAATAATGTTTAATTTACGGACTTTAAAACGGAGGCCAAGATGATGTCGGAAACCAATGATCTATAGCTCGTTGGAAAGGTCTTGACAAGACAAATCCAAACCCACTCTCAAAATCCCGATCTGACACCGAACCCAAACTTACTAAAAATAGTAACGGCCATAAGCAACTGAGCCCATACAGAGGGTGCCAACTGGACCCACAAACCATCTGATAACTCTGAGCTCAATGCAATGCCAGGAAGAGCCAACAGCTGACTGCCAAGTCACCGAAACAACGCCAAACTGACACTAAAAATAGCAGTGTTCTCCAGGGACCCTAGAGAACAAACCTAGAAAAACCCAGAAAGATTGTCGACATGCAAGTACTTACTATAAATAGTAAGTACGGACAAGTGGTCCAAAATCTCTCCGGAAAGTGTCAACTAGCTCCACTGGATCACCCGAACATCCTGGTGACATCCAAATACTCCTTTGATTATACTGTCACCAACCCAAAAAGTCAGCTCTGACTGAATTGCAAGAGAACTCGAAAATGGGGACATTATAGACCATGACACCAAATCCCGGTAGCACCTTTGACATCTAGGGACGGCAAAGGCCGTCAATTAGCTTGTTATTTCGATGTTAGCGAAGATGCCTTTGGCATCCCCGCGGCGACGCTTCGGATGAAGTCTGAAATCTTCATATTGGTTATTGTGTTGCCTGTTCCCGAAGGCCCTCCGATTTCCCTTTGCTTATTTATGCCTGGAGCCGAAATCTGTCTTGCCAGAGCTTTACCTGATTTGGTAAGGATGGCCTGGGAACTTGTAGTTGACAACACCGGATTAGTGGATAAGTGGGTGGGTTGGTCGGCCCTTCTGCGTTTTGCACATCGTCTTGAGTTGGCACGGGGGTAGTAGTTTTCATTGAATCTTCCCTGACTGGGATGTCCTTTTGTTCTTGGGATTCGCCAGCTTCTGTAACCACTGGCGCCTCTTGTTGAGGCGTGGTTGCCTCAGGAGTGTGTTCTTTTGTATTGCCTACCCTGGCCTTAGGGCACAAATCTTGAAGATGCCTACGGCTGTGGCAACTAAGACAGAAGAAACGTTTCTCTTCGATATCCATCTTTTGCACTCTTTGGTGATCTTGAATTTGCAGGTCAATTTCGGGTGGTATCTTGTGTATTGCTACTATCTAGATTTTGGCGAATAGATATGAGTCACTATTAAATAGTTCCTCATCTATTGCTAGCACCATGCCAATAGTTTGGCCAATTTTGGTTAAACATCCCTCGGTCCAACACTCTGCCGGCAAATTGTAGAGGCAGATCCACTTTGGTTCGTCGTAAGGAGTGCATGTCATCGGATCAAAATTAGGGATCCTTTTCCTCATATATAGATATGATCCATTTCTTGCCCAGATCCTCCCTTGAAGAAATAGATCCCTATCATTAGGAGAAACGAAAGTGGCGATGAAGAAACCTTTAGGGAGGAATTTAAGGATGCACTGTACTTGCCAAATTTTCTTTGACCTGATTTCTGGTAAGTCTTGGCCCAATGAATCTGCAAATTAGCGCCGTCTCTGTAAGGGATTCGCCCTCCTTGCTTTCCTCTGTAAGTTTTACTCGAATGCTCTTCAACAGGTCTCCCTCTTCTAGTCTTGTGAGCGAATTCTTATTATCTTTTGTAATGTTCCTTAGTGGTAATGACTGAAATTTTTATTGGAACTTAGCTAAGAATACTTGCAACCAATAACCCATTCAAATGCAATACAACTTATACAAAATAGAATCAATGGAACCCCAAACTTCAATACTTATTCTTTATTCAAATGATGTAATGATAAAACAATAGTTTGCTGCCCCTGATGACAGTCACACAAACCTTTATATCAGTCCTTCAGAATGATTACAAATTGACTTTCAAATCTTTTCCAAATGATTGCCTAACAATGGAATTTGATTACAAACAAGTGCCAAATGGTTCCAGCCCTTGTAGCACGCTAATATGTCACTGTATGATGGTCAAGAACTGACTGATATAGCTGATGCAATCACTGTATTACTCCAGCCAAGTATGATTTAGCTTATACATGCCAAAGCCACCCTCAATTGCAAATCGGTAGAGTCAACAAAGATGGGAAAAGCCTCCAAGGTCCTCAATTTGTCCTTGAATCTTCAAATAGCCTTCAAAGTATGGCTGTAGATGATGGTAGTATGACTGTGGCTGACTGTAGCAAAGATGTAAAAGGCTGGGAAATGCCCAAACTCCACAAACGCTTGATACCACGCCTTCAACAATGATCTCTATGATGAAACTAAGATATCCAATGCTTGAGATCTTTCTAAAACCTGCAAATTGAAGTCCAATGGTGAAATTAGAAGCAATATCACCTCACAAATCGTAGGGGGTCATCACCCTACTAGGCAATAAAGCATGAAAATCGGAATCTTCAAGCTTGTAAAAGAAGTAGAAAACATACCAAATCAGACATGTCCTCAATTGAAGATCAAGTCCTCTATTTATTCTTCTCTCTCATGGCCGATTGGACTTTATAGGTGTTCCCTTGCATTTAATTTCTTTCCAATTGCATAGGGTTTGTCAATTGCTTTTCTCCTTTCATGGCGAATCCTCCTTGATGAATGGAATGTCATTAAATGCTTTTCTTCTATGTGGCGAATCTTCCTCTAGGCCAAATTCATCTCTTGGGCGAATGGCTTGTATTGGCATTAAATGCCTTCTATCATACATCGATCCTTTAGTGTTTTCCACATCTTGGGTGAATGCATATCTTAGGTGAATGTGTCTTTGGCATTATATCTATACTTCTTCCTTGGGCGAATATCTCTTGGCATGGGCAAATAGGTCTTGGCTTGGCCGAATACCTCTTCTTGGCGAATGTGTCTTTGTTGAATGCATCCTTCCTTGGCCGTTGAAAACATCTTCTTATGCAAACTCCCTTGGCGAATGGCATTGGGTATTGTCTCCCTCTTGATGAATGATACTCCTAGTCTAGGCCGATCCTTGAAAACTCCCATGATCCTTTAGCTTGGCGAATCTTGGGTGAAATTCCTTATTATTGGCGCATGATCTCATTAACTCCTCCAATGCTAAGACGATGGCACATGATCCTATGTATTCTTCCTTCTTCCTCAACCATTGGCTATTTTGAGTGTTGGAAGTGTTTCCCCTTGGCGCATGATCCAATAATCCTTGATTGCTTTTGTTATTTTGAAATGGCCGTTAGATTCTTGGGAGAAGTGTCTCCTTCACTCGAACCATATGCTCCCTTTATTTGATTATTTGAATTTGAATTTCCCTCCTTGTGCAATCGTTGGGCTCTTCTATGACAACCGATTACCCTTTTGAAGGACCATTTGAATTTGCATTTGAACACCTTTTTGTTTAGCTTGGACCTATTTCTTCAAACACGCTCAACACATATTGTCAATAGGTCCTATCGCAAACTCCATAAGAAATAGATTAGAGAAAATGTAATTAAAGATTTCATTTTCCCCTTTACAACTTGGCCTTAGAAAACACTTATGAATTTGGCCCCTCAATTATAGGTCCTACCCCCTTGAATATGAGAGATTACAATAATAATTGCAATTCCCATATGATGAAGCCCTTATGATTTTGGCTTATATGAAAATACAATGAAGATTATTTAACCAAAATCACTTTCATTCCCTTACCATGTGTTTTAGCCTACGGGAATGATGAATAGGCTAAACACTCATACCACTTGTTGATCATTCCGGAGATGAGGACATGACATCTTTAGTTCTTCAATTTATATTTTGAATTTGTCAAATATCTGTTATCAGTGGATAGGGCACGAAAACACTGTACATAGATAGGGTTCTACCAATTGCAATTCCTCGGTTAGTCCCCTCTACTCACCATAGATCGTACCGTGTGCAGATGCTCGACAAACTGTCATTTTCATGTTTTTTCAGGCCTCCTGCCAAATCCACAGGGATGTAATATTGTAATGTCCCGTTCTATGTTCTTGAAGCAAATTTCTGAATCTTGCAATTCTCCAAACTAAACCCTAGGACTGAAATCTGAGTTCTACTTGCACACTTCTATTATATCTATGCCAATCACATGACTTGACAAGATACAATGGAAACAAATAGATTGTGGCAGCCTTGCAATATGAATTATAACATGGATTTGCAAATTACAATGATAACAATGGACATAGAACTGACTCAGATCTTGCTGTTATGTATTTCAGACTATGCAATTCATTTAATATATCAACATGTATGGCTAACGATAGGCAAATACAAAGAGTGTAAACTGCTGTGACAAGTCAGAGATGAAGTGGCATTACAACATACCCAAAAGATGTTCCAATACAATGCAATGAAGGTGGCAGTACTGCTGTAGCAGATAGATCTCCTTGCAGGATGAAAATGCAACTACCAAACTGATCACTGCCTACCAAAGACTTTATGATACTCCCAATCGCTGGTCACAAGGTGCTGCTGCCTCAACAATAGCAGATCGCTGTATATAAATGATGTTTTTGCTGCCCAAAAGATAGATCGCTGCCTTATTCCATGCAACTGCTGTCTCCTGAGATGGATCGCTGACTTAAATATGCAGATTTGTGAAGGGCAATGAGCCTCAGACCAGTGAATCTCTACTACTCAGAATGCCAATGAATGAACAACCTCTCAATGTGCAAATGGGCGCTCAAACAATATGCCATCCCTTGATTCGGCACTCAAGATGATATGCTCTTCTTTGAAATTGATGCTTAGCTATGACAATGGATCTTCAATGAAATTCAAACAAAAGCAAGAGTCTTCAAAGCAATGCAAGAATCTCCAATTAAACTCGACGATGGTCTCCGACCCAAATGTGAATGATCAATCTATGAAGCTCGAACAAGACTCCAATGAAGCACAAATGCGAACTTTGTGTGAATCCGCCTCCAATGATGCAAATTGGGTTTTCGTCCAATTCCACCGTAGCAAATGAATTGCCAAGCAAAAATACCAAGGTTTGCAAAAGATTTGTGATGTCGGAATGAGCTCCTTCATGCTTTATTTATACTTGGATCTTTCGATGAGGCCGACAATTCAAATTGAAGAATCCGCCTCCAATGATGCAAATTGGGTTTTCATCCAATTCCACCGTAGCAAATGAATTGCCAAGCAAAAATGCCAAGGTTTGCAAAAGATTTGTGATGTCGGAATGAGCTCCTTCATGCTTTATTTATACTTGGATCTTTCGATGAGGCCGACAATTCAAATTGAAGATTTGAATTTCATTTCCCTCCTTCCAATTTGAAAATACCTTCATTATTTATTTCTCCAAGAGTGATGCACAAGATCCAATGCATTATTTTATTTGATTTTATTCTCCCAAGGGTGAGCGCTCCATCATGAGATAATAAAATTTTATTATTTTGCCTCTCCTCTATTTTGGCGCACCATTTTCCAAGGCCTTATTATTTTATTATTTAATTTTCCAACTCCAAGGCAAGCGCTCAATTAAATAATATTATTTAATTTAATTTATTATTTTTCTTTCCTTGGCGCTATAATTAAATAATAATAAAATATTATTATTTAATTGTCTTCATCTGATAATTAATGCAAAAGTGCATTAATTCATTTTTCATCTTCTCCAGAATATTCCTTTGTTCTGCTAGGTTAGCCCATAGGAATAAGGATAGGCTAACTCAATCTTCCATTAGGTGATCATGTCGGAAATGGGAACATTACGATCCTCCCTTCTCGAAATTGCTTGCCCTCAAACAATAACAAATTCGGATGCTGCAGAATTTCATCTCATTCCCATGTTGCATCTTCCAACGACAAATCTTTCCATTTGACCAAATGCTCATGGATCACTCTGTTTCTCAAATGTCGCTCCCTTGTCTCCAAAATGCTGTCAGGAACCAAAACAAAAGTGTCTTCTTCATCAAGAGGTGGAAGATCAGGCGAAGAAACAACCTTTTGTCCCAATGCCTTCTTGAGGAAGACATTGTGAATCTTGCTTTCTGCAGGCAGTTCAAGCTCATATGCTACTTCACCAACTCTCCTCAGAATCTTATAGGGGCCATAGAATCTCGGTTTCAACTTCTTTACACCACTCTTCTTCAATGTTGACTGTCTGTATGGTTGAAGGTGCAAGAATAGCAAATCACCTACTTCAAAAGTCCTTTCAATCCTGCGTTTGTTTGCATTCATCTTCTGCTGATTCTGAGCCAGCTATATATTATCCTTAAGTGCCTTAAGGATGTCCTAACTGTCCTGCATCAAATCCTTCACTCTAGGAGCTCTGCAATTCTCCAATGCCAAGTCCAAGAATGATGGAGCATCATAACTATACAAAGCCCTGAAGGGTGACATGCCAATTGACATGTGATAGGTGGTATTGTAGCAATACTCACCCAAGTGCAACCACTTGATCCAAGCACATTGTTGCCCTGCAACATAGTTGCGAAGATATCCCTCAAGCCATTTGTTCACAATTATAGTCTGTCCATCTGTCTGAGGGTGATAGCTCGTGCTTGTTTCCAACTTTGTTCTTGTCACTCGGAACAACTCTTGCCAAAATATGCTGAGGAACTTGTCTCTATCATTGACAATGGTCTGTGGCAGTCCATGCAACCTGAACACTTCTCTGAAGAATAGCTCTGTAACCTAAAGTGTTGAATGCTCTGATAGTATTGCAAAGAAATGGGCATACTTAGTCAACCTGTCAACCACAACATATATGCAATCCTTTCCTTGAACCCTGGGTAGACCTGTGATGAAGTCCATCAAGATACTTTCCCACCTTTGTTCCGGAATAGGCAATGGCTGAAGCAATCCTGTGGGAGAAGTATGTTCCAACTTGTTCTGTTGACAAACCATACATTCTCTGACATGCTGCAAGACATCATCCTTGAGACCCTTCCATGAGAATCTCTCTCACCTGCCTGTAAGTTTTGAAGAAAGTTGGATGCCCGGCAAGTGGATCATCATGAGTAGCCCTCAAAATTTTCTCTTTCAACTTCGACTCAGGTACCAAGTAGATCCTATCCTTGTTGTAGATCACATAGTCAATCACCTTGTACCTATCATCCCGAATCTTTCCATCCATGATCTCATAGGCAAATGTGTTCTTGGAATACTCAACCAAAAGATGAGACTTCCAATTTGCTAAAATTTCTGACATCGAACAAAGAGTAGGCCTCCTGGATAGAGCATCGGCAACAATATTATTCTTTCTCTTCACATACTCAATATCAAAATCATATGCCTGAATCTTGCTCACCCACTTCTGTTGCCTCTCATTGAAATCCGTCTGGGACAAAAAGTGCCTCAGACTATTGTGGTCAATCCGGACCACAAATCGATTACCCACCAAATACTGCCTGAACTTTGCCAGTGCATGCATGATGGCGAGCATCTCCTTATCATAGGTGGAATAGAGCCTTTCTATATCCCTCAACTTCCTGCTCTCAAAAGCAATGGATGTCTATTCTGCATCAATATTGTACCAATGCCTTCTCCTAATGCGTCACATTCTAATACAAAAGGCTGTGTGAAATCTAGCAATGCCAACACTGGACATGAACTCATCACCCTCTTGAGTTTGTCAAAAGCAATCTGGGCCACATTTGACCAACTGAATGCTCCCTTCTTAGTGAGATCTGTGAGAGGTGTTGCCAACTGTGAAAACCCTTACAAACCTTCTGTAGTAGCAACATAGCCCATGAAATCCTCTCAAGTCTGAAATGTTCCGTGGTGGTGGCCAATCCAGAATTGCCTGTATCTTCTCCTGATGAACTCTGACTCCATCAGCTCCAATCACATGCCCCAGATAGAGAATCTCTATCATACCCAACTCAAACTTGGATGCCTTAGCAAATAATGATTGAGCCTCCATGATACCCAATACTTCATTAGTGTGCTGCAAATGTTCCTCCCAAGTATTACTGTATATCAAAATGTCATCAAAGAACACCAACACAAATTTACACAACTGCCCCTAAAAGATGTGATTCATGCATGACTGAAAAGTAGTAGGTGCGTTGGTTAGACCAAACGGCATAACCAAAAACTCAAAGTGTCCATAGTGGCATCTGAATGCTGTCTTGTGTATATCCTCCTCACGGAAATGAATTTGATGATACCCTGAATGAAGATCTATCTAATATACACTGCCCTGTGTAACTCATCAAGCAACTCATTGATCCTGGGAATGGAATATCTATTCTTGATTGTCTTCTTATTCAGAGCTCTGTAATCAATACACATCCTCATTGTGCCATCCTTTTTCTTCACCAACACAACTGAAAATGCAAATGGACTAGAGCTAGGACGAATGTGTCCCATTTCAAGCAACTCCTTTATCGTCTTTTCAATCTCCTTGAAATGCCGCGGATGACAATAAGGTGTAGTGATGATGGGCTTGGAACCCTCCTCCAATTCAATGACATGCTCAAACCCATGATCTGGTGGTCTACCAGGAGGAATCTCTCCAAACACCATACTATGCTTATCAAGCACTGACTGCATGTCCACATGATACTTTTGATCTCCTGAAGAAGATTTGGATGATACAAAGCACTGCGCTGCCCAAGCAACATCATTATTTCTAAATAATGTTTCCATTCTCCTCGCCGTCACAACTCTACGGCCTCCATCTAAAAGTGCTCTCAATACAACCTTCTTCCCATCATGAATGAACTCAAGTTCCATCTTCTGAAAATCCTGTATGTATCTACCAAGTGACTACAACCACTGAATTCCCAACACAACATCAATCTCTCCCAAACCCAACACATAGAAATCATCAGTCAATGTGTAGTCTCCCATACGAATGCCAAGCTGGGGTACCATCTTAGTGCAACTCATGGTGAATCCATCTGCAACTGTCACACTGAATCCCTGAAAATCCTCATCCTTCATTCCTTTCTTCACAACTAAGCCCTCATCTATGATGTTATGAGTGGCTCCACTGTCAACCAAACAAGTGACCCTTTGTCTGTTGATGACTCCCTTCAATCAAAAAGCATGATATCTGGGTACTCCTGAAATTGATGCAATGGTTACTTGTCCTTTGTTATTTTCAATGTTCGGCTCAAGCTCCTTGCTGTTCTACATGATTATCAACACTATCCGAGATATTGTCTTCTGTAGACTCACTCTCATCATTAGATATGACCTCTTTGAGATGAACCTTTCCCTTTCCTAGGTATCGGTGTCCTGGTTCCCATGGCTCCTTGCAAGAAAAGCAAAGCTTCTTCCTCATCTCATTCTTTGTTTCTTGATCCATCCTAGGAGGTTGATACTTCGATTGATTGAACCCTCTTTGATTTGAATTAGCGCCCTTGAAAGTTTTCTTTTGTGGATGAAATGATGCAGGTGTAGTATCAAGATCAAGTGCCAATTCAATAGCATCATCAAGTTTGTTAGGCTTGTGAGCCTTCACTAATCCTTTCAACTTATCATTCAATCCTTCCACAAATAACATTATTGTCCTCTTCTTTGTCATGTCTGGAACCATTACTGCAATCCTTTGGAACTCATTGGTGTAGGAATCCACCTTTTCAGTTTGTCTCAACTGTGCCAAATCTCTGTAGTAGACCTCTACATCCTTCCTGTCAAATCTAGTGATAAGTTTTTGTGTGAACTCATCATAAGAAGTGATCATCGCATATCTTTGTGAAACAAGTCCATGATGCCACCAATCATACGCTATCCCTTCAAGATGCATAGTAGCCAACCGTATAGCCTTTTGTTCATCCATGGGTTTGAGTGTGAGGAATGTATCAAGTTTGTGAACCCATGCTCTTGCACTCATCTTTCCGCTTCCATCAAAATTAGGTATAGGTATCTTGTTCAGTGCATCTTGATATTCCTTGTTTTGTTTTGTTGGCCCTTTAGGTCTGTGTCCTCTTTTTGATCTTTTCCTATCCTTTCTTTCACCCATGAATTGATTGATGTTTATCCTTCTTTTGACCATGTCAGGTAGGGCATCATACTCTTCACATATGGTAGTCAATTCATCTGCAAAAGATTGTTCTTCAATCTCAACATTCTCTTCCTCTTTTTCCTCACTAGGCAAAAACTTAGGCTAGAAGGGCCTATCCGTTGTAGAAACATGTGTTCTCCCTCCACGTGGTGTACCTACCACGCTACCATCTCTTGCAGGTGTACCATTCACTTTCATATTACTCAAAGTTTGAGTCATTAACTGCATAGTTGCAAGACTCGCCATATACTCGCCGAGTTTTGAAAAACTCGCGAGTTTTTTCAGACAACGAGTAATTGAAGCAAAAACTCGCCAAAAAAAAACTTGAGTTTTTCTGAAAAACTCGCCAAAAACTCGCCAAAACTCGCGAGTTTTTGGCGAGTTTTTCAGAAAAACTCGCGAGTTTTTGGGAAAAAAAAACAGAAAAAAAAAAAAAAAAATTAAAATTTTTTTTTAAAAAAAAAAAAAAAAAATTTAAAATTTTTTTAAAAAAAAAAAAAAAAAAAAAACTCGCCTGCGTGAAAAAGATTCTAGACTTTGGAGGATCCATCAGATTTCAGAGTTAACCAAATTCTCAGGGTTTCAGGGTTTCAGACTTAACCAAATTCAGGGTTCCAAGGTTTCAAACTTAGAATCAGCCATCAGGATTCCGCATGAGGATGAGATTTTGTACTCAATTTGCATTCAAATCAATCAAATTTAATAGAAAACACTTTTGTACTCATTTATGGACTCATTGGATACATCTTGTTATTGGATACATTGGAGCCCTTGGACAAGGCGGGATGAGCAACCTGCATTGTTTTCCGAGGATGAGATCTATGATTCGGAGAGACAAGCAATGGAATGAGGGGGGTGGAATCGGTGGATTGGGATTCTCATTGGATGACATTGAGGATGAGGAGGATGAGGAGACATTGGCACCAGTACCACTACCAGCATCTACATCCAGGATGGAGATTGAGCCACGGTCTATCATGCCGAGGATGGAGGAGCCACAACAGATTCTAAGGACTAGACCCTCTAGTTCTACCACCCCCCTAGTTTTCACTAGACTTGGGAAGAGGAAGATGTAGTATTTAGTATTTACTTTCAATTTTACAAAAACAATTTGCTATTTTCATTTTGTCTCAGACTATCAGTATCAGCGCATTCCACATGAGGATGCCATTTTGTACACAATTTGCTTTGAAATCAATCAATTACAACTAGACTCAGCTTGTTTCTCATTTATTGACTTATTGGATGCATCTTATCATTGAATTTTGCAAAAAAAATGCGTTTTTAATGAAATTTAAACAATTTTTTAAGTTGCCGAGTTTTTTGCCGAGTTTTTCCGAGTTTTTTGCCGAGTTTTTGGCGAGTCGAGTTTTTCGGGCTTGGCGAGTTTTTGCTTTTGGCGAGTTTTTCAACTATGATTAACTGCATCAAGAGATTCTGTGAAGCCGTCAATTGTTCCAAATTCCTGTTTGTTTTTTGTTGTTCCAACAAAAACGGATTTTTATTATCCCTTGGTGGACTTTCAGCTCTTCTGTTTCTATCCATCTTTGCAAAAGGGTAGACCTCTTCTTGCTGTCCACTCCTTCTGTATGTATGACCGTATGGAGTCAGTGTATGCATAACAATCAACTTCCGACTAGGTCAATCTTTTCGCTCATAACACCCGGATAAGAATGAGTAAAATCACAACCCAATGTAGGTGGATATAACTACAAATCTTATCCACAAAATGCTATTGGAAGAAGACTTGACTTTCGTCAATCCAATTATACCCTCTAGGCTAGCAGGATCCAAGCTCTGATACCACTGTAATGTCCCGTTCTAGGTTCTTGAAGCACATTTCTGAATCTTGCAATTTCCAAACTAAACCTTAGGACTGAAATCTGATTTCTACTTGCACACTTCTATTACATCTATGCCAATCACATGATTTGACAAAATACAATGGAAACAAATAGATTGTGGCAGCCTTGCAATATGAATTATAACATGGATTTGCAAATTACAATAATAACAATGGACATAGAACTGACTCAGATCTTGCTGTTATGTATTTCAGACTAAGCAATTCATTTAATATATCAACATAAATGGCTAATGACAGCCAAATACAAAGAGTGTAAACTGCTGTGACAAATCAGAGATGAAGTGTCATTACAACATACCCAAAAGATGTTCCAATACAATGCAATGAAGGTGGCAGTACTGCTGTAGCAGATTGATCTCCTTGTAGGATGAAAATGCAACTACCAAACTGATCACTGCCTACCAAAGACTTTATGATACTCCCAATCGCTGGTCACAAGGTGCCGCTGCCTCAACAATAGCAGATCGCTGTCTATAAATGATGTTTTCGCTGCCCGAAAGATAGATTGCTGCCTTATTGCATGGAACTGCTGTCTCCTGAGATGGATTGCTGACTTAAATATGTAGATTTGTGAAGGGCAATGAGCTTCAGACCAGTGAATCTCTACTACTCAGAATGCCAATGAATGAACAGCCTCTCAATGTGCAAATGGGTGCTCAAACAATATGCTGTCCCTTGATTCGGCGCTCAAGATGATATGCTCTTCTTTGAAATCAACGCTTAGCTATGACAATAGATCTTCAATGAAATTCAAACAAAAGCAAGAGTCTTCAAAGCAATGCAAGAATCTCCAATTAAACAAGACAATGGTCTCCGACCCAGATTCGAATGATCAATCTATGAAGCTCAAACAAGACTCCAATGAAGCACAAATGCAAACTCTGTGTGAATCCGCCTCCAATGATGCAAATTGGGTTTTCATCCAATTCCACCGTAGCAAATGAAATGCCAAGCAAAAATGCCAAGGTTTGCAAAAGATTCGCGATGCCGGAATGAGCTCCTTCATGCTTTATTTATACTTGGATCTTTCGATGAGGCCGACAATTCAAATTGAAGATTTGAATTTCATTTCCCTCCTTCCAATTTGAAAATACTTTCATTATTTATTTCTCCAAGAGCGATGCACAAGATCCAATGCATTATTTTATCTGATTTTATTCTCCCAAGAGTGAGTGCTCCATCATGAGATAATAAAATATTATTATTTTGCCTCTCCTCTATTTTGGTGCACCATTTTCTAAGGCCTTATTATTTTATTATTTAATTTTCCAACTCCAAGGCAAGCGCTCAATTAAATAATAGTAAAATAATATTTTTTAATTTAATTTATTATTTTTCTTTCCTTGGTGCTATAATTAAATAATAATAAAATATTATTATTTAATTGTCTTCATCTGATAATTAATGCAAAAGTGCATTAATTCATTTTTCATCTTCGCCAAAATATTCCCTTGTTTTGCTAGGTTAGCCCACGGGAATAAGGATAGGCTAACTCAATCTTCCATTAGGTGATCATGTCGGAAATTGGGACATTACAAATATCCCCAATGGGATCTGCCCTAAAATTCTGGTATTAAATTTCTGAATTCTGCCCTAAATTTCTGCACGTTAGATTTCTGCTCAAAACCCTAGATTCTGATTATAAACATGTGATCACAGCGAACAAATACATATCCAAACATGGCAAATAATGATGGCAATTGATACTACAAGTTGACATTCATCATAAGCATGAATTACACCATGAAATACACAATGTAGGACAACCAAAATCCAATAACGAAGTCTGTATTTCAGAATAGAAGTCTGCTGTTACAAATCAGAATATGAAGTCTGATTATTACATCTAAACAAGGGCTCAAACATGACAAAACATGCCCGGAGTGCCTCTGTCCAAGTCTGCCCTTAACCCTAGGGTTATACATACCAAATGATGATGAAAGATGCTCAATCAAACCCTCCAATGGTGGCACTTGCAAGGTAATGGCAACTGCTGCTAGGTCTAGGGTTTGGAAACCCTCAATAGATGAATTCACCTCCTCTAAGCAAGATTCGCCCACCTCCAAGTGTGGCGCTTCCCTCCAAATGTGATGCTCAAGTCTAGGGCAAAACCCTAGTACCAAATGAACACAAATGCCACCAAGAAGTGCTGCTCCCAAATCTGATCCCAAATCTAAATATGCAATCAGCTCCAATACTCCAAAGATCTCCAATGAAGTGTGTAATGAGTCCACCACAATGATGAGCTAGGGTTTCGTCCAACTCACCAAGAATCACAAGGGTTTTCGTCCTTGGATTCATGCCCAACAAACGTTGCAACCAAATGAGATAAACTCAATGAGAAATGATGAATGAATGATGATGGAAATGCCTCCAAATGTACTTATATTTATACACAAATCTTCCTCCCTTCTCAAGGCTGACCCAATCTTGGCAATTCCTTTATTTTTATTTTATTTCCTTCTCCTCTAGGGCCGACCTCCCTTTAGGTGCCCAAATATAGAGAAATATTTTTATTTTATTTTATTTATTATTTCCTCTTTCCACTCTCCATGTGGGCGAACCACTTCGGCATATGATACGTCATGATTTTGACCTCTAATCAAGTCGTCCTCCTCCAAGGGAAATATCATAGTGTATTCTTATTTTTCCATCTATTTTCTTCTCTTTTCATTCTCCTTCTTGGTCGCTCATCATTAGGGTAAATTATTTTATTTGTGTTGACTTCACCAAAAGACTCACAAAAATATACCAAGTCATCTCCCACAATCATTTTGCCCTACCAAATTGGCTAAGTATGAAATCTCGCCTATTAGGTCATTCCCTTAGCCCTCTGGCTTAGCCTACGAGAATAGTATAGGCTAGCCAACTCCACTAGGTGATCACTCCGAAAATGGGGACATTACAAGGGAACACTGTTGTCAACCCTAGGCCCATTCCCATTCCCAATAATCTCCATGAGAAGACTACCATGATTTCTAGGTGAACGAACTGAAGGCCCATATAGAAGCAAACCCTTAAGGGGGAAAATATTTATGTAAATCGCGTTACATCTCTGAAAAATATAAATCGTGAGATACCAAGCACAAAGGAAAATTGCAGATCGATGTTGAAAATTGTTGAAAGTCGTTGAAAATCTCTGTACGCAATTTAAACTAGAAAAAATCGATCAACAATTGTTGACCCTGATTTTTTTTTGAAGAATTCATGATTTTCTAGGTGAATAAATCACAAACAATGGTGTTTGACGATTTTCCCGATTAATCGCATATTTTTGGCGATTTATGCTTCTACCCGAACATCTAATGTGGAATTCTAAGTGGTGACTCGTGGTCTTCCATAGTTGGCTTCTAATGTGGATGTGGTTTTTAAATAAAGTGGATTTCTAAGTAGTGACTCTTGGTCTTCCATAGGCGGTTTCTAGTGTGTGTGCTCATAAGGAAGTTGTATTAGTCACTAATAAGTGCTCGCAAAAGCTTGTATTGGTCTCACATAGATGCTTGATGAGTAGGATATTTATAAATGATATTCAAGAGAGAAAAAACTAGTTTTGCTATATATAGGAAATCAAATTCCTGAGCTGGTGAAGGATCTTCTTGCAACTGTTGCCTTTGTATCAATAATTCAGTCCAACAATGGGGACAAAATGATAATGCCTACTACTTGGTTAGGTGAGTGTACAATAGCTTCTACATATGACACTCTATGTTGGTTAAACTTTGCTTTGAATAAAAAATGGTTTCAAGTATGGAACAACCATACATGGCCTAAGATCCAAGCTTTTGAATGGCTTGTGTTGTATGGTAAGATTCTTACAACTAAAATTTATAGAAGCAAGGATGGAGTGGTCCTTCTGTTTGTCCTAATTGTAATTAGGATGCAGAGTCCATTCCCCATTTGTTCCTCTTCTTTCCTTTGGCTAAGGTTATTTGGAAGATTGTCCATCTCTTTTAAGTTTTAACAGTTCTAAGCCACAAATTCCTCAATTTCTTAAGTCCTCTCAAATTGAACATGTAGAACTTTGATATACAAATCATCAAATAGATACATAATGTTTTGTACCTACTAGATACATATTTAAGAAAATGTAAAATCTTAGATATTGAATATAAAATAAAAGATAAAATATCAAATTGATAAAAAATATGGAACATGGTGATAGGGTATGCATGTGACTAAAGAGCATGATGATAAGTTGCAACCTATGAAAGGATAGGTTATGTTTATAAATAGCAATAGTTGCTAACTAATGACACTTCATGGACATATAACATGCTCCCCCATGTTGGAAAGGCGTTGACCTTGAATTGCAGGTAGAATGACAACCAATATCATTTTGATAAAATTTTAGAATAGAGATATTGTTAGCATTTTATTTCGCACCTTTCAGTGCAAAAGCAAAATAGATAGATGTGCGGTAGAACCGCTCTTCGAAATTGAAGGGGAAGGTCCTTGTAAAATAAAACAAACTTAAAACTACAGAATATGTATAGTGTTTTGAGGGGTTTTTCATACTTATGCCGAATGAAAGGGAAATTTGTGATCTTTTTGGGTTTGCAACATGTGAAAGGCAGAAACACACATTCAACAGTGAAGCAAAGATTTTGTGCTTTTTGATTGAAATCAGAACCTATGACTACACGCTTGTGCTATTCAGTTAAATTCAGAGGCTGAGCAGGGCAAGTACACGTAGATTGGATTGGACAGATTGAACAAACAACACAAGAACATATGATCACATATGACTTCGTTGTGACACAAAGCTCACAGATTCAGCATAGACAACAACACATTGCAATAACATCCATTAGCAAAAACATGCATAATTAATGTTCTTGAATGAGACTTAAGAATCATAACTCGAACACTAGTTGACTTAACAACATCAGCATAATGAAGGCATGAGAATTGTCATTTTCATTGATGTTCTTTCATGAGTACAATTGATTTCTCCAACTTTGATACTAAATACTGAAAAATGTTAACTCCCAAAAAGCTTTGAAAAAAGCTAACTAACAATGAATTTGAATTCTAAAATCTAGATCCATATAAATGTGCAAAATCACTTATTTATACAATTTGCAAAGCAATTGCATGAAAATGATAACTGAACTGGACTCCTAATCAACTACATTTTGTGTGACATGCACACTTATTACAAATAATCTACTCCAACAAACTGAAACTAAATTGCAAACATGCAATTGAAACTGAACTAATAATTAAAATCATGCAAGCTCCATTCGTGAATAGTCTCATTTGAATTGAAAACCATATGTAGTTCGTTTGAATTGGAGTTGCCAGCCTGATTGAGGAATATAAACTGAAGTTTCAACTTGCTCAAGCACCTTCAACCAAAAATAGACACGCCTATTCTATTATTAGCTTGCCTTTTCTGCGACTCATTCCTCAAAAGCACGCCTTATTGACAAAGGCGTGTTTCCTCTGCATTGCATTTTTACATCTTCTTGGGCACATTTTTCATTTTTCATTTTTCATTTGCAATTTGACAAGGCACGCATTTTATTCTTTACTGAAAGTGTTTTGAAGTTCCTGCTGGTGCAATTTTATGATGATCCTTGCAATGGTGCCTTGGACTTTTAACTGGAATGCGAATTATCTTGAGGATCAATGCCTTGGATGAATGGTGTGAGGGGGAGCATTGAAATTTGCTTTCTTTTCTTCCTTGAGCAAAAGCACATATAGCACTTTCCTTCTGTATGTTAGCGCATTGAATCCCTTTTGGTGGTGCTTTTTTTTTTAAATGTTGTTGAGGTGCGTTTGAAGAGTCCCTATGGGCTGAGCGTGTGACTCCACAACAAGCGAACATCCTCAAAATAGGCCATTTGAATCTCTTGGCTGGCGCCTATTCTTGGTTGGAGCGTTTAAACCTTCACAATAGCATGGAGATCTGAATGGAGCGTGCTCTTCTTTCCTGGTGCATGCTTCCTCTATGTGGAATCCTGTTTGGTCTGGCTGAGACGCGTTTTTCTCTCCACATCGGCGTGATTTTTCTTGTGATAGGCATGAGACTTTAGGAGTGCGTGATTTCCGTCTGTTGAAGGCACCTTACCTGCGCGCTTTTTTCTTCTAAAGCGCTTCAAGCGCCTTCTTCCTTCAAAGCGCATTCGAGCCTGAAAAGAGCGCTTCAAGTTTTATATATATATTTTAGTTGCTAAGGAGCATTTGATGTTCTTTTTATCCGTTTTATTTTTCTTTGAATGTGTTTATTTGCATTGACTTTTAATAAAGCGCGTGTGGAAGTCTTTTTATATCATGTGCTTTGTTTAATTTTGATGTTCTTTATATTTCTCCTTTTCTTGTTTTAAGCCTTTGTATGAGCGCACATGTTGAGCCATCTTTTTTTATTTTTTGATTTTCATATTTTATTTTGCATTTTATATAAGGCGCGCCTGACTATAGGCACACACTCATACATAGAGCAAAATCTTATTATTATTATTTTTTGGATTTTAAATTTTTTACTTTTTAATTATTATTTTAAATAGTAATTATTATTAATAAATTAATAACAATTATCTATAAAAATAATATTTTTAAATTTTTTTGACTTTTTAAATTTTTTACAACAATAAAAATAATAACATTTAACAACTTTAATTTCAATATTTAATAAATAATTAATATATAAAATATTAATTATAAATTAGTATATCGTAATTAAATTTTACGAACAAAGACAAACATTCAAAAATTTTGACCAGCTTGACCTCTCAAAATATGATGACATGGACAAATACAACAAATGGATTTGAACACAATAGACATCGAGAGGACGATTGACATGGTGAACAAAATTGATGACAATACCCTTATACGATGATGAAGAATGACACTTGATGACTAAGTATTTTATGATGACTCGGACTTGACAACGATCATCGACTTCGATGACAACAAACGAATTATTTAATTACGACCTTAGATAATTTGGGTTTTGACTAGACCATTTTACGCTCTGACAAACACAAACTTGATATTTGGATTTTCGGAGAGAACTTGGATGACATGACATCTCAACGCCTTGCGACGACTTGACAAGATGAACGTTGCATCAAGATAATACATTTATGGGAAGTGGACATGACGACTCGGCAGACATAGACAACCATTCGATGATGACAAAAATCTAGTTTCGGATTGGGTACAATAGATACATAGAATCAATATCAATTCCTCTGAGATTGATCTTTATAGACATCAAATAACTTCACAAACTAGCACTCAAATCGCATTTACCCAAGTATTGTTGACATGAATTAAAGGAGTTTGTATCAGAGTTTGATTCATAGGAGTTTGTATCATGTTCTTCAGTTTTTATCTTTTAGCTGTCTTTCATATATATTTCCTTTCCTTGTTTATGTGTTTTATGGAGAACCTTTGAGCGTCTCTTTTAGTTTTTTTAACTCAGAAGACGGTGCCTTTTTAGGAAATAAAAACTATAAATAATGTATAAATGAAATATGCAATCTGAATTCTCTAAAATCCATGCATTACCTTTCTTGAACAAAGAGCTATTTTTTTGAAATATATTTATTTGCTGTTATGATTATGCTTGAGAATCATTATGGGCATTACTTTTGGCTATATGACCCGGACACTAGTAAAAATGCTTGCACATTAAATTCAGGGAAGGCACCGATTCAGAATTACCTGCTATAGCAACTGGTTCTCATACTGATGCTATTCCATACTCGGGGAAATATGATGGAGTTGTTGGGGTTTTGGGTGCTATTGAGGCTATCAATGTGCTGAGAAGGTCTGTGGCACTTGCTCCTTTTCCTTCCATATTTTCTATATTGAATTCAGATTACATTTATTAATGATTGTATTTATCTTTCCTTGTATATAATTTTTTTTTCTCTTATTATTTTGTTTACATTAATTCTTTATTCTATAAATTCATAAATTTTTCTTTGCACAGATAAATTGTGTTTAGAGACATGATTCTAGGGTTCAACCCAAAGAGATACTTCTTATTGTTTTACTTTGTATTGTTTTAATGTATGCAGATTAGATTTCAACCCAAAGAGATCACTGGAGGTGATTATGTTCACTTCTGAGGAGCCTACACGTTTCGGAATAAGCTGCCTTGGAAGGTCAGTTCTTTCTATCACCAACTTGTGGACTACTTTTCATTTTTCTGTTTGCATATTTTGAACTGCGGATAGAAGTAAAGTCTCTTTAACAATAGGTTTCATCACTTTCACGCCATTCATTCTTCCAATGTGAAAAGGATATCTCTGTCACTTAATGTGAAACATGCAATATTCAATTAGAGAATGTGACTGGAAAGGAAGCTAAAAAGAAAAAAGAAAAAACAATTGATACTCATTTTTTGTCATTTCTCACATAATGGTTCTCTCTGCAGCCGGTTATTGGCAGGTAGCAGGACACTCTTGGAAACACTTAAAGGGTTAGCTGACAATCAGAATATATCATTTGCAGAAGCTGCAAAGGCTGCAGGATATCATGGAGCTCTAGGGCACTCAGATGGTGTTTCATTAGAAAAAGGTGCTTATGCTGGATTTGTGGAGCTGCATATTGAGCAAGGCCCCCTTCTTGAGGAAGAAGGTATCTATTCTGGAGCATGACATGAGAAGTTCTTTTTCTGTTGCATGTTACTTAATGTTTTAACTTTTAAAGACTCTCGTTTGCCTTAAATTTCTAACCAAACATAATCTACTATCTTAGAATAACAAGCGCCTCTAGACTTTGTTCCATGAAATGGTGGTATTGTGCTGAATGTAAGGCTGTGCACAGACAGCTTCACACTGCAGTCAACAGAATCTTGTAACTATGTGCACATGCCTTTTTCTTTGTAAGGAAATGATCTGAAAGTGTTAGTCCTTGTGGAGGTCTTCTAAACCATATAGAATAATGACATCTGTCTTTCGTCCAAACATGCCTCGTGGAGGTGGCAATTACCTTGGAGCTTTAAACAACATTGATATAGATAATGGGAGATTTGCAAGGAAATGTATTTCTTGTACTCTTTAGGGACAAATCTGGAACCCTAGATGTGGTAACTGATGTATTGGGACAGCTAGATCTTGTTGCTTCTAGTTGAGATTGTGTAAACAAACCGGCCTCACCAATTTTGTGACCACCTCTAGTAGAGTTTCAGCCTTGGATGGTAAGAGAAGATGTCATGTATTCTTTTCAGAGTTAGAGCCATGGAGGACTTTTAACCTATCCACATTTTCTGTAGGCTAACAAATAAAGCAAGGGAAATAATAATATTATTATAATTAATTAAAAGTGTTTTTAAACACTTCATAATAAAAAGTATTTTTAAATACTTATGGAAATTTGAATTCATGGGCTTGAATTGCAAAGCTATTTAAAAGGGGCGCTTGGATCCAAAGAGCATCATTTTGTCGTCATTTTGCAATTCAACTTTTCTAGAATTTGATCTCTGTGTTCAATTTTCACATCCGAGGATGAAAACCCTTGGTATTTCAGATATCTTGGAGGATGAAAACCCTCTTGGATTTCTATCAACAGATTGAGGACGAAAACCCTCATATCCAACATGGGCGATTCCATCCGAGGATTGCGTGTGAGCTGAATTTGGTAATCTTCATGCGAGTTTTCAAATTTGGGGCGATTGGTATTTGCAAGCAAATGTCTGGACTCTGGATATTCATCAAGAGATCTTCATTGTTGATTTTGATAATTTATTGATTGCTTGTGGTTCATCATCATTAATTGCTGAGATTTGGAGTGCCACATCACAATAGGGATTTGTACTATTTTTGGGGCAAATTTAGAGGTGCAATCTGCCTATTGTAGCATTTTTCAGCCGCTGGTTTGCACGTTTCAGTCATTAGAAGTGAAGCGCCATCATTGAGGATAGTTCGTATAACATTAATTATTGTTTCAGCCAACCCTAGCTGCCGATCAACAATTACAAACCTTGCCGCCGCCACCATATAGGTCTGCCGCTATTGTACAACAACTGCACATTAGCATTTCAGATCTTTTTCAATCATATGATCAACCATTTCATCGATCTACATAATATGATAATTGTTTCAGCATATGAGAGTGGATCTACAGGCCATACAACAGTTTGGTTAGTTATGATTGATTGGTATATTGTTTGAACTTCTGAAATTATGTTTCTAGCATCATTTAGCAACATTGATAATTTGTTTCAGTTGTTGCAATCAAAATAAAATTAGATTTGGTGTTTCTATGTTGGTATTTTCATGATTAATGCTGCTTTCATAATTTATCTAGCAATATATCATTCAGTTCTACTTTCAAATTTGGTCAATTTCAGCTCATAAGGGTTTTATACAAATATCACATTATGAGGGTTTGATATGTGAATTTCTAGCCACTTATTGTTGTGATCAGCATTTAGTTCAAGTGTAGTTTGTTGTTTCAGTTTTATATTTGTTTCACAAATCAGAAAAATACAAAAAAACTGCATATGTTTCCAATTCGAAACATTACAGTGGTATTAAAGCTTTGAACTTGTTAGCTTGGAGGGTTAGATCTAATAAGTTTTAATGCAGCCCAGTGATAAAGAATTTAGAGTTTATCAGAGGAGGAAAGTGAAGAATCCAGAGATAGAAGAAATAGAAGAAGAAGAAATGGGGGAAAGAGGCAAGAGGGTTTTGACAGATGGTGAGAAGGCTGATATACAGTATAATGCCATTGTCGGCATGAGCCAAGGCCAACAACAAATCCTGGTTTGCAATTGCTTGAGGGCAAGCAATTTCGGGAAGGGAGGACTGTAATATCCCCTTTTTTTGAGTGATCAGCCACCATGTGTCGGCTAGCCTATTTTATTCCCGTAGGCTAGGTAGAGAAGCAAGACAATACTCTGAGTAGTTAAATCATGCATTTAACTACTTTTGCTGGGCAAAACAAGGATGGGAATTGAGTTGATATATTTTTGTGGTATTTTTGCTGAAGTTAAAATTAATAAAATATTTTGCCTTGTTGAGGAGCGACCCACTTAGAGGGTGGAAATTGGGAAATAAAGCATAAAATAAAATAATATTTTATTCCTTGTTTGAGCGCACAAGGAGAAGTCGGCATAAAGAGGAAATTCAAATCTTTAATTTGAATTTTGAGCACCCAAGGTGGTTTGAAGGTGGTCGGCCTAATTGGAGGGAAAAAGGTAATTTAAAATAAAGAAATATCTTGCCTAGGTTGGCTAGGAGGAAGAATGGAAAGCATGTATAAATAAGAGTTCATTTGGTGGCATTTGAACATCATTGATTATTCATCTTTTCATATGAGTTTTTACTCTTGGCTGCAACGGAAGTTGGGCTATTGAATCCAAGGACGAAAACCCTTGCAATTCTTGGTGAGCTGGACAAAAACTTAGCTCATCTTGTGGAGGTTTTGTGAGGGGAACCTAAATGTGCTTCATTGTTGGTTGATCGAGGAGAAGAGCAGAAAATACAAATCAGATTTGCAGATCAGACTTGGGTTTCACCCTAGATTGGAGCGCCACATTGTAGGAGAGGGTGATTTGCCATTGGAGGGCGATTTTGGGCATTTGTGGGCAGATTTTGCATTGATTAGAGTTTCAGCTTTGGAGCAGACTTGATCGCCATTTTGGAGCAGCAGATCTTGATGTTTGGTGACACCATTGCATGGGGTTTCAAGCTCAAGGTGTGGCGCCACATCCTAGGAGGGCAACTTCTTCATTTGTTGCTCATCTTGCCTTGATGTTGGTATGTATAAACCCTAGGGTTTACTTCTGATTTGTATAGCAGGTTGGTGGGCATGTTTGCCATGGTTTGAATGTATTTTCAGACCTCTACATTCTGTTTTTATACAGCAGAGTTCTCTTCAGAAATTCAGATTTGTCATGTGCATTTATTGTTCCTTCATTGTGTATTTCATCTATAATGTTGGGCGAATCATTTGGCATGGTTATTTGATGTGTTTGACATTCTTAATTGGCTTTTATAAGTGCTTTATCAAGTCTGAAATAAAAATCAGAAAATCAGAAATTAGGGTTTGGAGCAGAATTCAGAAAAATCAGAATTGAGGGTAAAAATCAGAAGTACAAAAAAATCAGAAAATTAGTGAATATCCTATTTGGGATATTACAAAGTGTGAAAACTTGCCAATTAGGTCATCACTAGGTGATCACTCCAAGAAAGGGGACATTATAGCTCATTCAACATGTTAATCACAATCTGGGAGTTAGACTCTGATAATCCTTCGCCAGCCAAGAACACACCTTTCCATAGCATAGAGGATAGCAAGGGCTTCCATAAAATTGTTCATCTGTTGCCCCCTATAAATAGAGAAGAAAAATAGGAGAGCACCAGAGCTATCCCTCCCTAATCCCCCAATCCTAGCATGTCCAGGGTTCACCCTGGAAGATCCATCAATATTAATCTTAAAAACACCTGGAGGTTGGGGAGACTACCTTCCTTTTCTCTGAATCTTACTCTTGGATTGACCACTTTTCCTGGATTGACCACTAAACTCAAATTTTGAGCTACCTCAAGCTCACCAATATCCAACCTAGCAGAAAAATCACACTTAGCTACTAAGGTCTCTTAGAGCATACTAAGAATCCTCTGCCACATTTGCTGAACCACCAACTTCCTTTCCTAAAAAATTCTCTGATTCCTTTCCAAACAAAGCCCCCATGAGATGAAAGAGGGACCAATATTCCAAGCAACCTGTAGAAAAGAGGCCTTGGCCGGGGGTCTTCTCAAACTTCTCCAAAAATCCACCAGAGAAGAAGCATGGACACAAGCCTGCTTCCAAGCTCCCCACCAACGATGCCAAATCTCTTTGGCCAAGGAACATTGAAAGAATAGATGAGAAGCACACTCCTCACTACTATTACAGAGGTAACAAATAGGACCCTAGAAACCCCTCTTCCACAAATTATCCCAAGTGGCACCGATTACGAGCAACCAACCAAAGGAAAAAGTTACATTTAGGCCACACAAACTTATTCCACACAAACTTTCACCAAGGGAAATCAATCTCCCCAAACTTCTGCATGTCCAACTCCCGATATCCTGAAGCAATTGAATACACACCTTTTGGATTAGGACTCCATGCAAGCAGCAAGAGTATTGCGCTCTCTCAGAGAACTACAAACTCTGCTAGCAAGAATCCTAGCTAACTCTTCACAATCTTCCAACATTCCCCCCGACGGCCACTCTAAAGAATCCTTCCATCTGCACACCTCCACTTGACCCAAAGATGAATAGACTTGAAATGCTCAACTCGACACCACCCCCTTCAAGAAAGAGGTTGCAGCACAAGGGTTGAAGTGCGGAAACACAGACAAGATAGGCAGGCAACCATCCCAATAATCATACCAAAACAGAGCCTCAGATCCCCTGTTACAAATCCAAAACATCCCTTGCTTAATCAAATTGGCGCCCCTTTTAAGAGTGCCCTAGATCATGGAGCCATTACTTGAGAGGCTAATCCTTGGAACATCAACACTTTCCACTCTCCCCAAGTACTTATAATTGAGGATCTTAGCCCAATCCTGATCCTGACAAGTGCACCACCTCCAATACAACTTGGCATCTAAGGCCTAACCAGAAAAACTAGCCTAGCAAAGTCCTAGACCTCCCTCCTGTTTCGGCCTACAAATAGATTCCCACTTAACCAGACTCCAGTTCGAAGACTCCAAATTACCAGCCCATAAGAACTGTCTGGAAAGGGCATCAAATTCATTAATGAAGCTTGAGGGAGCACCTTGAACAAAGCACCTATAAATGGATAGAGGTTGAATCACAGATTTCAATAAAGTCACTCTCCCAGCAGAGGAAAGCCATCTACATGTCCAATGACTAACCGGCTTACGAAACTTGTCAAGAATATATTGCCAAAATCCTCTGGGCAAGGTACCAACATGAATGGGGATACCAAGATAAACAAGAGGAATGGTCCCAATCTGAAATCTGAGAATCCTTGCAATCTGATTTGAATAAGCCGAGGAGTATTAAAGAAGAAAATGAAGGACTTGTCTTCATTAATCCTCTGTCCTGAGGCTGCCAGATAAATATCCAAAACCCCTCTTAAATTAACTGCCTCATTGACTCTAGCTAAACCCATCAAAGTAGTGTCATCAACAAATTGTAAATGAGAGTGGGGAGGCAAGCTATCGCCCCCAACTCCAACCTTGGATCAAGCCCTGTCCCACATGAGATTTTATGAGTCTGCCCAATCCTTCGGCCAAAAGAATAAACAAATAAGGAGACAAAGGATCCCCTTGCCGAAGACCCCTAGAAGCACCAAACAACTCTGTAGGCTCACTATTAATAAGAACAGAGAAAGAAATCGAAGTTACACAGCTCATAACCCAATCAACCCAATCACTCCCAAATCTAAACGCCAAAAGAACCTTACGGAGGAAATTCCATTTGACGCGGTCATAAGCTTTGGCCATATCTAGCTTAATGAACAAGTTGCTATACCTACCACCTACACTGCAACACAAGTTGCAGAATTGTTTTTCAGAGAGGTATTTCGTCTTCACCGGTTGCCACAGAGCATTGTGAGTGATAGGGACAACAGGTTCCTAAGTAATTTTTGGTAGGATCTCTTTAGGTTGACAGGGACAGAGCTCACCCCCAGCTCCAGCTACCACCCGTAGATAGATGGCCAGACAGAGATAGTTAATAAATGGGTGGAAGGATACCTCCGTAATTATGTGGCAGGGCAGCAAAAGGCATGGGTGAAGTGGCTTCACATGGGCGAATATTGTTATAACACCACTTATCACATGTCCATTTAGATGTCACCGTTTATGGCACTATATGGGAATGATGCACCGAGCTTTGTGGATTTGTTGTTTGGTGATAGCAGAGTGCCTAAGGCCAAAGACCTTTTGCAGGAGAGTCAGGACATCATGAGGTCTTTGAAGGAAAACATTCAGAAGGCTCATAATCAACAGAAGCAGTATGCAGATCAACATAGGACTGAGCGCTCATTTGAAGTGGGTGACATGGTGTATTTGATGCTGCAGCCCTATAGGCAGTCCACTCTCAAGAAGAGTGGAGCAGAGAAGCTTAAGCCTCGATACTATGGACCTTTCAGGATCTCCAAGAGAGTTGGGGAAGTGGCTTACGAGTTGGAGTTGCCGGCAGGTAGTAGGGTACATAATGTGTTTCATGTATCTCGCCTCAAGAAGGCGCTGGGGCATAATGTGACACCTTCTGCAGAGTTGCCTCCTCTTGATGAAGAGAGGAAATTGATTTTCGTACCCGAGGCTATTATTGATACTAGAGAACGTACCTTGCGGAGGAGGATTATCAGAGTATCTGGTCAAATGGAAAAACCTGCTAGTTGAGGATGCTACTTGGGAGAGCGAGCAGATTTTATCTCATCCTGATCTGAGATTACTTGAGGCAAGCAATCTTAGGGACGGTGGACTGTAATGTCCTCTTTCTCTTTACAGTGTTAGTCTATCATTGGGTTCCCGTAGACTGACAATTTGGTTAGGGAACCATGGTTGGTTTGGCTTTGGATGGGTTATTCAATTGTGTGGAGGTTGGTTTTGGGTTCAGTTGGTGTAGTTGGCTCTTTCAGTGATGGGTTGAGTGTCTTGGCCGAATATGTTATTTTTAGTAAATTCGGGAATGGTGGCGTTTCGGGATTTCCAGACTTGGAATGGATGCGTCTCGTCGAGACCTTTCCGGCGAGCTGTAAAACTCTGGATTCCAAGTTCATCTTGGCATTTATTTTAAAGTCCGAAAGTTGAATTAATTTATTTAATTGGGACTTTAGTGATGTTTTATAAAGTGACCTGAATGAAGCAAAAATCAAAATGTCACTTAAGTGACTTGGGCGCCCATCCCTAGGGAAAGAATAAAGTGATTTTAAAATATAATATTCCCTCCCAAAAGGCAATGCCCTCTTGGAGAAGAAATAAAAGGTGGAAAAAAGTGAGTTCATTCTTTATGCTTGATGTTATGAAAATTACTTGCTTTGGCTCTGCTAGGGTTTCGTGTGAGGGTTTGAAGGTTTGAACTCAAAGGCTGATTGGGAACGAAACTCCCTTCGGTAACAGCATTCTATAGATGTGCAATACCATCCAAAGGTGCTTCTCAGACGGATGCATCCAATATATGCAGTTGTGCTTCAATGGAGTCAATGTTGTTGAGGGTTTGAGGATCTATTGATATATCATTTGCAGATTTATCGTGGACAGCAGGAGAACAATACTGTAATGCAGATTTGAGTGGAGTTTAGAGGAAGTTTGGGACTGTTATTTCAGCACCAAGACTGGCCGTACTACCTAGCTACCTGGCCGTACCACTCATGAAGGATTCTACCACTTTTTGGGGCTGTTTTGAGACTTACTTCTAGGTGTTTGGAGGCAGAACAAGTGTGCAGAGATCGCTCACTGATTGCAGGTCCATTTTGCATTCATTTTGTTGTGAGAACTTCAGCCCAGGTCGTACTATTTGTCCTGGAGGTGACGTGGGACTGCTGTGATTCATTTCCCTTTGTTTGGCAGCCATTAGTCTACTCACAGTGAGGCGTCTAGGGCCTCTTTGATCATTGTAATCCTCTGTATGCACAACACTGTCATTCCTTGGTGATTTGGAGGGATTTCTACAATACCCATTGCTGGTCCAGCTACAACCATTGTACGAAGTTGCATATTTCCATATGTGTATGTAATAGTAATTCATATTTGGTGATTCTATGATCTGGGTCTCTCATATTTTCTTCATATCTGTTCTACTTTTTATGGGTTTCACTTGCATGCTATATTCTCTATGTATTTTGGCAAGAAAACAAACACATCTCAAGAAAACTGAAACCCCTTCTGCATCTTCTGTCTAGTCTGAAAGAGCACTTTAAAAATTAAAAAAATAACACTATTTAAATCTTAAAAAGAACCAACAGGTACGGCACATTACAATAGGTGCCTCTTGTAATGTTTCTTTTTTGTAATTTTTTGATTTTTTTGTATTTTTCTGAATTTGCAACACTTGGAAAAATATCAGAAATATTGATTGTCTTTCTCACACTAATAATATGAATATTGTAACAAGATTGGGTGGAAAATAGATGCTGATATAATAAATATTATCACAACCACTTGCCAAAATGATATCACAAATCACCAATCTATGCATTTGAAATCATAAAGGTACTCACTATTATCAGCAGCAACTGAAAACATTATTCCAGCTCTTCATAAACTGTACGGAAGCTAGAATAGAATAACAGTTTGTAATATTCATGATCCCCTTTGTAAAATGAACAGCAGACCCAAAGAATTTTTGGCAGATATGGGACCCACCATCCACTTGCTTTGATTTCCCAAGATGGTACGGCAATAGAAATTAGAGAACAACCAATACAAATGATTCAGTACCACCAAACATTAATATGAATCACATACCTTTACCCTTGTATGGCTGGCTGAAAATATGACTCAGCATTAAGCATTAGAAAATTCAATGACAAGAGGCTCCCACAAATAAAGCTACTTAGAATATGAATGCTGTTTCAAATACAGATTTGTATGATTCATGACAATTTAAATTCTAATCATTAATATATTTATCAGCCAAGGCTGCGATCACAATAGTCCTTGGCTGGGCAGACAAAAAATGAATATTTTGCAGGCCCCACTCTTCAATTCTTGTCCCCCTTTTACTGTTGTGTTTTTCCTTTAGATATGTAAAGCACTCCCAAACTCAGTGGCTAGTATCCTTTCTGCATAATGATAAAATAAATAAAATAATAAAGCAACTAAAATTGTGTATATTCCCTAGTTGCGATTGAAGATTATATGGAGTGGCTAGTATATGCTTTAATATCAGGTTTGTAAATAATTAATCCTTCATACCTATGTGGAACAATGCATAGATATTAGAATTGTTTTGTCTCTACTAAAGCTGCAATCTACTCCAAGCGGCTGCCTTAAGTATATGCTAGCATAAATACTAGTGCAGCAGGTTGGAAATTTAAGAATATGCTATGAATAAGAAAATAAGTAGTTGAAAACTCCAAAATAATATAATCTAATATATTATCTCAATAGGCAATTTAATAAACATATTATTGTCGAAAAATAGGCAGCATTATATATATTTATGAATTGATCTTCTTAAATTACAGTGCTGAAATCTGGAAATTCACACAATTTGAAAATTCAACAATATCACTTGTATGAAAATTTGCTTGCAAATCCAAATCGCTTATGCATAATCACGATCCTTGAGTGGAATCTCCTCCGATGAGCGAGAGGGTTTGTAATGTCCCGATTTTCGAGTTCTCTTGCAGCACAGTTAGAGCTGACTTTCTAGGTTGGTGATAGCATAATCAGAGGAGTATTTCGATGTCACCAGGGTGTTCGGGTGATCCAGAGGAGTTGTATGACACTTTCTGGAGAGATTTCGGGCAACTTGTCTATACTTACTATTTATAGTAAGTGCTTGCATGGCGATAATCTTTCTGGGTTTTTCTGGGTTTGTTCATTTTCATCCTCGGGGAACACTGCTATTTATAGTAACTGTCAGTCTGGCGCTATTTTGGTGACTTGGCAGTCAGCCGTTGGCTATCCCAGATGTTGCATTGAGCTCAGTGATAGCAGATGGTTTGCGGTGATGTCTTTCCAGGTGATTTCGGACTCTGGGCCCAGACTTACTATTTTTGGCAAATTAGGGTTTCTGTCCGTTTCAGGATTTTTAGTGTTGGAGATGGAGCGTCTCGTCGAGACCTTTCCGACGAGCTATAGATCACTGAATTTTGAGTTCATTTGGGCCTCTGTTTTAAAGTCCGTAAATTAATATTATTATTTAAATATTGGACTTTGGGATTCAATGGTTAAGTGATGAAAAATAAAATATTTAAAAATCACTTGGGAAATATTAAAAGTGAAATTAAAAGAAATATTTCCCCCCAAAAGTGCATCTACCCTCTTGGAGAATTATAAAAGGGGAAAAGTGAAGCTCATTTGCATATGCTTGGAAAATGGATTTTCTCTTGTTTTGATATGTTCCCGTGCATTGGCTTTGGAGCTTGGCTCTAGGGTTTGTTATTGGCTGTGTTGAGACGAAAACCTCTTCATAGTCCTCTTCTTCATGTGTGAGAGACCACATCAGGAAGAGATTCTTGGAGGCTTCATCCAAAGGCTTCAGTTGTGCATTCCCCGGAGACATTTTGGTGAAGATTTGAGTAGCTATTGAATACTTTTATGCAGATTTTTGTATACAGCTGAGAATGAAGGAATGAATGATAGATTTGTGTGTTTGTGGAGGATTTTGTAGCTGCTGTTTCTTTCTACTTGCTGGCCGTACATTTCCAGCTAGGGCCATACCACTTTGGAGCTGTTCTTGACGGAGTTTGGAGTGTCATTATCTTATGTTATTGCAGCATTGGTCATTCACATCATAGGTTATCAGGTTGCAGTGGGGTTTGAGGACTTCCAAATCAGATTGGAGCTTTTTCTTATTGCAGCACACTCTACAGTAGGCCGTACACTCAACTAGTGGACATGGGTCTCTAATAAATTATTCCAGCTTGCTTTGAAAACTGTATTACCAGCATTTGGGTCGCATTGGGACTGAAAATCATTTGCAAAACTTTGTATGATCAGATTTCCTTGTTTGTAGAGGTTGTGAGCATTTTGCTATGGTTAGTATTGCTGGTCCTCCGTCAGCATAAGTATGAAGTTGAAGACCTCCATTTGGGTATGTCATTGTAATTCATATTTTGCTATAATACAATCTGGGTTTTCGTTAGTTTGCTCATATCTCTTCTAGTTTTTCTGGGTTTTCGTTATATGCTCTATATACTATGTATTCAATGCAATTATCAAACATGCAAAACATGCAATGAAACCCTAAACCATAAACTATCAAAAAAGCAAAAAATTGGCACAAAACAAACATATATCCGAGTGTGTATGTTACAGGGTTTCCGTCCTCAAGCCCACAATGGAAACTCAAGGGTTTTCATCCTCTGAAGGGTTTTCGTCCTTTGATTGTCCGCACACCAAGGGTTTTGGTCCTTGAATGCTTTTGAACTCCAAATTGGAAGGAATAATGAAAATGACATAATTCGATGATTCGCTTGATGTCTTCGTCCTTTCTTTTATAGTTGCCTTTTTCGGGCTCTCCATTTATTTTATTTTTATTTTAGTAGTAGTTTCCTTCCAAATATTTAAAAATACTTTTTTAATTACATCCATAGGTCCCCTTTAGAATTACATTTGAATAAAGTGTTAAAAATACTTTTTAAAACATTATATAAGACCTATAATAATATAAAGTGATCAGGCCCAATATTATAATTTTTAATTAAAAAAGGGGATATGACATCTCTTGGTATCTTTTACATAGATTTTTCTAAAGATAGGTATGCTAGTTTTATTTTAATTTTTAATTTGGATTTAACTATGAAAGTTAATTTTTATTTTTTAAGTTTATTATTAATTTTTTTTAAAATAATAATTTTTATCAAATTATTAATATTTAAATTTTAATATATTTAATTTAAATTTTAATGTGAAAATTTAATTATTTGTTTGTAGCAGTTATGTGTCTATATAAACATTTTGGAATATGTAGCAGTTACGTGTTTGTATTGCTTTAAAGTAATGAAAATCTCCTCTAATAGCTTATAAAATTGTGCTATGATTTATGAATGTTGCATCTAGCCGTATCCATATTAGGAGGCCTTGAAAAATAGTTGTATCTATATTCATGTCCATGCAACTTTGATTTTGATATTCATCTAGAGATCTTTATTGTTGATTTTCAGAATTTATTGTCATTATTGTTGTTGGTTCCTCATCATTAATTGCTGAGATTTGGAGTGCCACATCACAAGAGGGATTTGTACTATTTTTGGGGGCATATTTAGAGGTGCGATCTGCCTGTTGCAACATTTTCTAGCTGCTAGTTTAAACGTTTCAGTCATTAGAAGTGAAGTGCCATCATTGAGGACGGTTTGTACATGGTACAACATTAATTGTTGTTCTAGCCAACCCTAGCTGATGATCAGCAATTACAAACCCCATCGTCGTTGCCATACAGGTCAGCCATCATTGTACAACCATTGCACCATCAGCATTTTGGATCTTCTTCAGTCATATGATCAGCCATTTCATTGTATCTGCATAATTTGATAGTTGTTTCAGCATATTGGAGTGGATCTACATACTATACAATAGTTTGGTTAGTTATGATTGATTGATATATTGTTTGAACTTCCGAAATTATGTTCCTAGCATTATTTATGAGCATTGGTAATTTATTTCAGCTGTTGTAATTGAAATAAAATCAGATCTGGGGTTTCTATGTTGATATTTTGATGATTTATGCTTCTGTCATAATTTATCCAACAATATATTTTTCAGTTGTACTTTCAAATTTGGTTAATTTCAGTGCATAAGGGTTTAATACAAATATTGCATTATGAGGGTTTGATATGCAAATTTCTAGCCACTTGCTGTGATCAGCGTTTAGTTCAAGTGTAGTTTGCTGTTTCAATTTTATATTTGTTTCAAAATCAGAAAAATACAAATAAATTGCATGTTTCCAATTCGGGATATTACAGAAGACTAGCTAAATTATGATTTCCAAGGATAACTTTACCGCTCCCCTTATCTCAGGCTAGTTTTTTTATACATTATCAGATCTAGCATTCACTATTATTTAACAATTGATGATACTCAAAACTATCTTGCTGCTATATGTACTCCTTGCTAATGGTTTTCATGCATCCTTTGGGGTGGCTTTTGTAGCTTGGGTTGAATTCTATTGTGACTTATTCGTATTCCGTTTTCACGGTTGTTGCTTCAAGTTTTCTATGGTAAAATCTATTTATTTTGCTTTTCAAGGTGTTTTTAAAGACATCCTCTTGCTGGTGGCATCTTACTAATCAATTCTTTGCAGTCAAATGGACAGAGTATGGTCATCCATGTATATAGTTTTGTTCTTTCTGTAGTTTAATCATATCTTATCACTTTTATGAAATGTAGGTATTCCTATTGGTATTGTGACAGCGATTGCTGCACCTGCAAGCATTAGAGTTGACTTCATAGGCAATGGAGGCCATGCTGGAGCTGTGTTGATGCCTTATAGGTTGGACCTCAATTTATGATAGTCCATTTATCTTTTGGAACATATGATTTGTATAAAGAACAATGGGTATTTTTCCTTAAGTTCATTTTTTGTTTAAACTAGTCTATATGTGTTTCCTTAATATGGCAACTGATTGACATCTTATTTTATGTCATTTCATTTACTTGTTTAAACCAGTAAAGCATCTCTTTAGTTCCATGTAAATTACTATTGCATCTTGGGTTTTGGTTTTCTTGCACATCATTAGTGGATGTGATGGTGAAGGCATGTTTATTGGATAGAGGAGGCATAAGTTCTAACCTAGAGAGGGGTAGGGCCTGCACATCTCTTTAAATAATGTATAAGATGGAAAACAACTTTCTTTTGGGTTTTCACAAGGTATATCTTATAGAGGAAACGGTGCCTTTCTAGTTAGTGACCTAAAAAGCTACCTTTACCTTCACCTTTTGCTTGGCTTGACCATGTAATATTCCCAATGGTATCTGCCCTAAAATTCTGGAATTAATTTTCTGATTTCCGCACTTCAGAATTCTGCTCCAAACCCTAGAATTCTGATTTATTTTTCTGATTGCAAACAAGAGTGGACAGCGAACATATATGCATCCAAAATACTCAAATAATATGCCAATAATGAACCCTTATGATAATAGCTTCAATCATGAACTTAACCACAAGATATGAACATCCACAATGCAAACACAATAGGAAACAAATCTGATTTCTGAATATATATCAGATTGCTGCTACAAATCAGAATATCTGAATATGCAATTACATCAATTACATCAATTACATAGGGTCAAACATGCCCCAAGTATAACCCAGAAGTCTGCCCTTACAACTCAGACCTAATAATATGTTTGTACATACCAAAAATGATGTAGAATGAAGGCACAAAGCAAACCCTAGCTGGGCGAACTTCTTCAGCTAGGCGGCACTCCTTTGGAAATGACAAATGGCAAATGAGGGCGGAGCCGGCTAGGACTGATCAGCAATGATCCCAAATGAAATTTCCCACTTTGGTGCTTAATCTAGGGTGAAAACCCTAGCTTCAATGTCATGTCCCCATTTCTGACATGATCACCAAACAGAAGGTTGAGTTAGCCTATCCTTATTCCCGTGGGCTAACCCATCAGAACAAGGGAATATTTTTGACAAGATGGAAAAAATGAATTAATGCACTTTCGCATTAATTATCAAATGAAGACCATTAAATAATAAAATATTATTATTATTTAATTATAACGCCAGGGAAAGAAAATAATAAAAATAAATTAAATAATATTACTTTAATTAAATAATAAAATAATAGTCTTGGACTTAGGCACCAAATTGAGGAAAGGGAAAAATAATAATATTTTATTATTTTGAAATGGAGCGCTCGTCCTTGGAGGGAGGAAAATATTCAAAAAATAATAAAATAATGCTTTGCTTAGTGTACCGCTCACCTTGGAGTTTTTAAATTAAATATTGATATTTGAAATTTGAACCTTTCTTGGGAGAATCAATAAAGGAGGGAAATTAAAATTCAAATCTTTAATTTGAATTGGCAGAAATCCGAGTATAAATAAAGCATGAAGGAGCTCATTCCGGCATCACGAATCTTTGGCAAACTTTGGCATTTTTTTTGCTTGGCATTTCATTTGCTACGGTGGAATTGGGTGAAAACCCAATTTGCATCATTGGAGGCGGATTCACATGGAGTTCGCAATTGTGCTTCATTGAAGACTTGTTTGAATTTCATAGATCCATCATTCGATATTTGGTCAGAGACCATTATAGGCGATTGGAAGCTTGAGGATAGTTTGCATTTGTGGAAGACATTGGAGCCAATCCCCTTGAGCATCGATATGCAAAGAAGATCATAACATTGCTAGTGCGCCGATTTCAAAAGATACTCACATTGCCTTAAGCGCCGATCTGTAGAAGGATATTTTGGAGGTCTGATCGCTGGAATTACAGCTGCTATTCTGTTCCCAGCCGCTGCCACCATCATCCAGGGAGCACTAGGAGTTATTGCTGGGTCTCTAGCCTCATCGCCATCACTATAGACTGGCCGATTTGCATACCATATACAGCGATTCATCATAACAGGGCCATCGAGAGTTTGGAGAGTGACAACAGTGACAGTTAGGAGACAAGTGGCAGCTTTGACACCCATATCATCAGCTATCTGATACATTTGAAGATCCCTTGTGGCCGATCTGATTTAGATAAGGTTCGCAGCTTTGCATTTGATAGTTTCAACATAATCGGTATGTTATCATTGCACATATAATTCCGATTTTGTAACAGCTGTATATGCTTTGTACTTGGCTGCCATCTAGCCATGATTGTTGATGTAATAGAAAGATTGCAAGTCTGATTGTAGCAGATCTGAGTTGGTTTTCTCATTCACTATTGTCATTGTAACTTGCATTCTATGATTGTACTACACATTGATTAAGATGCCACTATCTATTTGTTTCATGGTCAATTGTACTTGTTATTCATATTTCATGCTTGGCAAGTTATAATACAAGAGCGCAAATAGGAAATCAAAGTTCAGTCCTAGGGTTTTAGTTTGTAATTGCAAGATTCAAAAATTTGCCACAAGAACCTAGAATGGGACATGACATCCAACAATGCAAAAATACCTTCAAATGGTGTCACTCCAAGTCTGATCTAAATATCTGAATTTTCCTTCACTTCTTCAAATTGTATCTAGCACAAATCTCACAATTTGGCCTTAGGGTTTTTGCAGAAACAAATATGGCTTTGTCGCTCCTTTGCTTGCAAATCTCTAATGAAGCACAACTATGAACTTCGTATGAGTCCACCTCCAAGATGTGATTGGGTTTTCGTCCAATCCACCTATCTTCCTAAGGGTTTTTGTCCTTGGAAGGTGTTGAACCAAAAGTTGCAGCCAAGAGATAAATCTCCAAAGAAAGGATATGAATGAATGATGATAAGACTTGCAAATTTACTTTCTTTTATAGCCAACTTTTGCTTCCCAACGCTGGCCGACCTCCTTAAGTGATGCTAGGTGCCCAAAATATAAATTAAATGTTTTATCTTGCTTTTAACTCCTTCCTGGGCTGACTCCCTCCTAGGAGCTCACTTTATGATCATTTGTCTATTTTCTTTCCCTCACATGTCAAGAGTCAATGGAATATTTTTCTTTATTTTTCATTCTCTTCTCCAAGTGGAGCGAACTTCTTTGGCATATGATGCATCATGACTTGACCTCAAATCAAATCATCCTCCTCAAGGTGAAATATCATAAATTTTTCTTATTTTTCCCAAAGGCATTTTTCCATATTTTCTTCTCTTTTCCTTCTCCTCCTTGGTCGCTCCACATTAGGGCAAATTATTTTATTTGTTTTGACTTCATCAAAAGACTCACAAAAATATACCAAGTCATCTCCCATAATCATTTTGCCCTACAAAATTGGCTAAGTACGAAATCTAGCCAACTTGGATATTCCCTTAGCCCTCCGGCTTAGCCTATGGGAATGGAAATAGGCTAGCCAACTAACTAGGTGATCACTCCGAAAATGGGGACATTACAGACCATAAGAGGAATCTTGGTTAAGTTGTATTTGAGTTTGCATGTTCTAATGCTCATTGTATTTATCTACCTCTCAATACATGAACAATAGCTTTGTATTAGTTCTAACCGGTGTTCCACAGTGTTTTGGAATGGGGGGATGGGAGGATGCAAGGATCGGTTTTGGGGATGACAATTTTTTAAAAAAGTTTGTGGACAATGGGGGGATGGTGGTGCAAGTAATATAATATTTGAAAAATTAATTATAAAAAACTGTAAAAGAAATTGCAATTTATTATTTATGTAAAGTCAATCAATTGAATTGACATTGGAACTTCTGAATATCAATATATTCAATTTCATGGTTTCATCAAGTTTGCGATAGTAATGCAAAGTTTCAAGTACAATGGCCAATGCTTAAGTGAACTAATTGTTTGCCACAAATGTTGTGGTGTACCCCTCATCGCTAGAATTGCTAGACTCATCTAGCTCTTGTGATTGGACACCAACCAACCTTTGTTTGTGCAACCTGATCCTCATCAATCTGCATCGGTTCATTTGGGTCTACATTCTATTGTGTTGCTAGACTCTCCTTGTATTCAATCAATCATGTGGTCAATGAGACGCAAGACAATATGTACAACCACAAGCTTGTCCACTCTCCTAGAGGTAATCTTATTGCTCTTGATGGGTGGATGAAGTTTTACATAGACCAACTACTTTTTGCAGCAAAGGAACTACAAACTTGTGATAAGAGGCAAATGGTTAGTGTGGTTATCATCGATGGAGGTCCATGCAAATGCCACCATGTTTTGGATTCTCTTGTGCACAAATCTTGCTATCTATCTTAGCCATACTTGCATATCCCTTGAGTGTGGCAAATTTGGTCCACTCATGTTGGATGATTGTAGACTCCTCTACACTGTAGATCTTATCAATTGTCTTCATGTAGGCTCTCTTCAACTCAATGTTTGCCATAGGGAGAATTCTATGAGGCCTTTGCACATACCTCTTTGGGTTCAATGCATGCGCAACCATTTGCAAAGGAGTGTTGAGCTTCTCCCATATCCGTTGAATGATAGGATGAGTGTTCTCATTATAGAACTGCAAGGTGGGGTCTCTCTTTTGTACATCAGCTTTCATTTTGCCAAGCATGCTATCAATGCACTCATATATCTCCCTAGGCTTGGAGTGTTAGATTCCCAATGTCTAACCATCATGAAAATTGGGGATATGATGGAGGTGATGTGCTTGGCATCAAACCAAAAAAGTGACGCTCTTCACTACTTCCTTCACCCTCGTACTTTGCTCCATCTTAGAATCGTTCCACTAATTCCACTCTTGTGTCATGATCATTAATTGCAAGGGCTCTTGCAACTTAGTCATCCTCTCTAAGAGAATGAAGTATGATGCAAATCTTGTCTCAACAGGTTTGATAAATTCCTTCTTGGAGAAGAACCAAGATAGTGCATGCAATGCATGGTGATTGAAGATAAACATCTACACATCTCTTGCTACAACCTGTTTGATCTAGTCAACTTTGCTTATGTCCTTCAATGCATCATTCATGGCATGCATACAAGGGGTCCAATAAATATGTTTGTAGGAAGCTTCAACCAACTTCTTTGTTACTTTCTGAAATATACCCTTCTAGAATGATTGAAATTTTTTGCCAACTTTTAGATAAGATTTCTTGCACAAATCAGCTAATAAACATCACCAATGAACAAAACAATAATAGAACTTCAAACCCACATCATACTTGCTTATTTGAAACCTTCAAATGTGAAATACAAAAATGATAAGTTGCTGATATGATTTTCAGTCACTGTCTGATTTTATATCAGACCTTATTACATGCATATAAAATGTCCAAATACAACAAATCTTTCATAAGATCAAAGCCCAAACACTCTAGAACAAAGATAGCTATCCAATGATGCTATAACAGCCCTGAAAGTACAAGAATATATGACTGATATAAAACTTCTGTAGGCTGATATGACTGTTGAAAGTGATGATTTTGCCCAGCCAAGTTGTATCAATGAAAACTTCATGAAAACCATCTCCAAACCCAAGCGATGGATGCCTAGTTTGGTCTTCTATCAAATGCAACTTTTCAAATGTGAAATCCCTTGTCAAAGCCACTTCAAAAACCCTGTCATTGTCCAAACAATTCGCTGTCATAAAAATCAGACTTTGCTGATATGAAATCAGACCTTGAAAAATATGCAAAAGCCACTCAATTCTCACTCTAAGCTCAATCAACTACCTTAGTAGTCACTCCCATACACCAAGGGTTCCATTATGATGTCAAATACTCCTTAAATCCTTTCAAATAACCTGCAAATTCAACTCCAATGATGAAATCTGAATGATAACATCTCACAAATTGTCATGGGAACATCACCACAACATTCAAGGGAACATCTCTTTGAAAAATAACTAGAAAATGCAATTTCGAGCTAAAAGAACAAAATGCAAAAGCTTACCAAATGATCATTAGTTGCAAATTGGAGTTCAAGAGCTCTATTTATCCTCTCCAAGGATAGGCGTCCCTTCTCTTTGTCAAATTGGAATGAAGCTTGGAATCCATCAATCAAAATTGAGAGTCTTGAACAAAAGTAAATGAATGACATCAATGAATGCAATCATTTAAAACAGTCTTTAATTGTTTAAATGAACTACATCTATCTTGCAAGTGAATCGATCCTCTATGAAGTGGAATCCTTCTCTACTTGACGGCGGCCATGTATTGGAGCTAACAATCATTTACAAACTTCTCTTTGCATTGAATTTCCCTTGCTAATGGCGGCGGTTGATCATATGCAATCATTTAATATATTTTTGTTGCAATGAATATCCATCTTGGCATTGAGCGAACCTCCTCATCATAGGCGTTTAGCATTTAAAATCTTTCAAAGCTCAATAACTAACCAAATGCAATCATTTAATATTCACAAACCCAATCGCCCTCATGGTACCATCGATCCAATGCAAATATTTAATATATAAATATTGCATTTAAAATATCTTTCCTTCATGCTTGGCAGCTAGCTATGAGTCAAATGCAATCATTAAATTTCAATAACCAACCTCTATCAATACCAATCGCTCAACACAAGGCATGGGCGAATGCATCATGGCGTTGGAATTCGGTGCTTGGACCAATGTGAATGCTCTACAAAAGTGGGCGATCCTCTAGATGGCCGTTGGCTCCTTGAACAAAGCAATTCAAATACCCAAAACAATATATGCCAATCGATCCCTTATTCTTTGCATTTGATTTTGGTTTGGACCTATAACTCCTTGGCGAACACATCACCTTTATTCATATGTACAACTCCATAGAAATCGATTATAGAAAATGCAATTAAAGATTCCATTTTCTAAAATCCGTCGAATGAAAATAAAAATACAATTTCAAAATTGCATTTGTCATTGATCACATACTAGTTGAGCTAACATTCTGAATCTCCATGTATAGACACATACCAACTTTCCGGTTCTCCATGTGTAGCAATAAGCTTAGCCTACGGGAATGGATGATAGGCTAATCATCAACTCCATGTGAAGTCACTCCGGAAATGGGGACATGACAGTCCTCCCTTCCAAGGATTGCTTGTCCTCAAGCAATCGAAGATTAGGATGCTCCAAAATTTGTTGTCCTTCCCAAGCAGCATCCTCCAAAGGCAATCCTCTCCATCGAACCAAATACTCTCTAATGACTTGGCTCCTCAAATGATGCTCCCTCATATCAACAATGCTATCAGGCTCCAATATCAACATGCCTTCTTCATCAAGAGGTGGAAGATCAGGAGAAGAAACCACATGTTGTCCTAATGCCTTTTTGATGCAAGACACATGAAACACATTATGAATACGGCTTCCTGATGGTAACTCAAGCTCATATGCAACTTCACCAACTCGTCTCACAATCCTGTATGGCCCATAGAATCTCGGCTTGAGCTTTTCTGCACCACTTTTCTTCAAAGTACTTTGTCTATATGGCTGTAGGCGCAAAAATACCAAATTATCAACCTCAAATGTCCTCTCAACTTGATGCCTATCTGCATATATCTTCTGCTGATTCTGTGCTTGCTGAATATTTTCCTTAAGAATCCTAAGGATGTCCTCTGTATCCTGCATCAACTCCTTAGCTCGAGGAGCTCTACTATCATCAAATGCCAAATCCACAAAAGAAAGTGCATCATACCCATACAATGCTCTGAATGGAGTCATGCCAATAGACATGTGATAGGTAGTATTGTAACAATACTCCCCAAGATACAACCATCTAATCCAAGCACGCTGATGACCCGCAACGTAATTGCGAAGATATCCCTCAATCCACTTGTTTACAATCTCTGTCTGTCCATCAGTCTGAGGATGATAACTAGTGCTCGGTGTCAACTCTGTACCTGCAAGTCGGAATAGCTCACGCCAAAACATGCTGATGAATCTACTATCCTGATCACTCACAATAGTCTTTGGAAGGCCATGCAAGCGAAATACCTCACGAAAAAACAACTCTGCAACCTGCAATGCTGTGTAATCCGCTGCAATAGGATAAAAATGTGCATATTTGGTTAGACGATCAACAACCACATATATGCAATCCTTACCATGTACCTTCGGAAGACCCGTGATGAAATCCATGGAGATACTTTCCCACTTTTGCTCAGGAATAGGCAAAGGCTGAAGTAGTCCCGCGGGAAAAGTATGCTTAGATTTGTTCTGCTGACAAGTCAAACACTCTCTTAACATGTTGAAGAACATCATCTTTGAGACCCTTCCAAGAGAATCTCTCACGAACCTGCCTATAGGTTTTGAAGAAACCTGGATGTCCTGCTAGAGGTGTATCATGAATGGCTCTAAGTATCTGCTGCTTAAGTTTTGACTTAGGTACCAAAAATATCCTATCGTTATAATATATCACATCATCAACAACCTTATATCTATCATCCTGAATCAAACCATCCATGATCTTGCATGCAAATGTAGACTTGGAATACTCAATTAAAAGTTGAGATTTCCAATCAGTTGAAATCTCACTCAAGGAACAAATAGTAGGCCTCCTAGAAAGTGCATCTGCAACAACATTCTTCTTTCCTTTCACAAACTCAATATCAAAGTCATATGCCTGTACTTTAGAGACCCATTTTTGTTGTCTCTCATTCAAATCCGTTTGGTCCAAGAAGTATTTCAAACTGTTGTGGTCAGTTCTCACCACAAATTTCGCACCTACCAAGTATTGATGAAACTTTGCCAAAGTATGCATTATGGCAAGCATCTCCTTGTCATAGGTGGAATATAGGCGCTCCACATCTCTCAATTCCCTGCTCTCATAAGCAATGGGGTGCCTATTCTGAATCAACATAGCTCCAATACCTTCTCTTGATGGATCACACTCAAGTACAAAGGACTGTGTGAAATTTGGTAGTGCCAACACGGGAGTAGTACTCATCACCTCCTTAAGCCTGTCAAATACTGCTTGTGCCTTGGAAGATCAAAGGAATGCCCCTTTCTTAGTGAGATCTGTCAATGGTGCTGCCAATTGTGAAAATCCTCTAACAAACCTCCTGTAATAACTGCAAAGACCCAAGAAACCTCGTAACTCAGAAATGTTCCTTAGAATACGCCAATCCTGTATTGCTTTGATCTTCTCATCCTGTACTCTAACTCCATTGGCACTAATCATATGTCCCAAATAGAGAATCTCCTCCATCCCAAAATCACACTTTGAAGCCTTGGCATACAATGACTGTACCTCCATGACTCCAAGTACCTCATCTAGATGTCGAAGATGTTCATCCCATGTCTTACTATATATCAAAATGTCATCAAAGAACACCAACAAAAACTTACGCAATTGCTTATTGAAAACATGATTCATGCAAGACTGAAATGTAGCAGGTGCATTAGTAAGACCAAATGGCATAACAAGAAACTCATAGTGTTCATAATGGCATCTGAATGCTGTCTTCGGAATATCCTCCTCACGGACACGAATCTGATGATAGCCTGAACGAAGATCAATCTTAGAAAAACACATGGCCCCGTGTAACTCATCAAGTAGATCTTGGGTATAGGGTACCTGTTTTTGATTGTCTTCTTGTTCAAAGCTCTATAATCAATACACATCCGCATAGTACCATCCTTCTTCTTCACCAACACCACAGAAGAAGCAAATGGACTAGATGAAGGTCGAATGTGTCCCATATCAATCAACTCCTTGGTTGCATTCTCAATCTCAATCTTGAAGTGTCAAGGATGTCGATATGGTGCAATGTTGATAGGCTTGGTCCCATGCTCTAACTTAATCACATGCTCAAAACCATGGTCTGGTGGTCTACCTAGAGAAATGTCACCAAATACCTTACCATGCTTATCCAATACAGATTGGATATCTACATGATACTCTCCACCTGAAGAAGACTTAGAAGAAACATTCACTTGAGCTGCCCATTCAATATCATCATGTCGAAACAATGTCTCCATGCGCCTAGCTGAAACAACTCTAGGTGCTCCATCTGAAATAGCTCTCAAGATAACTTTCCTTCCCTCATGAATGAACTCTATCTCCATCTTCTTCAAATCTTGGATATAGCGGCCAAGTGAATGCAACCATTGCATTCCCAAAACAACATCAATGCCTGAAAGTCCAACCATGTAGAAATCATCTGTCAATGTATAATCTCCCATTTGAATACTAAGCTGTGGCACTCTCTTCTGACAACTCATAGTAAAGCCATCTGCTACTGCAACTGTGAATCCCTCAAAGTCGTCAGCTTGTAAACCACGCCTCATAACTAAACCTTCATCAATGAAGTTATGAGTAGCTCTACTATCCACCAAACAAGTGACTCGTTGTCCCTTGATAACACCCTTTATTCGAAAGGCATGATACCTAGGAACTCCTGACATAGAAGCAATAGTCACTTTACTTTCACCTGTATCAAGCTCCAATGTAGGCTGATCTTGATGATCCTCATCTAAAACTGAATCCTCATGTGCATCACTATCATTATCTGAAATTACCTCAATGAGATGTGCTTTGCCCTTCCCAAGGCATCTATGTCCTGGTTCCCATGGTTGCTTGCAAGAAAAACATAACTTCTTCCTTCTCAATTCATCTCTCTCTGCTGCAGAAGGATTAGTCTTAGGTTGAAATATTTTTTTCTGATTAGAATTAGAGCCCTTGAAGAAGTTTTTCTTTGGAGTGAATGTAGGAGTAATATCCAAATCAAGTGCTAACTCAATTGCCTCCTCAAGTGTAGTTGGCTTATGTACCTTAACCAACCCTTTGATCCTATCATTCAATCCTTCAACAAACAACATAGTGATTCTTCTATTTGTCATATCAGGAATCATAACCACAATCTTTTGAAATTCATTCACATATGAATCCACTCTACCACTCTGTTTCAACTGTGCAAGCTCACGGTAGTAGACCTCCACATCCTTGCGGTCAAACCTAGTAATGAGTTTTTGAACAAACTCATCATATGAAGTGATCCTGTTGTGATGCTGTGAAACAAGTCCATGATGTCACCACTCATATGCCAAACCCTCTAAATGCATAGTAGCAAAATGTATAGCCTTTTCTTCACTCATGGGCTTGAGTGTAAGAAAGGTATCCAACTTATTCACCCATGCTCTAGCACTTAGCTTGCCACTACCATCAAAGCTAGGAAGAGGAATTTTATTCAATGCATCCTTGTATTCCTTTGGTTGTGTAGGTTGTACCCTTCTTTGCCTTGGCCGATTCACTCTACCTCTTCGATTGTCTCTCTTTTGGCTCATGTAGTTATTGAAATTAATTCTATTCCTTACATGTTCGGGAAGTGAATCATACTCATCAACCAAAGATATAATATTCTCCTCAAAAGGAACCTCTTCTTCTTCATCCTGTGGCTGCTCCTCTTGTACTTCATCTTCTCTAGGAAGAAACGTAGGCTGCATAGGTCTCTTAATTGTAGGTGTACGAGTCCTTCTATCACGTGGTGATGATCTTCCAGCTACACTACCTGTATCCTGATTATTTTGATTCCTGTCACCCATCATAGCTTGAAACATCCTTTCAATATTTGTATTTGTTTGTCATTGTTGCTCAGCCATCTCACGCTGATTATTAACCATGTCCCTTAACATATTATCAATTTCGTCTTGTGCAATACCTTGCCTTCTATCACCCATTGTTCTTCTTCTATAATGTTGCGGCAAAGGATCAACGTAGTAGCTCATAACCCATAAGTTAGCAAGATCCAAGCTCTGATACTACTGAAATATACCCTTCTAGAATGACTGAATTTTTTTGCCAACTTTTAGATAAGATTTCTTGTACAAATCAGCTAATAAACATCACCAATGAACAAAACAATAATAGAACTTCAAACCCACATCATACTTGCTTATTTGAAACCTTCAAATGTGAAATACAAAAATGATAAGTTGCTGATATTATTTTCAGTCACTGTCTGATTTTATATCAGACCTTATTACATGCATATAAAATGTCCAAATACAACAAATCTTTCATAAGTTCAAAGCCCAAACACTCTAGAACAAAGATAGCTATCGAATGATGCTATAACAGCCCTGAAAGTACAAGAATATATGATTGATATAAAACTTCTGTAGGCTGATATGACTGCTAAAAGTGATGATTTTGCCCAGCCAAGTTGTATCAATGAAAACTTCATGAAAACCACCTCCAAACCCAAGCGATGGATGCCTAGTTTGGTCTTCTATCAAATGCAACTTTTCAAATGTGAAAGCCCTTGTCAAATCCACTTCAAAAACCCTGTCATTGTCCAAACAATTCGCTGTCATAAAAATCAGACTTTGCTAATATGAAATCAGACCTTGAAAAATATGCAAAAGTCACTCAATTCTCACTCTAAGCTCAATCAACTACCTTAGTAGTCACTCCCATACACCAAGGGTTCTATGATGATGTCAAATACTCCTTAAATCCTTTCAATAACCTGCAAATTCAACTCCAATGATGAAATCTGAATGATAACATCTCACAAATTGTTATGGGAACATCACCACAACATTCAAGGGAACATCTCCTTGAAAAATAACTAGAAAATGCAATTTCCAGCTAAAAGAACAAAATGCAAAAGCTTACCAAATGATCATTAGTTGCAAATTGGAGTTAAGAGCTCTATTTATCCTCTCTAAGGATAGGCGTCCCTTCTCTTTGTCAAATTGGAATGAAGCTTGGAATCCATCAATCAAAATTGAGAGTCTTGAACAAAAGTAAATGAATGACATCAATGAATGCAATCATTTAAAACAATCTTTAATTGTTTAAATGAACTACATCTATCTTGCAAGTGAATCGATCCTCTATGAAGTGGAATCCTTCTCTACTTGACGGCGGCCATGTATTGGAGCTAACAATCATTTACAAACTTCTCTTTGCATTGAATTTCCCTTGCTAATGGTGGCGGCCGATCATATGCAATCATTTAATATATTTTTGTTGCAATGAATATCCATCTTGGCATTGGGCGAACCTCCTCATCATAGGCGTTTAGCATTTAAAATCTTTCAAAGCTCAATAACTAACCAAATGCAATCATTTAATATTCACAAACCCAATCACCCTCATGGTGCCATCGATCTAATGCAAATATTTAATAAATAAATATTGCATTTAAAATATCTTTCCTTCATGCTTGGTGGCTAGCTATGAGTCAAATGCAATCATTAAATTTCAATAACCAACCTCTATCAATACCAATCGCTCAACACAAGGCATGGGCGAATGCATCATGGTGTTGGAATTCGGCGCTTGGACCAATGTAAATGCTCTACAAAAGTGGGCGATCCTCTAGATAGCCGTTGGCTCCTTGAACAAAGCAATTCAAACACCAAAAACAATATATGCCAATCGATGCCCTATTCTTTGCATTTGATTTTGGTTTGGACCTATAACTCCTTGGTGAACACATCACCTTTATTCATATGTACAACTCCATAGAAATCGATTATAGAAAATGCAATTAAAGATTCCATTTTCTAAAATCCGTCGAATGAAAATAAAAATACAATTTCAATATTGCATTTTTCATTGATCACATACTAGTTGAGCTAACATTCCGAATCTCCATGACATACCAACTTTCCGGTTCTCCATGTGTAGCAATAAGCCTAGCCTACGGGAATGGATGATAGGCTAATCATCAACTCCATGTGAAGTCACTCCGGAAATGGGGACATGACACTTTCCACATATATGCCACATTTGTTATGACTTGTGCCACATTGTTAGGGCCAACCTCTTCCATCGCATCTTTGAGGATATGAAACTAAGACTCTACATCCTTTTCAGTGCCCCAAACAATCAATAGCTCTAAGGAAGTAAGGCCCCTCTATACATACGGCCTCTCTATACATATGACCATGATATTGATGAGTGGACTTTGTTTAATACCCATTCACCCATCCATGATAATGTTGCATCCCTTTGATACCCATATGGCCTTCATTTCCTTGATAAGTATATTTATCTTGGAATGGTTTCTACTTAAGATAGTGATCCTCAATTTTGTCTCCCTTGGTGGCACATATGAAGACCCTACTTTTGCAACCTTAGATATGGCCTCCTTAAAATAAGGAGAGTGAGAAACCTTGAATGGAATGCCTGTAAATTAAATAACTCTACCACTAGGTTGGGAGTTTGACCTAAACCCATGATCTTATGTTTCCTTGTAGGTTCTATTTAACTCAATGCAAAAAGAGGAATTTGTGGTTGTCGATAAGTAGTAGTAGTCCTCGGTGTCATGGCAGCAGGTGTGGAATTGGAGATGTCACTACTAAACAATTTTATTACCTTGGCCATCTATTGAAATGTGAGCTAAACACATACTCCAACCCCTTTGCTATTGATGTGAAGGAGTCGTGCGTTCACTATTGTAATGCTGCTATGGTATTCAAGGCCACCAAAATGACATTTCCTTTGGTTAGTCTCCGCTAAATTAGTAGCTTTGTTGGAATCTATCCTTGCAGGAAATTCTTGTAAAGGGGCCTTATTATCAAATGGACCATTGGCAAAATCTTCCAACAGCTTGGAAGGGAAACTGAAATTCACAACACTCCCAATTGAATTACTATAAGAACCCTTGTCCAATCTTGCTTTCAACACCTTTAAATATCTGATTTTTAGTGCATTGACATTTTGTCAAACACTTGGCATGCTGCTGTTATGTCACTGTTTTTCTGAGTTTATGGTGTTTGAATGCTTGTTTGAATGATTGTTTATTATGTAATTCTTATGCAAATTCAGTCTCACAACATATGGACATTTTTACAAACATATTGCATGCATAAACCATGAAAGAATATAATAAAATATATATCCAAATCTGAGAAAGTTTACACAATAAAGTTTTATTCAAATTGAAGATTTGAATATGTTTTTATTGTTGTTTGCAAATTACATCAATATCTTTCAAACATACCAGGTTCGCCCTTCATGCAAAGATGAATGTACAATGCCAAACTATAAATGGTGCCTTCTTATAAGTTGCGCCTATCTTCATATAAACTGAGATGGATGGTTAACTTCTGTAGCTGATGTAATTCAAGTCTGAGATGATGGTAGACTGCTGTAGTTCAACATCTTCACCATATTTACTCTCCAATAGGCTGCAATACCTTCCTAGAAGGCTGCGATCAAGGCTGCAACTCCCCTAAAGTGCTGCAACTTCAAATATTCTCCACGTCTCCACTAATACCTGCCACGATTTGATGCTAGATGGCTGCACTGAGGTATAACTCCCTCCCAATGTGGTTCGCTCTTCCTATAGAAGGCTGCGCCAAGATAGAGAAAGCTGCGATCTGCCTTTACTTCCTTTATAACATCAAATTCTCTCAAAAATCAGGCACTAGGGTTTAGCATAAACCCTCTAAACTCTTCAATAAATTTTCATAGAATCTTTAATAAATCTCTATCATCCACAAATTTATATTTGCCCTGCAAATCTCATAAATTTGGCAATAAACTCCTCCAATGCCAACCTGCAAAAATATATCTTCTTGAAACCCAAAAATCTCTCCAAAATTGATCAATGAAGCACAAATGTGAATTTTGAGTTGAATCCACCAATGGATGGAATTGGGTTTTTGTCCTACGAATATGCTGAATTTGTAGTTGCAGCTCACAAGGAAAACTCTAAATGCAAATAACAAATCAAGGATGTGAAAATGATTTACCTTCACCTCTTTTTAAAGCCACAAGTGAATCCTCCTTTTTGGCTGACAAGGTTTCACTTCTAGAAGATTCTCTTTTTGCTTTATTTTATTTTATTTTATGTTTTCCTTCTCAAAAGTGACTTATTTTATAATTTCCCAATAACTTATTATAAAGTCACTTTTTTTAAATAATAAGGTCCAGCTAATTAATTAAATATAAATAACCCAAAATTGACTTAGGATTATTTAACATTTAATTAATTAAATTATTCCCTTATAACTCCCAACTTAGCCTATGGGAATAAAAATAGGCTAGTGGATCCCGTTGGATGATTACTTGGAAATGGGGACATTACAATTACTTTGAGTGCTCACCTTGCCACCCGCTTCCCCTCATCTATTATTTCCAATTTCAATATCTAGATTCCCAAGCTCCTCCTCACTGTCACTTACATTATGAGAACTCATAATGTCACTGCAAAAACAAATTGTTTGATTTTACTACATAAAGGACTCAAAGCACAAGGATTTTCCTTTTGTTTTTCTTACTTCATGTTGCATGAAGTGCAAAAGTTGAGGATACACAAAGTTGCAATACTTGTTCCTTGTTTGTTTGATTAACCCAATAGTAAAAACTAATTTGTTATTCAAACAAAGACTTTCCTTTTGTTTTTCTTACTTTAGGTCACATAAAGTGCAAAAGCAGAGGATACACAAAATGAGTGATCCTTGTGTTTGATTATCCCAATGTATTATTATTTATGTAATGGAAAAATTAAAATTAACGAGTTCTTCAAATCTCAAATGAAGATTTTCCTTCTAGTTTTCTTTATTAAGGTTGCACAAGTGCAGAAGCAGAGGATACACAAAAGTTGCAATACTTATTTAACTAACAAAACTAAAAACTAAAAAAACTACAAGAATTTAAATTTCTGATTTTACTTATGTTTTCTTACTTTAGACCACATGAGGCGCAAAAGCAGAGGATACAATCCCTCAGCAAACCTCTTGTAGTACGTGCTAACACATTCACCAAATCTTAGAAGCTTTCTTCAGTTAAGATCAATTCAGTAACACTTCACTAGATTCATTGTGATTTACCTCCCAATATGATGTGTCCTAGATAATGAATCTGACTCTTAAAGAAGCACATTTGATTAACTTTGCATATAACTTTATAAGTGATGCTCCTTTTAGCATAATAAATTCATCCTCCTCCTCATGCCATTTATCCTAGAGGGAACAAAATATCATCTGAAACACTAGGACAAAGTGGTCCAAATATGAACATTATGTGTTATTGTCATTGTAATAGCTATCGATAAACAAGTGTTGATATAGGAATGATCATACAAATGTGTATATAATTGTTTCCTTCTTTAAATTTTGGGTTCAATCTGGGTTGGGAGGTTATATTTGTATGGGCCATTGTCAATTGTTGTTCCTACAATCGTCATTTCTGTAAGTAAGTATTGAGTTGATGTAAGAACCCTGTCTAGACCTGCCTTGAATTTCTGAGTTTTATAGGTTTGACATTTTGTCAAACACTTGTCATGCAATGTGATTGAGTTCTGATTTATGAGTTTAACGCTTGTTTTTGATGCTTGTTTGTGATGGTTTTCGTTGGAAATATATATGCAAATATAGTAGAAACATAACATATAACTTTGCATATATAAACATCAAAATACCAACACCAATCATATCTTTATTATCACCATAACAAGTCTGATTACAATTTATGACATGTCTGATACACTTATGACAATGATTACAAACCCTATTCAAATTAAATATTTGAATAGTTAAACTTGTTCCACATACCCGGTATTGTGTCTCCTTGAAATTTACAAAGGTATACTTTGAATGGCAATGAAGGATGACTGAATATGAGCACTGGAAGTCTGATATAACAGCAACTTACACAAGACTGAAATTTGATATGCAATATGATGATGAAGGTATCCACGAACCCTCCAATATGGTAGTGCTAGAGCCTTGGCATGGCCATTCCACACAATGGCAATGTCTCCACAAAATGTCCATGGTAATCGAACCCTATACGAATGTTTGGGCAGCGATTCAGTCTCCTTTCATGCTGGTCGAACCTCCAAACAGCTCGTCAACACCTAATGTCTCCATGATACCAAAATGTATAGCGATTATTCTTCCATGGGTGGCGGTGACCTCACAAAGGGCAGTGATTCCTCTTCAAAATGTAATCAAACAAATACCAAAAGTCATCACAAAACCCTGCTCATATAATCAGATATAATCCTTGCCAAATCGTATCAATTCCAAATTGGTATTTGGCACAAATCTTCCAATTTGGAAGTCAAAACCCCAACAGCTGTAAACCTGCAAATGAATGTCTTTTCCAGCTCCTCCTCAATGCCAAAATTCTACAATGAAGCTCAATAGTAAACCCTAGGTGGATTCACCTCTCAAGTAGTATTGGGTTTTCGTCCAATCCACAAATTTTCAAGGGTTTTCGTCCTTAGAAATGACTGAACCTGTTGTTGCAACTCAAAGAAAAATATCCAATATGCAAATGACAAATACAATATGATGAAATGAATCTCTAAACACCTCTTTATAAAGCCTCCAAGAGGATCGACCTATTTTGCTCAATTTGATATTATTTTGAAGTCCACAAGAGGTGCGCCACACTTGGGAATAAAATATTATTTTTTAATTCACTTTTCTTTCTTCAAATGGGTTGGCTCAGTTGGCAAATAAAATAATATTTTATTTTGTCATTTTATTATATTTTATTTTTCCTTTTTATAAAGTGACTTTCCATTCTCCAAGTTTCACTTAATTGACTTTCCTTTCTCCAACTCACATTAGCTACAATGGCTCAACAATTCATTCTCTTACCAAATGAATTAGCCTACGGGAATGGTGAATAGGCTAATCCTCCACTGCCAGGTGATCACTCCGGAAATGGGGACGTTACAATTGATCTATTGAAATTTCTCCTCAATGAGTCTATTTAGTGTCGTTATGTGAATCAGGCTTGAGCATATTGGAGATGTGCACTACAGATTATTAATCAAGACATTTCTATTTCCATTTTATAGTGATGTGATTATTTTGGATATGATGGATGCACATGTTTCTCTCATTTATTGGTGTATATGTGATGAATGTTCTGTTTCCTATTCAAGATATTTATTGTAAGATTAAATAGCTGCATTTTGGGATGTGATGGCATGCTGTTCGCTTGTCACCAGCATGAAGATTGTATTTTATTTTCAAATTGCAGTGGTCAATAGCCCACAGTCATAGTAGGTCTCAAAACTGAAAAAAGTCAAGAACTGAGAAAATTCATTCATGGGGCGTGAAGTTGAGCAGCAATACTCAAATCAGTGAAGGGAAAATGAACTAATAGAACATTTCATTTGCCTCAAGAGGTTCACAATCAACAATTCATGTCAGCGAGATGTTGAATACAAACATGTTACTTCATAAGAAATCGATCACAACCTCATGCTGATTGGATACATTGATCAGTTGATAACTCTTTTGTCTTGATTTCTTGCACATTGCCATACTGAATTGATGAATCATGTGAGAAGCATGGGAAAGGTGTTGAAATTACAAAGCAAAATACATAAATGGGTTTTGTCTTCAAGGATTGTAAGAATAGATTGGTTCTAATTGTCAAGAAGAGGCAAGAGAAGTCATGACCTACCATCAAGCAGCTATAACACTGGATAGATTGCCTGAGAAAGAAATGAGGAGTCAAAGGCTGTTGAGGTCAACAAAGAGTTGACAAGGAAGGCACAATGAGGAAGCAAAGGCCATTGAGGGCAATAAAGAGTTGGAAAGGAAAGGTGTTTGAGAAGAGAGGCTTAGTGATTGAGGAATGCCAAGAAAGTGTGCTGCAAGAGGATGTTTTGGAGATTAGAAAGAGAACTAATCCTTATACAAAGATGATATGTTGTTTGGGTTCCACAATAAGCTTAGGGCAAGGGATTAAGTGTGAATTTATAAGGTAATGGAAGTTCAACATTGAGTGGAAAATTGGAAGAGCAAATTGCAAGGATCTTTTAGAGCATGGTAGATCAAGTGGAAGATAGTAGGACTATAAGTGTTGAAAAGAAAATTCTAGCATGATATTCAGTTTTAACTACCCTGTTTTCCTAGAGGATACTGCAGGTTGAACAGTGAAAAGAAACTAGACTGGACCAATTGAATGGATAGAGGGGGATTCAGAGGAGAAACATTAACATCATGGAAATTCCAACTCCACTTGCATACTGTCAAATGCTACCCAAGTTCACAGGCAGTGGCAACCAAGACCTAGTCTTAAGTTTCACTACAACACTTGTGAAAACATATGGAAAATCAATGCCCAATTAGACAAAATGTATTGGACGAAGGTGCTTCCAGCAACTCTGAAAGGTCTCAACATAGATTGGTGCATGTATTTGGAGCATCAATGATATTTCCTGCATTGTAACATCAATCATAATCCCATTACCCTTTCCCATACTGATATACCACCAGAAATGCCACTTAATACTCTTAGCGCTTAGCTTAGTTTGTTTTTGTAAGTTATTATTACTAAAAATCACTTTCTAATTGACAAGTGATCCCTGTTAGTTCATGATTTTTTTGTGAACACGCACTTTTAGAATATTAACCACAATTAAAACAAGTTACTATATATTTAATCAAGTGACAACAAAATTATGCCAGTACAAAATACAGAGTGTATAATGAATTGGATTACTTCTTGACACTATGATTTCTGATGATGCTTTCTTTGTTACAACTCACTGTCTTTGAGTCAATACCAAACAGGAATGATGCAGGACTGGCTGCTGCTGAGTTGGCGCTGGCAGTTGAAAAGCATGTTTTGGAGTCTGGCTCTGTGGACAGTGTAGGGACTACAGGTGTGCTATTCATTTTTTTTGCTATGTATGTGCTGCTTTTAGAAACTTGAAGTTTAGAAAATCATTATGTCTATCATAAGCTATATCCATAGCTCTTCTTCATTTGGTGTTAGTGCATTAGGAGTTCCATTGATGATTTTTCTTACTAATTTTTCGTACTCATTACTCTTAATTTGGAAGCTTTTAGCAATTCTATCTATGTATAATATGTCATATCCGTTACACATAGCAGTTTTTGAATTTCTAGTAGACATTTGCAAGACCACAAACAAATCCAAGATGAACGTCACAAGCTAAGCTGAGTATTAACCAAAAAATGTTATTAAAATTTTTTGTTATAGGTGTCATAGGCATTGGACTAGAAGGATGACATTTTTTGTATACTAATATTGTTATGAATCATGATTCATAAACTTTATCTTGCCAATTTAAGCAAATATTATAAAGAAGGATATTCTAGACAGTGTGCGTGTGTGGGTGTGTTCATACGTGCATTATATACATTAAATTATATATGCTAGTATTTTAATTCACACCTTTTGATGTGATACAAAATGGAACAGCATGTACAGTAAAATTGTTCTTCAAATTATAAGGAGAAGATCCCTTTAACCTAGAATCTAAGGATTTTGAGTATGCAATACAAACAAACTAAAATGAATATCCATCTTTTTGTTTCTCAATCTAGGGCATAGGGCTATTCAACACTTTTGCACTAGACAAGAGATTTTGTAGATAAAAGCTATCTACTGCAAAAAAAAAGATTTGACACAACAAAGTAACACTTGCAACTTTCAATTAAATACAGAGATTGAAAATCACAAGTTTGAATAGGATTGAAATTGAAAGAACATTAACATAATGACTGAAATAAGTGTGAAGGATCGTGTTAAAAGCCACAACATTTTCTCCAATAACATCCACAGTACAAAGCTCGTTTAATTATTAGATTCACTTAATTCATAAAACAAATAACTTCAAAGACAATGACTTAGTGGACAACAATTTCAGCAATATGCAAGTTGGAAAATCACTATTGGGAAACTAAGTGCAAAATAACACTTATTTATAAGGCTCCAAAACATTGCATGAAAATAAATCAAATAAATTAACTACACTTCAACTCTAGCTACTAATTGCTTGCATGAAATGCAAGTTTTATTATAAAATCCTATCCACTAAAATTAAATATGAACTCTAGCAATCTCTCGTTGAGCTATTGATTGAATTTATTGCAAACTATCATTAAAAGCTCACATCCCTCACATGATCAGAGAACTAAAGATAGATGCTCTAACAATAGTTGACTCCTCAAAAAGCTCCTTGAGATAAAAATAGAGACCTCTAAAAATAGCATGGTCTGTAAATAGCTCTAGCTAAAAGTAGAAAAAATCAGAATATGCTCATCTCCTTGAAAATGCTGATTGCTAAAAATACAGACTGATCATGGTGGATACTTTGAACATTGACAATCTAATGCTTGAATCTAAAAACCCTTGTGTTGACTTCTCTGCAAAAAATCCTAGCAGAAAATCTGCAACCCCAAATGTTCTGAAAACCCTTCTCTTTTCAGCAAACACTAACTTTGTAAGACTAAAAAATTGTTACTTTGTCTAATGATATGCCAAACACTGACACTTGAATTTTCCATGGTGGCAACTTCATAATTGAAAGATGACTTCTTTATGAATTGCCCTATCTCAGGGTTCTATGATTAGGCAAAGAAAATAGGTGGCAAAGCCACAAGGAATGTGCATTAGAGGAGATTTACTTGGCTTCAAGCCATTAAAGGTGTGCTTGGAGGAGTTTTATCATGGCAAAGCCAAGCGGAAAGTATGCCTAGAGGAAATTTTGGATGGCAAAGCCATCACACTGTGCACCTTAAATCCACTTGAAAACCTTTTATATGTTGGGTGCCCTTCACTTATATGTTTGCCATCATCTAAGAGGAGAAAGTTAGTGGCAAAGCCACTAAAAGTGTGCTTCCTTTATGCCCTTCTAACCCTTGGCAGAGATCACTTAACTTACTACCACTTTTTCACCTTATTGGCATAGTTTTGAGAGGTTTTAACCATGTTTTATGCTTGGCATGGTTTACTAAGGTATTTTCCATTTGTCTTATGTTTGGGCATTGATTTTGGGTGGCAAAGCCACTAAATTTGTTCTTAGTTCTACACACTTAATGTCTTTTATTCCCTTTCATATGTAAAGTGCCTTTCAATAAAAATTTTGCCAACCCTTTACCCTTTTTAGGCATAGATTTGGATGGTTAGGGCCACTAAAGAGTGCACCATATTTTTGTTGTTTTCATCCTCATACCAGGCCCATATTATGTAATGACCCCTTTTTCCGAGTGATCACCTAACGCAGTCGGTTAGCCTATTCTATTCCCATAGGCTAAGCCGGAAGGGCAAGGGAATAACCTAATTGGTTAAATACTAAGTAATCTTAATTATTTCAGATTATTTATATCTAACTAATTTTAATGGGCAAATTTGAGATGTGAAATGACTTCTCATATTTTTGTGAGCCTCTTGATGAATTAAAAATAAATAAATAAAATTGCCCAAGAGGTGGACGACCTAGGTGGAGAAAAAAGACAAATAAAAATAAAATGCCAAACGGAGGTCGGCTATGGTTAAATTGGGCAAATATTGGCTATAAAAGAAGTCATTTGGAGGTCATTTCATCATTCATTCACATCTGATTTATTCATTGGAGTTTTACTCTTGGCTGCACTTTTAGTTCAGCATATTCCAAGGATGAAAACCCTTAGGAATATTTGGTGGATTGGACGAAAACTCAATTCCATCTTGGAGATGGATTTATACGGAGTCACGCTTGCACTTCATTGGAGATTTGGAGGAGTTCTTGAGCATTCAAAGGCATATTCTTTAGAGCAGATTTGATAGCCCATTTTGGAGGATTTGGACGAAGATTGCATGCTAGGGTTTCTTCCTTAGGTTGAGCGCCACTTCCCAAGGAGGACGGTTTCGCAATTTTGGAGGAGCAAACCCTAAGCGCTTTCCATGGAGGATTCGCCCATCTTGGGTTTGATCAACTTTGATGTTTGATGTCATTTTCGCCATTTTATGGTATGTATAAACCTATTTTAGGTCTGATCTGTATGAGTAGAAATCTGGGCTATGTTTGGCATATTTGAGCCCATGAATTTATTGTAAACTCAATCAGAATATTCAGATTTGTAGGAGCAGACTTCTACATTCAGAAATCAGATTTTTTTGTCATATGTTTGGCATTTGGATGGTTGTATTCCATGGTTGGATTCATGTTTGATGTTGTCTTCATAAGCACATATGTTTGGCATGTTTATTTGAGTGTTTGGCACATGTATATTCGCTGGTCATGATTATGTTTACTTCAGAAATAGAAATCAGAATTAAAATTAGGGTTTGAGCAGAAAAAGAAATCAGAAAATTAAGGCAGAAAATTAGAATTCTAGGGCAGATCTGGTTAGGGATATTACATAGTAATGATCAAATTGCCATCCTTTGGGCACAATTTACCAAGGGTTAAGCCATTCAAGAAGTACACCATTCTTTGCCAATATATGCTAGCATGAATCACTTAGCTCTTGATCATTTTTTATGTCTTTGGTGCAGATTTGTCAAACTATGGCCACCAAGCAGTAATCACTTAGCTATCTGGCATGTTTTTAATGTTGAGACAGAGTTTTACATTGGTTAGGCAACATGAAATGTGTGCCTCAATCTGTTTTAGCTGTTCTCTTCCTCCTCTAGGTGAATTTCTCTTAATACTTTGCCACTATGCCTTTTTTGGTGGAAAATGGAGATGACTAAACCACTTGAAAAGCGTGCCTTAACTTGACTTAGTCTCTATTTCCTTGGGTGTGCTTTTACAAGCTATTTTTCACTTTGAAACCTTCATAGCCTTTGTCATCAATTAGGAACCTCATCAATTTCACTTAGAATAGTACAACCTTGGGCAATTTGCATGAGTTATTAGTTGAAACAATGGACCAAGACACAATGACTTCGCAACTTGACTAAAGAACACTATCATTGGCCTTGACTTGACACACAAATGGTGATAAATTGATAACAAAAATGGACACCAAGTAGTACAAACATTGAGTTTCGTATGGGTATAACAATTGGCTTTGTCTGGGGACCACGATGTATACGTGCAATGTAGAACTACAGTCTCTCGTTATATAGTAGATGGATGCTTTATCAGTTGGGCAATAGAGTCAAACTATTCCTAAATCACCTAAAGACAAATGTTTTGTATCACCTAAGTAACAAAACACGACGTCACATTACTGAAGGGGAAACACAATACATCACAAACACATCATGTAAGGGGAAACACAATCAGATACATAAAATAAGGGGAAACCCCTTCAAACCCTGAGGAATGAAATGTTTTAGAGATTTCACACTATAGGGCAATGGCAAATATGTATCTTCCAAGAACGAGACTTAGTAAGTGTTGTCTCCATAGAAATGACAAATCTTGAAAGGTTCTAGCCATAAGGAATCAAACTTGCCGTGCATTCCTTTAGGCTCATGTCTTTATCCTAAAGTAGATCAAGATCACCAAGTTTGAAATCTCTCTGATGAGCTTCCCTGCACATACTTGATGTAAAAAAGCAACTACATATTTGAAATAATTATTAATGTTTGTTGAGAGTTTGTAACCCCACGAATTGTAACAGCAATCTGCAACTTTTTTCATTACTACGAACTCTTTCCTTTCATTGTTTCACCCACAGTGATTCTTGAACAATGAAGAAGATACAATCTCCTTGCCTAATCCAAAAACAAACTTAAAATATGCTTGTAATCTAGAGTTTTAAGTTTTAACGCCTTCCTTCTAAGCACACTACATTTGTGATTCTGCGTGCAGCCTTGTACACAATCAACGACCCAACAAAGTTGAAAAATATTCACAAAAGTGACCTTTTTGATTGCGGGCGAGTTATTCATGAATATCGTGAGATTTTCTTGCAATTATTGGTGAGTTTGTGAGTTTTTTGAAAAAAGTTGTTGCAAGTTTTAGCTATTACTCTGCTTCAAGTAATTGAGCAAGTTACTTGTGAGCTAGATTGATGTGCGAGTACTCGAGTTTGGTAAGTAATCACTGACTTTTTCAACTAGGCATCATTCATTAGCCTCATAAATGTAGGTGGTGCATCACATAATCCAAAAGGAAGAACTGACCATTCATAAAGACCTTGCTTTGTTTTGAATTGTCTTCCAAGTGTCTTTCATGCTAATTTCGTGATACTTAGATTTCATATCAACCTTAATGAAGTACTTAGTATGCTGAATTTGGTCTAACAAATCATCAAACTTTGGAAGAGGATATTTGTTTGTTAGGGTGATCTTGTTCAATGCTTTGTAATCCAAGTACATCCTTCAAGAGCCTTATTTCTTCCATACCATCACAATAGACAAACCACATGATAAATTATTTGGGAAATGACCCCTTGCTTCATGTAAGAACCCTGTCTTATTCTGCCCTGAATTTTCAATTTGTGTGGTTTGACATTTTGTCAAACACTTGTCATGCAATCTGATTTCTGAGTGTTTGATTGTTTTATGATGTTTGTTTGAATGAATTTTCAATGCCAAAACATGTGCAAACATATAGGAAAGATAGCCAAATACTCACATGAACAAATATCAATGATTCGACACTCAATTAGGCTTTATTTCTAAATCTGATTGCAATTACCAGCAGAGAACAATACAATAGAATTGATTCCATTTAAAGATTTGAACACATAATTTATTGCTTCACATACCCGGTCAAGTACAAGCCTTCATTAGGTCAAATATTGAAGAAATAAAAAACACCCATCTGCTGTTATGAATTTCAAAGTGCATGTACAGCTCATACAATTCTGAAACAACTTAGAAATGTGTACAAAATGTGCCCAACAACCTGTATATGACTGATAATGACACTCAATGACTGATATATGCCCTTATTTGACCAAAATGGAAGACAACAACAAATATCAAAGTGTTGATATTAATTTCTGAGTTTCCCTACAGCTGATACAAGTCTAATACAACTCAGAATATGACTGAAATTGCGCCCAACAACCTGAAAATGAAGCTCCAACCTCCAGAATTGAATACCAAATCGATACAAGTCTGATATGGTGCCAAATGATGACGTTAGAGTCTGATTGCAGCTTGATAAAGGCCTGATTTAGGTCTGATATAACTCATGCAAGTCTGCAAATGTCTCTACAACCACCCAGATCTGCAAATTACCTTCAATGATAACAATGGCTCTAGAAACTCTAGCGGCCAGCAAAGGTATAATTCAGATCTGCCTTCAAAACCCTATCAATACCACCATGAAATCATGAAAGTCCAATGCCAAAACCTTCTTCAAGCTAGCTGTACCATTCTTACTTTCATATACAAGCCCTAGCAGCTGTACCCTGCAAGTCATAGAAAGTCCTTCAAAGCTGCATAAAATTTCAAAACCCTAGTGCCAATATGAAGCCCTAGCTGATATGATCAATTTCCCTTCAAACCCTAGCTTCAATCCACACCAAAAATCCACAATTATGCTCAATAGTAAACCCTAGGTGGATTTATCTCTCAAGTGGTGTTGGGTTTTCATCCAAACCACAAATATCTAACGGTTTTTGTCCTTAGAACAGGCTGAACCAGATGTTACAGCCAAAGAGAAAATCTCCAAATTTCAAATGACAAATTCATAATATGATCCAAATGACTCCCAAACACCCATTTTATAACCCACAAGTTGGGTGCCCAAATTCACTTCATTTAATTTTGCTTTCAAGTCCACCTCCATAATAAAATATTATTTTATTTTTATTTTTATTTTTTTCCTCAACTTGGGTGGCTAAAATAAAATAACAAAATAATAATATTTTATTATTTTGCCTTTTTACCCTTGAGTGGCCACTTCATGAAATAAAATATTATACTAATTGTCATTTTGTCCTTTTTCCCATTTTGTCCTTTTTTCCACTCTCCAAATATAATATTTTAATAAATAAAATATTATTTTATTTTCTCATTTGTTTTATTTTTAATTTCTCTTTATTTTTAAAGTGACTTTCCAACTTTCCAAATCTCCATGTTTAAGTTATTTTCCAACTTTCCATTTTCCAAGCTTGAAGTCACTTTAGCTCAAAAAGGGGACATTACAAGTCCTCCCACCCTGAGATTGCTTGCCCTCAAGCAATCACATGTGAATGCTAATTACTTTCACAAGATACCAGGGTCCCATATCCTTCTTGTATCTCCATGCATACTCAACATGAAATGAGGAACATCTCTCATCATAACATCCATAATACTCACACATACTTCCTCAAAGCTGCTGGTGTAAAAGATGAAAATCTGATTTAAACTTATCCTGGGACCGCTTCCGCTGTCATAAACTGATGCAAACTCATCATTACTCAACCTCCAAGTGCTTGGTTTGTACCAAACCCAAACAAGTGACCCCATGACACTTGTCACAAATCCCTGAAGTAGGGCAACCTCCAACTCTATCAAGGAATCATCAACATGTACCTGCACCTCATCATGAATCAACTCCTCAAGCTCTCCATGAATGATCAAGGGCTCAACCAAATCTGAAAAACTTATGTCTCCTTCATGCGTAGGCAAAACACTAGTGGCTGATCCACTCAATGAGTGATCAACTATCCCACCCATAACTATGATGTGAGCCTTCAATGGGTTCTCTAAAAGAGGTAGCACATGATCCTCATGATGTAAACTATGTGTACTAACAAAATTTGTATGATCTAGCTAATTGCAATGTTCTTTGACATCCTGTAGGTGATGTCTTGCTTGGGTAACCAACAACTTTGCCTCCTTAGCTCTTTGTAACCATCCATCACACATGTCTTGAGTTTCTTGACATCCTCTGTTGTATGATGTATAAAATCAGACTTGTAGTGGTTTAAATCTTCAATACATTCCTTATGCTCAACACCCAAATCGTGAGTGCCAACAATGCGAGATTCTTCTACCTTATTCTCTTCATGGGAAGTGGTTGCTATCTCATGAACGTGAGAAGAAATATGACTGCTGTCATAAAACAGAGAATGAAACTTGCTGTCATACCTTTTCATAGTGTCTTCAACTGCTTCAAACTTCTCTTCCTTCATTGTTGCATGCTGTAATGTTCCCATTTTCGGTCTAATCGTCCTGAAACCACTTATCCTCATTCCAAATCTTTGGAGTAAATATTTAATTATCAATTTTGGTAATGGGAGGAAAATTGATAATTAATCAGGTTATTTATATTTTTGGTGCACTTAAGTTATAATGTTATATTTTATAAAGTGACTTAAATGTGGGATGAGGACATATTCATATTTTTCTCCTAGACTTATTATTAAAGTGAGCACTACTTTGGAATAGGAGAACTTTATAAGTTGAGGAGAAAAAAGATTATATTTTTAAGAAAGTGGAGTTTGTAACTCCCAGATGCCTTTATATGTTGATGGAGAGCTCATTTGGAGGGATGCTTGGAATTTGTATTGTTACTCTGCTAGATTGAACCTGTGTGTTCTTCCATATTCTCTTGAGGGCGAAAACCCTCTTGTGGAATGCTCTTGAGGACGAAAACCCTCTCGAGGTTAAGTGTGATTTTATACAGGAATCACCATTGTGCTGAAGGTGGATTGGGAGCAAGCTCATACAGAGTTTGCCATGGAGCTGATTGGAGTCAAAAGATTTTGTTGAGTCTTGCATTGTGATTCAAGTTTGTATTATTGAAATCATTTGTAGATGATGTTGTGTGGCTTTTGAATCATTTTCTTGTGTGTTTGAAGTGAGTTCTCTATATGTTTGTAACTTGCTGGGCCGTACTAGGCAGACTGGGTGATTTGAAAGTAAAAATTATTAAGGTTGTGTTTGGTTCAAAGTTTATTTGGGATGTCTTTGCATATTCTTGGCGCCTCTTTTCATGGTAATATCTGAGATTTTTGGGCAGGGATTGCTATGAGCAATCCGTACTCTCTAGGGTTGTACGACCTCTTGGGTGATTAGTGCATGGTGATTCACTGTCTTTAACAGCGTGGGGTTTGATGGTTGATACCCTGTCTTCAGTTCTGGGGTATTCTCTCATATAATATTGCAGAGTGTTTTAGTGGCAGATTTCTTCATTGCATGCAGTCCATATTGGCAGTCATGGGTGCCGTACCAGTTTTGGGACTGTTTTCCTTATAACATCAGATTTAAAGTTCCTTGAGGTCTTGTTTTTCAATGGAAATCATTACTTATTCTCATTGAATGGCTTCAAATATTGATAAAGACAAAATCTGGTTTTGTTGTTCTTGTGAGTTATTTTCCTCTACATTTTGCCATACAGATGAAGGGAACAGTCTGAAAAAACAGAGTTTTTTGATGAACAACAGTGATTGCCTTGCATATCATCATTTGGCTCTTGAGATATTAAGCATAATATTACTCTTTGTGTTGCAAGGTTTATATGTGATTTATATTCATTTGGGAAGTGTTATCATGCTTTAAATACTCTTGTTCTTATTGTAACACATAGCTGATAACATTGTAATCATTTCTTTCCTAGTATCTCACATAATAACCCCTGGATGGTTTACCGCCAGTGTGGAGAAATGGATCCTTCTTTCTTATTCTTACCCACTGAATAAGTGGAGAATACCCATTGAACAAGTGGATGGCTTTGTAATTTCTTTCTTCTTTTCCTACCCACTATTAAAGTGGAGAATTCCCACAGTTTGTGGATGCTCGTGTAATGTTCCTTAGTGGTTGTACTGAATTTTATATTGCAACTTAGCCAAGAGTACTAGCAAACAATTAGCCCATTCAAATGAAATTGAACAAGTACACAAATATTCTATGAAACCCAACTTCAATTAGATTTATCCCCTTGATAGAATGATGCAATTACAAATAGTAGTTCACTGTCCACTGTGACAGTCTCATACAGAAATAAAGTCAGTCCTCTTATTTCAAATAGGTTCAAATGATAACCCAATGATGAAGGCTTATTGCCAAGTTGTTGCCAATTGTCTTCAGCTCTTGATGAACCTTGAAACACCTCAGAAGGGTACTAAAATAAGACTGTGGGACTGTTGCAACAGTCTGATATGGACAGCAAGCAAGAAGATCTTTAGTGGATGATAGCGCCAAGACTTGGAACAATGGATCCTTGAGAGTTGCCACTGATATGTGAGATTGAAATATAAGATGATACTTCTCCCTTGTGACTGTGATGATGCTATGAGGGCTGCAATGACTGTAGTGAAACCTTTGTGACTGAAACAAGATGGGATCTTCAATGCAAGACCATTCAACAACTCCTCAATGGTGTCCAATGTTTGTCAACCTTTTTTCCAACCTGCAATAACACTTAATACCTGCAAATTCAATAGTAATGATGATATTAGAAGCAATATCACCTCCAAAAGCATAGGGGGTCATCACCCTATGTGCAAGGGCACATCACCTTGCAAGAAAGTAAGAAGATCGGAACCTTCAAACTCAGAAATGAATGTAAAACACACCAAACTTCCGATATCCCTTCAATTGTCATGGATTTCTCTATTTATTCCTTCTCCTCATGGCCGATGACTTGCATTGGGTTCTTCTTGCATTGGATCTTGGGCGAATCCCTCTAGGCGAATGTGTTGGCATTTGTTTTAAATGCTTTTGTTCTATCAATGTTATAGTTCTTCATGCTTCTCGCACCACTCCCCTCGGAGATTGTATCAGCTCTAACTGAATAATTTTATTGACTTATGCAAACCCTCACTATGGGCGAATGGTGTCATGGATGAATGCATCAACCCTTCTTGTTTTTGGCGATTCCTTCTATGCTTGGCCGATCCCCTATGCATGACATAAGCGAATGTATTTGAGTCCTCTTTTGTCTTGGGCGAATGCAACCTTCAAACATGGCCGAATTCCTCATGAGTATTGGCGGATGGCATTTGATATCGTTTTGCGTAGATGAATGTTCTATCTTGGTGGATGCTCCTTCATGGATTAATAACTTCAGCTATCTTTGCATGGGCGAATGTACTGCCTTCTTTCAACCGTTGGCTCTCCTTCATAGGCAAATGTGTCTTCTAGATGCTGGGCTGAATTTCCTTAAGCAATGAACTTTGGATGGAAGATATCTCTTTGGCCGAGGGCTTCCAATCTAGCCGTTTGGATTCTTTTATAACAATTTAACTTTTCCCTCCACAATGTTTTGAATTCAAATTTCCCTTTTCTTAGTTGGGGCCCATTTCTCATGGGGCGAATGTACTTAGACCTTCAAATAGGTCTTCCCTATGTCAATCGCCCATATGTAGCCGTTTTGGGTTCCTTGTGTGAAGATCCTTTTGAAAGAATATTTTTGAAATTTGAATTGAATTCCCTCCAAGTCGATGCCCTTGATCTTCCTTAGCTTGGACCTATATCCAAATAGGCGAATGATCCCTTTCATGATCTTTGTTATAACTTGCATTTACCTTCCTTGTGGTCGTTGGGTCTTATTATAGCTTGGACCTATAATTTGAATCCCCTTTTTGCTTGATTGGACCTAACTCCATACAAATCGATTAGGAAAATGCAATTAAAGATTTTATTTTCTTTGGCTCAAAATTGGGGACATGACAGCCCGCCGTAGCAGATGAATTGTAATTTCATTGTTGCATAATTGCTTTGTATAGGCTAAGCACTGTATGCTCTCACTTTGCCCATACTAGGATCTAGGTGATTAGAAAGTGTGAAGCAATGTAGTTGGGTTTATGCAATTGATGCTAACATTGCCATATCATTGTATGTAATTTTGAAAAAAAAATTGGGGTAGCTTGTTACACATGCTCTCCATGAGGTGCCAATCCAACATGAGTCTCCAAATGAAAATTACATGCCTCAAGGCTGATCCTCTTGGCTGTCATATTATGATAATGTGAAGATAAGGGACTGTTGTTACATGAAAGAACCCTTAGTAGTTCTGATCTGAATTTTAGCTCGCTGTCCTGAATTATCTGATTTAGTTTTTGGAAGTTTTGCTTGGAATTTTGATGTTTTGTATCCACATATGTTTTTGCAATGATATGAAGATGGAAAAATAACAATATGACATCCAAATGACACCAATAGATGACTGAAATAGATTAAACCAACAAACACACAATTCCAAATTGAAGATATGGAATTACATAGCACAATAGAACATACCTAGATGATGAAGCTTGGCAATTTTATTGAAATGATGATGGCTGATTACAACAGTCATGGTCTGATTTTAGTTTCAGACTTACATATGCATACAAAGATGATCAAAATGTGATCCAAACCCTCAAACAATGATGCAAAAATGATGCAATGTCGTTCTCCTTTGCTGGCTGCCTTAGGGATGATGATTCCTTGTGAAGAAATGAAGACAAATCCAACAAAATGTGACTGATATGAAACCTGTAGCTGCTGATATGAAATCTGAACACAAACCCTAGCCAATGCAAGCCCAAAAACTCCTAAAATGCAAAGCGGCTATGTCCAAGAATGAGACGATTAGGGTATGGAATGATTCTATGACCTTGTAGCTTCAATATTTGATGATCAAACCCTCTGATCTATGACTGAAATGAAATTGCAGAGGTTTGATATAAAAATCAGAATGCTAAAATGTGTTGCCAATCCACAAAATTGCCTCCAAATGATGATCGCTCCGCCTACAAACCCTTATTCAACCTTTATTGATGAAAATATGATCAAATAACACTCAGATCTGAATTCTTTTGCCTTCAACCTGCATAATATCTTCAAACCCTAGCTGATTATCCATTCTTCCTTGAAACCCTAGCTGTTTGAAGCTTCAACTCCATGAAATACTTGCAATTAAGCTCAATAATGGATCCTAGATGAATCCATCTCTCAAAGCGGGATGGGTTTTAGTCCAAATCATTAAAATCCAAGGGTTTTCGTCCTTAGATATTGCTGAAACAAAGTTGCAGCCAAGTGAAAATCTCCAAAAATGCCAAAATGATCAATGATGAAAATGACCTCAATTCACCTCCTTTTATTTTTCTCACCTTGGGTGCCCAAATAAAACATAGTTTTATGATGTTTGGAGTCCACCGCCATAAGACAATATTTTTATTAATTCCACAACTTGGACGACCTCATGGGAAAATAATAAAAATAATAAAATAATATTATTTTATTATTTCAACTTGGAGAGATAAAATATTAATATTTTATTTTATTTCACTTTTTTGGCGTGGGCGGCCACTTGTGGGAAAATAATATAATATTTTAATTAATAAAATATTATATTTTTGCCTTTTATTTTATTTTCCATTTTTTCCCATATTTTCTATTTTTCATTTTCCTCCAATTGGGTCGCTTTTCTCCTTGGCTAATTTTTAAATCAATTTTGACTTTTCCATAATTACTACAAAAATACCAAAAGTCAATTGCCAACTTTGTTTTATTAATAAAAAATAGTTGAGCCACTAGAAAACCAACTTTCCAAATTCCAAGGGTATAGCGATATTCCCTTTTCCAAGCCTCCATACGACCAAGCTCAACTGAAACATCTAAGCTCAAAATGGGGAGATTACATTACACATTAGAAAATCAGTCCTTACCTTTTGCCTTTCTTGCCTTCTAGGTCTTGGCTCTACCATTGCTTTGTGATGATCCTAACTTGTGTTTACACAAAAATCTCAAGAAAATATTAAAGCACCACAGATTTGAACAATGAAGTATAGGATCATGAAATGAATATTGCTTATATTATTGTCTTCAAATGGAATAACTATAATCAAATGATATCAGTCCTCAATTACATCATACATCGAACATGAACATGAGATAGAAACTCCAAGTGTATGTTAGATAGATCCTTGATGCTTAGCAATTATGTTATCTTCAGTCCTAATTTGCTGCCCCAATAATGCTGATGTGTCTTCTTCAATGTGCTGCCTCCTCAGCTCCTCTTCGTTGGCCAAGATATGCTTCTTTTGTGTGGCGAATCTTGTCTTATACAGTGGCGAAGAGCTCTTTGAACACTCTGCAATAATTCGTTGGCCTTTAATGGGTGCCGATCCCTCTCAAGGATGCTTCGCTGCCCTCTCAACTTAGGTTCGTTGTCCTTAGAAGGGTGATGAAGGGACTCTTTTCAAGTTCGCTGCACTATTTTCTTGCTTCTTTGTCAGTGGCTGCTGCTACAAGTCTTCGATCCTCCAAATTATAGTCTTCAATAGTTTCTCAAAGCGATCTGCAAGTATTGATAAGGAATTCTTTATTAAATCCAATGTTAGGTGAATGGGCTCATCTCTATTCCTTGTCAAGGGGCCATCTCCTCGACACTTGAACTAAGCATCAGAATTCTCAGCCAATAAGATAGGAAAGCTTACTAAGAACATTCATCCGTGATGCCCCAAAATGCAGCTCCAAACCTTGCTTTTATACCACCTCTTGTTCTTGATCTCTCATTGACATGCGTGCTTCTAGAAGACATCCAAGGTGGTGCCTAGAAGTTCTTATGCAAGTCGGTTCGCTTAAGGTTTATATTTCATCTTTGTTTGTAATGTGCCGCACCTGTTGGTTCTTTTTAAAATCTTTTTAGTGTTATTTTTTAATTTTTATTTGTGTTCTTTCAGACTAGAGAGAAGATGTAGAAGGGGTTTCAGTTTTTTCGAGATGTGTGTTGTCGGAACAATGCAATATTGAACATATATTTCAAACCTAGAAAAAGTACAATGAATATAAACAAACTAACAACTACCCAGATCATATAATAGCCAAATATCAATTACCATCACATACCCATATTCAGATTTGCACTTTGACATTTATGCTGTAGCCGGACCAGCAACTAGGTACATACAAAATCACTCCAAAACACCAGCTCGAGATGGAATATGATATACAATGCAAGATATGGCTACTAAAGCCCTAGACGCCTCCAAATGAGGAATACAATAGTTGCAATCAAAAAGATTGAGTCTCTACAAGACCCCACGTCCTCCAGGAAAGGTGTACGACCTCCCAAGTGAGTGTATCAGCCACCACAACAAAGGATACTCGCTGCAAATGCTTCTAACCTGGTTGTTTTGCTGTTGCAACCTGATATTGTTCAATAGACAGTCCAAAACAGCCCTTATCTCCACACAAATTTGCTATCTAGAAGGTACGGCCAAGCATGAGATGTACGGCCAGAAACTGCATTAAAATTAGTCTCAAACCCTCATCAAAATCTGCTCTAAACAGTTATTGAATCAGTCTTCCAAATTTGCATAAGAAAATCTTCATAAATTTGCAAAGGATGTATCAATAAACTCTCAAACCCTCAACATATCAAACTCCATTGAAGCCCATATGCAAACACTGTGTGTATTTGCCTCAGTAGCACCTTTGGACGGTCTTTCACGCCTGTAGAATGCTGTTACTAGAGGGAGTTTTCGTTCCCAATAGCCTTTGGTTCGAATTCTTTAAACCCTCACACCAAAACCCTAGCAGAGCCAAAATAACAAGCAATATCAAATTCTCAAGCATAAACAAATGACTTTGTCTTTTCCTCTTTTATTTCCTTCCCATGAGGCATTGACTTTTTAGGGGGAAACTTAATGTTTTTAAATTACTTTTTATCCCCCTTGGGATGGGTGCCCATGTCCTCCTAGTGACTTTTTAACATTTCTTTTCGTTAAGTCACCTTACCATTAATCTTTATAGAGTCCCAGTTAAATAAATATAATTAAACTTCAGACTTTAAAATAACTGGCAAGATGATATCGGAATTCAATGATCTTTAGCTCGCCGGAAAGGTCTCGACGAGATGAATCCAACCCCACTCTGAATATCCTGAAATGACATCGATTCTGAACTTACTATAAATGGCTAGTATGGCCACATATGTGCCAAGCCACCACAAGACACTGTCCACTGGATCCAAACCACATATACACCTCTGAATTACACGTCCAAGGCCCAATCACCATGGTTCCCTAACCCAACTGTCAGTCTACAGGAACCCAATGATAGACTAACACTGTAACTAGAAAGGGGACATTACAGTCCGCCTCCCTAAGATTGCTTGCCTCAAGCAATCTCAGATCAGGATACTCTAGTATCTGCTCATTTTCCCAAGTAGCATCCTCCACTGGCAGTTTTTTCCATTTTACCAAGTATTCTCTAATAGTCCTCCTTAAAGTGCATTCCCTGGTGTCAATTACAGCCTCGGGTACCAAAATCAATTTCCCCTCTTCATCAAGAGGAGGTAACTCTGCTGATGGTGTCACATTATGCCCCTACGCCTTCTTGAGGCGAGATACATGAAACACATTGTGTACCCTGCTTACTGCTAGTAACTCTAACTCATAAGCCACTTCTCCAACTCTTTTAGAGATCCTGAAAGGTCCATAATAGCGTATCTTAAGCTTCTCTGCTCCACTCTTCTTGAGAGTGGATTGCCTGTAGGGCTGCAGCATCAGGTATACCATGTCACCTACCTCAAATGATCGCTCAGTCCTCTGCTGATTTGCATACTTCTTCTGTTGATTCTGAGCCCTCTACATGTTCTCCTTCAAAGACCTCATGATATCCTTACTCTCTTGTAGAAGGTCTTTGGCCTTAAAGGCACTCTGTTATCACCAGATAGTAAATCCACAAAGCTCGGTGCCTCATACCCATACAAAGCCATGAAGGGTGACATCTGGATAGACATGTGATAAGTGGAATTATAGCAATACTCGCCCATGTGAAGCCACTTAATCCATGCCTTTTGCTGTTCTGCTACATAATTTTTGAGGTATCCTTCCACCCATTTATTGACAATCTTTGTCTGGCCATCTGTTTGTGGGTGGTAGCTTGCGCTAGGGGTGAGCTTTGTCCCTATCAACCTGAAGAGCTCCTGCCAAAAATTTCTTAGGAACCTGCTATCCCTATCGCTCACAATACTCTGTGGCAACCCATGAAGACGGAATACCTCTCTAAAAAACAACTCTGCAACCTGAGCTGCAGTGTAGGTGGTAGGAATGGCAAAGAAGTGAGCATACTTCGTCAATCTGTCCACTACCACATAAATGCAATCCCGACCCTGGACTTTAGGCAACCCTGTGATAAAGTACCTAGAAATACTATCCCATTTCCTCTCAGGAATGGGTAGGGGCTGCAGTAATCCACTTGGAAAAGAGTGCTCCTGCTTGTTCTGTTGGCATGTCGAGCACTCTCTCACATATTTCAACACATCTGTTTTGAGGCCTTTCCAAGTGAAATGCTCTGTGACCTACCTGTATGTTTTGAAGTAACCAGGATGTCTAGCCATAGGCAAGTCATGGAATGCTCTCAAAACCCTCTACTTCATCTCCGAACGTGGCACTAAGAAGATCATGTCCTTGTAAATGATCAAGTCATTTACCACTGTGTATCTGTCGTCCTCGATAGTGTGATTTCAGTTTTAGAACAGCGGCGTTTAGAACAGTTTGCATTGATGCAGATCAATATATTCTCATTGTGGTTTGGTCTAGTGATGGTTTACTATCTTCATACACTTTGGGTGGCACATTTTATATCAATTTGGATGATATTTTCAGTTCGAATACAGCCGTTTTGATTTATGACAGCGAAACAAGAGAGATGGATACATTGGTATTTGGCATCTATATTGATATGGATGTGTTTGCATCATGGAGCGACAATGGAAGCAGTCACAGGATCTCTTTCATCAACATCTTTGAGATGGTATGTGTGAGTTTGTATGGACAGATTAGATGGGTCTGGGATCCTGGTATTCATTGATTCTCATTTGGCACTTCCGATTGCTTGAGGACAAACAATGCTGGGAAGGGAGGACTGTCATGTCCCCATTTCCAGAATGAGCTATCATGGAGTTCTTGGTTAGTCTATCATCCATTCCCATAGGCTAACAAGATGGTAAGGGAATGATCTTGTGACTTTGGCTTGGTCTTGATACAACATTTCCATCATTTAGCCTTTCGAGCTTTGCACAATCTTGTGCCTTTGTCATCGAGATGTCTTCATGGAGACCTATTTTGGGGCCTTGCCAAATCATCTTTGCATCTACAAAGCTTTGGGTTTCTTGTACCTGGAGGCCGACTTGGTTTAAGGAGAGCATCGAATTCATCCCAGCATGTATTCGGATGTGAGAACAAGTTTAGGGCCGACTTGGCTTAAGGAAGAGTACCGAATGCATCAAGGAGAGGTTTCAAGGCCGACTTGCATAAGAGAAGTGTGTCGATGGGTTTAAGGAGCCTTTGGCGCCAAGTTCAAAGATGAAACAATGTAATGTCCCCTTTCTAGTTACAGTGTTAGTCTATCATTGGGTCCCTGTAGACTGACAGTTGGGTTAGGGAACCATGGTGATTGGGCCTTGGATGTGTAATTCAGAGGTGTAGATGTGGTTTGGATCCAGTTGGCAGTGTCTTGTGGTGGCTTGACACGTATGTGGCCATACTGGCTATTTATAGTAAGTTCGGGATCGGCGTCATTTCGGGATTTTCAAAGTGGGGTTGGATTCATCTCGTCGAGTCCTTTCCAGTGAACTAAAGATCATTGAATTCCAATATCATCTTGCCAGTTATTTTAAAGTCCGAAGTTTAATTATATTTATTTAACCAGGATTTTATAAAGATTAATGGTAAGGTGACTTAATGAAAAGAAATGTTAAAAAGTCACTAGGAGGACATGGGCACCCATCCCAAGGGGGATAAAAAGTAATTTAAAAACATTAAGTTTCCCCCCAAAAAGCCAACACCTCATGCGAAGGAAATAAAAGAGGAAAAAACAAAGTCATTTGTTTATGCTTGAGAATTTGATATTGCTTGTTATTTTGGCTCTGCTAGGGTTTTGGTGTGAGGGTTTGGAGGATTCGAACCAAAGGCTATTGGGAATGAAAACTCCCTCTAGTAACAGCATTCTATAGGCGTGAAAGACTGTCCAAAGGTGCTAGTGAGGCAAATACACAGTGTTTGCATATGGGCTTCAATGGAGTTTGATATGTTGAGGGTTTGAGAGTTTATTGATACATCCTTTGCAGATTTATGAAGATTTTTTTATGCAGATTTGGAAGACTGACCTGAGATCCGGATATCACCAGATTCGGGTCAGGGATGAAGATGTGGAGAAGATAGCTTTCAGGTGCCATTATGGGCACTTTGAGTTCCTGATCATACCATTTGGTTTGACCAATGCACCAGCCACCTTCCAATCCTGTATGAACAGGGTGTTCGGAGAATAGTTGAGATTCGTGTTGATATTTTTTGATGACATTGATTTACAGCAAGACTTGGGAGGAGCATCTGAAACACATTGACATTGTCTTGAGCATTTTAGAGCGGGAGTCATTATATGCAAAATTGTCAAAATGTGAGTTTGGGATGACCGAGTTGTTATACTTGGATCATATTATCAATGCTGGTAGTGTGAAGGTAGACCCGGGGAAGATTCGGGCAATCATTAACTGGCCACACCAAAGAATCTCTCTCATCTTAAGGGATTCCTTGGTCTTTGTGGGTATTACTGTCGTTTCGTGAAGGGGTTTTCACAGTTAGCTGCCCCCTCATAGATTTGACTCGGAAGGATGCTTTCAGTTGGTCAGGAAGTGCACAGGAGTGCTTTGATAGGTTCAAGGAGATTATGAGTACCTGTCCTGTGTTGGCTATTCCAGATTTCAGCAAACCTTTTGAGTTACAGTGTGATGCCTCAGGGGAGGGCATTGGTGTGGTAATAATGTCGAATAAACACCCCATAGCATTTGAGAGCAGGGAGTTGAGGGGTGTAGAGTGGAGTTACAGTATATACGACAAGGAGATGTTAGCCATCATGCATGCATTGGCTAAGTTTAGACAGTATCTAGTGGGGAACAAATGTGTGGTGAAAACAGATCACAACAGTCTGAAACATTTCCTTGGGTAGAAGGACCTGAATGAGAGGCAGCAAAAGTGAGTTAGCAAACTTCAGGCCTACAACTTTGACATTGTTTATATTAAAGGCAAGAAAAACATAGTTGCTGACACTTTGTCCAGAAGACCCCATTTGTGTGCACTAGGTGCTATTTCAAATGATTGGAGAGAGTTGATATCTGTAGAATATGCTAAGGACAAATGGGCTACTGGGATTATAGATGGCACTATCGAGGACGACAGATACACAGTGGTAAATGACTTGATCATTTACAAGGACATGATCTTCTTAGTGCCACGTTCGGAGATGAAGTAGAGGGTTTTGAGAGCATTCCATGACTTGCCTATGGCTAGACATCCTGGTTACTTCAAAACATACAGGTAGGTCGGAGAGCATTTCACTTGGAAAGGCCTCAAAACAGATGTGTTGAAATATGTGAGAGTGCTCGCCATGCCAACAGAACAAGCAGGAGCACTCTTTTCCAAGTGGATTACTGCAGCCCCTACCCATTCCTGAGAGGAAATGGGATAGTATTTCTAGGGACTTTATTAGAGGGTTGCCTAAAGTCCAGGGTCGGGATTGCATTTATGTGGTAGTGGACAGATTGACGAAGTATGCTCACTTCTTTGCCATTTCTACCACCTACACTGTAGCTCAGGTTGCAGAGTTGTTTTTTAGAGAGGTATTCTGTCTTCATGGGTTGCCACAGAGTATTGTGAGCGATAGGGATAGCAGGTTCCTAAGAAATTTTTGGCAGGAGCTCTTCAGGTTGACAGGGACAAAGCTCACCCCTAGTACAAGCTACCACCCACAAACAGATGGCCAGACAGAGATTGTCAATAAATGGGTGGAAGGATACCTCAGAAATTATGTAGCAGGGCAGCAAAAGGCATGGATTAAGTGGCTTCACATGGGCGAGTATTGCTATAATTCCACTTATCACATGTCTATCCAGATGTCACCCTTCATGGCTTTGTATGGGTATGAGGCACCGAGCTTTGTGGCTTTACTATTTGGTGATAACAGAGTGCCTTTAAGGCCAAAGACCTTCTACAAGAGAGTAAGGATATCATGAGGTCTTTGAAGGAGAACATACAGAAGGCTCAGAATCAACAGAAGAAGTATGCGAATCAGCAGAGGACTGAGCGATCATTTGAGGTAGGTGACATGGTATACCTGATGCTGCAGCCCTACAAGCAATCCATTCTCAAGAAGAGTGGAGCAGAGAAGCTTAAGATACGCTATTATGGACCCTTCAGGATCTCTAAAAGAGTTGGAGAAGTGGCTTATGAGTTAGAGTTACCGGCAATAAGCAGGGTACACAATGTGTTTCATGTATCTCACCTCAAGAAGGCGTTGGGGCATAATGTGACACCATCAGCAGAGTTACCTCCTCTTGATGAAGAGGGGAAATTGATTTTGGTACCCAAGGCTGTAATTGACATCAGGGAATGCACTTTAAGGAGGACTATCAGAGAATACTTGGTAAAATGGAAAATGAGCAGATACTAGAGTATCCTGATTTGAGATTGCTTGAGGCAAGCAATCTTAGGGAGGGCGGACTGTAATGTCCCCTTTCTAGTTACAGTGTTAGTCTATCATTGGGTTCCTGTAGACTGACAGTTGGGTTAGGGAACCATGGTGATTGGGCCTTGGACGTGTAATTCAGAGGTGTATATGTGGTTTGGATCCAGTTGACAGTGTCTTGTGGTGGCTTGGCACATATGTGGCCATACTAGCTATTTATAGTAAGTTCAGAATCGACGTCATTTCAGGATATTCAGAGTGGGGTTGGATTCATCTCGTCGAGACCTTTCCGACGAGCTAAAGATCATTGAATTCCGATATCATCTTGCCAGTTATTTTAAAGTCTGAAGTTTAATTATATTTATTTAACTGGGACTCGATAAAGATTAATGGTAAAGTAATGATTTGTTTCATGAGGACATATATGATGCATGTGAAGAGAATTGCATGGAACCCGTATTTGATGGTAAGCATTTGATTTTTGAGATGGATGACAATTCTATTGATTGGCATGACATCATACCTGATTTGTTTGAGGACAGCAGTCCTATGGCTTTGCATTTTCATGAGATAGACATGCTAACACCTTTGGATGATAGTTATTTGTGGTCTACTAATGATGACAAACAAAATTGGAGTGTTGGATATGGTAATTTTGTTGAAAAATAGGGCATTACACAATCTGATTTTGTATATCAGACCTATGAAGATGGAGGTAATTCATATTTGCAGGATACATTGGTTCCTTGTGGTGAGCTAGGTCAAACCATTGAGTTGGCAAGATCTTATATTGATGAGAATTCCATATGGGAGTGTGGATTGTTTGATAGACTACTCTCCATGGTTTGATAGTAATTCTTCATTGCTGAGTAGTGAAATGTGTGATTTCAGTTTTAGAACAGCGGCATTTAGAACAGTTTGCATTGATGTAGATCAATATATTCTCATTGTGGTTTGGTCTAGTGATGGTTTACTATCTTCATACACTTTGGGTGGCACATTTTATATCAATTTGGATGATATAAAATGTCTGATTCTTCTACAAAAAGCATAGTGATTCTTCTGTCTGTCATGTCAGGAACCATGACCGCAATCTTCTGGAACTCGTTCACATAGGCCTCCACGCTACCAGTTTGTTTCAGCTGTGCAAGCTCACGGTAGTAGAGCTCCACATCCTTGCAGTTGAATCTGTTGATCAACCTACTGACAAACTCATCATATGATGTGATCCTGTTATGATGCTGTGATACAAGTCCATGGTGCCACCACTGATAAGCTAGGCCCTCCAAGTGCATCGTAGCAAAGTGTATCGCTTTCTCCTCACTCATAGGCTTGCGAGTAAGGAAGGTGTCTAGCTTGTTGACCCAAGCTTTAGCACTTATTGCTCCATTGCCATCAAAGTTCGGAAGAGGTATCTTGTTCAAGGCATCTTTGTACTCCTTAGGCTCCCAGTGTTGTTGTGCTCTTCTCGGTCTTTGATGGTCCCTTCTTCCTCTTTTGGCTCATGTAGTTGTTGAAGCTGATTCTGTTTCGCACACACTCAGGAAGGGCATCATACTCATCAACCAAGGCTGTCAAGTCTTCACCAAAGGGCACCTCTTCTTCTTCCTCTGCTTGGGGCTCCTCCACTACTTTCTCTTCCCTAAGAAGGAAAGTAGGTCGCATGGGCCTGTCCACTGTATGTGTATGTGATCTCCGATCACGAGGTGATCCTGTTGCACTCCCAACTCCTATGCTCTCTGCATTGCTTTGAGTGTTGCTTTGATTATTGTTGCCTCCATTATTTGTATTGTTCATTAGAGCTTGGAACATCCTCTCAATGTTACGATTGGTATTCTGCTGTTGTTCAGTCATCCTCCTCTGATTGTCAATCATCCTGTAGCATTTGCTCCACATCTCCTCTAGGAGGGTTGCCTTGTCTTCTGTCTCCCATTGCTTTAGCTCTTCTTCTTTGGTAATGATGCGGCAACGGACTAATGCGATCTATCATAACCCATAGGTTGGCAGGATCTTTGGCTCTGATACCATTGTGACGATCCTAACTTGTGTTTACACAACAATCTCAAGAAAATATTAAAGCACCACAGATTTGAACAATGAAGTATAGGATCATGAAATGAATATTGCTTATATTATTGTCTTCAAATGGAATAACTATAATTAGATGATATTAGTCCTCAATTACATCATACATTGAACATGAACATGAGATAGAAACTCCACCAAGTGTAAGATAGATCCTTGATGCTTAGCAATTATGTTATCTTCAGTCCTAATTCGCTGCCCCAATAATGCTGATGTGTCTTCTTCAATGCGCTGCCTCCTCAGCTCCTCTTCGCTGGCCAAGATATTCTTCTTTTGTGTGGTGAATCCTGTCTTATACAGTGGCGAAGAGCTCTTTGAACACTCTGCAATAATTCGCTGGCCTTTAATGGGTGTCGATCTCTCTCAAGGATGTTTCTCCGCCCTCTCAACTTAGGTTCTCTGTCCTTAGAAGGGTAACAAAGGGACTCTTCACAAGTTCGCTGCACTATTTCGCTGCCTCTTTGTCAATGGCAGCTGCTACAAGTCTTCGATCCTCCAGATTATAGTCTTCAATAGTCTCTCACAGCGATCTGCAAGTATTGATAAGGAATTCTTTATTAAATCCAATGTTAGGTGAATGGGCTCATCTCTATTCCTTGTCAAGGGGCCATCTCCTCGAGACTTGAACTAAGAATTGGAATTCTCAGCGAATAATATAGGAAAGCTTACCAAGAACATTCATCCGTGATGCCCCAAAATGCAGCTCCAAACCTTGCTTTTATACCACCTCTTGTTCTAGATCTCTCCTTGACATGCGTGCTTCTAGAAAACATCCAAGGTGGCGCCTAGAAGGTCTTATGCAAGTCGGCTGGCTTAAGGTTTATATTTCGTCTTTGTTTCATCTTTGAACTTGACACCAAAGGCTCCTTAAACCCATCGACACACTTCTCTTATGCAAGTCAGCCTTGAAACCTCTCCTTGATGCATTCGGTACTCTTCCTTAAGCCAAGTCGGCCCTAAACTTGTTCTCACATCCGAATACATGCTGGGATGAATTCGATGCTCTCCTTAAACCAAGTTGGCCTCCAGGTACAAGAAACCCAAAGCTTTGTAGATGAAAGATGATTTGGCAAGGCCCCAAAATAGGTCTCCATAAAGACATCTCGATGACAAAGGCACAAGATTTGTGCAAAGCTCGAAAGGCTAAATGATGGAAATGTTGTATCAAGACCAAGCCAAAGTCACAAGATCATTCCCTTACCATCTTGTTAGCCTACGGGAATGGATGATAGGCTAACCAAGAACTCCATGATAGCTCATTCCGGAAATGGGGACATGACATGCTCTCCTTCTATCCTTCCTTAGATTCAGGTATTGATTGAAGTTTAGATGATCTTTGACCTTATTTGGAAGTGTTTTATACTCATCATAAACAACCATTATATCACTAACAAATTCATAAGCCATGATTCACAACCCAAACAGGTTGGCAAGATCCAAGCTCTGATACCACTGTAAGAACCTTGTCTTATTCAGCCTTGAATTTTCAATTTGTGTGGTTTGACATTTTGTCAAACATTTGTCATGCAATCTGATTTCTGAGTATTTGATTGTTTTATGATGTTTGTTTGAATGAATTTTCAATTCCAAAACATGTGCAAATATATAGGAAATATAGCCAAATACTCACATGAACAAATATCAATGATTCAACACTCAATTAGGCTTTATTTCTAAATCTGATTGCAATTACCAGCAGAGAACAATACGATAGAATTGATTCCAATTAAAGATTTGAACACATAATTTATTGCTTCACATACCCGGTCAAGTACAAGCCTTCATTAGGTCAAATATTGAAGAAATAAAAAACACCCATCTGCTGTTATGAATTTCAAAGTGCATGTACAGCTCATACAATTCTGAAACAACTGAGAAATGTGTACAAAATGTGCCCAACAACCTGTATATGACTGATAATGACACTCAATGACTGATATATGCCCTTATTTGACCAAAATGGAAGACAACAACAAATATCAAAGTGTTGATATTAATTTCTGAGTTTCCCTACAGCTGATACAAGTCTAATACAACTCAGAATATGACTGAAATTGCGCCCAACAACCTGAAAATGAAGCTCCAACCTCCAGAATTGAATACCAAATCGATGCAAGTCTGATATAGTGCCAAATGATGACCTTAAAGTCTGATTGCAGCCTGATAAAGGCCTGATTTAGGTCTGATATAACTCATGCAAGTCTGCAAATGTCTCTACAACCACCTAGATCTGCAAATTACTTTCAATGATAACAATGGCTCTAGAAACCCTTTAATTTAAACAATGTCTTAATATCGGGACATTATAGACTTTATAATATTTATAATAATTAACCTATAATATTGTATTTATGTTTATCTTTATATAATATAATAATATATATATTATAATAATATTTATTAATATTTATATTTATAAACATGTATTGTTATATTATAATCATAATTATAATTAATATTACTATTTATATTTATTTATAATATATTTATTATTATATTTATATTATTATATTATAATAAATGATTAAATTATTAATATTTATTAATGGACTATGGCTAAATCTTTAGTTTAACAGCGCCTTGATATGGGGACATGACATTCTGGCCAAGCCCATCAAGGCACTATCATCCACAAACTGAAGATGAGAATGAGGAGGCAGACTATTACCCCAATTCCATCCCTGAATCAGCCTTTGTCTAACTCGAGACTTGAGAAATCTACCCAGTCCTTCCGCCATAATAATGAATAGATAAGGAGATAAGGGATCCCCTTGACGGAGGCCTCTGGATGGTCCAAATAACTTAGAAGGCTCCCCATTGATAAGAATCGAAAAGGAAGTAGAGGTCACACAACACATCACCCAATCCACCCACTCCCTGCCAAACCCAAAAGGCAGAAGAACTTTCTGTAAGAAGACCCATTTGACCCTATCATAAGATTTTGGCATATCAAGCTTGATGAACATGGCTTTTTCCTTAGAATTCGCCATGGAATGGATGACCTCAGCAGCTATCACGACCCCATCTAGAATTTGTCTACCAGCAACAAATCCGCCTTGTTCTTCTAAAATCAACGAGTTGAGCCAAGGCTTAAGCCTTTCTGCAATCACTTTGGTAATAATTTTGTAGATCACATTGCAGAGAGCAATGGGCCTAATTTGGTCTAGACATTTAGCACCTTCCTTTTTAGCGATAAGAGCTAGAAAAGTAGAATTCAAGGCCCTTAACATTTTCTTATTTCCTTGTGACCCCTGCACCACCTCTAAAAGATCCAACTTGATAATTTCCCAAAACTCCTGAAAGAATTCTATAGGAAAACTATCAGGGCCCGGAGCTTTACCTTTCTTCATTTAGAACACCACCATCTCCAATTCCCGCAGCAAGATGGAATGATGGGCTGCATTCATTTCATTGGAAACAAGCAAGGGAATACAATCAAAAATACAAATTTCATCTTCTCTAGTAGGAGGAGAGTCTTCCGTAAATAGAGCTGAAAAGAACCATGACGCCTCACCAAAAATCTCACCTAGTGAGGAGAGCTGAGTTCCCTTCGGAGAAACAAGAGAGGTAATAAGATTACCATTCCTTCTAGCTTAAACCAAGTTGTGAAAAAATGCAGTATTCTTATCTCCTTCTTGAAGCCAGTCAATACGAGATTTTTGCTTCCAGAAAATCTCCTCCCGCAACTCCCATTCCTCCAACGCCTTAGCTGCTATAGTCTCCTTCCTACTCAAATCTTCAGTAAGACCTTGATCCCGGATTTGGTGGGTGATGGTGTCCAAACGAGCCTGAGCTATCATTTTATTGTGGTGCAGATTGCCAAAGCACTGCTTATTCCACTTCTTGAGCTTGTATTTCACATACTGAAGTCTTTTGGCAAAAGAATACATAGCCCTGCCGTGAGTAGGCCTCCCTTTGTGCCACCAATCACTCATTAAGTCTTGGAGAGATGGATCTCTCAACCACATGAGTTGAAACTTAAAAGAAGGGTTCCTCGGAGCACTGAAGGGAACTACTGAAAATTCAATCGGCCAGTGGTCTGAACCCTTCCACTCTAAAATCTCTAAGGTGGTATTCCACCTATCCCCAATCCAATAACATGAGACTAAGAATCTATCCAGACGCTCAGAAAATAGCACCTTCACATCTTTTGTTGTTCCAAGTGAATATACCATTACTCGGCTTCACATCAATCAAATGCAAATGCTCTATGTTATCCCTTAGGAGATAAGCAGAAAGGTCAAGCCTAGCAGTGCCACCTCTTTTTTCTTCCAAGCAGTTAACAACGTTGAAGTCACCTGCCACAATCCAAGGAAGCAGGGGAGCAAGTGATCGAACATATTGTACATGAGACCAAAGTTGTGATTTACCCAGGAGATCGGAAGGAGCATAAACACTAGTGAAAAGACAGATTTCACCAGAGTCTAAGCTAGATGCAGCCACAAAAATAGAAGAGCGGCTCGAGATCCACCAAAGAGGAACAACCTTCCTCTGATTCCAAAAATAGGCTACACCACCAGAAGTACCATGAGCCCCCAACACACTGACACAAACCACGCGCCTAGATACTAGGATCTCTATTCAACAACCCATCCATAGTCAACTTAGTTTCCTGAAGAAAGACAATATCAGGAGAATGAGTACCAATCATCTCATGAATAGCCTTTTGTCTAGGGATGCTATTCATACCCCTTACATTCCATGAAACAACTATCATTTATGAGGCTGGGAGAAATGAGAGTCAATGGTCTTCACCAACCCAGCATCCACAAGATTCTCCCCAAGTAGTTTAACCTTCTCGTGCTCCTTGCAGCGCACCTTGGCCGGTTTCTCCGGGGGCCCCTTTTTAAGAGTCTTTGGCTGAAGACCCAAGGTACGCATAGATCCACTGCCTTTACCCAAGTCTGAAGCCTCCTTCAGTGGTGAAGGAATTAGATCAGCCGAATCACCCACATCTTTTATAACTAAAGTCCCTTCTGAATTAGGACGAATCGGTAGTCGGGGGTATGATTTTGTAGCCAACGGACCTTCCTGCATAGCCACCATAGGCAAATCCTAAGTATCCATTTCCCTGTCTTCCGGCAAGGCTGCTCCCACGGATCCAAGCCCAGACTACAGCTCCACTGCGACTCCCTCCTCCTGAACTAAGTCCCCCAGAGCATCAAACTGATTAAAGACCCCTTCAGTTTGCCTTCCTTGAGGGTTCTCTTCAAACCTCTCCCCCTATTATTGGGCTTAACCGGAATAAATCCCTCCTTATCGGCAGCCCCATCAACCAAAGGAGCCTTTCCTTTATCCTTCTTAGGGCCAGGATCGGAGGAGACATTAGCTGCAGTTGATGCGTGAGAGAGCCGAGGGCATTTCCTTTGCAGATGCCCATACTCATGACAAAACCGACATCTAAAAGGAAGGGTTTCATAGTCGAGCTGCTAGATCCAAGAAGAGGATCCAAGACAAATTTCCACAGAGTCTGGCAAAGGGTTATTTAAATCAATTTCCACGCAAATACGAGCATAAGAAATTACCTTTTGATCCAAAGTTTGCTGAGCCGAGCCGAACAACTCGCCAAGCAAAAGAGCAATCATATGTAGAATGTTAGTCCTCCAAAACTCGAGTGGAAGCCTAGGAAGACGAACCCAAACAGGGACCTTTGTAGGGAGCTCCTCAGCCAAGTTGAACGCCACATGCCAGTGTTTCATGAAAAGCCCAACTTGATTGAAGAAATAAGAACCACCTTCAAAAGCCTTATTTCTGTCCGCCATGCATGAAAACACAACCAAGAAGTAATTGTTCGCAGCCATCATTAACTCCATATCAGCTTCGGGGTTCCAAACCCTTCGAGTCCAAGATTCCAGAGTTGGCAATGGAAGACGAAGACCCACAAACTTACAAATAAGAGCATGATTACTCAGGTACTCCACATCCTTTGAGACCAAGTCCGGTTGGATCATCAATACAGGATGCTCTTGACTTCTCTTCAGACAGCCATTAACTTTTTTGAGTCTGGGTAATCCACTCCCAGACGCAGAGCCCACACCAATCGGCAATTTCTCTAGGTGCTCCAAAGACCTTGCATGCAAAGAGGGAGATGGATCCATCATGTCCATGTCTTTAGAGATCTCCAAAGATGGTTTGAAACCGCCTTTCTCCATCTCAAAACCCCAGCCGGGAGAAGTGAAGAGCAAAGGCTCCAAAAAAGGAATCCACAATCCCAAAGACCCCAAACACTAAAGCTAAGCTGATCCAAGAAGATCAGAGATCTTCCACCGCACAAAGAACCCCTCCACACAACAATCAAAGGGAAAGCAAATAGGAAAAAACTGAGCAAACACCACCAAAATGATGCCATACAATGTTCTGCCGTCCCCCTGGCACAACCCGCAGCAACTATCACCCCTACCCGCTTTAGATCAGAGATCAAAAAGCAAGAGAAAGCGTGGCTAGGGTTTCCCCTAGCCCGCGTAGCAGAAAATCTCTACCACCGTTGCCATCCATCCTTACTAGTCATAAATTTCTAAAAAATCAATGTGGCTCGCAGCATTATCATTCCAACACATTAGCATTAGTATGACCATCAATACTACAATTGCTACAATGATTCTTTGGATCTTTACATTGGTGTACAACAATATTAGTTTTCTTACCCTTCCAATTACCTTTCTTGAAGAATTTTTCTTGTCCTTCCTAGGCTGATTCCTACCTTCTTGCTTGAAAGACCCCCCTTCCCCTCTCTTCTCCTCTTCTACATAGTAGGCTTTAAGACATGCTTTGTCTGAGTCTTTTGGTGTGAAGAAGCGCTTCAAGAGGCATTTTTTGCTATTGAGTGGTTGCTCTAAATTGCAGATTGAAGTGTTGAATGAGGTGTATGAAATCTGGTATGACAAAACTTTCTTTTGTGTTCCTTTAACCTTGAAGCGCTCTCTTATTTTTTGTGAAGGCGTGAGTTTGGGAACTTGAAGGCGTTCTTGCATTTGTGTAAGTGCTTTTCCCTTGAACAAGCGCTTGACGCTTGACTCCCTTGCTATAGCGTATGAAATCTGCAGAACTGGGCGCGTTTGTTTTTGAAGAGGTGTGTTTGACCCTCCAAATTGGCGTTTCATGTCATGTCCCCATATTAAGGCATTGTTTAAATTAAAGATTTAAACGTCATGATAAAGGAGGAGAAATTGTTTCCGTCAAATATAGTGTTTGTCATCGTCAATCGTGTATATAAACAATAATATTAAATAATATTATTTTATAAATATTTTATATTTGTGGTATTTATAAATGATAATATAAATACAAAAATAATATTACCAATATTGATATTATTATTATAATTACAATATAATATATTAATAAATATATTTATATATTTAAATAATAATATAAATATTATTATAAATATATAAATAAATATAAATATAAATAAGAAATATTATTATAATCATTTATTATAATAATATAATAAATATATTATAAATATAATATATAATATTAAAGGGGTTTAAATAATAAATGTTATAAATTAAATATGTATATATATATATTAGAGATAATATAAATATTCTTATTATAGATAATAATCATTATAAATGAAATAGCAATATAAATAATAGAATAAGATTATATATATATATTGAAGTATAATCACTTATGATTAAGTGATTGGGCCTCCTAAAGGAGTACCGATCTCATAAAAGAAAGAAAGAACAAAAAAGGCAGCGAAGGTTTATGGTGACGTTTGAGGCAGTGGATGCCTCAAATATGAACCGCTGTGTCTTTGAAACCCCTCGTGGGGTTTAAAAGGGGACCGCTCCCCTCTTCACAAGGAACAGACAGCAGACATCGGTCAGAAATAAGGAAGCAGCAGACCCACGATCAGCGAAAGGAAACGAGAATAATTCAGAAGGAAGTAAGAGCATTCAATAGCAAAACTGCAGTTACCAGCCAAGGTAAGTATGTATATTTAACTTGTTCAATTTATATAAAAGATGTTATTATGAAATGTATATGTTAATTAAGTATGGGATAGAATGAATATACATATGAATAAGCAAATGTTAGCATAGGATAAGAATGCTATAAAGTAAATATGCACATCATAGAATAAATGTTCAATATAGAATAAGAAATGTTTATCATAAAGATGCACACAATACAAGAATGTTTATTTGATGAAAAGGATATGATGCCTAGTGTATGGCAAACAATGAGATAGTAAAGATGACTTAACAAGGACAATACTTAATCATGAAAGATAAGGGATGAGAAGTAAGGGCTCATGATCAATCAACCAACACCCATATATCGAGACAAAGGGGTAAGGGTAAGCAATATGGTGAAATCATGGTTGATGCCCGCGTTGGTCAAGAGCACCTTCCGGGCTAAAGACAAATGAATCCTTATCTCAAGTTGGTCTAGAGTACTCCTCTGAGATAAGTGCCCATTGTCTCGTGTTGGTCAAAGGGACCCCTCCGGGACAATGGATAGGCCCTTGTCTCGTGTTGGTCTGGAAGACCCCACCGGGACAAGGGATGGGCCTTTGACTCGCATTGGTCTCCAGGTCAAAGGAATGGAATATGGACCCCATAATTGCTCCCTTATAAGCCCTCTCTCGTAGGAAAGTGGTTTGATGAACATGTAGATCCAAGTATATCTCTCCCAAGTGGAATCATGAAATATGCATAATGGATATTGTGAAAGATAGAATACATTTAGATTATGATTATAAGGCTTGATTTAAGATATCTTATGGTTAATATGGTTGAAATAGAAGAATGAAATTCTAATGTACTCTTTTACGAGTTGAATTTTTTTGCAAGGTTGCAAAAATTTTGGCTTGCTAGAAGGGGACATTACATTTCAACCTTCCTATGGCATGAGCGCAACCTGATTTAATCTCTTTTTGGTCCCTGCTGATTGAAAGGCGCATGAGTTTTGTAATGGAGCGCTTGACTCCTTCAAATCTAGCGTGTGTTCATCTTCTGTTGATAAGCGCATTTGAAGGATGTAGAGGTGTGATCTTCTCCTTGTTGAAGCGTTTCTTCTGGCTCAAGCGCTTGGAGTCTTCACAAAGCGTGATTTCTATTTTTTGAGTCCTTTTTCTCTGATCATTGACGTGACCTTCCCTGTCAGGCGTGTTGAACACTATAGAAGGTGATTAATTTTTTCCTTTGATTTTAACTTGCCTCATACAATTACGTTTCATTTTACTTAAGCGCTTTGTTTGTGTGTTTATAAAGAGTGCTTTTCTACTTTGGTATGGCGTGTGCCTTTGTATGGGCATGTGCTCATACAAAGAGCAAAGTTGTTTTTGTTTTTATTTTTTAATTTTTTTGCTCCATAAAATGCAACCAGGGTTGGGATGATTTATATTAAATTAAAAAAAGATTTACAATCATTTTTTTTCTGTGGCCATCTATGGCTCATTACAGATAGATGCACTCTTTGTGCCATACAATGCCAGCAAAAATTCATTCTCAAAACCAAAACAAAAACTGCAGACCCCATAATTGCATTGCTGCGTGACCTAGAATCCCAAAACAGCTCAAAAAACTCTTCGTTGAAACATCGCCATGAAAGTCCATCGAAAAAACAGAGGGGAGCCAAAAATCCACCAGAATGAGACTCTCACTGATTACTGCATCCAGTAGAATTCATTTGAGCTCACAACATTTGCAAACCTTTCCACCCATATCATACTCTCCTCGCGGTTTAGGTTGTTTTTGTTTTTATTATTTTATATATATTCTTAATTTGATTTTTTATATACCTTTATAAAGATGCATTTCAGTTTACTTAGACACACTTTTATAAAGGTTGCTTTTTCTCTCTTTTTTTTTAGATTTTTAGATTTTTATTTATTATTTTAATAATAACTATCGTCAAATATTAATAATAGATATTAATAAAATAATAATGTTTTATATAATTTTTTTATTTTTTTAACAATATAAGACTCTAACGACAATAATTTTAACAAATTTAATTTTAAAGTAAATTAATAACTGTTAATTATTTTAATTTAAAATAATTATCAATTAAAAATTTACAATTAAAATCAAAGTGAGAGACAACAAACAAGTTCGACATTTTGACAAAATAATAGGACCTGGGCATGTTTTACAAAGACTAGATCGTTTTACGATGACTTGACTTACAATGACTGCGACATGACAACCTTTCAGACTCAAACATAACGTTGCGACGACAACTCAACAATGATTTTTTTTGACACAAACATATTGCAATAAGAACACTTTGACATGTGACTTAACAAACAACAATATGATGAGATGATACTTGAATGAGTGACTTGAATAGGACAACTCGACAAACATAAACAATTTGACGGGAAGACGATGAAGAAACTTTTAACGATCTGAGTTTCGGATGGGTGCAACACATTGTAAATTTAGATGTTTATTTGCCAGATAGTAGTTGCATATTGAACATATTGTAAAAATTGAATGGTATACTGCCAGTAGTTGAATTCATTGTAAGGAGGTCTTGGTTGGTTTACCATTAGACCCATTGCATTGCATATTTTCTCAGCTCGTTTTGGCATTGATCATGTCTACATGCTATTAGCGAATTTGACTTTATCAGACCTGTTGGAATCTGTCAGTGGCTTTTTTGCATATAAGCATACTTGTCTGTCAAAGATGTGTTGATTTGGGTTGGCCTTGTTGCCTGTTTGCTTTGGTCAACTATGCTGCCTTTTATTTTCCCAACAATGTATTCATATAGTTAGCGTGTTGTCTGAACGTTGTATGCTTTCACCTTGCCCGCATTGGGATCTGGGTGATCAAAAAATGCGAGAACTTGCATTTGCATCTTGAAATATTTGTAAAATTAAAAAAAAAAGGTTTAGTTTGGGTTATTACACATAAAGGTTGCTAACTTACTTCGTAAGAGACAATTGGAAGAATTGTGATATCTAGTTTCCTTATGTATCTTTTTAACCAAGGAGGAATAAATATTTGAGAGATCAGGAGCAATTCTTTATGTCTCTAAGAAGAGTATAAATTGGTTTGCTTATATGCTCCAAATCATGTGTGCAGCTCAATTATAATAGACAATTTATAATTAACAATATGATGGTTTATTTGGACACAAAACACACATGCTGATTGCTCAGGGAGCAGAATTGAAGAACTTTATAAGCAATGTTATCAGCAGTGCTGGGAGAGAATGGGAATAAATCTGTTAGGTATCATATCAATTACACTATAACCATACATAATTGAATCAAAAAGCTGCAATCAATTTGCATGATAGTATTCTTGTTTGAGAAAAGAAAAATGGTCGTATATTTTTCTTCAATATCGCAGTCATCATATTACTAAAGAGGTGTTTTAATATTCTGTTTGGCTCCTTTATTTTTGGTAGTATAGTAGTTCTCCAATGGTGACTTTGGCAGTTCAGTTATATTTCTTCCTGATTTTTTCTGCTATACAATTCATTTCCCATGCATAGAAGAAATGTTTCTTTATTCCTGACCTTTCTCAGCCCTTTGTAACTTCTGAAACTTGGAGTTCACATGTTTGATGCTTGTCCTAAGACAATATAATTCATAACCTCAGCCATTGCATACTTGATCTCAACCAGATCTTGTAAGATGATTTCTGAATGATTTAAAGCTTGGGTGTTTTTTCATAAATACTTTGATGTAGCAAAACCTTTTTCAATTATTATTATACATAGAAATTCACTTCCATTTTATATGGTCTCTGCCATTTTTATCTCTAGGCCACATGTAGACTGTGTGTGTTTTACTTTACTAAATTCTCTTAAAGCAGCAATGTGAGAGCACATGGCTAACAATAGCCATAATTGTTTCCATGATATTATTAACCGCCAAGCAGTGCCATACATCTATTAATAAAGAATATGATGGACACATCACGAAGATAGTTCTGCAGCCACTATTGGCATAACATGCTTGTGATTTGATCAAATTCATTGTTCACTCAAGCATATAATAAGACACAAAGATCATGCAAATTTTAAAACACATGACTTTTATCTTAATATCCAAGCAATTGATTACAAGGCAATGCCCCAATTGTATATTTCTCTGTATGCCACATATCATCTTCCACTATTTTGAAGAAATTATTGGTCAGTCTGCCATCAGCTAAATGAATATTAAATATTTAAAACATGCTAAGTTGATATCCCTCTTGAATGCCAGGAAAAAATAATTTGAACAGGAATTTTGTTGTTTCATTGACTAGCTTTTTGATGATGAGGTTTTCTTACTGTTCCATAATAGAAGGGACACTGTTCTGTTCAATTTTCTTTCAAGTACTTGTAACATGATGCTTCTGTGTATTTTCCTCTGTTGCATCTGAGTCTACTTTCTTAATTCTTGCAAGGTGTCATGGAGATTCACCCAGGAGCAGTTAATAGCATCCCAAGTAAAGCACATGTAGAGATTGGTATGCTTTCAGCTCATCTAGAATTTGTATTATTAAAATTTTTGATAGTGTTGTTCAGATGCTCAGTGTCTAATGTATATTTTGTTGACTGCTATTATTATTAGTTGAATTCCCAAAATTGCAATTTTGATTTTCCTTGTTTACTTAGATCCGCATGGAATTTGAACAAAATTGTTTTACAATGCTAAGTCTTCATTTGCTTCATGATCATAGTGTAAATGCTATTATGCATGATTAAGATTTAGCAAAGTGCAAAAAATAAATGAACAAATCACTGCTCATTTCCAAGAACCAAAATCACTGCTAACCAAACCCAAGCACTCCAAGAAGTTTGGAGTTCTCTCCAACTCACTGCTACTGTCAGAAACTCAACATGAACCACCCAACTTTCTTGAGAAAATTGGAGTTTTCCCATGAAGTTAGAAATGTCCCAAAAAGGGGACATTACACTTGGATGCATAAAAACAAATCCCTAACCCTATAAAGTGCTTTCTAAAGCATTTGAAAGACTAAAACAAACGAGTTTACCTCATTGTGAATGCAAAACATAAAAACCATTCATTGTTGATAAAGTTTCATTCTTGCTTGCCATCACACGAATAGAGTTGAAGATTGATCGGTTTAGGTTCCAAAGTGGTTGATTTGCTATTCCTATGCATGTGTAAAAGTCTGTTTACTGCCAAGGAGATCGTAGAGGAAGATTTTTGCAAAAGAGGTAAGCTTTTTTAGTTTTTGTTTCTGCATTTTTGTTTTACAAATGAACTCTCTTGTTTTGTTTTCATTCTTCTATGAATCTATAACATATGTTTAAATTTTTTAAATGAGTTAGGTTCTATATATATATTTGTCTTCATTTGTTTCAAATGTGTTGTCTATCAAACTTGTTGCCATAGGGATTACAATGGCAGCCAGTTTTAGCTTCGTGGACCGACTCCACTTCAAATCATACTCAAATTCTTCGCTTTGGAAGTATGTTGAAATGATATAGTAGGTTCTAGGTGGTGGGAGTTATATTTGCATTTGCAATGGGTGTGGTGTCAGATATTCAAGCTCATACAATCGGGTGAAAGCCCATATGTGTGACATTGTTGGACAAGGCATCAAAGGTGTATCTATTCCACCAAAGCAAGTCATAGCATATATTAGTGAGAAAAAAAAAGATGAAGCACTAGGCTGTAGATAAAATCATCCTTTGGCAAATAAAGGATCTTGAGGAATGATGCCCTCTCCTCCCCAATCTAATCTTGAACTTGTGGTAGAGAACCACCCATTTTTTGGCCATACCTAAAGAACAACCCATGACCGTTACACATAAGAGACCAAAGGGATACTTGGAAAAGTCATTTCACAATGAGTCTTGAGAGATTGCTAATCAACACATTGTGAGATGTATCTATGCAAATGGATTGGGTTTCAATGTTGTTCGCTCACAATATTAGCAACAAATGGTGAGAACAATTAATGAGGCTCCAAACGGGTGCAAGGGCTTGGGTTTTGAGAATGTGCATAGCACCTTATTGGAAAAGGAGGCAAAGTTTGTAGACTATTCATTCAAGCCCATAAGGGATTTGTCAGCCAAAACAGGGTTGTCCATCATTTCCAATGGATAGAAGGATGCAAAAAATTGGCCATTGATTAATGTCATTGCAATGTCCCCTGAAGGGGCAATGTTTTTGAGAGAAGTGGATTGTGAGGGGGAGGTGAATGATGGTGCATTTATTGTTAACATCCCCATGATGGCCATTGAGGAAGTGGGGCCTCGAAATGTTGTTTAAGTCATAACGGACAACACCAAAAATTGTAGAGCAGCTCGTTTATTGGTTGAGGAGCATTATTTGCACATATTTTGGACACCTTGTGTTGAACACTCCCTCAATCTTATGCTACATATCATTGGCACCAAAATTGATTGGATCAAATAGGTTTATGTTGAGGTTGAAGAGATCCAAATGTTCATCACCAACCACCACAACATTCATAGGGCATATTTAGATCATTCTTGAAATTGGAGTTGTTGAAGGTAAGTGAAACATTAAGATTTATTTTAATATTTATGTTTCACTTTACTAATTTTTCTAACTTAATTATGTTTTCTTCTTTGTTTTTAGTTTTTTTTATTTTGATTTGTGCATAGGTTGTTGAGACCCATTTCCCCTTCAACACAATTGTCTTGAGACTCTTGTGAAGGTTTGGGAGACATTTTTAACATGGTCATAAGCCAACATTAGTCCATATGGAGGCAATCCAACACCAAGAGAGTAGCAAATATTAAGCATAGGATCCTAGATAACATTTAGTGGGATAGTATTGAATATCTTCTTAATTTCATTGAGCCCATTTTTAGTATGATCCATTTTACCAAGATAGATAGGCCTTGTTTGGGAGGGATATATGATGGCACCAACTCAATGAGAAGATGAAGACAATCATAAATGAGAAAGAGCAAGATCTTGAAGAAGCTTTCTTCAAACAGGTACACCAAATTACTGAGGAGTGATGAAACACAATGACCACTCCACTACATCTTCTTGTCTTCACATTGAGTCCAAAATACTATAGTGCTGAGATCCTTTTTGTGCCAATGAGGATTTCAAAGTTGCCAAAGGGTACAAGACAACATTTTGTAGACTCTTCCTTGATCTTCATTTGCAGGATATAGTCACAAGTGAGTTTATTCATTTTGTACACTTCAATAGTCAAAGTATTGAAGCTCTTTGTGACAAGTTCAAGAAGAATTATCACAATTGGTGGTGCTTCCATGGCCAACGATTACAATGTAATATCCCTAATAGGATCTGTCCTAGAATTCTGATTTTCGGTAAGAACCTTGTTTTGTCTAACTGAATTTTTTCCCTTGTTGGACTGAAATTTTTTGATTTGTTTTCTATGAATTTGGTTTAGAGTTTTGACATATGGTTTTCAATGATGTGTTTGGAATACAATGAAGATGGAAAGGTTGCAACTATACATTCAAACAACATGAAAAGATGATATTATTTAGCCAAACAACTCACACAAAGCATAGATGAACATACCCGGAATGAAAGCTTGCAATCTTTATTGAAATAGATGACTGATTACAAATGATAATGGTTGTAAGTTACATCAGTCAATTCTGATTTCAATTTCAGACATCCAAATACATCCAAAAATACTCAAATGCTGCTCCAAACCCTAGTCGCATTAGGGAAGATGAAGCCCTATGAAGTAATGATGCAATATGCAGCAAAGTATGAATGAATAACCACCTGTAGCAGCTGATATGATGACTCATATGACTGTTATTATGCCTATACCAACTGATGCAAGATTTGATTACAAACCCTAGCCAAGAAATGCCCAAAAACTCCTCAAATATAAATCGCTAGAAGCTAGAAATGAAGCGATTTGCCTCTAAAGTGGTTGTAAACCCTTATGCCGTGGATTTGTGATGATCAAAGCCTCCAAACATGCGCTGATGTAAATCTGGTGAAGTTTGAAAATGCTGATTACAACCCAGATTTAATGTATGAAGCCAAACAATGCCAGAAGGTGCCAAATTATGAGATCACCTAGGTGTAGAAGAGGTGTGATTTGTCCCAGCAAACTTTCCAATCTCAAATCATGCGAAAATATGAAGATTTCTATCTCTGTTATGCAATTCTAGCCTGTTGTAACAAAAATCAGAATACCAAATAATGCTTCCAAGCCACAAATTTACCTCCAAATGAAGGGCGATCCACCTAGAAACCCTTGTACAACCTCAATAGATGAATATATGATCAATTTCTCCTCCGATCTGAATTATTCTTCCTTCAACCTGCATAAAAAGTCTTCAAACCGTAGCTGGAAATGAAATCACTATGAAACCCTAGTTGTTTGAAGCTAAATCTCCTTCAAAAACCAGCAAATATGCTCAATGATGAACTCTGAGTGAATTCATCTCTTATGGTGGAATGGGTTTTTGTCCAAACCACTAAAATTCAAGGATTTTCGTCTAAGTTACCAATTCTGGTACGGGTTCGGGTTCGGGTTTGGGGGTTCGGTCAAAATTTTTTTTGAGTGTGGGTTCGTTTTGGGTTCATCCATACAAAAACATATAAAAATCAGACACATTTTCATATTTGCAGCAGTAATTAAGTTCAGAATACCAGAGCATTAGAATAAACAAAACCTTTTTGGGATATAGAATTGTCATAAACATACCTTTTTATTTTATATAGCATCAGAATACCTTTTTGGGATATTGAATTATCATAAACAATAATACGCTGGTGATGGATGATAAGAAATGCCATTGACAACTACCTATTCTAATTATACTTGTAATTATCTTTATATTTTGGCAAGATGATGATGCAAACAGTATGGTGATACAATAGGACCCAAAATATCGAGCACGAAATATCGATGAGATAAATCAGTAAAAATGTAATCAGAATATTTCAAATGATAATCCTCCCAAAAAAGAATGAATTCAGAAAATATCAGGTATCTTCATAAGGAATGAGATGATAAAAATCTTTGAAGGTTTAAACTTTGAAGTACTGCAATCTGAATAAATCAGAATGGTATCCAGAATGAAGGCATATCTGATGCCTTGAATCAGAATTCATTATGCTAAAAAATTCTTATTCAAATTGATATGGCATGTTAATTTCAATTTTAAATGCATATCATTTATTGTACACAGAACTACAAAGATGCTAACAGAATTTAAAAACATATTTTCTTTGTATTCTTGGAACCTAAAGTAGCTATTGCTAGTACTGATCACCTTGTGATGGCACCACACCACCTTCATTGAATTTGGACAATCCTTATATATCATTTTAGGTATTGGAGGGCGTCAAGCATCCCATGGACCAGACTTATTCACAACAGAGGGTGTAGCTCAGTGAGATGATGTTCTTCTCAGCTTATTGCTAGTAGAGTACCCGACGCCCTAAGACTCATTCTAGATAGAAGTGTGTCTACTTTATTTGAGTGCAAGGACCTCCTTGTTTGGAGATTAGATCACAGAGACAAACACATATTATGGATTTTTTCATTGCTACAGTTGTTGATTCTTCTAGTCTGTCTTTACTGCAGACGTGTGACACTGTGTGTCTCTTCTGATGGCCACCTGCATGATATTCTTCATTAGCTTTGTGTTTTTTTGGGGGCCCTTTGATTGTAGGGCTGCTTTCATTGTCTTATGTTACAAGGTTTAACCACCTCATTCATCTTTTGTTGTACTTCGTGTTTAGTTACTTTTCATATCCTAGGGACTGTGTACCTAATACTTATCTTTTATAACTGATTGCACTTTATGAGTATTCTGTGTTTAACCCAGAGATTGATAATAGAATTATCAGGTATTCTGATGCTATATAGAATAAACTTTTTTGGGATATAGAATAAACATACTTTTTTGGGAGGTTTTGTTTTTAGTTTAAACAACGATGGCAATCAAGACATGCAAAATAAATAATAAATACTCATCGTTCAGTAGCAAATTCTATCTGGGTTCTAAGCAAATTCTCCTTGGGTTCTCCCGGGTTCGTCCCGGAAGAACCCACAGGGCATTTGAAGGACCCTGGCTGAATCCCCTAGAGGACCGGACCAAGACCAAGACTTGGTTGGAACCGAACAAGTACCCAGCAGTCCCATGCGAAGAACCGGTAACATAGGTTTTCGTCCTTGAATCAAACTGAAACTCTGTTACAGCCAAGATAATGCTCTCAAAATGCAAAATGCCAAATAACCAAGATATAAAAAATGACTCCACTTGACCTCCTTTTATCCTTCTCAACTTGGGTGCCCAAATAAACTATTATTTTATTATTTTTGAAGTCCACCACCAAAAGAGAATAAAATTTATTTATTTTTCTTTTTCCTCCAATTTAGACGTCCCTCATAAATAATAATAAAATAATATTATTTTATTATTTTTTCTTTTTCTCCCTTGAGCGCTGATTTTCTTGGGTAAAATAAAATAATAAAATATTATATTTTATTTTTGCATATCAATTTCCCAATTACCATCTTTTATTATTTTTTTATTTTTCCCACTTGGCCACTTAATCCCTTGGCTAGATTATTTTATTTATTTTTGGCTTTATAAAAAATATGATAAAATATCACTAGCTGAAAATACAATTGAAATAGAGTTAGTTGAGCCAACTTTCCGTTCTTCAAGCCTCCAAAGTCCTAGCTCAACCAATAAACATTCCTTTACCAAACCTTGCTCAAAAAGGGGACATTACAAGTCCTCCCACCCTGAGATTGCTTGCCCTCAAGCAATCACAATTATCAAACCTTAAGGCATTGTTTAAATTAAAGATGTAAACATCATGATAAAAGACGGTGAAGTTGCTTTCGTAAAATATCAATTCGAATGATAGAAATAATTACGTATAGACATGTATTATTAATATATATATATTATTTAATAAATAATATTAAATAATATTATTATATGAATATTTTAATATAATTAAAATATAATATATTTATTTTAATTAACAAGATATATTATTATATTTATAAATAACAAATATAAATACAAATATAAATATAATTATAAATATTATCATAACTATATAATATATTAATAAATATATTTATATATAATATTTATAATAAATATAAATTAAGACAAACTTTAATAAGACAAAAAAGTACCCTATCCCTATATGACAAACTATTCATATAAAATCAACTTCATATGTTACGAATTGATAAAGGCAGCTATTATTAATAAGTAGGCAGTGAATATAATATTGAAAAGTAATTTGTATCATATTGAGCAATTTAAAATGTGAACAACGGGTATATTAAAAGACAAGAAATGTGAAGGGGCAGCATGATTAATAATATGTTTTATGATTCGTGACAAAGCAGCGATTACATGGGATCAAATTATTTGTTAAGGAAGAAATTGTTAAAGGACTGCGATTTATTAGTGAAGGGTTATAAGTTACAAAGAGACATATCTACTCACCAAGGAGTATCTTTTGAGAAGGTACAAAAGGCAATTGATAGGTATATTTGAACGGGAATATACAAAGAATATAATTCAGATTTGAGCAGATATAAAAGAGTATCAAGGAATACAAGGAACATATGACTGAAGTAAGAAGAATAGCTGATTTTTGAATATACAGAAATATAAATCAGTCACCCTCATATATATAGCAGCAGATTGAAATTATTAATCAATCAAGTCATATATACAATTGTGACACAGCAAGAGGATATATTGCCATCCTTGAACTAAACTATATTTATTGATCAAGAGGTACTTATAATTGATTATCTAATTCAATTACAAGCAAACTATGTTGGGTTGCATGGGGGTATAGAGGCAAGTAGGAAGGTTGGTCCTTCTAGTCCACGAGAGATGATAGGTGGGAAGTGTGCCCACCATCATGCTCTCATCAACTCATGTTAAAGGGATGATAGGTGGGAAGCATGCCCCCATCATGCCCTCATCAAAAGATGATAGGTGGGAAGTGTGCCCCCCAGCATGCTCTTATCAAGAGATGATAGGTAGGAAGTGTGCCGTTCATCACATTCTTAAGCCTTGTTGCTTGATCTTGGTAGGGTGTGCCGCCAAGGTGGACATAAAAGGTGATAGGTGGGAAGCGTGCCCTCAATCATGCTCTAACTTGTGAGTATTCTTATGGGATCCATCTTAGGATCGGCTTGAGGATTGGATAATTATATGTTGAACTAAATATTATTTATGCTATATCATTAATTATGTTATGATGTATTGATTTCATTACTATATTCTAATTTATTGATCTTTAATATTGCTAATGTCCCTTTCTAGTAGTTATTCTTGTGTGCAGGTTAAGAAATCAAGAATATTCTAAAAGGGGACATTACATTCATTCTTTGCCTCAAAATCCATTTTTGATGTACCTTCAATTTTTGTAGGAGTGGGCTGCTCATAAGATTTTTTATCTAAGTTTTCATTCCTATTCTTCTTTTGAGGCTGAAATGGAGGAGTAGTGTCTAAGTCAAGTGCAAGTTCAATGGCGTCATCAAGTGTCCTAGGCTTGTGAACCTTCACCAAGTCTCTCAACCTATCATTCAAACCCTCAACAAAGAGCATAGTCACTCTCCTCTCCGACATGTCAAGAACGATCACCGCTATCTTTTGGAACTCATTGATATAGGAGTCCATTGTACCAACCTGTTTCAATTAAGCCAAATCCTTGTAGTAGACTTCCATATCTTTCCTGTCAAACTTGGTAATGAGTTTATTAGTGAACTCATCATATGAAGTGATCCTGTTATGATGCTGTGAAACAAGTCCATGGTGCCACCAATCATAGGCTAATCCTTCCAAATGCATAGTAGCAAAGTGTATGGCCTTTTCCTCACTCATTGGTTTGAGTGTAAGAAAAGTGTCAAGCTTGTGTACCCATGCTCTAGCACTGATTTTGTTGCTGCCATCAAAGCTAGGAAGAGGTATTTTATTCAATGTATCCTTGTACTCCTTAGGTTTCTTAGGTTGTCTTCTTTGTCTTTTAACCCTAGCCCTTTGTCTATCCTTCCTTTGGTTCATGTAATTGTTGAAGTTTAGACGATCCTCGACATGCCTAGGAAGTGCATCATTATCATCTACCATGGATATCAAATCCTCATCAAATGGCGGTTCCTCCTCAACCTATATCTCATCCTCAACCTCCTCTCTACGAAGAAAAGTGGGTTGCATAGGCCTATCTATAGTAACTGTGTGTGTCCTCCTTGCACAAGGTGATCCGACAACACTACCAACACCTGTATTAACTGGATTAGCTTGATTGACTCACATTAGTCAATGATTGTTTCAAAACCTGTAACATCTGATTTTGGATTGCCATCATTTATGTGATATTTTCATTTGTAGTATGTTGTTCCACAACCATCATTTTTTGACTAGCAATCATATTTCTCATCATGTCACCAATGTTATCCCTTGATGGACTACCTGCTCTTCTATCTCCCATATTGCATTGATTTGTACAAGTTCTTCTTCTATAGTGAAACTGTAGTGGATCTATTTCATGCATACCCAATAGGCTGGTAGGATCCAAGCTCTGATACCATTGTAAGAACCCTGTCTTGTCTAACAGAATTTTTTCCCTTGCTGGACTGAAAATTTTTGATTTGTTTTCCTCGAATTTGGTTTAGAGTTTTGACATGTGGTTTTCAATGATTTGTTTGGAATACAATGAAGATGGAACTGTTGCAACTATTCATTCAAACAACATGAAAAGATAATATTATTTAGCCAAACAACTCACACAAAGCATAGATGAACATACCCGGAATGAAAGCTTGCAATCTTTATTGAAATAGATGACTGATTACAAATGATGATAGCTATAAGTTACATCAGTCAAGTCTGATTTCAATTTCAGACATCCAAATACATCCAAAAATACTCAAATGCTACTCCAAACCCTAGTCGCGTTAGGGAAGATGAAGCCCTATGAAGTAATGATGCAATATGCAGCAAAGTATGAATGAATAACCACCTGTAGCAGCTGATATGACTGTTATTATGCCTGTAGCAGCTGATGCAAGATCTGATTACAAACCCTAGCCAAGAAATGCCCCAAAACTCCTCAAATATAAATTGCTAGAAGCTAGAAATGAAGCGATTTGCCTCTAAAGTGGTTGTAAACCCTTATGCTGTGGATTTGAGATTATCAAAGCCTCCAAACATGTGCTGATGTAAATCTGGTGAAGTCTGAATGCTGATTACAGCCCAGATTTAATGTATGAAGGCAAACAATGCCAAAAGGTGCCAAATTATGAGATTGCCTAGGTGTAGAAGAGGTGCGATTCGTCCCAACAAACTTTCCAATCTCAAATCATGCGAAAATATGAAGATTTGTATCTCTATTATGCAATTCCAGCGTGCTGTAACAAAAATCAGAATACCAAATAATGCTTCCAAGCCACAAATTTGCCTCCAAATGAAGGGCAATCCACCTAGAAACCCTTGTACAAGCTCAATAGATGAATATATGATCAATTTCTCCTCCGATCTGAATTATTCTTTCTTCAACTTGCATAAAAAGTCTTCAAACCCTAGTTGGAAAAGTAATCACCATGAAACCCTAGCTGTTTGAAGCCAAATCTCCTTCAAAACCTGCAAATATGCTTAATGATGAACTCTAAGTGAATTCATCTCTCATGGTGGAATGGGTTTTCGTCCAAACCACTAAAATTCAAGGGTTTTTGTCCTTAAATCAAGCTGAAACTCTGTTACGGCCAAGAGAAAGCTCTCAAAATGCAAAATGCCAAATAACCAAGATATGAAAAATGACTCCACTTGACCTCCTTTTATCCTTCTCAACTTGGGCGCCCAAATAAACTATTATTTTATTATTTTTGAAGTCCACTACCAAAAGAAAATAATATTTATTTATTTTCTTTTAATTTATTTTTCTTTTTCCTCCAATTTAGACATCCCTCATAAATAATAATAAAATAATATTATTTTAATATATTTTCTTTTTCTCCCTTGAGCGCTGATTTTCTTGGGTCAAATAAAATAATAAAATATTATATTTTATTTTTGCATATCAATTTCCCAATTCCCATCTTTTATTATTTTTTTATTTTTTCCACTTGGCCACTTAATCCCTTGGCTGGATTATTTCATTTATTTTTGGCTTTATAAAAAAATATGATAAAATATCACTAGCCACAAATACAAGTGAAATAGAGTTAGTTGAGCCAACTTTCCGTTCTTCAAGCCTCCAAGGTCCTAGCTCAACCAATAAACATTCATTTACCAAACCTTGCTAAAAAAAGGGACATTACAAGTCCTCCCACCCCGAGATTGCTTGCCCTCAAGCAATCACAATGATCAAATCTGCCTTCGGATCAATCATGCCAATCAATTCCCGGATCCCAAACCTATCTAGGCCCTTTGAATGGTCTCATATGTATCATATCAAGCTGCTCAATGTTGGCAAAGGGAAGCTTAGTTAACTTACTTGCCAAAAGTGCCACAATTCTCCTCAAGTATGCACCCAATTTGCCAAACTCTTCATCATGTTCTTGCTGTCCCATGCTAATATGTAGTGAAAAATCCTCATAGATGTCATCATGAAATGATACCTTGTCCACAACTCGTCCTAGGACCGCTTCTCCTGTCATAAATTGATGCAAACTCCTTAAGTAATCCATGAATGATCGAAGGCCCAACCAAATCTGCATTACTCATACCTCCATCTCCATATGTAGTCATAACATGAGTGGCTGATCCACAAAGTGTATGCTCAACTACTCCATCATCCTCTATGCATTCTTCCCTTGGAAGAAACAGAGATCTAAGGTGTGTCTCCCTTTTCTTCCTTGCTTGATCTAGCTGATTGTAATGCTCCTTGACCTCTTGTAGATGTTGTCTTGCTTGGGCTGCCAACAACTTTGCCTTCCTAGCTCTTTGTACCCACCCATCACATATGTTTTCATGAGATAATTCATTGCCCATAACTATCAAAGACTTGTCTGTTATTTGATGTAGCAATGTGTACTTGAGTGCTTTCATAATAATTTGTTTCCCTTCATGTTGGAAACTCAACCCCATAGTTTGTAGATCTTGGATGACCCTTTGTAGTGAATGTAGCCATTGCATACCAAGAACAATTTCATTATCCTTCAAGTCAAGAACATAGAAGTCATCACAAAGTGTATACTCACCAAATAGAATGCAAAGTTTGTTCACTTTCTCTTTGCAAGGAATAGTGAGTCCACCTGCTATAGTCACATCAAAGCTCTCAAAATCATTATAATGCAAACCTCTTTTGTTTACCAACCCTTCATAATGTAGTTATGTGTAGCTCCACTATCAAGAAGTTCTATGACCTTGCATCCAAACAATGTGCCTTCAAAGAGGAATGGATTATACCTTGAAGCTTCTGAAAGATAAGTGATCCTAGATCCTTTGTTACCATCACTTACAATGTTTAGTGTTGGCTGTCCATGATTATTTTCTGAACTAGTATCATCATCCACATCATCAATCACCTCTATGTAATGTACTTTACCTTTGCCAAGACATCTATGACTGGGTTCCCAAGGTTCTTTGCAAGAAAAACACAACTTTTTTCTATGAAGTTCATTGTGATGTCCCGATATTAAGGCATTGTTTAAATTAAAGATTTAAACATCATGATAAAAGACGGTGAAGTTGCTTTCGTAAAATATCAATTCGAATGATAGAAATAATTATGTATAGACATATATTATTAATATATATTATTTAATAAATAATATTATTATATGAATATTTTAATATAATTAAAATATAATATATTTATTTTAATTAACAAGATATATTATTATATTTATAAATAACAAATATAAATACAATTATAAATATAATTATAAATATTAATATTAACAATTTAAATATTATCATATATATATATATATAAAACAAATATAAATTAAGACAAACTTTAATAAGACAAAAAAGTGCCTTATCCCTATATGACAAACTATTCATATAAAATCAACTTCATATGTTACGAATTGATAAAGGCAGCTATTATTAATAAATAGGCAGCGAATATAATATATGAAAAGTAATTTGTATCATATTGAGCAATTTAAAATGTGAACGACAGGTATATTTAAAGACAAGAAATGTGAAGGTGCAACATGATTAATAATATGTTTTAGGATTCGTGACAAAACAGCGATTTCTATTAGAATAATATCTTTCTATTTATGTTATTAATGGTCATCTTAAGATATTTCTATTTCAGTCTTAGTTTAGTTTAGTTTAGAATGTTTCTAATAGATTTGCTTTATTAGCTGTATTCTCTATTTAGAAACATCTTGTATTTCCCTTTAAATAGAGTTGTGCTCTTCTTTGTAATCTCATTCAGTTAATATAATTATGTTTTTTAGTAAATGGTATCAGAGCCGATCTGAGTCCAACTCCCTCACAGGAGGGCTCAGGATCTTGAGAGGGCTCTTTGTTTTTTAGAATTTGGCGAATTTAAAAAAAGGAAAATCCGTGGCCTCTTGTTTTTTAGCGATTTTTTTAAAAAAAATTCGTGGGGCATTTTTGTTTGAGGGTTTCTTGGTGTCGCCTCTGGTTTTGTGACCTGCATGCCTAATCGATGTTTTTGGGTTTTAATAATTTTTCCTCAAAAATTATTTGATGGGTTTTTAATTTTTTTTTGTCCCTAAAAAAAAAAATTCTGATGGGTTTTAATAAATTTTCTCCTTAAAAATTCCGTATGGATTTTTGATTTTTTGCCTGAAAAAATCATGGGAGGGTTTATAATTTTTTCCTCAAAACTTAAGGGTCTGCTCCTATATGCCCTAGTCAGATTTTTTTCAGTTCGGGAGGACTCTCTAGTTTCTAGAAAGGTTTTACCGTTTTTTTCCTTAAAAACGATGATTTGTATTCTGATCCGTGTCTCGGATTTCGTATCTGGTTTTGATCGATTTTTCACCTTAAAATTCGTGTCCGGTTTTGATCGATTTTTATCCTCAAAAACCGTGTTTGGTTTTTACCATGTGTAAGCATCTTGGGTTTGGCGATTTTTTCTTTAAAAATCGTACTTTGCTGCAGTTTGTCTTAAGTCGCACCTGGAGTTGTGTGAACATCTGCACCAGTGGTTTTTGCAGTCTATTTTCGGGCATCTTGCTCATCTGCAACAGTTTGGAGGGTTTGCCGATTTTTTCCTCAAAATCGTGGCAGCTGTTCTTGGTGTATCTCTAGTTACAGGGAGGGGCAGTTCTTCAACATCAGGTTGGACGATTGGAATTGTTTTGGTTATTTCCAGAAGTTCTGCAGTTTCTGGGAGGGTTGGTGGCAGACTCATCTCAAGTGACAAAGTCAGTGGCAGGCTCTTGTCTTTTGTTGCAGAAGCGTTCTGAGAAGGAGGCAGCCTTCTCTGTTAGCTCTTTGGGTAGTTAGAATGATGACCATTAAGGGAGGGTATTAGAATAATATCTTTCTATTTATGTTATTAATGGTCATCTTAGGATATTTCTATTTCAGTCTTAGTTTAGTTTAGTTTAGAATGTTTCTAATAGATTTGCTTTATTAGCTGTATTCTATATTTAGAAACATCTTGTATTTCTCTTTAAATAGAGCTGTGCTCTTCTTTGTAATCTCATTCAGTTAATATAATTATGTTTTTCAGTAACAATTACATGGGATCAAATTATTTGTTAAGGAAGAAATTGTTAAAGGATTGTGATTTATTAGTGAAGGGTTATAAGTTACAAAGAGACATATCTACTCACCAAGGAGTATCTTTTGAGAAGGTATAAAAGGCAATTGACGGGAATATTTGAAGGGGAATATACAAGGAATATAATTCAGATTTGAGTAGATATAAAAGAGTATCAAGGAATACAAGGAACATATGACTGAAGTAAGAAGAATAGCTGATTTTTGAATATACAGAAATATAAATCAGTCACCCTCATATATATGTAGCAGCAGATTGGAATTATTAATCAATCAAGGCATATAAACAATTGTGACACAGCAAGAGGATATATTGCCATCCCTGAACTGAACTATATTTATTGATCAAGAGGTACTTATAATTAATTATCTTATTCAATTACAAGCAAACTATGTTGGGTTGCATGGGGGTATAGAGGCAAGTAGGAAGGTTGGACGTTCCAATCCACAAGAGATGATAGGTGGGAAGTGTGCCCCCATCATGCTCTCATCAAGTCATGTTAAAGGGATGATAGGTGGGAAGCATGCCCCCATCATGCCCTCATCAAGAGATGATATGTAACGCCCTGCCACGAAACCCTAGGGAACAACTCAACTATGCACGATCAAAAAGCATGACCACAACGACAACGACTATCATGCCCATACAGACAACACTGACTGGGTGCAAAACTGGATACTTATCCTTTTCAAGGATGATGGCTAACTAGGGGACCATATGTTATCTCCGTTCAACAGTTTCCATTGGGTTTAAGGCACGCTCAGACCTGTCAATTCAGGTGGAGTCGATGCCTGGTACCTGCAGCACACAACATGGTCTATGCACAAGTATAATAAATATCAAACGGTCACAGAGTGAAAGAGAATTGCAACGTCGCCGGATGCTCACAAATGAGTGGTACGACATTGTCTCTTTTCACACCACACAATAATCAGATCATCCTATAATACAAATCAGTCGCATAAAAGTCAATTCTAACTTATGACAATCATAGTAAGATCAACATCATAATCACCTGAATGTAAAACAATGTCAGAGCATATGGATTATCAGTGTTGCAACAAGGATTATCAATAAAACATGCTAACCGTCATAAGAAACCACACATGAGTATAATCAGGAATGTCACCAACATGAATGTAGCATCTACCAACATCATATAATGTACAACATCAACTGTCTAACATACCCTAAATATTCCTATTATTTTACCTCCATCTTTATGCTCCTTAGCCAGACTATCTGCACATCCAAGATGAAAATGGAGGGGCACTACATGATAGGTGGGAAGTGTGCCCCCCATCATGCTCTTATCAAGAAATGATAGGTAGGAAGTGTGCCCTCCATCACATTCTTAAGCCTTGCTGCTTGATCTTGGTAGGGTGTGCCGCGAAGCTGGACATAAGAGGTGATAGGTAGGAAGCGTGCCCTCGATCATGCTCTAACTTGCGAGTATTCCTATGGGATCCATCTTAGGATCGGCTTGACGATTGGATAACTATATGTTGAACTAAATATTAATTATGCTATATCATTAATTATGTTATGATGCATTGATTTCATTACTATATTCTAATTTATTGATCTTTATTATTGCTAATGTCCCTTTCTAGTAGTTATTCTTGTGTGCAGGTTAGGAAATCAAGAATATCCTAAAAGGGGACATTACATTCATTCTTTGCCTCAAAATCCATCTTTGATGTACCTTCAATTATTGTAGGAGTGGGCTGCTCATGAGATTGTTGATCTAAGTTTTCATTCCTTTTCTTCTTTTGAGGCTGAAATGGAGGAGTAGTGTCTAAGTCAAGTGCAAGCTCAATGGCGTCATCAAGTGTCCTAGGCTTGTGAACCTTCACCAAGTCTCTCAACCTATCATTCAAACCCTCAACAAAGAGCATAGTCACTCTCCTCTTCGACATGTTAGGAACCATCGCCGCTATCTGTTGGAACTCATTGACATAGGAGTCCACTCTACCAACCTGTTTCAATTGAGCCAAATCCCTGTAGTTGACTTCCATATCTTTCTTGTCAAACCTGGTAATGAGTTTATTAGTGTACTCATCATATGAAGTGATTCTGTTATGATTTTTTGAAACAAGTCCATGGTGCCACCAATCATAGGCTAATCCTTCCAAATGCATAGTAGCAAAGTGTATGGGCTTTTCCTCACTCATTGGCTTGAGTGTAAGAAAAGTGTCAAACTTGTGCACCCATGCTCTAGCACTGATTTTGCCGCTGCCATCAAAGTTAGGAAGAGTTATTTTCTTCAATGTATCCTTGTACTCCTTAGGTTTCTTAGGTTGTTGTCTTCTTTCTCTTTCAACCGTAGCCCTTTGTCTATCCTTCCTTTGGTACCTGTAATTGTTGAAGTTTAGACAGTCCTTGACATGCTTAGGAAGTGCATCATAATCATCTACCATGGATATCAAATCCTCATCAAATGGTGGTTCCTCCTCAACCTCTTCTCTACGAAGAAAAATGGGCTGCATAGGCCTATTTGTAGTAACAGTGCGTGTCCTCCTTGCACGAGGTGATCCGACAACACTACCAACACTTGTATTAGCTGGATTAGCTTGATTGACTCGCATTAGTCAATGATTGTGTCAAAACTTGTAACATCTGATTTTGGATTGCCATCATTTGTGTGATATTTTCATTTCTAGTATGTTGTTCCGCAACCATCATTCTTTGACTAGCAATCATATTTCTCATGATGTCACCAATGTTATCCTTTGGCGGACTACCTGCTCTTCTATCTCCCATATTGCCTTGATTTGTACCAGTTCTTCCTCTATAATGAAACTGTAGTGGATCTATTTCATGGATAACCAATAGGCTAGCAGGATCCAAGCTCTGATACCATTGTAAGAACCCTGTCTTGTCTAATTGATTTTTTTTCCTTGCTAGATTGAAAATTTCTGATTTGTTTTCCTTGAATTTGGTTTAGAGTTTTGACTTGTGGTTTTCAATGATGTGTTTGGAATACAATGAAGATGAAAATGTTGCAACTATACATTAAAAAAACATGAAAAGATGATATTATTTAGCCAAACAACTCACACAAAGCATAGATGAACATACCTGGAATGAAATCTTGCAATCTTTATTGAAATATATGATTGATTACAAATGATGATAGCTGTAAGTTACATAAGTCAAGTCTGATTTCAATTTCAGACATCCAAATACATCTAAAAATACTCAAATGTTGCTCCAAACCCTAGTCGCATTAGGGAAGATGAAGCCCTATGAAGTAATGATGCAATATGCAACAAAGTATGAATGAATAACCACCTGTAGTAGCTGATGTGATGATTGATATGACTGTTATTATGCCTATAGCAGCTGATGCAAGATCTGATTACAAACCCTAGCCAAGAAATGCCCAAAAACTCCTCAAATATAAATTGCTAGAAGCTAGAAATGAAGCGATTTGCCTCTAAAGTGGTTGTAAACCCTTATGCCGTGGATTTGTGATGATCAAAGCCTCCAAACATGCGCTGATGTAAATATGGTGAAGTCTGAAAATGTTGATTACAACCCAAATTTAATGTGTGAAGCCAAACAATGCCAAAAGGTGCCAAATTATGAGATCGCCTAGGTGTAGAAGAGGTGTGATTTGTCCCAGCAAACTTTCCAATCTCAAATCATGCGAAAATATGAAGATTTGTATCTCTATTATGCAATTCCAGCGTGCTGTAACAAAAATCAGAATACCAAATAATGCTTCCAAGCCACAAATTTGCCTCCAAATGAAGGGCGATCCACCTAGAAACCCTTGTACAACCTCAATAGATGAATATATGATCAATTTCTCCTCTGATCTGAATTATTCTTTCTTCAACCTGCATAAAAAGTTTTTTGTAAGAGACCTTATTTTAAATAACTGAAAATGTACTGTACTTTAGATAAGATTTCTTGCACAATATAACACCAAAATGAAAACCCAATTCAACATACAATCAAATACACATGAGAATATGATCAACCAATGGATGTATCATGAAAAGATCTCCAAAAGACTTCATTTATTTACTGCTGTTACAAAAATCAGTCACTCTGTTATTCATATCAGACCATTATATATCAAGTTTTTCACATCAAAATAACATCCAATGGACTCTTTCTTCAAGTAGGATCATGTACAAACACTTGGCAATTGATTCCAAGCCAAAGATTGAACAAAACAGTTCTGGTAATGAAGATATAATTGACTGATATGAAAATATAGTTTGCTGTCCCAACTGCTGAAAGTGTACTTTTCGCCCAGCCAATGCAAAAATGCTTCCAAACCCTCAAATCTTCACTCCTAAGCCAAATGATGATGTTCTTATGCAATTTCCAGCCCTTGGAATCTTTGTACAATGTTCAAAAAGCCTTGAAACAAAATGAATATCTCGCTGTTATGAATTTTCAGTTCCTGCAATATACAAAAATCTCACTCCAATAATATAATGAGCCCAATTGCTACCTTGACAATGACACCAATAAATCAAGGGCTTCAATACATCAATCAAATAGTTTCAAACACTTCTCTAAACCTGCAAAATTAAGCTCAATGGTAGATATTAGAACAATATCACTTCACACATTGTATGTGGTCATCTCCATAACATGAACAAGGGGTCATCACCTTGTTAATTAAACTGAAAATCGGAATTATCAGCTTAAAATGAAAAGATAGAAAACATACCAATGCATCAAAAGTTGCAAATTGATCTTCAATTGCTCTATATAAAGACTCCATGATGGTCGATCCTCCTCTTGTGCAAATTGATCATGTTTTGGATTGAAGTATGAAATCTATCAATCAAAATTGAGAGTCTTGAACAATTGTAAATGAATGACATCTATGAATGCAATCATTTAAAACAATCTTTAATTGTTTAAATGAATTATATCTATCTGCCAAGTGGATCGATCCCTTTGCATTAAAATTCCTTTCTATCTTTGACGGCGGCCATGAATGAGAGCAAACAAACATTAAAAATCTTCATTTAGCATTAACCTCTTCTTGCTTGGGGCGGCGGCTGATTGTATACAATCATTTAATATTTTTATTTTGCAATGAATATCAAACGTTGGCTTGAGCGATCCTTTTCATCACAGGGGTTTGGCATTTAAAAATTCTTTCAAAGCATAATAACTATCCAATGCAAACATTTAATATCTTTCAAACCCAATTGCCCTCATGATACCATCGATCCAATGCAATTATTTAATAAATAAATATTGCATTTAAAATATCCTTTCCTCATTATTGGCAGCCAGCTATGAATGGAATGCAATCATTAAATTTCAATAACCATCCTCTATCAACACCAATCGCTCCATAAACTTCAAAGCAAATGCATTGAGAGATGGCGTTTGTAATATCCCGAATAGGATATTCTCTATAATATTGATCAATCACTTGAGTTTTCTGAATTTGAAGAAACTTTCATCAACTGAAAATTATGGCTTAGCTATCTAGCTTCATAGATGGCATAATATCAAACAGTTTGCAAGATGAAATAGATTGTTCAAATTAAAGATTTGAATGATCATTATAACTGATCTCATCAGAAACACACTGCTATTCATTACCTGAGTATAATGAAGATTCACATACCAATGACTTCTATTCTAGCTGAACTGGTCTCAATAATTCTTTTACAACTTCTGTCACTGCTAAAGACAAAACTGAGTCTCTGTGCTTAACAAATACCAAAGATGACTGCAATACTGCTGTTCAAGTTGTTATATCAGACATACTCTCTATCCTCAAATCTACTAAGATGAAAAGATGTCAGTGACAAACCATCTGGATGTAAATGATGAATAGATCGAATGACCTTCGTATGATGATCATACATTAAACCTTTCATAAATGCAATGTCAAATGATGACGAGTGTGGCTGAATTTCTGTAGCTGATCGCTGTCAAGGAACTCAGACTCAATGATACTGCTGCCTTTAAAACTTTTATACACTGAATTGGAACAGCTGTATGATGCTTCCTTTTCCAACTTATGCAAAGTCACCCAAGCTGGGACAATCACCACTAGGTATCATCGCCGTAGAAGATAACTAGTTCGTGCTTTGTTCTGTACTTCAGATAACTACAAATACGAACAGCTCCACTTGTTATACTGCGAACTCTCTCCTTTGATAAATATGCAGCTCATATGTCTTAAGGATTCACAAGGAATGGCAGACTTTGTATGATTTCCACGATTGCTACTCACCAAATGAACCTTCCTCGGGATTCCACGCTATGTCTACTTGAATAGCTAATTCAATGAATTAAAATTGCTTTACAAAACATAGGCTCCATTCAGCTTTTAGACATGCAGCGATATCACGAATTCCTCATACAATTGTGGTGTCTTCAATAAATTTCAAAGTCTTAAATAAAATGTTAATATCCCTGCTGTGTCACCTTATACTTCACACGCCTTCCTCTATCATCACAAATGTATTATTATATATTAAGAGGAACGGATTCCTAACACAAGACAAATGCTTCCCACTTACCACGATTTCAACAGCAAAGCAATTAAAATCTTCAATTATTATAAAATATGCATCCACAAATATGTATTGAGGGATTTAACCATCTACGGGGGACCCACTTTCCACTAATCTTCTTATATTGCAGATATGAAAACCCATAAATTATATAATATCAGCTTCCCTTAAAACCTTCACAACCTTCATACAACATGGGGCCCACGATCCACTAACAGGAATTTACAAATAACACTTCATAAACAATACTAAAACATTGAATTTGCTGACTGAGCTGAATTGTCAGACTTTGTCTCCTGTGAGGATACAAACAGCTAGCAGCCAACAATATTAACTAGATGCAATATAAATAATTCCTCATATATAGACAATCATAGAGAAATATATATTCCGATTCAACCCAGCAAACTAATGCATCTTCATTAACATTATTTAAGAAATACAAAGACTCCAATTAATGATCAATAATGGTCTCTGACCAAATAGATCGATATTTTCAGCATAACATCAAAACCCAAAATTCACTTGAACGCTCAAATGTGAAGCCTGAAGCAATTTCATCTCTACAATTCACCAAGGGGTCATCTCCTCGGCTCAGCAAATGCAAGGGAACATCACTTTGTCAATTAGCTAAATACAATTTGTCAAAAGACACAAACCCAAAACCAAAACATACAAACCCAAAACCAAAACATACAGATATCTAGACATGACTTCAAATGACTCTCAGGCTTGCTTTTAAAGCCATTACATTAATTAGGCCCAACCTAATTTTATTAAATGAGAGTTTACATCATAGCCAAGCATTTTAAATATTTTTACATGAACTTTATTAAATGCTTGCACTTGAAATTTTTAAATGCTTGTTCATAACACTTTTTAATAAAGTGTAGTACTACTAACTTAAGTAACTTAAATAAATATTAATTTTATAAAGTAAATAAAAATACTTTACAAAATTAATTTACAATTAAAACAATTTTAAGTTACTCCAAAATTGGGGACATGACAGTGTTGGACAATTAATATCATGAATTTGCATTTAAAATGCTCCTCTATGCTTGTATCGATCCACATCTACCTAAGAGAGATTGCATTAAATGATGATATTTGTATTTAATAAAACTCTTGCCTTAACCGCTGATCCTTGTCTTGCATTTAAAATACCAATCGATCAAATTTGGAATTTGCTTGGACCTTTTCTTCATGGGCGTTGATCCTCTTGACAAACATTGAAATGCATTTGAGTGACTTTTGACACCTTGGACGAATAGGTCCCACTTAGAGCAATCCTTATTCACATAAACTCCATAAAAATAGATTAGAGAAAATGTAATTAAATATTTCATTTTCCCTCTTATTCCATCATTTGAAAATTCAAATCAAATGATTGAAAATGCAATTTTAATATTGCATTTCCCATGTAGCTCAAAAACACACTAGTTGATCCAACTTTTCGATTCTCCATTCATAGAACAAAATCAACTAGCAAATCATACTTAGCTCAAAATTGGGACATTACATCTTCAAACCCTAGTTGGAAATGAAATCACCATGAAACCCTAGTTGTTTGAAGCCAAATCTCCTTCAAAAACCTGCAAATATGCTCAATGATGAACTCTAAGTGAATTCATCTCTTATGGTGGAATGGGTTTTTGTCCAAACCACTAAAATTCAAGGGTTTTCGTCCTTAAATCAAGTTGAAACTCTGTTACAGCTAAGAGAAAGCTCTCAAAATGCAAAATGCCAAATAACCAAGATATGAAAAATGACTCCACTTGACCTCCTTTTATCCTTCTCAACTTGGGCACCCAAATAAACTATTATTTTGTTATTTTTGAAGTCCACCGCCAAGAAAATAATATTTCTTTATTTTCTTTTAATTTATTGTTCTTTTTCCTCCAATTTAGACGTCCGTCATAATAATAAAATAATATTATTTTATTATTTTTTCTTTTTCTCCCTTGAGTGCCAATTTTCTTGGGTAAAATAAAATAATAAAATATAATAAAATATTATATTTTATTTTTGCATATCAATTTTCCCAATTCCCATCTTTTATTTTTTTTTTATTTTTCCCACTTGGCCACTTAATCCCTTGGCTGGATTATTTTATTTATTTTTGGCTTTATAAAAAATATGATAAAATATCACTAGCCAAAAATACAAGTGAAATAGAGTTAGTTGAGCCAACTTTCCGTTCTTCAAGCCTCCAAGGTCCTAGCTCAACCAACATTCCTTTACCAAACCTTGCTCAAAAAGGGGACATTACATTTTTTGCCCTAATTTTTTGATTTTTTGGCCGACAAGGAGGGAAAAGCTAATTCAAATCTTTAATTTTAATTTGTCGGCTTCAACGATGGAAATTAATATCCAAGCATACAAGAAGGTTGAAGGAGCTCATTTGGACATCACAAACATGTTGGCAACTTTCGCATTTTTGCTTGGCAATTGTATTGTATGACTTTCCAAGGACGAAAACCCTTGTAGAGTTGATGTGTTGGACGAAAAGCCAATCACATCTTGGAGGTGGATTCATATAGAGTTCACATTTGCACTTCATTGGAGATTTGAAGATTTGTTTGAGTATCATTGATTCATTATCATTGCAGATTTGAGTTCATTGAAGACTTGTTGGAAGACATTGAAGATCTGTTGCTTGCATCATTGAGTGCCAATTCATAGATCATATTGCTTGATTGGAGCGCCATTGTAGGACATGGCTGTTGGACAACATATTCTTTGCAGATTTTAGAGCAGCAGTCATTGATACCCTAGCGGCCGCCGCCGTTGTGCCATTGAACATCCATTTCACATCATTCAAGGAAGGCGAACAACATTGGACAACAGCGATCTGCATCTAGGAGTGGGCGATCAGCATTTTGCATCCATTGATCCCTCATTCTAGCAGTGATCTTCCCTAGAGAACCAGCAGTTAGCTTGTGGAGAGGTACGATTAGCACTAGAGGATATTCGGTCAGCATTTGGAGGTCATTCATTTGCATTTTCATCATCACATGAAGTTTGATTTGCTACAGCAGGCTTGTCATCATTATTGCATTGCATTTGGTCACTAAATTTGGTATGTGGTGTTCATCTATTCACTGATTTGTAAGCAGCAGTCATATTTACATTTGTAAGGCCAAGTTGGAGCCTCAACATTGATTGTAATTCCATTCTATGACACTATATTTCGGAGCAGCAGTTTGCATATGTTCTTGCTATCATTGTAATGTGTAATTCATGTTGTAATTCACATTGATAAAGCCGCCAATAACTATTTTGTTCTATCATCAATTTTGCATATGTTAGTTCATGTTACATGCTTGGCAAAGTCAAATTTGAAAGGTGCAGAAATAAAATCAGAATTCAGTCCTAGGGTTTCATATTTGAAATTGCAAATTCAGAAATTTTGGTTCAAACCCTAGTTCAGCACATGTCAATTTTTTGGGAGGCCATTTTTTAGGGTACAACAAGGTATGGCTATTAAAAAAATAGGGAAAATTTTAAAATATAAGAAATTCAAATATTCATATGATAACATTGATAAGACATTCATCATATACATTATAGAACCTTAATACATAACATTAGAGTTGAATTGAGATTTCACATGAGAATTGACAAACAAATTAACAAAACTTAACTGCTTTTATTGTCAATGTGCATATTTATTATATAAAAATTACAACAAAATGCCCAAAGGCTGCAAGCTTCAACTACAAGATGACAAAAACATAGAAAATATGTTGCTGCCCTTAATTAGCATTGTTAACATTACATCAAAATCGGAGTCGGAGTTTGAGTCACTACCACTATGAGGGACTGCCTCATCCAATGGAACCCCAATCAATCCCCTCTGTGCCTCCTCCCCATCAACTTGTGTGGCATCTTCAGGATCAACATCCCAATGTGTGGCTAGAGTTTGACAATACTTAGGACACTGTCGATCCTAAAGTTGCAAGGCTTTATGCATGGCCACCAACTTCTTTGATCATCAAGAGGAAAGCCTATTTCTCTTGATTGACTAGATGAAGTTGTAAATGGGGTCGAGGGGTAGTGCCCCTTATGGGGGTCTAGGGGTAGCACCCATGGCGCACTCCCTATCGCCATATGGGGTGGGCTCAAGGGGCAAAGCTCCCACCACGAAGCCCAAATTAAAGCCCTTGAGACCACACAGACCATTAAGGCATATGCCACTTTTCATAATTTTATTGCTTTTAAGTTAATAATGTAGTTTGGATGCTCTCTTGCTTTATTCTCATTGTTGTTTTCTTCTCTTCTTATGACTGTTCTCCTTTGTTTTCTTCTTCACAATATGGAAAATGGAAAAATGAGTTTGTTTTTTGTTTTTAGTTGTTGGTGTGGCTTTTTCAGGTCTAATTAGGGTTGGTGTAAACGGGTGTGGGGGTCCTTGTACCCGCCGCCCACCTCCCTTTTGAATCTTGCCGTTGGGGATGGGGAGGCCGCCCCACCCTCTTTTGAACCTTGCCATTGGGGATGGTGCCGCTGGCGCCCTCCATTGTTTCATACCGCCGCTGCAACTCTCTTTTCGGCCGTCCTCTGCTTTAAGTCTTTTGATCCCTGCAATATATGATATTTGTTGATATATATAAACCCGTATATATATATCCTTTGTGATTTAAAACCTCTGTGTTTCAAAAACAAAAAAATAACAAGGTTATATAAATGCATTTCTTGCTGGTAAAAAACAACAGCTGTGCAAAAATATATCTAAACCCTGCACAAAATCATGTATACCAAACCAGAGATGCTCCATGGAATTTTTTGAGAACCTGTGACAAAAGAAAATAAAACCAGAGAGAGAGGAGTTAGAGATAAAAACAAGATGAACTTAGGGTTTGGAAGAAAGAAATTAGAAAACAAATAAAATAAATGATTAGGGTTGGGGAGAAGCAAATGGAAATAAAGAATTTAAGAGAAAATGAAATGCATGTACCTCGATCTCTTTTCCCTCATCCTATTTTTGAAATCTGGAAAAACAATGAAATGGGCTAAATGACTTTTGAGTACTTAAACCTAAATTTTGCCTTTTAAAGCTATTTTGTCTCATAGAGATTAATTAGGGTTAGTGTGACCTAAAAAGGAGTTTATGGATTTAAAAGGAGTAATTAATTAATTGAAATTAATTTATTTTAATCCTTTCAAACCTATTTTATTAGAGCATGACTTTAATGCAATATTTATTTAATTATTTTCTTTAATTAATGAGATTATTTTATTTCCTGGTTAGATGAGGAAATGTTGGGTATTTTATTTTAATAGGTGTATTTAATTTTTGAGTAAGTTTAAAAAGGCAATTAAACTTATATTTTAATCTAATAAAGTGTATGGCACTTATTTCTTAATTTCCTTCAAACTTTGAGTGGGAGTGGTTTTTTTTTGAATTTTTAGTGTGATGTGTTTTTATGCTTTTATTTAATTCTATTATCTATTCTTGAGGGAAAAGGCAATTAATCTTATATTTTAATTTAAAAAAAGCGTATGGCACTTATTTCTTAAACTCTTTCAAACTTTGAGTGGGAATGGCTTTTTAGATTTTAGTGTGATGTGTTTTTATGCTTTTATTTAATTCTATTATCTATTCTTGAGGGAAAATGCATTTAAACTTATGTTTTAAATTAATAAAGTGTGGCATTTATTTCTTAATTCCTTTCAAACATTATTTTAACAAAGTGAGTAATTTAGATTGTTTAGAATAAAATTATTCCACCCTTTTAGTTAATAATTTAATTTTGGCAAATGAATTGTGAATATTTATTTAGGCATATAATTTTGTTTAAATTCTATAAAGGGGTTTAGGGAAAGTTTTGATTTTAATTTATCTTGCAAACCACCTGTTGTGACGTTTTCACACATTGCCCCATTGCAAATGGGGACCCCCTCTTTTTTGGGCTCGGTTCCATTTTTTGCTTTGATCTTGCAGTTTCTTGCCCGAATCCATGAAGCTAGGAAAGAATTTCCAAACACTTAGCTCACAAGGAATATTAAGAGAGTGCTTGAAGTGGTGAGGCAAAGAGTAATTTTCCTAAGGATAAATAATGCCCTACCTATCAGTCCTCGATCAAATCTGGTCAATCCATGGACGTTTTCCATCATTCCACAGTTCCAATCCATGTTTCAAACTTCAGAGTCTGGAGGTCCTTGTTCACAATTCCATTCCGGTGGTCTTTGTCCTAAGTTCTTGTCTAGGGTCCTACTCCAAAACCCACCATGATTTCTGTTCTAGAGTTCTAAATCCAGAGTCCGGAGTGCACCGAGAGCTTGTCATTCCTTGGTGAAACTCATTGATCCCTGACTTGAAGTAATGGAAAAATCCAAAGATGACTATAGGGATTCCATGATAAAAGAGGTAGTCCCTCGTTCCAAGGTATAAATCCTCGTTCAAATGTCAAGAAGCTTCATCAAGAGTGAATAGAAATTCCATAGGTCAAGGCAGGAAAACCCAAGACCCAGTCCAACTTGAGACTTGGAAGATCCTCAGGAAGGAATTCCTGAACTGGATATTCCTTGACCCACTCCAAAATGCGACCTTCTGCCTTGCAAGAGTTCTGGACAAGAAAATTCCTTCACTTAGTGAAATTTGTAAACAATGAATTCAAGGATCATTCCATTCCAAGGTCCACCTTGAAAACTGCGACAAAGTGGAAAATCCTGTAGGGACTGGAATTTGCGCTCAGGAAGGAATTTTTATCCTGGTCGCGAAATCCAGTACCTACTGGATTATGCGCCCGAGAAGTAAATTTTGTCCTGGTTGCAAAATCCTGCACCAGGTGGTTTGTGAGACCTGGACAGGAGGAATCCAGTTCAGCCTGGAATTTGCGACCTGGAACAGAGGAATTCCAGTCCAGACTGAAAATTGCGACTTGGGAAAATTCCCTGACTAGGTGGAATGTGTGACATGCATAAAAGAGGTTCCTGATCTAGTCTGAAAGTATGACCTGCATGACGAGTTTCCTGATCGAGTCTGTAAGTACTTGCATGAAGAATTCCTTTCCTATTAGAAAATCTTGCCTTGGAATCTGGAATTCCCTAAGGCGATAGAAGATGCTTCTTGTTTTTGATCCTATTTCGAATGATTGAGTCTCTGATCAAACACCTAAAAGTCCACCCTTGCGAAAAACTAAACAAAAGGATAAAGTCCTTAGTCAAACTAAGCATGAAAGTCCAAGTCGCAAAACCCTGTAGGAGCTGGAATATGCGCCTAGGAACAAATTTTGTCTTGGTCGCAAAATCCAGTACCTATTGGATTATGCGCCTAGGAAGATTTTTTGTCCTGATCGCATAATCCTGCTCCAAGTGGATTCTGCGACCTGGATTGAAGGATTCCAGTTCCCTATGAAGTATGCGACTCGAAGTCCGGAGTTTCTTGAGGAGATAGAAAGATGCATCTTATACTGGATTTCATTTCGAGACCAATGTCAAAGTCCATCCTTGCTAAACAGAATGGTAAAAGTCAGCCAAAAAACATGAAATCTTGTCAAAGTCGCAAATTCCTGTTAGGACTAGAATTTGCGCTCAGTGAGAAAAGTTGTCCTGGGTCGCAAAATCCAGTACCTACTGGAATATGTGCCCAAGAAGTGAGGATATTCCAGGTCGCAGAATCCTGTTGGAACTGGAAAATGCGACTTGGACAGGTGGATTGATAGTGAAATTTGCGTCCTGGATAGGAAGGATTCCTGAACCGACTGGAAACTCCTCTTGTGCATGCCTGGTAACCCTGGAAAGGAGGAAAAGTTAGTCCAAGTGGGAAGAAAATCCTTTGTTTATTCAGGAATTCATAAGTCAAATTGATCAATCATGCAAGTGTATTTCCTGTTTTATCTTTTGATTGCATTACATTTAAGGATCTTGTTCATCATGACTACTCGAGGTCTCCCTTGCTTTACAGGAATCCAAGACGCGGATAAGCTCCATAAGGAGGATGAATAAGGATGATCTAGGGCAATCGGGATGGATGCAGAGAATTCAAACGCTGGAGAAGATGACCATTTCAAGGATCCAGGAGTTCCAATAACAAGAGGACTACACATGCATACCGAGGGAAGATGAAGGAACATCACTCCAGTCCAGTGCCCGCCTTTCTCCCCCTAACACTCAACATGACTGGCACAGGGAGGGCAACTTTAAAGATTCCAGTTCGGTGACAGGGAGACTTCGCATAAAGGATAAAAGAAGAATCAAGAGTCCTTTCAAAGATTTCAAATGACACGAAGAATGCTTGCATCAAGGATGACAGAATGGGAAAGATCACTCCAAGTCCAATATCAGGGATTCTAGTTCCGGACAAGAGGATCAATCCTTGGAAAACCAAGAACAAGAGTACAGTTCACCATCCATTAGGAAGAACGAGAATCCATGCCGAGGATGAGGAATTCCAACCCAGGAATCCAGGACAGGGAATTCTATTCCACGACAGGGAATTCCAACTCAGGAAGGAATTCCATTCCATGACCCTAAGGAAAATGCGCCCTTGCTCTAGGAAGGATTCCTCCACATCAGAATTCCTGGACACCCTGGAATTTGCGCTCAGGATGAAGGATTCCTGGACACCGTGGAATTTGCGCCCAAGGAACAGGATGAGCTAGCAGTTGACTAGTCACCTCCCTACTAGGCAGCTTAGTTAGGTGGCGCCCAGGACAGGTGGCAGCTTTTCATCTAGGACAAGGTGGCGCCCAGGACAAGTGGCAGCATTCCTTTGAACCTATGACATAAACTCACCTACTCCCCTAGGGTTTCTGACTCAAGGCACGGATTTCGAGGAGATCAGATCTTGCCACCTCCTCTTTGTATTTTCTGGCCTATATAAAGGCTGGGGCACCTCATTTCAAAGTCTAGGAAAATTTTGGCAACATAACGCCATCTCATCAACTATGGGTGGTGTTGATGATGTTTTTGTGACACCACAACAATAGAATAAAATATTGAGTATCCTATCCTCTCTTGAACAAAATTTTCCTTACCCTGTTAGTTTAGTTAGGTTAAAATTGAAATATGTTGGTGATTTCTTCTAGAAAGACGTTGCCACATAGGAAATATCCTTGAGCAAATTGTGTGATTGAATACAAGCCTGCTGGGGTAAAAAAATTGCTTAGCTCTTGTTATAGAGATTGTCTTAAGATCTTAAGTGATAAAGCGTCCTTAACATTCTGGTTACTCTCTTTGAATTGCACAGTTCTAAGCTTAAATTTGTAGAATACAAAAGTTAATATACAGTTACTGTTGTGACATGCTATAAATTCTTTGTTTGGAAGGCAACACAATTATATTGCCACGTAAGTAATGCAGACATAAAGAGCTTAAATACACTTAATTTATATATCAGACTATTTATTGTATAATGTATGCAGCAGGCCTTGTCTAAAATGTGTTAAGCATATTTCAGTATTGTTATTTGTAACATCAAGAGACACATAAATTGATCTGGTTTTGTTACTTTTCAGACACTAGAGATATTGATGAAGAACGCAGAAACACTATAGTTCAAAAGATTTATCATTCCGCTTTAGAAATCGCCAAAAGACGTGGGGTTACACTGTCAGAGTTCCATATTGTGAATCAGGACCCACCAGCTCATTGTTATGAATCTATAATTGAAGCAATGAAGGACACATCTAAGCATCTGAATTTAAACTACAAGCTCATGATCAGCAGGGCATACCATGATTCATTATTCATGGCCAGGTAATTACTTTTAGTGGATATGGATTTCAACTTCATAATTTTCTGAATCTGTTTCTGCATATTTTGTTTATCTAAGAGTTGTGTTAAATTCGTAAAGGAAACCACCTGATTGCATATATACCTAAGAAAAATATCCACAGTAAGGTCATTGCTACTCATTTGATCAATTCATCCTATCAGTATAGTGTTACTTTATTTGTTTGGTCTCCACAGGATTTTACACAGTAAGTCTTAATAGTTTTAATTTTTTGCATTCTCATTTGAATTCTTCAAGAGAAAAACCTCCTTAAAATCAAGTTCCCTTACTTTTCCATGAGTATTGTTTGCTCGAGATTTTACCATTTGGAGTTGTCATATTATCCTCAGCCTGTGTTGTAGACCATTCCGTTATATGTACAACAGTTAGTGAGGCCACAGTAAAACATCTATTGCAAGATCACAGATATATTTGAACATCAGATACCTTGGAACTAGTCTTAATTTTACTGACCTGGTATTTAATATTGTACCACCACAAATTTGATAAATAGATATCGTTCATAACTTCATTGTCTGCAACCAAACTTTTGTTTATGACTTAAAAGCTAGAATTTAACATGACTATTGGCACATCTGCATATCGAGGATTGACCCAATCTTCAAACCAGATTTCCTAGTTCTTTTATAGACAAGATTCATCCCGCTTACTATTGGAGCTGAAAGTGTGACATTTATTATGGGAACAAAGAATGTCCTGCAACCTCATTCAGATTATGATTCACCCAAGCTTTGAGGCAAATCTCCTATTTTTTCTTAGACAAGATTCATTAGTCTATAAGTTGGAGATGAAAATCATTGAGTGCACATATAATCTAAAAGAGAATGCAGCTGTGCAAAACAAGTATGGTGGTTAGAATAGCTACTTGCAGGCAAAGTCATTCCCTTTACTGATTGGAGCCAAAAGTATGTCATTTAGCATGGGAACAAAGACTGTCCTGCAATCTCATGCAGATTGAGAATTCACCCAAGATTTAAGGCAAATTTCCTAGACTTTTTGTAGACAAGATTCATTGTTCTATCAATCGGAGGCAAAAATCTTTTATTGCTAGTCCATCCAAGAGAGAACGTAGTTTTGCAAAACAATCATGGCAGTTATAATAGCTACTCGCAGGCAAAGTCAAAGGTTGCAGTATGCATCTATAAGCTACACAATCATGGGCATCGATAGATACAAGTCCAAAGGCAAATCATAGAGCAAGAGGCATGACAGTTCTTGGGTGACAAAGCAGATGAGCAGCATGTAGGCTAAGTGTCATCCTTGTGCTCACCCACACAGAAAAATATTTGAGGGAACACTAACAAAAACACAACAATCCAACATGTTAAACTTCAGTAATGAGATGCTCGAACTTGCCCAGGTTAAGGTCACAGTCTATTTACCAGCAGATTTTCACCAATGACAACAGCCAGAGCTAATCCAGTATTTCTATTAGGAATTTAGGCCTTCAGCTTCATAACATCCTCAAGGGTTATGTGTGACAAACTCCCTGTACCCAATCCAACTTGCACACTTCTATCCAACAACCATTCTCCTCGAACTATTTGCATGGCTTACTCCAGCAGCTATACACAATCTCAACTGTACAGATCTGATGTTATTTCCAAGACTGATAGACCATATACAAAAGCTCAAATTCAAGGTCAACTGTCAGCTAGTTGACTTAGTTCTCATCATGACTTTGTGACTCACGTACCCTTGGAACATACATGCACTTGCTTCTTTAGATTCAATAGCTCCTCTTATGATCACTTTGGAAATTCAGAAAGTCCTGGCTTATAATAGGGTTGGGCAAAGGTGCAATGACAGTGAACTCCAGACACTGCCTGCTCATAAAAACGCTCTGCAATCATTTCTGGGGCAGATTAATTTTGTTAGGAAATTCATTCCTAACTGTGCTGGTTTGGTCAAACCACTGACCCTTATGCTTAAAAAGGATGTTGTTTTTAGGTGGACTAAGGAGGGGAAGGATGGCTTTGAGAAGATAAGAGAAGAAATTGCTCAGGCTCCTACTCTCATGAATTCTAATTATGAAAAGGACTTCGTCCTTTATGCCCATGGAGGAGAGCAGTATTGCAGCTGTCCTGATGCAGCAAAATGAAAGCTCACATATAAAACCCTCTAGGCTGGCAAGATCAAAGATCTGATACCACTGTAATATCCCCAATGGGATCTTCCCTAAAATTCTGATCTCTGCCCTAGATTTCTGCACTTTTGGTTTCCTGCTAAAACCCTAATTTCTGATCTGAATTTTCAGAATGATAATCACTTACAACAACCAACATATAGTTTCCAAAAACATCAAAATATTATGCCAAATGATTCGCCCAATATCATAAGTGAAAGACACCATGAAATACACAATATATGAACATCAAATGCATATAAAAGTCTGAGATTCTGAAGATAAATTTGTTGTTATAAATCAGAATGTAGAAGTCTGAAATTACATCCAAACATGGGCTAAAACATGACAAACAAGCCCAGAAATGCTGCTGTCCCAAATTAGATCAAACCCTAGGTTTGTATATGTAATGCCCCCTTTTTGTCCTCCTTAGCTGAGCCGACTTCACCTAAGCCAAATTGAAGTTAAGTTGAGCCAATTTTGAAAAGTACTTTATAAAGTGACTTTATAACAACTTGGAGAAAAGAAAGTCAGTGTAGCAAAAGTGACTTGGAGAAAGGAAAGTCAGTTAAGTGAAACTTGGAGAAAGTCACTTTATAAAAAGGAAAAGTAAAATATAATAAAATAACAAATAAAATATTATTTTAATTGGCAAATGGGACCCATTTGATGGAGTGAAAAGTGAATTAAAAATAATATTTTTATTTACATATGGTGGCGCACCTCTTATGGACTTCAAAATTATATTAAAATTAGCAAAAGAGGTCGATCCTCTTGGAGGCTTTAAAAGGTCTTTGGAAGCTTATTGCATCATATTGTATTTGTTATTTGCATATTGGATATTTTCCTTTGAGCTGCAACAATAGGTTTAGCCATTTCTAAGGACGAAAACCCTTGGAAATTTGTGGATTGGACGAAAACCCAATACCACTTGAGAGATGAATCCACCTAGGGTTTACTATTGAGCTTCATTGTAGGATTTTGGCATTAAGGAGGAGCTGGAAAAGACATTTATTTGCAGGTTTATAGCTGCTAGGGTTTTGACTTCCAAATTGGAAGATTTTATGAGCAGGGTTTTGTGATGACCTTTGGTATTTGTTTGAGTACATTTTGAAGAGGAATCACTGCCCTTTGTGAGGTCGCCACCACCCATGGAAGGATAATCGTTACACATTTTGGTATCATGGAGACATTAGGTGTTGAGGAGCTATTTGGAGGTTCGACTAGCATGAAAGGAGACTGAATCGCTGCCCAAACATTCGTATAGGGTTTGATTACCATTGACATTTTGTGGAGACATTGCCATTGTGTGGAATCGCCATGCTAAGGATCTAGTGCTGCCATATTGGAGGGTTCGTGGATACCTTCATCATCATATTTCATATTAGGTTTCAGTCTTGTGTAAGCTGCTGTTATATCAGGCTTCCAGTGCTCATATTCAGTCATCCTTCATTGCTATTCAAAGTATATCTTTGTACATTTCAAGGAGACACAATATTGGGTATGTGGAACAAGTTTAACTATTCAAATATTTAATTTGAATAGGGTTTGTAATCGTTGTCATAAGTGTATCAGACCTGTCATAAATTGTAATCAGACTTGTTATGGTGATAATAAAGATATGATTGGTGTTGGTATTTTGATGTTTATGAATGCAAAGTTATGTGTTATGTTTCTACTATATTGGCATATGTATTTCCAATAAAACCATCACAAACAAGCATAAAAAACAAGCGTTAAATTCAAAAATCAGAATTTAGTCACATTGCATGACAAGTGTTTGAGCAATTGTCAAACCTATAAACTCATAGATTCAGGGCAGAACTAGACAGGGTTCTTATAGTAGATACCAAATGATAGTAAATGAATCTCAAAACAAACCCTCAAATGATAGCGCTCCAATCTGCCCTAGTGATACGCAATGAATGATCACCAAATGTCCTCCAAAGATGAATTTGTCCTTCTCAAATCAGGTCTGAAAATGCTGCTGCAAGTACGGGTAGGGTTTGCTGCTCCACATGTGAAAATACTCCACAACAAGCCTAGCCAATCTCTCTTATAGTAGCGCTCCAAGTTAGGGTTAAACCCTCATGCAATACACACCAAAAAGCCACGACTCTGCTCCAAATCTGATCTTGAAATCTGAATTTGAATTTCTTCTCTTCTCCTTCACAAATCTCCAATGAATTACAAATAGGCTTCCGCCACGAAACCTCCACAAAGATGAATTAGGTTTTCATCCAATTCACCTAGAATCACAAGGGTTTTCGTCTTTGGATTCAAGCCCAACTTTTGTTGCAACCAAAGGAGATAAACTCCATGTAAAAAGATGAATGAATGATATGATGAAATGACCACAAACTCCTTATATTTATACATGCTTTTCCCTCTTCCACAAGCTGACCAACCTAGCTTGGTTTTTTCTTATTTTATTTCACTTTTATCTCCCTCTCTAGGGCCGACCTCCTCTAGATAAGATGAGTGCCCAAAATTACAAATTAAAGATTTGTTTTTTGTGTTATTTTCTTCTTCCACCTAGGCCGATCCTCTCCTAGGCGCTTACTTAGGATTTTCCTTCATATCTTGGCCGACCCAACACAAGGAGTATTATTTTTTTTGTCAAATGAGTCTTCCACTTTCCATCCTCCAAGGGCGAACTCATTAGGCCTATAAACATGTTTTTGACCTCAAAGAAGGCGTCCTCATAGAAAAATATTACAAAATTATTCTTTATTTTTCCCAAGGCAATTTTCCATATTTTCCTCCATCTTCCATTCTCCAAATGGGTCGCTCTTCATTAGGGCAAATTATTTTATTAATGATGACAACATCAGAAATACCATAAAAATATGCCAAGTCTTCTCCCATACTCCATTTGCCCTACAAAATTAGCCAAGTGTGAAAACTTGCCAATTAGGTCATCACTAGGTGATCACTCCGAAAATGGGGACATTACATACTATTCTTCATATTCACTATGGGAGATGTTTCCACGAGTTGAGGAGGGTAATCAAGGAGTACTTGATGAGATGGAAAGACTTGCCGCTTGAGGATGTTTGCAATATTCAGGCTTGCAATTGCTTGTGGGCAAGCAATTTCGGGAAGGGAGGACTATAATGTCCCCGTTTTTTTTGAGTGATCACCTAATGGAGTTGGTTAGCCTATCCTATTCCCATAGGTTAAGCTAAAGGGCAAAGGGAATGACCTAACTAATTAAATATCATATTTAGTCAATTTTATTAGGGCAAATTGATGATGAGAGATGACTTTGTATATTTTTGTGAGCTTATTGGTAAATTCAAAATAAATAAAATAATTTGCCCTAGAGATGAGCGACGAAGGAGAGAGAAAAAAGGAAATAAAGAATGGGAAAATAAAAGGAAGAAAACATCAAGGATGGTCGGCCAAATTGAAGGAGAAAAATAAAATAAATCAAAATAAAATCTCTTAGAGGTGGGTGACCTAGTGGGAGGCCAAAATATAAAATATTAAATGCCAAAAGTGGGTTGCTCCTCTTGGAGGAAGGAATAAAAAAATAAAATAAAATATTTTTCTCGAGTTTTGGACGCCTTGCATGCCTAGCATGAGGTCGGCTATGAGATGGGAAAAACAAATAAAATAAAGATATTTCCTAGAGGTCGGCCAAGGTGGAATTGGAGGAAAGGTTGGCTATAAATATAAGGTCTTTTGGAGGCATTTCATCATCCATTCATATCTTATTTCATTTGGAGATTCTTCTCTTTGTCTGCAACATTTGTTGGGCTATATTCAAAGGACGAAAACCCTTGTGAATACGGTGAGTTGGATGAAAACCTAGCTCATCTTGTGGAAGACTCATAACGGAGTTCTATTTGCACTTCATTGGAGACATTTGGAGGTTTGGAGTTGTAATGCCCCCTTTCTCTATACAGAGTTAGTCTATCATTGGGTTCCCGTAGACTAACTAACCTGGTTAGGGAAGCATGGTTGGCAGAGCCTGAGTTAGTCTATCATTGGGTTCCCGTAGACTAACTAACCTGGTTAGGGAAGCATGGTTGGCAGAGCCTTGGATGAGTTGGTCAGTTGTAATGATCTGATATTTTTCCAATTAAAGATTGGAAATAATAAACATTGAGAAACTCTCCCTATTACCCTCTATACCTTCCCATACTTAGTCAATTTTGAAGCCAAGAAGAAAAAGACAAAATAGGGAAAAGGACAAAATAAGAATCAAGACAAATTAAGATCAAGACAAAGAAGTTAACAAATAAAAGTTATTATACTTGCTAAAAGGGACCCAATGCATAAAGAGGCATTCGCTCCTCTTAGAAAGTCACGTCTTCTCCAAAAGGCAGCGAATGCTAGCTATATAAACATCAAATGATATTCTCCAAAAAGGCATGGAAAAATCTGCATTTCAATATCAATCAAACACAGCAGACCACAAGAAGTAAACATAGATCTCCAACAAACAACATCAATTACCTAATTTATAGCCATTATCAAATCACAAGGAAACAGAGCAGCGATCGGGATTATTCTCATTTTCAGTGCATAAACAGCAGGTTATAATGAGCATTGAGAAGCAATACTGCAGACATTAAATCAGTCAAGGAACCTAAATATGGTATCTGCCATTAAGGACATCTACAGTCCTATATCCGCCATCTAAATTAGGTATAACATCATGTTTGTTTTGCTGTTACAATATATTGCCCAATGCATTCTATTGAGTATAGATAAATGGATCTTCTTTTTAATAAGGAAGATATAACATAACCAATATTTGATGCATAATGAAACAATACCAATAGCTGTTAGTAATAGCATGAAGTTATCATAAATCATGAATTGTTTAAATGATGCATTGCTTTATATGGATAGAATAGCAGCCAATATAGTTAGATCATGTAATTATTATAGAACATTCATGTACATTATCAAGATGATCTAGAAGAAAAGGTTAAATGATCATACTCTATGAGTTTAGGAAAGAAATATGATAAGTTAATAATGAAGGAGAGATTAGAAATAGAGGTTCATGGCCCATCAATCTAGATCCCAAGGATCAAGACAAAGGGAAAGGAGGCAAGGCAACATGGTATTTTGGTTGATGCCTGATTTGGTCAAGAGAACCTTACGGGATAAAGACCTAATAGGCCTTATCTCAATGTTGGTCCGTAGGACCTGTTGATGAGGTTTTTGTGACTACAACAACATTAGAATAAAACACAGAGTATCCTATCCTCTCTTGAATAAAGCTTCTCAGACGCTGAACTACGTGATCAAATGAGACTGCTCCAAGGTTCCTTTTGTGTCAGGTCTTGACGTGCATAGTGATAGACTCAGTGGAATGATGTGATTTGCTGGTAATCACGAGGGGGACTTACGTGGGCTTACTCCTTTGTAGACATGGAATTCACTCTTGGGACTTGGACTTGTGGGCGAATGGAACTCTTTCACAAATGGACAGCTTGGAATTCCTAGGTTCCACTCTCTGGTTTAGGCGGATGATTTGGCAATGGAGCTTCTAAAAAACTAATCCTAGTGAAAATCTAAAAGAAAATGCAAAAGATGAGGTAAGGGTTTAGGAATCTAATCAATGGAAATGACTGCTGTTGAAGATGAAACTGGAACCAGTCCTCTGCTTCGCCATGAGACAACAACTAGGCAGGGATGGTGCAATCTTCTGGGGTAGAGGTAGAGGTTTTCATACTGTCCTGTCATGGAACATGGAACTGATCATACAGAAACAGCCGAAGTTAAGTATGGATCACGTTCAGACTAACCATACAAAGTGATTTGCAAGCCACAGATCACAAATGGTATGAAAAAATCAACTTCAATCATTCAACAAGAACATTTCCATCGCATCTATCTAATGAAAGTAAGAAAATACAAGAGAGAACTTCAACATCTTTCAGATTTGCTCCAAGAAATCAATAAGACCATGCCAAAAATCTAAAGAAATATATGAACACCATTCTTCAATGCATATATTATTGCTTCAGAAGTTTGTATTACAACAATCTGACTGATCTTTGGAGTTTCAGCTCAGGAAGAACAATGCAGAAATAAAAGCTAGTTACTAAGGTGCTCTAGGAGCATCAGAATGATAAAATCAGAAAAAGAGAGAGAGATAAAATGAAGCATCCCTCAGCCTTTATATAGGCTCTCAAAAATATCTTAGGGCAAAAGGAAATCAGATTTCCTTGAAACATGTGCCCTGGGTCATAAACCCTAGAAAAGCAAGTGGGGTTGTTAGGTCGTTCATGTAGGAGACTGCCACCTGTCCTGGTCGTCAGAATGTGTAAGGAAAACTTCTAGCTGTCCTGGTCGCCCCCTGTCTAGGACTCCTGGATAGGAATGTCCTATCTGTCTGGAACTTCCTCCTGTTCTTTAGTCTTAAATTCCATGATGTCCTGGAGTCCTTTATCCTGAGCGCAGATTCCAGGGTGAACAGGATTTTCATGTGGAGGAATCCTTCCTTGAGCAGGGGCACACTTTCCTTAGGGTCCTGGAATGGAATTCCTTCCTGAGTTGGAATTCCCTGTCATGGAATAGGATTCCTTGTCCTGGATTCCTGGGTTGGAATTCCTCATCCTTGGCGTGGATTCCCGTTCTTCCTGATGGATGGTGAACTTGAAGTGTTCCTCTTGGTTTTCCAAGGATTGATCCTCTTGTCTGGAACTGGAATCCTTGATACTAGACTTGGAGTGATTTCGCCCATTCCGCCATCCTTGATGTAGGCATTCTCTGTCATTTGAAATCTTTGGAAGGACATCTTGATCTTCCTTATCCCTTTGTGCGAAGTCTCCCTGTCGCCGAACTAGAATCTTTGATGTTGCCTTCCCTTCCCTCGGTGTGCATGTGTAGTCTTCTTATTGTCGGAACTCCTGGATCCTTGAAATGGTCATCATTTCCGGCGCTTGAACTCTCTGCATCCATCCTGCTTGCCCCGGATCATCTTTGTTCATCCTCCTCATGGAACTTATCCTCGTCTTGGATTCTTGCAAAACATGGGAAACCTCGAATAGTCATGATGCACAAAATCCATAAATGCAATGCAATATGAAATGAAACATGAATGATTTTGCAAGTTTTGATCAATTTCACTTATAAATCCCTGAACAAACAAAGGATTTCCCTCATTCTCCGGCATTCTTCATACTCGAATGACTTTTCCTTCATACCAGGGTTACCAGGCATGGACAGGAGGAATTTCAGTTGGTCGGGGATTCCTGGGAGTCGGGGATTCCTGCTCATCCTGGAATTCCACTTGTCCTGGAGGATGAATTTCTGCCCTTGAAGAATGAATTTCTGCTCCTAGAATGTAGTTTTTTGCTTTGGATTTGAATTGGAATGATTAGAAATGACTTGGGTGCTGCCCCTTTTATAGGTAAGTTGTCCTTCTTTGCCACTTGGCCGACCTGGGTTAGAGGAAAAGAAATTTAGCCGCCCAACTTTATCACTGGCTGACTTAGTTTTTTGTCCTTTTCTCCCATGTTGGTGGTCGGGGATTTATGAATGTCGGGGATTTTGCAATGTCGGGGAATTTGGCATGTCGGGGAATTTGCAATGTCGGGGAATTCCTGATGTCTAGGATTTTGCGACGTCGGGGATTTCTTGAGGTTTAGGATTTTCTTCCTTAGCATGATCCTTGAACTTTTGTTAAAATCCAGCTAAGTCTTGAAATATTTTCTCCTATGGAATCTTACTCAGATGGAAGGTTGCAATTTTGCTTTCTGTGGACAGGAATTCATTCAAGCTGAAACTCCCGGAAGAAGTTGGAATCTGCCTAGCACGTCCTCCTACAGGTCCTGGATCAAGTTGTTCAGTTGCATTCATGATTGGGTGAGGAGGATCGTTCCGCAGGAATTTCTGAGTTCAAACATCCCATGACGGACTGAAGTCTTCTGTTTGATAACTGGAGGGATTTGTCCTGGAGCGCAAATTCCTGAAGGTCAGGGATTTTGCGCTCAGGACAAAAATTTGTCCTGGAGCGCAAATTCCTGAAGGTCAGGGATTTTGCGCTCAGAACAAAATTTGTCCTGGAGCGCAAATTCTTGAAGGTCAGGGATTTTGGCCAAGGACTTATAGTTTTTTCAATTTTGGATTGGGAGCATGGTTCATTTTCTTAGCTTTTCTACGGAAGTTTAGTTGTCACTATGAGATCAGAAATACGGAGTTTGTTTCTTCCATCCTCGTTTCTTCCATCCTCCGGGAATCTACCTTCGATGGCGAGACACGAAGTTCGTTTGTTCCATCCTTCGTTCCTTCCATCCTCCGGGAATCTGCCTTCGATGGTGAGACACGAAGTTCGTTTGTTCCATCCTCCGGGGATCTCAGGGTTCCATGGCGAGATACGAAGTTCGTTTGTTCCATCCTTCGTTTGTTCCATCCTCGCGGAATTTCTTATTTCTATGGTGAGATATGATGTTCGCTTGTTCCATCCTTCGTTTGTTCCATCCTCGCAGAATTTCTTATTTTCCAAGGCGAGATACGAAGTTCGTTTGAATGATTTTGCAACTTCCCTGTTTGGAATTGGCTAAGTCTGGTAGCCTGAAATCCTGAAAAATTGACTAAGTCTGAAATCTGGTGGATCCTCCAAATTCTAGATTTTGCATGTTAAATCCGGTGGATTCAAGACCTATCTCAAACATCCTGAAAGGTATATTGAAAAATAATTAAAGTATAAGAAATTCAATCTCTCAACTTATACTTAAATATGTTTTTTAATATACCTTTACCCTGAGAGACACTGAAAAATGGCTAAGTTCCCCAGGAGCGCAAATTTCCACTAGTCAAGGATTTTGCGCCCAAGGACAAAAATTGTCCTTGAGCGCAAATTTCAGTTGGTCAGGGGTTTTGTGCCCAAGGACAAAAATTGTCCTAGGGCGCACATTTCTAGAGGTAAAGGATTTTGCGCCCAAGGACAAAATTTGTCCAGGAGTGCACATTTCATCATGTCCAGGATTCTGTGCTTTTGACCTTACCTGTCCAGTTTCATGGATTTTGGCCTTGGAAATATCTTTTCTTCAATTTTGAGTGGGATTTCAGTTTTGCAATAGGTATACCTTAGCTATTTTTACAGAGGTTCAGTTGTTGACATGGGATCAGAAATACGGAGTTCATTCCTTCCATCCTTGTTTCTTCCATCCTCCGGGAATCTAATTTCCATGGCGAGACACGAAGTTCGTTTGTTCCATCCTCGTTTGTTCCATCCTCTGGGAATCTGATTTCCATGGCGAGACACGAAGTTCGTTTGTTCCATCCTTCGTTTCTTCCATCCTTCTTCCATCCTCCGGGAATTTGATTTCCATGGCGAGACATGAAGTTCATTTGTTCCATCCTCGTTTGTTCCATCCTCTGGGAATCTGATTTCCATGGCGAGACACGAAGTTCGTTTGTTCCATCCTTCGTTTCTTCCATCCTCTGGGAATTTGATTTCCATGGCGAGACACGAAGTTTGTTTGTTCCATCCTTCGTTTCTTATCTCCGCGACTGAAGGATGGATGTTCGTTTCTTCCATCCTCGAGGAATCTCTCATTTCTATGGTGGGATACGGAGTTCAATGGAGTTCGTTTCTTCCATCCTGACTGTGAATTCCAGGATTCAAGCATCCACAGAGGAGTCAGAGAAAGAATTTTCAAGCCAGGATTGATTGGATAGGTCAGGAGGCTGAACTGGACACTTCCTGTCCTAGGGCGCAAAATCCAGTAGGTACTGGCTTGGACAAAAAGCGCATAATCCAGTACCTGCTGGATTATGCGACCAGGGATAAATTTCCTCCCTGGGCGCATATTCCAGTAGGTATTGGAATATGCGACCAAGAATGTTCTTGTTGCATTTCCAGCTTTGCGGAGGGATACTCTTGAATATTGATTTTTTTTTGAAATTGCCCTAAGTTCCTGAAGAATCCTATTGATTTGAGAATCTTCCGGGTTTGTGAAATGAGGTTGAGTGCCGGATTGGGATTCGAAGGATACCCCCTAGATCGAACTTCCGGACTGGAGCTGTCGGGCCGAGAACTAAGTTCCATGGCTGAAGGATGATCATTCCAAGGAGTGACAGTTCTTGTTGAATTTTGGGTCTAGTCAGGATAAGAATATGGATAAAACCTTAGAACAGGATTCCAGGCAGGAATTCCTTGAACAAGACTCTGGGATAGGCACTTCTGAACAAGACTCCGGACTGGACCTCCGGGCTGGATTCTTGGATTGGAGTTCAGGAATGACTTCCTGAGTGGGACATGGAGTCTTGGAACAAGATTAGAATTGAGTTCCATGCCGGGAATGGAGAGGGTTCTAAAGGTGGAAAGATGGATTTTGACATGGAAATGACAAGCCTTATTGAATTCAGGACCCTGGATTGGAACTTCGGGACAAGAATCCAGACAGGAACTTTGGAATAGGATTCCTGGATAGTAACTTTGGAATAGGATTCTTGGACAAGATTCCCGAACAAGAACTTGGACAGGGACTTCCGGACTGAAGTCTTGGAACAGGATTCCTTATTCATTATGGAGCCTTATGCTGAGGGTGAAGGACTTGGACATTTCCTCTATGGGATGGACTCCTTCCATGGACTATCCAGATTTAATCGAGGAATGATAGGTAGGGCATTATTCATCCTCAGGAGAAATTCACTATTTCAAGCATTCCTTATGTTCCCTATGAGCTGACTGCTCGGACATTCTTTCCTAGCTTCATGGATTGGGGCAAGAAACTGCAAGATCAAAGCAAAAACGACGGCGAAAGCAAGAAAAAAAGGGGGTCCCCATTTGCAATGGGGCGATGTGTGAAAACATCACAACAGGACCCCACGGGGATAAGTTTCCCATTGTCTCATGTTGGTCAAAGGGACCCCACGGGGCAATGGATAGGCCCTTGTCTAATGTTGGTCTAGAGGACCCCACGAGGTAAGGGATGGGCCTTTGATTTGGGTTGGTCTCCAATCAAAGGAATGGAATATGGACCCCATGATTGTACCTCCTATAGGCCCTCTCTCGTGGGGACTGAATTGATGGACATGTAGACCTAAGTATAACTCTCTCAATGGATATGTGTAATAGTTATAGTGAAAGTATAATACATATGGGTTATGTTTATAAAGTTTGAATTAATATTTCTTATGGTTTATTATGATTAAAAAGAAGAATTGGATTCTAATGTACTCTTTTTGCAAGTTGAAATTGTGTTCAAGGTTGCGAAATTTTGGCTTGTGAAAAGGGGACATTACAAGTGGTATCAGAGCCTCCATCCTGCCATCCTCTAAGGTAGATGCAACACTACACAAGGTCCTCCGCATGAAACAACAACGATATGGAAATGATCAATGAAATGAGAGCCTTTATGGAAACAACCACTAAGGCAATGATGGAACAAATTCAAGCAGTCACACAAGAAACAAAACTATTAATGGAGCAAAGTGCAAAATCAAATCAAGCCCTTCAAAACACCATACAAAATATGGAAACCATGATGAATAATCTCAAGGGTCAAGCTTCAAATGAAAGGGAAGTAATCTCTAACCAAGCGGAAAATGGAAACTCTTCAACAAGCACAAGGATCCCAATACCATCTTTCCTTTTGGAGGAAGAAACAACAAGAACGGAAGAACCCACTCCAAACTCATTAAGCATGGATGACATTACAAGGGCTTATGCAAGCTTGGAACCCGAAGTGAGGAGAGTGGTGTCATTCAATGATTATAGCAACTCAAGGAGGAATGAAGTGACAAGGAGGGAAAAAAGACCCATCAACAAGGAATTGAAGCAAAAGGCCAATAAGGTTAATCTTCCACATTTCGATGGAACCCACAAGATCACTCCTCAAGTTTGGTTACAAAAGTTAAATGACTATTTTCGGTTCAACCCTATGACCGAAAGGGATGCACTTCAATTTGCCATTCTACACCTAGAAGGCTTAGCCTATGAATGGTGGCATCATGGAAAGCACACTCAAGGTCATGAAAACATCACATCATATGAAGAGTTCTCCAAAAGATTTATCAAGAAATTTGATCGTCGCCACCCACAACAAGATTTCCGAGAGTTAACCATACTAAGACAAAAGGGTTCTGTGGATGAGTACGTGAATGAGTTTGAAAAGATAGCAATACAAGTATCCGGAGTGGAAAATGAAAGACTCACATACTTGTTTATCAGAGGATTGAATGAGAAACTAGGAGGCTTGGTAGGAGCCCTTAAACCCGCTACCCCTGATGATGCCATAGAGATGGCCATGCAATTAGAACAAACTCGCTCCTCTCAAACATACACCAAACCACTTCACAAAAGGGGGAAATTTGACAAGACGCCATATCATAAGGGTGAAAGGAAGACTAAAGAACCATGTCGCCTATGTGGGGAACCTTGGGAAAGGGGTCATATGTGTCCAAACTTAAGAAACTTAAAAGACAAAGGCCTATGTTTCAAATGTAAGGAAAAATGGGAAAGGGGTCACAAATGTGGGCAAGTCCATGTCATAGAAGCCCTACCCGACAATGAAGAAATAGAAAACCCATCCAAACGAAGAAAGCATGAGAACCAAGAAAAAGTCACCTTGGCTGCCATATCCAAGGTATCCAAACATCATCCATTTAGGCTTAGAGGCGTCACTAAAGGGAAAAAGATAACAGCCCTAGTAGATAGCGGGGCTACTCATAACTTTATCGATGAACCATTAGTCAAAAGAATGAAACTAGAACCCCGAGGTTTTGAAGGATTTGATGTATCCCTAGCCGGTGGATCCACTAGGGAATGCTCCAAAAGGTTAGCTAAGTTTAAGTTTGGGTTAGGGAGACACCCCTTTGAAGATGACTTTTACGTAGTAAACATGGGAGACATAGATGTAATCCTTGGTACACCTTGATTGCATTCACTAGGACGAGTCATATTAGATTTTCCCAAATTAGATAAAAAGTTACCCTACATGGTTTATCAAATGGATCACCTCGCGTAGTCTCCTCTAAAAGAATGGAAAGAATTTTTAGGCATAACCAAGTGGAGTGGGCAGCCCAATGTCTAGTTCTAGACAAAACCACCCCCGAAGGGAAAGCCATACACATAGATATCCAATCTATTCTAAAGAAACATAAAAAGGTGTTCGATGACATTCCTCTCGGTCTACCTCCCAAAAGGGGATTTGAGCATATGATTGAAATGGAAGACTCCAAACCCGTTATCACCACCCCCTATAGACATCCCCAGAAATTTAAGGAGGAGATAGAAAAAACAATAAATGAGCTTTTAGAAATGGAGCATATTCAACCAAGTTCTAGCCCATTTGCATCATCAGTGGTGTTAGTCAAAAAGAAGGATGGGACCATGAGAATGTGTGTAGATTATAGAGCTCTCAATAAGCAAACCATCAAAAATAGATATCCCATACCTAGAGTGGATGAGTTAATAGATGAACTCCATGGGGCAAAGTATTTTTCTAAGATTGACCTAAGATTAGGCTACCACCAAATCTGCATGAGGGAAGAGGATATCCCAAAAACGACATTTAGATGTCATTATGGCCATTTTGAGTTCTTAGTCCTACCATTCGGACTAACCAATGCCTCGGCAACCTTCCAGTCATGTATGAACCATACTTTCCGGAAGCAACTGAGGAAGTTCATCCTAATCTTCTTTGATGACATACTAATATAAAGTAAAACTTGGGAGGAGCACTTGAAACATATTGATGAGGTTTTGTCCATACTAGAACAAGAATCCCTTTATGCCAAAGCCTCAAAATGTGAGTTTGGAATGGAAGAGATTCTTTACTTAGGGCACAAAATTAGTGCCGAAGGAGTCAAGGTGGATGAGGAGAAGATCAAGACCATAAGGGAATGGCCTAGACCAAGGACTTTAACTCACTTAAGAGGATTTCTAGGTCTATGCAGTTATTATCGAAGGTTTGTGAGAAATTTCTCCAAGATTGCATCACCTTTATCTGAACTAACAAAGAAAGGACTATTCCAATGGAATGATGCTGCTGAAAAAGTTTTTGAGGAATTGAAGAATGTCATGAGCATGTGTCCAGTGTTGGCCATACCTGACTGCTCTTCACCTTTTGAATTGGAATGTGATGCCTCCGGTGAAGGTATTGGCGCGGTCTTAATGCAAAATAGGCACCCCATAGCATTTGAAAGTCGCAAATTGACGGCCACGGAGAGATTATATTTGACTTATGATAAAGAGATGTTGGCCATCATGCATGCCTTGGCCAAATTCTGCCAATATCTCGTATGTGGGAAATTTGCCATCAAAACGGATCACAACAGCCTGGAGCACTTTGTTAAGGAGCATGATTTAAATGATAGACAGCAAAAATGGGTCAGTAAACTCCAAGCATATAACTTTGATATTAGTTACATAAAAGGGAAAAATAATGTGGTAGCCGATGCTTTATCAAGAAGACCACACTTATGTGCCATATCATGCATATCTTCCAGATGGAAGAACTTGATTACAGCAGAATATGTAAAGGATCCCTTCACGAATAACATAATGGAGGGACATATTGAAGATGAAGGTTATATAGTTAAGGAGGATCTCATCCTATACAAGGATCGAATATATTTGACCGTAGGGTCCAAGATGAAGGACCAAATCATCCAAGAGTTCCTTGATAGCCCACTTGCGGGACACCAAGGCTATTACAAAACCTATAAACAAGTTTGCGAAAAATTTGCGTGGAAAGGTTTAAAGAAGGATGTACTCCAATATGTACAAGAATGTGCCACTTGCCAAAAGAATAAAATAGAGCATACACATCTTGCCGGTTTACTACAACCCTTACCCATACCGAAGCAAAAATGGAGTAGTATCACCATGGATTTTATTACCGGGCTCCCTAAGGTACAAGGGAAAGATTGCATTTATGTGGTTGTGGATAGGCTTACCAAATATGCACATTTCATGGCCATATCTTGTGACTATGAAGCACCTCAAGTAGCTGAGTTGTTCTTCAAAGAAATATTCCGACTCCATGGTTTACCACAAAACATAATTAGTGATCGGGACAGCAGGTTTATGAGTCTCTTTTGGCAAGAATTGTTCAAATTGGCAGGCACACAACTTATACCAAGCACAAGTTATCATCCACAAACGGATGGTCAAACGGAGATCGTAAACAAGTGGATCAAAGGATATCTCCGAAACTATGTCACCGGACAACAAAAGGCATGGATTAAATGGTTATATCTTGGAGAACATTGCTATAATACAACACATCATATGTCAATTGGTATGAGCCCTTTTAAGGCTCTATATGGATATGATCCCACTTCATTCGGGAACTTGATACTCCAAGAAAGTCGAAGTCCCAAAGGAAAAGACTTCATCTAGCAACATGAAGACATCATGAGGGTACTTAGAGATAATTTACACCATGCTCAAAATGAGCAAAAGATATATGCTGATCGAAAGTGTGTGGAAAGAACATTTGAAGCCGGAGACATGGTATTCTTGAGGTTGCAACCTTATAAGCAATCCTCCTTAATATCTAATGGTGCAAAAAAGCTTAAACCACGATTTTATGGACCCTATAAGGTGACAAGAAAGATAGGCGAGGTTGCATATGAATTGGAGTTGCCACAGAACAGCAAGATCCATAATGTGTTTCACGTCTCTAGACTTAAGAAGGTACTTGGTCAAAAGGTCACTCCATGCGAAGATCTTCCACCTTTAGATGATGGACAATTAGTTCTAGACCCTGAAAGGATATTGGGTACCAAAGAAAGGAAATTAAGGAATAGATCTATAATAGAGTATCTTATCAAATGGAAGAACCTGCTCGAGGATGATGCCACATGGGAAGGACAAGAGATTCTCCAAAATCCAGATTTAAATGTTGCTTGAGGGCAAGCAATTTCAAGAGGGGAGGCCTGTAATGATCTGATATTTTTCCAATTAAAGATTGGAAATAATAAACATTGAGAAACTCTCCTATTACCCTCTATACCTTCCCATACTCGGTCAATTTTGAAGCCAAGAAGAAAAAGACAAAATAGGGAAAAGGACAAAATAAGAATCAAGACAAATTAAGATCAAGACAAAGAAGTTAACAAATAAAAGTTATTATACTTGCTAAAAGGGACCCGATGCATAAAGAGGCATTCACTTCTCTTAGAAAGTCATGTCTTCTCCAAAAGGCAGTGAATGCTAGCTATATAAGCATCAAATGATATTCTCCAAAAAGGCATGGAACAATCTGCATTTCAATATCAATCAAACACAGCAGACGACAAGAAATAAACAGAGATCTCCAACAAACAACATCAATTACCTAATTTATAGCCATTATCAAATCACAAGGAAACAGAGCAGCAATCAGGATTATTCTCATTTTCAGTGCATAAACAGCAGCTTATAATGAGCATTGAGAAGCAAGACTGCAGACATTAAATCAGTCAAGGAACCTGAGTATATTATCTGCCATTAAGGACATCTACAGTCCTATATCCGCCATCTAAATCAGGTATGACATCATGTTTGTTTTGCTGTTACAATATATTGCCCAATGCATTCTGTTGAGGATAGATAAATGGATCTTCTTTTTAATAAGGAAGATATAACAGAACCAATATTTGATGCATAATGAAACAATACCAATAGCTGTTAGTAATAGCATGAAGTTATCATAAATCATGAATTGTTTAAATGATGCATTGCTTTATATGGATAGAGTAGCAGCCAATATAGTTGGATCATGTAATTATTATAGAACATTCATGTACATTATCAAGATGATCTAGAAGAAAGGGTTAAATGATCATACTATATGAGTTTAGGAAAGAAATATGATAAGTTAATAATGAAGGAGAGATTAGAGATAGAGGTTCATGGCCCATCAATCTAGATCCCAAGGATCGAGACAAAGGGAAAGGAGGCAAGGCAACATGGTATTTTGGTTGATGCCTGATTTGGTCAAGAGAACCTTACGGGCTAAAGACCTAATAGGCCTTATCTCAATGTTGGTCCGTAGGACCCCATGGGGATAAGTTTCCCATTGTCTCATGTTGGTCAAAGGGACCCCACGGGGCAATGGATAGGCCCTTGTCTAATGTTGGTCTAGAGGACCCCACGAGGCAAGGGGAGGGCCTTTGATTTGGGTTGGTATCCAATCAAAGGAATGGAATATGGACCCCATGATTGTACCTCCTATAGGCCCTCTCTCGTGGGAAGTGAATTGATGGACATGTAGACCTAAGTATAACTCTCTCAATGGATATGTGTAATAGTTATAGTGAAAGTATAATACATATGGGTTATGTTTATAAAGTTTGAATTAAGATTTCTTATGGTTTATTATGATTAAAATAGAAGAATTGGATTCTAATGTACTCTGTTTGCAAGTTGAAATTGTGTTCAAGGTTGCGAAATTTTGGCTTGTGAAAAGGGGACATTACATCAGTCTTGGGATTAGTTCCAGTTGGGTTCCAGTTGGCACTTTCTAGAGGAGGTTTGTTTGCTTCTGGCCTTTACTTTCTATTTTTAGTAAGTTGGGGAATTGTGTCGTTTCAGGATTCTCAGTGGTGGAGTGGATGTGTCTCGTCGAGACCTTTCCGACGAGCTATAGAACTTAGGATTCCGAGTATATCTTGCCCTTCATTTTAATATTTGAAGATTAATGATAATTATTTGGCGGGGACTTTGGAAAGTATTAAAGTTAAGTGACTTAATTTCTTAAATGAAATAACATTTAAAGAAGTCACTTAAGTGAATGGGCGCCCATCTTAGGGGATGATAAAGTGTTTTAAAAAATGAAATATCTCCCTCTCAAAAAGCAATGCCTCACTTGGGGAAATAAAAGATGAAAAAAGTGATTCATTTGCTCATGCTTGATATTATGAAATTGCTTGTTTTTGCTCTGCTAGGGTTTGCAAGGGTTTGGAAGGGATTCGAACCCAAGGCTGTTGGAAATGCAAACTTCCTTCAGTGACAGCATTCTACAGGCATGAAAGATTGTTCGAAGGTGCTATTGAGGCAAATACATACAGTGTTGCAAGTGTGCTTCAGGAGAGTTCATTGTGGTAGGGTTTTGAAAGGGCAAAATGGATACATCTTATGTGAAGTTTGAATACAGCTGAGATTGTGGAAAAAGGACAGATTTTAGTGTTGAAGAGGAGTTTTTAGCATCTGAAATACATTTCCTTCATGGTAGTACCATGTCCAAGCAAACCGTACCATCTTTGGGGCTTCTTCATGTGGGTTTGTGCATATTAACCTCTCTTCCATGGTCGCCCAGCCTCATTCCAGCATACAGATTGAAATGAGAGATATTTAGAGGGTATTTGGTGTTTATTGCTGCTGTTGGTCGCTCCAGCCATGTCGTACAAGGCTGCTAGGAGGATGTGGCTCATGTTGGGGTGAAACTCTTCATTGTTATGACTATTATTACTTTCCATGTGGGCGTCTAGGGTCTTAGAACAGCTGATATCATTTGTATTGCAAACTCTCTGTCAGTTGGAGTGATTTGGAGGAGTTCTACACTACCTAGTTTGCTGGTCCAGCTACAACATATGTATGAAGTTGCATATTTTGTTATGGGTATGTGATAGTAATTCATATTTGGTGATTTTATGATCTGGGTATCTAATATTTTGTTCATAATTATTGTACTTTTTTTGGGTTTTCATTACATGTTGCATATTGCTTGTATCCGGCAAACACATCTCAAGAAAACGAAAACCCCTTCTGCATCTTCTGTCTAGTCTGAAAGAACACACAAAAAATTAATAAATAACACTATTAAGATTAAATAAAGAACCAACAGGTACGACACATTACAGGAGTAAGTTTGTGGTTAAGACCATAGTTCGAAAAGTCGGACTCGCCGCGGACTCGGCAGCCCAAAATAGGACTCGGATTCGGGACTCGGCAAAAAACTCGGCAAAGAAGAAAACCGTAGTTTTACAAAAAAAAAAGAAATTAATGCATTTAGAGAACATAAGAGCCATAATTCAAACATTAGACATGTCATATGATCTTCAAACACTCAATATTTGAAATTTCATCATTCATGAACCATAATCATACGATTCATACTCATAGTTCCAAACTTTCAAATGTATAACAAGTAACAACATCATAAATTTATAAATGTTTACATATAATGATGTCAAAATGAGAAAAACAACCAAATAAAATCTACATCTTCCTCTTTCCTCTCCTAATGTAACTATGCAGACCTGTTGTGTGCCTCAAAGAGTGTTAAAATGAAGAAAAAAACCAAAAAAAAAACAGTTTTAAGTGTTTCTGGGCGTTCAATTGACAGGGCGATAGTCCAGGGTCGGGACTCGGGAGTCCTACCTTGGGACTCGCACGAGTCCTAGGATAGGACTCGCGAGTCCCAAGGTAGGACTCTTTAAGACTCGACTCGTGAGTCCGCGGCGAGTCGACTCGGCCCGCCTTAGGACTCGCGAGTCCGCCGAGTTTTGGCGAGTTTTGGAAGAGTTTTTAAACTATGGTTAAGACCGATCATAACAGCCTGAAACATTTCCTTGGCCAGAAAGATTTTAATGATAGGCAGTAGAAGTGGGTCAGCAAACTTCATGCCTATGACTTTGAAATTGTCTACGTCAAAGGAAAGAAAAATATAGTTGCTGATGCCTTATCCAGGAGACTTCACTTGTGTGCATTGGGTGCTATTACTGAGGATTGGAGAGTTGATATCTGCCGAGTATGCAAAAGACAAATGGGCTTCTGGGATCATAGATGGCACTATCAGAGATGATAGATACACAGTGGTAAATGACTTGATCATTTACAAAGACAGGATTCTTCTAGTGCCAGGATCAGAGATGAAGTAGAAGGTTTTGAGAGCTTTCCATGATTTGCCTATGGTTGGTCATCTTGGTTACTTCAAAACATATAGGCAGGTGAGAGAGCGTTTCTGTCATGTCCCGATATTGAGGCATTGTTTAAATTAAAGATTAAACATCATGATAAAATAGAGAAGTCACTTTTGATGATGATCATATATATAATAATATTTATTAAACAAATATATATATATGTTGGCCTTGTTTCCAACTTGCCAATTTTTAAACTTCTTGAGTCAAAATCCCTACATTCAATCACCCCTAGTCATAAGTGCTATGATTATCCTAAATTGTCAAGTCATTGACCAGTTTGAAGAAAAATCTCCATCTTTGCGGTTGAAACCTTGGAAGCAGTTGCATAGGGTGGCTGATTTGCGGAAAACAATTAAATCATGGTTTCTATAAAGGCTGGAGCAGAATCCTCTGGTAGAGGATCTCATGGTGTTATTATGAACAATATGGCAAAATTTTGTGAGAAAATATTATCTCTGTCAAAAGTTACACCAGTTTTCCTTCTCCATTGCATATGCAAGCTTGACGAGCAAATGATATAAATCTTTATGAGGTTATAATTTTCAACAAGTTATGCTTTTTTACAAGTTATAAAAAGTTTTCAAAGCACGCCAAAGTGTTTTAGAAATTTTCACAAGTTGTGCGAAGGTTAGTCAAAACCATAAGTCTTCCACAACTTCTTAAAAAAAAATGAAAGTGGGAGGTGACTTGTAGATTTGGCTAACTTCAAAAAGGAATATTGCAAAGGAGGAGGTAGTTATTTCAACTTGTGAGTTTGTCTAACTAAGTCAGAGTGACTTAGGAACTTTTACAAGTTGATATCGTTTGTAAACGGAAAAAGAAATATATAAGTTAGTTATCCTAACTTGGTAAAATAGCTATCTACAAGGAAGCTTTTAAAATCGGCTAACTCAATTTTATAACTGAAAATTAAGTTGTAAGTTCGGCGAAGTTGGCACATTTGCATTTGATAAGGTGGAATTTTAAGCTACTTATGAAAAAGAAAAAGAAGGTGGCTACTTTCAATTTTTGCAAACTTAATAATTCGGGAGAGTACTTAGAAAAAGATGAAAGTTGACGTCTACTTTCAATTTTGGCTAAGTTGGGGTCTACTTTGACTTTTGGCTAAGTTGACGCCTACTTTCTCTTTCGGCTAACTTGGTGTCTACTTTTGAATTCGTCCACTTTCACTTTTCACAAAGTTGACACCCACTTTCACTTTTGGCTAACCGCATGAAAGCTTACATAGAAAAAGATGAAAGTAGGAGTCTAATTTCAATTCTGGCGAAGTGGAAGTCTACTTTTAGTTTTGGGGAACCAATTCAACACATGATTTTTTATTGCTTCTTGAAAAGTTCAAATAGAACTTCACTTGGACTTCCGGCGAAGTGAAACTCCACTATTCCACGTCCCACATAATAAGGCGATACTCCTGAGTGGCATGCAACGTGTTTCAAGAATGATGAATCTGTTTGCTTAAGTGAAAGGTTTTAAAAAGAAAAAGTCTTCATGCAAATGGCAGATAACTACCAAAGATATGAGTATGCTGCCGTGCTTGATTTGAAACAAGATGTTATTTCAGTTACATCTCCCAGTTAACATGCAATCGCATTAGTTGCCATCGGAATATTGTAAAGGAAATCACTGTTGTATATTAAAACACAATGCCATGACTGGCATGTATACATAGCGACGCTTTTAAAAAAAAAACGTAGTTTTACAGATTGCAGTGGAGGCAAGATACGTAGGAAACTCATTTCTTTTGAAAAGGTCTCAGAAATTTTAAAGCAAATGCAATTCGTTGGTTCAAATCCCAACTCTGCAATCTTCACCAGTATTCTCCCAGTTCGTGCCAAGATAGTAGATTCGCACAGGGCATGGACATTCAACAAAGCATAATCTAAAGTGGATTTTTGTATGGAGTCTTAGTTGCAGCTACTCTGGTAAGACACGCATGCAAAATGTGGAAGTATACACTGTGGACGCGAAAGAAATAGTCTCGTGAACTGCAATGGTTGAAGTATACATCAAAGTTAGTTTGTTGAAAAGGTTTTAGAAACTTTCAAGCAAATGCACTTGGCAAGTGCAAGGCCGCTATCAGAATGGGAGTTTTAGAACGGAGACATCATCTATAATTGCCTCCAAGAAATATGGTCTATAATGTCCCCTTTCTAGTGGAAACACTTAAACCTGAATCTACATTCCAAGTGATTCTCAAGGAGACATTAAAAACATTATAAATTAATAATTTTCGATGATAAGATCAATGATAATGTATTCACATCATTCCTTGTTAAAGGATTATTTATTTCACAATTGTTACTTATTATTGATAACTATTCTATAATACGTTCCATAATTCGATCATGCATATTTTCCTTATTACTCTTCCTCATAGAACTAGGCTTTACATGTATAGGGCGCGCTAAAACCATCTCTTGACTTAGCCTACGGGAAACTATGTCCCAGCCTACGGGCCTTAATACGGATGGAATTACTCCGCCTCTCCCCACAATACCTAACATTCCTTTAATTTGCTGGCATTTCTTCCTATCTTTCTCCGATCTGCCTCTTCTTTTCCTTCGATGCCTAAAAGAGAATGATGATGTTCGATTGTTTTGTGTTCTTTGAATTCATAAGGTTCGATGTATTTTTTTGGGTTCCTGATTATATAATTTCTGATCTCTACTAATTTGTATCTGTTATGTTCTTTTGTTTATTTGCTATTGGGGAGGAGGCTGAGGTAAACGAATGAGATAGGCGTTGCAGTGACTTTTTTTTTTAACCTTCCTAGAGATAATTTCCTGCTTTTTTCCCGAAGTTTATAATTCTTCAATGCTTTTATATCTTCATTGGTTGTTTCTTACTAATGGTTGCCACTTTCTATGATGACTGTTGACCTTAAGTGACACAACCTTTGGTTACCATCGTTTGTTCATTTTTTGTAAGCGCTACCTTTTATTCTACCGTATATCATACTTCTTAATCACTTACTTGGATAATAATATTAGTTGGTAATTTAGAATGATCATTGTTCATATTTAAACTACTCCGTATGATCTATTATAGTTGCTTGCTTATTATTAATAATAGTTGCTTTTATCCTATTCGTAACATATGAAGTTGACTTGATATGAATAGGGATAAGGCATTCTTTTGTCTCATATAGATTATTATATTATAATAACCATAATAATATATAATTTAATATTTATGTTATATAATATATGATAATTATAATAGTATTTAAATTAATAATATTTATAGCTATATTTATGTTTATATAATATATATCAAAAATTGATAATATTATATTCTATTTACATTGATTATTTATAAGGGCAATAAATAATATTATTTAATCAAAAGCGACTTTCTTCTATCTTATCATGGTGTTTAAATCTTTAATTTAAACAATGCCTTAATGTCGGGATATGACAGCCCTCCCCACTCAAGATTGCTTGCCCTCAAGCAATCACAATGAGTTCTTTCATTACCTATTATTTTGTAACGTCTTCCTTCCAATGTGTTGAGACGAAAATCATAGTTTTGATCTAGAATGAATTATTGCTTTAGTGAAGAGAAGTTGATGGTGATTCCAAGATTCTATCTTGAATATTTTTTTTTTTATTACGAGATTTGATCTTGTACTTATCACCTTAGTTTTACCTTTAGATATGTCATTGAGGAGAGTCACATTTTTGAGGAGTAATTGATTATTTGATAGTGATTGAAGAAATACAAGTGTTATGGATGTAGTTCCAAGATGTAACCATATTGATGAAAGACATGTATGATAAAGTCATCTTGAGAATTCGGGGAGTTGAATTGGTAGAGAAGATAAATTTAAGTAAGACTTTGATTATTTCATAAGTCTTGTAAACAATTAAAGATGGATAAAATTGTTACTAAAGAGAAAATCCATGTTGAGAGTATATGAGAGACACGAAATATACGTGCAAGACCCAAAGCATGAAGTATGAGTGCTTGTGAAACATGGATCATACACATACTTTCAAGCATATATACTTGTAATACAATATACATAAGTCATGAAATGTGAAGCACATATGTAAATACATGAAGTGTGCATGTAAGTTGTGAAACATACATAAGTCATGGCGTGTGCAAGTTACAAGGCATACATGTGAATACAAGTTACAAATATACATATGAATACACTGTAAGTTTGCCAAGTATACATATGAACACACTGTAAGTTTGCCAAGTATACATGAGCAATATATGAATACATAGCATACACTTGGTACACAAGCATGCACGCAATACATAGGGCATGAAGCATACATGTAATATGCAAGCATGAATATGAAGTATACACATGGAGACAAGTCATGAAGTGTGCATTTGAACATACATAAGTCATGGAGTGCACATATAAAGCATGTAGTATACATTTGAGCACTCAAAGTCATGGAGAATTCACTCAAATACACCTAGTCCCAAAGTATACAATTGAATACAAGTCATAGAGAATACACTCAAATACAATTCATAGAGTATGCATTCAAATAACCATAGAGTATACATTCATATTGAGGTCATAACATACACTTGAATACAAATACAACTCACCGGGTATTTACTCGAACACTAATTTCAAGTTAGAAAGTGCATACTTGCATACAATTTAGAGAGTATAAATTTGCATATAAATACATATTCATAAATCATACATGTTCATAGAGCATGCACTTGAATACACTTCATACAGTTGCAAATACAAGTCATACAATTACAAAGTCAGAGGGTATACACATACACTCAATTTTCAAATACAATTACATAGTCATACAAATTTGCAAATGCATAGAGCGTACAATCACAAGTCATATAATATACAAGTCATAGAGTCTTCATTTGCATACATGTACGATCATGGAGTATACAAGTCATACAGGGATAAAGTCACACATTTGAATATATAGTCATACACTCAAGTATGAATGCAATCATGCTTGAATACAAATCCAGAGAGTATACACTCAAATACGAATACAAAGTACATCTTCAAATACAAATATAAGTCATGGAATATGCATTTGAATACACATTCACACTTGAATACAAGTCACACACAATCATACCGACACGCGCATATGAATACAAGTCATACAATCATAAAGTATGCACTCAAATGCACACACAAAGTCATAGAGTAAACACTTGGAATACAGTTACAAAGTCATACGATTGCAAAGGTATAGAGCATACAAGTCATAGAGTATTCATTTATATACAACTACAATCATTGAGTACACACTCGAATACAAGTACAAGCCATGGCACATACATTCGAATACAAATACAAGTATACTCGAATACAGATACATGTTAGAGCATACACTTGAAATAAGTACACTTTATAGAGCATACACCCCATATTAGGTATACATGCGGACAAGGTATACAAAGCATACAAGTGCAAGTCATAGAGTATGCACTCAAATTCATAATCATGCTTGAATGCAAAGCATAGAGTATACAATTTTTAAATACAATACAATTACAAGTTCATAGTCATAACTTAGCGAATACACTTTAACCCTTGAAGCATTCATAGACATATAGGAATACACTAATATACACCAAGCATGAGGGCACTAGTATGACTACTTATGAAGCATGTAGTAAGAAGGTATATGCATACACATGTAGGCCTGGAGCATCTTGCTTGAGTACACATGAAGAATTATGACATGATTTATGCATACAAATACACTCACTAAGGTATACACACCAAACACACATAAATATCCAAGTGGTTCACACAATACAATCAAGGCAAGAAGCATATATGCAAGTCAGAAGCAATGCACAGAAATACACAAGATTACACAGATAAGACGTAATACACATAAGGACATACATGAATACAGACAGAAAGCATGACGTAAAAACACACAAAAAGATATGTAACTACACACAAAGAGCATAGTAGTAAGGCAAGGAAGTTAAAGCAAGAATACAAGTAATACACAAGGTGTGAGTAATATGAATCTTATAATGTTCTCTTTAGGATATCCTTGATTTCTCAACCTGTAACAAGAATAATTCTGAGTAAGTGATGTTAGTATCATCATCAATAATAATTAATACGAATGTAATATTACTTTCATGTGCATATTTAATCCCTGCAATCACCGATGTTATAAATAATAAATGCTTATCATTCACAGGATGGCAGGATGATAGCTCTGATAGAATGTACAAAATAGTTTTTTTGAGAAGGCTACATAAATTTTTGAGAAAATGTGTTTGTAGATTTAAAACCAGACTTCTTGCCACCTTCACCAGCATCCTCTCGGCCTATGTTGAAATGGGAGCTTTGGAGCAGCGATATTCATCAAAGCATAATAGAACAAGGGTTTTTGTCGAATGATATCGTTAGAAATTCTCTGGCAGACATGTATGCAAACTGTGGACGACTAGACAAGGTGCTGCGAAGTACCTTAAAGAAATGCGCTCTCATGGAATGCACATATGGAAGGATATAATACAAAATGTGTTTGTTGAAAAGAATCTTTAGAAGATTTCAAGCGAATACATTTGGTGGGCGTAAAGTCATCCATAATCTCTATCAGCATCTCTCCATTCCCGTGTCAAAGAAAGAGCCCTTACAACCAGAGAATTGAAATAGATTTGCTAGAGAGGCCGTAGCAACAAATGTTATATGCAAGCATATGCTCATTAGATATGAAATGAAATGATGAAGCATGGCGAAAGCATGTAAAACCGTTGGCATATTGCCTCAATAGAGGCGTTTTCTCACAAAAAGAAATGATTGCAAAGCCTTGAAGAGATTGCTGTCATTAAACGAAATGCAAAGAGTGTAGTACAAGATACACACAGAATGGATTCGTTATAAAGGCTTCTCTTTTTCTTCTGATGTCTTAATTTATGCAATGTTTGGGAAGGAGTATCATATGTTTAGAGGAGGTCTTTCATGGGACACCTCCAACAAAGAGATAGTGAGCACTTTTTGCCGCCTTGGTAGAGTTTTGGAAGCCTGAGTGATGTTAGATAAAGAAATTGTTCGCCCTTGTGGCTTTGGCCTTGTAACTTTTTCTGATCTACGAGTCATGGAAGATGCCATTGATCTGTTGCATGGAAGGACACCCTCGAGAAATGCATGTTTGGATTTTCCTTCATTGGATGAAAGCAAGTTCAAAGAAAACATTATTGAAGACAAATTTAGCCTTGATGTACTAGAGCTTGGGTGTTGTTCATAGAGATTCAAATTTTCTGTCACTATACGTCTATGAAACTCATTATAATTGAAACCATATGTGCACAAACAAAGATATTCTTGAAGTGTTATTCATAATCATCTAGTCATTGACTTAGGTACTAGTGCAACACTTGAAATTTTGTATCTCTGTGATGAAAGAGCTGAATTTGGTGATCAAAACTAGTAGAGCGATGAAGGTTTAGTCATTAATTGGGATGAACATATTTGAAGGCCAGGGTGTTGTCGATAGATCTCAAGGATTGGAAGAAGACACGATGCCTACTTCGACAAACCAATAACTTGGTCTTTCTCTCAATAGTTGCAAGTTTAATGTTACCTTTTTGTAAAGTGACTTATGTCACATGTTGTAATTGTAAGTTAGAAAATGAGCTTTATTTCTGGAAAAGTTAGGTAAAATCTAACTAGAATAAAAGCTTATTTTTAATTATTGTATTTCAAAAAGGTAGTTACTAGGTACTTACAAAGTAGTTACCAGGTAGTTATTGGGGGCAAGCCTATAAATACAAGGCCATTCCAAATGTAAAGGGGGACTTTTTCAATAGACTTTTATGGGGGAACTTATGAAGAAGCTTTTCAAAGACCTTTGATCTTATACTTTGTACATGAAGGCTTTTGAAATTATATAATTTTAAAAAGATAATAAAGAGAGCATTTGGTTCGTGTGTTCCATTGTACCTCTGAGTTATTATTACTGATTTCTCGTATGTTAAATGAGTAATACCTCTGTGTCATTGTGTGAATCATTGGTCATCTTTTGAAGCATATATAAACAGTGCAATTGATGTAATGAAACACAATGGTATCTTGGTATCTTGATTTGAATGTGCTGGAGAAACTTGTCTCTTCGTATGTTGAGATTCACCATCTTCTTTTCATTATCATTGCATATTAAACTTATTGTTATGCAATTCATCATATAGGTTTAGGAACGTAGTTTCTTACTTCTGTGGTGAAATCCCCTCATAATTTGTCCCGAGTTTGTGAAATCTGAACCAGTATTCATATGTCTACTGTTAGGGTTTCTATTTAATCATCTTTATTGTTAGCTTTCATTTTCCTCCTTTTTATACTGTCAGGTCAAAAGTACACAAAAACTACAAAAAAACCCCATCATACGAGGGAGCTGCCCCTCTCAAACGCAGAGGAAGATCGTTGCTTTGTCACGATCTCTCCAACTTTTGGTTAGTTTGCGTTGCTTTCCGGGCAAAGCAGTCATTCTTGAGAATTCATTCTCAGCGACAAATCTGTTTACCAACAATATAATAATATATGTTATAATAATATTATAGAAGTAATTATAAATACATATATATATTATTATAATATATAAATATATGATAAATAAACTTAGAAGTAATTATTATTATAATATATAATAAGATATTAATATAAATATAAATTTAAATATTATTATATTATATAAAATATATATTAAATATTAATAGAGTCAAAAGGGGAGCAATATCTTATAACCCCCGATGACTCTAAAGCAGCGACTAAGGCTGCGATCATCATATGCATACACAGCGATTAAGAAATCATCAAATGTTAACAATGATTAACAATAGAAGGGTATGCTTTATGAAAGGTCACATCACCCTTCACTAAGGGACAGCATATGCTATTTAAGAAGTCATTGCTTCAAAAAGGCATTGATGGATGAGCATTCTTTATTAGATCAGCAGATATAATCAGAACTTCACAATAAAGACCTACACAAGGAAAAAGGTAATAAAAGGTACAACAGACAGGGTAAGTATTATTGAATTTATTTAATTTTTGATTGTTTAAGTAAATAGTGAATATAGAGGTTGTAAGATTATATATATATATATATATATATAAGTATGCATAATCTAGAATAGATCTATATATATGTCAATCACATCATTAGTATTACACAAGTATATGAATCCATGTGAATGATTATAGTTTAATGAAATGTCTTCTTTATTCATAATTGAATTGATATCCATATTTAGACTCAAGATCTAACAATGATGAACAATTATAAGGATACCATATAATGGTACTTCAATTTGCAATATGAATGTCTTTAATTCATGCATTATGATGATAATGGTATAATAGAATTCCATCTATAGTACAAGGGAATATTGCATAGGGATCATATCTTCGTAGCCCCTATTACTTCATCCAATGAGGAATCATGGGTATTGTAGGGAAAGGCGGAGTAATTCCATCCCCTCTATAGACCCCAATGGTTGGGATATAGTTCCCAAGTTGGGTCTAGAGATCTCGTATTGATCCCAAGGGCTGGGATATAGTTTCCAAGCTGGATCCAAGACTCCGTGTATAGACCCCAAGGGCTAGGGACTTAGTTTCCTGAAGCTGAGTTGGAGATGGTTTCAACACGCCCTAGTCATGTAAATCCTAATTCCTTGGTGAAGAATAGGAGGGGAAGATATGGATCTTGAAATATGTTTAATATTCACCCTAATGTACCTATGGAATATGTTATAAAATAATCATCATTAGTGAATGACAAGAAGGAAATGAATAATCCTTTGTCAAGAATAAAATATTTATATTATCTTTGATCTTATTAGATATTATCACTGAAATTTCTTGATCTTTAATGTTTCTAATGTCTCTTTGAGAATCACTTTGAATGCAGATTTAGGTTTAAGTGTTTCCACTAGAAAGGGGACATTACAGTTTCACTTGGAAGGGCCTCAAAACCGAAGTATTGAAATATGTGAGGGAGTGCCCGACATGTCAACAAAATAAGCAAGAGCACTCTTTTCTAGGTGGGTTACTGCAGCCCCTATCCATACCTAAGAGGAAATGGGATAGTATTTCAATGGACTTCATCACAGGCTTGCCCAAACTCCAAGGTCGAGATTGCGTCTTTGTGGTGGTGGATAGATTGACTAAGTTTGCACACTTCTTTGCCATTCCAACCACCTACATTGTAGCTCAGGTTGCAAAATTGTTTTTTAGAGAGGTATTCCGTCTTCATGGGTTGCCGCGGAGCATCGTGTGTGATAGGGACAGCAGGTTCCTAAGTAATTTTTGGCAGGAGCTCTTTAGGTTGACAGGGACAGAGCTCACCCCCAGCACCAACTACCACCCATAGACAGATGGCTAGACGGAAATAGTTAATAAATGGATGGAAGCATAGTTGAAAAACTCGGCTCGGCAAAAAACTCGGCAAGCCAATTTTTGTAGAGTAAAAAAAAAACTCAGAGAAATCTCGGTACAAACTCGGCAAAAAATTCGACAACTTAAAAAATTGCTAAAATTTCATTAGAAACGCATTTTTTTTTGCAAAATTCAATGAAAAGATGAATCCAATGAGTCCATAAATGAGTACAAAAGTGTTATTTAATAAATTTGATTGACTTCATGTCATGTCCCTCTTTAGCTATGTCTAGCAGAGACTTGAGAGTTGGCCTATCATCCGGGTTCCCGTAGGTCAGCGGAGCAGTTAGGGGACCTATCCTGAGGTAGTGAAGCCGGGTAGGGAGCTTTATAGGCCTTTCCAGACAGTTTGCGACAGTTTCCTATTTTTTAGGAAGGGTTCCTATTTTTTAGGGTTTGACCGAGAGTTGACCAGGAGGCATCAGGGGACCTCCAGGAGCATTTTGGGAGTTTTGGTCAGTTCCTATTTTTTAGGAGGTATCCCTAAATTTTAGGAAGGCACTGTCAGTTAGCCTGCCATGTGGCGACATCCCCAGTGGCGCGGGCTACAACAGTTTTCAGTTCAGAATGGTCGGTGATGGAATTGGAATAATTAATTGAATATTAAAGTGTGGCTTTAATATTTAATTAAAATAAATTAAAGTGATTATAATATCACTTCATAATAAATTTAATAAAGTGACCCCCTCCTAGTTAACACACGTGTTAAAAGGTGGGCTTTTTATTAATGAAAAGTTGGGCCCTCAACTTGGGAGCTTTTGAATAATGAAAAGAATCATTAAAAGATTCTTTTTTTTGGATGTCATCTTAACCCTAAAGTGGACGCCTATCTTGGAAAAAGAATAAAGTGTTTGGAAGTGCTTTTGGAGGTATCTTTTTGCATCTTATTTTTGAAGCTTCATGGCAGCTCTGAACTCTGAGGAAGGGGGCAGTAGCATACATTCTCTTGGGAACGGAAACTCTCAAGGATTTTGGTGAATTGGACGACAACCCAGTTCATGCTTGTGGGACGCCTACTCTGAGTCTTCATTTGTGCATCATTGGACAGATTCCAGGGCATTCTATTGCACATCTAAGCTTGCAGCAGTACCAAATCAGCCTTATTTTTCAGATCCTTCATTTTCAGTTGCATGCATAGCCTCTTCTAGGCCAATACTATCTTTGTATGCAAGTAGGATTGCAAACTAGGCTTTACATTGAATATAAAATACAGATCTGATGGGTATGTGCCTCAAATTCTTAGTTGGTATCTTTCTCTCATTTAATATTTATTTTTAGTCCATTTTTATATGAGATTGTAGCTGCATGTATATCTATTTGCTATTTTGGCAAATACACATCTCAAGAAGACTGAAACCCCTTCTGCATCTCCTCTCTAGTCTGAAAGAAAACAAAAAAATTAATAAAAATCATAAAACAAATAAAATTACAAAAACAATACTTCATTTCAGCAAAGGGATCCATCAGGGATCTTTTAGTGGTATCAGAGCCTTTGACCTGCCAGCCTGTGGGGTTTAGAGAATTGTTTTCTATGCATACAGACATGTATTACACACACAGGACAGCCCAAAACGAGCTTGGGATTGGTATGGCAGAGGAACTAGTTATGGCTGAAGAATAGAGAAATGCCAGGAGAAATCAGGATGAGGAAGAGAGAGAGGTGATGAGAACCCTCATCAACACTCAGCCTAGGATTGTTCAGACCCTTGACAGGATACAGGATGCCTTGGATCGGTTGGAGTTAGATAGAGGCAGACGGAGCAGATCAGTATCTGTGGTGGGGAGTCAGCGTAGTCACAGGTCACACGCATCAGCTAGGAGCTCCCATCATTCCCCTAGGCGTGGACAGGCCAGGGATAGACCCTTACTTCCTCAGTTTACACCAGGTGAACGGCCAGCACAGGTAGAGCCGCCAGAGGTGGAATTTCAGGATTCAGTCATGGCAGCTACAGCTGAGTGGAGAGCCCTACCCCCTGAGGTTAGGGATGTCTTTCCTTTTCCACAGTATTGTGCACAGCGCAGAGATTCTACCAGGTTTAGAGGAGACCGAGGCACTAGACCACAGCAGCAGAACTATGACCTTAGTAGAGCTACTGGGAAGATCACGTTGGCTACATATGATGGTACAGGTAGTACGAGTGCACGTGCTTGGGTGCACAAGCTGGACATATATTTATCCTTGAGACCCATGCCTGAGCGTGAGGCTATCCAGTTTGCTGTCTTACATTTAGATGGGGTTGCCTACGATTGGTGGCATCATGGATTGGTCACCCAGGATCATGCCTTGATTCATTCCTACGCAGAGTTCACTGAACGACTCATTACTCGGTTTGACCGTAAGGACACAGAACTCTACTATAGGGAGTTGGCACATCTTAGACAAACTGGACAGGCAGAAGCTTATGTTAATGAGTTCCAGCGTATTGCAGTTATGGTACCTGATATGCCCCAGAGATGTAGCGTGATGTTATTCATTGAGGGGTTACAGGATAGGCTTAAGGGATTGGTATGTGCCTTCCAGCCGGCCACTCTTAAGGATGCCATTGATGTGACCTTGAGATTGGACACCACTCCCACTTATCAGTCAGATAAGAGGCCATTCAGGGAATCACGGCCTATTCAGAAGGCCAATACTTCACAGTATAGAGATGGACAGTTAGCTAGACCTCCTAGGATGGATCAGGAGTCACGGAATGATTTGAGGAAGAAATTATGCTTTTCCTACAAGGAGCCTTGGGAGCCCGGACACCGCTGTATGGGTAAGGGCAAGGTTCACTTGATTGAGGTCACATCCGAGCTTGGGGATGAAGAGATACCAGACACCGACATTGAGGACAGCCCTAAGGAGGTTATTCAGGAGCGACCCCAGCTAGAGATAGATATCCCTAATTCATCGGCGGCAGCCAAAGTGACTATGGCTACACTATCCAGTTATCCCAGGTTCTATGCCTTTCGGTTGAAAGGTACATTACAGGGACAGCGAGTCATGAGTTTGGTTGACACAGGAGCCACGCACAATTTTATTGATCAGAAATTGGTTGAGGCGTGGATTACAATCTGAGGTGTTCGAGGGTTTTGGAGTTAAGGTTGCAGATGGTGCAGTGTTGGGTTGTACTAGGAGGATCTCACAGCTCAGCATTCAGATCGGGGATTTTACCTTGACGGATGACTTTTATATCCTACCCTTAGAGGATTATGATGTGATTTTGGGTATGCAGTGGTTACAGGGTATTGGGAGATATATTATTGATCACCACCGCATAGTTAGAGTTCCTATCTGGTGGAAAGAAGGTGATCTTGAGGGCAGCCTCTGATGGTGGGCCCAAGGAGGTATCTTCTCGCAGGATGGAGTCTATTATTAGATATGATGATGTGATCTGGGCCACATGTTGTTTTGTGAAATCCAAGACACCTACTCCTCAGGATGGTAGAGCATTTCATGTTGACATACAGACAGTGATGGATCGGCATGGCTGAGTATTTGGTGACATACCTCCTGGTGTACCCCCGGATAGAGGGTTTGAGCATGGGATAGAGATGGAGGATGGAGCTAAGCCAGTGATCACCACTCTGTATCGTCATCCTAGAGCATACAAGGATGAGATTGAGAAGACTATACATGAGCTGTTAGATATGGGCTTCATTCGCCCCAGTTCTAGCCCCTTTGCTTCTTCCGTAGTTCTAGTTAAGAAGAAGGATGGGACTCTACGGATGTGTATAGATTACAGGGCCTTGAACAAGAAGACAATCAAGAATAGATACCCTATTCCGCGCATTGATGAGTTGTTGGACGAGCTTCATGGAGCCATCTACTTCTCTAAGATTGATTTTCGTTCAGGCTATCATCAGATTCGTGTACGAGCAGAGGATGTACACAAGACCGCCTTCCATTGTCACTATGGGCATTATGAGTACCTGGTGATGCCTTTTGGCCTTACCAATGCCCCAGCCACCTTCCAGTCATGTATGAACCATCTCTTCAACAAGCAGTTGAGGAAATCAGTTCTAGTGTTCTTTGACGATATTCTGATCTACAATCGTACTTGGGAGGACCATCTTAGACATGTTGAGGAGGTACTTAGCATTATGGAGAGTCAGTCTCTATTTGCTAAGTTGTCCAAATGTGAGTTTGGACTTAGAGAGGTCCTATATCTGGGTCATGTGATCAGTGTTGATGGGGTGAAGGTGCACGAGGAGAAAATTTAGGCAATTCGAGATTGGCCCCACCCTCGGAATATTACTGAGTTATGGGGTTCCTTGGTCTATGTGCTTATTACAGGCGATTTGTGAGGGGTTTCTCTCAGTTGGCAGCTCCCTTGACAGACCTCACAAAGAAAGGGGCTTTCAGATGGACAGAACAGGCACAGGGAGTCTTTGATAGGCTCAAAGAGGTGATGAGTACTTGCCCAGTTTTAGCACTTCCCGACTTCTCGCAGCCTTTTGTACTTGAGTGTGATGCTTCCGGTTTGGGTATAGGAGCGATTTTGGTGCAGAACCGACACCCCATTGCTTTTGAGAGTCGGAAGCTACGGGATAATGAGAGGTTGTATTCTACGTATGATAAGGAAATGTTGGCTATTATGCATGCATTAGCCAAGTTCAGACAGTATCTTGTTGGCAGCAAATTCGTGGTAAGAACAGACCACAACAGTCTAAAATATTTCCTTGATCAGACAGAGCTCAATGATCGTCAACAAAAATGGGTGAGCAAGATTCAGGCTTATGATTTTGACATCGAATTCATAAAGGGGAAGAATAATACTATGGCTGATGCACTTTCTAGAAAACCATCACTTGCTGCCCTATGTTCATTGAGCGAGATTTCAGCAGATTGGAAGGCTCAACTTCTAGTTGAGTACTCCAAAAATCAGCATGCTTGTGAGGTCATGGATGGATTGGTGTTGGATGATAGGTACACTGTGGTAGATGAAGTCATCTACTACAAGGGAAGGGTGTATCTGGTTCCTGGTTCTCAGTTGAAGGAACAAATTATGCATGCTTACCATGATACTCCGACAGCAGGGCACCCAGGTTATGGTAAGACCTACAGGGCGGTTCGGGAGAGATTCTCTTGGAAGGGTCTCAAAGCTGATACCTTACGTCATGTTCGTAAGTGTTTGACGTGCCAGCAGAATAAGTCTAAGCATACTTTTCTTGCTGGTTTATTTCAGCCCTTACCTATACTGGAGCAGAAGTGGTCAGGAATCTCCATGGATTTCATTACAGGTCTTCCTCGAGTGCAAGGGAAAGACTGTATCTATGTTGTAGTAGACAGGTTGACTAAATACGCCCACTTCTTCCCTATTGCAGCTGATTTCACAGCATCTCAGGTGGCAGAGTTATTTTTCAGGGAGATATTCAGGCTCCACGGTCTCCCCAAGACCATAGTGAGTGACAGGGATAGTGGGTTCATGAGTTCTTTCTGGCAAGAACTTTTCAGGCTCACAGGTATGGAGTTGACACCCAGTACCAGCTACCACCCACAGACAGATGGGCAGACAGAGATTGTTAATAAGTGGGTTGAGGGGTATTTGCGCAGCTATGTGTCAGGACAGCAGAAGGCATGGGTGCGTTGGCTATATCTAGGAGAGTATTGTTATAATACTACACACCATATGTCTATTGCTATGACACCTTTCAGAGCCCTCTAAGGTTACGAGGCATTATCTTTTGTTGATTTGGCTGTAAGTGACAGCAGAGTTCCCTTGGCACAGGATTGGTTACAGGAGAACCACGACATCATGAGATCTCTCAGGGAGAATCTTCAGCAGGCACAGAATCAATAGAAGGTCTACGCTGATCGGCATAGGATTGAGAGAGTATTTGAGGTGGATGACATGGTTTTCCTGCGGTTGCAGCCTTACCGACAGAGCACCCTTAAAAGGGGTGGAGCTGAGAAGCTCAAGCCTCACTTCTACGAACCATATCGGATTCTCAGGCGTGTGGGAGAGGTTTATGAGATTGAGTTACCACCTGACAGCCGGATTCATAATGTGTTCCATGTATCTTGCCTGAAAAAGGCACTGGGGCAACATATTGTAGCATCTCCCGATTTACCTCCCTTGGATGAGGAAGGTAAGCTGACTCTGGTTCCTGAGGAGATCTTGGAGTAGAGGGAACGTCGGCTGAGAAGTAGGGTGATTCGGGAGTACTTGATTCGTTGGAGAGGTCTTCCTATAGAGGACGCCACCTAGGAGGGAGAGTCCATTTTACAGCATCCGGCTTTGCAGTTGCTTGTGGGCAAGCATCTCCGAGAGGGGAGGACTGTCATGTCCCCTCTTTAGCTATGTCTAGCAGAGACTTGAGAGTTGGCCTATCATCCGGGTTCCCGTAGGTCAGCGGAGCCGTTAGGGGACTTATCTTGAGGCAGTGGAGCTGGGTAGGGAGCTTTACAGGCCTTTCTAGACAGTTTGCGACAGTTTCCTATTTTTTAGGAAGGGTTCCTATTTTTTAGGGTTTGACCGAGAGTTGACCAGGAGGCATCAGGGGACCTCCAGGAGCATTTTGGGAGTTTTGGTCACAGTTCCTATTTTTTAGGAGGTATCCCTAAATTTTAGGAAGGCACTGTCAGTTAGCCTGCCATGTGGCAACATCACCAGTGGCGCAGGCTACAACAGTTTTTAGTTCAGAATGGCCGGTGATGGAATTGGAATAATTAATTGAATATTAAAGTGTGGCTTTAATATTTAATTAAAATAAATTAAAGTGATTATAATATCACTTCATAATAAATTTAATAAAGTGACCCCCTCCTAGTTAACACACGTGTTAAAAGGTGGGCTTTTTATTAATGAAAAGTTGGGCCCTCAACTCGGGCGCCCAACTTGGGAGCTTTTGAATAATGAAAAGAATCATTAAAAGATTCTTTTTTTTGAATGCCATCTTAACCCTAAAGTGGACGCCCATCTTGGAAAAAGAATAAAGTGTTTGGAAGTGCTTTTGGAGGTATCTTTTTGCATTTTATTTTTGAAGCTTCATGGCAGCTCTGAACTCTGAGGAAGGGGGCAGCAGCATACAGTCTCTTGGGAACGGAAACTCTCAAGGATTTTGGTGAATTGGACGACAACCCAGTTCATGCTTGTGGGAGGCCTAGTCTGGGTCTTCATTTGTGCATCATTGGACAGATTCCAGGGCATTCTATTGCAGATCTAAGCTTGCAGCAGTACCAAATCAGCCTTATTCTTCAGATCCTTCATTTTCAGTTGCATGCATAGCCTCTTCTAGGCCAATACTATCTTTGTATGCAAGTAGGATTGCAAACCAGGCTTTACATTGAATATAAAATACAGATCTGATGGGTATGTGCCTCAAATTCTTAGCTGGTATCTTTCTATCATTTAATATTTATTTTTAGTCCATTTTTATATGAGATTGCAGCTGCATGTATATCTATTTGCTATCTTGGCAAATACACATCTCAAGAAAACTGAAATCCCTTCTGCATCTCCTCTCTAGTCTGAAAAAAACAAAAAAAATCATAAAAATCATAAAACAAATAAAATCACAAAAACAATACTTCATTTCAGCAAAGGGATCCATCAGGGATCTTTCACTTCAATTCAAATTGATTACAAAATCACATTCTCATGCGGAATCCTAATGGTTGAAGGCCTGATAGTTTGATACAAATTACAATAGATAGCTGAAAATGAAAATAGTAAAACTAGAAGTAAATACTAAAAGTAAATACAACATATTACACCTTCCTCTTCCCTAATTTAGCCACAGTTAGGGAAGAGGCAGATGCTCTAGTCCCGCGAGTCTGTGGTGCTGATGGCTCCTCGGTTCGCATGGAAGGCTGTGGCTGAGGCTTGACCACCATCCTGGAACTATCTGGCTCTGGCTCTAGCAATGACTCCTCATGCTCATGAATGTCCTCCAACTCTACATCTCCTGTTGCACCCAGATCCTCCATTGCCTGTCTCTCGAAATGAAGAATCTCGTCTGCGGTAAACAATGGAGGCTGCTCATCCCACCCTGTCCAATCACTGTAAGGATCTATCTCATCCAAATCAATAGGATCCAGTGATTTGTCCTCTACTCTTTTTGTGCACAACCGAAGGTTGTATTGCACAAAGACAAGGTCATTGAGGCGCTTTTGGGCTAGTTTGTTCCTCTTCTTCGTGTGAATGACCTCAAATAAGCTCCAATTCCGCTCACAACTGGATGCACTACAACGCTGACATAGTATGTGGAGGGCAATTTTTTGGAGATGGGTATTTCCACCCCAACTTTTCCACCAAGCCTCTGCAAAAAAATATTGAAGAGTTAGAAAACAAAGTCAAGGCTCAAAACACATTTTATCAAATTATAAGATATTAAGATGCATGTGACAATGAAATAAACTTAAAGACTCCAAATTTTATACCTGGTGTCTGAGTGCTTTTTCCTCGAATAGATCTGAAGAAAAGAGTTTACCCCTCACTTCACTGTAAAGATCCAACTCTTGGACAATGAGGTCTCTCACCTCAACCATGGGTTCCATCCTCTAAATGTATGTTGTGAGCCCCTCCATAACCTCTCCATTAGGATCGGAGAAGTTCTCTGAGAACTGAAATTGAGGGTTGAGGAAGTACGTTGCTGCATGGATGGGTTGGTGGAGTTGATTGTTCCACCTCCTATCAACAATCTCCCATATGGGATCAAATTTGAGGCTGTCCCCCATGTAATAATTTTTTATATCCTCTTTGGCCCTATCCATGGCCTCATAAATATATCCCATTGGATTTTGATCCCCATCTACCAAGCGAAGGACTCTAACCAAGGGCTCCGACACCTACATTACAAATACAAAAAGATTAAAATTACAAATTTATAATGAAAGACTTAAATTAAGAAATAAAATACTCAATTTGAATTTAAAATCAAAGTTTTGAGGTTACCTTCACGATCTCTATAGCTCTTTGTTCAAAGAGCTTATCAAACACTATACTTGCAACTCTCTCTCCTTCAGGCTTTTTTTTATAAGATGATTCTAGCCATGCTGAACACACAAACATTTGTTTCAAAGCATTCAATGAACCAATAATGCTTTGCAATGTCAGGAAAACTATTGCAAACCTTATGGCACCCGATCTCACCAACTCTTTCCCTTTCGTATGATCCATCATCAAACTAAGAACCTAAGGGTGATTGTAGATAAATTTTGTTATGCTCCTTGCATCATTTACAATTGGTGCCACCCAATCAAGTTTGCCTATGTCCTCCAAAAGAAGGTCAAGGCAATGTGCCGCACAAGGTGTCTAAAAAAGTGTAGGATGTCTATCCTCAAGCAATCTCCAAGCTGCCATATATGCTGCTGCATTATCCGTGATGACTTGCACAACATTATCTATCCCCACCTCCATGACAACTTCCTCCAACAATGTACACAACGTTTCTGCATTTTTTATTTTGTTGGAGGCATCCACTGATTTTAAAAACACAACTTGACCTTTTGAAGAAACCAAAAAATAAAGGATGGTGCGGTTTCTCCCATCTGTCCACCCATCGGAAAGAATGGTGCAGCCATGTTTCTTCCATTCTTTCTTTTGATCTTTGTAAAATACCCTTCTTAAATGACTGAAATTTTTTGCCAACTTTAGATAAGATTTCTTGCACAAAATAATACCAAACTTCAAGTACAATTACATACATATGAAACCATGAACCTCAAATGCATGTATCATTGATATAACTTGAAATGACTTCAAATGCTTGCTGCTGATATCAAATTACAGTCACTGAAATATTCAGATCAGACCTCAATGTATCAAGATTTTTGCATCCAAATGCATCCAAACCCTAGGTTATGAAAGTACCAACAATGCCCAATGACAATAGGCAACATATGACACTATTACAGCCCCTTATAATTGACTGATTACATCAAATACACTGTTATGATTGATACAGACTATGCACATGCCCAGAAATATATTTAGAAGCCAAAATGACGTTAAATTGCTCCTTTCTAGCCAAGCGATTGACTTCTAGAAGTGATTTCCAGCCTTTAAGATGTATTAATGATCTTCAAGCAACAAAATCTTCATTCCAATCAACATATAAACCCTGTAACGAAGTTCCCAAGTGGCTGTTATGAAAATCAGAACTGAAAATATTATCAAATCCTCACGAAATGAAGCTTTTCTCAAAATCGACTACCTTGGCTTAGCATCAACAATAACCAAGGGTTTTATTGGCATCAAATACACATCAATATCTCCCTAATAACCTGCAATATGAAGCTCAAATAGTAAATTCTGAATGAAATCACTACACAACTAGTATGGGGTCATCACCATACAAAAAACAAGGGGTCATCACCTTGCAAAAGGACATAAAAATCAGAATTTCCAGTCAAAGTAATAGAATAAGAAACATACTAGATTCAACATATCTTCAAATGAAGATGGAAGTCTCTATTTAACTTCTCCTTGAATGAGCGATCCTCCTCTATGATGCTTTGTAATGCAATTTGAGTTCCACCAATGATGAGCAATAGACTTGAACAATTGTAAATGAGTTGCAACCAATACTCATTCATTTAAAACAATCTTTAATTATTTTAAATGAAATACAACTACTCCATATGAATCGATCCTTTAGCAATGAGTTCTTCTTGTATAGGCAGCTACTTGCATACACTCATTTAATATCTTCATTTTGCATTGAATATCATGCATAGGCTTGGGCGATCACAACCACATTGGCATTGGCATTTGAATGCAAATAGTTAATAAATAAAACTTGCATTTAAAATTATTTTTCCTTTCCTTGGGCGATCCACATGCAAACATTTAATAAATAAATTTGCATTTAAAATGATCCATTGCCTTAGCCGCCGATCCTCTACTAGCATTTAAAATCATTTGCTAGCATTTAAAAATGTCTTTTGTTTGCTCCTCATCGCTTGGCACTTGATCCAATGTAATACAAAGCGTGTACATTTTTACTCCAACATGTACACTCTAATTCCCACGATCCAATGCAATATGTGTACACTTTTATCTTGAGCGAACTCCTTATGGGCGTTGGAATTCAAGGGACCAATATTCAATGATTTTGCAATCCACATGATAGTCGATCCATTTGAAATAGGCATTTTGAAATATTTAAATATATTTGAACACCTTGGACCTATCTTCCTCCCACATTGGCTCTTGCTGACAAATAGGTCCCACTTGGGGCAATTCCTTATTCCACACAAAAACTCCATAAAAATAGATTAGAGAAAATGTAATTAAAGATTTCATTTTCCCTTTTTATTCACATAATAAAACTCAAGCAAAATTCTAGTTGAGCCAACTTTCTGATTCTCCATGTGTAGACATATACCAACTTTTTGGTTCTCCATATATAGAAACAAGATCAAACTAGAAAATATATCTTAGCTCAAAATGGGGACATTACAATCTTCCACTACTTGCACTACCCTTTCGGTTGCATTTGTGAGCAACCTACAAGTAAAATAAGTACAAAATTTTATTTTTTAAACAAAAAATAACTTAACATAAATTAACTAATCACATGAAATTTAAATGATAAACTTAGCATAAAATTTAAATTGACTAATCACTAACCTCCCACTCAAGTCTTTGCGAGAAGGTGGCTTGTAGCCTTTTCTCGCAACTGTCATGCGGTAACCAAATTGTGCCAATAGGGACTACTTGCCACATTGAATGGAATGTTATTGAATTACCAAAAGTCTGCACATGCCATGTCCACATGTTGATGCACCTCCCTGTTCCACCATGTAGCCTCCAATGATGTCTGTGCTCCTGGTGTGTTTCTTGGCACAAAAAAACTATGTGGTGTGCGTGAAGATGTAGACTCCGGTGGTGGCATTCTACTCGAAGTAGAGGAAATGGGGGGCCTAGGGGCCGGTGTGCCACGAATGCGTGGACCACAAAGAGAGCCCACAATGTTAATATCAGCTCCAGTCGTCTCCTCATCTGATTCAGACTCTATGTCCACTTGCATTTGCTCATGACCATGTCCACCGGCACCAGCTATGCATGCTGCTATGGCTGCCTTTGTCCTCTCCCTTTGCAATTTTCTTTCTTTGGTAGCTGCAAGTAGGGCATTCATCTCTCTTTTTATCTCTTCTGTGGTATTAAGACAACCCTTGGCATCATGACGAGAAATGCCTGCAAGATGGTATTTGAGGCGATTTATGCCTCCATGTAATACCTTCTGACATTTATCGCAAACAACCGTTCCAGGACTCGGTCCTCTCACGGCATACTTCCATGTAGGGTCTCTAGCTCCTAGAGGACGAGTGCCTGAAACCCATGATAATGGCATGGGTGCGGATGGGGTGGAGCCTGAGGCTGAACCTGAAGCAGAAGCCATTATAGTGCGAATTTAACCTACACATACAAAAAAAATGTACAACATATTAGGTTTTTAATACAAAAAAATCTCTCTAAATTTGATTTAAATTGATACAAATGTGTTTCAATGATTAAATTAGTCAATAAATTAACTAATCTAAACAACAAAATAGATTTACAATCAAAAAATGAACCTAGGTTTGAAAATTTCAAAAAATACCGAAAATCATGAAAAAAATCCACAAAAAATAGTGATGAATCTTGTATTTTGGAATCTAAATGCAAAATTGAAGCTTCTTTTCGCTCTATGAAGATTTTGTTTTCAATTTGGATTCAATATTTTGCAACAAGAATGAAAAAAAATGATTAAACAAAAAGAAAAATAGAAAAACAAAAACCTACCTGGGATTCGAATTTGCCTTCAAAATCTGCAAAAAATGGCGTTTGAATCCGATCTTCTCGATGCCACAATGTTGCAAATGGACTATTTTTGCTTGGGGGGGGGGGGGGGGGGGGTTTGCTATGCAGAGCTGAAAAAAGCTAATTTTTGATTGTGTTTTTACTTTCCTGGCCGCGGATGCCTCTTATTCTGAGGCCTGCGGGATTTTTGCACGGACTCGGCGAGTACTCGCCGAGTTTTCAGCAGAGACTCGGGAAAAAAACTCTACAAAATAAAGTCAAAAAAACTCGTTTGACTCGGCGAGTTTTCCATCTATGGGTGGAAGGATACCTCCGAAATTATATAGTAGGGCTTCACATGGGTGAATACTATTATAACACCACTTATTACATGTCCATTCAGATGTCACCTTTCATGGCACTATATGGGTACGAGACACTGAGCTTTGTGGATTTGTTATTTGGTGATAGCAGAGTACCTAAGGCTAAAGACCTTCTGTAGGAGAGTCGGGATATCATGATGTCTTTGAAGGAAAACATTCAAAAAGCGCAGAATCAATAGAAGCAGTATGCAGATCAGCATAGGAGTGAGCATTCTTTTGAAGTTGGTGACATGGTGTATTTGATGCTACAGCCCTACAGACAGTCCACTCTCAAGAAGAGTGGAGCAAAGAATCTTAAGCCACAGTACTACGGACCTTTCAGGATCTCCAAGAAAGTTGGAGAAGTGGCTTATGAGTTAGAGTTGTTGGCGGGTAGCAGGGTACATAATGTATTTCATGTGTCTCGCTTCAAGAAGGCACTAGGGCACAATGTGACTCCTACAGAGTTACCTCCTCTTGATGAAGAGGGGAAGTTGATCTTAGTACCCGAGGCCATTATTGATACCAGAGAACGTACCTTGCGGAGGAGGATTATCAGGGAGTATCTGGTCAAATAGAAAAACTTGCCAGTTGAGGATGCTACTTGGGAGAGCAAGTAGATTTTATCGCATCCTGATCTGAGATTGCTTGAGGCAAGCAATCTTAGGGAGGGTGGACTGTAATGTCCCCTTTCTCTATACAGAGTTAGTCAATCATTGGGTTCCCATAGACTAACCAACCTGGTTAGGGAACCATGGTTGGCAGAGCCTTGGATGAGTTGGTCAGTGTTGGGATGTTGGCTTGGGTTCAGTTGGGTTCCAGTTGGCACTTTCTAGAGGAGGTTTGTTTGCTTCTGGCCTTTACTTGCTATTTTTAGTAAGTTGGGGAATTGTGTCGTTTTGGGATTCTTAGTGGTGGAGTGGATGCGTCTCGTCGAGACCTTTCCGACGAGCTATAGAACTCAAGATTCCGAGTATATCTTGCCCTTCATTTTAATGTCCAAAGATTAATGATAATTAGTTGGCGGGGACTTTGGAAAGTATTAAAGTTAAGTGACTTAAATGAAATAACATTTAAAGAAGTCACTTAAGTGAATGGGCGCCCATCTTCGGGGATGATAAAGTGTTTTAAAAAATGAAATATTTCCCTCTCAAAAAGCAACGCCTCACTTGGGGAAATAAAAGATGAAAAAAGTGATTCATTTTCTCATGCTTGATATTATGAAATTGCTTGTTTTTGCTTTGCTAGGGTTTGAGAGGGTTTGGAAGGGATTCGAATCCAAGGTTGTTGGAAACACAAACTTTATTCGGTTACAGCATTCTACAAGTGTGAAAGACCGTCCAAAGGTGCTATTGAGGCAAATACATATAGTGTTTACAAGTGTGCTTCAGGAGAGTTCATTGTGGTAGGGTTTTGAAAGGGCAAAATGGATACATCTTATGTGAAGTTTGAATACAGCTGAGATTGTGAAAAAAGGACAGATTTTAGTGTTGAAGAGGAGTTATTAGCAGCCAAAATACATTTCCTTGCTGGCCGTACCATTTCCAAGTAGGTTGTACCATCTTTGGGGCTTCTTCGTGTGGGTTTGTGCATATTAACCTCTCTTCCATGGTTGCCCAGCCTCATTTCCAGCATACAGATTGAAATTAGAGATATTCAGAGGGTATTTGGTGTTTATTGCTGCTTTTGGTTGGTCCAGCGAGGCCGTACAAGGTTGCTAGGAGGACGTGGCTTATGTTGGGGTGAAACTCTTCATTGTTATGACTGTTATTACTCTCCAAGTGGGCATCTAGGGTCTTAGAACAACTAATATCATTTGTGTTGCAAACTCTCTATGAGTTGGAGTGATTTGGAGGAGTTCTACACTACCCAGTTTGCTGGTCCGGCTACAACATATGTATGAAGTTGCATATTTTGATATGGGTATGTGATAGTAATTCATATTTGGTGATTTTATGATCTGGGTATCTAATATTTTGTTCATAATTGTTGTACTTTTTTTGGGTTTTCATTACATGTTGCATATTGCTTGTATCTGGCAAACACATCTCAAGAAAACGAAAACCCCTTCTGCATTTTCTGTCTAGTCTGAAAGAACACACAAAAAATTAATAAATAACACTATTAAGATTAAATAAAGAACCAACAGGTACGACACATTATAGGAGCTTGATTGCATATTTAGATTCTCAGATAAGCATTGGAGGAGCATTCCTTGTGGCATTTTGTGTGCATATTGCATTAGGGTTTTGCCCTAATTTGGAGGGCCACTTTGGAGCAGACTTGAGCGCCCATTTTTGGAGGGCAACTTGCATTTTGGAGCAGCAAACCCTAAGCGCTTGACAAGGAAGGATTCGCACATCTAGGGTTTGGTGTTGGAAGGCTATTTTGCATATTTTTGGTATGTATAACCCTAGTTTTAGATCTGATTTCTGGAGCAGAAATTTGGGCATATGTTTGTCATGTTTGAGCCCATGAATTCATTGCAAATTCAGTCCAGAATTTCTAGTTCTGTAGCAGCAGACTTCTTTAATCAGAAATCAGATTTATTGGACCTATGATTGGCTCTTGGATGGTTGAATTTCATGATTGCTATCATAGTCGATGGTATTTACACGTTTGGCATATTTTTTTTATGGATGTTTGGCATATGTTTATAGGCTGCCTATAAGTGTTTATCATTCTGAAAATAAAAATCAGAATTCAATCCTAGGGTTTGAGCAGAAAACTAAATCAGAAAATAGCAGAAATAAATCAGAAACCTGGGACAGAAATTTTAGGGCAGATCCCATTGGGGATATTACATCCAATATGGGATCCTTGCATCATTTAATGGTATATTGTTATAATACAAAAAATTAGTACATATTGTCCTCACCTTATGATGCTTCGATTGAAGGTTGTGCACTAGGAATATTATGAGGAACAAAGAATCCCTATGAGTGTGACTGCACCCAGATAGAACTATTTGTAGTGGATGTGCCCTATATCGGTGGGCCAAGACAAAATCCCACCATATCAGTCTTTGAGTTTGGATGATAATTTGTCACAGCTGCAATTGCCTCAGCAGTCCCTTTTCAAATTCTTCTCCTTGTACAAAGCAAGGACAACCTTTATCACTCATGTAGTCTCAAGTTCCATTGATTTAGCTTGTATAGTTTGTAAACTTTAATTCACATAAATGTTTCAACTAAATGGAGAGAGATGCCATCTTTTCAACACATATTTACAATATAGACCCTTTAAAGAAATAGATCAATTTATATGACTAGACTGAAATCAACTAATTGAGATGTAATATATGTGTTCAAAATTATACCTTTGGGAAGTGGAAAAATATTAACAAAAACAGTTTCCAAGAACTCAAAAGTAATCAAGTGTGATACCAGTGGTTATGTCATCCAGCTTTAATCATACATTAAGAAATCACTTAGTATTATTTTTCATAATCTAGACTTTTTCATATGTTTACTATATTTATATTTCATAGCTACTATTTGTCTCTCTTTTCATAATAAGTGTTTTGGTTGTTCTATTACAGGATTACACCAATGGGCATGATCTTTATTCCATGCTATAAAGGTATGGATCTTGAATTTACTTATATTTTTAAATATTTTTCCCTTCAATTCATCACTTATAGAGATTTTTATTATTTTGAAAATACGGTTATCTAGGAAATGCTACTAGTTTCCATTAAATTCAGGAAAAAAGTCATTAGGATTTTTTGCTCCTCTCCTGTTGCTTGGTTAAAAGCTATACTCTAGCTATTGTTATCAGTTTAGGCTTGACATTTTTCCCAAATTTGTCAACAAATTTGGTATGTTCTAGTTTGATTTTCATATCTGAATTTGTATCAGCCGCTTATGCATGATTGTATGGCCATGTTGGAGCCACAAACTTGATGTAATTGCATCCCATATAATTCCAGTTTGGAGCAGCAGACTCGCATTCACATTTTGCATGCTTGTATGTATATTTCATGGTGTAATTCACGATTGATAAGACTGCAGATGTATACTTCCTTTTGTCATCATTATTACGTGTGTTAGACTATGTTTCATGCTTGGTGAAGTCAATTGATAAGGTGCAGAAAATAAAATCAGAATTCAGTCCTAGCGTTTCAATTTTGAAATTTAAAAATTCAGAAATTTTGGTCAAAACCCTACTTGGGACATTTCAATAAGATTTCATGGGGGGTTTGCATTAAATGTAAATTGCTAACTGACTATGTTTTTGCCCCAGATGTAAGCGTCAGACTATCAACAGTCAAGCCCTGCAATGAGGTTTTCAGATTAAGGAGGTTAAACTAATTCAAACGCAAACAAAGATAACTTCTTATTGGCTAAAGTAGAGACCAATATTTGGCTATAAACAAAGATTTAATAGAATAAAACCAATGGGTGCTGACTATTGTCTAAATCAGAGACCAATATTCTACACCAATAGGAAATGATTAAATGGATGAACATCACATGATTCTAGAAAAAAAATTGCTAAAGCAATAAACAAAGTTATTGCTTTAACAAATAACGAACAGTAGTGCAAAGCGTAACATAGTTACTCAATTTAATTTAATTCTCAAAATCACATACACAAGATCAGTGACCTTAACATAAGCTTTTACAGCATAGGCTTAACCATAGTTCGCAAACTCAGACTTGACTTGGCAAACTTGGCAACTAAAATATTTACATTTTTGGAAAAAAACAATAAAAAAAAAACATAATTTTTATGCAAAATACAACTAGAAAACCCAATAATTTTACCAATTAAACTCAACCCCTTCGACAATATATTATTTAAATTTTAAATATTATTTGTTTTAAAAAAAATTAAAATAGTAACATTTAAATAAACATAAAAATACTAAATTTTAAATAATTTGACCTAAAAACAGATATATTAAATATTAATAATAATAGTTTAACTTTACACTTTAATATTTAGTGTGGTAAAAATAAGTCAAATCAACTGCGTGAGTAGAAAGTAGTGTCTCTAACATTTCCTACACGTCTTAGATCTCTTTCTATCCACATTTACCCACCCTTGACTTTTGGTTGATGTTCAATTGCATTTCATGATCTTTGCTAGTCAGATAGTTCTTTTGATTCCGTTCGCATGAAATTGCAAGCATTTGGGATGCCTGTGCTTGTAAACAGGCTATTACAGAATTACATAGGTTTAAGTTTTCCATGTCTTTTAGGCATTTTTCCTACAGTTTTCCTGCATTTGGGCATCTTCTGTCACGTAACTTGGCGAGTCATAGGTGAGTACTCGCCATTAAAATCGACAAAAAATCGAATAAACCCACACAAGTTGTAGGCGACTGTTCCGATGAGTTTACACTAGAAAAACTTGATTTTTAAAATTTCTAGCAAGTACCTGGTGACTGGTCGGCTACTCGCCCAATATGCTAACTATGGGCTTAACATCAACTTACATACATTCATTCACTAAACAAAATGCAAAGACATGACTTCACAACTTGAATGACAATTTTTGCAATGTAAGTCTAGCATCAATTCTCATTGCAAATTATGTGCTCAAGGCACTTATTTATAGCTCTCCAGAGGAAGCTTTTTAGGTCTTTTGTGATTTTCACTAACATTGCAGGTATTGAAGAAAAAAGATTTTGAGAACATGAAAACCAAAAGAATGCCCTAAAGGTGAAATGAGTGCCTAAAAAATGCAAAAGTGCGTATAGAGTCCAAAAAGTGCGTTTAATCAAGAAGAGACGCACTAAAGTAAAGAAAAGTGTGCCAGGAGCCATCAAAGCGCGCCCTTCGGACAAGAAGCGTGCCTAGAAGCGTGTGCAGTGGAGATAAAACACGCTTGGAGAAGGTTGAGCACATCTTATAAGGAAAAAGTGCATCAGGGATCACCAAAATGCTCCAAGCACATAAAAAGCGCGCCAGAGAGAGGTTGGATGCGCCAAGCATAAGGGAGGCGCACCTGGAGCCAGGGAAGCATGCCTTGAGCTAGTGAGGTGCACTTGGAGCCAGGGAGGCACGCCTCAAGCTACGGAGGCGTGCCTGGAGGCAGTTAGGCGTGCCAAGGAGGAAAGAGGCGTGCTAGAGACCCAAAAAGCGTGCCAAGTCAAGTTGGAACACGCCATATACAGGTGCTTAATGATTTCAAAATCTTAAGTTTAGATCAAAAAGTGCGTCCATCTGGCTTAGAGTGCGTTTTGATAGCATGAGGCGCTTCAAATGTATCAAACGGATTTCAAGTTTGAGAAAAGAAGTATCAAGCGCATCCAAGGAAATTGAGTCGCATTTGAAGCAAAGGAAGGCACACCTATTGTTCACGAGGCGCACCTAAAGGAAGTTGACAGAGCTAAGAGGCACTTTCATCAGTGAAGGAGCACGCTTTGTCAGAAGAAGCGTGTTCAGTAGTGAAGGAGTGCACTTTGTCAAAAGAGGATGCGCCTAGAACGTATGAGACACGCCTATCACATACCTCATTCAAACAAACACACTTCTTGAACCTAATTCGCGCCTAAGGAGAAATTGAAAACTAGATAATCTCATCAACATGGGGTAGTCTAGTCTCTATATGGATCAACATCATCCAAGTTAGTTGCCTCATGACTAATTGATCCCTCCACCTTTTTTTGAAAGAAAGCGAAGGTTGTATTGCATGAAGATGAAGTCATTGAGGTGCTTTTGTGTCAACTTGTTGCACTTCTTCATGTGAATGGAATCAAATAAAACTCTGATTGCACTCACATCTAAAAATGTTACAAGGTTGAGACAAAACTCGAAGGGCAATAACCTTTGAAGATTTGGGTTTTTTGCACCCCAATCTTTCCACCAAGTAGTTGCAAAAAAAAACATTCACAATTTTGTAAGCAATATTTGCACACGTTGAAGATTTGAAGTAAATGAAGTGAGGGCTGAATTCTTTTTACTTGGTGCTTGGGTGTTTCTCCCATGGATGGCTAGTGGCAAAGAGAAGAGCATACTCAACATACTTGTATCTCTACAACTATTCCATAATTAGGTCCTCGGCCTCGACCTTTAGTGACATCTTCCAAATGCATGTTGAGAGGCGCTAAATAATCTCTCATCAACATCCCTAAATCCCTTTGAGAAGAAAAATTTGGGATTCAAGGAGTACACTTACGTGAATGGGTCAGTGGAATTGATTGTTTTATCTATCAATAATCTCCCAAATGGGTTGGAACTTTTTTGTATCTCCCATGGAATAGTTTTGGATGGCCTCCTTGCCCTGGTCCATGGCCTCATATAGGTACTCCATTTGGTTTTGCTACCCATACACCAAGCATAAAACCTTGACTGAAGGCTCTGACACCTACAAATAAATTAAAGTTGCAATTAAAAACAAATTTTTTTAAAAATTTGAACAATATCTAGTGGAAAAATTTAGAAAATGTGAACTTAAAGGATAAAATTTCAAATTTAAATAGAAGTTTGAAGCTATCTTGACAATCTCATTAGTGGTCTTTGCAAAGACATCAAAAATTGTCTTCACGACCCTATTTCCATCTACCTTCTTCAAATAAGAAGATTCCACCCATGCTTTGCTCACAAACATCTACTTCACAGGTGTTATCAAACTAGGAATGCTTTGCAAGCTGATGAAGCTAGTTGCAAATCTTGCGGTACTTGCTCACACAAGGTCCTTCCTCTCAATGTGCTCTCTCATCAAGCTGAGCACCCAAAGGTGATTGTAGATATATTTGGTGATGTGCCTGGCATCTTCCACCGCAGTTTTCACCTAGTCAAGTTTGCCTATGTCCTCCAAGAGAAGATCAAAGCAATGGATAGTGCAAGGCGTCCCAAAAAATGATGGGTGCTTATACTCAAGGAGTCTCCCTATGGCCGCATATGCTATTGCATTATCACCATTTGAACCGCATTCTTCTTTGCCAACCTTTAGTGCACCCTCCTCCAACATTAGACTTAGATTCTTCATATTTTTTACTATGTTTGAGGCGTTGATAGACTTGAAGATCACCATTTGACCACTTGAAGTAACTAAAAGGTTGATGAGTGTGCAGTTTCTTCCATCTATCCACCCATCTAATGGTATGGTGCATCCATACTTGCACCATTTCTCTATCTCTTCCACGATTGATTGTGTATTTGCCATTGCTTTTTAGGAACAACCCACTTAAGGCATGTTGATTAGGTGCCTTGTACCCTTTCCCTGCAACAGTCAAGGCTATGACCAAATTCTCCCTTAAATTGTGAGCTCACCAGAGATTAAATGCAATTGTGAGTGACAAAGGAGATTGATTGTAGTTAAATAGACCACCCAGGCAACCTTTTTTAGTGTTTAAAGCACATTTTTAGCATGTTTGTAGGTTTAAATCATTAATGGAAAGTACAAACATGTCTTCAACATGTGTCGAGCTTGTGGCAAGTACTCACCACTAGCTTGGCCTAAGTTGCATGTGAGTCTGGGGCACTCACAAGCAAACTTAGAGAGTACCTACCACTAGCTTGGCTCGAGTTGCAGGCAAGTTCAAGGGCGAGTAACTCATTCCCCCTTTAGACTAGTGAGAACTCTACAATTTTTGGAACCTTGATTAAGATTGCATAAGTGTTGGTGCATGCTTAGATGGTACCACATTTGATTTGTTCAAACTGCCTTGTGCCACTAGAAACATGTACACAACATTTAGTGGAGATGGATTGACGATCTTGGAAGTACAATAGAACTTTAGAGAGTGTTCGAAAGTATGGAGACCATAAAACATGAGTTGGCTTTATTGCAAGCCATGAGAATGGACTTCCTATGGCGGCACTGGAGTAGTATTTGGAGAATTCACATTGAACAACTAGCAAGATTTTGCAGCCTTTTGTGAACTTGGTGGTGAAATACATTAGCATGTCATATTCCACAAGTACTACATGTCATGTCCCCATTTCCGGCTTGAGCACCAAGTGATGAATGGATTAGCCTACTCCTCATTCCCGGAGGCTAATTTCGAATGATAAGGGAATGAAATGGGTTTTGACTAACTCTGTGTGTCATTTTACAGGTACAATTAAGGAGTTTCAAGTCATAATCCACTAAGTCAAGTATAGGGCGCTCATTCCTACAGTTACACTTCAAAAATGCGCCTTGGATTTTGAAAGCAATAATCAAGAGGATGGAGTCATCTTTGGATATGTTGAACATCAATTGGGCGAATTGACTCATCAAACCTGAGTTTGGGATCATTGAAGAAGTCCAAGTGAGTTAGGCGCACTTCCTAGCTCTGATAACCCTCAAAGTGCGCCTAGTCCTCATAAGGTGCAAATCCAGGATAAAAACATGGGTGTTTGAGCTGGGATGGTTGATTGGATCAACAGGTGTGGATGAAGTGAGTAGTCCATGCAAAGAGGAGTCTTAATGCATCTAGGCGCCAATTTTACCACCAAATTCCCAATAGTTCGCCTAGACTCTATTACACTTCAAACAAGTGATGAACTCCTTCAAGATTGATCAAGTGAAGCCTCACCTTCAATAAGATCAAGTGGAAAGATGAAGTGATCAAGTAATGACATCTTGTTATCTAGGCGCACTTTTCCTCTAGCAACCTGTCAATGAGCGCCTAGCTATCTAGGTTACTTCTGGCACTCAATAATGGTTTTGAGATGGGGCGCTCAACATAGCTAAACTCCTTCAATAGGGCGCCTAGCTTAATGATGAAGATTGGACAAGTATATGAGGTTTCCATGCCTAGGCGCAAACTCCATGATGCCTAGACCAAATGTGCGCCCAAGCAAGAACAGGAGATTCAATAGGTTGAATGAGTAGCACATTGATTGGTGAAGATACTTTCAACTTCAAGAAGCTTCATATCCTGCCAATCTGGGATGAAATTGGCCTAGAAGGCTCTAGGCGCACATTCTGACTGAAGACCTCAGCTCTGGCGCCTAGTTACAGAGTGAGTTAAAAGATGAAGTTTGAACATGTGAAGTAAGGCGCTCACTCCTGGATGAGGTATTTTACCTTCCAAGACAACAAGACTTGAAGACTTGACAGAGAAAACAACCATGCATGCAAGGCGCACTTCCTGCCTGTTTCACCTCCAGAATGCGCCTAGCTAAGAAAGAGGTTTCAATCCATTCATAGTGAAAGGCGCTTGAGAGAAGATAATAATTTTGATCCAATTGTGACTTGTGTTGAAGCTTTTAGCAAAGCAAAATCATTCTCTTCCTAAGGCGCTATAGAAGACTCAAACAAGATGTAATACTTCAGATGAGGGTGCTAGATTTCAAGTGTTTGAAAGTGTGAATTATGCAGAACATCTTACTTGAAGTGTTAGGCGCTGATACTAGTTGAAACTTCCCCAAATGTGCGCCTAAGATAGTTGCTAGTCCCCAAGACCTGTTTTGAAACAAGGCGCTCCATCAGGGGATAGCGCCTAGGGTCCAAAAGATCTTTGCTAAAGTTCTAAGTTTGCATGGAGTCATCAAATTCTTCAAGGCGCATATTCAGGCCTCTGCTACCTTAGTTGGGCGCCTAGGTCACATTGGGCGCCATTCCATGATCATACTACTCCAAATGGGCGCCTAGTCAGAAGATAAGGTAGTTGCATCTACCTGAGCTTTCATTGGTCAACAGGACGTCCTCGGGATCCGTGTCTAGGTCTTTGGGTAAGTTTGCCAACTCAGAATGAGTCATCAGACGGAATATTCCCTTGGATATGCTTCTTGGGAAACGTGCCTTGGTTCCTCTTGGTGCATTGAAAAACGTGCCTTCATTGCCTTTGGAAGGCCTATAAAAGGAGGAGCCTTCTCATTCATTTGCTATCTATGCATTTTGACAAAATTCTCTCTGCAAAGCTGTTGAGCTTGTAATCTTGAGACCTGCGAGTTTCAAGTGTTGGGGTGATGCTCCCTCAACTGACAAGGTGATGCTCCCTTGTTGTACTGTGAGGTGTTGACATTCAGTTGACATCGTTGAGTTCAATTGAGTCGATCAAGTATAGGCGCCCATTGTACTCATCAAGGCTCCAAGGCCTGCTTTGTAATTCCATTTGAATAAAGTGTAACATCATGCCATTGAAAGCATTACTCATGTAATAAGACATTGTGAGTTGATTGAATCAAGTAATAAAACAAGTACCCAGCTTAAGGTTGATTCATTCAAATAGTTATCTTTGATGTATATCTTTGTGTTGTTGAAATAGTTGATGAGTTGATAGCAAGTAAAATTGTCTAAGTAAGGAAAAATTTTGGTAGAATTAGTTGGGTATCTTACAGTGGTATCAGAGCTTGGATCCTGCCAGCCTTTGGGAGTTTTCATGCAAGAAGGTGATCAACGAAGTGATAGAACCAGGAGATACATTGCGCGTGAACAAAGAAGGCAGTTCCAGTGGACTCATCCTTACCCAGAACAGGATACTCTTTCAGGAGCAATTGTAGCTAGACAGGCTACCATGGCTGAGGAAAGAAGTAGAAGTCCACCTGCAGATGGTGAACGTGCAGCTAGGGAGATGTTTAGGAACATCGCCGTTGAACAACAACAAACCGCTCAAATATTGCAACATGTCCTACAATCCCTTCAAAATATGAATCAAGGTGAAGTAGCTGGACAAGGTCATCGAGATGCAGCTAGACATGAGAGACAAGAACGACATGTTGATGATGATGCTGGTAGTGCAGTCGGTAGAAGAGTTCGCACACGAACTCCTACAGTTGATAGGCCTTTAAGACCCACCTTCCTTCCACCACCACCTGAACAGGACAATGAAGCTGATGAAGAGTTTGACGAAGAAGGACCAAACAATTTTGAAGATGAAATAGCTCTCTTTGCAGATCTTTATGCCAGACTTCCGGAACGTGTTCGGGATATGATGACCTTCAATGAATATTGCTGACAGAAAAGGGAAGATAGAGACAGGCGAGGTAGAACTAGAGGCTTTCGTCCTAGAAGGGATGATGATACAAAGGAGTATAAAGAAGCCTTGAATCGAGTTCCCATTCCTACCTTTGATGGAAGTGGTAAGCTCAGTGCTAGGGCTTGGGTAAACAAGCTGGATACATACCTTTCACTTAAGCCTTTGACAGAGAAGAAGGCAATTCAATTTGCGACAATGCATCTTGAAGGATTGGCTTATGAATGGTGGCATCATGGCCTAGTTTCTCAACATCATGATAGGATAAATTCCTATGATGAGTTTGTAACCAAGTTGATTCAAAGGTTTGACAGAAAAGACACTGAAGTGTACTATCGTGAACTAGCTCAACTCAAGCAAGAAGGCAGGGTTGTGCAGTATGTTAATGATTTTCAGAAGATTGCAGTGATGGTACCTGATATGACTGATCGAAGAATCACTATGCTGTTCATTGAGGGATTGAACAATCAGATCAAGCCATTGGTAAAGGTACAAAGGCCAGCAAATTTGGAAGAAGCAATTGATTTTGCTCTAGATCTTGATACTGCTCCTGTATATCAGCCTAAGAAAAAGTTCTATAAAGGTGTTAGCTCTACTCAAAGGAGACCCTCTTTTCCTCAAAAGATGACTCAAGGTCCATCTGCAGCCGAAAGAGACGAGCTAAGAAGGAAGAAACTCTGTTTTTCTTGCAAGCAACCTTGGGAACCAGGACACAGATGCCTTGGTAAAGGTAAAGCACACTTGATTGAAGTTGTATCTGATGATGGAAGCGAAGAAGAGTCATTGAGTGAAGAAGAATCCATTCAGGATGAAGAGGAGGTACAACCAACTCTTAATGTTGTTTCAGAAGAAACCTCTGACAAAATAACATTGGCAACTATCTCAGGAGTACCTAAGTATCATGCCTTCCGCATTAGAGGAGCTGTAAAGGGTCAAAGAGTCACCTGTCTAATTGACAGTGGTGCTACTCACAACTTCATAGATGAAGGTTTGGTAGCAAGACGAGGTCTCACAGTTGAAGATTTTGAAGGATTTCAAATAGCTGTTGCTGATGGATTCCTAATGAGTTGTACCAGAAAAGTGTCCCAACTGCAAATTCAAATGGGAGATTATTCTTTACAGGATGATTTCTATGTGGTTGGACTTGGGCATATCGATGTAGTACTTGGAGTGCAATGGTTGCATTCACTTGGAAGAATTGTCCAGGACTTTCAAAAGATGGAGTTAGAATTCATGCATGAAGGAAAGAAGATCAAACTGAAGTCAGTGTCTGATGGAAACCCCAAAGTTGTCTCAGCAAAACGAATGGAAGCATTATTCAGGCATAATGACATCGAATGGGCAGCACAGGTTTGCATCAAGGACAACCAAATCCTCTCTGCTGAAGAAATTTATCCTGCGGATATTCAGGCAATGTTGGATAAGCATGGTAAGGTGTTTAGGGACATACCTCCAGGAATACCTCCTGATAGAGGTTTTGAACATGTAATTGAATTGGAGGATGGGGCTTAACCTGTTAACATTGCACCCTATCGGCATCCTCGGCATTTTAAGATTGAAATTGAGAAGACGATCAAAGAATTGATCGATATGGGGCACATAAGGCCCTCATCAAGTCCATTTGCATCATCTGTGGTGCTAGTGAAGAAGAAGGATGGAACAATGCGGATGTGTGTTGACTATCGCGCATTGAACAAGAAGACCATCAAGAATAGGTATCCAATACCTAGGATTGATGAACTCCTTGATGAATTGCATGGAGCAGTCTATTTCTCAAAGATCTTCGATCAGGTTACCATCAAATTCGTGTCAGAGAAGAGGACATTCCAAAGACAGCATTCAGATGCCATTATGGGCATTATGAATTTATGGTGATGCCGTTTGGGCTGACAAATGCACCAGCCACTTTCCAGTCCTGTATGAATCATGTGTTCAACAAGCAGTTGAGAAAGTACCTGTTGGTTTTCTTTGACGACATCTTGATCTACAGCAAGACATGGGAAGAACATCTCCAACACTTAGATGAAGTATTGAATGTTATGGAGAATCAATCTTTGTATGCAAAGATGTCTAAGTGTGATTTCGGCCTAAAGGAGATTCTGTACCTGGGTCATGTGATAGGAGCAAATGGTGTGAAAGTTCAAGAAGAAAAGATTGAAGCTATTTGCAACTGGCCAGTTCCCAGGAATGTGTCAGAACTAAGAGGTTTCCTAGGCCTCTGCAGCTACTATAGAAGATTTGTTAGAGGATTCTCACAGCTTGCTGCACCCTTGACAAATCTAACAAAGAAAGGAGCTTTCATTTGGTCAATAGAAGCTCAAGCTGCATTTGATAGACTGAAGGAAGTGATGAGTACAACACCAGTACTGGCTTTGCCAGATTTTACTAAGTCCTTTGTTTTAGAATGTGACGCTTCAGGAGAAGGTATTGGGGCTGTTTTGATGCAAGATCGACATCCCATCGCATTCGAAAGCAGGAAGTTGAAAGAGACAGAAAGGTTGTACTCAACTTATGACAAAGAGATGCTGGCAATCATGCATGCCTTGGCTAAGTTCCGCCAGTATCTAGTTGGATCTAAGTTTGTGGTCAGAACTGATCACAACAGTTTGAAATACTTTCTAGGGCAGAAAGATTTGAATGAAAGCAGAAATGGGTTGTGAAGATACAGGCATATGATTTCGACATTGAATATGTGAAAGGTAAGAAGAATGTGGTTGCCGATGCCCTGTCTAGAAGACCTGCCGTTTGTGCCCTGAGCAAAATTTCATTGGATTGGAAGGCTCAGCTTCTAGTTGAGTATTCCAAATCAAAATTTGCTTGTGAGATCATGGAAGGAATCATTCAGGATGATAGGTACAAAGTGGTTGATGATATCATCTATTACAAAGACAGAATCTATTTGACTCCTGAATCAGAGTTGAAGCGACAGATTTTGCAGACATACCATGATGCTCCACTTGCAGGACACCCTGGTTACTTCAAGACCTACAGACAGATCAGGGAAAGATTCACTTGGAAAGGTCTGAAGGAAGTTCTTCAGTATGTCAGGGAGTGTCTGACTTGTCAACAGAATAAGTCAGAGCATACATTTCCAGCAGGATTACTCCAACCACTGCCAATTCCAGAACATAAGTGGGAGAGTATTTCTATGGACTTCATCACAGGTCTTCCGAAGGTGAATGGAAGAGATTGTATCTATGTAGTTGTGGACAGATTAACCAAGTTTGCTCACTTCTTTGCAATCCCAGTTGAGTCATCAGCATTGCAAGTAGCTGAGTTATTCTTTCGTGAAGTCTTCCGACTACATGGCCTACCTAAAACCATAGTCAGTGATCGAGATAGCCGGTTCATCAGTGTGTTTTGGAGAGAGCTATTCCGACTAGCTGGAACTGACCTAACTCCAAGCACTAGTTATCATCCTCAAACCGATGGACAGACTGAAATTGTAAACAAATGGCTTGAGGGATACTTGAGAAACTATGTGTCTGATCATCAGCGTGCTTGGATTAAGTGGCTTCATCTGGGTGAATACTGCTACAACACCACTTTTCACATGTCAATTGGCATGACTCCCTTCCGAGCTTTGTATGGATATGAAGCTGTTTCATTTGTTGATCTCGCATTGGATGACAGTCGAGCTCCCAGGGCTAGTGAATTGATGAAAGATACTCAAGATATTTTGAGAGTCCTGAAGGACAATTTGCTAAGAGCTCAAAATCAACAAAAGTTGTATGCCGACAAACACCGAGTTGAGCGACACTTTGAAGTAGGTGACATGGTGTTTCTGCGCCTTCAGCCGTATAGACAGAGTACTTTGAAGAGGTCAGGTGCAGAGAAATTGAAACCAAGGTTCTATGGACCCTATAAGGTGTTGAGGAGAGTAGGGGAAGTGGCATATGAACTTGACTTGCCAGCAGGAAGCCGCATTCACAATGTGTTTCATGTGTCTTGTCTCAAAAGGGCACTAGGTCAACATGTGGTTTCAACTGATGAACTACCACCACTCGATGAAGAAGGAATGCTTGCACTTGAACCTGAAAGTGTGGTGGACATAAGGGAAAAGAAACTGCGCAACCGGAGCATAAGAGAATATCTGGTGAAGTGGAAAGGGTTGCCAATGGAGGATGCTACTTGGGAAGGAGGAAAGATTCTGGAGCATCCTAACCTTCAATTGCTTGAGGACAAGCAATCCCGGGAAGGGGAGACTGTCATGTCCCCATTTCCGGCTTGAGCACCAAGTGATGAATGGATTAGCCTACTCCTCATTCCCGGAGGCTAATTCCGAATGATAAGGAAATGAAATGGGTTTTGACTAACTCTGTGTGTCATTTTGCAGGTACAATTAAGGAGTTTCAAGTCATAATCCACTAAGTCAAGTATAGGGCGCTCATTCCTACAGTTACACTTCAAAAATGCGCATTGGATTTTGAAAGCAATAATCAAGAGGATGGAGTCATCTTTGGATATGTTGAACATCAATTGGGCGAATTGACTCATCAAACTTGAGTTTGGGATCATTGAAGAAGTCCAAGTGAGTTAGGCGCACTTCCTAGCTCTGATAACCCTCAAAGTGCGCCTAGTCCTCATAAGGTGCAAATCCAGGATAAAAACATGGGTGTTTGAGCTGGGATGGTTGATTGGATCAACAGGTGTGGATGAAGTGAGTAGTCCATGCAAAGAGGAGTCTTAATGCATCTAGGCGCCAATTTTACCACCAAATTCCCAATAGTTCGCCTAGACTCTATTACACTTCAAACAAGTGATGAACTCCTTCAAGATTGATCAAGTGAAGCCTCACCTTCAATAAGATCAAGTGGAAAGATGAAGTGATCAAGTAATGACATCTTGTTATCTAGGCGCACTTTTCCTCTAGCAACCTGTCAATGAGCGCCTAGCTATCTAGGTTACTTCTGGCACTCAATAATGGTTTTGAGATGGGGCGCTCAACATAGCTAAACTCCTTCAATAGGGCGCCTAGCTTAATGATGAAGATTGGACAAGTATATGAGGTTTCCATGCCTAGGCGCAAACTCCATGATGCCTAGACCAAATGTGCGCCCAAGCAAGAATAGGAGATTCAATAGGTTGAATGAGTAGCACATTGATTGGTGAAGATACTTTCAACTTCAAGAAGCTTCATATCCTGCCAATCTGGGATGAAATTGGCCTAGAAGGCTCTAGGCGCACATTCTGACTGAAGACCTCAGCTCTGGCGCCTAGTTACAGAGTGAGTTAAAAGATGAAGTTTGAACATGTGAAGTAAGGCGCTCACTCTTGGATGAGGTATTTTACCTTCCAAGACAACAAGACTTGAAGACTTGACAGAGAAAACAACCATGCATGCAAGGCGCACTTCCTGCCTGTTTCACCTCCAGAATGCGCCTAGCTAAGAAAGAGGTTTCAATCCATTCATAGTGAAAGGCGCTTGAGAGAAGATAATAATTTTGATCCAGTTGTGACTTGTGTTGAAGCTTTTAGCAAAGCAAAATCATTCTCTTCCTAAGGCGCTATAGAAGACTCAAACAAGATGTAATACTTCAGATGAGGGCGCTAGATTTCAAGTGTTTGAAAGTGTGAATTATGCAGAACATCTTACTTGAAGTGTTAGGCACTGATACTAGTTGAAACTTCCCCAAATGTGCGCCTAAGATAGTTGCTAGTCCCCAAGACCTGTTTTGAAACAAGGCGCTCCATCAGGAGATAGCGCCTAGGGTCCAAAAGATCTTTGCTAAAGTTCTAAGTTTGCATGGAGTCATCAAATTCTTCAAGGCGCATATTCAGGCCTCTGCTACCTCAGTTGGGCGCCTAGGTCACATTGGGCGCCATTCCATGATCATACTACTCCAAATGGGCGCCTAGTCAGAAGATAAGGTAGTTGCATCTACCTGAGCTTTCATTGGTCAACAGGATGTCCTCGGGATCCGTGTCTAGGTCTTTGGGTAAGTTTGCCAACTCAGAATGAGTCATCAGACGGAATATTCCCTTGGATATGCTTCTTGGGAAACGTGCCTTGGTTCCTCTTGGTGCATTGAAAAACGTGCCTTCATTGCCTTTGGAAGGCCTATAAAAGGAGGAGCCTTTTCATTCATTTGCTATCTATGCATTTTGACAAAATTCTCTCTGCAAAGCTGTTGAGCTTGTAATCTTGAGGCCTGCGAGTTTCAAGTGTTGGGGTGATGCTCCCTCAACTGACAAGGTGATGCTCCCTTGTTGTACTATGAGGTGTTGACATTCAGTTGACATCGTTGAGTTCAATTGAGTCGATCAAGTATAGGCGCCCATTGTAATCATCAAGGCTCCAAGGCCTGCTTTGTAATTCCATTTGAATAAAGTGTAACTTCATGCCATTGAAAGCATTACTCATGTAATAAGACATTGTGAGTTGATTGAATCAAGTAATAAAACAAGTACCCAGCTTAAGGTTGATTCATTCAAATAGTTATCTTTGATGTATATCTTTGTGTTGTTGAAATAGTTGATGAGTTGATAGCAAGTAAAATTGTCTAAGTAAGGAAAAATTTTGGTAGAATTAGTTGGTTATCTTACACTACATGACAATATTGGGACACCAGCAAGCCCACACATCAGAGAATCAATTGAGAACCGTCTTCAACACCTTTAGTCCACATGACACATCACCATCTAGATCAAGATTTGGTTAGATGAACTGAATTGGTTGGAACATGAATGGCTAAGGCAACCAAACCATTTTATGAGTCATCTAAAGATTCTATAAATATAAATATGTCAATTCACTTTGGTTACATTGTAATCTTGTAAACCATTGATTGCAAACTCATAGAGCACTCGGTGAGTGGCCAAGTACTTGAGATTCTTTTTTCCATGTAAGTTTTCGTAGGTTTAACATGCTAGTTGCAAAGGATGATTTTTGGCAAGTTGTAATGCCGAACTTGTGGCAAGTCTATAGGAGAAACTCATGAACACAGAGTTTTTGTCAAGTTTTGAATATTAAGAATTTTGGGTCTTCCGCTCAAACTCAAACTGGCGGCCAACATGAAGGTGGAACGACTGAAACCAGTTCTGCTGTCACCCAATAGAGGTAGGGCCTCTGCTGCTGTATTTTTTTTGCCAGCTAGCCTTCAGTCTATGCCTATGTGGGTTATCAATATCGATCTGCAACAGGGGAAGGGACTCAATCTCAATCTGGTTAAACCCCCCGCCTATACCATTGGTGGTTCTGGAGCCTATCCCATGGATGTAAATAAGCTAGATATCAAGGAAGGGTTGCCGAGTTTTTCCCAAGATTTTGCTAAGTTTTTAAATTTGGGGTCTGCCAAGTCCGAGTCAAGTTTGAATCTGCAAACTATGCTGTAAACACATCCTCATGCCACAAAGTTCATCTCCAAAATAGGATCATGGGGATATACAACATTGCTTTTTGGTTCAGCATTGTAATCAAATACATTATATTATGTTCATGACAAATAGAAGAGCTATTATTTGCTATCCCTAACTCCCATTTAATGTGTAATAGTGCTTCTTCTATTGCTTAAAGCTCCAAACAATGTTCAGCTATAACTTACAAGATAATTAGATAGATTCCTTTGCTAGTTAGTCTATAGGTTACCCTGTCACTTGTGGGTCCTCCATGGATCACTAGCAAGGAATCATGGTTTGTCCTCTATTCAATAGACCAAAAAGGGTTACCGCTAGGGCCATAAAGGCCAACCTCTGAATGTTGTCTTACCTCCACAAGAACCTTCATTTGTCATTGTTATGGAGATTTTGTTTTGAATAGTTGCATGACAATAGATATATAGAGCTCAAGAAGGACAATAGTGACCTTCAAAAGAGAGTGACAATGCTTGAAAGAAAAAAACACTTTTTCATCTGGAGAAAACCCCTCACCATAGAATACAACTAGCTACAAACACCCACCTAAGAGAGGAATGATATTATCCACCACTTTCAAAAATTGATAAAATGAGGTCCATAGTGATATGGCTTGTTTTGTGAGGAGGCCGAAATGGCTGTTTGCTGATTGGTACTCGAAAGTGATGAAGTTTCCCTAAGTAATGAACAATGGCCTGCACTACACTCATATTCCATAGTTCCACTTGTGGTCATGTCCGTGTCCTAGGGAAACTCTATACAAGTAGCACTCATATGCACATGGGCAGTCATAGCAAGCCATAAAGCTTTTATACCAATCTCTAAATACACATTCTAAGTCTCCTTATCTACATTTTACATTTATGGCTATGTTGGCCATGTTTCGTTTTAGAATTTTCTATTCCTGTAATGTCCCCTTCTTAGCCCATGCAGATAGATGGAGTGATTAGCCTATTCCAGGGTTCCAGTAGGCTAATGGATTTGATTAGAGAACCTATTTGGGTCATTTTTCTAGGACTTACTATTTATAGTAAGTCAGGCAGGAGGATCACAGGTGGTGTTGGCCCGAATTTCTATTTATAGCCATTGCCAGTTGGAGCACCTAGCACATTACAGTTGGTTTCGAGATGGCTAAGGAATAAATGGTCGAAAACTAGTTAAATAGCCTAAGTCATTTATGTTATAAAAGTGACTTAACTTTATGGAGATATAAGTTATGACTTAAAGTTGTGTGCTAGGAAGTGGGCGCTTCATGAGGAGACTAGGGACTCAAATAAATAAAAGAAAATAATAAAATAATCCTCTTCTTGGGCATTGGAGAGCAAGGAGTAAAAAGAAAAGATGAGAGTTCATTTGATCATTCATTTACTTTACAAAAATACATTGTCATGAACTTGGAGCTTCTTGCTTTGGGGTTTTGAGGCAAGGGTTTTGCAGGGATGAGAACCTCTGTAAGATCACTGTCTTCGTGCTTGAGAGATAGCATCAGGAGGGTTGCTAGAAGTCTCATTTAGGGGCTTCGCTTGTGCTTCAAGTGATACAATTTTGTGGAAATTTCATCTTAACAATATTCAGTTTGGTATGAGTAGTGGATAGAAGATAGCCCAAGAACAGATTTGAGTAGATTTTGTGGTGTTTGTGGACTGCACTTAATTCCCTATGCTAGTCGTACATTATCTCAACAGGCCGTACCACATTTGGAGAACAAATTTGCAAGTTTGAGTGTTATTTTCAGTCTAGACCTGGTCGCCATTCATGCTACAACATATATAGTTCACGGAGATATTTCGAAGGATTTAGCATTCATTATTTGCTGATATCTGCTACCAGCTGGGCCGCACAGTAGCAACCAAGGACGTGGTGTCTCAAAGGAGGAAAATGCCTACTTGTTGGGTCTCATACCTCATTCAAAATAGCCGCCTAGGGCCTTGTATCTCCATGCCATTCATTGTTTGTGGGAGAACTCTTGCTATCTGAAGATTGGAGTGCATTTCTATTATCCTTATTGCTAGTTCACATACAGCAGATGTATGAAGTTGAAGAACTCAAAATGGGTATGTCACTGTAATTCATTTTGAGCAATATTATAATCTGGGTCTTTGTTATTTTGTGCATATCTATTTTAGTTTTTCTGGGTTTCATTGCATGCTTCGTATTTCAATGTTATATTGCAAAACAATCACATGCAAAAACACATATAAACCCTAAACACAAAACAACAGTGAAACGGAAAAAATATTGGCATAAAACCCTACCAGGACAATGGCTATTATAGTGGTATCAGAGCAGAAAATCTTGCCATCCTATGAGGTTAGTTTGAACATGCAGAGTAGGTATTGAGTGATGCAGCCGGGTATACACCAATACTACCTTAGACAGAACAGGTCATAGCCAGATCTTGAAGTTCCTCAGCATATAGATCCTTTTGCAAGTACTGATACAGTAATCGTTCCAACAGGGGTAATGGCTGATAGAGACTGTAAAGAATTGTAATGTCCCCTTTTAGGAAGATCAAAATTTCTTAACCTTGCACACAATTTTAACTTCTTAAAGAGAACATTAGTAACCAATAAATCCTTATATTATCATGATATTGCAATTAGGGTTAGTAACCACATATTCATAATCAATATCAAAGTTCATTTCATATATGCATTTCACATTTTTCTCATTTCTATCACATAGAGGTTTCCATGATATACCTCGGGAGAGTCATTCTAGTGCCTGATCGTTAATCTACTCTACTTCACCCAACCCATATGAGTACGGTTACGTGAGGGCACTGGTATAACGAGACCCACTGCCATAGGCTCAAAGGTTTCATTGCACACCCGACAATTCCTGACCATTTGGCTCAAGGGGCTTCACGCTACACCCAACGATTCTTCACCCACTTGAGAGTCACCTATCGTTAAGCCATTTATAGTAATAATTAGGTCTATGCAACCATAGGCCTAAGGGCTTCAGTACTACACCTGGGAATTCTTCACCTTCTTGGCTCAAGGGGCTTCATGCTACACTCGGCGATTCTTCAGCCACTTGAGAGTCACCTAGGTGCTAGAACACTAAACCACCCTTCCCTAACTCACCACCATACTCGTAGGGTGATAGAGAGATTAACGGTGAGGCTTCTTGCTCTCCTCCGAGTATACCATGATTAGAATTATGAATCATGTCTAATAAAAACTTATCCTTACTATCTCGTGATCCCCATGGATCACGAGATAGCACCATTGAGCATATTGTTCCTCTACGGGAACTCAACTTTGTACTATCTCATTGATTGTCATTCAATTCACTTGGCATCATATAACATTCATCAATCTAATAAACATTCTTATGTCATAAGCATTCTTATGTTATAGACATTCTTGATGATAAACATTCTTATTCTATGGTAAACATTTCATTCTATGATGAACATTTGCTCTATTATAAACATTCTTTATTCTACCATGATAAATATTCTTATGCTATTTGATTTCAAGTATTCTTATATTGTCACGAATGACTAGTATCTATTATTCATCTATCATACGATTTTTAGACATATAACTTATGTTAGAAGACATACCTTGAGGTTTGATGTAATATCCCACCTCCGCTGCTCTCAGATTCACGGATCTGATATTATGTGAATGTGTAAGATACCCAACTAGTACTAACTAAAATTTTTCTTACTTAGACAAATTTACTTGCACTTAACTCTTCAATCACTTAATCTACTTAACATCACATATGAAAAGATAACAAAAGCAACTTGCATGAATCAACTTGAAGTTGGGCACTTGTATTATTATTTGATTCAATTCAATGCAAATGTCTTATTACAATGATGATTGCCCACAATGGCATGAACATACAATCTTATTCGAATGATTACAAGGAAAGGCCTTGAAGCCTAGATGTATACAATGCTTTCGACTTCTTCATAACTAGCTCTATCACTCTAATTGATGTAGATCACTTCAATTGAACCTAATGATGTCAACTGGATGTCAACACCTCACAATGCAACAAGGGAGCATCACCTTGTCAGTTGAGGGAGCATCACCCCAACTCTTGAAACTCGCAGGCCTCAAGATCACAAGCATAACGCTTTGCAGAGAGAAAATTCGCCAAAAGATTAGATGTCAAATGAATGAGAGAGCTCCTCCTTTTATAGGCCTTCCAAGGCAATGAAGGCATGTTTTTCAAGGCATAAAGAGGAACCAAGGCACGTTTCCCAAGAAGCATATTCAAGAGAATATTCCACTTGACAACTCAGTGTGATGTGGCAACCTTACCCAATGAACCGGAACGGATCCCAACGCTACCACTTGGACCAATAGGAGATCAGAGATTCAGGGCGCCAAAATGATGTCACAGTTACAAGTCTCTCAAGGCTAGGCGCCAACTTGAGATAGTTACTACATGAAATTGCGCCTTACTATTGCTAGGTGCCAATTGAGGGTAGTAGAGACTAAAACAGGCGCCTTAGGCCATTTGATGTTCTTTCTATCATTTGATCAATATCTTGGCTGGATGAAGGATCCCTTAAGCAAGTTTGATCTTCTTCAACAAAATGAAAGGTCAAGTTGTGATTCCAATAGCCTTATCTAGCTTAGGCGCATTTTCAAGGTCTTGGAGTCATGAAATAGCGCCTAACCTCCTTGAAGTGAGTTCTAACTTCTTTCAAGCCTTTCAAAGAGTTTCTAAGCCTTTTCCAATTGCAACTTAGGTATCAGTATGAATGATATCTCAATACCATTCCTTTAGGCGCAATATGAGCTTCCAAGGGAAGGCGCAATTGTGAGGTTGGAGATGATGAAAAGTGCGCCTCATTCACAATCATGTTTTACTTGCCTTCAATGATGATTTCTTGATTCAACTTAATCCTTAGATAATACATTTTAACCTCCTTGTCAAGGCGCACTTTCATGGTTGTTTAAGCAAGAGCTAGCGCCTCAACATCTAGGCGCACTTTAGGTGCTCTAGAAGCATGAACTAGCACCTCAAATAGTAAGGCGCTCATTCTAGGTTGTTTGTTCAATAATTGGCGCCTTGTATTCTTTGGACAATCTTTAATCCTTTGATGATCAATTTAGCCTTCCAAATCACTTCCTTGCTAAGGCGCAAATCTAGGGTTCCAGAGTCATGATCTAGCGCTAGGTGCCCATTGAGGATTGCTTGATCAAGAAATGGCGCCTTGATCCTTAGGCACATGTTTGATGTGGTTGGAGTGTCAACTAGCGCCTAGGTTTACTTAGGCAAATTTATGATCTCCAAACTCAATTTGATACTCTTGGATGCTTAACTGCAGGTCCAACACTTTAGATGTCATTGAATTCTGCCTTCACAAGTTAGGCGCTCTTTTGAGATTGCACAGGGGTCCAAGGGCGCCTAAGACAACTGCTCATCACTTAGTAAAAATCATCTTGGGAACCCATCAATTCTTTTCTACCAAGGCGCCTTGTTTGGTATGATAGATGTGTCTCATAACATGATGTATCTAAGCTAGGTGCCATTTGAGGCTGGAGGAGAGAGAAAGTGCGCCTAACCTCACTTAGGCAACTTCTGGTCTTCAAAACCTTGATTCAGTTTGTTGACGAGCTTTAATGATGATATGCTTATCATATTGCACTTCCAAACCTTGATAGAGGACTCCAAATCCTTAGCCGCTTATTTGGTACTGGATAGATAGAAGATGCGCCTAGACTTTAGGACTCAAATTCCTACTTACTTGGCTTCCAGACAGCCAAATTTTGAGTTTCTGACTTTGTTCCTGCAAAACAATAAGATTGAGTTAGTCAAAAACCAATTCATTCCCTCATCATTTAGAATTAGCCTCCGGGAATGAGGAGTAGGCTAATCCAAGTTCCGTTTGGTGTTCAAGCCGGAAATGGGGACATGACAGAATGAGTATAAATATTGTTGATAAAGGATTAATCAATGCTGCGATCTTGACCATAGAATGACTGAATTCAGATTTGATGATGATTATAGGAGGCACGATCTGCTGTAATTATTTATGCTGATGTTATTCGATTATGAATGAGATGAATTTTTCTTGTGGATTGATAATAAGCGGATTGCATGTATTGAAGAGAAGAGTTGTAATTCCTTGCCTGTTGGATAACCACGATCCTCTATATATATTTGTCTTCTTAGAATAGTCACGACCTTTCATGAGAATCGCTTCCTTAGAGATCAGCGCCCTTCTAACATAATCGATTCTTGTTTTATCAATTTGTCTCTAGTAATAAACTTGTCTTATTATGGTTTTTTCTTATTCATTTTTGCTATGATGTCACCAATTACAATCGACCATCTACTCTTGTGATCAGCCCCTAACATATAAGCTTACTAATAATCATTATTATCATTGATTTGGTCTTCATGCATTCGTGAGAGCTTGGATGATGCTGCTCGTATAATGGAAATCTGCCATTTTTGTGGTTTAATCATGATAATTCAGTCAACATGGCTGCATTGCTAACATCGGTCCCATCATTCCAATCTCCAATTGGAATGGGATAATCGAGTGTAGGAGAGACATGATAGGCCTCCCCTCTTAAGATTGCTTGTCCTCAAGCAATGCTCAAACTTGGATGTTTGAGGATCTCCGCTCCTTCCCATGTAGCATTGTCCTCTGGTAGATCTTTCCATTTTATGAGGTACTCGGAGATGGTTCTATGCCTTAATCTTCTTTCCCTTGTACTGAGTATTCTTTCCAGTTCAAGGGCTAATTGTCCCTCATCATCAAGAGGGGGCAGTTCTTCACATGGGGTAACCTTTTTTCTAAGCACTTTCTTAAGTCTGGAGACATGAAATACATTGTGAATCTTACTATTTCCGGGTAGATCCAACTCGTAAGCAACCTCGCCAATCCTTCTCAAAACTTTGTATGGTCCATAGAATCGAGGTTTTAACTTTTCGGATCCGCTAGCCTTAATAGAAGTCTGCTTATATGGTTGCAACCTCAAGAATACCATGTCTCCAACTTCAAAGGTTCTTTCAACTCGCTTCTTATCCGCATATATCTTTTGCTGATTTTGGGCATGATGCAGGTTGTCCTTAAGGACTCTCATGATGTCCTCATGTTGTTGAAGGAAGTCTTTGCCTTTGGGTACCCTGCTATCTTGAAGAAGCAAATTCCCAAATGATGTGGCTTCATACCCGTATAGGGCCCGGAATGGACTCATCCCAATGGACATATGATGAGTCGTGTTATAGCAATACTCTCCCATATGTAGCCACTTTATCCACACCTTCTGTTGACCGGTAACATAGTTCCTTAAGTAGCCCTCAATCCACTTATTCACTATTTTCGTCTGTCCATCGGTTTGAGGGTGATAGCTTGTACTCAGTGTAAGCTCCGTGTCGGACAATCGGAATAGTTCTTGCCAGAATAGGCTCATAAAGCGACTATCTCTATTGCTAACTATGCTCTTTGGTAACCCATGTAGTCTGAAGATCTCCTTGAAGAATAACTTGGCAACTTGAGGGGCTTTGTACTCGGATGAGATAGCCATGAAGTGTGCATACTTTGTGAGTGTCTACTACCACGTAGATGCAATCTCTTCCTTGCACCTTAGGAAGACCGGTAATGAAGTCCATTGAAATGCTGCTCCACTTTTGTTCAGGTATGGGCAATGGTTGTAATAATCCCGCCGGATGTGAGTGTTCCACCTTGTTCTTTTGGCATATGGTGCATTCTTGGACATACTTAAGTATATCCCTCTTAAGCCCTTAAGTATGTCTTATAGTACCCTTGGTGTCTTGCAAGGGGGTTGTCATGGAATTCCTTGATTACTCGTTCTTTCATTTTCAAACCGGCTGCCAAATATACTCTATCCTTGTAGAAGATGAGGTCTTCTTTTATGGTGTATCCCTCATTTTTTATGTTTCCTTCTAACACATCGTTAGTGTAGGGATCCTTGACATATTCAGCTATGATGGAGCTCTTCCAATCCGGTGATATACTTGACATCGAAATAGATGTGGCCTCCAGGATAAGGCATCGGCCACCACATTATTCTTTCCTTTCACATAGGCTATGTCAAAATTATATGCTTGAAGCTTGCTTACCCATTTCTGCTGCCGGTCGTTCAAATCTCTTTGTTTAAGGAAGAATTGTAGACTATTATAGTCTGTCTTGACTGAGAACTTTCCCCACACAAGGTATTGCCTGAACTTTGCTAGGGTGTGCATAATGGCTAGCATCTCTTTATCATATGTTGAATACTATGTTACCGGTTTGCCTAGGGTTTCTGCAGGGTCCTGGTCTGATTCGTACCGGATCCGGATCCGGGTGCGGTTCGGGCGGGGATTCCTCCAGGGTTCACCAAAACACCTGTGGGTTCGTCACAAACGAACCCGGGCGAACCCACCACGTTTTCTAGCAAAATTTGAAAAATTTCCCCATGAATCTGCATTAGTTTGGCGTTTATTTTAGATTTTTTATACTTTTTTAACTTATCCTGTGCAAATCCTTCGTCCTTCGTCAGACGCACTGATCAGGCCAGAGAAAGGCACCAAGTGCGAACTGTTGCTTGTATTCCACCTCCAAACCATAGTCATGAAGCAGATCTTGAGTAGATCTTCTAATGAATAGACGTGCCGCATAAGCCTGGTAAAGCTTCCACACGTATGATCATGATCATGGCTATGGTTCAAGGAATACGCGGATAGGAGAAATGGTTCAAGGAATATGCGGATAGGAAGAATCGAGGAGTTCAGAAAAAAATCTTGCGTGAATTTTTTTTCGGCGTGAGACTATTATTTTAAAAGCCTTTCTTCCGGCCTGAGACAATTATATATTAGTATTTAGATATTATTATTTAGATATTTATTATTAATATTAATATATTTTTGTTTTCTATATATAAACGATTTATATTTATATTAATATATTTGTATTTATGTATTTTTATATTTTTATATTTTTTATATAACAATATATTAATATATAATTACATTAATATATTAATATATAATTATATTTTTTATATATTGTTTATATGTTAATATATATATTAATATATTTTTTATTTCTTATTTATATATAATATTGAAATATCTACATAATATATTTATAAATTATAATATATATAAATGGATATTAGATATTTATAAATTATGGGTTTAATATATAAATGGATATTAAATATATATATTTAATTACTATTGGAAATATGTATATATTTTTAATTTTATATGTTTTGTATGGACGAACACAAAACGAACCCACACCAAAAAAAAAATTGACCAAACCGGCGAACCGAACCCGCGAACCCGCGAACCCGAACCGGTAACTTAGGTTGAATAGAGTCTCCCAGCTACTGTCAACTTGCAGCTCTCAAAGGCTATAGGGTGCTTGTTTTGCGTGAGAACCGCTCCAATGCCTTCACCGGATGCATCACATTCTAGCTCGAAAGGTAATGAGAAATCAGGAATGGCTAACACTGGGCAAGTACTCATTACCTCTTTGAACTCCTCAAAGACTCTTTGTGCTACATCATCCCAATGGAATAGTCCTTTCTTGGTTAGGTTGGTGAGAGGAGCCGCAATCTTGGAGAATTTCTTGACAAACCTTCGATGGTAGCTGCATAGCCCCAAGAATCCTCTTAAGTGGGTTAGGGTTCTTGGCCTAGGCCACTCTCTTATGGCCTTAATCTTCTCCTCATCTACCTTTACTCCTTCGGCATTGATTTCATGCCCCAAGTATAGAATCTCTTCCATCCCAAATTCACTTTTAGAGACCTTAGCATAGAGTGATTCTTGTTCGAGGATGGATAAGACTTCATCAATATGCTTTAAGTGCTCCTCCTAGGTTTTACTATATATCAAGATATCATCAAAGAATATCAACAAGAACTTTCTAAGCTGCTTTCAGAAAGTGTGGTTCATACATGATTGAAATGTTGCCGGAGCGTTGGTCAGTCCGAACGGCAGGACTAAGAACTCAAAATGGCCATAGTGACACCTAAAGGCCAGAGTGAGTCCTTTTATGCCAAGGAGTCCAAGTGTGACTTCGACATGACAGAGTTGCTATGTTTGGGTCACATAATCAGTGCAGATGGTGTGAGGGTGGATCCAGAGAAGATCAGGGCTATCATGGAATGGCCTACACCGATGAACCTTACTCAGCTCAAGGGGTTCTTTGGGCTATGTGGCTTCTATAGGAGGCTCGTGAAGGGCTTCTCTCAGGTAGCGACTCCACTTATACAGATTTAGCTAAGAAGGGAGCCTTTGTGTGGACAGATTCAGCACAAAAGTGTTTTGAACACTTCAAACATTTGATGTCTACCTGCCCAGTGTTGGCGATCCCTGATTTCTCCAAACCATTCGATTTGGAGTGTGATGCCTCAGGAGAGGGGATAGGGGTAGTATTGATGCAGGAGAAACACCCCATTGCATTTGAGAGTAGGAAGCTCAGGGGTGTGGAGAAGAGCTACTCGATGTATGACCCAGAGATGTTGGCCATAATGTATGCATTGGCCAAATTCAGACCCTATATGGTTGGTGGCAAATTCATCATCAAAACGGATCATAACAGCATAAAATATTTTATGAACTAGAAGGATTTGAATGATCGACAACAAAAGTGGGTCAATAGGCTCCAGGCATATGACTTTGACATCAAGTATGTCAAAGGTAAGAAGAATATAGTTGCAGATGCCTTATCCAGGAGACCCCACTTTTGTTTACTAGGGGAGATATCTATTGATTGGAGAGAGTCAATTTCAGCAGAATATGCTAAGGACTCTTGGGCAGCAGGAGTCATTGAGGGCACCATTCATGATGACAGGTATTCAGTGGTGAATGATTTGATTATTTATAAGGATAGAATATTCTTGGTGCCTAACTCTCAGTTCAAAGGAAAAATTCTAAGGACTTTCCATGATACACCTATGGCTGGTCATCTTGGGTTTTTCAAGACTTACAGGCAGGTACGGGAACATTTTACATGGAAAGGACTTAATAATGAAGTCCTTAAGTATGTTCGGGAGTGCCCTATTTGTCAGCAAAACAAAAATGAACATACTTATCCAGCAGGCTTGCTTCAGCGTTTGCCGATTCCCAATCAGAAGTGGGAATATATCTCCATGGACTATATTATAGGGCTACCAAAGGTATAGGAGAAGGATTGCATCTTTGTAGTGGTCGACGGGTTGACCAAGTTTGTGCACTTCTTCGCCATATCAGTGACACATATAGTAGTGCAGGTAGCTGATCTTTTCTTCAGGGAGATCTTCAAATTACATGGGATACCCAAGGGCATTGTGAGCGATAGGGACATAAAGTTCCTAAGCTTGTTTTGGTAGAAACTGTTCAGATTGTGTGGCATTGAACTAACTCCCAGTACCAGTTACCACCCATAGACCGATAGATAGATAGAGATAGTGAATAAATGGGTGGAAGGGTATCTCAAGAATTGTGTCGGGGCAGAAAAAAACATGGATTAAGTGGTTGCACCTGGGGGAGTACTACTACAATACAACATATCATATGTCTATCAGGGTGACTCCATTCAGGGCCTTATATGGGTATGATGCTCCTTGTTTCACAGACTTGCTACTTGGTGACAACAGGGTGCCAAAAGCAAAGGACTTGTTGCAAGAGAGCCAGGATATCATGAAAGAGCTCAAGGAGAATATGCAACAAGCGTAGAATCAATAGAAACTCTATGCAGACCAACACCGAGTAGAGAGGAGTTTCGAGGTTGGAGATATGGTTTACTTGAGGCTCCAACCATACAGGAAGTCCACTCTAAAAAGGAGTGGAGCAGAAAAACTTAAACCTAGGTTTTATGATCCGTTCAGAGTAGCTAGAAGAGTGGGGGAAGTAGCTTATGAGCTAGAGCTACTAACAAATAGTCGAGTGCACAATGTATTTCATGTTTCCAAGCTTTAGAAAGCACTTGGACATAATGTGGTTCCTTCAGTTGAGCTTCCACCATTGGATGAGGAGGGGAAGCTAATCCTGGTTCTAGAAGCCATCATTGACACACGAGAGAGGAATTTCAGGAGGCGGATCATCAAGGAGTACCTGGTGAAGTGGAAGAACTTGCTAATTGAGGATGCAACGTGGGAGAGTGAGCAGATACTATAGCATCCTGAACTGAGATTGCTTGAGGACAAGCAATTTTGGGGAGGGCGGACTGTAATGTCCCCTTCTTAGCCCATGCAGATAGATGGAGTGATTAGCCTATTCCAGGGTTCCTATAGGCTAATGGATTTGATTAGGGAACCTATTTGGGTCATTTTTCTAGGACTTACTATTTATAGTAAGTCATGCAGGAGGATCACGGGTGGCGTTGACCCGACTTTCTATTTATAGCCACTACCAGTTGGAGCACCTAGCACATTACAGTTGGTTTTGAGATGGCTAAGGAATAAATGGTTGAAATGTAAATTAAATTAAATATTTAATTTACACTAGTTAAATAGCCTAAGTCATTTATGTTATAAAAGTGACTTAACATTATGGAGATATAAGTTGACTTAAAGTTGTGTGCTAGGAAGTGGGCGCTTCATGAGGAGACTTGGGACTCAAATAAATAAAAGAAAATAATAAAATAATCCTCTTCTTGGGCGTTGGAGAGCAAGGAGTAGAAAGAAAAGATGAGAGTTCATTTGATCATTCCTTCACTTTACAAAAATACATTGTCATGAATTTGGAGCTTCTTTCTTTGGGGTTTTGAAACAAGGGTTTTGTAGGGACGAGAACCTCTATAAGATCACTCTCTTCGTGCTTGAGAGATAGCATCAGGAGGGTTGCCGGAAGTCTCATTCAAGGGCTTCGCTTGTGCTTCGAATGATACAATTTTGTGGAGATTTCATCTTGACAATATTCAGTTTGGTATGAGCAGCGGATAGAAGATAGTCCGGGGACAGATTTGAGCAGATTTTGTGGTGTTTGTGGACTGCACTTAATTCTTTATGCTGGCCGTACATTATCTCAGCAGGTCGTACCACATTTGGAGGACAGATTTGCAAGTTTGAGTGTTATTTTGAGTCCAGACTTGGTCGCCATTCATGCTACAATAACATATATAGTTCACAGAGATATTTCGAAGGATTTAGCATTCATTATTCGCTGATATCTGCTACCATCTGGGCCGTACAGCAGCAACCAAGGACATGATGTCTCAAAGGAGGAAAACGCCTACTTGTTGGGTCTCATACCTCATTCAAAATGGCCGCCTAGGGCCTTGTATCTCCATGCCATTCATTGTTTGTGGGAGAACTCTTGCTATTTGAAGATTGGAGTGCATTTCTAATGTCCTTATTGCTGGTTCACATACAGCAGGTGTATGAAGTTGAAGAACTCGAAATGGGTATGTCACTGTAATTCATTTTGAGCAATATTATAATCTGGATCTTTGTTATTTTGTGCATTATCTATTTTAGTTTTTCTGGGTTTCATTGCATGCTTCGTATTTCAATGTTATATTGCAAAACAATCACATGAGCAATATTATAATCTGGGTCTTTGTTATTTTGTGCATATCTATTTTAGTTTTTTTGTGTTTCATTGCATGCTTCGTATTTCAATATTATATTGCAAAACAATCACATGCAAAAACACATATAAACCCTAAACACAAAACAGCAGTGAGAAACGGAAAAAATATTGGCATAAAACCCTACCAGGACAGTGGCTATTACAATTCCTTAGACTACAGGACTTGTTTTTGATGTCTAGGAGCCAAGAGAATTACAATTGTTAGATTAGAGCAGTTAACTAATAGACATGTGCGTTCTTTTTGGTTTTTAGAGTTTCTTCTGTTCTATTAAGAATAGATGGATCAGCATTTAGGGTCACCTGAATTGCTCCATCCTTGCTTCCAGTATAACATTTTTCATTATGAATACTAATTCTTTTAGTTATTGAAAAGATGTAATAAAGACTAATAAATTAAACTTTTGAATCAGGTCCACAAACTGTAGGGCAAAAATGTTTGCAAAACAAGATAAGACAAAGAAAACAGAAATGAAAATTGTGCTCTGACAGAGATAACCATAGCCATGAACAAAAACAGCCCACTCATCTTTTCTCTTCAGAAATTAGATTAAAATACAGAAACAAATTTACTGCAACCGAGATTAAGAAATAAAGTTTCCCCAAAACAAATCATGCAAAGCCCAATAGATTGAATTATTATACATCAGTTTAACTGTAATGAAATAACTTGCAGTCTTGCACAATGGAAGAATATAATAGGAAATATGCTGCAAATACTTGAGAATGATAAGCCACTTCGAGGAGGCTGCCTCCAGTAGTCTTCAATAAGAACACAATATGATGATAATAACTAACTTCTACCTCCTATATATACCATACTTATGCCATGGATGCCACCCAGACCAACGTAACTACCTATATATGACTTCATAAATAATCATATGACTTATTTTAGGGTTATGCTAGCCACAAGTTGCCTACACATCCTCATTTACAATATAGGTTAAGGGTGTAGCATTAATGGAGGAGAGTTGCTTTGCACATGTGGAGAAGGATCCTCCACAGCCATATTTAGCCTTGGGATTTCCATTTTCATGTGAAAGACAATCTTGACAGTCCTCAAGCTAGAGAAGTTCAATCTAAATTTAATGGCAAAAGTGAGAAATATTAAATGATAAATGATAATTAATAATTTAATAAATATCTACATGACCAAAAAATTGGTTAACACTTTTTAACAACTCAAATGTTTGGCATGGAATTTCCAGACTTAGTTTGTAGCATAGTTATAAAACTCGCCTGGGACTCACCTGGATTCGCCGGACTCGTGAGTCCTATGGCGAGCCGAGTCGACTCGCCACGGACTCGCGAGTCGAGTCCTGGCGAGTCACAGGGTCTGGACTCGCGAGTCCCGGGGTCGGACTCGCGGGTCGCCTGTTAGATGCCCAGCAAAGTAAAAAAGTTAGTTTTTTTTTGTTTTTTTTTTTTTTCATTTTAACACTAGTTGAAGCACAAAACAGGTCTGCATAGTGGATTAGAGGCTAGAGAAGAGGAGATTAGGAGAGGAAAGAGGAAGATGTAGATTTTATTTGGTTGTTTTTCTCATTTTGAAATCATTATATGTAAACATTTATAAACTTATGATGCTGTTATACATTTGAAAGTTTGAAACTATGAGTATGAATCGTATGATTATGGTTCATGAATGATGAAATTTCAAATATTGAGTGTTTGAAGATCATATGACGTGTAATGTTTGAATTATGGCTCTTATGTTCTCTAAATGCATTAATTTCTTTTTGTTTTTTTGTAAAACTATGGTTTTCTTCTTTGCCGAGTCCTAGCTGAGTTTTTTGCTGAGTCTCGAGTCCGAGTCCTATTTTGGGCTGCCGAGTCCGCGGCGAGTCCAAATTTTCAAACTATGGTTTGTAGTGTTTTTCCCTAGCTGCTTTTATCTTTCTGGAATGTGTCCATCATGCCAACAAACCATTGATCACTTTGGTCTTCATTTATCAACCAATTAGTAGGCAATATGAAAATAAAAAAGTCTAAAACAAACAGATTGGAATTTAACAGATGATCATTTTCTATAAAATCCTCGACATTCAAAAGCACTTTGCTTTGGTTGATTGATGCTGAGGTAGGAAATCGTTTCCATTTTTTTTTCTGCCAAAGGTGCTTTTAACACTCATGAAACATATATCTAACTTTATTGTGCTTGTGATCTTTGCAGGCTACAGTCATAGGCCAGATGAATATGCATCGATTGATCATATTTCCAATGGAGTGAAAGTACTAGCATTAACGCTAGCAAAGCTTTCTTCAAGTTGATGATAGTTGTTATGTTATCTTCAATTAGCACCATGGTGCCCTTTGTGACATCTTTGACATTGACATTTATAAAAGAAAACACTTGTGTACATGTAAATTCTTCAAATTATTTGTAATGTTAAAATTGAGTATGACAATTCAATTTGTCGAAGAAACCCATTTTGTATATTTAAAAGTTTTACATTTCAATATGTAAATCAATTAGTGGTGTTTGCTAGTCAGTTTCACACTCATACACCAAGTTATACATTAGCTATGGTTATGTGAATGAATCTTGGGCTTAAACAGTACAAGCAAAGTACTCATGTAAGTAGTGTAATCCTATGCATTGTGTTTGCCAATTTAAAACACAGTGAAGGAAATATCTCAATTTTCAATACGATCAAAGTTTTGAACTTTCATGCCTGCCCCTCTCACCCACCCCCAAATTTGCCAATATTTCTCCCTAAACCAGTCTGATCTGCTTGAGCATTCATACCATGCTGATCGGACCTCAATACCATCTCGTTTGAGGGGGTCATTCCCTCCTCAATGGACACCAATTTCAGGATTGTACTTTCAAATGAAAACAATCCAATGAACAAAGATAACTTTCTGCAATTTCTCCATCAGCATGCCCAAAATGGTGTTATCAGATCTAAACTTCCCAGCCAAAAAGGAAAATGGCTGCTCCCCTGCCCCTCGCCACCCCAAGTACAGGCTATGGTTTCTCAAAGGAAAAAAATAGTCACCTGCAGATGTATAGGCATCTGCCTGGGACCCAAAACCCTCAAGATCTGGGTTCAAAGCAACTGGGATCCTATTGGATCTATAGATATCCTCGTGATATCAAAAGGGTATTTCATGGCCATCTTCTCCTCAAAGCACGAAAGAGATCAGGGTTTTCTAGGAGACCCATGATTCATGAATAAAGCTGGACTCATCATGAAATACTGGTCCCCAGCTATCAACTTGATGGAATACCTACCCACTGCTGTTCCAGTTTCATCTATATGCCTTTCCTCCCAAGCAAACATCGGCAAGAGAACATGCTAAAAATACATAACAGCATCATATTAAAATTTCACCAAGACATTGAAAGTCTTAAATTACACAAGAATATGCATGAATCTAAATCTAGACAAACCCCTTTGAGATCGGCTGGTTATGGATATGAATAGAATAGAATGGGATCAACACAGTGACTATGGAAACATTCTCTTCCCTGAGTATGGCCATTTGGCAAGAGTCTACCCTCACCAACACCAAGAGTCTCACCAAGAATTGGAACAACCTCTGGAAACACACACAGACATGAAAAATCAAATCAGGTCATACAAGAACATAAACAACCATCAATCATAGGGAAACAACAGAAACCATGAGAAACATAGAGAGGAAAGCCAATTTCAGAATGTTTATGCAAGGAAAGGCAAAAGATTGCCATTGGCAATGGATTGTAGTCGTAAGAATTAACTTGTTATGTTATGCTGTACCCGACTATGTATTGATTACTTGTCGGCTTGTGGGTAGTTGTTAGGAGTTGGTTGTAAGTGGTTGTCAACAGTTGTGTTCTAGTTGGCAACCATCAGGCACTTCACATATGTTTCTCATAGTCAGGGAAAGCAGTCTGATCCTTGGCTGATCATCCCTGGTCTACCTATATGTCAAGAAAAATAAAGTTTCAACTGTTATACATCTATTGCTCAATCTGGTATGCATTGTGTAACGTGTTTTATGTTCATTTATGCAATTGTTAGTCTTATTAGATAAAGGAGTAAACATGGATTTTTTCATCAACCAAATCCCTTTGCAGCCCTAGCAGACCTAGATCTAGATACCATGGAAGGTTTGCAATGTATGCCAAATACCTAAACCTTAGAACCCCATTCACGATCCAGTGCAACAACCTATAAACTTTCAACCACTTTCCTCAAGTCTTTTCTTCCTGTGCCATTTTCAGCTACGGCAGGTTCTTCAAAACTCTCAATAAGAAAAAGGGAAAAGATTCTCCACTCTTAGATCTGATTAAAACAAATCTACACATATGATCTCCCAAGAAAATCAACACCATGCAGAAAGAAGAGAACCCTACTCGGGAACAGTAGAAACTGAGCAAGAGATGACATAAATGTAGTCGAAGGATCCCACACAACAGCAAAAGGAAGCAGCAAAAACCTAGGGGTAATGTGTCTTCTCTCATGGAACATTAGGAATGGACACTGTAAACAAGCACCATTTTCGAAAAAGGTGAAAACAGAAAAAATAGACTTGATTTTGCTGTGAGAAACATTTAGATTGAGCTCACTAAACATATTCAACCTCTCTGGTATATGGAAGAGCAAGCAAACCATCTTCTGTATATATTCCCATACCATGATATAATGGGATCCTTCGAGGTATAGAGTATTGGCAAAACAATCTTTCCCATGGGTCCTGATTGTTAATTTCTTTTCCACAGTGCTACAGGTAAGTTTTTCCTTTATCAATGTGTACATTCAACTGAAAAAAAATTGTAAATCCACTAAAAGATTGGCTCCTTAACACAATCTAAAACATATTATTCTCATGGGAAGAGTATAACACAATCAAGAATCCAGTAAAAAAAGTAGGAACGGAATTCAATCACAGGACAGCAGAGGCTCATATAAATCTGGAACAGCCTATCCCCCAGTAGATGTGGAATATGCATAGGGCAATTTCACTTGGTATAATAGAAGAAAAGGAAGAAACCATATTTCTGAAAAAAGTGACTGTATTATGATCAGTGGGTAACAACAGGTAGGCAAATATCAGCCCAAATGTGTGATTGAGAAGGTTTTAGGCCAAGAGAGCGAAAGGGAGAGAAAGAGGGCGAAAGGGCAAGCAGGTTTTAGGCCAAAACATTCTACACTCAACCACTGCATTACCCTCAGACACTTGATTGAGAAGGTTTGGGATAAACAAGGAGAAGAGGCCTTCTGCTGTTTTGTTGACTTAAAGAAAGCGTTTGATACTGTTCCTAGAAGCAAGTTATGGAGTAGAATGAAAGAGTTGGGAATTTCGGAAATGTATAGAGATGTTGTTCATAGGCTGTATAATTAGATTCGGATCAAAATTAGAACCAAACAAGGTCTATCCGAATGTTTTGGGAGTGACATTGGGGTTAAACAGGGTTGTCCTCTATCTTCTACCCTGTTTGGTTTATACATTGACAAATTAGAGGAATGGATAGACAAGTTTGGTGGAGGGGGTGTCCACTTGGCCAGTTATGTAACAAAGTTTTTATATGCGGATGATCTCATCCTAATGGCAAAAACAACGCACGACTTGAAGGAACACCTGAAAGCTCTAGAATTGTTTTGTCAAGAAGTTGGGATGGAAGTGAACACCAGCAAAACTCAGATCATAATCTTTACCTCGAAAAGAAAGAAGACGTCGGTGGAATTTGTCTTTGAAGGTAGCCCCCTGCAAGTGGTCAATGAATACAAGTATCTTGGCTTGGACTTCCACAATAAGCTCAGTTGGGAGACGTGTAGGGCAAAAAGGATACAAGGGAGTTGGAAAGCTTTATACTCATTGCAAAATCGATGTAGAAGTGCTGAATTGTGGGACTGGAAAACTAAGAAGACTCTTTTTGGGCTGTTGGTGGTGTCGGTGGTGCTATATGGGTGCGAGGTTTGGGGTGGCAACACATTAGAGATGAAGTGGAGACAGATAGAGAGGTTACAAAAGCATCTAATCACATGTAGCTTCAAAACAAAAGCATCGATTCCTTATGAGATTGCGCTAGTTGAGGCTGGTGCCTTTCCTGTTGAGGCATCGACGCTGACCCGGATGCTAAGTTACTTAAAGAGACTTGAGAACATGGAGCTGATCCGATGGCCCAAAATGGCTTTAGAGGAAAAATTAACAAGAAGGAAGAGTACGTGGATGAAACAAAATGACAGGTGGATGAATAAGTGGGACATAAGCATGAAAGAGTGCCCAAATACTAAAGAGGATATTAAAAAGTACGTGCAAGAAAAAGTCAAAGTAAACATGTGGGCAAGGCAATGGGGGAGGAAAAGAGAATACTACATAAAGCATTTTAATCCTTCTTATGACCACACGCAAAAGAACTACATAGGAGCGGAAATAAAATGGAAAGCGAAAATGCTATTGGCCCAGATAAGGACTAATTCGCACCAACTTAGATGCGAAACCGGAAGGTGGGAGAGGCCAAAAGAAGAGTGGGCAGAGAGAATATGCTATTTCTGCACTTTGGAGTTAGTGGAGACAAAATGACACTACATCATGGAGTGCCCGACTTACAAGGATATAAGGGCCAATTATCGTGATACCTTGAATGTGGGCTTTTTGACCAACTTGTTTGAAGAAGAGAGAATAGCTAAATTTGCAGTGTATTTGACCAAGATTCATAGCAGGTCTAGGATACAAAAGAAAAGGGATTTAGTTAGGTGATGTGTGGGGTCTGCCTGATTTGGTTCTTTGTTGGGTGTTTTGGTTTTCGGTGGTCCCATAGGTTGTTTGGCCTCGTGGACGTTATTAAAAGCTTTCATTCATTCATTCAAGGTGGGATCAGGGCTGGGTTTTTAAAGCGGAAGTGGTAGAACAAGCATTGGTGCGCCCCTACCCTACCTCCTTTTTCGGGCAGTCTTTTTTATTCTCTACAGTTTTTCCTACTCTTGTTGTGTATGCAAATCGTTAAAAACAACACAATCACACACTCTCTCAAGAGAGGGTTCCTTGTTTCAAACTCTCCTCAAAGCATTTAAAAACTCAAACCAAACGACAAACACAGGTGGGGCCTTCTTCACAGAAAATAAAAACTCAAACCAAGCGACAAGCAGGGGTGGGATCTTATGGTAGGGCTCAGTGGAAAAAACATAGACATGGCAGGCTCAGGGGACCCAAACAAGGGTAAGGAAGGAGACGAAACCGCAAACATCACAGCACAAACGAAAGTTACAAGTTTAGTGGGGTGTATCACAGAGAAGGGTGAAACCATAGCGCAGTTTCTAGGGGATAAGCATGCTCAGGGGCCTGTGTTTGAGATGTTAATCCAAGGGGATTTTCTAATACCTTTTAACCTCTCAACGCACTTCCTAGTGGGCTCTTCAAAAAATCTTTCGTATCCCAGTCTCGTTGCTCATGCAGGAGCAACTAATGACGTGTGGGCTTGCACGTTAGGATATCCTCAAGCTAACCTATCAAGGGCAGGAGAGTGGTGTGTCTACGTAAATGCAAAATAATAAAAAGGGATACTAACTCAACTAAGGCATAGACAAACTAGAATTTTGAAACATGCAAAAAAAGGAGGTTCACAACTATTTATTCAAAAACAACGCATAAGACCCTAGTAGGCACAATAGAAAAAAAAAAAACAAGAACAAAATGAGTAAGAGAGGAAAAGAAAAGGTGAGTTCAATGTTTCACATAGAGGTAGACACCAAGCAAATCGGGGATGCAAACCAGCTAGCAGATAATGAGGAAAGGGCTGAAGTCAATATAAGGACCACACTGATATATATAGTCCTAATATGACACCACTAAAGTGGTCTTCAGAGTTGTACATTAGTGAGCTAATGATTTTGAAAAAGAGACTTTAGTCCCTTGAAGAAAGGAGCCAAGTTGAGGACAACAAGTGGAAAGAGGTTATAGAATCTAAGCGGAAATTAATAAGGGAAAATGAAGTACTTAAAGAGTAGGTCAATAATTTACAAAACACCATAGCAAGAGGCAAGAAAGAATTGATTAAGGCAGTTGCTAGACCAAATGAAAACAACAGAATAAGTTAAGACAAAAGTAGTGGAAGGAAGCAATGATTGTCAAATAAAAGAGATCCAATTAGCAAAAGCCAACATAGAGATAAAAGAAAAGCAATTAAGAGAACAAATAGAGGAGGCTAAACCCTGGGCTCAAGTAGTGAAAGGACCTTCAGACACGCAAAGAGAACTCAGAAAAATAGGTCAGGAGATAGATAAGAGAAGAGAAGGATAGAATGATAGGGCTACCAATATCATCATAAAAGGACTAAAAGACTATGGTGAGAAGGAAATCATGAAAGAATTGACAAGAGACTTTTTTAAAGATCAAATGCAATGGACATGAGTCATACATCAAGCAAATAGGATTGGAAGATGGATAGGAGATAGCAAAAATAGACATGTAAGAGTCACCTTGACGAACGTAGAGGACAAATGCATGATTCTAAGGAATAAAAGATTACTTAGAGGTACACAAATTTATATTGATGAGAACCTAACCATAGTTCAACAAGAAGAAAGGTGAAAAGAGTGGGAAAAATAAAGGTAGCAAGAGATGTGGGAAAATGGGCTTGGCTACAAAATGACAAAGCTCAAATGAGTGACAGAATGGCACATAAGAAATAAGAATTTGGGGCCCCCTAGGAATATTTGATAGTGCTAAGCTGGAACTGTAGAGGTTATCCATGGAGAAGAAGACCTAGGTTGGGGCTATAGCCGAAGGAAAGGATATTATCATCCTTACAGAGACTCATGAGTATGATGGATGTAAGGTTCCAGAATTTGAAGGGTATAAAAAAGCTTTATTGTGGAATGAGAGGACCAACAGTGGCAAAGGCCACAGTGGGGTTGTAGTTCTAATCAAAGAGGAATGGGACAAAATTGTAAAAGTGGAGAAAGAAGACCCAAACAAGCAATTCATATGGCTAAAAATTACAAAAAATCAAGTTACGATAAGGATGGCAGGATGCTACTTCACTCCAAAGGGATCAAAATCTTGTAGGGAAAGGAATCTAGATCGAGAAGATCCATATGCAACGCTTAAGAAATAAATTTTTGTGTTTAGTACCATGGGGGAAGTGGTAATAATCGGTGACTTTAATGCGAGGACATCAAACAATCAAGCCCTCAATCTGAAAAACAACAACATAGAGAAAAATAACCCTCTGTAGTTAGAGGAAGAGAGTGATCATCTTTGGGACATGGTCTCACAGGATAGTAAAGGTAATGTCTCACACTACGGGGTAGAACTTTTGGGACTATGTAGTCTATACAACATGGTCATTTGCAACAAAATGAGGGCATGGCCAGAATCAGGAAACATCACCTGCAAAACATACAATGGTCAAAGTGTTGTAGATTATGTCATTTGCTTACAGAGCTATACCTCGAGGTTGATGGAGGTAGTAGTCGGTGACTGCCCAATAGAGATGAAACTAGATCATAATCCAATATATGTAAAGCTGCACATTCACATAAGAAAATAACAGGAAGAGCAAGTTCACCTTAACCAAAAGAAGGCAACTCCCCAAGGCAAAATCCTCTTGAATCAAGAAAATCAGGATATCTTTAGAGCTACAATCAAACAACTTTTCAGAGACCACGAGAATAAGAAAGCTAGCATAAAGAATCATCCTATAAGCAAGAACATGCTGATCCCCCTAATACACAAGGCCTTAAGTGGGTGTAAGAGGGCTAAGGCCAAGAGAGGAACAAAAAATACTTTCCCGGCGAACCAGTGGTTCGATGAGGAGTGCAAGATGGCAAAAAGAAACCTATGAAAAGATAGTATGGACAAAGAGCATAAGGAGTATGAAAAGTTGTTATGAGGTAAGAAAGAGAAGTATGTGAACATGAGAAGAATGGAGCTGATTTCCCTAGGAAAAAATAGTCCTAAAAGCTTTTGGAAAGAGATACATCAAAAGAAGAAACAAATGAAAAACAATATCATAGGGTTTCAATGGCTTGAGTATGCGAAGTTACTTTATAAGCGGGACCAAGATAAGCACAGACCCCCAATAATCCATGCAAATACTAAACTTTCCACCATTGAAGACATCAATAAAGGCATAAAACAACTAGCAAGTGGGAAAGCACAAGATATTGATGGGCTACAGGAAGAGCATTTAAAGTGGGGCATGGAGGTCCTTGCACCTCGTATCAAGTACATATTCAATAATGTCATCCAAGAGGGCTTCCCAAAAGAGTGGATGACTAGTGTTGTTATCCCTATCCACAAAAGCGGTGATATCAATAATCCTTCAAATTATCGCACTATTATGGTTAATCCCCTTCTTGGTAAACTTTTTGGAAGCATGGTGGAGCATAGAATCAGCAGTTGGGCAGAAAAAGAGGGAAAAAGAGCAAGGGGGCAAGCTAGCTTTAGACTGAAGCATTCTACTATTGACCATGGTGTTACACTTTGATTCTTAATTAAGAAAATATGGAACATCCAAGGTGATGAGGCTTTTTGCTGCTTTGTTGAATTTAAAAAAGCCTTTGACACGATGCCCTGTGACAAACTTTGGAATAGGATGGAAGAGCCGGGAGTTCTGGATGGGCTGAGAGCTGCCATCCAAGGTTGTATGAGCAAGTCAAGGCTAAAATTAGAACAAGAGATGGAATGTCAGAGTGTTTTGGTAGCGATATTAGCGTCAAGCAAGGTTGTCCGCTTTGCCCAACTTTGTTTGGGCATTACATTGATAAATTAGTAGAATTGATAAATAAAGCTAGTGGGGAGGGGATTCAGTTGGCTAAATATGTTATAAAATTGCTTTTGTATGTTGATGATCTCATATTAATTGCTAAAACTACCAATAGCTTGAGAGAACACTTGAGGGCACTTGAAACTTTTTGTCAGGAGGTTGGGATGTAGGTGAACACTAGAAACACCGAAGTGATGATCTTCTCTTTGGAGAGAAAAATAAACAATTTAACTTTATTTTCGAAGGCAGCCTATTGGAAATAGTGGATGGGTACAAGTATCTCGGGCTTGATTTCCACTACAAACTCAGTTGGGAAACATGTAGAGCAAAAAGAATTCAAGGGGGATGGAAAGCACTATACTCTCTTCAAAATAGATGTAGGACTACGAAGTTGTGGGATTGGAAAACCAAGAGAATGCTTTTTGGTTTGCATGTTACTCTAGTGATTCTATATGGGTGTGAAATTTGGGGTAGCCGTATGTTAGATAAAAAATGGAAGCAGGTAGAGAGAATCCATAAGCACTTTATCATTAACAGTCTCAAAGTTAAGAATGTTGTTCCATATGAGATTTTGTTAGCTGAAACTGTAAGCACAAAAATCACGCACAACCTCCATGAGGACCCTTATGATGATTTTAATCCTTGTCATGTACATGTAAGCGTGAAATAATGTCCTCTAAACAACAAACCTCTTTATGATGTGTCTTTTTTCTTGTCTTGTGTTGTTTCCTCTTTGTCGTTTTCTCTTTCCCCATTTTCAACGCTTTTTGACACTTTTTGCGACACTTGTCAATTTGCTTTTTCTGAGCTTTTGACTCTATTCCTAAGCCTTGTGAGCATCTTGTAAGTGACTTTTCACCTTTTTCCTATGTTTTTCATCCTCTGCACCCTCTAGAAGCCTTCTAGAGGTCCCCCTATCCATCTCACACTTTCAGTTTTGAGTTTTGCTCCACCAATCCAAATCTCCCCCTATTATTTTCAGATCTCCCCCAAGAGCTCATGCAAGTGCAAGTGGAGATTTGGATACTTGCACATGATTGACATGTTTCTAGAGGCAGAACACCTCCTTTTCCTCTCTTCTATCTTCTCCCTTTTGTTGTTCTTCAGAAAACCCTTTCTTGCCCGGATCTCCCCCGAGCGACCCATGGCCATCCAAGGGTGACCCTACTGACGAAAGGGGCAACCTTGTCGCGTTTCCAGCTGCAGAAAAACTTGAGTTTCTCACTCAAATTAGCTCCGTTTCACCCATTTTTCTTCCAATTCGGATGATTTTTGATGCCTAATATGGAGTTGACTATTTCATGCACCCACACATGCATAATTAACTCCATTTGATCTAAAATTAACAACTCAATCAATTTCATGCATCCTTTCAACTCCATTTCCTCTTTAGTGATAAGCTATTATTGATTTATCACTCCATAGTTAGCAAAGTTCACTAGGTAATCAACCTTGTTAACTCCCCAATCAATCCTTGTTAACTCATAAATCAAATGAGTTAACTTCTCAATCAATCCCATTCTTCAAACCTATAAATACCCCCTCCCTCAAGCACAAAGGGAGACAAATTCATTGTGCACACAACTCTTGCCAGTTTTTGCTCTCTAAATTAGCATTCTAATGCTCTCACAGGATGAAGGTGCCTTTTTCTTTATTTATTGTTCAACCAAGCATCGTTACGCTGCTTCATTCAACGCCATTGTACTCAACCAAAGCTCTTATTGAGCTCTTTCAAGCTTCAACAAGCTTCTTTTTGCTTCTTTGTGTCATTTTGTTATCAAAAGGTCTTCCCATTGCTTCAAAAGGACTTGAGGTTGCCAACATCAAGGTTTTCTGAGGGTAGTGGTGTTGTTATATGGAGCCTAATCAGACTCGGAGGTTAAATTTTCCCACTTTTATCGATGTGGTTTCCCCCCAAATTATTTAATGGGGGAGTGCAGGGGGGGCAAAGCCCCTCCTCCAAGGCCCGAGGGGATTATTTTTCTATTAGCTGACATAAAAAAACCCTATTTTTGTAACCGACATAAAGCTTGATAAAAGCGGCTAAGGGTTAGGGTTTCCGTTGATATTGTATTGTAGCATTTGCAGTGGTATTGAGTTGCAGGGATTGCTGGTTGTAATCGGTTTGATTTACTGGATAATAATATTGGACTCTCTGTTGGTGGATGTAACCTGAGTTTGGGTGAACCACGTTAAAATTGTCTCTCGCTGTTATTATTTCTGTGTATTTTTCATTCCTTTGTTTAATGTTTATTTGCATTTAATTGATATCTTTTGTCGGCTATCCCTAACAAGTGGAGTCACACAAATCTTCATTCTTTTAGATTCCTTTATTGCTTTATTCAATTGATAGTAATTAGAAAACCAAAAATTGCTTTTGGGAATAGTAAATCTTTGGTTTTTTCCTTGATAGTTGGATCTTGCATGTTAGAATAATTGTTTTCATTTTCCTAGATCTAAGTTATTTGAAGAAGCAATTTCCCTTTTTAGATTAGATTACTTCAAAACAACCAAAGACCCAAAAACATAGATTAAAATTGCATTAGGAAAAATCATATTAGCTTGCATCCATATTTCCCTTTCATATATTAAAAAGCACCTTTCATTTCCAAAATACTAAAAAAGCACAAAAACACGTTTGCATATCATTTAGCTTTGCATGCATATAGAAACCCAAGAAAAGATAGATAACTTGCAAACCCTCGATACCATCACAAGGTAAACCACGATAAACGATTCAATCAAACCCTTGATCACATCACAAGGTAAACATAAGTCAAAGCATAACCAAACCCTAGGTCAACTAAACCCTAGGTCAAGACCCTAAGTCTAGTTAAGGTTGGTCATCACACATTTACCTCTATCTTGGCTCACGAATGTGCCTGGGAGTGAGAGGTGAGTGGGTAAGGGCCATCGTCAATGAGATCGAGGAAATCAATCCACGACAACAACAGGGGACATTTACTTTACCACAACAAGATCCATTTGTCCTCTTATTAATAGAAGAACAAAGACAACTCCAAATACAACGAGAACTCATTCAACGAATTGAGAGACAAGAGGACGTAAATGAGAGTAACTGCTTACCCACACAAAGGTGGAATAAAAGAAACCCAACAGGAGAAGAGAAACTAGTGACCCTTTGGGTCATAGGGTTATCTCAACAATAACTACCATTGAACGAAACATTCAACTTAGCACACAACAACAAAGGCCACATAACTTGCTGACCCCTCTCTGCGAAGTCCAGCTCTCTAACGAGCAAGACCCCCGCCATATCTTGCCTCCTCTCAACTGGCTATTTCCACGAGGGTGAGAGTGACGTGGCGGATCACCCCATGGCAAGGAGGGAAGGGTCCGTGTGCGTGTTGAAATCTGACCCGACAGCCCAAGGCAATCGGAGTCATGATTTTGAGCGTACATATTTTGGTGAACCTGACGTGAAAAATAAAAACTTTTGTTTATGTTGTTTGCGCTCCCATTACTTATCACTATTACATACACCATCAGCTTCACCACATATTTTGGTGAATCTGACGTGAAATTGAAAATCCTTCTAGGACGAGTAGTTTTGCATTCCAACTTCAAATATTCATTGTAACATCCATATCAGATTTTACTTGAAAACTAGGTTTTAACATTGGTATATATATTTTTTCTTTCTTTGTAATCAAATATAAAAGAATTTCACTACTATCAAGTATAACATTCATTGCTTTAACAATAAACATGATTTTATTTTTCACAAAGTTGAAAGAAATGATAAACCATAAACATTTTGTTTTCTCACAATTTGAAATATTCTTGAAACAAATACAATATTAGAAACATACCATTATTACCGCATCTCGATTGTCGACCCATCACATTCAAGACTCGGCAATCCTCAATATTTGGAAGAGAAAGTATCTTCAAGGAGCTTAACCTCCAACCACAGACCGTCGGTCTCCTGCACTCCTTCCTAACCGGAAGTGGCCCTACCCTACTCAAGAGGATAGAATTAGGATAACCATCGGTGTGTTGGTTTTTCTTCTGAATCAGCATTAGGGTTTGCCAGTTCTAATGCACAGGCAGATTCAACCAACTAAATACAGGAGGTTGTGTGAGCTCCTCCCCTTCACTTCTGGTTCTGCCGCACCAAGGGGGGTGTCCCTATTTAATAAAAATATGACTTTGACTAGCTCAATGACAGAAAGATATAACTTGACAGCAACAGGCAGAATACTCTCACGTAAGGACCAAGATTTGTGTAACAAATCACAAGGTTGGCAACATTCTTGGACATAATGTCTGGTTAAGGATGAGAGCATGCAGGGGCTTCCTACTCCTAATCCTACAACTAACAGGTGAAAGGATGAAATGGTTTGAATTGGTGTTTGGAGTTATGGGACTTTCCTAGACCCATTGAACAGACAGATTCCCAAATTAGTGCCTTATCTGGGCAGCAGAGTCATATCTAAGAGTGTAAATGTCTCCCCATGACAACACTAATTCATATCCAAGGACCTGAGAAGAATGCTACTGCCTAACAGCAACATGTCCAAGAAAGACTATTACTAATGATCATACTTAACAGATCCTATGATGCAATCTACTTTCCTTTGTATCTGATCAAAAGCCTATTTAACCACTCCTTGAGTGGACGGACGCAATAAATCATACACACAGTATGCATATACTGAAAAACTTGGAAGCCCTTGACAACCTTGTTTGAAAGGAAAACAAATGACATACAGGCAATCAGAAACAATACACACACAGGTGTTTTTCATTTAAAATCAATCTGCATAGAAAGTCATCATAGAGAAAATCATCATTTACAAGCCAAAATAGACTAGTACACCAGACTAAGGACCGAGTCTGTAGCAAAAAATGCCTTTCAAAATGTGAACACCTTATGTTCAGAGCTAGAGCCGAAAGCCCAAAAACATCCAACCCCTAAAATGAGTAACACTTCCTGCTTAAAAACAGCCAGAGGGAAGCGTACTCAGCATTAATTACATAGCCAGAAGTAAAAAATCCACCAGATACATCTATCAGAAAGAATGGTGCTCAGAAGTTATTACTGCAACAAATAAGGGAGACCTCGAGCCTTGCGCCGCCATCTGGAAGTCCTCATTCATAATCAGGCAGTTTGATCGCCTATCCCATCGCCCATACCCCTGCACTGTCGCCATTGATGGCTCAACCACCCGCGGCCTACTTGAAAACTGTCGCAGCATTCAAAAAAGAACTTCCCGCCAAAACGCGTTTCGCTTCAAAGTTCAAATTATGCAGGAAAATTAGTCCCACATGCACGGTGCAGAGACCACATTAGCGCTTTATAAATGCGGCCACATGCATATCAAATGTCGAGCGCTTTTGCCGCGCTCAACCCACGATCCTTCTCCAAAGCCCATCGCCCAGACCTAAGACATCGGCCAAGCCCATAAATCACCTCGTCGACAGACCAAATCTCACCGATAATACTTCATCGGTGAGACCAACGCAAAATCTGCCCGATAGCCACTCTATCCTCCCGTCGGCCAGAGAATACTCCATCGGCGGACCCTTCAATAGCTATCCCGATACACAATCTCACTCTGATGGCATACCACATCCTAGGTCTTCGGCGAGACCATCATCCCTTGGAGCAACAAGAAAATCCTTGGCCGATAGCACAAGTCCTGCCGACGACCACCTTGAACATCCCTCATCGGCCAGACACCTTACATCGGCGGCCCAAAAAATTGCTTCGCCGATGACCAAACACATGCTGATGGACATCCATCGGCCAGACCAAAACAATCGGAGCACTCAAGAAATCTTTTGCCGATGAAGCCAATCACTCCAATAAGACCAAAAACATAAAACTTTGAACCATTGAACCTTGAACCGGTTCAACCCGATGATTCAAAAGAGAGGTTCAACCGAGAAGTTTGACACCGATACCAACTCAGTTGGCAACATAAAAGCAACCCCGCGAACCCATTGAACCGATGAATTGGTTCAACCCGATGGTTCAACGTCGAGGTTCAAATATCAAAAATACTCCCATCGGCAAAACACTTGACCGGCGGCCAAGAAACTCGAAGCATCAAACTATTGAACCTTGAACCATTGAGCAAAGGGTTCAAGTTCAAACTGGAAGTTCGAAGACACAAAAACAAACTCATGCCGATGGAGAAAACATGACGGCCCCTTCCTCAAGAACTGAGATGCAGATGCTGAAAAACACTGAAGGGGTGCCAAAACTTAGAACTTTTTGGATATTTTGGGATGGTGCCTGCATGAAAATTGCTCGGAAATTGACAGTCAATTCAGGCACCAACAGTGGCTCTGATTGGGGACGTGCAGGTGCAAGACTGCAGCAAGAACCCCAGATCTCTGGGATGCAGACCAGTGCCTTATCCATTGGGCACAGAGTCATGAAGTTACAATGATCTGCATCACCAATCAAACTTGATGGCCCAAGGCCACCAAGAAAAGGAAAACCAATACTCCCCCTTATCAAACACCTTGTTCTCATCTGCATGCACTGGGTCAAGCCTGAGAGTATTGCCATGATCTGACCACAAATAAACCTGGTCATCTGCACATTCAACCCTCTGATTCAGTTTGTCACTGTCAACCTTATGCAAACAACCCTTAGCATCAGGCAACATATGGATGCAGAATGTATCGGGCAATGCATACTCAAATGGTATGTAACACTTGTCATCATCTGCATCAGCAGTATGCATTGCAAAATGATCTCCTAGCTGGACTGAGAATAGGAAACACTCAGAGTCCACCACACAACTAGGAAAATTAGAGCTCATTTCATATGCTGGCCACTCAAAAGAAAAGCTTTCAAATTCACAATTGTGCACATCATGCACACAACCAATAGCAGCACCAAACTGGAAAAGATCAGGCTCTGGCACCTCTTTCAAATCAGGCACATTTTTACAGTCACTCACCTGATGTATGTTGTTTCCTCTTTCATCAGGATGAGAAATAGAATCCAAGTCACAAACAGTGTTTAAACCTTCACCATACTCAAATAGATCCTCATCACCATATGTGTCAAAGATGGGTGACCCAGGTGCATTAGTTTCATCATAATATGCCATTTGTTCATGGGTAGCAGAGCATGTATCTTCATCACCAATGGATTCCCTTTGTGGAGGAGTATCAGCCTGTGTGTCATAAGCAAAACAGCCATCAAATGAAAAATAATCATGCTCTGCACTAGCACTTGTTCCAATCTCTGACTGCTCTTCATGATCTCCATGTGTTTGAAAGGTAGGCAATGGGTCACACATGGGACTGTTTCTCTGTTTCCTTATATCTTTTCTGTCCTAAGTACAATACTCACAATTGTCTCCACAAGTCCATTCCAAAAGTTGCTCATTGCTGTCCACAACCTCGTTGCTGTTTTCATGGTTAGCTGCCTCATCATTGCAATGGGAGTCCTCACTAGTCCTTTCACTGGCATCCTCAACATCTACTTTTTCATTTTCACATGATGCCATAATCATTTGGTCATTTGCAATTTCACAACCATTATTCACACCAAGGCCTAGAGATAGGGATTTCAGCAGGTGCTCACTTTTGATTTTTTCTATATTTTCTATGAACTTGTATGCCATCTACATACTTGTTACCTTGAAATCCCTCAGTACTGCACTAGAACCCTCCTCAAAAGCCTCAAAGAATATGCCAACACAGGCTGAAGTGTCAGGTCTGAAGACTTCTGGGATCTATGAAAGGGCTACTGCAAACCTATGACTGAAATCAACACATGGCTCTTCATCTTGTTTTCTGATTTTCATCAATTCTGCAACAAGATCAGCTGGTTCTTTTGCAAATTCTTCTTTAAAACAGTCAACAAGCTCATCCCAACAGGCAAAGGATCTCTTTGGAAAGCTCAAATACCAGTCTTTTGCTTTTGCATCAAAGGACCTAACAAAAAACCTCATCCACATATCCTCATCTCTGAATGAATGTTTTCCCATGAACTCATGAAAATTTTGGATATGTGCATTCCCATCACACACACTGTGACCACTAAATCTAGGCATCTGACAGTATATCCTAGCAGGCATACTTTCTGCTTTATAATCAACCCATGACAAATCTAACTGGTCATACAAAGGATCAAAAGGGCTGACAGGAGGTTTAGCTTTCTGACTGGTAGACACAACAAAGTTATCATGATTTAATTGGGCCTTCCTAGCCTCTAAGAATATCAACCTATTTTTTATCTCTTCTATTCTGTCACATAACATTGCATCTCCCTTTTGGTTGAGCACAGGGGTATACATATTTGGATTCATAAAGTTTCTACTTTCAGACATCCTTTGTCCTCCTAAGACCTATAGCCTCCCCTGGCATCTAACCTATGCAATAAAACAACAATTACAAGTAGGAAGGAGCAATGTACCTTTTCTCATACAGATGCTGAAGTCTGAATCAGCGCATTTTTTGTCACAACACACACATCAACTTTTCATGTGCACTTGAGTCTTTTGCAGAGTCACCACCTCTCCAGAGAGGACAAAATTTTCAACAGCTGAAAGCTCAACACATATTTTTCTGAGTTCATACCACCAGCAGAGCATCATCATTCACATGAAAGACTCCCCAGTAGAGTCGCCATTTTGTTGCGACTCAGAAGGGCCACAAAAATATTTCAGTTTGTATCAATTCTCCCCAGTAGAGTCACCATTTTGTTGGTTTTTCTTTTGAATCAGCATTAGGGTTTGCCAGTTCTAATGCACAGGCAGATTCAGCCAACTAAATACAGGAGGTTGCGTGAGCTCCTCCCCTTCACTTCTGGTTCTGCCACACCAAGGGGGGTGTCCCTATTTAATAAAAATATGACCTTGACTAGCTCAATGACAGAAAGATATAACTTGACAGCAACAGGCAGAATACTCTCACATAAGGACCAAGATTTGTGTAACAAATCACAAGGTTGGCAACATTCTTGGACATAATGTCTGGTTAAGGATGAGAGCATGCAGGGGCTTCCTACTTCTAATCCTACAACTAATAGGTGAAAGGATGAAATGGTTTGAATTGGTGTTTGGAGTTATGGGACTTTCTTAGACCCATTGAACAGATAGATTCCCAAACCAGTGCCTTATCTGGGCAGCAGAGTCATATCTAAGAGTGTAAATGTCTCCCCATGACAACACTAATTCATATCCAGAGGACCTGAGAAGAATGCTACTGCCTAACAGCAACATGTCCAAGAAAGACTATTACTAATGATCATACTTAACAGATCCTATGATGCAATCTACTTTCCTTTGTATCTGATCAAAAGCCTATTTAACCACTCCTTGAGCGGACGCAATAAATCATACACACAGTATGCATATACTGAAAAATTTGGAAGCCCTTGACAACCTTGTTTGAAAGGAAAACAAATGACATACAGGAGACAATCAGAAACAATACACACACAGGTGTTTTTCATTTAAAATCAATCTGCATAGAAAGTCATCATAGAGAAAATCATCATTTACAAGCCAAAATAGACTAGTACACCAGACTAAGGACCGAGTCTGTAGCAAAAAATGCCTTTCAAAATGTGAACACCTTATGTTCAGAGCCAGAGCCGAAAGTCCAAAAACATCCAACCCCTAAAATGAGTAACACTTCCTGCTTAAAAACAGCCATAGGGAAGGTACTCAGCATTAATTACATAGCCAGAAGTCAAAAATCCGCCAGATACATCCATCAAAAAGAATGGCGCTCAGAAGTTATTACTGCAACAAACAGGGGAGACCTCGAGCCTTGCGCCGCCATCTGGAAGTCCTCATTCATAATCGGGCAGTTTGATCGCCTGTCCCATTGCCCATACCCCTGCACTATCGCCATTGATGGCTCAACCACCCGCGGCCTACTTGAAAACTGTCGCAGCATTCAAAAAAGAACTTCCCGCCAAAACGCGTTTCGCTTCAAAGTTCAAATTATGCAGGAAAATTAGTCTCACATGCACTGTGCGGAGACCACATTAGCGCTTTATAAATGCGGCCACATGCATATCAAATGTCGAGCGCTTTTGCCGCGCTCGACCCACGATCCTTCTCCAAAGCCCATCGCCCAGACCTAAGACATCGGCCAAGCCCATAAATCTCCTCGCCGACAGACCAACTCTCACCGATAATACTTCATCGGTGAGACCAATGCAAAATCTGCCTGATAGCCACTCTATCCTCCCGTCGGCCAGAGAATACTCCATCGGCGGACCCTTCAATAGCTATCCCGATACACAATCTCACTCCGATGGCATACCACATCCTAGGTCTTTGGCGAGACCATCATCCCTCGGAGCAACAAGAAAATCCTTGGCCGATAGCACAAGTCCTGCCGACGACCACCTTGAACATCCCTCATCGGCCAGACACCTTACATCGGGCAGCCCAAAAAATTGCTTCGCCAATGACCAAAAACACGTCGATGGACATCCATCGGCCAGACCAAAACAATCGGAGCACTCAAGAAATCTTTCGCCGATGAAGCCGATCACTCCGATAAGACCAAAAACATAAAACTTTGAACCATTGAACCTTGAACCAGTTCAACCCAATAGTTCAAAAGAGAGGTTCAACCGAGAAGTTTGATGCCGATACCAACTCAGTCGGCAACATAAAAGCAACCCCGTGAACCCATTGAACCGATGAACTGGTTCAACTTGATGGTTAAACGTCGAGGTTCAAACATCAAAAATACTCCCATCGGCAAAACACTTGACCGGCGGCCAAGAAACTCGAAGCATCGAACTATTGAACCTTGAACCGTTGAGCAAAGGGTTCAAGTTCAAACCGGAAGTTCAAAGACACAAAAACAAACTCATGCCGATGGAGAAAACATGATGGCCCCTTCCTCAAGAACTGAGATGCAGATGCTGAAAAACACTGAAGGGGTGCCAAAACTTAGAACTTTTTGGATATTTTGGGATGGTGCCTGCATGAAAATTGCTCAGAAATTGACAGTCAATTCAGGCACTAACACGGTGTTTGCCATTTGAGCTCTGGTGTTGTAACTTATGTGTCTTGTTATCATATAGATCCCTAGATACCCTCTAGTCATGCATGACTCTCCACAAGATACGCCATCCAGTCACAGTGAACATTCAATGCACTTGAGGATCATGCATCACCTTGGCCAAAGGATTTGTATTTAAATAGCATTGTATGAACGCATGAATATAGTTCACCCACCCTACTCGACTTGAATTAATCGCAATCCTATAGTTTTCCTATTTGTAAGGTTTATATAAATGTTGACCTCGATGACCTTAAGGTATTTGAATTTCCTCATGCAATAGCGCATGGCGCAAAAGTTTACTCTATTCCCGAGTTTATGGATTCATCTCCGTTTACACGATGTATAAATGGTTTTCTATTTCATTGTTTATATGGATAGCATTTGTAATGCAATCATAATCTCATAATCGTATAAAACATTGTTTAAAAATATCCACTCCTAAGTAGTCTCAAACTTGGCTATACGATTCCCATAAGTTTATACAACATACTCAAGTTTGTAATACAATTACCCATAAGCCCGGAGTTTAAAGTTTTAGACTCATAAAAGTCTTTAAGGTAATAGTGACACAAGGATCATCACATGCAATTTAATTAACTAAAACACAAAATGCGGGTTTCCCACCCTTATCTCTTCACTTTAAATGCATGATGGTATTTAACCAAGAATAAATACTTATACTTTAACTCTACACCTCCTTCCAAAACAAATGGTTTCACATGGTTCTATGAGTTAAGAGTTAAATGATAAAGATATAAAAAGACTTAGAATCTATCTTAAGACACTAGAGATGATCAAACACATTTGTCGACCCCTAACTGAAGATCCAAAACTGAAATAGAAACTAGCTAAATACATTTGTCGGCATTCATTGTCTTTGTTTTCGGGGTTCTTATCTATTTGGACAGAGAGATGTTTTTGAAACCTTATCCTCCTCTGGTTTTTATCTCCCGACACCACAGCTAGTTAAAATTACACCTCCGACTGTCAAACAAACTAAAACTACGTTGAAAACATGCAATGAATCGGAGGTTTAGACTCCTTCACAATAAGCACGTGGTGCAATGTGGCTTCTCACTAAGATACTAACATTTTGAGTGTACAAAAGATAGTTGAGCTAGTATTACAGTCATCTAAGAACCTCTCAAAGCATACCTCATTGCCGACACCTAGTAGAATACCGTTCACATCTTGCATCATGCATTTATCAACATTGGTGTATATATATTTTAAAACTGTGTTCTATTATTATTATGGTCTCGTTCATGATATGTAATGATAATGTTTCTGAGAAGACAGCCATGATTTCAAATTCTGAGAAGAGAACAATGATATGTATTCATTGTAAATAACCTCACACAGAACTTTCAGTAAAATGACATTATTTGCACATCCTTGACGTTGTAAGATTCCTACACTCTCATTGCAGAAATAAGACACAAACATTGATCATAGACTGCGCAAAAAGAAGGAATGGAAACCTGTCGTTGTACTTAGAGATCCGCTGTTGCTAGCTCGTCCTTGCTGAGCTCTCAGCGTCGTCCACAGGTTTCTTCCTTCAACTCAAGACTCACAACATTCTCCTATCCGTGTCCTCCTCAGAAAAGAACGTGCTTCCTCTCTGGTTTTCGATTTCTTAACAACAGAAAAACAACCTCTCCAACTGCCCACGACGAAGTAGATTCCTCGCATTTACCTCTTGGTTTCCAATTTCTTATCCACCGAAAAACAACCTCCCCGACTGCCCATGGCAAAGAAGCATTAATGCATTTAACTCTGCTGTCCCATGCCTTAACAAAAGGAGGTCAATTTAACTGCATGCTACCTGTCTTCCTAACCTACGGCGACCACTAACAAGATGGAGGCTCCTTTATGGCGACGTGGCATTGTGGCACAACAACCTCGTCCACTTACTCGCACAAGAAGGCTTCTTAACCTCCGAAAATGCAACTAACACCGCTTAGTGGAATTAAACTCTTACAAGGTGATGAGTAATAAATGCATATGGTGTCTCTAAGGTTGAAAAGAGAAAGAATAAAGACTGACTAAGTTGAAGAAAATATAGGTTAGATTAATGATAACTCAAGTCTTAAGCTCGAAGGGAAAAGGCGCATTCAAAATGGAAGATGTCCAAAGTGACAGAACTTGGGCGTAAACCTACTCGACTTGACGAGAAAACCGACATCATACAAACTAACAAAAATACCTCACGTTAATCAAGATATAACTAAGGCAATTTTGGAATATTCTTCCAAATAATGACCAAAACAGGTTATAGCTTATCTCGACTTCAAATTCGACTTCCGTCGATTTTCAAAAAGGAATAAAATTCACAACACATGTTCAAAGCATTTTTACGGCAATCACGACGGATTGGACGTAACGCAAAACAAGTTTTCTAAATCGTTTGACGCACAATTACGACTTCTCGCGTCTTTCGACTACGAGACGTGACTCACAAATCCGCAATCAAAAAGTTTATTTATTTACCTATAAACGAAATATTAGTCATCTATATAAGATGACTTGCTTTAGTGGACTTGCGACAACAATGTTGATTTCCAAAATTCTATATGACGACTTACGAAAAGGTGTTAAACCTTATCTTCAGATGTCGACATCTAGTCTTAAACTATCTTAGTCGTAAACATGACTAATTTTAAGGCTTCAAGGTTTATCTACCTACTTGGCGTTTTCAGTAACAAACACCCATGGTTAATTTCCAGAGTCTATTCTCTTTCTCAAAGATACTTTCTCTTCCTGTCGAACATGGTCCACCTGTTCCTGCAACGACAGTCTCACATACAGTTTTTGTGGTCAAAGCACCTATATTCCAAATCAAAGTATAATATATCCAATCATCATTTTCTCCAAACAAAAAGGCATTTTAGTTTATAATATCACATTGATCATAATCAATAGATTCCAAAATTTCATAGAGCTAACTTTGTCTATTTACATCACCAGTTTCCATTTCATCCACAACATATTATATAACTGAAATTTGCAAGAAAAGTAAATAGCGGTATCAATTCCAAAAAGAGGGATGTAACAATCCTTCCCCTTTAAAAATCATTGTCCCCAATGATTGAGTTTATCAAGCAAAAATTAAACTTAAAACAAACTTTTTATAGTTCAACATTAATGTCTTTGAAAAGTTTTGGAAATCTTTGGTAAATGTCTTTATAGTCTTCCCAAGTGGCGCTGTCCTCGCCATATTGGTCCCACTAAATTTTGCATTGCAAAACTTCTCGATTACGTAAACGAAGTTTATGCATTTCGAGCACCTTGAGTGGCTCAATCACAACCACCTCGGGTTCTTGCATCTGTAAGGAATTCCAGTTAAGGATGTGGTTATTACCTACAAAATATTTCTTTAAATATGAAACATGAAAAACATTATGCATCTTGGACAATGTTGGAGGTAGAGCAACTTTGTAGGCAACTGGATTGATAATCTCAAGAACTTCGAAAGGTCCGACATAACGAGGAGCCAATTTCGATGATTTACCAAATTTTATTGAACTCTTATGGGGTTTCACTCGCAAAAGCACTTTCTCACCAACAGAGAAATGTCTAGGTACTCGTTTGCGATCTACATAACTCTTTTGCCTGTCATTGGCTTCTGCCAACCTCTTCCTAATCATTTTCACTTTTTCTTCCATATCAGCAAGCATTTCAGGTCCAATGCTTATCCTATCTTCCAACTTATCCTAGCTTATAGGAGTTCTGCATTTCCTTCCATATAATGCTTCAAATGGCGCCATCTTAATGGCAGAATGATAGGAGTTGTTATAGGCAAATTCGACAAGAGGTAGATATTCCTCCCATCTATATTGCTGATCCATGCAATACATTCTCAAAAGGTCTTCTAATACCTGATTCACTCTTTCTGTTTGTCCATCAGTTTTAGGATGATAAGCAGTACTCACATTAAGTTTAGTTTCTAATGCAGAAAATAAGGTTTGCCAAAACCGTGAAGTTATCCGAGCATCTCTATCAGATATAATCTTTTCAGGTACACCATGCAATCTGAAAATTTCCTGCATAAATTTCCGAGCCAAAAGATGAGCTCCATCCGTCAAATTTCCTGGTATGAAATGTGCGACCTTGGTTAGTTTATCCACAACAACCACTATTGCATCATGCCTATTCTTAGGCATTGGTAACCCTTGGACAAAATCCATACTAACAACTTGCCATTTCCATTCTGGAATATCATGCAGGTATAACAATCCAGCAAGATGTTGGTGTTCTGCCTTAACTCTCTGACACTCCAAGCAACTAGCTACAAACCTTGCAGCGTCGCTTTTCATTCCCTTCCAGAAATATAGCGGCTTGACATCAGCTAACAGTTTTGTTAAACTAGGGTGTCCTGAGTAAGGAGGACAATGAACTTCCTTCCACACAAGGTTTCTAAGTTCTACTGAATCAGGAACATAGATTCTACCCTTGAATCTCATCAATCCATTCGATTCAATACTGAATCTGTCATATCTTGGGTCCTCAGGGTTTAAGTGCAGAGCCTGTTTCACTTGCTCATAATACTCATCTCCAGATAAGTTTTGCATTACTAAATCTTTAAAGTTAGCATGTATGGAGATTATAGAAGCTATGTGCCTTCTTCTGCTTAAGGCATCAGCTACTCTGTTTTCCTTGCCTTTGATATAAGAAATCTCAAAGTCATAATCTGATATTAATTCCAACCATCTCTTCTACCTTGTATTGAGATTAGGTTGTGTGAATATGTAGTGAAGACTTTGATGATCGGATTTTAGTATAAAAGTCTTTCCCAACAAATAATGTTGCCACATCTGAAGGGCATGAATCACTGCTGCCATTTCTAAGTCATGAGGAGCGTAGTTCTGCTCATAGTTTTTCAATTTCCTTGATTCATAGGCTACTACCCTACCATCTTGCATAGGCACACCTCCTAATCAATCCCCCGAGGCATCAGTAATAACCTCAAAATCTCCCTCAGGATCAAGAACTTTCAAAATTGGAGTGGTTGTTAATTTTTCTTTTAACAAGTCAAAAGCCTTTTGACATTCTTCTGTCCAAACAAACCTTTTTCCTTTTCTTTGCAAGGAGGTAATTGGGCTAGCAATGCTCGAGAAATTCAACACAAATTTCCTGTAATATCCGGGCAATCCCATGAAGCTTCGTACCTCTAAAACATTGGAAGGTTCAAGCCACTCCATAATAGCTTTTATTTTGGCCGGATCAACTGATATTATATGCCCCAAATACTGCACTTCTTTTTGAAAGAAGGTGGACTTTGAGAGTTTCGCATACAATTTGTGTTCTCTTAGTCGTTGCAAGACTATTTGAAGATGCTGTCTATGCTCCTCTTCATTTTTGGAATAAATCAAAATATCATCAATGAAAACTAGCACAAACTTATCAAGACAATCTCTGAAAACATTATTCATGAGATTCATGAAAACAGCAGGTGCATTGGTCAATCCAAATGGCAACACCGTAAACTCATAATGACCATATCTTGTTCTAAATGCCGTCTTGGGAATATCTTCATCTTTCAACCTTAACTGATGGTATCCAGATCTCAAATCTATCTTAGAAAAGACTGATGCACCGCGCATTTGGTCAAATAGATCATCAATACGTGGCAAGGGATACTTGTTCTTTATTGTCGCCTTATTAAGCATCCTATAATCTATACACAGCCTTAGAGTTCCATCTTTCTTCTTGACAAATATAACCAGGGCTCCCCATGGTGATACACTTGGCCTGATTAAATTCTTAGACAATAGCTCCTGCAATTGAGCTTTTAATTCCATAAGTTCAGTGGTGGTCATACGATATGGAGCTTTAGAGACTGGCTCCAATCCTGGTTTAATATCTATGCCAAAATCAAATTTTCTTTTCAGAGGCAAGCCTGGTAGCTCCTCGAGAAATAAATCCCTGAAATTGCAAAGATATGGATATTTTTCCTCAAATGTTTGTTTCTCTAAGTTTTCCTCTACTAGGTCCATTTTGACTACAAAAAGTTGACATCCCTTTCGCCTAGCCCGTTTTAGTTGTTTTTGATGAAATGTATATAATCCTTATTTCCCTTTGAATCCCTTGAAGATTTACTGAATTGCCCTTCTCATCCAGACACTCAATTGTTTTATGGAAACAATCTACCTTGGCTCGATGTTTCCACAACCAATTCATTCCTAAGATGACATCGTAGGACCCTAAAGGTGCTACGTATAAATTTGCCTTAGTGGTGAAGTTAGAAATATCAATCTTAGCTTTGAACAAACATTGCTCTACTTGAGCCTTTGAGTTATTTGCATACTCAACTGTCCATGGGTTTGACATAAAACCAGCTTTTCTAGAAAATTTACTTAAGACTCTAGGTGACACAAAATTTTCTGTTGCACCAGTATCAAATAGAATAGAAACAGGAACTCCAAATAAGGTACCTATCATCTCAATAGGGGTGATCTGATACTCCGCTTGTCGATTGTCAAGAGCGGCATGAATCCTTTGTTGAAATGCTTCCTGTTGCGAAGGAAGTTCCGTGTTCCTAGGCTTCCCATTCTGCTTCTTGTTAGGGCAACGGTTGGCATAATGATCTCCTCCATAAGAAAAGCATCCTCCTATAGGTCCTTGCTTCTCAGATGGCCTACTTGTAGAATCATCATTCTTCTTAAAATTAACATTTTTCTTATAATCTTCACCTCTTCGCTCATTACCAAATCCCCCTTGATTCTTTCGATTTCCTTTATCAAACCTCCTATTTCCATATCCCTTCTCATTCTTCCTTTTATATGACTGATCGTTGTAGTTCTTATAAAACTTCTTACGTTTCTTTTCACGGTAAGTAGAGATAGATTTGATCTTCTGCTCTTGCTTAATTGCCTTCTCATATACTTGATCCATTGTGCTTGGACCATGCACCTCCACCTCACCGCCAATCTAAGGATTGAGTCCCATGATGAATTTTCTGATTCGAAATCTTTCATTCTTTTGGTATTGAGGAACATACTTCAGTAGTCTAGTAAATTTTTCTGCATACTCAATCACAAATAGTTCACCTTGCCTGAGGTTTTGGAAATCTGTTAACTTTTGATCAAAATATAACTGAGGTAACCACCATTTTCAGAATAGTTCCACGAACTCATTCCATGTCACCTTCAAGGGACTTAATTCCAGCTCCATTTTCTTATTCATCCACCAAGTGGATGCTTCCCCAGATAGCTGATATGCTCCCCACACTGCTTTAGTAACCTCAGAGTAATTTCTGATCTCAAAGTATTTCTCCATCTCTGTTAACCATGCTTCTGCTGCAACTCCGGTTTTTGTTCCATCAAACTTGGGAGGGTTGACCTTCTTCATATCCTTAGATAATTCTGATGCAAGTTTATCTTTGGTTTTTCTTTGAACTTCACTGTCGTCAAGGTTTTCACTTGACGTGCCATTTTCCCAATGTTTACTTTTGCTTGCATTATGTGAGTTCTCATTTTCACCCTCTGTGTTCCTAGTTTCATCCATTTTCTTTTCCAGTTTGTTCAACCTTTCCTTGGTTTCAGTAAGCATATTTAGAATCCTATCCAACTTGTTAGTGGAGTTTTCCCGAGAGTTATGACCTTCCCGATCTTCCCCCTCGTTAAACTCTGATTGGTCCATGATAGTTTAGTTTCTCACCTAATTAAACATATACTAATCAGTTTTATGCTTATCATATTATATATCACCAAAAAGAAAACAACAATTGATCATAATCATAATTGTTCTTTAACCAAAATTTTGTCTTTATTCAATTTGCAAAATTGTTCCTACATCAATAGAGATAGACATATCTCATGTTTTTACTCAGTATCATCAAGTGGGGTGTAACCTTTGAATTCATTGTCTGACACATAATCACGAGGTGTATACCCCTCAGTCTCACTATCAGATGAAAGCTCAATGATCTCAGCTCTAGGCGCTATATGAGGATCCCTAGTGATCATTGGTATACTAATAGGTACACTCACAGGTATACTAACAGGTACACTATTAGGTACAATAATAGGGCAGCAGTTGATCATGATTCAAGCCGCCGTCGTCGCTACCTCTAGGAGTTCTCTTCTCATTCGTTTAAGTCGTGACAAGGCATTGACAAAGGTTTCCACATCATCAAGCCAAATGTCATTTTCGTCATTAGTTTTCTCAATGGTCTTTATCATCGCAAGCTGTTTCTACTTAGCTTGCAGATAACGTTCCTTACCAGCAAAGGATTTTCTTGCAGTTTTCTTGATGCGTACCATCCTGACACAATAAATCAAATCATTAGCTACCCACATAATGTTGATTTCCTAATCAGGTTAGTGGACTCATCAGCCCTGGTGCTGAACCTGGTTAGCTCTGATACCATATGTAACATCCATATCAGATTTTACTTGAAAACTAGGTTTTAACATCGGTATATATTTTTTTTCTTTCTTTGTAATCAAATATAAAAGAATTTCACTACTATCAAGTATAACATTCATTGCTTTAACAATAAACATGATTTCATTTTTCACAAAGCTGAAAGAAATGATAAACCATAAACATTTTGTTTTCTCACAATTTGAAATATTCTTGAAACAAATACAATATTAGAAACATACCATTATTACCGCATCTCGATTGTCAACCCATCACATTCAAGACTCGACAATCCTCAATATTTGGAAGAGAAAGTATCTTCAAGGAGCTTAACCTCCAACCACAGACCGTCAGTCTCCTGCACTCCTTCCTAATCGGAAGTGGCCCTACCCTACTCAAGAGGATAGACTTAGAATAACCATCGGTGTTTGCCATCTGAGCTCTGGTGTTGTAATTTACGTGTCTTGTTATCATACAGATCCCTAGATACCCTCTAGTCATGCATGACTCTCCACAAGATACGCCATCCAGTCATAGTGAACATTCAATGCACTTGAGGATCGTGCATCACCTTGGCCAAAGGATTTGTATTTAAATAGCATTGTATGAACGCATGAATATAGTTCACCCACCCTACTCGACTTGAATTAATCGCAATCCTATAGTTTTCCTATTTGTAAGGTTTATATAAATGTTGACCTCGATGACCTCAAGGTATTTGAATTTCCTCATGCAATAGCGCATGGCGCAAAAGTTTACTCTATTCCCGAGTTTATGGATTCATCTCCGTTTACACGATGTATAAAGGGTTTTCTATTTCATTGTTTATATGGATAGCATTTGTAATGCAATCATAATCCCATAATCGTATAAAACATTGTTTAAAAATATCCACTCCTAAGTGGTCTCAAACTTGGCTATACGGTTCCCATAAGTTTATACAACATAATCAAGTTTATAATACAATTACCCATAAGCCCGGAGTTTAAAGTTTTAGACTCATAAAAGTCTTCAAGGTAATAGTGACACAAGGATCATCGCATGCAATTTAATTAACTAAAACACAAAATGCAGGTTTCCCACCCTTATCTCTTCACATTAAATGCATGACGGTATTTAACCAAGAATAAATACTTATACTTTAACTCTACACCTCCTTCCAAAACAAATGGTTTCACATGGTTCTATGAGGTAAGAGTTAAATGATAAAGATATAAAAAGATTTAGAATCTATCAAGACACTAGAGATGATCAAACACATTTGTCGACCCCTAACTGAAGATCCAAAACCGAAATAGAAACTATCTAAATACATTTGTCGGCATTCATTGTCTTTATTTTCAGGGTTCTTATCTATTTGGATAGAGAGATGTTTTTGAAACCTTATCCTCCTCTGGTTTTTATCTCCCGACACCACAGCTAGTTAAAATTACACCTCTGGCTGTCAAACAAACTAAAACTACGTCGAAAACATGCAATGAATCGGAGGTTTAGACTCCTTCACAATAAGCACGTGGTGCAATGTGGCTTCTCACTAAGATACTAACATTTCGAGTGTACAAAAGACATTTGAGCTGGTATTACAGTCATCTAAGAACCTCTCAAAGCATACCTCATTGCCGACACCTAGTAGAATACCGTTCACATCTTGCATCATGCATTTATCAACATTGGTGTATATATATTTTAAAACTGTGTTCTATTATTATTATGGCCTCGTTCATGATATGTAATGATAATGTTTCTGAGAAGACAACCATGATTTCGAATTCTGAGAAGACAACAATGATATGTATTCATTGTAAATAACCTCACATAGAACTTTTAGTAAAATGACATTATTTGCACATCCTTGACGTTGTAAGATTCCTACACTCTCATTGCAGAAATAAGACACAAACATTGATCATAGACTGCGCAAAAAGAAGGAATGGAAACCTGTCGTTGTACTTAGAGATCCGCTATTGCTAGCTCGTCCTTGCTGAGCTCTCAGCGTCGTCCACAGGTTTCTTCCTTCGACTCAAGACTCACAGCATTCTCCTATCCATGTCCTCCTCAGAAAAGAACGTGCTTCCTCTCTAGTTTTCAATTTCTTAACAACAGAAAAACAACCTCTCCAACTGCCCACGGCAAAGGAGATTCCTCGCATTTACCTCTCGGTTTCCAATTTCTTATCCACCAAAAAACAACCTCCCCGACTGCCCATGGCAAAGAAGCATTAATGCATTTAACTCTGCCGTCCCATGCCTTAACAAAAGGAGGTCGGTTTAACTGCATGCTACCCGTCTTCCTAACCTACGGCGACCACTAACAAGATGGAGGCTCCTTTATGGCAACGTGGCATTGTGGCACAACAACCTCGTCCACTTACTCGCACAAGAAGGCTTCTTAACCTCTGAAAATGCAACTAACACCGCTTAGTGGAATTAAACTCTTACAAGGTGATGAGTAATAAATGGAAATGGTGTCTCTAAGGTCGAAAAGAGAGAAAGAATAAAGACCGACTAAGTTGAAGAAAATATAGGTTAGATTAATGATAACTCAAGTCTTAAGCTTGAAGGGAAAAGGCGCATTCAAAATGGAAGACGTCCAAAGCGATAGAACTTGGCGTAAACCTACTCTACTTGACGAGAAAATTGACATCATACAAACTAATGAAAATACCTCACGTTAACCAAGATATAACTAAGGTGATTTTGGAATATTCTTCCAGATAACGACCAAAACAGGTTATAGCTTATCTCGACTTCAAATTCGACTTCCGTCGATTTTCAAAAAAGAATAAAATTCACAACACATGTTCAAAGCATTTTTACGGCAATCACGATGGATTGGGCGTAACACAAAACAAGTTTTCTAAATCGTTTGACGCACAATTACGACTTCTCGCGTCTTTCGACTACGAGATGTGACTCACAAATCTGCAATCAAAAAGTTTATTTATTTACCTATAAACGAAATATTAGTCATCTATATAAGATGACTTGCTTTAGTGGACTTGCGACAACAACGTCGATTTCTAAAATTCTATATGACGACTTACGAAAAGGTGTTAAACCTTATCTTCAGATGTCGACATCTAGTCTTAAACTATCTCAGTCGTAAACATGACTAATTTAAGGCTTCAAGGTTTATCTACCTGCTTGGCGTTTTTAGTAACAAACACCCATGGTTAATTTCCAGAGTCTATTCTCTTTCTCAAAGATACTTTCTCTTCCTGTCGAACATGGTCCACCTGTTCCTGCAACGACAGTCTCACATACAATTTTTGTGGTCAAAGCACCTGTATTCCAAATCAAAGCATAATATATCCAATCATCATTTTCTCCAAACAAAAAGGCATTTTAGTTTATAATATCACATTGATCATAATCAATAGATTCCAAAATTTCATAGAACTAACTTTGTCTATTTACGTCACCAGTTTCCATGTCGTCCACAACATATTATATAACTGAAATTTGCAAGAAAAGTAAATAGCATTATCAATTCCAAAAAGAGGGATGTAACATTCATTTAGCAAAAGCTTCAAAACATTTTCATGCTACTCTTCATAGCTACTTCAGCCACTTTAGCTTCTATTGCCTACGCTATCATCTGTTCCATTTGTTTTGTGGTGTCTATGGCACCCCCGAACATGACGGAACCTAACTTGAACCAAGGCAATATTCCCTCAAGAGAACCAAAAACTCCTTCCTTCAATAGGTATGTGCTGCCACATCCGGATGTACCAATCAACAATTGTTATGATTACGAAGATTCAGATTTCGAACCGATCAAAGAGAATCCAGGCGTTCTTTGTCTTTCAACAACCCAGCTTGGGAAAACAATCTGGCCATAACAAATGTGCCACATAAAGCTAGATGGATAAGGTCGAAAATACATCGACCCAATCAACCTTCCACAAGCACATCAAGTACTCATATTGATGAGGAAGTCAAACGATTAGAAAAACATTTGCAAGAAGCTAAAGACGCTCAAGAGGCATTAAGGATTGCCTTGTGAGAAGAGCAAAGAGAAAATGCTGCACAAGAAGAAGCACACCACCATGAGAATACTTGAAGAGAAAATCCTAGAAATGAAGAAATACCTAGATTTGCTACTCCTGCAGACTTAATCATAACTCTAGTGCAAAGGATTAGAATCTTGGAAGCAGAGCAAGTTGCTCCTGAAAGAAGGCAAAAATCTCATGAACAGGACTAGGGGCATCTCAAAATCCCCCTACCTCGATTACTATTCACGAAATGCCAGTAACAATACATGTCTGAATGGGAACCCTCTTGTTCAAAACAATCAAACAAATCCGACAATGGGTTATCAAAACCCACCTACGGGGTTATTACTATCAACCCTGCAGTCTCAAAGTGCCTTTCTCAGGACATATCTTGAGTATTTGAAAGAACCTCTGGATCAAAACACAAGAAGTGTGCAACTACCTCAGCCATTTCCAGATCTCCCAAAGTTCAAAGGAGAAGGAGATCCAAACTCCCACATTAAAGCCTACACCACAACAATAAGAGAACTCCTCCCTTGGGATGGGGTTGTAGCAAAAATCTTTCTGAAAACTCTTGAAGGCATAGCTTTGGATTGGTACTATCGCTTATCAGAAGCCTCAATTCACTTGTTCAGACAACTAATTGGAGAGTTTGTCATGGCATTCGACATGAACAAACTCGTTAAAATAGGGATCAAAGAATTCCTCACAATGAAATAAGAGCCAAATGAATCTGTAGCCCACTTTGTCACTCGATGGAGGCAAGTCCTTTACTCCTTGACTAGTGCTCCAAACATGGATCACTGAGAACTATGCGAGCTCTTCTTGCATGCCCTTAACAAGGACATGAGAGAAGACGTTCAAAAATTGCCATACAAGTCCTATGAAGAAGCATTGGAAAGTGCTTTGAGGATTGACCAAGCCGCCATTGATAGTGGTAGAAAGGTCTATGGGTCAAATGGAAAGTTGACGAAGGAAGAGACGGGAAACAATGCCTCTGTCGTTAAGATCCTTAAAAACAATAGGAACGCAACCACAGACGGGGTGATAGATCAACCCCCAATCAAGAAAGTAAGAGATGACTACAATGGGAGAGATTACTATCCTCCTAACGTAAATGCCATAGATCGACCTAGGAACAATGGGTACTACCCTAGAGACAATTACCAAAATTGGAACCACAATGGAAACTGGAGCAGAAACGATGGAAGATATGAAAGACCCCCATACGAACTCAATCAGTTTTGTTCTTTTCATAGAGCAAAGGGGCACAACACATAATCTTGTAGAGAATATAACAGATTCATAGCAAGGCTACTGGAAGACCATCAATGTTGTTCATAGAGATGTTCTTGAATCCACAGGAGGTCACACCAGATAACAAGGACACAAGACAAAATCAAGGTCCAATAGCCTTGCAAAATGCAAACATGAGAATTTCTCAGAACCCGTTTCCCACACATAAAGACACAGAAACAACGAACCAAAACAAGACAGCTCAAAGTAGTAACCCAGAAATCCCACCACAACTAGGACAAAAAGGTAAAGCTAGGATGATGGGATTAGTCGATATTATGCATAATGAAGGAGAAGAAGAAGACCATGAGGATGAAAATGAACAAATATAAGCATATGGAGGTATCATTTCGGTAGTGGAACCGATACTAGCTCTGATTGGACCTTATGAACTGATAAAAGATTTAAACTGCCCACATTTCATTCATTGACTTGCTCAGGAATTCCCCTTCACATCGCTCAGCGTTACTAAAAGCAATAGGTCTAAAATACCTCAACCAAATTACACCACCACCTAGTGAGCAAATAAATTATGTGGACTACGGCATCAGTCCACCAAATTCAAAGCTTAAAGATCCAGGGTTCTTCTTTGACTTACAAGAGATGCCTTTCGAGGCAAAATTAACCAAAAAAGGACACCCTGCATTGTATCTTCAAGTATGGATCTACGATACTTGCATCAAGCAAACCTTAATTGATGATGGGGCAGCTGTTCACATAATTCCTTTCTCCCTATTAGAGAGGATGGGCTATGGGCACACTAATATCACCGCTTCACAAGATACTCTAAGTGGATACGACAATCTAAAGGCTACCACCATAGGTAAGATTACCCTTCCAGTGACCTTGGGCCCTAAAACCATTACTACCACATTCTACATCATAGACAAAGACACTGGATATAATTTGATTCTTGGAAGACCATGGACACACAGGATGAAAGCTGTGCTATCCACATTATTTCAGGAAGTTCGATTCTTACATTTAGGGAAAATATACGTAGCAAAGGGAGATCCAGAACCTTTCAGCATGTTGAAATCAAATGCACCAAACAAATGTATAGGTATCCCCATAGACTATGAACTCCCTACCAACAAATTGATCGTCCCTAATCCAACACCTCAATCGATATGCATCAAATGAATGGAAATCCCAGAAAAGATTATAAATGCCGTAGAGATCAAAACTCTAGAGAATGAGGCATTGCCAAAACAAAAGGAAACGGTTCCCAAAGAAAAGACAATTGAGATCATGGAATGGATAGAGTGGGATGGACCACTCCAATTCCCCCTAGAGGTACTCATGATCGACATCCAAGAGGCCTACAAACTATTTCCTTACATAAGAGAAAAACCGCACAGAACTAAAGGTCCAGTGTTTGAGACAACCACGTTAGATTTGAGAAATGTAGACCCGCACGCTTTCTCAAACGTTGAGGAAGACATAACGGAAAGTTACACACCACTGTCACCGCTAAGTGAATCACGTGTCCCCGAGACACCAGAAGAAACAGAGTCTTATGAGCCTCTCACACCAACAGAGGATTCATATCGACCATTGACACCCATGGAGAAGGTGCATTCTATTGACAGTGAATCAACTAACGCCATAGGAATGCTACCTAGGATGTTGTCATGTCCCAATATTAAGGCATTGTTTAAATTAAAGATTTAAACATCATGACGAGAAAGTTATTTTCGTCAAATATAGATTTTTCATCAATTGAATGATAATCATGTATATAATAATATTTAATAAACAATAAGATTAAATAATATTATTTTATAAATATTTTATATTTATTGTATTTATAAATGATAATATAGCTACAAAATAATATTATCAATATTGATATTATTATTATAATTACAATATAATATATTAATAAATATATTTATATATTTAAATAATAATATAAATATATAAATATAAATAAGATACTATATAATAATATATATATATATATATATATATATATATATATATATATATATATATATATATTATAAAGGTAATCTTAGATGGCAGCAGATATATTCTACAAAGCAATATATAAGGAAATTTAAATAAACCAATATATGCTGACCCATCTTCATTAGTAAATGAATATTAATAAAAAGATTTATATTAATATAGGCAGCAAGCAATAAAGTATAAAGGTGATCTTAGATGGCAGCGGATATATTCTACAAAGCAATATATAAGGAAATTTAAATAAACCAATATATGCTGATCCATCTTCATTAGTAAATGAATATTAATAAAAAGATTTATATTAATATAGGCAGCAAGCAATAAAGTAATAAGGCTAAAAGACACCGTAGTAACTTGTCTTAGTTAAGACATGAAAGAAATAAATGAACAGCCATGACTATTAGAAGGGCTACCAACGGTTAAATCAAAAGGTATAAAAGATCATAGAAGAATCGATGAGGGGACAGCAAGGAAGATATTCAAATTCAACTATTCCACCAATAATAGTATCGAATGAAAAGGAATAGACTTCAAAACATAGGAACAAATATATTAGGATGGTTTTTTATCAATCATTGGAACACCTCAGATCATTACTTATAAGAATATCAAATATCTATCATCAACGATCCTCCCTAAGTAATCAGAGTTATATCTTCATCCTTATGTATATCAGCAACACATAATCTCATCAGCAAGCATATCATTTAGCCAGCAATTAGTATCGATCAATAATCATATCACACAATACAATCAGTCATCCCTGAATCTGCAAGCAGATATTACTACCAATAAGTGCCTAAAATCTTGATCAAGGAAGTGTGAAGAAGTCTGAACAATTAACGCTCATTGAATAACAAATATCTCTTGCCAAATTCGCGATCCATAGCCAGGTATGGCGAATTTGTCTTTGTCAATATTATTTCTGCAAATCGATTACATATGCATAGAATATGAATAAAGGAATGATATCATTAATGTGTACGCATTGGAAATTAATATACTGTTACTAACAGAATTAGACCAGAATTCTGATTGGATAAAATGCAGTTTATTCATGTAGGTAGATAGTAATTAAGCATCTTATACGTGAATTAGATAAGTATTAATATAGTAAATGAACATGTAGAAATAATGTTGAAATGAAAATAGAATTAAATGCTTTATGTTCACGTTATGATTGAAATAGATAGTGAATTCATTAGAATGTGATATTACATATAATCATTAATTTACAAATATCTCAATCTGAATATGTGATGAACTAGTATGAGTTTATTATATATAAAAGGATCAACATATAAATGAATGAATTCCCTATGATAGAAATGACTGTCATGTCTATAACATATGATTTAAGAAAGCTTATTAGAATGATGAAATATGATGTCAAGGAATGGCAATCACAAGATAGCAATATTGAATGATTGATAACTCACAACTCATGACATGTTCACAAAGGGATGTTCAAGTCTCATCCTTAATCATCTTATCAACCTATGACTATGGGGTTAAGTTAAGGATGTAAATTGGACCTAGATGACCCTCAAGTGGATGAAGAACACCGGGTGTGTGTGAAGTCCCTTGAGCCAAGAGACGAAGAACTCTGGGAGTGAGTGAAGCTCTTGGGCCTATGGTATTATGAGCTCATAATAAATGTGCCCGATGGTAGGTGACTCTCAATGGGATGAAGATGTCAGGTGTTGCGTGAAGTCCCATTGAGCCAAATGGTGAAGGACCTCGGGTGTTGGGAGAAGCCTTTGGGCCTCCGTGTGGGATGGTTAACACCTTAACAAACCATGCACATGTGGAAGACAAGGTTGATTAATGATAGGGCTAACCAAGAACTCTCTCTAGATAATGCATGGGAATTGTGAATGAAAGAATGTGAATATGAAATGTCTATGTTTATTAATGTTAAGATGAAATCATTGTGATTAAGATCATAAGGTTATAAGTCTTAAGGATAAATGAGGAAAAATATATGGATTGATAATTGATTAGTGAACTCTAATAATGATATAAAAAGGAAAAATTGAATACTAATGTTCTCTCTTGTAAGTTGAAATTGTGCAAGGTTAAGAAATTTTTTGGCTTACTAGAAGGGGACATTATAGATGTTCATGGTGTCGCAACCGCAAGAAAAGCCAACCACCTTTGCCTCAATTTAATCAAATGAACTCGGTGAGTGGGAACCACCTCTAGTACAAATCGAAATGGTTGAAAGACTTCCCGACAAAGATGAAGAAAGTGAAGGTATTTTTCACAGAGAATAGAATATGAGAGTGATAGTCGGCATTGATGACCCTGTCATTTTCAAACTACCGAAAAGTTACATTGGATATGCCATGGACTTAAGACCAGAACCAAATGGGAGGACACGTATAAGCTTTGTCCCTCCTGATGAGCAAAGGGAGCCACAAACTCCCCTCGAGTTGTTCCAATTTTTGCAAAGGATCCAAGAGAGACTAGATGTGAAAATCTACATGCAAGAATAGTTTGACCTGTTAGTAGAATTATTAAATTGTGATGGAGTCCTGTATTGGACCCCTTCTTATCAACAAGCCTTTCGAGACTTACTTTGACTCACAATGCCAAGAGAAACCACTGAGTTGGTAGCAATAGATTCAAATGACAAACCCTACAGAATAGGAGAACTTGACTTGAGAAGAGGTAGCATGAAGAATAAGAAAAGAAGACGAAAAAAAGCTTTTTCAAAAGACTGGATAGGTCCTTACATGGTCAAAGAAGATGTCAGAAATGGTGCCTATCTCTTGTGCACAATGGAGGGAGAGGAATTTGACGAAATAGTCAATGCTTTTCACCTCAAGAAATACTGTCTAAAACCAAAAAAATCATAAAACATAAAAATACAAAAAATTAAAAAAAAAAATCAAAAATGTCAAAAACAATTTGTTTCTTGCATTTCTGTATCATTCTGTTCATCATGCATTACAGTCAGTGACTTGCTCTTGTACTATTTTCTTTTCAGTAAGGAGTCTAATGTTACCTAGATATATGTTATCCTTTCAGGACCTAGAGATTCCCCATTTTTCACAATTGCCATTATCCCCTTTTCATTCCCAGTGATTCTAATCAAAGCCTAGCTCTTAGCTTTACATTGATCCTAGTCTTAATGAGTCAAGATGTTAGGTCTAAACAAAGTCAGTATTCAAACCTATAGTGTTCAAAGGAAGCTTGCAAGTAGACCTTCCCAATTCTTCCATAGTATTAGAGAAGTCCAAACATACTACAAGTACTTTAGGTGTCGCTGAACTCCTTATATTTCTTGGCCAAAAATGTTAGGAGGATCGAAACTCTGAAGGAAGCAATTTAAAATTCAAGTGAATAAAAAAATGAGTGATCAAAATAAGAGTGTCAAAAAGTGAGAATTGAGAGATCAAAGTATGGCATATCAATGTTTCAAAAGCATTCATTTCTTAAAAAAGTCAAAAATCCAAAAAAATGAGAAAAATCAAGTGAGGAAAATACAAAAAAAAAGTGAAAAACAAAAAAAGAGACACAAAAAAAGAGTGAAAGATAGAAGATTGCTGAATGTCCATACTCTTGGGTGGAGATCAGTCTAAGCTCAAAGCCTCAAGGGTGACATTCTAATAGAGAAAGAAAGGTACAAAGCACACACACACACACACACACACACACACACACACACACACACACTAGTTGAGCAAAACTGAGAGTCTAGTAGTCTCTAGGATCATCTTCTACCCAGGGATCCTTATTCTTTTCTATTTATCCTTTACCCTAGGTCCACCTTGCTTGCCATCTATGATCTAAGTCTAGTGAACACCAATAAAATTTGTTACTTGTCTAAGTTGAAAGCTTGTTAGATTGTCTTATCTAGATAAGGATTAATGTTTAGCCTTTAGCAAAGCTAAAATTCAGAAACATTCTGTTTTCATTCCCGCTCCTCACTTGAGTTAAAAATACTATCTCATTGCCTTGAATAGGTCTCTTATATCAGGACAACTTGCAATCCCCTGAGTTGAAAATCGTATCTAAGAGCAGTCACATTGTTTGTTCCACATTGCATTAATGCCAAAATCAGAAAAAGAGTTTCAAAGCAATAAAGTCAAATGTCATATCGCATGACATTCGGTAGAAGTAAATGTTTCATTTCAACATTTCTTGTGTTCTTGCATTATCATATCATAAATTGCATCTCATATATATGCCATAAAAAATTACAAAAACATGTCATCGTTATCATACTTGCATCGTTAAAAGTGTTGAAAAGGTCAAACACATAATCAAAAAGTTCTCAAACCTCCAAAACATGCACAAGAGATGAGTACAAATCTGATAGGCGAAAACCATAAAAGGATAAACTTTCATAGATACATCTAAAGTTTACATACACAAGAGTATCAAAGAGCTAGGACAAAATGCTCTCAAAAAGGAGTAGAGGCTCCCCATGCAAGGGGGCATGAGTTCAATAAAGGAAGTCAAGGTCGGTTCCCTCCAACGGAACCCTCAGGACTTTGGCTCCTCTATCTACAAATACCACCCGTCACTCCATGAGACCTATAGGAGCGAGGCACTCTACTGTGAGCATGTGACTATGAAGGCCCCACCATACTAGCATCTTGTTGTTCAAAACTAAGACGAGCCATCTCTCAGAGAACTTGATTCTCACCCTTAAGGGTGTGAATCTTAGCCTTCAAGTCTACATTCTCCTGACATCCATGGTAGACAGGAGAGAAAATGTTTGTGTGTTGCCCAACAAAAGGGGGCATACTAGGATCATCTAAAAGATGGTCTTGAGTCATCCTAGGGAAGGGAGAAGCCAAGCCAACATTAATCTCATGAATGAAATCCCTCCATATCACGATAAGGATCAAAGATCATATCCTCATCTATAAAAGTAGCGACAGTGGGTAAAGAAGCATCAAAATGACCCACATGCATCCATCTGGCTATCTCGGCAAATGTTTATCTGGAATCAGAATGAGCTTCTGATAGGGCCTAATGTGCTCAAATATCCATGTCATGATCAAAGAAGAGTGGCTAAAGGCTAGAGCACCTCGTCGTGAAATACAATAGAAGTCCCTGTAGACCATGGCCAAAATATCTAGTCCCCAAGCATAGACTGTGCCTTCCTCAGTACCATGAATGATGGATGCCCAACACCATCTCAAACGAGATGAGGCCTTGTCTCTCGATAGCCTCGAGGAAATCAAACCGATCAAGAATCTCCTCAGAAGTGGGATGCGAAGTTGAGGCACATAAGTGAGCTGGACTCTTGTCTGATCCCTGGGGCAACTAACCCCCATGAACTCTACCTAGGATACCTTGTCCTAAAAGGACTCACTAGCTAGAGGGACTAGAGAATGTTCTCTCACAAGAACTCCAAGTATACGATAGACATCATACAGATTGATGGTCCACTCTCCAAAGATCTGTGGGAACCTAAATGTGTTTCTGTCTGCATCCCAGTAGGTCAAAATATCCTAGCATATACGGGACACAGGGTGAATAATAGGCACATGAAAAACTCTAGCTAGACCTACTCTCCTCAAAGTAATACGGTCCTTACTTCTCAGTAAAGCAAACATCCCTAAGAGCCACCCCTGCTCTCAGCAGGCATTCCATCGGATACACATGTCCTACAAAATCAAAAGAGAACTTTAGATTAGATCTCGTAAACTCGCAAAAATCCCAAAAAATCATAAAATTGTAGAAAACCTTACACAAAAAAGGCGTATAACCCTTCAAAATTGCAATAAACATGTGAATACAGTAGCCAAAACATGTCAGATCAGAGTAAACAATTGTCAGAAAACATGAAATTTCAATCAAAATCAACCCAACAGGGTCACCCCCGGGTGACCCAGGTGTTTTGCAGGATCTCCCCCAGGCGACCCTGCTATTCTATAGGATCTCCCCCAGGCAACCCTGCTGTCAGATAGGATCTCCCTCGGTTGAATTGCCTGATAAAAGGGGCGAACCTAGAGGGAGATCCCTTGATAAAAAACTACTGTAAAAACCTCATTTTTCGGTTGATTTCAGAAAACAAAAAAACTATCCTACTCTAAACGACAAAACAAAGACAATGCAACAAGAAAAATTGATAAAAATAGAAAATTTCAAGAGCTTTTTCACAAAATTTAAACTAGGGTTTAGAGAAGGGTTTTTCAATGTTTACGTACGCGATTCTCTGCAGTTGAAGAAGAGGCAGCCATCTTTGCGATCTCCTCGACGATACCTTTCCAACAACTGCTCACATGATCAATTCTGTCGCTATTTCACTCTGATCTCACAATTTGACTTGCTTTGATTGCCCTTAACTTAGTTTCATTTGTACATTTTAGATTAGTTCTTTGCTTTATGCATCTCTTTTGTGCATCATTTTACGTGCATTATTTCCTACAGGTCTAAACCGACAAAGGCAAACGACTAGTCAAACTCAAACGATCCATGGTACGTTCATCATTTCAATTTTCATTAGTCATTTTGATACATTTAAATGCTAGACTAATACTAGTTATTGTAGGTACAATTTTGGGAAAATTGACAACATGTAAGGCCTAGTTCGGGAACGGTACCTACCATTCATGTAGACTAGCATCCTTAAGGGGGCAAATATGTAAGCACAAAAATCATGCACAACCTCCACGAGGACCCCTATGATGATTTTAATCCTTGACATGTAAATGTAAAATAATGTCTTCTAAACAGCAAACCTCTTGATGATTTGTCTTCTTTCTTGTCTTGTGTTGTTTCCTCTTTGTCGTTTTCTCTCTTTCCTCATTTTTGATGCTTTTCGACACTTTTTGCTACACTTGTCGATTTGCATTTTCTAAGCTTTCAATTCTATTCCTAAGCCTTGTGAGCCTCTTATAGGTGAGTTTTCACCTTTTCCCTATGTTTTCCATCCTCTACACCCCCTAGAAGCCTTTTAGAGGTCCCCCAATCCATCTCCCACTTTCAGTTTTCAGTTTCACTCCACCAATCCAAATATCCCCCTATTATTTCCAGATCTCCCCCGAGAGATCCTGCAGGTGCAAGTGGAGATTTGGATTCTTGCACATGACTGACCTATTTTCAGAGGTAGAACACCTCCTTTTCCTCTCTTGTATCTTCTCCCTTTTGCTGTTCTTCAGAAAACCCTTTCTTGCCTGTATCTCCCCCGGGCAACTCATGGTCACCTAGGGGCGACCCTACTGACGAAAGGGGTGACCCTGTCGTGTTTCCAGCCATGGAAAAACTTGAGTTTCTCACTCAAATTAGCTTCATTTTTGCCCATTTTTCTTCTAGTTTGCATGATTTTTGATGCCTAATATGGAGTTGACTATTTCATGCACCCACACATGCATAATTAACTCCGTTTGATCTAAAATTAACAACTCAATCAATCTCATGCATCCTTTCAACTCCATTTACTCTTCAGTGATAAGCTATTATTGATTTATCACTCCATAATTAGCTGAGTTCACTGAGTAATCAACCTTGTTAACTCCCCAATCAATCCTTGTTAACTCATCAATCAAATGAGTTAACATCTCAATCAATCCCATTCTTCAAACCTATAAATACCCCCCTCCCTCAAGCACAAAGGGAGGCAAATTCATTGTGCACACAGCTCTTGCTAGTTTTTGCTCTCCAAATCAACATTCTAATGCTCTCACAGGATGAAGGTGCCTTTTTCTTTATTCATTGTTCAACCAAGCATCGTTATGCTGCTTCATTCAACGCCATTGTGCTCAACCAAAGCTCTCATTGAGCTCTTTCAAGCTTCAACAAGCTTCTTTTTGCTTCTTTGTGTCATTTTGTCATCAAGAGGTCTTCCCACTGCTTCAAAAGGACTCAAGGTTGCCAACATCAAAGATTTTTTAAGGTAGTGGAGTCACACAAATCTTCATTCTTTCAGGTTCCTTTATTGCTTTATTCAATTGATAGTAATTAGAAAACCAAAAATTTCTCTTGGGAATAGTAAATATTTGGTTTTTTCCTTGATAGTTGGATCTTGCATGTTAGAATAATTGTTTTCATATTCCTAGATCTAGATTATTTGAAGAAGCAATTTCCCTTTTTAGATTAGCTTACTTCAAAACAACCAAAAACCCAAAAACATAGATTAAAATTGCATTAGGAAAAATCATATTAGCTTGCATCCATATTTCCCTTTCATAGATTAAAAAGCACTTTTCTTTTCCAAAATACTAAAAAAGCACAAAGACACGTTTGCATACCATTTAGCTTTGCATGCATATAAAAACCCTAGAAAAGATAGATAACTTGCAAACCCTCAATACCATCATGAGGTAAACCATGATAAATGATTCAATCAAACCCTTGATCACATCACAAGGTAAACATAAGTCAAAGCATAACCAAACCCTAGGTCAACTAAAACCTGGGTCAAGACCCTAAGTCTAGTTAAGGTTGGTCATCACATATTTACCTCTACTTGGCTCACAAATGTGCCTGTGAGTGAGAGGTAAGTGGGTAAGGGCCATCCTCAATGAGATCAAGGAAATCAATCCACGACAACAATAGGAGACATTTCCTTTACCACAACAAGTTCCATTTGTCCTCTTATTAATAGAAGAACAAAGACAACTCCAAATACAATGAGAACTCATTCAACAAATTGAGAGACAAAAGGACATAAACGAGAGTAACCACTTACCCACACAAAGGTGGAATAGAAGAAACCCCAACAGGAGAAGAGAAACTAGTGACCCTTCGGGTCATAGGGCTATCTCAACAACAACTACCATCGAATGAAACATTCAACCTAGCACACAACAACAAAGGCCATAGAACTTTTTGACCCCTCTCCACGAAGTCCAGCTCTCCAATGAGTTAGACCCCTGCCATGTCTCACCTCCTCTCGACTAGCTACTTCCACGAGAGTGAGAGTGATGTGGTGGATTGCCCCGTGGAAAGGAGGGAAGGGTCCGTGTGTGTGCCGAAATCTGACCTGATAGCCCCAAACAACCAGAGTCATGATTTTGAGTGTACAAAAATAGGGTCTTTCCCCTTGGAAGCTTCAATGATGGTTCAGTTGTTAAGCTACCTCAAGAAGATTCAAAATATGGAGAACCATGGGTGGCCTAGGATAATTATGGAGGAAGAGTTAACTAGAAGGAAGAACACTAGGAGGAAGAAAAATGACAAATGGATAAAGAAATGGGACATTAGTATGCAAGATTACCCAAATGCTAATGAAGAAATAAGAAAGTATGTAAGAGAAAAATTTAGGTACGTCATGTGGAAAAAACAAATGGGTCATAAAAAGGCTTACTATATCAAAGAATTTAACCCCACAGGTGATCATGAGGAAAAAACATACATTGAAGTAGATATTAAGTGGAAAGAGAAAATGTTGATAGCTTAGCTTAGGACGAGCTCACATCATCTTAGATGTGAAACGGGTAGATGGTTAATTCCTAAAGAGGAGTGGGAAAAGAGAATATGCCTCTTTTGCAATGAAGATGTGGTGGAAACAGAATGACACTTCCTCTTGGAGTGCTATGCATATGGTGGCATTCATTCCAATTATGGTGAGACTTTGAAAATCACCAACTTAAGCACCTTGTTTGAGGAAGCAAGGCCGGGCAAAACTGCTAACCTCTTGATCAAAATGCACAACAGAAGGGAGGATCTCAAGAAGAATTTTGAAGTGTCTTAGGGTGTGGTTGTCTTGTTTCTAGTGAGGCTATGTGTGGTTTTTTGGGTCCCATAGGTTGTTGCAGCCTTGTGGATGCTATTAAAATATTTCATTCATTCATTTAAGGTTAACGCTAATCAGCAAGGAAAATGCTAGGCATAAAATTGAGATGACACATGGGCCTCAATACTCAAGGATTAGGGAAAATGGAATGTTCCACAATATTCTTTAAACTTGTGAGTCCCAACAAAGGAATAACCAACAAATGAATCTAATTCCACGTGGGTCCCAACTAATAATACTATCCATAGAAATGCTTAAGCAAATGCCTCCCACACAAGTCTCATGAATAAGTATAGGAAATTCTAAGTGCCACATCCTTTAGAGGCAAATCCTACACAAGTTCTGTTGCCATTTGTGAAACATGTGGGTTTCGAACAGTGGAGGGTTCTTGAGCATGTGGTAACAATGGAGAGTTTTGAAAGTTTCAAGGGTCTTGGGACAATGGAGACTGCAGGCAAGGAAAGGACTTCCAATGGTTTTGTCAGCCTCATTTTCCACATAAATAGATGCAAAAATAATAGGTGAGTCCCACCCTTGTCTTTATCTTTTCGAGAACACCCAAAGATGAATGGTCGAAAAGGGTTTGTCGCCTTTGCATGTCAGGATCGGTGGAAACAGAATGACATTTCATCATGGAATGTATTGCATATGAGGACATAAGGAGCACATACACGGATATTCTAAAAGTTGAAGCTTTAGCATCCCTATTTGAAGGGGAGGAGATAGTAAAAACTTCAGACTATTTGATTAAGATCCATAACAGAAGATCCAAGATCAACAAAGAAATGGATGACATATAGAAGTAACAATTGTGGTTGGTTTTTTTGTTGTCTTGCCAGTTAGTTTCAATCTTGGGTCCCATAGACTACTCAGTCTCATGGATGTCATTAAAACTTTCATTTCATTTCATTGCATATTTTTGGCATTTTTTTACTTCACTTTGCAAAACTATGAGGCTTCTTTTCCAAAACAAATCATAAATGCCAAACAAGGTGGGGTTCTCTCAAGCTCAACCTGTTATCAATCCAAATCACAAATGACAAATAGGGGTGGGTTCTAATGAAATGACACAATGAAAAGGTGCAAGTCACAAATGACAAACATGGGTGGGTTCTAATGAAAGGACACAGTTGAAACAACGGGGGTCTGGTAGACTCGGGAGAAACAAACAAAAGTAATGGGGAAAATGACATCACAAATGTAATAGATTAGTCAGAGATAGCAGGATTAGAGGAATACATAACTAGAAAAATTGAAACAATAGGAAAGTTTCACGGGGGTAATCAAGCACATAGGCACATGTTTAAAATTTTACCTCAGAGGGGGTTTTTTAATTCCTTTTAACTTCCCAACACACTTCTCATTGGAACCCTCAACTGCTCTCCCATACCCCAATTTCAATGCTCATGTAGGAGTAACAAATGACACGTGGGGAACATGCATGCTAAGGTATCCTTAGACTAACCTTTCAAACACAATGGAAATGTGTGTCTATGTAAATGTAAAATAGTACAAGGGGATCCTAAGACATAGGCAATCTCGAAAATTGAAGCTTACAAAAAAGGGAAAACTCACAACTATTTTACCGAAAACAAGGGATAAGACTTTAGTAGTCACAATAGAAACCAATCAAGCACATGAAGAGAAAAATGAGCAAAAACAAGGAAAAGGAAAGGGAAAGGCAATGTTTCACACGACATTAGAGGCAAAGCAAATTGAGCTTGAAACTCACCCAACAAACAAGGAAGTAAGCATTGAAGATAGTCAAGAGCACATAGATTTATATAATCCTACTACAACACCACTAATGTGGTCCTCATAAATATACGTCAATGAGCTAATGAACATGAAAAAGAGATTTTAGACTTTAGAAGCAGGGGGTCAATATGAAGACATCAAGATGAAAGAGTTTACATAATCCAAACAAACTGCTCAAAAAGCAAGTAAACAAATTACAAAATACCATGACGAAAGGTGAGCAAGAATTGATTTTGATAAGGCAAGTTTTAGACCAAATCAAAAAAATAGAAGAAAACAAGACAAAAGTACTAGAAGGAAGCAATGATTCGCAAAAAAAAGAGATCCAAACAACAATGGCAAACATGGAGATAAAAGAAAACTAGTTAAGAGAACAAATAGAGGAGGGCAAATTTTGGGCTCAAGTAGTGAAGGGACCATTAGACATGCAAAGGGAACTCATAGAAAAACAAGTTTGGAGGCAGATACAAGGATAAAAGGATAGAAGTGATAGATCTATGAATATCATTATTAAAGGACTAAAAGATTATGGCGAGAAGGAAATCCTAAAAGAGCTAACAAGAGACTTTTTAAAGACCAAATGCAATGGACAAGAATCATTCACGAAGAAAATAGGATTGGAAAATGGATAGGAGATAGCAAGAGTAGGCACGCAAGAGTTGCATTGAGGAACATGGAAGACACAAACATGATACGAAGGAACAAAAGGTTCCTTAGAGATACACAAATTTACCTTGATGAGGACCTAACCTTAATTCAGCAAGAAGAAAGGCAAAAACAAATGGGAAAAAGTCAAGGTAGCAAGAGATACATGAAAATGGGCTTGATTAAAAAAATGTAAAAGCCTAGGTCAGTGACATAATGACACACAAGAAATAGAGATTCAGGCCCCCCAGGAATATTTGACAATGGTAAATTGAAATTGTAGAGGCTATCCATGGAGAAGAGGACCTCGGTTGGGGCCCATAGAAAAAGGAAAAGACATTATCATTCTTATAGATACTCATGAATATGATGGATGTAAGGTTTTAGAATTTGAAGGGTATAAAAAAGCTTCAATATAGAATGAAAGGACCAAAAGTGGCAAAGGGCATGGTAGGGTTGTGGTTATAATCAATAAAACTTGGTGCAAAATTATAAAAGTGGAGAAAGAGAACCCAAACAAGCAACACATATGGCTGAAAACAACAAAAAATCAAGTAACAATAAGGTTGGTCGCATGTTACTTCACTCTAAAAGGCTCAAATCATATAAGAAAAGGAACCTAGATTAGGAAGATCCTTATGCATCACTTGAAAAGGACTTTTTTGTTTTTAGTACCATGGGAGAAGTATTAATAATAGGTGACTTTAATTCAAGGGCGACAAACATCCAAGCCCTCAATTTGAAAAGAAAATACAAAGCGAAAGGTAACCCATTATGGTTAGAGGAAGAGAGCAATCAAATTTGAAAGGACCTCATGGGATAGTAAAGGAAATGTTATACACTGCGGTGCAGAATTATTGGGATTATGTAGTTTATACAACATGGTCATATGCAATGGTATGAAGGCAAGGCCAAAATCAAGCAACATCACTTGCAAAGCCTACAATGGGTAAAGTGTAGTGGACTATGTTATTTTCTCACAAAATTCTACCTCAAGGCTAATAGAGTTAGTGGTTGGTGATTGTCCAATAGAGTTGACATCATATCATAATCCAATATATGTAAAGCTTGACATTCACATAAACAAGCAATTGGGAGAACAAGTCCACCCCAATTAAAAGAAGGTACCTTCATACGGTAAAATTCACATGACTTAGGAAAATTAGAAAATCTTTAGTGCTACCCTTGAACAACTTTTTAGGGAGTATGAGAGTAATACAACTTGCATACATATCCACCCTATAAGAAAAAATATGCTAATTCTCATAATGCACAAGGCTTTAAGTGGGTGTAAGAGGGTCGGGTCCAAGGGAGGAACAAAAAATACTTTTCCAACAAGCCCTTGGGTTGACGATGAGTGCAAGATGGAAAAAGAAATCTATAAAAGTGTGGGACAATCAAAGAAAATAAGAAAGAGTGAAAAATTGTTACGATGTAAAAAACAAAAGTATGTGAACACAAGAAGAGAGGAGCTAATTAAACTTGGAAAATACAACCCCAAAAGCTTTTAGAAGGAACTACAACAAAATAGAAAACAAACAGAAAATAATATCATAGGTTACCAATGGCTTGAATATGCAAAGTTACTATATGAACGTGACCGAGATAACCATAAACCCCCAGTAATCAATGCAACTACTGAACTTTTCACCATTGAAGATATCAATCAAGACATAAAAAAAGGTTGGCAAGAGGGAAAGCATAAGATATTGATGGGCTGTAGACAAAACATTTAAAATGGGGTATAGAGGCCCTTGCACCCCGTATCAAGTGCATCTTCAATAATGTCATTCAAGAGGGATTTTCAGAAGATTGGACAACTAGTGTTGTTATCCCTCTCTATAAAAGCAGTGATATCAATAATCCATCAAATTACCATACTATTACGGTCAATCCCCTTCTTCAAAAACTTTTTGGAAGCATGGTTCAACACAAAATTAGCAGTTGAGTAGAAAAAAGAGGTAAAAAGAGAGAAGGGATAGGTGGGCTTTAGACTGAAACATTCCACTATTGACCATGGTGTTACCCTTAAGTTCTTGATTGAAAAAATATGAACACCTAAGGTGACAAGGCTTTTTGTTGCTTTGCAGAATTTAAAAGAGCCTTTGACACGGTACCCCACGACAAACTTTAGAAGAGGATGGAGTAACTTGGAGTTCCAGATATGTTTAGAGTAGCAATCCATAGGATTTATGAACAAGTCAAAGTTAAAATCAAAACCAGTGATGGAATGTTAGAGTGCTTTGGCAGTGATATTGGAGTAAAACAAGGTTGCCCACTTTCCCCAACTTTGTTTGGGATATACATTGTTAAGTTAGAAGAGTGGATAAACAAGGTTGGTGGGGAAGGAGTTCAGCTGGCTAAGTACGTAATAAAGTTACTCTTATATGTAGATGATCTCATATTAATTGCTAAAACAACTCATAGTCTGAGATAACACTTGAGGGCACTTGAAACCTTTTTTCAGGAGGTTGGGATGCAAGTGAACACAAGTAAAACCAAAGTTATGATCTTGTTGCCAAGAAAAAATAAGAAAGTTAACTTTCTTTTGAAGGCAGCCCATTAGAAGTTGTGGATGAGTACAAGTACCTCAGGCTTGATTTCCACAACAAACTTAGTTAGAAAACATGTAGAGAAAAAATAATTCAAGAGGGTTGGAAAGCATTATATTCTCTTCAAAATAGGTGTAGGAATGCAAAATTATGGGATTGGAAAACCAAGAGAATGCTTTTTGGTTTGCTATTTACTTCATTGTTATTTATGGGTGTGAAATTTGGGGCAGCAACATGTCAGATCAGAAATGGAGGTAGGTTGAAAGAATATAGAAACATCTAATCATAAGTAGTCTCAAAATTAAGACTGTTGTTCTATATGAGATTTTATTGGCTGAAATGGGTACTTTTCCTTTGGAAGCATAAACGATTGTCTGGTTGTTAAGTTACCTTTAGAAGACTCCAAATATGAAGAACCGTCATTAGTGTAGGATAAATATGGAGGAAGAGCTAACTAGAAGAAAGAACACATGGATGAAACAAAATGGCAAATGGATAAAGAAGTGGGATATATTAAGATGCAATCATGTCCAAATACTAATGAGGAAATAAAAAGGTTTATAAGAGAAAAATTTAGGACTGTCATGCGGACAAAACAAATTAGGCTTGGGCAAGAAAAAGCTTACTATATTAAGGAATTTAGCCCCACATGGGACCATGAAGGAAAAGCCTACATAGGAGTGGATATTAAGTGGAAAGAAAAAATATTGATAGCACAATTAAGGACTAGCTCACATCACCTTAGATATGAAACCAATAGATGGTTGATACCTAAAGAGGAATGGGAAAAGAGAATTTGCCTATTTTGCAACAAGGGAGTGGTGGAGATGGAATGCCACTTCATCACAGAGTGCTTAGCATACAATGACATTTGTACCAATTATGAAGACACCTGAGAATTGACAACTTAAGCACCTCGTTTGAGGAGGCAAGGCTGGGCAAAACTGCAAACTTCTTGATCAAAATTCACTATAGAAGGTCTAATCTCAAGAAGAGATTGCAAACTTTAAAAGACTTGGGTGCCCTATTTCTTAGTGGGATTGCATGCTACTCTTGGTCCCATAGGTTGCTTTGGCCTCATGAATGCTTTTACAAATTTTCATTCATTCATTTAGTTAGTGATGCCCAAAGAGAAATGCTTCACAAGGCAGATGCAAATTTTCTATGGCATGTGTGCCCCAACAAATAAGTCATTCTTAAAAAATAAATTACTAGAACAATATGCTACATGGATATGCAGGTCCTTATTTCGAGCATACGCCAACTAAGCACATGGGCCCCACCAATGAATTGTCAAAACCAAAGAAGCTTGCAACCTAAGATGAATGACTAGTCACCAAGTGAATTGGATAAATTATAGTCAATGCCAACTGCTAGAAGAACAGAATAACTTTGAATTGCGTAAGCAATAAAAAATGCACTATCCTAAGTGGACCATTCATTCTCATGAGGGATGGGCTCATGTGAACCACTACTCATAAAAAATGGGTCAATGAGTTTGATTTTGAAACTATGTAGTTGAATCTTGATGTAGATATTATAAATTGACACATTACAAAAAATATCTCCTTGTCAATTGTACTATTTGTCCAATGGTTTCGAGACTACCTAAAGCAATAATCATGAAAAGACAAATAATAACTTGAAAACACACACAAAAGTGCAAACTAAAATTGAATGGCCAATATTTTGGGTGATGTAGGATCGCTTGTAGACCCTGGATGCTCTGACATCAAACATGTTAGATAAGAAGTTTGAGCATAGCTCACAAATTAGAGTTGAAAGGTACGACCACCCTTCTAGAAAGCACACAATCCATAACAAGCCTCATTATCTTAGAAGATATGTTCCTTCTCTACCATCACTTAGTTAGACAACTCCCATCTCCCTCTACGGAACTTGTTCATCATCCTCCACACCTCTTGTGGACTTCTATCCACCATAGACCAGCCCCCCCCTCCTAATGATTCTTCTCCACCATTTTTTCCCTCTTTTTCATGGGATTCAACCAACCACTATTTGTCCACCTCCATCAAAAGTCATCTTCATCTATGCTTAAATCATCACAACAAATTTTATAAAAATAATCACTTTCTCATTTGCTTGTGTGAATACTCCAAGTTCAACAACTGCTACTTTGACTCCCTGTACCATCTTGGGGTACATCTCTTCACTTTGTGCATTTGGTACCTAATTAAGGTATTTTTCTTCATGCTACTCCACATTGACCAACATCTACATTTCCTCTAAAGGACAAATCTCCACATCACAACTCACAATCATGTGATGTATTTTAAAGAAACCATTTTCCTCCTTTTCTTTGCCATCCTCTCTTGCAACAAAATCTTTGTGTGAAGAATCACAAGAAGTGAACAACTCCTCGATCTTCTTTGTGTCCTCTTCGAGCAAGATATTCTCTTCAAAAATTTTACAATCAAACATATGGCCTTGTAGTGTCCCTTTTTAGATTCTTATGTGGGCAAGGTGAGAGCATATAGTAATTGGGACACTATTTGGCAAAAAGTTGCACAATCTAAATGAATGTAATGCTTCAAAATAAATTGACAAACTATTGTATGGGTGGCATAGCCATCTAGACTCACAAACTTATTCTAAATCGGTGGAGGATGACTCAGTTATACATCATAAACAACATAACATGAATACTAAAATTTTCATACAATATCTTTGATTATAATAGCAACAACTTGTCTGAAAAAGATTTATATCAGTAGAGGTCAAATATAAATCAGATGCTACAACCAAGGAACTTATTCAAACTATCAACATAAGGTAGACCAATAATTACTCAAGCTTGTATAGTAGGATTATTGAGCTAACACCAATAGTTATAACATAGTTTCAACATTGTATGATTCTCCTTATATATTAAAAACATTGTCCCAACTATATAGAGCCTACCTCAAAGAGTATAGTTGTTTGAAACACCCCTGAATCTACCTAGAACAACAATATAAAACCTAGAAATATGCAAACACTGCCTAGAATATTGTATGACTGGAGCTGAGATAGGTATGATCCTCAAGAAGGATGTACAGTTACCTAACACACAAGCCAATAGTCTATAAACTCAACAATCATTCCTAATTAATGAACTTTGGCTAGCATATACACTTGTACAACCTCTATAAATTGTTGTTAAGGGATGTGACCAACATTTTCAAATAATTTATATGGCCTACCCAGTGCTTTCAGATGTATAACCTAGTACAAAAAGTATGGCCTACAATAAGAGAATGGTATAGCCAACCAATAGAATGATCCACTTCATAAGATTAAACAATAAGATTTGCAAGCAAATATTCCTTTGATAATTTTTTCAAATTCAAACACCAACACAATTGACATTCTTCCACAACTATTCAACATAGAGGTAATCCCTAAGTGGAATTAATTACTCACACGAATGGGAGGGTTTCATCCTCAAATCCATCTTTGCCAAATGGTTTTGATCATAGGGAAGAAAAGAACATGTGTTCAATCTCAAGTAATTGGGATTTGATATAATCTAGAATGCTTTCTTCTTTTCCCAAACTAAGCACTTGAGGGATTATAATATTGCTTTCTTATTTTCTCTTTTTCCCCCAAAAATTGAAATTACAAAGTGTCTAAAAAGTCCATTTAATCAAATATCACTTTTCAACCCCATTTCTAATGGCACTTTATGAACCTCTTTTAAGAAACAACATTTGAATAAATAAATGTGTCATTTTTTTATAATATAACATAAGGTTACTTTTTATGACAACTTAAGCTTAGTTATTAAAATATTTCCCTTGAAAAACCCCCAATAGCTTATGGAAAATAAAATAATAGGCTAGGGGTCTTCTGACTACTTATGCTTAGAAAGGGGACATAATAGTCCTCCCTTCCCAAACTTGTTTGTCTATAAGCAATTGCAAATTTGGATGATCTAAAATCTACTCTGCTTCCTATGTAGCATCTTCAACTGGGAGATCCTTCCAAGAACTCAAATACTTCTTTATACTCCTATTTCTTAGCATTCCTTGGTGTTAATGATCTCTTCGGGAACCAATATCAATTTCCCTTCATCATCCAAGGGAGGTAGCTCAATTGATGGGGTAATATGCTACCCAAGTGCCTTCTTGAGGCATAAAACATGAAATACGTTGTGAATTCTATTATGTTCTGGTATCTCTAACTCATATGCAACTTCCTGAATCCTCTACTTAACCCTGTATGGTCCGTAAAAACAAGGCTTGAACTTCTCTATTCCACTCCTCTTAAGAAAGGATTGCCTATAGGGTTGCTAATCCAAGAAAACCATATCTCCTACCTCAAAAGTTCACTCTATGCAATGTTGATCTGCATACATTTTGTATTAATTTTGAGCATGATGGAGGTTGTCCTTGAGGGGTTTCAGAATATCTTGGCTCTAATGAACCAAGTCTTTGGCCCCTATAATCACGTTGTCAGAAATGACTAAATCAATAAAGGTTAGAGCCTCTTGTCCATATAATTCCATGAAGGGTGGCATTCTTATGGACATGTGATGGGTGGTTTTATAGAAGTGCTCCCCTAAGTAAAGCCATTTGACCCATGCCCTTTGTTGTCCTGCTACATAGTGTCTCAAATAACCCTCAATATTTTTGTTCACAATCTTTGTTTTCCCATTAGTCTAAGGGTAATAACTAGTGCTGGGAGTAAGATTAAGTCCTATCAATTTGAAGAGCTCCTACCAAAAAACACTAAGGAACATATTATCTTTGTCACTTACTATTGTTTGCAGAAAAGCATGGAATCTAAAAACTTGTTTGAAAAATAATTCAACAACTTGAGGTGCCTTATACTTAGAAGAGATGGTAAAGAAATGTGCATACTTGGGAAGTCTATCAACCACAAAAAAATACAATCTATACCCTACATAGGTTTTGGGAGCCTTGTGAAGAAATCCATTGAGAAATTCTCCCATTTCTGACCAAGAATAGTTGGAGGCCATAATACACTTGCTAAAAAAGATTGCTCAATCTTTTTTTGCTGACAAGTCATGCACTCCTTGATGTGTTTAAAGATGTTATCTTTGAGTCCTTTCTAATAAAACCTTTCCCTAATCTACATGTATGTATTGAAGTACCATGGATTTCCTACCAAGGGGGTATCATGGATTTCCCTCAAAATTTTGTCTTTCATTTAGGGACAACATAAACTCTATCCTTGTAGATTATAAGTTCATTTGCTACTTGGTATCTATCATCATTCAACTGGCCTTCCATGATGTCAATAGCAAAGGTATTCTTAGAATATTTTACTAAGATGTGATCTCTCCAACCAACTGAAATATTAGTCACATAACACAGAGTGGGGTTCCTTGACAAAGCATCTGCTACTATGTTATTTTTCCCTTTAACATATTCAATGTAAAAGTCATAAACTTTAAGTTTACTTACCCATTTTGTTTCCTTTCATTAAGATCATTTTGACTTAGGAAGTACTTCAAACTATTATGGTCTATTTTAACCACAAACTTGCCACCCACTAAGTATTGTTTGAACTTGGCCAACCAATGCATGCATGATGGGTAACATCTCTTTGTCATAGATTGAGAACCCCTTATCTACCTCTTTGAGTTTACGACTCTCAGAAGCTATTGGATGTTTGTTCTACATCAAAATTGCTCCAATCTCTTCTCTAGATGCACCACATTTTAGCACAAAGGAAAGAGACAAATCAAGAATGGCCAACATAGGGCATGAACTCATCACTTCCTTGAGTTTATCAAAAGCCTATTGCATTGCACCAATCCATGTGAAGGCTCACTTTTTTGTCAAATTGGTCAAGGTTGTTGTCAACTAAGAGAAACTCTTCAGAAATCTTTTATAGTGGCTATAGAGGCCAAAGAACCCTCTCAATTGAGTCAATGTTTTTGAGGGAGATCAATCCAAGATGGCCTGAATCATCTTTTAATCAACTTGTACCCCTTGAGCATTGATAACATGACCCAAGAACAAAATTTTGTCATCCCAAATTCATACTTGAACTCTTTGGCAAATAATACTTGTGCCTCTAGAATGCCCAAGACTTCATCTAGATGTCTCAAATGTTCTTCCCAAGTCTTGTTGTAAATGAGCATGTGATCAAAGAAAACCAAAACAAGCTTCCTTAATCATTTATTAAATACTTGGTTCATGCAATATTGAAAGGTGGTTGGTGCATTAGTCATGCCAAATGTCATGACTAAAAACTCATAGTGTCCATAATGACACCTAAAAGTCATCTTATGATTACTCTCTTCACAAATTCTGATATGATGGTATCCTAATCTAAGGTCTATTTTAGAGAGATAGACTACATCATGTAACTCATCAATCAATTAATTGATCTTGGGAATTGGATACCTATTCTTGATAGTATTTTGTGTACAACTCTATAATCTATGCACATTCTCATAGTCCCATCTTTTTTCTTGACCAAGACTATCGATGAGCAAATGGGCTTGAACTTGGCCTAATATGACCTATATCAAGAAACTCCTTAATGGCCTTCTATATTTCCTCCTTATGTTTTCTAGGATGGTGATAAGGAGTGGTAGTCACAAGTTTGACACCCTCTTTAAATTCTATGACATGCTCAAATCCTCCATTAGGTGACCTCCTTGAAGGTATGTTGCTAAAACTTTACTATGTTTATCCAAAAGAGACTAGACATCAACATGATAAGACTTATTTCCATCTAAAGAATTGCTGAGAGTTATAAAACATTAGGCTACCCAAGCAACCTGACCATGGCAAAAGCCCTCTCCATTCTCCTAGTAGAAACAATTCTAGGGGCTCCATTTGACATTCCTTGGAGAACTATATTTTTCCCCTCTGCATGGAACTTAAGTTCCATGGTCTGAAAATTCTATGAATATTTCCCAAGAGAATGGAACCATTGAGCTCCTAATATCACATCAATGTCTCATGTGCCAACAACATAGAAGCCAGGTCACCTTGTGGTTACCCAAGGATATACTCAACTTAGAAATTTTCTTTGTACAAGGCATGGTGAATCCATTCATCACCATTACATAAATCCTTCAAAATTTTCTATCTCAAGACCTCTCTTGGCCATGAAGCCCTCATCAATGAAATTTTTAGTTACCCCACTGCCAATCAACATTGTGACTTTCTATCCATGTAAGACACATTGAACTCTAAATGGATTGTATTTTGGATTACCTGATAGAGTACAAATGTAGCTCTAGAAACTTCTTCCTCATTTTACCTCTTAGGTTCAGGCTCTTCTCCCTTCAGTTCTAACTCGAGTTCCTTGGCTCCAAATTCTTCATCTGAAACTACTTGAATGTAATGCACTTATCCTTTTCTAAGACACCTATGTATTGGTGCCCATAGTTTTTTGCAAGAGATACACAGTTTCTTCCTTCTCAATTAATTTTTTGCTTCTTCCTCCTTTCTTGAAGGAATATTCTTAGGTTGTTTAAAAAAATCCTGGAAGGGTTTTTTCAAAGAGGAAGTCTTTGTCTAGAATTTGTTCTTTATAATAGAAGTATCTAATGCCATAGACCTCAATTGCCTCTTGCAATGATGGGAGTTCAAAAGCCTTAACCAAACCCTTAACATGTTTAGAGAAGCCTTCTATGAACAATATAGTTAGTCTCCTCTCAGAGACATTAGGAACCATTATGGACAACTTTTAAAATTTAGCCAAAAAGCTCTACATATTATTGTACTATTTGAGCTATGCTAACTCCCTAAAATGGAGCTTGAGTCTTTTCTATCAAACTTCTCAATCAACATCCTGTTGAACTCATCATAAGAATTGATGTGGTTATGTCCTTGAGTAATTAGTCCATGATACCACCATTCATGTGCTATGCCCTCAAGGTGAAGAGTAGAAAACTTGATGGCTTAATCTTCTAACATTGGTTTAAGAGATAGGTATGTGTATAACTTATGTATCCAAGCATAATATGTATACTTGTTGGATCCATCAAAAGTAGAAAGAATCAACTTTCCCAATGCATATTGAAGGTCTCTTTTATTTTCTTGAGGTCTAGGTTCAGGACTTGGTCTACTTCTTATTTTCTTCAAATTAATGAAGTGTGTATGAGACTTTTCAGACCAAATATCTTCTAGAAGAGATTTATATTAAGAAAACAAGAAATAATATCACCCACCATAGGATTTGGAACTTTCACCTTTGGAACTTCTTCCTCTCTAGGAAGGAAAGTAGGTTGGAAAGGTTTAGCAACATAACTGATAATGGTTCTCTGGGTGTTGTTATTGTTATTGTTAAAACTTGAAGAGTTCCCTTAACATTCTTATATTTAGACACATTTACATTATTTTGCATTGTGTGGATCTATTGAGCCACCATATTTGTTAGGCGTTCTTTCCCTTGTACAAGTTTTTTGTAGCGTGCATCAGTTAAATCTTTGGCAGGCATAGTTCTCTTCTCTCTTCCTTCCATATTCAAATCTTCTACCACAATCTTTGGATTTTCTTGATCTAACCCTTCATTTGGATGTACTCTTATTTTTATCTCTTTGATAATATTGGTACTCTTTGTCATTGTCGTGCATGTGGTATATGCTACATAAAATGTTAGCTTCTTGAACAAGCTAGCAAGATCACTATATCTGATACCATTGTAGTTTACCTTTTTAGGATTTTTGGGAATTTGTATTTTTTAACAAATATTTGATGAAATGCATAGACTCTCACACTTTATGATCACCAAGATCCTAATGTGGAAAAGGTGAGAGCATATGGTGATTGGGACACTATTTGCTTGCAAGACACACAATCTAAATGAATGCAATGTTTGAAAATAAATTGGCAAACTATTGTCTTGGTGGCATAGCCATACAGATTAAAAAAAAATTCTAAACTAGCAGAGAACCGCTCAGTTATACATCATAAACAACATAACATGAACACTAAAATTCTCATACAATATATTTGATTATAACAACTTGTCTAAAAATATGTATATCAATAGAGGTAAAATAAATTTACCTGATGCTACACTTAAGGAACTTATTCAAACTTTCAACATAAGGTATAAGGTATAACAATAATTACCCAAGCTTGTATAGTAGGCTTATTAAGCTAATGGGCATGTGCAAACAGATGGGGGACCAAAAAGTGGTTTCTTGATGCTACACTTAAGGAACTTATTCAAACTGTCAACATAAGGTAGAACAATAATTACCCAAACTTGTATAGTAGGCTTATTGAGCTAACGAGCATGTGTAAAAAGATGGGGGGCCAACAAGTGGCCAAAACCATGTTTTGGTCCAAACAAGATATAACACGAGCTTGTTATAACGTGAGCACACTATAATGCAAGTGTATTATAACACAAGCACACTATAATATGCTCACATTATTTATTTATAAAAATAAAAACCTAATTCTTGCTTTGATAATGCATTCTTGGTGGTTGTATTAGTTACCATCTAGCTTTTCCCTATTGCCAACTCTATTCTTGCTTTAGTCAATTTTTTTTAACCTCTAGGAGTTGTTTTTTAGTTGCTTCTACCTATATATCTTTAGCTTCAATGGATTGCTCTACAACTGCGATGACCTAGCCTTCTAATGCCTTTACTTTCACTTCAAATGCTTTAAGTATTTTCTTAGCCTACTCTAGCTTGGTGCACTTCTTGAATTTTATCTCCATGGGTATTAGTGAAGTGTACATTGCATTTGCACCCTTTGGGAGGAAATCTACTCTCTCCTTTATTTCAAATCTACATATAATTTTTATGGTAAAAGACAATTGAGAAACCAATAAGAAAGAGTTTTAAGATATTAATATGGTCAAGAAACAAGATAGTGGGGAATTTAAGGATGTTATACATAGACCAATACTTTAGTCAATACTAGAAGAAAAATCTTGATAGATATAGAGATGGAGAGATAAATAGATAGAGAGATAGAGAGGGGGAGAAGGACAAGGAAATAGAGAGAGAGAGAGAGGGAGAAATAGAGATATAGAGGGGGGAGAGTGAGGGTGAGAGAGAGATAGAGATGGAGAGAGGGAGACAGAGAGATAGAGAGAGAGAGAGGGATGGATAGAGGGAGAGAGGAGAGATAGAGGGAGGAATAGATAAAGATATAGAGAGGGAGATATAGAGAGGGGGAGATAGAGATAGAAAGATATAAAGATATAAAGAGGGACATATAGAGAGATAGAGAGGGTAGGGAAGAGAAAAGGGGAGGGGGAGGTTGAGAGATATAGATAGAAAGAGGGAGAAATAGAGATAGAGGTGGGAAGATAAAGAGGGAGAGATAGAGATAGAGATAGAGATAGAGAGAGGGGTGGGGAGATAGAGGAAGGGAGAGATAGAGGTAGGGATATAGAGAGGGAGAGATAGATCGAGATAGAGAGAGGGAGAGAGAGGGAGATATAGAAAGGGAGAGAGATGGAGAGGGACGAATGGAAAGATAGTGAGATAGATGTAAAGAGGGAGAGATGGAGAGATAGGAAGGATAAAGAGATCTAGAGAGATAGAGGGAGAGTAGATAGAGATATCTAGAGAGGACAAGAGAGAGGGATATATATATAGAGAGAGAGAGCCTCTTTCTACCTATCCTCTATGTCTCTATCTCTATCCTCCCTCTATCTCTATCTCTCTATCCTCCCTCTATATCTCTATCCTTCCTCTATCTAGCTATCTCTTTCTATCTGTCTCCCTCTTTCTCTCTATTTGTCTCCCTCTTTATCTCTATCACTCTCTATCTCTCTGTAATGTCCCCTTTTTGGGATATTCCTAATTTCTTTACTTGCATACAATAAGATCACTAGAAAGGGACATTAGAAATATTAAAGATCAATAAATTAAGATAAAATTCAGTTCATAGCATCATTCATATTAAATTCATCTATCATTCATATTAAACTCATGTATAATAATGAGAACAATACTACATAACATAAATAATGAGATCAAATCATCATAGCATAATCCATATATTCAGTTCAATTCATAACACAATTCAGTATCGACCATGTTCAAGTCTTAATCCTTATTTCCTTTCTAATCCTCAACCATGGATGGGGATTTACTTGTCTAGGGTGCGATGACACCACCTCCATGGATGGATTTACTCTGCCTCTCCCTAACAACACCTCACCACTCACTAATAGGTTGTAGGCAATAGAAATGAATAAGTATTAACTTGAACATACTTCGATATACTTTAACATACCAAATGATCACATTTATTCATAGCACATTCTGTATTGGCTATGTTCAAGTCTCAATCCTTATTTCTCTTCTAATCCTTAACCATGGATGGGGATTTACTTACCTAGGGTGTGATGACACCACCTCCATGGATGGATTTACTTTGCCTCTCCTTAACAACACCTCACCACTCACTAATAGGTTGGAGGCAATAGAAATAAATAGGCATTGAGTTTGAACATACCACTACTTCAATGTGTTGTGAATTCTATTGATGTTTTCCCTTATATATTTCATAGCAAGTTTCACAATGCTTATATATACATGTGTAATGATACTAATGATAATCTTTCAATTATATTATTTACCACATGGCATTCATCATAATAAACATAGGGTTAGATACATCATACCAAGTATATAATTCTTTCCTTTGTATCTTTAGAGATCTAAGGATTGTATTCCTTCCTTTAGTGTTGACTTTATTTGGATGAGAGAGGTCTGAGATACTTAGTGATCTGCTATAGTTATTTCTTCTAATATCTTCCTTCGTTCCTCTTATCCGTGCTAGAATGATATGTTATATGGAGAACTTTATTACCTGTTGTTATGATTGAATCAAGTGCCTTTATATAAGTTATTTCTTGCTTCCATTCCTTGCTACTGTAATTTCATGCTGTTATATCTAGGTGTATATAACATATATCTTTATTCTCCATCTCCCTTCTTATGTTTAGAAATATACATCAGAAATATATATATGTTTGAAACTTAGAAATATCATTTTCATTGCTTGCTTGCCTTTCTCCCTCACTCACACCAATCTAAACTTATACCTTAAAACCTCCTATGAAGAGAGGTATCTCTTTGAAGAGAGATGGCCCCTTTAAAGAGACATGATTCTTTGATTGTTGTTTAGTATTTGATTAATATTAAATTGACTTTTAATCCCTGTGATTAATATATTAATTGGTGCCCTTCTTATTTATGTTATTCCCTTTGATACAAATAGTGTCTCCTTAGTCAGTGATCATTATTTTTGATTGCTCCCTATGATCCATCACTGATTTAGAGATAACTAGCATCTTCAGATTTTAATCCCTGTTGTCCTTATTCGCAGCCTTTCACATGATGGTTGATCGTTGCCTTTAAATAATATATGTGCTTACCTTATTACATTCACTTCTTTCTAACTCGTTGCAATGCATATCATTTTATAATATTATTTATATATTATATATAGTAGATATAAATATATTATATATTATAATGGTTATAATAATATTTAAATAAATATATTACATTTAATTATATTAAAAATAGTTATATAATATTTTACAAAAGCAACTTCACCGCCTTTATCATGATGTTTAAATCTTTAATTCAAACAATTCCTTAATATCAGGACATCACACTCTCTCACTCCCTCTCTCTATCTCTACCTCTCAACATCTCTCCCTATCTCTTTCCATCTCTCCATCTCTTTCCCTCTATCCATGTCTCCCTATATCCCTCTCTCTATCTCTATATCTTTCCCTCTCTATCTCTCCCTAACTCTCTATCTCCATGTCTTTGCCCTCTTTCTATCTCTATCTCTATCTCTGTCTCTATTTACCTCTCTCCCTCTATCTATCCATTTATCTATTTCAACCTCTCTCTCTCTACTTCCCTCTCTAGATCATGTAGAATGAAGTTCTCATCACTATGTATGGTAGAACCTTTAACAAATGTGATAGAGAGTGGTGGAACTATAGATTTACCTTTATTTACCCATTATTCCTACTTTGGAGTTAGTTCCTATGTATAATTTTGCATTTTAAATATTTCTTTGGGACCCAAGTAGAATAAGTTCCTATAGAAGTTCAAATATGTTTACATTATTTATCATTTACAATACCTTTATTCTTTATGTTTTCCTTGACACATGATTAATTTTTTTTCATAAGGATCTCCTAAATGTATAAAAATATCAAACCCTTTATGAACATTAACTATGGGTTTTTCAATTTGAGGAGCTTTAATAGGCCTTGCTCTATTGATTTCTTTAAAACAAGAATGTGCATAAGTAACTTTGGACTTTATCACTATAGGCTCACTTGATCTTATAAATTTCGAATTCTTCTTGTAGTTGTTCTTACTTATACCACTTGATATATTGATCTAGCATAGAAGACACTTCTTTACATTGTTGTATCCAAGGTCTACCAAGTAAAATATCAAATCTCTTTCAAGAAGAATTAACGTGACATAAAATTTGCACCATTTTTTAACCAACCTCTAAAGGCAAGATAATGCATCCCATAGTTTCATTCAATATGCCATTTGTCATTTTTTATGATACTTTAGAATGTGCATAATAATATTATTGAATATGATGATTAAACAAGAATTCCTCCATGAAACATTAAATTGACATGTTGGAAAAGGATTAGTATAGATTTTGAAAGTCCAAGCACTTTCTGTAAAGGCTTATTCATCTCTCTCTCTCTCTATATATATATATATATATCTCCCTCTCCATATCTCTATCTATCTCTCCCTTTATCTCTTTATTTCTCTATCCTCCCTCTCTCTTTATCTCTCTTCCTCTCTATCTCTCTCCCTCTATCTTGCTCTCTATATCTATCTCTTTCTATCTATCCCTCTCTCTAACTCTATCTTTCTATTTTTCCCTCTCTGTCTATCTCTCTCTCCCTCTCTATCTCCCTTCTCTATCTCTCTCCTCTATCTCTCTCTATCTCTCCCTCTCTCTAACTCTATCTCCTCATGTAACAAGGTGCATATGATGCTACTTGTTCCAACAATGCCTCTTCTATTTGAAAGTATGGAGGCCTTGAATCTTCCTCCTCATCATCACCTAATGATATAATGGTTGTCTCTTCCTAAATATGAGGCTACTCTAGAGTGAAAGAAGATGGAGGGGTGACATGGGTCTTCTCATTCAATTTGTCCCACTTATCATCCAAGGCATTTTAACTAATCTAAAACATGAGTGCATTTTTAATGCTTTGGGAAATTCCAACCCTAAGGGTTGGATTTGCTTTGGGCATCCAACTCAAAGGGTTGGACCTACCTTTTGGATGCCACAGATATGTTTTCAACAAAACATAGAAAATCAACTAAATCTCGAGCATACTCTCCATTAGGGTTACACCTTTTTCAATGTTTATACAAAAAATGCTAGGATGACTTTAAGTTTTTTATTAGCTTTCTAACCATGTAATTTTTTTAAATATCTAATAATTAAGATTTCCATCTTCAAATTCTTTCATTAATGTGTTCTTTTTTTGCATAAAACCTATGTGTAATATTTGTGGTGTCATTTTTACACATTCGTCAAAATTTGAAACAAATTACATTTTTAGATTCTAGACTCTATTTTAGAAACATTGAAAAAAAATATATTTTTGATTAGTTTTCAAAAAATTAGGGGGGAGCATGCTCAAATTTTTATTTTTTAGGATGTGTCCACTTTGAAAATTCATAAAAAAATCATATATTTATTAAAAAATTAACAAAAAAATTAGGCATTAACTATGTGATGTTAGATAATTTTTCACTAAAGCGATTTGTGAAATATTTTTCAAAAAATCAACATTTTAGGGGAGCATACCAAATACTATGTTATATTTTTTTGATAAAAACAGGATCACTTTGTGTGATCCTCCTATTTGAACCTCTTAATTTCCAACCATTTTAAAAAAAAATAGTAGTTTAGAAACTAGTTTCCGAGCACTAAAAATCTTGTTCTTATCACATCTTCTAATTATGAGCGTGGCCTTCAATTTCTCATCCACGATTATTTTTTACTAATTAAAATAAAAGTGGCCACTTTTGACCCCCTTTTGGTCCCCCATTTCCATGCACATACCCTAATATCAATAGTTATAACATAGTTTTAGCATTGTACGACTGCCTTTATATATTAAAAATGTTGTCCCAACTATACAAAGCCTACCTTAAGGAGTATGATTGTCTAAGACACTCCTAAATTTGCTCAAAGCTGTAATAATAATGTAGACATCTGCAAACACTGCCTAGAATATTATATGACTAGATATAAGATGGGTACAGACCTTGAGAAGGATGTACGATTGCCTAAAACATAGGCCTATAGTCTATAAACTCAACAATCATTCCTAAATAAACTTTGACTAGCATATAAACTTGTATGACCTTTAGAAACTATTGTTAAGGGATGTGACCAACATTTGGAAATGATTTATATGATTTACCAAGTGATTTCAAATGTATGGATAGGTACAAGAAAGTATTACCTACAATAGGAGAATGGTATGACTAGCCCAATACAATGATCCACCTTCACAAAATCAAATGATAAGTGTCATGCCCACATTTCCCATGTGGTTACGACACACATGTCATGTCCACATTTGCCATGTGGTCATGACACGAATTACGAAAAACTTTTCTACCTATCCTTAGGAACACCCTCACACGCATCTGTGTGCTCGGTGGCATTACGCATAAGGTGTAAACTTGTCAACATAATTCAGGGAGGTGCATTGTCCCACGCAGTCCCTTGCGTGATGATAGCTGTCTAGGGGGTATGCGACACGAAGTGTGTCACTTTTAGGGTTAGAACGATTTTAATTTGAACCCTAAGTTTCCTAGGTGTGAAGATGATCTCGCCAGATTCAAAACCTAATCCTAACTTAGGTCAAAATGAAAATGAAATAATGATTAAGAAATAATGGCATGATGGATGCATGATTAAAGTGGAATGGTGAAATAAAATTTAATAAAATATCGGAACATTAAAACCCTAGAAATCTAGGAAAAATTCAATAGCATAATGCGTTTTCAATATTTGATTTAAAAATTTAAAAATAAAACTCCAATAAGAAATTAAACAAAATTAAAGAATAACAATTTAAAACTTAAGAACAATTTTAAAGAAATTTAAAATAACAAAATAAATACCCTGCCAATGTCAAATAAATTGACCTTGCATTAAAAAGTTAAAAATAATTTGGAATAAAATATTAAAACAATAACATGACGCCAAATTTGGATTTCAAATTTGAGTCCGTTAATAAATATAATTTCGACATTATATTTCTTAACGAACTCAGAATAATAGAGAAGGGAAGAGATTAAAATACTCATTCCCGTAAAATAATAATAAAATAGATAAACAAATAAAATGATAAAATCATGCTAGGGAAAAATAAAATAAATATCCCAACTAAAATGAATTTAATACAAAGGGAATACTCTTCCCAATTTAAAGAAAATTAATCCCTCCCTTTTAAAATGTAAGTCACAAGGCAATAAAAATAAAATGCAAAACCCCATTTAAATAAAACAAAAATGAATGAAGCACAAGGGTGAAATAAAAGCAAGGAAAAAATAGAGGATTTAAAATAAAGGGATAAAACAAACCCCTCTCAAACTCCTCTCATTAAAATATTGTTTTGCAAAATTAGAAAAGCCCTAATTTCTATCATTTCCTCTTTTTTGTTGCCCTAATTCCTCTATCACATTCTTTCCTTATTCCCTTCTTTGTTTGTTTTCTTCTTTGTTTATGCAGGTAAGGGTTTGAGCTTCCATGGCTGCCATTTTTTTTTAGAGTAATGAAACTATTTCCATATATATATATATATATATATAAATACTGAAGTGATAAGTTCAAACTTCAAACTACAGGTTTGAGAGAACGGCAGGGGCCGAATGGCGGAGGGCACGGTCTAAAGGAAGGCAAACAATGCTGGTTGAGTTTGTTTGGGCGTTGTGTTTAAGGAATGGTGGGGTGGGGGTTTCGACCCCCTCCCCACATCCTCAAAGACTATGGCAGCAGCGGCGGCGGGTACTGTGGTGGGCGCCAACGCCTACCACAGTCCCACCCTACTTTGTAACATTTTTCCTTTGGACGTTTTCAGCGGACTACTTACAGTTCGCCCTCAGTTTCATTATATTCTATTTATTATATTTTGTTTATTGCATACTAAATGTATATCTACTGTTAAATCTATATACAATTTGTGTATATATATATATAGATTTATATATACAGTCCAATCTAGCATCTCATTTATCATAGTATGTATCTCTTCTATTATGATATATATACATAGGCACTTATTTATATATATATATATATATATATATATATATATATATATATATATATATAAGTGTGCATATATATATTAATATATACAACAAATATATAGCCCTCTATTTTTTTCTTCAAATTTCTGTACATATACAGTGAATAAATAAAAGAAAAATGAACAGCAAATAGAATAAAAAATAAAGGGTGTATATATATTTTCATATATTTATGTATAATTATATATATACCCATTAAAATAACTTTCTCACAACAATAGGGTAACTAACAGAAATACTAACTTTCAGATTAGTACACATAAAATAATCAGTAGCATTTTTTTTTGAACATATACTATTTAGGAACATATATATTTTTTTAAAATAGTTCAAATACACAGAAATATATTATCTTTTTTTTTTTTTTGATGCAACCATAAGGTAGGAAATTACAATTTTATTTAAATATCTAACAGTCCATTTTTATAATAGCAACTATAAATAGAAAATTTCAAGCAACTTAACAGAAAATAAATCTCTTAAAATTTCTATCTTCCTTTCTTTGTAAGCAATAAAACTTAATCCACAACTAATGTTTATTTTCTTTCGTCAAAAGAACAATAACAACAACCATATATATATATTTAAAAAAAAAATTCACAAGCATTTCTCAAAACCTACCAACTCCACAACATATAGAAAGAACAACATTTAAATTAAAACATAGAGAATGTTTACATTGCAATATTTATCACAACCAACTCCATAGGTAAAATGACTAGAACAAATTTACAATAGGGCCACAAAGGCCATGGATCAAACAATCAACAACAAATGACTATAGCATCACAAAAATAGACTTCTCAACAAGCTCCATTTCTTCATTTAAGCACCTGCAATAAAGCACAATAACAAGGGAAAACCCAACCACTTCAAAATGCCCTCCTCCCTATCGTAGACCTGCAAGTGGGTCACCCCTAAGCTAGGGAGGTAGGGATTCACACAGTTGCAACACACCACGACAAGCATCAAGCAACAACAACACAAAAATCAACCCCAAGGATAAGTACATAACACAACTCATGAAAATGAGTTTGATGGGGGTAGGGAATGGACCCCTCTACTTCAAAGGTCACACCAAAAACACCAAATACCAAGTCTCATGGCCTCAAGCCAAAACCTCCAAAACCACAACTCTCCAAATATCTCAAAATGAACTTCCATGGCACTCTTGCCATTCAAATAATCTCTACAACAAGTAAAAAGCCCTCAAGGCCATAAATAGCACAAAAAATGGGAGTGACCTTAAGGAGGTTCCTTTCCCCTACCCCAAACCAGTTGAGCCTTACCTCCAAATGGAGGTGCTCTCACCAAACTCTCATCCCACATAAAAAATAAAATAACAACAACCAATTCTACAACCACATCACAATAAAAACAAGCAAGGGTAAAGAACATAATCATGAGGCTTACCTTCAAAAGCCTTATAATGGAAGCACATTTGGTGATGAGCTCCAAGCTTCTCTCAAACCTTCCAATCTCCAAAATCTCTCTAACTTCCCCAAAAGATTGCTCCAAAATAGAAAGAAATCTCCAAAATGCAAGAACCCCACACTCCTCAACAAGAGGAGGTAATATAGGCCTTCTAAATTGGCCTTGAGGAATGAGAAGGTGACACTTGTCACCTTCTCCTTCCTCCTCCTATGCCACTTGCAAGGGAGAGCAAGTGTGAGGGTGATAAGTGTCATCCTCCAATTCCATCTCAATTCTCACCTTATCCACTTGTGCTCTCACACATGTGTGAGAGGACAAGTGGTGAGGTGGCATTCCCCTCGAAGCCTCCATGAGGATAAGGGATGTCATATGGCATCCTCTTATTCTCTAAGAGAGCCATCTCCCTCTAAGATGCTCTCACATGTGTGTGAGAGTCTTGGAGGAAGATCCCACACACTTGAGAGTCTTGGAGACCTCCCAAGTCTTCCTAGGGAAGGGATTCCCAAACTTTGGGAAGGGAGATGAGTCTTTCCCAAAGCATGACTCATCTCCCACCCTTAGCTAATTCAAATTTCGTCACTTTGACTAAACTTTAGTTTAGAGTGACCAAAAGTGAGTTAACCCAAGGTTTAGTTAGTCAAAATTGACCCTAGACCCATGGGTAACCACCTAGGGTAAATTTTGGGACACTAAGGTTCACCTAGGGGGTCATAAATCCACTTTAAATGGACTCAAAAATAATAACAATACCAAGTGGTATAAATCAATAAAAATTATACAACACATGATATAATTAATTAAACAGAGGGGTACTAGGCCAAAATGATAAAATTAAACAAGCACTAAAATCAACACTCAATTTCAAACGTGATCCTCATCCCTCTTGGGAATGGATCAGTTTCACAGGGAATAACATATGTGTGAATTCTACCTCCAATTTCCCGTGGCCTGAGAATGTAATCCTGCACATCTCGATCAAGTGTCAATCATATCATGAATAATCATAGCCGAAGCAACTGGAATTAAATTCATGCCATTGAATACAACAATAATCATCTATAACATAATTTTGAATTAAACTGCATTTTTCTATCAAATGTCACATAATCATCATCACATAAATAACTAGAATCACATCACAAAACATCATCTAATATATCTCGTATGTCTATTCACAAAATAGCATCAAAGTATGATCAAATCGAATCACCATATGTCAAATCAATGTCATCAAAATCAAGAGATATAATCAAATCTGCATTATGAAACCATAGTCTCTAAAAGTCTGAAAATGTCATCAACTGAAATGCATAATGATCAAAATGAGAAAAGAAAAAATAATCAGCCTCACATCCTCCCCCCTAAGACTAAACTTCCTCCTGGAAGTTGTCAAAAAGGTGAGGATAGAATGCCCTCAAACTAGCTGCATCCTCCCAAGTCGTTGTGACCTCATCATAATGATCCCACTGGACCCTAACCTGGTCTAGCTCTTGACCTTGAATGCCCAGCGTCTAACGAGCCAATATGTGAATTAGTTCCAAAGCCAATTGCCTGTCCGCGTCTACCTATAGAGTACTCCAATCCAGTACGTGAGATAAGTCAAATATATATTGCCTTAATACAAAAATATGAAAGACATCATGGATACGTGACAGGCTAGGTGGCAACGCTAGATGATAGGCAACAGGTCCTATCCACTCCAAGATCTCAAAGGGTTCTAGAAACCGTGGTGCGAGCTTAAAGCCCTTTCCATAACGGATTGGATTCTTGTGCGGCTGCACTCTAAGGAATACCCTATCACCCACTGAGAAGCTCCGATCAGTCCTCTTAGCATCGGCATACTTCTTCTGTCTATCCTATGCCTCCTGAAGTCTCTGCCTAATCAATGTGACCTATTGCTCCATATCTTGAACTAACTCTGGACCAATGGCAACCCTATCCTCTATCCGATCCCAACTCAATGGTGTCCTGCATGGTTTGCCGTATAAAGCCTGAAAAGGTGGCATACCCAATGAGTTGTGATGCCCATTATTGTAAGAAAACTCGACCAGATATAGATACTCCTCCCATCTAGACTGATAATCCATAACATACATATGAAGCATGTCCTCCAACACTTGATTCACCTGCTCTGTCTGTCCATCTATCTTAGGATGATAAGCAGAGTTAAAGTTGAGCTGTGTGCCCAACGCCTGCTGCAAGGCTCTCCAAAATGCTAAAGTGAACACTGGATCTCTGTTAGAAATGATGCGGCGAGGTACTCCATGTAATCTCACAATATCATCTAAGAATACTCTCACCATTGCTGGTGCATTGTATGTCATGCATATAGGCGAGAAATGCGCCACCTTGGTCAACTTGTTGACTGTCACCATGATGGCATCATGGCGACGCGAAGACATAGGAAGACCAACAATAAAATCCATGGAAATGGTGTCCCATTTCCACTTAGGTATCTCATGTGGGTATAAAAGACCCGCTGGATGCTGATGCTTGGCCTTGACCCTCTGGCACTCAAGGCATCGAGCAACAAACTCTGCAATATCCCGTCTCATACCTGCCCAATGGTACAGCTGTCGTAGGTTGGCATGCATATTCTTCACCCCGGATGTGCCGCATATGGTGCTCTATGAGCCTCTGATAACACTACAATACGTAGGTCACCTGCACAGGGTACATAGATGCGCTATCAATGATGAAGTAACCCATCTACCTCAAGTGAATACCCTACAAACTTGCCCACAAGGGCCCTCTATGAACTGATCTCCCGCTGCACCTCACGAAACTACTCATCCTCTGGTAGATGCTGAATAATGCGTCCTCTCAAGTCCACACTTAGAGTCAAGGTCAAGAGCTTGTGGTGCCTCTGACTCAATGCTTCAACAACCACATTTTCCTTCCCTTTGATGTAGTGGACATCAAAGTCATACTTGTAAAGAAACTCCATCCAACGCCGCTGACTAGCATTTAGATTCAACTGTGTAAAGATATACTGAAGACTGTGGTGATCTGAATGGAGTTCAAAGCGACGACCCAATAAGAAATGTCTCCAACGAACTAGAGCATGAACCATTGCCGCTAACTCCAAGTCATGCGTGGGGTAGTTCAGCTCATGGGTCTTGAGCTTTCGTGACTCATACATGATCACTCTACCACTCTGCATAAGTATGGCTCCCAATCCCTCAAGTGATGCATCCGTACAAACCATAAAATCTATTGCAGGATCAGGAACCACTAAATGGGACCACTGGTGAAATGCTCCTTGAGGACCCCAAAGGCCTTCTCACACTACTCAGTCCATAGAAAGCTCTTCCCTTTCCACTGAAGGGAAGTGATGGGGTGGGCTATCCAAGAAAAACCCTCAACAAAGCGATGGTAATAACCAGCTAACCCCATAAAACTCCTAACCTCTATCACACTGGTGGGTGCTGGCCAATCCCTGATAGCCTTGATCTTTGATGTATCTACTGAGATTGCATCGCCAGATAGGATATGCCCCAGATACTGAACCTCTGTCCTAAAAAATGCACACTTCATCAAGTTCCCATAAAGATTCTGCTCCCTCAAACACTGTAGAACTTGACGTAGGTGCTCCTCCTTGGTCCGTGAATAGATCAAAATGTCATTGAGGAAAATAATCATGAACTGATCTAAGTAGGTACGGAACACCCCATTCATGAGACTCATGAACACTGCAGGGGCATTCGTCAAGCCGAAGGGGACCACAGTGAACTCATAGTGGCCATATCGATTCTAGAAGGTAGTCTTATGGATGTCCGCCTCTATGATACGTAACTGGTGGTAACCAAACTTCAGGTCAATCTTAGAGAACACCCTGACTCCCTGCATCTGATTGAAAAGATCATCAATCTTGGGCAAAGGATAACAGTTCTTCACCATCACCTTATTCAACTACCTATAGTCTATGCACAATCGAAGAGACCCATCCTTCTTCACGAAGATGACAAGAGCACCCCAAGGTGAAACGCTCGGTCAGATGTGCCCCTTCTCGAACAAGTCCTCCAACTGTAACTTGAGCTCTATGAGCTCATGTGTGGTCATCTTGTAGGGTGCACGAGACACTAGCTCGATGCCTGGTACTAAGTCAATGTGAAAGTCTACCTCACAACGGGGTGGCATCCCTGGTAACTCTGTTGGAAACACATCGAAAAACTCTCTAAGGATGGGATGATCATCCAAAGATGCCTCAGGCTTGTCATCCGACTGTCACTCACTGTGATGGCAAACATCTGGTATCCCTTCTGCATGCATCACTTAAGCTGTTGAGCGGATATAATACGCACTGCTGTGGGCTTTTGTATGCCCACTATCTCAACTGATGAACCGTGATCATCTAAGTAGCTAATCACCTTTCGGTGACAATCTAGCTTGGCTCGATGAGCCACAAGCTAGTCCATACGCAACACCACATCGTAGGATCCTAATGTCATAACTCTAAGGTCACATACTGTGGCAAAGGGTTCCAAAGAAATCTTGCAGTCATGGACTAAGGAATCTACTCTCATCTTGGCCCCTGAGGCCAACTCAACCACCCACCTATCACCCTACCTAGAGGCCACCATCCTGCAACGCTCCACTAATGATGGAGATATGAAAGAGTCAGTAGCACCAGAATCAAAGAGAATAGAGATGGGGATACCCCCTATCATACCTGACATCTCAATCACTGACGCCTGAAAAGTAGCCGGGCAGTTATCAACCGCTGCGAACATACGGTGGGACCTACCCACATCTCCAATTGTCTGCTCTAATCCTCTTGCACGAGGTTGTCCCCTATTGTAAAGCCCTATGGACACTCTCTGGCTAGGTGTCTTGTTCCACCACACACAAAACATGGGCCCCTAGCTTGTACCTATCCAGTCTAAGTCCTACTCGACTATTACTGTCCTAATCTACCAGTGGACCCCTGTGAGCCCCTATATGACTGTTGCGACCTCGCGAGTCCCAGGTGGTCCTTGCTACATTTGATCTCTGCGCGGGCCCTACTACTGCCAACCTCTATTATGCCCCCCATGTGCCCTCTGTTGTGTCCTAACTCTCTGTTACTGCTATGGCTGCTGCTGCTGTGGGGGCCTAGGAGGTAAGGGAGTGGAACTAAATCCTCCCCTATGAGGTGGTTGTGATGGTCTACAGAAACTCTACTGATGATGCTACTACCCACGATTTTGAAACTAAGGGCATGAACTCTACCCTCATCCCTATATCTCCTCAGTGATATATGCCTTCTCAGCAGCATCACTCAAAGTCTGGGGGTCTGCCATGCGAACAGGCCCTGCTATGCTATGGTTCAGTTCTCTGATAAACTTATGAACAAGAGTTTCTCATCATGGAGATACTCTGCATATCGAGACAACTCAGTAAATCTACCCTCATACTGAACAACTGTAAGTCCTCTCTGCTGAAGGTCATGAAAGTTGTCTATGCGACGCTGCCGATAGTGATCTGATAGGTATCACGCATTGAAGCGCTCAATGAAGGTCTCCCATGTGAGAGTGTCTAATGATAGGTGACGCTTGCACTCGTCAGTGCACCACCAGGTAGTTGCTGCATCTCACAATAGGTGTACTGCTACACGAGCCTTCATGTTTCCCTTGTAAGGATGCAACACGAAGCATCTATCTAAGTTGATGAGCCAAGCCTTTGCCTCAGCTCCCTCTGTGGTCCCGACAAAAGTAGGAGGGTTCAGCCTCAACAAATCCCTAATGGGATCTCCTCTGTCTCTGTGCCCTCTGATAAGCTCATCTATGTAATAGTCATAAGGTCTGTGAACAATGTACTCTACTCGTACTGCCTCATCACACCTAACTTGATGTGTAGGGCTCCTGCTATGGGCCTTGTCGACCGATCCAACCTCCTCTGTTGTTGTCTCTAGCACCTCAACATATGGCTCCACACATGGTGCCCCTGGCGGCTTAACGCGGGGCTCCACATGTGGCTCAACATGGGACTCTGCTCATGGCTCCACGCGTGGCTCCTCTCGCGGATCCTCGTAGGGCTCAACACATGGCTCTATGCGCAGCTCAGCTATAGCCGGTGGATGCCTATCTAACACTGCCTGTAATGCCTATAATATCTGTGGCCCAATATCAGGTATAGGTAGGGCTAGTGGTGCCTGCGATACCTATGGGGCCAACTGTGCCTTTCCCTCAGCTAAAGAATCATTGTGCACCTCGACGAATGTAGTGTAGCAAGACTGTGCTCACTGAACTCATCGGGGAGGTATCTTACAAAAATGAGGTAACCACTAATTAGTCAAAGTTGCGGAAATAATAATGTGTCCTAAACAAGCCCAGTGTTTAAACTTAGGCTCTAATACCAAATGTAATGCTCACATTTCCCATGCGGTCATAACACACAACACACGTGTCATGTCCACATTTGCCATGTGGTCATGACATGAATTATGAAAAACTTTTCTACCTATCCCTAGGAACCCCCTCGCACGTGTCTGCGTGCTCGGTGGCATTACGCATAAGGTGTAAACTTGTCAACATAATTCGGGGAGGTGCGTTGTCCCATGCAGTCCCTTGCATAATGATAGCCGTCTAGGGGGTATGTGACACGAAGTGTGTTGCTTTTAGGGTTAGAACGATTTTAATCCAAACCCTAAGTTTCCTAGGTGTGAAGATGATCTCGCTAGATTTGATACCTAACCCTAACTCAGGTCAAAATGAAAATGAAATAATGATTAAGAAATAATGGCATGATGGATGCATGATTAAAGTGGAATGGTGAAATAAAAGTTAATAAAATATCAGAACATTAAAAGCCTAGAAATCTAGGAAAAATTTGACAGCATAATGCGTTTTCAATATTTGACTTAAAAATTTAAAAATAAAACTCCAATAAGAAATTAAACAAAATTAAAGAATAACAATTTAAAACTTAAGAACAATTTTAAAGAAATTTAAAATAACAAAATAAATACCCTGCCAAGGTCAAATAAATTGACCTTGCATTAAAAGGTTAAAAATAATTTAGAATAAAATATTAAAACAATAACATGACGCCAAATTTGGATTTCAAATTTGAGTCTGTTAATAAATATAATTTTGGCATTACATTTCTTAACGAACTCAGAATAATAGAGAAGGGAAGAGATTAAAATACTCATTCCCGTAAAATAATAATAAAATAGATAAACAAATAAAATGATAAAATCACATTAGGGAAAAATAAAATAAATATCCCAACTAAAATGAATTTAATACAAAGGGAATACTCTTCCCAATTTAAATAAAATTAATCATTCCCTTTTAAAATGTAACTCACAAGGCAATAAAACAAAAATGCAAAACCCCATTTAAATAAAACAAAAATGAATGAAGCACAAGGGTGAAATAAAAGCAAGGCAAAAATAGAGGATTTAAAATAAAGGGATAAAACAAACCCCTCTCAAACTCCTCTCATTAAAATATTGGTTTGCAAAATTAGAAAAGCCCTAATTTCTATTGTTTTCTCTTTTTTGTTGCCCTAATTCCTCTATCATATTCTTTCCTTATTCCCTTCTTTGTTTGTTTTCTTTTTTGTTTATGCAGGTTAGGGTTTGAGCTTCCATGGCTGCCATGGAGATGCAACTAGAGAGTATATTCAGATAATTTTGTTTTAAACCCCCTTTTTTTTAGAATAATGAAACTATTTCCATTTATATATATACATTTTTTTTTAACAGAGTGATTGATGTATATATATATATATATATATCAATATATATAAATACTGAAGTGATAAGTTCAAACTTCAAACTGCATGTTTGAGAGAGCGGCAGGGGCCAAATGGCAGAGGGCGTGGTCTAAAGGAAGGCAAACAACATTGGTTAAGTTTGTTTGGGCATTGTGTTTAAGTAAGGAATGGTGGGGAGGGGGTTGAAACCCCCACCCCACCCCCTTAAAGACTACGGCGGCAGCGAGTACTATGGTGGGCACTAACGCCCACCACAGTCCCACCCTACTTTGCAACATTTTTCCTTCGGACATTTTCAGCGGACTACTTACAGTTTGCCCTTAGTTTCATTATATTCTATTTATTATATTTTGTTTATTGCATACTAAATGTATATCTACTGTTAAATTTATATACAATTTGTGTATATATATACAGTCCAATCTAGCATCTCATTTATCACAGTATGTATCTCTTCTATTATGATATATATACATAGGCACTTATTTATATATACATATATATTTGTATACATATATATTTGTATACATATATATATATTTTAATATATACAACAAATATATAACCCTCTATTTTTTTCTTCAAATTTCTGTACATATATAGTGAATAAATAAAAGAAAAATGAACAGCAACTAGAATAAAAAAATAAAGGGTGTATATATATATATATATTTATGCATATATATATTTTCATATATTTATGTATAATTATATATATACCCATTAAACTAACTTTCTCACAACAATAGGGTAACTAACAGAAATACTAACTTTCAGATTAGTACACATAAAATAATCAGTAGCATTTTTTTTTGAACATATACTATCCAGGAACATATATATTTTTTTAAAATAGTTCAAATACACAAAAATATATTATATCTCTTCTTTTTTTTTTGATGCAGCCATAAGGTAGGAAATTACAATTTTATTTAAATCTCTAATAGTCCATTTTCATAACAGCAACTATAAATAGAAAATTTCAAGCAACTTAATAGAAAATAAATCTCTTAAAGTTTCTATCTTCCTTTCTTTGTAAGCAATAAAACTTAATCCACAACTAATGTTTATTTTCTTTCGTGAAAAGAACAATGACAACAACCATATATATATATATATATATATATATATATATATATATATATATATATATATATATATATATATATATAATTCACAAGCATTTCTCAAAACCTACCAACTCCACAACATAGGGAAAGAACAACATTTAAATTAAAACATAGAGAATGTTTACATTGCAATATTTATCACAGCCAACTCCATAGGTAAAATGACTAGAACAAATTTACAATAGGGCCACAAAGGCCATGGCTCAAACAACCAACAACAAATGACTATAGCATCACAAAAATGAACTTCTCAACAAGCTCTATTTCTTCATTTAAGCACCTGCAATAAAGCACAACAACAAGGGAAAACCCAACCACTTCGAAATGCCCTCCTCCCTATCATAGACCTGCAAGTGGGTCACCCATGAGCTAGGGAGGTAGCGATTCACACGGTTGCAACAAACCACAACAAGCATCAAGCAACAACAACACAAAAATCAACCCCAAGGATAAGTACATAACATAACTCATGAAAATGAGTTTGATGGGGGTAGGGAATGGACCCCTCTACTTCAAAGGTCACACCAAAAACACCAAATACCAAGTCTCATGGCCTCAAGCCAAAACCTCCAAAACCACAACTCTCCAAATATCTCACAATGAACTTCCATGGCACTCTTGCCATTCAAATAATCTCCACAACAAGTAAAAAGCCCTCGAGGCCATAAATAACACTAAAAATGAGAGTGACCTCAAGGAGGTTCCTTTCCCCTACCCCAAACAAGTTGAGCCTTACCTCCAAATGGAAGTGCTCTCACCAAACTCCCATCCCACATAAAAAAAAAATAACAACAAACAATTCTACAACCACATCACAATAAAAACAAGCAAGGGTAAAGAACATAATCATGAGGCTTACCTTCAAAAGCCCTATAATGGAAGCACATTTGGTGATGAGCTCCAAGCTTCTTCCAAACCTTCCAATCTCCAATCTCCCTCTAACTTCCCCAAAAGATTGCTCCAAAATAGAAAGAAATCTCTAAAATGCATGAACCCCACACTCCTCAACAAGAGGAGGTAATATAGGCCTTCTAAATTGGCCTTGAGGAATGAGAAGGTGACACTTATCACCTTCTCCTTCCTCCTCCTATGCCACTTGCAAGGGAGAGGAAGTGTGAGGGTGACAAGTGTCATCCTCCAATTCCATCTCAATCCTCACTTTATCCACTTGTGCTCTCACACGTGTGAGAGGACAAGTGGTGAGGTGGCATTCCCCTTCAAGCCTCTATGATGATAAGGGATGCCATATGACATCCTCTTATTCTCTAAGAGAGCCATCTCCCTCTAAGATGCTCTCACATGTGTGTGAGAGTCTTGGAGGAACATCACACACACTTGGGAGTCTTGGAGACATCCCAAGTTTTCCTAGGGAAGGGATTCCCAAACTTTGGGAGGGGAGATGAGTCTTTCCCAAAGCATGACTCATCTCCCACCCTTAGCTAATTCAAATTTCGTCACTTTGACTAAACCTTAGTTTAGAGTGACCAAAAGTGAGTTAACCCAAGGTTTAGTTAGTCAAAATTGACCCTAGACCCATGGGTAACCACCCAAGGTAAATTTTGGGACACTAAAGTTCACTTAGGGGGTCATAAATCCACTTTAAATGGCCTCAAAAATAAAAACAATACCAAGTGGTATAAATCAATAAAAAATATACAACACATGATATAATTAATTAAACAAAGGGGTACTAGGCCAAAATAATAAAATTAAACAAGCACTAAAATCAACACTCAATTTCAAATGTGATCCTCATCCCTCTTGGGAATGGATCAGTTTCATAGGGAATAACATATGTGTGAATTTTACCTCATTTTCCTGTGGCTTGGGAATGTAATCCTACACATCTTGATCAAGTGTCAATCATATCATGAATAATCATAGCCGAAGCAACTGGAATTAAATTCATGGCATTGAATACAACAAAAAGTCATCTATAACATAATTCTGAATTAAACTATATTTTTCTATCAAATGTCACATAATCATCATCACATAAATAACTAGAATCACATCACAAAACATCATCTAATATATCTCGTATGTCTAATCACAAAATAGCATCAAAGTATGATCAAATTGGATCACCATATGTCAAATCAATGTCATATCAAAATCAGGAGATATAATCAAATCTGCATAATGAAACCATAGTCTCTAAAAGGCTGATAATGTCATCAACTAAAATGCATAACGATCAAAATAAGGAAGGAAAAAATAATCGGCCTCACAATAAGATTTTCAAGCAAATGATCCTTCAATAATCTCTTCAAGTCTAATTTAACATCAACACAAATTTAGAATTCTTTTACAATTGTTTAGCATAGAGGTAATCTCTAAGTGGAATTACTCACATGAATAGGATTTTTTTTGTCCTTGAATCTATCTTTGTCAAAGGGGTTTCATCCTAGGATAGAAATGAAGAACATATGTTCAATCTCAAGAAATTAGGGTTTGATATAATCTGGAACGCTTTCTTCTTTTCCCAAACCCTTCTTTTATAAGCACTTAAGGGATTATAATATTATTTTCTTAGTTTTTCTTTTCCCCTCTAAAACTAAAATTATAAAGTGTCTAAAAAGTTCCTTTAATCAAACATCACTTTTGGACCCCATCACTAACGACACTTTATGAACCTCTTTTAAGAATCAACCTTTTTAATAAATAAACATAAGCTGCCTTTTTTATAATATAATGTAAGGTTAGTTTTTAGGATATCTTAATCTTAATTATGAAAATATTTCTTTTGAAACACCCCCAATATCTTATGGGAAATAAAATAATAGGTTAGGAGTCTTCCAACAACTTACGCTTGGAATGGGGACATGACAGGCCTTCAAAAGCCACCATTTCAGTCTTCAAATTAGCTACTACCTCCCAAGGAACTTCTGCAACACTCTTATCTTTAGATTCAATAACTCATATGATTTTATTTGTTTCCATGCCACCAATGTGAAATTCTTTATTATTACTGATCACATCGATTGCAACTTTTCCATGTTGAAGAGTCTCCACCCTTTCCAAACTCAAATGGATATTCATTATCTTCTCAAGGAATTTTTCCCCCTTAGTATTGCTCCATAAATTCCCACTTAATTAGCCTCTTCAAGACCATCCTCATCTTCCTTCTTGAAGACATCTTCACACACACATACATGCAACTCTTTGTAGTTACAAGACTCACACTTGCAACAAACCCATTAGAGCATTCAATGCACATTTGACAACAAAGCCTTTTCTAGTACACTTGTGCCTCCTTCTCATGCCCTTGTATAGTCAAAATATTCTACATACTTTCACTAGTTAGTGTTTTAGTTTGCATCTCTTAGTGTGACACAAAAATAAAACAAATGTGTAGTAAAATTGCTTTTTGAATTAGAAGGGGAAACTCCCTGTAAATTAAAAACTAACCTAAAACTAGACAATATATACATGTAATTTACAATCCTTATAATGATTTTTGGGGTGGTTTACATTCATTCTTAATAAATTGTAAATATGTATCTTTTTTGGGTTTGCTAGTGTAAAAGGATGAGATGCTCTCTCAATACAAGGTAAAGGATTTTATGTTTTTTAGAAGACTAGATACTTCCATTGTTTATTTAAATGTGGAGACTAAGTAATGCAAGTACATATACAAAATTTAATAGGCTAACACATAAACATGAGCATTGTAGTAAAGTAAATGTAGGATTTGATATAAAGCCACAATCACCTTCAAGTTAACCTACAATACAAAGCTTGCAACTTCCCTAAAGAAATATAATCCTCAGCACACATCATGAGACATCTCAATAAACATTTATAAGAAAGAGAGGAGTAATAAATGTCATTGAGTGAAAAACAAATTCTAGATCACAATAACACTAAATATTTGATTAGTAGCAACTACAACAATATGTAGGCATGAGAATTACCATTAGCCATCTAAGTGCAATGATACTTATTTATACTGTTTACAAACAATTGTATAAAAATAAATGAAATAAATTGACCGGACTTCAACTTTAGTTGTAATTACTTACTATTGATGTTTGTCACTGATGTCAAAGGTTATTGTTGCATTGATGTCAAAGGTCATTTATGCATGGTGTTGGTAAGTTGATTTGGTATTAACACAAAACACAAAGACAAAGAAAGATTTAGTAAAGGAAATGATTGAGTTGCAGTGGTATTTGATGCTAAATATATGCAAGGGGTGCTTCATGTTAAGCTTTACCTATCATCTCATGACATTATTCTCTTTATGTTCCCTTTTCATTCTTATGAGGTGCTTCATGTCAATATGATGTTTGGTATGGTTTGATATGTCAGTTGTTGATGATAGAAGTCATTCATTTCATGATGATTAATGCTTGATGATCTCCAAGAGATGCATTCCTTTTTATCCTTATCACAGAGTTGTTTCAAGAGTTGCTGATTCATCTTATGGTTTATTTCATGATGTAAATTGCAGTGTTCAGGGTACAAAAAGATACTTGATGTCAAAAACACTTGTCCTTATGATAGGACACTTCCAGATCATTCAAACGTATTTGTGGGTTTGATGAAATGTGATTAAGAGGCAAGGAGTTGTTTAGATGTACGCATTCATGTTTTTGAAATAAAAATCTTATCATCATCAAGCTCTGCAATATATAGTTATGGTTTGTATTTGATTTTGGTCACTATTTGAGAAGTGTCTAAGGTGATCCCATTGAAGGTTTAAACATAGTGTTTAAGTCTATTTTATACACTGCATCAGTAATGAAAGGGTGATAAGAAGAAATCATGGAACAATCATGATTCAGGTCTATAACATATCTTGGGTGATCAGTTAGGGTTGAAAGATTAAACTCTAAATAGTCTTCTTAAAAAACCCTAAGTATAAACTAAATCATGACATGTAGGGTATAAACCTTTATTTGACATTAGAACCTTTTGTTATGTTTGAAGAGTGATCGGATATCTCAGGTCAAGTATAACTTAAGTGCTTTATCCTCATTCGATAATTGGCCCTTCAACTGAGGGCTTTTGGATTCTCTAGTTAAAGAGTTGAGATCGAGCACCAAATTCCTAATCAATGGTCGCCATTCAATTGATCAAGGGTACAAATGTATATATCAATGTTGGCAATATAAAGTAACAAGAAATCATTGAGGTTGAAGATTGACGGGCATATGGGCGTTAGTGCCCTAACTACAGCTTCATAGTTTTGTAATTATCTTTTCTATCAGCGACTGGATATGAGTTTTTTGTGAGTGCATTGTAGAGTTCTTTTGATTAAACCCTGACCAATGTAAGATTGTTTTGAAGACACTTATTTCCATTTTTTTATGTTTTGAAAACAATGCACAATTATATAGCAGATCGGGTGTGTGTGCGTGTTGATGAGCCTTTTGGAGATGAAGTCAATGTATGACTGATGAGGAGAAATATAGATTTTAATACTATAACACAGAGTGTATAAAATAATGAAGATCTGAATGAAATGACATGTATGTTAAAGTTTTGTAGTGTGACAGAGATATTGAATGGTATGGAATGAGATGAAGATCAAAACAATGAGGTCATGGTGAACAAAGGAATACAGGGGCAGATGACTATTTTTGTAGAGACAAGAGAGATAGAATATGTGGCTATGAGGTTTTGTAAGTACATTGTGGATATTTTATTGTTTTAAAGACTATCTTTTTATTTTATGTTTTTAAAGACAATGTATTGAAGGAAGTTTTTATAGCAGAATATGTAAGAGTGTCACTGTGAAAGATGTGTTTCTCTGTAGAAATGAATGTAGTCTGTATGAAGGTTTTGTAGTAGTTTACTTTGGAGTATGTTCAAGGTCTTTGAGTAAGCATTTTTGCAAAAAGAATGTGCAACATTTGAGTCATGTCATGATCAATACAAAAGAATAGTGTAGTGTTTTTGTTATTAATGAATGTATGTAGAATCTAGATGAAAAATCAATGATGTAAGAACAAAGCAGTTAATGTGCTTATCAGATTGTAGGTGAACTTTCAGAGGCATAAAGTTTTGTTTTGTAGAGAGGTCTTTATTCGTGCATGCTAGAGAAGTTGTAATAGGTAGATGAAACTTTATGCCAAGAAGAGGGTTGTACGAATGTCTTTTGTACTCGAGATTTTGTTTTGTACCATCATGCCAAGTACTTTTGTGTTGGATGTATAATGATTCTAAATAGTTATTTTGTTGTGCTAATCTAGGAGAGATAAGGTGTTTGTGTAAGAGTTATAGAACTCATATATAACCTTTGGTTTTCAATGTAAATAGAGGAGTACTCTATGTTTATCTTCCTTTTTTGAGATTGGAGATGTTTGTTAGTGAGACATAGTATTTTGCTAGTGAGGCATATACTTTGATACTAGTGAGGTGTTGCCAGTGAGGCATGATTGTAACCAGTGAGGTTTGCCAGTGAGGCTTAATGGAGTTCATGTTCATAGTGGTTTTTACCCTTCTGGGGTTTTAAACCCAATCATTTGTGTTATGTGATGTTCATATATGTCTCTTGTGCTTTGTTAATGCTTTCATGTCTTGATGCAATTGTCTTTTGTTTCATGATCATGTTAGATTGTTTTATTGTGTGAAGATCTTGGTTGAAGAATTAGTTTTATCAAATCACTAATTCACCTCCCTCTTAGTGATCCTTAGTATTCCAACAATTGGTATTAGAGCTGCAGGTTCCCTAGAGGAGTCTAATAGACTTGGGTAGATTTTGTAGGTGGAATACTATGGGAAAGTGCAAAAGAAATAGAGGAAGGAAAAATGTCAAGCAAAGTGTTGATCAACCAGCCTCAAACAAATCATGTGATATATTTTGTAGAGAGGATAACTTGGTGATTGAAGATGATTTTGTAGTTGAGAATATTGACAAAAAAGGAGATCACATTGTGAGTGAAGATGAGCAGGAGTATAATGAAGATGAATGTAAGATTGATATTGAAGGTGAACTCATGTGTGTCCTGGATGAGATCAAGAAACTCAAAAAGGAGAATTAGAAATTAGAGGTACATCTTCAACAAGAAAAGGACTCCAAAGACATAGTACTTGCTGCCCTTGAAGAGGCAAAGAAACTAATCATAGATCTAAAAGTTCAAACTGAAGAGGTAAAGAAAATAGAGGAATAGGTACGAATCCAATTGAAAGAAAAACAAAAAAATGGTGAAAGGTTAGAATCTAAGATTGTCTCTTTGAAGAAAAAATTGGAGAAAACAAGTGCTCAATTGAGTAAAGACTTGAAAAATGAGAAGAGTACAAAAATATTAGATAATATTCTCAATTCCCAAAGGCCAACATACAATAAGAGTGGTCTTGGATTTGAAGGACAAAGCTCAAAGATAGTTGTATTGGAAGGCAAAATGAAGATTGAATTCATTGCTGGAACATCAAAGATGAATGATAAAGATTCAGAAGTAAAACTCAAGCAAGCTGTGAAGATTGAAGCTGAGATGAAAATGAAAGATGAGTTTATCAAAGTGCACAACCAAAGGAGAAATTTTAGAAGAACTACTCCAGCAAGGTAAGCATATATGTACAGGTGCTCAAGATCTCCACATACCAGACAATGTCAATCAATAAGGTACAAAGCTTTACACTTTCCTGGTTATTGTTATTTCTATCATAATTTTGGTCATAAGGCTGCAACTTGTCAATCTGCATATAGGAGAAGGCCAAATAGAAGTCAATTTGCATCATCCAGACATATGAATGTAGTTTTCTATAATTGTAATAAAGTTGGTCACATTGCAAGGTTTTGTAGTATTCAAGCAAGAAATGGTGTTCCTAGGTTTTCAAGAAGACATGATTTCTTTGTTCCTCTAGTTGGTAATAGTACCACTTGCTTTAAATGCAATAACACTGGGCATAAGGCACAACATTGTGGAAGTAAGTTGAAGAAATCATTTAGAAACAAAAGAGCAAATGCCTTGAGCAAGAAAAAGAAAGAGCCTATAAAGGTTTGGAGAAGAAAACAAGACCTAGGAAAAGAAAACCTTAATCTAGTGCAAGTTGCACCAAAAGCATCATCAACTGCATAAGATGTAGCATAAGTTTAGGGGGAGAAAGTGATCATTATGGATTGAAATGGTTTGAATGATTACTTACTTTGGTAGTAGTATTTATCTCTACATCAGGACCATGTTGAATGTATGATGAGATAGAGGGAGTGATGTGCCTATGGTACCTATGTTCTTGATATTTTGGATTCATTTGTTCAGTGGCACTACATGATCTCATGACTTCATCAATCAGTGGTATTTAACTTTAGATAAGATCAGATGTATTTCAATGCTTCCTATTTCAAAGATCAATGAGCACTGATAACATGCATTGTATATGTTATAGCAGTTATAAAGTGACTCTGCATTGTAGATTAATGTAGTTGGCAGGTGTAAAATCAGACTCTGCTACCTCTATCAGCATTAGAACAGGGTATGGAATCCATCAAAGTATATTGGAAATGACTATTGCCAAATGTTGTAATTACAAATGCCTTGGTAGATTTGGATGCAAAATGTAGAAGAATACACAAAAGGCATATGAACTTTATGACAAAATGTTTCAAAAGAAATGTGGTTTATAGAATGACATGTTTTTAGGTTTGTTCAAACATGGGTTTGATAACAAAGACCTTGGAAACTTTTAAAGCAAATGCATGAGTGTCAATGCAGACTCCTTAAACTTTGCCAGCATATTTCATGTTCAAAAGACAAGGAGGACAGTGGTACTGATCAGGATAGGGAGGACATTATTTTGTCAATGTAGTGGTTTTCACACATTGATTTAGATTTGAAGTTGCTCTGATGTCATCATTTCATTTGGATAGTGATTTGTGGTTGAAAGGAATTCACTGCATGTTCTTGATTTGCTTGGTGTCAGTGACTGTATCAGTCATCAGAACAATATGATCAGATAGTGATATTATGCTTAGTTGGTGGTACTACTTCTATTCTAATTCCATGTTTGTAGTGTATGTTATCTGTCAAACTTCACTGGTTTGAGTATAATTGGTATCAATCACCTTATTTCAGGCATATATCCTAGAGGGAATAGAATCTCTAATAATGATGTTAGCTCTTGTAATAGTGCATCACAGCCCTTGATAGTGTTTGGGTGCAGAGATATCTAACAAATAATAGGTAAAAATGCCTTCTCTTATGATATAGTGATATGCATGATATTGTCTGTAATGTAGATGTACAGATCAATACAAAGTACAAAGTTTCATTACTAACTAGTACATAGAATAGAATTTCTTATAGAGTAGATCACAGTAATACACAGTGATGTGTTGTTGTTGGTCGGATAGTTCCAGGAGAGACAATGTTGTAATGTATGCTGATATGTGTGAGGGCAGTGTTCATGATAGACTTCATGGCAGTGTATTCTAGTATATTGCAGTACAATATGATTATGTTCTCTGACAGTGATAGGTATATGTAGTGTGGCAGGAAACATACAAAGATCTCAAGGGAATTTGTTGATATTTGCCATTATGACAAAGTTGTTTTAGTAAGTTTTTGGTAGAGCATAACAGTCAGGGGGAGTCTCTTTGAAAAACAATGTATGCAATCCTTTGTCCTTGATGTCAAAGGGGGAGAGAGAGACTAGAGAGTTTTTGTTTTTCCATCAATGACAAAGGGGGAGTTTGTTGATGTTTGTCATTGATGTCAAAGGTTATTGTTGCATTGATGTCAAAGGTTATTGTTGCATTGATGTCAAAGGTCATTGATGCATGGTGTTGGTAAGTTGATTTGGTATTAATGCAAAAGACAAAGACAAAGAATGATTTAGTAAAGGAAATGATTGAGTTGCAGTGGTATTTGATGCGGTGGTATTTGATGCTAAATATATGCGAGGGGTGCTTCATGTTAATGTTTACCTATCATCTCATGGTGTTCTCTTTATGTTCTCCTTTCATTCTTATGAGGTGCTTCATGTCAATATGATGTTTCATATGGTTTGATATGTCAGTTTTTAATGACAAAAGTCATTCATTTCATGATGATTGATGCTTGATGAGCTCCAAGAGATGTATTACTTTTTATCCTTATCACAGAGTTGTTGATTCATCTTATGGTTTATTTCATGACATAAATTACAGTGTTCAGGGTAAAAAAATATACTTGATGTCCAAAACACTTGCCATTATGATAGGGCATTTGCATATCATTTAGAGGTATTTCTGGATTTGATGAAATGTGATTAAGAGACAAGGAGTTGTTTGGATGTATGCATTCATGTTTTTGAAATGCAAACCTTATCATCATCAAGCTTTGAAACATATAGTTGTGGTTTGTATTTGATTTTGGTCACTATTTGAGAAGTGTCTAAGGTGATTCTATTGAAGGTTTAAACATAGTGTTTAAGTCTATTTTATACACTAGATCAGTAATGAAAGGGTGATAAGAAGAAATCATGTAACAATCATGATTCAAGTCTATAACATATCTTGGGTGACCAGTTAGGGTTGAAAGCTTAAACTCTAAATAGTCTTCTTTAAAAACCCTAAGTATAAACTAAAGCATAACATGCAAGGTATAAACCTTTATTTGATAGTAGAACCTTTTGTTATGTTTGAAGAGTGATTGGCTATCTCAGCTCAAGTATAACTTAAGTGTAATGCCCATCATTTTGGTTTGAGGCAGATGATAGTTTTCTATTGTTTTAGACAATTTTGAGACAGTTAGTAGTTTATATTGCATTTTGACAGTTTGAGACATTTGAGTTATTAGACTATGGTTTATGCTTATTATGATCATGATGGACTATATTTGATTGATGTGGTTTTGACATGTGTTATGATGACATTATTGTTATTACAGTTTATGATGTATTATGACATGTTTAGTTGATGGATAATCATTTATGCATAATATTGTTATCATGCTTTATGGATTAATGTTATATGATGATTAATTAGAGATGTGGTGTTGATTGTTATGTGTGAGAGTAGGGACGGTGTAGTATTACTCGTTTCGAGCACCCTACTACACTGCGATTCCCTGACTCTATGTGTTTGATATATATGTGTATGTTATATACAACCTATCATCTTGATGCAGGTTGTAGGTACCGGGCCTCGACTCCACTTGACTTAGTAGGTTTGAGCGGGCCCTTGCACCAATGGATAACGTTGATGGGAGATAACATGAGGTTTTCCCCCTAGGTCAGTTTCAGTCTTTAGGTTGTTGGTCTTCTAGTGGTATGTAGAATTATAGTCAAGTTCTTGTTTAGTTAGCCCATGTGTATTTTGGTAATGCATTAGTGAAGTAATATTATTTTAATAATGTTAATAGTATGTCAAATATAGTAGTATTTTGCTTAGTCGTAAAACTTGGAATATTATTTAAGTAAATCTTAATATAGATTAAAACTAACTATTTTAATGTTTTTTTTTTTAAATATCTGAGTCATAATTTTTAAGATGGTTAATTAATATATAGATATTTATAGAATAATATTAGTGAATAAATTAATGTGGTTAATTGTCGAATATGATTCTAGATTGGGGAATCTCTATTATAAGTAAAAATTTTAAGTTTTCTAAGTGGGATTCTTGGTAATAGATTCATGATTGTGGGAATTTATGAGTTGTAGCTTATTTTTCTACTCGGGGGGTTATTATTTTGGGGGAAAAATTGTTCTGGGGGGGAGGAAGAAAATTGAGGAAGAATAGGGGTGGTAGCATTGGACAATGGTAACGAAATTTAGTGTAGGAGAACTAGGTTCCATCTTCATCCATGTAATCTCTGCATCGATGAATTTTCTTGTTTGTCAATTTCATTGCTTGTCTGTTCTTAAAGCCACTAAATTTGTCCAACTGGGGTCTTAATTTAAAGGTCTTCTTTCTTTTAATTAAAATCATGGTATGATCTTTGCTCAACTTCTAAGTTGTTGAAGAGATTTGAAGAATGCTTGTCCTAGAGCATCAACAGATCATGGTATCAATCTTCATCATCATCTACGCATTGCATGCGTGCCTCTTGTTCTCAATCTCATTCCCAAGCCATTGAATCAGCCTAATTTGAGTCAGACTGAAAGCACAAACCCTTGTAATGTAGCAGAACCTCCAAATGGGTTTCTAATCACTGTTAGATCCTTAATGAATTTAAACATCTAATGATTGAGGCAACAAATCCAAATAGTTGATTCTCTATTTAACTTTTCACATGACTTTTAGTCCAAATCCCATTTGTGAAGTTCCTAATTCTTTTCTTTGTAAAGCTTTCACACCTGCATGCCATGGAAGTCTCTAAGGCTATCAAGTCGCCCTCACCTACAACCACATTTTTTTATTAGAAGTTTTAGGAATTTCTTTAAACGTATGGAGACCGTAGTTAACGCCTAGGCATGGATGTTTAGGAAGGTTTTTAGAACCTAGTATCTCACTGGGTACCTCTATTGCTTTTGAGCCTGTAATGATGCGATTTTCACCTGCCAGTTGCCTTGCTCTCTGAAGCCTTTGCATTGAATCTTGTTACCTGCCTTATGCTATGCTATAGACATTTTTATTCCTCTTCATTGGGTCGAATGCACTCAACTAATCTCATGCAATGAAAATTTGTAGAGCTTCCTTTTGGTAATTTTCTTCACCTGCCATTTATATTTGTTAAGCCTTCTCAAATAGATCGATCTGGCGATGTAAGACTTCGGTTTGATAGAAAGAAAATCTTTAGTAATAATTTATTTATAGAAAGTTAATATGTTATCATGGATTGCTATCTCATTTCAATCTTAGTGCAATAGTCTTATTATGATTAGAAATAGTGAGATTTTAATAATTTATTCAGGTTGATGTTTAGTTAGAAATTTATTATGTATTCCATTAGAGAATTTGTTTTTATATAAGGGGAAAATTTATTTGTATACCTCGTAGAATGTATATAAATGGGGTTTTAGAAAAATTTCTCAGTAGGTATTTAAAATTCCTTAGTAGGGTCTATCTATTCTTGTATTATCACTATAGTATCAAATTGAGAAGTGGTTCAGATATATAGTTGATTTAATAATTACTAAGTTATTAATGCAAGTTGAGTTGTCATAGGTATGCATACATATATAACATATTTATATAATTATTTTTTTATTATTAATTCTTAATTGAGTATGAGAAGAGTTTCAAATCATTTAGTCTAATATGATGAAGATTGATATGTTTATGTGTTGATAAGTTTAAATTTAGATTAATATTGTTATTTCAATTCCTCATGGTGAAGTGGTAATAGAATTGTTTTGAGTTATAGCATTATCGTTAGGATGACCATCTTGGTAGAATTAATTATAGTTTTAAATTGTTAACCTAGATTTTTTTTTTGTGAGCTAACAATAGTTATCCTAGCGGAGCAAAAGACTTAGGAATAGATATAAACAATGTGTTACATTAGATAGTTGATAGCTAGTTTTATAATCCTTGTGTGGAGTAGGATATATGTGCCGAAAAACAAGTTATGTTTTCTTTTAGTAGAAGAGATCTATGAATTTATTTGTGTTTTCATTTTTTTTAAAGAGGTAAGTTGAATTAATTTAGATTTATCTTATGGTCTTTCAATTCCATTATCAGTTAGTATTGATAAGTAGTAATGAAGGATTTGGTTATGGCATTACTCCTTGGGCCAAAGTCATGTTGTTTCAATGGAATGTCATGGTTATTAAATGTCAAGTCATTAAAATCTTCATCTCAGGAAATGGATGTACCTATGGTAGTATTGAGTGTCAATTTATCTGACTCCAGAGGTTAGGCTACTTGGTTTCTTGTTCAACATTGTGTCATGTCATTGTAAATGTTTTAATTGAATCAAGATTTTGAAATGGATGGAGAAAAGTTTTGCAGTCGAGAGTTTGGTATTAACATTGTCTTTTTATTGGATTGTAAAAGATAGATACCTTGTAGTCTCTTGACCATGCATGTTATTGGTTTCTGAATGTTGGTTAGGGGTTGCTAGTTGCATGTAGTAGGGTGGCTTTCATGGTGGGGCCGATGCCCAAAGTAGCTGCCTGGGTAACCCCATGAAAGTTGTAATCAAGTGAAAACTTAATAATCTATCCAGGTGGGTTGGGTAGTAATTCACACAAGATAAGTAAGATGCCTCACCCATGCCTTGAGTGCTCTCACAGGCTAAGGATGGGGTGAGAAGGCCTAGTAGGCAAGGTCAACCTCCTTGTCTCCATGAGAGGATGTGTCGGCTTTGCATGTGTCACCCTATGGGGCCGGTGCCTAGAGAGAGGTTGCCAGGGTAACCATAGATGGGGGCCGGTTTCTAGTGAGAGATAGCCTAGGTAACCCATGCTAGGACCATGTGATGATACTTTCCCTACTGCAATCTAGTTACTTATTGTTATCTTTTGTTGGTACCTCTAGAGTGTTGTCTTGTCTTGATGATTTGAGTTGTCTTGATGATTTTACTTGTCTTGGTGATTTGAGTAGTCTTGATGATTTGTGTAGTCTTGATGATCTGAGTTGTCTATGTCAAATTTGTATCTGTATTCTTGTATCCCTTGACTTAGTGGAACCTCATTGTTATCTCCTAGCTCGGAGGGGTGGACCTCAGGATTTCACATGGTTGGGTGGAAGAGCTTAATCCATCAGTTATTCCTGGTTGTCTTGATTCGTGATCACTACAGACATGTTTCCAGTTCCAGATGTGTACTTGTTTCCACAGAGCTGTATTCTACCTTCAAAGTTGTATAATCTTGTTGTATATTGTAAGCTGATGTAATCAATTAGGAATCTTGTAATCTTGTAATCCTGTAATGGATCTTTTGTAACTGTTCATATCTGTAAAGGAATTATGTAATCTTATTTTGTTGTATCATAATGTATTTTACACGTATTGTTATGAATTTATATTTTACTGATGCATTTATGTTTCCCTAGAGGTGTTAGTTGATCCTCATGTTTAAATACTTTGTATAGTGTTATTTTTTGTAGTATAAATGCATTTATTTGCTTCAAAAAAAAATATTTCTGTAATTTTTGCACTTGTTAGTCTAGCACTCTAGGGTTGCATGACGAGGCATCACATTTGGTATCAGAGCTAGGTTTAAACACTGGGTACTCTGGTTATAATTGAGCCCATTATGTAACCTAGTGCTTGAACTCTGTAGATTAACTTTCATCCCTGTTGTTCCCCTCTTTGTGTGTGTAATGAACTACCCTTGTGTATTGTAGGTAGATGCCTAGAGGTAGGGGTCGAGGTTGTGGCAGAGGTAGGGGTTGTGGGAGAGGTGGTGGTGGTACACCTCCTCCCAGTTCTCCTCTTGAGAGCACCCATGAAGGCAGGGGTTAGAATATGGAAGGTCAGGGTCAGCCTAAGGGAGCCTAGTTGTGATAGTTGCTTGAGGAGGCCCTTTCCCATTTAATCCCTAGACAGGAGGTAGAGTAGTCTAGAGGGGGTCATGAGGTAGATCAAACAGAGCCTAGGGAAAGAGAGAGATGACCTAGACGGAGAGAATTGACAGTCGAGCAGGAGGCCACTTTAGCCAGTCATATGAGAGATCTTTTGAGTTGATGGAGCTAGTAGTGGTCTAGAGGTAGAGACTTGGTTACTGGATATAGGTAGGTGTTTCACCATGCATCCATATGGCAGCAACACCAAAGCTAGGTGTGCTATTCTGTACCTCAGAGGTTTTGCTTTGACGTGGTGGCGGTTAGAGGAGCAGAAGCTGCACTTGGATATCAACACTGTTTCTTGGGAGTTGTTCTTAAAGAGATTCAGAGCCCATTTCCTATCTGATTATTGGAGGCAACATCATGTAGATGAGTTCCTTGAGCTGAGGTAGATGGCCATGTCAGTTGAGCAATATGAGCGCAGATTCTATGAGCTCAAATAGTATGTGGGTATTAGAGATGATAAGACTATGCTAGTGCAACATTTTATTAGGGGCCTGAATGCCCAGATTAGTGGAGGGGTTCGTGTATTCGAACCTAAGACTATGGAGGTAGTGATGGAGAAAGCCCGGTTGGTGGAGGAGAATTTTGCTATGGCACTCGGTGGGCATACAGGTGTGCACATTGGTAGTGCACCTTTTGTAGGTGTTGGTAGTCAGCCTCAGGCAATCAGCTCTTCAAGAGACCATCATGTACCTGACAAAAGAAAGTGAAAACAACAACAGTGTTCTCAGACATAGCCAAAGAAGACTCAGCCTCAGCAAGGTAATAGATTTCAGTCTAAGAAAGATCAGTCTTGGTAGTGGAACAGGCGTAACCACTTCGATCAGCCAGCCTAGAGTACGTAGTCTGCAGTGAGTAGGGATAACTTTTAGCAGTCCAATGCTTCTTCAAGTGGTGGAGGTTTCAGTGGAGGCATAGGATGCTACTCTTGTGGACAATAGGGCCATATAGCTAGGCAGTGTCCACAAAGGAACGCTTCAGGATTTGGTTAGAGGTCGACAGCCTTAGAGTCGACCATAGGTGACGCAGGAAGGTCTCATAGAGTATTTGCAGCGATTGAGCATCATCAAGCAGAGCATTAGGGGACAGTCTTGGAGGCCGCAGGTAGGGGTCAAGCATCCTTCTTTGGAGATCGTGCACGAGCTACAGCATCAGGAGTAGACTCACAGGGGCAGAGACGGAGAGTAGGTTAGGGTCCAATGGGATCCTAATGATGAGACTTCTGCTACCTAGGAGGATGCCTCCAGGATGAGAGAGTTATACCCTTAATTATTTGTAGGCTTCCAGGAGTAAGCCTGATTCTGGGGGGAGGATGTTATGCCCCTCATTTTGGTTTGAGGCAGATGATAGTTTTCTATTGTTTTAGACAGTTTGAGATAGTTAGTATTTTTATATTGCAGTTTGACAGTTTGAGACATTTGAGTTATTAGACTATGGTTTATACTTATTATGATCATGATGGACTATATTTGATTGATGTGGTTTTGACATGTGTTATGATGACATTATTGTTATTATAGTTTATGATGTATTACGACATGTTTAGTTGATGGATAATCATTATGTAGAATATTGTTATCATGCTTTATGGATTAATGTTATATGATGATTAATTAGAGATGTGGTGTTGATTGTTATGCATGAGAGCAGGGATGGTATAGTATTACTCATTTCGAGCACCCCACTATGTTGCAATTCTTTGACTCTGTGTGTTTGATATAGATGTGTATGTTGTATACAACCTATCGTCTTGATGCAGGTTGCAAGTACCAGGCCTTGACTCCACCTGACTTAGCAGGTTTGAGCGGGCCCTTGCACCAATGGATAACGTTGATGGGAGATAACATGAGGTTTTTCCCCTAGGTCAGTTTCAATCTTTAGGTTGTTGGTCGTCTAGTGGTATGTAGAATTATAGTCAAGTTCTTGTTTAGTTAGCCCATGTGTATTTTGGTAATGCATTAGTGAAGTAATATTATTTTAATAATGTTAATAGTTTGTCAAATATAGTAGTATTTTGCTTAGTCGTAAAACTTGCAATATTATTTAAGTAAATCTTAATATAGATTAAAACTAACTATTTTAATGTTTTTTTTTAAATATCTGATTCATAAGTTTTAAGATGGTTAATTAATATATAGATATTTATAGAATAATATTAGTGAATAAATTAATGTGGTTAGTTGTCGAATATGATTCCAGATTGGGGAATCTCTATTATAAGTAAAAATTTTAAATTTTCTTAGTGGGATTCTTGGTAATGGATTCATGATTGTGGAAATATATGAGTTGTAGCTAATTTTGCTGCTCAGGGGGTTATTATTTTGGGGGAAAAATTGTTCTGGGGGGAGGAAGAATGGGGGCGGTAGCATTGGACAATGGCAACGAAATTTAGTGCAGCAGAACCAAGTTCCATCTTCATCCATGTAATCTCTGCATCGATGAATTTTCTTGTCTATCGATTTCATTGCTTGCTTATTCTTAAAGCCAGTAAATTTGTCCAATTGGGGGTCTTAATTTAAAGATCTTTCTTTTAATTAAAATCATGGTATGATCTTTGCTCAACTTTTGAGTCATTGAAGAGATTTGAAGAATACTTGTCCTAGAGCATCGACAGATCATGGTATCAATTTTCATCATCTTCTACCCATTGCATGTATGCCTCTTGTTCTCAATCTCCTTCCCAAGCTATTGAATCAGCCTAATTCGAGTCGGACTGAAAGCACGAACCCTTGCGATGTAGCAGAACCTCCAAATGGGTTTCTAATTACTGTTAGATCCTTAATAAATTTAAACATCTAATGATCGAGGCAACAAATCCCATCAGTTGATTCTCTGTTTAACTTTTCACATGACTTATAGTCCAAATCGCATTTGTGAAGTTCCTAATTCTTTTCTTTGTAAAGCTTTCACACCTGCATGCTGCGGAAGTCTCTAAGGCTATCAAGTCGCCCTCGCCTGCAACCACATTTTTTTATTAGAAGTTTTAGGAATTTCTTTAAACGTATGGAGGCTGTAGTTAATGCCTAGGCATGGATGTTTAGAAAGGTTTTTAGACCCTAGTATCTCACCGGGCACCTCTATTGCTTTTGAGCCTATAACAATGCAATTTTCACCTACCAATAAGCCTCTGTATTGAATCTTGTTACCTACCTTATGATGTGCTATAGATGTTTTTATTCCTCTTCATTGGGCTGAATGCACTCAACTAATCTCATGCGATGAAAATTTGTAGAGCTTCCTTTTGGCAATTGTCTTCACCTACCATTTCTATTTGTTAAGCCTTCTCGAATAGATCGATCTGGCAATGCAAGACTTTGGTTTGATAGAAAGAAAATCTTTAGTAATAATTTATTTATACAAAATTAATATGTTATCATTGATTGCTATCTCATTTCAATCTTAGTGCAACAATCTTATTATGATTAGAAGTAGTGAGATTTTAATAATTTATTCAGGTTGATGTTTAGTTAGAAATTTATAATGTATTCCATTGGAGAATTTCTTTTTATATAAGGGGCAAATTTATTTGTATACCTCTTAGAATGTATATAAATGGGGTTTTAGAAAAAACTTCTTAGTAGGTATTTAAAATTCCTTTGTAGGGTCTATCTATTCTTGTATTATCGCTATAGTATCAAATTGAGAAGTGGTTCAGATATATAGTTGATTTAATAATTACTAAGTTATTAATGTAAGTTGAGTTGTCATAGGTATGCATACATATATTACATATTTATATAATTATTTTTTTATTATACTTCTTAATTGAGTATGAGAAGAGTTTCAAATCATTTAGTCTAATATGATGAAGATAGATATGTTTATGTGTTGATAAGTTTAAATTTAGATTAATATTGTTATTTCAATTCCTCATGAAGTGGTAATAAAATTGTTTTGAGTTATAGCATTATCGTTGGGATGACCATCTTAGTAGAATTAATTATAGTTTTAAATTGTTAACCTAGATTATTGTTTTTTTTGTGAGATAACAATAGTTATCCTCGTGGAGCAAAAGACTTAGGAATAGATATAAATGGTGTGTTATATTAGATACTTGATAGCTAGTTTTATAATCCTTGTGTGGAGTAGGATATATGTGCTAGAAAACAAGTTATGTTTTCTTTTACTAGAAGAGATCTATAAATTTATTTGTGTTTTCATTTTTTTTAAAGATGTAAGTTGAATTAATTTAGATTTATCTTATAGTCTTTCAATTCCATTGTTAGTTAGTATTGATAAGTAGCAATGAAGGATTTGGTTATGGCATTACTCCTTGGGCCAAAGTCATGTTGTTTCAATGGAATGTCATGGTTATTAAATGTCAAGCTGTTAAAATCTTCATCTCAGGAAATGGATGTACCTATGGTAGTATTGAGTGTCAATTTACCTAACTCCATAGGTTAGGTTACTTGGTTTCCTGTTCAACATTGTGTCATGTCATTGTAAATGTTTTAATTGAATCAAGATTTTGAAATGGATGGAGAAAAGTTTTGCTGTCGAGAGTTTGGTATTAATATTGTCTTTGTATTGGATTGTAAAAGATAGATACCTTGTAGTCTCTTGACCATGCATGTTATTGGTTTCTGAATGTTGGTCAGGGGTTGCTAGTTGCATGTAGGAGGGTGGCTTTCATGGTGGGGCTGGTGCCCAAAGTGGCTGCCTGGGTAACCCCATGAAAGTTGTAATCAAGTGAAAACTTAATAATCTATCTAGGTGGGTTGGGTAGTAATTCACACAACAAGATAAGTAAGATGCCTCACCCATGCCTTGAGTGCTCTCACAGGCTAAGGATGGGGTGAGAAGGCATGGTTGGCAAGGTCGACCTCCTTGTCTCCATGAGAGGATGTGTCAGCTTTGAATGTGTCACCCTATGGGACCGGTGCCTAGAGAGAGGCTACCAGGGTAACCATAGATGGGGGCTAGTTTCTAGTGAGAGATAACCTGGGTAACCCATGCTAGGACCATTCGATGACACTCTCCCTTTTGCAGTCTAGTTACTTCCTGTTATCTTTTGTCTCTGGAGTGCTATCTTGTCTTGATGATTTGAGTTGTCTTGATGATTTTACTTGTCTTAGTGATTTGAGTAGTCTTGATGATTTGTGTATTCTTGATGATCTGAGTTGTCTATGTCAAATTTGTATCTGTCTTCATGTATCCCTTGACTTAGTGGAACCTCATTGTTATCTCCTAGCTCAGAGGGGCAGACCTCAAGGTTCCACATGGTTGGGTGGAAGAGCTTAATCCATTGGTTATTCCTGGTCGTCTTGATTCATGATCACTACAGACATGTTTCTAATTCCAGATGTGTACTTGTTTTTGTAGAGCTGTATTCTACCTTCAAAGTTGTATAATCTTGTTGTATATTGTAAACTGATGTAATCAATCAGGAATCTTGTAATCTTGTAATCCTATAATTGATCTTTTGTAATAGTTCATATCTGTAAAGGAATTATGTAATCTTATTCTATTGTATCATAATGTATTTTACTTGTATTGTTATGAATTGATATTTTACTGATGCAGTTATGTTTCCCTAGAGGTGTTAGTTGATCATTATGTTTAAATACTTTGTATAGTGTTATTTTTTCTAGTATAAATGCATTTACTTGCTTCAAAAAAAATATTTCTGTAATTTTTGCACTTGTTAGTCTAGCACTCTAGGGTTGCATGATGGGGCATCACATTAAGTTACAACTTAAGTGCTTTATCCTCATTGGGTAACCGATCCTTCAACCTAGGGCTATCAAATTCTCCAGTTAAAGAGTTGAGATCGAGTGCCAAAATCCTAATCAATGGCCATCATTCAATTTATCAAGGGTGCGAATGTATATATCAATGGTGGAAATATAAAGTTTATTTAAACTGTAACAGGAAATCATCAAGGTTGAAGATTGGTAGGCATATGGGTGTCAGTGCCCTAACTACAGCTTCACAGTTTTGTAACTATCTTTTCTATCAATGACTAGATATGAGTTTTTTGTGGGTGCATTGTAGAGTTCTCTTGATTAAAACCTAACCAATGTAATATTCTTTTGAAGACACTTATTTCCATTTTTTTATGTTTTGAAAACAATGCACAGTTATATAGCAGATTAGGGTGTGTGTGTGTTGATGAGCCTTTTAGAGATGAAGTCAATGTATGACCGATGAGGCGAAATATAACTTTTAATACTATAACACAAAGTGTATAAAAGAATAAAGATATGAATGAAATGACATGTATGTTGGAGTTTTGTAGTGTGATAGAGATATTGAATGGTATGGAATGAGATGAAGATCAAAACAATGAGGTCATGGTGAACAAAGGAATACAGGGGCAGATGACTATTTTTGTAGAGACAAGAGACATATAGAATATGTGGCTATGAGGTTTTGTAAGTACATTGTGGATATTTTATTGTTTTTAAAGACTGTCTTTTCTATTTTATGTTTTTGAAGATAGTGTATTAAAGGAAGTTTTTATAGCAGAATATGTAAGAGTGTCACTGTGAAAGACATGTTTCTTTGTAGAAATGAATGTAGTCTGTATGAAGGTTTTGTAGTAGTTTACTTTGGAGTATGTTCAAGGTCTTTGAGTAAATATTTATGTAGAAAGAATGTGCAACATTTGAGTCATGTCATGATCAATACAAAAGAACAGTGTAGTGTTTTTGTTATTAATGAATGTATGCAAAATCCAGATGAAAGATTAGTGATGTAAGAATAGAGGATTTAATGTGCTTATCAGATTGTAGGTGAACTTGTAGAGATAGAAAGTTTTGTTTTGCAGAGAGGTCTTTATTCATGCATGCTAAAGAAGTTGTAATAGGTAGATGAAACTTTATGCCAAGAAGAGGGTTGTATGAATGTCTTTTGTACTCAGGAGATTTTGTATTGTACCATCATCCTAGGTACTTTTGTATTGGATGTATAATGACTATGAATAGTTATTTTGTTGTGCTAATCTAGGAGAGATAAGGTGTTTGTGTAAGAGTTATAGGACTTATCTATAACCTTTGGTTTTCAATGTAAACAGAGTAGTACTCTGTGTTTATCTTCCTATTTTGAGATTAGAGATGTTTGTCAGTGAGACACAGTATTTTGTTAGTGAGGCATATACTTTGATACCAGTGAGGTGTTGCCAGTGAGGCATGATTGTAACTAGTGAGGTTTGCCAGTGAGGCTTAATGGAGTTCATGTTCATAGTGGTTTTTACCTTTTTGGGGTTTTCCACTCAATCATCTATGTTATGTGATGTTCATCTATGTATCTTGTGCTTTGTTAATGCTTTCATGTCCTAATGCAATTGTCTTGTGTTTCATGATCATGTTAGATTGTTTTATTGTGTGAAGATCTTGGTTAAAGAATTAGTTTTATCAGATCACTGATTCACCCCCACTCTCAGTGATCCTTAGTATTCCAACAGTTACATGATATGCAAATTTTATTACAAATTATCTTGTCCACTAATCCTTAAATTATAACATGTAATTACAATTGAATTAACAATTAAAATCATTACAATTTATCTTTCAATGTTCATGTCTCTTACATGATGAGCTAAACAATATAACAATATCTCACTCTAGGCTAGATAGTGAATGCTAAAAATAGCAAAAAGTTTGTTGGCAACATGGTCAAGAGACACTACTGATATGATTGTGATATGGTGTTGTCATTGATGGCAACAGTCAGATATGATTGGGAACAGGTCTTGAGACAAGTTGTGTACAAAATTTTTGGTCTGGAAAGAATGATTAGTCAAATTGACTAAGTGTTGGCAACTTACTAAGTTAGTGATAGAGAGTTGGTTGGTATTCCTCCGTAGATGCAAAATCTAGTATGTGGTTTTGGTATGTTGCACATAGTTGTTTGATGATGCTATATTCCAAGTCTCATGTCCTAGCAATCTCCAGAAGCTACACTTTGAATTGCTTAAGTTTGGGTTAATAGAGTTCAGTCATGAACAATGCAAAATACCTAAGCATCCTAGTCCAAATTTCTCTATTATTGATTGTTTCCATTTGCAATTTGAAGGTGTTGTAAACACATGTTAGGAGTATCCAATTCCAGATTTGCAGAGTCTAAGGTTTACCAGATGATAGTCCACAAGCTCCTAAGTATCAGCATTCAGGTTGATAGTATTTCACAGTGACAGAGATAGTAGTTCAGAGATCTACACTTTGCCGCATAAGAATATCATGACTCGCAGTTCTAAAGGTATGTTGGGTGATGCATAATGAATGTTTGATATGAACTTTAGAGTCTCGTGTGGTCCACATGAGAAGTTGTGGTATGATAGTAGATTTGGTTAAGTGTATACTTAAGGATGAAGCTGACATACAAGTTGGATTGATATGTGATAAAGATATATTATTTGGATCATCATTCTAAGTGGTTCTATAATAGGTCCACACCTATATGAAGGTTCTTGAAGGATTGCATTGGTTTGCATAACTTCCTGTGTAAAGAATTCAAGCTAACAAAGTATAATTTTTTGTGTACGCGTTTCATTTATGGGAAGTCGACCCAATTTTGAGTTAGATCTTGTTGCAGATATAAATACTTGATGGATTTTGATGTTAATTGATGTAAGGCATTATCGAGTTCATGTGTATGCGATCTAACACCCTTTTTGTGATCCAAAAAGTGTAGTAAGAGTGTAGAGGATAGAAGAACATAATATATGTGAAGAGAGCAGAAAAACAAAGTAGTCATGATGAAGAGCTTTGAAACTATATTTTGACCTATCAATGGAACTATATTCCAACATTCAATAGATGCATTTGTAACAGTTCATTATTGGCAATGAGACTTTCTCTCTTCTCTTCTATTCTTCTTTCTCAGTGGGCAGTGAGTCCACTTGGACAATGAGTCCACCTCCAGTGAGCATTTCTATGTAATATCTTGTAACCAGTTATAATATATTGTGAGCTAACACTCACCATGGTTTTTCCCTTTTTAGGTTTTCCACGTAAAAATCCTGGTGTCTATGTGTTATAACTTTATAGTTCCTCTTCCTATGTTTATTTTTCTTTCATGTTATTGAATATAGTAAATGGGTTAAAGAGCATGTGAAGGAATGGTTTTATAGAATACTGATTCACCCCCCCTCTCAGTATTCCTTGTGTTCAACAATTGGTATCAGAGCAAGGTTCCTTGGAAGAAGTCTAATAGCTTGAGGAAGATCTAGGAAAGTGGACACATGGCAGCCAGAAGATATCGTACTGCTCCAGAAGCAATTCATCTAGGTAGTGTTACAATTGATGATCACATATATGTCGAGCAATGAAGAACTAAAAGTTGCTCTTGAAGATCTTGATAAGTTTGAAGCAGATATCTGGGATCTGAAGGAGAATGTCAAGGAAGCTAATGAATGCATCCTGAAGCTATGGGAGCAAGTCAAGAAATCCAAGGAAAGGAGCAAAGAGCTAAGTGAATAATTGAAAGAAGAAAATGAAACCCTAAATAGTTTATCAATGATGATTGAAGAGAAAGCCAAGGTTGAGGAGCATTTAAATCAGGTTGTGAAAGGCAAGTCTGAGGAATGTGAAAACTTGGCAAACGATGTTGTGATTCTGAAACATGATATGGAAATAGCTAATAGTTACAAAGAAACATTCAAAATAAGCTCTGTAAAGCTTAATGAGTTGATTGACAGTCAGAAAAATCTAGATGATAAGAAAGGTTTGGGATTTGAAAGAGGAGAAAGTTCTAAATCAAGACAAGTTAACACTGAGATGAAGAAAGACAAAGGCAACCAGGTCTGGAATCTAAGAAACAGACCTAGAAGGCCTCCATTTAGGAAACCAAATGCTCAAACGTACCCATCTTTCAATGGCTATTGTTTTAACTGCAATAAGTTTGGTCATAAGGCTACTCAGTGTAGGAGCAAAATGAATCAAAATATTTCAGCATTCTCTGGTCAGTGTTTCAATTGCAATAGAATTGGTCATAGAGCAAATGAATGTAGAAGTCAGATAAGGAATGGTTTCAACAATGAAAGGAATAATGAAAGGAATACTCAATCTTTCAATAGAAAATGCTTTACATGTAATAGATTTGGGCATATGGCTAACCAATGTAGATCAAGAATTAATCCAATCAATGGAAGGAACCAAGGACAAAGGAATGTTGTTTGCTACAATTGCAATAAACATGGACACATTGCAAAAATCTGTAGAAGCAAGAATGTGAAAAGAAATAATCCTATAGAAAAGAGGAAAATATAGAAAAGGGAAGATAAAGGAAAGAACATGGTTGATTCGATAGAAACCAAGAAGGAAATGAGCAAAATTTGGATTAAGAAGGATGTAAATGAGGTCAAGGATGAATCTGCACTAGCCTCTAGTGCAGATACTTCCTCCGGGAAGTAAATTGGGAGCTCTGGCTCAGGGGAGCTTTTATTGAAAATCTTGATACCCTATCTAGATAGATGGTGCTGAGATACAACACGAGGATATGACTTAATGAGCTATTTGATGAATCTTTTAAAGAAGTTACCAGCAAAAAAAGATCTAATGCGGTGAATTATGGAGCAATCTTGATCGACTGTGCTTGACAGTGAAGTGTTTGCCAGCTTTTCAGAAATTGGCATTTATGGTGATTAGGTTTTGGCAAATAAAGGATAAAAGGCTCGCATTTGAAGGAATAATCACTTTGCATTCAAGAAGATCAAAAGCTAAACCCTATGCAACTTTAGTGATTTCCAGTAATTCAAAGCGAAGAAACCCTAATCTGGAGAAAAGAGGTATTTACAGTTGAAACTTCTCAGTGAAATTGTTTGAGTTATTATGGAAACTTATTAACCCCACAAGTAATAGATATCACAGAAAGGTCCCATCCAAAATTTAAGAAACACCCTTTCAAATCAATGGAAGTTGACCCTAATGGTACATTCTCGGAAGTGTCGCATGGCGTAATGCATGAGGAAGATATTAGGGCATACATCCATGTTTCCCTAGAAGAACATAATGATTGCAAACTTATGGATCTATATTTGAAGCATCTGAGTAGTGATGATTTTGAATTGAAGGAATAATACAAGACATTGGTGGAGAAGAAATTCATACAATATCTAGACTTCCCAACATTTGTAGAGGACACATGGGTCCAGTATGTGCTTAGTAAGATTCATAATGAAATTTTGTGGCTTGAAAAACCCTTCATGATCACAAAGGAAGCAATAAGGGTTGTAACAGGATTGAACTCCATTGGAAATGTGCCCATGTTGAAGGCTATGAAGAATAGCACTATAATAGAGGAAACCAGTGCTTAATTTGACAAAAGGGCATTGACAGTGAATTCCATTGAAGACCATGTAGTGAGATTTGCATCAATGGTGGTCGGATATAAAATATATTTTTACCAACTAGGAGAACTCTATCTCTGATACTACCATCCACACTATGTATGAGATGGTCAAGAAGAACATTGACTGTGACCTCTGTGAGTTGCTCCGACAACAGTTGATGGAAAACCTGAAGAAGACCAAAGAGTCAAAATATCCCTTTAAATATGGTACGTTGATTATTTTCCTATTCTTCTTTTTTATGAAAGAATTGCCTGGAATAAAGAATTTGGTTTGGTTTGATAGCAAACCTGTTGCCATACAAATTAGGAATCATTTGAACAGTTTAGGCAATTATGATGCACAAAATGTAGCCCTATGGGGATACTTCAAAAACTTTCAGAAGGCCATGCAATTTAGGGAAAGGATACCCAAAACAATAGTGGAAAAGTACAAAAATGATATATGTTTTATTGTGAATAAAGATCGGTGTGTGATGGTAGTTGTAGAGCCAAGGACAGTATGGGTCCCTTCTATGAGATACAAAGTAACTAAGGATGTCTTGATTGGCTCGGTTGCGCTCATGTTGAGCAAGCCCAGGGACACTACTAAGGAAAGATTTGGAACATATGAGGAAATCTCAGTCAAAGTACATGTTGAATTGAGAAAGCTTGAAACTATAAAGAAGGCTAGGAAAATGGTAGAGGAATATGCGTAGAGCAAGGGGTTTACTAAAGAACAAATTACAAAAGCAAGAGCAAAGTTAGAAGCAACAAGGGAAGCTAGAGAAAAGAAGAAAGATGAACCAGAAAAGGCTCTAGAAGAGCCTAAGAAAAAATTAGAGAACCCTACAGTACCAAAGAGGAAAACAAGAGGTTCAACCTCTATTGAAAATGCTTCTAAGTCCTCCGATCCCACTCCTTCAGTGAGTGTGGAAGCACCTACAAAAAAATCCACTAATGAAGGGAATAAAAGAAAGAAAACCAAGGGCAAAGGATGTATGTGAGTGTTGGAGTTGATGAAGAGGAGACTAAAATAGATGAAGAAGTAGAGAAAATGAAGGCTAAGGCTAGTGAAGTCTCTGGGAACAAATAGGACAAGCCCTCCGGTAAGCGCATAAGCAAGAAAAAGTCAAGGAAAACAGAGCCTAAAGAAATAGAGGCCAAAATAACTTTGGAAGATACTCTAAATTCTATGGAAGCTCATGGTAATCTTAAGCCAATAGTAGAACTATATGATGAGTATAATGATGTAGGTAAAGACATCATTGAAATTGTAGTGGTTAGATTTTTGGAGATGTTCAACAAGGCTCTCCTTGAGGTGATTACATATCTACCATATAGCTTGGGTAGCATTATGTCTGCTAGAAAGGAAGCAACAATGACCAAAGATTTAGAGTTAAGAGAACATGCATTGATAAAGTTGTGTATGGATATAACTATTGAAGAGAAAACCAAGGCCACCAAGATACTTGGGGAAAAAGTTTGAGATAAAGAAAAGGACCAACATTTTGATGTTTGGAGACAGAAAATTTGGCGGAGGACACAGAAAAAGTAACTCTTGATGTCTTAAGAGAGCTTAGCATCCCAACAATTCATGATAAGGAAGGATCAAAAGTTGGTGATGATACTTCTCTTCTGGAAGTCATCTTAGAATAGGGTTTCAATCAAACAGAGTCAATTCCTTCAGAAAGACTAGGAAGATATGCAAAAATGAAGGAACAAGAAGAGGACAAAGCTTCTGAGAATGTTGAAGCCCCTCCGGAGTAGAATGAAATTGTTGTTTAGGGAAATCAGGATGATGAACAAGCTAAGGCTAGCCCTTCTCCAAAACATAAAACTAATGAGAAAGAAGTTAGGGACCAAGCACCTCCGGAGTAGACTGAAGAAAAGGAAGTGTCTCATGACATGGTAAGAGACACTGCTGCAACCACACAAGATCCTATGTATTCAATTAGAGAGTTTTTGGAGAGGTAGCAAGAAGATCAGATTTTGGATACATGTGAGTTGCTGCAAGGACCAATGAACTTAGACTCCATGACACCTTTGTAGAAATTAAAATTAGGGATAATTATCCAAGCTAAGGCTCAGGAAGAAATTTTGAAGTCCCATATTTAGGATAGTGAGCTCATTGATAAGGCATTTGGTGTTTTAGAAAAATTAATGTTTGGACTGTAGAAGGACACATCTCTAGTCCCCACTGAACAATTCAAAAAGCTAATAAACTCTGGAAGTTCACATATTGAGTCTTTTGAAAAGGCTGCAGATAAAAAGGTTAGAATAGAGATTAATAATAAAAGGTTAGTTGAGATGAAGAATAAGTTAGTTCAAGATAGAATTTTGTTGGATAATAGAATTATGAATGTAGATATTGCCATCAAGGAAGCCAATGACATATATAGATTTTGTCTAACATGGCCAAAAACTACAAAAGAAATAAAGGAGAAAATAGATGCCATAGAACTTCAACTGCTAAAATTGTCAGAAACATATAATCCAGCATCTGATTCCATCAACAACAAGAAAGCATAAATTGAAGGTATTCATGGAAACATAAGAAGTCTACTGAATCAGAAAGAGGCCATTAAAAGTAGAATGTGCCAGCTCAGAGAGATAATAGGTTCTAAGATTGATTCTATGACTGGTCTAGTAGCTGAGGCAGTGGAGATAAAGGCAATAACTGAAGTGTCTACCACTATACATAAAGCAGAGGAACATGTGTTCCAAGTGAATGGGAACATTCAAATTTTGAGCAGTGTTAAGGCTCAGTGGGATGGAGAAATTGCTCAACTAAAAATCATATACCTAGATATACTTTCCACTTCTAGTAAGTTATGTGATTGCACTTGTACATATGTGGCCAAGTATAACAATTTTGAAATTTTGATACAATCTTGTCGCTTGTACATAGACCTTTTCCATTGATGTCAAAGGGGGAGAAGAAAAACTAGTGAAAAATAGCTAAATACCTAAGAGGGAGAAGAAAAACCAGATGTACATAGTGTTGAATTAGGTCTGGACAACTGAGAGGGGGGGTGAATTAGTTGTCACATAATTTTTTTCTCTTAATCTTCTTTTATAACTTATAATAAAAACATTTAGTATTAATCAATTTCACATGAGAAAAAATGAAAATAGTACACTTGACACCAAGATTTTTGACGTGGAAACCCAGTTAAGGGAAAAACCACGGTGGGGGTTAACCCACAAATATTAATACCCTATTAAAAGTATTTTACAAATGAGAATGCACATGCATTCGGGCTCACTACCCAGAGCTCACTGCTCAAAAAGGAGGCTCACTGCCTAGAGAAATATTATAATAGACTAATAGAGATTTGAACTGATTAAAAGCATCTACTTATGCAAGAAGTTCAGTTCCAGTTAAGTACAAAAACTGATCTTACACATTTCATCTTTGCTCTTCTCTTCTTATCGTTCTACTTTCATTCGTACTTTAGATTTCTATTCTTCTCACATACGCCTTGTTCACACACTCACGCACACTAAATCATCCACTTTCATTGGCTATATATATTTGCAATGTTAGTAATCTTTTTGGTCTAGGGTTTGAACTTAGATGTTTGCAGGGTTTTTCATTTAAACCTTAAGTCTTCTTGTCCATCGGCATGAGTTCGCATGTGTTTTGGCGATCATGTTGGTAGCTGTGATGTGCCATCAGGATGACTTGTGTCATTAGCGTAGCAATTTTCTAGCCCTCCGATGTTTTTGGTCATACCGATGGGAATGTCATCGGTGTGTGTATTGCTATCGGCGAGGGAGTTTTTGGTTTCATCGATGTGAAAGGTCTTACCGACGGAGTATGGTTTGTATGTGCCATCAGCACGATATGGTGTATCGGGCAGACTATGGAGAGTTAAGCCGATAGGGTTGTTCTTGCCGATGGCGGATGGTTTGAAGTTTTCTAGGCTATGTGTTCATCGGGATGACCGAAGGTGTCGGCGGGAGGAGTTTTGAGTTGGCTGATAGTGTAGGTGTCGCCAATCGGGTTGTATCGGTGTATCGGGTAGACAGGCAGGTTATTCGCTGATGGTGCATGTCTTGCCGAAGGTAGGCCTGTCGGTGAGAGTGGTTGTATCGGCAAGGAAATTTTCATTTAGGCCGATGGCGTGGGTCTTACCGACAAAGGTAGTATGGAGGGTGCCATTGGAGTGACTTTGCTTGTCAGGCAGATCGCAGGACGTTGGTCCGACGGAGTTGCTCTGCCCGATGGATTGGCTTGTGGATGTCGGCGTGACTTTCTGAGTCGGCGTAGGTTTGAAGTGTTCTACCGATGGTTGCTATCTGGCCAACGGGGGAGTGCGGAGGCTTCGTCGGTGAGATCGGTGTATCGGTGGGAGAAATTTTGGGCGAGTCGATGGCCTATGGTCTCGTCGAAGATTTGGAAGTGGTGTAGCGATCGGTGTGATGCGGGATGTCGGCAAAAGGTTTTTCATTTGCTTCGATGGTGTATGTTACACCGATGTCGGTGGGAGTCAGGGCGATGGCTTGATGGTAAGGGATTCAGTGGTCGTGCAGGGCAAAAGCGCACGACACTAGGTTTATTCTTGTCTTGGTTTATAAACTACTCAAGCAAGCATTATGGGATAGATGTGGGATTATTGATCTTACATTTTTAGAATAGTCAGTAGTGGATGCGATGGTGCACACTTGGTACATTTATATTGGCGATTGACTTTTTAGACCTTTTGGTCACCGCAGATCTCAGTAATGGAATCGAGATCAACAATTAGGTTTTAAAGATGCTGAGTTAGTTTTCTTTGCGTCCTCAGGCATGTTTTAGGTAGGAAAGTTTCACATGAGTGCTGTAACAGTTTCCAGGAGATGATGTGGGTGGTTGAACCATTAATAGCAGTATGCAGAGTTATGGGCAAACAGTCGAACAACTATGTACCAGATTTGTGACGAAGAATTTTCCAATGGTGGCACAGGGCTCAAGCTCATCTGCTCCCTATCCTTCTCTTGCTTCTCCATGTTTTGTCCCCTACTACATTGATGACTTTTGAGCGCCATTTCTCATGATCTGTATTTGGTGAATTTTGATTTGACCATGTAATTATTGTTGAGGACCTTCCTTGCTGTATTTACTAGGTTGTGTTGCTCATTTTTAGGGTTGTTGAAAATTGGATGTATCTGGCTCTGTAATAAGATACAATTGGTTTCGGTTGCTCTGTGTAGAAGATCTTGTGAGTTTATGAATCTCTTGTTTTATGTATTGTGCATAAATTCATTGGTTTCATGCTGTTTTAGATGAATAATGCTATACTGCATGTGTTTTGTTGTTTGTCTCCTATATTGAATATACTTTTCTTTTGAATCTGGATATCTAAGGGGTGTCTTGGGTTCTAGGATATAGGTTTACTACATCGAATGCTTGATCTCTTAACTTCTGCTCAAGGGGTAGATTAAAGTGTTTTTAGGTTAAGTGTTAAGGAAAGTATATTGCAATAAGGATATCATAAGTAGAGATAACTTAATACTCTATTTTGGGAGGTATCTGTAAGGTAGATATCACACAAATCCCTTTGAAATCTAGTCTTGATATGTTTATGCTGAACATTTACATGTGTATGTCTACTGACTCCAAGCCCTGGATAGGCACCAATCTAGCTCTGTGTTGAGGTTATACACCAGGTCCAAGTTTGCATCCCAACATAAAATCAAATTCAAACTTCAACCACAACCATTAGGACATTAGAATTAGTTTAGGATCCAAAATCCTCTGTCTACAACTAAATATAAGCCCAAAGCTAGCCCCTTTGCTCTTATCTCACAGTTTTGGTCTTCATACAGGAGGATTCATCTGCTTTGTATCAACATCCCAAGCCAACTCACAAGCATATTCTCATGGGTGTTGAGTAGGGAATACCCCCTAGGTTTTGCAAAGCCTGAAGAAGAAGAGGAGATAAAAATAGAGTCTATCTCCTACACTGTTGGCCCCTGGTCCAGAGATCCTATTGATCACTGATGGCTACCTTGTAGGGAAATCTGGGAGTGAGCATCCGGTCAGGGAAAAAACCAACATGCAACATGATCTCCAATCATTCTATTAGTCGGCTTCATCAACACTTAGAACTTTTATGAAGCTCTGCTCTGTCAGCTAGATCTATGCAAAACTTAAGGTGCAGACCAAAACTTGCCCTTGGAAATCATTACTCATGTTGGCCACAATCACTGATTACAATCATTTGTCCAACAAGCAACTTTTATACATCCGGAATCAAGATCTTCTGCAGGGTCTGCTTGTTCTTCTTTTGTCTGCTCTGTCATACTAGAACCCAGTACTTAGATGCTAATATCTTTTGAATCCTTCATCATCGAAGGACAAAAATCTGGAGTTAGATTATCTTGATAATGCACATGACTCCCCTAGATCCGTAGCTAATCATGACTTCCCACCGGAGAGATCCGGACCAAAATGCCAGACCCTATTACTGCTCTATTCCTAGCTGCCTAGACTTAGACAAATTCTGAATCTGACTTTCGGTATGAACAAGTTGTGTAAAGTGGATGATTGGGATGATCCTAGTTGCCATCAATGACAACACTTATCAAGTAAAGCCGTGTCTCTTACCGACAATCTCCTTCTTTGGCATTGATGACAACACTTAATGAAAAATGACTGAGTGTCATAGTGTAACTCCACTTCTGTTTGTACACTCGTGTCCTTCACTTATTCCGGTTCTCCCCCTCAGCTGAATTCCTGATTTTTCATTGCCTTTGCTCCCCCTTTGACATCAATGGAAAAGGGTGGGATCCGCAAGCCAAAATTCTCCAAAAAAGACTGTGGTTATACTGCTGCATATGTATGACAAATCATCAAAATTGGTTTTTAATTGCACAAGTTCAGAGGCCCAAGTATTCTTCATTCCATCCAAAAGTGAGATGTGCCCACTCAACAAAAATGTATATGCTTCTGCCTTTGCCAGATCCAGAGGATCACTTGTCTGAAGTGCATTCTGGGCTTCGAATAAGGCATTATGCATGGCTTCCAACTTGGGGGCAATCAATCCCTGGAGTTCACACATCCTCTTCATAGTATTGATTTTCTCTTTTTCAAGTCCCTTTATTTCATCTATCAAGCTAATGACCTAACATTCTTGGGTTATAGGAGAGGCAGTTAGAGGATCAAAATTTTGAGATAGAATTGATATTTTATGTTCTTCTTCCTTTATCTTCTTCTCAACATCCTCATTAATTTTAGTCCATGATAGGCAAAACTTATATATATCTCCTCCATCACTTAGAGCATTCTGAATGCTCTTTATGCTAATGCCTCATATCAACCTATCACTCCTTATTAGATTCTTAACTTGATTGAGTTTCTTATTCAAAAATTCTTTCTGAACTTTTGTCTCCGCAGACTTTTCAAAAGACTCAAAATGTGAGTTTACTGAACTTACAAGATTTTTTAGATGGCTAGAGAGGGAATCATTTTGATTCTTCTAAAGAGTTGGTATTAATTTCTCTAGAATTCTAGTTGCAAGCCCAAGTAGCTCATTGTCCTCCATGTGGGATTTTAACATATTTTTTCTAGCCTTTACTTGGGTGAATGATGCTATTTTCATTAGTTGAATTGGAGAGAGAGCATCTAGATTTTCTAGACTTTGGAGCAGCTCAGGCTCATCAAGTTCAATCATTTCCTTTACAAGAAGACCTTTTACTGCATTTGTAGTGTCTCTTGTAGCCATTTTAGAACCAATCTTTTGTTCATCTAATTTTTCAACATCTACTTTAGGTGTTTTAACATTTGCACCATCTTCTTCTACCTTATCATCCTTTCCTTTTTCTTCCTCTTTCTTTGTTTTACTCTTCTCTATGTTTTCACCAGAGGGACTCTTTCCTGTTTGTTCATCTCTTGCCACCTGATTCGGAGGGCTCTGTGTGGTGGCAATATCCTCTTCTTTTTTAGAGTGGTCAGGTGGTGAAGTAACCCCTACATCAATTATTCTGTCTACCATATCTATGTCCTCCTGATTGACTTGTTGCTCTTCCTGAACTTCTTCAATATTTGGATTTGATGAATCAAGTCCATCATTGGTCTCTTCATGGACTAGTTCTAGAGGATCTAGAGTAGTGCTTTAGTCATCAATTCTCTTGTTATCTTCTTTTTTTGGAGCTTCTTGTTTTAGATCAGGAGGATTGTCTTCTTCCACTTGTTCTTTTGAAACAATATAGTATTTATTTTGTCCAAAGCCTTTCTCAGAATTTCCTCTATTTGCTTTGCAATTTCCTCACTCTAACCAAGCATTAGCTTGTTTATCCAGACCTTGCTTCTGAATTTATCTTTAACTTCTTTGAGGATTTTATCTGCGTCTTTCTTGGTCATTACAGGGCACAAAGAGGAGAGAATATACTCTATGAGTTCTATGTCTTTACCCTTGGTTGCTTCTTTCCTCATTTCCATTACATTCCTCAAACTCTTAGGAAGTTCTTGCAAGATTTCCAATAGGGATCTATTGAATTTATTCAAATATATGATAATGACATCTTCTAGAATTTTCTTGTTTGCTTGATCAAGGTTATCATAGTAGACTTTGATAGGTTTCAAATTTCCATGAATAGTGATTATTTTTACAATTTCATCAATAGTCATGGTGATTTTACCAGTTACTTGCTTTTTACTGGCCTTACTACTTCCAGAAGGGTAGTCTTCAGAGGACTTTGAAGTTTTGACCTTCTTAGATCTTGTTTCTTTCACTTCTTCATCTGTCTCTGTTTCCTCATCATGTTGTGTGCTCTTGTGGGTTCTTGTTGCCTTGGTTTTCTTTCTTTTCCCTCTTTCACTAGATGGAGTGGCTTCTAGTTTCTTAGTGGAAGAGGACTTAGGTTGTTGAGTGATATTTGCATAACTCCTTGTCTTCCTTGAGGAGCTTAGAGGGACTTCCAGAGTGACTGCTGGCTTACTTTCTACTTTTTCTTCTGAAGTCTACTCGGTGCTCTTCTTCAAAATTTTAATCCTTTCTCTATTCTCTCTCGCTGCTTCTTTTGTAATCCCAATGCTTTCTGCATACATCTCCACTTGCTTGTGCACTTTTCTTTTTGTTTCCGACTACCTTAGTTCCACATACAATTTTAAGCTTAGTTCCTTGTAGGTTCCAAATCTTTCAACAAAGGTGTCTTTAGGTTTGCTCAAAAGATGCAGAGCATACATGTCTAGAATTTCCTCATCCACCTCATAACCCATTGGCATTATCCATATAGTTCTTGGTTCTACAGCTTCCATCAAACATTGATTTGTGTCGACCATAAAACATATTTCATTTTCATCCTTTTCTACAATAGAATTAGGGATTCTTTCCCTTGCATGCATTAGACTCTGAAAGTTTTTTAAATAACCCCAGATTGTAGTCTTTTGAGCACCTAAATCTCCAACACTTTATAAGTGGTCTCTTATCTGGATTGCCACTGGCCTGTCATTTGCCAAGTGCAGACCTTGCACTCCAGGCACTTCATTCATGAAATAGAAAAATAGGCATATGATCAAGGAACCATACTTAAAAGAGTCTTTCTTGTCTCTTTTGATTTTGTTCAGATTCTCTATCGGCTAATTCTGTAATAGTTCACACAAATCATAGTCTGCATTCTCCTTTAACATTTTATAGGTTGTATTTATTGTAGTTCTAGAAACTAAATTTTCCCTGTTGGAGTGATAAATCTTGTACCTGATCACCATAGAGGCAAACTTAACATCCGGTTCTATGATATCATTGATGGTAATTGCCCTTTTGTCAAACTTGGCACTAGTGGCATCAGTTACTGTCTAGTTTTTCACGATTTTCAACATGGGTAATCCATTGGAAGAGTTTAACCCAGTTACAATTTTGATAACATCTTTTCTAATCTGAAATGGTTTCATTAGCCACATGAATTCATCGTGTATTTGGCTTAGGATGTATCGAACCCATTCATTTTCATCAAAAGATGGAGTTTCAATCATTTGCAGAAAATGTTTTCTTTCAAGGGCTTCAAATTTAGGTCTTAGTTGATAATTTTCATCTTTCAGATGGTTCTTAAACAACTTTGTCAGTTTCTGATTTCCAAATTCTTCTATATTGCAAAGAATGTATGCCCTAATGTCTTCAACATGGAAAACCCCATATGGAACACTCGAGAAGGCACCAAGCGACTCGACTTCAACAAATTTATAGGGATGCTTCTTGAATTTAGGACGGGGCCTCTTAGTGACATCAACAAGTAAAGGTGTAGCCATTTATAGAGATTAAGAACTCAAGAAGTTTTGCATAATATAGAAATACCTTGTCCCACAGATTATGGTTTTTCTTGGAAATCCTCTTCGTGCTTCAATCTTTGGGAATTCTCAGCTCTGAACTCATTCACTTCTCTTATTCTTGCTTCTTTCTGATGCAAAGTGATCTAAGTGAGGAATGAATAATCTTTTATGTTCCACGACACCTAATTTGTCTTTGCAATAAATGCTCTGCCCTAATACATCCGGTTGCTTTTTTTGTTGAACAGTTTCATATAAATTACTCCGTAATTTGTCATATCCACCTTTTTCTTCTGGAAATCCTTCCAAATGATCTGAAACAATTCAAAATACCTTTTCTCATTGTGTCAGAATCAGGCACTTAACTACTGGCTGGGGGAATTTGATTTACAAAACTGCTCCCCCTGAGCTAAAGCTCCTAATTTAATTCCTTGAAAAATTATCTGCACCAGATTTTGGTGCGGACCCATCATTATGGTTCATAGTTACTTTCTTCACCCATGTCTCTCTTGTTTTATTCTGGATCTCATTCTCTTCAGTTTTTCTTTTGCCTTTGTCTTGTCTCTGCTCATCTGGTTTTCTGTTTATCGGACCTCTTCCTTCATTGATCCTACTTTTGCAGAATCTTACAAAATGAACAGATCGGTTACAATGGAAGCATACAACATTTCTTTTCCCATTTGATTGATTTCCTCTTGACCTACACTAATTTTCCATATGTCCAAATCTATTGCATGCAAAACATTTTCCATTGAAAGATTTCCTATTTCCTCTATTTGAAGAGTCATTCATTATCGTACTTCTACATTTATTGGATTTATGACCATGCCTCTTGCAATTGAAGCATTGTCTAGAGAGGGATGGATTATTTTAATTTACTCTATTTCTGCATTGAGTGGCTTTATGACCAAATTTATTGCACTTGAAACAATTTCCATTGAAAGATGGATACCTTTGAGCATTAGGTTGTCTTATCGGAGGTCTTCTAGGTTTGTTTCTCTCATTCCTTGGTTGAAAGTTTCTTTGACCAGATCTGGAGCTTTCACCTTTTTCATATCCAAGACTTTGACCAGATGCGGAGCTTTCACCTTTTTCATATCCAAGACCGTGCTTGTCTTCAACCCCTTTTTGACCCTTAAGTATTGCTTCAAGTTTAGCTGAGCTTATCTTGAACTTTTCGTTGTATTCATTTGCAACTTCTAGGTCATGTCTGAGGATGACAATTTGCCTTTCAAGATCTCTTTCATTTTCTTTGCTTTCTTGTAAATTAGATTTTAGATGACTAGCAATACTGTCCAATCTGTAGCATTCATCAATTCTCTCTCTTAGAGTTTGATTTAAATCTTCTTCAGTCTTCTTCCTTTGCTCAATTTCTTTGGTAAACCCTATTACCTCAGATTCCATCTCAACTCTTAGAACAACAACCTCTTTTGATAGCTTATCACACTCCTTTGTTTTTTCTTCCAAGGCTTCATTCATGCTATTTTCTTCAGATAAATTGGATAATTGTAAAAGCAACTCCTTATTCCTTCCCAAGGATTTCTTCAATTTATCTTTTAATACCTCAATGGTATCATCAGCATCCTTGATTTCATCTTTCAAATTATATATTTCTATTTTGGACTAATCAAGATCTTTTAGAGCCAACTGAAGTTGTTCCTTAAGTGAACCCATTGAAAAATTTCTTCCAAGATCTTTCCTCGAGCTGTTAAGCTTCTTTTAAGGAACCTCGCTATGATACCAATTGTTGAATTAGGTCTAGACAACTAAGAGGGGGGGTGAATCAGTTGTCACACAATTTCTTTCTCTTAATCTTCTTTTATAACTTATAATCAAAACATTTCAACATTAATAAATTTTACATGAGCAGAAATGAAAATAGTACAATTGACACCAAGATTTTTGACGCGGAAACCTGGTTAAGGGAAAAACCACGGTGGGGTAACACCCACAAATATTAATACTCTATTAAAAGTATTTTACAAATGAGAATGCACATGCATTCAAGCTCACTGCCCAAAGCTCACTGCTCAAAAAGGAGGCTCACTACCTAGAGAAATATTACAATAGAATAACAAAGATCTGAACTGATTAAAAGCGTCTACTTATGCAAGAAGTTTAGTTCCGGTTAAGTACAAAAACTGATCTTACACATTTCATCTTTGCTCTGCTCTTCTTACTGTTCTGCCTTCATTCACACTTTAGATTTTTGCTCTTCTCACATACACCTTGTTCATACACTCACACACACTAAATCATCCACTTTCATTGGCTATATATATCTACAACTTGATCTCCAATCATTCTATCAGTCAGGTTCATCAACACTTAGAACTTTTATGAAGCTCTGCTCTGTCGGCTAGATCTATGCAAAACTTGAGGTGTGGACCAAAATGTGCCCTTGGAAATCATTACTCATGTCGGCCACAATCATTGATCACAGTAATTTGTCCAACAAACAACTTTTATACATCCAGAATCAAGATCTTCTGCAGGGTCTGCATGTTCTTCTTCTGTCTGCTTTATCATACTAGAACACGATACTTAGATGCTAATATCTCTTGAATCCTTCATCACTAGAGGACAAAAATCTAGAGTTAGATTATCTTGACAATGCACATGAGTCCCCTAGATCCACAACTAATCATGACTTCCCACTAGAGAGATCCGGACCAAAATGTCAGACCCTATTACTGCTCTGTTCCTAGTTGCCCAGACTTAGACAAATTCTGAATCTGACTTCCGGTATGAACAAGTTGTGTAAAGAGGATGATTGGGATGATCCTAGTTGCCATCAATGACAACACTTATCAAGTAAATCAGCGTCTCTTGCCAACACATAGTAAGGGGGAGTAGTATGAACATTTTTCACTAAGTGTTGCCATCAATGCCAAAGTGGGAGATTGTTGGCAACATGGTCAAGAGACATTGCTAATACGATTGTGATATGGTGTTGTCATTGATGGAATAATCAAATATGATTGGGAACAGGTCTTGAGACAAGTTGTGTAGAATATATTTGGTCTGGAAAGAATGACATTCAAATTGACTAAGTGTTGGTAGCTTACTGAGTTAGTGAAAGAGAGTTGGTTGGTATTCCTCCATAGATGCAGACTCTAGTATGCAGTTCTGGTATGTTTCACATAGTTGTTTGATGATGCTATATTCCAAGTCTCATGTCCTAGCAATCTCTAGAAGCTACACTTTGAATTGCTTAAGTCTAGGTTAATAGAGTTTAGTCATGAACAATGCATAATACTTGAGCATCTTAGTCCATATTTCTCCGCTATTGGTTGTTTCAATTTACAGTTTGGAGGTGTTGTAAACACATGTTAGGAGTATCCAATTCTAGATTTGTGGAGTCTGAGGTTTACCAGATGATCATCTACAAGCTCCTAAGTATCAGTATTTAGGTTGACAGTATTTCACAGTGATAGAGATAGTAGTTTAGAGATTCGCACTTTGCCGCATAAGAATATCATGACTTGCAGTTCTGAAGGTATGTTGGGTGATGCATAATGAATGTTTGATATGAAATTTAGAGTCCCGTGTGGTTCGCATTAGAAGTTGTGGTATGACAATAGATTTGGTTAAGTGTATACTTAAGGATGAAGCCGACATACAAGTTGGATCGATATGCGATAAAGGTATATTGTTTGAATCATCATTCTAAGTGGTTCTATAATAGGTCCACACCTATATGAAGGTTCTTGAAGGATTGCATTAGTCCGCATAACTTTCTATGTAAAGAATTCAAGCTGATAAAGTATAACTTTTTGTGTACACGTTTCATTTCTAGCAAGCCAACTCAATTTTGAGTTAGAGCTTGTTGCGGATATAAATACTTGTTGGATTTTGATGTTAATTGATGTAAGGCATTATCGAGTTTATGTGTATGTGATCTAACACTATTTTTATGATCTGAAAAGTGCAGTAAGAGTGCAGAGGATAGAAGAACATAATATATGTGAATAGAGAAGAGAAACAAAGTAGTCATGATGAAGAGCTTTGACACTGTATTTTGAGCTATCAATGGAATTGTATTCCAACATTTAATAGATGCATTTGTAACAGTTCTTTATTGGCAGTGAGCCTTTCTCAGTGGGTAGTGAGTCCACCTCTAGTGAGTATTTCTATGTAATATCTTGTAACTGATTATAGTATATTGTGAGCTAACACTCACCATGGTTTTTCCCTTTTTGGGTTTTCCACATAAAAATTCTAGTGTCTATGTGTTATGACTTTATGGTTTCTCTTCCTATGTTTATTTTGCTTTCATATTATTGAATTTAGTAAATGGGTTAAAGAGCATGTGAAGGAATGGTTTTATAGAATACCGATTCACCCCACTCTCAGTATTCCTTGTGTTCAACAAAGTTATAAATAACAGGTTCTAGTAGAAAATAGCAAACTCAAAGCATGTTCTTCTTTATAAAATTGATGACAATTTATTTTTAGCATGGGCTTGTTGTACCCATATGAAAATATCATATTGTGTTAAGTTTTAAAGTAAAAATTTGTCATTTATCTACCCCAACATATTTTAGATCTTCTTTGCTTTGCATCATCTTGTCATCCTTTGGTTTTTGCCTAACCCTCATAGGATCATAAATGCTTGTACAAGATGGAATACGTGCCAATATAAAGAAGTTGATTTTTTGGAAAATATGAAGTCTTCAGAATTGGTACATGCTTGGACAGTGGTGTGTGCTTGATAAGGGAAGAAGAAAACATGTGTAGGAAGTAGAATCAAATTATACCCATATGTCTAGTAGCCAGGTCATTCCTGTGCAAAGGATTAGTGTCAAATAGTATAAAGGCACATCTACGAATAGAAGCTCACATCAAGATAAAGTATTTTTTAGTCTTTAGGTGCATGATGGACTATAGCACATGCCAATGTGAAGGTGGTCAAATTTGGTTTAAAAATTAAAACTCTACCCCAATAGTAAGGTTGTGTCATGACAGATACATGTCTATACAAGGAGCTACATGTTTTCAGCAAGCAATAGTAATTAAAAATACAATGATTGTTACTTTTGGCGAACTAAACTCAATGAAGGGAGGGACATGCTTATGAAGATTCTTGTCATTTTATACAAAACAAATAGGAATGAGGGAATCACACTAGAAGAAGACCAATAATAAACACATTTAAACAAATAAAACAAATCATCACCTAATCACCATTTCTTTTTAAAAGATAAGGCCAAATCAAATAGAAGAAAATCAGTGGCCAAGGAAAAAAAAGGTGCACCAATACAAACGATCATCAAGACCATGATGCTTAGGTGTGTGAGGATGAAGGGTGAACATGTGCTTGGAAAGAGTTCAACTATGCCTCATGAGGCAGATACACGCTTCAATAAGGGTTGTTAAAATTATAAAATTTCAAGCCTAATGTTTAGGCACATTCTTGGGTCTAGGTGCATGCTGATACAAATTACGTGTCTTGAAAACACTGACAACAACCTACAATTACAAGTGCATTTAGTCTAGTGTTCAAGCATGCTATGGTAAATATATAATGTTATTTTTTTCTACCCAAAGCATTAGCACATGACATGTAGAGACAAATGTCCCACAATGAAGAAATTGAGTATAGGTGTGTTTGGGAAAGGAATTGTGCACTTCTATAAAGAAGTGAGATTTTTGAAAAGTCTAGAGCCAATGTATAGGCATGCATCAATACAAAGGATCACTTTCTTTTTAGTCACCTTTCACAATGTTTAGCCAGCTCTAGATGACTTTGATGATTCTACAACTTTTCCTCTGAACATGACTAACCCTCTAAAAACATTAAAAATATACTCATACATCCATTTGTATAGGTGTGCCCCTACTGGTAGGCATGCACCTCACCATTGAATCAACATTTTCAAAACTTACTTTCTTTGTTGAAGTGCACACTTTCTATTTCATACCTTCTTGACCATTAGATACATACTTTATATAGGCACATCATTCTTCTATCATGTGTGTTTGAATATTGGGTGACAAAAAACTTGCTTTATATTGGTGTATGCTTATGAAAAAAGGAAATCTCTTCATATTAATGCACCTTTATACATTGATGTGCACTTGTGCATTGGGGGCAAAATTTTAATTTTTAAACAACTTTTGTTCCTTTGTACTCAGAAGTCTATTTTTAGTCATCACCATTTTAAAAAAGAAGAGCATCTTTTGGGATTTGTTATTTTTAGCTAGAGCTATTTATAATCTAAAGTATTTTTAACACACTCTATTTTTAGCATGAAGATCCCATGCTAATTTTATGCTTTTTCTATTTTTAGCATTCACTATTTATAGCATGGAGTTAGCTATTTTTAGATTGTCTATTTTTAGATCTCTTGTCATGCAAGAGATGTGAGCATTGAGTCCTAGTTTATAATTAATTCAATCTATAGCTTAAGTGGAGGTTGATTTTGTAATAAAAAATACATTTAATGCAATCAATTATTCTTAGAGTGGTAGTAGTTAGATTTTTATTTATTTTGATGTAATAACTTTACAAATAGTATAAATAAGTGTCTTTTTGCACTTAGTTGAATCCAAGGTGATTCTCATATCTACATATTGCAAGAGTTTCTATTAATCAAGTATTTAGTGTTATTGTGATCTAGAATTTATTATTCACTCAATGACATTTATTATGGATATCTTACTTATAAATTTTTATTGAGATGTCTCATTATGTGTGCTAAGAGTTAAATTATTTTGGAAAATTTGAAAGATTTGTATTGTAGGTGATTTGAATGTGTATCTCATGGTTTTGTATGGAGTCTTACATTTAATTTAACCATAAAATTCATGTTTATGTGCTAGCCTATTTGACTTTGTGTGAACTTACCTTGCTCAATCTCTATTTTTAATTGAATGTTGTAGTGTGTAGTCGTAAGATTGTTTTTAGTCAAAAAACATGAAATTCTTTACCTAGTGTTAAAGAGCATCTTAACCTTTTTCCCTAGGCAAAACCAAAAAGATACACATTTAGATTTTATTAAAAAATGTAAATCACTCCAAAAATTATTTAAAGATTGTAAATTACAAGTACATATTATCTAGTTTTAGGTTAGTTTTTAATTTATAGGGAGCTTTCCCTTCTAATTTAAAAAGTGGTTTTACTACTCATCTATTCCATTTTATGTCACACTGAAAGGTGTAAATTAAAACAATAATATTTTTTGGTGACTCTGTTGGGAAATGACATAAACTACCATTTGATCCATCAAGTCATTCAATTTGACATAAAGGTTCTAGAGTTCATATTATTATTTTTCAGCTTCCAATGCTATAGTTGATTAAGAGGGTAACTACATCAAAAATAATCATCCACCTCCATTGTTACCATGGGAAATCATATTGGTCCATTGGCATTGACAAAAAATCATGAGCTTCCTCAAGGATCAAGGAATATTTTTTCCAAGATTTGCGGTGATGGAAAACAACATTCTAATAAGCATATTTCAACCTTCACCACTGCATGAGAAATTTTGAGTGTAGCACATGAAGATGTTACAGTTTGCTTGTTTGTGGAAACATTAAAATGAATGACAACTAATTGGTTTCATCACTTGTTTGTAGGTTCAATCACGATTTAGGAGTCAACAAGTAAGAAGTTTCTTACATGTTGCAAGTGAGTTGAGGATAGTCATATCTGTTTGCACACAACTCTCAAATGCCAAAAAAGATGAAAGTGAATTGATGTGGAAGTTCATTGTAAGATTCAATCATCTAGTTACTAGAGTTTTCAACACTTTAAATCTCTTTTGAGATTCTTCTAAGTTTCTTCATCAATGCTTTATCTTCAGAAGTTGTGTTCTTTCTCAAGCAAGGAAACACTACAAAATTGAGGGACATTAAAGAACATGCCATCAAGTTAGAGGATCATATGATCACTTTAGGAAATATTCAAAAATATTTAATTAGGTCACTAGTTCCTTGAACGTTCAACCACTTCAATAGGGTCCACCTCCTTCAAACAAAAGTGTTGCTTTCATCAATTATGTTAGTGAGAGTTCTCCTCCATATACATATTTCTTGTTCCATGCAATAAGTGAAAATGATGGTGAAAGTTGTTCTAAGATGCATGGATTCACATAGATATTCATAGCTTCAAATGAAAGTCAAGGATTGTTGGAGAGTCTTGAACGTCTTTTAGATGAATCTGATGGTGGCTCTATTATGAAATATACCCAATATGAACTTGATAAGGTAAGAAATAATTATTAGAATCATGTGATGAATGATGTCATGTGTTTATACAACCAGGAAATGAAAGAGTATCAATAAAAAAAAACATTTTACCTTCTTTGCTTAAGTTCTTTGAAGTTAAGGAGGGGTTGCTAATGGAAGAACCTAGTGTTACACAAGTATGCCATATTTTCTCTATGGAGGATGAGATCAAGTCAAAATATGAAGAGAAAATTTGTGAGTAACAAGAAGTCAAATCTGTTAGTTATGCTAGAGAGGATGATGAACCCTATGATTTCTTCTCTTCATTTGAAGGACTCTTTGAAGAACCTACAACAAATATAATTGAAGAAGAAGATTAAGATATTTTTCTTTCTAAGGAGGATTCAACTTTAAATTTAACATTTTTTATAAGAACTAATGATGAGGAATTTTAAAAGATATCTAATGTAGAAACCAGGCATCTCATGCTATAAATTGATGTTGTTCTTCAACATCTAACTCCATTGTTAAAAGACCCATACATTTCTTTATCTTAGGAGATTGTTGCTACACGTTTTATGGATTCAAAGAGTAGTTTTAATCAGAAGCTTTAGTTCTAGGAGGTTGATATTGTTCATGATGTCAATGACAGATCATAGTTAGATGAAGGATGATTTCCCAAACATAGTTTAGCTTTGAAGGCACTTGTCAAATCAAAAGTTCATGAGAATGATTATCCACCAGATCTTCATAGTTTAATGAACAACTTGAAAGTAAATATTCAGTGGATGACATAGTGGATTTACTTTTAAGGTTTGACACATCCTCAATAGATCCAAGACATGTTAGTGAAGAAGAAGTGGATATTTTTCTTCAAGATATCAAAGAAGAAGAAAGATGGATGATCAATGAAAAAAAATGTCAACAAAGATTCATATTCACACTCTTTCCCTAGAAATAATGATGAGGGGGTCAAACCTAGAAGACACATTAACACAAATTACACAAAAAATAAGAATGTTCTTTTATTGAACTGAATAACACATTACATTACAGAATCTGGAATCAAATCAGAGGATGAATCCTCAACATGCTACAACACATTATAACTTCCTCTAGATTCTAGAACCTTCTACCTTCTGTAGATTCAAATCTACTAGGGTTTCTATTTTCCTTCCTTTTCTGACTCACCACTTTCCTTCCATTTCTCTACTACCCAAAGATTTCCCAAAAAATGGTCATAAATAGCCCCTTTTGGTGCCTTCCAGCCAAAATGTTGAAATTTGTAACTCCCTACAAAAATAGGTCCACTTCTGGGAGCCATAACTTTTGATCCAGGTGTCTGATTAATGAGCTGTTTGATGAGTTAGAAATATCGTGAAGTGCTCTATGCCCTTAGAATTCTCTTTGCCAATTCTACCCATTTTTAAGGTTGTATGATGCCTCTAAGTGCCTCATATTTGACTTTAAAACTTTTTCAAGGGTTTTTAAAGAAACATAAACTTTAATATCATTCATCCCACAAGTGATCTTTGGCCAATTCCTTCACCAAAGGTTATATTTTTCAATTCCAAAGCTTTGAGTAAATTTCTACTTCCATACGTGCTCAAATGCAAACTTTCTAAAAATAGCAGTTTGCTATTTTTAGTAGGTTGGAAAAATTGAAGGTTCTACATCAATATTCAAGCAATTGAGTATCTGAAAATATCAAAATTAAAAAGAACAGTAAACAAAATCATCATTTTTTTGGGTGATGCAAGATTACCCTTACCACTAGATGCTCCTACATCAGACACCTAGGGTAATTTGAGAAGTGACCTTGTCACATCTCAGGTGCTCAAGGAAAACCCAAATGGTCAACCTCTATCTTAGACAACTAGGTAGAATCTTTAACATGCCTTCCTTTACAATTACCTGATATTCTTCATATTGCCTATTCTAGGTCCTTCTTCCCACACGACTATCCATGATTTCTTCTATCTCCTCCTTTGAAGTAGATGCTAGGATACTCTACTATTCTTCTATTGGTCCATCCTCTATGCCACCTTCATGATACTCTGTTAAATCAACAATGATGAACATAGGGTAAATATTGATTCCACTCGACAGCTCTACCTCATATGCATTTCCTAAATCATGCTTCTTTAGGATCTTGCATGGTCCAAATTTCATCTTCAACTTATTATATGTACACATTGGGAACCTTTCCTTCCTTAGGTGAACCATGAATTCATCACCAACCTTGAATTCCTTAAATTTACGCTTCTGATCTACCTTAGCCTTGTACTAATAATTGATTTTATTAATATCATGTCGTACCTCTTCATGCAAGCTCTTCTGGTACTCTAGAGAGTCTTTGTCCTCGACACTACTCTTCTCTCCTCTATCTATCTTTCTCAACTCAGAAGCATTTCTTGAACTACTCCCATATACACTTTGGAATGGGGATTTACCAGTACTCCTATTGATAGAATTGTTATATGCAAACTCCGCCTGTGGTAATATCAAATCCCATCCCTTGGGCTTATCTCCTACTAAGCATCTCAATAGGTTGCAAAAACTTTGATTCACTACCTCTATCTATCCATTAGTCTATAGATGATGTACAGAATTGAATTTCAACTTAGTCTTCAACTTCTTCCATAAGGTCCTTTAGAAATACCCAACAAACTTGGTATCTGTATCTAAAACTATACTCCTTGGTAGACCATGTAGTCTAACCACCTCTCTGAAAAACACTCTGCAATGTGAACAACATCACTTTTTCTTGACATGGAATGAAATGTGCCATCTTTGAGAATATGTCAACCACCACAAATATTGAATCTTGCTCTCTCTCTATCCTCGATAAACCAAGAACAAAGTCCATGTTGATATTCTCCCATGGCCCCTCTGGTATAGGTAATGGTTGATATAGCCCAATCTTATGACTCTGATGTAGAGTGGCACAAGGGAAACAACAACACAATGGTTTACTACCCACTCACCCACTCACCCACTCACCTAGCCTTCAACTAAGCAAAGCCACTCACCAAATGCAAATTATGGATTTGTGGTTTAGGCTATGTTCTAACCCCTGAGACTATTTCTACACCTTATGGAAGGTCTGCAAACACCTTTCCAACAGTTGGTTTGGTTCCCAACTTCACACAACCCTCTAACCTTGACTAGGCCTAGTGAGGCTACTAGCCCTCTTCTACTAGTTTTCTTCACACCAACTAACAAAATCCCAAAGGACTAGGCAAACAAATGATGGAATTGAACACCCTTCAGGGCACCCTAACAAACCTCCAAATCTCCAATCCCAACTCTACTCTAGCAGTTCAAAACCCCCACTAGGTCTCTAGGCCTAATTGATCACTTTAGGCCTGGGTTACAAAGCAAAGGGTTCAAATTGGATTCATAGGTCAAGGGCAGGAATTTGGAATGTCTCTAACAGGTCCCTACAACACAAAACCACCATTCATTCACTCACTCTATCAGACTTTTGTCATATACATCACCAAATTGCATAATTTCAGTCAAATACATAGAGATATTTGACCTAGGGCATCACCTTAAAAATAGAAGACTGTATTTCCCAATAAAAAGCTTTTGGAATCTTATAGTACATATCCCTAGCCTGCATTTCACCAGTTTTTGTGAATTTTCACCTGTGGGAATGCATTCTAGGGCCGGATTTCTATGGCTGCCCTAGAAAACAGGGTTTCTAGACCTGTTTTGAAAGAAAAATCAATAACTTTTGATCCCGACCACTTTAGGACCTCAAACTAGTTTCATTGGAACCTTGACTCCAAGTACTTTCAGAAAAAGTACATTTGTACCCTTGGAAAATCCATACAGTCTGTACAACATGTTTTCTTCAGAAAAATAGTCAAATCCTTGATTTTTGTGCCCAAAATTGCATACAAAAGCTCTTCCTCCATACTGGAGTCAGATATCCACCATATTAACCCATCCTAGTTGGTTTCCAACTTCTACAACAACATTCAACCGCCCAAAGTGGTTTTTTTGAACCAACCCAACACATAACACCTTTGACAACTTTGGTGTTTAACATTAACACAAGGAGGTTGATTTGTTTGGCTTGTCCAATGGAGTCCAAATGATCAACACACTCCTTCCAACATACTAAAACACTAAAACAACCAAAAAAAAACTCAAAACCAATCCTTAGACCTTCTAGCCCTAATTGGCACAACAAGGGTCCAAATGGACTAAGAAGGATTTGAGGTTTATATAGTCACCCCAAACCTCTTGACCATACAAAATGGACCAAACTACAATGGCTAAAAGCCTTATTACAAAACACATTGAACAAAAAAACATAACTTCTCAAAATGCATCAAAATGCCTTTAGGAACCAAGGTGCTCCTAGGTGCCCTGCACCATACACCCACTGTCAAAGAGAACTCAAGTCTCTTGAGTTGGAATGCTGTCAAATGTGAAACCTGCCTTCTCAATGTCTTCCTTGCTCATCCAAGTGGTATCCTCCTAAGGTTTGTTTAGCCACTTCACCAAATAGTCATGATAGGTGTGCCTTCTAGTTTGTTTTGCAATCCTCTTGTCCAAAATGCATTCAATCTGATTTGGAGATGAAGGAATGAGTTCCTGGAGTATCTGATTAGTTTGATCTTCTTTAATAGTAGTCTAAGGATCAGATCCTTTATAGGGATAAAGGTCTGAAACATTAAAAATAGGAGACAAAGCAATGACATCTGGAAGTCTGATTTTGTAGGCATTTTCTCCACATTTCTTGAGCACTTCACAAGGCCCAATCTTCTTCATGAGTAGCTTGGTATGTTTACCTATAGGGAACCTCTCCTTCTTTAGATGGACCATTACCAAATCACCTTCCTTGAACTGCAAATCCCTTCTTCTCCTGTCAGCAAACTGTTTGTACTTATGTGAAGTGGACAACAATTTCTATTGTACTTGTTCATGGACATCTTTCATGACTTGAACGAAGTCTTCAACCAAGGCACTTCTGTTTTCTAGTCCTTTAACCTCCCTAAGTTCCAAAATACCCCTTGGGTGAGTGCCATAAACAATTTGGAAAGGAGACAAGCCGGTACTTCTATTGACAGTGTCATTGTATGAGAACTCTGCTTGAGCCAAAATTGAATCCCAACTAGCACCCTGCTCCTTTGTTAGGCATCTTAGGAGGTTGCCAAGTGACCTATTAATCACCTCTGTTTGTCCATCAGACTAAAGGTGATAGGCAGATGATAAGGACAAATTTGTACCTAGTCTCTTCCACAGTGTCCTCCAGAAGTGTCCTATGAACTTGGGGTCTCTATCTGAGATTATGGACAAAGGTAAACCATGTAACCTGACTATTTCTTTGAAGAAAAGACCTGCTATGTGTGAGGCATCATGTGTGGTTTTACAAGGGATGAAGTGAGCCATTTTTGAGAACCTATCTACAACCACAAAAATGCTGTCATGTCCATTCTTTGTCCTAGGCAAACCAAGTACAAAGTCCATGCTGATGGAATCCCAAGGCTTTGAAGGAATAGGTAGATGAGTGTATAAACCTACATTTGATGTATGCCCCTTTGCTATTTGGCAAATTTGACAAGTTTCAACAAACTTCCTTACATCGGTTGGCAACTTGGGCCAAAAATAGTACCACCTAACCAATTCTAGGGTCTTGTCAATACCAAAGTGACTTGACATGCTACCACAGTGCTTTTCCCTGATTATATTATCTCTAACAGACCCTCTTGGGATACACAACATGCTACCCTTGAAAAGATATCCATCTTGCAACAAAAAATCAGAAAAATCAGTATTATACCTTCCTGTCATGGCCTTGCAAGAGAGGTATGGTTCTTTGAAGTCCTCATCTACTGCATACTGATCTTTGATGGCTTGAATATGTGTACTTTCCAACTGTATGGTCTGCACAACAAGATTTCTCCTACTTAAGGCATCGGCTACCTTATTGGCCACTCCTTTCTTATGTTTTGTGGAGAAGGTGTATGCTTGGATGTACTCCATCCACTTGACATGTCTGTGATTCAACTTTTGCTGCCTGTTCAAAAAGCTTAATGCATGGTTGTTAGTAAAAACTATAAATTCCTTTGGCAATAAGTAGTGTCTCCACTTCCTCAATGACTGAACCATGGCATATAACTCTAGATCATAAGTGGAGTAGTTTTGTTTTGCCTCATTTAACTTCTCACTAAAGAATGCTACAGGCTTCCCATCTTGAATTAGGACTCCCCCAACAGCCCTCTTACTTGCATCACATTCTACCACAAAGACCTTGTCAAAATCAGGAAGAACAAGGACCGGTTGTTCTGATATTTTTTTCTTTAACAGTTCAAAGGCTTGGTTGGCCTCATTTGTCCATACAAACACACATTTCTTGCCCCCTTTTATGGTGTCAACAAGTGGAGCACAAATGCCACTAAACCCTATAATGAACTTTCTATAAAAGCTACACAAACCATGGAAACTCCTTACCTCAGAGGCTGTTGTAGGTGTTGGCCAATTAAGAATGGCTGCAACCTTACTGGGATCCATTTTTAGGCTGCCCTTGGAGATGACAAACCCCAAAAATACCAACTCTTCTTGTAGGAAGACACATTTGTCAAGATTGATTCTCAACTTCTCCTCTTGAAGCCTCCTGAGCACTTGATGGAAATGCCTTATGTGGTCTTCCTTGCTGTCACTAAAAATTAGTATATCATCCAAATATACAATAATAAACTTGTTAAGGAAAGGTTTTAGCACTTCATTCATCAATCTCATGAAGGTGCTTGGTGCATTTGACAAGCCAAAAGGCATGACAACCCATTCAAATAGTCCTTCATTGGTTTTGAAGGCAGTTTTCCACTCATCCCCCTCCCTTATCCTGATTTGGTGGTAACCACTTTTTAGATCTATCTTGGTAAAATACTTAGCCCTACCCAAGCAATCCATTAAATCTTCCATTCTAGGCATTGGAAATCTATACCTGATAGTGATCTTGTTGATGGCCCTGGAATCAGTGCATAGTCTCCATGTTCCTTCCTTCTTGGGTGCAAGCACTGCAGGTACTGCACATGGGCTAATACTCCTCCTGATAAGTCCTCTATCCAACAAGTCTTGGATTTGTCTTGCCACTTCAGCATTTTGCTCTAGAGTCAACTTGTAGGCTGCTTGGTTTGGTAGGGTGGATCCAGGGATGAGATCAATGTAGTGACTAATCTCCCTCTTTGGTGGAAGGGCATCCTTGCCTTCATCGGCTATCACATCCTGAAACTTCTCCAATAGTTCCTCCACTTCCTTTGGTCCAATCCTCCTAAGAGGTTGCTGCACTTTGACCTTCTTGGGATTCACATCCTTGGGCTTGATGACTACTGCAAAACATGGCACTTTCTCTTCCTTGAGGTTAGCCAAAAACTCTTTTTCACCTACCAACATAACTGAACTAGAAATGACTTTCTCTTTGCAATCATCAATCAAAGGAGTCATTGTAAACTTTTCACCATTCTTGGACAAATGAATTACATTGTTCTTACCATCATGTTGGGTACTTGTGTCATGTTGCCAAGGCCTTCCAAGAAGAAGGTGGCATGCATCCATATCCACTATCTCACAAAGAACCTTATCATGATATTCAACTATCTTGAATTCAACCCAACATTGCTCTTTCACCACAATTTGTTGTTCCTTGGTTAGCCAAAAGACTCTATAGGGGTTAGGATGGGGCATTCTTTCCAATCCTAACTTAGTCACCATTTCATTAGAAGCCAAATTTTCAGAAGAACCTGAATCTACTATTACCTTGCAAACTTTTCCTTTCACCTTGCAAGTGGTTCTGAACAAGTTGTTTCTTTGGGGCTGCTCCTTGGTGGCTGGCATGATGAGGGATCTATTAAACATGATGTATTCTCCACTCTCAGGTGCTGCAGACTTGGAAGAGGTTGTTTAGTAACTTGTGGTGCTTTTACAGTCCTCTTCTTGAAAGAGTTGTACTCTTCTTTCTTTCTGATTTACAGTAGTGTTTCCAATCTTCTCCGGGCACCTAAAGGACTGATGTCCAATCTGATTGCAAGAGAAACACCTTCCAGTAAACACATTGGGACCTCTGCCCCCACTTCTCCCTCTGCCATTTCCTTTGCCCCTAAACTGACCCTTATTAGCACTATTTTTATCATCCTACCCTTGGCTGCCTTCTTGTGATCCGCCACCTTGGAGTCTAGAGCAATTATCTCTGTTTTGGAATCTACCCCTGCCCCTAAAGTTCTAATTTCCTCTGCCTCTACTGCTGCTACCAAAATCCCCTTTTCTTCTCTGCTTATCCTCAATCCTCAGTGCCATTTGAAAGCACTTATGGACTGTCTCCGGGTTAAAGAGAGTTAATTCATCTTGAATGGAGAACTTGAGGCCATTAAGATACCTTGCAAGCTTCTATTTTTCATTCTCAGGCATCTTGGCTTTCAATGTCATCTTGTGAAACTCCTCAATGTAGGTGCTCACGTCCATGTCCTTTTGTCTCAAGTTGTGCAACTTCTTGTTCAAGTTGACCTCATAATCCTCAGGGACAAATTGCTTCTTGATTTCAAGTACCATCTTCCTCCATGTAGAGATAGGATTCCTATCATCTTCTATCCTCTCATTTTGAATAAAATTCCACCAACTCAAGGCTGGCCCTTTCATTCTTCATTTTGCAATCTTCACTTTTTGATTTTCTGCCACTTCACATTCAAAATAGTTCTCCATTGCCTCAATCCAATCAAGGCACTCCTCTGGATTCATCTTACTAGGAAACATAGGTAAGTCTACCTTAGTGTCCTTCCTACTCAACTTTCCAAGTGCATCTAGGAATTGTCTCTCTAACATGCCTCCTTGTGGCACTTCCATAGGCACTTCTTCTTCCTCATCTTGCTCCTCTTCATCTGAATCTAAGATGACTTTTGACTTCTTCTTCTTGTCTTTGTCTTTCTTCAACTTTTCTATCTCAGCCTCCATCCTTTTGTTCTTGGTTGCTTGCTCTCTCACTATATTTTTGAATTCGGCATTTGTTACCTGATGCAGAGTGGCACAAGGGAAACAACAACACAATGGTTTACTACCCACTCACCCACTCACCTAGCCTTCAACCAAGCAAAGCCACTCACCAAATGCAAATTATGGATTTGTGGTTTAGGCTATGTTCTAACCCCTAAGACTATTTCTACACCTTATGGAAGGTCTGCAAACACCTTTCCAATAGTTGGTTTGGTTCCCAACTTCACACAACCCTCTAACCTTGACTAGGCCTAGTGAGGCTACTAGCCCTCTTCTACTAGTTTTCTTCACACCAACTAACAAAATCGCAAAGGACTAGGAAAAAAATTATGGAATTGAACACCCTTCAGGGCACCCTAACAAACCTCCAAATCTCCAATCCCAACTCTACTCCAGTAGTTCAAAACCCCCACTAGGTCTCTAGGTCTAATTGATCACTTTAGGCCTGGGTTACAAAGCAAAGGGTTCAAATTGGGTTCATAGGTCAGGGGCAGGAATTTGGAATGTCTCTACCAGGTCCCTACAACACAAAACCACCATTCATTCACTCACTCTATCAGACTTTTGTCATTTACATCACCAAATTGCATAATTTCAGTCAAATACATAGAGATATTTGACCTAGGGCATCACCTTAAAAATAGAAGACTGCATTTCCCAACAAAAATATTTTGGAATCTTATAGTACATATCCCTAGCCTGCATTTCACCAGTTTTTGTGAATTTTCACCAGTGGGAATGCATTCTAGGGCCAGATTTCTATGGCTGCCCTAGAAAACAGGGTTTCTAGACCTGTTTTGAAAGAAAAATCAATAACTTTTGATCCCGACCACTTCAGGACCTCAAACTAGTTTCATTGGAACCCTAACTCCAAGTACTTTCAGAAAAAGTACATTGCACCCCTAGAAAATCTGTACAGTCTATACAGCAACACGTTTTCTTCATAAAAATAGTCAAATCCTTGATTTTTGTGCCCAAAAATGCATATAAAAACTCTTCCTCCATACTGGAGTCAGATATCCACCATATTAACCCATCCTAGTTGGTTTCCAACTTCTACAACAGCATTCAACTGCCCAAAGTGGTTTTTTTGAACCGACCCAACACATAACACCTTTGACAACTATGGTGTTTTGCATTAACACAAGGAGGTTGATTTGTTTGGCTTGTCCAATGGAGTCCAAATGATCAACACACTCCTTCCAACATACTAAAACACTAAAACAACCAAAAAAAAACTCAAAACCAATCCTTAGACCTTCTAGGCCTAATTGGCACAACAAGGGTCCAAATGGACTAAGAAGGATTTGAGGTTTATATAGTCACCCCAAACCTCTTGACCATACAAAATGGACCAAACTACAATGGCTAAAAGCCTTATTACAAAACACATTGAACAAAAAAACATAACTTCTCAAAATGCATCAAAATGCCTTTAGGATCCAAGGTGCTCCTAGGTGCCCTGCACCAAACTCACTCCTTTGGCCATCTGGCATACTCTACAACTTTGCACAAATTTCTTCACATCCTAGTGTAATTGTGGCCAATATAACTCTCACTAACAAAGCAATGGTCTTATCTTGACCAAAGTGTCCTGCCAACTATCCACTATGTTTCTCCTTAATTAGGTTCTCTCTCATGGAACTCCCAGAATGCACAACTAACTTCCTCTGCACAACATACCATATTGGATTATGTAATCCAACCATCTCATCCTATCCAGGGTAACAAGCTCCAAACAAGCTTTCCAGACCTCTGCAAAGTCTAGATCTTTAGGGTACAAATTATTGAGTTCATTGAACCCAACAACTTCTATCTTCATCTTTGTCAACAAATTTTTCCTTCTGCCTAAGGCATATGCAACTCTATTGGACTTCCCACTCCTATACTTCAAAACAAAAGTATAACTCTACAAAAAATCAACCCATTTTAAGTGCCTCTGATTTAACTTTCTTTGACTATTAAGATACTACAAATCGTGATAATCAGTATATAAAAAAAACTCTTTCAGCAACAAACCATGTCTCCATTTCTTCAAAGCCTAAACTATAGCATAAAACTCCTGATCATAAACATAATATTTTTTCTTGGCATCATTAAGAATCTCACTGAAATAGGCAATGGGCTTACCTTCTTGACTCAAAACAACTCCTATAACACTATCACTAGTATCACAATCTACCTAAAATACCTTATTGAAATATGAAAGTACCAAAATAGGTTTCTCTGTGACTTTCTACTTTAATCTATCAAAACTCTTGGCTACTCCTATAGTCTATTTAAACTCTTTTCTTTCCCCTCTCATTATCTTAGTCAGGGATGCTCAAATGCTACTAAAATTATTGATAAATCTTTTATAAAAACTTGCCAAACCATGAAAATATCATATCTCTGTAACACTCCTTGGGGTAGGCCATTCAATGATAGCCCTCACCTTCTTTGGATCCATTTTAAGACCCTCAACTGAGATAACAAATCCTAGGTACACCAACTCCTTCATAAAGCTACATTTCTTCAGATTAATCAACAACTTTTCTTCCCTTAGCTTCTCAAAAACTTTTCAAACATGCATCAAGTGTTCTTCCAAAGTCTTATTCAAAATCAAAATACCATCTAAATAAACAATTAGAAATTTACCCAAAAACTCTTTTAGTACCTCATTCATAAGCTGCATAAATGTGCTCAGTGCATTAGTTAGCCCAAATGTCATGATTAACCATTTGTACAGGTCCTCCTTAGTCTTGAAGGTTATCTTCCATTCATCTCCTTCTCTGATTTAGATTTGGTGATATCCACTCTTCATATCAATCTTCCTAAAGTACTTGGCTCCACTCAAGCAATCCATAATATCATCCATCCTTGGCAATGGAAATTTATACTTGATTGTAATTTTGTTGATGGCTCAAGAATCTGTACTCATTTTCCACTCTCCATCTTTCTTCAATGCTAGTACTATAGGTACCACACATGGACTTAGGCCCTCCCTTATTAGTCCTTTCCTTAACAACTTGTGAACCTGTCTGTTTAGATCTTCATTCTCTACAGGAGTTATTCTATGGGCTGCCTTATTCAGAAAAATAGCTCCTGGAATCAAATCCATTTGGTGGATTATCTTCCTCACTGGTGGTAAACCTTCTGGTACATTATCAAAGACAATATCCTAAAATTCTTCCAATAGGTTTGAGACTTCTGCTGGTAGATCTTCACATTTTTCCTAACTGATCATAGGAATAACACTAGCAATGACACTCATGCTTCATACCATCCAAAAATTTCCTACCATCTACCAAGAAAATTCTTGCAGTACTACATACCTTTTCTTCCAACTCCTTCAAGGGCTTCAACTTATGACAAACTCCATCCTTTTTTAGGGAATAGGTATTTGCATGGTCATCATGAACAACACACCTATCATACTGCCATGAACTTGCCAATAGCATATGACATGCATCAATTGGTATGATGTCACACAACACCTCATCATGGTGGTCTCCAATCTTGAACTTGACTAAACACTACTCATTGACCAAAGCCCTATGGTCCTTTTGCAACATGCAATCCAATATGGATGTGGATGCCTTCTCCTTATCAACTTCAACTTGTTAACCATCTCCTCTAAGACAAGATTATCAATGCTTCCAATGTCAATAATAATATCACAACACTTATCTTCACACTTGCACCTTGTACAGAATAAACTCTTTGTTTGATCTAGTTCTTTCTCCTCATTTAACAAGGTTCTTCTCACAACTAGGGTTTCTCCTCTTTCAGCATCTTCAAAATGCTCAGACTGTGCATCTTCATCTACATGTGCAACTTGTGCATTACCTTCAGGCCTTCTTTTTGTCCTTCCTTGATGTTGGGTACACTCATAGGCTTGATGTACTTCTTCTTTGCATTGGAAATAGGTTCCTTTGAAACCTCCTCTTCTAGGTCCTTGCCTAGATCTTCCTCTTTGCTCACCATTATTTTGGTCATGAGGGCAGTAGGCATTATCTCCTTTCTGATTTCAATCGGTGCATGGTTCTTTACTTTTATTTTGATCTTCATTTTGACCTCCATAGGATCTTCCACTAGTCCTTCCTCCATGACCTCTTCCTCTTTGCTTGCTTTCAAATCTTTTATTCAACTTCTCTTCCACCTTTAGGGCAAATTGGTATGCATATTCTATGGTGGTCATTTTGACCAATCTCAACTCCTCTTCAATACTTGGCCTCAACCCATTAATATAATGGGATGCCTTCTCCATGTTGGCCTATGCATGGTATGTTCTGATAATAATCTTATAAAAATCTTCTTTATACTCCTTAATAGACTTGTTACCTTGCTTCAATCCTTGCAACTTCTTCAACAACTCCAACTCATAGTCCACAACAATGAAATGCTTCTTTAGTTTCTCCACCATCTGATCCCATATGGTAATCTTTCCTTTTCCTCTTCTATTTCTCTGTAACTAGACCTCCTTCCACCAAATACTAGCATGGCCCTTCAACTTTGTTTTTGCAAACATGAACTATTATGGATCCTCCACATCTTCATACTTAAAATATTCCTCCATATCATTTATCCAATCAATAAGCTCTTCTAGATTCAAATCCTTAGAATAGGTAGAAACTTCAATCCTATGCCTCTTACCAATCTTTGAAATGGCCCTCAACAACCTAACTTGCATAGGATCTATTATAGCATCTTGTTCTTCCTTGGATAGATATTCTTCTTTAGCTTCATCTTCTCTTTCTTCTCTTGTTCTTAGCTCAAACCCTCTTGCAATGCATCAATTTGCCTTTGCAAGGCTCTAAAACTCTCTTCTGTCAAATCATTTCTCCCACCACAATTTCTTTGTGGAGGCATTTTGATCTCTACAACAAACCCATAACCTCAGGTCCTGGTACAAACTACCTCATGATTCACGATCTGTCTACACACTCAGGAACCCTTACTCTGATACCACTTGATGAGGGGGTCAAACCCAGAACACACAATAACACAGATTGCACATAGAAAATAGGAATGTTTTTTTATTGAATTGAACAACACATTACATTATAGAAACTGGAATCAAATAAAAGGATGAATCCTCAATAGGCTACAACACATTACAACTTCCTTCCTCTAGATTTTGGAACCTTTCACCTTTTGTAGCTTCAAATCTGCTAGGGTTTCTATTTTCCCTTCTTTTTGGGACTCACCACTTTCCCCCTTTCTCTACTACCCTAAGGATTCCCAAAAATGGTCATAAATAGACCCTTTTGGCACCTTCCAGCCAAAATTTCAAAATTTGTAACTCCCTCCAAAAATAGGTCAAATTTCAAGAGCCATAACTTTTGATTTGGATGTCTGATTGATGAACTATTTGATTTGTTGGAAATCTAGTGAAGTTCTCTACACCCACAAAATTGTCTCTTTCGATTCCACCCATTTTTGGGATCGTACAAAGCCTCTAAGTGCCTCATATTTGACTTTGAAATATTTTCAGCTGTTTTTAAAGAAACAAAAACTTTAATATCTTTCAGTCTGTTAGCACTCATTTTGACCTGGGGGTTGTTTTTTCATGTTTAGGGGGTTTCTTCATTTGAACCCTATATCTTCTTGCCCATTTTCCTAAGTGTTGGACCTCCTCGACATTTTTCAGCTGCAGCATCATATTTTCTTCGAGGAGGAAGTCATCATCATCATGTTTGCTTCGATGGTGGTCAGCATCTCATGTTTTCTGTTGACTTGTTTTTCATCAGGATCATCATATTTCAATATCGGGTGATGTTTGGATATCATCCTGATCCTACTGATGAGCTACAGTGTGCCCTGATTTGCTTGCGGGGGTGATTTTTCAAGTATCTGGTGATCTTTCAATTATCACCTTGCCCTTTTATGATGATGATGTCACCCCGATCTTCTGAAGGGGTTATTCTCTGAGTTGTTCGACCTGACTTGTTTTTTCTTAAGGGTCGTCATCATCATCATCATATTTCCAGTTATCGCCGTGTTGCTTGCAAGGGTCATCATATTTTCTGCCTGCATGATATTTCACTGGGGTGATATTTTTATCATCGGGTGTGTTGACATTCTTTGAATCAGCATTAGGATTTGCCACTTCTAATGCACAGGCAGATTCAGCCAACTGAATACAAGAGGTTGCGTGAGCTCCTCCCCTTCACTTCTGGTTCTGCCGCACCAAGGGGGGTATCCCTATAACTCAAGATGTAACCTTGACTAGCTCAAAGATAGAAAGATCTAACTTGACAACAACAGGCAGAATACTCTCATGTATGGACCAAGATCTGCATGATAGATCACAAGGCTGGCAACATTCATGGACATGATGTCTGGTTGGGTATGAGAGCATGCAGGGGGTTCCTAATCCTACTCCTACAACTAACAGGTGGAAGTATGAAATGTTTTGATATGAATTTGGATGCAAAGCTGGACATGGTGTATAACACAAGAACACAGCATGATTGGTGCCTATCCAGGGCTTGGAGTCGGTAGACATACACCTGTGAATGATCAGCATAAATAGCTAAAACTGGATTTCAGGGGGATACACATGATATCTGCCTTACAGATATCTCCCAATACAGAGTGTTAAGTTATCTCTACTTATGGCATCCCTACTGCAGTATACCCTTCCCAATGTTCAACCTGAAAACAGTTTAATCTACTCCTTGAGCAGAAGTTAAAAGATCAGACATTCAACATAGGAATTCTATGCTCTAGAATCTAAACATTACCCAAATATCCAGATTCAGAAGAAGAATACATGCAATACTGGAGACAGAATTAACACAACACATGCTAAGATAGCATTACTCATATAAGATCAACCATGAAATCAGTGGATTCATGCCAAATCGTACAACAGGAGATACATAAACTCACAAGTTAGACTGTACAGAGCAACCAGATCAGCTGGTTTTGGATTACAGAGCCAAAAATCCTCAACTTTCAACAACCTTGAATGAATAACACCGTCTGCATTATATAGCAGGAGGGTGTATTCAGCATTAACTACCAGGTTGACCAAAAATCCTGCCAGATACACAGTATCATAAAAATGGCGCTCAAACACATTACCAGATTGGCGCCCAAACATGAATGCAGCAGGTAGGAGAGGAGACAGGAAGACATCTCGAGCCCTGCGCCACTGTCCGCTGATGTACACCTTCAATCGGGTACCAGATCCGCCCACGCCATCGCCCATACCTCTGCAACCTTCGCCATTAATGGCGCACCAACTCGCGGCCTCCGGAAGAACATCAATTCTGCATCGCAACCATTTCCCGCCGAGATTCATCATCATGATATTTGAAAATGCAGGATATCAATTATCCCACATGCACCCCGCGGTGACTTCTTTAACACTTTATATACTAGGTCATGAGCATATATGATGTCGGTGCTTTTGCTCCTGACGACACTAGTATAAGACTTCATCATCATCATCCTCCAGCAGCATGATATCCTGTCGCTTGAAATATCACCCTGACGCCATCATCATATCGCAATATAGCCTGCATGATAATTGCCTTCATCGGCACAACCTGATCCATCGGAGGAACATCCTCCTGCTGAGCCTATACCAAAAGTCTGGCCGATGAACATACTGATGACGTCATCATCATATCCTGCTGACGTCATCATCATATCCGCCTGCTGCGCACCTCCTCATATCCGGATGACGTCATCATCATGTATGCAAATATCAGGGAATCTCCATAAGATGATCAGTGTTCGAAATATGACCCCCCCGGACCTTGATGACGTCATCATCATATCGACATCAGGATGATATTCGGAAGATAACCGGATATTTGGAAATATCATCCTGATGCACTAATATCATGCTGCACTGTAGCTCCGCTATAAGATCAGGGCGAAATATGAATATGATGATGCTTGAAAAGATCACCCCCCACTAGATAATGCACGAAGCCAGCAGGCGGATATCTCCTTGATATCAGCATCATCATGACGCTGGAACAAACGCACACCCGGGCTCCTTCGGAAATATCATGATGCAGATAGGCAGAGAAATAGATATCATCCTGACATAAGAATGACGTCAGCATCATCAGGATGAAGAAACAACGAACAAGAAGTGATACAACATCATCAGGATTATATTGACTAAGATCATCCTGACGTTCAAATATGATGACCCCGGTGAATATCGGGTCACACTTAGAACTCTTCAGCAACATCATCAGGATGATCATAACCAAGACCACCCGATGATAAAAATATCACCCCGGCGAAATATCATGAAGGCAGAAAAATATGATGACCCTCGCAAGCAACACGGTGATAACTGGAAATATGATGATGATGACTACGACCCTTAAGAAAAAACAAGTAAGGTCGAACAACTTAGAGAATAACCCCTTCAGAATATCGGGGCAACATCATCATCATGTCTGGGCAAGGTGATAAGTGCAAGATCACCGGAGACTTTGAAAAATCACCCTCGCAAGCAGATCGGGGCGCACTGTAGCTCATCAGCAGGATCAGGATAATAACCAAACATCACCCGATATTGAAATATGATGATGACGAAGAGAAGCCGGTCGACGGAGGACATGATGACGCTGACCACCATCGAAGAAAATATGATGATGATGACCTCCTCCTCAAAGAAAAAATGATGCTGTAGCTGAGAGATACTGAGGACGTCCAACACTTAGAACATTTTTTGGATTCTTAGGGAAAGTGCCTGCATGAAAATTGCTCAAAAATTGTCAGTCAATTCAGGCACTAACAGTGGCTCTGTCTGGGGACGTGCAGGTGCAAGACTGCAACGAGAACCCCAGATCTCTGGGATGCAGACCAGTCCCTTATCCATTGGGCACAGAGTCATGATGTTATATTGATCTGCATCACCAAACTCATTATTTTTAAACATCATTTTGGCGGCCCCGGGCAACCAAAAAGGAAGAACCATAATTTTTTCTTGTCAAATGCCTGATTCCAAACTGGAAGATCCCAATCCCAACTGAAAAGATTGGCATAATCTGCCCATAATGTCATCTGCTTAAAAAGATATTCCACCAGTTTTGAAAGCTTGCCACCATCATTTTCAGCTCTGTCATTTTGGATTTTAGAATTAGACATATAACCATACACATAATATTCTTCAACATTAGGCAACACATGTATGTTATGTCCCTCAGACAGTACATCATACTACTCTTGGCATTCTTTATCATTTATCTGGCTGCTGCACATTATCAGGCACTCATCCAGCTGATCCAAAAATTCAAAATACTCAGAAAATATGAGACCCCTAATATCTACTGATATTGAAAACAAATCCTGATCCACACACCTAATGTTGCACATGTCTGAATCAGGTGATGATGAACATTCATTATTTACAGTTTGCAAATCAGTATCATCATCTTCAAACAAAGGGTTAATCCTGCACCAATGAAGGTCATGACTCACAACATCATATGCATCAGCAGGCTCATCATAAAGGGGATTAACATTCACTGCAAAGGCCTCTGCTTCTTCTTCATGACACTCCAATTCTTCTTCATTATCATTAGATCCAGAGTCATAAGAAGAACAAACCTGATCCATGAATTGGTCATGGATATCATTTTTATCATCTAATTGCCCCGCATACAAGATTTTTGCTGTCTCAATGTACTCTGAAGTTGAACAATCTGCATCATTTTCCAGCCCTCCAATACTTCCTGATGAAACTGATATTGATTCTTGATCCATATGATCACAACTCTGCACAACTGGATCATTTAAACATGAAGGCTCTTTGTTTAGGACTGGTATGCAAATATTACTTGAAAAATTATTATTTTCAACTTCACCTGCTGGGCAAAAAAGGACATCCTCCTCTATGATAGAAACATCATCTACTTGGAATGATGCAAAAACTGGGACAACAGGGGTGTGAGTGCTATGACATTCATTGTCAATACCTAAACTAAATCCTTCATTAACACTGGGGGCTGCAGGACAACAAAAATTTTCAGAGAAATAACCCTTTTGTATTCCATATCTCCAATTGTTTTCAATATCAGTTGCAAACTGATGTGCCTGATGCAATGTGGTGGGCTCCTTGTCTCTTAATCTGTAACTCATTTTCTTATCAAAGGCTCCCAAATAGATAACTAAGCACAGTGCATCATTAGGTCTCATGCATTCTGGAATTCTATTCAATGCCCTCATAAATCTGAGGTTAAAGGCTGGGATCAACTCATCTTCTTTAATATGGATGTACATGAAGTCACTAATAGCTGCATATTCAGAAACTCTTTCACCATACTGTACTAGAAATGCTGATTTAAAACCATGCCAAGAGTTGACAGAGTGAGCTGGAAGGTAGGAAAACCAGTCCCTTGCATCTTCATCTAGAGATTGAACAAATAATCTCATAACCACATCCTCATGGTCAATCTCAAAGTCATCTATCACATTCATGAACTGCTGCAAGTGTCTCTCAGCTGATTCATCCTTTATACCCTTGAATTTAGGCAAAAAATTTCTGATTTTAGGTGGAAAAGCATTTGGATAGCCACAAATGCCACTAAAATTTATGGGCTTATATCTATCTATGTTGAAACTTCTTTTATTACATGGTTGGGATTGACTGTTATACATTTTTGCATTTGACACTTCACAAGGGTGCATAGGCAGATAATACATCCTTTATGTTTTTGCAACCCTCCTCTCTACTCAGATTTTATACTAACAATGACTTTAGGCACTCAAAATTCAAACTGTTTTTTCAAACTTCCCTAAAGTCCTTTAAATGAGTCTTTTGAACAACATTGCATGCCCTTTGAAATACAGGGTAGGTTCTAATAAAAGCATGCAAGCTCTGTTTTCACCAATGTTCCCTTTTAACCAGTGCTTTCTCACCAAATAGGGAATCTGTCAAATAATATGAAATACCTGGATATGTTGCAGAAGCTGCAAATTCTTCTCTGACTGATTTTGTTCTTTTATCAGGTTCTTTGATGCAGAGTCGCCACCTCCTTGAAGAGGAATGAGATTCTAACAAGCTGAAGCTGCAAATTGATTTCTTTCTTTCTGGGTCATCCACCAGCAGAGTCACATATACAACCTTTTTTCTCTGCTGCAACAAACAGTTTCCAGGTCTAATTTTTTAATCTTGTAGACTCAAACTTTCATGGATATGACATTGATCTCCCCAGCAGAGTCGCCATTCTGTTGACATTCTTTGAATCAGCATTAGGATTTGCCACTTCTAATGCACAGGCAGATTCAGCCAACTGAATACAGGAGGTTGCGTGAGCTCCTCCCCTTCACTTCTGGTTCTGTCGCACCAAGGGGGGTATCCCTATAACTCAAGATGTAACCTTGACTAGCTCAAAGATAGAAAGATCTAACTTGACAACAACAGACAGAATACTCTCATGTATGGACCAAGATCTGCATGATAGATCACAAGGCTGGCAACATTCTTGGACATGATGTCTGGTTGGGTATGAGAGCATGCAGGGGGTTCCTAATCCTACTCCTACAACTAACAGGTGGAAGTATGAAATGTTTTGATATGAATTTGGATGCAAAGCTGGACATGGTGTATAACACAAGAACACAGCATGATTGGTGCCTATCCAGGGCTTGGAGTCGGTAGACATACACCTGTGAATGATCAGCATAAATAGCTAAAACTGGATTTCAGGGGGATACACATGATATCTGCCTTACAGATATCTCCCAATACAGAGTGTTAAGTTATCTCTACTTATGGCATCCCTACTACAGTATACCCTTCCCAATGTTCAACCTGAAAACAGTTTAATCTACTCCTTGAGCAGAAGTTAAAAGATCAGACATTCAACATAGGAATTCTATGCTCTAGAATCTAAACATTACCCAAATATCCAGATTCAGAAGAAGAATACATGCAATACTGGAGACAAAATTAACACAACACATGCTAAGATAGCATTACTCATATAAGATCAACCATGAAATCAGTGGATTCATGCCAAATCGTACAACAAGAGATACATAAACTCACAAGTTAGACTGTACAGAGCAACCAGATCAGCTGGTTTTGGATTACAGAGCCAAAAATCCTCAACTTTCAACAACCTTGAATGAATAACACCGTCTGCATTATATAGCAGGAGGGTGTATTCAGCATTAACTACCAGGTTGACCAAAAATCCCGCCAGATACACAGTATCATAAAAATGGCGCTCAAACACATTACCAGATTGGCGCCCAAACATGAATGCAGCAGGTAGGAGAGGAGACAGGAAGACATCTCGAGCCCTGCGCCACTGTCCGCTGATGTACACCTTCAATCGGGTACCAGATCCGCCCACGCCATCGCCCATACCTCTGCAACCTTCGCCATTAATGGCGCACCAACCCGCGGCCTCGGGAAGAACATCAATTCTGCATCGCAACCATTTCCCGCCGAGATTCATCATCATGATATTTGAAAATGCAGGATATCAATTATCCCACATGCACCCCGCGGCGACTTCTTTAACACTTTATATACTAGGTCATGAGCATATATGATGTCGGTGCTTTTGCTCCTGACGACACTAGTATAAGACTTCATCATCATCATCCTCCAGCAGCATGATATCCTGTCGCTTGAAATATCACCCTGACGCCATCATCATATCGCAATATAGCCTGCATGATAATTGCCTTCATCGGCACAACCTGATCCATCGGAGGAACATCCTCCTGCTGAGCCTATACCAAAAGTCTGGCCGATGAACATACTGATGACGTCATCATCATATCCTGCTGACGTCATCATCATATCCGCCTGCTGCGCACCTCCTCATATCCGGATGACATCATCATCATGTATGCAAATATCAGGGAATCTCCATAAGATGATCAGTGTTCGAAATATGACCCCCCCCGGACCTTGATGACGTCATCATCATATCGACATCAGGATGATATTCGGAAGATAACCGGATATTTGGAAATATCATCCTGATGCACTAATATCATGCTGCACTGTAGCTCCGCTATAAGATCAGGGCGAAATATGAATATGATGATGCTTGAAAAGATCACCCCCCACTAGATAATGCACGAAGCCAGCAGGCGGATATCTCCTTGATATCAGCATCATCATGACGCTGGAACAAACGCACACCCGGGCTCCTTCGGAAATATCATGATGCAGATAGGCAGAGAAATAGATATCATCCTGACATAAGAATGACGTCAGCATCATCAGGATGAAGAAACAACGAACAAGAAGTGATACAACATCATCAGGATTATATTGACTAAGATCATCCTGACGTTCAAATATGATGACCCCGGTGAATATCGGGTCACACTTAGAACTCTTCAGCAACATCATCAGGATGATCATAACCAAGACCACCCGATGATAAAAATATCACCCCGGCGAAATATCATGAAGGTAGAAAAATATGATGACCCTCGCAAGCAACACGGTGATAACTGGAAATATGATGATGATGACTACGACCCTTAAGAAAAAACAAGTAAGGTCGAACAACTTAGAGAATAACCCCTTCAGAATATCGGGGCAACATCATCATCATGTCTGGGCAAGGTGATAAGTGCAAGATCACCAGAGACTTTGAAAAATCACCCTCGCAAGCAGATCGAGGCGCACTGTAGCTCATCAGCAGGATCAGGATAATAACCAAACATCACCCGATATTGAAATATGATGATGACGAAGAGAAGCCGGTCGACGGAGGACATGATGACGCTGACCACCATCGAAGAAAATATGATGATGATGACCTCCTCCTCAAAGAAAAAATGATGCTGTAGCTGAGAGATACTGAGGACGTCCAACACTTAGAACATTTTTTGGATTCTTAGGGAAAGTGCCTGCATGAAAATTGCTCAAAAATTGTCAGTCAATTCAGGCACTAACAGGGTGATCTTAGTTATGATCATCCTGATGATGTTGTTGAGTTCTAAGTATGACCCGATATTCACTGGGGTCATCATATTTTGAACGTCAGGATGATCTTAGTCAATATCATCCTGATGTTGTTGTATCACTTCATGTTCGTTGTTTTATCATCCTGATGATACTGACATCATTCTTATGTCAGGGTGATATCTATTTCTCTGCCTATCTGCATCATGATATTTCCAAAGGGAGATATCCGCCTGTCGGCTTCGTGCATTATCTAGTGGGGGTGATCTTTTCAAATATCTGGCATATTCATCTATCACCCCGATCTTATAGTGGAGCTACAGTGCAGCATGATATTTGTGCATCAGGATGATATTTCCAAATATCCGGTTATCTTCCGAATATCATCCTGATGTCGATATGATGATGACATCATCCGGATATGAGGAGGTGCGCAGTAGGCAGATATGCTGATGACGTCAGCAGGATATGACGGTGACGTCATTAGGATGTTCATTGGCCAGACTTTTGGTATCGGCTAAGCAGGAGGATGTTCCTCTGATGGATCAGGTTGTGCCGATGAAGGCGATTATCATGCAGGTTATATTGCGATATGATGCTGACGTCAGGGTGATATTTCAAGTGACAGGATATCATGCTGTTGGAGGATGATGATGAAGTCTTATACTAGTGTCGTCAGGAGCAAAAGCACCGACATTATATATGCTCGTGGCCTAGTATATAAAGTGTTGAAAAGGTCGCCGCGGGGTGCATGTGGGATAATTGATATCCTGCATATTTGAAATATCATGACGATGAATCTTGGCGGGAAATGGTTGCGATGCACAGTTGATGTTTTTCCCTAGGCCGCGGGTTGGTGCGCCATTAATGGCGAAGGTTGCAGAGGTATGGACGGATCTGGTACCCGATTGAAGGTGTACATCAACGGATAGTGGCGCAGGGCTGGAGGTTTCTTCCTGTCTCCTCCCCTACCTGCTGCATTCATGTTTGGGCGCCAATCTGGTAATGCGTTGAGCGCCATTTTCTGATACTGTGTATCTGGCGGGATTTTTGGTCAACCATGTAATTAATTGCTGTGGTACACTACCTGGCTGTTATAAGCAAGAAGTGTTACTCATTTTTGGTTGTTGAAAGTTGAAGATTTTTGGCTCTGTAATTCAAAACAAGCTGATCTGGTTGCTCTGTACAGCTAAACCTGTGAGTCTATGTATCTCTTGTTGTATGTTTTGGCACGAACCCACTGATTTCATGATTAATCTTATATGAGAAATGCTATCTTAGCATGTGTTTTGTTAATTCTGTCTCCAGTATTGCATGTATTCTTCTTCTGAATCTGGATATTTGGGTAATGTTTAGATTCTAGAGCATAGAATTCCTATGTTGAATGTCTGATCTTTTAACTTCTGCTCAAGGGGTAGATTAAACTGTTTTCAGGTTGAACATTGGGAAGGGTGTACTGCAGTAGGGATGCCATAAGTAGAGATAACTTAACACTCTGTATTGGGAGATATCTGTAAGGCAGGTATCACATATATCCCCCTGAAATCCAGTTTTAGCTGTTCATGTTGATCATTCACAAGTGTATGTCTACTGACTCCAGGCCCTGGATAGGCACCAATCTTGCTTTGTGTTTGTGTTACAACCATGTCCAGCTTTGCATCCAAACTTAAAATCAAAATCAAAATCTAAAACAACCATTAGGACATTAGAATTAGTTTTAGGATCCTCAGTCCTCTGTCTACAACTGCAAATAGGCCCAAAGCTAGCCCCTTTGCTCTTATCTTTCAGTTTTGGTCTACTTACAGGAGGACTTATCTGCTTTCTGTCAGCATCCCAGCCTTGTATGCATATCCTCATGGATGTTGAGTAGGGAATACCCCCCTAGGTCTTGCAGAGCCTAAAGAAGAAGAGGAGATAAAATAAAGAGTCTATCTCCTACACTGTTGGCCCCTGGCCCAGAGATCCTGTTGATCACTGATGGCTACCTTGTAGGGAAATCTGGGAATAAGCATCCAGTCTGGGAAAAAGTCAACAGAAATTGGCGACTCCGCTGGGGAGTTTGTGAAAGAACCCTGGTTTTCAAAAGAAAACAGTTCCTAGTAATAGGTGGCGACTCCGAAGTAATCTCCCAACCGGTCAAAGTAAAATTTATATGCAGGGGAGAAGATCCCAACAAAATCCTTTATTTAAAGAGTTACCAGTAACAAGAATGATGTACAGAAGAAAGGGAGCTGTCTCAGTTAGTCATGAGGGTTCCCCCAGAAAAGGTGATGATATGCAAGATAACCCTAGGCCATCAGGACAGCATGTGCCTTACTTTTCAAATGCAGAAGCTGATATTCAAGGTGCATATGAGAGGCAACAGGGTGGTAGCATGAGAATGAGGTCAGAGGTGTTCCAAGAACGCCCATTTCTAGACCCTAGTGAAAGGTTTGAAGAGGCAGAGTCTCTGAGGGATGATGAAGATGATGACCAGAATGGTATGAGACCATCTACCTCCATGCCTAAGGATGAACAGTTAGCTGAAGAAATCAGAAATCTAAGAGCAGAACTAGAATATCTACAAGCCATGAAAATCAGAGATGATATGAAGTAGAAAGTGCAAGCCTTAAGAACTACCCAAAATGATTCAGTTCCTACCCTAGAGAATGCAAATGTGTAGAGACATCAGCAAAGAAATGAAGTGCAACATCAGCATAATGATGAGAGACAAAATGTGAATGATGCTAGGATACCACTGAACAATGTAAGAAACCAGAATGCAAACAGAAATGTTAATGTTAATCAGTTAAACAGACAGCCCATGCAGTTAGATAGATTCAGGCAGCTGGTGTTTGATGGTATTCCTGGGTATCCTAACCCCATTGATAAGCATCTGAGGCTGCAAGTGCCTAAATTTTTAGGAAACAACACTGTGTCAGGAGAAGATCATCTAAAAGCTTTTCAAAATGTCATGGATAACTTTGAGGTTGAACATGAGGATGTTTTCATGAAGTCATTCATGCAATCCTTAATAGATGAGGCAAGAGAATGGTACAAGAATCTGCCTGACCGGAGTATTTCATCATGGGATGATTTTAAAAGGATGTTCAAGGAGCAATATGGTGACAAAACTGACCCTAGCTTTTTTGTAAATGAGTTCACCAGTATCACTAAAGGGTCAAATGAGCAGGTTGCAGATTTTAATGCAAGATTTACTAAAGTGTTAAACAAATTGCCACATCACATGAGGCCAAATGAACCAATGTGCATAATATTGTATATCAATGCCTTTGATGCAAAAACTGCATATGGATTAAGAGATGTCCTGCTACTCTCAGGGATGCTTTCAGAGTTGCAGTAAATATTGAAAACAATAGGAAAGCATCAGGCAAGACAAATAGAAGGGATGATATAAAAATTCTGTAGAATCCAAACAAGCCTCAGAACACTCAAGGTAATACATCTGCCCCTGAAGATAAGATAGACAAATTGGCAAATGTTGTTAAGGACCTAAGCTATAGATTAGCTAGAAGTGAAAAAGGGATGGGTCCTGATAGGCAAGTCTATCAAAGGTAGGAAAAGAGGCCATCATTGCATGATATGCCTTATAACACCAATTGGCATGATGGTAAGCCTGTATTCCCACGTAACAACACAAATCAGAGGGCTCAACATGTCAAAGAAACTCCTGATCCTCTAAAGAAAGCTATAAATATTGTTGATGATGCTCCATGGTGTATAATTTGTCAGATGCCACATTCACAGTCACAGTGTATGATTGCTCAATCCTTGTATGATAATGCTACATCTTGTAATGAATGCAATGAGCCACATTATGTGCAAGATGATGATGTTAATATGATGTCCATAGGCAATGGATACACTTTTTATGATGCTGATGAGAATACAGATCATCAAATTTAGGCCTGCCAACAGTTCCCATATGATGAAGATAATGAAGATAACTATGTGTATGCTCAGAACTCACACAATTTTCTGAGTAACTTACAATGACCTTCTGATGAGGAAATTAGAGCCTTCACAGCTGCAGCAGTTGCTCAAGTCAAAAGCAACTACAATCTCAGAGGTAAAAATCAAGTAGGCAGCCCACATCAGCCAGAAGATATTTCTGCAGGTCAGCTAGTGCATGGTCATAAAGGAATTGAACCACAAAAAAGGCAGTGGGTAAATAATAAATAGAATTTTAGACATAGAACAGGTCATGAATCTCAAGGACCAGAAAACAAAATCCCTCAGGCTGAAGATCAAGGTAAAAGGTTCCCAAGACAAGAATGATGATCAGGGAACTATGAAAGTAAGAGCTAAATCAGCTCAGGATAAAAACAAGATTGTGGAGCAAGCTACAACTGTTATACAAAATTATGCTCCATTTGATATAGCTCAAGTCCTCTCCCAGGTAAAAGTCTCTGTTCCACTTATGGAACTCATGAAAGTGGAAGAGATCAAGAATAGGACAATATCCCTAATCTCAGGGGTACCTTTTCAAGCTAAACAAAATGTTCAGACCCAGGGTGAGAAACATGTCATGTGTAATGAAGAAGATGAGACTCCTGAAGTCTATTTAGGAGTGACTATGACAAAGTGTCCTTCACAAGTGGAACCATTTTATGTTTCCCTGGTTATAAATGGAAAAATAATTAGAAATTGTATGCTTGACTCTGGAGCATCTACAAATGTCATGCCTTTGGCCATCATGCAACAAGCTGGATTGAAAATTGACAAGGCATGTGGAAAATGTTATGCTATGGATGCCAGAGAGGTACCAGTTATTGGAATCATGAAGGATGTAGATTTCAAACTGGCAGCATTTCCTGAAAAGAGATATAAAATGAATATAACAGTGGTTGACATCAAGCCACAGTATGGTATGTTGTTGTCAAGAAGATGGGCAGCACTAATTGGTGGAAGTATGCAGCTGGACCTGTCATATGCCATGATTCCAATGAATGGCAGGGATGTTAAGCTAATCAGAGAACAAAGATCATCAAAGACAGTGGAAGACCAAGAAGCAGAGGAACAGGTATGCTTTGTAGACACTGACTGTGATAACTTCAAGGTTGTCTCAGATGATACAGAAGATAAAAAGAAAAATGTCTGCATTGAAGAGCTGGATCAGCAAGGCTTATGGACCATGTTTTTTGATGGAGCTTGTGCAAAAGAAGGCTCTGGAGCTGGAGTTATTTTCCTGTCTCCAACTGGTAAGCTCCTCAAATTCTCTTTCTTGCTGAGGTTTGATTGCACAAACAACATTGCAGAATATGAGGCTTTACTCTTAGGCCTAAATATTGCTCTCAAACATGGAATTAAGATGTTAAGAGTATTTGGGGATTCTGAGCTGATTGTATCCCAAATTAGAGATAAGTATGCTTCAAAAAATAAAAGATTGAAACAATACAAGCATGCTGTTTGGGATACCATTGAACTATTTGATGCATTTTCAATAGGCTGGGTAGAGAGGTCAAAGAATGTTATGGCTGATTTCTTAGCCAATGTTGCAATAAGGCCAGATGACATCACTCTGTCAGGTGTTACAAATGTAGAAGTTAAAATTAGGCCTGCAGTACCAGAAAATATATGCAGTTGGCAAGTGTTTAATGATGATAGGGATTTGTTGAAATTTTTGCACTGCATAGATGAATATGAGAATCAAGAAATTGATTTCCAAGCTTTTGTAGAGACTATAGATGGAAAAGAAACTCTTGTGGGAAAAGAGATAATTCAATTGAAGACTAATAAAATCCCTAGAGGGTTGGTAGCTTTGGAAAGAGCTTTTGACAGTAGAGATAAACTGGTCACAAGGACATCTCCCACAAATAAGGAAGATTTAGAGGAGATAAATTTGGGGACATCTCAGGCTCCTCAAAAGGTATACATTGGTAAACAGCTCAAACCACACATTAGGAGTATGCTGATTGCATTACTGAAAAAGTATAAACATGTTTTTGCTTGGTCATATGAGGACCTAAAAGCCTATAGGGAAGATTTATTCCAGCATGAGATCCCATTGAAGCCTGGAGCTAAACCATTTAGACAAAAGCAAAGACCTATTAATCCTACTTTAGCTCCCAAGATGCAAGAAGAACTCAAAAGGCTCAGGGAAGCTGGAATAATTGTGCCAATCAGGCATTCAACTTGGGTGTCTAATCTTGTCCCAGTCAGAAAAAAGAATGGTGATATTAGGCTTTGTGTTGACTTCAGGAACTTGAATGTATCCTCTTTAAAGGATAACTATCTACTGCCTAATATGGAAGCTATGTTGCAGAGAGTGACTGGTTGTGAACTCTTATCCATGATGGATGGATTTTCAGGTTATAATCAAGTGAAGGTAAAGGAATCAGAACAGTATAAGACTGCCTTTACCACTCCATGGGGAACTTATGTATATGTTAGAATGCCATTTGGACTAACAAATGCAGGTGCTACATTTCAAAGAGCAATGGATGTTGGTTTTGCAGGGCTGATTGATTCAATCCTAGCTGTATATCAGGATGACTTGACTGCTTACTCAAAGAAAGAAGAGCAGCATTGTTTGCATCTGGAGCAGATTTTCATAAGAGCCCTAGAGTATGGTATTTCTTTAAATCCAAAGAAGTGTGCCTTTGGGGTAGTTGAAGGAAAGCTCCTGGGACATATTGTTTCCAAGGATGGGGTCAGGATAGATCCAGAGAGAGTGGTTGCTATTGACAGAATTCAAATGCCAAAAACTGTAAAAGGAGTTCAGTCCTTCTTTGGACAGATAAATTTTGTTAGGAGATTTGTTCCCAACTTTGCAGAAACCACAAGGAACATTTCCAAGATGATGAAGAAGGATGCAACTGTCCACTGGGAAAGTGAAGCAATAGAATCATTTCAGAGTATCAAAGAGGCAATCAAGATGGCCCATGTTCTTAAATCTCCTAATATTTCTAGGCCATTCCAAGTATTTTCATTTGCTTCCTTTCATACTGTTGCTGCATGTTTGCTACAGAAAAACGAAGATGGTTTTGAACAGCCCATTGCTTTCTTCAGTATGTCCTTGCAGGCCTCTGAGTTGAAGTATGATATTATGGAAAAACAGGCATATGCACTAGTCAGAGCCATCAAAAGTTTCAGACCATACTTGGTAGGATCATATATAATTGCATATGTACCCCATGCAGCAGTCAAAGACATATTCACTCAGCAGGAGGTGACTGGAAGAAGGTGCAGATGGATAAACAAACTGCAAGAGTTCAACATAGACATACAAGTTACCAAGTTGATAAGAGGACAAGGATTAGCCAAGATGATGGCACAGTCAAACTTGGAAGCATGCCAAGTTAATGCAGTCCAAAATGAGAGTGTAAATGTATCAGGATCTGAATGGTACAAGGATATTATCTACTACTTGCAAAATCTGAATTGTCCTTCCCATTTCAGTGACAGTCAAAAGAGGACTTTAAAGTTACATGCAATCAGGTATGTTATTGTTCAAGGTGAGCTATACTGGAAAAACCCTGATGGTGTGCTGTTGAGATGTGTGGATGAGGATATGGCTAACAATGTTTTGATTGATATGCATAAAGGATTGTGTGGTGGACATTATACTGCCCAAACAACAGCTCATAAAATTCTCAGGGCAGGATATTGGTGGCCCACTCTCTTTTCAGATGCACAAAAGTTAGTGAGGAAGTGTGACCCTTGCCAAAGATTTTCAGGAAAGCTGAAATATGATGGTGCTTTACCCCTCAGAACTGTAACTGTGGATGCTCCATTTCAGCAATGGGGAATTGACTTCATAGGGGAAATTGCAGATAAATCAAGTGGGGGACACAGTTGGATTTTGGTGGCAACTGATTACTTTACCAAATGGGTTGAGGCCATTCCAACTAAGAGAGCTACAAGTAAGGTGGTGACAGATTTCATGCTAGAAAATATTATCATCAGGTTTGGAGTACCATTTAAGATAGTCACTGATAATGCTATGTGCTTCAGATCAGGTGAATTTGTTGATTTTTGCAACAGGTATGGGATAAATCTATCATATACATCACCATATCACCCACAACGGAATGGTCAAGCAGAATCAAGCAATAAAAGCATCATGAAAATTATCAAGAGGATACTGGACAAGAACAAGAGAGCTTGGGACTCAAAATTGAACTTAGCAATATGGGCTGACAGAGTGATAGTAAAAAGGGCTATTGGGATGTCACCCTTTGAGCTAGTATATGGTGCATCAGCCAGATTGCCCATAAACAATCTCCTACCAGTTTACAGATTCATTCAGGAAAATGATGAGGAGATTGAAGACTCCATGACAGAAAGAGTGAACCAGCTGGTTGCATTGGATGAAAACAGAAGGAAAGCCCACCAGATCAATCTCAAAAGACAACAAGATGTGAAATATCAGTTTGACAGGAGAGCTATAAAAAGGAAGTTTCAAGTCAATGATCTGGTGCTCATTTGGAATGCAAAAGGTCAAGAAAAGGGTAAACATGGTAAATTTGAACCCTTATGGATGGTCCCATATCAGATTTGCAGTACTCATGGGGATGATTCTTATTTCCTCCAGGCCCTAGATGGTGAAGTTCTGGAATTGCCTGTGCATGGCCAATTCCTTAAGTTCTATTTTGCATAAATGACTTGTCGCTGTGCACATTTGTAAAAACATGTATGTAGTGTAAATGTCTTGTGCAGTTCGCGCTTTTTGGTTTTTTGCCTGGTCTGCACGGAGATCTGGTTCTCGCTGCAGGTTTTCACCTGCACGTCCCCATTCGGAGCCAGTGTTAGCACTCATTTTGACCTAGGGGTTATTTTTTCATGTTTAGGGGGTTTCTTCATTTGAACCCTATATCTTCTTGCCCATTTTCCTAAGTGTTGGACCTCCTCGGCATTTTTCAGCTGCAGCATCATATTTTCTTCGAGGAGGAAGTCATCATCATCATGTTTGCTTCGATGGTGGTCAGCATCTCATGTTTTCTGTCGACTTGTTTTTCATCAGGATCATCATATTTCAATATCGGGTGATGTTTGGATATCATCCTGATCCTGTTGATGAGCTACAGTGTGCCCTGATTTGCTTGCGGGGGTGATTTTTCAAGTATCTGGTGATCTTTCAATTATCACCTTGCCCTTTTATGATGATGATGTCACCCCGATCTTCTGAAGGGGTTATTCTCTGAGTTGTTCGACCTGACTTGTTTTTTCTTAAGGGTCATCATCATCATCATCATATTTCCAGTTATCGCCGTGTTGCTTGCGAGGGTCATCATATTTTCTGCCTGCATGATATTTCACCGGGGTGATATTTTTATCATCGGGTGATCTTGGTTATGATCATCGTGATGATGTTGTTGAGTTCTAAGTATGACCCGATATTCACTGGGGTCATCATATTTTGAACGTCAGGATGATCTTAGTCAATATCATCCTGATGTTGTTGTATCACTTCATATTCGTTGTTTTATCATCCTGATGATGCTGACGTCATTCTTATGTCAGGGTGATATCTATTTCTCTGCCTATCTGCATCATGATATTTCTGAAGGGAGATATCCGCCTGTCGGCTTCGTGCATTATCTAGTGGGGGTGATCTTTTCAAATATCTGGCATATTCATCTATCACCCCGATCTTATAGTGGAGCTACAGTGCAGCATGATATTTGTGCATCAGGATGATATTTCCAAATATTCGGTTATCTTCCGAATATCATCCTGATGTCGATATGATGATGACGTCATCCGGATATGAGGAGGTGCGCAGTAGGCAGATATGCTGATGACGTCAGCAGGATATGACGGTGACGTCATCAGGATGTTCATCGGCCAGACTTTTGGTATCGGCTAAGCAGGAGGATGTTCCTCCGATGGATCAGGTTGTGCCGATGAAGGCAATTATCATGCAGGTTATATTGCGATATGATGCTGACGTCAAGGTGATATTTCAAGCGACAGGATATCATGTTGTTGGAGGATGATGATGAAGTCTTATACTAGTGTCGTCAGGAGCAAAAGCACCGACATTATATATGCTCGTGGCCTAGTATATAAAGTGTTGAAAAGGTCGCCGCGGGGTGCATGTGGGATAATTGATATCCTGCATATTTGAAATATCATGACGATGAATCTTGGCGGGAAATGGTTGCGATGCACAGTTGATGTTTTTCCCTAGGCCGCGGGTTGGTGCGCCATTAATGGCGAAGGTTGCAGAGGTATGGACGGATCTGGTACCCGATTGAAGGTGTACATCAACGGACAGTGGTGCAGGGCTCGAGGTTTCTTCTTGTCTCCTCCCCTACCTGCTGCATTCATGTTTGGGCGCCAATCTGGTAATGCGTTGAGCGCCATTTTTCTGATACTGTGTATCTGGCGGGATTTTTGGTCAACCATGTAATTAATTGCTGTGGTACACTACCTGGCTGTTATAAGCAGGAAGTGTTACTCATTTTTGGTTGTTGAAAGTTGAAGATTTTTGGCTCTGTAATTCAAAACAAGCTGATCTGGTTGCTCTGTACAGCTAAACCTGTGAGTCTATGTATCTCTTGTTGTATGTTTTGGCACGAACCCACTGATTTCATGATTAATCTTATATGAGAAATGCTATCTTAGCATGTGTTTTGTTAATTCTGTCTCCAGTATTGCATGTATTCTTCTTCTGAATCTGGATATTTGGGTAATGTTTAGATTCTAGAGCATAGAATTCCTATGTTGAATGTCTGCTCTTTTAACTTCTGCTCAAGGGGTAGATTAAACTGTTTTCAGGTTGAACATTGGGAAGGGTGTACTGCAGTAGGGATGCCATAAGTAGAGATAACTTAACACTCTGTATTGGGAGATATCTGTAAGGCAGGTATCACATATATCCCCCTGAAATCCAGTTTTAGCTGTTCATGTTGATCATTCACAAGTGTATGTCTACTGACTCCAGGCCCTGGATAGGCACCAATCTTGCTTTGTGTTTGTGTTACAACCATGTCCAGCTTTGCATCCAAACTTAAAATCCAAATCAAAATCTAAAACAACCATTAGGACATTAGAATTAGTTTTAGGATCCTCAGTCCTCTGTCTACAACTGCAAATAGGCCCAAAGCTAGCCCCTTTGCTCTTATCTTTCAGTTTTGGTCTACTTACAGGAGGACTTATCTGCTTTCTGTCAGCATCCCAGCCTTGTATGCATATCCTCATGGATGTTGAGTAGGGAATACCCCCCTAGGTCTTGCAGAGCCTAAAGAAGAAGAGGAGATAAAATAAAGAGTCTATCTCCTACACTGTTGGCCCCTGGCCCAGAGATCCTATTGATCACTGATGGCTACCTTGTAGGGAAATCTGGGAATAAGCATCCAGTCTGGGAAAAAGTCAACATAGTCCACAAGTGATCTTTGGCCAATTCCTTCACCCAAATGTTATATTTTTCAATTCTGAAGCTTTGAGTAATTTTTTGCTTCCATACGTGCTCAAATGCAAACTTTCTAAAAAATAGTATTTTGGAAAAATTGAAGGTTCTACATCATTACTCAAGCAATTGGGTATTTGAAAATACCAAAATTGAAAAGAATAGAGAACAAATTCATTATTTTTTTGGGTGATGCAAGATTTCCCTTACACCACTAGATTCTCTTGCATCAAGTAAGAGATAACAATTACATGATTTAAGTTGATTGCTTTGATGGAACTAAAGAGAATCATTTTATCCAAGGACCAATAATGTGGAATGATGGTTGGAAAAGTGAGCTACCAGAAGATAATATTTTTTAGCATGTATACTTTGATAATAATCTAGTATTTGATGATTTAGACCTTAATGGTCTTTCAATTTGAACTCCAAAGGTTGGTCAACCAAAATCTGAATTGATGAAAATGGTCAAGAAAAATTCCCACCACAAGGTGCCTTGATAATATCAGTTGTGGATTTAGTAAGTCAAGAGTTGGTGAATGATATTTTCTTTCAACAACTCTAGCCTTTCCCAGAGGTTGATAGTTGAATAGATTCAAGATTTTGTATGTTGAAGAGACAAGTGGAGAGGATCAATTCTGACTAGTGGTGATTACTATGTCTGTAGATGTATTATGACCACATGAACTTGCTAGATATCTTCAAAAGGAATCTCAATGTCTTCACTTGCTACATAGGTTTCTTGTTATGGAATACGATCATCTTACCTTGATGCATATCAATTAGTTCATGCTAAATTTCTAACTACATGATCATGTCTATCCACTTCAGCCATGGATATTTGAGATTGTCTTAAAATAATTTGTAGGCTATATTCTATCATGATTGGACTCTCAGCTTAGATAGAGAGGTTGTTACTTTTCCCAACTTGTAAATAGTTTTGTATACCTCATTTCATTTCCCTGAGTTCTTTCTTTTAAATGAGAGTTTTTGTTTTCTATGTTATGTCATATTGTATTTTACCTTTCAATAATGTAAATTTCACATTCTTGTAGGTGATTTAGGTTGTTTATTTTTTAGGTGATTTAGGAATAGTTTGATTCCATTTCCCATTTGATGAAAGCACTGGTCTACTATAAAAACCTACAATTATCTGGTTCTCCTACACTGCAATTTTATGTTGTGGTCTCCAGACAAAGATAATTGTTGTGCCCATACAAAACTTATGTATTGTGTCAAGTTTTAAACTAAAAAATTGACATTAACCTATATCTGACATGTTTCAAACCTTCTCTAATTGTATTGTATTTTCATCCTTTTTTTCTTTCTACCCCTCATAGAATCTTAAATGCTCATCAAAGATTAGATGTGCACCAATATAAATGTCAAAAATTTTAAAAATTTGAATCCCTAAGTATTGGTATATGCCTAGACAATGGCACACACCTAATAAAGGAAGAGTAAAACACGTGCAAGAAGTAGGATCAAAGTATAGGCATGCATCAAGCAACCATGGTGCACCTATGCTAATGATTAGTGTTAAACAGTGTAAAGGTGTATCTATAGAAAAAAGTGCATGTCAATATAAAGTGTTTTGTTGTCTTTAGGTGCACATCAGGATTGTGGTATGAAGCAATACAAAGGCACTCAAAGTGGGTTTAGAAATTAAAAAATTGCCCCAATAGTTAGGCACATGTCTCATGATAGAGATATTCCTCTACAAGGAGGTGCATGTTTTAAGAAAGAAATAGTATAATTATTGTTATTTTTGGTTGACTAAACTAGGTGCATGCACTTATGGAGGTTCTTGTCATTTTCTACAAGACAAATAGAAATGAGGGAATCACACTAGAAGAAGACTAAGAATCAACACACTTGAACAAATAAAATAAAACATCACCCAATTAGTATTTCTTTTTAAAATTTGAGGCCAAGTCACATAGAAGAAAGTTGGCGGCTAGGGAAAAAGAGGCATGCCAATACAAATGATTGTAAAGACCACAATGTTTAGGAACATGAGGATGAATGGTGAATAGGTGTAAGGAAAAGATTTAGCTACACCTTAGGAGGTAGACATGTGATTTAATAAGGGTTGTAAAAATTACAAAATCTCAATGTGTGCGAATACAAAGTAGGTATCTTGAAAACACTGAAAACAACCTACAATTACAAGTGTATTTAGCTTGGTGCTCAAGCACACCAAGATAAAGAGATACTATCAAATTTACTTACCTAAAGCATTAACACAAGACAAGAAAAGATAAATGCACCATAATGAAGAAAGTAGGTGCATGTGTGTCTAGGAAAGGAAGCATGTGCTTCTACAAAGAAGTGAGATGTTTTGAAAAGTTTAGAGACAACATATAGGTGTGTGCCTAGTAACTGGTGCATGCCAATACAAAATATCTCATTCTTTTTGTTAGGATTAAGGTTCCATAAACCTTGTAAATCCTATGTAATTAATTACTCCTAATACTGTTTGTAAATCACCCATAAGGGATGAAAGCTTTCACCAGCAACGGTCTTGTTTTAGCTACATGTTTATATCTAGTCCTTGACACTCATTCATTCATGATGGGGGGGTTGCAAGGGGTTTCTCCCCTATGAGGGGTTCGGGGGGATCATCCCCCCGATGGGGTGTACAGGGGCCGCGCGCCTTGGCAGGGGTTCAGGGGCAGCGCCCCCAAAACCACATTTTATTTATATTTTTATCATTATAAATCTAGACTATTCATCATTAGGTCATAGATCTGATGGTTGATATTATGTCGATTCTCTTTCCCTAGAAGGCAACCCCCTTTTATAAGGATATTTGTACTACATTTTTATCAAAGTTGAGAGTAACAGGCACCATTGGATTGAAGACTGAAGAAATAAAGGAAGTGCATGTATTGTAATCTCATATATTTGAATATAATACAACTTGGAGCCTCTTTTCTTGGTGGAGTTTTTTACCTAAAAGGGTTTTCTCCACGTTACATACTGTGTTATGTGTTTTGTTCTTAATGCTTGTTATTTCTGTGTAGTGGGTTTTATTTTGTTGTAATTTCCATTGATTCTACATTGTTTAGAGGGCATAAATAAGGTTTGAATTAGATTTCTGTTGTGTGGTTTGCACCTTCATTTCTAACACTTTTTAGGTGCTTTTCATAGTGTTTAGGTGTGTGCCAATACAAAGGAACAATTCTTTTTAAGAAATTAAAATTTTGCCTCTAATACACATGCACATGTCAATGTTTAAAGGTGCACCAATATGAGGAGATTTTTTTTCCATAGGTAGGTGCTAATACAAAGTGAAATTTTTTGTCAACCCATATTTAAGTGCACTTGATAAAAGAATGATGCACCTACACAAAGAAGGTATCTGATGATCAAGTGGGTATGGAAAAGAATGCACACACTTTAGCAAAGAGACTAAGTTTTGAAAAATATTTTGATTTCAACATTTTGGTGTATGCCTACTAGTAGGGACATACATGTACAAAGAAGGGATGTATGAGTAATTTTCAAGGTTTTTTAAAAGGTTAGCCGTGATATGAGTAAAAGTTGTAGAATCATCAAAGTCATGTAGACTACCTATCCATAAATCTATTTTTATCATGTTAGCACGAGCTATTTTTAGCTATCACCATTTCTAAAGAGAATCTTGGGATTTGCTATTTTTAATGGTTTCTATTTTTAGTGTGAGGATACCATTCTAGTTTTAGCATTTGCTATTTATAGCATATAATCGACTATTTTTAGATCTCTTGTCATGTGATAAATGTGAGCATTAAATCATAGTGTGTAATAAATTCAAACTATAATTTAATTGGAGGTTGCATGGTTTTAGTTTTAGTATTATAGGATAAGATTTTGTAATAAAAATTACATTTCATGCTACCAGTTATTCTTAGAGTAGAAGTACCATTTAGCTTTTTATTTATTTTGATGCAATAATTTTGTAAATAATATAAATGTCTTTTTGCACTTAGTTAAATTAGTGATAATTCTCATGTTTGCATATTGATAGAGTTTCTATTCATCAAGTATTCAATGCTATTGTGATCTAAAATCTGTTATTCACTCAATAAATTTATTATGCCTATCTTACTTATAAATGTTTATTGAGATGCCTTGTTATGTGTGCTAAGAGTTAAATTGCTTCAACAAATTCGTAAGCTTTGTATTGTAGGGGAGTTAGAAGGTGTAGCTCATGGATTTATATTGATTCCTACATTTGATTTAACCATATTGTTCATGTTTATGTGTTATCATATTCAACTCTACATATAATTACTTTGTTTAGCTTTTATTTTTAATTAAATGAAGTAAGTGTGTGATCGTAGGATTTCATAAAATCCTTTTCCTATTGTTGAAAGAGCACCATTGCCTTTTACCCTAGGCAAAACCAAAAACATACATTTGCATTTTATTCAACATGGATGTGAACCACTCAAAAACTATTGTGAAGATTGTGAATAGTAAGAACATATTGTCTAGGGTAAAAGTACAAAGTAGTGTCACACTTTGAGCTAAAATAATAATTTTGATCGAGTAGGTTTAGGTCGAGTATGAGTCAGCCGAGTGGGATTCAAACAAATCAACTTGGCACTGACGTGGCATATATTTGGCACTGATGTGGCTTAATTTATTCGGTCGAGTGGTTATGGGCCGAGTCCCTTTCGATCGAATCAATTAAATATAAAAAAACAAAAAACATAGCTGTAGCAGTCAATTGTTGCATTTTCAGCCAATTTTGTTGCATTTGGATGCTACTCTACCGAATACCCAGCCTATATAGCCCGCATAAAACTTCATTTTGCTCTCATAACATAGGTCGTTATTTATTTCCTTTTTGTGCTACGTTTTTCATTTATTTTCAGCATGTACATTTTTTAATTTTCATCATGCAGTTTTTATTGTTTGTTTGTCGAAATATAATTTAAATTTCAATGTTATACATGTTAAGTGATTTTATTGTTTTTGTGAAGCACTGTGTATGTGCTTGTGAACAGATTTGATGTTTTAATAAAAAAATTTTAAAACCCTAGTCAGGCCATGATTAGGGCACATTTTTTCATAGTAAAAGACTATTTATAATGGAATGGAATTTTTTTTAAAACCCTAGCTGGGCCATGATTAGGGTAGAGTTTTCTTCACACTAAAACACTATTTAAAATTAGGCCTGTCAAATCTAATGGAAGACTATTTGGGTTGTATTCTTTTAATGGAAAATGTAAGCCATCAATTCTCTAGTGTGTTATGATTTTTCTTCCAGTGACACAGACATTCAATGAGGACAAACATTACAGTGGGGTGTATTAGTGGGTCACCTTGGTTGAGTTCTTCAGAGACATTGAAAGAAATCCCCTAACATACACTATGCTACTTTTCCAAGAGGTGGAAAATTCCTAGGACAACACTGGGTCATACCCATTTATGGCTTCTATGAATGTAGTGAGGCCCCCTCTCCTCAATAAATTCCAAACAATAACATTATTGCAAACACTTTGACAGGTAGACATCTCTATCCTCATCAACTCACCCAGGCATAATTCTAGCTCTGTTGACTGACCTGTATGGTAGTTCAAGGTTCAAATTAGTGCAAATGTCAAGAGTCTTCGCCACGACCCAATGCATGGATGTTTGATTTCTAATAGGATCAATCTTTTCATAATTGTTCTTTGGTCATCCTTCATGTTGAAGTGCATTGTCATTATGCTGTCTATACTTTCTCTTAAAATCATTTGTGTGACAGACACTCCCAGCTTGAGGTATGACGACATGGGGTTAGATATTTTCTTGCTTCATTTTTAATACTTTGTTTGATGTTTTGGGGTATAGTATGAACCCCATCACATGCAACCTCTTATATTGCCTCCTAAGTTAGTAACTAGTGTATGTTAAGGGATTTCTTTCAATGTCTCCTAGACACCTTGTTGATTTGACCAAGTAAGCATATATGTAATCCTATTTATATAGCTATACAACTTTCAAAGGCATATATATATCTAGTCTTACCCTGTCCATACCCTGTTCTAAAGTCCCCATTTGGACACAAGCTAGGAGAATGCTACCAAAGGTTGTAGAATCTTGTTTTACACCACCAGTTGTATTTTCTTCAAAGTTTTTGCTACGACTTTCGAGTGCTTTAAATTCTTCCAATTACCTTAAATCCAAAGGCATCTTATTGAGGTTGTACCACATGATCACAAACAACTCCATGTGAGAGGCAAAGGAAATGTCAATGAGAACTCTTGAAATAGTCATTCCAAATTTGGAGTTAATACTTTTAATTACAAATATACAAGAGAAGTATGTGAAGGCTTATGTGGGTACCATGTAGTTGTCAAATTTGCATCAGCAAGTATCACTTTATAAGATTTAACAAATTGATATTGAATTAAACAATTTATAATACATTAAACAATTTGTAAATTATCCTATATAGTTATCATACATTAAATAAGAAAACAAATTGATATCATAACTTAAACAATTTATTTTGTTTGCAGTCTAAACTGTTTGTATTTAAAATCCAAGCTAATCAAGGAGAGTATATAAATGCTTACAAAACAAAGGCATGAATAAAGTCTGAATCAAATAATTAGTTATCTGAATCCAAAAAGGATGTCATGTTTATTCACTTTGGCTGTTAAAACATATAATAAATTACTAAAAAATTTTACAATTATCTTACTGATGAGCACTGATGATATGGGGACCTGAATTGTTCCAACTACCTTAAGCCCACTGCTCCAAAACTCTTTTCCTACCTCAGTATTCAAGATTTGTGACTTTGGCACTACTAGATCAATTTAAGCATTGTTGTTATTCACCATTTAAGATGATTCAGCTAGTGTTTATGAAAGGAATTAGTTCAAGCTGGTTGTATATTGTATTATTTGATGTGGAGAATGTCGGAGGCACTAGCTGTAATGGGTTTTCTTGATCAACCCACATTGTTGCACTACTTAACATCTGAGGCTATTCTACCTTCTTTTCAAGTCCATCTATGGAGCATGGAGATGCAAAATAAAAAATGTTGGATCCACTATACTCATCATGGTTTACATTGTATTTTCTTGAATTTGTTCTTTTATCACTCTAATTTAAAGACACATAAACTTGAAAATATTTCTGAACTATCACTTTATTTTAACTTCTTTAATCTATAATGGTATTTTATTTGATTTTATTTTACATATAAGATGACATAAATTTGAAATTGTTCTTTTATTACTCTGTTTTAAAGAGACATAAACTTGAAACTATTTCTTCTATCACTTTATGACTGCAGTATCTGTTGTGTACAACTTCATGAACTAGCATTTATGTATTTGTATTTTCTTATTCTAATATAAAAAAAGAAACTTCTTTAATCTAGATCAAATCTTATAACATCCATCTATGCATTCCAAATGCGATTATAGGTATGATTCTATCTTTTAGACATAAATGTGTATGTAGTTGTGTCCTCCCAATTTAAATGAATTTCTAGTTATCTTTCCAAGCTAACCTTTTTAGAAATTCATTTTGTTTTTTATTGACTTCCATGCTTAATATTTTGATTTGAACACCTATGATTCTAAAGTTAAGGAAATCCCTAGGACATTACAAGGGGGATTATTCGAGGGAGACTAAGTAAAAAGATCAAACATTATCAAAATGAGAGCAAATTAGAGCATATGGGATTGTGTTAAAAATGCTACACTTATCCATTCTTCATCATCTCTCTGTATGGGAGACTATGTAACGCCCGCCTTGAACACCTTAAAGAAATACACACTTATGCTATATGAAACAGGAATTTTTTTTTAAATGATTAAGTAACATTAACATAACTAATTACGACATATTCTCTAAGGATTCAAGGCTGCATCACTTAACAAATCAACTAACATAATTTATCATACATCAGTAACTGATCCAAAACCATGCTCAATTAAATAACTTATTCATGTTCATTGCATATTATCACATAACAGAATCTGCATGATTAAATACATAACTGAAATGCTTTCATATAAGTACATCATGACATCATTACATTGCCATTTTCAGACTACATCAGAATTACATACATAATGAATGTTCTGTTGCACAAATCTGGTACAAGGTTATACACATACATCTTCATCACTGGGACAAGTACATTTGTCTGAAAACTGGAATAAATCTCTTCTGCACATGAACTTCGACAAGAATAACCAATGGATAAAATAGCTCTTCCACCCGACCATGTGGAACCCTAAGGTCCACCTCCCGAGCTAGGAGTTAACATGAGGTCCCAAACAATGACAGTCAGGTAGACGAAAGACAGACAAGAACAAAGGATGACCAATGCCAATACAACACATGGCAATATCAAGACAACACAACTTAACTTCCAGAGGCGACACAAAACAAATGAGGAGAGATCGAACAAGGGATGCTAGGTTGTAGTAGGGAGAGTGTCATCGCACGGTCCTAACATGGGCTATCCTGACAGCCTCTCACTAGGCGCCGGCCCCCATCTATGGTTATCCTGATAGCCTCTCACTAGGCGCTGGCCCCATAGGGTGACACATGCGGAATCGACCTTCCTTTCATGAGGACAAGGAAGTCAATCATGCTGACCAGGCCTTCTCTACCCATCCTTAGTCTAAACAAGCACTACAGGTCATGGGAGAGGAATCCATTAATCTTATTAATGTGAAATCTACCCTTAACCCCCTGTTTTATTTTAGGTTATCACTTGATTAATCTACTTCCAACGGGTTATCTTGACTGCCACTTTGGGCACCGGCCCCATGTTGAAAGCCACTCTCCTTCCTAACACCTAGTAACCCTTAAACATCATACAAGACTTTATAACAATACACGTACATGTTCACTGCAAGGCATAAACCCTCTTGCATCACAATAGAATCATAACATCAATTGATATCCAACGCTTTTAACATTACAATACTTTACTCTTTTACAGATTTTAGGTCTCTCCATATGACAAAATGGTACAATAAGATCACAAGTGGTTTAATATTCCCACCAGAAAATATTACTTTCAATACACATAAACAACTTGACCATTATCTCAACATACTTCATACTATGTTTGATTCACATACTCGTTATTACATCATAAACACAAATACAACTATACACAAGTTGCAAATACTCAACAATGACAACTTAGCCTCTGGAATTCGAGTTTGAACAACCTCAATTTGACTCATTACAACAACTCAATCAATTCAATTCAGATTCAGGAGATGAAATACTACAATTCATTCTCGGTTTAATGCAGACAACTCCCGTAATAAAAGAACAATTAAATTAACACCTTGCAACTAAATATCTAACTAATATTTATTTTGCTTCAAAAGATAAATTAATTGGTTAACTAAATAATTACAATAATTGATAAAAGAACCACTTAATTCCTGTTTACCATTCGACACTTCCATAACGATACGATCTTTATAATCTTTCCTTCAAACTTGTCCAATTAACTTTACTCTATCAAGGATGAAATGAATAATAACGCTAGGAGAGATGTCTCACGACTGAACGGCAATTACACGAGGAAAATTCAATCACGAAATGTTTGTTATTCCTCAAGGTTCTGCCTTCATACGGTCTTTCAGACATTCTAGTGAGCTCAACCAAATGAATCCTTTTATGATGATTTGGAGATGTCTCTGAAATTGATCTTATCCATGGTGATTTAATTTCTCAAGGAGAACGATCGTAAATGCGCCCTGTGCGAACAGCTTGGGATATTTTACTACTGAGATGTAAAATTGCTATAGACTGTTTTACCATTGACGTGAATGATATGTATCCAGTCTGACGACTTCTAGCCATGTTCAATAAACTTGCAAATTTACTACGTTGACGGTATCCACGTAAACAGTTTTCTCTTCTTCTAACGAAAAGCAATAATCACAAAAAGACGGTGATAATCCAGAAAAGACAAACTGGAGTTGTTGCAAAGACTACTTACGGCTTCTAACAGTGTTCTTATTTCCAAAGCCAAAATGATCCTTTCTACAGTTGTGCAGATTTCCAAACATAAAGGTAAGATTAACATTTCAAATACTAAAGAGGTGCCCTTTTTTTTTAATGGTCTGACAGAAGGTTACATGGTTTAATCTTAATTGTAACTATGATCACAGAATGCTAACCAATAATCGCTATTTTTTGCTGAGTTGATCACCTTGCTGCACTGGATATAGCACTGAATGTTTTAAGCCCCGTTATACTAAACTCAAATCTGGTAAGAACGCTATGTTACAGCAATTGTTTCTAGAGATGATCTTATTGCAGTTTACAAAATATAAGTACAAATTTCCAGGTGCAACGATGGATCCTTGTTCACCAGATACATTGCTATCAGTACAAGGATGGACGTCTCATAAACTGAATAAATAGAATCAATTATAATACCCCAATTATCTATCTACGTGGGGTTGCGCACTCGTAGGCTATAGTTATTAGAAAGCAATTGAACTACAACTCAGGGTTTGTGAATGATAAGCATTAGAACATTTTACTATACGCCCAACTCATAAAGCAGAAAACCTACAGACAGTGGCTGTCAAACACCCTATCCTATGTGTTATGTTCGCACTACACCATAACAACCCCTGCAAACCCTTTTAGAAAGAACTCCAACTGTCAGCCAAGACTGCGGCCTCCCTAGGGCATCACGACTTCATTTGGTAGTGGGGAAAGCCATGGATAAACACCCAATATTTTACTCTAATATATTCCTCCATAATGGAGAGTGGTTTAGGGTTTAATATTGGCTAAGAGATTAATAATCCATCCTCTCGACCTTAGAAATGACAAACCAACAGTCTGCAGACCTTCCTCCCCCTGGCAGATATGCGCCTAGCCCAAACGGCTAGGAATACAATAGAACGAGTGCAGATTAGGTATCCAAACAAGAAGAATCTTCAATAATCAAAAATGAAAGGATTTTGATAACTCCAGCTATGGAGTAGGCTAGTCAACGGAAACATAGTATAATACTAGGTAAATGGCGAAGAAAAGGATTTGGAACTTTCATTCAAAACGAATGATAATAAGGCAGCAGACTACCTAATATTATCGGTCCACAAAAGAAATAATACCAAACACAACAAACAATATAAATAGAATGTCATCTCACAACACTGGATGAAAGGCGAATGACAAGGCTTTAGAGATTTTCAATCAAATCGAATAACAATAAGGCAATAGCAGCGAACTACCTATCATGCCCTAGCCTTGCAAACTTTCAGTGATTCATGTTATTATCAATCGACTAGTAAATAAGATCAAAAGAAAAAAAAAGATTAACAGATTCTCAGACAAAATCGTTAACCAGATCTATTTGAACAAAAGAACTTCATTTGCAGATGTGGGCAGGTTAAATGGCACGCAGCCCAGGAAAATCAAATAAATACAATTACGACATATAGCGAGTTTCCAGATTTGCCAAGGTCACAGGTTTCAGGCTAAACACAGAAAAAATATAATAACAACATTGATCTGGTATTACAGGGATGACTAGCTGTAGCCAACAGCGATCTATGGTGATCCTATCGAGGTGTCTTTAATTTGTAATACTGATACCTACCAAGTCAGGCACAGGTTTACGAATACAACCTCCAAACAAATACAGGAAACTAAACTCAATACTATGATGGAATCTGCTATGGTACATACGACTGGGAGAAGATGACAATGCCAAGAGTTTCATTGCTAAACAGAGGAGGAAGGACCAGTTGAGACGACCTTATCTGAAGAGAAACTTTTTAATTAAGGGTTTGGAGAACGGTGTAAGGAAATTCCGTTTAATACAGACCCAATGATTTACATCTACAATCGTCCATAGAAAATATACATTTGCAGAATCAGACAGAAAGTCCTGGCAGAAAACCATTTAACCAAAAACCATTTCATTTGCAGATAAAGAAGCAATCAATCAACATGCTCAGATTCAGAGAAAAGAAACAGTGAAAGAAGTCAAGCATTCCAAGGAACCTGGCTACGATGTCGGTTCAACGAGTCTGCTTCAATTGTTGCAGATCCAATCTGCTTATTCCAGCCTTCCTCTCTTTGTTCCACCTGTAAATGCTGTCCTTAATGCCTCTACCACTTTTCTTTTATAACACAACCCCTTCCTTCTTCTAAGGGACTCCGCACGTGATCCCGTGCATCTCTCCTCTAAAAAATATATTTTATTTAATTTAATGATCCCAAAATATTATTTATTTATTTTATTGTATTTCATTTTTAAATGTAAACACATAATTCCTGACAACATTTAATTTCTTTAAAGCCGACCAACTATATTGTTATTAATAAAATTGTACTATTTCGTCAATCTATAATTTTGTAACTATATTTTAATTTATTTTATTAATCAAGTTGTAAATCACAATTTACAACATGATTACAACTATTTATTTATTTAAATATTTATTATAAATAATATTATATTGAACAATACAAAATTTCTTACAACTTTATTTAACAACAACACTTCTAATAAAATAATAATTTATTTATAATGATAATCGACAACTAATGACATTATGCTCATTTATCAACATTTATATTCTTTTGTATAATGATTCTAATTAAAGCACAATACTACCATACACACTTAGGCACCTTCAGAACTAATTAGACTCCAAGGTACAGTATTACCTGACAGCAAGACATGATCGAACGACAACCAATAACCACAAGGGTAAACTGACGACCAAGGAACATTGACTAGGGACCTCACATTAACTCCAACCAACTAATCCATTGGCGAAGGCACGCTTAGACCTGGTAATTAGGTGGAGTCGGTGCCTAGTACCTGCATCCTGCAGCAACGCACGATTAACCATAACAAGATATATATATATATATATATATATATATATATATATATATATATATATATATATATATATATATATATATACATCACACGCAGTCCTATAGTGAATGGAAATCGTAGTGGGGTAGGGTATTCGAGAGCGAGTAATACGACACTGTTCCATTCACGTTTATGAATAACAATTAACCATATTGAACAAGGTGTCAGATTACTAGTCAACAACATAAAATGATCAACTATCTTCCTATCCCATATAGTGAATAACATCAAAGCATCTATAACATCTAGTTCATTTATCAAATTGTAAAGCATAAAATAACATAATCCAACATCAACATCTGTTATCATAACAATTAGGTTCATACTGAAATAGCAGAATAACTAGAAATCTATCATCAAACGATCTAAAATACAGTCATAATGTCCAGTACTACTAAGCAACCATCAGTTTGGTAGACGATCAGTTGAGGGGCACTACATCCTCCCCCCTAGGATCAGGCTTACTCCTGGAAGCCTGCGAACAAATATGGATATAGCTCTCGCATTCGGGATGTATCTTCCCAGGTTGCTGAAGTCTCATCACTAGGATCCCATTGGACCCTTACCTGCTCTATGACTCTGCCCCTGAGAGTGAGTCACCTGTGCTCCAAAATGCCTACGGGCTCCAAAGCTAGTTGCCCGTCCTCTACCTGTAAGGCATTCCAATCAAGAACATGTGAAATATCTGGATGATAAGGTCTAAGAATAGAAACATGAAATACATCATGGACGCGTGACAAGCTAGGCGGCAAAGCAAGACGATATGCAATAGGACCGATTCTTTCCAAAACCTCGAATGGACCTACAAAGCGTGGCGTGAGCTTAGAGCCTTTTCCGTAACGAATCGGACTCTTTCGCGGACGCACCCGTAAGAACACCCAATCACCAACTGAAAACTGACGATCAAGTCTATGAGCATCTGCATATTTCTTCTGCCTATCCTGAGCTACCACCAGATGCTCTCTGATGCGATCAACCTGCTGCTCCATCTCTTGGAGCATCTATGGACCTAGGAGAACTCTATCCTCAAGACGATCCCAACTCAATGGGGTACGACAAGGACGACCATATAGGGCCTGAAAAGGAGACATGCCAATGGAACTATGGTACCCATTGTTGTACGTAAACTCCACCAGATACAAATAATCTTCCCAACAGTTTTGCTGATCCATCACATACATTCGGAGCATATCCTCAAGGATCTGATTGACCCTCTCAGTTTGCCCATCAGTCTCTGGATGATAAGCTGAACTGAAGTTCAATTGAGTCCCCAACACATGCTGAAGGGATGTCCAAAGAGCTGAAGTAAAAACTAGATCACGATCAGAGATAATCTTGTGAGGAATCCTGTGCAATCTGATGATATCCTCCATGAAAATTTTGGCCACAGATGAAGCATTATATGAAGATCGGACAGGAGAAAAGTGTGCTACTTTCGTAAGCCTATCTACAGTGACCATTATTGCATCATGGCAACGAGAGGACATAGGTAAACCAACTATAAAATCTATTGAAATGATGTCCCATTTCCATTCCGGAATAAGATGTGGCTGAAGAAGACCTGCGGGATGCTGATGTTCTGCCTTAACCCTCTGACATTCTAAGCATCTTGAAACAAAATCAGCAATATCCCTCTTCATTCCAGCCCAAAAATATATATGCCAAAGGTCTGCATACATCTTCTTGACACCTGGATGAGCAGAATAAGGTGCCCGATGAGCCTCAGTCATAATTAGGGTGCGGAGACCCTCTGTAGAAGGCACATAAATGCGACCTAAATGTCGCAAGAGACCATCCGACTCAATAGAATATATAGCATATCTACCCTCCAAGGCTCTACCAGACTCCACTTCAGCTTTCACTTCTTGATACCATCTATCTGCAGGGAGTGCTACAAGAATATGTCCTCTCAAATCCACTCCAAGAGTGATTGATTGAAGTTCATGTCTTCGCTGACTAAGAGCATCTGCCACCACATTCTCCTTACCTTGGATATATTTTACCTCAAAATCATACTCACATAGAAACTCCCTCCATCGCCTTTGTCTCGCATTCAGGTTTGGCTGTGTAAAAATATACTATAAACTTCGGTGATCACTGTGCAGCTCAAACTGATGCCCCAGTAAGAAGTGTCTCCATCTTACCAATGCATGAACAACTGCAGCTAACTTGAGGTCATGTGTAGGATAGTTCAACTCATGATCTTTGAGTTTACGAGACTCGTAAGCTATCACACGACCCTCCTGCATTAAAACCGCTCCTAAACCTTCCAAAGATGCATCAGTACATACCACAAAATCTCCGGCAGGATCAGGCACTGCTAGAATAGGTGCACTAGTTAACCGCTCCTTAAGACTCTGAAAGGCTGCTTGACACTGTTCTGACCAAAAGAACTTCTTTCCTTTTCTCTGGAGAGAAGTTATAGGGTAAGCTATCTTTGAAAATCCTTCCACAAATCGTTGATAATAGCCTGCTAAGCCCATGAAACTACGAACCTCTGAAACATTGGTAGGAGCCGGCCAATCCATGATGGCTTGAATCTTTGAAGGATCCACTGCAATACCCTTGTCAGAAATAACATGTCCCAAATATTTCACTTCAGTTTGAAAGAAATCACATTTAGCCAGATTTGCATACAACTGATTTTCTCTTAAACACTGCAGAACCTGTCGCAAATGTTCTTCATGCTCCTCCATAGACCTTGAATAAATCAATATATCATCTAAGAAGACAAGGACAAATCTATCAAGATAGGTACGGAACACACCATTCATCAGGCTCATAAATACTGATGGCACATTTGTCAACCCAAAAGGTACAACAGTGAACTCATAATGCCCATAGCGAGTGTGGAATGCTGTCTTGTGGATGTCCGCCTCAAAGATGCGCAACTGATGATATCCAGATTTTAGGTCTATCTTGGAGAACACCTAAGCTCCCTTGATCTGATCAAAGAGGTCATCAATTCGTGGCAAAGGGTATCTGTTCTTCACAGTCACCTTATTAAGCTGTCGATAATCGATGCACAAACGCAGAGATCCATCCTTTTTCTTCACAAAAATCACAGGTGCTCCCCATGGAGAGACACTAGGACGAATGAATCCCTTTGCTAACAACTCTTCTAGCTGCAAGCGAAGCTCCTTAAGCTCCTGAGTAGTCATCCGATATGGAGCTCGTGAAATAGGTTATGCTCCAGGAACAAGGTCTATCTTAAAATCAATATCATGCTTCGGTGGCATATCCAGAATCTCGTTAGGAAAGACATCTTCATACTCCTTGAGAATAGGATGATCGTCAAGGGATGTCTCCCTATTTTCTCCAAAATCTAAGTCATTAACTATTATAGCAAACAACTTGCATCCTTGACGCAAACATCTCTTCAATTGCATAGCAGAAATCATGCGCAAGGAGATGGGTCTCTGAATCCCAACCACTTCTACTTCTTTGCCCGATTCATCAAAACACCTTACTAATTTGTGGCGATAGTCTATCACCGCTCGATGAGCATCCAACCAATCCATTCCCAACACTATGTCATAGGATCCTAATGGTATAATGCAAAAATCTGCTGTGGTAGGTAAAGGACCTATCCTCAACATGCAACCATACACAAGAGAGTCTACTGATACCCTAGATCCAGAGGCCAATTCCACCTGCCACTCAACATCTTGCTTTGCTGCCACTAATTTGCAATGCTCCACTATAGAAGGGGAAATAAAAGAATCTGAAGCACCAGAGTCAAAAAGGATAGAAATAGTAATACCTCACAAGACAACTGTAGTCTCCACAACGGTACCTTGGTGCTCCGCTTGGCGATTATCCACCACTGCAAACACCCTATGTGACCTGCCTGCATCACCAACAGTGGGCTCTGAAACTGCGGGCCTCTGTCCAAATCCTGAAGTATTCTTACGCGGACATTGTCTGGCAATGTGGCCCTGCTGACCGCAAGAGAAACATCCTGTTCCCCTACCAAAACCTCCACCGCCTACAGGAACATTTGACTGCTGAAAACTTCCTCTACTTGCGGTAGATTGTGTGATCTGCACTGGTTGACTGGCACGATCACGTTTAACTCTCTGCCAACTTCGATCCTTTCTGGAATGAAATCTACTACCTTGCTGATATTGAGAGTTTCTTGATTTCGTCTGGGAAAACTGTTGTTGTTGCTGTCCACTCTTAGGAGGTACATGTTGACTCCTCGAGTTACCTGCTGCATGAGACTGACCACCTCGAAAACCCGAACTTGCTCGAGATGAGCTACCAATCTGTACACCTGTATGACCCCCTAGGGCCATGGTCAAGTTCTCTTCCACCAGTCAAGCCTTCTCAACTGCTACCTCCATGGTCTTCGGCTCAAAAACACGAACTCCTCCACTGATGCGTGCATTCAGACCTCTAATAAAATGTTGAACTAACATGGCCTCGTCGTTTCCAATGCTTGCATACTGCTTGAGTTCATAAAACCTGCGCTCATACTGTTCTACTGTCATGGCCATCTGTCTCAACCCATGGAACTCGTCTGCTCGACGTTGCCTCTAGTGGTCAGATAAAAATTGAGCTCTGAACCTTTCCAGAAATAGTTCCCATGAAATTGTCGCAATATCTAAATGCAACTTTTGTTCCTCAAGATGCCACCATGTAGAGGCGAATCCTCTTAGATGCATGATGGTGCATCTTGCCTTAGTGTTGCTACCATATGGATGCATAGCAAAGCATCTCTCCAAATCAATTAGCCATGTCTCTGCTTCCAAACCGCTACCAGAGCCATCGAATGTAGGAGGACAGGCTCTCATCAGGTCTCTCATGTGGCCCGCAAGAATAGCTTCTTGTTCAGCTGAGATTTCTCTCCTTCTGGGAGATCGTTCTCTTTCTCTCTCTTCTGGTTGTTCCACCTCCTGCCTAGGACCAAGACGAGAAAGAACCTCCTCAAGGAGCTAACGTAATTGAGCACCCTCAGGCTGATCCTGATTCTCTTGATTCTCACTTCCACCTTCTTGTGTACTTCCATGAGGGGAACTAGGAGGAGGGCTGATATCAACACCTCTCCCATGACCCCTACCTCGTCCACGTCCTCGGCCTCGTACCCTAGGCATCTTCCTGGACAACACATCCAAGAACCACTTCAGGTTGCTAGGCAAGGACTATGAATGAATATGTTCTTCAGAGTTTAAGCAACTAGCATAGCTTAATGGGCTAAATATAAAAAAAAACCAAAGTACCCAGTGTTAGAAACCTGGCTCTGATACCAGATGTAACGCCCGCCTTGAACACCTTAAAGAAATACACAATTATGCTATATGAAACAAGAATTTTTTTTTAAATGATTAAGTAACATTAACATAACTAATTACGACATATTCTCTAAGGATTCAAGGCTGCATCACTTAACAAATCAACTAACATAATTTATCATACATCAGTAACTAATCCAAAACCATGCTTAATTAAATAACTTATTCATGTTCATTGCATATTATCACATAACGGAATCTGCATGATTAAATACATAACTGAAATGCTTTCATATAAGTACATCATGACATCATTACATTGCCATTTTTAGACTACATCAGAATTACATACATAATGAATGTTCTGTTGCACAAATCTGGTACAAGGTTATACACATACATCTTCATCACTGGGACAAGTACATTTGTCTGAAAACTAGAATAAATCTCTTCTACACATGAACTTCGACAAGAATAACCAATGGATAAAATAGCTCTTCCACCCGACCATGTGGAACCCTAAGGTCCACCCCCCGAGCTAGGAGTTAACATGAGGTCCCAAACAATGACAGTCAGGTAGACGAAAGACAGACAAGAACAAAGGATGACCAACGCCAATACAACACATGGCAATATCAAGACAACACAACTTAACTTCCAGAGGTGACACAAAACAAATGAGGAGAGACCGAACAAGGGATGCTAGGTTGTAGTAGGGAGAGTGTCATCGCACGGTCCTAACATGGGTTATCCTGACAGCCTCTCACTAGGCGCCGGCCCCATAGGGTGACACATGCGGAATCGACCTTCCTTTCATGAGGACAAGGAAGTCAATCATGCTGACCAGGCCTTCTCTACCCATCCTTAGTCTAAACAAGCACTACAGGTCATGGGAGAGGAATCCATTAATCTTATTAATGTGAAATCTACCCTTAACCCCCTAGTTTATTTTAGGTTATCACTTGATTAATCTACTTCCAATGGGTTATCTTGACTGCCACTTTGGGTGCCGGCCCCACGTTGAAAGCCACTCTCCTTCCTAACACCTAGTAACCCTTAAACATCATACAAGACTTTATAACAATACACGTACATGTTCACTGCAAGGCATAAACCCTCTTGCATCACAATAGAATCATAACATCAATTGATATCCAACACTTTTAACATTACAATACTTTACTCTTTTACAGATTTTAGGTCTCTCCATACGACAAAATGGTACAATAAGATCACAAGTGGTTTAATATTCCCACCAGAAAATATTACTTTCAATACACATAAACAACTTGACCATTATCTCAACATACTTCATACTATGTTTGATCCACATACTTGTTATTACATCGTAAACACAAATACAACTATACACAAGTTGCAAATACTCAACAATGACAACTTAGCCTTTGGAATTTGAGTTTGAACAACCTCAATTTGATTCATTACAACAACTCAATCAATTCAATTCAGATTCAGGAGATGAAATACTACAATTCATTTCGGTTTAATGCAGACAACTCCCGTAATAAAAGAACAATTAAATTAACACCTTGCAACTAAATATCTAACCAATCTTTATTTTGCTTCAAAAGATAAATTAATTGGTTAACTAAATAATTACAATAATTGATAAAAGAACCACTTAATTCCTATTTACCATTCGACACTTCCATAACGATACGATCTTTATAATCTTTCCTTCAAACTTGTCCAATTAACTTTACTCTATCAAGGATGAAATGAATAATAACGCTAGGAGAGATGTCTCACGACTGAACGGCAATTACACGAGGAAAATTCAATCACGAAATGTTTGTTATTCCTCAAGGTTCTGCCTTCATACAGTCTTTCAAACATTCTAGTGAGCTCAACCAAATGAATCCTTTTATGATGATTTGGAGATGTCTCTGAAATTGATCTTATCCATGGTGATTTAATTTCTCAAGGAGAACGATCGTAAATGCGCCCTGTACGAACATCTTGGGATATTTTACTACTGAGATGTAAAATTGCTATAGACTGTTTTACCATTGATGTGAATGATATGTATCCAGTCTGACGACTTCTAGCCATGTTCAATAAACTTGCAAATTTACTGCGTTGACGGTATCCACGTAAACAGTTTTCTCTTTTTCTAATGAAAAGCAATAATCACAAAAAGACGGTGATAATCCGGAAAAGACAAACTGGAGTTGTTGCAAAGACTACTTAAGGCTTCTAACAGTGTTCTTCTTATTTCCAAAGCCAAAATGATCCTTTCTACAGTTGTGCAGATTTCCAAACATAAAGGTAAGATTAACATTTCAAATACTAAAGAGGTGCCCTTTTTTTTTAATGGTCTGACAGAAGGTTACATGGTTTAATCTTACTTGTAACTATGATCACAGAATGCTAACCAATAATCGTTGTTTTTTGCTGAGTTGATCACCTTGCTGCACTGGATACAGCACTGAATGTTTTAAGCCCTGTTATACTGAACTCAAATCTGGTAAGAACGCTATGTTACAGCAATTGTTTCTAGAGATGATCTTATTGCAGTTTACACAATATAAGTATGAAGTTCCAGGTGCAGCGATGGATCCTTGTTCACCAGATACATTACTATCAGTACAAGGATGGACGTCTCATAAACTGAATAAATAGAATCAATTATAATACCCCAGTTATCTGTCTACGTGGGGTTGCGCACTGGTAGGCTATAGTTATTAGAAAGCAATTGCACTACAACTCAGGGTTTGTGAATGATAAGCATTAGAACATTTTACTATACGCCCAACTCATAAAGCAGAAAACCTATAGACAGTGGCTGTCAAACACCCTATCCTATGTGTTATGTTCGTACTACACCATAACAACCCCTGCAAACCCTTTTAGAAAGAACTCCAACTGTCAGCCAAGACTGCGGCCTCCCTGGGGCATCACGACTTCATTTGGTAGTGGGGAAAGCCATGGATAAACACCCAATATTTTACTCTAAAATATTCCTCCATAATGGAGAGCGGTTTAGGGTTTAATACTGGCTAAGAGATTAATAATCCATCCTCTCGACCTTAGAAACGGCAAACCAACAGTCTGCAGACTTTCCTCCCCCTGGTAGATATGCACCTAGCCCAAACAGCTAGGAATATAATAGAACGAGTGCAGATTAGGTATCCAAACAAGAAGAATCTTCAATAATCGAAAATGAAAGGATTTCGATAACTCCAGCTATGGAGTAGGCTAGTCAACAGAAACATAGTATAATACTAGGTAAATGGCGAAGAAAAGGATTCAGAACTTTCATTCAAAACGAATGATAATAAGGCAGCGGACTACCTAATATTATCAGTCCACAAAAGAAATAATACCAAACACAACAAACAATATAAATAGAATGTCGTCTCACAACACTGGATGAAAGGCGAATGACAAGGCTTCAGAGATTTTCAATCAAATCGAATAACAATAAGGCAATAGCAGCGAACTACCTATCACGCCCTAGCCTTGCAAACTTTTAGCGATTCATGTTATTATCAATCGACTAGTAAATAAGATCAAAAGAAACAAAAAGATTAACAGATTCTCAGACAAAATCGTTAACCAGATCTGTTCGAACAAAAGAACTTCATTTGTAGATGTGGGCAGGTTAAATGGCATGCAACCCAAGAAAATCAAATGAATACAATTACGACATATAGCGAGTTTCCAGATTTGCCAAGGTCGCAGGTTTCAGGCTAAACACAGAAAAAAAATAATAACAACATTGATCTGGTATTACAGGGACGACTAGCTGTAGCCAACAGCGATCTATGGTGATCCTATCGAGGTGTCTTTAATCTGTAATACTGATACCTATCAAGTCAGGCACAGGTTTACGAATACAACCTCCAAACAAATACAGGAAACTAAACTCAATACTATGATGGAATCTGCTATGGTACATATGACTGGGAGAAGATGACAATGCCAAGAGTTTCACTGCTAAACAGAGGAGGAAGGACCAGTTGAGACTACCTTATCTGAAGAGAAACTTTTCAATTAAGGGTTTGGAGAACGGTGTAAGGAAATTCCATTTAATACAGACCCAATGATTTACATCTACAACTGTCCATAGAAAATATACATTTGTAGAACTAGACAGAAAGTCCCAGCAGAAAACCATTTAACCAAAAACCATTTCATTTGCAGATAAAGAAGCAATCAATCAACATGCTCAGATTCAGAGAAAAGAAATAGCGAAAGAAGTCAAGCATTCAAAGGAACCTGGCTACGATGTCGATTCAACGAGTCTGCTTCAATTGTTGTAGATCCAAGCTGCTTATTCCAGTCTTCCTCTCTTTCTTCCCCCTTTAAATGCTGTCCTTAATGCCTCTACCGCTTTTCTTTTATAACACAGCCCCTTCCTTCTTCTAAGGGACTCCACACGTGATCCCGTGCATCTCTCCTCTAAAAAATATATTTAATTTAATTTAATGATCCCAAAATATTATTTATTTATTTTATTGTATTTCATTTTTAAATGTAAACACATAATTCCTGACAACATTTAATTTCTTTAAAGCCGACCAACTATATTGTTATTAATAAAATTGTACTATTTCGTCAATCTATAACTTTGTAACTATATTTTAATTTATTTTATTAATCAAGTTGTAAATCACAATTTACAACATGATTACAACTATTTATTTATTTAAATATTTATTATAAATAATATTATATTGAACAATACAAAATTTCTTACAACTTTATTTAACAACAACACTTCTAATAAAATAATAATTTATTTATAATGATAATCGACAACTAACGACATTATGCTCATTTATCAACATTTATATTCTTTTGTATAATGATTCTAATTAAAGCACAATACTACCATACACACTTAGGAACCTTCATAACTAATTAGACTCCAAGGTACAGTATTACCTGACAGCAAGACATGATCGAACGACAACCAATAACCACAAGGGTAAACTGACGACCAAGGAACACTAACTAGGGACCTCACATTAACTCCAACCAACTAATCCATTGGCGAAGGCACGCTCAGACCTGGTAATTAGGTGGAGTCGGTGCCTAGTACCTGCATCCTGCAGCAACGCACGGTTAACCATAACAAGATATATATATATACATCACATGCAGTCCTATAGTGAATGGAAATCGCAGTGGGGTAGGGTACTCGAGAGCGAGTAATACGACATTGTTCCATTCACGTTTATGAATAAAAATTAACCATATTGAACAAGGTATCAGATTACTAGTCAACAACATAAAATGATCAACTATCTTCCTATCCCATATAGTGAATAACATCAAAGCATCTATAACATCCAGTTCATTTATCAAATTGTAAAGCATAAAATAACATAATCCAACATCAACATCTGTTATCATAACAATTAGGTTCATACTGAAATAGCAGAATAACTAGAAATCTATCATCAAACGATCTAAAATATGGTCATAATGTCCAGTACTATTAAGCAACCATCAGTCCGGTAGACGATCAGTTGAGGGGCACTACAGACTAAGTAAGAAGATCAAACATAAAAGGGATTTTAAAGAAATTAGAGCATATTGGATTGTATTAGGCTAAAAATGCTACACTTATGCATTCTTCTTCATCTCTCTTTGTGTCTTCAATCCTATGGAACTAAAAAGGTGTTTGACATGGAGCTAAGAAGGTTTCATGCTTCAATCCTTTCACAACAAAGCCCTTAAAGCACCTCGGTAGATTACATTTTTCTTACAATTTATAAGAACTACTTAAGGTGACTAATTATTAAACTAGACATAGATAGGAGAAAACATCATATGGTTCACAAGTATCCACAAACTAAATTGTAGGTGCAATTTACTTTTGAGTTGTCCCCAAGTCACAAGGTTGAAGCCTTACAATTTGACAAGTGTAAGTATAATTCTAAATTTCAATCTATGAAATGTCAATGAACATAATTGTTGGTAATTTCAATTCTCTTTATTTGATAATACATTAATTAGATTTCTTCCATTATAGTTATGAAAACCATTATATACTTATGAAAAGTTGAATCTTGTAAATTGTCTGAGCTTATCTTTGAATCTTTTTCCTTTGTATGCAAATCTAAACTTTGTGTTTATTCAGATGATCTACATGTTACATTTTTATATTTTTGTATTCTTAAAAGAAAAATGCTTGTACATATTTAATTTTTTTGTTTTAATTAAATGTAGATCTCTTTACATAGTTTTATCTAGATATGGCTAATGATCAAGGATCTCATCATTCCACATAGTCTCAGTGTGAAGCTGAGGCTAGGAATAATTTTTATAATGATAGCATTTCTAGATTAGATAATGCTTTGAAATGTTTGGACCAAACTATACAGAACCCCCAAAATTTGGCTAATAGAGATAGATTAGTTAATATTCGGTGCGAGCTTAGACATATGATTGAGACAATAAAATCATACAATCCATATGATGATATTAGCACTAAGGAGTTTTATAGGTCCCTTGCTAGGACTATTACTGGCACTGAGAATATCAAAACTATTTCTGATAGAGTTTCATTACATAATGTGCATACTATGTGTTGGTTTTTTCCCTGACTGGATGCTTTCTCCCAGATTTCCCTACAAGGTAGCCATCAGTGATCAATAGGATCTCTGGGCCAGGGGCCAACAGTGTAGGAGATACTCTATTTTTATCTCCTCTTCTTCTTCAGGCTCTGCAAAACCTAGGGGGTTATTCCCTACTCAACACCCATGAGAATATGCTTTTGGGTTGGCTTGGGATGTTGATACAAAGCAGATAAATCCTCCTTTATGAAGACCAAAACTGTGGGATAAGTGCAAAGGGGCTAGCTTTGGGCTTATGTTTAGTTGTGAATTAGAGGATCTTGGTCCTAAACTACTTCTACAGTCCTAATGGTTGCTTTGGAAGTTTGAATTTGATGTTATGTTTGGATGCAAACCTGGACCTGGTGTATAACCTCAACATAGAGCTAGATTGGTGCCTATCCAGGGCTTGGAGTCAGTAGACATACACATGTAAATGTTCAGCATAAACATATCAAGACTGGATTTCAAGGGGATTTGTGTGATATCTGCCTTACAAATACCTCCCAAAACAGAGTACTAAGTTATCTCTACTTATGATATCCTTACTGCAATATACTCTCCTCAACACTTAACCTGAAAACACTTTAATCTACCCCTTGAGAAGAAGTTAAGAGATCAAGCATTCGACATAGTAAACCTATATCCTAGAACCCAAGACTCCCCTTAGATATCTAGATTCAAAAGAAAAGTATATTCAATATAGGAGACAGACAACAAAACACATGCAGTATAGCATTATTCATCTAAAATAGGATGAAACCAATGAATTTATGCACAATACATAAAACATGAGACTCATAAACTCACAAGATCTTCCGTACAGAGCAACCAAGACCAGTTGTATCTTATTATAGAGCCAGATATGTCCAGTTTTCAACAACCACCAAAATGAGAAACACAACTTGCTTAAAACAGCAGGAAAGGTCCTCAACAATTAATTACATGGTCAGATTCCAAAATTTGCCAAATACAGTACACATGAGAAGAATGGCGATCATCAAAAGTAAATGCAGTAAGCAGGGGAGTAGACAGGGGAGGCCTTGAGCCTTGTACCGTCACCTGGGAATCCACAACTTCAAACGGATGGTTTTACCATTCATGTCATCACCCATACCCCTGCAACAACCGCCATTAAAGGCCTTAACCACCCACGGCCACCGAAAAATGCAGCAACAGTGCATTTGACACCTCCCGCCAAAATGCAATTCTCTAAAAATTCAAATCATGCAGGAAGCACTTGTCCCACATGCACCCCGCGGAGACCTCCTTAGCACTTTAAAAGCATGGCCATGAGCAAACTAAGTGTTGAGCCTTTTGCCCCGCTCGACCCACTAACTCACTGCTAGCAATCACCATTTCATCTCCCTCCTTTTTCGGTGTGACCTACACCATCGAAGCAACCGAAAACTCCCTCGCCAACCACACTACTCCTACTGATGAATACCCCGTGCTCGGTCTTCGGCGAGACCACTAACCATCGGCCAACATAGAAATTCTCCCACCAAAACATTCACTCTCATCGACGAAGCCTATGCATTCCCTTGTCGGCCACACTTAAACTGTCGGAGTGATCTCCATCAGCCACGCTGATGTCATATATCACACCGATGGGTACGTTGGTCGGCGTGACCAAAGCCATCGGCCCGACGCTCTGTAATTCACCTGATAAACCATGTCATGCCGATGGCACATACAAACTAGACACCATCGGCCAGACTCCAAGTGTCGACAAAACCAAAAACTCCCTCGCCGATAGCAATACACACACCGATAGCATTCTGTTGGCCAAACATTAACCATCAGCGGACCTCTTGCTAGCCTCCCTGATAATCAAAGTCATGTCGATGACCACACAGCCTTGAAAACCTTCAGACCACCCGTCATCTCCATCGGCCAGAGTATCCCCGTCGGCCTAGCCCTTCACAATCAGCCTGATGCACCATGTCACCCTGATAGATACCTCCATCGGCCAGACCCAAATTGTCAGAGCGACCAAAAAATGCTGCGCCAAAAACGTAAGTCATCCTGATGGCACATCACTACTACCAACATGATCGCCAAGACACATGCGAACTCATGCCGATGGACAAGAAGACTTAGGGTTTAAATGAAAAACCCTGCAAACATCCAAACTCAAACCCTAGACCAAAAAGATTACTAACACTATGTTCCATTTTTATACTGGGAAAGACAAAGTTAGAGGTTATACTATTACCAGGTGTACAGATCTGCTAGTTGGTCCATTTATATATCCCAAATTTTTGGCAGCCAATCATAGATTGCCTCATAATGATGCGTTGCCACTATATTTTTACAAACAATTATATACTGAGTTCCATTTAGGATTATCTATGGATTACACATCTATGCCCACACATGTTGGATAGGGCAAGGGGAGGTTTGTTGATAAACTTGAATTTAGACATCCAAATTTTCCACCGCCTGAAAACAAGAGGGCATTAGTTAGTCCAAACCTTTTGGTTCTTCCAAAACATTTGGAATTAGCAGCAGCAGGAGATGCAACAATGGCACTGACTAGATCCAAGATTTTTGACAGGATGACCACGATTACTACTCAAGTTGGTTAGATGTCATCTGATCGTGTAGGGAGATACTTACCATGTTCATATATTGGCCTTCCTCCCACTGAGGCTACATCCGTGAATTATGACCCCTACATTCATGTAGATTTTCCATCCCCATCAGATGTGACCCATATGAGTGACACCATTATATGTAATGTTGCTTCAGCTTCCATTCTTGATTTACTACCAACATATCAATTTATCAGTGATGAGTATGGTATTCCTTTGGATGCTGTATCAACTCATATTAAATGACATATTGTTAGACAGTTGGGTCAAGGTGAGGCATCTTCAGAGGACTAGAATATTCCAATCAGCCTACAACCCCCACACAGCATCAGGTTGCACCTAATGTGCATGGTACATATAGCACACTTCTCTTTGGCACTGGTCCTTTACCTTCAGATATAGGTGTTCCTAATGTTACCATTCATTCATCTGAGATTAGTGGGATTGGTAGAGTGCTCCAGGATGTGCAGGTACTTGAATAATTTCTATATTTTGCATTCTACAAATTCACATGTGTATATATTAAATAAACTTGACTTAAAAGTAGTTCTCACTATTCATTGAAATCTTGTATTTGAAAATTTATAGCAACAAGGGGATAATTTATCGTGCTTTAGAGATCTAAAGCATGTAGAGGATCCCGTGCATGATACATTTGAGGTACATTTATAATATATATAAATTACTTGATAAATTCACACATGTTGAAAGTACAAAACTTTAAGATGATTTTACAAATATATACACATGTACATTAAATTAAATTATGTACTTTCTTATGTAGGGAGGTACATCAGGATAGGGATCGAGTTTTGGATAGAGATCAAGACATGGATCCACACATGGGTTAGGATCTAGAGAGAGATTGAGATATAGATCCACACATGGATTGGGAGATTGATCTATCTTATTATGTTTGGCATTTGACATAATGGTTTGATATTTTATATTATGGTTTGACATTTGACTTTATGGCTTGACATTATGGTTTGACATTTGACATTATGGTCTGACATTTTATATTATGGTTTGAAATTTTATATTATGGTTTGACATTTTATATTATGGTTTGAACATTATATACATTTTATATTATATACATTGAACATTTTGACAATGTGGTAACATTCAATTCTATAGGTAGTTAGTCCCTCAAGGATTTTCATTTCAAATTGGATGTATACAAGTCCTCTTTAAACAACATTTTTTTAATTTTTTCTCATATCAAGACATTCTCCTTGAATTGTATTATATTTAAAAATACAAAGGATAGTTTGAATGAAAGTATGCAATAATAGTCTCTACTACAACAAGATCTAATTGGTGCAATTTGGAAGCAAATAGGGAATCACTACTCTAATTAGACATTACTACATTAGGATTTGAATAAATAATAAATGATTCATGAGAAAATCATAAATGATTCTTGTTTAATCCTTGCATGCCAAGAAATACATTAGATTTAAATAAATAATTGGAAAATATAAAATTATTGTTCTAAAAGTAGTTAACAAATCTCTTTCTCAATAATTGTTATGTGCTTTGTGATTCCAATTCATGTCTTTTGCAAATTTGGTTCATGTTTGTGGCTTATAGCTAGCCTTGGAAGACATTCATTGTATTCTTGATCATAGGGATTCAAATATCACTAGAAATAGGATGTAAAGTTAAAGGTTTTGTTTATGTTTCAAGAGGTCTTATTTATCTCTTATATCACATTTGTTGATATTTATGTGGTTGTAATTGGTTAGCAAATTATGATTTAAGTTTACAAGTAGACCTATATGAGTTTGATGTGTCTTTGTTTCTTTACTCTATTATGTGAACCATATGAAGCTATTGGGAAAATTATTTAATGCGTGTGAATACATGGGAATGAAATTTTAACTCTACTGTACACAGATTGGACAAAGTTAGGTCAACCCTTTTGAAACCATAACTCCTACTACATCACTAGAATATATACATGAAGCATAAATTGTAGTTTGTGGATATTTCAAGTATGCATACTAATAGATTTAAAATGATACAAATCTGATATATAGGTAGAGAGATGAAAATAATGCAAGGTAGAAAACAATAAATACATTTAGGATTGAGTCAAATCTGAAAAATGAATCCAAAGTGATAAGGGAAACTAGGTGAAAAGCTAGGATTTTGAGAAAGAGAAGGAGAAGGAAAAAAATAAATCAAATACAATTCTAAATGGTAAAATTTTATATCTATGGAAATAATGGAGAGATAGGAGGTAGAAAATAGAGAATAAAAAAGAATGGGTGTACATCTAAAAATGAATTAAAGAATCAATGGAAAACTAGGGATTTTAAGAGGAAAAAATAAACATGGGAGAAGAAAAAGAAAAATCAAATGGATTCCAAATGATACTAATTTGATATAAATGGAGAGTTAAAAGGGATGAGAGGTAGAAATCAGAAAAAAAATATTGGTTCATATATAAAATTGAACTAAAGAGAAAAGGGAAATAATGTGGATTGGAAAAGAAACTAGGAAATAATGTGGATTGTTTTGATGATGTTAGCCACCTTATCTCTAGAATGTGTTGAAGTTTCTCAATGAGGTCACCTCCCTTTGAATGTTATTAGAACATTATCATAAGCAATAAATAATTGTCCATAGTAGACTAACATTATATTTATTATATCTAAAATGATAATAAGTACATGATAACAATTGGATCATGCAATGTACTACTCCAAAAGAAAGAAAATGTGAAGCAAAGGCCAACTCCATGCCATCCATAACAAACTCAATAAAATTCCATTCACTTGTGTAGACACAATTACATTGAATTTGAATATTTAGATAAAAAGAAATATCTAGAAGTATAACAATATATATATCACTAACATTAAGCTATTAAAGACTAAAATTAAAGGTTAGATGATTTCTTTGCTTGAGTTATGTATGAATTAAATAATAAATAAATTAGGAAAGCTACTATTTTATTAATAGATGTTTTCTAAGTAAAATGCATGAATAAAAAAAGAGTAAATTTAATTTATTATCACTCAAAAATTAATACTTAAATATTATTAACTAAGATTTATTTCTACTTGATTAGATTTGTGAAGCAAAAGTGAAATTTTACTTGGATTAAAAAGAAAGAGAATTTTAGTAAGATGGTAAATTGCATTTTCATTCTAGAAAGGAAATTATACATGTTTGAAGATTGACTTGATTGGATTGCATTTATTTTAGAAATAACATATTGTGTTTGGATAGTGAATTTTTGTCATGTACATAGTTATTTTCAAATTTCCTAAGAATCTTTAGGTAGGACCACATCATGAGAATATTATATAGAACATTTCATTTGGATTTTATAATAAATGTAGATTCTTATTTGTGAAAGAGGTGATATGCACTAGTTTTAGTTTAATCTTTCCTAATCAATAAGAAACCATTGAACAAACTAGTTATTTATAAAGTCCATGTAACAATTAGAAATTCAAATTGATATTATATGATCATAGAAAAATAATTAGATGAACTCAAAATCTTCATTGAAACTTTTCTGTTTTCATCTAGATTGGAATCTAGAAAAATATATAGGGATTTCTTGAGAAATAAGAAATATAGAAGAAACTAAATTGGCCTTATCTATCCTAAAGAGAAGAGTTTTAACCTTGCCTTAAGCATTGGACTTGAACTATCCTTTGCCTAATTGTAAGCTATTTAACTAAATTGGTCTTGAGATTGGCATTCCCTACCCTCAAGAACTAATCTTACACAATAGAGTCATTAGAAAATAGCTCAGATCACCAACATGTTGGTTTAACAAATAACTTGGTGAACACATAAATGACTACACACATGCATCATACTCAATCATGTAGAATTTTTGAACCTATAAATAAGTTTATTAGGCCTTAGAAACTAAACTTTATCATGACATCCAAAAATAACTCAATTCAATTAAGCTACATTAAGATAAAATGAGATAGCCTATAACTTTATCATGACATCTAGAATTTACGAGCCATAGAGGATAGCCTCTAATTTCATCGAATCACAATATCTTAGGATGACCTGAATATCAGGTAAGATCTGAACACCAAAATGTAGGAAAAAGAAACATGTGGGCTGCAATTAATTGATGACCTGTCTATTTCGATGATTAAGAAAAAAGTAATGTATCACCACATTGAATGAAATTATTTGAATTCAACATAAAATAAATTGTCATAGAAAATATATACATGTACAAAAATAGCTTAAAGTTCTTGGTACATATAATCTAGATCCTCTCTATCTTTTATTATCTCTAAAATCTTTTCATGATCTTCAATAGGCAACCTCCACCTTTGTTTGGCACATCCTCTTTTTGGTAAAGTTTCAAGATTTATTTGTGTTGCTATAACTAAGTGACTATAATGTAGAACCTTTTGACTTGGCATATAATCAATAAATATAATACCATTTGTATCTATCTTTGTTTGTTGATAGTATGTGCCTTCAACAACCACTAATCCAGTTGGATACTCTTGTCCATCACAATCCGTCATTGATTCTGACAATTTGCATTTTGGTTACGTACATCTTAGTAGATAGTAATCTACACCTTCTGTATTGTCAAGATCTGCAAGAACAACAAAAATATCTCTTGTACACACCATGTATTAAACCATGCTCAACTTAAATAGAATATATTATAAATCAAATGTACAAGTTAAAATTCAATTTAAAAATTTAAAATTTACTTGTAACAACTAAATTTGATATACGTTTGTAATCAACTGAATACAAAGGATCATAGACATCTACAATGTCATTATCTTCAAAAGGGTCCGACATGGCCACTAATTGTTTTATTTCCCATTCTGAAACATACCCAACTCTAATATTCTCACATTGTAGAGTATTTGTATTGTTCTCAATGCAATCAACACAAAAACATGATTTTTCTCTCACTTGAATTACAGGAGGCCTGCTATGTCCTATTGTCATGATTTGATGCAAAATTCTAATACCACTAATTGTTTGACATTTAGTAAGTGTTGATTGATCAATATCTATTTAAATTTCAATCATCCAATTAAAAAGTGTATAAAATTAAAAATTCAATTCATGTACACACATTGAAATTCAAAACAAAATATTTATGTACCTTTAACTTCCCAAAAATAGCGTGTGTTGTATATTGAATCATGGATAACAAAATAACTTTTGCACCATTCAACAATTGCATTTGCATTCCTTATGGCATTACCTGAAAGTTCATGTTGGTGAAATGTTAGGTTAAGAGGTTTTCTAGTTGAAAGGAAAAGACAATCTCAAAAAACATAATTAGATTTTTTTAAAAATCCAACAGGAGAATTATTGAAAATCTACAATATTGGATATATATCAAAACCATTAAATTGCATAATGACTTAAGCTTCCACTTCTCAACACATGAAATATATTGAGATCTACATTTTTTTCCTAACAGGTTTAAATTTATTTAAAATATATTTAAGAATTTAAATTTATATTTCATATTGTATTACCTGCAAGTTCATGTTGTTGAAGTGCACGCTTCACACATGCTCCAACTCCATCATGCTCTCCTTTTCCATGTCCACTCTCATAGAAATTTCACAAAAAATGTATGTTCCATTTAATATGTTGTTGTCTTAACCAATTAAAAGCTTTTGCAAACTTAAATTGTCCTGTGAAGTTACAAACAATTTCAAATTTAAAACTAAAATATTAAAAAAAACTATATACATATAGGTACAACATATTTAAGTAACTGAACAATTCAAGTCTACAAGTTAATTACACAAATAAATATAATATAATTAAAAAAAATTAAATCAACACTTACCAGCACATCCACCAGACCATATCCAATGTTGTGAAGCATCTATTTGATGTCGTCTTAGGTCTTCAAAAAACATTGCAAAACAATGGGCTACATAGCTTCTATCATGACCTGTGTCATCACTGATATAAAAGTGAACCTCTTTGATGATAATTCATTCATCTTTGCTACTTTGTACACCATCCACATGTTCTTCAGCATGCTTATAACAAACTTGTACAAATATTGCAACTTGCTCTGAATGATAATATTGACTTTGAATCTCACTTTGAGGACTAAATGTATAGTTCTCAGAGAAATCAACAATAGACATAATACAACTTAGTGGAAAACAATTCTGAGTCATGAAATTACTTAGCTTGCCATCTAGCACCATGACAATGTTCAATATGTGGATATACAATATTGCAAATTTTTTTCATAAACTCATTGCTTAACAATTCACTCTCTTTGAGAACAATTTTTCTGCTCTCAACTACTGACTTTGTTGAGTACTTCTCATATTCAAATCTCTTCCACATAACTTGCATCGAATGATCAATATTGTCAACCTATACAAGATTCTTCAAATTTCCACAATCATTACATATAATTTTTATACACTGCACTTTGAATTCAACTGAATCTTCTGATTTTTCACATAGAAGAGTTTTTTAAAAATTGTGTTGTACTTCTAGGGATGACTATATTTGGATTAATTACTGCCATAGCTTTTTTATATGACTGTAGGTGTAGATGAAATTCAACATGATTTTGACAACAAGTCTCACGTACCTTATTTATATGTAAAAAACTTGGTCGTAGTCTCTCAAACATCCTTTGACAAATCTTCACATCTGAAAATTCTTGCTTGAATGCTTCAAAAAGTTCACTTTGTGTTGTATCTATAAAATGTTTTAGATGTGAAATTTTTGTACCATCTTCACCTTTTATCTGTATAGTGTCCCTTCTATTGGAAGAAACACAAGAGTGGCTGGTCCAATATTCAATCACCTGTTCCTTTACATCTTCTAAGATTCTATCTTTTTGGGGAACCCTACAAATATTTACCCAATTATTCTCAACATTTCCATCCAATCTATTTCTCCTTGCAATATATATTTGAACAGTTCTCCTAGAAACATTGAGTAATTGGGAAATTGCTTGAACTTGTCTTCTATGTGATAATTTTTTACTAGAAATTATAGTCATTAATGCTCTACGTGTAGCACTTAAATCAACAACTCGATTCTTGCTTTCAATAGAATTCAATGCTTTTTGTAGGTTTTCAACTATTGTTTTCTTTAATGAACCTAATAATTTTTTCTTATTATCAACCCCTAACAACTCCAAAACAGGGGTCATCTCTTTCTTCTTAAATAACTTTGCAAATAATTGTGCTCTTCCAATTATAGACTTATTTTCAAAAAATTCGTCCCATATTTTTTTAGAGTGTAATTTTTCTGTGCTTTCAGGTACTATATCTTCAAATGAAATATTTTTGAAAAGAGAATCCTCATCCATCTCCATTAGATTTTCCATACCAAGGAAAAAAATTCTATCACCACCTTCAATTTGTTCTGTACCTGTACTCCTTGGTCATCAACAATTTCCATGGGTTGTTCTTGAGTAGATGTTCCTTCATCGACATTTGTAGTATCTCTTCTTTGATCATACAACCTTTTTCTTGTCTTTTTATTGCCCATCACAAATTGATCAAATTTGAATTCACCTGTATGCAAAAATAACACATGTACAAATACTTTAACCTCTATTTTTTGAAGATCTAGGTCTACATTCAATAAATCAATGATTTTAATCAATTACACATTTTAGAGCATGGTACCTGAGAATACAACTATGCCCCTATTGAAATTAGTGGTTCTTTTTTTCTCCAAATTTCTATAATTTAATAATTTAAAAAAACCCAAAAAACTAAAAAAAGTTTTAAAAAGCCAAAAAAGGCATTAAAAAAACACTTTCAGATCATTGTGTTTTTGAATATGACTCTGCCCTTGTTGAAATCAGTGGTTCTTTTTTCTCCAAATTCCTATAATTTATTAATTTAAAAAAGCTAAAAAAAAAAAAAGCTAAAAAAAGCCAAAAAAGGCATTAAACAAACACTTTCACATCATTGTGTTTTTCAATATGACTCTTCCCTTCGAAATCTTTTTTTTTTAAAATTTATTGTAATTCAATAATTAAAAATAAATAAAAAGCCACAAATTCTTTAAAAAAAAAAGCAAAGGAGTAGATTCAATCGAATGGGATTCAGCTGAATCCTATTAGATAGAATCCCATTCGGTCGAATCTATCTATGTGGCATCCTATTAGACAGCCAAGTCACCATTTTCTCAAACTTCCAACTTCTGCTCAATATTTCTGCAATCAAAATTAATTTTAAAAAAATAAAAATACCCTTTTGTAGAGCTTGGAGTGCTGAATGTGGAAATATATATATTTTTATATTTTGAGTAATTTTAGGATATAAATATTTGAAATTAATGCAAGTAGGTTGTTCAAGTTCAAAAAGAGGCTAATTTGAAACTAAAAAAAAAAGAAGTAAAACATGATTTTAAAATTTGGCAAATATATGATGCCCTAGAGGAGAAATCCTCTTCAAAAGGGTATAATTTGTTTTTTGAAAATGAAAAAAAAATATAAACAATAGTTGATGTCAACTAAAAACTATCAAAATCGGGTAATTTTGACTTTAAAACATTATTACGAGAAAAATATAGATCAATTTTTTTTTTCCATGCCCTAGATAATGAAGTCACCTATTTGGGGAAAAGAAAATTAGGGGAAAATGCATTTTTTCTATTTGTTTATTGATGTCAACTGAACGTCACTTTTTCTTCAAATTTTCAGCATTTCAAAATCTGCTCTTAAATTGATAAAAAAATATCAAAACAATTTTTTAAAAAATCTAAAAAATTAGACTAATAAACTTCAACAAGAGATCTACATTTTCTTAGTTTACATTATTTTGAAATTCAAAATATAAAGACCACTTTTATGTGGTCGAAGTTGAAATTTTCTTTTGATGTTGGCCGATTCCTTTATAAAGTGTGACACAGGTTTGTGCTTTTACACACACACACACATATATACTATTAAAAGACAAGGAGAAACCACAGGTTGAAACGATGAAGGAGGGTCGTGATGAGGTTTTAGGGCTAACGGCCCGTTACATTAATGCCATCGCTACTGTGTAAGTTAAAGGAGAGGTAGGGGTGTGGGGAGGGGGTCGTGCCTCTACCCACACCCTTGGGTGTGGGTGGGGGCACGGCCCCCTCCCCATACCCCACATTACAAGAAAAAAAAGGCAGTGGATGGTGGATGAGGCCGCTGTCCACTGTGTATCCTCTTTTCTTCTTTTTTTAAACCTAAAACCATTACCAAGGATAACCCCCACGGGTTCGGCTATCCTCTATTTTTTTGTCACTTTTATCAATGATAAAAAGTTAATATAATATTTAGTTTGAGAATTGTATATATAGTTTATTTATAATATATATATATATATATATATATACACACACAGTGATACATACATTTTTTATTTTCAGCTACACAGTAAGATCTATCAAACATCTAAAACTGGAAATGTTTATGTAAAAAAAATATATAAATATATATGTATATATATATATATATTCTATATATATATATCACATTTATAAAACCTCAACTTCATAATAGAATAGTATAACCAGATTGCAACCTATATTAACTCAGTAGTGCATATTTTATTTTTGCTTGCAAAACAATTAAAACAAATATACAGAATTCCCTTTCTTTTTTTTTGACAGAATATTGAAGCAAAATAGTATATTTTCTTTAATAGAAAATTATTTAAGATAGAATCAACTAAAACAAAATAACATATATTTTTTTTAAGAAAATTTCCATTTACCACTATCTTTTGACAACAAATAAAATGACAACCATATAATTTTTGAAAGAACACAACAAGCATTTTGAGGGGTAAATTTTTTTTTGTGAGAACCATAAACTGAAATCCATATATTTTCTTTTCCATCATAGCTTACAGCGAAATTCAAACAGCAACACATGCTCTCTCCTTTTATTTTTGAAATAACATAACAGCAAATTTATATTTTCTTTTGACAAACTTCCCAAAAACACATAAACACTAACAGCAACTTGATTCACATATTTTTGACATCACAATAAGAGGTATTTCACATTAAAATTCCTTTCAACCACAAATACAATAGGGGGTAATAATGTTACAACCCCAAACAATAAGGCCTCCAAGGCCATGGCTCACAACAACCATCTAAAATAAAGTAAATACTGCTGAAATAAACTTTTTCTTCAAAGCTTCAAGAATCCAACAATGACCTGCAAAGCATAAACACAATAGGGGAAACAAGGCCACACAAATTGCCCTCCTCCCTACCATAGACCCACTAGTGTGTCACCCCCAAGCTAGGGAGGTAGAAATCACACAGTTTCTCATTCAGACCACAACAATGATCACAAAAACAACACAACAATCACCCAAGGATTTTGCACATAACAAATCTCATTAAAATGAGTTTGGAGGGGTAGGGGAGTGGACCTCTCAACTCAAGAGGTCAGTCCAGAAATCAAAAATCACAAAACTCAAGGCCTCAAGCCATAACAAATATATATATATCTCCATAAATCTCAAAACCACCATGGCACTCTTGCCATCCAAATTACTCTCAAACACCATAGAATGCCCTCAAGGCTATAAATAGACCAACAATGGGAGGTGACCTCGAGGAGGTTCACTCTCCCCCACCCCATACGAGTTGAGCCTTTTCTCCAAATGGAGATGCTCTTACCAACACCCAAACCCACACAAAAATGAAAACAACACCACGCACAAATGTCTAAACACATACACTAAGATAAAACATGCATAGGGAAATGACTATTGACATGGAGCTTACCTTCAAAAGCCCAAAAATGGAAGCACGTTTGAAGAAGAGCCCACACTTCTCCAAGTTTCCAAGCCTCCAAGCTTCTCCAACACTCCCAAAACCTCCAAAATAGAAAGAAATTTCAAAAAGAAAGAACCCCCAACTCCTCTCCAAGAGGAGGTAAAATAGGCCTCCCAATTTGGCCTTGAGGAATGAGAAGGTGGCACTTTTCACCTTCTCCTTCCTCATTCCATGCCACTTGCAAAGGAGGAGTGTGAGGGTGACAAGTGTCACCTTCTAATCCATTCAAACCCTCACCTTACCCACTTGTACTCTCACACATGTGTGAGAGACCAAGTGGAGAGGTGGAAACTCCCTTCAAGGCTTCATGCGGATAAGGGATGCCACATGGCATCCCCTTATCCTCCAAGAGAGCCATCTCCCTCCAAGATGCTCTCACATGTGTGTGAGAGTCTTGGAGGGAGATCCCACACACTTGGGGGTCTTGAAGACCCCCCAAGTCTTCTTGGTGGAGGAATCCCCAAGTTTTGGGAAGGGAGATGGGTCTTTCCCAAAGCATGACTCATCTCCCACCCTTAGCCATTTTCAAATTTCGTCACATTTACTAAACCCAAGTTTAGAGTGACTAGATGTGAGTTACCCTAGGGTTTAGTAAGTCCAAATGGACCCTAGACCCTAGGGTTACCACCTAGGGTAAGTTTGGAACTCTAATAAACACCTAGGGAGGTATTAAATCACTTTAAATGGCCCATAAATAAAATAACACCAAATGGTGTAAATCAAAACACAAATTTACAACACATAATATAAATCAATTTAAAAGGGTGGCCAAATAAATAAATCATGTACGAAAACATCATCTGATCAAACGTGATCCTCATCCCTCTTCGGAAAGGATTAGTTTTATAGGGAATTACATATGTGTAAAAACTACCTCTAATTTTCTATGGCCTTAGAAAATAACCTATGCAACTAGATCAAGTAATCAATCACATCATACATAAATCATAGCTGAAGCAACAGAAATTAAAGTCATGTCATTGCATACAACATTAATCATTCACATCATAATTAAGATTTAAAATTGCATTTTCTATCTAATGTCTCATAATCATCATCAAATAATAAATCCAAATAATGAACTTGTAATCAATAATCATCATCTAATGTATCTCACATGTCTACATCATAATAGCATGAAAATATGTTCCAATCAAATCACCACATGACTAATCAATGCTAATCCAAAAATTAGGAGATATAGTCTAAATCTAGATAATAAAAATCAGTAGTCTCTAAATGTCTGATAATGTCACCAACTATAATGTAAAATGATCAAAATAGGGAAGTGAAATAAATCGGCCTCACATCCTCCCCCCGTAAGACTAAACTTTCTCCTGGAAGTCATAAAAAAGGTGAGGATAGAGTTCCCTCAAACTAGCTGCATCCTCCCAAGTTGATGTGACCTCATCATAATGATCCCACTTGACTCTAACCTGTTCCATCTCTCGACCTCAAAGGCCCAGTTTCTGACGAGCCAATATGCAAATTGTCTCTAAAGCCAACTGCCCGTTCGCCTCTACCTGTAGAGCACTCTAATCCAATACATGAGATAAATCAGATATATATCATCGTAATACAAAAACATGAAAAACATCGTGGATGCGTGACAGGCTAGGTTGCAATGCTAGATGGTAGGCTACAAGTCCTATCTACTCCAAGATCTCAAAAGGTCCTACAAACTGTGGTGTGAGCTTAGAGTCCTTTCCATAATGGATTGGACTCTTGTGTGGCCGCACTCTAAGGAATACTCTATCACCAACCGAGAAGTTGCGATCTATTCTCTTAGCATCGGCATACTTCTTATGTCTATCCTGTGCCTCCTAAAGTCTCTGCCTAATTAGTATGACTTGCTGCTCCATATCCTAAACCAACTCTAAACCAATGGTAACTCTATCCTCTATCTGATCCCAACTCAATGGTGTCCTGCAAGGTCTACCATATAAAGAGTGAAAATGAGGCATACACAATGAGCTGTGATGCCCATTATTGTAGGCAAACTCAACCAGATATAGATACTCCTCCCATCTAGACTAATGGTCCATAACATACATACGGAGCATGTCCTCCAACACCTAATTCACCTGCTCTGTCTGTCCATCTATCTCAGGGTGATATGCGGAGCTAAAGTTGAGCTGTGTGCCCAATGCCTACTGCAAAGCTCTCCAAAAGGCTGAAGTGAACACTGAGTCCCTATCAGAAATGATGTGGCTAGGTACCCCATGTAATCTCACAATATCATCCAAGAATACTCTCACCACTGCTGGTGCATTGTACGTTGTGCATACACGTGAGAAATGTGCCACCTTGCTCAACTTGTTAACTGTCACCATGATGGCATCATGGTGACATGAAGACATAAGAAGACCAATAATGAAATCCATGGAAATGATGTCCCATTTCCACTTAGGTATCTTGTGAGGGTATAAAAGACCTGCTAGATGCTGATGCTCAGCTATGACCCTTTGGCACTCAAGGCATTGAGCAACAAACTCTGCAATATCCCGTCTCATACCTGCCCAATGGTACAGTTGTCATAGGTCAGTATGCATCTTCTTCACCCCCAGATGTGCTGCATATGGTGCTATGTGAGCCTCTAATAACAATACAGTATGTAGGTCGCCTGCACGGGGTACATAGATGTGTTGTCGATGATGAAGTAACCCATCTGCCTCAAGTGAGTATCCTGCAAACTTTTCCACAAGGGCTCTCTGTGACTGGATCTCCTGCTGTACCTCAAGAAACCACTCATCCTCAGGCAGATGCTGAATAAAGTGTCCTCTCAAGTCCACACTCAAAGTCAAGGTCAAGATCTTTTGGCACCTTCAATTCAATGTGTTAGCAACCATGTTCTCCTTCCTTTTGATGTAGTGGACATCAAAGTCATACTCGCAGAGAAACTCCATCCAATGCCACTGACGGGCATTCAGATTTAGCTATGTGAATATGTACTAAAGGCTGTGATGATCTGAATGAAGCTCAAAGTGACAACCTAATAAGAAATGTCTCTAACAGACTAGAGCATGAACCATTGTCGCGTGCTCCAAATCGTGAGTGGGGTAGTTCAACTCATGGATCTTGAACTTTCGTGACTCATACATGATCACTTGACCACCCTGCATAAGTACGACTCTCAAACCCTCAAGTGATGCATCCGTGCAAACCATAAAATCTGTTGCTGGATCAAGAACTGCTAAAATGGGAGCACTGGTAAGACGCTCCTTGAGGACCCCAAAGGCCCTCTCACACTACTCAATCCAAGTAAAACTCTTCCCTTTCTGCTGAAGGGAAGTGATGGGGTGCACTATCCAAGAGAAACCCTCAACAAATCTACGGTAGTAACCAGCTAACCCCATGAAACTCCTAACCTTTGTCACACTAGTCGGTGCTGGCCAATCTCTGACAGCCCTGATCTTTGATGGATCTATAGAGATTCCATCGCCAGATAGGATGTACCCAATTACTAAACCTCTATCTTGAAAAATGCACACTTTGCCAGGTTCCCATAAAGATTCTGCTACCTCAAACACTGCAAAACCTGACGTATGTGCTCCTCATGCTCCTCCTCGGTCTGTGAATAGATCAAAATGTCATCAAGGAAAATAATCACGAACCAATCTAAATAGGTACGGAACAGCCCGTTCACAAGACTCATGAACATTGCAGGGGCATTCATCACACCGAAGGGTACCACAGTGAACTCATAGTGGCCATATCGAGTCCGGAAGGTGGTCTTATGGATTTCTGCCTCTATGATGCATAACTGATGATAGCTAAACTTCAGGTCAATCTTAGAGAACACCCTAGCTCCCTGCATCTGATTGAATAGATCGTCAATCCTGGGCAAAGGATAACGATTCTTCACTGTCACCTTATTCAACTGCCGATAATCCATGCATAAATGAAGAGACCCATCCTTCTTCTTCACAAAGATGACCATAGCGCCCCAAGGTGAAATGCTCGGTCGGATGTGCCCCTTCTCAAGCAAATCCTCAAACTGTGACTTGAGCTCTGTGAGCTCATGAGTGGTCATCCTGTAGGGTACACGAGACATTGGCTTGACACCCGGCACTAAATCAATATGAAAGTCTACCTCACGACGGGGTGGCATCCCCAGTAACTCTACTAGAAACACATCGGTAAACTCTCTCAAGATGGGATGGTCATCTAATGATGCCTCAGGCTCATCCTCTAATCTGTCACTAAATGTAATCATGAACATTTGACATCCCTTCCGTATGTAGCACTTAAGCTAATGAGCAGATATCATACGAAATATCATGGGCTTCTGCATGCCCACTATTTGAACTGACGTACCATGATCATCTAAATAGCTAATCGCCTTCCAGTGACAATCCAGCTTGGCTCGATGAGCCGCAAGCCAGTCCATACCCAAAACCACATGATAGGAACCTAAAGGCATAACCCTAAGGTCACATAAGGTAGTAAAGATCCTCAAGGATATCTCATAGTCGTGGACTAAGGCATCTACTACCATCTTGGCCCCAATGGCCAACTCAACCTCCCACCTATCGCCCTGCCTAGAGGCCACCAGCCTGCAATGCTCCACTAACGATGGAGATATGAAAGAGTTAGTAGAGTCAGAGTAAAAAAGAATAGAAATGGGAATACCCCCAATCATACCTGAGGTCTTAATAACTGATGCCTAAAAATTGGCTTGGCGGTTATCAACTACTGTGAACATACGGTGGGACCTACCCACATCTCCAACCATCTACCTTGAACCTCCTACATGAGGATGACCCCCTGCTATAAAGCCCTATGGACACTCTCTAGCTAGATGTCCCACCCCACCACTTATGTAGCATGGGTCCCAAGCTTGTACCTGTCTAGACTCAGTCCTACCACTCTGCTACTATCTAGATCAACTCGTGGACCCTTGTGAGCCCATGTAAGACTGTTGTGATCTCGCAGGTCCTACAGGTGGTCCCTACTATCTCTCATCCTTATGCAGACCCTATTGCTGCCAACCTTGATTATGACCCCCATGTGCCCTCTGTTATGGCTTGGATCTCTACTACTGCTGTGGAGGCCTAGGAGGTAATGGTGCAGAACTAAACCCTCCTCTCTGAAGTGGTGGTGGTGGTCTACGGTAACTCTGCTGATGCTGTTGCTGCCCATGATTGTGAAATTGAGGGCATGAACTCTACCCTCGTCCATGTATCTCCTCATCTATATATGCCTTCTCAGTAGCATCACTCAATGTCTGAGGGTCTACCATGCGCACAGGCCCTACTATCACATGGTTCAACCCTCTGATAAACTTATGAACCAGGGATTTCTCATCATGGAGATACTCCACATAACATGACAACTCAGTAAACCTACCCTTGTACTGTGCTACAGTAAGCCCTTGCTGCTGTAAATCATGAAACTTGTCGATGTGATGCTGCCTGTAATGGTCTGATAAGTATCACTCATTAAATCACTCAATGAATGTCTCCCATGTAAGTGTATCTAATGACAAGCGGTGTTTGCACTCCTCAATGCGCCACCAAGTCGTTGCTGCATCTCTCAACAAGTGGACCGCCACACATGCTTTCGTATTGCCCTCATAAGGACGTAACACAAAGCACCTGTCTAAACTAATAAGCTAAGCCTCAGCCTCGGCTCCCACTGTGGTCCCTGCAAAAGTAGGTGGATTCATCCTAAGAAAGTCTCTGATAGGATCTCCTCGGTCTCTATGTCCTCTGATAGGCTCATCTCTACCATAATTGTAAGGTTTGTGATAATACTATTCTACTCTCACTACCTCCTCTTGTCTTGCATGATACGGAGGGCTCCTGCTACGACCCCTAAAAGCTAAACCAACCTCCTCCAAAGTAGTGTTAGAAATCTCTACAAAGGGCTCTACGTATGGTGCCACTCATGGCTCGACGCGAGGCTCAACACGTGGCTCCTCTCGCGGATCAACGTGGGGCTCAGAACGCAGCTCTGCTATCGCTGGTGGCAACCTCTGCAATAATGCCTGTGACACCTGTAAAATCTATGGTCCAATATCAGGTACCGGTAAGGCCTGCAATGCCTGTTGCACTGGTGGTGCTGGGGATCCCTGACCCTTTGTTGAAGACTTGTGCTCCTCCTGTATCTCTATGGACGTTGTGCTGTAGGAGTACACTCGCCTAACTCATCAGGGAGGCATCCTACAAGAGCAAGGTATTTACAAATTAATTTAAATCACAGAAATAATAATGTGCCCAAACAAGCCCAGTGTTTAAACTTGGGCTCTGATACCAAATGTTATGCCCACATTTCCCATGTGGTCACGACATGCAACACATGTGTCATGTCCACATTTGTCATGTGGTCATGACAAGAAATATCAAAAACTTTTCCGCATGTCCCTAGAAACCCCCTCGCATGCGTTAGCATGCTCGGTGGCAATATGCATAAGGTGTAAACATGTCGATTATATTCAGGTAGAGCATTTACTGATGCAATCCCCTGCATGATGATAGCTGACTAGGGGGTTATGCAACACGATGAGCGTCGCTATTAGGGTTAGAATCAATTTAATTCAAAACCCTAAGTTTCCTAGGGGAGTGAAATAATTTTGATTAAATTGAAATCAAACCCTAATTCTACTGCATAATTAAAATTGAATATAAAAACACATCCAATGGTATGATGGTCGCATGATGACATGGAGTGATTAAATGAAAGTCATAAAAATGCCATAAAAATAAAACCCTACAATCTGGGAAAAATTCAACAGCATAATGCGTTTTCAATAATTGAAATAAATATTTTAAAAAGAATTCCCAAGGAAAATAATTAAGGCAAAAATTAAAATTAAATAAAGTATAAGGATAAATTAAATGAAATCTAAAGGTCAATAAGAATTAACCACCCACAAAAATTTAAAATTCAAAAATTAAACCAACGACCACAATATAATTAAATAACTAAGTCCTTTAATAAATATAATCGCAACAATTATATCTATTAAATAACTCAAGAAAAAAAGATTAAAAGAGATTAAATAAAAACATCCCCCCCTAATAAAATCAATTAAATTAAAAATGAATTCAATTAAATGATTTCCCAAATAACATTAAATTAAAACGCACTAAACAATTAATTAATGGTGTCCAAAATAAATAAAAGGCAAAGGGATAAATAAATTCAATAATTTGAACAAAATCCCAATCCCATTAGAAGAAATTCCACATGGAAATAAAAATACCAAACCCCAAAATAAAATCATAAATCAAAATAAATTTAAAACACTATGGGAGGCAATAAATCCAAAAGTCAAAAAGTCAAAAAAATAGAGGGAAGTTTGAATTCCCGTGCACAAGAATAAATGGGGAATAAATAAATTAACAAAAATACAATTAAATAAAATAAACTCCTAATTTCCCACTCACTCCATCTAAACCCTATCTCCATTATTTTATTATTTGTCTTCTAAGAGTTGCCCTAACCCTAATAATCCCATCTCTTCTATTGTTTTGTTTGGTTGGTCTTGTTTTATTTCATTCTATTTTCTTTCCTCTCCTTATTATTTTCCCATTTCCTATGCAGGTTAGGGTTTGAAGGGAGGAATGACAACCAGATTTCAAACCTCTCACAAAGATATATTATTATGTGATATACACAAGGTATATACATTTCCTTGAAGATATATATATTCACATTTGTGTGTGTGTATATATATATCCTAGAAGTGTTTATTTTTCTAATACATAGAAAGGGGTATACACACACATACATATATAATACCATGTATTTAATACTGTTAAAAGACAAGGAGAAACCGCAAGTTGAAATGACAAAGGAGGGCCGTGAGGAGGTTTTAGGGTCGACGACCCGTTACATTAATGCTACCACTGCTGTGTAAGTTAAAGGAGAGATAGGGGTGTGGGGAGAGGGCCGTACCTCCACCCACACTGGCAGCACGTCCCCCTCCCCACACCCCACATTACAAGAAAAGAAAGACAGTGGTTGGCGGATGAGGCCACCGTCCAATGTGTGTCCTCTTTTCTTTTTTTTAAAACCTAAAACCATTACCAAGGATAACCCCCATGGGTTCAGCTATTCTCTATTTTTTTTACAGTCACTTTTATCAATGATAAAAAATTAATATAATATTTAGTTTGAGAATTGTATATATAGTTTGTTTATATATATATATATATCACATCTATAAAACCAAAACTTCATAATAGAATAGTATAACCAGATTGCAACCTATATTAACTCAGTAGTGCATATTTTCTTTTTTCTTGCAAAATAATTAAAACAAATATACATAATTCCCTTTCTTTTTTTTTGACAGAATAATGAAGCAAAATAGTATATTTTCTTTTGACAGAAAATTATTTAAGATAGAATCAAGTAAAATAGAATAACATTTTTTTTAAAGCAAATTTCCATTTACCACTATCTTTTGACAACAAATAAAATGACAAGCATATAATTTTTGAAAGAACACAGCAAGCATTTTGAGGGGTAAATATTTTTTTTTGTGAGAACCATAAACTGAAATCCATATATTTTCTTTTCCATCATAGCTTACAACGAAATTCAAATAGCAACACATGCTCTCTCCTTTTATTTTTGAAATAACATAACAACAAATTTATATTTTCTTTTGACAAACTTTCCAAAAACATATAACACTAACAGCAACTTGATGCACATATTTTTGACATCACAATAAGAGGTATTTCACATTAAAATTCCTTTCAACCACAAATACAATAGGGGGTAATAATTTTACAACCCCAAACAATAAGGCCTCCAAGGCCATGACTCACAACAACCATCTAAAATAAAGCAAATGTTGCTGAAATAAACTTTTTCTTCAAAGCTTCAAGAATCCAAAAATGACCTATAAAGCATAAACATAATAGCGGAAACAAGGTCATGCAAATCACCCTCCTCCCTACCATAGACCTGCTAGGGGGTCACCCCCGAGCTAGGGAGGTTGAAATCACACCATTTCTCATTCACACCACAACAATGATCACAAAAACAACATAACAATCACCCAAGGATTTTGCACATAACAAAACTCATTAAAATGAGTTTGGAGGGGTAGGAGAGTGGACCCCTCAACTCAAGAGGTCACTCCAAGAACTCCAAAATCACAAAACTCAAGGCCTCAAGCCATAATATATATATATATATATATATATATATATATATATATATATATATATATATATATATATATATATATATATATATATATATATCCATAAATCTCAAAACCACCATGGCACTCTTGCCATCCAAATTACTCCCAAACACCATAGAATGCCCCAAGTTGAGCCTTTTCTCCAAATGGAGATGCTCTTATCAACATCCAAACCCACACAAAAATGAAAACAAGACCACACACAAATTTCCAAACACATACACTAAGATAAAGCATGCATAGGGAAATGGCTATTACCATGGAGCTTACCTTCAAAAGCCCAAAAATGGAAGTACGTTTGAAGAAGAGCCCACACTTCTCCAAGTTTCCAAGCCTCCAAGCTTCTCCAACACTCCCAAAACCTCCAAAATAGAAAGAAATTTCAAAAAGAAAGAACCCCCAACTCCTCTCCAAGAGGAGGTAAAATAGGCCTTCCAATTTGGCCCTAAGGAATGAGAAGGTGACACTTGTCACCTTCTCCTTCCTCATCCCATGCAACTTACAAGGGAGAAAGAGTGTGAGGGTGACAAGTGTCACTCTCTATTCCATTCAAACCCTCACCTTATCCACTTGTGCTCTCACACATATGTGAGAGACCAAGTGGAGAGGCGACAACTCCCTTCAAGGCTTCATGAGGATACTCTTATCCTGCAAGAGAGCCATCTCCCTCCAAGATGCTCTCACATGTGTGTGAGAGTCTTGGAGGGAGATCCCACACACTTGGGGGTCTTGAAGACCCCCCAAGTCTTCTTGGTGGAGGAATCCCCAAGTTTTGGGAAGGGAGATGGGTCTTTCCCAAAGCATGAATCATTTCCCACCCTTAGCCATTTTCAAATTTCGTCACATTTACTAAACCCAATTTTAGAGTGACTAAATATGAGTTACCTTAGGGTTTAGTAAGTCCAAATGGACCCTAGACCCTAGGGTTACCACCTAGGGTAAGTTTGGAACTCTAATAAACACCTAGGGAGGTATAAAATCATTTTAAATGGCCCATAAATAAAATAACACCAAATGGTGTAAATCAAAACACAAATTTACAACACATAATATAAATCAATTTAAAAGGGTGAACTAGGCCAAATAAATAAATCAAGCATGTATGAAAACATCATTTGATCAAACGTGATCCTCATTCCTCTTGGGAAAAGATTAGTTTTATAGGGAATTACATATGTGTGAAAACTACCTCCAATTTCTGATGGCCTGGGAAAATAACCCGTGCAACTAGATCAAGCAATCAATCACATCATAGATAAATCATAGCCAAAGCAACAGAAATTAAAGTCATGTCATTGCATACAACATTACTCATTCACATCATAATTAAGATTTAAAATTACATTTTCTATCTAATGTCTCATAATCATCATCAAATAATAAATCCACATAATGAACTCGTAATCACATCAATAGTCATCATCTAATGTATCTCACATGTCTACATCATAATAGCATCAAAATATGTTCCAATCAAATCAACACATGACTAGTCAATGCTAATCCAAAAATCAGGAGATATAGTCTAAATTTGCATAATGGAAATCAATAGTCTCTAAATGTCTGATAATGTCACCAACTATAATGTAAAATGATCAAAATAGGGAAGTGAAATAAATTGGCCTCACATCTTCAATGATCCCCTCAAGTTTTACTATTGACCTATTTGCCAACTGTGAAATAGTTGGTGTAGGCCTGAGGTTAGGTAGCTAAAGTAGTTGCATTATTTCTTTAGTCATGACAATGATGGATGCCTCTAAGTCAATCAAGGTATTTTTTATGAGAGTTCCATTAATCTTAACATCCACTACTAGACTGCCAGGGTCTGTGTATTTAGGGACAATTATGTTCCCTAGCATGATACTAGAAAGGTTCCCTAGGACATGGAATGTTTGAGGGTCCTTCCTCTTTCTTCTTGGATTGTTAAGATAAAGGTCTCTCACTGTCTTGGTATAGATTGGAATGCCCTTGATATCTTGGATAAGGGGTATCTTGATACTAACATTCTTAAGTTGACCCAATAGGTTTGTCTCTGCTTGGGTTTGATGTTTTGGAATGGCTAGATGTTCAAGGAAAGGAGGCTTTGGAATTGAGATAGTTTGATTTACCTGATTTGATTCAGGTTCTAAAGGTAAATTGTCTAATGTCTCAGCTATGGGTTGTTCATCCACCACCTTATTGATTTGGGGAGATGAAGGCCCAGCTAACATTTTCCCTGACCTAAGGTGGACATCACTCACCTCTACCCTATAAGTGCGGTATTGAATAACCTCGTTAAAGTATGCTTGTTGAATAGGCTTGTTATTGGGGTTAGGTGCAGGTTGGGCAGGCAATTGTGGTGCTCTTTGTGGCTGAGTTGTAGGACTAGATGGATTTGGCATAATGGCTTGTTGTTGTGGTTGAGAAGGTAGAAACGGTTGTGAGTAATTCATATTTTGGTTTTTCCATTGTTGTCCCTTTTGCCATTGTGGTTGCCATTAGTTTTGTTGTATTGGCCATTGACGGTAGTAGTTAGGTCCTTAGAAATTTTGTTGGGGCCATATATTTGGTTGCTATTGATTCCAATTTTGCTGAGGGTTTTTCCATTGTTGAGGGTTTTGCCATTAGTTTTGGGTATTTGGCCAAGGCTAAGGGTTCTAATCAGAGAAATTAAGATTACCTACTGGAAATTATGCATTAAAAATTAGAGGATCTTGTGGCATACCTTGTCTTTGTTGCCATGGTTTTCTTTGTGCAACATAGTACAGCTAGCCATCTTCACCTTCAATTGGTTGAAAGTGTGATTTCTCTAACTTATCTTCTATAATACTAGTCACCCTTATGCACTTGCAATTGGCTTTTCTTTGTCTGCAATTGGGACAGTATTTAGCAAGTATTGCATCAGCCTCCTCCTGCTTCTTCTTCAAGTGTGGAGTATCTAGTTGAGTAGCTAGGTGACTAATAATATCTTCTTTCATGTTGGTCAATAGGTTGCTCAATTCTACCCTTGAAACTAAATTACATGTCTTTCCAGTGGTAGATGTTCTCTCTCCCCTTGTCCTCGTGGTGAAAGTCCTTGAGTAGTTTCTACAAACTCTGTAGACATCTTCAAAGGGTAATTGAGATATATCTCCTGCCCCAATAAGATTAAGGGCTTCCATGCAGTCATCATTGACTCCTCTCAAAAATACAAGCTTGAAAGATTCATCTGAGAGTTTATTCTATGGGCTTTTCTTTAGGCAAAACTAAAACCTTTCTACATAATCCTCAAATGGTTCATCCTCTTTTTGAGTCATCCTAAAGATGTGATCTCTTCTCCTATCAATTTCTTTGCAATAATCTTGGTATTTCTCCAAGAATTGTGTTTACATTGTGTCCCAATCTGAAATAGCATCCTTGCCTAGTCCCATAAACCATCTCAAAGAAGAATCCTTCAAAGTAGCAAGAAATAGCTTAAGCCTATGAGGATTAGTTGTGTAGTCATAGCTTCTACACAGTACATCAAACTCAAACAAGAATGTATCTAGATCTTTAGTCACCAAGCCATAGAAGACTAGTAATGTTGAAGGAGGTATATTCTTCAGAGCAGCAGCCCTCTCCTAGTTGGTAATTGGAAACTCAAAGGTCACATGCTTAGGTGGATCATCCACTGCATCAACCATTGTTAGGAAGGTTCTTTCTATATTGTTAGTAGATGTTGATGAGAGGGAAGATTCTTCTTCAGTAATACCCTCGCTCTAATTACTGTAGTCACCAATATCTGTCATAGCTTGTTGGGTTGATGGAAGAAACCTCTCCAAAGCATCTCTTTTCCTCCACATACAATAGGTATGACTTTGTGTAGCAATGACTCTTGCACAATGTTAGTGAAATGTTTCTAGTATTTGGTAATGTGAAACCTAAATGTCCTATCTTCTGAAAGCAAAATGTTTAAACTAGGAAAGCTTGGAGATAAAAGCAACTGGTCTGAAAATAATGCCATCCCCAGCAACGACGCTAAAAATGTAGTGTATTTTCTATGCCTAGTAAACTTGGTGGTAATCACATAATTCAAAGGAATAACCTACAGAATAGTCCACTATTATCCTTGAAAAGACCTTCATTGAATTATCAACCAAGGCTAGTAAGCTTGTGATGGCACTGACATTGTATGTGCTTTCAAAGATCAAACTATCTAACTCATCTAGTACAGTATCATAAATCAAAACTACTCAATGACAAAAGAAAATAATGCTACTACTGCTGCTACAGGTACTCGCAATGTAAGACTATAACAATGATATTAAGAAATGAATTCTAAGAATTGGCTTGGTATTGATAAATTATCCTATCCTCCAGAGTATCACAAGTCAAATGAACTAAAACAACTTAAGAATCTAATTGATATTGCATTCATGAAATAACTTCTACAACAATAACAACATACAAGAAATAAAGTGAAGGTCAATTATCCTGAGTAGCCCTTGCTCAGGTGACTGCCTCACTACTATTAACTGAAATATAGTTCTCTAGATTAACACAATCATATTGATTCTAACTCATTCATTACACAGTCTTCTCAAAATCACATAAAATCTTGCTAAACTGTAGTATTCATAAACTCATAATCAAAATGACAACATTGTTTCATAAATCTAGAAAAGCTTCAGATAGCTATATCTATGACAGAACAAAACTATTTCAAACTGAAACTTAACTAACTTTACTACCTCGACCATTGAGCCATAGATATAGGCACGGGGGAGTTTATTGAAATAGGTCTCTTAACTGAAATCATAAAACACCACTCCGTACAAACTAGAGTGTGATGAATGCTAACAACAATAACTAAAAAAGAAGGTGTTAGAGGAAATATGAACACAAGCATTAAACTACTAAATATCCAATAACTCAATGGAAATGATGCAAATACAAATAAACAAATATTATACCTTCGTAGACCATTTTACCTCATTGCTTCTATTGTTGCCTATCTCTTCTTGATCTTATATGATAATGGAGCTCTCAGAAGTGTGTACTTTCTTGCTGTTGAAGATGACAATAGGAGAATGGCTAGATGATGGATAATGCAATGAAGATTAACCTACAATGCAAATCTATGAAGATGGATAACGCAGATATGATGCCATGGTTGGATGATTAGATGATAATGGGATTATGAAAATGAAATGAGTGGGTTTTGCCAAAGGCACACTGGTGGAATTTCTATAGAGTAAGTTTACAAAAGCTAATGGATTAATGAAATGAGGGAATGAGGGTTCCTTTTATAGGCCAAGGAGGGGCCAATTCCAAGTGTCATGATCTCAATGGTGGAGAAGAAGTCTTGTGATGTGTATGGTGGTGATTGAATTGATTGGGATGAGGGAGAGAAATATGGAAGATGTTCCTCTCACCTTCACAAGGTGGAGAGAAACGTGTGACATGAGGCCACATGTAACAAGGATCACAAAGACCATAGAGTGAAAGTCAAAGAAGGAGACCTTGTTTGTAGGATGGTTGGAAAGAATATAGGGACTTATGAGACAAGTGTCTCGAGGTGTCTTTTGACCAAGATGACATGGAAAGACCACATCCATGTGAATAGGGATGGTTGGAGAAATAATAGGACATGTGAGTGAGGGAAAATAGAATAATTAAATATTAAAATATTTAATTAAGTGTGCAACATGACAAGGTGGATTGTGAGGTGGATTAGGTGATGTGGAATTACCGACTTTTGACTTTGGGATAAGAGGATTTGATTAAATAATTTAGAATTATTTAATTAGGGATGACATTAGAAGATTTAGGGATTTTAATTAAATAAATTGATTTTATTTAATTATTGGAGGAATGTGAATCATTTAAATAAATTGTGATTTTCTTTTAATTGATAGAGGAATAGGAATTAAAATAAATAATAAATATTTATTTAATTCGACTTAGCAATTTTTAACATTTTGCCCCTCTTTGATACAATCTGTTTTATCATGTTGTTTCAAAGAATACAAATTTTCTGCATGATTGATATATGCCCCAATTTGCCCCTGGTACAGGTTTAATGACAATAGGATGCCCCCTCAAGAGATTGGATAGGAATAATTTTTATAAAAGGATGACAAAGAATCTCATGATGAGATAGGTTGACAGGATAGATGGGAGAAGAAATTTGTTAACAACGGGTGAAAATTAGATGAAAAACATCCCCCAGCATGCACAAGATTAAACACCTCCAATTAGGGTTCAATGCACTATAAATAGGAGTGTGGGGTCACATTCCTAGTCATTTGCACACTTGTCCTTTGTGGAGAGCTTATAGGAGATCAGAGTGCAGGTGTTAAGGAGAGTCAACGACAATGCAACAGGTTCCAGTTGAGTTGCACCACTTTGAGAGGATCTGACGGTTCAACCGTCTAGTAGAGTACAACCCACCAATAAGTACGCTTTCAATTTTAGCTTAGGTGCATTTATTATGGTCAAAAACCTAGGTCAAAGTTAGCTATTTTGAATGCACAGCAAGAATGAAGCTGAGCATTTGCTCCAAAAAATGGCACAAATGCCCTGATTCTACATAAATACTAGAAAAATTTGCGCAAATGCATTACCTTCGCAAACATAGGATAGAATTGCACAAACACAAGGGGTTTCTACGCAAGTGATATGTAACTGTACAATTGTCATAATCTTGCACATGTGATGTAATGTTGTGCAAACACTGCTTGACTCGGTGCATTTGAATTACCTATGCAAATGTAAGGGAATCATGTGCAAATGCCCTAATACGGCACAAATGCTGAACGGAACTGCGCATATACCTTAGATAGCAAAGTACTTAGCAAATTTGATAAAGTCAGCATTGTGATCGATGTTCACCAACTGATAATTCATCTTTGAGATTGATAGAATCTCAGGAGAGATGATAAGATAGATATCATGTTAAAAATAGCTAAGTTTTTTATGTTTGATAGATAGATATGTAGTTTAGTTGATGTTGTTTGTTTAATGTGCGTTTGGCTGATTGCAGGAGGAGCTTAATGACGTACTCATGTCTTGGGAGCAATTTCTAGTGACATAGTTGCTTAGGCCTTACTTGATAGAGATTGATTGTCTGGTTTTGGGATGGGCAGGGTTATCCTATGTTTGTTTTATGCCTAAGATTTGGACTAATCTCAGGATGTTGACTACACTTTTTGAGGTATTTCACAGTGAGGATGGGACATTCCATCTTCCTACCAGGGAGATCACTGTGACACTTGAGGATGTACATCAGATTCTATGGATTCCAATAGATGTCCATAGCTTGTGGAGTATGAGTATCAGACTGGGGCAGGACTTGATGAGTGTCGCTGAGTCTTTGATGATGACACCATCGAGGGCACAGAGATCAGCTGGGTAGGCATGAACCTTGCTTATTATGAGCCTCTTCTATTAGTTGTTGTTGGGTTAATTAGAGGGATAGTTTGTCCTGATAGGAAATCTCATGGGTTTGCGGTTGGATGGGGGAGGACTTTGGATCAGATTATCACAGAGGGGACTCGATTTGCTTAGGGTCCTTGTTTGCTAGCACACCTCTATCATGACTTGTATCAGTTTGTTTATGATGGAACTACCAGTTTATCATGTGGAGTATCACTGCTACAAATTTGGGCTTGGTGTCACATTGCCATTATTCAACCTATTGGTATGAGTCCCCGTGGTAGAGATTAGCCTTATTCCTACATGTTCCAGGAGAGTCTTTCCCAGCCCAAGCTGGGAAAGCTAGATTATTGGCACCATGTGTTTGACAATGTTGATTCAGTCATTTGGTGGCCCTACCTAGATTGTGAGGTATGGGATGAGGATGCATCAGAGCTACCTTTTCAGACTAGGTGGATGATAGGGACGACTCCCTACATTCTTGAGAGGCACATCATTTCTCGTGTGTACCGACGGTTTGGCAGGATCCAAGGGATGCCCCAAGGGAATACCATCTTTGCTAGGATGCACAAGGAGCATCCTTGATGGGGTCTCGGTGCTTCGTTTGAGTAGGCACGAGTAGAGCTTTTACAGTTACCATACTAGCCATGGCCAATGAGGAGGATAGTTGCGGATGCAGGTATGACACAAGATTATGCTGACTATTTTGTTGTGCATCCATTCCCTCGCTACTTAGGACCTGGAGAGAGGGCCCCAAGACTAGATGATCAGGAGGAGGATGATGAGGGGCCTCGACGATGATAGAGGTGATAAGGAGCATGAGGTGGATGAGGTGGTAGAGGTGGGGTGATGATGGTAGAGATGGTGGTGGTGGGGATGGCGGTGGTGGGGATGGCATTGGTGGGGATGAAGGTGGTGATGGTAGAGATGATGGTGGTGGGGATGGAGGTGGTGGGGATGGAGTTGGTGATGGCAGAGATGATTGCGGTGATGGGGATGGTAGGAGGGTATGCTAGCAGATTGACAGAGATCCCACCCAGTAGGCATAGGTCTTACTACAGGGATAGATGCAGCCTCCTGTACAGCCACATGGTGGACAGGGATAGGGATAGGATGATGGGGAGTTGGTAGCCTTACGAGCCCAGGTGGCTCAATAGCAGACATAGCTAGCACAATAGTAGGCTCTGTTAGGGTGGATGCAGGGATAGATCACTAGCTATAGGGTGAGCTACAGATAGCCAAATTGGAGAGAGATACCATGATCCGGTGGTACACTAGGGCTAAGGGGCTACAAGAGTAGGTACAACAGACTACGACATAGGGTCCCATAGGGTAGACAGTGGTGGAGATGGTGAGGGTTGGCTAGGAGATATTCTACTGGCAAGGGCTGTATGAGCAGGCAGTGCCCCCAGAGCGGCAAGCAGGCAGTTTTCACCCTACCTACCACACTAGGTCACAGAGGACTTTTATAGAGAGTGGAGGGGTGATGGGGCCACATAGGGGGACACTAGATGCAAGGATATCTGGTGGTGGTGGAGATGGTTAGGCACAACAGCCAACACCTTTAGGAGGTAGTGCCACCTAGATGCTTTTTTTTGGGACATGTATTATTTTGGCAGTATTGTTTGTATACACCACATTGTGGACATTTCGATATGTATTATTTTTTGATATCATTGTATACTTGGACTTTTTTTTTTGATGATGATACATGATCATGTGCTTGATGGACTATCTATATATGCATTTATGGATGGACACTTTTATATGATGATTTATTATGATTATGATTATATGTGATGCTTCTAACATGTTTTTGTGACCTTATGATGCACTTGATATCTATGTGACCTGATGGATATGGTGACTTATATGCATGTTTATGATCCTATATTTTTACCGTTTATGATGACCTAATGCATACACTATAATGATTTAGATGTAATCATATGATGTGTTAATTATTTTATGTATAGATGATGATCTAATATGCAAACATTATGATATCTATGTTTTTGTGAGATTTTTGATTTATGAAATCTTATGGTGACTCATGCATCTAACTGACAATATTACATGTAACACAAATGTGATTTAAATGGTTATATCATTAATGTACCTAATGTGATGCTACTATATGATGACACACCTATTTATGACATGCAAATGTATTATGAATTGTTTTTGTTGTCCCAAGTATACTCAATCATAAAATAAAAGAACACTTAGAAGAATTGGACTTAATAACTGGGATAAATGGGGAACTTACAAGAAATAACTTGGATAAATGGATAACTGAGATCTTAAGACACGTGGAATTTTCACAATGATGAAAATGATTATAATGAAATAAAATGCAATTTAATATGTATGGATGTGGATTTTGTCATCTTCTTGTACACGTTTTTGAAGTACTTTGTTTCATCATTGAGCTTTTAAAATGTTGTAAGAAATACAAGCATCTAGGTATAATTAAACCATGATGACCTGAGTATTACTTACATGGATTTTGATTTAGCAAGTTAATACAAGCATCTAAGTATAATTGAACCAAGATGACCTAAGTATTGCTTGTGTATCAACATACAAGGATTACACATGTTTCATGTTTAGACCTCTGATGTCCTTGATGATCATTCTGTTGATCATGTCTTTAGAGAAGGCTTCACATTACTAAAGATAAACCCACAAATAGCAAAAAAAAAAAAAATTATACCCCCATCATAGCATCTCTAGTTTTTGACATCCTTGAGTAGTATAGGAGACATAATAATAAAAATCCTGATAATAAGACTTTAAACAACCATTAAAAACCTTCTTGCCGTAGATATATGTATCTTGCAATAACTGATAGAGTTATGATGTTTTAGGCAGGTAGGGATTTGTCAGGTGTAGTTTGATGTCTCTTTGCCAAGACAAAGTTTTAAATCTTGCTTTGCTACACTGGTTGTTGTCTAGTGATAAAACCATGATCCGATGTGCTATCCTCTGAGTCGTAGCATTCAAAAATCAAATTTACTAACTAGGTCAAGGATTTGCCCCCAGTCAAGTAAAGGATCAATTTATTATGGATGAAATGATGACAGACTAAAGTGATGGGCCCTAAGGGACTGACCTAGTGCCTCAAGGGATCATTGATAAATGGCCTTGCCTACATGATGATGAAGAGGCAAAGTAGTTTGGGGTGCAAACTATGTGGACCTAAGACCTAGGTGGTGGAAAGGGAAGATATGCAAATATTTATGATAGGATTATGGATATAGATGGAAGGAAAAGGAGCCTTAGGGGCACATCAAAGATGGCCTTGAGTACATGATAACTTAGAGGTGACGTTTGGGATTTGGTGATACTGACAATGGACTTGTGATAGAATGAATAGGATGGATGATAGGATTGGACGACTTGATTGGATAAGGTGATAAGGGTGAAAGAGAACCAAGCTATGATAGGCTATCATTAGGTGGTTGCAAATGGATGCGATTATTTGATGGATATGGTAGGAAAGACTAATGGAAGCTGGGATTGCTAAAAGATGGAGGAAGCGGTTTATCGCAAATAGCACCTATTTCCAGGTTTGCACCACTTGCTTTTATTTGCATGATAGTTAAAATACACATGACGCCTATTTTCCAGGTTTTCATCATGGTATCTATCCAAGGCACCTATTTACCAGGTTTTCACCAAAGGATGATTTTTTTTTGTTATCTTTTTTTTAATCATCCCTTGCATTGGGGTTATTTAGGTGTAGAACCTTCAAAGGTGCATACTATTGATGGGGTCATCAAATAGTTCACCTTCTGATGTTGATAGCTAATAAGAACCTGATCCATAGGAAGCAACTATGACATAGGGACCAACCAATTGGTTCAAATTTCCCCTTTTTTCTCTCTATCTTGTTGATTTCTTGGATTCTCTCTTAGAACTAAGTCACCCACTTGGAAGACTCGTGGTTTGACCCTATGATTATAACTTCTTGACATTCTCTGCTGGTATGCCTTAAGATGGTTAAAGGCATGTTGTCTTCATTCTTCTAGTAGCTGTAGCTCTTGGAGCTTGGATACTCTGTATTCCTCATAATTTGTGAGACCCTTTAACAACACCCTGAGGGAAGGTAACTCAACTTCTATAGGTAATATGAATTCAGAGCCATAGACGAGGGCGTATGGAGTCACACCTGTGGGAGTGCGTATATTGGTTCTATAGGCCCACAGAGTAAGGTTCAATTGCATATGCCAGTCATGACCAACATCATTGATAGTCTTTTTGAGTATCTTCAGGATAGTTTTGTTCAATGCCTCAGCTTGGCCGTTACCTTGTGGGTAGTATGGAGTGGAGAAGTGATGCTGAATGTGGAATTTATCACAGAGTTCTTTCACATCTTGATTCTTGAAAGGTCATCCATTATCTGTCAACAATGGATAATGGAGTACCATATCTACATATGATGTAGTTGAGGATGAAAGAGGATATATGTTTCCCTATGATGTTGGTTAATGGAATGGCCTCAATCCACTTCATAAAATACTATGTGGCTGTGATAATGAATTTGTGGCCGTTGGAGGATGAAGGGTGGATCTTGCCTACTAGATCAAGTCCCCATTGGAAGAAGGGCCAAGGTGTCATTAAGGGTTGCAACTCTTGAGTGGGTGTGTGTATCAGATTACTGTGAATCTAGCATTTCTTTCATCATTTGACAAAATGATAGGAGTCAGATTCCATGCTTGGCCAATAGTATCCAAGATGCATGAGCTTCTTCACCAAGGTAGGACCACTAGAGTGTGTCCCACATATTCCTTCATGTACTTCACTTAGAGTGGTCTGATATTCCTCACTATCCAAATACCTAAGGAGAGTACCATCAAAACCTCATTGATATAGGGTGTCTGCGATGATACTATATCAGGATGCTTGGCATATGAATGTTTATTTTTGGTTCTTGGATAGGTCAGGTGGTAGGATATTCTCTTTTAGATAGGTGTAAACTTTGCCATATAAAGGAGAATCAGACCCTACAATGTGGTAAGTGGTGATTGTCTCTTGGATTTCATAAGCTGGATGGGAGACTGGATCCACCAAGAACTCATAACGTGAATAATTTTTAGGTATGTCTACGAGAGATGCAATAGTAGCCATTGCATCTGCTACTTTGTTTTCCAATCTTGGTATCTGCTGGAAGGATATCACAAAAAAAAATTCCTTGAAGTCATCCATCATACGCTTGTATGGTATCAACTTCTCATCCTTAGTTTGATAATCATCATTTACTTGATTAATGACGAGTTATGAGTCCCTGTACACATGAAGTTCCCTGACCTTCCAATCTACTACCATCTTAATGCTAATGACTAAAGCTTCATACTCAACCACATTGTTGGTGCATGGAAATAGAAGTTGGTATGACTTAGGGATTGTATCTCCATGTTGTGTTACCAACAAGATTCTTTCTCTAGACCCATGTTGAGTATATGACCCATCAAAGTAGAGTTTCTAGGTTGTGGTAGTGATGTTGAAAATAGACTCATCTAGAAATTCAAAGCTTAATGGGTTGTCATCTGTCAAAGGTGCATCCGCCAGTTGATTTGCAATGACCTACCCCTTTATTGCTCTTCTATCTACATATTTGATGTCAAATTCATTGAGTATCATGACCCATTTAGATATTCTACCTATTAGGGTAGCTTTGTTGAGTAGGTATTTTAATTGATCAATCTTTGCCACTAGCTTGATAGAGTGTGAGAACATATAATGTCTCCACTTTTGTGAAGCAAAGACAACTGCAAGGCATGCTCTTTCAATTGGTGTATACTGTAGTTCGTAACCTACTAGTGTCCTACTGATGTAGTAGATTTCTTGTTCCTTTCCTTCATGGTTTTGTTGGGCTAGCAGAGATCCAAGAGTTGTGGGTGTAGCTAAGATGTAGAGTAGTAGTGGCTTGCCCTGAATTGGTGGCATCAAGACTGGTGGGTTTATTAAATACCCCTTTACATGCTAAAATTCTTGTTCACACATGTCATCCCATTTGAATGGAACATTTTTTGTAAAATATATGTGAATGGATGACACTTATCTACCAGTTGAGAGATAAACCTTCTAATGGACTGCAACTTTCCTTGTAGAGACTACAACTAACTCAGATTCTTAGGTGGCAGCATTCCATGATTTCTTTTACCTTGGCTGGGTCCACCTCTATTCCATTAGTTGATATGATATATCCAAGGAGTTTACCGGATGTGACTCCGAAAACACACTTTTTGGATTTAACTGTACATTAAATTGCTCTAGTCTCATGAAGATCTTGTCCAAGACTTGAAGATGTCCTTCTCTAGTGAGTGACTTGGCTAGGATGTCATCTACATAATCTTCCATGATGGTGTGCATCATGTCATGAAAGATCGTAGTCATTACCCGCTGATATGTTACCCCCACATTCTTTAGTCTGAATGGCATGACTCACCAACAATAGGTACCCCACAGACATGTGAATGCTATTTTGTGTTGATCCTCTAGTGCTATTTTGATTTGGTAATAGCTAAAGAACCCATCCATTAATGACAACATGGTATGCCCTACCGTTAGATCGACAATGATATCTATGTTTGGCAGAGGAAAGTCATCCTTTGGACAAGCCTTGTTTAGATCTCTAAAGTCATTGCAAATTTGTATCCTTACATCAGGTTTTGAAATAGGTACAATATTAGAAACCCATTTCGGATAATCAATGGATCTGATGAACCCCACATCTAGTAGTTTCTTTAGTTCCTCTTTGACCATTAATGCTATATGTGGGTGCATTTTTCTCAATTTCTATTTAACTGGCTTAGCTCCTAGAGCTAGTGAAAGATGATGCATTATAAGGTTTGGATCTAGTCCTCGAATATCTACATATGACCAAGCAAAGTTAATCTGTTTCCGCTTGAAGAATTTGGTGAATTCTAGCTTTTCTTGTGCAGATAACGATTGTGCCATATGGATTATCCTTAGGTTCTCTTCTGTGCTGATGTTTTCTGGTTGAGCTAGTTCAATCAATACTAAAGAACTCTCCTGATGTGCATGGTAGGGGAGAGTGTTAATCCCTTCATCTGTTGGTGTCTCTGAGAGGTTTTCACCATCAGATATGTCTTTTCTTTTTCCTTTTCCTCGATCTAACACTGTCGCGAAGCAGTTTTCATCATTAGCTCTACTTTTTATTTTTATATTTTTTTGACTGAAAGGATTGGTACTCTCTCCAAAGTATGCCATGTCATTAAGTTCAATGGTGAAGCTAGCCTTGTGGTCCCCTATAGGTAAATGGTCCCTAAGCTCTAGATAATCGATGATAGCATCATCATTTTGGAATGTATCTAGTTTAGGGGTGGTGTCCTGTAAATCCTAATCTATCAATTCAGGATGTACTAGGGGTAACAAATCATCTGGTTGATTAGATTTTAGGGTGGTGATGGTTAGAATGGAGGAGTAATTTGAATAGGTAGAGGTATTGATAAGGTCTATTATGGTACTCTCCTCAAGTTGGTTCATCAAGTGTGACATCGTACTCTCCTCATGAAGTTCACTTTCGTCATATTGCAGATCAATCTCTAGTGATCTAGCCCTAGAGCTTTGTCCCTCAAGCGTCGTATGAGTAGAACTATACTATTCAACCACATCAACCCCTTTATCTTCATGAGACATTTCTAATAGGCTGTTCCATTCATACTCATTGGAATTTGTTTCACTAGCTTCTTGTAAGCAGTGAATTTGTTCTACTAGGTTAGTGGTAACTGATTGTTTGTCTTCTGCATGGAGTTTCTCCTTACCTTTGATCTTCTCTTTACCCTTGTATCCCAACCCTGTAGTGCCTTGAGCTGTGGAGGTAGAAGGTTGGATTGGTTCTATGAGAACATCTTTCCTTAATCCTATGGGACCATGTCCTTCATATCCCATCCTTTGTAAAATAGAAAACCCTTGACCATATTGTTCAGTGGGTAGTTTAGGTTGATGGTCATTTGGTGTGGTTTCACTATCTTCATCTTTGTAAAGCTACTGTAAGACATCCTTTTCATCACTCTCATCCAATAGGTTTTCCTTGTTGCAAGTATGGGCCTGACTGGTGTTGTCATTGGTGTCAACATACTTTTGTTGCATTAATGTCAAGGATTGGATGAGTTGTGTGCTGAGGATATTGAGAAAATTAGACCTATCAGAAATAGAGAAGAACAGTGAAGACAGTAAAGTTCTATGAAGTAAAGATCCCAGCTAGATGAAGATTAGAGTATGCGCTTCAAAGGGTTTGTAGATATGTGTCTAAAGATGCTCCAGTCAAGATTTCAAAGGTCCGCATGAAGATTTGGAGAAGTTATGGCCATGTAAGATAAACTAGTTTTGGTAGCTATTCAGAAGTGACAGAGTAACACAAATAGGTCTGGTAAGATCCAGAAATGCAATATCATGTTCTACAGATATGGTGGCATGTTTGGGAGGTTAATGTGCATTGACAACTTGATTGGTTTGTGGTTTGGAGGTCCGCAAGCAATCCTTCTAATGTGACAGTGATGACCGACTGTGTTTCAAAGGTTTTGGGAGAAAATGTGATTGATTACAGTAAGTAGAAGTGGTGCAGATGTTCTTGGTGATTCAAGCAAGCTTGTGGTGGTCTCTAGATTGTGTCCAGTTCATGTTGGTGGTCCGCATTAAAGATTGAGCTTGTGATTTAAGATTTACCTTTAGGTGTTAGTGTTCTTCCCAATTTTGGCTGATCAGATGATTTGCACATGATGCAGATGATCTTGAAGATGCTTTGCGAAGCTTTGTGTGTTCCTCAAAGATTATTGAAGTCCCAGCTATGTGTGGCCAACAGTATAGTGATGTGCATGGAGTTTTTGTAATAAGTCAAGGTGTATTTTTATTTTCTCTATAATTAAATACGTGTATGTTGTGCTGATTTTGATGATCATTCCAAAGTTGATGTCATGTATAAATAAGAGTTGCAAAGTTGTTCAAATGTGTCCTTGTGGTCATGATGACAAGGTGGTAGTGAAGAGGAGTGAAAAGCAGAGCATAGGTGTTGAGCATAAATGGAACTGACTCAAGCATAGTGAAGATGCTACTTTCCTTTTCAAGTATGTAATACTTATATTCTTCTATAGACAGTGTGTCTCTTGTATGCAGTGGGCCTCTTGTGAGCAGTGTGCTTGGGCAGTGAACCCTAATTGGCAAGTGCCATTTTATTCTTCTTATTCTTTTAACAGAGAATACAATCTTGGGTTAGTCACCCCATGGTTTTTCCCTTAATTGGGTTTTCCATGTTAAAAATCTTGGTGTTGTATGTGTTGAATTTGTTTATGATTTTGAGTTATTGCATTATGCTTCCATGATTAAATCATTGATATGTTGTTGAAATATATGAAGGTTTTTAAGTAAACAAGGATTAGAATTTGGTGTTAACTGATTCACCCCCCTTATTAGTTGTCTATTCTAAATCCAACAATTGGTATCAGAGCCAAGTTCCTCTAGAAGAAGCTTAACTACTTGAGGAGAGCCAGGATGTCGACCTACAAGGACAGTCCAAGGTTTGATGCAACAAACTACACTCTTTGGAAGAGCTGCATGGAATGTCACTTACAATGCATGGGAGATCAATGTTGGAGTATAACTACAACTAAATATGTTCCCCCAAAGAATGGTCTGACAACTATAGATGAGGTCAGAGATGCTGAGAATAATCTTCAAGCTAAAGAAACCCTACTAAGTACCTTGACTGATTCAGAGATCACAAATGTTATGGGATTGAAGACTGCTTATGAAATTTGGATTAAGTTGGAAACTCTATATGAAGGAGACAAATATGTTAAGTGTGCCAAGCTGCAAAGTCTGAAAGGAAAGTTTGAAAATTTGAAGATGAGTGAAGATGAGAATATCACTTCATTTATGCCAAAAGTAAATGAGCTTGTATGTGGCATTAGATGTGCTGGTGGAATATTGGATGAAGATGAAATTGTTACTAAGGTTCTCAGATCCTTACCTCCTTCTTACAAACACAAAGTTGTTGCTATTGAGGAAATCATATCTTTAACATATATTACAAGGGATCAATTGGTTGGTAAGTTATATGCATTTGAGTTAGCTAAATTTGGTGATGCACTTCCCAAGACTAAATCTGCATTCAAAGCTAGTGCTCTACAAAAGGCAAATAGAGATATGATCCAAGAGAAAGTTCCTCAAAGAAATCAACATGGTATGATAAAGCAAGGAAACATCTGGAAGAAGATGAGACAGAAGTTGCACAACTTGAAGCTTTTATTGCAAGGAGACTGCCAAGAGGATTTGGTAAGTATGAAGGAAAATTAACTTTTCAAATGTTTTGCCTGCAATAAGATTGGTCATTTTGCCTCAAGATGTCTGAAATAGTTTTCAAAGTGAAATCCTAATAAGTCAAGGTTTTAGAAGAAGTGTTACTATGTTCAAGAAGATGATGATGAAGGAGTAACAGATGATGAATCTGAGATAGGAAACAAATCCGGAAGTGACTGGGTGTTTATTGCCATCAAAGAAGAAGATCTAATGCTTATTGAATCTGTCAATCATAACATGATAGAAAGTGCTTTGGCTGCTCAGGTTGAAGAAAAGGATGAATGGGTTATTGACAATGGATGCTCTCACCATATGACTAGTGACAAGAGTAAGTTCATAAGCTTGGTAAGATATGAAGGTTGAATTGTAAAGTTTGGAGATAATTTTGCTGGAAGGATTAGAGGCAGAGGAACCATTTCTTTTGATGGAAAGAATAAAACCAGTGATGTTCTGTATGTTGAAGGTCTGTAGCATAATCTTCTCAGTGTTGGGTAGTTGATGGACAAAGGCTATGACCTCCAATTCAAGAATAGAAAATGCAAGATCTTTGAAAGCTCTGGAACTGAGATTGCATCCAGTACACAGACAAAAGGTAACATCTTTCACTTAGTTGGTACTAGGAAAAGTTACTTATTTGTTCAAATTGATCAGAGTTGGTTATGGCATAGGAGAATGTGTCATGTGAATTTTGATAATATCATCAAGATAAGCAACACTCAGGCTATAAGAGATCTTCCAAAACTAGTAAAACCTGTTAACAATTTGTGCAAGGAATGTCAGTTGGGCAAGCAGAATAGAGTCTCATTCAAAAGCAAGGAAAAATCTTGAACCGGATTGTTAGACTTGGTACACACTGATCTATGTGGTCCGGCAAGAACCAGGAGTCTACAAGGAGATAGATATTTCATGTTACTGATTGATGACCACTCCTAGATGATGTGGGTGACTTTCTTGAAAGAGAAATCTAAAGCACTTGAGAAGTTCAAAATATTCAAGGCTATGGTAGAAAATGAAACTGGCATAAACATAAAATGCCTTAGGTCTGATAGAGATGGAGAATTCACATCTGGAGAGTTCATAACATTCTGTGAGGAACATGGGATAAAAAGATAGTTATCTGCTCCAAGGACTCCACAGCAGAATGGAGTAGTGGAGAGAAAGAACCAGACCATCCAGGAAGCATCTAGGACCAAGGTGATGGAAGCAAATGTTCCTCAGATCTATTGGAGAGAAGTTGTAAGCATTGTTGTCTATACTCTTAATCAGGTACAAATTAGAGGCAATACTGGTAAGACTCCTTATGAACTTTGGTTTGGCATCACTCCTACTATGAGGTATTTCAGAGTCTTTGGTAGTAAATGCTATATCAAAAGAGATGAAGACTTTGGCAAGTTTGATGCTAGAAGTGATGAAGGTATAATCTTGGGATATTCTACTCAAAGCAAAGCATACCGGTGTTATAACAAGAGATTGAGAAAGATTGTAGAAAGTACAAATGTAAAGGTTGATGAAGGCATTGAAAATCCCTCAAAGTATTATGAGCATGAAGCAGATGATTAGAATAATATCCTAGACCAAGAAGAACAAGCCCAACTCCAGCTCAGATTCAAACTGATTCGAAGAATTATGTGAGGCCTACCTTTTCACTCTGTTATATTGACTACTTTATTTTACTGTTGGAGACACATATTAGAGTTATGGGACTCATGATCCCGATTTGTAGGACTATTAGATTTTATGCTTTATTTGGATTTATTATGTTTAGCATGATTATGATGAGACTAGACCTTGATTTGAGTCACTGACGATGAATTGACATATGATTTACATTATGATGTTATTTAGATACTAGTTATGTGATTATGTGATGGATTTATTATGCAATGTTAACTTGAGATGGAGTATTGAAATGCAAATGATGAATTAAATTATGACATGATTTTATTTATTTTTATATGATCTTGTGATGATGTGAGTGTATGTTTTATGTTGCTTCGGCTATGATATACATGTTGGATTAATATTTTGTTTAAGTGCGTAGGTGTTTCTAACCAAGCTATAGATTTATCAAAGATCATACCACACACCTTGTGATTTTCTGTGTAAAGCCAATCTAGCTCCGAGAGGAACCAAGATCAACTATGTTTGCATGATGAAATTTTGTAATGTTGTGTGGTGTTGTCGGGTTAGGTCTACCCCTTTTATATTTGACTTTTAATTGGTATTGTAAAGATAATGTTCATTTGAATTTTATTTTGAGTTTATAATTTTGAGACCCCTTTTTTATGTGTTTTACTCATCCTATGGTGCTCAAAATGGGTTAAAATTGACCCTGAGTTGTACCCCTAGGGTCTAGGGACCATTTGAGCTTGTATAACCTTAGGTAAACTCCCATTTGGTCACTTTAACTTCACCCTAAATAAAGTGACGAAAATGGAAGTTTGGGAAGGAGAGGAAGAGTGGGTCAAACACTCAACCTCTTCCATTCCTCTTTCCAAGGTTTGGGGGAGTCTTCAAGACCCCTAAATTATGGAGAATTCAACTCCAAGCCTCTTCCACAATTGGTGAGGGTATCTTGGGGTTGTGTGGGCTTTCTTAAGAGGAGTTGATTGGGGCACTTGTAGTACCCACTCCTTCTTTGGCTCCACCTTTCTCTCCCACATGTGTAAGAGAGAGAAAGTGGAGGGGGAAAGACTTGGTGGAATGGGTGGATGACATGTGCCACCACCCTATTCCAAGAGTCTTGCAAGTGGTTGTGTGGAGAAATGGGGAGGTGACATGTGTCACCTCCCCATTCCTCAAGGCTCATGAGAAGAGCCTATTTCAATCCATCTTGAAGAGAGGGAGGGGGTTGTTGAATCTTTTTGAATTTTTGAATTTTAATTGTTTTGGAAGAAAGTTAGAGGAAAATTTGGACGCTTAATTTGGAGGAGTTGGAGGTGGAGTTAGAGGAGCTCTTCTCAACTATCTTCCATTTGGGCTATTAAAGGTAGGAATCAGGGCTATTGCCTTTCCTTATGTATTTTCTTTTCTTGTGTGATGTTATGTGTGTGTTTCTTTATTGTGTTTTTACATTTGTTGTTGTGGGGAAAATTATATGGGTGTTGTGAGAGCCTCTCCATTTGGAGAGAATGCTCAACATGTGTGGGGTGGAGGAGGAGTGAACCTCCTCAGGGTCACATCCTTGTTTCTTTTGTGATATTTTAGCCTTGAGGGCAAAATGAGAAAAGTTGTAATTTGAATGGCTTGAGAGCCATGAGAAAACTATGTGGAAAAATACTATTTTTGTGATGGCTTGAGACCTTGAGAAAATAGGTTTTTGGGAGTTTGTTTTTTTTTGGAGTAGCACTCTTGAGTTGAGTGATGTCGACCGCCAAGGGAGTGTTTCTTGTTTTTTTGTGTTTGAGTGAATTTGTTGTAAAGTGGGTGTGTTCCTTGTGTGAGGATGACCTCTAAGCTCGAGGGTGACTCATGAGTGAGTCTATGGTAGGGAGGAGAGCATTTTTGTGGCATTTCCCCCTTTCTATGTGTTTATTACAAGTGATATTTGGAGCTTTGGAATGTGGAAAAAAAAAGACTTTTCTTGTGGTTTGATTTTTTTTGTTCATTTTAGCCACTGTGAGCCATGGCTAAGTTGGCCTATTTGTATTTGAGTTAATGAAAAGAGAGTATTTGTTCCCTCTTGAGTTGTAAATTAAATGTTCTCATTTGAGTTGTATTTAGTTGTATTGGTCATGAAAATAGAAATCTATTAAATTGCTGATTTAATACGACTGTGAGAAAAGAAATGAGAAATAGAAAAATATGTCATGTTGGTGTTTCCATTTATACATATATGTTTTTCAAAAAAAGGAAAGGGATAATATATTCTGCTGGTTCTATGTATGAGTTGTAAATATGTTTCCAAAAGGAAGGTTTAAAAGTGTATTTTTGTTGTTTTATTTTTCAAGAAAAGATAAATGTATTGTGTTTGTATTCAATTTTAAAAAAAAACTACTTAGAATATTGTTTCAAAGAACAAAGAAAACTATTTATGTTATTTTGATTTATGAGGTTGCTCTAGTGAATATGTTAATAAACTATGTAAATATATATATAGATATAGATATAGATATATTCACTTTCCCATTTATTAAGTTTTTTTTTACTTGCAACTGAGAATATATATATAATATAATATAATATAACATAATATAATATACAGGCTGTATTTTTTTCCAGAAGATTAAGGTACACAATTTTTTGAATAAATATAAATTGAAAAAGAGGTTTCTGCATTATTTTTTTTGAAAGAAAATTTGATTAACTATGGTGGGGGTTTCAAACCCCCACCGTCACTACCATGGAAACTAGTTGGAGTGTGGGGAGGGGTTGAACCCCCACTCACACTCCACCAAAGTGGAGTGTGGGTGGGGGTTCGGCCCCTCCCCACACTCCCTTTCCCTATCACAGCCCCTTACTCCCCTTCAACAAAACAACGCTGCGTCTGGTGGCGGCGACCGACCTCCCCAATGCCTATGTTTCGGTCTTTTTGGGCTGATTTATAACATGCAACCCACATTCATTTATTACTGTAATATATATATATATATATATATATTCTTGTATATACTTCTTTGCTATTTAAAAAAAATGAAGAAAACATTCAACCCTCTAGGTTATTTTAACCAGTATATATATAAACGTGTATGCAAATGGGTATAATTTTGAAGCTCTTTTCATGGCTTCCATATCCTCAAACCTGCAACCCAAAAAAGAAAAGAAAAGAGAAGAGAGAAAATGAGAGAATGGAGAGAGAAGAGGTGAGAAAATCAAAATGGAGGCTAGGGTTCGTTTTTCCTTCATAAGGAAATTATATTTTAGTTAGAGATTTTTTAGGGCTTGCCTTTTTTTTTTAAATTGCTTTTAATTACTTTTCCCTTACTTATTGATTTTTTTCCTTTTATTTTACTTTTTATGTTAATGGGGTTTAGTGGTGAGCTTAATTTTTGTGGGTAACCTTATTTCTTATTGGAACTGTTTTATTAAATTTGTTTACTGAGATAAAATCCTTTTAAGTTTGGTATTTTAACTAAGGGTAAAGTATATTGTTTTCAATTTAATTATTTTGGAGAGGAGTTGAAAATTAATCTATTTATTTTTTCCTCTAATATAACTAATGAAGAGTAGTTTAATTTTAATTCAATTGAATTAATTTATGGCATGTGAACCTTATTCAACAAGGTTAATTTAATTTTTAATTTTTAATTAGATTATTTGCTTTTAATTATTTAGTCTAGTATGTATTTATTAATTAAATAAATTAGTCATGTTGTCCAACTTAGTAAACCTAGTAAACATTTGACCAAAAATTATTTAATTAGAATAAACCCTATGCACACCCATGAGGCATTATGCTGCCAAATTTTTCTAAAATTTAGGGTTAGCATAATTTAGCTTCTTTAAACCTTGTGTAGTGTTAAACTATCATTTCCGTAAACTTATTGATTTTAAACTAAGCCATTAAACTATTCTTATACTTTGATCTGTCTTTTGATTTTCGACTGGTGTTGAAATCTCTTCACTCACTTAGGTAAACTTAGGGTTTTGATCTTTCGATTCCTAACCCTAATAGCGACGCTTCTCATGTTGCTTTGATGCCCTTAGTTAGCTTTCATCACATAGGGGAATGTGCATGCAATCACATTATCCCGCATTTGATTGACATGTTTACACCTTATGTGTATTGCCACCGAGCACGTTGTCGCATGCAAGGGGGTTTCTAGGGATGTGTAGAATTTTTTTGATATTTCATGTCATGACCACATGACATGTGTGTTGCGTGTTGTGACCACATGGGAAATGTGGGCATGACAAATTTAGAAATACAAGAAGAAGAGACAAGGTTGGATGAACCTGTCCAAGAATTAGAAGTGCAAGAGAATCCCAAAACTCCCAGGTATGTAAGACTGAATCATTCTGAAGATCAGATCATAGGAAATAGAAGCAAAGGTGTTCAAACAAGAAGAAATATTGCTCAAGATTCAGTGAAGCATTGTTTGATTTCAAAGATTGAACCAAAAACAATAAGTGAAGCATGTAATGATGAAAGCTGGGTTAAAGTAATGGAGGAAGAATTGATGCAGATTGAAAAGAATCACACTTAGGATCTTGTTCCTAGACCTAAGGACAAAAATGTGATTGGGACAAAGTGGGTCTTCCAGAACAAACTGAATGAAGATGGTGAAGTAGTAAGAAACAAAGCCAGATTGGTCTGTAAGGGTTATTCTCAAGTAAAAGGAGTTGACTTTGAAGAAACTTTTACTCTGGTGGCAAGAATTGAAGCAGTCAGATTATTTCTTGCCTTTGTTGCCTTTAGAGATTTCAAGGTATATCAGATGGATGTCAAGTCTACTTTCCTAAATGGTGATTTGGAAGAAGAGGTATACATTGAACAACTGGATGGATTTCAATTTTATGATCATGGAGATATGGTCTGCAAATTGAAGAAGGCATTGTATGGACTCAAACAAGCCCCAAGAGCCTGGTATGAAAGATTGGACAAGCATCTTTTGAAGATTGGGTTCAACAAGGGTATTGCTAACAGTAATCTGTATTTTAAGGTTGATCATGAAAATATCTTGATTGTTAAAGTATTTGTTGATGATATCATTTTTGGAGGAAAAGATAGTATGTGCAAGACTTTTGTAAATCAAATGCAAAGTGAATTCAAGATGTCTATGTTTGGGGAAATGAATTTCTTCTTGGGTCTGCAAATCACTCAAACAAAGAAAGAAATCTTCATATCACAAACCAAATATGTGAAAGAATTGTTGAAGAAATTTGGGATGGAAGATTCAAAGGCAATGAATACTCCCATGGCAACCGGATGTAAGTTGAGTAAAGATGATAAATCCCCTTAGGCTGATAAGAAAAAGTACAAGTTAATGATTGGAGGACTGCTCTATCTTACTCAAACTAGACCTAATATTATGAATGTTATTAGTCTTGTTGCTAGATTCCAAGTTGATCCTAGAGAGTCTCATGTCATGGCGATCAAGAGAATTCTCAAGTATCTAAAGGGAACAGTTGAGTATGGATTATGGTATCCTAAGGATCATGATTTCTCTCTTCATGCATATACAAATACTGATTGGGCAGGAGATGTGGATGAACAGAAGAGTACCAGTGGTGGTTCATTCTTTTTGGGAGAAAGATTGGTTTCTTGGCTAAGCAAGAAACAAGAGGCAATATATCTATCCACTGCAGAAGCAGAGTATATTGTAGCAGTAGGCAGTTGCATTCAAGTATTGTGGATGAAGCAAATGTTAAGAGATATCAAACTGGAGTATGAAGAACCTATCACAATCTTCTGTGATAATTCAAGTGCAATAAACATATCAAAAAATCTGGTGTTGCATTCAAAGACAAAACATATATCCATCAAGTTCCACTTTTTGAGAGAACAAGTGAATAAGAATGAAGTCAGATTAGAGTTTGTGCCCTCAAAGGATCATATTGTAGACATTTTTACTAAACCTCTACCTAAAGATACTTTTGAGTATCTTAGGGAGAAGTTAGAGGTTATCACCCCTTCGGTCCTGAATTAAGGTGCACTAATGTACATCAGTCTGGTGAATCCCATATTCATATCTTGTGATTTGGATTGATATTAGGAGGCTGCTACTCAGGGGGAGCAGTTAGTATAAGAATTGGTTGCAAGTATGTGCCCTTTGCCATTGTTGTCAAAGGGGGAGAGAAGACATGTGAAAAATAAAAAGTGGTTGTTGATCAAAGGGGGAGCAGTAAAGGAAGAGAAGACATGTGAATGATTGCTGGTGATAGGGGGAGCTATGTCAGTCAGTGAGGAGAAGTTCTTGTCTTGATGGTTAAAATAGTTTTTCACATCATATGTTGCCATCAATGACAAATGGGGGGATTGTTGCAAGTATGGGATTGATTGGTGTTGTCATTGATGTCAACATACTTCTGTTGCATTAATGTCAAGGATTGGATGAGTTGTGTGCTGAGGATATTGAGAAAATTATCCCTATTAGAAACAGAGAAGAACAGTGAGGACAGTAAAGTTCTATGAAGTAAAGATCCCAGCTAGAAGAAGATCAGAGTATGCACTTCAAAGGGTTTCTAGATATGTGTCTGAAGATGCTCCAGTCAAGATTTTAGAGGTCTGCATGAAGATTTGGAGAATTTATGGCCATGTGGGCTAAACTAGTTCTGGCAGCTATTTAGAAGTGACAAAGTAACACAAATAGGTTCCATAAGATCCTGAAATGTAATATCATGTTTTGTAGTTCTAGTGGCATGTTTAGGAGGTTAATGTGCATTGACAACTCGATTGGTTCATGGTTTGGAGGTCCACAAGCAATCCTTCTAATGTGACAGTGATGACCGATTGTGTTTGAGAGGTTCCAGGGGAAAATGCGATTGATTACAATAAGCAGAAGTGGTGTGGATGTTCTTGGTGATTCAAACAAGCTTTTGGTGGTCTCTAAATTGTGTCCAGTTTGTGTTGGCAGTCTGCATTAAAGATTGAGCTCGTGATTGAATATTTACCTTCAGGTGTTAGTGTTCTTCCCAGTTTTGGCTGACTTGATGATTTGCAAATGATGCAGATGATCTTGAAGATGCTTTACGAAGCTTGGTGTGTTCCTTGAAGATTATTAAAGTCCCAGATATGTGTGGCTGACAGTATAGTGATGCGCATGAAGTTTTGGTAATAAGTCAAGGTGTATTTTTATTTTCTCTATAATTAAACAAGTGTATGTTGTGTCAACATTGATGATCATTCCAAAGTCAAGGTCATGTATAAATAAGAGTTGCGAAGTTGTTCATGTGTCCTTATGGTCATGATGAGAAGGTGGTAGTGAAGAGGAGTGAAAAATAGAGTAGAGGTGTTGAGCTTAAATGGAACTGACTCAAGCATAGTGAAGATGCTACTTTCCAGGTCAAGTATGTAATACTTATATTCTTTCGTAGATAGTGTGTCTCCTATAGTAGTGGGCCTCTTGTGAGCAGTGTGCTCAGGTAGTGAGCCTTAATTGGCAAGTACCATTTTATTCTTCTTATTCTTTTAATAGAGAATACAATCTTGGGTTAGTCACCCCATGGTTTTTCCCTTAGCCAGGTTTTCCACATTAAAATCTTGGTGTTGTATGTGTTGAATTTGTTTCTAATTTTGAATTATTGCATTATGCTTCCATGATTAAATCATTGATATGCTGTTGAAATATAAGAAGGTTCTTAAGTAAACAAGGATCAAAATTTTGGTGACAATTGATTCACCCCACTTCTTAGTTGTCTATTCTAAATCCAATATCCCCATCTAATGAAAGGACCCTTTGTCATGCCCACATTTCCCATGCAGTCACGACACGTAACACACGTGTCATGTCCACATTTATCGTGTGGTCATGACACGAAATATCAAAAACTTTTCTGCATGTCCCTAGAAACCCCCTCACACGCATCTGCATGCTTGGTGGTAATACGCATAATGCGTAAACATGTCAATCATGTTTGGGGAAGTGCACCTACCTACACAATCCCCTGCGTGGTGAAAGCCGACTAGGGGGTATGCGATGTGATGTGTGCCACTTCTAGGGTTAGAATAGATTTAATTCAAACCCTAAGTTTCCTAGGTGAAAGAGATGATTTCGACAAATTTGAAACCAAGCCCTAACTCTAATGCACAATTAAGATTGAATAAAATTAACGGGTCAAATGGTAAGGTGGTCGCATGATAAAGTGGAGTGATTAAAGCAAGTCGTAAAAAAAATAATAAAAATAAAACCCTAAAATCAAGGAAAATTTTGACAGCATAACACGCTTTCAATAAATGAAATAAATTTTTTAAAAGGAATTCCCCAAGGAAATAATTAGGGAAAAATTAAATACATGAAGCATAGAATAAACTAAATAATTCTACGGGTCAAATATAAAATTTATCACTCCTCTAAAATATAAATTTGAAAATTTAAACCAACGACTAAAATATAATTAAATAATTAAGTCCTTTAATAAATATAATTGCAACAGCTATATTTATTAATTAACTCAAGTAAAAAGATTGAAAGGAAAAAAAAATCAAACATCTGTTTCCATAATGAATGTCGATTAAATTAAAATAATACAATAAAAGTGGTTTCCCTAATAAATTAAATTACAACCCCCACCAGATAAATGACAAGGTGTCCAAAATAAAATAATAGGTAAGGGATAAGGAACTCCAATCCCATCAAAATAAATTCCACATGGAAATGAATATTCCAAGCCCCAAAGGAAATATTTAAATCAACTTAAATAAAATACCAGGGAAGGCAAAACAATTCAAAAAGGCCTAAAAATTAAATGAGAGGGAAAATTAATTTCCCATGCACATGGGAGAGAATAATAAATCAAATAAACATAATAAAATATCCACTCATCCTTCAACCCTAAAAAAACTCTCCAATATTTTATTACTTTCCTTATGAAGAGCACTAACCCTAATATCCTTTCTATTCTATTGTTTTTCTCTCATTTGTTTTCTTCTCTCTTTCTTGTTTTCCCATTTTGTTTTGCAAGTAGGGTTTGAAGGTGGAGTGGCAGCCATGAATGTAATCTTCCACTACCCCTCACGGAGGTATATTTCTTTGTGTATACACAGGGTATATCTTTTTGTAGTTGCTATATATATATATACATCCCTTTTTTCATGTGATATAGATCGGAGCATTTAATTATTTTAGTTTGCTTCTAAGAATCTAAAACAATGGCTATATATAATCTTGCAATATTAAAAGTTACTGTCAAAGTTAGAGGGAATTGTTGCAGGTTAAAGGACAGAGGAAGGGCGAATAGCAGGATAGGGCTATCGGCCCTTATTTCTCCTCCCGCTGCTGTGAAGTCTAATGAAATGGGGTTTGGAGGGGGTGGTCTCCCCACCTACCCCCCACCATAAGGTGGGAGGTGGGTGGGGGGATCATCCCTCCCACTCTCCTTAATACAACACAGACTTGGGGAAAGGGCAGCAGCATGGCCATCGTCCCTCCCCATACTTTTTTTTAAAACATTAAAACTTGAAACCCTTACGAGTTTGATTACTGTGAAATCTTTATTCAATATGATTTTTGATCAGCATAAAATTAATTTCCAACTGATCTATATGTTAAAAAAATACAGGTTGCTAATGCTTGAAGTATATATATATAAAATTTCATAGCCATCTAATAAGGTAATAGGACCAGATTTGAAAACATAAATTAACCCAATAACATATACATTTGTTTTTTTTTGTTGCAAAATAAATAAAACAAAATAACTATTTCTTCTCTTTTCTCTTGATAGAAATAAATAAGATAGAGTACCATATTTTCATTTTGAAACCAATATTCTCTCTACAACTATTTTTCTTTCATAGCAATAAATTCACAGTCCTATTCCTATTTTCTGTGAACATAAAATATAGTTCGAACAACAATTTCTTTTTTTTCTAAGGCCCATTTCAAAGGGACTGATCTGCTTATTTTGCTATTATAGCATTCAACAAACATCAACATTATAACATTTTTTGTTTAATATAAAATGACAACAAGTATAAAATCTCTTTTGTCAACTTTCCAAAACCACATAAACACAACAACAAAACATAATACACATTATTTTTTTTGATATACAATAAAGAGTGAATCACATTTACATTTCCTTTCCACAGCAAATCATAAAGAACCTCTATATTTTTTTTGAATACATAAAGAGGAATATTACACTCTTGAAATCTTTTTCCCACAAGAATAAATGAGAGTAACAAATAGAACACTAATTACAACAAGGCCTACAAGGCCATGGCTCCACAAAACTAGCCAACAAGATAATGCCAAAACACTAAAAATGGACTTCTCCAAAGCTCCATTTTCACCAATAAAAACCTGCAATAAACAACACAACAATGGGGAACCAAGCCATGAAGGAATGCCCTCCTCCCTACTATAGACCTGCTAGTGGGTCACCCCTGAGCTGGGGAGGTAGGAATCACATGGTTTTGCACACACACACCACAACAAAAGAAATTTCCAAACACACAAAACATCACTCCCATGGATTTGCACAAACAAAACTTAATAAATTGAGTTTAGAGGGGGTAGGGAAGTGGACCCCTCAACTCAAGAGGCCACCCCAAGAACTCCAAAGATCTCACAAATCCCAAGGCCTCAAGCCAAACACATTTTCCACCAAAACTCAAAAATCACAATGGCACTCATGCCCAGTCACATATTGTTTCCAAAACTCATATGATGCCCTCAAGGATAAAAATAGTGCAACACAAATGAGATGACCTCAAGGAGGTTCACTCTCCCCTACCCCAAACTAGTTGAGCCTTTCCTCCAAAATGGAGGTGCTCTCACCACACCCATCCCACACAAAAATAAAATGACAACCCACATAATATGCAACCACATACACAAAAGAAAACATAAGCAAAAAGGGTAATGGCCATAGCCATGGAGCTTACCTTCAAAAGCCCTAAAATGGAAGCACGCTTAATGAAGAGCTCCAAACTTCCCAAAAATTTCTCTAACTCTCCAAATTTTTCTCTAACACACTCCAAGCCTCCAAGAATAAAAGAAATTAAAAAAAAAAGAACCCCACACTCCTCTCCAAGAGGAGGTAATATAGGCCTTCCAATTTGGCCTTGAGGAATGAGAAGGTGACACTTGTCACCTTCTCCTTCCTCATCCCATGCCACTTGCAAGAGAGAAGGAGAGTGAGGGTGACAATTGTCACCCTCCAATTCCATTCTATCCCTCACCTTATCCACTTGTGCTCTCACACATGTGTGAGAGACCAAGTGTGAGGTGGCAATTCCCTTTAAGCCTCCATGAGGATAAGGGATGCCATATGGCATCCTCTTATTCTCCAAGAGAGCCATCTCCCTCAAAGATGCTCTCACACATGTGTGAGAGTATTGGAGGGAGATCCCACACACTTGGGAGTCTTGAAGAGCTCCCAAGTCTTCTTGGTGAAGGGATCCCCAAACTTTGGAAAGGGAGATGGATCTTTCCCAAAGGATGACTCATCTCCCACCCTTAGCCATTTCAAAATTCGTCACTTTGACTAAACCCTAGTTTAAAGTGACCAAACATGAGTTACCCCAAGGTTTAGTTAGTCAAAATTGACCCTAGACCCAAGGGTAACCACCTAGGGTAAGTTTGGGACACTAAGGTACACCTAGGGAGGCATAAATTCACTTTTAAATGGCTCAAAATAAAAAAAAATACCAAGTGGTATAAAACAAATGTAAATATACAACACATGAACTAAATCAATCTAATAAGGGTGAACATATGCCAAAATAATTAAACCAAGCATGCACTAGACATCACGCGATCAAATGTGATCCTCATCACTCTTGGGAATGGATCGACTAAACAGGGAATAACATATGTGTGAATAGTACCTCTAATTTCCCGTGGCCTGGGAATATAATCATGCACAACTAGATCAAGTGTCAATTAGATCATGGATAATCATCGCTGAAACAACTGAAATTAAATTCATGTCATTGCATACAACATTAATCATTTACAACATAATTTAATAGTAAAACTACATTTTCTATCTAATGTCTCATAATCATCATCAATTAATATATCCACATAATGAACTTGAAATCACATCAATAATCATCATCAACTATATCTCATATATCTAATATCATCATAACATCAAAATATGATCAAATCAAATCACCACATGTCTAATCAATGTCAAACCAAAAGTCATGAGCTATAATCTAATTTGCATAATGGAAATAATAGTCTCTCAAAGTCTGATAATGTCATCATCTAAAATGTAAACGATCAAAATAGGGAAGTGAAAATAATAGGCCTCACATCCTCCCCCCTAAGACTAAACTTCTTCCTGGAAGTCATCAAAAAGGTGAGGATAGAGTGCCCTCAAATGAGCTGCTTCCTCCCAAGTCGTTGTGACGTCATCATAACGATCCCACTAGACCCTAACCTAGTCTAGCTCTCGACCTCGAAGGCCCAGCGTCCAACGAGCCAATATGTGCATTGGCTCCAAAGCCAACTGCTCCTCCACCTCTACGTGTAGAGCACTCCAGTCCAATATATGAGATAAATCAGATATATATCGCCTCAATACAGAAATATGAAAGACATCATTGATACACGATAGGCTAGGTGGCAACGCTAGATGGTAGGTGATAGGTCCTGTCCTATCCAATCCAAGATCTCAAAAGGTCCTACAAACCATGGTCCGAGCTTAGACCCCTTTCCATAATTGATTGGACTCTTGTGTGGCCGCACTCTAAGGAATAATCTGTCTCCAACTGAGAAGCTTCGATCAAGTCTCTTAGCATCGGCATACTTCTTCTACCTATCTTGTGCCTCCTGAAGTCTCTGTCTAATCAATGTGACTTATTTCTCCATATCCTAAACCAACTTTGGACCAATGGCAACCCTGTCCTCTATCTGATCCCAACTCAATGGTGTCCTGCATGGTCTGCCATATAAAGCCTGAAAAGGATGCATACCCAACGAGCTGTGATGCCCATTATTGTAGGCAAACTCAACCAGATACAGATACTCCTCCCATCTAGACTGATGGTCCATAGCATACATATGAAGCATGTCCTCCAACACCTAATTCACCCACTTTGTCTGTCCATTTGTCTCAGGGTGAGAGGCAGAGCTAAAGTTGAGCTGTGTGCCCAACGCCTACTACAAAGCTCTCCAAAATGCTAAAGTGAACATTAAATCCCTGTCAGAAATGGTGCGGCGAGGTACCCCATGTAATCTCACAATATCATCCAATAATACTCTCGCCACTGTTGGTGCATTATACGTCGTGCGTATAGGTGAGAAATGCGCCTCCTTGGTCAACTGTCACTATGATGGCATCATGGAGACGCGAAGCCATAGGAAGACCAACAATGAAATCTATGGAAATGGTATCCCATTTCCACTTAGGTATCTCATGAGGGTATAAAAGACCCGCTGGGTGATGATGCTCAGCCTTGACCCTCTGGTACTCAAGGCATAAAGCAACAAACTCTGTAATATCATGTCTCATACCTGCCCAGTGGTACAACTGACGTAGATCGGCATGCATCTTCTTCACCCCCAGATGTGCTGCATATGGTGCTCTATGAGCCTTTGATAACACTACAGTACGTAGGTCACCTGCATGGGGTAAATAGATGCACTGTCGATGATGAAGTAACCCATCTGCCTCAAGTGAGTACCCTGTAAACTTGCCCACAAGATCCCTCTATGAATGAATCTCCTGCCGCACCTCAAGAAACTACTTATCCTCAGGTAGATGCTGAATAATGGGTCCTCTCAAGTCCACACTCAGAGTCAAGGTCAAGACCTCGTGGCACTCTGACTTAATGCATCAGCAACCATATTCTCCTTACCTTTGATGTAGTGGACATCAAAGTCATACTCAAAAAGAAACTCCATCCAATGCTGTTAACGAACGTTTAGATTCAGCTGTGTAAATATGTACTGAAGGCTATGATGTTCTGAATGAAGCTCAAAGTGACGACCCAATAAGAAATGTCTCTAATGAACTAGAGCATGAACCACTGCAACAAGCTCCAAATCATGAGTGGGGTAGTTCAGCTCATGGGTTTTGAGCTTTTACGACTCATACGTGATTGTTCTACCACCCTGCATAAGTACGGCTCCCAAACCCTCAGGTGATGCATTTGTGCAAACCATAAAATCCTCTGCTGGATCAGGAATCGTTAAAATGGGAGTGTTGGTAAGACGCTCCTTGAGGACCACAAAGGCCCTCTCACACTGCTTAGTCCATAGAAAGCTCTTCCCTTTCTGCTAAGGGGAAGTGATGGGGTGTACTATTTGAGAGAAACCCTCTACAAATCTACGGTAATAACCAGCTAACCCCATAAAACTCCTGACCTCTGTCACACTGGTGGGTGCTAGCCAATCTCTGATAGCCCTGATCTTCAATGGATCTACTGAGATACCATCATTAGATAGGATATGCCCCAAGTATTATACCTGTCTTGAAAAATGCACACTTCGCCAAGTTCCCATAAAGATTCTTCTCCCTCAAACATTGTAGAACTTGACGTAGGTGCTCCTCATGCTCCTCCTCGGTCTGCAAATAGATCAATATGTCATCAAGGAAAATAATCACGAACCGATCCAAGTAGGTATAGAACACCCCATTCATGAGACTCATGAACACTACAGGGGTATTTGTCAAACCTAAGGGGACCACAGTGAACTCATAGTGGCCATATCGAGTCCGGAAGGTAGTCTTATGGATATCCGCCTCTATGATACATAACTCATGGTAACCAGACTTCAGGTCAATCTTAGAGAACACCTTGGCTCCTTGCATCTGATCGAAGAGATCGTCAATCTTGGGCAGAGGATAACGGTTCTTCACCGTCACCTTATTCAACTACCTATAATCCATGCATAATCAAAGAGACCCATTCTTCTTCTTCACAAAGATGACAGGAGTGCCCGAAGGTGAAATGCTCAGTTAGATGTGCCCCTTCTCGAGTAAGTCCTCAAGCTGTAACTTGAGCTCCGTGAGCTCATGAGTGGTCATCCTGTAGGGTGCACGAGACACTGGCTCAACACCCGCCACTAAGTCAATATGAAAGTCTACCTCACGATGGGGTGGCATCCCCGGTAACTCTGCTGGAAACACATCGGCAAACTCTCTCAAGATGGGATGGTCATCCAAAGATGCCTCAGGCTCGTCATCTGATCTGTCACTCACTGTAATAGCGAACATCTGGCATCCCTTCTGCATGCAACTCTTAAGTTGCTGAGAAAATATCATACGCACTACTGTGGGCTTCTGAATGCCCACTATCTCAATTGATGTACCATGATCGTCTAAGAAGCTAATCACCTTTCAGCGACAATCTAGCTTGGCTTGATGAGCCGCAAGCTAGTCCATACCTAAAACCACATCATAGGATCCTAATGTCATAACTCTAAGGTCACAAACTATGGCAAAGGGTCCCAAAGATATCTCACAGTCATGGACTAAGGCATCTACTATCATCTTGGCCCTTGAGGCCAACTCAACTTCCCACCTATCACCTTGCCTGGAGGCCACTAGCCTACAATGCTCCACTAACAATGGAGATATGAAAGAGTCAGTAGAATTAGAGTAAAAAAGAATAGAAATGGGGACACCCCCTATCATACCTGATTTCTCAATCACTGATGCTTGAAAATCAACCTGGCAGTTATCAACTACTACGATCATATGGTGGGACCTACCCACATCTCCAACCGTCTGCTCTGATCCTCCTACAAAAGGCTACCCCTACTGTAAAGCCCTGTGGGCACTCTCTAGCTAGATGTCCTGCTCCACCACACACATAACATGGGCCCCAAGCCTGAACCTATCCAGTCTGAGTCCTACCTGACTGCTGCTATCCAGATCTACCTGTGGACCCCTGTGAACCCCTATATGACTGATGTGACCTCGCGGGTCCTGCAGGTGGTCCCTGCTACCTCTAATCTTTGCACGGGCCCTGCTGCTGCCATCCTCAACTATGTCCCCCATGTGCCCTCTGTTGTGGCCTAGATCTCTACTGTTGTTGTGGCTGCTGTTGCTGCAGGGGCCTAGGAGGTAAGGATGTAGAACTAAATCCTCCTCTTTGAGGTGGCGGTGGTGGTCTACGGTAACTCTGCTGATCCTACTACTTCCCACGATCCTAAAATTGAAGGCATGAACTCTACCCTTGTCCCTATATCTCCTCAGCTATGTATGCCTTCTCGGCAACATCACTTAATGTCTGGGTGTCTACCATGCATACAGGCCCTACTATGCTATGGTTCAATCCTCTGATAAACTTATGAACCAAGAGTTTCTTGTCATGGAGATACTCCGCATATCGAGACAACTTGGTGAATCTACCCTCATACTAGGTAATAGTAAGCACTCTCTACTAAAGGTCGTGAAAATTATCTACGTGACGCTTCGTGTAGTGATTTGACAAATATTGCGCATTGAAGTGCTCAATGAAAGTCTCTTGTTTGAGTGTGTCCAATGATAGATGGTGCTTGTACTCCTCAGTGCACCACCAAGTAGCTGCTGCATCTCGCAATAGGTGGATTGCCACACGTGCCTTCGTGTTACCCTCATAAGGATGTAATGTGAAGCATCTATCTAAGTTGATGAGCCAAGCCTCTGCCTCAGCTCCCTCTATGGTCCTGACAAATGTAGGTGGATTCAACCTCAACAAATCCCTGATGGGATCTCCTTAATCTCTGTACCCTCTGATAGGCTCATCCACATAATAATCATAAGGCCTGTGAATAATCTACTCCACTTGCACTACCTACTCATGCCTAGCATGACTAGAGGGCTCCTGCTACAGGCCCTATAGGCTGATCCAACCTCCTTTGCCATCGTATCTGGTAGATCAACATATGGCTCCACACATGGTACCTCTCACAGCTCGACATGGGGCTCCACATGTGACTCTGCTTGTGGCTCCACATGTGGCTCCTCTCGTGGATCAATGTGGGGCTCAACATGTGGCTCTATGCATGGCTCAACTGCCACCGGTGGTAGCCTATCTAACACTGCCTATAGAACCTACAATATCTGTGGCCCAATATTTGGTATAGGTAGGGCTAGTGGTGCCTGCAGTACCTGTGGGGCCAGTGGTGCCTGCCCCTCAACTGAAGAGTCACTATGAACCTCTATGGATTTCATGTGGCATGAATGCGCTCGCTGAACTCGTCAGGGAGGCATCCTACAAAAATGAGGTAACCAAAAATTAATCAAAGTTACAGAATAATAAAGTGCCCTAAACAAGCCCAGTGTTTAAACTTCGCTCTGATACCAAATTTCATGCCCACATTTCCCATGTGATCACAACATGCAACACATGTGTCATGTCCACATTTGTCATGTGGTCATGACATGAAATATCAAAAACTTTTTTGCATGTCCCTAGAAACCCCCTCGCACGCGTCTGCATGCTCGGTGGCAATACGCATAAGGCGTAAACATGTCAATCATGTTCAATGAAGTGCATCTACCTATGCAATCCCCTACGTGGTGAAAGTTGACTAGGGGGTATGCGATGCGATATGTGCCTCTTCTAGGGTTAGAACGGATTTAATTTGAACCCTAAGTTTCCTAGGAGAAAGAGATGATTTCGACATATTCGAAACCAAGCCTAACTCTAATGCACAATTAAGATCGAATAAAATTAACACGTCAAATGGTAAGGTGGTCGCATGATAAAGTGGAGTGATTAAAGCAAGTCATAAAAAAATCATAAAAATAAAACCCTAAAATCTAGGAAAATTTCGACAGCATAACGCATTTTCAATAATTGAAATAAAAAATTTAAAAGGAATTCCCCAAGGAAATAATTAAGGCAAAATTAAATACATGAAGCATAGAATAAACTAAAAATTCTAAGGGTCAAATATAAAATTTATTACTCCTCTAAAATATAAATTCAAAAATTTAAACCAACGACCAAAATATAATTAAATAGTTAAGTCCTTTAATAAATATAATTGCAACAATTATATTTATTAATTAACTCAAGTAAAAAGATTGAAAGGAAAAAAAATCAAACATTCCCTTTCCATAATGAATGTCGATTAAATTAAAATAATATGATAAAAACAGTTTCCCTAATAAATTAAATTACAACCCCCACTAGATAAATAACAAGGTGTCCAAAATAAATAATTAGGCAAGGGATAAGGAATTCTAATCCCATCAAAATAAATTCCACATGGAAATAAATATTCCAAGCCCCAAAGGAAATATTTAAATCAACTTAAATAAAATATTAGGGAAGGCAAAACAATTCAAAAAGGCCTAAAAAGCAAATGAGAGGGAAACTTAATTTCCCGTGCACATGGGAGAGACTAATAAATCAAATAAACATAATAAAATATCCACTCATCCTATAACCCTAAAAAAACTCTCCAATATTTTATTACTTTCCTTATGAAGAGCACTAACCCTAATATCCTTTCTATTCTATTGTTTTCCTCTCATTTGTTTTCTTCTCTCTCTTTCTTGTTTTCCCATTTTGTTTTGCAAGTAGGGTTTGAAGGTGGAGTGGCAGCCATGAATGTAATCTTCCACTACCCCTCATGGAGGTATATTTCTTTGTGTATACACAGGATATATCTTTTTGTAGTAGTTGTATATACATATTTATGTATATATACATATACATTTATGTATATATATACATGATATATTTATATACTTCCCTTTTTTTTACGTGAGACAGATCTGAGAATTTAATTATTTTAGTTTGTTTCTAAGAATCTACAACAATGGCTATATATATATATTATCTTACAATATTAAAAGTTACTATCAAAGTTAGAGGGAACTGTTGGAGGTTAAAGGACGGAGGAAGGGCGAATAGCAGGACAGGGCCGTCAACCCTTATTTCTCCTCCCACCACTGTGAAGTCTAATGAAATGGGGTTTGGAGGGGGTAGTCTCCCCACCCACCCCCGATTGCAAGGTGGGAGGTGTGTGGGGGGATCGTCCCCTCCACTCTCCTTAATACAACACAGATTTGGGGAAAGGGTGGTGGCATGGCCGCCGTCCCTCCCCATACTTTTTTTTTAAAACATTAAAGCTTGAAACCCTTACAAGTTTGATCACTATGAAATCTTTATTCAGTATGATTTTTGATCAACATAAAATTCATTTCCAATTGATCTATATGTTAAAAAAAAATATAGGTTGCTAATGCTTGAAGTATATATATATATATATATATATATATATATATATATATATAATTTCATATCCATCTAATAAGGTAATAGGACCAAGTTTGAAAACAGAAATTAACCCAGTAGCATATACATTTGTTTTTTTTTTTGGTTGCAAAATAAATAAAACAAAATAACTATTTCTTCTCTTTTCTCTTGACAGAAACAAATAAGACAGAGTACCATATTTTCATTTTGAAACCAATATTCTCTCTACAACTATTTTTCTTTCATAGCAATAATATCACAGTCCTATTTCTATTTTCTATGAACATAAAATATAGTTTGAACATCAATTTCTTTTGTTTCTAAGGCCCATTTCAAAGAGACTGATCTACTTGTTTTTCTATTATAGCATTCAACAAACATCAGCATTATAACATTTTTTTTTAATATAAAATGATAGCAAGTATAAAATCTCTTTTGTCAACTTTCCAAAACGACATAAACACAACAACAAAACATAATACACATTTTTTATATATATATACAATAAAGAGTGAATCACATTTACATTTCCTTTCCACAGCAAATCATAAAGAACCTCTATATTTTTTTTGAATACATAAAGAGGAATATTACACTCTTGAAATCTTTTTCCCACAAGAATAAAAGGAGAGTAACAAATAGAACACTAATTACAACAAGGCCTACAAGGCCATGGCTCCACAAAACCAACCAACAAGATAATGCCAAAACACTAAAAATGGACTTCTCCAAAGCTCCATTTTCTCTAATAAAAACTTGCAATAAACAACACAATAATGGGGAACCAAGCCATGAAGGAATGTCCTCCTCCCTACCATAGACCCGCTAGTGGGTCACCCCTGAGTTGGGGAGGTAGGAATCACATGGTTTTGCACACACACACCACAACAAAAGAAATTTCCAAACACACAAAACATCACTCCCATGGATTTGCACAAACAAAACTCAATAAATTGAGTTTAGAGGGGGTAGGGAAGTGGACCCCTCAACTCAAGAGGCCACCCCAAGAACTCCAAAGATCTCAAAAATCCCAAGGCCTCAAGCCAAACACATTTTCCAACAAAACTCAAAAATCACAATTGCACTCATGCCAAATCACATATTGTTTCCAAAACTCATAGATGCCCTCAAGGATAAAAATAGTGCAACACAAAGGAGATGACCTCGAGGAGGTTCACTCTCCCCTACCCCAAACTAGTTGAGCCTTTTCTCCAAAATGGAGGTGCTCTCACCACACCCATCCCACACAAAAATAAAATGACAACCCACATAATATGCAACCACACACACAAAAGAAAACATAAGCAAAAAGGGTAATGGCCATAGCCATGGAGCTTACCTTCAAAAGCCCTAAAATGGAAGCATGTTTGATGAAGAGCTCCAAGTTTCCCAAAAATTTCTCCAACTCTCCAAATTTTTCTCTAACACTCTCCAAGCCTCCAAGAATAAAAGAAATTTAAAAAAAAAAAAGAACCCCACACTCCTCTCCAAGAGGAGGTAATATAGGCCTTCCAATTTGGCCTTGAGGAATGAGAAGGTGACACTTGTCACCTTCTCCTTCCTCATTCCATGCCACTTACAAGGGAGAAGGAGTGTGAGAATGACAAGTCTCACCCTCCAATTCCATTCTATCCCTCATCTTATCCACTTGTGCTCTCACACATGTGTGAGTGATCAAGTGGTGAGGTGGCAATTCCCTTCAAGCCTCCATGAGGATAAGGGATGCCATATGGCATCCTCTTATTCTCCAAGAGAGCCATCTCCCTCCAAGATGGTCTCACACATGTGTGAGAGTCTTGGAGGGAGATCCCACATACTTGGGAATCTTGAAGACCTCCCAAGTCTTCTTGGTGAAGGGATCCCCAAACTTTGGGAAGGGAGATTGGTCTTTCCCAAAGCATGACTCATCTCCCACCCTTAACCATTTCAAAATTCGTCACTTTGACTAAACCCCAGTTTAGAGTGACCAAAAGTGAGTTACCCCAAGGTTTAGTTAGTCAAAATTGACCCTAGACCCAAGGGTAACCACCTAGGGTAATTTTGGGACACTAAGGTACACCTAGGGAGGCATAAATTCACTTTTAAATGGCTCAAAATAAAAATAATACCAAGTGATATAAAACAAATGTAAATATACAACACATGAACTAAATCAATCTAATAAGGGTGAACATAGGCCAAAATAATTAAACCAAGCATGCACTAGACATCACCCAATCAAACATGATCCTCATCCCTCTTGGGAATGGATTGGCTAAACAGGGAATAACATATGTGTGAACACTACCTCTGATTTCCTGTGGCTTGAGAATATAATCCTGCACAACTAGATCAAGTGTCAATCACATCATGGATAATCATAGCTGAAGCAACTGAAATTAAATTCATGTCATTGCATACAACATTAATCATTTACAACATAATTTAATATTAAAACTACATTTTCTATCTAATGTCTCATAATCATCATCAATTAATATATCCACATAATGAACTTGAAATCACATCAATAATCATCATCAACTATATCTCATATATCTAATATCATCATAACATCAAAGTATGATCAAATCAAATCACCACATGTCTAATCAATGTCAAACCAAAAGTCAGGAGCTATAATCTAATCTGCATAATGGAAATAATAGTCTCTCTAAGTTTGATAATGTCATCATCTAAAATGTAAACAATCAAAATAGGGAAGTGAAAATAATCAGCCTCACACCCTTAGAAGTTTCCAATGACTTGGTCTTGTTTAGTAACAACTTTCCATAGTATTTTGGTGATATAGGCAGCTATGCTAAACAAAAAGTTTGCTCAATGACATATTCTCCAACACCCTTGTCCTTGACTTTGACTTTAAGCTCTGATGTTTTGGAGGTAGAAGCTAGAGAACTTGGATCCACATAGTTTGAAGAAGAGGAAGCTACTCGATTGGTAGGGATTACAACTTCTAGTTTTGATTGGATGTTGTTGCAATACTGGAATGGATCAGGGTTACCTTGTATGGTAATTTCTTAACCATTTTGTGGGAACTTGGTACATTGATGGTATGTTGATGGACCAACCTTCATCGCATGGATCCAAGGTCTACCTAGAAGAATGTTATATGCTATCTCCATGTCTAGAACTTGGCACACAACATCTCTCTCCATTGGTCCAACTTGTATTGGCCAAACCATAGTTCCTTTGGAAGTCCTCTCTTATTCGTCATATGCCTTGATAGTTATTTTCTTTTTAAGATCAACAACATTTGCTGAAAACCCCAATGCAAGGATTAACTTTAACATGCATATGTTCAAACCAACACCTCCATCTATTAGGACCCTTTTTATTTAGTGTTTGTGGATTTGGGCCTCAATGTGGAGAGATGTATTGTGTGGTTGGTTGATGGACATATATTCTTTCTCTGTGAAAGATAAGAAATGTGGTGTGGTTAGATGACCCACCATAGCTTGGAATTGCTCTTTGGCAAGGTTGGTAGGAACAATTGTTTCCAAGAGGGCTTTCTCTAAGATGGCTTTATGAGATGGGGATAGATGCAATAACTCCAAAATGGATATGTGGATAGGTGTTTTATGAAGTTGGTCAAGGATGTTGTAATGGTTTGATATGAATGATGACTTTGGTGGAGCTCCTTGTAGAGTAATGTTTCCATGACGAGTGGTCACATTACAGTCAGGCTTATCATTGATAGTGATTACATTGATGTGTGAATCACTTTTTAAGATATGATTAACGATATACTCATAAGAAACGTTATTATAGTTTGCTTTGTTAGCACCGTTGTTGTTTTGATTGGATGATCCTCCTTTCTCATAGTGAGGAAGAGGATTTTTGAATGCTATATGCTCTTCATTAGATGTATGTCCTTCAATTGATATTTGTTTTTGATCCAAAAAGTCTTGAATGGCATGTTTTAGCGCTTAACAATTGTTAATTTTATGTCCTTTGTTTTGGTGATATTTGCAAAAGTCAGAATCACTTCACCAAGAGGGTTTAAATTTTGATTCATACTCACTCACCGGTGGAAGTGTTATGAGGTTACCCCCAATTAACTTCTTAAGGGTGGATTCGAGAGACTCTCCTAGTGGTGTGAACTTTCTTCTAGGGGGAAAGTTGGTAGGTCTTTGCTCATTTCTTTGAGGCTTGTTGGATGGTGTATTGTCTTGTGGTTTTGATAGATTGAAGATCGGTTGTTTTTGCACCACATTTTTAGCATCTACCACACCATCATTTACAATGGGTTTGTTCTTGGTCCAAAATTGTGACTTGTCTACATTTTTGTTAGAACTAGGGGTGTCTTTGTATAGCTTAATTTGCCCCTTTGTTATAAAGGATTTCTCAATGAGTAGCCCCATTTCAATGACCTTACTAAAAGTAGTTGGGCATTGTATTTGGATTTGATAACTTAGTTCTATGGTTAGGGTGTGAACAAACATTTCTATCATTTGTTTCTCAGGTATGTGGTAGGGATAGTTGCTTGCAAGTTGTCTCTATCTTTGTTGGAAAGAGGCGAAATATTCTCGCCCCTTTTGATTGTTATTACAAATATCTAACATGGAGATTTTGTGTTTGATATTGTATGAGAAATGTGTGACAAATTTGTCTATTAGTTCATCAAAAGTGCGGATGTCGGGAGGTAGGCATGAAAACCACTCCATAGCTTTTCCTCCTAAGCTTCTTGGGAATAGTTGCGTAAAATATGTTTCATTGTGTGTGACTTCAAGGCATGTGGCACTAAATTCCCTTAAATAATCTCTTGGATCTCCTTTTCCTCTATATTTGTCAAATTTTGGAACCTCAAACCTTGAGGGAAAAGGGATCATGAGCAAAGATTTATCAAAGGGATATGGTGAAATATCCTCAAGGGAGTAGTGTTTTGTGTTTGTCCCACTATTTTTGTAAGGCTTGAATTTGTGTTGTTAGTGTGTTCAAAGGATTGGGTGTATCCTTAGCCTTTTCTGATTTAGAAGCATCTTTGTCAATTTTGGATCCATCATTGTCATTTTTAGAGCCATCTTTCAAAGACTCAGCTTCATTTGAGGAATTGTTTTCTCTTAGATTTGAGACATCAAAATCTATGGGAAATTTAGCTCCTTGTTGAGCTAACGTGAGAAAATATTTATGAGGATCCGTGGCAACAACCCTATCCATTACCTTTTGAAATTTTGGATCTTGAAGTTGTTTAAGGATTTCTTCTTGACTAATTTTCTCATCATTAGAATTGTGTCCACTATTGTGAAGGGAACCCATCTTTTGCTTTTGTTTCTCTTGGGACCTAGTTTGAACCATGCAATTTTGAGATGTGGGTGAAGTTGGATTGTGAAACTTGGTGAATTTGGTTTGGTGTTTTGGTATGATGTGATCTAGGTGAATTGGATTGGATAAAACTAGATTTTGCTAAGGTTTTCTATTGATTTTATTTGTCCAAACAAGGTGTTCTTGATCTATAGTGGTAATAGCAATAGAAGGTAGTCAAAATAGGGATAGATGATCTCCACTATTTGATGTAGACTATTCTCTTATTAAGATACACAAGTATAGCTTCGATTTGAAGAATGATTGGAATCCTATTATGAAACTAGCTAGGTTTTATTTGAATTTGGTAGAGTATCACTTATGCCTTGATGCAAACCTTGGTTTTTGGTTTGATGACTTTTTGGATAGCAAGACAATGGTATGCAAAAGGTGATGTTTGAAAATGGCATGAAGATGGGATTGCAAGGTTGAACTTATTTTCTAAGTATAAACTAGAGAAAAAAGGGTATCTGGAAATGGTTTTAGTTTTGTCTCAAAGTGTATAGAACAACTCTTTGTTGTGAATGTGCAAGAATATTTAGTAAATACACAGCTCTGTGTTGTGTATGTGCAACTCTATATGCGTGGGGCTATGTTGTAAATCCATAGTTCTGTGTTGTAAATGTGTAGTTCTGTGTATGCACATCAGAAGCGAATGTGCATCAAGACTTTGTAAATGTGCAACAATACAATGTAAATGCACAGGACTGCAGAGGTTTTGCCTTTTGTTTCAATTTGTCAATTTGTTTTGTTTTGCATGTTTTTATATGTTTCTCTAAAGTTTTGCAGTACTGATCTTGACTCAAGTTATTGCTAGAAAACATAGTAAATAAGAAGTTTCCATGGTTATTTGATACAAGTTTTGATAAATGTAAAAATAAACAAGTACAATCCTAAGGATGGCAAGGACAATATTCGTTGAATTCCAACTTGGATTTTACTCCAACCACTTACATAAAGGCGGACAGTTAGTAACTTGGTAGCACCAGCTCCCCTCCATGGCACTCACTTCTCACACATACCAAGTTACAGTTCCTCTGAAGAGTTGAACTTTCTATCTCCACACTAGATGAGTATATGACGTTGGACGGCTTCAGAGGACTTCCTCATGCGTCAACAAATAGGGGTTTTTGGCTTTCTAAAACAAGTGGCTTTTTAGTATGGACATCCATTCGGGTGATTACACGTGTGGCAATTCACTCTGATAAGGAGGCTTCCCAGTTTGTAGAGGTTACGCTCTACAGGGTTTTGGGGGAAACATTTGTCAGTGTAACATAACAACACCTGTTGTTTGTAACTTTCATCACAAACACAATTTATTTATAGCAACTTGGAAGTGGCTTGGCTTTAGCCCATTATCACTCTAGGTCATCTTGCTTGGAAGGACAAAATTCCAAGGGTCTATTCTAAAGGTTACACAAATAAAATGATGAGTTTGGCATTTTGGTCACCCAAGAAAGGGGGGAGCATAGTCCTATCATCATTTTCAAACACAGAGTACACTGGTGTTTTATCCCCCTAGAGTTAAAAATAAAAAAAGAATCTAAGTGTGTTTTACTCTACCAAGCTTAATCCATTTGACAAGATAGCAAAAACTTTGAAAAGATGGTTAATTTTATCCCCCTAAACAAATCTATGTGAAGATTGTTGTTGAAGAATCAAACAATTTACTTTCCCCTATTTAAGCTAAGTGAGAGTTTGTAGTGCAAGATAGCAAAATGAAAGATTTGTTTAGTTTTATCCACCTAGGTTGGGACTATGTGCAAGTTGTAATGCAACAATACAATTTATTTCCTCCTAATTAGATCTAGGTGAAAATTTGCATGAAGATGTCAAATTACTTCCCCCTAATTAAATCTAGATAAAGTTATGATGTAGCTAAATGACTAAACAAAGCTCCTACACTTGTAAGAAGAGTTAGTATAGAAATATTTTTAAAAACCAATACAACCTCTGTCAGAATGTAAATGCCCAGGAATAGGGAGTAGATGCACAGTGTTGCTCAGTAAAAGTGCAAAAACGTGGATGTGTAGAAAGATGCCATGTATGCATAGGGTTGTTCAGTGAATGTGCAGAAAATGTGAATGCGCAATGAAACTTGGTGAATGTGTGGAAAGATGGTGTGAATGTGTGGAAAGATGAATGCACGGTAGGAAGCTGTGAATGCGCAGGATTGGAATGTGTGCTCCGAAATGACCTGTCACGACAGTAGCTTCACAAAAAAAACTCAAATGGAGGTTAAAAATGGGGCAAGGCCCCACAGTGGGCACCAAAAATGTTAGAGGAAATATGAACACAAGCATTAAACTACTAAATATTAACTCAATGGAAATGATGCAAATACAAATAAACAAAGATTATACCTTCATAGACCATTTTACCTCGTTTCTTCCATTGTTTCCTATCTCTTCTTGATCTTATATGATAATGGAGCTCTCAGAAGTGTGTACTTCCTTGTTGTTGAAGATGACAATAGGAGAATGGCTAGATGATGGATAATGCAATGAAGATTAACCTACAATACAACTTTGTGAAGATGGATAATTGAGATATGATGCCATGGTTGGATGATTGGATGATAATGGGATTATGCAAATGCAATGAGTGAGTTTTCCCAAAGGCACACTGGTAAATTTTTTGTGAAGTAAGTTTACAAAAGCTAATGGATTGTTGAAATGAGGGAATGGGGGTTCCTTGTATAGGCCAAGGAGGGGTCAATTCCAAGTGTCATGATCTCAACAGTGGAGAAGAAGTCTTGTGATGTGTATGGTGGTGATTGAATTGGTTGGGATGAGGGAGAGAAATATGGAAGATGTTCCTCTCACCTTGACAAGGTGGAGAGAAAGGTGTGACATGAGGCCACATGTCACAATGCTCACAAAGACCATAGAGTGAAGGTCAAAGAAGGAGACCTTATTTGTAGGATGGTTGGAAGGGTTATAGGGACTTATGAGACAAGTGTCTCAAGGTGTCTTTTGACCAAGATGACATGGAGAGACCACATCCATGTGAATAGGGATGGTTGGAGAAATAATAGGACATGTGGGTGTGGGAAAATAGAATAATTAAATATTAAAATATTTAATTAAGTGTGCAACATGATGAGGTGGATTGGGTGATGTGGAATTATGGACTTTTGACTTTAGGATAAGAGGATTTGATTAAATAATTTAGAATTATTTAATTAGGGATGACATTATAATATTTAGGGATTTTAATTAAATAAATTAATTTTATTTAATTATTGGAGGAATGTGAATCATTTAAATAAATTGGGATATTCATTTAATTGATAGAGGAATACCTAAATTAAAATAAATAATAAATATTTATTTAATTCGACTTAGCCATTTTTAGGTGTATATAGAAGGAAAGAAGAGTCCTAACAAAATTAAAACTCTTTGCTAAAATAGGGGAACGTGGATTGGTTGAATCAGTCCTGTTGGTCTTCTAGTTGGAAAAAAATCCTTCAAGATTTCAATCATCTTTATTGATTACTATCATGATGCATGATTATCTCCATCAAGTGTCTTCATGACATGGTTGCTACACTTAGTTGAGTCTGGAACCTTCCCTGCTCTACTGCCTAGAAATGTTGTGGTTACGGGCTACACCTTACAGTTGTTGCGGGTTATAGTCCTTCTTTAGCTACAAGAGTTAGTCCATAAACATGTACACAAAATAGTAACAACCATAATCAACACAAACATTCTCTACAATCCATATATTCCCACACAACATATAATTTTTATCATATTATAATCATATTTCCATATACTTAATAACTAGGTTCAAGTCTACATAATGATCATAAGTGATAACATAATATAGAAATATGTTTAAAATAATGTCTGGGATTGTCTTTCAACTTGCATAAAACTATAAGAAAATAGGCTAATAACTAGGCTCATCACCTGTAATCTTCTTTCTCAAACAACCTTGAAAGAGTCTTTGGCTTTTTCTTAGTTTTTGCTTTTACAAGTGTCAACTATTCAAAATCAAATTCATATGGAGAGATGACTTGCTTCTTCCTCTGAGGTGTCTAAGATGAAATCTAAGGGGGTAGTGTAGACAAATTTCCTTCTAAACCAGCAGCCATAGTTGGAGTAGAAGAGACTGCACTCACAAAAGTTGATGTCACAATGGGTGAAGTGTTAGTCAAAATAGCAACAAGAATATCGATACTTGAAACTTGCACGGACCCAGTCATGAGTTTTCTAAATCAAATTGAGTATTTATGTCAAATGAAGGTGATGAAAAACTTGGCAAAGATGAGGAAGAACCAAAAATAGTTTCTAAACCCGATTTAGGACTATCAAAGATTGACCTAAAAGATGGGGATGAATTGATGCAGAGGCATCCACACTATAACCTTACAATACAGCATGGATGTCTGCAGCCCATCATCATCATCATCATCATCACCATCATCATCATCATATTTTGCTTAACACTGTCAGCATCATCATATTTCCTGTGCCGACCGATATCCTCCTGATGACAAGCCCTCGCCCTTTCGCATGTCAACAGCATCACCTTACTCGATTATCGACAGCATCATCATGTTCGACCAGTGCGAACATCCTCCTGACGTCCACTATTCACTTCAGCGACAACTTCCGTCTTCACTATCTTCAGCATCATGATATTCAACATCATGATAATCAACAGGATAAAGAACATCCGATTCCTTCCATTTATCCTGATGATGACCAACCTTCACTTCTCGCACCGTCCCTTCCGATGCTTACGTCACCCCGATATCCTGATGACGTATATCCTAATGACGATGACATCACCTGCAGCTCCTCAATATCCTGCTGCTCCGAAATATCCTGATGACGTATATCCTGATGATGATGACGTCATATCCTGCTGTTGGCCAAACTTAGCTTTTTCGGCCCGTGATCAACCTGATCTTCTTCCTTATGCCAATACGCTCCTCCTCGGCAACTCCTGATGATGATCACCCCGACGCACATTCACTTAATGCACTCGACTGCATCATGCCGATCTCCTCTTACTCAGATGATGATGCCCGAAGCGACTGCTGGATATAAGCAGAAATATCCTGATGATGCCATTTTAACGACTTTTCAACCTTAGCGAATTCTCACTTCACCGATCCTCCTGGGATGACTCGATCCACTCTCAGGGTGATCTTCCACACTTTATCAGCTCATCCTAGCACATGCCCATGCTAGGGTCTTCAACACCTTTCAGCCGCGATCCTGCACACCTGCATGCGAACAAACAAACTAACACCTACCCTACTGTACATAACCATTCCACCGATCTGATGAATCAACCGGTGGAATGGATCAGCAAATCCATGAAACCTCCAAACCAGCAGATCGATTAAAGGAGATCAAATAGAAGATGAAAACAGGATCTTTATTGATTTCAAAGATGCAATACAATATACTATTTCTCACACAGCACACTCTAACTCCTCTGCTCAATGCAATACTATACTATCGATCGATGATATCTATGCAATATCAACCGATCCTCATGCTTAAATAGATTTTCCTACGAGTACTACTGACCCGACTCCAAGCGGCTGGGAACTCTCCAGGCGGCTGGGAGGTCCAACCGAACATACATCATGACAACTGTCTAACAAACTAACTAAAAATAGCAAAGCCTGGTCAGCATGATCTTATCATGATCAGCATGACCTTATTACATGCATTTGGTCTTATCAGACCTTCTTGGAAACATAAACAAGACTCAAACTAACTAACTGCCTTATGAAGGCCAGCTGTCAGGTAGGTGCTCCTGCACCATACTCCCCAACAGAAAAGAACTCATGTCCCATGAGTTTAGTATGTGGAAATCCTCCACCTTTACACTTTGCCTTTGCAATATGCTGAACTGTTCCAGCTTTGTCCTCTGCTGTCTCTTGGCTGCTCCAAGACTTCTAAACTGTAACTTGCTTTCTGGCAAGTAAATCCTCATGCCTGTCAATGTAGGCCTTTCTCTCACATACCCTATGTTTGACCGGAATCTCTGTCTGAACTGCCTCTTGAACTTCTGCAATGTTCAACTCTGTCTTCCTTTCAACTTTTATAGGACAAGCAATAGTCCCAACTATGACAACATCCTTGTCATTCCTCTCAACTGGTTGCTGTTTGCAAACCTGTTTCTGCACCTGCTGCTGACCTCTGTCAGTCAAAACTAAAACTTTCTTTAATCTGGTGTCCTGAACAACTCCTTTCCCTGCAGTATCCTCATCTGCTTTTATGCCTGCTCCTATAGGCATCTGCACAAACTCCTTCTTTCCCATTAAAATGAGTTTGGCTGCCCCCTGTGCTGCAGCATCTGCCTGCAATGGCATCAACTTCATAGTCTTCCCATCTTTCTTGATGGTGTAGGTATTAGCGTACCCATCATACAGTACCCTCCTATCAAATTGCCATGGTCTACCCAATAGTAGGTGACAACATTCCATGGGCAAAATATCACACAAAATTCTATCCTAATATGCTCCAATCTGAAAATCCACATATGCCTGTTCAGAGACAAAAAGTGATTGACTATCACTCACCCAAGATGCCTTGTAAGGGTGCTGATGTGGAATCCTTTCCAAATTCAATTTATCCACCATTTCCTGAGATACCATGTTGTCTGTTGAACCAGTATCAATGACAACCTTACATTTTTTACCTTTACTCTTGCATATGGTCTTGAAAAGAGCTCTTCGTTGTGGGGATTCTTTGTCAGGTACCTTCATGGTAGTCACTGTTCTTCTCATTATCAGAGACTCTCCACTCTCTGGGTATGCATAATTATCAGGCTCCTTATCCTTGTGATAAGTGTTTGAACTCTGCACACTTTAATCTACTGTCTCTTCTTGTACAAGTTGTACTCTCTTGTCACTAGTTCTATCATTTTTGGATGATGAACCTTTGTTTTCTGGACATTTGAAAGATGGATGACCAAACTCTCCACAGGTATAACACTTTCCTGAAAATGTAGTAGAACCTCTACCACCTCCAAATCTTCCTTTATTACCTTTCCATCCACCTTTGAAATCAGACTATCCCTGTCCTTTACCAGTGTCTTCTTGACCCTCATTGGTTTGCTTTTGTGTAGGGGCTGCTCCTCTTCCCCTCATATTGTTTCCTCTTCCTCTCATGGACTTCTCATGTCCTCTATTCATCTTTTCTTCAATCCTGATTGCCATTTGATAACAATCCTCCACATTCTTAGGGTTAGCTAACACTAACTCATCCTGTATGTTAAATCTCAAACCAGCCAAGTACCTAGCCACCTTTTCTACCTCATTCTCATGATGACCAGATCTCATACTTAACTTATAAAACTCCTCAGTATATGCCTTCACATCCCTTTCCTTCTGCCTTAAAAATTGCAGCTTCTTAAACATCTGGATTTCATAATCCCTTGGCAAGAATTTACCTTTTATCCTTGCTACCATTTTATCCCAAGAAGTGATCTTTGACTTCCCTTGTTTCCTTCTCTCAGATTGTACATAATCCCACCATACCAAAGCATGACCTCCTAACTTGGTCTTTGCAATCTTTACCTTCTGATCCTCAGCAACATCTTCACATTCAAAGTGATTATCAAGTGCAGCAATCCAATCCAGCAATTCATCTTCATTCAAACTTCCATTATACTTGGAAACATCAACCTTTACCTTAGGTTTATCACTCTGCACTGCCTTTAACAATTTTACAAATTTCTGGTCTTCAGCATCCAGATCTTCAGCTACCTCTTCATACTCTTCAACAGTATCTTCATCTTCTTCAGACTCACTGTCTGCCACTTCCCTCTTTTTGTTCTTTTCCAGGGCTGCAAGCCTGGCTTGAAGTGCTTCAGCAAGCTCCTTCATCTTCCTCATCTCTCTAGCATGTTTCTCCTTCATCTCCTGCAATTCCCTTGCAGTACCACTACCTTTAGGAGGCATTTTCTCAACCTCTCACTCAACACACAACACACAATTCAACTCTACCTCTGCCCTTTCGGTGACAGAATCAACACACAACAGCCCAGACCTTTTGCTGAGCTCTGATACCACTATGATGCAGAGGCATCCACACTATAACCTTACAATACAGCATGGATGTCTGCAGCCCATCATCATCATCATCATCATCACCATCATCATCACCATCATCATCATCATATTTTGCTTAACACTGTCAGCATCATCATATTTCCTGTGCCGACCGATATCCTCCTGATGACAAGCCCTCGCCCTTTCGCATGTCAACAGCATCACCTTACTCGATTATCGACAGCATCATCATGTTCGACCAGCGCGAACATCCTCCTGACGTCCACTGTTCACTTCAGCGACAACTTCCGTCTTCACTATCTTTAGCATCATGATATTCAACATCATGATAATCAACAGGATAAAGAACATCCGGTTCCTTCCATTTATCCTGATGATGACCAACCTTCACTTCTCACACCGTCCCTTCCGATGCTTACGTCACCCCGATATCCTGATGACGTATATCCTAATGACGATGACGTCACCTGCAGCTCCTCAATATCCTGCTGCTCCGAAATATCCTGATGATGATGACGTCATATCCTGCTGTTGGCCAAACTTAGCTTTTTCGGCCCGCGATCAACCTGATCTTCTTCCTTATGCCGATACGCTCCTCCTCGGCAACTCCTGATGATGATCACCCCGACGCACATTCACTTCATGCACTCGACTGCATCATGCCGATCTCCTCTTACTCGGATGATGATGCCCGAAGCGACTGCTGGATATAAGCAGAAATATCCTGATGATGCCGTTTTAACGACTTTTCAACCTTAGCGAATTCTCACTTCGCCGATCCTCCTGGGATGACTCGATCCACTCTCAGGGTGATCTTCCACACTTTATCAGCTCGTCCTAGCACATGCCCATGCTAGGGTCTTCAACACCTTTCAGCTGCGATCCTGCACACCTGCATGCGAACAAACAAACTAACACCTACCCTACTGTACATAACCATTCCACCGATCCGACGAATCAACCGGTGGAATGGATCAGCAAATCCATGAAACCTCCAAACCAGCAGATCAATTAAAGGAGATCAAACAGAAGATGAAAACAGGATCTTTATTGATTTCAAAGATGCAATACAATATACTGTTTCTCACACAGCACACTCTAACTCCTCTGCTCAATGCAATACTATACTATCGATCGATGATATCTATGCAATATCAATCGATCCTCATGCTTAAATAGATTTTCCTACGAGTACTACTGACCCGAATCCAAGCGGCTGGGAACTCTCCAGGCGGCTGGGAGGTCCAACCGAACATACATCATGACAACTGTCTAACAAACTAACTAAAAATAGCAAAGCCTGGTCAGCATGATCTTATCATGATCAGCATGACCTTATTACATGCATTTGGTCTTATCAGACCTTCTTGGAAACATAAACAAGACTCAAACTAACTAACTACCTTATGAAGGCCAGCTGTCAGGTAGGTGCTCCTGCACCATGAATGAATGGATTGAATTGACCCAATGGAAGGACTATGAATTGTGTCAACAGAAGTAACTGTGATGGTAGGAATGACAATAGAAGAAATAACAAGTGGTTCCTCTAAAATGTTCTCATGAAGTGACATTTTTGATTCGTCATGTTGTCTTTCCTCTTCTTGCCTTTCATCCTGAATAAATTAATCTTGCCCTTCAGTGGATAACCCTTCTGCAGTTGTTTTATCTTTTCTACCTTTGGTGACAAACTTGAACTTTGGCTTAGCAGACTTATTGGAACTAGGCACATCACTCTTATTCTTTGTCAGATTATCTTAGATGTCTTACTTGTAGGATCTTGAGATTCCTCTTATGATCCAATTACAAAGCATTTCAAATGAATTGCTTTCTCCTCTAACCAAACATTTGTATTAGCTAGAATTGGTTTAAACCCGTCTCTAATGGAAGTTACCTCTTTCTTTGACCACTGGATTGCCAGTAGAGGAGATTCTACAACATTGTTCCTCACATAAGTAGGATCCAAGATATCACCATCATCTTCCATACCCTCAGGAATATCTACTAAATCAAGTTCTTCAATCTGCTTTAAGGTCAACTTGTAGCAATCGAACTTTCTTGTATCCTCCTTTGTCCTTGAATCTGCCCACACATCTTCAATTCTATTCTCATGGGTTAGGCCTCTCTTAATTTTATATTTCACTCCCTGGTAATCTAAATTAGGTCTTCTCTTGTAGGTCTTCATGGTGACCCATTGCATTTTAGATTCTATAGCCTTAGCTTTTGGGGATGTCGAGATAGAATACTGGCCAATTGTGAGGGGAAACTTGAAACCTATCTTTTTAGATTACATTTGTTTGCTATGAACTACTATTATCTATCTACATAGCTCCATTAATACAATTTTGTCACTTGGGTATCTTGGGAGCATGTATAGATATTCCATGAAACAACCAACTCTCAAATACATAAATGTTGGAAACTGTAGATATAAGCAACCATATTTGTTCACCACTGACCATGCTTCATCAGAAACCCTTTTCTTTTCCAATTGAGGATCAAACATACACAAGAAAGGAGCAAAGAATGCATCATTAACTCTTCTAAAATGATGAATACCTCCATCAAGAGTTATCTGAGGATAGTATTGGTATACTGGAATTAACCTCCTATCTCCTTCCGATGTTAACCTAGGAAAATTCCTCATTGTAGCAACAACATATACAAGATACAATATCATGTAGAACCTCAGTGAATTTTTTAACTTTGTCATTTGGTCATGAATTGTATTACTAATCTATAATCCCCAGAAGATTTGTTGTTTCTTCCTCATGATGATTTTGATGTATAAATACATCCACTCATGAAAAGTAGATGAAATAGGTAAACCTCTCTCCTTACTGAGAAGAGTGATCAAATCACTTACTTCTTCAATGAAGTCATTGCATGGAAAGTTCTTAGTCCATCTTGAAATATTTGTCCTTGCAATCTTTAAAACTTATTGTTAATCACCTTCTTAGCAATATCTCAATCTTTCTCATATTCTTCTTGTGCATAGTAAAAAGTGATATTTGTATATGTTTCAGTATGAGGACACAAGAAAGCTTTCTCAAATAATTTTGCATCTAGCCTCATAACCACATTTCCATTAGAATCTTTGATACTTCGGTCATCCCTATTATAGTGTGCTGCAACTTGGAGGACAAACTCAAGTTTGTGTGCAACCATTGGAAATGCAGCTACCAAGTGAATGTTACTCTCCACTATACACTTCATGTCATTACTCATAGGTTGTTGTTGGGTCCTTTCCACAAATTTAGACATATGAACATGTCCAATCTTAGTATCCTTTATTTCATCAATGGTGGAGGTCACTGAGGTCACCAAAAAAACTCCCTGATATTTGTACTTCATGACTTTTGACTTTCTCACAGAGGGCTCTGACATCTAAAGAATAGCTTATCTTTTTTAAAATATGGATCTCGAAATGTGTGCATAAGAAACTGCAATACAAAGTTTAAGGTTTTGTAGTGTTAGGAAAACTTGCATGATTGGAAATTGCAATAGCGAGGAAATTCTGAGCAATTGCATGAGCTTGGAGGGCTTAAGCGCAATGAGGGCAGAAAATAAAATGAAAGCAAGCAATTGGGAAAAAATGTGAAAATTTCCCAGTGTTAACAAAATTTTCCATGATGGGTGTAATGGCAATAAATTTTAGTGCTTTTGCATTGTGGAAGGCTTATAGTGCAACTGCACTAAAAATTAGCACCCTTGCATAAGCAAGGTGAAAAAAGGTTTGCAATGTCGGCAAATTTTGCCGACATTTCAAATGGGTAAACACTTGCAAGTTGATTGCAAGGTCGTCCAAATTTGTCGACTTTGCAATGGAGGTAAAGAACTTGTAAAGGAATGCAAGGTCGACAAATTTTTCCACCCTTGCAAGTGAAGTGTTTTGAAAAGTAATGTAAGGTCGGCAAAAATTGTCGATCTTGCAAGGGAAGAAAAAACCTAAGTGTAAACACTTCAAAGGCATCTGCCTTTACACAAGACATTGGTGTAAGATCGATGAATTTCATCGACCCTACATGGGAGGTAGAATTCAAAGTGCCACAGGGTTGGTGAAAAACCCTGACATTGCAATTGGGAAATAATTCCTAAGTGAAAGCGCTAAAGATCTTTGCCTACACCACTCAAAATCAGGTGTATGGTCAGTGAAAAATGATGACACTACACTAGTGGGATGACTTACAATGTTAAGAGGTATTGGTTAAAAACCCTAGCCATATTTTGAACTTCATTTTCTTGATATGCCAAGGTAGCAAAAAACACCACCGTCGCATAAATGGAGATGGCTAACTGTGCATAAGACTTACCATATCAGCAGTAAAAACCACCGATTGATAGGTATGACTTTCGCAATTTAGAGGACGCTTGGTTGATGAAAAATGACGCCGACTCACGGGAGGTCAACAATAGTTTTCAAAACTCAAGAGACTCTCTATATGGAATGTAGGGTTAACATAAAAACTAGTAAATTATGAAACAAGGACTCTAGGGTTTCAAAACTAGGATTTAGGATAGAGGAAAAAACACATTAATTACAAGATTTAAATAAACAAAAAATCAGTTCAAACAAACATAAAAACACAAAATGATCCCAGTCTTAAAGAAAGTGAAAATAACAAAAACCCTAAACACTAACAATGTAGACAAATAGAGAAAAATGGAAAAAAAGAACATACCCAGTGACAAAGGCAAAAAATGATGAAACCCTAGCTAAAATTGTTGACAAAATCCACTCAAAGGACACACATTAGTAAACTCAGGAGCTCTTCAGATTCATAGAGGAATGGGAAGGATATGAGAGAAGAATGAAAATAAAAATGAAAACAAAACCAACTTAAAAACATGCAAATTGCCATTAAAACACTGCATTAATGACAACTCGTGTGAACTAAGAGTTACAAGGTTAGTGAATTTTGTCAACCTTGCATCTTTAGTTTTCCATTAAGGTGCAAGGGCACTGAAATTTAGTGCTCCTACATGAGTGGAAAATTTCCTAACTCTCGAAAGTGAAATTTTACACTTGGTTTTATTTTGCAAACTTTGACAAACTGAAAAAGGTTAAAGCTCAGAATGACGTTCCAAGGCTAGGGGACCACACATGAGAGCACCTGTGATTCACCTTGTTTAGTGTGCTTAGAGTGTGTGGGTTATAAAATGGACAAATTTTGTAGGGGTTATCTGACAAATTGAGCATAGTTAAATTTGAGGATAACATATATCATGTCAATCTTTGATACTACCTCATATCCTCTAGACACTTCAAATGTTACTCCCACTAAAAAAACTCCCAAAGGTATAAGTTCAGATGTTATGGACAAGATGAGAAAATTCCAAGCCTATGGGAGAGCAGCTAATGTGTGGATAGAGAAATTGATCGCAGATAGATTAATGTCTATAGAGGAAGTCATGAAGCTTTATGAGGACATTTTGGTAAAGAAGAAATAATTAATTCCATGTTCAATTAATCAAAAAGGAAGAATCCTTACTTATGGTTATTGTTAGGAACTTACAAGAAATGGTGAAATTCAATGTAAGTATTCTAATTTCTCAAAACATTGTCAATAAGCCTAAAGAAAACAAATCAACCAAATGGATGGCCGCTATTGAATGGAAAATGCTAGCTATAAAATATGCTCTAGTTGAATTCAAAAAGATGGTTAAAAATTGTGATTCAATTTTATTGGATATCCGAGCAAATTATTTATCAATTGAGGCTGATATCTTAGATAAAAATGAAACTACTCTGGTCAAATTTGGTATTGTCAAGAAATTTTTTAAGGAACTTGTGTCTGAGGAATTGATTAAGAAATATATTGTGAATGGGAGTGATATTGACAAATTATGAAGTGTATCCACATATCTAGCTTCTTTCAGAAAATAAATTTTAGATTTTCATAGGAAGATTGGAGTTCAATGATACTACAGCTATGTGGAAAATTTTCTTAAGTATAATGACAATTCCTAACGGAAAGGATATCGCTCCTATAGTCACAAAGTTTAGAAATTTCAAAGATAGTTTAGCTTCATCACAATCAAAATCTCAAACTAAAGATATTGGAGATGGTCAAGATTAGACTACAAATGAAGATAATGAGAAGAGCATTGCCATTTGATTTCATCTTTTAATTTATTTAGTCTTGGACGTTTCATTGTATTTAGTAAAATAAACTTTATTCTCATTATCTAGAAAAATAAAATGAAATAGAGTTTGTTTTATTTTCCTTTCAAGAATCAATTATGAAACAAGAAGCAGTTCCAAAATGTAATCTATTTAAGGGAGTACAGAGATTACTGTAGGCATATTTTGACAATTTATGTCGGTGATTAATCATTAAAGTTTTATATATCTCTATAAGTTTGAGGTTTCATAATGGCATACAAACTTTATAAAGATTTCATACAAGAGACTTTGGGCTCCATTTTTTATGATGAATACATAAATATAGTGGACTGTGTGTCACCATTTTTTTAGAGTTGTGTGTTCTTCTTATGTTGAATGTGCAATGCTTATGATTTGAATAAATCTTTCATTTATTTGGTGTGGAATATTGATAATCTCTTCCTATCTCTATTTTTTTTTGCTCATCATTCAGGTGTTCTTATACTTATGATTAAGAAATCTCTGGTGGTGATTCAAAAATTTTAGTTTATTTTTTGCAGAAGGTTATTCATGAGACTTTGTGTGCACATTATATTTCTTTAAAAATTATTTTCTTGCTTTTAGCTTAAAAGCATTTCCCACTTTTATTTTTAGTTTTATCTTACAAGGGAGTTGTCCCTTTGAAACACAGAGGAAAGTTATTGTCCTGAGTACAACCTATCCAACTGTTAGTAAGTTTGTTGCTATTTCTGTGTGATTCATACACATAAAACATAGTGATAATTTTGTTTACTAACAAGCTCTAAATCCTTACAAAGCATCAAGTAGAATCAATTGATTCCTTCAATATTGTTGACCAACCCAAAAAATCCACAATCAGTGTGCCTCTCTCGGAGGTCCTCTCCATCTAAGATTAGATGAAGTTGCTAGAGGAAGCTCTTAAGGAGTAGAAAATAGAAAGCAAGCATAAGCATCAAACTATAAAAACTCTAGATTCAGGTTCAAGTACATCCATAATGCCCAAGAAGTTTGTTGATGCATTGCCAGGATTAATTTGTGAACCTATCAACAAAGAAGTAATCTAGTTGGATAGAAACTCTTAATGCAATAGGAGTATTAAAGAATATCCCACTATCTTTATATGCCTATTTGAATGTTGAAGTCCTTCAAGACATTCATAATTGATCTCCAACCTACCTTTCATATATACTTGTCTAGAGACTTCACTTCAAAGATAGGATGATACTTGTCATTAGACAATAACCATATGTTTTTAAAAAATAGGTATGAAGAAAGGATGAAGATTCCTTTTGAACCCCTCAATATGTACAATATAGAGACTAAATCATTGATTCCTAGTTAACCTAACTAGTCTTATAAAGTTGAGAATGAGCTCTCTTCCTCTAAATTTGATGATGAAGTTCACATCAATAGAAAAATTTTAAATGAACATGATAAATGGTGAATAGATTAGGATGAAGATATTGAAACTTGCAAACTATTTAAGAAAGTAGTTTGGGAACATATATTTTTCATCAAGAAGTTCCTATCATTGAATAAATATCTAAAGAGACATATGGTAGTGTTAGGATACAGAAGTTGTATTTTGGTGGTGCCAACTGTAAAATTAGGACCAGTGCTACTATATGTCTATTCTCACCACAAGGAGAGAACTACTAGAAATCATATCCACTATAGTTCAATTGCACCAATAACATTGCTAAGTATGAGACATTAGTTCATGGACTACTCTATGTTGAAAATAAAGGTGTAAAACTACTTCATGCCTATGGAAATTCTAAGCTAATAATCAAGTGAGTGAGATCACATTGTATGATGAAGAATCCATTGATGAAAAAACAAACATTACATGTGGGACTTGCTAGAATCTTTCAATGAATTGAACTTGCAAGAAATTACCCAAAAATGAGATGCAAAGGTAGACACAATGTCTCTGATAGGTTCCTAGTTTGATCTTGTGACTAAATTATTGCTAAACAAAGACACAACCAAACTTGTAATTAGACTTGCTATGCTTGACAACTAATGTCCTTGAATGATATTTCAAAATGAAGAACATATTGTATGTTTTATTCAACAAATTGATGAATTTGATGAAGCAATAATCCCAAAGATTGAAGAAGCTTATGGTGACCAAATTATCCAATTAAAAGGAAACAAGTTACGAAAGCAAATGATTACCTTGGAGGGTATGTTTAGCCCATATGATGCATATATAAATAAAAGAAAAATAGAGGTTGATAAAAAAGGATCATAGAATGTTGACATAGCTAAGGACAAAACATTAAAATTGGAAAAGATCTATACATCTAAAGAAATGGAGTGCCTTGTCAATTTGTGTATGACATATGACTAGGATATGACCTAGGACTATGAAGGATTGATAGGATATAACAAAAATACAATGTATGATGCAATTGAGATCTAACTTGAAATCAAGCCAATCAAATAAAAATAGAGACCAATCAATACAAAAAACATAACCAATTATGAAGTATATGCTATCTAAGTTGGTAAAATAAAAAATTATTTATATCCCATTAAAAATTCAATTTGGGTGTCTAATCAAGTTTTGGTTTGAAAAAAGAATGGAGAAAGTCCTTGGCTAAACAAGGAATCATTTTCCTTCTTCTCCTTAGACATGCCAAGTTGCAGGTATTTAAAGTCCTTTAACATTTTACTGTCATTTATCCCTTTCGTTAAACCCAATTAGGAAGTAAGCACTTTTTTCAAGGTATCCACCTTAGTAGAGATATCATTAACAAGATCCCTAAGATTTGACGAAATAGGGGAAGGGGAAGGGGCATAATAGGAGAATAGGGTTTGGGGAGCATCCTAGATACTAATCACATCCTTTTTAGGAGGACTAGTAATAATACCAGTGTTGGATTTAGGCCCAACCTCCATATTGAACTTAACACCTTTAAAGGAGACTTTCTTTCGAGAAGTGGCAGCCCCAACCTTTTTAGCCATAGGCTTGGAATCTAAGACCTGACAAACAAAAGGCTCCTCACCTTGACCTTTGGAAGAGGATATTGGGTTGGTCATAAGGTTCTTCTTGAATTTACCTAGGGTTTTAAGACCAAGATTTTTCTTACCATTAATTTTGAAAGTAATAGCAAGTCTACTAAACTAGAAAAGAAGGAAAATCAATGCTTGGTGAATAGGCATCATTCCTCCCCTCTTGATAGTCTAAGATTGTGGCTTCCAGTGACATTAACAAAAATAAAGTAATTCTCATAGTCCTTCCATGTGGAAAATTGTTGAGCAAAGAAAAATGATAGGAGAACAGTTTTTGATACCTTCAAGGGTTACATACTTCATGATTTGCATGTAAACCTCCTCCTAGGGAGGTGGAAGGTGTTAGTGCCTGAATTGACTGGTAGTTTTTTGAAAAATTTTCATTCAGGCACTCTCCCTAAGTATCCAAAAAATGTTCTAAGTGATGGACCTCCTCAGCATTTTTCAGCTGCATCATCATATTTTCTTGAGGAGGAAGTCATCATCATCATGTTTGTTTCCATGAGGGTCAGCATCATCATGTTCTCCATTGGCCGGTTTCTCATCGTCATCATCATATTTCGCTGTCGGGTGATGTTTGGGTTTTATCATGATCTTGCCGACGAGCTACAGTGCGCCCTGATCTGCTTGCGAGGGTGATTCTTCAAAGTCTCCGGTGATCTTCCATTTATCACCTTGCGCAGGCATGATGATGATGTTGCTTATTCTTTGAGTTGCTCGACCTAACTTGTTTTTTCCTAAGGGTCGTCGTCATCATCATCATATTTCCAGTTATCATCCTGCTGCTTGCGGAGGTCATCATATTTGTTACCTTCATGATATTTCGCCGGGGTGATATTTCTATCATCGGGTGATCTTGGTTATGATCATCCTGATGATGTTATTGAAGAGTTCTTAGTGCGACCCGATATTCACTAGGGTCATCATATTTTGAACGTCAGGATGATCTTAGTCAATATCATCCTGATGATGTTGTATCACTTCTTGTTCTTTGTTTCTCATCCTGATGATGCTGACGTCATCCGTATATCAGGGTGATATCTTTCTTTCTGCCTCTCTGCATCATGATATTTCCGAAGGAGGGGGTGATATTTTCATATCACTCGAGTGTGTTTGTTCCAGCATCATGATGATGCTGATATCAAGGAGATATCCGCCTGCTGGCTTCGCGCATTATCTACTGTGGGTGATCTTTTCAAGCAGCGTCATCATATTCAGTTATCGCCCCGATCTTATACAGGAGCTACAGTGCAACCTGATATTTGGACATCAGGAGGATATTTCCAAATATCCGGTTGTCTTCCGAATATCATGATGATGTTAATATGATGATGACATCATCAAGGTCCCAGGGGGGTCATATTTCTAACACTGATCATCTTGTGATGATCCCCTGATATTTGTAAACATGATGATGACGTCATCCGGATATGAGGAGGTGCGCAGTAGGCAGATATGATGATGACGTCATCCGGATATGAGGAGGTGCGCAGTAGGCAGATATGATGATGACGTCAGCAGGATATGATGATGACGTCATCAGGATGTTCATCGGCCAGACTTTTGTTATAAGCTCAGCAGGAGGATGTTTCTCCGAAGGATCAGGTTGTGCCGATTATCATGAAGGTTATATTTCAAATATCATGATGACGTCAGGGTGATATTTCGAACAACAGGATATCATGCTGCTGGAGGATGATGATGATGAAGTCTATACTAGTGTCGTCAGGAGCAAAGGCACCGACATGATATATGCTCATGACCTAGTATATAAAGTGTTATTGAGGTCATCGCGGGGTGCATGTGGGATATTGTTATCCTGCATTTTCGAAATATCATGATGATGAATCTCGGCGGGAAATGCTTGCGATGCAGATTTGATGTTCTTCCCCAGGCCGCGGGTTGGTGCGCCATTAATGGCGATTGTTGCAGAGGTATGGGCGATGGCGTGGACGGATGTAGTACCTGATTGAAGATCTGGATCCCGAGGCAGTGGCGCAGGGCTCGAAAAATCTTCCTGTCTCCTCCCCTACCTGCTGCGTTAATGTTTGAGCGCCATTTCTATGATACTGTATATCTGGCGGGAGTTTTGGTCAACCTGGTAGTTAATGCTGAATACATCCTCCTGCTATATAATGCAGAGGGTGTTATTCATTCGAGGTTGTTGAAAGTTGTGAATTTTTGGCTCTGTAATCCATAACCAGCTGATCTAGTTGCTCTGTACAGTTTATCTTGTGAGTTTATGTATCTCCTGTTGTAGGACTTGGCATGAATCCACTGGTTTCATGGTTGATTTTATATGAGTAATGCTGTCTTAGCATGTGTTGTGTTAATTCTGTCTCCAGTATTGCATGTATCCTTCTTCTGGATCTGGATGTTTGCTTATGTTTAGATTCTAGAGCATAGAATTCCTATGTTGAATGTCTGATCTTTTAACCTCTGCTCAAGGGGCAGATTAAACTGTTTTCAGGTTGAACATTGGGAAGGGTATACTGCAGTAGGGATGCCATAAGTAGAGATAGCTCAACACTCTATATTGGGAGATATCTGCAGGGCAGATATCATGTGTATCCCCCTGAAATCCAGTTTTAGCTATTCATGCTGATCATTCACAGGTGTATGTCTACCGACTCCAAGCCCTGGATAGGCACCAATCATGCTGTGTTCTTGTGTTATACACCATGTCCAGCTTTGCATCCAAATTCGTATCAAAACACTTCATACCTCCACCTGTTAGTTGTAGGAGTAGGATTAGGAACCCCCTGCATGCTCTCATACCCAACCAGACATCATGTCCAAGAATGTTGCCAGCCTTGTGATCTATCATGCAGATCTTGGTCCATACATGAGAGTATTCTGCCTGTTGTTGTCAAGTTAGATCTTTCTATCTTTGAGCTGGTCAAGGTTACATCTTGAGTTATAGGTATACCCCCCTTGGTGCGGCAGAACCAGAAGTGAAGGGGAGGAGCTCACGCAACCTCCTGTATTCAGTTGGCCTGAATCTACCTGTGCATTAGAAGTGGCAAACCCTAATGCTGATTCAGAAGAAATGCCAACAAAATGGCGACTCTGCTGGGGAGCGTTAATGTAAAGTGATATCCTGTAGTCTCTGGTGATGTTTTGCTCTGCTGGTGGAATGAACCTGGAAAAGTAGCTTTCAGCTGCTGTAAATTTTGTCCTCTCTGGAGAGGTGGCGACTCTGCAAAAAAGATCCAAATGCACGTGAAAGATAGATGTATGTTATTGGTTGAAAGATGTACATATTTCTGCATCTGTATGAGAAAAGGTACCTCCTTCCTTCCCCTTTATTTGTTGTTTTACTGCATAGGTTAGATGCCAGGGGAAGCCTTAGGTCTTAGACAGACAAACAATGTCTAAGAGTAAGATTTTTGTGAATCCAAGTATGAGTTATCCCACACTCAGTGGTGAAATGTTGGATAAAGGAATAGAAGAGATAAGAAATAGGTTGATATTCTTAGAGGCTGAGCAGGCCCAGTTAAGAAGCAGTAACCCTGTTGTGTCTGCCAGTCAGAAGGCTAAACCTCCTGTCAGCCCTTTTGATCCTTTGTATGACCAACTGGATTTGTCATGGGTGGATTATAAAGTAGAAACTATGCCTGCTAGGATATACTGTCAGATGCCTAGATTTAGTGGTCACAATGTATGTGATGGGAATGCACATATCCAAAATTTTCAAAGCTTTATGGGAAAATATTCATTCAGAGATGAGGATATGTGGATGAGGTTTCTTGTTAGGTCCTTTGATGCAAAAGCAAAAGACTGGTATTTGAGCTTTCCAAAGAAATTTTTTGCCTGTTGGGATGAGCTTGCTGACTGTTTCAAGGAAGAATTTGCAAAAGAACCGGCTGATCTTGTTGTAGAATTGATGAGAATCAGAAAACAAGATGAAGAGCCATGTGTTGATTTCAGTCATAGGTTTGCAGTAGCCCTTTCACATGTCCCTGAAAGTTTCAGACCTGATATTTCAGCCTGTGTTGGCATATTCTTTGAAGCTTTCGAGGAGGGCTCTAGTGCATTACTGAAGGATTTCAAGGTGACAAGTATGCAGATGGCATACAAATTTTTAGAAAATGTAGAAGAAATGAGAAATGTGCACCTGCTGAAACCCCTGTCCCCAGGCCTTGGTGTGAATAATGGTTATGAAGCTGCAAATGACCAAATGATTATGGCATCATGTGCAGATAAAAATGAAAATAAAAGCATAGAGGTTGAGATTGCTGTATTTGAACACAATGCTAACAATACTGCTCAACTGGATTGTTCACCAGCTGAGGATGCCAGTGAAAGGACTAGTGAGGATTCCCATTGCAATGATGAGGCAGCTGACCATGAAAACAATAACGAGGTTGTGGACAGCAATGAGCAATTTTTAGAATGGACCTGTGGAGATAATTGTGAGTATTGTACTCAAGACAGAGAAGATATAAGCAAACAGAGAAGCAGTCCTATGTGTGACCCATTGCCTACCTTTCAAACACATGGAGATCATGAAGAGCAGTCAGAAATTGAAATAAGTGCTAGTTTAGAGCATGATTGTTTTTCATTTGATGGCTGTTTTGCTTATGACACACAGGCTGATACTCCTCCACAGAGTGAATCCATTGATGATGAAGAGGTGTGCTCTGCTGCCCATGAACAAATGGCATACTATGATGAAACTGATGCACCTGGGTCACCCATTTATGACACATATGGTGATGAGGATCTGTCTGAGTATGGTGAAGATCTAGACATTACTTTTGGCTTGGATTCTGTTTCTCATCTTGATGAAGGAGGAAACAACATACATCAGGTAAGTGACTGTGAAGATGTGCCTGATTTGAAAGAGATGCCAGAGCCTGATCTTTTCCAGCCTGATGTACCAGATGGTTGTGTACATGATGTACACAATTGTGATTTTGAAAGCTTTTCTTTTGATGAGCCAGCATATAATACAATGAGCCTAGATCTTCCTAGTTTTGTGGTGGACTCCGAGTGTTTCCTATTTGCAGTCCAGCTAGGAGATCATGCTGCAATGCATGATGATGATATAGATGATAACCTGTGTTCCATACCATTTGAGTATGCATTGCCTGATATATTCTGCACCCACATGTCACATGATGCTGAGGGTTATCTGCACAAGGGTGATAATGACAAGCCAAATCAGAGGGTTGAATATGCAGATGACAAGATTTGTTTGTGGGTGGATGTCTGTTGTATCTCCAAGCTTGACCCAGTGCATGCAGATGAAAACAAGATTTTTGACAAAGGGAGATACATGTTTTTCTTTTCTTGGTGGCCTTAGGCCATCAAGTGTGTTGGGTGATGCAGGTCGGTGCAGTATTTGACTCTGTGCCCAATGGATAAGGGACTGGTCTGCATCCCAGAGATCTGGAGTTCTCGCTGCAGGTTTTCACCTGCACGTCCCCAGACAGAGCCACTGTTAGTGCCTGAATTGACTGGTAGTTTTTTCAAAAATTTTCATTCAGGCACTCTCCCTAAGTATCCAAAAAATGTTCTAAGTGATGGACCTCCTCAGCATTTTTCAGCTGCATCATCATATTTTCTTGAGGAGGAAGTCATCATCATCATGTTTGTTTCCATGAGGGTCAGCATCATCATGTTCTCCATTGGCCGGTTTCTCATCGTCATCATCATATTTCGCTGTCGGGTGATGTTTGGGTTTTATCATGATCTTGCTGATGAGCTACAGTGCGCCCTGATCTGCTTGCGAGGGTGATTCTTCAAAGTCTCCGGTGATCTTCCATTTATCACCTTGCGCAGGCATGATGATGATGTTGCTTATTCTTTGAGTTGCTCGACCTAACTTGTTTTTTCCTAAGGGTCGTCGTCATCATCATCATATTTCCAGTTATCATCCTGCTGCTTGCAGAGGTCATCATATTTGTTACCTTCATGATATTTCGCCGGGGTGATATTTCTGTCATCGGGTGATCTTGGTTATTATCATCCTGATGATGTTATTGAAGAGTTCTTAGTGCGACCCGATATTCACTAGGGTCATCATATTTTGAACGTCAGGATGATCTTAGTCAATATCATCCTGATGATGTTGTATCACTTCTTGTTCTTTGTTTCTCATCCTGATGATGCTGACGTCATCCGTATATCAGGGTGATATCTTTCTTTCTGCCTCTCTGCATCATGATATTTCCGAAGGAGGGGGTGATATTTTCATATCACTCGAGTGTGTTTGTTCCAGCATCATGATGATGCTGATATCAAGGAGATATCCACCTGCTGGCTTCGCGCATTATCTACTGGGGGTGATCTTTTCAAGCAGCGTCATCATATTCAGTTATCGCCCCGATCTTATACAGGAGCTACAGTGCAACCTGATATTTGGACATCAGGAGGATATTTCCAAATATCTGGTTGTCTTCTGAATATCATGATGATGTTAATATGATGATGACGTCATCAAGGTCCCGGGGGGGTCATATTTCTAACACTGATCATCTTGTGATGATCCCCTGATATTTGTAAACATGATGATGACGTCATCCGGATATGAGGAGGTGCGCAGTAGGCAGATATGATGATGACGTCAGCAGGATATGATGATGACGTCATCAGGATGTTCATCGGCCAGACTTTTGTTATAAGCTCAGCAGGAGGATGTTTCTCCGAAGGATCAGGTTGTGCCGATTATCATGAAGGTTATATTTCAAATATCATGATGACGTCAGGGTGATATTTCGAACAACAGGATATCATGCTGCTGGAGGATGATGATGATGAAGTCTATACTAGTGTCGTCAGGAGCAAAGGCACCGACATGATATATGCTCATGACCTAGTATATAAAGTGTTATTGAGGTCATCGCGGGGTGCATGTGGGATATTGTTATCCTGCATTTTCGAAATATCATGATGATGAATCTCGGCGGGAAATGCTTGCGATGCAGATTTGATGTTCTTCCCCAGGCCGCGGGTTGGTGCGCCATTAATGGCGATTGTTGCAGAGGTATGGGCGATGGCGTGGACGGATGTAGTACCTGATTGAAGATCTGGATCCCGAGGCAGTGGCGCAGGGCTCGAAAAATCTTCCTGTCTCCTCCCCTACCTGCTGCGTTAATGTTTGAGCGCCATTTCTATGATACTGTATATCTGGCGGGAGTTTTGGTCAACCTGGTAGTTAATGCTGAATACATCCTCCTGCTATATAATGCAGAGGGTGTTATTCATTCAAGGTTGTTGAAAGTTGTGAATTTTTGGCTCTGTAATCCATAACCAGCTGATCTAGTTGCTCTGTACAGTTTATCTTGTGAGTTTATGTATCTCCTGTTGTAGGACTTGGCATGAATCCACTGGTTTCATGGTTGATTTTATATGAGTAATGCTGTCTTAGCATGTGTTGTGTTAATTCTGTCTCCAGTATTGCATGTATCCTTCTTCTGGATCTGGATGTTTGCTTATGTTTAGATTCTAGAGCATAGAATTCCTATGTTGAATGTCTGATCTTTTAACCTCTGCTCAAGGGGCAGATTAAACTGTTTTCAGGTTGAACATTGGGAAGGGTATACTGCAGTAGGGATGCCATAAGTAGAGATAGCTCAACACTCTATATTGGGAGATATCTGCAGGGCAGATATCATGTGTATCCCCCTGAAATCCAGTTTTAGCTATTCATGCTGATCATTCACAGGTGTATGTCTACCGACTCCAAGCCCTGGATAGGCACCAATCATGCTGTGTTCTTGTGTTATACACCATGTCCAGCTTTGCATCCAAATTCGTATCAAAACACTTCATACCTCCACCTGTTAGTTGTAGGAGTAGGATTAGGAACCCCCTGCATGCTCTCATACCCAACCAGACATCATGTCCAAGAATGTTGCCAGCCTTGTGATCTATCATGCAGATCTTGGTCCATACATGAGAGTATTCTGCCTGTTGTTGTCAAGTTAGATCTTTCTATCTTTGAGCTGGTCAAGGTTACATCTTGAGTTATAGGGATACCCCCCTTGGTGCGGCAGAACCAGAAGTGAAGGGGAGGAGCTCACGCAACCTCCTGTATTCAGTTGGCCTGAATCTGCCTGTGCATTAGAAGTGGCAAACCCTAATGCTGATTCAGAAGAAATGCCAACAGAAGGAAAGTCTTTAATATACAATCCTCCATCTTGTGGATTCTTTCATGGTCTTTGAAAAATGCATAAGTTTCCTTCTTCCTCGTCTATTCTTGAATATTTTCATCCCTTCCATCAACATCCCTACGACTGCGACCACACTGTCTTTAGAGAGCTCAACAGTAACACCCCTCCAAGTAGCAATCCTATCTCTCCACACATAGGCAAAAGCAATGGATAGTCTTGATTCACTACCCTTGATTTTCTTAATGTAATAGGTGAGCCCACCCCTCTTCAATGTATTCCATACAATGACATTCTTTTCGAGAGTCTCACACAATGAAGGTTACAATCTAAGTCGATCTCCTCTCATTTTGACACCTTCAAGGTATAGAATGAAAGGATTGTATATTGTTATATGAGTAGACATTTGACTATTAATAGTTGCATGTATTTTTCACATTTAATATAAATCTTTTACATATCTAACTGAGAATGGACATGTCATTTCGAACTTGTACATATCAATACACTTTATGTCATATCACTATTTGGACAAAACTTTATGTGATTTTGAACTCACTTTCTCAAATTTCAAATAAGTGTGCTCTATTTAATGAATATTTAAATACTAAACATTGATTAGATCTTTTCTAATAACTATTAGTGCCTTGTATTTCAAAATGTAAGGATAAATAAATAAAAATAAATTATATCATAAACAATTTTCAAATGAAATTGTTTCAAATAATGAAACTCGCATAGTCAATTCTTTTAACAACTATAAGAACCTACACCATCAAGCCCTCTCCTACTACATTACATTTTGTTCTAACTTCTATGTTTGAACCTATTTACTCTTGACAAAGTTATAATGTTTACAAGCTTTTTTCCTTATACAACCAATCAGTAAAGCCTATATTGGCCAGTAGTGGTGGGTATTTTAGCTACAAACTTTTTAGGTCTGTATAGGTATTATTAGCCTAAGTTCTAATATTCAACTTCTATGTTTGAGTGAATAGTACATAAAGCAAGAATCCGATATCACCCAAGTTTTCCATCTCAATGCCCTAGTAGCTCTACCAAACTCACCAGTGAATACCCTATTGGCACTATTAATTCAATTTCATTATGATATTTATTTGGGTATCCATGATCCCTTGCTTTTTATTCACACATTTTGGAAGCCAGGTAGAATAATTAGATCTTGTATTTTACTACTTCTAGAAGTTCTCCATTGCCACACAATCTGAATGGATATATAGATATATATACTTGCAACACTTGCATGAAATTCTAGATACCTAGTGCAATTTTTTAGTGAGCTTCTTTTAAAAAAAAAGAGGATGAACCTCAAACTGATATTGATAAAGATATAAAAGTTTAAGAGTATAAAAGAGGGGCACACAGATCCCCTAGATACAGTGAGCAATAGAAACCAAAATGGACAGCTAGGGGACAAAATACAGTAGTGAAAATAAAACCACTCCCTATCCTTAAACAAAAAAACAACAAAAAGGCTAGAAGAGAGCACAACTTTAATGTGATACCCCTAAACCAGAAAGAAGGCCATTAAAGATCTGACACCCATCGAGGGCTGACACACTCACCCACCCTGTCCCTTAACCGTGGGAGCCCAGAAAGATTAAACAACAGGGAGAGGAGCTGGACTGTCGAAAGAAATTAATGAATCTAACATGGTCGGTCATGAATGTGAAGTGTTGTCAAAGGATACTTCCAGAGCTTCCTGATCTATAGCTAAATTTTCTAACCAATTTGCCATTTGTTACCTTCCCTGTACCAATGAGAAATTTCAAAGGAGTCGAAACACTGTAAACACATCCAGGCTTGTTCAAGGACATACCTAATGGACCAATTTGTTGCTTTCTAGTTTTGCAATGCTGAAACAATGATAAGGGAATCCCCTTCTATGGCTATCGATTTATAGCCTTTCTCAATTGCTAATTGGAGAGTATGGAGTAGGGCAAAATCCTCAGCCATGTTATTTGTTCCTTCAGGAAGTTTTTTGGCTTTTGCTGCTAAGAGTTTCCCTTGGGCATTTCTGATAATACAGCCTAGACCTGATAGCCCTGGATTCCCTCTACACACTCCATCAAAGTTAATTTTCACTAGGGGGTTAGAAGGGGGAAGCCATTTGATGGTGGTTCTATCAACTTTTGGCATGTGTCACAACACTCCATTGCTATTGTTAGATTTTTGAAGCTCTTTCCATTGACTGGAAATAAAGATATCCCAGCTAGTCCACTTGGAATTTCTCTATGGAGACCTTTGGAGTTTGGCATTGACTATCTCTGTAATAAGTGTTCACATGTCTTCCCATAGCTCTTCTAAAGTCTTTGAGGACTTTCATAAAACTTTAGCATTCCTTTCTTTCCACAGTAGTCACAACACAATAGAAGGGATGATGACCCAAATTGTATGGTAAAAAGCCTCTTTAAGAAGGAATGGCCAACTTTCCAACCATTGTAATAGAGTAGAGGGTACTGGAGTGCACCAATTGAGCATCACCATGAGATGTCCCTATTGAAATTAGGGCAGATAACTGAGAGGGGGTTGAATCAGTTGTCACAAAAATTTCATCTCTTGCTGCATTTAATCTTCTTTACCACTTATTAACAGATTAATGATATAACTATGAAAGCATGAATCAACAACACATGAGCAAAAACATAATCAACACACATAACACTAGGATTTTTAGGTGGAAACCTGGTTAACAGAAAAACCACGGTGGGGGTTAACCCACAAGATTTATTCTCTATTAACAGAATAGAAAAATGGGAAGGCACTTGCCTTTGGGTGCACTGCCTAGAGCTCACTGCTCAAAGGAGGCTCACTTCCTACAAGAACATTCACAATGTTAACATTGAAAGGTTGAACTAAGAAACAACATCTTCTTCATGCAAGGTTTAGTTCCATTGAAGTACACAACACCTCTGCTCTACCCCCACTCACTTCCTTGCTACATTCGCATCTTCGCTTGCCACAACACATTTCCATGACTTCACAACACTTATTTATACATGTCATCAATTTTGGAATGAACATCAAAGTCAGCCAAATAATCATCTATCTGGAACATTCTCTAAGATAGGCATTACAAGCAATTACAATCACAAGACTTGAGTTAATACAAAATGCTACATGTGAACCACTCCTCTATTGGCCAATCATAGCTATGACTCAAATCTTCCTTGAACAACATGCCACACTCCATAGAACTTCTCTTAGATCATCTACAACACACACCAAGCATTTGGTCGGCCAAGACTGGAAAGAATAACAACACTCAAGGAGAAATCTTCAACCACAAGCTCAATCCTTAATACAGACCACCAACACAATAGGCACATGATCCAGAGACCACCACAAGCACAATGAAATCAACAAGAACAACTGCACCACCTCAAATCACCAGAAACACTTGCATCTTCATCTGGGAACTTAAGAACACTAACTGTCATGACTGTCACACTAGAAGGATTACTTGTGGACCTCTAAACCACTAACCACTTGAGTTGAGGATACACACCAAAATTCCAAACATACCTCTAGAATCGCAGATCATAATATTCCAATGTAGAGCAATCTGGACCAAATTTCTGTCACCATGTTAGAACAACTACAAAACTTAGTTCTACTCAGATGGCCATAACTTCACCAATACTTCATGCGGACCTCTCAAATCTTAGCTGGAGCAACTTTAGATAGTTCTCTACAAAACCCTTTGGTCCGCAGGCTCTGATCTTCATCTCACTGGAAATGTGGAGCAATCTACTTTCCTGAACTGCACTGTCTTCATTATTTCTGACAAAGAGATATGTAACTCACTTGTTTCTTCTAGAGAGGCTAATTTTCTCAATATCCTCAACATACAAGTCTTCTAAACAAGTAATAGAATAAGATACAGTTGACACCAATGACAACAAGGATATGTTGACATCAATGACAACACCGATTAGGCACATATTTGTAACAATCTCCCCCTTTGTCATTGATGGCAACATATGATGTGAAAAATTGTTTCAACCATCAACACAAGAACTTCTCCCCCTTTCTCTTATTACAACTGCAATCACTCTCTTCACTGCTCCCCCTTTCACCAACAACTACTTACTTCCAAGTTTTTCACATGACTTCTCTCCCCCTTTGACATCAATGGCAAAGGGCACATATTTGCAATCATCTCTCACCCTTTTTTTTCTTAGACAAGACCAAACTGAACTCAAAACATACTGACTACTCCCCCTGAGTAGCATCCCCTTACCATCAATTTGGATCACAATATATGACTATGAGTTCCACCGGACTGATGCACACTAGTGCACCTTAGTTCTGAACATGAGGGGTAAATACCCCTACCTTCCCTCTAAGATAATCAAAAGTATCCTTAGGTAGAGGCTTAGTGAAGATATCCGCAATCTAATCCTTTAAAGGAACAAACTCCAATATGACTTCATTCTCATTTACCTTCTCTCTCAAAAAGTGAAACTTGATGGATATGTGATTTGTCTTTGAATGCAACACCAAATTCTTTGAAATGTTTATTGCACTTGAATTATCACAGAAGATTGTAACAGGTTCTTCAAACACAATTATGATATCCTTCAACATTTGCTTCATCCACAAAACTTAAGTACAATTGCTTGCTATTGCTATATACTCTGCCTCTATAGTAGATAGAGATATTGTCTCCTGCTTTTTACTCAACTAGGAAACTAATTTCTTTCCCAAGAAAAATGCACCACCACTAGTACTCTTCTTGTCATCCACATCTCTCGCCCAATCAACATTTGTATATGCATGAAGAGTGAAATTATCATCGTTAGGATACCATAAGCCATAATCAAATGTTCCCTTCAAATATCTGAAAATTCTTTTGACTACTACAACATGAGATTCTCTAGGATCAGCTTGAAACCTAGCAACAATGCCAACTGCATTCATAATATTAGGTCTGGTATGAGTCAGATAAAACAGTCCTCCAGTCAGTGATCTATACTTTTTCTGGTCTGCCTTAGGGGAATCATCATCTTTACTCAACTTGCATCTGGTTATCATAGGAGTACTCACTGGTTTTGAATCCTCCATTCCAAACTTTTTCAAAAACTCTTTCACATACTTAGACTGAGATATGAAGATGCCCTTATCTAACTGAGTGATTTGCAAACCCAAGAAGAAATTCATTTCATCAAGCATAGACATCTCAAATTCACTTTGCATCTAATCAGCAAATTTTTAACACATGCTCTCATTTCCATGAAATATGATATCATCAACAAATACCTCAACAATAAAGATGTGTTCATGATCAATTTTGAAATAAAAATTACTGTCAGTTGTGCCTTTGCTAAAACCTAACTTTAGCAGATACTTATCTAATCTTGCATACTAGGCTCTTGGGGCTTTTTTAAGCCCATACAATGTTTTCCTTAATCTGCAGATCATATCTCCTTGATCAGACAACTAGAATCCTTCCTCTTGCTCAATGTAGACCTCTTCTTCCAATTCTCAATTCAGGAATTTTGACTTGGCATCCATCTGGTAAACTTTGAAATCTTTGAAAGTAGCAAAGGCAAGAAATAATACGACTACTTCGATTCTTGCCACCAGAGCAAAAGTTTATTCAAAATCAATTCCCTCTACCTGAGAATATCCTTTGCACACCAATCTTACTTTGTTTCTCACAACTTCACCATTTTCATTCAATTTATTCTGGAAGACCCATTTAGTTTCAATTACATTTTTTTTAGGTCTAGGAACAAGATCCCAAGTATGATTCTTTTCAATTTGTATTAATTCTTCTTCCATTTCTTTTACTCAACTTTCATCATTAAAAGCTTCATTCACTGATTTTGGTTCAATCTTTGAAATTAAAAAATACTCTTCTTGCTCTTCACCAATTTTTATTATAGTTTGAACACCTTTATTTCTATCTCCTATAATCTGATCTTCAAAATAATTCAACCTCACATACCTGGGAGTTTTGGGATTTTCTTGAACTTGTTCCTCAACATTTGCACTAGCTTCTTGAGTCACTGGATTCTTTGGAGCAATCTGAATCTGAGTTTGAACTTGCTTTCCTTTATTTGGACCTTCATTTTGAACATCTGATTCATATCCACAAGACTTGGAAGGTTTCTCCTTGCTTTCATCAACCTTGACATTAGTACTTTCAACAATCCTTTTCAATCTATTGTTAAAGCACTGGTATGCCTTGCTTTGGTTAGAATAACCTAGAAATATTCCTTCATTGCATCTTGCATCAAACTTGCCTAGATCTTCATCTCTTTTGATATAGCATTTACTACCAAAAAATATGAAGTATTTCACAGTAGGAGCATTACCAAACCATAGTTCATAAGGAGTTTTATCAGTATTACCTTTGATCTGCACCCAGTTAAGAGTGTAGACAACAGTACTCACAGCCTCTCTCCACTAGACATGTGAAACATTTTCTTCCATCATCATGGTTCTAGTAGCCTCTTGAATAGTCCAGTTCTTCCTTTCCACAACTCCATTCTACTAAGGAGTCCTAGGAGTAGATAATTGTCTTCTTATTCCATGATTTTCACAAAATGCATTAAACTCATCGGAGGTAAACTCTCCACCTCTGTCAAATCTCAGACACTTTATCTTCACACCAATCTCCTTCTTCTCTCTAGCCTTGAACACCTTGAATCTGTCAAGAGCCTCTGATTTCTCTCTCAAGAAAGTGACCCACATCATTCAGGAGTAATCATCAATCAGCAACATAAAGTATCCGCCTCCTTGCAAACTCCTAACTCTGGCAGGACCACACAAATCAGTGTGCACAAGTTCCAACAATCCACTTGAAAATTGTTCTTTACTTTTGAATGTAGTTCTTTTTTGTTTGCCCAACTAACATTCCTTACACATGCTATTAGCAAGTTTTACAAGCTTTGGAAGATCTCTCACTACTTGAGTTATCTTGACAATATTATCAAAGTTTACATGACACATTCTCTTATGCCATAACCAACTCTGATCAATCTGAGCAATCAAACAAATTTTACCAGTACCACTTAAATGAAAGATATTACCTTTAGTTTGTGTACCAGATGCAATATTAGTTCTGGAGCTTTCCAACATTCTGCATTTTCCATCCTTGAATCGGAGATCATACCCTTTATCAACCAACTATCCAACACTGAGAAGGTTATGCTTCAACCCTTGTACATACAAAACATCATTAGTGTTATTCTTACCATCAAGAGAGATGGATCCTTTGCCATGGATTCTACCAACTAAATTATCTCTAAACTTCACAATTCCACCTTCATACCTTTCCATACTTACAAACTTACTCTTATCACCTGTCATATGATGAGAATATCCACTGTCAATCACCCATTCATCCTTTTCTTCAGCCTGAGCAGCCAATGCACTTTCCACAATCACACAACTAGTAGACTCAGTAGGCACCGGATCTTCTTCTTTGATAGAAATGAACACCCATTCATTTCTAGAGGTACTTCCATTATCAGATTCATCATCTATAACTCCTTCATCAATAGTTTCTTGGACATAGTAGTATTTCTTCCAAAACTTAGGTCTATTAGGGTTTGGCTTTGAAACCCTCTCTGGACATCTTGAAGCAAAACAATTGAAAGGCAACTTTCCTTCATACTTACTGGATCCTCTCGGTAATCTTTTGGCAATAAGGGCTTCAAGTTCTTCAAGCTCTATTTCATCTTCTTCAAGTTCCTTCCTTGCCTTCTAATCTCTGGTTAGTCTTCTTGAAGAGCTTTCACTTGGATCAAATCTTTGCTTCATGGAAACACTGGCCTTAAAAGCAGATTCTAATTTAGGAAGAGAATCACCAAAGTCACTCATTTCAAATGCTAAAAGCTTACCAACCAACTGATCCCTTGTAACAATTGTCACAGTCCTGATCTCCTCAATAGCAACAACTTTATGTTTGTATGAAGTAGGTAAGGATCTGAGTACTTTGGCAACAATCTCTAATTCTTCCAGTATTCCACTAACACTCCTGATACTGCTCACAAGTTTATTCAATTTCTGCATATAGGAAGTGATGTTTTCATCTTCACTCATCCTCAAACATTCCTATCTACCCTTCAGGCTTTGTAGCTTAGCACATTTGACATATGTATCACCTTCATATAGAGTTTCCAACTTCTTCCAGATTTCATGAACAATTTTCAATTCTAGGACATTTGTCATTTCTATATCAGTCAGGGCACTCAATAATGCTTCTTTAGCTTGAATGTTGTATTCAGCTTCTTTGAGTTCATTTGGAGTTGAAGGACCTTTCTCCGGAGGCTTATACTCATCCTTAGTTATCAACCAATAAGGATCACCCATGCTCTGTATATTAGTTTATATTTTTGTTTTATTTTCATGTTTGTAGGATCGATCGACATCATGCTTTGTTGAATCCTAACATCTTCATGTGCTAGGTTGAGGAAGGTTAAAATCTATGTTAGATTGTTAAGGGAATAGTTCTGAGCAATTGAAGGGTTTTGCAGAGTTCAAACAATGAAGATTCGTGGGGTTTCATTGAAGATACATTTGGTATATATATAGTAATTACATGTCAGATATACATCCTGTGAGTATATCTCTATTTTATATCGCAAGCATATCAAGTTCATTAGAAGTTTGTATGTCATCGTTTGTATGTGTTAAACATACATTGCAAACTTACAAGGCCATCGACATACAAGGTAGTTAACAGTTGGGTCAAATATACAATCGGCAAGTATGCGGGAGGATGCATCTTCCATTTGTATGTTTTGAATGCACTTTTAGAATGTACATTGTGAATGTACATTAAGAATATACATTGTCGATATACAAGGTCTGTGAATGTCACTAAGGGTATCGAGTTCATGTTCTAAGTATCCCGTAGAAGCACTTTTTGGTTGCATGTGTTGAAGGTACATTGTAAATGTACAACAGGTTGATACAAGTGGGTCAACGCCGGTCAAAGGGTTTGTTGCATGTTTGAGTTGCATCTTGCGATTGTATATTGTAAATATACAACGCGTATATACATTGTGCAAAGATACAAGTGGTGACCGATAAGAACGGTGAGAGGAACCGGCGATAGTAGGTTGTGAAATGCATAGTCAAAGTTGAATGCGTCGGGGTGAGAAAAGTCATCGAAGGATTAAATGAAAGTTGGACCAATGGTCGTATGTCTTGGTGAAAGGAAGGGTTTTGGTAAATACATGTACATCGGTGAATGTACATACAAAGACAAATGTATGTTTTGATATACAAGGGTAAATGTATGTATGTGGACATACAAAGGAAAATGTATGTTGGGTAAATAGTTGGTGCCCATTTTTAAACACTTCCGCTAGTGGCTCTGCATCATCATTGGTTGTTGACATCATCGAAAGGCCCTGACCTAAATTCAAAAAGCATCTCTACAATTTTGTAGAGTTCGATCTGTTAGGTGCCTTTTCTAATGTTCTGCATAGTGTGTTGCACGTTGAAGATATTAGGGCTTACATTCACACTAGCATAGATGAGTTTGGGGATTCAAAGTTAGTAGATTTATTTAAGAATCACCTGAGGGGTGAGATTTATGGTCTTAAACTTGAGTATAAGGTGCTTCAAGACAAACATTTCATTCAAGTTATTGGGTTCCCATCCTTTGATGAAGATGAGTGGGTCTGGTATGTACTGAGTTGGATGCATGTTGAAGTCATGTGGTTGATGAAACCCTTTAAGATCACCAAGGATGCCATCAAGGCCGTAAAAAGATTAAACTCATTTGGTGGACTGCCGATGCTAAAATCATTGAAGAATTAGATTGTAACTGAAGCTACTAGATCAAAATTTGATAAGAGGGTAATGACAATAAATGATATAACTGATCCGGATGTCAAATTTGCATCTATGGTGATTGGGTATAAGATGTTAAGAGAAAATGTTGACTATAACTTATGTGAGCTACTGCAAAACCAGTTAATGGAGAATCTGAACAAGATCAAGAAGGACAAGAAGAATACATTCAAGTATGGTATGTTGGTCTTGTGTTTGTTCTTCTATTTCATGAATGAGTTACCCGGGAATAAAAGCCTATGTTGGACCAGTGATAAGCCTGTTGCCATACAAATAAGAGAGCACTTGCACAATATTGGTGACTCCAATGCCCAAAGGACTGCTCTTTGGGGACATTTCAAGAATTTTAAGAATATGATGCAATCAAGAGAAAGAATCCCTACATCTGTGGTGGAAAAGTACAAGGCTACAATTTGTTTCATGGTGGAAATAGATCAATGCTTGATGGAAGCAGATGAACCAAGGACTATATGGATCATGCCCATGGGGTATGAAGTTGATGAACAAATATTGGAAATGTATGCTCAACACCTTCTGAGCAAACCAAAAGATACCTCAGTTGAGAGATTCGATACATATGGTGAACTTAGTGTGAAACTGCATGTTGAACTCTGGAAACCTGAATCTAAGTGAAATATCCAAAGGCAAGTTGAAATGTATGCAGAAAGTATTGGAATAACTAGAGAAGCTGTTAGACAAAATAGGGAAAGAATAGAGAAAGCTAAGAAGGAGAAGTAGGACAAGGAATAGGGAAGTGTTCCAGTAGAATCCCTCTCTAAATCAAGGACTTCTAGGAGTTCTCATACAACCTCTGGTGCATCAGCTTCTCCTATTGCAGAGAATTTCAAAGAAAAATCTACTGGCAAGGAAGGAAAAAGGACAAAAGTAATGGCCAAAAGGTCATATGTCAGTGTGGAGAAGGAAGATGAAGAAGAGACTGAGTCAGATGGTGAGGTTAAGGAGTTGAAGGCATCAGGCACTAAGGCTACTAAAGTGTCTAAGAAGAAGCCCTTCGAAAGCATAAAGTCAAAGAAAGTAGAAGCATCAAGGGTTGCCAAAGACAAGCCCTTTAGAAGTATAAGGGTAAGCAAAAGACAAAAGACTGAGACTCATGTTGAAAAATCAACCTTGTCAGTTGAAGATATTGTGAATGCAGTAACTATTCATGGGAATTTGAAGCCCATAACAAAATATTATGACAACTTTGATAATGTCAACAAGAAATATTTGGAGGATGCTACTGTTAAATACTTGAATACATTCAACAGAGCACTTGTGAAAATTCTGTTAGAAATCCTGAAGATTCTAAGAGTCATTCTAGAGTTGAGAAAAGAAGCTGCTAAAGCAAAGGACTTGGAGCTAAGAGAACATGTGTTGTCCAGTCTGTGTCTGGTATTCTCTAGGAAGGAAGTAGATCAAATTTTTAAAGAAGTTAAAGATGAATTCAAAAGCAAGAAAAGGATGAATAAGCTAATGATTGGAGACATTGATGAAGTGGTCAAAGAAACAAAACAAATTTTGAGGAAAGCCCTGGACAAGAATAAGTTTTATGTGGTCACTAAAGAACCTATTGATGCTGATGATACATCCATTCCAAATGATGAAGAGTTGAAGGAAGATAAGCAACAAGCTAAGGAAAATGATTTCTCTGCTCCAAAAGAGGAAATATTGAATAAAGAAGATGAAGAGATGGTGAAGGAAGATAATGTTGATGGTGCAGAGGACACTAAAATTCCTCCAGACCAATCTAGTGAAGAAAATATAGAAATGAATATAAATGCTCCTACTGAAGATGATTCTGAGAAGAATAAAAAGAAAAAAATAGAAGAGGTTAAGGACAAGGAAGATCAAGAAGAAGAAATTGATGATAGAATTGATTCCCCCATTCTGTATGTTGAGGAATTTGATAAAAATGATGATGATGATGCTACTGAGGATACACAAAATCCTTTGAAAAAGAATGCAGAAGACATTGTTGATGATGCGGAGAGAGAAGAAACAGATAAAAAGAATGAAAATTATAAGAAAGACAATGTGGTTGACTCCGGAAAGGGAGAAGATGAGGGCCCTAATGAGCATAAAACTAAAACATCATATTGGGCAAGAAACACTGCAAAAGCAGTGAAAGAAATTTTGGAGAAAGATAAACAAGTTGCAGAAGATCTTGCTATAATACAAGGTCCAATCAATTTTGATGCTTTGTCACCGATATAGAAGATGAAGCTGACCTCTTTTGCACAAGCTAAGGCCAGAGAGGAAATATTGAAGTTCCATATAGAAGGCAGTGAGTTGCTTGGTCTTGCATCTGGCATTTTGGAGAAAATCATGCCTTCATTTCAGAAGCATTCATCAGCATCCCCCTTCGGTCAGTTGAAGAGTCTAATAAATTCTATAAGTACTCACTTTGAGTCTTTTGAGAAGTTAGCAGAAGTTAAAGTCTAGAATGAATTTAATGATAAAAGATTTAGTGAACTGAAAAGAATAATTGACAATGATAGAATTATGTTGGATACTAGTGTAAAGAGTTTTCAAAATGCCCTCACTGAAGGAAGAGATGTGTACAAATTTTGTTTATCTTGTTCAAAGTTGTACTGGATATTGAGAAGAAAATAAAGGAGTTCGAGCAAAAATTGTCAAATGTATCTCAATCCTTTAATCCTTTGATAGTATTTGTGGCAAGTCAAGAATGTCCAATAATTAGCTTGATTAATGAAATAAATAAATTGGTAAAAGAAAAGGAAAACATTGTAGCAAGGATTTGTGAACTCTGGGGATGGATTTTCCCTAAGTTACAAACAATGTTCAATACATTGACAGAAGCTCAAGATGTTGCTCTGATAAGTGATCCCACTGATCTATAGAAGGCAAAGTCATAGGTATTTTTTATTTAGTGGTCACATTTCAGTTTTGGGTAGTTTGAAGAAAAGTTCAGATAGTGAATTGGCACTATTGAAAAACATTTTTGGTGATGTGTTTAAGTTCATTTAGACAAGACATAAGGATTGTTTGTAAATATGTGCCCATGTACATAGAGTTTTTGCATGAATTTTGATATGTGGATCCTAGCCTTTTCCATTGATGTCAAAGGGGGAGTGGAAAGCAATGAAAAATGAGGAATTTAGCTAAGGGGGAGCATTGGAAATCACAAGTGTACATAGTAAGGGGGAGTTGTTCTAACACTTAGTCATTTTTCACTAAGTGTTGCCATCAATGCCAAAGGGGGAGATTGTTGGCAAGAGACACTGCTAGGCATGTCAGGTGTTGTCATTGATAGCAATTGAATCTATCTTACACATCCGCATTGTATTATTTGATCATACCAGAAGTCAAATTGTAGATTTGTCTAAGTCCAGATAGACAGGAATAGAGCATATGACAGGGTTTAAGTTTTTGGTCCACATCTCTCCACAAGTAATCATATTGTGATGCAGATCTAAGGGAATGTTAAGGGATTTTAGGGCTACCTAAATCCAAATTTTTAGCCTCCAATGATGAAGGGATTGAAAGTTACAAGCATTTGAGTATCAGATTTTGGTTAGACATTTCAGTAAAGAACAAGCTGACTTGGTGTTTGATCCTTGTGTGGATTAGGAGAAGTTGTTGGTTGAGTAATTTGTGAGATCCAGTGGTATTGGATGACATGTGTGATGACTTGAATACGTAGGTTTTGGTCCGCATTGATGTTTGCGTATGGATTCAGCCGATAGAATAGTGATCTTGAAAAAGTTTCTAAGTTTTCTTGAGGCCAATTGTAGTTGATGAAATCCCATGTTGCAGATATATATAATCGATGAGTTCAAGCATTTTGAAGTGCAAATGTGTGAATATAAAGTGAGAGGTGTGAAGTGTAGCAGTAACAAGTGCGAAGAAAAGAGATCTAGGATTCAGATCATGGCAGAACAGTGAAACAAGACAGTAAGAGATGAAGTGTGTGAAGTCAGTATATTGAGCCTAACCAAAACTATAATCTTGCATTGTCAGATGCTATTCTTTAGTTCAAACATTTCAATGTACTCTTGTAATTGATTTTGTAGGTAGTGAGCCTGCTTTGAGTAGTGATCTCTAAGCAGTGTGCCCAAAGGCATGTGCCTTCACATTTGTAATACTTTTAACAAAGTATAAAATCTTGTGGGTTAACCCCCACCGTGGTTTTTCCCTTAACCGGGTTTCCATGTAAAAATCCTAGTGTTCATGTGTGATGATCTTGTTGTTGTTGCTCTTAAGTTTATGCTTCTTTCTTTTTGATGTATGTGGTAAATTAATAAAGGAATATAATAATAAGTTTTGTAGAACACTAATTCACCCCCCCTCTCAGTGTTCCTTAATCTCAACATGTGTTATGCTTGTATGTGATTTTATCCTCGTATGTGCTACCTGGCATTTTTTTTGTTAGTTCTCTCTGGATGACCCTTGATGCTCTCGTTGACACTAGGATACAAAGGGAATGAATATGTTGTGACATTCTTCTCTATGTATTTTCATTCTTATATTTATCGTAAATGCAGTTTTATGCCTTTCAAGGACCATGCAAAGCATATGATTATTTTGCATCCTTTCCTTTGTTGACCCAGAGCTTTATTTTCACTTGATTTCATGTGATACTTCTTCCTCTATCTCCATAGTTCTACTTGCTGGAGGATGATTCCTGTTCCTAAAATGACTGTCCCTTTATACTATATCATTCATATACTAACTCCAGTCGAATAGATCCCTTAGTGCTATTATATGATATTTCTTGGCATCATGACTGGGGACAACCCCTTGTTGCGATGTAGCTTTTTGGAAACATTTCTTTTTGGGCATGTGTTTCTGGAAAGCTCACGTGTGTGTTATGCATGTATTTCTCTCTCTACCTTAAAATCAATTGCTCCCTAATGGCATTAGCAATTACATTAAAGTGGGGGAATATACTTGGCTATGCACCTCACTTTGTTCACACACCATGTGGTTGGTCATGTTATCGCAACACCTTTTGATCATCTTTGTAGCACTTTACCAGATTTACCAAGGAAACATGTTTTTCTTGGCATGTAATCTCTGATATTGTTGACATGAAGATCACCTAGTAAATCTATGGATCTTACTAGTCTGTGATGCTTTTATTTTGCTACCTGTTGACATGGAACTCACCTAGTAATCTATGGATCTTACTAGCCTATAATGTCTTCATTCTTGCTACACATTCATGACCATCTAGTAAACAATAGATTTTAATAGCATGTGGCTCGTGATGTGTGTTTTTAGTTTGATTCCTAGCATAACCAAGCTTGCTAGCCTGAGAATCGACCTTGCATGCTTTTTTTTCCATGTATGATCCATGTATGCTTCATGTATGTTTGGATTTGACTATATTACTTTGCTTACCATTCAGTTGTTTTGGCATATAATATTTGGTCTCATCCCATGTTTATTTTATTTTCAGATATATGTTATATGTACATGTGTAACTCGTGCTATGTGTCTTGCATGTGTGTAACCTCTTGGGGGCTATCACACCTCTCAACTCAGTGACGTTCTACTTCTTCAATGTTTAGTGAAGAGATCTATCTTCTCTATACTTTAGTGTATGTATGAACGTAAGCTCATACCCTCACTAAAGTGGGGGATAAATATAGTGTCAAAAATTGTGACCACTTACAATTTCACACTAGGTTTAGCACTCCCTTCTATGTGTATGTATATCTCTATTCATGAAATAACTGTTTCATGACCTGATTAAGAAATAACATTAAATTACTTAATTGCTAATCTTTTGGGGGGCAAAATAGCTAGGACCAAGGTGCCCAACACCTGAGTCCAACCTTTTTGCCCCAAACAAAGTTTGGAATTCAAGTGTCGGCCTTGCTACATCGGGTGGTACACCTTTTTTCAGCCTAACATGAACTCTTTTGAAATTGATTGAGATTCATATATATGTAGTTATCTTCCTCTTATTTGAAAGGATGACGAAGTGATTATTTGAATACTTGATATATGCTCTCTACATGAAAGTTGAAGCTCTCTATCTATGAATTATCATCGTTGTTATCATACTAACCCTTGCAAGTATCTCAAGAAGCTTCCTTCTCTCTCCAAGGTCTCCTATTTTGTGACTACTATTGCAATATCAAGTTCAACTAGGGTTTCATGGTGAGTTTGTTCCATTATATTTGATCATAGTTATTTTTATCAGTTATTTGCCTCTGCCTACCTAGGGCACACATTCTCTATTTTGTGGAAGTGGGAACACTTACACAAAGATATGACTGAGGCAAGCCTCTATATAGCACCCAAACATTTTTTCTCCTCCTTGTGTGCATATTCAAAGTGACAGATTTTGGATATCAATGGACAAAAGACAGACAAAGATTATTGATAAGAAGACCTTTGCACAGAAGTGTGTCTACCCCAAAACCCTAGGACTAGGGCACCCATGTCCTGCCTTGATAGCTCTTGCTTTTGGTGATAGCATCCTCTCTTCTTTCTCTTCTTTGCTCTACTCCTTTTTCCCAATTTCTGTTACTATAGCCTGCTCTATTACTTAGTTTACTCATTAGGTCTTCTTATTTGCTTAGTTTAGTCAACTCTTTAGCATCGATCCCTAATCATACCAATAGAAGGACTAAGTCCCCACCAACATGTATCTTGGCTCTTCTCTAGGGACAATAGCCAAGTCTATATCCCTTGGTGGCTTGTGTGTCCTAATGTTATGTGAGGAGAGATTGATCTAATTGTGTCATTGTTGATTAGGATCTTCTTTTCTCACATAACACATAGGAAATAATGTTTTTTGGTCATTATTATTGGAGTGAATTCAAAGCCCTATAATACTTTGTATCATCCCCAATTCATAAGAAAAATGCACAATGGAAGGGGTACATCACAAAGAAGAATGGATTATAAACCAAAAATCAAGAGGAGCTATGTTTTTAGTCAACATGATAAGAGTGAGTTTGAGGCACTCTAATAACTTTGCATCATCCCAAAATTATAGGAAAACACCTAATAGAATAAGTGTAACATGGGAAAGGGGAAATGAGCAATTAGATTTCAGTCATAACCCAACATACACCAACAAAGGGGACTTTGCATCATCCTCGTAGATATGAACAAAATAGAAAGGGGAACATAGATACATTAAACACATAAAACATAAGGTTTATTTAATGAGCTCAATGCATGCCTTATCTTTGAGGAAATCAACTTCTTTAAAATACTATAGATGAAATGCACCAAAATGAGTAATTAAAGATGAATCTCAAGAGGTGGGAACCTCGGAAGGGATTGAAATACTTGAGGTAAAGGTTGTTGAAAGAGGAGGAATGCTCATTTTTTATTTGGGAACCCAAACTTGTTTAGACTTGCCCCCTTTTCAATTATGATAAGCATCGGAAAAATAGTTATAAAAGTAGTGAAATAAGATTAAGGTTTAGGGTTATGAGTTTTAAAATCATGTTGATGCTTTGGTTAAGAATGTAACAATCACTCTTGAAACATAAATTTTATTATTATTATTAATTTTTTCCCAACTTATAATATCTCTATGGATTAGAACCTTAATGGTAACAATTATATTTTTTTATATTTAAAGAGAATCTCTTAAGTAATTCATCTTAACTGATATTAAACAATTCAATAAACTGTTGGGAATTAAGGTGTCTCAACCTTGGTAATTCCTTACATTATTAATGTTTGTATTTATTATTTAATTGCCTATATTGTAAATATTTGGAAATTCCATATTGTAATATTGTGGGATGTGGCACGGTGATGTGTCAATCCTACATGGAATATGACAACTTGTAATTTTGTCCTCACATGAGGAGATAGGCATCCCACTCTATGGTAGGAGCATTTTTCCATGTGTCGGCATCTTCCATGTTGTGTAATGGAATGTTTGACCGAAACGGTTATGACGGATTCCTATGGCGAATCTATGACATGTAAGAGTTAGAAATAGAAGGTTGTAAGACAGGTGAGGACACGTGTCATGAAGCATCTTTGAAAAAGGCATATTTGGGAACCCCAAGGTGGACTATGACATGTTGTAAGAGAATATGCTATTTATAGCCTGTGTATGACAAATTCTCTTATAGTTGTAAGTTGTAACTGCTATGATAAATTCTATGCAGATCATAAGTGTCGTAAGAGCATCTGTCATAGCCCATTTTGGAAATAGGTGACTCCTTTGGGATGGGAGTTGTAGACAAGTGTCAGGCACATTCGACAATATTGACCAAGTGTCCTTAGGCATGGGTTTTGGGCCATGAAGCCCAGTTGGATGCCCATCCCAAGATAGGACCTATTTTGCCTTGTATATTCTATATAAACAGGTGCTTGGAGATGGAGTTTGTATCATAGGTTTACAGGTACTGTTATGCTGCCAGATTGACTCCAGACACGAGTGTTGAAGACCATTGAAGCTTACATTGCAAGTGTATTGTAAACATTCTTTCAGATTTGTTAATACATTGTGTAGGTTTCTGAGTGTGGGGTTTTTCACCTGATAAGGGTTTTCCCTGCTATATATCTTTGACTCTCTTCTTCTGTCTACTTTCTGGTTCTTGTGTATTGATGTAATATTTCTGTTAGATGTGATATGTTGTTGTAGTGATAAGGATTAAATTGAATTTGCATAGCCCTCTCCTCATTAGATTAGTGTAGGAAGCATTTTCCACACACCTAGCTTCCTTTCATAAACTACTTATTCCTTTCATCTTATTAATTCTCACAAGATTTCATATTTCACAAATCCATCGCATGAAAATATAAATTAAAGCAATAATCAATGTTGACATAAATTTTACAATGCTTACAAAAGTACAATAAAGAGAGCACATCTCATCTCTAAAGGAATACATGACTTTCATTTAATTATAAATATAAATTATGAGTCCACTATAGACCACGTTGGTTTGTAAAAAGGTATATATCACAATGGAACTAATCTGGAAGAGAATGAGTATCATCATGGTATTTTAACAAAATTTATTAGGTTTCCTCACACTTCACTATCAATGATGATCTCATCCCTCACATAGAGGCAAGTGATAGAAGGAGCCACCTGGAATGTAGAGAATCTCGTGACACTATTCTCAACTTAACACATATATTATCCTATGCATATGATTTTAGAAGATATATGAATAATGAATTTCAAAATAAATACTTTGGTTGAACTTTTAACTATAGTAGTACAAGTACTCACTATAGTACATTCACAAAAGAAATTAAATCATAGTACATACAATCTAATTTTCCCTCCAATGTAGTGAGTGCTCATAACACCTACTCTTACGTCTAGTCTTTCCAATCCTATCGACATCACTCTAATACATGGAATATATATATACATATATATTTTTTATTCTTTATTGTAAATGACAAAATACAAAATGCATTTTAAGAGATCAAATTAAACATAACTCTAGTACAGAATGACAATCGCATCCTTATGAATAGGGAATTAAATTAATACACTAGAATCTTTCGTTTTAATTTACTGTTGGTTTGAGTATACATTATAGTAGTTTTATAACACAAAGAAAATAAACAAGATACTATGTCTCAACTATAATAAATAAATTATCTATGTTTAACAATCATATGTAATTACGTCGAAGGCATTCCCTCTATGAGAGGGACTAGCCTGGCACGAAAATCAATGGTTGAGAGTCCAGCAAAAGGATGCAAGATGATTGAACGCATCCTATTCGTCCATTTATGCCATCATTGAGAAACTTTTCCACTAGCCAGTTTTATACACTTGCCATCCATTTTTCGTTTGCTTGACTCTGTACATCAATAAAGCTTGAAAATATGTATAGCATAGATGCCCACCCAAGTCAACAGTAAAATCTACATGAGATAGTTGGGGCCCCCGTAATCCCTTCAAAATTTTTTCACTTTAACTTTACTATAATAGTTAAGACTAATATTACATATTTTTAATTTTGAAAGTTTCAAGGCAAGATACATGGCATTCTTGTTCATGCGGTTTCCATAGGATTACATTTAATGTATTTTACAATCATTGTCTTATCATTTGTCAAATGTCTATTTGAAATTTATATAGGTTAGAAATATTGATGATTTAATATTAATATATATCTACGGACAAATATTGAAATTATAATAATATATTAAATCGTATCTCTATCATTAGGAACTAGGGTTTTTTTTTAAAGTGGCATAGCCACTAAACTATTATATTAATATATTTGCAAAATTACAAAGTCCTGGTTCATCAGGAGCATACCAGCAGGAAAGAACGAGGTATGTTATATTATATATTATTTTATTTATTTAAAATGAATTATCTCTAATATATTTAGTTCAAATTATAAATACATATTATTATATTAAGATTTTTGTTATGTTTTTAAATAGACTTTATTCTATATAAATAATTATAAATGGCATGTTTTAAAATTAAATAACTATTATATTAAATATTATAAATGTTTAATTATTAACTATTATGTTAAATATTCTAAATATATATAAATATTAATAAATTGTTAAATACATATATATATATATATATATATTTAATATGATATAATATTTATTTATGTTCCATTTCATATAATATTAATATATTTAATATATATATATATTAACCAATTATATTTATTTTATATATAAAATACCATACAATATTTATATGTTTTATATATTATAAATTAAAATAATTTATTATATCCTAATACATACATATAAGGTCATATTATTTGGCTTAATAAATTTGTAAAATATTTAAAAAATCATATAAAATATATAATTTTATATATTTAAAAAATAATATTATATTGAAAATTCATATTTGCTTAATGATATTTATTAATTATATACTATATAGTCTTGTTAGCTATTTTAAATATAATATATATAGAGAGAGAGAGAGAGAGAGAGAGAGAGAGAGAGAGGAGAGAGAGAGAGAGAGAGAGAGAGAGAGAGAGAGAGAGAGAGAGAGAGAGAGAGAGAGAGAGAGAGAGAGAGAGAGAGAGAGAGAGAGAGAGAGAGAGAGAGAGAGAGAGAGAGAGAGAGAGAGAGAGAGGTGCTTAGTATTAAACCATTCCCCCCACCTTTTTTTAAATATAGCATGCTTATATACATTTTTTTATATGACAAAATACAAATCAATCTTGATAGAGAGACAAAGAGAGAAAGACAGATGGAGCAAAAGAGATCTAGACATAAAGAAAGGGGAGGGGTAAAGAGAAACAAAGGGATAGAGAGAGGGGGGCTAAAGAGATAGAGAGGGAGATACAGAGAGACAATGAGATAGAGAAAGAGAGACAAATAGAGAGCTAGAGAGAGATCAAGAGATAGATACCAAGAGAGATCAAGTGAAATGGATAGATAGATAGATAAGGAGACAAAGAGATAGAGAGATAAAGATGAATTGAAAGAGAGATAAAGAGGGAGAGAGAATGAAAGAGAGATGGTAAGAGAGATAGAGAAAGATAGAGAGATGGAGAGAGGACATAAAGAAAGGCTGAGAGAAAGAAGGGGAGATAGAGATATATAAATATATATAAAGAGGGAAGGGTATTTAGAGAAATAGGGAGATAGAGGGATATACAAATTTAACCAAGATTCCTACTGAGAAAACAACCCTTTTCTCCTCCAAAAAAACTTACATTTATAGAAAATAAAATGACCCTAGATTGTAACCATTTTCTCGCATGTCTCAATTTGTACCATTACCTTAAAAAATAAAGAATATGCCTGACTATTCTTCTAACTCCCTTTCTACTTATCATTGCACAATGAATTTTTTGATTTGGGGCTCTAAAGAAAAAATAGAAAAATATGTCATCTACAGAACCAAATATAATATTTAACCATAATTATAATCTTTTATTCTAACTAATCATAACTAATAAGATAATCATAATATAATATGTAAATATTTAATATTATTACATTGCATATAATATTATAATAGTATTAATTAAATACAAATAATATTAATATAATAATTTATTAGTTATTATATGTAATATATTATTAATAATATCATATTTATAGATTATATAATTCAAGTCAAAATTGAATCATTAATTTTGGTAAAACCAAAGGAGGATAATGTCAATGGATAAAGTAGAGTTGTTTTATTATTTGGTTCGACATGTAAATTAAGCAAAGTTGTGAGTTTAATATTCGCCTTTGTTATGCATATTATGCTAATAAAATAGTTTGAAGCAATATCTAACAAAGTGATGAATTGAGAAAGAGAAATAAAGTAGGAGAGAGAGAGAGAGAGGAATTGGTTGATACAAAGAGAGGAAGAGAGAAAGAGATATGGTGCATGAGAGAGAGAGAGATAAGGGAGAGAGGTGGGAAGAGATAAAAGTGAGAGAGACAGAGAGGGATGAATAGAGAGAGAATTAGAGACAAATTTTATATATATATATAGAGAGAGAGAGAGAGGATATTGGTGCATCTTTTTGTTTTGAAGCCTATTTATCTAAAATGGATCAATATCATTTTTTTGTTCTCTAGAACTAGGAGTGAAAAAGTTACTTTGCATCATTTGGGTATACCACTCAATTACTTCATATTAAAAAAAGGAGATAGGAAGAGCTAGAACATTCACTAATTTATAAAGTTATTGTAAGTGGATGAACAACCAATACATGCAATATAAAGAACATAGATATAGATTCATGATATATAGAGAGTGGTAGAGGAATAGAGAAGAATATAGAGGGAGATTGATACAAATTAATCAAGAATCAAGAGAGAGCGAAAGAGAAAGAGGAGACATAGGGAAAGAAATAAGGAATTGAATAGAGAGAGAGATAGAGATATGAACATATATTCATTCTAACCCCAGTTTCATTTTGCAAGGATTGAAGAGAGAGAGAGAGAGAGAGTAAAGTTAATATATTATTTATTATATTAGAAATATTTTTACTCTTAATTTATGTGTCATTCCAATATATAAATAGATATATAAATATAAAATATTAAAGTATTAATTTTTAAATACTCAATTTTAGAATAAGTATTATACTAAAGTATTAAAATCTAATATATTCTATATTGTTTTCCTAACTACTTATTATGATGGAAAAAAATTATAAGAAATATATCTTTCCACTAAAAAGAAAGGAAAATCTATGGCAAGCTAGTTGTAAATGGAGGAACTAGATACACAGGTTATCATTTGCTCATTACATTAACTTCTATTCCACTCTTTGTCTTCCTAAAAGAAACTAAATCAAATCAATTCTTCATAACTAACAATAGACTTCAGGGAAAAAAAGGAAATGTCCCAAATCACAAGAAAAAGGTGATTCTTAATATCTAGGGATACAAAGAAGTGTGACTACCAATGTCTGATACACCAGAAAGCAACAAATGGGCTAAGAGTAAAGAACTAACACATCACTCATGTCAATGAACCTAGAAGAATAACAGGAGTATAGTATTGTCATTGTATAGGTTGATTGGATGAAATTTATTGTTACTAGGTGTTGTCATTTGTTATTATTTATATACATTATTAATAGAATTACATAGCTAATGGTTTAATTTACTTGCTTGTGTTTGAAAATAATATCTTGATTTGCTTATAAGTGATGAATAAAATAATATGGACATCATAACTCCATGCAAGAGTATTGAGAGAGAAATCTTAGAGAGAGTAGAGAGAGAAACATAGGGAGAGAGAAATCTTAGAGAGAGGAAGTGTGTGGCAGGGAAATAAAGATAGAGAGATAGAGAGGGGAACAAAGATATATATATATATATATATATATATATATATATATATATATATATATATAGAGAGAGAGAGAGAGAGAGAGAGAGCATAACCTTCCTTTGAATAATTTTTTTCAAATATTATCTTTACCACCCATCAAAATTGAAGAGACATCTCCTAAAACACAAAATCATTACCCATCATGGGATTACAAAACTAAGATTAACAACATATACATAGTGACAAAAAGTTTTTAATTGTGTGATATACTTGAGGTTACGGTCAACCATTCCAATACTCTTCCAATTTTGACGTACCCATTGCACACTAAGGTGCAATTGCTAGTAGTCATTGCTTAAAAGAAGAAATAGACGACACAAGCTTAGAGATCTTTATTTCTGCCCTATTTTTGAATAGTGTTTATTAGTCATATGTACAATAGTCATTACTCAAAAGAAGAAAAATTTTAGAAATGTTTATTTCTGCCTTATTTATGAACAATGTTTTACTAGAACCATCAAGCATGATCTAGTTGTATGATGTAGCCGAAATCTTAAGAGATAGTAAAGTATAAAGTTTCATTTAAGCTACATACTTGTCATTAATATAAATAAATAAACACTATGCAATGAATAAATGGATCCTCTAAATTAATCAACTATTTATGTCACTTTATATGAGTCTGTTGGTTATTAAACAACCTGTTATTAGTTCTTGCCATGAAACTATAGCGGTGATGCAATTTCTAACTGGTGATTAATTTTTGATAGTTTAGCCAATCACAATTTGAGATTTCCTTCTGTGAGTCTCTATTATAATGTTCTAACATTTGAAGATGCTGATTTTTTATCTCTTAAAAATGAGAAACTCATTTTCCTATCCTGTGATTGGTTGTATCTATTACTCTGCAAATTGTTAGGGGAGGTTATGGTTTTTACGAGGCATAATAAGACTAATTTTTCTGACACATTGTCTGATATGTTTAAATTTTAAAATATACAGTAAAATAACATGCACAAATAACATGCAACGGTGGAGACATGTATTTGAAATGTGGATAGAGACAAGAGGATTTTACAGTTTCAATGGGCTAAGGGCTACATGGGATATGTACGGCTTAGTATCTTCATTCACGTTTTTCCTCCATGCCTTTCTTTGCATACCTTGTGGGCTACCATTCTGGATTGGCTCTTGTCTAATTGCACACCCCTTGCAGTGGCTCGATTCCAAGGAAGCCAAAAATCATGGCGTTAGGGTTCAGAAGCCCCCTAAATCCTAGCCTCAAAATTCAAGTAAGAAGCCTTTAAAAGCTTCCAAGTAGTAGGATTTTCCCTTGCATTTTAGAACTTGGCGGCTACATTCTCTGGTTTTTTCCTTTCACCAATTGGTTGGAAGAATAGATATTTTAGCCAGTTCTTTACCCCAATGTAATTGGTCATTACACCTAAACTTCCCCATGCAATTCATAACAAGGCGACTGCTCGATTCAAGATATGAGTACACAATGAAGGTAGGTCAACAACATATTCCCAAAGTTCCTAGTGTGGTAAACCTAGTGCTCTAATACCTATGTAATTCCCACAATTCTAAACACTAAGAAGAATCACACGACAATGAGCCCGATCAAAAAAAAAATTGTTTTGATTTTACAATGTACTCAATGATACGCCCATTTGTGGGCTATGTTCTTCAGGTTGTATATATTCTATAACTATGTCAAACATGAACTAAGAAGATCAATGTATAGCACCATTACCAGAATAAAGAATGCATATGAAAGACTTCCTACGACCCCAAGCAATAAATCCCTTACGTACAGGAGGTTAATATAATATCAAGAGTTTTCAATTATACCATAAAATCTAAACTTCCTCCTTCATATGCAATGGCCACAAAATGTGTCGCAAGAACATAACATGAACAACCCTAGTAATATATATATTTCTATTTTCAACATGCCAAAAATGAACACAACTAAAGGGAAGAAGATATCTTTCTTAGAATTAATACAAGTCAAAGTGAGGATGAGGATTAGCCCAGTATATATATATTTCCTACTCACGAGTAAGGAACAAAGACAATAATATAAAATAATAATTTATCTAAAAAGATTTAGAAGAACCTTATCTCGATTTAAACAACCCCATGAAGGAAACACATTTACTTATACATGCTAGGAATAGTAGCACCACTTGGTAAAATACCCACTACGCACCAAAATTATCTATTAAGAGGAAATCGATTTAATTATAGCATCTTAGGAGGTTCTAGGAAGCCGCCAATAGGACAAACCTATGAGTCTAGGAATTTGCTGGCATGAATTAACTTTTTCAGCGTAAGACGGTTTTTACAAGCACCATAGTGTTAGCTTATAAAAGCCTGTCGACTAGATAAGCAAAATTAAAGAAAATTTGCTTCTTGTCAAGGGGAAAAATTGAAGGCTTCTTACCATGTAATTATTTAGGGAGAAGGATACACATTATGCATTTAAGCATAAATCATTTCTTTATCAATCTACTCCTCCACATATGTAGGTTGAATTTTATGTTAAAGTGATATAATGGGGGAAAATAAATTGCAAAAAAAATAGATTTAACACTAGATGGCCAAGCAAGAATAATAACATTGCATCAAAATATTTAAATAGATATTGATTAAAGCATATGGCATGTATATTAAAGTAGCTAGAGGGTGAGTGAACCCTAACCCTACTTGTGCTCTAAAATTTCCTCTCATTTCTTTTCTTCATCTTGCTAATCCTACAGTCGCCAAAGTCCACTCCATCTCACAGCTAAGGCTTAGAAGTTTTGAAGTAATGTTTGGTTATCTATTTTCTTCTGCTTGATGAATATTATGAGTTTTTTTTGTTCCTACTCTGTGCAGATTCATGCCACCAAGAAGAGCAGCGGCCTCTATGGTATTGCACACAGGGAACAGTAGCCCTACTGGTGGATCGGTATCCCTTCAAGTGTAGTAACAGATTCTTGTTGCAATAGGTTTATTTTGCAGATCCCTTTGTGTCTAATGCATTTCTATTATGATGGTTTTCCTGATGCCTGTATATTAATCTGGCAACCAGATGTTTCCATTTCTGCTAGATTTATAAAGCATGAGAGAACTCTCTTCTATTTCATTCTATCATGTTTTATCTTCTCATACAGGAATGACAGTAGGAAAACTTGTGCCTCGAAGAGGCAGATTTGACTGGCCCAAGCACGACCTCTTTGCCAGTCGTGGAGCTAAGAACAAAAAGGGGGTTTTTGAAAATATATATATATATCTTTGAGGAACCCTAAAGTCTAGTACATTCACCTCATAGAGAGATGTGAGGTCTTAGTGAAATTCATAGGTTTTAATCGTTGAAATAGATGTGCTCAAAACATAATATCTGAAACAGTGGCATTGAGCTATAGTCTTTTTCATAATATATATATTTTTACATCTAAAAGTAGCAGTAGGGATTCTTGATACTATAACATTGCAGCCCTTATCTTATGAGATTTAACACCAGACAACAAGTATTTTTGGGGGTTTCTAACCATTTCAAATTTGAGCACTAGTAGGAGGTTTTCTTGCACCATAAAACATTGCTACAAATCTGCACCATCCACCATTCATCCTAATCCAATCATTATTGTTGTCTAAGAGTGTCATATAGGTCTGAAAAGAGGTCTATTTGTTGCTACACGATAGATTTGGGTCCTTACCAGCCTCCACATGCTAAGAACACCCTACCACTACAATACATAATACTTATATTCCTTGTTGTACCAGTCAAGTATAGTGTTTAGAAGGTCATAGAAATCAAGATTTTGTAAGAGTTTTAGATCTAATTTACCATTCCCAACTTGCACCCCAAGTTATGAGTTGTAATTTTGCCTCTGGGTGACTCATTTCATTATTGTAATTTTGCTACAGCAGTTGCAATTAATTAAATTATAGTTTAAGTTTCATAATTGTTGTTTCTAAGTAGTTTGATGGTTGTTTACACTTAGATCTGAGTATCATTAATATTTGAAAGGTTGCATGTGAGTTGTTCATGATCTAATAGGTTCAAATCAGCAAGCATACTTGTGCAAGATTATTGCTTATATGCTACATTTGATGCTATTGATGTTTTTGAAGGATTGTAACAACATATGGGGTTTTGATTTATGTTTTCACTCATCTATACAAATGTTTAGTTCACTGTCTAAGATTATTTTTGCTTCCTAAAACCATAGAACACATAAAAATCAAAAAGTATAAAAAAATACATTAAACAAATGTGTTATCATAGAATATAATTTTTACAAAAATTGTATTTGAATGGGCTTTAATGATTCTCAAGAAATGCCTTAATCGTATGTCATCTCGTAGATTGCATTAACTTGTAGCCAAAAAAAAAATGTAAACCAATTCATATTTACTAAAGGAATTGATTTGCTTTCTTTACTCATAGTATATGAGCATTCATGAAATTATACCTTTCCATTAAAATTGCTCAACTATGATTGCAAAATTTTACTTCCAGAACTTTTACCTACCAAATTTAGTTCTTCTATTTAATAGCCTAGGAATATGCTCATTGTTGTCCAATAAAGAGAATAATACAGTTGTATTCTTATAACAAAATTTCCATAGAATAGTTTGACAATTCAATAATCACTTGACAATTTCATAAGCACTTGAACACACACAATGTCCTATATAAGTTTTGTAGATATTTCCTCTTATCAATATGTGCTTCTGAGTGTTTTTCCTTTTGCAGCTCTGTTGAACCTGCACATGAACCAAGACTCTTGGTGTAACTAGTGGGTTTTAGATTTAGGGCAGACAACTGTGAGGGGGGGGGGGTGAATCAGCTGTCCAAAACTTTCTTCTTTTCAACACTTATATTCACTTAGCAGTATAACAATAAATCAAACATGAATCTTAATACATTTAATTAAGAGCAGAAATACATGAGACACCAAGATTTTGACGTGGAAAACCCGGTTAAGGGAAAAACCATGGGGTGACTAACCCAAGATTGTATTCTCTGTTAGAAGAATAGAATGAATAAAATGGCACATGCCAATTAGGGCTTACTGCCTGAGCACACTGCTCACAAGAGGCTCACTGCCTACAAGAGACACACTATCTACTAAAGAATAAGTATCACATCCTTGAACTAGTAAATAGCATCTTCATCATGCTTGAGTCAGTTCCATTTAAGCCCAAACCTTCTACTTTGCCTTTCGCTCTTCTCCTCGCTACGACACACTCATCTCCACAAGTCACACTTTGAAATGACTTTGTAATCCCTTATTTATACATGACATCAACTTAGGAACAACCATCTAAGTCGGCAAACATCCATAAGAACATCTGCAAGATGTATAATTCATCCAGTCGGCCAGTCACAGAAAGAACACCATCATCTGGAAGTTATTCTTCATTTCCAAGACCCCAATTCTAATGTAGACCATAAACATGAACTGAGCATGATCCAAGGAACTCCACAAACTTGCCTGAAACACCAAGAACATCCGCACTTCCTCTACTTACTGAAATCCTTCTCTCCTTCATCCGGAACCTCAAGAACATAGTCTGCCATTACTGTCACAAAGGAATAGATACTTTTGGACCTTCAAACCATGAACCAATCGAGTTGACACACCACACAGACTTCCCCAACACTTCCTCAAATCCACAGAACCAGAGAATGCATTTCCAAATCTCACCAGATCTATCTGTATCACTCTGTCACCACTGAACATCTGCCAGAACCAGTTTCACTTGAACTGCCATAACTTCTTCATATCTTCATGTTGACCTTTGAAATCACTATTGGAACATCTTAAGACACATATCTACAAACCCTTTAATCCGCATCCTCTGATCTGCAACCTATCTTGGACTTTTACCTTGTTGTCATCACTGTTTTTCACTATTCCTGATTGAGACTAATTTTCTCAATATCCTCAGCATACAGCTTATCCAATCCTTCTCATTAATGCAAAATGAGTATGTTGACATTAATGACAACACCGTTTAAACCCATACTTGCAACAATCTCCCCCTTTGTCATTGATGGCAACATATGATGTGAAAAACCATCAAGACAAGAACTCCTTACTGTCACAACTCTCCCTATCAACAACAACTAGAACTTCTCCTTACTGTCACAACTCCCCCTATCAACAACAACTATTCACATGTCTTCTCTTCCTGTACTGCTCCCCCTTTGGTCATCAATCATTTGTTTTTCACATGTCTTCTCTCCCCCTTTGACATCAATGGCAAAGGGCGCATACTTGCAACTTCAGAATCACACCTGCTGCTCCCCCTGAGTAGCAGCTCCCCATCATCAATCTAGATCACAAGATATGACTATGATATCCACTAGACTAATGCACCTTAGTGCATCTAGTTCACCACCAGAGGGGCAATAACCCCTAACTTCTCCCTGAGATACTCAAAAGAGTCCTTGGGAAGAGGTTTAGTAAAGATATCTGTAATCTGATCCTTGGAGGGCACATACTCCAGTCTGACTTCATCCTTGTTCACTTGCTCTCTCAGAAAGTGAAACTTGATAGATATATGCTTAGTCTTAGAATACAACACTGGATTCTTCGAAATGTTTATTGCACTTGAATTATCATAGAAAATTGTGATAGGCTCCTCATACTCTACTTTAATATCTCTTAGCATTAGCTTCATCCACAAAACTTGAGTGCAACTACCTGCTACTGCAATGTATTCTGCTTCAATTGTAGATAGGGATATTGCCTCTTGTTTCTTGCTTAGCCAAGAAACTAATCTCTTCCCCAAAAAGAATGCTCCACCACTAGTACTCTTCTGGTCATCCACATCTCCTTCCCAATCAACATCTGTATATGCATGAAGAGAGAAATCGTGATCTTTAGGATACCACAACCCATACTCAACTGTCCCTTTTAGATATCTAAAAATCCTCTTGATTGCCATAACATGAGATTCTCTAGGATCAACTTGGAATCTAGCAACAAGACCAACAGCCTGCATAATATCAGGTCTAGTTTGAGTGAGATACAACAATCCTCCAATCATTGACCTATATTTTGTCTGATCAATCTTGGGAGAGTCATCATATTTGCTCAACTTGCATCCGGTTGCCATTGGAGTGTTCATTGGCTTTGAGTCTTCCATCCCAAATTTCCTCAACAATTCTTTCACATATTTTGACTGAGAAATGAAGATTTGTAGACCCAAAAAGAAATTCATTTCTCCAAGCATGGACATCTCAAACTCACTTTTCATTTGACTTGCAAAAGTTTTACACATACTATCTCTTCCTCCAAAAATAATATCATCAACAAATACTTCAACAATTAAGATATTTTCATGATCAATTTTGAAATACAAGTTACTGTCAGCAGTACCTTTATTGAAACCAATCATCAAGAGATGTTTATCCAATCTTTCATACCAGGCTCTTGGGGCTTGCTTCAGTCCATACAGTGCCATTTTCAATTTGCAGACCATGTCACCATGATCAAACAATTTAAATCCATATGGTTGCTCAATGTACACTTCTTCCAAATTACCATTTAGGAAGACAGATTTGACATCCATCTGATACACCTTGAAATCCTTAAAGGCAACAAATGCAAGAAATAATCTAACTACTTCAATTCTTGCCACTGGAGCAAAAGTCTCTTCAAAATCAACTCCTTCAATCTGAGAGTAACCCTTGCAGACCAATCTAGCTTTATTTCTGATTACTTCACCAGCTTCATTCAGTTTGTTCTGGAAGGCCCATTTGGTTCCAATCACATTCTTGTTTCTAGGTCTGGGAACAAGATCCCAAGTGTGATTTTTCTCAATTTGCATTAGTTCTTCCTCCATTGCTTTTGACCAATTTTCATTATTGCAAGCTTCATTCACTGTCTTAGGTTCAATCTTTGAAATTAGACAATACTCATCTAAATTTTGAGCAATTCTCCTCCTTGTTTGCACTCCTTTGCTTTTGTTGCCTATGATCTGATCTTTAGAGTGGTTTAGAGTTACATACCTTAGAACTTTGGGAGTTTCTTGCACCACTAACTCTTGATCAGACTCATTGAGACTTATCTCTTCTTCCTGACTTACCAGATCAACTTGACTTTGTTTCTCAGAAGAGGCTTGGATACTTTGAAACTGAACATCATTCTGATTATCTTCATCATACTCATGAATTCTTGAGGGTCTTCCAACTTCTTCATCAACCTTCACATTTACACTTTCTACAATCTTTCTTAGTCTCTTGTTGTAACACCGGTATGCTTTGCTTTGAGTAGAGTAACCCAAGAATATTCCTTCATCACTTCTAGCATCAAACTTTCCTAGATCTTCATCCCTTTTAATGTAGCATCTACTACCAAAAACTCTGAAATATCTCACAGTGGGAGTAATGCCAAACCAAAGTTCATAAAGAGTCTTACCGATATTGTTTCTAATTTGAACTCGATTGAGAGTGTAGACTGTAGTGCTGACAGCTTCTCTCCAATAGATCTGAGGAACATTTGCTTCCATCATCATGGTCCTGGATGCTTCCTGGATGGTCCAGTTCTTTCTTTCAACTACTCCATTCTGTTGTGGAGTTCTAGGAGCAGACAACTATCTCTTTATTCCATGTTTCTCACAGAAGTCTATGAACTCACCGGATGTGAATTCTCCACCTCTATCAGACCTTAGACATTTCAATTTTAATCTAGTTTCATTCTCCACCATGGCCTTGAATATTTAGAATTTCTCAAGTGCTTCTGATTTTTCTTTCAAAAAAGTTACCCACATCAGCCAAGAATAGTCATCAATTAGCAACATGAAGTACCTATCACCTTGGATACTCCTAACTCTTGCTGGACCACAAAGATTAGTATGAACTAAGTCCAACAGTCCAGTAGAAGACAATTCCTTACTTTTGAATGTGACTTTGCTCAATTTGCCCAACTGACATTCTTTGCACAAGCTATTAGTAGGTTTCACTAATTTTGGAAGATCTCTTACAGCTTGAGTATTGCTTATCTTGATGATATTATCAAAATTCACATGACATATCCTCCTATGCCATAACCAACTCTGATTAATTTGAGCAAATAAGCAGCTTTTACCAGTACCAACCAAGTGGAAGATATTACCTTTAGTTTGAGTACCGGATGTAATCTCTATTCCAGAACTTTCAAAGATCTTGCTCTTTCTATTCCTGAATCTGAAATCATAGCCTTTGTCCACCAGTTGTCCAACACTGAGAAGATTGTGCTTTAATCCTTCAACATACAATACATTCCATCAAGAGAAATAGTTCCTCTACCTCTGATTCTACTGGTAGAATTATCTCCAAACTTTACAATTCCTCCTTCATACTTTTCCAAATTTAAGAACTTATTCTTTTCACCTGTCATATGGTGAGAGCATCCACTATCAATGACCCAATCATCCTTTGTGTCAACTTGGGTAGCCAGAGCTCTTTCTTCAACTTTATGATTGACAGCTATAGAGGATATTTGTTCCTCTTCTTTGATGGCAATAAACTCCCATTCATTACCGGATTTGTTTCCTGTCTCTGATTCATCATCTGTTACTCCTTCATTATCATCTTCTTCATGAACATAGTAACAATTCTTTTGAAACCTTGGTCTATTAGGATTTGGTCTTGAAAATCTTTCCGGACATCTTGAGGCAAAATGACCAATTTTATTGCAATTAAAACACTTAAAAGGTAATTTCCTTTCATACTTACCAGATCCTCTTGGCAGTCTTTTTGCAATAAGAGCTTCAAGATGAGCAGTTTCAACTTCTTCTTCTTCCAGGTCTTTTCTTTCTTTTTCATACCATGATGGGTTCCTTGAAGAATTTTCTCCTGGATCAAACCTTTGTTTCCCTTTTACAGAGGCACTGGCTTTGAATGCAGATTCAGTCTTTGGAGGATCATCTCCAAACTCAGCCATTTCAAAAGCAGCCAACTTACCAACCAATTGATCTCTTGTGACTATTGTGTGAGCTCTGAATTCTTTGATTGCAAAAGCCTTGATTTTATAAGACTCAGGAAGGGATCTGAGAACTTTGCCAACTATCTCATCTTCACTCAGGGTTCCACCTACATTTCTAATTCCACAAACCAGCTCATTCACTCTTGGTATAAAAGAGGTAATATTTTCATCATTTCTCATCTTCAGTTTTTCAAATTTTCCTTTTAGACTCTGTAACCTTGCACATTTAACATACTAGTCTCCTTCATGCAAAAGTTCTAGTTTATTCCAAATCTCAAAGGCAGTTGGTAGATCAATAACATTTGAGAGTTCTAAGTCAGATAATGCGCTTACAAGAGCCTCTTTGGTCTGCATATTATTTTCAGCATCTGTGATTTCATTTAGGGTTGTCAGACCACCCTGTGGAGGTACATAAGCTTTTTGTAACCATGGACCAATATGCAAATCCCATACACTGCAAGTGACATTTCATGCGACCTTTCCAAAGAGCAAAGTTAGTTCCATCAAACTTTGGACTATCCTTCTTGTAGGATCACATCCTAGATCTCCTCAAGCGGTTAAGCTCCTTTCAGAGGAACTTAGCTCTAATACCAATGGTTAGATTTAGGGCAGACAACTCAGAGGGGGGGTGAATCAGTTGTCCAAAACTTTCTTCTTTTCAACACTTATATTCACTTAGCAATATAACAATAAATCAAACATGAATCTTAATGCATTTAATTAAGAGCAGAAATACATGAGACACCAAGATTTTGACGTGGAAAACCTGGTTAAGGGAAAAACCACGGGGTGACTAACCCAAGATTGTATTCTCTGTTAGAAGAATAGAATGAATAAAATGGCACATGCCAATTAGGGCTCACTACCCGAGCACACTGCTCACAAGAGGCTCACTGCCTACAAGAGACACACTATCTACAAAAGAATAAGTATCACATACTTGAACTGGTAAATAGCATCTTCATCATGCTTGAGTCAGTTCCATTTAAGCCCAAACCTTTTGCTCTTCTCCTTGCTACCACACACTCATCTCCACAAGTCACACTTTGAAATGAGTTTGCAATCCCTTATTTATACATGACATCAACTTAGGAACAACCATCTAAGTCGGCAAACATCCATAAGAACATCCACAAGATGTATAATTCATCCAGTTGGCCAGTCACAGAAAGAACACCATCATCTAGAAGTTATTCTTCATTTCCAAGATCCCAATTCTAATGCGGACCATAAACATGAATTGAGCAAGATCCAAGGACCTCCACAAACTTGCCTGAAACACAAAGAACATCCGCACTTCCTCTACTTACTGAAATCCTTATCTCCTTCATCTGGAACCTCAAGAAGACAGTCTACCATTACTATCACAAAGGAATAGATACTTCCGGACCTTCAAACCATGACCCAATCGAGTTGACACACCACACAGACTTCCCCAACACTTCCTCAAATCCGCGGAATCGGAGGATGCATTTCCGGATCTCACCAGACCTATCTGTATCACTCTGTCACCACTAAACATCTGCCAGAACCGATTTCACTTGAACTGCCATAACTTCTTCATATCTTCATGTGGACCTCTGAAATCTCTACTGGAACATCTTAAGACACATATCTACAAACCCTTTAATTTGCATCCTCTGATCCACAACCTATCTTGGACTTTTACCTTGTTGATATCACTGTTCTTCACTATTCCTGATTGAGACTAATTTTCTCAATATCCTCAGCATACAGCTTATCCAATACTTCTCATTAATGCAACATGAGTATGTTGACATCAATGACAACACCGGTTAAACCCATACTTGCAACAGTGGGATGCTCACCTCCCAGTGTAGGGTAGTAGCTGCCCACCCTCGAGCTAGGGGAAAACACTAAGAGAACAAGGAAACACACCACAATTGCACTTCCAACAGTAAACTTCATACAGATTAACATCCAAGGAAACCACACTTTAGAGTTTTTAGAATTCTTCACTGGTTTGGCAACAAGCACAAGAGGGTTATTGGAGAGACCTTCACAGAGGGGAAAAAGGCAAGACAGCTACCTATAGGGAAAAACTTCAATTCAATATATCCTGTAGGAAGGTGCTTACATGGGGTACTTTTACCCACTTATCATCTTATTTTCCTTCTGCAGCATTTTTAATATGGGTACTTATACCCAAAAATTTTCTTAAAACATTTTCAAGGTACTACCACCAATAGATTAAATAGTACATAAAACATCTTATGGGTACTCTTACACTTCGAAATCTTCCCTATAGGGACACTATCCCCCTTAACCCCATACAAGACTATCCAGAGACATGATAGCACCAGGTATATAATTTTCTAACAATTCATCCACCAACAAGTTTGAACAACACAATCAGACCATATAAAAAATTTACAACAAACATCCAATGGCAAGTTTTAAATAATACTCATCCATTCACAAGATTTACAAAGCACAGCTCACTATTTTCCTTTAACTAGTTATCTCTCTTTTTTTTTATCCTCAACTTTGTTTTATAACAGAAAATATTAGAACAGTAGTGAAATCTTCTTTTTTAAAATTTTTCTTCAATTAAGGATTGGATACTTACCTAGATTGCTCAATGGGGTCTGTGGACGGGTTCAACTCTAACCTTCCATACTTTTCCAAGTTTTCTCCTTCCTAGCAGCCCAAAAGATGGATGATTTACAATCAAGGTAATACAGAAAATTACAACTGTTGGATATTTAAAGTTAAGGGTCATTCAAAAATTTACCACATTTTTTTTAGTATTCTAGCAGTCAAGGGTCCTTGTCCCATTACAGTAGTTGGTCTCTCTTCTACCTTCTTTTACCACCAGATTACCCTTGTCTCTGAGAGACAACATGTGTCCTTAAGTGGGCAGCATGTTGTCACCTTAGGTGGACAACATGTGTCCTTCCAAAGGTCCTTGTTCAAAATTTAAAAATGAATTCCTGTCAATAAAGAAAAAGCTAATAAAAATGTGCCCAAAATTTATTTTTTCTTAATCTTATTATGTTTCCTTTAGGGTCCCACCTAGGGTTAGGATAAGGTTACATTTTTTCTTAACAAGGCACAAAAATTACACTTATTATCATATTAGGAGGACTTTTTAGACTCCCCCCCACAACAAGGACACCTCACAACACTTTTGCACATTAACACAAGATGAACCACATGAAATCATGTCTCAAATACAATACCACAAAGTTGCACAACAACATCACATATCCCCAATGCAAACTGCTCTATACAAGACATTTTCACAAGGTACACTTTCACAAGACATAGACTTCACATATGCATAACTAAACAATGGACCTGAGCCTCTCCATATAGGCCAGGTCGTCTTACTGGGAAACCACAATGGGTCTCTAAGTGTTTTCCCCGATTCCACCAAATGAAACTTGCACACTTGTTTCCACATGTCAGTTACAATAGAATAGCCGAAGCAATAATGTAACAATCACTAATTACAAAAGTGATAAGTCTTTAGTCTATCATGCAATTTTAAAAGGAATACTACATTCACAAGGTAATCCCAACATGTTCTCCATTCTACATAGAAGTATAATTTTTTTTTAATATATGAATGTTCATAATAAGGATAATCACATGTGCTAAGCAATGTTCCCTAGAAAACATATATAATTAAATGCTACATATCATTAAATAACATAATCCATGGAAATTATTAGCAACCACACAACATAACTCATGTACTCACTAGAAGCCTGGAAATATCATATAGATCCAATAACATGTATGTGTATAACAATATATAAACCAAAGCTAAAACCTCAAATCCACTGTCATTGGAATCAACCTACATACTTAAGTTACAATTGTTAGTCCGTCATGTATATGCAAAGCCATAGACGAAGCCAATCACGATTAGAAATTTCATACCTCGATGTCACCTTGATTAGGCTAGGACTAGGGAGGCACTACATACTCCTCCCCCAAGAGCTTGACTTACTCCTGGAAGTCACAACACTAAATGCAGCCATAACACACATTAGTTCCATAAAATTCAAGATAATTATAAAATTTAGACTATCACATTCCCCAAGGTACACACAATTACATGAGATAATTTCTAGTACACAGGTGAGGAAGAGGCAAGGCACTCAATATCATATAGAATATACATTATCATGCAACCATTTCCTCTAATCAAATAAAGAATGAGGTCATAATAATTCAAGCATTCACTATCTCAAGCAGCCAACCACTTGCTCACCACCATTAATCTGCACATTTATACTAGCATAAACTACATAATTTTCTCATGAATGCAGAAAATTGCACTTTTCAATGTACAATTTTTTTAATTCTATAACTTTTTATATGCAGACATCTTTAAAATGAAGCACACAACACACACACACACACACACACACACACACACACACACATGCACATTTGCATGATTTCAACCTCTACTTTCATAGCATGCATGACCTCTCTATCATATAATGCAGTAATTTGTCTCTTTAGGGAATAATGAAACATTTTACTTCTAATATGCAACCACAAACATGACAAAATGTACAACTTACACATAGATGCTCTTTCACATCACTAGGAATTCACATCACAAGGCTACATTAAGAGGGGTATTACAAGGGGGACAACAATAATAAACCACTAAGTAATCCATATTGCCATAGAGCCGAATGATCAATGAGTGAATAACCATGCCGTGTAGTAACTGTTGTGCCAATATCCAAAGCAACGTAACATCATATAATCTCACCTCAAGAGGGAACCCAATATCATCCATATTGTAGTACTGAATAACAATGAATAATCATACCATGTAGAATACCACTGTGCCAAGTAGCAGATCATGAAGGATGGTCTCAAGGTCCTCTCTAGGAGCCCTCCAAACATAACTCAGTACATACAAGATTCCCTAGGCCATCTACTCCCCTAAATGACCTGTCGGTGATCCCTCTAGGATATGACAGTATACAATAGTCACAACACTCCACACATACCAACAGTTGCAACATTAAAGTGCCTCAACAAGAAAATTAGAGAAGTAAAGAAACTCATAAATTAAACCTCAATAAAATATAAGAAAACAAATATAATGAATTATAAAAGAAGTAGAGATCAAATAACAATCATTGTATTATAACCTTTCGTTTGTGCATGTCATGATAACTATTAGTCTTTTGTAAGTTACAACTTGATAGTTGTAGACTAGGATGATGGTTTATCTTCTCAGGAGTTGTGAATATGTTGTGAGTAGTTGTGAACCATAACATGTGGATGGATGAGTCACATTTCTTGCTCTAACCTTGTGCATCTTCTGGGTATGAAGTAGATAGGATGGTAATTAGATAAGAAAGTCCCGAGTTGTCTCTTTATGTTCTCGAGATGCTTGCATAATGTCAAGGTTAGCTATATGGTTAAACATTTTTGTTTTATATCTAGTATATATGAAATATATGATATATTTTGAATCTACTCTTTTTAAGGTCACAAAGGAGGATGCAAATTGAAGTGATAAATTGACTAGGTAATTTGACAGTGTTCAAATTTCATTATTTTTGATTAGAGAATCATATTTCTATCATTTATTAGATGATAAAGCTAATGCAACTTATTTTCATGTCTTATTTTATCCTCTTATATAATTGATTTGTTAGAGCAGCTGTTAGTGTGTTTAGTAACTTTACAAATGTATTGCTTTCACATACATAGAAAGGATTTAGTTAAATTGGTGATGCTTTAGTCAACTTGTAATTAGAATTTGATTGTTAGTTAAATGTGAGTGCCCTTGAGAATGATTTCGGTGGAACTTTTAAGATAAATTGATTATGTATGGCATAGCAATTGGAAATTTGTTGCCTTGAAATAGATTTTTGCATTTAGTTGATATTGCATAATTAATTAAAAAAAATTGGTTTCAATGTTAAGTAGTGAACTAGAAAAAAGAATAATGGAATTGTGTTTCTTGTTGTGATTGTTAGTGGTCACTTGAGTAATTATCCTAGACAATGTTGCGATGTCGTAATGTTATGCGTGTGTAATGGGGATATGTGTTGTGATGTGTAAATGATAGTTAACGTTGTAGTCATGCCTCCAGTATGTGATATAGGATATGCTCTTGTGATATTTGTACATGAGGGTGGATAACCCATTTCCCCTATCCCTTTGTTCCATGGGTTGAGGATGGACCATAATGTACCTTGAGCATATACTCAGTCCTAGCTATAGACACATGGCAGTTATATTGATGTCATCATGGATTTATGGTATTTGGGATGGCAGCTTGATGAAGTGACAGTTGTGTGTAATGAGATAATACTGGATGACATTGTGATACATGGATGATATGACCTTTGATTGGCCATCAGTACAAGTATGAGGTGTATTGTTCTCTACTTAGAATAATGTCAGTAGACCTTGGTATGTTGGTAGGTGCCTATTCATGTGGATTCTTCATGTAGATATACAATTAGACTATTCTGGATTGTGTTGGACACACCTATTATGATATGGTAAATTCTTCATTGATCATTATTTGGTTTGAGAACCACCATACTATTCTATGGTTAGAGAACCACCATATTATTCTGTGGTTTGAGAACCACGATACTATTCTGTGGTTAGAGAACCACCATATTATTCTGTGGTTTGAGAACCACCATATCATTCTGTGGTATGAGACCACCATGATATTGCAAGCTATTATCTTATGCGGTTAGAGACCACTGTACGAATCCCCTCTTCCCCTTAGGTGACCTTGTTGCAAGGTCGCATGGTGTCCGTAATGTGCAAATTTCTAAAAGATTGTTGGAATATTTATTTATGTGTTGAATGTTTTGCTTGCAAGTCATCAGTGTTTTGTTACTCTGGGCTAATTGGCCATTTTTATGTTTGAGTTAGTCCTTTTGCCTCAAGGACATGTTTTTGGATAAACTCGGGATAATACAATGATTGTTATTCGATCTTTACTTCTTTTATGATTCATTTATATTTGTTTTCTTCTACTTTATTGAGGTTTAATTTATGAGTTGCTTTACTTCTCTAATTTTCTCATTTGAGGCACTTTAATGTCGCAATTGCTAGTATGTGTGGTGTGTTGTGACTATTGCATACTGCCATATCCTAGAGGGATCATTGATAGGTCGTTTAGGGGAGTAGATGGCCTGAGGAATCTTGTACATATTGAGTTATGTTGGGAGGGCTCCTAGAGAGGACCCTAAGACCATCCTTCATGATGTGCTACTTGGCACAGTGGTATTCTACATGGCATGATTATTCAATGTTATTCGGTACTACAGTATGGATGATATTGGGGTCCCTTTTGAGGTGAGATTACATGATGTTACGTTGCTTTGGATATTGGCACAACAATTACTACACGACATGGTTATTCACTCCTTGATCATTCAGTTCTATGGCACTATGGATTGCTCAGTGGCCTACTAGTGTGGTCCTCCTTGTAATACCCCTCTTAATGTAGCCTTGTGATGTGAATTCCTGGTGATGTGAAAGAGCATCTATGTGTAAGGTGTACATTTTGTCATGTGTATGGTTGCATATTAGAAGTAAAATGTTTCATTGTGCCCTAAAGAGTGATAAATTACTACATTATATGATAGAGAGGTCATGCAACCTATGAAAGTAGAGGTTGAAATCATGTAAATGTGCATATATATATATATCCATGTGTGTATGATTTTAAAGATGTCTGCATGTAAAAAGTTAGAGAATTGAAAACTTTGTACATTGAAAAGTGCAATGTGTTGCATTCATGAGAAAATTATGTGGTCTATGCTAGTATAAATGTGCAAATTGATGGTTGTGAGCAACTAGTTGGCTATTTGAGACATTGAATGCTTGAATTATTAAGGCCTCATTCATTATTTGATTAGAGGAAATGGTTGCATGATAATGTATATTTTGTATGAAATCGAGTGCCTTGCCTCTTCCTCACTTGTGTACTAAAAATTATCACATGTAATTATGTGCACCATGGGGAATGTGATAGTCTGAATTTTTATAGTTGTCTTGAATTTTATGGAACTAATGTGTGTTATGGTTGCATTTAGCATTGTTACTTCCAGGAGGAATTCTAGTCCTAGGGGGGGATAATGTAAGGTCATCCAATCTACTCTGTATGACTTTTATTTGTATACATTATCTAATGTGTATGTTTGATAAATGCCTCTTTGACTAAGAATCATATTGATGTTATGTTGAACTAATTAGTTATTTGGTTGCTTGGTGGGCTTGTCTTTTCACTTGTGTACCCTTAGTATACTATGGAATGGGATACATTATACCTTCGGTCATATTAGGGTATTTATGAGATGTACAGTTGTTAGAACCACCACCATAGTTGTAAATTAATTTGATGTGCATATTGCAATTTATGTTAGAGGGCTTTATTACTCTCACTTTTTAACCTTTCAACATGACTATTAATATGTCCACATATTTTGCTATTAGAATAAACTCACTCTTCTATTTATCAAATGTGTAAGGGTTATTATATTCCTGCAACGAAAAAAAAAAACCTTATGGAGTTACTAAATACAATATAGATTCGTTCATTTGACATATAAAATGTTAGATAAGCATATAATATAAGTTTATGGGAATATATTGACTTATATAAATAAATTAAACTAATATATTAGATTATATTGTTCATAGGCCTTGGCTGACTTAACCATGAAGTGCGAATACACATATGTAGATAGTATTGGTGAATGAAATAAATGTCTTTTGAAGTTAGTGTTAGGCTAACCCTTACCCTTACCTTGTATTATTATGATATTATTTTAGTAATCTTCCAAAAGAAACCTTATTTATATAAATCATGAAATACCAATGAATAGTGGAGATGGTTTAAGGGGTTTAAATGGGTCCATCGTAACAAACCTATTTCAAGTAAGCTTAATTGTTAGATAACAAAACCGTATAACCTAGTAGATTATGCCTTCATACAAATAAACAAAGGTCTATGTTAGATTCCATATTATAGCATTTATATTCATTTCAATGATGGGATATTCACTTGCATAACATGTACTATATTTTCAAATAAAATTAACATTAAATTTAATATACAAAAATATAATAATAGAGATTGAGAAATAAAAGTGAAGATAGGCAGCTGCTAGCTTGCTCAATCAATGCATTATGTAGATTAATGCCTCTTTGAGACATCCTATCAACAACACACATTCATGTCTATTACTTCATTCCCTTCGCATGCAAGTCTATCTATCAAATGTTGGTAGAGAGGGTCTTGGAATGGTGGCATGATTCAGTTTTACGAGATATTTTCCTTCTAGGCTAGAAAAAAAAAGAACAAACGTAGCTATTTTGAAGATGATTTTTAGGAAGACAGTAAAACCCACCTAAAGATTTAGCACTTTTGATTACAACTCTAGTGAAAAAGGTATTTCTATTCTCCTTTGATTTTTCATTGAAGTTGAGCACAAATTAATTTCATTTCTTACTATTGTATGACTGAGTGTTTGTTGTTAATTCAGAGTTGGTAATTTTAATAGGCCTTTCAAGAATTTTGATCAGAATCTAGAGAAATACCCACAACATTATTTTAGGGGGTGATTGAGAGTATGTTAAAATTTAGGTTTTCTCATTCTGGAAGTTAAGTTTCTATCCTGAAGTAGTATCATTTTACAAATATAAATATTGTTTTCTTGCATTAGCCATAAAGGAACGAATCTAATGCTTATTCCAAGTACTGTGGATTTCTTGGTGGATATAAGATATTCAACTAAAATTATTTTATTCTAGAATATAATTTGAACTCTATACAATTTGCCCTCTTGACAGAATAGATTTCCTTATTCAAGGCCAGCCCAAAGTGTTTTGGGTTCTTCACTACTTTTAGCACTAATAAGGCCGGATCGTTATATAAGACTTTGCCTAAACAATTGGCACATTCTCAATCCCATTCTTAGGTGTAAAAAGGAACCCTGACCTTGTTGTTCTCAACCAGTTAAATTTGCTTAAAAGTTTCTAAGGACTTCTCACCAACCCATTTTGAGCATACCATGCAATCATGACATTTCATGAGACAACATTTCTTTTAGGCATTTTGTGATACAGTTCACGTGCCTTGTCTATGCTTCCACATTTTGAATGCATGTCTACCAAGGCACTTGCAACTATATCTGACAAAAATTCCCCTTTCGTTATGCTTTGTAGGATGTCCCTTTATTATTACTGGAGATTTGACACCGTGCACATTATTATAGTGCAAGCCTATCTTTTAGAATTATGCATTCAACATCACCAATAATCTCCCCCGGGAAATTGTCCATGTTTAAAATGATAAAAATGGTTCACATCTATAGAAAAAAAAATCTCTTACAATAATCTCAGAGATAAATATTTATTGTTGTATATTAATTAGCACATATTGAAAAGATCAAAATCCTTCTCATTCTCTCCACTCCTCTTCTTACCTTTCTTATATGTAATTGTCACTCCTTTTGTTTTCAACACTTCTATTCTTTCCTTTATCCATATGTCAGAGTACGCAAAAACTGATTTTGATACATTATCAATTGAAGTCTCTTCAGATTGACTCCAGTCTAGATCAGTTATAATTTCTTTGGTACTGTCATACCCTGTATGCAAGGTATTTTCATCATCATCTATGATTTCTTGGGGCACTTCAATTCCCCCTACTGTCTTCATCTGATCAAGAGTCAATCTTTAGTGAGATCTCCTCCTCACTTCAGCCCCATTATTACAGTCTAGCCAAAAATCCTCAATATGAGGTGGTGGCACCCTCAAATTTTGTAAATTTGATGTGCCAATATTCTTTCGAGGTGTCGACAGAGGCTTGGTCGACATGTTGCTCAATCTACTCCGGAGGCCACCTTCGGCGATTAAAAATTTTTAACTATGGCATCATTTTACAAATCTGGTTGGTGGAAAGTTTCTTGGTACATATGAGAACACGCTTGCTCAATTTCATACTTCCAGGACAAGTTTTGATGGGCCTTTTCATTGTCTCCTGACTGTGACCAGACTAAAATTGGCTTTCTGAAAAGTTTCAAATCTCGCAATTCTGAGGGTGACCCATTTCTTGCTTTGGTCTCAAATGTCTCTAGTTCTAGTTTCGTCAAAATCGGAGGCCATTTGATTCATTATTTTAATGTATCTCAATTGCAGCGAACTCATTCGACGAATTAGTTTACAAAGCAGATGCCTAAATTCAGTTAGCAAAACAAATTCTGAGGAAATGGGTTTTCTTGAAATAATTGACTATGCTCCTACACAAATTTTTGCTGTCATCGGCTGCACAGTTTGCCTGTGGTGAAAAAGCACCATGCGCCCGATGGAAGAAATTCAAAATCTATCAAGGTCTAAAGTTTCAAAATTGCAAATATTAAAATCAAATGTTAAAGGGGCATATTAAAGAAGTTTCAAGAAAAGTCAAATATCATGAGAAGAAGTTTATTAAAGTTTATAAGACTTTAAGCAAAAGTTTATTAAAGGAAACAAAAGGGTGCGATGCTTATCACACCATCTCACCCCTCTTAGCTGCTCCCTCTCAGCTCGTGCGATGGTGCGATATGCCCATCACACAGTGTTTTATGCCTTCTCCTCTCATCTGCAGCAATTAACAATGCATTTTCTCTGTTTCTGTGGCGATTTTGATGAGTCTTTGGCTGCTCCAGGCGGGATTTGGTGCTGGTAATCACGTTTTTTTGTTTCTGGGCAATTTTTAGAGGTCATTTTTTACCCAAATTTGCTGTTTTGTGCTAAAAAATCATCCTTGGACCATTTCTCATCCATTGGCGGAGGTTTTTTGCACGTTTGGAGTGATTTTTGGTTACCGGAATGATGCAAAACACCCCTGTTTCACAAAAAACGACCCAAGATTGATCAGTTGGGCAAAATTGGTTTGGTAAAATGCTGACATATTCTCTTCGTCCTTTAGAGCCGGATGCCATCATAGAGGAGTTCAAGGAGAGGCTCGAGGGTCGATTTTGCAACTGCACACAGAGAAACGAAGAATTTTCAGTTGCCACTCAAATTGGGAATATCTGAAAAATGTCAACATTTTAAAAGGGGAATATTAGAATGTATTTGTTTATTATTTATTCCTCTCCTCTTTTAATTGTAATATTTTATTCCCAAAAGCATTTTGGAGGGAGAAATGTAATAAAGAAATATCTCACTTACCTCCAGAATGTATTTAATTTTTAGGGCAACATACTTTGAGCATAAAAGAAACGGCTGGGCTTTCATTTTATTTTGGCTGGAAGATTTTGGAACTTTTGAGGAGTGAAGGAAACACAAGTTCTGCTAGGTTGCTTCATTTCTTGTCTTGTAAGTCAATGTGTTATGTGTTGAATGCATTTTTGTATAAATTCTATTCAGTTTCATGTTGATATGTATGAAAAATACAAAATGCATGTGTTTAGTTAACTGTCTCTATGGTTGTGTGCATTTCTTCTTCTGAATCAGATAACTAAGGGTTATTTTAGGTTTTGGAATATAGATTTACTATAATGCATGCTTAATCTTCTACCTTTATTCAAGGAATAGATTAAATGTTCTAGGTTGAGTATGGGGAAGAATGAATTGCAGCAGGGATGCGTGTAAGTAGAGTTAACAAAATACTTTGTCTTGGGTGGTATTTGTAAGGCAAACATCAATCTAACCGCATGAAACTTGAATGTCATGTTGAGGTTATGAGAAGCAATCACACATATATGTCAGTTTGACTTCATTTCCCTGGGATAAGCACCGACCTGAATTTGTATTGAGTTTGCAAGTCAAAACCTGTCTTTTATCCAAGCATAAAACAAAATCAGAACATCATTTGAAAACTTTAAGATTTTAGGAGTACGGTTTTAGTTGCATGTTCTCATTTTCAGCCAGTTAGATAGTCTAAGAACATTGTCAATATGGGTTTATCTTACAAATCTTGGTCCATATGTGAGAGCATTCTGCCTGAGTTTGTCAATGATGAATCTTTTGTTGTGAATAAGGGAATACCCTCCTAGGTGCAGAAAAACCTAAAGTGCAAGGGAAACAAGTGCAAACAATCTCCCGTCTTTGTTGGCGAGATCTTCCATTAAACTTGAGCATAAGAAGTGGCAAATCTTTAGAGTTTGATGTCTGTTGATTTGGGAATCAACAAAACTAGCGACTCTACTGGGGAACAATGCCATATCTATAAAAAAAGTCAAAGAAATTGATGGATCTGAATATTGGGTTTAGATTTTAAAAAGTTATCAGACCTGGAAGTGATTTGTTGTAGCAATTTTAAAAGGATTTATGTGTGACTTTGTTGTTGAGGAGAACCTAGAATGAAGAAAAGAGTTTTCAGCTTCATAAAGCTCTTTCCTCTACAAGGAGGTGGCGACTCTGCATACAAAGAACTTGAAAAGTGATACAAAGAAGTACTAGATTTGCATATTCTCAATCAGGGAAAAGAACTTGCAGCAGCTACAACATAACCAGAGGCTTGTAAAGGTGTGAAAAAATGTTTCATCAGCCCTTGCATCCTTGTATGGACCCAAACGTAGCAATGCATAGCATGTTGTCCCAACCATGTAATAAGAGAAATTTCAGCATTGACAGATATATAGCCATAAATTTTAGTGGCATCAATGGTTACACAAATGTTATTCCACCTAAAGTTGGAAAATATTTACTCAAATTCAGTGGTATAAGGGGTGAATCAGTAGAAAAGCACTTGCAGCAGTTCAGTGATTTAATGGATGACTATGAAGTTGACCATGAGGATGTAGTCATGAGACTATTTGTCCAATCCTTGAAGGATGAAGCAAGAGAATGGTTATTGAATTTGTTACCACATTCAATCAGCACTTAGCAAGAATTTCAATCAACATTCATAGAACAGTTTGGTGAAAGAATATCTGAGTATTGAGTTATTAGTGGCTTCATGGATATCCATATTGAAGAAGATGAATTAGTTCCAACTTTTAACCTCAGATTCATAAAGACATTGAAAAGGGTTCCTAAAAAAACAAACGTAATGATGCTTTGGCTTTGCTTATTTATTTGGGTGCATTTGATAAGAAAATGAAATACAGATTGAGAGATAAGGAGCCTTCTACACTTCATCAGGCATATCAGTTTGCAATGGACATTGAAAACAACTGGAGGTATGGAATGCATAAGGGTTATTTCTCTGCTAATGTCTGCTACCCTAGGGCCCCCAATGCTGATGAAACGTGTAGGTCAGAAAACACCAGTGATTATCAGGATAATGGTATTTCTGTTGCCGCAAATAGTACACCACTACACCATCTAAGTAATGATTTAAATGCCCTACCAAAGAATTTAAAGTCAACTAGGCTTCACCAAGTATATGAAAACGTTGTTTTCCCTGAAGAAATCATAAAGGATAGTGAGGAAACTGTCATGTTTTCAATCTATAATGATGATGACTTTGTTGTTCCTTGCAAATCAAGCAGAGAAGTGTCACATGAATATGAAGAAAATGGAGTGAAAGTTGAAAATACATGCATCAGTAAGGGAAATGAAGTATATGACCAGTTCATTGGTTGTGTATGTAATGATTGCAGTCATCATATTCCAAATGCATGGTTTGGTGAACAAAGGGAGGTATGTGTAGTTGCCCCTTGTAGTTTTATTAGTCAAGAAATATAAACATGTCCAGGTTTTCAATGTGGAGAATCAACCCAAGAGGATGAGAATTGTTTGTAAAATGAATATGTTTTAGCTATTCCAATTTGCTCATTGAGAGATGATTATGCAAAGGGCAATCATGGCATGATGCATAAGGATGAAGAGCTCATGGCACATCATAAAGAGCAAATCTGCAATAAAGGAAATGAAGATTGTGATCAGCCATTAAGAGAAGAATGTGTAGATACAGATTGTAGAGATATACATGAGGTTTCTTCTTGCAGTAATGTTGTCATTAAAGAGACACAGGAATGCACAGGTGCCAGGTTTGATATCTCTCTTCATCTTTCAAATAAACATGATGACGTCCCAGCTATTCCTGATGATTTGTATGAAGTAGAAATGGAGATTTTCACTTAGAATGAGGAGGCTACTGACTCAAAGAATGGCAAAGAATGTGCTAATGTTTGTCAACATTCAGACCTATGTGTGAGCATTTCAAATGATGAAATATATGAAGATGTTGAATGTGAATGCGATGATCATTTCTACGATGTAAAAGTTGAAATGTTTACTTTTATCATGAATGCATTGATGAAGAGGAAAATTTGGGTCACTATTTAGATATAAATGGGCAAGTTGCTGATGTTCATGATAATAGAATAGAGGACAACATTAATATCCATCAGTGTGAGGATTCTAGTAACAGGCCATATGCTAAAATTTTCATGCCTTCTTTTGAAGTATTTCAGGTAGAATTTAATGATGCAATTGTCAAGCACAATGATGATAGATATGAGGATGTTTTTAATAATGAGCTCCTTTAGCCTATTGCCCATGGTGACTATGAGTATGATCAATTTTTAATTGATTATAATTATTTGTGTGAGCATGCCTAGCAAAATTTTACTTCAGGGTTGAAAAATTTATATGAATATGAAAGCCAATGTTCAATGGAGCAAGTAAAAATGCTACATGTGTATGATTGTTTCATGATTATTTAAGAAGACGACTCCAAGGTTTTACATGAGCCTTCCACTCAGTTTTATTTTCTAGACTTGGAGCTACAATTTGGATTAAATGAGTCAGGGTATATATTTCTTGATGGGATAAATGAACAATTTTTTAATGAAAATTTTATGTTTGATATGCAAGATGAATATGATTTCAAGATCAATGATGCCAACTGTCAAAGGGATTATGAATGATTTGAATTTTCAGTTCAATTGGATGAGCATTTAGTGAAACATGACAATGAGCTGGATAAAGTAAAATGCCAAAATTATTATGGATTTCAGTTAATGTGTAGCTTTCAGATTGATAGAGGTAATATTGACAGGGGCAGGCTCAATGATGTGGTTAGGCATGGCAGTGCCAGGGTTAGTTTGTGGGCAGCTTGTGGTAGTGCTTTCAGACTTGATCCAATGAAATCAGATGAAAATTAGGTATTTGACACAGGAGGATTCAGGTTTTTCATTTTTTGGGGCCTAGGGCCACCAAATAAAATTAAGGATATGAATTTTGATGCAAGATGGAGTGTTGACTCTGTAGCCCAATGGAGTAGGCACATGGTCTACGTCCCGAAGATAGCTGGAATCTCATAATGCCTACAAGAGGCACGCGTCCCCAAGCAAGAGCCACTGGTGACACCTCAAATTTTACAAATTTGATGTGCCAATATTCTTTCGAGGTGTCGACAAAGGCTTGGTCAACATGTTGCTCAATCTACCCCAGAGGCCACCTTCGGCAAATAAATATTTTCAACTCTGGCATCATCTTGCAAATCTGGTTGGTAGAAAGTTTCTTGGCACATATGAGAACATGCCTACTCAATTTCATACTTCCAGGACAAGTTTTGATGGGCCTTTTAATTGTCTCCTGACTGCGACCGGGATAAAATTGGCTTTCTGAAAAGTTTCAAATCTCGTAATTATGAGGGTGACTCATTACTTGCTTTGGTCTCAACTGTCTCCAGTTCTAGTTTCATCAAAATCAGAGACCATTTGATGCATTATTTTAATGCATCTCGGTTGCGGCAAATTTATCCGACAGGTTAGTTTACAAAGCAGGTGCTTGAATTCAGTCAGCGGAACAAATTCTAAGCAAATGGGTTTTCTTGAAATAATTGATTATACTCCTATGCAAATTTTCGCGGTCATCGGCTGCCCAGTTTGCCCATGGTGAAAAAGCATCATGCGCCTAGTGGAGGAAATTCAAAATCTGTCAAGGTCTAAAGTTTGAAAATTGCAAATATTAAAATCAAATGTTAAAGTCATATTAAAGAAGTTTCAACATGAGCTGAAAAATCAAATATCATGAGGAGAAGTTTATTAAAGTTTATAAGACTTTAAGCAAACGTTTATTAAAGGAAACAAAAGGGTGTGATGGTGCTTATCGCACCATCGTAGCCCTCTTAGCTGGTCCCTCTTAGGCCCATGCAATGGTGCAGTATGCCCATCGCACAGCCTTCTTCTCCTCTCATCTACAGCAATTAACAATGCATTTTCTCCATTCCTGTGGCAATTTTGACGAGTCTTTGGCTGCTCTAGGTGGGATTTGGTGCTGGTAATCATGTTTTTCTATTTCTGGGCAATTTTTAGAGGTCATTTTTGACCCAAATTTTGTTGTTTTCTGCTCATAATTCATCCTTGGACCATTTGCCATCCATTGGCGGAGGTTTTTTGCACGTTTGGAGCATTTTTGGTTGCCGAAATGATGCAAAACGCCCCTGTTTCACAAAAAATGACCCAAAATTGATTAGTTGGGCAAAATTGGTTTGGTAAATTGCTATGACATATTCTCTTCATCCTTCAAAGCTAGATGCCATCATAAAGGAGTTCAAGGAGAGGCTCAAGGGTCAATTTTGCAACTGCACACAGAGAAACATAGAATTTTCAGTTGCTACCATTCAAATTGGGAAGAACTAAAAAATGTCAAAATTTTAAAAGGGGAATATTAAAATGTATTTGTTTATTATTTATTCCTCTCCTCTTTTACTTGTAATATTTTATTCCCAAATGCATTTTGGATGGAGAAATGTAATAAAAAAATCTCACTTACCTCCAAAATGTATTTAATTTTTAGGGCAACATACTTTGAGCATAAAAGAAACAGTTGGGCTTTCATTTTATTTTGGCTGGAAGATTTTGAAACTTTTGAGGAGTGAATGAAACACAAGTTCTTCTAGGTTGCTTCATTTCTTGTCTTGTAAGTCAATGTATTATGTGTTGAATGCATTTATGTATAAATTCTATTCAGTTTCATGTTGATATATATGAAAAATACAAAATGCATGTGTTTAGTTAACTGTCCCCATGGTTGTGTGCATTTCTTCTTTTGAATCAGATAACTAAGGGTTATTTTAGGTTCTGGAATATAGATTTACTATAATGCATGCTTAATATTCTACCTCCATTCAAGGAATAGATTAAATGTTCTGGGTTGAGTATGGGGAAGAATGCATTGCAACAGGGATGTGTGTAAGTAGAGTTAACTAAATACTTTGTCTTAGGTGGTGTTTGTAAGGCAAACATTAATCTAACCCCATGAAACTTGAATGTCATGTTGAGGTTATGAGAAGAAATCACACATATATGTCAATTTGACTTCATTGCCCTGGGATAAGCACTGACCTGAATTTTTATTGAGTTTGCGAGTCAAAACCCAAGTCTTTCATCCAAGCATAAACCAAAATCAGAACATCATTTGAAAACTTTAGGATTTTAGGAGTAGGGTTTTAGTTGCATGTTCTCATTTTCAGCCAGTTAGATAGTCCAAGAACATTGCCAATCTGGGTTTATCTTACAAATCTTGGTCTATATGTGAGAGCATTCTCGCTGAGTTTGTCAAGGATGAATCTTTTGTTGTGAATAAAGGAATACCCTCCCAGGTGTGGCAGAACCTAAAGTGCAAGGGAGATAGGTGCAAACAATCTCCCATCTTTGTTGGCCAGATCTTCCATTAAACTTGAGCATAAGAAATGGCAAATCTTTAGAGTTTGATGTCTGTTGATTTGGGAACCAACATGAGGTAGATGCCTGTATTTCTTATCTATGAAATTTTGAATCCTTTAGAAAGGATTGAAAGGTCTGATCAAATCAAATGTAGGGAACCCATAATACAATAACTCGGTCTCTGATGTTTTGGCCACATCCTCATTAAAGCACTAATATTTACCAATAACAAAGGGGAATTTGATGTTGCCCCTGCTACATTGAGCCTTATACATTGCATACACATCCAGTATTTGCCTTTTGAACTCCAATAACACCACCTTCTCAAATGGGTATCTAGGTAATCTGAAAGGTTTTCCCTTGAATCCTTTAGTTCTGATGTATGTAAATGTGGGGAACTAGATGTACCAAGCACTATACAATGTGATTGCATTCTTGGCCACTTCAAATAACTTTGTTCTTTCTCCCCTGTTAATATCCTTGTCAAATACATAGAGAAAACATCATTGACCCTTATCCAATTCTTTCCTACATTTTGTGCTTGGATATCCAGGTAATGATCATATACCAAGGTTTGTCCTAGCCTACTCCCTAATGTTCCAATTCTCTATATTCCATTCAATTGCATCCTTGCAGCACAGGAGTGTACTATATATGATGACATGAAGAATTTCTTATGCTTTTTGAATCTCATGACCTGTGCATAGATGGTATTGTTGATTGCCAAAGCCCAATGTACATACCATGTCTCCTCTGTAATGTACTGTATAACTGAAAACATCCACAATTCGAATGAAGTTGCATCCTCCAACCCCATTACTCTGTTGAATAATGTTATTATGATATACACTTCTTTGAAGTCCAATCTATACAGAGTCTTAGGCAATCTAACAGCTACCTTTGGTTTCTATCAGAAGTGTACCAACCATAGAATATGGTACTTTTACATGATGACTCATCCTTCCTAAAATCTACAGCATACTTTTCCACATCTACCTCTTTCATTTTCCCAGTAGTCTTTAATCTGAAAGTATGTGCTATCCCTTCCACAGACAAGTCTGTGAATACTACTCCATTATGTTTTATCCTCCTAGATTGAAAATCATATCTTTGTAGGCATTCAAAAACCAGGTCCCCAGCTTCCATTTCTTGTGGAAAGCCTGCAGCATGGTACAACCCAACATCCCATATATTTTTCATTGCTAAGGATGCGCCAATTTCTTGGATTTTGTTTAATAACTCATCAGAATCAAAATCCCCAATTACTGTATCTAATGCCCTGTATGGACAGTATATGTTTGAATGATAGCCTCTATCTGTGAATTCCTCTTTGTCTCTGGTTTCTTTCTTTTCATCTTTTCTAGCTATTTTCTCTACTTTCCTCCCTTTTGGTGGCATCCTGAAAAGATATACATTTTTTTACAACCGTGTTTTATGTTTCCTAGGGTTTTGCCATTTATATTTATGTTGAACCTTTACCCTAAGTTCCTTTTTATTTGAATCATGCATATATTTTCCCCCTTGTACCTAATTTATGATTTTATCCCATTGAAATATAGTATTCAACTGTAATCACCATATAAAATTTTGTAATCGTATTTTGTAACATACCAATGGGATTTCAGAAACATACCTATATTTTGCAACCGTTGACTTTACGAATGTTGAAAGGAGATTTACCATTCAACTTCTACACCGCTACCTTCTTCAAATTTCAAATCACCCCTTTGAATCGCCTTTTACCTTAGCTTTGTAAAACACTCTGTAATTCCTGAATTCAATTGTGAGAATTAACATAGACAAATTCCCTTTTACTTCTTTTGAATTTAGGTTTTTCAACGATAGGTATGCATTAAATGTAGTAGCCAAAGCATACAATTCAGTCTATGCTTTTTTTTCCCGTTTAATTCATACTTTGAATTCTTGTATACATTAGTTTTCTGTACTTTGAATCTTGTATGTCATATACATGCACGATAAGTCTTTATACACTTTAGTTATACCCTCCTTTTACTTTATGCATATTAAATTTTGTATATCTCTATGTATATCTTATACAATCATCAAAATATAAAAACTCGGACTCTAGGGGTTTTATAAAATAGATTGCAATTAATTTTGAATCTGGCATTGTATCTAAGTCTTTTGTACCATTTTTCTGTATATTGCATTCATGTATCTCAACCATACATATGTGGACCCAACCCGATGTATACGTTGTTCAAACCTTTATTTACATCGGGTTTTTTTGTATATAATTTCTTTGTATATCATTATGTATATTATCTACATGCATCAAAATATACAAAAATCTATGATGTTGATTTATATTTCGTTATGAATAAATTCTCTTTATTCCATTTTTAATACTGAGTTCAAATCCACGAATGCACTTTTCACCTTTTTGTATTTCTAATACATGCATCATAATATACAAACGTGTGAAATCTACTTACAATTCATTTCATTTAGCTTTCCTTGTCGCGTCTAGTTTTGTATTTGTATATAATATACATGTAGTTATACATACAACAATACATACAAAAATATGCATTCCTCTTTCCTTTTTAGATCGACTGAATTTTCCTTTCGGGTCCGGCTCCATATTTGTATCAAAAGTACATATAACAAATCACGTATCTAATATACAAATAAAAGATCCTCAACCTTCTACATTGTTTTGAACTTATTTTGACACCTACCCATGTATATATTGCATTTGTATTTCTAATACAAGAGTTGTAATATAAAAAATGCAATTATAGATTTCTCGGCTTTTATACATTTCGCCATAAAACGCTGTCAGGTCTAGATTTGAATACTCTAAAAGTATGCTAAATATATCCAATGAATAAAACCAATGAATAAAGTGAACCGACTGACTTAATGCATAATGGATACATGCAAAAAATAATTTATATCAGATACACGTTGACCACCATGAATCTAGTGTTGACTTTTCACAGAAACAAGCATAACTTTCAAAATATACCAAATTTTCAAATGGTTCGAAAGGTAACCCTAGCTGATTTTTCATGCAGATTCTATTGGTAACCATCACTCATTCCCAAACATTGTACAACTCAAATTTCAAGCATCCGTGTCATTTTGCCTATACCGCCAAGCAAGTAGAACCACACAAGCAAAAAGCAAAAGCCATAACAGGTGTCCTCATTTTGCTAAAGGGTAAAATGGGGCGTCCAGCCAGCTCCATAGGCACCACATGGAAGGCACAAGCCCTTTCAATTATTGGCCTTCCTATAAAACTAGTTGGTAGCACTTAAGCACACCCAATGGTGTATATAATATCCCCTGATGGTATACAATCCTACTGATGAACTTTCCATACCTCCCATCGACAAATCCGTAGGGGTATATTCTTCCATAAAATTAATGATACCAACACAAAACCACCATTAGCACTAGAAAATAGCCCTTTGGTTTCTAGTAAGTAGTTTCTACCATCACTAGGTGGTTTTCAGACAAACTATAGTAGTTTTTTATCTCTGAGGTGATTTTAACAAAACCCAACAGTGGTTTTGAAATCTAAAGGAATGTTCCATTAGGTCTTAGACTATTCCATCAATGTGATGATAACATTAGCATGATGTCACAGTGAAATCATCGTTTACTCCTCCAAGATAGACCCCTCTCCAATGTAGTTTTCATTTTAACAATCTAACTTTGCAAGCCATTTTATCAGTCATACAGGCTCCTTTTTTAGAGCAATTTTTTTATCTGGGGAAGAATTTTGTAGGCTTCACAATGGTGCAATAACCTTTTTATTTCAGTATCTATTTTTTTCTAGAAATTACATATTTTCACATATCTTATTGAGCAGTTCTCATTTTGGGAACTTCTAGGGCTTCGTTTGGGCTCATATGGTAAGTTTTTTGAGTGAATTTTTTTAAAGTGCATAATTTTTAAAGTAATACTCAGGTCTATAATCATATTGATCAAATTTTAGATCAAATTTATAATTTTAGTTTATGGCCTAATTTGGCATTTGCAGTGTACTAATATCGAATAACACTCTGTTGTTTTGGCTTGTGGCAATTGTTATTGCACTAAAGTATAAAGTTCTAACATCATATATTGTTGGGGATATCTCATGATTGAGTAAAATTGGGAGGTAATTTTGTGAGTTTTGATCTCTCATCATTTGAGAAGATATCATGGGTTTTTCTTTTCATCCGTCTGTGCTAAACTTGAAAAAAGATAATTATGAGTCTTGGAAAAAAGGCATCCTTACACATTGCAAGTGACTTAATCTTTTGCTTTATCTTTATGGACTCATACCTAAACTAGATACACCTCATAAGAAATTTGTATGGGGAAATAAAACTAATCACGTCCTTGGATTTATTGGCTCTAGTGTTGATTTTGACACTATACATTTCCTCTCACATATTGAGTTCACACGCACTCTTTGGACTAAAATTTGGGAGATCTATGGAGATCCTCCTATCTCTCCATTCCTAGATTTAGGCTTGAATGATGTGACAACACAAAGAATTCTCTTGCTTCTCCTTCTCATTCTATTGAGATTAATACTCCACCATCACTTGTTGCTACTTCAAAGTTTAGAGTTTCTTCCTTGAGAGCTTCCAATGATTCTTATAGTAGGATCATTTTAGTCTTCCTAATCCACCTCATTGGGATTCCTATTGATTAGACATTACATATTTATTTGTGGAGTCTCACATTTCAAATTTGGAGGACACATTTTAGGGGTTATCTCTCCTATTTGATGGCAATGATGTCATCTAATCTTTAGTGTTTTTAATTGTAGTTCACTATCCTTCCTCTCCTAGTTCCACTTCATTTATTAAGGATTTAGTTCCTTTTTTGGAGAAGACATATTTTTATAACATGAGGACATCTTAGTTGTATTCTAAAACACACAATTGGATTTGAATTACCTTTTCATCTAGATTGTGGGAGTTGATTCTACATCCACCATTGGATTTGTTTCTTCCAAAGGGGAGAAATGTTGTTTGTAGGCAGTGGATTGTGTTTTGTCTTTGAGCATTCATTGGCACTAGAGCTAATTCTTTATGGGGGGATCTATCATATCATTGTATCTCTCCTATGGAGGGATATTAATTCTATATTGGTGATAGAAGTAGTCCTTGGGGAGTCATGTTGAGTCCTCCTCCCTTCTTTCACTTTCTTATTTTCTCTTTTAGAGAGGAGTATTTTCCTATAGGTTTCTCCTTTACTCTATTTGTGAGAGATTGTTTATACATGGGTACCTAATATGACCTTGTATCTAGGACCCATCCATCATCCATCTTTTCATCTTGCATTTGTCCTCCCTAAGTTGCACTTAAGGGGGTGTTGGTATGAACAAGGGTATTTCCTATCTAGTTTCTCCTTTATAGTGTGCATAAGGTACATTAGCTAATTAGTTATTAGTTAGGACCTATTCATACATGTTCACATGTTAAGTTGACTTAGGACTCTAGGAATCTTTCTTGAACTTTCTAGTACACATGTGATCTTATCCTTTAGTTGTCACATGTTATAGGATTAATACACTTGTCATAATCCTATATAGTGGGTAAGTGCACAAAGATGGGGGACCAAAAAGTAGCCACAACTACTTTTTGGTCCCATAGGAGTAATAATGCGAGCATGTTTTGTCATGCATGGAAAGTTCTAATGTATGTTGCATCTAAGATTATGCTTTTATCAAAAGATTTAAGTGTTGTATAAATTATAAAATGACTACTATGACAATATTTTCATTGTCCCTAAATTACTAAATACCCTATCCATCAATCCTATGAGCCTATACGCTAGACCTTAACCCTATACATTCAACTAGAGAGAGAGGGTAGGAGGTAGATAGGTGAGAGAGAGAGGGGGGAGAGGAGGGGGAGGGAGGGAGGTAGAGAGGTGAGAGAGAGGGTAGGAGGTAAAGAGGGAGGAGAGAGAGAGAGAGAGAGAAGGATTGATAGAGAGTGTGAGAGAGAGAGAAGGTAAGGGTGAGATGATTTTCCTTCAACACAATAACACAAGCGCGTTATTGTTTGCTTTGGTAATTTACAAGCCTCTGGCTTGGATTTGCCTTGGGCTTCCAACCCAAAGGCTTGGACTGAGTTTTGAACATCCAAAGATGTGTTTTTGGAGATTGTAAATTTTTTTACATAATCTTGATCATGCTCCCCATTAGGTTTGCACTTGTTTCAATGACAAGTCAAAGAAATACCGCGATAATGTTAAGCTCTCTCTTAGATTTCTAACCATATAATTCTTTTCACATTTTGAGTATGTTAAGATTTTCATCTTTACTTTCTTTTGTTAGTGTATCTATTTTTTTGTCAAAAACTAGTGTGTGGTATTTTTAACTTTATTTTTTAACCATTTATCAAAATTTCAAATAAATTACATTTTTAGAAACTACACTCCATTCTACACGTATTAAAAAAATTGGATCTTCAATTAGTTTTCAAAATTTTTAGGGGGGGACACACTCAATTTTCTATTTTTTAGGATGTGTCCACTTTGAAAATTAGTAAAAAATCAATTATTCATGAAAAAATTATCAGAAAAATTAGGGATAAACTACATGGTGTTAGCTAATTTCTCACTGGAGTGATATTTGAAATACTAAAAAAAATTAACTTTTTAGGGGCGTCACACCAGATGCTATGTTATATTTTTTTGAAAAAAACAAGACCAATTTGTGTGGTCCCCCTTTTTGAACCCTTTAATCTCAACCATTTATAAAAAATAGTTGTTTAGAAATTGGATTCAGAGCACTATGACTCTTGTTTTTGTTGAATTTTCAAATTTTGAGTGTAACTATCTTCAATTTCTCATCCAACATTAGTCTTTCCTGATTTTAGAAAAAAAGTGGTCACTTAAGACCCCCTTTTGGTCCCCCATCTTTGTGCACTTACCACAGTCCTACCTCTCAACCTTGCCTATATCAGCAAGGGTTCTCATGTACAATTTGTATGAGTGTGTAATAATATCATTATTCTATTTTTGCACCACAATCAAGCAATTCATCCTCTTGTTGTTCTCTTGTTGAAGTCTAATCTTTGGTTTTGCATGTGATCCTAGGAGCTTGAGACCATTTGGGACTCTTACAATAACCTCACACAAATTCTAGAGATTCAAAGCTTCTCCTACGCTCATAAGAATTCACTTTCAACAAACTCACCAGAGCACACCTACAACAAATTTTCTTATAGCCAAAAATCTCTCTGTAGTTAAATAGGACTTCCACCTGCAACAAACTTCAACAATATTTCATCAACTATCCTCTACCCAACAAAGTTACTGCAAGATATGTACACTCTCAAGGCCTCCTTTACCCACTTTCACACAATGGAGGATGTCAACACATCTTCTACCCAGTACCACCTCTATTGCAAGACAACCCAAAATAATTACACAGAACAAGCCCTCATAATCTCAGACATAACACATCAGATCCAAGCTCTCTTTAGTTACAAGATTTTATATTTATCTATTTTTACCTAAAAATACTTTTAGAGTTATTCTACCACACAACACAAAAAATACCTCAAATCTGAAACCCTTCTCACACACATCTCACAAAAACTTTCCCTTCCCTAATACCATTTCTCTCTCACATGCAACAATGTGCAGTTACAAGGCTCCTCTCACACTTGCAACAAAACATTAGATCTTTTCTAAACAAAACCTAGCAACATACCATCTGTAATGTCCCTTTTTGGGATATTCCCAATATCTTTACCTGCATACAATAATAACTACTAGAAAAGGACCTTAGTAATATTAAAGATCAATAAATTAAGATAATATTCAATTCATAGCATCATTCATATTAAATCCATCTATCATAGCATAATTAATAATGAGATCAATACTTCATAATATAATCAATATTTGGTTTAATCCATCATAACACAATCCCTCAATCCAATCACATAGTGAATTCCTTATGAACTCTTGCAAGTAGCATTATTGAAATGGGTCAGTCCACCTAACAATATTGTTGAGCATAAAAGGGGTCAGTCCACCTAATAGCTCCTAGTTCATGTTGGAGGCACACCCTCCTTGATCAAGCTCAAGAGACACACCCTACTTGATTAGGCTCAAGAACATGGTAGGACCACCCACCCCCAAACCATGCACAGTAGGGCCACACACCCCAACCATGGCAGGGCCACACACCCTCACTACTTGGCTGACATGATGAGAAAATGAGATGCCCATCCTCTTCATCTCTCATGAACTTGAAAGGGCCATCCTTCCTACTTGCAAACATCTCCTTGACTTCAAAATGGATTTCTTAGAAATTTGTTATATGATTGATATAACGTAACTCTTGATGGATTTCAAGTTTAGTCCAAGGATTGCAATATATCCTTCTTTGCTATTAACGATTGTTTGTATGGCAGATATATATACGGACTAAAAAGTGGACACATGCCTTTTTACCTCCTAGTTTAGCTCCTAGGTCTTGGTGTTTACATTTTACATGCAAATTATTCATCTTGATGATAAATCCCCCAAAACCCATGACAAATGGGAACTAGGGGTCCATTTTATATCCAAGTTCTAACCAAAAAGGCCCCTTAGGACTTGGGTATCCATGCCCAAGTCCACCCTGATTGGTTGGGGTAAAATCAAATCTATGTCAGCCTAGGACTCTTAAATGGGTCCTCCCTTGTCATCTCTTTCAATTAATTTACGAAAGTTTAGCGGGATAACATATATAAACAAGCATTTGAATTCATTTGTAACTAGGTTGATGATAGAAAACTTGATGATAGAAAGGTTATGATATTGTGCAAAGGCAAATTCAAGGAATTCATTATGTTTGTTGCAGACTTATGTTACTATTGTGTTTATTACAGATTTGAATTTATCATCAACATCCTTGTGAATTGAAGAATCTTCATCCTCTCAAGGGCATCACCTTTGAGGTAACATTGTCATTGTGTTTGAATCATTTCATTATCATTTGGATTATCTTTAGCCTCTGCCCTACTAGAGTATGCTCTCTCATTAACAACAGTGTTGGGAAAGCTTGATTACTAACCCAAGATTTGACTGAGGCAAATCCCTAAACAACACAACCCCCAAACCCCTTTTTCCTTGTGTGCAAGTTACATATGTGGGAGTTGTGGAAGTGAAGGTATAAGGAAGTTGTTTGAAGGATAAAGATTATAGATCTAAAAATGGAGTTTGAGAATTTCATTGTAGTAGACTAGGGTGCTAGCATCAGTGCTCAGCATGCCAAATAAACCTAAAAATCAGCATCAGAGTATCCTCTGTGACATTTTTGTAGTTTCAATTTATCGGAGATCTAAAATTTCTAGACTCAGGTGCCATTCTCTATGTCCTTCAACATTTCAGCTATTGAGGGATAGGTTTGGATATCTTACTAATCATCTTGGCACTCTCAAATCTTGATTTGTTGTTTTCGTTTCACTATTATAAGTTGATTATCATAGATCTAGGGTTTAGAGCATTGATTGGCCTAGGGTTTGATGATAGGCTTGGTTGAATTGCATCTTTCCTCTACAAACAAGAGTATAAAATCAATAGTTGAGCCCTCTTCCATCTTGAAGTGACATAACCGTGGTTTTGTCCTTGAATGTTGTAGTGAAAGGAGGGTTTGATCTAGTGTACTCACATACTTTGCATCCTTCCCCATTTTACTATATAATATTTTAGTGAACCCGTGTTTTTAATGAACTTGCATCTTTATAAGTGTTGAAATTAGATTTTTCATTACATCATATCATACTTGTCATTTTATATTGAAAAATCTTGCATACATTTGAAATTTTTGAAAAAATAAGCATTATAGGCTTGCATAAAGGCCTAATTTGGCATTATTTTCCTTGAAAATCATTAGAAGCATTTGAAAATATGAATTTTACATCAGATCTGAACCTAATTACAGCAATTAATCATTTCATGATATCACGCCTTGCATTTGCATCTCTAATTTGCTAGGGTTTTGTTAAAAACTTACATTTTTCCTATAACCTAGTCATTTGCAAAGCTAGGATTTGTAGTCAAAATCTTATTTCAGATTTTACTATTGTCATAAACAATTCAAATCAGATCTTCCTTTGATTTTTTTGCATAGTCATTCAAAATTTTTGAATAACTTTGGAAAAAGTGCATATTTATCATACTTTTGCAATTACACAATGTGTATTTCAACATAAGCAAATTTTTCACATATTTTGCAATAAACCAAGAAAATTATCAATATCACCTTTTTTTCAGAACTTTTAACATTAAATTCACTTGGTTTATAGTGACACCAATGTATTTTTTATCTTTATAAAAGCTTCAAAAACCCAGTTTCCTCAAACTAGTGTTGTGGTGTACAAAAGTCTCTCATATTGGTTGTATTTGATAAATGAATAGATCTTATTGTACATTGATGTTCCAAGACATTTTATTATGGCATCTTCATGTCATTTCTCTTTGGTATCTTTGTATGCATATATCAAAGATCTTTATTTTCATAGATTCATAACCCTCATGGGTGAACATCCTTTAATATTAGAAAATCTAACCAAATTCATATCCATGAACACTCATGAGAAAGAGGATCGTGAAAGTTCTTCTATAAATCATGATAATGCATTTGATCTAATATCTGAAGTATATGACGATGATGATGATTCTATGAGTCATCCTATTTCTCCTTTAGTTGAATGTTCAAGACCCTTGGATTTCACTAAGGAAGTGAAGACCCTCGATCTTCCTCCTTTGGATGAATGTTCAAGTACTTCGGACATCACTAAGGATGTGAATAGTTCTCTTTTGGTTGCATATTCAAACCCCTTAGACATCACTAAAGATACATTCATCGACAATTCTCTTAACAAAACTTTACCTTCCCTTTGTTCCAATACTCCTCCTTTAAGAGATGAAGCATTGGTGGATGAAGAAAGGTCTCTCACATTAAATCCTTTAGGGATGGATGCTGATCTTGATCATAGTAAAATAAGACTGAACACTCTAATTACTTTACCAACTTCTCAACCTATACTTCTTCAACCACCCCATCTTACTCATAAAGGTGGTCAGGATTATGATCTTGTTGAGAAGCTTTGTGCTACTCCTGCTAACATCTCTCTTTGGGAACTCATACAAACATCACCTACATACCACGGAATGCTCCAAGAAGCTTTACAAAAGGTGGTTGTATCACTAGCTCTTAAGCCTAATGATGTAGTAGCCCTGTTAGATTGTATGCATGTGACAAAAATAGATATTCTATTTCAACAACAAGAGTTATCCTCTATGGAAGTTTAGAAACAATATGATCCTCTTATAATCTGTCACTATAAACAAAAATTTGGTAAAGAGAGTTTTGGTAGATAACAAATCAGATCTTAATGTTTGTGGTGTTGATTTGTTACACAAAATCAACATTGATAAAAAGTTAATTAAGCTAGATAAGTTGAACATTCGTGGCTTTGATAATGTTGGTAGACCATCCATGGGTACTATAACTCTACCTATAAATGTTGGACCCCTAACATTGTCTACTTGTTTCCATGTCATGCCTAGTGCTCTGTCATATAATATGATTGTTGGAAGACCATGGATTCACACTATGGGGGCAATTCCATCTTCCCTTCGTCGATCATTAAATTTTATTTACAAAAATAAAATTCACACCATTGAAGTTGATCTGAAGCCCAAAAGTTGTTTACACATTGAAACACAAAAGCAACTTGTCAATCATAAGACTTTAAATAACTTAAAAGCTGATTCATCAATACCTCTTACCGTAGATAAGGTTGTGCAAGATTCAACATCACCATCAAATGCATTTTTTGGTGATGATTAGGGTTCAGTAGATTTTACTCCTTCCTTTACGGGGGAATATAAACTTAATAACCCTAATCTTGATGCATCAAAAAATACCTTGATCTCATCCAAGCAATCTTTGGAACTACCTAAAATACCTAAAGTTTCTTTAGTAGAAGACAAAGATAATACTTTCACTTACACTACAGAGTATAAGACTTATGAGGCCCTGCCTTCTACTAAAAATATGGAGTCTCTCTATGGTCATGGATTTCAAATCCTTTACAAAAAAACTACGACTATGTAGGTAATGGTTGTGGTGTAAAACAACAAGGAATCAGAGTACCTTTACAAGTTACTGGTATTAATTACACGCCCGATATTGGATACCATTATCTGAAACCCACCAAAGCCTACCGTCATCCTACTCTTAATGTTAATACAATATCATAAAATATGATATACCCTAAGATGATGGACATGGATTATCCACCAGGAAATATCCCATTGAATCAAGTAAGTATTTCTCCCTCTTTTAGCCACACTCGTTGCAACACCTACTCCAGTTGCTCTCAAGGGTGGCCTCCTCCTAGATATATATGTTGTTAGCATTGTGTTGTGTTCCCTTGTGTTGTGTTATGTCTCTTTGGATGACCCTTGATACTCTTGTAAGGTCAAGGATACAAGGAGACCACCTTTGTTGTGACCATTCTTCTATATGTTCCTCTATTCTTCTATTATCCTCTCCTCTATTTTATTGTTGTGTGTTGTGTCTTGGGGGCATAACATTGTGAATGATGTCTTGGGAGCATCCTCTTGTGTGGTAAACCCAAGTCACTCTTGTCTCCTCTCTCATATTATTGTTTAACTTCTTTAGTGGTTCTACTAGCTAGTGGATGATGAAAACCAACAAATATTGATAAGGACCATGTGTCCCTTTAGCAAGAAAGCAAAAATGGACCTAGTCCACATATGAAGATGGGGTTGATATATATTATCTGACGCTTGACTAGTAGACTCATTCTGTTTTGTGATTTTCCTTGTGACATTTCTTGTAACAAACTTTTGCAATACTCTCAATTTGCTTCAATGCACTTTGGATTGTTTTGTCTCTCACCTTGTTGTTACACTCAATCTTGAGATGCCTACAATATAGCCCAATGGCTATACTCGGTTCTAAACACTCAACTATAACCTTTGTCCTAGATCTTCACAATCAAATATATGATTTATGCATAGCTTTCATGAATGAATTTGGTTATTATCATAGAGTAAGATTTTCTAACCAAAGCTTATCTTGTTGACTATCTTAACAAACAATATTGATGTGTTTGTGGGAACATTCAGCGAACTCGGCACATGTCACTTTTGGGGCATGAGCTTTGCAAAAGTTCTTGTTCCCTTGTGTGTCTTCACTCTACTTTAATGTGCTTGATATTGGCAAGCGGGATCAACCACCTTAAGGTGGGGGCATATATAATGGTATCTACTTGATTATTTTGACACTGACAAAGCATGTTTAAAAGCCCTCACCACAAGGCAGGATGGTGTATCTCTTGAGCTAGTGCACATCCTTTTAAAATCAAAAAGTCCTCATCATGAGGCGAGATGGCGTATCTCTTGAGCTAGTGTGCATCCTTTTATACAAAGCCTTCATCGTGAGGCGGGATGGTGTATCTCTTGAGCTAGTGCACATCCTTTTATAGAAAGTCCTCATCATGAGGCAGGGTTGGATCTTGATTCATTCACCCTTAAGTGTGTTTTTTGCAATTGTGGTAGCATAGCTCAACTGTCAGGTGTGTTTGGCGTGTTTTAGATAGTGAAGCGGTGATGAGCTCCTTCCTATCACCCATGTTTTCTGTGTATACGATGTATAGTGTGTCTATGGCATACTAGGTGACACTCGTGTATTCAGTATGTCTTCCATGTGTTTTATGTGTCTTCTTTGTGTGTCTTGTGTGTTTGTGGTGTGGTATAAAGTTGTATGGTGATGAGTCCCTCCCCACACTATATGTGTTTGTTATGCTTATGCGTGGTCTAAAGTTGTGCGGCAATGAGTCCCTTCCCACGCTATGTGTTTGATTTACTTTAATTAGCATTATATATATACATATATATGTAATTGCTTAATCATGTCTTCTCTTCATGTATACTTCATGTACTACGTGGATGTGTTCATGTCTTCTCTGTGTATTGCGTGCTTCCTTACTGTATTCATGGTGTCTTATGTGACTGTTAAGTGTCTTCTTATGTTTTCCTAAGTCTGGGGGCTAGAAATAGTCCTTCAAGATTAGGGTGTGTCTTCATTCTAAGTGTTTGATGTGTTTGATATATTTGATATACTTCAACTATACTTTAATGCATGTGTTATATCATAGGATTGCACACACATTAATGTGGGGGCTAAATGTTATGGAGTAAAAAGTGGATACATGCCTTTTAACCTCCTAGTTTACCTCCTAGGTCCCCGTGTTTACACTTTACATGCAAATTATTCATCCCAATGAGAAATCCCCTGAAACCCATGACAAATGGGGACTAGGGACCCATTTTATATCCAAGTCTTGACCAAAAAGGCCCTTTGGGACTTGGCTACCCATGTCCAAGTCCACCCTGATTGGTTGGGGTAAAATCAAATCTATGTTGGCCTAAGACTCTTAAATGGGTCCTCCCTTGTCGTCTCTTTCAATTAATTTATGAAATTTTAGCGGGATAACATATATAAACAAGTGTTTGAATTCATTTGTAACTAGGTTGATGATAGAAAGGTTATGATATTGTGCAAAGGAGAATTCAAGACATTCATTGTGTTTGTTGCAAACTTGTGTTAGTATTGTGTTTGTTGTAGATTTGAATTTATCATCAACATCCTTGTAAATTGAAGAGTCTTCATCCTCTCAAGGGCATCACCTCCAAGGTGACATTATAATTGGATTTGAATCATTTCATCATCATTTGGATTATCTTTAGCCTCTACCCTGCTAGGGCATGCTCTCTCATTAACAACAGTGTTGGGAAAGCTTGAATGCTAACCCAGGATTTGACTGAAGCAAATCCCTAAACACCACAACCCCTAAACCCCTTTTTCCTTGTGTGCAAGTTACAGGTGTGGGAGTTGTGGAAGTGAAGGTATAGAGAAGTTGTTTGAAGGAAAAAGATTCTAAATTTGAAAACAAAGTTTGAGAATTTCACTATAGCAGACTAGGGTGCTAGTACCAGTGTCCTGCAGGCCAAATAAACCTAAAAATTAGCATCAGAGTATGTTCTGTGATATTTTTGCAGTTTTGAGTTATTAGAGATCTAAACATTCTAGACTCAGGTGCTAGCCTCCATGTCCTCCAACATTTCAACTTCTGAGAGATAGGTTTGGATATCTTGCAAATCATTTTGGAACTCTTAGATCTTGATTTGTTGTTTCTGCTTCACTGTTGTAAGATGATTATCATAGATCTAGGGTTTAGAGCATTGATTGGGCTAGGGATTGATGATAGGCTTGGTTGAATCACATCTTTCCTCTGCAAACAAGAGCATAAAATTAGGAGTTGAGCCCTCTTCCATCTTAAAGTGACTTAAGCTTGGTTTTGTACTTGAATGTTGAAGTGAAAGGAGGGTTTGATCTTGTTGGAATTAGGCCAGACAACTGAGAGTGGGGGAGTGAATTAGTTGTCCCATAAAATTAATTTTTCCTTCCTTTTAATCTTCTTCCTCAACTAACAAACAGATTAATGATATAAACATTAAAGTATGAAACAATAACTCATGAGCAGAAACACAATTAACACACTTGACACCAAGATTTAACGTGGAAACCCGGTTAAGGGAAAACCGCGGTGGGGGTTAACCCACAAGATTTGTACCTTGTTAAAAGTACCTAGAAGGAAAGAGAAGGCATATGCCTTCGGGTGCATTTCCCTGAGTTCACTGCTCAAAAGAGGCTCACTGCCTACAGAATTTACATTTAACACAAAAATAATTAACTGATAAATAGCATCTTCTTCATGCCTGGTTCAGTTTCATTGAATGCTCATAAAACTTCTTCTCTGCCCCAAATACTTCTTCTCTAACTCTTCATCTTAAAAATATCTTGTTCTTCTACTTCTCCTCTACGTTGCTCTGCCTTTGATCCTTTCTTCGAATTTTATGATTTTCACACAAGGATGTTTTTCCACAACTCAACTACACACCTTTATATGCTTCATAAACCTTGGAATAAACAACAAGGTCGACTTGACTTAACGTGGATCACTATACTATTGGCTAAACATGTCTGAGACTTAAATCTACCTCCAACAACATGCCACACTCCAGAGAATTGCTCTTAGATCATCCACAACATGCTTGAATCATCCGGTCGGCCAAGATTGGGAAGAACAGCAACACCAAGAGGGAAATCTTCAATAATGGGCTCAACCTTCAATGCAGACCTCCAACACAGCAACCACACGATCCAGAGATCTCCATAAGCACATTGAATTCATAAAAAAATCCACACTCCTCCAAATCATTAGAATCACTTACATCTTCATCTGGAACCTCAAGAACATTGTCTATCATGATTGTCACAACCAAAAAATTGCTTACAGACCTCCAAACCACAAACCACTTGAATGGATGATACACACTAACTTCCCAAACATGCCTCTAGATCCGCAGATCATCATTTTACATTTCTGGAACAATTCAGACCTCTTTCCTATCACTCTGTCTCTTATGAACATTGCAAAACTAGTTCTACTCAGATGGCCATAGCTTCTTCAAATCTTCACATGTAAACCCTTCAAATCTTAACTGGAGCTTCTTCAGAGAATCCTCTACTCAGCCATATGCTCTGCATACATTGAACTTCATTAATTTTCTCCATAACCTCAACATTCTAGTCTTCTAAACAAGCAACAAAATAGGATACAGTTGACACTAATGGCAACAAGGATATGTTGACATCAATGACAACACCCATTAGGCACATATTTGCAACAATATCCCCCTTTGTCATTGATGGCAACATATGATGTAAAAAACTAATTTAACCATCAAGACAAGAACTTCTCCCCTTTTCTCTTATCACTTCTGCAACTACTTTCTTCACTACCCCCCTTTCATCAACAACTAGTTTTTCACATGATTTCTCTCCCCCTTTGACATCAATGGCAAAGGGCACATATTTGCAATCTTTTCTCCTTTTTGTTTCAGATCAATCCCCAAAAAAATGTTGACTACTCCCCCTGAGTAGTATCTTCTTAACATCATTCTGGATCACAAGATATGACTGTGAATTCCACCAGACTGATGCACTCTAGTGCATCCTAATTCTAATCAGGAGGGGTAATAACCGCTAGCTTTTCTCTGATATACTCAAAAGTATCCTTAGGAAGAGGCTTAGTGAATATATCCGCAATCTAATCCTTAGAAGACACAAACTCCAACTTGACTTCATTCTCATTTACCTTCTCTCTCAAGAAATAAAACTTGATGGATATATGTTTTGTCTTTGAATGCAACACCATATTCTTTGAGATGTTTATTGCACTTGAATTATCACAGAAAATTGTAATAGGTTCTTCAAACACAATTCTGATATCCTTTAGCATTTGCTTCATCCACAAGACTTGAGTGCAATTTCCTGCTGCTACTATATACTCTGCCTCTGCAGTAGACAGAGATATTGCCTCTTGCTTTTTGCTCATCGAAGAAACCAATCTCCTTCCCAACAAAAATGCACCACACTAGTACTTTTCCTGTCATCCACATCTACCTAATCAGCATCTGTATATGCATGAAGAGTGAAGTCATTGTCTTTTGGATACCACAAGCCATAATCAAGTGTTCCTTTGAGATATCTGAAGATTCTTTTGACTGCTACAACATGGGATTCTTTAGGATCAGCTTGAAATCTAGCAAACTGCAGTCATGATATCAGGTCTGGTCAGAGTCAGATAGAGAAGTCCTCCAATCATTGATCTATACCTTTTCTGATTTGCCTTAGGGGTGTCATCATCTTTACTCAACTTGCATCTAGTTACCATAGGTCTACCTACTGGCTTTGAATCTTCCATTCCAAACTTCTTCAACAATTCTCTCACATACTTAGACTGAGATATGAAGATACCTTTATCTGACTGAGTGATTTTTAGACCTAAGAATAAATTCATCTCACCAAACATGGACATATCAAATTCACTTTGCCTCTAATCAACAAATGTTTTGCACATGCTCTCATTTCCAACAAAAATGATATCATCAACAAATACCTCAACAATCAGAATATTCTCATGATCAATCTTGAAGTAAAGATTGCTATCAGCAGTGCCTTTGTTGTATCCTATCTTTAGCAGATACTTATCTAATCTTGCATACCAGGCTCTTGGGGCTTGTTTGAGTCCATATAATGCTTTCCTCAACTTGCAGACCATATCTTTCTGATCAGACAATTGAAATCCTTCTGGTTGCTCAATGTAGACTTCTTCTAATTCTTTGCTTAGGAATGCTGACTTGACATCCATCAGATAGACCTTGAAATCTTTATAAGTAGCAAATGCAAGAAATAATCTGACTACCTCTATTCTTGCCACTGGAGCAAAAGTTTCTTCAAAATCAATTCATTCCACTTGAGAATATCATTTGCATACCAACCTTGCTTTGTTTCTTACAACTTCACCATCTTCATTTAGTTTGTTCCGGAAGACCCATTTAGTTCCAACCACATTTTTGTCTTCAGGTCTAGAAGCAAGATCCCAAGTGTGATTCTTTTCAATTTGCATTAATTCTTCTTCCATTGCTTTTACCTAGTTTTCATCATTGCAGGCTTCACTTACTGATTTTGGTTCAATCTTTGAAATCAAACAAATCTCTTCTTGATCTTCAGCAATTCTTCTCCTAGTTCGAACACCTTTATTTCTATCTCCTATGATCCAATTTTCAGGATGATTCATCCTTACATACCTGGGAGTTTTGGGATTTGCTTGAACTTCTATTTCTTAAACTTGTTCCTCAACTTCTGCATTATCTTCTTGAGTCACTGGATTGTCCAGATCAATCTGAATCTGAATTTGAGTTTGCACTTGCCTTTCTTGACTTCGATTTTCATCTTGATCATATGAATCATATTCGCAAGACCTGGAATGTCCTTCTTTGCTCTCATCAACTCTGACATTAGCACTTTCAACAATCTTTTTCAACCTCTTGTTAAAGCACCGGTATGCTTTGCTTTGAGTAGAGTAACCCATAAATAAATTCCTTCATCACTTCTTGCTTCAAACTTGCCTAGATCCTCATCTCTTTTGATATAGCATTTACTACCAAAAACTCTAAAATATCTCACAGTAGGAGGATGACAAAACCATAGTTCATAAGGTGTCTTACTAGAATTGCCTTTGATCTACACCTGATTAAGAGTGTAGACAGCAATATTCACAGCTTCTCTCTATTAGACTTGAGGAACATTTGCTTCCAACATCATGGTCCTGGCAACTTCTTGAATGGTCCATTTTTTTCTTTCCACAACTCTATTTTGCTGAAGAGTCCTAGGAGCAGATAACTATCTTTTTATTCCATGCTTTTCACAGAATGTATCAAACTGACCAGAGGTAAACTCTCCACCTCTGTCAAATCTCAGACACTTTATCTTCACACCAATCTCATTTTCCACCATAATTTTGAACACTTTGAATTTGTCAAGAGATTCTAATTTTTCTTTTAAGAAAGTTACCCATATCATCTAGAAGTAATCATCAATCAACAACATAAAGTATCTATCTCCTTGCACACTCCTAATTCTAGCAGGACCACATAGATCAGTATGCACAAGTTCCAATTGTCCACTTGAAAATTTTCTTTTCTTTTGAATGAAGTTTTGTTTTGTTTACCCAATTGACATTCTCTACACATGTTATAAGGTTTCACAAGTTTTGGAAGATCTCTCATAGCCTGAGTAGAACTTATCTTGACAATGTTATCAAAATTTGCATGACACATTCTCCTATGCCACAACCAACTTTGATCTATCTGAGCAATCAAACAACTTTTGCCAGAACTACTTAAATGAAAGATGTTACCTCTAGTTTGAGTACCAGATGCAATTTTAGTTCTGGAGCTTTCCAAGATTCTATATTTTCCATCCTTGAATCAGATATCATAACCTTTGTCAACCAATTGTCCAGCACTGAGAAGATTATGCTTTAGTCCTTCCACATACAGAACATCATCAAGGTGTTATTCTTACCATCAAAAGAGATGGATCCTCTGCCACGGATTCTACCAGCTGAGTTGTCTCCAAATTTCACAATTCCACCTTCATATTTTTCAAAGCTTATAAACTTATTTTTATCACCAGTCATATGATGAGAACATCCACTATCAATCACCCATTCATCATTTTCAACAACCTAAGCAGCCAAGGTATTTTCCACATTTGCATAGCTAGCAGATTCAGTAGACACCGAACCTTCTTCTTTGATAGAAATGAACACCCAATCATTTTCAGTGGATCCTCCATGATCAGATTCATCATCTGTGACTCCTTCTCCCTCTTCTTGGACATAGTAACATTTCTTCTGACCTTTATATATGTTAGGGTTTGGCTTTGAAAATTTCTCTGAACATCTTGAGGCAAAATAACCAATCTTATTACAAGCAAAACATTTGAATGGCAACTTTCCTTCATACTTACCAGATCCTCTTGGCATTCTTTTGGCAATAAGAGCTTCAAGTTCTGTAGACTCAATTTTATCATTTTCAAGATCCTTCCTTGCCTTAGCAAATATGTTTGATCTCCCTGAAAAGCTCTCACCCGGATCATATCTTTGTTTTCCATATACACTGGCCTTAAATGCAGATTTAGACTTAGGAAGAGAATCATCAAACTCACTCATTCAAATGCTGAGAGCTTGCCAACTAATTGATCCCTTGTAAGAGTGGTCACTGTCCTGATCTCTTCAATGGCAACAACTTTATGCTTGTATGTTGCAGGTAAGGATCTGAGCACTTTGGCGATAATCTCTAATTCTTCCAATACTCCACTAGCATTTATGATACCGGTCACAAGTTCATTTACTTTCTGCATGTAGGAAGTAATGTTTTCATCTTCACTCATTACCAATCTTTCATATTTACCCCTCAGGCTTTGTAGCTTGGCACATTTGACATATTTGTCACCTTCATATAGATTTTCCAACTTTTTCCAGATTTCATGGGCAGTTTTCAAGTCTAGGACATTTGTCAATTCTATATCAGTCAGGGCACTCAATAATGCTTCTTTGGCTCAAATATTGCATTCAGCTTCCCTGAGTTCATCTAGAGTAGTAGGGCCATTCTTCAGAATCTTATACTCATTCTTTATTATCGACCAAAAGGCATCACCCATACATTCCAAATGACACTGCATGTGTACCTTCCAAAGGGAGTAATTTGTTCCATCAAATCTCCTCAAGTGATCAAGCTTCTTTTAGAGGATCTGGCTCTGATACCAATTGTTAGAATTAGGTTAGACAACTAAGAAGGGGCTGAATCAATTGTCCCACAAAATTAATCTTTCCTTCCTTTTAATCTTCTTCCTCAACTAACAAACAGATTAATGATATAAACATTAAAGCATGAAACAATAACCAATGAGTAGAAACACAATTAACACACTTGACACCAAGATTTAACGTGGAAACCTGGTTAAGGGAAAACCACGGTGGGGGTTAACCCAAGATTTGTACCCTATTAAAAGTACTTAGAAGGAAAGAGAAGGGACATGCCATTGGGCGCACTACCCAGAGCTCACTACTCAAAAGAGGCTCATTACCTACAGAATTTATATTTAACACATAAAGAATTAACTGATAAATAGCATCTTTTTCATGCCTAGTTCAGTTTCATTGAATTCTCACAAAACTTCTGCTCTGCCCCAAATACTTCTTCTCTAACTCTTCATCTTAAACAACTCTTGTTCTTTTGCTTCTCCTCTGATCTACTCTGCCTTTGATCCTTTCTTCAGATTTTGTGATTTTCGCACAAGGATGTTTTTCCACACCTCAACTACACACCTTTATATGCTTCATAAACCTTGGAATAAACATCAAGGTCGGCTTGACTTAATGCGGATCACTATACTATCATCCAAACATGTATAAGACTTGAATCTACATCCAACAACATGCCATACTCCAGAGAATTTCTCTTAGATCACCTGCAACATGCTTGAATTATCTAGTCGGCCAAGACTGGGAAGAACAGCAACACCAAGAGGGAAATATTCAATAATGGGCTCAAACTTTAATGTGGACCTCCAACACAGTAACCACATGATCCAGAGATCTCCATAAGCACATTGAATTCATCAAAAACATCTGTACTCCTCTAAATCATTAGAATCACTTGCATCTTCATCTGAAACCTCAAGAACACTGTCTGACATGACTGTCACACCAGAAAAATTGCTTACAGACCTCTAAACCATGAACCACTTGAATGGATGATACACACTGACTTCCCAAACATGGCTCTAGATCTGCAGATCATCATTTTACATTTCTGGAACAATCTGGACCTCTTTCCTGTCACTCTGTCTCTTCTGAACACTGCAAAATTAGTTCTACTCAGATGGCCATAGCTTCCTCAAATCTTCATGTGAACCCTTCAAATCTTAACTGGAGCTTCTTTAGACAATCCTCTACTTAGCCATATGGTCCTCATACATTGAACTTCATTAATTTTCTCAATATCCTCAACATTCTAGTCTTCTAAACAGCCAACAAAATAGGATACAGTTGACACCAATGGCAACAAGGATATGTTGACATCAATGACAACACCGATTAGGCACATATTTGCAACAGATCTAGTGTACTCACATACTTTGCATCCGTCGCCCTTTTACTATATATATACTATTGTCAATATATTTCCTTTTGATGGGTTCTTATATTTCTTTCCTCCAATGAGGATTGCTTGCCTACCTATTTTACATCTCTTATTGGAAACAGTCACAACCTTTCATAGGTGGCTACCCTTATAGAAGGCTCACATCTCTTAATATACATCTGTTGTAATATTTAGTTGGAATATTTCATATTCTTTATTTATTTATGCTTCCATGGATGAATTTTTAGGTCTGTGATCCATGGCTGCAATACATTCCTCTCATCAATGTCAATTATTTATTTTGTTGTAATATATATTTATATCTCTTGGTGATGTCTATTGTTTGTACTATTGTGATATATATATTTATTTATGTCTTGCTGCAGATATATTCTTTTGCTTATTTCTTATTCCCCTTTTTTGATGATCTTCTCATTTAAATAATTTCTCTTTAATATCTTATTATGGAAGGCATCACAACTCTTCAAATACCCTTTGTCTTTTGAATGAGCCATACCCTTTAATAACAACTGCTACCTTTTGATAATTTAATTTTAATTTAACTTTTGGCTTTTTCTAACTTTTGTTTTTTTAGACATTGTGTTTTTCTGCCTTTAAAATAATTATAGTTTAATTTTGATTAAACTCCAATAACTCCCAAACAATGTTGCCTTTGATAACATGGCTTAGCAAATTTAATGTCTTTATTTATGGTATTCACTAGAATTTAGGGGTTGCGATCCTTATTATAGGATAAATAGGTGGGGGCATGACACCATCTCATGAATCTCTCCTCAACACACCTAGCAAACAACTTAATCTAGTACCAATTGATGTAGTACAAGATTAGGGGGTCTTATCAAATTGCCTAATCTTGCAGCAATAGAATTAAAAGCCACACTCTTGTACAGATGTCAAGACAATACATGACAAAAAAATATGAAAACACATCTTTATTCTATCCCTCATATGTATTAAAACATATAGCAAAATTCCTCAAGAACAATTACATATAATTAGGATTTTAATAGGAAATAAAATTCAAAAAATTTCAAGGGTTTCTAGGCACTTTATGCCTTCAAATCTTCAAACCCTCATGCCTTCATACTTTCTTAGCTTCACTCCTCTTTTGCAATCTATTTTTTCCCTTCATCCTATATCTCTCTTGGTTTCCTTGAATACCTATAACTCTCTTCTTCTTTTCTTATTTTCTTCCTTTCTTCAAAAAGCTAATTTTCTACATCTCTTCATTCCATCCTCTTCAGCAACCTACAAATTTCTTTCTTCAACCTTGTTGATGTTGAATGTTGAACCTCAACATCATTCAAGGATGCATTTTAAAGAGAGTTTCAACTATGTGAGGCACCAAAAAGTGGCACCCAAATCTTCTCTTTCATTTCCATCAAATTAACCCCTAAAATTCCTTTAGAAAAATGAAATTAAACATACATTATTACTTCCAAATGTGATACTCAAGGTTGTTGCACAATATCCAATGCCTTGCTGCTATAGATGCCTCTTAAAAATGAATAAAATCATAAACCAAGTCATGCTCATTCACCTCAAATTGGAAACTGATGAGTCACTAATTGATTGCCAAAAATCACTAGCTTTTTTCTCTATTCTGGGCACCCAAATTGAAACAATAAGACAAGAATGGAATGTCAAGTGCCACTTGTCTTATGCACACTTCTCTAAGTGTCCAATTTGAGTAAATTAATTAATTTTACTTTACAAGTTCCCTCTACCATGCCAATAGACCCCTTCAACCCATGAAAAAGTTCCCTCTACCATGCCAATAGACCTCTTCAACCCCTGAAACCTTGAAATGGTGAAAAACAATAATTTTTAAAATTACATTAAACATCTTGGTATATGGTATTTGAAATGGAAGACAAGTTCGAATAAATGAATATTTTTATCCTTACAACACTTCAGAAGATGCTCCTAAAGACCAAACCTACACCAAAAAATGTAAAAAACTATAAATTAAAAAAAAATTGGTGATGCAGGATTGCTTGTGGACCCGAATGCTCCTGCATTAAGATGTCATCAAGATAAAGAGTTCAGAGTTGAGTAAGCATTTCCAATTCAACAAGAATACCACCATGGAGTTTATTTTTGCTCAAATCTAATTGAGTGAAGGATGACATGTTGCCTATATAGAAGCTGGGATTTTACTTGTCAGTTGGTTTCCTCCTAAATCAAGCACCTCTGAACACATGAAAGAAGGCCAAGTTAGGAAGGAATGTTGCCACCGAGGTGGTTAAAAGATAGAATAAGAAGTTGTAAAGAATGACAATCTCCTAAAGTGAAGGTAATGGAGCCTTTCAATTCATTTTTAAACAATCTTAGTATTCTTAGGTAAAAAGGGATTCTTAATTGGAAAGGAATCTAGCCTTAGAAGTTGTTATACTTAAGAATACAAAAATACTCTAAAAAAAAGAGATTGACATGAAAAGGAAAGATGGGAGCCACTAAATACATACTTGTGAGATTCAAAGAAATCACATGCTGATGATAAGAAGAGCAAGCAACACTAGTCCAATTGTTAAAAAGGTGATGAGGAGACCAATGGAACAAGGAATTGTTGGAGTCTCTAAAAAGAGAATGCTTAAGCCAAAAGAGCTTCTTCAAAGAATGGAATATGTAAGCAGGAGAGAAATAATAAAGAGAGGAGGAGACGAGAGTTATTTGGCATGATGTTGGACTGCACCCACACTGTCGCATACAATACTTATCTGAGGTTGTTTGTTTACATAAATCTGTTTTTTATTTAAAGGAGGCATAGAAAGTGAAGTCCAATTCAAAAACGCGGAGTCAGACGATAAAAATAGATGATAAAGATGAACATATTTAGTGGTGTGTCGTGTGTGAAAAGTGTGTTGTTTTTTGGCAGCCACTTGCATTACAAAGTCCGTGCAAAAGAAAAATGAGTGTTCTCGCACAGCAAATAAAAAATAAAAACTTGTGCTCAATCTTGACTTCTATAGAAAATTGTAATCCACACAAAGACGGAAGAAAATTGTATTCCACGACAAAAGAAAAATGAGTGAAGGTGATGAGTGGCGAAAGAAAAATGAGTCTTCTCGTGCAGCAAAAGAAAAAGCGGGGAAAGTGGGTAGTGTTCTGGCACACAAAAACGGAAGAAAGATGGAGAAAATGGGAGGAAATGATATCTCTGTTTCCCAGTGTTCATTTTGGATTCGGGAACCCAAACTTGCTTAGGCTTGGCCTCCTTTTTTTAATGATAATGACAGTGAGAAAAATAGCTATAAAAGTAGCCAAAGAAGATTGAGGTTTAGGGTTAGCAGTTTGAGAACCAAGTAGAGGTTTCGGTTTAGGTAGGATGAGTTTAATTGTGTTTTGAGATTTTAGTTTAATATAGCCCCCCTCTTCTATGGTTATAGGGAAAACTTTCTCTTTATTCAATTGGTTGAGGTCAGATAAGCACTAGCTTACTAGGGAGCACTTTATGATTAAAAGCTTTTAAACGAGGCATGCTCTTTAAAATGATGGGGGATAGGATAGTGGCTTGCTTACCTCTCCGGGTAGAGAGAGAGAGAGAGGGGGGCTTTGACCAGATGCTTCCACCATATAGTGAAGCTTGGTCCCAGTTACTATAGGATTTTTATGCATTAAAATATAAGGTTTGTTGGTCTTGTGCTAGATGAAATTTGTAAGGAAATTTTCTTACTATATCCTATCAGAGGTAGGTATACTTATGCATCTATTGAATGCAATTTTTTTACATTTTCTTCCAATCAAAGTGCAGAATTGAAAAAAGTTGGGAAACAATGCTATAGTTTATATTTCAATTCTTTCTCTAGTAATTTCAAGTAACTCATTTATCTATTTTGTTATAGGCTATTGTTGTGAATAGTTAGTGCATGGATCAAATTTTTCTTTAAGTTTAAATATTGCACTTTCATTTGAATTGATGCAAAAATGAATTACATCCTTGACTTTTGATATTATAGTCATTTCATATAAAAAACTAAGAATCTTGTAAAATATAAAATCTAATCACAAAAATTTTATTTGAGCGTATTCTTGGTATCACTTAAAGTGGTTTTAGAAAAATGATTAACCTCTTTCCATTCAACCAAATAAATGGTAAGGATATACAGAGTGCTTCAATGTGTAAAAAATATCAAATTGCACAAAAAACATGGTGCAAGAGGTCAAAGGGAAGATGAAAATAGTATTTTTTTTAAATTTACTACAGCCATGGAAAAAAAATTTGTTGGTGTGAGGTGGCCTATGATATGCCAATATTAGAAACTTATGTTGTGTTCCTTTTTGAATCACTCATTCTCTTTGTTTGATTTCAAGTCTATTACTTTCATCCTTTCTATTATTGGGGTTATTGTTGTAGGGCTAGTGTTATGTCATTGAAGTTTTAATGTCAAATTCATCATTTTATGAGTAAAAGATGAGTTGATCGATTGCATAAGTTGTCATTTTTATAGGTACTCAAATAGTTTTGTTACAACACTAAACTTCTTAAAAACATGAAGACATTATTTGAGTTTGTTTTCAAGGGTTTCGATGCATTAGAATATGAGGTTTGTTAGTCTTGTTCTACATGAAATTCTATAAGGAAAATTTCTTATTAGTTTCCACTAGAGGCAAGTATACCAATACATCCATTGGGCGCAATGTTTTGACATTTTTTTCCTATCAAAATGTAGAATTAAAAAGTTGGGCAACAATGCTATAGTTCATATTTCACTTCTTTCTTCAATAATTTCAAATAAATCATTTATTTATTTTGTTATTGGTCATTTATGTGAACAATCAATATATGTATCAAATTTTCTTTAATTTTTACTTACTTTCACTTTAATTAATGTAAAGATCTATTATATCCTTGACTTTTGATAGTATAGTCATTTCATACACAAAAATTAAGAAGCTTGTACACTATAAAATCTAATCACAAAAAAGTTGTTTGAGTGCATATTATTTGTATTGTTTGAGTGGTTCTAGAAAAATATTAATCTCACTATCCATTCCACTAAATGAATGGTGTAGATATATAGAGTTCTTCAATGTGTAAAAAAATACCAAATCATGCAGAAAATCATGGCACACTAGGTAGACGGGAAGCAGGAAATAGTGGTTTAATTTATTTTTTTATTTATTGCAGTTGTAGAAATAAAATTTTGTCAAAGTGAGGTGGCTTGTGATATGTCAATATCAAAAACTTGTGTTATACGCCTTGTTGAATCGATCATTCTCTTTGCTTGAATTCAAGTTTGTTGCTTTTGGCCTTGCTATTGTTTGGGCTATTGTTGTAGGGTTAGTGTTATGTCATTAAATTTTTAATGTCAAATTCATCATTTTATTGGTTGACAAATTGAATAAGTTTTCATTTTTGTAGGTACTCAACTATTTTTGTTATAAAATCAAGTCTTGAAAACTTGAAGACATTATTTCAATTTGTTTTCAAGGGTTTTGATGCATTAAAATATAAGGCTCATTAGTCTTGTGCTACATGAAATTCTATAAGGAATATTTCTTATTAGTTCATGTTGAGGCAAGTATACTTATGCATCCATTGGATGCAATATTTTGACATTTTTATCCAATCAAAATGCGAAATTAAAAAAGTTAGGCAACAATGCTATATTTTATATTCAACTTCATTTCCTAGTAAATTCAAATAACTCATTTATCTTTTTTGTTATTAGCTATTGCTACAAATAGTCAGTGTACGAATCAAATTTTTCTTTAATTTTTATTGCACTTTCACTTGAATTGATGTAAAAATTTATTGCACCCTTAACTTTTGATATTATGATCATTTAATATAAAAAAATAAGAATATAAGATCCAAGATAACAAAAAAGTTGTTTGAGCAAATTTTAGGTATCATTTAAAGTGGTTCTAGAAAATTTATTAATCACACTTCCTATTCCACAAAATAGATGATGTAGATTTGCAAAGCGCTTCAATGTATAAAATTAAAAGATCATATCATGTAGAAAAGCATGGCATAGTAGGTAGAGAGGAAGATGGAAATAGAGGCTTAATTTTTTTTATTTTTACCATAGAAACAAAATTTTGTCAAGGCGAGGTGGCCCATGATATGTCACTATCAAAAACTTGTGCTATGTGCCCTGTTGAATTAACCATTCTCTGTATTTGAATTCAAATTTGTTGCTTTATGTTAGTGTAGGTTTTTATTTCCCTAGTGGGTTAGTCATTTTCCCTATTTCCTAGGTTTTTCTTATACTTTTATTAAGCTTTCTTAGATTAAATAAAGTGATTTTAATTAGGTGAGTGGGTCATTTGAGGTGTCATCATCCTACGAGGGAGTTACATTAAGTATGTTTAGATCATTTGGTAGTCTCTCCCTATTTGTCGATTTTGCCTCCTTCACCCATCTCCCGAGTCTATATAAACTCACTACCTAGCTTGTATTTTGCATCTCTTACATATTATATGACAATTATGTCAATCTTGTGTAGCTTCTTCTTTGAGCTCTTAATGCAATTTTGTCATCCTAACATTTGCATATCTCTCAGAGTCACTGGTTTGTATTGCTTATGTTTTTTCCAATTTATGTAGCTTAGAATTTCTCTTATAAGGTTCCTAGGTTATCAATCTATTTTAGACTTCTAACATGGTATCAGAGCTTCTATTTTGAGAATTATAAGTTCATAGATTCCTAATTGAGAGTTTGAACTTATTTTCTAAGAGATCTTGTAAAATCATGTATACTCTTCTCCTAATTTTTTAATGATCTGGAGAATCAGAAAGGATTTATGAAGATGTGATAACCTCTTCATTTTGTATATGTGTTTGTGAGATCTGGTGATCATAAACATTCTAGTTATATTGGTGGCTTTTTTTAATGTTCCAACATGTCCAAGAGGCTCGAGAATGTCACTTGATTGGCTTTCGTTTCATCCGATTTGGAGATCATTTGACAAAGTTGCAAAATGGGGATTTGAAGCTCAGATCTAGAGGTCAGCTTCCATTTGGGGCATTTTCAAGCTAAAAGGACCCTGCAATTAAGTCCAAAAAGTCAAACAAATGATTTTTGACATAAAATTTGCCTACTTTTCGTGCCAGAAGCATCTGAGGCAAAAAAATTGTTGGAAGGCCATTTTGCCCCCCAAACATGCAAATCAAAGCAGATTTTTGTTAAAAAGTTTTTTAAAAAAATTATCAAAGCACTAGCACTTTGAAGTGCTAAGTGCTATTAGTAAAGTGCTTCAAGCATTGATTGTTAAGGGGGCTTCAAGCATTAATAGTAAAGTGCTATTACACAAACCTTGTGCTTTGGTTTGGATGCAACCCCACCTTGGGGTTGGGTGTGGCTTCGACCCCCACCTCTCTTGAAATTTTTGACAGTTGTGCCCCTTTTGAACCTTTGCAATATCCTCCACAAACTCCTATTAATGGGTGTGACTTAGCCTTTAAGGCCATTAAATCTTTTTTAATTCAGAAAAGGCACTCTTGACCTTTGTGCCCTATTTTTGGGCTTTTTTAAGTTTAACAGCCAGATTGTCAATTCTAAGAAATTTAGAGCCTTTTTGGCAAGTGGCTAAATTTATCAAACTCTTATATTTGGTTGGTGGTATTCCAAAACTGACGGTGGTACTAAACTTACTAGTGAGATCTAAACTTGGCAGACCACTAAACTAGCAGAGATTCAACCAAATTGGGCAAAGGAGTTTTTTTCTACTCAAACCCCTCTCCATTGACATTCTCAGATTTGAACGCAAACTTTTGAGGCCCCATTCTAGCTCATATTGGCTCCATTTCCTAAGAATTTTTTTATTTGGGCTAATTTTTCGTGCTCTACATGTTGGTGCAAGTGATTTTTAATTTTGGTGCATGAATTTTACAGAAATTGTAGATTGTCACAGGTGACACTACAAAGTTCTCATTTTAGCAACTTTGAAGACTCATAACTTTTGCATGTGACCTCAGATTGAGGTTATTATTTTTTGAAAGTGCATGATTTTTTTAGTAATTTGCATTGGTGCTATTTGTTTCACTTGGTCTATTTCTAGGATTGTACTTTCAGCATACACTCATTTGTTGAGAACTTTGTAAAGGATCAAGATCAAGTCCACTTAGTACTGTTTCTAGTGGCAATTGTAATTGCACTAAATATAAAGTGCCAAATCATATTTTCTTGGTGGGTTCTTTGATTGAGTGAAAAGGGGGGTTTTCTATGTGCTCTCTTTGCGTTTTGCATTCTCATTTTTGCACAGCAACAACAAATTCAATCTTCTTTTTTGCATAACATGGATCAAGTAATAGTACCAATACTCACACCTTATAACTATGTTGATTTAAAGTCAACAATGATAATATATCTAAAGAAGCAAGGGTTGTATAGGGTAACAATGGGACTAGAAACTAAACCAACTTTAATTGCAAAAAAGCCAAAATGGTTTAATAAGTATGATCAAGCCTTTGGAACCTTGTGTATATATGTATCTCTAGATTTTATTTTTCATATTAAATATGTTTCTACACCAAATGATGTATGGACCACTTTGAAAAATCTCTTCAATACACAAGATAGAATTAGAGGACATCTACTAGAGAATGAGCTCATAGGGTTAAGTCCTACTAGTTTTGATATTTTTCAAGACTTCTTCACTAAGCTAAAGGCCATAAGATTGCAGTTGAAATAGTGTGGGATTGAGAAGAAAGATTCTCAATTGATCTTAACTATTCTTTCCAAGCTTGGTCTTAATTATTTTGTGTTTGTTTCTACATTTCATGCCACTAAAAGTGCCTAAGGAACCACATATAAAATGTCTTCCTTTGATGATTTTGCAAATGAACTCACAAAGGAGAAAGACAAATTGGCTCAAATGGGTACAATTAAGCCCTCTAAATCTCATGTCGTGCCTGCAAATTAGGGCAGTAAAAATAAAAAAGGTTCTAGTAAGAAAAATAAGTAACAACAGAATCAAGGAGAGAAGAAACAAGATTAGAATCTAGTTGCCACAAAAGTAGCTACTAAGGCCTCTTCTTCCAAAGGTCACAAGCCTAAGAAGGAGAAGGTAAAGTGTGCCTATTGTAAGAAACCTTGACATGATGAACATAAATGTTTAAAGAAACAAATTGATCACCTGACACATCTTCTTGAAAAGAACAACATTAAGGTGCTTGATTCAATCAAATAGAGTTCATCTCAGCAATCTTCAAAGGACATAGATGAAAGGAAGGGTAAAGGAAAGGGTAAGGCCCTAATTGTTTTCGCTTCATAGCTCGATACCTATATCATTGACTCAGGTGCTTTACACCGCATGGCTTCATCACAAAATGGTTTTGCCTCTTTGGAACCATGTACTATGCCATCTATACTAATGGGTGATGACACTCCTATTGAAGTGCATGGGATATGATCTATTGACGTGGGTGAAGGAACATTTCAAAATGTTCTTTGTGTTCCATCTTTGTCAACTAATATCCTATCACTACAACAAAACAGGCAATTAGCGCCTAAAATAGTGCCAAATTTTAGTCCATTTAAGTTCATTAATTGGAGCCAAATGCTAGAGAAAAACTCAATGCCAAATTGCATTTCACTTTGGCACCAAGTTTAGTGCCGATTGTAACTCCGGGTTTAGCGTCAGGTTTAGCGCCAGGTTTAGCACTAAAATTTTGTGCCAGGATTAATGCCAGATTTAGTACCAGATTTTGTTTCTTCTAGTTTGGCTTTCACTTTTGCTTCTAAGTTTACTTCTTGTGTTGTGTCCAATTTTGCTTCCAGGTTGGCTTTCACTTTTACTTCCAGTCTTGCTTCAGGTTTTGCTTCTAGTTTCGCTTCTAGTTTTGCTTCCAATTTTGCTTCCAGTTTTGCTTCCAGTTTTGCTTCTAGTTTTGCTTCTGGTTTTACTTCCAATTTTGTTTCCAGGTTTTCTTCCAATTTTGCTTCTAATTTTGCTTCTGGTTTTGCTTCCAATTTTGCATCCAATTTTGTTTCCAATTTTGCTTCCAGGTTTGCTTCTAGTTTTGCTTCCAAGTTTGCTTCCAGTTTTGCTTCCTATTTTGCTTTCAAGTTTGCTTCCAATTCTGCTTCCAATTTCACTTCCAATTTTGCTTCTAGTTTTGCTTCCAGTTTTGCTTCCATTGTTGCTTCCAATTTTGCTTCTAGTTTGGCTTCCAATTTTGCTTCTGATATAACATCGCTTGTTGCTTCCAATTTTGCTTCAATTTTTGTGTCTTTTGTGTTGGGAATTAAAGTGTCTCAACCTTTGCAAATTCCTAATATTGTATTTATTTATCCCATGTTGAGTTGGCATAGTCGGCACCTTGTGTACATGTAGTAGGATAAATTTTGGTGACTTTGGCAACCACAATTTCCCCCTTGAATAATTAATGGGGGTTTAGGGGTAGTGCCCCCAATACGAGGTCAAGGGGCAGATCCCCTTGCGGGGTTCCAGAGGTAGCACCCCTGGCACACTCCATGTCATGGTACAGAGCAGGGTTGAGGGGCAACACCCTCGTGGGGGCTCGAGGGCAATGCCCCCGAAACCTCAAATGACTTTTATTTAACGACAAGTGTCAGTGAGTATCTTTGCACGAGAGAACGGCATCTTTGGGCGGTCAAGGGAGGTTATGACATGTTGTAAGAGGAATATGATACTTTTAGTTAGTGTATGACAGATTCTCTTACAAGTATAAGTACTATCAGTTATGACAGATTCTATGACAGCTGTAAGGTGCGTAAGAGCATTTGTCATAGCCTATCTTGGGACAAGGCACCCACATTGGGATGGGATGTTGGACAAGTGTCCTTAGGCATGGGTTTTGGGGCATGAGTCCAAGATGGATGTCCATCTCTAGAAGGTTCCATATTTGCCTTGTAAACTCTATACAAATAGGTGCTTGGATGGGAGATATATAGTTTTTTTACAAGTACTGTTATGCTACTGGAATATCTCCATATTCGACATTCAAAGACTCCTAAAAGAGCATTGGATCTAAAACTATATTGTAATCTATTATTGTTTACTGTAATACATTTGAGCTATGTTTTGGAGTGTGGTGTTTTTCACTCGTAAGTGTTTTCCCCATGTCTCTCTCTCTCTCTCTCTCTCTCTCTCTCTCTCTCTCTCTCTCTCTCTCTCTCTCTCTCTCTCTCTCTCTCTCTCTCTCTTCTGTCTACTTTTTGTGTGTATGTGTATTGCTGCAATATCTATGTTATTGTGTTAATAATACTGTAACTGGAAAGGTTAATTTGAATTTGCACTATACGTCCCTCATTAAATTAGCATAGGAAGTGTGTTCCACGTACCTTGCTTCCTTTTATTTGGTATCAAAGCTTGATCACATTTGGTCCTAGTTGTTGGGTAGGGGTTTTTTGAGCTCATCTTAGTTTGAGTGGGAGTCTTGTGTAGAGTATTCTGTAATCTTGTTGTAGGAAAGAGATGGCAGGCACATCTAGAAGAATCAAGGTGGAGAAGTTTAATGGCACTAATTTTGAGTTGTGGTAACTCAAGATGGAAGACCTACTTGTTGATCGTGACCTATGGGAAACTGTATCCAGTGTAAAAGCAACCACAATATCACAAGCAGATTGGTATCTCAAAGATCGGAAGGCTAAGGGTCTCATAAGACTTAGTCTAGTTGATTATGTCTTATTAAATGTCCATGAGGAGAAGAGCACAAAAGACCTTTGGAAGAAGTTGGGTGGTGTTTATTAGGCTAAATCCCTAGTGAACAAACTTTTTATGAGAAAGAATTTGTTTTCTCTGAGGATGGAGGATGGAGGATCAGTTGTAGATCACCTGAATGATTTTAACATGCTAGTTGTACAATTGACATTTGTTGGTGTGAAGATGGAGGAGGAGGATTGTTGTATGACCTTGCTTTGTTCTTTGCCAGACTCATGGGATCATCTTGTTATGGCTATTGGGAGCACCACATCCACATTCAAAATGGATGAAGTGGTATCTTTCCTATTATCTTAAGAGATGCTGAGAAAGTTTTCTGAGGCAGCCAAAGAGGCTCTTGCGGTTCATGGAAGACCTAAGGAGAAAGGGAAAATGAAGGACAAGAAAGCTAAGAAGGGCAAATCCAAATCCTGTGGGAGATCCAAATCTCCTAGAAAGTCCAAGGCTTTCTATTGGAACTGTGGCAAAACTAAACATTTCCGAAAGGAATGCAAAGAGGAGAAGAAAAAGAAGAAGAAAGTTTCTGATTCATATTCTGACAAGTCACAAGATGATGGTGATGCCTTCATCGCATCCCTCGCCACTTATGCATCTGATGATGTGTGGTTGATTGATTCTGGTGCATCATTCCACATGACCTCACATCGAGACTGGTTTACAAAATATGAAGAGTTCAACGGTGGAAGAGTGTACCTGGGTGACAATTCTCATCTGAAGATTGTTGGTCGTGGAAGAGTCTCAATCTGATTCCCTGATGGACGAGTGAAGGGGATCACTGGGGTTATGCACATCCCAGGCCTAGCACAAAACCTGCTTTCTATAAGTATGTTGAATTATGCAGGTGTGCAAGTTGTCTTTTCGAAGGATGGATGCAAGATGACTAGAGGATCTATGGTGCTTGCTAAGGGTACTCGGAGAGGTACTCTGTTTTAGCTAGAGGCATGTACTTCATAGTGAAATAGTTCTTCTGACTCGAAGAAAAGAGCTGCAGTCACTTCATCTCCACCATCTGAACGAGCAATGAAGAAATCTGATGTAACTAGTTCTGATGGTAGTGCACATGCTATGGAAGCTAAGCTTCCTGCTAAAAAGACTACGTTATGGCATTTGAGATATGGCCACATTGGTGAGAAGGGTCTGCGTACCCTGAAAAATAAAAACCTCGTTGAGGGGTTAAATGATTGTAATCTCAAGTTTGACTTTTGCGAACATTACATTTATGGAAAGCAAAACTATGTTTAGTTTTACTCTAGTACTCACAAGTCTTCTGGTGTATTGGATCTTATTCATTCTGATGTGTTTGGTCTGGTTAATGTTCCTTTGATTTTAAAATCTGTATATTTTGTATCTTTCATAGATGATTACAGTAGAAGGACATGGGTTTATTTTCTTAGAAGAAAGACTGAAGTCTTTAGTCGGTTCAAAGAGTTTAAAGCTTTTGTTAAGAATCAGACTAGTAAAAAGATTAAGTGTTTGAGAACTGATAATGGTGGTGAGTTTTGTTCGACAGAGTTTGAGAAGTTCTATAAAGAGCAAGGGATCGAAAGACATAAGACAACTCCTTATACCCCACAGCAAAATGGAGTTGTAGAGAGGATGAACAGGGCCCTGATGGTGAAGCCTAGGAGTATTCTTAGTGGAGCAAGCCTCGAACAAAAGTTTTGGGCTGAAGCTATAGCCACTGCTAGCTATCTGGTAAACAGATCTCCTACATTAGCTCTTGTTGGTAAAACACCTATGGAGGTGTGGTTTGGTAAGAAGCCTTCAATTAGAAATCTTCATGTTTTTGGTTGTGAGGCATATGCACATGTGCCTAGGGAGAAACGATCTAAATTGGAGAACAAGGTTGTTAAGTGTATCTTCATTGGATATGGTGTCGGTGTGAAAGGATACAAGCTTTGGGATCTTGTGGCTGAAAAGGTGTTGTATAGTAGATGTGTTATCTTCAGAGAGCTAACACCATCTTTTGTTGTTCTACAGCCAAAACAGACAGAAAAGAAAGAGGATGTGGTTCAATTTCCTTCTACCCCTGAGAAGACTAAATAGATAGACCCTGTGAGACCTGATGATGAGGATAGCTCTAGCAGCTCTGAAAGCTCAAAAGAAGAAGTAGAACCTCAACCTCAGCCATTGAGGAGGTCTACATGAACAAGAAAGCAACCTGATAGGTTTGGTTATTCATTACTTGATTCTAGTTGTACTTTTGCCTTACTTGCTAACACTAATGAACCTAGAACTGTGTCAGAGGCTATGGGTAAGAAAGATGTAGGTTCCTGGAAGGAGGCCATGGAAGATGAAATGGCTTCTTTGGAAAAGAACAAACATGGGACTTGGTGTCTTTTCCCGAAGGATGGAAACCTGTTGGATGCAAATGGGTGTTCAAGAAGAAATTTGGTGCAGATGGTAGTGTTGAAAAGTACAAGGCCAAACTGGTTGCGAAGGGGTACTCACAAGTGGAGGGAATTGATTATGGTGAAATATTCTCTCCCATTGCAAAGTTGACATCCATTTGATTCCTATTATCTATTGCAGCATCTTATGACTTAGAGGTGGAGCAGATGGATGTGAAGACAACATTCCTTCATGGTGATTTGGAGGAAGAAATCTACATGTCGCAGCCAGAGCATTACATTGTTAAAGGTAAAGAAAATTTGGTTTGCAAGTTGAAAAACTCTTTGTATGGTTTGAAGCAGTCTCCTAGGATGTGGTACTTGAAGTTTGATGCCTTTGTGTTGTCAATTGGATTTGTGAGATCAAAATCGGATCACTATGTATATTATAAGTTTGATGGTGATTGTATTCATATTGTTGAATTATATGTTGATGATATGTTGCTCATTGGGAAGGGTAAGAATATGATTTTTGATTTTAAGTCTCAGTTGGTAGCATAGTTTGAAATGAAAGATTTAGGGGCAACTAGGTACATTCTAGGAATGGAAATCAGAAGAGACAGAACTAACAGAAAACTTTGGTTAAGCTAGAGTAAGTATGTGAAGACTGTGTTGGATAGGTTCAGCATGGCAGATTGTAGACCATTGTGTGTTCCTATTTCTTTGGGGACAAAGTTATCTGTTAATGATTGTCTAAAATCTCCTAGTGAGGTGGAGGACATGAGCAGAGTACCTTATGCTAGTGTTGTTGATAGTTTGATGTATTCTGTGGTCTGCACAAGACTAGACATTGCCCAAGTAGTGGGAGTCCTTAGTCGATTTATGGCTAATCCTGGATGGGTACATTGGGATGCAGTTAAGCGAGTGTTCAGATATTTGAGGGGTAATTCTGAGTATTCCATATGCTATCATGGTAATCTTATAGGACCTCTACATTCTGTTAGTATTCAAGGATTTGTGGATTCAGATTGGGCAGGTGACATTGACAGTAGGAGATCCACCAGTGCCTATGTGTGCACTATGTTTGGTGGTGCTATTAATTAGATGAGTAAGAGACAACCTATAGTTGCTTTGTCCATGACAGAAGCTAAGTATATGGCAACAACTCATGCTTGCAAGGAAGCCATTTGGCTTAAGAGATTGTGTTTAGATATTGGTGTTGATGCAGGACATATTACGATCTGTTGTGACAGTCAAAGTACGATTTGCCTAGCAAAGAATCCAACTTTCCATGCCAGAATAAAGCATATTGATGTACAATTTAACTTCATGTGAGACATGGTAGAGGATGGGAAGGTGACTTTGGAGAAGGTAGACACTTTGAAGAATGTTGCGGATGCATTAATGAAACCAGTGGGCACAAAGAAGTTCAGATGGTGTTCGGAGTCTATGGGCCTCTTAGCCCCTAGACGTTAAATCTTGTCATTGCTTTTGGCCCTTGCAAGGTGTTTGACAAGTGGGATAATGGTGGGAATTAAGGTGTCTCAACCTTTGCAAATTCCTAATGTTGTATTTATTTATCCCATGTTGAGTTGGCATAGTCGGCACCTTGTGTACATGCAGTAGGATAAATTTTGGTGACTTTGGTAGCCGTAATTTCCCCCTTGAATAATTAATGGGGGTTTTGGGGTAGTGCCCCCAAGATGAGGTCAAGGGGTGGAGCCCCTTACAGGGTTCCATGGGCAATGCCCCTGGCGCACTCCCTATCGCGGTACGAGGTGGGGTCGAGGGGTAGCACCCCCGTGGGGCTCAAGGGAAATACCCCTGAAACCTCAAACAAATTTTATTTAATGACAAGTATCGATGAGTATCTTTGCACAAGAGAAAGGCATCTTGGGGCGGTCAAGGGAGGTTATGACATGTTGTAAGAGGAATATGATATTTTTAGTCAGTGTATGATAGATTCTCTTACAGCTGTAAGTGCTGTCAGTTATGATGGATTCTATGACAACTATAAGGTGCGTAAGAGCATCTGTCATAGCCTATCTTGGGACAAGGTGCCCACATTGGGATGGGATGTTGGACAAGTGTCCTTAGGCATGGGTTTTGAGGCATGAGTCCAAGATGAATGCCCATCTCTAGAAGGTTCCATATTTTCCTTGTAAACTCTATAAAAACATGTGCTTGGATGGGAGATATATAGTTTTTGTACAAGTACTGTTATGCTACTGGAATATCTCCATATTCGACATTCAAATAATCCTAAAACAGCATTGGCTATGAAACTATATTGTAATCTTTTATTGTTTACTGTAATACATTTGAGCAGTGTTTTGGAGTGTGGGGTTTTTCACCCATAAGGGTTTTCCCCACGTATATCTTGTCTCTCTCTCTTCTATCTGCTTTCTATGTGTATGTGTATTGCTACAATATCTCTGTTATTGTGTTAATAATGTTATAACTGGAAAGATTAATTTGAATTTGCACTCTACTTCCCTCATTAGATTAGCGTAGGAAGTGTGTTCCACGTACCTTTCTTCCTTTCACTTTGTTGCTTCTAAAAATGCTTATTGTTTTGCTTACATTTATTAATTTAATATGTTTTATTTCAATTTAATTAATTAAATATATCATGCCTCTTAAATAACTCATATGATTATAAAGTAAGTAATTTAATTATTTAACTCATATGATTAAATAACAAGATAATTATTATAACATGATCATCATCTATAATTAAAACAAGTGAGTCAAATATCTATAATTTAATTGAATTTTACAACATCCATCCTGGAGTAAATTAAAATCATCATACGTAATAAATATCCATCCAAAAATCATCGACCACTTTCAATATATATAAATTGGCAAGTCAATACTGATAAGATCATCATCATGTATAACTAAAACAAGTGAATGTCAAATATGCCAGTAGATCAATAACATGTCAAAATGATACATGTCCAATAGTTGACATAAGTCAAAATGATACATGTACAGATGATATAAGTAAAAATGATAAATTATGTAACTCAAAATGATACAAGTCAATATGATACATGTCGAAATGATATAAGTCAAATTGATACATGTGAAAATGATACAACTCAATAATATGGTACTGCAGGCTGTGAAAATGATACATATGATAGTAACCATGAAAAGAGGCATCATAACGATATATCAGCAATGATCCATGATGTAGTATATATGATCATGAATGTCACTGGCTACTACCAGCAACTGCCTCATCATCATCATCACCATCGTGATCATCATCATCATGATCATCATCATTGTCATTGGCCTCATTGTCTTCTATATCTACATCATCATCATCCTCTACCATGTGATATGTACCAGAACCAATATAATCTAGATTTATATCATCAAGATCATCTTCATCTTCTGGAAGACTCGTGTTCTACAAAAAAAAAAACATTTAAAATGAAAAGTTATTATTTATTTCATGTAATAATTTATTTTTTTGTTATATATCTAATATTCCAACATATGAAGTGAAACCATAATCATATTGCATCATATCAAAGTGCACATACCATGATAAAATTTCAAAAAAGTTACAACTAATATGTCATTCCTATTGATTTAAGGACATACAACTGAGAGGGGGGGTGAATCAGTTGTCTCCAAAATCAATTCTTAGACACTTAAAACTTTCTTATATTCCAACAGTATGTCAAGGATTTAATCATGGAAGCATAATGCAATAAATCAAAAGTAGAAACATGCATAACATAGATAACACCAAGATTTTAATGTGGAAAACCCAATTAAGGGAAAACCATGGGGTGACTAACCCAAGATTGTATTCTCTATTAAAAGAATATGAAGAATAAAATGGCACTTGCCAATTAGGGCTCACTACTTGAGCACACTACTCACAAGAGGCCCACTGCCTATAGGAGACACACTGTCTACAAAAGAATATGAATATTACATACTTGAACTAGAGATTAGCATCTTCACTATGCCTGAATCAGTTCCATTTAAGCCCAACAACTCTGCTCTTCTTTTCACTCCTCTTTCCTACCACCTTCTCATCATAATCACGGACACATTTGAATGATTTTGCAACTCTTATTTATACATGACATCAACTTTGGAATGATCATCAAAGTCAGCACAACATATACTTATTTTATTACAGAGTAGTTACAAAAACAACTTGACTTATTACAAAAACTTCATGCACACCACTACATTGTCAGCTACACATAGCTGAGACTTCAATCTTCTTCAAGGAACACACCATGCTTCGCAAAGCATCTTCAAGATCATCCGCAACATGCACAAATCATCCAGTTGACCAAAACTAGGAGGAGCATCATCACCCAAAGATAAATCTTCAATTACAAGCTTAAACTTCAATGTGGACCGTCAACACAAACTGGACACAATCTAGAGACTCCCACAAGATTTCTTTAATCATCAAGAACATCCGCACCACTTCTACTTATTGTAGTCATTCACATCTTCATCTGAAACCTCAAGAACACAATCAGTCATCACTGCCACATTAGAAGAATTGCTTGTGGACCTCCAAACCACAAACCAATTGAGTTGTCAATTCACATTAGCCTCCCAAACATGCCACCAGATCTACAGAACATGATATTACATTTCTAGATCTCACTGGACCTATTTGAGCCACTTTTTCACCTCTAAACATTTGCCAGAACCAGTTTTACTCATATGGCCATAACTTCTCCAAATCTTCTTGCGGACCTCTAAAATCTTGACTGGAGCACCTTTAGACACATATCTACAAACCCTTTGATGTGCATACTCTTATCTTCAACTGGCTAGGATCTTAGCTTCATAGAACTTCACTGTCTTCACTGTTCTTCTCTATTTCTGATGGGGGCTAATTTTCTCAATATCCTCAGCACATGACTCATCCAATTTTTGGCATTAATGCAATAGGAGTATGTTGACATCAATGACAACCCCAGTTAGGGCCATATTTGCAACAATCTCCCCCTTTGTCATTGATGGCAACATATGATGTGAAAAATTATTTTAACCATCAAGACAATAACTTCTCCTCACTGACTGACATAGCTCCCCCTATCACCAGCAATCATTCACATGTCTTCTCTTCCTTTACAACTCCCCCTTTGATCAATAACCACTTTTTGTTTTTCACATGACTTCTCTCCCCCTTTGACATCAATGGCAAAGGGCACATACTTACAACCACTTTTCATATTTCAGAATTATACTGACTGTTCCCCCTGAGTAGCAACCTTCTAACATCAATCTAGATCACAATATATAACTATGGGAACCACCAGACTGATGCACATCAGTGCACCTTAATTCTAAACCGGAAGGGTAATAACCCCTAACTTCTCCTTGAGATACTCAAAAGAGTCCTTAGGTAGAGGTTTAGTAAAAATGTCTGTAATCTAATCCTTTGAGGGGACAAACTCCAATCTAACTTCATTCTTATTCACTTACTCTCTTAAGAAATGGAACTTGATGGATATATGTTTTGTCTTTGAATGCAGCACTAGATTTTTTGACATGTTTATTACACTTGAATTGACACAAAAGATTGTGATAGGTTCTTCATACTCCACTCTAATATCTATTAGCATTTGCTTCATCTATAATACTTGAGTGAAACTACTTACTGCTGCAATACACTCTGCTTCTATAGTGGACAGAGATATTGCCTCTTGTTTCTTGCTTAGCCAAGAAACCAATCTTTTTCCTAAAAGGAATGCACCACCACTGGTACTCTTCTAGTCACCCACATTTCCTACCAAATCTGCATCTGTATATGCATGAAGGGAGAAATCATGATCTTTAGGATACCATAGTCCATACTCAACTGTTCCCTTTAAATACCTAAGAATTCTCTTTATTGCCATGACATGAGATTTTCTAGGATTAGTTTGAAATCTGGCAACAAGACCAACAACATTCATAATGTCAGGTCTAGTTTGAGTGAGTAGAGCAATCCTCCAATCATAGTCCTGTACTTTTTCTGATCAACTTTAGGAGATTCATCATCTTTACTCAACTTACATCCAGTGGCCATGGGAGTATTCATTGCCTTTGAATCTTCCATCCAAAATTTCTTCAACAATTCTTTCACATATTTGGTCTATGATATGAAGATCCCTTTCTTTGTTTGAGTGATTTGCAAACCCAAGAAGAAATTCATTTCCCCAAACATAGACATCCCAAATTCACTTTTCATTTGATTTGCAAAAGTTTTGCACAAACTATCCTTCCCTCCAAAAATAATATCATCGAAAAATATTTCAACAATCAAGATATTCTCATGATCAATCTTGAAATATAGATTACTGTTAGCAGTACCTTTGTTGAAACTAATTTTTAGAATATGTTTATCCAATCTTTCATACTAGGCTCTTGGGGCTTGTTTGAGTCCATACAATGCCTTCTTTAATTTGTAGACCATATCTCCATGATTAAATAATTGAAATCCATCCAGTTGCTCAATGTATACCTCTTCTAATCACCATTTAGGAAGGCAGACTTGACATCCATCTGATATACCTTGAAATCTTTAAAGGCAACAAAGGCAAGAAATAATCTGACTACTTTAATCCTTGCCAGCGGGGCAAAAGTCTCTTCAAAGTCAACTCCTTCTACTTGAAAGTAACCTTTATAGACCAGTCTGGCTTTGTTTCTTATTACCTCACCATCTTCATTCAGTTTATTCCAGAAGACCCACTTAGTCCCAATCACATTTTTGTCCTTAGGTCTGGGAACAAGATCCCAAGTGTGATTCTTTTCAATCTGCATCAATTCCTCCTCTCCATTGATTTAACCCAACTTTCATCATTACATGCTTCACTTACTATTTTTGGTTCAACTTTTGAAATCAGACAATATTTTATTTAGTCTTGAGCAATATTTCTTCTTGTTTGAACACCTTTGCTTCTATCTCCTATAATCTGGTCTTCAGAATGATTCAGTCTTACATACCTGGGAGTTTTGGGAACAACTTGCACTTCTAATTCTTGGACAGGTTCATTTAATCCTGTCTCTTCTTCTTGTGTTTTTGGATTCTCTAGATCAATCTGAATTTGAACTAGAGTTTTAATTGTTCTTCTTGGTCTGAAATATCATTTTGCTCATCTGATTCATACTCATAGTACCTTGAGGGATTTTCCATGCCTTCATCAACCTTCACATTTGTACTTTCTACAATCTTTCTTAATCTCTTGTTATAACACCGGTAAGCTTTGCTTTGAGTAGAGTAACCCAAGAATATTCCTTCATCACTCCTAGCATCAAACGTCCCAAAGTCTTCATCTCTTTTGATATAGCATTTGCTACCAAAGACTCTAAAATATTTCATAGTAGGAGTGATGCCAAACCAAAGTTCATAAGGAGTCTTACCATTCTTGCCTATGATTTGCACCTGATTAGGAGTATAAATAGCTGTGCTTACAACTTCTCTCCAATAGATCTGAGGAACATTTGCTTCCATCATCATGGTCCTAGAAGCTTCCTGGATGGTCCAATTCTTTCTCTCCACTACTCCATTCTGCTATGTAGTTCTTGGACTAGATAATTGTCTCTTTATCCCATGTTTTTCACAGAATTCTATGAACTCTCTGGATGTGAATTCTCCACCTCTATCAGACATGAGGCATTTTATGTTTATGCCAGTTTTATTTTCTACCATAGCCTTGAATATTTTGAATTTCTCAAGTGCTTTAGATTTCTCTTTTAAGAAAGTCTCCCACATCATCCAGGAGTAGTCATCAATTAGCAACATGAAATACCTATCTCCTTACAGACTCCTGATTCTTGCCAGACCACAGAGATTAGTGTGTACCAAGTCCAACAACCCGGTTGAAGATTGTTCCTTACTTTTGAATGTGACTCTGTTCTGCTTACCCAACTGACATTTTTTTCACAAACTGCTAGTAGGTTTTACCAGTCTTGGAAGATCTCTTACAACCTGAGTGTTTCTTATCTTGATGATATTATCAAAATTTACATGACACATTCTCCTATGCCACAACCAACTCTGATCAATTTAAACAAATAAACAACTTTTGCTAGTACCAACCAAGTGGAAGATGTTACCTTTTGTTTGTGTACCAGATGCAATCTCAGTTCCAGAGCTTTCAAAGATCTTGCATTTTCCATTTTTGAATTAGAGATCATAGCCTTTGTCCACCAACTATCCAACACTGAGAAGATTATGCTTTAGACCTTCAACATACAGAACATCACTAGTTTTGTTATTTCCATCAAAGGAAATGGTTCCTCTACCTCCAATTCTTCCAGCAGAATTATCTCCAAACTTTACAACTTCACCTTCATATCTTTCCAAGTTTATAAATTTATTCTTGTCACCAGTCATATGGTGAGAGCATCCACTTTCAATGACCCATTCATCCTTTTCTTCAACTTGAGCAGCTAGAGCCCTTTCTACCACCTCCTAATTGGCAAATTCAATAGGCATTGGATCTTCTACCTTAATGGCAATAAACACCTAGTCACTTTTGAATTTGTTTCCTATCTCAAATTCATCATCTATTACTCCTTCATCATCATCTTCTTGAACATAGTAACACTTCATTTGAAATCTTGATCTATTAGAATTTGACCTTGAAAATCTTTTCGGACATCTTGAGGCAAAATGGCTAATCTTGTTACAGTTGAAACATTTGAAAGGCAATTTTCCTTCATACTTACCGGATCCTCATGGTAGTCTCTTTACAATGAGGGATTCAAGTTTTTCAGCTTCTAATTCATCCTCTTCCAAATCTTTTCTTGCTTTCTCATACCAAGTTGATTTTCTTGAGGAACTTTCTCCTCGATCATATCTTTGTTTACCTTTAGCAGAAGCACTAGCTTTGAAAGCAGATTTAGTCTTGGGAAGTGCATCACCAAACTCAACCAACTCAAATGTAGATATCTTACCAACCAATTGATCCCTTGTGATAGTTGTTAAAGATCTGATTTCATCAATAGCAGCGACTTTGTGTTTATATGAAGGAGGTAAAGATCTAAGAACTTTAGCAACAATTTAATCTTCATCTAGTACTCCACTAGCACATGTGATGCCACATACAAGCTCATTTACTTTTGCCATATATAAAGTGATGTTCTCATCTTCACTCATCCTTAAGTTTTCAAACTTTCCTTTCAGACTTTGCATCTTGGCACACTTAACATACTTCTCTCTTTCCTATAGATTTTCAAGTTTTGTCCAAATTTCATAAGTAGTCTTCAATCCCATAGCATTTGTCAAATCTGAATCAGACAAGGCACTTAGTAGCGCTTCTTTAGCTTGAAGATTATTTTATGCATCTCTGACTTCATCTATAGTTGTTGGCCCATTCCTTGGGGGAACATATTTAGTTGAGGTTATGTTCCAATACTAATATCCCATGCATTGTAAGTGACATTCCATGTGGTTTTCCCAGGGAGTGAAGTTTGTTCCATCAAACCTTGGACTATCCTTCTTGTAGGTTGACATCCTGGATCTCCCCAAGTGGTTAAGCTTCTTCTAGAGGAACCTACTCTGATACCAATTGATGATTTAAAGAGAGACAACTGAGAGGGGGGTGAATTAGTTGTCTCCAAAATCAGTTCTTAGATACTTAAAACTTTCTTATATTCCAATAGTATGTCAAGGATTTAATCATGGAAGCATAATGCAATAAATCAAAAGCAGAAACATGCATAACACAAATATTTTAACATGGAAAACCCGGTTAAGGGAAAAACCACGGGGTGACTAACCCAAGATTGTATTCTCTGTTAAAAGAATATGAAGAATAAAATGGCACTTGCCAATTAGAGCTCATTGCCCTAGCACACTACTCACAAGAGGCCCACTGCCTACAGGAGACACACTTTCTACAAAAGAATATGGATATTACATACTTGAACTAGAGATTAGCATCTTCACTATGACTGAATCAGTTCCATTTAAGCCCAACACCTCTTCTCTACTTTTCACTCCTCTTTCCTACCACCTTCTCATCATGATCACAGACACATTTGAATGACTGTGTAACTCTTATTTATACATGACATCAACTTTGGAATGATCATCAAAGTCCGCACAACATATACTTATTTTATTATAGAGTAGTTACAAGAACAACTTGACTTATTACAAAAACTTCATGCACACCACTACATTGTCAGCTACACATAGCTAAGACTTTAATCTTCTTCGAGGAACACGCCATGCTTTGCAAAGCATCTTCAAGATCATCCGCAACATGCACAAATCATCTGGTCGGCCAAAACTGGGAGGAGCATCATCACCTAAAGATAAATCTTCAATTACGAGCTCAAACTTCAATGCAGACCACCAACACAAACTGGACACAATCTAGGGACTCCCACAAGCTTTCTTTAATCATCAAGAACATCTGCACCACTTCTACTTATTGTAGTCATTCACATCTTCATCTGAAACCTCAAGAACATAGTCGGTCATCACTATCACATTAGAAGGATTGCTTGTGGACCTCCAAACCACAAACCAATTGAGTTGTCAATTCACATTGGCCTCCCAAAGATGCCACCAGATCCACAAAACATGATATTACATTTCTGGATCTCATCGGACCTATTTGAGTCACTCTGTCACCTCTAAACATTTGCCAAAACCAATTTTACTCATATGGCCATAAATTCTCCAAATCTTCATGTGGACCTCTGAAATCTTGACTAGAGCACCTTCAAACATATATCTACAAACCCTTTGATGCGCATACTCTGATCTTCAACTGGATGGGATCTTAGCTTCATAGAACTTCATTGTCTTCACTGTTCTTCTCTGTTTCTAATGGGGCTAATTTTCTAAATATCCTCAACACATGACTCATCCAATTCTTGACATTAATGCAACAGGAATATGTTGACATCAATCACAACCCCAGTTAGGGCCATACTTGCAACAATTCCAATGATGTAAAACATGCAACAATTCTAATAAATGTTACTAAAGATCATAAAAAAATTTGTTATACAATTTAACTATCAACTGTAAATTCTATTACATAACCTTAAGTGCCACAAATTGCATGGTCAATGTATGTTCTTTTTCACTGTTAATCTAATAACCTGCATTAGACAAAAATATTAAAGAGTTTTTAAGTAGCAGTTGATTAAATTTTCTTACATGTCATTAATGAATGCACAGTTTTTTTTCAATAATTATTTATCTTAAGGTTCATGAGTAAACTTAAGATAAAGGTCTAATATTTGTTCCATGGGGCATGTTTAACAAACTAAATGCAATTGCCAACTTTTCACCATGGTGGCAGAGAAATAATTCTTTTTCCCATCCTTCCACAACATTAAGTAAATTCTTGAATCTAGAAAATACTTTACTGCCTTATCTTCCAAGCCAATTTCTCTAACTTTGCATAGGTCTCCTTTGTCTATGGATGTGATCTATCTCCTACAGAAAAAAAACATGTACCATTTTATGCCCTTCAATCCAACTGCATCTGGGCATTTTTTTAATTCCTCTATCTTTCATCAATCTCCTTACCTCAACACATCTGCCCACTTGTGGATAGATGTTTGAGAGAAGAATATAGGTTGTGCAGCATTTTTAGGCTCCAAATCAAAAAGCAGTGTTACTATAAATACTCCTAAGCCTATATTCATATCTAATCTACAGGCACCAAGAAAACACATGCATACAACCAGCACAGATTTAACAAGTATCTCAATGATAAAGTTTAGGGTGTCTTCAAGATAGCCAGCAATGGCAAGGAGGTCAACCATGCACGTAAACAGAGAGGCCCAAGTTAGTAGGTTGTATGGGGAGAAGAATGCTTCTCATTTTCAAAAATCATAAGTCTCATTGCTACATATGTTGCTTAAAGAAGGGCCAATTTTAAACTCAGTAATTATTTTGTCACTCACTTTGTGCAATGAAATGATGAGAGTCGAGTCTCCTTATATCACTATAAATTTGCATACATCAACCTCCAATACAATATGACCATACAATTCACACTTAACTTTATGGTACCTTAGCCTAGACATGATGCTACAGAAATCTGAAGGTACCTCCTACTAAACATGTCATGCCATAGACTAGATACCACTGTATAGTATATATCACATCTACAGTAACAATTTCCTTCCAAATGTAGGGTTACAGTCTATGATTAACATGCATAGACCTTTCTAGTGTTTACAAGATAATTCCTTAGTCAACATCATACTAGTGTCCACAAGAAGTTTCCATAGTTAAAATAAGAAATTAATGCTACTTTGCAAACAATAAGCAAGCCTTCGGAGAGCTTAAAGTTTCCATTTACATCCATGCACAATAACTTAATCAACCCTTAGGATTTTATGGACAATGAAACAGAAGGTCCTATATTCCATTTATGAGTCCTCTATCCAAATGATGTAGTGATCACAAGTACATAATATCTACTATTCTGTGGGTAGTGCTCAAACATTCAAACACATGGAAGTCCATACTAAGATAAATTTGTTCACAAACAGTCTCCAATTTAATAAATACTAGTTTGAAATCACATTTCTAAGTTAGTACAAGTCATTACAATTAACTCAAAGGTCATTCTCATCAAACGAATGCCTTCACAATAGATTGTTCTAGTTACAAGTACAATACAACTATTGCAATGTTACACAACTGTATGTAATTGACAAAACCCATTCTTTCTAAGAGTCAATTGGTAATCAAATACAATCATGTAGTGTTGTTTCAACATTGTATTCGATTGTGGCTTCAGTAATGTAAACCTCGTAACCTTGGAGGGAGTGTTGGGGGGCAAGTTGACCTGAACCAAGGATCTAAAACCATCCCAAAAGCCCACCTAGGAGTGGCATTATTAATCCCAAGAAGACCTCACATCCACAATTGAGAGAGTGGACATTTATAGGTGAAATACCAATGCCATTAGGGTTTACAACCATGTCAAAAAAGATAACCATGAACCAGGTCAGGTTTCCTCAAGACTCATGGTATGTTGCAATGATAGAATTTTAGCAATTCTAGCTAGGGTTTGAAACTCCACCTCAAACTGTGACCAAATTAATGTAGCTTCCTTCATGATAGAAATCCAAAACACAATAACCAATAGTTTACTGTAGTTCGTAAGTCCCATGATCTTAAGTCTAAACTCTCACAGTTAACAATATTTTCCTCATCCAAACCCTTTAGCATAGGCTTTCACAAGACCACATATAGTTACACAAGTTAAAGGAAATGTTTCACCAAAATGGTCAGTGTAATTTTACAAGAATGGCTGACAAGGAGCTTTACTTCAAAGAAAGGTTAGCTTAGTTGAAGAAGACCAGTTGGTGATTTGAATCTTAGTCTCCAACCCAAACAACAAGACACTCACCCAACATGATGAGCACACCCAAAGTCTCCCTTCCTCTAAATCACTTATAGTCCAACCATCAACATTCCTTCCTCGACCCCAAGGCAAAAAGAAGAATTCCCCCCCAAAATGGTTCCCCACTCCTTCCTTTTCTCCCTCACATACCCCAAAACCAAGCACATTAAAGACTAGTACTTCCTAAAGATGTTATGGCAGAGGAGAGTAAATGCCTACTACCAATGATGGCTCGTTCTCAACAAAAAAAATGTGCATATTAAAATTTAAATGTCCACTATTATATTTCAAAGGTTTGAAATATAACCAACAATGTAACTGTAATGCATGCCCCATTTAAGTCTTATAATAAAAAGGTTAGAAAACAAAGACTTGAGATAAACCCTTTTGTTTGTTCACTTAGGAGACCACCTGAAAACTCAGTGATAACTACATCCACATGATCAACAAGAATTACAAGCAACCTATGAATAACAATCCACTTGAGTCAAAAAGACAAGAAGACCAATAGAAACCAAACACAACAAATAGAGTACAACTGTAATTGTTTGTCTCAAGTATCACTCTATAACATCTTCAAAGATTATTGAATCTCAACACAAGAAATGCAAATTGACATATTAACACAACAATATCCAACTAAGTTATTAAAAATCAACTATTGATACCTCCTTGTCCATCTAGATTACAAAATTGGTCCACTTTTTGCTTTGTAACATTTCCTTTTCATATTGTGTTGGTTGCCGGCCATATTTCTCCTCCTGTCAAAACATGGCACATGGACTAGTTAAACTAATTAATATGCAATCATTTACTTTTTCCTAGGAAATAAAAAAAATATCATTTAACATATTAAATATACTTACAAATGTATAGATCAAGGCCTGTAAACCTTTCTGGCCACTGTGATGAGTGGCACGAAGTTTGTCAAGCCTAGCCTTGGAGGCCTTGTCCTAAAACATATACTAATTCAATTTAATTATGCACAAATAAAATTTAAAAATTGTTTAATAAATTTGATATAATCTTATGAGAAAATTCAAATACCTGCGTAATCTCCTCACCAGACTTCCTTCATGCACCGGACTTCTCATATGCTTTTACAAGCTCTTTCCATTCTTTGAGACTTACATCAATTGGCCTTTTGTTGAGCCTTTGTTCGGGAGGAATTTTTTTTATCTTTTTTGTTTGGTTGCAATGAAATCTCTTGCAGTTTTGAAACATTCGTAGCTTTATTTTCTTTATAGACCAACCTGTTCCAAATTCAGTCTCCATGTCTTGGATAACTGCTTTTTGCAGGTGCATGGGTATCTTTGAGAATGGCAAGTGTAGATGGTCCTTGAACTATTGAAGGCATGATTCCTTCAACCTATTCACAAACATTTTTCCAACATCTGTCATTCAGACTTCTCCTGAAACCACATTGTGTTCTATCTTGGTATCGTAGCTACCAATGCAAGATGCAAAACATGGCATGGTGGTCGATGAAGTTTGTGTCCCAGGAGTGGCTGGGACATTGGAAGCCTCTACTCCCTATTCCACATTCTTAGAGGTTACTATTATTGATTGCCTCCTGTATCTTTTGCTTGATCCATGACTGGTTGGGGAATCAATTGATTCCCTTTGACACTGTTGATTTGGTTGCAATGTTTCAGGGCTTTACTAGATCATTTTTCTATGTATCTGGCAAGCATTGTCAAGTCAACACCATCCAATTTGTTCACTACCTCTACCCCCAATATGGAAGCCAATGCCTCTTTATCTTTGTCAGTATTATGTCCCTATATATATATAAAATAAAATTCTTCTTTTAAATTTAGAAATAGAAAACTAAATACTAAAAATTAAAGAAACAATGGAAACATTTACAAATCTATAAATTGACAATGAATTACCTGATTGTGGCCAGAGTTTGTTCCCTTCCCTCTATTGCTTGACATTTTGAGGTGACCTAGGGCAAATTATTTTCATCTAGTCTGTGGAGGCAATCATAGCCAGGTATGAATTAACAGCGTGCTTGACCAATCGTAGCCCAAAACAAATATGTAGCCAAAAACAAATCTTAACAGCTTGTATTTTGGGTATGATGTACAAAGAGACCTTATTCGACAAGCCTTCTAAAAATGGTAAATACAAGTTATACTACAAACAAGGATAATTAACAACATTACTACTCAAATTTACCCTAAAGCGTGAGTACAACATCTTAGAAAAACTTTCTTTGAGCTCAAAATTATATCAAAATCGATAAAAACCTAGGTCAAGAGTTAACTTACTTGCTAAAAGGCAGACAAACAAGCTTGATTGAATGGCTGAGGTAGCTAGAAACCCCAAATTTAGCAGATAGCTACATCAACTTTTTATCTTCTAGATGTCTAGAACCAAAATAAAATAAAATACAAATTCACAGATCCATTGTAGAAACTTTTCAATAACTTCCATTTTCAACATAATAAAGTTGTCACTTCGCAGGAAACCTAAAATAGAGGTAGAGTACACTATGTTGTGGGCTTAAATGTATTAGTTTCTTTGTGTTTTTTTTGTGTGGTATGTTTTAACGCTGGCGCAAATTTTAAATTTTTTTTGGATTCATTAGTTGGTGCTAAAGTCGGTGTCTCTAACACTAATTTTTACGCCAACTTTCATCCCTAAATGTAATCTCTTTGGGACGCCAAAACCCACGCAAACTACACCTAATGTAGCACCATCATCATCCATCTCCTAAACAAACATCTCCACTGCACCCTACACCACCTCCGCATCACAAGCTTCAACGTTTATGGGGATGTGTGCAACCATTGGTTATGGTTCCCTTCCATTCCGCAATAAATCTACCATCATTCATCTACTATCCTACATACCCTCCATATACCATCCCTATGGTCCATGCTTTGGTATAATTCAGACATAATCCACTATTTTCCCTACATAATCCACTTTTGTCCCCTCTAGAAACCACATCATAATCCACTTTTCTCCCCTCTAGAATCCACGTCATAATCCACTATCTGCCTAATCCATTTCCCTTCCATGTATCCCTTACTAACATCAATGAGGGCACTCGACATGGTCCATGTGCAAGGACATTGTTCTCTAATGGGACTATAAACTTTCATTGCAGCGTAATGTAACCTTCAACCCTTAACCCTTAAAATTATACCTTAAACCCTAATCCCTCCACCCTAAACCCTAATCCCTCAACTGTAAATGCTATCCCTAAAGCCTAAAGCCTCAACCCTTAAACCTTAAACCCTAAACCCTATCCCTAAACCCTCAACCCTAAACACTATACCTTAAACTCTAATCCCTCAACACTAAACCCTAAACCCTCAACCCTAAACACTATATCTTAAACTCTAATCCCTCAACACTAAACCCTAATCCCTCAACCCTAAACCCTAATCCCTTATCGCTAAACCTTAAACCCTATCCCTAAAGCCTCAACCCTCAACACTTGAAGGATGAATCCTAAAACCTATCCCTAAACCCTCAACCCTAAACAATACTATGGCTTAAACCCTAATCCCTCAACTCTAAACCCTAAACCCTAAACCCTCAACCCTCAACACTATACCTGAAACCCTAATCCCTCAACCCTCAACCCTAATCTTAAAGCTAAACTTAAAGTTTCCACTCATTCCACCATCCTCAAGGGATCCAGAAATGCAAAATTAGATGCCTCTACTGATAAAGCCAAATATCCTAAGGGTCCTCATCCCTCAGGACATAAAAACAAAGAATTAAAGAAAAATCAATCCAAAAAGTTATCCAAGCCCATACCTCCACAAGCAAAGTCCAAAACTAAAATGGTATGGGTACCTAAGCAACATTAAATCAAGTTAAATGAGGCATCTACCTCTAAAAAATCCCAACCATCTACTCCCATCTCAAATTCCCATTCTGCTCAAAAGTGTCAAAACATTCCATCCCACAAGCAAAACAAAATTAATAAAATGCCTAAGTCTATGTGGGTTCCTAAAGCCCTTCATCATCCATCTCCTAAGCAAACATCTCCATTGCACCCTACACCACCTCCGCATCACAAGCTTCAACGTTTGTGGGGATGTGTGCAACCATTGGTTATGGTTCCCTTCCATTCCACAATAAATCTACCATCATTCATCCACTATCCTACATACCCTCCACATACCATCCCTATGGTCCATGCTTTGGCATAAGTCTGACATAATCCACATCATAATCCACTATTTTCCCTACAAAATCCATGTCATAATCCACTTTTCTCCCCTCTAGAGTCCACGTCATAATCCACTATCTGCCTAATCCATTTGCCTTCCATGTATCCCTTACCAACATCGATGAGGGCACTCAACATGGTCCATGTGCAAGGACATCATTCTCGAATGGGACTATAACCTTTCATTGTAGCGTAACACAACCTTCAACCCTCAACCCTAAAAACTATACCTTAAACCCTAATCCCTCCACCCTAAACCCTAATCCCTCAACCCTAAACGCTATCCCTAAATCCTGAAGCCTCAATCCTAAACACTATACCTTAAACTCTAATCCCTCAACACTAAACCCTGAACACTATACCTTAAACTCTAATCCCTCAACACTAAACCCTAAACCCTCAACCCTAACCACTATACCTTAAACTCTAATCCCTCAACACTAAACCCTAATCCCTCAACCCTAAACCCTAATCCCTTATCTCTAAACCTTAAACCCTGTCCCTAAAGCCTCAACCCTCAACACTGGAAGGATGAATCCTAAACCCTATCCCTAAACCCTCAACCCTAAACAGTACTATGCCTTAAACCCTAATCCGTCAACTCTAAACCCTCAAACCTAAACCCTAAACCCTCAACCCTCAACACTATACCTTAAACCCTAATCCCTCAACCCTCAACCCTAATCTTAAAGCTAAACTTAAAGCTTCCACTCATTCCACCATCCTCAAGGGTTCCAGAAATGCAAAATTAGATGCGTCTTCAGATAAAGCCAAACATCCTAAGGGTCCTCATGCCTCAAGACATAAAAACAAAGAGTCAAAGAAAAATCAATCCAAAAAGTTATCCAAGCCCATACCTCCACAAGCAATGTCCAAAACCAAAATGGTATGGGTACCTAAGCAACATTAAATCAAGTTAAATGAGGCATCTACCTCTTAAAAATCCCAACCATCTACTCCCATCTCAAATTCCCATCCCACTCAAAAGTGTCAAAACATTCCATCCCACAAGCAAAACAAAAGTAATAAAATGCCTAAGTCTATGTGGGTTCCTAAAGCCCTTCATCATCCATCTCCTAAGCAAACATCTCCATTGTACCCTACACCACATCTGCATCACAAGCTTCAACATTTATGGGGATGTGTGCAACCATTGGTTATGGTTCCCTTCTATTCTGCAATAAATCTACCATCATTCATCCACTATCCTACATACCCTCCACATACCATCCCTATGGTCCATGCTTTGGCATAAGCCTGACATAATCCACATAATAATCCACTTTTCTCCCTACATAATCCATGTCATAATCCACTTTTCTCCCCTCTAGAATCCACGTCATAATCCACTATCTACCTAATTCATTTTCCTTCCATGTATCCCTTACCAACATCGATGAGGGCACTCGACATGGTCCATGCGCAAGGACATCGTTCTCTAATGGGACTATAACCTTTCATTGCAGTGTAACACAACCTTCAACCCTCAACCCTAAAAACTATATCTTAAACCCTAATCCCTCCACCCTAAACCCTAATCCCTCAATCATAAATGCTATCCCTAAAGCCTGAAGCCTCAACCCTTAAACCTTAAACCCTAAACCCTATCCCTAAACCCTAAACACTATACCTTAAACTCTAATCCCTCAACACTAATCCCTAAACCCTCAACCCTAAACACTATACCTTAAACTCTAATCCCTCGACAGTAAACTCTAAACCCTCAACCCTAAACACTATACCTTAAACTCTAATCCCTCAACACTAAACCCTAATCCCTTATCGGTAAACCTTAAACTCTATCCCTAAAGCCGCAACCCTCAACACTTGAAGGATGAATCCTAAACCCTATCCCTAAACCCTCAACCCTAAACAACACTATGCCTTAAATCCTAATCCCTCAACTCTAAACCCTAAACCCTAAATCCTCAACACTATATCTTAAACCCTAATCCCTCAACCCTCAACCCTCAACCCTAATCTTATAGCTAAACTTAAAGCTTCCACTCATTCCACCATCCTCAAGGGATCTAGAAATGCAAAATTAGATGCCTCTAGTGATAAAGCCAAACATCCTAAGGGTCCTCATGCGTCAGGACATAAAAACAAAGAGTCAAAGAAAAATCAATCCAAAAAGTTATCCAAGCCCATACCTCCACAAGCAAAGTCCAAAACCAAAATGGTATGGGTACCTAAGAAACATTAAATCAAGTCAAATGAGGCATTTACCTCTAAAAAATCCCAAGCATCTACTCCCATCTCAAATTCCCATTCCACTCAAAAGTGTCAAAACATTCCATCCCACAAGCAAAACAAAAGTAATAAAATGCCTAAGTCTATGTTTATGGGGATGTGTGCAACCATTGGTTATGGTTCCATTCCATTCCACAATAAATCTACCATCATTCATCCACTATCCTACATACCCTCCACATACCATCCCTATGGTCCATGCTTTGGCATAAGTCTGACATAATCCACATCATAATCCACTTTTCTCCCTATAGAATACATGTCATAATCCACTTTTCTCCCCTCTAGAATCTGCATCATAATCCACTATCTGCCTAATCCATTTGCCTTCTATGTATCCCTTACCAACATTGATGAGAGCACTCGACATGGTCCATGTGTGAGGACATCATTCTCTAATAGGACTATAACCTTTCATTGCAGTGTAATGCAACCTTCAGCCCTCAACCCTAAAAACTATACCTTAAACCCTAATCCCTCCACCCTAAACCCTAATCCCTCAATCTTAAACGCTATCCCTAAAGCCTGAAGCCTCAACCCTTAAACCTTAAACCCTAAACCCTATCCCTAAACCCTCAACCCTAAATACTATACCTTAAACTCTAATCCCTCAACACTAAACCCTAAACCCTCAACCCTAAACACTATACCTTAAACTCTAATCCCTCAACACTAAACCCTAATCCCTCATTTCTAAACCCTAATCCCTTATCGCTAAACCTTAAACCCTATCCCTAAAGCCTCAACCCTCAACACTTGAAGGATGAATCCTAAACCCTATCCCTAAACCCTCAACCCTAAACAATACTATGCCTTAAACCCTAATCCCTCAACTCTAAACCCTCAACCCTAAACCCTAAACCCTTAACCCTCAACACTATACCTTAAACCATAATCCCTCAACCCTCAACCCTCAACCCTAATCTTAAAGCTAAACTTAAAGATTCCACTCATTCCATCATCCTTAAGGGATCCAGAAATGCAAAATTAGATGCGTCTTCTAATAAAGCTAAACATCCTAAGGGTCCTCATGCCTCAGGAAATAAAAATAAAGAGTCAAAGAAAAATCAATCCAAAAAGTTATCCAAGCCCATACCTCCACAAGCAAAGTCCAAAATCAAAATGGTTTGGGTACCTAAGCAACATTAAATCAAGTTAAATGAGGCATCTACCTCTAAAAAATCCCAACCATCTACTCCCATCTCAAATTCCCATTCCGCTCAAAATTGTCAAAGTCATAAAGGTAAAGGGAACTTTTTTGTTTTTATCATTTATGACATTTTGTAGAAAAATAAAATAAAAAATTAACAATTTATCAATTGACAAAGTGATAAAGGTATGGTGAATGGATTTGTTGGAACCAGAATTTTCATAAAAGTTTTGATTGTTTTATTTGTGTATCCTTGACTCCTACTCTTATTTTTCCATAATAAATCATGTTATTACCATTCATAAAGTCATCTTTGCCTTTTTCCGCAATACCGCTATCACATTGGCTAGCCTTCATAATACCCACATCATACCTCCTTACCGTAGAACATTCTCAAAAGGCCCATGGTATGATGGTGAGAATAGTTAATACTCACTATACCTCTATACACACTATACTACTATACCTCAGGGGGCCAAAACATAGCCCACGATAGAATAGTAACCAAGCCCTCATTGTTGCAACACATAGTTAATACTATACACTACACACTATACTACTATACCTAGAGGGGCCAAAACATAGCCCGTGGTAGAATGGTAACCAAGCTATTGGGTTATTTAAAGCATACTAATCACACCAACATCAAAATATGAAGATTGAAGCTCAACATAAAGATTTGATGGTGAGAATAGTTAAGACTATACACTACACACTATACCGCTATACCTCAGGGGGCCAAAACATAGCCCATGGTAGAATGGTAACCAAGCCGTTGGGTTATTTAAAGCATACTAGTCACACCAACATCAAAATATGAAGATTGAAGCTCAACACAAAGATTTGACGATCAGAATAGTTAATACTATACACTACACACTATACTGCTATACCTCGGGGGGCCAAAACATAGCCCGCGGTAGAACAGTAACCAAGCTGTTGGGTTATTTAAAGCATACTAATCACACCAACATCAAAATATGAAGATTGAAGCTCAACATGAAGGTTTGACGGTGAGAATAGTTAATACTATAAAATACACACTATACCGCTATACCTCAGGGGGGAAAAACATAGACTGCGGTAGAACGGTAACCAAGCCGTTGGGTTATTTAAAACATACTAATCACATCAACATCAAAATATGAAGATTGAAGCTCAACACAAAGATTTGAATCATGCGAATTTATGAGCCAGAAGTAAATGCGTCTTGAAATACACGAAACAAATTAAGATTTCTCATTCATAGTAGCGGAAGACAAGTTACACAGGAGCTAAGGCCACCGGAGTAAAGAGAATTCTTCAAGGTGATTTTTTCAAGTAAGCTCTTCTCATCATTTCTTGTGAATTTCATAAATGGCACCTAAAAAGACTGAGGTAGAAGCCAAGGATGAAGCCAAAACTAGTAAATCTTCATTACAATCCCCTCTACTTTCATTGTTACCTAGCTCAATTGATAAAGGTTCTAAAAAGGTTTTTAGAGACTTAGCTCAAGGCTATAGGGACCCCTATATACCGTTTTCAGGATGGAACCTCTACTGGTACTTTTATCTAAAAAGGAATGACCAGGAACCAGCATCAAACCCATGGGCCCTAGATTTGGCTAAATTGATTATTCCCAACATCTTTGTTGATTTTGAGCTCATTAAAGCCCTTGCCCACAGTTACCATGCCCCAACCAAAACTGTGAGACTTCCAAATGGTGAGTGCTTAGTAGATATCAATAGAGATGGCATTATCAAATGTTTCAACCTCAATAAACAAGCTATAACAGAGGTGAACTTAGAGAAACTTGAGCAAGAATATAAGAGGTTGAGGAATACATATCGATGTGATGAGCTCCCCTTACACATGAAGAGGGGTGATGGTAACAAACAGCTCTCTATTCCTTCTTCCAAAATGGAACCTTTCCATGTTTCTAAATTTCAAATTTATTTCAAGAATACCTATTATGAGTTGTGTCAAGTTTTGGGGATATATGCAAAGGAGAAAATGCAAATAGGGTTGATGAGAATGGCTATGATAATTCAACATTTCGAGTCAAACATAGAATTTGATTTTGCATCTATGATTGAAGATCAATTAAATGAAGGTTTGCTACAAGTTAGGGAAGCCAAGGCCCCTATTACTTTTAGAAGATATTCTTTATTGTGTCACTTAATTATGCATTAGAATGAAATGAAGTGGACTACAAGGATGGAATTGTGTACACAAGAAAGAGGAGTCAGACTCCCTGTACAAAACTGGTGCTGCATTTGGGATAGTAGGTGTACAAAAGGTGATTTTGTAGTGTTTCGAGATGATTTTGCTGTTAGATTGATTGCTGCTCTTGGTTACCTATCACCAAGAATGCCTGAGCCATTGATGAAGGTAATGAGGCCTGTGTAGTATGGGCCAAACCAAGGCTATACTCATAATTATGCTGATTGGTTCCTTATGCCACAACACACTATTATCAGAGTATATGGGTGCAACCAAGCACCACATGTTTTACCTAAGTTTTTACCTACAAGAGTGTGTTTCTTAGAGTTTATGTGGCAGATGCTCTGGATGGAACATGACTTGATGAGAAATCAGAGGAAAGGCACATTTTTGCCTAACTTGACTATGTTTGAACAGCTGGCCATTGGGTCAGATATGCTCGAAGAAGTACAGAGGTTTATAAGGGTCAATTACTTCCTTAAACCTAGAATAGAAAGAGTATGTAACCCAGAGGGTCACATCAATATGATCAGAAGAACCCTATTGACGAAGAAGGCTATTTCACATGAATTTGATTCTAGGGAGGATGTTATAAGAAATTTGGTGTAGTTTGCTGATGTAATGCATGCTAGAAAAAGGTTGGATGCAATGATGAGGTTGGAAAATCAGAAGAAGGAAAAACATAGAAACTTCAAAGGCTTTTTTGTAGGTGAGCCCAATCTTCTAAAAAGAATGCAAATGATTTTGAATAAATTTGACAAATTCTACAAAATGGCCCAAGATGAGGGACTCATTCCATTGCCCACACCCCATCAACCACCACATGAAACATCCACATCTCAGATATCACCCCCATCACCTACAAATCCATCCCCTCCATCTCCCACTCATGAGCCACAAGATAAAAAATAGAAGATAGAGTCATTAGTGGAATATGATTCAAGTGATGATGAAGAACAAGAAGTGGTCTTGGCCTTGATTGAACTGAAAGAGGCAGCGGAACAACAAAAAGGTCAAAAGCCTCATGAGCCAAAGGTCAGGCTATCAGAGGAGGGAACTGATGAGATTCAAGAAGATGAGAGGGTAGTGGCCTCACTAAGATTCATAGAGGATGATAATTTTATACACAGCAATGAGTTCAGAGATTTCTGGATCAAAATGAAAATGAAAGAATTTGATGAAAAGTTGAAGATTAATCTTATAGGAGTTGATGAGTCAAAACAGGCCGAGATCCAGGCTCGAACATTTACAGAATTAAATAATGATAATATTAATGTCACTCCCCAGGAGACAAGAGAAATGGTGTTGAAAAGTGATATGTTGATTATACCAGGGATGGAGTTGTCCAAAATGTTTCTTTTGGATCAAATTAGAGCATAAGATGACCCTATGTTAGTTGCAAAATTTGATTGAAGAAGGTGTCTCAGGAGTAGGGTATAACCCTACTACCCAAACACTTGCCCCATGGACAAAGCAGAAGAACACAAGGAAGCCTCAGCTTCTTGATGTAGTACAAGAAATGAGGGGATCGGCCATGATTATAACTATGAGAGACACAACTTCTACTAAAGCTACCACCATAACTATGCATTCTACAATGTTCACCAAAGATGTGGTACAAAACATGGAAAAGAAAATTAATGAATATGAGAAAAGGTTAAAGCTATCTAATGATGAGGTGAACGAATTGTTCATTGAGAATAGAAAGCTGAAACAACAATTGCAACAACCCACCATAGTAAAGGTAGATGAATTAATTGTCTATCACCCACCAGTCCATACAGAGGATCCCTAGATTCAACAGATGAAAGAGCAAATTGATAAGCTGAAAAAGCATAATGAGGAAGATGTCAAAAATCACCTCATAGAGGTCCTGAACAAGATATTAAAATATAGAGTTGATATATTGAAAGACAAAATAAATGGAGTACACGAACAATTCAGCAATCTGATTAAAGCTCTGGAACATATAAACACTAATTCTTCCATTCTTGAAAATCTTCAAAAGAGATGGCAACCTACCTTCCACACACTAAATACTTTATGCAAAGCCACACATAGAGATCTAGATGCCCCATCAAAGATCAAACCTACACGAGAAATGGTAAAAAGCATAATTGACGAGTATCAGTATTTGGTAGATACAAAAAGGAAGGTGGAAGGTAAGAGGAGTACATTTGACTCCATCAAATGTTGTTTCAGCCCATCAATCCTCAAAGATGATAATCAATTGAAGGGTGTAGATGAATGGAGAGAAGAGTTTGATCAGATGATTCCTAAATGTTTGACACATGTACAGAATGATGGGGAAATTAAACTCACTGAGTTACATACTTTGTTTGATGAAATTATCATGTTGGACAATGGATACACAAAGTTTGTGGTGGACATCAGGAACCTCTTGGACAACAAATGGAAAATCCATCTTACGAGCTTTGCAGCTGCACAAGAATTTAAGTGGCCTAGTGATCTAAAAATAAGTGAATGGCAGGAAACATATTTAGGTTATGAAGAGAATTGAATGTGAAGAGGAGATACCACATCAGAAAATAGAATGCCTTGCTCAGGCCTTGAATGGTCACGGGTTTCTATTCGGTGAATAACGGATTGGTCTTTTCTAATTAAAAACATTTTGTTGAGTTTAAAAGTATTTTCTTAAGAGTTATGAACATATTTAGGTTCTGAAGAGGATTGAATGTGAAGAGGAGATACCACATCAGAAAATAGAATGCCTTGCTCAGGCCTTGAATGGTCACGGGTTTCTATTCAGTGAATAACAAATTGGTCTTTTCTAATTAAAAACATTTTGTTAAGTTTAAAAGTATCTTCTTAATAGTTATGAACAGTTATGTCTTTTCTGTTGTAATGGGTCTAAAGCTTGTTTGCCTCTCCTATAAAAAGAGAGACCAAGACCCAATAAAAAGATATAGGGGGAAGAGAGGAGCTGGTAGTGGTAGATAGTAGAAAAAGTTCCATAATATTTACAAACTCAAAGACCATGTTGCAAGCATAATTTTGAAGAAGTTAATGGAAAATCTCTGATTCTGTGGTGCCATATTGGTATCAATTGTTTGTTAAAGTTATTCAATTATTTGGTTGTCTCCATTTTAGTGCTTCCTTATTATTTAAATTGGTATATCACAGCTGCCTGCCATATAAAAATTTACGATGGTTTCCTCTACTATAGGTTCATTGTGATTTTCTCTACTATAGGTTCTAGTATTGACTCTTGTCACAACTGCCTACCATATAAAAAATTTTGATGGTTTGATCCAACTGGTTTGGACTCTTTTTGACCTTAGATTCTGTGCTCAGATTCATTCAAAACTCAATGAAGACTAGGCAATTAAATATTGAGATTTTTAAGGATTTAAAATCGGTTTCATGTATCCTTTATTAAATAAATTTTAAAGACACAATGAACTAATCTAATAGAAGCTACTAAGATCAAGTATAAAAGAAACAATATTTTTAGATATATGAATATTGTCAAAGTGTTTTAGGAATACAAAACTTATCAATTATAATATCCATGGCATCAAAAACAAAAATTATAATATGGAATCATGAATTATGGTAGAAAGAAGTTTGTGTCATTTTTTAGATATATAAATATTGTCAAAGTGTTTTAGGATATAAAACTTATCAATTATGATATCCATGGCATCAAAAACAAAAATTATAATATGGAATCATGAATTATGGTAGAAAGAAGTTTGTATCATTTAGTCCAAAATTGCTATCTCTTTGTGGAGCCATATGTTTGTATCTATGCTAGGGCCATAGGAGCATTACTTAGGATAAAGATTGACTTAGCAAACTAGAAGAATAAATTTAATTCAAATATTTGGGATTTAATTGGAAAAAAGTCAAAAATTAAAAAAATGTTGTTTTTCCATCTAGCATGGTTCAAAATGTTTTGTTATTTTTTTCTTTTTAAAACTAGAGTGAGGTCTAAGGGCAATGCTCTTGACCAAAGGTGGACCAACAGTTGCTCAGCATGCTTTTTGTTAAGGTGTCTAATAGTTCTCGAAACAAAGGTGGACCAATAGTTGTTCATTAAGTCATGTTTTGTTGGTGTGCTGATGTGGCATCACACAATTGATTGTTTTTAAATGTAAAGGGCACATTTCATTCAATTATAGTTACTTATAGTCAACACTAACAACCTTAAAGTTACAACTACTAGTGCTAAAGTTTTAAAAATATTGAGCCTTAAGTCCACAAACACTATCACACCTATTGGAACATGCTCAGCAATTGGGTCCTCTCCCCTATGTTACTTTTAGTGATACTGAGAGCCCCATTGAAGATATCCCAAAAATCTTACCAACACTATTTTTAGATCACAATAATCTAGGAGTATTAATTGGATCAGTAAGAAGAACCACATAATTAGGGTTGGCATTCTGTTTCCAAGTTGATATCATCTACTGTTCTTGTTTGATTTATTCAATTGGTTCCTTCAAGTAGGGATTAAAGATCCTTTTGATAAATTACATGTAACCAGGTTGTGTCAGTTGGATTATTAAGAAGAGTTTGTCAATTATTTTCTTGATAGACATCAGATTTCCACAGTCCATAATAAAATAGTGAATAAATGCTTTAGGATTTGACTGTGTACATATTATTTTGTCTCAACGTTTCGGATCATACTCCATGATCCATCATCAGGAGAAGAGAGCAAGAGAACAGAAGAGAACAATTATTTTCTTGCACGGTTATACAAGTTATTAACCAATATTAGTGTGCCAAATAGTTAGAATTACCAAATATAAGCCACTTATCTTAGATTTTCATGTGACTCCATTTACCCAACAAGGCACTCGTCTCACCCATTTCATTTTACTTAAAACTCAAGGATTCAAACCATCTTGCTGTGATTTTTTAATTGTGAATGTAAAAACTCAAATTAATTCACCGTACCTGCAAATTGGTTATACAAGGATTCAAATTAGTTCACTATATTTTCCAATAGGAATGCAAGGATACAAATCATTTGCATATAACAACTAGGAGGTCTGCACAATTGAGGGCTGATCTAGAAAGGTTAGAGGATAAATGCAAACATATAACAAATTTATACAATCTATCAGGACATATTTGTTTTTCATGCGTGGTTATCTTGATTGGTTCCTTTTAACCTCTTGGTGCACAGCTGTTATTTGACTATTGTCATTGTTGTGTATTACTTGATCCAGAGGAGGACATGGAGAGAGGATGTGGATGGCATAGAACTACTAAATCACAGAGAGGAAAGTGGGTGGAAATAGATATGACAACGGAATCTATAGATACAATAGAGGTAAGAAGAGAAAGCAACCTAAACCAAAGGAGGAAGGTGTTTATGAATTCATAAATGCTACAACATAGAGGAGATAAAGTCATTTTTTATCCATGAGGCCTCTGAGGTTAAACTTATTGGTTGAAAATACACATGAATGGTGATTAAATGTGATTCTATGATCAAGGGAAAATTTTGAAAATTAGGATGGCCAAAACATGATATGAATATGTCACATATATGACTAAAGTGAGGTTCTGTGTTGGATAGCATATTCATTGAAACGATATAATTGGTGTACTAAACATTATTTACTATGTTGTGTATTATAGGGGCTAGACGAGGCCATGGCAACAGATCGTGTCATATCAAATGAGGACACAACGGATGAAGTGGGACATTAGGTACTCAAATTTTGACTTAACTTAGGAAAAAATGATCTGATGGCATTTTGTGATATGTCCATCTTTTTTCATAGTATTATTGAAATTTATAATGTATTATCAAATCTTGACATAAATTAATGCATGTTGTTGATTATTTTAGATGGAGATTGGAGCAAATGCAGAGCCTGAGCATTCAACTAGAAAAAGAAAAAAATATGTACGTGGATGTGGACCTAAAGCTATTAAATCACGTAGTCGACAGTGGGTGGAAGAGGATATGACAATGGATCCTGCAGACACAACAAATGATTGCACTAAACAAGAGGTTGATCAAGACTATACTACATGGAATGAATACTTTGAGAAAATTGTTGTTTGTGGATGTTCTGTATGTCATGGAAAAAAACAATTCAAATGAGAGATTGTACAAAGACATTACATATATGATGAGCTTCCAGTTGATAGTATGCCTCCTACAATCGATTCAAATCCAATAGGATTGTGTTATGGAATTTTCCAATTTGATATAAATAACATGTATACTTCGTTTAAACATTGTTTTATATTATTTAAATAACTAATTTTTTCTTAATGGATACTTGCAGGATAATGTTCTTGGTTTAAAGTTTCCTGGATCACCGACTTCTAGCCTAGATGGCAATGATCATTCATCAGATGATACATCTAACAAAAATATGTGCCAATATACTAGCTCCAAAGACGAGGAATTGATGAAAACGAGTAACAGAACAAGAACCGGTTTAAAGATGCATAATTTTCTTAAAGACAAGGGGAAGGTGGACTACATACCCTATGAGAATGAATGTGATGGAGATGATGACTTGCCCCTGAGTTTGAGATCAATTTACACAGAGACATTTGATCGTCGACTATATTGCGCTTGGCCTAGTGATCAACAACTACCTAGAGTGTACGAGGTGTTTCAATTTTGGGGATATAGCTACATGATACGACCCTTCAATATTCATGGAGTGAATCTAGGCCTCTTTGTCATCCAAAATGTACATGTGGGATCTAAACATAGAAACAATTCTGGAACAAACCACTAGGAGATTAATGCCATATTATGGTCCATCATATTATAGTGGTAAATGGAGAAGGCTAGCAGAATATAAGCCTAGCATGTCAGCATATGGTCTAAATTTGAATATGTATACACATCATCTCCAATTGGAAAGTGGAAAAGAAATGAATAGAGGTCATCTTATGTATATAGATGGACGTGCATACACACACAAAAATATTCCAAGATTTATAAATAGTAGTAAGGGAAGGGACCTAATGTAAGACCAAATTGTCAATTTGTTGAGGTTATAAATGATAAAGATGGAGATATGGAAAGAGAGGTTGATAGATTCATAATGGTTGAGGCTAGTATGGACCTTACCATTGGGGATGAGTTATTGATTGATTACCCCTTCTTAAAATGCACTCCTGCGTGAAAGAAAAGGGAAGAACAAGGTCTCCCCAAGGATGTTCTTAAGGGCAGAAAACCAAAGAATAATAAATGAGTGTGGACTGATGTTTTATAAACTATGTTGTCAAAATTATGTTTTCTTTAAATTATTGTATAAAAAAGGTAGTCTATAAAATAATGTTCCATTATTCAATTGATGTATATATGTTCATACAATTTATATTTATATTTTTAAGCCATATTTGATTATATTTCTTTGAAATTGATATATTTTGAATTTAGTGCAATTGTTACCAAACATTAAATAATCCTTGCGTTTGTTGATAGGTAGAAGATGTTGATGAAACACATACTAATACCCAAGATCCAACTGGGTTATTAAGGTTTGGACGGGATGATCCAAACCATCCTTTAAACCATACCAGGGTGAAAAGATCAACATTGAAGAGAATACTACCAACTGAGAAATTTGAAGAGCTAACGAGATCTGCATACATTGATGACATGCCACCTAGCCTTAGTGATGATGATCATGATAGTGAAAATGCAATGCATGAAGAAGGATTGAATGAAATGCTTATAGAATTCTTTGGGGATGGAAACAATGATGACAATAATGATCATATGGTTGACAGTAACGATGATAGCAGGGGTAATTACCACCAACGTAATGTTGATGATAACAACATGAAAGACTCCATCAAGCAAGCAGCAAAGACACCCGTGTTCAAATCGGGTGCAAGTAGAACCTCAAAACTGGCATGCACATTAATATTCTTAGAAATCAAGTCACTATTTGGTTGGTCAAACAAAGGTTTCACTACCCTACTGAAGTGAGTTGAAATTTATTTCTTACTTTGCATTGTCAATTGGTGTACATACTTCGTAAACATTCATCAACTACATTTATATTTCTTTAAGGGGATTTTAAACCATATATTGTATATAAACAGTCCTAGTATCGATTGACATATGAAACATCTTCATCATAAGTCAAACATTCAATTGATTTAATCTCTGGTAATCTTACAGGGCACTAAAAACTAAAATATTCCCTGAAGAGAATGTGTTGACATCAACTTGCAGAGAGGTGCGTCTGTTGTTGGTTGAGTTGGGGATTGAATATAAGCAAATTCATTCATGTAAAAATGATTGCATTTTATACAGAGATGAATATGAAAACAAGGTAGAATGCCTTGTATGCAAAGAGAAGAGATATCGTATAGATGTACAAGGTCCTATAAATCCAAACAAGGTTTTACGTCACATGCCAATTATACCTAGACTTCAACGAATGTTTCATTGCAAGTCACTTGCACAATTGATGGACTGGCATGTAAAAAACAAGAGTAAAGATGGATTCATGCGAATTCCAGCCAACTCCAAAGCAATGAAACACATACAGGAAAAATGGCCAAGAAAATTCAAAGATGAACCCCATAGTATCAGGTTGGGTCTTGCAATTGATTGAGTGTATCCATTCTCTTTCCTAAGCTCAAATTATAGTGTTTGGCTAGTCGGATTGATAGTATACAATATTCCCCCATGGATAAGTATTAGAAAGGAGCACCTTATGTAGACTCTCATTGTTCCAGGAAACATCAAGTTAAAAACATGGATGTTTATCTTGTGCCTTTTATTGATGAGATGCAACTACTATTGAAAGGCATAAGAATGTATGACATATCATGTCCCCCATCAAATAGGTCCTTCATGTTGTATGGTGTGCTATGTTGGACTATTCATGATTTCCCAGGACTTAGTGTTTGTTCTGGTAAGATAAAATATTTACCTATTTACACTCATAACTTATTTCCATCCCAACTTCCATACTTAGTTTTATATTTTTTTTTGATGTTATTAACATTACTTATTGAATTGCAGGGCTTCAAACAAAGGGGATATTTGCATGTCCAAGATGTGTAGATCAATTTCAAGGGTGATATTCTAAAGATCTACATAAATTTATTTATGCAAACAACAGGGTTTTTCTACCACTAGATCATAAGTTTAGAAATCGCTTGAAGAATCAATTTGATGGAAAAGTTGAAAATAGAGGCCCTCCCATGATTATGTGTCTAGGTGATTGGCTTAAGAAGTATGAAGATGCTGAATTGAAAGCTTGGGGGGATTTTTTTAATTGGGGTGATTCAATTGAAGAACTAGAACAAGTTGTAGTTAATATGCCACAAGGAATGAAAAGGGCATCCATATTTTATGAGCTCCCTTACTGGAAGGATCTATTAATATCTCACCTATTAGATCCTATGCACATCTTCAAAAATATCCCAGATTCTATATTTCGACATATATCATAAAAAGAGGACACCTTGTCTTCGAGGAGAGATATTGTTCTTTCACGTACCAAAATTGATAGAAAACATTTGTGGCCAAACAGAGAAAATGAAACATATGTAGAAGCTCCATGGATTTTGAAAAAAAAAAAGAGCTAGACCAACTAAAAAATGTCATCCCTTCAATAAGGATACCTACTAGCTATGGGTTGCCATTGGCTAAAGCTTTTATAGTTGATGGACATATCACAGGATTTAAAACACATTTTTTCATAATTTTATGAAGGTATTATATATCATCATTTAACATTTACTGGTAACATTGATTAAGTACTAAATATATTTTGATATTTTGTTGTGTGAAGAAAAATTACTAATGACCTTTTCATAAATGTGTTTGATAGCATATCATGCCATTGGCAACTAGGGGAGATTCCTGTCTTATAGTTGACTTAAGGAATACCATAAGTTGATTGTCAGCATTTACAAGGTATGTGGTTATATGAAATGTTCATGTGTGAGAGACAGAGATATTATATTACATTTTAATTTTTGACTAAAGGTTCATACTAATTTACTATTCGTATATTAGGTGGGTGACCTCCAAGGAGATCCACGAATGTGAAGTGTCAAAATGGAAGAAGGAAATTGCATAAATTGTATGTGTATTTGAGAAGGAGCTCCCTACAAGTTTCATGGACCTAGAAGTCCATTTGCTTATACACCTAGTCGATGACATTGAATTGGTAGGTGTCGTATCAACGAGGTGGATGTTTTTCTTTGAGAGGCATATGAAAACTCTAAAAAGATATGTCCGACAAAAGGCACATCTAGAGGGTTGCATGGCTGAAGGGTATGTATTGAATGAAGCATTTTTCTTCCTGTGTGAATTCCTTGGTAAGGATTTTGAAGATGGGCCATGCTTCTAGGATGAAGAATGAGCATCAGATATTATTGATGGAGAAAAACCACAATCTAATGGTGTTCAAGTAGAAATTAGTAAGTAAATTCATGATCAGTGTGGTTATTTTTCTTGCAATCATTAATTGACTCTGTAATTTATTTATCAAATTAACAACTTGACATTTGGAGTTTGAAATAAACATGTTGACATGTAATAGGTGTAGAAGAAAGTGCTATACTCGACAAGTTCATTCTGTACCACATGGACTTTATGAACAAATGGATTGATCTGTATGATAAAAAGAGAGAAGAAGTGTTAGAAGCAAGGAGACAGTTTAAGAGAACAAACCCAAGGAATACTTGATCTGCTTGGGGAATGAGGCAAATATTGCACACTAGAATGGGTTACTGAACAAATTCAAAATCAAATAGAAGATGCAGGTATAGATTCAAACATAACAGAAGATGAAATCAACATGTCTAGAGGATGTGAAAGAAAGGTACAGTTGGAATTTTACAAAATGTTGTTTCCTTATAGTTTTGACACTATTAACTATTTTAATATTCATTGAATAATATTTGTTTTCACTAAAATAAATGGTCTTTCATAGGCGAGGAAATATCCAGCAATATGGTCATATGGTTGACATTATCATGTAGAAAGTGTAGATGTAAAGAGACGATCCTTCGATTGTGGCATCATGGTTGACTTCAAGCAATCCAGTCGATCAAGCTCAAAAGATAAGAATATAATTGAAGGGAATCTACAATATGTTGGGAAAATACAAGAAATTATTGAGTTGGATTACCGCTCTTTTAAATGTTGTGTTTTTAAGTGTAGATGGTATGAAGCTTTTGAAAGGACACGAAGACATGATACCCATAGTGGATTGTTTTCTATAGATTCCTCATGTTTCCTACCAGAGGATAAGGAGCCTTATGTTCTACCAATTCATGGTGAGCAGGTATTTCTTTAACTCAAAAAAGAAGCGGTAGTGATCATTAATCTATTAATTCATAGTTTATTGCAAATATATACATGTGTTTATTAATCAATATAAAATTGTTATACCATACGTCTAATATATGTATGTCGTTCATGTGTAGGTATTTTTCTATGAAGATATTTTGGACCCGAAATGGATATTTGTCATACATTATGATCCAAGATTAAGGCATGTATTTGATGATGCATTAGTGGATACTAAGAAAAATAATGATGGCCAACAAAATGAGAGAGCAATTAGAGAACATTGAAGAAATTGACATCCATGATGATGTTGAAGATGGTTATGTTCAAGCACAAGAAGACAACAATCAAGAGTTAGATGATATTATGGAAGACAACAAGATGGTATAGAAAATGATGATCCAAATACATCTAGTAACAATATAGATGGTCTACAGTCAAATTTCAATGATGATGAAGATGATGCAGGTCAAGATGAGGATGATGATAATATTAAATGCTTGAAAGAACATATGAACATTGACAATGATACACTTGATGACATTGCAGCAGACAATAATGTTAATGACCAAGACTTCTAAATTTTTAGAATTATTAAATTTTCATAATTATTTGCAATCCATGTTTAAAAAAGGATGATTCTTATGGCCTAAACTTTGTAATGCTTCAGTAATATTATTTGTGTCGATACAAATTACCTGTTGCAAATCCTTAAATTGTTCAATCTTTGGTATGAATTGTTGGCAGAAAAAATTAGGATTACTTGGATGCAATTTCCTTTTCATTGCTTTATATTTTTCTTTAATGTTAAGGTCTCAACCTAATCCTCATTTTGCACTAAGAAGAAACCTTAGGCTTAACTCTACAATGGCCTCAATTCATTGTGAGGAAGTTATGATTGAGGATTTGATGACTAAAACATATTTTAATTCTATCAAACAGTTCACGTTTTTTGTCTATGATTCCATATTTTGTGCATATCCCGCAATCATTGTAGTCCATGAGACCACATTTCTTTGAGGCATTATGTCAAACAGTTCACGTGCCTTGTCTATGGTTCCACATTTTGCATACATGTCTAATATGGCAGTTGCAACTACAACATTTGACAAAATTCCTCTATCCTTTATGTATTGATGGATGTCCATACCCTATTCCAAAGCTCCCATTTTGACACAAGTAGGGAGGATGATGGCAAAGGTTGTAGAATTTGGCTTTACACCAGCCAATTGTATTTGCTTTAAAATTTCTAAAGCCTTTCCAACAAATCCATTTTGTGCATATGCTGCAGTCATTATAGTCCATGAGACCACATTTCTTTGAGGCATTGTGTCAAATAGTTCACGTGCCTTGTCTATGCTTCCACATTTTGCATACATGTCTAACAAGGTAGTTGCAACTACAACATCTGACAAAATTCCTCTATTCTTTATGTTTTTATGGATGTCCATACCCTATTCCAAAGCTACCATTTTGACACAGGCAAGGAGGATGCTGGCAAAGGTTGTAGAATTTGGCTTTACACCAGCCAATTGCATTTGCTTTAAAATTTCTAAAGACTTTTCAACAAATCCATTTTGTGCATATCCTGTAGTCATTGCAGTCCATGAGACCACATTTCTTTGAGGCATTCTATCAAACAGTTCACATGCCTTGTCTATGCTTCCACATTTTGCATACATGTCTAACAAGGCAGTTGCAACTACATCTAACAAAGGAGGACTTAAGCATTTAGAAACCTAAACTATGATGTATACATGATCTTATCAAGCATGATCGTATGATAGTGTTTGGACTGAACCTGTATAGTTTTAGGGCATTCACACATCTTAGTTACAGTGTGGTGTGTGAGGAATTATTACTAAATGGTTGCTACCATGAGCATAAACTATACACATATTTGAAGATTGTAATATGACATTATTGTGATGGAATCCTAGGTTGGAATGAAATCTAGGACTTAGACCATTTTAAATTGATTCCTTGCAAAAAAATCTGATATGAGAGCCATTGTGTCCTCGAATACCATTCCACCAGCCTGTGGACCTAGTGCAAGGTGTGCAACAAGTCTAAGAAGCAACAACATCCTTCTTTCTGTCATACTGAGAACCATAAAATAATGGATTTAAATCATGGAAAATATATAATTGATACCTTTAATGCATCTTCCATGCAAGTGAGTTTAAAACTGAAGATTTGAGTGTAGGAAAGGGCTTCTGAATAAATGTTCATTAGTAAAGAAACAAAACAAATAGTTTTGAAATGGAAAAACAAAAATCACAAAATCTAAAGGTTTCCATATTCCGCCAAGCCCTTCTTTATCCACACATCTACTTGGAGTGCAACTTTGATCTTCCTTCAAAACACCCTAACTAAACATGAATTAAGAGTATGTCATTGATGCAAACTAAACATGAAACAATCAACTGTGCAAGATTATTTTGTGCTTATACAAAATGAGTTATGCAATTTATATGGTAGTTATTCTAGTTCATGATGGCATGCATATGTCTAAGGTTGTATGTATTAGAATAGTAAAATAAAATAAGCATCAACAAGTCATATGGTAGTTGGCTTAGATGACATTTGTAAATTACTTATAAAGTAGAATGCATACTGTTCCTTGTAACTATATATTGTCTACCATCTTTAGTCTTGAGGCAATAAGGAAACCTTTTACTTCAATTATAGTTGTTTAGAGATTTGGACAAGATTTAAACTATTTTCAAAAGACTATTTTGAAAAAGTTAAGTGCGTAGAGAATTTGTCAAATACATAGCAAGCTGATTTAGTTTGCAAGAAAGAAAATTATCAAGATGTTAGATACATTAAACACTTCCAAATAATTCTATTAATGTCAACAAATGACCAAAAATAGAATTCAAAGCATACAACAAATAGATATATCAATGAGAAAAGAAAGGGGTTGCAAATAAATGACCTCTAATGTAGTTATATTTGGAGGTGATAATAGTGTTAATTTGGTTACATAAACTGTACTTATCTATATTTTTGCAAGGGCATTGTTATTGGTATGCAATTAATTTTTTACTTTTGGAACATGGAACAAAATGTACAGGAATAGATGTAGTCATGGGTATCAGAAGGGGAAATACAATTGTAATTAACAAGTCATGGCAAATTTTATCATGATTCTAGTAGCTTTTAAATCAAAATTTAGTGGCTTTGGAAGAGTCATTGTGTGAGTTGCTGGAAACAAGGCAGATAACTGAAGGGGGGGTGAATTAGTTATCTCAAATATCTTAACTTTCTTTTCTCCTTTAACAATTAGTGCAGCATCAAAACATATAAGCATACATGATCATAAGAACATAAATAAAATCATCACACATAACACAAGGATTTGTATGTGGAAAACCCTGTTAAGGGAAAAACCACGGGGTGACTAACCCAAGATTGTATTCTCTGTTAAAAGAATAAGAAGTACAAAATGGCATTTGCCAATTAGGGCTCACTGCCTGAGCACACTGCTCACAAGAGGCACACTGCCTACAAGAGACTCACTGTCTACAAAGTTTATAGAAGGTAACTAGGTGTTTGAACTAATGAGAGGCATCCACAAATGCTGAAGTTTAGTTCTGGTTAGGCTCAATATACTGATCTAATGCACTTCATTCTTCCTCTGCTCTAGTGCTGCTGCTCTGTCACATACCAGACTTGTATTGTTGCTTCCACACTTATCTCTGCCTTTCCTTGCACCTTATTTCATCACATCTATGCACACACACACACCTTCATACTAGAATCCATCTGGTATATATATCCACACCAAGGATTTCAACAACTTTCTAGTCGGCAATCAGAATACTCAAGATATTTACAAGATACTAATCTGTCGGCTGAATCCATACTTGATTTGTGATACGTATCAAAAACACAGACATAGAAGTCATCAATCATGTCGGCCAACAATGTATGATCCCTCAATTATCTTGATCAACATCAATTACTCATCTGGATTGAAGTCTGATGCTCTGTCGGTCAGTTCTTCCTTAGTCTGCTCTACCTGTCTGGAACCCAACACTCAGATGCTCATATCTTTTCCATTTTTCATCACCAGAGGCTCAATCTCTAGAATATAGTAGTCATGATACTCCTCTTGACTTGTCCAAGTCTACAACTTGCTGAGTTACACCATCTGAGAGATCTGGACCTGATTGTCGAACCTTGTTGCATGCTCTGTTCTTGTTCACCAGACCAAAACAATCTTCAATCTAACTTTCGGTATAGGCATACTATGTGTTGCAGATGTGTGGGATAGACTTTGTTGCCATCAATGACAACACTTATGAAGCCACACAGTGTTTCTTGCCAACAATCTCCCCCTTTGGCATTGATGGCAACACTTAGTGAAAAATGACTAAGTGTCGCAACAAACTCCCCCTTGGCTGATGCTCTATCTTGTGCACTATTTTACCAAAGCTCCCCCTTAGCTGGATTCCACATTTTTCACTATTCCTCACTCCCCCTTTGACATCAATGGCAAAAGGTGGATTCCGTACACCAAAATATGCAAAAATTGACATATACATAGCTGCATAAGTATGTATATACATGTTATACTTACATATACTTGAGTATATCCACAAAAGTGGCCTTCAACTGTACATACTTTGTGGCCTAGCTCTACTTCATCCTATCCAAAATGGAGATGTGACTACTCAACAAAAAATGCATATGCTTCTACCCTTCTTAAGTCTGTCGGATCACTGGTCCAGGCTGTGGTCTAAGCATCTGTTAAAGCCTCATGTATTGCCTCTAGCTTAGGGATAATTATCCCTCTAAGTTCACTCATCTTGTTTATTATATTCTTCCTTTCTTTTTCCAGCCTCTTTATTTCATTTATAATGACAATAGCCTAGCATTCTTGACTCATTATGGATGTAGTGAGTGGATCAAAATTCTGAGATAAACTTGATAGTTTACCTTCTTGTTCTTTCACCTTCTTTTCTATATCCTCTGTCACTTTAGACCAAGATAGACAAAATTTGTACATGTCTCCACCATCTTTAAGAGCATTTTCAAGTCTCTTTATCCCAATATCTAGGGTCCTCCTATCATTAGTAATGAGTCCCTATACTTCAGTGAATCTTTTTCCCAAAAACTATTTCCGGACCTTTTCTTCTATCAATTTCTCTAAAGAATCAAAATGAGTGCTAACAGAGTTTACCAGAGATTTCAAGTTACTGGATGGAGAGGCCGAAGGATCCTTTTGAAAGGATGACATGATCTTCTCCAGCATCCCGGATACAATCTCTAACAGCTCACAGTCTTCCATGTGAGATTTTAGAAGTTTTTCTTTTGCTTTAGCTTGGGCAAAAGATGTTATTTTCATTGTCTGGACTGGAGAAAGGGAATCAAAATTTAGTGGTCCTTGGAATAGTTCCGGTTCATCTATCTCAATCATCTCTTTGTTCAAGAAATTCTTCACTACCTCTATAGTGTCTCTTGCCGGAGACTAAGTCTTCTTTTCTTTTAGGATCTCAGAACTGTCATCAGAGATCTTCTCTGTTTGTTCTTCTTCTCTTCCCTTTACCTCCTCTTCTTGACTCACTTTCTCCTCTTTTCTTCCTTCTCCTTTAGTTCTTGGATCTAGAATGTCTATAGTAGGACCTGGAGGAGAGATGTTAATAGCTTCATGAACTTCCTCTTTCAAAATAGAGGAATCCAAGTCCTTAGACTTCTCTTCATCTACCTCTTTTGACCCTTCTACATTTTTGTCAGAAGATTCTTCATTTGATGCATTTAGTCCTTCAACATCCATGGTAGAAGGTTCTTCATCTATTTCCTCCATAATAGGCAGATTGAATCTTTTGAAGGCATCCTGGAGGATGTCTTATGTTTCTCTTACTACTTGATCAGTTTCTCCAAGCATAAGTTTGTTTATTCTTGCTTTGCTGCGGAACTCGTCCTTGTAGTCCTTAAAGATCATGTTCATTTGCTTTGGAGTAATGGAAGGATAGAGTTGAATTGCAATCTATTCTCAGATCTCTAAGTCCTTTGCCTTGGTATTCTCTTTTCTAAGTTCAAGTACCTTCTCTAGACTTTTGGGAATTAATGAAATGATTTCAATGAATGCTTTATTAGAAATATTCAGGTACCTGACTGTAGCATCTTCCAAGATCCTCTTGTCAGTATAACTATATTCATCATAAAATTTTGTTACTGGTTGCAGATTCCCATCCACAGTGACTGCCTTGATGATATCATCAATAGAAAGAGTGGGATTTTCAACAAATTCTTCTGCCTTTTCTTCTTTGTTTTTACCAGCAGAGGATTCCCCATATGTTTTCTTCTTCTTCATTTTCTTAACTTCCACATCGGACTCTATTTTTTCATCATCCTTTTGACTTATGTAAGACCTTGTGGCTTTTGTTTTCATTCTCTTTTCTCCCTTTCCAGATGTCTTGGCTTCCGGTTTGGTGGCTTTTGGGCTCTTAGGGGTGGTAGGTGCAAAGCTCTTGGAGGATCTAGTCCGGGAGGAGGCTTGTACCAAAACACTTCCTTTTCTTGCTTCTTGTTTTTCTTTCTCAGCTCTTTCTATTTTCTCTCTATTTGCATCAACTACCTCTTTTGATATGCCATATCTTTTGGCAATTTTCTCTACTTCCCTTCTAACTTTCCTTTTTATCTCCGATTGTCTTAGCTCAACATGTATCTTTACACTTAATTTTTGAAAGGTTCCAAACCTTTCTGCCTAAGGGTCCTTTGGTTGGCTCAGTAGGTGATGAACGTGTATTTTCTCATCTACTTCATAACCCATTGGCATTATCCACACTGTTTTGGGCTCAACTGCCTCCATTAGGCATTGATCAGTGTTAACCATGAAGCACACTATATCCTTGTATTTTTCAACTATGGATTGAGGAATTCTTTCTCTGGCTTGCATCATACTTTGGAAGTTCTTAAAGTATCCCCAAAGTGCCATGCTTTGAGCCTTAGCATCACCAAGTCCATACATATAGTCTCTGATCTGTATGACAATCGGTCTATCATTTTGCCATACCCAACCACTTGATCCGGGAAACTCATTCATGTAGTAGAAGAATAGACACAATATTAAACAACCATATTTGAATGAGTTCTTATCCTTCTTGATCTTCTGTAGGTTTTCTAATAGTTGGTTTAAAAGAAGATCACATAGGTCATAATCTATATTTTCCCTTAACATCTGATATACTGTATATATTGCAGTCCTAGACACAGAATTCTCCCTGCTAGAATGATAGATCTTATATCCAATTATCATAGAGGAAAATTTGACATCCGGATCTATGATGTCATCAATTGTCATTGCTCTTTTGTCAAACTTAGATCCGGTAACTTTAGTAATTGTCTGGTTTTTGACAGACTTGAGTGTAGGTAACCCACCAGATGAGTGCAGTCCAGTTACTGCCTTAATGGCATCTTTTGTTATTTTGAAGGGCTTCATTAACCACATGAAATTGTCATGTATTCTGCTAAGAACATACCGGACCCAATCATCTTCTACAAAACAGGGAAAGTGGGTGTAATGTCCAAAGTGCTTATCCCGGAGGGCTTTGTATTGAGGTTTGAGTTCAAAACTTTCATCTATTAAATGTTTATGGTAGATGTCCATCAACTTAGATTCTCCAAATTCATCAATATTGGCGTGGATGTAAACCCTAACATCTTCTACATGTAGTACCCCATGTGTAATGCTAGAAAAAGTGTCTAAGGGATCAACTTCTAGGGATTTGTAGGGGTGTTTCTTAAACTTTGGGTACAGCCTAATAGTGATCTTAACAACCATTGGACTAGCCATTTTTGCAAAAGATTCAGAGAGAGATATTTAGAATGAAAGTACCTTTTTATGCTTTAGGGTTCAAAATAAGAGCCGGAACAAATCGATGGTAGAATTGGATTTTGTGGTTGATCTTTGAGAGAGTTGTAGAAACTTGATGCAGAGCTCTTCTTTTCTTCTTATCGAATGCAAATGTGCAAATGATGAATGAAAGAACCCTTTTATTCTTTCACAAACCCTAATTTCCTTTTGCAATAAATGTACAACTTAAGTTATCTGGTTGCCTTGTTCTGAGAGAGATCTTTTTGAATCATTGTGTTGCACTTAGAATCATTTTCAGTGATAATTGACAAAGTATCTTCTTTCCTCCAATCATACCATGGATCCGCAGATCAAGATATCTCAATTTTGAATCATACCAGATCTGTCTATGAAGATCTTGCTTTACTAAATGGCTATCAAACTGGATCAATCTTGGATGATTAAATTCTTGCAAAACTCCATGCGAATCTTTCATATCTTTACCGAGGGTTATTTAGATATTTTTATGAGAACCCTTTAATCCGCAACATTCCATGTGCCAAATTTAGGCACCAATTGACTGGATGGGGGAATTTATTTTTCTTTGTGACTCCCCCTGAGCCAGAGCTCATCTGTTTAGTTTCTAGAAGGAGTATCAGCACTAGATTCCGATGCAGATCCATCCCCAACATTTTATGTACTCTTCTTCACCCAAATTTTGCTCATCTCCCTTTGAACTTCATCCGCATTCACTTTGTCTTTTCCCTTATCTTGTTTCTGATTATGATGTACCAGACCCTTTTTATTCTAGTTTTTACTTCTGGAGAATTTGGCAATATGACCGGATCTATTACAATTGTAACAAACAACATTTCTTTGCATATTTGATTGATATCCTCTTGATCTACAATGATTAGCCATATGTCCCATTCTATTGCATGCAAAGCATCGACCATTGAATGAATTGTTTATTTGCATATTTCTGCATTCATGAGATTTGTGACCATACCTTTTGCAGTTGAAACATTGTCCAGAGAAGGATGGATTGGTCTTATTCATTCTCCTTCTACACTGACTTGCTTTATGACCGAAGTTGTTGCAATTGAAACAGTATCCATTAAAGGATGGATATCTTTGAGCATTTGGTTGCCTTACCAGAGGTCTTCTAGGCCTGTTTCTTTGATTTCATGATCCAAAATTCTTCTGACCGGGTCCGGAGCTTTCACCTTTCTCATATCCCAAGCCACATTTATCATCTACCCTCTTTTGGCTTTCAAGAAGAACTTCAAGTTGAGCTGAGCTTATCTTGAATTTCTCTTTGTATTCATTTGGTATTTGAAGATCTTGTTTAAGAGTGTCTATCTAATTCTCAAGTTGTTCTTCATTATCTCTAGATTCTTCAAGATTAGATTCAAGATGCCTGATTATTCTGTCCATTTTGTGGTAGTCCTCTGTTTTCTCCTTGAGGGATTGTTTTAGATTATCTTCAGTTTTCCTTTTCTCTTCAATTTCTTGGGTGAATCTCATAACCCCTGATTCCATCTCATGCCTTACCATAATGATCTCTTTTGATAGCTTCTCACATAGCTTGTTTTTCTCATTTAGATCTTCATTAGTATCATTGGCTTCACTCTAACTTGCTAATTTTTGAAGTAGTTCCTTTCTCTTTTTCACATAGATACTTAGTTTTTCTTTTAGCTCATTTATGAAATCATCAGGTTGTTTGAGTCTTTCTCTCAAGTTATTGACTTCAGAGTGAGATTGCTCAAGATCATCTAGGGCAGACTAAAGTTGTCCCTTCATACCATACATGTCCATTGAGATTCCCAGATCTTCCTCAAGCTATTAGGCTCTATTTAGAGAAACGTAGCTCTGATACCAATTGTTGGAAACAAGGCAGATAACTGAGAGGGGGGGTGAATCAGTTATCTCAAATATCTTAACTTTCTTTTCTCCTTTAACAATTAGTGCAGCATCAAAACATATAAGCATACATGATCATAAGAATAGAAATAAAATCATCACACATAACACAAGGATTTTTACATGGAAAACCTTGTTAAGGGAAAAACCACGGGGTGACTAACCCAAGATTGTATTCTCTGTTAAAAGAATAAGAAGTACAAAATGGCACTTGCCAATTAGGGCTCATTGCCCGAGTACACTACTCACAACAGGCACACTGCCTACAAGAGACTCACTGTCTACAAAGTGTATAGAAGGTAACCAGGTGTTTGAACTGATGAGAGGCATCCACAAATGCTAAAGTTCAGTTCTGATTAGGCTCAATATACTGATCTAATGCACTTCATTCTTCCTCTACTCTAGTGTTGCTGCTCTATCACATACCGGACTTGTATTGCTGCTTCCACACTTATCTCTACCTTTCCTAGCACCTTATTTCATCACATATATGCACACACACACCTTCATACTGGAATCCATCTGGTGTATATCCGCACCAAGGATTTCAACAACTTTCTAGTCGCCAACTAGAATACTCAAGATATTTACAAGATATTGATCTGTCGAATGAATCCATACTTGATTTGTGATCCGTATCAAAAACACAGACATAGAAAACATCAATCATGTCAGCCAATAATGTATGATCCCTCAATTATCTTGATCAACATCAATTACTCATCCGGATTGAAGTCTGATGCTCTACTGGTCAATTCTTCCTCAGTCTACTCTGTCTGTTTGAAACCCAACACTCAGATGCTCATATCTTTTCCATGTTTCATCACCGGAGGCTCAGTCTCTAGAATATAGTAGTCATGATACTCTTCTTGACTTGTCCAAGTCTGCAACTTGTTGAGTTACACCATCTGAGAGATCCGGACCTGATTGTCAGACCTTGCTGCATGCTCTGTTCTTGTTCACCGGACCAAAACAATCTTCAATCTAACTTCCAGTATAGGCATACTATGTGCTGCGGATGTGTGGGATAGACTTTGTTGCCATCAATGACAACACTCATGAAGCCACACAGTGTCTCTTGCCAACATGAGAATATATATAATTGTACATTTCATTGCAAAAGTTATTTTCATTAATTGTGTAGAAAGTAATTAATTCTCAAATGACAATTGACAACATTATTTTAACTCTATGCATTACTGCCTCCTTTGATCAGAGATGGATGACCTAGAGAAGAATGTATTGATTGAAGTGTTTAGATCAAAGAGTTGTTTTAGGATATTGTTATAATTCTTTGCCAAAGTGTTATCCTATTGTATTCAATTGTGCATTTGCCATTCAAATTTAGCATTAGAATCTAGAGTTGCTTGAAGTAATATCCCTTCTTGTGAATTAGAACCAATGTCAACACTCATGCTTGTGGAGAAAAGTATCTATGAAATCACTAATAAATATCATATGCATAGAACATTGACACCAATTGTGTTCATTTTCTAGTTTTTGTACTATATCTTATCATGTATGATACCCACTTCAAAATTAAAGACGTCGATAACAAAAGTTTTAATTCCTTTATTTTTAAATAAACTTTTCACATGAAATTTGCATCTTTGTATACTATAACTCATATCAAGAGTCTTCAATTTTTGGTACAAATTTGTGTAAGTTGTTCAAACCTTGACTTGTCTTAGGCGCATATGCAAAATACATGTAATTTAGCTCATAAGCTCAACTTGGAGATTGTGAATTAGTATAGTGCCTTACAATCACTCTTTTATGATAGGCTAATGCTTGTTAGCATGAGTGCTTAACTGGTTCATTTGCCACATCATATCTTTTGGAGGAGATCATAACAACAAATTCACAGATTATGCTAGACAAGGTGGATGGAATAGCAAGGACTTGTAATTATAGAGAGATGTAATTGATTAAATTGCACATCAATTAAATTTCATTGAAATCATAACTAGGCACAAATTAGTTTCTTTATACTAGACTAAAGCTTAAATCACCAATAGCAAGTTCATATCACACTCATAATTTCTATAATCATCCATCATAAATAGGTACAAATTAGTCTCTCTCTCTCTCTCTCTCTCTCTCTCTCTCTCTCTCTCTCTCTATATATATATATATATATATATATATATATATATATATATATATATATATATATATATATATATATATATATATATATATATATATAGACATCATACCATGACACACATCCCTTCCTCCATTACATCCTCCCTAACCCCTTTCCCAACATTGATAGCCCACTACCCATGCCACCTCATTTTCATAACACATTTGACCATAACATTGCCACAACAATCATAACTCATCCTAACACCATCCTCCACCATATGATATTTATCTAACACAGATAGGCGTTAAAGTCAGCACTAAAGTTGATGCTAAAGTCAGTGCTAAATTTGATGCTAAAGTCAATGCTAAATTCGGCACTAAAGGCATTGCTAATGTAGGCATTAGTGTTGGTGCTACTGTCGGCGCTAAAGTTAGTGCTAAATTAGGTGCTAATTTGTGCCTAATTTAGTGCCTACATGTTCTGATTGGTGCAAAAAATGCCAAAAATAACACCATTCTGATAAATAGCGCTGACTTTTTCAAAAAATTGGAGAAAAATAGATTAAAATAGTGGGTGGAAGCAAAAAATGGAGCAAAAAAGGGAGCTGATCATAGGGATTTGTTGTAGTGTATCAGTCTATCAAATCACACATTGGCTCTGGAAAGTGGATTGAGTTCACTCCAGACAAAGTGTTAATGAGTGAGTTGCACAATGGGTCTATAGTTGCTGTGGGAAAAGTTGACCATCAATCCAAACTATATTAGTTTCTTACTTTGTTCTTGATTCTACTTCACTTTATTTGCTCACTTACTCAAATGAGGTGAGTTGTTTGTGGCATTTGTGGTTTGGCCACTTAAACTACTACTACTACTACTACTTGTAGTAGCTCAGTCTACAGGACATGATTTTAGGGTTGCCTTCTATTAGGTTTTCTGATGGTGTTTGCCAAGGATGCATTCTTGGTAAGCATCCTCAAAAGAAATATGATAAAGGAAAAGCATGGAGGGCCACACAACTTTTGGAGTTAGTACATAGTGACTTGGCGAGACCATTTCCATATCCTTCTTTCAGCAAGACTTGATATGTTCTAATATTCATTGGTGATCTTTCTAGATATACATGGGTTTATTTTCTCAAACAAAAGCCTGAGGTCTTTATGTCTTTTCAAGACTTCAAAGCTTTTGCAAAGAAATAGTTAGGGAAGGCCATCAAGATTTTGTGTAAAGATAATGGGGGGAGTATGTCAACCAAAGGTTTGAGTAGTTTTATGCCTCTGAAGGCACTGATCTTTAGCACACAGTCCCCTACAGTCCACAATAGAATGGTGTTGTAGAACGAAAGAATATGTCCTTAAAAGAAATGGCTAATTATATGATTCACTCTAAGTCCATGGCACCTCAGTATTGGGCAGAGGCCACTAACTATGTGTGTTACATCTAGAACTAGGTTCCTCACCAAGATGTGATGTGGGTCACTCCCTTTCAAGCTTGGACTGGTCAAAAGCCACAGTAAAGCAATTTAGGGTGTTTGGTTCTCCTGCATGGGCTCACATTCCATTAGAGAAATGTAAGGCTATGGATCCGCAGAGCAAGCCTTGCATATTTGTTGGCTACCAACATGGTGTCAAAGGATATAGGCTTCTCCACCCCACCACTCATGAGTTGGTCATCAAGAGGAGTGTTTGTTTTGAGGACGTTTCCTATTATTTTCCTACCACTTCTCCATCTACCATCACTTTGGAGACATTACGACATGATGATAGTTCTTCCAAGGATCTTAATCCTCCTACTCTTAATGAGGAATCTTCTTCCTCCATTTTAGATGGTGATGATGATGTTGAGGATTCATCTTCCTCCTCTCCTAGTCATCATTCTGAGGGTGATGATTCTCCTCTAGATTTTCCTACTAGGCCTCTTTAGGCTTGTTAGACATTAGATTCAGCAGGTGATTTGGTTGGTGATCCTTCAGATGCTAGATGAACAAGGTCATAATGTTGGCAAGAGACACTATATGGATTCATGGTTGTTGTCATTGATGGCAACAAAGGTCATCCCACATATCCGCAAGTCATGGTGTGTCTCTACCGGAAGTCAGAATGAAGATTGCTGTGGTCTGGTGAACAAGAACAGAGCATATGGCAAGGTCTGACAGATTGGTTCGGATCTCTCAGAGGAAGTATCTTGGTGCAGTGCGGATTTGGGGAAGTTAAAAGGACTACCTTGAGTGGTATATTCCAAGGATTTAGCCTCCGGTGATGGACAAAGAAAAAAGATATGAGTAGTTGAGTACCGGATTCCTGAGTGACAGTGAGAACAGAGGAAGAACTGACTGACAGAACATCAGACTGCTTTCCGGATGTGTTATTGTTGATGGTAAAGGTTGTGAAGGCATGAATCATGTTTGGCTGACATGATTAATGATATCTACAAGTATATGCTTGATCCGCATTACTTGATGAGCAAGGATTCAGCCGACAGAACAGAGTTTGTGAGAAAATAGACTGTTTCGGATGCCGACTAGAAAGGTGATAAAATTACTTGTGCGAATATATATGCACGATGCATTTAGTTGTGAGAAGTGTGGTTGTGTATTGTTAGTGTGCGAATAAGTGCAGAGCAGAGTAGAAACAGCTAGAGAGATCCGGTATGTGAAAGGAAAGCAAAATAAAGAGAAGAGGAAAGATGAAGTGCAGCAGATCAGTGTACTGAGCCTAACCGGAACTGAACTCCAGCATATGTGGATGCTTCCAATCAATTCAAGTATTGTATAACATTCTTTTGTAGACAGTGTGTCTCCTTGTAGGCAGTGTGCCTCTTTGTGAGCAGTGTGCTCGGGCAGTGAGCCCTAATTGGCAAGTGCCATTTTGTAATTCCTTATTCTTCTAACAAAGATAAATCTTTGGGTTAATCACCTCGTGGTTTTCTCCCTTAATAGGATTTCCACGTCAAAAATACTGTGTCATGTGTTTCTTATTTCATGGTAATGTTTTTATGTTTGATTCAATGCTGCATTGATTAATAAGAAAGTTCAAAAGAAGAAATAATTAGGATAACTGATTCACCCCCCCTCTCAGTTATCAACAATTGGTATCAGAGCTAAGTTCCTCCTAATAGAGCCTAACAACTTGAGGAAGATCTGGGAGTTCAAATGGATGCATATGGTTTAAGGGAGCAACTCAAGACTGCCCTTGAGGATCTTGAACAATCAAACTCTGAAGTCAATGAATTAAAGGAAAGACTCAAACAGGCTGATGAATTCATGAGAGAATTAAAGGACAAATTAAGTCTCTCTATGAAAAAGAGAAAGGAGCTGCTCCAACAATTGGCAAGACAAAGTGAAGAAAGTAATACAAATGAAGAATTGACTGAGAAAACCAAGTTATGTGAAAAGTTATCAAAAGAAGTCATTATGGTAAGACATGAAATGGAATCAGGAGTTATAAAGTTTACTCAAAAGATTGAAGAGAAAAGAAAAGCTGAAGACAATCTAAGACAATCTCTTAAAGAGAAATCAGAAGATTGCCTCCAGATGGACAGGATTATTAGACATCTTGAATTTGATCTTGAAGATGCCAAAGATAATGAAGAAAAACTTGAGGATCAAATTGTCTCTCTCAAAAGAGATCTTCAAACAGCAGATGAATATAAAGAGAAATTCAAGATAAGTTCTGCTCAACTTGAAGTTCTTCTTGGAAGTCAAAAGAGGGTAGATGATAAGTATGGTTTGGGATATGAGAAAGGAGAAAGCTCCGGATCCAGTCAAAAGAATTTTGGATCAGAAAATCTAAGGAATAGGCCTAGAAGACCTCCGGTAAGATAGCCCAATGCTCAAAGATATCCATCCTTCAATGGATACTGCCACAGCTGCAATCACTTTGGTCACAAAGCTAATCAGTGCAGAAAGAGAATGAATCAGACTAATTCATCCTTCTCCGGATAGTGCTTTAACTGCAAAAGGTATGGACACAAGTCTCATGAATGCAGAAATATGCAAATAAACAAATCATTCAATGGTAGATGCTTTGCATGCAATAGAGTAGGTTATATGGCTAATCAATGCAGATCAAGAGGTTATCAGTCAAATATGCAAGGAAATGTTATTTGCCAAATCTGTAATAGGTCCGGTCATAATGCAAAAGTCTGCAGAAGCAAGAATCAAGACAAAAGAGGTCCGGTGTATAATCAGAATCAAGACAAGGGTAAACAAAAGATGAATGCGGATGAAGTTAGGAATCAGATGAACAATATTTGGGTGAAGAAAAGTTCAGAGAATGTAGAGGTTAGATCTGCACTAGACTCTGATGCTGATATTCCTTCCAGAAATTAAAAGTGAGCTCTGGCTCAGGGGGAGACTCAAAGAAAATCTTGTTCCCCCAGCCAATCAAGTGGTGCTGGATGAGGCACAAGATGCGGAGTAAAGGGTTTGTAGATATAAGTCTTGAAATGATCCAGATAAGATTTCAAAGGTCCGCATGAAGATGTCAAGAAGTTGTGATCGATCAAGTAAGACCTGTTCCGGGAGATGCTCCGGAATGACAGAGGATTACAAAAAGGTTCGGAGAAATCTGGAAGCACATTATCTTATTCTGCGGATTGGACAAAGTGTTTGGGATGTCCTTGTGATGTGTCATCTTGATTTGTTCATGATTGGAAGATCCGCATGATGTTCATAGATCAGGACTGATCCGGTTCTTCAAGTTATCCGAATAAGGCTAACCGGAATAATGTAGGTCGAGCATTTATTGCCATCAGATATTAGGGTTTGCGGAGCAATATAAGGGATTTCTCATAAATCACTTGCTCATTCTGCACTCAAGAAGAAGTGAAAAGTGGAGCTCTGCAACAAGATTCATCAAGTTCACCAAAGATCTCCTACCAAAGTCATTACATACAGAAATCAATCTAACCACTCCGTGTAACCGAAGGCGCTTAAGGTATTTTTCGTTTTCGATATTTTACTACAAATCTTTTGAGAAATGGCTACTCTGAATATAGTTAAGATCTCTGATAGACCTCGCCCCACTTTCAAGAAACATCCATACAAATCTTTGGAGGTAGATCCCCTAGGAGCCTTCTCTAGTGTTCTGCATGGTGTATTGCATACAGAGGACATTAGGGTTTACATACATGCGAATCTTGAAGACTTTGGAGAATCAAAATTGATGGATATCTATCACAAACAGTTGATAGACGATTCCTTTGAGATTAAACCTCAGTACAAAGCCATCCGGGATAAGCACTTTGCACAGTGCATTCATTTCCCCTGTTTTGAAGAAGATGAATGGGTCCGGTATGTTCTAAGCAAAGTGCATGGCAATTTCCTATGGTTGAACAAGCCTTTCAAAATCACCAAAGATGCAATTAGGGTTGTAACTGGTCTACACTCATCCGATGGATTACCTATTCTCAAGTCTGTCAAAAATCAGACAGTTAGTGATGCAACCGGATCTAAATTTGACAAGAGAGCTATGACAATTGAAGACATCACTGAACCAGATGTCAAATTTGCATCTATAATAATTGGTTACAAGATCTATCACTCTAGTAGGGAAAATTTAGTACTGGGAACTACAATTTACACAGCTTACCAAATGCTAAAGGAGAATGCAGACTATGATTTGTGTGATCTTCTTCTAAACCAACTTTTGGAAAATCTGCAGAAGATCAAGAAGGACAAGAAGAACTCCTTCAAGTATGGCAGTTTGATCCTTTGTCTATTCTTTTATTACATGAATGAGCTTCCCGGATCCAGTGGATGGATATGGCAGAATGACAAACCAGTTGCCATCCAAATCAGAGATTATTTGCATGGACTTGGGGATGCTAAAGCAAGAAAAACAGCCCTATGGGGATACTTCAAAAACTTCCAGAGCATGATGCAAGCAAGAGAAAGAATTCCCCAGTCTATTGTTGAAAAATACAAAGACTCAGTTTGCTTCATGGTTGATACTGATCAGTGCCTAATGGAGGCAGTGGAGCCAAGGATAGTTTGGATCATGCCCATGGGGTATGAGGTTGATGAACAGATTGTGGAACTGCATGTTCAACACATGCTTAGTCAGCCTAAAGATCCAAAGGCAGAAAGGTTTGGAACCTTTGAGGAGCTGAGTGTGAAGATCCATGTGGGACTCAGAGAACCTGAGATAAAGAGGAAGGTGAGAAAAGAAGTAAAGCATATTGCTCAAGGCCTAGGCATCCCAAAGGAGGCACTTGATGTCAACTGGGAAAAGAGGCGAAAGGCTGAGGAAGAGAAGAAAGAGGCAGAAAAGAAAAGAAAGAAAAGTACTCTAGTGGAAACCTCAACCTGGACTAGATCATCAAAGGGATCTACACCTGTCACAACCAAAGGCTCAAAAATGTCAAAACCAAAAGGTCAGACATCCGGTAAAGGAGAGAAAAGATCTAAAATAAAAGCCACAAGGGCTTACACAAGTCAGAAAGATGAAGAGGAAACTGAGTCAGATGAGGGAGTAAAGGAAATTAAGAAGCAGAAGAAGAAAGGATCCGGTAAACCCTCCACAGGCCAAGACAAGGAAGAAATGGCAGAGAAATTTGTTGAAAAGCCCACCCTGTCTCTAGACAGTGTAATCAAATCAGTCACTGTGGATGGAAACCTTCAACCAATGGCTGAATTCTATGATGACTACAATGAGGCTAACCAAAAGATACTGCAGGAAGCCACAATCAGGTATCTAAACATCTACAACAAAGCTTTCATTGAAATTATCTCCCTTATTCCTAAGAGTCTAGAGAAGGAGCTAGAAATGAGAAAGGCCAATGCCATGGCAAAAGATCTTGAGATCAGAGAACAGATAGCTATTCAGCTATATCCCTCAATTGATCACAAAACAATGAACATGGTATTCAAAGACTACAAGGATGAATTCAGAAGCAAAGCAAGGATGAATCAGCTTATGCTTGGTGAAACCGACAAGGTAGCCAAGGACACTGAAGAGATCCTCTGGAATACATTCAAAAGGTTGAACATTCCAATTATAGAGGACTTAGGTGCAGAAACAGCTGTGGACTTGGAATCCTCTGCTCCGGAAGAAGTGGCCCTTGAACAGACTAGCATCTCTCCTCCGGTTTCCCATACAGTCTCCGGATCCAAAGAAGAAGAGAAATTACAGGAGAAAGAAGCAGCAGTAAAAGAAAAGGAAGTTGACAGTACCAAGGATGCAGAGAAAGAGAAGATTCCAATAGAGAAAACCACAACTAAAAGTGGTAAGAATGTGGAAGGAAAGAAAATTCCAAAGGACAAGACTGCAGAAGGGAAGAAACATCTGTCTCCGGCAAGAGACACTGCACAAACTGTTCAAAAATTTTTGAGCCAAGAAACAATAGAGATTGATGAATCGGAGCTTCTAAAAGGTCCATTCAACTTTGACTCCCTCTCTCTGATACAGACAATGAAGATAGCTTCATTTGCAAATGCTAAGGCAAATGAAAACTCCTAAAGTCTCATATGGAAGACTGTGAGTTGATAGAGGCTGCTTCCGGAGTGCTTGAGAAGATTATGCCATTGGTCCAGATAGATCTGACAGCCTCCTCTTCCGGTAATCTCAAAACCTTAGTCAGCAGTGTTGATACACATTTTGATTCTCTAGAAAAATCATCTGAAGAAAAGGTCCGGAAGGAGTTTTTGGATAAGAGATTTTCAGAAGTACTAGGATTAATCTCTAATGATAGGAGAAATATGAGTATTGGAATAAAGAGCTTAGAAAATGCTCTTAAGGATGGTGGTGACATTTACAAATTTTGTATCTCCTGGTCAAAGACAATAGTAGAAATTGATAAGAAAATAAAAGAGGAACGGGACAAACTACAAAGTTTGTCTCAAAGTTTTGATCCTCTCTCTTCCTCCATAGTAAATCAAGAATGTCAAACTATTGCAATCACAAATGCAATAAAGAACTTTGAGAAGGAAAGGAAGAATATAACTAACCGGATGGGAGAACTTAGAAGGATTATAATCCCTAAGTTAGAAACTATGCATGAGGCCATTAGTGATGCTCAGACTACCACCCAAATAAATGATCCGACAGATCTCAAGAGGGCAGAAGCTTTTGCATTTTTGTTGAGTAGTCACATTTCAATTTTGGATAGAATGAAGCAAAGTTGGGCTACAGAACTGGTCAAATTGAAGACATCCTTTGCAGACATTCTTCAGTTTATGTGAGTATGCAATATGCGGCTAAGTATAGTAAATTTTTAAAAAATTTGGTGTGCGGACCCTACCCTTTGCCATTGATGTCAAAGGGGGAGTGAGGAGCAGTGAAAAATGAGGAATCCAATGAAGGGGGAGTTCCAAAAATTGTATATAAAGATAGAGCATCAGCCAAGGGGGAGCATAGTGTAAACACTTAGTCATTTTTCACTAAGTGTTGCCATCAATGCCAAAGGGGAAAATTGTTGGCAAGAGACACTATATGGATTCATGGTTGTTGTCATTGATGGCAACAAAGGTCATCCCACATATCCGCAAGTCATGGTGTGTCTCTACCAGAAGTCAGAATGAAGATTGTTGTGGTCCGGTGAACAAAAACAGAGCATATGGCAAGGTCTGACAGATTGGTCTGGATCTCTTAGAGGAAGTATCTTGGTGCAGTGCGGATTTGGGGATGTCAAAAGGACTACCTTGAGTGGTATATTCCAAGGATTTAGCCTCCGGTGATGGACAAAGAAAAAAGATATGAGTAGTTGAGTACTGGATTCCTGAGTGACAGTGAGAACAGAGGAAGAACTGACTGATAGAACATCAGACTGCTTTCCGAATGTGTTACTATTGATGGTAAAGGTTGTGAAGGCATGAATCATGTTTGGCCGACATGATTAATGATATCTACAAGTATATGCTTGATCCACATTACTTGATGAGCAAGGATTCAGCCGACAGAACAGAGTTTGTGAGAAAATAGACTGTTCCAGATGCCGACTAGAAAGGTGATGAAATTACTTATGCGGATATATATGCACGATGCATTTAGTTGTGAGAAGTGTGGTTGTGTATTGTTAGTGTGCGAATAAGTGCAGAGCAGAGTAGAAACAGCTAGAGAGATCCGGTATGTGAAAGGAAAGTAGAATAAAGAGAAGAGGAAAGATGAAGTGCAGCAAATCAGTGTACTGAGCCTAACCGGAACTGAACTCCAGCATATGTGGATGCTTCCAATCAGTTCAAGTATTGTATAACATTCTTTTGTAGACAGTGTGTCTCCTTGTAGGCAGTGTGCCTCTTTGTGAGCAGTGTGCTCGGGCAGTGAGCCCTAATTGGCAAGTGCCATTTTGTAATTCCTTATTCTTCTAACAGAGAATAATCTTTGGGTTAATCACCCTGTGGTTTTCTCCCTTAACAGGGTTTCCACATCAAAAATACTGTGTCATGTGTTTCTTATTTCATGGTAATGTTTTTATGTTTGATTCAATGCTGCATTGATTAATAAGAAAGTTCAAAAGAAGAAATAATTAGGATAACTGATTCACCCCCCCTCTCAGTTATCAACACATAATTCAAGTAGGCTCCACATCTCTTCATTTCCTTAGCTTTTGATCTATAGTCTTTTTAGAAGCTTTTGGTATCCTTGAGTGGGATACTACTATGCAAGAAGAGTTTGGTTCCTTGGAGAAGAACCATACTTGGGATTTAGTCCCCCTTCCTAAGGTAAGGAGACTTGTTTGATGCAAGTGGATCTATCAAACAAAATTTATTGCAGATGGGTTGATTGATAAGCATAAGGCTCACCTAGTCGCGAAAGGATTCTCCCAGGTTCCCGGGATTGACTACTTTGATACTTTTGCATCGGTAGCCAAAATAAATTCCATCCAACTTGTCATTGCCATTGCTACATCTCATCATTGGGAAGTTCATCAGATGGATGTGAAGAGTGTTTTTCTTCATGGTGACCTTCAAGAGGAGATATATATGGAGCAATCACAGGGGTTTTTATAGGATCTTTCACTTGCTTTCTATCTTCGAAAGTTTCTCTATGGCCTTAAACATGCCCCTCAAGCTTGGTATGCTAAGATGGACTTCTTCCTTCTATTAGTTGGGTTCACTCAATGCCATTATGATCCAAATGTGTACATTCTACAACAGGATGATACTTGCACGTTCTTTTTTCTCTTTTTTGATGACTTGTTGATTACATGGAGTTCCTCATCCACCATCAAGGTAGTGAAAACTATCCTTCATGATCATTTCCTAATGTCTAGCTTGGGTCTTCTACACTACTTCTTAGGGATTGAGATTGCTCAATCTTTGTCTGGTATCTTCATTACATAGCCCAAGTATGCACTTGATATGCTCTCTAGATTTCACATGGCTAGCTGTAAGCCTGCACTGACTCTATTTCTATCAGGGGTCAAAATTGAGGCTAACTATTCTTCACAGTTGGTGGATGCTACTTTGTATTTCCAATTAGTTGGGAGTCTCATGTACTTGACTCATACAAGGCCTGATCTTTCATATGTTGTGGGCATGGTCTCTAGGTTCATGTAAGAGCCGCATGAGCTGCACTAGAAAGCAGTTAAGTAGATTCTTCACTATGTATAGGGAACTCACAGTTATGGGATTCACTATGCAAGGCGTGTGGATATTGACTTGGTGGGACACACATATTCAGATTAGATAGGTGATTCTTAGGATCACAAGTCTACTTTAGGTTATTGCTTCTTAATTTATTTTGGTCCAATTTCTTGGTCAAGAAAGAAGAAGTCCACAATTGCTCTTTCATCTCCAGAGGTTGAGTATCAAGGAGCAGTTAATGCTACTATTGAGGCCATTTGGCTTCAGAACTTTTTTACTAAGTTTGGTATTCCCTTCTAGAAGCCTATAATCATCTTTTGTGGCAACTAGAGTGCGATACAGATCTCTCACAATTTGGTCCATCAATAACAGATCAAACACATTGAGATCCACATACACTACATTCAGGAGATGATTCATGAACAAATCATTGATCTTAGGTATTGTCTAACATCATAGTAGATCATAGACATCTTCACCAAACCCTTCACGGAGAGCAAGTTCCTTAATTTGTGAGCTTTGTTGTGGATGCAACAATTGTCCACTTCAGTGGGATTTAGTCCTTCTCTTTTCTCTCTCTATTATGGGGGGTGTTCTCTCTCTATTGGTTTTGGGGGGCTTCTTCTCTTTGGGGGAATTAATTGTATATGGTTACCTCCTCAAGCTTGATCTATCAGGACCCATCTTTTCACCCACCTAAGCTACGCTTAAGGGGGATGTTAGTGTAGGTTTTTATTTTCCTAGTGGTTTATTTATTTTCCCTATGTCCTAGGTTTTTCCTACACTTTTATTAATCTTGTTTAGGTTATATAAAGTGAGTTTAATTAGGTCTTTGGGTCATTTGAGGTGTCACCATCATATGAGGGAGTTGCATTTACTATGTTTAGATTTTTTTCATTTTGTCTCCCTATTGGTCGGTTTTGCCACCTCCAACCCTCTCCTTGGTTTATATAAACTCAATACCTAGCTTGTATTTTACATCTCTTGCATCTTGTATGACAATTTTGTCAGTCTTGTGTAGATTCTTCTTTGAGCTCTTAGTACAATTTTGTCAACCTGACATTTGCATATCTCTTAGAGTCACTGGTTTGCATTGTTTATGTTTCTTTCTAGTTTATGTAGTTTACAATTTCTCTTATAAAATTCATGGGTTATTAATCTATTTCAGATTTCTAACACTTTCAACCTTGTCTTTGTTGGGGATATTACTACATGGTTAGTGTTATGTCATTAAAGATTTAATGTTAAAATCATTTTTATGAGTAAAAGATTGTTGATAAATTGGATAAGTTGTTTATGCAAGTACTCAATATTTATGTTATAGCACCAAGGCCTGAAAACTTGAAGACATTTTTTTTTTTTTTTTCATGGGTTTTGATGCATTTAAATATAAGGTTTGTTAGCCTTGTGTTAGATGAAATTCTATAAGGAAAATTTTCTTATTTAACTTTACCTATTTTCTTATACTAGAAATACTCGAATACAAAAGTTTGGAAATATAAACATATCTGATATGTTTTGTGGCAACTATAATTGATATAGACTAGTTATGAATTTCCATCTAAGAAAAAAATGATTGCAATTAGTTTTTTGGTTTCAAAATCAAATATAAACATATACGATATGTTTTGTGGCAACTATAATTCATATAGATTAGTTAAGAATTTCCATCTAAGAAAAAATTGATTGCAATTAATTTTTTGGTTTCAAAATTGCTATATGAAATTATGTTTCATGATGTCCATACTAAAAATGCTACATTTTATCTTTCTATGAAGCATTTACACATATGATTTGGTACAAAGCACAAATCAAGCACTTAATAAAGCTATTATCTAGGTAAATATCTACAAGCAAAGTCGGAAAACAATGACACTGGCATACTCAATTGTTATAACAACTATATTACATTTTATTCGAAACTCTTGGCAAAATTATAAAGTTTGCAAGTTGATTTATTTCTTGTACAACTGGTAATCAGTAAAGCCTATATTGTCTAGTAATGGTGGGTATTTTAGCTACAAACCTTCTATATTTGAGCAAATAATACAAAAAGCAGATTACTATATCACCCTTCCATCTCAACCTGTTAACTCGGCTATTTTTAAACATCATCTACTTCAATAGTCAAAAGTCAATTTTGCCAATAAAAATAGGACAAATATTTACCACTTTTTGTTGTGGATGAAGAGTAAAATTACTATTGACTGTTTGACCATTAAAATGGATGATATTTAAATAGAGCCAACTAATAGCTCTACCCAACTCACCAGTGAATACTTGATTGACACTATTAATTCAATTTCATTATGATATTGATATTTATTTGGGTATTCATGATCTCTTTATTTTTATTCACACGTCCTGGAAGCCAGGCAGAATAATTGGACCTCGTGTTGAAGTTCTACATTGCCATAGATAGATATACTTGTGGAAGTTGCACGAAATTATGGATGTGCACATGTTATAGATGGATCTGATACTGCTAAACATGGATCTAGTAATGAATTGTGTTTCATAAAACCAAACCAAACTTGTGTTGATTCATTGAATATTTGTACCCTTTGTTTTTCATAGCTATGAAGATATCACACATTGCTACATCTTGTAATAGATTATATTTTTCATTATACTTTTCTTCAGGTACTTATTTTGTTTGCAGAGAAGGCTGGTTATTAATTTTATGATGAATAATCCCACCGAACTGTCTTGCCATATTGTTTGTCTATTTTAGACTAACATTTTATCATTCTTCATTTTTGCAGCTGCTATAATGTCTTCAATAAATGATGACCACAAAGATGAGGATATAATCGTATATGTTACATACAGCAGAAAAATACATTTGGCTATGAGGATTGGGTTCCTCCCTGCTAGGTACAGGGAACAAAATAGAATGGTAATATATTAAGGAAATAATTCAACCCATTCTAAAAATGGGCTTAATTTTTTTTATTTAACTAAATGTTATATAAAAAATTTATGAGCTTAATTTTTTTATTTAACTAAATGTTATATAAAAAATTTATGGCCTCTGTACAGAAGGATAAAGACAGAAAGTAATAATAAAAACTCAGTATTTTTATTTAAAATTCTTTCTATTTCTCTATATGTATGGCTTGTCAATAAATATGTATGTCTTCTAAATGGTTAAAAAACTTCCAATCTCCCCAATTTATCTCAACATTACACATGTTCTACTTATATGACACACTATAAACTAAATTTATATAGCAAATAAAAATATATATAATTTTTATATAACAAATAATATATTACAAAACAAGGCAATAATAATTTTTATATTGTATTAAGCCTCAAATATTATAAATTAGTAGACACCATTATTCAAGATAGCATGCTTACAACAATCCAAGGATACAAGATGAAAAAAGTCCAAATGAGGACAGCAACACAAAGTCCAACAAAAATATAAGCTTGGATCACTAATTGTAAAACAAAATAGAACCAAAATGTGACACCAAATGTTGAAATGTGGAACCACAATGTTTAACCAAAGGCTACAAAACAACCAGAAATGTTTCACAACTAAAGATGGGAAATTTATGGTGAATGAAAATATGCCTAAAATTGGGAGTCATAATTTGTACTCCTATTTGCAATAGATTAAACATTCTTCCTCTCATGGAAAGAAATAAATATTAACAATTTCTATTAAGTTGAGTGAAGAGCTAAGATGTAGATGTTGACCAAGTTTCATGGCTCCCTAAATTAGTATCTCTTGGACCACTTGTACTCTCAAGCAAAGTCGAGATATCTATGGGCAAATGAAAAGCTCTAGGAGTGCCAAGAAATGCACTTGTTATTTTTTCTAATCTCTCGACTATCTCCATCATAGTTGGGCGTTGTTGTGGTAGCTCCCTTGTGCAAAACAAGCCTACTTGCATAAATTGAGTAAGGCATGCTAATACCATTGCTTTGTCTAACTCATTAGCATCTCTAAGTAGGTGATTGTCCACCACTTCTGTGATTTTATTTGGAAAATCCATACTTGCCCATTTTGGTAGATTAATACCTTGTACAAACATGGGATCTGTTGGTCTCCTCCTTGTCAACAATTCTAAAAGTAGAATTCCATAGCTATATACATCTCCTTTTGTTGAAATTTGTCCACCCACTCCATACTCTACATTACAATATAATAATTAGTGATTATCAAGCCATATGAAATAATTATATAAATTGAAAAATAATAAACACTAATTTATATTGCAATAATACAAAATTTTATACCTGGTGCAAAGTAGCCAATAGATCCCTTTAATACACTTGTAGAATTCATGGAATTGTCAAATAAGAGTTTGGTAATGCCAAAGTCTGCTATATATGGAGTCATATCATCCCCTAACAACACATTGTTAGGTTTTAGGTCACAATGAATGACTTGCACAAAGCAATGATGATGTAGATATTCCATTCCTTGTGCTATCTCCTTTGCTATACTTAATCTATCACTCAAACTTAATCTGCATTCATCTCCTCCTTCAGGATAGATCCATCTCTCTAGACTTCCATTTGACATGAATGGAAGAACCAATGCTTTAAAATCAAGGTTAGAACAAGATGTAATGATTTTGATCACATTACGGTGCCTGACTCTTTTTAACACATTACATTCTCTCTCAAAACTTTGGAGAGCATTTTCATCTTGCAAATTGAGAACTTTAACAGCAATATTTATACCATTGTTTAGAGTCCCTCTATAAACAGATCCAAAACTACTAACTCCTAGCTGATTGGCCTGGCTAAACCCACCAGTTGCATCTACAAGTTCTTCATATGAAATTCTTTTAGGCCCAATGTTGAAGTCAAGGGTATTCTGATTAGTATGTCTCCTTCTATAGAAAATTAGAAATAATACAAAAGACATAATGAAGATTGCAATGCCAATGACAATTGGTACTATCACCTTTTTGGAGACTACAAACTTTTTGTGTTGGGAATAAGAGCATGGCTGCAAATTAATCCACTTGCCACAAAGACCAACATTTCCCAAAATTGCTGACTCATCAATTGTTGCAAAAACTCCTCCCTTTGGAACCTCTCCTGTTAAGCTATTTGAAGAGAGATTGATATGCTTAAGCATTTTCATTTCCTGGAAAGCCATTGGGATTGCACCCGACAAATTGTTTCTTGAGAGATCAATGTCTTGAATATTTTTCAGATTTATGAGTAATGCTGGTATTGGGTTGTCAAATGAATTCCATGAAAGATTCAAATATTGCAAGTTTGAGCAACTTGACAATACAGCTGGAATTTCACCTGAGAAGTTGTTGAGAGATAGATCTATAGCTTGTACCATTACCATTTTACTCATTACTAAAATAGAACCTTGTAATAAATTATTGGAAACATTGAAATAAAATTGGAGATTTGTAAGACTTGCCCATTCGGGAGGTATGTTTCCTTCTAGTTTGTTGTGAGCTAAGTCCACCAGTTCCAAAGTGATACATCTCCCTAAACTGGCAGGTACTTTCCTTGAAAGCTGATTGTGATCAAGAAAAAGACGCCTCAATTGTGGAAGATCACCAAGAGCATCTGGAATTTGGCCTAAAATCATGTTTTCACTTAATGATAACAACCCGAGCCTTTTTGCATGACCCAAACTTTCTGGAATTCCTCCATATAAATTATTTTTTTCTAGATACAATCTTTCAAGATTTTGAAGCTGACCCAGTGTGGATGGAATGATCCCATTGAAATAATTGTTGGATAATTCTAACATTGCCAACTTTGTGAGGTTGCAAATGCCACTTGGTATGTTTCCCTCAATTTTATTGGAGCTTAGGATCAAAACGGAGAGTTGGCTTGATAGCTTGCTAATAGAAGAGGGCAAGAGGCCAGTGAGATAGTTATCACCCAAATCTAAAACTTGTAAATAAGAGCAATTACTTAACGCTGTTAGAAAAGACAATCCACTACTGCTCACAAGATTATTTTTCGATAAACTAAGTATTTGAAGATTGAGTGATTCCCCAAACTCCAAGGGTATAGTGCCACTCAGTTGGTTATTATCTAATGCAAGTGATTGAAGTTGAGTGCAATTGGAGAGGGAGGTTGGGATTTTTCCAGTTAATTGGTTTCCCCACAAAATTAGTTCTTGCAACTCTGATAGTTTGCTAAACTGCCAAGGAATGTGGCCACTTAACTTGTTGTGCACTAATGACAAATTCTGGAGAAGAGTGCAATTGAAAAGGGTATTGGGAATCGCTCCTATCAAGTTATTGGTGGAAAGATCAAGCTCTTTAAGTTGAGTAAGCATACCTAATTCAACGGGAATAGCACCATCAAGTCTATTTGCACCCAAATACAATTGAGTTAAGGATGACATGTTTCCTATGTAAGATGGGATTGTGCCTATCAGCCGGTTTTCACCTAACACAAACTTCTCTAAATGTGAAAGAAGGCCAAGCTGGGAGGGAATGCTACCGCTTAGGTGGTTATAAGACAGTATGAGAACTCGCAAAGAACGACACTCTCCTAAAGTGAAGGGAATGGAGCCTTCCAATTCATTCATAGACAATCTAAGTATTCTTAGGCGAAAAAGCCTCCCCAATTGGGAAGGAATCTGCCCTTGGAAGCTGTTATTCTTGAGAACAAGTACTCTAAGAAAAGAGAGATTGCCAAGGAAAGGAGAGATGGGGCCTACTAAAGACATACCTGTGAGATTCAAAGAAACTACACGTTGATGACGAGAAGAGCAGGCAACCCCAGTCCAATTGCAAAAAGAGTGATGAGGAGACCAATCGAACAAGAAATTGTAGGGGTCTCCAAAAAGAGAATGCTTGAAAGCCAAAAGAGCCGCTTCATCAGAATGATGAGAAGGAGAAGAAGAGTAAGCAGGAATGGGTAGTGCAGAGAGAAATAATAAAAAGAGGAGGATACAAGAGTTATTTGACAACATGTTGGAGTGCACCCACACTGTCGCATACAATACTTAAATCTGAGGCTGTTTGTTTACGTGAATTTGTTTGCTATTTAAAGGAGGCATGTAACGCGGAGTTGCATACAAAGTCTACGCTAGTCTTCAGTGCCGTGTCGCGTGCGAATATATTTAGTTTTTGTCGGCCACTTGCATAACGAATTCTACGCTTGTCAGTCGTGTTCTCGCAAGCGAAAGAAAAATGAGTTGTCGCACAACAAAAGAAAAAGCTGGGAAAGCGGAAAAAAGTTTCGTGAGAAAATTGTATTCCACATAAAAACGCTAAGTTGTAGAAAATGGGAGGAAAGGAGAGTTCAGTTTCCGAATAATTAGCATTGTTATTATTATTATATTGTTACGTACCGAATAATTAGCAAGGACTAATTCTCAAATGTAATTCAAATTTATAAATAAAAACCTTTCTCCCCCCAAAAAAATCTTTATTCTTATTTATAAAATATTGTCAAACTTTCAATTTATTTATAACCATAATTATATAATAATAACAATAATTAAATAACATAAAATAATATTTATAAAATATATTCTACTTTAAGTTTATATTAAAAATATAATTTTATAAAAATATATTAGTTAAAAATTATATTTAAAAATAAAAGGGATATAATTTTTATTTTAAAGGTGTTGTCAAGTTAAGTTGTTCATAGATAAGATATATTATAGAAAAATTTATGTTAGTAAATTTTTTTGGCCAAACACTATTTACAAAGATACCCAAGAGTGTCATGATAAATATTAACTATAAGAACTTGCATAAATTTATAACTAACAATTGAACCTTGGTGTACAATGGGTATGTTGAAGAGTTGTGGAAGTTTAATTACCATGTCTTTAAGTGAATGATGATTGTTTTGTATTCGTATGGCCCATGTCATTTTTTTGTTTTCTCAAGTGTTGTGAATTAATTTGCATAATCTTATTGGATTTCAAGATCCCTGTGTTTTTCTTAGTAGCTACTTCAAATGTGTGAGCTTTCATGTTTATTGTGTAGTCTCTATTTGCATGCATCCCCTTTCTAGGTTCTTGTTCATGTATTGCACTTGTGTTCACTTGCATTCCATTAGTTGTTACCTATGCATATTATTTGAAGCATGTATGTATTTTCACACCTACATTTAATAGGCATTCTTTTGAAAATATAAGCATGGCTACCACCTACATCATGTTTATTTTCTAGCGTACCATCATGCATCCTCCCATGGGATGTCGCACAATACAAAGATCGATTTAAACATAGTGACCCTCATTACTTTTATAATTTCACACATTTGCATAATTTGGAGGTCAAATGGATTAAAATTAAATTTAGACATGCTATAATTTTAGAATGAGAATTTCCTAATTGTCTAAAAATATTAAATTTGAAGGGAAAAACTTTTTTTTGTTTGAATTTGTGAATGAATTGGGAATTCCCATTGTGTTCAATCTGACTCTAGCAAAAAATTTGTAAAAGGAACATGACATAGAATGCACTCTATTTTTGAAAAATCTATCCATGGAACAACCCTCATGGAAAACTAGCAAATACCTATAGAGAAGGAAAAGAATGTATTTAAAAAAATATCAATGTCTCAAAATTTCTATTTTGTTGAATTTAAAAATGTATATAAGCATGCTATATTTAAAAAAGGCAAAGGGAGTGGTTTAATACTAAGAACCTCTCTCTCTCTCTCTCTCTCTCTCTCTCTCTCTCTCTCTCTCTCTCTCTCTCTCTCTCTCTCTCTCTCTCTCTCTCTCTCTCTCTCTCTCTCTCTCTCTCTCTCTCTCTCTCTCTCTCTCCCCTTTTTTCTTCCTCTAACTATATCTCTCTATTCGCCCCCCTTATTTACCCTCTCCTCTCAATGTCTCCCCTTCTCCCTCCCTACCACATCTCTCTCTTCTACCCCTCTCTCTCTCAAGTAAATTGATTAAGGTGGAAGGTGTGCATAATTTGACAAAATAAAGACTTGATGAAATGATTAATTCAATTGGAGGTTTGGATCTGAAAATAGATGGAAGCCCCTGTAATAACCTAACAATCAACAATACAAACATAGGGGATGGGCTAGAGGGGAAGCATTCCTCTATTTTCTATGCATTTCCATGGGTTTTGAATTATGTAAGGGATATAATACATTCGAGTGTAACTTGACAGAATAATGAAACCTTCATTTTATACCAATCTAGACTTTAGGACTATCTTCTTACATTGCATGTCCCCAGTCAGAAGGAGTTTCATCAACAATGTCTGTCAATGGATCTAGAGATGTATGGTGCAAATTCTATGGATGGTAACTATCAAGCATCTTGGGATGCATCTATAATAGGTAGGGTTAGAGTTGTCGATCATAGGGCAAGAGAAAACCACATGACTACTTTTAAAATTGTTGAAAAACTAACTTGAATGTAATCAACAACTACTTTGTGTCTAATTAAGAACCACCTTGAGTGTAATTGAAATTACACTCACCTTGCTACCACTCACCAGCAACCACATGGGATTGCAAAAAAAACTATGAATGAGAAAAGCTAGATCTCCAAGAGTAATGAGGGTTTCAAGTTTTAAGTCTGGGTGGATAAACAATATTTGGTTTTTTGCAAAGCTACCTATATCTTTGCGTATTAATTTTCATTTCTAAGAGTGTTGATGACACACTCCATTAGAGAAAATTGTAGAATTATGGCATGAAAAAGGCTTATTAATTGACATTTTATTAAACGTAGTCTAAATGCACATCAATACTTATTGTTCGTCATTATTGATGATGGTATCAATGGGTGTTCCCACAATAGTGTGTCTCACTTTTTGGCCTATGTGGGACTCTCAAAATCAACTTTTTCAACATTTTTTAATTTGAGTCAATTATAGGGAACAAATGGTCAAGAATTTAAGGATGATGTAGATGTAGACTAATAAGTTGTGGAATTTTTTATGTAGATTCAAGCTATGATTTTTTAAAAGAATTTTTCTATTATTTTTTGTTTTTTTTTAAATCAATTTTTTATCTTTTTCTACTATTTTTTATTGAGTGACATTATTCCATAACACATAACTTCCACTAAAAATAAAAAATTCCATAATTTATTGGAATTAGACCACTAACTCCATTATCTAGTGCATGGATATTTTTTAGTAATTTTTTGTTAAATATTTTATTTATTATTATTTTTTTATTTAACACTAACAACATTTTTAGATTTGTATCATTCCATAACACATTTCTATTAGCACATATATATATAAGAAAAATCTTTATTAAAACAAGCACATATATGTGGAGTGTAGTGCATTTTTTTGAGATTTTTTTAGTGTCTTGAATAGAAGTCATTATTTTTTAATAATGGACCTATATTCATTATAATTTTTTTAAAATATAATATTAAAGAAAAAATAATACATATTATAATTTTTTGAAAGGTAATACTAAGGTTTACATACTTACAAAATGACATGTACAAATGACTTCATTTGATCCCCCAAAAAGGTGAAGCCAAATTGCTTTTTTGTCTACATTTTGATAGATGTAGAGGAGACTCCATCAAGGGTTTGATTTAAGCCTAGGGAGATTCTATCGAAGAGATTTTGATCTAAGTGGGTTTGATTTAACCCCCTTCAATCAAACCCCCTTAGATGGAATCCCTCTAGGCTTAAATCATTAATTTTTCTAAAAATTATGTCATTTCACACAAAAATTAGGATGTCCCACAAGTGGGACACATTGTGTGTTTAGCCCAATCTTGTAGTTAACTCACATATTTAGAGGATTAAATTTTTATTACAATCTATATTGAAATTGATGCACATGTAGTCTTTGTGGATTCAACAAGAGGATCAATCAGGGATTTGGATGTTGACGATGTTGGTTTAGAGAGGCTTGTAGTTGATGTTGCCAGTTCAAATTGGCACACCTTGTTTTAATGATTTATCATGTAATGTCTCAATGCAATCTCAAATGCATATTGGCTAGATATTTTTTAAGAACATTTATAGACCCTTCATGATTTGAATCAGGTTGAATTAGTTTATATTAATCTTGGATCCAAGACTTTATTTATTTGATGGCATATCATTATTTATGTTTTACTAAATTAGTGGGTGAAAAGTAAATCAAGGATAAAGAGAAATAAGTGCTATAAAAGTAAAATATATATATTTTTAACTTTAATGTGAAATGAAATTAACCATTAGCATTATTATTTTGCAAGAAAGGTGTGCAATACAAATGAAATATAAACTATATAATATAAATTACAACTAAGTACATGAGGTATATACAATGGCATAAACCATACATCTAGCAAATGAAATTCCTTTCTAACTTTGTGTTGTGATGGATCATGTAAGGAAAACTTCAGTCTTGGCCTTGTTAGTCATAGAAATGGCATGGATGATGATGCAGAGATGGTGCAATGGATAAAGAGAGAGGGGAAAA